>RZGP01000006.1:0-4973539 GCA_004303015.1 Cladobotryum protrusum
GAACGTGGGAATGAACTGCACACTGAATGTAAGGAACGGCCGAGTTCTTCTATATTAACCAAACATTATTAGTCCGACAGAATGAACTGGAATCGTTCTCGCAACGAGGCTGGCTTGAGACGGCGTGAGGTTGAATCAGTACTGTACTAGAGTAAAGCTAAGCAAAGGGGTGCGCTACTATATCAAGGTTCCGGGCCACGAGAAAGAGGAAAAGTAGTAGCGTAAAGAAAAGAAGATAAGAAAGGAGCTGAACGGACGGAAGTGGTGTGGAACGCGGACGGCCCCGCGCGGGGCAAACTCGGAAGGCGGGGCCGGGTCGGGAGCGGGTTTATCGGATATGGAAGGCGGCGGCAATCGGGGCTATGCATACAATGAACGGTTATAAATATGAAACCGTACAAGGATTTTAACTCTTGGATAAATATAACAAACACGAGATTTTTAATATTTATTTCCATAAATGGAGGTTATAATAAGACTTCGAAATGAGTCTGTGTAAGTCGAAGAAGGAAGCCGGCAATAGGCAGGTAATCAAACTCCCTGTTCTTGCTTACAAAAGTCCACCAAGAGCAACACAAGGTAAGCAAGGCATTAACCAGACCACCGGCCGCCTATTTCTATTAGTCGATCCCGGCCTAAGCATAATAAAAAAAAAACAAAAGAACAGAGAACAGCTAGAAAAGGAAGAAAAAGAACAGGGAAAAGGAGAAGGGAAAAGGGAGGGGGAGGCATAGACTTACAGTAGAGGAGAAGTTGGCAACAGGCAACATTTCGGCTTGCAGAGGTGTTAAGCAGATTATCAACACCAATAACTACAAAAGCAAAGTCAATTTCCAGAAAGTCATTCTGCGGATACACATGGACTACGGGCGGGTCACGGAGAGACGAGAACACTGGTCGAAGAGCCCAAGGGATCCTGGTTCAAGGCTGCCACAAGGCTGCCAATCAGGCCGCCAAAAACGCCGGCTTCATATCGACATCGACGCTCTGTCGACGTCGTTGCCGAATTGGAGCTGGAGGTTTGCAGCAAGCGTCGATGCCTCACCGATCGTTAATGGGAGGATACGTCGACCCCCCCCCCCCCCACCCCCACCCCCCCCCCCCAACCCCCCCCCCCCCCCCTGGAGGAGGGCCTTGGCGGCAACAGGATAACCTCCAGCCGGAGGGAAGCCTTGGGCGGGGATAACTTTCTAACAGGCGCATAGTCCTCAAACAGGCGGATAAGCTTCGACGGGTGGTAGGGTTTAGCGGAGGAGGGTAGGAATACGGCCCCTCCTCCGCTGACATTACCGAAGAATGAAGAGGTGATGACGGCCTGCGAAGAACTTCATTTTTCCAGTTTGTTTTTGTGAATTGAATAATATAAAACGAGTGACATGAGTAACGATGATGGTGATAATGATGAAAGTGTTAGCCATGGGGCATGTTCTTTTATATATTATTATTTCTCGCTAGCAAACTAACTCCGATTCCTTTTCTTCTCCCTTGTACTCTTTTCTTGTTACGACAATTAATTCAAGGGCTGTTATTATCTTTTTTTCCTACACTGCCACAGCCCCCTGACAACATTCGACCATGAGCTAATCTCAGGAACGCCAAATCCGTCTGGGGGTCCAATGGCACGCTGTGGTTTTTCATGTTCTGCCTTGCATCGTGCCCAGAGGACACACCGGGCGCCACCACTTTAGTAGTAGGATAGACAAACACTAAGCACATTCAATACAGTAACGGGTAGTTAGAAAGACTGTAATTAAATTGTTTTTTTTGTCTAGATTTTGATATATATTACATTCGATAACGACACGGTACCTATATACAACCCGATCTTGCAACTTACGGCATGTACAAGGATAGACCCGCTTTGAGTGACACTCGTGCAAGCTACAAACCCTACACAATCACGATAAAGCCTGGATGAAAAACTCATCACAATAGCCCAAACAAGATTAACTTAATCCATACAAGAACCAGATCATGTTTTTCCTATCAGAATAAACCCTACATTCATTCAAATCATAATAAACCCAATACATATACTTACAGCATATATATATTTTCAAGCATTACCTAACCAGAATACGCTTGTACAAGGTCTATTATCATCATATGCAATCATAGCATAAGCATGGATGCCGAACAGGCAGTTTACTAATACATCTCTCAGTCTCCACAACAGGATTCATATAAACATCCATACACTACTTTTTACTAACCCAAAACCGGTGGATTAGCGTAATATCTCTAAAATCAAAACATAACTAACGGGTTGAGTGCAGTTATATAAAGCGTTTCCGAATGCATTCTGGTGGGTTTGCAGAAGGACTACGGAATGATAAGATTAGAGGAACGGTAGTATGAAGGGACAATAAAATCCCTAGAGTGTAATCTGCATAACCAATCCTTATTCACTCGCCACATCTAAATTTCATCATATTCCAAGCCGCTATCCTGAAAGGTCTGTCGTCGTGTCGCTTAGTCTATTGACTCTGTGGCCTGCATTGCCCAACTTCGGGCCTTACCTAATGTGCCCCATGCGGGGGTGATGTTGGCCAGCATTGATGGCGTCGGGCAATAAACCTTCCGCTGGAAAAGTTGAACAGTCGAAGAGACGGCGGAGTGAGGAACATTCGCGGTTTTGGTGGTGATGTACCCTTGTGGTCTTGAACCGATGAAGTGGTCTTTATCCGGATCCATTGGTTTCTAAAAAAAGGCTCTCATGGAATGCACGTGGGAGATGGTTATCTAGTCTTGGAGCTTGATTATAGGACTTGCTTTTTTAGTCTGGAGGTAAAACTTCTCAACCAAATTCAATTGACAGCCAATATACCCGAGCTGTTGCAAACACACCCCCTACTACCGTCAAAGCCCTTTACTAGTTCACTACCTTAAACAAGCTCTGATTGATACATCACCAAAGCGTCTGTGGTATTGATATATGTGCTTTCCTGTTATTGCATTGGTGGATTTAGGCAGTAGGGAGCAGCGTATCCTATTATATATACATTTATAACCTAACTTTTTGGCCAGTGCCGTTGGACCTTAAGTAGGTGCCTGGATTGGCTTTCACGGGGGGGCTAAGTAAGAGTGATCTGGGTTACGGAGTAAAACACTGTAGTAGGCCAAGGTTAACTGGAATACTATATTGGGTTTACTATGGCCAGGCAACCGGATTGTGACCCCAGCGTGGTATACTGACAGACCACTTTAGGTACCAATGCCACACAATGTAACCGCGAAAAACACTACGGGCGCCAGACCCACCAATCTATCAATGCCGCCAGAACTCGTGCGGTCACAGGCGGTTCATATAACAAGGGACGCCTAATATATTCGCATTCGCACGCAGTGCAAGTAGGTTTCATTCATATAAAGAATAAGCTCTCTCACTACACTAGTTACATCATAATGGAAAACTCTGCTTATGGTATCGTCCATTAGCTCCTATGATCATAATATCGATCTGACAATTGCTAGGCTCCCCGAGCTGAGGGCCACCCATAAATTAATACAATTCCAAGGCATTCCGAAGAGCTGGCTGGATAGAAGGACTCACGAAGAGGCAGCAAAAAAAAAAAAAAACGCATGTAGGCAGAGAGTTCAAATCCGCCCAACACCACACAGCAGCCCATATGTAGATAGGAGGAAGTGTTGGGTTAGTATTTGAACCCAAAATTATAGAGAGCAAAGCAAAACGAAATTGATACTATCAAGTGGGAGAGAATTCTGCAAAACATGCACCACACGTTTGCTATGCCGGGGGTAAGAGATTATAAGACCACTCAACTAAAAGCGAACGTCATGACAAGGCCGTTTGTTTAGGAATAGCCATGGACGTAACGAGCGGTAACACAAGATAGGCTGGAGCTGAGGAAGAGCACGATCGAAGAGCCCAGCGTGGCCGGTCCAAAGCTGGCTCCAACCGCCGCCGTCTCCACTCGTCGGAACGACCGGACTCGGTCCGTGCACTTTGAGCGTTTTTGTGGTCAACCGTCATGGCAACATTTGCCAGAACTAGATTGCATGGAAAGCCTCAGATGGCTGGCCCACAGTACTGCAATTACCGAGAGCGAGGCGACGTCGATAGAAATTGAGGTAGAGATAATGGTGTCATTGGAAGGCTCAGTACGAGGCTGCATACATGAAACAAGCGGATGACTTATCCTGAAACGAATCACAGGGAGAATTACTGTCTTGTATAGATCCTCCCAAATAAGACATTCCTTGCTTGTAGGATTCTTTAGAAGCACCACGACTGAATCACCTTGATGTTAAACCAGGGATTCTTCTTTTACCACAACCAACCTGCTCCCCCAACCTCCCTGTAGTAATATACTCTTTAGGAATTTGGAATCGAGTGGCCAATGGCTTGATGTATAATGTTTATGATCCAAAACGGGGTAGTGTAGGTATAATATCGCACTCCTGCCCCTCTCCCCTTTATTACGTTAGGCTTCAAGAAAACAAAACGCAACAAAAAGGAAAACCCAAGAAAAAGCGCGCGGAAACGTTATACCGAGTACCTTGCCAAAGGGTTTCATGCAAGTTGAACTGGTTGGACTGTCTATTACCCATTGCAATAAGTGAGCATTTTTTTTGTTCTTAGAAGAAGAGAAGACCTACGTCCACAGCCATTACTTACTATGTCCTTATGATCCCTGTCCCTTGCCGTTTTCCCTTATTTGCATATCATAGGAAATAGGGTATACGGTATGCATTCGTGCTTGGTAGTGGCTATTGTTCCGCATATAGGTAATACTAAAAGGGCCGCCAACAGGCCTGCCTATAAGCGCAGAAGAGAGGTATCGGGGACGGGGGGGCAAGGCAAAGAAAAGAGGACGGGAAAGCAACAGTGGGAGAGGGCAATTCGGACGGGTAGCGGAACTGACTGCGAGGTAGGAGAGGAGGCGAGGAGGCGAGAAATAGGACATAATCTAAAACGCAAGCATATACTCACCGCGCGATCAAATCGAGGACGTACACATTAGGTATGGGGCTGATCAGCTCAGGCAGGCGAATCCGTGTAATTGCCATGTGAATGTTTGGGGACTTTTGGCTTAGCTTAGATATATTAGCGAGGTCCCTTGCGATTTGCATGCCTCATGGGACTTATAGTTTATGGAGGCAACTACTAGCCTAACCCCCCCCCCCCCACCCACCCCCCCCCCCCCCCCCACCCACCCCCCCTCCCGCACGTTGAGCGCTCAATCATCAAACCATGGATGCGAGCAATAAGCGAATCACAGGTAAAGGTGACAGGGTTGGCTAGACAAGTAAACCCTTATGTGCAGAGGCGCTGTCTAGCTATCGGCCTATTCGGTCCCAAAACCCGGCGTCAGTCCAGTTTGCGGAACAGGCGCCACGGACTGCCAGCCAATGTGCCGGGGCCAAATCGCGCATGTGTTTGTATTGTTGGCAACACGCCCGTCAAAATGCCAGAGCTGCAATTTCTTTTCCTTTTTCCCAACAAGAGTTACAGGACGATCTACCTTCCGGTATCGTGAGCATATACCTGATACGAATGCCGGGACCTACAGGTACCCAACCAAGATGTATGATGAGCAACATCGCCGACCGGGAAGAGCAAGTTGAATTGACTTGGGGCGCAGTGCAGTGGACCAGGGGCCGTGCAGCAGACATTCACAACGGCGGCATTGCAAGATGTTGATTATGCCCGGATGACAATCAGAGTCCCCTTTACCGAAAAGTGAAAATAAGACGATCAGCGTAGATCAGAGCCTGAGGCCGGAGACGAGGAGTAGGAGGGAGTGGGAAGGGACGGAAAGCTGGGAAAATCAGAATGGAGAGACTTGAGAGAGAGCTTTCGTGGCAGGAGAGGAGATGCGCACCCGATCGTCGAGCAGCCGGTGGAGGCCAATCCGAGTTCAGAGGCAAGCGGCTGAGGATGGGAGAAAACTCTTCCAAGGCAAGGGACCGGCCGGACGCTTCATAGCGCAGCCTCTACGCATGGTCGATGGTCGAGGTGCTGGAGGAGGCCGTCAAGGCGAACCGACGTCGGCATTCTGGGCGGTCCACGTCTGGACCAGGTTCATGGATCGGGCTACCATCGAGGCGCCTTAATATATGGAAAGATATGCAAAGATAGCTGAGCCGAGGTGTTGATCATTCGCAGGATGCACGAGCGGCAGCAGGCTGGCGGCGGCGTTAGAAGATCCAAACGGACATTGATCGGCTGTACGAGCTCATAGTCCAGGCAGCTGATGAAAGCATACTGTACCCGAATTGCGCGCGGGACGTGGGAGTTCGAGCCAGACCACCAAGAGCAATCGGTCACGGTCACAGTGGGCGAGTTCGTAAGTCATGCAGCGGCTGGACGAGCCTATACTGTCGCCCCCCGAGCAAGGCTCAGAGAGGATGCCGCTCGATCGCGCAGAAAGCACGTTCATCTGCTAGTCAGTCGTACCAAAAGAAGGGTGGCTGCAAAAGCCTACCCGCCGGCCCGCTCCTTTTTACATTAGAAGCCATCTTGGCATTGACAGACATGTACGACGTACGATTACGTTAGGTACAGTATCCTCGCACATGCGCTTCTCGCGGTTTACTCTGTGTGGTTGACGTAGATTGATATAGGATGCCGAAGTAAACTCTTATCGGGACGACGAAGGAATCATATAAGCGAAGAAGATACGACGAAGCGAGAGACAAGACGGATGACGACAAATGTGACGGCGGTGGCTGACAACTGATGAGACTATGCGACGATTGACTGATCTGAATATGTAAAATGCGAAAACACTTAGATATTCATTACAGGTCAAGCGTATTCACGCGGAGTAGGCCAATGCAATGGCAAGGCTTACAAGAAGGCTCGTACACTACATTCAGCCCCATCCTCTTGGATGGCCTACGGGAGGGTTGTAACTGCCAAACAGGGCTGGCACACTCGACTGAGAAGCGATTAACGACTTAACTATCAGGGAGCTCAATCCAAAGTAGGGGCCTTCCCGGAAAACGGCGGCCACGGGGGGATCAGCTGCGGGCAAGAAGAAGATGAGCAGCTCGCCAACCCGGATCTTGCCAGGTGACCCAGTATAGCAGACGACGCAGTAACGATCCGGATTATGAGATCGATTAAGTAGTCTACTAGAACCGGGACACCGTTCCATATCGCATACCAACCGCGACCAAAACGCACGAAACGACCGGGAGCGTGGCGTTAGAACGTCGGGTATCGAAAACTATTGGTAAAGTTTCAGGGCAGTGACGACGACAGGGTACGGTTACTAATGCCGGAGTCAAAGGATACTTGTGGCGGGAGCCGGGAGCAGTTCAGGAGCCGCTCCCTCCCGGCGATCAACTCTGGCGGGGAGGCGGAGCAGTGGACACCGGAAGTGCAGAGCGCACATGATTTTATGTTCGGAAGATGATGATCGTCACCGGACGCGATAGAGCCAGGGGGGCGAGATGATCGGGGGGCCGAAGTAGCATCGGGGCGCTCTGCCGGGGCACTTGAGCAATTGAGCCTCATGATGGTGGTCATGGGGTCATGGTGGTCGCGAAGTAGCGACCTTGTACTTACTACCCCGTGTTCAGAAAAAGGTACTGAAAAGAGGATGACAGGGAATCTTTACCGGGAGAGTCGGGACTGGACCGATACGGGCCGATCCGGAACATTAGGAAGACGGAGCAACAGGCGGCTGAATCGGAGTGAGGGCTCACAGCGATCTTGTTACCTTGGGCCAAGTACTCGGTTAATCCAGACAGGGCGTCGCGTGGCGAGTGCGGCCGGTAAGGCAGGTATCAGCAGCTGCTCAGTGTAATCCAGGGAACGAGGGTTATGAAGAGACGTACGCGCGGCGACACATTGCGGCGAGAAACAATGATAAGCCCTAATAGGGGACAACAAAAGTCAGGTCGAAGATGTACTAAGACGAACACGAACACAGTCTCCGCACGTCCGTGGCAACAGCAACCGTGCAGTCCAGTCGCACCACTCTACCCAGCCAGGCTGCAGTAAATTCCCCACTATCGCGCCAAGGCCAATAAATATACAACTTCCACAGGATGGTCCTCTCAGGGCATTGGCATGGCTGGCCCTGGCCGACATAGAGTCGGATTTTTACATAGAACAGAGAGAGGAGGTGAAAAAGTCGGGAATGCGAGAGGCCAAGGTAGCCACCAGACCAAACTCAGCGGACAGGAAAGAGCCATTAAAACTATTATAACTGACCCCTAAGAATTAACTGCGTGTAGGATATGAGGCATACATTTACAGTTTACCATCAATAAATAGTCCTAAACGATCTGTAGCGATCGGGCGCAGTACGATAAAGATCTCTCAGTTATGTTAACTGCTGACAAGTCTCTCTACTTATACTAGAATCCACCGGTCATCATGATGGAGAATAAGCCCATGATCATAAACCACAAACTAGATAATACCCCACTGGATAGATTCAGTCGCCAGGCGGTTAGGGTAGGTCGGTGGTTCCCACCATTCGCTAAAACATAGACCGAATTGACATCGTTTTGCCACCATCGCTCAGCCTCCTCCCCGATTTCTCGATTCTATGCAACAAAGCCCCGACATAATCGGGTTGGGAAGAGACGTATCCAGAAACCATTAGCAACTTGATGCGGGTGTCGGTTTACCGCTCACTCTACTGCTACAATATACTATGACCTGCGGCTATCCTGATATTGAAAGAGCCCGAAAGTCAACAACCGCAGTCCAAGCACTCTTACAAGAAGCATCATCTAGCCTTAAGAGTAGGGTCAACAGCGGTGTCAAAAACAGATCTTTCGATAATATATATTAAAGATCTCTTTCTTTTATACTTTAAGATAACGTCCTTATGTACGTATGGTTATTATCACTGTAAAGCTAGGGTTGAGGAATTGATGGCATTTTGCACCCTAATCTTGTCTCTTTCGCTCTCCCTCCCCTCCCTCACCTTGCCCCCACCTTTTCGGCTGAGGTAAGCTAAGCATGGCCAGTAGATAAACCACCGGTACCGTGGTGTCGGGCCACAACACTTCCCCCCCCCCCGGCCTCGAGGATACCCACCAGAGTCCACAGCAACGCAAGGGCCACCATCGGTTACGCACTACAGCGCCTTTCTTATATAGTCCCTTTGAAGCTAAAAAAGAAGACGAGTAAAGAAAACAAATAGATCTATAAAAGAGGCTACAGAGAGGGAGAATTGAAACACAGAAATGATGCTTGAAGTGGTTGTTAAGGAGATCGACGACGCCAATCCTAAGAAGCTGTCATTCGAAAGGCCCTGGGGAGGAAAAGAAAGGCAAGCGAGACTGAAGGACATGTCTGAGAGGCAAGTTTGTGGCCGTGGTTTTCTAAAGCGCCACCCACGGGCTGCCGATCAGGCCGCCGCCGAAAACGGCCGGCATTAGTCTGCTCGCGCCTCTTTTCAAGTCGTGCAGCATTTAGCTGAGGAAAAAAAACGGGAGAGTTGCCAAGCACTCGGGTGGCTTGCCACAGAATACCACATCGGGGGAGAGGGGTGTCGATCCGAATGATCTCTCGGGAAGCAGCAGCAGGCAGGGCCCACTGAGGCAACTGACAAGAGCAGAGCAGCAATGGCCAAGGCATGGCCAAATTTCAATATGGTTTTCTCAGCTGGTTTACAATGGAGTAAGTCGGTATGTACACAGGATTGAGAGTCAGAGGAATCGCCAGTTGATTGATGGGTTGTATATGGGACCTAATGGCATGAGGGTATATTTATATTTTTCTATGGCGTTAAATTGGAGCCTTTTGCTTGCATTTTACTTGTGCCGAGTATCCCTTGCAGTCACTACAGTAAGTACCCACTAGTATTTTGGTCACCTTTACTACTATATTGCTATCAATTGCATCAAAAAACAGACCTATAGATTTTCTTCGCACAGTGACCTGGCACTGTTTAGCGTTAGTAAGCGCATGACTACTCAAGGGGAAAGCTAATTGTATTCTAGTCAAGCCCCACGGTAGGATGTGCAATTTGTAATTATCTGCACTGAGGGAGTTCTACCCGCACACGCTAGCTGATAGAACAAGCATAGACATTATATATCGCCAGGCATAAAAGTGCACACACATTAAGCAAAGTAAGTGTATCATTGCTCTTGTGGGACTGGTGTATAGCAGGTGTTGTGTTCGTGCAAACCCGATTCATTTTGACACGTCGTATATTCTTGTAACCACCCTTCAGTGATCAACTAACATACAGTGAGTTGGACCGGACGAACTCGGTAGGATGGGAAGGGACACATCAGGATAAGACATATAGTATAAGTGCTTAAACAAAAATCGAGTGAAGTCAGAGCAAGCAACTGGATGGCTGAAACTGTAACGATGATCCATAAGGGACTAATAGATAATTGGGTCAATCCTATGGAAATAGGACACACCTTCCCACCTTATCTATAAATAAGATATTTAGATCAGATACTCGTTATTGCCGTTGTTTTTAATTCAGTACAGTCGTTTCATACACAATGGTTTTCCATCTAACTACCATGTACCCCAAAATGTGGGACCGTCCGCGTTCCGGTCCTCGGTCTTTATAACAAGAAATTACCGGGTAGGGGTGGGACCAGAACAATTTGTTTTTGTGCCCCCCCCCTGGCAAGTAGAAAATGAATGAGACTTTCCAAGGTTCAGGTTAATCATGTTCGGATTGATTGTGTGTTACCGAATGCGCCAAGATATTCATAATTCTGATATAGGCGGGGATGCTATTTACAATTTTCTGTCACGAAGTGTGGGTTGTATTCTAGTTCGAACATATGCTTCGCCGTGTGGTCCTATTGATTCCACAAGGAATGTTGGGAGTAACCAATGAAAATGATTCGTTCGGTTCACCTAGTTTTCATGATCACACCTCCGGGGTTGGTTGAGCAATCTCTGTTTGGTTTGGTTGGCGGCGCGCGAGGGTTCTAGCGTGTTGATGGGCGCCCCCGAGGGTTCCTCCGTGAGTTTGATTCGGTTTACCGATTGCGGTTGCGAGTTTTAGCGTGGTGCATGTAGGTGTTGTTATCTCTTATTCTGATGTTTGGTTCCGACGTAAAGTCCTTCATTCGATCATATGTATTCTTCTGTTCTGAGCAATCCTTCAGTTAGATTATCGTACTTCGAAGCAAGCAATGGATGGTTTTAATATACACTATACTTACCCCCTATGGCACGATGCTGTTCGGACCTATGGATGATGGTATAGATATATATATATGGTGTACAATGCTTGGCTTGCTCTGCATGCCTCCTTGCCGTTTGCAATTTAAAACCTTGTATCATGTTCCTATGCTATTTTGGTCGTTTCTTTATGTGACTGAAAATGGTTGAGGCAACAGAACTTGCATTGCAAATGCGCTGCGCGAGCGCTTAGTCCCCTCCTCCAGTCACTTGTTTCTTTGCTTTCCCATTGACTTACATTTTTTCTCTCTCCCCTACCCTCTTGGGCTCCACTTCCTCTCCCTTGTCCATTGTCTTCAACCCGCTATTTCTAACCAACACCCCCCTAATAGACCTAAAACAGCTCCCGCATACTTAACCAAGCGTTCCCCTGAAAGCTGGTAGGTGTATAAGGTGGCACAGGCGCTCCAACCCGCGCTCTACCGCGCCGTACCCCCCCTCAATCCCACCCCCTGCCCTTCTACTACCTCATCAGGCGGCCCCTAAACAGACCTTCGCAGGTTCCCAGATAAAACAGAAGAGCTAGGCGCCAAAACAGTATAGGTATATAGATACGGGAACAGCAGTATATAAAATACATATATTTTTGTATTATAAAGATTAATTAATCTTGATTACCGATTTTTCTCTTTTTTATACTATCAATTGTTTCCCATACACTAACCAACAATTTAGTCTATTTTTCCTTTACTTAAATCGATCATCACCCAAAGCGCCGCCGAATTAAGGTTTGCTTGTTGCTTGGCTGTGCTATTGCTGTTTTGTTGACCTATGTGCCGGCAGACCGCGCTTCCGCGCTAGATCAGATTATCCAAACCCCCCCCCTTATTCGTAACGATGGGTTAACTTTTGGGCAAGCCGTAACCTCTGCTACCTGCGTGTAATAACCTGAGCGCTTGCTTGGCCAATTGACCTGCATAAACATCGAGACCCCCAAGATGACCGATTTCTCGATTTGTTAGGCGGCCCCCTGAATGATTGGTTATCTCGGCGGGTGCCGTAAACACCGACGGACATGGTCTTTCTTAACACGTTTTCGAGTCTTCACGGGAATGCCGTAAGCTTTGTTTATATATCTCGAAACTGATCTGTCCCATGGAACTTGGGGTATTTTAGTTTATGGTGTTGATCCCCCCCCCAACTCATCTGCTCATAACCCTGCAAACACAAATGTTTGCATTGCTTGCAACCAAAACTCGCTTCAACGGTTTAATTGTGTTAGGTATTATTTTTGCACACAAAGTTATAATTTTAGTAACTAATTATTTATAGAGGCACACGGTGGACTATGCGTTTGTTAATATTGCGTTGCCTGCTGCTTGGCGGGCATTCTGTAAATCAGGAGAGGGGGGTAGTTGGTAAACTAAGTTAATTGGTGGACGAATTTGTTATGTGTGGGAATGGCATTCTAGGGTAGGGCAGTTGTATGTGGTCGCTCTTTGAATGGATGGGCAGAAAACAAAGTGCGCAAAGGATGCTTTGGATAAAGATGGAATTATCGTAGGGGGTTGATAATAGACATTCTTTTATTTCAACCTTTTTTACCTTGCGTATTAAAATTTTGATAATACTGCTTAGTTATGGATATGATACGTATACGTACGTTCGATTTTAAATCAAATCCTTCAACCTTTGTTTTTTATTGATTCTGTGATGTTAGCGGTTTTCGAGAGAGACTACAGGTTTTCACTCCAGTGTGTGTTTGGTCAGAGGTTCAGGATTAATCTGGGCTCGATAAAGGTGGGTTAGGGGGGCGGGTTATCAGGCCCGTATAGCAGGGTAGGTTGGTGGATGAGTGGTATAAACGATGGCCAAGCTTTTAATAGTAAATACCTAGGGATGATATAGTAAAATGGGGTTATTTGAAGCTAACGAGGTGGGGTTTATAGGTCGTCGTATTTGGAATGACCATTGCGGCTCTGTCCGTCGAGGGAGTATCTCGAGCGATCTCGTGAGCCCATAGTGCGATGGTGTGTGTACCTTCCGAGTGGGTGGTTGTCCTAACATACAGAATGTCAAGTGTCCATGTAAAGTTGTCTATCTTTGCGAATGAATAAGTGGCAAGCGAGTCTACAATTTGTAAAATAGGGTGTCACTGAACCGCGTAGTAAAAATGTTTTAAGATAGTTCAGATTTTTAGTGTTCTCTTTTGTCGTTAGTAAACAAACACACCCGTTAAACCTTGAGCTTCTTTTAAAACACCACAAACCCCTAAGACATTAGTGTTTAGGGTTAGGGTTAGGGTTTGAGAATAGGTTTACGCTAGTTGTAGGGTTTAGGGTTTAGGGTTTAGGGTTAGGGTCGGTAGTTAGTGTGTTAAGGCATGTTGGGGGATCAGGGTCGTGTCCACCGTTACGCTACCCTAAAACCTAAACCCTAACCCTAAACCCTAAACCCTAAACCCTAACCCTAAACCCTAAACCCTAACCCTAAACCCTAAACCCTAAACCCTAAACCCTAAACCCTAACCCTAAACCCTAAACCCTAAACCCTAAACCCTACTAGCCCAGCCGGTGAGGAGAAGTAAGGGTTAGGTTTGGTGTTAAGAGTGGGTTTGGGTTTGACCACGGTAAGGGTAAGAAGTAGGGTTGGGGTTTGGTTAGGGTTAAAAGACTCAAGACATTAATAATAATAATAATATTATTTTAAGGTTATTATAGTAATAACTGGGTGTTTTTGTTTATATAAGTAAACAAGAAATCAAATAGTGTTAGAGTCAGGTTAGGCTCAGGGTTAGAACTAAACATGCTTTTTACTAACGCGGGTTAAGGGTTTACCCCCTATTTACATATTTGTAACGACTCGACCTTGCACTTATGTCATTCGCAAAGATGGACACACTTTTAGTGACACTTGTACATCTTATCGATTAAGACACAACCACGGAAGAACCTCGGAAGGTACAGCCAATCAGCATTGGCTCGAACGAGATCGACTCGATCCCTCTCGAGCAACAGCGCATTGGTTCATTCCAATACGAACTAAACCCACCCTCGTTACTATCAGAATGAACCCATTTACTATATCATCCCCTATGTTATCTACATAGAATTAGCTTTGGCCAGTCGTTAATACAACTCTTCACCATCACACCTACCTGATAACCCGAACCCTAACACCTTTATCAATTGCCCAGATTCATCCTGATCCTCTGCCAACAAACTAGACCTACCCTGTAGTTCTTCTTCGAAGAACCGCCTGGAACATCACAGAAATAAATAAAACAAAGGTAGTAATGGCTTTGATTTTAAGAATCGAACGTAAATAATATCATAATCATAACCAAAGTCATTAATCAAATTATATAAACCAAGGTAAAAGGTTGATTGTCTATTATACAACCCTAGCTAATTCCTCTTTTATCCAGCCATCCCTTGCGGCACTTGTTTTTCTGCCATCCTCTCAAGAAGCTACATAACACTACCCTAGAATGCAGTCTGCACCATCACAATATCGTCACAATTACTTAGTTACCTCCCTCTCTTGTTTAAAGAATCCCGCCAATGGCAATGCAAGGCAACGCAATATTAACCAGACCACCCGTGGCCTGCATATAAATAATTAGTTATAAATTAAAACTTTTGGAAAAAATAATAAATAGATCAAATTTACCGTAGAAGGCGAGTTTTGGCAGCAGGCAACATTTTGTTTGCAGTGGTTATTGAGCAAATTATCAACACCAATAACTAAAATACCCAAAGTCAGTATGTGTATGACAGTATTCTTCGAGATAAACAAGCCTTACGGGCAGTCACGGAAAGACTCGAACACTGGTTAAAAAGACCAATGTCGTCGTGGTTTACGGCACCGCCGAGACTACCAATCAGGCCGCCAAACACATCGGAATCGTCATCAATATCGATGCTTTTATCAATGTCATTGCAGCAATGAAGCTCAAGGTTATTACCGCAAGAGTTTACGGCTTGCCCAACAGTTAACCCATCGTACGAAGGGTTGGGATAAGTCTGAATCTTAGGAGCGGCGGCCACAGAGGCAACAAAAACAGCAATAGCAGCAACAGACCTCATTTCGGCGGCTTGGATAACGATTAAGTAAAGGAATAGACGAATGGTTAAGTGAGTAATTAAAGTGATAGTAAGAAAAAGAAAATCGGTAATCCAAAGATTAATTATCTTTTATATTACTGTATTTTATATATCTTGTTTCCCGTATAGCTATATACCTCTGACTGTTTGCGCCTAGCGCGCGGGTTTTGGGTTTGCGCCTGGCGTGAACCTACAAGCTCTTCTGTTTTCAATGTATAGTATCTATGTAATAAGAAAAAGAAGGAAAAAGCGAAAAAAGGACTTCAATACAAGGTTTGTTTGGCTAGCACTAGTAGCGCATTTGAACTGATGCAAGTATCTTGTTGCATACCAGATCATCATAAGGAACGCTAGTTGCAAACGGATATACATAGACCAAGGAATGTAACATACCATCCATAGTCTAATGCATTAGATCATTATGATAATCCGCCATACCATCAAGCTGATAGGTACAAGATTATACGAACAATCACATCTATAGCAATTGCTAGAACAGTATCAATATTTTATAACATCCCGGCCATTCTTCGAATAAGAACTGCAAGGTAAGTCAAGAACATCAAACAATCAGAATAAGACTAAATAATTGATAACAATATTACAGTTTGGTGTGACGACCCGACCCCGCTTAACCTGACGTGCCCCACTTTTAGTAACACTTGTGCTACCTACCGATCAAGGCACAACCACGGAGGAACCTCGGGCGCCTTAGCCAATCAACACGCTAGAATTGGCTCACCACCAAAGGATCGAATCACCAGGTGAGCCAGTGAATCACTAGGTGAGCCGAAGAATCACTTGGTGATCCAACCAGTTACTTGGTGATCACAGAGAGCCACCCGCGAAAGCATAGGTTCATTCCAATAGGAACCAAACCCACACTCGTTACTATCAGAATGAACTCATTTACTATATCATCCCCTATGTTATCTAGATAGAATTAGCTTTGGCCAGTCGTTAATACAACTCTTCACCATCCGCTACCTGATAACCTGAACCGTGACACGTTTAACTCATTGCTCAGATTCATCCTGATCCTCTGCCAACAAACTAGACCTACCCTGTAGTTCTTGTTAGAAGAACGACCGGAACGTCACATTTGGGTACTAGGTAGCTAATGGTGAACAGTTGTATTAACGACTGACTGGATACATAAAAAAAGGCATACGAGCTGGTATAAATAGTAATTGGGTTTATTATGATATGAATGAGTGTAAGGTCTTATTCCAATAGGAATGAACCAATGATCTAATAGCCGTGATGGATCAGATCGATCATGTTTAAGCAGTCAAGTTTGCTTGACTCGATTTTGTTTAAGCCAATTATGATTGGTTGTTCCTTCCGATGTTTTCCTGCGGTTGCGTTCCAATCTGTAGCTGGTAAGTGTGTCACTGAAGGTGGGTCCAATAATGGATGACAGACTTGTGCAAGATTGGGTTGTCACGTAAAACACACATGTATAACAGGTCCAAGAAGCAATGAGACAACTTAATTATCTTTTGTGTGCCACTTGCCATGGTGGATATATATTTCTTGATTACTACATGCATACTACAGCGGTGGCGTCATATACTCATGCAAGGGCATGATCATACTAAATGACAGCCTACCGTGGGGGCTGGCTAGGTAAAATTAGCTTCCCTGCGTATCATTCGGACCCTAAACTGTATAAAAGGGGCCAGGGCCGTGCGAAGAAAGGAGAGTCTATGAGTCTGTTTGTGATGCCAGTGATAGTATGGAGTACTGCAAGGGATGTGAGAATAAACCAAAAAAGTAAACCTACTATTGGGTAGTGATACTGCAAGGGATATAAAATAGGCAAAGGGATGGTTCATTAGAAAAATAATAATATAAAATACCCGACATCCCCAGATCATTAAGTCCTCTCGTCACCATCAGCATCACTGCTATTACCTGCTCATTCATCCACTTGTTTACATACCGACTTACTCATTTGTAACCAGCTAGACAGACAATATGAAATTCTTGGCCATCATTGCTCTTGTCATTGCCTCCGTGGCCGCTGCTCCCGAGATCAGATCGAACCCTCCCCTCGATGGTATTACGGTTGGCCAAGCCACCGACGCTTGCGGCAACAATCTCCAGCTTAAATGCTGCAACGACGTTGACAAGAGCGTCGATGTCGATCATAATGCCGGCGTTTTCGGCGGCCTGATCGGCAGCCTTGGTGGCGTCTTGAACCACGGCCACCTTGGGCTCTTCGACCAGTGCTCCAGTCTTTCCGTGACTGCCTGTGAGTCTTTTTCCTATCCCAGAACAAGCCTTTCGAACACTGACACGGCTTCTTAGTGATTGGCGTCGATAGCCTCCTTAACAACCACTGCAAGCAGCATGTTGCCTGTTGTCAAGATTCTCCCTCTACTGTAAGCTCTGTTATTATATTCTTATGTTTTTTTTCTTTTCTTCTTCTTCTTCTTTTTCGCTCAAAGGTTGTTACTAATTGGCTTATGAAAGGCTGCTGGAGGTCTGGTCAACGCTGGTTTGCCTTGCGTTGCTCTTGGTGGTATCCTCTGAGCGAGAATGTTGGTTTGGTGGCCACGACACCGGTATATACTACCTGGGCCATTGCTTAGCTCTCCTGCCTGAGCTTGGATTACAGTTATGAAGAGGGTGCCAAATCAGATCCCTTTCTATATAGTACACGTTTATTTAATGAACGTTTATCTTAAGTATAAAAGAATAGAATTTGCTGCTATAATATATCTACTAGAAGATCTGTTTTTATGACACGTGTTTACCCTACTCTTAAGGCTAGATGCTTTCTTGTAAGAGTGCTGCTGCGGTGGTTGTTTGACTTTTCGGGCTCTTTCCAATCAGGATAGCCCGCATGGTCATAGTATTAATGTTAGCAGAGGGGAGCGGGGTAAACCCTAACAACGGCATCAAGGTGGCTAATGGTTGTGACGTTCTAGGCGTTCTTCCAACCCGAATTACATGGTAGGTCGGGCTTGTTGGCAGAGGATCGGGGTAGGGCTGAGCAATTGGCAAACGATGTCACAGTTCGGGCATCAGGTAGCGAATGGTAAACCCTAACCCTAACCGACTGGCTGAACCTGATTCTATCCAAGGGACAAAGGGGATTATCTAGTGTGTGGGTTTATTCTGATCCAAATGAATATGGGCTTTATTCTCATAGGAATGAACCGGTGATCTAGTATTCGTAATAGATCGAGCTGTCATACTAGTAACCTATTTACTATTAAAGACGCTTAGCTTACTGCGATCCGCTCACAGATCGTTAACGGACTATTTTTATGATAGGTAAACTGTAAAATGTATGCCCCAAGTCTACCTAAAACGCAGTATATTCTTAGGGGTCAAGTATAATAGTTACTGGCTCTTCCTGTCGCTGGCGTTTGGCTGGTGGCTGCGACCTCTGCAGCTCGCATCCCGAGCTTTTCACCTCCTCTCTATCCGCCAGCCTGATGGGTCGTTTCTGTATAAACTGACCATCTGTACGGTCCAGGAAGCCATGCCAGAGCCTGCTGATGCCTTGGAAGTTGGATATTATTTCCGGCTGCAGCTGGCCTGGGTAGAGTGTGTTGACTGCGCACTGGTTGCGCGCCACGAGACTGCCGAGCGTTGCCTGTAGATCCCATACATACTCGACCTGACTGTGCGTGTTCGTCTTGTCTATTAGGGGCTTATCGTTGTCGTCGCCGTCAATGTAATCATCATCGCTATTGTCGTCGTCGTCGTCGTCCGCGGCTACCTCGTCCTCTTTAACCCTGAGCTGCTGGATTACCAGGCCCTTGACGCGACGCCCAAACTTATTCGCCACGTGCCGGTAATTGGATAAGCCGAGAGTAATGCCAAGATGTGTCTCGGTACAGAGGCCAAGCTGCCTGGTGAGCCGCTCCGTCTTCCAGATACCTTGTTCGGCTGATTTCCAGACCCACGGCCCGATTGTATCGGACGGTCCGCGAATCCCTGATAGCTTGTGCAGTACCTTTTCGAACGGTAGTAACCAGGCGACGTACGCGACCATCATGAGGCTCAAGTGCCCCGGCAGAAACCGTGCTACTATACGGCCCGCCCCGTTCATGCCCCTGCTCTTATCGCGGTCCGTGACGATCATCATCTGCCCGTCGAAAATAAACATGTTCTTCTGCAGCTCCTCGGTGTCACAGTGCTTGATGGTCATCATCTCCGGTCCGCGCCCGGGCTGCCCCGCCCAGATGTATACGGCCGGTAGGGAGCGGCTCCTGAACTGCTCCAGGTCCGACAAGTATTCCTTTACCCGCTGACGCCGGCATTCGTACCGGACCTGGCCGTCACTGCCCTGAACCTTTTCCCATAGCGTCTTACCGACGAGCTCCATCACCCGCCCGGCCCCGGGCCTAAGCCAGGCGTTCTTGCGGTTGGTCGCGAATGATCGTCCCGGTCCTTCGTAGACCAAGCTATCGACGATATCCCTGAGTCGGATCGTCTGCTTAACCTGGTCCCACTGGCCGAGCATGAGTTTGCTCATCGAGACTTCGGCAGCTCTGATGGCCGCCTGTGCCGTTTTCTGGAAGCCCCCTACTTGGATCTGGCTCCCCTGATAGTTAAGCGTCTTATCGCTCTCCCACGTGAGTTGTGCCAGCCCGCCCTGTTGCATTTGACAAACTCTCCCGTATGCCATCCACTGGATGATGGCGCTGAATGGAGTGTACGAGCCGTCTGTAAGCCATTGCCGGTGATACTCTTGAAACCGGGTAATGATATCTAAAGTGGTTTCGCAGTTTACATTATCGTCATCGTCATCGTCATCGTCATCGTCATCGTCGTAGTTGTCATCGTCATCATCATCGTCGTCTTCGTCGTCGTCGTTATCTTCGTCGTTATATGATCCGCCTGAATAAGGGTTTACGTCCTCGAAGCAATGCTCTAGCATCAAGATTCTTCCACACCACAAGAAACCGGCGAGAAAGCGCATGTGCGAGGATAATGGTACCCATAACGTACCTGTCTGGTCAATGCCAAGGATGGCTGTAAAATGTAGGAGCGGGCTGCGGTATGGCTTTTTGCCCAGCTTCTGTTGGATCGACTGAATACAGAATTGGAAAACGGCGCGATCGAGCGCATCCCTCTCTGGGGCCTTGCCATCGGTGGCGACAGCTATGAGGGCGTCCAGCCGCTGCATGACATTACCGAGACTCGCCCACTGTGAAGCCGTGAACCTGATGCCGTGCTTGGTTCTGGCCTCGGAACGTCCCAGCGCCCACGCCCGCGCGCAGTAGCATAGGTACCGCTGCACGAATGAGCCGTACAGGTCCACCGTCACTGCGTCTTGATTTCTGCTAAACGGCCGGCCTGCCGGCTTCGTGGCATCGATGCTGATCAACCACCTCAGCATATCTTCCGGCGCCTGATGGAGCCGATCCATGGACCTGGCCAGAACCCGATGGAAGCTTGCCGCCAGATGCCGCAGGCGTCGGTTCGCCTTGACGGCCTCCTCTTTCCAGCATCGCTCCTCGACCACCTCGACCATGGGAAGTAGGCTGGCGCGATGAAGCGTCGCCCGGTCCTTGCCTTGGAGGTGTTCGTCCCACCTCATCCGCTTGGCCCATCTGGACTCGGGATTGGCCCCACCGGGCGCCTCGACGAGCGGTCGCCTCTCCTCATCTGCCACGAGAAGCTCTTTCTCGCAAGTCTCGGCCATTCTGATCAGCTTTCCCACCTCCTCCTGATCCTCGTCCCGGGCCTCAGGCTCCTGAGCATCTACGCTGTCGTCTTTTTCACTTTCGGTAGGGGAGGTATTGGCATCCGGGGCTACATCAACGATCCAGTACCTTGCATGACCCGCCCGTGTGAATGTCTGCAACGACACCCTGGTCCACCCGCACTGGCCGGCACCCAAGTCATGCTTCAACTGTCGGCGATGTGTGATCATAACATTCTTGTTGGTGGTAAGGTACCGGCATTCTGTACAGCTATAGCCTCCGAGAACCGGAAGGTCGCTTATGGGCGGACTGTGGTTGTTTGGCAGCTCGATTGTATGCGGATCTTTTAACGTGGCCCTGTGCAAATACGCAAACATCGCGATGCCCCGTAGCACCTTGCCTGCAAGTCTGTGCTGCTTTCGAAAATGCGACTTGACGGCCAGGGTTTTAGGCCGAATAGCAGCCTGACATAGCTTGCACAGTAAAAGGTTACTTGGCTTGTAGAGCCCAACACGGTCCAACACCTGTGACGATTCGCTTAATTGCTCCATGGTTGATGTGAGGACTCCAAGGTTGGGAGGGCTGTAGTATTGCCTCCAGAAACTATAGTCCCTGGAATGGCCAGTAGGCAATCGCAAGGGGACGCCCTGCGCTACTATTTATCTAAGCAACGTCCCAACATTCACTGGCCACGCCACGGCATTACCCGCCTGAGCCGACCCCATACCTATGTACGCCTCGAGATTGAGCGCGTGAATTATCTTGCGTTTTCTATTGTCTATTCTTCCGCCTCCTCCCCTCGCCAGTCTTCCTCTTACCCGCCAATTGCCCTCTCCACCTTTGCCTTTCCCGTTCCGGTCCTTTTCTTTGCCTTGCCCCCCCATCCCCGTCATCTCTATCTATAACCTCTTCTGCTCATATAGGTAGACTGCTTTTGTTCGCCCTGTCTTATTCTCCCTTATAGTTGCGGAAATAGCAATACCAGCCACGAATGCCATACCGATTACCCCTTGATTTCCCCTAGTGAGTATGCAAAAAAGAAAAGGCAAGGGAAAGGACATACATAGGTAAGGGGCTTGGAAGTAGTCTCTTCTTGCTAAGACAAAAGAATGCATGCACTGTATGTGCAAAGGGTAATAAGACAGTCCAACCATATCCCTTGCATGAACCTTGGCCAAGGTACTCCGTTTATATACGTTTTCCTGCGCTTTATCAGTTTTCTTTTTGGGTGGCGTTTTTATGTTTTACTTAAGCCTACACGGTATGCAAGGGGAGAGTGCGAGGAATGATAAAAATACACTACCGTTTTTGGATACATAAACATATTAGCTAGCTTGGCCAATGATTCCAAGTCCAAAAGAGATATCTAAAAGGGGTTGGGGCAGGGTGGTTTGGTAAAGTAAGACTCTGTAAATTCCATGTGATTCAAGTCGTGGTGCTGCGAAAGATATCCATAGACATAGGCAAGGGAATGGCTTATTAGGGAGAGCATAATACATAAAAGACAATAAATCCCTGGATTAACAGTTCAGGTATAATCATTACTCTTGTTTTCATGGTTATCCCCGTTACCTTGTGCAGCCTCTCAATGACTAGTTAATCCGCCAAAATGAAGTTCATGACTACCATTTCTCTCCTCATTGCCTCGGTAACTGCTGTTCCGGGGGCCTGCGCTCGACGGTCGCATCCTCCTATTAATAGCGTTACGGTTGGTCAGGCCATCGACGCTTGCGGCAACAACCTCGAGCTCAAATGTTGCAATGACGTTGACAAGAGCGTCGACGTTGAGGACAAGTCCGGCGTGTTTGGTGGCCTGATCGGTAGCCTTAGTGGCGTCTTGGACCACGCTCACCTTGGGCTCTTCGATCAGTGCTCCAGCCTCTCTGTGACTGCTCGTAAGTCCATGTCTATCCTAAAACAAAGGCCTTTGGTCACTGACTTCGCTTTTTAGTGATTGGTCTTGATAATCTCCTTAACAACCACTGCAAGCAGAATGTTGCCTGTTGCCAGAATTCTCCCTCAACTGTAAGCTTGCTTATCATATCTTTGCGTTTGCTTTCTCTCTTATATTTGGTTCCAATAACTAACCCCAACCCTTTCTTAAATAAGGCTTCTGGTGGTCTGATTAATCTTGGCCTACCTTGCGTTGCTCTCGGAGGCCTTCTTTAAATGCAGCTGGGCTCTGAACATGCTATGATTATATACTTTATGGTTGGCCCTCAGCCTCTTGTAGGCTGAACTAGCATTTCATGAATAAATATTAGATATAGGAGGTAAAGGGGACTATACAGTAAGCGAGTTCATTCTGATAGTAATAAGTGTAGAGGCTATTCTTATAGGAATGAACCTAAGCTTTCGCAATCTGCGATGAGCCGATTATATTACGGCGGTCCTTTGGTATTGAACCCTTTTGAACCCGATCGAGGTCCTGGCGGGCCAATTGATATGATTGGTTGGCTTGCCCGAGGTTTTCCCGCCTGGTAACTTGTGCAAGTGTCACTAAAAGTGGGTCTGTCCTGGTATATGACCCAAACAGGCTCGGGTCGTCACAGCCAGCCGGTCGACCTTGAGCCTATATGTATACCCATATAATATTACAGTAAAACTTGCCTACTTAACCGTAGTTCTTTACTTGTACACAGGTACCCTACTTAAATGCCCCCCGGGACATAGCAATCTCATGGCACAGACGTTAGTCAAGGCAATGGGCAAATGTGCAGGGTAAAAGGTATATTATAATAGTATAAGCCTGCGTCCTGACTGCACTAAAGCAGGCCACCAATTGCAATACAGGGCAAAGCAATATTAATAAGACCACCAGCCGCCTGTGATGGATTAGTTAATCATAATCCAGAAGCTGTTAAGGTAAGGGGAAATAGTAAAAGGGGGCTTACGGTAGAGGGTGAGTTTTGGCAGCAGGCAACGTTTTGCTTGCAATGATTGTTGAGAAGGTTATCAACTCCAATGACTAAAAAAGCCAGGTCAGTATATAAAAGGCATCCAAAGAATAGATACCACTCACGGGCAGTCAATGAGAGGCTAGAACACTGGTCGAATAGACCAATATCATCGTGGTTCAAGACACCACCAAGGGTACCGATCAGGCCACCAAACACGCCGGAATTGTCCTCAACGTCGACGCTCTTGTCGACCTTGTTACAACAGCTCAGCTGGAGGTTATTGCCACAAGCATCAATGGCTTGGCCAACAGTCACCCCCGCTTGGGCAGCATTAGTGTAAGGCCGAAGCTTGGGCATAGCAGCCACAGAGGCAATAAGAATAGCGACAGTAGCGACAGACTTCATGATAGCGGCTTGGATTATGATTGAATAGATGGTTGGGCGAGTGATAAGGGTATTGGTTAGGAAGGAATTAACAATCTAGGGATTTATTGTCCCTTACATACTACCGGTTCTCTAATCTTACATTCCAGTATTCCTGCAAACATCACCAGGAATGCATAGAATCCGCTTTATAATACTGCACTAACCCGGTTAAGTATGTTTTGAGTTTAGAGATATTACGCTAATACACCGGTTTGTTGAATTAAGAAAAGTAGTGTATTGATGTTTATATGATCCTGTTATTGTATACTGAGAGATTATGTAGTAAACTGTCCGTAGGCAAATCCATGGCTATGCTATGTTGCATTATGATATAATAGACTCTTTGTAAAAGCTTATTCTGGTGTAGTAATTGCTTTGAAAAAAATATAGGCTAGTATATATAGTAAGTGGGTTTATTATGATTTGAATGAATGTAGGGTTTTATTCTGATAGGAATAAACTAATGATCTGGTACTTGTAATGGATTAAGTTAATCTTGTTTGGGCTGATTGTGATGAGTTATTTCATCCAAGGCTTTATCGTGATTGTGTAGGGTTGGTAGCTTGCACGAGTGTCACTAAAAGCGGGTCTATCCTTGTAAATGACGTAAGTGCAAGATCGGGTTGTTATAGGTACCGTGTAGTTATCGAATGTATATATATCAAAAGTCTAGACAAAAAAAAACAATTTAATTACAGGCTTTCTACTACCCGTTACTGTAGTGAATGTGCTTATTGTTTGTCTATACGTACTAAAGTGGTGGCGCCCGGTGTGTCTCTTGGGCACGTATGCAAGGGCAGAACAGGAAAAACCACAGCGTGCCATTGGAGCCCGCCAGACGGATTTGGCGTTCCTGGAGATTAGCTCATAGTCGAGATGTTGTCAGGGGGCTGTGGCAGTGTAGGAGAAAAAAATGAAAATAAAAAGCCATTGATTAATTGTCGTAAACAAGAAATAGGAGTACAAGGGAGAAGAAAAGGAATCGGAGTTAGTTGCTAGAGAAATAATAATATATAAAAGAAACAATGTCCCCATGGCATAAACACTCTTTCATCATTATCACCATCATCGTTACTCATTCACTCGTTTATTTATTCAATTCACAAACAACAAAGCTGGAAAAATGAAGTTCTTCGCCGTCATCACTCTCTTCATTGCTTCGGTAATGGCAGCGAGGAAGGGCCGATCCTACCCTCCGCCTGCTAAACCCTACCACCCCGTCGAAGCTTATCCGCCTGTTGAGGACTATGCGCCTGTTGAAAGTTATCCTCCGACCAAGGCTTACCCTCCGGCTGGAGGTTATCCTGTTGCCGCCAAGGCCCTTCCTCCCGTCGACGGTATCCCTCCAATTACGATCGGTGAGGCCATCGACGCTTGCGGCAATAACCTCCAGCTCCAATGCTGCAACGACGTCGACAAGAGCGTCGATGTCGATCATGAAGCCGGCGTTTTTGGCGGCCTGATTGGCAGCCTTGGTGGCGCCTTGAACCATGATCACCTTGGGCTCTTCGACCAGTGTTCCAGTCTCTCCGTGACCGCCCGTAAGTCCATGTGTATCCCAGAATAGACTTCTGGAAATTGACTTTGCTTTTTAGTTATTGGTGTTGATAATCTGCTTAACAACCACTGCAAGCAGAATGTTGCCTGTTGCCAACATTCTCCCTCTACTGTAAGTCATATGCCTCCCCCTTCCTTTCCCTTCTCCTTTTCCCTGTTCTTTTTCTTCCTTTTCTAGCTGTTCTCTGTTCCTTTTGTTTTATCTTATGCTTAGGCCGGGATCGACTAATATGAAATAGGCGGCCGGTGGTCTGGTTAATGCTGGCTTACCTTGTGTTGCTCTTGGTGGACTTTTGTAAGCAAGAACGGGAGTTTGATTACATGCCTATTAGCCGGCTGTCCTTCTTAGACTTACACAGTAATCATTTACGAAGTCTTTAATATAACCTCTATTTTATGGAATATAAATATTAAAAAATCTCGTGTTTGTTATATTTATCCAATAGTTAAAATCATTTACCGGTTATCATATTATAACCCGTTCATTGTATGCATAGCCCCGATTGCCCCGCCTTCCATATCCGATAACCCCTCCCGACCCGGCCCCGCCTTCCGAGTTTGCCCCGCGCGGGGCCAGTCCGCGTTCCACACCACTCGTCCGTTCATCTCCTTTTCTTATTCTTCTTTCTTTATCGCTACTAACTTTTCTCTTTTCTCGTGGCCCGGAACCTTGATCATAGTAGCCGCACCCCTTTGCTTAGCTTTACTCTAGTACAGTACTGATATCAACCTCACGCCTCCTCAAGCCAGCCTCGTTGCGAAGAACGATTCCAGTTCATTCTGGTCGGAATAAATAATGTTGGTTAATATGAGAATGAACTCGGCCATTCTTACATTCAGTGGCAGGTCAGTCCACGTTCAAGAAAAATAACAAATGAAGCAAAGCCATGTAAATTTAAGTATAGGCTATCGCCAATCAGCTAAAACCACAATAAGCCTACTATCTAAAACACCAAACAAAAGCCAGTCTAAATATCCTTTTATGATCTTTAGGCCCATACCGATCAATGAAGACCATATGTAACCTCCCCGCCTTGACACCGCCAATCAACTAAGACCAGCCTCCGTTTTCCCCAATCCGTCTCACGAGCCCATAACGATCAATAAAGACCATATAAGACCCTCAACTCCAACATCGCCAGTCAATCAAGGCCAGCCCAAAGATCCTACTCCTCCCCCACTGGATTCTCGGCCAGTTCGCTCTCCTCTTGAAGCTGATTATCAGGCGTCTCTTCATCCTCCCCGGCGTCGACCATGTCTACCTCTCCATCCTCGGCTGTTCCATCGGGATCCTCCTCGCCCTCGTCCATCTCCTCAATGTCAGACTCCACCCCGGCCAAATCATCATCCGAGTCCGCATCCGAGTCGAGGATGATCTCCTCACTCTTGTGTTGCTTCTTGCGCCTCTCGACGCCCGATTTGACCCTGCTGGCGCGAACCCTGACCTCGCTATCGCTCTTGGCCTTCAAGGCCGCCTTCTCGATAGAATGCTCCAGGACGGTCATGACTTGCGCAAAGAGGTCCTTGACGGGAAGGTCAGATAGCGCCTGCATCTCCTCGGACGACTTCTTCTCGATGAAAAGGACAAGGGCCATGGCAATGTCGTCGGCGGCATCTTGCCAAAACGTGCGCTTCTCAATGTCGGCGTCAAGGCAGAGCTTAGCAATGCACGTCAGGGCATGTCCCATCGCAATGGTGTAGTCGGAGTTGTAGTCGAAGTTGGCTGGGTCGAGGTCCCGGAGCAGTACCCAGGCGTAGCGGTTGAAGGGGTGGTGGAAATACATTCGCTGGAACTCGAAGATGACAAGCTCGCGGATATTGTCGGGAAACCAGTCCGGCAGGCTCATCTCTGCGGACATCTGTCGCGCCCACTTGGTCAGGCAAAGCCTTTCCTGGTGATCGTGGAAAGAGTTGACGACCTTGAGAGTGTGCCAAATGACCTCCTTGGACTGTCCAATGCGATGAAGGCGATGATGCATTTGGCGAATGGTCTTGGCATTGTGATGAAAATTAATAGCGATACCAACGTGACAGCAGCGCTGCAAATTGACTCCCGTTGACATAATGTTGATATTAGCGAGAAATATCTGAGATGCAGAGTTTGGATCCACAAACTCTGCAATCTGTTTGGCCTTGCGAGCGCCCTTGTCCGACGACCGAATAGTATTAACATGGAATCCGGCCATGGTAAGTATAGAAAAAGTCATCCTACAACAGTTAGCCCAATATTATCAAGGCAAGATCGTAGCCGGTTCATTCTCGTACGAATAAAGCGATGCCGTTCAGATGAGAACGAACACCCGCTCTGTAAGAGGCATGGGGCTGGGTTCATTCCGGTGCGAATGGATCGATGCCGTTCAGATCAGAATGAACCCGCTCGCGGTAGAGGGCTAGGAGTAGAGGAAAGAGGGGTAAACTCACTGCTGGATCCAGGGCGTGTCGCAGAAGACCACGACACGCTTGCCCTGCACGTGCACATAATCGAAGCAAAGACTTGTGAGTTGAGTGGTGACGGGGCTACCTCCGAGAAGCCATCGCATCCACTGCTGTGGACCAATGAGCGTGGGAATGTTGGGATCAGATCGGGTTTGGCCAAAGAAGAAGTCGATGCCGCCGTGGACAGAGCTGCTGGCGAGCTGCTTGACGTGTTCGACACCCGCGATGACTTGGTCGGAACCCTTCTTCGCGTTCTTGGCCTCGGTGGTGGTGGTCTCGACGTTTCCGTCGCGCAACTTGCGCAGCTGTCTAACCGCCTGCTCCTTGTTCGGGCCGAGGAGCTTGGCCGCATCCCGGCGCAGCAGGGCAATGTTTCGTGCATCGTGGGCGCCGAGGACGCCCTCTCTGTAGGACCCAAAGTTCAGTTGGCCACCCTCCGGGCCCGAGTCCGACCTCATGCTCTGGGAGGGGGTAAACGTATCGCTGAGATCGCCGGTGGTGGGGGGACGGGACAGGCTCTGCGCCATGGCCTCCCCGTGGGCCTTGACCAACGGGGCCGTGGCGGGATCGAAGCGGAGCTCCTCGGTGTAAATCATCATGGGGGGCAGGTCAACGGCGGGGAACTCGACCTTGCCGTCGGGGAGCGTGAGAGGGGTGCGCAGGGTGCGCCGGATAGACAAATGACCGAGTATGTGCGAAATGACATTCTTGGCGAACCCAATGTCCCAGTGGCCCTCCTCGCCTGCGATTTCCAACAGGTCGGGGCTCAGCTGCCAGATGGGGTACGCGTGTTCCTTCCACAGCTCGAGCATCCTGCGCCCAGAGGGCTTCTGAACAAGTCCGACGCTCTCGTGGAGAAGACCCTTCGTAACGTGCTCGCCAATGGTGTTCGTCTCGGCGAGGACATCATAGTCGGGGTGCCAAATGTTCTGGGCGTATCCAATATCGAGGCTGCGCCATTGGCGGAATTTGATGCCCGACTTGAGCCAAATGAGAGCCATGGGGCTCAGAATGTCCTTGAGACTCGATGTTAGGAGGGTACCCGTCACCTAAACAAGATCCTGCCAATTCAGAAGTCGAAACATATGGTTGTAGGCTCCGTTGAGCTTACGGGCCACGTGGGCCTCGTCGACGATGAGGGTTTCGAAACAGATGTCGGCCAACTCGGCATCGCGCGAAAAGACGTATTCGATGAGGTTGCCGTCTGGTCGAACTCGGCTGCCTCTGGGAAGGCGGACGATTTCCTTCTCGTTGACGTCGCGGGCGTAATACTTGCGGATGCGCTTGTTGCTGGAGAGCTCGTCCTCGTCTTCAACGTCACCGGCCCGTTCCATGGCCGCCTCGTCGGATTCGAAGCTGGTACGAGTGGAAAAGTCGCCTTCGTTCTCCCTGGTCGCCAGCTCATCGAGGTCACGTACAACGTCTTCATCGGTGCGGAGCCTCTTGTTGGCGCCCGCGTCGTCGCCATCACGCTTCCGCTTGCTCGTAGTCTGCCGAACAACAAATCGTGTCTCGATTCGCTTGAACTGTCGAGTGTAGAGGGTAGGGAACGTGGTGAGGATAACAATGCGTCCAGTCTATGATTGATGAGCTGAGTTCATTCAAATGAGAACCAAAGAGCGCTCGTTCAGGTGAGAATGAACCGGGTCAGTACTTACAGAAGGTTGATCCGTCTTCTTCATAATGTTCTGTAAAAATTTCAAGAGACCCTTTGAGTGAATGATTTTCGCGGTTTTATCCGGGAATTGGGCTTGGGTCGTGTAATAAACATAGACATTCAAGGTTGGGTGTTGCTTCACCTCCTGAAACGTCTGGAGAATCGTGGACACTGGGTTGACGATGAGAGTAGGGTAAAACCTAACATTGGCTCCTGAATCGCGTAGAGAGATCTTGTATCTGACCTTGACCTCAATGCTACCAATAAAGGTCTTGGTCTTGCCGAGACCCATCTCGTTTGCCAAGATGCTGGGCTTGCCTGCTTTGAAGCGACTTAACATCTCTCCAAGATCTAGAAACACGTTAGCATCTAAACCCAAAAGAGTTGCCTAGGGAGAGGGAGAGGGAGAGGGCGGGTTCATTCCCGTCCGAACGGATCAGCCTCGTTCAGACCAGAATGAACCCGGTCGCAGTCAGGGGGAGGGTGGCAAAGTACATACCGGCGACTTGGTGAGGCTTTAACGTCTCGACGGGCTTTCCCGGATACAAGGCCAACTCTGGGTAGGGTGAGATTCCCAGGGACTTGCAGATGTCGTGAAAATTGACGAGTTGAGAGGGCGGGTTGTTGTTCATGAATCGCTCGAACTTGTAGGCATTCTCGAACCTTTGGGCCATCTTCTTGACATCCTTGGCCGTGTCGCGGGCAGCGTCGGTCATCACGTCGGAACTGTTGACTGCGTCCATGAAGGTCTGGAGCGTCGTGTCGCCCTCGAGCACGGCTTGGACTCCCTGGACAGACTTCTCGGTGCGGGCCGTGATGAGCTTGATGTCCTTGGTCTTGAACTTGGTGCGCAGGGCCTTGTGGAGGATTTGGAAGTCGTGCCTGTTCATGGGGGGCATCTCGTCGTGGAGCTGGTGGGACAGCTTGGCCTGCTCCCTGTCGGAGGTCGCGCGAGCCTCGAAGACTTCGGTGATGGCGGTAAAGACCTCGAAGGCAGCGTCGCCCTTGATCTGCCCGTCCCGCTGGCCGCGGGTAGGTGTCTTGCTGGGCGTGCGGGTCGGTGATGCCGCGCGGCTCTCGGTCGTGAGAGCCATCTCGTCGAGGATGAGCTGCTGCTCGTTTCCCATGTGCATGACATGCCGGGCCTTGCTGTTGTCTTCTTCGCCGTCGTCGAGGCTTGAGCCCTTATCGTTCGGGTCATAGTACCCCTGGAAGTTCTTGTTGCGGCCGGCGGGCACCCTGCCAAAGATGTTACGGTCGGCCTTCTCCCTGCGAGTCATGGCCGCGTAGAAGAGGCAGACGGCGCGGTGAAAATCTTCGGCGCTGTAGGGCCCAATCACCGGTTCCTCGCTCCCACCATAGCCGGGAGGTGTTGGGTAGCGGTGCGTGTAGGCGGAGGGGTCCGTGGTGTGCTGTCGAGACTCGTCCCAGTCGATGCCCGAGAACATGAGGATCTGAAGGGCGTGCGCGGCGATGAAGGGAATGACATCGACGATGACGGGCTTGTCCTGGTTCGTCGAGCCTTGGATGACACTGTTGAGAATGGGGATGAAGGTCGGTCGGCGACAATCGGCGAGAACTGCGTCCAGGAAACCCTTGATGCGTATATCCTCCAGTGCCTTCTGTACGACATTGGCAGGGGCGACTCGGTCTTCGGTTTTGTCGCCGTCGAGTTCATCGAGAGCTTGGATGGAAGCAGCCATATACTCGTTGAACTTCGCTCCATGGTGTTCGGGTTCCTAACCGAGACGACCACTCGCAACTTCAACCTTGACTGCATTGATGGTAAACTTCTCATAAGTAACTTGAAGGGCGGCGTTCGTGATATCTGCGACTGCAATGCGAGTCAGCCATCAACTGCTAAAAGGAGCGGGTTCATTCTGGCCTGAACCAGTGTAACCCATTTGGATCGGAATGAACCGAGCGCTCGATGCCACGGGCGCTAGAGGTGGGGGCGGGGCAATGGTAGCGGGGTAGTGGGTTCATTCGCATAAGAATGAGTGTAACCCGTTCAGATAGGAATGAACCGAGGTGGCCAGCCAATCGGTCTAAGCCCCATGGCCATGGCGGGAAGTGTGAGGATAGTACAACGCCATTCGGATCGGAACGAACCGGCGCTTTGGTGGTGCAAGTGTAACTCCGGAAACGTGGAAATGGATCTCATACTTACCTTCGTTATCACAGAAGGAAGCCATGCAGGCCGCGGTCTTGAAGTTTGTGTACCTGGCGAGGTTTTGAATGTCGGTAATGATGGGGGCCCATTTGTGGAGGATACGGATGCCGGGGTGGTATCCGAGCTCTTGCCACCTGCGAGTTCGTGCGGTCTTGTAGCGATCGGGGGCTTGGTGTTCGGTCTTGAAATGGTGGTGTGTAACTTCGGAGAACCACTTGATCGGCTCTCCCTCAGGCACAAGTCGACGTGACGCGACAAAACGGTAGGTGTCGTTGACCTTTTTCGGTTCAGCCTTTGCGATAGCCTTGTCGTTGGCATTTGGCTTGGTCTTCGTGACCTTTGTGGCTTTTTTCGGGGCCATTGTCGAGGGCGGGGCGCCGTGCGCCGAATGTGTTTGTATTGTCGAATTGGAGCAGTATCGAGACGGGGCTCTTGCCCGAGATGAGAAGTTGCCGTTGGAGAGAAGAGCGCCGGTTCAATCGAGTCTGAACGGTTGGAGGGGGGAGGGGGAGGGAGGAAAGATGCGAGATGAAGGAAGGAAGAAGAGAGAATTAAGTTCGGAAGGGGCGATGGAAATGCGGTTTTATAGACGGGTCCGGATTATCGTTTGCTCCGATGGAAACGGATTAACGAATGCTCCGACTAGTTGCCTGTTCGTACGGGAATGAATTGGGTTGCTATACAGAAGTAAAGAGGCTGAGGAATAAAGGTTGATGTGAATGTAAGCTGAATAGGTTGTGGTGTGGTTTGCGGCGGGTGGGTGCGATAGGCGCGCGGGTGCTAAGTTGGCCAGACTGCGGGGTCCCGCCTACATGCCGAATACGGATACAAGGGAATATAACCTTTTAATCTTCTGTAAGGTTATTTTGCTTGAGTTAATTGGCATGCAAGACTATTTAATAGGAATTGAATGAATGGTTGATGTTAGGATAGGTTTGCTATAAGATGGATTGATATCTCTAATTATAGATGTACAGTAAGTATGTTGGTTAGTTGGGTCTAGTGTATGGCCCGTGCATAGGTTTTATGAACGTACAGTTATTAATAGAGCTATGACTTAACTATAAAGTATTATAAAATAGAAATAAATGATGAGGAGAGACTGAGTTCATTTTATTGAGAATGAAATTTAATAAGTTTTTATGCTAGTAGAACAGAATAAGAGTAAGTTCATTCTGATAAGAATGGTATTTTTATATATACAAATAAAAGCTTATATAAGAAAATAATGAAATAAAATTATATATATAATTATTATTTAAGTTTTAAATAAAATATATAAATATAATTATAAAAAATATTTTAAAAAAAATTAATATATTACATATAATTTTTTAATAAAATAATAATAATAATATCTATATAAATATATATATATAAAAAAAGAAATTAATTAAAATTAAAAGTAAATAATAAATATATATAATTATTATTAATTGAAAAAAAGTTTATAAAGATATGTATAAAAATAATTAAAAAAAATAATATATAAAAAATATAATATGTTTTAAATAATTTATATTAGTATTTAAAACTTAAGATTATATATATTTTATATAAAAGTATATAATATAATTATAAATATATTAATAAATTTATAATTAATTTTTTTTATTTAAAGTAATTACAAATACTTTTAAATAAGAAAAACTAATGTCTAATTTAAAATAATTAACTTTTATATTTAACTTTATTAATCTTAAGTCTTTTATTTTAGCTATATATACTATTTCATTTTAAAAAAACTCTTTATATAGGGTAGGCTTTTTATTCTTATACGAATGAACTGGGCTCTTGTCAAGTACAGGGTAGATTATATACTCTTTTTAAATCGGATTATTATTATTCCTGGTCTTAGCCTTGCTTACCTAATCATATACATTACATCAAGGAAGAGATCAACCCGTTTATAGTCTCTTTCTCTTCTTCACCTCTATCCACCACCCAATAACATGGCCTTACAAGGAGAATCAACGCCCAGCAGCGCAGGTTCAGCTCGCGCCATGGGTTGCTAGTGCCTCCCTTGCGTAGGCGTCCTGCTCCAGGATTGGCTGTATAGCATGACGTCTCATCGATGCCTCGATGCCCCCTCGTGTAAGCCGAGCGTAACCCATCTCTCGGAGCCTCGCTGACGTTCCCAGCCTCGCCCGGAAGCCCCAGATGCTCCTACTGTGCGCAGAAGGGTCTGGAGTGCGTAGACTTCCGTGCTCTCGAGTTCGGCATGCTCGTGCAAGACCTCTTCGCCATGGTTTCCTGGGTCGCCCTCCATGACCTGGTAGGTTCCCTCTCTTTGCCTTTGCCCCGGATGCTAACGCCCGGGACACGCAGCCCGGCAGTCACATCCCGCCGCACGTGGCCGAGCTGGGATACCTCGAGGCTCGCGCCCAGGCCATCTCCACGGTCCGCATGCTTGTCCAGTTGGGGGTGAGTGAGGTGTTGCCCCGCGCGGTGATGGGTCGCTGACGTCGCAGGAACTCCCCGCCGTGGCCAGCGCGCTCCTCGGCGCGGCAACGCCCACCGGACCCGGCGTGCCGGTTGCGTCGGCGGAGCGACCTGCTCCGGATCCCGATCTCGGCTGCAGCGATGCCGGCCACGGGAGACTGACCGAGCTTGTTCCGGATGGATACGATTCGGATGATTCGAGGTTCACCTGGGACTCCGAGAGCGGTTTGCCGATCGACAAGCGACCCTATTGAGATTAGCTCTTCTTCCCCGGTGCCTGTTCGCCGTACCTTGTATATCCCTCGGCAGCGAGGTGGTTCATTCCGATGCGAACGGAACCCCGCCCGTTCAGACGAGAATGAACCGATGTGCTATATGCCCCCGTGTATATGCCCCCGTGTAATCATCTGGCGTTACGTGACTGTTCTGAGAGAGCATTCCGGCTGTGCAAGGCATGCCTGGGCATCTTGATTATCGTATGGAGCGAGCAGGAACCGGTTGGGCAGGTGGGATCCGTGCCATTGGAAGATGTGACTGCCTCTGGGCCAATGAGGATTCATCGCTGGCTCCTCTCGGCAGAGGTCTATGTCTGGTCCTTGTCTGGTCTCGTGACTTCGCGTACCGGTGCCTTCCTTTTCTTCTGCATCATGCTCGCGCCTTTACAGTTCCCCGTAATGACCAAGCAGACTGCTCGAAGGGTGGGTGGCGGCAGCGCCCCGAAGCTCCCCTTCCAACCCAGGGACAATGGGAGGGAAATCCCGCGGCTTGTACGGCAGGGAAGACCTTGCCTGTGTGCCGTGTCTCGCCATGTCTTGGTGCGTAATTGATTGTTGGTGCCGTGTAGCTTGCTGTGGCTTGCCGTCTGGCTTATTTAAATGTAAATTGGGCCGTTGTCTGGAAAAGCAATTTCCCCGTCCTTAGAGATGTGTATTGATACCGATGGCTGTCTTGTGTTGGATGTATACCTGGTTGTTTATTCTGTGAGTATGTGAGGCTTTGTCTGGTATTGTACGACTGGATGGGATGTGGTTTGGTTGGCTGTAGCGTTCAACTGTTCCATGTCTGCCTTGATGGGCTGGGAAATAACCTGTTTCGTATAGTAGCGGCTGATGTATGGTATTAATCATTTCAGCTTGTCCATCGAGATGGATCTGCATGCGTCTTTCCTGTTCAGACCAGAATGAACCCGTCTCTTGCATTTGCTTTTGCCTTGGTCCCTGTCTAGTGTCCATGATTATCGACACATGCACATGTATTGGCTGTTTTTGTTCAGGTATTCTTCTTCTTGTACAGGGGCATGTCATTTGTTCCCGGGCGTAAAGTATTGTATAATTTATCTTTTACTCGCTTTAGCTTCACTGGTTTCTGTTATCGAGTACTTCTAAGTGACTTGGTATATACTTTTCCTTTTCCACAAGCTTTTTGGGTTGTTTTCTCCTTGAGATTATTATCTCGTGGCCCATCATATCCAACAGTCTTTACTGTTTGATAGAACAGTATTTCTCTTATAACTTGTATTATTTAACTGTAAAGCATGTTTGTTATGTGTTGGTTTATACTTATATTATCTATTTATTTCTATACCAAGTACTTATTATACTTGTAGTTGATGTTTTTGTCTGATGAATATAATATGTTGCTGTCTAGGGTAGGATTATAATCTTGCTGGTACTCCGACGCGTACGAGGGCTGCGCTAGACAGTCGAGGTTGTTTACCCTTAGCAGCACCATCACACCTTCACATCCTGCTGTCTTATCGTGCCATGTGTTTGACGAGAACCCCCCTCTGTTCTGAATCTTGAGATGAAGCGACGTCGTCATACTGCTCCTGCCCATCATGAAGCGCGCAAGAAGCAAAAGACCCATCACGAACCGAACCTTGCCCAGAGCGTAGGCGATGCGCTGACCCCTCGGGAGGAGGCGAGGCCCTACCGACTCGCCGTCGCGAGGCTGTCCCTCGACTCCATGGACTTTACCTGGGAGCGGGGGAAGAACCGTCCCCTGGACGAGGGCCATGCTCGCAAGTTCTGCGCTGCCTTTGGGAAGGGGGCTCTGCTCAGGCAGGCAGAGGAGAATTACCTCGTCGTCACCTGCACCAGAGCCGCCGCCGAGAAGGCCTTTGCGGACCTCGACTCTCCTGCCGCCCTCGCCGAGTTGCCTGTTCTCGACTTTAGGGCCTTGACCGGCGAGAGGGTGAGGGTTCTCGCCGGCCAGCATCGCATGGCTGCCTTGAAGATGCACGTCGAGGCCCGTAAGCTGCCTCGCCATGAGCTCTGGTGGACCTGCGAGGTGTACGATGGTACGTTGCTCTCCTCGACACCGAGACCCTGGCTGGTCATCTGATCCTGATCCGCTCCCCGCAGCGAGGATGCCTCCCGATCTCGCCCTCGGCCTCTCCGTGAACAGGCAGGACATCAGGCTTCCCGACGGCCACGGGGAGGTCTGGATGCAGCTCGCCGCCGCCTCCGAACGAGACCCCGATCTCTTCGCCGGCAACAGGGCTTCCGTCGAGGCCCGCGTCCAGGCTAGGCTGCACCTGGCCGCCGACGCCAAGTTTCCCCTCCGCCGCCTCCTGATCCTGTGGAGGAACGAGCCCTGGCGCCAGTTCATCACCCGCTGGTGCTCCGTCTCTCTCGGCAAGGAGAAGTTTACCGTCTCTGCCTGGTCTGTCCTCGCGAGCCGTCGCATCGATGCCGTACGTTTACTCCCTCTCGAGGTCCTACGCGCCTTGTACTGATTCCCATCCAGTTTTGGTTTGATCGCCTTCAGGCTGTCCTCCGCACTCTGTCTGTCATTGACTCTTGCGTCCGGACCTCCGTGGCCCCGAGTTACTTTATACTCTCCCGGGACTGGGAATTACTTTCTAATGCCCTCGAGAACTCCGGATCGCCCGATGCTCTCCTTGACGACCTCTTCTTCCCCGAGGAGGGGCAGCGTAGGAAGGGCTTCCTGACCCATGCTACCCGCCCTGATTACGAGAAGTTGCATGCTTTTCTAAGGACCAAACCGGACCTTGCCTTTCCCCCCTTCATGCACCTGACCGAGATGAAGAAGGACGACTCTGAGCGCCTGAAGCTGGTTATCATGCACGTTGTGGCCTGGGTCGATCCTCTATCGCTGTCTACTAAAAAGGCCGAGTCCAATACCTACTCCCCGCTCCTCGATGACTTGAGGTCTTCCCTGGGGAGCTTGTCCGGCATCTCTGGTGACTTGGCCGAACTGGCAGCCCGCATCCAGACGAGCGTCCTCGATTACTCTGTCGATTCACTAGATGAGCTACGAGTATTCCGGACCTCTGATCTCGAGGTCCTACCAGAGCAAGCCGGCCCTGAGTATGCGGATCGCTTTGCTCGCGGACCCTTCTGGCCTGGCCTTCTCGATATTGTCCGGGGCCTCCTCCCGTCCCTCCGCTTGCGTTGGGAGCTGCCTTTGCTTAGTCAAGAAGGGGGACAATCTGCCACGGGCGATGATCCGTGGGCTGCTCAGCTCGCTCTGCTGGTCGACGCGCTGCCCGATGTGGTCGCGAAACCACACCTGCGTCGCGGCGCAGCCCTTGATAGGCTGTCTTCCAAGCTGCGCCGCGCCATCCTGGAATGGTCGCGGGACGAGGAGGCCGTACCCGCTTCCACGGCTGGTACGCCACCTCTTGGCCCCGTGGCGCCGCCCGCAGCCCCAGACCCACTTCGCGTTGTTCCCTCGTCGATCGATGAGGACGACCTGCTCGATGACCCTGCCGTGGACCAGAGCGTCCGTTCTGCCCCCCCTGCCCATGATGATGCCGTGGATTCTGCTCCCCTTCCCCCAACTCGTTCCACTCATTCCCCAGGTCATTATTCCGAGAGGGGCTCCCAGAGTCTCTCTGAAAGCCAGCGCCATCGAGCAGCATCGAGTAAGGGTGCCTTGAAGTCCAGGAAGAGTACGCACAAGTCCAGACTTCTCGATTCTGTTCCCGTCAGGAAGGAGCCCGCTTGGAAGAGTGCACCTGTTGCAAAGTGAGCTGGGCCCTTTATGGCATGGCCCCGTCTTCACCCCCCTGCAATGGGTTCTCTTCCGTGCCGTGGTGTTGGTGATTGGCGATGTGATAAACTATAATAGACAAGTTAATCAATTACGTGCACGATGTAGGGTCAGCCTCTGCCTTGGGTTGGGTCAGCTACATCAGACCGTTGCCCCCCTGCTGGCATTGGCTCTGCCATACCTTCGTTTATACTTGTCCAAGTCTATTTGCTATAGCAAGCAAGCAAGCAAGCAAGCAAGCAAAACATCAGTTCGATAACCATTTACCACTGCAATGCCCGATTATTTCTACCAGGACCGAGAGGCGGTGCCGGCGGGTCCTGTGCGTGACATCCGGTTTACCGATGCCCCTGAGCCCGATCAGGATATCGTAGCCGTTGACCCTGATAGCCCGGGAGACGAAGCCTATCACAACGATGGCCTCCCCTCCCACTCTTCCCTGTACGAGGGCGATGGCGACAGTGATGCTGGTTCGAGCCAGCAGGAGCGCCAAAACACGACTAACAGTGTTAGGAAGGGGGAGTTTGTCCTGACTCGTGTGTATTAGCCTTCCCCTAGGGCATCCTATGTCCTGGTCTGCATCCCATCTTACGGGGACATGTTCTGACTTGTACGGTCATAGCCTCCAAGTTATCCAGCATCGTCCGTTCCAGCAGGTTTGACGCTCAGCGAGCCATGAACCTGCTCCAGACGGGGCACTCCATCGACTACGGCCAGCATGGTTTCCGTGTCAGGCCAGACGACGAACTGAGGCCCGAGTTTTTCCTCGACTTTCTCAGCGTTATTGGCCGCCCCCTTTGCGTCCTTTCGCCGGATAATCCCTTTACATTCTTCGACTCTGTCAAGGTCACGCTCAGGAACTGGGCCAGCTCTTACAGCGATAAGCATGTTAGGCAACTGCTGCCGTTTAGCCTTGCAGGCCGTACGTTCCGCATCGCCTCGGGTGGCGCGAACGAGTCTTGGTTTATTGTCATGCACCCCCGCCAGGCGGAGGAGGGCAGTACCCGTAGGCCCAAGCAGGCTGGGACGGCCCTCCCTCTCGCCCAGGCAAGGCCGCTGTCCAAGTTCATTGTCGATACCCTGGAGACTGAGCTTCAGGGCAGGGGCGTCGATTCCAGCTGGAGGCTGGGTGGGTCTGCCGTCGCGGAGCTGGGCCTTACCGATTGGGCAGCGTTCCAGCGGCACTTTATGGACGGGTGGGCGGAATTTGCTCGGCATCAGGATAGCCCCTTCTGGGCAGATGTGTCACCAGCCTTCCATGCCTACGGGTATGGAGCTAACTATCACATCAAGACCGGCGATTCCGAGTTTCTAAGCATGGAGGAGACCTTGATGGACTCTGACGATGAACTCGACCATGGATCTGACATGGGCTCTGATAATGAATCCAACGCTGGCTCCGATGATTTGAGGGGTCGCTTTTCGCCCGGCATAGAAGAGGGTAGCGAGAGCGATGATAATGAGCCGGAGAGGGAGGGGTCTGAGTCTGATCAAAACCCGGAGGCGGGTAGTGATGAGAGCCTCGGCTTGGGAGCTGAGGATGAGCTCAGCGAACGCGAGATGGCTGTCAATGACTGCATCGACAACACCCCTGGGCTATCGGCCCTTAAGACCTCGCTGGACCAGATGTACAACATGGAGTCCGTGGAGTTCCTCTCGTACGCCCTCGCCTGCAACATAAACTGCCTCAGCGGTGAAAGTTGGGGCAGGGCGGGCGTGCCTCTCTGTCTCCTCGGCGATCTGAAGCGGCTCAAGGAGCAGTGTACGGGAGGGGATGGGGACTTCATGTGCTTCCCTCTTGCCTTCCATCCCAGGTACGGCAACTTCACATGTACGCGGCCGCCCATCAGCATCTCGGACGCCGTAAACCCTGTGGCGTATAACATGGCCAAGGAGAACTACGGGGCCGAGATCTTGGACCTTGGCTATTTCCAGTGCTACTCCAACATCAAGCGTGCCATCAGGTTCCGGCCGGAACAGCTACTGGTCACCAAGGCCATTCCCACGGGCGCTCTCACGCTGCACACGGGCGGCGCGGGACTCTCGGACAAGGCCAAGGAAATCCAGAAAAGGCTACTGAGGCACCTCGGCCCGGCAGACCAGGGAGCCCCCAAGCCCTTTGCGCGGGAGCGAAAGTTTATTGACAAGTGCATCGAGACGAACCAGTTCGCCTTCAGGATGGAGCAGGTCGTCTCCGTCAGGGTTTCGGGGTTGCGGCCCGAGAAACAAACCTCCACCAACGTCCTCAGGCCCATCGTACAGCTCGTCAGTTTCTTCTTGAAGGAGAGGGGATCATATGACCCCATGATGCGTGCCTTTCCCTCCAGCGCCTTCCCTGGTGTTCTCACTTCCTTTGCGACCGTGTTCGAGACGGTCATCGATGACATGCATCGGCGGTTCACGGTGGGCGGGGGCCAAGGGCTTCCCCTCCCGCTGGCCGAGGGTGTTGCCGCAATCGATCGGCTCGCCAACTTTTGCTTCACCGGCGACCCGAGGTGCTTGCCTACGGCTGTGTTCGAGAACCTCGGTACGCTCAGGCATCTCCAGCACCACGCGTGGCCGTACATCTCAAAGGCCAAGCTTGACTTGCACAGAGGCTCCATGGATATGATGTCCTGGCCCAAGGCTCGCAACGATGGCCCGAAGCTTCTACACACTGCAGCGCTAGCCTTCTACTATGGCCTGGATGTTGCTGCCAATCGGGGTACCCATCTATGGGTGCAGCATATGATAGGCCAGCGCCGTAGCAAGGGCGATGTTGTGCTTCGTGTGTTTGAGCATCATGCTATCCCGGAGGTGCAGCAGTTCTTTCACTACAGGATGAAGCTGGCTTTGAAGGCCGCAAAGGGTACGGCTGCTGCAATTGCAGATGCTACAGAGTGTCTCGATAAGTGGGCTGCCATAAGAGACGCCTATGTCTGTTTTACCGTGGAGTGGCTTAAACGGATCAAGGCATGTCTTGTTGGCGCCTTTGATGAGAAGGTCAAAGTGGAAATCACTGGCCTGAGAGATTTTGCCTCGCTTCTTGTCAAGGCATTATATACCGAGTCAGAGGGCAAACGTTATGCATCCAAGAACATGACCTGGCTGATTACCCTGCGGGCTATGGTGCCATTGTATGCCACGGGCAACAAGAGCCATGATCGGTATGATTGGGAAGCCTGTATCGTCATGGCTCTACAGCGTTACAGGGTTTCCTGGCTGTTGGGCACTTCTCGTGCGACCCTGACATCACAGGTTATCCGAGAGCTTCCATCGTCTAGCGAAACGCCTGGTCTCGGTATTTTATCTGCCCGGCCTGGAAGCCTAAAGAGGAAAGCACTCGAGTCCGATGAGAGGCGAAGAGCTGCTCAAAGACACAGAATAAATCGCAGAATCGACTTCGGACGTCGTGTACCTTTTGTTCATGTACCCCCAATGGTCGACGATGGTTTCCGTGGTATGGAGACTCACTTTGGTAACAAAGGAGGCGATCCACGGGTCATAGGCCATTATCGAGTAGCCCGTCAATGTCTCGAGGTCTCCGTGGGGGAACCTTTGGTAAACCTAATGCTCATGTTGGCCCTGACCTTGGCGGCATCGTCGCCCATGGTGACTGTTCGGAATGGAACATTTGACTTTAGTGTCAAGCCACAATCAAAAGACAGAGCGGATTTTGCGGCGAGTTTGGTTACACGAATGCTCTGGTTTCTGAAACCATCGTTTTTTCCATTGGAAGATACACCAGAAATATATGGAATAACGGAAATGACCAAGAAAATTGGTACGTTTGATCAGAGTTTATATACAAGACTAATATACTGACTCAAGTAGAGCACAAGGGAATCCCGAACCGTATGCTGATTGCCTTACAATGGACAATAAAACCGTATACTACTCGGCGTAACCCTCGGAATACAGATATCAGATTGTTAGACGAAGCTGTTTTACATGAGCGGAACAGCACTCTTTTAGGTTTGATTGCCAGACCGGAACAGTTTATTGCTAATATATTTGGTCCAGATAGTATTTGGATAGAGCGATGTACGTCGATTATAAGTGAGGTAAGAGGCAGTTCATTCGAATGTGAATGAGTCGGAAGAGGTGGGTTTATTCTGATACGAATAAGGATATGTTTATTCGGATTTGAATGAACCGATTGTCTGATCCGAGCTGGGAAAATCTGTAATGTGGTGCAGGATCATTAACTAATAGGTTTTTTGCGTGTAGACCCTGCCCCGGGGGCAGGGTCACTCACTCTCTTGGTTGACTTCTTGGTCAACCGTTTGATTGGCTGCTTGGTCTTTTATTGTGGACCCTGCCCCGGGGGCAGGGTCACTCACTTTCTTGATTGACTGCTTGGTCTTTTAGTGATAGACCCTGCCCCGGGGCAGGGTCACTCACTCTCTTGGTTGACTTCTTGGTCAACCGTTGATTGGCTGCTTGGTCTTTTATTTGTGGACCCTGCCCCCGGGGGCAGGGTCACTCACTTTCTTGATTGACTGCTTGGTCTTTTGGTGGTAGACCCTGCCCCCGGGGGCAGGGTCACTTACTACTTGATTGACTTGGTTGACTTCTTGGTTGACTGCTTGGTCTGTTGGTGGTAGACCCTGCCCCCGGGGGCAGGGTCACTTACTACTTGATTGACTTCTTGGTTGATTGCTTGATTGGCTGCTTGGTCTTTTATTTGTGGACCCTGCCCCCGGGGGCAGGGTCACTCACTTCTTGGTTGACTGCTTGATCTTTTGGTGGTAGACCCTGCCCCCGGGGGCAGGGTCACTTACTACTTGGTTGACTGCTTGGTCTTTTGGTGGTAGACCCTGCCCCCGGGGGCAGGGTCATTGACTACTTGATTGACTGCTTGGTCGACTGCTTGATCTTTGCTGGTAAAAACCCTGCCCCGGGAGCAGGGTCACTCACTTCTTAGTTAACTGCTTGATCTTTTGGTGGTAGACCCTGCCCCCGGGGGCAGGGTCACTTACTACTTGATTGACTGCTTGGTCGACTGCTTGATCTTTTGCTGGTAGACCCTGCCCCGGGGGCAGGGTCACTCACTTCTTGGTTGACTGCTTGGTCTTTGGTGGTAGACCCTGCCCCGGGGGCAGGGTCACTTACTTCTTGGTTGACTGCTTGTCTGTTGGTGGTAGACCCTGCCCCCGGGGGCAGGGTCACTTACTACTTGATTGACTGCTTGGTCGAATGCTTGATCTTTTACTGGTAGACCCTGCCCCGGGGGCAGGGTCACTCACTTCTTGGTTGACTGCTTGGTCTTTTGGTGGTAGACCCTGCCCCGGGGGCAGGGTCACTTATTTCTTGGTTGAATATGCTTTGTCTGTTGGTGGTAGACCCTGCCCCCGGGGGCAGGGTCACTTGCTACTTGATTGGCTGCTTAGTCATTTATTGTGGACCCTGCCCCCGGGGGCAGGGTCATTAACCTCTTGGTTAACTTGGTCTTTTACTAGATTGATTGCTTAGTTAATTACTTAGTCTATTACTTGGTCTATTATATAATTTATTACTTGATCCGTAGTTATTTTAAATTTATTATTAATTATTTTAAATAATATTTATTTATATTTCATAAAAGTTTTTAAATTTTGAAATTTTTATAAAAAAACCCTTTGAAAACTGTCTTTTGCTTAACCTTAACCCAAGGGCTTAAGGTGAGTTTTTCCTATATAATCTTTGCTGGTAGACCCTGCCCCCGGGGGTAGGGTCATTTACTTTTGGTTGACTGCTTGGTCTTTTGGTGGTAGACCCTGCCCCGGGGCAGGGTCACTTACTTCTGGTTGACTGCTTTGTCTGTTGGTGATAGACCCTGTCCCGGGGGTAGGGTTACTGCTACTTGATGGTTGCTTAGTCATTTATTGTGGACCCTGCCCCTGGGGGCAGGGTTATTAATCTTTTGGTTAACTTGGTTTTTTATTAGATTGATTACTTAGTTAATTACTTAGTCTATTACTTGGTTTATTAGTAATTTATTACTTGATCCGTAGTTATTTAAATTTATTTATTAATTATTTTAAATAATATTTATTTATATTTTTATAAAAGTTTTAAATTTAAAATTTTTATAAAAAAACCCTTTGAAAACTGTCTTTGCTTAACCTTAACCCAAGGGCTTAAGGTGAGTTTTCCTATATAATCAATATTTCACTTAATCCTAACTTAAACCCTTATTTTTACTTTATTTTCTTTCTTACATAAACCTTAACCCTCATTTCTAACGCCTTGCTTCATTCTTGTCCGATGAAACCCTTCCTATTCTTATCCGAATGAAAACTCGCTCTCTTATAAAAAACTCATAAATCTTTCTCTCTAACCCTAACTTAAACTACTCTTTTTTCTTCTCTTATTAAACCCTTACTCTTAAAAAAAACCCTAAACCCTTTTTATCTATTAAACCCTTTCTCCTCAAAACCCTAAACCATCTTAGCTATACTAACCCTAACTCTTTTTTTTATTACTTATTAACATAATTATATTTCTTTTTGTTTTTAATCCTATTTTTCTCTTGTTCTTATATATCTTACTTAATCCTACCCTAAACCCTTATTTTTACTATATTGTCTTTCCTACTATTTACCCTAACCCTTATACTCTACCTCTTATTTCTAATGCCTTGCTTTATTCTTATCCGAATAAACCCTTCCTGTTCTTATTCAAATAAACCCACTCTCTATTACCTTGTATTTTTATAAATCTATATCTTTATAATTTTACTTTCCCTCTAAAAATAACCTTACTTTACTATACCTTACCCTATTCCTTAACCAATTTACATAATTATAAAATACCTTATATAAAACGGTTGCTTTCTATCTCTTCCTATTTTATCTTCCCCCCTAACTATGTAAATATCTCGTCTGACCTATCCTTGCTATTAATCTTACCCTATCCTCTCTTGCTATCTCCTTTATCATAAACCCTGCTGTCTCCCTGTAAAACTCGTATATCCCCCCTAACACCTGCTTAACACTCTCTTGTACTGATACTTCTTACCCTGAACCCTCTTGAAACGGCTCCCGTCCGAGTCCGTTGCCTCCTATATTACGCAAATCGCTTGTGGTAACCCGCATCCGTAACACGCCGAATACTCCTGAATCGCCGTTTACTAAACATCTCTTTTTCTATCTCTTCTACGTTTCCCCTTACCCTTTTCCACATCTCTTTTTCCTTTTCCGGGCACTTTTCTAACCTGTGATCCACTTCCCATGCCCCCCCTAACTTGTACACTGCGTAAAAGTCCTGCCATCTCTTTAACTGCCTCTCAAACTCCTTGCCCTTGCCCCCTTTGACATCTTTATCTTTTCCGCCTCCTACCCATTATACCGCGCCTCTTGCTTGACCCTTTTGAATCTTCTCGGATTTCCCTTATGCTTACCTTTTTCCTATCTCCCTCCTTGTCTCTCTCCTCGTCTCTTATTATCGTCACCTCCTCCTCCGCTTCTACCTCTTAATGCCTCTTTGCGCATACGTACACGTCGCCTTGCCTTTCTTGCAACCCAATCTCTCTAACCAACCGTCCATAATCTTGTTTAAAAACACTCTTCGGCACCATCTGCCCGATATATACTCCTTGACTACCTCTTCCCATATCTTGTTTTCTTTGTCTTTGACCCTTTCTTTTTCCTTTTCTTTTTGGTCTGCTCCCTTTTTTATCTTTCCCTTGGCTTATTATCCGTAAATTACTACTGCTTTGCTTTGAGCCGTCCCGTCCCGCTCGCCTGCTCTCTTGCATGTAATCCTGTAACTTGTACGGTATACTCGCATATATTATTAATCGTATGTCCGGGATGTCTACCCCTATCCTTAATACGTTTGTTGCTACTATTAATGTGCTACCCTATATCATGCTCTTAACCTGCATTACTGCCCTCTATCGTATTGATCTTATTGTAATACGCCTTGTAACCTAACGCCTCCGCTAACCCCCTAACTCGATCTACTGACCCGCTGTATACAATTACCCTGCCCTTCTCATACCGGTTCAACCACCCCCGCACAATCCGGCAAACCTCTTGTTTTCTTCCTTCTTCTGCTCCTCCCACCTTGCCTTGACAATTTCTACCCTATACTTAATGTTCTACCTTATCGTTCGTAATCAGAACATCTTCACCCTTACCGCAAATAATACTACTACCCTAAAAAACTCCTCCTCGTCACACAGCGCCAACGTTACTGTCAAAAACACCTTCTATACCCCCCAATCCCGTAGTGTTTTTCCTAACCGCCGTAACTACAGCCTGAACTTATCGCCCCCATCTAATAATACATGATACTTGTCTACCACTACCCGGTCTAATACTTATCGTGCCTGTAATCGGTTAACAAAATCCCGGAACCCCTTTATTATCACTGACTCTGGCGTTATGAATACTATTAATACCGTTCGGTTACTCTACTAGCTTTGTTAAATATACGCCTCAATATTACTCTTATTACATCACTCGTATAAATCCCCCTGTAATAATACTAACGGTATAATTGTGATTGTTGTCCCGTCCAGTAAACAAAACGCCAGTAACATAAACAATAAAATCTCCCCCTCCCGTCCTTATAATCTATATAATCAGGCTTTTTCCCTGAATGATTACCTAGATTACCTTTTCCTACTACCCCCTAAACTTAGTGCCCTTCCCTATTATCATCCATAACTAGCCCCCGTACATCCACCTGTTACAATCGCATAAATCGCTGAAACCATACCTCCTCCCGCAGCCCGTCAAACACTTCCCGCTAACGCTTACTAAATGCCCCTTCCTCTTATCCGCCTCAATTACCTTCCCCAAACCCTAAAAAACAGTACTATAACCAGCTAACCATCTAGAACCTGTCTCGTTCTTTCTATATCCCTGAATCCCCTTGTTCTAATAACCGTATATAAATTATCCTCGCTACGTATATCCTGTACCCGGTTTATAAATCCTATGAATTATCCTCGATATTATCCTCGTTCTTTTTATCTTTGTTCCCCTCTTCCTTTTATCCCTATAACTAGTTCAAATACTGGTTGGCGATTGCAATGGCAATATAACGCCACGCACTAATATTTAACCGCTTCCCTAACAACCGCTTACTTACCTACTATATAATCCTTCTTACCCAGTCCGATGTTTACTTATACTCCTTAATCTAATCTACGAATCTTTTAATCCGTGCTATTTCTTTTTTACGCTAACCTTTTCTCTCTTTTCTTATTGTCTTCCTCCCTACTAACCTTATTATTTTCCCTTCTCTGTTCTGCTTCTTGCCCTTTATATCCTTTTTACTTTTTCTTTTACTCACTCTTTTTTATTTATCTTGCTCTTTTCTTTGCTTTGGCTTACAATCTTATCTGCCTATAAAAACAAAACTATACTTATCCCCCTGTTTTATTACACCCTACACCTATTACCAAAACAATAATACCAACCATAAATACCATACTAATAATTCCCTTATCTCCTGTAGTAAATACTAGTAGATTACCTTACCTTGCCTTGTACTTTAGAAATTCTTATAATATAATATAATAAAACATATTATCCAGTTATATATTATAATATTATATACCCCTTCGTTGATTGTATTTACCATTTATAACCCTAAAATCTCTGTCAATTACGCTGACTAATCTACTATTATATATATTAATACAAATAACCGCTCCTAGAATTACTTTACCGTATAATCGTATTTCAGACTGCTTCTGCCTTATACAGGTTTATCTTATCGCCTTTGTTAAAAATCTACTTTTTTTTCTTGCTGCTTGACCCTGCGATCCGCTTAATAATCCAATCACTACTTTTCTCTAACTATTCATTACGGTCATCTTGCAAAAACGAATAACTTATCTTCTACTTACTGTGGCTATCCTCTAATTTATCCCATTCAATTACTAATAATAATCCTAAACCTATACCATCTACTATTATTAACTTAGCCAATAACCCCCGCGCCTTGTCCATTAATATATATAACATATCGAATAAATTACCTATACTAAACTAAAGTTTCCGGTGTATAACCTGGTCCTTATCCTAATCGATAGTGCCCCCGACTACTGTATTATATCGAATATATATCCCGTATGTCTACATCTCTATAATCCAGTCTATTGGTGCTGGTTTTATATCGGCCTTGTATATCGTTTGCGTCATGAATCTCTATACCTTAGCCCGTACAATACGGAAAATACCCCTGGCCTCCTCTTATGCTTCCTTCTTGTCCATGCCCAAGTCCTTTATTAACTTAGCCATCTCTTCTCTCTCTCTACGTACAACTAATACAACACTAACATCCGTGCAATCTTAATCACGGCCAAGTAAATCAGCGTATAATCCAATAGGCTTATCTAACCGTTATCGTCCCGGATCCCTAACGCAGCCAACGCACTGATGATTGCGTTGTAGTAATAATCCTGCTTCATTTAGTAATTGAACAAGCTAACCACCATGTCCAAACATAATCGGTCTACCTTTTCGTCCTCACCAACCCTTCCCCTAAACCCTCGTTTAATAATTTTATATTTTTCTTTACTGCCTCTTCAAAATCATCCCATGCATCTTGCTAGGGCGTAAGTTTATATAACGGACACTTATTATTGTCCCACTACTGCGTGCGTTGTATGACACACAATAGTTTCCTATACACCTCCTTATATCGCACCTATATATTATCCTCTAACCGGTTGTCGAACGGCCTTGTCGGCTTGGTTCTGATCTCCTTGCGCTGGATCTCAAACAACACCGGCGCCCTGACCTTAAATAATACTACTGCTGCTTATGCCTGATCTATCACTCGCTCCAAGCTTTCCCATAACTTCTGTAATACGGCTTCCTTCTCCTTGATCGGGCCTGTTACGTCGCGTAACCCGACCGGGTCCAAGCCTACCAAATGGGTTGCCTAACCGACCCGGTATAACCACCCGTTCGGCTCTATCTTTTTACTGCTCACTTGGATCATCTCTTTGGTCCTTGTTTCAAACCGCTCTACTGCTGCTGGTGGATTCGCATGATCCTCTCCATAGTGCTTTTGCCCGTTGCCGGCTGTCCGCTGGTTTCCCGCTTGTCCCGCTTGTCTTGCCTAACCTTGAACCATCCGCTAGCAGCTCGGGATAGGAAAAAACGCTGGTAACGAACGCTTATTATCTACGGTACCTCTCGCGCCTGTTTAGCCCTTTTCACGATATCATCGCCCCTAACCTATTTATTGACCTAACCGTGCGTCTTGCGGCAATGCTCCTGTATTTGTCGTACCTGGCGATATACCCGATCGCATTCTATACACCTGATCCCATCATCCTTGGGCGGCTAGAGAAACGGGACGGGGTTGATCGTCGGTAGCGAGTACTTGAAATCTTATAGCTGTGCCTGGTCTTGAACAATGTCTTGTATATCATTTATAGATTATGTAATTTGCTTCCTCTTTTGACAATCAATCATCGGGTAGTGTTTCTTTAAATGAGCTGTTACTTCTTTTGTCACACACGTAAACCCACATGGCTTGCAAATAATAATATGGTATTCTAGCAAATAAATAAACGGCTCCATTATGATAACAGACAATTTACTTCAATCAAGTTCGTTAGCGGTTATATATTTATGGTATAAAACCGGGTTTTCTTTTAGCTATTTTATGTTTCCTATCCCTTGGCTTGTTTGCTTTTCTGAGATATTGGGTACCCCGGCAACGGGTATACTTGGTTACTTATGGTAAGTCTTACTTTTAACCCGTATGCGACTGATTGATAATATAATTGAATTAATATTATTATTTTACGTCAATATGCGCTCAATGGATTGTGTATTCAATGACTTTACTTGGGTCTGACCTGTTTGGGCTTACTTTTAATAAGTGATAAGATGTGGGTTCATTCAGATGCGAATGGGTGGAGGGAGATTCAAATGAACCTACGGGTTATAAGCCTTTTAATCTATGCTTGATCCATGGATTAAGGTCTTACAATTGCTTGTATGGTATGAGTACTTCAGATACGGTAATGCGACTCTTGTCTGCGACGTGCAGACGCAGATGCCTCGATCTCACTTTTACTGCATATTGACTTCTTATCACCGAGATCTCCGTTTGTACGTGACTAATGCCCCTATAGTAAATAATAATTTTAAGATATAAGAATAAAATTTATTGTGAGTGGAGAGCGTGGATAGTTGAATTGATAGGGACGATGAGGACCGTAGAACAGAGCAAAAAAGGAATTTATAATTAAAAAAAAAATAAATGAAAAGGGCGGAAAGGATGCGAATGGGGGAGAAACGCAGGAGGAGGACATAAATGAAAGTGAGAGGAGGAAAGAAGTGGAAATTGGTGATGTGGCGAGACGGATGGAGAGAGGAAGAAGATGAGCAAGGGGGGCGGAATAAAGAAGATGAGATAAGATAGGGGACGGGAGACGAAGTAGGACATGCAAGGAGGAGTAGGTGAAAGAGGACGGATAGTGGGCGATAAAGAGAAAAAAGTGAGGAGAAGATAGAGAAGGGGAAGGGGAGGGTGAACGAGGGAAATGTGGAGACAAAAAAGGTAAAGAGGAGAAAAGAAAAAAAGAGGAAGAGGGAGAAGAAAGAAAGGAAAAAAGAGGCTAGGTAGAGGAAAAAGGATAAGGGAAAAAGCGGAACGTGGAGAAGTGTGAAGAACGGGAGGAAAAGGACAAGGTAAACGGATAGAAGGGGGAAGAAAGGAAAAGAGGGGTAGCGGAATAAGACAAGGGAAAGGAGGGGAGGAGATGGGAAGATAAGATAGAGGATGAGCGAAAAAAGTGAAGTAAGTCATGAGGAAGAAAGGGAGGATATGAGGAGATAAGAGAGGGAAAGGATAGAGAGAATAAGGATATGGATGGAAGAGGGTAAGAGAGAGGGATGGGTAGAATAATGGAGTGAAAAGGATGAGGACGAACGAAGGCGGAGGGCGGGGGGGAGTTGGGCAGGGAAAGGGGAGAGAGTAGAAGGGGGTGCCAGGGAGGGAAGGAGAGATAAAGGATCCGGGGAAGAACCGCGAGGAGACGGGAGAGAGGTAGACATCAGGAAAAAGTGAGGAAGGTAAGAGGGAAATAAAACAAATGAGAATATAACCAGGTTATGGAGAGGAAGAAGATGGGAAAGTAGAGCAGATAGTAACTTCGTGTAATGGAGGAAAGGAGTATAGAGTAAAGATCCTGAAAGGATAGAGGTGAAGCAGGAGGATGAGAAGGATATGCTATAGAGGAAAAGTGGATCAGTATGACGAGAATTAGTGCAAAGGATGTAAGTAGGGACAGTATGAATGAGGGAGTAGGGATTAAGGTGAGGGTGGAGAGAGAGGAAGACTAAGGGGAAATGAGCAGTACCTGTGGGGGAGAGGATAAAGAGTGAGAGCAGACACGGAACAAGATAGGGAAAGAAGGAATAGGAGGGGACCAAGGACGGGAAACATAAGGGGAGAGAGGAGTGGAAGAAAGGGCGGGAGGGTGTTAGTGAGACCGGAAGCAAGAAGAAGAGGAGACGATAAGACCGGAGGATGGAATGATGACGGTGAAAGAGTAAGAAAAGGTGAAGGACAAAAGAAAAAAGGAAGAAGAAAAGAAGGATGAGGGAGAAAGGAAGCGGGGATCCAGGAGGGTGGAATGGAACGACAATATTGGAGATTTTGTGTACAGAGAAAGATTGGTATATTCTGAGGTAAGATGAAAAAGAGGACAGAGGAGAGAAAAAGGAAAGCGGAAGGAGGGGGAAAGAAGGAAGGAATGGAAGAAGAAGGGAAGAGGGAAGTAGTAGGGGAAGGCCAAGACGGAGGAAAGTGAAAAGAAAGAAGAAAGAAGAATGAAAAAGGAGGAAAAGGAGTGAAAGAAAAGGGAAGAAGTGGAAGAGTGAGAGGGGAAGGGGGGAAGCGGACAAAAGGGGAGATGGGGAAGAAGAGATGCGAGGGAAGGGGGAGGTGGGGGGGAGCGAAGGAGTAGATAGAACAGGGAGAGAGAGAGAGAGGAGGCGCGTGTAGAGAGCAGAGAAAGAACGAGAGAGAGAGAAAGGAGAGAGGGCGGAGAGAGTAGGAGAGGAGGAGAGGGAAGGTAGAGAGAGACACAGTGGAGGAAGGAGATGATAGTAAGAAGGAGAAATGTGAGACAGAGATATGTAGGTGTAAGTGAGAAGAGAAGGAGGAGATAAAGGGGGTGAGGAAGTGAAGAGCACGGAAGTGGACCCGGAAGATGGAAGAGACGAAGGAAGAAGGAGAAAAAAAAAGAGAGGGGAGAGGAAGGATAAGAGAGAGGGAGGGAAGGGGAGAGAAAAAAAGGGGAAAAAGGAGACAAAGAGAAGAGAGAGATGAAGAGAGAGGAAGAAGGGGAAGAAAGGAGGAAGAAGGAAAGAAAGAAGGAAAATGGAGGGATGCAAGGATGGGGGGAGAGAAGGAAGACGAAGGAGGAAAATGAAAAAAAGAGGTAGAAAAAATAGAAGAGTTAAAGGACAAGAAGATAGGAAAGGACGAGGAAAGGAAAAAAAGGAAAAAAAAAGAGGAGGAAAAAGGAAAAGGAAAGAAAAAAAAGGGGGGGAAAGAAAAATGAGGGAAGAAAGAAAGGAGAGGAGAGGAAAAGGAAAATAACAATCGAAAAAGGGGAAAGGGGAAAGGAAAAAAAAAAAGAGTGAAGAAAGAGAAAAAAAAAAAAAGGAAGAAAAAGGGAAAAGGGTGAAAAATAAGAAGAAGAATAGAGATGAGAGTAGGGAGGGAAAGGCTTAGGAGACATTAGAGAGGAGAGGAGAGAAGGAAAGAAGAAAATTTAGAGAAAAAGGGAAAGGGGTGAAGAGAAGGAGAAAAGAAGAACCAAGGAAAGGAAAGAAATGCCGAGATAGAGAAGGAAAGAAAAAAGAAGGGAGGGGGAAAAAAAAGAGAGAAAGAAAGGGAAAAAGAAAGAGAAGATCAAAAAATCACTGAGAGAGGAGAGAAGTTAAGGTGAAAGAAATGGGAAGAAGGAAAAAAAAGGGGGAAGAAAAGGAAAAAAAAAGGAAAAACGAAGGGGAAATAACGGAAAGAAGAGGACAAGAAAGGAAAAATAGAAAGAAGAAAAGAGGAAAAAAGGACAAAGGAAAAGGGGAGTAGAAATGAAAGAGGAGAGAAAAGGGGGGACAAGCGAGTGCGGAGAAGAGAAGAAGGGGGGGAAGAATTACCCCCCCCCACCCTCAAGATTTATGTGAATTTTATTATAAAGAGAGGAATCTACTCACCCTCTCCCCCCCCCCACTAAGCAAGGGGAATGAAGGGGAGAGGGATGACCCCCATTGGCAAGAAGAAAAGAAGGATAGGGACGCTCCCCCGAGATGAAGAGAGTTTAGGAGGAGGGGCGAGGAGGAGGGGGAGGGGTAGTAGAAGAAGAGAAAAAAAGGGGCCGTCGAGAAGGGGTAGAGGGTGAGGGGTAAAAAGGGAAGGGGGGGGGTATTTAGCAGGTACAAGGGGAGATAGGGAGAGTGGAAGTGGAAAGAGGGGTAAGAAAGGGCCCCAGAGGAGGGGGGGGGGTGAAGAGCCCCCCCCCCCCAGGTGAGAGAGGGGGAGGAAATTCGAGAGAAGGGGGGGAGAGAAAAGGGGGGAAGGAGGAGAGGGGAGAAAAAAAGGGGGAAAGCGAGGGTGAGAGGAAGGAAGGGGGGGAGGATAAAAAAAAGAGAGAGAAAGATAGGGGGTTTCCCCTCCCCCCCCCTTTTTGGAGGAAAGGGAGATATGGGAGAAAAGACAAGGGGTAGAGGCTAAAAAGAGGGTGGTTGGGAGGGAGGGGAGTGGAAGGGAGGGGTATGGGAGAGAGGACCCCGTGGAGGGTAAGGGGGAAGAGGGGAGGAGGGGGGAAGGGGGGGAAAAAAGGAGGAAAGAGGGCACGAGAGCGCGAAGACAGAGGGAGACCACCTCGGGGAAAAATGGGAAAGGGGAAATGAGGGGAAGGGGAAAGAAGGGGATGGAGGAGGTAAGAAAAAAAGCTAAGTAAGATAGTAAATTTTTGTTGGAGGGGGGGAGAAGAAAAAAAACAGAGAAAAAATAAGAAGTTTTAAGGAAAAGGGAATAAAAAGAAAAAAGAAGTAGGAAAAGAAAAGGAGAAGTTTGAGTGGTGGAGGGTAGGAAAGGAGGAAGATGGTGTGTCTTTGAAAGGAAAGTATGTTGTTTGGAAGAGGAGACAGAAAAAGTGTTCGGAAAAAATGGAAGAAGAGGAGCAAGGGGTGGAGGGGCAAAAGAATACGAGAAATCTTAAGAAAGGGGGGGAGAAAAGAAGGTGGGAGACGCAAGAAGGAAGACCACACAGTTTATCACAATTTATGTGGTAATCATCATAAATTAAGGAAAATTGGGGAAATGGAGGGGAAAGAAAGAAAATGGGGGTAACGGGGGTAGGTTATTTGAATATAATTAGGTGGGGGGGGGAGGGGAACTTACTACAGAGGGGAAAGGAGAGAGATAGAAGAGAAAAGAAGAGCTAGAAAGAGAAGAAAAAGAAAAAGAAAAAATATGGAAAAGACCATTAAGGAATGGGAGCGGGGGGGTGGAGAGGGGACAAGGGGGGCTTTTTTAATGAGAGTTTCATTTTTAGGGGGGATTTAGGAGGGGGAGAATATTTCTAAGTTTACAGGGGAGGAAGCGAAGTAGAGGGGATTAAGAGAGAAGGAGAGTTAGGAAGACAAGATAGGATGGGAATGGTTAAGAGCCAAAGAGTTTTTTTTTACTGGGGATTGGGGACAATACGGGGGAGAAGCTTTTAAAGAGTAACGAGGGAAAGCGGGAAGGAGGAGCATATTATATTTTATGAGAGAAGAGGAGGAGATAAACTTAGGGGGAAACTGATTTTATAAGATATTTTTTTGTGGCGGAGATAGAAATTATAGAACACTTTTTTAATGAGCGGAGCGGATTTTTAACTATCAAGGGGAGCTAAGAGGGAGTATTCGAGGGGAGGGGTAATTTTTTTTTTTTTTTTTATATTTGCGAAAGCTAAAATGATAGTAGGGGAGTAGAGGGGAGCTTATTCTTTATTTAATATTCGATTATTTTTAGTGCATAAATAATTTTTATTTTATTTTATTTTTTCCTTACGTTTACGGGAATTTCGACAGACTTGTTACAGACTGCTGCGAAACAAGACCTACTACCGGTCCGGGCAAGCGAGGAGGAGCCCGTGTGACTCTTTATATGAGAACAGAGTATAATGTACCCACTTCAACGAGCAGACACATCAAACACTCCCGAAACCAAATACTGCCCTAATATTGAAGGGGAGAGGAGCCTTGTATCTAGCTCTAATAGATTAGCCCGTTTCCCGGACATATCGACGTAATATACTTTCTGTATATACCAGGATGAAGGGGCGTTCACTCCATCGTCTAAGCTAATTAATCTTGTGTAGTCTTCACTCTAATTCTTCGTATTTCTTCATCTCATCTCTCAATCATCTCTCAGCTCATCTCATCTCTCATCTCTATCATCATTCTCATCTTATCTCATCTCATTTATCTATCTCTCAGCGTCATCTTGTCCCTCCTCTAACCCCTTGTCTTATCTCTCATATCTCTTGTTCTTCTTATTGTTCTTATCGGTGTCTTGTCTTTTACTTATAAAGATAATACGCTTACCCCTCTTCCCTTTTTATCTTCTTTTAACCTTTTAACACTCAGTATACCCCAATCCAGTCTCCCCTACCCACTTCAAAACACGGCCACTGCTAGAGTCGGTTATATCGACCTCTTTGGACCTGGGCCCCACTGACCCTTCTCCCAGCAAAAATGCCCACCATGCTCGCCGCGAACGTGGTCCACCTCGGCCATACTAGCTGCACCGGCCTTACCGTTCCTAGATATGGGGCCCCCTCTCCGTCGAGTTCGGCCTGGCTCCATCGCCGCGCCGCCGAGTACGGGGCGGATCCACGTGTGCTACCTGTCCGCCTGTACCCTGCGCTTAACTTTCACGCCCGCTTCTCTTTCTACCGCTATAATTGGGTCGGGGCCGGAGCCGTACAAATGGGGATCACAACGGGGATGCTTTTGTCTTGCTTCAAATGTGCCATTATATAAAACAGTAAAATGTCTTAAGTGGAATAAAATTAAACTACTTCTGCTGCAAATATTACTGCCTGTGCGTTTGTTCAGTCGATTAGTCTAAACTGGCCAAGATTACTTTTACTATTGCCTTATTACTTTGATAACTAATGTATTGTCCTATGATCTGTGACTGTGTTTTATAATATGGGTTGATTGTTGGATGTAAAATGGGTGGATTTATTTGGATGTGAATGAATTTACGGGTTGTAGTCTTTTCAATCCACGAATTGGGTTTTGCTTGATCCACGGATTGGAAGCCTTTTAATCCATAGATGGGTTTGCTCGATCCACGGATTGAAAACCCTAGTATGCTTGAAGCATGTTGCCTTATGATCTTTAATTGTGTTTTATAAATGGGTTGGCATTCGGATGCGAATGGGTGGTTTTATTCGGATTGGAATGAACACCTATGCGTTATGGTTGGAATGCAAACTATGGGAAATCTTCGGATGATGTAGCCAATTATAATCGACTTCCTCTTAAACAAGATCAAATCGAAGTCCAGTGGCTTAATGTCACTTTGTATATGTGCTGACTAATATCACACTCTGGCCTAATTTATTTTAATACATAAACATCTGGTCTATTAATTAAAAAAAAAATATTAAAAATATATAAATAAATATTATAAAAAGCCTATTGTGAAATTCTGAAATTCCTGTTTTCGATTCTTATATACCAGTCTGATGTTAGTTGTGTATATTTTTAAAAGTAATAATATAGTGACCTCTATACCCAGGGCTTCAAAGACCTCGTTATCCTGGTTATTTCTAGCGCCAAATATTTTAGTATGGGCAAAAACCACGACCTGCCTAGTAGGTGTCTGTCGTTTGAATATTTATAGGGTCATTGACTACTTGATTGACTGTTGGTCGACTGCTTGATGCTTTGCTGGTAGCCCCCGGGGGCAGGGGTCATTGATAACTGGTGTGACTGCCGTCGAATCCTGATTTTGCTTGGTAGACCTGCCCACGGGGGCAGGGTCACTCACTTCTTGGTTGGACTGCGTGATCTTTGGGTGGTAGACCCTGCCCCAGGGGCAGGGTCACTTGACTACTTGGTTGATGCTTGGTCTTTTGGTGGTAGACCATTGCCCCGGGGGCCCAGGGTCACTTAACTTCTTGGTTGAACTGCTTTGGTGCTGTTGGTGTAGTAGACCCTGCCCCCGGGGGGCAGGGTCACTTGCCTACTTGATTGGCTGCTTAGTCATTTATTGTGGACCTGCCCCAGGGGGCAGGGTCATTAACCATCTTGGTTAAACTTAGTCTTTTACTAGATTGATTGCTTAGTTAAGTACTTAGTCTATTACTTGGTATATTATGTAATTGGTATTACTTGATCCGTAGTTATTTTAAATTCTTTATTAAAATAATAGCATTTATTATGTCACTTTAAATAAGTATTTATTTATATTTTTATAAAAAGTTGTTTTAAATTTGAAATTTTTATTAAAAAAACCCTTTGAAAACTGTCTTTTTGCTTAACCTTAACCAAGGGCTTAAGGTGAGTTTTTGTCCTATATAATCATGTCCAAGTTTGTGTATGTCTATTATATCTATATTTTCGGGTTTTTGGGTTGGTGTCTCTAGCCACTGTGGGCTTGGGATTGCGCTAGGACCATGGCCTTGGCGGTGGCTTTGGCTGTGGCTGCTGCGATTATGGCGCGTTCGTCGTGTCTGGCGCGTCTGGCGAGTTTTTCCTGGGCTCTCGTGAAGATCATCTTCAGAGGCTGCTGACCCTCCGCAATCGGGTGCGGAGGGGTGCAAGTTTTGATAGATGGTTGTGGGACAAGGAGATAGATGATTTTAAGGCAAAGAAACGGGTGCATTTGGATAGGAACGGGTTTTTTTTTTTTTTCAGGGGGGGTGCTTTTATCTGCCGTAGTTGTACTACCGAGTGTTAGATATAGATAGCGAATAATAAAAAACAAAAACTTTTTATAAAATTTAAAGCGGACCCCAGTTTAATCGATGGAAAAAAAAGGGATAAAAGAAGTAAAGATATAGTATATATATTTAAAAATTTTGATCTTAAGACCTTCTCTTAATCTTTTATTTATTGTTCTTAAGAGTAAAATAAAATATTAAAGTATTAATTTTATAGCTAAGAAAACTATAAATAAGATATGTAAATAAAGTTGATACTACTTAAGTTAGGGGAAGTGAAATTTAAAATCAAAATATATTAAAGTATTAAAAACATTAAATCAGGGATAAATAAGGACTTTATTAAAAAAAACTTTAAAAAAAAAGATAAATCTTTTAGATATTAATAATATAATAAATAAAAAAATATCAATTATTGTATTAATTTATATTTTAATAATATCAATACATAATATAATCCAAACTTGTAAACTTAAACTAAAGAATTAAAGATTCTTAGATTTTAATTAGCGCAATATTGATTTGATAAACCTTTGTAAAAAGCGCATACTAAAATAATTTTTTATTTTTAATTAACAAAAAATGGGAATACTTAATTAAAATTTTAAAAATTATGGATGGGAAAAACTTTAAAAAAACTTTCGGAAGTAGGGGATACGAATTAAAAAGTATTTAAAAAAACGTTTGATGGAAGAAAATGAGTAATAAAAATATTAAATAAATAATAGTGAAAATGAGGATAAGATGATAGTATAAGCTAGTAAAATGATTAATGACTTACAAAAAGAGAAAATGAAAGTTACTAGAAGCGGAGACGATAAATAGAAACTTAGGGAGGAAATGAAAATAATAAAAAAAAAAAAAGGGAAGGAGGAGATTTTGAATTAAGGAAACGAAATTGTTTTTTTTGTGGCGTGAGGAGGAAGGCGAAAGTGAAAACAAATAGCGGTAGTAAAACACAGTTAGAGGAGGATAAATTGATAAAATTGTAAACGGAAGGGGAAGGAGTGGTGAACTGGGGCTGATGGGCGCGAAGAAAGCGCGAGGAAAAAGGGAAAGAGTAAGAAATTAAAAAGTTAAGATGAATATTTTAATAAATAAGGGTTGAGAAAACTAGACGAGAAAAAAAAGTTGAGAAGGTTATATAGAGTAATTAATGTAATAAAGTATTAATTTTTTTACTTACGTAGACGAATAATAAAATAATAATAGTTTAATAACGTGAAAAAGGGGAAAAACGTAGGTTAAGGAGAAGAGAAGGGGGAAAAAAGTTATTCTGTTAGAAAATTAAGAGAACCTGAAGGCGGAGTATAATAAAACTAGATGATAAATAGAAGAAAAATAGGTGGGTGCAAAGTGCGCGGAGAAAAAGAAATAATATTATAGGAATTTCGAAGGAAAAAAACGAAAGGAAGAGAAAAAAACAGGAAAAAAATAAAAAGAGGGAAAACCTTCTTCAGGAAATGAAAGCGGGGAGAAAGAGGTTTATATTGTTTTAATTAATGAACCTTTAATAACAAATACTTAAAATAAAAGTATTATAGTTGAAAGGTAACTTACGAAAAAAAGTAAACTTTTTATGAATTCAAATATTATAGAGGGGATGTTATAAGTATTAAGTATAATTAAAATTATTATATATAAAAAATATAAAAAAGATTTAAAAAAAATAAGGAAAAAAAATAAATTAATTCAAACAACTTAATAAAAATAACTTTTATAAACTTAAAAAAGCTTTAATTAAACTAGGAGATATTAATATATAATAGTATTAAATCTATATGAAAACTAAAGATAAAATAAAAACTTAGAGCTAATATAATAAATACTTATATTTCTGAAAGAGATATAAAAAAATCTTTAAATAGAGAATTAAAAAAAAAATTTTTAATAAAAAATTAAAAAAAAAAAGAAAAAAAAAAAAAAAAAAAAAATAAAAAAAAAAAAAAAAATTAATTAAATTAATTCTTTTTTAAAAGAGGCGGGGGGATTTAAATAAATAAATTAAAAATCTTAAAAAAAAAAAGAATAATTAACTTGAAAATTAAAAAGAAAAGTTGGAAATAAACTAAAAGATACGGAGAGATAAGAAAAAGTCTAAATAAAAAATTTAAAAGGGGAGGGGGAGGAGGGAAGAATTATTTAATAAAAAGAAAAAAAAAAAAAGAAGTTTTTGTTAAAAAGGGGGGGGGGAGCTTAAAAATAAAAAGGAAAAAAAAAAAAAAAAAAAATACGAAAAGGGAGAAAAAAAAAAAAAATTATAAATGAGAAAATAATAAGTCTTAAATTAAAAAAAAAAAAAAAAAAAAGAATAATAAAAAAAAATAAAGAAAAAAAAAATAATAAAAAAAAAAAAAAAAAAAGAAAAAAATAAAAAAAGAGGAAAAATTTTAATTAGATATTTATTATATGAATTATAAAAATTATAAAAAATAAAATAAAATTAAGAAATAAAGTCTTTAAATTATTATTAAAAAAAAAATATAAAAAAAACTAGTAATTAAAGAAATTTATAAAAAAAGAAAAAAATTAATTATTATATAAAAATACTTAGATAATTAATTAATTAGTTGTATATTAATTAGTATTATTATTTAACTTTTTTAAGCTTTTTAGTAATTATAAAACTTAACTTAAGAATAAATAATTAATTTTTATAATTAGTAAAGAAATTAAAGTAAATAAAAAATATAAAAGTCTTTTATTTTATTAAATATTATTTAAGTATTTTTTAGTATACTTAGGAAAAAGAATAGTAATTTAAAGTATATTTATTTTAGTAAAGGATTTAGAAATAATATTATTCTTTTAATTAATTGTTTATTAAAAGTTTTTATTGGTTAAAGTAAAATTATAAGAAGTATTAGTAAAAAGTTTAATACTAGAAGATTATTAATATTTAAGAAAATCTTATTAAGTGTAATAAGTGTTTATTTTTTATATATAATTGGTATAATTATCTTTTTAAAACCTAGGGATAGAAATATATTTAAAAAATAAGTATATAATATGCTTTAAGAATAAGAAATGTTAAATATAAATGTTTTAATGTAATAATAGTAGTTGTATAGGTTTTTTTAGTTATAAAAAAGTAATAAAATAATTATAAATATATTTAAGATATTTAAAAAAAAACTAGAAAAAATATTTAAAAAAATAAATAAATTCTATTAGAATAAAAAATTATTGTATGTTATTAGTGATTAATTAATTAATTGTTTTTAAGAAGAAATCCTTGGGTCGGATAATAAAAATATGTTAGAATTTTTTTAATAATAAAGTTAAATAAAATTTTTAAAAGTAATTTTATAATATAAAAAGTATTTAAGATAATTAAAGCTATTACTTTTAAGTATTTATATATTTATGTTTGTTTTAATCTAATAAAAAAAAAAGTAAAAGATTAATTAATATTTAAAAATTTAAAATTAAAGAATAAAAATCTATAGCTTAATACTTTAGTTTAGTATTATAATCTTGTTTTAATAAAATAAAAATTTAATATTATTATTAAATAAAAAAAACTTAAGTATTAAATTTATTTAAGTATATTTTTTGTTTTTAAAAAAAAAGGTATAAAAAAGATTATAAGTAAGAATAGTATAATATTAACTTGATTAAAAAATCTAGGGTAAAGATATTATTAAAATAAAAAAAAGCTAATAGTTAAAAAAAATAAAAAAAATTATTAATAATTATATAGAATTAAAAGGTATATATATATAAAACTAAAAAAATTATTTATAAAAGTATAATTAAATGTTTTATTAAGAATAAAAATAATATAAAAGTAAAAAAAAGTTATAAATTAGAAAAAAATAAAAATAAAAATAAAAATAAAAAAAAAAAAAGTATTTTAAATAAAATACTTTAAAGAAATAAAAAGTAACTTTAAATTTAAGACTATAATTTTTAAATTATAGGCTTTTATATTAACTTAAGGCTATATATTAAATAAATGTTTTATTTAATATAAATATTTAAGGAATTGTTTTTTAAGAAAAGAATATTTAAATGTATATGTTTTTTTTTTTTTTTTTTTAAGATTTTTTAAATTTTGTTTTTTTATTTAAAATATTTTTTTAAGGAAAAATATTAAATTACTTTTATTAATTATTATATTAAAAATTATATTTAAACTTATATTTTAAGAGAATTATTTAATTAATTTTTTTTTTTGTAAAATAACTTTTTATTTTATAAAAATATATATTAAGTTTTTATATTTTAAATTAGTTATTTTAATAGTTTAAAAAAAGGATTTTATAAACTCTTAAACTATAATTAATTGAGGGGGGAGGGGGAGGAGGGAATTAATAATTTTATATAATATTTTTAAAAGCTTTTACAAGTTGATTTAATATTTTGCTTATTTTAGTCGAGTTTATAAAAAGAAAAGGAGAAATATTAATTTTATTATAAATATAAACTCTTAGTGTTTAATATTATTTTTAAAAAAGATATATAAACTTTTTTTTATTTTTTAGCCTAAAAGTAATTAAAACTTAAGTATTACTTAAACTTATTAAATAAAAAAATCATTAAAATAGTATATTCTTATTTTAAAAAGGAAAAAAAAAGTCTTTTAGAATATATAAATAAATTTAAATAATCTATAAAAAGTCTTTTTATACTTCTAAAAAGTAAAACTTTATTATATATAAAATTATAGCTAAAAGACATTAAAGTGAATTATAAAAAGGGGAAAAATATAAAAAAAAAAAAAATAAATAACAAAAAAAGAACGATAAGACGTGTAAAGGCTTCTATAATAAATATAAAAAGAGATTTAAATATTTTTATAAAAGTTAAGTTAAAAGATATGATTAATACTAAACTAAGAATACTAAAAAGCTTTAATATTTTTAAAAAAAAAATACTATTTATATATTAAAAATATATATTATTATTAGTTTTTTAATTAAATTTATAAATATAAAAAGTAATTATTAAACAAGTTTTATATTTAACTATAAGTATAGGATTTTGTTATATTATAATACTCTAATAGCAATAAAAACTCAAAATAAAAGTAATAAATTTAATGTTTTATAAATTCTTACTTAACTTTAACCTTTTGTATAACTTTAAATTATATATTTTACTTTTAATTATATTTTAACCAGCTAGTTATAAATATAATTATTTTCTAATATTTATTTCTTTTAAACTTTAAGAGGGTTTAAAAGTAAGATTTTAATAAATATTTTTAAGGATAACTTTATTATATTAATTATAAATAAAAAATCTTTAAATCTTAAACTTTTTATATTTAATTTAATAGTATTTAATTAAAGAATTTTAAAAAAAAACTTTTAGAAAAAGTTTTTAAATTATTATAAGTATTTTTTATACTATAACTTATAATAAAATAATAGTTTTAAACCCTTTAATTACTATAAAAAAGGATATTAAATAATTAGTTTTTAAAGTTATAATAGATTTTAGTTGGTTTATTAATAATTTAATATAAAGTAATTATAATTAAGAATTTATATTTAATATTATTAAAAGCTTAATTTTATATATTATTATAGGCCTAAGTATTAATATTATTAATAAAGTTATTTTAATTAAAAAGGAAATATATATTATTTAAACTTAAATAAAATAACTTTATTATTAATAGATTAAATATTAAATTATAATTAAGATTTTTTATTAATATTTCTTTTAAACTAATAGTTAAAATTAAGATAAATAAATTAAACAAGTAATAAAAATAATATATTTAAATAAAAAATAAAAAAAAATAAAAAAAAAAAAATAATAAAAAAAAAATAATTATTAAAAAAAAACTTAAAAGATTAAATAGTACTGTTAATTCTGTTATTTTAAAAAAAAATAATTTATAAAATAAAACTAAATTCTTGTTTTTTAAAGTTAAAAGAATTAAAAAAATACTTAATAATTTTATCTTATATTACTAATTAAAAAATAAACTATAAACACTAAAGTAAACTATAAATTAAAACCCTTAATATTAAAAATTATACTTTAATACTAAATTAATTAAATAATACTTAATAATAAAGATTTTATAAAAGAGTTACTTAAACTAAAAGTTATTATTAAAGTTATATATATTAATAAAAGAAAGAGATTTTTTTATTATATATATTAATAGGAAATTCTATTATTTATAAAAATCTAATACTTAAATTACTTAAATATTATTTAGTATAATTTTAGCTATTAATATTAAAGCTTTTTATAAAAAAGTTTATTAACTTAAAAACTTAAAAGATTAAAAGATAAATTAAAATATAAAAAAGAAACTATTAAAAAAGCTATATATTAGAAATTAAAGCCTATAGTTAAAAAAATTAAAAAAATTAATTAAAAATTTTAAAAAAGTAAATAAAAATAAAATTATTTAAGAAAGTATATAATTAAATATTAGTTATTTAATATAAGATTTATAATAAATAAGAACGCTTTATAAACCTTATAAAAAGGTATATAATAATATAGATTATATTCTAGGATAATATTATATAGTTTTTAAAGATAATATTAGAAAAATAAGTACTAAAATAGGCTATAAAATAAAAAAGAAATTAATTAAACTTATATAATAAATAATTAACCTTTTATTGATTTTATATAATTTAATTTTTGTTATTATTTTGATATTTTAGATTTAAGGCTATTATTATTTTGTTTTTTTTATTTTTTATTTTAAGTATTTAATTAAATACTAATCTAGTACTAACTTTATATAAACTATATTAATCTAAATTAATTAATAATTAAAACCTTTTATTTAGTTATTATTTAAATCTATTATCTTAACCTAAGTTATCCAAGACTAGTAAAGATTTTATAGCTTTTTATGTCCCCTTGTTGTTGTTGTGTTTTCTTCGCTATTACATTATTAAATTAATAACTTAATTAATTATTTAATTTATTATTTAATTTATAATTATTTTAAATTTATTTATTAATTATTTTAAATAATATTTATTTATATTTTTATAAAAGTTTGAAATTTTAAAATTTTTATAAAAAAAACTTTTTAAAAATTGTTTTTTATTTAACCTTAACTTAAAGGCTTAAGGTGAGTTTTTCTTATATAATTATTTTAAATAATATTTATTTATAAATTTTGAAATTTTTATAAAAAAACTCTTTGAAAACTGTTTTTTACTTAACTTAAATTAAAAGGCTTAAAATAAGTTTTTTTTATATAATTAAAGTATTAAAGCTTTAATTTAAATACCATATAGTCTTAATTATACTACAATTATTTATATAATTTATTAATTTTTTTTAATAAAAAGAATATATATATAAAAGTGTTTTATATATTTTTATTTTTAGTTTTTTGAAATATTTTTTAAATTATTTATTAAAATATTTAAATACTTATAAGTAAAATAAATTAATATTTTAAATTAAATAAAGAGTAAGAGTTATTATTAGTATTATTAAAAGGAATTATAATAATTAATTAATTTAGTAATTTTATTTTATAAAGGAAAAAGTTTTTAAAGGTTTTTTAAATATATAATATCTTAATCCCTTTTTTATTATATATAATAAACCCGCAATCTAGGAAAAAAACCTATTACTTTCTCTATTACTATGTTTTCATATTTTTCTCGTACTAGTAAACTACCTTTTTAAACTAACTTTCTTATATCTTATAGTCTTATTCTAAGAAAAATTTCTTTTAAGCCTTCTAGCTTTCCTAGCTATTTGGTTCACATTAGGCTACAAGATTAATAAATCCCTTATAATTATAATTAATCACTATAGCCTTGTCGTGCTTTCTCTCGCCCGCCTTGTAAAAAAAATATTTAAAGGAGGAAAAAGTAGAGAAGGAGTTGTGTAAAAGCCAGGTTTAAGGGGAGGAGGAGAGAAAAGAGGAAAAGGGGAGAGAAGGAGAAAAGAGGGAAAAGGGGGAGAGGAGGAGCGGAATAAGGCGGAGGAGCGGAGAGAGAAAAGGGGGGGAGTGAGAGGGGGAGGAGGGGCGGGAGGAGAAAAGGGAGGGGGAGGAAAAAGACGAAGAAGAGAAGAAAAAAGAGGGGAAAGGAGGGGAAAAACGAAAAGAAGAAGAGAGGGAAGAGGGAAGAGAGGGGGGAGAAGAAAGAGGGGAGGAGGGGGAGGAAAGAGGAAGAGGAAGGCGGGAGGAGAAGGACGGAAAGAAAAGAAAAAGAAGGAGGATTTGTTTACGGAAAAAAAAAAGAAAAGAGGGAAGAAGGGGAAGAGGGAGAAGAGACGGAGAAAAGAGGAGAGGGAGAAGGGGGCGGGGAGGGGGGGGAAGAAAAAGAAGAAAAAAAGGAAAGAGGGGAGAGGAAGGAAGAGAGGAGAAAGAAGGGAGGGGGGGAAAACAGAGGAAAAACGAAGGAGGAGAGAGAAGGAAGGAGAAGAAAGAAGAGGAAAGGGGAGAGAGAGAGAGAAGAAGAGAGGAGGAGAAGGGGGACGAACGAGGAAAGAAAAAGGAAAAAAAGGAGGGAGAGAAGGGAGCTAGAGGAAAGAGAAAGAGGAGGGAAGAGAAACGAAGAGGGGGAAAGGAGGAAACGGGGAAAGGGAAGAGGGAAAAAAAAAAAAAGAAGAGGAGGAGGGGAGAGGAAAGGAGGGGGGGAGGGGAGGGGGAGGGGGAAGGGGAGGGAAAGAAAGGGGAAGAAAGGGAAGAAAAAGAAGAAGAGGAAAGAAGAAAAGGGAAAAGGGGGAAAGGAGGAGAAAGGAAGAGAGGAGGAGGGGAGAAAGAAAAGAAAGAAGGAAGAACGGAAGGGGAGGAGGGAGAGGAGGGGAAGAGGAGGAGAGGGGAAAAAAAACTGAAGAAGAAACGGAAAAAAGGAAAGAGGGAAAGGGAGGAGAAGAAAAAAAGAAAAAAGAGGGAGAGGGGGAGGAGGAGACGGAGAAAGAGAGAAGGAGGAGAGGGGAAAAGAGGGGGGGGGAAAAAAAAGAGAAGAAAAAGAGGAGGGAGGAAAGGAAGAAGGAAAAAAGAGAAGGGGGGGGAAGGAAAGAAAGAGGGAGAAGAGAAGGAAGGAAAGGGGAGAAAAGAGAGAAGGAGAAGAAGGGAGAGAGGAGGAAGAGGGGAAGAAAAAAAAGGGAAAAGAAGAAAAAAACGGGAGGAGAAAAAAAGAGAGAAGGAAAGAAGTTGGTGGTGAGAAGAGGAGGAAAAAGGGAGGAAAGGGTAGGAAAAAATAAAAAGAAAGAAAAAAAAAAAAAAGAAAAGAAAGAAAAAGGAAAGGACTCACACCTATTTCATAAAAAAAAAAAAAATGGAAAAGGGAAAAGGAAAATATAAAAAAAAGACTGATAATTAAAAATTAAAAAGATGAAAAAGGAAAAGTAAAAAAAAAAAAAAAAAAAAAAAAAAAAAGAAGGAAAAAGGTAAAAAAGAAATTACTTTTTAAATTTAAAAAAATTCACAGGAAAAAAAAAAAATCTTTTTACCTAAAAGAAAAAATTCTGTTTTTAAAAAATAAAAAAAAAGGGGAAAAAAAATTTTAAAAAAATTTTTTTTAAAATATAATTTAAAAGTCTATCTTTTAAAATAAAATTAAATACTTTTACTTTAAAAAGATTAAAAGTTTATTTTAAAAAATAAATTTTAAATTAAATTAAAAGTCTATTTTATAAAATAAAAATTAAATTATATTTACTTTAACATTTATTTATAATTAAAAGGGAGGGGATTTTAAGTTATAAACTTAATTAATATTTTATTTTATAAAATAAAATAAAATTATTTTTATTTAAGCTTTATTAAAAATTTATCTTTTAAAATAAAATTATATTTTTTTTTTTTTTTTTAATTTAAGTTTAATTAAGAATTTATTTTATAAAATAAAATTAAATTTCTTTTATTATAAGTATAATTAAAAGTCTATTCTTTAAAATAAAATTAAATTTTTTTATTATAAGTTTAGTTTATAAATAAAAGTTTATTTTTTTAGAATAAAGTTAAGTTTTATTATTATAAGTTTAGTTAAAAGTTTATTTTATAAGATAAAGTTAAGCTATTTTTACTTTAAGCTTAATCAAGAGTTTATCCTAAGGGAAAGGGTTAGATTTCTTTTATTATAAAAGTAGCTAAAAATTTATTCTATAAGACAGGATTAAGCTTTATTACTATAAGCTTAATTAAAAGTCTATTCCTTGGAATAAAGTTTAATTGCTTTTATTCTAAGCTTAATTAATAGTTTATTTTAAAAAATAAGATTAAGTTTTTATTATAAGTTTAATTAATACTTTGTTTTATAAGACAGGGTTAAACTACTTTTACTTTAAGTATAATTAAAGTTTGTCTTTTAAAATAGAGTTAAGCTTTTTTTTTATAAGTTTAGTTTATAATTAAAAGTCTATCCCTTAAGACAGGATTAAGTTCTGTTATTGTAAGCTTAGTTAAGAGTTTGTCCTGCAGGATAGGGTTAGATTTTTTTTACTATAATAATAGTTAAAAGATTATTTTAAGGGATAAAGTTAAGTTGCTTTTACTTTAAGCTTAATTAAAAGTTTATTTTATAAAACAGGATTAATTTGTTTTTAATATAAGTATAACTAAAAGTTTAACTATGAATCCATTTTTTACATCTCATTTTTATTCTCTCTGGTTTAAAGCCTTTGATCATTAATAAGACATAAGGAACAAAAAATCGGGCAAAAAAAAATCGCCATTGGAACCCCGTTCCTATCCGAATGAACCCGATCTTTGCCTTAAAATCATCTACATCCTTATCTCTATCTATCTATCAAACTGCATCCCTCCGCACCCGATTGCAGGAAAGACAGTAGCCTCTAAAGATAATCTTCACGAAAGCCCAAGAAAAAAAATCGCCAGGCGCGCCAGACACGACAAACGCGCCATAATCGCGGCCACAGCCAAAGCCACCGCCAAGGCCATGGTCCTAGCGCAATCCCAAGCCACAGTGGCTAAAGACACCAACCCAGAAAACCCAGAAAATATAGATATAATGGACACAAACTTAGACATTGACCCAAATGAGCAATTGGACAGAGAGGCCTAAGAGACCCAACAATAACAGTAACAACAACAGAAAATCTCAAATGCCTTACATCACATCCAGGCAGCTCTTGAAGCTGTAACTAAAGCCCAAGCCATCCAACCCTTCTATGAAGATATCATTGGCCAGTTAAAGGAAGCGATCAAGCTAGAACAACAAGAACAGCCTAGAACACCAACATACAGCTCGGTAGCAAAAAAAAGGCCTTAAAGAGAGCCAATGGGCAAAACAAAACCCCTTGAAACACACAGAGACTAAGAAAACTACTACAACTAAAGCAGCGCCCCAGCCTAAAAAAGACTAACTTACAGATTGTCCTAAAGCTTGAAAATGGATATAGCTTCCAAAAGCCAGTACCCTCAACTACACTAAGAAACCAGTTAAACCAAGCACTAGGAGGCAAAAGTATAGCTAGCGTACAACAATCGGCTAGGAATAACATTGTTATCACAGCTACGTCATCGCAACAAGCTAATAACCTTCTTGCACAACAAGACCTGCTAAAGAAAACCTTCCAAGAGTACCTAATCAAAGGGGCTGAGACCCCTATTAAATGGATTAAAAATAGTAGCCTACGGGGTACCGATTCTAGAAGACCAGGATATTCTCAGTATCTTTCAGGAAGAAACAGAGACCTTCAACCCAATCAAAGTCATAGGCCAACCTAGATGGCTTAAAAACACCAACTAAAGAACAAAGAGCTGGATCAGTAGTATTTGCAGTACCCACAGAAGAGTATAGCAAGCATAGCAAGAAGGAAGGGCTATATATAGCTGGTATAAGAACCAAGGTGGTTCCATACAGAGCCTACACAGCCAGAACCCAATGCTTCCGTACTTAGGCTTTAACCATGACCCTAGAAGCTGCCGAAAAAGCGTATAAGTGTGCTATATATGCCGGCAACCACAGCACAAGGAGCTATAGTTGCCCGAGCTGCAAGACCAGCTCTAGCTGCCAACATCAGGAACTAAAATACGCCAACTGTATGGGTAGCCATCAGGCAAACAGTAAAGACTGCGAGGTTTATAAGGCTATCTCATGCTAAAGAACAGCTATCTCAAGATCTTCCAGCATAACACACACAAAACAGACACAGTATACCATACAGCCTTACAGCTAGCCCTAGAGGCCAAGGCTGATATCATTCTACTCCAAGAACCTTACTGCCCTAGAAATAGGGAAACAGGCAACTGGATTGTACTAGAACACACAGCATATAACCTTATTATACCACAACCAAGCCCTAGCCCCTCAAGCGTAAAGATTAGACCCAGGGTCCTATCTTACGTTAGAAAGGCCAGTCAACTAGAGTTTACACCTCGGTATGATCTTTTTAACGACCCAGATATCCTAGCCATTAAAATACTAGGTATCGAACCCTTTCTCCTAATCAACCTATACAACGAAAAACCCCAACAAACCAGCCAACAAGCTGGTCAAGCAACAAACCTATATACTATCGAACAACTCCTCCTTCCAGTAGGACAGCTCAGGCAACCTGCTATCGTAGCAGGCGACTTTAACCTTCATCACACTCGCTGGAATACCCAAGCCAAGCCAATAGCCACAGACCGAGCTAATAACTTAGTTCAATGGCTAGACAACCAACAGGCCAGCTTAATAGTTAATACTAGCAAAGCTTTAGAACTTGGAGGCACATACCACAGGGAAAACCTTCAGAGGCCCTCTGTAATAGATCTGCGTTTAGCATAGGCTTTCAAACCCTTAGCTGGGGTAACTGGCAAGCTGCACCGGCAACTGGGTCTGACCACGAGGCTCTTACCTTTGAGGCTTATGTACCTAGACCTTTAGGAACAAGTCACTTATACCAGACAAGACAACCACTGTTTAACTATAAGAAAGCAGATTGGAAAGCCTACAGTGAATCCCTAGTCAGGGCAGAACCTAAAGCTCTTGCCTATCTAGACCAGCTAATCGATACGTCTAACTGGGATAAGATAGCTGATCTTCTTAGAGATACTATCTTAGAAGCAGCTGAACTGGCTATAGCCAGGCAGAGGCCCTCTGAACGCTCTAAGCCCTGGTGGAATGACGAGCTAAAGGACCTACGGAAAACCCTAAACAAGGCTACACGCTTACACAAAGCAGGCCTAACAGCAATGACCCTAGTCATTTGGAAGGAAGCTCGGAACTGCTATAATACAGCCCTACGAGCCGCAAAGAGAACCCACTAGAATAGCTTCCTTGAGAAGGCTATAACCACGGATGTTTACAAGGCATACAAATACACTAAGGCACGCCAGAACAGCAGTCTTCCTAGTATAACATATACGAAAGAAGGCAAGCAGCAACAGGCCGGGACCTTCAAGGAAAAATGTATAGCCTTTCTACAAACACTATTCCCTGCCCCTACCCCGGGTCACAGCGATCCAATTAGACGATCCAGAATAGAGGTTCATATCCCTAGCCGACCCAGGTCCAGATCAGCAGACTGGGTAGACCTACGGCATACGCCCAAGGCAGTACTAGCACCGGAACCCACGGCAAGACCAAAATAGGGTCTCAAGACACCAAGTACAGCAGCTAAAAGACAGCTTCCAAAAGCTATCCATAGCCAGCAAAAAAGAACCAATAGGTCCCGTGCTCAAAAAGACTCGCTAGAAATGGCCGAAGTTAGAAGACATAGAAGTCCAACGGGCTATCTTTTTATCCTCTAGCAAGAAAGCTCCAGGCCCTGACACGATCAATTTCCTCCTAATACAAAAGACGTACCTGGCAATACCAACCCTGCTAAACAAAGCCTACCAGGCCTTGTTCACAGCAGGGCACCAACCAGCTAGCTAGAGAGAAGCGATCGGAATTATCCTGCCAAAGGCTAATAAGCCAGACTACAGCAGCCCAAAGGCTTACAGAGTCATAGCCTTACTCAAAGTTTAGGGAAGGTCTTGGAGAAGATAGTTACAAGCAGACTAAGCTACCTAGCAGCTACACAAGACCTTTTGAACCCAAGCCAGCTTGGCGGCCGAAGGCAAAAGTCGGCCATCGATACAGTTCTATTACTTACAAAACTACATCGAAAGCCAGCAGCTATCAAGGAAAGCTACGAACCAGACAGTAGTAACAAAACCCTGTCTTAGACATCAAGGGCGCCTTTGATCATGTATCAAAGCCAAAGCTACTAGGGATACTAGAAAGGCTAGACCTTCCTAAAAAACCCTTATTAGCTGGGTGGATTCCTTCCTATCAAATAGGAAAATCAGCTAGCCTTTGATGGCCAAATACAACAGCTGACAGACATAGCTATAGGAATCCACAAGGATCGCCTATATCTCCTATCTTATTCCTAATCTACATCAGGGATATAGTAGCAGATAAAGCTTTTCAGCTTAGCTATATTGACGACTTTAGCCTGTCTGTATCATCAAGATCAGCCTATCAGAAATGCAGAGCCTAGAAGCTATAGCAGCTAAAAAAAACTCATCGAGGAAGCAGGACCCCAAGGGGTCCAGTTGACCCAGGCAAAACCGAGCTAATCCACTTTGCCAGACATCGCCGCCCGATAACAGAAGGGCTTACTATAGCTAACCTGGCTGTTAAGCCTAAGCCTCTAATCAGGTGGCTAGGGGTATGGCTAGACTACCGGCTCAGCTTTAAAACACCATGTCGTAACAAAGCTTGAACAAGCTACTAAAGCATTCCAAGGCCTCCAAAGGCTAGGTAACACGCAGCGCGGGATGACCACACGTGCCCTAAGACTACTGTATATTGCTTGTATAAGCTCGATAGCAGACTACGGAGTCCCCCTGTGGTACAAGGGACTAGGACAAAAGAGCCTTGTCTACCAGCTCCAACAACTACAGAACCACGCCCTAGCTAGGATACTAGGAGCCTTTAAGAGGTCTCCAAGTAAAGCCTTGGAACTAGAAGCGGCCATTCCACCAGTTGAGATCAGGCTCCAAAAAGCCTGCTCAAATACAGCCTCCGCACCCATACCCTCTCAGAAACCCATCCGATCCGACTAGCTATAGCTAATACAGCTGCACCAACACAGCTAACCAAGCTATTAGCTAGCTTTAAGGAAGCTATTAGAGACTATAAAGGAATAGAAAGACAAGAGATAGCCTGGCAGGCCCCTGGAACAAGGAGCCTAAAGCTACTATTCTTATTAGTCAAGCCTCAAAAAAGGAAGCCAAGAAGCAGCACTTGCAGCTACTCGAGGAACTTACTTTTAACAATTACCGAGCATTCTATACAGACGGCTCACAAAGTACCTATAAGAATAGTATGACCAACTCGTGTACATACTATAAAGATAGCCCAAGCCAGCAAGCTAGAGCACGGAAAACAGCTAAAGTAGCAAAACACTGTGGAAAACCTAGGACCACACATAGAGGTGGCTGATACCGAACTCATAGCAATCTCTAAAGTCCTAGACACCCTACTACTGTCTATAGCGAACCCACCAATAGCCTATATCTTGTTAACAGCCAAGCGGCTATAATGAAGATAAAAGGCCCAGGTGAGATCAGTTACAGAATTAAGGCTCAACTATACCTCCTGTCACAACAAGGCATAGCCATTACAGTTGCCTGGGTACCTAGTCACGTAGGCATCCCGGGCAATGAAGTAGCTGATCAACTGGCTAAGAGAGGTCTGGAAGCCTCGTACCGAGGCCGTCCGTATACCTCTCTTAGCTATCTAAACAGGAAGATAAGAAAAGTCACAGTACAACAATGGCAAGCTAGCTGGGCTAAAGAAGAAACAAGAGAAGGGATAGGCCAGAAAGCAAGAGGCTTAGGCATCCAATACCGCAGAGTGGCCCAAGACAAGCTTAGCTTTTCACTAAAAGCTAACCTAGTCATGGGACCAAGACCAGTCCAGTCAGCTTACATCCAACTAAAGCTAGGGATAGGGTATCTTAAGAGCTACCAAAAGGCTATAAAGAACCTCCCAAACGATCGCTGTAGATGCGGCCAACGGCACACAGCACAGCACCTACTGCTACGCTGTAGCAGATACCAAGGACCTAGGAAGGTCCTGCAGAAAGCCATAGGGCCAGGAACCCAGCTAACGCTACAAAAGCTCTTTACAACAAAACTAGGAAAGGAAGCCCTAATGGCCTTCCTTACTAGCACGAAGATCTGTACGCGAGGCTGGTTCCTAGAGGAATAGAGGATAGGTTCATTCTGATCCGAACAAGATTGGAAACGGGCAGGCAAGAGGGACCGGGTTCATTCCGACCTGAATGGATTAGAAGGGGCAGGTAACAGGGACCGGGTTCATTCGGATTAGAACGAGTGCAAGACTCATTCTTATAAGAATGAACCGAAGATTTGACCAGGCACCAGGCTCATTCTACGAGAATGAACCGAAGCTAAGCAAAAGCGCTGAGGGGCTATGAAGACCCTTAATAAGGCCTTAGGGCTAGAAGCCCAGCTAACGTCACAGAAGCTTGGTAGAACAAAACTAGGAAAGGAAGCTTGAAGAGTTTACCTTACTAGTATAAAGCTTTGTACGCGAATCTGGTTTAAGAAAGAGTAGATATAGGCTGATCGGCATGCCAGTCAGCCTAGAGGCTAAGGGATATATATAATGCTGGAAAATAGAAGAAAGGAAACTACCAACAGGAGAAAACAATGCCTTGTACTGCCAGCTTGAAGGCTGGCCAGCTAGCTACTATTCTATAAAGTCACTACGTAGAAAGCTTTAGATAGATAGATAGCCGCTTCATAAGCCTCCGGCTTCCATAAGCGTAATGAATAAAAAAAAAAAAAAAAAAAACTAAAAGTTTATTCCTTAGAATAAAATTAAGTTTTTTTATTATAAGTTTAATTTATAAATAAAAGTTTATTCTTTAAAATAAAATTAAGCTTTATTATTATAAGCTTAATTAAAAGTTTATTCTATAAGATAAAGTTAAGTTGTTTTTATTTTAAGCTTAACTAAGAGTCTGTTCTAAGGGATAGAATTAGATTTTATTATAAAAATAATTAAAAGTCTATCCCAAGGAACAAGATTAAGCTTTATTACCATAAGCTTGGTTAAGAGTTTATCCTTAGGATAGAGTTAAATTTTTTTATATTTTAAGCTTAACTAAAAGTCTATTCTATAAAACAGGGTTAAATTGTTTTTACTTTAAGCTTAGTTTATAAACAAAAGTCTATCCCTTAGGACAAAATTAAATTATTTTTTACTATAAGTTTAATTTATAACTAAAAAGTCTGTTCTGCCAAGATAGGGTTAATTTTTTTTTTTAGTATAAATATAATTAAAAGTTTGTTTTATAAGATAAAGTTAGACTAAGTGTTTTAAATTTATAAATACCCAATCTTAAACCCACTGGACTAGTTTTAGGCTTTAAATAACTGATTTTATAAAAATATACAAGCTAAGTTAACTAATTTATATAAGTGATTTATTAGAATCTCTAGTGAATAATACTTAAGTTATAAGGCTTTTTTTTTTTTAGTTCCTTAAATAAATATAAGTTAGTAAGTTAATAGTAAATTTAATATTACTTAAGAACCTTACCGAATAGGACAATAAGACTTTATACGTAAATACGGGTTTTTTTTAACGTTAATAATCTTTAAAAGAAAACAAGTCTAGCAAGCGAGAGGCATAGAAGAGAGGAGGAGAAAGAAAAGAAAAAAAAAATCTACTAGGAATAGGAGGGGGAGGAGGGAAACGGACGAAGAGGAGGGGATAGGAGGGGGAGAGAAAAAAGAGGGATATAATGTAATGGGATGAGTGGGGGGGGGGGGGGGTTTACAAAAAAAAAAAAAAAACAAAAAAAAAAAAAACAGAAAAAAAAAAAAAAAACAACAAGAAACAACAAACAAAAAAGCCGGGGTGGATTTGAGAAGAGGGGGGAGGGAGGGAGGAGGGAGGGAGGGAGGGAGGGAGGGAGGGGTTTAGGAAGGGGGGATGATGGTTATTTATTTATGTTTGAGGGTTTTATGGAGGGAGTTATTTATTTATGTATTTATTTATTTTTTGATAAAAAAGTTTTAAATTTTAAAATTTTTATAAAAAAAAACTCTTTAAAAACTATTTTTATTTAACTTTATGTGAAGGGGCTGGCCTCGTGTAGCAACAAAAAAAGGCTCTAGAATGTCTATCTAAGACTAAGGAAGAAGGAAGAAAAGAGAGATATCTATAGTTGTGGCACGGGTCCTTCGCTTAGGTCTGGTGGGTCCGGATAAGGACCCACTTTTAGGAAGTACTTGTGCGCTTATTAGCTAGGCCACTTTTTTTGGGGTGATGCCTTATAGATAAGGCGCCAAGCCGGGAGCGGGGGAGAAGGGTAGGGAACCCGGAAGACGGGAAGGCAAAAACGGAAAAGAAGGGGGGGGGGAGAGAAGAGAAGGAGGGACGAGGAAGAAAGGAAAGAAGAAAGGAGAAGGAAGAGGGGGGAGGAAGAGGGCGGGGAAAAGAAGAAGGAAAAGGAAAACGGGGGAAAGAAACGAAAGAAAGAAGAAAAAGAAGAGAGGGAAAGAAGGAAAGGAGGGGAAGAAAAAAAAAGAAAAAAAGAAAAAAGGAAGAAAAAAAAAAGAAGGAGGAAAAAAAAAACCGAAAGAAGGAAAGAAGAGGAAGAAGGGGAGGAGGGGGAAAAAAAAGAAGGGAGAAAAGAAAAGGAAAGGGGGAGGGGGGAAAAGGAAAAAAAGGAAAAAAAGAGGGAAGAACGGGGATGGGGAGAGGAGGAAGGAAAAAATAAACGAGAAATACTGAGGATGAAAAGGCGATGAAGGAAAACGGGGAAGGAAAAGGAGAGGGGAAGAGGAAAAATTAAATAAAGATTTAATAATAAAGATTTTTATAAAAAAAAGGATTTAAATTAAAAACTATTATTAAAATTATATATATTAATAAAAAAAAGATTTTTTTTATCATATTATATTAATAAAGAATTTTATTATTTATAAAAATTTAATATTTAAGTTATTTAAATATTATTTAATTTATTTTTAATTATTAATATTAAAACTTTTTATAAAAAAGTTATTAATTTAAAGACTTGAAAAATTAAAAAATAAGTTAAAATATAAAAGCTATTAAAAAAAATCTATATATTAGAAATTAAAGCTTATAGTTAAAGAAACTAAAAATATTAATTAAAAAGTTTAAAAGAGTAAATAAAAAGAAAATTATTTAAGAAAGTAGGGGAAGGAAATTATTTAATATAAAATTTAGAGGAAAGAAAAGGAGTATTTTATAAACTTTATAAAAAAAAGAAGAATATAAATATATTTTAAAATAATATTATATAGCTTTTTAAAATAATATTAAAAAAAACAAATATTAAAATAACTATAAGATAAAAAAGAAATTAAACTGTAATAACCCAACCTTGTTTAAGTTATATACCAAAACAGACTCACTTTTAATAACACTTATATTATTTACTAATTAAAAAAACCTTAAGTAAAAACTAATTAATTATATTAATTAGCCCGCTAGAAGTTTAATTAAGTTTAAAAAGATTTAATATTAAAAACTTATTATAATACAATTAACTATTATAATTAGAGAAAAATAGGTTAATTTTATCTTATGGAGAATAAAATATTAAATTAAAATAAACTTATTATATAATTCTTTATATTATTTAAATAAAATTAACGTTAGCTAATTATTAAATATAACTGTTTACTATTAATTATCTAAGTAACCGACCGAAACCAGGAATACATTTACGCCTTATTTACTTAAATTCAGCGGTAAGCCTTTACGGACGAAGAAACTTAACTTACCCTGGTAGTTCTTGTTAAAAGAACTGCCCAGAACGGGCACAGTAAGAAGCTTATATAATAAAAAATTAATTTTTTTCTTTTATTATATAAGGGAATTACGGGGAGGAGAAGAGGGGCGCGGAGGCGGTTTATTATAAATATTTTATATTTTAGTTTATTCTTTTTTGTTTTGTTTAATGTATTTAGAGTACTAATCTAGTAACGGCGGAGGAGGAACTCTTAGTATTAAACTTATATAACTTTACTATATTAATTTAAATTAACTAACAATTAAAACCTTTATTAATTATATTTAAATTTATTATCTTAACCTAGGTTACTTAAAACTAGTAAAGGTTTTATAGCTTTTTATATTCTCTTGCTATTATTATATTTTTTCGCTATTATAATACAAAAGCTTATATATTAATTATAATAAAAAGCTAGACCAAATATAATATAAAAAATAAAAAATAAAAAACAAAATAAATATATTATAAGAAAAAAAAAAGAATAAAATAAAATAAAAAACTAAAAAAATATTATAAGTTATATTAAAGAATATTAATATAAACAATAAAAAGTAATATATAAAGTATAAAAGGAGTAAAAATAAGGCTATAATAACTGACTATAGTTAAGAAAAATTTACTAGTTTTATAGCTTTATAAGAATTAAACAACTATAAAAACTAAAAGGCTTAAAAGAATTTTTTTAAAATAAAATTATATAATATAAAAAAAGGAATTTAAGAAAACAATTTATTAGTATAGTAAAGGCATGAAAATATAAAAAAAAAGATAGTCATAGGTTTTTCTCTTCGATTACGGGTTTTTTAATTATATATAAAAAAAAATCAAAGTATTATATATTTAAAAGGCTAGTTATAGTAATAGAAATAATAAATAATAATAATTATTTAATTAACATTATTAAATTTATGTTTTTAAATTTAAGTTTTTTTTATAAAATTCTATATATATAATATTTAATTCTTTTTAATATTATATAATATAATTTAATATATTTATTTTCCCCTTTAAAGGATAAGTTTATTTAGCTTGTTTAATTACATTATTTAACTTTTTATTTTATCAAGTTATTTAATAAAATCAATTATATTAAAGATTTAAGTCTTGTATATTTCATTTAATTATATAATAAAATATTAATTATATAATAATATAATAAAAATATTAATAAAAGAATTATATATATTATTACTTTTAATTATTTCAAATTTAATTTTTTATTAACTTTTATTTCTTTAAATAATTTATTTTATATTTTTTAATATTTTCTTTTAAAACTTAAACTTAGTCTTTTATTTAGTGTTAAAAAAACTTAACTTTTAAATATTTTATTTTAATAGTTTATTTTCTATTATTTTAATTTTTAATAATTTTTTTTTAACTTTTAATTTAATTATTATAATATTAATATTTGATTTCTTTTTATAAGTTATTTATTGTATGTGGCTTTGATTAGTTGTTGTTATTAGTTTTAAAGGCTTTAGTTACTTATTTAATTATTAATAACTGCTAAAGGGTTATAAATTGAAATATGTATCGTTGTATATGTGGTTTTAACTTAAAGAATAGTTATTTGTTATTATTATACTTATAATTTTAAATTATTTATATAAGACTATAAACAATTTTAGTTAATTATATTATTTTATATAATTTAAATAAACAAGTTCTTTTACTTTTATACTTTTAAATACTTACAAAATGTTTAAATTTTAATTAAAAAAGTTTATTTTTTAGTTTATTATTATTATTATAGTAAATATATTATACAAAAAGGAGATATAAGTTTAAATTTAATTTAATTAAATTTAATAAAATTTATTTTTAATAGTATAATTAAAGTTTTAGTATTATAATTTAAGTTATTAAGTTTAATAGCTTATTATAATAATTTATAAATTAACGTATTTTAAAAAAAAGGTATTTTATTATTATTATAATTAAGGAATTTGGGGGGGGATAAGCTTTATAAAATATTAGAAAAATTAAATCATGGAAGAGATTTAAAATACTTTTTAAAAAATTAATAAAATAAAGAATAATTATTTTTAAAAAACTTTTTTATTCTTAAACTTAAATATTTATTTATAATCTAAGAAAAAGATTAATTTTTTTATTTTATTTTTTAGATATATATATATAAAAGAAATTCTTAAATATTTTATACTTAAATATAATTATTTATTTTAAAGAAATCCTAGGAAAGTTTTAAGTAAGAATTTCTAGGGATTTCCTTAAGGTTTAATTCAGGGAGTGGAGAGCATTAAGGAAAGAGGAGCGAAACTAGCTTTTCGAGCCGGGGGCCAAGAAGAACCCCAGGCGGGAGGGAGAGAAAGAAAAAAAGGAAAGGAGAGGGAGGGGAGGAAGGGGAAAGGCGGGGGGAAAAAGAAGAGAGAAGGGGAGGGGAAAAGAGAAGGGAGGAGGAGAGAGGAAAGACGGGGAGAGAAAGAAGAGGAGGAGAGGGGGAGAAAAAAAAAAGCGGGGAGGAGAGGCGGAGGAGAAGAACGGAACCAGAGACGAATAGGAGGGACAAAAAGAAACGGAAAATAATACGGATAGGAACTATAAAAGAAAATAGAAAGCGGAAGAAAATCTTTAAAAGGAAGGAAAAGGGAAAAGGGAAAAAATAAGAAGAAGAAAAGAGATAATAGAAAGGGATAAAAAAAAGAGAGATAATTAAAAAAATAATTAATCTTTTATATTATTTTATTAAAATATATTTTATTAATTATTAATATAATTATTTATTATTAACTATTAATAATTTAAACTATAATATATTTATTTATTACTTAAATTATTTTAATTCTTTGTTAATAAACTAGACTTATTATAATAAACTAGTTCTTATAAGACTATAGGGTAAACAATTCTTAGATTTACACTAGCAAAGTGAATAAGGCATATATTATATTAAACAATTTTATTACAATACTTAAACAATAATAAATAATATAAAATTAAATATATAAAAGATACTTCTATTATAATATATATTTATATATATTAATAACTAGTTATTTAATTATTTAAAAGATAATAATTGTAAAGTTATATATAAATAAAATAATTTAAATATTAGTAGTATAGAAGAAATATTAATATTAAAAATAAGAGTATTAGTATAAATATATAATTTTTAATATAGAGATTATATTAGTATTACTAAGAATTTATTCCTTTATATAATTGGTAGGGTTTATTTATGTTATATAATGTAATATTAGACTCATATATGTTGGTTCGTGATACCTATCCTGTAGTTCTTGTTGAAAGAACGACTGGAATGTTATATTTATAAAGTCAGAAAACTATTTCCTTTTTCTAGTACTACAAGTACTATAATCTTTTCTTATTTAAAGCAATTAATATATGCTTAATAGTAATAGTTATTAATATATATATATACTTTACTTTACTAAAAGGTATAACGAACTAGTTCCTATAGGACTATAAAGTAAACAATTCCTAGATTTATACTAGTAAAGCAAATAGAGCGTATATTATATTAAGTAATTTTATTATAAGTATTATAATAATAGTAAATAATATAAAATTAAACATATAAAAAATACTATTATTATAATACTAATAAATATATAATTATATTAATAACTGGCTATTTAATTATTTAAAAAATAATAATTATAAAGTTATATATAAATAAGATATATAAGGTATTGTAAGTTATATTTATAATAGCAAAAGTATCAGGGTAATATAAAATATATTATATTACTATAATATATATTTTAATATTATATAATAATATATTTATTAAAGTATTATTATATATTTTAATTAGTTAGCTTTATATTTTTATTATATAATTTAAATAGTATTATTATTAATTTATAATATTGTTAACAATACACTATTCTATGCAGAATAACAATAGAGAACAATAAGCCTATTGTTCCTATTGTTAGTCTATTGTTATTAAACTATACTAACCCAATCTAAAAGATAATTAATAAACTAGTTATTCTTCTAGAATATTCTATTTACTTTCTAGCCCCACATTTATTATCTATATATAGAAGACAATCTCTTGCCTTCTTCTTAGTTAAATCAGACTTGAATAAACATTCTTTTCTCAACCTATCTTTACCTTATAGCCTGAGTGGCTATACCCCTTTAGTCTAAGTGACTAAAAGTCCCTATAAGCCTAACCTTATTACAGATTAGCGTAATTTTTCCTGCGCTTCTAGAACCTTCGAGAAAGGTTTCTAGATTAAGATTAATAATAGCTTATCTAAGCTATTAGTCATCCTATTTATTGTTGCTATAAAAAACTATATATGCCTAAGTGGCCTATTTCTTATTAACAAATATAATATCTTTTCTTTTAAAGTTTTATTTTTAAAACTTATTAATTATTTTTTTTTTTTTATAAGTATTTTTTTATTATATTTTATAAAATTATTAAATATATTATAAAAGATTTAATTATTATTTATATAAAAAAAAATTATATAGTTAATTTTTTTTTATTTTTTAATTTAAAGTACTAGTATTTTTTTATTTTTTTATAAGCTTTTAGGAAATTTTATTATATGGTTTAAGGGGTTAATTGTTATAAGTAATATATTTATTTATATAATTCTTATAATAGTATTTATATATTTTTATTAATTAATAAATTTTTTTTTTTTTTTTTTTAAAGTATTTGATTTTTATTTTTAATTACTTGTATTATTAAAGCAAATTATAATTTAAAGTATTAAAAGAAGTAGTTTAAATAATGTTTTTTTAATTATTATTTTTAGATTGTTGAGTTTTAGTTATAGATTATTAATTTTTAGTCTTATTTTTTTAAAAAAGTTATTTAATTATATTATTTTTGTATTAAGTATAAAATAATTAAAAAATAGGGTTTTAATATATTAAAGTATAATATTTATTTATTAATAAATTTAATATTATAAAGTATAAGAATTAAAAGTATTTAATATTTTTTTTAGTAATGTTAATTAGGATATTTTATTAGTTGATTAATGTTTTAAGCTTTTAGTAAAATTAATATAAGGGTTTTAAGGTATGTTTAAGGTATTTTTTAGATTTTTAAGTATTATTTTTAATATTATAGTTTTTTATTTTATTAAGTATTTTTATTATTTTGTTAGATTATATAATAATAATTCTTTAATTTTATATTTTTTTCTTTTATTCTTATAATAATTTTATTTATAATTGTTTTATTAGTTTATTTATAATAAATACTTTTTTAAAAGTAAAATATAAAATATTAAATATATTTTAGTTTTTTTATTAAATTTAAGTTTATAATAATTTTTTAAATTTTTTTTTAAATTTTATATAATTTTAGTTTTTTAAAATTTAATTTATTATTAAAGTAATTTATTTAAATATTTAATAGTTATTATTTTTAAAGTGTTATAATAGGTAAATCTTATTTTTTTTTTAAAGGTTAGTTTATTAAGTCTTTTTTAATTTATATATTTATTTATTTATTATTAAATAAGTTTAAGTTATATTTATAAATTTTTATAAAGTTTTATTATTTTTTAATTTATATTTTTGTTTTATTAATATATAATCTTTTTTTAAAGGTTTATATATTTTTAAAATAAACTTATAGTTTATAAAGAATAAAATTATTTTTATAGATTTTAATATATAATTATTATAGTTTAATTATATTGTAGGTAAATGTATTATTTAATTATTTTAATTAAAGTTAATATAATAATATAAGTATATTTTAATAATTCAATTAAAATATTTTATTATTTATTTATTTAAAAGTAATAAATAATATTAGGCTTATAGTTTATATTTAATTTAGTTATAAGATATTATTAAAATTAAAAATAAATATTAATTCTTAATTTAAGATAATTTTTTAAGGTATTTATAATTATTAATTATATTTTAATAAAAGTATAAGTTAATTTTTTTTTATTACTTTCTTTTTGTAAAATAAAAAAGTATATTTGTTTTATAAGTTAATTAATATAAATAAATATATTATTATATAAAAAACCTTAATAAGTAGTTTTTAAATAAAGATAGGTTTATAATATAATTAAATATTATTAATTTTTATAGTAATTATAGTACTAGTAAAGGTTATAATTTCTTATAGGGTAAGTGTTAATTAGTTTTGTTTTTTTTGTATAAGTAATATAATAAAATATTATTTTTTAAATTTCTTTTTAATGTTAGTAAAGGTATAGTATTTTTAATTATTATATTATTTTTGTTATTGTTTTGTGTTTATGTAATAAATATTTATATTTTTTTAATGATTTTATAATATAATTCTTTTAGTATTTATATTTTTTATTAATAGTAAAATATTTATTTTTTATAAAAATTCTTTTTAAAAAACTAGTTTTATTTTTAAAGTTTAATATAATTTTTAATTTTCTTTAAAAAAATGTTATTTTCTTTTATTTTAAATATAAAATTAATTTTGATTTATTTATAGTTTTTTTTTAAGTTTAATTGTAAGGCTTATATAATATAATAAGGATTTCTTAAAAATAGTTTATTTTTTTATTTAAGATATTATTTAATTATTTTTTATTCTTTTATAGTAAATAATTTTATAATTAAATTCTATTAAGAACTTAAAATATTTTATTATATTATTTAAATTAATTATTAAGTTATAATAAAATAAGTAATGTTTTTATAGTCTATAAAAATTTTAATTTTATAAAGACTTTTATAATAGTAATATTTTTATTTTTTAAAGGCTTTAATAATAGCTATGAATTTTTTATTGTAAATAAGGTATTTGAATATAGGGTTATATAACTTGTATAAGTAAAATATAATAGGATAAAAATTTTTTTTATTGTTTTATTATTTTATTTATTCTTTAAAAGTATAATTAAATGTATTAATTTTAATTTTAATTTATTATTTTGATTAAATATTATAAAAAACTAGTTTTAAAAATTATTATATTGATAAGGCTTTTAAAAGCTTTTTATATCTTATTATTTTAATTAAAACTTATTGTTTTTTTTGTTAATTCTATAAGAATATAAGCTATTTTAATAAAATTTTTAATAAACTATTAATAATAGTTTATAAAACTAAAAAAGTTTTATATATTTTTAATATTTTTTAGTATAGGTTATTTTTTATAGTTTAATTCTTTTTTAAGTTTATTTTAATAGTTTTAAGGGTAATAATATATTCTAGGAATTTAATTTTTTAGGTATAGAAAATATATTTCTTAGGATTAATTAAAAGTTTTGTTTTTTATAGTTTAATAAGTATTTATAAATATGTTTTTTATGTTTTTTTAATGTTTTAAGAAAATAAGAATATTATTAATATATATAATAATAAATTTATTTAAGTATTTTTTAAAAATATAATTAATATATTTTTAAAATAATACAAATATATTAATTAATCCTAAAGTATTATTAAATATTTAAAAAGCTTATATCTGGTTTTAAATATTATTTTTTATTTATTTTTTAGTTTTATTTTAATAAGTTTATAAACTTTAATAAAATCTAAAATAATAAATTAATTTATATTTTATAATTTTTTTTAATTTTTAAGATTAAAAATAAAAGTATTTAATTTTAATTATGATATTGTTTAATTGTTAATAATTAATAATTAATTAAAATTTTTATTTTTCTTTAAAATAAATATAATAGAATATTTAATAAATAAGCTAAAGACTTGGATATATTTTTTTATAATTGTTTTTTAATTTCTTTTTTAAGTATTTTTAATTTTATTTTATTAAAGTTATAAATTTTATAGAATTTTAGTATAATATTTTATTTAAGGATAATCTTATAATTTTATTTTATATAAGGAAATAGTTTTTATTTAAATTTTTTTAAAATAGTTTTTTATATTTTTTATATTATTATAATATCTTTATAAAAGGTTTTATTAAATTTTTTTTTTTTATTTTTTTTATTTTTTTAAGCATTTTATTAACATTTTTAATTTTTTTTATATAAGAGTAATAATTTTTATAGTTTATTATTTTTTTAATTTTTTTTTTTTTTATTATTATATTTTAAAAAAGGTTTGATAAAATATGTTAATATAAAGTTAAACTTTTTTTATACTATAAATTATTTTTTTATAGATTTTTTTTTATTTAAAGAAATTAAATCTTATTAATTTAATTAACTAGTTCTTTAATTAATTATAGAATTATTTTTTTTTAATTAATTATAATTATATAAAATTATATTTTTTTATATTTATAATATTAAATTGAATTGTTTTAGTTTTTTATTAAATATAATATTAAAAGAATTAGTTTTAGTATTAATAATTTTTTTATTATAAATAAAAATTTTTTTTATATTATTTAATAAATAAAAGTAAGTTTTTTTATAATAGAATAATTTAAAGTAATTTATAAGTTAAAGTATAATATAATTATATTATATTTTATAATTTATAAATATAAAAATATTAATTTTATTTAATTTTTTTTATAATATTAATTATTATAGTTTTTTATTAGGCTTTTTAAAGTTTTTGTGTTATATAAAGGTATTTTAGTTTAGGTTATAGTTTTTTTTATAATTCTAAAAATAAATAATTAAAATAAGATTTTTTTATGTATTATATATTAATATTAAATATATCATTTATATTTTAATATAATAATTTTTTTTATAAGCTTATAATATTTTTAATAAGTTTCTTATTTTTATAATTAATATAATAGTTTAAATTATATTTTTAATATTTTAGTTTTTATAAGACTTTTTTTAATACTTTTTTTTATTAAGAATACTTTTTATATTTTATAATAATTATAATAATAAGTAAATAATTATTATATTTAGTAGTTTTATTTATATTATTTATATATTTTCTGATTAAGGTATATTTTATAGTATATTTTATAATATTTAAATAATAACTTTTATTTATAGTTTTTATTATAAGAATTATATTTTTTTTTCTAGACTTAGAATTATTTTTAAGTTATATAAACTAATGGTTTTTTTATAGAATAAAATAAGGTTAGTATTATAATTTAAGGAATTATAAGTTTATTATTAGTTTTGTTAGTGTTTTTTTTAATTGGTGGTTGTTGTTTATTAAAAGGGTTTAAGTTTATTTGCAAGTTTTTAAAGTAATAGTTATATTTTTATTAATAATTTTTTATTTTTGATTTTATTTTTATTAGTTTATTTTAGGATAATTATAATAGTTAATAGTTTTTGTTAGGATTTTTAGAAAAAATAATTGGATTTTTTTTTTATTGTTAAGGTAAATATAATATTTATTGTTATAGTAAATAGTTAATAAAATAATATATGTTTAATGGTTTTTTCTTTTGTATTAGGTTAATTTGTTTTTTAGGTTTAGGGATAAGTATTTATTTTTTTTTTTTAAGGGATTAGTAATTTTTTGCTATATGTTTTGTCTTTTTATAATTATAATATTTAAAGGGTTTTTTTTTTTTTGTATGGTATTAAAATCTATTTTTCTGGGTTATTTAAAGTTGTTTTAATAACATAATCTTGTTGTTTTTTTTTTAATTTAATAAATATTAATTATTTTAATAAAATAATTTATTTAAAGTTTTTCCTAGATTTTTATTTAATTTATTTAATATAGTATTAGCTTTTATAATAATTATAAAAAAGGAGATTAAAAGGGAGAAATTTTTTTTTCAAGAGGAAGTTTAGTTATAATATTATTAAATTATACTATTTTTAGGATTTAAGAGGATAAGGGAGGATATGAAGGAAGAGAGAAGCTAGAATAAATAAATTCGGGAAATTTTTAAATTAAAATTAATTTTTTATCTTTTTTTATATTTTTAAATATTTATTTTAATTGTTTAATAAATAAATAATTAAAAAATATTCTAATAATATTTCTATTTTCTTTATTTTTTTTATATTATTTAGAATAATTTTATATAAATTAAAAGGATTTAATAATAATTTTAATTATATTTTTTTTACTAATTTAAGCTTATATGTTTTTTAATAATAAAGATTTAATAGTATTAAAAGTAAATATTTATTTTAATAAAAAAAGGTTTTAGGTTTAAAAATTATTTATTAAAAAGGTAATAATATTTAGTAGTTTTAAAATTTCTGTTTAAATTTTTTTTTTAGGTAAAATAAATAATATCTTAAATAAGTAGTATTATTAAAGGTTATTCTTATATTTATAAGAAGATTTAACAAAATTAAATATTCTTATTATTAAAGAATTAATAATATAAAGTTTAATTATTTTATTTTAAATAATTTAATTAGTTAAAAAATAAAATATTAAATTAAATTTATAATACTATATTTATAAATAAATAATAAAAAAATAAAAAATTCTAGTAATTTAAAAGTAAATGGCAGTTTTAATAAATTATTTTTTTTATTATTTATATTTTTATTATTTAAATTAAATTAAAGTACTAAAAGATTTAATCTTTTAAAAGAAAAGAATTAATTTAAATTATTAGCTTTAAAAAAAGTAAATATTTTATTAAAGAGTTATTATTTAAAAGATAAGTAATATTTATTTAAACAAGAGTTATTAATATATAATAAACTAGTTTCTATAAGATTATAAGATAAACAATTCCTAGATTTATACTAGTAAAATAGATAAGACATATATTATATTAAATAATCTTATTATAAGTATTATAATAATAAATAATATAAAATTGAATATATAAAAGATATTATATTATAATAATAATAAGTATATAATTATATTAATAATTAGTTATTTAATTATTTAAAAAGTAATAATTATAAAGTTATATATAAATAAAATATGTAAGATATTATAGGTTATATTTGTAATAATAAAAGTATTAGGGTAATATAAAATGTATTGTATTACTATAATATATATTTTAATATTATATAATAATACATTTATTAAAGTATTATTATATGTTTTAATTAGTTAGCTTTATATTTTAGTTATATAATTTGGATAGTATTGTTATTGGTTCGTGACAAAAGGAAATAATAAATAAAACTTATATTTATTATAAAATAACATATATAAGTTTGATATTATATTATTTAATTAAACTAAAACTTTTAATTTAAAAAAATTGTTTTTAATATTATTAAAAATTAATATATTTTATTTATATATAATATTATTATTATTTAAATAATTAAATAATTAATTATTAACTTATTTATTATTATTATAGTACTTATAATAAAATTACTTATAATAAATCTGCTTTATTTACTTCACGAGTATAAATCTAAGAATCGTTTACTTTATAATCTTATAGGAAACTGGTTTGTCATAATATTTTACAACTATCAAATTGCTTATTCCATGCCATGATCATCTCACTAGCAATACTAAAGTGCTTTAGTAAGTAACTTTGTTAATTTCCTTTTAGTTCGTTGTTGTGTCTTGACAATATGTAGGAACAAAAGATAGCCTTTAATATACATAGCATTTATGAAAAAAACGCCTTTACAGCGACGCTTGATGGCTTGGTTTGTTCCGCAGCTTAAGTAAATATAACAAAAGTTTTTTAACGTTAGCCACGGCCAACATCAAGCCACAGACAGTCAGATCTACCGTTTAAATTTTTCGCAGGGGGTGAGTCAATCGGCGAGACAAGTTAGGAATAGCACGGAGGTACGTGAGCGCGCTTAGAGGTGGAGATTTGCTATTGGGAATGCTTTTATAGCGTTCTCTAAAAGCTAAGCGGTTGTCTACCAGACGGCAGGATCTTTCCCTTACGTTTATATTTCAAAGTTAAACAACGCATAATCTCTCCATCCCATCACATTTATCATCAATTACCAAAACATCAACACCAAACGATATACTAGTTGGCTGTTGAGCAGTTACCGTCATACAAGCTGTATTATCTTCTAACGCGCTAACTACACAATTACCATAACGAGCGCTATAATGAACAATCAAAAACTCCAGAGTCACCTGCTACTTTTGCCAACGTCGATGTCCTGGCCACTCGAAAAAACCTGCCCTGGACGGAGGTTTGCGGGCATGGTCAGTGGTTGTCGGTGCCTGGTGCGCGTCATTTTGCAGTTATGGCTGGATTAATAGCATGGGTGTCTTTCAAGAGTACTACCAGCTCACTCTGCTCAAAGGTTACTCGGCCAGTACCATTGCATGGATTCCTTCGCTACAGGTTTTTTTCATGACGGGCATGGTGAGCTAAATCCTATACGCCTCTTATATTTGGCGTGTGCTTACACCTCTTATACTCAGGGACCATTGTTGGAGGATTGTCTGATCGATATGGTCCCCGCTTCTTACTCGTTGCCGGGACATTTCTCCACGTCTTTGGATTGATGATGGCATCCATTTCTCACGAATACTATCAGATTCTGCTAGCACAGGGTTTTTGTGTGTAGCGCAATTGGTGTCGCAGTCATTTTTCAGCCATGTTAGTCACTCAAACTCGGCCGCTAAAAGAACAAACACACACAGACACAAATATAAATATATATATATATGTGTGTGTGTGCTTGTGCATATGTATGTGTCAGCTAACTCATTAGGTCTAACCTGTGTATCTGGCTACTTTGAGAAGAAACGTGGTATTGCTTTTGGTTTGTCTTAGCTACTGGATCTAGCATTGGCGGTGTTGTTTTCCCTATCATGGTCAGTCACTTGATTCAACAAGTTGGTTATGGCTGGTCCATGCGTATCTCAGCCCTGGTCATTCTCTCTCTGCTTGTCATTGCCAACTTAACCGTCCGATCACCGACTCCACCAAGGCCAACCCTCATCACGGCCAAGCAGGCCATTGGACCGTTCAAGGAAATTCCATTCTGACACTCATCATGGGCCTGGTTATCTTTACATTTGGATTCTATGTGCCCATTAACTTATTGCCGTCGAGGCTATTGCCGGTGGTATGTCACTGTCGCTGGCTCAGTACCTAGTAGCCATCTTCAACGGTGGGAGCATGTTTGGTCGTTTGAGCTCGGGGTTCATTGGGGACATTATTGGCCACTATAACATCTTCATTATCGTCTGTTATATTTCGGGGGTCCTGATCCTCGGTCTCTGGATCCCCGCTGTCACAACCGCAGCTCGAATTGCCTTTGCGGCGCTTTTCGGCTTCTCTTCTGGTGCTTACGTTGCCGTCAATCCTGCGCTGGTTGTGCAAAAATCTCGCCTCTCAGTGAGCACGGGTTCCGAATCGGCCTTGCCTTTTTTTCCCAGGCTGTTGGGGGTCTCACTACCAATCCAATCAATGGCGCCATTCTGGGGCCCCACGGGAATTGGATCAATCCAAAGATTTTGCTGGTGTCTTTTGTATCATTGGGACAAGTCTTGTACTGGCTGCCCGCTTACATCTGACAGGGTTCAAGCTATGTACAAAGTTTTAAATTTCAGAGCTTGCTTATTCTTAGTTACCTTGGATTCACTGCCATGTGCAACTTTTCTGTCCTAACTATGAACTCGCTCATAGTAAAACTTAGCTATAACTCAACTTAGGCGGTTTTTAAGCAAATAGTATGGGAGAATTAACTAAGGGGACTTATGTAAAGTTAAGGGGTGAAAATAAGGGTTCTGTACTAACCCTGAAGCATTAATCTTCACTTATTTCGTAAATCCCCTTTTTACGATTAGTAGTTAAATCATAGTAAAATTCTCAATGTCTATTTCGGCTGTGAATCAACGATAGTGAGAAGCGAGGCAGATAGATACAGTATGTGTGTCCACTTCAACGCAAACAATAGCTTCTAGTTGTCATGCTTGACGCCCAGTCACTTTTCCTCGTAAAGAAACTTCAAGACAGTATACATGGATCGCATAGAGCAAACGTTTTATAAGATAGTTTTACTCTTCCTGATAGATGGTTATGTTTATAGTTGATGTGTTTATTTCAATAGCAGAATTATTTGTATATCTTTGGAGATAAAGAGAAAAATAAATAATGTATAAATAAATAATAAAAGCGAAAAAAAGGAAAGAAAAAAAAAAGGGGGGGAATAAGATTATTTGAACATTTGTGGATTGTACTATACGAAAATAAAATAAATACCATAAACTTGATAGTAATAAATAAACATTAATATAAGACTTTTTATTTTATAACTTACTTATAAAAAAACTATTATGTATAAAACCTGCTAGACTTGTCTTGCCTTGAAGATTGTAAGCTAAAAATCTTTTTTTGATATATAGAATTCATTGTATATTAAGCAAGGTTCTTGTTAGACGACTCGACATAATGAAAGTTTTATTTTTGCTACCTAAAGGCTTGTATAACAAACACAATATGTTACCCTATACAAAGGAAATGTGAATCATTAAGTGAAAGTCATCAATGAAAATAGTTGTAAACTAAGAAATTAAGAGCCATACACCTCTTAGTCGTGGGTTCTTAATGGTCGTAGGTATCTTCTATCTCGATTATCCATGTGGTGGGTGGAATGTACTTCTCCGTCGGCGACTTTTCTTCATTTGCGCTGATCCATTCGCCGAAATCCGGCATTTTAAGCCTCAACTCGTTATTCACACGGTCGTAAAGGGTGTGAATACGTGGACCAATTGTTTTCTGAATCTTCATCTGATTATACGCCACCTTCAGTCGCTTGAAATCATGGATTGCTTGTTCGGCGAGGAATGTCGGGTCTCGAGACGACTTGTTGTCATCAGAAGGCGCGACAATCTCTCGTAATCTCTCCTCGTACAGTTCCACAGCATGAATCGGCTTCTTATTGAGTAAATGCAATTGGGCTAAAAGCTGAGACATCGCCAGAGTCTCTTTGTGAAGAGGACCGAGAGCACGTCGCAAGTTGTACAGCACCGATTTCGCATTGCTGATAGCCTTTGACTTCCTATTATGCTGGTAGTACTGCGCGTGGACCAGCAATGTACCGATCTTAGTGATGACTGGTGGCTTGCACTGCAACTCCTCACGGGCTTCCCAAAGTTGCTGCAACAAGTGTTCAAGCTGAGCATAGGCTTGATGCTTTCCAAATAGACGAATCAGGCCAGAAAGATCCTTGAATTCGAGATTCGAGAATTCCATTTGGGTGTTCTTGAATGCAGCAATAACACCATCTATCACATTTCTGGAAGTATCCAGCAGCTGTGCCTTGATTGCGCTGTCATCATCAGTTGCGTCAGACTCGCCAGCGTCAGCCAGATGCACTGCAAGCCTGTACCATAATTGATGCAGTGAGGATTACTGTACAGGTTAAGTTGGGTAGAGAAGCTCAGCAAGCAGCGACTGAGTTGGTTCGCCTGATGGAGCTTCTTGTCGTCTAGCAAGGCCTTGACCTCCTTGTTAATAGCACGCAAAGCCAGTACTTGAAGATCGATCTGAGATGAAGATTGATCCTTGTTGATCTCAGTCAACACGCACTGGTAAAATAAGCGTACTTGGTCATTGGGAAGCCCGTTGAAGCAGTGCGCATACTTCTGCATAAAGAGCTCGAAGAGTCTTTGGTCAAGGGTTTTGAGTAGCTCGTAGCGCTGATGAGTATCCCAGAAGCTACGGAGTTTCGAACCGCGTTCCAATATAATACCCAAATCCCGCGTCTCAAGAGCAATGGTATATTGTTCGAATAGCAAAGCTTCGAGAACGGTCTCAGCCATAATTTTCGTGCATGACACATCGGTGGAGCCATTTGAGAGACCATGCTCGAACGCAATTAAGAAAACAAAGAGATCCTTGGTCATGTAGGCTGCTAAAGGGGGAAAAACTGATCCTTCAGAAGGGAGTTGCCTTGGAATACAATCACATGACGCAGATTGTCAAGCAGACGCTGACCCTCCTCGACCATGCTCACCTTGACAAAAAATGGCTGCCAAAGCTTCGGCTGCTTCGAAGAGCTTAGTGTTCTCAACCTTTGTAATGATGATTCCCTTGAAGGAAGCATCCAGAAGCTGAAAGATACGAGAGTGTGATTCTGTTGTATCTAGCTGCAGGTACAGAGTAACGAGCTCATCGAGACGAGTGAGTGTTTTTTGATGCCACCACCCAAACTCAACCTTGAGAATGTCGTAAGTCTCGAGGTAGATTTCAATCGCACGCTCAATTGTAATGGTGCTGTTTTCTGGAACTCCTCTGTCGGACGTGATTGTCTTCATATACACCTTGGACAGACTTGACTTGACGTTTTCCACAATCTTTTTTGTCTCAGTCGTCGTTATCTTATTAGTGGTGGTTATCCTTTTGAGCACATCCTCATAGTAACCGATCGATTCCGCATAGTTGTCTTCATTCGTCTCGCATAATACACCTAGGGCAATCAGAGCATTCAGCATCTCAAAAGATGTCGCTCCACAGACTGCATTGATGACTTGCTTGTACTCTGTAGTTAATTTGTATAGGAGAGAGAAGCTAGGCTTGTCATGAGACTCTAGCGCTTGTCTGTAACTCTCGTAGACCACCTTAATGGTCTCCTTATCAATCTCTAGATCTTCGCGATGACGAGCAATGGTCTCCCACATAGATGCGCAGATTTGCTGGAGCCTATCCCAAATACCACGAGAACGATAGTGCCTGCAGAGAATCTTACCAGCCTCAAAGGCATCGTGGTGGCAATAGTCCTGACCTCTATTAAGGATATCGCAGATTTCCTGGTACCGTTCGTAGGCGTCTTGACGTCCAAGAGCCTTGATCTGAGCGGCAAGAGTGTACATCATGTTGACGGTAAGTCGATGATTGTCTCCAAAACGGTTTCGATATCTCTCCACCAGTACAGCAAGTGTTTTAATAACTTCGTTATGGCGACGGTGCTCCTCATAAAAACCGATCAGGTTCTTAGTAGCCTCATAGACAAAAGCATCCTCAATGTCAAGAGTATCGAGACATGCATAGAAGATTTGCAGATGCAATTTCTCTGCTGCCTCAAAGAATGATTGACAGGCATATAATCCCGCTAATCGGCGAGCAATCACCAGATTTCCTCGACTGAGTATGTGCACAACTTGATCCTGACCTCAGGACCTAAAATTGCGCCCCAGGTGACTCCCAAAGCGCTCTTCATGACTTCCTCGGCTTCGCGCCAGTTCTCTTCCTTGCCATATAGATTGACCAATGCTATGCAAGCCGAGAAGAACGGCTCGTCGGGCTTCGTATCTCTACATCGGCTGAGGTGAGACTCAAATATTTCTTTGACATTCGTTTCATTCACCGTGGTGATTGTAGTTGTGGTTGTGGTGGTTGTCCTGACAGTATTTGTGGTGATCTCGTTGATAACATCGGTGATAAGGCGAGTGGTCTCCAGAGCCTCATCATTATCGCCCTTGCCTTTGCTTTTGAACCAGTTCCAGACCTTGGATAGCATGTTTACGGCGACGTCATTCAGTCCAAATGAGCGACACACCTCTCCGAGCTCTCGGATCAACAGTAAGAGTGACTCGTTATCCAAGGTGTGGTATTCGTATTCTGCCCAGAGGCAAATAAGAATGTTGGTCGCTTCTTCGATACGCTTCTGTGTGCGAAGAAATTTTATGTATTCGAGAGCAATATTAATCTTTGCGATGTGAGCTCCAGCTGGGGAGTTTTCGTGGCAGGCAAGGGTAACTTGCTGCCAAAGATTGGCATAGATTCGCTCGGCAAGAACCAAACTCTTTTTCCTTGGCATACCATCGTGCCATCTGGATACTTATGATATGTTGGGTCTCTTCACTTTCACTGGTTTCAAACATGAGCTCCCTGGTCCCGTTGAACTTCGTAAAGACGGCGCCATTTAGACAGATGTCGAGGTTTTCGCCTTGCTTGCCAATGTTTATCGGCTCCCTTAAGACTGTATTATGCTTGATGCCGACAACCGCACGCTGTTTTAGCGAAATGCTACCGACCTTGTCTTCTTCTCTAATATCCTTGTATAGACTGATGAGCTCGTCGTACCAAGTCATCACCTCGGCATTAGAGAATCCTTTCTTACTCTCGCAAATTTCAATCATGAGAAGTAGTATCTCTTCACGTTGTCCTGCGAGGTCGTTTCGCTTTGTGAATTTCGTATCTTTTGTGTAATGGAGAAAGTTGCGGATGCAGTGTTCCAGTACAATAGACCTTTCTGACAAAAGCTTCCGTCCCGCCTGAATAGCAGAGTAATAATACTTTGCCCCGTCGGACTTGGATTGCAGAACTTCATAATGTACATAGCCTAGAGTAATGAAGCTGTTGAATACAACGAAATGCTCATCTCTAAAGCAAGTCTTGCGAACATCTAGCGCAAGCTGATGAAAGGACGCGAGGGTCTTGGCTTGTGTACAGATTAGTCCAGGAAGCTCTTTCTAGCAAAGAGAACATGACCGATTCAGGAAAGGCGTCGCGGAAACTCCTGGTCGAGAGTGATCTTGTTCTTTATGCTAACAAATGCTGATGCTTGGAAATGCACAACCCAGTTCTCCACGACATATCTCAGCAGAGAATCCTTGAGCAGATCACGTACCTCCTCCCCGCTAAACACGTGAACAGTAGGCTCGGCGTCCGGGAGATTGAGTTGGCATACAAGAGCATCAGAAGTGTTAATTGGCGATTAGCCTCGCGCTTAGATAAGAACGAGAGGCCAAGCTCTGTTCGCAAGTGTAGGCGAACGACTTCTGTGCGAAAATGAAGATAGCCGTTTCGCATCATGATAATGTCCTTGCATGTCTCCGAGATGAGACTGGTGACATTGCGGAGAATCTTTGGCAAATTGCCTTTCTTGAGATCGAGAGACAATAAGACAGACAGCTCCACTATGGATAGTGGCCGCGTGGCAACGAGCATAATAGACAAGAGGGTCTTCAACATTTCCATCTTCTCAAGGTCAAGAGCACGGACGAATTTATACAGCACATCCGAAATGCCTTCCTTCAGATTCTCGCTGACCCGCAGGATCGATTCTGCTGATTCTTCTCTCGCCAACAAACGGCCAGCATAAAAGGCCCAAAGCCAGTCACCGTTAGCCTTGTGGACCAAACTGTCAATCATTTCGTCGCCATCAACATCAATATCAAAAAACGTTGGGACAATTGAGAGAATATTTCTTCAAAGTAGCAATCAAATATCCCGCTCGATTGTGTCGACAGTGATCTCGAGGTGTTTGAAAAGTCCTTAGTAAGTTGCGGGACTTGTCGGCCAAAGGTAATGACACGGGCCCGAGAAAGCGGAGCGACGCAATTTTGAAGATCCTCATGGAATTTCGTATTTCCACGCAATCCTCCAACAATGTTATCGCAGCCATCAGCTATAATGACAAAGGTAGTATTGCGGTGTTCAGCATTCTTGAGGCAGAGATGAAGAGCAGTCCAGAGGGATTGTTCAATCTCCTCGAGAGATGCGTAGTTTGTATTGCGCCATAGGGCATCCACAATATGTCGGAATAACTCAAGATTTCCAACGTTCTGTTCCAGAAGCTGAGAGAGAATGTTTTTTAGAAATGCCACTGACGTCGCCTCGGGGTCGTCGTACGCTATGTAGTACATCAGCAACAGTCAAAGAGAACGGCGACGAGATTGACCTACCAAAGTCGCATCGAAGAACAGAGTAGGCTCTTTGATCAAAGGTTCGAGCAAGTCTTTCCTCAGCGTACTCAGCCAGGATGGTCTTTCCGCTTGATGCAGCACCAGTTACGCAAAGAGTCTTCTCGCTACTGTTGAAGAGTTGCGAAAGGTGGTCTTTGAACCAATCGCAGGTATCCTCAGCCCGATCAAGATGCTCGTCCACTTCATCGTAAAGTTTTGTGATTGATGTTTTGGCTGAACGGAGACCCAAGCTGTGTCATGACTTTCTCGAGACTCATGGAAAACTCTTTCTCCCTCCCCACGAGGCTGTGCTCCCATATGAGATTGAATAGTTTCGTTTTTGACTCCCATACTGTACGAATATCCTTTCCAAACCACTCGTCAAAACTTATTCGAGCAGTCACACCAGTCTTCAAGTCGCTAATCTTCTGCTGGTATCGCGTGACGATCTTTCTTACAAGCTCGATTAAATCGCAAAAAATGTCGGTGACAGCTTCTTGAAGCCCCGATGGAAGTGTGTTCAAGTCTTGAACCTGACTGACGTTGGAAAGGAGGATGGAAAACTCGTAAAGAGCAGTGAAAGTTGGTAACAGGGCTTTCGCTTGTTGGCGGCCGACCTAAGTAGACAAATTAGCAATCAAGTCATGCCACGACCATCAAGGATCAATGCTGTCATACCTGAAGCAGGGCCTTGCAAAGGAGCAGGGCCGCCGCTGAGGACTTTTTCCGCCTTCAGCAAAGGTATCAATCTTGTCCCCAAAAGAACAGATCTGTAAGCCAAAGGATTGCGCAGAGAAAAGAACGCGATCCCAGTCGCTTCCTTGGCATGGCTGAGAGATGAGTCGCTTCTTTGCAATGAAGTTTAGATAGATATCAAGGTTCATTTTTTCTTCAATGGTATCATCAGTGACAGCAGCAGATTCTTGATAGTCCTCCAATACTTTATCCCCCACCCCTTTCACTCTTTTGAAGAGTTTGAGATACTCGTCAGTAAATTCCCTCTATTAGACTGTCCTGAGGAGGCGGACGACCCAATGGTGGTCCCCTCGCTCTGTATGCTTGCACGATCCATCTCTGCGCTCACAAGGTGACCATTGGAGTATACCTTTCTGTCTGTAACCCTGCTGTTACCATTAGCTATCACTACAGTCTCCGTACGCTCCACATCTTTGGTGACATCTCTGGTGACATTGATCACTCTTGATGTAGTGTCACCGCTCATGCTGGATTGCGTTGGAAAAGCCTCGGCGACGCCGATGGTGCGTAAGTCGTTCAGACTTTCAATGCTCTCAGAGACGACAGAGGAGTATGGCGAGCCTTTGCTTTTTCTTTTTTCTGATGAAAGATTAGTGATCTGATAAGAACTGTTGCGGAGGAATGAGCGTACTAGAACCAGTGAAGCCCTTAAAAGGAAACGGCATACTCAAGGAATGGACACAAATAGGATTAATGGCTCAAGTGGAAGGCTCACTAGCTTCTTTAAGTGCTGAAATTGGAATGAATAAAAAATAGGGCTGTCCTGTGATTTTGCAGCCTTATGGGTTATCTTCCAAAGAAAGAAATCAAGCGGCTCATCGCCAGGTGGGTCAATGTACATGATGCCGCTGCACCCTCAACACCGAAGGACACGTCAGACATCACAACTGCAGCTGCCATTGGCGGTATCAATAAACATCAACTATGACAACAACCAAGCATTTTGGGGTAAATGATATTTGTGGATACTGGAATGATGTAGGATGCCGATGCCACGACGTTCTGCATAAAGCCCAAGCATCCAGACCAGCATATGGGCCATGAGCCGGGCCAACAGCTCACCGAACGCCCAAGTCAATATGGATGTCAATTTATTGCCTTCTTCTTAATCAAGTAATGATATTCAATGAGCAGGTCGAGAACCAGAAACCTTCCCCGGAAATTAGTGTGTGCTATGGTCGCAATGTTGCCATCCACTCCACATCACTGCCGCAGCCTCCGGATTTTATATCAGGATGGGGCTAACATCTATGTATATGTTACCGAAAATAATTGACCATTGGCTGCACATCTTGCCTTGCAGTGAGCAGAGGATTGACTTGCGCTAAGGCGACGTGCTTAGGCAGCCAATTCTGAGGTTGGACGTTAAGTCGGCTGAGGCAGACACTTAACACGCCGCCGCGGCCTATATTGGCAAGGTTGGTAATATTGCAATCTCTACCATATATGTGCAGTATCTTGACCCTGGCCAAGTAGATATATTGTTACGGCCCAAACCGTTGTAACCTTATGGACAGTTGGTTCCGTCCGAATAGTTGGCTAGAAATGCCGTTATTGCCTAATCTTTTGCCTTTGGCTTGACGATATAAAGGATTGTCACATGTATTTTTTAAACACGTTTCATTAGCCAGGGGCAAGCAAATATAATAGCCCGACTGAAAAAGGTCAATTTACTATAACTGCTTGTAGCCCTAAAGCTATCCTGTCACGACCCAACCTCACAAGGATTATATAGCAGGCCTTAAACGGAGTAACTCCGGGATAGGTAAATCTAATGGCTATACAGTAAGGAGGAATTGTAACGCTACTGTACTTGATGGTAACAAGCAGTCGCTTAGTTATTGCAATGCAATCCTTAGAATCGCAAGCTGTGACGGCTTAATAAACAACTCGTAATGGAATAAAAGCTGCCCCACTGGATATGGGCCAGATCCAGGACATAAATTTAGCTATTTGTAGCCTTATATGACAAACCAAGATTCTGCGAACAATATAAAGTTAGGGTTCTTAGGTTTATTGCAATTATCACGAACCAATATACATAAGTCTAATTTTATGTTACGTGATATAACTAAGATTTTTTGTAATTACATAAAGGAATAAATTTTTAGTATTAATTATATAATTTTTTTAGTAAGAATGATATATTTATATTAATATTTTTATTCTTAGTATTAATAGTTTTTCTTATATAATTAAAGTTTATATTATTTTATTTATACATAATTTTATAAGTATTATTATTTAAAGAATTTAAATCATTAATTATTAATATATATATATATAACTTTATAATAATACTAGGATTTTTTATACATTTAGCTTTATGTTATTTACTATTATTATTAAAGTAAAATAATTTAATATAATATATACTTTATCCGCTTTATTAATATAAATCTAAGAATTATTTATTTTACAGTCCTATAGGAACTAGTTCATTATATTAACTTAATATAATATAATAATAAAAATTATATTTTAAAGTAACGTTATATGGTTTTTTAAAAGGATTTAAAAAACAAGTAATTAAAATAAAATATAAAATAAAATTAAAATTAATTAAGCTTATATAATAAACGAATAATCTTTTTTAATTGTTATTAATATAATTTAATTATTTTATTATAATATTTATGTTTATTTTTAAAATTAAAGCTATTTTATTTTTGTTTTATTGAATTTTTTATTTTAAGTATTTACTTTATATAACAAAAACTGGCTCCTATAGAACTATAAGATAAACAATTCCTAGATTTATACTAGCAGAATAAACAAAATATATTTTATATTAAATAATATTATTACAAGTACTCTAATAATAATAAATAATATAAAACTAAATATAAAAAAATGTGACGTTCTGGTCGTGTTTTTAACAAGAACTATAGGGTAAGTCTGGTTTATTAGCAAAGAATTAAAATAAATTTAAACAATAAGTAAATATATTATAGTTTAAATTATTAAATAATTAATAATAAATAATTATATTAATAATTAATTAAAGTTAATTTTATTTAAGTGATATTAAGAATTATATAATAAATAAATTTATTTTAATTATAATAAATTAATACTTTATAATTATAATAAATTAATTGTATCATAATAAGTTTTTAGTATTAAAGCTTTTTAAATTTAATTAAGTTTTAGTAAGTTAATTAATATAATTAATTAATGTATTTTAAGGTTTTTTTTAATAAGTAATATAAGTATTATTGAAAGTGGGTTTATTTCAGTATGTAACTAAAATAAAATCGGGTTATTATATTATTATAATTTAAATAATTAAATAATAATAATTAATAGTATTAGCGAGGACGAGGCTACAGCGACTGACCACAGTTATAAGAGACCTACTAACCCTGCAGCCTAACGTAAACCAAATAGCCAGGAAGGCTAAGAGGCTCAAAAGAAATTTCCCCTAGAATAAAACTATAAAATATAAGAAAGCTAGTCTAAGAAGATAGTTTACTAGTATAAGAAAGGCACAAAAACATAATAATAGAGAAAATAATAGGTTTTTTTCCCGGACTGTAGGTTTCTTTGTTATATATAATAAAAAAGAGATTAAGATATTATATATTTAAAAAATTAGTTAAAATAATAGAAATAATAATAATAATAATAATTAATATAATAATTAATTATTTAAAGTATATAAATAATAATAGTTTTAAAATATATAAGTAGGAAATAAGTGATAATTATTATATTTAATTAATATATAAATATTTAATTAAAAATAAAAAAGAAAATAAAATAAATATTTTAAAAAACTTTTATATTTAAATTTAAGTATATCTTACTGTTTTAAAAAGTTTTTTTTTATTATTTTTTTTATATTTATGTATTTATTTTATAAAAAAAAACTTTAATTAGTTATTATTAAAGATATTTCTTTACTTTAAAGAAATCTTTATAAAAAGTTAATTTTATTTATAATTATTAATTAAATAAATTATATAACCTTTAGTTTAAAGTATAATTAAGTTATAAAGTATTATATAATATTATTAGTTATAAAACTTATTAAAATTATTAAAAAAAAAACATAGTTTTATAAATCTTTATAATAATTATTATTAAAATATTTAATGAATTAATAAAATAATAATAAACTATATTATTTTTAAGTAATATTTATACTTTTAAAACTAATGAAGTTTTATATTGTTTTATTATATAAGATTTTAATTGATTACATAAAATCATAAAATAAATGCTATTATATAACTCTTTTAAGGCATAAGTTTGCTTAGCTTTTTTAATTATATTATTTAACATTTATTATTTTATTCAGTCAATTAATAAAATTAATTATCCTAAGGAATTTGCAGTTTTATATATTTTGTTTAATTATAGAATAAATTATTAATTATATAGTAATATACTATAATAGTTTAGTTATTTTTTAACAAAAACTGTAAGATAAGTCTATTTCATAAACAACTAATTAAACTAGTTTATTTAAACAATATAAAACATTATATAACACATACGTTTATTTTAATCATAATAAATATAAGACTTATTATTATTAAAATAAACTTGTATTATATATTTAAATCATAAAATTATAATTTAACATATTAATTTACGTTAAATTAAGTAAATAATTAAATAATATAATGGTGCAGACTGTATTCTAGGGTAGCGTTATATAGTTTCTTGAAGATAATGTTGGAAAAACAACTGCCGGGACAGGCTATGGGATAAAAGAGAAATTAACTGAACTTGTATAATAGAAAATCAATCTTTATCTTCGTTTATATGATTTGATTACTTTTACTATAATATTACATTTTATTCTTTTTAAAACTAGAGTAAGAAAATGAAGTTTAAGCCTTAAGGAAAAAAAACTATTAAAAAATATTAAAAAAGTAAAAGTAATAAAAAGCTAGATTTTAAATAATTAAAAGTAATAATATATATAATTGTTTTATTAATACTTTAATTATATTATTATATAATTAATACTTTATTATATAATTAAATAAAACATAAAAGACTTAAATCCTTTATGTAATTGATTATATGAAATAATTTAATAAAATAATAAAAGTTAAATCATATAATTGAATAAGCCAGGTATACTTGTTTTTTAAAAGAGTTTTTTATATCTTTTAATATTTTTTTAAAGCTTAAGTTTAGTTTTTTTAATTTAGTTTTAAAATAGTTTAATTTTTATATATTTTATATTAATAATTTATTTCTTATTATTTTAGTCCTTAATAACTTTCTTTTTAATTTAATAATAGCTATTAATCAATTAATTAAAAATAAAAATAAAATAAATTTATATTAAAAGTCTTTTAATTCTTAAACTTAAATATATATTATAATTTTAAAAAAAAAAAAAGAAATTATTTTTTTATTTATATATATATATATATTCTTTATTTAAAAAGAATTCTTATATATTTTATAATTAAATATAATTATTTATTTCAGGGAAATCTTAAAAAAGTTTTAAATAATTGTATTTATAAATTTTCAGGGACTTTCTTAAGGTTTAGCTAGTTAATTTTATTTAGGGATTCCTAAGGATTTCCCTGGGTATTAGTTAAAAATTAACTGAATTAGTCTTTCCAGCCCCTTTCCAGGGATTTCCCTAGGCTTCCGTCGACTCCATATCATTTAATTATTATAATATTAATATTTAATATTTATTATTATAATAAATATATTATATAAAGACAATATATAAGTTTAAGTCAAGTTTAGTTTAATATTTTTAAAAACATTAGCTTTAATAACATAATTAAAGCTTTAATATTATAATTTAATATATAAATTATATTAAAATTTAATTATTTATTATAAGAGCTTATAATATTAATTTTATTTTATAGCTATTATTTTAAAAAAGAATTATTTTTATAATTATATTTTATAGGATTAAATTATTTAATAAAATTAATTTATATTTAAATTTATAAGCATAAACTTACAACAAATATTTTATTATAAAATTTAATATTTCTTTACTAAAACTTTTAAAACAAATTAATTTTACTTATAAATAATTAAAACAATTTAAATAATTTATATATGTATATATTTGTATTTTTTTAAACAACATTGTTTAATTTTTTAATATTGTTTTAAGAAATATATACTAGTAACTATAAGTATAGTTAAGTCATAATATTTATTTATTTATTTACTTACTCTGTTAAGTAATTGACTTTTTAAAAATATAATATTCATTGCTATAAACACACATTATAGCTATTTAAAAAAAGCCTTATAAAAACAGTCACTTAAGGCCAAGATAACAGCTTAGGTTTTCCTGGTTACAATGTCATGAGCTGTGTAAGCTCTTTGGGTGTTCTCACTCCTTCCATAAGCAACTAGCTTACATCCACCCCACCTCACTGTGACCTTAAACTCGTTCTGTGTCTTCATACAAGGCCATCAATAAGGTCCAAAGCTTGCAGGGTCTTCGGTAAGATATCCAGCCAATAAAAAAGCAATACGTTTCTGGCCTTCTTGCTGTCCTTACAAGTCTCCACATCTTCTGCGTCAACCCTTTGTCTGGACTTGGTGTTCGTAAGACATTGCCTTAAATTGATGCCTAGTGGCCCAATGAACAGTTTAATGATAACTAGAAATGTTAGCTACCTATTGAATACAAATGCGACCGGCATTGAACTGTGGGGTTGCTAATTATTTACCGAAGTGCGGCTCATCTGAAATGTCTGTAAGACTTGTGCTCTGCTATTCCCTTTCAGCAACATATTCCCGCAAAGTCTTGGGGCCAATTATGAAGCTCGGTTTAAAGCCGCACCCCCGATCCACAAAGACAAGAGACAAGAGATAAAAGGCTTGGGAGGTTTGATTGGATTGATTGTTTATTATAACATTATGCAGAAAAAGTGAATTATTTTAGCACATGCATTTCAGTTGTTCAATCATGCGCTAGCTTTTCTAGCAGACTATTAACTTTGTTTTGCTTAATATCAATGCCTTGGGATGCTTTTAAAATAATAAAATATAACATATCCAAGCAAATACTATTTTTATTAATTATGAAGTTAAAAATTATAAACTGTATTATATAACTAAATTGCTATATTTCAATTTCATGAAACTTTTTATTTAATTAATACTTTAATTTAATAATATAACTGTATTTTGTTTAAAAAGATATGCTTTGTAATTGAAATATTATTATAATAAACTAGTAGCAGAAATAAAATATTAAAATTACTTTTTTAAGTCTGAAAAATACAAAGCATAATAATAGTAATGTAAGAATAAAGATTACTTTAATATAACCATGTATAAACAATTAAACTATTAGAATATATTATAAAATTGAAGTTTTATAAACAATTAATATTATTATATTAATTACTATACATATAATTATGAATATAATCTTTATATGATAGTTTTATAATATACTAGTATATGACATAATAATTATATATAATAAAAAATATAAAATAAATGAAATTATTTAAAGAATTAAAAAAAAAATTTAAGTAATTAAAAAATTATTATTATAATAGCAAAGAAAACATAACAATAACAAAAGAATACAAAAAACTATAAAACCTTTGTTAGTCCTAGGTAACTTAAATTAAAATAACAATTTAAGCAATAACTAAATAAAAGGTTTTAATTATTAATTAATTTAAATCAATGTAATAAGTTTATATAAGTCTAATATAAAAGATAATAATAAATTAATATTTAATCAAATGTTTAAAACAAAAAAACAAAAAAATAAAAGTAATAATAACCTTAAATCTAAGAATAAAATATAAATATTATAATAAAAGTAATTAAATTATATAAACAAAAGTAAAAGATTAATTAACTATTATATAAGCTTAATTAATTTTTCTTTTATTCTATAGTTTATGTTAATACTTGTTTTTCTAGCATTATTTTAAAAAAAACTATATAACACTACCCTAGAATACAGTCTGTACTATTATACTATTATAATATAAGTTATTGAATAATTAAGGTTTTTATGTAATTAAATTAATTAAAAAATAATAATAGAAAATTATATACAAGTATACTTTTAAACTATAATAAAAAAGTTATTAATAAATATATAAGAAAAGTAAAAGTTATACTTTTAATTCTAGTTAAGAAATTAATAATAATATAATATAATATACTACTTTATAAATATATAACTTAATAATACAAAGTCAATAAAAGCTTAAGGAAATCCCTAGAAGTCCTTAGTTAAAAATAAATAACTAAACCTTAAAAAACCTTAAAAAGTTTAAAAATAAGAATACTAAAAAGTTTCTTAGGATTTTCTAAAAATAAATAATTATATTTAATTTTAAAAAAGATACAAAAGTTATTTTTTTAAATAAAATATATAATTTAATTCTATAATATAATGTTTGCTATAAAAGCTTGTACTCGTGGATTTAAATAGAAATTAGTTTTATTAAATTAATTAATAATATAAAATATAATAATAAAAGTAATTCTCTTTTTTAAATATAATAGCTATAAAATAAGATTAAAACTATTACTATAATAAGTCATTAGACTTTATAACTTGCTTTAAATAATATATATAAATATAAATGAAATAATAAAATAATACATTTTTGTTTAAAAAGTTATAAATATATATTTAAGTTGCCCGTATGGTAAAGTAATTAACTACTTAGCAACCCTTGATTAGTCCTTAAAATCATAGGTTTAAATTCTATTATAAATAAGTTTTTTTAGAATTAGTTTTCCTAGAAAAAGATTAAATAGTTTATTTTACCCTAGTGCAAGATAAGAGTATTAAATTATATTTATTATATTATAAAAATAGTTTTTTTAATTAATAATAAAAATATTAAGTATAAAATATAAATTTATAATACTTAATTCTATAATATAAATTTAAATTATACTAGCTATAAAAATATAATAAATTTTAAAATTAATTGTTAAAATATATAAATTAATAAATAAATTATACTAATATATTATATTATTATTTAAATAGTATATTAAAAAAGAATTTAAAATTAAAAAAAGTTAAAGAAGAAAAAATAATTTAAGGATTTTAATAAATATTAGCTTTTATATATAGGTTTTTAATCTAGCCTTTATAAAACATAATTGTCTTATATAATTAAATAATATTTAATTATTATTCTATGTATAGAAAAAGTATTAAAATATTTATATATTTAAGAATAGACTAGTTTTTAAAGTAATAGAAATAATAATAATATATTTAAGTTTAAAAATAAAAAAGCTTTACATAAAGTATTATATTTTATTTATAATATAGCTTTATACTATAATATTAATTATAAAAGTATATATTTATAAATTTAAATATATATTAAGTTTATTGAATTATTTAATAATATAAAATATAATAATAATAATTTTATTTTTTAAATATAATAATTATAAATAAAATCAATATTATTATTATAATAAGCTATTGGATTTTGTAATTAATATATTAAATTATAATATTTAAGGTTTAATTGTATTATTAAAGTTAAAGTTTTTTAAACAATAAATTAAATTAAAGTTAAACTTATATATAGTTTTTATTTAATATATTAATCATAATAATAAGTAATAAAGTAAATTAAAAGATAGTATTTTTTGATTTAAACTTAATTATTTTATAAGTATTTAAAAGTATTTATGATTTAATTTTGTAATATAATGTTTGCCATAAAAGCTTATACCTATAGATTTAAATATAAATTAATTTTATTAAATTATTTAATAATATAAAATATAATAATAAAAGTAATCCCTTTTCTTAAATAAAATAGCCATAAAATAAAATTAATACTATTACTGTAAAGAGTTATTAAACCTTAACTAGACTTACGTATTATAACACTAAAGCTTTAATTATATTGTTAAGACTAAGGTTTTTTAAGTAATTTACTAAACTAAACTTAAACTTATATATGCTTTTTATATAATATATTTGCTATAAGAGTAAATAATAAACTAAATATACATATATTTTTATATAATATATTTATTATAATAATAAATAATAAACTAAATTAACAAATAAAGTTTTTTCCAATTTACATTAAATATTTTATAAGTAATTAAAAATATAAAAATAAAAGAACTTATTTATTTAAACTTTATAAAACAATATATATAACTAAAATTATTTATAGTTTTATATAAATAATTTAAGATTATAAATGTAATATATATAATTAAAAATAACTATTAATAGCCTAGTAAATAATAAAAGTTTTTAACTAAACTAATAATAGTAATTATATAACGACCCAACCTTGCACTTATATTATTCACAAAGTTAAACCCACTTTTAGTAATACTTATATATCTTATCAATTAAAACACAATTATAAAAGAACCCTAGAAAACATAGCCAATTAAGATTAGCTTAAATAAAATTGAGTCAAGTAAGTTTAATAGCTTGAATAAAATTAATTTAATCTCTATTAACTAATAGCTTATTAATTTATTTTAATAAAAATAAATCTTATATTTATTATAATTAAAATAAACTTATTTATTATATAATCTTTTATATTATTAAAATAAAATTAATTTTAACTGGTTATTAATATAATTATTTTATTAATTATTTAATAACTTAAATTATAATATATTTACTTATTACTCAGATTTATCCTAATCTTTTATTAACAAACTAAACTTATTTTATAATTCTTGTTAAAAAAAACAACTAGAATATCACAAATTAATTCAAATAATAAAATAATTTATAAAAAAGAATTAAATATTAATATTATAATAATTAAATTAAAAGATAAGACAAAATATTATTAAAGACTAAAATAGTAAGTTATATATAATTAAAATAAAATATTTAATATTTAAGTTTTATTAAAATTAAAGTAAAAAAATAATTTTTAAATTTTTTAAAAAAAGAGTTGTTAAGAAAATTAAAAATAAAAATATAAAAGTTAAAAAAAGCTAAATCTTAAATAATAAAAAGTAATAATATATATAATAAATTTAAAGTCTTTTTTAAAAACAGGAATTGCTTTTAAAGTATATTTTATATATAAATAATTAAGTTAAAGGAACTTATAAATAAAACTAAAATAATAAAATTATTATTAAGGAAGATAAGAAATCACTAAAAACAATAAACCTACCTAATAAAGAAGAAAATAATTACCTAGAATAAAAACCTAAGTATAATAAATACTATACTTAAGAATATTAATATAATTAATAAAAAAAATCTATAGAATAAAAAAAAGTAAAAATAAAATTATAATAATTAAGTATAATTATAAAAAGTTTATTAACCCTATGGCTTAATATAAACTAAATAACTAAAAAAGCTAAGAGACTTAAAAGAAATATCTTTAAAATAAAACCATAAGATATAAAAAGGTTAATCTAAGAAAATAATATATTAGTATAAGAAAAACATAAAAATACAATAATAAAAAAAGTGATAAGTTTTTCTCTTAGACAACAGGTTTCCTAGTTATATATAATAAAAGAAAAACTAAGTATTATGTATTTAAAAAGCTAGTTAAAGTAATAGAAATAATAATTATACCGTTTTATTATGATTTTTTAATAATAAATATATTAAAAATAAATTTATAAGTAAGAATATAATATTAATCTAGTATATAATGAATAAAAAGAGAAGTAACATAAATAAAACTATAAGTAAAAAATATAAACTATAATTTAAAAGAAAGAATAATAATATTATAATAAAAGCAGAAAAAATATAAGTAATTAATAATTAATTTTTAAAGTAGTAAATAATATATATATAAATTAATTTATAATAAATATATATATATATAATATATTTTACATATTAAAATTATATATTTTATATATTAAAATAATATATATTAAAGAAAATACTTATAATATATAAAAATATACTATATATATAAACAAATAGTATAATAGTACAGACTATATTTTAGGGTAGCATTACATGGTTCTTGAAAATAATACTAGAAAAACAAGTACTAGAACAAGCTATAAGATAAAAGAAAAATTAGTTAAGCTTATATAATAAATAATTAACCTTTTACTTTTATTTATATAATTTAATTATTTTTATTATAATATTTATGTTTTATTCTTAGATTTAAGACTATTATTATCTTTATTTTTTTTGTTTCTTTATTTTAAACATTTAATTAAATACTAATCTAGTATTAACTCTTATATTAGATTTTCATACGACCTTATTACATTAATCTAGATTAACTAACAATTAAGATCTCTTATTTAATTATTACTTAAATCTATTATCTTAACCTAGATTACCCGGGATTAACAAAGGTTTTATGGCTTTCTATGTCCTTTTATTGTTATTGTGTTTTCTTCGCTATCACAATAATATACATAATATTAATTTTTTAATATATTTTTATATAGTATTTACTGTATAAATACTTACTATTCTAGTAAGCTTAAGTTTTAATAATAATATTATTTATTATACTTTAACTAATTAATATTCTTGTTATAAAATTATAATACAAAAACTTTTATTATATTATTAAACCTAAGGTTTTTTAAGCAATTTATTAAATTAAACTTAAATTTATAAATACTTTTTATATATTATTTTTATTATAATACTAAATAACAAACTAAAAATAAAATCTTTTAGTTTAAAATTAAATATTTTATATGTATTTAAAAGTATAAAAATAAAAAGATTTATTTATTTAAGACTTAACTAGAATTATACTGTTATATAAATAACATAAGACTATAAATATAATATAATAAATTAAATAATTTAATAAATTGAGTTGTATTTGAATCCGCAGGCACAAGCTCCTACGGCAAAGTTAAATTACAAAGTTAAATCATGAATCATTAATAAAAGAAAAGCTATTAAAATAAAATATTTAATAAATAAGCTTTTTTAAAATTAAAGCAAGAAAATTAAAGTTAACTTTTAAGAAGAAATTATAAAATATAACAACAAGGAAATAAAAGTTAATAAAAAGTTAGACTTTAAATAGTTAATAATAATAATATATATAATTATTTAATTAATACTATAATATTTTATTATATAATTAAATACAATATATAAGACTTAAATTCTTAATACAAGTAATTAAATAATAAAAGTCAAGTAATATAATTAAACAAGCTAGACAAAATTATCCTTTAAAAGGGCTTTTTTTATGTTTAATTTAAGTATATATTTAAACTTTTTACAAAAATCTTTTTAATTTTATTTATAAATTTTTAAGAATTTTTTGAATATTTAATTAATTATTTTTAATTAAAAAATTTTAAGAATTCTTAAGGTATTTATTAAAAATTAATTTAAACTAGTTTTTAAACTTTTTTATAAGGATTTCCTTAGGCTTTTATTTTTAAATTATATAAAGTTTATAAAAAAGAAACTGTTTTGTAATTAGGTATAAAAAAAAATTTTTAGTAAAAAATAAAAAAAAAATTTTTGGGGAAAAATAAATGAAAGAAAGGGAAATTATATTGTAATACTTCTAGGAAAAAAGAAGAACATATATAAAAATAACCAAGTTTAAAAACATTAAACTTAAATTCAAAATTAATTTTTAATTACTTTTTAATAATATAATTCATTATTAATTACTTAATATTTAACTATAATAATATTTCTTAATCGCTTAGCTTTACTTCATTCTTTTACTTATAAACTAACTTACCCTGTAGTTCTTGTTAAAAAAACACACAACGTCACAAAAAAGCTGTCAGCATTTAATTGTTTAAACCGTTCTCTTAAACTTAGCTACTATTAAAGAGCGTTGCCACACCATTGACTTCATCCATATTTATTACTATTTAATCGTATATAATGCAGTTACAGGTGTTATTATTAAGTTTAGTCACAAGATAGTGAATTAAGACACGATCTGTAATTGTAACATAGTAATCTCGCAATTAGCTCTCACTTACTAACAGGTTCAATTCTTGCCGTTTGTTTTAACTTAGATTTTCGCGCTTTCTTGGAGGATTTTTTTCTTCGGCGCTGGAATAACCCGTAGTGCCGGGCAATGCTGCGCTGGCATATGACAAGTGTACGTAGTTATCCTTGAGAAACCTTTGGAGTGTCATAATTTCAAGCGCAGTTGTGTTCAAATGTGGCGCGCTTTAGCGCTAAAACGGCCAACTTCCGTTTGTCTCAAAAAGACAAGCCACATCAAACAGAGGAAAGCTTGTTTTGTCTGAGTCGCGGCAGTTAAAATGAACCCTGACTGTGTCAGCTTGGAACATTTAAAAAGGTGTCTCCAAGGCCCCCCTCTGAGCTTGTAAGCTCACTGCTTTCATACGTACGCATTGTCAATGGCGATCTTGTTCTGACAAAGATAATTGTCGGGATAGACGCGCTTTTCCCCGCTGTTCAGCAAACACGGTATTCTTGTTGTCCCTCACTCTTTCACTATGGCGCACCTTCATCCAGCCGTTGAAAAACCCGCGACTCAAACCTCACGGTTAGCGGCGGCGGCATAACCCCAGACTCTATTGTTACTGGCAGCGGCGCTATCATGGTCGGCACTTTTCTGGCCGTCGCTATGTACAACTTCCTGGAGCTCAACGTAATGATTTTCACGACATTCAAGAAATGGACAGGGCTTTATTTTTGGAGCTTCATTGTCGCTACCTGGGGACTGCCGATATACTCACTTGGATTTTGATCAAGTATTTCCATTTTTCGCCAAATCTACACATCCAAGCGGCGTTTATCATTCTCGGCTGGTCGTCAATGGTCACGGGACAGTCACTGGTCCTCTATTCACGATTACATCTTGTTCTGTATGATGAAACTTGGCTCCGGGCAGTTCTGATTATGATTATTACCGATGCCATAATCTGCCATACCCCAATCGCAGTATTTATAGTCGGCGCCAACTCGTCTTATCCTGACCCTTGGGTGGCACCCTACTCGGCTTACGAGAAAGTCCAAGTCACTATCTTCTTTATCCAAGAAATAGTTATTTCTGGGCTCTACATTGTTCAGACATTGAAAATCCTACGCATCACCACCATCACCAGGCGCAAGACAAACCAGCATATACTAAAGCACTTACTCGCGGTCAGTGTTGCCGTCGTTATATTTGACATCGTCATCCTATCGCTAGAATATGCGAATCTTTACTACCTCCAAACCACATTCAAAGCTCTTGTATACAGCATGAAGCTCAAAACTCGAGTTCAGCATCCTCAATCGTCTGGTGGACCTTGTGCAGCCCCGGCCGGCCCTTTGTATATTCCGACGACAGGGATTGCTATTGTAGAAGAAGAGGACGAGTCTGGTCCGTGGGAAAGAGGTTCAAAGCTCAATTTCGGGTCCGTGGATCTAAGCTCGAGTAAGGGCCTTGATAATGGTGTTGTGGAATGCAGATTACGTATGCGTTTCAATATGCCTGGACAGATTTAAACAAAACAAAAATTATTTTGTGATGCAGTCTGCTTTGGCATATTATGTAATACCCTACTTGCTATTGTTGCAATCCTTTCTGCATCTTTGCTTGTTTAATTCTTGCCTTGCGCTTACCTCCAGTGAAGTCGGCGCCGATTTCATTCTTTAACTCTTTGGTACACATGCACTTCTTAAGATTATTAATGCATTTATGCAGTCACGCTAGTTTTATCAGAGTTCAATTTATAAAAAGATCCTAGCCAGACTCTAATTGAGCAGTTTGCCTGAATATTGTGCCTTGATTCAGGTTCGTATTGACGAGCCTATGAATAATCCGGGGTTTGCTTGTTAGTTCCAGCCTACTTTAAGATGCATTACTAAATTGCCCTATGGAATTAGGTTGTTTGTCGCGCAAAGAAAGAAAGATCTCGCAAATGATCGCCCTCTGGTTCTTATACACGTGCTGGGGTGATATATGAGACAAATATAATAACCTAGTATATTAAATATATACTAGTCCTGCAACCATTCTTGTTGTTTTGGATAAGTATGTTTTTGAGTTTTGTATACAAATCTGAGCATTAGGATTGCTTATGAGGCTTCTTCCTAAGCTTTCACTGACCTGGTATGCATTCAGCCATCTTGGGCGTTTTAATGAACAGAATGTCCTTTTACCGCGACTATCTGGTGAACTGACTGGTGGCTATATCGACGGTTGCTTTAACTGTATCCATGTACCCAAGCCTCAGTTTGTCATAATCCCAATCTTTACTCAACACAAGTTTCGCGCTGCAGTAATATTCAGTCCATGGCAATGAAGGCTGCGGCTCTGTAAGAGTCTACAGTATTAGGTAACAGGGCGAGTATATTCCCCGCCACTATGCAAATTGCCATATAACAAGACTTTGAGCGTTAAAATATTTGGAATTGCAGCAAGTCATGAGGACCTTGAGAATGAACTAGGATAACAATGTATTCAACGGGTTACAGCCTCGCTCCAATGAGCTATCAAGGACAGGAGTGTTGATTGTGAGACAATTTAAAACTGCTCATCTCACTGAGTATACGAGATAATGCCTCTGCAACCAACGATTCACATTAGCTAGTTATTATTAGACATACTTAGACATACTATCAGTGTATAATAGTGCACATAATAAATTTAAACACTCATAAATAGAAATTAAGTAATAAACAACTATTGAGGGCTTTTTTATAATTCTTTTCACTGAATAAGTTAACAATTATTGCGATTGTATATAATGGCATTGTATCAAAAAGCAAAAACCCCCCCCCCCCCCCCCCCCCCCCCCCCCCCACCCCCCCCCCCCCCCTTCACTATAAAGCCATTACACCAAGGCTCTTTCACCGGGTAATGCTATGGTTAACCTTTATTAGCCATTTGGATCGGGTTATGTTGCATTGTGAATGTTGCATTGTGAATGCCCGCACTAATGCAACTAGAATAATGAGCTTAGGCCATCATTATGTGAGTGAGCATTTTTTTACTGTCTTGTCTACAAAACAATATGTATGTTACCGTATCATACTTTCCTTTGATCTTTTGATCACGTCAGAAAAGCACTGACATTGTCTTAAAAATTCTAATATCTCTAGCATACATAGGTGTCTCTACACTCCCCCTTCACTATCACTAACTGTTTCTCTTTTTTTTTAAGAACAAAAAATTACTTAAACCAATACTTGCCACTATCATCGAGCTTTCTTCTTTATTTATTCTGCTATCTCTTTCTATTTACGACATGATGGCTGTTGTTCCTCAAAAAACCATATGACTTCACAGCTCTGTTGTCGCAGAAGCAGTTTGATGTCCTATCATTTGTCAACGTGAGAGACCTTGGACTTGATGACAAACTCGCAGTCGTAAAGGCTCTGGATACTATTTTGCACGAGTTCCTTAACACCATTGGTTATAAAGTAGCTAAGAAGCATATCGACCACGAGCTACGTACTAAGCTGGGGGAATGGGCAGAGAACAGTGTCAAAACACTCAGCGGATGCGATCCAGCAGTTGTCGAGTCTGCTGTCCAACATAGCGCTACTCTGGCAGAATGGTACTATCCACTGGCTGCGCTGGACACCCGTCTGCAAATTGCTAAGCTTACCACAATGGCAGTCCTTGGGGATGATGTGCACAGTGTCACAGGAACTAACAGAAATCTCAGCTACTTTTTATATGATATGCTTAGAGGCGAAAAGGTTCAGGGCGAATGGCAGAGCATGCTTGCTGGAATTCTCAAAGACTTTATCGAACACTTTGGCGCCATTGATCCCAGATTCGGCGCCTTCGCAGCCACCGATATAGTGCTCTGGGCCGAAGCTCAATCAACTGAAAATCGTTTCTCGAAAGATCTCCCGCCTCATCTATCCTTTATCCCAACTGGAGAAAGAACAAATGGTTGCTGCCCTGGAAATTTTGCGAATGCATTCCGAGAGTGGTCGGGAGCCGCGAGCGGCTGGATAGTACCGATCTTCAAACCATCGCGGGATAACGAGGTACCATACGAATATTGGATCACCAACATGACCAACCTTCGACACTTTATTAATCAAGGAAATGACTTGATTTCTGCGCCAAAGGAGATTCTGAAGAATGATGCATATAACTACCTAGGCCTGGCGACCTTGGCAAAGCGACAGGCCAATGTTTCATCGCGATTCAGCCCTCCAGCTGGTGCTGATGTCGTTGATTCTAAATCTGCTCAGGGTTGGACATATCGTGATACGCTATGCGAAACTCTGGAGTCTGTATGTGATGCTATATTGGCTTTGGACCGAGCATTTGTTCAATTCGAAGAGTAAGTATATAAAAACCCTCTTTTCTGGCATTTCCATTCTTACTTGTTTTGTGCTAATATTTTTCCACCTCTTACAGCGTTTGCACAGAGAGCGAACGAGAACGTTGGAATGCTAAACTGGCCCGTCAAGCTTGGCAGGCATTTAGGCATGGCTACCTTGGTTGGCATATATTTGAACCTCGCTATATGCTGGGTGGTTTGCGAGCCATGCTGTGTGATGTAAGAGACGTTAGCAGTGTATCAAAGTGAGCTAAGTAATTGGCTTAAGTACTAGATTAGGTAGTTCATAGTAAACAATTACTGGCAACTAATTATTCAATTATCTGGTTCGTAATTATGATAATATATTTCTTGCTAATCCCTTCTAATCCACCAGTTTACCTCAGGTTTCTGTGATCTAAGATAGGCGTTATGACTCTGCGTTTAATTCCATTCAATTACTTGAAATGTTTGTCTAAGCTAACAGCTAACCTTGTCTATGCGTCTATGCGCTAAGTTCCAAGCGTTATCATCTTCCTCCACAACCTTAACCCTCCCTACATTTACAATCCATTATCTGGACTCACTGCTAACCTGAGTAGTTCTTGATTAATAACTTCCCTTCTGGCGGTACAGCAGTGATATTATATCCATCCACAATCTGATAACTGTCACTCTCAAGCTTAAACTCTGAGCACTTCAACAGGCCAAGGATCCAGCTCTTGATCTCTGTATTCAAGTCAATACTTGTCCATCAAAGTCATTCGCACATCCCAAATAAAAACATACCAAGTACCCCAAGAAAACCTGCCTGGGCAGGACCATCGCCCAAACCCAAATGCAAGATACCCTGGCCCTGTTGTGGCCGCTGAGGTTCTGGTTTCTACCCAGCGCATGGCATCAAATTCATCGGGATTTGAGAGAAAATCTTCAGATCGATAAGACAAGTACGTAACTGGTAACACCAGGGAGCCTAGTCCTAAATTAGCGCATGTAACATATAGAGTCGACAGTGGAGAAACCTTTTGGAATCACATATCCAGCCAGTTCAACATCCCGAACAGTCAATCTCACAACATTGACGGCGTCACCCTTCATCCGAAGAACTTCGCGAATAAATGATTCACACACAACAGCTTGTTGCATAGTTTGTAAACTGGGTACAAAGCTCTCTGTGTTGCCCGAGGGGGAGACTAATTCGGCACGGATGGATTCTTGGCATTCTGGGTGTTTTGCCAGATAAAAGGTCACCCATACCATTGTCGTGACCCTGCCATAGATTAGTCTCGCCGGTGAAAATGATTGGTCAGTGGTTGCACTCACGTTTGATGGACGCTTCCAAAGATCATGGTTAAGAGTAGCACAAGGATCCACACCTTTGAGCTCAAGGACAAACTGCCATCTGCCGCCATATATCGCCTAACCAGATAAAACACCAAAGTGTCCTCCTAGATCCCGATTAGTTGGCTAATGTTACAAGCCTTGACCCAACATACATCTGTTTCGTGAATATTTCGTTTCTGCGAAATATCCTTCCATAGAGCCAATGCAAAATATGGTCCAATGTGTAGTGGAAGCTGGATCAGCACCACTTTGATCCTACATCTTGTGAGTTTCTCTTCAAGCTGGGGATGCAATTTATATTACCACGTGTATACACGCCAGACCTAAGGGAGTCTGCGTGGCAAGATGGATTGGATTTGAAAGACGCCGACCAGCTCCGCAATGTCATGTGTAATGTCAACAATAAATTTTGCAAACTGGGGAGTGTTGTATTGCTATAGTGAGCACAAGGTCAATATCAATCCCTGAGTCATGCATTCCGGATGATGGGTGGACAAACTTGGCCCAGGAAGATGCAGATAGTGGCATCAGCCATAGTAGACTGCATGTATGGCAGGACATCAATGGGCTCCTGGAGTGGTGCAGACTCCACCATTTTCGATGCGCCACGTTCAAAGACTGACCAAACTTTGCAAATTCATTAGCTGTTTGAGTGTTAGTATGGTCACTGGGAAACCTACCATGTGGTGTGATACGGTCCAACCACCGAGTCGCAAAGTCCTTCAAGACACTGTCCACATCACGAAAAAAGGTTCCGCCATGAAGATTATAGATCCACTCGAGGCCAAGAAATTCCAAACCATGTTAGCTCGCATGTCAATGGTTATAGGATAACAACCCACCCTAGCCATTCCTTGCTCAAAGCTGAATAACTTTTCGTCTCTCAGAACTTTGCTTGTATATTCCTTGACACCAAGTACTCTTTCTGTCAATGCCAGGTCAGTAAATTTGGCCGCTTGCTTAAGTAAAGACAAGAGCTATCCAAACATACATTACCATTTCGATTAATCTGAACAACTGGACCATGCTCACGCAATGCCTTGGTGAAAGACTCAACGGGCGTGTGAATGATTTCGTCTTCCTGGATCCAGGTTACATGTTTAAAAATCTGTCCTGTAGAGCCGTTTGGACAAAAGAAAACTCACTGTGAGAGGCACGAAAGGGGGCAAAGGAAGATTAAAGCTCTATTACGATATAAGCAAATGGGTGGTTAATCAAGTGTAGGAAGAGCTAGACCTTGTTATTGGAAAGAAATTGCTGAACAATCCATAGTGTCGCAACACATAGGCAGCATACTCCAACCGTTTCTGGACTTGAGAATGCCATGATAGATTAATGAATGAATGAATGGATAAATATGACTGAGTATGGTTTGCGAGAGTAGATGGTTGGTGGGATGAGCAAACTTTACATATACCTTGGCATCATGCCTTATCTGCGACCATCGGTCACATACTACCGATAACCGAGGCGATATTTATGCTCGTTATGATGATATACTGTTGCTGGCGAGACGAAGAGAGGTGGAAAATAAAATATCGGAAGACATAGGACGGGTATTGTAAAAAGGTCAAGTGGAGGAGGATCCCTGGAATAAATTAGGAGACGCTCCAAAAGCATATAAGTCTACCAATAGTCGGGCTTCATTTTTTCAGGCGTGTAGATAATGCGTATGCATTGGCCGCCGATTAATACTGGGTTAAGAAATGAGATTCTTGATCACAAGCTCGGGATATCAAATTGTCAGCAGTGAAAAACGTTACAACTAGCTATATATTTATGTAGATGATCAGTTTTATACAATTATATGCATATGAGATCTCGTGTTCCTGGATAATCCCTCAATCTATTCCGCTATAACGCTCAGCGCTAATGAGTATACCTCCGAACCAGTTACCATATCATGGATCAGTCTGGAGCAATACTTCTACCATCGAATAACCTTTGAATATGGCTTTACAGCCGACTCTGCACGCGCCTGTGAGGAATGAACCATTTTCATGTCGTCCACATCAAAGCAGTCAGTATTAATACCAACTTCGGCATCGCAGAGGGGTGCGACAGTGCGAGTCTTCATGTTGCAATAAGTCCTATCCACCAAAGAGACAAAGTCGGGACCACGCGCAGTTGGGCTATGGCAAACTTCAGTGGCATTATGATTTCCAACGGAGCTGACTACCAGGCGAGTGTCCGCTTGATTTGCAGCCTCACGGCGAACAGCTCGGGCTTCATCCTCGGCTGCATCACGCTTAAAGATGCCCTGTGTGGTGTCGCGATCGGAATAGGCACGAAAGGCTGGGTACCCGCAGAAGCTGCTTGGGTCTTTGCTAATGTCTGCACTGGCAAATGAGGCAAGTGAATGAACATAGCGCCCATCTTGATTCCATTGGTATGGTCGCTATCCAACCAAGTGCAGTCCGGAGCGTGATCGCTGGAGTCCACCTATGAACATGTTAGTATTATGACATTATTGGACAATACATTCGATCAGGGACGGCATTAGGCATTCTAGCAGACAGAATACAATCCTATAGTTGGACTGAAGCGACTTACGTAGATGCCATTGGGAAACCAATCCAGGCCACAAGCACGACCCCAGTCTCCTACCCATCCAAACTTAGAGCCGTCCACCCAGGTGACTGAGATATACGGAATGCAAACAGCCTCAGTAGAACCGCGAACCTGGATGTAGGAGGCCTGCTGATTGTCATTTTGAAAGACAGTGAAGTCAGCAAATCCACCAGCCTTGATGTCACCACCGACAGCCATGCCCAGGTAGTTCTGGTTCTCATTGTATGCACGAATATCCCAAATTGTCCCTTCCATACCGGAACTGGTATGTCCTTGACCGTCAGAAAAGTTGTCCAAGCCAGCTGCAATGCGTACTTTGGTTTCATTTTCACTTCCCGAGTTGAAGAGCGTGGCAATGAACTGATAGACGCCAATGGCGCCAGAGACGACACCAAGAACATCGACGGCGGACATGTTGGTGAGATTGCAGGTTTAGTGCGTAAAAGAATAAACAAGTGAGATGATATTGAAGCAGAGTTGAAACCTGAGGCTCTCAAATAATGATTCTAAGCAATTAAATTATAGCCCTCTGGGACGTGGATGGCATATTTATGCTTCCTGGAGAGTGATTTATTACCTATTTTCAAAATCCTACAAGACAGTCAGACAACACGAGAACACAAATTAAGACCCTATGTCGTCACAGTTCCTCTTTTCGTTTGAATGATTGAACAGATCTTCACCTAGTTTACTGCATTCATTGATCTAGTTAATTGGCCATAAGCATCATCAAGTCAAGAGATAAACTACATGACGCCCTTCTGTTGTGGGTGCGGTCAAACCGGCCTATGCTTATATTCCACCAATCAACACTCAAAACTGGAACATGACTTTCGGAAAGTTTATCCGTCTTCTTTTTTGTTTCCAAAGCCTTCGTGTTTTAACAGTTCTTGCTAGCCTTAGTGGGACATCAAACGATGATCGCTATGCCTATATAGGGGTACCTCTATTATTGTACCGTGCTGTGATTAAATATAGTTGTCTCTATGACTTTCTGGTTATCGCCTTGTTCACTACCGAAGTGTTTGAAAGATAAATAATTCTTTCTTAAATCACATGAAAGTTTTCATACCACACACTATTTATGCCTTTAATGACACATACCGCCTCAAAGTTCAGCATTCAGTATCATGATCTCTGCATTATAGGGTAGCCGTGAATTTTGTAGGTATATAATACCTATCATAATATCATGTGTAATTAGTTGGCTCAATACCATTGGCTCAACAGACTTTGAATCCTCTAAAACAAATGATGTCATACGTATACGTCTGAGGTCTAACTACTCTCACGTTGCATTCCCCTATAATACACAGTCACTAAAATCTTAATATCCACCATGATCATCTTCAGGTTGCATGGATATCGGCGGCACCTGTTGTTTTGCCTTGTATTAAAGTGGGCCTAGGGGTTGTGGGGATGAGGTGAGGCTATTGGTGGATAGTCAAGTTATTCAGGGGCGGCGTGGGGACGTACGATCAGATCCACCGGGGGTTGTCTCGCACTGAGCTCATATATGACGCTTATGGGATGCGCGTAATAGTACAACTATGACGGCTGTGCTTCTCTATGGGAATACTGGTATGTGCTCAGATTATGAGTGATTTGTTGTAGCTGGTTGTACGACGTTTCATCTTACGATCAGAGTAACACCACTGGTACTTGGGTAGGTAGTTCAAGTTTGTCATTATGAGCTGAGTGCAGCCAGGCACCAGGGAACGAAGCAACTACGGAGGCACGTGGTTGCAATCAGTCGACTCCACCCTTGGTTTTGAGGTAAGCATTACATTCTCTACTTGAAGTTTACATGTGGCAAATTGAACTAGCATAGACAGGTGCTTAACACTGAGACACTCTCTTCTTGTGACGCATCACGCACCCCCTATGGCTCAATGGCGTGTCTACCGTGTCACAATCAGCACTCGCAACGCCGCGACCCATTCGTGCGCATTGCCAGTCTCCCCTCCCAGTATTCTCCTTTCCCCATTCATGCAAAAATGAAAGACTTTGACTTGCTTCAAGAACTCAGAGATGCTCAATAGCTGCACATGTAAGTTGTAACAGCGTGCTATCCACCAATGGTCTCTGAATCAGTCGTGGCACCGTTAACGGCTGCAATCGATTGCCTTGACCTAACATAGGATAACAATCACCCGTATTTGCTTTAAGCATCTCGGCCTGGGCATTCATTTTACTCTTCCGTAAGTATGCATAGTTAAAAATTGTAAAAGAAAAAACCAAATTGCTAATGCCACATCACTGGTTGCTATTGTTCAGCAAACTGGGCTAATTTATCAACACTTGTTGATAACATCCTTGGTGATAAATAAGAAAGTGGATAGCCTCAATATGCAGGGTTTATTTTAATAGTCTGGAAGAAGAGTGTGCGATGATCAGTCGACGACCCAATCGGGCAGGCAGCATCAATTGGCATGCATGCAGAGGGCTTGGCTGGTCAGAACGCCGAGAGTGACTTAGTTCCTACGGTGAACTGAAGACGAACGTGATACATGCTCTACGAAATTGGTGCTGATTTGTCAGTTATATGACGAAACTTGGATCAATCGTTGCTATCATAGGCCCTGATGTTGATTGCTGTTTGAGTACAACCGTTAAAAGCGCTTTATGCTCTGCACGTCACATGCGTTTAGCAGCTCAGAATGTCTCATGGTTATGCATAATATTTCACCATGCATGACATACCGACATGGCAATGCTTTTAGAAAACCTTTGACTGCTGTTGTTAATCTATTTCATAGATTTCTCATATGTCAGATGAGTTGCGCAAACATACTAACCCTTGCAGTCTTTATCATTAAATCTCTTTTGTTGTAGCGTTGGTGTACCGTGACTTGGCTTTGTCGTCTGAGCCCTTCAACGTGTGTTTGGAATCTTAAGTTTAGCCACTGGTCCAATCAATACTATAGTGACTTGAATAATTCCTATATAATCTTATAGTAATTGATGTGGAACAGTTTCTAGCTACCGAACTTCCGTATCTTGAGGCCTAACTTCGAACTATATGTGCTGGATTAGTTCACGGTCTTTTGAGCGATTTTCTGGGGAAATTAGGTTTATGAGCTCCCTCTTGTTACTAAATCAGTCATTAATTAGAGTTCGTCAGTTTCTTTGTGTGAATTGTTGTTGGCGCTGAGCGATGTAAAAATTATCATGGCTTTCAACCTTTGTTTTCCTTTTATTATCTGCTTTCCCATTGACACCATTTATTACCGTTACTTTGCCAATAAACCAAATGTTAAACAAAGTATCAAGCAATTTCTCTTAAAGCATTCAGCGTGAGACAAGGCCGTTAAGCTGGCGCTTGTCATCTGGTTGAAGTGTTTAAGATGATATTTGAGAACCCAACAATCGCGTTTGTTAATATTTACATAAGTCACATCACATTCAATCTCCAAGGTAGATTTTTTTTTAACATAATGAACTTTAAAACTCTTGACTGCGGCAGGTACTACTTGATTTTTCAACACTTTCTTCTTGCGTAGTCTGGCATTGTCATATAAACCTCGTCCATTCGTCAGCTGTATTCATCCGTAGATTTATTGCCTGTATATTGGTATGCCATGACACTGTAGATTATAATGACCTTTGATGGTTATAAGCTTTAAGTCCCTTGTCTAATTGATTGGGAAAAAGACATATTCCGAACTTAATCTTGTCATGTTTTGGGAGCTGTTACTAGCGTGGTCTTTGGAAAAGTAGTATACGCGGTAGCTTCTTCGTTTTACTCTCCGAACTGTTTGTATTATGGCTACTGGCTTGTGGTAGGCCATAGAGTCTTTGGCTATCTCTTCTCAAGTTATCCCCAACATTTTCATCAGTTTTTTCGTAACAAATGATGGATGCCGAATTGCATTTGCTAGCGCGGCAATGCTGTTTGGCCATCTGCCGCCTCTCAACCGTGGAATTGCCAAAAGATGAGGGATTCTTAATAGTAGTAAGAAACACAGTTAATACATGCGGGATAAATAGTATCGGGCTTTTAGCCACTGGAGAGTGAATGAATGCATAATGAGTAGAAATAACTCAGCTATCTCGCAGTCAGATCTCAATCAATGACGGTTTCAATTCTTACCCATGCTCTAGCTTGTGATCCTCGCGCCTTTTGAAATGACTTCTTCCTCGGTGCCGGATAAACCCTTAGTGCTGGGAAATGCCAAATAGCTATTGATAATTTTGGCGAGATTATTGCGAATCACATGTTTGACGATTGTGGCCATAATGTTCTCCAATACACAACCAGATCGCTTGGTGTCGTGTATTTATTGTGTTTCTATGGCTATATGGCTATATGTCTCTTTAAATGAAACAAACATGCACTCAATATGTGTTTAACTCTTATAATGAGCATAATCAGTGTTACAGGGAACTGGAAAAGTACTGTATGAATGTCACAGCCACATATGTTAACAAAGTAAATCCTACCCCTAATCCTTAACCTCCCGATGAAATCTGGTCGCGGAAATCCTTTGTATCATGATGTGCGAGAGGTAATGATCCTTTTTACGATTCATATGGATGGATTGCGAAGAGAATATTAATGCTCTTCATTTTCTTATGTGTACTATATTTAGTCTGATCGTGAAGATAATATGCTATTAAAGATATAAAAACAAGTCTCTGCTTCCAAATCGAGCAGGGCTGAACCGCTCCGCCACCCCAAAGTTATACAGCTTCTGTCAGTCTCCGCTTCAGATGCTCATCTACAGGTCCCAGAGCACTGACAGCTTCACCCTTGGTACCTACACTCGGACCAAGAACAGATTTACCTGCTGTCATGGGAAGGCGTTCTGGCGCTGGTTCTTCGAGATACGTCATTGCTCTAACTCGATGTCCAGCTCGAAAAGTCTAACAGGATCGTCAGCCATGCAATTATTCTTTGCTTGAATAAATCTACCACCTACACGAATGAACTTGACGATTTTTGAGATTTCCTCTTGAATCATAATGTCTTCGCTGCCATCACCAAGCCGACTTCTGAAGGAGTACTTCCTCAATACCCAGCAAAGATTTCTCTGGTTAAAAGGAATGTATCGTTCTTGGTCTTTGTCCGATGTGAATGATTTCAGACCCAAAAAAGCATCCAACACTTGAAAGAGAAGAGTATGGCTGCCTGAAAGTCCATCAAACTCGACAAATTCACCATCCAATACCCGTCCGGCTCCCCAGGCATGGAAGCCTTGGATATAACTCAACCAGCATGATCGAGATATACTGTCGTCTCTCAAACTATGGAAGAAATTCTGAACTGCAGACTGCAGTTGACTTGAGACAACTGTCATGCAATTGAGACAGGCTCTCTTATTGTCTTTGTCAAAGGCAATAATGGCGTCAACCAAATTGACGTAGACCTGGAAGCCCTGCAAAGTACGTTAATCAACTGCAGGGGATACAATAGTTTTCACGATCACTAACTTTGGCTTCGGTGGCTTGAAAAATGCGCACAAAGTTTTGCTCAGAGTTCCTGATCATTTCAGACATGGATGCATTGACCATGTATACCAACTGTCCTTGCTCATCCAAGTTATAGAGAAAATTTGACGCCAAGTTTCCGCTGTCAGAAGTCACACCAAAGTGTCGTTGAAGGTATTGCCACGGAATATCAAGTTCTGGTGGGAATGATATAAATTTTTCCCTTTGAGCCACTGCAACCACAGGATTAATCCCCCACCTAAAATGGAAACAGTGAATAGGGGAATCTTCAGCTAACCGTGGTTGAATGGTCACTAACCTGAACGCATGTCGAAGCATTGAGATGCAACAATAAAAGCCGTGATAGGAGTCCCTATGAAAGGCTCCCCAATCTCCTGACTCCACAAGTTGCAAAAACCTCTCAACCTCTTTAATGGCAATATGCTTTGTCAACAATCTCTGCATTTCCGACTGGTAATTGTGGCGTCGGCGTTGATTTGTGTCATCATCCATCGACGGTTGATCTGTTGAGAGCAAGTGGCATAGCTGAAAGTAAATCATTTGATAGGGTTGTAAAGACTCTGGCCATTGCTTGTGATCTGACTTTGGTGGCCATTGACCACCGCCATCTTTCTGAACAAGAGCCTCAAGGGCTTGCGTTAGCTCATTGTGCGTTTGAGATTTATATAAGTGAATTCTTTTCCGAGCCCTCCCCACTATCGTGACAAACAGCCGCGTAGCGAAGCTATAAGGTCGAGGAGTGATCCATACATTTGCTATGAACGAAAGGGTAAGAATAATAAGTGCTGTAAAGTGTATTGGGGTTGAATGAACCTCCGAAAAGAACTCAGCATCATGTGAGTGATGCGGTGATACTGAGTAGTTGGGCATCTTGATTCCGTGTCGTGATGATAAGTCTATGCAGAATAAACGTTTCATGTTTGGAGGATAACAGCGTTTTTATACAATCTCTACTAAGCCGCTGTGACGACTCTTTTGCCTGAATTGGAAGAAAAGCGACCCAGTGGCATGGTCGTCGCCCGTACTGGCTTGAATGGCCCAAAATGTGCCATGCTCTTTGTTTTACCAACAGAAGCCTAAATTGTCAGTACTGCAACATCTTGAATGAGTCTCTTCATGTATTTAGCCCTTCTACTTGTTGCTTAGTGGGCATTCCCTTAGCCATACGGTCTAGGCAATGGTCAGTGGAACAATGTCTTAGTTCAGCATGAACTTGTGTGGTATGGCTGCCAGAGAAACAAAGAAACATCACTACAGAGGCTAGGTGGCGCTAGAAGCAACTACGTCAACCACTTATAACACTCAAAAAGCGATCATATGCTACCTCTAAAGTTACCAATAATGAATCAGTTAGAGCCGGGGTCCGTATAGTATTGCAACATGATTCTGCGACAGGCTCATAGCCACTACCCCTATATCAGCTAAAGCATCGAGACACTTCATATCACAGCTTCACTTCATGCCATTCTAAAGGAACTTGGAAATCATCAATGACTGGTCAGAAGCTGCATCTTCACTCAGGCACTCCATGTACGTTCATGCTTCCGAGCCTCTTCTTCTCCTCAGTTCTGGTCCTTGGGCTAATTTAGCTTCCCTATGGTTACAACCAATATAACGTTGCAAATTCTCCCATCTCTCACTCATCATCCAGACCTATACCCAATAAGCTTAGGGCAGAAACCGATTAGAAACAGAAGCGCCTAGTTCAGATTCTACCGCCATCATAGTTGACGAGTCCCAAATCTTTATTGTGTGCTCCTGTACACCATAGTCAGTGCCTGCTGCCGATCCTTTCTTATCTTCCTATACCCTTTTGACGCTTGGATTGCAGAGTAGAGAATTTCACACGAGTGGAGAATTCTCGATAAGAACAAAGGTGCATGTGTACTAATAAGCATTAATAATTATAGCTGCAGCTGAAAACTTGCCCCCATTCACTGACCCCGCGGGTAGTCTGTGCTTCTTACAACGTCAGCCCAATCATCGAGTCCCTTCAAGGCACTGGCACACTGAGCCCTGATTACCTCCTCACAATCACTTCCCAGTACGATTCGCGCGGGCAATTCTCTACCCTCAGCCACTCCAGTAGTGGTGAGTACATCGATAAGAACTTGGGCACCCTTGGTAACATTTCCAGGCTGCTTTCCATCCACTATGCCAAGTATCCTCTTGAACTGCCCAGATGGCGTATTCTCATCATCGTAGATGTCTAGTTGTTCCTTGGTCTTGATTCTGGTTTCTGGATTCAAGAATGACGTACGAAAGTGGCCTGCCTCCACCACGGTGGCTCTGATGGCGAACGTCCCAACCTCATCATTGAGGCCTTCAGCAAGCAGTGTCGCGCAAGCCTTGCTCATGCAGTAAATTCCAGAGCTTGGGTAGGCTTTCCACCCCCCCAAGCTACCGAATGTAACAATCGTAGCGCGGACGCCAGTTGATGCAGTGATCGTCTGAGCCCGCATGTGTGGCAAGAAGGCTCGAATGGTGTTGATAGCACCAAAAAGATTAACATTGAAACAATCGTACATCTCCTCCATAGTTACTTCTTCAATGGCTCCCAAAAGTAGGTAGCCTGCCGCATTGACAAGGTAGTCAATACGACCATACTTGGCAAACAGGCCTTTTGCAAGGCTCTCAATATCAGAGTAGGGAGACACAACATCAAACGCGAGTGTGTGAGCACCAGCATCCGCAAGGTCTTGAATCTTTGAGATATTACGTGCTGTGGCGATAACGGTGTGGCCTCGCTTCAGGGCAGCCAAGGCAAGCTCATGACCGAAGCCGGATGAGGTAGCAGTGATAAACCAAACAGGGTGTTGGTTGGCCATGATGGTTAAAGTCTTAGTTGAGAAAAAAGTAAATTGAGAAACAAGTTGATTGAAGGTAGTGATTGTCAAAAAGAAACAAAGGTTGGTGACCATGTGCCTCTGGACCAAGGGGAAGAGCGTTCTGCTTATAGAAGACTGAATTGATATACATCTCAGCTGACATCCCAAATCCATGGTCTGAGTCTAACCGAGAAGTCACTTTTAAACTCAGTCCCGCATGATGCCTCCAGTGCAAGATGTCCCAGTAGCAAGACCTTTTAGCTGTCTCTCCTCATGTTTCAAGCCAGTGCGGTCTGTCTAAACTCTCAGTCGTCGCTAAATATCTCCGCGGACCAAACCACCCGAGGCCCAAGGATGAGCTTGAAGCGGACGAAGATAAATGTATTTAGCCACAATGTTCTACAAGAGCAAGTTTTGATCCGGTGAAAACAGATTATATGGGTTTATAAGTCTCCCCGCCTGCGGAGATTGAGTCTCAGCTTTCCCTCCACCGTCTAGCATCCATCCGTCCAAGCGGTGGAACTGTAGATGATTCATCTTGAACATGCCCAATTACAAGTCAACCCTCGCATGGCGTTGCCTAATTATTTATGGTTTTTAGTGCAAGTGCCACGGAAAGCACTGTGTCCAGTTCTCTCTGCAGGATCTCCCGTGCGCAGATCAAGACATGCCCGACTAGTATGGCCAAGAATGTCGTTCGAGTATGGGCCCATTGGAGGTGTCAAAAAACACCAATGGTCACCATATACAAAATACAGTTACCGGATCGGCGGTGCTTTTTGACACCCCGATGGGGCTCCACTATCCGCGCCCGTTTTGATCCTTCGCTTTAAACAGGGGCTAGAAAATGAAAAAGAACACTAGCACCGATGCAACAGTTCTCTCGTAATCAATACACGCCTCTACCTTACCGCTCCCATAAGCGGCTCCAGTAACCCAAAAAAACGGACGTTTTTCCAACCCCAGGATGTCTCAAAACGGTGGCGGTGACCTTAAATGGCAACGTTGTTGCCTTTTGAGCTCCCGAGATCGGTGGTAATTACTACTCGAGATCATGTCCACATGCACGGAAACACTGGTTCAGGCGATTATTAAATACGGTGGCGAAGTAATTATGGTGTTGTCTTGACACTACGATGCGTAAGACTGAAAACTTGGGACTGACAAACGGGCTGTAACCGTGTACAAGCGCCAATTAAAGCTCTCTTGCTGGTCTCAAGTTGTCTTTCTATTCTCCCCTTGACCGCCTCAAGTACCGAATAGGGCGCGGATAACGATCTGCCGGCCGGTCACCAGGACTAAATTGTACATAACACTGAAACAACACGGCTGATATCCTTGGAAATAATAGATCAAATTATGATTAGTAATTGACAGAAAGGCGATCGAGATTCTTGGCAATGTAGGAAGAGACACACCAGCCACGGAATATGCTTTTTGCTACATTGATCAGCATTGTGCAACAATTAGTCGTCATAAACAGCATTGCTTAGCAGTATGATCTCAATTTTTCTGTCACTCTAGTATTCTTCATCAGTGTCCCCATCAAGAGTCTCTATCATAGCTCCCCCATCGTCATCAGAACTTGAGTCCTCGCTTGTCCCTTCGTCCATTTCACAACAACAACAACAACCACGCTCACATGCCTCGGACTCTTCTTCACTTGTGTCCATGCTGGTTGTACTGTCTATATCTTCTTCCTCCAAAGGCCATTTCGAATCATCCCAATATGGACATAAATGTTCTCTCCCCACCCAGAGCAATTCAAAGTCCTCTCGCCGATATCTTGTTGTGTATTTGGGTTTTCTTGGGTATCCTGCGCGAAACTTGGCGAGATCATATCCACAGCTGTGCAAAGCTGCATCCCAAAGATCTCCTGGAAAGCTCCCAGATTTATAATTCCAACTGCGGCCAGGAGTCTTCATGTTCCAATAAGCATATTCTGAAACTGTGAACCCATCAACATCTGCCGCAGTCGGATCAGCACCTCGCTCAAGAAGCAGTTTAATACCATGAAATGGCGCTAATACACCAACATGTGTGAGAACCACTAAGTTCTCGAAGCAAATGTGCAAGCACGTTTTGTGTTCCAAAGTACGAGCGTGTATATCCGCCCCAATATCAAGGAGACTGCCAAAACTCTGTTTCGTAAACCCCTCCCCCATATTTCTACAATGTGATAGTAAAGGCGTCATGTCAGATCCTTCACAGATGGGATCATTTATGGAGGTCCAGTGTGTCGTAAGGCCTGAGTTCCAAACTAATTGCATTGACTCCTATGTAAGGTTAGGGAGGACTTGGAAACATTAGAGGGGAACTAACTGCAAGGCCATGGACAGCAATACGCTCAAGGAAGGATTCGACATTTGAATCAACCGATAAAGTCGGATCGGCGCCTGCTTCTAAAAGCAATTGGCGACAATGATTCACAGGCAATAGCCAGTTATTATTATGGCCATCGTTGTCACCACCTTCAACTTGCAAAGCAGATCTGGTATTAAGTTAATAGTTTCCTTTGTTCTTTTTTTACGAAGAGCGTACACCAAGAACGGATCTTCGAGTTCAGGATGACACCCAATATGATCGACATCAGCGCCATTCTCTATAAGAAATCTGCACATCCGAGGTTGCTGGGTAGAATACTTGAGACAAGAATTAGGTTTGATCCTTTTATAGACAATCGGACTCAACTTACGTGTAAAAGAGATGCTCCGCGCTCATCGTGGTCCCTGAGCGATGCCTCCTTGTTTATGAGCATTTTCCGCAATTCCAGCACATCCCCTGATGATACTACTTGGAATACACGGGATGTTCTTGGCAAGACACGGTTTACTGCGAGCCGTGAAAGAGTGGATATTGTGCCAGGGCATAATTCTTGTTGCAAGCAGGATGCGACCAGCATATGGAATTTTCGGGGATCATTGGGAATGAACGTCATATTCATGGTATTGTCAGTACAAACGACGCCTTTTGGATCAACTCCAGGACCATTGATTCTGGACGATCTACTTTTTTGACTGACGGTTAGCATTAGTGTGCCAATATCGAGTCTTGTCATTGACTTCATGCGTCGCTGCTTTATAATTTTGCCGGTGCTTGGTTTCGCGCTTTTCACTGTCCATAGATGAGCCAAACCCCGACCTTGAGAGATCAATAGAGCTCACACGTACCTCGTTGATTTACAGCCAAACTATACTGGCCAATTGCACGCATAAATCGCCGCGCAGTTATCTCAATCTCCTTTTCCTCTGCATCGTAACATGGCTTACACAAGCGTCTAATGCTCTCATCCCGCTCCAAGGGTTTCTGCTCAGTTATTTTTTGTATAACCGTCTGCAGATCCTGGATGATGGTTTCTGCATCTTCATTGCAACTCGAATATGTGTCGAAAGTATGTCCCTTCTCGTCAATCAGCCCGCAAAGTCGTTCAATACTTCGGATTATATCTTTCTCGGAGTCAGGTTGAGTTGTCTGAAAGCTTATGGACTGATGATTGTCTTTAGAGGTAGAGTATGGTATCTTATGGGAACCTTGTGAAGTAGCATGGAGCAACTGGCTTTTGATCTCTTGGAGCAAGTCTATCAATTTGTCGCCCATCGATGGCAAAATTGACGTCTTGGCCTCTATAGCTTCCTGTATAGAGGATAAATTCTTTTGTAGAATACCCGTTTGGGCCTCGAGTCTGGTTGATATGCCGTTTTGCAAGCCGACCACAAGATTATTATGAAGCTGTGCCCGGTTTTGGGCTTCCGAACTTAGTTCTCCGATGGCTTGTTGGAGCTTCTGACTGTCATCCTTTAAGCTGTATAAGAGATTGCTATCCTTAGAGTAAGAGTCTATTACTTCACAGGCTAGGGAATATAAAGACAAACCTCGAACAAATGGTTAGTCTCAGGCTAATAGCGGTTGTAAGTTGCGTCACTTGAGTGTTGAGCCTTCCCAATTCCTTTTCAGCCAATAACATATTCGCTTTTTTCCACAGCCTCTGGACTTGATGATCATCGTTGGATGGCTGCAGTTTCTGGATGCTTTCTCCTGCCAAGCCTAATTCATGTACGCAAAGCTGCACGTGACCAGCAAGTGAATGATCGAAAAGAGCCGCGGGAGAGTTTTGCAGTCGTGCTAAAGTCCACTGCAGCTGGTTAATGCTGTTTTTTTACTTGCTCCACGATTTGAGGGCCATCTTTGACGGCTGAGAGGGCTTCATATGTGGTTTTAGAAAGCTTCAGTGCGAGTAGCACGAATGCAAGGACATTAGCGCCTGCACCCAAGGCTTCCATGGTCAGTTTTAAGCGCGCGCAAAAGCTAACGCCTCTTGTGTATTAAGAGAGATTCGCTTCGGGACGAGCCTGGGAATTTCTTCTTCATCAAATGTAGAAAGCAGTACATTAGAGTGTTAACAAAATGAACAAATAGATGGTAGAAAAGGGATAAAGGAAATGGCGGAGAGATCCAAAAATTGAGGCAGTGCATAAAAATGAGGCTGACTTACAAGGTTCCAGGGTCAAGAACGCCACAATTTAAATGACCACTATGGCTGGCTAAGCTAATGCTACACAAAGCCATTGGTGCAACTTCCCCAGTATAAGAAATTTATATTACAAGAGACATATAAGAAAAAGGAGCCGCAAATAGTTTTAGATGTATCAAATTTAACTCTATTTTAAGCGTATTATATAATATTAACTTAATTAAGTATTTTTATTTTTTAATATTAATACCATAAATAATTACTAATATTAAATATTTAATATTTTTTTTATTTAAGTTTATTTTTTATAAATATACTTTAATTTATTATTATAAAAAAGATTTAAGTATATTATATTAATGTAATATAAAATATTTTTTATATATTACTTTTATAATAATAATTTTCTTTTCCTTACTATCATTAAATATATAATATATTTTTTTTTTATTCATTACTTACTTTTTTATCTTTTACTTTAAGTATTTATTTACTCTTTATTTTTATATGTGTGCTGTACTTTAATAATAACAAATATACTTTTGTACAATTAGTTTGTTTTAATAGTGTGATTGAATTTATAATTTGTATAATGCTAGTCGAGTGGAGTATTTAAAATGTTACTAAAATAAAAGGACATGGCACTATCCCGTTAAATAAACTAGACTTACTAAATATAACTCTTTTTTTATATAATATTTTAATATAAAGATTATTTTTTTAAATTAAAAACATTCTTAACTATAGTATATATTTATTAATATACATAATTTATATAACCTTTTAAAATATTAAATTACTCTTAAATTTAATATATAATTAAATTTTTTATTTATATGACAACCCGACCCTGTTTAAGTCATATACTAGAACAGACTTACTTTTAGTAATACTTGTGCCACTTATTAATCAGAAAAATCTTAAGTAAGCTAGTTAATTATATTAATTAGTCCACTAGGACCCAATTAGATTTAAAACAATTCAATACTAAAAACCTGCCGTAATATAATTAGCTTATTATAGATTATAAGAATATTAATTTATTTCTATAAGAATAAGTATTATACTTATTACAATTAAAATAAATCTATTTATTATATAATTTCTTATATTATTTAAATAGAATTAGTTTTAGCTAGTTATTAATATAACTGTTTACTATTAGCTATTTAATAACTTAAATTATAATATATTTATTTATTGCTTAAATTTATCCTAATCTTTTATTAACAAATCAGACCTATCTTGTAGTTCTTGTTAAAAGAACAACCAGAACATTACAATTTATTTATTAATATAATTCTTTTATAAATTAAATATAAATATAATAGTTTATAAAATTAATATTATTTATGTTAATATTAATATTATTTGTAATTTTAATATTTTTTATATAAATATTAATAAATTAATATATAAAATAATTATATAAATGTGATAACCCGACCCTGCCTGGTCAAGCTTGCCCCACTTTTAGTAATACTTATACCAGTTATTAACTAAAATACAAGCATAGAAAAACCTTGGGTATTTTAGTTAATTAATATACTAGAAATGGCTTACTACTAAAGGATTAAATTACTAGGTAAGCCAGTAAATTATTAAATAAGCTAAAAAATTACTTAATAATTTAATTAATTACTTAATAATTACAAAGAGCTATCTGCAAAAGTATAAGTTTATTCTAATAGAAACCAAACCTATACTTGTTATAATTAGAATAAACCTAACTATTATATAATTTCTTATATTATTTAAATAGAATTAGCTTTAGCCAATCGTTAATATAATTGTTTACTATTAATTACCTAATAACTTAAACTATAATACATTTACTCATTGCTTAGATTTATCCTGATCCTTTGCTAATAAACCAGACCTACTCTGTAGTTCTTGTTGGAAGAATGACCGGAACGTTATAATAAATTATAAAATATATAACCTAAGATTATTATTATTTTATAAGCTTTAATATTATTAAATATTTATATATAATAATAATATTAATAAATAAACTAAAGGATAAGATATTATAAAAAAACAAATTTTTATAGAATATTAGAAAGAATTTTAGTTAGATATTATATTATAGGGTAAATATGTTTCTGCTTAGGACTAGGAGTGCCTAGGTAAATCAGCATAACCCTGATGAGAATGCTGTATTTGGACAATAGTAAAGCAAATTGCTGTGTCTATTGCTTAAAATATATTCGTATCCTTGTTACTCTGTTTTGGTTTTGCGTGCCGTTATATTGCAGATCTGTCTTCTTATCGCTTTCTTGCTGTTATATGTATTTTGCTTTGATATGGTCCGGTACTAAATTATCCACAATAAATATTTTTATATACGTTGCAATAGTACGATTATAGGCACAGCAGTTTTATATTCTTATACCCGCAAAGCTCCATGTAATCCATCGACCTGATAATCATCAAGTAGAAGTAAAATTCTAGAGCAGAACGTTAGAATTTATTATATTATTACTCTATTAGTTCCAGTTAAAAGATATACAATAAAACAATACTTATTACCCATTATCTAAGACACTTTGACTATAGAATAGCTAAAGTACTCGTAGAGAACAAGGGCATAATAATCACTGCTCTTAACATTAAATCATCCTGCACTTGTTGGTGCAGGCTATCTTGTGCTTTGTGTGTAGATATCGCTTACATGGAGATGAGGGTGCACAATGTTCCGCAGTTGCCTTCTCTCCTAACTCAGCACTCCTAGCTTCAGCTCATTGTCTTAACACGCATGCATACGTAGTTGTCTGCTGTATCGAGACAAATGCAATTATCAATCGACTTATTAACTACGATATACATTACTTTACTGTTGGGAGAATATCATTCTCATCCAATACTGAACTAATGATGCCGACGATGCAAGGACTGCGGCGTTGGCGAGTTGAACAAACCTCACTTATTAGCGATGCAAATTATATGGTGGGTGCAGAGCTCTTTTCTGCATGTAATTTTACACCCGAAATGGCCTTCCTTGTTGGCGCTGTGCCACTTAAAAACACTGTGAGGGTCTAGGAATCGCTCTCAGATGAGGATATATCGATGGTCCAACCCCAGAGCACCAACTTTACGGCATCTTTGTTTGGAACCAACCGCGTTAGTAGAATGATAACCTCTCCCAATCATTCACTTATTGCCTGGAGCTCCGATGATGGGATTGTGCGACTTTGGCGAACGGATACCGGTAATTGCATTCGTGAAGTAGATGGCCATAAAGGCGTGGTTTATGCAATAGCCTTCTCACCTGATTCAGCCACGATTGCCATAGGTTCAACAGATGGAACAGTGCGATTCTGGCAAATCGAAAGAGGAAAATGTGTCCATGTACTTCATACCCCCGAGGATGAAACGTGGATAATAGCTTTCTCAGTAAACGGATAATTTGTTGCCGCTGGAACGGCCAAAGGCACTGTATGGGTTTGGAGGACTGACACTGGTAAAATTGTTCACTCACTTAGAGGAGATGGTCGTCAAGTCTGTGCAGTAAAATTCTCAATCGAATCGGCGTTCGTGATCTCCGGTTACCGGAATGGCGATGTAGACATCTGGCGAGTCGACACGGGTGAATGCATTCCTTTTCTGGAAAATGAGAGCGGACTTGATCACTGGGGTATGACGGCAGCGGAGGCAGCAGAAGAACGCTATATCAAGCGGCAAATTGTTACAACGCCTAATCTAGGGCTCATTGCGTGGAGTAAAACGAAAGCCTGGAATGATGAACTGGTGCTCTGGAGAACGCAAGCAGAGAGGTATAAATGTATCGCAAGATATGGCCATGACGACATTGGCATCGACTCCGCAAAGATCACGAACATGATTTTTTCATCCAAGGCATTGTTTGTGGCTTGGCATCCGAGATCTTATGGCAGACACATGCAGTCTTCTGGCGCGTGAGCATAGGCGATTGTGTTCAAGTTCATACTGGTAATGACTGTCGCTTCGCCTATGAATCAGACATCAGATGTAGAGATGCTGATTCCTTAGCCGAATCGACGACTGACATTGGATATGTTGGAGTTTACGCTGAAAATATTGGTGAGTTGGCTTGGATAACACGAAACGAACAGGATTTTGTTTGGTTGCCCAACAAGCTTCACCCTCTGGAATATCTGGAGACTGAGGACTGTGATGCATCAGGACCCATTATGGCGATTAGATCTAGATTAAAAAATGTTATTATCATAGACTTTCCCAAACATGCTGGAGATGTCGCCCACCACGAGGGCGTAGCTAGGCTTCAAAACCTACAGAGAGGAAGCATAAGAGAGCTGGCAAGTCAGAGCGGGCAACTGGGATTTCTAACTGTATTGTGTGATACTATGAGGTGTTGGAGAAGGAGACAGAAAAATGATTAATAGGGCCAAAAGCACATGAATACTATTGCAACTTTCTAGGTGGTTCTATGACGTTCCGAGCGTTTCCCAACAGCCTCGCCCACTGACGGATACGACTGTCTGGTCGGCTGTATTTTCCAGCCTTGGAAGGGCAGGTAAATGAGCTGCATCAAGGGCAAATGCGTTGAAGCGCCGAATGGTCGAGAGTTTTCGGCCACGATGGAAAGTGCTTTTGCAAAACGGGAGCCGGAAGGATCGTGACAAGTGCGATAACTCATTGTTTACAGATATATGCTGTGGCAAGGGGGCCCAAAAATGACGGGCTGTGTTGTCCGCCAGGATCATGCGACGATGTTTATACGCATAAACCGAAATGAGAACGGATGAGACAAGTTTCCTAGTCGTCTACCTTGGAGACGAAGGAAAGAGAGTTCTGTCCTTGCACTAGGGAATGACTTGGCTTTGAGGTGAACTAGGGTTAGTTATTTTGAACCAAGATTTCCTTCAGTTGCTATTGCAGAGGTCTGAACCATTTTGCAACGGTTAACTGAGAGTGGTGGGATGGTAAGTGGAGGAAGTTTTATGCGACATCAATAATACGATGCTTGGTTGTGATTCTCATCCACAAAATGGCCATTTAAAGGTTTATAGAGGTCAACAATTGACGCTTCTAGCTATAACTCGGATGCTGAATGAAGATTTGTGCCGCTAGTTGGATAACTATAAAAAAAGCATATACAGAATTATTTTGGGATACCCAGCCCGTTGGTAGTTCTCAAGTAATCGAATTATCTATCTGATGTGATAATACATTAGCGACTTCCAGGGGTTTATTGGCACCCGTTTCGATAGACGTGGCGTAATGCAGGTGTCGAATGCGCCTCCGGTGCTCTAACGCAGTACACTTGGACCTTGCATCATCTGTACACGGTATCTGAATCATGTAGGATGGCGCGTATTGGGCTTCGAGACGTCATCGTTGCCGTTGTCATCATCATCGCAAGTAAGCTGCAAGATAAGGGAAAAATTAAAGACGACGATGCGGCCAAAAAGGTTCATCTCCCGCACCGCACAAACCGTCAGCAAACGGTAGTTACCAATAGCTCCAGCAGTCATCAAAAGCACAGGCAGAATCTAGCATCAACGTGCAGATTCCCAAATATCCATGTATAGTGATAAATATCGTGGCGTGCGGCACCTGGATGAATCTTATTAGTCTCGTCCATTTCTGGCAGTTCAGATCTGGATGCTAATTATGAGGTGGTGAGTGACTTTTTGCAGTGGGGTCTGCTGATGCCGATGATACAGCATCTTACACACCTACACGTGCCCCAGACGAGACCGTCTTACCCGCGCGCCCGGCACCGCGTTCTGGTCATTCATGCACCCCAATCAAGGAGTGCCGCCGCCGTAGCTCCGCCAAGTCCTCCTGATGATTGGGCTTTTCTGCTTCCAGAACGTCGTGTCTACTTAGATCGAGGATGTGGCCAATCAATATACGATCTGGCATGTCTGGGGGGACGGCAGCTAAGCAATGACAGGGGAGGGGGACCACCCGTCCAGGTAATCGGTCGCTAACGTCTTGGCTCGATGGTTGACAGCTTAAAGGCAAAAGGTAGCTTTGTCAGATGGATTTGGTTAGTTAGGCATGCGCTCCAGTTCATGTCTTAAACATCTCCCATGAGCAGCACCAATGCCGCCCACTGTTCCTTACGTTTGAAGCCTGATGAGGAGCGTAATATCCTATCGGCAGACGACGTGTTTTTGATGCTGCCTCTCTATGTAACATCATCCCATCTTGCATGAACCAAGGGCGTGAATTTTCTCCACCTGCGAGGATCGATAATGTTACCGCAGAATACTTGCAGCAGGTTGGTGGCCCTGCATGTATAATTCCACGCATACATGGGTACAGCCCGGTAAATTGAACTGGAAGAAGAAATGTCTGCCTGGTTGGTCCGAAACAGGAAGCCAAGTAAGAGGGTGCTATAATTTATTACTGTCATGTTGGGTTAAGCCCCTATCAATTTGTACATGTGAACCCGCAACTTGCAATTTCTCGAGCTACCTTGTCTTTAGTTCGTCATAACGTTGCATCGCCTTCACAATCATGAGATGTTGACCCTGCACCCCACGTGTCCAACGGAGCAAGTGAACTCGACGGTCACGATCATTGCTGCAACTGTCAGGGTCGTAGCAATGGATTAGACCCTTGATTATTATCATCTTCATGATCGAGATGGGGGCTTAATCACACCAACCCGTCATCATGCCAGTATGTTGGTCTTTGCAGTACACTTATATAAAGAGTATTGTCTTTCATTGTCCACTTTGTCTTTTCTTGGGTCATCTCCATCAGCATCTTCAATCATCTAAGCTTCCCAGTACATCACAGATAGGCCAAGATGCCTTCCACACTACTTTCGGCTTCATTTGCCGCCTTGCTAGCCTTACTGCCTGCTGCGCAGGCTGGGTTTGACCCAAGCTCTGCCAAGAACCTGGCAGTTTACTGGGGTATGACATCAAACAACCACTCCTTCGAACGACATAGAAACCCAAGGCTGACATCGACGCTTCCCAAACTGTAGGCCAAAATTCCTATGGTCAAGTTGGCTCGCAACAGCGACTTTCATACTATTGCCAGAGTGAGTCCTATTCTATACGTCGCGGATAAAAGCCCTTACTAACCTATCATGCTTTCTCGTAGATGGCGCTGGAATTAACATCATCCCCATTTCCTTTTTGGAGTCCATTCGGAACCCGCTCATCAACTTGGCTAATGCCGGAGACAACTGCACAACCTTCCCTGGTACTCAGCTTCTTAACTGCCCTCAAGTTGAGTAAGTTTCAACACCACCAAAGTATCTTGAGAGAGTAGACCGGCTAACCTGGGACATCACAGGGAGGATATCAAGGAGTGCCAATCCACCTATGGTAAGACAATCATGCTATCCATAGGTGGAGCCACCTACACCGAGGGAGGCTTCAGCTCGGCTTCCGTCGCAGTGGCAGCTGCACAGAACATTTGGGCCATGTTTGGTCCAGTACAGAGTGGCAGCAGCGTGATGCGACCCTTTGGATCAGCAGTTGTGGACGGCTTTGACTTTGACTTTGAGTCGACAGTGCAAAACATGGAACCCTTTGTGGAGGAACTCCGCACCTTGATTAATCAGGCCAGCGGCAAGCATTACCTCTCAGCGGCGCCTCAGTGCCCCTACCCCGATCTGGCGGATGAGTCTTTCATCAACGGTCAGGTCGACATCGATTGGGTTCAGGTTCAGTTCTACAACAACTTTTGCGGCGTCGGCCAATATCCTACAAATTGGAACTTCGACACCTGGGACAACTGGGCCAAGAACGTCAGTGCCAACAAGAATGCGAAGGTGCTCATTGGTATCCCTGCCAACGTCGGTGGCGCTGGTGGAGGCTCTTATGCCCACGGCGCACAGCTCGCTGGTGCCATCAACAACGGCAAGACATACTCCAGCTTTGGCGGAGTCATGGCCTGGGACATGAGTCAGCTATTCAACAACCAGGGCTTCCTGGCTGAGATTCTCAGCGACTTGGGGAGTTCTCCTCCTCCACCCACGACTACTACCACCTCCACCACGAGCACCATGACATCCACTACTATGACGACCATCACCACCAAGCCTGCAGGCCCTACCAACCCCCCCGGCAGTGTTCCTCAATGGGGTCAATGCGGTGGTAATGGATATACCGGCCCAACCCAGTGCATGGATCCATACACCTGCGTCGCGCTTAGTGTCTGGTGGTCCCAGTGCGAGTAAGCAAGCAACAAGATATCAGCTTACACCACAACTTCCACGACTCTTATCCTCCATTCCCTTTATTGTATATAACTTCAATACCCAGGGGGGGCACGAAATGGTGAGAAGAAATATGGGTGCCTTGGCTGGCACAGCACTCGTTATTTGGTCTACGTAGGGCATTGTCTTTACATCATTTCTACCCTCGCTTTGAAGATACTTTGAATTTTGTAAATAAATTGCAAATACATTATTAAGATATAGTCTTACACAAGATCTACGAATGGTACGTGAGATGAACTTTTGGAGCATATGGGTAGAGCATTATCATGATACAGAAGTAGCATTCCATTTTTTATTTTAGTATGCAGGTGTGAATCAGTCTACAGTGAGAGAACCCTCCCTTTTGCTGTTTAGGTTAATAGAAAAGCATAATACCGCTGATTCGTCCACCATCTCCCGTTGGGGGCACTTTCCTTGAGAACTGACCCCTGGAGTAGTAATCTGGGCCTCTTGGTGTCGACCTTTAGCCCGCCCAATGGCTGTGCATGTTCAGGTGTGATGGAGATTCTTATCAGCGTCCCCCTTTGCTTGCGCCCTTGTCTTTTTATCCTTATTCCGGCTTCTATGACTATTCTTTTTGTTCGCCTGGGCCAGTTTGCCCCTGAGGTTATGCGCCTGGCTGTATGAGGTAGCATGGACAATCACGATTGCGTTCCCACATCAACACTATTATTCTTGATACCATGCAAGAAATTACCACCTTGGTAGAGCCATTACTCTTAGTTCATGGAAGCTCGTCAGATGCCACGAGCTTAGGTACAGCGTCAACCGGAAATGACTCCGAGCTCGGATCCAACTGAGCCGGCTTGTCCTAGCATTCCAACATTGCTATTGGATTCGTTGTTCCTTTGGCAGCTATATTCATCATTTTGACGGCCCTTCTTTTCTTAGGAGGAAACAAGCAGATATAGTAGGGCTCAAATCAGGTACCTCGAACCTCTAGGAATCTATGTCAGTATTTTGCTAAGCATCTGACGGTTTAGGTCAAGTACATAGGCCTAGATCACAATAATCTAGTTTTCTTAAGCTTTCAGTTGTTACAGTGCTAACACTCGACAGCGTCCATATTTTCAGGGGCTAGGCGGAATGATGTCCACGGCATTGCCCGATGCGCTGAATTAGTAATAAAAGGTTGCCATTTTCCAGTGTCAGTCAGTGGAAAAAGCAGAGATCAATATGGTCTTCTCTATCCCATATCTCCCTTGTTTACTTACTTCGTGACTCTTATATACCAATTCGGTGCTCTGCCCGGATTCTTCATTATGATTCTTAGATATCAAGTCTCTGGCAATTGGCTTGAGTACATATTAAGGTTCAGCCTTGGGTTGGTTTCCTCCCTTCTCTTGTGGGACTACTGTGAATCATGAATCAGGGTCTGCTCAAATTGAGGCGCTTTATAAGACATTTCTTAATTTAGATGCCAAGCTGTGCTTCGGGGGATGCCCAAAGATATACGTATCCCCTTTGGTATGTCAAATACTAGTACATCATGATGTATATTGACAGAACGTAAATTGGGATGTTGGTGTATCCCATCCGTACCAAGAATCACTTGTGCTGATGGGGTTGATGCATGGCTATGTTACACACCTCCAGCCAACGTCGTAGGGCTACATAGTGCCGCCGAATATGCCAACCCCGCCATCAATGATCCTTAGTTTGAGTTTAGATCGAGCGGTGGATGTCTTCATTCTGAAGACTCCCTCATAGCTACTCGTATGAGATAAAAAGCGCTTTGTGCCTCCTGGTACTGCAGAATTCCCTCTCCTCTGATTTGTGCTGCCTACACTCTCGTCAATTCTGCAACTATGCACCTCGTCTTCAACCCTCTTCGGCTTGTTGCCTGCCTCTTCGTGGTGGCCGCACCCTTGGTATCCGCCATTGTCGGCGGGTCTGCAGCCAAAGAAGGCCAACTCCCGAACATGGTCAGCCTTTGCCGAACATCACACATCTGTGGCGGAATACTCATCAACTCTCGCTAGTTAATCACTGCGGCGAGCTGCATCTATGGCAAAAACGCTACGGACTTTACGGTGCGCACCGGGAGCTTAAGCCACGCCTCTGGCAACAACCTGATTCATGTTGACAAGATCACTACCTATCCACTTTACATCGGCTCCACCTTCACTGACAACATCGCAATCCTTGAACTGGTTCAAGCGGTGAGGAGTTTCCAGCCCATCAAACTCCCAGGGCCATTTGGAATCTCCGTGTTGGATCCACCACGACTGTAGCTGGCTGGAGCCCTTCGTCTGAACGCGGAGCCTTATCCACCAGTCTTCAGTTTGTGAAAATGCCGATTGTTGAGCACAGCGAGTGCCAAAAACGGTACTCTAGCTATCTCGATGTTAGGGAGGAATTCTGTGCTGGTGTTGCTCAAGGTGGGAGAGGCCCCTGCGATGCAGGCACATTGGCTGCCCGCTTAATGGAGGACATGGACAGGCCAGTCTTGCAAGGAAATACCTTGATCGGAGTTATATCCGTGCGGTTTGGCTGTGCTAGGCTATCATATCCTGATATTTACACAGATATGAGCTCATACGTGGACTGGATTGATAGCAAGACAATTGAGTGAATCATCGGCGAGAAAAATGGCTACTCCAAATCTTGGTATAGGTGATAAGGGACTGAACGAATAGATACACTACCTGTAGCTCGATTCAAATCAAGACCCTTGCTACCTAATTGAATAGAAATAACTAGATTTTCAGTGTTCCGGCACACCTCCACCTATATCCATGAGTGATGCTACATCAAAGTGATATTGTTAGGTGGGTCATAGCGAAGGCAATTACTGCTCCACACATGATTCCCCGGCGCAAGCCATAAAATAGCTATTATATACTTCTGAAAACCCTCTGGTAAGTGAGAGTACTTGTAGTAAAGGTCAGTGTACATAGTAAGCAGCCGTTGCCTATATTCAATAACAAGTTGCTTGGTCATCTCGAAAGCCTTCTTACTATTAATTCTTTTTAACCTACTGGTAATAGGGACGATGTTTATAAGTCTGACATGATACTTGACATTGGCCGCTGCTTTGAATGGCCAGCTCTAGTAATTATTCGCCAGTGCCGTGTACTTGACAGCTTGAGTTTGGAATTCTTCTAATAATCGTAGCTCGCCAGGTGAAATAGTTAACTCAATGGCGTATCGGATGTGGGGTAAATAGGGGCCGTGGACAAAAGTCAATGTGAGAATATATGTCAGCTCTTGGGTAGCTACTGATATACACGATGCAAGAGTTTATGGCACGAAGTTGAATATATGCCTCAATAGAGTCTAGATCTTCGATTGCCCCGGCATCAACATTTTCTAACTACTCCTGCCAGGCTTGTAGAACTGGAATTCCTCGATGGTAATCACATTGGAGTTCCCTGATGAATGGTGCCGCGATCTTCTACATCGGTGTCGTGAGATCTTGATCCCTCCTTTCATTAGCAAATATTCGAATGAGTTGGCGGTTATAGCTTTCATGTGCCTGTTCAGATATTTAGCCTGATCATCCCTATTAGATTCCGACATAGGCGTGGTTTACCTGGAGACGGCTCATGGATGCTGCCTTGTATACCAACTAGCAATCAGAAACACGTCTCAAAACCATAATGGTACATAACCCACCATCTATTGAAAGGAAGAATGCGGTAAGCTACAGCGCGTACTTCAGTCTCTAATAATTAGCTTCTAGTTGGGTCAGAGCATCCCATGGTCCAAATACTTTGTTCTGGCTGCCATTATAGCTTTCTGGACCATCAGCACCGAAAGTGTGATCCCCAAAGGTTTCTTTCCATTGTTTTGCGAGTCGATACTGAGTGTCATCTTCCGTCACGTCACTACGAGTATTGACTCTGACAGGAAGAATAGTAAAACAGCCATGCTCCCGTGCTTCGTTCGGCAGAATGGACCGAGAGCTTAAGTAAGAGAGGGTTGGGTTCTCAAACAAGGCTGCCATCTTGACTACAAGAGGAATTTTGAGCGCTAATTGGAAGGGCCTTGCTATTGAAATAATGGCTATGCTTGTAAACTTGATATGTCTAGTCAAGATCAACCCAGCTACCTATATATAAATTTGGAAGATATCGAAGAATAAACATCGGAGTATCGGCTTAGCCGTAGGCTCAATATTACAACGTAAACCATGTACAGACAGAGACCAATTTTAGGTGTTCTTATTGGTACAGTTGAGCTATATTTACCTAGCTCCGCGTTATACGTCGCTGCACAAGAACCCTTTCCTTCCCGCCGCAGCTAAAGAGATGTAATTATACTCTATTTAATCAAGACCCCGATCCCCCACTATAGCCTTGCTACCAATTCTAGTATAGTACTTAAAGTATATAAGGTACTTGTATAAAAGGTTAGTTATTTTATTGTATTTTTAAGAAAGCTAATTATATTTCATTTGGATTGTCTCTAGTTATTTTAATAGCCTTTGTTTCTTGGTTAGTTTTATATCTAGACTTTACTGAATTAAAATAAGCTATTATAGTAGGATATCTGTAGGTGTATTATATAAATTGTTTATGCCAAAGGTTCTTTTTGTTCTGGAGGTTTTAGTTATATTCTATCATAAACCGACCTTCCCCTTACATTATCCATAGAATAGATCCACTTTTAGGGATACTTGTATAAACTACTAGTTAAAACACAAGAGATATATGAAAAAGGGGCCACAAATAGCTCCAGATTTGTCAAACTCAACTCTATTCTAAGCGTGCCATGTTGCATCAGCTCACTCAAGCACTTATATCTTTTCAACATCATTACCACAGATAAACGCCAGCATTGAACATTCAATATTTCCTCTATACTCAGGTTCGTTTCTTGCAAGCGCACTTTGACTTGTCGCTACAAAGAGGTTTGGGTACATCGTACTGATTATGGCCATCAAGAGTGCAGCGGTAGTTGTATGGCTTGCCCTGGCACATGTGAGTATCGGCACTTGCGTAACAGGCAAACCCATATATGTTCTTCTGAATAGCCAAAGTGCTTGCATCCCCGCCCTCAGGAATTGGCGTGGCGGCCGTTAGGGAAAAGACGCTTAGGGAAAGCAAGAGCACTGCGTATTGTAAGCAATGTTGAGATGTTATGGCTTGTAAGTGAGCACGATTACCTTTGGTAAAGCTTGGCATTATGACGACTGGAATTTTAGCAATTTAGTCCAAGCAAGTGATAACTTGAAAGTGAAAGCAAGAGGGTGTATTATAGTCCCCAAGAATAATACAAACAAAATTGAGAATCATCAAAAGTATTCTAGTGAAAATAGACAGAAATTAGTCGTATATATATTTGTAATAGAGACAAAAAGAAGCACGGAAGAACAACTCCCTGTAATAACAATGTTTCTTTTTACAAAACCGCTAGAACCATGTCTTGAGATTTAATCGCTCATTGAAATCGCCTGATTCAATTGTTCGGGTTCCTTTGCTAGCATAGTCTTGAGGTCAATGAGCATAAACTTACGTCAGACTTTGTGGTGTTCCATCTCCTTGGTCTTGATCAGCAGGAAGCACAGATAAACTTGCAGCACCGCAAAGTAAAATGATCACAAAAGAGTCCAATGGTTGGGAGGTTTATCTCAACGCACGTAAATCAGTATATGAGAGATATTCCTCAATGGTATGAGCAGTGCTCTGAATGCAGGGAGAGAAAGATGGCGCAATGAGGGACGGTCCTTATACTTGACAATGCGCTATATCCCAATAATTAATCTTAGAAACCTTAACTGAATAGGCATCTAATATTTTCCCTTTGTTAATTATCTACTTTCCCAACCTCCGCATTGAGTACCAAGCAACCTTTACTTTTCATCCTTACATTAGTATTGTGCTCTGACAGTCAAGAATATACTTTTGCACAGTGGTTCGAATTTTGCATTATTTAGCCTTTCAATAACACAATTGGATATAGAATCTGTACAATACTTATCAAGTGGAGCATTTAACATCTTGCTAGGCAACCAAGCAAGTCTCAATAGCCTCCGTGATTCGAAGGTGGGGCGTGCAGCTGGTCTGTTACACAGTTGAATTGGACAAACCAACAGCAGGAATAATGCCCGTTTTATTGTGCAATCCTTTCATCATGCCTCTCAATTATGCAAAATTGTAAAAGGGTATTGCATGCGGGGTAGAAGAACATGACACTATCCCGTCAAATGAAGCGGAGGCATCAAACGCAGGTCTCTTCTTACACAACACCTCGATATAAAGACCACCCTTCCAGGTCAAAGACACTCTCAGCTATAGTCTGTACCCGTCAATATACGCAGCCTACACAACCTCCAAAAATGTCGAGTCAACCTCAGATTCATTACACCATCGATCCTTCTACTCACCCATCAACGTGGCCTTCTCACGAGCCGGGCGTGAATACAGTAGTTCATAAAGTCGATGTCATTTACATCAACATCAATGCCGCCTCCAACTTCAGCATCCTTCGTACAGGCACCAATGGATCGATGCATGAGGTGGTTACGCAGGTCGCAAAGCACATAGCCGGAGATCATTACCGCCTTGTGAGCTTTAACGCCACCGAGTATTCGTGCGTCGTGGTAATATCAACAGATAAACCGGAGGAGGAGATATTATGGAGAAATGGTTTTCCATGGGATATTGAGGAGGAGTCTAAGTCAGACGTTGTGTTGTAGGGTAGATATGTTTGTGTTTAGGGCTGAGGGCGCTTCGGTAGACCAGCATGATCCTGATATGGTCCTGCATTAAATTATCCATAACGAATGTCTACATATGCGTCGTAGTGGTACTATCATAAGCGCGGTATCTCTATGTTCTCATATTCACAAAGTTTCATTGCAAGCTACCGGCGTGCTGACCATTAAGTAATTGCAAGATTCTGGAGCAGTGCATCAGGATTCATCAAATTATTGCCCTGTTGTTTCTGGTTAAGAAACACACCATAAAGCAAAGCTCATTATCCACCATCTGAGACGCTTTGTCCAGGGAACAACCAAGGCACTCGTAGCGAACAGGGGCGCAATGATCACTGCTCTTGCCACCCGATCATCCAGCACTTGTTAGCGCAGGCTGTCTTGTACTCTGTGTGCAGATCATACGGATCATCACCAATCTCGTCTGCCATTTGCCTCGTCCTTCTCACCAAGCCCTCGATGTGCACCCTCTTTGAGTTCATGTACTTCCTTAGATGCCTGATAAGTTCAGATAGCAAGTTTACCTTCATGGTCTTGAAAAAGCCCGTTTCTTTACCACGGGCGTTCATAGGCCTCCATCGCCGTGCAAAATAAATACATAGGGCACACCGCCTTCCTTGGCAGCGCGTCCAAACCTACGGGAAGCCGACCTTAGTCGCGTTTCAAAATTTACCTCAGCTTGCGTGCCGTGGAGCTCTGACCAACTGCGCCTGAAAAAACCGACGTCGGAGCCGATTGTAGCAAATTGAATCCCGGTCTGTGAGACCTGCAACGGCCTGAAAATGTCACCCCAGGCTGCGGAAATTGTTGTGAGCAGCCGATGAGCATGTTAGGTAGATACCCTGTGACTGAACACCCACAGCAAGCCAGGATGAGTCGGTCAAACCAGAGACAATGGCATATTGGGTTGTGGCAGCATGAGTGTCAGCGAACACACCTATGCCACTTCACGAATAATGTGCAGAGTGATAATAGTATGCTTCGCCGCAGCGATAATTCGGAATAAGTACAATAAATCCTTGGAATAAAAATACAAGATTGAACGTATGCAATGGGCTCCAAATATTAAAAATATCGGTAACTTTACTATACGGCCCATGGTGGAGGAGCATAAGTATAGGTAGCTGTGTCGATCCAGCCCGAGTCTAAGGATAGGGTAGGTGTGAGGAAGACATTTTCAAGAGTTTCTTTGCCATCCAGAGGTAGAGCCTTTCATTCGAATACGCTCAAGTGGGCGTACAGAAAAGCTGCCACATTTTGCCGAGAGATCAAGCTATGGATATACGTACTACATTTTATCATCTCCTTATTAATACCAGAGTATTCAAGTGATCGGCAGGAAATAAACGATCAGTATCCAAAGGTACTTTCGGCAAAGCCGTCATCAATAGCATGATCCAACAGTCAACAATAGCTACCCGAAAAATGGATAGAAATGATCACCGCAGGGCTATTGATATGTCCTTGTACAATAGCTAAAGGCGGTTTGTTGTCTATGTAGAAACCAATGGTACACCTTTATTGCTCATGTAAGATGTTACCATTGAGAGTGGTGGAAATTTGGTGAATAGTCTCGATTACTCTGGTGGTGACACATACCTTTGCGGTCTCATCTCTGGAAAATATTGGCTATTAGTATATGGAAGATGGTTGGCTAAAATTCGAACTATGTTACATTCTTGTTCCCAGGCCATCTATGCTTATATTTATGGGCTGAACATGAAGGCTATATATATTTCCTGTCAGGACTGCCTTTGTCCGTGAAGATTGCCGCAACGCACTGATTTCTGTAACTGCTTCTGGGTTCACATCGTCTCCTAATTGTACAAAATAAATTGATCGCTTTCAGATTGCAGGAATTAGCGCGGCTGGACATAAATGTGCCGTGCTTTGTCAGTCGACCACTTGAACTCCGTCTTGGGATACTCGCCACTGTGTGACTGGTAGAATGACTTGGAACTAGTATTTATGATCTAACTTGACGACGCAGACAAACTATCATACTTGTCTTTCCACTTAAGACTTGTGGTGTACATGATATGCAACGGCTGTCAAAATTTCCGAATGCGTAAAATATGTAGACTGAGATTGAGAGAAATCGACTGTAATGCAAAGTGCTGTACTGGTTCAAGTACGTCTAATGTTTTCATTTCCTACGCTCTATCCAAAACTTAACTACTTATCTACGCTTTTTTACCAAGTAAATCACTTTGTGATATAGAATACAACGCAGGTTATATTTATAGTCAACTGTTACCTCTTACACCTTTTCAAGGTACGCAAAAAGTTTCATGTATTAGGAAAATCTATATTTATCAACTTTTGGAATGACAGATGGGCTATGATCTTCGCGTAGGATCAAAATAAAAGTCTCACATATTCGTATCATCAAACAATTCTTACTTGTTGTGTCTCCTTTCATAGACATTCTTTAATACACCGTCTTCTCGAATTTCTTTATGCTTGATAACGGCTACATTATGACTCTACTGCTAAACAGTAGAAAATCTCAAAGCTTTAAAATTGGTACAGCAAGAGGAGAACAGAGTGACTAATTTGGACTGACCTGTCGGCTCCGTTGTTGAACAAACGATAAATGAGCAAACTGGGGTCATCAATAGTGAAGCAAAAGTAAAGACACAGAGGCGTCTTGATACGAAATAGCGTCTAAGCTTTGCTGTGGAGTCGATATTAAAGAATTGATTGTCCTTGTCATTTGCTCGGTTTGGGTTGAGAAACAGCGAATACCGTCACATGACGATTGTACAGATTTATAGAAGCACAATATAAGGCCCTGTGAAAGTAATAGAGAAGAGTTTTCACCAATGATGGCACGTATTTCAACATCATAATATCATGCCTATAAGCAGACCTTTGTAGTAACCCGGCCAAAGGGTTGGTTGTCTCTATCATGGAATAAACCCCACCATATAGTGGTGAATGCCCCGCCATCAACCCCGCCATCAACCCCACCGTCAACCCCACCATTGTACTGCAATGCCAATATCTCCTTGACTGACACACACAAAGATACCATTGATCAATAACATGTTTCTACAGGGTTGAAATAGCGAAAATAAGAACCTTGGATGCATCATCGTGCGCTTCATTCATTTGGTGCTATTACTGGGAACCTTTGGCTGTTGCATAATAATGATTATCTTTGTGGCTATGAGTATTATCACCTGCCGTTTAGTGTGGCCGGAACCTACTATGTAATATTTGCCGTCAGCATAATGTATTCGGTGCCAAAAGATTGATGAAGCTTGCGACCTAGTGATAAAGCTTCACAATCCTTTCAACCCAGATAACTCGCGATATATCTTGGCCCATTTTCTATTACGCGGAACTTGGCATTACTATGTATAAACTTTACTTCTATGATATCTACTTCTATCACCTTACCACTCTTCAACTCATCCAAGGAGTCCAAGGCAAGGTATCCTCTGATAGGAATGATAATAAACGCACCATTCTACTCGAAGTCAAACGTATGCCACGATTCGGCGATTTCCAACCGCCAATGAATTGCATGCAGCCAGGTAGGGGAAGACTGGGTATCAATCTCCCTTTTCCATTTCTTTCAAATGTCAAGGCCGTGCGGAACATTAGAGCGGGACACTTTGAAAAGCTCACGTAGTTAGAGCTCAAAAGGTCCAGAAATTAGTAAAAATGAGTTTGATCTTCTTCTCAGTGCAATGATCTTCGTGATGCTGATGATGAATATGCCCTCCTAATGAGTTACCAGTTAATAAAGGCAAGGTGATCCTAACAGGAAGAGCTTGTCTTCATCAGAATCTTCCAAGTTTCCCGACGGCCAACATTTGTATTTCCCCAGACTGTATAATTTATAAGCGAGACCTGACGTGTCTTCGATAAAATTAAGTTGAAGAGAGGAATATGCTATAAGGCAGAAGTTGGGTGACGAAACCCTTGGCTGTGGCCACGCAGAATAAGCATTTAGGCAGTCATAGAGACTCGAATGACCAATAGCGCTGAAGTTCCCAAGTCATATTGAACGTAACAAAAAGCAGTTCACTTGGAGTTAAGTAATCCGTACCCGGTATGCATTCATAATTCCGAACCTAATTTGCAAACCTATACCCTGATGATGCGGGTTTATTAGCTGCATTCTATCTACTTAAGCTTCCAATTGTTCATAGACCTTATAAGACAGAAAGTGAAGATCTGTCATGACTAGAATAATAGGCTACCTATTTTCTAGAACGCATTACCTGTTAATTAATCTTTAAAGTCACAACGAACTAACTGGGTGGCAGTTGCAGGAGAAGTAACTAAGAATAGATTACAAGTTCTGGGTAAGCCTCAAACAACCAAGTTTCCACCACATAGATACTGTATACTGGCTGCCAAACAGAAAGAGAATTTAAGGCCTTAGCAGTATACACAATAGTATCCGGGCAATTTGAAGGCTGTCGGCATTTTATAAACGGATAGCTGACCCCCAAATTCACTTAAACCACTTTTTTCATATGCTGATTCTTTCCCAAAGCACTCAATGGATTCATACTGGTAACAACCATTGGTATGTCTGTAAAACTCTTACACTTATGGCCCAGTGTTGATTGATCCTGTATAAAAGGCGAACCCTACCATATTCTGTTGAGTAGAGGCAGAACGATCATCCTGATTAATCTTCCGCATGTGTTTTGATCTGCCAATTCCATTTAACCATCGCAAAATTCCTGAAGGTCAAGAGCAGGCTGGTTTTCGCTGTATCCGAGATATCGCAGGACATCTGTATGTATGGTTCAACGGTTACGCCTCAACAATATAAGTCCAATTGCCTAGATGGGTGCTGATATTTTACCAATGTTCCGGTCGTCACAAAAAACACACCAACTCAGGATGATTACGGTGCAAAGGCAATGCATAGACAATTGCGCACAGATAAATAGATGATAAATGCAGTGAGGTACTAACCTGAGTATATACATTTTATGGTTGTGCCCAATTTTCCAACTTGACTTCATTGCCTACCAACTCAAAATCCACTTGCACCGATTGATCCACGTTCAAGTCTAAAGTATACTTACCCGGGTAGACCACCTTCTCTCCCTGCTCATTGACTCGTGCAACTGCAGCAATAGGAATAGCAATATCAAGCTCAGCTGAGTGTGCTGGCTCAATGACAGGTAATCTGTCAAACCCGACAAGCCATTTATTTGGATATGGCGCTGGCCCAGCGTTGCTGGTACGTACGAATAGCATAGCGGAATACGGGGACGCGACTTTCCCAACATTCTTGACTGTTGCTGTAAAGTTCATAAAGGGTACCAGTTCGCTGTACTCATAACCCGCGTGAGGAGCAGCAAGGATGTTTGAGACATTGAACGAACGCGTCCCATCAGCGCGTTCGGAAAGAGATTCCTTAAAGGTTGTGTAGTAAAGACCATAGCCAAATTCATAAACAGGCTTGCCTGTGTACCATAAATACGTTTGACCTGGGTTTGATTTCCCATCTGGACGTAGGTTCATATCAGTCGCTGGAAATTGAATAGCATACTCGGCCGGGTACTGTGTCGTAACAAGACGACCAGCTGGAGCACGTTTGCCAGACACAATGTCAAAGATGGCAGTGCCTCCGGACTGGCCTGGGTACCCACCCCAGATAAGCGCGTTTACTTTTCTATTGTTCTTGAGAGCAGACGAATCGACCTGGCCACCACCCATTTGCAAAACAACCAAGGGCTTGCCTGTTTCGCCAAGTTGGTGGATGAGATCAAGTTGATTGCCTGGCCAAGTCAAGTTCATACGATCAACGCCTTCAGCTTCAACCGTGTTGTCAATTCCGCCCAAATAAATAACGGCATCCGCTTTCTTCGCTGCTTGGATGGCATTGGCAAACCCAGAAGTGCTATTGCTCACGATTTCTGTTCCCAATACGTACTCAACTTGATATTCAGCTCGCTTGGCAGCTTGCAAAGGGGTAACAAGATAAGGGGCAGCGCCAAAGTAGTTGCCCTGCATTTGCGTAGTGGCATTGGCCCACGGTCCGATCAGCGCGATGCTGCGGACCTTCTTGGATAGAGGCAAGACACCGTCATTTTTGAGAAGCACAATGCCTTCGGCAGCTGCCTCATATGCAATATTCAATGCATCCGTTTTAACGACATCTTCCCAGCCAAGCTGACGATACTTGCCCTGGCTGCCATCAAAATATCCGACACGAACAAGATTAGCATACAGACGAGCAACGGAGCGCTCAATCTCGCCACGAGAGACATGTCCCTCGATGAAGGACTCGTTTAGATGCCATGGGAATGTTTGACCGCAGTCAATATCGGTACCAGCCTTCAGTGAGATTGCAGCTGCGAGAGACTGATTGCCGGCGTATCCATGCGGATTAAACACATTGTAGACAGCATCGCAGTCTGACGAGACGTAGCCGTATTCCGGGAAATTCCAGCTATCTCTTAACAGTGTCTGCAGAAAGAAGCTGTTGGAGCAACTGGGCACGCCATTGACGGCATTGTACGAACACATGAAGCTCCTTGATTTGGCATAGCGCGAAGAAGCCAAGAACTGGGGAGTGTAGTACTCAGACAGGTCCTGCTGGGTGATGATGGCATTAAATCCCAGGCGAGAGTGATTATCCCAATTCTCCAAATCGTATCCAGCGAAATGCTTTGCAGTAGCAATTATCTTCACATGCTCTGGATCCACGCCGCCCTGTAACCCTGTAATGTATTCATAGGCATACGCCGAGGTCAGGAACGATGCATCTTCTCCGGGAGTTTCCTGACCTCGGCCCCATAGAGGACTCCGGAAGCCGTTGATATTGGGCGCATAACTATCAAGGCCGTAACGACCAACATTGTTGAATGCGCGGGCTTGAGTTGCAATGATGCTTGCAATTTGATTGATCAGCGTACGGTTGAGAGCGGCCATGGACAAGATGGGCATTGGAAAAGACGTTGCCCATTTCCATTCATTGCCAGATTGGGCAAAGTTGGCGCGGTCCAGTCCATGCAATGCTTCGTTCCACACCTGATAGGGCGGGAGACCAAGACGGGGCACACCGGGGCCCGAGTTCTGCGTGTTATTGATCAACTCTTCGATTGTGAAGAGGGAGATCAAGGCTTCAGCGCGTTGGATATAATTAGCTGACGTGTCGCAGACGAGGTTATTCTTCAGCGGGCCCTTTGTGCAATCGGGAAATGACATGTCCAGCGAGGCAACGGTTTGAGGAAACAAGTCCGGCTGCGATTGAGAGGAATAATTCGCGTACGTCTGATTATTTTGCGCCACTACTATATTGGGCAGTAGAACTGCCAACACAGCGAGTGCTCTGATGTTGCCCATTGTAATGTTGTTCAATAGTTGTTATTTCATTTTGCTATTTCTGTCCTTCGGACGACTTGGTTCTTATTAGCAACCACCCTGGACTGGTCGCTCTCGGTATCTCGGTTTACCTTTGAGCGATTGCACACCTTTCCTTTTCGCCATTGTCTCTTAATTAGCCTGAATTGGTCTCCCTGTCTCAACTCGGCTGTCAGTTCATACCCCCCAGTTAATTACTGCTAATCACTGGTAGCCTTTTTCTTAATGATCTTCCAATTATGATCAGTGGCGTAAAGTCAGACACATCTGGTTTCCTTGAGCATGGGCTGATCTTTCTTACTAACCGGCTTCCCTTTTCCTTTTTTGGCTCAACTACAATAGAAGCCGTTTACCCGACTTGTTTCTGGGATGCCCAGAGGAGAGAAGCGGGGAGTAGGGTCTAATTAGGGAAATGCGGAGAACGAGTAAGATTATTACCAAGCTCTGAACAAGTCTGTTGCTAAAACTCATTTAGCCTAAGTGCTATGCTGGGACGGCATTTCCAGTTCTCCCATTACCGAACTCTCCATAGTAGGGAATACCGATAACGGTCATCTTGATCTTGGCTATGATGCACTTTCAATCGAATAGCTCGGAGGAGTTTTACCTTCGTTCCTTTATTTGCTAGAATTTCTTCTATTTCTCTATCTACCTTTGGGTACATCTTTGCTAAGGACGTAGGGTAGATGTGTCCCAACCTCATGCAGCACGCCTCGATTGAACATGCCACTCTGATTCCTTTTCTACAAAGTCAGGATATCCTTAATATTAAATTGTAAATGAAACCATGTAACTAAACTTCAAATGATTATTACTGCACTTGCCTTATTGCCTTCATACTCATCAATAGCGAGTCCTTAACCCAAGCGTGAAATGCTAGTCTTGACGGGATCGATGTGTGAGAAGGACGAGACATACTGGATTGCAAAGGGTATCCATTCATTCTCTGGGCGAATGATTGATGCAAGTGCTGTGACGTCTATTCTGGTGTAACCTACAATTGTACCTGCGTGCTTTTAGACATTGAGTTTCAGTTATCATGGTATTGGAACGCAGAAAGCCAGTTCATTCATCACAAGATAGGGTTTACGCGAGCTACTATGAAACATCGCTGACTGGGGACATTATATTCAATATTGTATATAAGACTGGGATTAATGAATACATATCTACTCGGCCTCACATCTACCACATAACTTCCCATCAAATGCCTGGACGGGAACGAAAGGCCCTCAATCTGCCACAACTACCACATTTGTGGCATTTGGCTAATCAGTCAGCACCCATCTTAAATTTCCTTTACTTTATGCTGGACCAGCTCTAAACCAGTCCATTGTCAAATTACCTCCGTCATCAAACCACTGTCCAGCTCCCCAGGCAGCGTTACCTGTCACTGACCAATTCCCATGTATGACAGTGCCCGTTGGACCAAGTCCCCAGACCGCAACCCACTCTTTGCCTGGTTGTACAGCTAATGGAGCGCTGTTGAAAAATCCCCCCAAGTCCTCCCAGCTTGGTGCCCAGATACCATCGATGCGAGCCTTGTGTACAAGGTTACCACCGGTAGAGACAGCAAGAGCATCGAGTCTGTCAGTACCGGTAGCAAGTACAAACGGTGTGGACTTGACGGCACCACCGAGGTTTTGAGGCTTGCCATAACCTGTAGAATTTGTCCAAGTCGTCTGATACACCTGATTGTTTGTTCCAATGCCAAAAGCATCAGAACCCTTGTCCGTGGACACAATCACCGGGTCCCCTGCGTAGCCGAGATTTGGTGCTGCCAGAGCGTTGCCCTCCCAGCCCTTGACAACCCCGCCATTGATATGTATCCAACCCAAGTCATGAGGGTTTGGGTCAAAGCTCCCATAACTGACAATGTCGACGCGCCCATTTGGGCTTGCCGCACCAACGGGGGATGCGCTGAGATAACCAGATTTGGGTACAGTCCAGGCTGCGCTGGGGCTTGGCTGCCACGAAGTTCCATCAAAACTCTTTAAAACCATTTCTTGGCCCGAGTTGAGGCCGAGAATAGTCATAGTTCCATCGCCGGGCGAGGCTACTGATGGCGCGCTACCAGACTCGCCTCCTAGATTGAGCCAATCACTGGTCCAGACATTTTTCTGATATGTCTTGGTTCTGATAGACCCGTCGCTCCATGTTGAAAATACATCTAACCGATCAACGTTCGATGAGATGGCTGCTGGCTGACTCTTGAAGGATCCACCAAGACTCGTCCATCCAGCGAGCCATTTGTTTTCCTCTGCTTCTCTGTACCAGATGGCATTGTCTTTCCCAAGACCAAAGAGAAACCAGTTCTTCCCACCGGTAACTTGTGCAAATGAGAGTACTGGAGGACAAATAGCCTGATTACATATTGATGGTTTCGCTTGGTTTGTTGCAATTGAAGTTGGCGCTCCAAAAGGGTCTTCTGTGGTAGACGTTGGTGTTGGGGAAGTTGAAGTCGTGGTCGTTTTATGGTGCTTCGTCAAGCCTACGGGCAAGCCAACGGCGAGACCAATCATCAGAACAGCAACCCCTGCACCGATCAATAGGCCAGCTCGTGTCCTCCACCACGGCCGCCTTTTCTCAGGAATTGGTTCTTCTGGCTCCTCTGGCTCTTGTTTGTCGAGAACAGGCGGTGGGTTGACCGGATTCGATTCGCTGGGTTCTGTTGACATGTCTACCAACTCTGGTAAAACACCTGGGTGGTACTCACTGTAAGCCATCTGTGGCATGTCGTGCTCGTGGCCAACGTCTCTGGGGCCCCATGGCGCAACCATGGAGATTGGTAATGGATATTTCGGTGCAAGGCCCTCTTGTTCTGGCGTGGATAAAGCTCCAGTTTGGTGACTGATAACGCTTCCATTCTCTTCTGAAGCCATTGGACTTCACCCTTGCTTCAGTCTGCACTCGTGCTTAAGGACTGAGAGCAGATGCTTAGTCTTAGAATAAAAAGCCTCGTTTCTGCTGCAGACATCTTGAATAAACAATGGACGATATTGAGTTGGGCATAGATGGCTTAAGAGCGGTCCGGTTTCTGGACGTCATTCCACATGGCTGCGCCCACAACGGTATTGGCGTAGGACTTTCTCCAATTTGGTGTGAATCCCCTGCCAACTCGTAACGTGGCGTCTTATATGGGGTAGTATACATGTGCAAGGATATAAATAGTACACAAGAATTCCAACCCTTTCGTCATATTCATGCTTTATGGTATGGATTAGAATGTGTATAACAGGCTCATTTTCATTCCATTCAAATACTCACATTTACGCCTCACATTGTGAAATCGGAATGCTTCAAGTCTTTTTGCCTACTCTTGAGAGAACTAGAGGTCCTAATCTACAGCTGTGAATCATTGCCCCCTTTAAAAACAAGCCGTCTCGGGTGCATTGAGCTAGCTTAAATTTCTGTCTAGTGCTTATCCCAGCATACATACATCATCCATCAGCCTCGGTGCCACGCTGAAATGTTCAGGGCGTCACCATCCATCACTCCTTTCGTCGACGAATTCGAAGGGTTGCTTTTCCGGGGGGGATGATAGAGTCCATAATCCACTTGCTCTTTGGCCTAACTTGAAGAGGCTCAATCTCATAATTTTTTATCATGGCAGCAATCACGAGTCTCAACACATCTGTCGCAAAATATCGCCCAGGACAAGACTTTCTACCATGACCCCAGGCCAGGAAAGTCTCTGATGTAGTTGAAAGAGAGTTGGCTTTGTCCACAGCAATCGCATTTTCTATATTCTGCTTTGTAATAACCCCACTCTGGGCTTCCCGTGCTGCGGCCTCTCGCGGTCTCGAGAATCGTAGTGCGTCATACTCCTGTGGATTTTCGTAAAAGCTTGTATCGTGATGAACGGACCAGGCAGCGACCCCAATGTTTGTTCCATACGGAATGCGAAGGTCTTTGGTTGCTTGATATCCTGATGGGTCTGCGACTTTTCGCATAACCCCTCTGTAGAGGAAACCCGAATGGCGCATGCTTTCCTTGACCGCACTGTCGATGCGGACCATTCGGTCGACACCAGCCTTAGTCCAATGCCCCTCCTCTTCAGCGTAAATCCTCACCACTTCGTCGTGAAGAATCTCAAGGAGAGATGTTCCATCGGATTCAGGGGGAGATGAGGCAATATCAAGGAGGGCATTAGTTGCAGTAAAGGAGGAACTGTGAATAGAGGCAAAGTTCATGATCATGACACGGGCTGAGATGGCTTCCGGTGATAGCTTTTCTTCGTTGTCATCTTTGATGGCGTCTTCGATAACCCAGGTTATAAAGTCATTTATGGTAGTATTATTTTCGTGAAACTGGAGAAGCCGTTGGCGAATGTGAGGCAATAGCTCCTCTGCCGCTTTTTTATAGTGAAGCATGTTGGGGATTGCCAATAGCCTTCCCAAGATAGGCTTTAGCATACCAGGAAGGTGATTAATAATGGTCCCAAAGAAGGCGACATCGTTCGTGAACTTGGCTACCATCTTGAGATAATTTTCATTTCGACAAAGAGGCTGGCCGACAAAAACGCGATTGTTAGAGCGAGCAAGAATTTTCTCCACGGTTCCAAGAATAGGAACATCTCTAAAATTGACCGTATCCGCGCCCCAAATTTCCGCTAATGACGCCTCAATCTCGTCCATAATATCGGGCGTGAGCTCTGAAAGATTTTTGGTGAGATATTTTCGAACGACGTTCTCTTGAGTTGGATGTTCCATAAAAGGTAAAGTGTATTGTGTGGAAAAGCTGTCATCAATAACCATGGATACGTTGAGAACGCTGTCCGGCTCCTTCATCAGGCGACGTATCTCACTGATTGGCATCATTAGATCCGATCTTAAAGGCCAATTTTTCATCCAAAAGGGCTTTCCATTTTTGGAGAACTACCGTTGTTAGTATTTTCCGAGTTCAGTCAAGTGTCGCATGCTCACCTTGTCGTAGCCTTCATCCATGCCTCTGCGGGCATCATTGTGTATACCTACATCTTGAGTGATGTCTTGTAGGTTGAACCTTGAGCCGAATTCAGGGGTAGAGTCAAGAACAGTTTGATGAGACGCAAGAGTGTAAGTCCACTTTATTAATACCAAACAGGCAACTAGGACAACGCTTGAGAATAACAGTCCTTTCGGCGTTGCCCTATCCAGTTGAGTTGCAGTGTTCATGATCTGATAGAAAGACATCTCAATTCTGACCATGAGGCGAGTGTAAGAAGTTACTTCAGTTGCAAGCCAGCTGCAGACTGAAAAAAAAAAGAAATCAAATTTGAGAGAAGATTTAAATCTTGTTGTGTTCCTGTATTTTTATGACTTTTAGTTCAATTGGATGATGCTTTTATAGCTAGATTTTGCTATGGAGACCACGTGGAGACGCGTTATTTTACGGCCGGCAACATCCTATTGTGGTATTTCGACGAAGCATAGATCCTTCTCTTGCATTACAGACCAACCGAAACTCTCTATGAAACTTGAAATATTTGGAGGATGAAACTGCTGCATCCTTGGGATGATGTAGCAAGTCTGAACATAAAACGAGTGTTGCTAAGTTTGGCTTTGTGTGATATTATTATGCCAATTTCTATAGACCCCACCTCAGAATGCAATGTCATCCAAGGCTTGTTTGGTTATATCTGAAGGCACTCCGTCCTCAAAAGGCGACTGGAGATTCTCCGTGTAGGCGTGGAGTTGGATGGCATCAACCAACAGCCGAGCAGGGGGGCTTAAGCTTAAACCCATATCATCCCGGCAGTTGCCATGTTCGGTAGCGCCCATGGATCACACATCAATCTTTATATAGCTGCCTATCTTTGAACAAGGATGTTACCCTTTACGTCCACAATCTTGATCGCCTCATTACGGTCATGAAGCACCGCCTTGGTCACCAAACCCTTCTTGTCCCAGGTAAAGTCCACTGATCCACCACCTCTTAAGCGCAAACCCTTGACAGATCCATTTGCCCATTCTGGTGGAATTGCTGGTCCTAGAATAACATTGTGAACCTCATGTGACGCAGAAGGTACGGGCAAGTCCGTGACAAGTATTGCCAGCATCGCAGCCGTGTAGCCAAAGTTTGCGTCAATCTGGAACGGCGCTGCAAGCTCATAAGGCCATCCACCAGTAGTATACACCGAGAATCCGTTCTGTGCATAATTAATTTTCGTAGCGTACTTGAGATACGAGTATGCAATATCAGTATTGTTGAGCTGCGCCCAGCAGGCGACACGCCAAACTTTTTCCCAGCCAGTGTTGGAGTCCGCTGTTCCATTTCCTCGAGCAGTAAGAGTGACATTGACAGCATCGGTAACGGTTTTGTTCCACATATGTGTGCCAATGCTGTAGCCAGGATACCAACCACTTAACATTGAAAGATGGCGATGCTCGTCGTTGGGCTGATCCCACCCGATTTTCCATTCTGAAAGCGTCAATTATGACTGCGTCTATCTGCAGATTCCCTACGAATACATACCTTGGATCTGCCCATACCAACCGATAATTATACCGGGAGATAATCTTGACTGAGTATCCTTAACCTTGTTGAGGAAGCTTGTGTTCGTATCACCAGAAGCGTCCCAGCCCGTAATGACATGGTCAAAAACTTCCCACACTACCTGTTGGTAATGTGTGCAGCCAAATGTCTAATCATGTCAGCAAGTGTTAAGATGGGAGATTGATGACTTACTGTCCACCCATGCTCCGGTGAATTACATGGAGCTGCAACCAGAGTGCCGTCCTTTGAGTATAAATCCGGAACCATTTCATGAATCCAATATTCAGCAACTGATTTCAACATTGGATATCCGACTGTTCGATACCAACTCTCGTTCCTCCCATAGTCATAGCGATCCCAGACATTCTTCACTGGACGGGCATGGTTAGCCTTGTTCATTGTGCAATGCGTCAGACTCACTCATCCAGGCAGCTGAAGCTGGATAATTGGACCAGACTGCATCGTTCATTTGACTGCGAATATTCAGCAAGCCAGCCCTTCACCACAAGGGATGTTCTCTGCTCACCCCGTAAAGCCAAATGTGTTGAGATTGCTGAAACCAACAAATCCAGGCGCGTCATACAACAATGCAGCGCTTTCTGTTCCGCGAGGCACCCATGTATCAACCATAAAATCCCAGAGCGGGTCTTGGATCTCCCCAAGGCCAGTTTGCTCTGTATGCCAGTGGTTCCTGGGTTTCATTTAGTTGAATGCCTAAAAAGAGATCATATCGCCAGCTTACATTTGCACATTGACGTCAACGTGATAATCAGCACTCCAAGCTGGAGACAAGGCTTCTGTCCATATTCCCTGCAGGTTTGGGGGCAGAGAGCCTGGACGGCATGATGCAATGAAAAGGTAGCGACCGTAGTCGAACAGAAGGGACTCGATAAACGGATTGCCAGTCTCAAAGTTGTAACTGGCCATCAGAGCAGCAGTCGGGACATTCGCCGAGTTCTTCGAGTCTGGTAGCTCCAAAATGAACTTGCTAAATAAGGCGTCGTGATCATGAACATGAGCATTGTACATCTCCTCATACTTTCTCTTCCCAAGTGCCTGGATCGTCGACAGAACAGCAGCTGAGGGATCCTCTCCCTTGAAAGAATAATTGTTGGCCGCATTACCTTTCTTTTGGTCATAGTTCGTGCCAGCGGCAAACACCAAAGTGACTTGATTCGTTTTCCCTGATGGAATGACTAGGCTTCCTGATGAGCTGCATGTAGTACCTCCGGGCGGATTGAGAGCCTTGACACGAGCATTGAAAATCATGCCAATGTCCTCTTGCGTTTGGCCGCGCAAGCGAATTCCGTCGCCATCGCAAGAGGACTTTGTTGCAGGACTGGTTCGTAGATGATCTTCCAACCCAATGGTCACAGCCGGAAGCGACTTGGTGGATTGAAGATTATAAACACAGGCTTGATCTGGAAATGAGCAAAATATTGTGCTATGCAAAGAATCTCGTGTTAGATGGTGCGCGCAAAGTCATGCAAAGGCTGTACTTGCGCTGTAAAATTGGCACCATCAGCCTGGAATACAGTTTGGTGAATCGCCGTGTCAAGATCCAACGTGCGTGCGTATGCAGAGTACTTTGTCACGCCATCAATTTTGACAGTCAGATTTCCCAAAGTTTCGTAATTTCCATAAAAATAATTTGTAGGATCGCCATACAAAGCACTGATATCTTCCCAGAGTGTTAGAAGAAGAAATGCATGACCGAATTTAACACTTGCTGTTGTTGATTTGTGTGTTCCAGATGGTTTCACGGATGCCAGGAAGAGCGCTGTGCACTGGCGACGTCGGATTACCACCAATGTAGTCCTGCAATATCATAAGCTTCCAAAATAACCACTCATTCCAATGCTAGGCATACTCGACTCTGAAATGGTCCACCAGACCAAAGACTGTGCTCGTTCAAGACTACAATGTCTTGGCCCACCGTACCGAGAGGAAGTGCTGATATTTATGTCAGTACATAATGCTTCCTCAAGTTTTGGCGTGAGTCTTGACCTCCAAGTTTGCCATTTCCAATGGGGTACGCTGTCATTATGATGTTATTTGGGTCTGCAGGCTGAGTGGCCCAGAGGCGCTTAGCCCCTACGCCTAGGGCGCAGGAAGCCAAGATCAGGATATTGACATTCCACATGATGAGAGTAGGTTTTCTTCTTACTGAACATCCATGGCATGGAAGATGTGAAAGCTTGCCTCACTCATCACAACAACAATTAGCATGGGCTTCCTTGACGTCTTAAATAACTCAACAAATACTGACACGATATAACATTAAATCAATCATTTTCTATTTATGCGGGGTATTAGCCAGTCTAGACTCGGGAGGTTTGTGGGGAGGTAGTAATGAGGCATGGATATAGGTTAGGGATAATAACCTGCGGGGCATTTCCCAAGATTCCAACCAGGTAAAAAAAATGGCATTAAAACCCGACGGCATTTGAACCGGGAATTCATGCCGTGCGAGCTTTCTCAATTCGAGGTTATGATCTCATTAATATCGGGACGTCATGTCTAGCGGAACTGTAGTGCCGACGGTACCAATCTCACTCACAGTTGTGTTGAGCGAACCTCCCACCTGGCACAACCCATCCGCAAGGCACAACTATTTTAAGAATCTCCGACTACAAATACACCGCGAATAGATGGGAGATGGACATGTCCAGAATAGCGGTGGAGACTGTTCGAGTATTCCGAATGATTGGAAGAGTATGTTGAACGACTTATTACTCTACAATAATCGTACACAGCACCCTTTGAGCTCTTGTGCTTCCATTAACAGCTCGAGTTCATATTATTTCCCAAAATGCACAGCTGACTTAACTACATCCCTTAACATCATGATACCCATCTTGAATTCTCCAAAGAGACACTTGCAATGCCAAACTTCGTCGCCAGTGCCACCCAGCTGCCCGTGTAGCATAACATGCGGAATGACACTGGATCACCCTTTTCTCCAAACGCCTGATCCAAGGCTCGCTCAACTACGTGATAGTTGATAAAGCCCAAACCCTCGACCGCTTCTCGGGACAAGAGTTTCCTGAACATTTTATGCAGTGGGCCCTCTTTTGGCCAAGTAACAGGAGCCAAGAACGGGACTTTTCTTCGACTGTAGAGCTCCTCGGTAATGAATGGTTTCGCTGCTTCCCGTAGAATCCATTTTTCTGTTATGTATTGCATAGTTGAGCCTACTAGTTTTTGATGTCCACTCACTTGGTTTGCGTTATCCTCTTCCAGAGGCGAGTACTTGAGTTTGGTGCTTGGTGGTAGTGAATTGACGTATTCGGCCAATTCATGGTCGAGAAAAGGCGTGCGCCCTTCAACACCGTGTGCCATTTCGGCACGGTCGCCTAGGGAGGAAAGAATCACATTGATGAGCGTGCTCTTGTTCCACATGTACATAGCTGTATGTAAAGGATGCCACTTTTCCTGCATCCTTTTTCGTACTTTAGTAGAGTGACTGGCCCAGACTGTCTCAATCAGGTTCCATTTGCTATTGAACTGATTCTGGACCCAGTCCTTAAAGACAGACTTGGTTGGATGCCAGGTTAGCAATAATTTCGGAATATTGTTCATTTCATCATTTGGCATGTCATCACTAGACCGATCGCTATGCTCTGTGATGTATGACGATTGCAGCGCAACCTTGATCCTTGCAGCGGCCGACTTCTGTAAACTCACTCGTAGGTCATGATTCTGAGCCAGCGTGGACTCGGACATGCCCAAGTCTGGTTCGCGAAGGAATTCGGCGGGGAAAATAGGATATCCGGCAAAGTGTTCATCTGAACCTTCGCCGGTCAAGACGACTTTGATGCCATGCTCTCGCGCCAGAGAGGACAATGCGAATTTGGCCACTGCATTGAGATCGCATATATGATGTTCACAATGATAGACCGTATTGACAAAGTCTTTTGCCAGTCTCTCCTCATTCGCGACCACTTTGATGATATTTGCCCCAAGTGACTTGGCTGTTCTATCGGCAATGTCTGACCTCAATTGTGAGCACATATGTTATGGGAGAACATTCGGAATCACACCTACCAGATTCATCGAACCCTGATTCTTGGGGAAACTGAACACTGAAGCAGACGACCTGAGCTACTTTCCTGCTTCCCAATTTGACATTATTTTCACTTGCAAGCTGATTTGCGATTCCAGCAATAACTGATGAGTCAATGCCGCCAGAAAGGTAGATTCCGACCGGGACGTCTGCCTTCATTCTTAAACGGATTGCTTCGACAAGTCGATGCCGCACACCAATTACCATTTCTTCTGTTGTTCGAGAATCAGACTTCGTCTAGACCGTGCAAGATTAGCAGTGTCTCAAGATTCCCCAAGGAAGGAAAGGGTCCTTACCTTGTCAGGGTATTCAGCATCCCAGTACTTGCGAATATGCACTCCATTCTCATCCGTTATCTCCATCCAATGACCAGGCATTAACTTCCTCACGCCTTGAAAGACAGTCCTATCATCCAGCATCCAACCGCCGTCAGAAATGGCATGGACATCCCACTCTGGCCTCCAACCTAGAGCCAGCAAGGCTTTAACTTCCGCAGCAAAGATAATCTTGTCCTCAAACACAGTCCAAACAAGGGGCTTGATACCGAAACGGTCTCGGCTGGCAATAACTCGTCTATTGCCCTCTCTTTCATCAAATATGACGAATGCGAATTCTCCACGGAGATGCTGAAGAAATGCCGGCGCTCCGTGGATCTTGTATAGAGCGACAACAATCTCGCTGTCAGAGGCGCCTTTAAACCGATAGCCGAATTTGGTCGTGCAAATCTCGCGCAAGCGATCATGATCATATATTTCGCCATTCACAATGGCATGTATGGCACCATCATCGCTGTGTAAGGGTTGTGACCCGCCCGCCGAAAGATCATTGATGGACAGTCGACAATGGGCCAAACCCACACGAGCATCATGGCTTACCCAGACACCCGCCCCATCTGGTCCACGGTGCTCAAGCATAATAATAGCTTTATTTAGGCCGTTGGCTAATTCATCTCGTTTGTAATCAACTAAAGTGGTTTCTGGCTTCACGACTCGAGAGTGTCGATGAATTAACCTGCTAACCAATCGAGCGATCTTCGAAGCATCCCTAATATTCTTGTGCACTCTGGCCTTCATGCCAGAGAGTCTGTCTTGAATATTGGGAAATTGGTGAAAGTATTCCGGTTCAGTATTCTCCCACTGTTTCTGTTTATTCATAAGATGGTCATTGTTATATTCCGCTCCATTTATGAGAGCATCGTTTCTGATGATGGGGTATGTCAAGATGCCGCCGCTTGTCAGGCTGGCGGTCGATCCCTGTATATGAGCAGTAGTATTCTGTGCAAATTGACATGTAGCGACAATTCCACACATTTTTAACCACGGTATAGGTAATAAAAGCGAATTCTGAGAAAAAGAGAGTATGGTATAGCTGAATGGCTAATCTAAGAGTACGGCAGGGCGCTTCCTCTGCCCCAACGGGCAAGTTCCTAAACATATCATATACCTTGATATCCGTCGGGGTCTTGTGTGACTGTGCGTTTGTCTCGCATTGTGCCACACAATTGGGAACAATTTTCCATAACAGCAAAGAGTAGTTCCAATTCTGTAGGATCTGGTGTGCCACCCGAAGGCTGTCGCTTAAAATTTTATTCAATCCTTTACAGTCACAGACGCAGCTGAAGTGTGTGTCCCATATACACAGCCTGGCTATGTTAATATCTCAAGAGTCACGATGGCGTATCATTTGACCGAAGAAGGAAATGGCCGAAAATTGCAATAGTCCGGTTGGACAACTAAGCGAGCTTGAGATCCATCGTTCCTATGACCTGCGAGGCTTCGGTGTTCATTCGTTCAATCACGCAGGTCCTCACACTACACCAAGGGTCCATTCCTTACCTTTTTATTCGCTATTCAATGTGCCTCTCCATCCATCGGTCTATAACTTTTGTCACTCCCCCACACACACCATAGATAAATTGTTCGTATAGTGAGAAATATTTGATGGGGATCACATGAAGCGGCTGTGCTACTCCTTCATATTTCTTTTTGTTCTACCGAAATGTTCCGCCTGATATTGTACCTTTTCTCATGGCTCCGCTTTCCGCCCTGAGCAAAGACCTTTCATTCTCCAGCCTACCAAGGCGGCTTCTGAGGTTTAGAAGTCAGAATTCTCTGTGGGCTCTTCCTGGGTCCGTATCTAGGTTGCATGTCTTTTAACCGTCTAAACATGTAGGGAGAGTGTAGATACATCATCGCCTATAAGATCCGCCGCCTCTCTCTGAACCACAACACATGGGATAGGAATCACCGATAAGCTGATCAGAGGGGACTGCCTTGGCAAAAATGCAGCGCTACACAGAGTAAGTGATTAACAGATTCTACCCAATTTCTGTCTCACTGTAATTAAATAATGGGCTGTGAAATTCCAACTGATCTACGATTGTGCGACCCAGGCGTAGTTGTGTGGCAGCACAGGGATCAATGAAACCAATCAATTTAGCACAATAGTGTTGCCATGCTAGGGTAGCTCTGTTCAATGGATAATAGGTTCATTAACAGTCATATGATATACAATAGCAAAGGTCCTATCCATGAGGTCAACTACAATATGGCTTCGGAGAGACATGTAGCAGACAGATATGGCAGGGCTTTCTCCAGAATACTAGCCAGAATACGTGCTGCCATTCACAGCATAAAGTATCCAGTGATAAAAATAACATTTCCCAATTAAGTGATGATTTGCAAATGACAGTCTATCCTTTCACAAATCTATCTGACTTCACAAACGAAGGATTAACCAAAATTATCACAAGAAATGCAGAGCTGATAGTCAAGTTCAAAAATTCATGATTTGACAACTCTCCTGTCAACGTATTGCTGCATACAACCATGGATGTATGAGCATCTTCACTGTAGGAAATACTCAATGACCGTGAAAAAAGATGCACTGATAATAGCCCAGATGTAGACTATTTAGAATTGTAGGGAAATATTGTTTACAGGGCATAATAATTAGCAGGACAAAATCGACTATCTCATATGTTGAACTGTAGCCCCGGGCGTTTATCCTTAGCCTCTCCCATAATGGCCTCGTGGGGGGATCAGTGACATGAATATTTTTATATTCGTAATCCATATTTGAGCTATTAACACAGTCATATTTGATTATCGTTCCGGTACTTATTTCTTTGTCTAGTTGGGCCTCATGGCTCTATCTCCATATACTGAACGCTTTTCCATGATACTTGTGATATGAACGAGAGCTATTGGCTGAGTGCCTGTTGAGCGCGGCGTATGAAGTGCAAATGCATCAGTCGGTTTACTTTTGACATTATATTCGCAGAAGCTCAGCTTAGGAGATAGATAAATGTTTTGAGTTATCGCTGTGAAGCTTGCTCATCAATGCTCATCTGTACTCATATTGTCTGGTAGAGGCAATATGTGTCATATAAATGAGTTGCACTGCTTATCATAGAGTGATTCAAAATTCGTTGATATCAAGTAGTGACAAAAATTAAGTAAATATATTTCAAGTACAAAAAGTTCAGTGTTTACATCGTTTAAGGTAAGGGGAGCTTTGGCCGCTAAGATGAAAATTCTCAATGCACACCCAGCCGCCAATCATATCTTGTATTGTTCATCTGACTTTAACTTTGAATACAAATTTCTTCAAACATCATATCTATACTACATCATAGTCGGTTTCTCTACTCGACTCCGTCTCATCCAAGTGGTTACCCGCAAATTATGGCATTAGAACTACAATCGGGTTCTAAAAATCTACATCCGGAGTACCCCGCCTACCTTATAATCCCACACCCCTATAAGAAATATATAACTTCAAATACTTATAACATTACTAATTCTTATTTAATTTTATTTTTATATATATTATTTAAAAGCTCTTATTCTATAAATTAATATTTTATATAATATCCCTTAGCCTTATATACTATAATAAAACAATAAAACATTAAATCTATTAAATTATTTATAAGATCCTAGTCTAAAATATCCTATACCTTAACTAATTTTATTTTTAACTTAACTATATTAATCTAATTATCTTTTAAATAATAAAACCTAAAATAAAAAACAATAAACTTTATTTTAAAAGTCCTTTAAATATATTTAATAAAAATTAAATCTAAGAAATAAAAAAACTATTTAATAATCTTAATATTATAAAACTTTAACTAAACTATAATTTTTTTATAGGTATATATTTTAATATTATTTTATTAAAACTAATACTTATTTAAATAAAACTTAAAAAAACTATTTTTTAAGGCTTTTATATAAAAATTTATATTATAACTTTAACGTTTTAAAGTTTTATTATGTCTTATAATAACTAGCTTAATCCTTTCCCTTTTCTAAATTTTTACCTAGACTATTAAAAAAATCTTAAATTTCTTATAAGTTATAATATTAATAAAAACCTTTTAAAATCTTTAATATAACTTATAAAAAACCTAAACATAATAATTATTAGATTAATTTTAAATAATAAACTTATCTAAGAAAATAAACTAAAAATATATTAACTTTTACTTTAAGACTTTAACTTTAAACTACTATACCTTTATTAATTCTTCTTTTCTATTCTCTTAATCAATAATAAATTAAAACCACTCTTTTACTATTTCTTTTATTATCTTAATCTTTTATACTAATATCTATTTATACTTAAATTCAGACTATAAAATATAACAGATTATATTAATAAAAACATCCATATCTAATAAACCAATAAACTTATTTTATATAATATTAAAAATCCGTTTAATTAATATTATAAGATATTACATATCTTTTTTTATAAGCTTTTTTAACTGCCCTATTCTTAATCTCCTATTAACTATATAATCCTTTAACTATTATTAATAAATAGCCTAAATAATTAAATATATAATCCCAAACTCTTAATTAACGTATTAATAAAAATTACTATATAATACCATCTTATATATTATAGTCCTTTAACTAGAATTAAACTTATAATATCTCCCGTAACCTACGCTTAAAATAATACTAAAAGATTATTTATCTAATATCTTATTATAAAATTATTCGTAATTAAAGATAAAAAGTAGCATTATATTTATTTACAGTTAGGCACTAGCATGGTCTGAGTGGGCGCAAATTTTTATCATATAATTATATCTATGCCACGCCGCCCAGGATCTAATGTGGATAGTAAAAAGCAGGTCTTTAGGCCCTGAATTCCGCATAGTAAACTCACGAGAGTTAATTCGCCCAAAAAAACTAGTTAGGCAAAAAAAGGAAGAAAGAAGAAGAAGGAAAAAGAAAAAGACACCTGCGTAAGCGTCCTTTCTGCTCCTCGGGAGAGTTAGCCCCTGATTGATGTGTATGGATCCATCATCCATTGATCGCTGCATGGAACCGGCATTACGACAACAACGCGGGGGGCCATTAATGTTATCAATTTACGGCACTGCACGGAATTAAGCTTACGGTTTAAATAAATGATAACCCACGGATTGTAGTTCAGTTAGCGCCGAAGCATAACGCTCAAGCAGTGCAAAAGAAGCGGTTTCGGCGATTAACAAGTCTGATCTTTATTCTTCGGGTTTAGGGTCTGCACGAAGCTAGTTTATCGCCTAGCGTTCATTCGTGGTGAAACTATGGCTAGTGGCTTCTACCATGCTATGAAGACATTGTGATGAAGCGAACTTGGGCGTGGAAAAGCATAAATATTTGATCTCTAGCTGTCGGATGGCAAAGAATGTTTCTACAAACTCATTGCAAAGATTGTCTCTGAAAACTCATACCTCAATTCCGCTTCGGTATCTGTACACATTCATCTCACTTATAAAATGACTGCATCATCCAACCAAACCCTTCTTGTTACTGGCGCCAACGGCTTCGTGGCACTGCACGTTATCAAGGAAGCCTTGAGCCGTGGTTATCATGTCAGGGGCACGGTGAGATCAGAAAGTTCTGCGTCCAAGGTTCGCAGCATCTTTGAGAAGCATGCGTCCGAGCTCTCTTTGAGCATCGTTTCCGATCTTACGAAGCCCGACCTATACAGAGACGCCTTTGCTGGGACTGCTACCCCTATCACTGGTGTTATTCATGTAGCAGCTCCATTTGTCCTCAACACCAAAGACGTCACTCGTGATCTGCTGGAGCCAGCAGTTAAGAACTCGGTTGGTATTCTCGAGGCCACAAAGAAATTTGGATCCAATGTCCGACGCGTTGTCAACACATCATCTTTTGCTGCAATCCTTGATTTGAGTCAAGGATATCGCCCTGGCTATACATACAGCGAAGAGGACTGGAATCAAATGACATTCGCTGAAGCTACCACAGCTGATGCGTCCACAGCATACTGCGCATCCAAAGGTCTCGCCGAGAAGGCCATGTGGGACTGGATGGAGCGCGAACAGCCGTCATTCTCCCTCGCTTCCATCAACCCCCCCTGGATTTTTGGGCCTCATGTTGGACAAATCGCCAACCTCAATCACCTAAATGAATCCTCCGAGGCACTGTGGCGTCTTATTGGTGCCAAGGAAATTCCGCCAGTAGATTTTGGAGGCTTTGCAGACGTCCGTGTCGTGGCAATTGCTCACCTCGAGGCGTTCGAGAAGCCTGAGGCGGCGGGTAACCGTTTTCTCGTCGGCTCTCATTTTGACTACCACAGCGCCGTTGAAGCCCTAATGACTGAACTTCCTCAACTGAAGGATCGGCTCCCCAAAGGCTCGACTGGGGCAGAGCAGCTACAGAAGGTCTATGCGCTGAATGGGGAGAAGGCTAAGCGGGTGCTCGGAATTGACTACATTCCCTTGAACAAAACAATGAAGGATTCGATTCAGCAAATGCTAGAAGCTGAGAAAGGAGTGGCATCTGTGTAATTTCTATCTATATCATACTGAATGGACATTAATATTAAGCTGATCAAGTTTGCAAAGACAATAAGGTGCGCTTTGACACCCTCAGGCAACCGAGTGCTTGCGTTTGTCACGAGGGCATGTTGGGCTAATAAGCGTCGTAATGAGCTTGCTGCAATGAGCCGGATAATGATCAGTGCCGGTGATGATTAGAACAAAGCACTTTTTGATGTCATTATGCGCTTGATAAGAAGACAGTCAGAAACGAGGGCAAGATCAGGGTTATTAGCAAAGTATAGAGGAAATTATTAATGATTCTATGCTAGAAAGACGAGTAAATGCTGGTATTGTGAGATACTTTATGGAAATCCTTATAAACAAGCACGTCGGCGAAGTATATTACATGTGCAGTCGACATGACTAATTAGCCGTTTGGCTTTTGATGGAGTGGGCAGTTGGTTACCAGCTTGAGATGAAGCGCATGATAGTGCAAAACTATGGCGAATCGGGGGTTGTTGAATATTTGGTTCAAATAAAATCTGATCCGGGTATTGATGGATACTGTGCCTTAACATCTACACCTCTCACTGTAGACATGGTTAAATAATGGCGCGCCGAGTCCACATTGACCACTAATATATGTACACATCAACCCTACATCAGAGAGCAACAAGGCTCACTAAAAAGTAAATGAAGGGCCAAGATGCAATGCAATTCGCACCACAAGAAGCAGTCACTCCTTTTCATCGCTACATAGTCGTATATACGTATAAAAGCCTTTTCTCTGGACAGTGCGGATTCGAAATCTCTTCCACATCTTTGCTTGGAGCTTCAAAGATACATGAAACCGAGAACTCACTATGCCACCTGCACTCTGATCTAAATGTTTTCGGTCAACCGGCTTGGAATGGAAGCGAAATAGTTGTATAATATTTATGTTGTGAGCTTTGGGTATTTCACTCGAAAGAGAGTCCAGCATTCCGAACTAACGCCCCTCCAACGATGCAGGCAACCCCTCATTCAGCTCATTGAGAGGGTGAGGGGCAACAAAAGATTAAAAGGGGCTGGGCTTTTGGCCCCCAACGAGGGGTTGCCAACAAAAAGAATCCATTCATACCTTCATTTCAAGGGCAAAATGACTCCCTTTACAGACGCACTATTTAGAAACTCCATGACAGATATTCGTCGAACAGTTCTGCAATTGCTAACTAATCGCAAGGCTTAGTTAGCAGGCAGGAATGGGATTCATTCCTGTCCAAATTCCTATCATAAGTGATTCCATTCCTTAAGGGTTCTTTTACAATGGATTTGTTTCATTTCAATTTTGAGTACGACTCAATTCAAGACAGGTTAGATGGCGACTACATTCGCATCTTAACGTTATTTCCAAGTGATAACATCACAGATCCCATCCTACTTACACTATCGACGGTCAATCTGGCCGATGATCTTAATTACGAAGCACTTTCATACTGCTGGGGTGATGCCTCCAACAAGCAGCTCATTTTTCGCAACGGAAAGCCATTTCCTCTCACAAAGAACCTAGACTCTGCGCTCCGACATCTCCGCCTAGCTGACACCGAAAGAGTCTTGTGGATAGATGCCATATGTATTGACCAAAACAACATTTCGGAGCGAGCCTACCAAGTTGGTCTTATGCGAGACATTTATTTCAAAGCTAAAAGGGTGGTCATTTGGCTAGGAGAAAGTGACTCTGATAGCGACATGGTGTTTCCTTTATGTGAGCGAATGGTATCGGGTCGATTGCAACTGCTCGTTGAAGAAGGTGATTTCAAGCCGGATTCTAGCGACATATTATGGGGGCCGAACAGCAAAGAAATGATAAGAAAAAGATTGGCCGAGATCCGACGGCATCAAGTCGATGAGGCAAATACCGAATCTCAATCCCAAAATCAGCCACAGGAGAAGTTCGAGAATCCGAGCGATTCCGTGGGGTCTCTCGGCGAGCAGGAAAAGGCCGAGAGCCCAGACATGCCTCCCGAAGCCGACGATCCGACAAACGATGAGATCACAGCGTTTATGCAATTAATTAGTCGCCCGTGGTTCACTCGCTGTTGGGTTCTTCAAGAAGCCTGCCTTGGACAGGAAGCTTTGGTCGTATGCGGCGACCAGTCTATTGACTGGGAAATATTCTATATAGGCTTCTTTTTAGCCGTTTTTCTTTGTGGACCTGGACTCAAAGGCCGCCCAGAAGAGATTTTTAGAGGTGGCCTTATTTTGATGATGTTGTTGCGAATGAGACGTCAGTATCCAACGGAAAACTGGCACCCCATCGACCTACTTTGGCTCCTTTGGCAAGTGAGATCCCTACAAGCCACTGATTCCCGTGACAAGGTGTATTCGATACTGGGCCTCATCGATAAAGAAGAGTCTGAAAAGTTGGATCTGGCTCCCGATTATACAATCTCCCCCGAAGAATGCTACAAGCGAACAGCGCTTTCCGTCATCCGTTTTAGGCAAAACCTGGATATACTTCTTACTGAACGGATGTCAGGGCTTTCATCAGACTCTCCGTCCTGGGTACCAAACTGGGCCTTTTTGAGTGACTCAGCCCCCGTTCTGTTAGTTCAGGACGACGATTGGGACCACTTAGATGATCCAGAATCCGGCCAATTCCGCGCCTCAACGGTCAAACAGTACAATCCCCGTTTGATGCCAGATGGTAAGAGTCTGATCTTGTCTGGATACAATTTTGATCGAATTAGAGAGTTGGGTGACATCCTTACGGTGCCCAAAGCTGATCATCTTGCCCTTCAAAAGTCAATTTCATCTCCTAGGGGATTCACAAGATTCTGGAAGTCTTTACTGAGTGGATTAGGTGCATACCTCGATACCCTACTCCAATGGGAACGATTGGCGTTTTCTTCCGAATACGCCAATTATCCCAGTGGTGAAGATGCCGAAACTGTCTTCGCCATTACTCTTTGTGGGGGAGTTATATCGGATGGTCGGGAATCAGCAATCACCGGGTTCAGAAAATGGCGCAATTTTCTTCATGGGCCAAGGAAGATTGCTTTCTTCAAGAATTTCACCTTCAATGGCGGCATTTACAAATCCATTCTTGCCGCAGCGGGTATTATTTCGGGTAGAGAAACCCTGGGCGATAGAAGATATGCAACAGCAACAGAAAGAACCTTGGGCCGTCGTCTAGCAAGAACAGAAAAGGGTTATCTCGCAGTGGTGCCAGGATGGAGTGTCGTTGGGGACGAGGTTTCATTATTCGAAGGGAGTAAGGCGCCGCTCATCGTAAGACAAAATATTGAAAATGGCACAAGAAATCTGATTGGACCATGCTATGTGCATGGCATCATGTATGGAGAGGCATGGGATGACACATTATCGAAACAGGTGGTTATGGTGTAAATCACCCGCAACCTTTTTAAACCAATTGTCCCGCCGCCGGCAGCTACAATTTCTGACATATGATGACGTGAAATTAGTTAGAATGGAAAAACAAGAGCATATTACCATCCATCGTATTGCTTTCTAATAGCCAGTCAACCCACATTATGCATATTATCCCATTAGCAGTTATGAATTGTGCACCCTACTCGAGAACACATCCATGAACATCTCCTTTATGCCCTGTGCAGCTTTGAGTTCAGGTCTTTTATATCTATGCTCAACAAAGAAATCGTGTTGAGCTGATTAACCAGACACTCGATGCTCTTGAAACCAGTCTCTCGCGTAGGTGACCGCCTTGGGTAGCAAGAATAGCGCACAACTTGCTGCACCCACCAAGCCCCGTAGCACAGGTTGATTCCTCTCAAAGTCGGCGCCCAATTCTCCAAAGTCATCGCCCTTTATTACAGTATCTTCATCTGACATCCACCGGCGGGCTCCATTAATCGACACAGAGAAAGAGTTCTGGATCCTTGGTGAGGATATTCGGGCCTCAGCTAAATGAAACGCAGTACACCTATCAAACCCCACACCCAAGAGTAAAATTCGCGCTTGCAATTGCTCCAGAACCGCCAAGGGGCTCTTTTCACCAAAGCAGCAATCTAGTTCATGCTCTGATGTAATGATGGCGGCTTTCGCACCAACTGCTGTGAACGACGTCTGTGGGTGCGCGCTTCTCATCGCACTGGGGCCAAGTTCGCGCTGTCTCAGCTATTGTTCCAACAGCGAGAGATCGGGTCTTCTGTGAATCATAGGGAGACATGGTGTCCCTAATTGGCTGCCACCACTCCTCTAACACATCCAATGATACCAGTGGGATTTTCCAAGTTGATGGATCAGAGTTGATTGTAGAAAATGACGGTATAACGAGTGTGCCTTCATCGCTAAGGACATCAAGTAGTGCGATTATGACGCTTTCAGCGCCGCCATTCACCTAGCCCAGGCTACTAAGCGATGAGTGAACTAGAAGGGTATCTCCCTTCTGTATCCCTAAGGCGCGAAAATCTGCCGTCAAACTTTGAGGAGTACAAAGCGGACCTCGACGATAAACAGGAAGGCATGCCATCATACGGGCCAAGGTGTGTCCAAAAGTTTCGACCAATATTTAGTGAACCAAGAAGTTAACGACCCTTCGTTTCAATAGGGGAACAAGACCACATGTCATGAGGGTAATAATAGGGAGGAGAAGTCTTGTACAACTTCAAAAGTTCAAGAGAGAGTCAGGATCCACTGCATATGTATCTCGCTCTAATTAAGTATGATGCAATAACAGAAAGCCCTTAGTTGGGTTTTTTGAAACTGTGATCTTAATTCTAATACTATATAAGTCAAGAGGGATATGTCAACTTGCAAAAATAGGGGCCGCTAACGTAGCGACTCACGCTAGGTTGTCAGGAGTAGCTAGGCTGCTCTGGTAGGACACCAAAGTCCAGTAAATACTAACTGGCTCTAGGGAGCGGTTTCTATCTTGAGATTTCTCGCCACAACAGTCTCGTCCCTTGCTGATTTTAGAAAAGGAATAACTGAAGTACCACTCGTCCCTATAAGGTGTTCACCGCTTCTGCGCAGAGTCGATGACCCTGGCAGACCCTGGCTAGACTTCTTCCACGGCTGTCTTGCCGGCATTACCACGAATCGCGTTACGACTTGGATATGCTTATTTCGGAATTTTGTCAGTGCATCGATCGTCTCTTCGTAAGCCACTCTGATACGATCTTGCTCTTCCGATAGGGGCGGTTGCATAGCGAGCTCCCGGATGCTGCCCATATGAGCAACATGTTGCAAAAAGCGGCGGTGAGGGCCTGGCATATACTCCAAGACCTCATTATGATAGCTTCTGCTTCCATCGCCATGGCCCACATGGTTGATACGTAGAAACATGTCAAAAAACTGAAACAGTGAGCTTTGACCATTGCTCCCCCCTCTATACTGCCGCCATGTTCCCTTCCCATCACCCTCATCATAGAACAATCCTCTTGGTAAGCCAGCCGTTTCCATATTCTTGCTTCCAGCATAAAATGGTCATACTTGATGATAAAATGTCGCTGCGTCGCATTTCTCATGTAATATTCCGAGTATCCCAGTAATATCCTCAACACATGATTTCAGCTTCCCCAAGGCGGTGGATATAACATCATATTCTCTTGTTCGGATTGCTCGAAATGCTGTTATCATAGCCTGTATTACTTCTCCCGCTCTAGCCTCTGTTGCTATACCAATACGGAGAAACCATGATTCGGATTCAGTTCCGGTAAACGAGAGAAGAACATTCAGGTCTTCCAAGTTGGTGAAATCGTCTCCGCGGCAGCCGAAGTTCCATAAATTCGCAGCAGCACATGTTAGTACCGGAGGAAGCTCCAAATGAGCGGAGATTTCTAAAAGCGGGCAAGTAAGCTGTGGTAAGAGGATCTAGGTAGTACCTCGTCAGCTCATTGTGAATTTTTGTTGCAGTCCTACCACACCTACTTCTTCTGTTTTCTCACCGCTCCAGACATATGCATGAGTTAAGTATGTTAATATGACATAGGCTCGCCTCCATTCTGCTTCTGAATCCAGATGGTCGATTGATAGTATCGGTAGGCGGCGGATGGCACCGCGTATCTCACCACTTTGTAGCAAGGATGGCAGTTGTTGTGCAATTAGCTCCCAAGGTTGATAGTATGAACGAGGCAGACAGCTCAATGGTTTGTGCTCTGGCAAAAACGCATTCTTTGTGATTGAGAATTTGCCCAAGTCTATCATGGAGGAAGCTAGAGACAAGACGAGCTGTGGCTCCTCCGACGATATAATTTCATAGCGGGTCATTGATCGAGTGGTATCAATAGTAAATAGTTAGATGTGAAGATTTCAAGTAGATAAACGGAAGTCTGTTATTATCGTAGTATGGGCATTTGCATCTACTAAGGGGGGCGCTTAGCATATACATATATAAGCATTACGAGCACGCTAAAGGGCAAAAAAGAGCACTTTCTTTTGCTCAGTCATTCCGATGTTCTCCAGCATTCTTCGGCAGCTCATCTAAACGCAGTTTGGAAGCATAAATACACTAAGCCATGCGTCGGCTTACTTATAAACATGGTGAACTGATTTCCATGTGCCAGATGACTTGCCACATCGACATGTTGCCAACCTATGCATGGGAATTATGTCATATCGAGCGAAATTTTTTTATCTTTAATGGCTATTCCAACCATCTTTTTGTTCATACTACTACGTTATATTACATGGCTCCACACTCAGATCAAGATTGCCTCGCCACGAAAGCACACCGCTTTTTTTTAAATCTCCGAAGTTGACAGACACTAGTTTTTTAGGATCTTCAGATATCTAGAGCATTGTTTCTTCGGTTGAAAAAAACAGAATATAGAGAATTCTAGCACAGCCAAGCATAGTTCTAGATCTCTATTACTCACAAGACTGCAAGGATCTCATTGAGCGATATAGTAAAGTTGGCTTAATTAACATAGTCGATGATATTTTATCACAAGGCGCGATTTACTAAAAGGGGAAGAAAAATTGATAGTCAACGCGCTCTAATGGGAACAAAAGGAATTATGCCGTTACGATATCCTAATTTATCGTCATCCATCGCACAAAAGGCTCCCGAGCCTCCATCCAATCGAGTCAAGCGCCCTGGAGCTTATCTCCATCAATATCTACTTTTTTCATGCCTCGGATCATCCAGTAAGATTATAGCATACTATCCTAAGTGATACAGATGAAGCCTACACGTGTCAGTTAGATAACGTCGACATTACACTAATCATTCGAGACTCACCAATCCTCCCTGCTACCCGGATGTTTAGCCGGGTGTATAGCTTGAGGCATATTCAAGTCATTTGAAAGCCTATCCAAATACAGCAAAGCGTATTCTCTGATATCCATTGGACATGTGGAACATTTCTGGACTATACTAAGTGGCCATATCAGAGTTCTTCCAGCAGGACAAAATCTGTTAGTAAGTTCGTATGGCTCAATAAAGTCTGGCACACTGGCCAAAACTTCACGAGCGACTTCAGCAATGGATCGCAAGCCATAAGATTTCAGACTTTCTATATAGTCTTCCTTGCAGCAAACATATCCCGGAGCTCTCAATCCAGTTAAATCCATATGACCTGATACACCGTCTGATATGAATGTAAGGAGAAACATGCGAAGCATGCGAATCGCGTTCCAGAATTTGGCAACTCGGAGATTCGAATAACGATGTGCTGTGTGTAGATATACCCAGGAGGGTGTCTCATGTTGCGGTCGAATAGTGTATCGCATACCACACCCAAGGGTATCAGTGAATGCTATGATGTCACTGTCCAAATTAAGAGCTTCTTCCAAAAAGTCAGGACTTGGATCCTCGCTAGATCTGGCTCTAATATCGGCTATTTTGTCGATGATTGGTGCCAGTATCATAGCAAAATCATCGTGATCCAGCAGCGGCTTGATCTCATCATGGAATGCAAGGAATTTGCGTGGAATGAAGGCAGATCTCTGGATACAACTGGTGCGAATATTGTTGCTTACTTGAGCAAACAATCTTTGTGCTATGTTTGACTTGAACTGTTCCTTTCCTCTCAAATAAAGCAAATGCATAGCGCCAAGCGTGTGCGCAGTCCAGCTTGTAGGAGATTGCCCTCCTGGGAAGACAACTGCTTCAAATAGACCCAAGAGAAGGACAGCCGCAAGGGTTCGGTCAAGAACAGCACTTTCAGGATTTGCGAGAGAGTTATTGGTTCGTGTCAGAGCCAGTGAGTATTCCGCCCGTGCAATATCGATGTATTTTGAGTATCCAACACGCTGTGCCAGAATCGCCAGCGAAGTAGCAGAAATAGCTGTGGACAACGCATCGTCAATAAGAGGCTTTTCCATGTAAAGGGACGGTAGGTAGCCTTCAAATGGAGAGCAGACGATATAAGAGGTCATAAAGTATGTGTTAGCAACATCACGAGACTCTTCCAGCAGCGTTCCAGTGCGACGAGGTATCGAATACATCCAGAAACTGGAGACATCGATTAGTGGCATATCTTGAGTTGACCCAGCCACGCCGATTTGTGACATAAGCATTGGGGATGTTTTAGATTTCTTGGCCGTTTCAATTTTATGAGCAACTCGACCGGTTTCGTCCCTGACACGTAGCACGGAGGGATCCCTGTACCCAGGACACATCACACCCTTGCGCCAACATTGGGTACAGCCTGGCTGAACTCGATCACACTGCAGATTTTAGGACGCGTCAGTACGCAGCAAGAAAGATGGCCGCATTCTTGCTTGTAACCGCCACAAAGGCAAAAACTCTAGAATCGGACAATGCTAAAGCAGGATGCTTGCTCACCTTCAATCTCTTTGGTCGACAAGCATGGCATGCAGTTGAGGGTCGTCCGCTGAACACCATTGCATTTCCTTTCCGCCTCCTCGCTATTCCAGAGACAACACCCAAATCACAATGACAAGATATGTTGGAGTTGTTTGGTCCAACGCACTACGAAAAGCCCCCTTGTATATGGAGTTCATCCAGAGTTCAAAAGAAGGCTTATGCTGACGGCAAAGTCGGATCTGGCCGAGACTATGAAGCTTCCGACATAACCGTCTGACGGTAGTTTCCATTAGCGTCGAAATGCCCCCCCAAAAGGGGAATGGGTGGAATAGGGCAACAAGTTTTCAGGACGTACATTGGTCGAGAGAGAGTAGGATGACAGGTTGAATCCCATAAGATATTCGAGTTCGTGGCGCAGTTAAGAAAATTCGTCACTGCCGTTAAGTTAAAGACAGATCAAATAATCCGAGCCCCAAAGACAATGTCGTGATTCATGAGTCAATTGAGGCTGTGATTTGATGAGTTCCGGCAAATGAGATCGCCGTTCAGCTAGCTTGGAATAGCTCGATTGTCCCTTAATGACTAACCTACACCTAACAAGTACATTTATGTATGTCAATGGGACACAGCAAAATTCACGCCAAAGAGATTGCCAGGCTAATGCTATATACGATTGTAGTGAGAGGTACATTTCAATCAGTTAGTAATTGGCTTGTGTCAGCGAAAGTTAACAAATCTCATCGGCGAAATGTCTCTCCAGGGCAAGTTGTTTCATTAGTGCAACACCACGATTCCAGATGTACGATTTGGTGGTGAATCAACACACATTGTGTGTCTTGCCATCCCGAGACATTACGGTGCTCAAATCTACATATCCCAGAAGTCCCCGCTAACTTGCCGCTCAGCCTTGAGGGCGAATACATTAGATGCCGTTCTTGCGTCCCAGCATCGAAATGCTGCTACAGAACAGGAATAGTGCACGCCGGCTACCTCCAGTAACATTGAACCCATCTCACATCACCAGGCAGCATGAGAATCCAGGTACGATCCTAAGGTTGAAACGAGCGGGTCGTTTTGCTCCATGTTGGTTCATTGTTTGGCGAATTCATACTTTAAGTAAAATATAATAATCCCCTACCCTCGCATTTATTTAATTACCATCGTCTTGAATCATAATACTTTCAGGCTGCAGACACAATTCACCAATTCAACACACATAGTCTTAATCCATATTACTTCTCAGGTCAACATCACAAACTTACCATGGCTATCGGTCACCAGGGTTATGTTTCCATCGTTGAGCTCATCGTGTACATCCCGTGTCTCATACTCGCGTCGTTGATTTGTTCACGTCACGGCATACATCGGGCGTCGGGATGGATTTATACTCTTATCCTTTGCATTATTCGCATAATCGGGGCCGTTTGTCAGCTTTTGACATACAGCAATCACTCAGAAGGCTTGTTTAAGGCAACCCTCATTCTGGACTCCGTCGGCCTCTCCCCTCTGCTACTCGCTACTTTGGGTATGCTTTCAAGATTGTAGGCCAACACATCACCCCCTCCTTTCTGATGGATAGTACTAATTTTCCATTCAAGCATTGATTGGATCAACGCAAAGGGGATTCAGGTTCTGAGCCTCAAGCAATTCCGCTTTGTCCAAATCCTTATCAGCGTGGGCATGATACTCAGCATTGTAGGCGGCACAAGCCTATCTTCCTCGCCAGATGGAACCTTCAAACCCTCATTGACCAGCAAAATCGCCATAATTCTCTACATTGTGGCATTTGCAGGCTTGACGTATTTTTTCTTTCTTGCCCTCGGATACAGGGCTGCTGCGCCCTTGCAAGAGCAGCGACTTCCTCTCGCTGTGGGAATGGCGTGGCCCTTCATCTGCGTTCGCCTACTCTACTCTGTTATCGCCATTTTTATCCACAATCATAGCTTCTCAATCATCGGAGGTAGCATCGTAGTCCACGTTTTCATGGCTGTTCTGGAAGAGTTTGTGGTTGTGGTAGACTACCTAATCCTTGGATTCAGCCTGAAAAAGCTAGAGCCAGAGCAGCAAGGGGAGCTGTCTAGCCGTCAATGGAAGTCGCGGCGTGGTAACGGAGGACGCAGACAGCGAGAATCCGAGGGAGTCTAAATACAGTTATTTTTATGCCAGGTTAGACATAGAACATTGGTTAATAGAGAAGGAATTTAGTCGTCGGATAAGGGGACATATTACGTTACCCGTATCATCAAGTCTATTTAACAATTCATATTCATCGCATACCGGATGTCTGTTTGAAGTAGATCAAACCCCACACGCTACTGCTACGCCTTTTATGTACTTTCTATTTTTTTTAGTCTACTAATCGTTAAGACGAAAACGACCATTATCGTGCGTTAGACCAGTCAGCTTCTTCGCTAATTTACATGATCTCAGTGAAGAGTGGCACAATTCGTGTCGATGTAGGCAGCATGAGAGTTTGCCAATCTAGCTTCCCCTCTTTACTAATAGGCACCGAATGCAGCGAGAATTGTGCCACATGGACCATACGGCATGCTTAGAAGGTCCTCGGGTGTTTGTACCAACCCGGCGTAAAGTGACTGGCATGAAGACGCAAAGAAACAGCAAGCTGATCAATTGCACGAGGATTCCGTCGAGCCATCCGACTTGCCAGTCAGTCGCTGTATATTATTATAGGTTTCACTGCCTATCATAGCGTTAGACCCATCCATATCTGGACAAATGTTAGTCCTTAGGTATGGAGCGGGGGGGAGGGCGGGGTTGCTACCAACGCGTCAACAGATACGCGTCATAAACACATCTAGGTAGTCAATACTGTTTCTTTTCTACGGGTACGTACAGAGTAGATCGCATGCGGTAATTCGTCAACATGATCAACGTTCCAAGCGAGATTGAGAGGCATAACATGAGTCGGAAGCTGTGAAAGAGGTACGAAGCACCTGGCCTCATACAGAAGGGAACAGGATGCCAGTCTAAGACCTCTGCGTTTTCACGACACCAACATTGTAGTCCACATATTTTAACAAAAGAGGTTGCTGCGTAGTAGGAAGCTCGTGAATTCCGATGAGTGATATCGAAGTGTCTTGCTATTGTCGAATGTGAGAACTAACTTGGACACCTTTGGGGATTGTGTTATGCAGAACTTGGCATGAAATGGTTCTGAATCATGAGCTGTGCCGCATTTGGATTGAGCACAATGAGATTTTTTAGAGCTGTATCCCAACCTATACTCAATTTTTGAACGAGCTTAGTGTAGGTTTCGTCTATTATTTTTGCTCGTCGTCTGCTATGCTAAACCCTTATATTTTATTGAAAATGCAGGGTAGGGTTTCACCCACAATGGGCTTAAACATATTACTAGCAGCCTTGAGTGTTCTTTAGGTATGGACGCTACCTGTTCATAAGCAAAGGGATGTCTGGTCTGTACTAAATTAGTTTGATACACGCCACTCATTGTTTTTAATATGTCTCTCGACTCTTTAGCTTGTCATCATTGTTGACGCATAATAGATGGCTTTTATGAGACTGAAACTAAGATTGTCTAAGCTATCCCGATGCCTCAAAATTTGTCTGCGTGTATGTGGCTATATTAAAGTAGGCAATGATGCATGGCCCAATTACTTATTGCGATGAAATATTACGAGGGCGGAATAAAGGAATTGCTTGGAGGAACGGTGATTTGCTATTATTTTTTTTTAAAAAATATCTCGCACCGTTTATGTCGATGATGCGCAAACTTGGCAGTGGCACCTTGGCAACTTCGCCATTTACCTATTCATTTTTATTGATTTGGACGATTTATTGCCACAAAAAAAAATACAACAAATAAATGTGTGCGGCAAAAGAATGGAATGATTTCTATGTCAAATAATAACAATCATGTCTCACTAACCAGCTGCGTTGTGCCCTGTTAGACGGGACATAACGGGAACACATTCCTGATGTTTGTGCGCACATCCGTTTTCAGATCAAAATTATATTGGAAAAGTTGTACGATACAATCTCCCTTATGGGAATGCGATTGAGGCCTTGAACCAACGAATGCCAAACGCGTCTTCGCAGTAGCAACAAGACTGGAAATGCTAGATCTTGGCAACACCTGAAAATTCTATATAAGAGAACACAATACCCCTTCAATGTTCTTTCTTATCAATTCAACACAGTCTTCTCTGACACACTACAAAATTAACATCAAGATCACAATCCTCAACACATTCTCCCCTAAAAACCGTCATCATGAAGTTCTTCGCCTCTATCGCTATCCTTGCCGCCACCATGGCCACTGCCTCTGAGGTTGCGCAGAACTCTGTCTTGGACAAGATGACTGTTGGCGAGGCGGCCAGTATGTGTGGACAGGACATGACTCTGCACTGCTGCAATAAAGACGATACCAGCCAGCATTATGAGAACCATACCCCTAATATACTGGGAGGCATCATCGGCTCCCTCGTGGCCAGCCATGGCCTCATACACTTTGACCAATGCTCGCCCCTCAGCGTTTCTGGCAGTAAGCAATCGCTGTAAAATCCCTAAAAAGATATGAGCTAACAAAATTATCTAGTTCCAGGAGGTGGTGATATCCTCAACGCTCACTGCCGTGCTAGTGCTGCTTGTTGTGATCGATCCGGAGCTTTTGTAAGTTTTCTACCTATCGAATAGCATTGAATCTGTAGTAACCATTTGAAAAGGCCGAAGGAGGGCTTCTCAACTTTGCTTGGCCATGCTTTGCGATTGATAGCTTGGTTGGCTAAGGGAAACAATGTGTAAACATTAATGGAGACAAGTGTTAGGGCGCTTGGCTTTGATTGAATGAAGGCTCGGGGGCTCGGGAGACCTTTGTGCGATGGATTGGTATTAATTAGGATGCCACAACGGCATAGATAGCTTCCTTTGTTCTAATCCAGGCGAATTGATTACCTAATTCTTATACTCCTTTTAGTAAATCGTGCTTTATGACACATGGTGCACAGTATTAAATCCAGTACCGATGTGCGGCCCCACATTCTCATGGTGCTCTATGTATGAACCTCGTTTACTCCACGGGTAGAATATTCCTGAAATGTACTTCTTGAAGGGGGGTGATCTCCTGTTTTCGTCTTCATCTTTTTCTCTCTTTTTCTGCACATTTTGTCCGGCTTGTTCAAGTAACACGATCTTGTTGCTCTATCAGGCATCGTGTGAAGATATTCTCCCTATTTGACAAGCCGGACTGGTGGGGTTTGCACGCGACTGCAGCGGGGCCAAGTAATGAGGCGTTTAATATGTGGCAGAAGAAAAGCATGCGTCCTGATCGTCATTTTCAGAGTAACTCCGGTGATCGATGACCCATGTTTTTGTTTTCAACCGCGTGAGCGAGCAATGGAACAGGCAAAACAGGTATCCTCATTGCTCATTGCAGACATCCGTCATGCCTACAGAGATGTCAGCATATCAGCCGCTGACGATCCATGACCCAATGCCGCACGGTGATCGGTTTGCACCGGGAATTTAGCCGCTCTCTCGACGAGTGGGGCCCCTCATATTTTCCATCTTCCCTTCCCGCAGGCTGGGACCGGACTCGGAGACCAAATGGCGGGCCGACGGTCAGTGCTTCCTTCGCCTCACCCCTGGAAATTACCACTATAGTGCCGCCAAATACTACATCGCGTTGGTGTCAATCCTACCACCTCATGTTCATTGTCTCGGGTACTTTTCGAGCCTCTGAAGCGGGGAAATCTAGGTAGGTAGGAATTACCTCCCACATGCATCTTCTGGACAACTTTGGGCTCTCATGTTGTGGGGGGTTGGTAAAGCCGAAGAGGAATTTAAAAAAAAAAATCAGCCAAGCGTCACGACGAGGCCTTGGTGTGTTAGGAAATGCCCAGAACGTCACACTGAGGTAATGAATATGACTATGTTACGGTTACCCATAGCATACTGTTATTAAGGCTCCTTGATATCCCAACTTGAAATATCTCTATAGTAATATCGACGAAATCTACCTACGAGGTATCCTTCCCAACCACCACCGCAATTTATTCACTTTGCGATGCAGGTCGTTCTCTGAGAATCAACTTTAGAGGGCCAGGTGTAGTTGTAAAAAAGTCAGTGGCTTCGGCAAACATTTTTGCCCCATCTTCCCCAGGAGCAAACTCAAAATCGAACTTTGTCAGTATGTATGCCGCTGCAACTCGAATTTCCATCATACTGAGATTCCTACCCAGGCATGCCTTTTTGCCTAGTATATTTATTAGAGTCCATCCATCTTTGTTTTATCAAGGTTGGCTGACTCACCTATCGCCCATGGTATGAAAGCACCCTTGTTCAAGATGAGCTCTGGCCGAGTGGTGAACCTCTCAGGCAGCCATTCTTCTGGATTTTGGAAATACCGTTCATCTTCTTCAAATTAGCAAAGATTGTTTTATGCAAATGAAATAACAGACCTCTCATCAGGCTATATTGAGGCGTTACAATCGTGGTGTTTTCTGGTATATACGTCCCGTTGATGACAATTCCGCCTGGAGGAGGAAGTCGCAGACCTGCCGAGGGGACTGCTGGATTCATACGCAATGTCTCATAGATTATGGAGTTCAAATTTGACATGTTTTGCAGGGCCTTGTAGTCTTTGATATTGATGGAAGCGAGCTCATTTCGAATCGGAGAAAGATAATCGCGGTGTCTGATGAGATAGTACATCATATTTGTCAAAACCTGACGTACAGGATCGCTAAACGTTGAGTTCACACAAGTCAGTAATGGATATCGATGGCGGTGGTCTACAGAAATCACTGGGAACATATTTACCTTCCAGCAATGATCACAAGAACAAAATCACCCAAGACAAAGTTCCAATTTTTTCTGACTCCGCCATTTATTTCGGCATCGCTGAGGACATATCCGATAATATTTTGTCTCTGTTTTGGGTTGTTCTATGATAAGCTGCTTAGTATTTTCTCTGTGTAGGCTGTCAAAGGGTATTAACAAACCTTGATGTTCCTTTCAAGCTCCGTATTCGCCCAAGAAAAGAACTGTTTGTAATATTTGACTCGTTCAATGAATGGAATCCCCATTAGCAGATGCTTTAGCCATGGCACAGCGGCAAGTGGTCCAAGTAAATGATGCGCCATATGGTATAGTCCAAGAATAGGGTGCTCCCCATTAGTGAGATTCTTAAAATCGATTGTCAGCCCAAATAAGCCCATGACATCGAATGTATAAAACTCCAGCCATGTGGATAAGTCGAGGATCTGGCGTTCACGCATACGAAGCTGGTTTAAGAGTTCGGACACGCGAGAGTAGATGATATCCTCTGCTTTTTCTAAGGCTTACAGCTCTTGACGTCAGTATCTAATTCCCAATAAGAAAAGAGCTGGGAGTTTTGTGAACTTACATTTCATGCTAAAAGCCTGATCCCAAAGTTTCCGTCTGTAGGTGTGGTCATTCTCATCACGTGTGGTGTCGAGAGATACCATGGGCTGAACAATGTCATAGTATGGCGCTCGTACGCATCTGGACTCTGAACCGTGGACTTGGTTGTAAGCATCTAACCCAAACACTGTGACTTCATTGGGACCTGTGAGTATGTGAGTTCAGCAGCTGCTATATATGAGCCATCACTATCTCTCGCCTAAAAGACGTGATCACAGAGAGCGAAAGACGGATGAGAATGGGCGATTCAGTCTATTAAACTTACCAGTTCGCACCACATCACCATATGTAAGATGCAGCTCATGCAGGATTTCACAGTTTCGACGTTGTCCCATGTCCCACATATGGGTTAACTTTGTCCATCTAAACCGTAATGGACCTGGCACATGTCTCAGAGGGGAGAGAAAGAATCGAAAGATGATGATACTGCTGAATAAGGCCAGGCAGTACGATCCAAGAATACCGAATGAGCTGGTAACGGCTTGCTGAGGTGAGATCGCTTCGTAGCGAAATTTCATATAGGTTAAAAAGCCCATTGCTGCGATATGAAAACGAGCGATGTTTGCTGCGGCAAGGTCATGCTCACCGCGAATAAAGAACCCCCAGTGAGACACTATGCCTACCAAAAAGGCGGCGATAGTCTGACTCTCCAAGATAATCATTTTGAACAACATGGGTTGGTTCAGATTGAGGGCTCAGTATGGGAAAATATTTTTGATTGTATTTGAGAAGAGAACGTTGCAAGCTATCAAGTTAGGAGAAATGATGGCCTGACTGAATGGGCGGCAACTGGAATCGGAAAAGGACCTTCATACATACGTAAAGACTGGGTGGGTCTGTTCCGAAGGATGCGCGGTGAAAAGGATATATATAGCCAAGTTGCCTCTACCCAGCTGGCCAAATCTACTTCTCATCCGTACAGTTTTCTGCTGTTAGCTTAATACTTTGTGATAAGATCGAGGCCTTTTGTTCTTTTTGAAAGTTGGTATTTATGGCTTTAGAAAAAGAATACGTCTTTACTCGAGATTATCTTGACAACAATCGGTTAGTATTATCCCTACAAACTCCAACGACATATTCTTCGTCTAGGTAGAGCTAAAAATCTCATATTTCTTTCAATCAGCATTAATCTTCAGCATTATCTTTGGACTGAGCTGTTTGGGTATCTTGTGCACCCAAACATCCCTATCAATGAAACCCAGCTCCGTGTAGCAGATGTGGGGACGGGTACAGGGTATGTAAAGCTCACAAGCTATCGAAAGAAAAAAGAAAGAGAATTCTATTAGTCAAACACATGTTTTCTTCACTGACCCTGATTTCGTAGGATCTGGCTCACGGATTTGGGGAAATCTTTGCCTACCACAGCACGGCTTGATGGGCTGGATATCTCACTTGATGCGACCCCACCATTGGAATGTCTGCCACCCAATGTTAGTTTTCGGAAATGGGATGTCAAGGAACCCCTGCCGAGGGATCTCACCGGTGCATACGACATTGTGCATATTCGACTCCTTTCATTCGTATTGCTTGACAGTGAGGTGACAGAAGTGGTGGCTAAATTGATGCAACTCCTCAGTAAGCAACACACCTAATTCCCTTTTGGATATGTTAACCATTCTTTGTCTCCGAAGCGCTAATCGCCGTCATCTGCAGAGCCAGGTGGGTTCCTTCAGTGGGGAGAGCCCGATGTAGCATCCTTTCGAATCGAGAAAATATCTCCCCGAGCTAAGACGGACGCCCTGGACCAACTGATCAAATTGTCTCAGCCACAAGATGCACGTTTGAGTCCAACATGGGTGCCGCAGCTTCCGAGTCTTTTCTTGGCGGCTGGACTTGAGGCGGTCGAGTGTGACATCAAGGACGCCCCTCCACACCTGGCCTGGTCAACCCACCAGTGCAATTTGACGGTGCATGAGATGATGGCAGGCAGAACGGGAAATCAACGCCTTGTAGGAGCTCTAGCGGACTTAATGCCGCGTGTCGTTAAGGAGACACGGGATGGGGCCTACTGGGCGTTTACTAGACATGTTGTTATCGGCAGAAAGAGTAAAGAAGAAGAGGCTGCCTGAGGCTTGCAGCTTCATGCTCATGTCAGACAAGTGTCCAGAATGAATACAACCAATGTTTGTTTTGTTGCATATTATCGTATCAAATGTCATTTGCAATATGAACTCGATACTGTGATTTGATGATACCTATGTTATGTTGAATGTGAGGTCCATCTGCGGGCTATCCGATGATTATAGTGTCGAACTTTGCCCTGGGACTGGCCAGATTGATGTTGACTATCAATGAATACACTGTAGAAAAGTTCACCAGCATAGGCGACTTGAGTCATCTAAACAGGTTCATTAACCCTGTAGAATGAATAGCTGTACACAACGAGATTGCCTTTTTTTCTTCTTTTTCGATAGACAGGCCGGTTGTCTTGTCATGTGCACTGTATTTCATAGGAAGCAATCATGAGCAAAATTGATTATTGATGAATGCCCAAAAAGGCTCTTTCCCCTTCTCATTGCAATAAAGTTCTTTTTGGCTGTTCTAAACAACCACTTTGTTAATGATATCAACGACACCAGCTGTGGCAGTCAAGTTAGGACAGTGCCCAGTCTCCAGTGAATAGGTCTGCACACTCCGGCCTTCTTCTTCCAACTTGGCCACCATCGCCTTTTGGTAATCCGGGGGGATTGTCATATCAGTCGTTGTAAAAATATAGCTGACCGGAATCTCCCTCCATGCCGCGTGTGATGTGGAGTCATACATGCCTTGGCCATTCCAACGTTGCAGGGTATCGAGGTATTCCTGAATCTCTTTTTCATCGTCATGGTTCCCAACAAGTATGGCCTTAGGGTCACGGCAAAGAACAGTCATGTCCTCGGCAAAGTCGAAGACAATGGGCATCAGGGCTTCATGACCCATGTCTTTGACTAGCCCAACCACTGTGGCATTGACAACCGTTAGCAGTGGTCCTCAAGAGACATATCAGATTATAAAAGTGAAGCTAGGAAATGGAATCAATGAAAGAAATAACAGTTTCACTTACTGCTGCTACCTTCTGGAAGGGCAGAGCCACACAGGTAGACGAGGTGGGAAACCCCGCCAGACAATCCGTTCTCGGAGCGAGCTTGTAAACCCAATCCATACAACGAGTTGGTACCGACCTGGCCACCATATGAATGCATCAAAGCAACAATTTGGCGACCGGAGCCAATGAGTCTCTCAGTGTACGATCGAATATTCTCCGAATCTTGTGCCAAACTCGCAGTTGGCGGTCGCACTTGAGTCATAGATGGGTTACTAGGACAGTGCACTTCATGACCGGCTGCTTCTAGAGCTTTGGTAAGTTTGCCATAGTGGTCTGGCGTGTGCCAGCCGCCGCCGATAATCAGAATAATTGGCTTTTCAGCAGACATTGTGTCTTCGTTAAAGATCTAAGAAAATGCTTTGATAAAGGGCGAGGATGGGAAAGTCAAACAAATGAGTGAGAGATTTAGACAGGCAAGGTCTTTGCCGTAGAGAGGAGGGGTCTTGACTAAACGACAATTTGGACAATACATACCTAAGCTTGGGCCACTAGCATCTCAGCGGGGTTATGTTCACGGGGGCTGTTCAAACAGATTCCTCCTATCCTAGAACATGAAAACATAACAGACAAGTACATTGCAATGCAGTTGTGGAGACGGGGCTGTTGGCCACACTCCAGTCTGCCCAATCATAGACGAGGTGTGATGTATTCTTGGGCACGAGACATCTATAAGGCGCTAATTTCTATCAATGCTAGGTAGGATGAGTGCACTGTGTTGGTTGAGGGCAGTTTTGAAGCCCACTTGAGCCTTGCTGATCTGAAATGGTGGGGTATGAGGATTCCAATTCTTCGTCCCCCCGTTAATCCGAAAATACTACCATGTAGCTACTCAGTGGTTATTTTTATAAATGTATTTACAAGCTTACCAATCATAGCCCGATTCAATTAACAAAAGTTGTTTATGAGGTTACAGTGTGCGTGCGTAGCACCTTGGCTGTATCCACATTGTTGGTTGGTTGTGTAGCCTTACTTACATCCCTGTTTCATCCTTCACCCCACCAGGATAGTATTGAGACACCGCTTTCTGTGATCATGAAGGGGGTTGCTTTGCCTCCCATCCTTTTCTGCGTTACTACACGCCCAGTTTCTGGTCAGTTCCGCAGCGGAACACCCAATCAGCGTTTCTAAAACCACCCGAGATAAGTGGATAGCAAACATCGCCAACAAATGCGCCATCTGCACCTCACACGGCTCGAGGCCGTTCAAGACCAAGCGGAGACAGTGCGTGCCGACAGAAGCTTGTGAACAACAACCAACACACGCGCCACTACAGCTTGGGGCAGGTCTATTGGATATGTGACGTACAAGCCTTGTAGTTGCAATCAAGTTGCTGAGCATGAGAGGATCGAGATGCAGACTGAGTTGTCCGTTTATGTGCGCAATGGCAAGACACTCCCACAAATGCATCTGACCCGCCGTCTCTACTGATCAAAGCTACCTTTTGCTCTTTACATTTATCCCTCTCATTGTGTGTTTCATTCAGCTAGTACAAGCAAACATCATCTCTTCTCATCTTATCACGGTATTGCTCAGCGCTGAACACGAGAGTATGGAATCTCAAACATATGTACTTCATCCTGACCGAATTAGTCATGGATATACCGTTTTTCTCTCAGTTGCCGGAAGTCTCACCTTCCTGTCTATCCTTTCGGTTGCTTTACGCTTTCTACAGAGGCGACTCATCCGACAAACCTCATGGGACGACTGGTCTATTCTGGGCTCTCTGGCATTTGCTATTGGGATTATGATTACCACTGCTCTTGTCGCAACCGTTGGTGGTGCAGGGTATCATATTAATACTTATAGTGAAGATCAACTACAGCAGTACATCAAGGCAAGCCACAACCTATCAATATCTAGTGTTCCACTATCATTCTCTGACAGATTATTTGATGTGTAGATTTGCCTTGCCAACAATGTTATCTACAACGTCAGCATCATGTTGTCGAAAGCTTCGGTCTTGCTTTTCTACAGCCGTATCTTCTCTGTTGACAGAGCGACCCTGCGTTTCCTACAAGTCCTCGGCGTCATTCTCGTGGCAAATTGTGCCTCTGCCGTGGCTGGCCTGATTTTTGCAAACTCGCCTGTGCAGGGACAATGGAACCTCTCAGTCAAGTCTGAAAGCATCAATGGCAAACCTTTTTGGGTCACTATGGGGGTCGTCAATCTTGTGCTTGATATAACAATCCTGACAATACCGCAGTCCAAAGTTTGGAATCTCCATCTGTCCATGCAACGCAGGTTGGCCGTATCCTTGGTATTCTTGCTTGGAGGATTGTAAGTATGAACCGCATTCTCACCAAGCACAAGCTACATCTTTTATGGCGCGCGACTATCGTCAACACTTACTCTGATGTCAAGTGTGCTAATTAACCTCTCAGCGTTTGCATCACCACCATCATCCGCATCGTTTACCTCGCAAGGATTGACCCTTCAGATGTTACGTGTGAGTTTGGAGCCAACACTGGTTGGAGAGAAAAGTACGCTTACTTGTAGTAGTTGGATTTACAGTACCAGGTATCTGGACCTGTGTCGAGATGAACACATCCATTATTTGTGCCTGTCTTCCAGTCATATACAGTCTACCAAGAGTAAGCAGACGGTGCAATTTGGAATCTGAGAAAAGGTTGATGGGAAGTTCCGATCAGCATCTCCCCCCCTCCGACAATGAGAAACATTATGAAAGCCTGAAGACGGGATCCTCGACTCCGCAATTGGAGGCAGGTTATTGTGTCACTGTACAGTCTCCTCAATCTAAAAATTTGGGCACCATAGTGAGCTCTGGCCCAATCCGGATTGAAAAGAGTTATAGGGTTAGCTCCGTTGTATAATAGTGGTATTCATGCATCTGAACTTTTGGTGGTTGGAGTACTTTCTCTATAGTGATTACATTAAATGGTTAGACCGGCCTCCATCTGAATGAAAAAAAAATGCTTATATGACTACCATACTACACCAGGCCCCCGCGGCGCGAGTTTGTCATCGCATACTTTTGGAACTTAATCCGGGGTTCTTACCTTAAGATGTCGCGCATTATGAAAATTCGATGGGGGCGGAAACGGTTGGCGGCCCGAAAACGACTAACCTCCCATGGCGGCGAGTGCCTAATAGGCATAGATCCGGCCGTTTTAAGCAAGCGACGCAAAGTGAACTGCAGCCTGGTTTTGTGGACTGGATATGTTGGTAGCAGCTGATTATGAGTGTATGGGACGATTACATATGCCTCCTCGTGCCTGAATGGGCTCTTTCAAGGTTGTTAAAGTACGGAATATATTAATCCATGTAAAGTCGATCTCTGATCTGGCTTGCCATGCGCCAATATTCCTAAACTGTGATGATTGTATCATCTACGCTAAGAGATGTAGAGATGTGAGCAGGCATGAAACGCCAGACACGATACTATCAACTTTGCTCAAACAAACCGGAAAATGCTTCTTTGATGGAGCTATGGGCGAGCTAATTGACTGGATGCCACTGGAGTGAAGATTTGCAGAGTTCTTGCAGAGCCATTACGTGTACATGCGTTGTGTGTACAGCACTCCTGACATGGATACGCGTGCCTACTTCGGTAAATATCAGATGTCGGATGATCGCCTAACTAACCCTATTTTGTCTTTTCGCCGAAAGGTAGATGTACTCTGCAAATTGAATAATATGCAAAAAGAACCAAGCAAGCTGGGGGAAAGTGACACTGGGTCAGCTCCCATGGCTATCTGCATGCTAACTAGTCCAATGTAAGTCCCCTTCCCTCTCCTCATTCAGCCACTGATATGAACAAAGAAGGAGTAACAGGGTATGAGTAATAAACAGACGATCCATAGGATCACCGCCGCATCCTCTATCTAAAACCTTTAGAACGCACGCAAGACAGCATCTGCTTGATTGCTGCGGCCATGGCGGCCACTTCATTACTCCGACTTGAGATGGAGTGCCCAGCAGTGTGGCGCACCTCAATACGACTTTTCTCGTCGCACATCCTCACTAGCTGCTCACTTTGCCCCAGATGATCCATATCATCTGGACACCAACAGTGAACGGACGGAATCCTTATAGTTGTATCAGTGTCCCCGGCGTGCATGAATTTCAGGTTGCCACGCTCGAGCTCACGCCAGTCAGCCGGCAGGGTTCCGGATAAGAAGATAGCGCTCTTGATTGGCAAAGGCACCTTGTTCTGATCACTGTCACATAGAAGTAGGGTAGCAGCGAGCGCCGAGCCAAGCGAGAATCCCATTACAGCGTCGAATGGACCGTTCTCCTCCACATATTCTGCAAGGTCGTTTAAGGCTGTCCTAGCGCCTCGAGCCGTGCCATCAAAATATGAATAACAAAGCTGTTGGTCCCCAAATATTTCCTTGATACCGGGGGCAGCCGGCCATGGGTATGCTCCTTCAATAAAGTCGTACTCGATCGTATGTCCGAGTTGGTACCGTAGTGCGGCTTTGTGTAAAAAAAATTAAAAAATTAGTGTTGGAATATTCCCATTAGAAACCGCGCTCGTCATTACCAGTCTGACTTTCAAATATCTAGATAAATGGCAATGGCATCAGCTCACACATTTTTAAAAGACATAACATCTATGCTAAGAAAAAGGCTAAGTACCTCGCTATTCGTCCCGATGCCATGAAGGCATAGAATCTTAAAATTGTTTGGCAGATGATTGACTTCAGAGTGCATTTTGACGAGGTAGTAGAGGATCTCAAAGTTGGGACCTATGGGTAGTAGAGTGCAAATACCACTGTGTGCCGCCGCCCTGTCGTTTGAACGCAATCCACCATTCAGCTGCTGTATTTATAAATTTCTGCTCAAAGTATATGTACATCGGTTTTCCTGACTTCGGAAATAAATTTTGATCGCCCACATCCGATACGGAATGAAAAGAGGCAAGTATGGATTGTTGGTGGCTTGGCCGCCAAGGAATGTCGTGGTTATGAAGGAGACGAGTGAGCTTGATTTGGGGCCTCCAAGCAACAGTGGCTATCAGCAGGATGCTTTGAAATGGAGAGCGAGGCCACCAATCCACTTGCGAAGCCATGGGTACCTACAGTTTCACAGTGTTGGTTCCAAGCCCTTCGTTTAGCCTAACTACCCCTGCAAGGCATGTAGGATTTGCTCGGTGAGGGAATGCGTTGTCTCATCCGTTTTGTTGCAAGCAAATATGAGTGGGGGGCGCTGACAGTCATCAAGTCTGAAAGACACCAAGGTCCGGTACTTTGACCAGCCTTGATGAGAACAGAGAATTATAGGCAACAGGTCTTCATAGCTGCGCGTATAATAAAAGAGGGAGAGTATTGAGCAAATATAAATGAGTTAACAGAAGTAAAAAAATTACTTCTTATTATATTCATTGCTAGATTGCTCACATTACACATTTACATTTCTTTACTCAATTCTGGTTCTTTTTGATATTCAAGGAAGGCAGACGATATCAAAAACCGCCCGAAGAAAAACGAGGAGAATAAAGCATGCAAAGCCGGTCATCTTTCCATTTTGAGAACGAGGAGTGTGTACCTCTTGCTGTTGTTGGAGTTGCATTCGAGTTTCCTCAAGATGCAACGTCAGAGGAAGCATTCTGGCAAATATTATGCGAAGGAAGGGCGACAAACACCGAGATTCCATCAGATCGATTTAACGTTAATGCTTTTTATCATCCGGATGCAGATAGACCAAGCTCTGTATGACACCCAATATCTTCCAATGCGGAATATCGCAATACTGACCTGTTTTCCGTAAGATCCCCCTTCGTGGTGGGCATTTCCTGAAAAAAGATCTGAGTGTTTTCGATGCCCCTTTCTTTTCTATCACCCCAGCGGAGGCATCATGTATGGATCCACAACACCGGCGAATGCTAGAGACCACCTACCATGCTCTTGAAAATGCGGGAATACCTATCAGCAAATGTTCTGGCTCAAATACTTCGGTATACACGGGAAGCTTTACCAATGATTACCTTAGTATTCTGCAACAGGATTTTCAAGCAGAGCAACGACACGGGGCTATGGGCATTGCACCGTCTATGTTGGCCAATCGTCTAAGTTGGTTCTTCAACTTCAAAGGAACATCCATGAACCTAGACACGGCGTGTTCCAGTAGTCTTGTCGCACTGCATCTTGCCTGTCAAGATCTTCGTGCTGGAAACTCATCCATGGTATGATTCCAAGCCTACCTTCTACATATTGTGTGTTGACTCTTTAAGGCTGTTGTCGGCGGAGCAAATCTGGTGTATCATCCAAATTTTATGAAACTGATGTCTGACTTCAATTTCTTGTCTAAAGATGGCCGTTGCTGGAGTTTTGATGAGAGAGCTAATGGCTATGCCCGTGGCGAAGGGGTCGCTGTCGTTATTGTAAAGCGTTTGGGTGATGCCTTGCGAGATGGCGATACTATTCGAACAGTGATTCGAAATACGGGTTCAAATCAGGACGGACGGACACCTGGAATTACGCAGCCAAGCCTGGAGTCGCAAATCGATCTCATCGAGAAGACCTACATGCATGCGAATATCGATATGGAGCCTACTCGATACTTCGAAGCTCATGGGACGGGAACCCCAATCGGCGATCCTGTTGAGGCAACGGCAATTGGCAAGGCCTTTGCGCATTGCCGCAGCCCAGCAAGCCCACTCTACATTGGAGCGGTAAAAGCGAGCATTGGTCACCTTGAAGGTTGTAGCGGTCTCGCTGGCGTGATCAAAGCAATTCTTGTCCTGGAACATGGTGTCATTCCTCCAATTGCTGGCTTTCAATCTCCAAACAAGAAAATTGATGCACAAGCGCTGCATCTTCATGTAGGTTTTGTTTTACTAAATACACTGGATCCTGGCATATTGCTGACTTGTTTTCGATAGTTTCCTATGGAAGCTATGTCTTGGCCAACTTCTGGCGTTCGTCGAGCCTGTGTGCGTGTCCTCGCATTCTTTTTTAATGTTTATACATGACTGATATCTTGCAGATCAATTCATTTGGCTTTGGTGGAACAAATGCTCTTGCGATTCTTGATGATGCATGCAACTTTCTCAAATTACGCGGTCTTGTTGGATTCCATCGTACACGAGACATCCTGATCCCAGTTGATAAAGCCGTTAGGTCGAAAGGCTCATTACTCGGGGTTGGGGAGGTTTCAAGCGGATACCATAACCCAGAAGAAGTTGTGGAACGACCAAGACTGCTTGTTTGGTCTGCTCCTGACCAAGCCGGGTTGCAGAGGCTATCGATTTCCTATGAGAGGTACCTGAAACAACTCGACAATACGAAACTGAGTAATCTTGCATACAACATGGCTGTCAAAAGGAGTCAGTTTTCTTGGAGAGGATTTGTCGTCGCAGGGTACGGCAAGAAAAATCCGTATGCGACTCATGTAGCCTCAGCTAAAGCAATAACTGATGCGTTAGTGGCGTTTGTATTCACTGGACAAGGGGCACAGTATCTTACTATGGGTCGTTCCCTTCTCAATTTCCGAAGCTTTCGACAGAGTATTTGCATCTCGGACGAACTATTAAGAGAATACGGCTGTTCCTGGTCACTTCTTGGAGTCATGGATGGAACAAATGATCAAGTGGATATTGACAGAGCTGAGTTCAGTCAACCTGTCACAACTTGTCTTCAGATTGCACTTGTGGACCTACTTGACAATTTTGGAATCAAGCCATCATTGGTTGTGGGCCATTCATCGGGAGAGATAGCAGCTGCTTATTCTGCTGGCTATTTATCGCAATCTTCGGCCATCAAAGTCGCATACCATCGCGGCATTCTCTCATCCAGACTGGAGTCAAAAGTCCAGGGTCTGAGCATGATGGCCGTCGGGCTCTCTAAAGAAAGTGTTTCGCCTTACTTGAAGCGCCTCCAAGAAACTGAAGGTATAGTAAATGTACAAATCGGCTGTGTTAACAGTCCAAAGAATATCACATTAACTGGAACTGTCATACATTTGAACAAGCTTGAAGACTGGTTCCGGCGGGATAGTGTTTTTTCCAGAAAGCTTCATGTGCAAATTGCCTATCACTCCCGCTACATGGAAGAGATTGCAGAGCAGTACGCAGCATGTATTGGCCAACTAGAGAGTTCTATGATGCCCAAGCCGTCAACCATGATCTCATCAGTGACTGGGGACGTGGTGTCACCGCAATCTCTTCTTACCCCGAGTTATTGGGTACACAATCTTACTTCTACCGTGGAATTCGCTACTGCTATCAATAAGGTGCTGGTAGCTATTGATCAAAAACCCCGCAAAAAGCTTGGAAAGCGAATAGTAAATCATCTTCAGATAACTCACATACTGGAGATAGGCCCTCATTGCGCCCTTGGCGGACCGATTCGAGAAGGTCTACAGGCTTCCTTAAGCCCCAAAAATCCAACATATATCTCTTCTCTTGTTCGTGGTCAAGATGAAACCGCTTCATTACTTAATGCTGTCGGTTCACTATACTGTGCTGGCTATCCAGTAGACATACTCCAAGTGAATGGTCATGACAAAGAGGTCCCAAAGCCAGCTCCTCCTCAAATGCCTAGCTATCCATTCAACGATCAGCAGGGCTATTGGAGAGAAAGCAGACTGAGTTCAAACCTTCGCTTCCCAGAAGCGGCGCGCCATGACCTCCTTGGAGTGCGCTCTCTTGACTGGAATCCCCAAATGGCTCAGTGGCGCAATGTCATGAGATTGGCAGAGATTCCTTGGCTTCAAGATCATTTAATTTCTGGTGAAATTGTTTTCCCAGCTGCTGGCTATATAGCCATGTCTATTGAAGGTCTGAAGCAGTTGAATGCTGGTTGGGCTGTCAGCGGCGTCTGTCTCAAGGATGTCATTTTCTCGCACCCGATACGGTTTCCCCAGGGCACCGAACAGGTCGAGACCCAGCTCACCCTGACGGCGCAACGACAGAATGATGCTGCTGCAGACCCTTCATGGTCTGAATTTCGCATCTTCGTCATGGACAATGGTAGTTACTTGGAGTGTTGCAGTGGGTTCATTCGGGCTGTCGTTCATGCGTTGGATCGTAGCCGGGCGATCTCGTCTGGCCCATGGTCCTCGCGGGATTGGATGAAACAGACTCGCGAGTCGTGTCTGATGCCCACAAAGGATCCGTATACACTTTTTGGAAACTCTGAAATTGAATATGGTAACGCATTTCGAAATATCCTCAATTTATATCTTGGTGACGGGGGCGAAGCAATAGCTCAGCTTGACACTGAGTCTTGGAAGTCTCGCGGGGCGGGTGCATGGGATCCCTCATACAGCGTACACCCTGCAACAATGGATGGCATGGCGCAACTTATCATGCCGGCTGTTTCTCGATTACGCACTGACCTTCCAACGATGGTCCCTGTTCGCGTGGCAAAAATATGGGTGGATTGCAGCAGCGATAGCCTAAGGTTTGGAAAATTATGTGTCACGGCCGCTTGTGAACTGCGTGGCTGTAGAGGAGCATTAGCTCACATTGTTGGTACGACAAATGGGTCCAAGGAACCACTTATCTATATGGATGGACTTGAGACAACATTCATCAATGATAATAGCAAGTCAATCATACATGAAAATAACCAGCCACGCAAACTTTGCACGCGAATCGTCTGGAGGCCAGACTTAGAGCTAATGGGCTATGAGCAAATGATTCTTCACTGCACCAAAGAACGTCCCCCTCAAGAACGCGGGGCAGTAGAGGCATATAGATCGCTCACATTGGCGATCATGGCTTTCATTGAAGAAGCATCGGAGTATATTGATCTGCATGCATCTTCTCTTAATCTCGAAAGACACCTACAACACTACGTTGACTGGATGAGATTCCAACAGCAAATGTTGCGAGATGGTCGATTGCTAGTTGACTATGAGTCTGTTCAAAAACTTCTTTGCAATCCCCAAGTTCGAGAAGAGCTTAACCGAACGGTGGCGGAGTATAGAGTCGATGGTTTCTTTTTTATGGCTGTTGGGCGTAATATCATCAACATACTGCGTGGAGACATTGACCCCCTTCAATTGATTTTTCATCAAGGACTGGCCGATCGCTATTATGAGCAGATGCTTGCAAATGAGCACCACGCTTACCCTGCTTCTCAGTATATGGATCTTCTATGCTTCAAAAATCCATCAATGAAAATTCTTGAAGTGGGAGCGGGTACAGGAGGTCAGACTTTACGCTTACTTGAGAGGATGAGCAGCGAAGGCGTGAAGAAGTGGTCACGGTATGATTACACGGACATATCACCATCTTTCTTTAGCCAAGCGCGCATAAAGTTTCAAAGTTATGCAGACAAGATGAACTTCAAAGTATGTGATATATCGAAAGATCCTACTACTCAATCTTTCCTACCAGAAAGCTACGACCTTATCGTTGCATCGCATGTCCTTCACGCTACAGACAGACTTGATGTATCCTTACGAAACATTCGGAAGCTTCTGAAAGTAGGTGGAAAGCTACTTTTATTCGAGACGACGGCACCGCATGCTATTTTGGCTTTTGCATTTGGACTACTCAAAGGCTGGTGGAGCCCTCTTCACCATGAATCGCGATCAGCACACAGCCCATGTTTAGAAGTAGAACAATGGGACAAGAGGCTAAAACAAAATGGTTTCTCTGGTGTAGAATTAGAGATCCCAGGGCAGCAAGAAAAGTTGACTCGGTACAGCAGCATAATTGTTTCTACTGCTTTAGAAACCTTGCCGAAAACCAACTTGCTGCTCAACAACTCATCGAATGTGAATTTACTGTTGGACCCGACCTCAAGTTCTCATTTAGCTATTTCTCATAAGCTTGAAAGATTTCTCAGATATAACTTCAAGTCTTCTCGAATCATGAGTCTAGAGGAGTTTGCCGAGAGTGACTTTACGAGGCCTGGGATGACCATCTCCTTATTAGAGGTAGACTCGCCCTTTCTTTGTTCTATGAGTGAAGAAAACTATCTTCGTCTGCGAAAGTCTCTGAGTCACGAAAAATCAATTCTTTGGATCTTGAGAAAAGAGGGGCATGGAGCACATGATCCCCGTTACGGTCTGGCAGACGGTCTTGGTAGAGTGCTAATGTCCGAAGACTCAACATGTAAATTTGTCACGTTGTCTTTGGATGGATACGATCAAGATCCGGAACTCGTGTCCTCTTTGATTCATAAAATATCGCTGTTAATCGAAAAGAATGCGGTTGATGATGTCGAAACCAAGTACATCACCTCTGACGATGCTGTTCAAATTTGCCGTGTTTATGAAAACGACCGTATGAACCGAATCATTACTGCAGCTATACAGCCACATCAGACATGCAGATCTCGACGCGCTATACATACTAAATATTCTCTGAGTATGAGCATACCTGGAAATAGGGATACTTTATGCTGGGTAGAGGATGAGGCTAAGGTTGGAGACTCGTCTTTGGACGAAGCCGAAGTCATGGTCGAAGTAAGAGCGATTGGCCTCGCGGAAAGGGATGCTTGTGCCGTCAGAGGCCAATTAAATCACAAAGGTCTCGGAATAGAATGTGCCGGAATTGTTCAGGCCGTTGGAAAACGTTCTAATTTCCAGATCGGCGATCGAGTGTGTCTCATTGCGCCATTCACGGCGACGTCTATCATCCATGCCGAGTCCGAAGCTGTGGTTTCTATTCCCCCGCAATTGACATTTGAAGAAGCTTGCTCCATGGCCAGCGCGCTTTGGACTGCGTATCACGCTCTTTTCAATGTCGCGCGAGTTTGTGAGGGCGACGTGGTCGTCATACATGAGGGGGTCAAATGCGAAAGTCAAATGGCCATACATCTCTCAAGGCACCTTGGCGCCAAAGTATTAGTCACTGCCAGATCAGCTTCCGAGCGTGCGTATCTTCATGACCAGCTGCAAATTGAAGAAGAACACATCTTCTATTATGACGAAGGCCCCCTAATAAGTAAAATACTTCAATCTACCGATCAAAAGACAGGGGTCGATGTCGTTATTGGTGCGTTGGCAGATGTCGCTGAGAACATTGACTATGCTCAATGCCTTGCTCCCTTTGGTCGTCTTGTGGACCTTAGCATGAGAAGAGATAGGCAGAGCTTGCGGAAAGTGAATTGGAGTGGCCATGATGGGCCATCAAATGTGTCTTGGGCTTCTGTTGACATGACAGATCTCCTTCTTGAAAGGCCATCTTTGGCCTACCATACGTTCAAGCAGGCCATGAAAATAGGATTCCTTCAGCCGGCTAAATTCCAGCTACCGCTTTACACCTTTTCCGCTGCTGAGTCCAAAGAGGCATTCCATCATTTATGCAATGATAATATTTTTGGGAAAAGAGTGATGACCTTACACTCAGGTCTGATCCTTGAGGTACGTTGCAACTTAACCAAATCACTACCCCCCCCCCCCCCCCCCCAAAAAAAAAAGAGAGAGAAAGAGAGAGAAAACCACTCGTTAACCAGTTGCCATAGGCAAATATCCCTACAAAGGCGCGTTACAGCTTCCCCAGCCACGCCACATATATCATAGCTGGTGGTTTGGGTGGGCTGGGAAGAAGCTTCGCAAGATGGATGGTGAGCCGCGGTGCGAGAAATCTCGTTCTGCTTTCGCGCTGCGGTGCTCAAACCTCTGCGGCACGAGCACTTGTAGACGACCTAGAGTCCAAGGGCATTCGTATTGAAACACCCAAGGTGGACATTAGTAATTCTCGAGATCTTCAGGCCATCCTCAGCTACTTGTCACTCTCTATGCCGCCAGTTCGTGGCTGTATACAAGCCTCTGTAGTTTTGAGAGTGCGTTATTTCCTTATTTATTTGTCTCCTTCTCTCCCTCTTTCTTCTGCTCTGCGTCCAACGTTCGCTAATCAATCTGAAAAGGATAATTTGTTTTCAAACATGACTTATGATGACTGGATGACCAGTACACGTGCTAAGGTGATGGGATCACGGAATCTTCACACTTTTCTACCTCAAAATCTTGACTTCTTCATCCTCATGTCATCGCTAAATGGCATTATTGGAGGGCGTGGACAAGCAAACTATGGGGTCGGGAACACGTTCAAGGATGCTCTTGCTCAATACCGTCTTCAGTTAGGCCAAAAAGCCGTTTCAATTGATCTCGGTCTCATGGTTGCAGAGGGAATCGTTGCTGAGAATGCTGACCTGCTCGCTTCGATGCGTCGCATAGGTCACCTCATGGATATTCAACAGGATGAGTTGTTTGCACTGTTGGATTATTATTGCGACCCAAACCTTCCGGTCTTGGATCCCAAAGATGCACAAATAATCGTTGGCCTGGAGATGCCTGATGCCGTGCTCGCAAAAGGCATTGATCTCCATCACGCGATCTATCGCCCCATGTTCCGTCATCTCTTCCAAATGGGGAATTCAACTAGCAATAAAGAACAGGACGCGCAAACAGCTCTCACTGTTGATCGGGGTACACTCCTCTCAACGGCAGCCTCACATCAAAGCGCTGTTGAGTTAGTTGTTGAGTGGTTCGTTGGAAAGATTGCACATATTTTGGGGGTGAGCGAAGATGATATTGATACTCAAAAACCGCTGCATTCATACAATATCGATTCCCTCGTTGCAATTGATCTGAAGAATTGGTTTGCCAAGGAAATCGGCGCAGACGTAAAGGTGTTCTCGCTGACGGGTAATACGACCCTGGAACAGCTCTCGAATCAGGCAGTAATGGAGAGCCGATATCGACAAGACATAGGCGTGGGAAATTTATGAAGCAGGAGGGTCACTGGAACGCTGACTTTTAACGGGCTAGATATGTCTTGAAGAACAACAAAATAACGCTTAGAATTTCATGTATTATCCATCTCAAAAAATTATGCAGGAGCGTGAGGCAAATTTCTTGTTCAAGAGAAAGTATTTGAGACAGTTTCGAGTGGTCGCCAGCCTTTTCTGGTAGCTCAAAGAATTTAAAGCTCATCTGCTAGTCCATATGGAGTACTCCGTATAGTCATCTAAAACGATAATAAATGCTTTCTGCACGCTAATCAAAATTAGGTATTTTGGAAGAGTGAGGATGATTGGGAATCGGTCTCAAAGGGCTTGACATATCTTGAGACATTGTTTATGCTCAAAGATCGTCGTAAAGAGTAGTACGCATTTCCTAGCAGTGCTTGTAATGCGTCCGGTTTCTTCCAGACTACTCTTTGGACCCTTGTTGGGCTGAAGACTGGGCGCAGAATTTGACTGGCCGAGATCATCCCGGACTATCATTAGGGCTTGGAACTGAGACAACAATGCTTTTTTCATATATATAATGAGTTTAGTGTGCTTGTGCTTGCTTTGTAAATATGGAGTACACGTCAGGGGTGCCTCCGATTTACATCGGGCTTCGTTTACTCAAGGGACACCAAATCAGTTCAAATGGCATTAGTATTAGACCCCGAGAGACTAGGCGGGTCAATGGTGTCGTCTGTTACAGAGAGATTTTGCACCATGTGGAGATGTCTTAGAAGACTGATCTGACAGCTAAATGGGGTTGTGTAACCATAGATCCGCTTGGCGAACAATGGTGTTCCTTTCTTCGCCTGCACTGCTGTATTGAGACACAGAGAAAACCGAGCTTACCAAATATGGCCTAGTCATATGGCATGTGCGAGTTTTAACCAGTATTATCTTGGCATAGCGGATGAGAAGCAACCGGTCCTGTTTTCTTTCCATTCAAATTACTCCAACGGAGAAAACTTGAACTATCGGTATCTCCATAGCTCCAGCTAAACAGATACATGTAAGTATATACACTATCTGTTTCAGAGAAGGGTGCGGTGTCGCGAATCCTGCATCTCTATCCTCAAAGCCTTACTTGAGAGCATGGCTAGGATTTGACTTGCCGTAAAGGCGTCGCCAAAACATGTCCAAGCATTCAGTTCATTGCTATGCGCTTGGCGCCATGTTGGACAACTTCCACTCAAATCTCAAAGTTGGCATTGGGCAGAGGCCCTGCTTCGTAGACCTTCTAGTTGAGGTTATGCCGCGCACTGTAATGACAAGTGTTTAGATAGTGGGCTAACTACCGGAGAGAGACATGTCTTACCTATGCATTTGTAGAACAGATTCGTTTGAGAGATCATGCCTCCTGCGTACATGCCGCTAAGAAAATCCATACAATCCAGTGCCGAATATTGGCGGTAATGCTACGCCATTAAGCCACCTCCTGAACTTAGAATAGTGCTGTCTGATAATTGAAATAGCATTGAGCCTCAAACCGCCTATAAGTAAAAGACGCGGTGTTTAAATCTGGGAAACAGTTGTAAAGGAGTTGCACGCATCAGGCTCATATTTCGGGGGCTTGTGATTTTTGTTTGTTCCTTAAGCAGGTTTACCACTTTGCATTGAAGGTCATCTGCCAACACTTGTCGCCATGAACACCCCTATCAACACCAATGGTGATGTAAATCATCGGCAGAAAATCCTGCTGGAAGACCCCGGATATGCGACTTTCCCGGTTCTTCCGCCATCCGTCCAGCAACCGTTGACAGATGCAAAACTGGAACATCGATTCCTCCCGCCTCAAGGAGGATGTGATGATACGTCCATAATATCTTTGGTTCAATCTGCCTGGGCATTAGTAGTCGGACGCATGACGAACTCCAGGGATGTCGTGTTTGGCATTGGCATTTGTACAAAAGATAAATCATTGAGCAGAAATGATGATGATGAGGATTTGATCACAGCGGGTTTGATGCGGCTGAGTTGGCAGCGTGATCAGGAGGTATCCAGATACCTTCATGACGCACAAGAGCAAGCGACTTGCATGTATGGCTTTGAGAAAATATCCTTCAGCCAGATAGTGCAATGTGACACACCAACGTGGCCGTCGGAAGTTCAGACAGTGCTTCTGGTACAAGCCCATGAGAGCGGAAGCAGGAGGAAAGAGACTACAAGAGATGTGCTGAAAAGTCGCCGACATACTAAGACATATTCTCTCCTGCTCGAAATCTCAATTGCAGTTGATAAGATCATATCTGTTGCTCACTTCGATCCAAGAGTAATTGAACCATGGATGATGCAAAAACTCCTGGAGCAATTGGAATTTGCAACACACCAACTGCATGATGCCGAAGCTGAGAAGCGATTGATGGACCTGGACGCAGTCACACCACATGAGCTCAGAAGGTTATGGGAGTGGAATGAAGTCGTTCCGGAATCCGTTGATGGATGCTTTCATGAGATGTTTACAGAGCGCGCGAAGGTTCATCCCCAAGCTCCCGCTATTAGTGCTTGGGATGGGGAGTTGACCTATGGCGAGTTAAACACTTTCACTACGACACTGGCGCAACGACTGCTGAATATGGGTGTCGGACCAGGAACAACAGTGCCGCTCTATTTTGACAAGTCAATATGGACCACCGTCGCCCTGTTGGGTGTAGTCAAAGCTGGCGGAACGTTTGTATTTTTCGATCCGTCACTTCCTGAGCAACGGCTCCAAGCCATGGCCCAACAAGTCAAGGCAGATATGATCTTGACATGCGCCTCCAACTACGACAAAAGCCTCAGAATGGTGCAGAATTCCATAGTTATTGACTTGGAGTATCTCAAAAATATACAAGATCAGCGGGAACTCCCTGTCGTTGACCCATCATCTATCATGTACGTGGTGTTCACATCAGGCAGCACAGGGACCCCGAAAGCTGCAATGATATCGCATAGTAACGTCTCATCGGTTCTTCATCACCAGCTAAAATTGCTCAATCTCACGGAAGAGGCAAGGGTGTATGACTTTGCATCATACAGCTTCACTGACGCATCCTATAATGTATTCATGGCGCTGGGTGTTGGTGGGTGCTTATGCGTACCGAAAGATGAGGATCGCAAAAAACAACCTGGCAAACAGTGTTGCATCTCTTCGTGCCAACATTATCGATGTTACACCTTCTGTCGCCCAGTTTCTTCATCCAGAAGATATCCCCACGGTAAATTTAATTATCTTCGGCGGTGAAAATCTGCGAGTTGGAGATATCATGCCTTGGTGGGGAAAAGTACGAATTGCCAATTTCTATGGACAAAGCGAGTGCACTACAAACGGCACCTTTAATGTCAATGCAGCAACCCCAAAAGATGCCACTTATATGGGGAAGGCAGCAGGACATGTTGCCTGGGTTGTAGACCCCGATGATCACAATAAGCTATTGCCTGTTGGATGCATCGGTGAGCTGTTATTCGAAGGTCCATCCGTTGGCCATGGTTACGTGGGTGATTTAGACAAGACAGCAGCAGCGTTTGTTACTGATCCTATATGGCTAATACGAGGAGGACCGGGACGACCGGGACGACGAGGCCGATTATACAAGACTGGCGATCTAGTGCGGTACAATGAGGATGGAACTTTGATCTTTATTGGACGCAAGGACACACAAGTCAAAATTCGTGGCCAACGAGTGGAGCTTGGTGAAGTTGAACATCAGATGCAGCTCTGCATGCCTGAAGCGAAACAACTCGTCGTTGAAGTAGTTGTACCGGGCGGCGGGAATGCAAGCCCCCTGCTGGCAGTCTTTATGGAGATTGACGATGACGGGAAGAGCACGACGGCAGACAAGGCGGCTCATATCTTGCCCATGCCCTTTGGTGTTGAGAAAACACTACTAGAAAACCTGCCCAGTTACATGGTGCCTACTGTCTTGTTTGGTGTTAGAAAACTTCCTGCCACTGCCACTGGTAAAATAAGCCGGAAGATATTACGCGAGATTGCCATGACATTCACAGCTCAAGAACTAGCTGAACTACAGACGACCGGCGAGACGAAGCGACAACCAATAACACATCTAGAAGAAGAAATGCAAAAATTATGGAGCCATATTCTTCATATTGATGCAGCGGCTATTGGTCTTGATGACAACTTCTTCCGACTAGGAGGAGACTCCATCGCAGCCATGAGAGTAGTGGGCGAGGCTCGCAAGCTTGGCATCCATCTTTCTGTCGCAGATATTTTCCGAAACCTGACACTAGAAAAGGTTGCTTGCCAAGCGTTCAACTCAGCAGATGATGGTGGATATGCAGAGATTCCTCCATTCTCTCTTCTGGGTACAAAATTTGATGTGCAAGGATTTCTGGAAGACGCTTCGATTCAGTGTCAAGTCGACCAGACGCAGGTCAAAGACGCGTATCCCTGTACACCTCTGCAAGAAGGTCTTCAATTCTTATCGCTAAAACAGCCAGGAGACTATATCATGCAATATGTTCTGAAACTGTCTTCAGACATCTCAATCAGCCGCCTCCAAAATGCGTGTGAGGAGATGATCAAAGCAATGCCAATACTGCGTACGCGAATTGTGCGACATGGCGAACTGGGATTGATTCAAGTAGAATTGAAGCAGGCACACTCAATCCAGTGGATCGAAACAACTGGGCTGGGTGACTATCTAATTGCTGATAGAAGAAAGTTGATGTCGCCAGGAATGCCTCTTGTGCGTTATGCTCTGGTCAAGGACGACTCTGGTGCGCATCGACATTTTGTTTGGACTTTGCACCACTCTCTATATGATGGCTGGGCACTCCATCTCATGTTTGACGCGTTGAATCGAGCATACTGCGATGAGCGTCTACAGGAGGCTCCTGATTTTAGGCGCTTCATCAAGTACGTCGAGAACCAGGATAATGACGAAGCAGTAGAGTACTGGAAATCGCTTGTGGTAAATTCAGGCTTTACTACATTTCCCCATGTTCCACCACAAATAGAGCAGCCTCAGCCGGACCAAGTAGTCAAGTACAAGCTTTCTGCCATCAAAGAACGGCCTCTAGACACAACGACAGCAACTTTGATTCATGCTGCTTGGGCCTTGGTTGTGGGCAGGCATACTGGTTCACAAGATGTTGTTTTTGGTGCAACCGTATCGGGACGGAACGCACCAGTATCCGGCGTTGATGGCATGGTAGGGCCAGCTTTTGCTACAGTTCCAGTTCGCATAAGCATGGGCGACCAAACAATCTCGCAATATCTCGCGAGTGTTCAGCAACAGGCCACAGAAAAGATTCCATTCGAACAGACCGGCCTACGCCGAATTTCCAAGATTAACCAACAATGTCGAGAGGCATGCATGTTTCAGACATTGATGGTGATTCAACCGGCCAAACATGATGTAACAACCGAGACTGCTCTCGGTTCATGGCAAGATAGCGGATTGTTGGAGTGGATAAATACTTATGCACTGATCCTTGAGATACAGCTTGGAATAGACGATGTCACCACCGTCACAGCACGTTTCGATTCCCGCGTAATTGAGCTGTGGATGGTGAAGAAGCTACTTGAGCGTCTGGAATTCGTAATGAAGCAGCTATCGAAAGTTGATCCAGATTTGGGTTTGGAGATCATAGAAATGATGACTGCCGAGGACTTAGAAGGCCTATCAAGATGGGATGATATGGCCTCAGCGCAAGCGGGACGAGCCAGGGCGTGGGTGTTGGATAAAGATAACAATAATCGGCTCGCCCCCATCGGTGCCATCGGACAATTGGCTCTAGAGGTTCAAAGTCAAGATTCAGACTTGAGAAAGCAGCAAGAGATGGCTTTGATGCCACTTGCAGATCAAGGCCATCAGATAACGAATCTCGTACATGATCTCAGCAATAGGGGCCTTCTATACAAGACGGGTGACCTGGTGCATTATACGGAGGACGGCAGTTTGGTTTTTACTGGCAGGAAGAACAAGATAGGCAAGCCAGCGTACTTCATTGACCGACATGAGCAAAGTAGACGGACAGCTACCAACGCTGTAGAGTGGCTCCTGCAGCAGTTATGGGCCAAAGTATTGAACGTAAGCGCCAGCGATATCAGCGTCGACGATGATTTCTTTAGCATTGGCGGCGACTCCATGGCTGCCATACGTCTCACTGCGGCAGCAAAGTCTTGTCTAATGAACTTCTGTATAGAGGATATTGTCCGCGAGAAGACAATAGCGCGACTTGGCGTGAGTCTTGTTTCGTCGATATGTCAACTCCAGTGAAACATCATGAATTCGGCGGATGGTCACACATATGTAGTATACTAAAAACAGGAAAGGGATATGTTCTACTCCTCCATCGCACTTATGGTTCAATAATCACTTTTCTACCGTATCATTAAGGCTTCTCGGCAAGACTCTCTCTTCCGCTTCACCAACTATTATGTGATTATTATGATGCAAATGGCTTAATCCCATGGTCCGGCCGGCGTGAAAGAATGTTTGGAAGCAGTTCCGGGTAGGAATGCATGTGTGGAGACTTTCCCAAGGGGGGTAATTCCTTTCACCAACCCCTGTATTTTGATGCACGATGCTGGAAGCCCTGAAGGGCGCAATGATGTTACAGCCTAATAATGCCCAATAGATACGGCTGGCGAATTAGTCATCGTAGTAGCACATGCCGTCTCGAGCACGTCAAACGGACTGGCGGAGCAATATGGCAACTTGCCAGAATCGATTGGATACCATTGGACAGAATACGATTGGACGGGATGATGAGGGGTATGCAATTCCCCGAATCCATCGCTATAAAGCACGCACTGCGACGATTCAAAGCAAAATAGACAGGAATTGGATCTCAATATTCTTACATTGCTTGTCCAGTATTCTTTTACAAGTCTCTTGCAGTTTACAGCTATCCGTCATGGCGCCTAAGATCCTCATCGTCCTCACCAGCGTGGGCAAGATTGAATCGCACAACCAAGAAATTGGATGGTACCTGGTAAGACGCATCTTTACTCGAGAAAACAGTGTCATTTCGAGCGTTAACTGACCGCTGCGTTTGGTCTAGCCTGAGCTTGCTCATCCATATGATGTTCTATCACCCATCGCCGAGCTTGTCATTGCTTCCCCCAAGGGCGGTGTCGCGCCGCTGGATCCAAGCTCCATTGAGCTATTCAAGACCGATGAATCTTCTCTGAACTTCTTTACAAACAAAAAGTCTTTGTGGGAAAATACGAGACCTCTCAAAGAGTTTCTTGGTCGCGCGTCCGAGTTTGACGCCATCTTCTACCCAGGTGGCCACGGTCCCATGTTTGATCTCGTTGATGACAAAGATTCTATCCAGCTGATCCAGGAATTCTACGCTGCTGGAAAGCCGGTAGCTGCAGTTTGTCATGGACCTGCTGCTTTCGTCAACGTGACCATTGATGGTCAACACCTCGTCAAGGATCGTGAGGTGACCTGCATCACCAATGTGGAAGAGGAGCTTCTGTCGGCTATGCCGTTCCTTCTGGAGGACGCATTGAGGAAGGCTGGCGGCAAGTTTGTCAATGCCCCAGAGAAGTGGGGGGAGAAAATCGTAACGGACGGACTGCTTATCACGGGCCAAAACCCGGCATCTGGTAGGGGGGTCGCGGAGGCAATTGCCAAGGCCATTGGCAAGCTTTAAAGATATTTGAGGTATATTAAATAGGCTTAGATAAAGCTCTGAAAGGACCACAAATCACTCGTTATTCTACTCCTGAACATCGTGGCAATGAAGGCTAAGCGTTATATCATTTTGCATATCTAATTTGTAGTGGCATGTTTGGTACGCAAGACCTTTAGATGAGGTAGATATGAATCCGCTTCTCTCACAAGTACTCCAGCAAGTTCTGCATCTGTTCAAGTTGTGGGAATTCAACGTATGAATTAATGGTGTTTCGTCTGCGTGCGAAAGATATGAACAAATCATTTTTTGAATGTTGATAGAGAATGGATTGTTTCAGAAGAAGACACGTTATTTACTGTCAACGCCAAAAGTCATAAACCTTCGTATAGTAATAGGAAAAAGTTTGAATTCTATAAATACTCCAACTCTACTATGTGAAATTATCGACTATGCCCCTCTCCAATGACTCCGTTGATAATCTCAACAATCTCAGCCACAGTGGTCAAGCTTGAGCAATGGCCAGTCGCCAACTCATGGGTCATGATTTTGACATTATAACTCTCTAGAGTCTTGACCATTGACTGCTGGTAATTCAATGGAACACACATGTCTTTAGTTATGTACACGTTTGTCAGGGGGATCTCTCTCCAAGCGGCGTGGGAGGCCACATCAAAAATGCATCTACCATTTCAAAGCTTTAAAGAAGCTATACAGTCGCTGGCCTCATTATCTTGCACTTCGCCCCCATTTCTAACAAGCTGCTCCTCTGGATAGCGAAGAAAGACCATCATATCGGCAGAAAAGTCAACAAATGGCTGGCATAAGTGCTTCATCGCCCATTTCGTTGACCTTGTCAATCACTAATATTGTGACGTCAATAGAGATTCTGAAAGAACAAAGAATTGCCATTGAATTACTGCGACGACCCTCTGGTAACACGTAACTAACAAGAAAAATCATCTATATGATACCGCCTGGGAGCCTTGTTCCGAGCGGCTTTGCAGACCCAAGTCATACACTTGCAACTCCTATCTTTATTATAAACTTGACGACCATGAAAGCACGTAATAAAACGAATAACATAGAAGTGTAAATATGAAGTCGCTCAAAACCCATACCTAGTTGTCGAAAGGGGGTAGTTGGATCAACGCGTTTATGCGGCTTAAAGTGCCCCCACATACCATCGAAGTCTTTGAGGAAGTCTACGTAACACCATCTACTCCATCTTTTCGGATGAGGGGCCAACATCACCTGAATGATTGCAGCAAGTTCATACACGCGATACGCTAGCCTATGAGAAGCTTTTGTAGCTATGAATTATGGATAGTATAATGAAGAGCTATCTGTTGCTAGTGCATCCATACATCCATCTATCTTGGAGATTTGGTAGGTCACACACCCTTATGGCTAAGTGTACATTCCAATATCCTGAAATCACTGATTGGTTGAATGGCAGTTGAGGGACCTTGGATTGAGTCTTGCCAGTTAGTTTCTACTTTTTCATGCACTATGCCAAAAGATCTGAAATTTCCATCGTTTCTTAAACATCAATCATTGTACTCAGCTGTCAGTCTACCCCGTCCTGACAAATAGCAACCTAGGGTGGCAAAAACTTGCACAGCCAACGTTAAGACGAAAAACACATGTGGGGACTGACTGCAATTGCCAACACATACTAGCAGAATTAAAATTCACAACATGTTCTTGGTCAGACTAGTTTTCGGAAGTGGCTACTCCGATGAACCCCTCAATTTTCTTAGACATGCTAAAAAGAGCTTGATTTGACCATGCATACTGAATATAGGAGAAAGCGACAGATACGACTAAACAACCGCGCATAAAGGGTAGGGAAACAGACGACCTGCATTAAACAATAGCTTGTTTTGTCAATATTAGACTTGAAGAGGCCAGTCTGGGTTAATTTAAAGCCATAAGTGCTCATATTGAGTGATAAGCTTTTACGTAGGGCAACTGCGTTATCCGATGGTTGCGATCTTCATTTACATCCAATGCCCAGGGTTGGTTGTAGTTTCCGAAAGGTCACATCCAAATGGAGCCTTGGTTGTTCCAATGCTCAATAAACAACCTGAAACATCGTATGAAGGCCCGCAAACATGCGTGGCTGGGCATGCCCACATTGACAAGCATGCGAACAATACCCAGGTAGCCAATATGCATAGTGACTGGAATCTGCGGTAAACATGAAACTTCCCAAGGATTGGCGACGACATGCACACTTAATGTATGACACAATAAATACAATCTCCAATACAAAAGTATACACACACATTCACCGTCATGGCTTACAACCATACCATAATGTAGCAATTATCAGAACAACCATTCACGAATTAGCGTTATATCACAACATATCCCAGTTAGCAACCTTGACAACAAAGACTAGGATATGTAAAGTTGGTGTCACATCAATTCTACCCTTCTACATTTATGAAGAAACGATGCTCAAATATGAGCCAATCACAATGATCATTAGCTTCAAATGCCATTGGAACATGTATATAAAGCCGAATCCTTTTTTACTGCTATGTACTCTCCATAATATCCACAAGAAGACAATCTGGCCCAGCACAAGATCTCCAACAGTCTTAAAGACTTTCCATCACCGTCATCCATATACTCATCCCCCACGGCCTCTCCAAACACGAGCTTACAACGTTTTTGTATCGAATGCCATGCTTTAAGCACTACGGATGGGGTTGTTACCAGGGAGCTTGTCAAGAGTGTTCTTCAGACCAACATCCTCAGTTGGGGGAGCACGCTCGATTGGCTGAGGACCACCCTGGCCAGGGGGGGTTCCAACGTTGATGCTGCAACCAGCATCGTCAACACCACGAGGTCCAGTGCAAGTAGCCATAGCACGGTTAAAAGCATTCTGATCTTTCCAGCCGTTAAGGAAATCGCCGTGCAGGCTGAAACCCGTGGGGTCACCAGTAGCATAAACGAGACGGTTGTAGTCCTTGATCTGGCTCGTGTAATAGAAGAACTCGAAGAAGACAGAGATAATGGCCTTGGGGTGGGACTGGGGACAGACACCGAAGTTATAGTCGCCGTAAGCAGTGTACGAGACCTGCTCAAATTCATTAGTATTTGATTCTCATCAGCTTGTAGGCTGATACGTACATGGCTCTTGTGATCAGCAGTATCAACATCCTTTCCGTTCCAGCAAGATGGAAAGAAGACTTGAGATCTCATATAGCCGCAAGGAGTGGTGGGGAATCCCTTGGTCTCAATGGACTGGTCATTGACACACATGTGCGACGTAGCTCGGTCGGCAAAGCTAGAGTCATTGTAGGTTCTATAAGACCATCAGATTTAGACCTGAAAAGATTAGACGAAGAAAATTCAAGCACGTACCGGCGATTCAGATCGCCTGCAAGCATACGGAACCCTGCAGGTGGGGCAATGGGCGGCGCCGCACCATCACAATTGGTTCTACCAGGAGCATAGTCGCAAGAACGCTGGATGTAGTAGATGGCCTGTTGAATGTTGTTAGCTCGGTCGCCCATGATGGAGCATATCATCAGAGCACTTACACTGCCTTGGAAGGGAACAAGGTCGAATTTGCCATCGCGGCGCTGGTGGTACAGCTGTGGCTGCCAGTAGTTGCTGTTGTCCAGAACCCTGTTGCAGGTGGTTGCCTTGGAGTTTCTTGCCTGATCATTCGACAGGGTCAACGCAAAGGCTGTACCACCAACTACAGCGTGGACGTGAGAAGACAGGACACCAGGTGACACGATGGGGTCAGCACGCTGAACAGTCAGTGGAGCACAGTTCGCCGTAAAGAGTTGGGCATCGGCTCCTTGGAAGGCAACTGCAGCAAGGCCTGCAGCCAAAATGGACTTTGCGGAAGGCATTTTGGTGGTTGAAGTATGTTATCTTATTGTCTTTGCTGGTCGTGTTTTCCTGTCTAATGACAAACTAGAGTTGAGAGAATGCATTCAACGGCGAGGAACTGAAGTCATTATATACTTCGAACAAATAATATCTATACGCAGATATGAAAACTCATATGGTGAAAAGCCCTTTCTGCTTAGTTCCCACAATCCGGGGCACAAGGTACAATTGCCAAGGAATTAAGACCCAGTCTTGTCTGTTGTTTCCCAAACTTGACTTACGATGAAAACAGCGAGATTATTCCTCATTAACAGGCAATGCAGAATCGGTCCGAGTTTAGAGGATCATAATGCACCTCATGTGCTCCAGCTTTGCAACTAATCTGTCGTTGAGATTTGACGGGTTCCTGGGGAATCCAATGATACCACGTGCGCCGAAGATTGGGCCGAAGTCCAGGATCCCGATTCGCAACTTTATCCGCGTCTTAATATCTCATTCTGCAGTTTAGACAATGTTAACGGGTGCCAAGAAAAAACTGGTGGGTTTAAGCCGACACTTGTGTGTAAGCTAAGGCCAATGAAAGCTATCCTGACAGCTTTCCGCGTATTAGTGGTGCCCAAAACCTGGTTCGCAACCCCTCAAAGGGTCATATTGCGGGGGATGCATATTGGCATACAGGTCTGGGGCGTCTGGGGTAAGCGGTAACCTTGCCTTTCTAGTAGTGTGCGGAGAAGGGCTTCGGAGCAGGATTTCATGAAACACTATCCGTTAAGCTTAAGTCATCTCACCTCCCATCAGCCTTGGCTCCTATTGATGCCCTACAAGATCCCGACGTATTTCAGAAAGTATTCTATCAGATGGGCTTAAGATCTATTCTTGTATCTGGTTCTTATCCAACCTTAACTATTATTTAGTCGAACATGCTAGATCACTGTCATCCAACTGCATGCCTAGCCACAGGGGCAGCTCTGTGTTAGTGTACATCAACTACCATGCATGTCCGCTAGTTTCTTGACAAGAAGAGAAATTATGTTCAAGTCCTCCACTATTCACTATAACATAAAACAGTCTTCGTTCTGATTCAAACCGTGCGTAATGCGAACGAAGGAAAGCATCTGAGGCGTTGTAGAGCTGGGGCTTCAAAGACATACATCTTCCTTAGCACATGTCATCCCGTGCCGGGGAACCTCGGGTTAAATGTTGAAGCTGAAGACAAAAATGATTCCATCACAAACCAAAGGGCATCGCGGAGTATCGCCTTCTTGCCCACTAATAACTGACCGTCAATATTGGCAACCCACCGGTTAGCAGTCACAGAAATGCCAACCATCAAGCTTGGCCACTTGATGATCTTGCACCAGCATATCAAGGACTCGTATTCTCCTTTAGTCTCATATACAAGTGAGGGCTCCTGCCGGGTTTTCGTAATTCTTGCGAATCAAGTTGCTTGGCTGAAGAATCGGACCTTTTTACTTAGTGTGGCCCCCTCAATCTATATCAGATCGCGGGCCATCGGGTTACCATACTGGCAAGTTTTTGCATACTTTCAGTTAAGACCGCAACAAGTCAAGGTTTATTTAAATCATGGTAAGTTGGCAAACAATTACGTATTCTTCGGATGATCAAGGCGGCATAAACCGATGTCTCAACGTTTCTCTGATCACCGCTCTATACCCTTCCATATTAAAGCTTAATTTGACGTCTGATAAATGCTACCGCATGATGGCTTGCATCACCTTGGCATGAATCAGGGAACCTGTCATATACCCCCCCCCCCTGTTCGACCCACAGTTTCATGTCCCAATAAGGGCGGGCAAAAGCCACTAGAAAAATGACAAATCATGCTTCGTGATAGAGGCAGGTAGAAAAACCTAACGGTTGTCGGAATTGGTTTTTGAAAGGCACCCGATATCCTTGTCTCTCACCTTGTTGTATAGGCCCGGGTGCCGAATATAGTTGATAGTATGGAGACCAAGAATCAATAGACAGCCGAAATCTGTTAGAGTGCCAATGTGTGGTAGAAAACATATTTCTTAGCAGGCAGTACAGACCTAACCCCAGCACCCAAGTCCTTACATCCATGTTTTCCACACACAGATTGAATGTTATCTATATACTGATTCTGGTAGTTAAAGAGGCAGTGCACCAACCTAGCCTATAGTAATGAATATTACTTCACATCTTGCCAGAACAGGTTATATATTTACAATGCCAGTTAATCGAATGCTCAAACTGCAGTTCCATTCACAGGCCACCACTTCAAATAACATAAGTGTGCTTGAATTGCGATGATTCTGTCCAAATTAGGAGGCGCTTACGTGCAGAACAAACCCCAGCCAATGACATCCTGTAAGTAGATACCCATAGCCCAGCACGAACTTTACCTTAGACAGTATCAGGTACATCCGACACAGGGTCTATAAAAATCCACAACAGCTTTTCTACCAGCTTCTCATCGGCGTTCTTCTTCGGGTGCTTTCCATGACTCCTAGAAGATCTGTCTGCCTTCTCTGCTTCTCGCTCCAACAACCTTTCCATTTTTCTCTCTAAGGGCATCAACGCCTCCGATCTCTCAGCTTCTACCCTGGCACTAGAGTGCTTCCCTGACTCCAGATCCTTCGCCGCCTCTTTGTTCACTTTCTTCATATCACGTTCCACCCTTTTCATTTTTCTTTCAACACTTCTGCTCCTAACAGCCTTGGAAGCAACACTTCTCCCGTCGTCATCTGAATCAGCTCTCTTTTTAATCTTCTTCATTTGTTTCTCGCTCTCCTTCAGTAGCTTCTTATCAATCCCTCGAATATCTCGTGCTACTTGATTCGCGCTCATCTGATCGAGTACATTATGGTTTTCTGAAGTAGACGGTAAAGTTGTGGGTATTGTCTCACTGACATACCCATGGAGCCCCTGTAAGAGACGACTATGGAAATTCGATTGATCTTGCAGTGGAACATCGACCATCAACGGGAGCGCCATTGCCTTTTCTTTCGGGAATCCAATAGAAGGGATTAACGCTGCAGTTGTCACAAGACGAACCCGCAAGCCCTTGGGGCCGAAGATATTCTGGTTGGCTTCAAACAGAAAAGCATCAGTGCGGCTTTTGCTCACAATGGCCGTGCCACCCATGGCAGCCAGTTTCATGACATTAGAGGTCAGTTGGGCCCAGTGGTGTGGTACCATTCCGATGAACCCTCCGGCAAGATCAAGGACCTTGAACGGCGGTGATGCAGCTGAGACAACATTCAGTTTATCGATAAAATCGATGAACTCTCGTTCTTGTATTCCGTATTGTTGTAGCATCGGTGCATAGATCCGCATGAATGGAACACCTCTACCCTTGCTCATCTGAGGAATGGCAGTTGGCAAAGGTTTTGATGGGAAATACGAGGGGGGTTCTAAAGTAGATAATTGCTCTCGCACTGGATGGGCGAAATCAGGCGGATTGTAGACTGCTGGACCGTATCCCGAGGTTTCTTTATGCTGTGATAGTGGTCGTTCGTGCTGATACTGGTGCACCGATAATTGAGAATGACAGTCTTGGACGGACCTGGATCCATGAAAACGCTGTTCAACCAAGGTTTTCTGTGTCATTGATGATCCAGGGTCGAAACGAGGATCAATCGAGTATGAGTGGGAGGAATCTGGCTGGTTCGTAAAATACTGATTTGTTGGAGCATAATATTGGTCTTCCCGAGTGTCTGCCTGTGGCTGCGATCTTGACAGAGTCTGGTGTGGATGGTCTTGTCTAGGGTTGGTCATATGCTGATGACTTTTGACACTCTGATTGCCGTGGTGATCCATGTCGACAACTGCTCAAGATTGATGACCTTGTAATTACGAAATAATGCTTCCTGTCTACCATACGCCTGATGAACGATATTAATATTATATATTTTTGTTCACCGTTGGAGAAGGCTTCCATAATTGTGGACATGCTGACCTCGGTGAAGGAACGTGTCGACCAAAAGGGCACATTCTGCGATGACCCTCCTCGCAGCCAGCAAATTTCTTCTCCTAATTACAGCTTTAGAGTCCTAAGTTCACGACTGACTCAGGCCCAGAAGGCTGTGCGAAGGTGCTTGGTGCCCGTTCTTTGACCAAAATGCTTACTCTGTACGCACTTGGCCCTCAAATGATAAATCATCGCCACTTTCACTGCCATTCGCGGGGTGGATTGATGGTCCACTACGACCAAGTTCGTATTAGTTTGCAGATTCCCTGCAGCAGAGAAAGATGCATTAAGCCCAATGTGGTAGATTTCGCGACAGAGTTCTAATCCCGTGGGTTCTGACTGCTAAGAAATATAATTCCAGTTGATCCTCACCTAGATGGGTCAGATCCATCACTTGAGTTCATTTTGTTATCCTGCATTTGTGGCAAATCGCGAAATCTTCCAGATTCAGCTCACACTCTGTGATTATATTTTCTCAATGGTTGGAATCCGTGGTCGAAGTCGCGGTTGCAAAACTTGCCGTCGCGCACGAGTCAAGTGTGGTAAGTGATGATCTGAATGCAACATGGCATCAACCACAGGCACTAACAGGTGCAAGATGAAAGTCGGCCAGTATGCCGTCGCTGCATGAGACTCAGGCTAAAATGCGAAGGCTTCAGCCCTTTCCCTGTGTTCATCGATGGACTCTCGCTGGTTGAGATTCAGCATGTAGACCAGGAACCCAAACCTGCAGATGGGAATGCGATGCAAACCCTCCCACCCCGAAGCGTACCCATTGACCAAGACACTGTATTCATGGTACATTTACAACAAAGCCTCTTCACAACTTCCGAGAGAGATCTTGAATCTAATGGTTCCAATGTCTCCCCTTGGTTGAAGATGATACTGCAACTCAATAACCAGAATCGCACTCCGGAACTTGCGGTACGCGCCTGTGCTGCCGCTCATTATGGCAAGCTGCATTTCCATCGGCCGGCAATCGAGCAAGGTACCAAACTATATACCCAAATTTTGCATCATCTTCAAAAAGATCTCCTTGACAACAATCGGGTCATGGATACCGCTACCCTATCAACCACGATCTTACTGGCGTTGTATGAGATGATAACCTCGCATGATATGGCAGGGTGGTCAAGTCATTTTATGGGCATCGGGCAGCTGGTGTGTAATCTCACACATGAGATTCTGTGGATAATCAGCTGATAATCTCCCAGATCAAATTCAGAGGACCTCACAAACACCAGCGGGGTGTAGACAGGGAGCTATTCCTTACAACCCGCTGCCCGATTGTAGGTTTTCGCCATGCCAGAGCCGCTGCGCATCACACTAACATCTCAGATTATTGCCCATCTTATTAAGAATAAGCAATGCTTCTTGGAAGAGCGTTCCTGGAAAGTAGTGCCTTGGGCGATTGACACAGACCCCAAGACGTCAATGAACTGCCTGCTCGACTTGTTCTGCGATGTTCCTGGAATCCTACAGGATTTAACTCACATGCAGACCGATTCCCTCTCTGTAGGAGACCAGCTAACCATTTCCATTATTCTGGGACACCGAATTGAGGGCCTTATCGATGAACTTTATGGTTGGCGGGCAAAGTGGGAAGAAATGTTTGCTTCCTCGTATTTTAATATTGGATTAGACGCGCTTAGAGAATGGAACGTGGCACATCTCGAAACATACCCTTTCCCAACAGCCGTCTTCTTTACGGACCCAGAGCGCGTCACCGAGATTTGCTTATACAATGCGATCTTGATCATACTTTACCGTGCATGGAGCAAGATTCCGTCGTTCAGTTTGCAGGCCCCGCCTTTCAGTGTCATGCAAAGCTGGTCGTGTCCCTCTATTCTCCTGGCTCCTGGGCAAGGGTCAATTCAGGATCTTGCCGGGGAATTTTGCAGGCTGGTTTATTATCAGCTTCTAAGTTTCCCGGGTCAAAGCGGCGCAATGCAATTGATATTTCCCTTGCAAGTTGCATATCGCAATGCGAGTCCGGGGTCAGGCGAGGTACGGTGGCTCGCCAACATCATCTCACATGTCGCCGATGGCTACGGTTTTGAGGCTGTCAGGTATTCAGGCGGGTGAATGTCAGCAGCCATGGTTCCTCGAGTCTTACGGACGCCCTGACGATAACTTACCGTGGTTTAGTCACTTGTTGCACAACCTGATTTGACGGGGATATGGCTACGATACGAGATGAACCCTTCATATTCCCTGACAGAGCTGTTATTGTCGTACGGGCATTTTCGCCCGCCTCTAAATGTATTTACAGGCTACTGAGTCAAGTTGGAAGAACAGGTCTGATAAAGGTGCCTACACCCATACCCTTTATACATTCCTAGTACATTTCATCGCTCACTGTCTCAGTGGGGCAATCCTCAGAGCTTTTGGCTGACTTGGAACTTGTGTGCAAGCAACTTGTCTACAGCACAGCTGTCACGCGGGAATATAAACACACCCCAACCGGTCGTCAAGCATCACTTCTCTACACTATCCTATGATATGCTGAAAGAGGAAATATTCATGGAATGATTGTATGGGAAGATTGTAAGCTGCGAGGAGCACGGCCTTTGTTGCACTGGAGGCGCAGGGAGGGTGTTTTGCGGACAGTGACCCGGGGGGACAATTGCTCGTCCCAGAATAGCTCCTTCCGGGGCATGGTGCTCAAGATAAGGCTGGAAGAGGAAATTCACTTTTCTCATTCATTTGTAGTCGTATTACTCACCCACGCAGACATGAGCTGAGAAGTAGTGCGGCGTCTGGGTAGCGTTTAGCATGGGTCTCATCTCCAGTTGCGAAGGTAGTTTCATTGGTTCAGCTACACAAGAAAGCCGAGACAGGAATCTCGGTCATGTTAGAGACAGATGAAATAGGAATGGGGTCATCCAGTCTTATTAAAGACTCAGTGAATGAGTTTTTTGTTTGGCTTATCAGCATCACTGGCAATGGAAGGAATGGCATACCAGTAGCAATGAGGCTACTTCTTCAAGCTGAGACTAATACATATAATACGCATGTTTGAAGAGTGGGGCGGCCTGAAAACCGTAAATGGGGTGGTACCAAAGCCGTTGGCTTGGATCACTAGATCACGAGCGCGACGATGGCAGGCGGGCAGACCTTACTATTGCCAGATAAGACGAAATAAGCGTGGTGCCTACGACTAATCTTATTACAGCGTCCTTGTATAAATCGTAGACGGGCAGTATCGATCTGGTGTTCAGCAATGGAAAAAAAAAAGGAAGCGTAAAGAATCGGTCTTGAACGTGGACGGACCCAAGCTAAGAGAGAAGGTTGTGCAGCGGGTAAGTTGCAGTGCTCTCATCAACCGCTAACGCTCGATGTGTTGTTCTCCAAATGCCGGAGGGTTAAACCGCAGCATTTAGCTTCATTTCTATGCGTGTCGGAGCATCATCTCCTCGCGCCATCAAACCTCTATGGATTCATTCCACTGCCCAGCGGCTGGATCGCAAGTCTTCCCCAAGCCAAGCCGGGGGCTTCCTTGCTTCCCCTCTTGATTACCCCTCCACTACCCCGCATTTACATCTCAAAAAGCCTGCTTCTTGAATCTCACGCGTTTTGCTACATTAGCTCTATTGCTTACCGTAATATCTGGCGTTACGGCTTTTGAACTTCCCTAAACGTGGTTAACTAGCTGGGTTAGACGAATTAAAGTAGAATCACACCTGTCTTGAGTACCCATCGAAAGTGGATGTGTATTGGAGAGAACGGTTGTAGATGAACATCTGGCATGTTTATCCTTGTCCACACATAGATCTCAAAAAGGAACCGTTAAGACAACCAGATCAATGTATTAATTCCCCGCCAATAGATCAGACTGAAAGACTGCAGGCTGCTTTTTTCAACAGAGGCTGTGACGTAGCTAGAATAGCGTAGAGCAACTTGAGGTTCCATGATTGAACGAAATAATGCTCATCTCTCCGGAACCCCAGCTTGACGCTTGTTTTCAATGGAGGCCTTCCTTGAAGGTCGCTGGTAGATGAATTACAAAATAAACGAAGGAATTAATTATCTTGTGATTCCCAACTACGATGATTAATATGACAGAGAAACGGTCATTAGAAATGGTGCGATTTCTTGCTGTTACAAGACCAATCTTATCCCGCATCCATTGATCCATTGGGAAGGGAAGCGACGGCATTGTGAGAAAAGAAGAAGCCCAGTGCTTGGAGTGGTAGATCTCCCACCGAAGGGAGATATACCATGTTTAGACAGCATAGCACAAAACAGAGGGCGTCGAATGCTGATAAATGCTGAATGTGCCACAGGCGCAAGAAAACAAGCAATCGTTATCTCAGAGATCTGTGTCTTTATCTGGTTGACGAGGCTGGGACTGTTCAGAGGCATTCATACTCTCCATTACAAACCTCGTTTGTGTGGAGCATGAATCTTGGCATCAGAGTATGCAAACCACAAGGTATGCAAGCCTATGGAAATGCGTTCCTGCCGGTGGCGCACCACGCAAACCGGAGTGAGACAACATCATCACCCAGCCCCACTGGTTGGCGGGAGAGCAGCTCTTAGTATAAATTGCCTCGGTCCAGACGCCGGCTTAATGGAATTGAGACATGTTGCAAGTGTGTATTTGCTTCTTGCTGCTCCCTTGTGAGGTCAGAAAATAGTCACTCACTCTCTTGAGCTTCTTGCCCCATAAACGTAGAAGTTTGCGCTGCACTGTACCGTGACAGCCGCCTTAGACTTGGACGCGGTACAGCAATGTAGGGGTGAGAGGCAAGCTAATTGCACACGATCTCGGGACGGATGTCGCAAACTCTGCTGTAAGACACTGTGAAACATGGCTTCTGCTAGGTATTTAAATACTCCCTTCAGGCCGCTCGGATCGTTAGAGCAAAACAGCATTGTCCTACTTGGCACCTTCGGCTCGACTTATCCTTAAACTTTCTCCATTCCTCGCAAAAGGTTTGTCTTGGGGGGTGTGAGAAGGAAATGGCCTGGGGATAATTTGGCATATGAGACGTAAGTTATTTACTGGACTGCCGAAGAGAGTTCACGTTGTTTCGATTACTGTCAAGCAGCTTGGGACTAATGTTTCTGTCACATAACCAAATCAGTGATTAAACAAGCGCAGATCTCCAACTTACCAGATGGCAACGAAAACAACCTTCCAGGAGACTGCCCTTCCTCCTAGTGAGAATACTTCCGCACCAATTCGAGGACATGTTCGACACACGCAGATTGAGGCGTCACACCTCTATCGAAGTACGTTGGCCGATATCAGCTTTTGCAGTCATATCATTGACATGGGAGATTAGAGGACGAAAATGGTAATGTCCAAAGCCGAGTTTTAATTCCTCGACCGACAAACGATCCTAAGGATCCTCTGGTACGTGATCGGATGATTCGGACCTTGCCCCTCCTCATCGATATCCGCCGCTAATGTATCCTAAAGACTTGGTCACCGTGGCGGAAACACATGGCTTTCGCTAGCATCTCCTTCTACGTGTGGCTTTCCAACTACGGCGTGTCGGCTGTGACACCGGGATTCGAAGGTATCATTGATGAATTCGGGGTCACGGCCAATCAGTGCAGCTATTTGGTCACGCTTCAGCTTCTCCTCCTCGGATTAGGGGTAGCTTTGCTCCTTTCTCCACGACCCTCAGCCGCTTCGACTAACGCTTGGCTGAACAGAATCTTTTCTGGATTCCACTATCACTCAAATACGGAAAACGACCTATTTGCATAATCTCAAGCGGCCTGTTTTTTGCCACATGTAAGGCTGTCCCGATGCTTCTAGTAACAGCGACAAATACGCAACTAACCAATTCAAGTCATTTGGTCCGCCGTCGCCAAATCATATGGATCCCTTTTAGCGTCTCGAGTTGTTTCCGGGTTTGCGGGAAGCGTGTCCGAAGTGATGGCACCGGCTGTTGTGAGTTGACAAGACATCTGTAACGAGGTATTACAGGAACTGACCTCTGCGGTGCAGGTCGCTGACGTTTACTTTCTCCACGAGCGGGCTACAATGACAGGCATTGCCACGTACGTAAGAAAACGTTGCATTTCTTAAGACGGGATACATTAGCAGCTGACATCTTGAGCACAGGTTCATGATTGGCGGCGGTTCTGCACTTGGTGGCATTTTTGGCGGCCTTGTCATAAACGCTAGCTCTGACTGGCGTTGGATCTTCTGGATGTGCTCAATTATGACTGGAACCTGCTTTGTCTCTCTGGTGTTGTGCTATCAAGAGACAAACTTCTCTCGGCCACCAGAAGCCGAAGGCGGGGACGACACGGATGTGGAACACGAAGTGATCAAATCAAGATACAACTTCAAACAGGCGTTCAATGTGTTTGCCTGGCACGACCGGTAAGTATCATGTACGTGATGAGAGAAAAAACCGGTGACTGATGCAAAACATGTACAGTGAGACGAGTCTCTGGCTTTACTTTGTGCGTCCTCTTCCGCTTTTGCTCTACCCAGCCATCTTCTGGGCGGCAGTTTCCTACGGAGTCACACTAGGCTGGGTGGCATGTCAAAGTACGGCGAATGCCACTTTTTTCCCTACTCTCTATCATTTTTCGCCCTTGGGTGTTGGGAATCTATATATCGCAGTGAGTATCTAGTCTTTACTAGACAAAACATTGAGCGATCATCACATGAACAGCTGTTGACCAAATACACAGAACCTTATTGGGGCGGCTCTTGGTTGCATATACTCGGGACCAATCTGCGACTGGTTTGTTGCTATCATCACAAAAAGAAATGACGGTTACTTCAAGCCAGAATATCGACTGTATCTTATGGTCCCGCCATCCATACTGGGCCCTGTTGGCCTTCTCATGTGGGGATTTGGTTTGCACTACTCGCTGCACTGGACGGTTGCGGCCGTCGGCTCGGGCATATCTTACGCAATTCTCTGTACGGTGCCGAACATTGGATTGACTTACATCATCGATGCTTACAGGCCCGTTGCGGGAGAGGCAATTACCTCGCTCACGGCCTTCAAAAATACGGTCGCTTTTGGACTGGGCTTTGCCACCTTTCCCTGGCTTCACAAATCCGGTCCTGCTCGTGTAAGTCACCATGAAACCCCCAACTCCTGACGATGTGCTCATATTTATTTAGGTTGCGGGATATCAGACACTTATCGAAGGCGCTGTCTTTCTCACTACTGTCCCTCTGTTCATATATGGGGAGAGATTGAGACGCTGGTGTAGCCAGTTTGACATTTAAGGGGATTAACAAGTGACGAACTTGGTTTAACAATTATCTCGCCGCATGTGATCAACAAAGCAGAGACGGAATAAATAATGGACACAGGAAATTGATATATTACAAGCTATCCCCAAAATTATGCAGTCAAACCTCTTGCCGAAGCAATTCTGTGATCCAATCCTCGATATACCCACATTGCCCCATTTGTGCCTCAGTTGATGAAGATGCCATACTACCGTCTAGACCATAGAATTCGGAGTTTCCGGGGCTGAAAAACGGATCCATTATAAGCGGCATTTGCGCATTGAAGTCTCTCACCTGGCCCGAAATTTGGGATATCAAACTTGAGATGTTCTCTTCCCCCGCCATGGCTGGATCACGAGTCTCAGCCTCATTCAAGCCAAGATCCCCAATCTCATCCGTTCCCTTTGCAAGCGAGCCTTGTTCGCTCACGATAATAGAGTTGTGTGCCAGAATCGACAGCCTAGCCCTTGGATTTGCAGGTTTGAACCCCCTCAAAGCTGCTGGGGACATGTTCTTGGGTTCATCTGCCAATGGAAAAGGCCGGCTCTCGTGAACTTTATATAATGCAAAGGCAAATTTCCCCTGGGAATAGTCAGCGTCATAATTGATGGGCATAAAAAGAAAGGGCATGTATCATACCAGGACGTTCAAAAATGTCCAGTGGTTACCTAGAATTTGCAGGGCCTTGAGGTTGGCGAGAATGCTGCGCACTGCAGATTGCTTGACTTCTTGTTTTGTGCACCACAAGAAGGGAGTTTGAATGGCGCAGGCACAATAAGCTGCATATCCGATAAAACTGGGCATTTTTCGGGAATCCCAGTCCAAGGTCAGTGCAGTCTCTAGAAGCGATGACACAGCATTCGCATTCTCAAACGCTGTCTGGGCTGAAAGCTGCTGTACATATGAAAAAGCATCGTCGCAAGAACTCCAAGAGAATAGCGGCACAATGGATGAGTGTAAGGAGCATAAGCACTGGTGATATATGATATGAACCAAAAGCAGTCTTTGCATCTCATTTAGAGGTATGGAGGTCATATTGGCGCAATCCAAGGGGAAGTGCTCGAGCAATTTAGCCCGTCCTTCATGAATGCGCCGATCAAGGATTTGGATGTCACCGAGGCGATTATCAATGCTCGAGTCAGATTGTTTAATAACAGCGAGAACTGATGACCACAATGCCATGGCTCTGACCAGTTCTCCGTAGATGCTCTGTGTGCTCTCGCCAGATCTCAGCGAGATTGCTGAATGCGGCTTGCCAAGCGCAAACTCAGCCTCGCTGCACGGGAGCCTCGCGTTCAGCATATCGTCTGTTGGTATTTTAGGAAACAGGCTGCCGGCATGGAATCCACAAAAGAGGTAACACCCCCAGAATCTCCGTCGGCGTATCTCCAGCTCAAGAGGATTCTCTTTGCTATGGGAATCGGGAGGAAGCCCCAGAATCCAGGCAGTGTTGCCGGCACACGCTGATTACCGTCCACATTAGTAACCGCCATAAAGCATAGAGCATATGAAAGCAAGCACGTACCAGAGAGCATGCCGGATCTTTGGAACTGTCCAACACTATACCAGAATAAAGAAAGATTAAGAAATACGACTATGTTATCCTGGCTAGGAGTTTCGATCTCTTGAAAGGCGAGACGCCCAGCCGCCTGTGCCCACTCATGGCTAAAACGATTGTCGACAAGGACTGTAGATCCATTTGCATCCGTGTAGAACCTGTCGGAACCAATGTTAGAGATGGAAGCAGGTGATAGGCATGTGACAAAGACATACTTGGAAGCAAGAGCACATATACTAAGCAGTATGTCGGCTCGTACCGTCTCGGATTCGACAGCCGCGATCAATGACGGCCGATGGAACAGGAGTGTGGCATTGTAAAGGTGTGTGAAGTATAGGTCCAACAAGGCAGGTAGTAAGTCTGGAGGAATGCCGTAGTATCTTCTTTCCCGAACGTTTAGGCGTGACAAGAAGGGCTCAGCCGGCGCGGTAGGAGCTCCGATTGGGGGTGGAGATGGACCAGGATGGCCGGAACGCCGTGTAGGTGTATATATGCATGATCGGCCGAGACGATGGCATCTCGCGCAAATAGGTTTGTCGCCGCTACATCGAAGCTACCCGGTGCATTGGCAAACGGTTAGCTGCCTTTGCGTTCCTTGCAGATGGTACTGACAGGGGTAGGGAGAAGGATGACTTACCTTTTGGGCGTTGCAGTTGTCGCACGACCGTCTCGGTCTGCCGGCCATTGAATCAACTGAGAAACGTGATGAAATGGTGATGATCGCAGAGAGTTTAGGTAGCATTCGGTGAATGCATGCAATTGTTCGGGAAATGCACTGGGGCTGGAGGGGGGGCTCGGTCCTTTTGAACAAGCAGGGCAGTTGGTCGACCTTCTTGAAGCTGCCAACCTTCACCAAGTGGCTTGGGTAGATGCGGGGGACGGGAGAAACACCGTGGGGTATTCTCTCGGGTTTCCTGCAAAATTATTGGATTCAGAGCATCAAATTATTTTTGGTTCGGACTTAGCAGCCAACACAGTGGGCGCGGTTTGGCGGTAGCGGTGGGATGAAGATCCATCCACATCCACATCACACCGTCTGAAAACAGTCAATCAGGACATCCTTTTCAGGGGCAGCTTCGCGTCAAGGATCATGTAGCGCGTGCTGATAGCCTCCTGTATTCATACTGTGTCATGACAGGTGGCAGGGATGTCCCGGCCACATAACTCCTCCACCGCCCGCAGTGAAGCTCACCAAATCATTGTCCAGCATCCGAAACTCCCGCCAAGGTACGTCGGCACAAGCAAGCCAAAGACACGCACAAACGTCAGAAGGGCGCCCTTATTTGGAGAAAGTACGCAAAGTGTTGCAGCTGTGTCTGGCTTAGACGCAGAGATCTGACTCAAACACAACCAACAAGATACACATCAAGCCAGCCGCCAAGTTTTCCTTCTGAGACAATGACCCCCTTCACCATCGATAATCTGCCCTATGGGGTTATCTCGACAGTGCAGGATCCACGCAAACGGTGTGCAATCGCTTTTGAGGATTCTGCGATAGATATCGACGTGCTTTATCGCGATGGCTTCTTTTCGTCGGTTTCGGCTTTGAGCGAAAATATCTTTGCAAGCGTATGTACCCAAGTTCTGTATTCTAGATAGTTGACCCAGGGAAAAGAAGAAGAAGAAGAAAAAATTGCTCATTCTCACACCGACTAGGCCAGCTGGAACGCGTTTGCAGCTCTCCCGTCGGATGTGCGCACAACTTTCAGAGATCGCCTCAAGGCCGGCATACTCGACAACACCATCAATCATGCTCTTATTCCACTATCCACGGTGCAAAATCACCTGCCCATGGTGACACAAAATTTCTCCGACTTTTATTGTTCTCTTGAGCATGCCCAAAATGTATTACCCCCTTCTCACTAGTTCCTATTTACTCACCGACTAAAAGCTCTCCAAAGTGTTCATCGGTTTTCAACCTAACCATGCAGCCCAACTGGTTTGCGATTCCCTCGGTCTACAATGGCCGCACTTCCAGCCTTGCCGTCTCCGGTACCCCGGTGACGCGCCCGTATGGAATGCAGAGAGACCCACACGACGCCAACAGCGTCTCTTTCAGGCCGGAACGCCAAATGGACTATGAGCTTGAGATGGGTTTCTGGCTATCCAAGCCTTTCCCTCGAGGTCAGCGGCTCAAGATTGCAGATGCAAAGGATCATGTCTTTGGTGTGACCCTTCTCAATGACTGGTCAGCCAGGCACATCCAAGGCTTTGAAATGCCACCGCTGGGTCCATTCCATTCAAAGGGTAGCGCCACATCTATCAGCCCGTGGATCGTGCCGATTGAATCATTGGAGGCTGTCAAGTGTGAGCGAAAGACAAAGCAAGAACCATCTCCGCCGCCTCATCTGACGCAGCTGGATGAGACGGCGTCAACCTTCGATATAGACCTCTCTGTGAAAATCCTGAGTGAGTAATGACTTAACATTGCGTTAGTGTGCAGAAAAGGTGTCACAGAATCGCTGACATGGCATGATGTAGGAGACGGCAATTTATATACACTGTGCGAGAGCAATCTCAACGAGCTGCACTGGACCCCATTCCAACAGCTGACGCACCTTGCGTCGGCTGGCGAAGGCTTGTCGACTGGCGATGTCTTTGGCACCGGTACCATATCCAGCAATGTATGCCCTGATCTCTCCATTCCCACAATCTATCACATTGTATTTATTCTAACATCTCGATCCGTGGCTAGCGAACCAACGCAAACGGTGAAAAGATCGGCCTTGGTTGCCTTTTCGAACGCAAGCTGCCTGAAGCTAAACTCAAATCGGTACCCTCCGACCTCTTTGAGACCTTCGTGAATGATGGCGATGAAGTTATTCTGGAAGCATGGTGTAAAGATAAGGCAACGGGCAAAGTCATACTTGGCTTCGGCGAGTGTAGAGCAAAACTCTTGCCTGCTGTTGACGAATGAGTTACTTGTTCTCCATCTCTTTGCACACTTGACCAGAATAGACGAGCATTGCAGAGATTCTGTGAATGGATTGGGAGACAGCACAGCTAGAATGAAGCCATCATTATGCCAGATTGATTATTTGCAATAACGAGCCACGTATCTTCTCCCTGTACGCTCTTCAAAGTCTCATTCCTGCCCAGACAAGCGGGGGGGATTCTGGTAACACCTCAAATGCTTCAGGCGCGTGGCGGCGATACGCTTGGGTGACTGTGTTTCTAATCATTGAGTTCATATCACGGGGAGAAGCTCCAGTATCCCCACCTCACCGACACGGTCTCCAGCGGCAATTTCCCAAGTATGTTCAATGATGCTACTTTTTAGCAAGAGTATTTATACTAGTTGAAACGCGATTGATCGTTAATCGTTAGGCAAAAAATATTAACAGTTGTTAAACAGCCCACCCATCTAAGATTGCTTGCTCTGCAGTTCGCACATTCATCCACCGTCGGATGAGATTCGAGAGCTTAGTCGGCCACATCATTGGTGATAATACTGAGACGATGTTCTATTTAGATAAACTACTTCCACTCGGATGAGCCAAGCAGAACTAGAATATGAACCACTTCCTCGTCGGGTGCTTTGACGATACTGGGAACACGACACATAGCACGCATTATTGACCAGCATGTCCGATACTGCCTAAGCCGCCTATTGTTTTGGCTGACTTTCACAGAATTGACATCAGAAACAGGTCCTTCAATCTTTGCGTAATTACAGTTGAATGCGAGCGCTTTCGAATGGCTACGGAAGCGTCAACTGAACCACATCTATCATCCGAATTGACAAGAGAACAGAACTTGATGAATGTACCATAATGAACGAATTAATTAGTCTCTCTCAATTTCACTAGCTACTGGCATCTATAAGTCTTGGAGGTAGATGAGCATAATTGACCATAAGCGTCTATATATAAGAGGTTAGAGATACCTTACATCTTCTTAGAAGCTATGTGAAACCTCGGCTTGTACTCTGATTCCAAAGCGAACGGCTATTCACTGTGCCATGCTTTTACACAAAGAAAACTTTGCAAAAGCATTTAACCTCGGGTATTTCCTATACTGCCGGTACTATCCGGCTTAATCTGCCAGAGGCACCACAGTAGTCTCCGCATGGCTGAATGTTCGTACACCCTCCCGGGTTATTTTCAACTGTGAAGGACAATTTGGATCTGGGCATGCGATTAAAGCGTCGGTCGTCATCCAGTCGTTCTTCGACGTGATGCGCTGCTTGGCCGGAAGGAGGGGTAGTACAGCAGCTACATGAAGCTGATTAGCGATCTCAGACTGTATTGATAGTAGACAGACTTTGCATATAACTACACAAACTGTATATGCTAATGCCCTGACCGGGGGGCAGATAGAGCATCTCGCCCTTGAGCGTAAAGAAGTCCCCCTCTTTGGCGCCACACAAGATCCGCTTGCCAGGAGGGCACACAACTTCTATCCTGAGGTCATACAGTTGAAATGAATCATCCTGGTTGATGTTGTCCATTTTTGTTTAAGTAATTGTGTGTAATTATCTTTTCGGTGCATGAAACTGGTAAAAGTGTTCTGATCGGAATCCAAATTGCGCGAAATGTCGACCGTAACTCAATGCCGCAGGTTAGGGCCTAACTGAAAAAAATGGGTTAATGGACTCCAGTGTCAGTGTTGATCATTCGTACCCCGTCAGCTCAGCTTACCTCCCTCCCCCATGTGCTGACCAGTGGAAACGGGTTAGAAGCCTAGATTGTCAATGAACCCTTCGTCTCACATATAGGCTTCGCGGATAAGGGTTTTAGGCCCGCCATGCTAAGACTTAACATGCATCGCAATACATATCGGTTTCCTGGTCCCTTGCATATAAGTCAAGCTATTGAAGATACTGCATGTTAGACTGTGCATTTTTACAGTTATACCACTGCATGGTTCTCAATCCCTCTTCTTTCCAACCAGAAATATCAGGAAATGACGTGATTGACTCGTACAAGGGCTTCTCGAGGGTAGGGCTTTGTATGGAAACAATAGTTCATATCTCTTCATCGTTATCGTACCGGAATCCACGATAAATCCATGGATGGCACAGACCCCATGTCGAACCCACTCGATTGCGCGAAGGGCCAGGCTCAGTAACCTGATGTCGTAGGCCTCTATAAGAAGCGCCATACATCTAAAACAAGAAACTGAAACAGAAGCTGAGGCTCCCGACTTTCTGGCATAAAGGGTTACTTCCCAAGATATTTGAGTGCTGATCCAATTATACTACTACCTCATTTGATAATATTGCTACTAAAAAAATGAAAGATAAAGAGAAGCAACGCGAAGTTGATATTTTCACGTCTTGTGATGATGTCGAGTCTGCCCCTCAAGCTGGCGCGGTGCTTGAAAAACAAGATGGGACGCTTAAACGCGACCTGAGCTCTCGGCACATCAACATGATTGCTATTGCAGGCATGATAGTGTGTGCTGGTTCAATGGAAAGCCCTAGTATTGATCATACTAACACAAATATTTAGGGTACTGGCTTGTTTCTGTCCTCTGGTCAAGTCATCGCAACCGCTGGGCCGGCTGGCGGCTTACTGGCCTACATTATCATGGGATTCGCCGCTGCAGGCCTGTCATACAGTACGGGAGAAATTACCGCCTTCATGCCGGGGACTGGTGGGTTCATTAGACATGCCACCAAGTTTGTCGAGCCAGCACTTGGGGCTGCGATCGGATGGAACTCCTGTGAGTGTTTTATATCTACGCAACAAGGGGGATCACGCTGATGAGTACAGGGTATGGATTGGCCATCACTGTGCCTGGTGAACTCAGTGCCGCAGCAACGGTTGTTCAATTTTGGAACACATCCATCAATCCGGGCGTCTGGATCACGGTTTTTCTTGTTGTGATCGTGTTGATCAACTTTTGCGGCGTGCGATTATATGGAGAGGTACAGTACAAAGACAAAGAACCATTTATGCTGGCAGTAGGGTATACTACGATATCTAACAATAGTTTAGTCGGAAGTCGTCTTTGCCTGCCTGAAAATTATGCTCATTGTCGGCCTCATCATCGGTGGACTGGTCATCGATCTTGGAGGAGCGCCAAACCACGAGCGATTGGGGTTTCGCTACTGGAATCATCCAGGGGCTTTCAACGAATTTCTTAAGCCTGGCGCAGCTGGACGTTTCCTTGCGTTCTGGAAGGTAATGCTTACGGCGGCATTCGCTTATGGTAACATCCAGGTCGTGGCCATCTCTGGATCCGAGACACATGATCCTAGAAGGATTATTCCAGCTGCGACTAAGAAAGTCTTCTACAGGGTCTTCTTTTTTTACGTCCTAAGCATCCTTATTATGGGAATGGTTGTGTAGGGAACACTCGAACCCTTTGATCACAGACGAGGCTAATGATAACAGGGCTTATGACGACCCAGCTCTATCGATATCTACTGGCACCGCCCAGCAATCTCCATTCGTCATTGCATTTCAGCGCTCCGGTGTTTCTGCAGTTCCGTCCATTATCAATGCGGTGGTTTGCACCTCAGCCATCAGCAGTGGCTCTGCATGCATCTTTATTGCCTCTCGCATATTATATGGCCTCAGCTGTGATGGTCACGCACCCAAGATTTTCCAACGCTGCAATCGCTTGGGGACACCTTATTATGCCGTTGCCATGACCTGCGTTTTGAGCCCCCTTGTTTACCTAAATGTCGCCAACAATACATCTGTTGTTTTTGGCTGGTTTGTGAATATCACCACTTCGGCTGGCTTAATCGGATGGATAGTCATCGAGGTGACTTATCTTCGATTCTTTGCTGGCCTTAAAAAGCAAGGATACTCACGGGATGGTAAGAAATTTCACTAAAAAAAAACACTTTTTCTGCTTGCACTAATCTTATGAAAGACCTCCCTTACAAGAGCCCTTTACAGCCGTTTGCAACGTGGTGGACAATTATCTTCCTCATCCTAGTGCTCATCTTTGCTGGTTTGTGACCCCCTGAAGAAAAGTTAGCTCTATGGATCACATTGTTGACTTGGCCACACAGGGTTCGACATCTTTGTCAAAGGAAGATTTACGGCTGCTGGATTCATAACCTATTACATCAACATTTTCATTTTTACAGGTGAGTAATGTCTACGTCTCATGATCGTGATATTACCTAGTATTGATTCATGTAGGGTTATACATGTTCTTCAAAATTACCCTCAAGTCAAAAATAGTGTCTACCTCTGATATGGACTTTGAGTCAGAGTTTACGTTGATACGCCATGAGAAAAATACTGTGCCCGAAGAACAAAACCAACATGGGGGAATCTTAATGAAAATAAGAAGATATTTAAATTGGATTTAGGCGAAGTGTGTCTAGTATATCGATAAATGGCTAAATGACATCTTAAACACCCACAGCAGAGTGGAATGCGCTGGCTTTTTGCCCGCCCATCTGAAGGTAGAAGTTGGTAGTCGAAAAGCCGTTGTCGTATCCCACAAACTTGTCGTTTGTCGGGAGCTGGTTGACTTTGAGGGACGGCAGATTTTGCGTGCCTATATAAGGGGGGGTTAGGCAATGCTCTTTTATAACGTAATATGCGGGAACGCAGCAGAAAAATTTCATACCTTCGTTCACCTCGTCAAACATGGCAGTGAACACAAAGAGTGGCTTGATAGCTAGCTGGGTCACTGCATCGGCTTGCTTTGAGTAGAAGCTACCGTTGAAACGAGGGAAGTAATCCAAAGCAGAGGGGTTGACTTGGCCATTAAGATGATATGCTGAGGTGCCAGGCCAGATGACGGGAGCATAGTCAATGCCCAGAGATTTGCAGAGCCTGTCGATCAAATGAAATTAGCCATGAAACTGCATCACACTCGAATCACGTAACCACGTACTGAGTATCCGGGATCTGAGTGCTGGTATGGTAACCAGCGAGGAAGCCATTGTTGGAGTATCCACCAACCGTCCACGGACTGATGAGGTTGGCCGCCTTGTAAGCGGGGGCGTAACCGTTGTTTGCCCGGACGTCGTTGCCCCATTGACCAGGGACGGCCAGACCGACGTAAAGGCCAGCAGATTTGAGCTGATTAGCAATGTTCGTGCCATCTGCCGCGCTGACCTTTACAGTAGGGAACCCAACTCCAAACACCATGAGAGCAGGCTTGCCGTTTTGGCGAATGTAGGCTGACGAGGTTGTGAATGGCTTGATCTTGGAGTTGTAATCGGCCAGAACCGTGGAGGCAACACTGCCCTTTGACGAGTCACCCCCAGATACATCATATTCAACAATGAACCCACGCCCATATTTTTCAGCTGCTGCTTTGACTTGGTTAAGGACCTAATAAATTAGCTATGATCTAAAGACTTAACTGAGCCTAATTATGATCCATGACGAACCGTGATGAAGGTGTTATCATTTAGATTGCTAAGGAATCGCTGGACAACGATACCATCAATGCCATACTGCTGCATCCACTTGAAATGGAGATCGACAACACCCTCGCAAGTGTTATCGTACAGCTTAGCCTTTGACCCGTTGGGAAGAGTAAAGGCCGAGTCAAATAGGCAGTTGGCTGGATATTGACTGACGTCGGGCAGAAAGTCAACAACAACTGTTGGCTTGTCAGAAAATACCATCTCCAAGCATAGAAAAATATCTTCATACCATTGTTAGGTCCCGGGGTCCCACCATTAGCTGACCAATGAGTATTGACGCCGGCACCAGGCTTACGGAACCACCCTTGATAGCCGTACATCCATTTGCCCTTCAGAGTCGATGTGTCAACCGCTGCAGCTCTGGTTTCATGTTCATGCGGCGCCGCGGTGACAAGTGCAGCAAGACACAAAAGCCATGACGGCGAAGGATACATCTTGATCCCACAGATGTAATATTTGGTAGAGAAGGGAACGGCTTCAAATTAGAACATGAGGTTTGCTAATGAACAATGTGATTTACATCTTTATCAATAGGAAAAGTGGTCTAATATAGTTATTTATTTATAAGTTTATCTTCCCAGGAAACATGAAACTGTGACCTGCAAGTGAATGTAGAATAGTCCTGGCGATCCTACCCAGTTCTGCAACTGTTACTTACCCTTTGTAGGATCGTCAAACTGTGTCAGCGTCGTGAACAGTTGTCTCGGCGAGTATGCGGGGAAATGCTCCTTTGAGCTACGGCCCGAGGAATGGATACAGCTTTTCTGATGACTGCTAGTGAACCAAAACTCCGATCCCAGGACTGGCTAATACATAACGGCTGATGACCTGCATATTGCTAAAATACGATGGGTCTTTTTTAGGCAAAAGTCATGGGTAGCTAATCACTTAATGCAGTTTTTGTCTTCATGAAACGACAGAGTTCGGTCTCCGGCTATTTATCCCCTGATCCTAGGAATAATCTCTCTGGTTAGTAAAAATCTGAAAAAGTCCTACATTTCATCGAAAGCTTCGGCTATATTTGATCAAGTATTCCCTGGTCCTGAGAAATATCCTGTCTTACTTTGCCTTCAGAACTCCGTTTGTTACACCATAACATATGACCATATCACAAGCAACCCCGTTTCTTCTTTCGTCGAAACCATAGGCCAGTGGCAGAAATCACCACTTGCATGCTCTCTACTATCCTTTCATTCATTCCTTTTTAATTCTTGTGTCGCAAAACCCCGAGGCCTATCAACACTATTCTATCCAGGAACACAATTGTCAGCCAGGTATCGACGTTTGGCTAAAGGATACCATCCGAAGCTAGGATTGCGGGATGTGATTTTTAAACAGAGATTTAATTTAATAGTTAATTAGAGCATAGTATTCTTCAAGTGATATTGTCGAATGACTCGACATGGTGCGAAATGCACGTTTCCCAATCCTACTTGAGAACACAGCGTTTCTCTAACCCCATTCTCATCTGCGAGGATTATTCACGAATAATTGAGATGCTACACATTCCTACACATTCCTTGGCCTCTATATGTTTAATGTTAATTGTCAGAGACAAGTTGTGTTATAGCATATTACCCACTTACCGCCCTTCTCCAATATTAGTCAGGTGTGTGGTATTAACGAGATGTTGACCTTGAAATATCCTCACACTACACTTCTTATCCCTAGTTTTAGCCTACCAGCATCAATGTATAGAAAAAGGATCACAGAAGCTCACAAGCATCTCGATACATGCATTCAAGTGAAGGCCAAAATACTGAGCTTATCAAATAATAGGCTCTATCTTGACGATACAAAGGTTTCATATCCAAAACTAATGGCTAACATGTGCCTTCAATATAAAGACGATGGAGAAGTCATGCAGTAGGGGATAACATTATTGCACAAGATAACAATGAGGAACAGATTAGCCGCTCAAGAATTACAAACTTGCGCCAGCTCATATCGTCCTTTGCTTCCAACACAAATTATATCCAAAGAAAGATTCAGCATGATACGATTTCCTTTTTTAGAAAAGATGAATAGTTCCACTGTTGTAGGCCAAAGAATCATTCCAGCTTTGGCTAAGCTAGAAGTGATTAGTCTTAGTAATTACAGCACCCTAGGCGTCGTCCCGGATCACTGATCTGAGTACGGCAGAACTTTGACCTCTCAAATTGTGGAGTGACTAGGAGTCAACAGGATCACACGAACCCTGCTGGGCCCAGCGAGCTCAACCGCATTACCTCACCGTACTTGTTCACTCGAGAGTAGTAGTGCGGGCAGAAATAATTGAGCATCTGATGGATCAAGCAGATGTGGTGAACCAATATACATTATGCATAAATCGGCAGCAAAATGGACTAAAATATATGTATATGAACATATTAAATGAAGCCTATTACTATATGATGTTAAGGAAATAGTACTGTAAATCTAATGTGACCGCCAGATACTTGGCGCAAATATCGGCTTTCCGAAGACTTGGACAAGGCGGACACGCTGGATGAAATGACCTCAAAGACACTGAAGGAATTGAACAAAGTCTCAATGACTGATGAGCGAATATGCGGGCTACCTTATATCAATGCAGTGAAGCGGGGTATTTTCATTTAAATAGATCTGGGATCTCAATCCTGCCATGGTTGGTTGGCTTTCTTTTAAGTATTGAATGTCTCAATGGCCGATTAATAAGAGTCTTCGAGATCAACTGGAGTTGGTGACTCCCACCTCTCTGCTCTCACCACACACTCCAGGAAAAATGCCATATTTCGTGTTGTGAGATATGAGCACTGTCAAGCATAGAAAGCTGAAAAGCCCGCATGGAACCATCCAAACAATACTCCTCCATAGATCCGTACTATTGCCTTTGTGTAAGAGACATTTTTCGATGGCACTAACCATGTCTGCACAAGTTCTTGTTATTTACGCCATTGGCGCCTATTCCCGGATTTTCGGCACCTCCAAGGCTAAACACAAGGCTGACAGCAGCTGCGAATCTACAGCTGAACTGCGCACAATTTACCCGGTAATAGCAGCAAGAACACTCTTCCGAACATATACTAGATTCGTAACCTTCATTTCATGGTTTGATGCGCCATATTCCCACCATGGCAGGTTTACAAGACACTCACAACTCTACTGGCATGGCAGCCACAGCGAGTAAAGATGACAAGTCTTCAAATCTAGACGAATTTGGCATATATCCAGACGACGACGATGACGACGATAGTGAGGAGGAGAAGTGGATTAAGGGCGAGGACTGGTATCGTCTCCAAACAGCCTGTCTCGTTTTCATTATCGAAGAAGGCCTCCCAGTCGACCAGCGATGGATGTTCTATCTTCTATTTCTGCATTTTCACCAAAACCTCTATCCTTCATTATATGTTTACTCTATTATTTCTGTATTTTTCATGTGGTATTTCCCGAAACATGGCCGACCCATTCTGGTTCAGCTACTCATGACGGTCGCCAACCAATACATGCGAAGCGAATATATGAGCGTAGATGACACAGCAAAGCGTTGTGTTAGCATATCTATATTCTATGCGGTACCTCTCAATCTACTTCTCTATAAAGTCAGCCTAGAAGGATCCGTTGAGATGCTGGAGTCTATCTTTGGCCCAGCTACAATGTGGCCATGCGCCATCATTCCAATTCTTCCTTGGTTCTTTCTCTCACACCCCCACGAAAGAGACTCTCTGAATGGGTTTGTTCCGGAAGGGAAGGAAGGTATTCTTATGGCTGTCTTTGTGCGAGCTTGTACGGCGATCTTACCTTCTTGGCTGCAATGGATGCTGTGGTCATTCTACTCAGGCCCCGCAGCATTGCATCCTGTGATGCTTGTTGAGTTTATAGTATGCGCTACGGTTTGGACAATGTGTGGCATATCTCCTCAAGGGGCCTATGCTATATATCTACTGACAAATCAGTACCCTCAAACAAGATCATGGTTTCGTCACCACGGCGGTGGCCCGTCAATCATTTTACAGCGAGAACGACGTGGCACGCTCTGGTTTATTGCTACCACAGTGATAATGCAAATCATCGAGAATGAGGCTGCGTCGTCAGTTATTGAGACTAGGGCCCTCGACTTATCACCCCAAATCTGGCTTCCCCTCGTCCTGATTCTGGTTATCGGGCTTTACCTTCTCAGATATGGATTAGCAATCCGTGCTGCAAAGTACAAACACAAACCTCTTAAGAGTAGACAGAGTATCCGACTACTACGTCTCCGCGCACAACCATGTAGTCCAAGTTCCCCCGTGCAGTGCGACATGATTCATTCGACTCTCAAGTACCCCCCGCCTTACATCGCCGTTTCTCATCGCTGGGGCAAGCCTGAGGAAAATCAAGAGATTATACTCATCGACGGCAGCCCATTTCTAATATCCACCAGCCTGCACGCGTTACTGAGGGCTAAGCGGTCAAGCATCCGGCATGTTATTGTGTGGATCGACTCCATCTGCATCAACCAGGCAGACGCAGCTGAAAAGAGCATTCAGGTTGGAATGATGAGAAGAATATACGAGGAGGCACTATTTACAATAGGATGGTTAGGGGAGAGCTCTGAAGCTGAAAAGGCTTTTGGTCTCGTGGAGCGGGTAAATGCTACAACAACAACTGCCGCTTTTAATGACCTCTGGAAAGAAGAAAACGCTGGGTGGGCCGAGCTCAAGAAGGTTCTTTCGAATGACTGGTTCGAGCGAGTATGGATCATCCAAGAAATCGCAGTGGCGAAGAAGTCATTCCTCCGATACGGTAGCCGAGAGATTGAATGGAGTTCATTTACCAGGGCCCTCTATATTATCATGGCTCTCGGCACCCAAGTCGGCCTAATTGAAAAGTTTGGAGATTCTCGAGGGGCGTTGAACGCCCTCGTCATGGAGAACATCAGAATCCAGGTCGACGACGTGGACTACCTAAAGCTGAAAGACATGCTAAAGCTGGGACTCAACTTCAAGGCCACTCTTTTGGTGGATAAGATCTACGCCTTCTTAGGCGTTATTGATGAACGGCGCACACCTCTTTTTCATCCCAGTTTCTCGGCCAATGAGTCCTTTAATGGGGTCATATCTCGAAGTCGATTATGGGGTGATGTCTCCGTCACCCTACAAGCCATGACTGACATTTTGAGCGCGGCAAATGGACGTCGCAAAACTCGCACAGGCCGTGGGATGTTGCGTTCAGTAGATAAGGGGGTTCGTAACTTTGCAGTTCTGACCCGCGACCTGGGGAGGATCAACGCACTCTTAAAGCAGATGAAGACCAAAGGCAATCGCGATTTCGCTGCCGACATGATTCAGCCTGATTATTCGAATGAGATGATATCGCAGCTGGTGTACACTTATGTCGCCAGAGATTTATTAGCAAAAAACGATGCAATATCCTTCATTTGCTATGGTAGAATCGACTCTGCTAGGGACAAAACACTATCCGGCATGCCGTCCTGGGTGCCGGATTGGTCGCAAGATATCAAAACCTACATGCTACCACACACCAGGCTCTCAAAGCCAAAACGACGGGAAATTCTAAGCGATGGTGAGTTGGAAGGAAATGATACAAGTGGCGAGGAATCTGTTTTCCGTGATGCTGGCCCAAAGATTTTGCTTGTCAAGGCTATGGTCCTTGGTGAAATCACCCACCTTGCGCCACTGTCATATGACTTCGTTCCTGATAATTCACTGGAGGTCAGAGAGCAAGCCAGGAGGGATTTCGTAAAGCTTACTTCCAACTACAAAGCCGCCTTCGACTTGGCAAAGGATCACATTGGCGCTCGGCACGGCGACCAAGAAAACATTGAGGAGGCATTCTGTCGCACGCTCTGTGCGGACATATCTGACGATAGAACCAGACCTGCGACCATGGAACACGTTGCACACCAATCCCTTTGGACTCTTGGAGAGTCCCCAGAGTGTCCTATATCCGATGTGTTTATGCCAGGTGAACAGTGTAAGAACTGGACCGAGGATATCAAGACTCGCATCTGTCAGCTATACCTCGTCAGACGCAAGATGCAGTCCTCTCTCGACTCTAAATTTGCGCACATGGTGCGTATAGATATTGCGCCATCATTTTCTGAGTATCGCTTGCAGGTGCTGGGGGAAAAGACGCCTGAGGGAAAAGAGTCGTCGAAAAGACCTCTGTCCATGTTCAATGATGAGGGCGGCGGGCCACTCTCTAGCCTAAGCCGCTATGTCGATTACACCATCGGTAGGAAGTTTGCTATTTTGGATGGTTCTGGGCTTATGGGCTTGGTGCCCGAAGGAGCCAACAAGGGAGACATGGTGGTGTGGATTGAAAGCGAAGATTTATGTCTGGTTCTGCGGCCCCAAGATTTCCCAGATGATAACTTCGACCTCAAGAACAGTCCGCGGGACAATAACGGAGACAAAGATGCTTTCAGACTTGTTGGTGAATCATATATGTATAATTTGAACTCCGGTGTTGATCCAGGGAGTGCGCATCCACGTTTGTTGAGAGTTTGGTGAGGGATGTACATAAATGAAGAAAGCTGCCTTTGTAGTATATCTTTTACCATATTATCGTCATCAGACTGTGGTGCATTGGGGCGGTTTTGTATCAATCCATGTGCGTCAAAATCTCAACTGCGGTATCCTTAACGCGTCTTATGACGAGCCAAAACATACCTCTCTTAAGCTTATCAAGTTCTCCATCATGACCAGAAACCAAAAGCCCGAGCGCCTAGTTAGGTATTATTTGCATTGGTAACTTTTCACAAAGTGCATTATATCATGGCCTGTTACCATTGCATTGAATGCAGTCACCTTACGAAACCCTTCCGTATTGACTAGCAATCGATTTTTAATATTTACTCCTTTTTTTTCTTTTTTGCTTTTGGGGATTTCTTGGGCCTCCATGCTCAGCGCTCACTGTATACTACGTTGGGGCTCTTCTGTCACAAAGCGCGATTTACTAAAGGGAGCTAAAATGGCTATGGGGGATTTGGTGCATTGGAGGCCATGTTGATTAATCTAAGTCTAAGATGCCTGCTGCCTTGAGGTTACACACATTAGGCTCCTTTCGGAGCCGGGCTAACCTCGATCCGGTTACCCTTCCAACAGAGCATAAGAATTGGGTAATCAATTCGCCTTAATTAGAACAGAGGAAATTATGCCGTTGTGGCACCATAATTTATACCAATCCATCGCACAAAGGGCTCCCGAGCCCCCGAGCTTCCATTCAATCAAAGCCAAGCGCCCTAGCGCTTGTCTCCACCAATGTTTACATCTTCGGCCTTCGAACGCCGGACCATCTTACGCGGACAGGGCGTAGTTACAGTGGACTGCTTTACCCTGAACAATCACCAGCTTGAGCGTATGATCGCGGTAAGGCAGCCCTGGGGCTATTTGGTATCAGGCAAGGATGCGTATAAGGACATGATCGGAATGGATAGTCAATCATTGCATGGCATATCTATCTACAAGTATTTACCGAGAAGGGAGTCAAGTCGCTAGAATAAAAAAATGAGTATTGCTATTCGGGCTGTAGTGTATTGCTATTCGGGCTGTAACTTACCTATTCAGGCTAGCGTTGGCGCTAGGTCAACAGGACCCAGTTGCAGCGGGGCCACTACTAACTATAATACACCATAGCCGCTATAAGTCAATTTAAACCACTATAACAGGAACGATGCCTCTGACAATTAGCTACTAACTCTACTATAAGCTATTCCAACAGCTATTTCAATCAGCTATTTCAATCAGCGCCTTTCAATCAGCGTCTTTCAATCAGCGCCTTTGACTAGCTATTACAGTGAATAACTGCGCTATAGTTATAGTAGGTATTATGCTGTATTTTTATATGTATAGAAGATTTTTAGCGCTAGACCCTGTTATAGCTAGAGCCTGCCAGCTTAGCTCTAACGCTAGCCAGAATAAGTAAGTTACAGCCCGAATAGCAATACTCAAAAAAATACCCATTGGTTTGATTCCGCCCCGAGATCCTCAGGTACGCAAATTTAGATCTGCCGATGGCGTCATCGGCGAAAAGGCCGTTCAGTAGAGTGTCCGCTTTTGCAACAATTACTGATGGCTTTGACGCGTTTGATTCGTCCATATCCCAGCATTTCTCCATACTAGGGACAGCTCAAATCCTGGGAAAAAACAATCCAGTGATAACAACATTAACATCAACTGCTACAATTGTCACCATGGCCGATCTGGAAAATCCAAAAGTCCCTCTCTCCCGCATCCGGCCCCTGGGCAGAGTTGCATTTCTGCATCTTTGCGGCCGTTGATATCATTATTGCTTGCCCTTGGCAATGTTGCAATGCCGTATTTAACTGCCACTTCAAATTAAACAAGCGAGAGTGGGACATGTTATGTCTCACACGGCGCATTCCACTCGCTCGCCTCGGGTAGCAACCAGGGCAAGTTATTTAGATCTGCGATGCCCCCTATGACAGAGTCTCCTGTGTTCGACATAGCATCAATACTACCCAGTAGTTGTTACGATGCCTTCTCTGTCGTTGCTGGCCGCGGCCTCGTTTCTCATCCCAATTAGCACTGCCAGCGTCCTCATTGAGGATGTCCAAGTCGTGCCCTCTGGCTGGCAGCAACTCGGCGTTCCGGAGCCTGCACACCCACTCTCATTCTCCATTGCCCTCCGCCAACCCGCGATCCATGAATTGACAGCAAAGATCATATCCGGGCCCTCTACTCCCCTCTCCCAGGACCAGATTCGTGCTCTCCGTGCTCCAGCTGCGGCCGATGTTGACGCAGTGACACAGTGGCTGGCCAAGAACGGCATCACTGAAGCTACCCCCAAAGATGACTGGGTGCATGTGCGAACCACAGTAGCTCAAGCAGAACAATTGCTCGACGCCAAGATCAATCGCTATGTCTTTGAGGACAAGTTCCACATCTTGCGCACCAAGAATTATACGGTTCCCAGTTCCGTTTCGAAGGCTATCAGCTTCATCCACCCCATATCCAATTTCATGATACCAAAGCGTCAAGTCATGCGCTCGGAACCTATTTCCGAGCAAGAGCTGCAAACCCGCGATGCTGCTCGTTGCCAACAAATAACTACCCCTGACTGTATTCGCCAGCTCTACAATATCAACTATCGGACCCCCGACAATAAATCATCGGTTCGATTCGCCATCGCTGGCTTCCTCGAGCAATATGCTAATTACAAAGATCTTCATCAATTTCTCGAGGTCAACGCACCAGCGATCGAGGCAACCGGCTATAATTTCACACAGGACTTTGTCAATGGTGGTCAGAATTCTCAGGATCCAAGCCAGTCAGGTGGTGAGGCTGCGCTGGACATTGATTACGCCATGGCTCTTGCATACCCAGCCAACATCAGCTTTATCGCTACCGGTGGCCGGGGAGAACAGCTGGATAAGGACGGCAAACCACTCCAGGGTGATGACGATACCAATGAACCATATCTTGAGTTCTTCGAATATCTTCTCAGCAAGCCTGACGAAGAAATACCTCATGTCATCTCCATCTCATATGCCGACGACGAATTATCAGTTCCTCGTGTATACGCTGAAAAAGTTTGCAACTTGATCGGCATGCTCACCGCTCGCGGAACTTCTGTCATCGGCGGATCTGGTGATGGAGGTGCTCAAGGCACCCAAGCTGACAGCCCCCTGGCTTGTCACACAAACGACGGCACTGATCGCGACGTCACAATGGCTACTTTCCCTGCAACTTGTCCTTGGGTTACTTCTGTTGGTGCCACGTCCAACAAAGCAGAGCCCCTCACCGCCGCGACATTCAGCACTGGAGGCTGGTCGCAGTACTTTGAGCAACCTGCATGGCAAAGTGCAGCCGTTGCTGGATACGTCAAGGCCCTGGACGGTCATTTGAACGGCTACTACAACAATAGCATGCGTGCTATTCCCGATATCTCTGCCATTGGGGAAAGGTTTTTGGTTACTATCAACTCGAAGCCCAGTTTGCTTGATGGAACAAGTGCCAGCACACCAACCTTTGCATCTTTGATTGCTTTGGTAAATGATGCACGATTCAGAGCAGGCAAGCCCGCAATTGGTTGGTTGAATCCGATTCTGTATTCTGAAAAGGTCAGGGCTGTGCTTCAGGATATCACATCCGGGGAGAGTACCTCATGTGTCTTTAGTGATGGATCGCAACCTGGTGGATTCCCTGCCAAGGAGGGCTGGGATGCCATTACAGGTTTGGGAGTGCTCAAAGACTTTTCGGAGTTCTTGGAGGTGCTCGTTGATGTTTAAGAGGCGTAAGAGAACTCTAGTACCAAGTTTACGAGCGTGATCAACTATAAATAAACGATGTTATCAGTGGAGAACCGACATGTTGCTTTGGCGATTTGAAAGAATACAATGCTTCATTTCATTCACAGTCCAGACTGCACGGGGTAACGCACACATCGTCTTTGTTCGAACAGCGATCACGATGGACTGCATGCCTGAGCCACATAGCGGATGTTGACGGGATGTGCAGCACCTTAATTGGAAGGCTTCCGTAGCTCAGTTGGTTAGAGCTTCGTACTAATACTTTGGTTTAGGCCTAAGTGTTGGTGATGCGGAGGTCGCAGGTTCAAGCCCTGCCGGGAGCAAAATAGTCTCACGACGCCGTTCAATTCTTTTTGCCTTGTTTTACATTTCTTCGGTCACGAATATTTTGTGTGTATATGAATCAGACAGAACATTTTATTATTTTCTTTCTCAAGGTCTCATTATAAGAATTGTAAAGAGACTTGCCTGGAGCTAGTATATTTATAATGCAGAAGTGATTTTACACTGAGCGGTCCAATTCATAGCGACAAGGCAAAAATTTTTTTACTAGGCCATGTAAATAAGTAGAAAGTTTTAATTGCATTCTATATACGATATAAAAAGAAAGGACTAAACTAAGAAATCATGTTATCATAAGTCCCATTATCATACTCCATAGAAAAAAAACCCCTCCCCTTTAAACGCCGTCAAAACTATCTAAAAGAAAGAAAATTCAATCATCCATCTATGCCTTGACCAGCTTTGGGAATGCCCAGCGAGCATTTCTCGCGGCAGCTTGCCTCAAATAGGCTCCCAATAAGGGGTTCAGACCCTTTGCTTCGGCCTTCTCAATCCATTCCTGCAGCGGCATGGTTTGAATGGGGAACTCCTCGGTCATCTTGGTGACGTCAGCCACGGCAGACAGAGGGTACACAAGTTCGCCAGACTCGTACTGATACTTGATGTCAGAAGAGACGGCACGCTGTTGGCCAGCAACAGCCTTGACAATGGCAGCAGCTACGCTGTGCACAGAGATGAGATCAAAGTAGCCCTTCCAGTCCTTGCTCTCCGGGACTGCCTCGAGCTTCTCAACGAATCGGAAAAGGTTGCCCATGAGATCAAGGTCACTGCTGTCGTTGCCAGAGATACTAGCAGGGCGGTGGATGGTAATGGGGAGACCGAATGCTTCGGCGACGAGCTCGAGATGACGCTCGCTCACCCACTTGGCAGTGATGTATCCATCGGCATCTGGGGATGGGGGGTACGATGACATGGAGATTTCGCCAACCTCATCGAGAGGTGTCAACTGTGTGACACTGGCAGAGGAGACGTAGTGGAAGGGGATGCGACGAGGTAGCGCCAAGCGAGCAATTTGCTTGACCGCCTCGACATTGGTGCGACGGAGAGAACCATAAGTCTTCATGAAAGAGACATCAGCACCATTGTGAATGACAATGTCTGCCGTGCCGAAGATGTGCTCAGCGTCAGTAACAGAGAGACCAAGATCAGTGGGGCCCAAGTCACCGTGGAAAACCTCGACGCGGCTATCAGAGAACATGCTTGGGAGCTCAGAAGCATTCTTGCGGACGGCAATGCAGTACACCTTTTCGACCTGCTTGTCACGAAGAAGACGCTCAAGAATGTGTCGGCCCAAGAAGCCAGTAGAACCAGTGAGAACAATCACCTTGGAAGGACCGGAAGCAACAGCTGTGTCAGTCTTGGTCTCGTACTCTTCGCTGGGAAGTAGAGCTGCTTCGGCTTCCCAATCGCGGCTCTCGCTGTCTTCTTCAGTTGATCCTCCCTCAAGGAGCGATGCCATGCCCTCAAGAGTGGAAGAACCGAACAACTGCTGAACAGTGGGGGCAAATCCAAGCTTCTGTCTGAATGCAGCTTGAAGTTCAACGAGGAGAAGCGATGTACCACCAACGTGGAAGAAGTCGGTGCTTGAAGTAATTTCAGTCTGCGAGAGTAGCTGGCCTGGAATCACCTGCTCCCAGAGCTGTTTGATCTCTTCCTGAATAACCGGAAGGGAAATGTCGGCGCCGCTGGCACTGTTGGCGATAGGGAGAGATTGCAGAGCCTGTCGATCAAGCTTGTTGGATACGTTCAAAGGCAAAGCGGCAATAGGAATGATGGCGGATGGCTTCATGTACTGAGGAATGGTGAGACGACCCTTGAGCTGCTGAAGGAATGCCAAGTCAGTGTCATCAGAAAGACCACTTTTCAATTCGACGTGGGCAACCAAATAGTCGCTGCCAGATGCGGTATCGGTTCGAACTGAAGCCGCAGCCTGGACAATGGCGCCCTGGGAGGCCTCGACGATTGCGCGCTCAACTTCTTCGAGCTCAATACGGATGCCGCGCACCTTAACTTGGCTGTCACCACCAATACGGCCCTCAAGGACGAGGCCGCCATCGGTAGTCAATCGGCCACGATCACCTGTGAGGTGCAGGGAAGTCCAGCCCTGGGACTTGAACGCGTCGCTGGCGTAAGGGTTGCGGGGGAACTTTTCAGATGTGAGTTGTGCGTTATTCAAGTATCCAAGACCGACACCAGCGCCACCGATTGCGACTTCGCCAGTGACACCGGCGGGGACAGGCTTGCCATCCTTTCCGACAATGTAGAGTGAATAGTTGGGATATGCCTTGAGGGGGAGAAGAGATTCCTTCTCGTTGTATGGAACCACAGCGGATGCACAGAGGAAAGTGGTTTCAGCAGGTCCGTAGGCGTTGATCAAGGTCAGTTCCGGCTTGCTGAGAGAGCTGAAGCTGTTGGCTAGAAGGTCAGTGACCTTCTCGCCACCAGAGCATGCGAGTCTCCACTTGTTGCTCTCCTTGAGATAGTTGTCGCCATGGCGAATAAGAGAGACATACTCGGCGGGAGTCGCAGAAGTGATTGTGACGCCGGTGCTGTGGATCAAGCTCGCAAGTGCGTTAGAGTCGCCTCGAACCTCGGCGGGAGCGACAACAAGAGTTGCAGCATTTCCGAGAGCGAGGAAGATCTGGAAGAGGGACATGTCGAAGCTGAATGCTGTTTGCTGAAGGATGACTTCCTTACCCTCCTGGACCTTGAGGTAATCGGTCGTAATCTCGATGTTGTTGCGAAGAGAAGCGTGGCTAAGACTGATTCCCTTGGGTGTGCCGGTAGAACCACTGGTGTAGATCAAAGCAGCCAAGTCAGCTGACTGTGCTACGACTGGTGATTCAGACTCGGAACGAGAGACTTCAGCGATGTTGATCACGGTGACGGTGCTGGGCAGGATCTTGGCGTCGTTTTGGGTAGAGTTATCAATGATAACACATGAGGGCTTGGATTCAGTTGCGATAGCTGACAGTCTGGATGATCCGACGCGGGGATCGAGAGGAACGAAGGTGCGACCAGACTTCAAAATGGCAATAATGGAGGCAATGGCCGCGGGTGTGGGTTGTTGCAGAACTCCAACAATTCCAGTTGCGTTGGCCTTGTCCAGTGCGGTGGAGATACCACCAACCAAAGCTCCCATTTCGGCGTAGGTCAGAGCAGTACCATTTCCATCAGTCAGAGCCAAGTTGTCAGGGTGAGCATTGATCTGGTCCTGGATTCTGTGTGACAAGGTCGCAGGCCAAGTGTGCTCAAATGTAGCTCCAGTTCCAATCTCCAAAGCCTGGTCAATTGAAAGCTGCTTGTGAAGAGTGGGTTTGTTCATACGAGAGGCAGGGTTGTTGGCAAAGGCCTCCAGCAAGTTGAAGTAGGAGTCGAGGAGGGTCTCAGCGCCAGCCTCGTCGTACAATGCCTTCTGAACCGAGAGCATGACGTTGGTTTCACCTCCGGGGTTCTCGACGACATCAAAGCTGATGTCGTAGGCGAGTTCTCCACCGCTCAACAATTCACCCTCGCACTCACAGTCGCAGAACTCACGAACCTCAGCAACGCCTTGGCGGTAGTTCATGAAGACCTGGAACAGAGGGGGCTGAGAGGCAGATCGAGGGACGCCAAGCTCATTGAGAACGACGTCAAAGGGAACACGTCCATTGGCAAATGCCAATTGAGACTTCTTATGCATCTCCTCCAATGATTCGCTGAAGGGCTGAGAGGATTCGCAAGCAACACGAAGGGGTACCAAGTTGAGATACAAGCCAAGGCCCTCCAGAACCTCACTGGATCTACGGTTGGCATCAGCCATGCCGATGGTGAGATCATCAATGTCGACATATCGAACAATGGTGGCCTTGAGAACGGCCAAGTAGAATGCAAAGACACCAGACTTGAATTTGCGAGATGTCTTCTTGATCAAGTCCGAAAGCTCAGCTGGGATTCGTCGCTCGATACGTCGAGTGCCGTACTGGGTGACTGCTGGGCGGGATTGCTTAGAGGACAAGGGGAGAAGAGGAAGTGGCTCAGGCAGAGTAGAGAACTCGCTTCGCCAGAAGTCAAGCTCAGGCTTCCACTTGCCAAGTCGGTACTCCTCATGTTCGCGGATGGCAAAGTCGGGGTACTGCATGATACCAGGTGTGAAGGGAGCGCCTTGGAAGGCCTTCTGGATATCATTGAACAATACTTCGAAGCTCAAGCCATCCATGTTAATGTGGTGGTAGCCCAAGATGAGGAAATTGACTGTGGGCGAAAGAGTAAGAACCTGGAGACGCATAGTCTGGCCGGCCTCGAGATCATAGACATGGCGTTGGATTGCCTCGTAGGCCGGGGTAACCTCATCTGCACTGGCAATCTGCTTGCGCTCAAGTGTCAGTGGTGAGGTCTTGAGAACTACCTGCATGGGCTGATTGCCGTTATTGACAAAGGCAGTGCGGAGAGCTTCGTGATGATCGCCAACAGTAGTAACAGCGGCTGCCAATCGGTCAAGATCCAAGCGACCCTGCATGCGGACCACAGTGGTGATATTGAACGCACTCTGGTCGGGGAGGAAGTGCTTCAAGAACCAAAACCGAGATTGACCGAATGAGAGAGGGAGAGACCGGGCGATTTGCTCCTTGGGGAAGGTCTTCTCAATAGTAGAATACTCAGATTCAGTGTCAATCTCGAGGGGGGTAGCACTAGTTGTAGCGTAAGGAGTGTCGGTAGCTCCCAGAACCGAGCTGGATTCAGAAGTGATTTTGCTTTCACTCTTGGTCTCGAGAGTGTCAAGCGTAGACTCAGCGACCTCAACTGAAATCTGTGGTGTTACAATCTCCTTTGGTGGTTGAGGCTCGACAACGGCTGGTGCGGGCTTGGACTCAGAGGAGTTTCCGCTGTCAGGACCCAGGGCCATGGTGTCAAACACCTTTTCCTTGACGGGCTGAAGTAGAGCCCTGGCAGTGCCACCGTTGAGAACCTGAAGGACAGTAACATCGGCACTCAATTCCTTCAGGAACCAAGATCGCACTTCGACGGCGACAAGAGAGTCCATTCCGAGATCATCAAGACCAACATCCATGATCTCACGATCGACAGGAATCTGAAGAACAGTCCTCAACTTGGCAGAGAAAGCATCTATAATTATGTCAGTTTTGTATCACAAGACTTGAGAAAGTATTGTTACTCACTATCCAAGATAGTTGACACGTCCTCGCGCGTCTTTGCTTCTTCAAGCTGCTTCTTAAGTGGTACATTGTTTGACTTGCCCAATCCAGCAGAGGCAGATCCATCTTCATTCTGAACAAGGTGCTGGAACTTGGGATCAGCTGCCCAGCTCACCTTCTCTTCATGAGATGACAACAGGCGCAAACCAGTAGTAGTCTCCCATGTTTCAGTAGAAGACGGGCGACTGGCAAATACACCTTCGGCAAAAATAGTCAAGAAATCTTGCTCAGAAAGCCAGATATTACCCACTTCCTGGAGGAAGGTCTGTTGCTGCTGGTTCAACTCACGAGTGATGTAACCGTTACCCATGATAGCACCGATGTTGATGGCTGCACCTGCAACACCACGCTTGCGACGCTGTGCAGCGAGTGTGGTCATGAACATATTGGCAGCAGCATAGATACTCTGGCCCTTGTTTCCTGTAATGGCTGCGACTGATGAGAAGTAAACAAAGAAGTCCAATGGTGTATCGTGGAAGATCTCCTCCAAGAAAATGCTACCGTCGACCTTGGGCTTGAGAACCTTTTGCATCTTCTCCATAGTCATCTCAGCGAACATGGTATCGTGGAGAACCATGGCTCCCTGAGCAATACCACCAAATGGCGGCATCGTGGCGGTAATAACCTTGTAGGCTTGTTGAACTGAATCACGGTTGGTGATATCATTGGGGAAGACCTTGACTACAGCGCCTCGGGATTCGACACTTGCCAACCATCGTTGATCGATCTTGGGGTTACGGCTGGTCATGACGATATATCGAGCACCACGGTCAACCATCCAGCGGCAAAGGGATTGACCCAAGCCACCGGTAAGACCAACAAGCCAGTAGGTCTTGTCATCGGAGAACGTCAGGCTATCAGCCAATGGATCGATCTGTGATGGCAGAGTTGCATGAGCGGACCAGTCGATGACAGTGAGCTGACGAGTCGCGGCGTCATCAGATGAAACCGAGACAGGGTCCGTGAAAGTAACTCGGCTGCTGTCAACGGAACGCTGTTGTTCAACCTTGACATATGCCCAAGCAGCTCGCAGAATTGACCAAACCTCATCATCAAGACCTAGTAGAGTTCGTTCGGTGACGAAGGGACCTGAGCGAGTGAGAGTATTCCATCCTTGCTTGTCAGAATGTAGAGGGAGAGAGGAAATGACGGCTTGTGCCAAATCTTCGTTTGAAGAGAAGTTGGCAAATCGGTTGACGTGGACAGGAAGCTTGGATTGCAACGATCGAACTGTTTCCCTGGGGTGGACATAGATTGTGCCCGGGGCGCTGCTGCCAAGCTTTGAGGATGCCAAAGATGTCAACAGAACGCCGCGGCGGCTTGCTGCAGTCTTGAGAGCTCGCGCCAATGAAGCGGATGCGTCAAGGACAATCAATGAGTTGCCGCTGTCGAGACCATGCAGAAGACTCTGGGCCAACAGACTCTCATACAAGGCGAGAATTGTTTGGTCGACATTTTCGATGGAGACGGGCATGGTCCATGCCTTGTCCACAACAACAACGGAGCTCTGCACATCAGAGAGGGCAACAACGGTCTTGCCATCATCAGTAATACCAGCCACAATAAAGAGGTAATCTGATGAGGGGAGCTTGACCGATCGGAGGATGGACTTGATGACACGAATAGACACGGTGTCTGGGCGTGTCTCGGCAGCTGATTGGGATGTGGTTGGGACGAGGGCGTAGGATCCCGAGTCGTCGAGGCCCAAGGTAAGAGGTGTGTCTTTTGGATTCACCTCCTTGGTGACAGCTCTGCGAGACGCATTATAGCGCATGTTTCGGTTCTTGCTAAGCTTGACTCGAGGAATTCGAAGACGACCATCTTCGTAGCTCAATTCAGGCTCTGTTGTCCAGAGCAACTCAACCGGGTTGGGAGTTTGCTCCCAGACGTCAGCAAGCTCGAATCGGAGCAGTGATTCGGCCAGAAGCTTGGACTCAACGGAAGCGACCTTGTCAAAATCAAGGAACTGGAAGCGCAAGTGGGACATTTCGAGGACAACGTTTCGTCCAACACCCACAACCATGGCGGCATATGGATTCTCAGATCGAGCTCCAGCGGTAGCCCAAAAGACATTCTTGGACTGTTTGAAGATGGCCTGGAAGGCCTTGAGGCGCTGCGCTGTCATGTCCTTGAAAACTGGTGCATCAAGGTCGACAAGAGACAGGACACTCCCCATGACAGGCAGGCTCTGTTCTTCGAGCTCATCTAGCTTGGTAACCAGACGGACTTCCTTGAAGAAGGGTGAGACGATGTCTTTGACTTCATTTGCGAGTCTGGTACTGGCTCCCTCATTTGCAGAAATAATGGTCAGCTCAGAAAGGTTAACCTCCTCAACTGGAGCACTCAAAGGTTCACGGATGAGAACGACTCTGTCATCAACAGCCTGGGTGAGCAGAACTGACAATGGGCAAGTCTTCACATGAGGGGTAGCCTCATCAACTCCAGAAAAGCCAGTCTTTCGCATCACAGCATCCCAAGCAGGAATGTCAACGCAAGGGCTGAAAGCACGATCATCCTCCTGACCGAGCCACCAACCGGGAAGACCACCGAAAATGAAGCCGAATCGTAGCTGGTCATTGTCAGTGATTTCGAGGAGAAGGAGGTAACCACCAGGCTTGACAAGGCGTCGGAGATTGTTCATCGTGGCCTCCAAGTCCTTCGTGGCATGGACGACAAGGTTAGCAATGACCAAGTCAAAGGTCTGCTCTTCATAACCCTGGCCCTCAATGTCCTTCTCAATATCCAGAGTCTTAAATGTCATCTTGGAAGCGTATTTGCTGAAAGTCTCCTGCGCAGTAGGGAAGAAGCCGCTGGAAATATCAGTGTAGACATAATTGTCAAACCCGCTGGCCAAGTGCTTGAGGAGAATCTTGGTGGCACCACCAGTACCAGCACCAACCTCAAGGACAGACATGTGAGGATATCGGTTGCTGATCTGGGCAGCAATACGAGAAAGCTCTTCTACATAACGGGGCATGCCAAGAGCCTCAACATAGAATCTGTTGAGCTTATTGTCTTGCACCATGGGCTCGAGCATGTTCATCTCGCCACGAATGACACTGGGCAAGTTCTCTCCGACTGCGTACATGATCTCAAGATCAATGCTTTCAGGATGGCTGGAAATGATGCGCAGGATATCATCATGAGAATCATTCTTCCATTCAGGCTTGACATGGTCGAGAGTACCATCCCTGACGCGGCTCATGATATGGTCAACATAGTTGAAGAGACTGGTCTGATGAGGCAACAAGTTGGTGCGCTTCTCGCGGGGAATTTCTCGGTCAACGTTCTGAAGGTAGTAGTAGGCTACGCGTTCAAGATCATCAAACAAGCTTCTCTCGGAAACGGCCTCCTCGCCCTGGAGAGTGAGGCTACGACCATGAGGAATTAGGGGTCCCCATGTGAACTCGGAGAAGAGTTGGAGATCAGTGTCTGCTGTGGGTGGGACAAGAGGCTTGGTGTGCAATCCTTGGAGCTGGATAAGTGTGGTGCCATCCTCAGTGTACAAATCGACATCTCCGTTAATATCGCTTAGCTCAATACCACCGGGTGGCACTGAAGCACGGAAAGGTGTCTCGGAGAGAATGGCGGATTCAAGCAAAGGAACATTGAATTGAATAGTATCAATCTTGGTAGGAAGGTGAGTGGTTCGAAGACGGGTGTCGCCAGGGAAGCAGTAGGCCAGAATGATGGACTGGATGGCAGCATCAAGTGGCGCAGGGTGAACCAAGAGACGATCGAATCCGAATGTCGCTTCAGGGTGAAGGATGTGACCGGTAGCAAGATCCATCTTGCGTTGAAGCTTGGTGAGCGCCTTGAAGGGACCAGTATAGCCGAATCCAAGGGCACCGACAGCGTCGTAGAATCGGTCTTCATGCACCTCCAGCATTTGGAAGTCTGCCTCAGGTCGAGATGGCAGGGCATCGGGGTTTGCCTCACCAAGAGTCAGGATCATGTTACCAGATGCCTTCTCATTCATAGCGGTTGAGTCGCTTCGGCCTTCCTCAGCAAAGAAGGTGAATCGAGCAGTGATAGTATCAGCTGTTCGCACAATGCTTGTAAGCGAAGTAACAGTCTCAACACCACCACCCTCAGGAATAATGAGTGCTTGTCCCACAATGAAGTCCTTGATCTTGATGATGGAGATGGAAGAATCCTGGAACAGTTCTCTAACAGCCTCCAACGAAGTAGCGATATAACCGGCAGCAGGGAAAATGGACTGGTTCTGGATCTGGTGGTGCTTGAGCCAAGGAACCTCAGCAGCATTGAGGCGGTTGCGCCATCGAACTTCACTAAGACTGCTATCGACGATTCTTGTACCGAGAAGTTCATTTGACTTGATAGAAGCTGTTCGCATCGCTCGGATAATACGAGAGTCGTTGTAGTAAGGAGTTTCATGATCCCAGACGTAGCGGGGAAGATCCTTGACAAGTTCGGGCTCACTGGATCCCGACATGAACGCCTCGAACCCAGTGAAGTCAACAGCAATACGGCCACTAGCCTGCCACAAGTTACCAAGACAGTCAGCAAAAGCCTCAACAGCATTCTGCTTGCGTGTGAGAGCACCGAAATAAGGAATCTTCTCACGAAGGGTTTCCTCAATGGTGGAGCTGGCAGGCCCCTTGAGGGCAGGGTGTGGGCCGACTTCGATGACCTGATCAAATGGACCAGTCTCACGCAAGGCAGTCTCGCAAGCCTGAGAGAACAGGACGGTCTTGCCCATGTTGTTGGCCCAGTAGACTGATGCGAAATCGTCATCAACGTTTGCGATATCGTCACCGTAGACACTGGAAACCCAAGTGCAGCCGGAATCATTCGCAAGCTTAGGGGAAATGCCACAAGCCTTCAGTGACTCGATGTAGGGTCCCAGGCAGGGAATCATATGGTGAGAGTGGTAAGCCTTGTCAACAAGAAGAGCACGGTGGAACTTCTTTTCTTCTTCAAAGATGACACCGGCTTCCTCAACTGCATCCTTGTCGCCGGAGATAGTAACACTAGACGAGGAGTTACTGGCCGCAACGCAAAGACGGCCCTGGAAATCATCAAGCTCGCAAAGCTCCTGGGCATCCTCGAGAGAAGTTCCCACTGCCATCATAGCACCAAGCTCTCCATTGGCACCCTGGCATCGGTGGGTGTGGAAGCCTCGATAATAGGCAATGCGAATAGCCTCAGATGCGGTGATGACACCAGCCGCATAAGCAGCACCAATCTCACCAGATGAGTGGCCCACAACTGCATCGAAAGTGACGCCGGCTTGCTTCAAAGCTTCAACCAACATAACTTGCAGTGCGGTACACAGAGGCTGAGAAAGCTCTGCCTTGTTAATCTGAGACTCCTTGGCTCCAAGAAGCATCTGCTCACGCAGCGACCAAGAGGGGCGATCGCTCTCGGGCAGCGTCGCAAGACTCTCCTCCAACTCATCGACAATCTTGCGAACGGCGGGGGATTGCTCGATTAGCTCTGCACCCATGCGCGCCCACTGGGCACCCTGGCCGGTGAAGACACCAAGAGTTCGTGGCTTGGAAGAAAGAGACTTGGCTGGTGCGGAGTCTGATTTCTTATCATCCTGGCCATAAGAGCGCAGCTTGGAAAGAAGTGTCTCTGGTGAAGAGGCGGCAAAGACAGCGCGCTTCTGCAAAGTCGAACGGTGGGTAAAGAGCGTGTGACTGATGCTCTTGAGGTCCAGCTGAGGGTTGGCCTCAATAAAATCAGCATGTGCAGCAATGTTAGCCGCCAATGCCGTGGTGGAGGCCGCGGAGAAAATGAAAGGAGAAAATGACGGTGTTGGTGTCGAGATGGTAACACGCTTGACCGTGTCGGGGGTGTACGCCTCAAGAATGGCGTGCGCATTCGCACCGCCAAAGCCAAAGCTGTTGACACTGGCACGCTTCACGCCACCCTCGGGGACATCAGGCCAGTCCCGAAGCGCGGTGGGAATCTCCAGATTTGTGTAGTTGGGCTTGACTGTTGCGCTCAATCGGTTGAAGTGTAAATTAGGAGGAATCTTGCTGTTCTGAAGGGCAAGGGAAACCTTGAGCAATGATGCGAGACCAGCAGTACCCTCTGTGTGACCGATAACAGTCTTAATGGAGCCAACCAACAGCTTTGGGTCTTGAGACTGACGCTTGAAGCCAGACTCATCTCCAAAGAAGGCAGTGCTGATGGCTCGTGACTCGACAGGATCACCAGCAGGTGTACCCGTTCCATGAGCCTCAAAGTATTGTGGGCGGTCGGATGGGCGACTCAAGTCGAGACCAGCTCGCTTATATGTGTCGTGGATAAGTGCCGCCTGTGCAATTGGGCTCGGCATAGTAATACCTGGAGGTAGAAAGAATGTGTCAGTTTATTTGTGCATACATGATGAGGTAGGGCAATGAAATGGCTTACCTTTTGTGCGCCCGTCCTGGTTCGTTCCAGTCTCTCGAACAATGCATTCGATTTTGTCACCATCACGAATGGCATCGCTCAACTTCTTCAATACAACCGAAGCGAAACCGTCACCTCGGGCATATCCATCAGCTGCTTCATCCCACATCTGTGAAAGGCCATTGGGCGAAAGCATCTTCAATTTGCTTTCAGCCACGTATTGGTTCGGCCCCAACAGCAAGTTGGCGCCGGCTGCGACGGCGAGAGGAACTTCTCCGGCTCGTAAGCTCTGTACTGCTTGGTGCAATGCAATCAGACTTGACGAGCAAGCTGTGTCGATGGTGACTGATGGTCCATGCCAATCAAAGAAGTACGATATTCTGTTTGAAAGGATGCTTCGCGCCGTTCCAGACGCAAAGTAGGTAGGTGTAGAGTCGATATCTTGAGATAGAATCTCAGTGTAGTCAACACTCATGTTGCCAACGAATACACCAGTATGTGAACCTTGGAGGTTCTCCATTGGTAGACCAGCGGCTTCCAAACTCTCGTAGACAGTCTCCAACAGAAGACGCTGCTGAGGGTCCATGGCCAAGGCCTCGACACCCTTGATGCCAAAGAAGTTTGCATCAAAGACCTTGAAGTCGTCTTCGAGGAAGTATGAGTGACGAACATTGCTCGTGCCATGGTGAGCATTGTCTGCGTGGTAGTACCGATCAACGTTAAAGCGTTCCTTAGGGATTTCCTTCTTCAGATTGGGCGGGTTCTTCAACAGATCCCACAGCTTAGATGGGGTGGTAGCACCGCCTGGGAAGCGGCATCCGCTACCAATAATAGCGATAGGTTCTCTAGACATGGTATGTATGTTGAAAATATGTGACAATGAATGATACAATGAATGGTAAAGCGAAACAACAGAACGCTGGATGCAGGTGTTGAAGTCTCTGCTACTGTGTTTCTTTCTATAGTTGATGATCTATTCAATTCAAGTTGAGCTGGCGTTGTGCAGACTAATATCTGTTCCAGCTCCCAGTAAGATGGGTGAGATCTTGGCCCAAACCGGACTCGGTGTCGTGCCGCAGCGGTCGGCATCCCGCCACAAGTCATTCGGCCCGCCCTGCATCCATTGTTATTGCATGATTAGCACGTCAGAAGGGAAACCCGAACAGGTCGGAGTAAGCCCTGCCGAGCTATAATCGGAACGGAATTGGTGCTTCCATCGTAATTCCTTCATACCGCCTCAGACTCAGCTTGGCAGATCATCCCACGGAACGGCAAGGGTCTGATGAGATTATCCAATTCCAGTTTAGAAAAATTGGAATTATGACTGTTATTTCGTATCCAGAAGCTAAAATCATGCAGTTTTGTCTAAGCGGAATGTGGAGTATCCCCATTTTCACAATATGTGAACAACGCCCGCCCATATGGCGTCAATCATACGGTAAATAGATACTACAAGGATATTTGGTCATTTCTTATAGCAAAAGAAAATCAGGTCTATTGTTTATTTGTGATACAGTGTTCTAGATAGTTTAGGCAAAATGAACAATCCTAGTCAAACTTGACAACCAGTTTCTGGGCAGACACCTCCCTGCGCCTCAGCATCTCCAACCCCTCCAGAACAGCATCAAACTTTCCGGGAAGAATGCGGATCGGATGCCCCTTGATCTTCTTGGCATCAAACAGGCGTTGGACGCTTTGGTACCATTCAACACCCCAAGCCCTCATCTCGGGGCTCTCTGGTTTGGCGTATGGGCCACCAATGTCGATGCCAAAACCAATGATGCTGGCTCCCATGACGAGCTCCCGCTTAACCGTCTTTTTGTTGCACACGTCCTCTTGGAAACGCTCCAGAGCAGTGTAGCGACCACCAGCACGTCCGATGGCGTCAAAGCAAAGTGACATTGTCTTGATCTCGGCAAAGGGATCAACAACGTACTTCAGGCAATTACGCGTCAGTTTTTTTATGTCTGCTGCACACGTGGGCGACTTGTAGTCAAACACCTCGTCAGCACCATATGACTTGACAAGGTCAAAGTTTTTGGGGGAGCATGTTGCGATAGCTCTGTGTCCAAGGCTGTAAAAAAACAGTTAGCAATTTTATCTCTTCCAGAGCAGGAACCAAACAACTCACAGCTTAACCATCTGAATGGCAAGACCGCCAACCGATGTGCTTCCTCCATAGATCAGAACATCAACTGGCTTCTCTGCAGGCTTGTCGAAAGTGCCCGGTAGCTCAAGAGACTGGAAAATGGCAACGCCAGCTGTCGCAATGCAGCACGGGCTAAGTCCAGCAGCCTCCTCAAACGACATCCAATCTGGGATGCGGTATGTGAAGACGCTGACAGCTTTGATGTACTCTGAATATGAGCCAGAGTCTGTGTCGGCTGGGTTGCTGCCATTGACAGCGCCAAAGACGCGATCGCCAATTTTCCAAGGGCCATCTCTCTCGACGTCTGAGCCCAAGGCGACAACTGTGCCAGCAAAGTCACAGCCATCGTAGCATCCAGGTGTGGGACAAGCGGCGGGAGTCTTGAAATCGCAAGGATTAAGCGCTACCGCTGCTGTCTTGACGAGAATATGGCCTGGCCCAAGTTTGGGCAATGGCAAGCCGGTCGCAACTTGCAATGCGCCCGCTTCGCCTTGAACAACGGCGGTATGGGTTTGTGGGAGACTTGAAGCAGTCATGATTGTTGATAGTGGTGATGATAATGATGATGCAAAATTGATGATATGTCTCAAACGCAATCTGCAACTGATTAGGAAATGGCAGTCTTGGTCTATCACGGTATGCAAGTGGAGCAGAACGAATTCTATTAGTTTACAAGTGGCAGTCCCATTGCCATATCACAGTCATACTTCGTTGCCGTTCATCATGCGGTTGAAACTCCTTCGCATCCTTGAATCGCATGAACCGATTTGGTGGCAAAGCCTCTGCCGATCTAGGTAGATCGGATCGGCGGTATTCCCGATAACCCACCCCCATGGTAAGTCGGGGTCGGGCTCCGTATTACGCTGACATTGAGATCCAGCCACTCACAGTACATCGTCAGCAATGCGCATCAGGTCAGATCAGCACTGAGCCACAATTAGCCAAAGTATTATTGAATCAAGATATCACCTACAGAATTTCTCTCCCAGCATTCAGAGTCGTTCAACCGACCCATCTCTCATCAGCATAATCTTAACCAGACACAACCAGACAATCATATTGTCCAACTCATCATGAGAATCACAACAACTAGCCTGGCGCTGCTTTCACTGGGCTCCCTGGCAGCAGCTTGGGACTACCACTGGCCCGGTGAATGGGACGACAAATGGCCCGTCGACTCAGAGGCATCTACCACTGAAGGCTGCACCGTTAGTCACTTGGATGCCTACGAAATGGAGAAGGGGCGAAAGCCTGTCTTCTTCTCTACTGAACCTCTAGACGATCCAGAAGCCCCCAAGATGCTGCCCCTCAATTCAACTGGTGGTGAGCAATGGGAGTTTGATGGTGTCTCGGATGACGGTCTCCTGGCCTTCTGCTTTGGCTTCTACCGTGATCCAAACTACGCTATTCTCGGTGCAGGCAACCTGCGTCTGTCTGCGGAGTTTTCGCGAGTCAACGAGACACGATTTGTGCGTGTTGACTATCCCTCCAGCTCTACTGTAGAGAGCTGCCCGTGGGGTACTCGTGGTATTTGGAAGAGCGACGATTACAGCTACACATTTGAGGTATCCAAAGACATGAAGTGGTCTCGAATTGGTGTGAACACCGATGATCTCAAGGGATCTCTCGTCATGAAATCCCTTATTCCACCACGCATGCCCGACGGCTCGACCTATCCCAGTGAGACAGCCAACACTGAAGTTGTCCCATACTTTCACTGGGTCGAGCCCGTTCCCGCTGCGGATGTCTGGGTAGACATGGAGATTGAAGGCAAGCCTTACAAGTGGAGCGGAATTGGTGGCCACGAGCGTCTCTGGACCGCCTTCAGCTGGTTCACTTGCCTTCACCAAATGACTGCTCTTCGTGTCAAGGCAGGACCATACGCAGCCAGCCATGTCAGCTTCGTATCTGCCTTTGACAAGAACATCTACCGTCCCTCAACCATTCTCACTAAGGACGGTGAAGTCGTCTTCTCCTCTACCAATCACGAGGAGTCTCCCAAAGACGACTATGCCATTCTGTCCAAGACATACGGTGGCAAGGTTCATGGCAACCTCAAAGACAAGGTGACTGGCTTCGAGCTGGTCCTGGTCTCCCCAGCCTCCAAGGCCCAGTGGAGTTTCAGCATGACCAACGAAAACGTGGGTTTCGAGTACATGCTTGGTGAGGGTGTTGGAGGAACTGGATATTCAGGCAGGGTCGTTGGTGGACCAATTGGCTTGAAGCAATACTTTGGACCGGCGTTTGCTGAGGCGCTTGAGTTCCCCAAGAACTCCTACCTCTTCAAGCCCAACTACGTTGACCCCGTACCCAAGGGCAAAGATGAGCTGTAGACAGTGGGTATCCAACAATGTAGCTGATTAACTGATGAGACTAGTAAATTAGTCTCATTCGTTTCTTTGCGATGCAGTCATGAAATAAGATGGATTATGTCAACTAGATTAGTTAACGAATTAATGGCAAATGATGATTGCGGCAATACTGTTTATAAGTTCACCTCTTTCTAATGGTTATCGTAAAATGCAAGTCGACGAGACCAGCAGGCAATCAATTATGATTAATTTTTTTAGGGCGGATCAGTGGTGGATATTACTCCACAAGAACTTACATAGTGCATACATCCAGTTATTACAAGATCATTATTTTTATATCACAAAATTATGCCTTGTTGTCTTCTTGTCTTTTACTGGGCTGAGGGACGTTATTTGCCTACCCTAAACCCCAATGATTACAATTGGGCGTAACATGATCAACATTATTAAGTATCAATAACATCAATAAGCCCATTGTTATTTTTGGTTTCCAATTTAATTTTTCTCTGGTTATTATGAAATAGTTACGGTTTATTGCGGTTCCGAATCGGCGGCACTCATTAATCCGGTAACAGAAGACAAAATCTAAAAAACGTGTTAGTTAAAAGTGAGGATAGGTACACATCACCACTAATCAGTACAAAATATAGCATCAATCCATCCTTGGTCAAACACGCCCCTCCAAACTCTCTAAATAGGGAAAAAGATTATTAATTCAATGGTAGCTTAACCTTTCACACTACGAACGACTATAATAGAAGAAGTCGATCACTATCCATCTCATCATAGTACATAGCAATGCCTCCTCACAGCGATGATGACTTAGCACTAAGAGATTGTTCGCCACCAGCTAAAGTAGCATAGCACCTCCAAATTTAGATCCCGTCAAATCAGATCTTGGAATCGATCCACATTAGGAAGATTTTGGCTGCACTAGCTGACAGCACGGTTCATTGCACGTGGCACTGAATAACATGGATTCCTGTGGGATTCGGCATCGGAATACTGTTTTCCAACGGTTGAATTCATCTAAGTTTTCCCCGTCCCTAAGGATCTACAGTGCTTGAAGAGTGCATGGATGAGGTGGCTGTTTCCAGGGTAGTCAGCATAGAGAAGTCTGTGGCAAGACGTTATCAAGGAGAGGGGGTGAGGCCGATTCATTCGGAGCTCTTTCATTGCTGATTGGTCAAAAAGTCGGCAGTGCCGAGCTTTAGATCGGAATTTCCGAGTGGGGCCGCCCAGGTACCGGGAAGTCCGAGTTTGGACGAATCTGATCTCTCGGATTGCATGTAAGATCGCTCTCTTGAAACTATTGGAGGAGGGTCATCACTTTAAAATCTCACTTGCATTTTGCGGGGGAGCGAGAGCGAAGGAATGTTAAAAGGTCAAAAAAGAAAATTGTTCTATTGTGCTATGTGCTGAGTAGGATGTCCAAAATAGAAATCTATGAGAAACTAAGAAACAAGTGTGTATGATGTATATGCTGATGGAAAAGAAACCGAAACTGCTAATAATGAAACTGACATAAGAAAAAAAAGCACTCTTATTATTGCTGCCGTTTAAGCGAGGCTGTCAAAAGCGCCCATGCATTCGTATGCCGAATCGCTATGAATGCTGACGTCTTGGAACCCGACGCACTTCCAGCAGTCCAACAATTTGTAGGGATCGTACTTGGCCTTGATCCGGGCCAAAGCTTGGTAATTGCTGCCCCAATACTGAGTCTGCCAGTTCTTCACCCATGGGTTTGACTCATTGGGATATGCGGCGCCGTCTGGCGCAAGGGCCTGAAGGTCCAGCTCAATCTGTTGGGTGCTCTTGGCAAGTTGCTTGCGAGCGTCGACAGTGTCGTTCCATGCATACGCTGTGTCGAATCCGACATCCCAGTAGCTGTTGCGCCACGCAGGATGCATCGAAGTGCTATTCTTGGTGTAGTTAAATTGCGCCGGGGGCGTCATGAAGAGAGTTGGCGTGTTACCCTTGCTGATCTGCTTCAACAGGAAATCCTTCAGCTTTGCTTGGCCATCTGCGGTTTCATGCAGCCTCTTTGGAAGCACACGGAAGGATAGCAGGGGCCCAGTTCCGCTGTCACCCGGGGTTACAGCGATAAACTTGCTATAGAACTCGTAGAACGTGGCAAATCGCGTGAAGCTTACGGTTCCATTGATGGATTTGACGTAGTCGGTCACTGCTGACAGGGACTTGGCGGAGGCTGTCTCGTCTAAACGGGTGTTGATCAGGGACAGGCTGCTGGAACTCATGGGGCCACCCCACCCATCCGCGGACCAGGTTTTGGTGTTGTTAATCAGCAGGGATATAAAGGGAGGGGTGTTTTGTGGCGTAGGGGGGAAGGTCAACAAAGCAAAGGTAATAGGAATGGCTGGCTCGACCTGGACCGTAACATTGAGAATGACTCCAAAGGAGCCGCCACCTGCACCACGAAGGGCCCAGAAAAGGTCAGAGTTGCTCGTGGCGTTGCATATGCGATGCTGCCCATCAGGGGTAACGATTTCAATTTCGAGAATTCGGTCAACACCCAGACCGAAAGTCGGGGATAAGACTGAGTGGCCACCAAATAAGCTGAATCCTCCAACAATGGCAACAGTTGGCGAGGATGGGCTGACAAGGGTAACGTTATGCAGGTTGGCAAACGCCTGGGCCTCATTCGAGTTGACACCCACACCAAAGGTGATGGCCATGACGGGCTTGCTGCCAGGGGTAGCTGGTTGGAATGTTTGATGGAATGTCATCTGCTTGAGATTTCGCGTCCATAATGCAAGAGAACCCTGTAAGCTGCTGCGGCTCATGTAGTCATGCCCGCTGGATTTGATCGACAGACGGTTTCCGGTTTTGTGTGCAAATGTAAACGCAGCTTGCACATCCTGGGCGTTGGTCACCTCCAAGTAATGAGGTGCCACAAGCCCTTGATTGCATTGTGCTCCTGCAGCCAACGGTGCCTGGGGGTTTTTCGTGTTCAAGAAGCACTGGTTGGTTGTGTTGGATATGCAGCCGTCGCCATAGAGGTGAAAGAATCCTGAATAATGATCGGTTCGAAAGCTACCATTGAGGTAATTTTGTTGAATACTGCTGCACTGTGCGTTGTCAACTGGCACAGTCTGACCGTTGAGCGTTGAGTAGCATGGTCGAGCGAGAGGGTCAACCTGATGGAGTCTTCCAGAAACCTGATTGGAAAGTGCCTGCCAATCACCACTGGTTGCAGTGGAGGTGACTGGAGATGCAAGTGCATACAGGAACAGGGCCGCTGCAGCAAGATGACCACGTGGTCTTGTAGGGATTGCCATGATGCGGGCCTTTCTGGTTTTGTGATGTGTCTTCTGTGAGACAGATCTTTCAATGTACTGATCTTGAGCTCCTCTGAGCTTCACCAATGTGCGATTCCATTCTGCTTTATATGCAAATCAAGTCTATAATATCATCTAACTATACTTCACTCTTTAATGCTATCTGATATAAGCCGACATCCGGCCCTCCCTAAGCCTCCTCAGCTGATCATCATTCTATAGCTATAAAACAATAGCTTATAACGGGCAAAAGTAAGCCGTGCGTCAGCCCCCGGCTTACCCTCCAAAGGAATTCTGAAACGAACACGAAGGAGTCCCGATCCGGTCAAATGTCTCCAGATAGCCCATGGCCGTTTATTGGATGCTCTTCTCCCTGAACAAGACGGGAACCATCGGGCTCGGGCTGTTCTGGAAATCGTGCACCATGTTGGGAGGACGGGACGAGCCTTTCGGCCACATCACATCATACCGAGTCAAAATGTGAATCAAAATCAGCTTGATTTCGTATCCTGCATAGTAACGACCGGGGCAGGCATGTGTTCCCGCTCCAAAATTGATCGCGCTCTCCGAAGCATATGCAAAATGGTGTCTATTTTCATCACCAGCCTTGCGCATCTTCAAGAAACGCCAGGGATCAAAGTCGTAGGGATTAGGGTATACATCAGGATCATGATTCAATTCAAAGTTGGGGAACGCGAACTGTGTGTTCTTGGGAAGGTGAAGACCGTCTTGGAAATCGTACGGCTTGACTGCAGATCGTTGGACCGTGACTGCATGTCTTATTAGTATCTCATATTATCATGTCCAATATTCACGGCTATACCGCTGGGAATTAAGGTGTCTACTCACCCAAACCAATGGAGTTCATTCTCTGGCTTTCTGACATGAAGCTGTCGAGTTTCTCAAGTTGCGTGAGTGCCTGCTTGTTCCACCGGCCGTCCTTGCATGTGGCGTGCACCTTTTGGATTTCCTCTACAATTTCCTTTAGGATATCGGGTCGGTCAAGAAGATCATACAAGACAGAAAGGCCGGTTGCGGAGCTGGAGTGGACGGAGGCGATACCCAAGAAGAGCTGCTCATCGACCAGCTCTTGGACCTTCTTTCGATGGCCATCCTTGGTTGCAGCAATGGACCATTGAACAGCATCAGGCTCTCCAGATTCGGTGTGTTCTCCAGCTAGACGTTTCTCAAGAATTGGTGCCATGAGCTGAGCAGCCCGCAAGCGGTTTGCAAGAACAGCCTTAGATCCAGCATGACGGTACTTGGCCAGCCATCGAATGTAACGAGGATATTCTTTACGGATCTGCTGAGCAGCCTGGTGGGCCATGATGGTTGTGTGAACACCAATCTGTACCCACTCATCATTGCGTGCCAATTCAATACCAGCGAGAACTCTAGTGGTAGCGCGAGAGATTGTGTATGCAAGGGCCATGTAGGGAGGGAATGGAGTCCAATCTGAATTAATTAGCTCAAGAGCTCGACGCACGACCCTGTTGTCGCAAGGAAGTCATTGACGCAATCCTCTCACCTTCGCATTTTGGTATCTGGGTTGCCAGAGCGAGATCAATTTCTTCCTGAATACCATCCACAAGAACGGCTGGACCAGTTAGCGATTGCAGCGCTCGATTGTACGACCAGCGGACTTACTCAGATGCTTGTTCAAGTCGGTACGCACGATATGTGCGGCAACGTCAGACTGCTGGGGTGCATTGCTGTGGTCGAGGAGGAATGCCTGAAAAAAAAATTGTTAGCATTGACCATGATGTCTTATTCTCAGCGTAGAGTGAATGCATTTACACACCTGTTTAGAGTACAAGGGGAAGCTGAGTCTATCCTGAGGCGCGCTCTTGACTTCACCAAGATATTTCCATGGAAGAATAACCTGGGGGAATTCGGGGTCCGCTGGGTTTCTCAATTTGAAGGGAAGCCCTCGTTTGGTATACTTGAAGAATGTCAGAACCATGCGCTGTATCTGGCTGCTGTGTAAGTGCGGACAAACCTTTTCGTAGCCCTCGTGCAGCAACTTGCTCGTCTCTTGGACATAGCGCTGCGTTGAGTTATCGCCATCGCTGAATTGGAGGTACGGGATATGGTCAAGGCTGTCCTGTGACGCCTTTCTGATCGTGTACACAGCGACAGCCAGCACCGCAAGGGCGACGTAGGGGCCGTACGGCGATTCTAACAAGAAATTGGCTGCCGACATGATGCTAATCAAGATGTCTTAAAGACGTAATGATGATTGGAGAGATACAAGGCCACAATTACAGATACCTGCCACTTTTAATATCTCCTTGAACCTCGTCCATAATTCTAACCGTCATCACAAAAGCAGCTTTACGATGCATACAATTCTTTCGGTGGCGGAGAAGCCGACCGTCTCCATCATAATCCGGCGCCTAAACAGAGCGTCTAGTGCTTGGTGGAACCCTCTACGCCGGTATGCTCACACCATCCTACGGGCATTTTATAGTGCTGACTCTTCAGTAGTGGCCGAAGCCTCCGTCCGAGAATTGGGGGATCGAAGCAAGGGGAGGCGATGCGTTTGTCATGGTTACGATGGCAGAATGAGACTGATTATGATTGGTATGCAAAGAATATGAGATCGGATTAAACAAACTTGTGTTGCCTTGAGGCATAGAAGCCCGACATTACTCTGAAGAGCTTTAGATGCCTGGGCGCATTGGGCTGTTAAACAGGGATGAAAGCTCACTGAAGCATGGATGACACCGGGCCCTCGATGAAACTTAGGGTCCCTTTCAGTGGGCAAACTTAGGGACGAGCCCCAACTCTAGAGCTCTGTCACTTCAGTGGACAGTATTTTACTCCGAATGATGCTGTAAGACCTATCTATACCAAGTCTTTGAGGCCCTCACAATTCAAAACACAAGTAGGATGTCAACGGTTTCAATTTCCTGAATGCCATGAGCGATGATCTTTTTTCTACTTCTCGTACCAGGCTATTTGATAACTGGATTCATGTGCATCACCGATCTGCATGGATTCATACTTCACTGTGGCGAGGTTCCCAGAAAAAAACATGTTTTTGCTTGGATGATGCTCTTTAACATACTTTGTCTGACTTGATGAAAATACTAATGCAATAAATATCCTTTCATTTACTAGGCAAAGCGACCATCCTGTTCTCAATAAATACATTCTTAAGATGTCATAACCATTTATTTCCCGTGATTCATTGCTTTCGTGATCTGAATAGAAGCTTGGCCCCCATGGCAGGATACATGGAACCATTTGGCATGCTTCCCTTCTTTGGCTTGTCCTCGCCTGGGCGGTACTTGAAGTCATAGTTCATCAAAATATGTGCCAGAATGATCTTGAGCGTGTTGTCCGCAAACATTCGACCGGGGCAGGCCTGGGGACCATCACCCCAACCTGGCGCATCGGAACCAAGATTGGCAAACTTAAAGCGCTGCTCGTTGCCAGGCTTCTGACGCGCGCGGTAGTGGCGGAGACCGTCAAACTTCTCGGGGTTCTCCCATAAATCCGGGGAAAAGTTGATGTGATGCGCATCGACACAGATGTTAGTCCCAACAGGTAGCTCAGGGCCGACACTAAGTTGGAGAGGCTGCATCACTCGGCGCCATAAGATGACTGCACAAGCAGTTAGTAATTCAAAATCTTAAAATAAATCATGACAGGGAATCTTACTGTGGCTGAATGGGTTTACTCTGGAAGATTCACGCATAACACTGTCCATCTTCTTGAACTCATTGAGGTGGGTCAAAGGCAGCCTTCCATCGGGTGCAAGTTGCTTGATCTCATCGCGAAGAGTATCCGCTAGCTCAGGATCAGCCGCAAGCTCAGTCATGATGTAGAACAAAGTGCCAGCAGTAGATGTTGTCGACTCAAACGAGATGTTGATGTAATCTTCAAGGAGACGGCCGATGGTGTTCTTCAGACCAGAAGGGTAGCGACGCAACAGCCAGCTAGTAAGCGCGACTTTGCCTTTTTCCTGAGGGTCGACAAATGCTCGTCTGTCCTTGACGCTCGACTCATACTCTTGGATATCTTCCTTGAGCACAGGCTTGAGAAGGCTGGCCAGCATGAAACGCGTATAGATGGCTGGGGCAAACAACAAAGGCTTCAGGAATGGCCGGACAATAACTGGGAGTAGACTGATCAGAATAGAAGGAATAGCGACAGCCATTGGCAGTCGATCAACCTGGGAGATCCATTTCTTGCTAGTACCAAGATCCCTGCCTACAAAGGCGCTGGAGTTTGTCGAGACAACGATGGACTGTGAAGCAGAATAGAGAGTGACCTCTTTCCAATCAGCACTGGGACCAATTGCCGCGTCACAAGATGTCGCGCAATCTTGTTGTCGTTGATGGACAAGCGATGGGATAGCACGGGCAAGATCAACGGAAACAGCTCTGATAGGTGTTAGTATCTCTCTTGATTAGAGCTAGACTTTTCCCCCTCTCAACATACTTCATCATCTCATCGCTGTGGCGGGGGATGCCAGACCAGGTGGCGTGGAAGGCTTCACGGAGGTACTCGAGCGACGAGGCTCGAGACTCTGGAAGACGCTTGATCTCATCAAACTGTGCTGAAGGATAGACTACATAGTCGGTTCCGAAAGCCCGGATCCCGAATGGCTTATTGGGATGCTGTGATATACTGTTAGCATTACTTCTGTGTTGTGATGCATGTAATGTGAGCTGCATACCGTTTTAGCAGCTTCTTCCATCATCTGTACAAAGTCCATCTTGCTGCCTTTGGACTTTCCCACGAATGGGATTCCAAGGCTACGAAGAGAGCGTGGGCGGAAGAAGAGGGCCGAGATGATCCATGCAAACAGCAGCGTGACGACAATGCCCAGGCCAATGGCCACATTGGGGGATTCTCGCCATACTTGGGCCAAAAGTAGCTTCGTGAGCTGCCATCTGGTCAACCGCAAACCTGCAAATGAGTACTTGATGACCTGGTAACTCTCTTGCAGGCGAATATACTCTGCCTGCAGAGTCTCAATAAGTTCAGACCCAATCATGATGACTGCTCAAAGTGCGACAAATAATTGAACGAGCAGAGCGTCTGAACAGGGTAAAGTCAATTTTGGAAACATCTAGATCGCCATTATAAGGACCATCAAAGAAAATCTGATCATCATTGCTGACCCGAATTGGACGGGATTGATCCGTGACATGATCTGGGAGAAGTTGTGTCCCACAACGATGGGGCCGGATTCTCCGATGACTACTCGGAGCCCAGGTTTTCGGCTGACCGATGCCATCGGAGCCGCGCCACACATCAGCAGCTTACGGCTTAGATGGGAGCCCTAAAGTAGAGTATTAGATGCTTCTATTCAGGCTTCTACGACGCCGGAAGATTGAGCATTTTTGCACATCCTTCAACTAAACCCCACAATGTCAGCCCCTCACGACCTGAATATCCTGGATGTCACAGGGCGATGGCGCCTCAACAGGACGCTGTCTGACTCCCTTGAGAACACATTTGCCCTTGTAAGTCATTCACAACCTTCAAAAACGCACTCAAAAATGATGCTGATGATGCCGACAATGTACAGCAAGGAATTCCTTGGATTGTCCGCAAAGTCATCAACTGGGCAGACCTTGAGCTTCAATACGTGAAGCTCCCGCCTACAGAAGAGTCCACTGCAACTCGGTTCAGCTTCAAGCAGACCGTCCGACCTGGTGGCTTCGACACCAACAATGAGTACGTTGTCGACGGCGAGAAGCGCACCGATACAGTGCCAATCTTTGGAGAGATTACCATGCACTGCGCTTACGTGGGTCGCAAAGACCTGAAAGAAGAAGAGCTTCTCGGAAGAGAGATTGAGACTGTGGATGATGAGCATGCAGCAATTGTAGAGGTTGTCTATAGCGAGTACATGGGCTGGACGACAACGACAGTGTGGGGATTTGAGACTATTGACGGAGAGAGGAGGTTGTGCAAGTACAATACCACGGAGAAGGGAGATCAGATTGAGAAGGCCATAATGGTGCATGACTACATAGGAGAGCCAGTGGTAGTATAATTAATACATGCTTCTTCATTTTTTTCTGCTCACGGAAATTTGAATCGGCCATGATAGCGAGGGATGTATTATAATTCGCAGCTACGCTGATTTGTCCCTGATCTGCCAAGCACTCCACTAATCAATAGCTTGTGTTCCTTACAAGTGTCTCAGCATGTCATATAGCACGGCTATCTTATATCCCATAAGTGAACGACATATAATATTGGTTCTACTAAGAACAAAACTTGTGGATTTGACGCACAAATGCCACAGCTCAACACCACTCTGTTATCCCAACAATCCCTCTTCATACCAGCTAGACAAGGATGAAGTAAATCATCGTCGCTCCATACCTTTCATGCCACCTTCCTCTCTCCACTTCCTCATCACTCTTGACCATTCCAACACCCCCTTGGGGTACGTCTGCCATCGCGCGCCATACAGCTCTGGCTTTCCCTCAGCGTTGTAGTAACTTGGCGTGCATGACTTATGGAACTGGACCCTCATATCTCCAGCAGCATCCATCTCCTTCACCCAATCATCCACGGCCTCTTCAGAGGGCTCGATCACCTCATAAGATCCGTCTCGGATGACGTCCGCAATGACATCTGCAATATGCTCGCCACCTGCATATGTAGTATGTGTCCAGGTCACACCCACGCCAGACTGAGCGGCACCAAGATGGAGAAAATTGGGAAAATCTCGACAGTGGACCCCAAACATGGTTCTCGGACCTTGCTCTTTCCATGCTTCATCAATGGTTTGTCCTTTTGTTCCAGTGATTCTGATGCCCGTGCGATGCTCAAGGTCTGCTGCGAGGAAGAACTCAAACCCTGTAGCAAAAACAAGAAGATCCACATCGTATTCCTGGCCGTTGGCCGCGACTCCAGTCTTGGTCAGATGAGACACCCCCTTTCCATCCGTATCAACCAGCTCGACGTTGGGCCTGTTGAAGGTGGCAAGATACTCATTGTGGAACACGGGTCTCTTGCACATGAATGAGTACCACGGCTTCAGCTTATCCGCTGTTTCCTTATGCTTGACCTCGTTGTCAATCAACTGACGGACCTTCTCCATCCAGCGAAAGTTGGCCAGTCTCATTAACTCAGGAATGTCCTCAGGCTTGACCTCTACACCAGCAGCCTCAGCCTCCTTGAAGAGCCCTGTTGGGTTAAGAGCATCAAGGCCTTCAACAGCGGTGCACTCTTCATCTTTTTCGCCTTGGAGAACACTTGCCAAAAGATCCATTCGTCCCTGCTGCCAGCCGTCCACCAGGTCCTTGCTGAAATCGGGGCTGGTGACCCAGTTCTCACGGAAGCTGATTGTGGATGGGGTTCGCTGGAAGACTAGGAGTTTCTTTGCGCTCTCCGCCAATAATGGGATAACGGATACGCCCGATGCACCAGTGCCAATGATCCCCACCGTCTTGTCGGCGAGTTTTGTCATGTTGCCTTTGCCATTCCCGCCGGTGATGCTATAATTCCATCGACCAGTGTGGAAATGGTCCCTCTCAAATTCATTAATGCCTGGGATGCCGGGTAATTGCGGCTCATGCAGCGTGCCCGTAGCCATAACAACAAACTGAGCGGTAAAGTGATCATCACGGTTCGTGCGCACATGCCAACGGCGAATACCCTCATCCCAGTCGACTGTAGTAATCTTAGTCTGAAGGTATGAGTTGTCTTTGAGGTTCCATTTATCAACAACCCGGTCGATATGTTCCAGAATCTCAGGCCCTGAAGCAAATCGCGTGGTTGGGACATAACCAGTCTCTTCCAAAAATGGCAGATAGACATAGGATTCAACGTCACAAAACACCCCTAAAAGCATGCCATGTTAGAAACGCGCGCTGATAGTTGCCCGGATACTTTGACGCAACCTACCAGGGTATTGATTCCAATACCAGGTACCTCCAAATCCCGATGCCTTATCCAAAATGACAAAGTCTTCAACTCCGCGTTGCTTCAATCGCACTGCGGTAACCACACCACCAAACCCGGCCCCGATGATCAAGGTTTTGGTCTCGCACACCAGCGGCTCTCGGGAGAGAGGGGTGGCCCCAACATCATCCTTGAAACGGGACAGCGAGCCTTTTGCCGATTGGAACTGCGCGACACCATCCTTGCGCAGTCGTTTTGCTCGTTCTCGCTCATACTTGGCCTCGATGGACCCGATGTCGAGGTTCAAGGCTCTCAGAGGGTGGACTGGTGGAGCGGACTCTAACTTGTTATCTGTGGATATATCTCCCGCGGGTATCTGCAGAACAGGACCTTCTACGGAGGGCATTATTGAATGGATTAATAAGATGAACAGACGAAATAGTGTAGTGAACGGGTTGAAGAGAGACATGCGCAACTTTCCACACCATACAGATGTTGATTTGCAATCAGGGTGATGGTACTCGTCACTTTTTCAATAAAGACATGAAATTGATCATACGATGAACTCTGTGGGCTCTGGGAATAAGAAAAATAAATTTAATCCACAAATTCAAATGTTATGCTGTCGGACACAAACCTCCAGGATCTCGAGGATGACAGGTTTTCATTCCTGCGGTGTTCCGCACCCGACAATCTAGCCAGTGAGAACTAAGTGTAAGGTGATCACTAAATGACTGTTCACCTCACCCCAGACGCTGCGCCACTCCGAGTATCGCGATTTGTTGGTAGCATCCATGGATGTCAGACGAACTCCAAGTGGGTTTTCCCCATGGACCCAGATCTGGGACACAGATTTTCCCTTTCACACGTTTTAGAATACAACAAAAGGCAAGGATGTCATCCTACCCTATAGACACAACCCTGCAAAATCGGATTCAGCGAGAATCGGCTCGGCCGAAATATTCGGAACTCCATGGTCCTTCCAATCGGAGACCCTACGTTTCAGACTATGCCTGGACAGGTCAGACCAGAAGAAGAGCAAGACTCATCATATCTACTCATACAATATGATCGATGCTCGCAGGGTTGTGCTTTTGTGCGGAGGCTTACGTCTGAGTTGGGGGCCTGCATCTGTAGAACGTGCAGGATTCGTAAAGGTGACCTATCACGATGCTCAAGTGAGTAGCCCGCACGGGAGCAATTGAGACACCAAGTCATGTTTACTATAGTACTATGTTCAAAATTTGGGCCGTGAGGGACCACAATCCTCTGCATTACGAATTCAGACTGATTATGAAGGATCTGACTCGTTATTGTGTATGAGTAACGGATTCATAATACATAATGCCAGGACTATCAAATACAAGGATATCAAAAAAGGAAAAAGATGGGAACGCGGCTCTAAATGTCCCCTTGTACAGTCATGTGAAACTAGTTTCGCCCATCAAGAATTTGCTGCAGGCCGGGTTCGGCTTTTTGAATAACTTCAAGAATCTCCGCCCATGTGGATTTCATGAAATCTTCATCCTTGGCAAGATCGCCCACCCTGAAAAGAAAATGAATTAGCCCATAATTCTAAAACAGATCGACTGCCACATCGGGACACTACTTACGGGTATAGGATGTCATGATGCCAGAACCGACCGTGGCTTTCTGGCCCCAGGGCAGTGGCACTGACTAGTGATCGTGAGCCCTGCTCAGCGGTACGAGCAAAGATGGCCTGGAAGGGAGCCATGAAGATTTTAGCAGCCAGGGGAAAATTGCGGCCCAAGTCAGTCTTGCACAGGCCAGGACAAACTGCGTTGACGATAATTTTGGGATCGAAAGTGTCAGCAGATGTGGCTCGGGCAACAGCTTCCATGGCAGCCATGCCGAGGAGCTTGACCATGGAGTAGCTCTTGGTGGCATCCCACTTTTCCTTCTCGTTGGCCGTTTTAAGAAGGCTTCCAGTGGCACCGAACCACTCTTTCTGGACCATGTCATGGCCATTGCTGTTGACAAAGGTCAGGTGCACTTGTCGCCCTGCGGCAGCCGTTGAGCGAAGCAAGGGGAGCAGTAGAACCGCCATGAGCGCAGTGGACAGAACGTTGACCTGAATCGCCATCTCCCACCCAGTAGGTGACGCGACATAGTTGGGGTTGCCCAGGCCAGCATTCAGAAGGGCCACATCAAGGTATTGTGTCTTTTTCTGCAGCTCAGGCACAAAGGCCTGAACCGAGGCAAAGTCTGTTAAATCGACCGTGACAATATCAATGGTATCGGGCTCGCGACCGGTGATGCTGAGAATGTGCTTCTTTGCTTCTTCTCCCTTGGCTACAGAGCGAACACCGAGAATCAGCTTCTCGGCGCCAAGAGCGGAAATCTTGGTAGCAGCCTCAAGACCGAGACCCGTGTTGGAACCGGTAATGAGGACAGTCTTGCCGGCATAGGAGACCTTGGGGTCACTGGGAGGGTTCTTGACGGCCCAGCGCATCTTGGAGAGCTGGCCTGAACCCGCGGGTGGGCCGCCTGGAGATTCGCGTGCGGTGATGACGTTGGAAGACATGCTGGTGGAGGGACGGAGTTTTTTGTGATGTGGGTGGGTGGTACGTAGAATGGAGAATTGGATGGGTGGGTGATGCGGATGGATGTAACTCGGAGAGAAAATGAAATGTAAGAAGAAGAGAGAAGACAGGATGAGAGGAGGAGGAAGAGATGAATTTGAAAAGTAAAATGTAGAAATAAAAATATATCTTGTCAGAGTGACATGGATTGTTTTGTTGGTTGAATTTGTCCCTTCTCGAGACTCTCTTTGCCAGTCTCTCCAGGCGGATGCCCGCCGTTGAGGTCGGCTTGCCAATCTTCACCATAGATAGATACATGCCAAACACGTTCGGCTCCGTTTGACCCCCCAGAAAAAGCATCGGCGGAACACCGCCGGTGGATAGACATGTCTTGGATAGGGCGGGATTCCGCCTGCACTGCCGGCCGTGGCTTTGTTCTCCATAAAAATCTGTGAGCACGGCATATCCGACTCAACAAGGGCGTGTCGGAATCTTACGAACCAGCGAAGAGGTACAGTAGGTCATCATCGGCATGGGATCCGAAGGTGGTGCTGACTTATATGGGAGGGTGTGGGCTCATTAAAACAAGTGTGTTCTCGTCATATGGTTGGTTGTAACGAGACAAACAGCACCGTATCCTCCACATCCAAGCTCAAGAAGGGCTCTTTGTACGAATAGTGTGCAGTATCAGCAGCAGAACAGCAGCAGAACAGCCAGCAACACTTGAATCTCAAACCCAATAATATTTTCTACGCCAATTCCTTTCTTCATCCTCCTCCTCCTCCTTCTTCTTCTTCAAAATGCATCAATTCTTCAAAGGCGAATTCTTCAACTTTGAGACGGTCCGCATTGTCGGAATGACCCCTCATGGCGGTGCTGATATTGCTGAAGTTTTAGAGGCTGTTGGTCAGATCAAGGATGGCGACCCAGACAGCTGGGAGAGGGCCTGGGCTACTCAGGCTCAGCGTGCAGAGGCTCTCGCTGAGGAGGCCACAGCCAGCGGTGATCGCCTGTCAGCACGCCAAGCATACCTAAGAGCCTCTAATTATACCAGAGCCGCCGCCTATATGCGCCCAGGAGATGGGCCTAACCGTCCTGACCCTCGACACGCCTCAGTGTGTGAAAAAGTCCACTCCCTGTTTCGAAAGGCAGCCGCCCTGTTCGATTGTGGTGTCGAGTATCTCAGTATTCCATTCAATGACGAAGACGGCAGCAGTCACGCCAAGGATGGCATCAACTTCCCTGGAATCCTCTATCTACCCCCCGCCAACAAGCGTCTCCCCGGCAAGATACCCATCCTCATCGCAACTGGTGGGGCTGATGCGCTGCAGGAGGAGCTTTACTACATGCATCCCGCCTCAGGCCCTGAGCTGGGGTATGCTGTGGTGACGTTTGAAGGACCAGGCCAGGGTCTCACTCTCCGTCGGGATAATATCAAGATGCGTCCTGATTGGGAAGTTGTAATTGCTGCTGTTCTCGATCACGTCGAGGAGCTGGCCAAGTCCCGCCCTGACCTGGACCTCGACACGTCACGAATTGCTATTGCAGGTGCTTCCCTGGGAGGATACTTTGCCCTGCGTGCCGCCGCGGATAGCCGCATCAAAGCATGCGTGGCGCTGGACCCATTGTACAGTATGTGGGACTTTGTCACAGCACATGTTTCCCAAGGATTCATCGGCGCCTGGGAGCGTGGTTGGCTTAGCGATGGCTTTGTTGACTTTTTCATCGGTCTGGGCATGCGCTCCGCCTTTCAGATGCGGTGGGAGGTCAGCATCTCTGGCACTTTTTTCGGCATTAGCTCTCCTGCCCGCATCATGCAAGAGATGAAGCGATACAGCTTAGCCTTGCCCGATGGTAAGACCTATCTCGACAGAGTAAAGTGCCCCGTCCTTGTGTCTGGGGCGAGCGAATCGCTGTACCTCGAGGCTGACCACCATACTATGCGCGTGTTCAACAAGTTGACACACCAAACCGAGAGGCAAAAGGAGCTGTGGATGGCCAGCACACCCGGGCAGGGATCCCTGCAGGCCAAGATGGGTGCCATGCAACTGGTCAATCAAAAGACATTCAGGTTCCTGGATCAGCAGTTTGACGTTAAACGACCGCAGATACTGTAAGATAAGGGCTTATAAATTGCACCGCACGCCTCTCTCGCTCGGGCGATATTGGCCCGAATGCTGGTGATTAATTACTTTTTGGGGTGAGTATGTACATTGCCACTTTGCCAAGGACGGAGGATCTCGGGAAGTGGAATGTTTTTTGTTTGTTGTTAGAGCTCATCTATTTTGGTCATTTTATCATCATCGAACCATTTACTATCTATGTACAAAGTAGCCCCGGCCACGGGCTGCAAAAGAGAATACTTATGATACATCAAATCGTGCTCCTGCTCAACCCCACATGTGCCTGTCTTGCACAGTGGTGATCTGTCAATTTATACAGTTTCTGGATAGATGAGTGAGATTGTTCTATAATCATCATCATCATCGTAATCATCGTAATCATCGTGTTTGCGTAATCAAGCGAAATTACTGCTCCTGAGCAGCCGTCGTATAGACTTTTGAATCGCCATCAAACTCCCCAGTCCCATACTGAATTCATCATCGGTGAAATCGAACCCCTCATGGATCAGCATGCTCTGCAGCAATGCCGTTGTCGCAGATCTGCCAAACACTGCTCTTCCGTCCTCTAGCTGGTCCACATCCATGCCGCCTCGCTCGGGCTCGTCCACCACGGCAGCAGCCCATGCATCGTCCACTCGCTCGAGCATGTGTGTCATGACCTCCATTTGTATCCGTATGCCCAGTACATGCTCTTGCCGTAACACGGGACGATCTATTCCTTGCCCCACACGCTGTGCTGACCCATTCATGGACCACCCCCGGCCGCCGCGCTGCGCTGCCTGGTGGTGGTGATGCTGGTGGGAAGGATCCAAAGCACTCAAAGCTTCATATATGTGCGTAAAGATGGACCGATAGACTGATAGCAAACTCACGTAGCATGTGAGAAAGGAGATTGTGAGTGGGAGGTTGACAAATGATGATGCTTGCCCGCTGAGTCCATGGCTGCCGGTGGCGCCGCCGCTAGGATTCCCACAACCACCACCACGAAGTGAATTGCGCAAGACTGAGCCAGTGGATGAGACGGATGCGGAATTTCTATGGAATCGGCTTGTTGGTGCAGGCATTGAAGCTGATGCCCTTGAAAGTGTTGACGACGAGGGGGGTCGCTCACGAAATTTTTGCTGCACCAGCTGCTGGTCGCTGTATGCACTTCCAATATTCCCAAGTAGTTCAATCAACCTCTCAGAGGCGAATAACACTCGGCGCACTACACTGTCGCCTGGTCTAGGCTTCTCTCTACTGGCGAGGCTTGTACTCTCCTGCGAGAACAGGGCCTCAGCCAAATCCGCATCCGTGATGCACTGCAGCTCGTTGAAGAGCAGCGAATGCAACTCCAGTAGCCGCCGCCTGCAATCGTCGCGTGGGCTTGGTGATGTGTGGCGGAGGTCTGGTTGCAGAATCATTTTGCTGTCGTCCGACATGCTGGTGGAGAGGGAGCTGGTGCTCGAGTCATTCAATTGCTGGGGCGTTGAGCCGAAATACGTAGAGTCGATAAAGTCCTCAGTTGGCGTCTTGTAGCCGGTCTTGGGCTCATCTTGCAGTGAAACGGTATCCCAAGTGTTGTTATTGCTCGAAAGGGCCGGTGATTTCGACTGTGGTGGGGAGAGGGTTGTTGGTGCGCTTTCTATGTTCGTAAAGTCCTCAGTCCCGAAATCGAAATTGTCTAGGTCGAGCAGCGTGCTGGCGTCGTCGCCGCTGAACATGGGGCTATCCCACATGGCATTCTCGTTGCTGCTGCTGCTGTTGCTATTCAGGGCGGTGGAAGGCTTGTTATTGGTAGCGGTCGCTGTGTTTGATGAGGTGAGGTTGGACAATTCCTCGATATTTGGCCTCTCGCCGTCGAGCATGGAAGCGTTCCTTTTCAGGGCACCGCTGACGACAGTGGTGGTGGTAGGTCCCCCTGTGAACGTCCCCGCGGTAGTTTGGCACGACACCCTTGCCTTTTGGCATCGCTTACACGTCCCCAGTGGTATCGCTATGCTGCCATTGACGACAATGGGGCTTCTCTCACACCTCAGCTTGTGTCTGTGACATCGATCGCAGGCAAGGCGTCGTGATCGAGCGGCGCTGAAGAAGTTTGCTGCCGCTGCCGGTGTTGGTGTTGCCATGATTCAAAATTCGCTGTTGAAGCGGAGATCCTTGAACCACAAGAAAAGAGGTCTTGTCTTGATTAGAATGTTGAGAGATGGGATGAAAGCAACGCTCAACTTAGCCAATACTTGACGTCTTTCTCTGCAAACACGCGAAGTACAATTGCATATATATATCAACAGTCCCGGAATACCTATCATAATTTCATGCCGTGGAGAGGCGTTGTAGTCTTAGTCTGGATCCCGAACAGCCGGCTCAAAAAGCAGGCTAGCTTAAAACTAATGAACTACGCGCCCTTTCGGAAGGAGACTTACTATGTCCTGGTTACAAGTATTATCCTGTCCTCTCGCTTGGTAAATCCCCTTGGCGTGGTAAGCTTACTCACGTTGTGTGCAGCTGCAGGTCGTATGCAGGCGCAGGGCTTCTACGGCCTAATCTAGTGTCGAGGCTTGTTTTTCCCTATCCTTGTGTGCCTCATGCAATGGCTGCAGGCGTGGTGCGGTGCAGCCAATCTTATCTTGATCAAATTGCCTTGAAATTATCCACCCATTACTCCGTTCCCAGTCAAGCCGGGGGCAAGGCTCACCAAAAACAGAGTACTATTGAGTTTCGTATGACAACACTGTACTCCGTATTATGACATGAAAACAGCCCAAGTAAAGAAGGTGATCTTTGGAAGGGCGTCACAGAGGGAATCTGCACAGCGCAGAACAATCCAAAACGAATGAGGAAGTAGGCAGTCTCATATTTCGTAAACATGATATTATAGTATCCCGTCTATTATAGGACCTGCCCCAGAAGCCCGGGTGATCATCCATCACATCTCCCCAGCCGCAACGTGCACGATGCCCTTCCAAGGCTCTCATTGGAGGGATATGCTTCTGTCATCCTCAAGGATCATAGTCTACCCTACGTAGCATTCGCCTCGAAATAAACTGAAACTTGATGTGGTATAGGATTGCTCAGCAAAACTCGACACCAAACCACGTTAGACCAACCACAACGTACGACACGCGGCGGGATACCGGCAGTTGTATAAGCCACAGCGCCACAGTGCAGATCGGTTAGCTTGAGAGGAGGAGGATTGATGCTATTATGATTACTAGTATGAAAACATACACCAAGACCAATTGGAATTGACTGAAACACTCCGATTGACATGCAAAAGATGATTGTCAGGCGGGAGGTTATACACCCGAGTCTGGTTCCACCTTCAAAAGCAGCTGCTTTATGGGCTTTTTTTTTTTTACAGGGCTGATCCAACACCCCCCTTCTTTAACCCCCCCTTACCCCCCTTACCCCCTCTCAACGTCCCATTTTTTTCACATCCATGGATAGATCTCACTGCGTGGGGAGTTGTGGGACTCACAAAGGGTCAGCACTGGCATTGACTCACAAAAACGGAACACTCCTCTCCACACTCCCGTTACTAACATGCTCAATGACACTGGTGGAGGCTGGAGCGCCCCCGAGAGCCAGACAGAATCATAGCGCTTACCGCATAAATTGTCTGGGTCTTATCCCTTTTGACAATGAGGCATCTCGTCAGTCGTAAATTAAGAAAAGTAAGCTCATCATATGGAATGAACTAAATTGTGCGATATATCTGATATTATCGCAGAGCAGATATCCGGCATAAAATGCGGTGAAACAACTCATGACGCTATGGACGTGCGGCGTCAATTAAGAATGCCTGTGCTGATAGCTACTTTTTGAGAAACATGCACAGATGCGGGTTGAAACATGCAGCCCCGTAATAACCGAGGCATAATATAGGTATGAATAGGATGGCTTGGTGAGTACTTTTGACTCAAACAAACCGGTTTTCCCATGAAGAGCCGTGCATCATATTGCATATTTGAATGGTGCATCATTATCTTCTATATCTCATTCGGTGCATTCATGACGCATATCTACGGGTCGGCATCGAGAACTGTCATGAATGCCGTACTGCGGCTTGGAAGCCCGGACTTGGGAGGCCGGAACATTTCCGAGTCCGCTATGACTATAGTCTCCATCTGAAGTTATATTACTCATATTGCATATGGAAACAAGAAGATGTGGTGATTGCGAGACATCTGATGAGGTTATCTGTTTCTTGATAGTCTACGAAGATTTGTTAAGATCAAGTGAGAATAATAAGCAACCTAATCTTATCATATTATCTATCACTTCAATATATATACTCCCTGCGTATAAGCTGAGATGTGGTGTGCCTGGGTGTGGTGTATCTGATGTTGATCTGTCTTGTCATCATATCTGGGATTTGGTGCCTAACCTGTCCCATGGATCCAACCAGGCCAGCGTCGAAGTAAGAAAGCTCATTAACGACTGACTCACTGGCTTCAGTGTGACCTTTTGTGAACTATTAATGACAGTTACCAGATCTCGCATTGCATATATAGGTTTCGTCGAGTGTCACAGGGTGTGAGGTCTTCCATATGTCCCACCACGATTCGACGATCTACGTGGCACAGCGTTAACGCTGCACCTACCCGCGATCTGGCAGGCCTCTAGATCTAGATAAACTATCAATAATGCTTAAAATTTGGCTCTCTATTAAAATTGTTTAGCTTTATCCCGGATCGGAGATCATGTTGACCTTCCAAGTTTCATCCCTCATGGGCCCTGGAATCGGCAACCGATGTAAGGGTAGGCGTCGCCCGCTGTCGATGTTGGTACATGTCAACCCAAGGGCGTATAATAGGTGCGGAGAAGGTGTGCTGCCCTCAAACATGATCTCTGCATGAGGTATAACACTGCCTAATCACTGTTGGAGGACAGCTCGGAAAGTCAACACACACCAGCCCGTCCCACGGGTAAAAGCCCGAAATGGTGATCTCTAGCTCACATCATGGATCTACAGGGGGTTGGAAGTAGTCAGACATTCACAACTACTTGGAAGAGCCTAGCCATCCATTCGGCTCTGCGTTATAGATCTATCTACTAATTTACAACAACTAGATCAATGAAAACTAAGAGAAGGTGATGTAAGGCTCGAAAGGAAAGAGTTAGGTTTCGATATTGGGTTTAAGATGGTTTACTGTGACTCCTTTTGGTAGATGCGACGGAGTTTGTTGAAATCATCATCCATGAATAATAGACATGGTTACCACTATAGGCATATTAATTCCATACTAATAAATTTTACTTCTTCACTAAAAGCTCTCCATCGCTTCACGCTTGATGATATGGCTGCAACTCGTGTTGATGCTAAAGTAATACGTTGTGCCGGGGCACCCCAGTACTGCCCTAACAAGTCTGCAAGTCGTGTTGTAAAATATGTCGAGAAAGAAATCCGATGTAGTCCATAAAGTTTTATGGTAATAAAGAATAGTTCAGTGGCCGTTATGGTAGACAGCTATACTGGCAATGTGGCTCACAACCCTCTCATCAGGCATTGCATATGGTCCACCAGGTGGAAATGCACCGTATCTACTGAACCATAGTCACAGCATACCCAAATCCAATGCTTGAATTCATCAACGCTAAAAACATGTATTTAACAAGACTAGCTCAATAAGAAGCATCTTGGCGAATACTTTAAAGGGAGAAGAGGGCCTAGATATTGGGGGTGGCGGAACTCCGAACCTGGTCACCTCAGCGACTCGTGTCAAGCATAAGAGCTAGTGGACCCCAAGAAAAACACATCGAATAGCCGGCAAAGCCCCTTGGCTTATGTTGTGATCGGTCCGAGGTTGGTTGCCTGGGGTCGGGTTTTCCGATCTCCGAAACGCACGTCTGTCTCGATATTCCAGGGGTACTTATTGGATTCGGCACTCTCCAAGCGTTTCGGACGGACTCGGCATTGGTCGTTTTTTAAGGACATGTGCAAAATATGGAATAGATCCGCCTTCTTCAAGCGGATGCATGTCCATATTCCATAGTTGGTCGGGGTTCAAGAGGGGCTTGATGAAATGGGGTTGTCGGAATGTGATGTAGAGGAAGATGCCATCGTCTTTTAGTACTCGCGACACCTTTTAAATCATAGTTAGTATTACAATCTGCTAGTGTGATATTAAAAGGGAATGTAATGCGTCACTACCTCTCTGATATATCTACTTGTGTTTTGCTTGACTTCATCTGGAGGGTTCCAAGGACTGCCGTGTATCATGGCGTCTAATGTTCCTTTGTTAAAAGCAACGTTGACAGACTTGTCTGTAACAACAGACATATTGCGCACGTCCATTTGTTTCCACTCTATTCCTTCAATATCATGATGACGATCGCTCATGATGCTGACCACAACGGGAGAGAAATCCACACAGAGCTGGTGACGGTAGCCTGCCGAGGCAAACTCTTTTGGGATGACCTGAGAGGCCAAATTAGTATTCATTTAGTGCTTTCAGATGAAAAAACCTCCGAGTAGACTACAGACACTGTCTCCAGAACCAAGATGCAGAATCAAGGGATCTTTAACCGGCCTTAGACCTTGAACATTGAAAAGGTTTTGTTGGAAGAAGCCCTCAAGTTGGCTGAAGGAGAGAAACCACTCGTGGGTTGGCGACTGTCCATCAGAGCTGGAATAACGGTTATTCCAATACTCGGAGGCGCCAAGTGCCTTGTCGTTACTTGCGGCCATGGAGTTGACTTTTTGTTCAATGCCTGCTAAGAAATGGCGCGTGGTGCGATTGATACGATGATTTGTCGGTATTCCACGTCGTTATATGTATGCTCTGGAGTTCAAATGCCTAAAAACCTCTCCCCAGGTCCTTGGAATGAGATTATAGTGATATGGTCTTTCCCTTCAAGTGTCATTGCTATTACCTACTTCGGGTACGTATCAGGGCTCATAGGTAGGGAGGTGCTCTCCACCTCGACTTTTCACGATATCATGGCATTGAGAATATCTAAGATAATGAAACTTTTAGGTAGGGTATGAATTCAATGTTGTCTGAGCATTCAATGTTTCTCATATGTTTATTATGTACTCAAATCCACACTCCCCCCACGAGTGTGTATTGGACATATGAAGAATTCATGTGGTGCTTCATATTTAATTACGTTTTTTATGCCATGGTTAAGGTGGCATAATATCTTCTTAATTGAAACTCTCAAGTTTGTGTCTCGTTCTCTGCTGCAAACGCCGTCAGCCATGTGGCCGTCTTCGCGATTCGAATCTGCCAGGCCATCGCGTCTTCATGGCATCCATCGTAACAAAAACCGGTCAAAAGGCAGTTTTGTCTTACTTGAGACTGGTAAAAAGCTCTTGTAGACTCATATTTCGTATATCAGAGGTTCTTAACAATGGCGTCGAACTGAGATTGGTCTCCTGAGTCAATACCCCTCCAAGTGTCAAGACGAGTAAAAAATTGGGCCAAATAATACCTTCTATGAGTACGATTAGATATTGAATATTGTCATATCTGTAATTATGATCAGCAGATGGGTTGCACAATAATCGACAACGTCATCGTCACTCGGGTAACTGAGCCGATGCTAGCGGATATTGCCTCTTCATTCTTTGCTAATTTTCTGTTGGGGGGTTTTTTTTTTGACATTTATCTGGATATCGAGATGTTCACATTGACCTAGACCATGGCCGTGCTTCTGTTGTTGCGTATAAGGATCCTAATGTAAACTTATCACGGTCAATCCTTGAGACTGCCCCCTATCTACAAAATGGTGTGTGCTAGGTACAACTAACTGCATGCCCTGGGCCCGTTTGATCGGATTATTATATATATTACATGCATTACCAAGTGACAGACACAGATAAACTCAGACACATCACAGAAAAAACTTTTCATGTCTTGTAAAACGGGCCTGTGGATTCTGTGCACATAATATTACAATAATTGCAGTTTGAGAACACAGCATGTTACACTATAGATACCGAATCGCTTAGTTTCAACGTCCTTCACAACTAAAAAGCGTCTAGCAAGCCCAGCCTCCATCAATAGCTACTACGGCACCGGTAACAAAGCTGCTAGCCGGGCTCAAAAGGTAGGCAATTAGCTCAGAAACTTCCTCCGGGTCTCCTCTCCGACCAAGCGCGCCAGGATGAACGGGAATGGCACTCTCTTCTCCCGTTGATTCTTCATATCGCGTAAGCATTGGTGTATTAATGATCCCTCTATCAAGTCAAAAAACATTGTCCATCAGTTCGTGTGCTAATTATACGAAGTAGTCGAGACAGATAAAAACTTACGGAGCTATGGCGTTCACACGAATTCCTCTCTCACCTTCCTCTTTAGCAGCCGTGCGCGTCAGAGCGTTAACGGCATGCTTTGATGCAGCATACGGGGCACTGAGCGGCATGGGAATGGTTCCCAGTACGCTCGAGGTATTGACAATGGAGCCACTGCCGCGGCCGTTCTGGTCAATATGGATATGAGGCAACTGCGCGCGCAAACAGTTGAGAAGACCTTTGACGTTGACATCGAAGACAGCATCAAGCTCTTCGTTGGTAATATCTCGGATGGAGCCACTCTGCAGACTATTGTTCGGGCCGACCACTCCAGCAATATTGGCAGCACCCCATATCGGCTGATTGAAATGAGCTACCGTATCGGCGATCCATTTGTTGCATGCTTCTGCCGACCTTACATCCACCACGAATGTCAGAATATCCTGATGGGCATTTATGGCTTCCTCTCCCTCATTTTGCAACTCTGACTTGAGCTTCACCAGGTCCTGTTCATTAATATCAGCCAAGGAAAGCAAAGCACCGTTCTTAGCCAAGAGCTTTGAAGTTGCCTTGCCAATGCCTGATGCGGCACCGGTAATGACAACAACCTTTCCTCGAAGGAGTGCTGCGGACATGCTTGCTTGTGTGTTAAAGATGATCTGTAAGAAAGTAATTAAAGCAATTAAGGGGTAGAACTATCGTCTTAATGATGAAATCAAAGAGAACTTCGGGGAGCCTATACGAGATATATATATATATATATGCTCAATTAGAAATCCACTTTCCATCATCCGCCAAGCCTTCCATCCAGGATCATTCCCATGTATCACAAATATGAAATAGCTACGCGACATAATGATATCGAATGAGTAGTATTTTGGCCAAAGTGACTGCGAGGTTTCGGGCGCCGCGACCCAATCCTAAGAGCAAAAGGTTCAACTCAATGGAAAAGGGCTGCATTCAGGCTTCATGCAAGCCCAGTCATTCAGTCATTTGATGTAACCTGAGACGTACATGATACCGCATTAGTTCTCGTTCTCTCTTTACTCCTCTCGCTTTCGCTAAGTATGCCTCGCTCAGTTGATTTTAGGCAAAACTCCGCCTTTTTCTCAGCGCAACTTGAGGCCCCGTCACATTCAAATTGGAGATTTGCATCTTGCGTGCTGCCCCCCCCCCTCTCCCAACTTTGCATTCGAGATTCTTTGGGATGATTAGTATCCAGATTGATGTGCCAGAGCTGTGGTAGCGAGTGATGAACAAATCGATGTGCCGTGAGTAGAGGACACAACGCGTCTTACTTGTAAGACATGCATATTAGCGGGCGGCTCGCAATGTTAGCATTACCTACAGGTACATGTATTCATAACTATGCAATTACTTGACATGTAGCATTACCTCGCCAGTATTAAATTACTAAACTATGAGCGCTGCAAAGAATTGGGGCTTTTTCTCAAATTTACAACAAATGGAAGAGGGGGCAGGGTTATAACAACAAGATACGTGTGACCTGCCATAGCAGTGATGTTCATGGTCGTAGAATAAATTAGTCTTTCGCCGTAGACAATCGCATTCAAAACTTATCGATGTTTTACGAAATGCAAAAGTTCAAGGGGCATGTCTTAGGTCTCCTACCATGGGGTAAGCAGTTTGCCGAGGGGTACATGCAGCCTTAAACGGAAGCATGGGATTTCGACCGCGTTCATGACAATGTTTAATTTCGCTAGTAACGGTCGCTCGGCTTTGACGCACGGATGTGCTCTCGCGATATTAGTGGAATACCAAGTCTTTCAAGAGTAGGCGGAATATTCTTCGCGTTGACTATAGGTGGATTCTGAGGTGGTCAAGCATGATGGGGGGCACCGGCGTCGGCACTACCCCTGGTCTTTTTCATTCTTGCATCGAGATCGTTATTGCATCAACGGCCAAAGCGTGATTCTATTTATGCCATCTGAATTTCGGAATTACATGAGATTACCATCATTACCCATGGCCCCGTCGGTTCCATGCCGTTGCAATGCAGTGGCGAAGAGTAGTTTAAAAGATGTCCCATCTACAAGTAGGTTGTGGCCGACCACTCAATAATGAGATGCTTTTTCTGTCCCTAAGCAGGGGCTCAGGGGATGGGCTTTCCCCAACGTAGCCAATGCCGTTCCTTGCATGGATGTGTGTGATTCCAATAGCATGTACCAGCCAATTCGGTACTACAAGACGTCTGTTTCATAGAGTGCGAATACTTGTAAGAAATCGAGACCTGATGGTTGAAGATCGGCTGTGCCTATCCTATCGACTCATGTTACATGCCTAGCCTCCCCCTTATGCAAGCTGCCATCTCTTAATCCCAAAACCGCCCGCCCTAAATATGATCATGCATGCTTCCATGGCCGTGTCCCCGCTGGGAAATCTATCTCATCCACATATGCAATCTTCGGTGATGCCTGGACCAGTCCACCAATTACTTTTTCCAGCATCCAATCTGGAACATAAGGGAAAACCCAAGTAGACAGTACTTTGTAGGGCCAACTTGTCCAAGCCTCCATCCTCGCAAAGCATGCTGACATGACGGATATGAAGGCTATCCGCGAAGCTCGTTCTTCTTGGTACTCTGAAAATAACCTCTCAAGATCTCCAGCATTCAGGGTTTTGCCCTCACGCTCCATCAGAGCTGCTTGGAGCTTGTTGCAGATGACCGCGACGTCTTCTATGGCTACGTTTGCGCCCATACCTGCTTGTGGCGTAAACTGTTTCAGTCATTGGGTCAGCCGGGGAAATGAAGCTAAAAAAAAAAACGGTGTGGAGCATGTAAGAAACGGTTCGCATACCTTGTGGATAGAGTCCCCTGCTAGGACTATCCGACCGTAGTGCCAGTGCTTCAACACACCCTCCTCAAGCGACACAAGACTACCTCGAGTTCTTGTTTCCCATATTTGGCCAAATGTGAGATTATCGCCTACAGGGACATCAGCGACGGTGGCTGCAAGTGCTTCCGCCTCTTTTTCTGTGTAAAAGGCATCTTCAATAGGAAGTGGCTCGTCAAGTTTGAAGAAGAAGAACCAGAATGCCCGGTCTGGCTGGGAGAGTCCAAGAAATGACCGACGTGTGCAGGACACACTGGTACCAGCCAGCTCCGCCATTCCTGGTTGAAGGGGTCCAAAGCCATTGAGGCACTTCCATGTTGCCTTGGTAGCTGGGCTTGTGTGTCAGTAGCAAGTAGCCCCCTGGGTAGTGTGATATGCTTACATGATCTCTCCTTGGGTGTAATGAACCCAGGACACTTCTTGTCGGCAATATCCCACATCTGCTGACGCACAACACTGTGTACCCCGTCACAGCCAATGATCATATCTCCTTTTTCAGTGGAACCATCATCAAGTACGACTTCAACACCTTTATCGCTGTGTATAATGGACCTAACACGACAGCCGGTGCGGATTGGAGTCTTTTGGGGGAGGTGATCGTAGAGGATTTGTAGAGCTCTACGTCGCTCCATGATGATTATATCTTTCCCATGACTACCATGAAATCATGAGCTGTGCCAATATAGACTGATACGTCAAACCACATACCTTTGTCGTAATCTCTTGAAGAATTCATCCGCAAATACAGTGGTTCCATTAGCTTTCTTATGAAACCAGCGTTTACACGGCGCGTATTCTGCCTCAAAATCTTCCAGACAGCCCAACTGATGCAGAATTCGGGAGGTATGGGGATATATGCCTATACTACTACCGATTGCTGGAGCAATATCTCTATGCCGTTCAAGCACAACATGATCAATGCCAGCTTTCTGCAAAAGATGAGATGCTGTCAGGCCAGCAACACCGCCGCCAACGACGATCACCCTGAAAGCACCGCTGGGGAGTGGAGAAGTTAAAGTGTCCATGTTATAAGGAGATGGGTTTGATGTGGAAATGTGATAAACGTTAGATGTTCCTGAAAGCTTCTATGAAGATGAACTGAAAAAGGAGAAAGACAGCGGGAACCAAGGACGATATTTAAGGTCCATCAGTGTCAACGAACAACGAGGGAATCTACACGTGTACACAGAGCGGTAACATTCAGGAGAATATCGAACCATTTCCAATGGAAGTCTTGCCCGCAGAGAGTATTCCCTGCATTCTGTGGTTGAAGCTAAGGGGGACTAATGAGAAAGTAGTGGTAGAAGAACGCCCGCCGCTAGAAGCATCGGATTCAAGAAGATGCGTCTAGAATTGGCTATAGTCCGGACCGCCAGGCAATTATGTTTCCCGATCAGGTAGTTTTTGCTCTTTTGAATGCATTGATTTCATTCAATGCATGCCATCATGAAATCATACGTGCATTAGAAAGCCAGTCCCAGAAAAAAAGCACCAACAAGGCATAATAGAAGGAGTACAACGTGATCATCTCGTCAAAGTGAATTTCAGCCCTGTGAGAGATAATGCTATTATTGGAGATTTTATCCATCCTGTTGGTCAGCCCAGCCTGGTTGAAACCCTGTCGTACGACTCAATGGCTGCAAGGAAAGCACAAAGATCCTTGTTCACTTACGTCTCCTTGCATCAGATTAGATACCTCGTCAGTTGGGGAAACATGTACCCAAGCCCCCTTTCATACGTTGACTATCAATATCCCCGAAAGCACGGATGCGTTCCCGGGAGCATTGGCTGACTGAACCCGCTTTGACATTCCGGTGCCAACCCTGTCGAACTGCATGACCCAAAGTCTGGAAGAAACCATCCGAGCTCGCCTAATTTGATTGTATCTGGGAACTACTAAGATGCTTATTTCCGTCTCGGTCTCTTTTTAGTCACATATTTACTCCTTTCACAATATGAAATATCCCAATTTGGAAACAGCCGGCAGGGCTTACATATGACTTTGGGTCATGCTTCGTTTATTTTACAGCCTTGAGATTAAGGTTTCTTGTGGCATTTGGTGGGTATATAAAGGTAGCTGTTGAATCCAATCAACTGTTGACACATGTCTCTCCACCTACATCATTCCATGAGTATGATTCCCCATCAAATACACGAAAGCGTGTATTGTTCCTTGCAATTCTAACGGAATGTGGCTTACACAGAATATACTGATCATGCCTACCATCTGAGCGTTGTTCAGTAGCCTTCTCTGCGCTTCCATATGCCCCCAGTTCAGCAAAATCATCTGCAAATAACGATGCAAAAGCCTTTCTTCTTTGCAGCAACTCAGCACGAATGAAAGTTGAACGCGGCCATTTTTTGCAATTTCATGAGAATCCTGAATTGTCTTTTTTTGTTTTTTGGTCTTTGGAGCCCTTGTAATCCGTCTTTTTGTAAGCCTCAACGGCGCTTCCCGGAGGTTTCTCAACATGATTAACTATTTTTTAAACACTTGAAGCGCACTGAATTAAGCACGAGTCGCTGATCCAAACATCAGGCCCCAAACGATGGAGGCACCTGCGCATAGCCTGCCACAAAAAGTTGCCAAGAGTGGAGTTAACCTGGAAGTAAGATGAGTGTAAGGTTTGCCGCATGGATCACAGATATTCAATAGAATTGAAGCACCCTTGAGAAGGCTTTATGGCCCTCAGATAGCTAGAGTAAGCGTATCCAAACCCGTTCTCAGTGGGTCGCGCGTCATCAGTCGCACAAGACTGTTTTCGATTTTGAAGTTTTAATATTAAGAACTTATCCGTCTGGTACTATCTTTCCATACTATGTGGTCTACCTTCATCTTTCATCATACTTCCCATCCGAACCTTCCTAACTACCATCAGAATCTTCATCTGAGTTATCTTCCTCTTCACTTTGATAATCTTCAGAGCTACTGTCCGAGTCTAAGTCTTTGTCTGAGGACTGTGACGATTGGTCGCTTGGTCTTGATGTCAAGCTTGCTGAAGGTTCTGCTGGTGAAGAGGAACGGGTGTTTGCGGTTATAAATCCCTTCAATATACTAGCGTTGAAGCTAATAGGAGTCGATGATCTCGATTTCATCACGGCTTCCTCTTCGTTCGACTTGGATGAGAATATACTGCTCCTATCGTGGCGCGATTTTGACAGTGTTATCTCTGGCAATTGTGTCTCTACACCCAGGTTTGCGCCTCGTAATTGTGAGTTGATAATATTTTGAGAGGTTTCATGATTGTTTTCCAATTGAATAGTTACTCCATCATCTGCCTCTTGCGCAGATAGCGGAAAGCTCTTTTGCGCACAAAGTTGACGTGGAAAGCCACTAATAGGAAGCTGCATCCTCGAGGAGCCCCCCAAAGCACGATCTTTAACGCTAGGGTAAGCAGTTTCCGAATGGAGGCGTAAGGTGATATGAGTCTTGTTGGATTGATCAGCTGACTTGATGTCCATCTGTTTTGAGAAACTGAAATGGCTACGGTATGCCATGTCATTGATAGTATCAGAGGTGAGGGGCATCGGCCGTTCTGTCTCTTGGCTCGAACCGTAATTCTCTCTCAACAAGAAGCTTGGTTGAAAAGAACGCGAAGCGTATCCTTTTAATATGTGACCAAGACCTTGAAGATCACTACTGCCTTCACTAAAACGACAACGAATGTTCCCTAAGGCTCAACTATTAGTAATGTAAGATGGAGGTAGTACCCATTTATGAGGTGCTCAGCCGTAAGGAAAATTCCAAGACAAAGCATGTACTGGGAACTGTAGGCTGAGACGGTGGGTAACAGTTGTGTGGCAAGATTGTGGGAGTTAGTGAGCGAGAGTGAGTGGTCAATCAAGGTAGAGTAATTTTACGGGGAAACGGAGTTTCTTACCACTACAGTGATAATTCCCTGTCTTCTTGTCTCTGAAAGGAGGGGAAGCCGTCTCAAAGTAGAAAGAACTTGCAATCAGCCTCTCAGCCACCTCGTAAACATCGGAGTCCTGTTGTAGCTTTTTTCGGGCATGCTGCTCCAAGAATTCCATCGACTTGACATTATCAAGCGCCGGCCGCTCTTCAGGAAACTCGATGTTAATACGAATCTTGCGACGATCATCTGTGTCATTTTTCCACTTAGCCTCATTGTGATGCTTGCGCCAAATCTCTTCACAGTCCATTTGCCTCTGAATCATTTTGTTGGCGGTTCGATAAAGATATGAAATGCCGGATACGGTTCGAGGTCGCTTCGCATCCCTCGAGATAAAGGTGTCCGATGGACTCAAACAAGTTGCTTTGGGTTCTGCATCTTGCCTATCGGCAACGCTGACACCACTGCCAATGGATAGAACGATGTCTGGTGGCCAGTTCCGAACCTCCTCCCAAAGCAGCTTTCGCTCTTCGTCCGCAACAGCAACTGGACAGTGGTAATGAATTGCTCCATCCGTATAAGCGCTTATACTTTTTTTATGTATAAATGGCTTGAAGTAAGGTGGCGCCGCAGAAGTTGCTCTGGCTGCCTCCCAGACCTTGAGCTCATGCTCAGGATCCCGTGGGCGTACAAAGATGTAAGGTTCTAGGATAGTCAATCGGTGCTCCATGAGATTATGCTGAAACAATAACTTACGGGGCCCGCGCCTACCCTCCGTATTGTAGTTCGATAGAACAGCTGGCTTATCCTGGCTTGCAAGCGTCGACATGACTGCTACTCGTATGGATGTTGGGTTCCTGGGCTTGGATTCACCATATAACAATGAGGTTTTATCAAAGGCTGACTGTAAGGCGTGTTCGAGAGTTTTTGTTTTATATACGCTCTTACCACTGAGGACAGTTAATGGTCTGAGGACTCGGAGCGTGCGTGGGGTGAAAGCCATCTGACACAAGTCCTTAAAGTGAGTTATGCATTCAGAGACCCGCCAATTTTTGACGCCGAGGCCGAGAGCAATAATCCCGCCAGTGCTAACTCTATTAGTTGGAGGTTGAAAAATGTACGTGGATGAAATCACAGACCTTGTGCCAACTATGAGATCAAAAAAACTCTGGACAGGTATAAGGCCACGGAAAATGTCTTCAATAGCCCGAAGAATAGTAAGCTCAACCATCCCTCGAACACCGCCTCTACAACTCAGGTCAGATTATAGACTCATGAAATGAACGCCTGTCACTTACCCATCCAAGCAAAGAACTCTCACACCGGCCTCCTCTGGCTTGAAACTGATTTGCACAGGCTGTGACCACCCTGTGCCATGTGGATGAAGGGGACAGGAGTTCATCTTGAATACACCTTGACCAAGACTATCGCCAAAGGACTGGACGCATTGCTTGCATATAAGGTGCCCACATGGTAATATATTTTCGGGTATTGTTCCCACACAGAAAACACAGGTTAGATGGCTCTTGAACCTGGAGGCCGAACGGACTTCGCTGTAGAATTTCTCCATGACCTCAAGGTGCTGCAGAGGAATAAGACTTTTCTCCTCGCCCCTGGCACGGTGGAACTGCTCCTCGAGATCCTTCATATGTCTGCTAATTTCGTTCACCCACTGGGAAAACACCTTGTCTTGGTTTAATGGTGGTTGGTAGGACCCAACAGATATGATTTTTCCATCACTTGTTTGATGTCCTTTCTCGTGTGCATTTCGGGCGTTAACGCAACTGGTATCGTTCTTCTTAAATGAACAGCGCAGCCAACTGTTGCAAAACTCAGTCATAGCGTCACGGAGAGGACTCAAGTAGGTTTCATGCAGTAGGCTTAGAAAGGATCCTATAGAATTTGAAACGTTAGACTTTCAACAGAATATTTAAAAAAAAAATATTGAGCTTTTAGAGTTTTTTTTTACCTTGCGTTTCGTGTCTCGTCACTGCAAGCATGATGCAAGAAGCAATCAGTCGTGCAATTTTGTCGAAAAGTACGGCAATTGGAACGGTGGTCCAATCATGTTGGTCATACATGAACAGTATAAGGTTGAGTAAATGTCCACTAAAGTCCCGTGGAGGTGGAATATGCAGGCGTGCTTCTGCCAGGAAATCGAATGGTTGATTCAGGCGCCGTGAGAAGTGGTCATATGCAGAGTTTACATATCTCGGCAGTCTTTCCGTGTTAAGTAGCATTCTAGCCTTCTTCTTGAACTCGTAAGACGATTCGCATTTTTCAGAGATGATGGTATAAAGCTTTCCAACCTGCTCATCCATCTTCATATAACGACCTTTGGAGGGAATCCGTAATACGGTGACTGACGAGTAGTAGTACTCGAGCAGATCTTTGGTCGTCTGTCTTGGCTTCTCCGTCTGCTGCTCCAACACCGACATGACCTCTCTCAGTTCTGGTACTTCCTTTATTGATTGCTTGTAATCATCAAGCAGTCGAGAGGTCGTAGTTTCTGGGTTCCACTCGTCATCATTAATGTTGGCTTCCGTAGCATTCAGCACAATGACAATATGCGGTCTGCTGGGTTGATTGACAGATTTGTTGATAGAATTTGATGCCCAGTCCACCAATAATTGTATTACCTCGGTTTGGAAGGTTCTTTATTCGATGATTGCTTGTGTTAGTCCAAATCCCAATACTGATCAAGGAAGTCGATGCTTTCTTACCTGACTTCACGAAGCACAAACACAACGACATCTGAAAACGTGTATAGTATACTTGGAAACAGCTTCCTGACAGCAAACTCTCGAGACCTGTATTTGCTATTATTGGCCCAAGTAAGTTTTTTGATAATCCGTTTTCGGACACCAAGCCGATGGCTTTTCCCATTCACCGTTGGTGCCTGAACAAGAGACTCCAACCCTCTTGGGGTGGTCTCACCACCAGTCATACCTTCCGAATCACTGTACAATATTGGCCTCTGGCCATAGTAGGTCCGTGGATCTGCATACAGATGCACGTCACCAGTCGTAGGAAGATTATCTCCAACAAGACCTGGAACAGGGTTGTGATCATCACTCTGGAGATTGGTGTTGGGTTTCTCGCGATTCATCAGCATTTTTATTACCGTGCTCTTTCCAGCACCTAGAAGTATGTTAATTCCCCCGGCGCGTAGCATATCGTATAAAGATTGGTGGAGTTTAGAAGAAACAGAACCGTACCTGTTTGTCCAACAAAAGAGACTAGATGTGGGAACCTTTCTGCATGCTCTCCGATTTGGCTCTCATTCAACATGTCGACAAGTCGATTTGAGGCATATAGAAAGGGGTTGTTGTCCTTTTTACATATGCCAAACCAGGTCGTGTTGATATCGGATTTATGGCGCCTTTCTTGTTCTTCCCGTGTTGGTTGATAAAAGATTTGATTTAGTCGGTTAATAACTTCCTCGTTGACCTTTTCATGTGGAAGGCCATCAATGCCAACTTTCCCTTGCTAATTACATTCATTATTATTAGCCTTACTGCTCCGGCGCTTGGAGAGTTTCGCTGACGCGTAAGAATAGGACTGAGAAAGAGAAAGAAGAAGAAGAAATGTTGTCAACCTTATGAGGGCGCTCATCTTCCCAACAGTCATCGCAAAATGAGTCATCGCACTGGACACATCTCCAGGCGCTCACAGTCGGCCCACATTTCCAACAACCTCCTTTCTGATCCGGCAACGGTTGCGACGGCATTGGTGGCGAACCCGTAACGATTGGGAGAACCCAGCCAAAGTCGCCCGATGCTGATGGCAACTGCGACATTGTCAAAAACTTGGGTGATAGAGCGGGTGGTCTAAGCTATTGCCCAAACGTTTCAGAAAAGCATTCAGCAATGTTGGTGTTGATAAACCTGAGTTCGGTTGGACCAAAGAGGAAATTTAGCGAAACCAGATAGAATTCCTGATGACAGAATTACACCTCGAGGTTTTGAGAGCACTAACGTATGCGATAACCCCTCACGCGGGTGAAAGTGCGTACAAACAAATCAAACTTGGTAAGCCTCATGCCTCTACCATGGACAGGTCTGTTAGGATGGGATGGGTGGGCGGGCTATCCGTCTACTGGTTACATGCAGTAACTATAGAGCCTCACTAATGGGAAACGAGCAAAAGAGCATGCCGCTATCGCATCGCCTTGCGTTTTGTAACCAATGTATATCTATGGATAAGATGTGGTTGGGCAGTTTTGCAGTGAACTAGTGATGAACTTTGGGCCTTGTCACACCGAAGCGTTGTAGCGATACGTCTAAAAGCCTGGAGTGCAGGGTGGCTCATAAACCTGACTGCTACACACCTTTTTTAAAGAACGGTTACAAGCGCACCTGAGTGACGTGGATATTCCAGATTCTTATGCACGAGAAGAAAAGATAAACTATCGTCCATTCAATGGATGTTTCAACCAGAAAGTGGGTGCCCGTATCAACTTTACCGTCCATGGTTTTCTATAAGCCTTTGTATACGTAAGATCAGGGGTAAACTTCCTCTCAGGACAAAATGCCTAGATTTCATATGACGGTGGTTTAATGGCTGTCACCGAGAGAGAGTGACTCCCCATGGGGTTAGGGTGCATGGATGATGCTGCTGCATGATAGCGACGAGAGGCATCACCATTGTCTTTAATTTCATCAATAAGGCGATAAGGCGACAAGGCGACTCACATAGGCAACCAGAATGTGGAGAAGTATCTTCATCTACATTGGTCATGCTAATCGCCAATTTCCCCTATTGTACCAATGGTATGGTGTCGACTTATTGCTCAGCCACTGTTTAGGTGCAACCCTGTTTACCACTCGATGTACATATGCGAGTATCAAATCCACCCCCTCATGCATGCAGAATGAAGCAGGTATATCTGCCTCCAATTAGAGCATTCAAATCATGATTACGAATGCTGCTAGAGAATGCTTTTTGAAAGTAGATTTCCAGGATAAAAACCCCACTGTTACAATCAGCACCCTCGTTCTCGACGTTTTTTGACTGTCTAAAACAAGTCTAGTAATATAGATAGATATTCAGTCATCATTGATAGCGAAGTATTGACTCTGAAATTCACTATCTATCTCAAACCACTACTAGAAAGCAAGTTTTATTTTCTCTAAACTCAGAGTATTGATACTGCTTTGAACGAAGTTTGCAAGCACATTATTAAGACGTAAATACGACCAGCCGCAGTTATCTTACCCTACATCAAGAACAAAATTTATGACTACACTACAGTTGAGACCAATATCACGTCCAACTCAAAGCAGCGTCCCAGATGACTTTATGCACTACTCACTGGTTACCAACTGGACCAAGAAAAGCCAACACTGCGTTCAAAATAAATGTCGTCAGTCGTGATTAACAGCCTCATCGTCATGTTCGTAGAATAGAAAGGCGAAGCCAGCTAGCATCATAACCATCGCCGCATCAGGTTGCCAAGTACTTTTAATTCTGAATGGTGTCGATTTCAACACCAGCTAGTCCCTGCGCAAACACTGTCCAGATATTAATTTGATTGACATCTATCCAAATAGTTTTCAGCGTGAGAAGAGAATCGACAAGCCCCACTACAATCTGTTGGGCGCGGTTTAATATATTCTTTTCAACAAGCCTACTGAAGTGGCTTTCACTGTTCTATGACCGTGTAAAATGCATCGACGCGCGCGAGTTGATCAGTGGACCCAAAGCCCATACGATCATCACACAGTGTAGGTTAGCATAAACCACGCATGTCTCGGAATCATGTAAGGCTTCGCAGTGCTCCTCAGTAAATCCTAGTTCGGACACTTCGGAAAATAAGCATCATAGATGGATTTCATGCATACAATCACATCATAAATAATGCAGCTGGACTACATGAGCGATTGCGCCAGTGTTACGTGACTTTATATCATCTTCAAACAGTTTGATGATATCTACGAAGGTGGCGTTACGAGAAATAAAACCAGCATCAGATCCATCACAAAGCTATTGCATTAATAAAGTAGAACTCTAGTAACAAGAGCACCATTTCTACCACTCTGTAGAAGAACCTACCTTAAACCAATGCATCAGCCTACTAAATTTCAACCGTCAAGCATATGAGACCGTAGGCCTTTATCACTGTCAACGTAGAATTAGTAGGATATTCGCCAGTCATGCCATGAGGTAAGGATTGATACACAAACCCAAAACTGTTCCGGTATTCTCTATAAAATTTATTCATTATTGCATTACTATTGAGACACCAATACGTTCTTGTTGCCTTAGACCGCTAAGTTGCCTGGCTGAACAAGGGCCAGCATGTGTTTATCATCCATCACCAATGACCATGACCGCAACTAAAGCTGTAGCCAAGTACTGTGTCATAAGGTTACATTTTAGCAAAGAGAATTTGGCTATAAACGGGAGAAAGATGCTCCATTTGATGGTGAAAGGCGTGGTTTGCTAGACCCACGATTCATACAAAGCTTTGATGACAGGTGAGGCATGAGTGCCATTGCACAAATGGGGAAAGGTTTGTTTCGCTTATAATGCATGTCATGTAAAATCTTTCAGTAACACACAGACCCAAAATATTGGCTAGACTCAATACGGGTATTGGAATGCAATCATCAGGGGCCCCGATGTGCCAGAGCGAGGGGCCGGCGAGATTTAGTTCGGCTTGGGCCGAGACGCTGATCAGAGTGCTGCACTTGAGTGGCTTCAATCTCTCCGTTAGCGCCAGAAATTGTAGACATGATGATTAGGTAAAGTTGCTTGGCTTCCAGAATTGGCCATGTAGACCGGAGTGTCGGTGTTTGAGATATCTTCAGTCATGGCATTCATTGCTACAATGCAATCAAACTTCCCAAAGAGGACGGGTCTTGCCCAGAACACAGTTGAAGTGATATGACGTAAAAGAAAAAAGATCAAGTATAAAAGTCCCGTTGACGCCCTTCCAAAATGCAAGCTTCTCATTCTCATCACCATATCTTCATCACAACATTCACATCACTAAGCAGTACTCATTACCGCCTCGCTAAAATGAAGTTCATTGCTGCCGCCACCCTCTGTGTTGCTGTCTCTCAGGCGGCCTATACCCCTTGCCCTGATCCCAAGTACCCTGTCGTCAACTGCTGTGCTTACAGCCGTGCCCCTGATACTTATATCGGCTGCCAGTCTGGTGAGTGCTTTCAAGTCGTCGGTGTGCTACCTAATATGGTGAACTGATCGGAGTGTGTATAGCTGGCTCACCAAGCTCTTTGAAGGAGTATGAGTCTACCTGTCGGGCTATCACTGGCTGGATTACTTATCCCAAGTGCTGCGTCAGCAAGGTACGGACCCCGGCGAGACAGCTGTTTCAATGTAGAGTGTACTAACCAAACCTCCAGAGCTCCGGCCACTGCAAGGACCCTGTCGAGGCTTAAGATAGATCAAGCAATGAGAAATTTGTCCATTCACCAATAGTTTTGGTTGGTAGCATTACCCTTCTGTTTGTAATGGAGAAAACCGGAGCAGAAAGAATAACGCAACATGCTCAGCATGTAGAAAGGCAGACAATTGACTAGACAGCACTACTTGGAACCCTTCACTGGTTGGTCCCTTGATAATAAAAAGCACTCTTTATTCGTTACTCAATGGCTCATCTATCATGCGGTTGTCTTTCGGTCTTCCTTAATAAGATCCGCTGCTTTCTCCGCAACAATGTATACCGTAGATTGAATATTACCAACAGGCACCAAAGGAAAGATGCTCGCATCAACAACTCTCAAGCCTTTGACACCATACACCCTTAGTCTGTCATCCACTACGCCACCCTTATCCTTGGGTCTCATGCCACAACTTCCACAAGGATGGAAATCGCTCACCGTACTGGCGCGAACAATCTCCTTTGCGTTCTCAAGGGTATCAGCCTTGATGTTGGGCAATCGGGCACCATTAGGTCTGAGAAGGTCTGAGAATGGCGATGTGCTCACGATGCGCTCCACAAATTCGACGTGTCGTGCGAGAATCTCCAAGTCAAGCGGGTTCGAGTAATAATTCGGGTCCCACGCCGGCTGCTGGTTGACGTCTGCGCTGGTGATGTGCACGCTGCCACGAGAAAACTGGTAATTCAACATGGTCATAATCGCAATAAAGTTTTCTGGCTGGACCGGCGTGATGTAGTCTGTCATAGATTTAGGCATCAAGGGAGTATTGATCTGTCCGGAGTAAAGTATATGTTGAAGAACTGGCTGGTCAGTTGTCTCAATAAGCTTTCGGAGTATCTTTGCATCATCGGATTGCAGATACTGCTCATGTTTTGCAAACAACACCTTCTTGGCTTCGACCGAGAGCCTCGCCCCAGAAGCGTCGACTAGAGGCAGAGAGGCAACACTGAGGGTCGATTGACCCATTGGACCCTCTCCAGTGGCTTGATATTGTGCGATAACCTGATTGAGCACGTTGGGGTCGCGCAGGACATCGCTCGACGGAACACCTGGGTTAAGCTCAAAGGACTGGGTCGAGGCAGGGTGGTCTTGCATGTTCTCTCCAACCCATTTATTCTCGACAATGACGGGGATGTTAAATTTGTCGAGAATTGTCCTGGAACCAATACCAGACAGCTCCAGTATCTGCGGCGACATGATGGCACCAGCCGAGAGGATGATTTCGCTGCCGTTCAAGGTCTTCTCGGTGCCATCTTTAGATTGCACAAGCACTCCAGTGGCCACAGGTTCAGAACCAGAAATGTCAAGAACAATCTTCTTGACAACTGTTTCCGTCAAGACTGTGAGGTTGGGCCTGCTAGCTACTTTAGCCGAGTAATATGCTGTCGCAGCATAGCTCCTCGACTTGGTGACAGGATCAATGCTTGCGGGGTTCTGCCACGCTCCGAGGCCGTTTCCAGTTCGCGCATCGGCCGTCATGGGAAAGCCAATATTGCCCAAGCTCTTCATCCATGATGAGTTGGTTATACTGTAACCTTCACCGAAGGAGACCTGAACTGGTCCGTTACCGACGGCGGAGTCGTCATGGTATTCCAAGCCGACCACATCCTTTGCTGCCTGTGGAGGGGGGTGGAATGTGGCATATTTTTTGTAGTATGGCTCTAGACCATTAAAATCCCAGCCTTTGTTCCCAACCTCTGCCCAGGCGTCCAGGCTACCAATAGACGGATGAAGTATCATCATGAAGTTAAGGGCGGATGATCCTCCCAGCTGCTTTCCACGCGGCTGGCTGATCTGGCGGTTGTGGAGATGTGGCTGACACCTCTGTAAGTAAATCATCTTCCCAATATGCATCTTCAGCAACATGTATAGCTCACCTGAGGGGTCGAAAGCACGTTCCAGTCGTATTGAGGGTTTCCATATTGCGCTCCCATCAGGTTTGGAGTGAGAACAAGAGGATCCTTGGAGTGATCTGCCCCAGCCTCAATGACCAAGACCTTTACCTCCGCGTCCTCACTGAGACGGTTGGCAACGGTCAAGCCAGCTGTGCCTCCACCGACTATGACATAGTCGAAGCTGTCAGGAGCTGTGGAACCCATGTTGGTTGATGAACAAAGATGATTCGAGGCTGTAAGTTGCAAACCACAAGTAGCGATGATGGCTTCGAAGAGAGATTGAGATGGCGATGCTCATCCGTCTACTTATAGTTCAGCGTTAGATCATGTCAACTTGTTGATGCATCTCTACGCCCTTTGATCAAATGCCGTCGGAGAGTTTCTCTGAAGCACATGGTGGCCAAAGGTATCTGGTGGGGATGTGCAAGATCAACATTCTGTTATTGGCTCCCATTGTACCTCGGATCGTATTTATTCCCAATAGCAATGCACCAATTGACTCTAACGGGCGCGCATAGATGCCCATACGGAACGCTGATGCGCGCCACCATGCGAGGCAGTAAAGACGAGAGTCAAGCAAAAAGCAACAGGGCAGGCATCTCATGATTCTCATGTGCATATGCGGCAAGGAGTATCCATCCAGGAGTTAACAGGTCAAGACATTTCAAGAGGAAAATGACATATTCCGATCTTGGAATACCAAGCCCCCATAGTTTGCGTGGAGTACCTTACACACGATATCAAAGTCAACAGAATGTATTGCTTTGTACTTGGATCGACGGGCGTCTTGAAGAACATCTCGACTGTCCCCGCATGTTGAGTGGGTCGGCGGAGTATCCTAATTTAGAAATAAAGAACAAGAATAGCATGGTGCATTGGTTTGAGGGCATAACCTGTTTCTCCTTTGGCGGCTGACTCGCAAAGACCCAACTCTTGTTTTACTTGGGCAGCGTACCGGCTCGCACGTACCCTAGAATACGATAGTAATGCTAGACAGGTTTCCCGCGCGCATTCCGCATGTGCCAAGCGCGCTGATCCCGTAGATACCCCTGAACCTGATCACTCATCAATATTTCATTTTTTGCGAGCCTTTATCCCCTATATCTAGCCATACTCTCTTCGTTTACATGTTGCCGTATCTGGATGTTGCAATGGATGGGTCCTTAATTGCTTCCTATTATTAGTACTACGCTCGTCACCTAGGGCTGCAACATCCCAAGATGCTGCATGTGAGTTCACCATGGCACTCCAGGTAGTAACGTTCCCAACAAAGCCCATCGTTCAAACACACCTAATAATCAACTGTATTCTTGTCTCCGTCACTGTGGCTGTCGTTGGGCTTCGACTGATATCGCGATACAAGACTGGTGCAAAGCTCTGGTGGGATGATTTCTTGATTCTACTTGCTGTGCCTCAAGGCGTGAGTATGCTCGTCATCCAAGGGCTGTGTAAGCATTACCTAACTTCCTTAAAATCTGTGTTTCAATAGCTAATATCCTATCAAGATTCACCCATGGGAGTTGGGTATCCCATCACCGAGACATTACCCAATCTGGTCATTATTCTCAAGTTGACGTTTGCTTTTGCGCTAATATACACGGTATGCATCAGCACGGTCAAGTTGAGCGTTTTGTGCTTCTATCTTCGCGTCTTCGTCACTGATAGTATGCGAGCTGCCACTAAAATAGTCATCGCCTTCGTTTCACTGTGGTCGGTAGCCAACATTCTTATAATACTGTTCATATGTCGGCCTATCGCCAAAAACTATGATCCGTTTGTTCAGGGCACCTGTGGCGATCAGCCATCTGCTTTCATTTCCATTGGTGCATTCAATATCGTGAGCGATGTTCTTATCTTGACTCTCCCCATTCGAAGTGTCTGGGCTTTGAATACAAAACGGCAGATGAAGATAGCACTGACTGCCATCTTCTTGGCTGGATTAGTGTGAGTGTCCCACACAACCTATATCTCCCCATTGTATGTGAGGGAGAAGCCCGCTAACCTAGCATCAGTGTGTCCGTGGTCGCCGTCTTCCGCATACTCTCCCTCAAACGTCTAGAATTTACGAATGTGACGGGAACAATGGTGTGGGTGGATTTTCTTTCCACTGCTGAAGTTAACCTTGCAATTTTGTGCATCTCCCTTCCAATGCTCGGGCCGCTTTGCGCAAGATATAGGAACAGACGAGGAGATAGTAAGAAGTGGAAATATTACAATTCTGAATCGGGGAGATCGAAGCAGTCTGGATCAAAACTGTCAAGTAAGAAGAAGCAACCCGAGGATGACACAATCGTACTAGAATCGATATATGCACACAACATGGAGACGCACCATGAGACCACAGTATCGGTTGGGGGGAATGACCACGGATACCAATCAAGCCGAGATGGGAGCGAGACGAGTCTTAGCTTTGGGCTGAGGACTTCGTTGGGAGATATCCGTGCGGGGCCAGGGGATATTGTGGTTCAAAACCAATGGGAGATTAAGCGTTTATAAGACCGGCCTTAAGATTTAGATGACCGTTTACTCCGTAATATTAAGAAAATAGTTGGCATATCATCAGATGTTGACTTGCCAGCACAGCGCTCCAATGTTTCTCTTCACTCGTAAAGGTTTTAACTGATCCCGGCATAAGGATCAGCCGCCAAGTGCTTAGACAAGACAACTGCGCGCGACCCATTGCAGAGCCGTGTCTGACCAGGGTTAATGTTGCATCCATGTTCGTTGAGCGTCTATGGAGCAGATAAGGTGAAGATGTGAGCGTTTCCATCACATAATTGCATGTTGGGACAAGGAACAGACGTCCCGAAATGGCTGTGTAGGATTTGCGTTTCACCTCCCAACAACCGCTCCTAAACTGATCCATCCGGGCTGCACGTTGTAACGAATGGCGGAATTATTGGACTGCGTGAGCAAGGGAGTCGGTGCGTCGGTGCCGACACGCCAAATCTGCTTTTCTCACCTCACATGTCTCAGCTGGCCAGAATCCAGAAGATTTACGCAGTACGCAATAACTCGTCAAAGACTGAATTCCCCTGGGTATAATACCTGTAGCTGACATGTGGTGGATCACAGATCAAATATGGTAAATTACACATACCATATTTGGTTGTCAAACCCCCGTCTTCAGTGCAGGTTTTCCCCAATATCCTTAATCCCTTGTTCTCAGGCGCCATATCCGGTGGCTGAAAGAGACAGGCGTCCCGGCCGGCTCAGAAGGGTCACATCCAAGATACGAAAATTAAGCGATTGGACAAGATCCTCCTTGAGGCGGCAACTTGACCAATGGCTGCCTGAAGCATCTTCTGGGATGTTGACGCAGACCGGGCTGACCAAGGTACGAATATGTACGCCGAATCGACTGTTTCATCATGATTCACTTTGAGAAAGTGGTAGACGGACAGATAGATGAAGCCGACTCTTTTGATCTACGGAGTATCCTGTGACCGGCTTATTACAACGGTAGTCTATGAAATGATCACTGCCGATACGCTCTGTGCAAGCAAATGCAATGCAAATTTGCGAGTAAGGGCTCTTCTGGGGGGGCCGACGTCCCGGCATATTTCAGCATTGGCCTGGAGGCAGACTAAAGACATGCATACACATCTAGGCAGACTAAGAGAGACCGTTATTTCCGGAGGCATCTTTGCATTTAGCCCGATTTTTGCTCTAATACTACAAGTAAATGCATCTACCAATGCATCTATCTACCCAGCAACATAAATTTGTTCCGTCATTGTAACTACTTCGTGATTTGGATCTGCCCCCCGCTCAATCAAAGTCCCCACAATGTGATCATGCCCCCGACTCGCTGCGATATGCAAGCTACTGAGACCATCGTTGTCCACGATGCGCGGGTCTGACCCGCAGGCTAACAGCACTGTTAAGGCCTCGACATGGCCACCCTCTGCGGCGTAGTGAAGCGGCGTCCGCCCCCGCGCATCTCTTGCATTGAGCATGGCGCCGCTGCTCGCCAGGATACTTATAACAGAGGTAAATCCACCTTGCGAAGCCAAATGAAGAGGGAATTGACCAGCCAAGTATTTTGGGAGTGGCGGAGGAACACAGCCGGTCGGCGGCGTGTTGGAACGGTTTTGGCTGTCAGGTGAGGACGCTGATCTTGGAGACATGCTAATATCCGGACACTGAGCCTCTGTTGGGAGTGTTTTTGATTGCATTGTCGTTTGCTCGTGGTCATAAAAGCCGCCATGGGAAATGGAGCCTCGATGCTCCATCTCCACTTCAAACAGGCTGGGCGATGTGTGTAAAAAGGAAGAGAAGGAGGGTATTTCTGTGGGGGATGGGCCATGCGATGCAGAATGATGCCCAAAGTGTATTTGATCAGACGGAGTAGGAAGATATTGTGTCGGTGGTAAAGTAGCTGGGATGATGACTTCGGGTTTTGGCTGAACCAATGGACTGTGTGTCTCCTTGGCTTTGTCGGAGCTGCAATGGCGACATGGCTTGCCCGGCTGTTGAGGACTGGTGCTTGTGGTGGCACCGGACAATCTCTTCTCGGCCTTTCTTCTCCCTAATACAGACATATGGTGTTAATTGGGAGCCAATGATTGTGTTTCAAAACATTTGGGATGGGTGTGTCTTACGATGATTGCGCTGTGCGATTCTGTTTTGTCTGCGGCGTCGCTCTTTGGCGTCGTCCTCGCACATCACTTCGGGTAGACGCTCGTAGTCTGATGGGGGAGTCATGGCGGCGTTCTGGTTCAAGACGACGTAGGTATTCTCCATGTCGCTGCTAGCTGATGATTAAATATTCTTTTCAATAGGCATCCAGCAGGCACACCATCCATCTATATCTACTTTCTATGGAAAACGCTGTTACCAGGCTCCCGAACACCGAGCCTTCGGACCAAGTAGAGCAAGCGCTCCAACATGTCTTGGAGTCAACCAACATCATGTTTCGTGTCGAAGTTCCCGTGGGGGTAGTTTGTGATTCTTTGATATTCCGTAGAGGCTTGGGTGCTGTTGGACGGCCTTTGATGTTTGGGATGCCGTCTTCGCTCTATTTACTCCGTGTTGTTGGTTGCCAGTCAACTGAATGGTCACGCCCGGGGTGACCGCCGTGGGGTTGAGGAACGGCCCGGTCGCACAGAAGGATGATCGACGTCAGAGCCAGATGGGTAAGGGACCATCTGATTGGTCTGCTTTGTGAAGTTGTGCTGTGCCAGTTTGACCCATATCAATAAGACAAGGGCGCAACGGCCACAGGCTTTCACCGGTACTTTGTACATCACGCCGCAGCATCAGTTGCCACATGGAGCCAGTATACAATGCATATAAAGTAGTAAGAAGTGGAGTGAGAAGGACATGATAATGCATTCGGTATGACTGGGACATGGTGAGTGTCTCTTCCAAGCACACATATTCTTGCACTATTCTAAGCTAACTCCTCACATTTACAACCAGTAAAGAGCAGTTTCAAGGCCTTCTCTGAGCCGTGAACGCTGTGCAAGGAGTACTGGCACTCGGGACGGTGTGCTAAGTCTTGCATACGCTCCATGCATTGCCACCAAATAATCCACCAGCCTTACGCTACCTCTTTGGGTACCCAGTACGTCCATACAGACTGAAAGCCAGGTAAAAGTCCCCCTACCACCATGTCATTGTTACCTAGAAAGCGTCCAAGGCTGGCAGGTTGTTGGTGCCAACTTTGGCTGGCTGCATGAAGACTCTTCAAGGGCCTTTTGGAGAGATGTCTTGGAGTGTCCCCACTCACAGCGTCGCAAGTCACGCCTCTGTTCGGCAGCTCGCATGCACAAGTTCTCCCTTACCGCGTGGCTTTGGCATCTTGGCACCACATCCGTGGGTTTTCGGCTCGTATTCCATCCATCTTCTCATTGCGGCAACATGAAACCAACTGCCATTGGGATCAATGATTTCACATCTCCCGACTTTTGGGATTGCTTGGCAGGCGAACCTGGTTTCAGGTATGCTTGCTCCTTTCATACAAAGAATTGATTGTTGGTTGAAGTTGGGAATTGTGCCTATCCTGTTGTTTTCCCTTGTTCTCTCGTCATGCTTCACTGAGCTTTGATCCAGATGCACTCGGAACTTGGCCACAGGCTTCGTTTTGGGATTTCAAGTAGCCCGCAGAATGCATAAGAAGAGTGGATCTATGGCAATGGTAAAGTGATTCGAAGCACAGCCTCCGCTATTCAGTGATTGCTGCCTTGGGTAACGTGTTGCATTTTGTGGTATTGACTCATACCACGCCGCGAGTCGAGTCAAGCTTGAAGAAATAGATACTGACCTGACATTTTGGTCAATTTGCATACCGCCCCCATGCCACAAATTAAAGATGCAGCACAGTCTTACGCATTGACTGCAACACACGTGGGCATGTCAGACTTGATTGTAGGTGCTTATTCCAGCTGAGGAAGCAATCAACACGGCTCCTTTGGAAAAGTGAGACGATCCTTATAGCCAAAACACATTTTCCATCGCCATTCTGTATTGAATATGGCGCTGCGAATTAACGGAATTCATCTTCTCTGTGCTGCTTCTGGGGGTTTTCTTTCTTCCCAACTTTTCTGAATCCCATATGAATAAAAGAAGATCGGCTGGTGACCCGGCCGAATAAAGTAACCCCCACTCAATTCATCCCATCACAAAATTTTCTTACCTGTTGGCTCTCTCTTTCTCCCTCTCTTTGCGCTGCTGTAGCCCCCCACCTTGCCATGACTTGAGACAACCTGGAACAGCTCGTCAAGAGTCCAATCATGACTGCTATTAGAAGCCCGATTCCCACTCCGCCGGATTATCTGGAGCGCGTCTATGCCGGCGTGCTCGGTAAGCTTATTGGTGTGTATCTGGGCCGCCCGTTTGAAGGTTGGACGCACCAAGATATCCTGGCCAGGATTGGTCCCATCCACGACTATGTCCACAAGCGTGTTGGCACACCTCTCGTTGTGACGGATGATGATGTCTCGGGCACATTTACATTTGTGCGTGCCCTTGCGGAGCATCCCATGGGTGATTGCCAACGTGGGGAGCCAGTTATCACCAGCGAGCAGATCGGCAAGACCTGGCTGAACAACATCGTCGAGCGTCACAGCACCCTTTGGTGGGGTGGCAAAGGCATCTCTACCGAACATACAGCATACCTGAATCTGAAACACGGTATACCAGCACCACGGAGTGGTTCCATAGCTACCAACGGCCGAACCGTTGCGGAACAGATTGGTGCGCAGATCTTTATTGATGGATGGGCTTTGGTATCACCCGGTCAGCCAGATCTGGCAGCCGAGTTGGCCGAGAGTGCAGGCAGGGTGAGCCATGATGGTGAGTCGGTGCATGCTGCAAAGTTGTGGGCTGCCATGGAAGCGGAAGCCTTTGCGAGTAACAACGTGGATCACCTCCTTGACACAGGATTGAAATATGTGCCGAAGGATTCTCTCATTGTAAAGGTCATTGGGGAGGTTCGGGCATGGAGCAAGGCTGACAACGACTGGAGGGCGACCCGCCAGCGGATTGAAGATACCTACGGCTACGACAAGTTCCACGGCTGGTGTCATGTCATCCCGAACCATGCAATCATGATCATGTCTCTGGTTTATGGCGCACATGATTTCCACGAGGCAATGCACATTGTCAACACGTGCGGCTGGGATACAGACTGCAACTCCGGAAACCTGGGCTGCCTGCTTGGCATTATGCATGGAATTACCGTTTTCGATGGTGGCGTCGACTGGAGAGGGCCTATTGCGGATCGTGCTCTCGTTTCTGGTGGAGACAACGGTTATTCGATTAACAATGCTGCCCGAATTGCCATCGATATTGCCAATTTGGGACGTCACTTGGCAGGTGAGAAGCCACTGGATCCCCCGAAGGATGGCGCACAGTTCCATTTCACATTGCCTGGGAGTGTGCAGGGTTTTCGAGCCACAGCGACGAGTACAACCACGGCCTCCGTTGAACAAGCCATTGATGAAATGGACAGACCAGGGCTTGCGTTGCGCCTGTCCGGGCTGTGGAAGGAATCTGGATCCGTCGAGGTGTTGACTCCCACGTTTGCGCCCAAGGAGGTACGCGATATGGAGCGGATTTACCAGTTGATGGCTTCTCCCCTGGTTTATCCCGGCCAGCGCGCCAGCGTAACGGTACGTGCGGCACCGGAGAATACGGCGCCGGTGAAAGTCTACCTGAGACTACGTATATACGACGATGAGGATCTTATCACAGTTGACAGCGAATCATCAGTCGTGCTGGAGCCGGGCGCCGAGGACAAGACGTTGGCTTGGACAATACCTGATAATATGGACAGCCAGCCAATTGAGAGCATCGGGATTGCCGTCTTTGCCGTAGACAAGCCGGTGAAAGGCACGGTTTGGCTGGATAACCTGAGATGGGACGGTGTTCCAACCATGATATTACAGCGGCCGAAGAAGAACAAGATGAGCGATTTCTGGAAACGTGCCTGGGTGAGTAATGTGGACCATTGGCATCACTGGGTCAATCCAGCGGTGTGCATCGCTCATGACAAAGGCGAGGGTATTGTGAGCTACGGCACAAAGGAGTGGACTGATTATCGGATCACTGTGCTCCAGTTCAAAGTAACACTTGATGCGCCAGCAGGTATCGCCATTAGGGTACAGGGCATCAATAGATATTATGCACTGATGTTCAATCAAGGGAAGAAAAGCATATCGATTATCAAGGCACTGGATGAAAAGAGATTAGAGTTGGCTCAAATCAACTTTGAGTGGAAGCTCGATGTTGAATATGAAGTGAGTCTTGAGGTAAAGGGACCCAAGATACTGGGTTGTCTGGAGGGCACACTGATTACAGCTGAAGATGGTCAGTACACGGGAGGTGGGTTAGGTTTTGTAGTTACAGATGGGTCACTCATGGCGGGGAGCATAAAGATTACACCCACTTCTTAAGATGAAATCTTTGGAGCAAGCTGATGGCTTCAACTAATGAGTAACTCCCAAGAAGAGATTTCCCTGTGTGAAGCGAATTAATGTACAGGTCTGGGTGATGTGTATGAACTCGTTTTCAAAGGATACAAATGACGAATAAATTCATAATCGGTATTTTCTTGTTTTACCTTGTTCACATGCTTGAGAAATATGGCAAGGAATGATCGTTTCACGGTGTAGGTTAGGGGAATTGGGATCAACATGGGGACTAGAACCAACACATTGGTCGTCCCAACGCGCCGTCAAATTATTTTCTCTTTTCTCTTCCTATTTCGTTTCATGGAATGCGCTGAAACTTCTGGAGAGAAAACTAATGAGTACTTGACCTACTATTAACTTGAACGGGCAGCTGCGCAGTGCATTCAACTCGGCCTTATCCCAATGAGACATTCTAGAAACAGCGACGGTCAGAAAGAAGCGTCCAAGAGCAGAGCTTATTTCGGCCTGATCGAAATCGACCCCCTCAATTCCAAAAGAACTTTGTATCTTTCGCGAGGGAGAGCCGATGGGATCTTGGGCAATGGAATCAGAGCGGCTTGAAGTGGGTATCCAAGCGGCCGCGGATCCCATGGGACACCAGGGTCCAACGTTCAATCCCTAAGACCATGTTTTCAGACCCAGGCTGCTGGATTTGTCGTGGGAAAGCGGAATGATGGAAACAAAGGCTACTAAGATAAGCCAAGAACCTACATGATGAAGAATTTAGAGAAATGTGAGCATCATGAAGGCGAAATTGGTAGTAATGAACCGACTCGGCGACCAAAGGTATTTTTCTTGACAGAAGAAAGGTCAATGGCTACGAAGATTACGAGAGATTCTTCCCCATTGAACACGGAATCTCATTTCCCCATTGTGAGATTCACTTTGTTGACCCAGCGGATGCTGGGGTGTGGATACGACGTAACAGGTGATGTACCCACCTCTGACCAGCTGCCTACCATTGCAAATATTTATTCCTTCAAGCGAATAAGCTGTTCATGTAAGTGATGGCAGGTCTGGGGCTATGATTGAGATGTTGCGGTGTCCACTGGGAGGCGAGTGTACGGTACGCTTGACAACATCCACGTATTACTAATGGAGCTCACTCCCGTCTCAAATGTACTGTCTAGCACGTAAAGACCTTGGGAAGTTGGCTTGTAAGAAGTTTATAATATCTTCATTCAACTGATAATTAATGAACAAGACCCATTAGACTCCCTTCTCACCCTCCGCCGTCACTGTCTGATGACTCGGAGTCTGATAGACCATGGCCGTCAGACCAATCTCATTATTGATCTCTTGCATACGCTCAGAGTCAGCACGCGCTGTACCTTCGCTCCCGAAAATAATGTCCTGTCGCAAATTAGCTTGAATGGCCACAAGTTGTAGGTCGAAGATTGTCTACCCACCATTTCTTCTAGAGTCAGACGCTTTGTTTCGGGGACAAAGAAGTAGATGAAGGCAGCACCAAGGTATGTTAAGATGCCAAAGAGGATGTATGTTCCATACGTAATCTCTTGTAGCATGTCTGGCGTGACCTGGCCGATACTGTGTTCGAAATATTAGCCGTCATTGCCCCCCCAAACAGGCGTTTCCTACACTTACATGAAGTTGTTCATCCAGTTACTCGAGGCACCGAAAGCGACACCGTATGGACGAGCACTCAATGGCCAAATCTCCGCAACGATGATCCATGCGCACGGCCCCCAACTATATCCAAAATGAACCACGAAAAGCCACACCATCGCGATGGCTGCCCAGCCTGCTGCTTGGTGGTTGGGCCAGTCGTCTGCATTTTTCGCAAACAGAATCGCAATTATTATGTGACAAGTAGCCATTCCGATCGCTCCAGTTATCAGCACAGGCTTGCGCCCCACTTTGTCTATCCACAAAACGGCTGGCACGGTGGCCACGAACATCACGATGCCCACAACACCCGTCGCCAGAAGCGATACCGTGTTGTCCGTTTGACCCAGCTGCTTAAATATCGTTGGAGCATAGTATAACACGGCATTAATTCCAGTCCATTGTTGGAAAAACATGGTCGTGCCGGCGATAATGCATCGTCTGCGCATACTGGGCTGTTGAAAGAGGGATTTGATGGCGACAAACTGAAGTTTAAAGTGGTTCCAGGCGGTTGGTTCTTTAAGATGAGGGAACTTCTCGGCAACAGTTCGTTTCTCGAAGAGAGACTGAGCCTTAATCTCAAGAAACTCGAGCTCAACCAGCTCGTGGTCCATCGGAAGGCCTCGGAGACTGGAGAGATTGCGGCGGGCCTCATCTTCACGTCCGTGGTGAACGAGCCAACGTGGGGAGAATGGCATGAAAGTCATGCCAACAAGAAGAACCAGACAAGGCGCAATCTGGAGGCAGACTGGAACAAGCCAGGCTGCGTCGGTTTGCTCGCCGAGTTTGGTGCCTCCGATGTAGTTGGTGCCGTAGTCGATCCAGAAACTGATCATGATACCGAAACAAATCGCGAGCTGCTGAAGAGCTACCAATGCGCCTCGAACCTCACTGGACCTATTAGAATAATGATAAAACGATAATGGAAAATATGAGCTTACGGAGGTGCGACTTCGGAGTTGTAGATGGGCACAATCATTGCCAGACTGCCGACACCCATACCGCTGCAAATTGGTTAGCAATCAAAAGGATACAAATGAAATTGGATTAGTTATGGCATACGTGATGAATCGGCCGGCTAGGATTGCTTGGTAGCCCACCTCAATGGAACAAGCTTGAATGATGACTCCCAAAATAAAGACACCACAAGCGACCAAGATGCCGTACTTTCGAGAAATCGTCTCCGCGATGAAACTGGACAGAAGCGTTCCAAGCCAAGCACCGAGTTCGAGAATCGCAGTGAGCCAACCCTTCTTCGTTTGGCTGGCATTGTCGTCAAATGGATCATAAGCTCCCATGTCTATTACTCTTCATTAACACACACAACGGATGGAGAATGAACTGATTACATACGCTGTTTGAAGGCAGGCATGGCGAGCACGCCGGAAAACATGCCTTGATTGTAGCCATAGAGAACACCGCCAATACAGGCAAAGGCAGCCAAACAAAAGACACGGAAATTCTTGAACAGAGCTCGAGCTCCGCTTTCTCCCATCAACGCCTGTCGGCGCGAGAGAGCAGCATCGTAGACCGCTGCGCTGCCATCAGCTGGAGCGCCCATTGTGAAAGGATGGTATAATTCGAGCTACAATAGATGCAAGCTCATGGCGAATGCATCTTTGTCTGAGATGGAAACATGAGTTGTTAATATAGCGGATCCTGGATTCAGTTCTATTATCTAACGTCCAGTGTTCAACGGTTACGCTAACCTCCGCATTTTTGCCTCTCGGCTGCGGGTTCTTTTTAGCCTAAAACGAAGGCATTTTCCCCGACGGATCGTGGCTGACAAGGGGGGGAGGGGGACTCTCCATCAAGACTAGAGACGGTTATTGCTCCCGGCTAATGTCACCCCAACCTTGCATCCAACGAGAGGATGATCCTGGCGCCGCCATTCATGATCAGGGCCAATCGTTGAGGCGCCGTGTTTGCCTCACTCAAGGTGTTGATGTGTTGTTGCGTACGTTGTAAGAATTTGAGAACAATAATGCCGGGAAGAGACCGGATCGGCGGGTAAAGCGTTATGGTGAATGAGGCAAAACAAGAACAATGACGTGGAGAAGGCGGGGGAAGCTTTGCCTTGGGCGTGAGATGCCATCTCTTGACTGAGCTTTGATCTAGATATGAGCCGCGTTTCAAATGGGCGGGCCACAGCTAACAGGGTTTGAGTATTGCAAGGTGAGAGGGGCAGACCTTTGTTCCATTCCCTGTTTGTGGAACAGGCGATTAATGGTGGAAAAAGCCTTTTCGGTTGTATTGCAGATTTGCATTGATGGGTATGTTTCATTCATATGCAGTCATCCAACCACCCCCAGCCGCCGAGCATTGCCTGAATGTCAATCATTGGCATGACACCTTTCATCTTTCATACGCACCAGTGCGACGCGTTGTGGTGTCGCATCAATGTAAGGATAACCACGTGGTAATCTTGCTTCATGGATGCCCATATTGACGATCATCGTCTCATTCTAAACAGGATCTGGTAATTGTTGATTCCCTTTACTGTTTACCGAGCTGATGGTGGTTGGCTACTTTTCTCAATGTTCTGTCGTGGTGGTACTTCAATAGGAAGAAGGGTGAGCACATGGCTTGATGGATGGGCTCAGCACACTTTAACTATCTTGTATAAGTAATGGTTTGTTGGCTTTACTACTGGCTTTCTGGACGGGGCCGTGTAACAATTGTCGTCTCTTCCATTAGGTGTTGTGAGCATTCACTGCATGTGTGATGATACTGTCCCGTCCTCAACATCCTGCGATGCCAATAATGCATGGCTCCACCCACACAGCAAGGTGAGCATCTCGGCAATGCATAAAGAACGTAGGTGGTTCGCTTTTCCAGTAGGTACTCTGTGCCACACCGGCTAATACTTTATTCAATCTATAATGATTGGCTTCTGAGTGCGGAACTGTCATTCTCTTTTATCCAAAGGCGTGAGATCTAGTTGAAGCCATTGTTGCCACCGTCACGAGTATCTAAACGTGATGGAGCTTGTCGCTTGAAATAGATAGTGTATCGTGGTACGCTGTAGCTGGATATCAAGTCGTTTGGAGTAGCGAATGGGTGACATTATTCTACTCGTGATGAGCCTGAAAGCGTACTTCTGTTCTGAGATTGGCATGTGATAAGACGATATGGTGCCATCAGCATTGGAACTTGGTATTTGAGCTATTAGTCTATCGGTGCAGTCATACTAAGCTTTCTAAGTCATCTGAGAGAATCTTGTATAAGATGAGTAGATTAACTTTGTTTGTCTTTATCATAAAATTGAAACTGGTTTTAGCCCACTTGGTCAAATTTCACCGTCGCGGGCAGTCATCTGGCAGAGCCAGTCGTTCATTTAAGGTGTTGTTTATAAAAGGGGGCGCAAGAAGATTGTGCTCCAGTAAACAGAAACGGCCATGTAGTATCTGTAGTGTCTCAGCGCCACGATCGATTAGTGAATGCGTATGTGCTGCTTTCAGCATGAAGGCTTAGTTTCCTTGGTGGTGAGAGTCGGCGTTGAGGCAACGTACAGACACGTCCTCTTGAGCACATAATAATGGGTAGTTGGTTTCATAAGATTTGCATGTTTTGAAGTAAATGTGACTTCGCCTACGTCAGCCTCCGAAAGCAGGCCATTGACTGAGATACGTCCCGACAGTTGGCCGTCATCGATATCTTCTAGTCTAATTAGCATCCCCGTCTCACCAAACTGCTTCATCAGGCATTTGTATTCGCATGCGACAGCACTGGTGCTTCGGTGAAGAGGACGTTCATAAAGTCTCATAATCTAGTTTACATCGCTATATGATGGTTCAGAGCACAGCTTGGAATTCGGCTTGCCTTGGTGACAAACTCGAGAGCTGCATTATAATTGAGGTATGTGCCTTACGATGATGGTGCATAGGATCACTTGGTGCGATTAAGGTTCTATGATTTGGACTATAAGAGAAAAAAACATACATCACCCTCCAAGTCCTCCATCATCTAAACAATTCTAGCATTCCATCTCTCCCCTCTCACACCCCGCACGCAACGCCACCGAGCGCTTTAACCTACCACTGGTCGTTTCCGTGGTGGCTCAGGAATGAACCGCTGTTCTCCAAATTGAGGCCATCGATAACTTGCAATTGAAGCTTGACACTCTCTTCTGAGGTGATTTGGCTCTTGAGCTCTGGGTCGAGGCGCTGGAATTGCTTCAACATGACCTCGATAGCCTGCTCCAGCTGTGCTGGCTTGGGACCTGTTTGACGACAGTGTCAGTGAGATTCTAAATATAGCATGGTGGCTTATCTAGGAATGCATATCCTTACCTGGTCCCTCCCAAGTATCAACCCAGCCCGGGCTAAGTGCCAGAACCTTGATCCCCTTGGGGGCTAACTCGACAGCATACTTGGCCACTTGAACATTCATTCCAGCCTTGGCGATGGCATACGCCAGCGCATAGTCAATACCGGCCTTTCTGATAAGATTGAGGTCTGCCATGCCACTAGAAATGTGCACAATCTTCTTTTCCGATCCCTTCTCAATGAGAGGCAGGAAGGCGTTTGTCGTCCAAAGGCCGCCGTAGATGGCCGTGCGAATAGGCGCATCAAAGAGCTTTTCCGTAGTAGCTACATCAAATGGGAATTGAGAAGGCGAGAAGCCAAATGACGCCTCATCGACGGCATTGGAGTTGTGGATCAACACGTCGAGCTTGCCGTCCGTGATCTTAGTGGCAGCCGCAGCAGCCTCAAGAATTGAGTTTGGGTCCGTGACGTTGCCCTTGATGACATGAACGTTGGAGTTCTTGGAGGCTAATTCTTTGATGATGGGCGATTCAGGGTCTCGCACAATGGCCAACACAGTGTTGGAAGGGTTCTGGGCTAGCTGTCGCACAAACTCTCGGCCAATGCCCTTGGAGGCTCCGGTAATGGCGTAAGAAGGCATGATGATGAATTGTAAATGATGGTTAGAGATGTGTTTGTCGATTTGTCGAGTGAATGCAAGTAAAATGTTCTACGATGGTGATGATATTCCCTTTCTTTGCGTCATGCTTCTTTACATTTATACTCGTTGAATGCATTGCATCCATCTACAACTACATACTAACGCGTTGGCTTACCAATGCAACAGCATGAATCGAGGAGAAGCCGTATTACGAATGACAAGTTCGTGATACTGAAGAAAACTCCGCTGCTTTTCCGCTTGCTCGTCTGCCTAAATCTTCTCAGACAGCCATGCTTGGAAATCGAGAGAATCATCGTCCATTGAGAGGTCTTACCAATCTATGTATTATTTAAGACCAGCCGCCGGCCGACTAGCACGGCTCGTCCGACCACCCGGGTCCGGTCCCACATTCTCCGCACTCAGCCAATCTGATGACGATGCTCTAGTCAAACAGCTGGTCATTCGAGCCCTTCGTCAGCGAAAAGTGGATTGTGAAAGGATAAAGACCGGCCGACGGGCGATCCGGATCGCCCATCCCTCTTACACGGCCAGCTTCGTTCTCTGGGAGTCTGTCGCAAATTATCTAAGTGAAACTCCGCAGGCCCTATTATGAACGCAAGCAGTATGAGCCAACGGCCGAAGAGACGTGCGTGTGTTACATGCACGTCGGCTAAGTCGAAATGCACGCCGTATTCGGACAGCCTCTGTGAACGATGCGCCAGGCTCAGCAAAGAATGCGTCTACCTTGATCTTCCAGAAAGGAGACGCAAACCACGCAGCACCAGGTAAGTGGATTTTCATCCATCTCCAGCTCCACATTCGTCTATCGAAACGAGCAACAGTAACATGAGACCTTGTCTCTCCGTAGGCGTGTCGATGTCTTGGAGAATAAGGTGGACGAGTTGACGGCGCAATTGGCCATCTTCAGCAAATCCAATGGCAGCACAACAACACCCTTTACAGCCGCCTCTGAGTCGAGCTCCAAAACTCCCGGTACGAGCTCAGCATCAATTGACGACGATGCCGACGTGAATGCGACCAATCATGCCCGGCTAATGCAGGTAGCAAATGAGGACTTGCATGGCCCCGAACCACCAAAGGGGTCTGTCTTGGACGACTTGCCAGACATTGTCGATCGGGGTATGATAGGCCTTGATGAGGCAGAGGAGCTTGTTCACGCTTTCAAGACAAAAATGGTTCCCAAATTTCCGTTTGTCGTCCTCGATCCTGAACAGACCGCAGTCATGGTTAAAGACCAAGAACCCTTTCTCTTCCTATGTATCATCGCGGCGGCATTACCCCCCGGTCACTACCTGCGCAAATCTGTTGCGGCTGAAATCATGCATCATGTAACATCGAGGATCGTTGCAGGATCAGAGAGAAATCTCGAACTACTGCGGGGTCTGCTCGTCCAATGCGCGTGGTATCGCCACCCCGCCCAACGAGGCCATACTCAACTTGTCATGATGATACAGATCTGTGTGACCATGGCCTACGATCTGAGCCTGCATGGAAAAAATAATCCAGATCTGGATGAGCAGCGGGCCTTTCTCGGCGCATATTGGCTCGTGAATAGGTAGGTGTTCAAAACGTCTGTCCATGTATATGACCACATTCGCTAATGGCCACCGCGCAGCCAAGCCCGTACTGTTCATAGGCCTTCCACTATGATACACTCTAGAAAGATTGAAGAATGCTGTCGCAGCCTGTCAGCATCTACTAGCCACACTTCTGACAAATGGATTGAGCCAATGATTCGTTTCAGGAACTTTCTATCCAGAGTAGACAAAAGCTATAGCATCCTTGATAATCCCATAGAGCCCTTTCGTGGGACACCGTTCATTGAAGTTGTCCTTGGTCCGTTCATACGAGAGCTGGAGGGTCTAAAGCCATCGATCGAATATGATCCCTCGGTTTACCCCCCTGCCACAAGTAAGTCTTTGCTGGACAAGGTTGAAAGACCTGGATCTAATCTCCGATAGGAAACGCACTTATGTGTGACTTGCAATATACAGAAATGTTCATCCGGGAGATAGCACTGCATGACGAGTTTTGGGATCGGAAACAAAATAATAACCTGCTCATGGGCGAACCACTGGCGAGCTGCACACTGAGAACATCAATGCTGTGGACTCTTATTAGGAAAAGCAAGGCATTTTCGCTCACGTTTCTGGAAACCCCTGATATCGAATTACCCCACGTCACCATAATCACACTGGGAAACCTCTGTGAGGCTATCACTGCCCTCCCCAAAGCAGTGTCCGAGCTTCTCAAGTTTGTCGTGCGTCACGGCCCAGCACCAGGAAAGCTCAGCCCAAGCCAAAAGTCCGAGGCACAGAAAATTGTGGATGAAGCCGATTATCTCGCTCTTGTCGCCAGTCTTTTGAAGAAGTTGAGTACCATGCTGCCCAACGAAGATGGAGATACAATCACCGCCAGCCTCTGTTCACGCATACGTCTGCTGGCTCATTACTACGCACCACGTGTCAAGGGTATTCTTGGCGTCGACCTGGTCTATCCCACCGGAGAAGTACCGTATGTCCAGGAGAGTATGGGAGCGGACACAGCACATAGCCACGACTATGCGTGGGCTGGCTTTAGCGACCCGCAAGCTGCTGAACTTTCTTATCCAACCATAGGCGACAGTAGCACGCCGTTTGATGATGAGCTATGGGCCATGGTATTGGATAAAATGAACGATTTCGCTTAGCTACACCTCGGGACTCGGCACAGTAACGGACAGCAGGCTTATTCAGCTAATCTGTGCTGGCGACTCTGTTCATATGTACTCCTTGTGGCTCACTGTGCCAGTTTGAGCCGCATTATTATGAGATTATGCACTCATCGGATTGGTGTATGGGCAAAATACCGACTCAACCCGTCTCCGCATCTCGGAGTTCCGTGTGCGGCTCTGCGAGAAGCCGACCATCCATGACAAAGTTTACCGGATGTATATGCCGAACTATACGTACATGCGTCAATGAGTTGGCAATGTCGCAAGCAAGTCTATGCATGACTTTTTCACATCTTAGGACCAAAACATCGCCCATTGTGCCTTAGTCACTGCATCTTAAATCATTTTGGGTAACTTTTACATATATGTATGCTCGTCTTCATATGCTATATCGTATTTTGTATAGCTTTACGACTTTCATGTTACCTTACTAGAACAAGTTTGTATTCACGGACTCTTATGCCCTCCGTTGCCCAGCACCTGTCATGTTGTGAAGGTGGAACATTTATGTAGGTGCAATATGCGAGGATAGGATTAATAGGAGGTTTCTTCAAGGATTAATTGTTTCAAGTATCTGTTATGCATTTTGAGCGCCATTAAAACAACTTTTTAACAGTAACTGGTCTCTCTTCTCACGAGCCATAAACGAAAGGTAAAGTTTAAGCAATGGATACAGCACAGGTGCATCCGGTTTGCTGCCCCCCCTGTTTTTCTTTTTAGCACTGGCTCTGTCAGCATCCAAGATCATTATTACTAGATTCGGAAAACTTCACTTGGCTGAAGTTACGAGATGCCTGATAGGATATGAACCGGCAGCCGCAAAAGCGACAGTTGAATTAGGAAGGTCGTCAACTATTCAGCTCATTCGGTCATTGCCATGCCAATAATGCTTTTACCCGATCAAATCAAAGTAGCTCTTCGGTCAATGTATGGAGTCTGTAGTCTATGTGCCAAGAGTGAGCTACCCACCAACCATTATCCCGCGATCGAAGAATATCTCGAAGATCGCTCTGATCCGGGTCCTTGCGTTATCTATTTCCTCGATCGTTGTCTTGATTTCGATCTTGCCTTGGCGAGCTGATAACCGGGAGTAGCTGCATCTTTATCTTGATTTGGAAAGGTGGTGCCTTTTGCATGATGTATCCATTCTCTACTCCTTCGCTTCTGACACACGTCAACACCGGAACTACACGGACCATGATGCTTCTACACCCTTTCATGTGGAATAGCACTTCTCTCATAATTTCTATTGGTAATCAACTACAAGTATTAACCATATTTCAAGAATAGCCTTTTATCACAAGTTCTAGATCACTCTATCCAAATCCAAGCCAATGAAAGCAATGTGACTGCATGGGAGGGGGATACAAGGTCTGGATTTCTGGCCTAGAAGCTTTGCAAGTATGGATGAGCGTAGTCTTGATCATAGTTCAAATGGCGTATAATAATGTTCGTCGCGAAGAATAAATAGTGGAAAGAATCGCCATGTAGCTGCATTCGCTTTGCTACCAAGAATTCAGTCACCTTCAATCTTTAACAATCATATCGCTCACCACACAATTTCGCTTATTCTATTATCAATCCATTCCACATGGGGTCAGCAACAGCTCTCTGTGAGCTTGACTTTGCCCAGTCCATTGCGGACCAGGCCAGCTTTATTCCTCACAAAATTGCTATTGAGGATCATGGACTTAAGATTTCTTATCAAAAGCTTCATGTCTCAGCTCAGCGTTTTGCTCAAATACTACAAAGTAAAGGGTTGGGTAATGAAGAACCTGTCATTACCCTCGCCAAGCCAGGAGCTACACATATCATGTCTCAGCTCGCAGTTCTTTATGCAGGGGGTACAAATGTTCCTCTTGACATGGATTTATGCGATGACGATATCCAAAGGAGAATCGACTCAGTAAAGGCCAGATACCTCATTTGGGACGAAAACTGCAACAGCAGAAATCTGAGCATTGATATCAAGCTTGAAGTTAACGGCGGATGGCATCACTCTCTGGAGACTGTGGATACTCTAAATAGTAACCCTGTTTCAAACTTTCCAATTCGACTTGACCGTGATCACCGGTCAAACATCTTTTTTACCTCTGGATCAACGGGCATACCCAAAGCCATCGAAACTCTGGGGCGAAACATCCTCGCTCTCTCCCAAGAACCATTTTGCTATGGTAATGCATCTGATGGAAGGTTCGGGTACCTTGGCTACGTCGGTTTTGACAGCTCTTTGGTTGATACTTGGGTTCCATTGCTGCGTGGAGCTACCATCGTCGTAATCGACAAGCACGATACTCTGAGCCCGGACACATTTTCTAGATCATTGAAGGAAAAAGCTGTGACTTATATGTTCATGTCTGCCGCCTTGTTCAATATCATGGCTCCCATTGCTCCTTTTTCGTTCTCGCATATGAGCCTTCTTATGGTTGGTGGAGAGTCACCCTCTATTCCAGCTCTCAAAGCCGTTCTTCAGGCTGAACCTCCAAAACATCTGCTGAATGCATATGGACCGTCTGAATGCTCAGGCTTTCAAATATATTATGACTGCACATTGGATAATCTCCCTGAAGACCGCCCACCGATCGGTAAGCCAATTCATCAGGCGCAAGCATATGTTTTGGATGAGTCATTTCGTCCAGTAGCTCCGGGCACGCATGGCGAGCTCTTCATTGGCGGCGCTACCGTCTCACGCGGTTACCTTTTCGACCCTGCAAGGACAAAAGAGTCATATCCTGTAGTTCAGCTTCCGGGTTATGATGAGCGGGGTGTCCGCCTGTATCGCACCGGGGATATCGTGTGTGAGGATTCCTCTGGTAATTTGACGTGGATTGGCAGACGAGACCGAGAAGTCAAACTCAGAGGCTATCGTGTCAGACTCGACGTCATAGAAACCCAATTGCTCCGTACTGGATACATTATTGAGGCAGCAGCTCTCTTGATCCAACTTCCTGGCCAACAGGCACCGTCCATTCTCGGCTGTGTGGTGTTGAAGGACCCAAAGACTGGAGCGTCTGCGATATTGGAAGAAGTCAAGAAATTGCTTCCCAAATATATGGTTCCTCAAATCATAATTCTCGAAAAGTTGCCTCACAATGTTAATCATAAGCTTGACCGCAAGAAGTTATCTGATGATCTGATTCAACAAGCACGAAGGCAGAATGATGCTGTCGAAAACTCTACCTTGGGGCAAGCTGCTTTGGGCTCAACAGAAGACTCATTGAAGCGCATTTGGATGAGGATCTTGAATCTCCCTTCCATGGACATGATACACTCCGATACAGATTTGTTTTCTTTAGGCGCAAATTCCCTTGTTGTCGCATCGTTGATCGCCACCATCCGCCAAACGTACGGTATTGCGTTCCCGGCACAAGTAATCTATGAACAGCCAACAGTAACAGCGCTGGCTGGCTTCATTGATAAAGGCCAGGACTTGGAAATTTTTGACACTGAAGCTTTCAAGAAACAGCTTCTTCTAGATACAGACCTTGCAAGTGATGTCAAACATCCTGCACAAGGACCAAAGCCTGCTGACTGGCTCTCAAGCAGAGAAGGGCGCGTTTTCTTAACGGGAGCAACAGGATTTGTCGGCGCATTCTTCATGACTGAATTGCTGAGGAACACGAATGTCAATTCTGTCAAGTGTCTTGTTCGAGCCAACTCCTCAGAAGATGGAAGAGACCGAATTATTTCCAATCTCCGAAAATACAATCTTGACACATCTATTTCCGAGGATCAACTATCCAAGCTCGACATTGTCATCGGGGACTTGAAGAATCCAAGGTTTGGAATGGACGAGGAATCTTTCCGGAAGCTGGCCAGCTGGCCAGCTGGTCCAGCGTAATCTTCCATTTTGCTGCACAAGTGAACTACAATCAGCCGTACTCAAGTCACCGTGCGGCAAACGTCTTGGGAACTTTACACGCCCTGCAATTGACTACCGCAGGAAAACGACCAGTGCCCTTTCACTATACGTCTAGCATTGCAGCATTCGGACCGACGGGTCTTGCTGGCAAGGAGGAGATCTGCGAGGATGAGTCTCTGGAACCTTTTATCAACACAACCATGCCATACGAAGGTGGTTATGGACAGAGTCAGTGGGTAGCAGATGTGATGGTCGCTCATTTAATGCGCCGTGGCCTCCCCATTGCTCTTTATCGACTGGGATTTGTCTTGTGCAGTAGCAACGGCGTTGGCAACCCAGACGACTTCGTCAGCCGCCTTATTTCGGATTGTCTCAAATTGGGTTCGTACCCATGCCTTCCGGGTCAAAGGAAGGAATTGATTCCCGTCGATCATGTGGCTTCCATCCTGTTCCGCATCTCATCGTCCAATCAGAACCTTGGTCATGCGTACCATATCGTCCCCGAAGCCGGTCATTCAATCGACATGAATGATCTCTTCAGCCTGGCCACCAATTTGAGCAGGCGTCAGATGCGTATGTTGCATTACCAAGAGTGGCTGATGGAGCTTAAAAAAATGATAGAGATGAGTCACAGCGAAAAGGGCAGTGGGCTCATGCTTGAGCCACTTATGCCAGTGCTGCAAGAAAAAGTACGTGGTGAGCACACACGCTGGGAACTCTATGAGGGCATGGCAAGATATAGAGTCGATAACACACTGGCCGCTCTGGCAAATTTCCCTTCAGTGCTAGGTGATAGAGACCTCCCTTCCATCAGCGAGGAGAGTCTGAAGAAGTACCTGGCATTTATCGGCGCTGTCTCATGGAATGACGAGTGAAAGCCAATGTTCTCTAGCATACATGTAGCACAATAGGATAGTCTATATACTGAACCAGATGAATAAATTGCTATAGGATCCATATACATACTATATGCAAAACGTCTCCCATAACATATCATCATGTAAACGGACCTATATGTAATATCGTCTGCTTTACATGAAAAGAAACACCGCGAGGGTCCTGCCCCCGATCAACTCAAACGTAGGATATCAGTACATTGACCAAAGAAAGCATTGCTGTAACACAAATATGGCACCGCACTTGATCTAAGCCTTTGGGTGATAGTTGCCCAAGGTGAATGGATATTGTGTCTGGTTGTCTCTTCGTTGTTTCTTCGGGTCATGATATCCAACATCAAACACGCTTCGATTGCTGTCGTTGTAAAAGGCTCGCCAGGCCCCATTATGATCTCCTTGTAACCATGGGGTCGTCTGACTAGGCACAAGGGGGATATGAGTGATCGGTTTGCTAATGCCTCCTCGAAAACGAAGCTTCTCGGTGTTGTCAAAAATAGAGGGATAGCCAGGAAAATTACGACAGAGACATCGTGATGCCTTTCTCACCTGCTCACGAGCGTGCTTAGCATACATCCACAACTTGGCCTTTTCACCACTGAAGGGCACATTGTTGAAGCTATACTTGGGTACCAGATAAGTCAGCAATGAGCATTCTAGGCAGTTTGTTGACTGATTTTGTGATCGTCAAACTCACATAGGAGGAGCCAGTTGGGCGACGCTGGGGCTCTGGACGCCGTATGCGAGCGGATGCCGGTTTGTTGGAGGATATTGAGCTTGTAGACCGGGTTTCATCAGCTAAGTTGTATCCAAAATCAGGCTGTGATGGAGATTTTTTCCACGCCTCAAGGCTCCCACGATAGGAAGTCGTAGAATCAGAAGACGAAGGTAGTTGTCTAGGTTGAGTCAATGCTGGCCATTCGTCCGAGAGCAGTGTATCAGAGACATTTCTTTTGTGGCCTGCAGCTCGTTCACAAGAAACTGAAAGATGGCCGGTTGATCTCTGTTTGTTGAGAGCCAAAAGGGATTGGCGGCCTTGGCTCATTGTTGGATCAAAAAGCAACAGTCAAACAAACGAGCTCAAAACGGTACCGTCAACGCCTAGAGAAGAGTTTATACAAGGTTGAATGCAATGTTTCTACATTTACCTTTATGAGATGTTATCTAAACGAGGAACTACTGACAAGCAAACGAACTATCACAACGACAGCCATTGTGTAACCATCACGCTTATGAACACCATCTGTAAATACTTCGCGGCCTGAGCCTGCTGGTGATGTGATGACAGCCAGTTCTTAGACCCTGAATCTAGAGTGGATCCTGAAAGGCGGTTGTTTGCTACACTTCCGAACAGTCCTGCTGTGCCACTCCAAGCCACAGAGTTCGATAATATCAACGCTCGATTCATCCCCTATTCAAATCCCGTGTAACCATATTGGTAGAGTTTCAGGCATGCCAAATTTCGGGAACCAACTTCATCCCTTGCAGCCTCCAATCTCCAAATATTAAATATCCTACTCAAAGCGCTGTCCATGATCGGCAACTAGGCGTTATCCATTGCAAGTCCAGCATCTAACCCAAGATGCTTTGTTTCTTTGATCTTGGGTAGTCTATATTTGTTGAAGGCATTTCTTTTTATGCTGTAGGCACAAAGGAGCCTCTTTTACATGCAGCCATGTAAATTTGTGTTCTTTCGCCTTTCACTTATGGGAAAATAACATGCATAAGCTGCCACGGTTGGGCGCTTACACGAATGCATCCGCTTTCGTACTGCATTGCATAATTCTAACAAAAGCAAAGGAGCAAATATTTCATCATTATACGCCAGAAAGCATGGATATGTACGGAGTAGACTTCATGCATCTTAAATGAACGTCGACATCAAGGTCTATTTCATCCTGCATTGACCATGTTCCACACCATCTTCTGGGTTCTTGTGTCTTCAAACGAGTTTTTGGATACAATCACAGCCTGAACCTGTGCTGCATACACAAACAAAATTAGTGAAGTTATGCGGTATTTAAGCGTCTTGCTCTCCCGTCTTCAATCACAACCCATTAGCACATTCGACCCATCAGAGCATACACCAACAACTATCACAACATTACTTTACTTCAACCCCATTCCACTATCATGGCTGCAAATGATCTGAATTCCATCCAGAAACCCGACGAGCCCGGAGAAATGCTCGACATTCTGAAGGCCTGGCTGCCCAGTTCTTCCGACGCGGCTACTAAAGCAGCCAAAATCACTGAAGAGATTGAGTCCTTCTTCTTAAAAATTAACCACGATAAAAAGAAAACAATCCTCTGTTTTCGTGATCTTTGGAAAGTCATCCTCAAAGCCATACAGCTTAATCCAATAGATCATCCTTGGCAGGACATCCTTTTCCAAGTCACACAAAATCTTATGCAGCTTGATGGTCCCAATCTGGAATGGGTACGCCACACACACATTCTCTCCTCAATCCGCGACGTTTCATTTGTGGCTAATCTTTCACTTCAAGGACGATTTACTATGGAAGGACGTGCCTTATCTGTCCTACAAATGGGATGAGTATTGGTATGGTAAGTATGGTCTCTAACCTAACCCAACTCTTCTTTCTTACCTTTACATTCTCTCAGCCCATCAAGTATTCTAGCTCATACAGATTGCAGATCCCACAAACTTGCCCGATGGAGACGGCCTACACCTCGTTCCCGGATACAAGAGCTACTGTTACTATCTGATGCGACTGTACGACGCCGGCGTCTACCTAGAAAAAGAATGGTTTGCTATCCGCCCAATGCAACATGCGTTTGAATGCCCCGTCACGAAAGGTGCCTCCATCGACTGCAAGCTCTGGGTGGCCATACATTGGATTTGTGGACCCATAGGACCCTTATGGCGATTTCTGCTCGGCCGAAGGGATTTGGATGAATACTTGCAGAGCCTTCTAGGTGTTGGTGAACTGTGTGAGGATGTTCCCGACCTTGGGATTGAACGGTGGCGCTACTGGAAAAGCAGGCTTCTCGAATTTGCTCGAGATTGGGAGAGCTATGACTTTGAAAGCGTAGACGTTGACATGATTGCCTACGCTGTGCAAAGGATGGACGAAATTGAGCAAGTATGGGAGTGCGCCGTTGAGGAGGAGACAACGGACTCTGGATGATACGGGACGCCACTAGACAGACGGATGCCGGCACACGAGATGAGATACGACGGAATCACTCTGTCACAGTTTTTGTCTCACTGTGATGCTTGTGAAGAGGGGGGAAGAAATTTCTTTGGGCATCATGCATGCGTGTATTAACATGTTGGCTCAAGCCATGAATCATTATCATAACATAGACAAAGGAAAAGGAAAAGGACAAAGAATAGACAGTGCTTGCTTTTACATCATGACTGACATCCCACTCCCATTATTATCCTTCATTGGAATACCACACCTGATCAGACTGCGCATCTCCCACCTTTCTCCACTCCCAATTTGTTCGTCTTCAATCTTTTTTTAGTACTTCCACTGGTCGCACCAATGCTTCATCAACTCCCCGCTCACAGCCTCCAGCTTCTGCATTGTCTTGCTGTGAGCCTTTGTCCTCTCTGTCGCAAAGTACACGTGCTCTACCTTGGCGTCATGAGCCGCCAGGAAGCCCTGGTACGTGTCAATGAGCTTGATGCCTGGGTTCTTCTCAGCATCCGCCGTGGCCTCACTTGCGCTCTTTTCGAGCGTGTCCACCCACTCTGCGAGGGGGACAATCTTCTTGATGCGCTCGCCGTAGTACTCCTTGACCACGTTTGCGATGCTAGGCCAGCTCGCTGTGTTGGGATTCACACAGTGGAAGTAGCCTGAAATTTCCGAGACGGGACGCGGCTCCGCAATGCCAGCCACGTCCAGGACTATGCCTGCAACATCTTCTACAGGTGTCCAGTCAATCACGTCTTCTGGTCCCATAGATTCGGGAAGGACGCCCAGGTGAACCGAGCTGGCCACCAAGCTGGGCAGATATTCCTGTTTGTTCCACTGGCCAGCCTCACCACGAGGTCCAACAATCAGACCAACACGGATGCTCGCCGCAGGCACGCCAGACTGTTTCGCAGCAGCGTCAAGGATCAAGCTTCCGGCAGCTTTAGATCGTCCATAGCCCATGACTGGTAGATTCAGGTCCTCAAAGCGTGTCTCTGGAATTGGTGTCTTCTCGGGCCAGCCGTGCGCTGTACTGACTGATGAAACGAAAATGATGGCCACGCGCTTGGCTGCTTTGTTGGAGAAGTCAGCCAGGTGGCGCACACCACGGATGTAAGGCTCAAAGGAGTGAACATTGATGTTGAAGTTGACGGGCCAAGCATTGTGGATGATGCGATCGGCGTTGGCCAAAAGCTCGTCGTACTTCTCCTGGCTGAGACCCCAGGTTGGCAGTGACAAGTCTACACCGATAAAGTCGACCTTGGAAAAGTCAGTAGATAGACCGCGGGCCTCGCTAAAGGCAGGCTGGCGTGAGGCGCCGCCGTCGCTGCCACGGTTCATGGCGACGACTTTCTTAATGCGCGGGTTGTTGATGAGACGATCCAGCATATAGGCGCCAAGCGAGCCGGTAGTACCTGTGATGAGGATTGTCTGGCCATCATCGAGGGGATCGGTCTGGTTCTCGTTTGGTGCAGGCAGATCAGAAGTGTACTTCTCTACAACCTCAGCAAGAGCCTTGATTTCACTGGCTTCTTCATCCACAGCGGAGCCATCTCCCTTGAGCTTCGAGAAAAGATGGGCGGCTAGGTTCTTGGGGATAGGGTTAGCGTAGATGACACGGGGAGCAATAGTGTTCTTGTCAACTGGCAGACCCGCTGCCACCAGTCCGGAGTGAAGCTGCTTGGAGAGGCCGATGACTTGCAGAGAGTCGACGCCGGAATTAAAGAGATCCGCCTCGGCTGTGATCTTGGCAGCACCGATCCGAGTCAACAAGAGATCAACAATTGAGTTGGTAAGAGTCTCGGCGCTCGTGAGGTCAAGCTCCACTGGCTGCTGGCTATCTTCTTCGGCCTTCTCGTATAGTTCATCAATGAACTCCTTGTACAGCTTCACGGTGCCAACACGCTGCACGGTGCCTTTAGGGGTGAGAATGAAAGGCTTTTCCGGGTCCGCAAGCGTGACGAATCGGCGCGCAATTCGTCCGTGAGCTACAGTGACCTTGTTTGCCTCCTCAATGGTAGGCCACACGCTCTCAATCAGAGCTTGAGCCTCCTCCTCACTTTGGGGGAGGTGGTGAGGTTCCAGAATGAGGGCGGGTTGGAACCTTTGAGCACCAACGACGACTGCGCTCCTGACACCGGGGTGACCCATGACAATTCCCTCAATGGTGACAGGGTTCAACTTCTCGCCGTTGGAGAAAACAATGACATTGTCCGAGCGACCGACATAGAGGTAGTGGTCAGGAAGTGTGGGATGCTTCTTGTACAAGTCACCTGTGGACCATTCGTCCTTTTCGGGGAAGGTGTAGAACAGAGTTTGCATGCCGGGGTCGGTTCTGTCGTTGCCGATTCGCTTGATGAACATTTCGTAGATACCCTCGCCAGCGCCTCCAACTTCGCGGAACTCTGCGCCCATGGTCTTGGAGTTAATGATGAAGTAGTTCCAGAGCTTGGGATCAGCCTGGTAATGCAGGTGGTATGGCGCGCATCTAATGTTACGTTAGCCTTCGTGAACCATCATCATCAAGATGGCCGGCCGTATTGAACTCACTCGGATGAGGAAATAATGTTGAGGAGCTTCACACCCCGTTCTGTCAGGAGATCACCAACTGCAGGGGCCAGGTTACCTATCCAATTAAGTCAGTACATCTTTCCATCAAGTTGATTCACTCATTTTGTAAATATGCTCACCTCCACCGAAGCTTACGAATCCGACATCTGCCAAAGCCTTGATGCCCTCTTCGGTTGTAGCCATATCTTCAAGAATAGAAGGGGGGAGGAGAGTCGTGTCAGCTCCTGATTTTGCCAGGCACTTGATGGCAAGGTCGGCACTGAGTGGTCGATCCGATGGTGCGAAAATTGGCGCAACGCCATAGTACATGCCCATCAATGTGAGGCACATGATACCAGCCAAGTGGAAAAGCGGCATGGGGAGAAAGTTCTTTGTGGAGTGTTCGCACCAGTAACCCCACACAGAAGGGGCCCCGTTGAGATCAGGTTGGCGGCGTAAGTAGTCAACGGCGCCGAATGAACCCTGTCTAACGACAATGGGCTTGGGAATACCTGTAGAGCCGCTGGTATGGATTGCTACATATGGATGCCATCGTGCCTCCTCGTATGTTTCGTTGTAGGGGAAAGGTGTGGTCTCTGCCTCGAGCCAGACCTCTGGGCTTGAGGCTTTTATGGACTCCATTGGGTACTCAGCAAGCCATTCTTGGGCTTTTTCTTCGTATATGTCCGAGTACACAATGACTCGGGTGTTGGTAGCCTTAAATAGGGAAAGGTTGGCAGCAAGACTGTTGCGGGGTGAGATGAAGAAGGCCTTGCAGTGGGCCTTGACACAGGCCAACGCCATGATGGGATATCGCACATCGTTGGGGCCAATGTACGCAATCGTGGGGAAATCGTCAGTAGATTCGCCTCGCTCTTTAATGGCATTGGTGAGCTTGTGGGCGATGTAGTTGATAGCGTTGACAAAGGCCTTGAAAGTAATGGGCTTAAAGCCATCCTCGGGGTCGTTAGAGACGGGGGCATAGGCGTAAGCACGCTCAGGCTCTTTGACAGCAAATTCTTCGACGACGTTGACGATTAGTCTTGGGGTGATGTCTGACCCGGGCTTGCCAACATGCGCGTCCGCTGTAAGTGCCTGGGCCTTTGCGGCCGCGGGTTCGCTAGAGTTGATCATTGCGGGTATAATAATATGAAGTTGATGTGGTTGTATTTAGAGTGTTATAGTAAGGAAGAGGAAGAGGAGGAGGAAATAGTCGTTCTTATCTAAAGTTGACTGGTAGACTATGCCCTGAATTGCTTTTTTGTCCAAGTCACCCAATGCAGAAGCAGTATGATGACAATGTGGTGTCAATGCTGTGTGCTGTCTGTTTTATGGTGGAGTGAAACGAGTCGGTGAAGAATTGATTTATAGAAGTAATGTTGATGAGGATGAAAGTGTTTATGATGTATGCATTGGATTCGAAAAGGCACATTTGTGTATTATATATAGCAGACACATCTATATCTCCCAGCTCCTGTCATTCCCAATCTTGTCGAAATCCGCCACTACGCTCCTCTTGGTGTGTCTGTGCTCGGTTCCGCATCGTCATGGAGTTGCAGCAAAAGTGGAGTTCGGGATTTGAGGCAGCCTCTGCAGTTAGTGCGGAACCATTCCAGATGTCAAGCAGAGGCGGTCCATGAATCCCTTTTCCTTGCTCTACTGTTAGTCGGTGTGTGGCGCCCTCGTAAGGCCCGAGCCGACGAGAGGACCGAGATGATGGCCGATCAGTAGCAGAGATATGGCAGTTAACCCCTTGATCAATCAAAGCTTTCTTCATACCGCCGGTATACCAGCTCCATGGCAGCGTGATGCAATTATCTTGGCTCTTTGCCTTGTCTCCATGAGTGGCGGGGGACTTTGGCGGATCCATGATGGCTCTTTGTCTTGGGGCTATTCAGCCTCATTCCCATTCCCGCATGTCCAGAACTGGCAATTATCTCACGAGCCGGCCGCAGCCAATGCTACAAGGGGGCATACCTTTTTTTTTTTTCACAAATACAGCTGCACATGCATAACCCCATTTTCACACAGAAAGGACCCCGCGCGAGAGACCCCTCATCTTGAGTTCCGAGTGTCTAATACAGCTCCATCAGTGTAACACAGTCTGCAAGCCACCGTGGCATGATAATGCTTTTCTCAATGGCCCCAATGGTCCAGGCCGTTGACATTGACATCCAACGGTCAGCCAGTGGCGTTGGCGTCTAGGCAGCCAGACTAAAACCCTCTTTAAAGTCGCACCACATGCATGCAGGTGTTCCTTCTAAGCGATGCGTCCTGCAGACGACTCCAGCTATTTTCTAATGAACTAATTTCTCTGTAAAAGCAAGATTCTTATGAGCCAAGATCATGAAAGATGGTGGGGTTAAGCTGTAAGGAGACCCCTAAATCACCACTTTGCTCCCATTAAAGTTGAAAGTGAGTGCTGACATTTGCGGGCGGAATTGATAAGAGCAACGGCAGCTGTAGCCAAAAGTCCTAGTTCTTGAGAAATGAAGCATGTCATTCTTCTGTGTCTCATAGCATAAGCCCACCGTTGGCCCCTCGAGCAAAACAATGAATGCATCCCCCGTGGGTGAGGTTTTCGGAGCGGCGCACACATGACACTCATGGCCGAGAGTCATTGCATCAATTAGCGCAGCGCAAATAGGAAGCATCACTAGAAAACAGACTCTTAGTAACATTCGGCCCCGATGTTTGACTGTGTCCGCAGCAATAGTGAGACACTATGAGGTGATATGTGCCAGCTATCAACCTCAAAAGGTGGGTTGGTGTTTAGAAAGAAGTTGACCGTGCAGCCTATTGGTCACACAGCGATCATTTCTGTGGCGTTTAACCCTTTTGCATGAATAATTGCTCAACAATCAATGCGGGCGAGTAAGAGGGCATCACACCCCCTGCAGGTCCACACTCGAGAGAACCAGAATGAGAGAACAAAAGAGACATAGAATGACATTTTTGGTCGAAAAATCCATAATATACGTACCTCACTCCTATCTGATTGGAGACAATTGCCGCTCACAGAATCGAGATCATCGATCGACGAGGGTCCTGTGCGAATTCACATCGACAAATTCTGTCAGCTGCATAAAGATGGTCTCTTTTGGGTCTGCCCAAGAACGTGCCACGTCAGAGAGACCATTGACTCAAAACACTTCATGTCTTAATTAATCTACATACAATGGAATTATACTGGTAGTATTACTACAAACACGTAGCATCGGGGGTCGCACCACCAGCCAAAATTATGCGAGTCTTGCGCTGAAAACCCGGACTAAGTTTGGCGCCACCGCGTGGATAAAGAATGCAGATCCAGCATGGTTGGCTAAGAGGGGAAAAGAGGCCTCAGGGGAAGAAAGCCTCCCCCCCTGTGGTTGGCTGTCAAACTCGTTTCGGACCGGTGCAATTTCGGCGACCGTGCTGCGGACCATACTCAGCACATCACTCCCAAGGCAGCTCTGGCCTGTTGATCCGGCCCCTTACTGAACCACGCAGAAGATGTTGCTGCAAGCCTGCAAGTATGGAGAGCTTGGATGGAAAAAGCCAGAGATTCCATAGGTCTCTCGGAGAAGAAACTTTAACTCCATGGGATTCGGATAGCGGCAGCGGGACCCCTGGCCCCCAGGTCCAAGTCTTCTCTTCTCTCAACCAGTTGTGTCCAATTGAAAGTAGCTCGTCAAGAATTGATTTGCCTAATGAAGCAAATATGGTTTTCGGAACTCTGGCGCCACCTTCTACGTCGACAACACAACTGGTTGCAACCTTCACACTGACTATGAATTCAAGGCTTAGGTTTGCATACAATATGAGTATGTATGGTAAAGTGTGTTGCGTGTGTCGGCCCGTAAACGCAGCTCATCTCATAGTATGCACTCGCGCCATTTTACATGTCAATTGGCTACCCTACAAGATAGGTATTCTTAGCAGAGCTGTTGTTTCTTCTTGTTGGAGTCACAGTTGTAGAACAAATATCAAATCGTAGACCACACGCTATTCAGTTTTTTTTAAAGCTTATTAAATGCGATGAAAATCTTATGAAGGAATAATCAATTGGCACCCACAGCACGAGTTGGATCAGACGGGCTTTGATCATCGACAAACATATTGGTTATACCCAATGATCTCGTGTAAAGTACTATTGTAGAGTAACAAACAGACGCTCTGATACCAGTAAAAGAATCTAACTTCAAATCATCGCATAAAGAGCCTTAGACATTATGCTGCATACTACACGAGGCCATACGCTAACCCTCCAACTGAGTACACCTCCTATTCTTGCAACGATCTTCATGCGAAAAACAAGGCTCACCGTCGCCTGCTTAACGCGGAGCTTTCGGCTTATGCCTGCATGAGTAAAATCATGAAGGCCGTGCTTACCGAAAGTATGTACCGGGATCTATGGAGATCTCTTCAATCCTCCCCTCGTCTATCAGACATGATTCATCGTAGTCAACCTTATTGTGCTAGGTCAATGGTTGCTTCGTTTAAAATCCGTTATTCCGGTTTCCGCATTGCGTCAGGAATGAATATTGTGAAGAGTTTTTACTCTGAGGGGGCTGCCGAGGGGGCTGCCGAGGGGCCCCAGCCTGTCACACATCCCCGGGTACAGTGCCCCATCCCCTGTCTGCCGTTCTTCCAGATCATGGATGCAGTTATCCGGCTGCAATAGAGCCAAAAACTTGGTGGAATTCGTTTCCGCACGGGCTCTAGCATCCACTACCCGAAAGCCATTACCGATATTTTGGGAATCACGGAGCCTTTGACATCACTTGAGACCCACCCCTACGTGTGGGGTTTGATTCGGAGCCTCGGGACTTGGCCCACAATTCCGAGTCCGGGGGATTCCTTAGGATGGGGCAAATATTCACGGGGATCCTATAGGAATGTAATCCGTAATATTGACTCGTTTAGACGTTCCCGGAACGAAAACGAAAGAAACGAAAAGTATATGGAGAATTCAATAACAGCCGCGGTAGCTGTGGGTATCGACTATAAAAATCCCATTTACATGATGGATACTGATGCGATGCCCCCGGCTGTGAGCATAGTAACGCCTCTTCGGGCGGCTGAATTTATGAAATAAACAAAGAAGAAGATGAAGACTCCATTCAACAGCAGGGGGCAAAAACAAGGAGCCTGCAGCATTGTGGGATCCAGTATATTTGTCGACACACACTGTGTTGTAAACATGATGAGTTCTATTGCATCCACAACCATGCACCTGGGCTGATCGCTATGGGCGGGTGTCATGGAAATTGTGCGGAGGCTTCAGACCCCGGGAGAAACAAGTGCCGGTGTTCGATTATTGCACCGTCAGGCATTTTGCATCTATACAGCTTGCCAAGTTGGTACTCCAACATGCCCCATGCTTGTTTAGAGGAGAGTGTTGACTACATCACCATAACGGATGACGAACACCAAAATTAATGCAGTGGTGGGACATATGACCTACACTGAGCACAGAAGATACTTTTCACGCGCCCAATCAGCTTTTATAACTGATCATGGGTTTAACAGTCGATGAACCTGACAGTAAGTGAGTCCCTTCTGTTTCGAACCCGCCGTCCGGGTGCTTACGCTGATAGACAGAGAGTTGGAAGCAATCATACCTGAAATCTAATGCTAATAATAACTGAAGATATCCCTGGCTTACATTTACCATTCGGCTCTGGGCTATATTGCTTTGGGATATCCTACATTCTTACATGAGGGTAGTATGCTTGGACCGGGATGCTTCACAACTCTACCTACTATCTTGGACATCCGATAACAGACTGGCATAAGACAAGTTAATTGGTTGCTAAACTAATACTAATATAAATAGATAGGGTCATTACCGCCTTGAAAAGAGAAGGTGGTGTTAATTTGTAACCCCGCGTACTCTGGTCTATAATAAAGTAGTCCTCACATTTATACAGTGACTGCAGAGCCTTGCTGACAAGGTCTGCATATCGATGGATGATGAAAAATGAGTCACTCACTGGGATGGTGCCCATTAGTTACCCACTCACACCAATTGTTCAGGCTTCCAGGGGTATGAAGATGCAACACTGCATGCTGGAAGTGAGAGTCTAATAACGGCAGTTGAGTACAACCAGGATAAGTTGAGGGGGGCGAATCGCGTTCATTAACCATTCTCACCCCTGTTTCTGTCATCTCAAGATAGGCATACGACTGCCCTGTCAGAGCAAGAATATGGCTCATTGAAATTCTTGAGCTAATGTAGCATCAAGGAGCGGAGATGTTACTTTGAACGCGATTGCATGTGGTGGAATAGGCGGTGCATAACAGCCTTAGATAAACTTCCGCATCTTCCGCACGGCTCTGAATGGACACGCAGCGGCAGATGCAATATTCAGGACGAATTAAAAAGCACGTGGTATTTCTGAGAGGCAAATGTCAGTCTTGGCGGCCGCGTGAGACACTTCATAAATGCTAACTGATCTTATTTTAGATCTGTAAACTCTTCTATTTTGAACGGGTGATTTACCCACGGTCTTTTCTACGACACCAAACAATTTAGTCACTGTCCAAGATGATCTTTAATAGATGAAAGTGTGCAGTCGTCTCTTTTAACCTTCTGAAGAATCCTGAAGAAACCTCGCATGAGTGTTGTTTTAGACCTTTCCCCTATCGTAGTCTGTGGGGGTGAATGCTGGGCCGGCATATCCATAAGGCAAACACGGCATCAAGATTAGACCTTATTATCTGTGTGACCGGTCTGACGGTCCGGTTAAAGCCTTTAGAAGCTACTATGCGCATGCAGGCGGCCTGATGGATACTGGTTGGTTCCACGCAGGCGTCGAGTGGTAAATTACGCATCACTCATACGTATCTCGGATCCTCGTGCCAACCATCAACCTGGGGCTTTCCTCGAGCCATAATGCTTCGGAGCCGCATCAAATATGTAGTCTCTGCATAAACAGCTTATGGTATGTCGTCCGGTCCAACAATGTTATGCATGCTCTGGACACGACTGTTGTATTCTCCATCATATGCGCGTTAAGCTAGGGTACTGAAGATTGCGGGACGAAATTAATCCTAACTAATTATCCCTTATCCCCCAAGGCACATTTTACCTCTATTTACACACCTGCAGCTGATTCGCTCCCTATTCGCGCATTTGATACATTCGAACTGCTAAACCATCTATAGAAACTGTTGAGTTTGATACTACTACATCAAGAACCTTGAACCGGGCTCCTGGCTTTGTGAACAAGGGAGTACTATGGCTCGGTTCTACGCACAAAACCAAAGTGTTATTTCCATTCAATTGGAGCTTTACTGAGACTGATTCGTCTTACATGGGCATAGTGGATAGACGACCTTGGCTAAAAGCCCGACGGCAAAGTGGAGAACCAGGGATGGTAAGAATGCATGTGAAGGCTTGATAACGACACTATCAACAACGCGGCGCTAAACAACTTCATGTATCCAAGCGCCGCCCAGTAGAATTGAATTCAGTTGGATGTCTCGGCTCGTTGAGGTCAAACACGTGCGGCATGCACTAATTAACCAGTTAACACACTTTTCTTGAGTTTGACAGGGTCATTGTATGCACGAAGAGCGGTGATCTTGAAGGTTTCTCTTTTTGCTTGGCAGTGTTGTGCTTGTTTTCAATAGATCTGGCTGGTGACTCGTATAGAGAGGCACCAGTAATAGACATTTTTGCACGCGATAGATGACCGAAGGGTATGTTTGACTACTTATACACAATGATGCTCTTTGAGAATAAACTGTCGTAACAAAGAGAATGCTTACGTTGTCATAGAGGAAATATACCAGATTTAATCTTGATGAAGCTTTATGATGAGATCAAGCTAGACGGTAAATCCGCCGTGATTCTGCTGTTCTTGCTTCGATCTTCTCCGGCTGATGTGCTGGCACAAACATATGAACAGCCATAGGATACTCCATCGAGGGACATATTAGCTGTTGAAGGTTTTGACTGCACACTTTGAGCGCCGCTCCTAGCACGAATGATGAAGGTTATGCCACTCCTGTCTCAATACGATTCACTCTGATCCAATATTTTTTCCCATACAAACAACGACTTCTTGCAGGATAGAGTTGAGTCTAACTTTACACGAAAATAAACAAATCAAGGACTATTGGCTTTGGAATATGCGTTGGCAACTCATCACGTTAGTCTTGGCATCAGGCAAATTCCGGTACTCCGCGATGAATCATCCGATATGCTGGCTCGGATCTTATGAACATTTCCAACTCGAAGGGAGCTTGTGATCACCTCCAATGTAGGTTTGGGTGCTGGGATATCTATCAACTATATTAGCATCGCACTCATATGAGCGACTTGAAACTCGTGCTTACAGGCAATGATTCCGCTGGTAATCAACACCCAGCGAAACGGTATCATTAATAAACTTGGTGCCAGTCAGAGTATCTGGGGCTCTGTCCTCTTCAACCCATGCAACCATGGCAGCGAGGACATTCTGTTGAGGTGTGAATGGAATCCCTACACCTGACGCTCCACCACCTTGCCCCAGGACCCAAGCACCTGGACCAGCATTACAGTGAAACATGCCCGAAATGCGGAAGAAGCGATACCAATCATGTAGGCTGGCATCAGCCTCTGCCATGTGATCCCAAAAACGCTCCGTGTTGAAGCTTGTAATTTGGTTGTCTTGGCCCCCATGGTAGCTTAGGATCTTACCACCTTTCGCCTTGAATGCCGGGAGTGTCTTTGGATACGTCTTGATATCAAAGGGATTCAATCGCTCAGCAAGATTGACCAGTGTCTCATTATAAGTGATGGCATCCCAACTTGGGTCGCTTAGAACAACGTATCTGAACCAGTCCTAATGGAGTATGAGCAACAGCAACAGCCAGAGGATTGGGATCCATACCTGCGAGTAACTAAACGGAGCACCTGCTAGGAGCTTTTGAATGGCGAACAGTTCATTACCTGGATTCATGCGAGGAAAGATCAATGTTCCATTTGGATACGTGTATGGAGCGTAGATCTGCTTAAGTTGCAAGACCTGCTGCGCATTCAAACATTTATTGGACTTCTCCCCCGAACATGGCCCTTGTGGACAGAGCAAAGTCTCAGGTTGGAAGTGACATCGACCAGGCACTTCAATGATTCCATCCACAACTCCATCCAAACCATCACATTGCCTGAGAACTTCATCATGAATTAAACCTGTCCAGACGTTTGGAGTGATGAAGTTTGGGGAGGTTGTGGGGCCCGTGATTGGGTAGAACATGGCTCTCTCTCCTTGCAGATTGTTAAAGTCAACGGCGGGGCATCCAGCAACGATGCCATCGTAATCTTCAGGGTGGACTTGTGCCGCTTTGATGCCCATGCGGCCACCAAGCGAGCATCCGAGGTAGTATGAGTAAGCCGGGGATTTGGCGTAAAACTGCTTCGTCAGTAATTTACCTGCGACAGTCCCGACATGAAGTCTACACATGCAAGTCAGCTTAAATGGGCAATAAGATCTGATATGAGATGCTCGTACGCTCTGTGAGCAAAATCCTCCACAATGTCGGGGTTGTTGAGAAGGGTTACGCCTGTGGTGCCATTGTGACCATTGTTGGTCCCCATGGCAGCGAATCCATTCGCTGTGGTGTAAGCTAAGTCCTCATATTTGATGCCTACATTTGTGAGCGTCCAAAGACATCGATACTACACGGGAGAATAGAGCTTACATCCATCTATGCCACCATTTCCGGTAGCCACGAAGCGCGCACTACGCCAATCCTCCGGAAGCCAGAGCTCAAACGTGATACTGGATCGATTGGACGTTGGAATATGCAGAGCAATGCGACACAGATTGGTTGAGACGAGTTGTGAAGGTCGAGTACAAGAAGCGACATTATCCGGAAATTGAAGCGTTGTTCCACTGGCGACATACTCAAGGCGCGTCAGCGTTGAATTCGTGATCAGCTTTTCCGGTGCAAAGGAGAGGCATTGTTCTTGGAAGTCGCTGGAGAATTGTGCAGCAGCAACGCCGAAGAAAAGGGTGCTGAGCGCCCTCAAGCGCCGCCATTGACACATATTGGCTTGCGTCAAGGATAAGAACCTATCGAATGGGTGTTTTGAAAGAATTATTATTGAAGGTGAGGGGAGGCAACGAGAAGTCAGCTAGCATCGTTACATTTAGTGTGTGGCCTAGTTACAGGCCGCCTCGTGTCACGGACATGGATACCCGGCGCTCTGCTGTGAGAAGACAAGGATAACACGCGACTCGTTAACGGGGAATTGAGACTCACCGTCACGATGTACAAACACTTGACGATCACACTCGGCTATACATATCTCTGTATAAGAAGGGCGTAGGAGATGAGCCCTGGAGTTATTTGAACACTTTCAGTCTCTGGTGCAATCCCGCAATCCAGCCCCGTAAGCAAATCTTACGCCATGTGAATTTACGCTGCTCAAAGAATAAAGCAGATTTAGAGAATATCCCCGCGGCTGGGGAGAGTAATTGCCCAGCGGTCAACTCAATCCAATTAGCCAAGACTGCTTCAAAACAGCTACCCCCAATCATGGGTAAGTTTATCGGTAGGTCCCAAAACTATGCATTCGCTATGAAGAGCGCTCCAGTAGCAGCAGCTCATGTAAGGATCACATTTTATTCAGTGCAAGAAATCTCAAGTTGATGGCAGCGAAAAGCAACAAAAGGTTATAGCAAAAGAAGTATATGCATTGAAGCTGTCTTATCAAAAGACTGCCAGGCTTCTCCTAGTTATATGTACAAAAGTTTCTCCCCAAATATATATAGTTCGAATCGAAGGTCGTATTTACAGAATCATTCCACTACACATATACACATGTCCATCAGCATCCGCAGTCGTATTCGCATTGCGAAGAAAGGGTGAAGCAAAGGAGTGTTTAGAAGTATGAAACTTCTTAAGCACGGCAGTTGCTGGCGGCGAGGGTCCAGCCCGTGAGGCGGTTGGCAACATCGGAAGCGTAGCAGGCGGTGGAGCCAAGACCGTTGTTGAGGTTCTTGTAGTCGGCAGAGCCGCTGTTGTAGAGACGAGCGGCGGCGTAGAAAGAGCGGCTTCCAGTGTTGCCAGTGGCCGAAGCAGCCTTCTTGATGAGCTGCTGGAGACCATCACCGGAAGGAGTACCGGCAGTGCCATCCTTGACCATCAAGGTGATCTGGGAGTTGGGGCAAGGGTTCTTGCCGGCGCAAGAGCCGGAGCCGTTGTGAGATTGCATGAGGCCCGGGTTGACAACACCGTTGTTGGTGGTAGGGACGCGGACGCAGCCCTTGCTCTCCTGCATGATGACAGCGAGGATGAAGCGGTTGTCGACACCGGTCTGCTGGGAGAGCTGCTGGATGGCGTTGCCAATGGCGTTGATCTCAGCATCCGAGTTGTCGGCTCCCCAGCCGTTCCAGCCGCAAGACTTCTTCATCAGGGGAACGTTGGCCTGCCAGAGCTGGGTGTAAGATCCCCACTTGTCCTGACCAGGCCAGCCGGCGCCGGTAGAACCATCGCCCTTGTAGAAGACGTACTTGTCGGCAACGGCAGCGGCAGCGGAGAAGTCAGCGGAGACGTCAGCGGTGCGGTCGACGGGCTCAACTGCGGGAGCAGCAGAGACAATGGCCGAGAGGCCGAGAGTAGCAATGGCGAGCTTGGCGAACATTTTGGTTGATTGGTTTTGGTTTGAAGGAATGGTGAAAATGGTTTCCAAACGTTCTCGTCAAGAGAGTCAAGTTATTGAAGATCCAAAAAGGAATGAAGTTGAGTACACAAAAGTGCAAGGAATGTAAGAGAACAGTCAATGTTCTTTGAGTTACTGAGATGCTGATGGAAGCTTGTGTTGGTGAAGAAGAAAAGACTCGATGATGAGGGGAGGGATATCTCTTCTTTTATAATTGTCTTCTCATGTAGTTCAACAGCCGACGACCTATATCCAACCTGATAACCCCCACCTGAGCCATGGTAGTATTCGAACTTGTCGAGAACGCTGCTCGCCCATCCATCTCATGCAACAGCCCATGGTAGCATCCACCTGCTGCACAGTCCGCGCCTATGTTGCAAACGCGGGGCTGGTTTGGGCAGGTAATGCCACCCGCATGCTGAAGAGAGCGTTTCATCTTACAGCAGAAAGACAAGCATATTCCATTAAGCGACTGCCAAATCGGGGTTTGTGATTTGGACCATCTTCGATAGAGTGAGACGGGGTTACCGACATGGTGTCGAACCACGTGGGGGAAGGGAAGAAGACTCGGATGCGTGCCGTGGGGCCTCCCTGCTGCGAACATCCAGTAGGTGTCTTTCCGCGTATTGCATGCCATATCCATCGACCTCACTTACTTAATCTGCCAAAGAAGGAAAGTTGCGTGCATAATACGTTGGAATAGCATCCTTCTCACTGGTTCAGCTGCCCTTTCTGGCCCCCATAAACACAGGAAACTGACAAACCATACCACGGCATGCCCTCATGGTCATCTGACGTCCATTATTTAATATGGGAAAAATAACCTTAATGGATTTTCTCCGTAAAGAGCCCTTGCATAAGCCATTGCCGCAAAGGGCTAAATAATGCATTGCAGAATGGGCCGAACAGCAGCCTTGAAGACCAACTTGGGAATGGCATCAGAGCGCCAACGCCCTTCTGAAAAACACCCAGATGGTAAGCCAATGAGAGGGATTGGAGGGCTAAAAGGAATGATTGAAACGATTAACCCACAGCTCAATGCTGTTATTTTTTCTTCAAACTTGGTCCTCGTCCTGTGCTACAATCGTGTGAATCACTCGTTAGAAACATCTCAAACGCCATGGCCAGCATCTCTAGGCTAAATGCATCACCATCGCTATCATCGCAAACCATCTGTTAAGACCTGGGGTTCAATAGTAGATTCGAAACAAGTCTTCTTCGGCGAGACCCCGTGGGGGAACACACCCGGACCGACTCTTACAAACAGTGAAGCATCAAAAAAAAAAAGTGTTGCTTCCAGACTGCAACGGTATCCTCAGCCCTTGTACCAAGTAGGAAGGTCAAGGAGCATTTCACGTTTCACTATAACAGAAGACCTAAGCCGCCAAGGCCAATACTGATAGGACTGCCTGGTTCCAGGCACATTTCTCGCACTCCAGTCATTACTCACTTGGCAGGATTCGTTCCTCCAGGGCTCTCAGCCTGAGCCATCGTGCAAGCGCCCTTTGTAGCCGCTGCAGCATCGTTATCGTAGCAGCACATGTAAGCCATGACCGTGCGTTAGGCTGGGCGCCAACGGCCAAGCATGGAGGATGCGGAGAGCGACCTACCTAAATCAGGCACTGAGAAACCCGTTTACGGCGAACTGTCAGCATACAAGGGAATGATCTGCGCCATTAATCCAGGAACGAGGACCCTGGATCAGCATGTATAAGCATCTTCCGCCTTGTGAAAACACCTGCCAGATCGCGCAGGTTGCTACTCATGAACTATATTGCTTTTACGTGTGTAATACTGCCTCACTTTCTGTAATTGGATGAGCGAGATTCCAAACAGGCGGCAAGACTCATAGCATGAAAGTCCGTCTTGTGCCAACCATTAGGCCGTCAAGTGTTCGCTCTCTTCGCAAAGATGATGTTAATTGATCGCAACATGTTGCCAATGTTCCAGATTCTTGTTCCAACGGTGGGGGTCAGTAAGACTCATTCAACAGTTTTGCCACGGCACACAGGATGCCTGAGAGTCTCGCTTATCGTCTTTGACAGCGACGATCATGGCTCTCTCGCTTATCTTACTCGCAAAGAGTGTGCAATGAAACTGGCTGAAAAGGCTTGTCTTGGAGACGATGCCGACAAAGAAGCTTGAGTTATCTGCGTATTGAAGCTCTGGAGGCATTGAGATATGGTAGTCACGACGATGATAGCACTCCAGGGCGTCTACGATGTGTAGAAACATAATATTCCTACGCCTGTACTGATGACCTTATAAAAATACACCGAGTCAGCGCAAAAGTGTCGCATCATACCGTTGAAGGACAGTGCGCCAGAAAATATGCATTATAGACTGAACATGACGCACTTCACCGTAAAACAAAAGGATAAAGAACCGATAATTGGTCTTCATATTTTAAACTGCTAAAGTCTATCTGTAGCGCACACCACATGCAAGCCACTTGATAGATTGACGTAGTGAAGCTCGGCACGATCCGTGGATTAAGCTTAAGAACACGAGATATGGTACTCATGATCAGCCAAATTATTAACCCAAAGTTTTGTCAATCTTGTCTCCATAATTACTCAATGGCAAAGATCTTCATAGCTTCTAGGCACCCAATAACAAAAGATGGTCGACCTGGAGATTATCAAGGTTATTTTCTTTCAGTTATACAGGGTAGTGTAAAGTAGTATGCCTCCGGCGTCGCCGGCATCTGTTATTACTACTGATCGATATTATTGATACACAAAAAATTCCTATATTCATCATCTTATTAATGACCTCTAATCTTTGTAACGCAATGTGAGACTTTGTTGCAGATATGGCGAGTCCGTTTGGTCGTGTTGGGGAGGGCCGTTGATTCTGGTTGCGGAGTTTGACATGCTTACATGGCTACGAGAGATGACCCCTCACATCTGTTTCCGGAATAGATAAATGTTGCATATGTGAGATTATCAGTGAAGTCCATTTCCAGAGGCAGCGCCTGGTCTTCCATAATCTATGGTCGTTGTTCGGGGAGTTTCCTATTTTGGCTCCCATGAAATGATCCGATACCGGGCCGGGAGTCTTTCCATAGCAGCGTCACGTCCAGTGAATCCGATTATTGATGAATTACAAACCCTTGAAAGTGGACCGAATGCTCAATATTTAAGCGTTTTGGATGAGACAGGTGTAGGCAGCTTGTGGTTTGGGCCGAGTACACCAAAGCGCCAGAATCCAGCGATTCACTTTCTGGATATGCAGCAAGCCTCGTCTCCGGCATACGTCTTGCATGGTTTTATCCACCCGTGGTAAGTAGTTACGGTATAGGCACCATGAAAAACTCATGTTATGCAAAAATCCTTGGCCTCAGCAAGCCGCTTCACGCCGTCGAGGATCGGATGTCGCTTTGAGCAAGGCCAGGAGGATGATTTTGGCATAATGAGAACTGTTGGGAAGGCATTGTAACTGCAGTTTCGGTACCAATCAGAGCACCATTATTCCAAGGCCTATAACTATGAATGTTAACGTCCTCCCAGAGTTGGATCACTCGCAACGTGGTATCCAACAGTGCAGGATTTGCGTTGGGGCCCCGTTGGCGGCTCAAAAGGCCTAATGCGGATACAACCGAACAAAAAGGTCATACTTACGGAATCTGAAGCACAACAAGCCTATCTCCCAAAATAGGAAGGTCTATCAACACTTCACAGGAATCACGTTTGTAATGCATGTTCACATCGCCAGCTCCCAACCAACTTGTGAGAGTTAGATAACAACACATAACTTGCCGGCAATCTCGGATCAGAACCAACCCGTTTAGCTAAAATCCCCCCAGAAGAGATCGTATTTTACTAGAGGATTAAGTTTCATATTTACACGGCAATTGTCCGTCCAGCTTCCTCTTCACACCTGGCTTGGATGCAAAGTCCGTCAGCAAGCTCTCGTCACGAAGGAGCCACGCAATGTAACGAGATAACGGGTCGAACATGACCGAGATGCTTTCTTGATGTGGTTGAGTGTAACAACGGAAATGATCAATAATCAGGCCGTCAGTATGTGAGGTAGAGACCATGAGCGCAGGTTGATTGACAGAAAATTGCCGGAAGCATGAAGCCACAGGACTACGGAAACCAGTGGAACAATGATATCGAACATTCCATTCTAACTGTTTCATCTGGCCGGTAGAAGCAATGAAACCTTCCGCTGGTTGGTGGTTTTAGAGATGCGAGTATCTCAATGCTCTCTTGGACTGCCCTGCCCATACACTTGGTCTTGGTTGCATACGCTGCTTAATTACTTTGAAGGAATGCTTTAGCTAGGCTTCCTCGGATGCATCCATAATATTAAAGTAAATATATATTGGTTTCTCCTTAGTTAAATATCTACGTTTAGTAATAGGTCTTCGATGTTAAATATGATCTCTGCGTCACTAAAGCTTCCGCTATTGATAAGTACTCTAATTTCTCGCCTAGAATTTGGTGTTTCTATAGTTTTTTATTCCGTATTTCTTTTAGACGAGTAGCACGATTGTACTTGATATACATGCACTATCGCTGGGAATGAAGTTGGAAGGGGTTGGTCCGCCCAGTGCGAACAATGAAAGCATCCACCTTAGCTTGTGTCTTTGAGCCATTTGATTGTTCCCATCAAGAGTGGCTATAATCTAATAGCATTCATATTTGCGCTAGTCACTTCTGAAAAGTAGCTCGGAGACTATATTTGCTCGGGGATGAGTCTGTAGTGTAACTGTGTAGAATTTTCATAGCCATTACCTGAAAAACAACTCAGTTTGTTGGGGTCCGGGCAGTCGAACTGGAGTATTACCTAGTTGCATATCGTCAGTTAGGACTTTCTATATGCCATCATACTAAAGATACTTTGCCCGGCTCTTCTAACGTCGGAAGAGTGCCACATACTACTCGCCACCCCACATATCGCTGAACACCTTCGGTCTACAATAGCCATATCCAATTTCACGATGTGCTTCATGATCTAATGTTTCAGTTGGAGCTGGAACGTGATTGGAATTTCCAGTCATGATTTTAATTACCATGGACACCTAAGGACTGTGGGCTCTCTACGCACTTCTAGTCCACGAGCTAAACCATGTCATTTTCTTAAAGAAGCAATGACCAGCCAGAACCAAGGGTGAATTACTCCGTACTATTAATTTGATTCTTCATAATTTCATTTGTGATAAATCACTAGTTTCATCCACGAGCCATCGGCCATCCTTGAAGTGAGTCTTTTAAGTAAAGGTACTAGACTTGAGTTTAGGTTCTCCAAACTCGACCTTTCGATCACATAGATACGGATTACATATCTACAGCCCTTTGGTTAAATTAAATTGGTGGTTCTCAATCTCCTTAAGGGAAAAATAGGCTGTGTTGACACTTGTCCTCTGGCTTCTTTCATCTTCACGCATGCTCTACGCAATATTCCCATAATTCTGGTGGGATCAGCTGACAGGAACAATAAATATGTTGACCAAACCGAAGTATCAATTTAAAAAGAGAACAGCAACATTGCCATCAATAGCTTAAGTGCTTAATCATAGCACCAGCTCTCTGGCCGTTACATATAATCTCGGGTCTTCTCAAAGCAAAACTCCCAAAACTCAGCCGCCCGCCCGGTTCCTCCCTCTTCCGTCGACTTCATGGCGTTGATCAGATCCTTCTTTATTTCCACAATCCTACCAAAGGGCACAACGTAGCAGGCGTTATTCTCGATTGTGATATCCTTGGACAGTCCGGCGTAGAGTTCGGTGAGGGCGCAAAGCTCCGACTTATATGCCAGCGGCAACATAGCGATCTTCATCCATGCGGCATGCCGTGTGATATTACTGGAGGCGGCGCCTGGGTTCTGAGCCACGCTGATGATTCCATGAGTCGGCCCAACTCTTCTCGCAAGCTCAGATGCCAAGAAGTTATTTCCAGTTTTAGAATTCGTATAATTTCGCATCTTGTCCTTGGGTGGTGTGCGAAGCTCTTCCATGATGATACCCTCGACGGGAGCCGACAGCTCAACGATTTGGCTGCCCGCCCATATAACACGGACAGAGCCGGGAGGGTTTGAATTATCGGAGGCGGTGGTCTGGAGCAACGGCAGCAACAATTGAGTGAACAGGAAAGGCCCCACGCAATTTGTCGCCAGCTGCAACTCAATACCCTGTGCAGAAACACTGCCGACCGGTGGTTGCGATACGCCGGCGTTGTTCCACAAGACATGTAGCTTGGTTTCTTTGGCCTTGAACTCTTCCACGGAAGTTTTGATGCTGCTCAAGTCATCAAGTTTGAGTAGCAAAAATTCAAGACTGCCCTCTGACGGCCCGGCGCTCTGAATGAATCGGATTGCCTCTCGTGCCTTTTCCTCGGATCGACCGGCGATGTAAACGCGGCCGTTCTTCTGATACAGCATCTTGGCGAGCTCAAAGCCTATGCCAGAGTAGCCACCTGTGACAATAAACACCCTGCCATTCTGGGGCTCAACATTGGCCGCTGTGAAAGTCGGCTTTGGTGGAAAGAACTGGGACCACTGCGCGCCCATTATGTATATGTATCCCTAGATTCAAGCTTAAGATGATCGGTCTGGATATCACGACTTTGCATGTACTCGGATCGTGACGGGATCTCGATTATTTTGATGTCTTGATGTCTTTGTCACTGCGTGCGGGGTCGTCGCGTCGTGCAACCAGTGTTGGTTCTTACGCAACGACCCAACGCTTTAGGTGCTCTCCGTCTACGTACGCACATACATACACACTTTATCCTTGAAGGAGCCGTTGCCAAGAGAATAGATTAAACAAAAGTAGGTACTTTTGTAAATCCGTGCATTGCCGGGCGCTTTCGTTGCGTTTGCTTATTAAATCATGGATGGGTGGACGGATTAATGTTAACACCTCTGAACGCAATATACCCGAAACAGATCGTCATTGTGAGTTGGATGAAGTGGGAAATTTATGATTGAATGATTAGTAACATCAATCCCTCTCCAATGGAGATGTGTCAGAGTTGCAATGATCCCTCATTCCAGCAAAAGCAGGCCTTCCAGTTGTCTTCACCATCTATGGGAAACACGTGCATGTGCACGACTGCACGAGCCAACCACCCAGAAACGGCAATTTTGCCTAATCTACAGAGTAGCAAGAGTAGATATACAAAATTACTGGTGAAATCGCCTTAGATTCAACTTGAATGATGTGTATGACGTGCTGGTCACATTCCAATGAAACAAGATGTTAGTAATACTGTGGTCAATGATCGCATATGACATCTTAATGCAACACGCATAAGCTTTTGCCTTGGTGTCCGCAGGGATGATCAGCTGCTACTTGGTACGGAGTACTTGTGGTCGCCTCACACCGTTTGGATGTCTCAGGCCTTGCCCATGGCCAGCGCTGTTTCTTTCCTTGCGCAAACAAGCATCTTGGCAAGCAAGGGGGATCGAAAAAGTCGGGACGGGTAGAGTGGCAGAGTGGCAGACTAGCGAATATGCCGTGGTTATGAATGTGGCCGGTCACCGCATAATAGCCAGTCCCGAGATTTTTTGACCCCCTCACATATCAAGATCCCGGCTGCGAGTGATCTGAAAGCCGCGTAAGTATTTGGAACATCGAGTTACCTGTTCTCATACATCGCTGAAACCCTCTTAGGGGTGTGCCCGAGATCTACAAGTAAAATGAATGCATCTACGGAGTAACACCTTTTTGTATATGTCCGGTGGAAGAGCCTCAATCTCGACCCTAAGAATGGCCTTTCGTCGACTTTTCCAGCGGGGAAACCGCCTGTTGTGAAAAAAACACAGTGGGTGGGTGTCTCAACCTGACCCGAGAGACCAGGGTTATGAGACATTCACCGTCACGCGTAAGTACAAAAAAGCAATATATCTAACTTATCATTGTATTCTAGCCAACAGTGGCGCATGTAAGATCATAGAGAGGGGAGAGAGGGAAGAGCTATATATGTCAGAGATTCTCCCCATTGCTCAGTGCTTTACCATCCTTAAACTCTGACAGCTTCTCTATAATTTACTCAGTGGATCACAAAGAGATCCCAGTGAGAACGAGTATCATGAGTACTGGCGTAATAAACAACGCTTCAGGCAACCACACATCCTCGCCTGTCAAACAAGGTGTTGAATCATCACCAGTATCAGAGCCATCCTTGAACTGCGGGGCAACGCTTGAGGCTCTGTCAGAGCCCGAGGATCGCATAGAAACATGGCGGCTTCTGATTGTTTTCTTCTGGTGTGTTGAGCTTTATTCACATTCACTGCCCATCTCTTGCTATTGCCCGATGCTAACCACTGATTACCAGCGCTGGGCTGGGTCTCTTCCTATCGCTCATGGATGCAACCATCGTATCCACTGTTCTCATCAACATTTCTGAAGAATTCCACGGCTTCATCCATTCTGAATGGGTCATATTATCATACACGCTTTGCGAAGTTGGTAAGTATTCGCTACGCCGAATGATCCATTCATACGCTAATAGACACAGGATTTGCCGTTATGCTCGCTAGACTATCAGATGCCATAGGGAGAAAGACCGTCATTGTCGGCTCTTTTGTGCTTTTCTTGGCCGCATCCATGGCCTGTGGTGCTTCGAACAATCTCAACCAGCTAATTGGCTTTCGGGCAGTTCAAGGCATTGGGGGCGCAGGTCTCTTTGCCATGGCTCTCATCATGACCACCGAAATGTGCCCTCCTGGATATTTGGCCTACGTTTCCCTCTACATTGGTGTTATTTTGGTCATGGGAGGAGTCACTGGACCAGTCCTTGGTGGTTTGTTCTCAACATACGCTGACTGGAGATGGGTTTTTTGGATCAAGTGAGTGAGCGCCCGTCAAATACTGATTTCGTTGTGACTTTGTTGACCAACTTTCCTATCTATTCAGCGGGCCATGCACGTTTATACCAATTGTGCTATTGTTGGCTTTCTGGCCAAAAAAGTTTCAGATTGCGAAAACTGTACGACTCAAAGATATTGACTGGCTGGGTGCTTTTCTTGTGATGGGAGGTTCGATCCTCCTGGTCTTCATCGTCCAGCAAACCGCTCTTGGGGCGTATTCTTGGAAGAGCCCAACAACGATTATCATCTTGGTCATATCAGGGCTTTTTTGGGTTGCTCTCGTCTACTGGCAGTGGGACATCTCATGGCGGCCCCGATTTCGCCACATTCAACCACAGTTCCCGTGGGCAATTCTCACAGATCGAGTTATGATGGCAGGCCTAGTCAACACCATCCTGTCCGGATTTGTTTATTTGTTGCTTCTTGTAACTGTTCCTATCCGGGCACAGGTTGTAAATGAGTACAACCCGATAAAGTCAGCTGTCTTACTTCTGCCTGTGTTGGCCGGGGGCTCTGTCGGATCCGGGTTGAGCGGAGCTCTGTCAGCCAAGAAACATCGCACATTTATGACTTTAAATACGGCGAGCGTATTGATGATTATTGGCAGCGGACTTCTTACTAATATTTCAGATACGGTCAAGCCATCAGCAAGACAGTGGGGGTACGAGGCAATCATTGGATTAGGGGTGGGCATGAATATGGCAACAGTTATCATGCTCACCCTCTATTATATGGACTTTGAACACCATGGTAAGTAGCCTGACTTTGTATTGTCTTCATTCGGATGATGCTGACATTATCATTGTAGCTGTGATACAGGGTCTGGTCTCTCAAATGCGTGTCTTTGGTGGCAGTATTGGAGTCGCCATCAGCTTCATTGTGCTGCACGACCGTACCCAGAAGATGATGAAGGACATACTCAGTCCAGAACAACTTGATGGCATGTCTAAATCACCACTCATTATTTTGACATTTTCTCCTCCGCAGATACTTAGAGCAAGGGAGACGTATGCCAGTGCATTCAAGGTTGATATGCAAGTATGCCTTGGCATTTCGGTAGCTTGTCTTGTCGCATCGCTATGTACGTATCAGCGCAACCCGGCCAATCCAGAGCTTCGAGCGATAGAATTCGAAGAGTACATGAAGGAGCAGAGGCTTGCAGCCAAAGCAAGGAGTAATGAGAAACATTGATGATATGGAGCATTATAATATAGATTACGGATAGATATTATTGCATGAATAGGGAGGGTTTTAATAGAGCCGCTATCCTCAAAAGAACGTTATTTGGAATTTTCAAGCTCTATGATATCTTCAAAATACACGTATTCGTATGGATAGTTATCGTCCGAAGATGTTCAACCGCATATCCCGGTGTAAAGGGCCTGTCGAAGTTGTGTGAATTCTCTCCCCACTGCCATCCCTTTCATCTAGCACTAAGATAGCTCTTTGCTTCAGCATACTCCGACGCCTGAGATAGTAAAGACAGCAAAAAAAAAAAGGTTTATAATAGGCCCAAGGCGACAAAAGATAAAAAAGTGGACAACCGTATACTTTTAAATCTGCGTACGGAGCCTTGGACGACTATATCGACTTATAACCAACTACTCTATGACTTGGGAACCTCCAACAAGGCCTTCATTTGCACGTGTAAGATTTCTATTTTGCCAAGATCCTTGCCCGAGCATGTGAGTAATATCCTTACAGAAGATGCTAGTCGCAAGTTACTTAATTTTTAATCTCTTCTCATATCCACCACGCCTGAACAAGGTTCTTACCCGAAGGCATTTCGTTCTCGCCCTCGATTCTCAATATTTTGACTCTCCTTTACAGAGGTCCTTCCAACTCTTTTCGTATCACCGCTTCTGATGCTGGTTCAAATATTGAGCTCCACAAACTCCTTCATAATGAACTTGATGTCCTCTTCAGCTGTCACCAGAGGCCTTCTAGCATTGGCCTTTGTTCGTCTCTGCGGAGCTAGCCCGCAGTCTTTGCTGCAATGGGGCCGAGTCACTATTTCTAACTGTATCGAATGGTTTAAAAATCGCGTTTCGGAGAAATTTCATAGATAGCATCCGTCTGTTAGTCTGCACTGCAAGCCATGCAATTACCAATCCTACTGTGTCCTGACCAAGGAGGGATTGCTTTCCCTTACAACTACTACCACTGCGTCTATTCATGTGCCTTTTCCCGCATCTTCGACCGCTCCGGGCTGCTACACCGACAATGACCAAGGCTTTCCCGTTCTTCAAAAGTTTTTGAGCAAGGAAGGCGATCTATTCCTTAAAGTTTCAGGTTACTAGACAATGTGCTGGGACGCTTCTGTTAGCGGCACTATCTTTTATGCCGACGATTAAGTCAGAGATATGCGGCGGCAAGAAGCATATTATGGCTCTACGCCCATAGCTACTAGGATTCGTAGCTCTGTTACGACCATGAGGTACTGTGCAGCGTTTTTATATAGTTGGGCAGGAATTGGGTGCGAAGGGCTGATCAATACCGGAAAGGAATGACGAGTACGTGAAAGTATGTCAAAATTGTATACACGTCATTTCTGCATACTAAACAAAGGGGTACACATACCGATGAATAAATGGCCCAGCGCTTATGCAGCCATAGCAAATAAATATATAGGTTTCTTAGCCAGGTATGATGATGGGGGGAAACAGACTCTAGCATACACCGGATCAAAAATTCCTTTGCCAATCCCGCATAAACTTATGGAAGCTATGGTCTTCAAAAAACAAAACATTTGAGATCTTTATCATCAACGTGGTCCAGAACAAACTTTGTAGACTGGTTGACTTCGGTATCGGCGCAGATGCAGCAAGCTAATATTTACCCCACTGTTGGAAGGTACATACATGGTCTCGATGGATCTAGGGCTGGATGAATAGTATGTAGAGAAGCTTTTGGAGAGACTTCTTCGGCCACAGAATCTTAGTGAGACTCGATGTATGATATATTTCCTGTTTTATGATTGGGCAGGATCCCTGAAAGTAGCCTCCTCGCAGCTTACTCACTGCCATCATTACAAGGCGGGGTCTCAACCCTTGATGCCCTTTGTTACGATTGCGGCCTAACATTTTCACCCTCATCAACATCAAGAAAACAATATGCCGATCGATCACCAGAATTTTAGGTTAAGAGGAATACCTTGCGAATATCAGAGCAGAGCTGATGTTCGTGAGCTCGTCAAAACAACGCTTTCTATCGCACCCGGCACGAGCCTTGCCGTGCATTCGCTTGCACTCAATCCGGACGGGCAAAGCAGCAAGGTTGCAACGCTGAGCTTTCATGCTGTTCCGGGCGCGCTATCCGATGACTCCAGAAATGAGTGGGTATTTAACCTACCGGAAGAAGACGAAAACGCAGACAACTTCAGCCCGATAAGAAGTCTTGTTTTCGATACACACTTTACCGGTTTTACGCCTCTTCAGCACGCTAAAGATGACGATTGCTCTACAGAGTAGGTTAAAGAAAAATATGTAATAGCAGTGAGGCATTGACAAGTGTATCCAGCATTATTGCGATATCTGGTCTCGGCGGCCATGCGTTCGGCTCCTTCAAAGAAAGGCGGGGGTCATTTATGTGGCTCCGCGATGCTCTTCCGCTTGACCTTCCCCGTGCAAGAGTTCTAATCTACGGATATGATACTCAGATTATACAGAGCACTTCGTTTCAGAATTTGACTGACTTGGGAAAAGCCCTTCAAATTGATATAAAAGGCATTCGGGTATATAGAACAACGTTCTCGATGATCAAATAGTTACTTTAAGCTGATACAACGACTAGAGATGTAACAAGCACCGTCCTATCATCTTCATTGGACACAGTCTGGGGGGCCTTGTGATTAAAGAGGTTTGTATTGGCTCTATAATCTATTAATATGGCCGTAGCGCTTACCTACCATCAAATCTACAGGCTATAGTCAAGTTGACTGAAGAAATAGATGAGGAGGATTCATTAATATTGAATTCTGTCTCCGGGTTCCTTTTTTTCGGGGTTCCTCATCAAGGAATGGCGATTCAGTCGCTTGTGCCTTTGGTAAGAGATAACCCCAATCGAGGTCTACTTGAGTCTCTCAACAAGAACTCGGCACTTCTTCGCCGCCTCGAGAAGGAATTCAACACGGCGTTTCGCGTTAGATGCCCCAGTATTGTTGCATTTTACGAAACCGAGAGTTCTCCCACTGCGGAAGAGGTGAGACTACCAAAACCTTTTGGTTGCTAACTTACAACGTTGCTTATGACTTATTTAGAAAAACGGCAAATGGACACTATCGGGCCCTCCTAAGGTCTTGGTTGATGTATCATCGGCTACATGTGGTAGTAAGAACCAATACCCGATCAATCGCAGCCATTCAGAGATGGTGAAATATAAACACCAATACGACGAGCTCTATAAGCGTGTGGAGATCGCTATACAACGACTAGTGAGTAGTCAAGCCAGCCACGCAGTCGGAATCGCGGAGGCCGGATGCAGCGGTACGTAGTATACTTAAATTATACGTATAGTATAATAATAGGTTTTATAGTAGCAGCTCCACTTTCAGAAGAAAATAGAGGTGTGTAGATCAAAAAATTATCTCCTGTGAGCGACTAATCTGGTTGAAAGAATGTCTTAGGTCGCTGGCATTTCGGGAACAAGAATCCAGGTACCACGACATTCATTCCGCAAATGATACATGTGGGTGGCTCCTCGAGGATTCACGGTATCGAAGTTGGGTGAACCAGCCGCGAGGTCTTTTCTGGATTAAAGGCAACCCCGGGTCTGGGAAGTCTGTTCTCATGAAATTCGCTGTTACGATGATGAACCGCAGAAAGTCAGGAGAGCTTGTTGTATTCTTTTTCTTTCACGGTCGAGGATCATCTTTGCAGAAGATACCGTTGGGTGCATTTCGTGCACTGCTAAACTCCATGCTCGCATCTTTTCCAGAGTATCTCTCTCAGCTAACTGCGATATTTCAAGATCGAGAGAGTCGATTCGGATCTTACCAGATGAACAGATGGGATTGGGCTGCAGAAGAACTTCACAAAGTTATGTTTGAGGTTTTGACCAAAGGCACGAAACACCAGCCTGTAGTCATCTTTGTCGACGCTCTTGATGAGTGTGGAGAAGACCATGCTAAAGATTTGTTGGGACAGTTTATAAACGTTATGGACAACATCAACCGCGAGGGAGGTCAGGTAAAAATATGTTTTTCTTCCAGGCATTATCCAATCCTTGGTCCTCATTTGATCCCTACTATCTTTGTGGAGGAGCAAAATGACAGAGATATTCGACTAGTCATCCAGGGTCGATTGAAAGAGATTCAGCCGGAAGAAAAGCGCCAACGGATCGAGAAGGAGATCTTGTTAAAAGCTCAAGGAGGGTTCCAATGGGCAGTGTTGGTCACTGAAATGGTCATTAAACGCAATATGACTGGTATCAGGGCAGACAAACTATATGAAAGCCTCGCAACAACCCCGGAGACCCTTGACGAGCTGTATTCCAGCATACTAAGCAGTGTCCCTGAGGCCGAAAAGCGACCGACAATTAAACTATTTCAGTGGGTTCTATTCGCTGAACGGCCCTTGTGTGCGCAAGAACTCCGAGAAGCGCTTGCTACAGATAAGGATATGGTTTGCACTACCATCTCTGAGCTCAGGATGAATGATAGCTGGATAGATTCTGTGGGCGAATTTGAGACCCATATCAAGCACATCTCTAGAGGCTTGATAGAGTTTCAAACTCGTGACGTTTGGGAACAATATGAACCTGGGGGGGAGCCCTGGGACCGGGAAGCTCAGTTCATCCACCAATCAGTTGCCGACTATATGCTTCAAAATTTTCTCGGTCAACATCAGCATTATGAGTATGCCATCCAATCTCAAATTGGAGCCGGGCACTTTGAAATATCCAGGTCTTGTCTCCGATACATGAGGTTGGTAGAAGTTTTAGAAGGAGGAGAGCAGCATCGCAGTGCCCTCTCAGCAAGATTTCCATTAGCACCATATGCGGTGCGATTTCTCTTCTACCATATACAAATCGTGGAACGGGAAGGAATCCTACAATCTGATCTCTCTTCGTTGCTCCAATGGGGGAAACAGCCAGAAAACTTGGAGAAATTTGCGAGACTATGGAGAGTTTTGGATCCTGATGGTGCTCACACACCGATGAGGTGGCCATTCATTAAAGCAACGCCACTTCATATTCTGGTTGCATTTGGTTCCAAGAGTGCTGTCAATGCATTCCTACGGACAGATGACTCAGAAATAAATGGCCGTGACGCGAATGGCAATACACCACTACTTCTTGCCGTTATAGAGCGCCGCTATGATCTAGCACTAGCGCTGCTCAATCAATCAATCGAGTGGCAGACTCGAAATGAGGTCATTGATCGGAGCTCCATTCAAGGGCAAGACATAGAGCATCAAACAAGCCTCTTTGTGGATATCAATATCGACAATGATGATGGTGATACTCCATTGACTATTGCCCTAACTGAGCACGCTGAGGAAGTGATTTTCAAGTTGATTGAGGCCGGTGCTGATCTCAAACATTTTGGGCGAGAGACAGCACTTGTTTTCTCTGCTATTCATCATAGAAATAAAGCGCTCCTTTTGAGGCTGATTGAGATGAAAGTCAAGCTCGATGGTGCTGTATACTTTGCATTGAAGGAGATGCCACTAGAGGGCAGAGACCATGTTCTTGAGGAATTGGTTTTAGAATTGCTTAATGCCGGGGCCAATACAAGCAAATTGCCAGAATTCGAGAAGAACAATAAAAATTCATACTGGGACGATGATGATGACGACCTTGATGGGGACGGAATTTTCTTGGCTTCCAGAAGAGGCCAAACAGCCATGGTCAAACTCCTTTTGTCACATGATGCCTCAGTGGTTACTCCCAACAAGCACGGCACGTATCCATTGCTAGTTGCAGTGACAAATGGTCACGCGGAAGCTGCTAAGATCTTATTCGATCACGACCCTTCAACAGTTGAGATGAAAGATAGTGTTGGTCTCACGGCCTTAAATGCAGCTCTTCTCAATAAGCAATTCGAACTGGCCATGGATTTTCTCCGAAAAAGCTCATTTTCATCTCTACCAATCGTATCGAGGGATGCATATTTCTGCGCTATTCAGAACAAGCAATCGGCAATTGTGAAGGCCGTCCTGGATAAAGATAAAAGTCCCTTGGAGTTTGTTTATAGTAACGGCAAGACAGCGTTGCTGCTTGCTCTGGAGGCAGACAACGAAGAACTCGCTATGCTTCTGATCACTGAAGGGCATGCATGGGACGCTGAAAGAAATGGCGTCAACCTTGACTCCAGTGCCAATAATAAACCACCTATGCTTCCGCTATTGCGGGCCGTTACCAATGGGCACGAGGGTGTCGTCAAGCTGCTACTTATGAATGGCGCCGATGCCAATTTCAGGCATGTCAATTGGGCGTCGCCATTATCCTACGCTGCTTGGCATGGGCGCGAGGGTGTCGTTAAGCTGTTACTTGCGAATGGCGCTGATGTTAATATAATTCATGCCGATTGGTTGACGCCCTTATGCTACGCCGCTGCGAATGGGCACGAGGGTGTCATCAAGCTGCTGGTTGAGAACGGCGCTGATGTTAATCTAAGGTATGGCGATTCGGCGATGCCGCTATATCAGGCTGTTTGTAATGGGAGCGAGAGTATCGTTAAGCTGCTGCTTGAGAACGGCGCTGATGTCAATGTAATACATTTGCAGGACCATTATTATTATACGCCGCTTTTAAAGGCCATTAATGGAGGGCATAAGGCTATTGTCAAGCTGCTGCTTGAGAGAGGCGCTGACATTACCATAAAGGACGTTGGCTCTGACTGGTCGCCACGGGTTGCCATGACTAGTCAGGCTACGCTGAAACTATTGATTGAGAATGGGACAAGAGTTGACGCAAGGGAGAGCCATTATGGTCAGACCCTGCTTTCATTAGCGGCCGAGATGGGGGATCAGGGTATTGTTGAACAACTTCTTCAAAAAGGCGCGGACATCGAATCCAGGGATTTCCGTTATGGCCAGACGCCGCTGTCGTGGGCAGCCATGAACGGTCATGAGGCCACAGTCGCGCTGCTGCTGGAAAATGGCGCTTCTCTTCAGTGCAAGGATGACTACGGTCAAACACCTCTATCATGGGCTTCCATGAATGGCCGCGAGGCTATTGTCAAGTTGTTATTTGATCAAGGCGCCGCCGCCGAATTCAATGACAATAACGATAGTCATACCCCATTACTATGGGCTGCTATGACTGGGCACAAGGCTATTGTTGAGCTATTACTTGAGAAGGGAGCTTCTATCGAGTCAAAGGATAGTGATGGACGCACGCCGCTTTTATGGGCTGCCCTTAATGGGCACGAAGCTGTTGTTAGGTTACTGCTTCAAAAAGGTGCTGATACAGGGTCTGAAGATGGCAATGGTCGGAGTCCGTTATGGTGGGCTACTAAGAATGGATATGGTGCTATTGTCCAGCTGTTAGAGCGAGAAACTCGTAGTTGAAAGGGTTCAGGTCTATATGTTTAGATACTCATTATGGTCATCTGGCCTCCTATACTAAGGCACAATTTTCTCAGTATCGCGCACTCTACAGATAAACAATGTCTTATGCCACAGTTTACTACAAATATCGTAACATATAGGTAAGATGGCATTTGCGATATCTTCAATTCTCACTTTAGCAGAATGCAATTGTTGCTCTCTACAGAAGATTGTCGTTAGAGAGCTTGCTCTAGAGACAAGTAATTCTACTCAAAGGCTTTATCAAAAAGAGCCTTGGATAAAATAATTTATATTTGAGAACCATGTCATAAGCAGCGCAAAAACACTACGATTATGCTAGGATCCAAATTTGAGGTTACAAAAATGCGATTGTGTCGAATATTTACCCTTCTACTAAGCCAAATGATAACTTCATTTGCATGGCATATAAAATTTGACCATGTATCGCACTTACTAAAACCTTTTATTCCACCGCATATCAAGATTTTGTTGTGTTTTCAGATCTTTGGAAGATGATTAATGATCTAGTTTTATATCCTAAAAAATAACAGTTCAAACAAACCTCTCCACTTTCGGTTCAAAGACATATTCAGATCTGAAACTCATCCAAGGACGTCGATGTCATCATTTTTCTGTGTTAAAAGAGGGGCTGTCATTAAGAACTTTAGTTTTTTCAGAAGCCCGATGCACACATATACCAAAAGGGGAGAAAAATAGAGGGAGTGTCCCGAAAAGCGTGACGTAGGGGAAGGAGTGATATTCCAAATACAACTAGGCATCTTGCACGCTAGGGTTGCTCCATAATGGTCAATAATTCCCCGCATGGCGGCTCCAAGACGATTGCATACGGCATATAAAAGCGAGTCTCTTGAATCACCGTTTGGAACGGAGCAGAGAGGAGAGGTGGGGGGACAGGTTGCTCAATCGTTGTCAGCGGAGGCTCCATGAAGCAGTTCAACTCTTACCGGCATCAACGCCCGGTTAGCTCAATCGGTAGAGCGTGAGACTCTTAATGAGGCACACGTTCTGAAAAACAATGTGGTGAACATCTCAAGGTTGCGGGTTCGACCCCCGCATCGGGCTTTTCCTATCTCACCAAGATTGAGCAATCATTCCTGGTTCTCTTTTTGACTTTTTTGCTATTTACTAATTGTTGTCACTTTTGACTTGGTAGATGAAGTACGTGATCTTGACTCTGCTGTCAAACTGAGGCACAATGCCTACCCTGGAAGACGATGGTTAGAGAGAAGCACCATCTTGGAGAGGCATCCTGGGAAAATGTGATTCAAACTAATCATAAGCGTAGCAAGAAATGTGATAAATTCCAAATCATCTTAGAAACTAAATTCTCTATCATTAAAGGAAGATATGTTTATTTCATAATTCGGGGGCGAACAATTACGTGCCTCACTCATTGCTACTGTATTTTGCACGAACATCCATCTCACGAAGGGGTGCTGGAACACGCACGTTGGTGAAACCATTCTCCTCCACTCGTGTGGCAATGGAGTCATGTTTCTATTTATGCCATAAGGACATCCCATAAAAGGAGCTCACTTGCACGCATCTTCCGATCGCACACACTAGTAGCCTGGTTTGGTCCGGATCCGATCCGCTCAACAACATCGTTGGTAGAGCTCACCTGGCAAACATGCATTCTTCAATATCCACATCCAACAAGCTGAATAATAAAGCAGGCAACAATTCCCTTGCGCAGCGTCACGAGAGCTAGGCTATTCACTGTTTGCCCAAAACCTCGGCCCAGTCCCCGGACCCAACAACGCTGCTCATTTCTGCATGCCAAGCTGGAACAAACAGCCACGATCGGAGAATGCCACGAACCTGGCGTTGAAGCCAAGAGCTTTCGGAGGCAAAGACCTCAAGAGAGAGCGCTCGGAGGCACCCGAGTACCGGAAGTCTTCCGATTTGGGAGGAGTCATGACCTACTCAGCACTTGGTAGGGTCTTAGCTTAGGAAAATTAATACCGAAAAAAATCCATGGCCCATGACTCGACCGATGGATTCGCCTCGTGGCAAAAAGGTTGAAAATGGTCTGGAACGCATGTGCTCTTAATTATGTTCGCGTTCTTACATAGATGTGGAATGCATCGCCCATGATGATGTGCGGATATTTTACCACATGGGTGAAAGTGCTCCCCTCTCCCCCAAAAGCTGCATGGCGATCCTGCTCGCCGTGGCCGAGATGCGATCGTCGTCTTGGCTGCAGGCTCATGGCCACATGGTTTATCAGACAATAGCAGGAGAGAAGAAGAACCCATGCTCTTCCTCCGAGTGCAGGGTTGGCCGACCCAGTTACCGAGCTGATACTTATCACAGCAAATGGAGTCCATCTCTCGGTGTGGGATGATGATGCTTGATGACATTTTACGGATCCCAAACAACCTTGGAACTCATCAGGCTGTTTTGCTTAGGCCTCCTCGTATGACCCAACTTTCCATCAATAGTCTGCCGCGGATTTGGATTCTGGCAGTTGCGCATAATCATCACCATAATCAGCACCAACACGTCCCGTCCAACCGTCGTTTTCGTTGTACGAGCTGCCCCTCCTTCTCCGTATTGAAGATTTGATAAACTGGATGACCCTCTTTTGCAAAGGTTCCATCGAAACAACGTCCGTCCATCAAGAAAAACGGCGCCGCCTCTAACAAAGGAGCACAAGCACACACACACACACACACACAGAGTGGCCAAGGCTTTCAAAGGTTCCTTGGCGGGTTGGTTGGCTGAAAACGGACACTTTGCTGCATTCGGCTTAGCGCAACGAATCCTTATTCTGGATTGTGGCGACAGTCAAGTTGGGACTTTGTTTCTCGCACTGTACGCGTATCCGTTTCTTCTCCATTTTCATCTCCAGCCTGGAGATATTTGAGGAGATCCAGGGTTTTGATAAAAGACGAGCTGCATGATGTGAGACCGATTAGTTATTACAACTGACATAAAATATGGGAAGAAGCGACTGCGGCCTGGTTAAGCGAAGCGGATGATGGGCGTGAGTCACGGATTTCCCCGTCTGCTTTCCTCTCTTCATGTGTCTGTTGGTTCTCCAGTTTCTCCAAGGTTAACGGAACCGGAACCCCACAGATAAGTAGGAAACACCATTGGGCACCCCGTACACTGATGATAAAGGTGTTCCTTTGCATAGGCGGAATACACCGAACGAAGCCAGCCAACATCAATATTGATTTGCACGTTGCTATTTTAGGTAGGCAAGTCTGTATGTAGATGTTTGGGCCTCTTTGGTATTGTAACAACCAACAGACTCGAGCATGTAACCTTTGTTTTTTTCCCTTAGCCTTTCGTCTACATTTATCCGTCTTGTCCCGTCTCCAGATCACCAGGTGAGTCAAATGCATGGCAGAAAACCTGGAGATGCTCCCTGTCCCAATATTCGCCGGGCTCACATCGTATTGCATGACTGGGAGAGCAAGTCTGCCTGCTTCTATGGGATTTAATTAGTCCAGCAAAGGTACCCTGCATATCTCACAGTAATCAATTAACTGTGCGATCTTGGCTACTTTAGGCCACGCCGATTCCGCTCCTAACCCAGGACAACTGTCCGCTGATTGGGTGTGCTGTCAGAATTTGTCCGCAGCCACCCCGGCAAATACGTACCAAACCCTTGTTTAGCCCGGAGAGATAGCTTTTACGCTTAAAGGCATGGTTTTTTTTGAGGGCCCCCCATCACGAGCATCTCTGAGTGTGTGTCAATGTGTGTGTGAGGAAGATGGATTAGGTGAGGCTCCCCTCTCCACTCGCCTAAGCGCACTATTAGATGTACTTTGTACACCCTCGTTCTAGAAGGCAATTGACGTGACTACGCTTATCCCACCTCGGTAGTTTCTCCGCATAGTATACGCATTACCCTATTGGTTGGCCCTTTTCTATCTCCCTCTGCCAAGCTGCACTATTCCGTATTTGTCCATCGCTGTGGCCACCGCCCGCCCAAAAAAAAAGTTCCCAAAGGTACATCCAAATTTGTACCACCACCAAAGGCGCTAAACCCGTGATCGCCCTTTTGCGATTGTGAGTGAGACGCGCGACAGGGATCCCGTTCTCGTTGGACTGGAACCAGCACCACCACCATTTGCGACTCAGCCGTGTGCGACAATTAGACCGAGAGCGAGTGAGACGCATTGTGTTTTCATTCATACTTAAACTCTGGGCTGGTCCCCCTCCATTTTGCTTGTCCCTCCAAGCCATACGCTGTCACTCTATCTCGCTGTGACGGCTTCTTGTTGCGTCTCACAAGATTGGGTAGTCAACCCAAACAGGTCGCAATCATGGCAACATTGAACGAGGATCCCGATTCCAAGCACCTCCACGAGGGGGTGCAGGAAAAAAGCGGCGTCGAAGTCGACCTCACCTCCGAATCCGAAGGCGAAGATGCGCCCATCACAGACCTCTTCACCAGCTTCCCACCTCTCAAGGGAGTTGAAGAGGAGCCCTATCCATTGACCTTCCGCGCCGTTCTTACTGGTATTGTTTTGGGCTCGCTAGTAAACGCCTCTAATGTGTACTTGGGTATGTTGTCTCCAGCACCACCAAATATCACCACCACGATATATCGCGACCTCTGCTAACTTCTACACCACCCCAGGCCTCAGAACTGGCTTTACATTCCCTGCCACTATGTTTGGAGCCATCTTTGGTTACGGTTTGTTGCCTTCATTTTAATAAATGAAGAAGATTTGGTTGCTGACGAGGTTGTTCAGGTTTCATCCTAATGCTCACCAAGTTGCTCCCCGGCGTTCCCTTTTTGGGCGGCAAGTTTGGACCCCAAGAGAACTCTATTGTACAAGCTTCTGCTACTGGAGCTGGTGGAATGGCTGGTCTCTTCGTCGCTGGTCTTCCTGCCATGTACCGACTCGGTCTCCTCTCCGACAACCCCAAGGACGATTTCGGCCGTATCCTGACAATCACCTTTGTCTGCGCATTCTTCGGTCTCTTCGCCGCCGTTCCCCTCCGAAAGTTCTTCATTATCAACGTCGCACGAGAATTGAACCTTGTCTTCCCGACCCCGACTGCCACCGCGATGACCGTACGTACACCCGCGCTTCACACACACACTTATATATATATGGCACTAACATGCGATTTTCTAGATTCGCTCTATGCACGCGGTCGGAGGCGGTGCTGGCGACGCCATGAAGAAGGTCAAGGCTCTCGGAATTGCCTTCATGGGAGCCTTCACCCACATCGTCGTCTCTCAGTACGCTGACGGTATTCTACACAACTGGCACATCTTCACTTGGTTCTACATCTGGGGCGACTACAAGAACTGGGCCATCAACATTGAGAACTGGGGATGGTATATCCAGCTGACACCCGCTTTCTTCGGCTCTGGTATCCTCGTTGGCCTCAACGCTGCCATCTCCTGGTGGGGCGGTACTTTCCTTGCCTGGGGTCTTATCGGACCCCTTTTGGTCCACTACGGCGAATGTGTGGGCACACCCCTCGGCGAGCCCGGCACCAAGTGGGAAGGTTATATGAGCTTCAGCAGCATGAGACATATTGGCGAGCCCGGCTGGGTTCCCTCCCCTCGATACTGGATGCTCTGGCCCGGTGTCATGGTCCTCATCGTTTACTCTTTGGTTGAGTTTATTCTCCACTTCCGTGTTGTCTGGGATGGTGTCAAGTATGCTCTGCGAAACTCTGCCAGCTCCATCAACGGCGCTCTTCAGAAGGCTGGCAAGAACAACTCATTCCTCGAGAAGCAGGCCGCCAAGCTCAATGACGAGAGCAGCCTTGTCGAGGACTTTGCCCCTCCCGATCAGCAGGTTCCCATGTGGATCTGGGTTACCGGCTCTGTTGTCTTCCTTGCCGTTGCCTGCATTGTCTGCGAGCTGCAGTTCCACATGAACGCCGGTCTGGGAATTCTCGCCTGTCTTCTCGGCCTCGTCTTCGCTTTCCTCTCCATCTACGGTGGTGCTGTCACTGATAACACACCCCTTACTGCCTCCTCCAAGGCTTCCCAGCTGGTCTACGGTGGTATTACCCACAACCGACACCACTACGATATCAAGGCTGCTCAGCGTATTAACCTCATTGCCGGAAACATTGCCTCAGGTACTGCCGATGTGGCCACTAACCTGGTCAGTGACTTCCGTGTCGGTTTCCTTCTCAGGACTCCCCCCAAGCTGCAATTCTACGCTCAGGCTGCTGGCGCCGTTGTTTCCGTCTTCCTTGCGCCTGGTATCTTTGTCCTGTTCATGTCTGCCTACCCTTGTGTCCGCGATGAGACGGCCAAGACATGCCAGTTTGCTGCTCCATCAGTTGTCGCTTGGCAGGCTGTTGCCCAGGCCGTAACTCTCCCCAAGCTTCCTATTCCCTGGTCTTGCGGTGCCTTCACCATCGCTGTCGGTATTTTCTGTGCTCTCCAGGCCGTCTTCAAGAACTTCTATCTTGTCGGTCCCCGCGAGAAGTATCGTGCCTACCTCCCCAACTGGATGTCCATCGGTGTCGCCTGGGTCCTCGGCCCCGATTCCGGCTTTGCTAATGCCATCCTCTTTGGCAGTGTCACCTCTTGGTGGTGGCAGAAGTACTACCGTAAGAACTGGGAGATGTACGCCTTCTCTGTCGCCGCCGGTCTTATTGCCGGTGAGGGTCTGGCAGGTGTCGTCAACGCTGCTCTGACTCTCGGAAAGGTAGACGGTACTGTAAAGGGTACTGAGATTGCGCTCCCTGGTGCATCATGGTAAAATAAAAATGAGGGATTAATGGATGGGAGATGATGTAAATGGAGCATGCCTATATATGTATGATCGTGTTTAGTAATTCTATGCAATATACCCAATACTTGTTTATGACGACTCTGTATACCTAGTGAGTTGGATGCGGCTGATATGTGAGCTTTCGATGAGGCGATATCCTAAGCCGGCAAGTAATCCCAAATAGGCAATCGAGGGGCGACTTGAAGGTGGTAGCATCATCGCTAGTTGTCCATATAAATAACCTCTTATTGACATCCATGGATAAACTAAGAACATGATGTCTATTTATCGGATCCGGATTACTTAAACGCGCTTATACTTTCAAAACATCCATCGTTCATTTTTTTTCTTAATAACAAAACCACGTCAACTCAGGTCGTGAGAACAGCATGATAACTATTTCGCCGCAGTTCCTATATTATTAATCTGATTCCCCACCGTTGGTAAAATCATGAGAACTGGGGATCCTCGAATGAGCGGGTTCACCATTCTAAGTAAAATCACCTTACAGGCCGATCTCACTACACCCCAGCAAGCAGTCAGTAGTGCAGGTTAAATAATAGCACACTATCAAGATGTACATACTCGATAACATCTAGATCATCAGTACGACCGCTTTTTCTCTCATAGCGGGCAAGCTGTCCAGCATGCTGGTAAATATTCTTCTCTAGATAGTTAAAATAGATGTTATTGTAAGGTCTGCTGCCGCTACCGCTGAGGCTTTGAGTCCAACGAATCAATATATCGAGAATAGTATGCGGAGGATGAGGGCCCGCGACGCTCACGGTCTGAGTCAATCTCCTGGTCATTCTGGTATTCATCATTATCCTTCCGGTTCATCTTGTAGACATCCCGAAAATCGCGAGTATCTGCCCAGCCCCGTCTGTACCTAGTAGATATAGTCAGTTTGTTTACCTTGTCTCTTTCTTCCCTGGCCGGAGGACTCGGGGCTTCTTACATTTTACCATCTAAGTAGGGATCATTGTATTTTTGGCCGACTGGAGGGTGCCGAACACCCACGACAATCCGGCTCCCGACTTTGACTCCATAGTCCCGGATGGGTCGTTCGCCATTATCGATGACAACTTCGTTACAGGTCATTTCCAGTCGTTTGCTTGTGTCCAGAGGTAAATTCAGACGAGTTATAGCCCACTGTCGTACCTCATGACCTGTCAAAAGTCCATCGACAATTGAATTGACTGGAAAATATACGTCATAATCTATGCCATCATAATTGACTTTTAACATATCCCCTTTATGGTGCAACTCCCTTGCCTCAACGCGTAACCAATCGGTAGTGGTATGCTCACTATTCTTGGGGGCATTTAGCAGCATCGACTCACTTTCTAGGATAGAAGCTGGCTGGTTCAATCCATCACTAGACGTTAATAACCAGTTTGCAATAGGATTGGGGTCAGGGGATACGGATCCCGACGTTGCCGTCGGTAAATCTTCTGTTGATGTCGGAAGTTCGAATAGATGTCCCTTATTTGCCAGAGCAGAGGCATGTGAGTCAAAGTCATCTAAAAATCCTACTCCCCGTCCCCTGTCACCCCGCTGAAACGGCGGCTTATTCAGTTGTTTGGGGAGTTCGAAAGGAGAGTCTTCTATAGCTACTCCTTGCTTGAACAACTCTTTGTGATCAGCGTCCAGCCTCGGCCGGGTCATAAGAGGCGGGGATCGGGAGACAAGATTGTCGGGTTTCATACGTTGTTCGCCATCAGACAATTCCCCAGCATCTGAATCAGACATATGCTGAACCGTAGACAATAAGCTATTAGCGGAATTGGTGTCTCTATTCTCGTCATCCTCGATTGCTCGAGGGATGGCGAAAAGTGCAAGTTGCTCTTGATGTGCAGCTACATGGTGCTTGTAGCGATTTGCGCTTACGATTACATCCTCCGCACAAATAAGGTTCCCTCCGACTACTGCTTTTGTGTGCAGTTTCGTTCCCCAATCGTCGCAAAATGGACAATCTTGAGCTTTAAAGCTTGTCTGAGACTTCAGGCCAGCGTTCTGTAGAGCCTGAAGCTGATGATCCGGAAATGTTCCATGGGCGTTTTTAATGTGGGCTCTGAGATGAGGCTGGCTTGCGTAGGATTTGTCGCTACAGAGTGAACAGGTGTACTGAGATCGATGATTCTCTAGCTCATGCTGAAACCAGCTGTTTTTATCACCAAAAAACTTTGTGTCGCAGCCCGACCCACCAAGTGTGCACAAGTAAGGCTTGAGATCGCTAAACGCATGAGACCTAGAGTGAACCTGTTAGCCAAACCTTGACGTTTGCTGGAAGTTTATTTAAAAATCATACGTACCGCCAGGCTGTCTCCCTTTTCATGGATTGTAGCGTGAAGCAAAGCGGACACTCAAACGGCTTACCGTTCTGGGACACATCCGACAATCGCGGCAACTTGAGGATAGACAATGCGCTTGTGGCTGTTGACACGGAGATGAAAGAAGCGGCATTATCGTCATCATATTCCGCATCAACTGGGAGCTCTGGAATAAGCGTGGCCAACTTTAATGTGGTTGCCTTGCTGGACAATCTCAAAGTTGTGGCAGTCTCCACTAAAAGCGCATCATCTACCGCAAGACGAGCCTTGTGATCCCTACAATATTTGATGAACTGCCGTCGCTTTGCAATGCCTTTGCCTAACCTTTCGGCCAACCAATTATTTCTTTTGCTATCCATCTTGGGATGCTTCGCTCTCACGTAATCGACGTCAAAGACGTCAGGAAAGATGACCCCTGACGATCGGAGAGCGCGTTGGAAGCGAGTGTCTGGAGTTGACTTTCTAACGAGAACACCTATCCGGAACAGAGTTTTGATGTCATCTGAAATTAGTTCTAATATCATGTGAGCCTCATCAGATGGCTCATCGAGACTAGACTGGGGATCATTTTCCGATTCGTCATCAGAGTCCATATTGCGGTTTGGCTGCTGTCCGCGAATGATATTGGTGACTGCGACAGTGTGAGAACCCTGAAATACCGACTTTTTCTTGCTCTCATCTTACGATCATCGATGTCTTCTATCAAATTGTCAAGTTGTTGGCCGATCTGATCTCGTATCTCTGGCGCTGTGGATACTCGGTGATCCAGCGAAAGTTTCGATTTCGGCTCGCGCAAGGCCCCAAGATTCCCTGCCCAAAGAATAAATCGCTCTAGAGCATCAGTAATAGCCGAAGTCGACACGTCGCATGCGACCTGCCCGTCGTTAACTTGATTCCTCAGCTCGGTTAGATTTCGCTGCACTGCACGAGTCTTCCAGGCCAAAGACATGCCATCGCTCGCTTCACCCATCATGCCAATATGTTCAGTTTTATCTTTCGTATGCTAGACATTCCATAATAACCTTCACGAATCAGTCCAGTCGTCAGCGTCCATACTTTGCCTATCAGCCGTCCCACATCAAGTACCCCGCTCCTGTAATGGTTGATCGCCGATAGGTCGACGTTGCTGACAATTCCTGCAGGATGATTCATCTCAGGCATCCTCATTCAGCGCCTCGGGCCGTCTTTGCTTCGCCCCAATTCAGACACAGCACTAATGATCAAAATGTCTGGATTCGAGGCGACCGGGATCGTTCTTAGTGCGTTTCCTCTGGCTATCCAGACCGTGGAAAATTATCGCGAGCTGGCAACTCGTCTCGGTCTCTTTTATAAGATCAAGCACGAGTATCGGAAATGCAGCAATGAGCTTAAAGTGCAACAGGTCGCTTTGACGACTCACTTGAAGGAGCTCTTACTTCCACTTGCTATAGAAGATGGGGTTGTCCAACAGCTCATAGATAACCCCGGCGATGACCTTTGGAATGACGACGCAATTGCTGATTTGCTCCAAGGACGGCTAAGAGGCAGATATGAATTGTATCTGGAGTACGTCAAAGGAATGGGACATGTGATAGAGAAGCTGATTGACGAGCTCGCCTTGGAATCGGGCGTTATTCAAGAGAGATTGAGAGAAGACAACGTGAGTAGGTCGCAAACTGTTATGTTGCAGGGCGGTCTAACCTATACAGAAACATCCTTCTGGTATGGCCCGCATCAAATCTGCACTTGGAAAAGATAGAACAACATTTCAGATGTATAGATTAAGGTTCAGCAACAATGAATCCACTCGGGCAAAGTTGTTCGCTGAACTACAAGGCTACAATGACAAGCTCGAGAAACTCTTGGACTCCAGTGACAGAGAGTCTCGGATTATTCAACAACGAACTTCGGCGAAGCAAACTGTTGCTTTGGAAAGCACTATTTGCAGCTTCTGGGTCCAAGCAGCCGGACTTTTCAAGGCACTGGCAGCATCATGGAACTGTTGCTGCAGCGAGCAGCACTCTGCAAAACTACTACTTCAGCATCCCTCCAGCAAAAAGCCCGAGTTTGAGCTGCTGTTTCTGAAGTCGCTTTCGCCACATTGGAAAATGCAAAGAACAAGAATAGCTAGAGGTGAAGATATGGTGTCTGCATCTGTATCAATGAAGCAAACGATTACCCTAAGGGAAGCGCTTCCGATTCGTCAGACCAGATTACCGAGCCATCGAACAAGCATACCAAACAAGTCAGCTATGAAAGGAAAGAGCTCTGCCATGGCCACTACGCTTCTTATGTCAGATATTCAATCCTCACATCAGCACGCACCAGCATTTACTAACAAATCGCAGGCCTCCGCCATCAATTACCCTTACTTCAGTGCCAGCCAGTCCCCAGTTGAGTATGCACCAGCCAATATCAGATCTCTGTAGCGTGCTTGACGGGCCAGACGACTCGTGTCGTGGTTTTCTGTCTCTCGAAGAGGAAGACTGTCGATATTTTGTGTACACTCTGTCGTCTCAATCAAGGGAATGCTTCAATTCCATCACGCTTGGCGACATCATTCGCGGTACAGTATCCCCTCCGCCGACTAGAAGGCAAAGATATGTCATCTCTTTGGTGCTATCGTCTTCATTTCTACAGTTAAGCAACACAGATTGGCTGTCATCATCCTTCCAGAAAGGGGGCATTTCATTTTTCAGCGATCCGTTCAATCCCAACGTCTTCCTCCTCGATAAGCCCCATATTTCCTGTGATTTTGCGGCGTGTTCTTCTTCAAAGCCTACGGGGGCTACTCTTATTCAATCCTTATTAGATCAATTAGGCATATTACTCCTGGAGCTATGTTACGGCAAGCCGCTGGAAGAGCAACCCGAAAGAAAGGCATGGCCTCCGGGCTCAAGCTCGCAAGAAAAAGTCGTTTTTGATGTCATGGCTGCACGAGACTGGCAATGTGGTGTGAATGAAGAGGCGGGATTGGAATATTCGGAAGCGGTCGCTTGGTGTCTCGGAGGCAACAGGAGCACGCGGGTAGAAGTTTGGAGACAGGAGATGCTAAGGAAAGTGGTGCAGCCATTGCAGAGATGTCAGGAGTATTTTGAAAGTGCTTCCGTTTTTCCAAGGTCGGATTGATATGCCTCATCTGGAGAGTGTAACAATGTGAAGGTTTGAAGGAGTGGTAGAGTCAAGACAAACAGCCCGAGAAGCTCGGGAATTGACGACACATTCACTATGATAAAATGTCTTCTACAAGGATCCATGGTCAACTCATCCGAGAATTAAATAGCCTACAAACGAACTCAAAAATACGTCACCGAGCAGTATTATCCAATGAAGTGAATCGGTCTCCTGCATGCATCAACAACCAAAAACTGCCCAATGCGATGAACCAGAAATACGTTTCCTTTACTCTCGCCTCGCCGTCATGAAATATCGGCCCACCAAACTCCAGAGTCACCATGGGTGATTCGTCTCTCCCTCCACTACTGGGTCAACCAAACTCCAGACCGAGGGTCGCGACATGGCGGTTTAACGATATGGCAACAAACATTAATTACGATGGAAACATCTACTGAAACTAAACAGAACGGAATCGTTCACTTCGAGATAGTTTGCGACGGCAGATCGCCAGTTTCCAAATAACAACGATAAAAACGGCCCGGAGGCTTACAGAATGGGCTTCACACCAGCAGCCAGTGTTCTACTTCAAAATATCACACTTAAAGCAATACAACTTGCTCGACTGCTGAAATTCATGGAGGAATGGCCAAAACCAGGAAACTATGACATATACATCCATATCTATATCCATCAAAATGCGGGACACCTTCATATCAAGAACCTTGCTACGTATAGAAACCAGCAATTAGCTACAAGCCTCATATTATAATATAGCCCAACGATTACCAGTCCATTGTCGACACACGATTCTATTGATCGTCTGGGATGCCCAGATGGCGAATAGTATTCCAGGCCAGAAGACAGGGTGGTAAATAAGGTCAAAAAATTGGGGATTATGTTCTTCAGCAGCTGCTACTAGTTTATTCTAAGTAACTTAGGGACAATCAGAACAATAAATATGGATATATGCAGTGAATACGTAAACAATCTATCCTGCAAGATCTTCGACAAATCCCAAATTCTTCTATTCACAACCAGTCCTTCGGTGTTATTACGCCACGCGAAAGGTCGTTTTGGAATGCAGGCTCACCCTCCAAGGCCTCATCTCGTGTGAATGAAAATGAAGTTATCTACACTACTATTTTAGGCAAGAGGGGTCAACCCCACCATGTATCAATACCCTCTCTCATCCACCAGAGCAAATCCAAGACAAGGCAGAGTTTTGGGACAAGCAAAACAAAACAGGCGAATTAAAGAGAAGCGAAAAGATAAGAACAGAAGCTAAAAACTCACTGAGTAGAAAAATGAAGCTGGTGGCCGGTCCTGATTGGTCTTTGCCAGCTGTTGCCAGTTGTTGTAAAGCTCATGCCCGTCTTCACCAGTTATTAACAGCTCAACCTAACTCCCTTGCAGTAAAGTCGATTGAGTTCTTGAATTATAACCCGAATAGTAGAGCATGGGATTGATGGAAGATTAACTGTCTGAAGGCTTCTAGATATACATCTTACCCACTTGGACCCCAGAACAACATCGCCGGATGAAGGGATGATTTCATCCACTGTCCCAAGCAAACAGGCCTCCATAAACACCAAACAGCATCGCAATTATGGCAAGCACATTATCCCCATTTTTTGTATGTATATATGGAACTTGAGTGTACCCCGTATGTTTAGCTATTACTTGGCGATTAAGTCCTATCAGAACTTGAGGGAATACGGAGGGAAATGAAACTGAAAAAAGACTTGGGTTAGAGAAGGGTGAGAAGAGGTCATGTCGTGTTTGCCTCATTCTATCCAGCTACGAAATTACAAGAGGAGACTTATGATACGCCAAATCAGATATAAAGCGTCTTCAGAATTAGGGTTTACTGATTTTTCCTTCAATCTTTTTTTAAAGAAAAATATGTCTCTGAACTACGTTGATCCTTGCGACGCGGTCGCATAGTTGGATAAGCCTCTGCAGTCCTTGATACTCTTGAGAATCGTGATATGAATGCTTTTGTTAGACATGATTCTTTTCGTTGCCCGAAATACCTCAAGTTTCTTTCAATTCCTCTTGCTACCTTCAGTTCCTCTTGTTGCTGGTAATTTTCTTCACTTCTCTTTATTGCTATTGCCCCGCGCATGAATGTCCACTTGGTCAGACATCTTTCCTACCCTATAGAGCCAGCGTTTGTATGTATAGCAGACGCATCTCCAGCCATTCACCACTCAGTTCATGCATCCATGGCAGTTGATTTCTCCAGGATTATTCCGGTATTAGTTCAGCATTACGATATACTCACATGTTCATCTCATTCGACAATCTGCTCCGACGAAGCCGGCTGCGCACATGCAATGCGACCGTCGTGACACGCGATTTTACTCATTTACTCATTTATCATTCTTATCAATGTTTATGCTAGATCGCATTCGGCCGAATGATGGACAAGCCCACCATAGTTCCTCCGAGCCATTGTCTCGCTCTGCTTGGACCACGTTCAACAGCTGAGTGAGTGAGGCGAGTTCAACACCACCTGCGATGAGGTTGCTGGCTGAGAGTTGTACAAGACTCTTCACATATCATGCCTATGTAATCAATCAATTAATCAGGAATTACCAGGAGATTTCCAATACAATTCAGTGCAAATACGCATCCTCTCCACCAGCGAATTCTGTCCTCTCTCCCATCCCATTAGCAATGCCTTGGCTAAGCTGTTATTCATAGAGGGGTAACCCGGAGATCATGACATCATTGTCCATCCATCCAGGTCCCTCGGCGAAAAACTTGTTGATGCCACCACAACGCTCCCTGCATTTGGCTTCTCTCCTCGACCAGTCAATTACTGTCCTGATACTCAGCCATTAGGTACGCTTCAGTGCTAGTTCCACCTCGACGTCATGATGGAGGGGAGCAAAGATTTCTGTTGCGGGCCGTAGAATCGATGCATATTCTTCAATTCTCCGGTCTTCCCGTTGGACTTTGGATGATTATTTAAACTGGCATGATATCCTCTTTTCTTTTTTTGTTGCTATAACATCATTGATACCCTCGCCAATACCATCTTTATAGACCTTCACACCAGAACTTCACCATTGCCCACCATGCCTCAACCAATCCCCACTGCCAGCCGCCTCACTGACCTCTTCAGCCTCAAGGGCAAGGTCGTGGTCGTCACTGGGGCTTCCGGGCCTCGCGGCATGGGCATCGAAGCTGCTCGAGGCTGCGCCGAGATGGGCGCCGATATTGCCATTACTTACTCTTCCCGCAAGGAGGGTGCTGAGAAGAACGTCGAGGAGCTCCAGAAGGAGTACGGCGTCAAGGTCAAGGCGTACAAGTGCAAGATTGACGAATACGCCGAGGTTGAGAAATTCGTCAACCAGGTGATTTCTGACTTTGGAAAGATTGATGCTTTTATTGCCAAGTATGTTTCAGCTTCCATGTTCCAATTGAGGTGTCCCCCTTGACTAACACTTGACAGCGCTGGCGCAACCGCCAACAGCGGCGTCGTCGACGGCTCCTCTCAGGAGTGGGATAGAGTCATCCAAACCGATCTCTCCGGAACTGCCTACTGCGCCAAGGCCGTCGGTGCACACTTCAAGAAACAGGGCCACGGTTCCTTTGTCATTACAGCCTCCATGTCGGGCCACGTCGCCAACTACCCACAAGAGCAGACGTCGTACAACGTGGCCAAGGCTGGCTGCATTCACCTTGCTCGCTCGCTCGCCAACGAGTGGCGTGACTTTGCCCGCGTGAACAGCATCTCGCCGGGATACATTGACACTGGCCTGTCCGACTTCATCGACGCGGAGACACAAGAGCTGTGGAGGAGCATGATCCCCATGGGACGAAACGGCGATGCGAAGGAGCTGAAGGGTGCCTATGTGTACCTTGTCAGTGATGCCAGTACATATACAACCGGCGCTGATATTGTGATTGATGGCGGCTACACTACTCGATAGAAGATTATTAATTATAGTTAAAAGCATAAAATTAAGCAATTCGTTAATCTAAACAACCGGCGATGCGACAATCATTGTGCGACTGCGCTGTGTGCCATCTCTGTGAGATCAGTTGCAACGTCCAGGGTCTGCCAGCAGTTTACCCTTGCATTCCGGCGCGAATATTTTGCCTATGCACTGGTAACCTTGGCGAAAATTTTCTCAAGCAAAGACCCTGTTTTGCCGATCATATACCCAAATTGGGGACCGGCATTTTATCAGAAAGTCCATGGGGGTTTGGCAGTTGGATTCCTCGTTCCGGTGGCTCGATCCCTTTAACCTCTTCACCGGAAGAAGCCCATCTTGTATGTGTGTGCCTGTGTGTGCGCGGGGTAATGACCCCTCACAGACCGAGTTTCTGTAAGGGATGGAGGGAGAGTGACAGGCATCCTTCTTAAGAATTGATCAATGCCACAATGTTGCCGAAGCTGCAGTCAGATTCACCGTTCCCTGTGTTTTCCCGCCCGCTTCCTTGCAAGGAATCAGGCTACGGCAGTCGGAGAGAAAGAAGAAAACTTCCCAGGACCGTCGTCAAACCTGTTTCTTGTAATCCGAGTGGATCTGACAAGACCATCTTTCTCCACAGTGCTGGCAATGGGCCAACTTTCCCCGCAGTCAGAGCGTCTGGGGCTTGACCCCCCATGACTGTTTATGTTTGTCTCGGCCCATTGCCGGAGCATTTTGAGAATCGTTGGTCCTGAGGGAGAAGTGGCGGATCAATTGCAAGTCTCTGGATAAATATGATGAGGATCTGCCAGCGTAAAGCACACCATATTTTGTCAACCGATGGTCGACAGGATTGTTGTTCTGCCTACGCGATGCTGGAGAATCACCAAGTTTACACCGTCATTATTGCATTTATCCACCTATGCAAGGGAGGGGTCGCGACCAAGCAGCAGGAGCAGGGAAATGGTGCTAAAATACTCTCAAGACTGTATAAAACGTTGACAGTTTGTTCTCGCTTAAAAGCTATGGAGGTCGCCTCTGAAGCATCAGATGGGACAAGGTGTAGAGGCAGATCGTAGCTTTTTGCCAACCACCTTGGCATGGGAGAACCCGAACTCCGACAGCGTCGTTACTCCGCATCTCGAAAACATCGGTGATTCATGAACTGGCTTGTTCTTTCAGCGTTGCATTCTTATTTTAACCGTGAGCACAAAAAAACCCCAAGACAAGGGGTTGATGCCGTGTGTGGGGTCTGGATCATGTTGGAACAATCACTGCGGATGTTATTCGCCTGGTGAGACCTTGTTCGAGTCATCCCGAGATAAAATCATGGGGTCATGGTGCATTCCTAAAGAAAGAAACACTTTGTTCTGGATTCCAGGACTCCCTTACAAGAACCCTATGCGGAGTACCGTCGGGTAATACACTCATCTCCCCCAAAACCCTGGCAATATCATCTCTTCTCTTCTCTTAATGAAAAAAAAAGTTCCCATTGGAAGCTACCCCCAGGTACCAAACGGCCTTGGATGTTGACTATAATTTAGGGTAACATGGCGTCCGGTCACCTGCAGTAGCCTCTGCTACTTCAAGAAGTGATCGCTGACAGGGTCGTATTAGCCGAGATGCTATCCCTGGTCTTCCCCATGGGAGCTCTTCATGCGGGGGAAGAGACAAAACAATCTTACTCGGATTCTCCCTATTGTTACATTTTCTACGCATGCCAGTCGGAGATGAACCATCAATCCCGCACCAGGTTACTCTGTACTTATAAAGGAGCTCGCCGCGGGTGTCTCTGGGTCCAGATGTTTCTCACGCAACCTTCTGCATCACGCGTCTCACGTGGATTTCCCACAGGGTAGAAGAAGCTCGTGAAGTTGGTTCAAGGTCAGTACTCGAACGCGTTCTTTCCCTTGGTGGTCTGTGTATTTACTAAGACATGAGGAACAGACATCTCGCGACGTGAATTCGGTATGCGTACTCGACAATTGCTGGCCTTGTGCCCGCTGCTGTTTGGTTTTGGCCAGGCGGCGGACAGCAAGACGGATAGTTTTGATGTTCTGGACTTTGTCGACCCTTTGATCGGGTCTGTCAATGGAGGTGGGACTTTACAAAGGATAGGATAAAGATAGCCGGTGGCTAATTGCAATCTCATGACAGGCCATGTCTTCCCCGGTGCCAGCTTGCCCTACAGCATGGCCAAGGCTGTTGCGGATGTCGACCAAGAGACCCAGGGTGGATTCGCATCGAACGGTGCCTCAAGTAAGTGGATGTAATCTACTCGGGAAACGCCCAGAATTAACGCAGTTCCCAGTCACTGGTTTCTCCCACATGCACGACAGTGGCACTGGTGGTGTAAGTCTCAATACCGATCCTCATTTTTGGCGCCGTTCTGACCGTCATCGCAGGGCTCATCTTTGGGCAACTTCCCACTCTTCCCTCAGACCGGCTGCGTCGATGACAACATCAACAACTGCTACTTCCCAAAGACGCTTCGAGCCTCAAAGCGCATCAATGGAACGGTTGTGGCGCGCGCTGGCTACTTTGCAGTCTCTCTCAATACTTCCATCAAGGCTGAGATGACTGTCACCAACCACACGGCCCTCTACCGGTTCACCTTCCCTACGGACGGAACCCCGACAAAAGATACCGATAAAAAGGTGCCATATAGCCCTCTCATCCTGGCCGATCTTACCGATTTGTCCAACTCCCGGACCAATGGCATGATTGCTGTTGATGCAAACACTGGTCGTATCACAGGAAATGGAACCTTCCGACCCTCTTTCGGTATTGGTAACTACAACCTGTACTTTTGTGCCGACTTTAAGGGTGCGAAGCTTCGCGATACTGGCATCTTTGTCAACAACCGCGCAGGCAGCGAGCCCAAGAAGTTCAGGACCTATGATGACGGCCAAAACCCAATCTTGCCTGCTGGTGCGTGGGCCCGGTTCCACGCTCCGGAGAACAACCAGATCTTGGCTCGCGTCGGTGTTTCCTTCATGAATACTGCCCAGGCCTGCAGCAATGCCGAGAAGGAGATTCCCAACTACGATTTCGAGGGCGTTCGAGCCAGCGCCGAGGATGCATGGCGCCACAAGCTCAATGTCGTCAAGGTAGATGCCACTGGTGTAAGCAAGTCCCTGCAGCGGACCTTTTGGAGCGGCATTTATCGCACCTTGCTTTCTCCCCAAGACTACACTGGTAAGCCACGATGGTTATAATTGAGGCTGTGTGTCGCTAACAGGCATAGGCGAGAACCCACTGTGGAAGAGCAACGAGCCATACTTTGACTCTTATTACTGTATTTGGGACAGCTTCAGAAGCACTCACCCTCTGCTCACCCTTGTCGATCCCCATGCTCAGGCCTTGATGGTTCGCAGTCTGATTGACATTTATCGCCACGAAGGAAAGCTGCCAGATTGCCGCATGTCGCTCTGCAAGGGTTTCACACAGGGTGGTAGCAACGCTGACAACCTGCTGGCCGACTCATACGTCAAGGGCTTGAAGGATGGAATTGATTGGGATGCTGGATACGAGGCTGTTGTGTCCGATGCTGAGGGTTTGTCCCCCCCATTTAGAACTCATCCTATTATGTCGCTGACCGTTTTTAGATGAGGCTACAATTTGGACCGTTGAGGGTCGTGGTGGTCTACACAGCTGGAAGACGCTGGGCTACATCCCCACCGATGACTGGGACCCCAACGGATACGGTCTCATTACACGGTCCATTTCCCGAACAATCGAGTATTCCTATAACGACTTTTGCATTGCCGAGATGGCCAAGGGCCTGGGAAAGACGGCTGATGCTGAAAAGTATCTGAAGCGCGCAAGCAACTGGAAGAACATGTTTGACCCTCATTCGCGCTCCAAGCTGAACCTTACCGGCACTAAGAACATCAACGAGTTCACCGACAGTGGTTTCGAGGGCTTTTTGCAGCCACGATACCAAAACGGCACTTTTGGTTTCCAGGACCCTGCTATCTGCACTGATCTTTTAAACTTCAATGGTTGCTACCTCAACCCTGGCGGCCACGAAACCTATGAGGCTGGTTCTTGGTTGTATACCTTTTACGTTCCACATGATCAGGCGGCGCTGATCCCCATGCTTGGTGGTCTGGATACCTTCAACAGCCGTCTCAAGTATATGCATGACACTCCCGGTCTCTTCTACGTTGGTGATGAGCAGGCCTACCTTCTCCTCTTCCTGTTTCACTTCACTGGTAATCCCGGCCTGTCATCTTCGTACGCTCACAAGTATATCCCTGGAAGCTTCAACGACACACTCTCTGGTCTGCCTGGCAACGATGATTCCGGCGCAATGGGCAGCTTCACTGCCTTGACCATGATGGGCCTGTACCCCATGAGTGGGCAGGATGTCTACTTGATCATCCCACCCTTCTACCCTGAGGTCAAGCTCACTGATCCCCGCTCCGGCAAGACGGCCACAATCCGCAACAAGAACTTTGATGCCTCGTACAAGAACATTTACATCCAGAGCGCCACCCTGAACGGCAAGCCATATACCAAGAGCTGGCTCACACACAGCTTCTTCACTGGGGGAGGTGTCTTGGAACTAACTCTGGGACCTAATCCCAGCACGAAGTGGGGTACTGGCAAAGACGATGTTCCACCAAGTGCGTCGACGCATTTCTGGAAATAATAATGTCTTGGATATGTATTATGTAAATAATAGATAGAAAGAAAAAAAGAGACGATATTCTGCTTCCAAAATAGTTCATAGGGTCCTCAGTGAGATAAATACAAGTCGACGCACGCTGAGGTGTTGGTAGTAAAGTAAGAAAAGCTATTCTCCTGCACTTTACCCAGCTCTTTTTGCCCTCTTATTTCTTGCATTCCTTTTACGTGTGACCACAACTGGATTGGGATATTTCCCCCCAGAAATGGCAAAAAGGACCAATTTCGGTAATAATTCAGAGAGGTATGACTATTTAATAAGGATTGTGGTGGCGTTGTTGAAGGCTTGTCGTTGAATTGAACAAGCACACACAGGACCTACTCTTGTTACACTTCGGGTTCAGCTCTACGCTCCAATGTGAATTCCAATACTTCTAGGTTCTGGCCGACTCCCTGTTAGTAGATAATGGTGGGTTCCGTCCTGGCTGCTCATTTACGACCCATTATCCATTTTTGGAAATATTGAAGAATACTAAAGACAAACACGTGGAATGTGACTGGCTAGTGACTGCATAGAGTTTGAACTGTGTAGCGCCGTGTGCGAGGAGATAGCTGAGCTTCGCATGGTGCAGGTTTATCGGGTTGGTAGAATCATCCCATTCACTCTCTTCATCTTTTACTTATATAAACTCCCCTTTCGTCATATTGTCTTGTCGCTTCGCTTTGTACAACACATTATAAATTAGGGACGCAAACTTCTTATTCTGCTTCCCGCCACTCGACATCATGGCAATTACCGCCAACTGGAATGTCTCAATGCTGGGACTGTTCAAGGGCCTCCTGATTTCTGTCACAGTGGTAAGAATGGATGAAGGAGCCGAGATAAGGTCGTCCAGAGAATCGAGCTAATAATGCACAGTATAACCTCATCCGGGCCATTACAATGTCTACTTTCATCCACTGGCCAAGGTACCTGGATCTCTTGCATGGTCGGCGTCGAGGCTGCCATACGCGTGGTCGTTCATAAACGGAACCTGGTCCGGGATACCGAAAGACTGCATCACACGTACGGTCCCATACTCCGCGTCGCTCCGGATGAGGTCGTTATTTCCAGAGAGGATGCCTGGAACGACGTCTTGACGGTTCGTAAGAATGGTCAGCCGTTCTTGAAGGACCCCGTCTGGTGGTCAGGCCTGCCTAGCATAGGTCTATGGGAATACGTTTCCGACTATAAAAATTATCCCGACACGCGTAAAGTCCTCGCTTCCAGGATGACGGCGGGAGCTGTGAACGAACACGAACCAATCATACAATTTTATATAAACCTTTTGAAAGAGAGACTGATGGAAGCTGTTAACAAAGCTGCCAAAGAAACAGGAAATGATACTGCCGTGATTGATATCGTGCCGTGGACAAATTTTGTCACGTTTGACATCATCGGCGATCTCTCTGTAGGCGAGTCCTTTAACTGCCTCAAGTCTTCACAGTACGACAACTGGATTTCGACCTTGTTCCACTGCGTAAAAGCTGCAGCCTTTTACACTGCCGCAAAACATTTCCCACTACTGGAATACATCCTCAATAAATGTATCCCGCCATCGGTGAAAAAAATGCAGAGGAGCCATCGCCAGCATATCACAGACAAAGTACAGCGACGTCTCAACGTTGAGCCCGAGCGCCCCGATATGATGTCTTATATCATTCAAAGTAATAAAAAATCAAAGAAAGCGCTAACTGCAGATATGCTGGATGGCATTTTCATGGGGGTAATTATAGCCGGGAGTGAAACTACGGCTACCACATTCACAGCGATTTTGAACACTCTGGTGAACAATCCGGACAAACTTGAGAATTTGGTACGGGAGATACATGGTCGATTCCAGCATGAAGCCGATATTTTGCTTGATGAGTTGCATCCTCTTCCCTACCTTAACGCTGTGATCATGGAGGGATTACGACTTTACCCACCTGTTCCTTTGGTCCCGCCGAGAAAGTCCCTCCAGGTGGTGGTGAGGTCTGTGGATTCTGGCTCGAAGGAGGTGTGAGTATCATGTTAAACATAGAGATTGTGTCTATATGCTAATGGTGAATACGTTCAGACCAAAGTCACACTCAATCCTTTCATGCTGGGCCGGGATCCCAACTACTTTCACGCATCTACATCTTTTATCCCTGAGCGCTGGCTTCCGGAAGAAGTTTCCAATTCGTCTTCTCCATTCTTCAATGATAAGAGAAACGCATTTCGGCCTTTCAGCATCGGTCAAAATTCTTGCATAGGGCAAGTCCTTGCCCAAGACACACTGCGATTGATGTTGGCTAAGCTGCTATGGTCATTTGACTTTCAGGCAGTAGAGGGTAAAAGGGTGGAATGGGAGAAGATGGATACATTTGTGCTTATAGAGAAGACGCCCATTGAGATAATGGTGAAGCTGAGAACAAGTAATCCGGCCAAGTAGGCAAGTGGATGCTTGTCAGATCAAACCACCACCAATCTTGAGAGAGGGCATGCGACTTTGGCGCATGCAGCATGGCATCTTGGGTCGTTTGCTTTTTGTCACCCTGCCCTTTCTCCTTGCGGTAAGAATCCGTATATATGTGGTTAGGCCTAACTGCTATACTACTGAAAAATGTCTTGTACAAGAGTCACAAGAGTTAATACGAATGGTCATTCGCTGCCTGATCCTTTATGCTTTGTGAAGGAATCCTACTGTGATGTGTCCATTGTTCACTGAGGGGAAAATACTGTTAGCAAAAAATAGTGAGACACGATGCTTGAGTGGGGTTTTTAATCATGGGCAGGGAAAGATGCATGATTCTGCATCCCAGAGACAGTGAGTCGCATAGGTCATGATTTAGTTGGTGTCTTCAACCACCATGAGCTACTTTCCTGTGACCACCGTTGGATCTGCGCGTTGTGGAAGAAACTAACCCCGACGAAACGCTCTCAAAGGACCTCTTGATGTATAGTCGCAATAGAAATGGTTTGGAGTATCTACTGTGCCAGCTATCATGAGCCCAGCCATTAACTTGGCTGTACTTATTGATCGCGGGATTGTCGCATCCTTCTTTCTGCAAAAGTTAGATTCACTAATCCCTTGGAGCCATATATCAGACACTTGACTGTCCGCGATGTGTTCGCAATAGTTACAATTGTAAGATCACTAACTTCATGTTGATATTTCTATCTATAGAAGCGACTAAATCTGTGGGATTTTGATGTTGCAAACTGGGGGGAAATAGACCAGATCAAATCACCCGATATATGTCGTGTGTTTCTCCCAGTCCTTATCCGCTGCCAATCTTTTCAGATCATCATCCCTGAGATACAACCCAGCCAACTGCCCCCCTCCGTACTTTTCAGTCCCGGGCATAATGTAGAACATGTTGTCGACGGGAGCCCACTTTAGCATTCGCAAAGCCTCAGATTGGCCGAGAATTGGGCCAAAGTTCTCAGTTAGACATTTTAACGCTGGCCCAGGAGCTGACCAAAATATCCGTCGTAGGGCGGTTCATTGCTGCCAAGAAGTGGAATGTGGCCGTATTTTGTGTGCGCGTGAGATACGTCGCCCCAGCTCTGGTGCGCCAGGCAAGGTCTGACGTCTCTGGGTCAACTTTGGCACGAAGACCAGACGCGATGGCTCCCAATGGCTGTTCTGACAGTTCTTGCGCAGTGTACGTATTATAAGCCAGTTCTGCACGAGTCCTGGTAGCTCTTGGGAATACCCAAATAGCGGCGGGCGTCTACAGAACGACCAATTGTTGATGTCGTCTTAGGCCGTGGCGTGGGAGACGGGAGCGCACAACATATTGCCAAATGAAGGCAGAAAGAGCATCATCTGTAGAGACGTATGGCCTTGATTCCGGTTTTGGTATCCATGGCAATCGCCTTGATAGCCTGGACTGAACTTGGTGATAGACTGAAGTAGCTCCATTTGCCGCTGCACACATCCGTTGGCTTTGCTGCTGCTGCCGCAGCTGCAGGTTTTGGTTTGACCAACTGATGCTCTATTTCAGGGCCTGGGGTGTAGTCGTCGCCGATAGAGGAATGAGACTTTCGTCTGTCAGATTTCCAGCAGATAGCTCATCGCCAGTGAATGCCTCGTTTCGACACGCCTTGGCGATAGACAGATAACCTGATCCTGGCCAATAACATCCATCATCATGTGGCTGCCAGAAAAGTTCAGCACCAGGCCTCCTTTGATGAAGTTGGCTTGCAATAGGAGGGTGGGGTAAATCCTCCCTTTTGGTGAAGGCAAATGACTTGCGAGGGGCAAAGACATCTTCATCCAACATGCGAAATGGGAATTTGGCAGCCTTCAGCTCGGCCATTGTTGGCACAGATGAACCATCTCGGAGATCCTTGATGATCAATGGCGGCGTGTCCTGGAACGGCTTCACTTTGAAGGTGCCGCTTTTACCAGGCCCAGCTCCCTCATTGACAGTCTGACCAGCCACCCAAGGGAAGCCTGCAGTTAATCTTGCGAGTCCATACCTTAAGCTGTCGGTAATTGCGGATTGAGAGGCGTTGTCGACTTCAAAGAATAAGCACATGTGTGTAGACATCACGCCAAGCTTGGAGCTGAGCCATGGAGTCGACATGGAAGTCATCGCCAATTGAGTTGTGTTTCGACATCCTGACACTGTTGTTAAGAGGACGAAATTGTGGCTCCCCCTGATATCCCCTGGAAAGTAAAATTTTGAGATAGTTGGCTACTATCGACTGTCTTGTAACTGGGCTTCACTGCCGGTCAAGACTTCGGTTGGAGAGTGAAAGCGGGGGGAATAAACGGCCCTGCACTTGTCAAGATCCGATTGCTCATTTATAACCTTGTAGCGCTTTATAAACTAGGCTCATTCATGCTAAGGCAATGGATTAGATGCGTAGTTTCCGAGATTTTAGATCGTCGTAGATGAGGCGTAATATTTTAGCTAGACATATAGGATCTAGACCGGAAACGATAAACATCTAGTTTGGGAGCCTTACTGATTGTGGAATATCTTGAGCAGATCTATCGGAATAAGGAAGCCTTGGTTATCATCATGGCGCAGGTACCGTTAGTATAGAAGTAGCCCACCACGACGTCATATGAACTGTTCGTTTCCATTCTATGGATTATCATGTGTCATTATGGACTATGATAGAAAAGACTTCATCATTATGAAGGAGAGTATTTCGGCTCTAGTGGCCCTTCCAATTGCCCTTACTCCCTCACATCCTGCTTGTTTGTCCACTTAGATGACATGGTCTTCATTCTATACCATTATCAAATAGGTCTCAGCCACATAAATGCTACTCATCTGCCGCCTGTCCTCTTCAACGCATCGCAATAAATCCATTGTGCTCTAGCAAGGCCGCCGGCCGTGTGTACTGTGAAAGATTGGACGCCTGCTGCTTTTCTCCCCTGGTCGCATTTTTATCTCCCACTGAAAACTCCACTGATGTTAAGATTGGTCAATCTTTTTGATCCAGTGCGCAGCGATGGCCCCAGAATACCATATTCATGTGGATATATTAGGTAAGGCATGGGCAGCATCTGATTCTCGACCTTGTCATTGAGACCCATGTATACACGAGCTATAGACGGTTCCATGTGTTTCTCTGAATGAATCATCAAGGCACTAACCAGATGGTATCAATCGTCTACAGGAGCGCCTAGATATTGTATTTTAAAACGGCCGAGGACCAGATCAGCTAACCGAAGCCCCTCAATTCAAGCGCATGAGGGATAATGAAGGGTGATGCTACATTTGCCCAGAGAAGCCGATAGAGAGTAGTCAATGTTTATAGCTCCAGGATCCCCCGAAAGCTCATGACTCCCAAACAGCACGCTACAGCTGTGTTGGAAATATTATTACGGACTTTCTTCTGCTTGGATGGAGTACAGTGGAATTAAAACGCTAGTATGATGTTCAGAAGAGTAAAGTTCATATCATGAGAGGCGTAGAAGGTGTGGGAACGAGGTTGACAATTTGCAAAACGATCAGATGCCATGCAGAAATCTGGACAAGACTCTCATCACTGGCGATCGATGTAGTTTGCGGAAATTCCAATGGACACTTTAACTCAATTTTCAGGCATAGGTACAGTTCATTAATCAAGAAGAAGAAAAATAGAGTCGTGGTCATGGATCGATGCTTGGAAGTCCTCCACCATTAACCGCGCGCCAAGCGAGCGACTGACTACCTTTTTAAGATTACCAGTGCCATATCATCACTACTTGTGAGATTTCCTGCCCGATTTCTTCTTCGATTTAGGTGGTGATGGTGGCGCCTCTTCTTCCTCTGACTCCGACTCACTTACACTGCTACTACTAGCTGAAGATTCCCCAGAAGACTCCATCTCTGAGCTGCTTTCATCTGACGTGTCGGGAGGCGGTGCCCGCGCCTTGGATTTGGATTTGGATGAGCTGACCTTGCCGGTCCTCCTCTTGACAGTATTCCAGTCTAACTCACTACGAATGTCATCTCGCCGGATTTCGCTCGTCTTGGCACGTGTTTCATCGGTGCCACGAACTTTTGCCAAATAGTCATCAAAATGGGCGCTGGCTTTGGCAACTGTTTTGAAGTGGGTTGGCCTGATATTGGTCCATCTATGTGTAGATTGCCATCCATATTCTGTAAGTATCCAATCAGCCACGCATGCCCGTCTGGAAAGCATTCTTGATCTGTCGACCGTGCCATCGTGCGCTTTCGCGACTAGACTTCCAGTGCTTTTTGGCGTATTTCTCAACTTCTTTACGGTCAAAATGAACTCGTAGAGAGGATCCTAGTAGGCTATTACGTTCTTCAAGCATATCTAGATTCATCCTCCAAATCTTTAGAGTTTGGTCCTTGTCTAGTGGTGGATAATAGAGTGCGCATGCACGCGGGACTTGATTGCCTCATCAAAGGAGCCAACCCGGTTGGTCGTTAATATAAGTATACCAGAGTAGTACTCCAGCACCCTGAGAAAAACTGTAAACCAGGTTAGACATATAGGCAGAGACAAAACCATCGTACGCTGGATGTACGGGCGTAAGTGACTTACCAGATACGAGACTGACCTGCAGAATATCCCCCCTCTCACGCGCCCCGAGAAAGACATCGGCTTCATCAAGGAGCAATACACATCCCCATTTTCTGGCAAGCTCGAAATAGGTCTCAAGATTCCGCTCCACCTCACGAGCTGTTGTGCCTCCCAAATCACCGCATGTAATAGGGAGAAGGGGGCGACCGGCATTTGCGGCTACACATTCAGCGGTCGAGGTCTTTCCTACTCCAGGTGCCCCATGAAGCAAGATGATGAGCCCCTTGCCTTTTCCCTTAACGATATCAACTTCGCGCCTACTGCTTCTTGCGATCGTTTTACCATCGGCCTCGGCTTGGCGGGCATGTGTGTTGACCAGGGCCCGAACAATATCCTTGTGACCATCGGGCAACACAAGCTTTTGAAAGCCATCGCTCTCACCAGGATTCATCTTTGGTACTGTTTTGATAAGGTCGATATCTAAAGGGACTGGCAGCAAAGCGTCAGAGATAATCAGCTAACAATCGGAATGTCAAAGTCTACTTACAACCATTTGCGATTGAGCAGCACGTAACCATAAACTCTGCTGGGGAGCAATATGCGGTTATCTCTCGACAGGTGATCGGGAAGTCGATTTCGAAACAGCTCTGTGTTCCGAATATAGAAAAGCCGTTTCATCCTCTGCATCCTTGGGTCATCATATTTGATGATTATTTTATCCACCACCTCATGTGTTTCCTCTTCGTCCTCTATGGTAGATTCCTCAATAATGCCACCGCCGAAGACGGGGAATGTTATTCTAGCGTCACTGCTCCGGAACGCAAGCTGAAAGTCTACTATGACATCGCTGTCAATCTGTCGTTCACGGTTTAGCGAGAGGAGAGATAAAAAGGAAGTTCAGTGAATGGCTAAAGAGGCTAAAGAGGCTTGGGGGCGGGGCAAAACAGACCTCTTCAAACAGATCAAACCTATCCCCTTCTTTAAGAGTCAGCCCTTTGTATTTGCGGTGGCTAGCCTCGGTCAATTTTTCGAACTTCTGACCCCTCTCAAGAAGACGTCCCTCCAGCCCAGCTTCGGCAAATATGAATGGATAAACAGGAAGCTGCGTAACCGATATAATACCATCATATGGCTTAATACGGATAGTGTGAGGCTTGGCCCCAAATTCTTTTCCGTCATAATCAAGTGAAAAGCAGTCTATAGTCAACTCGGAGATGGTTACTTTTTTTAAGGATTTCCTCCCACCCACAACGTATAGCACTCGATATACTTGAGGCTTGGGGTGCAAACTCACAATCTCCTGGCCGGGATAAAACAAATGCCAGAGATATGCGAAGGGTAACTGTGGAATATTATCTTTGATACGGCCGAGCTTTAAGCGTTGAACAGTTGTGATGAGGTCCCGAAGGTCTGTATCGAAGAATCGCGCCAAGGCCCGACAGCCATCGAGCAGAATTCGAGCTCGATCTATGTAATCAGTTGTTTTCGGTTCGGTATCATCAACAGTGCTAGGATAGGAGAATTGGACTGGAAGGTCTGAGGTCTTTCGTAACACTGCGGGATGGTTAGGAAATCTGTGGCTCATCTCCACGAATTCACTCTCCTTCAGATCATGGAACTTCCGAAACCGTGGTTCCAGCGTCACAAGGGACCGGAATGGTGCCACATGGTCGTGATTGAGTTCACCAAATTTAAACAGCCCTGATAATTCCATGTGAAGCACTTCATTGCGAATTCTGATTCGAGAGGGCATGGACCGTGCCATGCGACTTCGAGCAGCCTCATCATCACCAGTGTGATCATTGATTCCAGTGTTGCGTAAAGCAGTATTCGAGGTACCGGCTTCTCCAATTTTTTTTACTGCAACGGTATTTTCAATTCCCTCCAGGCCAACGAAAATGTGTCCATGAATAGCTCGATATCTCAGGGCAGTCCAACGATCGTTCCGAACATAAATGATGCCTTCTTTGCAGGTAAAGTATTGATTTGCCTCTGTGTATTGCTTTTGGCGCTTACCAATCTCCTTCTCTTTTCTACCGTGAGCCGTCTCGAATTGAGATGGATCATTCGAATCGCACGACTTTCTGGAAAGATTTTCATCTTCGCTAATGATGCGAACACTGTTATCGATTGGGGTCACAAGTGAAGATTCGAGATGTTCCACCGCTGAAGGCTTCTCAGACATGGAAAAGCTACTTATAGGCAAACCCAGATCCGTTTCCATAGGCTTTATTGAGGGATCTAAACAAGAAGCAGCTTCATCGGCATTGTCAAACGGTCGTGGATATTGCTCGATAAATGGCGGCATAATTGTGACTCGCAATAGTTGATCGCACCCAGGTCGCCTCGAATAAGGATTGCTCGTGCCGGATTGGACCTATGACGTTGATACCAGAGCTTCAGGGGCAAAACAGAAGGGCTGGGGAAATGATAAAGATCATCTCTTCAGAGCCGACTAGGAGGAGAAATTTAGCTAGAAAAGAGTCTACAGAGCAAAAGAAATTAAGGCTCTCTTCCCCCGCACACATATCAAATACCGAAGACGACCAGTAGGGGTGCATACACGTAAGCAGCAATTAATAAATGATATTGATGCATAGCAACATCCACATGACCCCTCATCTCGTGCCACCTTGACGAGACTCGCGCCGCAAGGGCTGAATATGCTTGGGCAGTCCTGCAGATTAGGCAATACATCCGTTTGATTGTCATGAAACTCGGGTTATTAAGATTTTCCATAGACTGAAGGACGGGCGGCACATATGGTCCAGCAATTAATGCTTCTATCAACCACACAAGAAACATCAAACGATCAACGTATGCTTCCTCGTTGCCAAACCCCCTGGTACCGCCATAGTATCGAAAATAGTGCGCAGCTGTCAAGAAAACTGTCTTCCATACTGATCTACTTTTGTAGGGTAACAACAGTCTATCGTTCAAATGTTCTTTGATATACCCTTCGATACGCTCGGGAACTAGGCGGACGATCTTATATACCATGGCCTCCATTCCTTCATACTTCGAACCTAAAGAAGGCATCGATGATATGCTGAAAAAGAGAACGCAAGTGAAGGGCTATATCAGCGAAGTTACCAAAACCTATGCTACAAGCTCGGACGGCCCTCTTAACAGCATTGTTTGTCTAGCACATCAAGTTGAGGCCGACAGCATCACTCTTGTAACATCAAGGGAAGCATCGAATGCTGCCACTCCAGAAACTCTTGAGTTTGCAACTCTGTAAGTGTACAACCCAGTGTATGCAATCTTAGCATTAGAGGCCTAAGAATTTGTCCTGTTTAGCTCTAGTGACCATGATGCTGGTTGTTCACGGAAAATAAGGACTCTTAATCAGATAAAAAGTGAAGAGGATTCTTTTAAAGCAGCCATAAGGGAGTACGAGCTCACTGCGAAACCCAAGTACAAAACAGGAATTAATCCCGACGACATACACACAATTAAACAACTGAACTCCATAGTAGCAGAAGCCACCAAACAACTTAGAGAGGATCCGAAAGGTCTCTGGCGAAAAATTAGCCACGCCTATAGAAAGCTGAGCGACTGGAATGATGACATTGAGGGCTGGTTAGGATTACTGCCGAGTGATTCTCAGTATCTCTCTGTGCTCAGTGGTGGTATGAAACTAATATTCATGGTATGCGAAATAAATAGACAGAAACTCTCCGCTACATGCTATTTCCGCTAACCAGGGGCAGGCAGCAGCTCGGCTCAAGAATGTAGAAGATAAGATTCTGAAAGCGCTGCGGGATATCCCATCTATACTCAACGGGGCCCAACGTGTCCTCGGTATCTACAAGGACTCAGAGAAGCTCAAGTCTCTGAGTGACGGCTTTTACTTGTCCATTTTGGCCGCACTAGGCCATATTCTAAATCGCTTGCGTCGAATGACCGCCAAAAGAGATGTCTTACGCACCCTCAAAGTATTGGTGCAGCCGGCAAGCTTTGAGAAAAGCTTGCTCGACAAAATCGAGAGGGTGAAAAGGGAACGAGATGCTTTTAACGATGAGGCGGACATCTGTCAGAAAGAGATGCTGGCAAGCTGGCCATGACATCAAACCTTGGACAAGAGGCAACTATTGATGGGATATTCAATATAGAGCAAAGTCTTAAGATTGCCGATACGGAGCAGAAGAGAGCCATCCAAGTCACAAGTGAGATGCTAGAGGATATCAAGCGGAGACAAAGCGAGCTGGGTCGAAAGTTAGACGCAGGCTTGGCCTTATACGATCGGCTCATGAAGTTTCTTGAAAGCGGTGACTCCGTGCAAAGTTACGCCATTTCAATGTGTCAGTTTCTATGGTTCAAGTCGTCTAAAATGAGTGGATGTTCACTGACAAACAGTCATAGCAAGACAACCGGCTGTCCCAGAGCAGCCCTTATCTCTACCGACACACCGCCGAGGGTCTACACGAAATACCAAGACCAAAATCACTGGTATGTAATTGATGGCTGCTTAACTAAGAATAGGAATGACAGGAAAAGATTTGCTAATGCAACCTCAGCACTCGAAAACAACCAAAGCCGCCAACAGCTTCTCTCACAACTGGACTACGACGAGCACTCCGTAGCAAAGGATATCGGGTTGAACTGCAACCTTGGCCCTAATCTTTCGCGGGAAGATCAAGAAAGAAGCATCTATTTAATCAAGTCCGCTAAGCTAAAGACTTGGTTGACTGCCAAACGCTCCACAGCGCTCCTTGTAAATGGCAACGTTCGCAGTGTACAGAGGAGGTCAGCATTGACCTGTTTCTGTGCTCGACTTGCTGTCGCACTCGAGCAGATCTGTTCACCCAATGAGACTTTGCAGTCCAATAGCCAGCTCGATATTGTTCCACTTTATTTCTTCTGTGGGGAACATGCCTCAAACGACCACAGCTGGGAGACGCCAAGCGGCGTCCTCAACAGCCTTTTGGCTCAGCTCCTTCTACAATGTGAGGGCCTGGACCTTACAAAGTCCCTCAAGCTGGGAAAATTTGATAACCGGAATGTGGATGCCGTTTTCAAACGCTTCGAGTACGCGGTAAAGCAATTACCATCAGGCACAACAGTGCTTTGTATCATCGACGGCCTTTCTTACTACTTGGACAACAGCGAGACTTCTCTCGATTCTGAGCGAGCTATGCACTTGCTCCTTAAGCTATCACAATTGAAGAAACGGAAATTGTCCTGCGCTTTCAAACTGCTACTCACAGCACCGAATCGCTTTCACACTTCTGAGGCGGACCGTGTGAATGAGGACATGGTTCTAAACGTGCCTTCAATTCTCCCTAATACTGGGGGGTTCACAGCTAAGAAATGGCAAGCAGGTATTGATCAGCAACTACAACATCTCTCTTCAGGAAATTGATGGGGCATACCGTCTGTAGGATGGAGAGTGTAGTTTTTGTCCTTCTGAGGCGGCTGTGGATGTGAATATTCGTAGTCAAAGGATTGTTTATTCTGAATTAGCTAGAATACTACCAGCTTTAAGATTGAAAGTGATTCTGTAAAGTAATGAACCTAAAGGTCACGCATCAACACGAGAATTGGGTGTCGATCTGTCCGAACCCCTACTACGGTTCAATATTTGGTTTGCATCCACAATTATGACTTCCAGTGTGATATTCGCGAAAGAGAACGGCAAATGAGCTGATCATGATAAAAGTTCAATACCAAATTACTGGTTCCTCATGAACAATGCTCAAGTCAGATAGCATTGATACATCCATGGTCGTCGTTTGTTACAACCAGACTTCCCGACTCCTGAACATTATGTGTTTTATCTAACTCCCGAGAACTTCTCCAGCCATTACCGCCTTTACTGGACAAATACCTGCTTTTCCTTCTTCAGCTTGTGTACAAAGTCAATTGGTACCTTGAGTGTCTGAGCGACAATCTCCGGTGGTGTGAGTGCAAGCCATTGAGTCAAGGAAATGTCGGCGACACGATCAGATTTGTAAATTTCGATCCAGACAAGGTCTTCCGTCTCTGACGTGTTTTCAATGTAGTGTCTAATGTCGCTGTGTGTAAGCTTCTGGCCCATCATTGAATTAGGCGACTGGTACAACTCACCCAGAATTGGTCGGAAATACTGCGACATCACCAGCCCTAAAGTTGAAGGTTCTGGCTGCTGCGTTTCCGATAAATACAGTAGCTTGACCTGTTCCATTGTGGAAGTAAAGCCATTCCTCGGCCTAGAGATGAGAATTAGCAGCCGGTCAACATGGCAATTCGGCAATGATACTCACATTAGGATGCCAGTGAAGCTCTCTAAGCGCACCAGGCTTCAATCTCACAAACGTAGCAGCAATCGTCTTGCTAATCGGGAAGTTGGTCGAGTCAATCTTCCAGACCTGGCCACCGCTTCCACCAATCTTCTCGGGTTCGTGCTTGAAGGTGCGGTAGACGAAGGGGCTGTTGTTTCCTGATGCCGGGGGGGCTGGGTCGCTGACTGTCGCATTGATGATGTACGGGTCTGCTGGCGGAACGGAGTTGAATACGGACTCATCGACGCCAAAGTTCTTGGCCAGGATGGATCGGGGAGTGTGCGCAATCCAGTCATCAACGTTGAATGTCGTGCTGATGAGATGTCAGTTCTGCTCGCATTGGAGCGGAGCACCACGATGAAACTCACCCAATCTTCTCAAAATCACCATCATCAAAGATCAAGAGAACCTCGTTTTCATCTTCAAGTCCCTGAAAGGTATGGCCGACGCCCTTGGGGAAATACCAAGCGTCGCCGTAGCCCAATTCCGCCACCTGGTAGACTCCATTCTCGTCAACAGCCGATACGACGACGCGCCCAGCGTAGACGATCCCCCATTCTGCCTGTAGCGCTGGTTAGTGACTTGGTACGCATGCATTCAACTCGAAACACGTACAACGCGATGCCAATGGAGCTCTCTGATTCCTCCCTTGCGCAGATGCATCTGGGCGCCTGCAATGTCGTGGCTTTGGGGCAGATCTCCGATGATCTGCTCTCTCACCCAACCGCCTTTCAGCAGCCGAACCTTGGAGTCTGAGAAACTCCATTTCAAATTGGGCACGACAACCATTGTCGGTGGACTGTTGACCCAGATTGTTGGGGTTTTGGAGGTCCAGCACGTGGTTTGTACCACCTGTGAAGATGTTAATTGGCATCCAGAGGCGGTGAAGCCATCAAATCTGCTCACCAGACAATGGTCCTCCTTTGCCATCAGCGCTGATGGGCTCTCCGTCGGCGAATTTGCCGCCATCCCGTCGTTGAATGTGAGGGCCAGCGAAGGCTACGCCAGCCAGTGAGAGCGCGGGCAGAAGTGAGAACTTCATTATGTCTTGTTGGCCAAACCACACGCGTTGAGAATCACCCCATCAAAATGAGAGGGAGGATGCGGCGTCTATTAAAGTACTGCACGATCAAGCATTGCCTTAAGCTTACAGCGGTAAATGAGTTCTTGGCCCGATGCACATGGATGGATCCCGTCTCCGTCTTTATTGTGCATCTGCACAAGAGCCCCATGAAGCAGTTGCTCAGCGCCCGCAGGGGAAATGCATATTTATGCACAGACTTCATAAAGACTAAAATGGCGACATTCATTAATTGAATGAAACCGGCAGCTGAAACAGGTCCATCTTAATCAGGACGCGTTTTTCTGCATACAGACAGGGCAGCGAAAGAGATAACAATCTACAAGTACTCGTAAAAGGGCCATGCTCCCCCTCTGTCGAATCACGCCATTGGAAGAGTGTATGATTCTAGCCTTGACCATTCATAACTCACCATCGTTCCGGTTGATGGGCTGAATTCAGAATGCCGGGAGGGTGGAGATCCTAATAGTTACCCCCTGTTCCCGAGCGGCTGCATGCCGGGCCGCCACACCGGAATTGTAAAAGTCGGTATGATGTCAAGTGATTGGAGTATATACGATGTATCAGGGGCTCTTTAAATTTGGCCATTTCCTCTCGACCTGCACACAGAGGAAGAATAGCGAAAACTCGCGACAGGTATTGGGGAGACGGACTCCTCGCGTCGACAAAACACGGGAAGCCGCCCATCAACCCGTGTCCCCACTGAATATGCACCTAATCCTGGTCTTTGTAGTATATGCTTATCTCCAATGATCTCCACATAGGCCGCGGGAAGTGTCTCATATACACTCACGCGCCTCAAGCCAGTCTTGTATCACAGCACATGGATGAGAGTGAAACTACTTGAGTAGTATTGAAGGATCACAACCGGAAACTTGTACTGCACAAAGAGGCAATAGATTATATTATACTAGATTTATCACTCACCCATTATCTTACAGCTGCTTGCTTACAACAGTGAGAATCACTGGGCGACAGAGGGTCGATCCACACAAGGCCAGCTCAATCCCCAGACATGTTCGCGCACGAGAAAAACACGTTGGGTCGGGGACATATGATCGGGTGTAGAATGACAAATAAGTGCAACGAGAGAATAAGATGAGTACAGTAGAGAAAGTAGAAGAAGAAGAATAAATACAAGTCTGTCTGTTTTGTTCAACTCCCAATGTTTGTCTCCATGCACCTCGTCGCCAGATTCGCCTTACTTGAGGAGACATCTACACAAAGTATTTTTCTGCATTTAGTAGTCGGAATGAAGGAAACCCAAAACTAGCCATCCCCTTTGCTATTTATGAGAATAGCGAAGACCAGATAGTTTGGTAGGTTCATCTTGAACCCCGCCAATTTAGTCCGAATGATATCCGCATGTATAACGTTTTAGGGTAATTGCCCAGAATATTTAATGGCGTCTCGGGACTGAGGCTGGCATTACTTTGTATAGAATCAACGTGCGTTCATAAAGGTCGCCATTCTACACTCAATGACAATATTGGGAAGAAGAATAATTGATCGTGATAAATCTTTGCATTTAATCAATAGCAAGAAGGAATTTGAAGTACTGATTACGGCCCCGTCACTACAAATGCATCACTATGCATCATTCACCACCAGATTTTACTTCATCTTTTGACCCTGAAGCAAGGGATTTCGCCTCTTTTTCAGATTTGGAGTAGACTTTTCATGTGTTAATAGACATGATGTCGGATTTCATAGTATCGAATTGCCATAGGAGCGGCCATAGTAGGGGCATAAGCTCGGCCGTGTGGTTTGCCGACTCGTCCAGATGACCAGACGGTAGGCTGACCATGCTGAGTCTGGGATTCAATGAGCTCAAGTCTCGTACGAGTAAATGTTTTTTCTTTATTTAGACGAAACACAAGATGAGAAGGTCAGTGAATTTACTTTTGATATTGGGGATTGTCAGTTCTATGCTCCAGTCTAGTAGATACTCCATATAGATGTATAAGTATGAGGTTGGTGGCATCACCAATTGGATCCATGCGATCATTGCTATGTAAACGGACAACACCCACAAGTGTCTAATTCAGTAAAGATATGTGAAACAGGCAGTTCTCGACTGTGGTAGGCCAAAACCATTGCATTCCATCCCCATATCAAGTCAGCAGTCATCCCAAGGATGTTTCACGACGTTCGGACGTGAGCGGCGGCTTGGTCATCACAGCGGACGATCTAGCGCGTGGTGATTTATTGGGGTGGTATGGACCACGCATGATGCGTAGCTCTGCACAACTACCCGGTATACTACGCCTGGGTTGCCAAAGGACGTTCGCTGACCAGGCTGCATGATAATAACACACCGTTTTTTCACCACTCACGACGTCACAGCTGAGCGTCTTCGTCTACAGCTATACCTATCGCTGGGTGGGGAATTTGGCGACGACCTGTTCTACCATCGTGCCCCTGTCTTCATGCGCATGGATGGTCATAACTGTTCACTACCCGCCGAGGCGCACCCGGAAACCTGGTATCTTCTTATATTTTAATATAATATATTCAAGTCTTGTTTCAACGACTAAGTTACTTGCACATTCTGGCACTGTATTTGGTATTTAAATACCAATAGCACACAATTAGTAAGACAATGGAAGGTCAAGTTCTCCCGCATTACCCTTCTCCCACGGATGCTCTATCTCGACCTTTCGGATAAGATCAATATGAGTTGTGCTTCTCGGCACGATCATATACGGGAATTCCTTAGGCTTCGCAAGGTTACCAGGGGCCAATTCAAGTTTGGGCTCAATTGTTGCTCCATTAGCATCAACAGCTTTACTCATCTTAAACACAGCTAGCATTCGTGATATTGTTAGAAAAAGGCTTGCTTCAGCATGATGCCGGCCTGGACAGACTCTGCGACCCCACCCGAATGCGACGTCAGCAGGGTCAGGCTCATTTTGCGGCATTAAGAATCTCTTAGGTTCAAAAGAAGACGGGTCAGCGTATACGTCTGGATCATGAAGTAGCCACCAGTTAGACACAAACAAGATTGAGCCTTTTGGAATGCGGTATCCACGATATATGATCTCCTTCTCTGACGTATGAGGAGTGTTCATTGGAACAACATTGTACCATCGTAGTGCTTCCTTGACAAGGGCCGAAACATAGGGCAACTGTTGCTTATCCTCTAAAGAAGGTAACCGAGACGTTCCAACGACTCGATCAATCTCTTCTTGTGCGTACTGTTGGACGTGAGGATGTGTAATCATTGCGAAGACAAACCCGCAGAAAGCTGCCACTGTAGTTTCTGCCCCTCCTGCATGCAATACTGCTGCTGTGTACTGGATCACATCTTCAGTCTCCTTCTTGGCCTCCTCATCTTTGTCGGAATTCTGTAGATTCTGCTCAATCCATGTAGACACCAATGACGGCTGGTTAATACCTTTGTCCATTTGACACTTTACAAATGAATAAGGGGCCTCGTTAACCATGCGAGCTACCCTCTTGCAGTATTGAGCCATTTTGGGAAACTCGACGCCAGGCAGCCAGGCAGGTAAGACACGCAGGAAAGGAAAAGAGTCCACAATCCATGCCATAGGCACAAAGGTGCGTGAAAACAGATGCATCATCTTCATGATTATCTCTAAAAGAGGATCGGTGCCATAGGGCTCAATATTGTAGTCGTATACTATCTTTAAAATAGTTGAAGACGATTGACTAGAAGATGTATTAGTTCACACAATAAATCAAGCCTATTTTGAAGTAAAACAAATAGGGCTAACCTACAAGTTGAAGTGTTGTCGTAGAAGATTTTTTGGGTCATTCAATGTTCTTAGAAGCAATCGTCGAGACTGCACGTCATGAACATGGCTGAAACGTAATGCGACCTTTTCCGTCCCAATTTCTTTGTGCATAAGCTTGCGTTGCAAACGAAAACGTGCGTTGTACTTTGAACAGGGCATATATTTTCCAAAGCCGCAGAGCTCACTGGCAAAGTACAACTCTGGCCGAGTTGAGGTTGATTGTGACATGTTATCCATAAGGTCAGATGCAACATGCTTGTCGTGGAGAAGGACCAGAACCTGGCCAAAGGCGCTGACGCAGCTAATTGGACCGTACAAGTCCTTGAATTTAAGCCAATGCTCGTGATCTATAGCACACTTCGGCGGTAGATCCATGAAGTTACCAATAATAGGCAGGGGTTTGGGCCCTGGGGGAAGAGGAAGCATTGAACTGCATTTTTTAACGATAACGACATATGAGATTGCACCAAGCAGAACTGAAATAATAATGGTCGCTATAGTAAGCGTGAAAGTTGGGTTTAAAATAATAAGCGTATCCATAATGAGTTGGAAGTGAAAGTTTGGTTTGAAGGAGCTATAGTTTTGAAGAGTGTAGAAGCGCTGGTATTTAAAAGTGTACTATGGCTTGAGTTTTATAACAAAGACAAAGATCTTATTTAACTATACACATCCAGACGTGGCAATACATTGAGGAGAAGACATTGAGAGAGGATCCAGTATTACCGTATATAATAACTTAGTAATGTAAACTAAATGCTACAACACAGTGCATAGATAAAATAACTTATTACATAAGAGAGGTAGTAATACAGTATTTAGGCCAAAGACTAATATAAGCAAAGATATTATTGGAGTCCAAGTAAGCGGTGTAGTGTCCGCTTTTTGCTTATTGTTTAATAATAAATATTACTGTAAGTGTTTAAAACACTATATTATTATACTAGTAAGTCTTTTATTAGTAGCTACGTGGTTGCAAGTCTCCCTTGCATTTATGAATACTACGGCTACTGTGTAACGACCCGACCATGCACTTATGTCATCCACAGGGGTGGACCCACTTTTAGTAATACTTATACTAGCTATTAAACAGCATATAAGCTTAACAAAACCCTAGCTTAACTAAATTAAAATAATTATTTAATAATCTAATCGATTTAACTCAGATCAATAACTTAAAACTATAATTTAATAATATAAATATATAATATAAGTTTATTCTTATAAGAATAAATCTTATACTTATTATAATTAAAATAAATTTAACTATTATATAATCTCTTATATTATTTAAATAAAATTAATTTTAATTAATTATTAATATAATTATTATTAGTTATTTAATAACTTAAACTATAATATATTTACTTATTACTTAAATTTATTTTAATCTTTTATTAATAAACTAGACCTATCCTGTAGTTCTTGTTAAAAGAATGACCGGAACGTCACAAGTAAGCCAGTTCTAGTGTGTTGATTAGTTAAGGCGCCCGAGGTTTTTCTGTGCTTGTGCCTTAGTCAATAACTAGTATAAGTGTTATTAAAAGTGAGACAAGCCTGACTAGGCGGGGTCAAGTTATTATATTAATTATTTAAAAACATAATATTTAATTAATTTAAATTGATAATATAAAATTATATTATAAATAATAAATTAATTAATATATTAAAAAAATTTAAAAAAAAATTAATAAAAATTTTAAAAACATTTTTAAATTAATTTATAAATAAAAATTAATTTTTTATTTTTATTTATATATTTTTATTATTTTTTATTATTTATATGTTAAAATTAAATTAATTTATATTTTTCTTTTTTTTATTTTCTTGTTTTAAGTCTTTTTAAATATTAATTTAATACTAACTGTTATATTAAACTTATTTAACTTTATTATATTAATTTAAATTAATTAACAATTAAGACTTATTTAATTATTATTTAAACTTCTTAGCTTAATTGAGGTTATTTAAGACTAGTAAAAGTTTTATAGCTTTCTATGTTTTTTTATTATTATAGTATTTTCTTTGCTATTATAATACGTTTAGCTTTTATTAAAATAAAATTATACTTTTATAAATAGCTTTTTATAGTTATTAAATACTTAATTAAATTATTAAATAATTTACTACTTTACTTAATAATTTAATCCTTTAATAATAAATTAGTTTTTATTTCTTAGTTAATTAAAATATTTAAGGTTTTTTTATAATTATACTTTAACTAGTAAATAATATAAGTATTATTAAAAGTAAAATATATTAAATTAAACAAGATTAAATTATTATATATTATTTTTTTTAATCTTATTTTTAAAACTTATTAATTTATTACATAAGTATTTTAAGCTTTTTTTTATATTGATTTTTTTAAACTTTTCTTTTTTTAATAAAATTGTTTTTAAATATTACTTAATTAAATATAATAATTAATAGAATATAAAAATAGTTATATTTTATATTTAATTATTATGAATGCTTAAAGTGAATTAAACTTTTTTTAATTTTATTATAATATTTTTTTTATATATTTAAAAGTATTAAATATATCACAATCTTAAATTATTAGAATTATTAATTATATAATAAAGAAAATATAATATATTATAATCTCTTTTTAAAATAGTAAGTATATTTTTTTATATACTTTTATTTATTTTTAAGATACAGCTTTTTACTAAATTATATTATTAAAAAAAGCTATGAATTAAAAAAATAAAAGACTTTTATAAAAATAAAACTTTTTAAATTTGATAAAAAGTTAAATAATGAATATTATTAGTTAAATAAAAAGATAAGTTAGTTAATTTATATTTATAAATAAAAAAAGTATTTATTAATAAAATAAATAGTTAGTTATAATTAATTAAAATATTTTAAAGATTCTTTAGTCTTAGATTTTAATAAAACTATTATAAAATTATTTAAGAATAAGTAAAATATTTATTAAACTTTTATATATTTTTAATATAACAATTCTTCTTTAATTAATTGAATATTTATATTAAATTCTTTTATAATATATAATTAAAATTAATTTTATTTTATATTCTTTTAATTAAAAGTATTTAAATAAAATTATAAATAATGGTTTTAATAAAGAAATATAAAGAATTAAGTATATTTTATATTTTTTAATATAATTAATATTTTTGATTTTTTTTATTTAGTATTTTATTTTTTTTTTTCTTAATTTGTTTATTTTATTTTATTTTATTATTTTAATTTCTTTTTTATTTGTTTTTATTTTTTTTATGTTTTTAAAATTTTTTATTTTAATTTTTTTTTTTCTTTTTTTTTTTTTTCTTTATTATTCTTATTTCTTTTTCTTTTTTTCTTTTTATTTTTTTTTTTTTTCCTTTTCTTTTTATTTGTTTTTTTTTTTAAATATTAATTATCTTATTTATTTTTTTTTTTATTTATATTTTTTCTTAATTTTTAATATATATTTTTTTTTTTTATTATTTTTTTATATTCTTTTTAATTTTTTTTTTTAATTATTATTATTAAATATATTTTTTTTTTTGAAAATATTTTTATATATTTCTTTTATATTAAAATTATGTTTTTTTAATTAATTTAATAAAATCTATATATAATTTCATTATAATTTTTTTAATAATGTTTAAAATAATAATAATTTTTATTTTTTTTAATTTTTAATTTATTTTTTCTTATTTTTTATTAATTTAATTTTCAATTTAATTTTCTTCTTAAAAATACAATTATGAAATTTTATTTTAATACGTTTAATTTTTTATTAACTTTTTATAAATAACTTTTTATTATTATTCTAGTTATATTATTAAGTAATTCTTCAGCTTATCTAGTAATTTACTAGTTTACTTAATAATTTAATTCTTTAGTAGTAAACTAGTTCCCGTTTATTAATTAGCTAAGACACTTGAGGTTTCTCCGTGGTTATGCTCTAACCGGTAGATAACGTAAGTATTACTAAAAGTGGCTTATGTTAGATTAAGCGGGGTCGGGTCGTCACAGATAGCAACTGATGAGTTGTTGCGTCTTGTATTTTAATGGGGGATATACCTTCGTTGACCCACAGAGACTTCTGGATTTGGAGCCTGGGCCAGTCAGGTTGAGGAATAGCAGTTTCAGTTGGTCACGAAGATCTTCACTTGCTCGGCTTGTTTAAAGGCCCATTTTACTTAGTGTTCCATGTTATATAGTCAAATATGTATCAAAAGGACAAATATTATATAAGAACGCTTCTCTGCTGCATCTACATTACCAATAGGTTATAAGGGTAATACCAGTATAACTGTAATCATATCGCCTACCAAACTATTATTCAACACTTTGCCATGGCTCTGTCTTTCTTTCAGCCACCAACAGCCTTTCCTGTCAAGGGAAAACCAAACCTTGAGAGCTTCCATGACATGCTCATGAAGGCACCCCAGGCTCAGAATCTGCAAGATAACACTCTGGCAGAAACCCCAGAGCTTTCCAGCCTTACTGGGCTGGAACAGCGCAAGGGACGTCGAGCTAAGATGCTGTTTAATTTCGGAGGAGCCATTTTGGCAATCAAGAAAACCCTTAAAGCCTCTGGGTGGAGCCTGTTCATAAAGCAGAGCCAAAATATTCTTTACAGACTCATCCAACGGGCCACTCCGAAGACCAGTGTATATACCAGTGGAGGCATTGTGACCCAGTTGGGCGCCGTCATGGCATCAATTGAGACACAGAACCCCCCTAACCATTTAACCCCGTCCGAGGCCGACAAGACTCAGCTAAGAGAGGCTTGCATACGTATGGGCAAAGAGGTTGAATTAGATTGCTATTGGCGCTGGGCGTGCACATTTGTACGTGCAGTGAAGTCTGGGGCTCTGACACCCATCTCAATCCGGGAGCCTGATGCACCCCCCTCTTGCAACAGCTACCAGCGGTCTCGGCCATCGGCGCCTTACGGCCCTGGTGGGTGGAGCATGACTATAGGCAATTTAGGCAAGGCGCTCTTAGCACACGTGCCGAGAGGCGACGGAGGTAGCATCACCACTTACAGGCGCGGCGTTTCCAACGTTGGGAAGACGAGCGGGGACAGCCTCCTGGCTTGTGAAGCCGTCAGCTTGGTTTGGTATTCAGGGCGAACGCTTCATGGCGAGGCTGAGTTCCGTACCTGGTGGACCCGCTTTATCAACGTCCGGCGCACCAACTACCAGCCCGGGTCCGTAGAGGCTATGAAGAGCCAAATGACACCGATACCACCACTTGGATCTTCGAGCCACTATACACGCTATGATGAGATGCGTCACGCAGTAAATTATTACCTGCGGACCGCCGTCCCGCTATTGTCATTCAAGGAATCCGAGTACAGCGCCCACCAGCACATAGCCGCGCTCAGCTTCAATAGTGGTATAGTGCTAGTCGAGGAGGATGAAATGGAATTACATGAAGCGGCATACATCTGCCAGGCCTCAGCCCAGCTGCTAGACCCATTTGACCCGATTCCGAAGCTGTCATACTATCATGGTGGCGCATTCGCAGGCCCTGGTGCTGAACTGCTTGCTGCAACCTTGGATGCCATAGAGGAAGCTGTGGAATCCAAAACGCTCTCGGGGGCCATTTGCATCATATCATTTTTGTATTCTGCCACTTCGACTCGTCACAGGCACATCTACTATCGCACTCGGTCCAGGTCTCCTATCCTGTATGAGGGTGGGATGGGTCTCTATAATCCCTTCGCCGAGCTTCTCCTCGTTCTCCAAGAGACCGCGTCGACATTTGAGCTTTGGGAACAGTCTGTTGACTTGAGTTTGGAGAAATTACATTCCTGGATCCATGGTTTGTCTCCAAGCTCTGCCGGTCGCACCATTGCAGCCCATGTCTTGGACGTGGGTCAGACCGTCTGTGGCCTTATGCGTGAACTTACACAGCGCTATCCAGGTGCAGATCGCCGTCTGAGTATCACGGAACACCGCACGCTACGTAGCTACTTTGACTGTCGCCCGTTACTATAACGACTGGTAGAGGGCATTGGGTACATAGGGTCTGTGAAGCTGGGAATTGGGCAAAGCGGGGAACAACTGTCTACTAAGACTAGATTGACTAAGTTGATTTGACATACATTAACGTACTTAACTAAGTTGACAAATTGATAACTCACCAATATATGCCTCCATTGCCCTCCTATTTATCCTTAATAGTTCCTCCCTTTCCCCTTTAACCTCTCCTATACCTCTGTCTATCTTTGCCCTGGTGGCCTACAGTGACATTATCATATATGCTGCTGTCATTAGTTGCACTTGTCTGTACAACACTGTGGTAGGGGAAAAAAAAGGAATCACATGCTACTTCTAATATCATGCAACCAGGTAAAGTGACTGGTGTTTGTGTCATGAGCTGGTTGAGAACGTTCGGGGAAAGGGATATTCCGGGTCCGAATTCGCGGCCGGCGATCATAGAATGAGAAGGGCAAGAATTGAAACCGTCACCAATTGAGACCTAACTGCGAGCTCTTTACGTGATAGCTGATAACTGTGTGCTCATTCACTCCCTTGTGATCCGAAACCTGACAGTTTGGCGCTCAGTAAACTAATTCTTGGCGCGTTGTCCTTATTGCAGCCATCGCTAAGACCTGAGACCTAAGTTATATTCTCAGGCATGGGCCGGGAAGGCTTTTCAAATAGGAAAATGGGTATATCATGTATATAAATGCAGGTTTACGCCATGATGTATCAGAGAGGCGAGAATCTGTCAAACTAGAGGGGATGCATGTGCAACCTACATTTACTGGCATGTATGAATGTCTCGACTTGTTCTGTCTTCATACCACGTCTGGCCCTTCGGTGATAAGTCATGCGTGTTCACAAGCCTTTCTCGTGTATAGCATTACCTATGCATTGCAGATTTCTACATTGAAGCGGCAAGTGAATCAAGATAGGTGTATCCTCAAGGGGTGGAAGAAAAAAAGACGATTAACTCAACACATTTTTAGTTTGTTTTACTGAAAGGGGCAATTTTTTCTTCATCACATTATCCTGCAAGGATTGCAGACCACGCCGTCCGCATATCAATGGCCAATAAGGGTTCCCTTAGCTCTTAGTCTGCATAAGATCAAATAGCAATGTACAATTGGCTGAATCTCGACTGTAGCAAGAAATCTATTGATCGGAGAAAGCCGCTTCGTTAACCATTGAGCTAGGAGGCGACTTGCATGTACGAATTGTAGTCCATGAACGAAGAGGGACAACATAGCCTCATGACATGAGACCATAGCTTTTGGTGTCGACTGCGCTACACAATTAGCCCCTAATAGGAAATTCGCCAACTGTCACTTTTGTTTTTTACCAATATGTAGCGTCGCATTCCATTTGGCATACTCAGGGTCCTTTGCACTGCTCTTGGATGAAAGTGGCATAGGAGAGCGACGTACAGTTTGTAGGAAGAAATCCAAGGCAACTAAGTCACTGAAGTGTCGGTGTACACAGAATAAGCTTTTAACTCTGCAAGACACGTCCTTATGATCTATACTCTAGTATATGACATATCAAGCATACTCTTCACACGGTGCTCACCGCAACGCCGCTATTCATAATTGTACACAAATCGTTACATATCATTGTAAGTGACATAGACTATGTTTGGCTAATGCATTTAGCTCTTAATGCAAGCAATGGCAGGTCATATTATCTGCAAAGTACTTGAATATTAGCTTTTATATTACTGCTATGAGGTTACATTCTGCAAACACTTCCAATAAACCTACAATTTAGAGACATTGTCCAGGTTTGCTTAGTCAATTTAAAGACATATTACCCGAATTATTTCAGAAGCAGATCAAATGTCTGATTTGCTCCTGCTTTACTAGCCATCTATGCATGTTTCGCGGTGAACAAATCCTCCATTACTTCTCGACTGGTCTGGATTCGCAAAACCTGCCACCAAGTGATTGTTCGACCAATTAGACGGTGTCACGAATCAACAACAGTACTATCCATATCACATAACTGAAATGTAAAGCCAATCAAGTAGAATATACAGCAATACTTTAATAAGTATATCACTATACAATACCAAGATATATGTTACAGTGATATAATATATTCTATATTACTTTAATACTCTTATTACTATAAATATAATCTATAATACCTTATATATCTTATTTATATATAACTTTATAATTATTACTCTTTAAATAATTAAATAATTAGTTATTAATTATATTTACTATTATAAATAATAAGAATATCTTTTGTACACTTAGTTTTATATTATTTACTACTGTTATAATATCTATAATAAGATTACTCAATACAATTGTAACGACCCGACCTTACACTTATATTATCCGCAAAGTTAAACCCACTTTTAGTAATACTTATATATCTTATCAATTAAAATATAATTATAAAAAAATCTTAAAAACTATAATTAATTAAAATTAACTTAAATAAAATTAACTTAAATAAAATTAACTTAAATAAGTTTAGTAACTTAAATAAAATTAATTTAATTTTTATTAATTAATAATTTATTAATTTATTTTAATAAAAATAAATCTTATATTTACTATAATTAAAATAAATTTATTTATTACATAATTTTTTATATAATTTAAATAAAATTAATTTTAATTAATTATTAATATAATTATTCATTATTTTATTTCCTTTTTATCTCTTTTTTTCTTCTTTCCCTTTCTTTTCTTTTTTTTCCTTCCTTCCCTGCCCTCCTTTTCGTTTTTTTTTCCCTCTTTTCTTTCCCCCCTTTCTTTTCCGTTTTTTTCTTTCCTCTTCCCTTGTTCTCCCCTTTTCTTTTTTCTCTTTCTTTTTCCTTCCCGTTTTTCTTTCTCTTTTCCCCCCCTTCCTTCCTTTTTTCCTTCCTCTCCGCCTTCTTCTTTTCTCCTTCTCCCTCTTTTCCCCTTCTCTTCTCTTTCTTCCCCTTTCTCCCCTTCCCCCCCCTCCTTTCTTTTTCCCTTTTCCTCCCCCCCTCCTTCCTTTTTCTCTTCTTTTCTTTTTTCTTCTCCCCCGCTTCTTTTTTTTCCTCTCCTCCCCTCCCTCTCGTTTCTCTCTCTTTTTTTTCTCCCCCCTCTCCCTCCTTTCTCCTTTCTCCCCTCCTCCCCTTCTTTCTTCTTTTCTTCTTTTTCCTCTCCTCCCCTCCTCTTGTTTCCTTTCTCTTTTTCCTCTTCCTTCTCCTTCTCTCTCCTCCTTTTTTTCTCTTCTCTCCCCCGCTTTTCTTTCCCCTTTCTTTTCTCCTTTTTTTCTTCCTCCTCCCTTTTCTTTTTTCCTTTTCCCTTCTCCCTTTTCTCTTTTCTCCTCTTCTTTTTCCTTTTCCCTCTTTTTTCTCTTTTCTCTTCTTCTTCCTTTCGCCTTTCTTTCTCCTTTCCTTTTCTCCTGTGCTGTTTCCTCTGGGCGCTTGTGCTTCTGGCTTTAAATTTTATTAGATTATTTAATATAAAGTATTTTTTTTTCTTGGATATAGTAATTATAAAATAAGATTAATATTGTGATAGCGAAGAAACACAATAACAACAAGGGGACACAAAAAGCCACAAAACCTTCGCTAGTCCCGGGTAACCTAAGTTAAGATAATGGATTTAAGTAATAATTAAATGAGAGGTTTTGATTGTTAGTTAATCTGGATTAATATGGTAAGATCGTATAGGTCTAATGTAAGAGTTGGTACTAGATTGGTATTTGATCGGATACTTAGAATAAAGAAATAAAAGAAATAAAGGTAATAATAGCCTTGAATCTAAGAATAGAATGTAAATATTATAATAAAAGTGATTAAATTATATGAATAAAGGTAAAAGGTTGATTTTTTATTATATAAGCTTAGTTAATTTCTTTTTTATCCTATGGCCTGTCCTGGCATTTGTTTTTTTCGGCACTGCTTTAAGAAGCTATGTAATACTACCCTAGAATACAGTCTGCACCATCATAATATTATTATTATAATAAGTTATTAGATCTTTTATTAATAAAAATAATTTTAAGCAGGCTATATAAAAAAGATAGTGTGCTTATTATAATATTAAAGCTTTAATTATATTATTAAAGTTAAGGTTTTTTAAGTAATTAATTAAACTAAACTTAAACTTATATATACTTTTTATATAACACATTCATTGTAATAGTAAACAATAAACTAAACTAAAAGATAAAGTTTTTTAGTTTAAAGTTAAATATTCTACAAGTACTTAAAAGTATAAAAATAAAAAAAATTATTTATTTAAAACTCGACCAGAATCACAGCCTTATATAAACAACTTAAAACGATAAATACAAATAAACAACGACTATTCCTTTAACAAGCTATTAATAGCCAAGTAAATAACCAAAGCCCCTAACTAAACCAATAACAATAATTAATTAAAATAATAAAATAGCCTATAAGAAAAAACCAAATACCAATACTATAACAATCAAATTAAAGGCTAATAAAAACATTACTAAAGACTAAAACAATAAGAAATAAGCTATTAAAACAGGATATTTAAAAGCTAGGTTCTTTTAAAACTAAGGTAAAAAAACCAAGCTTAAGCCCTAGGAAAACAAAATATTAAAAAATATAAAAAAAGCTAAAAAATAAAAGTTAATAAAAAGCTAGATCCTAGATAGTTAAAAGTAATAATATATATAATCTTTTTACTAATATTTTAATTATATTATTATATAATTAATGCCTTAAATATTTAATACAATTAATTTTATTAAATAATTTAATAAAATAATAAAAGTTAAATAATATAATTAAATAAGTTAAGTAGACTTGTCCCTTAAAAAAAATATTATTATTAATAATTTTTTAAAATCTTTATATAAATTTAAAAATTAAATTTATATTTATATATATTTTTAATTTTTTTAATATAAAATATTTTTATATATTTTTTATTAATTTAAATATTTATTTATAATAATTTATAATTTAATTTTTTAATATTTTTTATATCTTTTCCTTTTTTTTTTTTTTTTTTTTTTTTTTTTTTTCTTTCTTTGTCTTCTTCCTCCTCTTTTTTTTCTTTCCTTCCTCTCTTTCTCCTTTTCCTCTTCTTCCTCTTCCCTTCTTTTCTTTTTTTCTCTCTTTTTCCTCCTTTCTTTTCTTTTTCTCTTTTTCTTTCCCTCTCTTCCTTCCTTTTTTATTTTTATTTCCTTTTTTTTTTAATTTTTATTTATTATTATCGACCTGACCCCGCCTAGTTAAGCTTACCCCCACTTTTAGTAATACTTATGCTAGTTATTAATCAAGGCATAATTACAGAAAAACCTTAGGCGTCTTAACCAATTAATATACTAAAACTAGCTTACTACTAAAAAATCAAATCACTAGATAAACCAATAAATCACTAGATAAACTAAAGAATTATTTAATAATCCAATCAGTTACTTAATAATTACAAAAAGCTATTTATAAAAATATAAATTTATTTTAATAGGAACTAAACCTATATTTATTATAATTAAAATAAACCTAGCTATTATATAATCCCTTATATTATCTAGATAAAATTAGCTTTAGCTAGTCATTAATATAATGATTTATTATTAATTATCTAATAACCTGAATTATAATACATTTACTTATTATTTAAATTTATTCTAATCCTTTATTAATAAATCAAACTTATCTTATAGTTCTTATTAAAAAAATAACCAGAATATTATATATTAACAATTCTTATTTAATAAATTACTATAAATCCTAAACAATACAAAATCATTAACAAGATAATCAAGTTTATAATCCTTAATAATCTTATTATTAAGTTAAAAAAACTTAAACTTAAAAATTAATAACTTAAGGAATAAGTAATACTAATATTAAAAAAAGATATAAGAAAAGTTATAAAACTAAAACAATTTAGATTATTTTTTAAAAAGTCTAGTATATTATAAGCATTTTTTACCTAATTATAAGTAATTTATTAATTTTATTTAACCCAGTTAAGTAAAAGTATTATAAAGGTTTTATATATAGTTAGTTATTTAAAAGAAATAATATTTAATTGGTTTAAGTTAATAATGTAAGACTATTTTATAAATAATAGGAATAATTAGGATATAAAAACCAAAAAAATCTTTATAAACTATAAAAAGTTTAAAAATACTTTTAAGTTAATTTATAGAATAATAAACAAAAAAAGGGTTATTATATAAAAGCTTTAAGGTCTAAAGTAATAAGGATTAGTAATCAATTATATCTTATATTTCTATTAGATCTTTTTTAAGCTAGACTAGAATAATAAACCTTTAATAGACTTCTTTTATAAAAGACTTAAAAAGAAAGTTAAAGATAAGATTTATAAGAAAAACCAATTAAATACCCTTACTAAATACATCGCCACAGTTATTAAAATTAATAATTATTAATATAAGTAATGCTAGTAAAAGAAAAAGAAAATATAAAAATCTTAATTTTAATTAAATTATAGAAAAAAACGAGAGGAATTTATTATTTATATATATAGTATAAATCTAGGATAAATGGATTTTAATATAATATAAATGAAAGGGAAGGTTAAATGCTATAACTATAATAAAATAGGGTATATTTTACGAAACTATAAAAGCTTAAAAAAAAACAAAAAGTACTAGAAGCTAGCTCCTAAGCCTGAGAATAAATAATAATTTAATGCTATTATTAAGCAAGGAACAGACTATGTATTAATAAGCTAGATTGTTTGTTATAATAATAAGTATTTAATTTATTAAAGCTTTAAAAACAAAGTAAATTAATATTTAAAGCCTTCTCGACGAGTTAATATACTTAAACAAGAATATAAAAGTAAAAGAAACTATCAAAGTATATCGCAAGGAATAATATAAGTATAATTTAATATTAATTATATTAAAATTATAGATATATTACTAGTTTAAACAAGAAACGTTATTATTAATAATACTTTTATAACTCTAGTAAATAATATAAATAAACTTTTTATTAAATAAAAGAAATTTATTAAAAAAAAATTTTTAAGTATTAAAAAAGTTTATAAAAATAATAAAAATAAAAAGAATTATAGGTATAAGAATTATCAAGACTATTATAAGGTTATATATAAAAAGTATAGTAATATAAAAATAATAAATTAATATAAAAAAAATAAAAAAACATAACTATTATAAATAAATATCTTATTTTAAAGAAAATCAGGGATATATAAATATAAGTTTAATTCCTAGACTTATACAAAAAACCTAAAAGACTGTTAATAATAATATAAAATATAAGAAATATTTAAAGTTAAAAATAGTATTATAAAGTATAAAATTTATAATTTAAAAATAAAAAACAAGATTTATTATCTATAAAAAAGCTATAAAATAATCTTTAAGTAAGGTTTTTTTATATAATATAAAAGAGTTATTATATATAACTGTAATTAATACTAGAAATACAAGTCAAGGGATAGTGTTTTATTATATTAATAAATAATAAAGTAATAGATAATTTTATTATTTTATGAATTATAAATTATTTATAGTTTTTATAAAAGAAAAAAAACATGAGTTGTATTTATTTTATTATATTAAAGGAGAAACTTTTTTTTATAATAAAGGATAGATTAATATAGAGATTAATTACTTTTCTATTAAAATCTAAGGGTATAAAGAGTTTATTTTTTTTATTTTATAGACTTTAATAAATATAATATAATTCTAGAATATCTATAATTATAAGACAATAATCCTTATATTAATTAAAAGATTAGTTAACTTTATTAAAACATAAATAAAAGTTCTAGTTAAGAACGGACACGAAGAGTAAAATTTTATAATAATTTAATATTAAATAAAAAAATTTAAAAAAAGGATTTTTTAAGTAAGATATTTAAGAGAAAAACCAGAGATATCTTGTTTAATTAATTGCTTAAAAGAATAAAACAGATCTATGAAAAAGGTTATAAATAAAAAATTTATTAGACTATTGCTACTTTTTAGAAGATATTTAAAAAACTTAATAAACTATTAGAAAAGTAATTATTTTTAAATAAAAAAAAAAAATTTTTATTAAATGATTTAAGAATATTTTAAAAGAGTACTAAAAGTATATTAAATTATATAATAATATACTTAAAACTGGATTCTTTGAATATAATTAATAAGATTATAAAATTATTTTAAAAGATAAAATTAATTTTATATTTTAAAAGATTTATAATTTTAATAAGAAAGAACTTATAGTATTTTAAGAATAGTTTAATAATATATTAGTTAAAGGTTTTATTAAATCCTTGATTTTAAAAGTAGGATATTTTATAATATTTGTTTTAAAGAAAAATAAAAAACTATAATTAATTATAAATTATTAATAACTTAATAAAATTATATTTAAAAATTAAATTTTTTTATTTTTAATTATAAAACTATAAAACTATTTTTATAATAAAAAGTAGTTTATTATATTTAATCTAAAAAGAGTATATAATTTTATTTATATTAAAAAGGGAATAAATAAATAATAGTTTTTTATATAAAATTTAAACTTTTTAAATATTTTATTATATCTTTTAAATTAATAAATATTTTTATAATATTTTAATAAATAATTAATAATATACTTAAGGAATATCTAGATTTTTTTATAATTATATATTTTAATGATATTTTGATTTTTTTAAATATTTTAGAAAAGTATAAGTAATATATATATTAGGTATTTATTAAGCTTAAAAAACTAAGCTTTTAGTTAAACCAGAAAAATATAAATTTTATATACAAGAAGTTATTTTTTTAGGTTATATTATTATTTTAAATAAGATTTATATAAATTCTATTAAGATTAAAATAATATAAAACTGGCTAAAACCTATAATAGTTAAGGAAATATAAAGCTTTTTTAGGTTTATTAATTATTATTAATGATTTATTAAGAATTATAATAAGATTATATGTATATTTTATTAATTAATTAAAAAGATTAAGTTTTTATATAAAAATAATATATAAAATATTTTTAAAGAAATTAAAATATTAATTATTAAAAAATTTATACTTATTATATTTAATCTAGATAAAAAAGTAAAACTTAAAATAAACTTCTTTAATTTTAAATTAAAAGTTTAATTAAAACAATAAGATAAGAATAGTATATTAAAGCTAGTTGTATTTTATTTATAAGTCTTATATAGTACTAAACTAAACTATCCTATTTATAATAAAAATTTCTAGTAATTATTTTAGTTTTTAAAGAATAAAGATATTATTTTTTTAATAATAAGTATTAAATTAAAGTCTATACTAATTATAATAATATTTTTTATTTTATTATAATATAATTTAATAAATAATAAGTTAAATATATTAAATATTTTTTTAAATTTAATTATATTTTGATTTATTAAAAAGGATTAAAGAATAATAAAACTAATACTTTAAACTAATAAATAAATTATAATCAAGGCAAGATTAAAATAATAAAATAAATCCTAAATATAATTTTAAAAGAATATTATATATAATATATATTAAATATTATATTCTAAGTTAAAAATAATAATACTTAAATCTATTATATTAAGAAATATTATTAATCTTAGAAAAAAAAATAGTTTTTTAAAAGATTAATTACAAATAACAAAAACCTATAATAGTATAAAAATAAAATCTAGATTCCTTTAAACCTATAATAAAACTTTATTAAAAAAATCTATTAATATTTTATATATAAATATAAAAAAATATAAAAAATACTTAAATAAATTAAATAATACTTTAATTTTCTTAAAGTTAAATAATATATTTAAAATATTATCTTAAAGTATATAATATATAACCAAACTAAGATCTTAAAGTATAAGCTATACAAGCAAATATAATCCTTACTAGTACTTAAGAAACTATAAGAAATAATAATATTAAATTTTATTATAAAATTATTTATTTTAATTAAATTAACTATAAAAATTAAGTATAATAATATCCTAATAATTATTAATAAACTAATTAAATAGATTTATTTTTTATTATATTAAAAATTAATTAATATAAAAAAATTTATATATATATTTTTATATATAATTATAAGTATTTATCTATTATTAAAAAAGATTATTTTAAATTAAAAATTTTTTTATTTTTAAGTTTTAATAAAATTAATAAAATAACTAAGTATTAATTATAAGCTTAATATAATTTATTACTTATAAATAAATAAACAGACTAAATAAATTAATTAAATTATTAAAAAATATTTATACTATTATATTAACCTTAAATAAAATAACTAGATAAAACTTTTATCTCTAGTATAAATTACTTATAACACAAATATTTCAGAATCTATAAACCTAAGCCTTATATATATTAATTTTAATTATAACTTTAACATTTATAAAACACTAAAAGATAATATTATTATAGATAAAACTATAATTAAAATAAATAAAATAAAAAATTGTACTAAGCCATAAAAGAATAGCTTAAGTTTATTTAAATAAAAATAAAAAAATACATAAATTAAAATAGATTAAAAAAATTAATCTTTAAAGAAGAAATATAATTTACTTACTTTATTATATACCTAATAATAAAAAACCAAATATTAAAACAATACAATTAAATAATAAATTAAATTTTAAGAAACTAAAACCTTATCTAGTTAAGAAAGTTATTTTAAACGTTAACTATAAATTTTTATTACTAAAAAAGATACAAATATACTTAATCTTTTATATTTCTTTACTTAAAAAAGTATTAGTTAATAAAGATACTAAAGAAATTATTTATAATTTTATTAAAGTACTTTTAATTAAAAAAAAATACAAAATAGAATTAATTTTAGTTATATACTATAAAAATAATAAACATTAATACCTAATTAAATAAAAGAATTACTCTAACACTAAAAACATATAAAAACCTATTAAATATTTAGCCTACTCCTAGACAATCCTATAATAATTTTACTAAAATCTAGGATTAAAAAACCCTTAAGAATACCTTAATTAACCATGACCTTAGGATTGTTCTAGGAAATAATAACCTATTATAAAAAATTAATTATACTAGTCTAATCTATTACATCAAGATTATTTATTATATTAGTACTATATTATATTATCTTTATTCTTTATTAATAAATACTTTTCTTTTATTTATAAATATAAACTAAATAATTTATTCTTTTATTTAATTAATAATATTTATCGTTTAACTTTTTATAAAGCTTAAAAAGCTTTATTTCTATAAAAGTCTTTTATTCTTTTAATTAATAGTTTTTTTTAATAATACAATTTGTTAAAGAACTATATATTAAAAATAAATAAAAAATATAAATATAGAAAAATATATTTGCTATCTTAGAAAAAGAGTTATTATATGTCTTGCCTTTCTTATTATATAATTAATAATTTTAATAACCCGGGGCTATAATATATTTAATGCTTTTAGATTTATAGAAAGTATAAGGTATTATGATAAAACTAAAAAAATTAATTAACTTTAAGTGTTTATAATAATTATGCGTGGAACACAGACGTTTTTGTATCTTATTAACTATAATATTTAATAATATAATATTAAAAGAGAAAAATCTACTAAAAAAAAAAAAAAAAAATTTAAAAAGGAATATAAAAAGAAGCTTAAGATATTTATATAATAAATTAATAGGTCTTAAGAGTAAGACTAAAAGAAGGGGAATAATGTATAATAATTTGATCCTGTTTGATCAAGCTTGCCCTACTTTTAGTAATACTTATGCCAGTTATTAATTAAGGCACAATTACAAAAGAACCTTAGGCGTCTTAGCTAATTAATACACTAGAACTGGCTTACTATTAAAAAATTGAATTACTAAATGAGCCAGTGAATTACTAAGTAAGTTAAAGAATTACTTAATAATTTAATCAGTTATTTAATGATTATAAAAAGCCATTCGTAAAAGTATAAGTTCATTCCAATAAGAACCAAACCTATACTTATTATAATTAGAATAAACCTAGCTATTATATAATCCTTTATACTATCTAAATAAAATTAGCTTTAGCCAGTTATTAATATAATTATTTACTATCAGTTACTTAATAACCTGAACTATAATACGTTTATTTATTGCTTAGATTCATCCTGATCCTTTACCAATAAACCAGACCTACCCTGTAGTTCTTGTTGGAAAAACAACCGGAACATTACATATAATAAATAATTTAATATATTAATATATAATTTATTTTTTATTTAATAATAATATTAAATTATTATTTATTTTTAAATTTAAAAATTAATTTTTAACATTTTTTTTTTTTTAAATTTTTATAATTTTATAAAATATTTTTTATTTTATTATAATTATAATATTTAATTTCTTTTATTTATTATTTTATTAATTTAAAAATATTTTTAATTTTTTTTATTTTATTTTTTTTTTTTTTTGTTTTAATTATTTTTTTTTACTTTTTTTTTTTTTTTTTTTTTTTTTTTTTTTTTTTTTATTCTTTTTTTCCCTTAGTCTTTTTTTTTTTAAATCTAAGCAATAAGTAAATGTATTATAGTTTAGGTTATTAAATAACTAATAATAAATATTAATAATTAACTAAAACTAATTCTATTTAAATAATATAAAAGATTATATAATAACTAGATTTATTTTAAATATAATAAGTATAAGGCTTATTTTTATAAAAATAACCTTATATTATATATTTGTATTATTAAATTATTGTCTTAAATCATTAATTTAAGTTAAATTAATTAAATTATTAAATAATTACTTTAATTTAATTAAACCAGGGATCTATGAAATTTATATTTTACTTAATAGCTAGCATAAGTATTATTAAAAGTAAGTCTACTCTTATAAATAATATAAGTATATAGTTAAATTATTATAATAATTTATTAAATAAAAATTATTAATGTATAATATTTTAATAATTTTTTTAATAAAAATTATAAAATATATTTAATTTATTAATAAAAAATTTTAAATTAACTAAAATTTTTATTTAAGTTATTCTTACTTAGTTAATTTTATTTAAGCTAATTCTAATTAATTATATTTTTTAAGGTTTTTTTATAGTTATGTTTTAATTAATAAAATATATAAGTATTACTAAAAGTGTGTTTAATCTTACGAATGACATCAGTATAAGGTTGGGTCGTCACAATTAGCTATCCTTTCCGTGATTTTCCTGTAGTTGTATTTTAATCAATAAAATGCATGTGACGACCCGACCATGCACTTATGTCATCCACAGGAGTGGACCCACTTTTAGTAACACTTGTGCTAGCTATTGGGCGGAACACAAGCTCGGCAAAACCCCGGTTCAATTGGATCGAAGCAATCATTCAATGATCCAATCGATCCAACTCGGATCGATGGCTCGAAGCTATGATCCAGCGATACAGATATATAATACAGGTTCATTCCCATGAGAATAAGCCTTACACTCATTACAATCAGAATGAACCCAGCTACTATATAATCCCCTATGTCATCTAGATAGAATTAGCTTTAGCCAGTCGTTAATACAATTGTTCACCATCAGTTACCTGATAACCTGAACTGTGACACGTTTACTCATTGCTCAGATTCATCCTGATCCTCTGCCAACAAATCAGACCTACCCTGTAGTTCTTGTTGGAAGAACGACCGGAACGTCACAATGCACGAGTATTACTAAAAGTAGGTCCAACCTTGCGGATAATATAAATGCAAGGTCGGGTCGTCACACTTTGGCACTTCGCTATCCCCTTATCGTCTGTCTTATCTAGCTCTGATATATTACTATATGTAGTAGTCAATATTAACATTAAATAAACTTATTTTTCGTGTTTTAATTCTTAGACACTATTCTTTTTAACAGTAATACATATAAAACCTACTCCTTGTTTTATATCTCTTATAATTTTATTACTGCATATTGCTACACATTGCTATATATTCGCAAACCATACCTTATCTACTCGTACTTTAACTCAGTATCTTATCAACATGGGTCACCTTGCTATTCCAGTTTTAGCTATCACTGTTGTTCTTTTTGCTTCATTGCAATACAGAAAACAAAGAAACAGGGCTCGCCTTCCCCCAGGCCCCAACCCTTTGCCAATTATCGGAAACCTGCTTGATTTTCCACCAAAAGGTGTTCTAGAATATAAGCATTGGTTCCAACACAAGGCACTTTACGGGCCAATAAGCTCTGTTACTGTATTCGGCGAGACTCTTATACTACTGAATGATAAGAATGTAGTAAACGAGTTATTAACTCAAAGATCAGCAATAACCTCTGGAAGACCGAGCCTAGTGTTTTCCGATCTTTGTGGCTTTAACAAATTACTCTCCAACCAACAATATGACGATACATTTCGTTATCAGCGTAGGCTGTTGCATCAGGAGATAGTTACTGCAACAGAAATCGCTCAGTTCAGCTCAGTTCAAGAGCTAGAGACAGATCAGCTACTTGTACACATACTGCAAAGTCCTCAAAAGACTCTCAAACATCTTAAAGCGTAAGTCAACATTGAGAAATTATGGAGAGACAGAAAATCAATCCATAGCTTAAAACAGACATTTAGAGTATAGCCATGAGCCTATTGAACATATTACTGATTCCTTCTAGACGCATCGGTGTTATTATTCTTAAGACAACATATGGATACGAGGTTGAGCCAGATAAACCAGAACCATTGGTGGCCTTGGTTGAGCGTATGTTGGTCTATATATCAGAGGCATCCTTTCCTCTTTATTGGATGGTTGACATTATCCCAAGCCTAAAAGGTTTGCCCAGCTTTCTCCCTGGTATGAAATTCAAGAGGAGTGCTAGAGAACGCAATATTGCTAGTCAAGCAACAGCAACTATCCCGTATGAATTTGTTAAAGAACAGCTAAAGCGTGGTAACAATCAGCCATCATATGTGTCTAGATTGATGCAGACGGTTAGCGACACCCACGATCACGCAGATGGTGTTGGAGTAAGCCAAGGCGATGAAGAAACAATAAAATGGACAGCGGCTATCTTATACATTGCTGGAGCAGATACTACGGCGGTAACTCTGGTATTCTTTATCCAGGCTATGACAATGTTCCCTGGTGTTCAGCGCAAGGCACAAGAACAGATTGACGCTATAACCGGTGGCAATCGACTTCCCGGCCTGAAAGATCGAGAAAATCTGCCGTATGTTGAGAGCGTTGTTAAAGAAGTTTATCGCTGGGCCCCCGTTGTCCCTTTGACAGAGGTGCATGTGGTTGAAGAAGATATCTTTTATCAAGGGCACTTGTTACCAAAAGGGGCATGCATACTCCCTAACGCTTGGTGGTTCTTACATGACCCTGAAACTTATCAGAATCCTGATTCTTTCTGCCCAGATAGATATCTAGAGCCTCGTAATGAGCCTGACTTAAAGGCTGAGGCATTTGGATATGGACGTCGGAGATGCCCTGGCTTACTGCTGGCTGATTCAAATGTCTACCTTACGATCGTAAAGATATTGAGTGTCTTTGATATCCAGAAAGCAGTTGACAAAAGTGGCAAAGAGATTGAGGTACATCTTAACCCTCAGCCAGGGATATTTAGTCAGCCAGGAGAGTTCAAGTACAGTGTCAAACCGCGGAGTATTCAGCATGAGGAGCTTATATGACGCATCGAGGCGGAGCAACCTGAGAGAAAAGGTGATATGGAAAAACTTGGTGTTGGTGCTAAAGAATAGGAAGATATTTTGGCTCATAAGGCATGATATCTTAGGGTTTAAGATAATATTATATCAATTTGTTGTGAAGAATAGGTTACCAAGGTATTTATAGCTTATCATGACCTGGCCCTACTATCCCCTGCGAATATACTTGAGCTATATTACATTTCTTATTAAAAGCACGTCTGCAACGTCGCAGTAATGTCTTTCACTTCTGTATGCTTTTCTCCTTATCATCCGAGCTTGACCTCCTACTGGGCCCTTTCACACGTTTCGTATTCTTATAGGGCCGCTTTTGTAGATATGAGGTGTTCTTAAGAACGGCGCTGCTAATGTAGAGCTCATCTCCGTTTGCATACACGCCACTGATAGTAACCATCTTGCTAAACGAGATGCCAAAGTAATACTCGGGGACAGTCATATGATCGGTTTCAGTAGTGCTTTGGTATTTAGTGTATGCTTTGGTGTTGCTGTAGGTAAACTGGTAGTTGAGGCTGAGGTCGAACTGTACAATCTTGAAACCGGCCTCGGCACTGACTGATACGCCAAGCTCGTGCTGCATGGTTGTGCTCTTTTCTTGGGAAAACCCGTATGTCACCGTCTTATTGTAAGCCGCATCCCCTTTCCCATCGTTGATTTTGACGAGATTGACAATCCAGGCGGCAGATTTGCTGACTGTACAGAAAGGATTGCTTATATGGGCAATAATCCTTTTGTCATTTGGCGGGAAGAGGGCGGTTAGCGGTAGTGTAACCTTTGCCAGAGCGGTTTCGACAAAGACGTCGCCCTCACTAGGAATATTCTCGTGCGTAAACTCTGGTGGTTTGGCGCTGAATTTGGTGTATTCCTTGGGCAGACTGATCGCAAGAACCCGGCTAGTGGCCGTTTGAGGCTGACCGAAGGACCCCACACCGACGAAAGTGCCTGTGTCAAGGGGCAGAAGTTGCTGACCGCTGATTGTCATTTTGGAAGGCTTAGTTTTCCATAGTGAAAGTTTGTTGTTCTTGCTTCCACTACCTTGCCAGATTGATTTGGCTGGGAAGGTACCTTGCAAGGTAAGGTCCTTTCGCACACACCAAATCGAGCTGAAATCAGGCTTTTGCTTGTTCTTTATGGTGAATGCAACATCGCCAAGCGCGACATAACCGTCCGAACATTTGGCTCTCAAAAGGAGATAGTCGATACCATCTGTGCCTATTTCGGCCCAAATTGGAGTCCAGTCGATAGGCTCTTTGAGGGCTGGATTTGACGGATTCAGCTCATCTGGATTCAGTGCCACAAGCAATGTGGCGCGCTTGCCGTTGGGGTTATTTCCCTTATCCCTTATGGCAATGCCTCCCAAGGGGCGAAACGAACTGTTTGGTGATGTTGCCTGACCAAGCTCCATGTCCGGTTTGCCATCTGCTCCCTTTCTCCCCCAGCTAAACGTATAGCTAGTTGTTAGAGCAACCCTGATCTCTCCATAGTTGTGAAATGCAAGGCCGTCATCGAAGGGTAATGCATTGACTTGGTGAAAAGATGATAGGGGTAGGATAAAAAGCTTGATGATGAAGGCTAACTTCATGTTGATCTTCGCCAAAGGACCGGTCAAGGTTTGGAGTGGTTGATGCTGATGTTCTGTGAAGTGGTTGGTGATATGGAATGAGGTGACTTCCTCGCTACATATATGTAATTGTAGATGTGGTGAGCTACGCATTGAAAAATACGAGCAATATTCTGGTGCGGCCAGCTTTGGCCCTTCAACTACTGTACTGGAACCACGCTGGTGGTTAGGTTTCCTGTAAATATTACATCAGCTTGATCCAAAGCTGCGACAATGATCACCCCCATGACCTCTCCGCGGTGCCCAAATTTCAGCGAGGGAGTAGAACCTTGTTTCAGAGGTTCAGTGCATTGCAAAAGGCCTTTCCCAAACTATCTACCCAGATATAAATTCGTGTAACAGCGTCGTATTCGTCTCAGCCATCGTTCAATTCAGTATGCAATGCGATCTTCTTGCTCGTGTGAAAAAGCGGTCAAAGACGCAAGACGGATAGAATAGCTCATCGACAGTAGCATGATGATGTCTTAGTTAAATTACATGAGTACAAGTATGCGAGGGGTTAGTAGAGGCATAGGGACATGCAAGAGATGACAACAGTGACGAGACTCCTATTTGCAGATCCCCTTATCTCCACTACCTCATTCGCTGAGACATTCCAGCATTTGCATTGGACGGAGTTTCAGCCTCATACAGTCTACACCCATGAATGTTTTAATGTTCGTGACCTCGCCGGGGTTCAGATCAGGGATTATTAGCCAATCAGGTTATAAGAAACACTAGCAATAAACGTCAAAAAAACCTCTTAATTATAAGATAGAGTTTGGGAAATCAAAGTCACGAAGACCAACAGGGGGCAGGGTTGCGGGGTATGAGACATTCCAGGGATAGAGTCTAACTGGCTGTAAGTGTAAATGTCAAGTTACCAATACACCACCCACATGATCAACCAGCTTGATATTACTAATGCTGAATTGGCCACGGATTGGCCACCGTTTTAGTGGCGTATCAAGTGGTCCGATTGTGACTGGTATCTTGGCTGCGGAGTTTGTCGTTGTTCAAAATCGAACCATCCATGTGACTCCAAAGTCGTATTTCAAGACACAATGGGGTATGTATAGCTTACTAAGTATAAGATTTTCAAACTAATATCCTACAATCCCAAAAACATTCAACTCATGTGGACACTCACAACATGCTTGAGGCGAATGGGAAAATGGGCGACATAATGAGACACACCAGGAACAGTCAGAGATGGAGCCTGTGAGAAAGTGAGTAAGGCTTAGACATTTGCCAACGTTGCCATAAACTAACTATATTTGTAGCTATCTTTCGCCATATACATCCATGTGCCCATTGAGCAAGAGACTGGAATCTCCTGGTCCATATCCACATCCTCTTGTGAGAAAGTGTCTACTAGTAAAATGTTGACTATTTCGGCTATAGGATTTGGTATGGTAATCTCGCTTTCTAGAGCGAGAGGGAGGGGGAGGAGAGGATGAGAGAGAAGGGAGAGGGGGCGTTGGAGAGGGAGGGAAAAAGGTAATGGCCACGGTGGGCTCTTCAACACCCCGTGGGGGTTCACTCGTTGGTTCCACCTTTTCCCCGCCATTGAGGTCTTCGGCTCAGTTTTCATCTCCGAGCATTCAATATCAGTAACGAGGCATTGGCCAGCGTACATGGCATAAAACGGAATGGTCGAATATACAAGGCAGAAATGTAAATGGGACACCAAGTGTCCAAAGCGGCCTTCTCTGGCCTTTTCCTCTAAAATGCCAAGTCTGGCCTCTTGTTCTTCCGCCAACATTTCCACTACATGACCTGTTAGTCTTATAGCGCCAAAAGAAAGCCAAGGAAGAGATGAGAGGAATAATCTGATTCCATGTGAGATGAAGATTTCGCCAACTCATTAGCTCTGGTCGGATCCCCTGCACGACAAGCACTGAGAGAGATGGTGGTGTGAATGGTGGTGTGGATGGTGGTGTGGATGGTGGTGTGGATGGTGGTCGTAGAGGAGGAGGGGAATGAGGCTCCTCCAAGGCTGCAAAAACCCCAGAGTCTAACACTGTTGTTGCTGCGCAGGGATGTATGCATCCTATCGTCTTTGATACCGGACGGTGTATCTTCTCTCGCCTTCTTTTCGTTTCCGCCAACCTGGAAAAAGAATTCACCAAAAGATACCCAATGGCTATATCTCTCCCTTATTCCACTTTGTTTCTCTTCGTTCCGTTTGTGTCTTTTGATTTCTCTTGTATCCCCTGATTCCTCCTGTTGCCCACCTTGTCTCCATGTCTCTCTTATTATTGACCCTCGAACATGAGTTATACCTACCCTAATCTGCTTCATTGCGTTTCACGTTAAGGGTTGCGCAAATATTCTTGGAGTTAATATGACATCATGATTCTGTAAGAGAGTTGAGTTGAGTTACTGACAACGGCTGGCAATAGCTGACGAGTTCGATAACGCCTGATCACGGACTTTATTTCTCCACTCAATGAAAGTTTCTCAAACAGACGAGGGGTTCTTCAAAATTGAAAGTCGCTACACTTGGTTTACGGTTACTTGTTGAACGTGGTAAATGAAGAGGGAGAAGCGTTCCAATTGTCCTTCACTGCCACAAGCGCGTCTCTTAAAACGGTGGGCCGTTTGCTTGTTTTGCAGTTGGATATATGAGTCTTTTTTAAAGTTCTGTCACCTCAGAAATCTTATCACAAGTCTCCTGGATGATTATTCCAATAACCTAACTGAAATGGGTAAACACAAGAGAAGTGCAATCACATCCAGAAAGGGCTCATGAAAAGGAGGTGGTGATAGGAGGTTGGGCCATTCAATGTGGCCATCTTGCTAGACAATCACAAAGCTATGACCATCTTAACTTTTGGCATGGCATCCAAAGATGCATAATGTTCCAATTTGCTGATATGGCCCATATTGCGAGTTGAAGGCTACCCATGAAAGGTGTTGGAGACTGAGTCAATGCTGGGCCTCAGACTTTTTTTTTGGCGCACGACGAGAAAGAAATGAAGTTTGTCTATAATCAAGACACCCTTTTTCATTCATTTTTATTTAAAAACAATCAATATGGCTCTAAAATATTTTGATCCCTATGCTGCAATAGTAACCTCAGACTGTAATGGTCAATAGCCCAGAATCTACGGATGTAGAATTTCCTGTCAAGGGTATCAAGATAGACCGGCAGACTCTGTATCCCTGTTCTTACTTTGACAATACATGACAAGTCTTATTAATGAGCTTATGCAATGTGTTTTGAAACTTGTTCAAATAATATATTTGCCGTTCTATTTTACCAACCCAACTGTTCTATCTGATTTTCATAGGTGAACTTTGACATTGCTCCAACACAATAGAACCTCCAGACAAATCCCGCCTATTCTCTAGATCCCGTTTCCTGAGCCAAAAGGGCTAAAGGCATATTGGACGCCCAATGGTGAGAGAGCCGGTCCACCGTTCTGCAGCAGGTCCTTTGAGTTGTCGGCAACACCAAAGTAGGAATATCGGGTGACGCAAGAGCTATTGTCAAGGAAGGGGATCGCCTTCTTAAGGAACGCGCTCTGCTCAGCAGCTGATCCAAAACCCTTGAACTATTGCACCGATTAGTATCCAGAAAATCATGTTGCGTGTTTGAAGGGGAGTTGGTGTGGGTAACATACCTCTGTGATCCAGACCTGGCGTCCATTGCCAAGCTTGCAGACCTTGTTGACCCAAGCCTCAAGGTCATTCTCCAGAGTGTGGTCGTTGTACCAATGCACTGGGATAAAGTCGATATGACAACCCTTGCAAGCCTGTAGGAACTGGCTCAGCCAGTCGTAGCCGTCATTGGAGACAGCAGGAGCGCCGATCCGAGCATGGCCGGCGAAAGGCTCCATGTACGTCTTCCAAGCTGCCGCCGCGGCGCTGGGGCTAAGGTTGGCCTGGTCTCCTCTCTCCGGCTCATTGAAGCCCAGCACATGGCTCGAACCTCCTTTGTTAACCCAATACCAAGCATTGTCAAACCATTGCTTGGTATGGTAGCTTTGCGTGCCCCAGAGCATGGGAACAAACTCTGCCCATGGCTGCTTCGATTTGGTTGTGCTATCCCAGTTGTACTGCCAGTTGACCTGGGAAGCGTGGCCGTTCCGTGAGCCACCAAACTGCCCAATGGGGATGTCATCATTGGCAGCCAGGCCACGTTTGGGGGTGTTTGCGGCAAGAGCTGGAGTGAAGAAGACAGCCGCAAGGCCAATCAGCTTGGTAGAGAAATACATGTTGGCTGAGTGGATATGGTACGTAAAGAGGGAGAGACGAGGTGTATGATGGGCTTATTGATAGACAATGTTGAGCTTCCAAAGTGATGCAAATGTTTCTGAGATGATTTGAGTTGCTGATGAGGATATGAATGAGGTGACCAAGAAACTACTATATATACTCAAATGTTCTTGCCGACTCTTTCCACAACATATTGCGACCTTTACATTTGCATTCGCCGAGTCACCAAGCCTCTCATCCATCCTCCGAGGACCGACTAATGATTACACATCGTCGTTGATAGGATTCCATTTAGGAGTAAAAGAATAGGCATATCAGACTAGAACATAATGGATAGGTGGTACTCTTTTTCTCTTGATCATCAGCGCCTTCGGTGCCTTGTTGACGATAGGCTGAGAATTCATGTCCAATGAATCCGGATATTCGGCCCCTATGAGGTATGCGATGTAACAATATCAGCTAGCTATTGTTTTGAATATGACATTTGTGGGGATAGTGAGAAGTACCGGGTACATCAGATGCAAAGGCATATCGAGCCCTCGCGCGCAGTGAATATGCTTATATGGACGCCTGGGGAGGGGGATCCTGCAGGAATGCGTGGATATGGAGGCGGGGTGCCATCAGGAATACAATGCCAATCTTCTTCTGCCTTCAACCCCATGTTACCTTGTCTGACAGGGGCCAATTCATCGGCAATGTAACCCTAAGGGCAATACTCCTGTTCCTACAATCCTTTACTGCAACAGATCTCACAGGCCTAGACTCGATCATGGTGCCTTGAAACAATAAACAATGAATGCTACTATGCCTTGACGGATCTCGCGTCGCCACGTGGGAGCCGAAGTCTGTCTGTCTGACCTGAGACATCCGCACAGGGATTGACGAGTCCCCCATTTTCGGCGCCAGAGTCTAAAGATAATTTATGCATGGTAGATCTGGTGGACTAGATTAGATAAATATGGTAATTTATCGAACAAGTGCCATGCAGCTATGTGTATCCGAGTATATAATCCACCTTTTAGAGGTTGGTTACTGATTTTTTTTCTCTCCCAGCTCCAATTCACGAGTGGAAGTCAACTGTAACAGATGCATCTATCTATGGTGCTTATTAAATCACTCAGCAATACCTTGTTCGATACCACTGTGTTTTATTTTCGCCATAAAAGGAAAGTATTTAGAAGCTCTCCATGGATGCCCATCCTTCCGCAAGCCTTCTTCACTAGAGTTCGGCATAGGAGCATTTGTCAGACAAAAAGGATGGACTGCCATCCTCTAAGGCTGGACCCAATTTGGAAGTTCGCGCCTCTTTCGTCCGAAGCCGAGCGCGACATCAACTTTGCATGTTGCAATTTTGCCTGCGTTCGCCTTTGCTGAACGGCTTCATCGCGAGGACATGGACTTGTTACGGGTGCCTAGAATATCACGATCCATAGCAAAGGATGGAAAGGATGGAATGGATGGTAATCGATGGCTCCTGAGCTGGATGAATCGCTCCGGATCTGTCGTCACTTGTAGGTTAGAAACAACTATATAAGTCGAATAATTGCTGTCCATTATCAGTCAACATCATCAACAAACAATCAATTCAACAGCCATCAACAGAACAATATCCATTCATCTATCAGCCATCTATTACTCATCCATCTTTGCATTTTTCAACAATCACCATGCACTTCCTACCTCTTCTCCTCCTTGTTGGCGCTGTCACCGCCCTCCCAGCAGCTACTCCTAGCTCTGACGTGGCTCTACCAAGCGAAACCGTACTTGACATCGAAGCCATCAAGGCCGTGAATGAAACCTCATTCGAAAGCTATCAGACGGGCGGCTTGGTTCGTCAACCCGTCTCTCAGGATGGAGAGATCACCAAGCGTGCCTGGACATGCAACAAGACTCCCACTCAGACCTCGGGAGACAAGGATACCGGCGGCAAGGGTATCACCATCACCAATGACGCCAAGGCCCGTCGTGGCTTCTACATCTACCATAACAGCTGCGACAGCGTCCCTTGGAAGTACATCTGGATTGAAGCTGGCCAGACCAAGTTCGTTTCCTTCCCCGATCGTTTCGAGGGCCGCATCCAGCGCGGCGTCGACAAGTTCATGCTCAACGGCCAGCCCCAGACCCTTGGCTCTTGGTTCGAAGTCAGCTGGGACCAGAAAGGCGTTGCCTGGGCTGATGTCTCTCTCATCCGTGGATGTGACGGCGCTATCCTGATTCGTTCTTTGGACAACTCTGGTGCCTGGAAGGGCTTTACTCAATGGATCCTGGATGGTGCGCCTGCCGGGGCCTATGCCAAGAAGAGCGATGGACAGTCCGTCATCGCCGCCACTGAGGGACGCAATGCCGCCATCAACACAATTCCTCGTGACTGGGACTTGCAGAAGGTTGGCGCCCAGTACGTCTATGTTGATGACTCTCACGGCAGCCCCGTCATCGCATCCCAAAACGGCCGCTTCAGCACTCACTGGCCCGAGGGACGTCCTTAAGTGTATCAATTCATGTGTTTCTATCAAATAGTGGGGCTTTTATTGGTCATGCACCTGGTATAGCTGCGGGCAGCCTTGGGTTACACGTCCTGTCGGGTGGAAAGCTGTCCCAATACGACTTCGAGTCTCTTAGAGCAGCCAAGCCACCCTTTCTCTTTGTAGCTAGCTATATAGACTTTCTTTCTCTATCTCTTCAATACAATACGTGTTCCTAACCTTGTGCCTCAGTCTAATAGTTTCGTCAAAGTGGCCATGTTGCAATGACCTGGATTTTGATATTTTGAACCATCGTAAAGTAACAGATTGTCTGAACATTATCCTTGCACTAAAATATTGGGATACTCAAATCTCTGTCCGAAGATGTTTACAACTTTTAAAGAAACTATGGTAAAAGTATTACACAGCCTATAACTGCCAGAAATGTAGAGCTTGTGAGTTCAGGAGACATTAGGCTGGATACCAGCGAAAGTCAGTGCCAACATTAAAGTAAAGATGTGTTCTAGCCTGTCACACTGGAAAAAATGGTGAACAGATAAGGACCTAGGATGCATATTAATGGAAGAGCGACAAATAGGAGCAAGGTGAATGGAGAAAAAGAGGGAGAGTAAAAGAAGTAGTAGATATGACTAAATGTCTAATATTTGGTACGTCTGAGTAATGTTCCACACATTTGGGTTTATACAATATATAACTGAGCTGTGAAGATCTATAAGACTCTATAAAACCTCATTTATATCCTTTTCCTTCTAAACAACATATCAATCCAGTATACTTTCCGCTACTCAAAGCCCCAAATGCCATCAACTCCCTACTGGTCGACACCAGGCATGCAAATGTCTCTTTGGATAATACGCAGCGATACACTCCCTCCATTCCATATCTTCTGCCGTAGTCTTATCCAAAACCATGTCGAATCTCCGAATCATGGTTGCAAATGCAATGTAGAGCTCGCTCCACGCCAGGTTCACACCAAAGCACATCCGAGGACCCCTACTAAAAGCCACCAAAAAGTCTTCTAGGCGCTTTGTGTCGTCGGCCAGCCACCTCTCCGGCTTGAAGGCCAACGCATCTTTGAAGATTTCCTCTGACTGGTGTACGTGGAGGATGGCCATGCCGACGATGGTGCCGCCGGGGATGCGCCTACCAGAGATTGTTGCCCCCTCGGGTGGCACAATGCGTGTGAGCGATACGCCAGACGGGATGTGACGAAGCGACTCTTTGATGGTCGCAGTCAAAAGCGGGAGGCCTTCCAGATCTTGAACACTTGGATGAGTGTCGAGATCTGGCCATGCGGTAGCTACTTCAACCCTCAGCTGGCGAAGAAGTTCAGGCTGATTCAATAAGTGCCAGTGTCCCATCAGTAGCGTATCGGCAACAGTATTTGCTCCGGCAAAGATCAAGGTGAGTCCCTCATCATGCAGTTCTCCCGACTCGGGAACGACTTTACTCTTATACGATGCCTTGTCAAGCATGCGATGAAACACCGTCTGATGTGCCGCCTCGTCCAGCTTTTCAGGTGAGTCAATCACAGCCTTTAGTTGTTCTTGAATCAAGGCTCGGACTTGGTAGATTCTTGGGGTGAGCCTCTCGGGATCTGGAAGTGTTTTCATCATAATTGATGGCGGGATAGCGTAGGCTAGCTTCCGAATGAGAGGAAAGTTCTTGAGGAGGGGTAGAGCCCGCAGACTGGCATCCATGGCGAGGATCAATGGATCTGCAAAAGATGGGGCGTCAATTGCGTTGATGCAGTCGCCCAGAGTGAAGTCCATGATTGTGTCGAGTGTAAATGATCGGAAGGCATAGAGAAAGTCGATCGATCTATTTTCCGCATTGCTTCGCGCGATGGCTGCAGCTAAGCGATCGGCCTAGAAAAGGGCATGTTTCTTAGCTTTCGTTGTGCGTGTGCGTGTGTGTGTGTGTGTGGTAGCATCCTACTTACATTTTGCCAAACAAGGCCCTCGATGTTTTTGATGGCCCTCTTGGAGAACATGGGCTGGAGAACAGCTCTCCGCTCCTTGGCCTTGTCATACTTGAGCGTGACAAACGACCCAGAACGAACACCAGGTGTGCCGTACAGACCAATGTCCTTGTCCCATCGCCGAGATCCATTGTATATCTCGTGGAAAGCCGCGGGGTTTCCAAAATGAAGCTTGGCATGTCAGCCCATGCATTTGGTGCACATATCAAGAACAAACTCACCTCGTTCGGACCAACACGGACAATATCCCCTATTATTGAGGCTAGATGATGACATAACGTTTATCTCTTGCTTGTGAAACATTACCATGCTTTTCATGGAGACCAAATAACTCATTTGCAAGCGTCTGATGCAGGAACACTTCTTTGTACGCCTTCCACCACAACGTGGCACCAGCCATTGATGGGCCGGGGAAATGTCTAAGTGGATGGAATAACACGTTGTACAGCAAAGGGAACAGCCCTATCAGGGCAAATGCCAAAGCCCAGCCCCAAATGGGCACTATGGAGACAATAGATGTCAATGGTTGTTCCATGTTTGACGTATAAAATGGGACGAATGATAATTCGTGTTCGTTTTCGTTATTCGACATGTACTACGAGGACGATCACTGAGGCAATGGACTTTATAAACTGAGCCATCTCTGCGTATTCTCGTCTATAAACTGAGCGAGCTTCGACCGGGCGACTGAGGCTTGGATGTGTCAACGGATGACTAGAATCCTGCCCATGAAGGCGGCCATGCCGAAGCTCTGGTGGTGTATAGCCTATGGACAATGATTGGATTCACCCTACGGAGAGAAGCTCAATAGGGAAACAATACTCGTAATTTTTTTTATCGCACAACGTACTAAAGCCTTGTGATGGTTGTCACCACAGCCTTGCCGATGACAGGAGGGACCATAAGTTGGAACTCCCAATCTGACCGGGCGCCTTCGCTCTATTGGCTGTTGAGGGTGTTGAACCGTGGCAAACTACTGGCTGGCTTATCTGCTTAAATGAGTACTGGCCTATGAGAAATATTTCTGTAGGCAGTTTTATCATCCTATAAGCACTATTTATGTGTCAGAGATGGTCAGATGGGAAGCTATAGCCTCACCGAGACTCCCGGGTAGGGAGCATAGCAATGACAGTAGGATTGAGGCTTGACGACGACGGTCAGAAGGCCTCATCTCCGACACAGATTTTTCAGTGTTCTCATTCCATCGGCCACTACGACGATGCAATCCATTCGTATCATTTCCGTGAAGAATGTGAAAGGTACTCTGATGTGTAATGCTCATTTAACTGGAGATGCCTCGCCCATTCCGGGATGATTCCAGAAGCTTGGAATTGTTAAAATGGTTTTTAGATGGTAACTGGGACGTACGTATTCACCTCGTAAAATCTCAATCTGATGACATGTCAAAGCGTTTGAGCACCACTAGAGATAACTCATCCTGTCCATGTTCCATCGTCTCGGCGTCCCGGCTATCGCATCCTCGGCTATTGCCAGGTTTCGCGATGCTGGGATCGAGCTTGGGCCACGGGTTTCGCATTTTAAATGTGTTGGTTCAAAAATGACACATCCCATACTAATAGCGCACTGTAGCGCTTTGTGTGTTAAGATGGATGCATCCCGAACGGCCCGTAGGGTCGAAACCGGAGTCGCAGTTTCGCTGACCGAGTGGGAGTCTGAATCATACCAACTCCTCGTTTTGGGCCCCTAGTCTATAGTTTAAGGTTACTAAGACTAAATACGCGTTTAATAACCTTTTCGACGCTTGTTCCGATAGAAAATCAGGCAATGGAATCCCTTGAACCCCTGCAGGATATGTTGGATGCAAGTTGTGTGACCTACATGATGCCTGGGACGGGCGTTATTATCCACACACACTATTTGTCAGCTTGGAAGGATCGCCGAGAATCAATACTCCTATCTACTAGGGGGGCCGCCAACTTGGCCAGTTCCCCGACCTGCTCCACTTAGGTCGGGGGGTGCTCTGAGTAGCAAAACGAGCTTTGAATCGCAAAAAAAAAACGACTTTAAGATATACTATAATTTATGTGCTTGATATGTACTATAATTCTTACTAATCAACACGTGATATATAACCCTAACCCGGAGTCACGGACCCTAACCCTTATATACTCGTCTTCTGCTAAGCTAATGTATCTTTTTTTTTGCGATTCAAAGCTCGTTTTGCTACTCAGAGCACCCCCCGACCTAGGTGGAGCAGGTCGGGGAGTTGGCCAAGTTGGCGGCCCCCCTAGTAGAGTGTGGAAACGCGATATATGTGTGGGCTGTCTGATGCAGCCTACTTATCGAGCATCAAGCCGCACTTGAACTTACACCCTGGGATGCGAAAAACTCGATGTTTTAGTTTAAACACATATTGTAGAATGCTTCTTATCGTAACTGTGTACTGACGAATTGGATGTACGTAACAGGAACGTTGAAGGATCCTGGAGCCCCAGCCAATACGAAGGAAGCCTTGCGGAGATCACTACTTTGGGACAACCAACAAGCAATAGAAGATCCACCATCGCCCTGCAGAGGTATCCTACTATGTGCCTGGTAATTTCCACAAAAGAAAGGGATGCTAATTCGCATTCTACCAGAATTCCTTTGTGCGAATACGAGTGCGTACCTGAATGTGAAAAAAACGTGTCGCAGGAGACGGTCCGTCGCACAATACTGCAGTCTCCCCCACTTGTGCAATTGGTAATTAAATGCCATGGGGATCTTGTTTGACTGTTGGCCAGATCAACCGGATCTAAGCATGTTGGCCGGGAAGAGGCTTCTCGACCTGTTCACTATGTAAACCGCTGATGGACTGCAGCAATAGCTTCATTCTCCTCCGCTTCTCATATTCCTGAAGTAATTGCCATTTCACCAAATCCGTGTTTCACCTCTGAACCTCGTCCTCGGCACTTGTTGACTGCTCGAGTTTGCGTATAGCAAAACAAATACGATTACTTCAATCACTCCCTCATAATGGCCTCTCCGCCTGAAGCAATACGACGGCGAGGCAATGGCCAAACTGCAGGTAATGGCGAGTTAAAAAGGGAGCCGGAGGTTGATGTCAGTGTCTTTGCCAGGCAACAGATATCTGGCGGCTGGGTTCCGGGCATGGATCCCAAAATTGACTACATTGGCGAGTTCGAGTTTGGAGGCTCCCTCGGCACGCTGGCCTTGATGATCGGATTTCCTTTGTTAATGTACTACATGTGGATTGGCGCAGCTTACTACGACGGCAAGCTGCCTCTCCCACAATCCGGTCAGTCGCTGGCAGAGTTTGGAAAGCATCTTGGTAACCTCGTCTACACGGGCGCGTATCCCCATGCCAGGGCGTGGAAGATATACTGGGTCTACTATGTCTTTGAAGCGGCTTGCTACATCTTCATGCCTGGCTTCACATGCTATGGTAAGCCGTTGCCTCATGAGGGCGGTAAGAAGCTCACCTACTACTGCTCCGCATACAGCAGCTTTTACTTCACCATTCTTGTCATGGCCGCTCTTCATATAACGGGCCTGTTCCACTTGGGCGATCTTATTGATGAGTTTGGTCCGCTCTTGTCCGTATCAATTCTCTCCGGCTTTCTCGCCAGCTTCTACGCCTACTTTTCAGCATTGGCTCGTGGCAAGCAGCATCGAGTTACCGGATACCCCATCTACGACTTTTTCATGGGCGCCGAGCTCAATCCCCGCCTGTTTGGCATCCTCGACTTCAAGATGTTTTACGAGGTCCGCATCCCTTGGTTTATTCTTTTCGGATTGAGCTGTTCTGCCGCAGCGAAACAGTATGAGACGTATGGCTATGTTTCTGGCGAAGTCATGTTCCTCGTCATGGTGCATTTTCTCTACGCCAACGCCACCGGCAAGGGCGAGCATCTTATCACCACGACTTGGGATATGTATCAAGAGAAACTAGGCTTCCTTTTGACCTTTTGGAACATGGCTGGTGTGCCCATGTCATACTGCCACTGCACACTCTATCTCGCCTATCGGGATCCCGCCACCTATGCATGGAACAAATACGCCCTCGCCGCATTGTACATATCTTACATCATTGCCTACTACGTTTGGGATACAGCCAACAGCCAGAAGAACTCGTTCAGGATGATGGAGCGCGGCACATTTGTCAAGCGAAAGACCTTCCCGCAGCTGCCTTGGCAAGAAGTCAGCAGCCCGATCGCCATCGACACAGAGACTGGTGACCGAATTCTCGCGAGCGGCTGGTACGGATATGCGCGCAAGATTCACTACACATGCGACATGTTCTTTGCGCTGTCTTGGGGTCTCATCACTGGGTTCGACAGCCCTTTCCCCTGGTTTTATCCCATCTTCTTCTGCGTCATGATTGGCCACCGGACGATGAGGGACGTCACCAGGTGCAGGGTCAAGTATGGTGCTGCCTGGAAAGAATATGAGAGACGAGTGCCATACTTGTTTATTCCGGTAAGCATCTTGACCGCTTATTTGTGTGTGAGATGAGCTAATGAATGTGTAGTATGTGATTTAAATCTTGGTTGCCGTGGAATGTGTATCCTGATAGAAGACGTAATTTGTCAGGTCGCTTCAGTGTTGGAGCCTGTCCTTTAAATGTAGCCATCCAGAATGATTTGATTGCATACTTACCTATCATACCTTCAAAGTGGCACTATTTATTTGTGTTATCCAGGATCAGGGGGCAAGGGATGAAAAATGAATGCCGAAAAGCCTAACTCATTAGACAAATTTATGCCTAATTTCTCTCTTGATTACTCTTTTGTCTAGCGATTTCCCTCGTTTCTGTACATTCCTCTGGTATTCCTTATTGTTCATGTTATAACCTTTGATCCGTGGCATTTTCCTCTCCAGTAGGAAACACTGGTTGATGCTATAAGTTGGGCCTAGACATAGGGCAGCTATATGGGCAATACGGATGTGAAATGAGAATTTTATATTCTTTATCAATGTTGATAAGCTCTTCGTTGTCGTTGCTGGCCGTTTCTAAATGACAAGAAGTTATAAATGAGTACGCGATCCCCCACATTAACGCAAATCTTATTGCCATGTACTGCAAATCCATAGCCGCGATACTGTAACGGCAGCCAAAGCACACGCCGACCATTCCGTGTCACCCAAGCACCATCCACGTTGAAGTTGGCTAACGGCGAATCTTGTACCAAAATGGCCTTCTTACTCTCCAATGCCAGTTGCCAAATCTTTTGGCGGATTTGGCGATGAACCCAACCATTTGGGTGTGTCTTCACGACGAGTTGATACACGTCAGTTAAAAATGCAACCGATTCAATTTCTTCATTAACCATTCCTTCGCTTTCGTCAAAGGCACGAAACTTCATGATGCATTGGCCAGTGTTTATTGACCACACCTCGATATGTCCGCTCCTAAATCCCATGGCAATGAGCTGGCTATCAAATGAAATGGAGAGTGAATTTGCTGCGATTTTGTCAGCGTGAATGGTTCTAGAAGGGCCAAGTTGGTTTCCCGAAATGATCCAGATCGAGGTGGAATATTCCGAAAACCCACTCTTATCGTTGAAGCGGCATTGAAGGGTAGCAAGCAAGCTTCCATCAGGAGAAATAGCTATCCTTTCGAACTCAAAGTCGTTCAGTACTTTAGCGCAGATGCTCTTCAGGCATTTGCCATCAGCCATGTTCCAAATCTGCAAGCCCTCATCCTCCCACCAAGCCCTTCTTGAAGCAGCGACCTTGCCGTCCGCCGATATTGTTACCCCCAAGGCGCTACCAGTGTAGGCATGCTCGTCTCCACCCACTCGCGTATCATGGATATAGATTGCGAGATCACTAGTAGCGACTGCAACCCATTGGTTGTCGGAGGATATAGCCGGTAGGCCAAAAAGCCCATGTCCGATTGGCCGTGGCGCGTGATTTTCCTTGGTGTTCCAAATCATAACCCCTTCTTTAAAACTTTGAAAAACCAACCAGCCATCGTTACAGAGTATAGCTCTTAAATAACGGGGAGTTTTCTTTTTAAAGAAATATTCGTCAGTTCTTAAGTCTATCGCAGTGATGTTATACTCTACGTCATCCGGGGGAGACAAATCCTCCTGATGTGTGGTGCCCAGAAAAATCGTCCCACCGTCAAGCGAAAATGTAATAGAAAATATATTATCATCTTCCGTGAGCATTTTCACAAGTTTGCCTGTAGCGCTATCCCAGATCCGGACAATCTTCCCATGCCCATAAGCAAGAAGCTTTCCATCAGTTGACGTAGAAAGTACATGCTCATTTGGCCAGTTATGGCCAGTGTCCGCCTCTATTGTTAAGCATTCGTCTGTATTGAGGTAAAAAATGCAAACTGTGTCATTGGTGAAAACTGCCGCAGCCCAGCTTCCATCGGGCGACATAGCCACACAGCGGCAAAAAATTCCGTCATGACCGCTAATCCTGTTCAATCCTAGTTTTTTGTCCCAAGTCATAGTGCGCCAATTTAAGAGTTGAAGAATGGCCCGCTCGCCGTTTGATGACATGGCCACTAAACGCACGGAATCCCTGCGTGAAATGCCGAGATCAACTGTCTTTAAACATTCACCACTGTTGAGATCCCAAGTTTTAAGCAAGCCCTTGCTACAAATGGAGAACAACAATGAATTGTCAGCCGAGAACTTAATGTCACAAATGCCGGCTTTATGTCCCAGGAGAGTGTGTACGCAGGAGTCATAGTCAGTCTTTGGGGCGGGCATGACGGATATTCGAGACTGGTTTGGTCGTCTATCAATAAACATTTGTCGTACAATGCTCATTTCCGGTGCAAATATAAGAGCAGAGTAATAAACTTGTAGGGGTGCCATTTCAATTTGATGTCGTGAGGAAAGGATGAACTTTTTAGCATCATGGAGAAAGGCTGCGGCGTTCATGTCGTTCTTGGGCCTTTTGTTTAGCATTTCATTATGTATCGATGATTCATTCATTACTCACATGATCAAGTTTCCCCAAACTTTCCACTGCGTGAATGCTTGCAGACAGCTGGCCCAGGATACCAAGTGCTTCTAGCCAGTTGAGTAGGCCCGTTGTCAAAAACTTATAGGCTAAATCGCTGTCCTTTACTCCTCCAAACCCTTTTTTCCAATGATGAGCCCAGTGTAGACATGCGTATTGAACCTCGGGCAGAATAAGTGTATTAATTTGTCCTTTATCAATACTTATAGGATGTGCTCCTAGATCGTTTAGTCCACAGATGTCTTCTTTGAGACCTTTTAGCAATAACTCAAGACACCGAGTCGCCAGTAGCTTGTGGACCTCCTTCTCGTCAATGTAGAATTTTATCGTATTAGCATTGCTGGGATCAATGAGGAAATCACGAAATGACTGGTGGTATAATCTGATAGGACTACCAGGATCATCCGGAATCACCAAAACTGAATGCAGCCAATCCAGTCGCTCTGTAATGATATCCACATCAATCGCAATAAGACTTGAAAGAACCGCAATAGTAGGAGGGTCCACAAGAGTAATGATAGCACCGACAATTGTCTTGAACTCGGATATCGCTTGGTGATATTCTGCCCCTTCAAGACCAGTGATCATCTGCTCCAGGATTGGCATATACGTGCGACCAAGCTCGCTACTATTCCACGATTTAAGGATCGTTTTGAGGCGGCTATCTGGGCCACCGCGACCATGGCGTTTATCTTCAATGAATCGGCAAGCAGTAGCTGCGAAGATGAACAGAGGAATAGCCATAGTAACCAATTTCTGAAATTCGTCCTGAGATGGCCATTTTTCCGGCAAAGTGACCCTAGACGCTTTCCCGGCCTCAGTCCAAATCTTTTCAAGTCGACCTTCCAGGAAGACTTGAATATCTTGAGTGATTGTGTCGAGGGAAATTTCTTCAAGAGGTTGGTCTTTGTACAGGCCCGGAATTTCTGCAAAACCCAGACGGATCGGCGTCTCAGGTCGGCTTGTCACGATAATCTTCAAACGAAACGTCTTGCTTTCCTTCATTCGTGATAGGAGTTCAATAATCTCTCGAGCACCCTTTTCATCTTCGCACTCATCGAGGGCATCTATAACAACAACAAATGGCTCAGCAGCTGAAGAGCCGTCGTAATTGCTTTCAGCCTCCTGTAGTGGTTCCAGAATCAGTTTTTCAAATTGCGGGCCCATCGACTTATTCATGATCTCAGGTTCGGCCTCCATAGTATTCCGCACATACTTGGCCATTGGGGCCAGTCGACGAACAAGCTGAGTCGCAACGGTTGTGGCAAAGCGATGAGCGCCAGAGCGATCTGCCTCGCCTCTTTTGAAGAAGAAACTTGCCCCCAAATATCCTCTATGGGCAAAATTGCTCGCTATTGTATATGCAATCGTAGACTTTCCCGTGCCGGCCATTCCATGGAGCCAGTAGATATGAGGATCTGTAGAACTTTTGACCCAGTCATTGATCTCTTTGAGCAGCTCAACTCTGGTACCGACATAGCATGAAGTAACATCGCTCGCATGGTTGGCATGAGAGTCGAATGCAGCATCACCCACAGTGGGTAGACCATTTACGACATACTGTTGATCAGGATTTAGCGTCGGGAGCACGTTGGGTCTCCTATGGACTCGAGATTAGCTCAAGTAGATATGGCATGTTCTCTCAACTTACGGTTTCATCTTATCCAACTGAGTTTTCAGTATTATATAGAGTGGATCACTCGGTCCCGTGTACTTGTTCAACCCAGAATGGTCTGTGTCCATAGAAACAGCCTTGCCAATACCTCGTGCCGAGTCTCTGGTAACAACCTTATAACACATGTTAGTTTCCTAGAACATCAGACATAGGTCGATGGCATTTACAAGGCCGGGCGAGAGCCACCCTAGAAAATAGGTTGGTTTAGTCTCATAGAAGGAAATGATCTGCGTCTTTGATCGGCGGGTTTCCCTTTGTTCCATACATTCGGCGAAGCGATCTTCAAGATCAGATAGATTCTCTCCATGGCTTCTCAGAGAAAGCAATAAGGAAGTGTCAGATCCGAGATAGCGTGTCAAGGCGGCATAAGCCGCTCCTAGTAACGATACCGGAGATCCTTGATGCGGCGTTCCAAGGAAAATAACTCCTACAGTGTTGTCGACGATGTCTCTCCCACCCTCATCAGAAGCCTCCCCGAGACATAGCGCCTATATAGAAGAGATTAGTATCCTAAGATAAGGATGAGTTTCCAGAGAACTGCTCAATACCTCCTTGATAATAATGCCGCCAAAACTATGGCCAACGAAAATTATCGGAACGCTCTGGAACAAATGTTAGATGAGCTTCTGATGATTCACAGCTAAATACTTACTGGGCGATTTGATCGATGTTTTTTAAGCAGACTGAGAAGCTTCTGTCCAACCTGCTGAGCAGTTTTGGCTGGGCTATCAGCCAGCCAATCCAAGTTTGACGAAAATCGCAAGATTCTAGCATGAGGGTAATCATTGGGCAGAATATCCTTAAGAAGATCAATGCGTTTTATTTTTTCATGGCCGTCTTGGTTCGATTCGGTATGGAGCTTGGCTGTCCAAGTGTATTCCGGATGGGCGCCAAGGCCATGAACAGCGACGATGCTATTCAACGAATGCGGTTAGATCCTCAAAATACAATACAAAAGCAGTTACTTGAGGAACTCACTCAAAGGTGCCATCTTCTGGGCCAGCGATATGTTCGATGCCGTCTGGGAGGTTCTTCGCTCGGCGACGGCGAGCTCTAATGATGGCTGGATATACTAGTAGCAGCACTATCGAAACCAATACTACCACCACGGTTATAATGATGGTAAGAACAGTCGCCCAATGTGATTGCGCTGACAGGGTTGATGGATCAACGGGAGAGGCGTTTGGTCTCGATTCCATGACAACAGACCAACTCGATGAAGTATCGACAAACGGTTAGGACTCCTCTTCATGCAGCGGTAATGTCCAAGGTAGAACAAGTGAATACGGCCATTCTTGATGCATATTCGTTGTATCCGGTAGCTTACGAAAGCCCAAACCCCGCAGCAAAGAACCCTTGGGCTCCAACAGCCTTCCCTTGTATTTGTTGTCTACACATCTGCTAATTAATGCCATGTACTACCCTGTACCTCTCTCTCTCTAACACCACCAAAATCATCACCCATAAAAAGGAGTCCTTGAGAGGGATATAAGAAGATTATAAAGCATACACTTTTCCGTTCTGACCAAGGTTGACTTACTAATGCGGAGTTTAAAGCCCGGACATTGCAACCCTGGCATCCACATCTCCTAACCTCATCGGCGAAGCTTAGAGGGTGCTGTAAACACACCGGATTGAATATTAATCCAGCGCTACCCGACGTTTAAGCCGCTTATGGATAGTCTGAAGCTTTTTAAGGCGATTTGGTCGAAAGCAGTGCTGCGAGTGCGTTAACTTGCCTTTTCCGTCTGCGACAACCAAAGGGCGCTGGGGGCATTTCCAATTTGTAAGCTCCCAAAGGAGATTCCATGGATTGCACGAGAATCTTACCGCGGGGACCATTTTTCTAATCAAGATTCCATCATTGCGATGCAAACTGAGGAAATGCATTGATTTGTAACCTCACAAGATAGATTAAGCCAGCAGGCCAACCAAAAAAAAAAAAGCCAATAGACAAGTAGGTATATATAATAACACCTCTATCGCTTAGTCCCATCTTCTCAATCATAACAACCAACCGAGGTTATCTATTCCAAGTATCTAGACTTATAACCCACCAACATATCCAACCGTCTCGCACTTTCCCCTTCCTCTTACATCTAAACATCAAAGAAACAACACAAAAACACAAAAATAGCAACTTACTCTCCCCTCCATCATTCATCATGACTGTCGGCGTATCCAAGCTGTGGCAGCCCCTCAAGGTGGGCAACCTGACCCTCTCTCACCGTCTGGTCATGGCCCCCTTAACTCGCTACCGCAACGGTGACAGACACGAGCCCCTTGATTTGAGCATTCAGTATTACTCTGACCGCGCTTGCGTCCCCGGAAGTCTCATCATCACAGAAGCCACTGGCGTCTCTGGTGCAGCTGAGGCGAGGGCGAGCCTCCCCGGCATCTGGACCGAGGAGGAGATTGCTGGCTGGGGGCGCATCTACGAAGCCGTCCACGCGAGGGGCAGCTTCATCTTCCAGCAGCTTTGGGATCTGGGACGTGGAGGCGACGCTGAATATGTCACGGGTCGTGGCTACAAGTTTGGCTCCAGCGGCAACATAGCGGTAAAGGGCCTAGCTACGCCTGAGCCCTTCACCGAAGAGGAAATCTGGCAAAAGATCAACGACTACCGCCAGGCGGCCAGGAATGTGATTGATGCTGGCGGCGACGGTGTCGAGATTCACGGTGCTCATGGATACCTGATCGACCAGTTCACCCGTGACAGCGCCAACAACCGAACCGATAAATGGGGTGGTTCCGTCGAGAACCGAAGCCGCTTCCTGCTCGAGGTCATCAAGGCCGTCACAGAAGAAATCGGCGCCGAGCGCACCGCTCTGCGCATCAGCCCCTTTGCCACCTACCAGTCTTCTTACTCCAGCGACACGTGGGAGCAGACCGGCCATGTCGTTCGCAAGCTCAAGGAGGGTGGATACAAGCTCGCCTATCTCTCCATCGTGGAGCCCCGCGGCGACCCGGCCCTCCTCGGCGGCGCCCCGGCGGCAGACCGGCCACAGCCCTTCACAAAGACGAAGCCCTCGTTGGACTTTATTCTAGAGGAGTGGGACAACTTCACCCCCGTCGTGGTCGGCGGAGGCTACAACGCCGACAACTCCGAGGAGGCCGTCGACGGTGTTTATAAAAAGTACGATGTCGCTGTCGCCATCGGACGCCACTTCATCTCCAACCCGGACCTCGTCTTCAAGGTCAAGAACAAGATCCCCTTCACGCCCTACATTCGAGAGACGTTTTACGTTCCCAAGAGTCCAATTGGATACAATGATTATCCCTTCAGCAAGGAGGCAATTGAGGCTGGATTAGTGCCGTTGGTGCCCAACTAGAGACGGCCGGCTGTATCGTTCCCGAGGGGGGATTGGAGGGTAGGATAGTAAGAAAGATACCAGAAGAGGCAAATACACGAAAGACGCCAGTGTTGTTGATGCAGTCATCGGCTATTTAGATTACGACATTAGAATATAGACTTGAATTTATGCCACTTTACCATCTTTTTCGTTGCGACCTGTTCTAGACATTTCTCATGATCTAAAGGCCAAGCCTCGCCAATGAGCTATGAGCGATTGCAGAGGGGGTTGCAGTGCTCCGAGACAACGATACCGAACTATGTAAGCATGCATATTCCATGTTACACCGTCGAGTGATTGACAAGCTGATCGATCCATGAGCCGGGCATCATCATACACATGAGCGAAGCAGAACCCATTCTCCATTCCTTTGGCATTCCGACCAAGGTTCCGCGACCGCAGCAGCGAATTGGGAATGAGGGAACAGCAAGCAACACATCATTTATGATATATTATTAAAATTTATGCTCCTTTCCTACCAAGTCGGGCAAAATCGCATGGAATTTTTCCCATCTTGGTAAACGTCGGTACAGCCTCGGTAAGGTCTCGCTCCGCCCAAGACACCAATGGGAGGCGACGAGTGTGTTTGAGGCAACGGAATGTGGTCATGCAGGGCGTCGATCACAGCAGGCCTTTGACTGGTCCTGCTGAAACACGTCTGTGATCTGAGTTTGCTCGTCCTGCTAGGGAAAATTCCTTATCAAGCCAACATGCCTTTTTGTCTTTTGGCCATGCTCTGACACTTACCCCTACCTACTCATTGACCTCGATCCCCAGGACTGCAGGTGGTTAAATAGATCGCGAAATCCGCTTGGGATCGAGATTTCTTGTTTAACAACAAAAGCATCATCGTATTTAACCAAGAGCAAAGAGTACAAAATGAACAAAGCCACAGTTAGTCTCTCCCTTACATGGACACGCCCTCTCTCTCTCACACACACACACACACAAACACACACCCTCCAACTACAATCCAGTCTCACTAACAAACATATGCCCAGATGTCTCGCCGTGTGTGCTTCACCAACAAAAAAGCCAGGTCCCTCATGGGGCGGGCTAGCTACGAGCTCAACTACATCCCCCGACTAGGCAAAATTGCCGAAAGGGAGGAGTACGATGATGCCACCAACTCCTACGGCATGAAGGCGGAGACTCAGGCCTGGCCCGACCTGATGAGCTTCCTGAGTCCCATTTTCGTCCCCATCTTGATTGTCATGGGGCTTTTGTATCTGCAGGCGTTGCTGGACAAGGGCTTGCTATGGGTACTGCGTTGTTATCAAGAAATGAAATACTAGCTTTGGTCACCCTCTCTTCCACGTGCAGTCTTCCACGTGCAGTGTGAATGAATGTCTTCTCCAAAACTCCCCATGTTTCACTTTCCCTCTTCCATCTCTCTCCCCATCTCCATTTATACCACACCCACCCCCAGACACATGAATTCTCCAAAGAGCCATATATCGTACATCAAAAAAGTCAATATGAAATTATGAACAATATGTATTCATCAACAGGAGAGCAGCACCCCCAACCATGATCCAAGGTATTCACAGAGTCATTACATTATATACAAGGAATCTTTCATCACTCATAAACCTCTCCCCCCTATCCTTCTTTCAAATCTTGACCAAAACCACAGCCTCCGTGTCCGCCACAGTGATGGATAAGTTGCCAGACCGGTCAGCCTTCACCCTCGCATTCGACTCCCTGCTGCTCACACGCACCGCCCTGCCCTTCGAGCTGGCCTCGTACGCAAAGCCATTAAACGTAATGCCGGTCTGGTCACGGGCACCAGCAGCAGTCAGGCGCTTCACTGTCCAGGACGAGTTGGCCGCCACCTTGAGCTTGTACGTCTGCTTGCCGCGGCTGGACTGCGGGGACGTGGAGTCAAACTCGCGGAGGTTGAGAGCCGCAATGCGCTTGAGGTCCCCGTTGACGTACGCGCCGTATCCGGAGTCCTTGTCCGCATCGCCGTTGAGGGACAGGACCTTGACCTCGAGGGTGTTCGACTTGGCGAGGAACGTTCCGGAGGCGAGCTTGCCGTAGTAAGGGGGCTTGGTGGCAAGCTGGCCGTTGGGCTGCCACGCAGCGTAGGGAGAGCCAACGGCCTGGTGGAAGTGCACACGCTTGATAACACCCGTGGAAGCAGCATACAGGGTGAAATCCATGCCCCAAAGAGCAGCGCCAAAGACGTCCGACAGACCAGCCGCACCACCACCGTAAAGACTGTTGTGCTCGCCGATAACATAGTCGGCGCTGATACTCTCCACCGTCTTAGCATAGTTGACGTGTCCGCCAATGGAGCGCGTGACAGCATTGTGGCTCATCAGCGTGTTCTGCAGAGTCACGCCGGGTTGCGTCGCACCAGCCATGTAGTTGTGCACGGAAATCTGCTTAACCCTGGCATCCCCCGCGCCCTCGGTGCTGAAGATGTCGGCGAGCTTGAGCCTCGAGCCGGGAGAGCTCAGCGAGGGGGCAATGTACTTGACGCCGTCGGCCAGGTCCGGGCACGAGCTGCGCAGAAGCGTCTCGAAGCGCTCCGTGGTGTTGAGCCACTCGTTGGCGTACTGGACCGCATTGTAGTCGCTGCCTCGCTTGCTGCCAATGAACAGGTCGGGCTCGTTGCCAATCTCCCAGGCCTCGAGCTGGCCCCTGAGCGCCTCGCAGGCCATCGGGACGGTCGCCGTGAGGGTGTCGAAGCCGGACTGCTTGTAGGCGCCGAGGTTGAAGTTGTGGGAGTAGACGGTGCCCGCGGGGAATGCGCCGTAGGACTCGAAGAATGTGGTGCCGATGCATTGGACGGCATCCGGGTCGGCGTTGGGACAGGACGTTGCGGTGGAATCCGTCAAGGTCTTGTCATAGATGGCACGGTCGCTAGAGGGGGAACGTTAGTTTGACCGTCTTTTTTACATAGGATGAGTTATTATCTCGTACGCAGAGTTTCCGCCGACTCGAACAATAACGGGCGTGCCCTGCACCTCAGCCAGAGTCTTGACGAGGTTGTACGAGAACTGGTTAGGGCTGGCCTTGGTTCCTGAATAGCACGCCGTTAGACATCGTCGCGTTCGAACCGAGGCATCGTGAACTTACCAGCAAAGGCAGGGAATCCAATCAACTCGATGGAAAGACCAACATAGGAAGGATACAATCCTCCTGCCGCCAACGCCTCCGTCAGCAGCAGTGTCAAAGGAGCGAGATACTTGGTAGCAGCCATGTTTGCTCTCTCTGTCTACTCTGTTTAAGCTTGTCACAAATTTCCCTTCATCCCTTTCCAACTTTGCAAACGGCGTCTCCTCCCTCTTTATTAACTATTTTTTTCCCCCTCCTTCTCTTTCCCCATGATCACCAAAGCAAAAGCTATCTGATGTCTCACTCAAAAAAGATCTAAGCTTCCTCCAACTCTCTCTCTCTCCCTCCCCCAGGAATTAAAACCGGGGACTCTTGGCTTTGATCTCCAAAAAGCCCGGACCTGCATTAAACTCGTCCATTCTTCCATCTATGGGAAATTTCCCATTCAGCCACCAACTAAGTCGTCTTGCTGGATTAGGCAAAACCTGGAGTCGGCATCCTAGGCGGGGGCAGGGGTGAGTTCGGGCCTTTCTCCATCAGCTCTAATTGTTGTCTCCACGGGGGACTGTCCGGGGGAGGCGGTTCAGGTCTACTGAATAGCGCCGACGGTTGGTGAAGAAGGGACATGGCAATAGTAGATTATGAAGGAGCATCTAGAAGAAGAAGGACATGTAGACTGCATCTATATGGACAAGATGGTACCATTGCCCTTCATCAAGACGACATCAACTGCCGTGGGAGAGAGATCATCTCATCACAAGTTAAGCATATTAGGTTGTCTCACATCGGGCAATTCACATCTCCCCCTAAAAAAAACCGACACACAGCAACAAACAATAAAAGCCAAGACACCGGCCCGAATAGGCTATGAACATGGGGGGATCCTCACATTCTTCACTGAAGGAAAACCCAATTCCACGAATAATCTCAACTCCCATCATAAATAAAAAAAAAAACAAAAAAAAAAAAAAAAAACACCAAGACACGTTTCTATATGTGATAGATCGTTAAGGAAACGTGCCTTGCCGGGTACCACCCATCCCAAATCTCACATCTCATGTAGTATTCGCTTGTTTTTTTTTTCTCACCACTTAGTTTGTGTGTAGATGCGGGGAATCTTGGGGTAATCCATCTTTCGTCTCCGCACGAAGAGGTCAACCCGGTTAAGTCGGCTTATATATGCCCGCTTATGTTGATTTTCAGGGTTGATGTCGAGCAGCGCACATCCTTCTAAGCGAGAATGATCATTGTTTCGAAGTAGGCAGGGGGAGGTTCATGGGCATCGTTACGCGCACAAGACGTCTGGCCATGTTGACGTGATCTAGAATGGTCCATTGAGGTTCTACATGGACCGTCTACCACGTGCTCAACAGACGACTCATCGCCATCTTGGCAGATTAGTTTCACTTGTTCCGAGTCGTCTCAACCAATGCCGAGACTAAAAATGCTGCAACAATAGAGTTGTCAATGGTAGAGCAATAATTCATCCCCATTCCCATGAAAGATAGTGATCGACATCAGACCCTGAGTTGATCGCCAGCCACTACTACTCTTCATCACCGATGATTCAATATTACGATTACCGTCTCGAGTCCCCTATTACATCCAACTCTCCAGTCTATGCCGCACACTGCTCAAACACATACAGACTCTTCCCATCACCTGACCCAATTGTCGGACAATCCTCCTAGAGAAAACAGGCCATCCATGATGTAAATATTACGTACGACAACCAATTTTTGACAGCCGACTCTGCCCGGAGCCAAAGAAGCATACGGCAAACAAACTCCCCACACGCACATACACACACTCCGGCTGCGGAACTTCGGAACCCGGGTCATCCGAAGTGCCCTCCTTCGGAAGCGACCAGTTCTCGGCATAACCCAAACACTCGCTTCTCACTTAATTCATCATCAGTCATTCATCCTCGTATCAGATCCAATCATTTCATCGTCAATCATGAAGACCCTCCCCCAAACCAATGCGCGAGGTCAATCCCGCCCCCAGCCTCCAAAAGTGGAAACAAATTAAGTGCTGAACTCGGATCCCCTTCATTACCCGCGAGCCCAGTCCAATAAGCACTATCAGGGGTATGCAACACAGATTCGCTCAGACTCAAAAACGCCGTGTCAATATCCCCAAGGCGTGGCGGCGTTGCTGATGGCAGGCTGCCGCCCTGATGATGGTGATGATGGTGCAGCATGGATCTATCCAGCGACAGCCGGTTCCTGGCCACCTCGGGACTTCTAGCCTGCACGCTCACGCCTCTCTGCTGAGTCGTCGAGCTGCTCAAGGATCCTGTCTCAAACGGGACCAAACCAAAAAGCTGACTCGAGTTTTCGGTACGCCGAAGACGCTCCTGAAGCTCCTGTCTCTCAAGGTGCTCCAATGCCGTCGTAAGCAGAGACTGCGCAATGAGCGAGTATTGTCTCGCATGGGCATCGTTTTCTGCAAAATGATTCATCGCTCGAATCGACATTTTAGTGTACTTTTCCAGAATACGACCAAAGCCCCCAAGCAGACCCACGCCAAGGACAAGCGACGATGCAAATAGCCAAGATCTGCGCATCATTAGTATGAATCCCAGATCAAAAGCTTCTCACTTACACAAGCAACGGTGCCTTCCCCTTGAACACATTCTGCTCAATCAGATCCAATATCGGATCAACCATAAGACTGGCCGCATCAATGCACGCATCTGCCAGCTTCGACCTCCCAGACGTCAATGTCGGCCCATTAGACGACGAAGACCCTTCCGCGAGACGCCGGCATAGTTCGTACATGAGAAACGGTCGTGAAACGAGCATCACCGCATAGTAGTAAGACGAAAGCACCTGGCAAGCGCCAATAACTTGTGCCTCGTTCAGAGCTATGGGTTGCGCGATGACGTCCTTCAGCTGTCTCAGCCAGCGTCCAGACCAGTCTCGTAATTGCAAGGAAATCCCCTCCGTAAGCTGCATCGAAATCTTCCTTCGAGAGTAAATCTCGAGAATGACACACTCGAGAATCAGTAAAATCTGCACCGACGCATTCATGAGATCAAACACTTCGTTCCCATCCGCGTCCACCGTCCGGTAGGGAACAGTGCAGTCCACGTCAGACGTCGCCGGCGGTCGTCCCATGGAGCTGCTCAGAAACAAATCGACAACGCGTAGACTCTTCCACAATCTGTCCCTCTGCCTGTGAATCTCCAGCCCAAAGCGGGCATTGACTTCCGTCCTGTGTAGCCCAATAGAATACGCTGCCCGCACAGCAATGCCAAAGAACAAAAACGCCCCGTTGATCTGGCACGAGCAAAGCATGTAAATCGTAATCAGTATAAACGCCTGCACCACCTCGACACTCAGACTGTCACTAAGGTTCGTATACGCCTGGTCCCTGGCATACTCAAAATACTCCTGGGAGAGCTCGTCATTGTCAATCTGAAGGCCAATGGCGAGAACGAGAAAGTAGACAATGGATGTCACATTGTTCGGTTTCCGCTCCAGGTTCGCCCACAGAAGCAGGTCTTCTACCAGCTTGGTGTTATCAAACAAGTCAATCAGACTGGCTGTGGTGCAAATATACGACGATACCGCAGGCGTCACATCAATGGGCCGCACCGGGGGACAGTACTGATCCATCCGAGACCGTCTGGAATGTCTCGCGGGGGCATTCTCTAGTACCGAGAAGCGACTCGTATGCGGCGCAAACGCACTCTGGCCAACCTTTGCCGTCACCAACCGCCGTACGGATTGGAAAAAGGACAACGGAGCGCAATCGCCTATAAAGGTAAGCTTGCCATGCGCATCGCATAGAAGCCTTGCCTCCCTGGGCACCTCCGTCTCATCCTCCACCACGGACGACTCTTGCGGGCGACGTTGATGGTGATTCAACGCGGAATTCGATCGGCTCCTTGTTTCGCTACCGGATATAGTTCCCACCACGGCAGGGGCCTCAGAGTCCCCAATTGAAGTCCCCGTCGGCGATGCAGCCACTGAAGGCTCCCTAACTGACCTCGCCCCAGACCGTGTCGATGCCCTCACCGACGACGGCGGGGACCTCGGAAGTTCTTTTTGCTGCTGCTGCCCCCCCTCCAGCACGTCTACAGTCTGCCTCCGCCGCCTCTGAGGTGAATACCGACACGTCTCGGGCCTCCGTCTCGCAGCGCAATACCCGCAAGGAATCTTCCCATCGCACTTCACCTTGCGCCGCTTGCACTCATCACAGGCGTTGGCTATCCGGCTGCGTATGTAGCGTACAGATTCCGTCTGTAAATGGGCGTCTTCCATCTGCGGATGTTGCAGCCACCGAGCAACAGCTTAGAATCACCCTAGTTAAGTAATCTGATCCGAGACTATGGAAGTTCGGTGAAGTGAGATAGGAAGAGATGGGAAAAGGTTGACCGTGTGACAGGAGAGGCTTCTGTTCGGAAGCACTGTGGAGCGGCTATCAAAGGCTCATGTCAGCCCCCAGGCTCAGCTTTGTCGTACAGTGTGAATTGACTCTCGGCAACACGGAAGTGCATGCTCCCTTGCATCCATCCCTTTCAGCTTGCAGTTCCACCATGAACATCACACGCAGGCCTCATCACGACGTGGCAATCATGGAAACGCTACAAGACATGCAGTAAGAGATTGTACCAATATGCACAAAATCATCATTCCTAATCCATCTTTACGTAACACAATGACCTGGCAAAGACAGCAGAGCAAGCATCACCTCACTCGACATACATGACGTTGGTACAGGTAGGTATATTTCGATTCGGTCCAGGTCATTCAACATGTATGTATATATGTATACAGCAATCATACAAACTTAATAATCAGCCCCTATGTAAGTCGGGACATGCCGCCCAAACGCCAATGCTCACAAGCAATCCGTCATTATCCAGGCACATTATTAGCCTGCTCGTCATCCTTGGTGATCATTTCACCTCAGTGGCAGGCTTCCAAAGTTATTAAATCGCTGTGGCACTGCAATTCCGGTAGATCCCGTTGCGACACTAATAGTAACTCGGCGAGAGGGTTCCAGGTTAGCAAGACGTTGGCTGGGCAGCATATTCTCCAGTCGCAGAGTGCTTCCCATATTCATCCGCCTGGCCTGACCCGCTGTGAGACTTCTATCTCCCTTGAGGTTAGGCGGCGAACATGTCAATGGTGGGCTACGTCTGCGTTCCAAACTGGCTCGGCGGTGTCGTGAAATGCCATTGGCACTGCTGGCCAGTGATGGCAGGCTTGGACGCGAGATCAGTGTCTTTTCCCCAGTCAAGGAACCGACCGAGGAAATGCGCCTAGCAACTGGCACCGAGCTTCCTGCCATAAGACTGGACCTTCGAGGCCCATCTTTCCTGGCTGAATAAATGGCGCTGCGGAGCTTACTGATATCAAAAGTGTTGTTTGAATCAGAATCGGAGCCGCTAGTGTTTGGAGGGTTGTTCTCGTCCATAATAACCGACAGCGATTGGGAAGTGCTTCTTCTAATAGCAATCCTAGACGGAGGCGAGAGATTGGACGCCCTAGCAAGATCCAACGACTTTAGGGGCGGAGTTCTATCCGTCTCCGGAGGGCTTGATGCAGCCAGGTTGAGCCGCATAGATGGAGGAGATGGCAGAGGTGAGATATTCCGGACACCAGACAGCCTTGCGCCCTTGGAGAGGAAGCCGGCCTGGAATCTGCTAGATTTTGAGCCCAGGAAGCTTGATTCTTCGCTGGCATCTTGGCCAGGACTTGACTGTTCTTGCGGGGGCTGTTGAGGCGAAACATGGATCTTGGGAGGAACAATAGTCCTCACCGGAGATCGTTGCTTCGTCGGTGAACCAAACAAGGGTTCAGGGGTCTTTTCAAAATCCGCCAGGGTGCCTTCCTCTGTCTCATCGTCCCTCCACCGCACCCCACGACCCTTGGTCTTCTTAACTGGTGTAAAGCTTATACCCTTTTTCGGTAATCCCATCGCCTTACGTCGTCTGGGTGACTTCATTGGGCTCGCAAACACGTGTTCATTTTGTATCGCCCCCGTAGCCGGAGGCGCAATTGGCTTGACATAGGCGTTGATCGATCTCCTCTTTTTCGGAGTGCCCTTGCGAACGGGTGAGAAGACTTCTGTCACAGGTAGCGAGCCGTCTGGCTTGACAACCTGGGATGCAGCAGTGAATCCCAGATTCAACAAACGGCTAATTATCCCCTTGGCGTGTGTAACAGCGCTCTCCTCATCCATAGCCAGAGTGTCGGAGAGTGAGGCGAGAATCTCAAACTGAGCTGTGAGAAGTACTTGCATGATGGCAGCATCGCCTGCCTTTTCTTGATCAAGGACTTCCCGGTACACTTCCTGGCTAAAGTTGGCTTTGATAAGCTCCGCTTCACGAGTCAAATTGGCAATTTCGCCATTATCCGCACCCTCGCTCTCTAGCTGTCTAAGACTGTGTGCCAGAGCCGTATCGATAGAGCGCTCCCATGAGGACTTTTCCAGTCTGTGTTGAATATGGTATCTGCTGTTCTCCAGCTCGAGGAGAATGCCCTGAGCAGTCTTGCGAATGGCGCTGAGATTCTGCGGCATCGAGTCCTCGTCACCTATCTTGTCGGCAACTGTGTCAAAGGCGGCAATCCAGGCAGACAGCAAGCTGATCCGTCGCTCGGATGCCTTCAACTTCTTCATATTAGCAATGCGCTCCTGACGCTCCGCCGCTGAGTTGTCAAAGGCCGCCCTCAGTCTCTGTAGCCCTTCCCGAGCAGTAATCTCGCGCTTCTCGCTCTGCTTGCGGAACTTGGCAAGGAAGATCTTCTCGGCGTCCTTTTGCTGTGCCCTCAATTCATTGATCAGCGCCATTTGCTCATCAATCTTAATCAAGAAATCCTTGACGTGGCGGTTGACGTTGAAGACGTTGCGGGTAACCTTGGTCTGGATATTCTTGGCTCGATTCGCATATCGCAGCGTGTTTTGGGTCTCATCAAAATGGGCGCTGGAAGGCGAAACGCAGACAATCATGACAGTCTTGCAGTTGCCTCCTAAGGAGAATTTCAAGAGTCGGGTGAGCTTGCTGTTTCGATACGGCACATGGGCCTTCTGTCGCGTATCGCACAAAGCGTTGATGCAGCTTCCAAGGGCGAGGAGTGATTTGTTGATATTGGCGCCTTCGGTGAGTCGTTCGCCGCGATTCTTGGTAACCGATGCACGCTCGGAACCTGCCAAATCGATGATACTGAGGGTCGCCATGGTATGAGGCTCGTTGACGTCGGCATTTCGATCCTTTTGGGCGATGTTGATTTGCAGGACGGCGTGTGATCGTGAAGAGGTCGCATTGGCTTCGGTAGGCGACACAGTTCGGTATTCGTTGCCCTGAACTATTATGTCCATGACGTCCTGCACATCTTTGGGTTTGTAGCTTGTTAATCCGGCAACCGTAACTGCTTGGTTACTATCCTCCCTGAGGGTGAGGCCCAACTTGCTTCCGCCGGGCAGCAGCAAGTCTCGAATCGTCTCATTGTAAATCTCCAGATAGCTGAGGGTGATCTCGGTGGACTTCTCCTGGCTGCGCTCCTCGATTTTTTCAAACAACTCCTGCATAGTCAGGAAGATGATGCCGGGATGCTGTGCCGTACCAGTAATGGTATGTGTTTTGCCGCATCCCGTGGCACCGTAAGCGAATACCGTAGCATTATAACCGTCCAATACACTATCGAGTAGGCCTCTTGTAGTTCCCTCGTACACTTCTGCTTGTGAGGTGGTTTCATCAAACACGCGGTCAAAGGCAAAGACTTGATCTTTTACCTTTTTTGACGTTGGGATGACTGTTCTGGAAAATCTCTGGACGGGGCTGTCTTCGGGCGGGTCGAATACTCTGCATGCAAAATATTAGCTGGGAATCCTGCAAGGGAGGCTGGCAGGGATGCGTACAGGCAACGGTCGTCAACAACCTTAATAACGTTGCGTATGCCTCGCTGATGGAGTTTTGGGGTCGGAGCAGCGGCCAAAGAGCCGTCACCCAGAAAGACGGTGCCATCATCGTTCTTCTGCCTGCGAGGCGAGTCAGCATTTCACCATCGTGGTTGAGAATCGGTCAGGTGTCGGCGTACAACTGCGCAGCCTCTCGAATCGTAAACGGCCGCACTCGGACAGTCACTGTAATGGATGACTGCCCTGCGTCGGACATGGTGTCTGATGTCGAATTGGAGCCGATACGGATGCTACTTGCGCTCCAACGGCGCTCAGAGTGTAATTCTCGGCCTCGTCAACAGTTTCGCTTTATGGCACAAGGTGGCCTGCAGATTCGAGGTCGAAGTCGAGAGAGGATTGAATGCGTGAGCTCGGGATAAACAAACAGGACAAAGCAGGACAAATCAATGCGGTGACCAGACGGTGTCAGAATTAAAATACCAAGCAAGGGAGCGGGTGCAAGAAAATCATGTGCAATATCGTTCCCCCTGCCCGTTGTTGTGCTGTCTCGTGTCGTGTCGATGTTTAGTTAGGACTAGTAAGTATTTTGCGGGTTCATCCAAAGAAGTGGAGAGGCAGTCAAGTGACGTCCATTCGATGGTGGTTTCATTGGTTTGAACCGAATTGGCTTCTGGCACTGGCATTGGCCTTTGTTGACCATCAGGCTTTCAGGAGCTGATGTTTGCTGCCGTTGCCGTGACAACAGTGGCGTTTCCCAGGGGGGTCGAGCCACACAGTGCCACAGCATTCAGGGCTCAGACCCCCTCTTCAATTAATTTTCATCGCCAGCAGACAACTCTTCTGCTCTGGGTCGTCTAGTTGGTTATGGCGTTGGACTGTAATGGGAAATCTTAGCAATCCAAATGTCAGCGGTTCGAATCCGCTCCCGGAGAGTCTCTCTTCGGAGAAGAGTTACCTTTTTTGCCCTTTTTGTTTTTTTATTCTTTACCAATTTGATACCTCCTGTGTGTATATGACTTAATGCAATTTTTCCCACTTCGAATCAAACTCAACTGTTACCCTATAGATAAATCTCATGATATACCACTCACATCGTTGGTGTGTCATGAGCCGTATTCACTGTAGCATAATGTATTTGTCGCAATACTTTTGCAAATACATTTAGTAAATTCCAAACAGAAATAAATGGACACATATGCTCATTTTGTTAATGTCCAACATTCCTCACTTGCGTTTGTTTTTCACAAGTAACGCTGGGCCAACTAGATGATCAAGACTGTGTTGATGATATTCCGCGCCATATAGATCCATAAGCACATCAGCCGTTTATTCAATCTTCGAGCCACCGTCTATGCTGACCTCCTCAATCTCTACACATTCCAATTCCAAAATCTCACAGCTCTTATTGCACAACAGCACTGCTGACAGGAACAGTAATGCATGCAACCCTAATTCAGCACCTATGGTCCAACTATAACCACTATAATGCGAATTAAGATGAAGAAATCTCTATAAATTTTCGATGTGAATGCGTTCATAATAGCTCATGATAAACTCTGTAGGTGTTGTTCTCAGAGATATTGTTCTATCAGCATACCAGCGCTCAACACACCACAGCATCATATCACAGACTCATAACCTCCCTCACTCCCCAAAGACAGAATCAATCACAGCGTTTAAAAAAAAACTCATCAAATTGGATCTTGTTAAATCCCACATATATACATCCAAAAACACCAATGACGCCTACCCTGCGAATGTGCAATGCCGAGTATCCTCACCCAAACGAAAACCACAAGACCCCGATTTCAATTCCTGTATTCTCATTTACTCTTCGCCTGGACGGCTCAGGCCTCAACCGGCGGCGTGTATGCATACCGAGGCAGGGCCGCCATCTTCTCTTCGGGGCTAATTTCCGCGTCCTCATAGACCATCCGGCCCTTCTTGTCCTTATCCTTCTTGCCCTTCTTCTCACCAGCATCTTCCTCCTCTGGCTTCTTGGGCGGCTTGATACCTGCCTCAGCCATGCGGATCAGCTGGTCAATGTCATCACCACCAGCGGCAGACGCCTGGCCCTCTCCGGGTCCATTCCAGAAAGCGCCCTGTGGACGTTGTGGCAAGCCGGGGGCACCCGCAAGATTGGTTGATGGACGTGCGGGGAGAGAGTCTCCGGGATATCCATACGGGTTCGGTTTCCCAGGGAAGGCAGGTTGAGCGGAGAAATTGGGGTTCTAGATCAATAATTAGTCCACGGTTCGGAAGTATCAAGTACGCATTTGCCCAGAAAACTCACATATGAAGGAGCATTTGTTTGCACAACACCCTCCATCGCACCACTTGGAGCAGCACCAGCAGCCTTTCTCTGCTTGCGGTACTCTGCCAACCTCTTCACCAACTCCTCCGCCGTCTCAATCTTAATCTTCTTTCTGGGGTTCTTGGACTGTCCAGGTGGGGGATTTCCCGTCGCAATTCTGCGGTCCTCCTGCGCCTGGTAGAAGTTCTGAATGATGCGGTTTCGGTGCTGATCAAGGACCTCCTGCGGGATACCCTCCATGCCAAAGATCTCGACCTCGAGGCCCTGCCTGTTGGGCAGCGCATTCTCAACCTGACTGAGGGTCTCCTTGTGGACCTGGTTTAGATGCACGGAGAGACCTGAAGAAACGCAGCCTGTAAGCTTCTATCCAACAAACGTGCAATGTTGGGAAACATACCTCCGGCAGTGTTCAGTCGTCGACCGCATCGATCGCATTTGAAGTGTTTCGCCTTTTGATGAGAGATGAGAAGCTTCAAGTCTTCAAAATCACGCTCGCCTGTACCGCTCAGAGAATATTAGTACCAAGAAAACACTGCAACAAAGCTTGCAGATGGGAGGAGAGGGGGGGGAATGCGCACAGTAGTAGCACCACGGTCGGGTGAGGATTTCCTCGATATCGGGGTGACCACGTCTCTTCTTGCCCATGTTGCTGGTTGTGTTCGGATGATATAGATTTGAAGGTAATTGATTGACGCGCAGTGATCGAGATAATGATGAGGCGACAGAGGATTTGTGCGATCTTGAGTCCTGCCTTGGTAAAATTGATGCTGTCTTCGGAGAGCTCAAGAACCAACGAGGTCGAACTGACCTTTCCAGGTTGGAGCTGTGTCGGATGAACTTCGGCAGTCAACCATGAGATACTGTCCCAGCAGTAGATACAGCGCATTTCTCCGTACAATGAATGCTGAATCTCTGGAAGAAAGAAAAAATAACGTCTGTGTAAGAATTTATATATCTATTCTAAATCAAAACTGACATTGGCATAAGTCATGTGGTGTAGCCATGAGAATGAAGTTGAGAGTATGGCCAGCTATTCTTGGACTCTATCCAGCTCGTTCGTAGCCGAAGCCCGGTGTTAGTCTATAAGCCAGAGGATGAAAGATGCAATGAGTTAATTCAGTGTAAAATGCAGAAGCCAGCACACCATTCATTGCTTGATTGAGTTGGTTCATTGATTCGGAATAACCACCTGCACTACTATTCTGTAGAGATGCTAAGCATTTGATCTTGTTGCTCGCTATGCCTGCTCTCTGCCACCAATAGAACGCTTGGCACAACAACTGGATGGCTATAGAGTTGGGAATACGATCCTCAAGTTTATCTGGATGACCCTGTAGAATCGATCACTCACAGCAAAGCAGTTTATTGATGACGAATCTTATCATGTTTTATTAGAATTATACTAAACTTTCAAGCCCAGTAAAATGGCGACCAACCGCCGTGACTGATAAAAAAAAAAGGGCTGAAGTAGTCGCTCTTCTGGGCCATCTGTTGTCTTACGACCTTTTCCTCAATATTCCCATTCCCGAAATTATGAAAACGCCTCTCCAATCTCTATCCGTACAGAACGCTGATCCTATATATATGTATGTATGATAAAAAACGTGCATGTAATCTGCCACTCCTATTGCAACCTTGACCATGAGCAGTTACAATCAATAACGCCGTTTACCGTTAAGAATCTCCATTCCGTAATAAACTTTTGACTCCTATGAACCTCTCCGATAAGTCATGGGTATCTCTGTTTGTAAAAGAAAATAATTGTGAGACGTCCAATTTTTGAACGCGTGGGCATCACACCAAAGATCATGCAGGGTGCCGCAGAGCCCACGCAACATGAATGTAGCCCACCCCTTTTAATCGCCTGCTCAGACCTTTTTGAACTTCTGCACTTGGAACCTATTGGCAACTATAATTAACGTCTCTTGTAGTTAAGTCATGTGTAATATTCGACAGGCGTTCTTGCAACTTCAGAAGTCTTTCTCAAATGCTTGGGTCTGTTGATGGGTCATTTTCCGGGTGCTCAGTGCCATCCCTCTAGGTGTTGCTCGCTGCGCCGTCAAAGACAAGATGTGGCCATGACGTTGGGGCGGGCGGGTGCATAATCGTTCCCATTTCGCTGCCCGATGTGTCTGTCAACGTCTGTGGATGGACAGGTACTCTCTGAATATCCATAAGTGGGCCTGTCCCATATCGATTTTGATCGTGCGTCATGACATTGGTCCATTCTTGCCATGTGTTTGACCTATCAGACCACATATTGGTGGTAGGGAGCGGAGCCTCCTGGGCACCAAAAGCTGTCATGGGAGTCACTTCTGATCCACCTGCTATAGCATCAACAGTAGCCCCACCGCTTTGCTGGGTCGTGTTGTAAAATATTGGTGCATCTGCCTGGTATGCCGATGAGCCTGCGTTGCTCTGCCCCTGGCTGCCGTAAGGAACAGGTGGGTAAGCAGGCTGGGTATTCATCGTCAGATCCTGAAAGTATTTCGACTCAGGCCGGGTCGTCGTATTATCTGTAGGGTGAGTGCGCTGAGGAACTTGGTACACCTGGGACTGTCTAATCTCCTCTTGTTTCACAGTCCCCTTTGCCTTGGCACTCTCCATATCGTGTTCTATTCGATTAATTGTGTGGGCAATGACGCCCTCAATTTCCGTAGAGATGCCAGGTCCTGCGCCTATAATCATTGCTGTTAGTCTACCTGGGATTGATCAATCAACTGTGGTGCATTACGTACCCATGAGCATGCCAGTTTCCTGAAGGATATTCTTCCAGTTATTCATTTCTTCCCGCAATGCCGTAATCTCTTCTGACGTCGTTTCGAACCGCTTGACCCAGCTCACTACCAGTATCGAGAAGATGCATGCTGCGTAGATTGACATTTGGTACCATGTGGTATCCAGAGACTTGAGTTTAGAAAGCTGTTGCACACACTTCAAATACTCACGGGCTGATGTGACAGAAATCCGATAGTTTTCTTCTATCATCTTTTGGTCTCCCGTCATGGCAACATAGGGGTGGCGCAAGCAAAGGCGAAGCTCCAGCTCAAACGTCTTGATGTAAAGAGCGGGGACAGATGTCTGGTCCAGGTCGCCCAAATCCGGCAGCTTCAAAGACGCCGGGAGCGCATCTTTCCATTCGCGAAGCTGACGTTCCAGGGATTGGATAACACGAGAATAATTAGCAGGCTCTCTCCGGACACTGTAGATGCTGGAGTACATCTGCATGAAGATTGGCGTGATCTTGATGCCGGCTAGACCAGCCCAGAATGGACACACTATAACTCTGGATGTATCAACACCCTCCTCGGTTAAGAGCTCGTCGGCAATAGGTTCGGGAAATTCAGTGTCGAACTCCTCTACGGTAATTGGGATGGGGGACCCGCGACGGCCCGTAACGGCGACAACAATCATCAAAATGACCCACCACGTTCGCTTGCGCATTTCGTTTTCCAAGTTTGTGCCTTGTCCTGGCTTCCTGGAAGAACGGTGGAGGTTCAAATCGATGGCGCGTTGCAGAGCCAAGTTGGAGACGAGGGAGACGCAAGATGGCTTGGGGAAGGACCGCGTATGGCACGCAATCATTGCCAAAGCTTGGACGGACATGAAGTCCCTGGAGCCAAGGAGATCATACATCTTGCTTATGGCAAAGTGGTAATGCTTGTTGGACATGTCGTTCCAACGGCGTCGTCCCTCTGCATCTTGCGGGTTTCTGGCGCCGTATTGGAAAAGGATGGTCGCAAAAATCATGTGGACAATGACCAACTCTGGAGCGGATGGCTGGAAACCTTGCTCATCATAGATTCTCGTCAACTGGGCAAGTTAGCTTCTTGTAATGATGGTACTGCCTGTACGCAGTTGGGGAACTACTTACCAGTCGCATGAATGTGGGTTTATGGATGAGGGGAATGAAAATTGATACTGCACCAAAATACCAACCGGCCCACATAAAGGCATCTTCTCTTGTCGGAAGGCTGACTTCCACACCGGCGTTCTTCATAGTGGATTGCAGGAAGGACTGGAGAGACTTGTTGTACAGGGGTGCGGATATTTGAGCATCCTCTGGCGGCTCATCAATATCAGGAGCAGCAAAGGCCGCTGTGTTGATGGTCATACCAAGAACAGATAGGACAGTGCCGCGTATCGAATTAACAGGTGCTTTGTCCTCTCCCACGCCAATGTGCTTTTCTTGTGGCCGAGATTCTAGGTTGGGTTGTGAGAAGTTAAGCAACGGCGAGTTAGATCCCGTGGAGGACATTGACATAGGATCATCCCTGATCCAAAGACTACCGTATCTCCGCCAGTTGGCGTGTCTCGGGGCTGAGTTCATGGGAATCGGGTTATCATGCTCATCAGCAAGGGTTTCTGGATGATGGTTTGTCCAAGCTGAGTTTTTCCACGGTTTCACGAGGACACCTTTGTCGCGAAGCAAGTTCTCCATATCTTGAATGAAGCTCTCCATGGCCACCTTTTCACGTTCTAGCTCTTTGAGATACCCTCGCCTTTCGGTACGGCCGGAGACTCGATCAGTAACCAAACATTCCGCATTAATGGTAACGCAATGGGAACACCCGTCCGGTGAGGCATCACAGCGAATCTTGCGAACCTAGGCGTAAAAAAAAAAAGACGTTAGCAGTTTTGTTCAACGTCACAATAACGTCAGGCATGCACGCATGTCAATATGCGTATATGCACACCTGCATCTTTAATTACATCGCACCACATAGCGGCATATAGAAACTTACCTTGCACCTGTCACAAGCTTGCCCCGTGCGCGTATGTAGTTGCTGGCGACCCTTGACGACGGACGAGAAACTCATGGCGTCGCTGGTACGAGCCACCTTTGGCTTCGCCTCATAATCCGAGTAACCGGATGCGCCGCCGCCGTTACCCATATCAGCGTCATTTTCGGTACTCGCGTCCGCTACCCGCTTATTGTTTGCTGGCCGTGGGTACATGCCAGGTCCGCGCAGTGTCCTCACTCGCCGATATTGCCTGGTTCTGCGCGCGTATGGCGACAAACCCCACTCGGCCGCCGGGTCACTGGAGGGAGCGGGAGCAAGGAGGGGACCTAGGCTGGGATTCGGAGCCGCAGCTGTAGTCGTAGCCGTAGCCGTAGCCGTAGTCGTAGCAATAGTCGTAGCTTCAGTAGACGACGCCAATGAAACGGCTTGGTTGTCGTAAGGTACGAAAAACTGATTGAACGAAGGGTTGGTGGTTCCAACAGGTTGAGAAGGCGGGAGACGGGGACTGTTGTGAACAGCAGATGGTACCGAAGGTGTGGATGGCGTTGGTATCGATGGATACGGATTCGCGCTGATTGTGGTGTTGCTGGTTGGTCCAAAGTTTGATCTTGGAACCCGAGACAGGCCTTGAAGCGTCAGAGGCTGGAACCCTGGCGTGGATGTATCTGGCGTCACTGGTGTTAAAGGCGCTGGGTGTCTTTCTCGTATTGGAAGTGGTGGGTGGACTGCCGCCAGTGACAGTTGGTGTTGTTCTTCCGCTGTTACCGTTGCTGTCGATGCTGACGAAGAGGGAGCCGCTTGCCAATCAGATCCGTATGGGGGATATCGAGCGTGAGGCGGCGGCAAAGGTAGCTGCGGTTGTTGCGGTTGTTGCGGTTGCTGCGGTTGCTGCTGTTGATGCTGCTGCTGCTGATAATGGTGTACTGGATGTTGCCATTCAGAAGCGGAGCTGTGGTAAGCAACGCGACCGTCGTGGTGAGGAGGAAGAGGCACAAAAGGTGCTGTTGGTGCAGGTGCCAGCCAAGGCTGCTCCGAAGGAAGAGTGTGGTTCCTGTAAAAGGCTTCAACGTTGACGTTGGAAGTCAGTGCAGGTGGTTTTTGGCTGTCTTGGTCCTCGCCTGTTTGCGCCGCGGCTTGTTTCTGCGCTTGCGGCTGTGTCTGTGCCTGGGCTTGAGCCTGGGCCTCGTCCAACTCCACTATCGCTGCCGCTGCACCAGGCCCTGCTGCTGCTACCGTCGATGCCGCTGCTGCTGCTGATGCTGCCTCAGCCTCTGCCGTCCCCCGGTAGTAGGAGGTCATAATTGGACGGACCGTTGGGGCGCTTGAAGGCACTTGAAGCCGCCTATAAGCCTAGCCTGAGACTCTTGATCCTCCACTGGAGACGCTTATGCAAATCGCCGCAACTGGGCTGAAAAGGTGGGGGGAAGCACTACAACCGTGCTAGGACAAGCCCTGGAGGGGTGTTGGCGCCAATTAGAAAACTGGGGGGGCACCCAGTTACAGAAGGGGTTCCCTGCTGTGGAAAAGCTTGTGCTTAAACCTTGAGAAAACACACTGAAGCGTGGCAGGGGGTGGTGGTGGTGGTGGAGATGGGCGTGTGCTTGAGTTGTGTGACGACAACACCACGCACTGCTGGAAGATGCCGAGCGAGTTATAATAGTGGGAAAACGGAGATTTCTTTGGCTTCCGTTCCTTAGACTGTAGAACTTGACAGCCTAGCAAGATGTTTTCTTTAAGATTGAGTTTGTTTGTTTGTTTGAGAGCGTTTAAATAGACAATGGGATTGAATTTGCAGCCGAGTTTGAACGGTACAGGAGGAAGAAGAAGACGAAGAAGAAAAGCACAGAAAAATCCGGGTACCAACAAAACCAATAACCAGTAGATTAAGGAGAGAAAGAAGGATGAAAGAAGAAATTAGAAGAAACTAAGTAAGGAGACAGCCAAAAAATAATAATAAGAAAGAAGTGGGAAAGAGATATAGAAAGTGAGGGCTGTTATAAAGAAGTTGTCTCCAACAAAAAAAAAATATCAAAACTGACCAACGCCAAGGAAGGTGGTAACTTGTTAAACTCCTGTATGCCCCTTGGGACTTCTCTTATGGAATGAGAGTATAAAAAAACAGATTTGAAAAATCTCAGCTCTCTCTGTTCCTGATACGGCGGTTACACAACAAGATTCTGGGGTCAGAGACTATTGAAATAGGCCTTCTCATTGTTGATTTGAGAGGACTGATTTCGTGTTACTCGGGCAGAGCGATGAAGAACATACAGCCTTTGTATCTATACACTCTTCAAGCCCCCCTGGATGGTATGTCGATGGCAGTGTTGATGATGTCGCCTTTCACGGTCTGGCCGAGGAGTAATGACGAATGAAACGTTTGTTTGACTCAATGTGAGGCCCAATTTCAACTTGAATATGCGAGGATATCTGGACTTATAAATATTCCTTTTCATCTCTGCAGTTTTGTTTTTATTATGAGAAAACTTCTTCTCTTAGATTGGAGTCAAAAAGTCGCATCACTACTCTGTACTTAGCGTCAGCCATGACAGAGAAGCTCTGGCGCGAAGCTGAGAGTGGGAAAAACAAAAAAGTATACTCAGCATTGACCATGTTCATCTTCGGCAGGAAATGCCATCTAATTGATCATCGTAATCGTTCCGTGACTCAGTTATCACGACGTGTTGATGCAGCATCCAGTCATTTTCTAGCGTATGTAAGTCTCTATCCATGTTCGGCATTTGCTGACTGTATCAATGTTGTTTTTCTATATGTACGTACTCTATGATACATCTTGACCAGAAATAGTTTAATCGTCCCAATTGCTGAACCATATTCTTAGTCCTCCCCAACACCAAAGGCCGTCAAGCGCATTGCCATATATGGCTGTTTAGTCCTTGATGGCTGAACTTCAACATTAAGGCTAATTTGGCGTCAAGCCGGAGGATTCTGTGCAGCCTGAAAACATGTAAAGGAGATACGTGCTACGCCCTCTATCCGGAATTCCCCTTCAGCCACGCAGATAGACCTAAGTTAGCTTAGATTGCCGGCTGAGTTGAACCGAGCCCATTTACGTACGCGGTATCTTATTTACAGTTGTCTCTCTCTAGCAATTGCAATGGATCAGCGGACAGGAAGCTGTTTGCCAGTCCATACAGAGCGGCTTCCATAGCGCCTGATTATGGCAACAAATTAAAAGTCAAAAGTCAACAAACGTCAGCAAACGTCAGCCAAAGTCAATATTAAGTTGTCATGTTATACTTGCTCTTCATTGGCCCTCGCTACCCTCGTACTCTCCACCCGATCACGATCAACAAGATTTTCCTTAGCCGGAAATAAAACCATCACAATTGGTTCTAGAACGCCGAGCCATCAATCACCACTACGAATGCCCCGATGAGACAAACATCCCCAAACTCCACTAAGGGAGATTATTGGGTCTTGATATCATAATATGTGCGTGTTTGATTTCGTCACTGTTTTGGTCATTAGATCGACCATCTCGGTGATGCTAGTGTCGCCATGCGGGTTCTATCAAATGCCTCCATTCTCAGTGCTCCCCTGCTCCTACCCTGTAACACACCAGCCACAGATTTTACCCCTCCAAACATGTGCGGTTGAGAGAGGCTAGTAATAGGTCGAGTACCCCGCCACGCAGCCAGCCTGTGTGATTCCCTCAACACCAGCACCTTGCCAAAATTTCCAACTTTTGGACATTATCCGTTTAAGCTTCTCTATACCAGCAAGCACGCAAGCGCTTCGATCAAGCAGGCCAGCAGAAAAACCCGCAATGTATCTAGAATCAGTCAAGCTCGAGCACATTCCGCCATCTTACGCCATTCACCTGGCGTTGTTCCATGACGTGCAGAACTCGGCCTTTCTCCATCAACAACTCCTCGCCCGCAACGCAGAATTCGAGTATGCATTCATAGACGCCTCCGTGGTGAGAAAGTCCTCTACCTACCCCCTCTGATCCAGAGGGTTCTAAGAGCGGCAAGCTCCTGGTTCTAATCTCATCTATAGATTATCTCCCGCGCCCACCTTCTCTCGGCCGTGTTCAAGGCCATCACAAGCTCCGCGGCCGAGTCTCTCAGAACACCAAACGTCCATTCCGAGACCGTCGTTTCGCTGAGTCCATCTAGCAACGTAAGTCATGTGCGCAATAGACATGCAACAGCCAAAACCCTATCCCCCATCACATGATACAAGCCCTTAGCTGATCTGAACTTTGTCATATAGATTGCCGATGCATATCGCCGGTTCGGAGTCTCCCCGTCTACAAAGAGTCTTGTCGTCCTCAAAATCACATCTGACCCGACTTCGGTGTCTGCCGACCAAATATCGAAACATTTAGAGCAGCATGTGGAGGGAAAGCCTGTGCCAGCTAGTGATGAAAACATTACTAAAACAACCAGTCTTCAGGGACTGCGCAAAAACTACAAGCTCAATGGTTTGCCGTGGCTGGATGCAATTAAGGATGAAGCATCGCAGCGAGCAGAGATTGAGAAGCTGGTGATTAGTGGCATGGCTTTACGTGGACTCTGAGCCAAACCCTAGGGCGGTGGAAAGGAAAAGGCACCTCCCGCAGACCCGGCATTTGATCGGGGAATGCGCCATTGATGTAAGAGGAGCCCCTTATTTCATGATGCCGAGACACAAGAGGGGGGCTGAGGAACAGAATACCGGCAGGCTACCAACAGTAGCCTTCAATCCTCACTGGTTCCATCCGTCACTCTACTGTCTCTTGGAATGACTCGATTTTTTATGCTTTACATCTATCTTCTGGCTAACATGACTACTCGAGTCATAGATTAAATGGAATATGGGGATCGCTAAACATGATGAAAAACAAAACAACAACCAAAAGACACTAATGTAAATATTCCTCCTCTCATGCCAGGCCGACGGCATTCTTGCATCTTCTTACAAGCTCTGCCCACATGGCATCTCGGCCATTCCGAGTCCTCTGTACAGCGTCCTTGTTCTCCTGCGCTCGACGAAGCAGGTATTTCATGCACTCTCCAGTGGTTCCCCATACAAGATATTTGTAGACGGGCAGCGCCGGAGCATTAGCATTCTCCATCTGCGCCGACTGGCTCGCCTCAACAAGCTCGCAACTTACTTCGTCAGCCATTCCTTGAAGCTGGGCAAAGGCGACATCCGACTTGGCACCTCCAGCATCGCAAATGGCACGCGCACGACGAACTGATTCGGCATTGTGGGTGGCGAGGACGATGTGAGCATTGGGGTATGCGCCTTCGCCCTTAACTGTGGACGTCCATTGCCGGGTCAAAACACTGGCAGCGATGCTGTTATAACAAGCATCAGTCTGCTCCTTGGTATCGTGGAAGCACTCTCGGGGATCGGATCCCAAGTAAGCACCACGAACCAGCTTTACGCCAAGAGTGAATCCTTCCTTTTGCGCCTCGGCGAGATGTCTAGAGAGGACAGTTGATGTGATCTTCTTGTACGCTTGATATGTGCCATAGATGGTCGCCAGCTTGGGTGAGGTGTTGTACTTGCGAGCAAATTGCATGGTCCAGTCATCAATGCCGTCCTGGAGCATATCCTGCTCTGCATCAAAAAGGAGGCGCACGCCACGCTGGTGAGCGAGCTGGCAGATGGAGTCAATTGACTTGTACAAGTGTGGCGAGGGCGTGAGACGGTGCTGAAGTTGATGGAGGGCCAGACGGCCTGCGCCAGTGAATCTATCCTTCTTGTTAACCATGCTCATATAGACCATATGCAAACAGCAACTTACTTTAGAGCAACAAAGTCACCAGGCTCAGCCAATCGTACCGTCTCCAATGTGCCCTCGGCCCAAGGATTAATCTCATTAGCAATATCCTGCGCTGTCTCCTCAACTGCCTGTAACCCATCCAAGCCCTTGGCCTCATCCTTGGAGAGCACAACCTCCCTCGCGTACCCCAGAATCACACCCGTGAAACCAATGTCCTTTAATCTGGCAATCGTATGCCTCACCTCCGGCGCATTCTCCCCAGCACAAAACTGGGCGTAAAATGATTTCTTCAAAAACAGCCGCAGGAGGGGGTTTCTGTCCGGGTTAAGCAAGGGGTTCGTGCTATGCGCCAAGGCGACCATGATGCGCAATGAAGGGGGTAGGAGTATAGGCGAGGAAGATACCGTGGTGGTGGCCAGGGAGCGGAGGATCATGCTGATGGGAAGGACGGAGAGGGGCGCGCGGGCAGTCTCCATGTGTGGCGGCAGGGGCGGCTCAGAGCTTGGTATCTCTGCTATGGTGGACGTTCTCCTCTCGGAGGAGTGCAGCTGGCGGCGCTGTTGTGATGTGTTGTTGTTGCTTTCAGAAGGGAGGGGAGAAGACGAGTGATAACCCCGGCGGGATGTTGTGGAGAGACATGGCCGTGTAGATGAGAGTAGAGAGGCAGCAGATTCAAGGCGGAGGAGTGAGGATGAGGAGGATGTGAGAAGGGAAGGAGAAGCCCGATGGACAGGCAGGCGGAGAGCCCGTCGACCTGGGGCAGCGATCATGGCTAAGGAACTGTGTTGAAGCGCTGAAGAAGCTTTGTAGGTAGTAGTTGGTTGGTCTAATGTGTGCGCATGTGTGTTTGTGTGCGTTTGTGACGAGAGGGGCTTTGCTGGGTGAACCTTAATTAAAAGGTCGAGAGTAGATGTTGAACAATTAAGCCGAGTCTTGTTCGGCGGTGCAGCTACGTTAGTCGAACAAGAGAAGGATGATTCTTTTTGGTATTAACTATGATAAAAGTCCGTCCAAAGTCGACAATGGCGAGGGGAGGGGGGGGGACTGAGCACAATGGTTGGGGGCCAGTATATATCAGAACCGGTAAAGTTGACGGAACACAGAGATGACGATGCAGATGGCCGATTCCCTGAATCTTATAGGATCAGCCAAAGGAGATTGGCCACCTACGAACCCTCCCACACCACCACGGCCTTGGACGGAAAGCCGGGAAGCGGACCACGACGGGACAAGGGAGAAAAAAAAAGCCAAGCCATCATAGTCAAACAAATATGTCGGTCGGCCAGATATCGCCAATGACCTAGCCATCTCGGACCCCTAGCAGCAATCAAAGTGACGTCTCCACTAAAACCCGAGCCAGGCCGTTCTGCAATCCCACCTACCACAGACAAAGCTCAATTGGGTTTGGGGAACCCATGGCATGCATCAAGGGGGGCACACAGCTCTCAGCACACGTCTCAAGATAAGGTCGTCGCTATTGCGTCACGTGGCACCCCGCAAAACGAAGAGCCTCCGAGAGTAACCGCAATGCGACAGTGTCCGTGGGTGGTGGGAGAGGTGGGAAAAAAAAGAAGGCTTGCAAAATTAAGACAAACCCATGGATCCCCTGGCGAACCCCCACGCGACGCCTTGGCTTGACGAATGGGGCAGTTTGAATCTCCGGGCCATCTGCTTGGCTGCGGCACTGGAACAGCTCCGATACGGTGGTGATGATAAATAAATTTGTGGTGGTTGGAGGGATATATTGCATTCTGAGAGCGAGCGTAAGCAGACACCAAAAAGGAGGGCGGCCTCGTGACCTGCCAACCCTAAGCTTGCCCAACCCTGCTTTGTCTTGCCCCCTCTTTCTTTCGCATTGCCTTCTTTTGGCATACCTAAACGATGCAATAATATGCAGGCGATAGGCGAAGATAGCGCGCCGCAAACATGTTTGCATTCCTGCTGAGAGGGATCATATCCATTGGCCGCCCTTGTCCCTTCTTGCTGCACTCATCCAACAATGATGCATTACTGGAACCAATGCAGAATGGATTTGCATGCATCTCCCGCCCAGTCCAACCAACGTTATCAGTCGATATGATTGCGGCCAGCGCCGGATGTTAGTGTGTTGTGCACGATGCGTAGAGGATTTGTATGACGTCGGCTTGATATCGGAGCTGACGCTTAATAAAAAGAAATAAACCCCCACTCGGCAGATAACTATAGTATGTGTGCTCGCGGCATGCGGTGGGAAGAAGAAAACAAAACGAAGGGGAAAAAAACACCGAGTATTACCCACTGACACTTTACATTGGTAAACCACCCTTGCCAAGACTGTTGGTTTCACTCTCAAGTCTAGGCTTTCGCTTTGTCATACTCTTGTTCGCGTGACCCGGTGCCAGGACCAAAGCGACGTCGGATGCTCTCAACATAGCCAATCGGTCTGCCACGGGCTAAGCCAACCAAGTCTTGGACGCCTCCATATGCGAAACCAAAGAGCAGCCCATATTTGGCCGTTCGTGCAGCAGTAGAAAGGGAAAATCGATCTAAAGGCATCAATGGCCGAAGTTCGGCGCCGTAAAGTTAGCCAATAGTCTCCACCCTGCATAACGAAATATCATGGCAGCCGATGAAAGCCATCAGTACTAAACGAGGGAACAAAGGCAAGGAAAAGGGTGCTGTTGTCAAAGAAAAGAAGGTAACGGCACAGCCGAGGGGGACAAATCAAACTGAGTCAAACTTACGCCATAGCGAGAATGCTCCAGCCACTGTCAGAGTAGCAACAACGGTCGAGAACATATCACTGCTCCCCCGACAACGGTCCACCGTGCTCTCCAAGGACAAAGCAACCAGACTCCAGAAACCAGTCTTGGCCCCCATGCGGAAGCCTTCTCGAATGCCCCCGTTCATGGCATGGTAATTCTTCGTCTTGTGATAGAGATACCATCCTGCTGTCGTATCGGGCATTTTGTGCGCATGCTCTGCTCGGAAGCGCAGCTGGGCCATTTGCCCGCCCTGCACAGAGCCAAGCGAGAAGCCCACAATCCCAGAGGCTACGGACCCGAGAAGCAGTCTTGTGGGCGTCATGGTCGAGAGCCGAGGGTGCGACTCTGCAGGGAACGTAGGCTGCTGGTGCGGCAGGGCCAAAGTCCCCCTCCCAATTGGAGAAGGCTCCTCACTTGGGAATATCGCCATGATGATGTGATGAATGAGGCGAATTTGTGTGAAGAGCTTACTTGGGCGACACAATTTTTTTTTCAATTAGCCAGCGAATGAATCATAGAACAACTGATTCGTTTTCCGATTGCGAAAAGGGACCCCGGAGTGTTGTCAATGGGGTATTGGAGCTCACAATGCCTCTCTTGCGATATGGCTTCACATCTGGTGATAGCTAGACTTCTTCATATGTACTGTATCAATAAATCTTAGTAAACTGTACATTCGCACAGTACTCACGAGATCACGTGCACACGCGTATCGCAAGAAACGCGGGGCGCTTAATGTCGTTGGCGGGGCATACACCCTCCCTCTCTGCCTGAGCCATATGAAGAAGAATCCAATCCTCTACAATCATGGTACGTAGAGCTTCATAAAAACCACCGCTCTACGTTTGCCAAACTAATGCATTTGCAAAGGACGTTGACGACGCTCACATTTCCGTGCGCTTCAAGCATGGAATTCACACCGTCTTCATATTCATCGACGCAATGGCGCCATTCTCATCCGTCACAGACGAGCTTCTGGAGCTTCTAAAAGAACGCTACCCAGATGGCTTGACCAAATCAGCGTCCTCGTCCGAGAACACTCTCATACCGGACTCCGCTAACGTGGTCTACGGGGTGCTCGCTGTTGCGAATGATCCCTCCAAGGGATGGAAGAAGCTGAAAGTCGGCGAGCGCGGAGAGAATACGCCAAACAGATGTGGGCTCAAAAACAACAGCATCGTTTCATTTACCTTTGTTGAAGATGAGGATGAGGATGACGTTGATTTTGAGGTCGAGTGGCCTCAGGAGGATGAGGAGATGTACGAGCAGGCTGCGTAAGACGAAGTCGTTGGGTTGAGCGGGGTAATGGATGAATAAGACTCTCTCATATCGCATCTATGATGCTATTCCGGGTAACAGACAAGCTATTTCACTATGCAAGCCTAGCGCCAAGTAGACTCAAAAACAAATGCATTAGCTATTCAAATATTACGTATCGCTGGCATCGCCGCCGGTAAAGTCTACTAAGTGGATATCGTACAAGTTCATGCGCTAGCACCGATTAATCCCATCCCTTCGGTTGGTACATTCGTCCCTAGTTTTGCAAAAGGCAACTTCTTCATCTTCTTATCATACACAACAGCATCTTCAGTTTCCCGTTTGCGTTTCTGGGAGGTGGAACGTGACGTGGAAGAGCCGGGTGTCTCACGAATAGTCAATCCATTTTGTATCAAAGGAACGGCTTGATTTGTCGGACACCCTGGGCAGTGCAAGGTCATCTCGGCTATTAGTCGTTGCTGGAGCGTCTCAAACGGTCGAAAGGGCATCTTCCAATGTTCAATCATGAGGTTTGTCGGAACACCTGGGCTAAAACTTGGGTTATCAAATCTCTTGAGAAAAGCGGGTGAAACTTTAGCACTATAGATATGAATAGCATCCTGGTCGGTGAAATGCGTCACAACGAGAATTGGCTATGAATGTTAGTGACGGTTTTGTGACATGTACTTCGTCTGCTGTTGTGGATAGAAGAAGGCCAAGTTACGAACCTTGTAACTCAGTTGTTCCTGATTTGATGGTGCAGAGTCATTGTGGCTGAATAAACTTGATGTTGAGCGGCGCCGTTGAGCTTGTGCAATAGCTATTAGGACAGCTGCGATATATGGATCCTCAGTCCACTTCTTTACCTCCAACCGCGCCAGCTTTTTCTGGTATAGACTGGAAACAGAGGAGTTGTTGTTAAGGTAAGGGTGCCAACATCGCACACGATGCTCTTTCTTTCGGTGTATGTTTACGTCCTCATAGTTGAGATAGCCGAATTGGATATTGGGTGATGTTTTAGAGTCTACCCCTAGAGAGGGGCGCAAGGCGAAAAGGGAGCAGGTCAGCCGATCAGCGCGACGGCCGTTGTAACGGAATACTATGCTGTCTCTATGTCAAGAAACGTTAGTATTGGGCCAAGACTTGGAAGATAAAGATGATATCCTACCCTGCTGTCGTAAACAAACTGTTATTGTATGTAATAAGGTATTTGATGGCGCCGTGTGCAGAGCGTGGATGGCAAAAGGATTGTGCTCGCTGTAAAGGGTCGTCCCATATTTGAATATCGCTATTTTCAATGGCACTGGAGACCGGCTTCTCATTGTCGCTTAATTCGATGGGTGAGAGGGAGGGCGTGAGCAGTGTCGTTTCAATTGGTGCATCGCTGCAGTCAATATCCTTGAACTGGCAAGAAAGGAGATGGAGTTGGCGCGAGGTCCAGAGCGACGGTCGAATAAGCAGTCGTTCGCGGGGATAGAGTCGATCAATTTGGTTCAGTGACGAGGAACTGCGGTCTGTATTCTCATGTTCCATGTTTTCGTCTGTAAAATCGAATACTGATAATATGAGGGAAGATGGAGCATGGCGACAACGGATTGTTTGTTGTTCAGTGAGCGTGAATCGCAATGTCAATGCGAATGCGCCTGGAATTTCGGAAGGGAGAGTCGGGCCGGAGGGATGTTGACCAGTGACATACTCGGACGCAGTCAATTAAGGAAATGCCTAGACGCATGCAGGTAGATAAGATAAGATAAGATAGACGGATTATGCACATATTCCTGCTTGTGCTTTGTGGCATAATCCAACCCCTAAACGCTTTATAGACAACTCGTGATTTGGGCATACCTACCTGTGTATAATTTTTGGTAGCCAATCATATGATGATGTCGGTTGCGTTCTAGGGTAACAATGTGTGCTTTCTAACCAGGATGTTGGGAAAACAAGTGCAGGATACAATCAGACATGCTAAGCATGTATGATAGAAGAATCAACGTTTTGCCCTTTTTCGTTCAACTTGATCGCGTATTATGATATGATATGATTCCAGTGATTTTTGTCATATAATGCCTTTATTTCAGTAATTTTTTTTTTGGATTTGTTCAAAGCATCCGCTCTAACGTAAATCCGTTTTTTGATTCCATGCCCTACCGCTACAGATCAATTTGGATCGTGTTATGAATAAGATTTCTTACAAGGCCAGTGTGCAAAGCAGCTCATCCAACTACGTCATCTGTTGTATCGTCCTTTATCATTGTGATTTTCTTAGACGTCATACCTATAGATTTCTATTCATGAGCGAGCTTAGACCCATGGGTAGTCTCTTATTCGTAACATCGGGTCAAGACAATAATGTCTAACTTATTAGCTGCTTCCACATATCTCTAGTAACGCCTCACATAAGTTTGTCCCAGTCTCTTAGCCTCGTGATCGAAATGAATGATCTACTCAGAGAGCTGGCTGTTTGTCAGCCGCCGCTGGAGGATTGTGCTCACGATATCATGTTTGGCTGCTGGCTTTATACAGGCAAGCAGATAACCAGATAAAGCTTATGAGCATTTAACGAAATTAATGGATACTATGTATGGGTCTTATTGTTCCAGATGAAGATACTTGTAGTAGACATCATGTGGAGACATTTAGTCTCACTACGTTCCGACGTTGACTGACTGTACCTGTCTCTCAATTGCAACAGGACAAGTCAGTACAGTCTATCCCTTGAATGTTTCACACTTCGTGACCTCACCGGGGTTCAGATCAGGGATTATTATCCAATCAGGTTATAAGAAGCACTGGTTATAAATGTCAAAAAAACCTCTAAACTATAGGGTAGAGTTTAAACAATTAAAGTCACAAAAACTGACAGGGGGCAAAGTCACGGGTGTGAAACATTCAAGGGATAGACTGTAATCTTGACTTTGTCTGAACCGGAGAAACCTTTGTGATAGACCTTTTTGCTAGCCCTTTTAGAAGCAAGACATGTTTGTGTTTTCAGCTTAGTAGTGTGGAGTTTCTGCTCTGGAACCTTTTGGACTTTGACGTTGGCTTTTGTTTGTTGGGCACTCATGGAGCTTTATTTGAATACTGTCAGCCACTCTATTGACCGACAACAGAAAAGAACCAACCGTTAGGACAAGTTAAGCATCTTCTTTAACCAAAAACCACTGTTATGGAGCGTTACCAAGCCCTCTCATTGCCCCGGCCATTTTCTTTCAATGCAACCACCAAATCCACCACTAATGCCGGGTTAGCGATAGCCCGAGACATATCTCAGTGTTCTTGCGGCCGTATCGTCCAGTCTACTCTCCGAATGTTTCGATTTTCGTGACCTGACTGGGGTTCAGATCAGGGTTAAAAGAACCTCTAGATTATAGAGTGGCTTTAAATACTTAAAAGTACTTTATACTGACAGGGGGAAAAGTCACGGTGTGCGAAACATCTAAGAGATGGACTGTAAATGTAACAATTGTTATCAAGTTGGATAGACTTGTCTGAGAATTCATTTTTCTTAGGAGAAATTACGGTGAATGCAGTTACAATACTCCATAAGCAATCCAACAGGCGGTATACAGCTGCCCTGAAGTTGATTGTCTCATTGTCTGGTGAGGTTATATAAGGTTGGCCTAATCCCCTCGAGACTGGATGTTTTCTACCCCATTGCATTCATCATTTAAACTTCACTGAAAACCCTCCTACTACCTATCAATTGTCATACATATCTTCTTCTTATAACACCATGAAGTTTGCAGTTATCCTTTCCTTTACTTCCCTGGCTTTTGCCTACGGCGGTCCAGGCGGTAAAGGCGGTGCCGACTTCGGTATCCTTATAAAGAAGGCCACTTGCGCTATGCCATGCGTGGAAAATGCTGCCAGCAAAATACCCTGCCAAGGCAAAAACTTGGCTGCTTCGCTCTGCAGTAACATTGACGAAGTTAAGAAAAAGTCCGAGAAGTGCGTCGCCAAATGTGGCATTGATAAGTCATTGATCGGTGTGTAAACTCCCACTAAACAATGGCAAACATGTTCAGTCTAACAAAGTCTTAAGAATTATTCGCCAAGGGAGCCCACTTCCTTTGCAGTAAGCGCGGAGCCAGTGACGTCCTCACTAAAAGGCAGGACACCATTGTGTGCTCTGAATGCGATATAGACTGCAAGCTGCAGGGATGCGTAAGTTCACTCTGTTTGTCCGTATGCTGCTATCATACTAATAGTCAACAGAAAGATGAGGAGGAATGCGCTTTTTGCGGGGCCATGTGCGATCTTGTTTGTGAGGATTACTAAGTACACAAAGTGCTCGCTGGTTCGGTTGGTCGTTGTCATGGGTGCGGTGTTGACTGTTGCCATGAATTGCATGCTGTTTCGTGCGATTGGAACTGGTTGACTAGGGAAAGGCTTCTTCTGCAAGTATCGATAGGTACTTTAATAACTTGGCTTGGGAGTTGAATCATTGTCCAAAAAATTGCAGTAACTACTATAAACAAAGGTGGCCCATTGCGCATTCAGTGTGCAGACAAGAAGCCTCGGCCATCAATAAGGTCCAAACAGGTTCCTGAACCAGTCTCTAAATGGTCCCTCAACCCAGATAGCCAACTCTTGTACCACAGCAGCGATAGTGTATAGACCCAAGATGCTGCACGTATCTCCAATGACCATCGACCCAACAATCTCCAGGCGGTCCCCCTTATCACAAGCAAACGACAAGTGCCACTGATGCTCAACTATATGAATCAAGGGCAAGGTGATGATGGGCCTGTGCCATTTCCCAGGCCATACTTCCTTTCCTTTGGATGTGAGGACACGATCTATCAGACTTGACATTCTGTAATGCCAAGCGGCTGCCCACGTGGCAAGCTGTAATCTTCCCTCCTCAGCTGAGCGATTCACTGTGGTAGCGATGCTGACAGCAATTGGACGATACGCTAATGGTGTATAGATGGTCTGGTTGATGCTCTGCTCCTCTAATGGCTGCGACATGATGACTTGCGTCATTACCTCCGCCAACTTCTCATCCCTCTTGTCATCATCACTCTTTGGCTGGGTGCCTACACGGCATTGATTGCCTGCGGGCACGAATACCAGAGCAAAGTCAAGCGCTGTATCTTCAGACAGTACTCCCACATTGGGATACTTGAGCTGCGGAATAAACGGGGCTGCGATGTGAGCTGTTTGCATGCACTCGCTGCTGACATGCTTGCAGCCGTGCAATGCGATCTTGAGAAGAGGAGCATGGACCTCGAGGTTCCAAGCTGTCTGAGAGCGACCAAGGGCGAGACACTCCTGCGCGGTTATCTGAATGTCACGTAGCGTGTCATGGACCTTGAACGCATCGACTTGGTCCTTTAGCCACTGTACATCTTGATGACTTTTGCTGTCGGATCTCTGTCCATCTGACTTCCTGAACCATGAGCTCGCTGGCGGGCTATCCAAGGCCAGCACAATAGACGTCAGCGCCTCGCTGGGCAGGAACTCTGAGCGCTCAACAGTGATACTGTAGATGCGATTATACAAGTGTAGCACATGCCTCGGCAACTGGTTCGACGGACTGTTGCTGAGGGCTACGAACTTGACCGGTTTCTCCAGGGCAGCCAGACTCTGTCTGGTGATGCCATGGTTTGTGCTTGAAGATGATTGGCGTCTGGATGAGGAGGTAGAAGCCGCGGCAGAGGCAGAAGATTCAGATGGTGTAGGTAGACCTGGCAATGAAGAGGTGGGCGACCAGAGAAGTTCTGGGGGAGGAGCATCGTTGCGGTTGATGCTGGACAAGTAGAGCTTTCGCTTAAGCTTCAGAAGGTCGTCATTATCCATGATCTAACATTGTTGATGCTGTCAGCAACGAGCTTCACTCTTGTAAATCATAACATGGGGAGCGGCCTCTATAGTAGAGCGCAGCAAGCAGCAGGGTGACCACTCATACCGATGAGAAGATGGTGTAGTGCTATAAAGCACCAAGCACCCATGCACTATGTAGACAGCCAGTTGCAGATATCAGATGCACTAAATTGCGAGCTTGTATGTGCCTCCAAGTCCGAGTAAGAAAAAAAGACGGAGCTTCTTCTTCTCTAGATGTCCAAGAGCTGCTTTAAAGAACACAAGAGGGGCGCAGCCTTTCCCCTTCCCTCCAACCCCGCAGAGCCTCACAGCCCATTTCTCGGTGAATGAGAGAGACACTTTATGCTGTTGGAAGCCGACCTTTTTCTGCCTTGCAATCAACTTCCCTCCACCTCCGCACCCCCCCTGCAAGAGTGCGGGGGTCCTTGGGTGGTGAATTGCGAGCAAGGCAGCCAACCGGAATGACGAGAACTGACGTGGGACAGGCTGTGGTGGAGGGTAGGCCTCCCGGGTTGCTTAAGGCTTGAGTTGAATCCTGGCGCTTAATTTCCAGCCACTTCGTTTCATTCGTTGGAACTGTATATCTCGTCACATCACGAGTCCTGGATTGTCGAAATTGTTGGTACAAGTGGCTGTACATGGTCAGTGACAACTTCGGCAGATGCCCCACATCCCGTTCCGGAGCCGGTCATTTACGGCCCCACATGAATCGATGGCGTCTCCGGGCCGTTTCAATAGGAGTTGACAGATACATAGATATCTAGTAGATACAACTGGCTCGAAGAGTAGTACCTCTCTACTGTAGCGAGTGTGTTATTTTATAGTCTTTGTTATTTGTAGAATAGTCTTTAAGATGTCTAGTGTTTATTTGTAGGACAGAGTACTCATCCGCTGGAGGTAGGCAAGCTATATGATAACTCAGAACAAAGCATCTGGCACTGGGTCAAATAATGCTTATGCGTCAAAAAATATACCATGCTCTACACTGCAATACCCAAAGATTGAGCCCTAGAAACCAAAAAAAAAAAAAAGACTTGTGAATGGCGTCGTGGAACAACTGCTCCCGGCAGGGCTTGAACCTGCGACCTTCGCATTACCAACACTGGATCTCAGATCCGATATTAGTACGAAGCTCTAACCAACTGAGCTACGGAAGCCTCTCACAATTCGATACAAAGAGTTGAGGGTAGGACGAATTTCAACGTCTGGGATGAGGATGCAGGCACTTCTTGGCTCAGTCGCGCAAGCCACAAGCCACTTCTTTAGCCCCTCGGCTTAAATGCTTAGTCATTGCCGCCTGAACCCCTGAGCGCTTCATCCCACCTTTCAATGTCAACAGCCACATCTGCATTTCCATCTCTGTGTCTTAAGACAACGATTCCTCGTCGTCACACCATCCCTTGGCTGCCATCGTGCTTCGCACATGCAGTTGGCTACATGTCAGTCGCGGCCTTCCTCCGCAATGGCTTGCGCCTTTTGGTGCCGCTGGCGGTAGCCTCTACTATTTATCTGTATCTCTACCCCTTCTTCAACGGATGTGCTTTTCCTCTACCGTCCAGAGATGCCACAGAGGCATTCGAAGTCACAAAACAGCTTCACTGGCCGTATGCCCAAGATCAGGCAGAAAAACCACCGACAAAACTCGCCCCCTTTCGACTCCTGGCGCTTGGAGATCCCCAGCTCGAAGGCGACACTTCGATCCCGACCGTCTACCTCGGCACTTTTCCTCACGTGAAGAGTATTGTGAAACATTTGACCTTTCAGACCGAGCACTGGTCATTGCGAGAGCGACTGCGTCAGACGGCGCACGATGTCGTCGACTTTTACTTTGAGGACATTCCCTACCTCCTCGAGTCTTGGCGCAAACGCTTCGACCTCTTTGGCAACGACTTTTACCTTGCACACATCTACCGAACACTGCACTGGTGGTCCCGTCCTACCCATGTGACCGTTCTCGGCGACCTCGTGGGTAGCCAGTGGATTGAAGATGACGAGTTTGAGAGGAGAGGACAGAGGTTCTGGCAGCGGACATTCCGAGGAGGAGAGCGAGTACCAGATGACGTCGCACTGTGGCCCGAGAGCGAGTACGACCTCACTGGCATGCTGGATGGATCGGAAAAGGAGGAGATCTGGACAAGGAGGGTTATGAACGTGGTGGGGAACCATGACATTGGGTATGCTGGGGACTTGACGCCGGAGCGCCTGGAGCGGTTCGAGCGTGTCTTTGGAAAAGTCAACTATGAGCTACGTTTTGGAATCCCCATTGATGACCCCGTTGCAAATGCGACGATGCACAACGACGAGACGAACCCTGATTCCACCAGGATTGAGCCAGAGATTCGCATCATTTTACTGAATGACATGAACTTGGATACGCCCGCCAAGAATGCCTCCTTGCAAGATGCAACCTACCAGTTTCTCAACAGCGTCATCGGGACCTCTGCTGCTGTCGAGTACGAAGGCATCTTTACTCTTGTGCTCACCCACATCCCGCTCCACAAACCCGAGGGAGTGTGTGTTGATGCGCCCTTTTTTGATTTCCACAGCACCGAGGACGGCGGGGGTCTCAAGGAGCAAAATCTCCTCAGCGGCGATGCCAGCAAGGGATTTTTGGAAGGCATCTATGGCATGAACAGTGATACCAACGCAGCAGGCAGTGGCGTAGGCCGCAAGGGGCTGATTCTCAACGGACACGATCATGAGGGCTGTGACACGTACCATTTCATCAACCAGACCAACGGCACAGGCCCTGCGGAGCGCAGCTGGGAAGTTGCCAGATGGGCTGATGCGCAGGCTCGTGGTTTGCCATTGCTGGCCACGGACGGTCTACCCGGCCGTCGGGAGATTACGGTCCGCAGCATGATGGGCGACTTTGGCGGCAACGCTGGCCTGCTCAGTCTGTGGTTCAACGAGGAGACGTGGGAGTGGGAGTACGAGTTTGTGAACTGCCCTCTGGGTGCGCAGCACTTTTGGTGGTTCACGCACTTTTTGGACTTGGGCGCGGTGTTGTTCATGGTCTTGTACGGCGTGGTGACTGTGCTCTCTGCTGCGGGGGTAGATGTGGACGGCCAGGTATATTATGGGGCTGTGTGTGTGCAAAGGAACGTCATGAAGCTTCTCCAGAGGGTGAAGGGGAAGAAGAAGTCCACAGAAGAACGGAGCGGAAAGGACCGGGTCAAGGAATGAATTTTTGGATAATGACGCATATACCCTGTCTTGTACGATTATTATAGAGAGTGGTGAGCGGGTGGGGGGTTTCTGGCATAGCATCCATTGTTTGCATCTCATTTTTTCTTCTTCCTCCTCTTTTTTTTCTTCATTTTTTCTCTCTCGGCTGGATTCCTGGTCTGCATGTTTGCTTGCGATATCATCTGCAAGTACATAATAGTGATTAATATTGGCCTGGTAGGATGGACAAGGGGGGGGGGGCGGAGAGGGGGGCGCAACGGCATGGCCCTCCTCTATCTCGGCACTCTTATTTGAGGGTTATTTTTAGAGCGAGATGCATCCGAGACATGCATGATACGAAATTACATACGAAATGATCGACCTTTTCGTACCAGCAAGTTTTATTAGTATTACTCCGTGTTTGTTTGCTCTCTTTTTGTTTTAAAAGAAAAAGGTTGTCCCCCCGAGAGGAAGATTGGTCGAATCTTGTCATTGAGTATCCGTCTTGCGTAACAGCTCATTATTTCTATTGGAAGACTTTGTTCAACGTTTGTGTGTCTGTGAGAGAGAGAGAGTGTGTGTGTATGCAACAGGAGATATTTTCTGCAAGCAATTTTTTTCTACTTGGCCCTGGGAATTATATCCTTGTCTCGGTCCTTTTTTATTACTGCTGCTATTATACATACATACATACATACACACATACACACATACATACATACATACGTCTTGGTGGTCAGTTACGGGTCTTGTGTTTACTATCCAGTTGACAGGTATGAGAGAGTCTATAATTAATCCTCCGATGAGAAAGAAAGGGAAAGAAAAAAAAATCGCTTGCCAGGGGGTGAAGTGGAAGCAATATTGAACATGGGTTCGAGGTGGATAGGCTTTGCTAACCGAGGAGCATCTAGAACTTGTTGACCGGGGGGACGCCTTGACTCCATCGTTGTTGTGTTTTTTTTGCTCTCGGAGATCTGCCTTTTTTATCCCGAAAAGAGCCGGGCCGGGGTAAGTCATCACCATGGGGGGGTTTTTTTTGTATGTGTTTTTGCTTGCAGTACTTTCAATATCCCACCCTCCCCTACCCTTTCTCGGCATTCTATTCTAGGGGAGTCAGGTGATGGACAAACTTGCCCGAGCTATGGTGAGATGATGATGGTGATGATGACAACGGGGAGAAGAGATCGGTGTGTTCATGAGCACAAGATCTTGCCAAGCTAGATCTGACCTCTGCCCGAACCCTCGTACAAGTCAGCCATACATCTTGGGCACCACCATCAACGGGTGCTACAGATCCATCCATCCCCCAACCGAGACGATGATCCCAGTGGATCAGGTTCTTCCATCCATCCATCCATCCACACACCCCAGTCTGATGTAGAAGAGAGAGAGAGAGAGAAAGCGAGAGAGAGAAAAAAAAAACTCTGCCACATATCTTTGCTCCCGCCGATTGGGCGACACACATGCATGAAGGCTGAGCTATTGCATGCATAATCCTCGTCTTTTTCTCTCTCTCGCTTTCTCTTCTCCGGGGCTCTCTTTGTTGGTCTCCAATGAGGCAACCAAGGCACAAAGTTCTGCGCAGGCCTCCATGGTCAAAATCCTTGGAGTCGTACGAGAGAGACAGAGATCCGCTGCCGGAGATGGGGGTGTCTTTTTTTTTTAACATTTTTTTTTAATCTCGCTCAAGAGGTTCGAGCAATGAATATAATTTACTAATGCGGGAATCCCCGTGGCAACTGGTTTAGGTATATATATGGTCTTGAACCCATCCCTCTCTCTCCAAGTTGAATAGCAAGATCAAGCAAGACCATCACGATATCCTCTTCAACTCCCACATAGCTCTCTCTACTTAACTACCACCATTACCATCATCACTACCACCGTCATGTTCTTCCCAAAGACTCTTCTGGCCCTGGCCCTTGCCTTCCAATCCGTCTCCGCCATCCCCCCCTCAGCCAGACAGATCGACGACCTTCACCACAAGCCAAGAACCACAACCACAACCACAGCCACCGCTACAACCACCACAGCCCCCGTCCCGACCTTCACCCCCCCCAATCTCCCCATCTGCAAGCCCGGCGCTCTCTGCGACTGCTCCAGGATCCCGGACAAGAACAGTGACGAGTAAGTGGCACAAACCATCAAGACCCCCTCCCCTCCCCCCTCTGTATGCTTACTAGCTAGCTAACATGTTTGCCAGATTCTTTCAATGCGTCACCAACCCCCAGTGTGAGATTTGCTGGCATAGCATCCCTCCCGCTAGGGTTGCCATCATCAATGCCAAGGGCACAACTCTCGCCACTGTGACTCGAACGACCGAGGCTGCGGCGGCATCACCTCCTTCGTCGTAGACGTGCCCAGATCACTCCAGCTGCTTCAAGTTTTGAGGTTAGTCTAATCGTCACTTGAAAGCGTCTCTTTCATGACTACTAACTAGCGAATACAGATCCTTCGAGTGCACTACAGACTCTAGCCGTGAAAGATGCCAGAGCTGAAGGGAATATAATGAGCAAAAACAGAGACGATTCATCATGATTAGAGTGTTTTGAGATGTTTTTTTTTGTTGTTTTAGATCTTTTTTACTTTATTTAATACCACCCACGTCCTTTTCTTCCATACTTGCACCTTTCATAATCGTAAAGCTGAGATGCTCTGGTCCCATCATGCATTTCCCATACATCCTCTAATATACAACCGAATACACATATACCCTTTTTCTCTTGTTGGTACTCCCCTTCCCCCCTTCAGATATCAGAGACCACCCAAACCCCAAAGCAAGGCGGCCTCATCAATGAAAAAAAAAAGCACGATGCAGAATTCTATATGCCAAGTCCCATCCCTTTCATCAATGAACCAGGACCAAGAGCCAGCGCCACCATTTTTTGTTTACAATTACAGAGTTATTAGGTGTGGAGAGAGAGAGAGGAGGGTAGAAGAATCCAATATCGACGTTTAGGCTTTCTTTCCCTCCTCATTCTTGCCGGGTCCAAGCCAGCCAGAAAAAGATCCCATCATGCTGTTCATAGCTTCTTGCTGAGCTTTCTCCATGGCTTGTTGTTCCTCCTTGAGCCATTTCTCACCATTCTCCCGAATCTCCTTCTCCAACATCTGATAGTTGCGGATACCTCTTTCGCGAGCGATATCTTGCAACATCTTGCCCTGGGCAAAAGCTTCAGAGGGGTTTGGCTCTCCATCGGGTGAGATGGTCATGCTCATGTTGCTTGGCTTCATGCCGAGCAGATTTCCTAGGGCACCAACACCGGAGGTCTTTTGCTTCTTGTTCTGAACCTGCTTATTAAACTCCTTACGGGCAATGGCTTCTCGGCGAGCAAACTCGGTCGGAATGTGCTTGCCCTCAAATGACTTGAGAACCTTGCGCACATCAGAATACTGCATGGTGTGGATATACTCGAGGAATGGGATCAAAGCGACAAGTTCCTTGTCATTTGGGTCTCCCTTCCAAGGCTCCAGGATAACGGCATTCTCAGGATGTTTGCGAATGTGCTCTGGCTTGGTGTCAATAACAATCACCTTTGAGAGATCACGGTTAAGGTAGGAGAGATCCTATATCAATTAGTCCTCGGTCACAATACCAAATTGTTTAAACCAACGTACCTTGACAAGCTCGCCCTCTTCATATTTGGTCGCCTCTCGGTAAAGCGGCCACATGATGAATCGGAAAGGGTCCAACTTGCGAACCAGGGGCTCGCCCATCGCAAAGGGAACAGTCGTAAAGAGAACCAGCTCGTAATACTGACTCAAGTATCGGATAAAGTAATCCATACCTGGACGCTTTGCCACTCTCCAACCATGCTCTCGAGTCCATTCACTGTGTACCAACATGTTGTCCAGACTGATGCAGAGCGTATAGGGGCGCTCAAAGCTTGGGTCGGGGTCCGGTAGCAGTTTCTCAAAGGCAGGATCTTGGTAGTATGAAACTGATTCTCCCCATCGAGCCTTGGTCCGCGCCCACCACAGGGCAGGAGTCCATCCGTTGGGAACATCGGGGTGGCGTTCGGCTTCAATTGCATCCTCCCAGTCACGGCCCATGTATGCGACACCCAAGATTGTCCCGCTGGCCGCAGCAGCCATGAAGAACCGGGCCCACCACTTGCGATTGCGCTCGCTTGTAGAAACGTATGAGTCACGCCTGTCTCGTCCGCGACCACTTCCAGTCGGGTCCTCCTCAACTGCCGTCAGAGAGGATCCTGACCTGCCCGCCTTGTCTTCCAGCTCTGCGTCAAGTGTCGACGGAATACCCTGCGTCAAATCCGGGAGTTTATGAAAAGGAATTGGTTCGGGTTCTTTGGTAGCGGTTTCGGTGGCAGGCTGCTCGCTGGGCGCGGCGACATCATCTTTGGCAGGTTTATTTTCGGAGGTCGAGGGTTTTGAGGTTTTTGGTGGGGAGTTTTGGTTGGGAGGCTGCGCCGAGCTGTTCCTCTTCGCATAGGTTCGTATCCAAGGAGAAGTAGTAACCGCCGCTGGTCGAGCTCTTAATACTGGCGATAAAGTAGGCCGCGACAAGTGACTGGCTGTCAAGCCAACCCTTGACGTCTGGGCCAATCTGGAGAGCATCGTCGGATGTGTGGAGGGGGGGAGAGGGTATTGGTTGAAGAAGGGGGTATCGCTTATAGTCTAATGAACAACTCAAGAAAGAAATTGATCGTAACCAAGAAGAGGCTCAGCAGCGCATGACAAGGCTGACAATCGTATGATCTGATCTGCTATACAGAGAAATAATAGCCTCGTCCCTCAAGGTGCAACGCTCGATGCTTCAATCCCATTGAGTGATGCCGCCACCCGTCATCAAGAAATTTTCGAGCCACACACAGCACAGGGTTAGAATATTTACTCCGAATATTAACCGTCACTTTCCATCGTGGGAAAAAATGGTGGGGTTGTTGAATTTACTGATTTAAGACAATACTACCACTTGCGGCTTAGAGTAATGTGACTAAAAAGGGCTCACGTGAGGCCATTACCAATTGGGGGTCTCACTTCTCCAACCGAACCGGACGTCCCTGGTCGATCAAGGTCAAGGTGTATCTAAACGATCCCATCCCAATCCCGCCCTCCCATCCTCGCTCTCCTCTCCTCTCTCGCCTTCTCCTCACTTATTCACCTGCTCATTCACTATTCAGACGATTCGGCTTGCTCTGGCTGAACCCTTAAACACCCGCCTTTGCCCTCACCACTAACCACCGTCATCGATACGATGGTTGCATTTTAGAGGGTGGTCCAGCTCGAGGATTGCACTCCCGCCATGGCGCCACCCTCTGTGAGACGCATTGCTCTGTCAACCCAAGCCTGTTGATTCGAATTAGTGTCAATACAAGGACTGTTTCAAGACTCTCTTCTCGAGATCCATACTCAGACGTGGTCCAGTCGCGCAAGAGATTATCAATTCAATTCTAGATTTATACTATCCGCCACCACTCATCACATACCCGACTTATACATCTAGTGTTTGCTGCCCCAACTTGTCAAGATGCCGAAAAAGACGTTTAAGAATTCCGGCAATCGGGCCTCTCGTCCATTGACGACATCTCCCCCCTCGCCAAAGATTGAAGCCACCGAGGTGAACAACTCGGCCACTGCCGTTCTTGTTGAAGATGAAGTCAGCAAGCTTCCAATTGCTTCCCTGACTCTCGATGCCTCAGTAAAGACCCCTCCTAAGCTACCGCGCATACCAGCAACGCCATTCCACTTTCTTTCGTTACCATCCGAACTGCGCATCAAGATCTACGATTATTTCTTCGAGGAACTGGACGAAGTGCTCGATCTCGGTCCAGGCAATTTCAAGAAAATCCATAAGAAGCTTGCCCTCATGCGTGTTTGCAAATTGGTTCACGAAGAAGCCACCCATTTCTTCTACAGTACTCAGACTTTTCGCCTGTTCCCTACTTATCCAGGCCGGTATTTCAAATCCAAGAAGCCATTACTAGCTCGACTCAAACCCCACCAGCGCGAGTGCCTTACCTCTCTGGAGCTACGTCTTGGCCCTGGCTGGAGTGCGCCACCTAAGGGTTGGGCGGTCAATGATGCGCTGGGTCTGAAAGAATGCGCCAATGTGCGCAAAATCACCGTCTTTGTAGAATGCGATCCTAGCGACGGTGTCTTCAAGGGCTTCCGCCGCTCGGAAGGCTTCTATGAGGGTTTCTCTCGCAAACTTCTGTCCGATGTGTTGGAAGGAATACCGGATGTTCACGTTATCGAATTTGACGCCTGGCCCAGCGTTAAGAAATCCGGCGCCATGATGCAAGGCCTGCTCAATATTGCGACAGAATGGAAGGGGCTTATCCGATGGGGGCCGGAGCGGGGCTGGACGGATGAAGACGAAGTCGACACTGTCAAGACCGGTGCACAAGTCGCACAGGAAACAAATGGGCAGCTGGTACAGAATATGCCAGGCCAGGCCTTTAGTGATATTCTGGTGGTTGCTTAGGGGGTCGGCAAGACGTAATGGGAAGCTATTTAACTGGTTACGAATAACGATGGATATGACATTTTGGACTGGCGTTCTCCTCTTAGTACCTTGTTCATGTACGAATTACTCCTATACATTTGAATGCATCAACCTTGTTCTCTCACTTCATATGATATTTACTGGTATCTGTTCATAAATCTATTGCATCCATCTTGTGCATCACTCTATTCCAACCCCAATCACATTCCCTTTACGCAGCCCCAAGTGTTCTCAATGCATTCTGCAGCTCTTTTACAGCAGTCGGTACGTCCTCAAAATTCAGAGCCGAAATGGCCCATTTGGCATGTTTCTGCGCTGCGTTTATGCTCTTTTGATCGGTTGCCAGCCTTCCAGGGGCAACTGGGGGAAAGACTGATACCGGAGGTATGGCCGCTGGAACTACAGGGGGTGGGTGTTGTTGCATCGGAGTGATGGAAGGAGGGGAAAAGGGTGGAACCGTGACGGGGGTAGGAGGGGGGGGTTGCGTAAAAGACGGAGGGGGGAATTGCTGTGTGATCTGAGGAGGGATCTGTGGTGTTGGTTGTTGAGGCATCTGAGTGATTGGCGGTTGCGCAGGCGGCGGAATTTGAGTAGGCGGAGGGGTCATCCCAGGCAACGGCGGCGCCGGGCTCGTACTAAGTGGTGATGGGATAAACGGCTCGGATGGTGCTGTGGGTGGTTGTTGCGGGAAGTATCCCTGCTGTGCCGGCGGAGGCGACGGCGGAGGTGGAAAGCTGGCCATGGAAGTAGACTCCTGCCTCAGCGGCTCTCCTGCATCAGGCACATCCTCTACATAAGCAGCCTGCGGCGGCGGCGCAGAGCCGGTAATCTCTTGGACAGCGGGGTCTTGCGGATCAAGGTCCATGATAGTCTCTTGTTCCGGCTCGCTGGGGGGCGGTGGATTCGACTCGTTGGGATCTTTGCCCTCGCGGATGGCTTTTAAGATGCGCGCGGCGTTCCATTTTGCGAATTTGATCTTCTGGAGGGTTTCGGGTTCGGGGGTGCCCCATTCGTGCGTGAGGTCGAAGAAGGTCGCTGCGGCGTCAAAGGTGTCTGCTGTTTGCCTAGAGGGCGATTAGATACCATCTTTACTATGAAAGCGGTCAAGATATGCACCTTGTCACCTTGTTGGCTCTTAGAGTCCTCTCCGCACGATCAAATGTCTCTTGTGCAAACTGTTCAACGTAGGCTTGGCCGGTTGTATTGTCAATTATGGCATCGTCATCTGGGCGCTCCGCCTTGGTCGCCTCCAGTCGCTCAAGCAGCGTCTTTGTGAAGTTGAAGCAGTCATCGTCGGCCGTGTGTAGACTTTTGCCCACAATCTGATTTACCGCATGGTATTCGCCTAGACAGTGCGATAACACGCTACTTGTTAGCTATAGGGTCTCCGCTACCAGATATGGGTGATGTCGAGGGGGTTGGAAGCGAGCATACACCAGTAGGCAATGGCGGGCTTGAATGAGCGCAGCTGGTTTGCGCGATTCAGAAATCGACTGACTTCAGGGATCTTGAGCGGAGCCGGAATTGGTTCGGCCATGGTTTATGCGTGGGAAAGAGTGATTAGAGGGGATGCAACGGTGGAGAGAAGAGAAGAAGATGCTAAGATGCAGCTGTAGAAAGGTCAAATGTCCAACGACGTAATTGGCAACCTGGAGATGCATACTGCTGCCTCCCCCACATAGTGTGAACCCCAAACTACCAGCCACAGCCGCTTGCCCCGCTCAAGGTCGCGCCACAATGAAGTAAGGTTGGAGCTTACCCCAGTGCAATGCAGAATCCTCACACGGTGTTGGTGAAGCTCATCAACACATGGGGAGGGGGGACTTGATCAAGTCCTGGATGTTCTGGATTCCCCAAGCGAGTCCAAGAATAGACTTTATGTGGAATTCATTCCAGACTATCGAATAGGAGCCTTTTAAGATTAAATGAACAAAGTCTTCCAGAGCGGAGCGGCCCGCATAAGCTGATATCAGATGCGAGTCGTACATGCAGGCCATATGAAATGCAGCTGTTAGATGATGTACAACCCAATGACTGTCCTGCATCAAGCCATTTGACCCAGCAGCACGGGTTTCAGCTTCTTAAACAGCGGGATAGAATAGAAGACGCTCCTTGTGATTTTGATAGATGGAGACCTTAGAGATTTCTCTCTTCACTATAGCATGCTAGGTTGTTAGCCAGGCTACTGTGAGTAACCCCCTAACGGTCTAACAGGCTCAGGGACCCTGAACTTCTCCATACTGTGCGGGCGCTTTTCATCCAGCGTGGCCTTTTCATCAACCCTTCAACCAACTATAAGATCACACTGTTCACCAGCTTTCATTACTTTCTTTTTTTTCTCTTTTTTCCCTCTCTCAAGCAATCGTTTAGATCTCATCTTGCGGACTTGCTTCAACATCTCTTAGTCAATATCCCCGAGCCCATCCCAGACAGCATCCACCGCGTAACCATCTCCACACCATGCATCAGCCAGCTCTCATCGCCGCCCTCACGGCGAGCTTGGCCGCTCTCCCCGGCGTCCATGCCGGCTTCTACACCAAAAACTCCCCCGTTCTTCAAGTCGACGCCCGTTCATACGACCGTCTTATCGCCAAGTCCAACCACACCTCCGTAAGCTGCGACCCCACTCCGTTCCCCCAAATCACACATAACCGCCTCACACTTGTACTCATCAACCAATTAGATTGTCGAGTTCTATGCCCCTTGGTGCGGACACTGCCAAAACCTCAAGCCTGCTTACGAAAAGGCTGCCAAGAACCTCGAAGGCCTCGCCAAGGTCGCCGCTGTGGACTGCGATGAAGAGTCTAACAAGCAGTTCTGTGGCTCCCTGGGCATCCAGGGCTTCCCCACCTTGAAGATTGTCCGCCCGGGTAAAAAGTATGGTAAACCCGTCTTAGAAGACTATCAGGGTCCCCGAACTGCTTCGGGTATTGTCGAGGCCGTGGCGAGCAAGATTAATAATCATGTTCAGCGCCTGACGGATAAGGAACTGGATAGCTTCTTGGAGGGAGATAAGCCCAAGGCTCTGTTATTCACTGAAAAGGGAACTACAAGTGCACTGTTGAGGAGCATTGCCATTGACTACCTGGATGTCATCTCGGTGGGACAGGTTCGCAACAAGGAAAAGGCAGCGGTGGAAAAGTTTGGCATTACTTCGTTCCCCAAGTTCGTCCTCATTCCCGGCGACGGCAAGGACCCCATTACCTACGACGGAGACCTCAACAAGAAAGACTTGCTCGGCTTCCTCAAACAAGTTGGAGAGCCCAACCCCGACCCCGCTCCGGCCAGCGGCAAGGCCGATAAGAAGTCTGACAAGAAGTCTGACAAGAAGTCTGACAAGGCCAAGGATAAGGCAACCAAGGAGACCGAATCATCCAAGTCAACTGAAACATCTACCGCTGCTGCTCCTGAGGCCACCCTGATCGATATTGCCACCATCACCACAAAGGAACAGCTCGAGGAACAGTGCCTCCAGCGCAAGTCCCAAACCTGCGTTCTCGCTCTGGTTCCCGCCAAGCATGGTGAAGTCAAGGACAAGGCGCTTCACTCGCTCAACCAACTCAACACAAAATACATCCACGGAAAGAGACATGCTTTCCCATTCTTCTCCATCTCTACTGATATTGAGGGCACCGCCGCTCTTCGGGAAGCTCTCGGTCTCAAGAACAAGGTTGAAATCGTCATCATCAACGCTCGACGTGCGTGGTGGAGACGATACGATGGCGACATGGGCGTCCAGGATGTCGAGGCCTGGCTTGATGCCGTCCGCATGGGTGAGGGAGAGAAGAGCAAGCTTCCCAAGGAGGTAATCGTTGAGGCTGTTGAGACTACCACTGAGGAGGCTACCCAGGCCACTGGCCCCGAACCAGAGGTGGAAACCGAACACGATGAATTGTAAAAGCCACATCTATGGCAAAATCAAATTAGCCAAAAGCCGATCATGTATGAATTTGTATTTTATTTTTGAAGAAGAAGACTTGAAACGTACCTGATGATTTTTGAGACTTCAGTCCCTTGTTGTATTAGTGTCTCTCAGCTAAAAATTTCGTATTTCCCAACTCTCACTCATCCAAATTCATGGCCATGGTATTGCTCTTTTCCACCGCACCCTCTCTAATCATCTTGATACCCTTTTGCTTCACCACACCATCCAAGAACTGTCTCACTTGCTTGCACCCATCTATCGCAACCACCAACATACCCTCCAACCGGCTGACTTGAACACGGCTCTCGCACACCAAAACGGCAACCCGGTCTGTGTCGCCCAAAGTGGCTGCGGTAAGGTAAGGCAGCTCCTGTTCTTCCTGATTGTTGAGGTCGAGCAAAGGATCGGCCGAATCATCGCCAGCGGCGTAGGAAGACGTTGATCCCGCCGTGCAAGCAGCGATATAATCCGTCATTGGAATTCCAGCGTCGATCAAGGCGAGCGTGGTCGCATTAAGAAGTGCGGCGAGGAGCGACCCATCCTGGGACAAAACATGAAGCGATACTGTAATGGTTGAGTGGGGGAATAGGTGAACGTGGAGGTTCGCAGCCAAAGCTTTCGCAATCGTGATTTCAATCTCCTGCACACGTCTGCCATGTCCCAGTCAGTAAGGCAACTCGGATCATAGATTCAGGCCCTTGAAAAGACTCACTTGTCATTCCTCCCTCTCTTCTTCCGATCTACACTGGAGAATCCAGCAATCACCACATTGACTACAATTGATGCCGTGTCCCTCTGTGACTGACCACCGCCGCTTGCACCACCTCTCCGCTGCTGCGCCTGGGGCTCTGCAGGTCCCGTAACAACACACATGACTTTTGTGTGGCCCATCTCGAGGTACGAAGATCCGTCCGCCGCATCTTGGGTATGGATTTGCGCATGCAAGCGGCGAAGCTCGTTCCACCTACGCCCGTCGACGCGGAGGAGCGCAAGGGAGTATGTAGATGTGTCGAGAGGCATTCTTAATGCGTTATTTTATAGATTGCGAAAAGATCGAGGCCAAAGGCGCGTTTGTGGAAGCGGTGTTGTTTGAGAGGTAGCAAATTGAAGATGAATGTTGGTGATGGTTCTGAAATTTTGGAGCTGCGCCGATAGTGGGGTTCAGCTATCTATGTGGCTAGTGCAGAAAGGATAAAGGTGGCTGAGAGCTTCACAACTCATCAATAGCATCAACACCAAGACCAGATGAACTTGATTATTCAACGCCTCTTCGCTATCTCTTCATAAAATGACATGATACATCATCCCCTCCAGATCCATTATAACCAGATAATAAGTAACAAGGCTGGCAATGTAACTGTTTACAAAACCGGGTATTTAGCTTTCTATATGAAAATAAATAAATAAAACGCTCGCTATCACAACAAAAACTTTGGCTCTTCAAAAGGAGCCGCTTCAAGATCGGCATGAATAATTCCGTTGGAATCCAAAACCGCGCCGTGGTCAGATATTGGGACCGACAGCCTGGTATGTGCTACCTCCTGCCTGCTGACACGGGCCTGGTCTCGCGGAATCCATAGTGTTGGCTTTGGTTTCCACAGCTCTGGCGGTTGGTAAGTGCAGTAGTGGTTGTGCTCCGGGTATACGATATCAGGATAGTCCTCCTTGGGAAGCAACTTTCGCAGCGCGACAAAATCCTCGTGCTCCGCTGGATGTAGCCATTTAGAAAGAAATCCTGGCGGCTTGTCCTCCTCGCTCTTTTTGGTCCAAGTACGAAACTTTTCCAACACCTTCATCAGTCCTCCCTCCTCCGCATCAGCCTGGGCTTTGTCTTTTGCGCGGATTTTGAGCCATTCTTTGATGGCAGACCCAACACTGCTGGCGCCTTCAACCGCCCTGTTGGAAACAACAACGTGTTCTTCGTCATCGGTCTCTTCAAGTTCCACCTCCTCGTCCCCAAATGCCTCTTCTTCATCATAATAGGAGGCCGCAGCTCCTGCAGGTTGAACTCCATTGGCCGCATCTTCCTTTGCTCTGGCTGCTTTCGCTCGCTCCTCCTCCTGAATCTCTTCCTCTAAGGGGAGCGTTTGGGGTAGGCTTCTAGCTAGAGGAGCAATAGCCTCTCGCAGATTTATGTGTATCAAGAGTGTGAAAATCAGCAACGCGATGGTGAGACCCATGGCACCATACGCCTGACCAAGACCCAATAAACCCACGAGACAAATCTCGGCCAAATAGAGGCCAACAATTAGTTGCTGCAAAGCCCGAGGATAAAACAGGCCTTTGCTATCCAGGCTAGTGTCAAGGACGTAGATGAGATTATACTTCCACACCAGCCGCAGGAATGCCATACCCACAGCGCAGAATATCAGAATCAATGGGGCAATGCAGGCATAGGACAATGCTTAAGGATTATGTCAGTATTGAAGCGGTGAATGGGCGGGGGTTCTTCCATTCGACTTACCGATGACACCCAAATTGGTAAAAATTGGGTAAATGCCTCCCCAAAGTGCGGGTTTCATATTTCGCCATCTATTATACTTCGATCTAGGTATATCGGTTGTCCTAGCAATGATATGATGACGCAGCAATGAGAAAACCTGAAGTAATCCGGTTCCACCAATGGCCAGGCATTGAATTAATATGTATGACAGATAAAAGTTGGATGCTTTCGGAAGGTTTTTAGCAAGTAGCTTTTGAGCACCCAAAGGATCTTGTATAAGATCTTGAATCGCGCCAGATGCTGCCGACGTAAGAGTAGTAATCAAGAATACTTGAACGACTTGGAACGCAAAATATGCGTTTTGAGTAAAGAGCTCTCCGACTATGAGAGACGGGATGCCGGCTTGCGCGGCACAAACTATTCAAAGTCAGCATATGCTTTTGCGGGAAAATAAACAATGCAGGGCTCTTACATCGTAACATAGCGGGCACAATGGACATTAACAGAGTGAGCAATGCAGGTGGCAGAAAGCCTCCGAGAAGGCCTTTAAGGAAGGATGGTAGCTTGGCGACCCATTTCAGGAATACGATCTTGGTCAGGAAGTCAATGCTGGATAAGAAACCTATCAAGGCAGACGGAATAGACCAGAAGACGATTGCAAAGCAGATCAGGCACATAATAAGGAGGCGCCGTATGATACGTTCCCACCACCTCATTCGGAGGACATCCCATACCACATCCTCGGGCCGAAGGTAGAGCAAGGGAGGCGCCATTTGTAAAGGGCGATGGTGCACGACGACTTGTTGGGCAGCTACCGCAGCCTCCTGGGTGTCGAATTCGATAAAGGCAGCAGGAAGAGCTTCACCATCACCTCTTCGGATTTGACGACGCATCTTAAAAATCATAAGATTAAGCTCCTTTAATCTATTACGACACCATCGAATAGTATCGACACGGCGACCCCAATTGCCTATTGGTCGGTGGTGTGGCCTGGCATCGGCAGGTATCCATTGAGCAGCTACGGAGCCTCGAAGATCAGGGAGATTGGGTCTCAGGCCGTATGGATGTACGTATTCCAATTCTTCTGCATCTTTTTCTTCTTCGTTTTGCGTCGTGGGTTCCTGGACACCAGCGGCTCTCTCGAGGTCCATCTCCGATACAAGTTTGGGCCCTGGTAATGAAACTTGAAGTCGTCGAGTCGTTTCCTCGCTGTCTACGATGGACAACTCATTGGTCTTTGGGGTTTCTGATCCGGTGCTTGGCGGAATTGTTGACGGCGGATTTTTGCGATAAAACTTCTTGCGTGCAGCATTGGCTTTTTTTATCAGAGCGATCTCGGCGTTCTCTAGTCTCAGAGCTGTTTGCTCTCTCTCTCCTTGACCAGTTTTGCAAGCGCCTTATTGGACCTGGGCACAAAGATTCGTTTGGCTGAGTTCCCATACAGCTTTCGTAACCGAGCCTCGTCTCGGTACTCTGGAGGTACACATAGGAGGAGCATCGTTCGAGACGATAGTCGATTCGCATAATAAGGGGATGACAGATATGCTTGGCGTAGGTTAATAAAATAAATGCATTCTCGGATAATGGTGTAGAGGACGAATCCTAAAAATTGTTAGTGTGGATGGGAAATAATTTCTTCAACTGCAAGCCATACCAAAGTATAACCAAGCCGTGACAGCATGAGCCCACATTTTTGTCGACCCAGCAATTACATTTCCAATAGTGAACATCTCCAGTTGGGCAAGATTATTACCGCCAGTTGCATTGATCGGCATCAAAATAGGCCATACGATGCAAATACCGGCAAGGCAGATATTTCGAAGTACCTTCATGTAGCGAAGGAAGAAAAATGCATCGAGGGAGCCATAATTCAGGACATAGGTGTCTTGGATTTTGAAGAATGGTTTAATCCAATTGAGGAGTCCAGAAGGCAATTCAGGGGGGGCCAGTCTGCAAGTCGCGTTAATCATCAATTTCCAAAATTACAGAGAATTGATAAAAAGTCATAAAAGAAAACCCTTACTCGGCGCCCCGAAGCCCGGGAATGCTCTTTGGTGAATAGACACGTTTGCATCGCGGTCGCAGCAAAATGAAACAGATCAGGCAAACACCCAGATATGCGCCTACAGGACCAAAGGTCGCACCAAGCTTGGATAACGAAGATGATTTATTGCCAGATGCCGCACTGAGTGTACCACCACCACTCGAATCATTGCGACCAGATCCAATTCGCGGATCCGGAGGCTGTGTATATAAAGAGAGTCAGTTATTGAAGCCGGAGAATATTTTGAAATGAGTTCACCGATTGCCGCCATTCAGTCCGCCCATAACCAAACCAACGACTCCGTGCTGGGAAGCAAGAGCCTGGAGCAGGTGTGAAGGAGGTGAAATAGACAATGGGAAGATAAACATACCTCTGGTAGGATGCCTCTCGCAACCAGCTCGTACCAATCCATGGCGAGATAATTCGGCTCACGAGGGGGGGAAGGGGAGCTCAGGCAGTGAGAGCGTGGCAAAATCAACGCATTTTCATCCAGGTGGAAAAGGAAAGTTGAGGTGACTGAAATGAGGGCGCAATGTGCAGCCAAAATATCGTCGGTCGGTGGTCAGCGATGAAGCACACAAGAGAGACCCCGTTAAGCAGCACAACACCAAACGACGAGATAAATTTATGCCGCTCCCAGACTCTTTTAAAGATTTGCATATAAGCCGCACAAGCTGGCTTCGAGGGGGCTGAAGTTCAAGCGAGGGAGGGGACCAAAGCAATGTCAGCTTTTTCGCAGCACAAGGACAAGGCGACCAGAAGCACCAACGACGGCGAGTAACCAGGGGCCGCTTGTCGTCTGGACCCGTCCGCCTTGGGTGCACTGCTAATGCCGTGTATTGCTTTTGGCCAAAGAGTTGTAATCTAAGGGGGGCCGGGGGGAGGGGAGGGTCGTAAGGCTCTTGGTACGTGGCCCATTTTTTGGCCCTGGTCTATTGCTACCAATCAGATGAGCCTTGACCGTCAGTTGTCTCGATACGCCATCTGACGGGGTCCAACCAGAGATCGGCAGTGTGTCAAAGAGGGTCCAGGACTCCCCCAGTCCGATGACGCTGAGGCCACCGGAGCGGTTCGCTCTTTGTTGGGAGAAGATGCGGCGGGCGTGCATCCTCCAAGAAGCGGGTTGAAGATTCATGTGAAGGTCAAGATGCAGTTGGTGAAGAAAGCGGTAGGAAGCATCGCACGAGGAGGCATCCAATGGTTACCCCCAAGATGATTCTGCTTAAGCACAGAGATGGTGGAGGGGAGGACAAGGATTGAGGAACATCCAGATTCCAAATGACTGCACTGTGTGGCTGATCAAGTACCTTCCAGATGTACTTACAGAGCTGTGGCACAAATGTGGCTGGATTGTCTTGGAGGGAGGCGACACGATGCCGTCATGCCCCATCACGAACAACTCAAGCCAAGCAGCCAAGCAAAGCCCTGAGCAAAGCTGACCACTTCATGCATACCAACGGTCAAACGTGGATGCATTCGTTCCATCATCGAGCCCTCATTCGTGCGTACACCGTACTTTTCTCATTCAATTACGGTGAAAGGAGCATCGGTCGTCCATCTAATGAATCACCTAATCTCGTGCTTTTTCGATCATCCAACTGACGTGTCAACTTTAATTTTGCATCTCCTACGCCACCAACAAGTCGACTGGCGCGCATGGCCGCCCGAGATCGAAGAAGATGAGACTTCCAGCAGGTCGAGCAAGCCAAGAATGAGACGAGAGGGGAGAAAAAAGACCAGTGATAGAATCTTGGTCTGAGTCAAGGATGGCGATGCCTGTGGCGTCCGGACAAACTATCCTTTTTTTTTTCCAGCACGTCCAGGTCCCAGCTCGCAGGGTCTCATTCCCCAGACCTTGGTTCGGCATCTGTCCAACCATTTCTGGCGGTAGGGCCCCCGTCTGGGAGGGGTCACCGCCTGCAACGGCCGACGACTCATGAGCCAATCAATTGATACACCCAGGGAGCAATATGCATTGCTTGCGTGCATCTCAGAATCTGGTGTGCAAAAACCCGGTCTACATGCCTCATTGATTGATCGCCCAACGCCCGTTGGTGTGCAATGGAATATTTGTTGCGGCATTCAGGAAGTTTTCAGGTCAATCAATTATTGGACCACGACGGTCTACCGGACCATGTGTCATGAGAACATCCCGAATACCTTTCCCCTCAGCCCCTCCAATTCCTACAGCATCAATCGCTCACACCCATTCAATAGATAAACCAAACATCAGAGCTTGGTTTCCGAGACTTGTTCTGTGGCGTTAACATGACAGCTGAAAACTAACCTTCCCATTGCCTTGCGCCCTGAAACTCAATAACCACCAATGTTTCTTATTCCTTTTTGAGATGAGATGGCATTTTAGGCTATTGTCTGCTAGGTCCCGGGCGGGCTTATCTCATGGCAAAAAAACAAGCAGCTTGTTGTGTTTGACGCCACAAAGCCGATTCTCATAATTATCCCATTTAGCATGGCTTGATCTTTGGCGATTCATGCACATCACCTCCACTTTCCGATTGGCAGAGCTACCCGGAAAAGGAGCTGGATGTCGACCAGCAGAAGCGCCGAAGGGTATCCTAAGCGCCTTGGTCATGGATAGGATCGGTTGAAGCCCTCTTTGTTTACGTCCTTGGTATCAGGGGGAAAGCTTCTCGACAAAGTTTCTTGCTTTTATATCGTCCTATTTTGGCAGCCACTATTGAATTGAGCGGCCTCCAGCTTGTTTTGATGGGCACAACTCTTGTCCAGCGCAATTTTTATATCCACTATGAAAATGAAACGAGTTCCCAGACGATCCAATTGACTTGTCTTTTTTTTTAGTATAAATCCGAGTTGCCTTAATAATGCTAACGGTCGCTCGGTTTAGGTATTCATGAGCTACCTGCCGTGACTTACCCAGACTTCCGCAAACGAGGAGCGACTGACACTATTCAAATCGGCCATAGCAGGGTTGATGTCCAGACGTGGGTGGATATTTATTCCATCTCTACTAGGCAAGTTTGGCATCATGATAATAATGGGGATGGTTGCGAGATGACCAAATCTTTCGTATGTTTACATGCTGGTCTAACCGAATACCACGAGTTCAAAATAGAGGCACTGTCTGCCTCGAAATCTCCCACTTCATGACACAATAGAGTGGTGATTACACATGATATACTCCGTACATAAAATAGACTACATTGACAGTATCGTTCAGATAGAGTAAACTTGAGACTTGTTTCGTGGCTAATCTGACATGTATCTCAACCATGGCCCAAAGTCGGCATCATGCCATTCAGCATCGGATATAAAGACACCTCCAGTCGATGGCACCGCCTGTAGCATCGTCATTTGGCTCTAGTTCATACTGATACTGAGCTGGAGAGCAGGTGGCGGCACCCAGAAGGCCAGTCTGCCCATCGCCATGCCACGACCATTGAGAGTCTGGGACCAGGTCGCTATGCCCGCAAGAACACTTGCACCCGTTCTTTGGCGTACAAAAGCAGCTGGTAGCATCAACTGCGCAAATGCTGGCCAATGCCAGAGTCAAGTATGCTGTCAACTGCATCTTGTGTGGTGCTGAGGGATGCCTATGAAGTTGTTAGAATGGGTTGCCTTGCAATTGCAAGTCCTTTTACTCTGCCTCACTGTGATTGCGTCTTGAATAGATGGCACGCCTATCTGCCAAAATGTCCGAGTTTTAGATGGTAATCTCTTGTGTATTGTAGGTGAGAGACAATGAAGTTGATTGATACCCGAAACCCGATCAATGATTCATATCCAACTACTTATAATACAATCAACGTTCTGACCCCCAATGATCACCGTGTAGTAAACTGGATCACGTACAATGAGTCTCGGTATCATAAAGAGTATATCGACAGATCAACCCGCTTCATTGAGAAGGTGTCTCGGCCGATATAACATCTCATTTCTTACTCTCCCACTTAGAAGTCCATTTTTACTTGATAGAATCGTCGGTGGGGGTACAAGTTGGACGTGAGGGTCTATTCATGGGCCGCTCCATCGTGACTCTCGGCTCGTCGGCACAATTCTTAGAGGGAGAACAAAGTGACGGTGGATAGTTCATCAGGGATTGTGCTTAGCAGCAAGTTTTGGTTCGTCCGATGCCGAATATGGCAAATATCACGACGGATGCATCTTGCTCTCACGAGGCCTGCAGGGGTGTCGGTGACCCCCGTCGAATTGCCCGCCAGCGACAACAGCGACAACAGCGACTACCAAATACTTGTATTTTATAGATCTTTTTCTCATATTCTCAGGTCATCTTCTAAGTTAGATGGGGTATGCATCGTAACTTGTCGCTGGTCCATGTCCACTGTGTTGGAATCTCAGATGACCAAGTCCCGCCTCATGATGTCGTTGCTGAGACGAGACGATAATAGTAGCTCAATTAAGCTGGGAATTAAACCATTTAATCCTCTGCGTCAAAACATCGCTCGTAAGCGTTGCTGTGAATGAGAATACAAGATGGCATGGCTGGAAGCAATTATTTAGATATAGGTATGTGTGTATATATATATATATATATATATATATATATAAATCATCATCATCTCGGCCGAGTCGATAAAACAAGGGCTCATCTCGGAGCTCGGAATCATTCAATCGGCGGGAAGGACCTCCGTCATCCGTGCTCCGGAGTAAATGTTGTTCCTGGGTAATGTTGGATCACCACATCACCCGAAAATCCGAAGGGGGTCTGACGGCGCCAAAGCCTCAAAACGACCCCATATTTTAAACGCCGAATCCTTACACCAGCTGGTTTGCGGCGATAACCATTTGGTCGGCGATTCAAGATGCACCAGGACGGACGAGTTTCTACGGCCTACAGAAATTGTTTCTACTTTCTGTTTCTTTGCTCTCACTTGGCTGGCGTCATGGCTTGAATAGTTGAATGTCGGATCTCGTTTTGCTTTGGCCGGGCGAGTCTAGGGTATCATGATGGCGCCGAGGGGGGGTTATGTCCGAGGAGATTAACGCTGTGCTGATCTTCCGAAATAGCTGTCGGGAACAGGGTGAAGCATGATGAACACAAGAATGATGGATAGATATGCGAATGAAGTTCAATCCAAAAAAATAAAATATTTAAATGCAAAGAAGCCGCTGCTTGTTTACAGAATCATCACCATCACAACATTCGACTTCAACAGCAGTGTCTCATCCAAGACTCACACGTTCACCAAATATCCTATCCGACTTCATCAAAATGAGCAGCCCAACTCCCGTTTGGTTCATCACCGGCACTTCCTCAGGCTTTGGCTACGAAATTGCCGTACAGGCCCTCAAACTCGGTCACACCGTCATCGCCACAGCGCGAACTCCTTCACGCATCCAAGATCTCGCCGACTTGGGTGCTCATACACTGGCTTTCGACGTCACATCTCCTCTTGCTGACATTCAAGCCGTCGCCAAGGATGTCTTTGCTAAACATGGCCGTGTCGACTATCTCATCAACACGGCTGGCTACGTCCTTGAAGGAGCCGTTGAAGAAGTAACACCAGAGGAGGTCTACAAAAGCTTCCACACCAATGTCTTTGGTGTCATGAACACTGTCAAAGCCTTTCTGCCACACATCCGAGCTCAGCCCATCGGCGTCAATGGCACTCGCTCAACCGTCGTCACTTTTGGCAGCTTGGGAAGTTGGCGAGGTCCCCCTGGCATTTCAGTCTATGCCATGACCAAATGGTCGTGCTCCGCCCTGGCTGAGAGTCTACGCGAGGAACTCGCCCCTTTCAATATCAGGGCCACAGTCGTCGAACCTGGTTACTTTCGCACTGGCTTTCTGAACCCTGGAACGAGAATGCATGCGCAGAATCGCATTGGTGCCTACCATGACGAAAACACCCCCACAAGCCAGCAGAAGCGACTTCTTGAGGATAGAGATGGGAAGCAGCTTGGAGACGTGGTCAAGGGCTGCAAGATCATTGTTGAGGTGCTTGCGGGCACTGGTGTAGGCAGCGGCAGGGAGCTGCCTGTGCGAGTCATTCTGGGAAGCGACACCGACTATGTTATCCGAGACAAGTTCTCGAGCACGATCAAGTTGTTGGATGACTGGGCTGAAGTCTTGAAGAGCAGCGATTACCCAGAGGGTCAGTAAGGGACAACGATTGGAGTCGCTAGTTGTGTATCATGCGATGTAGATATACTGAAGCCTACCTAATTAATCTTAGTTTGTATCATCTCCACTCTGAGTACCACATCTTGGCAGTGATTAAACCTCCTTGGTTAAACCTTCTTGGCATGGCGTATTAATTAACATATTAAACAGCGATGAATATGCTGCGCTGCGTCAGAAACCTCAGCCTTCTCGATTAACCATGCCAGCATGAAGATCAATGTGAATGACGAATCTTATTGATACCAGCTGCCAAGAAACCTCCCCATCATAACCACTACTTTGGGATGCGTTTCATTCTGCCAAGTGCCCCGGGATTCAGAACTGCTCCACGTGGCCGCAGACACCCGTGTGGCTCGGGTAGTACTAATGGAGGGGGGCGTCCTGAAGCGGTTGATGCAGCCCTTTCTGACTCACAGTATACCAAGGGCGTCATTTGCAATCTAATAGACGAGATGAGGATGCAGTGACTTCTGGTACTTGTCTTAACCAAAGCCGAACCATGTCCGTGAAACAAATTTGCCGATCAGTCCGCTACAAGCCGTCTTTAGCTGGGCGAGTACATGGGCTAACTTGGTGGTGATGAGAAGTGAAGTGTTGATAAGAGGATGCTGCGCGATGACCAGTGAAAGAAAGCCGTCGGAAAACTTGCTGCATGTCTTAAATGGCCATGCCGCTCCTCCTGACTACCATGGTGAAATGCCATCCAGTTGGAACTTTCATCCAGGCATTCGGTGTGCTGCGGGCTCGAAACTTGAGTAAAAGGATCCCAGCACCGCCGCGGGTGACGCGATACTCACATTCAAACGCCTCTCGGCAGTTGTTGTGATCTCCGAAATCTCAGTCACAAGGTAGTAGCAATTCGTATGCGCAATACATACCCGTTTCTGTCCACAGCAGTGGGCATTGTCCTAAGGCCTCAGTCGCACGGGTTGTGGGCGTGCCGGCATTTGGTCCCCATGGTCTCGATCGTTTCAGTACCGGCGATGTCTTTGCAGCGGGATGCAGATATTGGCCAAGGTCCCAACGGGGATTGTGGATAAACCGGCCCCCTCTGGTCTTCTCCTTTCAGGTCTCGGTGAACTGATACGAAATATTAGTCAAACGGAGAAGAATTCCTTCACGTGGCATCGCCCCCTGTCCGATCGACACTGCCGCCCCCGTGCCGGATCATACTTGTAATGCCGTGACACTTTCGACCACTGACGTCTGGGCTTATACTTGCTTGTATGCCCTCCGTGCTGACCACCAGGGCCGGATCCGAATCCTGGCCCGAGATGAGCACGAAACACAGCCCTTCACTAATGCACACTGGCTTTTACTGGAAATCCCATGTACGGCCCGTGCATTTTTTCCAAGTCTAGTCCCGAGTTGAAGGTTGATGGAAGCTTCAAATGGTCGAAAGCACTTCCTACTAGAGTCTAGAGCGGTGTCATTTTTGGTGAAGAATGTCTCAGGTGCTGACTCAAGCGTAGGTTGGGTTCTCCTGAAGTCACGAATTCCAGTGTTTCTTCGAGTCCTTGCTTTGCCTTGTGGCCATTGAACGAGTAATTTCAGTGGTGAAGCATGGATTGGATGATCTTTAAGGATGAACTTATGCATGAATGTTCATTTAGAGTAACCGCCGGGCGGGTTTTGGGCACTTGTTTTTAGCAGCGAATGCAAAGACGATAAGTTCCGATTCGATTTCGTACCCGCCAATTTGGGGAGGCTGTGATGCATGTGTGGGTTTTAGAGGCTCGCATATTCTAGAATGACTTGCCTGTCTGGATGAGCTAGGCTGGGGTATCACGAACATTGAAACGTTCCATGGCGGTTTGGTAAGGCTGAGTGAAGCTGTTGCTAACATCCAAGGATTTATACTCGGAGGATGCCCAACATGACTGCGGGTCGTTGACCATCAGAACTATTCATTTACCTTGTCATAAGATTCCCAAATACACAATGTTTACAGTAATGTCTTCTCTTCCACTGTCGAACCAAGAGCTGGATGAGACGCCCCAAGAACGGAGACGACGCCAGAATCGCGAATCTCAGCAACGATGGCGTATGTTGTGCCTCCCTTAGCTACCTACTTCTATTAACATGTATCGTTTACCTAGGAGCCCGACGAAAGGAGATGAGGGGCAATGGTAAAGACACAAAGTCGAAGAAGTCGACTACGCGTCGTGAAAAGCAGCTTGACGTACCCTTCCCGAGCCCCGATGCCATGCACCAAGCTCTGCTGGACTACAATACACCGAGTTCGGATCAACTGGTGCTCGACAATGGCTGGCACACAGACTTCTCCCTGCCAGACACCTATGATGAGATCACCGTCCCTGCCCAGCAGCAGGACTGCATGTGGTCTCTGGAGCTCGACGATCAGACGTCGACCTCAACCCCCGAGGGTGTGCCCAGTATACGAGTACTCGAGCATAACATGCCACCTTCGTTGGGCGCAAGCAGCGAGACATTATCGGAATGCGATGTGCAGGGCAGTCCAATACACTGGCTCGACCCAAGATGCGAAGCACCAAGTGTGAGTCAACAAGGTCTTTGCATTGCAGGAAAGAAATGCCGTCTAATGCAGTTGAAGGGCGATGAATCATGCATTAGCCCCGGCAGCTCGTCCGCGTCAATAAAGGGCTGGAACAAGTCCCCGGCCGAGGCTTCAATCGAGGAGGTTCAGGATCTTTACAGTTTTGGGGTCAGGACCGGACTCCTGAAGCCCGATGATCGAGTGGGAGAGTATCTCAACACTATGAGGTTAAAATACCAGCAGCTATCACAGTTGGGGGGTATGAGGAATCACTTTGCACAGCACGATGAGGTGGACAATGCGGATACTGGATCTGATACATCAATTAGAATTTGAGATGCTTTTACGTGTGCCAACATGAGCAATAAATGAACAATTACGACTGCACAGCCTCTGCGTATCTTGACTTGGTCTCACCAACCGTTGTGACATTTCCTTTTGAGTGAATTTCAACATATCTACTTGTATCTTCAATATTCGTCTGCGCGGTTATTCAACGCCAACTGCCGTGTTCCAAGCCCCATTAACCGGGTGGTCCCTTGTCAACCGCTTGTGTTCTTACGGGTAATACGAAGCCCCCCCCCCCCCCCGCCAGATCGAATGGATTTCCCAAAAGGGTGAGACATTCATCATGAACCATTGCGTTCTGGGACTTTTGTCTCAGAAGGCTTTGGTGGAGAAATGCGACGTTAAAAACAGGTCTCTCGGCCAGTTCCCCTTTGGTAACCGCGGTGAGTTTGCCGACAAGTGCAGATTTGCGCGGTGCAGTTGATGGTGACATGGTGTTGAGCCAGCGTATTTTTTTTTGAGGCGGTAAGGGGCATTATTATTCTCTGCTTCGTTGGGCGTTTAACAAAAGCTCACATAATAATGACCCAGATAAAGTAAATGAAACATCTGCCATTACCATGCCATCAACATGAGCCCGTGTCTTGAATAAGCTGGCCCTTTGAATGGCGACAAGAGGCATAGACTGCTTCGGGGGTGTAGGACTGCGGAACAGGTGGCGACGACTTTTGGTGCTTTCTTGTCTGCGTCTTGCGAATTCGTTCAATACGTGGTAGTCGGGAGGATCGCGTTAAGACACGGAATTGGGGGGGGGGGGGGGGGGGGGGGGGGGGTTGAGGGGCGTAACTGAATTCGTGGATAAGAGGGTTTCTGTAAAAGTATTAGGCTGATTTAAGGAGATAGGAGAGCATTTTCAGATTATTATGGCTTACAATATGCATATCTTACCTTCAAGTCTGCTCAAGCATAGCAGAGTGAACATCTGGTATTGAAAGTCGACGGCCACCATTTCTGGTAGCTTTGTGAGAGATATTCACTTTCTCCATTCTGGGCTATGGAAGGGCACGCATGACTACAAATACCTGGCATTATCCTTCAAGATTCTTGAGTGCAGAGGATCATTGGGGGAGTAAGCGTAATCACTCTACCAGATGATAGACAAGAAGAGAGATCAACCTGGATGTTTTGCTGCCCCCCAACCGTAAGCAGATGCATGTTGCATTACAAGAGAGATTTGTCAAACTATCCTAAAACTACGAGTCGCCAGGTTGGGTTCGCAGCAACCCATTCGGACTCGCTGATGGCGTCAATGCCAATACGATACGCAATCGTCTCCCGTCGCTCAATCAGCATGATCCAGAGCATATCACGCATTCCTGGATCCTCCCAGTCATTGGCCAGAAGCCTTCCCACCACAATGACCTCAAATAACTGGCTGGCACGTTCTTCGACCCATTCGGGATCCAGACGAAGACCACTAGACCCCGGCCCCTTCCCCCCTATAACGAACTTATCTCCGTCTGGGTTGAGATAGTCTTCTTGCTTGGTAAGGGGCAAGAAACACGTGCTGGTATAAAAGGCCAATTTCCCACCGAGTTTGGATATATTGAACGGTCTAAGGTCCGCCTCTGTGACATTGGCTACTGCTCCCTCAGGCTTCCACCTCCCCCTCAGAACACGAGGGGCGTCCGAAGTCTGGAACCAGAAAGGAGCTGGCTGGGACGTGGTACTGCTAAACAGCCGTCTGACAGAGTTGCTTCCGGGTTCGACGTAGTACCAGTCAATCTCTGGACGAGTGGCGTGTTCTGATACATTCGCATCCACTGCACCCATCCAGCCCATCCAAGACCAGGACGGAAATGGACACTCTGCTCCTGATGGATGCCGCCAGTATTCGCTTCGGCGTTTCCATTTTCGTGGCCCGGGTGCATGAATCCAGAGAAGTCCCAACTCCAACCAGGTTGCAGGTAGGCCAAATAAGAAGTCAAGTGTTGTACCATTCACTTCACAGTTCCTCTGAAATCTCGCCAAGGCTCCGGTGAAAGCATCCATGACGTCTCCCGGAAAGCTCAGGTTCCGACTTGAGTACTCGCCCACCATCTTCTTATACTCTTCAAAGGGGGATATTCTGGCCGCCTCTTCTACTTTCTGCATGAAGGATTGCGTCTCATCATTTGGTAGATTCAGACTGTAAAGCGGCTGCTCCTGATGATGAACTTGTGGGTCGTCCGTTTCCAGCACGGTATCCTCGCACCAGGACGATGTGCCACACAAGTATACCACCTGTTCCTCCGTAAATATGAGTAATCGGCGAGAGCATAGCCTTTCCTGGTATGTCCAACCACGGCTATTCCATGGAGATTTCTGCAATAGGGCAGATGGGCTCGAGCGGGCCACCATAAACTCGTACGAAGATTCTGGAAAGGATGTCTTGACCTCGAAGGACTTTAGATCTCTACTGCCTGGCTCAAGCCCTGCAAGACCTGCATTGGCATGCGATCCGGAGGCGGCGACAATGGTGAGTGCAGCGCGACTATACACAAGATCCATGGCGCCAATAACATGCGCTTTCTCACTCGGATCGTCCTGCATGATGCAGAGGGCATCGACCCATATGTATCGCATTCCTAGTTTCTCTGCTACTAGCATGGCATCTTGGATCGTCTTTGGTACATCGTTATTATGAGCGCCCAAGGATCCTTTGAGGTAAAGATTGGGCGCATTGCCGCTGACAAGTTGCAGAACTGGCACTCTACCCCAGACGTAGGAGAGGGCTGCATACTCTTGCCCACGTCTCGCGTCAACCACGCGCCTATCGATGACATCAATGAGCCGGAAGTACTTCAGGTATGGATCTGAGCATTCATCTGGAACAGTGTCTGGTTGACAGCGGCCTCTGTGTGTGGTTTTGCAGTGAGAAAACCACCCCCTAATGAGCTGAAAGTTGATCTCATGCATTTGCTCACACGGCCTCCTTGTGAACAGTGCAGCATCGTCAAACAGTCCTTTAATGGCAGCCCCTGAATTGATGGCCTGGATTTCGACTTCGGAAGGACAGCCAGGCGGAGCCGGCTTGCACTCAATGACCAACCGACAGATGCTGTACTGATACTCATTCACCTGGAAGTTCTCGTGATATTTGATATCAGACTCTGGTTTTCTGACCACTGCCACTACGCGATTGCACAATGTGCAGTCGATGGGCATAGAATCCAATACTGAGGAGAGCTCTGATATCTTCCATGCCGTGGAGATAGCCGCAACAACAAGCCCACAAAATGGGCATTCGCTCCGGCGACTAAGAATCTCACCGAGAGGACCCAAATTGACAGTAACTCTATGCGATCGTGGCAGCTCCTGTGACGCAAGGAAATCAAAGTTTCCATAAGCAAAGCTGTTCCTTGCCTGGCATCCCTCGCAGAGTGCGGAGGATTCGACAGCTGTATCAGACATTACAAACGCGTCAGGCACTCCAGAAGCCTTGTATAGGATATATGAGATGGGAGCCGCAAAAAAATATGTGTTTAAGGCGACGGCTTTACTGCTATGGCTTGCAAAAGACACAGCGAGTGAAGTGGTAATGGCTAATTGAGCTCCGCATCATAATGGGGCAAGATTCCAATCCACAGCGGGGTGGAGGCCATGCATGCAGGCCCCTGCTGATGAATAATAGCTGTTATTGTACGTATTGGACAACCAACATGCTGTATCTGAACTTGGCATACAACTAACTGCGCTCCATCATGTCTTTACAGCAGGGCTGCCACGATAGTTCTGCATACTCCTGCTAATCAGTGTATATTGGAATTAGCGATATGTAGCTCCAATTAGATCAGATTGATTACCATGGCTTTGAACATGGTTGTTTCCCTTGGGCACATAAACATGTGATAAAGTAGTTCTTCACATTGGCGATGTTGTGGATATTGTAGATCAAAGGATTGGTTGCCTATCCAGAATCTTCTCATATATCCAAAAAAAAAAAAAAAAAAAAAAAAAAAAAAAAAAAAAAAGAGAGAGCTCGACAGTTAATTAATTACGCTGACCAGCATGGCCCGAGTTTCATGAGTCAACCCAATCTCAGAGGGAGCAGATATCTCCGTTGGACTTGTATTGTAGTCGAGCTTACATCTTCTACTTGGTGCCGTTTGTTTCCCCAACTCCCTCTTCGGGATCAGAACCCACATGCCACTGGTCGCCCACTCTGAAGCCCGTGGGGAAAGGATCTGTTGGGTCCAGCACAATTTGCTTGTAGCTCGTAATCCAGCCTCTCCCCTCGACCGTCGGAAGAACGGCATCATACTCCCCAACCTTGGTCGTCCCCCGAATGTGTGCCACAAACTCGGTGCCTATGATGCTCCTGTGCCGAAACGTCTCCCCGACTTGCAACAGCCCCTTGGCATGCATGACTGCCATCCGAGCGCATGTCCCCCCGCCGCATGGACTCCTGTCAAACCTACCGGGGGAGACGACGACGGTATTCTTTGCAATCTTGCAGTCCGGTCCATCCTCCATCGGGTCCATGATGGAGAGAATAGTAACGCCCCGGATCGAGGGGTTGTCCGGATGGACAGGCGTAAACTGCGCCTGAACGGCCCTCTTGATCCGCTCGCCAACCTCGATGAGCTTCGGCCCGTTGCTGTTCTCAATCACAAGGCCCACGGATGCAGCATCTACCAGGGCATACCACATGCCCCCCCACGCAACGTCCACATTCACGGTCCCCAGCCCCGGGACTTGCACCGGGAGATCAAGCGCCGCCGCAAAGGCCGGCACGTTGTCAAACGACACGGACTTGCACTTGCCCCCCTCACACTTTGCCGTAACAGCCACCAGACCCGCCGCCGTATCCAGCTTCAGCTCCGTCACGGGCTCCTTCATGGGGATCATGCCCGTCTCCAGCAGCACCGTCGTCGTGCAGATGGTGTTGGACCCGGACATGGGCGCGTACTCGTCGCTCTCCATGATGAGGAACCCCGCATCCGCCTCGGGGTGGCAGGGCGGCAGGACCAGGTTCGTGTTCATGGAGGAGCGGCCCCGGGGCTCGTGGAGGAGCAATTGGCGGAGACCGTCATCCTTGGTGAGGAAGTGGGTGAGCTTGTCGTACATGGTCTTGCCGGGGACGTCGAGGACCCCGCCGACGATAACGTCCCCCACTTCACCCTCTGCATGGCAGCCGACAACCGAGACAGTCCGGAGGGACCTCATGATGAAAACGAGTGAAAACGGACGAGTTTTGAGACTAGTTGATTGGAGTTTTGGTAATTGCAGTGATCAAAGGGATGGCCTTGCTGTCACTGAAGCTTGAGCACATTGTGGATCTCGTGAAACCCACATATGCAGGTCTTCTCCTCCTCCTCCCCGCTCTCAGCAGGTTGATGCCCAACTCTCGCTGGTAAAAACTCTGATGCTACCCTATTACCAAGTGCCGAGCCCAACGCGCTTAGGCCTTTTCGATGCAGGCCATTGGGACTGTGGGGGTGAAGGGAGAGGGTACTTCTCCTGCATATGCATCTCGGCCCGCCACGATTTAAGATGGCGGTGGATATTGCCCCTGATTAAGATATTGAGATGGGACGGGATGGGGTATCCGGGAACTGTCGGTGTGATTCGGGCACTTTAGCTCGGGCTGTTACGTGGAGCTGAAATGTTGGTCAAGTACTAACTATGAGCAGTAGGGACAAAGAGATGAGCATGATCTACAGTCGGGGACGATGTCACTGCAGAATGAACCGAGTTCAAGACATGATTTCAAATCGGAATATCTTTTATCGTAAAATGGTAATCATACAATTCATTATAATCTTTTCCAGCTACACGTTTCTCCCAATGCATAGCACGCCATCATTAGACTCCCCAGCAATATACCCCCATCTCATAACACTCGCCTCATTCCTCAAACCCGCAAGCCCAAAGCACCTCGAAGAACCGACATAAACTTCCACACATCTTCAAAACGGCTGTATAGTGGCACAGGGGCTACTCGGATGACGTCAGGCTTTCGCCTGTCACACAAGACTCCATTCTCCTCAAGAGCCACGATGACATTGTCCAGCAAGCCTTCCCGAAGAAGCACACTCAGCTGAGTGCCGCGCTGGGCTGGATCCCGGGGTGTAATGATTCGGAACAAGGGTGTTTCATCGCCTGATTCCTCCAGTATCTTGTCAAGGAGATGCTCTGCGTAGGCGGTCAGCACCAACGCCTTGGAGCGCAAATCATGCATGCTCGTCTTGCTAAACACGGATAATGCGGCCGAAAGACTGGCCAGGTCGATGGCAGAGGGGTTTGAGGCCTGGTACCCGGCGGCGCCCGCTGTGGGAACAAACTTGTTGTCCATGTTGAAGCGCACGCTCTTGTCACCACCGTACCATCCCAACAGACGCGGCCGGAACGTCGGCCGATCAGACCCCTCCTTCCACTCCACTGCGCCGTGACGTTCGTGAACAAAGGCGCCTCCGATAGCGCCGGGTCCGGCATTGATGTACTTGTAAGTGCACCAGCAGGCAAAGTCGACATCCCAATCGTGAAGCTTGAGCTCCACGTTACCAGCCGCATGAGCAAGATCCCATCCGACGATAATGCCGCGCTCTCGTGCATAAGCGGTGATGCGTGGCATGTCAAAGAGCTGGCCCGAGTAGTACTGAATGCCGGGTAGGAGAAGCAGAGCTGTTGAATCAGCGTGCTCATCAATAGTGGCCAGAACCTTCTCTGTAGAAATCAACGAATGTTCGTCAGGCTCAATCTTGACCATGCTCTTTTCGGGATCCAAGCCATGCCATGTCATCTGACTCTCAATGACATAGTAATCGCTGGGGAATGGCCTCCATTCAAGGATAACCTTGTGCCTTTTCTCATCCGGCTTGTAAAAGCTGGCCATCATGAGATGTAAATTGATTGACAGTGTGTTCATGATGACAATTTCATGTGGTGATGAGCCAACAATATCGGCTGACTTGTTTGCGCAATCCTCTGCCATATCCTGCCATTGCTTGAGGGGTGAATTTTCCAAGTCGGTGAAATGGCCGTTGACACCGATGGATGCCCATGTTTCCAGCTGGGCATCGAGGTATTTTCTAACAGCTTTTGGCTGAGCACCCAGAGAGTTGCCCACAAAGTAGATTCCCAATTCATCATCTGCTGAATGACCATTCATACCATTGGCAGCGCCATTGGTGCCATTAGCGGTTGAATGCGACTCGCCTGAGACCGCTCAGTTAGTTTTAATGAGATTCACCAAGCCACTTGACCCCGAAGGCTCGGACCGGAAGGACTACACCCACCTGGGATTGTACCGTCCAAGGCACGTTTCTTCAGTGCACGCTTGGTCGGAAGGATGAACTCGTCCCTCAAGTGTTTTAGGGTATCCTGGGAGTCCAGCCTCCGTGCAAATTCGACGGTGTTTGCTTCTGCGGGGAACTTGGGAGCAGCACCGCTGCGCAGTCTCTCCACGTACGTTGACAGATCCATGGTGTTAAGACGGTTGGTATGGGTGGTTGAAAATGAGTATCTGCTGGCAAGAGGAACAAGGATTGATGAGACAACGTTTCTTTTTGTCCCCTGAAGATGTTTGATAGCATACATCCTCTTTTTTCCCTCCTTTTTGAAGGGGGAGGGGAGGTTAAAAAGGAGCCCGGCCACTTTATGCTTCTCCCAAAGTAGCGGCGGCGTGTCCCCCCTTGGCTTGAAGATTCGAATACCGAAACACCCACCCCCCAATAAAAGCCACCCGAGCGAGGGCTGGTCAGATTCGCGTGGCAAAGGGCTGACTTGGCAAAAATGGAGCGGTAATTGTTATCGCTCAAGGAAAGCTCTGCATCCGAGACACATTACACACTACACACTATTACAGTGTGTCATGACAGGTACTAAGAAGCCTGGAGTATAGGTTAGTCATAGCTGTGGACTTGCTCTCCACAGTTTATCCGAAATTCCGTCATCCGAGGACCGTTGCCAGCCGAAGTTTGCTACAGCCTACAGGTAGATATGTACTCGTAGTACGCACCTCGTAGATAACGATGGATTATAAATTATAAGCTCTTGGTATAAGCACACATAAGCTTATTGGGTGATACGAGTTATGTACTATAAAACCTAGCAATTTTGGACAAACTGGGTAGCTTTAACCTATAAGAGCCCTATATGCCGTTACGCTGCTATATCCTAATCAAGTAAAATGAGAAAGAAGAGAGGAGAAGAAAAAAATCTTTCAGTGTCCTCATTTGGTCATTATCTTACTTATAACTCTAATACTATATAGGTAAGTAAGCAGAGATGAATCAATGTGCAGAAACGGGGGGCTGCTAGCCTATCGACTCACGTTATAAGAGGTAGTTTGTCCGAAATAGCTGAGCCTCTACGGCGACGCGGATGCGGATGCGGAAGCGCGGAAGCGCGGATCTATGGATGTATGCACCAACTTCCCAACCGACCTCCATCCCACCCCCTTACTTCATACGTCCGTATCCATCAACCGAGACTTTGACGCAAATTACCCAATTGAAATAGGACGAGCCTCGTGATTCGGTGGCGGTGACACTTGCGCTTCTACTCCCTGTAGATTCGGAAGTGACAGCTGGGACGGATCATGACGCCAGGATCAACTAATACATCATCATATCCGTCGAAGAAAATGTGCCCTATCACATTGCTAAGGGGGAGGGGGGTAGTCAAGTGAACGGGTTCAAAGTGTGCAAATTACGGCGCTATTATCTCCACAAACGCTTGTCTCACGCACGCCCTGCTTAGATTGTCGATTATATTAAGCTTCTGGAATCGTTTGATCTAGATAGATTCTTTAACTACTTAGCTCCCTTGTCCAAACTTGTCACTTGTCCCCAATCTTTATTTCTTCAACAGTCTCACACAATGTCTCCCCATGCCATAACAATAGATCCTTCCGAATCAAGGCTCTCTGAGGACCTAACAAGATTCGCCGTCACGAAAAATGCATTCCTGCCCGAGGAGAGCCCTTCGACATTCTTATCGGATCCCTATTATGAACCTTGGGAGATTATTGCTCAGCATCTGCCAACCTTGATCGAAAACCATGGGATTCATCATGCCGTCAAAGAACTTCCCATCTTGACAACGGATAGACTAACGTCCCCGGCGGAATGGAGGAGGGCATATGTTTTATTGGCATTTATAACGCACGCCCACATCTGGGGAGGAGATAAGCCTCATGAGGTGAGCATACTCTGCAAAGAGGCTTTCTGCATCGTGTACAAGAGTCCAGCTGACTGTGACTGCAGATTCTGCCGCCACAAATCGCCATCCCCTTCCTCAGTGTATCTGCTCACCTTGAGCTTCCCCCGACTTTGGCATACGCTGGAGCCAATCTATGGAACTTTGCCAGTACCAGCAATGACTTTACCGACCTGGAAACACTTCGCACACTTGTGTCATTCACAGGCACAGAGTCCGAGTCTTGGTTTTTTCTCATCAGTGTGGCAATGGAGGCCAGGGCTGGCGGCATTCTCCAAACCATGACCAAAGCCCTTAAAGCTGTCAAGTCTCGAAACTACCAAGTAATTACCGACGCATTGAATGAATTAAAAGAATGCATAGAGGGTGTCGGACGTCTGCTAGAAAGAATGTATGAGAAATGCGATCCAATGATATTCTACCACCAAATTCGACCGTTCCTCGCCGGCACCAAGAACATGGAGGAGGCGGGGTTACCCCGAGGTGTTTTCTATGACGAGGGCAATGGGAAGGGTGAATGGAAGAAGCTAAGAGGTGGAAGCAACGGACAGAGCTCTCTGATTCAGTTCTTCGACGTTGTCCTCGGGGTGGACCATAATGGCCATGGGGATGTAAACCAGAAGAGCTTCCACAGCGAGGTTCGCGAGTACATGCCTGGACCACACCGGAGATTTCTCATTCATGTCACACGCATGGGTAGCATACGCGAGCTGGCCCTCGTGCAACCTGTCACGGAAGAGCAACACCGCTTGCGAAAGGCATACACGGCGGCCACAGAGGCCCTGAGCCAGTTCCGGAATAAACACATCCAAATTGTGACAAGGTACATCATCCTCCCATCGAAGCAGCCATGGACGGGGTCACGGCAGAACCTGGCAAGCTCGTCCTCTGCGCGGAAAGGTGAAGAGTTAACAGGGACGGGAGGGACCACACTTGTGCCGTTCCTCAAACAGGCCAGAGACGAGACAATCGAGGCCGGCAAACTGGCGAGGCATTGAATGGCGATTTGGTCATGGTTGTAAATATTTTCCGGTTACTGTAAATAGAGCGGAGGCATCCAGTCGATCTGGTTCAAATTCGAGCGACATTGGGGCGGCTGTTTGGTTCAACATTAATCGAGAGCGGAAGCGAAGAGAGGCCTCTTGGCGAGCTTAACGAACGCGCATGAACATTTTAATGACAAACCAATAATTATAGAATCATTCAATGTGATAGAATTAGGAAATCGTGAATCTCTCCGTGAAGTTTTTCTTTGAGTAGGCCTCCTGGAGGATCAGCATCCTGTCGGTTCTGGGTTCTGGGTTGTGGGAAATGCCAAAAATAGTGGCTGGAGGGAGTTGTGGCTAGAGGATGCTGACAGTTGATACCTGAGGCGTGAGTTTGTGGCGCGCCGCAAGGCATCCAACGGAGCTCAGAACGCCTTGCGTCGTGCGAACCGTCCTCAACCACTCACTCAATCAGCCATGGGGACGCCCACCTCACCAATCATGCCCCCCATCGCCCTCTCTGATCATCGAATCTCAAAATTTTCACTTCCACCATCCGCCCGTGAGGTCAATAGAAGTGAAAGGAAGCTTCGAGACGATTCTTCTCATTCATGTTGACACTCGCTACGTTCCTCATCATGACTTCACGCACCGCATCATCGAGCATATGACTTGATCATGCCAGTCACTAAGGCGCCAGGCACCAGCACTTCCCCTCTTTGTGGATTCTTCAAAATTCTACTACGTTCTTCATGAACCGCATGGGAGATTGAATCATTACCTAGTCCTAATATGAGACGAAAATACTACTGGCTTACATCACTACCACCAAAACGCCAAGCGCCAACTACCCATACATGAACATCTTTCAGCTTTCAAGCATTTCAAATCATTCAGTTTATCCGTCATCGGCGTTCGGATCTCACACTCGCAATGTACGCCGTGGCATATTCCACTGATGATTGTTAGCAATGATGATGCAGTTCGGCAAAGCTTGCCATCGAGGTCTCTTACACTGAGAGTCCATTTTTTCCTTGCCAGTCATACACCAAGTATCGTTGATTCTGTCCTCCTCATCACCACAACAGGGGCAGAAGGTGAAGTGCGTGGGCATTGGCGATAGCTCCGGTGTTGACAGTAGGCGGTCCCGTGGGGCTCTAGGGGGCCTTGACTGCCCTGTACCTCTTGATGGAGAACGCTCTCCGTGATCGTTAAACAGCTCAACAGAAAAATCTTGACTGGGGACATTGCCTGGCTCACACCATGATCCAAAGCCGTGAAGATCCCGGACTCTGCGCTCCGGTGCTGGGGGGGAAGGACATCTGAAGGAGCCACGACGAGACCGACGAGACTCATCAGCAGGAGGGGACAGCAACCGGCTTTTTCTCCCACTCGCTGGGCGCCTGGCCATCTCTCGATCCCTTGTTCTAGAGGACCTATCCGAAGGCTGAACCACAATAGAACTCGTCTCACGTGACGAAGCACGTGACCACATATCTTCCTCCTTCAAACTCACGACATCGTCAACTTCAACAACACGACAACGCTTCGTCCTCAGACTTGAAAGAGGTTCTCTGTGGTCTTTGTGTGTCATAAAACCCTCATTGGCTGAGTAGTACTGTCGAGGCTCACCCCGATCTTGCTGAGTGCTTCTCATGCCTGACCTGGGGTTACCATGTCTCCTGACGAGGTCCCTCGAAGTGTCGGAGGGCGACATCATGCCTGTTGACATGAAGCTCATGGCTTTTCTGACGGTATGATGGTGTTGTTGGAGATGTTTTGACTCTTGATGGAGTCGATGGACGGTGATGGGACTGGTAGGTGAAGGAGAGGCGTATGCTGATATGATAAACAGGTATAAAGACTTCTCAGGGGTTGTGGACGATGGAAGTCGATGACTTGGATGAATTTTTTGACTTTTCATTGATGTTTTCTGATGAAATCGAAAAAGCGTTGTTGAAGGGGGAGAGTAAGAGAGAAAAGAGTAGTTGGGGGAGCTGGGCTTTATACCCTGGGGGACTCGAGGAGGGAACCCCTCGGTTCTGACCAATCAGCGTGTCACCTGCAAGGCGCTATCATTCTCTCTCTACCTCATCCTTCTGACCTCTCCCCCCACCGTCTTCCTTGACATACCACATCATCCCCATCATAATCACTCTCCCAATATTTGAGCCCAACATGGTTGTGGTCATCGTCGCTACTGTCTGTCCCGTCTCCTGAAAGCATTTATACCTCTTGGGTCTATCCTACTGCCACGGATCACCACAAGGTCATCCACGGCATGTTCATCAAGTGATGGACCGGGCTATGCTGCCTTTCCTTCTGTCATTGATGTTTATTCATGAAGGAAATCATGAATTAAATCGATGCATGCCATTTTTTGAACATTGCAATGCATGGGGGGGTTGGTATACTGGTCGCCATCTGCCATGTTCACAGTCTTGGGACTGGCAACAGGTGGGAGGGCCAGTGTCCACTTCACTAAGTATGCATGGAACTCCTCAATTTCTTATCATCAGCACATCCACTCTCATATCGAACACCAATCCAATCATCGTTGTGACCTGGCTGGTCTTGATTCTACTAGATGAGCTCCATCTGAGAACATGACGTGGATTAGAGGATCACGGGAATACTTGAGATGATTTTCGGTGGGCTTGCACTACCGTTTCAAGGTTATTGCTGCAAATAATTCGGCTGCACCATCTCTTATGCAGGTGGTGACCTTCGTTTTCGTCCCGGATGGGTCAACCGGGCCGCTTCCGAATCCCTTCTCTATGCCTACTGTGATTTGAAAACACTGCTTCCACTACATCCGTTGGAACAACGTTCTTACTGATATCAATCGGTAGTTTTGTTTCCTAACGCCAATGCAACTCCTCATTTTGACATGACATGACATATCCTATCACTCCCTACTGGGGCCGAGATTAAGCCTTGCTATTGCTGCTTTTCGGCTCCCACAAATACTATAGTATCTTAGAGTCTGAAGCATTTGTATGAAAGACGAGTCATACGCTGTTGGTCAATGGCAGAGTCCTTGTCACCCATCGTATAGACTCGGGTTTTTAGGACATTATGACCTGCAGGGGGTTTAGCGTTGCCCGCGACGTGATGCAGCTTACCGCATCTTGCCTTATTCTGGTATAGTAAAGAGGAGGAAAGGGTTAAGACCAGTCGAATATCTACTTTAATTAATGAGATATTTGAACCAACACAGACATGCGCGCTGCCGCCTTGGCTTATACCACATTGATGTCTTCCAAAACCGAAGCATACGGACATTTGGGTGTGGGGGGGATCGTGCAAGCCGTTTCCGACCTCAGGACTCGAATATCGATGGATGAGTAAATTTTTATTTATTTAAAGAATTAAATTAAATCACCTATTTCTGGGCACACAGCCCCATTTGATGGGCCTATGTGTAAAAATGCGTGGGATTTATTTACATGTTGGACGGTGGTCGAAGTCCTACAGTCATGTTACCACCAACGGATGGATCCTTAGGACTCTGCCGGACATCTACCATCGTCCGCTGCAAGTACTTTATTTTAGTGGTGTGGTCAACGCGCTGCAACGCGCCACGGGCCATCCCTGTATCCCAGACTTATATTGCAACTACAACATTCTTTTCCTACACATTCATTAACGCAACTACTTGTACATGTTGATTCTAAGGCGCGCATTGCAAAATTCGGCTTATAAAACCCGGTTTATCTCATCTTACCCAAAAAACATGGCGCCTAGAAAACGTGCGGCTGAGGATGCAGCAGAGCCTGTCGCCAAGCGGCGATCAACTCGTCAAGCTGCAGCTGCAGCGGCCACACCAGTAGTAGAGACGGGAAAGGAGAAGAGGGCTGCAAAGACTCCGGATGCGGTGCAGTCTAAGAACACAGCTACGAAAAAGGTTGCCGCCAAGGTAGAGAAGGATAAGAAAGATGCAGAGAGTGCCAAATCTGGCAAATCAACGTCAAAGAAGACTGCTTCCAAAGATGATGATAAGAAGAAGGCTAAGCCTGCTGTAAAACGTGGTGCCAAGTCAAAAGCAAAAGAGGAAGAGGAGGAGGAGGAAGCAGTCTCAGACGCGCCCGAGGATGTAAAGCCAAAGCCAAGCAAGGACAAGAAAGCTTCTACCTCGACGAGCTCAAGAGCAGCCTCCGAGGATCTAGACGTGGACTCAATCCCCACTACGAACCCAGAGGCGCCAAGGCATGATGGCGAGTGGTACTGGCTCATGAAGGCCGAGCCAGAGACTCGGTACGAGAATGGGATTGATGTCAGGTTCTCGATTGATGACCTGCGCGCAAAGGAAAAGCCCGAGGGGTGGGACGGTAAGAAGCTCGATGGCATCTGCACATTGGACTTGGGAAAATATGTTTACTGACTTTGGAACTGCGTAGGGATCAGAGCGTATGCGGCACGCAATAACATGAGGAATATGAATGCTGGTGATAAGGCCTTCTTTTATCACTCGAATTGCAAGGAGCCTGGCATTGCGGGCATAATGGAGGTTGTGAAGGAATTCTCAGAAGACAGTCAGTCCTAGTCCTCCCTTTTTAAATCGTTTTGCTTTCTGGAAAGATGATGATGCGGTCGTCAAGTTCGCCCATCATCTTGATCCCATCTTTGACTCTCGGTGGCTAACATCATCCCCCCCTTCAGAGAGTGCCCGCCGCGCCGGAACCCCGTACTATGACCCGCAGTCCACAAGGGAAAACCCGCGGTGGAGCCTCGTGCACGTGGAGTTTCGCAAGAAGTTCGCCGTGCCCATCACCCTCAAGGAGCTGCGGGAGCTTGGAAAATCCGGCGGCCCGCTGGAGAACATGCAGATGCTGAAGCAGAGCCGGCTCAGTGTCACGCGCGTGAGTGGGGGTGAGTGGGAGGCTTTGTGCGAGATTGCGGATGAGAAGGCCAAAGAGGCTGGCCTTGATCATGTGACTACAAAGGTGACAAAGTAGGCCGGGACAAGGAGAGCGGGATCGGCTGTAATAAGGTGATGACGAGTGGTTCGAATGCTTGTCTAAATGAATGGCCGGACGCAATGTTGCTGAGCATGCGCCTCTTTGGACATGTAATGGTTAATGGTATTGTTGGTGGCGGAGCGGGGAAGGTGTGCAGGATTAAGGCCGAATACGCACAATGAGATGGCCAAGGAGAGGACGAAACAAAGACTATCTACATCTCCATGTATAATATATGTTTTTTTAATGTGCTAAGAGGAATATGGCCAGTTTGGGCTATATTTGATTTCTCCCTTGCAGTCAGGGGAGGGTAGGAAGGTTCTCACTCTTCAATCAAACAAACTTTGAAGTGTAGCGCCTCCTCATGCGTCCTTTGTCTTCTTCACCACCATTTCAGAACATATCAGGTTAGTGCTAATGGCCGGCCGACAGTATTGTTCTCATCGAAAAGTGCTTCGAGCTCTGGAATCTCATATCACAAATCACTGGTGGATATCCAAGGCTCGATTATATAAGCAGTAGATATAACTGTCTACCTAGCTATATGAGTTCTCAGCTTATCTCTCCCTGCTTCTAATATTGTATTGAAGCCAATCGCAATATGTGGTATGGCTCCGAGGTTGCCGGGTGGCATCTCGAACCCATCTCAGTTCTATGACTTCCTCCTCGCCAAAGGAGATGCCAGATGCAGAGTCCCCAAGGGCCGTTATAAAATTTCCAGCTCTATGCAAAGTCTGAGAGGTTCGATACCATCAAGACGGAATATGGCTATTTTCTTAATGAATCTGTGGACCTTGGAGCACTCGACACCAGCTTTTTTTTATTTATTTTTTATTTTAGCTTTACAAAGCCCAAGCTTAAGTTCATTGATTCCTAACAACGACAGATTTTTGAAGTGGTTCACCAGTGCTTTAAGAGTGCAGGCGAAGCGGAATACCGTGGAAAGGATATCGGCTGCTATTTCGGCCCATTCGGCGAGGACTGGGTGGAAAACCTATTTCACGACCTTCAGATGTACGGGAAATACCCATTGATGACTGGCATGGACTTTTCAGTGCCAAATAGGGTATCCTTCGAGTATGATCTGCATGGACCCCATTTGAGCGTCCAAACAGCATGCTCTTCAACCCTTAGCCGCCTTCACGAAGCATGTGTTGCGCTGGACAGAGGTGAATGTTCGGCTGCGGTCGTTGCAGGCTATAACATAATCACCTCGCCAACAATCACGGGGGCGATGTCTATGGGTGGTGTCCTCTCGCCGCATGGGAGCTGCAAGTCTTTTGATGAGGATGCGGACGGTTATGGCCGAGGCGAAGCCATAAATGCCGTCTATATCAAGCATTTGGAGGATGCCCTCTGCCACGGCAACCCTATCCGTGCTGTCATTAGAGACACCGCGGTGAACAGCGATGGCAAGACTTCTGGGTTCCATGTTCCCCAGTGCGAGCGCTCATGAAAGTCTGATACGCCTTTCGTATCAGGCTGCCGGTATCGATGATCTCTCTCAAACCGCGTACGTCGAGTATCACAATACGGGAACCCCAGTTGGCGACCCTCTCGAGGTAAATGGTATTGTTAACGCGTTTGGTGAAAAGGGAATGTATATTGGATCCGTTAAACCGAACACTGGATACTCTGGAGGAGCTTCCGGTCTGGCTTCGTTGATCAAGACTGTCTTAGCCCTCGGGAATAAAACCATCCCCCCGCATATACGGTTCAACAAGCCAAACCCCAAAAATCCCATTTGAGCCCAAGAACATCAGGGTCCCCGTTGAGCCGATATCATGGCCCCAGGGCCGTTCTCTTGGGGCCAGTGTAAACTCGTTTGGACTGGGAAGACAAGGACCCAGTTCTAAAGCTTGATATCGGCACATCTGGCCTCCTTGACTCTTTGGCATAGAAAGTGTCACTCCGGGAATCATAGAGCCTATGGACAGCATGCTTGGTCTTGAAGCAGCCGGTACCGTGCGTAGAGCTGGCTCGTCCGTTCAGGGTCTGTCTTCTGGTGATCGAGCCTTCTCAATTGGCCCGGGATCCTTTGCTACATCTATAATAGTGCCCGCTGAGCGATGCGCCAAAATTCCAGATACTCTCTCATTGGAAGATGCTTTAGTCATGCCGCTGGTGTTTTCAATGGCTATTCACTCCTTAATAGACCTCGGACGGCTGAAAAAGTCAGAGGTTTGTATACTGAGTTCGGAACCGGAAATAGGAGAGATGCTGACGGTGGAGAATTACCTTTGAAACACTTCAAATCAAACGTTTCGTACCATACTGTCGACCTGATCGACTACACAAAACTCAAGCCCAAGGAGGGAGAGCGGTACGTGCAAGCCCATTTACCCACCGCCGTAGCGAATGTCTTGTGCTAACTTGAGACTCTAGGCTGCTTCAAACCATTTTTGAGCTCTACAAACAGGGCCATATTAAATCTATAGTTCCTATACAAACTTTCTCAGCAGATGCCGTGAAGGATTGCCTCAGGTACATGCAAACTGGTCAGCATATAGGAAAGCTCAGAATTCGCACAAATGAAAATAAGAAGGACCTGGACTCCGTTTTCCCTACCAAGACGGCGAGTTTCCAAGGAGATGCTTCCTACCTACTTGTAGGGGGGCTCGGTGGTCTTGGTGGCGGGCTGGCGAGGTGGATGGCTAAGCATGATGCCTGGCATTTGATCGTTTTGTCCCGAAACGCTGGGGAGACCGACTCTGACAGAGTTATCTTATCTGAGTTGGAAAGTCAAGGGTGCTCTGTTACGACAGTCAAAAGAAGCATCAGCGAAATGTCCGATGTCGAAACAGCCATTTCATCGGCAACAGTGCCTCTCAAGGGAGTCTTTAATCTTGCCATGGTCCTCCGTGACGAATCTCTCTTGGGTATGTCTTTAGACGACTGGAATGCTGCCATTATGCCAAAAGTATAGGGCACTTGGAACCTACACCGGGCTATATCTAAGTATGACTTGGACTTTGTCCTTTTTAGTTCCCTCTGTGGAATTATCGGCATGCCTGGACAGGCCAACTACGCCGCTGCCAGTAGCTTCATGGATTCGTTTGTTCAATATCGTCAGCAACGCCAGCTTCCCGCCTCCGTTATCGATCTCGGCGCAGTTGAAGATATAGGTTTCATTGCAGATCGACCGCAGCTCCTGCAACGTTCAAAATGGCTAAGTCACGTTTGCGTGAGTCAGAAAGCGCTGTTTGAGACTCTCACCATCGCCATATCCATTAGTTCACTACGACAAGTACAAGCTGATTCTGTCTACGTGAACCCATCACAAATCATCTCAGGGTTTAAGAATGCGACTAACCCTGGGGGATCCAATGCAAAGACCTTGGTGCAGTCTTGTAAATGACCTACAAGTACAATGTAGTTCGTGTGATAAGATTTTGCATTACCTCTCACCGGAGCACCGGCTCAGTGTTACACAAATGGCAGGGATGCGCGAAAGGCCTTGTATGATATTATAAAAAAGACGCCTTAAGAGCACTCTATTGGTTAAGCAAAGGTATAGGTAATTCTGCTTGTTTGAATATCAGATAGTCCGGGACAGGCCAAGCAAGTTTTCGAACAGCGGATCGGCCATGAGTTTGTCATCATATGGAACATGAGCCGACTAAAACGCCCCGTTTATTACTCAACCAAAGAATCTCTGTGGCAGTTTACCCCTCACCGCTTGGACCTATAAGGTATGACATAGAATCCTTGGCTTTGACTCTCATATTGTCTGCCTTTGTACACATAGACTCGCGCAGATCATATTATCTCAACTATAGGTAGTACCATGACCAAATTTTGCGGTTCGGGCCGGGGGCAAGCACATTTCAAGCGTGGTGAGCGGCAATCTAGGTGACGTGGACGCATATCCAAGGGTGGTGAGACGCCGTACTGAACCCTGAAGACGTCGATGGGAGACCTTGGCAGAGCTGGTTTCAGGCTCTAAAGGTGTAATACCGTGAGTCCAGATAGACCGCCCTGAGTTTGTACTCTCAGGACCTATTCTTGGCCGTCTTTCACAGTAAGAGAGTGTGTCATGGGCTGGTCGTCAAGCCCTAATGAGCAAAATCAAGTTATGCCCTGGGGCGAAAGGGTTGACAACAATCTTGGTCAGGGTATCATCTTTGTGAGTGAGGCATGATGAATAGTGGCAAAAAGGCGAATCAAGGCATCAAGTTCATACTGTTGGGTGAACGAATGAATGTAGAGCTGTATGGATGAGATGATAAGGTGCTGGCGGATGATGAATGAGGACGAGGTAGATAGATAAAAAGAAAAAGAAAGAACGTCAAAAATGAAGACTCATATGAACTCCTCCAGGAAGGCTCGAACTTCCAACCTCCTGATTAACAGTCAGACGCGCTAGCCAATTGCGCCATAGAGGATCCTGAGTGAGCGAGGTACCTAAGTACCTGCTCGCTTGTTGGGGAAGCGGCAATCCTAAAGACATAAAAGTAGGCATGATTCTGGAGATGGCAATAGGCATTGGCATTATCCTTCCTTGCTCCATCCATATCGCGATGCGGAAGGAGCCTTGATATGGTTTCCTTCGACGGGTAGTCCAGATCGAAGACTAATCGTGATCGCGAAGACCGAATCAGCCCATTTTTTTTCCTTCTCCATCTCTCCATCCTTTTTAAAATCATGCATCACCATCTCTGCTTGATGTCTTCGGCAACTCCATTCACAGCGAGACGTTCACGAGACTCCCATATTCCGAACATGGTGTAGCCCCCACAATACGATGGCTCATCGTGGCTTTCGTCGTGGCTCGCCAGGAAATAACGTTGAGATCTCAGCTCAACGCCATGATCGTTAAATTGAGTCGATTTCCTGGCATGCTCTATCATTCAGCTCATACGATACTTGCAGCATCTTTGCGCATGCCTTTAAAATGGGCAAAGGGGGACGCACCACCAGAGATGACCCAGTCTTTTCGATCATGTGGTTCAGCATTGACACAGACATCAAGGCTGCATTCAGTGTCCATGGCCCTACTTTACGAGGACGGTGTCCATACTCTCATCACTAGGGTCTACACTATATGACTTCTCACATTCTTTGATATCCAAACTTCAACAGCTTCAACGCTCAGTGCTCAATGCTCAATGTCTACACCTAAACAGCCAAATGGACACCTAATTACCACAATCTACAGCATGGCTCCCGCCCCCATGCCCCTCTCGTGTTACTAAACCGCCAGTTCGCTTCTACCGGCTTCCTCTGCAAAATTATAGAGGCATCCAATTCACCGACCATGTGAACTGGTACGGCAGCCTACATGCAGATTTGGTGCTGCCCTTGAGTGATTCTCGCCAGTAACGACGCTGGAAATATTTAACAGATCGGCGATCGAACCCAACTTCCTTCAGAAGGCGTATTAACATTGATGAGCACCGAAATCGCCAAGGTATCGTAGCCACGTTAAACTCATCTCACGCCTCCATGTCCTGCCACACCTACAAAACATCAGACAACAATTCAGTCGTACATGCTTTCATGAGCAATGACCAGAACGTGGTCTAGAAACGTGGTCCCATCTCAGGGCAGGCAGACCCTTTGGATCGCCTCATCGCATGTGGATAGATCTAAGGGTTCGCGGGTTGGGCGTCACGCGCGGGGGATAAACATTGCAGATTGACAAATCAAGAATGCCACGACTCGATGCAGACCAGCCACTGACACAGCCAGTAAAGGCCAAACGGATATGGCCGCTGGACCCTCATGGAAGTGATCAAAACTCAAAACCCCAGATTCCGGAATCATCCAAAGCGACTCCTGTTGGTCAATTCAGATTGCGTATCTCGAGCCAAGGCAATATAATTGCTCTTTAGCAAGGTTTTTAAGTGCCTCGCCATCGCAGCTCGATCCACTCTCACCGCCGCCATTTTGCTCAGCTGCCTGTGCCACATTGTCCGACCGAGGGCATCCCGCGACGCTAAAAGCTGCTCGAGCCGTTGCGCAACACGAGTTGGGACAAGACGACGGCGGCGCAGTCCTTGGGGAACTTGCCGCTTCATCAGACGAAGGTAAATGAGACCACTTCCAAGACGCTTTCTTGATCTCGGAAACAATCCACAACCGCCACTCAGGGTAACCGTAACCGGAGAGACGGGAAGGATTGTCAGTCCACGTTGCCTCCCCATTGTTAAACGGCACTTGATCTCCGCTCTTCAAGTATTTCATATGATGGGCACCCGCCCTTGACATCGATTGCCCGATTTATCAAAAGATCAGTGATCAAAACAAACTTGCCATTTCGCAATCACCTAAACACTGCATACAACAGCCCCAGTCCATAGCTAATATCCATTATGATCTTGTCAAGCAAGACCACAGATGTGGGCCGGCACATCATAACCAAAGTCAGATCAATATCGACAGCGCCCATGGCCCTACCCACAAGTCTGAGACACAGTATGCCACCCGGTTTCACAGCCCAGGTCGGGCATTTAGAGACTTTCATACTTCCCGAGAAGGTCTCCGGATCCGTATCAGACAAAGCCATGGCCACAGCCATGGTGGATGCCTGGCGCAAAGATGGCATTCTCCAAATTGGCATGTCCAAGCAGCAGCAGCAACTCTACCAAGATGCCAATGCGGCAAGCCGACAATTCTTCTCCCGATCACACAAAGAAAAGCGAGCATGTGTAGACTCCAGAAGCTATTCAGGATATATCGCTTCAGGAGAGGAGATCACCGACGGCATTGCTGATTATTCTGAAATATTCACCGTCACCAAGGACCTATCACCAAGAGACAAGAGAGTCGTCAAAGGCTGGCCATGTCATGGACCCTGCCCCTGGCCTGACAAGGATATGAAGGCCGTAATGAACCGTTACATGTCCGACCTAGGCAAGTCTGGGGAGAAACTGCTGCAACTCATCGAGATTGGTCTTGACGTCCCAGCCGGGTCATTGACCGGTTACACAAACGATGGGTGGCACCACATGCGAGTTCTCAGGTAGGAAAGAGTCTGAGTGGTCCTGGGGTCTTATTGAAACATGGCTGATCAGAATTGCCTTTAGATTTCCCGCCCGAGACCGAACAAACGGCAAGGGGAAAAAGGGACGTGGTATCGGGTCCCACACAGACTATGGACTGTTGGTGATTGCAGCACAAGATGACGTCGGAGGTAAGATGACACTTCTCTACCAAGTACATCAGATGCAGCGACTAAACAGGATTACAGGTCTCTTTGTCCGTCCACCTTATCAGGGAGAGCAGTTTGCCAATTGGGAGCAAAGTGCCGCTGGACTAAAAGAGGATGAATCTGGGTGGGTATATGTACCACCTGTCCCTGGAGCATTTACGGTCTTTCCAGGTAAGCTATCTTGATAGCTCATGAGGCCCGCCAACCATGCTAAGGATCCATAGGAGACATGATGCAATACATGACCAACAACGTCCTTCAGTCTACCCCGCACAAGGTTGGACTCAACACTCGTGAGCGGTTCGCATTTGCCTACTTTCACGAACCCAACTTCCGTTCCGTGGTCAAGCCCCTCCCTGGATATAATGCCGGGCAGTCGCCCAGTGAGGGCATCCACTATGGAACGCATTTTACCAATATGTGCTTAAGGAACTATCCCGATCGGATTACGACAGATCGGCTCCGGAAGGAGAGTCGGTACCAACTGTTGGATACAGAGGAGCTCCGCCATGAGAGTACATGACACTTTGGGAGAGGCGTTGGACGGAGTCTAAATTGGGGTGGCATTTTATGTTGATGATATCAGATTTGCGCATTTAGCCTTTGATTGAGTACAAACGACATTTATACGAATAATGACTGGGTTTATTTTTACAAAGATCCAATAGAGTGATGTCATTGTTCACAGGGCGTCGCACAGGTTCCATGTACACTGAAATATTGGTATGGGCTCCAGCCGTTTGCATTACTAGCAGCACACATGATGTATGCATTCAATCTCGATTGCATGCAAGTTTGCTATGCTGGATCTGAAGAAGTGTCAGAGCTTGTTTCAGGAACAGATCATGTTGGTGGATAAGCATGGATGATGCTTTTGAGGTCATGCGGCGGGCCGTAGGATGGTCGGGATTCCCGCCGTTAGGACGATAGTTCAAGGACGAGGGTTGCATGGTTATGCGTTCGCGTGTCTTTGACCCTGGTTTTTTTTCCCCGACTAGGGTAGAGGATGGATGAGCTGAAGTTGGTAGGATCCAAGTCAGATGTGAGAGATATGTGTGGCTTGAATTCTTTGGTGGTCTGTTGGTTGTTCGGATAATAAAATGGCCTGAACGTGTGAAACTGTCCGAATGACAAAGGTGGTTGGCGTCTAGGTTTGCTAAGCCACGTAGCGTAGTCTTTTTTGAGGATCAATCATGGGAATAATATGGATATGAAGAGAGAGGGGGAGAGAGATACATGGAAACTAGATTGGATGGGAATTGTTGGTTGATTAGGGTAGGATATCGATGATGGGAGACAATGTGATTTGTGACAAATGCCATGATGGAAGTGGCTGCTGCAGAAAAGGAAGGAAAAAAAAGAAAACTAGGGGGCAAACGCCAAAAGCCAAAAGCCAAAGGCCTTTTCTACAACGGGAACTTCCTTTACGATCGGAGGACCCTTGATTCAGGAGATCGACGAGATTCTAGAAGGAAAGGAATTCATATGCATGGAAGAACCTTATTAGTGCTGATGTTTGGGGTGTCTGTCTGATGGATGCATCTGTCCAGCATATGTGATATGTGGGCATCATTCATTGGAGGTGGCCCCCCCCCGTATACATACAGTGAGCATGAGAATTCGATTTGGTGATGATGGATCATGTGAAAACTTTGGCTCGGAATCATGCGTATGCATCTTGTATGCGTCTTGTTGTATGCATGCATGTCCAAGACAGTTTCCTCACCGCATGTTACTACATCAAGGCCCTTTTTGGTTCGACCTCTGTGTCGGTACTCTATAGTATAGCTGTTCTTCAAGGTTGGTCAGGGGACCCTGTTTGCTTGGTTCTGCGCCTGTGCCTGATGGAAGAATAAACAGTCTCACAGTCATGGACCCTGTGAATCAATACAAATAAGCGCTAGACTTGTGTGAAACGTTAACGGCCCAATACCAAGACTCAGACAGTCATCATGATGGGAGTTGGTGATGGTGTATGTGTGTGTGTGTTGAGACGAGGTGGGCAAGTGCCGAATTGGTCGGCAAAAAGATGTAGGTGGGTAGGTACTAAGCAGCATCGCATCGCACTTTCTTATCCATCCATCAGCGCTACTTTTACAGCTGATAGAAATAAATTCGCCGTTGGGCAGGGGATCCATTGTACCTGCCGCTTCATCAATTGAGCGAATGGAGGCTGCCCTAGACGAATAGACACACAAACGACTGAGTGCATACCTAGTATTCTGTTTGTTTTCACCCATGATTGCACGCCGTATTTAATCTACAACGGCTGCATCTATCCGTCTCTGCGCAATGTAAGAATACGCTCTGTTGATTTCTCTCGTCTACCGCTATCGTACTCGTATTATTCACCAACAAAAAAAAAACGTACTCGTATCACCGTCTCGGAACACCGTCATAGCCGCCCCTTCCTTATCTTATCAAAGTACACTCACTACAAACGGTGCCATTAACGGTTTAGTGTCACCGCTACTAGAAAGGCTCCAGCACATACCAACGAGTTCAAAGTCACCGCCTCAGACAGTCCCAGGGCGGGCTCTCTCCAATTTACAGCGGATACTTGGTACCCTGTACGCCATACATCCTCTACTGCCAGTCGCCGTGCTGTGCTGTGCTGTCCCCCTCTACTAGTGATCTCCACCGCCTGGTGCGATAACGAATTCGATTTTTTCTTTGGTCTGTTGGTGCAGCCACTGACTTTATTGCCCTTTTTGGCGGGATAAGGGAATTAATTTCCAGATCAGGAGAATTAGAGAGAGAGCTTCAACATCCTTCTCCTTCTTCTTAGTTCTCTCCCCTTCTATATCTTCCACCTTTCCCTCTCTCCTTGATTCCTTTACTTCGTTGTTCCCTATTCAGGTAACAAAACAAAGCAAGGCATTGTGTCCTCCCACAGAGACCCCCCTTGTTTTTCTTCTTTTGGTTCAGCGGGCGTTATTGCCGTGGTTAGACGGGTTTGGACGTTGTCAATTGGTTGCCTACAAGGTCCCTATTGTCCGAATTTCTGGTGGTGTGAAGGACAGCCTGTTGGGTTTTTCTTCCCCTTCCTTTCTCCAGACACACACGACAACTTCCAATCAATTGGTTCGCGTGTCAAGACGGAGGCAAACGCCACAGCCCGGTGAGCAAACAATCCACTCATCCTTCTTTTTTTTCTCTCTTGCTCTTGTGACCTCATGCTTGGGGAGCCTGGAATTCTGGGCTTTACATGCATATGAGGCATTCCCCCGCAACAGCAAGGGTTTGGCATTTTGTCGGTGACAACACACTTACACGGTCTGCTTCTCTCCATAGATTCAAGTCCCCTGAGTCTTTTACCAGACACATAAATGTCGCGGTAATACCAATTCTCGAATTATCTATTCAACAACCCCCCCCATCGACGTGATGGCCTCGTTCCTCCCCAGTCGCTTCCGCGGGGAGCCAACTCCCGTGCAGAACCAGGCCCCTTCACGCTTCAACAAGACGATTACCCCTTTAATACAGTCTCTCGCCAAACTCGCCTACGGACACCCTATCCATACGGTCGTTGTATACGCTCTGTTGGCGAGCACATCATACATCGGTCTGCTGCAAGATAGCATACTGAATGGGAGCACAAAGCTCGGCAAGGCAGAATGGACCTCGCTGGCAGAGGGCAGTAGAGACTTGATTGCTGGTCCCGAAACTTCGTGGAAATGGCAGAGTGTCGAGAGAGGCTACAAGGCGTCGAGCGATGCCGAACACCTTGCTCTTCTGACCTTTGTCTTCCCCGACACTCTCTCTGCCGAATCGGCCACCGCTCCCCATTCCAACGCCGTCCCAGCTCCTCAAAATCTCTCCATCACTTCCCTGCCTGCTACTGAAAACTCCTTCACTGCCTATTCGCAAGATTCCATCCTGGCTTATTCTCTGCCCTATGGTCAAGCTCCAGACTTCCTTTCCGCTGCCCAAGAAATCCCCAGCGAGGGCGCTGAGGAGGTTGAAACTCATCATGGCCGTGAGAAGAAGATGTGGATCATGAAGGCTGCCAAGGTTTACTCCCGTAGCAACTTGGCTCTGTGGGCCAACAATGCTTGGACCGAGTTCCTTGATCTCCTCAAGAATGCCGAAACCCTTGATATTGTCATCATGGTTCTTGGCTACCTTGCTATGCACCTCACCTTTGTTTCCCTCTTCTTGTCCATGCGACGTGTGGGATCCAACTTTTGGCTAGGCATGACTACGCTGTTTTCTTCCACTTTTGCCTTCCTCTTCGGTCTTGCTGTCACCACTCACCTGGGCGTACCCGTCAGCCTTGTACTCTTATCCGAAGGTCTCCCTTTTCTGGTTGTCACCATTGGATTTGAGAAGAACATTGCTCTTACCAAGGCTGTGCTGAGCCACGCCATTGAGCACCGCCCCGTACAGTCCAAGGACCCCAAGGGCAAGAAGTCTGAGCGAAAACTGAACGCTATTCAATATGCCGTTCAGGCTGCCATCAAGGACAAGGGCTATGAGATCATTCGAGACTATGCGATCGAGATCTTGATCCTTGTCCTGGGTGCTGCGTCTGGCGTTCAGGGTGGTCTCCAGCAGTTCTGTTTCCTGGCTGCCTGGATTCTCTTCTTCGACTGCATCCTGCTCTTCACTTTCTACACTGCTATTTTGAGCATTAAGCTTGAGATCAACCGCATTAAGCGACACGTCGAAACCCGTTTGGCCTTGGAAGCTGATGGTGTCAGCCGACGAGTTGCTGAGAATGTGGCTACGAGCCAGGACCGTACCGACAGTAAGACTTCCAAGGGCGAGGTTTCCATATTTGGTCGCAAGATGAGGAGCAGCAGCGTCCCCAAATTCAAGGTGCTCATGACTTCTGGCTTCGTCTTGTTGAACATCCTCAACATTTGCACTATTCCTTTCCGTGGCTCTGGTTCGTTCTCCAACATTCGCTCGTGGACTGATGTCCTCAGTGCGGTTGTCTCTCCCGCTCCAGTAGACCCCTTCAAGGTGGCCTCCAACGGCCTGGATGTCATCCTTGCGGCTGCCAAGGCGGGCGGCGCTGCCGTTCTTGTTACTGTGCTCACTCCTATCAAGTACGAGCTCCAATACCCCTCAGTTCACTACGCTCTGCCTTCCACATTGCCTGGTTCTAGCCACGATGACGGCGTGAACTTTGATGGCTATGGAGTTGGTGGCCGTGTTGTTGGCAGTCTCCTCAAGAGCTTGGAGGATCCTATCCTATCCAAATGGATTGTGGCGGCTCTGGCTCTGAGTGTTGGTCTCAATGGTTATCTCTTCAATGTCGCCCGATGGACAATTAAGGACCCCAACATTCCCGATCATCAGATTGACCGAACTGAGCTCGCTCGTGCAGAGCGTTTCAATGATACTGGCTCAGCAACTCTGCCATTGGGCGAATACGTGCCCCCTACGCCCCAGGCGACTCAGCCCACCACTCCTGTTGTTACGGATGATGAGAGCGACGGACTGGCAATGGCCAGGTCTAAGAAAACCGAGCCTACTGAGAACCGAAGCCTCCCCGTTTTGGAAAGGATGATTATGGAAAAGCGAGTCCCTGAAATGACTGATGAGGAAGTTGTCGAGATGTCCATGCGTGGCAAGATTCCTGGTTACGCCTTGGAGAAGACCCTAAAGGACTTTACCCGAGCTGTCAAGATCCGCCGAACCATCATCTCCCGCACTCGAGCTACCTCTGAGCTTACCAGCAGTCTGGAACGTTCAAAGTTGCCCTACAGACATTACGACTGGGAGCGCGTCTTTGGTGCTTGCTGTGAAAACGTCATTGGTTACATGCCCATCCCCGTTGGTGTTGCCGGTCCTCTCGTTATTGATGGCCAGAGCTTCTTCATTCCCATGGCTACTACCGAAGGTGTCTTGGTTGCTAGCACCAGCAGAGGTTGCAAGGCTATCAATGCCGGCGGCGGTGCCATTACCGTTCTCACTGCCGATGGTATGACACGAGGTCCCTGTGTAAGCTTCGAAACTCTTGAGCGTGCCGGTGCTGCCAAGCTATGGTTGGATTCCGATGCTGGTCAAACTATGATGAAGAAGGCATTCAACTCGACCAGTCGATTCGCCCGACTGCAGACCATGAAGACTGCCATGGCTGGTACCAATCTGTATATCCGCTTCAAGACGACTACTGGTGATGCCATGGGAATGAACATGATTTCCAAGGGTTGTGAGCACGCTCTCAGTGTCATGTCTACCGAAGGTGGCTTTGAGGATATGAACATCATCTCGCTGTCAGGAAACTACTGTATGGACAAGAAACCCGCTGCCATTAACTGGATTGAGGGCCGTGGCAAGAGTATTGTTGCGGAAGCCATTATTCCTGGTGATGTCGTCAAGAGTGTCCTGAAGAGTGATGTCGATTCTCTGGTTGAGCTCAACATGTCCAAGAACATGATTGGTTCTGCCATGTCTGGTTCCATTGGTGGTTTCAACGCCCACGCTGCCAACATTGTGGCTGCCATCTTCCTTGCCACGGGTCAAGATCCGGCACAGGTTGTGGAGAGTGCTAACTGTATCACTATTATGAAGAAGTAAGTCTTTTTGGTTAATAACGTTGCTTGATGCATACTAACCTATCTCTCTTTTTTTAGTCTCCACGGCTCTCTCCAGATCTCTGTTTCTATGCCTTCATTGGAGGTTGGTACTCTTGGTGGTGGTACTATCCTGGACCCTCAGAACTCTATGCTCGACATGCTTGGTGTCAAGGGATCTCACCCCACTAACCCCGGTGACAATGCCCGCCGTCTGGCCCGTATCATTGGAGCTTCCGTATTGGCCGGTGAATTGTCTCTTTGCAGTGCTCTCGCGGCTGGTCATCTCGTGAAGGCGCACATGGCGCACAACCGAAGCGCAGCCCCGAGCGCAGCCCCGTCTAGGAGTGCGACTCCCGCACCATCCATGACACCTGTGTCATTGGCCCTGGCTAATGCGCGGGAGGGCAATGGATCATCTACAAGTTTGAGCGCAGCAGCTCAGCAACGATTGCAACGATAGATTTATGAGCACGATGACATGGGTCGCAGGGGGGGGTCGGTGTTGGTACGGAGTTTAATGTTTTGGATGAGAAGGAAAATGGGGTAAAGACGGCGTATTAGACGATATACACGTACATATATATAATGCAATGGTAATTAGAGCCTATTATACAGAGTAGTACCAGCTCTTTAATGCCAATGACAAGACTTTTTTTGTCACATAACGGTATAACGCATTGGGTGCATACATAGGCATGTACATAAATAACTAAGTACAAGCATGTATTATTATAGGATGACTGCTGTCTAGGCAATGCAGGGTTTGTGGGGGTCTAAGATGTGACTCTACCTGTAGCCTTGCATAGGTTGTGGGTAACTACTAGTATCAGATAGTATTCGAGCGAAGGGTCTATTAGACACCATGACTAGTAGGTATAAGTGATAAGGTGAGCTCGAAGGTTGAATAACCCCGAAAAAGCAACCCCCCCCTCCTAAAAGAGCCCCTACTGAAGCTTTATAACCCAACAGTCAGTCCTACTTACAAAGCTTGGATGCTAAAGTTCAAACTCGGCTCTGTTTCCAATTGCGGGGTTTTCCCAATTCATCAACCACCTGCTCCGTCCGCTGGCATCCGTAAGCATCAGCAAAGCCAGCAAACAAAGCCAGCAGCCAGCCGAGCAGCCAACAGTGAACACACACAATCTCCGAACGAGGCCTTTCTGAGTTTAGACACATGAGCTTACGAACCAGGAAAAAAATTTATTAATTAATTTAAATCGAGTCACACACAAACACGCACGCACACACACCCCCAGAAAGAGAGAGGGAGGGAGAGAGAGAGAGAGAGAGAGAGAGATAGGATATTAACCAAAGTCCCGTAGGATTTGAGTGTTACTGTTTTCAGAATCAAAATGTAACCCATCCTTTCCCTTGTCCCTTGCGTGCTTTGTCTTATCTTGGTTCATTATAAGAACCTCCCCTCCTCCTCTTCATTCACACTAGTCTTCGTGCCCTGTGTGTTGCTGTTTGTTGTGTCTTTACTCTGTTTTGGTTTTGCTTTTTTTCGTGCTTGAGAAAAAAAAACTCAGAGTTGATTGACTAACATTTTTTTTTTGGCGCCATGATGAAGACGATTTTGAGAGGCGGGCTGGTCGCCGCCTGCGTGACCATGGCGAGTGCGTTTAAGCCTGCGCTTTTGGTCGTGGATTTTCAAGAGGATTTCTGTCCGTCTGTGAGTTTCTTCCCCCCTCCCCCTTCCTCACTATCGCTTGCATTTGTTTCAATAGGAAAAAAAAAAAAAAAAGAAAGAAAAAAAAAAGACTGACATTGAGCCATCAGAATGGATCTCTGGCTGTAGCTGGAGGCCGCGACATTGCACCCATTGTCAACTCTCTTCTGGATCTGCCCTTTGCCCTCAAAATCGCCACCCGGGACTGGCACCCGCTGAACCACGTCTCCTTTGCGGCGAACCACCTGGGCGCTGAGCCGTACGCCTCAAACTTCACCATTGTGAACCCCAGTAACGCCGCGCAAAACTACACCACCACCCTCTGGCCCATTCACTGCGTGCAAAACTCGCCCGGCGCGCAGCTCGTGCCGGAACTCAACCTAGGGAAGGTCGATGCCGTGATTGACAAGGGGATGAACCCGAACGTGGAGATGTACTCTGCGTTTTACGACCCGTTTAGGATCAGCGACAGTGGGCTGGCGGGGAGGCTGCACGGGGAGGGCATCACGGACGTGTACGTCGTGGGGCTGGCGTTTGATTACTGCGTGAGGGCGACGGCGGAGCATTCTTTTGGGGAAGGGTTCAGGACGTATGTCGTGAAGGAGGGGACGAGGGCGGTGGACCCGAAGAGGTGGGATGATGTGAAGGAGGAGTTGGAAGGGTTGGGAGTGGAGGTTGTGAGCCTGGAAGGAGAGGAGGTGAAGAGGGTGAAGAAGCTGAGGTGGTGAGTCTTTGGAAAATGAGAGAGAGAGAGACGGAGAGAGAGACGGAGATGGGCATGTGCAAGGAGAAACGGCAGACTTGACATGGGCCTTATGGCACGGATGCCTTGGATATTTTGTTTCAAAGGTTTGGCTTTTTTTTTTCTTCTTCTTTTTCTTTCCCTACGCGGGGAATGTGAGCTCTACGAATGAATATTAGACGTGTAACGGCTTTGAATTGGAACCCTCTGAGATATTATCCAAGTGACTCTCTCACTTGACTTCTCAAGCGGCATCGTCCTCAGCTCTGGTATTGCGTGTGTAACCATGTCTCTCCGATGCGACTTGCTAACTTGGACCGCCAGACTGCCGGTAAGCTATCCGATCCGTCTCGGATCTGAGATGAGGAATTGAGTGAGCCAATGGACTCCCTTGCATGGAGCGGTTGAGGGTGGATGGACTTGAAGATCAGGCAGTGATGGAATCCTCAAGATGTGTGAACAGTATAATGGGTCTAGAAGCATTTGAGAAATCAATAATTCTCCTGATGGTTCAATATTGGACGCAGACCCGGAATCAAGGTGGTTTAATCCGTCAACGCACCCAGTGTATGGCAAGTTGTTTATGCATCATGAACCTCCAGAACAGAACCTCGGCCATTTGTCAGCCTAGAAATCAGAGATGTCGACGATAGATCAAGTGTCCTGCATTCCCCCTTGGCTGACCGATAGTGAAGCTTTACGCTGAAATCGGGCACATTGCCTTATAGGAAGAGTATGGCAATCAGGAGAACATTCGAGTGGTGTAACGGTTTTATTGATGAGCCCTCTCTATCCTCCACGCTAGACGTCGTCGCTAATACATTGAAACAACCTCGAACCTGCTACCAACTTTGACAATGAGATGAAAGCCCAGCTGTAGTGAGAGGAGGGATGGGGGATGAGAGCTTTATAGACACGTGCTCCCATTATGGTCTTGGATCCCTTCTGCGGTTCATCAAACGTCCCCATTTAGGGGGAAGGAGAGTCGCAGAATCCAATCCTGGTATCGAAATCAACGGTGCAAATCTGAGGAGTAGGGCAGAGACCCAACGAAACTCCAAAGATTTCTGCAAAAAGAAAAAAAAAAGAAGATATTAGCAAGTGGAGGGGGGAGGGGGGGCTGTAAGGATGAGGTCCTTTCGGTAGGGAGGGTTGTTTTCAACTTACCACACAAGAAGTCCTTGGGGAGTTGGCGTTGAGGCTTGGGTGCTGAGCCGCCATCTGTTCAGAGAGTGTTGGTCAGAGGGGGTTCCTGCTGGAGGGGGAGTTTGTCTCTCTGCTTGACTTGACTTACTTCCTGGGATGACGTTTCCGAGGGCGGGAAGGGCCATGACGAAGACGGAGAGGATGGTGAACTTCATTTTTTATCGGTATGGTGATGAGATTGGCTTTGGTACTTTTGCTTGCTAAGAAAGATTGAGATGAATGTTTCTGTTTCTGTTTCTGTTTTTCGACTCAACACTGGGGATCCTTTGTCCTTTTATATCTACATTTTTGTTCTATTTAACGAGAATCTCCATTCTCTCATCCCACATCCGCACCGACGGCCCGTCGCTCAAGACTACATGGTGGTTTCTGACGAAAATCTCGTATTCACCACGGGAAGGGGGGGAGAGGCCCGAGTCTACCATGAAAGGCGTAGTTGACAACCTCATGCCCGCTGACAAGCCAATTGTTCACCGCAGGGCCGGCTCTTTCAGTGGCAACACTCGTCGGATTATTACTCTATTGGTTCAGGTCAAGCATATCTGAAGGGACTCGTACTATTTTTTTCGCCCAAGTATGAAGTGCTCGTGTGGACAGGGAGATCTCTGTGTGTGTGTGTGTGTGTGTGTGTGTGTGTGTGTGTGCCTTGTCTCAACAAGGACCTATTCCAAAATAGAAGCTTAACTTTGCATTCGTCTGATTGGTGTTGAATGCATTTAGCTTCCCTGTATGCATATGCATAATGGTACATGCCATGTGTTTTGGCATCGATGCTCTTCGTAAATTCACCAATCATAGAGACTCTCTCAGTCAATAATACCCTTTCCCGTGCCCCCATAGTGTTGTTTTACGGCTCGTATGTTTAGACATGGAAGCTTTCTCGTATAAGCAGCCCAGTACCTGACCGGCTTTCGAAAGCGATGAATGCATTGAACTCGTATTCTGGGGTAATGAAGATGATGGCCTGATTAATGCACATAGGCCGGCATCAGTGAGATACTTTGGGATGCTTATCTGGTGCTACAAGTCCTTCCTACAAAGCTATAATTCCAATGCCTAAGACAGCTCTCTCCATAAGCTGTATTATGCACATACTAATTCTTTATACTTGTGCCTAATAAGGAGCATAAACGCGCCCTTGATCGATTTTGAGATGTGTATGCCACCCAAGTCTCGATTGTGAAACCTCTTCTCTAGGTTAGTCCAAAAACCCGTGGCTCAGTGTGAGTGATAGGGGTCAAAAGAAGACATTGAAATATATATATTTATATGCTACATTTAATATCCTGACTATAAGATGGCGAAGGCGTTGGTTTCACTCAACCTCGTGCATGCCACCAATGTAGCCCGTCGTATGTGAATATCTTGACATCATACGGATAGTGACGACGACTTTGCGCAGTGACGGTATTGGATTGAGGCCAAAATAACTCTACTCATGTCTCTATCAGGTCAGAATTTACAGCATTATAAAGACGTTAATGTATTTCATGCCATTCCGTTATGATTTGAGAACATCGTCTTCTAATTTCTATACGCTTCCCAAGCGTCACATGTAAAAGCCATCGCCTTCTCATCCGTTCTAGAAGCTCTACTCTCAGCCTTCTATCTAATCTTATCTTATCGTCCCCCACCAACAGAAGCGCGACCCTCGGCATTAGATTCAATTCCTACAACATCCATCATCATCATCACCATCCAAAATCCAATCGCCACAGCGCAACAAAAAAACCAAAAAAAAAAAACACCAAATCCAATCAACCGCCCACCATGCGTCTCGCACGATCCCACATCCGTCGCGCCTCTAGGCTATCCTCCCTCCTTATTCAGCGACCTCTCAGCACAACTCCTAGATTCTACAATGCTTCCGAATCCGAACTTGGTGTTGGCGAGCTTGAGGGCGCAAAATTCCGCATCGAGCCGCTTCGTCGTGTAGGCGAGGACGACAACACCAAGCGCGCACGCCTCCTCTGTACGTTTAGATTAGAAACCCTATGCAGCGATTCTTGATTGGAATATCCAGATACTAATACACGCTGGCAGACCAATCTCGCAAGCGCGGCATTCTCGAGTCGGATCTATTGCTGTCTACTTTCGCAGCGGCTTACCTCCCCACCATGACCACCGAACAGCTGGACCAGTACGACCTCTTTCTCGACGAGAACGACTGGGACATTTACTACTGGGCCACCCAGCGCGAGCCCAACTCCTCCACAAACCCTTCCGTCACCGAGAGTCCCGCCAGCGCATCCGCCACCTCGGAGTTTGCCTCCCCAAAGGAAGACAGCAGCCTGCCAAAGGACCCTCCCAAGGGCGAGTGGGCGCAGACTGTGGGAACCTTTAAGCCTGCGTATAGGCCTGTTCCCGTACGCTGGAGGGACAGCGAGGTGTTGGAAAAGCTGAGGGCGCATGTGAGGAGTAGGAGTGTGGATGGAGGGGAGGGTACGGGGATGGCGTTTATGCCGCCTCTGGAGTCGAAATAAAGGAGCATCTTCTATAATGAAATAAAAATGTATTATTAGGTATGAATAGATGGAACGCAACGTAAATGCACTGTGCTTGATGACCTGATCTACTGCTGGTCCCTACATCTGTGGAATAAAGGCAAAAAAACAAAGCTCTGCATGATGGATATGCTCACGCAATATGCTTTTATTCCCAATGGAAGAGAGCCAACTGACCTTCCCAAGTCCAGTTGGTGTCGCTCTCATGATCCCCTTTGAGAGCTTAATGCAGGACGATACCTTACCCCGTCAACTCTACGACGACCAGGAACTTTATCCGGTATTATGCAAAGTAATGTGGAGGGCCTGGAATTCCCACATAAAAAAAAAACTTAACTTGCTGATAGAAGCTCGGTGTGGCTTTCGTGTGAAGCGCCATGTCGTGATATTGGGTACGGATGCATGGAGGGGATAGAACTCTAGACTCCAACTTGACCCATCGTTTTGATCGAATGTATAGTTTTGATGAGCGTCCAAGTTCATGAGGCGAAATCTAGTATTTTTTTTGGAGTATCTGGTAGTCCAGCTCAGTCAATGAAATTGATGCTGGGCTGTCTTTTTGCAAGAGTGAGGTTATATATATCTTGTTTATACGGTATTTACTGATCTCATGGCACATATCCAACCGATCATGACCATGTATGGACAGTCCTTCTCTCCCATCACCGCTCTGAATCTATCGTAATACCGTCCTTGAACCAAAACCCCCAAAAAAAGCCCATCCTCATCAACATACATGAAGGCCGCAAAGCCCACAAGATACTCGCATACTGAGAACCCCACTTACGAGGCTGTTTATCCTCACCTCGATTATACTTTGTTTGTCCATAGCTTCGTAAACACTTTGCTGCAAGTATTTGGAAAGTTTAATCAACGACATGATAGACTTTCCTGTGTCTTGATGGAGAGAGGGATTCTAAACTCTGTTTCCGATACCGAGATTCGTAGCGTCCATGGCCTGGGCATATAAGGACATGCTTCCCCCCTTTCAGTCTATCTCGTCAATCATCTCTCATCAATCATTCATCTACTGCTTTATTTCTCGCTTCTGGCTTTGACAGCTTATACTATCATACCATACAATCACACACGCACGCATTCACTCACTCACTCACTACTTATACGTCTATCCGCCAATAGCAGATTTCTCCCACAAAAGAGATCATCTATACCAATCATGCCTTCTCCACTCAACGTCTTTGCTGCTGTCTACGGGCCTCAGGGCAATTCCTCCAATGCCTCCCCACTTAACGTCTTCGCCCCCATCTACCAACCTCAGAGTTCCGATACACCTGGCATGGGCACCTCCTCCGGCAATACTACACTCAATGTATTTGCCTCTGTCTACGAGCCTCAGGGCTCGGATACGTCCGACATAAGCGCCTCCTCCGACAACACCCCCATTTACACACCCCTCCAGACCCCCTCCCTCACTCCCGCCCCTGTCGAGTCCAGCACACCTCCTTCCTCTCTCGTCTCCTCCCCCCCCTCCATCGACACCCACAAGGCCAAGTTCGAGGCCGCTCGGGGCTTCGACTGGGAGGACGACTACGACTTCATCCCGGAGCTGATGGCCCCCATTGAGAAGGGGGCGGCTAACTACATCAAGGACGTCTGGGAGACCCAATTGCCTGCCCTTGAGAAGGCAATTAACGATCTGAAGGAAATGGAGGAGGAGCTCAACGAGATGAACCTCGCTCACGAGGCCGCCATCGAGCAGGCCGCCCTCGAAGCCGCTCAAAGAGCCGAAGAAGCAGCTGGTATCGCCGCCGCCGCCGCCGCCAACCAATGGGTCTATAGCCCATACAACCTCATTCTCATGCCTGTTATAATCGTGCCACAGGTTATTCTGCCCGCCGAGCCTCCCCAGCCACCAAAGATGAAGCGCTTCGAGGACATGACAGTCAGTGAACGGGCGGTACAACCGCCCACAGAGGAATATGTCAAGTCCGTTGTGAGCTGCATCAAGAGGGAATTCCGCGGTTAGGCAAAGGGGGAAAGAAGAAGGTTACGTAGTCGGAGGGCAACGAAGTTGATGATTTTATTCGGCGGGTGTTTTTTTTTTCAGGGGTGAGGGGATACGAGAATGGATTTCTTTCGTAGTTGTTCATATACTGTTATTCTTTGTACATATCTTCTTGTCTCATCTTTCTTCAGTTTTTCAATCTTTCCCCAATCACCTCTCATCATACTCTCGACTGTGATGTTCTTGACCTGCCACCCTTCCCATCTTTTGGATTTTCTAGCTTGGTTATTTACACTTTGATGGACCCTCTTTCTCGGTGTTGAGACCCACTACGCACCTAACCCGATGAATGTCTGGGAACTTAATGGAAGATATAGAGGAGGGAAAGGCGTTTGTCCATCATTGTCAATGAGATTTCTACTTATTTGCTACCAATTCCCCACCCCTTCATCATGATGTAGAGTTGTGTTCAGTCGCGAGATACTACACCTGCTCCCCCTTTCTTCCTACCCAGTCTGGTGCCCCTATTCCTTAATGCCAAAGCTTAAGCTCTTAGTGAAAATCACGTTGTTAATAGACAGCTACCATTTTACGTTACTATCTTAAGTTTATCCGTTTCTCTTGTGACTTAGTATCCTCTCAACTCTATAAATTCTGGCTGTTCCCCGTGAAAAAAACAGTTGTATCCGTTTTACCCTACCCATATCCACTCCCTTAACCCTCGTCTATAGCGCCCGATCCGAGTCTTTTACAATATGCCATACCATCTGCACCCATATACTCATATTTAATATGTATCTTAATTAATTACATCACCAGTATCCGCCATGTCTTCACCAATAGTTATCCCAGCCTCAGCCGAACTTTTATTGTCGGGGGGGGGGGCAGTCCTCATACTCGATAGTCACCAAAAAAAGGTGGCTCCCTTAAGCTTAAACCTAAGAAAGCCGTCTCTTTTAACTACAGAAATCTCGTCACCGGCTTTGAATCGGCGAAGGCGTCCTCCCAAAGCTTGAGCCATAAACCCCAAGGGTCCGGTATCCATTCAGCAGACATCGGCGAAGAACCGGCAATCCCTTCCCTCCTCCTATCCATGATATAGGCGGTCTACTCCCACCGTAAATCTAACAACTCGCTAAGAATCTACGTGAGGCAGGGTACCGAGCCGCGTTCCTAACCAAGCAGGCCCACAGGAGCGGTCATGTAGATTTCTTCCTCTATATCTAGGTCTTCTGCGGGGCTCATTGTGCCTCTATACTGTGCAGGATGAAGATATCCATGCTAAGTCGGGAATTCTTTCTCAATAGCATCAGGATTGAAAGTTACCGGGGCGAGAAAACCGCTCCTGAAACTCGATTTTGCGTTGACCTCGTGGCCGATTTCTCTCCCAAGTGGTGGGCCAACCCAAGGACGTCCAAGACGTAGGGTCACCGCTTCCAAGGCCCGCCGCCTCTGATGGATTTCAAGACTTCAGAGGAATTGCTTTCTGGGATGGATCAAGGGTAGAGATATGTCTTGGGACTCTACTAAGCGTTCAATATGTGGTGTAATAAAATCTCGATCATAGCAGGCAATTTACACACAAGGACATGGGCTTTTTAGTTAAGGACGGAAAATAATGAGTATAGCATTGAAGGTTGAAAATATTATACAATGTTCCACCTAGTTGATATATGTCGTCTACAGTCAGATCAGGCCGTAAAGCATTGTAGGCCTGGTTTTCAACCTCAAAATTCCCACACCGGACGTCATCAATCGTGACGATACGATCAGCAGACCGAATATTCAAATAGATTGATAAGTACATCTGGGTAGACTGTCCTTGGAGACCAACAGTTTCTGAGCACTTTAGGCTCTTTCTAACTACTTTGGTCCAGCAATCTTATTTGGGGTCGTTTTGGGAACATCGTGCTTGTGTTGTCGTTTCTTCCGTTGCTGTCTCAACTGTCTTCCGCTGGTATTTTGTCTCGTTAGGTCCAGCATCAGTTTTCGAACTCTGTGCACAGCTATTAACTTCAAAGGTCGAACATACTCAGGAGAAAGGTTCCAATACGTACGCTTGCAGCTTGAGCTCATCATCAAGATCTTCTCCATCATCCGAAGCTGCGCTGAGAGACGCCCCCATGGGAGCAAGATATTTCGGATCAACCTCGATAGTCTCAGCGGAATCATCATATGTCGTTGCGCGTAAAGGGAGAGTTGGCAAAGGCTTCCAAAAGTCGGAAAGTGTCTCAGGGCAGGATTGACTTCTTTTTTCCATAAATGAAGTCGATCGCTCACGTCCAATCTTTGATTCCGGACGAGTGGTTAATTTCTCTTCGACATCTTGGGTACTCTCCTCATTACAAACACGACTTTGAGAGGAACGGCTGGGTCGGAGTGTTTCCAGGCTTTCTCCCAATGTTGTTGAATCAACATGGGCTAGCTTGTCTCGAACAACGTTTCTGTTCAGTACTGGCAATGTCTTTAGCCCCAGAGCACGCCTTTCGTGGTTGTTTTCCTCCAAAAGATAGCGCTCCAGAAGAAAGAGGCGGAGTGAAGGAGGTTGAGTGGTCTTTCTAGTAGAACCAAAGTCATCTCGAAGAGAGTGATCCGTCCTAGGAAGATCGAGGGGGATCCATAGCGAAGCTGGTGGCCGCGGTGCGCTAGAGCGGGTCGCCGGTCGTTCACGGTCATCGTGCATGGAAGGAAAACTATCATGTCTAAATGACACTGCAGTGTCAATAGGAGGACCTTGGGTCAAGGTGTCAAATAGAGAGTTCTTACCCCTGGGAGCGCCATACGGGGTCCTCGAGACTTATGGTGCTATCACGCCTGGACCGATGGGGCTCCTGATGAGATTGTCCGTCCATGCTTGATTCAATGATTGTTTGAAGAAGTGGTAAAGAATGATGATGATTATTGGTTGTTGGGTAAAGAACAGAAGCCGTGTGTGGAGGAAGGCCCTTGAGGAGTCTTTAAAACATGGGCCTCAAAGGAGAGTCAGGATATACCGGCTTGACTTGGCGGGCCATTTTTAAGCGCCTGGGCATCTGCCATGACCCGGAGAGCTTAGCGAGACAAAAGCTGAGATCTTAGGTTTGATCTGACGGTATGTACGGGGAAACGGGAGCAGGTCTGATGTTGCGAACCATCTTTGCCCAGTGGCCTCAAACTAACAGGCCCTTAGGCGGGACTCCCTCCTTTCTCCCTGTCTCTCCCCCGTCCCATTGATGTTCGATTTACCCCCTTGCAAGGCAAACTATGGGTCCCAGATGGAGTGGCCCTAGCAGGGGATAGTACCGACTGTGTGGCTCAGGGCTCAGGGCCTGCCCATAACAAGCAAGCCATCTGACTTGACCTTGAAGGAGCGAGTGAAAGAGCAAGCCATGAGCATGGGTGTGAGCGTGAGGAATGAAGTCGATCCTACTAATTTGCTCAGACCAGATTCTGGCCTAATTTGGATGAATATCTTTTCTCCTTTCTCCTTTCTCCCTTTTCTCTGTGTCATGATTCGCAGGTCTTGATCATCTATTCGACAGCCTAGCCTCTCAGCTGGCCCGTTGATGTATGTATGTGTGGGATGCTGGGCCCATAGTATGCCGTAAGGTTGACTGAATGCAGGTTTAATTACATCAGGGGGGATTGAAAGGGTTGGCAAGATTATTCATCATTGATACCAGATAGCAAAAAGTGCAGGTGCAAGTCTATCTGCATCAAGGGGGTGGTAGTTGCCCGTTGAATGCGAGACGGGGAAAAGATACAACCCACTTGTACCTCTACCAAACCTTTGGGATCCCCAGCCAACCTCACTTCTGTTCTCCTCCCGTCTCCTTTCCCCCCTTCCAAGCAGATGCAAGGCCCGTGGATACCTGCTAATGCACAACTGCATGATGCTTACAGGTCATACCAAATACCAGGGACTGATTGAGCCTCTCATCATGGAACGCTCAACACCACCACACAGACCTTATCACAGACATGATAGCTGCACATGTTTTCCTCATTTTACCTGCATGCCGCAGACCCGCCTCGCTCGCTACTTTCAATGGCCCATGAACAACGCTAATGCAAAGCAAAGAAGACAGAGACAGGCGTCCTTTCATACGCTTTCAAAGTGCCAGAAAACTTCCCCCCTTGCCGCTGTGGATCGTTACCGCCAGCTTGGGAAGCATGCGCAGACGCAATGACCAGCCAAGATGCAGGTTGTGACCAACAGAGGCATTCCCGCCGCGAATTCGGGTCGATCATTACCAAAGTATCGTACGACAAGGCAGGCCGCCTCCTGGCCCTGACTGAGGCCCATGAGAGAGGCCCAGAAACCGGTCAACGCCCGAGACAGCAAGGTGTCAGGTTGCATTTCCCAGAGGTAGAAAAACAATGACTGGATACCAAATGGGCAAATAGTTGAGCATTCGGTACGCTGCGTGGGAAAAAAAGGCGCTACAGGGGGCCGACCCTAGCCAACCGCATCACCCATACTGCTGGGTCCGCAGTCCCTCCCCGGATTGCGTAACAAGTTCCGCGTGCATCCAAATCGACTCTGTCGCGGGCCGCCCGTCAGTCTCGACACTATAGCGTGCGTGGCTGGTTCTTTGAGTGTCTTGGTTCCTTACCAAACAGTCGGTGCCGCAACGTGCTATGATGACTCGGCTGCATAGTCAAGCCCCTGCTCGGACTGATTCAGTACACATACTTGTACAACAACGAGAAAAGCGCATTCGACCCAACCCTCCTTCAAGTCCAAGATTGCAAGAGAGGTAGGTGGTAGCGAGTACGGCTGGCGCGATGGCTTATGCTTGGTCGGTGAGGGCAAACGACCCGCTCTGTCAAGCGACCCGTACCAATCTGTCGGGTCCGTTTGCTTCCCTGAGTGTCTCACAACAGCCTCCCCTCAAATTTGATGTGGTGTTTATTCTTTCTCTTGTGCTACCCTTTTCCACTGAGCTGATTTGTCCAACTACGACGTCCCCGACACCCTATTCAAGGCAACCAATGATCTACAACACTGCTAGTCATTCCCTTCCCTCGCCATCAACCTCAGGTAAGCCCAAGACAAGCCAGCCTATAAACACCCTTGATTAGCAAGTAGACACCCGACGCGAGGCTGAGGCTTAGGTGCGTCCGACATATCTCGGGCCCGACGAGTCCAATAATAGAGATGGGACGACGTATGTATAGTCAAGAAAAAGGAGCACAGGGTTGAGAGGGCTGGGGTGCATCCTTCGGCCGTATTGACAAATGCTATACCATCATTTCTCGCGGGGACACAATGCGCCAAAGCTCCTCTCCTGCTGCAAGCTTTGCTTTTTCTATTTTTAAAAAGGCATCGTTAATGATTTCTCATAGGGCACAGATGCAGGGCCGCATTGTTCTCTCTCTTCTCAAAGCTCTAGTATCCCGAAGACTTACTGCAAGGAAAGATTATTCCTCTGATGCAACAGAGTCATGCAGAACTTTGGGAAGTCCTCCTTGGGCATACGGTTACGTTTCGGGGTGGACTTTCTGGCCCCCAGATACGTACACGCGTGGCCAGCCGACACTTTCGGGAAAAAGTAAAAACAGAAGACGAAGCATCGAAATATGACAAGTGACGGCGGATAAACTTGGTGACGCATTTCTAGAAATGAGATTTTCTCTCTCGGTTAGGGTGCCTGAAGCCAAATCTACCATGCATCGCCAAGTTTCCCTTTTGGGACTTTGTTGGATCAATCTCACTTTGGACCCCAGCATTCACGAATACCACCAAAAATCTCACAAGAAAGAAATCGGCCACATAGATTTCCCTTCCCTCGTGGTACTCTATGCAGGGCGTCTGCTTTCTCCGAGCGCTTTCCGCCCTATGGTGATAATGCGCACTTCTGTCTAGCATGGTTGACCCTCAGCTTTCGGGAAGAGATGGATACTATTGGCGAAGCAGTGCCGCATCTTAGATTTTGAGGCCCCCAAGTTTACTGGCATGCGACGGACTGCGGACGCTAAATTGGGGAGAACATGGGGGAAATTCTCATCATCAGGCCATCGACCTCAGCAGAAAACTCATTTCTGAGATTTCAGCCTTGCATCCGAAAGACATCGGGGAGGGGAGAGGGAATGAACCCATTCTTGCAGTCTTAGTCGCCCACTCGACTACACGAGATGAGAGACTAACGCAGGTGATGCAGCACATGAGTGTCATGCATTTGCTTCCCACGAACATGAGATGACTGAAGTTATCGCAGCCGTGGTCTCGGGCACAAGGTGTTTGCGCGACCTGTTTCAGGGGTGATGAGCGAGATCGAGATCCTAGACAGAGGGTTCATCATAATGAATTTCCATTTACACGTGTGAGGAATGATGGGGACCTCCATGCATGTCTAGTGGGAGCAAGCTTGGTGTTGAGACAACAGCCAAATTGGTACGAGGACTATTCCCTACTCTATACATTGGGAGAACAGCCATGCGATGGAAATGATTGAATAGAGAAACCCATTACGCATCAATCACAAGAGGCGTCATATTCATTTATGCATTGCAAAATGTATTGTGCATAACTCTTTACCATGCCATGGGGGGTCGCCGACGCTCAAGCAAGAAGCTGAAGTCGTCCCGGCATTCTCCGTTTGCCTCAAGCCAGTGTCCGAACGCGGAGCTCAGTCTTTTGCACCCTCACTCACTCGACGCCCTGACAAGCAACCAAGGCCCATCATTGTTCATCCCTCTCTGCCAGTCACAGTCAGCAAAGTCGACACCTACAGCGGGGTTCATGGAGCCCCGCGCCCTGTAACAACAGCAAAGGCGTGTTAGATTAACGCCATCTTACTTTGTACTATGGATGGAACGAGATAGAAGGACTTTAGAACCCAACAAGTCATGAATGGAGGTCATTTAAAATAGTTCTTTATTATCCGGGCATATTTTCTTTCTTTTCACAGCTGTCTCTCCATCGGCATTGTTTCTTTTCTCACCTTCCCTTATTTTACTACTTCAAAAAAAAAAACATTTAAAATGGCCGACTTATCGACAGCCCTTCCTCTGACCCGCGACTCTGTCATCCAAGCTCACAAAGTCGTTGAGCAACATGTCCACCGCACCCCCGTGGTGACCAACCAGACTCTCACACGCCTAGCGTCCACGCCACGGACGGCCGAGGAACTCGAGGGCACGAGATGGGCTGGGAGGAAGCCCGCGCAGCCGGTGCTACGGCTGTGGTTCAAGTGCGAGAATTTGCAACGCATTGGGGCGTTCAAAGTGCGCGGGGCGTTTTATGCGTTGAGCAGATTGGTTCAGGAGCCGGGGTGGGTAGAGGGAGGGGGCAAGAAGAAGGGCGTTGTTACACATAGTTCTGGTGAGTCAAGTCTGAAATCGTGTTTGTCAAGAGATTGGGCTATGGGATGAGTTTGTGTGGTTGTTACTGGTCATGACATTTCTCATAATACGAGATGCCAGGGTGTGGATGAGTGGTATTTCATAACAACTTATTACTACGATACCCCTCTATGCGGAACAATGATATATACGGAGTACCCGATGTGGCAGTACAACTTTCATGCTTACATCCTCATCAGGAAATCATGCCCAGGCTCTCGCTCTCGCCGCCCGAGAAAACGGCATTCAGGCCCACATCGTCATGCCCGAGATCTCGGTCAAGTCCAAAATCGCCGCCACTCAGGGCTACGGCGCCCGCGTCATCTTCAGTGGCAGCACGAGCGTCGAGCGCGAGGCCGCCGCCGACAAGGTCATCGCCGAGACTGGCGCCAGGCTCGTCCCGCCGTATGACCACCCGGACATTATGCTCGGGCAGGGCACCATGGGGCTGGAGCTGCAGGATCAGGTGAGAGAGCTGATTGCCGGGGGAGGGGTCAAGGGCTTGTATGAAGGCGCGGGGAAGAAGGGTGGGAAAGGGCTTGACGCGGTGATTACACCGTGCGGCGGTGGGGGCATGCTCTCCGGCGTGGCGCTCAGCTGCGAGGGCACAGGCATCCGAGTCTTCGGAGCGGAGCCGTCGTTCCAGGGCGCCGACGACGGGAAGCGCGGGTACGAGGCCGGGGAGCGGGTCGCGGCCGTGTCATCCCTTACCGTGGCGGACGGCCTGCGCACCCCAGTCGGGGAGCACCCCTGGGGCGTCATTTACGAGCGGAAGCTCGTGAGCGGCATGTACAGCGTCACCGAGGAGGAGATTGTAAAGGCGATGCGTCTGGTGTACGAGCGGTTGAAGATGGTTGTCGAGCCAAGTTCGTGCGTACCGTTGGCGGTCGCGCTGTTTGATGAGGATTTCAGGAGTATGGTTGAGAGGGAGGGTGGTGAGGAGGGGTGGGACTTGGGTCTTGTGTTTAGCGGTGGAAATGTAGCTCTAGATGCTCTCGGGAAGCTATTCAGTTAAGATTGGAGGTAATCTGATGAATAAATAGATGGCCATCTGGTAAACAGCACAACGGTGAGCAAGATTTCCCGCCTTTCGCCACACAACACAATAGAGAAGTTTATAGAATTTTCAAGTCAATTAGATTATACCAAGTTATTAAATACTCTACTCATATCCTTCCAATAGGGGTATAGAATGCCAATACAAAATCATGAACCGCTCGCAAACGCCAACCTCATCCCTGACCAAATAGTTAAAGAGCGCTCTGGTAAGCTATATGTACGATAACAACGCCGAAAAAGAGGCGTTAATTCAAATTCTGCAATGCCTCATTCATCTCGAGTCTCCATTTAGATGCGTTTTGTCTCAGGAGCAAGATACCAGCGTACCCAAAAACCAGGCAGATGAGTGCCATGGTGGTGGATACCCAGCCGACACCAACGCTGTCGATCCACGGTGCCGTGGCGATGACAATGATACAACTGAGGAGGTTTCGAATACAGTTATTCACGGCCACGCCGGCAGAGCTCCTCTTGCGGACGAATTCGGTAAGCATAGTCGTTGCGGAAGACTGGATAAACATGTGTCAGTAGGTATGTTCAGAGTAATCTAAAGTGATGCAAGGAGTAACTCACGAAAACAAGCATTGATGCAACACCAAAGATAAAGCAACCAATAGATGGGACAATCCAGATGAGGTGATAGTTCAAAGACCATCCAAAGATCAGCATTCCAATGGGGTATAATGCATTGGCAATCCACATATTCTCCTTCATGCGATCCTCTGGCAAGAGAATTAGCTTGCCATCCTCATCGTAGCGATTCGCCTTCTTGGCCTCCCGGACCATGATATAGTCGATCCATCGTCCACCAAAGAATGATGTAGAGAAGTAGCCCAGCCCGGCGGGTAGGTACAACAGACCCACAATGATCTGACTGTAGTTGTATGGTGACTTGCTAAACTGTTTCTGGATAGAAACGTTTTGGATGTAGAGCGAAGCAAAGGCGATAGCGCCAATGACCACGGTAATGAGCACGGGGGGGAAGCGCAGGAAGAGAAGTACACGGAGAGGGTCGATGAATATTCTCTTTAGTGTAATGACAAACTTCTTGGTGCGTACTTTGGCAGATTGAGCGGTGGACATGCGGCAGAGGGATTGAGGTTCAGGCTCTGGCGTTTTCCGTGCGAGGGTCTCGGGAAGACAGAAGATGAGCATAAGGAGAGTGACGAAACCGTATGCGGCGAGGAAGTACATGGTGGACTTCCAACCAAAAGCTTGGGCGAGGGCACCTCCAACAATAGGGGCGATCAAGGGAGCCATGAGAGGTCCGAGGTAAAACATGCTCATAGCACGGCCACGTTCACGACTCTCCCAGATGTCGGCAATCGTTCCCGCACCGACAGCCTGCACACTGGCCGATGCACCACCGGAACATACTCGGAAGACGATGAGCATGGCAATGTTTGTGCTGATGCCACTGAGAACAGCAAAGACTACGAAGAGAGCAAAGGACACAATGTAGATGGACCGGCGGCCGAATTGTTCGGAGAAGGAGGACCACCAGAGGGGAAAGATTGCCATGGCCACGATGTACATGGCGACGGCAAGGTTAGTAGTGGCTTCACTTGTCCCGAACTCCTTGGTCATGGCAGGAAGGGCAGCTGCAAGCATGTTAGTATCACAACACTATACAAGGAGAAACCTGGCGTACGATAGAAAATAGATGATCCCAGGGGTGCAACGGCTGAGGCCATGGCAATGGTAAAAGTGATGGCCCATTTAGTCGAGTTTTTGTAGTCGTATGGCCTCTCAACCTCGGGAATAATAGTGAGATTGCTGAACAGGCCTCGTCTTTCTGTGCGCGGAACGGTTACAGGAGTTGGGCGAGTTGATGCTCGTGACTTCGTCCGTTGGGGTACAGTGCCGGCTTCGATGTCAACATCAGTGGTGCTAGATACACCATCCTTTTCCGAGATTTTATGATGGTCCCCATATTGTTGCTCATCGTGAATCTCTCCATTGGCTGTGCGAGTGTCGGTGGTATCGGAATGGGTTGATGAAGAGTCTGATGGTTGCTCAACTTCATGTCCCTGGCGGGCAAGTGCCTTTTCAAGGTTTGTCGGAGAAGCCATACTGAGTCCCTTGCTCACTTAGTTCAGATTGTCGATAGCAATGATGAGATGGATCTAAGATTCAATTGGGGTAATCGCAGATACTTTAATGCAGAATATTGTGGAGACGGCGGCGGGTGCAGAGAAGATCCATTCCAGTAAACAGCAGCATGACGGAATATGTGTTGATCAAGCCATACTCCGTAGTAAATAGCAGAAACAACGGGAGACGGGCCAAGAGCTCATGAGGTTGCTTGTCTCATTATAAATGGAGAAAATGGGATGGCCAACGGAAGCGGATTCGCCGTCAAGATCCACACTGTCAGCTAGTATGTATGGTGTATTACTATGGATCTTGTTGAAACACATCTTTACACGCCCGCTTAGGCAGTAATCTGGGCATGTTGGTCGTTCCTGTTGATACGAATTTGGTCCTAGGTCGGACTGAGAGTGGGCCAGACAGGGTAGATGCCTCGGGATTCGGCTCTTTGCGATTTGAAAGGGTCCATCAGACTCGATGAGTTGGCTGTAATCAACCATCAATTGGCATAAGCCCAAGTCGGAAGAATTCGATCATTGTACAAGTATGTAGGGGATGGATCCTTACCCAGCTAGATATGAAACAGCATGAGGAGTCGGAGGTTGCATTGATGATATGTAATGACACCAGAGATAAGAGGATCCATTTTTGTGATTGCGATGAAGGATTCTCTCGATGGCACAACCAAAGGGAAAGAAAAAAATTGTAAGACATTCTGACTGTCTGATTCACGGGATCTGCCTTGATAGGACGGAATAGACCGCCAGCACGTTGACGACTGTTGGCAATTCGGAACGGATAACCCGAAGCCAAATTGACTTTGCGCTCGAATAAATCAGGAGGTTCGCTTCTGACCCCTGCATGGGATGCGAGAACAAGGCCAGCAGCGTCTGCATCAGTCGTGCTTGTACGTACAAGCATGTGCATAAGAGTCAAGTGAATCACAAGAAGGGGGGACGATGTATGGAGGGGGTAAAATTTTGTTTGTCGATAAATGAATGTCTGTAGTAACATCGACAGTGGAAGGGACGATGAAACAGCTTGCTTGAGCGTATCTACTTGTAGGCATAGTAGCTACAAGGCGCATACTCAGACTATACCCAATACTTACTAGTCGAGTGATACAGAAATTGGATCAAGACTTCTTTCCTCTCTTACAAGTAAGTCCATGAGGTACTTGCAATGTCTTTCAGCCGCAAGTGATTCGAAAGAAGATACGGATACTTGCAAGTATGCATCATTGGCTAATTCGCATTTGAATTGCGATGAAACAGATGATCCGATTGTTACTTAATGCCTCGGCTGGATTTGAAACTTACCAGGGTTTGTCACATGGGTCCTGATCCCCTTTCAGGGCTTGTTGAAAATTTTGCCAGAAACTCGGGTCGTCCCGATTTTAGATGAATGGATGACACAGGAATGTTTTTCCGATGAACTGCGGTTGGCCCGTCCGAATACTTTGACGATACCGCCCATTGCTCATGCTCGTTTACTGAAGTGGTCCTCAATAAATGCGGTCCGTTTACCTACCCTATATAGCATGATGAACTGCATCAAAGAATCCCAGCAAAAAAAAACAATCATTGCTATTTGGTTGTATTGAAAATATTGTGACATAAACAAGATATGACCGGTAATGCAGATAGTCAATGGCTTTGGATCTCCATGTTCATTTTTCTTTTGTTCACAAGGGGCTGATGCTCAGAAGTACTTGGCAAGATCTGGATACATTGTTTGATACACCTGCAGATCAGATCATGGCTCTGTAACACGTCTTATCCACACCACTAGAACTTACCTATAGGTACCTAGTGCATGTGACCAACTGGGTCATATTGTAATACTACCAACAATTTATACATCGCTCGAGATGCTATCAATGGCATCATTCAGGCATGTCATGATAAATTGAACAACACATATCTATTCATACTTATAGAAAAATAAAAATACCAAAAAATGCTGAAAAAAATGGGTGTGTTTATTTCACTCAATGGCTTACGAGATGATACATGTATTACTACATCAGTATTACTACGAATGAGAACCCCTCGGTGGGGCACAATCCAATGAGATGGACTCTACCAACTTCATATGCAGACAACCATCTCTCTCTCTCGAGAAAAGGGCTTCATCTGAGTCATTCACTTGCTTCTCTACTCATATCAATTCGTTTTTTTCTCTTCTCCTCCTCTTTGTTCATTTCGTGTACTAATCCCTCTTAATTGACTTCATCCCCCATAACAAAATGTCTCTCACCAATGCCTCCCCCGAGGCCGCTGCCAGCGCCGCCAAATCTGCATCCTTTGCTCTCGCCTCCCTCCCTGTATCGGCCCGAAACGAGGCTCTGGATGCCATCCACGCTGCCCTGAATGCCTCCAAGGACGAGATTCTCGCCGCCAACGCGCGTGACCTGGAGCTCGCTGGCAAGGCGGCTGCCGACGGCCAGCTGAGTCAGGCGCTCGTCTCCCGGCTGGACCTGGGCAAGAAGGGCAAGTGGGAGGATATGCTCCAGGGCATTGTGGATGTGAGAAATTTGGAGGATCCAGGTATGCGGATGAGCCTTGCGAAGAGCCGGTGTGGATGAGTTGACGTTGCTAATCATCCCCAGTTGGCAAGATCCAGATGCGCACAAAGCTTGATGATGACCTCATCATGGAGCGAGTCTCCTGCCCCATCGGCGTCCTTCTCATCATCTTTGAGGCTCGCCCCGAAGTCATTGCCAACATTGCCAGTCTTGCCATCAAGTCTGGCAACGCTGCTATTCTGAAGGGTATGTTTTTATTTGCTCTTGATTGAGTCATACAGATTCTCTCAGCCTCGGCTGCATCGTGAAACAGTTTCACTTACACATATCACAGGAGGCAAAGAGTCAACCGAGTCCTTCATTGCCATTTCTCAAGTCATTTCATCCGCTCTAGCAAAATCTGCCGTGCCCAATGGTGCTATCCAACTTGTCACCACCCGTGACGCCATTGCACAGCTTCTGGCCCAGGACCGCTACATTGACCTCGTGATCCCTCGTGGCTCCAATGAATTGGTTCGATACATCAAGGAATCTACCAAAATCCCCGTATTGGGTCACGCTGACGGCATCTGCTCCATCTACCTCACCGCGTCTGCCGACAAGGACAAGGCCGTCGTTGCTATTGTCGACTCCAAGACGAGCTACCCAGCCGCCTGCAACAGCACCGAAACATTGCTCGTAGAGGACAAGGCTCTATCAACTATCTTCCCTGCGGTAGCTTCCGGTCTGGCCCTCAAGGGTGTCACACTTCGTTGCGATGAAGCCAGCAAAGCTGCTCTCGCCTCCGTCACTCTTCCCGACGGTCTACTAGCAGATGTTATACCTGAGGACTACGACACCGAGCACCTGTCCCTGACCATTTCTGTCAAGACTGTAGCTTCTGTCGACGAGGCTATCGAGCACATTAACAACCATGGATCTCACCACACCGACGCCATCTTCACCTCCGATGCTGCCGAGGCCGAGAAGTTCATGAACCAAGTCGACTCTGCTGGTGTCTACTGGAACGCATCAACACGTCTGGCCGACGGAATGCGATACGGATTCGGCACCGAGGTGGGCATCAGCACCAACAAGATTCACTCTCGAGGCCCGGTCGGACTCGAGGGCTTGACGATTTACAAGTACAAGATCAGGGGCAACTACCAGCCTACGACGGGTTACGGCGAGGGAGAGGGCAAGAGGCCGTGGAAGCATGAGAAGTTGGACATTTAAACGAGGATACCGAATGCGTAATATGGGAGCAATAGTATGGTAGGGTTCAAGGTTATAAAAAAGGGCACGGCATTCTTGGTAGGTTGAAGGCTCAAACCCCCGTGGCAAGGTGTTGGCTCGGTTGGTAGCTAGTGACTGACTATTTATTTATTTACTTGTTTGTTTCTTTGTTACGCCTTGACTCACGAGTGCTCAATGTGAAACGGTCGTTTGTGCATGGAACCGTGTGACTTGTGAGATGTTCACATTGGGCATGATCCTTCATAAGCCGTGTAAATGCGAATCACGAATTTGGATAGCGCATCCGAAGATGAGTCTTGAACATATTTCTCGTAGCTATTTTAGTTTGTAGGAAGAGCAAGGGAATGACACATTCGTCGTGTCCTATTTAAAGGTACTTTTTTTTCTTTCTTAGGTTAAAGATGATGTCTCTCGTATCAGATATATGAAAATTTTCAACACCAGAGCTCTTTTGAGCAGCTACCAGTTTCCAATAGCGGCCAAATAGCGATGAACCAATAAGTGTCATATTGATCGTATTTTCCCCCCTCGTTTAGAAGAGGCTGATGGGTTCGACTATTTGCCGACGCCGAACCGGGAAGAACTCGTGATGCTCGCGATATAGTTAGCTGTAGGAGCTGAAAGAGAGAGTCATGCTGGCTGCCCAACATTCCTCGACTCGCGTCCAACACGAGGTCCAACATGCGAGGTTTCTTTTTTGTCCTTGGAGCTGTCTAGGATCAAGGCACAAAGAGAGAGAGAGAGAGAGAGCGTGTGTGAAAGGGACACGAGGCGAAATGACTCAATGGTCACCGTATAGAGCCGGGATTATGAGCGTGAGGCAAAAAAAAAAAAAATTCCAGTTTGAAAATCAGAGGGATTTTGTTCTGCCCAATCCTCACCCGGACTGACTTGTTCCCTCGGAAAAGCAACCAGACGTCGGATAACGATGCTTGCTTAATGCCTAAATCGAAAGGGCATTGAACGGACTCGTTTCACGACGTCAGACCACCATGATGTATGGGATGTCACCCTCCACCTTAATTAATTGATTAATTAAAGATGCCCAAGTGTTACCCCATGAGCCAAGAAGTTTAATAGACTGTGGGTGGGGGGGGGGATATTTTGTGTGAGGGCGAACTTGCATGCAACACCTCCGGGTAGTGGTAAGCTTAATCAACGATGAGACGATGCGTGATGAACCATTCGTTCAGCCAAAGAATTGGACTGAGCGAGCAAGTACATACATACGGAGTACATCCGAGGGGCGATGAGACATGGTTGTAGCTTCTGGGCGATGATGCTGGCAATGGAATGGTAGTAGTAAATGTCTTGTTTCGGCTCATCTCAGTCGGTGTCGTCCCACTTGGTGATATCATTTCTTCCCTGATCAGTCGTGACATCTGTTGGCTGTTAGTTGCACACAGTAATAGCTTTCATCCATACAATGCCCTCCCTCTCTCTCTCTCTCTCTCACCACCAGGGTCTATCACACAACCAACCATCACCAACCATCACACACTGCACAGTCACAAAACGCAGTCACACGGGAAAAAAAAGAGGATGAGCGAAAAGAAAGAAGACAAAAAGAAAGTAACCAGTACCATCTGCAGGTCCGTTCCTTTGGCGTTTGCTTTCCCTCCCAAGGGATTGCGCCCAACCAACCATTAAGCAATCCCATCCCTCTTCTCCACGCGCGGCATCAGTGCCGATCCCTCTTTTTTTTTCCCTTTCTTTCTTTGAATACGAGGAAGATCCCTGCCTGGCCAAACCCATTCTGAGGACCTAACTAATTGGGCCAACCCTTGGATGGTGTGTCGTATCGCCAGGCTGTCACAAAAAAAAAAAGATAAACCCCCACTGTGAATGCGACGTGACCCTCCATCCATTACTCAACTTTTGTTCACTCTGTCTCTTGCTAGTATTTTTTTTTTTCTGCTTGAACCCTTGGGTCGAAACCGACTGCAAGGTCCCTTTTTTTCCCCCTTCCCTCCCTGGGGGTGATGATCACAACTCTAGCTCTCTTCTCATGGGCACAAGAGCCATAGCGAAGATGGGGGGGGGGACCCCTGTTGCGTTTGAGAGGGACACCCTTTGATAAATTGTGTTACTCGGGTCATCGGGATGGAAAAGAAAGGAAAGAAAAGAAAAATAATAATATGCTGAGCTCAGCTGGTAAGACGTATTGAATCACATTAATTCAGCAAGTATGGAGCAACTATCTACCAGGTACTCCGTATATAGGTATGAATACATTTATTGTACATATGTTTGGAGGAAGCACAACGTTTTTTGGGCGGCATGGGCGGCGGCATGTCGGAGGGAATACTAGCCCCCAGACGTTTTCTTTCCTTCTTTCCTTGTCCTCTGCATGCTCGACTGAATCCATCCATCGCTATAGCATCTCCATGTTAAGTCAAAGTCACGCCGTGCTCACTGTCACTGCACCCTAAAAGGGAGAGGGAGAGAGAAGGAGAAAAGGCGGGCAGCGAATTGGCAGCTTGATCTGATGAGCATCTGATGCAAACAAACGCTCGACCCAAATAAGCAAGGGAAAAGAAACTTCATTCCCGCCACTAACAAGTTTCAATCAACATCCGATCCATCCATCTCTTTCTCTCCGAAGTAACAATTAAAGTGACCTGTGGCTATTTTTAGGATATACATACATACTACTATATACATGCTACTATATACATACTACTTGGGCCTTGCCCTTTATTGAACGTCCAAGAGGTAGTCTTCTGCCTGCATGACTCTCCCTTTACAGCCTGGCAAAAAAAAAAAAAACAAAGGGTCGGTCACGGTAACATTGAGTCACCGAAAACTGGCCGGCCTTGTCCCTTTTTTTTTCCCCTGCTTCCCTTTTTACCATCGTAGCCGCGTTCATCCTTACGGAATACAGAGAGTACTTGTAGCTGTTCTACCCAGGTTGGGCTTGGCCTCTGTCATGGTCCGTCATGTATTGTCATGACCAAGAAGAGAGAGACCACCATCAACTCATTGCTTCTGGGCGGCAATGTCGTCACTGGTCAAAACTCCCGCCTCTCTTTTTTAACGTTGCATCTCAGATTTGTACCGTGCGAGGTCAGTATACATGGGTTGCTTCATTTGTGTGTGGGGGGGAGGGGAACTCCGTATTTACTTTAGCATTCATGATTCCGCCCATTGTCCATTTCCTTTTGCCCTGATGATCCCTAAAGTCGCCCCGAATAGCCCACTGGATTTAGGACCCAGATTGCCCCAGCGACAGGAAAAGGTGAACCCTAGCGCTGGAGCCACCCGTGGGGAATCGCCGTTGGCGGGGCGGATACTGACCTAGTCCAGTTGACACTGTGCTGAGAAACATTGGGGCCGTGTGTGCTCACTCACCCGGTCCCAGCGCTAGGACCAGGTTATGACGTTGTGCCCTTGAGCAACCTCTTAAAACAAAACAAAAAAGCTGGAGGTTAGAGAGTAAGTGAGCGAGGGTGAGGGAGAGAGGGAGAGAAACAGGCCATCAGCGCGCATCGCTCTCTGACATCCTGCCAAAACGAGTTAGAAGATCGTGGGATACAACGTACTAAATACAGTAGCAAATGTAAACCAAGCCCAAAAGAGGTTCATAGATGGGGGGGGGGAATCAAGGTGAATCCAGCTTCTTGGCCTCGTATCCCGTCGCAGCCACTTGTCCACCAGCCATGTGCCCGCGTGGCTTGCCCTTTTTTGCCAAACGTTGCTTGTGGCTGTTTGGGTTGCTTTGTTCTCTCTCTCTCTCTCCCTAGCTAGTATGTATCTATTCGGTTGATGGGATATTCTTCTCATCCTAGTGCTATGGCTCGGATGAGATGTGCATACCCTCCCCTCCATCCAACCAACCACCCCCTGGACGACAACACGACCATGACTGATTCCGACTCTACGTCTCGGCACTTTTCCTAGTCGAACCAACCAACAGAATGCACTTTACCAGAGCAGGCCATGGCCACGGATGGTCATGGGTACCTCGTTGACCTTCTCTCCCACGCCATTGTCATACAACCCGCCTCCCATGAAACGTTGGCTTCCTCACCCAGCTCTCTCCAGCTCTTTTTTCTGGTTCTTTTTTGGCTTGAACACCTTTGGGATATATAAATCAGGAGACACAACCGCCCTCCTCTCTCCTCTTCTCCGATTCCCTTCCCTCTCGTTTTTCTTGCATCACAACCATCCTCTCGCTTTTTTATATACCCATCAAGCAAAAAGACAAAAAATAGCAGACACTCGTTCAACTGCTTTTTATTCATTTTTTTGCAAAGCAACCAAAGCCTATCGCTTATACAACAAAAAAAGTTTCCCATCTTATAAGACTACCTACCCTTTCAAACTTAATCAGTAATTCATCATGAAGACCTCAGCCATCGTCGTCGCTGCCGCTGCCGCCCTGGTCTCTGCCCAGGCCCCTCCCGAGGGTACCAACAAGGTCAGCTGCGCCAAGCCCAATGCCAATTACTGCTACGGCGGCGATATCATCATCCGCTGCGACGGCAACGCCATTGGCACTGCTGGCCGATGCTCCGACAACGTGCATGGGTATCCTCCTCTCGGTGGCGTTGCCGAGTGCTTCGAGAGCTCCAAGGAAGCTGGTGACGCTGCATGCCAGAAGAACGTAAGTCATCCACATCATTGAGCCATGGCTTTTTTTCTTCTTCAGCCTTGCATCCTGCATCCATGACTAACATTGTTCGTCCAGTGCGTTGTCTACGCTCAGCCTTCCTTCACTCTGCCAGCCAGCCAGTGCAAGCCCAGCTACACTGCTACGCCCACGGCTCCCCCCAACACCAACTATCCTCCTCCTCCCCCTCCCAATACCAACTATCCCCCTCCTCCTGGCAGCACTTACACTCCTCCTGGCCAGACCAACTACCCTCCTCCCCCCGGCCACAGCAGCTCTGGCCCCGTCTACAGCATTCCTGAGGGCACCACCACTCATCCTGGCAGCTACCCTCCTCCTCCTCCAGGCACCTATACCCCTCCTCCCGTCGTCACTTACACCACCACTGTTGTGAACGGCACCACCGTCACTGTGCCCTGCACAACCACCACCCCTGCTGGACCAACCTACAGCATCCCCGAGGGCACCACCTTGACCAACGTCCCTTCATCCTACCCCGTTCCTCCCACCAACCAGACCGGCACCGGCACCAACCTGCCCCCTTCGCCTACCAAGACCGGCCCTCCCACCGTTCCCACCAACGCCGCTGCTTCCAACGGCGTTGCCATGGGAGCTCTAGCTCTCGCCGGCTTCGTCGCCGTCTACCTCCTCTAAGCGCCCCTTTTTCTTCTTCTTCTTCTTCTTCTTCTTTTTTACATTCTCCATCTCAACGTATTTACGACTCCATTTCATTTATTAACGAAATGCCTTTTTGGGAGAAACGCAAAGAAAGAAAAAAAAAAAAAGAGAGAGAAAAGAGAGCATTTATGACGTATGAATGGGGAATCGGAGGAATGAAGGATTTATCAATGTGATGAACGTATATAATGACAGGAGGGGGTTCATAATCGAGGACGGAGTTATTTGGCAATTTATGGGATCGTTTTGATCTGGGGGTCTCTTAGGGGTGATGAATATAATGGAGGAGGGTTTTATGATAGTATTTTGGTATCTTGCATGTTAGTATGCTTAGTGCTTGAGAATTGAATATTAAACATATCTCAACGATACATCTAGTCTTTCACTTGCCTTAAGATCAATCCCATCTCGGTTTATATGATTACATGAATTCAATACAGATAACTATAAAAGGCTAATTAGAGAAGTGAAAAAATGTTTGAGTATGCTACGTGCTACGTCTGTCCGGCCCAGCATTTTGGATTGACAACCCATAGCTGCGGCGCTTCTCCCTCCCCTCGGTAAACGTAGCTCAGATACAATGCATATCGAAACAGGGCTTGTCTGAGTACATCTTCTGTAATGTCCTCGCGTCCAACTCGTCCCCCAAAGTTGCTTGCCGTTATGCATGCCGTTATGCTTTCCACGCCATTATTCTCGCCCTCACTAGCTGAGATCCCCTTTTTGGCATTCCACAGACAAGGCCATGGCGCAGACGTTCCTCTAATAGCCACATATACAGCTGCTAGGAAACCCTCCGGCACAGGCAAGCCCTTTGGTACCGGGCAACTGGGAGACCATATAGCCCCCGGCCGTCGACGCAGATCGGCAGCCATGTCCTGCAAAGTCGACAGGGCGGCCTTGGCGTCCAGGAAGGAGGCCAAGATGTTGAAGGTGGGTTTGGCGAGCGCGTTGTTGAATTTCCGGCATGTTAGGCGGGCATGTTTGGATGAGGACGGGGGTAAGTGAGAGAGGATTTGGAGGAGGAGCTCGAGGGGGAGTGAGTCCATGGTTGTTGGAGAGTGGGTTGAAGTAGGCGGTGGTTCAAACGGCACGAAGCGAATGAGAGATGTAAATGAAGGGAGATATGGTCTGATGTCTATAGGATAGTATAGACAGGAAATGAGCAAGGCTACTCTTGTATGATTACAAGAGTAGTCAAAGCTCCTCCCATTGCGGGCGCATGGGGATCCCCCCATACTAATACAATATTCGTTTGGACCCGTCAAGGTTCTCACCAACCAACGCCCCGGAGCCACTGCACGTCAAGATAGTTCCTGTCATACCTTTCTTTCTTTTCTGTGTTTGATCATAGGGCGTATTGAATGATATGCCTATTCTAGTCCATCAAATGTCTTGGCGGAAGAGCCGGGGGATGGTGAGTGAGGGGGGTGAGGGGGGGGCTCGTTCTCGCGTAACAAGGCTGACGAAACTCTATTCTCTCGGAGTTCGGAATCAGATTCAATCTGGCATCCCGTGCATGCATTGTACTCATCCATATAACATTCCTTCATTTTTCTTTTAGCCTTCAAAGAAGGTATAAGCGCTATCTCGATGTCCTCCTCCCCCACTATTCGCGCCCTCCACTCAGTCCGCACCCGCACCGAAGTTTTGTTTTATACACGGACCAAGTTTCCCACGACAAAAGGGGGGGGAGATGGTCTGAGGCTGTGGTAGGTGCGGGATCGTGTGATATTGCGGGTTGTTTTTACGCTGTGACGGTAGGTTTAGTAATTACCTACCTATGATAGGAGATGACGAACGCAGAGAGACATGAAGTGTCAAGGGTCGTGGTGGGGGGGGAATAATTTGATTAGATTAGATAGTAAGACTGGTTTAGCATATGGAGAGTTGGATCTACAAACAAGAGGGCTACGACTTGCGACAAAAAGGAAAAAGAAGAAAAGGCCATTATCAGAGATGAAATATATATGAAAATGAGTTGGTTTATACCAAGTATTAGGATAATGAGTATCAGTGCTCAGTCTAGGGCATGCTGTCTATTCATCCACGTCTTGAGATGCCTTCAGGTTAGGCATCGTCTAGCCAAAAATGCGGTCTACCTTTCTCTCTCTCACCGTTCAACGTAAAAACACTCCATTGTGTTTTCAACATATTGCCTTGCTTTGGACTAAATCCAGCAATAAAGACTTTAATTTTTTCATTTTTACAGTAAAAAAAAAAGACAATCAAAACCATAGAATCATCCTCACACGCCTCAATTCTAAGCACTGCAAAAGAACCAAAAAAAAAAACAATGTCCTCCTCTGACTTCAGCATAGACGAGGCTTTCATCGCCAAGGTGACAGACTACGTCAAGGGCTTCATGTCCAACTACGACCCCTCCCACGACTTCAACCACATCAAGCGCGTGCTCCACAACGCGCTCGCCATACAAGCCAAGACGCCCAACACCAACCGCCAGATCGTCGCCCTCGCCGCGCTGCTGCACGACGTCGGCGACAGAAAGTACGTCAAGCCCGGCCAGGACGGCGCCCGGCTCATCCACGAGGTCCTCCTCTCGCTCGGCGCCCCCGACGCCCTGGCCGAGAAGATCCAGACCATCTGCCTGGGCGTCAGCTACAGCGGCGAGGTCAAGGACCCGGCCCTCGTCCGGGCCCTGATCCAGGAGCACCCGGAGCTGGCCGTCGTGCAGGACGCCGACCGGCTGGACGCCATCGGGGCCGTGGGCATAGGCCGCGTCTTCACCTTTGGCGGCGCCCGGAACAGGACGCTGGGGAACTCGGTGGAGCACGTCGATTACAAGCTGCTGAAGCTGGAAGGGCTCATGAAGACGGACGAGGGGAGGGTCATGGCCAAGGAGAGGACCGAGAGGCTGAGGCTGATGCGGGAGTGGTGGAGGTTGGAGACGGAGGGGGTTGAGGAGGAGAACTAGGTGTATAGATTGGATGTGTTGGACACTTGATAGACATGGATCAGGAATGAATAGACGGCAAGATTTGAGTAGGTTCTTCTTCTTACTGCACCCAAACGAGTGCAGTGCGCTGGTCAATATCAATATCCCTGTCAACAATAATGTACAGGATTGGAACTCCATTCAGACTGGACATCACAGTAGATTCTCATGGCATGATTTGCTTGCTAGAATTCAGTGAGAAACGTATATAACCTATTTCTAATTATCAACGCTACACAACGTGAGGCTCATCCAGCAGCCAGCTTGCAAGGATCGCAGACCATGCCACCAATACATGCTCCGGACATGCCCCAGAAATTAAGGAGAATTGACTTTCTCCGACCAATCCTCGCCATTTTCCTGCCGCAAATGAGATCTGCCTGATTAATACATATCCCGACAAAGGGTCCTTTGCGTCTGAATTGGCGGGCATGTATGGGAAGTGTGGTCTATAACTCTGAGCTATACATGTTCACGGTAATAATCTCTCACCCGGCCTTGGTGTCGAGAATTTAAGCCGAACACAATGGGACCGTCAACTGGAAATATAGAAAGAGTGTGAGATTTATCAGGCGAGAAACACATGAAAGGATAGAACATGTTCATGTCCTCTCCTTGATCATCCCAGAGTATGTGTCCGGTTTAAATTCTCAACTCCTTGCTTGGCACTTGGCATGTATTTGCGCAAGTGATCACACACTAAACCTGCCTTTTTGATCTTATATCATCTCAATTGTGGCATCGAATGATAATTGAGAACCGGGAGATGAAAAGAGACCGGAATATGCAAACTGGTGGGTTGAGCCCCTCTGTGGACCATGGAGAGATATTGTCTCCTATCGAGCACACGCGTTGCCGCTGGCATTATACCCAAGAAAGCAACTGCCACCGCAGGTTCCTCCATTACCGTAAAGGTGGTTCATGTAAGCCGACACCGGGCGAGCGTACATATGGTGTGTGTCCAAATTATATGAGCCAAGAACACCTGAATCAATACTTGGTTGCGCCCATTGGGTGCCCGCCGTCAGTGGTACACACTCTCACAGGATTCTGGCAATCAGGGACAGACACATTGCCCAATGTCTCTCGCTCAAGCAAACGCAAACGCCGCCCCTCCAGCCATTCGGTAGAAGTTGTCCGCTGATTACTCTTCGATCCACAAAACATGGCGAGAAACAAGGCCAAGGAGCCAATGCTTGACTAAATAAAATGCCGCATTACACGCCACTTCTGCAGCTGGATGGACAAGAGGTTGCAAAGCAAAAGTTCAGCAAGTTGTCTCTTGCACTCACCGACAAAAGGAGGACACTTTTCGTGCAGCTATGGTCCTCTGGGCTCAAGAATACCATCGTGCCCGTCCGAAGAATCCGACCACTCATATGGACTCTCATCTCCTCCAAGCGCCCGTAGATCGTAGATTAAGACTCCTGTACAACTTTGATCCATGGTTGATGTTACCCGTGTGACCCCATCCGACCTTGTTTACCCGCCGGGGCTAAGGCATGATGGCATCAAACTAGGCAACCAGGCCTCAGCATTTGCGGAAGTTGAAATCCGTAGAGGAGGTCGGTAATTGACGAGTCGTGGGAATCTTCCATAGTCCGAAGGGCTGGGCACTAGCTCAGCTTGACGGCCACCAGAACGGGCCGCAGACGGAAGGGATCCTTTGTTGAGCACTATAGGTGCGGAGGAGGGAGGCCAGATACAAAGGCCATTTCCGTTTCCAGGCGACAATAAGCCGTTCAGCATTGCCAAGGATTCACGACCCGAGGATGTATTCGTCTGCAGGAATAGATGACCCCGTGAGACGGATAGCAAAGAGACGAAGCTGTCCTTGGATGGAGTCGTAGTTGTCATCATGTGCCGATCAAAAGTGTCAATGCGTATGAAGAGCAGTCATGAGAATGCCGAGGGGGAACCAAGAGATTCTGTGGAACTCTTGGGTCACTGTTGATGCGGCCCATCATGGATGAGCGAGACGGATGTCCCCGTACTCGGCTTTACTAGCCCTTGAATGGTTTATTGAGGCATGTCATTCATCAGATTGGTGTCGGCGCTCTCACTCTGGGATGCCCTGGACATGAGATAAACGAATATGCAATAAAGCGGGGCTTATTACCAAAAAGAGCAGCCAGCTGTGTGGCAGCTGTCAGCAGTCGTTGCGCCAAAAAAAAACCTTCTGGGGAGTTTAGTGGGGCACGCGTGCGGAACTGGGATTCAACGAAACTTTCAGCCTTGCCAAAAGAAGACGGCTCCCAATCAACCACCACAACACAACCCGCAACACGAGGCTTTCAACAACAAACCCGAACGAAAAAAAAATGAGCTTCGTACCAGTTAACCCGCGGCCTATGCTGCAGGAGCTCGTGGACAAGTTTGTCCTGGTCCGTCTAAAGTGGGGAGAGACAGAGTACAAGGGCAGACTGGTGGTAAGTTTGTTTATTGGGCAGCTTGAGCTGGGGGTCGCGCGAGGAGGGGAGGTTTACTTTGAAGGAGATGGTGGCTAACATGGCACGCGACGCATCTAGTCCATCGACAGCTACATGAACCTGCAGCTGGCCAATACCCAAGAGTTCATCTCTGACAAGCTGACTGGCGAGCTTGGTCAAGTTCTCATCCGGTAAGGTCCCCCCTCTCCCATGAAGTTTTGGTCCACCGCCTTGCTGCATGCATGCTAACAGCTTGGGATAGGTGTAACAACGTCTTATATATCCGTGGTGTCCAGACAGAAAGTGGAGGTGACACGAAGATGGAGGGCTAGGGATAGGGATACGTGATTGCTCGTTGGAAAGGAGGAACTGTTGCAGAGGGGGGGATACATACCATGGAAGAGTAGGCACGATACCTGTCACCGACCGTATAAGGCGGGCTTACGATTTAACGAATCCAAAACGATTTCGACATGAATACCGGATCAGAGCAAAGGAATGCCGCCGTTGAGATATAGGCGGATAGTTATGATGAGGAGCAACTCGTTCATGCCTTGGCCGTGACCTGGTCTTGGACATCTGGTGTGTCCTTGGATCTCTGAGCTCTCGGGAGTTATGAACTACAAAGATAGACAATTGGTGATGTTATAATGGCTTCAGTTGTCCACGGCATCACAGCATCAGTGATGGCGTACTTGCTTGGTGTCTATTTTTTTTTTTTTTTTTTTTTGGCTTTGGGTATGAATGTCGCTGAGGATTGAACCAACATTGCTTGTCGAGGTCTCTACGTACGACGGAAGAAGTGAGGTGTCAAAGACTATAACATCTCACAATCCTTCCTATCAGATGATGATGATGTGTGCCACCACCAATACCATTGACTGCCTCTACGTACTCGACCAAGACTCGGATACCATCTATCCAGCAACCGAGGCCAAAACAGGAAATTGCATGAACCGAGGGTATGCAAATAGCAAATGGTGGAGGTTTACATGGACTAGCGATGCATCATCAAAGTTGCGACTTGCTCAGTTTTGCATGGCTTGCATACGGGCATACGACCATGGCGACGCTTCTTCCAACAAGCGACAGGCCCACTCCACCCTCTCCCAACAACAACAAGCGCCGGTTCGGTCATTGATGACTTTCTTTATTGAAGTGATGATTGTCGCATCGGACAGGGACATGGCACTAAAGGACGTAAACACAGGTTGAGCCAGTGAGAAGGCAGAGACGCCTTCTGGCCTGGTAGCCGACCTTTGTGATGAGCCAATCATGGAGTTGTATTAGACGCCGGCAGCGCTGGTGGATGGACGCCACTAAAAAAGTAGGTGCGTTCCATTAGCAACTTGCAGTTGTGCAGTTAACCGCCCAGCCCCGCTTCCTGCTTCCTGTCCGTCCCCCCTCACTTCTCTGTGTTCTCTGTGTCCGTCTCTCTCTACCCATGGAGGAGCCAACCGACCTACCTATACTATACTCTCTTTGGAGATGCAAGACAGTAGCCTTTTTGTCTTTGCGCGCCAACCTGCAGATTCTCCTGCATGTCTCATTGGATCGTCTTCCCACCAAGATGGATGGCACGGATGGAACAGGTTTAGGTAGGTCGGTAGGTAAACCTGCGGCCGCAACCCTTTGGCGCGCTTCTCCCCAAGACCCGAAAAGACATATAAGTCGACCAACAACCTCGTCCTCTTCCTTTTCCTCTTCTTCTTCTTTTCTTTCCTCAGCAAGCTTTGCCAATCCAAAGTCCTCGTTTCTGTTTTTTCCTCTCTTCCCCTTGTCCTTTTTTGTTTTGTTCCCGTGGAGCTGGTCTCTACAAATCTTTCATTCTTAATATTCGTCTCGTCTTCAACTACGCTATTACAAGCTCTCTCACCAACTCTTTCTCTCACGAAATTACTATTTTTTGTTTTTTTTGCATTACTTCAAAGTTGCTGGTCAGCTTGAAAGACGAGTCCTTAATACCAAACCTTTTTGTGATATTTTTTGTGATTTTTTTATACCATACTCGATACCCTCTCCCCCCTTAATAACAGAATTCGTGGATTTTCCAACTTGCTCGCCGACGCTCAATAACGCAAATCTTTGTCAAGAACCAAACAATAATTCAGCATCACTCAGATAAATAAACAACAACAAAAATCAAGTCAATATGTCGGCTATTCAACTCTCCTTCTCTCTCCGTGTCTCCTCCGGTGTCAAGACTGTTCACCTTCTCGGCTCTTGGGACAACTACGTTGGTCAGCTCCCTCTCTCCAAGGACAAGACTTCCTCCAAGTCCGGCTCCTGGAAGGGTACCTTTCGATTCCAGACTGCTACTCTCGAGGCTGGTCAGCGCTACTGGTACTACTACATCATCGATGGCTACCACATCGCCCACAACCCCAGCGTTGACTCCGTCACCGAGCCCACCACTGGCCGCGAGCTGAACATTCTCGATGTTCCCTCTGACAAGTCTTCCTCCAAGTCCTCCTCCAAGTCCTCTTCGTCCCACAAGTCTTCCTCCTCTTCCAAGTCCTCTTCTTCCTCCAAGTCCTCCAGCAGCAGCAAGAGCTCCTCCAAGCACTCCAGCTCTTCCAAGGACTCCAAGGACAAGGAGCGTTCTTCTCGCCACCGTTCCTCCCTCACCGTCGATATCCCCAAGGGTCGCCCTCTCTCCGTTTCCCAGATCAAGGCCCCCAAGCCCGTGTCTCCCCATGCGACCAAGCACATTCTGGATTCCGACTACTACGGCAACGAGGAACTCGAGGAACTCACCGCCCGCTTCGGCAGCGCCGGTCTCGATGATGAGGACATCATCACCAACTTCAGCTCTTCTCCCGTCTCTTCCACTGGCTCTTCCCTGTCCTACCGCTCCGACAGCTCTGCTGGCGACTCCAGCCTCTCTGGCTACAGCACCCCCAGCTCCGACTGCAGCTCCTGCACCTGCGAGCGCTACGGCATCACCCGCAAGGGTGAGCGTGTCAAGCTCGACTGCGGTGGCTCTCGCTGTGGCTACGAGGACAGCTCTGACTGCTCCAGCGGTGTTAGCGACGACGAGTCCGAGTACGAGGCCCCAGTCCGCTCTTCCCGCCGCAACGGCATCATTGTTGGCTGAGCGGTTTAATCAATTGGGAGCGCTAGGGTCGGTGTGTCGACGACGGATAGAGGCCGAAGAAGGACCTGACTGTTCATTCCATGGAGGAGCGGACAGACGGCGGCGCCACTTTGGTCGTCTGGCTGACTCACTTCCCACTGTTCTTGTTGTTGTGTGGTAATTATAGAAGCACATTCTCTCGCTTTCTACAAAACCCCCCCCACCACGTCTGGGGACGTGCAGCGCGCCCAAGCTGGTCTTGGAGAACGATGCTGCACTCTTCCTCGGCGTGAGTGATGACCAATGGGTCGATGCTGCGGCCCCTCGGCAGTTGTGGGCAGCTTTCGCCACACCTGCCGAGTAATGCCATGTTTTGCTGGTTCCTCAACCTCAAAACCCTTAGCCAAAACCGAAGCACCTCGTTTTACAAATGGGGTTCCGGCTTCGGAAAAAAAGAGAAACTCTGACAATTTGATGGATGTAGCCCTTTAGATCGGACGATGAAGAGATGATCTAGGCTAGCCAGTGTGTGGATGCGGGGACGGGGCAGATGGTTAAGGATTGTACTGCCGAGATGATACTATATAGATGACGATTGAATCTACAGTGTCTGAATAAATATCATGACTGATGAGTGTTAAAGATGCTATTGAGTGTGAATGCAGACTTGTGATAATGCTTCCGTCTCCTCCTTCCGCTGTTGATCTACACTTTGCAAGTTGAATACAAGAGGTCTTCCTTCCAGTTTAGTTCCCAGCTAGCAAGGCCATAAGAGTCCTCGCAACCTTGAGTACTAACACTTGAACATGTTGACTACAGAATACTATATGCATTGTGTTATTTACTACGACCATGGCTCAGTTGACTTCCCATGACGAATTATATCCCGGCCTCGTCTGGCGCATCGCAGAGTTGGAGATGAAGGTACACATTATGCTGAGCGAGCTTGAAGAGCTCCACAGGACATATTGCATACCTCGCTTTTCAAAGCCAGGAAAATTACAGTCGCCAGAATATCAGCGGGCACATGATGCACCAATGACTCCGAGTACCGCATCGACTATGGATTGGGAGGATGAACAAGGATCTTCGCCAGAGTTGGACTTGACGAACGATACACACGTTGGTCTAATAAGCGATGGAATACCACAGCTCGTCGATATTTACAAGGGATTTCCGATATCAGGTGCTCCAAGAACGATAAATGAGCTATACAGCTTGGACGGTAGGCCAACCCTTTCCTCTCTCTCTCTCTCTCTCTCTCTCTCTCTCTCTCTCTCTCTCTCTCTCTCTCTCTCTCTCTCTCTTGTCTCCACGAGAAGAATGTAGGCTCATTCTTTCAAACATTTAGCCTCTGAATGTAAGCGGATTCTACTTGACCTTGGCCGCGATTGTGACTGCGTTGGTGACGACGTGGAGTATCTACGGCGAGCACTTCACCTGGCAATACAGAAGTTGAACTATGTGATGGGAGACATGTCAGACTGAGGCGAGGAGGGGAAGTCTCTAAGAAGACGACGATTATTCCCGATAAGACTGGCATTGGAGCGTGTGTATATCTATATAATTGAAGGCCGAACGAAAGCGAATAATACCAATCAGTAATGTTGTTTTTACGCCCTTTCTGTTGAAACAAAATACCCGTCGCGTAAATAAGAGTTGCTCTGAAGCTCCTCCCACTGGAGGAACCGCCTAAAGAGGGAACTTTGACGCCACGCTCCGACGAAATTAACCATGTAGATGGATAATTGAATAACCGTTTGAGACGTTGAAAGTCTATCGGACTATTTCATTTACTGAGAATATCAGAGCAGGCTAAGATTGCCTCCATCCTCTTAGTTCTCCCGAAGGACCATCGGGTTGATGCAGCCTCCCCCCCCCACTAATATCTACCACCCATCATAAACCGTTGTAGGTGTAGTGGCGGTCGTGGTTGTAGCGATTTATAGCGACCACCTGTAACTGTAACCTCCCCCTGTACTTGTGCTTGTGCCTGTCCTATCAGTACGTCACTTATGGCGGGGTAAAAAAGTGATGGATCCAATTCATTGGGGGGAGGGGAGCTTGGACTATTACAGGAACCAGGACAAAGCTCTCTCTCCTATTCAAAACCTCAACCTCTCTCCTTTCGCACTCTTCAACGAGAATTTAGAAATAAATTTGATCCCAAATTTGTTTTCAATCCAACTTGTCCCTTTTTTTTTTTTAAGTCTCTGTTACTTGTTTAAAATTTGCTCTGTTTCAGCAGTTGATCTTTTCTCACCTCCAATACGAGGAATACCTGATAGATAGATATATATATATATCATCGCTGGTCTTCCATCCCTCCCCCCTTTTACCGACTCCCACAAGATCATCCCACCTCCTATCCTCGCAACAATGGCCGAAGAACGTCTCATCCTACCCATCATCGACTCCCACATCCACATCTACCCCCAATCCGAAGTCGACAACCTCGCCTGGGCCACCCAGGACCACCCCCTCGCCGGCCAGTTCTCCGTCGAGCAGTTCAAGGAGGCCACAAAGACGGCCCCCTCGCTCCTGGGCTTCATCTTCGTCGAGACAGACCGCAAGAATGACGAGGAGGCCGGCGCCGCAGATGGCTCTGGATGGGACGGCCCGCTCAAGGAAGTGAGCTGGCTGAAGCGCGTGGCGCTGGGTACACCCAGGGACGGGGAGGGACACGCCGCCGAGGACGCCAAGCTGTGTCTCGGCATCATCCCCTGGGCGCCGATCCCCAGCGGGGCCGCCGTCCTGGAGCGCTACCTCGCAAAGGTCCAAGAGGAAGCCGGCGAGGCGTGGCCCAAGGTCAAGGGCTTCAGGTACCTTTTGCAGGACAAGCCCCACGGGACGATGCTGGAGCCCAAGTTCATCGAGAGCCTGAAGCTCCTGGGCAAGAAGGGCTTTGTCTTCGAGATCGGCATCGACCAGCACAGGCGGGGGAAGAGGCAGCTAGAGGAGACTCTGGAGATGATTGGTCGTGCACACGAGGATGTCCCCGAGGAAGAAAAGGTCACCTTCATCCTCAGTAAGTTTCTTTATCAATTTCGCTCCTCTTCAATACCTGAAAATTCCACTGATAAAAAAAAACCCCCAACAGACCACCTCGGCAAACCCGACCTCACCATCTACAACGTCACATCCGACCCTTCCTTCAACGCCTGGCGCACCGCCATGTACTCCCTCGGCAAATGCTCCCGCACCTACATCAAGCTCTCCGGCGCCTTCGCCGAGATGCCAGACTCGGTCCGCGAGCAGGACCCCTCCCAGATCTTCCAGTCCATCCTCTCCTGGCTGGGCATCGTCCTTGCCACCTTTGGCAGCCGTCGCATCATGTACGCCAGCGACTGGCCCGTCTGCACAGCCGGCTTCACGAACGACGACGACAAGGCCGAGGCGTGGCCCAAGTGGAGGGAGGTGGTGGAGAAGATGTGCTGGATGGCGTCGCTGGATGATGAGGAGAGGGCTATGATCTTTGGCGGGACGGCGAAGGAGGCGTATAAGCTTTGAGGTAGAGGTCATTCCTACATGATATGAGATGAGATGCGTATATGATTCATGTCAAGAGAGAGCGTTTGAGGAAAAAATCCATGTTCAAAGTTTATATATATATAATAAGACAATAGTTTGGGAGTCTGTCATCAAAAAAAAAAAAAAGTATAATTTCAACTCATCTCACCAACAGCCAGCCAAGTCACCGTGAATAATATCAACCGAATGCCATTACACACAAATCGATTGAACCGAATAAGCCAACAAAGTCCATCACAGACTCAACTCTAAACACACACACCAAAAAAGAGAAGAAGTCATAACTTCCTTAATCCTCCCCCCTCCCCGCCTCAAACGCCGCATGCCCCTTAACCACCTAGATAGGGGGTTGAGAAAAAAAAGGGGGGATCATCAGACACAAACCTCATGCCCACTCTCTGTATGTACTCTAATCAACCCCAAGACCCAATTCCCCGACAGGCCCCTCCCAAGGCAAGGGACGCAATTCCAGCTTGCTCAAAACAAAACGGGAAGAAAAAAAAGAGGAAAAGGAATTATGATAAAAAAAATATACTTCGTGCCTGCCGCTCCCATTTCGTAGGCCGCTCAGCCGCCTGGTGATCCAAATTATCTTTCATATCAGACATAAAACCATCCATCGTTATTCACGTATCCTTCCATAGGCAGCATTCCCTAGGGGACCTAGAAACGCCCTACTCCGCTGCCCGTCCGCGGTAATTGCCCATCTTCTCAATCGAGCTCATAATACCACCACTCCTAACCCCCGGGCGAGGAAGTCCACCGGCGGAGGCTTTCGACGCTCCCGGGGCGCGGAGGCCGCTTGCTCCAGGAGCCCTGAGACCGGAGCCACGCGCTGCTGTGGCTGCTCTGGGAGTCTTGGACGCCGTCTCAGCTCGGTCCGGCTGTTGCTGCGGCTGGACTGGAGGCTGAGGCTGGGCCCGTTGGGGAGAAGGAGCCTGCTGCTGTCGATGGGGTGCAGGGGTTCCAGCAGGCAAACCCTGCTGCATACCCATCAATTCCTCCGCCAGCTGCACCAGCTCACCCTTCTCAACACGTTCTTGCTGTAGCATCTTGCGTAATTCATCATTATCCTTTTGCACAGATGAAATCACAGCCTCTAGTCGCCGAATGTTTGCATCAAGCTCCTTGATTGCTGCACTATCACGGATAGCCTGAGCCTTGCGCTCCTCAGCCTCTGCTTCATTGAATTGCGCCATTGTAGCATCAGGGTCAGGGCCGCTCCGCAGCTGCTCATTTTCTCGGTTGAGCTCCGCGACCTGAGCCTCAAGGTTTCGTACTTTCTTCTCCCACCGGTTCTCGTATGACTTCTTTAGGGCAGCAACCTTGGTCTCGTGTTTACTCTTGTACAGGGCATGCAATTCTCTGGCAACTCGCTCAACAGCAATTTCAACCTCCCTGTTAGATGTTGGTATCGGGCTCTTGAGCTTTTCCGGAGAGGGCTGCCTGTCGAAATCCTTGCCCGCACGTAGGCTGGCTAGCTTAGTCTCCGCTTCTTGATGCATCATTTCTGCTGCTTCCCTTCTCTTCTCGCTCTCCTCAAGCTCCCTCTCCAAGTCCTCCCTCTCCGTCTGACTCATCAAAATCTCCTCCTTCATCTTGCGAAGCATGTTTTCCATCTCGCGACCCCGATTCTCCCAGCCTTCCTTCTCAACAGCCAGCTGTTCCTTCGAGGCTCGCTCCTCGCGCAGTTTCTCCAACGACTGGCCGACCCGCTTCTCAGCATCTCCGACGGCTGTCTTGAGAGACTGAACTTCAGCCTCCTTGCCACTCAGAGAAGCCTTGAGTGAGCTGATTTCAGATAAGAATTTGGACTTGAGTGATTCCAACTCTCTGGCCGTGATGGTAGGAACACTGCGCGGGGTCGGCATGGGAGGGATATCAAAATCGATCAGGTTTCCGAGGTTGCCATACTGTCGACTCGGTGTTTGCATGGCATTGCCTCCAGAGGACAGCCTTGGAGGCGGCGACATGTTGCCGCGCTTGCCGGGAGACCTCTGAGGATTCCTCATACCCTCTGTGAAGTCGATCAACATGTTTGTGTTATTGCCAGATTCATCCGTATGGCGCGAAGACTTGACAGGAGATCGATCTCGCCTCGCTCTAGGAGTGACTTCGTCAAGACTTGTCGTCTTGGAGGGTGTCTGTCCAAGCTTTGAAAACATGGTCAGATTAGGCACCGCAGAAAAGGTACTGAATGTGCTAATCATGGACTCGTCGGGAGCAGACGTCTCATCGCCAACACATGGATCGGCGCTGATGGTAGCCAAAGAATTATCCGCCTCCTCCACCTCCAACATGCTCTGCTCGTCCTCAAATATTGCAATCGCTCGCTGCAGTCCCACGGTCTCGATGACTGCATTCTCCAGGCTTGCCGTTCGCTCGTGTGTCGACGCACGTGGCGGTGTTGCGGTCGATGCTGGCGCTGGCGCTGAGGCGTCTTTCGACACACTGATCTTAACAGGGAATCGTTTCTCTGGCGACACCTTGCGCGGGCTGCGCGCCATTATGCCACTGCCCAGGGAGGCGATGCTATCTATGGAGTTCCTCTGGCTCTCCACGATCCTCAGGGGCGACAGCTCGTTTCCAGCCATGACCCGGCTGTGGCGATTCTTGGTTGGCGTTAGGTTTTCTTGGTCGGAGGTGTTGCTGTCTTTGATTTTGAGAAACATCTTGGACTGTTCAGGAGTGTTCTGGCCGGTAGAATTGGATCCAGATGGAAACGTCATCATATCATAATCGTCGTACTTTCTCTTCGTTTGTGGAGATGCAGAATTAAGCACAGCATCCTGTGCTGGCGACAATGGCGATGCCATGATTAAATAACTGATTTCTTTTCCCTCTACACGGTGAATAAGACAAATGGGGAAGGCGAAAGAAAAGAAAAAAAAGAGGTTGAGTGAAAGTTGATTGAAGTGTATTGTTTTTCGTGAGACTGGTGGTTCGTCAGAGCTATTCACTTGGCGAACTTGCACGGCGGTCATGTTGAAGATTGGTCAGGCACTAATAAGTTCGTTTGCGGCTTTGTTTATTCGTTGGCCCAGCAACCATCAAAGTTCGCCCCTTCATAAACTCGAAACTGTTACCTCAAGTGCGAGAGTTCGAAGCTACAAAGGGTTCCATATTAATCTTGCAGTGAGACAAAGTACTGCGTAACATTCGCACCCCTGATGTCCAGCTGGTGATGAAGAGTTCGTTCGTTGCAACCGGATGAGGGAGATGATGCACTTTAAATGAAGTTGCTCATGCATGCTCCCTACCTATAATTTAAATAAGTATGCAAGGCGTAAAAGGAGACATGGCGCCATACAAGCATATATAAATATCAATAGGTCACTTTACTCATCACCTTCACGTTTCACATCACGGACCGTTGATGCATCATAAAAAAAGAAGAAAAAATTGCTCTCCAAATAAAATCTATTTTTATGTATATTCAAATAGCTTTTATTGTCGTTCATAAGTCGTAAGCTAATAACGCGTCCTATCCAATACATCATCTCATCTGTAGCACTTTTGATGCGAAAGAATCAACACAAAACTTGATGTCATAACTCATTATCAGGACACATCCCGACGTTTCTCTCATTTCCAAAAACAAAACAAAAAAAATGGACAGGGTCGTTAGTTCGTCAACGCGTCGTTGGTACGGAGGGAAGCCGATCAGTCGTCTGCGAATACAAAAGTAACAAAACCAAAGGCCGTGAAAGAAGAATGCCCTCACACCATGAATGCCGGTGTCACATGGAGGTACAAAAAATTATTATCATCATGACGCCGCTGCCGTTTCATCCCCGATATGCAGTAACGCCGCAAAGAACAAAGGACTCCGTGAAACATGGAAATGTCTCTCCTCAAAGACGGGAAGCGCAAGTCATATCATTACCGCCGTCGGGGAGCTGCAATGGCTGAAGATGGTCGGTTCATCGCGTCGTACGCTGGCGCTGGTACCGAAGCTTCAATCATCGTCTTTCGTCGCTTAAGCTCAGGATTGCCCATGTTATTGGGGTCATCATTGCCAGGTCGTGCCATGTCGTCATCATCATCTCGTCCCCTCTTGATGCCGGGAGCTGATCCGTTCATTACGTTCGTTTGCGTTGTGTAGCCATTGGTCATGGGGCTGGTCATATCGGCGGCTGGTGCATATACATCATTACCAGGCGCGCCATTTGGGGGTGCTCGATCATTTATCATTACGTTGTAAAGATTGCTAGAAGATTGCTGCACACGCGGGGGCGTGTAGGCAGGATGCTGATAATATGGCTGGGGCAGAGCTGCCGTCCTGGGGGTCGCGCGTCCAGACGCGGGAGGATGACTCTGAGAACCAGCCATATCGGGTGACACGTTGGAGTCATTGGGCATTGACCCAACACCTTGTGCCGAGTAATTGTAGGGAGCGCGTGAGTGGTCATAGTTGCCACTGTCATGAGTATATTCCGCCTCATGCTCATGCTCACCCTCTTCCTCACCAGGGCGGTTCTGGCCCTGTTGCTCGGAGGATAATATGCCATTGGGGGGCTTGCTATCCTGCTGCTCTGATGAGGGGACTGTTGCCGGAGGTCGGCTCGCAGGCGGTGCCATCTCGGTCTTGGGGTACCCGTTGGGCGGAGCGTACATGCGGTCTTGCTGTGTAGCCGTCGAAGTCTGGTATGGAGACTGTTGCGTCTGCGGTGCGCTGTACATCTGACGCTGGTTATCGTAGCCCTGTGCGGCAGATGGATAGGGCATGCTCTGGAGAGAATTGCCTGGTGGAGTTGTAGCGGGTGTGTTTGGCATTGAACGCGCGCCACTGAGACCGTTGTCCATGTTCATCTGATTGGGGGCTTGGCCTCCATTCATGCCTTGTCCTTGCCAATTGAAGCCTTCCGATGCGCCCATGCCTCCCATTACACTAGACGCGCTGGTGGGCGGTGTAGGGAAGGTCACTGCGCGATCCAGGGGGGGTCGGGTTGTGTTGTTTTGTGAAGGGAGAGATGCTTGGGTCGGCAAGGCCAATGAGTGGTGAGGCTGCTGTATTGAGGGCAAGCCAGGGGGAGGGTGTCTCATGGGACCGTCTCGCTTTTGTCGGTCAACAGCAGCCATGACTTGGTTGGCACGGGTAGGGTTGGTAGGATGATAGAGCAAAGCGCCAATGTTGTGAACAAACAGAGGATAGAGCATCTCCGTGATCTTCTCCTTGTTGGCAAAATCTAACGCACGATCGTAAGGAATCCTGTAACGGGTTAGAACTTTTATCCATTATGCTGTAAACTGAAGCGATGCCGACATACCAAACGCCCTTGAGGTGCATGGGGCCGATCTTGACGACATGTCGAACTTTTTCGCTCTTCAAAATGCCATCTCGTCGGCCACGAGTCATACCAGCAACATTCAACAGTTTTGTGCCATTGATCATGTGGTTATCTAAAGGGGCGATATCACGTTAGCGTGTTGCTTCAATACATAATTCTCGGCTTGGTTTGCCCGTAGTAGGAGAACCAAGAAAGCAAGAATGAATGAAAGAATGGAATGAAGAAATTGGTCATCTTACCTTCTCTTCGAGCAACGCAAATACCCCGGGCCTCGACCTGGAAGCAAAGACTTCCCTCGTCTTCCCACAAGGTAGCAGTGACACGGGGTTTCATGCCCGGCGGCGGCTGCTGTCCAGTGGTATCAAAACCGGCATACTGATTTTGCATGGCGTTCTGGGTCGTCATTCCTACACCAGGTAACGGTAGAACGTTCGGGGGAGCTCCCATCTGATTTGATACAGATGGGGAGGCAGTGGGCGGAGATGTGATGCCATTTGAGTATCCGTAATGACTGTAGGGAGCTGGACTAGAGTATGGCTGAGGACCTGGCTGCAGCAATGGAGGTTGAGGTTGATAGGAAGAAACGGTCTGGGGAGGGGGCGGTTGCCCAGCGGACATGTGTTGTGTGTAGTACATGTCGGGACCTTGGTTCATTGCGTCGGGGACGAGGTCTTGGGGGGGGGATTGTCGAATGCTAAAGGAACAAAAAGAGAGGAGGAGGAGAAGTGAAGTTCCTTGGGGATGCCTTTTCTTTTTAGCGGTTGCTGTTTGAAAGGCAAAGACGGCTGGCTGGGCTTGGGTGTGCAGGGAAGAAGCGGTAGGTAGGTAGGTAGGGTGAAGGTTCAAGAGTGGAAGCTTTGAGGTCTAGTGGGTCCATCTCTGCTCTGCGCTGCGCTGCCTTTTTCTCGTCTGCCACCACCATGGATGGGCCATGGGCCATGGGAGGAGGAAGAGAGAGGAGGTACCTCCACTGCATGTACTTACTGGCGGTACGTACCCACGCCCAGTCCCTGTTGCAGGCATGTGGGGTGGTCCCAGAACACGACTTTGCTGGGGGGGTAGAGGGAGCAAAAGAAGAGAACAAGAGGCATGTAGGTATGTATGTACAAGTATAGATTTGATAAAAGAAATTCCCCAAAATATGAGAGAAATTTCATCAGATTTTATTTTTTATGAAGCCCGGAAAAGCCCTAATGAAGTTCTTTTTTTCTCTTGTTTTTCTAAATTCCCTCTCATTATAGAACTCAACGGTCATCAGTAAAAACGGCTCTTCTATCACGACTTGAACTCTTTTTCCTCCCTCTCTCTCTCTTTTTTTTTTCCCTTTCCCTTCTCCAACGTCCACTCTGGAGCGGATACAGACACCACAGGTACCGTCACTTTTAGTCTGAGGAGAAAAGGTACTTGGGTACCTCGTAGCTTAGCCCAGACCAGACACAGGCCGCTGTATCTCTCAACTCTAGGTGACGGGGGGCTTGAGCAAAGAGAGAGGAGGGGGCTTGGGGGCTTGGGGGGCAGAGAAGCCCTTCAAGGTTTAGTTGATTGTATCCCCCCCTTGTCTGGTGGGTGTGGGTGTGGATTCTTGTTCAGGTATCCCTCTCTTCCAAGCTTAGCGGGAGTACCTACCTTGTCCTAGTACCTTACAGTATTCTTTTGTGGCGGCGGCGGGTTGGCGGGCACCCACCCAGCGACTAACGACACCTTTTGATACACATCAGTGCTGTAAGTACTTTGATACTTTCCACACAGTGCCCTACCGTACAGTGCAGCGACAAATCAACAAAATGGGCCGCAGCTGGATGGGTGGATGGATGATGGATGGACTTTTTTTTTGGGGGGGGGGGGGAGTTTGTTGGAAGAGCTTGGCTGGTGGTCCCCGTAGGCGCTGCGAGCTGGCAACTGGAGAGGCGCCAGGTCACCAATTCGACTAGGCGAAAACAGGGTCAGGACATGCTCCTACTGGGCTCCAGCACGCTCGCCAGCGCTCTTGAGCTCGGTATTATACGATGGCAGGTTTTTTTTGGGGGGGTTTTTTTTTTTTTTTTTTTTTTTCTTTGCTTCCCTTCGTTTGTGCGGGCAGAATGGATGCTTCTGTTTCTACTTGTGCGTCTTGCTCCCGCGCCCAGTGCGGTACCAGCTTCATGCCGTCTCCATACCTCCCACCTCTGCTACTCTGTACATACAGCAATATGGATCCATCTCCCTCCCCCCCTCAATTGGCATTGATGAATCCCAATGCTCCTTTCCTTTATGAATTGACGCTTTCTCAAACCTCCTGTCTTGTGTCTCTATTCAAACTAATGCCCTTCTTCTCGAATTCGTCTCCCCGTTTCTGCCTTTGACCCCTTTTCTCTCGCCGTCTCCTAGAGGCCAAGAAGCTCCAACCGCTACGTGAACTTATACACCATACCCTTTTCCCGTGAGCTGCTCCTCTTTTCGGGGGTCTCTCTGTCTCCGGCCATTACGCCGGCTCCACAGTTGGGCGCGCACTGCTCACAAGCTTGCAAAGCTCCAACCAGCAATGGAAGGGCACGGTACCGCTTGTACACTCTGTACAGTATGATACAGTACAAGACAAACAAGAAAGAGAGAGCGAAAGAGCCCTGTCTTGTCTGTCTGTCTCGAAGGGTAAAAGGGGGGGCGTGTGTCGACATGGGGTCCAACAGACAGACAGACGGACACGCACACACGCACACACACGGCCAGCGGCGTGAGTGGATCAGGGTCGTACCAGGATTCGATGGATGGATGGGACTGGGATGCTCGCCGGTAGGGGTAGGTTTTTTTTTTACATGTTGTACTTGGGATGTCCTGGGGACAGGGGCCGGACGGACAACGGGCAGACGGGGCTTCCGGCTACCAAAAGAGTTGCGCTGACGGCGCTTGCTTTGAGCTTGTCTTTGGGTCTTTGTCACCAGCCAGACGATGGATGTTGTTGTTGTTGTTTTTTTGCTTTGCTTTGCCCACCGCTTTCTCGCGTTTAGGTATGTCTCTCTTGTTACCGCGTCTTTGCTTGATGCCCCTTCCCTGTCCTTCCCTGCCCTGTCCTGCTTTGCCTTGATTTTGCTTTGCTTTACCTTACCTAACCTCGTCTTGTCCTGTACGGAGTACCACTTTGCTCTGCCCTTTGTTGTTCGGTTAGGGCACGGGTACAGTCTCACTTCCTAGCTGCTGGCTACTGGCGACTAGGTACGACTAGTAATACTGTACGCGTCTGTCTGAAGAGAACTAGGATCAGAACGATTGAGTACAATGGGACTACGGCTACAAACTACCACTATAGTAGAGATCGAAAAAGATAAGAAACCCTTGGGTTTTCCTGGTCCTCCGATGACGCTGGGGTTCACAATGGTACCCGCCCGTAGTTGTGCAACGATGCCACCGACTACCCTCATGGTCATAGTTCAAGTAGCTGGTAAGGCGCAAAACTTGCCATTGTTAGCACAACTGCTCTTAGTTAGCGAGTCTAACAGCGACTACGCCTGTTTGGGGGGATACACGAGCACCATTAGAGGCCTTTTTTCAACTCTTCTTCCATGGTACGGGAGGAGTCGGGGGGGGAAACAAAAAAGTTCTGCCCAGATTTGACTTTTTCCACGCATCTTGACACAAGATTCTAGCTCTTCAAAAAGCAATTTGTCGGGCTCGTTGTCATCTTGATTCAGCTATTCTCAATCTCATCATATCAATTGACTCTTGTCATGCGCCTCAATCTATCTGTACGACCCGGCAAGCAAGTCCTTTGTTAGCCGCCGTAGGCTGACTCTCCTTGTCCCTTGTCCTCTCCCCAACCCCTGCCAGCCTGCCAGGTAAGGTCAGGTCAGGTCTCGGCCAGCTTTTAGCGGATCGGATGGATGTTTCGCACGGAGCGGCGACCAGTGCTCGGCGCTCAGTGGCTGGGGTGTCTTAGGTGTGTGGTGTCAGCAAACCTCTCTTCCCCCCCTTCGCTCGTTCTGATACAGGCGGCAGTGGATACGAAGCCCGAGTCTCTCACCTATTTCTGAGACGAAACCTCGGTGGCCTTGGCCAGCACTTCCTATCCTATGAACAGCCGCCGGTCAATGCCCTATTGCTCCTTTTTTCTAATTGATGCCAGCGGTTATGAGTGTACATACACAGTAATAGTAACAATGGTGACATTACACAAGATGAACAAACAAGACTGATACGTGTAGTAGTATCCGCGCCTATCAAGTTACAGAGTGGTTTTTATGGAGCAACTGGATGGTAAACGCTTCGGCCTGTTACTCGTCTGCCCTTGACCCTGTTCCAGATTGAATCTGATGCAAAGAAATGCGGAAGCTTCTTTTCTCCCCAATTTCTGACTAAGAACTTGTTCTTGTCAGACGTCTAACCTATAGGTAGGTACTATGTTGCTAGTATCCTCCCAGCAATCTCTCAATCACAATTATTGGTGAGCTATCGAGTGGCCTCTGGGATGAGCTCTCTTCCAATGTTCAATGTTCATAGTGCTTCGGTGTAAGGGTGATGATAGATGCTGGTACCCTATACAGGCACCCTCCTTTTGGTTCCTTCACAACACAAATTGGGCGTAAAAGGCAATTCCGTTGGTAATATCAAAATCGACCATTTAGAGTCACACACTGAAGGAAAGAGTCTTCGGCCTTGTTCCCGAAAGTTTCCTACATCTGGCCAATGATAGTTCCCCAATGCCCCTGCATGCATGAGAGCCTGCCAACTCTGTGAAGATGGCTTCTCAAAGGGCAACTACCCATCTAGAGTTATGACGCCATTGCGCCTCACCAATTCAACTGTCTTGAAATCATCAAAAAAAAAAAGAACCTCCTCACCGACTTACCATCTTCGACCATCCTGGCCTCCTCTCCGCCTGGGCTATTTTGCTGTGCCATGTGTGTCTGGTTCTACCATGGGCTATTGGATCCGCCACATATCGCCACATATCGCCACCAATAAGCCGACAGGCCTCCATGTCGATATCATTGGGGCACACAGCCTGGTGTCAGAAAAGACGGAACAGAAAACGACGATCCGCCAAACAACACCGATCCCATGTGTCCTTTCTTTTTCTAACTTCAGGTTACCACACCGTTTCTTCCGCCATGAGACGACCACAGCAAACTCGACGGCCAATCATTGCTCAACTCGGACGCTAATTAGCATCGCCCTGCCCATGATTTCGGCTCAACTACTCCGTAAACAGCCGGCCATAAGTTGGAACATGGCGTGCCAGCTCTACAAAATCACCACTATCCGTTGGTGACCTGTTCATCCAACTTGGCGAATTAGAACTTGTTTATTGCCTTCAACTGAAAGGGTGCGTCCCCAATCACCGAGATATAATCAAACGGTCGACGGCTCATAAAAATCTGTAGCCTCTTGAACGATCCCCATAACCGCCCCAAAGGAGGGTACAAGGACAAGGAGGCTTCCATGAGAAACGCCGGGCCCCACCCCACTCAATCCATCCAGATCCTTTGACGATCCTCCGGAAATCCATACAAAGTCAAATTTACGAAAGAGATCATGGGGCTTGTCCCTCCAGGATACGGTGAAACAATGAACTGCTTTTACGACAGAAACATCATTGAAAAGTGTAGGGTCGTTGGGAAGCAAACACATAAACGCAACATTCTCATGCGCAAAGTGGGAAAAAAAAAAACCATGGTGGCGCCCTTACCACATGGTGCCCGGACCGGGCTCTACAGAAAGTGGAAACACAAATGTACTTTTTGATGAGATTTGCATTTCAAACGTAGCGCGCCGATCTGGCATGACGCCAGCATGCATCCACAACTTCCCGAAATGCAAGATGCACACGCATGACGGGGAGGCAAGGCACTCGCCAGGAACAAGTCTGCGAGGTGGTGCATCAAAGTGCATAGCGTCGATATAGCCTATGTATGGATTCACGACATCCCAGGGTTATGCATATTAGCTCCATCATGTTATGACTATGGGTGATGGCTTTTCTCATTCTTACTAAAAGATGAATTGAGCCCGGAAAATATCGTTTGAGATGTGATATCAAAATGCCCACCAGCCAGAGCTGGACTTGGGCGTCAGCGTTCTCCAATGAGCCACTTTTGCTCCGCCAAGATAGTCTCGGCGCCAATTGGACCTCACAAGCTTCATCTACTATCGGTCCATGCTATCTGCGATGAACGCTGAAAATCATCGGAATGGAAGGGGAGGGGGAAAGGCTATATCCTCCAGCCGGGCCTACTAGCCGACACAAGACATCGGCTGTCTACTTAGCTACCCATCTATAACCAGATGGGAATGATTGAGACAACTATGGAAAGCTTGTCTGGGCACCATTATCTACAGCGCCAAAAGCCCCGGAACATAGCATTGGCGGCTGTTCTTCGCAATCCGTCGTGTTTCATGATTGGCACCGCTCATCCTACATTCTAGGGCTTGATCCAACCGGGTAGCATTGAACGCACACATTCCCACTCCACCTGGATAATTTATTATTAATCAAGTCAGACAAGACCTAACATATTGCTCAGAATCTGGCTTCCACCGCGATGGCAAATCGTGAAAAAAGTCTGACCTCAGTGGTGTCGACGGTCATTGAGACGGCTCGGTGACCCCGCAGTAAGACGACAAACTCAATTCATGCTGAACCGTGGGTTTTGACAGTACTGCTCCGCTTGATATCAATTAATGAGCTCAAATTTATTGTGTTGTCAGCCTTCCAATATATGACACATTCATTTTATTCTGAGTTGATATCCAAGCATCAATTTCTATCAATCTCCGTCTACGATGGGCATTTCCTGAATTTGGATCCACATGAAGCCGATGGGTTGGTCAACGAGGATCTGGCTTTCTATGCCGGCTTTGGGGACGTTGGTGCCACTGCAGAAGCAGAGTGGGGGCCATGTAGACCCCAATGCAAGATTCCGCCGGGGACTAAAGCAGCTTTCATCGTGCCTATGCAAGCATGCCATGCCATGACGTGCAAGAATCCGTACATGCATTAATGCCTAGTACCTTACTTATGTACATCTATACAAAGTACATAATCTGGCGCAGCGAGCAATAGGATAAAAAGTTATATGCAGCAGAGGCCTCAACGAGCACCGCCATTTACACTCATTGTGACGGGGGGGAATACCTTTGACCGCAACCAAACTTTCAACTACTCCACTCAGACTCGTCTCATCCTCCACGCCGCGGGACTTATGTCAGGGGGGCATATTGGGGGTGTCGCTTTTTGGAGCTACTATTATCAAGACCCAATCTCGGAGTGACGATTCGTGCTCCGTGCTGATATCAAGCTCATCCATTGCTGGCTGCAACATGGACTTTATCGTGCAGCACATACCGACTGTTTACTTCGCCACATGACATGCATCGACGAATACCCCTTTTGTTCTCATTACTACGCTGTCTGCGGGAGGAGAATGGCGGGATGCAACTGTAATTGCTCTGACACCAAAGGTCTTACTCCGTACTCCAACTCGACTCAGACCAAGGTCTGTTCAGTCGCATTGGATAGGAATCACTGAAAAGCACAAGCCGCACTGTGCATCCGCCCCTCTCGACACGTACCGGTACTTATCACGCTTGCTTTCATCCTAATCCGCGGGCTAGGCATGGGGGTGTACGGATCCAGTTGGCACTTCTCCCTAACCCCTTCTCACCAACTACCCAACCTACCCATCCCTCTGTTTACGAAGCAAGACGGGAACATCTACAAGGGGCGCTCAGGTGCTATAGTTGGGGGTGGCTTTTTCCTATAGGTACATCGTTTACTGAGCTATGAATTCCATTATTTACCAGGTTCCTACAGCGGCTCTCAGGGAAGTGTGCGAAGGCGGGGAAAGCAGAGACATTCTAGCCAACTAGAGCCGCTGTGGTGTCTTGCATCTGGGGAGGCTTGACAGCTGGCCGTTCCCCACTGGCTGCACCGTCTCGCCAGCGCGTTTCAACAAAGGACACATGGCCAGCCACACAACCAGCTTGTCCACGGGAGTTAGTATATTTTTGGTCATGATTTGGTCTTCTGTCTCACTTCGGCGCGGCCTTCACAGCACAATATCAGACACTAGCCCTATGTTTCGGCGACTGAGGTGGTTGGTTACTGATTTCACGTGCTCCCTCAACGGCCACCTCCGGCGGTCGGGATGCAAAATCCAGAGAGAGTTTATTGGGACAATGACTTTGCCATAGGACGCCATCCGCAACCTGGCTCTCCTCTCAGAGATTCATCATACGATAGCTACACTCCACAACTATTGGGGCCCTGACAAACGAGTTTCCACAGCACTCTTGAATATGTGGACCCTGGCAAGGCATCCTGCTCCAGTTCACTGACCGACAGAACGCTGGTCCTGGTTCAAGGCTATCGTTGCTGTCATTTCGGTAATGCACTCGTAAAAAGATTGCATGTCTGATATGAAGTCCCAACCTCAGCCGGCTTGGCTCTGGTCGCATCACATATACCTACCCGTACCGAGCTACCAGGCCAAGCATGCTGTGTGCACTAAAACATGACCAAAAGTTGAAGGATCACCAGCCTCAACCGGCAGTCCTTATGCACGACATATAAGTAGGCACGATTTGATCTGGCATATGTATATCCGCTCCGGACGGCCCCAGCTAAGGCATTTGCTAGCCTTGTCCCTGGCAGGCTCTCGCATGATATTACTCCTGACAATCGCTCAAGTTTTTGCATATGAATTATGATCACAGGTCGGATCACGAGCTTCGCTCAAAGATATGTTCAAAATAAGTCTTGTGAGGAGAGTAAGTCGCTTAATCCCTGTCTAGGATGCTGAGCAGTTTCAGTGGGGGTCTCCTCCCGTTGGGCAAGCAGGTCAAGATGAAAGCCCACATACACTTCACCAATATATTGCGCAAAGACATCGCGAGGCCTTGTACAATTCTTGGCGCTTCCTGTGGCAGGCAACTGATTATTGTTTTTCTCTCTTTCTCTGGAAACTTGGTGCGAGGAATATTCCTTGCCAGTAACCAAACGTATTTGTTACACCAGAGTCATACACCACGCGGATCAGTTGCACGTTGTAAGACAACGCTATTCCATACTAACAAGCCAAATTGAAGCGTTGGCAGCAATTCAACATGCCTTGCGGAGGACCGCCTTGCCTAAAAGTCCACGGGAAAATCTCGAAGCCTCGTGACGTCTGATGAAGCTAAGGCGTCACACTTTCTGCGCCACAAACAATCAAAACTACTATTCATTCCTTTCTGGTTGAATTGATGGAGGCTGAGATACGGCGCTAAGAGCCTTCTATTGCTGAATAATCACGTACGAGGACGATTGCATCTTCTTCACAGTTCCTCTTTGATCAAAGGCCCATTCTCTATCCTGACGTACCATTTTTTGAGAGGCAAAGACAGGATGTCGATTTTTCAACAAAGTCCCTGCAGCCCTGCAGATGGTTCTAAGCTCTGTTGAGGATGCAAAATGAAAGAAGGGGGAGGGGTGTACCATGTTGGCTTGAACACTTGCATGATGCACAGCGGCTATGTAGGTCTAACACATAGCCAATCATTCAGCCAGGGTGTGGTACGAGCATGGATGGGGTCCCTTGTTGGACCGTTTCAAGCACACCAGCTCAGTTTGTGCCCTTTGAACTCTTCACGTTGCCCTGTTCATACGGACTCCAGGCAACCAAATTGCGCAGATAAGAATGCATTTCGCCAACTAGAGAGGAGAGACCTGAGAAGTGAAAGAGATACTTCTTTCAAACACGTTGGCCGAAGACAATAGCTTGTGGGGTTTTGTTGGCACTGTGGGGGCTACAAGGAGTGAACAAGAGCTTCTCCCACCCGAGTTGTTTCTAGGCGTATTTTTTGTCCGACATGGGGTTGGCTTACCAGGGCCCCCTTTCCCAACCGCCCCACCTTTTAACACACCGGTGCCAGTTTCGGTGGAGGTCGATGCTCTCGTTTGGTAGATCCTACATTAGCCTTCCCGTTCCTTAGGCGGCCGGATGCGAGGACTCACTTCCGTCACTACGCAGCAGGACTAGTGCCGAACCCGGAGTAATTCAGAAGTACTCCGTACAGTATGAGAAGTTGGCCAATGTCTCCAGCACGTCTACCAACGGCCGATGATAGTGATCTCACGGTCTCGGTCTCGCTCGTCGCTCGTGTCTTTGTTGGCCAGGGGGTTCGCACAGAACTGCGAACGGCCCCAATGTCCCCTTGCCCCCGCCTCTTCCGATCCAATCTATCCAGAGATTGATGCCCGGGGCTCCGAAAAAGCTGGAGGCTTGTTCGGGCGGCACAAGGCTGGGCCATCCGAACACTAACATGTGTGTCCCTTGCTCTAGTTCAGTGTTCTTTGTGTGTTTGACGACGGTACAGAGTAGTATGACTACGACTGCCCGCGATTTTGGCGCTGCAACCCCAACGCTGAGAATCCATCCTGTCGTCCCCCAATGCCTCGGGGATAGAAACAAGAAATCGACCATGCTTCTTACCTCATACTTGGCCACCATACACATGATTCCCTAGTCAGGATCAGATCGGCTGGCATGAGTGTGATAGCCCCCCTGGTACGACAGAAACTATTTGGTCGATATCATTGGTCAGAGACGAGGACAACGACGGCGACAAGCAAATGTATGCTTTATCGGTTCCTGTTTTACCCCCAGGCTTACTACAGACCACCGCAGCCTCTGGCATGAGGCGGCGGTTTTTTCTAGGCGACCCATTAACTAGGCCGCTGGCTGGGGGACCCTCCCCCATCAGCAGTCCAATGAACGCAAACCACGTCTCTGCCACACCACAACATATCCCGCGCCAGCCCACCACTATCGTCCGCCGCCGTCGCCGATGATGGCTCTCACCCTAGACGCGCCAGCCAAGCAACGTCAATCCATGGCCTTCGGCTTGCTAGGGTGAGTCGTCGGATCAGGAAAACATGTTGCTCTTTTGTCGAGCCAGCACATCTAGCCTTTGCCGTAGCTCCTCTCCATCTCCCTATTCCAATTATAGGACAGCCGGTCCAATGGCAGATTGGTTTCCCTAAGCGAAAGCACCGGACCAGCCCTATAATGAGCTTCAAAGGTGTGCAGGCATTGGGCTTTTCCTTGATAACGATTACGGGATTTTAGTCTATTGATGCCTTCAGGATTGCCTGATCGGTACGGGGTAAACTATCACACAATCGTGCTCCCCCCCCAACTGAGATCCACAGTACGTGTCAATGGAGACTTGTCAGGACAATCGCCATGATGGACAAGGGAGAAGGTCAATGGTGGTAGCAGGATAGCAAGGGCGAGACTCCTCAGACCGTGACAGCAATTATTACTCGCATACAGGATCCTGAGTGTACGAATCGTGTTCTGCAAATACATCAGGCTCAGGTATACATACCTACTTGGTACAGGTACTCTGATGAAAGGTCCCGGCCCGGCCCTGCATGCGTGGAAGAAACGGTCCGCTTCACATGGAAAGGCAACTTTTCTCTTTGTTTTTCTCGTCGCGAACACAAATTATGTGTTCTTGGACAACATATAGTCGAGCCGAATCAATGGATACTGTACGTTCCATCCTGAGGGGCGTGTCATTACGGGCAACTCGTCAAATTCTACGTGGTGTTGTTGCAAGGGAGGTGATGAGATGAATATTGTTATGATAACACAGTCGTGGCGTTGGTCATCATCTCAGGTGCCAGAAAAAAAATATCAAACATGCAACATTCGTCTATGACTGGCTAGCAAAGGAAACCCTTTAAAGAAGGTTCATTCGGAATATGCAAACCGGCCAACCAGAAGACGAATGAAGCTGGTCGCCCTGCACATTCCCGCAATCCTGGCGACATGTTGCGCCAGATGCAAATCAATCAAGGTCTCTCTCTATCTAGGCAAATTCAATCAATCAATCAAGCGGGCAGGCAGGCAAGCAGGCAATTTATCTCATCAATTGCATACAGAGACACACACACGGGGATGGAGAGACAAGAGACACAAACCAGACACATGCACTATACTATACTTTGCTATACGATACGCAAACAACCTACCCTCCTTGGAACCTTGTTGCGAGACGGCAGGCCAAATGTGGAGCTCTCTTATTGTTCGGTTCTTTGTGAACGGAGGTAAGGTATTTGGTGTTGGGCTCATATCTCTCATTCCAACGCACGAGCAGTTTCCTCGTCTGGAACCACGTGGTCCACGTTTTTATAGCAAGCAAGCAAGTAAAAAGATTGAGCCCAAAGGTGCTATACCGGCAGCAGCCACAAGAGGAGACAAATACTCACTCGCACACACTCGCTCAATCCACCCATGACCTGACCGTTGAACCGTTGAAGGATGGCAAAAAAAAAAAACTTTGTTTTCGAAGCCACTGGTCCCCCTCACCTACTAGTCAGAGCAGAGTACGACCTCGTGTTACGTACAGACTTTGAAGAAGTTGGCTTGAGACAAGAAAGAAAATCTTACTGCCTAGGCCGCAAGGACTGGAGACTTTTTTTTTTCCCTTTCCCTCTCTGGTCGTTGTGGCTCTAGAGTCCGGTTCTTGGTGGCTCCGTTGTGCTTCCTTTTGCCCCCTCACCGCCTATTGCTTCCCACGCACACGTCGATGAATTAAGAGAAACCCCTCCCTTGCATACCCGATTTTGCATGGGGGTGTGGTGGGGAGTTGGGGAGTGGGGGAGAGAGAGGTGGAGAGAGAGAGGGGGGCGTCGGTCGACGAGGCTTCTTTGCTCACCTCTTTTCAGCCACTCGCTTTTTTTTTTTTGCCCTTCCCTCTGTCTTGCGTCCTTTCTCTTTGGCCCTGGTGCCATCGCCCTTTTGGTCAATCCTTGCCAACTCAGCACAAGAATATTTCTCTCTCCTTTGTTCTTCTCCCTTTTGCGATGAGTTTGTTGGGCAAAGGAGAAAACCCAAGCTCAGCTTGACCAAAGGCGGGAGCCCCGGTGGATGGCCTTCCTGATTCTCTCATCACGAAAAAAAAAGAGCCACTTCTTTCTGGTGGGCCAAAAAAGTTCTTCCGTCTTCTTTGGCCTAGTCTTTGCCGTGTACCCCCCCTCTTCCTCTTCCTCCCCATAGCAAAAGGAGGGATGAAGTAGATTTGTTCGCCCCGATGTGACATTTGCGCGTGCCGAATGCTAGATGGGTAGGTTACCTGGTCATGTAGCACATAATGAGCACGTACGCAAGATAAAACGTTGGAAGAGAAAAAAAAAAGGCATCATCTTTTCATGGTGTAAAAAAAGAACACCCCGCTAGTATGTACATTTGCTATCCGTTTGTGTGACAGGGACCGGCCACCCTCGTCGCTGATTCTCCCTACAGCAAGCACTGATCATCATCACATAAAATAGAAGACGCGGTCAGAAAGGGAGCTCTGCCGATAGGAGCGTCCTTGGGCATGAAAGCTAATTCAATATGCAATGCGTGTACAACTATGTACCGTATCAAAAGCCAGAAAACAAGGGCCCGTGTGTTCCTGATTGTCGATGCCCAGGTACCTTTCATGGAGATCTGGGCAAAGGCATTTGGTTCGTCCCACGTATGTATGTACGCAACACTTGGGGGATGTGCGTGGTACATTAGCCCTCCCGCCCAGCAGCAGCAAGCATCATCATCACTACCACCATCAATCAGCATCTTTGTTTTTGTTTTCGACAAGGGGGGCGGTCGAGAAATGCTGCAAATGGGGACGCGCCCTCCCCGTTGGGTGGCGCCGTCAACGTGCCGTCTTTGACCAGCGAAGCTAATGTGCAAAAGGCAGACGGGACCGCTCCGGTGTGCATATTGCCCACACATCGACGTGCGTATTTGCAACAAAGCTGCTGTAGGTACCGTACCGAGTACGTCTCATGTACTTCTGCAACATGTGCATGACAGTCTGACAGAGGTAGGTACATGCCTACTATGTCAATTTTTTTTTTCTCTTCATGGATTTTGAATTGCGCTTCGGAATCCGCACCGATGAGATGGGTAGCAAAAGAGGGGCCAAACGGCCCGGCCAGCGTCCGTTTTTTCCCATGTGAAGATTGGAACAACTGGGGCACCCGGAGCGAGGCTGAAAGGCCGCTGATGAACGACCAACCCTGGGGGAACCAATTTTTTAATCGAAATTACTTTGCGCTTTCGTTTAGCAAGGCCAAGGAAGCCTCACAACCTCAGCATAGAAAGAAAAGGAACGCCCTAAAAATATCTTGAAACTGGGATCGACGAAGCTATACCGTAATACGGCCTGCATGAGTAATTGAAGTCCATGCTATGGCTCGACCAGGTCATGCTGGGTTCTCCCTCGTTCAAGGCATTACTCTGTTCATTAACCAAGGTTTTCTGCTGCGGTTTTTGACGGGATCTGTTACGTGAAGGTCCCTATCTGGTTTAGTGGGAGGCTTTCGTGATCTGCAGCAAAGCGGCCCGGAACTTGGTCGTGTCCGAAGTAAGATCGCCACGATTTCAATAGCAATAACTTGTCTGAGGATCGCAAACATCTACTGGGTTTTCCTTAGCAAACACCCTACTGAAACCAAAACAAGTAGAAAGTCTAATGCCGCATACCGCAGCAAGACTTGCGCAAAGAGCTCACAGCTCGCAGCATGAGGCAAGACTGCAGGTAGGTATGATGCGCATATGTATGTATAGTTTACAAGTATGTGGTGCTGAGTTTGATGACCTAGGGAGGTGTATAAAGTAAGGGAGCCTTGTAAGACAGGATCTGTGACAACTTCAATGTAGGAAGGTGACTTGTACGAACTACGTACAAGGAGAGTCTTCAGCTTGCAGCCGATACAACCGAATACAACCAGAACCGATGCCAATGCTTGTATCGATTCATGCGAGAAAGTCATGATCATACAAGTATCATCGGGAAGCGAAGTTTAATTGCTGACCCGGGGGGGGGGGGGGACGACCAGGGCAGACAAGAAAGGAAACTCGAGTAGCTGGACAGGTATGTTTGCACTATTACAAAGCTTGTATTGCAAGCTGCGGCTGTGGGAGGCAAGGGATTGACTGCGGCGACAAGCGAAACTATGTTGTTGGTTGCTAAAGGCCGTGTTTGGGACAAGAACAGGGAACGTGCCCTGGTCTGCTACCTTTGAAAGGTCTAGGCCACATCAACCAGGTGGTCAGTTGTGACAAGGACCCAAAGACTCCGAGGTTGGTTAAAAGAGGAGAGGCGAGGTGAGGAGGATCAGAGTGTTGGACGGTGAGTTAATGAGGCGAGGGGAAGGATGACCAGGGTAAGTCGGCGAGACTGACGAGATGGGAAATGGATTGACGGCGCCGACAGCTTTGACTGGCCGCAGGTTTATGCCTGGCGTAGAAAGCAAAGCCATTTCTCACAAACAAGGTCGAATTTGTCAGTTGGTCTCTCAGACTTGCGACATTTTTGGGAAGTCGCCTCATCGTGGAGCAACAACACAACGTTGCGGGCGGTTTTAACAGGATTGGCAGAAGCAGCTAAGTCTCAGATGGATATGGCGCCCTTTTTTTTCTGTCGCTGCCAGATACCCCTCCGGTCAAGAATTCAAGTTTTGGTGCTTGCCCTGTGCGCTGCCCTGAGTGTTTAGTGTTTAAAGCTGCGTAGACGGCGACGGCTTCATGTATGTACGTATGATGGGGTTAGTTTAGGTGAGATTTAGCTTCAACTTGATGTGCATCAAACAAGCAGCAACCCGGCCGGGAGGGCTGGAATGGTGTCTGCACATCGTTGCTGCGCATCATGGATGCAGAGTGCATTGCATTTCGAACAAGAGGCTGCGGCTGGTGCTTGAGGTGGTGCTGCCAAAGATGCTGGGTGCTGCCAGGCAGGACAAGACAGGCTGGGGTGCGTCTGGACGTGCGTGTGGGGAGGGGTTTTACTGGATGAGCATGGTGGTGGTAGTGGCGGCCGCGGAGACGGCGTCAGCGAGGGGCTGGTCAGTGATGTGTTTTGCTGTCTGTCTGTCTGTCTGTGGTGTCTCTGAAAAAGAAGGGACACTGGCTTTTGGGGGGGGGGTTTTTTTTTGTCGAGGTGGTCGAGAATCATGGTGGCGATGGAGGGGGAGAGAGAGTTGAAGTTGTCAGGCTTCTTTTTCTGTTTCGGCTGCCTTGAAAGAAAATCTTGATGATTGGGCGATACACCTGCTGCAGAAGTATCTCTTGCATTGTACCTGCCTTTCCACATACCTCCTCCTGCACACTGCACTGCAAACTGCATGCACTTACTCCGTACTTGCCTTGCCTTGCAATCCAAACACAAACCCCAGATCATGTGACTTGGCGTCAAACAGGCGTTTAACACCAGATGGACGGTTCTTTCATTAGACGCGCGCCATGGCCTTGACACGAGCCCTCCTCGCTTTGATGCTGGGCAACCGTATTTACATTTGCAAGGGAGGGGGAGGGACAGATTACAGTTCTTCTTCTCCCTTGGCTGTTATGGATATTCATTTAATCAAAACCTGCGCTCATCTCATCTCATCTCTTGCCGTGCTGACAGGCCCCAGACTCCATTTGCAACTGACTCAATCTCTCGCTGAACCACAATTCACATAGATCAAAAGGAAGTCAGAATATTACCCTCTCGAACTTTTCTTTTTCCTCTCGAACACAGGCCCCCAAACCTTTTTTTTGTCAACCGCAGATCTCACAATAATGCCGCCGCCACCAAAGCAGCCCCTCTCCAAACCCGCAGCCCCACGCTACGGGGCGGCATGGGATCCTTGGAATTCAGCCTCGACAGGACATCAAGTGCCGGAAAGTAATCCCGGTACGGGATGGAGAAACTCGCGTAGCAAAAAGCTCAACAGCCAGTTTAGTGCCGGTGATGGCTCTGGCGGACAGCGTCTGAGTGATACGTGGGGAGCTGGCTCAGAAGATTACGATGAACAGAAGAAGGTTTTGGTTCCACGCGATATCAAGGAGAGAATGGGACGGAGTGTTATGGACATGTTAAAGAAACCCGGTTTGATGCGGCAAACGTTGGAACAAGGGTCGGGTCCCAACAAGAAATCAGTGGCAGATGCTTTACTGGCTAAGGGGTTAACTGGAGAAGAGGCCCTCATGGAGAAGAGGCGGCTAGAGGATGAGGAAAAAGAAGCCCAACTCAAGTCCAAGGGTATTTTTGACGGCGTTGTCATCTACGTGAATGGGAGCACGTTCCCTCTAGTGTCCGATCACAAGCTGAAGCAGATCTTGAGCGAGAACGGCGGCATGATGGCCTTGCATCTCGGGCGGCGAAAGGTCACACACGTTATTCTCGGACGGCCGAATGGGGCCGGGCAAGGTGCTGGCGGCGGGCTTGCTGCTGGGAAGATAGAAAAGGAGATTAAGAAGACAGGCGGTGCCGGTGTCAAGTTTATTGGAGTTGAATGGTATGAAATGGATCCCCTCCTTTGTTCAACCAGCCTACCCCTTTCCCCTCACTTACTCTTGTTGGAAGAAATGCAATGAGTTTGGAATCTCTTACCATTTGACTAACTTGAACATAGGATTCTAGAGAGCTTAAAGGCTGGCAAGAGATTGCCAGAAGCACGGTTCTCGAATGTCAAGACAGCCCTCAAAGGCCAGGGAAGTGTATATGGACTCTATTCCAAGCAGGGTACTACTATGCCTGGGTCATCGGCATTTGCGAGCGGCGCCTGAAAGCAATTGCCCGGAGTGGCAGTCCTAACAAACCCCCATGACGTGCCACCATGTAGAAGATAGGCTGGGCAACTTGTTCATGGTCTATGCTTGCCCAACTCCTGACCCTTTAGGTGAGGCACAAGAAACTGGCCTTACACATCACATGACGCCTATCTAGGTCGAGGAGTCCGCAGCAACCTAACCTCCTTTAGCACATCTTGCGGATGAAGTAACATCCTCTCCTCACACAGATATCCTCAATAATTCGCGGAAACGCCCTGTACCAGCCAAACTACCGGCGCTTTCCGTGTTAAACACACAACGAGATGGTATTAAGCAGCGGGCTTGAGGAACACCCCCGAACCAGAGGCAACATGGCCACCCAAGAGATTTTTTTTTGTTCTCTATATCCTCACGTCACGAGATGACGGAATGTACACATTTTTATTCCAAGGACGCTTTCCCGCCCTTGTGCTTCTCGGCGGGGTTGTTCAAGCGATATAAATAACGAGCGGTGTGTAACGCAGCAACCCTCGAATCGGGAGGGACTCCTACAACGTCGCTCGTTCGGGACGAAGGGTTGTGTTATGGCGCCCTCGCCCTCGCCCTCTTGAACACATGACTACAAAGCCTTTACGTATCAACTATCCCGCCAGATCATCGCCTCAAATGCAACCCCCCAAGTTTCAGCCGACTGGTGCCGCGCTCCCTTTTGTCCCACCTCCGTATATCGTCCCACCCACCCACCCCCTTTGAACATTCCGCGCCAAACTCAGTCCCGAGAACACCCATTCTTCCCTTGCAAAGGTGGGTGTCACTTTCATGGGACCCTCCTTTCGATGGCTACACCAATTCGCTGGGAGGGGCCAAGGATCGCGAAGAGAAGGAGGAGGGGGTTTCACAGGATGGAATGCGCTACGGATGAGGCGATGGAGAGAGGTTATGAACAGCCCTTTGTTTTGCTCTTATTGATATATGATAGCTCGGGTGGGACTAAAGAAAGGTGGGTGAAAGAAAAAAGAGTTGCTCCGTGCTATGTGTGTGTGCACATGGTAGGACAGAGTGAACGTTGCAAGTGCGTTTCGAGTTTGGAGATACGAAAATACCAGTAGTCTGTTCTAGAATAGGGGGATTAATCACTTGTGGCTTATGACTCAGGATGAAATGAGGATTGACGTTAGTAAGAGAAAATCAGCCATGAGGAAAAGAGAGCCAATGTTGTTGAGATGGGCTGGGCGTTGGTAAAGTCCAACATCCTCTGGGATGAACTCAAGTATTCTAGCCCTAAATTTACGAAACGAAATGGAACGAACAGTCAACTCTAGATTCGCTGCTCACACACTCCCTTACTGTTTCCAGACCATTGTCCAAACTCATCGTAATATTAACGTTATGGGAAGATACTCTCTGCTATATCTTATTTTCACCTGTCCATTCTCTGTAATTTTTCCTCAGTCCATTTTTTTCTTAAAAGACAACAAACAATACGTCGCTAACAACCATACAATAGATTCTTACAACTTGGCCTTGGGCACCACTACATGATCCTCGACAGCCGCATGTTTCTTCGCACCTCCCTTCTCGAAATACTCCTTTACCTTTGCCCTCGCCACCTCCACTACCGCCGCGTCCTCAACCGTACTCGGCACACCAACCTCCTTATCAAACTCGCCCCTCGTCGCATTCTCTACCAGCTCTCGCAAAACACGCCTCAGAGTCTTGCCCGAGCGTGTCTTTGGAATCATTCCTTTGCCCTGGATAATCCCACCGAGCGAGGCAATCGCGCCAACCTGCTTCCGTACGAGGTTCTGAATCTCGGTGCCGATTTCGGTATCGGGGATGGCTGAGGTTGGGTGAGAAGGCGTAGAAAGAGTGATAAAAGCGAGTGGGAGTTGGCCCTTGAGGGCATCGGGAATGCCAACTACGCAGGCCTCAGCAACAAGAGGATGGGAGGTAACAGCTTGTTCGATACCGCCTGTGAATATGTCAGCGTATGAGCTCCCAGTTGCATGTTCATCCCAAAAGTAGACGTAGTTTTGGTATCGTCGTGGGAGGAAATCGGGGGTAGAGGACTTACCACTTGACAGTCGATGCGCACTCACATTGAGGACATCGTCATTCCTACTCATGACATGCACATACCCCTCCTCATCAATCCAGCCCGAGTCCCCCGTATCTATCCACTTGCCCTCGAACCGCTTCAAATACCCCTTGAAAAATCTATCCTCATCCTCCCATAGTGTACGGAAGCCCGTAGGCGCAAGGGGCATTGCAAGCACAATATTGCCCATGGTACCTCGGTCCACCTCATTGCCTTGCTCATCTACCACTCGCACATCGAATCCGGGCATGGCCTTTCCTGCACTACCAGGCTTGATGTGAGGGGGTGCGTGGTCTCGTATGGTAGTTTGTCGATCGTGAGCCGCATGCGGAACAAGAGCCCGGCCAGTAATGGGCGAACCGGCTTCGGTAGACCACCAGTTATCGATGACATGGGCAGACGGGGCACCATATCGATCCAGGAGGTCTTGATACATGGATATCAGCGTAGGCTCAGAGCGCTCTCCTGCAAGAAAGAGTGCCTTGAGTGATCGTAAACCATCACGTTGGCCAATCTGAGAGAGAAGTTTGTTCTCTGGGTCATCTCGTTTGATAGCTCGAAGAGCTGTTGGAGCTGTGAACATGGCATTGACTTTGTACTCTTCGACGACTCGCCAGAAGGCCGAAGCATCCGGCGTGCCTACCGGCTTGCCTTCATATAGAATCGTAGAAGCACCTGCAAGGAGCGGCGCATACACGATGTATGAGTGGCCCACAACCCAGCCAATATCTGATGCCGTAAAGACCACATCGCCGGGGCCATGGATGCCGAATATGTAGCTCATGGACAACTGAAGCCCGACGGCATGACCACCAGCATCCCGCAACACACCCTTTGGTGCACCTGTGGTGCCAGACGTGTGAATGATGTAAACGGGATCCGTGCTCTTGACAGGAACGCATTCCGCCTTAATGCCCCGAGCACGGGCGCTTTTAACAACGCTTTGCCAGCTCGCTTGGCCAGCACTGCGATCCGTGGGGTGCCAACTAACTTGATCGCGCTGCCAAACGAGGGTCCGGGGCGGCTTATGAGTGGCTATCCTGATGGCCTCTTCAACGAGAGGACGGTACGGGATGGGAGGTTTGTTCCCGTCAATTCCGCATGAAGCAGTGAGGAGAGCAACAGGTCGACAGGCATCGATGCGTTGTGCTAGGGCATTGGGAGCAAATCCTCCAAAGACGATGGAGTGGATTGCGCCAAGACGGTTGATTGCCATGATTCCAATCAAAGCTGCCGGGATCATAGGCACTGCAAACAGTCAGATATGAAGCAACGCATGTTGATTGCATGAGGCTTACTGTAGAGCATAACGACATCTCCCTTCTTCACGCCTTGTTCTCTCAGTGCTCCAGCCAGGACCTCAACCTCTTCGAGAAGCTGATGGTAAGTATACCTCTCCTTTGTTGCTGTTACCGGGCTGTCATAGTAAATAGCAACCTCATTGCCATGGCCTGCCTCAACATGCCTATCCACGCAATTATAGCATGTGGATATCTCTCCCTCTGGAAACCAAACCCAACTGTCATGGCTGATACCGCTCTTGAGTGTCTTCTCGGTGAGCTTCAGCGTCGAGCTGGGCTTTTTGTGCCAGAAAAGGTGGTTAGCCTGCTTCCCCCAGAAATCCTGCGGGTTCTCTAAGCTGTGTCTCAGGACGTCGTCCTGGACATGAGTACCCTTCCCCGACATGTTGCGTTGCCAATTGGCGATGAAACTAGCGCGTCCAATAAACGATTTGGGCCGGTTAGGCAAAATGGAGGAGGGACATGGAGCAATCTTTTGGTGGCTTTGTCGAAGCTTAAGTGGCCGGGCCAAGCTCCGGACGTAGGCGGCGTACATGGAAAGCCTTATAAGCCCTCCAGCGATTTCGCGGGAAGCACTGTCCGGGCATGGAGTAGCTTCTCGACGACCTCGGTTATTATAGCCTGACGGGCTGACGGTCGGTCGGTCGGTGAAGCTCTGGATAACAGGAGCTCAGTGTATTTCGATAGGCCAGCAGATTGCATTGAGGGCAGTGGAGCTGCTCCTCTGGCCAGGGGGGGGGGGAGCTTGTCTCGGGTTGCTTCCCTTGCTCCGGTTTGTCGACCGTTGGGCTTTACCGATGACTTCCCCGCAAAATGGCGCCGGCATCTAATTCTACAGCGCGGCATTGGAGTGGCGACACCCGCGGCGAGTCAGTAGGTGATGTGCGATGCGTGATTCGCGATGCTTTTTTTATGAAGTGGGTTGAGTTTTATTCAGGTGTTGATTGTATTTGTGCGTTGGAGTATCACAAAATTTGCAACACGTAGATAACCAGCCCATAGCGTTTGTTCCTTCCCATTCTCAGCCATGTTCAATTGATGGATGTTTAAGCGGATGCACTCGCTATTATCACGGACCATAGCATAGCAGCAATGCTTTGCGTATTGCGTATAAATAGAATAAGCAAAAAAAGGAGCATCAACATGAAGCGAATAGTCCTAGCTGTTACTCTATAGCTCTAGGGGATAATGACAAAGAGTAGACAGTAGGGAGGCCAACTTCAGAGCTCTAGGGTAGTATTGTATCACCATGAATACGCAACCTCACCCATGCTGGTTCAGACATGTTATAGTGATGGCACTGGAATGCAAAAAAGGAGGCACAAATTCTAGAAATTAAGTTGCGCATAATGGAATGTAATATATATCGTTTGATTCAACCTCAGATATACCCAGTCCAACGGCTATTGAGCCTTAAATAAGATGACTCAGGCTCAAACCCTTTGGTGGATTGAAATGCACATTTGACCACGCGGCACTACATTCCTCGCAGCATCGTAATCAAGAATTTCCAAAATTAGCCATAATTATGGGATGGATAGATCCGGTCATGCAAGAGATCCAATAGCCTCTGATGAGGAACCCCTGACCGCCGAAGCCGCTACCGCAAGTTCAACCACCTGCAGGTAGTTCTTATAATGAAAAAAAAAAAAGCCACAGTCCGAGAACGATAATTTCCAGCCTGGCGTCAATTTCCCCAAGCTGAAAAGATTCATACAATGCCAGATAAGGGAACAAATTGTATAATCGCCGTGTGATAAGAGGGAGTAGCTTGCTTGCTTTGCCAAGTATGACCAAATGAACGGGCCGAAGAGGTTCAAGGGTTGGTGGATTTAGGCATGCCGGCAAGAATAAGCAGAAGGATTAAGACTACTGCATTCATACGAGTATTACTGGAAGCGTCTAAAGGTGATGTATGGATGATCGAAAGAGCTATACCGCAGCGGACGATATTCTAGCAAGCTGCAAAACCAGCTTGCTATGTGGATGAACAAACGCAAACCACCATCACAGTATGCATAAGACAGGACAATGGTCAATATGTGCTAGGCCAAAACTGACATCTCAGCAATGTTTGTATGCCGGTACTAATATTTACATAGCAGGCTTGCCAACACTGGTCGATTAACAAGAGGCCATAAACACGCCTAGCAGGGAAAAAAAAAGGGGGTCCATCTACCCAGAGGTCCAGGAAACAACAATCTAAGCAAATGGAAACGAAATAAGCCAGCGGGATAATAACAAGTATTCTCGAGGGTTGGAATGCGTCTTATTATTGTCAAGAAAGAAGTAGGACGGGAGCGCGAGAAGGTCAGAGCAGACCCCAGAAACCTAGTAACGAAGACACATTTGTATGTATTCCCACCCCCCCGAAAAGACCGCACACGCGATTTGTGCATCTTGCCGTGAGCGACCCATGAAATTTCCTCCAAACACCACTATGTCCGTGTATCCCAAAAAAGTTTATACACTTCAAAGACTTGCTTCCATCAGACGTAAATCAGGTAAAGAAAAAAAAAAGAACCCCAACGCTTTGCTTCGTATACTCATTGCTGATGTACCCGAAGACCCAACGAAGATCCAACAAAGTTTCGTGAAGAGAAAACCAAGAAAAAGCTCGTAGGGCGTGAAGTTGAGTGAAGGCGTTACTTATTTAACTGATTTACAGGAGGAAAGCAGCAAGACCGACAACACCGGCCAGACCAGCGCCAGAGAGGGCGGCAGCCTTGCCGGCACCGTTGGCGGGAACGGTGGGAGGGCTGGTGGGGACGACACCTCCGGTGCTAGCGGGAGCAGTAGGGGTGACCATGGGGGCGGTAGAGTTGGTGTAGGCACCGCTGTTGAATGTGTTAGATACAATGCTTCGATGATCAAGATCTGGTGATCACAGGGGGAAGCTCAAGCTTACCAGGTGTGGCAGGCAACGACGCTGCTGGTGATGACTGGGCGGGTGATGGTGCAAGGGCAGTCAGTGATGGTCAGAGTGGTGGGCTACAAGATGGTTAGTTGGCTGGCTTGTCACAAAATGCCCAATATCCACGTCTTCGTACCTCAGTGACAGTGTAGGTCTTGGTGCCGTGGGTGATCTCGGTGGCACCAGGGCAGTAGGTGGTGTAGACATCGACAACCTCAGTGACAACAGTGGCGTTGCCACCGTAGTGGGCAGAGGCGCCAGCGGCAACAGCGAGAACGACGGCAGCGGTGAACTTCATTTTGTCGGATATTAAGAGGATTAACCCGTAAAAATTGGGTATAGATGCGTTGGTAAGTTGCTGGTTGTTGTGTTTAACGAATGAAATTGACTGATGAGTCAAGGTATTGCAGTTTTGTGCTAAGCGAGCGTGTGTGTGTGGGTGAGGAAGAAAGGGAAGAGAAGAAGAAGCGGATGGGGCATGGAGATGTCCATCTTTATAACAAATCTCGTGGGAGTGGGAAGAGGAGCAAGGAAAACAAGGAAAACAAGGACCAAGCCGATCAAGCCAACCAATCCAAGTCAAAGGCAAGGGGGAGGGGAGTTAGTAGAAGCAAAAGCGAGTGACATGGGGACTGACCGGGGTCACACTGCCTGTGCGAGATGCAGGGGATGCAAGGGTGTGGAGAGAGAGAGAGAGATTCGGTGTTCCTTTCTTTTGGGTTACTAATAACCGTTAAGAATACATACATACATACATGTACATATGTACTCCACACACACACATGCAAACAAACAAACACATACTTGCACTGATTTGACTGAGTATGAATGAAAGAAAGAAGCCGTTCAGCCAACTCCAAGACACGCGGGCACCCAGGCTTGGTTTAGCTAGCCGCGTTGGACGAGAGCCACACAATTAAACAGCATTCTATTCCCGCACCCTCCCTTGGGCCAAGTGTGGCACCCCTGACTTGTAGTTGCATCTTGGTTGTATGTATGTATCGGGTGCTCGGAGACGACGCGATGCGGTGCATGTATGTATCAAAAGCAAACAAGCATAGTAGAATGCCGGTTATAGGTACATATACATTTACGTACTCTGCATGTAAACTTTTATATACTAATAGCACTTGTAGTATGACTTAATACAGACAACATATTGGCATCTCCAGAATATTGGCGGTAGTTTTCAGTTATTCGATCCCCATTTTTGGTATGCAAAGAAAGTGTTATATCTTCCCAACGCAAGTCAACATGCCATGAATTAATTATTCTTCGTCTTGTTTGCCCTTCACTTACTTGTACCAAGCATCTCAAGTAAACAATCACTGGACTGTAGCCTGTTTCACTCCCCTCATTCACATTCATCTGCCCCCCCCCCCCCCCCCCCCCCCAGCTTGGAAACGGCCCGCCGCCTGCATCGCGTCTCCCCCCTTCCCCGTGGCTTGCAAATCTTGATGAAATCTGCAAGTTCTATGACCTTGTCATGCCGCCCTCGGAATCAAAGCTTCGAGACACACGGACAAACTGGGGATAAGTCAATTGATTCCAAGCCCATGTTTTGTCTCGCTCCATCCTCTTCAGGGAGGGGGAGGACATCCATAAATGACATGGAGGAACAATCAAGGGAACCCAATGACCCCATCCAGCCCTTTTAGTGGCCCTTCCCTCCCTCCACCACGAACAGAGCGCTGGAGCCACTACGAATAACCGCTCGGCGCTAATGCAGGAACAACAACAGGCCTTCAAGGGTTGTCCATCCTGTCCTGGTCAGCTCCTTTTTTTCTTTCTTTCCCTTTTGAATCCCACCATCATGTGCAAATTTTAATAACTGCCCGAATAGGTGCATTTGGAAACTCCTTTCATGCGGCGTCAGCATTACAACGCATCTTCCCTCTCTTCCTTCCAAAAAAGAATGACGAAGAAGAGAGAAAGAAAAAGAAAAAAAACACTTTAACATTTGATTTGGATGGTCAGACAAGGCTCCCTCTCATGCTAGGAAAGATTGCCGGATCGTCTCTTCTCTCCCTCTCCCTCTGGACTTACAAACAAGAAGCCGCATCATACAACCGACCAAAAGAGACAATGAGAGCCGGAAAGGGGGTGTCTAACTACAAGAAGGGAGGGGGCGTGTCCATCTTTTTCCAACGATTCCAGGGGTGGAGCGATCGTCCGAATATATGGGTAACTGTCTATAAAAATAACAAACGAACAAGGCGAGCCAAACGCCTCTCGTATGTTTTTTTTTTTTTTTTTTTTTTTTGAATCATCAAAGCGGCGATCCTACAAGTATAGGCCAGGCTTCTCATGCTCAACATGGCATCCATCCCTTGCTGCTTTTGCATCATGGGCCAACCGTTGGTCGCTTGTCCCAAGACCAGCCAAACGGTGAGCAGAGCCTTCTGTAAATTAGCGAATCATCCACTGAAGCGACCCATGTCTCCCGGACCCTCTTTGCTCATTTCCCAAGGACCCAGAGGGCTCCCTTTAGCCAACGTGTGTTAATCCATGGATGCCTTAGTACTACAAGTAGTAGTAGATACTTGTAGGTACTCCGTACTGATTGCTACTGTCATGTCACATCTCTCTTATCATGGCTTGCCAGGTTGGTCAACGGCACGTTTCCCGCTTCTTCAAGTCGGCCACCACTGCCGGGCTTGTGAGAAGGGAGGGCAAGCCGTGGCATGGGACTCGGTATGCCTTGACTGGCAACAATCAACTTTTCAACTGTGTTTCAACTGTGCTCACTCTCCCTTTGGGGGGGGGGGGCATGATCATCCGTCTGACCCGCAGAGACAAGGCGAGAGAGTCAGATCCTGATCTGGCTTCCCGCCTTTTATTTGCTTTGCAGCCTCTTGTGGCCACAGGAGTTCAGTGATAGATCGTCAACAAGGGTTGTTTGCCATGAGGCCAAGAATATTTATTTTCTTCTTTTTTTTTCTCGCTCTCTTTCTTGCTTATGAGATCGTCTCGCTTCGGAGGCTCGGCCTGCACACTGTATGTATCTCTAACTATAGTCTACCTTGTTGTGACACCGAACAACACTCGATATAGCCTTCTAACCCAAAACATCCTACCGGAACAAAGACACATGGAAGCCGTGGTACCAGAGTAATTTGCCATATTGCAACTAATAATGCCAGTCACCGACTGTCCTTTATACATGGCTTAAAGCTTCATCTTCCCCTTCTGGCAAATCGGGTCATCCGCCCGGGGCCTTCTAAACTGTCAAGGCTATCCCTCTGTTGGATTGGAGCAGCCGGTTCCAGCATAGAGTTAGACCCTTGCTTCGTTGGCACTGCGGCCCACTGTTAGGGTAGCATCTTCCAATTTCCACCACCGACCGGCCGATTTTTTTTTTCGAAGCCCGTGATACAACTACGATCGCTTCTATAGACAAGGATTTGCTTGGCACGCTCGATAAGCTATACTACTCCTTGTATACTCGTAGTAAATGGGATGGTCCACGGGGCGTCGTCGCACCGCCGCGTGTTTGCAACGTGTGCGTACGGTATTGATTCCGTATCAAACAGAATGCCGCCCGAGGGATATTGTGTGCTGTCCAAGTTTTCCGGGCAGGGCGGGATACGAGTAGCTATTGTTAAACACGGATTGGATCATAATCATCATGTCATATCACCGATGACACTATCCATTCATCATCCTCGCGAGTTGGATCGGATTACCGAGGGAGTACTCCATAAAATGTACCCGAACAAAAACGATCCTTCTAAACACGCCGAAGCCGCAAAGCCGTCGGTGTGATGTTTTGTTTGTTGTCTCTGTTATTTCCCTTCCAATGCAAACCTGTCTCGAATCCCTTGCGTAGCTTGCAAAGTAGCCTTGAATCAAAGCGCCTTGTTTTGCATGAAGCTTGACCGCCCATGGAGAAAGGCTTGTTGTTCCATGTCCCCGAGGACTCCCCGATATCACGATCGCTTGTGTTGGGTTTGTTTGACCTCGCAATCTTATTCGATTCCATTGCCTGATGTTTTATGTGTTGGTTGGATTTCTTATCAATTAATAGATGTCTGTCCCCGACTTCCGACCATTCCCTCCTTACCTGTAAGGCTACGGTTATTATGACTTTGGATGTCGCCCCTCTGCAGACATGACATTTGGGATGACTCGTCTGCTTCCTTCATTGAAGTAGAAGAGTCAATTTTGAGTCCAATCAAGGCGCAAGCTGATCCCAACGCGATCACGACAATCACGGCGCCCGCAAGGCGTCGTTTTCAATTTGAAATGTGCATTTGTCACCATTGATCTCTGCTTGTCTGTACGGAACTCGGCATCATTTTCCATTTTACAGAATATTAATTGTCCAAAGACGAACATGAATCGTTTAGCGAATCCCCATCCCTGAATGACACTATCTCCGATGGTGCGGAGTTTACGGATCGCATGGAAACTACCTGAATATGGAAGTAGAAGCGGGAGTATGGACGACGACATTTCTCCTCCTTGGCTTACTAATGGGCGTGTGTACCTTTGTTGATCAAAGGATGAGTTGAGTTTAACCATTGCCGCAGCATTGACATGATTGCATCATCTTTCAAATATATAAAATACAAATATATGTATCCCCCAATCTCTTTCATATTAATAGGACTCCTCACGTAGAAAGCAAAGATAGCAGAAAAAAAAAAACACTGGACAAAATGGCAGGCACAATGAAAGCAATTGGTATGCATAAGTTGGTGATACCCTCATACAAGTTCCCCTCATTAACACCCCACACTAGACATCAAAGGCGGCAAAGGCGACCGCACCGCCCTCTTCTTAAACAATGAGTACCCCAAGCCTACGCCTGCCGAAGGCCAAGCAATCGTCAAGATCAAGGCCTTTGGTATCAACCGCATGGACATTATCCAGCGTGAGGGCCGATATCCATTGCCCCCGCAGGCCCCCAAGACTCTTGGTGTCGAGTTCAGCGGCGTCATCGAGTCCTTCGGATCGGGCGACCACGGCGTATTCAACATCGGTGATGAAGTGTTCGGCCTGGCCTATGGCGGTGCCTACGCAGAGTACATTGCCGTGAGCTCCAAGATGCTGCTGCACAAGCCTGACTTCCTGACCCACGAACAATGCGCCGCTATCCCCGAGAACTGGATCACGGCGACGCAGGCACTGCATCTGGTGCTGGGGTTCGCCAAGGGCAAGTCGATTCTTTGGCATGCAGGAGCTTCAGGGGTTTCCAGTGCGGGCATTCAGCTCTCGTTGGCCGCAGGTGCCTCGGAGGTTTATGCCACGGCGGGTAGTCAGGAGAAGCTTGACTTTGTCACTTCGCGACTTGGAGCCACCGCGGCGTTCAACTACAAGACTCAGGATTGGGTCAATGAGATTAAAGAAAAGACTGGTGGAAAGGGTGTAGACTTTATTGTCGACTTTATTGGGGCCGACTACTTCGAGAAGAACCTCGATGTCGCTGCCCGTGATGGCAGAATAGTCCTTCTTGGCACAATGGGCGGCATCAACGTCCCTAATGCAAACATTGGTCCAATTCTGTTCAAGCGACTGCGTGTTGAGGGCAGTACTCTGCGAAGCCGCGACGAGGATTACCAAGGCAAGTTGCGCGATAAGCTGGAGGAGTACATTCCGAACTTCAAGTCCAACAAGTTCGAGATTCACGTAGACACTGTCCTGCCGTGGGAGCAGATTCAGGAGGCTCACAAGTACATGGAAGATGCCAAGAACTCGGGCAAGATTATTTGCACAATTCCTTAGGGATTATGCTTCATATGTTGATAGGAAGAAATGAACTACATGACTGCTTTTGCGCTCAGTGTTCTTTTAACCAGTGAACCATTTGCTCATATGCCGTTGTTTGTGCGTCCTGGATCGCCGAATCCTGATACTGGCCTACGACTGCGAAGCCTTTTGCACTGTGTCAGCTTGGAATATTAACCCATATTCGGGACTGCTCACCATGTGGCACGCCAGGATACACTGTGACTTCGTGTTCTAGGTTGGCGTTTGACAGTGCCTCCTCTCCCGCGATTCGAACTTCGTCCGGGAACAGGTTATCGTTCTCTACGCAGACCAAACTCAGCGGTGCTTGAAGGTCCTTGAAGTCGTCAGGAGTCACGGATGCGGCGTGAGCCAAAGCCCCGGCTTTAATGAAGGGGCCATGCTTCACCGGGACACTTTCCTCGTCATTACCCGTATTTTGGGTTCCCTTGGCGAGGAGCAGGATATATCGACCCCCAACACAGTAGCCCACGGCATATATACCGTCTCCATGCTTGATGGCATCACCATAATGCTCATGCGCACCCTCAATAACCTTGTGCAGAATAGGCAGCACCTTGTCTTCCGTTATTCTCGCAAGCCACATGTCAACCATGAAGGATTTCGCAACGCCAATGGCGCCGATTTTGAAGCGGTCGAGGAAGGAGGATGAGGTATCTGATATGGTTGTGCTATTGGCATTCGGAGCAACGTCCCCGCCGAACATGTCAGGCATGAGGACGAGGTAGCCCTCGGTGGCATATTTATCAGCCTGGATCTGATTGTTTATAGACTTTATGCCAGTTCCGCCGGTGAGAAGGAGAAGGAGACGGCATGGAGCATGAGGATAGTCGGCTGGTTTAGAGATGTAGACCTATTGGGATGTCAGGGTTGAGGTCTGGCGCAGCTATCCTAGAGCTTACGTCAATGTCATTGAGCTTGATAGTTTCGCCTGTTGAGCCCTGTCCAAGAGCTGGTAGATATCAGTAGCTGTATATGTATGATATTAAGATGGTATTTTATACGCACGAGTAGGTCTGTCGGTTACGCAATGCTCGCCTACTGCATGGCTGCTTTTCGGCAAGTCGTCATCATGAGCATCGCTCTCTGGAGCTTTTGTGGCAATCTCTGGATCACTCATTGCTGAGGGTTGTGGTGTGTGAGGAACAAATGGCTCAAGAAAACTATGAAAAAATATACACAATAAAGAAGAGCGTGTGTGCTTTTTTTTCTTTCTTCCTTAATCGCCTGCTCAATGGGGTGCTGGTGTTGAGTTGAGGTGCAGAAATAAATATTGTCATGAGGTACTTTGACAAGCTGCAGCTCACACCGTCATACGAGAGGCAGTACAAGCAAATGTGCTATACGGCAGTAACCGAACCAAGTACAAAATAGACATATCAAACTACATCGATTTTATTATAGATGATAATCATGATTTAATTAAGGGAGAGAAAAAAAATACTAATTCTATGCATTATCAACTGTTTTGTTCGAGGCTACAGGATCATACCTAATAGACAAACTCCCATTAATGAATGATTCTGCTTAACTGTTAAGGTCGCCACCCCACTTACTGCCTATAACTTTGCCTTCACCCCGCCATCACGTGAACACCTTCCACTCAACGCGTTGATGAACGCGTCGCGGCAATGCTACTTGGTACATCCATTGCCATTCAAAGTACATCGTCCAAAAGTTGTACCAACAACCATTGCCATCGACCTCGAGATATCACAGCTTCGTTCAATCGGTCGACATTGCAGCCAACATGGATGCTGCATCTCAACTATCTCAAGGATGCCTTGAGTAAGTTATCCTCTTATCCTTACCGCATCATTCACTAATTGGATCAGCATCATCTTTAACGATGCTGACAAGGCGGCCAAGCTCTTCCCCGTCCCGGTGATGCAATGCCTCCAAATCAAGCAGATGGCCCCTTCGGCTCAAGGGGGCGACAGATATCGACTCGTTATGAGTGATGGTCAACACTATGTCCAGACGATGCTTGCTACCCAAGCAAATCACGTCGTTCACGATGGCAAGCTGGTTCGAGGTTGCTTTGCCCGGATCAAGCAATACACTCCAAACAACCTTAAGGGAAAGAAGTGAGTTGCATAGAATTAGGATCGATGAACAAAGAACTAACAAATGGAAAGCATCTTGGTCATCCTCGATCTCGAAGTCATCGAATCCCTAGGCGTACAGGAAAAAATTGGTGACCCCATCGCTGTTGACGCCAAGGCACCAGCAGAGACGACTATTGCAGGCAACGATTTCTACGGAGCCAAGAAAGAAGAAGAAGAGACCAAGCCACAGCCGCAAGCGATTGTATCACGACCTGCCGCCACGCATGGTGGAGCAAACATATATCCCATCGAGGGCTTGTCTCCTTTTGCACACAAGTGGACGATCAAAGCTCGCGTGACCTTCAAGTCGGAAATCAAGACATGGCACAAGCCAACTGGAGAGGGCAAACTTTTCAGTGTGAACCTTCTTGACGAAAGTGGCGAGATCAAGGCCACCGGCTTCAACGATCAGTGCGACGCCTTCTACGATCTCCTGCAGGAGGGCTCTGTATACTACATCTCTACCCCTTGCAAGGTTAACATGGCAAAGAAGCAGTTCAGCAACTTGTCCAACGACTACGAGCTTACTTTCGAGCGTGATACCGTTGTTGAGAAAGCCGAAGATCAGACAAACGTACCACAAGTGAGGTTCAACTTTTGCACAATCCAAGAACTCCAGAGCGTGGAAAAGGATAGCACGGTCGATGTCATTGGAGTATTGAAGCAAGTTGACGAGGTTACCGAGATTGTATCCAAGAAGGATGGTCGGCCATTCCAGAAACGAGAATTGACATTGGTGGACGACACAGGATACTCGGTGCGCGTCACAATATGGGGCAAGACGGCCAGTGCCTTTGATGCGAACGCCGAGTCGGTCGTTGCTTTCAAGGGAACCAAAGTTTCGGACTTTGGCGGCAAGAGTCTAAGTCTTCTTTCATCCGGAACCATGTCAGTGGACCCTGACATCCCCGATGCCTATCGTCTCAAGGGCTGGTACGACTCTGCGGGCCGGATGGACACCTTCAATACGCATCAGGGCCTGGCCAGTATGGGTGGCGCTACTGGACGAAAGGACGAGGCCAAGACCATTTCCCAGATCAAAGACGAGAACCTTGATATAAACGACCAAGTATACTATTCCATCAAGGCTACCATCCTTTTCGTGAAGCAGGACAACTTTTGTTACCCTGCCTGTCTGTCCCAAGGATGCAACAAGAAGGTAATACCGCTTGGAGACGGCACGTGGCAATGCGATAAATGCAATGTGTCTCATGACAAGCCCGACTATCGTTACATCTTGCAGCTCAACGTTGCCGACCACACCAGCCACCAGTGGCTGAGCTGCTTTGACGATACTGGCCGGATAGTGGTCGGCATGAGTGCCAATGAGCTTATGGAGCTCAAGGAGACTGACGATGGCAAGTTTATGGCGGCGTTTGAAGCAGTGAACTGCAAGAAACTGCATTTTAGATGCAGAGCCAAGATGGACAACTTTGGCGATGCGCCGAGGTAAGTTTCGGTTTTCTTCAGATGATGTTGAGTAGAGTGCTGACTATGGTTTTAGAGTGCGATATCAAGTGATGAGTGCTTCGCTATTGGACTTTAAGGCGGAAGCCAATAAGTTGGCCGAGATGATCAAGCAATACAATCTCAACTAGAAACTGGCTGGCGTTGACTGGGTGGAATAAAATATTGATGGGCAAGTGATACAGGATGACAAGGCAGTTCGCTGGTTGTGCTGCTTGTATATCATAGCATATGTACTTTATTGCGGGGATGACACAAAACGACGATGCTTCGAGTAATGCAGATTAACCTATGGCTTCGCTTGATGGCCATGTAAATCTAACTTTTAATCATTTGATGCTCACGTTAAACCGATGATGTTAGTTGACCAGAGTGCTAGCTTGAGGCAAGGATGTGAGTAGATAGGCGGAGCATATACTGAAAAACTGAAAAGACAAGTGTGGATAAAGCATCCCAAGAGCTCCTATTTTCAAGGTCGAATAGTCTAGCATGGGTAGCTTTGACGCAACATGCATGGCCCTGGATCTATTTGGTACCCAGTTTCTCACATAAGACTATGAAGAATGCCTTCTTTTTGGAGCTTCAAAATGGGCAGTATACCTAGTTAGTCCGTATATACGTAACATGGATGTAATCGGCATTTAGCTCAGCAGGGACTCTAACCAAGGCTCAACTTGTTCTTTTGTTTTTGCCTACTTGAGTAGGTGCTTATTCTAGGAAACTAAAAGGTGGCGTTGAACGGAATGGCTGGACAATGATGGGCGGATGGTCTCCCAGCCACCAATATTATTTCTTTTCTCTCTCCAAGAGACTTGGCCCCTCCATTTCTTTTTTTCTTCCTTCTGTTTATGTTTGGTGGAGATACGACATCCCTTTTTGTTATGGGATGAAACACTGATGTTTATTTGGGTTCGGGGACATGCAAGGTTTGGGAGTTGGTTGGGGTGAGAAGGGGGAGAAAGAGAGGGAGGGAGGGTAGATGGCACGCCGGGTCCCGTGGTCTGTTTGATATGCCGAACAGTCTGCACGCCGTAAGGCCTTGAAAGATGGGGCCTAAGCATGCTTTGCAGTTGTGCCCCGTAAGAATTGTGCCCCGCAAGATTCCAACATTAAGATTGTTGATGATACATGCATCACTAGTAGTAATACAAGTAAAAAGATATACTCGCAGTTGAGCAACAGCTCACTGTTGACAGGGTTACTAGACTCGAGCTGCAGCGGCGGACAGAGGTGGAGGGAGGTGGAGGGAGGTGGAGGGAAGTAGGTAAGGAGAAGGGAGGTTCGTTAAGCTAGTGGAGTATTGGCAATTCGGAGACGAAGGAGTAAGAAGTCGGGCTACGGAGCAGGGAGGGCGCGGGAGGGATGAGGAGGAGGAGGAGACGAAAGAGGAGGAGAAAAAAAAAGGAGGGGTGGTTAACGTTCATTAGTTGCATGAGAGAATAGAAGCGAGAATGGCCCAGCTCTTGGGCTAAACAGGCATGCTAAGGCAAGCTCCATGCCATCCCGTCTTTTTGCGCGGTTTTGAAAGGAGCAATACTTGTAACTCTCTTGCTCTGCCGTAGATGGCGGCGCATCGTGGCGCGGTGATTGCCGCAGGCTTCGAGGCAAGGCGAGTTGGTTGGCAAAGGACGATGGACACGTAGGATGGGTTATTGAAGTGCCAACTAGGTACGGAGTACGGGCGATATCAACCCAACTTGATGCTAAACTAGATGGGTATTATTACAAAGGTGCTGTCTGTCTGTATGTAAGATATGTACGAGTAGTGTATGAATGCCCAGTCGGGGAAACGCGGGATGAAGAGAGAGCAAAGAGCTTGGAGGGGAAGGCCCTTCATGTCTGGTGACACTGCGCGCGGTTGTCTAATAAAAGACTAGCCTCCTGTCTGTCTATTCCTTGGGAAGTTCTTAAGCCTTTGGAGAGTGAGTGGGTAGACAAGTGAGAGAGATCTTTGTTCGAGAATGATGGACATGAGAGCAGAGGTCCATCTACAAGAGGAGTGACAAGGCTAGACTAATACCTGCATAGACAATACAATACCTACATATAGCAGGTAGATATGCACTCTGTAGATACCAACCCTGGCAGTTCAGCGCTTGCTAGTTCCCCAAGCTTCCAGCCATATCATGCACTGAGATGTAACTCTGGACGTCTCGGGATAGGCGCTGTGGGCGCTGTGGGCACTGGCAACGCTGAACAACTGCTGGATGCAGACGCTACTGCGCAAATACGGTATCCGTCGATGCCACTAAAAGAAAAAAAGATGAAGAAAGGCAATGGATGAGTATGTCTGCAGCTTTTCTTTTTTTTTGTAAAAATTCCCTCGGCTTTTTTATAATTTTTTTTTATAATAATATCGGGATCAACGGTTCCATCCTTTTTTTTTCTTCTTTCTTTCTTTCTTCTCCCTTTCTTTTCCTTTCTTCGCTCTGCTTCCTTTTGTTCTCCTTCTGCTGACGGATGGATTGGCTCCGACTCTTGCCTCCTCCTCTCTAATACCCTCCTCTCCTACCTACCTAACCCTCTTTCCCCCAATCACGACCCCCGCATCCCCAATCCTCATCATCCAAGTACTCTGTGCTCTGTATTAGTTGGCTATTTTTATTTCACCTCTCCCCCCTTCTTACATCCAATACATGCGCACTCCCCATTGCCCTGACTGATCCATCGCAATCCCCGTCTCCAGTGTTTCCCGTCTCTCTGGAAACCATAAGAAACCCTTGACGAATCGCATCGTCATGTCGGCTTTGTTTCCGGCTGTCATCACCCCCCCTGCAGTATAAACCTTGCCTTGCGATCATCCTTTGATCTGACTGGATCATGCTTGTACATACTCCGTACATACAAGCAAGTAACTTACGACATTATTACCTTTGCTTTTAAACTACCAATTTAGCAAACCTCCGAACCAGCCTGGTCTTTGCTTTCTCTCGGCGCCTTAATAATATCTACTTCTCTCTCTCTTCCTCTCTCAGCAAAACCCGAAACTGATCCGTCACCAACAACGTCTCACCAAGTCTCACCCGCCTCCGCACGGCTTCCCGTTTCTTTCGCCAGCTGGACAGAGAAGACGCCCCTCGCCGTTGAAGCAAACCAATCCAGGGCCAACCCAATCATTCTGTTCGCTTTGTATGTCTCACATGGCCGCATAATCATTCTGTCACTCAGCCTTCAGCCTCACTCAAGCGGCAAGCGGTTTTCTTGCCCTCCCGCAACAGCGCATTCTTTGTCTCCCTTCTCCAATTGAATGGAGCCCATCAACTTCAAAAACGACAGCCACTACTCGTCCATCATGCAAAGGGTCTCCTGCCCCAACCACGTTGCCGCCACGTAGCCCCATGAATGCTATTTGCTTGTGCCCCTCGCCCATTTCGAGAGCGTGTTTGCAACTGCGACTGCGACCGCAACTGCTACTATCGCTACCGACTCTCCGGCGCTCGGGCTCAACATGACGGCCCCTCCTCCAACAGGCCCTCACCCTCCTACTACTCGTGGCAGCCCCGTAGTAGATGCTGCGGGGCATCGCCAGTTCAAGAGACACAAACTCCTGCCTCATCCGCCCCAGCAGAATGACCGCGGTCGGGACAATCAACGGCGCACGCCGAGAACTTCCCAGTCATCCATCAATACCATCTCAACCACATACAACCCTTCCGAAGCCCACGAACAACACCAGCAGCCACCAAGCCCTCAATCATTAAGGCATCAGTCAAAGAGGATAGGAACTGGCCCGGATCTGCCTCCGACACCCCCAACCCACTCGCGCGCATCTTCCAGTACTTATTCCGTCAGTCCAATAAGCCCAACCGACACTGAAAACAGTGTGCAACTTCCTCCTCCCACGGTAAAGCGACCGCCTGCGACACCTCCCGACCAACGAAGCCCTCCGACGCCAGATGTAACCCCGCCGCAGCCTGCGAACCTGGCAAAGGCCCTGCGACCGAATATGAGGGACCGGGGACCCTCATCCTTGAGCAACATGGCTCCAGACTCGCGCACCGAATCCTTCAAAACTGCCCGAGAAGAGGTGACATCATCATCCTCCGAAGATGAAAGCGGAAGGTCTGTTGTGCGGCCGACTGCAGCCTCCACCGCCTCTCGAGCCACTGTTCGAGCCCCCGGTGCTATAAATCGCGGCGGTAATAAATCGCAAGCATCAGACGTTACCTTGCGACGGACGACGGGATCGCCGGGAGAGAAGCGTGCCTCTGGCTCCAAGGGAGAATTTAAGAAATTCGACGGGAGCTGGAGTCCTGTAGGTAAGAGCGCGCGAGAGGAGGATGAACGCCTACAACGAACGATGGATAGCATGAAACGGAAACCTCTACCCAAGCGACCACAGGTCAACGGAAATCGCGATCAAGTTATTGATGATGTGGTGGTGGTTCAGCCAACGAATGCGGCCAAGGCGGTCCGTCAATTGCCTCTCAAAGAAACGACTGAGACTGCTCCTTCGCCGAAACGAGCGCTTGCACAAAGGCCTGAACGGATGCTTTCGGCCCCCTCAAAGCCAACAAGACCAAAGGCTCAGACAAACGTACAGCGGACTCCTTCGGCACCCTCTAAATCCATGAAGTCGGACAGCCAGACAACCGTAAATTCACGGAAAGCCTCAAATGCCTCGATGAGCTCTGCATCCAACGTAGTGGAGGTTTTTCTTGTGGACGGTCCTCCTCGGAGACAAAAAACTTTACGACATGTGCGGAAGCAGAGCGCTTTGAGGGATCCTATCTTGAATGATCCCGACTCCATCGTGGATCGGGTCGATCTGAACAAGTCACCAAAACCGCCTCGAGTTATCCGGAGCACAGTCTTCTCTGATGTTAATAGTCGACACGAGAGCGTTGTTTCGGCACTATCAAACACTACTTCCAGATCCATTTCGAGCAATCGCGCCAGGCGAGAGATATGGAAAAGCGGTGCTATCCCTGTTGTCATTGTTCCAGACCGAAAGTCATCGCGGGGACCCAAGTCCAGGGAGCCCTCGCTCCGATCGACGTCTAGCAAGCGCTCGAAAGGAACCGCCAGCTCGGCCTCTACTCCCATCGGTACACCTTCAAGGAATTCTGTTCCTGTATTCGAGCGGCCAGCCCGTCGAAGCCGAAGATATTCTGAGTCCGATCGCTCGGACCAGCGAACTATCGACTTTCCTCCCACCATCCCAGCACGTTCTTCTTCCCTTTCAGCTCCAACAAGTCGTAATGCTTCAAGGGCGGCCTCGACAAAATCAAAATCGAGCAGTGTCAAGAGTCGAGTTGATGTTCGACCGCAGCCACAATCTAAGTCAGAGCCGAAGCCAGAGCCAGAACCCCAACCTGCCCAGAAGGTCTACGTCATCAGTCCCAGTCCTCCATTGGGTGAAGTGCCTTTGTCCTCGGATACCCGAGACTTGGAACCGGCCGATACACACGATTCACTCGCTTTTGATGGATACGATGAAGCTTTGTCTCCTAAAAAGATGTCATGTCGCAACACACCATTCTCTGTCATTTCTATGGAGACATTTGCGACAGTACCTGAATTGTCTGAAGCTTTAGCCATCCACATGTATCCCCATCAAAACTCGTCTGTGCTGGTGGTCAATAACTCTGGCCGACCATCAGACGTATCTGATAGTCAGCGAGAGACAGAACCGCCAAAGATAACAAGGACCAGCCCGACTGAAAATATCCCGGCGACACCACCGCAGAAGAAGGTTGTTACTCTACAGGACGTTGAGTCACCTCTCCGTAACCCTCGAGCACCTCCTCAGCCACCCAAGTATCCACCCGCCATCAATCTTATCCCCGCTACACCATCAGGTAGTACCCCGGCGCACGAGAGAGTTGCTCGACAAGGTAATTACTTTGAGTCGCTCAATGAGAGACCTCCGCGACGGCTTGATATGGTGAAAAGGGCACTTAGCCGACGGCGCCACTCAGTTGATCTTACACCAACAGCCGGTAAGGCACCGGGATTTCTCACGCGAACCTTTTCCCTCTCGCGCAATACGCGGAAGGGTGTTAATGGAGATGAAGAAAAGGAAAACGCAGACATTGAAGGAAAGGGGGATGACAAACCTGCCGAAGGAAACAAACTGCACCCACTTTGGCGACCCCAATGGTCTAGCGACGAACAATCTGATTATGAAGAGTTTGGTCGCCGTGGTGACCTTGACCACGATGATGATGAAGTCTATCGCTATCCTCCTGTGGATAATCGCCCGCGGGCTCCGACAAGAAGCCTTAGCGCAAAGGTGAAGCGAACCTTTGCCATTCTGCCGGCTGAGGAATACGCCACCGACGATATGTACGGACCGCAGCGCCGGACTATTCGCCGAACTCCTAGTGGGAACTTGCGGGTAATGCGGCGCAGGAGCAGTGCCGAATCCTTTGGACGACCACGAAGCCCTCGGGGCAAACAAACACCGCCGATCAGCCGGCCACGAAGGGGAATCTGGCGGAGCCAGAGTCTTAATAGAGCAGACAGCTTGAAACGGCGTTTTTCGATTGGAAGCAAGTTGGAGGAGATTCAAAACATTCCACAAATGATTAGTGAGAGAAGACGGGAGAAGAGGTCCCAGCAGCTTCGCCAGATGATAAGTGGACCGAGGGAAGTTCGTGATGGGGTCGGCGAAGTAATCAGACGCGGCAACACGGGAGTTCAAAGTACTACAGTTCGGCAGTTCTAAGTCTTGCCGATTGATTCTTTACGACAGCAACGATTTTTTGTCTTTTCTTCTTCTTTTTTTCTTTTCTTTCTTCCCCTGGTCCTCTTTTAGATGCGGAATGCCCGGAGACAAAAAGAAAGGGAACAAATGAAAATTTTCGAACTATGATGACAATGGAGGGGGGATGGTAGAACTGGGATTTGGCAACAGATCTCTTACGATTGCAATGATATAATGATTTTACGACAAGGGGGCCGTTGACGTATTTTTTCTCTCTCGCGCGGCTAGGCAATGTTCTTTTACGATATAAGATGGGAGAGGTGTTTTTGATCCAAAACTTTTTTTCTTCTTATACGGGGAAGTAATTTACGGGGTGGCTATGACGATGTGGATGTGGAACACGTCTTTTGCTTTGAAATGTACTATAGATGGGAGGGGGGTTTCGCTATGATGCCCATCTTTTTGATGACCTGCTTATACCTTTACGATTTGGCCCTTTTGAGGATACCTTGCAAGAATACGAATGCTTTTGGAACTTGATTTCAATGAGTCTCTCTCTCTCTCTCTCTCTCTCTCTCTCTCACATGTGCTTTTCTAGGAGTGAACAAATATGTATCATTGTCATGTTGTACCTTTCTGCCCAATCTAGAGTATTACTTTGATTGTTTCGTCTCCATCAGGAGTGCCGGAACATGATTTTCCAAATCCAAAAAAAAAAAAAAAACGCCTGTTGCGCCATGAATGCTAACCCGTTTAAAATCCCACTCATCCGTCTCAACGTACAGTGCCATGCTATAGCCATCTATCGTCTATCCTGACCTGGGGGAGGAGGTCCTCCGGGAGGGAATCCGGGTGGTGCACCAGGGAAGCCATGCGGTCCAGGAGGTGGCATACCGGGTAAGCCAGGGAAACCTGGTGGTGGACCACCGGCCTGTCCGGGAGGAGGGAAAGGTAAACCGCCTGGAGGGGGGAATGGGAGACCGCCCGGTGGGATGGGTAGACCATTGGGTCCTGGTGGGAAGGGGGGCATGGGAGGCATGCCGCGAGAGGGACCGCCGGGGGGAGCTGTGCTGAGGTGTTAGAATGAGGTTGAATAGACGAAGCTGAAGGAAGGTAACGTACGTGGCAGGCCCTGGGGGAACTGTCCCGGAGGAGCGCCGGGCATGCCGGGGAAGGGGGGCGGAACACCTAAGTTTGATGATGTTAGTATTGGCTGCGTGAACAATGGCATCGGGTGCGTGCAAAATGCGCGTTGATTGGGCAGGAGGAGAAGGAGGAATTCGTACCTCCTGGGAAGCCAAACGGAGGCGGGAAGGCGTGGCCGTGTCCGGGCTGATTCTGGGGAAGCATGGGGTTCGCGTGTGCTTGGCCCTCGGCGGCGTAGGAGGAGGTGATGGAGTCGATGACGGACTGGGCCTTTTCGTGGCCGATTTCTAAAGAGGTGAGAAAGAAGTGTCAGTGTCAGTGTCAGTGGCGAGAAAGCGCGGCGAGTAGGAGGTAGGATTGGAGGGGAGATGGTACGTTGGTAGTAGTCGACGACGTTGCGCAGGTGGTTTCTTCCGCTGTTATGTGCCTTGCGCACGCTCATGGAGTCGTGCGTCAGGTAGACGTCGCAATAATCGCCTGGTGGAAGGGTCAGTTTGTCGCGTTTCTCGATGTTGTCGTGGGAGACTCTATATGAACTCACAGAAAACTAGAGGAGCTGGGTTAGCGATTCGCTTCTTAAAAGAGAGGGGGGGCGCATCAAGAGGGATGGTAACTCACATTTGGGCATCTTGGCGGTGGTGGTTGAAATCGCGATGCGCAAGTCAAAGGCTGTTGTTGTTGTAATATTATTGTTTTTCTTTGGTATATTTCTGGAAGCTCTTTTTTTGGTTCCGCCGAGGCTGAAGGATTGGAATCAAAGGTTGGCAAGGCTGCCCCACACGTGATGCTGCAACAGCAGAGGTGGGCCCTGATTGGCCAGTCTGGCTTTAAGACGGCCCCGTACGCGACACCTTGCAGTTTAGAGCCAAACCAAAAAAAAAAAAGAGGTAGTCGTGGCGCATAAACCCCCCTGGAAATCTATTTGTACTAGTATTACTACTGATGTATCTGGGATATCTGGCCAGCAGTGCGCATTGAAAGCCAGTGTCCTCCTCCCGCACTGCAACACCCCCCCCCCCTCCTCTCCATCAACAATCAAAAACCAAGGGGTTTTTTTTTTTCTTCCTTTCTTTCTTTTCTTTCTCGAGGTTGTTCAACATCATGGCCCTCAAGACTCTGCAGTGGCTCTGCAGCTTATTGCTGCTCCTCGGAGCGGCCAACGCCCTCAAGTTCGACCTCCTGGGCCACGGCGGCGCAGAGAACCACAAGAAGGAGAGGTGCATCCGGAACTTTGTAGCCAGGGATACGCTGGTGGTTGTCACCTCGACGGTGGATGGGTACAAGGGCGATGGCATGACTGTCAACATTCACGTATGTTTTTTATCTTATTTTATTTTATTTTATTTTGATATTTTGTACTTGGGAGGGAGGGGGGAGGGGGATTGGATATACTTTGACGCTTTTGAAAATGGGATTGCATCATGGAGAGAGAGCTAACTTGCTGTATAGATTCGTGATGCTGTTGGGAACGAGTATGGCAAACCAAGAGATGTCGTCGGCGAATCCAGAGTCGTCTTTACTTCTCATGCCGATGCTGCTTTCGACGTCTGCTTCGAGAACCTAATCACTGGCCGTACGTCCATTCCCTTCCTCTCCTCATCCTCCTCCTCTGCGCACCCACACACAATGCTAACCTTCAATCCCTCCCCCAGCTCGTCGTCCCAGCCCTGCCTCCCGCCACGTAGAGCTCGACATCGACATCGGTGCCGACGCCAAGGACTGGTCCGCCATCCAGGCCACCGAGAAGCTCAAGCCCGTCGAGGCCGAGCTGCGCCGCATCGAGGAGCTCACCCAAGAGGTCGTCCACGAGATGGAGTACCTCCGCCACCGCGAGCAGAAGCTCCGCGACACAAACGAGAGCACCAACAACCGCGTCAAGTGGTTCGGCGTCGGCACCACCTGGCTGCTGGTTATTCTGTGGGCCTGGCAGATCATGTACCTGAGGGCATACTTCCGCAGCAAGCACTTGATCTGAAAAAAAGGGGGGGCTCGTATACTGAAGGATCTCAATTTTCTCTCTATGCTGGAGAAGCGTTGTGGTACTGCTCAGGGGAAACGAAGAATTTAGGGGTTTGACGATTGGTTTAGGGGGAGGTATTAGAGGAATTTAATGAGAAAAAAAAGGAGGATGTAGACGAACATCCCACTTACAATTAGGGGATACGCATCGAGTCATTGCTAAGGGGGGGGCGTTTGATAACATCATGACCTCACGATCGAAATGGGGAATCTATGATTGGGAAACGAAAAAAAGAAGAATAAGATATGATCTTTAATTGAGTGCCTTGCGTTCGGATTATATGTGCAATTCGTCGTAATGTTCAATGCCCGAATGTAGTACAATGCATCGAAATCTCACGCATAACTGATATGGAAGATGGATGATGCTAGTTTTCGAAGAAAAAAAAAAAAAAAAAAATCTAAGCCAAGACTCAGTTAAGGAGTCAAAGAATTATATATATATATATATCAACCAGAGATGCCATGACGAGCTTCCCCCAAGCCATATATGCCCACTTACATGACAAGCGCTTAAACCATCTATATCATATTACTTACACACAATCTTGGTGCCAGGAAAGAAATCCAAATCCAAGTGCCCATCCACCGCATCAACATCTCCCAATAGAAACACTCAGAACTTTGAAAAAAAAAAAAAGATAAACAAGTTGCAACAAAAGACTATTGCAACTCCCAGGGGTATGTAACCTCAATTGACAGAAATATGTTATAGGTATCCGCTAAGCAACAAGAAGCAAGCACAAACAAACCACCACCACCACCACCACACGAAGAAGACAAAAAAGGCCAGAATGCGAACATGCCCTCATTTCCCTCTTTCTCTCTCTTTCTCTTCATCCATCTTCCCAAAGAACTCCCTTCATGACATGCCGTTCTCAGATCCCGTTCGAAAAAAAAAGAAGAAGCAAAATCCGCCGGCCAAAAAAAAGTGTAGTTTTGCTCCTAGAATGCCTTTGTTTCCCTTTTTGTACCCTCCCCCTCCTTTGGTATATAACGTTGCACGCCGTCCGCCAAATCGGAAAGCTGCAATAAAAGAAAGAAAGAAAGAAAGAAAAAGCCAATTCAGCGCCAGCCGCCTCGTCTCGTCATCGATCATTCGTAAAGTAGCACCCTCACCAACCGTCTAGGCCGTAAGGGGGGGATAGAAACGAATTTGTATCCTCCGTGATCATAGATTACCCGCCACCTTCTGGTAGTATGCTGCTTAGACTCCTTAGCACCTCCATAATGGGTAAATCCTTCGTCCCTGCGCTCCTCTTTTCCCTCTCTTCCCTCTCCTTTAGCCGCTTTGAACTCAGAGCAAGGACCCAATCCGCTTCCTTGCCCGCAACCCTGACTCGTTGCTCCAGCTTATGTACGTTGTCTGCCAGTTGGTCCACTTCATACTCGAGGGATGATTGTATTCGCCGCAGTCTTGCTTCTGTTTTCGATCTTAGAGTGGCAAAGGAGTTGGTTTCGTCGGCTAGATAGCCTCTGATTTTGCCCTCCTCTAGATCTAACAAGTCGAATTCCGGTAGAATAATTTTCTCTGCTTCTTCTGGTGTGAATATTGGTGGCTGTTCTGGCGGCGGTTTCCGTATGGCAAGCCATGATTTCTTTTCTTCTTGTAGTCTGTAAAATATTAGATGAATGAGCAACACACGTGCAACAGCTTCACATACCTCTTGATCTTAGCTTCTAGTGTCTTTAACTTTTCATCCAGCTCAAGATTTCTAGGGTTCGGCTTTAGAATGATTGGTGCTCTTGGCACATCCTCTTCCCTGTTAAACCAGTCTGAACACTCTGATTTTGACGCAAAATCTTTCAATAACTGATCCTGAATCGCGCGAGCTACATTCTAGTTAGTAAATCTTGGCCAGATAATGATGCTGAAATGCGAATTGAACATACCTCCGAGGATTGCGCCGGAATTGGAGTTACCATGTCGAGGTTTGGCGGCCAGCGCACGTTCACCACACCACATCAAAAGCTGCTTCATTCGTCGCGGTTCCGGTAGTCCTTCGGCCTCAATATGCTTGAAGAATTCGGACGGATTGACTTCGCGGTGCGGAATAGCCGCCTGTCCGCTCTCAATTAGGGAACTTGCTCTTCGCCCACGAGACCCGAGACTACTTCTTCGATTTGAAGTGCCTCCCTTTCTACGCATTTCCTTGTTTCGATTGATGATGGGCGTATCGCTCATAGGGAGCGCAATCTTTGCTGACTCGACGGACTCCTCGTGTACAGGCGATTCCTCCACTATTGGTGACCTGGGCGGGGGTGCGGCTTTCTCCTTGCTGCGCCCATTGCTACGAGATGTGCCGTTTGTTCGAGGTTGCGGTACGGGTACAGGTGCTGGTGCTGGTGGTTCATCTGCTGGTGCGGCTTCCGACGATAATCGCGCACTCCTCCTCGTAACCCTCTTGGTGACCTTCAAGGGCGGCTCATCATTAGACGCGTCAATAGAAGGTTTCCGCCTTGAAGATTTCCTGGTAGTCGCCGTTTTCGTTTTCGTCGTAGTCGTCGCATCATCTTCCGTCGCATTCACTCCTGCATCAACCTCCTTAACCGCGCGCTCCTTCTTCGCCGCTGCTGGCCTCCCCCTCCCAGATTTTCTGACTGGTTGTGCTGGCGGTGATGCTACCAGCTCTGATTCTTGCTGTTGTTGCTGTTGTTGTTGCTGCTTCTGCTTCTCCTCCGTCTTGGCCTTTTTAGATTTCCGTACAAAGTGAAAGTCATCGTCCTGTTCGTAATCGGCGGCCGCTATCCTCCCGTCAGCGCTTCTCTTTCCCTTTGTTGTTGCTGTTGTTGATTGATGCAGATTGGGGGATGGTGATGGTGCCAACGTACCCGGCTGGCGCTTTGATCGGCGCACCGGCTGGTCGCTCATGCTAAGAAGTTGTAGCGGCTGCTGAATAGCTACGAGAGTCGTCATGGATGATGGCTGCATGCACTGGTGCTGATGAGGGACCGCATGGGTGGTCGTTACTCCAAGGTTGAGGGCGGCTTTGATTACGGCGATTATGCGATATGCGGTGGTCTCGGTTAGAACGTCACAAAATAATGCTCGTCGCGTATTGGCGGCTCTCCCAGCTAAAGGGAACGGTCGGCGGTCGGCGCGTCAAATTTAATAGCCAGGTCGCGTTTAATTCGAATTGATGCCGGCGCATCGACCTTCCCGGCGGCGCAAAATGTTTCAATGTCCTGGTGGAATTTCCTCCCGTTTTGGCCGATGACAACGCTATAAAGGTGTTGCTTGGGAGGGGGGTCAGTTCGGATGCGAGAAGCGAAACTCGTGTGTGTGTGATTTGATGCGTCTTGTTATGTTTACCTTGCCTTGGCTCTTGCGAATGGTTCGTGGTGAGGGACGATTTTCCTGCAAAACGAGACTAATCCGCTTTAGGAATCACAGTACCCCACCCCCTCGCTCTCATCACGGCCAGCTTCTCATTGGTCAAATTCTTCCCGACAACACTTATCTACTTGTGGAACGCTTCAACATCTTCAACAATCAGGCCATTCAAATCACTTGGCTTCGTCAAGGTAAAACAACACCGCGCATCATCATGTATAATCAGATCAAGTCCTCATTTAGATAAACAGCACACATTACTTTAATATGCCAAACTCACTTTTTCTCCCCAGACAGCGCCATGATGGTTCCCTCGGATGTCCCTTCACACATGCCTTGGTCGTATACAAAAGATGACAGTTCATATATGCCCGAAAACAAATCAATGAAAGTAACTAAAACAAGACAAACACGCTGTGCTACTTGTGTGGCGTGAATGTCCAGCATGCTGCATAGCCTTGCTCAATAATCATCTACTTAGCTACAATGTTCCTAGTAAATCAAGATTCCGGAAACACCAAGTACATCATCACCTAGAGAGGTACTGTGAAACCACCGTTGCGCCTTTCAGTAAACCCAGATCCGTCCCCACCCAACACCGTTTTGATGTCTGTATACCTTTGTCTCGTCGCATTTGCGTCGAGCACAAATGCGAACAAGACATTTCATGAAAGCCGAAGCCTGTGGAGAAATGTAAGTAGACTGTCTGGCATGAAAAGTCCACTGCGTATGATGTAGGTCTCAGTTTACCTGAACATCAACGGCTTTTTTTCTTTTTTCTTTTTTGCGTCATTAAATTGTTGTACATGGCATGGATCCGTTCAGTGACGAGTTTCGTCACCAATCCAAGACTTGGGTCACGGTGTCTGGGGTTGACTTTCATTCTAAGAGAAACGTCGTTGGACTCCCTGACCAGCCATGACCGGCTGGTTGGGCATTGGGGCAGCCATGCCATAAGGGTTCATCTGGGGGTTGTAAGGCTCAACAACCTGTGACATGAAGGCGCCATGTAGGCCTTGCTGCTGAGTCACGGGGCAGTCCTTATGAGCGAGAAGGAGTGTCTTGAGATTGACAACCTCTTCTCTCAATTGGGTAATTTGTGCAGTGAGCGCATCGTTCTCGCTGCTGAACATTTCAACTTTGGACTGCAAGTTTGCCAGCCACTGCTTCTTTCGCTGGCGACACTTGAGAGCGGCAACACTGTTATACCGTTAGTAGCTGAGGATATATAGTTCAACGGGTCATGGAATCATACCGATTTCGCTCCAAGAAATTCTTGCGCTTCTCCTCGTCTGTCATCTTGGACTTGCCATTTCCGTTCTCATCCTGTTTATCGTCCATCATGCCCTCGTAGTCCGAATTATCATCGTCTTCATGGATACTGGGGACGCCGGTGTTGCTCTTAGACTTTTTGTTTGGCGGCGCTTTAGCAGGCGTCTCATCGGCTTTCCTCCGGCCATTGGCGGCTGGAGTGTTCTTCTTAGCCTTGCCTCGCGTCTGAGGCTTTGTTTGATCGCTCCCGTCCGACATCATGCTACCTTCGCTGACACCTCGTCCCGGTTCAGCTTTGGTATTCGACATGTGTGGTGACGTGTTTGTGCTTTGGGGGGCCGCAGGTGGGGGTGGTGGGTGCGCGTGTGCAGGTGCAGATGCGGTAGAGGCTGCAGTGAACTGATTATTGTTTTGAGGCCCGTTTCTTCCTTGCGCAAGCATGAAGAGACCATTAGCCGCATCGTTGTCGTGAGGATCAAAGGGGCCGGAGGCAGGTTTTGCTTCGGCTTTAACAACTGAAGTACCGTTGGGCATGTCTTGGGGTTGTGACGTCACTGGCTGGGGCGGTTGCTGGGGGGGCGGTGGTGGTCTTTGTGCGACGTTGTTCTGTTCGCGTTTGGTCGCCGCACTCAGAGCCGTGCGGTGGAAATCAATTGTCCCAGGGGTCGCACCACTGCCTGCCAATTGAGCAAAGATTGCTTGTGTATTGGGGCTTGGAGCTGGGAACATAGACCCGCTCCCACCGGGAGTCAGGCCTGTCCGCAATGAAGATTCGTTGGGAGTGGGAAAGCTACCACGAAGATGATGTGTATCGCTAAAATAATCGTTCGCAGGACCGGAGAGCATAGCAGGACTCAGTGGGCCCGTTCGCAGCGAACCTCCTCCCCAGTTGAAGGGAGTCGCGTTGCTGCCGGGTAATAAGGATGACGGCGAGGTCAAGGCGGCAACAGAGGGAAGCTTTGTACCACCGGGTGTTTCTGGCCCTCCACCTCCCCCGAAGGACTGCTCAAACGGATTGGGCTCCAGACTGAGAGATCCGCCGACAGTAGCAGCGAAGAAGTCTGGGGTATTTGTGCCTTGTTGTTGTTGCTGCTGTGATGGAGGTGGTTGTTGACCGGGTCGCGGTGGCGGCGCAAGAGGTTTGGCAGCTGCTGGAGCATTGGACGGCCCGTCCAACTTGTTTGAGGCTTCGTTCTTCGCGCCGGGGGCAGGAGCTGTAATCCTCACGATAGTGAGCAACACGAGTCACGAACGTTTGAAGAGATAGCAGACGACGACAATGACAGCAGCATGGGATGCAATGCAATGCAAATGACGGCCGTCCAGGGAAGTAGTGCGCTTGAGAGTGACGATGACGGTGGTGGAAGAAGGAAAAGGGAAGTATGACGATGCAGAGAGCTTAATGGGGTTGACATACCTTGCCGTGTGGGGGATGTGTTGGACTGTTTTGGGGACTTGGACTCTGTTACGTCGGTTGCCGAAATCCCCATGGTGAATGATGATGTATTATATCAAGTAGGTTTAGACTACCACCACGTGTTGTGGGGGGGTTTAAAACAGGATGATCCAGTGGGAGAAGGTAAAAGACGAAGAGAAGGGGGAAAGAATGGGAAAGCAAAATGGCCACAAGGGATCGAGAGGATGAGGTCAGAGGCAGAATGGCGTTGGATTGGTAAAAGAGAGGCGGTGGACCAGCTTGGAGAATAGCGCGTGTGTATGTGTCTGTATGTGTGTGCGTGAGTGAGTGTGTGTGCCTCTCTCACTTCTCTTGTCTCTCTCTCTCTCTCTCTTTCGACGCTCCTTCCTTGCTGTTAAACTCTTATTAGGCCAACTTGTTTTTTTTTTCCTTTGGCCCAGATGTTCCAAAATACGCCTTTTTTTGACGGGAGATTGTTGGTGTGATGGGATAATAGTATAGTATCAATTCTTTCTTTCTTTCTGGGGGGGTGTATGGCTAAGGGCCCAAGAAGCCAGCCCGGCGCAAGCGCGTTGTTCGCAGCCAAAGAAACCCAAAAGCTTCAGATTTCGCAGTAAGAAAAAAAGATGGATTACGGATGCGTCCTTGCGTCTGAGACCTGCTCTCTTTTTTTTTTTTCTTGGTTTGTTTTTTCCCCCCTGCAAGTCCCCGTAATTCCTCTTTTGTTTCTGAAAAATGCTACTCTCGAATCGAACTGGTTTTCAACGGCGGGGTGCAGTTTGTGCAGTGCGCTGTGCAGTGTGCAATGCCGGAAGGTTGCGTTTGATAGTCGGTTTTGGGCGGTTTGGGTGTGAGGAGGAAGAGGTGCACGATTGTGGGAAAAAGAAGACGTCAGAGATGACGTTGTGGAAGCAGCGAAAAAGAAGGCGCAGAAAAAAGAAGCGGCGGGCGGCAGCTCCTGGGGTCCTTGAAAAAAAAGTCTTGGACCGTCTCTGAGTGGCCACCGGTACTAACAGACAAAATATGGAGACCTAAAAGACAGCAGGTCTTTTCGCTGACAAACTCGGCCGGGAGATGCACTGTGCGGAACTTGGGTTACTATGATATGATTGGATGAGAGGGGAGCATGTACTTGGGGCAGCTGGGGGGGAGGGGAGGGCAAAGAGGTAGGTTACCATTAGATCGACGTGGCATCCGAGAGTCTGAAGAGAAGAATATGCGATAGATAGATATAGAGAGAGTGTGACAGAGTGAGAGCAAAAGGGCTGGGTTTCGTTCTTCATTCCTGGTTACATTTCAAGCAAAAGAGAGAAAGTGAAGCAAATAGTTCTCGTGTCAAGGTGGGAATGCCTCACATCTTTTTCCTTTTTCTATCTCCCAAATAAATTACGCCCAACCTGCCGGGGGGATACGCAAGCTGATAAGATGGAGCAGCGGCGGAGCTTGTGTGTCAACAAAGAACCCCTCTGGCACACTACGGTCCTTTTCCTCCGAGTTTGTATCAAGGTCTCAGCAGGACCGGCCAAGGCAGCCGGGGAAAGTATCAAATGCTAGGGACTCATGAGGCACATACCTACACACGGAATACAGTAACTGTCACTGTATTTCGGGCTGTCCTCGTCCTTCGTCCTGAACAACAGGACATGCAATGTAGTCCCTAATTCACGTCCAACTTGCGACTACTTGCGGGGGGTTGGTTTTTGGTTGCGTCAGCCCATCTCAAATTTGCACTGTATGGGTACCGGGCCACTCCCATGGCTTTAGCGTGCCACTGTTAATGCACGAATGGGTACAGCGAGTAAGTGGTGGGGTGCATGGAGCAACTCCACGCTCAGAATCACTGGGGCCAGCAAGAGGTTACCCCTGTAACGTGCATCGGCATGAAGAGGTTCCAGAGGAGAATGCTTGAGGATGGATGGATGGATGAGCGAACAGGAGAGAGAGAAAGAAAAGAAAGAAAAAAAAAAAAAAACGACCAGCCCTGTGTACACTGCAACTGTACCCTGATGATGGGATGAACTTGCATGATACACGGAAAGTAACTGATAGCAGCACAGCAACATGTGATAAAGGGACAATAAGGTTTACAGTAGCGAGACAAATGAGAGACGAGAGTCGAGTCCGTTCATGTCTCGCGGCGTCGTCGTGTTCGTCCGCCATCCATAAGCAGCAGTAAAAAGTAAAAAGGGGAAAAGGCAGAGGAAAGAAGGGGGAAAATTCTCCGAGTTTGATAGCGTTCACTAACTGACTGACTTGGGGGGGGGGGGAAGCAGAGGCAGCACTTTGCTGACGCGACTTCACCGACAGAATAATGAGCAACGATGGATTGCATGGGGGGAGACGGTCCGGCACAAAAGCGCAATTCTATCCACTGGAGTTTCAGCGCTGTGCATCCACTGGAATGGGGAGGGAATGCTGGATTGGAAGAAGAGCAAGAGAAACGGAGTGTCCGCTTGGTCTCTGCTGTCTGATTGACTGATTGTTCCTTCGTCAACAGTAACAGTCACAGTTGGACTCCAACAACCTCCTTCCTTCTTGTCAAGCGAGTGAACAAAGAAGTGGGAAGTGGCAATTTCTTCGCGTCTTGATTCTCTGAAATGGCCGTTTTTTACTGGTGCATCAGATATTGCGGCATGCACTTTGATGCTGGCCACGGCGCTGGGCTAAACCAGAACAGGCCAAACACCGTAACAAACCCTGCGGCTTCCTTTCAGTATGATTATTCCTCCCACGCCCCCCCGTTTCACTGCCTAATCATTCTAGGACAGGGGAGGGAGAGGAAAGGAAGGAAGAAAAGAGAAAATAAAAGGTTTCAATTACGTCAGAGACTTGAAATAGATGTTATGATTAATTTTCTCAGTCTCTCCGAAAAACTCTAGATGGGAATAGATGCGAGTTGCATCGTACGATCATCAGGTTCAATAGAAATAATCAATGCGCTTGAATGAGGAGCCGAAAACCAAAAGGTCCCCTTATCCTACCTGCTGCGTTGCTGCATCTTCTTCTTCACGTCCCTCAAAAGAAAAGAAAAAAGCCACAGTGCCTTAACATTTACCCCTGGGTTGTTCTTGTTAGGCTTCTCCACACTGTGTGCAGCACAACTTTGAAGACAGGGGTTCCCTTTGGTTCAGTTGAATCGCAATATGATCGTCTGGTGACGTCAGCACCGAAATCATCCCAGAACACGGACTGTTTGCTTTTTTGCTTTGCTCCATTCGCGCTCCCTGCAATGGTCATTCTCAGTCTCTCACACTCACTCACACTCTCTCTCTCTCTCGCTCTCGTTCTAAAGGATTTGCTCAATGGAATGGCAACGGGGAAGGGCTTACCCCCCTACCTCTTGGGGCTTGTTTGGTTTTCACAACGGTCCAACTTCCGCACCCTTTCCAGCATTCCAATTGGCCATGATGTTTGCTGCTTATGCCGCCCGTGTTCTTTGTGCCTATGTACTATCGTGAGACTTTCCCCCCACTTCCGTTCTGCATCCTGACGAACTATGACGCATTCGCCAAGATTCTGTCCCACGTCAATTTCGAGCATCGACGCGCGACAGCTTGTCATGACAGAGATGCAGCTATTGCGAAAACTTATCAACATCTCAACACTCTGTTACATATATATGGCCTCGCATCCTACAATGCTGCTTGTTCCCGCCCAAAGCTTCAGGACACACATGTGACAACCTGCTCCGACGTGGGCTCCTCCTTCTCCTTCTTCTTCTTCTTCACACAAATGTCTCACTGGCCTCGAGAGCCATCCATCTCCCTTTGGCTTCTTGATATCAGATGCAATCAATACCTAACCATTTCCATGTCCAGGCTGTTTGAAACCTAACCGCCCTTCTAGCCACAAACAGACTTGTCGATCACCGTTCTCCACCCGACCCTGGGGGCATCCGTTCCGGTGATCTTCGCAGAATGTTGCCTACTGAAGCCTTACTGGTCTCCAGCCTTGCCTTGTCTTGCCTTGCCTAATTCCTGCTTCCATCAAAAGAAGACTCGTTTTGCACTCGGCCCATTCAGCCGCATGTGCACAGGCACGGGGGCTAATGATCGAGATTCCTGTTTGATCTGCCCAATCATGCAACCTCCGCGTTTGGATTATCTGCCGGTGCTTCCTTGATTATCAATCCCACCCATCTACTTTTTCCGTAGCCCAAAACAACGCCTTGTTTTGACGGCACAAACACGAGGGATCTTCATCTGGGTAGCACAAAGAAGGGAAATCCGCGAGTCCAGTTTTCGGAGATAGATTGTCCACTTGGCTTCGTCGAATCGAGATGTTGTTTGTGATTTGTGATTTATCTAATCACATGGGCTCTTCTTGCAGAGTCACATCCTCCCTGTTTTCCAACCAGATTTCAGTTATAGTGGAGGTTCCTATTAGAACTCAAACGGTGGTTGGCTAGTGTGAGAAGACCATATTAATAATTGGGCGGCAACTTGGACAGCTCACTCACCCTTTGCGCCTCACACTATGCGTCCCCCCGGGCTGATAGTCTAATCCAGCTGCATGAGCCTATTGTCAGGAAAGTGGATTATGCGGGACATGGAAAGTCAGCAACCGAGTCCTACTCGGCTATTACGCCACCTCTTCTTCACCTAGGGGGCAACATCAAGGGGCAAAAGGGTAGCTTATTGTAGCGGTAATGGCACCATTTGGCATGTATGCCAGGTCGTGTGGATGATGGAAGTACATGGCAGCGAATATTCGACAGATAGTTGTTGATCGCCACGGAGACTGAGAGATGGTAAAAACAAAAAAAGGTGGACAAAATAAGGCAACACTCTAGAAGAACTGCAAAAGTCGATGGAACAGTAGGACCTAGCAGAACCACCAAGCGAGTTGTGGATTACGTCGTCACTGGGCGTGATAGGGGGCAAGTTGGTTTATTCTCTTTCCGGGCGTTTCTCTTGCTTCTATCTCATCCTTGTTCTCGCCGGGTTTCCGATTCTTCTTTACTTCCTCAACGTTTCCTAACTTGTATCGAAGCGTATCCAGCTCCACAGCGCCGTCATCGCGAACGTTGCTTTTGGCTTACCACCCACATGCCCCTTGGCTCAAACTCTCCACGAACTCTATCCGCCATGCCTTGTCTTGCTATTTAGTATTAGAAAGAGACAATAAAAAAGAAAAAAAAAACATTGTACACTGGGTTTTAGTGTTTTTCCCACTTGTAGCCATAGGCCATCCTCTTGTTACCAGTATCGCTCCAACGTGTTTACCCCTGACGTATTTAGCTACCCTATTATCCTCGTTTATATTCGCTCTACAACATTACCCTGATTACACTCCTAGAACAGCGTACAACTCTCTTGTTTTGAGCCATAGTTCTGCTAGCCAATTGTGTCCTATTTTTTGGCCTGCATTGCTAACTGGCAGGCAGAGCGACAGTACGCAACATGTCTACTTCAAAATATTAGGCCGTTCAATCACGCATATTTCTTCATGTTGGCTCAGTCTTCATGAATGAGTAACTATTATCCACGAGTAAATATCATTAACAGCTCCTACACCCCGGAGAAATGCACGGTTTTATTCCCAAAGACTGTCATTTATACTTGGTCCCGTGCAGCATCGATCTCCCCATCTCGCTTCCCACTGCCGAGCTGCGTCCCAGAATACACACCCCGAGTGCCTGATTTCATCGCCTATATAAGTCCCAATCACGTTACTATAAGTCCCACCCCAGATAAGCTTCCATGTCAGAGGCGGATGCGTCAAGTCTATCAGTTCGCTAGGCTTCTAATCTCTAAGAACAGATAATGGGTCATGTCTGGCCTCCTTCTCGTCCCTTTTTGAGGGACGATCTCTATATCGCGCCCAGATTGGTGTGCCACCCAATAAGCTGTTGAGGAAGGTACTGTTTAAACAAGCCATCTCTTTCTACACTAATGTGACGAGTTGTTCATGGTCCACGGTTGAGAAAAGCCCAGTGTGTAGAAGATCGAGACCACGGGACAGAGTCCCCTTTGTGGAGCATTTCATGTAGGCCTATGACCAATGGGCAACGGATAGATTTGAGGCTAATGATAGAACAAAACTCACAGCCCATGTGTAAATGAAAGGCACCCGCCGGCATAGGTGACCTTGGACCATCAGACTTTTGTGTTGTTTTTTATTAATATGACAAGTAACCTGTTTTGAAACCATGCTTATACTTTTTACTATCAAAACCATGAAAACGTATAATCTCCTGAATCTCCCATGGCTCGTACGAGTCGAAGAGTAAGAACTGAACATTAGTAGATGTAAAGTCTAGTCCCCAACCCGAAAATCTGCAATGCTTTCTACTTTAGAAGAGGTTGCACATGAGTTGGAGGCGGTATATGACACGCATTAAACGGACTTCTTCCGTTCTGGATAGGGGCTTGTGAACCCTCTGACTAGAGACGGCCTGTTGTGATGGATACGCCAATATCCACCTAATATAGAGTCGAATAAGTGGTCATACTACGGAAGCATTAATCAAGCCGCCGAGCTGTTGTGGTGGCGGTATAGGGAGCACACGGTGTCGAGCCTCTGGTGGTAGTGACCTGAGAGGTGCATTTTGCTGGATGGGACTTCACTTTGCTTTCTTCCTAACGTGACTTGTCCTGAAACTTGTCTGTTCTAAATGGATAACAACCTTGTTTGTTGGGGGAGCTGGGCCTTGGAGGGAGGGACCCTTTAGCTTCCACCGCATGCTCTTGAGTTTGACTAACAAGCACTTCATGATGAGGTATCAATTCTCGATAAAATGGTATTCTAAATATATCAAGCAAATTCTGTTAAATAAATAATTGAAGATGGAAAGAAATAAACTCATCCATTGAGGTAGAATGCCATAAAATGCGCGTATAAATGTAGAGGGTCATTCATGGATGATTCCGATGTTGCTGGCTCAGTACGATGCCTTTCGGCCACGTGCATCCTCAAATGCCACCCAACTTGGCGGCTATGGCTCAAACGATGAGGTATCCCAAGAGGCTGTGGTTGAGGCTGGATAGCTTCATATGCGACGGATCTGCCGATGAAGACTCTCCTTGAGTCCCGTGACCGATGGTTCATGCATCGGACAATTTCTCGATTTTGATGGTGTGGACTTGACCTTGGCGCTCAACACCATCTGCAATGTGAATGAACCTCGCCATCTCGCGATATCTCTCCTGAGCCATGTAATAGATGACACACACCGCAGATTCCTTCTTGCGGACCGGAATATCTTTACATATCCGCTCGCACCCCAATGGCCGTGTTAGTCGTCTTCACATCGTGACGTGACAGCCGACATCTCTGACCAGTTCATCGACCAGAGAGTCTCCATCTACAGCTTCGCCGATGCTCCCTGATTCTTAAAATAGAACCCATGTCTCGGCGCATGAACCCTCACACTCTTCTTCTTCCCTGTCACAATCTCAATCACCACCTCCTTCTCATCCACACTCACCAGCTTCCCCACATCCTTATGCGCCTTGCCCGTATCTGTCGGCGAAACAACTACGACATCTCCCTTTTTCAGGCCCTGAGCAGCCACCATTGGGTCAGTCTCATCAACAAAACCCTCCACATCATGATAATCCGACCCCTCAATCAAGCTTGCGGCTTCTTCACCACCCAACGTAACCACCTTCCCAAGCCTCTTCTTCGCCGTCGAGACAGCATCCTGAAACCTCTTTATCCAAGCATACACCTTGGGAAACCTTTCAGCCGAAAACTGCTCCGCCGGCAACGCTCCAGGAATTCCCGACAGCCAGTGGAGAGGCCAAATAGCCTCGATATCCGCCAAACTCGGCTCCTCCGTCTTCAAAACCCATTTCCTCCCATCAGCCAGCAGAGTCGTCTCCAACAACCCAAACGCAGCAGCAAACTCTATAATCGCCTCCGGTCTCACCCTCGTCATACTTTCTTCACTCAAGTTACCCCCAAAAAAGTCTCCTCTATCCTTGAAGTACTGTGGATCCTGTAGCATGGGTAGATTGGTAGGCAACAGCATCACGCCATGAGAAAAGATTCCCGCATCAATAATAAAATGCGATAAAAGTCTCTCCACGGCCTTTTGTTCTGCAGTACTGGCGCCCAGTCTTGGTTTCTCGGGGAACATGCTCTCCAGCTTCTCAAGCTGCAGGCGAGAATCCAAATAAACATCTCTACCAATCGACATGATTGGAATGCGCCTATGGGAAAGTCCAAGGCGAGCCACATCTGGCCGCGGAAGCATGCCGGGTTGAAGCTGTATTCACATTAGGTCTAAGATTCTGTGACAGATTAGATGATGTGTTTACATACACATTGTTTGTACGGTATGCCTCGAAGGGCCAAATACCAGGCAATGCGCCTTGCGTATGGCGAGTAAGTGTAGTGATACAAGACAATCTCGGAGGTAACCATTGTTATACTCGTTATTTATTATTCTCTGAAAAAAAAAAAGAGGTGATGAAAGATGCAAATGACCTGACGCGTCAAGAGGTCCAAGATTTAGGCTGAACGCTGTGAACGCTGTGCGTTAATCGTTTACTAATCCCAACTGTTTTCTGTGCTCACACTGGACCTGCGCGTTTCGTCTCACTTCAGACCTCGGTTGCCATCTGGATTGCCGGTGTGGGCAAGGTATTCAACCGATGGCGTGTTATGATTGGTATACACCAAACAACGGAGAAATGGGCGTGATAATAAAGAGCATTGCAACAAATCAAGATTGGCGGCACGTTAAATTTGGAAGCAGATGAACCCTTAATTCTCTCATTGACTACCAATTAACTTTTCTGTGTTCATGGCTTATGGTTGAAATTTGAGCCTTCATTTGGTGTACAACTATGCATCAACCTGCCACCCCAATCTCAACAAACCAGGGTCCAGGTGAAGAAAGATATTCACTATACCACTCCCATCTTGATCAAAATCAGCGAATCTTCAACTCTACCATCCTCCTCCGGAATCAAAATTTCCGGCATCAGCATCATTGTTGGTACCCCAACCGCCATCATCAGGCTGGCCATTTGCCTCAAACCCCCCACCACCTCCATTATCATAGCCCGCATTATCGGCGCACTCAGAGTCCTTAGGTGGCATCTTGCAACGGACTTTGGTATGTCCGTATTCCTCACAGTTAGAGCACTGCACCTTGGACCCTATGATCTATGAGCAAGCTTGCGTAAAGATGAAAACACCAAGTGTCGAGACTTACAATCCTTGGGTTCCGTACATTCCTTGCTGAAATGCCCTGGCTTCTCACAGTTGCGACAAATGACAGAATCCATGTTTCTGGGTTGGTCGCACTCTTTTGCCATGTGGCCTTCTTGGCCGCAGTTTCTGCACGCCCGGCTGCCACCGTCGGGGCAATCCTTGGAAAAGTGGCCCTCTGATGTTGATTAGCATGTATAATTTGCGTGACAAGGTCAATGGATATAAAATTACTCTTGCTGCATTTACGACACTCCACATTTTCGAGATTGGGAGGTTCCTCGCATTCCGCAGCCTTATGGCCGGATTGTCTATTTCATATCAGCATACTTCTGGCAATCTAAAGATGGGGATGAGCAGTAACGCACCCGCAATTCTTGCAAGCAAACTTGTCCACTCGGGGTTCGGGGCCTAGTAGGTTAGGACACAGTCATAAAGGCTTACTGGAAGTGGAACATACAATCTCGAATACGATGACCTTCAGCACCACAGTTGTTGCAGGCTATCTTGGGCTTGTCTGTTCGTTCAACCTTCTCCTGGGTGCAAAACTTGGATGAATGACCAAGCTCGCCGCAGTTGTGGCATTTGATTTTACCACTGTCAACAACCTCACCCGCCTCGTCCAAGCGAGAAACGATCTCCTCACGGGTCTTGGGCCAAGAGTCAATCTCTCGGGGTCTCTCAGGCTGTTCTGAAAACCGGTAAGAAATGCTGTACTTCTTATCCATATTTCCCTGAAGATCCATGTTCGTAAAAACGTTGACGAGCGGCCGCTCAGTGGCAATAAGCCAGATATTAATGTTCTGGTCAATCAACGCCTCCTGGATCTCACGGTAGGTAACGGTTCCACCAAGAGCCTTGACATACTCCTGGACCGCCTCCTTGGCATCGTCAACGTCTCTCTCCGCCGCAGCCTGTTTGAGTTTGTCCCAAGCTGCTTCTGGGGTGGTGTCGGCGATGTGGTCACGATTGACTTTGCGAGCGTTCTCACAATTCTTGCGCATGTGGCCTAGAGTCGTCAGTAACTACAACCGTGCCCCAGTTCTGTGTGCTTGGTTGCATACCATCCTCTCCACAGTTCTCGCAAATCATCGGGGGCTTGTCAGGGCAGTCCTTGACCATGTGGCCCTCTTGTTTGCAGTAGCGACAGGCCATTTCCTTGGGGTTGGGGCAGTCCGAGCGCATGTGCCTATCATGTAGATGTGAGCTATAAGCGATAGAATATGAGGCCAGTTGTTGACTTGCCCTTCCTCACCACAACCGAAGCATTTGTTGTTGACAGGAGCACCGTTGCCTGCATCTTCAGCGCCTCCGCCTCCATACTCGTCGCCTTGATCCGCTACTTGATCATCCTGGGGACCACTACCCCAAGGATCGTCACCGCCGGTGTTGCCAGTTTCCCACTCTGACATGATTTCTGCTGACATGGTAAGTTAGTAGATGATCCAAGAATCGGTTTCTAGGGCTTTGCAATAAGATGTGAATTTAAACTTGTAAACATGATGAACAGAGAGTAGAGGATGGTGAATAAAAGATAGTGCTATGTGCCAACTTTTGCTCCAGCATCAACCTACTTGGTCTCTTGTCCAAGCAGAGGCAACTTGAGGTGGCCAGAGTTTATGGGACAATGCCTGAAAAGATCTGATGAAAGGTTGAGACTGAGTGTACAAGTAGAGACCCAAAGTTGTAAAATGAGGTGAGATGATTGGGGAGTGCGAGATAGAAGGGGGTAGATGAAAAGGGGAGAGAGGAGGGTGCTTCCATAGAAGAAATTTAGTGACAGTGCATCATAATACGTACCCGAGGATTACCAGGTAAAAGATTCAGTTCTTGAGAGGCTTGTTTTGATGAACTGACAAAGAGGTGCGACAACCAGTTGGTGCCAGGGAACGAGGTCTGCGGTATCGAAGATGGCAACTTGGGAGCGTGCTAGAAATCTACCCTCGATGCTGTCAATGCTGAGTAGCAAAGTCAGCAGTAGTAAATAGAGATGATGCTCACATACAGCTTGTGCGAACAAGTCCCTTCAAGAGCAGATTCTGATGAAAAGTTGAAGAGCTTGAAGAACTTGAAGAACTTGAGCTGGTGGGAGAGGAAAAAGAAGAGGAAGGAAGGCTGCAGTTGTTGTCATGGGGATAAGGCAGCAACTGCAGGCATCAACCCATTGATAAGGCAAGAAGTGCCTTTGCCAGAACTTCTCTCTTTTCTCGCCTGACAGCTGGCAACAGGAGGCGATGCATTGACCGCAGGCGACTTATTGCTTGCTGTCTACTCAAGTAGCCGCCCTAACGCACCAGCAACCTCCATCGGTCCCAGAGAAGCCTGGATGCACAGAGAAGTAAAGAATGTTCTGGATTTACAATGTTATTTGGATTGGAGGCATTCAGTTAACATGAATTACCTTTCGAAAGCTGCATTCACCTCATCTGACAATTATCTCCTTGTATTCTCGCTTACCCCCTTTATAAAATAAGGGAATTGACCGGATTCATGACTGTTCTGGATTCTCTTTTCTGGGTTATGGTAAGCCTCTAAAGCAAAGGTTGATCTCAATCTGCCATGCTAGCAACAGCTAATGAATCTTGTCTGAGTCAAAAGGTAGAGGAATATACGAATCTTCACAATGAGTAACCCTTGGTATAGAAGCCAGACGTTGAAACGCATGGAGAGCGAAGAATTAACATTCAATCTTCATTTCCCACGTCAATGCATATCTTCAACAGTAGATTTGGCAGGTTGAAAATACATCATTACAAGTTGTACAAATGAGCCATCTCTTTTATTCTACTGCAGCCCATGTCTTGCCCAACTCTACGACAATATTCCACGCCACAATCGTGGTGTTGTGCCCTGGATACCTAGAAGTACCCTATGCAGTAATGAAAATGTATTCTTACATTCCCAGTAGTACTAGTCCATGTAGCATCATTGCGTTCAAGTGCCATGAACCATCGGCTTGTCAATAGGCAAGATGTATAGACACAACACTCTCTTCATGACTTCGTTTGCTTGGCGCCTGCAAGGAAACATGCTTTATACATTGGTGTTCGTTTGAGGTTTAGCGTTTTTCATAAGGCCTCCCCTCTCATCTTCCACGATTGGCGATGCACTTGTCTCGTTCATGATCTGAACTATTGACAAAATCAGATAATTTTGAGCGGATCGGGATTGAACTTTCAAGTACTCAAAAGGAAGAGACAACTAACATGTCCTCTGATAAAGCTGAATCTCCCTGTATTAGTCATCTTCCGTTCAATACAGCCAGCGTTACTAAAGACCAGGTAACCGGTATAGGTGTTGGGTTATCCTTAATTGTCCTACATATCAGAGACAGTAATGTTGTCGTCAAAACCTTTCCCCCCCTAGACAAAGATCAGGAATCTGAAATGAAGATATATCAACATCTACAAAGTTGTGGTCAGAGACACCCAAATATCCTCAAATATTTCGGCAGAGCGCCACCCAAGTACGAGTTGTTCCGCGGAGGGCTTGTACTGGAGTATCATCCACGTGGGACTCTCTCGTCCTTGTTTGAGCGAGAGGACTTTAAGACCTCTTTTCACGAAAATAAGAAAGGGTTTGTAATCATCCAATCAACTACATCAATCCCACAGTAGTATATTGGCGTGACTGACTGGGAGTCTTTAGTTGGCCAGGGCAAGCAGCCTCGGCTGTTGTTTTCTTGCATTCGCGAGGCGTTGTTCATGGGGATATAGGCCTACATAACTTTATAGTTGATAACGATGGTAGAATAGTCTTATGTGACTTTGCTGGATCCGGCATGGAAGGCATACTTCCAACAATTGCAGCTGGCGTCCGATACTCTAAGCCTGAAAACGACCACAATGATTATCCAACAGAGGAGGACGACATCTTTGCTCTTGGTACAGTCTTATACGAACTTGCTACAAGCGAGCGCCTTTTCCAGGGCCAGAGCAGTCAAGACATATATCGCCATTTACGGGACAAGGAGTTCCCCGACTTGTCGTCCATCCCGCTGCCGTTAAGGCGAATTATTCAAAATTGCTGGACCACGAAAGGGTACAAGGCCAGCGATATCTTGATCGAATTAGGTGTGCCGTCCTATTCTAGGTAGCTACTGGGGAGGTCATTGTGCTAACTGGACGATGAACCCTCACTTCCAATGACTAAATTCATTGCATGTGCGGTCTCCCATTGATAGTTGTTCTATCTTCTCGTTCTGACATTCAAGATTTGCAGCGATTTCTTTGCTCATGTTTGGTATTATTACCAGTAGTCATGCGGACGCCTGTAGAAAAAAAACAAAGACTCTGTAAAAGTGATTGTTGGATATCAGACAATGTCCAGCTATGAATTCACTTTTTAATATGCCGAGGTATGCCGTTAGGAATTGCCTTGGATGACACTAAAGTTGGTAATACATTTGACAGTATAGGGTGGTGTTATGTAGGTACTAAAGCGTCTCCGCGGTCGGAGAGGCCCTCCTGCAGGTTTATCGATAATCCAGTAATGCTGACCCCGCGGTCGTGGGTAGATGCGTGAACCTGAATCATGCTCATACTGTATCCATAGGCAAAATACATTAGTAAACCACAGTATGAAAACCTATTGGACTGACGGCCCCCCCACGACTTACTTGACTAATGGACTTTACTCACATGCGACGTCGAGGAAAATTAGTCTCGTGAATTCTTACAAATCCAAGCATATAACCCTCCTGTCATCCCCCCCCTTTTGCCATTCTATGTTGTATTTCCGTACCTGATACATTCATTCAAGATGGCGCCTTCAGTTGTGACGATAGATCCCACCGACGACTTCTCTTCGCCTGTGGTGACTGCCCAGCGCACTCTCCTCCTCGCGCCACCCTCTCTCGCCTCCAACCCTTCCGCTCTCACCACTGTCGTCTCCCAATATGATCGCTCTTCCACCGACCTTCAAATGATTGATCGCCTCTCGGCTGGCCTTGTCAAACTACCACCCGCCACATACGACCTCATTCTCCTCCTCGCCGATGCCTCTTCCTCGCTTACCGAGACCATCCCGCTCCTGACTCGAACCGTCCTCGGCCCCATCGCAGAATCACTCAAGCCCAAGGGACGGCTGCAGTCCCAAGATGGCTCAAGCTTGGAGAATGCTTCGTTGATAAAGGAGGCCGTGCTAGCAGGCTTGGTTGGCTCCAAGGGCGGCTTCGACAAACCCGACTACGAGGGAGAAGGCACCGTTACCCTCAAGTTGGGCTTCAAGAAGAAGAAGGCGGATGTTGCGCCTGCGGTGACCAATGTAACTGCTCCAAAGACAGAGTCGAAGCCTGCTGCGCCGGTTGGCGTTGGCTTCATCGATTTCTCTGACGACCTCGACGACGACGAGCTCATTGACGAAGACACACTTCTGACCGAAGAAGACCTCAAGCGACCCATCAATATTCGTACGTTTCTCTAAACAAATTCTCCAGATCTACCATACTAACACTACGTCATTACAGCCCTCGAGTGCCAGCCTAAGGCCGGTAAGCGTCGCCGAGCATGCAAGGATTGCACCTGCGGTCTCGCCGAGCGCATTGTCGCCGAAGACGCTGCCCAGCGCGCCGAAACCGAGAAGACACTCCAGAGCCTCAAGCTCGCCTCTGATGATCTCGCCGAAATCGACTTCACCGTCCAGGGCAAGGTCGGCTCCTGCGGCAACTGCGCACTGGGCGATGCCTTCAGATGCGATGGATGCCCTTATATTGGACTCCCGCCGTTCAAGCCTGGCGAAGAAGTGCGGCTGCTGAATAATGAGATTCAGCTGTGAAAGTTGTCGTTATGATTATGCATGAAGCCATGGTTGGGATACAAAAAGCAATCGAGATTGTCATTCAGGGTTTGGAAATTGGCGAACAGGATGGTCAAAGGTTTCGGGAGCTAAAGGTCAGGCTCCTAAGTCTACAAAACACGTAGATTTGGCGTTCTTTGGCGCAAAAGTTCGATTTTCTAGATATTAGATACAAAATACATATTCGTTCTTCTCATCAAAACACAATCATTGCCTCGATGATCTTTTCTTGAAACATTGACTATGTATGTATTACACGGAACCGCAGCTCCCAAACGCCTAATCAGTATCTAGCCAGCATCATATACGGAAGGTTTCCAAACAAGATAAAAAGACTCAGTGTACAACCCGTTATCTCGAACTGGAACCGTTCGAGCTGGACTCACTTGCGGGCCGCTTGCCCTTCTCCCTCACATCCTCATCGCTGTCTTCATCGTCCCCAATGGAGTACTTCCCCCCCGCTGTTGGGGTCTCAACATGAAGATCATCCAACTCGTTCTCATCGAATGCAGAAGCCTCCAGATCGCCCCCCGCGTGTTTTCTTCGGAACGCATCGAGACGGGAGCCACTTCGGCTGGGGGGTTCGCTGCCATTCAGGGCTCTGTAAGCAGCGCCGGCTCGGCGCTGACGCCAGATAAAGTAGCCCCAGGCAGAAACTACAATGATGAGAATAATCAGGACTACTTCGCCGGACCTCTGGTACGCATCCCACTTGGCCTCGTCTAGCTTTTTCTGGGTCTCCTCCTGGTGTGCGTGGGTCTGGTTAGAAGCGCCGCCAACAGTCGTCTCGGGACCCTTTTCACCATCGATACGGCTGTCAGTAGGCTCCCCTCCAATGCTGCTGATATCCACCTTCATGAACCTATCGAGCATATCGCGAGTTCGGCGAGGATAGTCGAAAGGAACCATATGGGAAGCGTTGTAGAACAAGACGTATGTCAGATTGCGAGCCTCCTGCCAGAAGCCAGCGGCCTCGCCCTCAAAGGTCCACTTGCGACGCGGAGCCCAATTTCCAGGAGTCACCTCAAAGCCTTTGCCTCCATTCCACTCCATATTGCTGATGAGGGCTTCGGTACCGACGTGATTGCAGATGAGATCTTCAGCTCCCGAAAACATCAAGATAGGTACGTCCTTGATCAAATCGGGGAGGAGATCGACGGATGGTCTTGCACCCTTGGCCCTAAAAGCGTTACCGACTGCTCCGCTGCATTCTGTCCAACCCGTGTTTCGCTGAGTATTGACGTGCAGTGCATATGTGACATCGGATCTTCGAAGATATGGGGTCACAGAGGCTATGTCCGGGGGCCAGTTCATTCCACAGCTAGGATATGTGTCCTTCAAGCGAACATCATACATGTTAACGCACTTATCGCCCTTCTTGGTGAGTTCTAGCATATTCTGGAGAATAGCCTCACACTCCCCATAGTCAACATGACCTGGGTTGGCGGCTAGGCGGGTTTTGCAAATCCGTAGATCGGCTTCTAGCTTCTTGTGGACATCCGAGTCTTTCGATACCACGCCCTTTTCAAGCGCAAAGGTCAAATAAGCCTCATACTGGTCGTTTGGAGAAACCCAGCCGTTGCCAATCAATAGACCCTTTAGATTCCAAGTCTCCTTGGCTTTTTGGTCGGCAATGAGTTTCTTGTTGCGCGCTACGATCGCATTGGCAATGTAGGGAATATGTTGTCCAGCATAGGACTCGCCCGCAATGTATATCTGATGCATATTAGATCATGCCGTAGAGGGCAAGGATAATGAACCTACATCATCACGATCGTATTCAGGGAACAAGGCAAAGAACTTTTCCAAGAAGATGACAAATTGATCGGCCATCTCGGGTAGGCCGTGAACGTAACTATCGGTATCGACATAACTGAAGCCTGTGCCGACCGGATTGTCAACAAAGAGCAGATTGGCGAATTCGTTCCAGGAGCCGTTGTTTAGCGTCAAGGTATGGTCGTCCTTGAGTCTATAGGGTCCAATCTCCATCAGCGCACCATCCTCGGAACTGCATCCCGGTCCACCATTGATCCACACAACGGTTCGCTGTTTATTCGCAATATGCTTGTTCTGGAAATGCCAGAAGAAGAGGTTTCCATTGTGTTCGGGTGTGACTTCGATGTGGCTGTACCGGCGCAAGCGCGTGCGTTAGCATTTTCCCTGGTTGCGGCATCTCAAAGGCTCCAGATGTGCTGGATAGGACGGCTTACCCAGCGTGCATTTTGATGGGAGGCAGATTTTTAGGAAGGCCCGGAAGGTCGCGGACGTAATAATCGGCGGCAGACTTGTCTGCAGCAATGACTGTGGCAGGCCAAAAGGCCATGAACATTGCCAGCCATTGCCAGGCAGCCGGTTTCGACAGCAGTGCCATGGCGGGAGATGGCGAGTGCTTGTAGCACAGAGACGATTGGGAATAACGAGAGGGAGCGCCGCTGCCTCAGTTACGGTTGAAAAGAATCATCTATCTCTTGGATGATGGAAGAGACAGAGCTATGTCGGGGCGGATGGATGGGAGTTGATGGCTGACACTAACGATGGTGGAAGCAAGGTGGCCGATTGGATGGGATTCGGGTCAGGATGGAGGCTTACGAGTACCGGGCCCTTGCTAGACGTTTTCCGTCGGCCGCTTTCAGCTGCTTTCAATAGAGGGAAGATTCAGTGAGCCACAAAATCGATAGAGTGCACCATGAGATGTTGCCAATGCTATAGCTATAATTGAAGTAAATCGATGTCCTGAGGATGGAAAATATGGTATCGATATGCATCATGCACATAGGCTTTGTAACTGATTTTCCATATTCTTCATCCCGCCACAAACTCTACAGGCAGACTATTAATGTTGAGACCCTGGAGATCGTACTTTAGGTACTTACCTATGTACTTACCTGTAGGTGGCTGAGACGACTCTAGCGGGCCAGGGTACCTGAAATCACTCTCCCGGCTTGGCTGCCCAGGGCTGGTGTCAGTGGTTGGGGCAATTAAAACCGTGCCTCTGATTGGGAATCACCCAATCGCAGCCTATTGTTGTTTGGATTTGGATACTATGAACCTCCTTCAATAGGTGGTGGGTTTGATATCGCAAACACCTAACAATTCTGCTCCAATAACAAGCGACAGAATATCAGGTTGAAAGCCTCGTCATGAATTGTAATAAATACTAATTTTTTATTAGTGATGAAAGATTTAACATGATAATGATTTGGGCATGCAACGAAGACACTGGGTTGTATCATACATTTGTTTTAGGTAGGGCAAGGTTTGCCTTATTGCTCGGGACATTGGAGAGGTAAATGATAGTGCTCCCAGCATCACCAATACAAGAAGCGGAGGCTTTACTCGATCCGAAAATTTTCAAATTTTTGTGTGTGCAATCAGAAACGTCAACACATCAACAAGTCAACGCTCTTCATTTCCTATTGGAACACCAAATCATTCCCATCAGCAATTTTTCATCACAAGAAGATTTGTTCAGACTTGCCCAACATGGCTTCCACTGGGAAAACATTCATCGTCGAACATCTTGACGAGGAGCTCGGCCCCTGGTCAGAGCTCGAGTACCAAGCCATCGCAAGTGAAACTCGTGATACTCATGGCAAATTCATCCTGTCCAGTCTGCCGCCGGCTTTCCAAGTGCCCGCCGCGTTGGCTGCCATTGAGGCATTCACTGCTGAGAACCGCGGGGTTGAGGAGCTCTACGCTGCCAACAAATCCCGGGTCTGTCTCTTGGATCCTGCGGCAGCCAAGGATTTGTCGCCAGAAGACGGTGATGCATTTGATGCCTTTCTTTTTGGAGGCATCTTGGGTGAGTAGACACAGCCCTGCACTGCCATATGTTACTGACCTGGTTCCTCCACAGGTGATGACCCTCCTCGAGGTGTGTATTGTGATAACGTCTCATCACCGGGCAACAGCTAACGAGACCAGACCGAACCTCTGAGCTTAGAAAGAAGGGCTTTGAAGGCCGAAGACTAGGCCCCAAGCAGATGACAACAGATACAGCCGTTCGAGTAACTCGTATCGTAGTACAAGACAAGAGTAAGTGCAGGTTGTTCATGAGGCGAACCCATGACAAATGGCACATCATTAATCATAAACAGTTGCACTAGATCAGGTTCCATATCTTGACTTCCCAGAGCTCAAGTTCAATGAGCACGAGAGCACTCAGATGCCCTTCCGTTACGTCAAAGGAGATGATGGAAAGCCAATCATGCCACAGGTGACCAATCTCGGCTACGCAGTTTCAATATGAACTCTCACTGACCAAGCTTCATAGGGAATGGTCGAGCTGATACAGAAGGATGCCGACAAGGCCGTGGATGACTTGTTCTAATATCATGACTATATCTGAGGCATCAGAAGGGTATCACAAAAGGCAAACTCCACAACGAAGGGGGAGTCCACCATCCAATAAATGACAGACAACGAGGAAAGAGAAAACAATGACAAATGTGCCTCCTCTTTCAAGTATACATGATTACTGAGCTCGATATTGCCAAGCTTAAGCAGATAGGTCACCATTGCTCGGATTGGGTGCCGCCCCTCACACGGCACCGATCTGCGGAGAAGAATCATCTATCTGCGACCGGCTGAACATGTTGTGACGAACGCATTGGCTCAAACAAGCACCATGCCATTCACAGAGTGAGGATCTGGACCCATGTTGGCATGTGGTTGGCCACTCATCTTACACACAGTGTTTGCCCTGAATCAAGGCAACTGTCAAGCCTCATCTGCCTGATTTTTTTTTTCTTTACTATTGTTTCGTGTCACACGTCTGAACATCCTCATGCGACTGACCACCGGATCGGAAGGCGGCCGTCCATGTGAAATTCTCCGATGCCCAAGTGGAACCATGAACACGGCGAAAATTTGAACACGAAATGCTGTATTTTGTGAGCAAAGTAACTAAGCGTAGGGGCGCCGGACACGTCAGATCTCAACATCTAGGTCGGAGAATTTTGACTAGGTGTACAAGAGTTGGCATCGGATATCGACATGCGTGGTTAAGTGAATTGTTGGTTCAAGTGAACAAACAAAATCGGGAGATTACCGGAAGCGGCTGGCTGTGATGCATTGATTCTGGTGAGAGGTCATATGAGGGACAGAAGGATTCAAGGCCCATTGCTGCTCCCACTCCAACTCAACTGCTCCGCACGAGAGATGTTCGTTCGCCTCCGACACCTGGGTGAAGTGGAAACAAACGACGGCATGCAGTCGACAGAGAAACATGGCCTCATCCAATCCCATAAAGGTGTTACTTGGAATTAAACTGTCGTCCAACCCATTGAGAAACTATTGCAGGATCACCAGGCAGATCCATAGTGACGTTGTGGATATCGTCCTTGAGGGGTGTAGTGTTCGACAACGCCCCTCCTAACATGTAACGATATGCTATTTCTTGACGGACAGAGGCCTTTCGCTACTATTGCCTCATACGGTCATAACCCAGATATTTAAGGCCGTTTTGTCAAACAATGTCACGCCTGAATAATATCATATGGCTCCTGACTCTTGAAGGCTTTCATGAGTAGAGTGCGGGTTTTGTGATAATGTTATGGGGATTGGGCAAGTATTTAGCCGTAGATCTTGCAGGGGTTTTTTGAAAGGAAGCTCCAACTTAAACTGTCAAATGCCGAAATTGTACTTGATGCGTTGGAAGTATGTGGATACTTGCGATGCAATCTACATTGGAGGTTAGGCCTAGCATCGTTCAAGGATTGCCCTCTACAAGGGCTATTTATCAGATACATACCTACCTGAGTATCTATATCAAAGTAAGTACTGGGTGGATAGGCGGCATATGCACTTTAAAAGCAGGAGATACTTGGCAATTACAGTCGCTATAAAACTGGAGGTTATACTCCGCGAACTCTCTTGAGGATGAGGTCAGTATTCAAGCGCAGGGTCATTTGTGTGCCACAAGTCTTAATTTATCAGGATTTCCCGCTTTGCGGTGGATGCTCTGGCCATTGGGAGGGAAGCAGGATTCCGCATGAAAGCGGGAAGCTAATTACTGGATCGGGTAGCTGCAATTCTTGGAATGCTCCGAAGTGTTTGTCAAGCTTGCCTCAGAAAGGAGAGTGCAAGTACATATTGTCCATGGATTATCACGAATCTGACATGATTGCTCTTTCCCCCCCCTCTGTCTATCTCTCTCTCTCTCTCTCTCTCTCTCTCTCTCTCTCTCTCTCTCTCTCTCTAACCTCCAATAATAGTGAGTGATTGGCGGACCACAGAGTAAGCTCAGAGAGTGATGGCATGGAATGCGCTGTAATGAGACCTGAAACACATTATTGTTCTAGATGTTCTACGCTCTTTCCATTTTGTAAGCATCTCCACTTTGAGTGGTAGGGTAACTACGGTAGCTGTGCTGAGCTGTACCTTCTGAGGCTCATCTGCTGCAGGAGTAATACATACTACTTGTAAGGGTATGTACGAAGGTACCTACATAAACATCCATGGCATATTAATTAAATGCAACATCAACAACCTCTTTCCAATCAACATCACCAAACTTCAACCTGATCAACAAACCTCACCGTCACCAACAGGCTGTCCATGTCTTCCCCGCCCTTCAGCCCACCCATTTGCATCATACATCATTCCATCTATAGGATGCACATCGTGTTACAGATTCATACCCCTGTGCACGCTGTACTCCATGCAGACGGCTGAAACAAGCGGCTGCTCCCCGCCGACCTCTCAACCCCCCGGAACGTCGCAACCCCCACAAAATAAGACAAGCCCGGTATCATCGTGCATTGCGACACAATAATGAAACACGAATCCGCGTCCCGGTCCCAGATCATCAGGTCTTAGTGATGCTATTCTCAACTTTTGATATGCTCCTCTTCCTTTCAGAGCCTCAGCTCAGGAGGGGAGGGGAGGGGAGGGGAGGGGGCAAAGACCACCTCCGGCGGTGTGTGTGGTTTTGTCTTTGATATCATCAAATCAAGATGGGTCCAATCCTTTGAACCTCTCCGCAGCTGAGCTGAGCTTTGAAGGATGACAGAAGCACCAGACAGTGGGAAGACCCCCAATCAACCTTTATTGGTGGTGTGTGTGCTTTCAGCACGGGATTTCTCGCACAATCTTTTTTCTTGGCTGCCATACTCGTATGATGTACGAATTCCGTTTACCCCCGTCACAACTACAGCTTGTACGTTCCGGCGATACGAGAGACAAAGCAAGGCACTTCGAGGGATTAGTCCCAACGCAGCCACATTCCTCCCCGAAGTACTTTCCACTCTTAGCTTACGTCTCATTGCTCGTCGAAGCTTTGCTGTCTTTTCCATCCATGGGTAAATCACCACATGGCAGCAGTGAAGCGTCACACGACGCCCGTTGAGACTAACTTCAGCCATGCCATCCGAGCTTGAATTACTTCCCCCTCTCGTCCTGATCCTTCCCATGCTCACTAACCCGCTTTAAAACATCATCAATGTTGTGCAGTAAGCACTATCTTTTGGAGCATGGGATGGTAGTGCGGTGAGAGAAGCTCTCTGACTACGATAATCACCTTGAAGCACAGGCGTGTGCTGCGAACTCTTGGCCCCCACCACCCTCTTCTCTTTGACATTCTTCTGACTGGGTCCTTTTGATGATGGTCCACTATTTGATCTCACGAACTGTAAGATGGGACAAAAAATCTTTCTAAGAATAATATGGCATGACATACTTCTCTCGAGCACTTGGTGGTTCCAGGACCAACTTACATAGAAAAGCTAACAGAGACTGTGTGGGTCGCTCACCGGTCATCTGGATATACATAGACACAAGCACAGTCTCAACTTGGACCCAATACACACCCCTGGATCATGCCACGCCAGCTTGCCAACAAAGGAAGATAGTTCTCCTCTTACTGAAGGTTTCACTCTCGTTGGAGGAATCCTGCTGCGAAGCCTGTGGCTTGCCGCACCTCGGGTAATGCCTGAGTCCGAGCTGAGGCGCAAGAGCAGCAGGCGACTTCTTGTCAAGAACCCGTCCACACTTTCAGCAAATCCACCTCTATTATGGGCTTAGTAACAGTGTGAATGCAACTCTATACCCTTAACCCATCCTATGGAGCCGTGGTTCCAACGCCGCGATCGATCAACCTGATGTCGACTTCTCCACCAAGGGTGTGCCCTGTCGTCACAAGTCTTGTTGTAGCTGGACTCATATGAGCGCCCAAGAAGCCGCCGAAGCTTCCATGACCTTGGGAGCCAGTCGGAAAGCTTGATTTGCCAAGGCCCCAGCAAATTCATTTGTCCATCGGGTCTTTAAGCAGGGCCCAACCCTTGTACACATCAACAGTGAAAGGAAACATACATCTGCTTCACCTAGCCTAGCAAACTGCTTGTTCCCGATGGCACCCCGTTTTACTAGACCGTTGCCGTTTTCTCAGAATCTACACCGTTATCCATCCTCAGAGTGTATGCGGTGTACAGCAGCCTAACAACGAGGCTACCGACACAGATTCTATTCATCAGATCCAACTAAACAACTGGATGGTATTTTGTCCTATGTTGTACCTTTCCCTTCGTACATCAGCAGCGCAGGAGAAGGGTTTGTGTGGTCCGTTCTTGATGGAATAACATTACTCTTTACTGTTTCAAGTCCTGAAGAGCCCAGCCCTACTCCTATTATAGTCATGCCGAGCTCAAGATGCAGTCGCATCCTCTATCCTATGATAAATTAGATCCTCATTATTCACACTTGTTACCCCTACTCCCTTCCCTTTCTACAAATCATATTATCACGGCTGGCCCGAATTCCGCCTTAGCAGATTCGCTCAACAACTTTTCCCTCACTCGCAGACCGCCTGGACGACTGAGGCAAACAACCCCGGGATCGTTTCTATTTAAGCATGGAAAGCTTGCCGACAACTCTAATACTACCAGACTTGATAATTGTTGGACAAGAGGCTTGTTTCGCCCTCGTTCGACCGGCTAGAACCTACGAATAAACCGAATTTTAGCATCACATTTAACAACACTGGATAGTCCTGCTCCTCCCCAATTTCTACCAAATCCTCAAAAATAATATCGATTGTCACCACCGGAAATCCGATGACTTCCAGAACTGCAAATATACCGAAGAATCAGTTACCAGGTTTTGCTGGCACGAAGCGGTGTAGACTGGATCAGGCACCGGACAAAGCAAAGTCTTTCAACATCAAGACACACGAACTAATGCGGAGGCGAGGCTCGACACCCAACAGCGCGAATAATCGATATAAACTGGCAGCTGATCGTTATCATCATTCGACTCGCCTCAGAAAGGGGGCTGTTGCCCTCGTTCTTTCAGGGACTCTCCGTTAGTAAGAGGAGCTGCCTCAGGACTCAAGCAGCATGGATGTGATATCCTTGCTCAACACATCACAGACATCGAACACAGTAAAGCAAAGCGATGACGACTCAATACCTGAATCCGCGGCCGACGCGTCGCCTTCAATACCCCCTTTGCAAACTACCCCCCTAATAACAACCTCGAGAAGCGTGCAGAAAACGAGAACACATAGCAACCGGATACTCGGAAATGCTTACCACGGCTACATACCTCGAAGTGTAGAATCTAAATCTCCCACAAGCCTATCGACTCCACGTAGCTCATCAAACGAGCGACAAGAAGCGGACTCACTTTACGAAATTTCTTCCAGAAATTTGCGATCAAGGTATGGCTTAAACCTACAAACTCATCCTGTATTGTTGAATCGTCCGACGATACTGCCAGCTATTGGATCAATTTTACCAATACTTCGGCTGGTTCTCTGGTAGCAATAACTGATGCCTCAATAGTATAGTCTCATCAGCTCATAGAAGGTATTTCCCCTATTGAATTGCATACTCTGTCCCGATCACGTATACTAAGATTATGGCTTCCTAAGCAGAGTTACGAATGGCGACAGTAATCTTCGGCTTGAGCCGATACGGTAAGTCTACGATCTTCTATATTCGCAGTGTGGCCTCAAGAACACCGCCCTAACGCTTTTTCGGTGAATACCATTATAGGCAATTCGGGACAGCGCACATACAAAGGCATAATGTAGGCACAAGAGGGGCGTCAGTCTCCGCCAGACACAAGTCTTCGTATAGCATTAGCAATATCTCTCTTCATTCGTCATCTGGGCCAGGGTTTAACCCAAGATTATCGTCTTCAACCATTATTAGAAGAGTGGCACCACACGCTTTGTCAACCAGAGACTTGGCATTTCCAGAGTTGAAAATCCTCAAGTACCATGAGTCGAGCTCAATGTCTGGCTTGGGGGAAGGGAAACGTCCATCTCCATTATTACTGGAGAATTCTAGGGCCATGGAAGCGGACCTGTCTGCATCAGGAGGAACACCTCCTGAAAACGCCTTGCGTGGTTCTTTGACGACCATTATGATTGAAAGCAGTCCTCTGTAAGTTTCTTCTCTTCTATGCTGTGGTTGTTTCATCTGAGTATCTAAGATGCTCCTTTTCTTCATACTCTTGAGAACCTGCGTTTATTTCCGGCTTTCTTGTCGGGGCTGGGGTAGCTCATATGTCAAATATGCCTTCACTTCTAAACGATGATTGAATGCACGCATTTCTTATTATCACATTGAGACAATAGACCTCAATGTCCCAAGCAAGTGCTCACGGCAGAGGATTCTATTGTCATCTGCTCTATTCAAATCAGATACAATGTCTGTCAAACAGTGAATCACAGATGACAGTTTAGCGAGCAAGCTGCTCCTAGCGAACAAGATCCCACCGCAACAATCGCGGTGAGTATCTGCCTTGAAAGAGTAGACCCCGTGATGCATGGTCGTCTGGTGCTGCATCACTGTCCAAATTATCTTTCTGGCATCTGCTTCTGTTATTATTTATTGCCCCTCGATCCCAGCCATTCCATTCTCTCAATACAGTTCGAATCAATTGTGTCTTCTTATTGTTCTGATTGAGCGCCACACCCCTGATATTGTTTTGTACTCAAGTCCAGACTTGAAAGGCAACACAAGAGAACTGAAAGGCTCGCTTGCTAATATATATCTAGTGAAAGATCCAGCCAATCTACCCATTCCTTCACAAGACCCAAATCTCACAAAAGAGCCACGTCTGCCCCCAATCCTACAACCAAATCAATCGTTCCTGCAAGTTTGATGCTACTTACTGCAACTACACGAGATCCTGAGAACACCGAGAACACTACTCGTAGCTTGGAGCAACAGTTTGCTACTCAGGTGGTCACTGCGATGGAACCCGGCTCCGACTCTTGTCTCTCCTCTCTCACCCCTGACCCTGGTTCCAGAATTCACACCCAATCACCTGTCATGGCTGGTCACTCACCTGTAGCGACTCAGACGGCCCAGGACGGAGGCCAGGTTACATCGCCTCCGGTCGAGGTGTCAAACACCCAGTGGGAGGAACCATCCTGCATGTTTGTCAAGGATTGCAACACCGGCTCTCAATTGCGTAAAGCCATTTCACATCTCTTTGGCCGCAACAAATCGTGCACCTTGCGCATACCTAAAAAGCTCTGGGTTTACTACTGTCGCAAGCACTACCAGAGAGTGAGATACCGGAACGCCAAAACGTACCCCCTCAACCAAATGGAGCTGGTTCAAATACAGCTTCGTCGTCTACAGACCTGGAGCACTGAGAATCAGCGCAGTGGGAACGGACCGTACATCAAACTATGGACATTGTCTCTCCGCAAGCGTGAACAGAACCGTCTTCACCAGAGTGCCGACACTGTAGACGACGGAGACAACTGCCAGGGTGGTTCAGTAGCCCCTGAGTGGCTCATTCAGCGTCTGGGAAGCGGCTACACAACCGAGCAGATGATGGAAGTTGCCAACCGTCTGCACGACGAGATCAAGAATGGCTCTCTTACCCAGGTCCCTGAGATTGAGTTTCTTCCAGACATCACGGATTTTGACGACGGCGAGTCATCAAAGCCTGTCAGGAGTCGCAAGCAGAGCCGTCAACCAAACGATTACCGGCCTCCGAAGCGTAAGGCTTCCGAGCTATCCGAGAGTCATGCGAGTGTTCATGCCACGTCCCCTTATTGGCGTGATGAGGAAGATGAAGTCGTCAACCCCCCGGAGAAGCGAGCACGTATCGACAATCAGCATGGCTACTATCGCTATGAGTCTGCCACTCTACCTACTATCTCTTCTAGCATTCATGCCTACAATGGTCATTCCACCCCTTCAACGGCTGCTGCCACGGAGAGTTTCCGGGTGCCACACGGGTTGCCCAGAATGCAGCCTTTTGACTACGCTCAGAACACTAGTATGTCTGCATATCCCCATGCTAGCTCCCTTACGAGCGCATATGACCAAGGCCAGCAGTCGTCAGCTTATCGCCAACTTGGTGCGGAGCCTGCACAGCCTTCGGTTCGGTGGAGCAATGGACACGATGGCCATATCAGATTGCCATCTATTAGCGCCCATTTGCCAGCAGAGGAGTCCAGCTTCAACACAGCTCCACAAGTGCGCCCATTCTATCGAGGATTTGGAGCTTACGCTGATGGCCAGGATCATTCTCGCCACATACACCAGCACTCTGTCGTCCCATTTTCTCCGATGGGCCGACCCGAGCACCCTTCTACGCGTTCCTCTAGCTCCGGCATCGATAATCCAGTAGGTCACTCTCACTTTGAGACAAAGGCTGTCGCCCCGTCAGGATACGAGTTTGAGAGCACTGGTGTGTCCCGTGAGGCATGGCCGCAACAGGATTACGGTTATGCTCCAGCTTGGGGTCGCGGTTATCGCCATGCTGTTCCATCTCAGCAGCACTCCCAACAGCACTCTCAGCATTCACCGATGCATCAGCAGCCTCCCCGCTATACTTTGGATAGCTGGCGAGCTCCTTCGACCCCGTCAGCCGGAAGAGCACCTCCATTTCCTCCAGAGGTGGCAGATCACTCACACAGCGCTACTGAATGGCACCAGGAGGCCCAACCGACTGAAAGGTTGGAGGGTAGTCAGGATGACAACTGAGCCGTTCACTCGAATTTTTCTTCGCCTCGATGTTTTCTTTCTTTTACTTTTTTTCTAATAGAGACTAGAAGCAATTTCCATTCTAGCTTGTCCACTGAGCTCTCTAACACGAGGCATAGATTGTCTCTCAACCCTTTAATTTCCTTTGTTATTCAATCGGGGCTTCTTGTTCTTGTTCATCTTTTGCTCAAGGGGCTTTTCAATGCGGATAAAGATACCACGGTGGCTAGACTTTGCTTTTTGTTACGGGCTTTCGGTTCTTGACTTGTGGGACGGGGGCATAACCCCTTGGCTGGTCAGGAAATGGATGTGGAAAGCAGAAGATTTTTATGAATGGAAGGACTTGTTACTGGGGTATGAATGAAACAAGGATAAAGGTTGTCCGGATGCAGCATCTCTGGGATAGAGAAATGGGCCATGGAGTTGGCTTGTTATTAAGGTTGCATTCACTGTGATGGTGTGTATTAGAGTAGAGAAATGCTGATGGGATCAGCCGGCAATAAATGGGTTTTAAGTTGAAGTTGTATCAAGGGATGTGACGTGATGTGATGAATTGGATTTTATGTATGATTATAGTTCATTGACTCTTCTATCAAATTGCCTCCCTAAACGCCGTTTTATATGTACCCCTTAATGCTGATGAAATAGCATCATGCTCTGGTAATGCACGGAAACAAACGTCAATGTCACCATCCCATCTCTCTCCCCTTTTTTCACTCTCTAAACATGACACTCCCTCCATCCCATGCACCCATCTCGTCCACATTCATCCTCGCCCGCTCCTCGAACCCAAACTTGCCGTAAAACGCATCCTTCCCGTACAGGCTCACCAGCCAGGCGGCCTCCCCCCTGCGGTCGATATCGGCCAGCGTGGGCGCCATGAGCCGGCGGCCCAGACCGAGCCCCTGGTACTGCGGATAGACGGCCAGTGTGCTGAGGTACCAGGCGGAGCGGCGGCGCGGGGTGGTCATGAAGGTGGGGAGCTGGCGGGCGTAGACGTCGGAGAAGGCGTTTGAGGGCTTGGGGTCGAGGCGGAGGGGGGAGAGGAGGGCTTTGAGGGAGAGGAAGGGACGGATGAAGGAGGCGAACCAGGAGACTGGGGTGGGTATGTCAGATGGGTGTCTTGTGTATATATGCTCTTTGAGATATGGGATATGGTGTAAAGGAGAAGGATAAGGAGGAGAAGAAGAAGAAGAAGAAGAAGAAGAAGAAGAAGAAAGAAGAAGAAGAAGAAGAAGAAGATGTGAGAGCTAAAAAAAAGGGGGTTGCAGATGACTTACAAGGCGTCAACCACCTTTCATAAAACGAGATATCCCCCGCGGGTCTCTTCCAGTACGAGAAGCCAGCCGGGCGGCCGTCGTCGTCGACAACCATGGTGAGCACCCACTCGAGGGACCAGTAGCGGGACTCGAAGATGCGGCAGAGGTGGGCGTGCAGGTCGGTCGGGTACCTGTGCTTCTCGGGGAAGAGGACGTCGAGGATGGAGTCGCCGTGGAAGGCGGAGAGGTAGATGGAGGCGCAGGCGTAGGTGTCGGAGGGGCGGCCCGGGCGGAGGCGGAAGGGGCCTTTGGTGGACATTTTTTTTAATGGAGATGGGATGCAAGATTGGATGGATGAGGAGGAGGAGGAGGAGAGGAAGAGATGGGAGGTTTGGTTGGTGGTTATGATGTATAAGAACTGAGGCGATGAGGGTATAAGACTGGGTGAATGAATGTTGGAGATGATGTTTGTAACACAGACAGCGAGAGAGAGAGAGAGATGAAACATTCACACACAGCTCAGAGACCTTATATATATAGAATTATAGTTTCTCGGTTTTCAAGCAGCATTCTAATAAAAGCAAACAACGTTCCAACAAAACAACTTCTCATATTCCCGAATCCATATACCCGCCAACAACACCGCAGTCCAACCAAGCAGACGAGAAAGCACAGATACATTCTCCCACACAACCAACCAACAACAGCCTCTCCCCCCTTGAGTCACCGGCTTATTCACATTCCTCCTCTCCCACATCTCCGATTTACTCAAGACATCCATCATCATCATCCCCCCCTTTTTTTTTCTCTTTCCGGCCAGAGCCCGATTCGTCATCAAACCGAATGTTCTTACCTCATCTAGCCGGCTAAAAAGTTAAAAGAGAAAGAAAAGAAAAAAAGAAAAAAAAAGGGGTGTTCCAAAATCTTACCAACATCTTCTCTTCAATAGTATAATGATAGCCTTAACCCGCCACCATCACCGAATGACTCAAGCCGGGAAACAAAAAAAGACCACGGCCATGTGCCCCAATTACTCGTAACCAATAATTCCAAAAGGATCCATCTCCACCTTCCTATTCCAGCTCCCCGAGGGAAATAGACACAATCGCATCGCTTAGAGCCAACAGAACTCGACTTACAAATCCAACCTTTTCCCACATTCTACCGAGGACACACCCCATAGAGTCAATCACATACACCAACTTCATCAAGTAACCAACAGCAAGATAAGCAACACGATTCAAGACAAAAGAAAATAGTTAGCATTCTCGAATAGAGCAGTACTCAATCCTCCCTTGCTATATACATGGACCTCATAGGGGAACACCGAGGCTCGTGTCCCAGACCCCCAAGAAAAACGCCTACATTATCACATCCAAGAAAACAAGGAAACAGAAGAATCCAATCCAATCCAATCCAATCCATTCCCATCGCTTGTACATACATATCGCAGCGTTATCAAATTAGGAATAACCCACGGTCATAACTCATATACATTCTGCCCAAGAATGTCCTTCTTGCGCTGGAGAAAACCCACAAAAGAGAGATAATAAAAAAATGATGATAGTGATAACAAAGCCCAGGGTAATAGTAGCTTTGAGACTTTCCCAAAAACTCCGGCCGCTTCCCGCAATGCTGAGGCAACCTCCAAATTTGGTTGCATGCAAATCACGCCTTCAAAAGGCACAAGAGAAATGGTTGTTGACAATCTGGCTTCCCCATCTTAATCCTAATCCTAATCATGGATTGTTGCCCAGAATCAAGATGAGCAGCATGCCGTTGAGCACACAGGTCGCGAGAAAAGTGCTCCAGACCATGAGTCGGTATGACAAGGACAGACGATCTTCACGGTAGACCGTCATACCCAACGCAGAGCACGCGCAGAACAAACTGACCACGGCGCCGACCGTAGCCCCAGCATCGACCTCAACACGGAGCTTATGCTTGCCCGTCGAGATTAGGACACCGGCGATGCCGAGGAACACAAAAGATGCGAGGAAGCACCAGAGCGTACCGAACATCAACACCCGCTCACGATAACGGCGGAGACTCTGGTCGGTAAGACTGGGGAGGGCAAAGTGGGATGCATATCCATGTGGAGGGAATCCATCAGAGCTTGCGTAACCTCCCTCTTCATCCGAATCAACATGCGCCGATGAGATGGCACCGTAGCCCCGAATCCGTGGCTCTGGGATATAAAGAGGCTGCTGCTGCTGCTGTTGTTGTTCAGATGATCGCGATCGGAACCATTCCCTCGCCCTTACGAAAGGGTAGATGATGTACTTCAATCCCGGAAAGGTCATGTCCTCGTTCGGGTCGATGTAGATGGTGTAATCGTCATCCGGGCCTCCGTTCTCGCTGCCGTTGTCGTACTCATTCCAGTAGTGGACCTGGGACCCCAAAGTCGAGGGCGGGAGAGGATCAAAGCTGACTCGAGGTGATCGTGGGAAACGGATAGGATCGGGCAACGGCATCTCGATGGAGGAAGGAGAACTGGGTTCGCTAAACTGCGGCGTAGCATTCTGAAGCTTCTGCAGGATCTCGTCGTGACGCTCTTGCAGATCATCAAAAGAGCGCTTGGTGAAGCTCTTGGGGTTGCTGAGGACGAGGTCGTTGAACCTTGCGCTAAGAGTCGTGGAGCCAGTCCATTTCTATAGGTGATGCATGTCAACACGATGTTTGCAGCTGCATGGCATGACGTACATACCCTGTATTTCTTCAGGATCTTGCGGATCGCGATAACCTGAGCATTGGCGAAGCGCGACAGCGCATGGATATCCTCGTTGCAGCGCAGCAATTCACGTTCGAACTTGACGAATCGTCTCTGACGCCTGAGGGAGGCACTCGGGCCGTCGGACTCATCAGGATTCTTGCCGATCCAGCGTTGAAGACTGGTTTCAATGTGTCCTGGTAAGACGACATGTTAGCAAGACAGAGCATTGCATTGCATTGCATAGCATAGCCGTAGATTGAGTATTAATTAGTATAACCTACCTAGTCGTCTAAAGACCTCGTCGGCCTTGCTGGTCACGAACAGGTCGACGCGATCGTGCTGGCGACACAGCTCATGGTATAAGCCATCTTCAAACTTGCGCAGGGCGGTATCTTGGTGGCCGGGGATGGCTATAGCGGTAGCCTGATCGCGTGTAGTGTGCACCTTGATCTCATGCTTAAGTGAATTGTAATCGAGATTATCTGGGGAGGAGGGGATGGGGGGGTCAGCAAACGACGGCGAGTATGACGAAGGCCAAGAGGACATAACATACGGAGGCTCCATTCAGGAACAGATTCGCGTTCCAATTGATTGCCGTATTTCATGCTTTGGTTGAAGGATTATGCCAATGCTCGTAGTAGCAAGTAGTAATTGTTGATTTGTTTTCTTTGGCTACTACACTCTCATCCACCCAGAGATAAGGAGGAGTATAAGAGCTTGTATTTATGGGCAAAATAAAAAAGCAATATGTGCCTTTTTTAACTGCCAAGTCCTGGAGGGAGAAGGGGAGAAGGGGAGGTGGGGGAGGAGAGACAATGGACGTGGGATGACGTTGAAGCAAAAAAGTGTGACGACAATGGGGGAAGAAGCAGTTTTAAAACACAAGCTCTGGGGTTGGTTTTTTTTTTCTTTCCTTTCTTTTCGTACACGCCCCCCCTAGTGAGGTTCTTTTTTTCTCTGTTCGTCTCCCCTGCTAATTATTCTGTATCCTCTCAGCTTGCGTTACACGAGCCGGCGGCGCCACGAGATTTCCCAAGAAGAACGAACGGGCGGCCCCTGTGGAAGATAGATGCGATAACGGCTTGGCGGGGTTTCTTTAAGAACGAGGCGAGACGATGCGGAAACGGTTGTTCTTTTTGTTTTGCTCTTGTTGCCGGAAGATTAATTATAGGTACCTAGGTAGGGTCGCAACGGCGCTAGAATGGTGCGAATGGGCTGTTGCTTGTCGGTATTTCGTTGGTGAGCCAAGGTGAGATGTGTACTTGAAAATGGATGCTCTCTCCCCTCCAAGTACAGTTCAAGGTTGCTTTGGGCTGTCGTCTTTGGTAGCTTTTTTTGGCTTGCTTCGATGACGGCACAGCGGCAGAAGCTATTGGATGTATATGTATGTATGGAGGCCAACAAGGACAGGCAGAGTAATGTATTAGTAGATGCTGCAGTTGATCGATCTGTGCTTGACACACACACAGCACAGCACAGCGCAGCACAACACAACACACAGCACGCTGGGCAGCAACAGCAGTAGCAGTAGAGTAGCAGCAGTAGTGGGATACGGAAAAGAAAAGAAAAAAAGAGACCTTGTTGCGGGCAAAAGGGAACAGCTGGGCTGGGCTGGGCTGGGTAACGTATGGTGTAAAAGAGCAGCAACAGCAGCAACAGCAGCCCACAGGCGGGCTATTATATCATGATCGGGATCTGAGAGGCCTATACTACCACACCCGGCCCATGCCATGGGTTGCATGGGAGAGAGAGAGAGTCAAATGTAACCGTGCTCCATTTCAATGCAAAGACAAGCGGCGGCGGCGACGGATACGGGTCCAACAGCTGCTAGCTGGGATGGGATGGGATGGGATGGAAGAGGACCCATCCATACCTACTTGTACCTACTCCGTACCCTTGCCTTGTCTGTCTTCTGCTCTCATGTGTCCTGTCGTCCGCTTCGAAGCTTGTTTGTTTGTTCTTGATCCGCGTCGTACAGCAGCAACACTAGTGGTTGAAATGTTCCAGGCCCCATGAGAGAAAAAAATATGGGTGCAGGGACATGGGAGGTAACTCGCTGGGATGGCCTGCAACTGCAAGCTCTGCTGCATACATACCTTGCCTATCCATATCTCTGTCTGTCTGTTTGTTGCTCTGTCGCTCTGTGTCGCTCTCTCTCTTTCTCTCTCCTCTTGGTCTTGTCTGCTTCAAGGCATGATAGGACATCCCATCCACGAATCCCTCTCACGTGCTTCCCGTACCCCCCCCCCCCCCCCCGGTATCTATCCCTTCTGGCTTTCAGTACCCCTCTCCCCCTCTCATATCTACAAGTACTTGCAAGTACATACATACATATCAGGTAGCCTGTCATGTGCAAGCGATAAGAAGACCCTGTGTCAAAAGAGGGATGTTGAACTGACTTGATACAATACAAAGCACTCCGTACGGCGGCATATGATATGCATTATGCATTAAGCATGCATGCTTAAAAGCGGAAACACACTGCCCTCCTTGCCTTGCCTCCCTTCCTCCCGGTTAGCGCCTTCAAATGCTCTCTCTCTTTTACTTGTAGGTGCTCGTAGGTACCCCGTCGCTGCCGAGGGGGGAACTGCCCACTGCAATTGCAATTGCAATCGCGAATGAATGATGCATCTTTTTTATCAGCGGCGAATGGATGGACCTGGAATGTTGGCCGAACTGGCCCGCCCGCCTAAATTGCGCCTCCATAGCGGACCTGGAACGACTCGCTGCCGTTGCATTTAGTGGGCTATATAGGCTGTGGACTGTGGGCTCCCTCCAAGCTAAAAAAGAAAAATCCGTCACTAACTAAACCCAACGTTCAAGCCTCAAAGCATCTGGAACCCCCAGTAAAATAAACAGGAACGAAGAAAAAAAAATTGTAAAAATTTTCAACATCTTTCACCAACAAGTCAAGTTTCAGACATATGAAGTAAAAACTGCTATTTTTTTTTTGACAGTTGGACTAGAATCGGTTTAGATGGCAAGATTTTTTCTCTCTATTTTTTTCCCTCTGTTCCCTGTCTTGTCCACTCTACCTCATTTATATGAACCAAGCTTATTATTATTATTATTAGAGGCACGCACCTCTCTCGGTTATGCACACTTCAAAGCCGTCAACAGCCACACTTTATAACCTTTTTACAGCATTCTCTTTCTTTTTCTCTCTTTTGCCATTAATCCATTAATCCCATATTAAAACACGAGCTCATTTGCCTCTATCAACACCCCTACTTCTCTTTCCGGCGACGTACATACACAACAGCCCATAGCATGCTCATACTATAACTTCCCGTAGTCTGGACCCTGAAATTCCAAGTCTTTTTTTCTTCTTCTTCTTTCTCTCGTTCCTCTCGGATCCGGCTTCCCTATCGGCCCTGATCCATGAAGGAACGGAAAATTGCAACGTGGAATCGAACCATCCCCAAAGGCCAAGACTTGTCTTTTCTCATCTCTTGGCTTCAGCTTTTTTTCTTTTTCATCTACTTGTACTACAAATCTACATACATCTGCCATCTGCGACCTGCATACAAAACCCTCCCCCCCCCTTGCGGATTACCTTCTTGACTGACCGAGCTGTAGAATTCCAATATGAACGAGGCTCCATTGCAATATGTCGCCCCCTCAAGCGCTCTCGGCCCGTAATATTTTCTCAAAGAGAGTCAACAGTGTCCCGAAGCCGGTGAGGACGCATGCACGCCCCGGGGGGGTCATGTCATGTCAAAACCAAATACACGCGAGCATCGACACCCATGGTCCCTCAACAGCCTTGTTCTTTGCCTTGCCTTGCCTTGCCTTGCCTTTCTTTCTTCCTCTCTCTTTTGGGACATCTACCGAGGTGATACGTAAACTTGCTGTTCTCCCAACTTCTATTTCCAAACGCTCTTGCAACAATATCATCGTCGTCATCCATCATCATTCCAAGTCCAGACAACTCTCCCCCCCCGTTATCATTGTAGACCGACATTCTACTACTACCCATCCCACGATAACAAACCAAGACACTGATTCAAACCTCATCATCAAAAGAAGCCGAAAAAAGAAACCCAAGGGGGGGGCGTCTAGAATCTAGATTCCAGGCGGGTCCTCCCACGCTCCACGCTCCACCCCTGGCCCTTCAAAGAACGCGCGCCAAGTTTCCCATGGCAATGGGATTCCTGCCGCCTTCCGAGTTGCCTAAAGACAGAAACAAAGACAAGGGCTCTCTCTCACCTCCGCTTTCGCTCTTGCTCGGCATGTTTTCCTAAATAACTTGCCTGTGATTCGCCTTTCCTGCTTCCAGCTTCATCAATACATACATATACGTTAAATGAATTCCCATGCAAGAGATCCTCCTCCTCCTCCCCCCCCCCCCCACCGGTTATTCCCACGGTTTCCTACTCGTCACGTCTCACGGGGAGTGGGGGAGTAAAGGTGCTGCTGCGAATAATATTTCATTTCCAATCTCCAGCCTTAGGCAATACAAAGAAAGACACAAGAAAGGGCAGAAGCCCACCGTAATAGATACCACCACCCACCGTCACCTCGCCGACCTCGTCTAATCAATCCTACAGACAAGACCAAATTCACACATGCCTAGAACCTTTGTCCAATGTCACCATCTCAGCTCGCATGCCATTACCTACAAAAGCTCATAGCAACAGCATGATTGGGGCAGGTAAATTGCCATCCCGTGCATTAGTCCACCACCACCCACCTACCAGCCCACCTCTACAAGTAAAAAAAAAAAAAAAGTCACCGTAACAGCCTCTTAAGACAAATCTTTCCAAATCAGGAAATTGGGCACGAGGTATTAGAGAGAGTGCATCGTCTTGATTGGGTCCATTGATAAGAACCTCACACACCAGAAATCCATCTAACGTAATAAGGTCATAGGTCACACGACACACTACACTTGGTCAAGCAAAAGCAACCATTATCCTTTTCTCGGTGTAGTCTTACTGCATCCTCCCTACAGAGCACGTCGCCCCCCATTTACGAAGCGTCGTCGCTCAAACGCCAAACGCCGGCCCGGAGCGTGCATCGCTCATCAGCCATCAAGCAAGCCCTCTCTCTCTTCTTGAAAAGGTAGGGTAGTAGTAGGCCTACTGTCGTAGTAGTCGATCCAAAAGGTTAAAACCACTGTATTCTTGAAACTTTTGATTATCCAAGACAAGGGGGGGGGAGAAAAAAAAAATCTCCTATCTAAGGGTCTTACTTACTGGTAGTACGAGAAGATAATTCCGTCCGTGCCATGATGCACCTTTCAGCCATCTTACCTTTACCGACTGTTATAAACAGCACATGCTTCCTGTTCGCTGACGATAACAACCATAGCCGTCAGCTTCGCTTCGTCCCCCCTTCCCCCCTCCCTCCTACAAGTAGGTCCCCAACTTCCATGGAGACCAGCACAAGTACGATGATGTCGGCTGATGGAGATTTTGCCTGCTGACCTGCAGAGTGGACATGCCTTGGTCAACAAACAGAGGCGATTTATGACAGCACTGACCCTCACAAATCCCCTCCCCTCCACGCTTCTTCCCGTGCGATGGCATCTTCTCAGTTCTACCCCGGCAATTACAGCTGTCAGACTAAGCCCGCACAGAACGACAACGTAATGTGCGACATGCAGTTATTGGTGTCATCCAGTGACAAATGAAAATTCAATGCCAGTGGCGTTGGCCACAATTTTTCATCATTTGACGCTTCCTTAATCAATGTAAAATGTACTGTATGTACCCCAAAGGGTTGCCCGCAGATGCCCTTGACCAATGATACCAATTGGATGCCCTTCTATATCGCTCAAAATAGCCGCCCAGATTTTGTCTAACTCTCGTGATGCTAGCCAGGAAGACCCTCATATGTCACGTCACTCCTTCTTTGTTCGTCATTGTCCAAACTTCATTTACCCTCCTGGTAGTCGAGCACTTGCTCGACCTCGAGAACGCCGATGATGCAACCGCCGCTCGTGACCGCTATGACAGAATCGGCACACGGCACCATCAACTCCTGCTCTTGTACTGGAGACAACTGCATGTCTCGCAAAATATCGCGCGCTTGCCGAATGGTCGTTTCTGACGACATGGCAAGCATATGATGCCGTGGAACCGTGACGCCTGGTGTTTCCCGAATTGGCCTCCCCAGATCCCCATCGCTAAGGTTCCGAATCTTGCGGGGGGAAGCAATCTCATCCCCCACTCTAACCCACCCCGTTTTGGAATTATATCCCGCTCTAAAAAGCCCAAGTCCTAGGCTTTCACCATTCAAGCCCTCGGCATCAGTGATATCCTCCCAGGGCGTGGAAATGTGCCCCAGAGTCTGAGGGCCGCGTGATGCAGCGGCAACAGCGGCTCCAATTGCCCCGCCGGGATGGTTCTTTGCAAATGCCGCCGACACGGATGGGTGAAGCTCGTTTGCAACTGTGATGGCCAAGGCATCACCCAAAGCCAATGCCACCGTCGTCGACGATGATGGCGCCGAGACACCAAATGAAACCTTCTCCAGCTCCGGTATTGGTGCCGGCAGCAAAATCGTATTGGGCCGATACTTGATGAACTCGCATGTCTCGTGTCGCATGTGTGATGTGAGGAGAATTGTGGGCAACGTTTCATCAAGATGTGGAAGAAGCAAAAGAAGTTCCTGCGTCTTGCCAGAGTATGTGATGAACATGAGTGTGTCATTTGGACTGACAATACCCAAGTCTCCGTGGAGAGCCTCGGTCGGATGAAGAAAGACGGCACGAACTGCAAGACTTTGAAAAGTTGCAACAAGCTTTTTGCCAATGTGGCCAGACTTGCCAACGCCTATGATAACTAACTTGCCCTTGTTGGCGGCCTGACGAGTAATGGCCTTGACGGCATCATTAAAACCTTCACGAGCAACTGCGTCAATCTCATACAGCTTGGTGAGGTTTGCCAGAGCAGCAGCCTCTGTGGTTAAAACATGTATGCCGCCTGTGAGTCTTCTTTCTTTCGCCAGTTGATCTTCCGAAGACGTTTGACTGAGGCTGAATCCATCACCTGGATCGCACAAACCCCTGGCAGATGGCAGGGCAGACGGAGTTGGTGGTGACGGAGGCGGGATTGATTGGTGTTTTGAAGCCCCAAGCACAATGACAGCACTCGTCTGAATTGGGCGATGCTCGCCCTGTCGAATATGGACCATGACGGAATGGGCGAATCCCGGTCTCGTTTAATTCAGCCTCTTCGATACAAATGCCTTATCTTGGATCCCGAAATACAGGTTTCGGCGAAGCCCACCGAACGAAAGACTACACGATATGCAGCATATAACGAAGGAAAGTTTCGTTTCCAATACAAAAAGCTATATCGATGTCGTTGGAAAATCCGGGGTAAGTGGCCAAATGCTTTGGCTTTCACCGTCTCTTTTTTTTTCAGTGACGAGTGAGTGAGTCGGCAACTCGCCGCTGTTGCGTCTTAGACTGGAATCAAAGACGTCACACAGGTATGAAGTTGCCCCGTAGTCCGACAGACTGCCCAAAACTACAGTACCAAACCGTCAACCACGATTAGGAATGGGTTGACGACGGGGAACAGGGTGAGGTGTCCTAAGAGGGAACCCTCGAGGAGATAAGCGATCTGATATAAAAAATCGCAGGGCCATGTCCAGGTTGTGTGGGTGATCTCGGAAGCCATTGGTCCAACAGCGGCTTGTGTGCTTGGATGCTACACCCGAATTGGGTGATGGGTTCGGCTTCCGGGCGGCTTTCCGTTGCAAAGGACCCGCTTTGACAAGCAGACTGCATGACGCGGGATTATAAATGCATAGCGGATGTCGCGTTTGCCGAGAAGTGCGATAAGACGCTGCTGAACGCACGAATTCGCTCCGTTGACGCCGCCGATAAAAAAGCTCGATGCCCCGGATCAATGTCGAGGAATGGGGATCGAGGGAGGAGAACAATGCGTAAGACATTGAGGGAGGGAAGGGAGGAGGAGGGGAAGTCAATTCCCCACAAACGATTCGGCCTTGCATGTGAATCAGACCATTTCCTATCTCCGTGGCGATGCAAGGAGAAATGATGAGAGGATGAGGAGGAAGAGGAGGTGAAGCAAAAGGCGGATGGCATATACGGCAGATTCAGGTACAAAGTGCAATTCATTTGGCAGTGCAAGAACCCCGCACTGTCACGCAATTATGGGTGCTTCTTTCCTCAGTTTGGTTCAGGAATGAAGATTACTGATTGAGTTAGATAAGTATGTAGTACTCCGTATTGGTAGAGCAGAAGTAAATTCTCTAGTGCTCACTAAAGGGTAGCAAGTAGTAGAGATAAAGGGAGAAGGCCAAAGAAGAAGAAGAGAGAGAGAGAGAGAAAAGATGAAGAAAGAGGAAGAAGAATAAAAATCGGATTATCCGGTTTGTTCCTTTTCCATATTGTTGGGTTGGTCATTCATCACGCTTCCTTTGACACATGCATGCATGCAAGTCTTACTGTAAGAAAATGCATTGGAGTTGTTTTTGTTCTAACATGACATCTGCTTGCATCTCTCTCTGAGCTGAGACTTTCAGCAGGGAACGGGCGCTGCTCATTGGCCAATACTCGCTTCTTCAACTCAACTACTCAACTACTTGTACGACAAAGTCGCAAACGTTGATTGACCCCAATGCACAAAAGACAGACTCGGAAAAAAAAGGTTGGGAAGCGGCTTAAAAGTATTACAGCCCGCAGAACATCAAAGTCCATGGCCAAGCTGCAACATAACCTTACCGCCAACCCCCGGCCTTAGTTAGCTCTTGTTCTCCGCCGCCGCATCCGCCAGTTGGTGGTGTTGGGTTGGATTGGATTGGATTGGCACCAGCTGACAGACAGGTGAGAAGGAAAGTGAGCAAGCGACCCTTTGAAAAAAACGGAACATGACCTCTGTAAGGATCAGGCCTTACGTAAGGGAGAGAGAGTCAAGTCTGCAAACAACACTTGATCGTCAATCATACCTTGTTTCGTTCCCTCTCCCAAGAAACCAGAAACGCCCCCAGTGCTCTCTCGCCTGCTATAAGAACCTACCTTGGCGACGTTAACCTCCTCCTAGCAACATCTCCGTTGCTCTCTCAAATCCCCTCCAAGATGGCTCCCGAAAAGGGAACCGGCGAGGGCCATTTTGAGCCACTTTTTGCGCCACGGTCAAGGCGTGAGACACTTGTGCGGCAGCGCTCGTGGCGAGCCAGATTTCGATGCACTAATCTATCAGTCCTCCTCATTCTTGTATTTGCTTGCTATCTCGCATTTTCTCGTCGCCTGGGCCAAATCACGGAACCCTCGTTGCCAAAACACAGAATCATCACGCAGCCGGAAGATTATGCAAGTGGGTCGGGCCATGAATTTACGTCACCGATCAGCAGCAGCAGCAGTAACAGCAATGGCCAGTATCTTATTGGGGTTGGCAAAGCCGACATTACCGGCCCTGTCGTTGAGATCAACATGATGGGCTATGCCGAAAAGGAGCAAATAGGAAGTGGCGTTCGCCAGCGTCTTTACTCTCGGGCCTTTATCATCGGCGACGTTGAGAACCCTCATGATAGATTCATCTATCTTGTCTTGGATACGCAGTCAGGGGACACGGCAGTTCGATATGGTATTCTCTCGGAGCTGCGAGACCTTGGACCAGAATACTCCATGTACGGCCATGACAACTTGGCCGTCAGTGGAACTCATTCTCATTCAGGCCCCGGTGCCTGGCTCAACTACCTTCTCCCCCAAATACCCAGTGCTGGATTCGATCAGCAAAGCTATCGCGCCATCGTGGACGGCTGCCTTCTCTCTATTCGTCGCGCTCATGAGAGCTTGGAACCTGGTTTTCTAACGGTTGGCTCAACAAAAGTCTTTGGGGCAAATATTAACCGGAGTTTGTTTGCTTACCTTGCGAATCCGACAGAAGAGAGGGCGAGATACAACGTCAGCGCAGAGGATGACGGGTCTGTGGAAAAAGACTTGACCATGATCAAGTTTCAACGGGCATCTGACAACAAGAACATTGGCGTTTTAACCTGGTTCCCCACTCACGGCACCTCCATGCTGGCAAACAACACTCTCATCACGGGCGATAACAAGGGCGTTGCGGCAGACCTTTTTGAGAAGAGGGTTCGAGGAAGCAAGTTCGAAGCGGACAACTTTGTTGCTGGATTCTCCCAGGCCAATATGGGGGATGCTTCCCCTAACACTCTGGGTAACTGGTGCGAGGACGGATCTCACCAGATGTGCAGTTTCAGAAATAGCACGTGTGGTGGTAAAAGTGGCACATGTCGTGCTCGAGGCCCCGCATTCAGAACCAAGGATTTCGGAGCTTCATCATGTTTTGAAATCGGCAAGAAACAATATGAAGGTGCATTTAACCTGTACGAATCTCTAATGAAACAGGCTCCAAACATTCGAGGCGCTGGCGTCAAGGCATTCCACAACTTCCATGACATGTCGAATTTCCATTTTACACTATCTAACGGATCGACTGCCCGTACCTGCCCTGCGGCTATTGGATACTCATTTGCGGCTGGGACTGTTGATTACCCTGGAAAGTTTGACGTCGCTCAAGGAGGATCCAACCCGTCCAACTCATCTCCTCTTTGGAAGGTCTTGACTTGGCTGCTAAAGAAACCAAACCAAGACCAGATCGACTGTCAACATCCCAAGCCAATTTTGCTAGATGTAGGAGAAGTGTTCAAGCCGTACGCGTGGACTCCGAATATTGTGGATGTTCAGACATTTAGGGTTGGCCAATTAATCATCATTGTTAGTCCAGGCGAGGCAACGACCATGGCCGGCCGTCGATGGAAAGAATCTGTGGCTGAAAGCAGTAAAGCAATTCTGCAGAAGGAGCTGGAGGGTGAAGAGCCAATTGTAGTTCTCGGCGGGCCGAGCAATACCTACACTCATTACATCACGACTGAAGAGGAGTATGGGTGAGTGATCTGAATATGGGTGAGCCTTGACTAAAGAGTATCCTGACCTGTGACAATAGCGTTCAGCGATATGAAGGAGCATCTACGCTCTACGGACCGCACACACTGGCAGCATATATTGACCGAACAAACGCGTTGCTACATCTTTTAGGCAATAATGTAACCACAGGACAGGCGCCCCGAGATGCCGGTCCCTTGCCCCCTGATAACAGCAAGCTATCCTATAGCTTTATTCCCGGGGTACTATATGACGGACGACCATGGTCGCAAAGATTTGGCCATACCAAATCAGATGTCAACAAAATTCACTTCGTGCAAGGAGAGATTGCAACAGCAACTTTCGTTGGAGCGAATCCAAGAAACAACCTAAGACTAGAGCAGACATATGCCGCAGTAGAGTATCGTCGACCGGGTAAGAACGAGTGGACGACTGTACGAGACGATTCGGACTGGGGGCTAGTTTTCCGCTGGCGAAGAGCCAGCAAGATTCTGGGCACCAGCGAGGCGGAAGTCACATGGGAGATCGAAGACTGGACACCTCCGGGTGAGTACAGGCTTCGGTACTTTGGGGACGCAAAGTCTCTGGGTGGACAGGTAACGGCGTTTGAGGGTACAAGCAGGGCGTTTTATGTCGGCTAAACTGCAATCGATGACTCAAGAATGACTGGTCTAGAATTGGGCGGCATACGGGTAGAAAAGACTTGGGATAGAGGGCATCGGGTACGGAGTTTAAAGGGAAATATTGCATGTCGGTTTGAACCTGGAACCAGGGACTTAAAGTTTGTGGCGTTGGGACGGTATTTTTGCCTGGAATTGTCAATAAATGAATGAGACAGGGAATAAAGGAAATTGGCTCGATAGATCGAAAAGAACCAATTCAACTATTGAAGCAGTGACGTGACAGTGTTGTGACCATTTAATATCGCGCCCTTGTTCGGGGGGGGTATCCAAGTTGTTACAAGTAGAGCCTACCCAGTCAGGACACTTCCGGATGAGGATGGAGATTGGAGAGATGGCCGATGCAAGAGGCCAGTTCCCGTCAACGTGCTTTGAGATTGAGCCATCATTGGCGATGGACGGGTTATGCGTCTGGCGAATGGGAAGACGGCTGGGCAAGACATCCATGGATGCTAAAACTACTGGAAGCGGGTGGGAGGTTTCACCCCCCACTTTGAGCTGCAATGTCATCAGCGGCTTAGGACATTGGGACGGACTCGTGTTGCGTGTTGCGTGTTGTAATGGATGTTGCATGTGCGTGTTATGAGGCTGTGTCACGAAGGAGGAGAAAGGAGAAGCAGCCGAGATGGTATTACGAGCTGCTATTAATAAGTTGTTGGAGTATTGAATGGATGTTTGTGTTGGCGATGAAGAGAATGAAGGGCAGAGCAGAGTAGACAGGGGTGGTGTTGCGATGTCTTGGGATGTGTCGGAACGGAGTACGGAGTATTCTTTTCTTGATTACTTGATGCTGTCGCTGTAGATCTGGATAACCCCCGGCATGTAGAGGACCACCAATGAAACCAGAGAACCACACACGGACGCTGGGCTTATCGCAAATGATTTCTCAACATTTTTGTAGCACCTGTAGGGGCTTTGGTTGGATCAGCACAAATTCGGAACAAGTCCCTCCCCCTTGCATTGTATGTACTTGTACATGTACCTGGTAGAACATGTTGCAGCACTGTATTAGGCTATATTCATGGGGCTGTTGATTACCGAATTGTGTGCAGCGCAAGCTACTCGTGGAACATCCATGGCTGCCATGCTCCCCGTTGTCGCGCGCTGATGGGCATGTCGTGCTCTCGCTGTGCTTCGTCATTGGCGAGAATAATGACCCAATGGTTCAATTCAATCCAGGCACAAGCCAAGGCAAGACAAGACAGGGCAAAACCGATCAGCGAGGGGCCCTTGAACCCCTCGCCCCCTCGGTCCCCTGTCAGCTCCCCTAAGCACCTACTTGTAAGCAAACACACACACACAACAACTTGCCCCTGTCCTCCAGCCTCGATGCAGCGTGCGTTGGGATTAGATGCGATATTAAATCCTACCGGGCTTCATAGCCGAGTGGGGGGGGAAGGAGAGATGGGGACTTCCCTTTTTTTTTTTTTTTTTTCTGATAACAGAAGGTGCATGGATATCAACTCCGATGCTTGCTTCCATTCTTCTTCACTCAACGTGACAAGCTCTCTTCCTCTTCCTCTTCTTCCCTTTTCTCTTTCGCGTCATTCATTAATTCTCCGAAATTCGGTGCAAAGCTTCAATTCGTCATCTTTTTCTCTCTCTTTCTTATCAATCTCTTTATATCTCCAATATATTATATGAAACAGTGTATGCCTGTGCGTCTGTGTATACGTATGCATGTGTGTGTCGACCTTCCACATGCACATGTCAGACATATTGTTTCCCATGCTATAACATATCTACTTGTACTAACAGCTCCAAAAAAGACCCCGTCCTCGACTAGTCTCGAATCGAGATATTGACCTCTCTCCTGTGTTAAAGAACCACGGCGCCGGGACTAGAACCGTTCTAACTTGGTTCTCATATCCCTGACTTGCTGTCGTCATCCTCAGCGCCGCCCAGACCCTTCTTATCAGCATCCAATAGTGCCTAGCTAAGCAGAAAGAGAGAGTGTACATAGGAAAGAGAGAGAGGGATTGGTGAGGGCTGTAGCTATCAAGTATCGTATCGACAGAGCACGAACGGGGGAGAGACAGGGCGAGACAAGACGAGACACCCTTATTTTTTTTTCCTTCTTCCTCTTCCACTTCCACTTTGCTTGGTCCAACGGGGGCGAGCGAGCGGGTCAACAGTTGACTGTTTTTAAGTTTTTTTGCTTTGCTTTGGGGTTTCTACTTTACCCGTGCCTGAGAAGCTTTATCGGCAGTTCTTCTCTTGCCTGTGTTTGCAAACTTGTCTCTCTTGTTACTCTCATTCTTACTCTCACTTTTTTTTTTTGTATTATTCCATGGTTTATTGTTACTTGTACTTGCTCACCTTCCTTCCACGGAGCAACTTTACGGAGCAACTCCAAGTCGAAGCCGTCGTCGTCGTCGTCGTCGTCTTCCTTCTATCGGTCGGCCCGTATCTGATTCAACCACAGACAGACCAGGGCCCTTCTTCATCTGATTGTTATTTGTCCTAGGGTTACACAAGATACCCATTTTTATCCTTGAAGATCTCGACCTCCCCTCCCCTTTCTTTCTTTATTTGAGTGCTCGCTGCCTATTTTCTATCCTCCCACTCTTACTCTTTATTTGGTGTTGGACATACTCGGCCTCTTTTTATTGATAGCTTTTACCTCATCTTGATCCACTCCTCCGCTTTCCTCTATCCCCTCTCGGTTTCCTCTCCCATCCCATCATCTTGCCAAGATGGGAGTTGAAACTCGGCAGTGGCCTTCTTGGCGATCTTGCGCCATGATGCCGTCCCGCAGCTGGAGAAGCGTTCTCGCCATGGGCTTCGTCCTGATGATCCTCCTGCCCCTCTACCACCTTCGCGACCGCACACAATATTTCTCTCGCTACTACATCAATAAGGGCGTTTACAACAATACCCTGTACCATGGAACCGATTCAGTCGTGCATCCGCACTTCAACTTTAGTTCGCCATGCGAGGGCTTCCCCAACATGGATAACATCATGCTCGTCATGAAAACGGGTGCAACCGAAGCCTTTGAGAAGGTGCCGACACAATTGCTTACGAGCCTGCAATGCATTGACGACTTTTTGTTGTTTTCAGACTTGGTAAGTTTGCATTTATTATTGTTTGTTCTTATCGGGCTGCTTGCACTGCATATTTTGTTGCCATTGGACCGAGCTGTTGCTTTTGCCGGTTCATCCGTGCAACCGCCACCACCACCACCACTACTACGTTCAGCACGATGCGGGATACAACGTCATGCTCGCTAGGTCTGGAAGCAAAGCTAGAACCACCCAACAAGCTGAAATGCACGCCCAGGCTTCAATCTCCAATTCATTAGTGCAACCGCATATGCGCCAATACCAGTGTTAAAGACCCAAGGCCAAGACTAGGCACAACTAACACCAATATAGGAACAGCAAATTGGCAAATATCATATTTACAATGTCCTTGATCGCGTCGACGAATCCATCAAGGAAAAATATGAAGAGTTCAAACTATACGAAGCGCAATTGGCATGCCCAGTCTCGCAAAAGGACTGCACAAAGGATATGAAGGGCGGATGGGAGCTGGATAAGTTCAAGTTCCTCAATATGGTGGTTCGAACATGGGAAATGCGCCCGGGCATGCAGTGGTACGTCTTCGCTGAGGCTGACACATATGTTGTTTGGAAAAACCTCGTTTATTGGCTACAAAAGAGGGCAAATGCCAAGGAGGACCCCTATGTTGGCAGTGTGGCCATGCTCGGGGGCCTCCCCTTTGCGCATGGTGGCAGTGGTTACGTTGTGTCTGGTGCGCTCATGAAGAAGATGGTGGAGAACATCCCGAACTTGGCTGCGAAATACGATGCGGAGGCTGGAAACGAGTGCTGCGGCGATGTCATGTTTGCCAAGGCCGTGAAAGAGGTTGACATCAAGGTGAAGAATGCGCATCCCATGTTCAACGGCGAAAAGCCCAGCACTCTTCCCTACGGACCAGGCCACTGGTGTGAACCCATCTTGACGATGCACCACATGAATTCCGAAGAGGTCAGCGCCGTATGGCAGTATGAACAGACCCGAACAAGAAAGGTATGTACATGTCAGTGTATACAAGGGCCTAAACTCGGAGCTGACTAAGGTTCAATAGGAATTCATGCAAATCAAGGAGCTCTATCAGGCCTTTTTTGGACCCAGATTGGTTTCCTACCGAAAGGACTGGGATAATTTGTCTGACGATACATGCTACATTTCTCCAGCTGATGACGCTCAGGAAAAGGCAAGGGATGACTTGAAGAGGCGTCAAAAGAAGGAGGAGGAAAAGAATGTAGTTGAGCGAAGTGCACACAGCTCCGCTGCTGCTTGCGCCAAAGTATGCGAAGCAGATGGTCTCGACGTTCCCGAAGATGAGTTTGAGTCGATTGAGACGGAGACGGGCCGCAGCCAGTTGATCCGCTCGCTATACCAAACCAAAGTCAAGGAGGATGAAGGCTTTAAGAAGAAGCGCAATTGCTTCCAGTGGCGCTTTCAAAAGGGTGTTTGCTGTACCGCCAGAAGCTTCAAGCTCGGCGCGCCCAAGCATGAACAGAGTGATGCGGATAAGTGGACGAGCGGGTGGTTCGTCCGGGGGATTAACGATTGGATTGATACCCAAGGGGAGTGCCCTGTGGATTGGAAAACGCCTCACTAAGAGTCTTTTCTCCTTCCATCTTTCTACCTTTTTATTTCTTTACACTCTTTTTTCGTCATTTTACATGGAGGGTAAACAAAACGGAGCATGGGAGGCGGGTCATTGGGACTTTTCATTGCATAGACTTTTTTCTTTTTTGGCGATGGCGTTTTCTTGGAGTATGGGAGCTATGATTCCTGCCCTCCTTTTTTGTATATTACTACTCCCTCTTCTTCTTCTGGCCTGTAAGTAAATGAAACCCGGATTTGGACATACAAACTTTGGGAATGTTGGGAAAACATGATGAAAGGGGCGTTTTTTTTCCTGCAGGGCGGGGGAGGGGGATATTATCCATGGATATATATAGAGAGGGCGTGACGTACGTTGTATTACATTAGAGTTTCGAGTTACATGACGCTTGTTGCATGGTGGTTGTTGTACTCGTCCTCCCTTCTCCCCCCCCATTCTCCGTTGTTCATCTCTTTTCCCCCACCCGAGATGAATACCTTTTCTTTTTTATATTCTTCTCTTTCGTGAAGCCGTATTTCTGGCACGGCTGTTTTTGGGTTACGCACACCCCCCACATGGCGGTTCTTGGGCCCTTGGTGCATAGATGTATAATTGACGCCCCTAGTTTGTTTCCCTTTGCGAAAACACCCGAATCGAGACTCACATGGCTGAGGGAACGGGCCGGGGCCGAGGCCAAGGGGGGGTAATATAGTGAAACGAGTCCGCGGGGTCTGTTGTTTACGATTGAGCCCAGTGAATGTGTTTGAACATTCTGGTTGATATTACTCTTCCCTTCCATTCAGTTCGGGTTTCTTCTCGGTTTTGTTTTTTTCGTCTCCAGATTGAGGCGGGGAGTGGCTCATCGGTCGTACAGTCCAATCTTTACAGGGCAGCAGTACCGTGTAATGATCCTTGGTAATATTCATATGTTCATTCTTTCTAGCTATTATCCTGAGTTGGTATAAACGTTTCCCTTTGTCCCATTATTCCCATAATCATAACACACATGTTCCCGAGCCCATTGCTCACCATCGAGTCATCTAGGTCTTTTCTATTCAAACAAAAACGTCGCCCGATCCCAACTCCCTTCGAAATAGAAACACAAGTTCATCATCTCTCTATCATACCGTCTTAAATATCATGATCTTTCATGTCAACGCCGAATTCATAATGTGTGGGCCCTACTGCTTGGCGTTGTTCTTCTTGGAACCGTGGCGTCCGCATCGGTGAGGGTTCTTGGGAGATGGCATGTAGCAGTACGACTTTGCTTGGGGTCCCGCTAGCGGGCCGTACATCTCCTTGATCTCACAGTACTCGTAACCTTCGCCGAACCAGTCCTTCAGGTGACGGTGCAGTTCGCATCGCGAGATGCCACACTTGCGACAGTACAACTGGCCCTTGACGCGCAAGTCGTTGAGGTCCTTTTGCTTGGCCGCGACCTCTGCTTTGGCATCATCGGCATTCTTGTCCGTGGCCTTGTCCTTGTCGGACTCGGGGTGGATAATGGGTCCTGCACCGCGCCATGCCCACTCTCTGTCGTTGGGGCCAGAGTAACGGCTGGAGAGTGGGACAGTGCCGTTCTTGCGACGGTGGATATCATAGAGGCGGGAGTGTGTGAGGGCCAAGCACACGCCGTCAATGGGATCCAAAAAGTCAAAGATGTTGTAGTGGAGCTCGGAGGGGAGGTTGACCAGAGTGAGGTCACCTGGGGGCCGTGACTGGTTGGTAGGCTCCGGCTCCTTGTCCGTCACCGACTGTGAGCGGCGTGGAGGAGGCATCTTGGGTCGCCGAGGAAGCTGCGTGCCCTGTGGCCGAGCAATTGCAGATGCTGGAAGGGCTGCATTCTCGGGAATGGTAGTCTGGAAATCCGACTGCTGCATGGCAGTGTGGAAATGGTGAGAACCATCCTGGTGTGCTTGATGGTCTGTCAAAGACCATCCACGTCGGGGTGTCCTCATCATGCCTCTCTTCATGTTCAATTCTCTCATCCTCTGAGCATGCTCCTCACGCGACATCATCTTACCCTCCGCAACATCAGGTCCCGCACTCCCCAGAGCGGGGTTAGCGCCCTGAGACAGAGTCGGGTCAGCCAGCAACTGAACCATTTTCAGGTATTCAAGTCTGGCGACGTTGATAATTCCGAGAACCTTTAAAAAAAAAAGTTGTGTCGTCGACAGATATCAAGAACGCGACCGTTTCTGTTTTGGTCTGTCCTGAAAAATAGAGACGATCTGGTAACACAGGGTGGGAGGCGTCAAACGAAAAAGGGGGGCAAGTCAAGCAACCGAGGATGCGACAGGATGCGACGAGATGCTAGAGCCGGGACTGAACAATGAAGTTGGCGCAGTTATCTGAGCTCCTCACTAGCGACTTCATGAAGCTATGGCTGGTGAATGTTGGCGACACAATACAAAGCAAGCATCGAGCAAGACTGGGGAGCCCTCGGTTGGTTTTATACAGGACGAGGCGAGGCGAAAAAAAGAGACCAAGGCCTAGACACACACCAGAAGAACAAGACAAGCCGAAGGAGAAAGGCGGTATCGGGGGTTGGGTGGTGTGATGGAACAGCCGGCGGGTCCATCGTTGGGTCTCATCGTCCGGGACGGACCCATCGTGGAAATTTTCCCCTGGATGTGGAGGGTGGTCATGGTCTCCTCTGACTCTCTCTCTGACTCTGCCCATGCTCAGACCACGACAGCCGTGGCCGAACAAAGCGTGGGATGGCGGCTGCCCGGGGTCTCAGCCTAGTGCGAGGTACTGTGGTCATGGCTGGTCAACGCCATTGTCTTTGCTCTACGCCATTTTGGTAGTTTCCCGCCCTGTTTCTTGTTCACTTGGTTTTTTTTTTCCTTTCCTTTCCTTGAGGTCTCGTACTCCGTATCGATCTTTTTTTTGTCTCTCCTTTGTCGTGGTTTTGCATGATAACCGGCCAATTCTGGGGTGATGCTTGGCGACTCATGATCAGCTGACCGCGGGGAACTTTGCCGCACCGCCTGAACAAGAAAACTTTTTTTTTCCTTCTTCCTCTGGTGCGTTGGATGGTCTAAGCCGCTGCGCTTGGGCGTTGGTGGCGATAGGCCCTGTGAGAAGGACAGAGCAGGGATCTTCTCCAGAATTTTGCAAAGAAAGATATGGAGCCAGATGGATAATGGTGGAGTCCCTGCGAACTGGGATCGAGACGCTTCCAAGTTTCCCACTCTAGTGGGCCTTTGGGGGAGAGAGAGAATTTCGAGGATAAGGATTTCATTAGACATGGGTGAGAGTGGGATGGTTGATAAAACAACTCCCGCGAGTTCAACCGTCTGATTGATAGATATCACTGTCCGGCCCGAATCTGGTCAAATGTCGACATATTGACAGTCGGCGTTACCGCTTCGTAATGGGTGCCCAATGTCGAATGTTGCTATTCTTGTCGCAACTCTTTGATTGATTGATTGATGGGTGTAACATGAGTCGTCACAGAAATTGGCAATGGAAAATTGTACAGCCTTTACGGATTGGCTGGTCATCACAGTAGGAGGTACCTTCCAAAGTCACAACCCGATACCGCCCATGGAGCTCCGACGGATTTCCACCGGTTACCGAAGCGAACCGCCGGAAATCCCTGCAGGCCAACGAGCAGCAAAAACATTCAGAGACTATTGAGCTGCGATCTTCATCTTTCATGTCAGTTTTTGTCAGTTTCTGTCATCAAGTCCACTAAACAGGGCCATTCGAAAATGGCATCGCCCGGAGTTGATCCCCGATCTTCCGTGGGGGTCCCCTCTCCTTATTTCTCTCTTTCTCTCTCTAAACGGACAAGCCGCCCGTGCCGTCGCTTTCGTTATGTCTAAAGAAAGAGTTCTTGACTCCATTTTGACTCCACCCCCGTCCTGCACGAGAAGCATCATTGCGGAGCAGACCGACAGGGAAAGGGTCCGTGATCTGCTTCCGCTTTCCGCTCCACGATGATGTGACTATGGCAAAATGATATCCAGTTCTCCATTTTTTTTGGTGTGGAATCGTCAGTTGTTTTGCTTGAAGATCTGCTGTTGATCATGTGGGTATATACGCGGATCTCCTTCCACGTCAAAGCTGCGCAAGATGCATGAATTCTCAACCTGGCATGCTGCCGAGTGAGCCTCGGCAAGTTTCGTTCTCAGGCGTTCTGAGCAGTTGAAACTCTCTGTACTGTAGATACTTTTGCTTTGCCACGTACGGGGTGGTCTTGGCGTCAAGCAGAAATGGGAAGACATTCCTGATACATGTCTTCCTGATTTACGGTGTAGTGTCAGGTGACACTGTTGTGGCATTTCATCCCAAGGTGTAGTAGTGGCTTATCTACCTACCTGTCATATTGTGAATACTTCATAGGTGTCTCGGAATCATCTCAAACTATTATCCGACAGCCATGTTTGTCAATTTGTCTAAAAGACCAAGTCTGGACTCAAATTCCAAGCTCAAAGCCGTGTGGCGTAAGGCAGTTGATAGGTAGATAGGCATCAAGCCATATGCCAACCTTGAAATTGTTAGACAACGTGGCTGTTTAGGAGGGTTAACAAATGTTTCAGGGAGACTTATTAATTCGCCTCTACGCTATGAGAAACTCTCCTATAATATATCCAAATGAAATATCGTGATATCAAGAAGCTCGTAGCATTAATAGCAAACTAAATGTTGGAATGAAATGCCCCTGCCATCCCTAATATCCAAGTACAAGTAATATAATTACAATGCAAGGCACGGACAAAATATCAATCCGGAGACGGGAACGAAATTGTGTGTCAGTTCAAAGCCAAAACTTGTTTTGTTCCTCATTCCAAAACCCACGCCTGGCTGGATCCCGTGTCTCAGATTGTTGAATCACTCATCACTTGACGAGCCCATCAACACCGAGCCATACCAAACCATGCCTACAAGTGAATATTACACCCAAAGATGCGAAAAAAATAATAACTGGCAACTGTTGGCAAAGATAGAAAGGAAGCGTCGCAACACGTATCCTAATTTCCCTGAACGCCATATCTGCACCGGAAAGTCTGGCATGAATGCATCGTTTTTTGACCAACATGACATTGTAATCAAGTCGAGTCCATTCCTTGATCCATCAGATAGCAATCCAAATCAGCATAATGACCACGTCCATGCCCTTGCCCTCGCCTCCGTCGTACTTGAAGGTCCACATGCCATCCTTCTTCTCATCCCAGTATGCGCCAGTCGCGCTGTGCATTCCTCGTCGGCCGACGTGAGGCTTGCCGTCCGTGGCAGTGGCGGTGCCTTCTGAGCTGGTCGATACGTGGGGTTCCTCCGTCTTGGTGTCGGTGCCGCCACGGGACTTGTTGAGTGCTGATGTAGGCACTAGGTGCTGGACGATGGTGCTGTTGCAGGCGAATTTGAACGAGGGGACGGTAGAGCCTTGGGGTGTCGACTCGGAAATGACGGCCTTGAGCATGGAGCTCTGCGGGAAAAGGTCAATCAGTCGACCAGCGCAAACAAATAGCCTATCGCATCCAAACTTCTACTTACAATGATGGTCGAGTTCCATTGTTCAGTCTTGGCATGGTCGTAAAACTCAGCGTTTCCAATAGCGCTGTTGCAGACCTTCAACACAAATGAGATGTCAGATTGCGCGCGTTCGTTGAGGGGTTCAATGCTGTCGCCAGGAAGTGCGAACGACGAGGGGACGTACGTCGGTGGCGATCTGCTTCAATCTGTTGAAGGCAACGGGCTGCACTTGGTCAGTATCATGTCTCTGATGTCGTCTTCTTTGAAAAGAACGTTTGCTCATGACTCGCTTACTGGGGTAGACATCTTGAATGATCTCCAAACAGGATACAAGCGCTGTCGAGGATGGTTGGTAGGATCAAGATGTAAAGAAGAATATGTCAGAGAGAGGAATTGATTTATCTGTAGGAGAGTTCGGCCTAATAATGCGACGGGGGTTAGAAATTAGCTAGGGAGCCTCACAAAGCAATTTTTTTTCTGCTATGTCAACAAGGGTATTTGTAAACACGAACCTGCGACACGATGCCACACACACAAAGTAGCAAGTCTGTTTGCTTTGAAACCGCGACAAGTTGTTCGTGCCTGGGTCGCTTTCCCCTTTTGGTACAGCCTCGCGCAACCCAACTTTGCGGGGCAATGCACGTGACCGTTAGCCAACCACGATGTCCACGTGCCCGGACAAGCTCGACTAATCCGGAGAGCGGTGGAGAGAAGAGAACATTGGTATGATTCTTCTAGTTCCAGGGCAATCCGTCGTAATAAGAAGCTATTTTTTTTACTACTATTGCTATTTATCGCGCAGTATATCTATCCTCGAGCATCACTCCGATACGCTGAATCAGTTCGGCTGATAATTAATTTCGCTACTTCACGGCATAAGCTCTTACCGACCTTAATTGCAACCATTAAGCTTTTCTCACTTTGCGTCATCGATAAACAAACCGACAACCTCGTATCAAGCAACAGTCTTTACCACCACAATGTCTTCTCAGCCACTTCTCCAAACTGCCCCTGGTTCGTCGCCATCAAGATAAAGCTTGTGTCGCTCCAATGAGCCTAATTGCTAACTGTACCCTCAGGCAAGCGCATTGCCCTGCCCACCCGAGTTGAGCCCAAGGTCTTCTTCGCCAACGAGCGTACATTTCTCTCATGGCTCAACTTCACCGTCATCCTCGGTGCCCTCGCCATTGGCATGCTTAACTTTGGCGACCGTGTAGCCTTCATCTCCGCGTTCCTCTTCACCGGCGTCGCCATGTTGACCATGATCTATGCCTTGGTAACATACCACTGGAGAGCCAAGTCTATACGAGTCCGTGGACAGGCCGGATTCGACGATCGTTTTGGACCTACGTTCCTCGCCATTATCCTGCTGCTGGCCGTTATTGTCAATTTCGTGCTCAGAATCATGGATCAGTCAAAGAAGCAGAAGAGCGGTCACGCCCACGTTTAAGCGGTGGAAAGCCGGAGATTACCAGAAGGGCAGAGAACCATCGAACAGCGAATTATAATATTGGAGAACGATCCGGTGACGATTTAGGATATGATGCCATGTTGGGCAAGCGACCATGTGCTGAGATTGATGATGTGAGTTTCAGCGTTGTTTGAGTAGTGTAACATGAAATTTGAATGTTGGGCTGGAAGGTTATGTTATCGTACTAGAAATTGCACTTTGAATTATGGGTATCATTGAAATATTTCCGCCTCTATATGAACATAAGCCGCCCAACGCTTTCTATGCCGTGCTAGTTTCGTCCAATATCTCGCCAACACATGTGTTATACTTGGAACCTATTACAATGCCTCCTCGCTACTAGTCTGTACAGTTACGTCCGACCTTGAGCTAAGCTCTGGAATTGCTTCCAGGGAGAGGAATACTCTCAATGACTTGATGATTCGTACCCTTGGAGGAGGCAACACGGCATTCTCGAATCTGGCTTGCATGGGCTCAAAGGCATCATCCTCGTCATCCTCCTCCTCGTTCTCTTTTTCATTCTCCTTTTCCAGAGTCGTCTCATCGACCTTTTTGTTTTTCGGCTTCTTCTCCTTCATATCCTCGACCGACTCGAATAGCTGGTTATACTGATACCACGCCTTGCCCTTCTCGCTTAGAGCCCTCTCGCACTGCTCCACCACCGTGATCATCTTGCATACGCTCGCCGTGCGCGCATGCAGCAACACGACCCTTGGCTTTTCTGCGGCTGCGGCAGTGGTGTCTAGTAGATGCGAAGTGACGTGTACGACGCGCTTGCGGATCTGGGTGGAGGATATTATGGAGGCGGCGAGGACGTTGTGTTTGGCTGAGAGGTCGGCGATGATGGACTCGTGGGGACCTATGAGGGCGTGGTTTGTAGGGGCAAGGGTCGTCCCGTCGGCGCACGGCTTTTTGGGGGGATGTGTTGTTTGTGGGGGATTGGACGATTGCTTTCGCTTCTTGGTGGGATTGCTGGGGTGTGAGGGCGACATGTTTGAGGGCACAATTGGAGATCTTGAGACGCTGGATGGAGGAGGAATACAAAAGTTTGGACAGATGCTCGAATTTGGTGTTGCATGTGGGGCTTGGTCGGTACTTTCTAGAAGTACCTTGTAGTGTCCCTAATCACAAGTGACGGCTTGAATTTCAATCAAGTGTCAATATTGTCTGGTTGACGCTACTGGCAACGGATTAATTTTTGGTGAGCAACATGCGTTAAGATCTCTCTTTTTTTTTCCAATTATAAACTTACGCCTCATCATGGCTACTAAAGAAGTATGTGTTATGAGAAGTGAGCTGGCATGTTCACAAAGAAACTAAAAGGCCAAGCACATGTCAGCTGTACCTAAACAACACCGATAACACAAGCAGCATCCTAAAAATGGCAGATACTTGCGTATGTGTTCGGAAAAAGCACATATATGTAGAGCATACACAACTTCATCTGGTTATACGAGCGGCGCTCATCATCCCCTCAAGTCATGGTGTATTCCACAATACCATACTCGACCTGTCAGCGGTGACACATCTCGGCCAGGTCTCCGTCACCCTGACACCGAACGTCACCTAGGCTGCTCATTGGCTTATTTGCTCCATCATCAAGCCATCCATTCCAAGATGCCGTTCTGCCAAACCTTGTTCCTTTGTCCACCAGGCCTAACCGGTTTCGTCAATAAGTAGGGGCGATATTGCCTGATCGTTAGACAACAACCCCCCCCCCCCATCATCTACAAGTACAAGTATGCGAAGGCTGCGGCTTGTTTTTTTGTCCGCCGCTTTTTGTGTTTGCTAAGCATTCAGTGCCACTTGCAGCCAGGGCCAGACGGGGCGGAGAGAAAAAGTGAAGACCGATACTTTGAAGCAAAAGTTCATTGCATTGAATATGGCTATCGTAATTTGCTAACGAGAGTAGGTATGTGCTTTAAAGAGGAACTGGAGCAAGCATTTAGCCGAAGTGATAGTTGGCAGTCTGGGCTGGCTTACAAGTACTTGTACTCTGTATACTTGTACAAGTGGTAGAATGGATGACGACTCCATCAGAGAGAGGTGGGGCTTTGCTTTCCGAGACCCCAAAAATGGATCAGAGCCGATATCTGCGACATCGATAGTGAAGTACGATCGGCCCACTAGGCTACCATGAGCAAGAGGTTAGGCAGCATACGGGGGACGATGCTTGACTAAGAAGCAAGCAGGAAGAGGTAATATAAATCATTTCATTTATACAAGGTTTCTTTTTTATTTTCTTTTACAGGGTCCATACCACATAGCTATGCAGCACTGAAATTAGATATTAACCTTGCAATATGCTTACAAGTTGTCGATATTGCAAAAGATGCGTATCAATGACCAAAATAGACTACAAGGCGACTCAGAACCGACATGGGTGGTGGTCCAAGATGGCTCCCTTGCTAGAGTAATGCACTAACAGCACCGGCATGCATTGCTTCTTGGAGCTTGTCTTGGGTTCGAAGTCGTTACTGCAATTGGAATCGCGGGCATCTTCCTGCCTAAGTTTGAGGGGGGAGACAGGACAAAGAGGTCCGAACAGCATATGCATCGCTGTCGAAGAAATAAGAGAGAGAAAAAAAAAGAGAAAGAAGAAAAAAAGGGATCTTCTGCAGTGGATTGACTGCAGGTGATGCAGATAAAATACAAATACACAAGTACCAGACCAAGCGTTTGCCTTGTTATGTATCATTTGAATGGATGCGACGTGTTGGCAAAAAGGAAAGCTCTTATCAATAGGTAGGTGGTTATCGGACTGCCAGCTGCCAAACCCCATTTTTTGGCAGCTGTCTGTCACCAAACAGCCCGTCTGGCTCAGTCAGTTGGGTGCCAACAAGCACAACGACGACTCACTTTTTTTTTGGCTTTCGTTTTGGCTTTGGCTTCCAGCGGGCGATGAAATTATTGATGCACTGCAATGCACCGCTACTCCATGGTCGCCCCCCTCAAGAGTAAAGAGAGAGAGAGAAAAAGTCATTCAACCATCACATCACATTCCACATTTTTCTTCCCCTCATTCACAGACACTTTTACTTCGTACATACAACAACAACAATAACAACAACAACAACAAAGTGCATGTGTGTGGGTGTGTGTCACTGCTGCCTGCATTCAAGTCTGCACCACACACACATACTTGCACACAAAGAACATACTTGGTGCAAACACACACACATAACACACACTGCACGCGCTCAACAACAACAATCAGCTCAACATTCACCATCCTTTGTACCTTGCACCTCGCAAACAAACAAGAGCTGGCTGGTGCTTCTACGATAGCGTGGCTGACTTATCTGCCCCCCGGGATCTTCCCCGTCGATACAGAGAAGCTCCCCGGTCAGTCTGTGCCGCGTCCCCGACACAAGCTGCATCCACTCCGTTGAGTCGTTGCCTGCAGCCGTGAAAGGGAATCTGCAGGTGCCGTTTCTTACCAACTAGCGTCGCCGGTACATGTGAGTAAGTCGTCGAATTGTACATACATTTCAAGGACTGGGCTAATCAATATTTGTCCATCCGCAGAGAGAGAAAGAGAGGCCTGCTGTACGTACATACGATACAAGGCAACGCGTCTTGATCAAAACATAACAACCAAAAAACCGCTTCACTTTTTTAACCTTGTCTCTCAAGTCAGCAACAAAACACACACTCACCAACTACAAGAGCAATCAATCAAAGAGAAAAGGAAAAGAAAGAAAGAAAGAAAAGAAAAAGGCCATTGCTTTGGCTACACACCTTGCACACGGCTACTGTTTCGCTGCTACGTAACTGCATTAGCGTACCGTACGGAATCCAAAATCGAGCTTTGGCTTACCACTGGTTGGCACCTTGGGCCCAACAGCTCTCCACTCACACTCCCCTTGCAGGCTCATCCTGGCCGCTTGGAGACCGAACTTGCAAGATTTGGGGTGAAGAACTGAGACAAGAAGACAAGCCCATGGCCCACACCCCCAAATCAATCTCCCTCCGCCACGCCCATCGCTCGCCTTAGGCCTCGTTCGCCAGCAAGGTGGTGGTCTCCTCTCTCAGTCCACTGGAGTCCACTGGAGCCCACTGGTCCACTCAAACCACCGTCCCAGGCCTCCCTCCCTCGGGTTCGACGCCTCCGCCCCCCTGCTCGCTCTTCTTGTTCAACCAGCAGCAGGTGTCAGACTCACCCGCAAAAAAACAAACCACCTCCTTCACACACAACGCCTGAGTCGCCTCCCTCCCCCCCTTCCATTTGATTTCACTTCCTCTCATTCTCCTTTGCCCTACAAACTTTGTTAATTTCCCTCCATCATCACCTCCCTTTTACCATCTTTTGTTTTTGGCCCTCTCGCTTCTTTCTCGCCAGAGACTTCATTTTTTCGAGGCTTTCGCTAGCGCTCGACCTCCCTCCTTGAGCTTACCTTTGCATCCCCCTGTTTTATTCCCCCTTATCGCACCTTTGTTCACTGCAGGCCAGACCCAGCGTCCGACCTGTCCGAGGGCCACATCATCAACCATTTCACGCCCCCCTTCAACCAAGAGAAACTCCCAACTTCCGGCTTTCTGGTTGTGATTACGTCAGCAGCACATTACACACTGCACGCCCCACAATAGCTTTCTCTGCTGCAGCTCTCCCTTCGCTAGCATCTCCAGTGTTACTCTATCGTACCGCTGGGCGCATTTTTATTGTTGTTGTTTAATCGTGCGCCTTGATCGCGTCGCATTCTCACTGCGTCGCATAACTCTTTTTGCGCTTCGCTCCCCTTTCTTGATAGGACGTGCTCATGCTGCGACTTTTGGGCTTCGATTCAAGGGGAAGCGAAAAGACCATCGAGGAAGGGTCATTGCCTGTAAGCAACCAGTCAAGTCCAGGTTCGTCTGCGACTGCATGCGACACTCTGGCGTCGACTGCGCCTGGCAGTCTGTCGCCGTCGCCTCAAAAGAGACGCATGAGCCACGATGACTTGCTAAGCTCAGAAGCACCGACTAAAAAGGCCAAAACTTGGTGCGAAAGCCCCGAGTTTACCCATCAGTCACAGTGCAGCAGCAACGAGGGTTCGGTAACACAAACTCACAACATGGACGCTGTGCGAGATGTTATTCAGCACCACTTTGGCGTTGAGATCTTGCTTAAGCACCAGGAATTAAGACTGATCAACCAGGAGCTCGCAAAATGTCAAGTCGCACTTGAACAATTGCGTCGCTGTCATCTCATACCATATCCAGTCAACTGCCCAACCCCTGATCAGATGCTTGACATCAGCAATGGAAAGGGCCCAGCAGTTGTTAAAAAAGCCGGCGATGCAGTTCCTCAGTGGGCGCCGCCGTTTGGCGTGGTCGATGGACCATATGCTCGCCATTACGCCAAGTGGCTCATTCCAGACCCTACTTTTGATGGTATACAGCCAGAGTGGCAATATGCACCCGAATCGAGAGTGCGTGGTTCTGTCCCAGAAGGACGGACAACAAGAAATAGCTACATGGAACCAGGACATGCTCACAAGGGACGTCATGCTCGCGGTTACGCAGGGCAGAGGCATCAAGCTTTATCGAATGGCACTGCGACGCCCAAGGAAAAGGCCGGCCCTTGTATCCTAAAGCGAGCGTTGGATGGCCAGACCGTGAAGCTTGTCTGTTTAGATTGTCACCGAGATAACTTCTCGAGTACCCAAGGCTTTATTAACCACTGCCGTATAGCTCACAAGCGTGATTTCAAGAGCCATGAGGAGGCTGCTATTGCCTGCGGGCACCCCATTGAAGCTATTGCTGCTGGAAACACCAGCGGAAAGGATGAGAAACCAGCAACTGCCCCAACTGCGGCATCCGTCCACCCCTTTGCGCGCGCGGATATGTCTGAGCAGGAGGCTTATGTAGCCCTTCGGTCTAGGATATCCGACTCGCTCGAGCTTTATTACCAAGGCAAGTTGTCTGGTGTGAGTAGCATCCCATCCAAAGTCGACACTGCCACCACTGCTCCACATGCAACCCATTCCAGCGGTGATTCTACCTTTGAGCCGTCCCAGGAAACACCCCATCTATCCCGCCTTTTGCAACGCCGCAGGTTCCAGGGCAGCTTGAAGGACTGCGTCGCCGATGCCAAAATCAAAATGCCATTGGAAGATTTGACTCCCGGAGAAGAAATGGAGGACGTGGAATCATCATTGTCGTCATTCGAGGGCATCAAGGATATTCCACCAGCTCGAACCCCTGTGGTCATGCGAATGCCAGCTAGGAGCGTCAAGTCGTCCCTTCCAACAGGTTCAGCAGGTCGCTCAACGAGTAGCAAAAGCCGCGCTGCTAACATGTCCCTTATTACACCGTCAGACACAGATGTACCAATGATGTCCAAGAATGCAGCTCTTTCTGATGAAGATTTGGACATGGAAGATGTCAACTTGAGCCCCAATACGCTAGTTAGTAACAATGCGCCTTCCTTGGTTAGTGACGATGGAGAGTATGACTCGGACGAGGGCTCGTCTGTTTCGGGAGCCAGCGACCTAGACGCAGACGCAGACGCTGTTTCTGACGTTGCCGAAATATCTTTGGATGACGAACACGACCCACGATCACTTCGTCGAGGCCCTGTGAAGCTTCGAAAGGACGACGCAAAGCATGTCACCTTTATTGGTCCGGTTAGAAATGCCACCAAGAACAAACGCGCACGCAAGCTTTAATCATGCATCTTATGACAAGCCGTCAAGGCAACCTTTTTCACCGCACATAATTCAGCAAATTTCGTGGAACGATAGAACCGAGTCGTTGGATTCGTTTGTTTTCTTGCAGCCCTCACTTTTTTTTAACTGTACACGCTTTTAGTTGCCATTTTGTTTTTCTGCAACGACTTCCTTCCTCGAGACCAGGTTGACTTCCCTGCATGTTCTCATTTTCATGTGGTTACTTTTTCGGATTCAGTGATGAAGGGACCTTTTTTTGGCGTCAAGGGCCCATGGAAGACCATGGGCATTATGTTTTTGTATTAGAGATTTGAAGATTCAGAATGAGCCGGCGCAAAGGGAAAAGGTGCAGCTTGATGATTGCTCTGCTTTCGAGGGCTTGCAGGAGCATAAAGTGCGAGCACTGAGGACAATTATGTAGGAAATTTGGGCAGCAATGAAGCGCCTGTTTGTATGATATACCAAGATTCGCGAAAATATGCGGGAAATGAATCAAAATTGGCGAGAAGTCGCGGCAATGGCTTTTTCATGGTGCCAGTGACTATGCGTATCAGCTGTTCCAATGACATAGAGCACACTAGATAACTACCCAAGAGTAAGCTCCAGATGCAGATCCCCAAGTGTACCTATAGTTACATGAGCTCTTCCACAACTCGACTGGATTACTCCAACCGGATAGATATGCGATGGCTTGATGTACATTCATAGAAATATCATGTGATATAGTATGTTCAGAGTAGCTATATAAGGATATGATATAAAGATAACTGATACCGAAACAAAAACATGTACTGTGCAGTGGGTGAATCAATTGCGACACCGATAGTTTGTAATATTCGAATTGTCAATTATGATTACATAGATATAAGCGTCAATTATACTTTTAGTGCAAACTCAACACTCCATACTCCTCCATTATCATCCCTCAACGCGTTACCCTCGCTTCACATTCACGCATCCATCCATCACACCTCTCACCACCAGCTCACCACTTACAGCATGGCAACAACGACACCAACAGCAGCGACGAGGAGGCCGTTGGCGACGAGACCGGCAGCAGCGTTCTTGCCATCAGCAGCGGTGGTTGCGCTGGTCTTGGCAGAAGTGGTCTTGGAGGCGGGGGTGCTGCCGCTGGAGCTGCTGCTGCTGCTACCACTGCCAGCAGAGGTCTGAGCAGGAGCGGAGACGGAGACAACAGGGGTGGAGGAAGAGGAAGAAGAAGAGGCGACGGAGAGAGTGCTGGTAGCAGCGGTGGTAGGGTGGGTGGCGACGAGAGAGGCGGCGTTGCAGTAAGAGTCGACCTGAGACTTAGCAGCGGGCTGGCGAGAGTCGTGAGGGCAGTTGTTGTAGCATCTAGATGATTTGTATAAGTATATGCTATATTCGGTGAATTTCGATGACCTAGGATTGGCTTACTCGAGGATGACCTTATAAGCAGCGCAGAGGCACTTGTAATCGTTGCCAGTGCAGTCTTGGACCTTATCCTGCTGAGTCTCGATGCATCGGGTGACAATGAAGTCAGCCGCGCAGTCGGAGGTAGGCTGAGCGCCATTGGCAGCGGTAGGGGAGGACTGGGCGCTGACGCCAGCGGCGGCAAGAAGAGCGAGAGCAGCGAAGAACTTCATCTTGACGGTGTTGGGTTGTTTTGTTTTGCTGTGGGTGGGTAAAGACTGATCGTGTAGTTGGATTGGGTTGAGAGATCTTGAAAGAGCGACTTGTGAACGACAGAGCAGTGGACAGCGAACAGCGAACGACGATGGAATGGGGGAGAGGAAAGAAGAGAGGGAATTTAAGGGAATGGGCGACCCCGGCAGTCTTATTTGTTTATGCAACCGGGGGGGTCTGAACGTTTCTCTTCCTCTCTTTCTCACCACCCCGGGGGGGGATTCCTGTTCCTGGACGCGGTAAAGGTCGGTCGGTCGGGTAGGGGGGAGCTAGTTCATGGGGCTAATTTGCGAGCCGGGTTTGTGTGTGATGTGGCGGACAAGAGAAAATCCATACTTGTACAAGGCTTGTGTCTAATTTTTTATTTTTTATTTTCCCTCTTGCTGCACGAATGTTTTACTGGGCGAAACATCCGACGCCTGGGGGGGGGGAAGGGAAAAAGGCGGGCAAGGCATGAGAATGAAATGGAGCTTGCTTTTTTGTTTCTGTGCATTTCATGTGTGTCTGATACAATTGCCGTGTATGTCGGTCGTTGTCGTGTATGTGTGTGTGTGTGTGTGTAAATAATCTCGTTTAGTAGCCATGCCTTTTTGAAATGGCCCGTCCGCCAGTTCTCCCTTGCTTCTGACTCTGACCGGAGGAATTGGGAATTGGGATGGATTGTTATTACATGTTGGATACCATGTAATTGTAGCACACACGCACACACTCACTCACTCACGCACATGCACACCACTGGGCAGCAAAGCACAGTGATTATTATTTATTTTTATGACATTCTCTTCGTATTTTATGCAGGGCGCGTGTGTTTCCAACCATTGTATTAATTTATAGTAGCATCTAATAAAGGAAGCTCCAACTAAGGAGCCAATGATGGTGCAGCAGTAATCCAGGGGTCGAGACCTCTAGTGAGCGGCTGTTAGTGGGGGCCGCCCTGTAGGAACAAAGTAGGCATGTATGCTTTGATGCTAGTGGATGCTTCTAGGGAGAGCCTCCCTTCCAATGCCACTGCAAGTCCGGCAGCAGTGCCGAGAATGTTTCTTTGAAGTGGAAACCTACAAGTAGCAAACCCTTTTTAATACTACTCCAGAGTACATACGGTGAATTCACCGTCCTTCTACATTATATACTTGCTTGTATTTATTTTTATTTCCTTTTTTTTCCTTCAATGTTTTATCAACTGCGTCAGCCAAGAAAGTAGGCATGCGTGTGTGCACCTGTTTTGCCCTACCCTACCTAAAACCAAATTTCAACCAGCGTCACAGTCACAGTTGAGCGCGCCACTTTGCAATATCAGTCGGTGACCAAAGCTGAGGGCACGACAAGTACTACCGCCCAATGGAAGCACTTTTTGGTTGCAAAAGGAGGAAATTAGACAGAGTCGGTGTTTCGGCCAAGCGCCCCACTCGCAGCGATACCTACTAGTACTTGTACATAGGACACTGTCATTTTTTTATTTCCTTTTCTTCTTTTTTCATTTTTTTTTTTTTCACTTTTCCTCTTGCAGGAATACCTTGTCCGTTTCTGGGGTGAACTTCCTATCTTGGTGGAAGAAGCATTGTTTGATCAAGTACAAGTAAAGCATCACTGTGCCGAGGGTGACGCGAGAAAGAAAGAAAAAAGAAAAGAAGAAAAGAAAGAAATAAAGACAAGAAAAAAAAAGTGGTTATTCTGATCTTCGGTCTGGGGGCTGCTCCTGATTAGAATTCATTTCTTATACCGACATTACTCTGTTACACTTCAATCTTATTGTTGCCTTGTGTTAGATTTACTTGTACAAGTACATGGCTGTCGAGCACCTTGTTACTGGATTGTCGCGTTCGACGGGTTGATGCCTGACGCGGATCGTCGCTGTAACTACCTAGGTAACCACGCTGTTTGAAGTTGATAGGGTAGGTATTCTCAGCATTGAGTAGCTTCTAGGTTGCCATGTTTACTGCTTCATCAGGCAGAAAAATAAAAGTTGAAAATTTTTCAGAATAAAAGGTGGCGTTTCCATCAAAGACACAATATTCATCTGAAATGCCGTCAATACTATTCTGCGCTGGAATTGAACTCTCATTGCCGTGGTGATATCGTTAACAAGCTCGACATCGTCAAGCTCAATTCAAGGGTACCTCCCCAAGCTTGTTACGCGAGCTATACGCCAACGTCATTTGCTGCCCCTCAATTTGGTCATTGCCCCTCCAACCAACGAGACCAAAGCACGCCCATCAACCCCTCAACACCAAAAGTCTTTGGGTATCCAAAAACTGTATGAACAGTGGAATTTCAATCTGGTCTTTTTTCCCCCCTTCCTGCTCCTTTCCATAGTGAAAAGAATATAAAGCTCCCGCCATGGCTGAACCTACCATCACCATCAACAGAATCCTCGCCGCAGCGCCGGCAACCACTCGAGGACAATCGACCCAGCTGTCTGCAGACTCCAAGGGCAAGCGGATAGCTTATGCTGTAGGTTTCCAGATCTAGATCCACATTCTTTCTGCATCTTACCCATTTCGGGTTCGTATTCTGATCTTCAAAACTTTATTCTTAGTCTGGGAAATCCATCTTTGTCAGGTCAATTGATGATCCTGCAGACAGCAAGGAATACACCGGTCATCAGCACCCAACCACGGTGGCCCGATTCTCGCCCAATGGCTTCAAGATTGCCAGTGGTGATTCCGCCGGTATCCTGAGAGTATGGGAGCCCGAGTCCGTTGAGACCACAAGGGGCGAGTACAACATCATCTCAGGACCCCTGCATGATATTGCATGGGATGGTGACTCCCAGCGACTCATTGCTGTTGGCAACGGTCGCCAAAGCTTCGGCCGATGCATCACGGCCGATAGCGGTAACAGCGTCGGAGAGATTCTCGGGCACACAAAGGCCATCAATGCTGTAGCCATCAAGCAAAGGCGTCCTTACCGAGCTGTCACCGTTGGCGATGACAATAACGCCGTGTTTTACCACGGTGTTCCATTCGCATTCAAGGGGTCAGCCTCACTACACACCGGTTTCATCTTTGGCACCGCCTATTCGCCCGACGGATCGCACTACGTCACTGTTGGCCAGGACAAGCGGATACAGCTGTACGATGGCACAACGGGCGAGCCTACGAGACAGATCGGCGAGGGTGAGCATAAAGGCAGCATTTTCGGTGTGTCATGGTCTGAGGATAGCAAGACATTTGTCACCGCCAGTGCAGATCAAACCGTCAAATTGTGGGACGTAGATTCAGGCACTGTCCTCCAGACATGGAAGTTTGGTGATGGTGTCAGCATTCGCGATCACCAGGTTGGAGTCGTCTTCCCACATGGACGTACTGATGGCTTGATCATCAGCATCAACCTCGCTGGCGAGCTCAACTACCTCAGTGTCGGCAAGAAAGACCCTGTTCGTATTGTCCAGGGACATGACAAGGGTATCACCGCTTTGATTGGTGGCTCAGACGGCAAGGGTAGCTCGGTTTTGACTGGCAGTTTTGACGGCCGAGTCTGCTCATGGGATATCAAGTCTGGCATCGCCACGGTCATTGATGGCCAGTCTCATACAAACCAGATTGCCCAGCTCGCCAGCTCTTCTGGCAAGATTTACAGCGTGGGCTGGGACGATGCACTCAAGACTATCGATGAGTCTGCCAAGACTTTCCTGGGTCAGACCAGTAAGCTGTCGGCTCAGCCCAAGTCTGCCGCTGCGGATGGTAACAACGTGTATGTGGCCACCTCTTCTGGTGTTGCGGTATATTCCAATGGCAAGCTTGTCAAGGAGACCCCGTTGAACTACACGGCGGGGTCCATAGCAGTATATGGATCTTTTGTTGCTGTCGGAGGATTTGAAACAGCAGTAAAAATCTACAAGACTGACTTGAGCGGAAGCCTCGACCTCAAAGAGACCATCAGCACCTCGTTGGGCACTGTTTCTGCATTGGCATTCTCCAAGGACGGGAGCCACTTGGCTGTAGGAAACAGTGTTGGAAAGATTTACGTCTACCAAGTTGGAACGTGGGAGCTTGTGGCGGACCGCTGGTCGGCTCATACCGCAAAGGTTACTGCAATTGCCTGGGATGATACAGGCAAGTATGCAGCCAGTGGCAGCTTGGACACAAATGTCTTTGTTTGGTGCCTTGACAAGAAGCAGCAGGGGCAGCGCATCAAGGCAACAAACGCACACATAGGAGGTGCTACGGGCGTTACCTGGGTAGAAGGGGGAAAGGTTGCTAGTGCTGGACAGGATGCAACAGTCAAGATTTGGGACCTGAAGAATCTTCCTTGAGCTCCAAAGTTGTCATACAACATTTTATAATTCCCTGTCATCTCAGCCTAGCATTCATCTACATAGTAAAAAAAGAAGTGCGCCATTAACCCCGAGCTTCGGTATCGTTTCCCATTATGAAATATCCATCCTTGGTAACACAATCAAACTCCGTTGTTGGTCAGGCCTAAACACCATTCCCTGGCCTCTTTCCGTACTCCTTCTGTGTATCTTAGTCCGCCATCATTAGAAGGCCGCCACAAACTCCCCGTACCTAATCATGGGCCATTTGCGCATTCTCCTCCTTTTCGACATCTCGGGGATGAAGTTCCCAGAGGCGAAGGCCAGGTTTGGTGGTCCTTTGAGATTTCACCTCGTGAGGTGGCCAGCGGGACTTGTTGTCCTCCCAGAGCAGATCGACCTTATGGATGGCTCCCTGGAGATCCTCGTGGCTTTTTTAGATTCAGTAAAAGGTTTTTTTTTGATTGTGTATTAAAAGATAAAGGGAAGATACCTGGCGGAAGCCATTGTCGCATAGCCTTCTTTGGCGAGATGCTTGGCCATTTCTGTTTGATGGTTGTCCAGAAGTTTTGTATTTGGAACCACAATGAGTGGGATGCCAAGCTTCCATGCGTCCAATATTGTTCCAGTCCCTTAAGCTATGATGAGTTTTGATGGCCCTTTTGTTGAAATATCAACAGAGAGGTGACTTGCCTGCGTGTGAGATGATCAAGCCCAAAGCACGCTGTCCATCAACAGCCTTGCACAAAATCATTTCTTCCTTCATCAAGTTTTTCCTCACATCGAACACATCTACTTTGAATTCAGATGGAATACCATCTTGTAGTGATGCCAGTTTGGCACTCGCCCAGGGAACATCGGGACCACACTGGATGTGAAGATGTGTGAACCCTTGGGCGTGGAGGAACTGCCAGAATGCGGGCTGGAGGGCCTCGTCTGTGAGTTCTTTGAAGCCAACGGTGGCGCCTACTGTTACTAGGCAGTATTTTTCAAGGGACATGGTGAATGTTTTTTTATTTCCCCTTTAAGAGGCCGAAAATTGAAACGAAAATTAAAACAGAAAGAAGGGAATAGAGAGGTGGTTAGATGATAACGAGTTTGAATGAGCTTATAAGTTTAGGGTAACTCAAAGTTGATGATTTGGGTGTATTGAATGGCAGCCGATCTTTTGCCGTAAGAAGCGTGAAGGAAGAGAGTGTGGTTAAGTATATACATAAGGTGTGATACTCTTGAACAAGAATGCATATGAAAACTGTCAAAGTAGTCGTAATGATAATTAGGTCTTGGATGACGAGAACATAACTACATTTATACTAAGTTAATATGTCTCTGCATCTTGAACCCTGGTAGGCCAATGCCTAGCTTGCTCGGTGGAGGATAGGCACTCGGCGAATCTCCGGCAATGCCCCTCCACCACGATCGCAACAAGTGCCAAAATTTCAACGCCGCACGACATCCTGGGGGTGGGCCATTGCGAACTCGATTGCATTCGGAATGGCTTCAGCATCGAACACCGCGAGGCTGTGCATGCTGGCTTGCCGGCGGGCACCTAGAGTGCCGCGGCTACCTCGAACACAACCAATTGCCTGGCAGAGACCAATTGCGAACCGAAGCTTTACAACAGCTGCCCCTCGACTTGCAAAGGAAAAGAAGGACAGAGAGAGCGAGGAGGGAGATGGGGAAGGGTATCAGCAGTTGGATTTGAAGACTATGAATAAGGCGTTCCTGGATAGTGCCACACCAGAGGGATTGCGACAGTTGGACGAACTTGCAAAGAGCAATGGGTATATAACCGTGGAGGAGTACCTCGAGTCAACGCTGCGGGAGACACCTGGCTGGGGTTCCGAGGACAGATCGCTGGATGAGGATCTCTATCGGGACGATGTGGGAGAGAAGCCAAACAAGACATCTTTCTGGTTCGACGAGGACGATCCGGAGACGAATACGGAAGAGCATGATGAGTTTGATGAGGACGACATCACGTCGATGGCGCATGGCAAGTTGGATGAAGTGAGGGAGATGAGGCATTATGCGAGATTGGCTGTGTGGGAGATGCCTCTTCTGTCGAGTGAGGGGTCCATTGCTTTTACAATATTACAATGGCAGATAGCTAACAGTAGTATACAGAAATGGCCAAGCCTTTTGAGCCCCCCACCGAGGATCAAGTTCTACGATGGCGATACACCAGCTACATGGGCGAATCCCACCCCGCAGAGAAGAAGGTGGTCGTGCAATTCGCCCCCGACGACCTCAAGCTCTCAGAGGTCCAAACTGAAAAGCTCAAGAAGCTGGCCGGACCGCGGTACAACCCCGAGACGGAGATTATCAAGATGAGCTACGAGGGCTTCGAGCACCAGGCACAGAACAAGCGGTACCTGACGAAGCTGGTCGACGACCTGATTGCCGCGGCAAAGGACCCCAAAGACACGTTTCACGACGTGCCGCTGGACCTGAGACATCACGAGTTCAAGGCGAAGCCTAGGTTTCCCAAGGAGTGGAGAATGACGGAGGAGAGGAGGAAGGAGTTGGATGAGCACAGGACAAGGGCGGCGATTGAGGATATTCAAAAGGCAGAGGGTGGGCTGTTGGTGGATGGGCAGAAGGTGATTGATGATTATTTGATACAGAAACTGGCGGAGGAACAGGCCAAGGAGAAGGTTGCCGAGTTGGTGGCCGCACCGGCATCAAAATCGGGTTTCAAGCTGAGGAGGTAATGAAATAAGAAGAAGAAGAAGAAGAAAAAAAAAGAAAAGAATATGTACAAGTATGGTATGGGTGGGATGTATAGTATCTACGGAATTAGATGTGAGCCTACGAGGCATCTCCGATGAGCATATGAAGTATCGAATGTACGTATGGTCGGTCCCTTGCAAGACGTATGATAGATACTACCCTCACCGGCCTTGGCAACATGGGATGTAAAGTTGTAAGCTGATCAAAGGGCGGTGCTAAGTCCTATGCTTGACCGAACTGATGAAGGGTGAAATGAAAATGGTAATTTTTGATTCCATTTGATTGATTCCATTTGACTGATCCCGTTTGATTTCATTTGGAGGAAAATAAGAATGCCGTCTAGTGTTACATAAGCGGTGTCTCATAGGTATGCATGTATAAGTATGTAGGTTCTCATTCAAGGTGATTCACGGGTGGCAGTGTGAAACGTTCCGTGTTCTTGTTGGGCGCAGCCAACGGTTGGCGAGGTAAATACTCCGTACTGCCGCTCTAAAACATTGGCAACGGGAACGGGAAGGGGTTTGTTTGTTTGTTTGCCTCGGCAAATGGATCCCTCTTTTTTTTTTTTTTTCTTTATATGTGTGTGTGTGTGTTGTCTAACAACATCAAATTCTTGGCATGTGAAAAGAGATGCTTATGCTTGTAAGACTTGTAATACTACTCGTGGTATACAGATACAGGCAGAAGTAGTACATACAAGACCCTTTTGTTTGCAGGATCCGCACCGTTTAAAGGTTCGTTTAAAATGAACCTGGAACAGCAATGGCTTATGGGGCTTGTGTTTGAATCATGAACATCTGATATAGCCTGTCCAATTAGGTTTCGACTGGGGACGGAGGTGGGATATCATTTACGCCCGTACAGGCTGCCAGTTGGAATTAAGTTTAAGCCCTTTTCCTTGTAACAAAACATACTTGTACCTGTAGATTCCTATTATCTACTTGGTACCTACTTATCTTACCGATCAGTACTTATCGTACCGAGTAGTACTGTACTTGTAGTACCAAATACCTAGACTACAACTGCATCGTTCGCGACTCTTTGCCTCCTTCAAACTCGCTCTCGCGCTTTGCTTGCAGTAACCGTTACATTCTTCGCAACGCGCAGGCATGGGGCATCAGACACGGGGCATGGCTTTCAGCCGTGTCTCCGCGCAAGTCCTGCCTCGACGAACACTGTCGTACTCCGTACTGCAACAACCGATGGAGGAGCTTTCCTTAGTTGGTATAAGCAGCATCGGCTAGCTTGCTTCTTCAAGGGGCCATGAGGGAAAAGCTGTGGGGCGGCGTTGATTCGACAGAACTTGGAACACGCCCAAGGCGCCCCAGCTGTTCAAATAGCTCCAATGGCTGCGCATAGTACTAATAAACCATCACCGTCCCGATCGACGTCTTGGTGGTGTTGCTGTTATTATTAGTTGTTGGTCATCACGTCGTCCGCGGCTCCCGAAACCAACTGCCTTCCTTGTCATTTTTTTTTTCGATTATTGAACCGAGGGTCCAAAGTTAAAGCCCCTCATTCCATCAGCGCATCTACGACATACATACGGGAGACTTGTACGTTGCATCTTGTTGGTTGTGCTCCCTCCCACGAACCCCATTGTTACCCCTACCCCTTGCACAGCAGACCCGCTAGCCAAGGTCCGCTGCTGACTTTCGCGATAGCTTCTATAATAGGCTCTAGAAACCTGAAAGAACCTCAATCCTCCCATCTTCTGCTCCAAACGACACTCCAATCGCCCGCCATGGCTTCCGATGCCAGCGCGATCGCGGCCTATGCGCCTACACCTCTCGATGAAATCACCACCGGCGCCCAGACACTCCAAAGGACCTTCAGGTCCAACAAGACCAAGGACATTGACTTTCGCATTCAGCAGCTGCGCAAGCTCTACTGGGGCATACACGACAATATCCCCCTCCTCCAAGAGGCCCTGATGCGCGACTTGAGAAAGAACAATTACGAGACCCAATTGACTGAGATCAACTGGTGTTTGCAAGAGTGTCTCGACCAGATCAACAACATTCACAAATGGTCCAAGGATGAAAACGTCCCCGGCATCGCATTGCAGTTCCGACTCATGAGGCCACGCATAAGGCAAGAGCCTCTCGGCTCTATTTTGGTCATTGGAGCATTCAACTTCCCTATCCAGCTGAACCTTTGCCCTGTCATCGGTGCTATTGCTGCAGGCAACACCGTCATTCTTAAGCCATCCGAGCTCTCGCCCAATACGGCCATGGTCTTGAAAAAGATATTTGAGGAGTCCCTCGATCCCAGCTGCTATATCTGTGTCAATGGTGCGCTGGAAGTCAGCAAGCATCTCTTGGAACACAAGTTCAACAAGATTGTTTTTACTGGTGGCAAGAAGACGGGCGCAATCATTGCTGCGAAGGCTGGTGAGACATTGACACCGGTGCTTCTCGAGCTCGGTGGCCAGAACCCAGCTTTTGTTACCAAGAATGCAGACATCAAGACTGCTGCCAGGCGACTGCTTTGGCAAAAGTGTCTTAGCGCTGGACAGCTCTGTCTCTCACACAACTATGCGCTTGTCGAACGAAGCGTTGTGGATAAATTCATACAAGCCCTCAAGGACGAAGTCAAGGTCTTTATGCCCCATGGAACCAAGGAAAGCCCTGACTTTGCCCGCATCGTCAACATCTCTCACTTTAATCGATTGAAGAGAATGCTGGACGAGTCCAAGGGCAAGATTGTTGTGGGCGGCTCAATGGACGAATCTGAACTATTTATTGAACCTACCGTTGTGCTTGTTAATGATATTGAGGATAGCCTCATGGCTGACGAGACATTTGGTCCCATCTGGTCCATCATGCCGTTTGATTCGCTTGATGACGCTATAGATATTGCCAACAAGGTTGATCCCACACCGCTGGGCCTGTACACTTTTGGGTCGGACGAGGAGAATAAGAAGAGTAAGTAGCATGGATGCAGCTTTGGACACAATGGTTAACCTCGTTTTTAGTTTTGTACAATGTCACCTCAGGAGGCGCCACCGTCAATGATGGTCTCTTCCATGCTATGATGAACCCGTCTCCATTGGGCGGCATTGGCAGTTCCGGACAGGGCAGTTACCACGGCATTTTCTCCTTCAGGGCCTTTAGCCACCAACGTGCCATTGCCGAAGTGCCACGCTGGGCCGACAAACTCCTGCGTGTACGTTATATGCCCTACGACCCCAAGGAGCTGAAGCGCCACGAAGCGATGACGGCTGGGAAGCCCGACTTTGACCGAAACGGAAATGTGGTTAAGGGGATATCATACTGGGTTTCATTCGTCTTTACCCTGGGCGCGAAAAAGGCCTCAGGGGGTGTACTTAGGTGGGGGATCTTTCTTTTGTTAGGTTGGGTCTTGAAACTGAAGAGAGAATCATTAGGCCTGTGAATGAAGAACAGCAACATCAAAATGTTGAATGATTATGCCACCTCGACGTGTCAACGGCATGGGCACGACCGTGATTCCGACCGGGTGAAGGTTAATTGGTGAATAGTGAATAGTAAATGTTTTGGTAAATACTCTGGACTAGTAAGATTTGCTTGTATTTGGGTGTTATTGTGTGCGCTATGATGGCGAGTTATTGCCTTTTCGGTCATCTATCGTTGGGAGATACCACTATCAGACTCGAGGGTTTCCTCATGTCATCTATACTATTCTGTATTAGGACCTGTTGTTTTATAACAAATAATTTGACTTCGAAATCTCTATCGGCCAGTTAGGACCGCAGCCAATCTTTTCCCCTTTTCGCCCCCGAGATACAAGTCATCGTCGGCGGACTCCCTGCCCAGCTCAACTGCCTCGTTGTACCCCTTTGTGACGGTGTCTTCGTCCACCCTTAGGCCATTCTCCACCAGCGCCAGGATGACGCTCCTGCAGCGGGCGATTTCTCGCATGGTGGCGACGTCGATGTGGTCGTTTTGGCTGGAGTAGACTTTGCTGCTGATGGTCTCCTCCATGCGGTTGATGCCCGCGGCCTCGGCGGCGGTGTCGCCCTCTACGTGCTTGCTGATCCAGATGTAGCCGTTGACGCCGAGCAGGACGTCGATCTTGCCGCCGGCGTTGGCGGTGTCCATGGTCCAGACCTGACGCTTGGCGCGCACTACGCCTCCGCCGCCGCCCGTGCCGCCGACGGCGACAAAGACACCGTTGCGCAGCTTGCCGTACTTGAGACTGCGGGTGTGCAGGCTCGCGGCGCCGTCCTGGTGGAGCTGCTGGACCTCGGCGACGAGCAGGTCGCCCTCGGCGAAGAAGCTCCTGATCTGGAGCTCGTCCGTCTCAGTGCGCTTGCGGAGGATGCCGCCGGGGAGGTTGATGGCGGAGATGGCGAGGATGGCGAGCTGGGAGGCGGCGACGTCGACGCGCCAGCGTTTGGCCTGGACCTCGACGATGCGGCCGACGATGAGGTCGCCGATCTCGGGCGTGTAGCGGGCGCGGAGGGGGCGGACGGAGAGGAGCTTGTTTGTTTTGGTGAGGGTGCCGGCAAGGGAGGAGGTGATGGATGTGGAGCCTGGGAGGACGTATGTTCCGTGGCCACTGTGATTGTATTAGTACTCGTTCTTTTTTTTTTTTTTTTTTTGTATATATGTATACATGTATAAGTGAATATGGTGAGTAGAAGCGAGAAAGAGGAAAAAACAAAGGGGTGGTATACCGCATCCACTGAGGATTAGATGTGATGACCGTTCCCGGTGTGAGAATCTCATCGGAGATGTCGTCGCCGCCGGTGTCTGCCCCTCCCTGCTCCGAGTCTGAGTCTGAAATGTCCATGTCTATATCCGCGGCGCGGGGCCTAGAAGGCGGCGCGGGCTGGGGGTTGAGAATTGTGATGGGCATGATGGTTGATGAGATGGTAAAAAAAACCCCGAAGGTGACTGGTGAGAAGACTTTTTTTCTGTTCTTCTTCTTTCTTTTGGCCTCTGGTGGTGAGGCTAAGGAGCCGATAGGCCTCAGTCTTTGTATATTGTATGATTATTCTTCACTTGAAGAAATATGTTGCTTTCTTTTTCTTATCTCTTGCTGATCAGGATTGTTGTTTGGCTTGTTGTATGGATTTGTTGTCGTTTGAGGTGTGAAGGAGTTGATATGAGAGGTTGAAAGTGGGGCCTCTTTTTTCTTGGGTGAAAGAGAGAATGTTGGAGCTTGGATGGATGGATGAACCTTGATGATGGCAACTTTGAAGGCCAACAGTTTATGCTTAATTTCACATTTGAAGAATTAACTATATTTAATTGTTATTATTTACTACATCATGTACGGTATTTATCACACACTTTTTTATTTTTATTGGCGATAATTCCTAATTTCGTTGACGTTGCTCTTCACAGTTGACTTTACTGAACCATGTTGGACGACTCATGTCTACGTCTGAAATTGATTCTCTTCACTTAACAATGCCCCCCTGAGAATTAAAAGCACGACTTGTTACATTTAATAAAGAATATTTGTATTATCGGATTCAACATGCTGCCTAAAAAGTGCCCTGAGTTTCGCTTAAATCATTGTGTTTATAAAAGGTCGGAATCATAACGTTTCACAGCAGCATTGTGGCTCGCTCTCTATTCAAGAGACCATCGTAGCATCTTGATGATGCCGCTGATACCCCTCGCCTTCGCAGCAGTATCTATTGTACAATTATATATGCGTGGTAGTCATAAACTACATGTCCCATAAAACCATGGCATTTTTGTTTATATACAGGAGTGGGATGGATGCCGCTCGCATCTGACGGGGGGCAGAGTCGAGATGTATAGTCCTTCGCAGACACAGTCCGCTTCGAAAAGAATTCCAGGGTATAAGATGTGTGAATCGTATTTGGCCTTCATCGGAATGCTCTCCACAGCCCCATCCATGCCAGCCCAGCTGAAATGGTGAATATGCCAAACTTTCGACTCCTCATGCCGAACATGGATTTGCTTTGTAGGATAATGTGTCGCTGTTTTTCCAGCTGCGACATGCCGGAAAGGTAACTGTAGCCCGCGAGGCCGAAGAAGGCACCGCTTCCTGTAGCCCAATTGTCAGCTCCTGGACTTGGTTCCAGAAAGGGTGCTGGACACAAAAACTTGCCTACGACCCGGCAGCTCAGGCAGTCATCGCCGCGGTCCTGGCGCAGGATGTCCTGGAGCTTCTCTGGCCTCTCGAGGGATTGGATGGTGGGAATCTTGTCGCCGGCCATGTTGAAGAAGCCGCTTGCCTAACCACTCGAGAATTCAGCGAATTTCGTTGTGCGAAATTGAGAGACCTGGGAGTCTATCTATCTGCTATCGCGAAATCCAACCGCAAACAAAAGCTCCCCCCCCCCCACCCCATATTAGCGACGGGCGATGATTGGTTTAGACACCGAAGCTTCTGTTAGTCAGCAATGCACGTCATGCTTTGTCGCGCGACCACATGTCTAAGTGGGATGGTCAGATCAGTTGGAGCTTCAGACAACGCCAGGACTAGGCGTCGGTCGTCACAATGAACGGGGTTATTGAAGCGCTCCATATTTACGATGATAACAGGTACGGATATTTTCCCGCAAATCTTTAGAAGGATGCGCTGCTAACCCAATGACAGAAATCCCATCCTCTCCCACGTTTACACAGGGAGACCGCTCTCCGCATCCCACCTTCTGCCCCTCTACCTAGAACATCCAGCTCCCAGGCCGAACCTAATCTACCTCCCCAGTACGAGCCCGGCGACACTCGTATTCAGCTTAATACACTCGAACCTGCTCTTCTTGGCGACTGCGTCGACGGAAATCGAGCCGTTGCTTGTCCTCGAGTTTCTACACCGCGTTATCGACGCCTTTGAGGACTTTGTCGGGGCGCCATTGCTGGCGGTCAAGCTCGAGAGCAACTACGATGTGGTCGCTCAGCTTCTTACAGAGATGTGCGACTCGGGGACGGTTAATACCACTGAGCCCAACGCTCTGCGCGAGATTGTCGAGGTAGAGGGCTGGATGGGTAAACTACTTGGAAGCATCAACTTGCCTGGGTAAGCGATGCCACAACGTTGTTGCAGTATAATTCTCCTATTGACCGTGGTAATAGAAAAGCACCTTTAAACGCCAACTTTTCGAATCCTACGCCCACTCTAGTCAATCCCAATACACCCGCCCTACCCTGGAGACGAGCCAATGTCCGACACACCTCGAACGAGCTTTACGCCGATATTGTTGAGACCTTGTCTGTCACACTTGCACCATCGGGGAGACCGCTGGCAGCTTTCGCCAATGGCACCATTGCATTCACCTCCAAAGTTTCTGGAGTTCCCGACATTCTTCTTACACTAAGCAGCCCGTCTGGGAAGCATAATATTGGCGGCATCATGGAGTTACCCGTCTTCCACCCATGTGTTCGGCTGAATAGATGGAATGAGCGGCCAGGAGAATTGAGTTTTATACCACCAGATGGACGGTTTATCCTGGCTGGATATGAAGTAGACCTGCTCCCCTTTTCAAGCGGAAAGGGTGGTACCATGAGTTCAGATAATTTGAAGCTGCCAGTCAACCTGGAGATGAAGACAGGACTTGGTCCTATAGGTTCGGACTTTGAAATCCGATTACAAACTCACAAGATTTTCGGCAAGCCAAGTTCATCATCAATGAGCCAGCTTGGAAGAGGAGGAATGCCCGGTAGGCTGGGATCTCCAAATACGGGATCACCAAGTGCTCCATTGATGGAAGATTTGACGGTTACCATTCCGCTGCCCGAGGATGTCAGGAATCTTTCAGACATTCGCCCGAGTAGAGGAGATGCCAGTTTCAATAGAGCAGAGGGGAGGTTGGAGTGGAATATCCCTGCCAAGGAGCTCGCCGGGCCAACATCACATTTTGGTCTACGCTGCACAGTAGTGGGATCAGTGGATAATGTGGAGGATGAGTTTGATCCTACTGGGTTTGGTTTCGGGACCGAGTACAATGAGCCGTATCAGAGCGCACCGACAACCAAGGTAGGCAAAGAGAAGCAAGGCGGAGAGATTAACGAGCAAGACCCTAAGAAGGTGGCTCAGAACAAGATCCTGATGCCGAGCTCAGCTTCGGTAAGCTTCTCCGTGAAGGGGTGGCTGGCGAGTGGGCTCAAGGTGGACAGCATAGCGATAGATCCAAGGAAGAGCCGAGGACTAGGGGAAAGTGTGAAGCCATACAAGGGAGTCAAGTATTTGACTGTTAGCAAAGGGGGAGTAGAGATTCGATGTTAATTCATGACTGGATTGAAGCACAGAGCTTCAATTTGCCTACTTGAAGCCCAGGCCTACCGCATGCTGTGAGCTTGATGCCCTCTACTCACGATTACGCCATGGTTTTTAGGATGCTTCTAGAACAGTTGCCATTGAAAAAATTTGCATCCGGGTTTGAAATGGCTCATTATCCCTGAGCTCATTGATGCTTCCGGTGCTGAAATATCAAAACTCCCTCGGTCCGAAGTCTCCCTGGCTCGGCTCAGCGGTTGAGATGCACGATTCTGGCGGGGTAATAGCGGCTGTTATCGCTACTCGGGCCATCTTGCAGCCCCAACGCAGCACCTTCAGCGTGGCATCTGGCGGACTTTAGGGGCCTTTAGTGGCACTAGTCGCTGCATCGAAGCTCTTGCAACCCCCCCACCTGCCGCTGGGCTCAACACCAGACGTCATTGCTTCCACTTACAGTCTCCTTTGTTTCAGCATTCAAACAACAAGCTCCCTGTGGTTTACTCGTCTTTTCCTCCTCAGTATGAACTTATCGAGCTGAGAGACTTGCCAAACCGTATACTGGCCCTCGGAAGGCTATGAAGCGCTTTGCAAGTCCTGTTCTCCGGTGCCGGTGTGGCGCGAATGGTCTTGGGCTCTCGGCGTCAGTGACTCGGCGCGCGCCGGTACTTGGTGGATGGGACGTTGCGCAGACGAAGAGATGGAGTTCGGCAAAGCCAGAGAGGCCCAAGACGGCCATTTTCTTCCCGGGTGAGTAATTGGTAGATGATTGTTACTGTTGGAGTTGTCGCTGATGGAATGGGTTGAGCAGGCCAGGGCGTGCAAAAGGTGGGCATGTTGACGCCATGGGTTGAGGCATTCCCTTCCACATCTTCCGAATTATTAGAAGAGATCGATCATTATATGGGGTTTAAGATTTCAGAGGTTATACAGAATGGGTCGTCGAAAGAGCTCACGCAGACGACAATCGCCCAGCCAGCCATCATGGCTACGTCGGTCTTTATCCTACGGATCCTAGAACGGGAGTACGGCTTTCGGGTTGAGGACCACTTCGACTTTACATTGGGGCACTCACTGGGCGAGTTTGCGGCTTTGGTCGCTGGAGGATACATAACATTCCAGGACAGCCTATACCTGGTACAGAAGAGAGCCGAGGCAATGTCAGAAGCCACAAAGAAGGCGATCCAGGATTATGGAGGAGAATACGGCATGGTGGCTATAATCACTGAGCCGGACTACCTACCGGGACTGATTGCTGCGATCCGCGACTTTGTTGGGCATTCGAGCGACGGCAGCAAGTCGGAAAGCAGTGAGGATGTGCCGCCAATTGAGCAGGTGTTGATTGCAAACATCAACAGCAAGAACCAGATTGTCCTAAGTGGGAATATAGAACGTATAAAGACGCTGCTGGCTCATGTCCGACAATTTCTCGGCCATGACCCACGTGCGGTGCGGCTAAAAAGTGATAGCCCGTTTCACAGCCCGATCATGAAGCCAGCGGTGGCTGTCATGCAGTCGCTTCTTGAAAAGAAGAGCAGGGTACCCGGGAGAGAGAACGAGGACATGATTACATTTCCAGGGCTGATGCCCTGTATAAGCAACATCACCGCCAAGCCGTTTCGAAGCAAGGAGAAATTGAAGGAACTGCTGGCCAGGGGTTGTCTCGAGACGGTCCGATGGTGGGACTCGATTAAATATCTTGATCAAGAAGAGAGAGTTAGACGATGGGTAGGGATTGGGCCGGGAAAGGTGGGTAGAAACCTTGTCGGCAAAGAGGTTGGCATGCGAGGCAAAGACTTGGTTAAAGGAGGCGGCGTCTGGGCGATTACAGACCCGTTTGAAGTGGAGGAGGTGTTGAAAGGGTTAGAAGAGACCGATAATATTTTGGAAGATGAGGAGGAAGAGGAGGTGCCAGAACCTGAGGTTCGCCGGCGCCCCAGGCACCGGACCATGGTGCCGACTAGAAAATGATGCTTGGGGATTTATGATTGGAATTCCTGTCCTGATAGGGTATATAATTGTTTTTTTTTTTTGTAAGTGCTGGGCTGGATTTGGCGTACTAAGAGGATGGCAATATGCTTGGACGTTGGGCCATGCTCACTATGGATGATGATTTCTAGGCTTGTAAAATAAGACTTTGATTTTATTAGTATTTATGGTTTACTATTTCGATGAATGATGATTGCTATGGAGTTTGACATTGTATCCCGTGAGTTGCTACCAGAGTAGATGTAGTACTGGGTGAGGTTGCTGGCAATCGAGCTTCGATAATTGCCCCGCCATAATTATGCCACTTCGTTTGTTTGGATTTCGGACCAGCTTCAACTCAACAACTACGAGCACACAACTCTACGACCAGCCATGGCCACATTAATACCCTCAATTGTTTGCCTAGGCGTTATAGGCCGTAATGTAAGACCCTCAAGGCTATACTCCATTTACTCATCTAGTAGCTATACTTGAAGAAAGAGAGAGAGAGAGAGAGAGAGAGAGAGAGAGAGAGAGAGAGAGAAAACTGACATTCTGCAGAACAATCCTCTACACATGTCCACGTTCCCGTCCCACAACCCGGCGACCAACTCCCCCAGCCTCGTGCGCAACCACCTCCAGTTCTCCCTCCTGCTCTCCTCCACTATCGACATCTTCGAGCTCCGGGGCAAGCAGAACACGGCGTCGGGGGACTTTGGCCTGCTGCACGCGATAGACGACCGGCTCGCGGCCTACGGCTTCGAGACTAACACGGGGGTGCGCATGGTCTGCATAGTGGACATGCGCGGGCGGCTGCCCGATTCGAGGGCCAGTATTAGTGGTGGGCCTGGGGGCGGCACGGGGGCGGTAGGGTCGTCGTCGTCGTCTTCGTCGGCGGCGGCGGCGATGGCGAACGCGGCTGCGGTGGCGGGGCTGAGGGACGCGGAGATGAAGCCTGTGTTTAGGGCGATGCAGGGTGCGTACGTGAGGCTGTTGCAGAATCCGTTTTACGACCCGGATGAGCACTCGCCGTTGGGGGGCAGGGGGGGCGGGAGGATCACGAATAGGAAGTTTGTGGAGGATATGAAGAGGATAGGGGAAGGGTGGGCGCCGGGCGTCACGAGTTTCTAGGGTAGAGGGTGGGATACGGGGGGAGTAATGGAATGACATGAATATATATGGCACTGGCGTATGGGGTTTGGGTTTTTGATATCCGGGGGGTTTGATGGTAGATCGGAGAAGGGGGAGGGGAGGGGGAATACTATTGTAATAGATTCTTTATATTCTATGGGAAATGCTGGTCTCCTGCTCTATGTGGTATATTATGCTAAAATTCTTATGAGATGGCATATGTGCTGGACGTTATTTAATCATCACCATCACTTTTCTTCTTTAAATCCTCGATCCTCCATTTTGACAGACCTGCCATTTCTTCTACCTCGACGCTCTCCCCAACACTCTCTACACTATCTCGACTCTTGGTCACCAGGTCCAAGTTTACCGGCCGAGATGGCTCGCCCCCTTCCCAATGCCTCGCCTCGACGGGCAACGGCTGCCACCAATCCCCCGTCCTGGCATGCCACCTCGCGCCGCACAGCTCCCAGAGTCTCGAAATAGCACGCTTGTACGCAAACCGCTCGTCCTCCCCCGTGAAAGCGCCCGCGTTGCCAAAATCCACCGCCGGCCTTTTCTGCAGCCCGAAGTCGGAGTCCTGGTCGGGGTCGTATTTGGCGGTTGCAGCGTCGGTGTCGTAGTATGAGACGTTTGGGCGGAAGGGGGATATCTGGTCTTGGTATACCTCTGCGATGGTTTCGGAATAGGTTGCGTCGTCGTCTTGGTTGTCTGTGCGCTGTGGTGCCCTTGAGGGGGAAGGGGCTTCGGGGAAGAAGAGGTCGTCGGGGGGGTTTTGTGCTCGGATGATGAGTTTGCAGCGAGCTTCGTAGAGGGCATCTAGGAGAGTTATGAAGCGTCTGGCTTCATTCTTTGAGAGGATTGTTAGGATAGGGACGTGATCGATGACGAATGTGTGATAGGAAGATGCCATGGTGATGTAGTCAGCTGGCCCGAAAGACTGGACGAGGTTGTCAAAGTCCCATAGCACGAAGCCTTGATAATGCCGTGGCGTACAGACTTTTCGCCCGTAGACTATCAACGTTGATGGCTCCCAGGGAATAGGGTCGGGCTTTGTCCAAGAGACGGCCTCTCGAATTCGCTGTTCGAATATGCTGTTGTCTTCGTCTGGGAGATAGTAATGGTGGGGTTTCTTTCGTGTTTCTGCTTCCAAGCCCCCCAATTCACTTGGATCGGGAGTATCTGCCGCAGGGTCGGATATGCCGCCAACTCTGGCTGTGGTCACCGTTGAGCTCACATCTTCGTCTCTGCGTCTCCAATCCTGAGCGCCTTCCATCTGCCAAAAATCACATCTTGCCTTGAGGACATCGAGAAAGCTGGCAAAGTCGCTTGTCTGGCCGTATAGCTCACCCAAGCGCGAACGGCTTCCGAATATCTTTCCAATCAGTCCCCGTGATGATGGGGTATAGTCGACACCCGTTGCCTTTTCTAATTCCTCCGGCATGCGGTTGGAGGAGGCAACAAGAACGCCGCCAAGTTGGAAGAAGGCAATGAAGAGATTGCTGAGGATTTTACTGGCTGCTCTGTCTGGGAGTTGAAACTCGTCGAGGAAGAGGATTGGCGACTCGTCCACGAGTTTCTTGGCCATCCACAAGAGAGAGTACTCGGACTCGTTGGTTGAGGATTGAGAATTGGTGGCTCGATGTTTATCAAGCTGCGCAAGCGTGTGTAGCATAAAGGTGTTGAAGTGCCATCGCTTCTTCTTGTCTGTGGGCAGGCCCTCTGCCAGTAGATCGAGGAGCATTGACTTGCCCGTACCAACTTCTCCTGAGAGAAACAGTCCCCTGGGGGAATCAATTTCAATGGCCGTCTGATAGTTTGTGAGGACTCGGGTAAGAGCCAAGCTATCACGGCCTGCCGAGGTAGATAGGAGGTGTCTGAATAAGGGGTTACGCCATATGGCATGGTGTGGTAGAGCCAGAATGCTCTCACTGGGTTCCTCCTTTGGCTCTTCACGCTCAGTAAGACGGGCAACTTGATGAAGTCGTTGCCGGTATTCAACCTGTGGTGAATAGTCCTTTATGCGGAGGTATATCTTGTGTAAGTGCCTCGCCAGTCGGTGTTGGGCTGGATCGGGAGAGTAGACACCTGCAGTCACCAATGCATGATACTTGACCAAAGGGTCAGTAATGGTAACTGCAGTTGAGAATCGTCTCATTTTGAAGATGATGGATGATGTGCAGATTAATTCATGATATGGAATGTTCCACTTCCTTGGTGTCACAAACGGTTGCACATGATAAGCCTCAAGATGGACATGCTGCTGTGCGACGGCTGACTGTGGCTGATGCAGATTAAAATTATATAACGGTGTTTTCGATGGCAGCGTTATTGCGACCCTTACAGATCGGAATTTATCAACATGCAATCAATTGCAAAAAAGGTGATTAATGAAATGGTATGGGTGTGTGCATATAGACGACACGACCTATCAGGGAAATGGTCGATCTGCGTCATGAATGGATGAATGATGTGTGACGACGTAGGTACCTCTCTAGCTCTGTGTGTATAGATTGTACTCCGTATTTTATCCTGTATATTATTTTTGCTGCCATGACTTGTTACCCAACGTTCAAGGTACCCAACAAGTACCTGCATACAGAGCTTACGCCTGTTCGGTACATCTACCGCACGAACCGCGTGGGTGCAACGTCAGGACTGTTGGCGCGACCAGGCTGACCCATGCTACCAAGTGCGGCTTAGCTTTTTCCCTTTAGAGCAAGGTTAGCCTTAGACCTCAGAGTGCGTTGGCAATTAATTCTGCCATTTGTTTTTTTTCCCTCCCCTTCCTTCCCTGCCAACTGCCCACCGCCAAAGAGCCAATCAAGGAAGAGTGTGTGTACTGTGTACTCCGTACTATACTCTTGGCTTGGCTTCCCTCACACGCACTACACCACATTCGTTCCCGTGCACTCCTCCCAGGACCCAGACGGTTTGATTTTCTTGCCTCTCCTTCATCATTGCCTGACCGTTTGGGCTGCTCCGACATGTCGACTTGAGTCTCGTTTTCCATCATCCCCCATCGATTCCCTCGACCTGGAGCCTTGTCCTGCTGCTTAAACAATCCCTGAAGCAGCCTCTTACATCGCGACTTGCGCGACCTCGCGCGCATCTTCACCTGCCATCGATTACGAACCGGTGTCCTTCACCATGTTTTCACCATCCGGTCAGGGCGGTCCAGCCACGGCGACACGCTCTCGTCGTCGTCAACGTCCTAAGGGGGACGACAGCTTGGCGCAGCCGCCCAAGGCGAAACGACAGCGCATGCCCTTGTCCGAGCAGACTTTTGTCAACCCAGATGTCCAACCCGAGATGGTCGAAATGAAAAAGGAAAAAGTTGCGACGCTTGCTGTTGACATCAAAAACGATCCCGCTCCCGAGCCCAAGCCGACTACGCCGCGCAAGGAATTGAACGTTCGCGTCAAGAAGCCCAAACATGGCGAACGGGCTACCCACAAAGGCGATGGAAGTCTCATTTTGGTATGCTAGAGCTTGTTGCCCCTTTGGCGCTATGCAATCACGACTCTTTTTGTCAATGCATCTTCAACCATACTGATTCAATACTTTTTTTTTAGACGAGTAACAATGCATATACAGTTAGCAAGCTACCCGCCTTGCCCGACAGAATTCGAAATGACTGGTCTGGTATGTATTGTGTTGGTTTCTTGGGAAAACCCTGAGCTGACCCCGTTAGGAACCCAACACGCCGACATATTTTCATCAACTGGATACGCCTTGACTCTTACCCCAACTCACGCCATTGTTTGGCCCTATAATTCGACGTCGCAATCTCCCGAGACCTTTACTTTCACCCTCCCATCCTCGGCAAAACCCAATGACGCTCTTCCTGTAGGATGTCTCGTCTCTCCGTCCGCATCATCAACAGACCCTGGCCTCGTCGTTGTCATGGCAAGCACAGGTAAGGTGGTATTCTGGGAATCAATATCAAGTGCGGCAACATTCGCCTTTATAAAGAAGGATCGATCAGGCGTCGAGCACACCATTTCTGCACTATCATCTGGTGAGAGGGTGGTGGCAATCACGAATGCAGAGTCGGCGGGTTTCATTTTGACATTCAATACTGGACGACTTGCATATATGAATGTACGAGATGGCCATGGAAGACCCGCAATTTCCGTGCAGTTTTTGCGAACCAACTTGGCAAGCACCGCAGGTGGCTTATTCGGCAGTATTCGACACGCCTTTTCGAATTTGAGTTTGAGGGGAGATATTGCAGCCGTCCGCGCGGATAGATCCGGTAGGGTTGGCGAGAGGAATATCGTTGCACTTACCAGCAAGGGCAGACTGCAGTCCTGGAGAATTCACCGTGGTGGGCATAATGAACCTTGCGGAGAATCTGACATGCGTGACTCCATCGTCTCAGCTCTTAGTGAAACCGACCCTGTCTCTCGCGACTTCCCTATTGATTCCTTCGAAGCTATCGACTTTACATTTGTTCCCAAGGGCTTGGAAGCCAAATATGCCGAGTTGACGAGATTGAGCAATGCGATGAAGACTGACGACCCTTCGGTGCAGCACCTTTTGCTGCTTGTGAGCTTGACACAGAGGAGCACGTCGCGATATTCTTTGGTCGAGGTTATTTTGACGCCTCGAAGCTGTCAGGTTGGCATGGTTCGACCGATTACATCCTACTCAACACCATCTGCACAGTCTGAATCTTCTCAACCTTCGAGACCACGCCTCTATCTTCCACGGCCGGCTCTTGTGGCATTTGTCGTCTTCGACCGCGCTGCAGTAATAGCATCTGTTGCTGTTAAACCTGACTCACCGGATTCTCAACTACAGTCAGACACCCACGTACTTACACCGTCATTCGAAGATGTTATCGACTTTCGGGAGGACATCGTCCACGAAATCGTTGGCTCCGGGTTCGAAGAGACTCTATTGGTTTCGAATGCGAATGAGGAAAACAGGACAATCCGACCAAAGAGCAAAAACCCAGCTGCGGTTCTTGTTGTTCGTGGAGCGGGCGTTGTGCGTATTGCGACAACCGATGTGGACAAGTTTGCTAGTGATCAGCCCCCGCAGGTTTCTGCCAAAAGCAAGCTCGAACAGGCCGTCTTCTTTGGCACCAAACAGAACAATCCCTTGGTTTTTGATTCCCGGTCAGAAATACAGTTTTCCAATGAGGAAATTGCACAAGCCGCCTCAGAAGTCAGCCACGAAATTTTAAGCTCCTCCACGCCCTATATGTCTACATTGCCAGCATCGTTGGAGGACAACTTGGTTGCACGGTCGAATGCTTTGGAACGGCTCGTGCTGCACCTGAAGGCGATTGGAGCTGAATTGGACAGAAAAACACGCTGGAGTCTGCTATTTAATGCGGAGAAGATGCATGTGGCGACGCTGCTTTGGAAGCGACAGGAGACCTTTGTAGCGGAGCGCGCAGCGGACGACAAGAGGAGTCTCATTGGCTACATTGTCGAGTTCATTCATCAGGATCAGAAGCATAATCCCAGCGCGGAGCAGGGCGAGGTGGATAGAGTAAGGCATTGGTTTATTAACGACATTTTCCGACTCGAAATCTTTGTTGCTTGGGCATACGAAGTCATCAAAATCCTCTACAGGGACAAGCTCTTGGACGATGGCAAAGTGACAACAATGATATATGAGGCCATCCAGGTCAATATGTGCACTCATGTTGGTGCTCTGGAATTCCGAAAAAACAACTTGGCTTTCTACGGCTTGGGGGATGAGAAGTTGCGGATGGGCATATTGCGAGACGGATACGATAATCTCCCTGAACCATGGACTGGTTGCCATTACATCGCCAACAACTTGGCTCGGTTGGTCGAACTCTCTAATCAATGGTATCTCAAGTGGTCTCGGAGCAGCAATGTCGATGATAAGAACAAGGCGGCCGGCAAGCCGGACCCAAATATCATTGAGAAGATATTCAACGCTTCTCCTGTTCTCATCGATGGTATGCTCACTTCAATGCTGGAGTATGCGCGCTGGGCCCAGACCACACCAGACCAGAAAACAGCGGCCCAAACTTTCGCCAAAGAATACCAGAAAGAGCGCTATAGCAGGCCCATTGCTCTTGGGCGCTCTGGAAAATGGGAAGATGGTGCTGCCATTGCCGAAAAGCACGGTTCTCTCAACGGTCTGGCCGTCATTCTACTTGATCATATCGAGGAACTGGAGCAGCTGCTCTCGCAACCCAAGCTGAACTCCTTTGAGATACAAAACTTGAAGGCGCTGCGGGAGGGCAAGAAGACTGAGCTGGAGGACCGATTCACTAGATACGGTCAGGACTTTGCCTTTTCTGTCTATGAGTACATGCTTGAGAAACACGGAGTTGAAGCCGTTTTGGAATTCGATCTTGAGACACTTGGTTTCAAGACTCTATTCCTTCGCAGCCGACCCGAGTTGGCCAGAATATCATGGATCAACGACGTGCAGCAGGAAAAAGATGTCGGCAATGCGTCACAAACTCTCGTTCATTTGGCGCTCAACAAGGAGCTACAAGTCTGGAGCAAGAAGATTGAACTAAGTCTTGGAAAGCTTGCACTGCTGGCTGAGGCTGAGCAAAAGGCCAAGCTTCCCAATCTCTTCAAAACTGATGCGGATGATGTTAGACATGATCAACAGTTGTCAAAGGTTGAAAAGGAGCTCATCACTGTTAAGATCCAGGATCAGCTCTATGGACAAATCTTCCCTAGCACCTACGATGCTCTCGACGAGGCGGCGGCTTTGAACTTGGCAATGGAAGCTCATGGGACCTATGTACCACGGAAACAAAAGGCAATTCGCCAACTCTTTGAGGATGGCATGGAGCGATTATTGAGACACGAGGCTCTCGATCCCATGACTCTAATTGATTTGCTGACGCTGGTGCACTTGACACCGGAATCAAAAGAGGAGATAGCCCACCCTTTCTGGCTTGCTCTTAAGGTGGCGGAAAGCAGCTGCCACAGCGATGAGCTTCGAGAAGCGAAGCAGCTTATTTGGAGGAGGCTCTTTATCAGGGATGACTGGGCCAAGATCAACGATACACAACAGATGGACGACCGTGAGGTTGTGGGCCGGCTTGCTGATACTGAGTTATACGCTATGCTCGCTGACTGCGTTCGGTTCCGTAAGTATTCGTCCTCATCATATATTCCCTGGAGTAATATTTCTAACCCATTTACAGAAGATGCTCGCAGTGGGTTCCGTCCCATGCAACCAAAGGAAGCTTTGGGCGCCTTTTCAGAACATCTGGATCGTCGGTTCCACGATTTCGAGGCCAGCATGCAGACCAGACTCATAGAAGCTATGCACGCAGAAGATGACATTCTCATCAAGTATATTGAGAAGAACAGACTTGCAGAGTGGCTGCGAACTGCCCTCGAGGCGGCTCATGTCGAGATTGAGGCCATGGAGGAGGATAAAAAAGCGGCTGCCATAGAGGAGGAGCAGCAGCAACAGCAGCAACCCGCTGAAACATCCCACGACTTTTTCGGAAAAGTGAATGGCACTTCGATGCCTGGGGGGACACCTTTATTCGGTCACGCCTAAAGAAACAAGTGAAATGAGCTCTCGTTTTGTTATTTTATAATCAGCAAATCCCAGTCATTGGGCGGCGTTTGTGGGATAATTTTTTCTCCATCATTGTTTTATTTTTTCTCGAAAAGAACTTAGTATTTTTTTTTTAGCCCACTCCCCCCCAACACCAGTGTTGTACAGTAAAAGAAAGAACATCGTCAATACATGCGAATGAAGAAAGAAAAAGGGGGGCATTGGAAGAGGGAGGAGCAAAGATTGAGGAAAGGGAGCAGAGAAGTTGGGTTGCTTTTGGATTTGATTTTAGGGGGGAGGGGTTTGAGCTGTGCTTTTGGTTGTTTTATTCCGTGACGATAAATGGTCAGGGGGTATGTGGATATTTTCGATCAAGAGGACTGATGATGGCTCTCTCGAGGTTTTTTTAAACTAGTTTTTGTTTCCTATTGACCTGTGGATCTGACGGAGGGGGTTAAATACAGATGATGGATTGCGTGCGTTTGTTTGACGGACAGCGCGACGTATATTTTTGTTTTTTTGCCGTTTATATCCTCCTGGCCACATGATTAATTTGATGATGTGACGTAGCTGTATTGTACATTTAATAATCTTGCAAGTTTTTTATTATTATTGATATATGGGGATGTTTTAGTGAACGGCTTTACATGGTCGGCTACAGGTGAACATCTTTCTCGCACTCATATATACAGCCTTTAACGGCTATCATTTGATCGAACATATCTTCATTTCGGCATTATGCACTTGATAGCCTATGACAAACGACAAATGGTTTCCATGCTCCCCCCTGGATCATATACCATGAACCAACCTCCTTTTCCCTACCAGGTTACCGTTTTGGGCCAATAAGTCGGGTTCAAGACGCCTTCCCCAAGCCTAGTGCTGCTCTTCAACTCTAGGGATATGCGTAGTTGTGCGTCTGGAATTCCAAAAAGAAATGGCCGGACAAAGTGGCATTGCGCACCCACAAAGTGATAATAGCAGATATGCAATGATGGCCTTGAAATCCATACTGGAAGCAAAGCGCCGTCGTAGGTAGACAGTGATGGGTAGTTGAGCCCGCGCTCACTGCTGCATCTTTCTTCTCTTGCCGACCTGGGCAGAGAAACCAGTCTTGATGGCGGTGACGGATCGTCGAGAACCGCAGTTGTTGCAAGTGATAAAGTACAGACGGTTTTCACCCTTGCTGAGCTCGGTATCGGGGGATCTGCAAGTTTTGCAGGTAACATATTCGACTGTCAAGAGGATTAGATTATGAATGGGAATTGTACGGGGCGAATGACTTACTGATGTATTTTCTTACGACGTTCTCAATCTGCTTCTGTTGGAAACGACCCTTGATGACCAATCTCCTACTTCCGTCAACAGAGCCGTTGGTACCCAATTCAGCAAAGAGATAGGCGGTAACGTGTTCCTCGGTTCGCTTCATGCGCTTGCAGATGTCGGCAATGTTGGCAAAGACGGTTTTCCTGTTGCCTTCACGCATGCACTGGGGTGGTGGGATCTTGTAACTCTTGGTGCCGCTGAGGGAGTGGTCGGGATTCTTTTGTGAGAGCTGGGTGAAGAAACGTCCGAGAAGGAGAGTGTAGGTGATGGTCTTGGTCTCGTCGTGGGCCCAGATACCAGTGCCAGCCTCCATATCGCCCTCCTCCTGGGCAGCGGTTTCAGCCTCCTCAGCATCCTGAACCTCGAGCTGCTTCAGCTTGGAGGTGAATTCATCGTCATCGGCAGCAACATCCTTCTTCTTCTTCTTCTTTTTCTTCAGGGACAGATCGAGACCACCCTCCTCGGCGGGGGCATCAGCATCAGCAGCACCATCCTCGGCATCGTCGAGACCCTCAACCTTCTTCTTCTTCTTCTTTTTCTTCAGGAGAGACAAGTCAAGGCCGCCATCCTCAGGAGGGGGGGCATCATCGGCGGCGGCTTCAGAGGCATCAGCATTAAAAGCTTCAAGGGCGGCAGACAACGGCGGCGTACGAGGGGCGTGCGACTGGGCCGTCTCGGTGGGTTCTTCGGTAGCGCTCATGATGGTAACGGAACCGTCAGGGTCGACAACTAACTGTTCGTCGGTGAAGGCCACTGATTTACGTGACTTTTTGTCTGTTTTTTGATCCTACGCGGCGGGAAAAAGAGGAAGAGGAAAAAGAAGTTAGTCAAGATGCACCAGGAGAGAGCTGGAAGTACAGTTGTACCTTTGTGAGTCAGAGTATCAAAGGAAAAGGTTCTTCGCCTCCCACTAAGGATATTGCGAATTGGGAACCAATGCAACAACAAAAAGGTTTGGCTAGGAAAGGGATGGATCGGTTGATGGATGGAGGGATGGTGATCGAATAATTGCCCCCCCCCAGAAAACAGTCATAAGAGAACGGACGGTGGGGTAAATTTTGGTGGGATTGATTGGGTTCTTTGTGCGGGCATAGTTTGTGCAGCGAGGCTTGGGAATGGAGGGGCACTGGAGATTGGCCAGGGCCAACCAAAAAAAAAAAGGTCCAGTGTGTGCATTCCAGTGACAGTGACAGCGACAGCGATAGTGATAGTGATAACACATGCAGTGAGTGCCCAGTGGGCATCGATTAGGTAGCATCAAGTTCAGAACCAGAAATAAACCTCAACTTACTTCGTTTTCCATGATTGCAACTGAAGGCTATTTTTGCGCCAAATGACACACACTCCCTGCCTTGTCCGTCTGCCGATGATGGAGGTTTGGATCGAGTGCACTTTGCGACCTTGTTTGATGCACGGCGGGCGCCACAATATAACGAGGACCTGTGCTGAAAAGGATGGACGTCTTGAAGCCCTTTGGTCTACTCGGTAGGCAGGGTATATAAAAAAAGGGCGAAATTGAGCAACAAAACCTGGTGAAGGAAACAGAAAAGGTGAGTCAGGCCCACGTCATGCTTTGGGCGGCCCGACAGAGAGCCCTGGAAGAAACGTCTCGAAGGCCATATCGATAGAGCAGGAGCAGCAGCGAGCGATATCATTGCACGGGCCATTGTAGTGTTACACAGTGCTGTTGTTACTGTCTCACAAAGTACCCGGACTGTATACTTGCATTAAGAGCTCTCGCAACTCTCTACACGGCTTCATCGTCAACATCTATTAAGTCTTATCACTAGATACATTTCAATAACAAATCAGCTTATATATGCTCAACTATATGAAAAAAACAATAATACCAGATTACATCTAGTTTTCCAATTGTAGTTGGCTTGTATATCTATATACCTTGCCTATCTCGCCTCCTGACGTCCAAAACACTGCTTAGCATCAGAGCAACCTCTGGACGAGGTAGGATAGTTGCGAATCCAAGACAATAAGAGCAATCCCAAATGAATTTTAGGACATGGATGTTTCAAGGATATCTTGGCTACTTGAGAAAGGATAGGGATGGTATAAAAAGTACCTGCTGTGCATTGGCACTGACATCGGCATCTGTGTGATATATTGTGATCAACTTCTAGCCCATCTGATATCCCTGACATCGTTTCTATTAATAATAGGAAACTAACAAAGCCCTCCTAATATTATTAACTGTTTGCACTGGTTGTTACAAAAAGGTCGCTGGTGGTCAGGCCGCGGACCATAGTCGCCTTGGGTACATCTCGCCCAGCCTTGCGCATTCGCAACTCCGATGATTCTGATTCGCTCGAAATAGCTTGGGCAACTCATATAGAATTGATGCCTTGGCAAAGGAAATGCATTAATGCCCAGTATTGGCTGCTCCGATGTCCCGAGAGCAGGCATCATCAGAGTCGGGACAGGGCTGCTTCATCCTCTCACTATTTTCCTCTTCTCCATTAGAGAGCCTACAACAGTATCATCATCATTGTTATTTTACAAATCTGGATTGTGTTTCTGGCCTGCCCTATCTCATTACCTACTTAAGTCTCAAGCCAAAATGGGCACCGTTGCTCGCATGCAAAACACTTTGCAGCAGGATTATGGCCGCCAAGATTGGAGTTCTAGTCTCTGTGCCGGACCTGATTGTGTTGGAATCCTCGGACAGTGCCTACTCATTACTTCTAGGTCCGACCTCTTGTATTTAAAGCTCAGCGGACCAAATCTGCGGTAGGTTATGAATACTCCCTCCAGCGCCAGCCATTCCCTCTGGCTTTGAAGTCTATGAAACTATTGTACCAACTTTATCAACAGCTATTCCACGCTGTTCGCCAACGTTAGCGATGTTTCACAATTCGGCATGGATACATTCCGTTCAACTGGTCAAAAGATGTCTCTCATCGCCTCCCTGTCTGATGAACTCTCGCGACCGGGTGGTATCGTCGGTGTCCCTGGCCTTTCATTTCTGCCTATATAATCAACTAAATCTAATTCTATATATATAGATCGAGAAAATGTTAGAATTCTGCGACTCCAATCAGAGCGAACATCGAGATCGACACCTGAGAAGGTACCTTAAACGGAGCCAGAAGACCGTTGACGACTGTGCCACAACAATTAAGGAGGTCAATGAACGATTCAATACTTGGTCAGATATGACCAGGGGCTTATATACAGCTCTGGAGGAAATGCATTGTAAGAATATATATAGGCATAACTGTTTTTCTGCTAATCATCGATAGCAAACAATGCATCAGCAACCAGGACTTTGAAGACTGAACTTGAAGATAACAAAGTCAAGACAGAACTCAATGAAAGAGAAAAGGCTAGGGAAGAAAAGCTGCTCCAGGAGCAACACGCTGAGATAAAGAGAAATCGCGAGAAGATAGAGCAGCTGGACGCGATGGGGTTCGGTAGTAAGAACTCTTAGCCATTTCAATCTTTTGTGGGCGGTAATAGCGCATAAATCTAACTTGGTTTAGGCATTTTGGATATTATCTTTGGGACAAAAAGAAGAAGAGCTGAGGAACTATCAACGAGAGCTTCGATGTTGGCGGACAGTCAGGCGAGAAGAGAGACTCACATCCAAACTATAATAGCAGAGGCAGTAAAGCTACAAGCAACCCTTGAGGACCTTTCTTCGGAGAAAAGCTCTCTCGTAAGTAAAGACTTGGTTAATTATGATATACAGCATGCACACCCTGATCACGTTCTGCCACTTAGACCGAGATTACCAAGATCGTCCAGGCAGCAGTAGGCCATTTGACAGACCTGCAGGGCCAAATCGCAAGTTTCATGGGATTCTTAGAAGAGATAGCCAGCATCATTAAAAGGGCTTTGGACGCCAGCGATCTTGTCCACGATACCGTGGAGGACAAACAAAGCATAATTGACCCAAAAATTAAGCAGGTAAGTTTTGTATTTTCCGCATCTTCTGGCGCCTCTCCTAAATATGACAGGATCTCCTAGAGCATGCCTTTATCATGAAGACAAGATTCATCTTCGCTTCGAGGGCTTCTGACATCTACAACGCAGTTTCAGTGCAGTATATCATACCAACTATTGAGAGCCTTCCCAACCTCCGTCTGCTCGATGCAGGAACGGACAAGGAGGTCAATGACAAACTCGAACAACTCAACCAAATGAGAGGCAGGGTCTCGCGTGAGACATCCGACTTGGTACACCAGGTACTTCCAAAATCTTTCCGAGAATTGATAGACAGGAAACTGTTGCTGATGTGAATTGCAGATGCACACTGCGCTGAAGGAGGACCTCGTGCAGATAGCAGAGAGGGCAGGTATTTCTGTCACATTGACCACAGACCAGGTCGAATATGACTAGGGCGAGAACTAAAGCTCTATACTTAGTCAGTATCCTCACGCTACGTTTCGTCACTCGTATCATTGCCAGACTTATCTTGTCATGGATGAATCCGTTCAAGAGTATGGGCAGCAGGGGGGCGATGTAGGTTGTAAACAGTTTAGCAACTATCAGATTGACAATGGGTTTGGATACTCGAATATAGAAAATAGTATGTTTTCCCTTGAGAATACCATGATTAAATTACCACATAAAATTAAAACCACACACCTGATTTTCTGGGGGTGGTTATTCGGAAGTTATTCGATCAAGATTACCGTACGTACCTCCATCTAGGCTGTGCTGTGATAAAAAAATGGCACTGTATACTTGTAGATAGTCCGTGCCCAAGGCTTTTCTAGACTGTGAGTGCTCCGCTTAGTAGTGGGGCATCACGGTATCAATCACATGATCCTATCGACAGGTCAATCAATCGTACCGCTGCGGCTCATGCAGGCGGAGCTTTATCGGAACCTGGGCAGCTCGTGTAAACCAACGGCCACTGACGACCACGACTGCGACGACGTGGATAGAGAAACTCGTTCTATTTGGAAAGGACTATAACTCGGATACCCTGTGGCTAATTGCACAACGTTGTGCGCAGTCGTATTTCATCACACCCTAATATCCTACACCCATCCATGGCTTGAAGCCTCGACGCAAGCGACAAGCATCCTCCTCCCCCATCCAACAACCTCGGCGCGAAACTCCATAATCGCATCCACTCTATCCAACGACTTACACACATCATGGCTACTTCAGACTCCCTCGTCGACCTTCACGACACCTCATTATCCGAGGAAAAAGACGATGACGTCGATTCCCTCCCCTCCATGTCCACTAGCGACCTCTACTCGGAAGCCGATTCAGACGCCGAAGCTGAATGGGAGCGAAGCATGGAACAACTACAGCTCCTGCTCACAATGATACTGGTCCCTTGGGTGGGCAAGATGATGGGCCGCAAGTTTGCTTATTGGAGTAAGCCGCCTTACTGCGAGGACATATGCGTAATGCTAACCTTCTCCTCTCAGGTTGGGGGAAGTACATGAATTGGGTGCATAATGTAGATGTCCGGATCACTAACAAGGCGGCATTTAATGCCGGAGGAGCAGTAGCCGCGACGTTATAGATACCCATAAGGTAGCAAGAGTTGGAACTTGGATGAAACGATGCAACAATAAGAGATGGCTTCACGTCCATCATGACGAGACGGGTCCAAGATATTATGGTGTTTTTGTATTTCATGTTAATTATATTGCATAGAAGAACGCAAAGTCTACATGTATGATCATCACTCCGCTGTTGTCGATATATCACAAGGAAGATGAAGAAACCAAATGAATAAAGCAGACACTAGTGTATGACAATTGACAACTACCTACTTTACATTGACCATATTTGTAACCCTGTTCTTCCAGCCCTGTTTGCCGCAACACCAAGCATTAATCTCATAAATACATAACTCATATCCCAAGTTGAAAACCCAGACACAAGCCACCCAACAAGAAACAAAAAACCAAACACCTTGACGCTTCCCCCCCACCCAATATTTTCCGTGATACCTTCAAGCCTTGAAGCTAAGATTGTAGACGCCCTGCATCCGCATCCTGATATGAACTGAAAACGGGGTCTACCGACCAGAATTAAAGGATGCCCCATGCAGCCACCAAGTGATTATCGTCATGGAAGTGCTTAGACGCTGCCGCTGACTTGGGACATGCTGGGTCTAGATGATAGGACAGAACCGCCATAGCCACTTCGGGCCTCCCTGACGACGAAAAATAGAGAGGCTGAGAAGCAGGCCCAGAGGAACCACATGAAGGTGGTGCTGGCCTGGATTTCGCGACATCTCTTCTCGTCGTTGTGGGATCCCCAGCCGATCCAGTCCCCAGGCAGGTGATCCTTGCGGATATTGCCGCAGTTGGTAGCGCGCAATTCAGCAGCAAGAACGATGCCGTCGATCAAGGAGAAGACAGCGACGGCAGCATAGAGGGGGATCAAAAGCATAGGCCTGGCGAGGCTGGCAAAGAAAGCTGCAGCCAAGCCTACAATCACCGCGAGCCAAGACAGCACAGCGACGAACATGGTGAAGTTGACAGCGGCGAGGTGGCCATTGACGTTTGTGGCAATGACATTTCCGATGAGAGCAGTGATGAGCAGCGTCCATAGCAGTGATGCTAGGAGCAGCAACACATTGAGAGTGTGCGACATATCGAATAGCGGGGCTGCGTGTGTATGATAATTTGAATGAAGATGTTGATAGCCGTAGCAACAAAAAGCAACGGAAGTGGTTATCGCAGCTTTGCTTTTCTTTCTTTAGAGCCTTGAGGATAGCTATGTCAGAGCTAGCTTCCGTGTAATCCGAGCTATGTCTTGTTGATGACGATGTGGTAAGGGTGTTGTTGTAGCCTTGCAGCGAAGAAATCGAAATATTATTATCTCAGCGTGCAGCGATTTCTTTGAAGAAAAAAAAAAAAGAAAAACGTGGCAGAATGTGAAAACAGCAAAGTGATGTGCAGCAAGGGAGAAACGTGTTGATGAAAGCCGAAATCCAAGACAACAGGCGTAGTAGCAATGCGAATGCAGCACGATTAATACGTGGGAGGCGAAATGTTGACTGAGCAACCGGATAGGCTTAATTTGTTGTGTGTGACGTGACGTTGCCTTGTCGGTACTTGCACTATGGGCCAAGATTCGGTGATGAAATTTGTACCTCACAGTTGCCCAGAGAGAAAGTGATGATGGCTTAGATGGGCAATGGACGGGTAACTACTTGTACAATTGCAGGAGCAACCATGAAAGGGGAAAAAAAAAAAGGTCCTCTCTTTCGGAGTCATCGGCGGTAGCTGCCTCTATGATGAATTCCTCACCGTCCGTTGGATGGGAAGCTTCCATGGTGACTTCATTTTTGCCGCCGAACAGAAACAGGATTTTCCTCCTCCATCCATTCCTGATCGTCGCCCGTTATCTATTGCATCCTTCAACGACGGCGCTTCAATGAAACACTGAAGATTTCAGAGGCATTCCACAACGCAGAGAGGGAGAGAGGGGGGGGGAGAGGGAGAGAGAAAAGACACAAACGGTCCAACACTTCGAGGCGCAGCAGCATTTGCGGCGCGTACGTATTTGCTGTTCTCTGTTTGGGTCTGAAGCTGCCTTTCAACACGCTGCTGCGACAGTTGTTTCTGTTGCCGCCCACGGCAGAAAATTCATTGGCCCTCGCCGTTTCCGAGCGTCGAAGCGAACGCTACCACATCAGGATTAGCCCTGAAGCTTGCTGTTGGCCAGAGGACGACGGCGATCCAAAACGTCCCCGTGAATCGATGTCGTCACAACATGGTTTCGACTCTATTGCATCACAGGGTCTGAGGGTCTCTGCAGGGCAATATAGCAAAACAAGCCATGTCGCAACGTTTTTCTACCAGAAAACCGACTAGAAAACGCCTGCATGAGAAAAACAAGACGAACCGTTGCCTGCGTCCGCTTTGACGCGTTGACGTTGAGGTCAGACGTTCCAAACTGACAAGTGTGACAACCAATTGTCCCCGTGCATAAACTTTGAACTGAACTTACTTTGCATACATACACGAGAGACCCTTTCTTCACGACTTCTCAAAGCAGAAACAAGGTTTGGTTTTTCTTCTTCTTTCTTCCAAGACAAATTTTGCATCCGGAAAAGCTCTCCGGCTCAATCTCTGCAAGTAGCTTTTAACCGGTTCTATGACACTTTATTGATCCTCGTTCAGGCTTTAGGCTTCACTGTGATCACCACCTCCGGCCAAAGCCCCGTCTCCGGCACGCTTTCGGAGTCGCCGGTCTCTTACTTCTTGTGATGTACCCGCTTTCATCCGATGGTGCAGGTTACCGTCCGGGCACGGCCCCGCCTGGTCCGGGCTTAGAATTCCGGCGCCGTTTCCCACTGGATAGCACATACAATCTATCATCTATCACATTATTACGCATCGTGGTGGCCTGCTGCCAACAACGTGGAGGTGACCTGCCGTCAATCAAGATCGGACGTCACTGTCGCCTCACGGAATGGACGAGTTTTCCACCCCATGGGAACTTTCTCTCTAGCTTCAGGCGTTCTCAATAAGCTACTAGGGATCTGCCAGCATACAAAAAAAAAATGCAAAGTGCACGGGGATTCTTTACACCCCCCGAACTTTTGCTTCAACCTTAATGTGAATGATTTTCGTCATGACTACGCAGATTTGAATGACTTCATACTAGGTTATTCGCCAGATGTCAGCTTTTGCTTTTTAGAGAGGGAGGGGAATGAAATACTGGGTCAGCGTGTCAAACATCCGCACCTGGTCAGTCCTCCATGTACGTATTATTAGTCCAGCCACAGAACCAGACAGCAGAACCAGTCCGGCATACATTTACTTTTCTAAACTCGCGATAGCCAGACGACAACCGAAACGAGTGTGATCACGTCGATTGGCATTGAGGGTAGACGGGAAGCGAATCCAAGAATCCGGTAATGGAGGGCAACTTGATCGACGGCAGTCGCTGGCTAGCTCGCTCAGAAGGCACCGCGTCTTGGTCGGACAATTCACTTTCAACAGAGACCAACACCAACTAACAATACCACGCCACTGTTGCATCCCATCGAGATGCCCAGCTATCCGCAACAGAATAGCCTCAAAGTACACAAGACTTTGAATACTTTGCAGCTGCCTCTCCTAATGGATGGCTGGGGGCATTGAACTTGCCCGGACTGGACGCTAGTAAACCTAGCCTTAACTCACACACGCCAGGCTGAGCATTTCATCACACATCCCCCGCGCAAGATCTGACCGCTCTTCAACTCAATCAAATAGAGTTCACGCCGTCTCTGCCTGTTACCACATCCCCGGTGAGCAGACCCGACATTCTGGCTCCGACCCTGACCCAGGAAATCGGGTCGACAAGCCTCGCCGTTGATCACCTCATCAACCCTCCCGTTGTTTTTATTTGGTCAATAAGTTCCCATGGTTCTAGCATAAACGCCTACCCGGGGACCCGCCTGGCGTCCCACGCTGTTGATAACCGATGGGAAGAAAAAGCGGGCGTGAATATTTGGAAGTGGACTACCGAAAAGCATTCGATACATGGCGCCTGTCCTCTCATGCCAGCTTGGTCTTAGTGACGGCTTACGGATTCTGCTGCAATTCCGGAGAAAGAAAATCCGTAACCGTAAGCGAGTGACCTAACATAGCCGGGTGGTCTCTCTCCTTGCGTTGGCTTGCCTATCCTGCGCTACCTGCCTAGATGTATTTAGGCCAGCAATGATCACGGAAGATGTCCTCGGCACTTGATCAAGCTTGCGCTGCGAGAAGCAAAATCCTTCATGCTATGTCCTTGTCTTGGCCGGGAGGGACAAGGCTCGCCACCGATGCGATCTGACCCAAGCAGTCGGATTTCGCTAACATGCTTCCTATCTAGCCCGAAGCTGCCAAACAACCCCCCCTTTCTTCCCCTTCCTCTGTATAATCACTTCAAACAGCCCAAGTGTGTAGAGTTGGAAAAGGAAACGCCATCGTCCCTCCTCCCCTGCGATTCTAAATTCTTGGAATCCGTTGCTTGATTCGCTGCGTCGTAAATCTCCCCTTTCGTGCAAGACTGGATCCGGACGTGTGCTTGTACTACTCAATGTAGCCATTGTTTACTATGCACCAGAATGTTTATGATGGTTTCCAAAGATTAGTCAAAGCAATACATAAAATGATGTAAACCTTTTCTATTCAAGGCCAAGAACTATGATCTGAGTTTAGGATCAGGGGAGAAACCCAGGTGGCGAGTGCAAGAAGATTACTGGTTAATTAGCAATAATAGGGTACCAAAAGGGTATTGAAGTACAGGAATATTATCTATTCATGTTTAGTATGATACAGTATTAAGTACAACTACCCCTTATCAAACGCAAAGGCCCCCGTTCCCACCGTATCTTCTGCTGGCCTTTGATGTCACTGTTTTGCTTCTTCGAAACTGAAGGATTGTCCCTCCACCTGCTCCATCACGTTCGTCCCAAAAAAGACTTTCACACCACCTCGCAGCTGAGCCGGCAACGGCGCAAACCCACCCGTCCTGTTGGTGTTTGCCGGGTCCACAGCGGCTCTCCACTGTGGCGCTCCAGGCCAGTTTTTGTCGCTTTCACCCCCGTATAGATACATCTCGTCGTGAGTTAGCGTTTCTTTCTGCGCAGTGACATCTCTCATGTATAGCAGCGGCGTGGGATTGAAACCAGCGGCGTCGAGTGCGGCATCCGCGGCGCCGCCGAAGTGCATGGTCTGTCGAGTTTCTCCGTACCCGCCACCGCTCCTCCCGTCATTATACTGGTAGAACGACGCTCTACCCTTTCTAAACGTGTTAAGGGTGCTCCCAGGTACACCCAATTGTAATTTGTGTATAAAGGGTTCAAGACCAGTAGAGTACACGGTTTGTCCGATAACCCTCAGTTGAAGACCATGGTACAACTGGGCCTCTATTTTTAGAGCGTATTCCTCTGTCGGACCGCTGGTATCAAGAACCGATTCGATAGGGTAAGAGTATTCAGTGCGAAAGTATAGGTCGTCATCCAGTACGGCCTTGTCCTCTCCTGCATATAGGGCATCTACTTGCTGAAAATTTCCGTTATTTTTGAGGTATCCATCGTTTCGCATCATGAAGGATTGAGACCAAGTGGAGTGAAGGGACTTGCCTTGTCTAAACAGTTGTGAGCTGACCTTAATGCTTCTGCTAACCATCTGCGAATACTTGACGGCGCCATCGTTGAGTAGAGATACAGGAAAGAGGTAGTTGGGCTGGTTAACCTGTACTTGGGGGGCCGCTCCACTGGTGACAGAACCAGGTTTGTCAAGCCATAGGAATAGCTTGCCGGATAGAGCCCAATACATCGGGACCACGATATCATAAGCCCCGACTATTTTAAAACTAAAGATGTGTTGTTTACCATCACAAAGGAGCCCAAGCCAAGGTGTGATGTCTATTTCTTGCTCGCGAAGGTCAAAGGCCTCAAGACCCACAATTGGCCTATGCAATGGAGGCGATATCCCACCCGTAAAGATGACCGGAAAGGGCCACGAGAGGCCAGCGAGTTGGCCGTCTATGTAGAGCTGAACTTCTCGGAAGCTACTGTGTCCTGGAAGTGGGCCCGTGGTGCTGTTAAAGATGTCGGAGACATTGTCTGGTACGTTGGACCACCAAAATTCTTCGTCGGACTGGCCATTTGCGGAGATGGAAACGACGGCGCGCTTGATATTCTGTGGCAATGTGACTGGGATGGATGGATGATCTTGAGGATATGTGAATGCACTCGGGGCTCCCTGGCCGCCCTTTCTAGCCGACAGTGGGACAATTTGGTCGGCCGGGTCGGCGCCTGTGGCTCGAACATGGTCGTTGATAAAAGTAGCCGTCAGTGTGGTGTTGAACAAGCCAGTGTATTTGTCATTAACCAGGTTTCCCAGATCAAAAATGAGTGTCTGTGGTTGATTCCAAAGGGAGAGGTATGGCGTCATGTCCTTCGTGTAGGTCCAGGCAATACCGGGGTTCTCCTTGGGCTCTGCGGTTGAGGTTCTCCAGACCTCTGTATCTCCAAGATACATGACGGCCAGGCGGTCGAACTGTCTCCCCTCAGATACGACAGTGAAGTTCATGACAACCCTTGTAAAGGAGCATTTTGGTGGCGTGTATTTTCCTATGATATCATATTAGTAACCCGGACGGCATATCTTGCTTCAGATTGATGGACGGGCGAATTTACCAACAAAGGGATGGCCATAGCTGCTTCCAAAATGATACTCCATTAGGGTAACCTCACAGCTGGTGGAATCCCCCTTGTACGAGCCATCAATAACATGATTTCCGACTGCCGCACCCCCGGGTAGGAGAACAGGATTCTGAACCTGGAAACACTCTAATGGCCGTGATGCTGGCGACGAGGTGCTAGCCGCCTTACTAGCCAAGCGTGCAGGAGGGTGATGGTCTGCATTGCGCGACAGGTCTCGAACGGCAGCCAAGCCCCCTGCCACGACTGCCACGACCACCACCCAGAGTGACGCGATAAAATAGAGGTGGCGCATATTGTCTATCCCAAAAATGAATTGCGTTGATTTGAGGGGTTCAGCCCCCGAAAGGAAACACCCGGTTGTTTATAGAGAGAGCGAGAGAGAGAGATACTGGGTGCGTGATATGGGGAGGAAGAGGTGAGCAAGCCTGGGCCCTCTATCCGCCTGCAGGTACACACAGACGTTCATGTCTCACGCCCTTGAATTTGTGCTCTGGTAAGCAAACATGATATGGCAGGTGCTACTCTCTGAGAGGGTCGTGAATAGTTGGATGAGGCGCCTTGTTTTATTTGCCTATCTAAAGACAGGTACCTTTTGTCATGGAGAACATAGGTAAGAGGTACATATATTGCCATAAGAATTGGATTATTCTACATTTCCAACAAGTTCATTCTATAGGATTACCTTGCCGGTTAGATTCTACTGCATCTTTACAAGCAACGCTCCGCGATAGAACTTACATGGATGCTGCTTTGTATCCCCCACATACCAGGTACCCAAGTATGTACTTGCAGATAGGTAGATGCACCACCACGCACCACCACGCACCGCCGGTCGAGCTATCTTAAGCTGCAGGTACCTTGGTACTTGATACGCGGCAGAGGGAGGCCGAGAGAAGAGAGAAAAACACCATTGAAGCCCATGTTATTGTTTATTATTTGTCATTCTCAAAGAAATGCAAACATTAACGCCATGAAATCTACCCCACGGTGTAAAACAAAGCATTGTTATCATGTGTCCATCGTGGTGAATGAGCCTAACCAGCGGAGTCGGAACCATTCCGAGAGTCGCAAGACAGCAACATGTGTCTGATTGGGAACTGAACCAACACAAGGATCAACCCAGAACATCACTGCACTGCACAAGAGACAATACAATATTGATGGTGGTGAATGACTTTTACCACGGTTAATGTAATACAGTAATGCATAGATAGATAAATAGGTAGATAAATAGATAGATAGATATTTGTAGATGGATAAATAAACAGGTGAATAATAATAATAATAATAATAATAATAAAAAACAGACCGGTCTATTGAAAATAACACACTCCCACCCTGCATTGCGCTCTGGTATCTATATAAAATAACTGCAATATATGTATGTATGCGCTCACAGAATAAATAAACCAGTAAAACACACTCCATTCCGACACACAATGACGTCCATTGTTTCCATGGTAATAAGCAAAAGGAGAAACAAAAGGGCTATTCATGTCTCATGTCCAAAACCAAAACCAAAGTCAAAGCGCCCCCCCCCCCCCCCCCCAAAAAAAAAAAACACCAAAACAAAACAAGAACGGAAAAAAAGGGTTTAAGAAGAGGTGTGGCAGACAGGCATGAAAGACAGACATCATTCATTGCATGTCTATCCTGCAGAGATATTGGACGCCACACCACGCTTTCCTGCAAGCAGAAAAATGCACATGTGCGATGATGATATGCAAGGCAACGTCAAAGGCCAACTCTCAAAGCCAGGAGGGCAGACAGACCCAGACAGAAATACCACGTCGACCTCGGTCATTTCCCGATTGAAGAAAAAGAGACGGGAAGAAGACATTAGTCCACTTCTGCAACTTCATTTATGACATAGGTAGGAGGCAGGATAGGTCAAGATCCGAGCATCTAACCACACCGGCTGCATGTGCGAGTAGAGTTTGATGCGTGCAGCGGCCGGCGAGTAAGTGCGGTGCCTTGGGGTAACGTCGGAGTAGTCATAAGCCAATGCTCATTACTCATTACCCATTTCTCCCTGGGTATTTCCCCGCCGCCCGGCGCTCACTATTTGGCGTAGGCATGTACTTGCAGTATTGGTTGACTGTAGGTATCATGGATGGACGGGTGCATATATGTGTGGATGTACGGACGTTGTCGACTTGGCTAGCCGCTGCCGTTACATGCTTGTGGCCTCAATCATTGACAAACCAGAAAAAAGAGGGCCGCAGGTTTTGCCGCAGTGCGGGTGCCAACGCCTCTGAGAGGGGGGGGGAACAAAAGGACAAATAGGCCTTCTTCCAGGGGCAAATGGCGCCTGAACCTTTTCAGATGGCGCTGTAGCGCGACGCCATGCGATGCAACCCCACTAAACCCCCGCCCATAAAGCGGCAGTCATGTGCAGTGCGAGCAATTGGGCACAGGATTGGATAGGAGGAGTCGTGCGGAAACGATCTTTTTTTTTTTTTGATAGAGAATTGAATTTCATAGGCGCAAGTCGTAAATAGCCAAAATAGCTTGTGAATTTGGCAACTTTTTATTTTTCCCTTTCATCTCATCAGTTTCCCCGAAGGATGCTTTTGATGTTTGGAGGAGTGGGATGGGGTCGATGGTTATATGGGTTGTCGTTGATGTCGTGTATGTAGGTATAGGTAGTGTTGGATGCAGAAGCGTATGAACAATGAGATAATGGCTACCTCAAGTGATGGAGGTGTTACCCAATGCCGTGTACCGGGCTGTGTTGCGAGGTACATTGATGAGTTGTCAATTGGAGCCTTGTCATACCCCAAGTCCAATTACCCTCGCATCTGGTGACCGGGTTGACGTGGCATGTCCCTGGGAGCTCCTGAGAAACCCGTAAAGTAGTACAGGCCCTTGTCGTAATTGGGGACTATTCATCGACCCAGACCGGTGAACGAGCGGGGGAGACCACGGTGGGTAATGAACTCCAATCAAGGCGATGGGGGTAAAAAGCGTTACCACCCATTCAAGCGTGTGTATTGTCCCAGTATCGTTTTCGGGCCGTCACCGCTTTGCTGTTGCCAGTAAATCGATGTTGGAAGAAGTTGAAGACGGCAAACTCATCCCTGGTCATGACGTATGTATCCGGCTCAGCTTCGACTCTCGCCCAAATCTCGGCCAGAGCACGCTCCAGAATCTTGCTCACGGTGGGATCCTGGGCACCATCCGGACTCTCCCGAGCGATTTCAAGAGCCTGAGCAACAGAAGCGTCTTGCTGTCTGTGCTTGGGGAGATGCTGATGAGAGCCCATACTGGAGTATCCCAGGACCGAGCCCGCCGGAAGGTCTGGCTGACGGTGAGGCATGGGACGGACGGTTGTGTAGTAGAAGGGAATTGGAGGAAGTTGATAATGTTGGATCTCAGTTGGATAGACTGACAGCATTGTATTCCAAAGGCAGAGAAGCAAGGTGGGCAGTAGGGCTCCTTGTAAGGGTATATATGTCCCACGGGGGGCAGGGCGGTAGATATATAGATGATATGATGCCTTAATATGTAGATACGTCTGTGCTGTGGAGCCAACTTGGTACGAGGCAGCTGCTGAGAGTGATGAGCAGCCAGACGGGTCGGCGTTCGGACCGTGTGGGGGCTAACTTTTGGCTTGCAACTGCAAAAGTCTTTTGGGCAGGGAGGGGGCTAGCTTCAGTTCGCTCTGGGCAGTTCTGACAGTCTGCGGACAAGGGGGCCTGGCGTAGTTTGGTGTGCGAATTGATCGACTTAGCAGCCCGAATGTGGTGGTGCCTTGGGTATAGCGTCGTGCAAGCTGATTATGCAAGTAGTCTGCTAAGCCAGGGTGAAAGGGTGTGGACTAGACGTATGGTAGGCTGTCAAGACGCAGCAGTGGCAGAGACCAAGAGAGAAACGGTGGCAGATGGGCCAGGGGTGATCGAGATGAGACACAGGGCCCCCGACCCAAGTATCCGGAGCAGGGGCAGTTATTATAGCAGGAGAGTGGGTGCATCGACACCACCTCAGACACAGGGTTGAGTAGTCAAGCCGTCGCCCATTCTGCCCCATATCGTTCGTCACCACCAGCATCGAGGCCATGGTGTGTTTTTTTTTCTTTTTAGCGCCGGGATAAAAAGTTACATGCTCAAGCGCCTCCGTTGAGCTGTTGGATTGGATCCTAAGGGGGTGGGAGTAGGAATAGGAGTGCCGCTGAACGGATGCGGCGGTAAGGCGTGTGTTTTTCCGCCCCCGGCAAGACGGCAAAGAGGCGAAGAGCGTGGCAGACAAAGATGAAACTCGAAAGATCACAATTGAATGGGGAACAGCAAGCAAGCCAGGTGTGTTGGTAAAATCCCAAAGGAGAGAAAGCCGAGACCTCAGCCCGGTATGTGTAAGAGGAGTTGGTGGAAAAGGGAAGAGGAGGTGAACAGAGTGAGAGTTGGTACGGAATACACGTGCGTTGGATCGCAATGGGGGAACGGACAAATGAGCAGTCAAGATGAAGAACAGTCCAAAAAAAATAAAAAAATAAAAAATAAAAATAAAAGTCTAATCATTTGAAGCTATCCTATCATTGCAAGTACCGGCCTGATGTATAGAGTACGAAAATACCGTACCTCCCCTCCTGTATGTCTTAGAGAACCCTCTTCAGGCCCCAAAAGGATGTTAAGTCCAAAGGCTGCTAGTGATGTTTTGGCACACAGTCCAACCCTGTGCGAAAGGGAAAACAAAACCAACACCGCAACACAACACAGCAGCAAACCCGCGGGCCTAGAGACATGATCAATGGGTGAAGAAGTTGGTGGCTTGTCTCCACCGCGGACCTCTCTTTTCTATTTATTTTTTATTTTTATTTTTTTTTCCTTTCTTCTGTTTTTTTCTTCTTCTTTCTCCTACTATGGTGGACGGTCCTTAATGCGGTCCCGGATGATAAGGTGGCTGTGGTAGTTCATGGTGCTTAGTATGGCGCCGATGACCTGTTTCACGGCCCATATGAACGGCCTCGTGTTGACTTGCAAGTCCAAGTCTAAGACTGTCGAAAGTTGTCTTAACCAAGAAGAGGATAAACCAAAGGAGCTATCATGAGGAGAATACTTATAATATGGGCAAAAAAGAAAGGTTCAAACCTGCTCAAACAAGATTTCAAGGCAAGACACGACAAGACTGTGCTCATGAACTTGTAACTGCAACATCTAGCGCTGATCAATGCGTGATTATCCTTTCAAACTAACACTCGTGCATCTCGATGAGCAACCAGGAGGCGCCGTGTCTGTGCTGCTTTGGCAACTCTGACTGTCTGTTCTCTTTGGGTTCTTTTGGGTTTGTGTCCCACGGCGTAGAACTGACTTTGGCACAGTCTGGGGGCCGGCTGGGTGTGTGTGTGTGTGAGTGTGTGTGAGTGAGTGTGTGTGTGACCAGTGCGGACTTAGGGAGTAGATTTGGCGGAGTACGGTGAAAAGGGCCTAAAAGTTTCACAGATACGCACGACGTAATTACTCTTTTGAATGACAATACGGTAAATTATCAAGACGATGGGTAGGTAGTAGTAGAAACATAACTAATGTTACATGGCATCTTTTTTACCTTTTTTCCTTTCTTTTTTTTCTTTTTCGTCCGGGCCACTTTTATTTTATTTGTATTTTCTTTCATCTTTCTTGTTTCTTTGTGTATGTCACTGCCCGAAACAGATGTTGCGGACCAGAAGACTGAAACACTGGCACTTAGTTGTTCTGGAAGAAACTCTTTCAGCCCAATGGCTGGAAAGATGGCTGCCCCCCATTCAGTTCATCGACATCATCACGGAGGCTCCTTTATTCTTAGACAATTCTCCTCGTAAATTACCACCAGTACAATGGTCCGGATTTCTCCGAGGGGTTCTTGCGCACAGATTCTGTAAGAGTGTGCTTTGTCGCTTTTTCTTCCCCTTTAGGAATCGATTCGTCATACAGAGTATAAGAGGACGCGACCGTTGGAAGCAGAATAAATGAAGCGTTAAGAGAAGGCGCCGCCGTTTGACGAGGCTGAACGGCCGGGAGCCAAATCAGCGCCCAGGCAGGTAGGTCTACAGGGAGGGACAGTGGTGGTTAGTTGAGTATAGGGCAGTGCAATTACAGCACGTCCACCACTCGTGAACCCCCACCAGTGAGAAGAGGGCCCAAGAGCCCATCCGTCCATCCCACAAATCACATACCTAGGTAGATAGGTAGATAATTAAGTGCCTGCCTGTCTACCCGCGGACGAACAAAGGGTCAGAGGGTGCGCATATTGGGTCCTGCAGCAATCACCTGTTTTGCCTGCAATGACCTGCAATGGCCTGCAAGGACCTGCAAGGACCTGGTCAAAGTCTAAATCCTTGACCACCACCACAACCGCTACAGCAAGGTGTAACCAAAAAGTCTGGGAGGCTAAATCACGCTGGTCTAGAATAGTTTAACTCTTAGGTATTAGCATCGTCTTGCCCTTGCTTGCTTGCGTCGTCTTTGCTCTTGGGTTTAAACTCTTACCGTCTCGGACGTTTGGGCATCCGAAACCGTGGTATCAGGTACCTTGGTTTGGAGAAAACAGAGGAGAAAATTAATTTCAACTGGAAAAAGCTTCAACAGCAACTCATCAACATCCCTCGAGTCATCGCTGACAGACCATTTCCTCTTTATGGTTAGCGGACCCTCAATTCTTCATGTTAGACTCTTACTCGGTTAACTTTAACGCTGTAAGAATATGAGAAGGTTATGCTTCAGTACAATAGTTGCGTGCCTGTTGATGTTATTCGGCCCTCGGCTGCGAGATCCAGGTTGAGAAAGGTATGTACCCGACGGAACGGATGCAGTGCACAACCGAAATGTAACTCCGCACCGGTGGGCCTGTATGTACATACATACACCCTTCACTCCTCTCACAGCATCATTTTGGTCCATCCCACTCCGGAGCTATTTTAGGGGGAAGAAGAAGGCAAAAGACAGAGACAAGGATGGGGACGGGGACGGAGGCAGAGAGAGACAGGGAGAGGAAGAGGGAAGGGCCAAATTCCGTCTTGGAGAAGAACCGCCACGTTGGGAGCCCACGTGCGCCACATTACAGAGGTGCTGCCCTTGGTTCTTTCCTTGGTCTTCCTTGGTCTTTCCTTGGTCTTTCCTTGGTTATTGCCTTGCCCGAAAAGAGCATTTGCCTTTCTACAATTTCAGGTTAAGAAAGGTCAGGTCAGCCGCAGCCTCTCTTTGACTCTCAGCCAGACTTTTGACCAGACAAGCTAAACTCAGAGCTTGAATAGACTCAGACTTTACACGGCTGAAAAGTCGCTTTCGATTTTATTTAAATTTTATTTTAATCTTGTTTTACTTTTATCATCGCCTTAACTCTACAATCCCTCTTCCGTCTTTCTCGACAAGTGGAGACTCGGTGCACCGTGGCATCCGGAGCGCCGGCTTAGGAGAAAAAGAAGCAGCAAGCTACTATTACTACTTACATATCAGATGGGCCATCTAAATGGGCCATTTCTGAGGCCCTTGTTTAGGCGCCCAGAGACCTGACTGACGTCCCCAATCAATGACACACAACCCACACGTCTGGACACGAAGACAAAGTAGGTATGTCATTGCCTTTTCTCCAACGGCATCACCTACAACTAACTAATATGTAACTACCTACTACTTGCTCTTCTGCCTCAAGGTCAGTGAATCACTCAACGCCCGAGCGTTAATTTTCGGGACTTCCGTGTCCCAATCCTCTTCTGGCACAAACCTCAACAACGGCGTCGACTTACCGCCAGTTTTGGAGGCTTGGACAAGGTCCATGGGTATGGGATGACCATGGGATGTGAGCGCCATCCCGAATTCTTACACCACACCAGACACCCACGCATCTTATGGCATCGGCTCAAGCCGTCCACACACACTCATGTTCTCTTTTGGTGTTGCAACTGATGTGGTTGGCTCATTGAGTCTAGATCGCCATGCAGGGTAGTGCGAGCCACCGCTGTGGTTGCAAGTTACAATAACCCATGATCCATACCTTTTATTTACCCTCCCATCCACCCACATCTCACATGCCCTCTCGTTCGCGGCCAGCCACGAGCGCTTTTGGCGTCACCTATAGAAAATCAACCTAACATAGTGATGCTGGCACGAATTTGGAAACGGATGGCGTCTCCAGGCCATTGATTATGTGCATGACGCCCTATGTAAGGAGAAAATCGACACGACACTTTGACGGAGAGCACAAAAAGGACCGAAAAATACCGTTATCGTTATACCTGCCGGCAAAATGTCCGTTCTCCGGCCGGCAGTCGACGCTCAATGATGCAAGTGAGCATATGCGACAGACAGAGAAAGCATGGCTACCCCCGCATGAGAGAGCCCATGAATCCGGTGAGAGGGTTTGTGATGTCAAAGACGACCCCATGTACAGTGGCTTCGTGCAGTCATGAAGCTTGTTCGGGACCTTCAACTCCCTTGCTGACGCCTTTTCCCTTGATTCTCTCATTCATTCATTTACTCACACACTCTCTTTTTCAATCTGTTGGCTGCAAGTGTCATCCGACAATCGGTGAATGAATGTCATTCTATGCATGCGTGTGAAACGTAGGATCGGTTAAAGGGCATCCTACTCACTCATTCATTCATACATGCAGACACGCAAGCACCCACACACACACGTGCATACACACGTATCTGATGCAAAGATGCAAGGCCAACATCGGGTCGGGTAGTGGGTAAGTATGTCATTGAGCCTTCGTTGGCCGCTAGCTCCCCAGAAGTACCCGATACCCCTTTGACAGGGCAGATATCACTTGTCATTTAGACAAGGGAGTATATATATTGAAGAACTGCAACTAACAACACCGCTATTTCCTACAAATATACACTGCACGTCTGTTTCATTGGGGAATGATGATCCCGAAGACCTCACATGAGCGAGTTAGTGACGTCGGAAATGAAGTAGAATGGGCTTCTCCCCCCCCCCCCCCCCCCCCCTCCCTCCAAGTGCAAGCAGCAGCAGCAGCAGCAAAAAAAAAAAAAGGGCCAATGCAGGTTGGGGGGTTTTGCAGAAAGGGTCTTTGCACGAAGTATGGAGTACGAACGGTACGTTTGAGACTTGACCTTTGCAGCCAATGCAATGCAACGGCCGGCTTATATGCGACCAACATTCCTGAATGGTTCATAGCCAAAGTACAAAAGCAGAAGCCCCCCCAAAGAACACATGCACCAACGACAATATCGCGAGCATTCAATAAATTGGTTGTCACATATGGCTCTGCCACTGGTACTGAGTCAATGGCAATGAGTCAGGAAAATGGCAACCCGACGCCATCTTCTTTTTCGAATAAAGTGGCTTCCACATGGGAACCACACTTCACAGTTACTCATTCTGGCAAAATAGATTGGAAATACATGGGCCATATACTTGTCCATACCCACACCATGCTGAAGTTCGAATCCCTGAAAACTCTATTTCATGAGCTGGGCCACACAGGCCATACAACGTGGCTCCAGTTCTGCAGGGCGTCAGAATACAATTTACTTTACGGTGAACTTTTGTGGCATTTTCGAGAAGGGGGCTTTTTATCGGTATAAACCGGGCTTGTCTTGTCATTCAAGTCGTTGGACGTTGGACGTTGGACGTTGGATGTTGGACCTTGAGATGTTGTCTCTCAACACCACAATGGCATGCAGCGCCACACATGGATGCCACTTACATCTCCGACACGCAATGTATCATGCCGATATTGTTATGGGCTGTGTGTCCGTAACAATAACAATACCTATCGAACAAAAAAAAAAAAAAAAAAAAAAAGCCCACGGCGATTCATGTTCTTTGCCTCTCCGATGAAACTAACCATCAGGCTTTTTTGTCCAACAGACAAACAAACTGCTGATAATGAATTACCCGATTGGAAACTCTCCTCGTCCTTCTCTTCTTCTTCCTACCCTTAACAGAGTCTCTTATTCCCATTTGTCTCATCTTCAATCTCGAGACACACCCAGTTATGACGACAGACGAAACGTTAAACCGCCAAACCTTCTCGATTCACTGCCCAACATCGCATCCCTCGGCAACGTAAAAAATGTTAATTAACGACACACCCCCCTTTCCCTTCCTTTTCTCCCTTTTCTCATCTTCGGGCTGGTGATCCCGATCCGCATAACCTTCTCATCAGGCGTCGCTCTTTTTTTTCTTCTTCCCCCCTTCTTCTTCTTCTCCTCTTATTCAATAAATGCGCCTCAAACGGTAAAACGGAGAATAGCGCGGAGAAACAGCCATGTAGAAGGGGGAAAGAAGTGTTCTAAACTCCGAATGAGTGTAACATGTGGTGGCCAATGTCTGACTACGCATGAATGCCTGTTTCAAACTTTCGCCTGGAATAAAACATGCGTTTCTTCCAGCGGCTACATCCGAAGGGGGAACATTCGCATACCAGTCAGTGAACATGGTTTTGGTTTGGCTTGTTGTTGTTGTTACCGCTGCTGCTGCTGCTGTTTTTTTTTTTTTTTTTTTTTGCCGTCCAGCCGCAAAGTTCCAGCTTTCGGACAGCCCTATTGAGGCTGGCATGCGCGCAAATGGTCCAAAATGAAACCGTAGCATGCGCAATAGAAAAAGGTTATTTCCAAACTAGAAGGCCAATTCTTAACGCAAGGGACTCTTCTCATTACTCATTGTGGCTAAGACATTTGGCGCCCTCCCTTCCTTCCGGGCTGGGAGAGGGAAGGGGGGAAGAGGGGGGGGCACGTTTGGCGAACGAGATATGCCCATCAAAGCTTCAGGTCCACTGGGATGGCAACGCCGTTTGCATTATTCAGGGGGTGCAATACTGGAGGCGAAAGGGAGAGACACAAGACGATCTCTGCAACTTCAAACTTTGAATCTATTTTGGGACGTCTTGTTCTCGGGGGCCAAGAAGCAGTGGTTCTCCTGCTCCTCTTCCTACACCTCCTCCTCCACCACCACCATCTAGATATCCACATTTGCGAACGTTTTTGGTTGTTGTTGTACATGTTGTGGAAAACATAAAAATATAAAACAAAAAAAAAAAAAGGTTCTATCGAAGCGAGATGTGTCCTAGCATACGACCCCTTGACTTGCTCACACGCCCTATACCCACCGTTATTGCGCCTTTGTGTGTCCAGACCTTTTCTTCCCAAACACCACTTCTATCCATTCTATGATATTACATGCACTCCCACGTGCAAGCGCTTACAACGACTCCAAAATATGACAGCGCCAATGCAGCCGATAGACCGTGAAATGTCACTGATAGGGCCGTAGGAAAGCGATCCCTTCATCATCGACTCGTCTTCTTGCCAATGTTCCAGCCCCAAGACCGCAGAACTTTGACCACCTTGGGGGTGACGGCCGCAGTGAGAGGGACTCTAAGGAAGATGAACGACTTGTGGATCGCATACGCGAGCGCCAGTTGCGTTGCGAGACCTACAAGATTGATTAGCCTTCACATGAATCGAAACGTAATGCTCCACCGCCACACGCCGTTTAAAAGTAAAAAAAAAACAAAACAAAACAAACCAAAAAACAAAACGGATATCGAGCCGAAATAGGGTTCAGATAGGAAACGTGAGACACAATAATGAAAGAGAAAGAGAGTAAGAGAGAGAAAAACACATACTGGCTTCCTCCTTATTCCTCTCCTGGGCTTGTTCCACCCCCCAGCCCACCATCTCCGCCTTGTCGGTGATCTGGCTATCGCCCAGCTGCTGGGTCTCAGACTTCTTTAGCGAATGCCAGAGGTCGCTAATTTTGTCCCGGACCGTTTCTGGAATAACGGTGCTGACTTTGGAGACTATCCACTGCTCGAATTGACCTACAACGTGCGTCACCGGCGGTTAGCGTCCTGTAACGGGCATCTGCGGCTGAATGCATGACCAAAAGAAGGGCATGGCAAAGACAAAAAGGGGGAAAGGGAGGGAGGGGAGGGGAGGGGAGGAAAGAGGGGAGAGATCCTACCAATCCTGTCGGTCCCAACTATCCTCACAAGGAGGAAGCAGAATGGGAAATCTAAAACACTGAGTCCGAGGTAGACGCCAACTGCTGCCCAGCCGTACTCTTTGGAAAGCTTCTTCAGCCTGTCGCCCAGTGATAGGCTCTCCTGCGCCTTCTTGGCGGAGTCACTGCTGCGTCTCCATGCAGAAAATCGAAAGCCTCGCCTCTGGAATCCTCCTGATAGCCTCTGAGTGGCCCCGTAGGTCGACCGCGAGGCGGCGTGACGTGTGATCCCCCGCAGGGCCTCGGCTGGGCCTGGCCTTGGCCGCCAGATGCTACTGTATGACCTCTGTGCAGGCTGTGATGATGTGAAGAACCTCCTCCAGGCGGCGGATGGGATCGACCGGGCCGTAGCTCCCTTGAGGGGTTGCATCCCTAATTTCAATGGCGTTTGAAGCATCTTTTTTTTTTGGTTTTGTTTTGGGGGGAGGAATATGCTGTTCTTGGCGCAAAAAAGACTCCTTCCCTTCCGCGATGCGTAGTTGTCTCTTATCGTGTTTTTATAGACTTGTCGCCCTGTTTTCCTGGCCACCCTTTTCTTCGGGAGTTTGCGGCAAAAGCTGGGGGAGTGGAAAACCGAATTGTCGCTGGAGATAGCGGGAGCTCGGAGCCCTTATCGAGTCCGCAAGGATTGAGGACTGCAAGCAATTGATGGTATCGTAAGCCGAGATTCGAGACTGGGAATGGGTTTTGTGCGCTCTGTATCTCTCAATTGATAGCTTCTGGACCTCGGTGGGAGAAATGAGAGGTTCAATCAATGGTAGGGTTTTTTTTTTTTTTTTTTTTTTTTGCTTGCCGTGGCTTCAGCGATTTCGCACCTTGATCACAATGATGTAAAGGCCCTCCATCCTAGCAAGGTGATGAGACTGCAGGGGTCTCATTTGGGGGCGCTAGGACCAGGGCCGGTATTGCATCACGTGCGAGGGTTTCCAGACGTCGTCTGAGTCTTTGACGATGTCGGATTTAATAGTTGAAAACGGCATCATTACCTGGTTGAGTAAATAAGAGGCTTCTATTAGAAAACTGACCCATACTCTTGCTACTAATCTCAGGCATCAAGCTAGAATTTCATTCGAGGTTCACAAATAATGCGAGAAATTATACATTACCCAGTAGCAAATGCCTATAAGTTACCTGTGTCTGATGTCAACCTTCTCGCCAACGCAGAGGGGCATGCGGCTGCATCGCAGTTGCACAATCTATCAGACACAATACAATCAATGACGATTCTACGTCATTTTCATCCCTTATATTAATGCGAAAGAGCTTCGCCGATGTCGCTCCCCATCTAGTTTCATTGAATCAGGTAGCCTTCAAGTCGTGGCCAACAGTGAATCAAAGATGACTCCAAGGAATCTGCATTTGATTTTCACTTCATAAATGGAGGCCTCTACATGTCACTTTGACGGTAGCTTTGGCCCCAAAATTCCCATAATATAGGCGACTTTTTAATCTGTGAAGCGATGCACTTAGCGAACGTGACGCAGCAAAACGCGTTGCATCACCAAACAGATACACGATGCATTCTTTTAGATGACTGCGGTATTCCACGTGCATATTGCGATGGCCAGGTTGCATCCAAGAGAAGCATAAAAAGCATCGGAAGGACCAGCTGACAAACTCACGAGTCGCAGCTCTGCTCCTGCCGCTTGTAAATGTATCTTTAGGCTCCGGCATTTGCTCGTCACTCACTGGAGCGCTGAGCTCATTCCCCAACTATTGCAGCTCTTTGATTGCCTAGAAATGGTAGCATTCTGTGGATACTTTGCGGGAATGCTATAAGCGTAAGGCTGTCTGTCTGTCTTTCTCTCTCTCTCTCTCTCTCTCTCTCTCTCTCTCTCTCTCTCTCTCTCTCTCTCTCCGTCCAGCTTTTTACAGCTGTTACTCCTGACAACTGGGACTCCAGCATCCAATCTTTTGCCAGCTGCATTGCCGCAGCCTTCCTCCTAGGCTAGCAGACTGACGAACTGACAGAACACTTCGGCTCTCCCTGTCCTACAGCCTCTTTACGCTTCTCGCTTGCTTATGGTTTGTTCACATGAAGCCCTACAACTTCATATCCGAACCCTCAGTCCATATGCATGACCCTGGAGGCCGGCCATAGACTCATAGCATGCCTCAAGGCCAAGTCTTTCCCAACAGGCATTCACTTCTTCGTCTGTCGGCTGCCATCAAGGTTCGACTGACCGCCTGATAAATTTGGCAGCACATCACGCCATTCACACTGCCTATCCACTCGTTTCTTTTTAGGCTTTCATCTCCGCTCGTTTTGAAACCTCGTTCGTTTTCTGCAACCTTTTTTGTTTCCCTCCCCAACTCGAGTCTTTCGTTTAAAACGGCCTTTTCTCTCATTTTTTCTGTTTTGTTGTTGTTGCTTTCTTTTCCATCAGGTGATGCTTCAGCATGGCATCTGCGACCTTGACGTATGGAAAAAAACGAAGTTTGTCAAAGTCTTTGGGCTCCAGACGTCGTCAGAGGAGTCTGATCGATTCCATGCCCATCAAGAAGTCAGGTAAGACCATTGAAATGTTTGCTTCGTCAGAGACAAGTCGCTGATTCGCCAGCAGAGCGACTTACACCATTCGTGAATGCCCATCCCGAAGGCCTGAAACAAGGTCTCTGGACCAAGGGCAAGATTCCCACTGCAAGTATCGAAGAAATTGCAAGTGCTTTGCTCGACGATTCTACCGCAAGCCCTCGTCGAGACATAGAACGTACGTCAGATCAGGGTGTCGGCTCCTCGAACTCTGCCCCACTGTCACTCGAATATTCGACTCCCGAGTTTGTCGACAGACATTTCTGTTCCACATCCCTCAGTTCCTCAAGACCTAAAAGGGGCCACAGAGGATACCAGCTTCGACCCCGAGCCTCGCGGGTCCAGAAAAGCTCACCGAAGTCTCCTGGAAGAATGGCTACTAGAAATAAGGGTAGAACAGGATCGAACTCTTCCCTTACCAGAAAGGAGTCTGGTTTGGTGCGTCCAATTCAAAGTCCAGCAAAAGTCTCGCCATACCGGTCCAATGAAAATGCTGTCAGCGGTTCAGGAGCTTCCAGCTCGCTCTCAAACAATACAATGAATATTGGACCACCGGATATGAATGAATGGAAGCAAAGCCACCCTGTTCGTATGCATGCTGCTGGTCCTGAGGAAATTCAGCAAAAGGTTTCCGCCATGTTGGCAGCCACCGATGCCCTAAAGCCATCTCCGTCTCAAATGAAGATATCGTCTGCGTCTAAAATGGCCCTCATAGTCCCATCCAGGGTTTTTTGCCAAGGTATCCAGCGCGTGGGATCGACTGAACCTGAAACCTTCTGATGCAGGGCAAAAGCCTCGCAGTAAACTTAGAAAACAGTACACTCATGATGAGACGGATGGGCCAATGCCTTTCCGACCATCTGCATCTCGAAGCACCTCTTCGATCAATACGATCGAAATACGTTTGAATGAGGGGGATAATCTCAATAGAAAGAAGGTGCAAAAGATTGTCGGCGGCCGGGTAAACCGGAAGCCCGTTGCAGAGGACGGAAAGTCTATTAGGGGTGGCCGATCTGTCGAAGATCCTTTTGCTGAGTCTGGGCGAGCACCAAGTCAAGACCTGGCCGAGGAGCTATCAAGGCCTATCCAAGGAACCAAGTCTGAAGTAGATACAACCGTCTCGGTTGGCCCGTTTGGATCCGAAGAAGGTTTTGAGGATAATCTCCAAGATAGAATCTTGAGCGCTTCCCCAATCGGGTCATCAACTCCCAAGTCTCGAGCCAAAGGCGCCCAAACCTCAAAACTCGATGATGAGTCCAATACAAGTGGTGTAAAACAACCCACCCAGCCCAATTTTGAGGCAGTGACCATCAGGCTGACAGAGTATGAATCATCTGGAACACAGACTCCTCGAAAAAGCCGTGACGCAACAAGCGACTGGGAACATTTTCGACCAATTCGAACATCTCGCACTGAGATATTTAAGTTTGGGGAGGATATGAGTCCCGGACGTTCTGTGAGGATGAAGAAGCACCCTTCTCCCAGCAAAAGGGCATTAGAAGACCTCCACGCAGCGTTTTTTTACAGTACTCTGAACTGAAGGATTGTGGTGCAGAGGATGAACTGGACGAGCTTGCCAGGCAGTATGCCCCACCAGTTCTGTTGTCCCCCTCGAGACAAAAATCAGATGATAGGGGCTCGGCTGAATGCCTGGGGTCGCAAGATGCATCAGGCGTTGGATTCAGATTCAGATCTGGAATCTCCGGCCAAGTCTCGCATTCCTCGTTCTGTTGAGAACCGGAGAAACTGGCGCCCCCCAGTGCGCCTTGCTCCCGTTTATCGACCCATGATTCCCCACGCAGACGAGACTGATAAGTTACAGTAACGCTTTGGTTAGTGGATTGTGGAAGATGGTGGAGGTAAAGTGGCTCGTAATGATGATTCAAAGTGTGCTATTTGGAGGTTAAGATGAGAAGATCTCGCTGCTTTGCAAACTCTCCTCTCTATTAAGTATTAATTATTAGTTCCAGATGTGTTTTGACAGAGAATAACACATCTCGAGAGGATAGATGTGCATATTGAGATGCTCGTATACGGTATACGGGCATTATTTACAGTTGACTTTGAAAGAGTATAATAGACCGGAGTTACAGACAAATGGTCACAATAAAGTTTCTGCCCTTTAGACAGATATAATAAAGTCAAGATTTGACGGAGTAACATTCTGTGAGGCATACAGGGTATCATATTAAAACATCCAGACAACGTCTTAACCAAACTTTCAAACAATTACAAAAGAATGTGCGTTCCATCCGCTACCCTCAAAGACAGTAACGGTATTTGCTTCTCTTAGGATTCTCTAAAAGAAACGTCGGCGTTGGCGACGGTGCGTTCCACGACCATCAGTACCATGCATACGACGAGTACCAGCAGCCTGGATCGTTGTCAGTTAGTTATATATTCTTATAGAATGAAGACAATGGTATATTAATTACCTTCACGCCAGGTCGGCCGGTGATGCTGCCTCTCAGCTTGGTAAAAGCGCCGCTGACTTTGTCCTTTAGGGTGACTGGTCGCCGTTGAACAACGACAGGGTGGGCAGGACGGCGGCGGCGGGCAAAGGGGTTGCGGAAACGAGCTGCGCGTGGAGGAGGGGGAGGAGGTGGTGCTGCACGTCTGCGACGAAAGAGAGGCATGTTGGTGTGGTGTTGGTTTATCTTAGATTGTATAAGTGTGAAGGCTTTCGAGTTTGAAGCGAGTTGTTGGCCAGAGTTGTTTTTTTGTTTGTTGTTTGACTTTCTGATTGCGATTCTAAGGGGACTTATGGGAGGGAAGATGGTTGACTTATATGTTGAAGACGCGAGCCTCTCACGAGACGTATCCGGATGATCAACTCATGCCTAGAGGGTGAATCAAGAAAACCAAGGCGCTTGTGTTGCCCTTCTATGACAGTGTGTGTGAGGCATATGATGGCATAGTTGCAAATGGTTGCACACACTCTATGTAAATAAGCTAACACTATATATTGTTCGTCATTTCTACGCTGATCAAGGGCATTTGTATTCTTCAGGTGTGTGTTTGGTGTGGTGCTTGATCAAGGAAATATGTTTGAATTGATGAACGAGGGAGGGACCCCTGTGGCTGGAGACGTCATCTGTGTGGCGGCAGAAAGTGATGATTGGATGATGAAGTGGAAGACGGTTGGGAGGTGTGGCTGATAAACGGTGGGGTGTGATGTCACGTCATGCGGGTCTTGGCTGTGGCGGGGCCGATGTGGCGGTCCTTAGCCACACCTGTACTCGGCAACATCCAGGGATCTGCGATTAGAAATCCAATCTTCAACATTTATCCAAATTACATTGCACGGGAGGTTTACTTTTCTTACCTCATACCAAGGACCGCTAATCGCTTAGTCTTTCTTGGAAACTGGCTTTGAATCTTTAAGGTCCTACTCGAAGGGGAGGAAAGCGTAGAAGCGCTGGGAGTGGAGGGGAGCGAAATCGGCGCTCCTCATTGAACGGCCTGGGAATCAGGACCGAAGTCTTCGCTTGTTGCTTTTTGAGGTTACAAAGCTTTTGATAAATCTTCCAAAAAAAAAAAAAGCTTGCCAAGATGGCCGTCGCTACGCAAACACTGCCGCCATCTTTGGAAGCACAGCAGAATATCATCGCAGGCCAGCTGGTCGCACCGGAGCCCGAACACTGCCCTGGACCAGAGTCTCTCGATGCCGGAAAGGCAGATCCCTGCAACGGGTGTCCAAACCAAGAGATTTGCGCTTCGGCTTCGACGTTGAAGGGGCCAGATCCGGATATACCGCTGATAACACAGAGATTACAAGATGTCAAGCATAAAATTCTGGTGGGTTCTTATATGTAGGACTCTTTTACTCAAATGACGGGGGAGCTGACAAGCAGCTGTAGGTATTGAGTGGCAAAGGAGGTGTTGGGAAGAGCACCTTGACGACTTTACTGTCGCATGCGTTTGCGACCAACCCGGATCATACTGTCGGCGTTCTCGACATTGATCTCACCGGGCCTTCTATGCCCAAGATGATGGGAGTCGAAGAAGAGACAATACACGCCAGCAGCTCAGGCTGGTCGCCCATCTGGGTCACCGATAACCTCAGTGTGATAAGCATCCAGTTCATGCTCCCAAACCGAGACGACGCTGTCATCTGGCGCGGCCCCAAGAAGAATGGTTTGATCAAGAATTTCCTCAAGGACGTGGACTGGGGTGAACTTGACTTCCTGCTGTGCGATACACCGCCTGGTACGTCGGATGAACACCTGAGCGTAACGTCGTTGCTGAAGGAGAGCGGGATTGATGGTGCTGTGCTGGTGACAACGCCGCAGGAGGTGGCGCTGTTGGATGTCAGGAGAGAGATTGATTTCTGCAAGAAGGCGGGCATAAAGATGCTCGGATTGGTTGAGAATATGAGCGGGTTTGTGTGTCCCAAGTGCACGAATGAGAGTCAGATCTTCAAAGCTAGTAAGTTGACCCAGCCCCCTTTTATTATCCTGATAAGAGAACTGTTACTGATATCTGTTAAAAGCAACTGGAGGAGGAAGAGCATTGGCAGAGGAAGTCGGCATACCATTCCTTGGAGCCGTGCCTCTGGATCCAAGGATACGAATGTCCTGTGATTATGGCGAGGACTTTGCGGAGCACTGTGCGGATAGTCCAGCATACAAGGCGTTGCAGCAGGTTGTGAGCGGGTTAAAAAGCCAACTTGGTTCAGCATAGGTTGAGCATGAAAAAAAATAGACTTGGGAATATCTTGGATAACTACTTGCTTGTTCTGGTGCTTGAGATGCAACGGCTAACATGATCAGATTTATCCTGAGTAGCAAAAGGTGCTGCCAGTTAGCTCGATGCTATGAGCTTGTGGGGTAGAATCCACGATCACCTCATCCTTGATTTGGGCCGTATTGACAGGCATTAATACATGTACGGTAAACTAAGATGAGTTGGAATTTGAGAAAGTTGGCATACATGGAAGCTGTGGCGTCTGAAACGGGTGTGGCTTTGTGAGTGGGTGTGATGTCACTGTTATTCGTATTTCGATGGCGCGGGGTGTTATCACGATGCTCTTCTGTACAGCGCGGATGATGTGGCAACATTTTGGTATCCCCAGGCTTGTACAAAGGCTGAAATTTAATGGGATAACACTCTACAGTCTACTTTTTACAGATGATCGACATGGAAGAGTCTGGATTGCGTTTGGGGAACTGCGTCAGGACGTCTTGTAAGACATTCGGTCATCTGATGAATAGACCCGACATCCTAGATTCTTTATTCCTTTATTAAGTCGTTTCGGTCTAACCTCCTGATCTATGGAATCCATTCTAGATTTAATCTAGACCAAGAAAAAGCAGTCTCGAGGTTTTATGCAAGGGCTTTTCGACTGAAAACAAGCAGGTCATCTATGGTATCAGCTCCCTTCCAAACTTTCAAATCCAAAAAAACTCCTCTTTCTCAATTCATCATCAAGGTTCTCGGATATTCTTCTTGATAGTTTCCAGGTCCGCCACCGAGAAACCAAGCTCTTTCATCACGTAGCCGTCCCAACCGCCATACTTCTCGTCCAGGTTCTCGAGGAAAGCCATCCAGTTTTCTGGTCGCTGGTAGATGCGGTTGTAGAAGCCTGGGGTGTTGGGGTCGGTAATGCCCATCATGAACAGGGAAATCTGGATGAGCTTCTCGCGTGTGGACTCGGTGCCGATGCGAGAGAGCATGTAGTCGCGGACTATGTCGTCGGGGGCGTTGCCAGCGAGGTGGTGAAGGAGGCCGGCGAGAACTCCGGTGCGGTCGCGGCCGCCTAGGGAGAAGCGTTAGGAAGAAGACAAAGAAGAAGAAGCTATGAGAGGGAGTATATGAAAGATGGGTTACCTGTGCAATGGAATAGGAATGGCTCTTGGTGGTTGTCCCTGATGTGTTCCAGAACGGCACGATATGTCGGCGCATAAGTGAGCGCAAGGTGCAAATAGTGATGCTTCCACGCCTGGCTCCCATCCCCCTTAGCAAAGTCATCTAAGCTGGACGTCGGGTACTCCACACCCGAATCTAGCCATACGTTCTCAACGTTTGGGATCACCGGGTCAGGAGCTTGCTCGCGCTTGAGGCGCCCGCGCAGGTCGAAGATGCGCTTGACGTTTGCGCCGAGCCAGGCGAGGGCATCGGGGTCCTTGGCGGCGTTGTCGAGAGCGCCGCTGCGGTAGATGCGGGAGGGGGGGATCTTGCTTCCAGAGAGGGAGCCGATGTCACGAGCGTTGATGAGGCAGTGGGTGAGGATAAAGGGCGGGGTGGTGAGGTAGGGGAGGAGGGTGTCGAGGGGAATAGGGATACGGCAGTCTGTCCGGAGAAGCGCGTCGAGTTCCTCAGTTGAAGAGGCCATGGTAATTCTATGGGGGAGTATCGATATAAAGGTAAGGAGAAGGTTGTTTTGGTAGAGGATTCCAGCAGTAAGGGTTCATGTGCTTAGGCTATCCATGGCTTATATGTATATACATATATGGGGGATCGTTACCTGCACCGGGGGCGGTGTAAATAAAACCATGTGATATGCCGGGCGGTTGGTCAGGAATAAAAGCAAGATAAAATACTATATTAAAGATCTTTTTATTCTCAAACCTAGGTATATACCTATAGTTCGAAAAAAAAGATAAGTTTTTTCTATTATTTTATTTTTCTATTTATATATATATATATATATATTCCTTATTTTATAATATTATTTAAATATTACTTATTACCCTGAACGGCTGACCTTTTAGCCATTAGAGGCGACACCGGGACGTTCCACCCCCGCGTTCGGCCCCGCTCCCCCCAAGGCTCCACCCCTCCTCTTCCAGCTTGAGCAGATACCGAGGACACCACCACCACCACCTTCTTGGGCATGGATCCGTCATCCATCCACTTTCATGCATCTTCATCCTTCTTTTTTTGCTCGCCTCAATTGGAAGCCAGGGTTCTCAAGAGGAACTCCAATCTTATACCAACCAGGCAATTGGACAATGCTTCATACACCTTGAGCGTTACCTCAATGTCAGCCATGGCATTACCACTTATCCTTCGCTGGGGCCCCGTCATTTCAGTCGTTATAGCTGTTGCTCTCGCTGTATCTTTGCGACTCCAACAGCCACTTACATCTCATTCCCTTGGCGGGACTTCAACTTATTGCTACCAGCGTGTCAGGACTCATGATGAGAAAACACCGGCAGCTCGCTGCTTCTCCGTCAAAGATGGGCTGATTTCCCACGTATGGGCAGATAGTGAAGAGCTTCCTTCTGACGCAATTCAAGTCGAATCATCAAATGGATATGCCGTTCCCGGCCTCTGGGATGGACATGCCCACTTGTCTCAGTATGGCGAGTTCATCCAGTCCGTTGACCTGTTTGGATCGGAAACCATCCAGGAGGCACTTGGACGCATCAAGAAATATGTTGCCTCCAATCCGGGGGCAGGCACTAAGGATAATTGGGTTCGCGGAGGTGGATGGGATCAGACCTCATTTGGCCGTATGCCTACAGCGGTAAGCTATGTCATCTCAGCTATGACATGCAAGCGTACATCAAACTAAACGTATCGTAGCATGACATTGAGCAAGATGAAGAGCTAAAGGGTATCTATTTGATGATTGACCGTACCGATTATCACTGCAACTGGGTATCTCAGGCTGTTATAGACCTCTTACCCACCGACATTCCGGACATTCCAGGAGGAGAGGTCATCCGTGACCCGGGGCTCGGTGTCTTCTGTGATAACTCCATGGACTGGGTTTCCGAGTACTGGCCGAAGCCGGGATTGCAAGAAACGGCCCAGGCTGTTAAAAAAGCAATGGCCAAGCTGAATGAGGTTGGCTTGGTGGGGATTCATGATGCTGGCGCAACACCAACAGAGCTGAAGCTATACAATGAAATGGCCGACTCGGATGACTGGACAATTCGAGTGTATGGCATGTTGGCATGCGAGGAAAGAAATGATTTCTGTCCTGATGAGGCTTTCAAGATCCACCGTGATGATCATCGTTTGGTTGTCAGAAGTGTCAAGCTCTTTGCAGGTAAGTTATATATTTCACAATATTCGTGAACTTGGAGAGCTAACCACTATGGAAGATGGTGCCCTGGGTAGCTGGGGAAGTGCAATGATCAAGCCGTATAGCGATCACCCTTGGAGTACCGGCTCTCTTTTAATCAACTCATCCACACTTACGCAATTGACCAAATCGTGGGCTTCGGAAGGGTATCAAGTCAATGTTCATGCCATTGGCGACTTGGCGAATCGATATGTTGTCGATGCCTTTGAGGCTGCACTGGAAGAGCAGTGTCCAGGAAAAGATCCCGCCGAGTGCCAGTCGACACATCGATTCAGAATGGAGCATTCGCAAATTATCCACCCCGACGATCAGAAGCGTATGCATGTCATGGGACTTATCCCGTCCATTCAGCCAACACACGCAACGTCCGACATGAAATATGCCGAGGACAGGCTGGGTCCCCAACGTACAAAAGAGGAAGCGTATCGGATGAGATCCGTTCTGGACTTGAACCCCGTATTTGGCAGCGACTTTCCCGTTGAGCCCTCTGACCCATTTCAGGGTATCTACGCCGCTGTTACACGAAAGAGTCCCCATACTGGGCTTGGTCCATATCCAGAAGACCCTAATAAAGGCTGGCACTTGGAAGAAGCGCTCAGCTTAGATGAGGCGATTTGGGGCTTCACTGGCGGAGCTGCCCATGGAGCGTTTCTGGAGGGCAAAGCGGGTGTGATTAAAGAAGGTTCCTTTGCGGACTGGGTTGTCCTGGACGAGCCCTTGGAGGATATTGATATCGAAAAGCTACGAAACATGAGGGTGCGAGAGACTTGGGTCGGCGGAAGAAAAGTCTACTCACGAGACCACTGATATTAACATGAAGCATAGCACCGTGTAGGTGTTTTATCATCCTCTTTTCTCCAAAAGCTCGGTTCTAATTTGAATCTGAACACGAGAACTTTTGCACACATTGATATTACAATCTGTCACGGGTTGACACTCATTCGGGCTAGATGGGAGGGGGGGCGCTTACGTATATGGGCTCTTCACTCAACGCTGTACGGACGTTACGATGCAAACATTATTATACCGCTGATAGCAGCGCAGCAAAGGGCCACCAGTTCTCATTAAAAATAAATGGCAAGAATTACTGGTTGAGTTTAAAGAACGTTATACAAGTGAAAGCTGGAAGCTACGTCGTTTGCTCGTCTCCCCTCCTTCACGCAAACTGCGTCACCCCCCTTTTTTTTGCGTTACCATCCAAGCAAAACAAAACCACAAATCAGCTCTTCTTCTCCGTATTCCATCGATAATGATTTATACCCTCCTTAAGGTATCCTTACATCTGGAGGAACCTCGCCCGAGAACCGTGGGCTTTGGCATATATTTCAATTCTGACTTTAGTGATACATGGGTCCTGCGCTTCGCCTTGTTCTGGTATTGACGTCCTCTCCCCCCCTCTTTTCTCTCTCTTTTTATTTTGGAGGTGTTGCTAGAAACTCCCAAAGACTAGAAGGATATACGATTCATGCCTCCTTTTTCTATCAGCGGGAATTCGGATCACTGAAAAAAAAAAAGTGTTTAAAATGGCTGGCAAAACTCGCCGAATGAGCTTCCATGACTTACGCTCAGTCCTCAGTCTCCGCAACCCCGAGGATGGATCCTCAAATGCTACTACTACTAATACTACTATATACGCCTCCCCGTCTTCTCCCACCAAGACCTCTCGGATTTCAAAATTCATCTCCCGTCGGCCCAGGGCTTCGTCCTTTTCCGTTGGGCACCTGAACGAGCCACCTCGTTCGCCTCCCCGGGGCGTGGTGGATTCTGACGACCTCGAGCGGCGATACTTGTATCAGCTATACCGACGGCAGGACGACGATGGAGATCTAGAGTCTGAGAGGCCAACTTCAAGACAAAGTTCCACGGCGCCGTTGTTGGGCAGTCGGACATCATCACCACCCCTTCCCAGGGATACAAAAGACGTGCTTTCCGACATACCCTCCGTGCCATCAGTCGACGGAGAGGCTCAGCATAAACCGCCCCAACTAGAAACTCCCCCCAAACCAAGAACTCCAACGCCGCCTTCTCGCCAGCCATTTATCCGCCCTCCACCACCACCGCCGCCGCCGCGGCGTCGAAACTCAACCTCTCGCCGGCCTCACCCCCCGGTGTCATACAACCCAGCAAACCATAAAAAGCACACGGCTCACCCCTCCAGACCTACGAGGCCAATCCGCAGCACTCGATCGGCGGGGGCAAATCATAGTATCGAAAGGCCCGTTCCATCACATCCGTTTGCGCAAGGGAAGACGGCAACCCTGGACGAAATGGATGAACTGATCCGGGGGTTACGAAAGGACGTTGCGGGACTTACAGCGGCTGTCAAGGTTGCTTGTGCGACCACCAAGAAGGCCATCGAGGTACAGAAACTTTACGCATGATTAACAGCCTTCAGCGTGTTGGATTATTGAATAGAAACAAGTTATTACTCAGAGGTTTATGACAACTCTGGAAAGAAAAACAGGATCGAAGTTAATGTCATCCCTTCAGAATAGTAGCTTATGGATAAGAAAAATGGTATTAGCGAAATAATCAATAATGAACGGCATTGAATAAATTTTAATGACATTCTTTGATTCATAGGGACAATTATAAATAGTCAGTTTTGTGAACATCTACAATAACTGGTTTAGGGTATCCCGCCCACATGGTAAAAGACAGCACCGCCAACGCCCATATAAACCGGCTCCCACTCATGCATACATACAAAAAAGCAAGCAAAATCTTTGCTCTTCTATCTCTTGATCATCACCACGGAAAGCCCTTAGGCTTTGGCCACGCACTTGCTTTCGAACCATTTGGCAAATTTGACCGTTGGAATGTCAACGGCTCTCCAGAAGACATCAGCCCACCAAACCACGGTTGGAACGCAAAAGCAAGCCCCCAAGACGAACCCAGCATTATACCAATATCCCTCTACTCCAGTGATTCTATATGCTAGCTTTTCCCAGTGATAGCCAACAGTGTGCATCGCAGGGCCGTGCATGAGGTAGATGGCGTATGAGATCTTGCCAAAGTACTGAACCACTGGAGTGTTGAAGAACCGCTGCCACCTGGGCGAGTGACCCCGAATAGACGAATATAACAGAGCCTATTGACTGCCAGTACCGATACTTTTCCTCCGTCCACCATTTCGGGATCGCAGACGTAAGCCAGATCCACCCAGGGGTAATTTCACCTCGACCATCAGGGTAGCACATCAGGTAAAGCCCTAGAATGCTAAGAAGTGCCCAGAATACTGGCCAAAGTCTGGATTTAGTAGACTTGGATTTCTCCTGCACGGGCAAGGCTGGGTTGGAAGCCGGAGCATGTGCTCCGCGGATGTGATCCAGCTCGGCAAGGAGCATTCCACAGAAGAAGAGTAGCAGCTCCCATCTGGAATTACGATAGGTAATCCACATAACAAAGCCAACACTTAGAAATCGGATCCAGGTTTGAAGACGTGCGGTGCCGATAATGGTGAGAAAAAGGTAGAGCGAGCATCGGAATTCGACGGGGATGGTCCACAAATGCACATCGTAAGCTAGCATGCGAGTTAGTGAAACCTATAGCTTTCAGCGATCTGAGAGTGTAATCCTTACAGGTGCTGCCTCCAAACTTGTCCCAGCCAAAGACGTGGATAAACTTGAACATGTGCCATGTCCAGTCCTTGAACTGTTCAAAACCCGTTTTCCATGCGCTTAGGGTGAGGCTCCACAATGTTCTTCATAAACTTTTTATCGCCAGCAAAGTCCCGGGTCCATTCATATGCTCCAATGCGTAAGAGACAAATGATCATCAGGGTCGAAATGGCAGTCGGCAGATAAAGTCGGATTCCTCGTCGGAAAACCAGTGAGCTTATAGTGCCGGAGAAGTCGGACCAGGATCGATTTCGAATCAGTTTCATGGGGCGATAGGACAAGGCATATCCTGAGATGACGAAGAAGACACAAACGGCTACCGGGCCCTGGTACCAGAGTCTTAGGAAAGGCAGCTTGAGAAAATGGTAGTTGTTGTCTCCGCATCCCCAACTTTCAGCAATGGTGAAGGCTTGATATGAGTAATGACAAAAGTAGACGAAAAGAGCTGCCAGACCACGCATACCGTCGAGGTATGCTGTTGGAGAGAGCTTTGCCGGACATATTTGCTCACGAGCATGGCGGCCCTGTAGAAAGCTTGGGGTTAGGAAGATGAAGAAGCGCACAATGAGGATGCGCCATGGCGTAGATCGAAGGTATCCAAACGGGGCTTTGACGAGGCCCGTGGAAGATGCGAGGGTTGGAAGCCGAAATCGTCTCTCCGAGGCAGATGTTGATGATGTTGATGATATTCCAGCGCCGCTATCATTGCTTTCGGTGTCTGTATCCGAAAGACTTCTCCGTCTCTCGTCCAGCAGTCCCATCTTCTCTTCATTAGAGGGTGATGGACCGCTTGAAGAGGCGTGTCCACTCATTGTACAGTAATGATACACATGTATCGGTTTTACAGTTGAATCCAAGGTTGACTAACGATAGAAGAGGAACGTATACCAACGATGGACTGGAAGAAAGAGAGTCGCACTGAAGACCTCACACAGTCAGATACAGTGATGTTAAGGAGAATCTGAGGGTACACAGAAGGCACACTGCATGAAAGGTCGGGATGGTAGAGACAGACAGGAAGAGGAAGAGAATCAGAAAGATGAAAAGAAAGGAAGAAAATAGGAGTGAAATTGATTATTCTTTTTCTCTCTCTTTGGCTTGAAGAAACGACACGGATATGAGAGGAATGATATGCAGGAGGAAGAGAATAGTAAGATGTCAGGATGAAGACGAGGATGAACAGGTACACCATCTGTCATTTGCGGATGTTACTTGTGGATATACATAATAAATTGGCGATTCATGGATAGACCTCTCCCCTTGCACCTACCTTTCCTCCTCCCACCAACATACCTTTTCCCTCCCAGCTCACTCGCGCCTGCCCACTCCCCGTCCCACTGCTGCCAAGTATCAACGGAGAAGGTGCCAGAAGCAGGGGAAAAGTGCAACTGCCGATCATATCACAGGTATGAAGCGCAAACGGCGTTTGTCAGGGAAGGAAGGAAGGAAGGGCCTGGCCCGTTGTTATCTTTTGCCTATTAACGTCTAAAGGGTGGGATGGGGCTGAAACAAACGACAAGTAGAGATCGTCATGGAGATGTGCGGTGTTCCCGTATGGATTGACTGATTAAGTGAGCGATCGGCTATTAATCCTGGTTTCAGGGAAGCATCTTTTTTGGATCATCCCTTGCGTTTTTCTATTTTACCCATGAAATTTCCCCCCTGAGGGCTTGAAGAATTCATTCCATTATTATTACAAGTAGTACATAGGAAATGTTTATTTTTGTTTGCCCCCCCCCCCCCCCCCCCCCCCCCCCCTTCCACCAATACGCGGGAACGAAAGCGTCAGCCAACGTTGCTAACGTACAACTCCTCCCTAAGGCCGTTGTACTTTGCTCGAGTCGTCCCTATGAGAACCAGACCCGCTAGACCCATTCTCAGTGTTATTCTCATTGGATGATACGGGTAGCCTCGTTGGATTGGATACCCCATTTGAATGACAATCACTTAAGCAAGCAGGGAGTGCCCTGAGCACATAGAGGCGCATGTGTATTGGAGCACGATGCTTAGCTTATGGCATCCATCCATCCCATGAAATATTGTCAGGAACACGACCCAACAGCCCTTTTCCAAACTGGAAACTATTAGGGTTTTATGCCAATTCTCGATCCCTTTATTACCTTGTTCTATTTGTGCAATTCTTGTACCTGAATCTCGATGACCCAGATTTACTACCCTCGTACTTGTAGCACAAGCAGTACTTAGTACTTTGTAGGTGTAGGTGGTACATGTCGTCATCTGATACACACCCGCAACTAGGGGGCCTCAACCGCAACAATGTCTCACTCCTCTCACTCTGTTTATTGACCACTACTAAGGAGGCTCTTTTTTCTGCAACGACACCCTTAAATCTCCATCTCCATCTCTTACACACACACCCTCCTCAAAAAAGAAAAAAGAAAAACAACTGGCGGCAAGTTTTAGGTCCAAGGAACGATGGAAATGGCAAACAGTCTAAAAAAAAAAAGCCCAACCCCCCCCTGGACCCACGGATCGTCGCTCTTCTGAGGTTCCTAATATGACTGATGATTGACGCTGTTTTTGCAGGCCTGACGAATCCGGCTATTCCGATGATACACACTGGCAACGCTCCCCCCCTTTGGAACCATAATAAACATGGCAACATTTGCATTCGTGCCATCGTTCCATGTTGATAGACATTGCCGCTCTCTTACTGTGTTTATGTATGCAGCTACTCATATTTTATGCAATGATGCCTGTCATATCATGTCAGCGCTACCAAGTACTTTGATGATCACCATAATATCCCTGGCATCCACAAGATCTCGCGAGCTGTAGCCTTTCCAATACTCCTCTGTACACAGACAAGAATGAGCTAGGATCGGTTCCATCATCGAGTTTGCAAAACCAACAAGACACACACTCTACTTGTACACAAACCAAACATCTTCCCCGGACGGAAGTGACACGGGGAGCCAAGCCGGCAATCATACACGTGTAACGCAAGCGAGCGACCAAAAATCCTACCCAGTCTCTCCAGAGGATTATTCCTAGTACAGTTAGAGAGATTGCGGCGTATTGGCTCTTGGCTATATTTATACATCTTTGTATTATTGTCTGTGCTGTATATATGATATTTTGTAACTTAGAATCGCAAAAAAGAAAAAAAAAAGCATCTGCCCTTTACCCATCCCATCAAGAGGTTGTTTCTTTCTCTTATACCGAAAACGCCTGTCCTTATGCCCTTGACCTTTATCATTCCATTCCATTCATATCAATTCGTTTGTCATTATCCCTTTTCGTCTAGTTCTCGAGCCAGTCAAGGAACTGAGGAGTGAAGTAGCTGACCACAATAGTAGCGCCAGCTCGGAGAATGCTCTCCGTTGACTCAAAGGCCATGGCCTTCAAGTCGAAAACGCCGGCCTTGGCTCCAGCGTGGATCATGGCAAATTCACCACTGACCTGATATGCCGCCACGGGGAGATCCTTGCCGAGCTCCTTGGCGTCGCTGATAATGTCGAGATATTGACCAGCAGGTTTGACCATGAGAATATCAGCACCCTCAGAAATGTCACGAGTGAGAGCTCGTCGAGCGAGCCCACGACCTCCAGGAGGCAACTGATAGCACTTGCGGTCGCCAAACGACGGGGCAGAGCCAGCGGCGTCACGGAAAGGTCCGTACAAGCAGCCGGAAAACTTGGCAGAGTATGACATGAGAAGAGTCTTGTGGGCGATACCCTCCTCAATCAACTTCAGCTTGATGGCACGAATACGGCCGTCGTTCATATCAGAAGGAGCAACACAGTGGGCACCAGCCTTGGCATAGGCAATGGCAACATCTGAAATACGATCGACCGAGAGCTGATTGTTCAAGCTACCGTCATCTCTCAGGATACCGCAGTGGCCGTGGGAAGTGTACTCGCAAAGACAAACGTCAGTGCAGATGAAGATCTGAGGAAAACGGCGGCGGATGAGGCGAATGGCCTGGATGACAGGGCCCTCGGGGTCGTCTGCGGCAGTTCCCAGAGCGTCCTTGGTGCCAGCCCTCATGGGAACACCAAAGAGCATGACAGACCGGAGACCCTTGTGGACGAGGGGCTCGAGGAAGGCAGTGAGTCGGCTAAGGCTGATTTGGTGCTGGCCGGGGAGGGAGGGCACAACAATCATGTCGTCGTCGCCATCGGTAACGAAGAGAGGATAGATGAGCATAGACTGTGTGAATAGCGGGGTCAGTAGGAGATTGATGGAGTAGGCTTGGCACACAGGACGACAAAAGCATACCTTTGTGAGCTGACGCTCAGACTGCCATGAACGAGCCAAGGGGTGAAAGTAACCACCATGCAATTGACTGGAGATATCACCCGAGATGCTCACGCTGGTGGCGGCGGTACTGGCATAAGACATGGCACGAGAGATGTGCGACGCCCTGTCATCAACGGTAGAGACCGATGGAGCAACAGCGGGGCCGGGTCGACGAGCGGCCTGAGTGTCGCGAAGGGCGAGATCCTGAACGAGGCTGGAGAAGGACATGTTGGCGATTGCAATTGAGCGTTGTGCTGCTGTGTTGTGTTGAGAGAGAGGAGGAGGAGGAATGGTACAAGTGGCGGCGGGATGTCGATGGTGGGATGGAATGGTGGTGGATAGAAATTTTGCGACCTCAGTGGATGAATCAGAGGCCAACACTAAGCCACGACTAGCAATACCAACAACAACAACAACCTTGATGGTTTTAAAGGGAGAAAAAAGGACACAGTGACAGTCACAGCAACACTGAGGGGGGAATTGTATGATTATAAGAAAGAAAGAAAAACACCGGAGGATCAGGAAGAGAGAGAGAGAGAGAGAAAAAAAACTGTCAGATTATGCTTTTCAAATGGCGGCGATTCCGCACGCTTTTTTTGCCTCGGGATGAGATGGGGGTTGCACCACCACCACCACCACTCGCTGGGGGGGGGGGCGGCCGCTGTCTTTCCTCTTTCCAGAAGGGCCGGCAGAGACAAGACATAATATTGCATGTCCTTTTGACCAATCACGGCCGCGCGCTTTCAAATTCCATATCCGCTTTGATTTTTTCCCCCCTTCTGTCGCTCGCTCCCTCTCTCACGCAACCCACAATTTTCTCGGGCGCTCGCGTTGCCGAGGACTGTCTTAGGTCTGACCTGCACCCGCTGTACGGAGTACCTACTGATGCTCTGTATGTATTATAGAGAGGGCCATTCATTCTACTAGGTGCGCATTCATTCATACACGTAATCTGTACTCCGTATTAGAGTCAGATAAAGCCGCCTCTATTATCCATCACACGATACCTCACGACAATGTCTGAGTTTGGCCACATTTCTTTTACCTTCCATCTCGAGTCTGTGAGTCTGTGAGGCTTGACTATCATTATAGCGCTGTGTGTCCTCTCTTGGCAGACCCCGACCTGCATGTTCTCATAGTAATAGTATTACTACTAGTATAGGCAATTTTTATCCATGGGCTCCGCGGCTTTCCTTCGGCATGCTGTGATTCCGATTCCACATGCCGTCATGCTCAAGCCTTCAAGCCACGAGACACCATGCATCACTGTATCGCATGTCCTTAAATCCTCTCCTCAACTTGCGGCATCATCATGCGTGTTTCCTTTAAGATGTAACGAATTAGAATGCCTCTTGAACAACAACCCTGATCACTTATTTATTCCTATTTACTTGCATATGAATGGAATGCATTCACCACATAGATGCACCACTCTATCAATTAACCCTCAGCAGCCATGTTCACCTTTTTTTTATATACCCCAAGCTTTATACATGCCAATTCCATCCCAACCGATCAAAATCATTGCCTTGAGCATCTCTATTGTAACAGAACAAGTAGTAGTACACAAGACAAGGTCTAATTGAGCCATTGCGCATTCAACAAAATGAACCTTTTTTCTTTTTTACTTCAACCCGGCCCATCTTGACTACGCCCTTTATCTTCCCCTTTGCTCTCCTATCTGTTCCTCATAGCCCTCGTAGCTGTGTGTTATCCCGTTGATCCATTGGCGTATATCTTTCCCTTAGCACATCCTGTATTGTTCGCGTGTCCTTTCCATTGCCACCATATCTCTGGTCCAGGGCCTTCTTCACTGGGTTCTGTGTCTCAACCTTGTTGCCTGTCATCTCTTCCACCTGTGTTTCTGCCAGACCAACAGCCGATTTGGCTTTGCCAACCAGCACCTTGGCCTTGTCTCGCCCCCTCTCAATCGCCGAGCTGATGGCGCCCTGAGCCTGCTCTGACTTTTCCTCAAAAGCCTTTCTTGACCTTAATCTTGCGTCAAGAGCGGCGTTCTCAGCGGAGAGCTCAACCTGCTCAGCATTTTCCTTGGCCTGGTTGAAAGCTCCCTTGGCAGCCGAAACAATCTGACTGCCTGCCTGCTCAGCGCTCGCTCTCGTCCTTTGTACCAGCGGTTTCACCTCTTTGATAACCTTTTCACCCCCCTCCGCAGCTTCTCCAAAGGCCTGCACCCACAGGTAGGCGATACGCTGTTCCATCCCCTCCCGGATCTCATCCCAGTCTGTATTCTGCACCCATCGCACAGCATTAAGCACCTCGGCGTTCCATCGGTCCTTGGCAACCTCGACGGAGTGCTCCCGCTGCGCCAGAGCAACTTCGGATCGGCGGGGAGGCAATGGCGGGGGAAGAGGATCGAGGAGATTTCGGATAGCTATCGCCTGGGCGCGGAGGGATTGGCTTTGGGCCTCGCGGTTACGCTGGTGGGCGAGGATGGTAAGGTACGCGACAGAAAGAGTGAGCGTAACGCCGCCGGTCTATAAAAGCTGTAAGCAGGTAACGCAATTAAGGGACATCCATATTGGAGCTGAACGCACAAAGCCGGTTGCGAAGCCCATGGTTCGTCGGGTGTTCTGGCTTGAGCTGCCAGAGAGCTATTTTCCACCCTGCGTCTGGGCCGAGTGCAGTTCAAGTCAATCAATTAATATTTAGCTGCTCGCAACTCATGCGCAGCTTCTCATGTTGCAATTGAAGCTTCTCGGGATACTCAATTGTTAGGAACTTCAAAAATCGCCAAAGATCATTTGGCTGATTCCCAAGAGGCGTGATATTGACGTAGTTGGTTTCGGGGGGGAAAGATCCGGAGCCAGAAAGGACAGCCCACTTCAAACCGCTAAGAACGAGGCACCCCCAAAAATTTACACCACCAAAAAAAAGTCGCTGCAGCCAACCAGAATCAAGCCTCTAGCGACGCTTTTGGCTTCAGAACAGCGAACTCCAACTACACAGCAAACTTTTTAGCAACCACCCAATTATTCGGTCAACAACGTTGCAGCAGCGGATAATTGGCAAAAATGGCCGGTGGTCTTGTCAAGTATAGGCATCTCAGCCGTGATTCGTCTGCTCGACAGGCCCTCTTGCGTGGTCTCGTCACCCAGCTCGTCAGGTTCGAGCACATTCACACAACCTACGCCAAAGCCAAGGAGGCCCAAAGGCTGGCGGAAAAGCTTATTACTCTCGCCAAGAAGAACAATGAGCCATGCAGGCGAAATGCGCAGGGCATTCTTTACGTACGACCATTACCACCAAGAAGCCTTTTCCCCTCCTCGAGTTCCAGCGCAAAGCAAACTGATTCTCTTCCTGTACCTTATAGACACCCCACATTCTTCTCCCCAAGCTCTTCGGCGAACTGAGAGATCGATACTTGAATCGTGAGGGAGGCTACACCCGAGTCGTCCGCACCGAATCAAAGAACACCTACGACCAGGGCGAAAGCGCAATCCTAGAATTCGTCGATGGCCCAAAGGACTCCCGATTCATGTTGACCGCAAAGACCCTCGCCCGCGATCGCCTGCTAGGCAAGCCCTCCAACCCTGTCACACTCCAAAACGTCAAGAAGGTTACCAAATTCCGCTCCGAGGCGCAACTGGAAGAGATGATACAGCGGTTTATGGTCATGAGCACAGAAGGCGAGGCAAGCAAGGAGAGCTCAAGTACAGAGGCGGCTGAGATGGCGGCAAGGGAGAATGCAGCAGTAGAGAAGATGGCGGGGGGCATGGTCCCTGAGTCTGCCAAAACGAAGCCAACAAGGAGGTAACATGTAATGAAATATGGGGAAAGTAAATAAATCAAATCCAAGAGCGGCGAAAAGCTGAAGCTCAATGTACAATAAGAGATGTGCGTCAACAACGATATAGTGTACCTGAACCCTGTAAGCTGCTCAACACTAGCATTAATCAAGAGTCGACAACAAAACGGTATTCGACACTTTTCATGTTTTATTGCTTCGCCTCCCTAGGCATATCTAGGAAAGACGAACGGAATATCTACAGAAAATCAAAGGTATCACCGCGATCTTGAATCATCTTTCCAACTCTTTTCGACCCAGCAATCCTCTCCAGTTTCATCACATCATACTTGGAAAACATCACTCGTGAAGTTCCCTGCCCTGGCTCAATCTTGAGCTCTTTCTCACTCTTCGCCAGATACCCTCCAGCAATCTCCTTGTAAAATATGGGATTATCAGGCAAGCCGTAAAAGATAACCCGCCGTACACCACTGAACTGGTATCGTCTGAAGTGGTGCGCTCGTTCAGTGTACAGTAGCACTTTATGTCGGCCTGTGAGGAAATGTGACCTCGCACGGGATGCTTCTCGCAACTCTGTGTACTCTGAAATGACACCAAAACTGATTTCGCTAACAGCATCTGCAGTTGCAAACCAGTTTCGCACACGCACAAAGTCCAGATAAGATGGGATGAAGATGAGTGTCCCGCTGGCGTCCTTGGATCGCTTGGTCAAGGTGGGGATAATAGCCGACGTAAAGTAGTCGAATCTCGCCTCAGGATCCTTCTCTACTGTGCTTGATTGGAATCGAGAGAATGTCTGCTTGGCCTTGACACCAAGCTGTCCAATCACACCTTGATATTCTGGCTGCAATCGCACTTTTCCAGCCCAGTTATGGCAATACAGCCTCTGCAGCTCTGCCAGTTCAGGGGTATTAAAGGCGGACAGAATTACCGTCTGCCGGAAGTACTTGGCCCAGTCCTCCAGGTACCAATTCCGAACACGGCTAAAATCACAATCATGAGCATCTTTGGGTTGAAGATTCAGATGCTCGAAAATATACTCCACATGCTCCCAGTTTTGCATCAAGAGAGCATCAGCCTGGTCCATAACAACCATCTCAATGGAGCTCAAGAAGTCAAAATCGGGCTTCTTCTTCTCTTCTTCAGATCCTATGGCCATACGCAGACCCAAGGGACTGGCGAGAAGTATGTCAGAACTATAAAATTGTGAAAAATACTTTATCGTTTTGCGAGTGAACTTGATGCCGATGCGGAACATATCATCGTCATTGCCACCAAAAAGGTCTTTGAAATCAGTAGGTCTATCCGCACCAAAGGCTTCTTCGGAGTCGTTGTATGATTCGTTGAACCGTTTGTAATTTTCCTGCTGGTCAGGCTCAACCAGATCTTGAATCACTTGCATCATCTTGGCGCAAGAGTTTCTTGTTGGAAGAAGGAAGAGGACTTTTGGTCTGGTGAAACCTTGGTCTCTGAGCTCTAGTTCTGCATCTTCGCCGGCCTTTGAGAGTTTGTAGTTGTTCTTGATGACTCGGTCTCGTGTCCTGCAATGCGTTAATTGGGCTACCTCCTCGTATGAGCGGTGAACTTACTTGAATACGTGATTTAATGCATGAAGGCAAACAGTTTGTCGCATCTTATGAGAGTTGTCAACCGTGCGATCGCAGAGCAACACGTCCCGATAATCGAATAGAGAAGCGGCAAAGGCCCGCTGTGTAGCATCAAATCCAGCCATCTTGTCTTTTGAGGACTCCCGCAGTTTCTGTTTTAGCTTCAAGCCTCCAAGACCCGATACTGGCTGTGGAACGGCGCCTTCAGCTCCCGCGGACATGACAGTTGCCCTCCATGGATGTATCATAGCCCTTTTCGTTGTCCATTCTCCATTTTTTGCGGCTGCTACCGCCAGTGCAGTGACCTGTTCATCGGGGCTGGCAAAATGCGCATCAAAAGGATCTGCAGTATCAATTTCGTCCTCGGAATCAGCATCCTCAGGTTGCACTTCGACGCCCGGCGCAGGATCCTCTGCCTCATCGGCCTCGTCAACGTCTTCTCTTTTCAATTCTTCACCAACCTCCTCTTCCTCCTCCTCCCTGGCAGCTGGACTCGCTTCTCTTGACGGAGATGGCTGATGTGTTATTTTTCGCCTCTTGGTACTCGGTGCACCGGATTCGCTGCTGAACTTTTGCATAAGCGCCATGTATGGACGGGCAGGGGCTTGTTCTTCATCTTCATCGTCAGAGGCGACATCCTCCAGAGATTCGTCTTCGATATCAGAGTCGGAACTGGATTCTTCTTCCCTACAAAATACATGTGTTAGAATCAAGCTTTCTCAAAGTAGCAATTGTCCAAGACCAAAAATATACCCGTTATCTTCAAGGCGTGCCGAGTCAAACTTGCTGTTAGGGCCATATCGACTGAACTGCGAGCCTCCTCGACCTCTCCCTCTGCCCCTGCCAGTCCCTCTAGCACCTCCTCTGGAGCCTCCTCTGGGGCCACCTCTGGAACCTCCTCTAGAACCTCCTCTAGAACCTCCTCTGGCACCTCTTGCTCTGAAATTACCTCCTCTCCCTCGAGGTCCCATTTTTCAATTGCTCCTTTAAAGACCAATTAGCTAGGCAAAGCGTAAGAAAAAACGTCACCAACACATAAACGATATGGAAGCTTTAGACGGTGCAAAGAAAAAAAAGTTGTAACCAAATCTGTCAGCCTTGCATACGGATAGTGGGCCTTGTTCACTAGCCACAGATTGGTGGGACATAATGTCTCGACGCCACAGCCTTATCGCAAGAAACCTCGTTATCTTAGTGCGCACAACCCCAGCGGCGCCTGCCAAACCTGCAAATCACAAAATCGGCGAAATTTGGCGACACCTTCGCGAAGAAACGATCCTTGGAAAAAGCGGCGCCTTTTCTCCCACCCCACGCAACCCTACTTCCCATCATCGACAGTCGAAGCCCAGAACCGTCGAGGATTTATGCCCAGTATGGCCGCCGCTACAGAACGATTTTTACATCTTGCCCGCCCGCTGGCTCACACCAATATTGGGCTCCAGACCAACATTGCCCCGCTCAGTGTCAACATCCAGCCTCAGGTACATATATATACCCCTCCCGGTTGGGTAATGAAGATGGAATTATGATTGGGGGGATTAGGATGTGTTTTTTCTTGAGGGGGGGAAGGGAGGAAAAGAAAATTTTGGCTGACTCTGTTACGGCTAGGCTATCCTGTCCATCCTCGACCATGCTGTACGAAGAGATGTTCGCGAAAACTCCCAGTCCACCCGTGTCATTGGCGCCTTGGTAGGAACTCGCTCAGAAGATGGCACTGAAGTCGAAGTCCGATCCGTCTTCGCCATCCCACATACCGAGGAGGAAGACCAAGTCGAGGTCGACGTCGAGTACCAGAAGAATATGCTCACCCTAATCCTCAAAGCCAACCCTCGCGAATCCCTCCTCGGTTGGTACACCACCTCCCACGAACTCAACAGCTTCAGCGCTTTGATCCAAAACTTCTTCGCCAGCCCCGATACTGGCACCTTCCCCCATCCGGCTATTCACCTTACCATCTCCACCGAACCCGGCGAGGATATCGAGACAAGATGCTACATCAGCGCCCCTGTTGCTGTCAACGCTGAGCGAGCTGCCGAGAGCTGCCTGTTCATCCGGGTCCCTCACAAGACCCTATACAGTGATGCTGACCGAAGCGCTCTCGAGACCATCGCCAGCGCAAGGGATGCCGAGTCAAGGACTGCACCACTAGTTACAGATATAGAGAGCCTGGGCCGCTCCATCGAGCAGACCATTGGCCTCCTAGACCATGTTAGCGAGTGGGTGAACGGTGTATTAGACGAGGATGAGGAGCCCAACAATGCCCTGGGACAATACCTCATGAGCGCCCTCTCCCTGACACCCAAGGTCGATGCTTCCCAGATCGAGCACGACTTCAACAAGCACATCCAAGACGTCCTCATGGTCAGCTATTTGGCCAATACTATTCGAACTCAGATCGACCTTTCCCAGCGACTGGCAACCGCCAGCCTTGTCGTCACCGAGAAGGAGGGAGAAAACAAGACTGAAGGCGGCGAGAAGGGCCAACGAGGTGGTAAGCGAGGTGGTCGCGGTGGTGGTAGGGGTGGTGGGCAGCACCGAGAGCCCAGGGAGCCCAGGGAGCCCAGGGAACCTAGGGAACCTACTGAGTAAAATAACTAGCGCTGTAGAGAATATTTTGGGTTTGTTAATTTTTTTGATCTTATCATGGGGGTTCATGGGGGAGAAAGAAAAAAAAAAGCTATGAGAACCCGCGAGAGAACAAAAAGGCCTGGTAGCGTCTCGGGATGTATGGCACAGGGACCAAAGGGCAAAAAATGGGCATCATGTTCCATCACACACACACTATCATCATGGCGTTGTGGTATGCCGAAATGTTCGGCATTTTGAGACATTAGAAATGAATTGATTCGTCACGCAATCTCTATCGAGCTGTACAAGGTGATTTTCTTGTTCTGTCTTTCAAACAAAAAGTAAGGGTCTCGTCTAGTAAAATTGGGGTGATGGCTGGGTCTGCCTATTGTAAGGGGGAATTAAATCATGTCATGCCATTTCATCCTATCCACCGTTAACGCCAAAGGGGTGCTTTTTCTCTAATTCATGCCATATGCGCCAAGGGCTTTTTTTCCTGGCCCGAACACCTAATTCTGATGCTCATTAAATTCCGGTAGTTGGCTTCTGAGGCAATGTTGCCGGGTTGCCGTAGGTAGGTAAGTGACTACTAAACATTTGGTTTGGTCCCTGGGGAATAGTCGGTCGGTTGGGAACGTGAGCCGGCGGCTGGTTCTGAGGGAGATGCTGAGGAGAGGGAATATGTTGTATGTTCTGCATATTCTGCATGGGCGGCGGCCCATGCTGAACATGAGAAGGGTTGATATGAGGAGGGGTATAATATGCAGCCATTGAGTTATTAGAGCCTTGCCTAGCCATATTATATCCGCCGCCGTATGAAGGAGGAGGAGGAGGTAAAGGCGATGGATGGACGCCATAGGCCAGATGAGGAGTACCAATCTGTGGGCTGCTGTGGTGAGACCCTGGTGCCGTGAACGGTGGTTGAAGCGGTTGGGGTGGCATGCCATTCCCACCAGGGACGAAGGACTGTGTCTTGGGGTTGAAAGAATGATTCCTGTTATAGCTCCCAGGGATAGGATGCTGACTCTTGGGATCATGTGGATTGATATTGGCAGGCAACTGTCCAAATGGATAAGGAATACCAGCCTGCCCTGGGGGTGGTCCCCCAGGAGTTGGTCCACGGGCTGGATATCCTGGTGGATTGAAACCGGGCTGCCAACCTTGAGACTGCGGAGGGGCGGTAGGTAAGACTGGAGAACCGTAAGCAGTCATCGGGCTATTCCCAGGTTGAACCGTTTGAAACCGTTGTTGGGCGGGTTGAGGAGGATATTGCTGAGGAAAAGTCAGCTTTAGTTGTCAACACGGAAAATTTAGAGACAAGTACTAACCTGGGGCATTGAATAAGGAGGGTATGTTGGGTTCTGTGGAGCGCCCGGCGCCGCAGGATAAGCAGCGGGCTGCTGAGCGTATCCGGGACCCATCTGTTGAGGATAAGCCGGCCCTGGCTGGGCATTAAACTGTCCGGTAGGCGGCGGCATATACTGGGCTTGCGGTTGTGTTACCCAGGTCTGTTGTTGCGGACCCCAGTATGGTGTATATTGACGTCGAGTTTCAAAGGTGTCCGAGTCGTCACGTCGCTGTTTAGTGGGTTTTGCTCTTTTACCGTTGACTGATTTATTCGTAGCTGAAACGGAACTCGTCCTAGACATCCCGTAATCGCCATCGTTTTCTGGTGGACATATTAGTGCATCGCTCTATACCTATTGGCCGACACGAGCTTACCAGATGGAGTCTCCTCAGCGCTACCAAAAATACGCTGCCGAGCCAATTTGTATACCTCTTCTCTCTCTTCTCTTGATAGCCTAGTAGATGTTAGTTCTGCTGTGCCAACATATAGAGATTTTACCTACTTCTGACTCGCAAGGGGTAGCTTATCCTTGGCATCGCTTCCCGTCTCAGATGTTGGTTTTGAAGCGCCAGCGCTTATCATCCCCCCTTCATCATCTTGACCTCGACGCATGATCTTTCTCGGAAGTACGGCTGGTGGAGGGGTACTACTAGTCGATGCGGTAACTGGAGGATCCATAGTGGCTAAAGAAGGGGGTACTCGGCAAAACGGTGTCCTAAAGATACGAACGGAACCAATTTGTGGCTCAAAGGAATGTGTCATGTGGTAATAGTCCGCCAGTTTATGGGTTAACATCCTACAAAATGAGTTTGATGGAGGGAGATCCATATATGGTTCTCTATGACTCATGTCAGTATATTATCTTTTTTACAGCTTGGGGGGTCCTTACTTTGAATTCTGCACAAAATCAATGACATCTTTTTCCAATCGCAATAGAAATATCCTATCTCTCGGGGCCGCCAGGGCCTCGAGAAGCTTCTCATCAGGTGCTTGTCTATATATGACATTCAGAGCATCAGATGAACCGCCAGCGCTTCGCAGGGGGATCTGGGGGTTCATGCCAGAGGGCTGCTCGGATGTTGTACTCTGAGGGGTAAGAACTCCCTGTGTGCCAGCGATCTGCTGCACCAATCTTCGCTCGGGCATATCTCCCAGTTGAATACCTCTGGCTCTGGCAGCGAGGTCCGAGCCCATCCGTGAGCCTGCAATCAGAGACCCACGTATTGACGAATCGTCATCTTCAGCAGCAGCCTTAACGCTAGCACTATCATCGGGGCGAAGAGATTCCTTCTCGTCAAGGGCATATGTCGTACCAGAAGTAATGCTTTTTCCATCCAGGCTTGGCGGTTTAGTCCCAAGCTCAGAGCTGGAATCGGCTTTTTGAGAATCATCAGATCCACTAACTCTGCTAATGACGGCTTGCGATCTTGCCATGACTGCCCCATCCACTACCAGACTCGGGATGCTGGAGCCAAGATTTAAACCGTTTAGCGACGCCGCAACTTTATCTATGACTGTAGATTTTTCTGTCATTGAAAGGTCGTTTGATTGAGGTGGTGAGGTTGTTTGTGCTGAGGGTTCGATATGGTTGCTCGACGATTTTGTCGTGGTGTGAGCCTTGTATCGAGCGGCTGAAGCCTTTTCTGCTGAAACAGAAGCAGCCACCTAATTCAGGTTAGATATCATCGTCAGTCTGACGCCCGGTACTCGAGAGAGGGACAGCACGCAGATAAACGGAATAGCTGGAGACTTACCTTGGCAAAGGAAGGTTTAGGGATGTCCGCATGCATATGCGCAGTGGCCATTATGAAGAACAATGAGGCTATACAGCCTGTTTGAAGCCGTAGATGATTAAGACGCGCAAAATATCAAGGCAGCAGAGGCAGACAAGGCTATATTCTGGCGATGCCGCAAACCCAAAAGTGCCTAGACAACTGCGCCGAGAGTAGCGAAAGAGGGCGGAAAAGACAGGAGACGGAACAGAATTAAGAAGCAGAGTCGATGGGAACGAGCCAGAAAGTCGAGAACGAAACGCAGGTGTTCATCGTCGTGACGGGAAGTACATGGTTTCCGGCTGCTGAGGAGTTATGTCAGGGTTTGGCGGGCGTATGCTCGACGCTATTCAGGACTGTTCCAATACTTTCTGATCGGTCTGCTGTCGAACGAAGAACGAAGAACTGTGTTGTACTCAATCAGCATAACTGCGCGCAACGGCGGAACAGCGCTCGACTCAAAGTGGCAGGCGATGATGGGATCATGTGGAGGGGTGTCCCAAAAGAGAGGCCATCCCTGAGAGGGGTGAAAATCAGGTGTATGGGTTGGCTTCAGTGAGGAAAGGCTTACATACAACGAGGCGGATTGCCAGGGGCTGCCGTGGCGCAGACTGGCAACCTAAACGGCAACAAGCACTTGTAGTCGTCTAAAGCGCAGTTCAGGCGGATGCCATGAGCGCAAAAAGTCGACGAGGCTCTAGAGAAGACACAGGAGTTTCTGGTTTATGCTTTAAGTTACAAATATCAGACAGCTTGGAATGACCTAGCGCCGGTAGATTCCCTCAGCCTCCCACGCCCCGATATGTGAGAAAATGTATGGATGTGTGCGTGCTTATGTAACAATCGCAACTACTAGGTATACAAGATACCTGCATGATACAATTGTCATGGCTGAGACGAAGGGTCAAGGGGGGGTCAACATTGAAACATATTGAATTGTCCAATAAGGGAAATTAATAAAGGCTTGACATGTCTTATTGGATTGCAGCAAGTCTCCGAAACAAATCAAATTGCTTGCCGTTATTCTTTGTCTTTTAATGAAGATCCCATCGTCCCTCTATATTCATATGTACTTGATCACGTGAGCACTCCGTTCAAAGACGCGACCCAAGTTCAAGCCTCGCGTGCCTCCAAATAAGTGAGCACAAGGTTTGTCTGCAGAGATTTGCGGCTTCATACGTAATAATTATCTATCATCGTTTCTTTTCATCTCTGACCGGCTTCATCTTCTCTCATAATAATATTTATAAGCAATGTTTGGTTACAGGGGCCGCGGAGGATCTAGTCGGTCTACTCCAGCCAATGTCCAATGTCAAAAATGTCTAAAAAGAGATATGTCTACATTCTTCATATATACATTCTCCAAAATCAACTAACAATCTCAGCACGGCACTACTCATATGAATGCAAATCGTCGGCTCAAGAGCGGCCGTACGCATCTCGGCCATCGCGGTCACAACAACTTCGCAATCCTAAACTCGTACCTAAACTTACCAACGATGCTCTAAAGCCCTTAGAAAAGTGAGTTTCTTCTCTCAATCTTGAAGCAAAGTACTAACCTTATCACAGAAAAGGAGTTGCTGATGAAGAGCTGGCAAAAATAGAGGCAGAACGAGTAAGGAAACGAGAACTAGAAGAGCGTGATGATGAGTTAGTTGAAAGGGATTCAAGACGCCAAAGATCGGTGTCATCAGCCTCAGTATCAACCATCTCAACCGACGCCTCAAGGAGAGACTCACGGTCCCCAAAAAGGAAGACTAAGTCACCCAGTCCTCAACGACGTGGGCGAAGCCCTGATTCAGGGAGTGAAGGGTCATCTCGTCGCAGTTACAGTCGTAGCCCATCACCACCCAGACGACGTCAACGTTCGTTTTCACGTGATAGCCGCTCTCCTAAGCGCGAAAGCAATGAAAAAGGCTACAGAGATCGAGGCAGGCGACCCTCTAGTGAAAGAAGGTCAGCATCACCGGAGCAGCAAAGACTAAATCCTCGTGAGCCCACAAGGGGTCTGGATTCACGACGCCAACGACACGCGTCAAGGTCGCCAGAACCTCAGGGTAGGCCCTCCGGAAGACGAGATGAGCGCGGTCCTCGGCGTGGGGACGCGCGCAGGGAGCGAGGTGGAGGGCAACGAAGAATGCCAGCTGAACAGGCACCGCGAGAACGAAGCCTAAGCCCCTTCAGCAAGCGGTTAGCACTAACTCAGTCGTTGAACATGAGGGGCAGATAATTGGGTATCAAAATTAGCTCCTGGCGTATTTCAGAGCAGTAATGTCCAGACATGAAAACTCCAGCCTCATTGGCGATGTAAAAATACAATAGACGTAAAGTAATGCCATTAATACCATTTCTCACAGTCCCATAGTCTCGTCTTCTTCACGCTCTCTTCGTTCCTCTTCCTGTTCCTCCCGTTCTCGAACTCGGAGTCCCTCGACGAGAGCCAGACCATCGACGCCAGCAGCCTCACCGTCGACATCGCTGTGGTCGATTTCTACCTTCTTCTGAGCCACTGCTTGGGCACCAAGAATCCTCTCCCTAACCAATTTTGCAATGGCATTGTCCGTTCGTACGTTTAAGAGCTCCATCTTTTTATCCAAATTCCTCTTCAGGTCCCAATTGGGCTTCTTGGGCTGCAGTTTGAAGAGATCGATGCCCTTATCATCCTGTGCTTCTTCCGCAGCTTGTTGTCTGACTTGTGCTTCCACCTCTGCGGCTTGCTCCTCCAATGTTGGTGCCTCCAGGCCGAGTGTTGGCGGAGCTTCGAATCCTAGCTTTGGGCCCCTTGTTTCGGGATCATAGTTGCGGCCGGATAAATGTAGCCTCGAGACGTCTGGTGCTTGCGGTGGTGATGGCGACCGTGTAGCTTCTGGAGTAGCGACTTCATCGGTAGGCTGCTTTCTCTTTAGGCCTTTGAGCTTGGCCAGACGCGCTTTTCTTTCGTCTGCAGCAGCGCTTAAGCTATTGTGGGAACTCATATTGGGCGATGCTGTATTAAAGATTTTGGTTTGGACAAGGCTGAATGGATATACGCTGAACTCCCAAGTGCTGGATAGATACTTGTAGTTGATTTGATGTTAGTGGGGCGGAAGTCTAATGCAGGCGCGACAGCCGCTAAACTGACAGGGACTTTCAACGCTACGCTTCGCTAAAAATATTTCGCGATATTAATGGATCCATGCATACTTTTGCCTCAATATCCATCCCACTATTGCTTGGATTAACCTACAATCCGAACCCTTGCGACAGTGCACAATGCCGACTGTTCGCCTCGGCTCGGTGTCGGTATTATTGAAATGCCAACAGCTCTCATGTTCCGCACCACCTCATTGAGGCTCAATTGCTGTACACAGATCCCGCAAAGGCTAGCATTTTCACCGCATTGCTACCCATCATGGAGGCTTGCGGCAAGACAGTACAGTTCTGCGTTGGAGAATATCGCAAAGGATGAGGACCCCGCATTCAAATACAATGCTTCAACAAGCCTGGCGACATCACAAATCTCTTTGCGACTGCACGGCGAGGAACCACAACCAGTCCAAGATCTATCAAACCCCACCAACGAGGGGAATCGATTCTCGAATAAGGCGGATCAAAGAGAACGGAAGACACAATTGCAGAGGCATGAAGGCAGTGGGAGTTTTGGATCAACTTTTAAAAAACACGGCTCAGAATCCCGCCAATCCAGCGATCATGTTCGACGGCGAAATATCAAGAATAGCTCAAGCAGCAGGTCGCCTCGAAGTACACATATCAGACCATTCGTCCATCGCAGCTCTACTCACATAACATGGAATCGAGTTCATGAATCCATCAAGCGTGCTCCTCGCTCTCCGAACCGCTTTTCTGACAATCTCAATGAGGATGATACCACACGTGAGCCCAAATCTGTAGCGAGGAGGTTACGAGGAATGCATTTACAATGGGGCTATCTCCGGCATCAATCCCCTGACTCTGAGGTTTTGGCATCCCGCAGACTGTTCAGTTCCTGGAAACTCAAATTCTGGAACATTGAAGCAGCGAAAAATTCATCGCCATACCCATGGTGTGATGATGGGAAGTGGCTTTTCGAGCTTGATACTGTCTCAGAAATGCGCAGAGCATGGGAAGAGCTGGATGTAGAAAGCCGCCGCGAGAGGTGGCCACTGACTATGCTTTCGACTTTATACAGCTGTCCTGATAAATCGCAGATGGTCTTGGAGGCAACCCTGAACCCCTTACCACCCGGGTATGCTATTCTCGATGTTCTGACGTTCATTGCTGGTCACCTACAACTCGATGCCATCAAGAACTTTCGGCAGCGGATTCTCAAGGCAGAAGAGATACTAGACCTTCTGGCTAAAGTTCTGGAAGACATCCCATCCCATCATATTCCATTTGGGCAGAGGGCTTTCGGCCTCTTTGCTCGCAAGCTGCCAAGTGATCAAGCCAGTGATTTATACACCATGTTACAACGCTCCAAGCATACACTACATCCTAACACGCAACTGCAATTCGCTAGCAAATTAGCGAGCAGTATGTCGCATAAAGGGACTGCGTTTAGCATCCTTAAGGGCCTTACGGAAAGCGGTGTTGATTTGAATGGACCGAGTCCGAAAAGCGCTATCACCTCACTTTTACATTGCAGAGCCACTCATGATGGATGGTCTCAGCAAACACAAACCTTTTCGCCCAGAAACGCTTTGGAGTTCCTCATGGAGAAAGGCTTCTCGCCGAATCATATCAATGCCACTGCATTTCTCGACTCGCTATGTCAACAGTCCGAGGTTGAAGAAGCCATGAGGCTTGCTCTTTTATTCACTGAATCCGGTGTTAGCCTAGACAAGAGGACATGGTCAACGATTTTCAGAGGAGCCAAATACAGTCTAAAAATCGAAAACATAGTCAAGAGCTTCAGCGTGGCCAAGGCAGCAAACGCCCCTTATATCGATGTGTTGAACAACGCCCTCCACTCCATATACTATTTTGCGGATATGGAGTCACGGGAAAACGCATTGCGGGCACCCTGGATCTTGCCGCTATTTGAGCCCATGCTCCGTTTATATGCTAAAAAGTTTGACATGGAACCCTTACAGAGGTGGCTTCCGGACTCGTTACCCCTACTGATAACGCAACCTGCCGGTTATGATGGGAAATTTGAAGGTCGTTCACGATATCCATGGAGATTTCTGGATAATATTGTCCCGGTAATTGACAACTTCTTTTCCATGGATAGCAACGGACCACGCATACAACCGAATACGACAACAGTGTCTATCATGCTGAGGGCTTATATCAAAACATTGCGGCAACCATATGATCTCATGGCGTTTTACACCTTTTTCAAATCTCGTCTCGAGGAAAATGCTGGCAAGGATATCTTTACTGCGCAATTGATGAAGGACCAGGGCAGTTTGATTCATGACACTCTTATAATGACCATGACAGAGCGCAAGGGTCTCTCGCGCCCGGCATTACAGATTTTTGGCGACATGCTCAAAGATCATTTGCAGAGAACAAGTTTAGAAAAGAGTGGGATTGGCTCGGACAAAAGCCAGGCCTATTCTACGGTCCCCGTGCATCCGCCACCATCGCTTTGCACATTCAGCATTCTGGTACGCGGTTTAATGAACCGGGGTGACCGGATCTTGGCTGAACAAGTGATTCAGGTGATGCGAGAGCAAGGCATCGAACCAAATCTGGTGACGTGGAATACGTTGATCAAAGGCTATGCTGTGATGCAAAACATTACCAAGACGGTGGAGACACTTCAGGATATGGAGGCTGCGGGGTTTAAACCTGATCTGTTTACCTTCAAGGCATTCGGGAAGCTGAAGAACCAGACCAAGGCATTGGAGATGATGGAGGACATCATCAACACGAATAGAGAAAAGATGGTGGGAGAGGAATTGTATGATATATGACTGTATACTAGATATCGTTTTTACACTAGACGGCGGGGTCGAGCTGATGCTCTGGCATGTAATGATACCACTGATGAGAGACATGCTGGATACAATCTCAATGATATGATGAATGCAGTATGTATGTATGTATGTATGTTTATGAAACGCTATGTTGTGGAAATAATGCAAGCCGCTTATGGTTGTATTGTAGCCCCAGCTTAGGCACCACCATAGGGTTGAAATAAGTAAGAATAAGCAAGCACTCTTTTGGTTTGGGCATATAGATACATCCCCTTTTATTCGACGAACCAAAACAGCTGGTATTACATACTAGTTGGTACTTTGAGAGTAGTGGAGTTATGTGAAGCGGCATCTGCTTATGTTACTTTCACTTCTTCTTCTTCTTCTTCTTCTTCTTCCTCATGATCGCGTTTCACTACTTTACAAACATTCTTTCACATCAAGAGCGCAGATGAATGAGTTTTCCGATATCGGAAAGTGTTTTGAGTCCCATTGAACGACTTGGCCATCATTACAATGCCAGACCCAATTACAAAATTCACCACCGTGTTTCGAGCCACAGATTCTCACCGTGTGAAGCGGAACCGACAGGCCGTTTCTTGCACGGCTTGTCAACGACGCAAGTCCAAATGCGATCGTCAGCATCCGTGCGGCGCCTGTGAGAAGCGAGGCAGCGGCGATGTTTGCCGATATGATGCATCGGTGGAGAGGCCGATTGGTGGTGCGAGGAGCCGGGAGGAGGTGCAGCTCAAGCTGAGCAGGTTGGAGCAGATGGTGAAGAGCCTGGCTGCGAATGGGGGTCCCACGGCGGCGGGAGCTCTCAAGGGCTTGGACACCCAGAATGCGGTGGAGTGTGGTGCGGCGGTTGGTGAGACGGATGTTTTTACCGGCGCGGTGGAGGGGAACTATCACGGTGCGACGTCTTGGACGGCCCTGGTGGAGAGTATTCACGATATCCAGGACATTCTGAGGGCGGATAGGGAAGAACCAGAATCGACCCCACCTGAAGAGCAAGACTCGGTCGACCCTGACGTTGTCCTTGGAGGTGTTTCTCCCCTCACGACATCCGATGTACTTGATAGCTTGCCGTCACGACAAGAATGCGACAGGTTCATCATGGCGTACTTCAGCGCCAAGTTCACCGCCGTCCCGTTTATTCACACGCACCACTTCAGAAGGTGCTACGATGAGTTCTGGAAGGATCCTTCATCAACCAGCCCTCTCTGGATCAGTATCTTGTTCTCCATCCTGAGCATGGGAGCCATGATCATTAGCACCAAGGATTCGCCGGCGTCAACTCCCAACCTGGTGATACCTCCCGACTCAAAGGTATTCATGGTCAAAGCAGCGCAGTGCCTGGTTGCTGGGCAGTACCTGAGGGCCAAGCCGTATTCTGTCGAGGCGTTATTGATGCACGCCCACTCTCGGAATGTGCAGAAGCAAGACTCTGATTCTACTTTATGGGCTTTATACGGGCTTTGTGTTCGGCTGGCGCAGAGACGAGGCTACCACCGTGATGCAGCCAAGATATCCAGCAAGATGTCCCCCTTTGAAGTGGAGATGAGGAGACGGGTTTGGTACCAGATTCAGTCAACCGACCTACTATTCTCCTTTCAAAACGGGATGCCCACAGTGGTAACACAGGACGCCTGTGATGTTGATCACCCGACTGTTCTCGCCGACGAGGACTTTGATGAGTTCTCTACGTCTCTGCCTCCACCACGTCCCAACACCGATCCCCTCCCCATCCTCGTGTATGTCACCAAATCCAAAATTTGCCGCATCATGCGCCGCATCATGCGCGCCGCCCTCGCCGTCGACCCAATCCCCTACTCGGAAACCCTCGCCCGCAACCACGAGCTCGAGGAGTGGCAGGAGGCCAAGCCACCCTGCCTGCGCATCCGCCGCATCTCCGAGACATCATTTACGGACCCCAACTATACCATCATGCACCGCCTGATGCTACAGCTGATGTATCTCAAATGTCGATGCATCCTCCACAGGCCGTACCTGACGGCGCACAAGCACGATCCCATGTATGATGCGTCGAGGCAGATTTGCAGGAGCTCGGCGATGAGCATATTGGAGATACAGGCAGAGGTTGATCAAGAGATGAATCCTGGTGGGAGGATGTATGACGATCGGTTCATGATGTCGAGCCTGACGCTGCATCATTTCCTGCTGGCAGCCATGATTGTTTGCTTAGACTTGAGTGAATCAAACGACATAGGGTGAGTTTCACGTCTCCATACCCATTCACAAGTAAAACTAACAGTTCTTTCAAGCGCGGAGGATAGAGCAAAACGGATCAGCATGCTGCGAACAGCCTACACTATCTGGCTGTCTCGAAGCACTCGCTCCACCGATGCCACACACGCGTCCAAAGTCCTCCGCGCAATCCTGAATAAGATCGAAACACCAGAGGCGCCGCCCAGCAACCCGTCATGGACGTCTGAAACTCCCAGCACGAGCACTTATTCTCACGACCACGGCGGACAAATGCCGCCTTCTGTGCTGGACATGTCGGAGGTGAACCAAGTACCGCCCTTTAGCAGTCCGTCAACAGATTTTCCGGTCAACTTTGAGGAAATGCCTTCGTTGGATGAGTTTTTCAACCATACTGATATGGTAGATTGGGTATGCCCTGCCTTTGCTCCCCTTGGTCTTTGTACATGCTAACATTTCACGCCCAAGTACTCACTTGATCAATACGTACAACCCAACTCAAATGAAGGAGCATGGAAGCAAGTCTTTTCAGACATGGGCCTATAGCACCCTCTTTCTTCTCCTCCTTCTCCCCCCCCCCCCCCCTTGCTTCTCAGCATGATGCCCTCCGAGGACAATAGGAACATGAGCTCACCTCCTCCAAAAAAACTCGGGTCTCTCATCCGACTTTCTGCAAGGCCGCGGCCAGATTCAAACCCCAGACAAGCCGGGCTGGGAGGATTGAAGCATAAAATCCACTCACCCACTGGGAAAGGTAACATCCGAGATTTTTCAGTTTTTCTTCTTCTTATTCTTTCTCTGAAATTCGCCTCCTCTGGACGCGGCCTTCTCTGAGACCACCCCCCTCGCGGCATCCATCTCGGTAAACCAGCCCATGACAACAAGACAACACACCCGAAGCCTCATCATCACCACCACCACCACCATGTTCGACCCAACCCCCCAAAATCTTACCTTGATTCATTCCTAAGGATTCATAACCAACAGCCCCAACAAAGGAAAAAAAAAAAAGTTAAACCAAAAAAGCCAACCTACATGATCACACGAGTACTTGTGTAGTATACTTACCCATCCCGCCCTAGCAAGGCCCTGGCCTCCTCCCGGCCGCTTCTCACCTCGCCCAACACACGCTCCACAAAGAAGGTCCCCCCCCCCCCCCCCCCCCCCAAAAAAAAACCAGGACAACACCACTAAAGCGGGGAAACAGCGAGAAAAAGCAAGCCCTCAAGCATGGTAAACCCAAAGAGAAAGCGGCGGAGAAATCAAAACCGAAGAAGCGAGAGAGGGAGGGGGGCCATTGGGTCGAGTGTGTCAAGGAAGGGAGGCAAAAACATGGTCTCACAGCAGGACAGGGTCGCATACACGGCCAAGTGCCACGAAAAAAAAAATCAACAAGGCAACCACCTAAGAAGAAGAAGAAGAGGAATCCTGAGACCCCAAAAGCGGCCGCCCGCATCATATTATTGTCAGCGGAACAAAAGAAACGCACTTGCGGTGAGTTGGGAGGGGGAGGGGGCAGGAGGTTTCTTCCTTTCGCCAACCTATGGGATGTGCTATCAAGGTAGAAAAATGCGTCAACCACAATCACCACAACTGAATCCTTGCATGTTCATATACGGACAGTTACTAGATTAGGAAAGTTTCAAGTAATCAAGGTACAATATTACTCATATCTTAATCCACTACGCTTGGGTGTGCATGACCAAACCAACGGCCGTAACAAACATCATCTTCTTCGAGTCGCGCACTTGGTACGGAGGAGAAACCGATGCGAACAAAGAGAGAAAACAGCTGCTTTAACAAAAAAAGAAAAAGGAAAAAAAATGCACAAGTTCCTGCCACTCCTTTCACAACGTTATGCCCATCCAGATATCCAAAGGTAAATCCTTTCCAACATCCGTTGCCGCCCATGCCGTTTCCCATAAACACACTATCCCAGCCCATCCATACACGTACGTACATAACCGTCCCTTTACATAAACCGACACGTAGTTGGCCATCCACAACGCCGGAAACTTTTCTCTTTGAAGCTGATGGGTGTAGCGGCTCGTGAATAAAAAGAAATACTCAACGTAAATAGAACAGAGTGAATAAAAAATAAAATAAAATAAAAAAGACCTCGCATGAAGAAATTGCATAATGGTACAGGTTCTGGCATACGCTTGGGTATCATGACACGCCCTGCAAATATATGCGCCCGAGGAAAACTTGGAGGAGATATTAAGATGCGATACCGCGAAGAACACGCGCGGGATTTCCAGCCACAATAGTGAAAGGTGGTACATCCTGCAAGCATACTGTTAGTCCTGGTTAAGTGTCAACAAGACTGATTGATAATGATCCACATACCTTGGTCACGATAGACCCGGCCCCGACCGTGCTGCCCTTACCAATCGTCCGGCCGGGCAGAATAATTGCGCCACCGCCAATGAAGCAATCTTGCTCAATGGTAACTGGCTTGCCGTACTGCGGGCCTTGCCCTCCTTGACGCTTCTTAGGGTCAATGGGCAGGCTGGCAGTAAAGATGCTGACATTGGGGCCAATAACACAGTTGTCGCCAATTTTGACCTCGCAAACGTCGTTAATGGTGCAGTTTCGGCCGATAACAACGTGATGTCCGATAGAAATATTATATCCGTAATCGCACATGAAGGGTGTCTCGACAGCAACATGGCGGCCAACACGGCCCACATTGGTAATGGGTGATGCCTCAGTGGGGGAGACGCGAACTGGGTCGCGGGGCTGCAGGATCTCAAGGAAAAGCCGGGCTCGCTCTTCAGGCGACACACCATTCGTTGGCGGTGTTGTGAGATTATTAAACCGCCAGCAGGCAGTCGCGCATCGCTCACGCTCGAGACACAGTTCCTTATCAAAGGGATAGAATTGTCTTCCAGAGAGCATTTCTTCCTTTTGAGTCCGTCTGGCCGGAAATTGAGAATGAGAGAGCGCAAGCTGTGCGGTCATTTGGGGATTCGAGGTTGCCGACGGCTGGGGTCTTGAGGTTGGGCTATTGGTCCTCGTCGGGTGTAGAATGTTGATTTGAGGCAGCTGGTTGCCTGGATGGGGCGTTTCTGGCTCTGTCCTGCTGAGGTCATGCAGCGGAGGCACGCGCTGGTAGTCTTTGGCCATCCTTTCAAATGGCGGGGCTTGTGTATTTGCACTGATAGGAGTTGGAAAGGCGTTTGCTGGAGTGTAAGGGAGGGCAGAGAGCTTATTATCTGGACTCGTCACGGACGCGCTGGGTATTGTTGACGCTGTTGCACGGTCATCATCCGATGTGACCAGTGGCCGGCCTTGGGGCGGGTCTATTCTGAGGGCCTGGCCGCGATAGTGCGATATGGATTCTCGCTTGACGGGTTGGGGTCCGTATGGGCTAGGCCCTGTCGTTGGCTGCGGTGGCGGTTGTGATTGCGGCTGTGGTTGCGGCATACCATAGGCTCCAGGGGGGATATAAGTCGGGTCCTTGGATTCGAGCGGGACTGCTGCAGCCTTATTATCGGGCTTCTGCCACCCTGGCCCTCTTTGAGGTGGATAGCCTGCACATAAAAACCCACCCCGAATGCAATTGCTGCCTGTTTCATTGTCAGAATCAAGGCGCCCTTGGTGAGGGATGCAACAGTCTCGTATCAGGAACTTACACTCGGGCTTCAATTCATCGCACTTCTTCTTCCTCTTGCGGCAGGTAAGACAGCCGGTTTTGGTGCGGTTGCTAAAATTGCGCTTGCGTTTCTTTGGGTCATGCTGAAGAATATCCTGGCGATGATCTGGCGTATATCCGCCTCCGTACATTTGCACTGATCGATCATCGCCATCTGGACTGGTGTTGCCATAGTCGCTGTGATCCATCTGTCCTGTGGCCCGCCGTAAGGCATCTCCAATCTGCTCATCAGTATTGCCTTGAGTCGGAGTTACGGCAGAATTTTGCTGGGATTCATAGGGATTCCTGTCCTCGCGGCCTTGGTGCGAATACCATAGATCCTTCTCACGCTCACGCTCTCTGTGCTCATCGCCATAAGATCGATAATCTCTTTGAGGAGTGGTGTAGTGTTCGCGCGATTCTGCGTGAGTCGGCGCCGTTGCCGTCTCTGGAGTGCGCTCCTGAATAGGGACTTCACGACGAATGTCATCGGATCCTGAGCGTTTGCGCTTATGCGAACTTTCGGCTTCCGCGTAGTTTGTAGAGTGAAGCGGAGGTCTATCAGTATTCTGCGGTGTCCATGTCTCTCTCTGAGTAGATGACGATGCCTCAGGCGGCACTGACTGAGGCTTGGTTGGAGCTGAGCCCAGCGGACGTTCCTCCGGAGCCGGAGACTTGTCTGCAGTCATGGCAGGGGGCTCGGCCAACTTTGGCGAGCCCCCATTAAGGGCAGTGAAGCTCGACATATCGTGTCAGATTGACGGTGAAGATGGTAATGAACAAGATGATTAATTAGAGGGGGTAGAGGATCCGGGTGAAAATCGGGCTTGAGTCCTGCAAGCCGGATTCCGAATCCTTCGGTTGGTTCTGACCCAAGAATGAGGCGGAACGTCCTTCTTGCTCGGCAAATGCACAGCAAAAGATAGTTATCGGCAAGACACCAACAAGGTCCCAAAACTAGCGTTCCAACAGTTGAATAAGCCCAGAAAACTATGTCGTCGAGGGCACAGCAGTGAGCAGGTGCAGACTTCTGTCAACAATGACCTTGAGTTGATCCAATTGGTTCCATACAGTGACAATTGTGTCTCCAGGATTCTAAAGGTGAGATGGCTGGTAGATGATTTGAAGCTTTGATACGCCAAATAAGCACCGAATGAGTTGTTTTGCCAAGTTTCCACCGTTCTACCAAGAAAGCCGGTGCGTCACAAAGTGGCGGATTGACGCTGTCGTGAAGTTGAGTGAGAACGCGAGTCACGGGCAATGGTGCCTTGCGTGCGCCAAGTCTTTTGAGAGCGAGAAAGCGAGAGAGAGAGAGAGAGCAATGAATGCACTGGATGCAATGCAGCTTAGAGTCGAAGGGGGCCTGCCCTATGGCTCTAGCAAAGCTGACGCGCAAGAAGCAGCCGCCAAAATGCGCCAGTCGCTCGACAATATGAAATCGAGAAACTCGCTCCCCGGAAATTGAATGTCGTCGTGATTGCACAAATCGATTGAGAAGAAAAAAGAGAGATGGTGTTGAGGTAGAAGATGCTGGGGGGGGCTGGTGGTTTCCAGGTCGCGCTTGGGGGGCTTAGGTAGCTCTCTTTATTTTTTTTAACGCGCGATTATGCTGCTGCGCCTGCCGTGCTGGCTTGGAGGGGGGTGGCCAAAACTGGGATGGATTGGGACGAGTTTTCGGAGGCGTGCGGCGCGGACCTTTTCGTAATCAGGGCAGTGCCAGTACCAGCGCAAGTGCCCCTCTGTTCCTGTTTCTCTGTCTCTGTCTCTCGCAAAGCAGCTAGTATGGATGCTATTATTGTATCGCCAGCGATAGCAAGTTGCTGTATAAATGAATGGGTGAAGTATCGACCAGACAGTTGAGTCTCTGAATGGAGGATGCGAGAGGGACAGAGTATCTATGTGGTGTGTATGTGTGAGATGTGAGATGTGAGGCGGGAGGTAGGGGTTAGAGCAAAAGAATAAAATGAAACCCGAAAAGTGCTCCGAGGGCCGTTTATCGTGACCTGGGGATTAGAGTGGGAAAGCAGAAGAGGAAATGCAAGTTGCATTCAAAGCCCGAGACGAAAGTGAGAGAGGGGAGGGGGGACAGGCCGTTAGATTTTGGGGGAGGTTGTCACAAATCAATATTAAAGCAACGGCTGTCTTGTACTGTACTTGTACCCTTCTTCATCATCAAGGAGAAAGGGAAAAAAAAAAAAAAGGCTTCGGCCCTGAACTGTATCCCGTAGGTATGTATGTATGTATGTAGGTACGGAGTCACTAGTCGTAGAAGCCAGCAAAAGAAGGAAAGGCTTCAGAGCATGCACACATGTACAGACGACACCACACACCACATGTTCATGACCTGGCATGGGGATGGATGGACAAATTCGTTTTGGTTTGGGTTGTTGGTCGTGGTCAAACAGTGCCGAGAGTCGATCTCTTCTCGCTCAGCCCGGAAGCGGTTCCAGGGACACACCCCCCCTTCAAGGAAAAAGAAGAACCTCCATTGGACCTTGGACCCCTCCCTTCACGCTCCACTACTAGCTAATCCACCCATTATTGAGGCCGCATGGCGCTTCTTCTCACGGATGGTCACCACTGACGCACAAATTTGGTCCGGTTGTAAGTACAGAACCTGGTAAATGTACGTCAACGCCTCACACAGTTAGGAGAGCCAAATACATACCTGGGATGGATACTCCATAATACACCAAACTCTACTTGCGGCAGTCCCCGAAATTGCTCACCAATGATTACTTTGGGGAATTTATCAAGAACGTAGTCTGCCGCTGCGGGCTAACGACAAGGACGGGCTACTAATCACTGTAACGACAAGAGACTGGACTATTGCGTAGGTAGTATGGGAGAGGGAGTGTGTGATGTGTAAATGCGGGCATGAGCATGAGTGTATGTATGCTTCTCTCTGTATGTGCGTGTGTGTGCGTGTGTGTGTGTGCAGATGGTGGATGCGTCGAGTCCCCGAAAGAGCTCCATCAACGGGAGGGTGGTATGGCCTCCTGGTAAGGCTTTTTCTGAGCCACTAGGTGCCTAGCCTGTACGATGTATAATGGTGTACGGATGCACGCAGAATGGCTACGTCGAGGTAGCAGTCGACAACAACAGACGCGGGTGTGGTACGCAAGACGCAAACGCAGCAATAAGGCAAAATTGAAGAGCATGCCCACCGTAGCGTAGCAGTCAGTAACCGTAACATGAGGCCAAGAAGGGCGTACCGTCGTAGTAGCAAAAGGTAGGGGAGTGTTGGGTAGGTTGAAGCTCTGGGTCCCTTGCCTGGGACCCCGGGTCTCTGTTTTTGGTTCCGCCCACGGCGTCATCCGAGCCCTGCAACAACCTGCGTCAATCTTTTCAAGAGCCGCAGAGGGTCCAGTCATGTGCAGGTGCAGGACAGGACTCAACATCAAGTCTGGGAATCTTAGATGGAGGAGCGCGAGGTAAGTCAAGCAAGGGGATGGATGAAGCGGGGTCTTGGGTAAGACATGGGCTGCATCTTGTTTCCTCTCTTAGGTCTTAGCTCTTATATTACCTGGTTTTTAGCTTAGCAAGTTCAGTCGCCAGCCAACATGATTTCGAGATGACACATGAAGGGAAAGGGAGAGTGTGTGAGAGAAATAGAGAAAGAGAAAAACTGGAGGCCGAACGGGAGAGAAACTAACCTTGGATGAAAGAGGCCAAATGAAGCGGCCCATGGCCACCCAAGATACATACATGCCTCCTCTCTAATGGCGTACTGCCTGTCTACCTGTGCCTTCTAGGTACCTAATGTAGACCCATGATGGGGGGGTGTGATCGCAGTAACTGTTCAACTTCACATTCGACTCTTGTAAGCGGTGCTGCCGCGGCTCCGCCATTTTGGTTTCCCAAAGGGTGGAGTGGAGCAGTGATACGAGTACATACGTGTGTACTACCAAGGACAGGACAGGACAAAACTTGGCTTGAGGTTGATGTTGAGGTTGCAAATGTCCTCAACTTCTCCCCCCTGTCGATTCTAGTGCCATTTGGAACTTTGGGCAAGTGAATGTTTGGCACTCGCGTTCTGATGGATCTTCTTGCCTTCTCTGCACTGCACTGTCAGATACTGCAAGTAACCACAGCAGGCAAGAGGTACGTATTTGGACTGCGTTGCAGACGGGTAATACATACAGACAGGCAGGAGCAGTGAGCAACAGCGAGTGCAAGTCCTGATTGATCAATTTCAAAATGTGGTTGAAATTTTCATCCCAGAACCACCTCCGTATCGTAAACCTCTCGACTCAAGAATTGCCATCCTTGCAATCACAAATTCCCAAGGCCTGAACGGCAGCGGTCACTCAGTCAGTCCAACATGCCCAACAAGCGAGAAGGGTCACATTAGAAAAAAGAGAGACGCCTCATTATTCCATGTTATCCTTGCCTCACCGATAATGGCCAATAATCTTCTAAAAAAAAATCTCCACTCCGACTACATCTCACGGGTTCTTTTTCGATGCCGTCGCCTTCTGCGTGTCTCTCTGCTTTGCTTTGCTTTGCTTCGGTCACTACCTACATACATACAAGCACTATACGTGCCATCACCATGCAGAAGTGTCCTGGACCTGACCAGGGGACCAAATCAAACCTGCTCGCACATCCGCTGTGCATGCCACTAGGTCACTTGCTGGGAGAGAGAAAAACACCCCTGTTCAAGTCTTTTCTTGGTGGGTCTTCTTACCTTGCTGTCCCACCCCCCCCCCCCCCCAACCAGCCTGGGGACCACACATGGCGCGCCCCTTTTCAGGCGAGCTGCCGCTGCCGCCGCCGCCGAGGCAAGTCTCTCATTTCATCAAAGAAAAAAACGAGGCCTACAATAGGACCCGTGCGGTTGAGCGCGGCGGCGGCGTAAACCAGGGCGAGTCGTTCAGTAGTGATCTCGCAGCCAGAGGGATAGCCACCACACCCACGATGCAGGCAACCTCCCGCGTATTGGCGTTTGTTTGACCTTTGTCCGGCAGCGCAACAATGATGAACTGTAGCCTCCCGAGAGCCTTAGGCACCGTCGACCAGAGATATCATACCCAGAAATTCCAGTCTGAGCAAATTGCGGAGGCCTTGCCTTACACGAGGTAACACCAGCTCGCCTGTCAACGTCGGTCCTCGACATCATTCATGCAACCGCCATTGCGAGTATTGCCTCCCGTATACATGGCACATCTCATCTCCCTCAAATTGAAGGGAGAAAACAAAACTAATGGTCACCACCTCTGAGTTCCATTACGGATAGCTACATGGCTAGATAATGAATCAAAGAGGAACATCGATGGCAATTATGGCATAAGCCCATATACTAGGCATTGAGTCCCCATGCCTGACGGCCTGCTTACTCGGTCCCTTCCCTGTCAGTCATGCCTCAGACAATGGTTCAGATGAATGGGCTGCGATTTTTGCCATACCCGACACTACAAGTAGAAAACAACGTGATGAAGGCAAAATGAAATTGAACTACACCTTATCACGACCCGCTCAACTGGACAGGATTGTTGTGTTGGCAAAAACATTTAGTGGCCACCAAAAAGCCAGGCCCACCTCAAGTCATGGCAAGCCACATGCTCTTTTCCTGAGACCAAGTTGAAAAGCTCTTTCGGGTGTCGTCCGACAATGTGGGCCAATGAAAACACGGAAACCGGAGGCGAGATCGTCGAGAAGCCCTACTTATTGTACATATTGACGCCGCGTTTAGTGCAGTCCCCTCTGGTTGTCTGGTATCGCCGCCATCCGCGGCTGTGTCAAGGCCACGTACGCCCGACCACGCCATTCTCCCGCGCCGCTGGCCCGCTAATCTACGCCAGAAAGTTGCAAGGCTCGCTTCTGCTTGGCACACCATGGCAAGGTTGTCGCGCGGGAAGCAAGGCCAGTGCCAGGAATGGTCCCGCATAGTCAGCTCTACATTCGATGTCATTTCAGTCAGCTTGCCCTTTTTCACTCAAGGCAACGAAACAATATGCATCATGATTGTAAAATAAGCCTCGTGATGATCCTCCCATTGATGTCCTCACCAGAGCTCTTCGCTGCATTAAAAACATACCAAAACCCAAGGGCTGTGAGACCGCAGTTGAGCTGAGATGGATCACACAATGTGCGAGTCATGTTGAAGTCTGACTTCCCTTACGCCTAGTAAGACATGCTGGATTCTGGTTGGACAAGGCAAATATTTGTACAACCAACAGATCGGTCTACATGTCGTGATAGGCGTGGCGCAAATTACACCAAACTATGAAAGTTGGAGACAATTTCATACGAATACATACCGGCCCATGCACAACATGCTGAAAGCGATAGTCTTTAGCGTCGGTGTCGTATCCATTCGGCGTGGAAGCGAATTTTCTGGAGCAGTACACCGCCCACATGGTTCAATGACTGGGGAAGGGGCCACGCGGGAGGGAGGAAAACACCGGATTAGAGTACAAGTATCATATGGACCGAAACAAGAGGGATAAACGAAAACGAGGGGAGTCCCCGGATATAAGAGGAATCAAGAAATATAATAGATATGAACATATCATATTCTATATTCCGGTGTTTGTATTTTCCATCTCTTGGGGAGCTGAAGCCGAGCTGAAGGCGCGACAGTTGCTCTGTCTGTTGCTGTTGACCACATAGCCGCTGGGACTCAAAGACGGCGGCTAGTTTTAATCATCCTAGCCCTATCCCTTCCTTACTAAACAGACAACTTCATCTTTTTTCTAAGTCTCTGAGACTATTGACTTTGAAGTCTCCCAGACAGAGAGAACAGCGCCTCCACTGGTCAAACAGTCATGGATAATAGCTGGGATAACACAACCAGTGCTGACCCGGTGCTGCCGTGTGAAGTTTACATGTCGCCGGCAACACTGATTTAACACCGGTCTTTCTTGGGACATGGGTCGTTCTCTTAGAGTACTGACCCACAAGCTGTGTTCTAAACACTTGTAGAACATCAGCAATGAAAGACCCAAAAAACGAACCACTTTCTTTCTTTCTTCCCTCACGTATGAGTAGATCGATTCCATGATCGCTCATAATTGAGATCCGCATGCGACATAACAAAACGGCACAATCTGACCATGTTGTGTGAGACGAATCTCCGCCACGAGTAGCATGACTGTGTGAGCGTTTTTGTGCGCTCCGTACGCAATCCACATTTGCACACACTTGTCGTGGTGAACCCAGGTGGCGGTGGGCTGCCGAAATGCTCAGTCCGGGGCTGAGATCTTGTCTCGCGAGGGATCCAATTGCATCACCTTCTCAAGCGACTGCGGCAAAGCGCGAGATGGGATTCTTGCCACAAGAACGGAATGCCTAGAGAAGTGAGGATCTAAGAAATGGGATTGATTGCAGGCACACTCCTCAATGTTTTCAAAGAGCCGATGAAGAGACCATAAATCCCAGCTTGTGCCATTCATATTGCGGCAAAATAGCTATGAGATGTCCAGAACAGAGACAAAATTAGGCCATCCGTTGGCTGCAGCCACCATCGCTCGGCTAGCGAGGTCACACTGGTGCCCACCCTTTGATGAGCAGTGAACCAACTGGCAGTGTGCGTGCGTTGTGGGCTACTATTCCTGGCCAGCGCCTGGGCCCTCCCGACACTTTGGGAGGAAACAGCCTCGATTCGTCCGCACTGGCGGCGCCACAACGCGCCTAGGCGGGCGCAAATGCTCATTGTCTCTACTGTACGGAGTCTGTAGCAGCGCCAGAAACATCAAGGCCAGCCCTAGGCCCTACAGTGCCTACATCGACCGACATGTTACCCACGTAGATAACACGTGCACTGGCAGGAGTCTGATTACCCGAAATAGCAACTGTGTGTACATGGTATCTCCGGATCCTCCAAAGAAGATGGGTGGGACATTAACTACAGGCCAAGCACATACCAGAAAAAAGATGTGTCTCTCGTCAGTCTGCTCATGCAGGTTGGCAAGGGCACCCAGCAGGTGCAGCCGGAGAGGTGGGGAAGAAAAGACCAATATGAAGGATTTGAACTAAGAACGGCTTGTCAAAAGAGGGTGCGGGGAGGGGAGGGTGCGGTTGGTGGTGTGGTGTGGTGGTTGCGTTGCGTTGCGAAGGGGACTTGGCTGTTGGTGATAAATGTGCAGCGGAGAAGGGGATCCGTGTGTGGGAAAGAGGCTGGCTGTGGTATCTTCCGGAGCGATATCCCGTGCTATTAGTTCCGGTCCAGGTCCAGGTGGATGGTTGGCTTGTTGGTTGGTTGGTTGACTGGTGAATTGCTCACTCAATTCGCAGTTTACAGCAATACCTTCTCTTGCTAGTCGGGATATTAGTATGGGAGGGATGGGTCGAAAAGTGGGTTAAGAGGTATGTTAGCTGACGGGAATTCTAGTTCCAACGACGACATGTCTCCCAAGAAAAAAAGGGAGGTTCTACTAACCAAGAGCAGGGACAGAAGGGAGGCTTGAAAAAGAAATATGGTTGAAGGAAAAGGAATGAATGATGGTGGGTAAAGACATGGGGGCGTATGCTGTTGGTTGAGGTCCTCAAGTGTGCCTTAGCGTGAGTACGGTGTGAGGGACAAGACATGCAACAGGACATGGATGGATGATGGTGCGTCACTCGGCGCAGGCTAAAATTAAGTTAGCGATTCGCACCCGACTCTCAAGCGCGAGAGCGAACGAGGAGAGAGATGGCGCCAGGACCCAGAAAATCTCTCTATGACAGGACCAAAGCTGCGGGAGGGGAAGGGAAGGGAAGGGAAAGGGAGGTGCCAAGCTTTCACCGAGTTTGGAATGGGTAACGGATGGAGAGAATATGGGTAAAAAAGAGAAGAGTAACTACTGCAGTGCACTGATGATGTGTCGACGACACAAAGACAGTATAGCGAGGCAATGGCGAGCATGGAACAGCGCATCATACGGGAAGAAAAGGAGATTACTTATGATGGTCAAACTGAGGACTCGATTTTCTACGCTCTTTAATCTGGAGACGTTTGCAACATCTTCTCCAACATCAATACGGCTATTCAAGAGAAGAGAGGCTGAGGGTCTCAGCCAATCACAGCACGCCATCTCTCTATTTGTGCTTCTCCCTTTTGAGCCTCAACACCATGATTTTTGCCGGAGAGTGCATGTGTCATTCAATCGACATGCAAATAATACTCGATCCCCCTCTTCAATGAAATGACATTCACCACCTAAAAATAAACACCCAATGTTGCATTCATCGTCACCCTTCCCTTTCTCTCTCTCTCTCTCTCACTCTTTGAAACGTTGGTTTTCCCCTCCTTGGATTTCTATTTTTTTACTCCTTTTCCACCACCTCCTCTTTTTTTGCTTTCCCCACCCCCGCGTCCTTCGGCCCAATCGCCCGCCCCTATAGCCGCCTGCTTAAGCGCTCGCAACCCCCGATGCATTTCTAGAACGCTTTCGATTCATCCAATCTGAGCTTCAAGATGGTGATGATGGTGGTGGTGGTGGATGAGGAGGAGGTGGAGGCTCTTGATGGTGATTCATCTATTTTTATCTTCCTGCAAGAGATTTCTCTTAAACTAAACCCATGCATTTCGGTAGCGGCTCTTTTTTCATTCTTAGAGTGATCTGCTCCATCGCTCCATCCAGGGGTCTAACGTCCTTCAACCACCATCTCTCCCGGTTAACGCCCTGTTTCGGGAACATGTTCACACACTCTCCTCCAATGATACCCTGCATCTCATCACTCCCTAGCATCACGATGGAGCTTCCAAGGTCATTCCCGGCGTCAATACAACATCCCAAAACCTCGATTTTGCAAAGCATGGGCGGCTAGATGATGCTATTCCTGGCCTCCTCTCTCTCACCCCTCTCTCATACTCTCCCACCTTCTATGCTACGTCAATCACTTCACATGCTTCTAGAGCCCAGAAGGGATTCTTGATAACGTCATACCCGCCCATCAACACCACGCCTATTGGTGTTCCTGGATCTATCCCACTATCACGGTGCCGCCGTGGCTATCACACACTCGCATTACACCCCTCCCACCCCTGGCAACCGGATATACTCGAGACATGGGTGTCTGTATGCCGGCAACAGCACGTTGGTTCAAGAACTTCATCGCAGATGTGGTTCATATCAGATCTCTTCAAACCCACGGGGTAACCGGGAGGGGCGGGTATTATTTTTAGAGATGTTGCTATATTAAGACGTTGCCTTGGATGTAACGGTCTAAGAGAGGTGCATATTCTTATTGGGACGTCAACTCATCATCTCTATCAATGCGTCCTTCCCCGGGCTCTATCATCTTTTACCTCAATAGCTCCTCTGATAATCATGCAATATCTTTAAACCCCCTTCCCCCCTGAAATGCCGGGAACACACGCCCCCCTCCTCTCCTATGCGCCTTCGTCTATCAAGGATCAGCTATGATGTCGTACTTGCATGAGGCCACCGTCAGTTGGGGCCTATTTCTCCAACCACATGGCGCCTCCTGAGACACAAGGGGGATATTTGTGAACCATTGGACAAAGATCTCCTACATATGCATATGATATGCGCTCGACTCCTTAGTCACTGGCATGGCGCTTGTGTTTCACCTCAATCGAATAATATTCAAGACACCTCATGCGGATCATCAATCGTTTGTTGGGCTCGGGTCTTTGGTGTTCCCTTATTTCATCGTGGCACATATAGCACTGCCTCGATGGATGCTTGGTATCTAGATAATCTTGCATTTATCTTCTGGTTGCCGAGCATACATGACTTTCTCGGGGACATGAACGCCCCCTCCATTGGCCTGGATCTTGGAGGACCCTGATGAACAAGGGGCCCTGGCGCGTAACGACATGCAAGTAAAGGTACTTCCAAAGTACCTCCGTCTATTTCTTTTGTCTCTTAGTACTCTTATCGCTTGCACCGCTCATGACGCTTGCGCTGCGCTTTTGGGAGTTGCCACCGTTTTCTGACCGGCCAACCCTTTCCTTGTCTGCAGCATCGTCATCTTGTTCCACCGATGGTCGGGCCGTTTGGCTAGCATCTGGTGCTTGACTTGCATCATCTGTTGTTTCGCCCTCAGCTGGTTGGGTCTCCTTATCTTCCTTATCCTCTGCCTTGGCTGTGGGTTCCTCGTCTGCTTCAGGGGCAGTTTCAGCCTTCTTATCTTCATCATCTACAGCCTCTTCCGTCTTATCTTGTTCAGATTCAGCGGGGGCATTTGCCTTTTCTCGTTCGGCCCTCTTGGCCAGTTCGAGTTTGATCTCTGCATCTATCTTGTCGGACACCTTTCGTGCATCGAGGAGGCTGTTGACAGATGCAAGAAGCAGCTCAAATGCCTGGGTCGTTGACGCAGTAGGCATGGCCAACTTGCTTGGGACGTCCAGTTCGTTGAGGGTATTGGTGATGCGTAATTGTTGCTGGTTCGACTTGTGAGAGAAGAGCTTATTGATCTTCTCGGTTCGGAAAGTCGGACCCGAGCCCAGTCTATCATGATGCGTGACACCGTAGATGACCTCCTCTTGCTCAGTGAGTTTTCTGCGCTCTTGTGGCTGCTGCTGTGCTTGTGCTTGTTGCTGTTGTTGAGCTTTCTTTGTACTTGGTACTGGTGCTGCCGCTATTCCGGCGTTGGAGTCACGGTGGCCCGTTGATGTCGCGGTGCTGTCTCGTCTCCCGGGCTCAGGAGCGGCCTGTGGAACCGGCGCCTGACTTGGAGTGTTTGCGCCCTCAGTGCCTCCCATAATTGATTTTCGCTTCTTGGACTTATCTGCGCTCATCAAGTTTTGGAGTAGTGTTTGGAGACCAGTAGATGTCTTGAAGGTGTTGATGTCCTGTTCCGCATGTGGATAGTCGAGACGATTGTACAGTTCTCTACGCTCCTCGTTGAAGCGCTCACTTCGTGCTAGAATACGCTTGATCTCTAATAGTAGGGATTCTTCCTCTCGGGCCTCTTCTCTAGAGCGGCCAAATGCGTTGAGGGCAAACTCCTTGCGTAGCTTCTCCTGCTGAGGGTTGAAGTGCGCCATCAACTCGTGCAGCGCAAATTCGGGCTGCGTCATGTATTGAACCGGCTTTTGCACGGCCATCATCTTGGATGCCACCTCGTAGTATCTCGCCTTGAGTTCCTCCATTGATCGGTTTCGCTCGGCCGGGACGATAGCCTTACTCTCGTCGCCGTCTGCATTGGCCTCACCGTTTGTAGCGGGCGGGTTCCACTCGTAACGATCCCATATTAGGGGCCATCGGATATCAAAGTCTCGGACCAGTTCCATCAAGTAGTCTGTTTCTTCCTTGGACCAGTCCGGATTGTGCAGAACTTGGTGGTATTGATCATCGCTATATTGCGGTACAGCTACCTGGACGTTGTACTTGGCGAAGAGTGAATCCTCAATATCCTGTGGTTTCCTCTCCGCATTCTCCTGGCCTTGTTCCTCCGTTGCGGCAGAAGCAGTAGAGGCAGCCGCACGCCCTTCTTCTATCCGCCTCCAATGTCTCAGGATCAAACTCGAGTCCTCACGGCCGGAATTCTGAAAGGGTCTCAGCTCCCACCTCGAAGCCGGTTTTCTGCTCGTCAAACGACGCTTCTTGAACTGCGTGACCTCGGGAACGATGGCGATGGGGTTGTCACCACCCAAGTTGTGCACCTCTCGCGCTAGACCTTTGAGATTAGGACGAGGGGCGGCAAGCTTTTGTTTCTTGGACGGGCGGGGGCCGGAGAGGCCGTCGGGGAGGTTGAGGACATCGCGAACGTCGGAGGAAGTCATTGCGGATGCTTGTATTTCTATTTATTTATTTAGGTAGGACGGTTTCGCGTGGTGAGGAGAGGGCCGGTGGGTGGAGGGAGGAAAGCTGGGAGGTTTTAGGTGGTCATCGCATGCATCATCTACAGATGCGCATCCATCAAGAATTCGGCCTACGTATCGATGCAACCACTAAGAAATTTTGTTGATTTGTCGTTGGTTTTTTTTTTTTTCGAAATGCGTGTTCAATTGAATAAAGTTTTTTCAATTATTCTGCTTTTTTTCTTTTTTTAGACGAGGACTTGGCTACCGGTCGAAGTGGTGATGATTTAGCATGGTTCAAAAAAACGCGTAAAATGGGGCCCAAAAATAAAGTACGAAAGAAAGAAAGTCTGTCACTCGCAACTTTTTTTTTTTGTAAAAGACACGTGACTGCTGCCGAAGTACCCCCCTGATTCTTGGGGGGAGGGACGTTTTCAAGAACGTGGCAGCTTTGGCCCGCTAGGAAAGCCCCCCCATATAATCGCCCAGTGGAATAACCAAAGGGGAAATCTATCTCATCAACGAAGCTTCTGATTTCCGCATTGTCTTTTTTTAAATCGTTTCCCCGTGACGGATTCGATCAATTGGATTTACAGAATTTTAACGACAAAGAAGAAGAAAAAAAGGAAAAGGGGAAAAAAAGAGAAGCAAAGAAAATGAGGTCCTTCCTACCCCTTCTGTCGCTCGCCTCGGCGGCGCAAGCGCTGTACTTCTTCATGGACGCATCCACCCCCAAGTGCTTCTACGAGGAACTGCCAAAAGACACGCTCGTCGTAGGACACTACGCCGCGGAAGAATGGGACGAAAGGGCTGGTGCGTGGCAGCAGCACAATGGCATCAGCATCTACATCTCCGTCGATGTAAGAAAGGGACCCCTCCATCCCACTCCTGTTTAGACAACATGGGGAAAAAAAAGACACAAGAGTGCTAAAGCATGAAAAAATAACAATAGGAAGTCTTCGACAACGACCACCGTGTAGTCTCCCAGCGCGGCTCCTCCTCCGGCCGCTTCACCTTCTCCGCCGCCGAGGCAGGAGACCACAAGATCTGCTTCGTTCCCTCCTCGAGCTCCGGCCGGGCAGGCTGGCTCTCCACCAGCACCCCCAACGGGGGCATCAAGCTGCGGCTCGACCTGGCCATTGGCGAGACGAGCCAGATTGAGAGCGATGACAAGGACAAGATTCAGGACATCACCGGCAGGATTAAGGACCTGAGCGCGAGGCTGAACGACATTCGAAGGGAGCAGGTGTTCCAGCGAGTAAGTTCCTCTCCACCACCACCAACACCTCTCCAGCAAAACGCAAAAGCATACATGCCTTTTGTACTGGAAATATGATCCTCCGGTCCTTGATTTCATACATACACAACGTCTGGATTTATGTCGCTGACAATGCAAATAGGAGCGTGAGGCCGAATTCAGAGATCAATCCGAGGCTACCAACGGCCGTGTCATTCGCTGGATCCTCATTCAGCTCGTCGTCCTCGGCGCCACTTGCGCATGGCAGCTCTCTCATCTGCGATCCTTCTTCATCAAGCAGAAGCTCACTTAAGAAATCAGGGGGAGAAAGGGCAGCAAACGTGGACCCAAAGTTATAAATAGGGGGTGTGGGAGATGGGCAAAATGAAGAATTCGACAGTTACGCAAGTCATGAGGAATCTACAAGGAGGATATCGTTAGGAAACGAGTGGCGTCGGCGATCCAATGCTTCATATTAATGTACGATGAGTAGTGTGTTTATGACGATTCAGTAACAAAAGAAAAACGAGGGCGACGACGGTTTTTGGCAAATCCTAATTCCATTACAAGGTATACCGATGAACAACTCCCTTTGTTACCTAGTGACGGATCCCAAACTCGCAAACAAATCCCTTGGTACTCGCCATCTCTTTGTACAACCACACGACATGATGCTCCTCCATCACACCGTTCCCCTCTATCTCTTTCTTCTAAACTTCTCATCATTCCCTCCCTCCCTCCCTCCTCCCCCCCTTCTCACCTCACCTCGCCATCGCTCACCGCAATCAACCTCACAATACGTATTATATAGACGGCATAATAGAGAAAAAAGGAGAAGATACACCTGGACCAGACCCAATGCTGCCCTTCGTGACCACCCTGCGCCGTGCTGCGCTGCACACTGAATGTGGTGTAGTATGATTTCATAATGGAATGTCAGACATAAGAGAAAAGAAAAAGCCAACCCGAGAACCCAAAGACCAGTATCCGTCTGAAACGATATTTTTTTCTTTCTTAATTCTTGGTTGGTCGTAATGGACATGTGCTCCCATCAATGCCGCAAATTGTTCTATAGATGTATGATCCGTGCTGATTTAGACTGTTCACTCGAGACCCCGGAAAGTTGAGCACTGCTGCCCATGCCGTACCAATCTTTGCCGCTGAAGATCCAACAGTCGGTGTCTCTATCTAGTCTCTCATTATGCCCCTTCATTGAAGCTCCCATTGCCGCCGGTGTGCTTTCTCAAGTGTGAAGTGACGAGTCTATTTCCCCACATCAGCCGACAAATCTATATGGGAATTAGCCAACAGAATTGGGCTCCCGTCGAAATCGGCTTGTTGGACTAGAATGCCATAGCCTTGAACACGATAATCCCGAGCACCAAATGGAGGCACCTAACCACAGCAAAGCGTCTTCATGAACTTTTGGATACCACTGGGTTGGGGCTGAGCAGGTGGAACATTAGGCTGGCCTGCTGCTGTCATGGGGCCCTGGCTGACCCTCTGCTGAGGAAGATTCTGGGCGCTGTTCTGGAACTGGGCTTGCGTAGAACCAGTTGGGGTGCCCAAGTCCCTGAGACCCCCCACTCCACTGAGCCTCTGGCCCGGCAACGCGCCTGGGGCGTTTGGCCGATCTCTCTGCTTCCCCGTCTGTTTGATCGGTGATGGAGGGGGGGGTTGTGCGGCGTTTAAACGGCCGACAGTGAGGTTCTGTGCTTGCTGTGAAGCATGGTTGTTCGGGGCGCGGTGGCCACTGTGCAGTTCCATCTGGGAAGGGCCCGGGCGGACATTGGGGTTGTGAAGATAGCCAGCACTGTGGTTCTTCATCGAATCCCATCCCTTTCCCGAATCCTTGCTGATCTTCATCCAGTCGTATTCACCATCTTCGACATCACCAGCGTTCTTGAGAGCCTGAGTGAAGAGCTCACGCAGGTAGTCGTAGTCGGGAGTGTCCTCGAAGCCCAGGTTACGAACGTATGTAAGGTACTTGCTGAATTCCTCGGGGAAACCCTCGCATAAATCCTTGATAGCAGTAGTCTGCTTCTTCTCGCCAATCTTCTCGTACTTTTGCTTGTTGGTGGCAGCCTTGAGACCCTGCCATGGGAGACCGCCCCTCAAAAAATACATGAAAACGTGACCGAGAGCCTCGAGGTCGTCTCGTCGAGATTGTTCACGTCCAAGATGGGTATTGATACTCATGTAACGGGCAGTTCCAGATAGTGATTTCCTCTCGCGGTAAGGGATATGCTGCTTGGTTTTGGGGTCTCGGTATTGCTTGGCCATGCCGAAATCGACAACGTGAATGACATTGGCGGCTTTAGTGCCAGGTCGTCCAATCAGGAAGTTGTCGGGCTTGATATCGCGGTAAATCAGGTTCTTTTCGTGAATAGTTTGGACTCTTGACAGCATCTGTTTGGCAACCATGACGACTGTCTTAATTGTGAATCGGCGTCCGCAGTGATCGAAAAGGTCCTCGAGCGAAGGTCCGAGAAGATCAATTACGAGAATATTGTGAAGACCCTCCTGACCGAAATAGTAGACATTGGGAATGCCGGCTATAGATGGAATAAGCAAACGATCACATTAAAATGAGCAACCTAGACAGTGGAGCTTACGGCAGCCGACGAGGATTTTGTAAGTTCGGTATTCATCGCGAAGCTGAGGAGCATCGCTCTTTCGTGGTTCCTAAAACGGAGTCAGTCACCTCTATCGATCGCGTTCGGTATCAAGTCGGAGGCAACGTACGAATTTGATGGCGACTTGTTGGTTATTCAGTAGGTTGGTGCCCTCGAAAATAACACCAAAAGAACCCTCTCCGATCTTCTTCCCAACTCGGTAATGAACACCAACGACATTAGATGATGAAGAGGCCATGGCTATGATAAAGAGGCGTCGACCTCGAAATGCCCGATAGAGATACGGAGTAAAGAGGATTAATGAGAAAAAGAGGAGGTGTCGTCTACCAGTCGGGTGGACGGACGGTTGGCAGACGAGCAGACGAGGCTCGGGGCAGCGACGAAGCCCCTAAGACAGGGGCGAGGACAAGGAGCCGTTATCTGTAAAGTAAACAAAAGATAATACGGTCAGCAACGACGCGATGAAATACTAAAGCATTTCTAGACGTGATGGGAGCGAAGATGGAGAAGGTTGAAGATGAGGATGGTTAAACGAAGATGTTAAAGTCTGCCTTGCGGGTGTGTGTGGATGAGTGATGGATGGATGGGCGGGTTCCGCTGAGAACAGACAGAAAAGGACGAAGGGAGTGAGTGGACAGGAACAATTGCTGGGGTTTCTGAGTTTGATTTTTGGGGCGAGGCAAAGTCTGCTGAGGCGACGAGCCAGAGGGAGCGAGCAAGGCAGGGGAGGCAGGGGTGGAACAGGCAGGGGGGCTTCTTTTTTGGGGGGCAGGTCGGGCGGTCAAGCCAACCTTGGGGGGATTTCCCGTGTGTCGTGAGAGCGAACTAGCAGAGCGAGCGCGGGTAGAGCGAGTAGTGGCAGCGGAAACACTGAACACACTTGTCGCCTTCTCCAGTCTCAGCGCTGACTTGTGACTGGGTGAAGGGTGAAGGGCGAGCGTGGATGGTGGTAGTGGTAGTAGTAGTAGTGGTGGTGGGCGGTCCACTATCCAGGCGTCGGTTGGCGGGCTGCTGGGTGGTGTTGTGGGTGGTGCTGGCGCTGGATCCAAATGCGCTAGAGGCTCAAAAATCGACCACTAATTGTCCACTGTCGCCACTGCTGCTGCTGTTGCTGCACACGACAACGCCAAAAATCCAACAGACTGCCCATTGACAGTAACCAAGAATGGACGGCGAGGCCGCGCGCATCCATCCACCCTTCTCAAAGCAACCATCAATCACACGTTTCGCTTTTTGCTTACCTTTTTTTTTTCTTTTTCTCTTTTATGTAGCTTTGACACTCCAGACACCTCGATCGGCCGGTGTCGATTAATGGAGCTCTTTTGGGAGAAAGAAAGGAAAAGAGTGAAACGGACAACGCGAGCCTGGCGAAGAGACTGAGAGAGAGGGGAGAAGAGAGGAAGAGAGAGAGAAGGGGGAGAGAGAGGAAAGAGAGGGAAATGGAACCTCAGTCGCAAGAAAAGAAGAACAGATCCATTGGCCTGGACTAGCCTAGGATACGGGGGAGAGGAGACAGAGACGGCACTGAAATGTATATCAGTACTTGACTATTGCTTCTAGAACAGGTACCCATTGCCCTAGTCTTGCACCAAATCGATACTTGCTAGCCCATATCCGGAGTAAGTACCAGATACAGCAGATTAGGGGAGCGGCCATGGGCGCTAAGCTCAGGCCCAGAGCACGGATTCGGCCATGCAGATGAGTCTGCGTCTGCATGGCAAGGGAAAGCAAGAAAAATTAAAAAAAGACAGACAAAGGGTACCTCGGCCAGTATGTGGTTCCCCAGCCTTTTCACATGTATTCCCCGGTTCAGGCCAGATGCGTGCCAAGGAGAGCAGCAAAAAAAAAAAGCCGGGCTTTGCAAAGAGGACCTTCTGGTCTGGACTTGGAGGATTGGGTGTTCTGGATTCGATGATGAGCGTGATCAGCTCAAGTCTATCACTACACCATACCTGCATACTTGGAGTATCTGTCAAAAAAGATACGGGCCAGAGCAAAACATCCGGAGAAGCTGACTCTCAGCTACAGGTCTTTTTCACTAATGAGGCTCATTTGATGTTTGTTCCTCGACATTTAACATGGCGTGGTGCAATACTACCAACAGCCCGGGGGCCTGGTCATATTGTAATTGACCGGTCAATTATAATGAGCAGGCCAAGCAAACCCAGCACATGACAGCATGGAACAGCAAGTTCGCATAAACCTTGGGCCATCTGGGTATGGCATGATATCAAGGTGTTCATCAAATTGGAGAGGTTCAAGCAAAGAGGTTAAGTACGGAATAGAATTTGCTGGCATGTTCCCATCTTGCCGATTAAACCGCAAAAGTCGATTCCGATGCAGCCATATCGACTGAAAAGGAAAACTTGTTTACAAAGAGGAAGATCACGTAAACAAGGGGGCAAACCCCCCGAGACATTTGCCCCGGTCTGAATGGCTGCACTAGAAAAGCATTGGTGCCGCGATACGATGCGATGTGCTTTCTTTTGTGTATGGATGGATGGATTGTACTTGTATGTATGTATATATGTACAAATACGTTCTAGACAAATGGGAGAAGGGATTAATGGCTGCTGATGACCATTTTTGACTTTTTGCAAACAGGTCTAGATCCTCATTTAGGTAGGTAGGTAGATTTTTTTTAAAAAAAAGTTTAAGAGCAATATATGACTGTTCCTGAATATCCCGTTTCTATATTTATCTTTTGACTTTTGACTTTTGACAGATTTTCTTAATCGCTTTGGTACGACGTATCTACATGTCGTTGACTCTAAAGTGCCATGATGCACACACACACACACACACACAATGTAGGGAGAGAGCCGACATCCGAATCAATTTGTCTTTTGCGATTTACGGCAAATCAAATCAGAAAAGAACCTTGCTTTTCAAACATGTCAATCGCTATGCGCGGCTGAATTATACATACCTACACAGATACGTACACGTACATGTATGCATACATAGCTCCCAGCTCCCAGCTCCATATGCCCGCAATCAATTCAGCTCATTGCTTGCTCCTTTTGTTGGTTGGTCAGTCATCTAGTTGCCCTGGGGGCCCCCGTTCCTCTTTCTGCAAGCATTTCAATTCTTTGCGTTGCCGTGGGCACATTAGCTCCAGCATACTCCGTACTTGGTGTTCCCTGGACGGTTCCCCAACCTCCACGTCGACGCACACCATGCAGCACATCTTTTATCCACCTCGCCTTGGTATGCACCTACAAGCACCTTTGCGACGAGGCAGCCGTTGACTGGACGATTCTGCCTTATATCGCGCGTTCTTGCAGTAGTTGCCCTGCTTGCACTTGTGCTAGATATGACCAAATGCCAGTCAGTCAATCAATCAGTCAAACTAGATTAATTAAAGAATCTCATGTGAATCTAAGACCCTGCTTGCTTCACGCAAACCAATACCCCGTTTCATGTAAGTGACCCTTTGAGCGCCAGTGCCCTTGCAGGAGGATCGAGGCATCTCCGGCGCCTGAGTCGGCCAATTCCAACCCATCGTGGGTCTTGGGGAAAGGGTCGTACCCGATGGGACGACGGTCTGACTGGAAAGAGCACGTTCAAGAGAAATCTCGGTTCTTGGTACGGAGTATCCGTTTTCCCATCGTTGCTTTATTTACTCCGTATTTTTCTCCCGCCTTGCCCTCGGCTAATCGCGAGCACCGGATGACGCGTTGATGCCCGGCATCGATGACCCTTTGATATAATATTCATATTATTATTGACTAACATGTGGTTAGCGTGACTTGCGATGCAAAGACGAACCCTCGTGTTACTATGATAGAGACCAGCGAAATTGATCATCGATCAGTGAATACATCGGGTGACGGATGGCTACTTATTCCAATACAAAAACATGCAGCTAATGACATTGACTTGAGCAGATCGCAGCCCCTTACGTAGAAGGAAATAATTTCATCTTATCTGAGGCGCATGTCTTGGCCGTTCATCTGGACAATAAGCGACATTGATCTTGTGTTAGAGTCGATGCAAGGGAGTGTAGCCAAATTGCGGCCATCGAATTGTCAAGCCACGAGTGCATTGACTGATGACGGTCCATAAGCCGTGGTATTTCCCATCACCTTACCTTGTGGCGGTGCAACGAAACTGAGAAGCCAGTAGGTGCTGTGAAATCACCAGGCTGGAGTCAAACTTGAATCAAACTTGAATGCTACGGGTGTCCAGAACAAATCCGTATTTCTCTATGGGATAATTGCACCAAATTCATCTCTACAAGTACTTATTAACTCGCTACTCTTTGCTGGTGCCTCAATGTCTCCAGTGTATTTGCAGTCACAGGCCATGCACAGGGGGTATGTCATCAAGCTCCCTAGACAAGGTGAAGCTGGAGATATTCGGTAGTAAACTCCGCTCACCTATGTTATTGACAACCAGTTCACAAAATACCATCAAATAATCCCCTAACCTGCATATTTTGCTCCCCTTAAAGCCGATATAACAACCACAGCTGGGCCAAAATGCGATCGATCCATAACGTGCCGTGTGCAGGGTAGGTAATACTGCCTCGACCTAGATCAGTAACCAATGCTTCAACCACTAACGAAGCCATTAACGGAAATAAGATATCTATCTATCTGTCCGTGTAGTGATTATAAATCCAAACTCTTGTCCCTATGAGCTAAATTTGGTTCAAAGAGTTATTAACTAGTAGAACCGCGGTATGTGGAGATGCAATATCAGCATCGGCGTATGACGAGGTTATGAAAGGCGAATAACAACAACCAGAAGAAAAATAGTAGAAACTCCCAAAGATCTGGAGAAATCTAGAGAAATACAAGAAGCCGAGAAAATGACAGAAACTATTGTGAATAAGAAATGTATATAGCAATTAAAAAAAATCATGAGAATATCCCATTCATTACTCACTATCCTACCTGTATCCGTCGTAAAGATGGTGGGGCTTGGGGGACGGTTAAGCCGCCCCGCATGAGATGGAGCTCTTGCCGGATGACGACAAGGCCATTGTGCCTGTGGTGCGAATTACTTAACTCCGGCTATTAGAAATATCTTTAAAAGTCTCATTAGTCCTCGTTTCTTCTCCCATACTCTTGCAATTGATTCACCACACATTACCATTGTGAGACAGCAAGCACATCAACTACAATGTCGAAGCCAGAGAATCAACCCCCGATGACCTATCGGTTCCTGGGCCGCACAGGTCTTCAGGTATCTGCTATTTCTCTCGGAGGATGGCTGACATACGGCGGCCATATTGACAGAGGTAAGAGGAAGCAGAAAGCAAGACCAATTCATACCATTGCTCAAAATGATGTGCTAATACTCATACCCAGAGGGCACCTTTGCCTGCATGAAGGCTGCTTATGATTGTGGCGTCAACTTTTTCGACTGTGCCGAGTCTTACTCCAAGGGAGAATCTGAGATTGTCATGGGCGAGGCTATCAAGAAGTTTGGCTGGAAACGAAATGATATTGTAGTTACCACAAAGGTAAGCCTCTAATTGCCATTGGTCACGTCCAGCAGTATTGACCTGTTATACTTGCGTAGATTTACTGGGGTCAGGCCTTTGGTGACAACATTGTCAATAACAAGGGTTTGTCTCGAAAGCACATCATTGAGGGTGTTGACGCCTCACTCAAGAGACTGGACTTGGAATATGTTGATGTTTTATTTGCTCACCGACCGGACCGCTACACCCCCATTGAGGAGACGGTTCGTGCATTCAACCACATCATCAACCAGGGCAAGGCCTTCTACTGGGGAACCTCGGAGTGGAAGTCTGATGAGATTGCCCAAGCGTGGAGAGTTGCCGACAGACTTGGTTTGATCGGTCCTGTTGCTGAACAACCACCATACAATATGCTTGATCGTGCCAAGGTTGAGGAAGAGTATGAGCTGCTGTTCCGTGAGCACAAGCTTGGTCTTACTGTATACTCTCCCATGAAGCAGGGCATTCTTTCTGGAAAGTACAAGGATGGAATTCCCGAGAACTCTCGTTTTTCTCAGAGCGGCTTGGAGTATATCGCGGGATACTGGAAGCGGACAGGCAAGGAGACGTGGGATGCTATTGTGGAGCAGGTCAACCAACTACAGCCCATTGCTGATAAGCTTGGCGTTAAGCTGAGCACCCTTGCACTTGCCTGGGTTCTTAAGAACCCTAATGTGAGCACTGCCATCACTGGTGCGAGCAGTCCGGAGCAGGTGTATGATAACTGCGCGGCTGTCGGAGTAATTGACAAACTTACCCCGGAGATTCTGGAGGAGATTGAGAAGGTTCTGAACAACAAGCCTCCTGCTCTCATCGAGAGATATTAGAAATCACCAAGTTAGATGAGTAAACAGACACTATCAAGACTAATTATTTCAAAATATTGAATGATGCAGGTCTTGTAGCGATAACGTGCTCCCATTGCGGGAGGTGTTTTACTTTGACTACAGAAATGCCAATAATGCAATATAGAGGTTGCAATTGGCGTAGAGATGGCCTGCAGAAGGAACTCGGAGAAGACTGGTGCGGCCGTAGAAGCAAAACACGCAGCCCTACGGAGACTTTCTTGATGCATCTAACGTCTTACACGCTTGTGCCACTCAGCAGGCAACATGCCAGCCAAGGTATACCCACCATCTCAACATTATTGCAGCAAATCGCCATGTTGCTCTTGTTAAACGATAGGACAAGAAAGAAGCGGCGTTCGAATGGGGCAAAAACTGTATGGGGGGGAAATGATGTGTCCGCACCCGCACCCGCACAGGGATAGCTCCTTGCCCCTCCCGCATGTTTCTTAGTTTGATGATTAGTTATTATTTGAGAAGGATGTGTGTCTAGGTGGGGGTGACGTGAAGCTGGTTTGAGTGCCTGGGAGAGTGTAGATAGATATAAAGCCAGCTATGTCGTCTCTGTCGAAATGGGAATTAGAGTACACAATCAACCCCCATTTTTGCACTTACCTGTTTGCCCTTTTTTTATATATATTAAAAAACCTACTTGTTAATTCTTAGCCAACATGTCCGCCTCACGTCTTCAAGAATGGTTCCCCTGGTTGGAGGCACCTATTGTTGTTAGTGCGCCCATGGCCTTTGCAGCTACTCCTCAGCTCGCCGTCGAAGTCTCAAAGGCCGGAGGCTTCGGTAAGTATTCTCATATTGAGCTTGATATATTTTATCATTACATTCGTATTTATTTTTCATTATTTTGCTTTACTTTCCCAGGTTATTGTTTTGCTGACAGACTTGGTAGGTTTCCTGTCGAGCTATATAGACGTCAGCGACGGGTCGCCTCAACTCGCCGCTCTTGATTCGGATTTGACCTATTGTCGTGAGCGTCTCGGCGATGCAGCCGACCAACCCGTCCGCGTGGGAGCCAGTTTTCTCACTGGCCATGCGTCCATCACCAAATTCTCTGAGACTGCTCTCCCCCTGATCAAGAAGCACAAACCCGCAGCCGTGTGGCTCTTCGCCCCCAAAGTGGCCGTCAAGCCCCATGGGACCATCATCAAAGCCCTGAAGGGTCTGGATGACCCTCCCAAGGTGTTTGTTCAGGTGGGGAACGCGACGGCGGCGAGGGAGGCGGTCATCGACGGGGCGGATGTGTTGGTCTGCCAGGGGATTGATGCGGGAGGACACCAGTATCAGAGCGGCATGGGGGTGGTGACCCTATTGCTCGAGGTGAGGCGCTTGCTGGAGGCGGAATTCAAAGACAGAGACGTGAGGCTCTTGGCTGCGGGAGGGATTGCGGATGGAAAGGGTGCGGCGGCGATGTTGACTGCTGGTAAGTTGTTGGCAGGGAACTTGTTACTCAATCTTGAGCTTGCTGACCAGGACTGCGATATAGAGGCGGAGGGTGTTGTGATGGGCACGAGGGCAAGTATCCCTCATCATCTTGATATTGTCCTATACTAACATCCCTATTAGTTCACTGTTGCCAACGAGTCCGTTTATCCAGAGTTCCGCAAGCAGCAAATCATTCAGGCCAAGGACGGCGGATCCTCCACCATGAAGTCCCCCTTCCACGACCACATTGGCAACCACGAGATCTTCTGGGGCCAGGCATACGATGGGCGTGCCATTGCCGGCCCTTTGCATAAAAGATACCTGGCAGGCACCTCATTCGAAGAGTGCAGGCGGAGCTTGAAGGAGGATTTCTCAACGGAGGAGGCTGAGAAGCTTATCAATACTTGGGCGTGAGTTGTTTCCACCCTCCTTCTTCTCCTTGGTAAATCATAGGGGGTGAGATGATATGCTGACTTGGGTGTAGGGGAACTGCGGTCGGAATTATCAACAAGAGTCAACCGGCGGGAGAAATTGTACGGGAAGTTCGCGAGGAGGCGAAACAGGCAATCAGAAAGGTGGCAGGTCTGGTGTAGTGGATTTGATATCACCGGGGAGGGAAATGGTAGATTGCGGTTCGCGAAAGCTTGTTCTTGAACAAGGCGTGGTATTTTTTTTTTTCGTCTATGCTAGTTCATAAAGCAGTATATAAAAACCCAACCCATGGTAATATGGTACAAAGATTTGAATTATGAAATTATGCCACCCCCTAAGCTCATACAAGAAACAGGAACGAGCCGTTTACAGCTTGGCCTTGGTCTGGGCCTTCTTGAGGACGGGCTCGAGCTTCATGGTGGACATGAGGTTGCCCTTGATCTTCATCTTGTTGCCCATGTAGAGCTTCTGGGCGTTGGCCTCGCCGGCAGCGAGCTTGCCGAAGTCAGCGTCGGAGAGGATGAGGCTGGCTATTGTGAAGCAGCAACGTTAGCTTATGGAACGGGGTTGAGAGGCGCAAGTGATTTTTCTAATCTGTGAACTTACCAGTGGGCTTCTTGTGGGCACCGGCGGTGACGGCACCCTTGGTCTTGAGGTCGAGGGTCCAGCTCTCTTCCTTTCCGGCCTCGTTCTTCAGGGTGAAGACGAAGATGGACTTGGCGCCGAGGGCGGCCTTCTTGTTGGACTCATCCTGGAGAGAGTCGTTGAGAAGGTCGAAGGCTGCGGAGGCAGGGAAATCGTCTGTTCGAATGCGCCTCTGTTAGCCTTGCGTTCTTGCAGTGTCGGAGTCGCCTGTTGGCTTGCCGTGTCGGAGTACTAACCGTTCTTGACAGACATGATGGGCGGTAGTGATGTAGTGTAGTGAAGTGAGGTGAAGTGGGTGTAGATACGTAAGGCGACACACGGTTCAAGAGCACAAGACGAGGGTATATATGTTTTGCTGGTGATGAAGAATGGAAGAAAAGGAACGGAGTCGCGGGGAGAATTCCCCTGCCGTTTAAATGTGCAAAGCGAACACACCTACTCACATACAAGCACAAGGCTACTCCATTACTTTTTTCGGGGGTGGCCAGCGCGCACGGCACCGGTAACCTTTCTCTCCTTGTTTAAAATGCATGTGATGCGAACCTCGGCCGGAAGCGCCAGTGCCAAAATGTCAGAGCCCCCCCGGAGTGCTGACCTCAATGCGTCGGCCTGTTTTTCTTTCCCCAGGCCCAGCTCCGCTTGTTTTTACCCCAAAAAAGTACACCCCACACTTTTTTTTCGGGGGCAGCTTAACTTAATGTGGGAAGAGTTCCATGCCTTGAAACGAGGAGCCGAATCTTGGTTCTTTGAATGGGATGAGTGGCTTTGTCCAGTAGCAGCGCAAGCCGTGAAGAGCGGAGAGAGAGGCTGGACTTCAGGGGGACCCCCCCCCCCCCCCATTTGCTTCTTTACACCTTCACGGGCCTTCTAGAACGACTACTACCTACCTAATGTCTACACATGTACTTGAAGAAAGAAAGACCCCAATACGTTACAAGACCTTGACTGAGGACAGCTGCTATTCGTTTTCACATGTCGCATCCGAACAAGCTTTAGCAAGATGAATCTTGCACACTGTCCGAGACAACGAGCATGGGTTTGTTTTTCCGTCACGCGACGTCGTCCAAATTCAAACTTGACCTGTCCGCCCAAACCCCAAACTGTGGGTCTGTCAATGCGGTCACGCAGTGCCACACGAATCCGCCTTCACATGGAAAAAAATGCCCGTCTATTCTTCTAGATCAATGCGGTAGGTAGAGGGAAGTTCTATACTGATGTTACAGAGGATTGTCCAGCCCGCTGAGCTCTAAATGTTCACATGGGGTTTTTACAGAATCCGCCAATTGTTAGTTTGATCATATAGCCTCATCATCATAATATCCATAACGGCGGGACTTTTACAGTTCCCACTCAGGCACCGGAAAGTCTCGTTGTTGAGGCCAGTTCTCGGGTCTATATCATGTGTTAGTCGGACGTCATGACTTCAAATCAGCAATCGCAGTCTGGCCACGTACCTCGTCAACAGCAGCGTCGCCATCCTTCGTCTCCTCTCTGCAAGATCTTCGGTAGCCGTCAAACGCAACCAGTCGCCAAGCCAGCTCCTGAGCTCCGTCTCGCTCTTGCCTAGAACATTGATTCCTCGCTCTGAGCAGGCAATTCGCAGCTCCTCGCTCTCTAGACCTAGCGGGCCGCCATCATCAAGCAATCTCTTGTCGTCGCCCTCCAGAAATGCCATGCGCAATCTTCCCTTAAGATGCCACATTCCTGGCGGTGTGAAACCCAGGCGATCCCACATCGTTCCTGAGAGATGCAAACTCTTCAGCACGTGCGCTTGGGCAACGCTCCGGGTAACATTGGGACTGAGAGGACCATGAGGATATTTGTTCTCAAACTCCAGGAATGTCTCCCTGCGGCGTTGCTCAGCCTTCTCCAGCGCTGCAAATATTTGTTTCGGGATTCGGCAGGGATATGGCACTACTCCGTCGATGAATATGACAACCAGGGCAGTAAACTCGCCAATGACGATTAACATCAAGCCAAAGAAAGGTAATCGTAGCATATCATGTCGAACTCGCCATAGGAGGACCCAATCGGCACGGGAGAAGGTACGAGGAACAGCGTAGGGTTTGAATATCGAAGGTCGGTCACCGGGTGGCAGACTGCTCAGTCTTTCGCGCAACAGCCTCCGGTTCTTGAGAATGCTTCTCAGGCCATCCTTGTAGAACTTGATGTACGCCTTGCCCAGGTTGAAGTAGTAGACCGGCGCCGCTTGATCTGGCTCGCGCTTGGGAACCTCGAGGGGAGGAGGGCGAGTCGAGTCGGGGGGGTTGAGCAGCGGACTCTTGGATACTTGCCGCTGCGGTCTCTTGTCGTGGATAAATCTCGACTGGCGAACGGCACTGCCGGCGCGAAAAGCGTGGGTTTGTAAACCGAGCAATTGAGAGGTCAGGAGCAACCTCCCGTGATTGGCAGCGCAATACGGCCGTGGAATCATGACTGCGACCTTGAAATTTGTTGGCGAAGCAAAAGAGAAAACGATTGCCGAAGTGGCGGCCAGGGGTCCTTTTTGGGATAGCGGAATGTGGAGGCACAGTGACGTACCCTGTAGAAAGAGACCTGGTATGTGCAGGCTCTTATAAAACCACAATGATAATTGAAGTCAACAAAAGGACGAAATAGTCTGCCTTTTATTGTTTGATATTTAGCTACTCATATCATACGAACATATTACGTAGTTTTCAGATCTAGTTTTCAGTTCGTACTTCAAACCAACTGACAAAGAAAATCATGACAGCAATGAGCATCATTTCAAGGGTCAAGCTCTTGAGAACCGAGAAACTTGAGCAAGTCGATCAAATCATCAACCTCGTCCCTGATAGCAACTGATGGACCGACTCTTTGGTAAAATGGAAACTCAAATTGAGGCGGGAAGAAGCCAGCATATTCCCAATCGATAATGGCGCTTATCTTCAAACCGTCTGGATCGACGACAACATTGTGTTGAGACAGATCATTGTGGCAGAAGACATATTCATCCTGGCTGGATGATTGTAGGTGCCATTCATTCCTTTCTGTTTGTTGAGTAACTCGATATGGAGGGATCAAAAGTCCGGATGGTCCACCAAGTTTGTTGGATTTGAGAGTCTTGAGCTTGGCAAGATGGGACTCGAGCTCTTTGCGCACGACGGCTTTCTGCTCATCGCTAAGATCAGCCATATTGACCCCATCTATGTATTCCGTGACCAAGTAATATGCATCGTCCTCCTCAAAGTGACAGTGCACGGTCGGCACTGGGATGTCGGTATGCTTGCGAATATATTGCAATGATTCGGCTTCATTTAGGAGACGCTCCTTGCCGAGACGAGGAACGTGAAGTCCCTTATATCCAGTGCGATACTCGCTGGGACGCAGGCTTCTTTTGATAAATATGTTTCCGCGATGATAATATTTTCTTTCAAATGTTGTGGCAAACCACCCTGGGCCTTCAGCTGGTCCAGCGGACATGGTTCAACTGTGGCCAGCTAACGGATGTAAGTGAGAAGGGTGTCCAGACACCTTGCAAACCATTTACAAGTTATGATGACAGAAGCAAATCTTGATTTTATGTGAAACTGGCAGGTATTGAACAAGGCACCTCGGCTACATTCATGATTCTTGATAAGCGAAGAGCTAACAAATGCTGTTGGTCGTCAATTTATGGCATTCATAGCTTTCTCGGGCAAAGTGAAAGGCGCAGCTCAAAGCTAAGATTTAGTAGATGCAGCACAGGAAAAAAAAAAAGAGAACACCTGCTCAGAGCTCCATGTAAGGTATCATTCAAGTGACACATATCACTTGTACCCAGAGAATTAGAAGTTTGGGTATAGGGAAGAAATCACGAGATGTGGTAAGTAAGAGAGGAACTATGAAATAGAAGAGATATATAGAGAGATAATAGGTAAGAATATGTCCATTATGTTCATTCCGGTGTTTAGTTTATCCCTCTTGAAAGGCAATCCTCCAAAGATAGCCAACGGAATATCGCTTTTTCTGGACGAGTTGTGGGAGTGGGTGCATTTACCGTATATGTCCGTTGTGACCTGGTTCTGCCTTGGGGAGAGCCTGGATGAAGGTCCAAAGACCAGAGAAGCTAAGTAGCATGGAAAAACAGTAGTGAGATTACACGTTGGGGCACTATCGACAATCCTTGACTAACACAGTTATTGAGTAGGTAGAGTGATTTGCTACAATGCTGTATAATTACAAGATCAAAACAATATATAGATTTGACTGCTGAATTCTTACGGGTGGATGGACGTGAGAGAACGTTATTAGCTCCGATGGCGTCAACGGCATTCGGCAGCTCGGAGTGGATTTTTGTACAACTGTGACTAATCTTATGCCCAGCCGTCGAATGTAAATCTCACGAGAAAAAAACATTGTCTTCGTCAGATTCAGCTCTTTGCTGCTGTCAGATTCGGATTCGAGAACAGTGTTCTTACGTCCTGCCGCATTCCTGGATTGTGAAAGGAAAAAAAAAAGGCACAATGGTCAGCTCAATGCCCCGGGATCCCGTCGTCAGTTGGATGGAATGCTCATTCGTCCCCAGGTCCATGCCGATGCATCCAACTTTGCCGAAGGCGTCACAAAAGATGATGCCTATGAGCAAGTCTTACTACAAGCTGAGGGTCTATTCTATGGCCAGCGTAATTGGGTTCGCATTTACCTCCCATGTGCAAAATTTGCATGCCTTGACTAACGTCGAATCTGACCCATGTATTTATAGGTCTGGTAAGATTCTTGACCCTTGATAAAGCTTACTGATCAAGGTACTGACCCCGGGCGACAGTAATCTTGCCAATGCTGCCTCTTTACTGTGGCATGCGTATAAGTCGTTACCAGCTCCGAGTAATGAGGTGAACTGGGCTGGTATGTGGCAACCTGCTTGGGGCTGTTTTTATCCTTGGAGTTGGGCTTTGGCTTAAAATCTTTATAGGCTTCTATGTCCTGGACCCTTTGACCAAAGAACAACTGATCCTCGGACCCTTTCAAGGTAAAGTGGCTTGCCAAACCATCGCGTTCGGAAGAGGCGTTTGTGGAACCGCTGCGGCGACAAAGACGACGCAATTGGTCAAGGACGTGGAAGAGTTTCCGGGCCACATTGCGTGTGATGGCGATAGCAAAAGCGAGATCGTCGTGCCCATCGTATCAAAGGATGAAAACGGGGCTGAGAGAGTCGTCGCAATCATTGATGTCGATTGCGCGGCCTTGAACGGCTTCGACGAAGTCGACAAGAAGAATCTGGAACAGCTCGCGGCTCTGCTCTCAAACAGTTGCGATTGGTAATAGTAAAATTGATAGTGGAACAATCGAGCGTCAACAACATCCGGAGCCTACCGTTCTCATACGGGGAGCAATTGCCGATCATCGCATTCCGTGACTTGATCCGGACCTGTGGACTCAGGAGACCTGATGGCTCCCGTAACAACGGCAACAAACCAACATTTTCCGTATTGAGAACTCAATCAAACGGTGACCGCTTCTTTTCCTGACTCCATACTCCGTACTCCGTACTTTCATTGATCGAGCAAAACCCAAAGAAGCTTCCTTGGTATTCACCCTTGTAGCGGAAATTGAGGCCTGAACGCAGGGATCACAAAAGGAATTCGTCCCAAGCTGACGCCTCCTGAGAATTGCAACTCCTTGGAGGAGTTTTCCTTCTCCCTCTCCTTCTCCTGCAACTCATCCCTGAATTGATCGATCGGCTGCAGGTTCAACCTAATTAAAATGATTGGTCTCTTTTGGGGGGGAGGGGGGGAGGAAGGAGAATTTTCCATGTTTGTTTGAGATTGTGGTGGTGGCAGGGCCTCGTCAGCGAGGAGGGCTTGGCAACCAACATACGGAGAGTATGAGTATATTTTTTTTTTTGTCTACAGTGAGTTATGACGTTGGAATAGGATTATTCCTCGGCATGGATGCAGGATTATGGAGTGTAGTCTTTTTCTTTTCTTTTTGACCAGGTTCTTCATATGTACTTACGGTATGACAGCCTTTGTACCTAACCGTATAGGCAGCTGCAGGTAGGGTCAACCTTAGGTAGGGAGAGACGGGCTGGTTGATGGAATACCCTTACATACCGCATAGAATGCCATTGTTTATCCCGAGGAATGCCGTTATCAGTTTTGGCTTAGGAGAGCATAACAAAAGGCATAATTGCAACGAAAATCAGGGATGTCTTAATTAATTACGTCGTCATCGACCACGGAAAGTTTATGTCTTGCTTGGACTTGGTTGCATTCCTTCTTGATTGATCGCTACAGAGTTGGATTAGTTGAATGGATAGTCGCTACTAAAATCAGCTCCAGCTGCTAACGGGCACACGATGGTAGCGGGGCTGAGGCTAAGTTTTGCAACCAGTAACGGCTCATCAGAGGACTTTCAGTGCATCGCCCAGTGGACTATTAGTGGGCTCCTTCAGCGTGTGACCCTTGCAGTAGCCCTCTCCAGCCACCCCGTTTTCAAATGCCTCTGCAAGCTCTCGGTACTCTCCTAGCAACGACCATCAACCAGCCACCCGAAGGACAGTCTTAGCTTGTTCGCTACGCCACTACCGTCCAAGGAAGAAGAGGAGGAAGAGGGGGGGGGGGGGGTCCTGCATGCAAGCGGGAACTTGAATGCCCCCCCTCTCCCAACCACATACGGAGCACACACACACACACACCACTCACGCACGACACCGCAACCGCAGTCTCAGGCAGGGAGAGCGACGGGTGCGACGCTGGGCGAATCGTATCGCATCCGTGCTCATTGTCAGAGAGACCGACGCCAAATACCTGTCCGAGGCGTCTGGAAATTCTTCCTCCTTCACTTTTACATGAACTTGTCCTGGATGACGACGGTATTTTCTCTTCCATTTCATGACCTTGACGATTCACTCCCTACGACTTTGAAAGCTCTGTTTCTTTTCATCCATTCCTTTACTTGTTTACGCCCCTGTTCTATTCTGTTGACCGATCGACAAACCGACCAACCACGTTCACCAACGCCAGCCGATGTAAACAAAACATCTGTTTGATCGACAACTTGCAGCCATATATCCGCCCTCCAGGCTGCTTGTGCAATCATGGCTGCCGTTTCGAAGAATTTTGCTCTTCATGGAGCACATACCGCTGGTATCTTTGCCGACATGACCGTTGACGGACCCGAGATTGGAACCCTCGTTTGCATTGTTGATAGGGCAAAGAATTTACCAAATCGCAAGACGATTGGAAAGCAAGACCCTTACTGTGCCGCCAGACTTGGAAAGGAAGCCAAGAAGACAGCCACGGATATCCGTGGTGGACAAACGCCCAAATGGTAAGCTTCCCCCAAACCAATCTCATGCTGCTTGCCATGGGGCTGACATGAATATTTCAGGGATCAAGAGCTTCGGTTTACAGTCCATGACTCGGCCGACTACTACCAATTTAAAGTATCCATCTTTACCGATGATAAGAAGACTGATCTTATTGGAGAGGCATGGATCGATCTCAAGCCCATCATCATTCCTGGAGGCGGTCAGAATGATATGTGGCAGACGCTCACATGTCGAGGCAAATATGCGGGAGAGATTCGACTTGAGATCACTTATTACGATGCCCGACCTAAACCTGAGAAGTCCGCTTCTTCCAAGGTGAAGCCGCCATCACCAGTCCAGCAAGAAGTAGTACCTGTAAAGCGGAAAGATCCTATGAAACGCCGTCCCTTGCCAACCGACCCTGTTACTGGTGAGACGACAGCAGTTGTCCCGAGTGAAGCGTCTTCCAGGGGACATGCTAAGCAGCATTCACACCCTGAGTACACTACTGGTTCCTCAACAAGAGGTAGACATAGCCTTGGAGGACACACATCGCCTGGCATCCAGCCTTATGCCTCCGGGCAGGTGGGAGGCCCTCGCGAACTGCGCCCGACGAAGAAAGATTCCTATGAAAATGCTCGACGCTCCGAGGAAAGGGAAATTAGCCAAAAAATCCCGGCCTCACAATATGAACAGCCAGATCCTCGAGGTGATTATGCTTATGCCTCTGATAGGGAGGAACCACGGCAACATCGTTCTCATGGAGTTCATCCCCCACCACCACCACCGGCTCATCGAGCCAGACATAGCCAAGAGGCTTTGCGTAGATCTAGTCTGGAAGGATCAGCACAAAAAGCGATCCCCCCGGCGTCTATGAGATATGAGGCCCTGAAAAACGAACCTCACAGAAACGCTTCACCTTCCTATCCTGGACGTCCCAAATTCAGAGGCCATGAGCACTCTACATCAGGAAATGCTGCACCGCCTAAACAAAAGGCGATAACGTACAACCCCCCAGTCAGACGGGACTCTTATGACGCCTATGACCCTCACCACCGCTCGATGCAGCCAACTGTCGAGGATTATCCTGAGTCTGAGGCTGGGTCATTTGGTGGAAACTATAGACACACCAACTCGAGAATGCATCAAGAGGAAGCGGGCTATGATAATGGAGCTGTTCCAGTTCCGAATCACATGAGCCGTTCGCCTGGCGCATCGCATGGTTACCTGGGCCAATCTCCTGGACGTATGCAGAACGATTATAGGGAACCACGTGGTTATAACAATTCTGTGTCACCAATGTCTTCTAGGGATTACACAGATAGCCCTGCACAGATGTCGTATCATTCACATAGCAGCCATGGCCAACGCCACAACCCGCGCGATGACCATGAAACGACTTATATCCAGAGCTCATCCAGTTACGCGCTGCATAATCTGCCCCATACTTTGGCTCCTGGTGTGGACCCGAATATGGTACAAGAGACATCTCATCGAATGTACGATGAACGCCGTCATGACGGTCGGTATAGCAATAACCAGTCCATGGCTATTTCGACTAGAGACCGTCAGAGAAGCGAACCACCAATGTATGACTCTGTTTCCGGTACATCCCCTCAGGCCTATTCTATCCAGAAGTACGACAGAAGAAGATCGGATATGCATTACCCTGATGTATCCGACTCCCAAATGCCAAGACACCGTAATGTTTCCCCTAATCCCGCTCCGAACCCAGCGCACACCATTCGGCGCAAGTCCGTGAGCCCGGCTCCGCCCCCATCAGATACCAGAAGGCTATCAGACATTCCTTTTGGTCCTGATTCGTATGATAGCTACAACCCCAGTGCGTCTCGTGGTGGAACACCTGGGCTGGATTCCGAACCGCCTTCAAAGATTATGACTTATGATGGTAGAGAAATCGATCCCTCAGATCACTTGCCGATTGAATCATGGGCCCCTGAACCGGAGCAGAAACCAGCGCCTCCCGCTGCGGAAACTCGCTCGAGACCGGCGTTGACTGGGGCTCAGCCAATGCCCCAGAGTGGTCGACGACAGCTTCGTGTCAGGGCACAGTCGAATGCGTCGCCCTCCAATTCCTACAACCATCAAGAAGACTCTCGCACTTCTCCTGGGCCACCTCCAACTGCGAGAGGACGTTTGCAAAAGAAGACAAACCGCCCTTCAACGAGTGGTGGTCATTCACCTTCGGGCTCGAACCCATTGGTTCCTATTTCAACCGATAACTATCAAGATAGACAAGGGCAATACGCCCAAAGCCGGGCTCCACGTGCCGGCGCGTGGGATTATGCCAATGAGAATTATGCGCCTCAATATCATGGCGCACATGGACCGCCAATTCCTGCCAAGGTTCCGCTTATTATGAGCGGTGCCAACGGGGGGGCGGATATGAATTTGATGGAAGAAATGCAGAAGATTGACATTGGGACTGGAAGGTCTAGACGGCGGGGAGGTTATTGAAGAAGTATCATGTAAAACCACCATGTATGAAGCAAATCACGGCGTTTTGGGTTGGACATTTAGGCATAAGTTGCAGAGAGTTGATTGATCTCTGCTTATGGCATTACGCATGATCAATGATTGCATATAAGAACGGCATAGAGGAGGGGAAAGAAAGGAGGCAAATGAAATAATTTGAGCTTTTAATAACCACATCGTTTGCCCTTTGACTGCAGTGTATCTACAAAGTATTTTGATGAAGGGCTTGGTGTTGTTGAACGTCAAGCTGTGAATATATGCGCTAGTCCAAAACGGGTATGAATCCATCCACCCCGCGGCGCCATTCCGCGCCAATGCTCCAGATCTTATCTTCAGAAAAAAAAAATCCATCACCACTTCAATTCCGTACAGAACCAAGTCGTAAACCCAGATATACCAGCGCCAACAAGCATTGATAATTCGCAATGGCGGCGCAAGTGGCTCCCCTGGCGCAGGTCAAGCTGCCCTCTGGGCCTACACCCCTCACAGCTGAACAGCGATACTGGAAAAGCTTTCGAAACCAGCTCTTGATCCCTTCGCCAACCAACTATCCCGTTACACACGTTTCCTACAACAGCGACAGCTTCGCCGTCACAACGGGCACGCGCGTCCAGATCTACTCAAACAAGACGCGCAAGCTCCTTAAGACGATCACAAGGTTCAGCGACATTGCGCGGAGTGGAGAAATTAGAAAAGATGGAAGGGTGTTGGTGGCGGGTGATGATACAGGCAGGATACAGGTTTTTGATGTGAACTCGAGGGCGATCCTGAAGACTTGGTTAGATCACAAGCAGCCTGTCTATACGACCAAGTTCTCCCCGATAGAGCTTACGACATTGCTCAGTACGAGCGACGATAAGACGGTGCGGTTGTGGGATCTTCCTAGCAATGAGCCTACGTCGACATTTGTTGGCCACAATGATTATGTGCGAGCTGGAAACTTTATGCCGGGGACAATGTCGAATATGGTTATTTCGGGAAGTTATGACTCGACGGTTAAATTGTGGGATCCAAGGACGGGAAGCAACTCTGCTGTCATGACCTTTAAGCATGCTGCGCCCGTGGAAGACGTTATATCTTTGCCCTCTGGCACCACAGTTCTGGCTGCTTCTGGTAGCACCGTCAGTGTCCTCGACTTGGTGGCTGCACGACCTTTGCATATGATTACCAACCACCAAAAGACGGTAACATCTCTCAGTTTGGCTTCCAATGGCCGCAGACTCGTTACCGGTAGTTTGGAGGGCCATGTCAAGATTTTCGAGACGACTGGATGGAACGTGGTGGAGAGCGCCAAGTACCAGTCGCCAATTCTTTCGGTCGCAGTTATACCCTCCAGCGATACATCTGATTCTGCTGACCGCCACCTGGCTGTGGCTATGTCGACGGGTGTGCTCAGCATTCGCACTCGGCTTAGCGGACAGGAAGCCCAGCGAGAGCGAGAGCGCGAGAAGGAAATGGAGGCTTTGGTTGCCGGAACTATCGACACTCTCGACTCCAAGAAGCAGAAGCGCAAGCGTCGCATCACTGCTGCTAAGCGACTGGATATGCTTGGCGAAGGCACCGATGTTGTCATTGCAAACGAAGGCCGTGTAAGCAAGAAAAAGGAACGGCCCTGGCAGGCAGATTTACGACATGCACGGTATGGCAAAGCCCTTGACCAAGTGGTGGATAGGACTTCTTCCGACTACTCGCCCCTCAACGTCCTCACTCTTCTTCTTGCCTTGCGCCACCGTAGCGCTATCAAAGACGCCCTCGAGAACCGTGACGAGCAGAGCGTACAGCCCGTTCTGAAGTGGATATGCGGCCACATTTGCGATCCCAGATACGTCAGCATCTGCGTCGAAGTTGGCGTGCACCTCCTCGATCTCTACAGCGAATACGTCGGCGCCTCGGCAGAACTACACCAAGGCTTCAGGACACTGCACAGACGGGTAAAACTCGAGGTGGAGAGAGCGCAGGTGGCGTGCCAGAGCGGCGGCATGCTGGAGAGCTTAATAATGGGCGCCATGTAAAAAGAAAAGAAACGGTACTGTTGCTTCACCTGGCTTGTTAGGGGTGGGCGCATTGCGGGCTTTTTTTTTATATTGGCGTCTGGTGTTTTGTACTGGCTTTTGAAAATCAAGGGACATCTATTAGTGTTGAGATGTAGAAAGAAAGAAGCTTCTCTGCGGGGGAGGCTAGATATTGTGTACGCTTGGTATGAGATGCTTGCCCGGATGGGATGAATCGATATCATGTGAAGATATTTGTTTCCAGTATGACTCTGGGCTTTTCTGAACCTGGCCAACAGTGTTTTTGTTTATATGCCGAGACATGTAGCTATCCTTTTTGGGAGGTGAAGCGCATATCGTGAGATCGTATGGTCGTGTCACTGATGGGGCGTCACCCTACCCCTACCCCTACCAATCATCTCAGCCTTGGCCATGGCTCATTACTTGATAGGATGACGAACACCGAGCCATTAAACTCTCATGGTTTCGGAATTCTCTGGCTGTGATTTTGGGCCGTCCTGTAATGCATGTATCAGGCTGTGTGACGCTGTTGGTCCTTAAAATGGAGAGGGGTGGTCAAGTGGTGGGCCTCCCGCAAGGCATATTGAATACGCCAAGATATGCGGTCAATTACGAGTTCTCGTTCCAATGATTTACGAATTTGTTATCAGAAATACATTAATTCGTTATGCTTATCCTCTTGTGTTAGTAAACGATTGCCTTTTTTCTGCTACGTTGTCGGTTTCTATAGGTATACAAAGGCAGCTATGGGGAGAAGGTGATCAGGTCCTTGGGGTTGGTTGTTTACATGCAAATCTTCCTGCAGCCTGTCTCCAGCCTGGTCGATGGTCTACCAATAAACAACGAATCCTGCGGAATTGCCAGGCAGCAGCTTGTTCACTTGTTGTTTGGCATGTCAGTCCCACCAGCTGTGGTCGGCCGTCAAGTTCGGCCTGGTGAATCCGGCTTCCGGCCTCTATTTACCCCCCCTTTCGATTGTCGGCCCTTATCACCAGCATAAATCTTCCCTCTTTTCACTCGTCTCCTTCATTTCCCTCTCTTTTCATTCCATCAAATAAATAAACAAACAAAAATCCTTGAACCTACCCTCCTTCCTCATTAACTACTGACGCTCTGCCTTTGCAGCTTTGGACGACATCATGCCTCCTCCCGGAGAGGATGATTTCTCACTTTCCTCTTGGTATTCTGAATTGAATCCCAGTACGGTCGATCTCGTTGGTGATATCGCTGGACGTGAGCCATTCATCATTCATGGGGAGTCCTTGCTACGATATTGTCTTCACGAGTCTGAAGTGGACTTTGAAGGTGAGACTGCATATGTTTGTTCCCCCCATCATCGGTACTTGACAGCTGACATCGGGTAGATGGGTTCCAAGTCTTGCATGCTGTGTATGCAGTTGAGAGATTCCTTAGTAACCTCCAAAAGAGAGGCTGCGACTTTGATATCGTCTTCTTTCAAAGCCTGAGACATCTTTGCGTTCCTTCTGCCAAAGAGCATCCTCATAAATACCAACTCGCAAGGCGGATCATCATCCAGCATCTTGCCAGACATGCTGATTTATCCGCGGAGGCCGGTACCAGAGCAGCAGTTCTAGAGTTCGAATCTCCAGAGAGCAAGGAGTTTGTTGAGTACTTGAGGCCTCTGCCCATTCACTTCATCCTCTGCCATGAAGGTAGTGAAGGTGATGACCAGGATACAATCCAGCTACGCTACTTGATCTATAATTTCATATCTGGTGGCAAGAATGTGGCCATTATCAACTCGATAGAGTGGAAGAGCTCCAAGGTGAGTCTCCAGTGTTGCATTCTATGTAGTCTCTTGACTGAATGTCCTAGGTCTTTGCACCACTTATCAGTAGATCCTCTGCTGGGTTGCCCCCACTCTCTATTGAAAAGGAATTCGACTGTCCTCACTCGCCCCTTTATAAGTCTGATGATGTGCCTCCACATTTCTTTGAGATGGAAACCATGGACTTATCTTTGCGAGAGCGCGTAGGCATCCTTGCTTGTCGATTTGTTCTTGAGCGAGAGGCAGCAGGTGATTCTGAAGTTGATAGCAATCTCGGAGAAAGGATTCAAGCATACCTCCTCCATCTCGCTGTTCTTAAGCATTGCACTCTTCTTGAGCGCCAGCACTGGATGGACATCCAAAACTGCCCTATAAGCTCCGAAGACACCAGTTTTCTTGCCAAGATCATCGAGGCTTCGCTCTGTTTAGTAGAGAGCAAGGGGTGGTCCGTTTCTAGCAAAGACGAAGCTTGCTGGGATCTTTATGACCCAATTGATGGCTATGTGTTCGCTTTCGTGCTTGACAAATTGCGTGAGAGAGGGCGTGTTTCCTCACAAGTTCAGGCTTCATGGGGAGCTCTTTGGTCAACTCTCCCCTCCGAGGCTCGCAACACACTGCAACAGGATCTCCCCGAGCTTTTAGAAGAAGATGACCAGACATTGCCAGTTTCATCGCCGGCCCCTAGCCCCTCGGCCTTACCTTTCAGTCATCCCATTATAGACGAGTTTCTAGAAGGGATTAAGCTCAAGGAAAGAAAAGAAACACAGGATACGGCGGCTGATTTGGTCTTTAGAGATCTTCATCACTGGCACAATACGAAGCTCATAATCTCCCACAAAAAACCACAGAAGCTTGGTTTCTTCGCTAGGAAAAACAAGCAAGAGCGTCTAGCAGGCATTGTCGCCTACTCGGCCAGTCTAACAAATGCAAGGGGCAATGTTATCGATCCTGAGGTTATAGTCACGAAGCAAGCTCACCTATCGAAAAAACACAAAGGCAAGGGTTCACAAAGCGATGAAAAGCCAACCAAATCCAAGACTAAGAAAAAGGGGAGTGAAGGTGCCAAGACGGGTGGCAGAGCGAAAGCCCTCAAAACTGTGCAGGAAGTTCGAGAACGCAAGGAGCTGACCAAGCGCGCCAATCTCGTCACCTATTGGGATACCACATGTCGGGAGATTGAACGGGAACACAGTTTGATCAATCGCTATCTTAAGACGGTCAAATTCCTACTTGACCGATCGAAAGATGACATCCAGGCTATTGGGCCAGATATCTACTTGTATTTGAGCCATATCCTTGGAAAAATCTGGGCCGATGCCTCAGCCCGACCAAACAAAGATCCCAAAAGGGGCCTGTATCTTATTGCCATGATATGGAACTGGCTGCAGCAAATCTCAGCGACCAGTGCGTCCAAGACTGTCGTGCAAACCGTGGAGGAGCTGATCCGTGGTCTCGGGCTACCAGCACTCCCCATGTCCATTGGATCCCAGACTCAGACTCTGTGCTTCAAGTTTGATCTCAAGGCCCTCAGGAATGTACCGAAGCTTATAGACAGCCCGCGGGCCTTGCAGCTGGAGTACGGTGGGCCGTACATGGAGCGACGGTTCGAGTCTCGGCCTGACGAGCGAGTCCCCTTTGACCCAGATGCCTGGCAGCGAAAGGTTCTCGATTCCATCGATGCCAACAACAGCCTCCTGGTCATTGCGCCAACCTCTGCGGGCAAAACCTTCATCTCATTTTATGCCATGAAAAAGGTGCTTGAAGAGAGCGATGACGGGGTGCTCGTGTACGTCGCTCCGACAAAAGCTCTTGTGAATCAGATTGCGGCGGAAATCGGGGCACGCTTCACCAAGTCGTATAACAGACAGGAAGGCAAATCGGTATGGGCAATTTACACGCGAGATTACAGAGTCCAGAACCCAACTGGGTGCCAGATCCTGGTCACTGTCCCTCATATCCTGCAGATTATGCTTCTATCGCCGGTGTATGCCAAACGTGAGAATTCCTGGTCCAGGCGCATCAAAAGGATCATATTCGACGAAGTTCATTGCATCGGACACTCTGAAGACGGTGTCATATGGGAGCAATTGCTACTTCTAGCGCCGTGTCCTATCATTGCCCTTTCGGCCACAGTTGGAAACCCCTTGGAATTTCGTGACTGGCTCTCTCTGGTTCAGAAGAGAAAGGGGCAAAAGCTGGACATGGTAGTCCATACCGCCCGATACTCGGACCTCCGCAAGTTTATATATGAGTCAAAAGATACAAAGCGGTTCACTGGATTCGACAATCAAAAACGCATATCGGTGCCGGGATTAGACGAGGGCGAAACGTTTTGTCCACGGTTTCGGTTTGTGCATCCCATTGCCACACTCACAGACCGGTAAGTTACAGATGCTATAATAGTGTCAACAAAGACTAACAAGTGACAGAAATCGCACAGCTCTCGATGATATATCACTGGAGGCACGAGACTGTCTGAGCTTACTGAACGCCTTGAAAGAGATCTTGTCTAAGGAAGAAATGGTCAAGTTTGGAGTTTCAGAGATTACCTCTTTACCGGAAGTGATTGCAAAATCCGACGTGCTTGAATGGGAGGCAAGACTGAAACGTACACTGCGGCAAATAATGGAGGCCCGAAGCTCTACATTCCATGATATACGTAAGAGGTTGGAATCATCTTCAGGTGGCTATGAGAAGGTTTTGTCCAACGACAGCTATAAAGAGCGAGCAATCAGCCTTTTCAATTTGGCGCTGGACCTTCACGACCAGGACTCTCTCCCTGCCTTGGTTTTTCACTATGATACCTACGGTTGCGAACTGACAGTTAAGACCTTGCTAGAGCAACTTGAATCGGCTGAAGAGCGGTGGAAGTCGACATCGTCCGAGTGGATTAACAAGATGGAACAGTTTGAGCTTTGGGTAAAAGCGCATAGCAAGCCGCCAAAGCCCTGGATTCTATCCCGAAGTAAAGATGCGTCTGGCGATGCTTCCAAAACATCCAGGCTGGAGCTGATGCGAGATCTGGGTAATGTGGAGAGAAGCCCGTGGGAGAGCTTCAACCCCGAAGCTCCCCTTGACCGGTTCAGCTTTGCTGATACCACAAAGCTCCTGCCCTCGGAGGTGGAGGAGTTGCTGGAGCCCCTGGATGGGCTGGTGCGTCCTTGGCTGCTGGATGCTCTCTGGCGTGGACTTGGCGTCCATCATGCCGGAATGAACCGACAATATCGTCAGACGTAAGTTTCTACGTATTCATATCATCCACCTACAGACATGTTCACTAATGAGAAACAGAGTGGAGGTCATGTTTCGAAAGGGGTACTTGCGACTGGTGGTTGCGACGGGAACACTCGCCCTCGGTATCAACATGCCGTGCAAAACAGTCGTCTTTCACTGCGATTCCATCTTCCTCACGGCTCAAAACTACCGTCAGGCTTCGGGCCGTGCCGGCCGTCGAGGGTTTGATCTTCTCGGAAACGTCGTGTTTCATGGGATCCCCAGGGACAGAGCGTATGAGATTATGTCGGCGAGGCTGCCAGGCCTGACCGGCCAGTTTCCCATCTCTACTACGCTTGTCCTTCGGCTTATCAACCTCCTTCACGGGACCGAGAACTGCGACTTTTCTGCTACAATGGTACAGTCACTACTATCACAGACTCGCCTTTATCTAGGTGGTCCGGACTCCGAAATGTCCGTGAAACATCATCTCAGGTTCTCAATCGAGTATTTAAGACGACAACGCCTGCTCTCTGCGGACGGTGCTCCGGTCAACTTCTCTGGTCTTGTTGGGCATTTGTACTTTACCGAGAATGCAGTTTTCGCATTCCACTCACTGTTGAAGGGCGGATACTTCCATCAGCTCTGCCCGCGCGTAGACAAAAACCCCGAGCAAACATTTCTGGAGATGATGCTGGTGCTTTGCCACCTCTTCAACCGCATCCCTATCCGCTCTCCTGAGAAGATGGCCAAAGTTGCCCACAGATCCTCTTCCGTCATTTTTCTCCCACGGCTTCCGCCCCGGGCTGAGAAGCTGCTCATTCAGCACAATCAGGAAACGCTATCCATCTTTAAGGGGTATGTTCAATCATACATCAGTCACAACCTAACGGACAAGCGAGACCGCGTTCTTCCATATACCAAAACAGCCGTGGGACAGGAAAAGCCTTCGAGCGGAGTGCGTCTCCCTGAAGCTACGCACATGGTGCGATCCCCGTTCATGGCCTTGTCTAGATGTACAGATGACTTTAACTCGATACATGAGCTATGCGAATCTGTGCGTGGCGATGTCTTCCTTGAAGAATCTGCCATTCCCTACATCCCTATCTGGCCTCATGATACTCCTCTCCAGTTCAACGCCTACATCTACGACTTTTTCAAGCACGGAAGCTTAGAGGTCCTCACAAGAGACAACGGCATTAAGCGCGGATTCGTATGGTTCCTGCTCCAGGACTTTTCCCGTACGTTGTCTACGATTGTCACTAGCCTGACGACCCTCATCAAGAGCGATGAGATGGCCGGCGATGAGGCATTGGCTGATATCACGGATGACGAAGAGGACCCGGAGGAAAAGGAGGTGATTGCCAGCCGCCAGGGGTCCAAGAAGGCAAGCAAGAAGGTGCTGGACGATTGGGCCGATGATAGCAGCGAAGAAGACGGCTCAACTGGGGATTCCTCGTCGGTTGAGTCTGATTGGGGCGGCAGCTCCAGCGACGATTCTACCCCTGCGTGGCAACACAGTGGCGGCCTGAATAAGGTGCTGCACGCCTTCACCTTGTTGAAGGAGGACTTTGATACCAAGTTCCGGAAGACATGGTCATGATGGAAAACGTGTCACTCGTGTATGATGATTGGAAACTGGGAGATGGGCAGACGGGCAGAGCTGTGAAAGCATCAAGGGGGGGGGAGGGATGCGATGGACGTTGGCAACTAGACTCAAAGCATGTACGTACATCTATCTGCAGAGTACACACACACACACACACACACACACACACACACTTATCACGAACCAAGCAACCCGTCCAAGATGCCGAAAGTTGCTCCGTGGTTACATCTGCCTGCTGCTTTGAGCTTTGCATTATCGAGAGACAATTTCGCAACTCCCATGGCATGTCATCGCTTGCACCCCCTTGGTCCTAGAGTTCCTCAGCAAGGTCAACCAACAATATGTCTTGTCCCTCATTCGACTCCATTACTGGCCAACTTATCCCCCCCCCTCCTCCTGACTCACAATCCTCATTGATCCTCTCTCTCTCTCTCGTCCATGATTGCCTATGAGTCCTTTTTCTCTCCCGCTTCTCTGTCTTCTCCCTCTCCTCTCTTTCTCTTCACACCTCAGCCGCACTTGTCGAGCAAAAATAAATAAATCGACGCCCTTATCTGGGGGCTTTGATTTGACCACTTCGTTCTCCTGCCTCAGGAGTCAAACCTCCCCCCCATCATTGGCTGTCCTCGAGCCAACAACATTCGAGCACTGCATTATCACCACGCTCTAGCTTCGGGCAGAAAGAAAGAAAAAAAAAGGGTTTCTCATCACAGGACCAAGAAATCTGGAAACTAGTTACGTGATTAGGCAGCACGAGATTGTTCAGCTGCCCCAAAAATAATAACCAAAGAGTTTTTTTTTTTATTTGCTCTCTCCTCAAAGAAGCATCCCGAGGATGTGGATGCTCAAGTATCTCTCCCCCTTCGCGTACACCCCCCTCCTTTAAGGGGGGCCAAGAGATGTTTGTGTATGTGATCCGTGCATTTTGTGTTTTTTTTTTCCCTCATGGAAGTCGTCTCTTTTCCCTTGGGCTTCACGCGTTTGTATGTCGTCGTCGTTGCTTGTGCTCTTTTTTTGGTGGTCGAAGCCCAAAGGACGCAAGAATCCACAAGCAAGCGATCTGTATGGCCCCTTTGCGCACCAATAGCCGAGTCAAGATTCAGCCCAGATCCTTTCAGCTGCGCGATATTAGACTCTCATTATGCATTAGAGAGGGCAGCATCACTAGTGCACATGACTTGTTTTTTTTGTTTTTTTGTTTTTCTTGTTTTGCTTTGCTTCTTTGCTGTCTCCTTGGCCGTTCCAAATAGGAATCCTCCGAGCCCAACCTTGGATCGACTATATCCAATCAGGCGGTAGAGCTTCTACAGAGAAGGAAATGTATTGGTAATCGACTCATGGAGGAGTCTCTCTGTCCATACCTCTTCGGAAGTTGATGTAACCGCTCAAACGGCTGAGAGAGAAGTGGAAATATCAAAAGCCCAGCTTCCATGCCTGAAAGGAGAGAGAGGGGGGGAGAAGCTGACCAACAGGCAACAAATGCACACAAAAAGGCCAATTCTCTGAAATGGATACGGAACAAAACTCGTGCGATCGAGATTTCCCCAAGTTAGAAGTCCCGGCTGGTGCCGATCCCGTTCAAGTGCCGCATCTTGGTCACGTCCCTCCCCCTCCCCCTCCCATGCCATGCCATGCCATGCCGTGCCGTGTCCAAACAGCAACAACAGACACACTCCCTCTCTCTCTTCTTACTGAATAGTACCCCAACGCATCTGTCTCCGTCTGCCCCCCCCCCCTATTTTCTTCCGGCGGCTTTTTATTTTTGCGATCACGTATCATATCATGTTGGCAAGAAATGAGACAAAAATAATGCAAGATGATGATGGAGTGACAAAGAAAAAAAGAAACCTCTGTCTTGGCTTGTCTTGTCTTCAAGCCACCCGAACCCCGGCGGGCCCAGTCTGACGGGTCAGTCGAAAAAAAAATGAGAGACCCCAGGGGCCCTACAAGTATGTATGTACCTCTCTCTTTTTTTCCCCCCTTCGCGTGTTGTCTCTTCTCCCAACGGTGTAGATAGTTCTCGTCCTCAAGTTTCCCGTTCTGGAAACCCAAGCCTATCAAGTAATAAAAGAGAGAGACAAGGGTTAAACGAGAACAAAGGCTCGGCCGAGCAAGGATTACGACGACGATGATGATACTACCGGTGATCAGAAAAATAATAAAATACTAGTAAAAAAAACACAAGAGAAAGAGAGCCCTGGTGAGGATCACATCTCATTCATGGTCACCGTCCGTATATACGGTAACTACGTCTGTGCTTCCTAGCAGGGGGGTGTGATGGTAGTGGTGGAGAGGAAAGTCCCCAGGGGGAGCATCATATCGCCTTTCTCGTCCCAAAAGATGGCACCCATGTTGTCCAGCCCGGCAGGGTACATGTATCTCATGTATGTCCCATGTAAGCACGCACGCGCGCCTTTCATGACCCATGCTTTGTCGAGGCTCCTCCCAGCCCCCCTTACCCTTCTCGGGTTCATGGCAACCCCCCCCCCCCCTTGCAAAATACCTCTTTCCTTTTTCTTCACCATGCCCTGTTCTCTTCCCAGAGAGCACGAGGTATGCAGGCCTTGGAAATGACGGGTAAAAGAAAAAGAGAGAGAAACAGAGACATCTCGGTTGAGAGGAACACGCTTGTTTGAATTTGGCAAACAAAACTACAAGTACACACACACACACATGCGCCTCTCTTCTTCCCCCCCTGCTACCATGTCCATCTCACCGGGCCGCACTAGCGACGCACCCCAGTTCGGTATTCCCTTGAAAGCAGGGCGGCGTGGACCCTTTCCACCCCAATAGCTCGCAGGAACTACTACCTTTGGACAGCAGCAAGCAGAGAGAGAGAGAAAGAGAAAGAGACAGGCAGCAGAAGATGGCGGAGGAAGTGAGGGGAGGGGGGACCACCTCCAATCCCATGTCCACGGGTTGCACATGGGGCGTGGCCTATCACTTCCCATCAGACCGGTCATACACGATGCTGGGACACATCTTACAAGTAGTAATTCTTCTCCCCTCTTGCTTTCTTCTTTTATGCAGGTATCCACCAGCCCTATCCCAAGCACTTTCACGCACCGAGGCAACGCAGGGTAGAGCAGGGCATGACAGGAAGAGAGAAAGAGAGAGAGCTCATGGGAACTTTTTGCGCAACTCCCTGTCAACCCCGTCCCAGAAACTACCCCCAGTAGCATCTCCACTCCCTCGGTCTTGGGTCCAAAGACCTTTCACCGTCGTTGTCCTAGTCCCAGTCCTAGTCCTCTATAATCGAAGCGAAGCCCCCCCCCCCCCTCCCCCCATTCTGATAGGCTTTCCTACCTGTAGAAACCATGTCCTTCCATCAAACCCCCCTTGTCCCTCCGAGTTCTCGGGCCTAGATGAGAACCAAACATGACGTAGCGTAGCTCTTCTCTTATCCGCCGCCTGTCAACGTACTTGTACGTCCGAAGCACATTCATTGTTTGGCCGCCGCCGCCGCCGCTGCATCTGCAGTCCCCCCCTCCTAGGGAAACGGTTTTCGGTCCTTGAAGAGCCTAGGTTGTCTTACATGCCTCATGTTCGTCGCCCTATCATACTACCCAAACACCGAAGCTTGCCTCTCTTTCTTCAACAGCTTAGAAACCTAAACGCGAACACCGCCGCCGCCGCCGTCGCCGCAGCATCAGATGCAGCCTGTTCTTGCATAGACATGCCTCTTTTGTTCGTCTACTATCTATGTACTACGCATCTCCTCTACAAGGTAAAAACGCCTACACTCAGTACTCCACAACAAGACTCTTAATCCCAAAAGGACACTCCCAACAGCGCCCCTCAGACCGCTTCCCTATCACACACATACCTTGTATCCAACATCGTAACCCAGAAACGATGACTTCCCGTCATACCGTAACTCGTAGTCATCCATAATCAGCTTCTACAACCGGAAATAATCTCATCTCACCTGTACAAATGCATGTTTATATCCCCCATAACCAGCCCCCCCCCCCCATCACGATCCCTTCTTCTCCTCAAAAGAACCTCCACTCCGAAATCTCGCTCATCATCCTTCCACCATCAACCCATGCTTATCCCCTCCCCCCCCCCCCCACACACACACATGCTTCAACAATCTTCAAGGCAAAATAAGTGCGCACAAATAAGACGACGGCAACTCTCCACGGGCCGCAGCGCCTTGCACCGAGTTTTACACATTTAACCCCTCCCCACCACCTCCAATGCGGAGTAACAAGCCCAAAAAAAAAACGCCAAAAAGACCAAAAGAAATAAATTTAACTATCTCGAACGGCACCGCCTTTTTGGAGCCTCCATAAAAAAAGCCCTTCGGTTCGGGGTTTTCTTCGCTTCCAGAGTGGCTAAGACGGTATATATCTATGGAGACCTGCATGTCTCAGACAAACCAAACACCCCTACCCACCACCCTCGTCACCCAAGTATGTATATATGTACAAGTAAAACAAACAAAAAAAAGAAATAATAATAATAAATAAATAAAGTGGAAAAGAATGGACGAGTACTCCGTAGCTTTGATACTCCCCATGTAACCACACCCTGGGCTACCACGGCCTCCACGGGCACCCGAGCCCACGCACTCGGTTTTCCTCCAAACGGGGATTAAAAAAAAGAAGAAGAAAAAGAAAAGCCAAGGGCAGTAAGAGGAGCTGCGCTCGCTCACCATGGGCGACTTAAACGCGCAAGGGTTTCAACAGATCAAACCCCACTCTGAGCACCACCCCTTGGCTTGTCCACGAGGACCCATGTAAGGTTCTGCCTGTTCCTCTCTCTTTCTCTCTCCTCCTCCTCTTCCTCTCCCCCTAACCCCATGGACGATCACGAAAATCCGAATAAGACAGGGGTATCCGGTTACTCCATAGGTTGGTAAGGCAGTGGTCGGGTCTGACCAAACACAGGGCCCGTTATTTGTCAACACACGGTGGCTTTCTCGCTTTTCTGGAAGGCTCGGGAGCACAAACATGGATTACAAAACGGAGATGTAAGATCGTAAACGTACGACACACGCATCATATGAGAACCGTCATCATTTTCAACTCCACTCCCCCCTCCCCCAATGTATTACTTCCGTTGATATGTAGACAAGGTGAAAGAAAATATGTACATAGATACAGTATGATCCACTTCTATAGTATGTGTAGATGGAGAACATATGTGTATGTGTGTATGGATGTATGGGTGTATGGGTGTATGTGTGTGCATGTATGTAAGTAGGCAGATAGGTATGTGTGTGTGTGTCAAAAGGCAAGCCTTTACCTGTTTCATTCACGGCGGTAAAAACGCCTTATAAAAACAAAAAAACTATCCTGACCGAGTATAGCAATCCCTGAAAAATAGAGTCCCAGTAAAACAGTCACCGCCCATGCTGCCAATCAAATTGCTTCGTCCCCTATTTTTGACACTCTTCTTCAACCTCATCCTCGTGCCCCCCCCCCCCCCCCTCTGGGTCTATTCATAGAGAGCCTGTCAGGCAGTGATTTCATCCAATCCAATCCATCCTATCCATCCATTTTCCGCAAGTTGGCTGGCTTAATGTAGTATACCGTATTGTAGTATATGTGTGTGCGTGTGTGTGATTCTGCATGCAGCGTGGTATCTCCTCCGACCTATCCATAAGAAAAATAATAATAAACAAACAAGGAATAAATAAAGAAAATAATAAAGTGGGATTATCTTTCCGATAGCGCCTGTCCCGGAAATCTCTGGTACATTTATATCAAGAAAATGGTAGTAGAAATGCCTCAAAAATGAAAGCGTCCAGGTAGGCAGTCCAATGCTGCAATGGACTGGCTTCGTAGCAATGATAGCCATGTGTCGGATGCCAGATTCTCCAACGATTCATCGTCATGCGCCAGGCACCATTGTCCGTGTATTTTATTGTCCTGTAAATTAGGCAGGCGATCAAATTCGGAATACTAAAGTGCTGTCCACCAGTGTTCCCGCTCAACGATGCAAAGATGAGAACAAATTGCCACAAGTCAACAAATATTGACCTCATTATCGAAATGCAGTTGTGGGGCTATAATAACAGCAACCATTGCGCCCCAAGTACACCGACTGATACAAAAAAAGTGATGACAAGGATATATAATATGCCAGCATGCAGCGCCAAAAAAAACAAAACTTAGCGACAGTGGAAAAGTGAGAGACATGATGACAATGCAATGTACGCCACCGTGGTACTATTGCGTAGTTATTGGCAAGAGCCCACAGCCAATGCTTTTATTGCCCGTGGGGGAACCCCATGTGAGGTTGCGGGGGCATCGAGTGTGCCATGGCTGGGTCGTTGACTGCAAAGGATACAGGTGGTGGCGCTGCCATTGGTGTAGGGGCATTTGAAGTGCTCGTGAAGCTTGTGTTGGCGTCCGGGTTCTGGGAGAGCTCCGCGGTTGAGAACAGATCGTTTTGAAGACCCTCAAGAATTAGCATGTCAATCCTGAGCGTGCTGGTCAGGGTTGCAGATTGCCGGAGAAAGTAAATAGTTCTCTCAAATAATTCTTTAAGAAGGTTTTTATCGACAAAATTGGTGAGAATTGGATTCTTGTACGAAGCCGCGAGCACGAGCATGTTGCCCCATTGACTACAACATAACCGGTCAGTAATTTATCTCTCAAGTAATGCACTGCACTGCACAACTCATAACTTACGCATGTGCTGTTCCAAAAACATTGGTGATGATTGGTCGCTCTTTTCCCAAGCCGTGGAATGCTCGAGTACTCTCGATAAGGGCATTGATACCCTTTTGCGCCAGCTCAATAAGAGATGGTGGCAGATCGGTTGGCAGTACTGTGCTGGCAGGGATATGTGGCGCTATGATCCCGTCTCGGAACTCTGACAGAACAACGTGGGGGTTGGTCGGATGGTACTTCTTCTCAAAGGACCACTGCAAAATCTGCCTGACAAATGGACGATACGTGATAACCTGAGCGCCCCAGTACTTAGCTCTCAATCGTGCAGAGAGGATGTCAGTCGCCGGCATATCCGTTTCTTTAAACCAAAAACTGTGAGGAACCCAATCCATGCCAGAAACGGCATCGGCCACAAGTCTCACATTCTTGAACTTGTCTGATTCTACATTGTTCTTATCATCTGGAGAATAAAACATGCGATGAATGCTGTTGAGATGCTTGCGTAGATAGAGCTGCCCCAGATAGCTGTCGAGAACTCGTTGGTCGAATCCTTCCAGGGCACTCATATTTGGAGATGGCATGTCATCTTCGTACTGCAAAAGACCCGAAGGGGGCAATGGAAGTTCGGCTATGAGATCACTCTCAAGCTGCAGGCAAGTCCAGAATGCAAGTGCAATATTATTGGACCTAGCATCGGTAGGAAACTCTCCGCTTTGCTTGACAGTTCGTAGTCTGTCTAGAGTTCTGTATGAAATGTCAGATAAGTAAGGTAGATTTAAAAAAAAAATGGTGATATACATACGATCTCATGATGACTTGTAGATTGTGGCCTGCTTTGTGAATGAACGCAAAGCTCTCCAAAGGCCTGGCAAGCTGGCCGTGATAGAGTCCTGCAAAAATGTTGGCGTAGACAGATTTCATGTTGTTATATGACCCAAGTTGATTCCCAAGAATATCAGTCGCCAAAGCAAAGTATTCTAACCCAGGAATAACTTCGTAGTTCTTTTTCAAACTGAACCCCGTACGAACACTGCTGGAACCGTGGATAGAGGATCGTCTGCTCTGAGAGCCACGCTCATGCTCCTTCGGCGATGGCAGGCCAGAAGACTGAGATTGTGAAAAGCTAGGAGGAGACCCTTGTGTTGGTGATGGTGGGACCCCATTGCGGATCTGAGGGCTACCCATATTGGCCAGTGGATCACTGGTGAAGACTGCGTCAGGGACGCCTTCTCGGTGGAGGCAAATCTTTCCTAGTGCCAGAATCACCATCACCAAGGCACTGTGGACCGAACGGTTTGGTCTTCCAACCCTCACTGAAGTCACGGTTGAAGAGCTACCAGGGCCATCCGGCATGGGCGATCGCTTTCTTTTTGATCCTGTTGGCTCAGAAAAACTCTGGGAGACGGCAAATGCAGATTTCGAGACCATCGGTTTCACCGATTTCTGCATGACACTTGGAAGCGTATCCAGAAATAGTCGAGTCCACATATCCACTACTTGCGGTTGAACAATCGGGTGCATGATTAGGATGTTAGATTTGAAGCTTTCAACGTAGGTCCAAACCTTGGATTCTGTGAAATCCGGGTTTCCATCGAAGCCAAGTGCACCTCCTTGGTAAATAACCTGATCACCGGGGCTAAGGCCACCAAGTTGACCCCAGTCGGCAGCAGGCGATGATGATGCAATATCCGACAAGTCGTCAGACAAGTCAAGCGAGCCATGATCATCTCTGCTGTTAGTGTCCTTGTTGGCATCTTTGTCTTTCTTATGCCCCCTGTAATCCTCACCCCGACCATATACTTTTAACATTCCGCGTTGCTGCTCTTGACCAATAGGATAATCGCTGATGTACCTAACACCAGCCTTGTCCAAATGGTCTCCTGTCAGCTCCTTTATCGGATCCCAGTGTAAAAGCAGGCCAGCCAGAGTAGTGTGATTGATTGGGATTGCAGGTTCTCCTGGGGGAACAGGCGGCCCCGGTTCAACTTCTTCCTCTTCATCTATCATCATAGAGATGGGGATTTCAGTAGTCATAACTGGGTGGTTATGAGGCGCTTCTTCGAGGTAATGCCGATGTTCAGTTCGTTCGTCCAGACGAAGTGGCGAGTCCGGTGGCTTGTAGTCATCGTCGTCGTCATCGTCGTGACTTAGCTTCCGCTTTAGAGGAGGAGATAGACCACCGTTTCTTATGAATACGGACTCCATCTTAGACACCCTGTTATCCAGATTTCCAAACTGTTCCGATAACAGCGAGAGTGTGGTTTGTATGCCCTGGATACCTTCCAGAATGTCGGCCTGGGCCTTGTCAGTGCTACAGGGATTAAGTCAGTTAACAGATTTCATATAGATGGTTCTGATATCCAGCTTACGCCTTCGGCACTGGATCGCGATATCTACATTCTGTGCCCTTGTCTCTACACGTTTTGCAGGGCTTCGTCTCGTCGCATTTTGCTTTGAGCTGCCGGCATTGGTCGCATGCCTGGTAGGGGGGAAATGTCAGTTATATTTCATGGAATTGCATATACATATGTGAGGCAAATATATTCCAGACCTGTGAGGCTCGAGTGTTCTTCTTCTTAGAAACGCCGGTGGAATAAACACCGTAAAATGGTTCCTGCTGATGCTGGTAGCCGGATTGCTGTTCATATTGAGGTTGGTGCGGTATAGGTGTATGCGGTGCATAGCTAGGAGTCCGGTAGCCCCCCGGCGTGGGGGGGACCGATGGTCCGCTCTCGTAATTCATGTGTCGAGATTGATTATCTTGGAATGCTGGTGGGGGAGGCGGCGGTTGAGAGTGAGATGACACAACTTGAGGCACCGAGGATGGCACAGGCTCAGGCGCATGTCCCGTCGAGCTGGGTCGACGGATATCTTCTATGGGTTCTCGCTTTATGACTGAGTCCCGTGGAGGGTAGGAGTGGTAGTGGGGATGCGCTGGTGAAGGAGGATGCTGTAGCGGCTGCGGTTGCTGCTGCTGCTGGTGCTGTTGCTGGTGCTGATGTTGTGGCAGCGGCTGGAGTTGGTGTGGTGGTGGAGGTGGTTGACGGTAGGGATCCTGCATAGGAGCGAGCGAATCTTGTTCGTGATGCCGACGTTCAACGTCAGAATGGTGCTGAGCATGTCCATGAACGGGTGGCCCCGGGGTTGGTGGCGCAGAGGAAAGGTCAGAGGGGCGGGACGGGTATGGCTGATATTGATTCGGGGCAGGTAGCGTGTGGTGAGGGCCAGAGGACGGCGGGTGAGTTGGTGGAGGAAGCTGAGCCGTCGGAGCATGAGGATGCGAATGGGGAGGAGGATGAGGGGGATGAGGAGTATGAGAATGATGAGGATGTGGTAACGAAGCGGGTTGCGAAGCGGCAGCTGGCCACGAGGCAAGTCGCTGGCGTTTGTGGTCGGGTCCTAGATCCATGCTTGCGTGCTCTATGGACAGCTGGGGCACACGGACTCATAATCAGGACGACAGGAAAAAGTGAAGCAAGGAAGCAAGGACCACAGAGGGGCGTTGGCCATGGGCTGGAGGCGAAACACCAGACACCGGGGAGTGAAGCTCGGAACAGGCTGAGGGAACGGCGTTCGATAATTGGGCCTCTAACAACGGGAGTCCGGGAACCAGGACGACATGGGGTGGGTGAGCCTCCTTCGCACGATTGGGGTGGCTATGATGACATCTGCTTCTGCCGCTTCTTTGAAAGGAAGGAAGGGGAGGGAAGCAGCTGGTCAGTGGGTAAGTGGTAGTAGTAGAGTGAGGTTGGATTTGATAGTCGAAGTAAGGTGACGCCGTTCGCAAAGGAACTTGAACTTGGCCCTAGTAGCCCCCAGCCAGAACGTAACGCGGACACGGCAAAGGGGAGGGGGGAAGAGAGAGTGTGTGAGAGAAAGAGATCAGCAAGCAATAGTTGGGCAGCAGGCGAGTCCGGCCAGAAAAAAAAAGAGACGGTTCAACAGCAAGCTCGTCCAAGCTGTGGTTCCGGCAACCGGCAGCTGTGGGGTGGGCAAACGAAGAGGATGGATGGATGATGGCCCAAGAGAGGGAACGAGAGAGAGAGAGAGAGAGGAGGACTTGTGAGAGGTCTGCCCGCCAAGGCCAGGTACTTTGGTACCTTGAAGATATTATGCGACCCTGCAACGTCAAAAAGGAAAAGAAGACCTAAAGAGTCGTGAAAAAGTAACCGCTGGCGATCTGCTGTGAGGCGCAAAACCAGCGACGACAATGACGGGCGACGCGCGAAGGGGTGAAGGGAAGAGTGTGAACCAAGAGAGAATGAAGATGAGAAGGTGAAAGGTATGTTGTACTAGTATGTAGGTCGGTAAGGCAAGGTTGTACAACAGCACCATAGAAAAAGATGCTAGCTAATAGTAAGACGATGAAAGAGGGAGAAAAGATATGATGCTATAACTAAACAGGCAGTACATTGCCTAGTGCCCTTTCTTTTTTTTTCTTTTTTTTTTCTCCAACTGGTACCTCCACTAGAGCTTGCTGCTTGCTTGCTTGCTTGTTGCTTGGATGGTAGGCAAGCTCGGAACCAGATCCTAGGATTGGTACAACCCCGACTCAGTAACGAAGCTACTCCCTGGTAGGTACTGAGTACTGAGGTACCTGTCCGTCCCTCAAGGCCATGCTCATCCATCCAGGCTTAGCACCAAGACATGGACCTGACAGGGATTCCAGATATGGGATGGAGAAGCTGTCGACTGTTCAAGGGTTCTTTTTTTTCAACGTGGGTCCTCCTCCGAGCGACCGCTGGTACCTTACCTGGCCCAGACCGGGGGCGTGGCTTAAAGGATCCATTACGGCGAGAGGCTTTGAATGAGCAAGCCTTTTTGGCTCTCTTTTAGTCTTATGATGTGGGAAGCGCATTTGTGACAAGGATGGTGCAGAACCCCTGACCTGTCTCTTTTTACCGAATTTTATGGAGTTTGCTTTTTTTTTTTCTGTACTTTCGAGATGCTGTGACGCCTCCAGTCTATAGCGACAAGGCCCCCCCTACTACCTTGTTGTCCACTACACACTGACGGCTCTGCCATTTCTGTATGTATCTGTGTTGAGCAGATAACAAAAAAGAAAGGATGGCAAAATAAATACTTGTAAATAAAAAGTGTACCCGACCAGGGAGTGGCACGAAGCGAATCAGAACGGAGTCGTGTAGTGGTGATGTCCAGCCCATTCGTGAATCTGCAAAAATAAAATAAAAAATAAACCAACCCAAAAGAACAGGGCCCTTGTTTTTCCCTTCTCGCTTTCGCTGTGATCAGCGGCACATCTTTATTCGTTTACTCTTGGCGAGTCGCGTATTGGAGAAGGGGATGTGACCAGGAATAAAAAGGAAAGGGTTTTTGAAAAAAAAAATCGGTACTGTGTATGGTGGCACAGCATGGACACCAAATTACTCCGCATGCAAAATGCAAAAGCAAAAGCAAAAAGCAAGGCGGAAAGCAGACCCTCTCTCTTCTTATTGCAATATAGCATTTCGTCACGGCATCATGTATTTAGGCACCTATTACTCCGTGTTTGTTCCCACCTTGCATTGCATAGCATACATACGTACGTACACTCAGTCACCTCTGTCCGAGTTTGCGTTGCCCTGCAATGCATATCCCATTGCGTAGGTAGCAAACTTATTACAGATCACAGATACCGGACTGGTGGTGTGCAGCAGCAGCATGCTCCCACATACACATTCCACATGCATCCAGTCAGCGATACAGCATATAGACACACACATACACGCACGCACGCACACACACACATAGTACGGTGTATCAAAGAGCCGCGGGTTCAGGCAGAACAAGAGGGGCTAAGCATCAGTAGGTGCTTTGCTTCCGTCGGACATGGTGATAACGACCATTCAAACCTGGGGGTGGAAGAAGCATATCTGTACCTACTAGGGAATGGATGCGCATACATACATACATACATACACATACACACACGTTGATTACGGCTGCAGCCAGTCATGGTGGTCCGATGAGCGATTTCAACACCGCAATCTGAAGCCCGTGATGCTCAAAATGGCGGACCGAACCAAACACGATGCCGTCAGCTCCGTCTTCTGTTTCCCAGCTGAGAGTAGCCGAGTGGAGGAGGAGGAGGAGCATCCATAACAGAAACCCAGTGGGAGTGTTGTGGCGTTCAAAAAGACCATCAGGATGCAGCCACTATAGCAGCGGCCAGAGATTGGCTGGTCAGCACTCGCGCTGTTTCGCACCGCTGAGAAAGACCGTTGTGGTGTGGAACACACACATGCAGCAGCCACCACCGAATTGCTCCATCCACCGGGTTCTCTTCTTCGTGTAGGCGGAAGTTCCAACTTAGCTTGCTAATACCCGCCATAGTGCTGCCGCCGCCGCCGCCGCCCTCGTTTCTACTTGGCGTCCATCCATCGCTCACCCATCCACCACCCATTCATCCCTTCTACCTAGCATTACCCAGCAGGCAGTTCTTTTGGGTAGCGTGGTCATGCAAGGGAGCATTACAACTCCACGTGAGACGGATGCTCCGACTATTCGGTCACAGGTCCTTGTCACCCAATCTCCCCCCCTTGTTTGTTTGCTGTAGACTGTTTCTTTTCTTTTCTTCTACCCAGTCCCTTACACAGTACGAGACGAGTGCGATGAATTCTGAGTCGTGATAGAGACGGAAGCGGACAATCTTGACAGCCTAGCAAGACAAAATAAGGAAATAAACCAAAACACAAAAGGGAAAGGGAAAAAAAAAAAGGTTCCTGCTGCAAGCTGGGGCAATATGCCAGCCCGCTATGGCTCACGGGCCAGATGTTGGTTGAGCACCAAGAAACCTCAATCGCCCAGTGAGGGGTGGAGAGAGAAGCCCTGCCTGGCCAGGCCAAAGCCTTACCAACCTTACTGGAACCTTACTTGGTTGTAACTGGGCACTTGGCGGCTGTTGCTGAGATTTGTGTGGGTTGAGGTGTGGTTGCACCCAACTGCTGGCGCGCCTACTATTACCACCTTCATCACCAATTGCCTCTTGTTGAACTCCATACTAGAGCGTATTCATCCATCTTTCCGTTTACAAGTCCCGTTCATGCAGTGCCAGCGCAGCCCGCACAACGGTTCTACATGAATCGCCTGTCACCGACATCTAAAGCCCGTAGGGTGTTTCCAAGACGCACTCATTTGAGACTTTTCTGCCTTGTACATACATACATGGAACGTTCTTCGAAGTTCCGAAACAGTGGGCATAGAATTCCGGCATATCCAGTATGACTTGTCTCTCCTTCGACAAGCCCGGCTCTTTTTTTTTTTTTTTCCTTCTTGTCAATAACCTACTTGCTCAAGAAGGTAATTAGTATCCATTCTGCCTGCCGGCCACTCCGTGCCAATCGATGCGGCTCCATTCCCAAATACCTGGTTCTGCTACGGCTTGGCTACGGGGTCTTTGAGCAAAAAGAAAACAACCATCTCCGACATCAGCGAGGCAAAACAATAACTGCAAGTCCACAAATGCTTCAATCGCCACATCCCCTTCTCGCTTGTAGGGATGTTAGTCGACCAAATGATGCACTCGGTAACTGAAGGAGAAGATCATGTGGAGTCTGGGAAGGAGGAGGTACAGCTCGTCAAGGAACATGCGTCTTTGGAATCCCTTCTTTCCACTCTGATAAAAGAGGCCATCGCTGCACATGCGTCAGTGCTTTACCTGTCCAGGGTAGGCTGAGACGATGGTGACGATTTTAGGCAGCCAATCGGTAGAGTTTATAGCCCTACCAGCGGCAATGGGTTGCCTCTCCCAGGTCCAAGCCGCTCCAATAAGCGTTCTACGACGGCGGCACGGAAGCTTAAACAGCTGGCTGGCTGGTTGGCTAGTAAATCGAGCCTCGGAACTAAACAAATTGATAGATAGATCGAGATATGTACATATGAATGTGGTCCCGTACATAATGATGCTGTAAGGTTGCTCGGAAATACAGTAGTTTTCCATGAGTTTCTTACCATCTCCTTTCCCCTGCCTTAACCCCTCCTCCGAGTGGCAAATAAAGAGGCGAACGGACATGTCGTTTCTCATTCTTTCTCTTTCTCTCGCCCAATTTTTGGTTTGCCGTTGCCATCCCAAAAGCAACAACAACCTGATAGTCATGTGAGAGAGTACATGCCAAAGGTACCTTCATTCAAGGATGAGGTCACCAGGAGCTCTTTAGTGGCTGACCAGTACCGCCCTGTCGGTAACCCCATCTCTCTGCCCTCCCCCCAGACCTTGCCAGCAATAATACACAGGATTATTGCGGCCGCACGGTTTAGTCATAAACGGATGGATCCATGAATCCTCGTCACAAACACAGACACAAGCACAATTGTGGCTTTCTGCCACTTGAGCTCGCTTGTGGCCCAGCAATCCAGCCCAGTCAAACCCAAGTCCAGCCCCTAATGAAGCGTCACAATGACGGTCAAGGATCCATGGATGCAAGGCAAGGCAAGGCTGCCTAGATTGATGATGATGATGGTGGTGGTGGTGATAATGATTATGATGAATATTATAATTATGTATCCTCATGTACACCAACAACTGTTTCTGGCCATTTGTGCATGGCCATGTGCTCAAATGATCCGTGGGGTCACCGCAGATCAGGGCAACCCCCCCCCCCCAGTCTCGCCCTCGTACGCTTTACCTGCATGCGAACGTATAAGTAGTTGTATCTTTGTCCACCTTCACCCATGTCATATCCATCCAAACTCACCCTCGTCAGACAGGCTGCTTGGCTGGCTTTTGAGCTCTACTGCATAGAACATGGTATTATAGGCAACTCACCTCTTTCTCTCTCACCTGGCAACGCATAAATGTGGATTTCCCATGTCGGCATCTTTATTTTTCTGGGGGCCAGGCTCGGCTCGTGATGCATCCGTGATCTTTAAGACTGTTGACCATTGGCAGACCCTAGCCAGGATGGCATGTTTGTTTTTATGCAACTCTTGGAGATTGGGAACGGCTGGGACTCTCTTTGTCGATTCGATTTGTTACCCCCCTTCCCTTCACCTCATCTGCGAGTGCACGTGCGAGGCCTGTACATGCACCTGCGCCTGCGCCTGCAACAGTGTACCTGCGGTAGGTAGTAGTGCGGGTGCCCTGCAAAACGGTGCATGCCATGGACTCCATCCATTGTTGACCATTTATTGACTGGCCATAGTAACTGATTACGCAATACTGACAATGCAAGTCTCGACGCCCGCAGATTTGTTCAGTTATGCACTTCCAGGATAACCCAGAATAACTCATAATGATACCGACAAACCCGCATCTACTTGTAGTCCTCTTAATGCAAAGTCATGCATCATTTACTGGCCGGCCCGTTGTGTCCACCAGAGACGGGCTACTACTATCTCCCCCCCCCATACACACACAAATCATACAAATCCAGTAGTCCCTGTTCAATGTCAGAACGTTCTCTGTCAGACCGCCCCGAAAAGGGACATTGGGAGGAAGCAAAGGAAAATTCTGTGCCCTCCCAGGATCAGTATTATTACCATATTACTATCGTTCGCTAAGACATAACCAATCGATGGACATTAGAAGGTCTGAGTGTCATTCAAGGGTTGTGGACTCCGTAGAACTGTGGATCTAATCAGGCCATAAGTCCATCCTGCTAACCTCCATTGAAGCCATTGGGTCCCATCCACCGTAGGAGTTATCCATAGATCCACTCCCCAATCTGGGGCGCGTCTCGATTGCCAGTGAAGGTTCTGCTTGCAGTGATCGAAGCTATTTTCCAAGCAAGAAATGCACTCCCTGTATCTGTTTACTTGTACTTGTATGTAGGTACGGAGTACTGAGTATTCCAATATTATGAGCCGAAACATGTGTGATGCAGGACAATTTTATGCGGCTGAAATGGACCCGGATGATATCTATCCTTTACCCACTACGGAGCACTTGTAGTAGAGTCTTTGGTTGATATGTATGCAAGTCTACCAAGGTGCTTCTGTTGTATTTGATGCCATCCCGTTGTCATTCTCACCTTGCTCCTCTAGGACTCTGCTGGTTTTTACGAACATCATCCTTCCACTTGGGCCGTCTCAACGTCCGAGCGCTCTCCGAGTGCCGGATTTTATTTTTCCTTTCTTGAACAAGATTTACACACCGCATCTCATCATCATCATCATAATAATAATCATCATCATGATTAGCATCTCGGTTTTTTTTTTCTCCGTGCGGGCAGGCAGCCAGTTTAGCAAGGCACACCAGGTGGTCATGGCCATGCCTTGCTGTCATAGACTGAATCGAAGATCCAATCTCTCGCAGCTCCGCTTGCTCATGTGAGGACGAGATTTAATCATCCGAACTCCAGTACCGGCCATGTTTCTTAGATGCGCGCACGGTTAGAGTAGTATAAGGAAAAGTTTTTTCTTTCTTTTACTTAGTTGCCATTGTAGGCAAGTAATGTGTTCAACCTCGAAAAAAATTGATGAGTTGTTAACTTGTTACAATTACGCTCCGGAGATGGCCGGCCAATTACCCCCTTGGCATAGGCACCGACTTAGTAAAAAAAAAAAAACAGCGGAACAAGTTGATTTTTAGTAATATTTATGTCTCTCTTTCGGTGCTATTATTATTGTTATTATTATTGTTATTTTCTTTTCCAATTGGAAGCGGTGCGGTTGCGCTGCTCCTTGACAAATAAATAGGCTATTATTCAAAGACGGCTAACATGCAGGAAGCCTGGTGTCAAGCTACCTGCCAACTAGGTTCCTGCATAAACGCCATCCCGCGACGTTGCAGGAGCTCTTCATGCAGTTGGACTGTTTAGTGCGTGCATGTTTGTCCTGTTGACCTGAACTGGATGTTCATGGGGCAGGAGGGTGAATGTACATACAGTACAGAAGACCTTTTGTACTACGGTTAGTATTGTGCAGTACGTCTTTGATATGATGCCTTCTACAAGCGTGGTTGAATGTGTCATAACACAAGATCAGATAAGGAACCGGTTTTTTCTTTCTTTCTTTGGCTACTCTCTAATCTATGAGCCCGATATCATTGAAATTAAACGTGTTGAAGAGCAAGATAATACGAGGTATTCCCGTGCGAGTACAACCTCCAGCAGTTGTAGTGACTTGATGACGCAGCGCTAACAGAGGCTCGTGCCGTTCCTGCTGGTCTAAGAAGGCACTACCAAGGCTCGGTCAAGGAAAACATGGATTTCTCGCACTTGCGACTCATCTCTGACTCCTCTTTCATCAGCTTTCATCATCCTTCATTCGCCTCAAGAAAGAAAGAAAAAAAACACCGGCGTATAAACTACCACCCGCTCTGGAGCCTTAGCCACGTGTGTGGTCGGAGTATTTCCCGAATCAGCATCCTCTCATTTACCTTCAACTGTCTGTGCTACAGGGTATCCGTATAGGACGTCTAACCATACCTACTGTATGTAAGGATGATTGTTTTCACTGTCCCGTTCTCTCAATTGCTAACTGGGCGGTCTTCTTCTCTCAGCTCTGAATGGAAAACGTACGATGAGGCGGCCGGTGAAGGATTCGCTTAGCAAGACATTCAGCCATTTCAGTTGATGCCACCAGTCGATCAAGATGGTTCGGCCAATGGCGTTTTTAGCACCTCGCCAAAGGTCGCCCAAGCGGCACCGACGACACGGATCTGGGTCAACCCGAGGGTCTCTCTAAAAGAGACGGAGTGTTCAGGTTGTCCAATCGTATTTCCTGCCATGCCAGCCGCTCTTTTTTATTCTAATTCCTTTAAAGTTGCAGCAAAATATGACCTGTCAATACTATCTTGCGACAATAACAGGGGAAAAGGGAGGAAACAGGAGGAGACTTGACATCAACAAAGTTGCATCATGGGACCGCGGGATCTGGGTTACGATTCAGCCAATGGCAAGCACTCCATGCCGGGAGGCTTGAACGATTGGTCACGACTCCATCGCCATGATCGTGCACATTCAGATTTATCGCGATCTAACACGCATTCCCACTTCGATCTTCATGCTCTAAATTCCAGCCGCACTATGGACCGCGGACACGGCGATGAACAATGATGATGAAGCGCTATCTATTTTAGTACATACGGCCGCTCCGTTAAACTGACGAACTCCAACAAAGAAAACCCTAAACTTGCCGTTCCATTGTTGGAGCAGGAGGAAAAAAAAAAAGAGGCCGCCTTATGATGCAAACACCTTCTTAAAATGGGCATTCAGAGCGCATTTAAGATATCAGCGTGGCGTTTCCTAGTCCCGTGCGGCTCATGATGCAAACCAGATAGTTGGACATGGGCAGACTCACCGGTAAGAAGTCCCATTAGGATAAGTGAAGAGGAAAAACGACACAGTATTTTATTTCCATGAGATCTCGGCCCACTCAGACTCCCAACCAAGAGGGATAATGTTCCCATGGAGAAACATGTGTTGCAGACCAGCCGGTGCCTCACCAAGCAAAAGGTCTCTGCCAATCTAACAAGCCCCGTTACTTGTCTTGGACGGTTTGAAACAGTGATCGTCAGCAACGCAGTGCCGCGGCTCGGTACCTACATACGGTCGTGCGTCACCTCGCCGAGTCTCTGATTCTCCACGCTCAGTGGGACATCAATCCCACCAGCACGGAGTGTATGCAACCTTTAAACACGGCTCTTGGAATTACTGTTTGGGAGCCAAGATCTTGGCTGTAATTGATGAGAAAAAGAAAAATAAAAATACCTGGCAGACATTGTTCCATCGTCTATGAACCGTTTCTGTCTCGTATGGGAACTTTTGACACTAGCAGAGTTGTCGGGACCGAAGCCAAGCCCAGCGGAATCGCTTACACGTCTGGTACACCATTTCAGTGGCTTTACGGGGGTAACGCCAATTTGCGAGCCCCATGGCATAGTTTTCACGATCTTCGGAATCTTTTCGGGCTGTCGAGATCGTAATGCCTCTTTTCTCGACGATTCTATGAGTAAAAAGCCACGTTGGGACCCCTGACGCATCGCCAACGCCAAACACATTGACAGATCAGAAAAATCGTGACATGTTTTAATCAAGGAGGAACAAACCCCGGATTCGAGGTCTCACTCATCACATTTGACAGGTCCCAACTTTAGATGAAATTTCATTCAGAAAAAAGAAAATAAATCTTGGCTTGAAACGACTGAAGTTTTGGTCAGACATTTGCTTTTTCCCTCTTTGATATCGTCCTTTCTTTTTCAGGCCAAGTGTGGGCTTTGGTGGGGTGCTTGTACATTTCATGAGAGAAGCGAGCGCCCTCTAGGTGACGGTTCAGCCGGCTACCTCCGTCGTTCATATTCCAGTTTGGGAACATTTACTAAGACCATGTTACAACATAGCCGTTGAACAGAGTATGGAGAGATGATGATTCGGACATTGCTTTATTACGTTGTAACCATCCAGCCGCTGCGGCTAGCTGGTGCTAATTCTGACCTTGGAGATATACCCTCCGGAAGTTGTTGCCGTATTTATCCCCCTTTACGGCGAGTACACACAGATGCATCCAAGTTTATTACTCAAAAGGGTTACAGGACGCGCTAATGGGCCGAGCCTCCAGAGCATGCCGAATATTATCGGCCTCCAAATTTGGTGGCAGTACTGTTGCGTAACTCGGGGGAGGCTTGAAGGGGGGGAGAGGGGGTCAGCGAACGAAATTGAAACCCAACCACCAGGAACAGACGCTTTGAATGAGACTAGGAAGCGCGCGGAAATCCGGAAGGGCGCCTCCTCTTGTAGATGCTAACTTTACAAGTACATGAATACGACGATACATTCATGGATGGCGTTGCTGTACCTGGGACAAGTGTCCCGGTAGAGTGGATGGGCGGAGTCATTTGGGGCGCTCGCCGTTCACCGCTTGGGAATTGGATTCTTCTTGTGGAATGGTGGTGCTGTTGCCGCTCAGGGTCATGGAAAGTCAACTGACCGAGTCTGTCTCCCAACCGGTACGGGCTCACCAGAGCGCCGTTCCGTGGCTCCCGCTGTTTTTTTTTTGTCAAGGATGAACTGAGTTGGCCCAACTGGTTTTTGACTCAAAGACTTTGAGTGAGTCTTGTTGCATTGACAAAGTTCAACGGCGGCGCCAAGAAGGTGCACCGTTTGATGCTTGTGACTGTTGTTCTTGTCCTTGTTTGTTGTTGCTGGTGAGAACGGAGTCACTGCTTCATTTAGTTGAACAATGGCAGATCTTCATCTGGTCACCAAACTTGCAAACGTCATACTGACGAATCGCCGGCAGGGTTCTATCGACTTCCCTGAAGGAAATCTACATCATCTGTACCAGGAACCAGGTTATCCGTCATCGTTGCCTTGGAATGTAATCATATCCTCCCTTGATTAACGGGCGAATCCCAAGGAGAGGCACAGAAATGGCCCGATTTGGAAATCGGTCAGCGACCACATCTGCCATGCTTTTTGCACGTTCAATATCTTCCGTACACGTGGCTGGGCACTCGCCCTTGTTTACTGTCAACGTATCATTTTTGTTGCCTCGTTATGTTGATGGTCCGTGAGAGTGGTTCGGAACGAGAGCTTACGTCTACCATACGGTGACGCGGGTAAATGAGGGTTTACGGACCTGTCGCGGAGACAACTCGGTGTGTGGAGTTTGGGAACTATGACAGATTACTTCAGCAACTGCACAAGAACGTTGAACCCTCCAAGGGATCAAAGTGCTTACGAAAAGTCAGCGTTCTTCGGTTCCAGAAAGCTGGGAATGATGAAGCGTCCGGGTTTGATCCGGTGGGTGAATCAATCAGCACACCCAACTGAGAGCTTTTTATGTTTTTGGTGTAGAGACGAGACACTAGCGGACGGGCTCCACAGGTTTTGACACTGGCTGACACATTGTCACGGTTTGACAGTCGGGAACTACTATTGTTCGAAGAAGATGCAAGTGCATTTACCGATTTACGGTGTAAATACGTTGTTGGTGATACGTTGTAACACCAGCGTTTTCTCTCGTTCTCAAGTCTACAGGCCTGATCCTTGGCACATTGATGCGGAGGGTGTCACGGTGCGGATAACTAGTGTTACTATGGGTCTCTTCCAGACAAACGCTCTCTGAATGGACGGCTCTTTTTTTTGTGGTGGTTGTTTGTTCTGACAAATGCTCTTGAACTGTGTTCCCGGTGTGCCCCACGTTGGACCAATATGGAGGCCGGAATAGACGCTGCGGCGCCGGCACCTTCGGAGGCGCAACAGGATGGCCTCTTTCGGTGTTCTGGTTATGCCATACGGGTCACATTTGTGTTTGTATTGCCTTTGGGTGTTCCGAGAGCCGCATGATGATAATGGATGAAGAAAACAGACAGCAAATTGCTGACGGACTAGAACTCGACAGGGTCTTAGTGGCTTTGTTTGCACCCTGGTCCGATATGATTTAGGGATGTCACACCTTGATGGCAAAGAGGTTGGCCGAAGGATGAATATCGATCTTTTGAGCCTGAACCCTGAAGGTGATGAGATCGGCTTCTTGCGCGTTTTCCCTGTCACAGGGTGGGAACATGACCAGGCTTTGTGCGACGGCGGTTTTGATTGTTGGTCAGTGGGGTGGACAGAAATTTAACAGCGTGGCTGTGAGCATTATTCCCGTTTATCAATATGTTACAAGATGTATATCAAAGGGCATCCAAAAAGGGACGTACCCAAAATCGGCGAATGGCCCAAAGGAAACAAAATAGACGTGTTCCTCGGAATTAGTCCATTGTTGGTCCGGTTGATGAAACTCCAACGGTTTCGATCTAGTTTTTTTTTTTTAACGGATCAGATCCCCGTTTCGTGCTGTTGGTTACCAACAGAGATATGTGAGAGAGCTATGACCTCTCCGCAATCTTGTCCTCTCTTTTTGTGATTGCCTTTGCATTTTGACGTGCAACGGTCAAAACAACCAACAGGAAACTTGGTAGAATGACCCGCTTTTGGGTATCATCATCATCTTGTTTTTTCCCTCTCATGATCCACAGGGCTGAGGAAGGCTGATGGAGGGAGGGTGAGTGAGTGTAATTGTTTGCTTGAATAGATGATCTGGCAGATCCTGTTCATTGATCAAGTTCCAGTCTATGCGTTTTCAAAGATATCATTGGGATCGGGATTTTTTTTTTTTTGATTGACCCATTGATTGATTGATAGATAATGACAATAGATCCGTCAGTCTGGATCAACTGAACTGTGCTAATCATTCTTGCTCCGCACCCTCATTTTACACAATGAACAGGTCCTAACCTGCATTTCGCCATCAAAGATCCACCACTACCACCCTTTTTTCTGTTATTCAATCTAGAAGCAGTTTTCTTTCCCTCTTCCGCATTACTATTTCTTGTTTGTCGGCTGCTGTATACCCGTCAACCGATATAGCCGCCCGGCGACTTACAAATAGGGATACTCGAACATGACAGCCCATGCAAGCAGAACCAACACGCATCGAGATCCCCCCCCCCGCGTTGCTCCATTGTTGCCTTGGCGGATGAAGAGTCTGGAAGAAAATGGAGTAAAAGAAATATACCTGTAAGAAAGAGAGTTGATGCGGATGTGGAGTTTGTATGGCTTGGCATCACCTGAACTGTTTCACGAAACGGCAGAGATGGAAAGGAAAATAGAGAGAGAGAGTTCCACAGATGTGTCTCATGCGGCAGAACGCCATCTTCTTTTTTTTTGTGTCAAGTAAGACAAGGCAGCAGTGTAAACAACTGCCAAAAGTAGATGTTCTTACATTCCATACATAGTATGAATGACCAACAAAGACGGGGAAGATCATCATACATTCTCCAACTTATTCGGTCCTTCGGGACCGAAGTAGTATAAACAGCACGTACAATGTGTAATAACGGAAGGGGGGGAGGGGGGACAAAGGCTCTCGTAACCACATTCGTTGCGGGCAAACGCTGTTTCAGTTCATACGTTGTAGTCTTTTAAGGATGATGATGCACGGCCTAGACCGTATCAACGGGACGGTTAGACTAAAATTATACTAATAATGAAGCCTAAAAAAGAACGTTGGGATTAAGCCAGAGTTTCGGCATGGCCGTAATGAATCCTAATTCCAAATGGGACGGTGCCCGTTTTTTTTTTATGCTTGTTTGCTTGAGGCTTTGAATAGAAATTGAGTGGGTGGCAGGGATTTTTTGGGGGAGGGGGGATCGATCGAGATGGTGGTGGTGGTGGTGTGCTCTTTGACTTGTTTCTCGCAGATTGCCGTTTTGAAAGGGGTGTGTGTATGTGCGATGGCAGATAATTATTGTTCCTGCTGTTGGCCCTAAATCCTCGTATGTACTAATTACTCGAAAAAAAAGAGAAGACGGCATGGATTGACAGAATACTCCCACCTAGAAAATATGATAGTATTTTCTTTCGTGTATGTGTGTGGGTGTCATGACGGCTGGTAAATTTCACCCGTGTTAATGGAAATAGCTATGACTTTTGTTGGTTGGGTTCGTACTTTTAAACCGTCAGACTTGTTCCGCTTTCGCTAACTTTCTCCTTTTTGGCCCGGATCGCTGCTGCTGCTGCTGCTGCTCCACTGCATCGTCCCCACGAGCATGATCACCCGGCTCCTCATCATCGGCGAGGTCATCTGCCACCGGCTCCGTAAAGACCAAATGTCCTCGGCGACCTAGAGTCTCTCGGACTGCTTCTTCCAGTAATATGCCAAACGCCAAGAGGGCCGTCTCGTCCATGCTGCACTCATCGACGTTACGCCGCTGCCGCTGCTGCATGCCTCCCTTGGAGGGCAGTGTTGGTCTCTGTTGGGCGTCCCGGTTGAGAACGCCGTAGAATTGGCTGGAGTACGAGTGTACGGCCTGCAGCAGGTCGCTTTCGGGGAGGACTCCGGTGCTGGGGGCGAGGTCCCACTCATGAGCGCGGTAGATATCATACTCCTCGTAGCGCTCCGGGGCGTCCTTGCGGCGGAACAGGACGTCCTCTGGGGCGAGCCTGAGATGGTCTCTGGTAGATGAGGACCTTTGCTGCTGCTGCTGCTGCTGGTTCACCCCTGTCGGCAGTTGATTGTGCTCCAGGTCTTCATCTCGAAGAACTTTATCATACGTGACTCTTCCTTGCATACGGTTAGACTCACGTGATGGGAGGGATATGAGAGGGGGAAAAATTCATTTCAAATTTACCTGCTACGGCGTCGTAAACGGTTGCCAGGACGCGTTGGCCTCGTCGAGGAGGGTAGGTTCCTGATTGACGTGGTAACTGCTCATAATCCGTGTCGCTAACCTCGGTAATATGAGCGTTGTCGTCTGATGAAGAATAGTCCATGATGATGTTCTGTTGCTTGTCTGTTGTGTATTGAGAGAGCCGTTGTTGACCTGCTGCAGATTTTTTCTGTCTCTCAAGGATCTAAAGGCAGTGCGAGGGGGCGATTTATACACAACGTCCTGATATATATCATGATTTTTTCCCCTCTCTCTCTTTTCTTTTCCTTTTAGAGAGTTGTAAAACGTCAAGACTCTATGATATCTTTCCAAACATTCAAAGTAAAGGACAAAAAAAAAACTTCAAAAGATGAGCTGAAGTTTCAACAAGCTTTCAAGAACATGGAGGAACGTGCAGCAAATGTGGGGTGCATTAGCTCAACTACCCTTTTCGCCGTTCAAGCCACCTTTAGTGACATCACAGGCGGCATCAAACTCTGGTTTTCTCACTTGCCTGCTACTATCGCCGTTGTTGTCCATAACACTGCCAAGTGTAACCAAGCAAAAGACAAAAAGAAAGGAAAAAAAAAAAACAGACACGGTAGCGAAGCCCAAGCCCATTTCAGATGAATGCAGGCTCGCCTCTTTGCTCGAGAGTCGGGTGACCTCCGTCCCCGTGAGTTCGCCCAAGCCATCGCAGCCGAGCTCTTGCGCTCCTTTGCCCCAGCGCCGCAGCATCGCTTCAACGGCGAGACGACGACGGCGACGACAGCAAGCTATCAAGATGCCTCACACAGTCTATTAGACGAAAGACCGCATAACCTCCGGGCCCATGGTGCTGGCGTGAGCAGTCTTGCGCTCGAAAAGTTTGACGGCCGCATCCTTGTCTCCGGAGGGGCGGACGGGTCTATCAAGCTGTGGGACTTGGACAGCTGCCCGAATCCGAATCAGGTTCATACGTTTAGGCCGGTGAGCACGATTGCTAGATCTACGGGTGGACCAAGGAGCGGGGGGCATAGCCATGGAGTCACGCATCTGGCCTTCTACCCTTTTGACCCCGACGCCTTCCTTTCGAGCTCCTATGACAAGACGTTGAAGCTATGGGCCACCGAGAGGTCTGCCCTGTCCGCCGAGTTCGACCTCAACGCAACCGTATACTCCCATTCCACCAGCCCCATAGCCGACCACCTCCTCGTCGCCTGCGCAACCCAGCACTCCAACGTCCGCCTCGTCGACCTCAAGTCCGGCTCCGCAGTCCAGGCCCTCGTCGCCCACGGTGGCCCCGTCCTCTGCACGTCATGGAGCCCGCGCCACGAACATATCCTGGTCAGCGGCCACGCAGACGGCAAGGCTCGCATATGGGACGTTCGCCGCGCGGGGGGTGTTATCGCCCAGCTGGACCAGGAGGACTCCCTGGGGGTTGTTCACAAGTTCAAACACGCCGTTGCATCGGGCGCAGACTGGACGAGTATGCCTCGCTTTCGAAGCTCCGCCCAGGCGCACGATGAGGCGGTCAATGGCTTGCAGTGGACAGACGACGGTAGGTACATCGTCTCAGCTGGGCTGGATCGTCGGATCAGGGTTTGGGACGCAGATCGGGGAGCAAATACCCTGGCCAGTTTCGGGCCCGTCGTACAGAACCAGCACGCCAAGACTGTAAACTTCCTTGTATCTCCCTCGGGCCTGTCTGCAGGCCGTCAAGTGTTAATCTGGCCAAATGACCAGGAGATTCTCGTCCTGGATCTGCACGAGGGGACCGTCATCACCCGGCTCAAGAGCCCCGGCAGCTCTGCCAATCCCCTAGGCCCACGGGGGAGTGAGATGGGCAGAAACCGTATCACAAACATTGCCTGGCGGGGAATGGGGGGTGGTACCGGACAGATTGGGCCGGTGATGGGTGGTGGCACCTCTGTGGGTGCAATATACAGTGCCCATTTGGATGGGCAGATACGTGCCTGGATGCCCCAGATGCCCGGGCCAGAGGATGTGGACGAGAATGACGAGCTGAACGAGGATGAAGAAGTGAAGAAACGGAAGAGGAAGGCTGTTGATGATGCGTACAGAAGTTTGATGGGGAAGCAGATTACCTTTACATGAGCTGTTCACTTGATCTGGAAGATGGATGTCGTTTGTGAGCAAGCATAGGAGAGTAAACAGTAACAGTAGACAGACAAAACTCAACAGATAGTTACAATATACCTCCAAAAAACGCCATTCTTTCTATACTTGCCAAGCAATAAAAAAAAGAAATAATAATATAAAACAAGTAGTATCAAGTATTGACTACACCACCACCACAAAGCATAACCAGCCATCTGGATACGCAGCCTCCTTCATCAAATCCCCTAGCGGCGCATTAAACGGAGCAGGGGCACCATGCAGCATCACACTTGCCAGCACAGGATCTCGACTGCTCGGGAAGAGCACCGGCATCAGGCTCTTAAGTGCCTGTCCCAGCAGCTTCGGCTTGCGGTCCGGCGATGTGGCTGAGACGAGGGACTGAACGACTTTGAAGGAACCCGATGAGGCCTCTGATATGGCGGGCAAGGGTGCGGGCGAGGAGGAGGCATCTCGGTCGGTCGATGGTGGTGTGGAGGGGATGTAGATGCGTATGGGCACATGCTTGAGTGCGGTGGGGGCGTTGAGCAGGCGGGTGTGGATGCGGTTGTAGGTTGCGTAGTCGTTGTCTATGACGGCGCTCCAGAGCTGCGTGGTGTGGTCCTTTGACATTTTCATAATCTGGTTGGCATTCCCATTACGCACAAAGTCGGCCTTTTTGTTTTATATGTTTGCATATATCAGCTACTATTACTCTTTACCCTCTCTCTCTCTCTCTCACTTTCTCCCTCCTTTGCAACAGCAAGTTCCCTACCTCTTTAACGCTATTGAGAAACGTGTCGGCGATATCCCACGACACTCCATCGTTCACCACCAGCCTCCATGGCAGGCTCGGCTGGTACAGGTCCACCAGCAGGCCGACGGCCAGGTTCCTGAGCTGCACGTCCTCAAAGTGGAAGCTCGAGCAAGGGCCGCCGAAGAAGGCGGACAGGCGCGGCAGCAGCAGCGACAGGTAGCTGAAGCGCGCGATGCTGGTGATGAAGGGCGTGGTGGGCGAGGAGGGGTGTGTGATGTGCAGGGGGATGTGGGAGGCCCAGAGGGCTTGAGATAGCGAGGAGGGGGAAGAAGAAGACGAAGAGGAGGTCGACATTATGAGGGGGATGGAGACATGACCGGGGGGAGGGGGGGAAGAAAAGCAAAGGGAAGGGAGAAGAAGAGAAGAAAAAGGAAGAAGACAGCCCCTGGGACCAAGTGTGCCTGTTTCTTGAGGTTGGAGATTGGAGACAAGGGCAGTTTCAATCTATGCAAGGTCCGTCACGCTGCCAATGGTAGAGGTGAAGTCAGCCTTGGAGCGACGGGTAGTGGGTGGTGGGGTTGACTTCTAGTGGGGGGGGCTTTTTAGCCAGAAGCTGCATGTGCCTGATGATGTACCTCAAGTACCATGTACCGTATACCATCCAATGTATTTGCTACTAACCTACCTGTAGTACATACCTCAGCCTGGTGTGGGGAGGGGAGGGGGGCAAGAGAGCCTCTTCCAGCCTCATCAAAAGCATCCATTTCCTCTCTCAAACCTTCACCCTCCGCTATCACGACGCAAAACAAAAATCAATGACAACATAAAAAGGGCCACCACCAACCAGCTTTTGCATAATGCACCCAGAATATTACTCATAACCTCGACAGCCTCAATATCGAAATCTCGCTTCACCGCTGCTGCTGCTGCCAACTTGCGTCCAGTCAAGCAGACGAAGACAAGTCAGCAGGCAGATGCTGTGTAACAACTTGGCGTTCAATATTTACTCCCCGGCTGTCAAAGTTCCCCGCTGTTTATGCAAAGTCACCTCGGATAATGACAAATATTTTTATTTTATTTTATTTATTTTTATTTTATCTTGCTCCGTTGGCGGCGAAACTAAATACTTTGAATGCAAGAAATATGCATCTTGGATCAAGTCGTCACATTATCCCTGGATATCATCCCCATAACCTGCATGTCACGCAAACATTCCATCTTCACAATCTTGCATATGCCAACAAAAATCATTTGCCAATTTGAGAAAAAGGTGATAAACCAATACAATGTTCGTTAATCAGACTATAGGAAATTCGTAATGTTACAACTCATAAAGTACAGACTAATGCATCCTCGAATTGTGTTCTCCCCGTCCAATCCCTGCTCAATTCCTTTCAACTTACAGCCCACGGTGCTGTTCCTGATGAGAGACACTGTGTCTCCTCTCACGATCATGCTTAGCATCATTGTGCTCTATCGTTGGCTCACCAATATGCTTCCTCAAAACCGAAGGAGGCACCTGCGCGGCATCCGTAGGATCCTTGGCCGTTGTTCTAGCTCCCCTGAAGATTGTGTTAGCATACAATGTTGCTTTTTGTCATATTGGGAGGAGTACCCACTCACGACTGATGCTGGTTATCAAAGGTCTTGTTGCCTCCAAATGTCTTGCTACCGTCAAGGTCGCTGTCGACACGGGGGTCTACCTTGTTCAACATGTCTGACTTGTGAGGGCCAGCAGTGTTGGGAGCGGGGCCAGTTTGGCCATATGAGCCGCCGAGGCCGGTAGCACCACCTGCACCACCAGTGGTTGAGCCAGGGAAGCCTGTGGTACCAGCACCATGAGTACCAGCACCATGAGTACCGGTGCCATGAGTACCAGTGCTGTGGGCTCCAGTGCTGTGGGCTCCAGTACCGTGAGTTCCAGCACCTGAGTGCATACCCATGTTCTTGCTGTGGTCACGATCAGAGTCGACGCGAGGGTCGGCAGCATTGGCGACACGAGAGCCGTGGGGTCCATAAGTACCCTCGGGCGCACCAGAGGTAGCATGAGTGCTGGTACCATGAGTGCCGGTGCCGAAAGTTCCAGCACCATGGGTGCCAGTACCGTGAGTGCCAGTGTTGTGAGTGGCGCTGCTAAGAGTTCCAGTACCGAAAGTTCCAGTACCAGAGTGCATGCCCATGTTCTTGCTGTGGTCGCGATCAGAGTCGACACGGGGGTCGGCGGCATTAGCTACACGGCTGCTGTGGGGACCAAAGGTTCCCTCCGGAGCACCGCCTGTAGTACCGGTGTTGCCACTGTTGAAGAAAGCACCTCCGGTGCCTGCAGTGCCAGTGGTGCCGGTGTGTGAGCCTGAGAAGCCGGTAGTGCCACCGGGCATGTTGTGGCTTCGGTCACGGTCAGAGTCGACAAATGGGTCGGCAGCGTTAGCGAGACGGGTGCCGTGAGGTCCGTGTGTGCCCTCAGGAACACCTGTGTTGCTGCTGTGAGTTCCGGTAGTACCGCTGGAGAAGCCTGTTGTGCCAACACCATGGGTTCCAGTACCATGGGTTCCAGTGCCATGTGTGCCGGTGCCAAGAGCTCCGGTACCCGAGTGCATGCCCATATTACGGCTGCCATCAAGGTCAGAGTCGACAAGAGGATCCGCCTTGTTTGCCAAGTTGGAGCTGTGAGGGCCGGCAGTACCGCCGGTGCGGCCTTGTGAGCTGAAGCCGGTAGTGCCTGTGCCAGTTGTAGCAGTGCCGCTGGGGTTCATGCCCATGTTCTTGCTGTGGTCTCGATCAGAGTCGACTCTGGGGTCCATCTTGTTGGCTAGATTTGAGCTGTGAGGGCCATCTGTTCTTGTGGTTGGGCCACCTGTGCGGTTTGCAGACTGGTCGTGGGTGCCGGTGCCTGTGGCGCCAGAGCCGCCATAAGAGTAGTTGTCAGTTGAAGTGTAAGAACCATCGTGGCTTGCCAAGTTCTCGCGGTGATCACGGTCTGAGTCGATGCGAGGATCAGCAGCATTGCCAGCTTTTGTGCTGTGAGGTCCGTGAGTGCCCTCTGGTTGAGAGGACTTGCTGTCGGAATGGAGGACCTCCTTGACTTTGTTGACGATTGAAGACATGTTGATTGATATTTGTTATTGTTTTTTTCTTTAATAGGTGTTGTTATTGTTGTTGATTGTGTGATGAGTATGAGAATGATTCGGTTATTCTTCTCCGGAGGGAACTCGAGGCTTTATAGACAATTGCTTGAAGATGGATCTGGAGATGAGTTGAGCTAGGTATGATGACATGGGCTCCCTCTCCCTCTTCCCCCCTCTCCCACATCGCATTGCTAAACCAGGAACACAAGTTGACAAGCTAGTACCTGCCCAATGATCTTCATGTTTCCTTCGTCATTATCACGATTGAAGTTTCCGACAAGGTCCTACGGCTTAATGCCTGCTTGCCTGCCTAGCTGCCATGCATGCTGTTCCCATAGAATATGCGCTGGTATGCGTTGGTATGCGTGTTGCGCTTTGCGTTAGACGAGTTAGAGGAGCTACAGGTCGTCATATCTAAAGAATGGTGACGTTGTTCTTTGTCCCTTGGGGAACTAGCTTGATCGGATCTTTCGTTTCTCCACCCATGCCTTGGAAAAACAGATTGAAGCTTTTGAGAGCTTCCTAGTTTGCTAGCTCATTTTGCCGAGCAACCAGCTTGCCAGGGTTGTTTAGAGTGATGGACGGACTGGTTGGATGGAGTTGGTGGATGGAGTGGTGGTGCAAGTTCTGCCGTGAATCTGACATGAGCGCACCAGTTGATGACGCAACGGTTTCCGATGTGTTTGGTGGGGTCATCGCCCCCAATCAAATGGGTTGGGGCTCCGAAAGCAAAAAAAGAAAAGGTGGCGACGCATATCATACTTGCATCATCGGTTTTTGCTTTGGTTCATTAAATCGTGGCTGGTGAATGAAAAAAAAAAAACATGGCATATGTGGCTTGAAAAACAAAATTAGAAAGAAATTGTGGGGGGGAGAGAGGAGAAGGGATGACGGAGGATCGACAGGGTTGGGTGGTAGGAGAGTGCCGGACTTGACGCCATATACGGAGGACGGAGGGATGGGGATCTCGATTTGAGCAAGCGAAGGCTTCTTTGGTTTGTTGTATTGGGAACCCTGAGGCCTTGTATCTGGAATGTCATGGCAAGCTTCCGTTGAGGTTATCCACAGCAGAAATGGTAAAAATCGTATTCACGGTTTGCACTGAATTGCAGTCTGAGGCATAATTTATGGGTTATAATAGTTAGAGTAAAGCCTGTAAGAAGTGGACAAATGGAATGTTGTCTTCATTATGATAGCTAAGATGGGTATTGTTTATTCTCTCCGACATTAGGAAAACGTTGACGGTTGAAGCAATGTTGAGCACAAAGGAAACTACTTGACGTTGCGTCTCTTCTCCTTCACTCCTCGTGATCCGCCCTTTTATCATTCCATATCGCAATTAAGCCCCTCAGAAAAGCCAGTCCTATTGTTGTATTAAAGTTGCTTCTTCCATTGCAAGACACATCTCTTAGACGCGGCTTCGGCGGTACCAGCCACGATGACGGGGACGAGTGCTATCGACCACGGCACGGCGCTCATGACGGCTCACCCAAAAGATGCCAACCAGGGCAGAAACGAGCCAGAGCAGGGCAGAGAGGAAAGCAAATGCCTGGTTGGCCTTGAACCTCCCGCAAGAGTCTCCTCCCCAAATAGAGACGTTGTGCCAGTCAAAGGTACGACCGCAGCTGCCATGTGACCACTGTAGAGAGTTAGCCATATATCCATCATTGATTGTGTACACTCGTGGGGAGTATGGGCTTTCAAAACTCACGTTGACGAGCAGACCAAAGGCCACCCACCAGCAGATGCTGATGACAATGTCCACGGGCCAATGGACCAGCGACCAAGCAAAGGGGACCAGCCATATGAGCGCAAGGAATATGGACAGCGCTGCTATGACCTCTGTGTATATGAACCGTCCGAGGGACCAGGATGAAGCGTGGTGGAACTTGTGCAGATAATCCCCCGTCACGCCGGCCACGATGGCGGCGAAGACGAGCTCTGCAGCTCGGAGGATGAGGCTTACGACGCGGGACAGAGCCATGGTTCTCTTTTTTCTTGTGACGATTCAGGATGGTCACTTTGTGGTGTCTTTTATTGATGCGGTACAGGACGGCGCAATGCAATGCCTTTATTGGGTATAAGTGTTGAAAGAATACGATGAATGATGAATGATGAATGATGAAGTCGGTCCTGATGGGACGAGGATCTTCATGCGTACAAGTATATTACTTTATAGACAAGCCAAGACAACAACAATAACAACGTCCATCTGCTATATTGGCATCCGTCATTGGGTGTGGCAGAGAGAAACATGGCCACATGATGAGAGTGACGGCAACCTACATTCCAAGCATATACATGATACCTGCAGAGCCGGTTTACACAGACGCAAACAAACGGGCCTACGGGAAACTCCCACACACTAAGAGCGACAAGTAAAAAATTATACGGGTGTCTGCTTGGCACTTGGCACTTGGCACTATCCGTAGCTCTTTTCGAACCATTTCGGGGTTGTTGAGAAGTACGTTTGGGAACTTGATGCCGATGAGGTCATGACTCTTGTTCCATCTTGGCGTATTAATTAGTGTGGCAAAAAAAAAGAGGCGAGCTGCCTGTCATTCGTGCAACGGTTGGCTACACATGCACACACATTGACACACACCACACCCGGCTCGTATGTGCCGCAAAAGCAATAAGTTTTGAAGGAAGAAAAGTGTTTCGATATCTCGGGGGAAATATTCCGGGTGGGAGTTTTTGGGCTGTTCCCCGGGGTGAATGGGTGAATGGGTGGTATCTTGTTTTGCTGGGCTTTCATCATTCTTTTGGTCTTTGTGTGTCTTTTGGTGTAAAAATAAAAATAAATAAAAAGAATTTAAAAAAAATCTACTTCTCTTTAGTCATGTAGCAAGAGAGGAAACAGAAAAATGATAGTAGACTGACGTAAGTTGAATGGGATGCCTCTTTCGGGATGAAAAGCTCGCTTAGAATTGGAGGAGAGAGAGGGAGGGGGATGTATGAGATTAATTGACTGTCGCCGTTCGTGATGCAGTTTCTTGCTTCAAGTCGCCTTTTAATTGAGCCGGGGCAGCACATGATTTCCAACATGCATCAGGACGAGAGTGAAGTCGGTGCGCCCAAGGCTCAAGGCAAAGGGGTCCAAAGCATCCACCATGTAAGTTAGGCGTCTAAATATGGTATCTGCATGATGCCGCTGGTCCAAGAAGAGTCTTTCATATCCAATGCCCTCCCGTATGAACCTCAAATTCCATTGAGTAGCCGTCTTTCATAGTGCCGAGTCTGTGTCTTCATCTGCGTAGACTTATCCCATAGAGTCAGTTTTATAAATAGCCTCGAATAATGAGACTTCCTAAATCACTCGCTGAAGATTATCATGGCTTCCAGGAACAATGAGCAAGGCGCTCAAAGAGAGTCCCAAAAAACACGGGCTTGTGCGGCAGGCCAAGTAACTGTCCAACACCCCCAAGAACAAAGGAGACAATTATAACCTACCCATTGCTACCAAGGCCATTGTTCTAAATCGATAACCCCCCCCCTTTTTTTGATATAATCATCTTGTTCGCTATTCCCATCTCGTCAAATCCGAAAGAGAAACATCCCCTTCTCTTCCCTCCCAAATGCTCCACGTTTCGAAACTCCTCTCACGCAGAGACTTACCCTCCCAGCAGAGAATCTCAAGATGCCTCGACTCTACGGTCTGTTCAACAGAGCCGATCCCATAGCCGAAGAGCAGCAAAAACAACAGCAGCAGCGACAACAAGACGCCCGAAACGACGACCTCCAGCTCGGAACAGGCCCCGAAAAGTTCGCCCCCTGGTGGCCCCTCCTGGAAGAAGCCAGCAACCTATCCCACAACCCCCAATCGGAAAAGCTGCCGCTCACGGAGAAGAACCTCGACTTCATCAACGAACGGACGAATTGGAAGAAGAGAAAGCGCTCGTTCCCATGGGAGTCCTCGGTGGAAGACTCGCACCCGGGCTCGGCGCTCAGCCACTCAGCGGCGGATTACCCCTTCAAGCTGCACACCAACGGCGTTCTCAGCCCCGTACACTCCAAGCCGCCCACCAACCTCAAGGACCTGGAAAAGGTCCTCAAGTGCAAGCCCCCCGGCCGCCTCCCAACCGACGAAGAGTACAGGTGCTACAAGAGGAACCTCTCCGCCGCCAAGAACCCAGAGACGCTCGTATGGGAGATCCTATGGCTGCTGTGGAAGTTCCCGACCGACCTCGAGTACCGAACCGCCACGTGCCGAGACTTTGACATGATCCCGTCCAAGGCCTCCTTCAACGCCGGGCTCTCCGTGCCTTGCCCCGACTTTGTCCAGGGCATCGAAATTAAGGAATTTGAGCCCGTCCGCATAGAGTACATCCCCGGCGCCGTCCTGTTCAAGAACCACACCCAGTCCATCGCCCTCGCGCACATCGCGGGCGAGTTCTACGGCATCAGTCAATCCCAAGACACGGCCGAAATCCACAGCGCGCACGCCGGCGCCGCCCTCGTATACGCCAGGAACCACGCCCTGGAGCACATCTCATACCCGGACAACGAGGGGGAGTCGTTCATCTTCACCTTCACCACCGACGGGGCGACCATCAACTTTTTTGCGCACTACGCCATGAAATCGGAGGGCGGAGCGGTGCAGTACCACCAGTACCCCATTGCGTCGACAAATATGAGGACATCCTACACCGAGTTTAAAAAGGGCTGGACTCAGCTGCACAACTGTCAGCAGCATGCCTTTGACATATCCCAGGAACTAAAGTCTTTATTACATGCTCACCATGTAGAAAAAGGCGCCACCAGCTGGGCCTGCGAAGCCAACGACCCAGCAACCGATGCGCTCCTTACTTCAGATGCAGGGGGGACGAAACACAAGATCATCAAGGGGGCAAACACTGAACCCCCGGGTGGCAAGAAGGATGACGACGAGGTACCTGAGGGAGGAGTGTACAAATACACCGCAGAGGAAGAGAGTGATGGAACAATACCAACGCGGAGGGTGCAGCCAAAACGAAGGGGGCGGCCAAAGAAACAGGCTGCGTCGACTGAAGCTCTTAATGCGACTGCGATTAAGAAGGAGGTTGTCGAGGAAAAGAAACCCGTGCCGAAGAAGAGGAGAAAGAGATTATGAGCTTTTGCTGTTTATTGTTTGAAAATTATGGTTGTTTCTGGGCAAGTAAGGTCAAGCGAAAGGAGTTTATTACGTGGGAGGCACCAGTCATATCTAGATCATTTAATAAATATAGAATTGCAAAAGAATAGTTCTTTGTGAATGAGGCAAAGCCAGTTACTCTGTATACCATCAAAAAGATGGGGGGGAAAGGGCAAAAAGAAAAATTCAGTGACACCTGTGGGATTCGAACCCACGCCTATTACTAGACCGCGAATCGGAATTACTTGAATCGCTTCGAGCAGAACCTGAACACGGCGCCTTAGACCACTCGGCCAAAGTGCCTTTTTCTGATTGGTTGTTGAGAGAAGGATCAAATGACGACTTTGAAGCATCCACAAGAAAAGAGCTAGGAGGAAAAAGATATTATCCACAAACAAGGTCAAAAAGATTGACCGAGACAGGGGTCGAACCTGCAACCTCCTGATGTACTTAATCGTAGTCAGACGCTCTGCCATTGAGCCACACGGCCTGTTTTCTGACGATAACCTGCCCAAATCATCATAAGACTATGTCTTAAGACAAGTTTGGGATGAATTGAGATGGTATCCAGTCAGCTTCACAGAGGGGATGCAAAAGAATGCAAGCTGATATGTTTATGAGCAAGTGAGTAGTATTTACGGATCTGTGATGCAGTACAAAAGGCAAGAATTAAAACAGGACCAGTCCCGATAAAGTCATCCCAGGTAAATTATCGTAGTGGCGTCTCGTGGCCATGGAAGATGCCAAGAATTATCTCCTGGATACATTTAGTATCTAACCAATTCAACATATACATGCCATTTAGATGCATCTCGAGGCAACCAGTAATATTTAGTTGGAACCAAGTAAAATCTGCCTTATCCCTTATGGATGTCCGATAGCGAAACCCCATATCCAGCCTCACTCTAGGGTACCTATTCACAGTCAAGCTAATTACATGCCAGAACAAGCTGAGCCAAACACACTCAAGAACTTCACACACCGTGAGAAAAATAAACACACAATGTCCAAGGCTAGCATAAAGCCAAACCTCAACAATAGCATTGAAATAGATCTATTGCTCCCTACTCAGCTGATTTAGGGACAATGTTTAACTTGCCGAGCCTCTAACAAGCCCTCCCTCAGACCCACGGTAATCCACGGCTGTGTTTCGGAGGTGGAACCCCGCCATCGCTCATGGATCAACCCCACCATCGGCTTTCATACTTGACCATAGGGCCAGGCGATCAATGCCATCATGTATATATCATTGAGGTTGCCCGTCGGTAGATGAGCTTCACTTACACTCAGGATACTCACATACACCTCTATCTTACATTCTTAATCATCTTCTCATTCTACAGAAGTGAGACTTACACTTCTCATATACCCTTTATAGCTCTTTAAAATTAAGCTCTCAGACTACGCTCATCACCACTCCTTGCTCTCCTCAACACCCCTCTCTCATCAACACAACACCATCACCACATCTCACCCCTTCCAACATGGCCTCATCAAAAGAACGCGGTATCCGCATAGCCATTGACCGTGGCGGCACCTTCACCGACTGCGTAGGCGAGCTCAACGGCTCCGAAATCATCATCAAGCTCCTCTCCGAAGACCCCGCAAACTACAAGGATGCTCCCCTGGAGGGCATCCGCCGCATCATGTCCCACTTCCTCGACCGTGACATCCCCCGCGGCCAGCCCCTTGACACTGCCCGGATCGAGTCCATCCGCATGGGCACCACCGTCGCTACCAATGCGCTGCTGGAGCGCAAGGGCGAGAAGATCGCCATGGTGGTGACCAAGGGGTTCAAAGACTGTTTGACCATTGGGAATCAGTCTAGACCTAGAATTTTTGACCTGGACATTAGGAAACCAGACGTCTTATACGAGCAAGTTGTTGAGATTGATGAGCGTGTCACCCTAGAAGACTACGCTGAGGACCCGGAGAGAACAGTTACAGAAGCGGATGCCCAAGTGGGCACCAAAGAAGCAGAGGGCAAAGATCTCGTTCGCGGTCTATCAGGAGAGACTGTACGGATTTTGAGGCGACCAGAGCATGAGTCTATTCGTCAGAAGTTACAGGACGTGTATGATTCAGGAATCAAAAGCATCGCCGTATGTCTCATGCACGGCTACACCTTCCCAGACCACGAGGCCCTCATCGGCAAAATCGCAAAGGATATCGGCTTCCAGCACATTTCACTAAGTCACGAGCTCATGCCCATGGTAAAGCTAGTATCTCGCGCCACTTCCGTCTGCGCAGATGCCTATCTCACACCGGCCATCAGAAAGTACATTGATGGCTTCCAAGCCGGCTTCGAAGGTGGTCTTGGAACCCAGAGCGTCAAGCATGAGAGCGGTCCCAAGGGCGCTCGGTGTGAGTTTATGCAAAGTGACGGCGGACTCGTGGACGTAGACAAGTTTACTGGTCTCAAGGCCATCTTATCCGGTCCTGCAGGTGGCGTAGTTGGATATGCTATTACATCCTATGATGACAAGACAAAGATTCCGGTTATTGGATTTGACATGGTTAGTTTACCCCTTCAGCTCACTAATAAAATGGCATCATCTAACCGATTCAAAGGGCGGCACCAGTACAGATGTCTCTCGCTACGGTGAAGGCCGCTACGAACACGTCTTCGAAACCACCACTGCCGGCGTTACCATCCAATCCCCACAACTAGACATCAACACTGTCGCGGCAGGTGGTGGCTCCAGACTATTCTTCCGTAACGGTCTCTTTGTTGTCGGTCCAGAATCTGCCGGAGCTCATCCCGGTCCAGCCTGTTACCGCAAGGGTGGCCCTGCAACCGTCACAGACGCCAACCTTTACCTAGGTCGTCTGCTCCCCGAGTTCTTCCCCAAGATCTTTGGAAAAAATGAGGATGAGGGGCTTGATCCAGAGGCAAGCAAAAAGGTTCTGCAGGAACTTGCCGACCAGGTGAACAGAGAAACCGGAAAGAACTTGTCAGTAGATGAAGTAGCCTATGGATTCCTGACCGTAGCAAACGAAACCATGACAAGACCCATTCGATCCATCACCGAGGCAAAGGGTCATGACACCTCCAAGCACCGCCTCGCAACCTTTGGCGGCGCTGGCGGGCAGCACGCCGTCGCTATCGCTGAATCTCTTGGTATCCACCAGATCCTCATCCACCGATACTCCTCAGTCCTCTCCGCCTACGGCATGGCCCTCGCCGATGTCGTGGATGAGCGCCAGGAACCTGATTCTTCCGTCTGGAAAGATGGCGGCAAGGTCATCTCCGAACTCCAAGCCAAAATGGACAAACTGAAAGAAAAATCTCGGGCTGCGCTAAGGGATCAAGGCTTTGAAGACAAGGAGATTGTCTTCGAAGAGTACTTGAACATGCGATACCGTGGCACGGAATCTGCTCTCATGATTATCAAACCCAGCGAAGAAGAAGCGAAAGAGAGCTTTGACGGAAAGGACTGGGAGTTTGGCAAGGCGTTTGTCAAGCATCATCGCTACGAATTCGGGTTCACTCTGGACGAGCGAGACATCATCATAGACGATGTTCGCGTTCGTGGTATTGGAAAGAGTTTCCGTCATCAGGAAAAGACTGTGGATGAGCAGCTAAAGTCCATCCAGCGCAAAGATGTCTCTACCAAGAGCCAGCACGGCGAGCAGGAAGTGTACTTTGAGGGTGGCAGACTTCAGACTCCGATTTATAAGCTCGAAGACTTGAGTGAGGGAGATGTTATTAACGGACCGGCGATGCTTGCGGATGGAACACAAACCATTGTTGTCACGCCGCGGACAAAGGCCCTCGTTACTGGAACGCATGTCATATTGGAGACTGATAAGCAGGGCTCCAAGGATGAGTAAGTTAAATCGCAAATCCATTGAAACCTACGTACTGACAAAACACAGAGCATATGCAGAAGGCGCTGACCGAGAGGTCGACCCCATCATGCTCAGCATTTTCGGCCACCGCTTCATGGCCATTGCCGAGCAAATGGGCCGCGCTCTCCAGAAAACCAGCGTCAGCACAAACGTCAAAGAACGTCTCGACTTCTCTTGTGCCATCTTCGATGCTACTGGTGGTCTCGTCGCCAACGCTCCCCATTTACCCGTCCATCTGGGTTCCATGTCAACATGTGTCCGTAAGCAGGCCGAAATCTGGAAGGGAAGACTTCAAAAGGGCGACGTCATCATCTCCAACCATCCATCCTATGGAGGCACCCATCTCCCTGACGTGACACTCCTGATGCCCGCATTCGATGCCAAGGGGGAGAATATTCTATTCTACGCTGCTTCGCGAGCCCACCACGCCGACATTGGTGGCATCAGTGCGGGAAGCATGCCTCCTCACTCCCGTGAGCTCTTCCAAGAGGGAGCGTCAATCCGAAGTGAAAAGCTTGTCAGTGGCGGCAAGTTTGATGAGAAGAGAGTAGTTGAGTTATTCTATGACGAGCCGGCTCAGTACCCCGGATGCAGTGGTACGCGCTGCCTCGCTGATAACATCAACGATTTGCGCGCTCAAGTGTCAGCCAACCAAAAGGGAATTTCCCTGATCGAAACTCTGATAGAAGAATACGGTGAAGAAACCGTGCAGTTTTACATGGTCAACATCCAGAAGAATGCTGAGCAGTGCGTAAGACGTCTCCTCAAGGATGTGTACAAGAAATTCGAGGGCAAGGAGTTATCTGCCATTGATCATATGGACGATGGGTCTCCAATTCAACTCAAGGTCACCATTGACCCCGAGAAGGGTGAGGCAGAGTTTGACTTTGAGGGAACTGGCCCGGAAGTATACGGTAACATCAATGCTCCAGAGGCCATCACTTATAGCGCCATTATTTACTGCTTGCGGTGTCTCATCTCAGAGGACATTCCCCTGAACCAAGGCTGCTTGAAACCTATTCACGTCAAGATTCCACCAAAGTCCATACTCTCACCATCTGCTGGTGCAGCAGTCGTTGGAGGAAATGTACTCACCAGTCAGCGCATCACTGACGTAGTCTTCAAGGCATTTGAGGCATGTGCTGCCAGTCAGGGATGCTGCAACAATCTAACATTTGGTTTCGGTGGCAACCAGTCCGGTACAGATGCAGTCAAAGGATTCGGCTATTACGAAACGATTGCTGGAGGAAGCGGGGCTGGTCCTGACTGGGTCGGAACCAGCGGAGTTCATGTCCACATGACCAACACCAGAATCACCGACTCCGAAATCTTTGAGCGTAGATACCCCGTCATTCTTCGCGAATTTTCTATTCGAGAAGGCTCAGGTGGCAAGGGCCAGCATCGCGGTGGCGACGGTGTCATTCGAGACATTGAATTCCGCATCCCTCTTCAAGTATCAATTCTTAGCGAGCGACGTGTGTACCGTCCATACGGTCTCAATGGCGGCGAGGATGGGCAATGCGGACTCAACCTGTGGGTCCGAAATGTAGAGAAGACGAGCTGGGAGCAATCCCTCAAGAGTTTCCATGGAAATGAGAATCCAGGGCAGTCCGAGTACGAGGAGCGACACATCAACCTTGGAGCTAAGAATTCGGCGTCCATGAAGGCTGGTGATCGAATCATAATCAATACACCCGGCGGTGGTGGATGGGGCAAACCTGGTACGGAGAGCATAGCGAAGAAGAGAGCGGATCATACCGTGAACTGGAAGAAGGGCAGTGGTGCAGCAAGAGAGGAGGCTGCATTGCAAGCATAGAAATGCCAAGTCAGAGACATGGGTTATATGTATGTTGATATAAATCCTCAAGAGAAGAGATAAGGTGATTGAATCATTCATACCCCCTCGGATAGATAGGCTGTTAAAAGAACCAGATCCGAATATAATAACAGGATCCAAGTAGGGTTGTGAATTTGTGTTACAAGTGAGCAACGTTACCGTCCTTATGTACGTCGCATGACATCCCAGACAAAGTGCTGGCCAATAAAGTCTCAATCCGAAACCACATCCCCTCATGTAGGACTATGCCCGCCATCCCAGTCAGTCGCCGATACGAATTCAATATCCAGCATCCTGTTCGGTGACCACTTAAAATGGCTGCGACGCATAAAACCCTCTCAGCCCTACGAGATGACACTTGCCGATCTCCGACGCGCAAATGGTTGCATCCTTAGCCCCCAACAACCACAAAAGACTCGTATCTGCTGCCGACTGTGCAAATCCCTCCCGTTCGTACCGGATCGCTGGATCCTGCATGAAAAACAAATGTTCTTTATTCACGCATCAGAAGCGATAGCGTTCCATTGTGATGGGAAAACGGGGGTCCTTGTGTGTGAGGTTTAGAGTTTTAAACCGTGACGACGTAGCGTCCCATCGAAAGGATTGAAAGGGAAATTTGACGTAGCCAAGCCGCCGGGCCGTGGAAACCCAGTCAAACCCAAAAAGCATGACATTTCTGTCTTACCCAGTGGGCTGTCATTGGGGGGTACGCGATGGCTGATCTGGGGTTTTGACTTTCCACCTTGTTCAGCGGCTGATGATGTGAAAATGAAGCATCATATCTCAGATTCACTCAGCCCAGTGGCGTTGAAACTGCTCCGTCAGCAGCTTGTCACCCTTGGCCTGGAATGGACACAAATACTTGTATGTATGCAGAGATTGTCAGATATGATGTAGCACCAAACGTGATATGATCAGCAGTCGAAATCTTCAGGAACCATCTCGAGATAAAAGCCGAAAATCCCAATCCGTTTAACCATTCCTGGGCAAACTTGTCGACTATCCCCGAACCCCGGCCACTCGGCTGAATCTAATTAACCCCAAAATGCAAATAATGGCGATCAACACTCAAAAGATGGACCGAGATGGCGGCGCTCTCTAGTGGTAATGAGGCTTGCGACTGTCTCTTGCTTGTCTGCTGAGGCCTGAAACATGGACAAGCCTGGCGTCAAGAAACGACGATAGCGCAAGACACTACTCCGTAAATGGTTTCTTCTCTTCCCTCCTGCGTTCGGTGGTCGCGCGGTTTGCAAGGACCCAATGGAGAATTGCTTTTTTCTCTCTCTGCTCTGGGCGGGATCTCAGGTGGCGCTGCGAAGGACTTGACCCATCTCCACGATGGCCCAGGAACCTAGTCCCAACACAGTTTTTACTGCATAAAGGTGATCGCACGCCCTGCAGTGGTGCTTCTTCATTATTTAAAAAATCGTCCGCATCTGAACCGAAATCTAGACTAGACATCCAAGCCTCCCCTCCTGCATTGGGTGACATTGGCATTGCCACTGGCATTGTTCCATTCGTTGTTTAATGCGGGCAGCCTGCCTCAAAGCAAATGGTACAAATGTGAATTGTGACAGAAAAAGGGAGTTCGTGCGTGAGTGCATTTCTTCATCACAAACTCGGCGCTCCCTCTCTCTCCCTGCTGGGCTTTTCCAGCCAGTCCCAGAGATCGCCCGTCATCCCACTTGATCGGTGAGGCGATCAGTAGCTTGGCCAAAGCTCCCTTTGATCAAGAGCCCGGTTCTGGGGACCCACTAGAACCAAAAAGACGTCTCAACACCTGCATCACCGTGCGTATCGCTCGACCGAGGTGCTGTGCGAGAGCGAATCTGTCCGTCCCAAATAATTCCAGAGAGCCACTATGTTTTACTATTTTCTTCTTTCGAGTTTTATGGCACACCACCGTCTCGTAATCAAGGACACAACCCACATACTCGGCCCTTTCCGGTGCCATACGCAAGTAATAAGGTAGCTTAAGTCTTAAGGATTGGTCCCCGAAGCGGGCGGTTTTGCTGCTCGCCTGCCTGGGGCCAAGGTAGGCAGGCCATGGGCACACGCTCTCACACACTCTCTCACACTGCCTGTCCCGCACTGCAGCCCAGACGAGAAAGGGAAAAAAAAAGTTGTCTTAAAAAACCTGTACGGCTGGCCCACGGCCTTCGAACCGAGCGTCCTTCTTTTTTCCCCCTCCCTTCGGGACCCAGAGTGTGTGTTGTGTGTGCTCCGTGGAACGCGGGAGCGTCGTGTGGCGTCGTGTGTGCGACTCTGGGCTTTTTCTTTATACATATGTATATGTATGTGGTGGTGGCCCTCTTTCTCTCTGCGGCAGGCCCAAAGTGTCTGTCATTCTCCGTGCTGTCGCATATGCACGGCAATTGCAGCATGGTGTATGTGCGAATGTAACGTCAATGTCGCGGAAAGTCGAGCCCCAGTCCCGTATTAATACTCACATGAGCCGCACACTGTCTCGCGACAGCGTCAATCCATCAACACTGCCGACGAAATCACAGTCACCACAATCCAGAGCGCGAAAATCAAAAGGACGGCGGCCAAAATTGGCCCCGGAACGACGGCGCCACCATGATGCGGATCGCAGTCGCCGGCGGAAGGGGCCTCGGGTTCCTGCTGGCGACGGAACTGGCACAGGCGACCAATGCTTATAATGTCGTCGTCCTATCAAGATCTGTTGGGTCTCCACGCCACGCAATGATGCTGTCTCGAGCTTTTCCATGTTAACCTGCGGTGCAGGCAAGACCCGAGTTCGACCCTTTCGACGTCCAAGTTCATGTCGTAGACTACCACGATCACGGGAGCCTTGGCTATGCGCTTCAAGGAGTCGACCTGGTCATATCCACCATATCGGGCAACGAGCAACTGAACCTCATCGATGCCTCAGGGCGGGGTCGAGTCCGAGTATTTGTACCCTCAGAATTCGAAGGGAGCCTCAATCGACGGCCCTCACGCAACGATCCCTTGGACCGCGGGTCATCACAAGCCCTCGCCTTACTACGACAATGGGCAGAGTCGTCTCGGATGAAATACACCGTCTTCTCCTGCGGCGTCTTCATGGAGCGATTCCACCCCTACGGTCTCGGCAGTTTTGACATCGGTTACGGATCAAGCGCATCTGGCCCAGGAGACTTTCTTGTCAACTTTAGCACGGCCACGGCCGAGTTTCCGGACCGTGACTCCAAAGGGCACTCTGTACGTGTCTGTCTCACCTCAGTGTACGACGTCGTCCGCTTCGTTGTCGCAGCTGTCGATATTGGGCCATCACGTTGGCCGCGAGAATTTACCATGTGTGGGGATAGATTAGCAGTCCGGGATCTCGTCAGCGCATGCAGTAGCGCTGCAAACAGTGAGTCTCGCCCCTCCCTCCCCAATCTGCGCAGGGCTCGAATCCTTCACGATGATGTATCCCATGCTCTCCCACAACCAGGTGGTTACGCGAGGGCTAACCAGGACGCCTTTAGCCGCGTTGACGAAACATGTACAGCAGCACGCGGAGCTGCAAGCGTACCTAACATACTATGCGCAAATGGGTGACTTTGATAAGGTAGCCTATTACCAGAGACTGCTCGCAACAGCAAACGGGCGGTACGATTTTTCGCAGGCGACGCTGAATGAGACGGTTAATCGGAGTAATAACGTCGACGTCCAACCAGTAACGTTCAGCATATGGTTAGCGAACATCTGGCAGCAAACAATGTGAAAGATTTGAATCGGGAATTGTTTTTTTTTCTTTCTTTCTTTTTTTCTTCATCAAGGCATCATGGGCTGGAGCAGGCGTTGCATAAGGGATTTGCTTCTTTTGTGTCGTTGGAAAATAATACCACTTTTTATGTCATGTTATGATAGTCAGAGAGCTCGTGCGCGCGCTCAGGTTAAAGAGCTGATACCTTTACCTCGTCAAGCAAAGATGAAGCTGGACGCTGGTAATAGCAACAAGACAACATGAAGAGGCCTACACAGGCTCACTTACCCTCAATCACGCTCAGTCTCCCTCGTTCGTACTTTCGGTCACACTGGCCCCCCCGCGCTGTCACGTCGTAGTATAAACGTGCTCTCCGGTACCGATTTCATTGTCGTAGACCTGTCAAAACGGTTTGTGCGAGGACCTGGATGGGGCAATGTCTCAGCAGCGCTCTGATCAGGTTGGCTCATTTTTCTCAATGGTGCGGTTTTTTGGTTGCCCGGCTCCAAAGTGGTTCTAGCACCAGTAACAGTGAACACCGAACGGTTTTAGGGTGTTTCTGCTATGGCTGCCAGAGATGTAAGACGCTGTAAGTAAGCCCTTGGCAGTGCTAGTTTCCCCACGTCCAGAGGGACTCCATTTTGGAGAGGTGTGCGAGGCAGAACCTTTGCGCGTATCCGTACCCAGGCCCCAGTGTCCGTCTGTCTGTCTGTCCGTACCCTTTCTTGAGGTTTCACTCCGACTGAGAGGTGAATTGGCCGGCAATCCGGACTTCCGGCACAACTTGGACGATGGGTCAATTTCATTTACCTGACCATAACGAGCGGGATTGATAGAAGGACAGTCCGATTGGCGATGAGGTAATGACACGTGCTTATTGAGAGGTTTTTTCTTTCTTCTGCTTTACTTTCCACTCTTATTTTAGCAAGTAAAGATAGGAGCCGTCCGTGACAGGCGCAGATAGGCGGTAGTTCCGGCATTTGTTTTATTGTTTGGTTGCAGTAGTTGCGTATCTCATGGGCTTTGAAGCAAAAGAGGTGATGAAAAGAAGAGTTTTTTTTTTCAGCCATGCCATCAGCAGAAGGTATCTGTTGTATTTAATTTAATTAAAAAAAATTACACAATCGATCACACGGAGATCTCAATCGTGCTTGCCCTTGACTACTAGGTAGCAATTTCCTTCACTTGACCTTTTTTACTCGTACCTTCCCTGCATGGCTCATATCACAAGAGCCCTGAAAAAAAGAAGCTACAGGTGCTAAGTCCGACTTTACAGGGGCAAGAAGGGGCATCCAATGCAACAGGTATCACACCTCAACTTTTGAGCATCCATAGGGTCCATCATCCATCCCACGGAGTGCAGCCAAGCTTTTTAATAGCCGCGTTGTCCGCATGCCTTGGCATAAAAGTGCCGAATATACGGATTCATGGATATTAATACTATTATATAATACGTATCTTCAGGGCCGATCTGGACCTGGATTCTCGGCACTGTATCTATATGCTTGGTCACGCATACATATTTGTACATACTGACCGGTTCTGTGCAAGCACATCCCTTGCATACCATGCCGTAAGCTCCTTTTTCATGTTTCTTAAAAAAAATGGCCTGATTATTTTAGTCTTGACCCAGATCCTTACCGCAATTCTCATCACTCTGTTTTACCAGAATCGTGGCCATATCGGTTTCCCCTAACCCTCATCCGAGGCCCACCCGTTCACGGTTCATGTTCACCCCTTTCCACCAACGGCCGACCCATCACACCGGACTCATGCAATGTGACATTTCAATGCTCCTACTACTAATCCTGCATATTTGCTACCCGGACTTATGCTACTTCTCCCGCCTTTGCATCCTTCGGTTCTTCCTCTTCCACGTCGTACTCATCACCGAATTCCGTTACAATCCAAAGGCAGAATTTCTCCCACTCCACCTGCCATTCCTTCAACCGCTCTGCTTTAATGCCGGATCCCAAACTGGCTTCTCTGACCCCCTTTATCCATGCACTCTGATCTTCGTCTTCAAACGCCGCCCATCGGACGCTATTCTCCGCTAGACTACCCAACCCAGCAAGTCCAAGGTTGTCCCATCCTTGAAGCGTTTGCCAAAAGTCATGGGACATTCCGGCTGTGTCTTGACCCAGCATGGCTGGATCATCATTGCAGAGGCTGCATGCCACTCCGCGCGCCAGCATTGCGGGCAAGGGGTGGGCCATCACCGACCCACACAGTCGTAGAACCTCATTGGAAATGGGGCACGATTCAATGAGAATACGCTTCTCTTTCACCATGTCGATAAGTAAGGGGTGTTTGTACAAACTGTAGCCGTGGCCAATACGCCGAGTCCCAAGCAAAATGGCGTCGAACAAATTAGAGTCAGTGCTAGAACCATCGCCCAGTGTTTCGCCTGCATGGAAGAAGAATGGAATATTCACGCCCTCTTGTGCGCACTGCTTTCTAAACCAGAAAAGCTCTGGAAGAAGATCGGCCAAGGGTCGGCCAAGATCCTCCGGTCCCACAACATCATACCCGGCCAGAAGGTGAGGGAATTCCATCTTGGTAGTGATGCAGTGGTCCATGTTCTCGATTAGCGAGCGAGTGTCCGAGCTTCGCATGCTTGTCCAAATGAATGTGAGGCCCCAGAATCCTCTTCCTTCATCTGATGCTTTAAACTGAGCAATCTCGTCCTCAATAACTTTGAACATATGGCTATAGTCACTCTCGGTCTCTTCTTGGCGATCACGGCAGTAATCCAATGGCCAAGTGAATCTACGGACTCGTATCAGTATTTGAGATGTGGCAATATCAAAAAGAATCCTACCGAAGTTCGGCCCAGTTGACGCCGTCTTGTTTGAGGAGGCTCATAAGGCGACGCAGGAATTTACGGAATATGGGCTCGTAATGAATCATGGTTGCAACTACCACAAAGCACCTGCCAAACTTTTCCCACACTGCATCAATACCGTGATGCTGTTCATGGCTATCAACCAGTGCAAGGGTGCAGCGGCTCTTGAGCCATTGGAAGAAGCCAGCTCGGCCTCCATCAGGGAACTCGTCCGCTACCTTTGTGAGCAAAAGGAAACTTCCTGGCTCGTAGTTTTCATTCCATATCGAGCCATCCACTTTCTGAGCGTGTCTGTATCTGAAACTCAGTGGAGCATTCTCCTTTGCATCTTGGGAATTAAGGCTCTGGTCACTTGACATATGCATGCCAGGAGTCTTCAACAACTCATCAATAAGAAAGTCAAAGTCAACCATGGCGTCCATGTGAGCATGCAACAGGCAGCCCTTTGGCATTCGGCGGACAATCTCCCATAGCTTAGTGTTTTCCATGCGTTCTTTAGCCATCATGAACATCATGCCGGGGAAGATGCTTTGTTGTGTCTCCTTGGCCATTTCCTCTTCGACATTTGGTGTCCAAACCGTGGCCTGTTCATGGGAACGGATGCGATCAACAATGGCACAAGCCCGCTTGGCAATTGGGGTCAAAGAGGCACGGAATGAAGCATCGGATCTGGTAGTTTTCTCCTTATTGATGAGATTTGATCGACCTAAGAGATATTGTTGTACAAAAGGATCAGAGGTTGAGGGGATATCCTGGGAGAGCTCCTCCCAAACGTCATTTGGCATCGCCATATTGGGAAGAAGTGATTGACTGTGATATCGACAAGCTGCCAAAGCGAGAATCGTTCAATAATACAGTCCCAGTGAAAGGCTTATATGAAGCAACTCGGAACGGAATCGGTGAGGTTTTCGGGAGGGGTCCCTTGCGGAGTCCCGGCCGGTGCCGAAGATGTTTGGGTGAGTCACCACCGAAGCTGTGGGTTCAAGAACTGTCCCACACTTTGCACAAACAGTTGCTCGATTTGTGGTAGTTGTGCGCAAGGTCAGGGTATCGTCCTCGGTAATTTACGGTACATGTGACCCGGCTAAATACAGAAGTTCTGGAACTCGGACGAATGCAGACATTTGAGCTCGCAGTGGATAGCAGATTTAGGATAAGCCAGATGGCCAGATACGTAATCTAGCACAAGGGCGTCGAACGAAGGCGTCAAGCTTCCCAAATGTCCGGAAATTAGGGGGGATGTTTAGCTCGCGACGATTTCCCAAATGACGTGGTAGGCAGGAGGAACAGTTGACAAGCTGAATATGCCAATGTCACCTACAAAAGGCAAAATGCAACGACGTGAATCCTGAAGTCTTGGGGCGGGGGTGCATGGTCTTGGAGTTGGTCTTGACTCTCCAAGTAGGTTGTTGAACTTGTCATGGTGGCGTTGACTTGCAGGGCACCAATGCAACACCGGTGGTGGGGTGGAGTGGGGTCAATGTCCCGCCCACGTGATTCGACTATTATTTTTCCCCAATTCAGGTACGTACCTTTTTCGTTACTCCTCACTAATCACTGACCACCGACTCCTCGTGTTCCTGAGAGGCCCGTTCGAGCTGTTGTCGATCCCTCCTTGAAGCAGATTCTTCTGATGGAGCATTTATTCCGCAGGTAAATCAATTGATCGATTTATTGGAATCGAAATTTTCTTTTCAGATGCATGTTTTCGATCGTCAGACCAATCTCTCATCATCGAGATCTTGAAACTGACTCGGTGAGCCTGTCTGTTCCTGTCTAGCCAGGATGCTGCTAATGCAAACCCTGTGACAGTAATTTGACAGTATATGCTCCACTGCGAGATGGTCTCTGAGAGGCTCACGTCAGAGATGATTCAGAAATCTGTTCCTGGTCACAGAAGTGCCATCTCCACTCTGCGCTCCATACATACATGACTGATAGACATGCACTCACATGTCTAGCAACATGTAGTGGAGCTTGGACTTACCGGTGTCTCATCCTTCATCCATTCAAGGATTCTGAAAAAGGACACAGGCGCATGCCGTTTGTGAATGTTGAAATCTCCCAGCGTCTTATCATTGATGGTCAGTGTCATAAAAGGCCCTTCTTATCTCAAGGAGACTTTGACCTGGCCTCAAATCTTATCAGCAAGTTCTATGTTCTTGACTGGAAGGATACGAATGAGAACAACGCCTAGATCAAGAGGAATCTGCGATCGAACGTACCCCCGGAATAGCCCCCAAGCTTCCAGGCATCCGCTCAACATCTGCAGTCTCAGTTAGCGTTATCGAACCGTTTACGCAGTAGAAATCAACAGACACTCAAATTCAGCATATCAGACATTCACGTCGATCAGTGACCTAATGCGAGGTTCGGCAGTCTTTCGGTAGCTAGGATTCTCGGAATATTTGCTCGGGGGAACGACATGAGATGATCACTAATGTTCAACGCCCGTCTTTACGCTTTGAGGATGCCGACTGTGGGGGAGACGATTCTTGTCGGCATGTCGTTGCCGGTAATCAGCATTACTACTTTGAAGCCTGATATCACAACTAGGATTAAGCAGTTAAGATAAACTAGAGGAAAATGGAAAATCATTAAGCGCACAAGTATACATTCGCTCTGGGAATACTATAGAAAACGCCATCCTTTTAATCTGACTAGGTCATATACCACTGTGATGACTACTTTGTTTTTGCGGGTGTAGGTTAGCTTTTAGTACATGAGGTTCTCATCCTGCACATTGACACAACCTCCAATGCACCACTAACAGCCAAATTAGGAAACCAGAATTTGCACACCTCAGCCCCAATCAATCACGACACAATCCTTCGACAGGGAGGGGGACAAGGTTAAGCGAGTTGTGCAACCCTACCGACCGGCATCTGTAGCAAGCCGAGCTCATCACAAACAATCACAACACCATCATCAGGCTGATTGGCCAGAACCGCCTCTTAGTGGCGCTGAGCGAGTAGGCAATGGCGAAAAGAACGCAAACTCCAAAGTGAGACTTTTTGGCTTTTCTGTCAGATGCTCCATCGGTTAACTCGACCAGCACATGCAGGTCTCGCCTTTGCAGCATGACCAACGACATATAATCCATGTCTATTGCCTCACAAACAAGTTTCCAACTTATCTGTCTGCCTTGGATTTTTCTTTTATATGCAAGGTAAGGAGGTAAGCAGACCATTGATTCCACCGCCGCCACGATAAATGGCAAACATTTCATCATCAGCCTATTGGCATTGTGAGATGTTCTTCCTTCGGGTCCCCGTGTCGTCACCGTCAACGCTGTCAATGCACTTAGCCCCGGGCCGTCATCAGAGGCCAACACTCTCATTCGTGAATGCCCGCAAACGGACCCCAAAACCTTCGACTCTCGCTTTGCTCTGACCACTCAGGTTTCCCCGGCCCTTGATCGAGGATCTCACCGTCCCCCCCTGGCCTAACAAGCCACGACCAACGACCAAGACCACTTCTGCACGCTGATTGGCTGTGGCTCCCAGTAGATGCCTTCAAACGACTATCAAATCCCACCACATGCATAGCCCATCACAGAACGCCCCATAAAGACCCGGGCGCTTACAACACTCTATTGGTAGCCTTTTCGGTTCTTTTTAATATACGGCAAATGTTTGCCAATTTGGCCCATCCTGCCTTATGCGACCATCTGGTCACTCATTGCCTTGAAGGGGTATCGTCTTGGTCACGGCCGCAAGGACTATGGACCTTTACCGTGTCCAACCAACAACGCAGGCCTTGCAACCCTCATCACCAGGTCATCTGGATAGTGCTTGTTGGGCGGAAGTTGCGGTATGGAGAGACTAACAAGGCTTGGGGAGCCCGGTTTTGTAAGTCATGCTTCCCTCTTGTGATAAAAGTATTTAATGTGCTCTCCTTGCCATGTCGGATTAGAAAATTCGGCAGTGATTCCAAAGTGTGCCTTTCTTGATATCACGTCCTGAGATTCATCATCTTTCTCCTTGCTCTCATCCTCAAACCGTACTGAAACATTCACATATCTGAATCGACCCACCTATATTTCATCACACAATGACATCCGCCAAACTCATGCTCCTCTACACCACCGTAGCCTTGGCCGGCGTTGTCCCCAAAGTCTACAATGTCCCGGATGGTTACTGCTGCTTCTCCCTCAGCGACACCACCACCGGAAAGACCGGAAAGACCGTCCAGCAAGACCAGCACAGCGGCCTCCTCTACTTCGACGCCAACCAGCCCAATGGCTGGTATTGCATGAATTCCACCGACACACGGGATGTCCTGTGGGACACCTACTGGAATGCCTGCATCATCGCATGGGACGGGCACTTTCAGTGTCTTGACCCTACTCGGGGCTTGAACCTGTGGACGCTTGGGCATGATAGCAGCCAGCTGCTCTTATCCCACGATGGCTCGTCGAGCTACAAGGCTTGCCCGAACGAGTCAGGAGGCGAGATTATTGACTCGAACGACACCAGCACCGCTGGCTGCAGAGATGTCCAGCTCGCAGCCCAGGGGCTCAAAGGGACATGCCAGGGTTTCACTCAATAAACCTTCTGCACGACCTTGATCCCAACCTATGTCGATACCAGTCCAGTCATTGTGCCTCACGGCCTCTACTTGATGAGCCCTACGATGTACCAAACTTCATTCTTTCAGCTAAAGAAGCACGGATGAGATGCTTCAGGATACGGGATTTCCAGTTCATGTATATATTTCTTTAACCATCACGGTGCCGGTCACTGCCTTTTCTTTGTAACATACTAGTACATACGCTTTCTCCTATACTACCCATAAGAATTTTACATTTTTTCCCCCAATATTCTCCATGCTGTGACCATTAAAACGAGAAAACAAAGAAAAACAAAATTACAACTTGGGCTTGAGATAGTCATCCTCTTCCTTGAAGCTGACTTCCTTGACCACCTCCCTAACAACGTGAACGCCTCCGGTGCCATACACAACGGCCAGATCCTTATTCAGCTCCTCTGCCGTGCTCAGCCTCTCCCTCTTCGACACCTTGAGCTTCTCCTCCACGAAGCGGAGGAAGATTTCTTCCGCGGCGGGGTCCTGATCGCTGCCCGCATCGACGTATAGCAGCAGGGAAACCAGCAGATCCGCCACATCCCAGAGGATCTCCCTGCCTTCGCCGACGAGGTCGGCCTGGGGCTTGCTGTCAATGTAGCGCCTCATGGCGAACCACTTGCTGACAGGGTCCCAGCCGTCCGGCTTCTTCAGCGGGCTTTCGAAGCGGAATGCCTGCTTGATGAAGGACTCCAGGGCGTCGAGTGAGGCGTTGCCCGTCTGGGGGTGCTTGAGGGCGCGAACGAAGTCAGTGCTCAGCACATCGGTGGTGCCCTCCCAGATAGGCAGCACACAACAGTCACGGTACAAACGCGCGACGTTGAGATACTCCAGTTCGTCGTTCACCAGATATCCAACGCCGCCCAAGGACTCCATGCAAGAGTACAGCAAAGGCACAGCGGTCTTGCACACGTACGCCTTGGCGAGTTGAACGACTACGCGGAGGAGGGGCTCAACATGCTCAGGCGGAGGGGTAAGTGCTTCAAGAGCGTGCGATGGAGCTCGCTCTTGGGTCTTATACTCAGAGAGACCCAGGTTGTAACAGCAGAAGATACTCAGAAGCATCAGTCCGTGATACTCGGCAGTCATCTTAGCCAGAGTTCTCATGTGCAACGAGCTCTCAGTCAGCAGCATCCTGGTACCACGACCGCCGCCCACTTCTCGTCGTCGGGCATAGGCTCGAGCAATACCCAGACCACGACCAACGTAGCCAACGGCAGTAATAAGGTTGTGTATGCGTGTCAGGGTTAGGATGGTACTGATCTCATTGATTCCTTTGCCTTCCTCGCCAATCTTCCATCCGCGCATGTCTTCAAGCACCAATTCTGCAGTGGGAAGGGATTGGGTGCCGAGCTTGTTCTTCAACCGCTGAATCCAAACACCGTTCAGTCGAGTCCCATCGCTCTTGGGATGTCCGGTCATTGTCTTTGCATCTGGGTCGTGTATCTCCATGGGTGCAAAGAAGGTAGTAAGTCCCTTGGGAGTGCGAGCAAGGAGAACAGTCATGTTGCAGTCTGTCGCCGACGAGAACCACTTGAAGCCACTGATACTCCAGGGACCGATGGGAATATCCCCCTCCTTGGAAGCTAGAGCGTTTTCCGTGTCTGGCTGATGTTCGGCCACCGTCTCGGTCAGAGAGACATCGCTACCACCAGTGCGCTCCGTCATCCATTGGCCACTGGTCCATGCGATATTTGGGTTACGGGATGTAAGACGGCCGTACGCGTCTTCAAAAACTGCACGTTCCACATCAATGAGATCAGCGGTGTCAAGCTGTCTTCTCAGTAATGCGGCTGCACCGTCCTGCATAGCAGAAGGACAAGTGACATTGGCAGAGGAAGCCTCCCAAAGATGCATGCGCAAATACTGAAGAGGACGTGAATAAATGCCGTATGGCGTATCATAGCCAGCCGCCACAATGCTGCAGAAGCCATCAGTACTATTCTCGCGTAGAGTGACGATGACAACCTACCCTCTCGATAGACCAAATCTCTGAAGCGCTCTCCAACCCTCTCCAGTTACGAGCTCGCCGACCCATCTTCCGAAAGCATCGCGACCAGACCCCTTGAGATAGGGTTTGTTGCGTTCAGCATCAGAGACCCACTTGAAGACTTGATCAGACAAAACGTCTTCTCCCAATTTTGCGATCTCAGCCTCACACTCTGCAGCTAGTTTCTCAGGCAAAAAGACTATATATTCGTGTTAATTGATGAATTCGATGGATGAAAGCTCCAGTTTCACAAGATGAATTGGGTCTGATAGTTTAAGGGGGTGGGCTTACGCTTGTAACACCTGCCGTACGACGTATCGTCGTAGAATTGATTCTGCAGGATGGGCGCAGCTTGAAAAAAGCCATTGTTAGCTCCTGAGGGCTGCATCTTTAATTCTGCTATTGGCGCTGATTGAGCATCAGGACGACAAGATGGCAGATGCTATTGTTTATAAGTTGTCAATGAAGGGTGAGGCTGGGTAAGCTTATGTTTATCGATAAACATAACGTTGTTGAACGCTAGAGACGGAATGTTCCGCCCTCTGCGCCCGTAACTGAGAGAACTGTGGGGTTGTCAGCTCACCCAACCGAGGCTATACAGCGCTTACCTTGGCGACTTCTGCACGTGGGGTGGTAGAATTGCCCTGTAAATGACGGAAATATTTCCGACATGCATCTAGAAATCGAACATCAGGAGTCATTCAAAATTCAAAAGTCTCCGGCGATGCAACCATTGAACGGTAAGGCGGAATTGAATGATACTTTAGGGGTTTTTGAGAGAGAAGGACTGTTGAGGAGACGATCCAAAGTTCTACCAACTGACGGAAGGCTTCCGCTGGGTATCAACCAATGTCCGCGGAGGGAGGCATAACTCTACCAAGTATGTAGAGAAAATATGGCGGGATTGATGATTCAGATGTGCATGTGAGACGCTTTGATGCAGTAGGAAAGGACCGATTAATAATCTGCATGAATACGAGATGGATATACTTTGGCTTGCATGTGTTGCTATTGAAGTGTTGGACAAGCCGCGAAACAGTTTACATAAAAGTACAACCTCAAAGTGAAGCTTGGCTGCCCAATTTGTTTCTTCTATGGCGCTGTTTACTAAACATCTACTGCTATTAGTGAAAACAAGTTTAAACAGTTGCTCATGTCTTACTCTGTTGCCACTTTAACTGTCTTGCAATGTAACAAGACTTTGATTTTGTAAGACTGAACCCATAGAATCAGACATCCTGATGTGGCTGGGACCTAGGGCAAGAAGAATAACATAACGAGAAGGGACTTAGCCGAGACCTTAACAGATGCGGATTTTCTTGTGCCGAAGATATGGTGCAAGAAAAGGCGTAAAGGGGACTGAAGGGGCCAGCTATGGAAACTTCAGACTCGCAACGACATCACTGCACAAAAAATAGAGTTAATCACCAAATCAGCCTTTGGCTGTTCGTTTAGGAACGGAGATCATACGAGTTGTTTGTTCCATTTACTGGTCATAATCCAAGCCCCGTGGCTTGATCGATCTCCTAACAGCATGTGTCGATATGTCAGGTTTTTGGTCACAAGGGAGTATAGGAACACACAATCAGTAGTTATAAGGCAGATTCCTCGTAGCTGGGTCTCAATTAGTAACGGTTTCAATTCTTGAACAACTTCTAACTATGATCATCGCGCTTTCCAAAGAGATTTCTTCCTCAGTGCCAGATAAACCCTTGGTACCGGGCACTGCCGTACTGGCATATGGCATGATAGGCATGCATACACAGCATGCAGCGACGAAACGTCAGTGGATGATGTCGAGTGATTCAATAATCTAATGCATTGATAATTGAAAAATTTTCAGAGTAAAGAATATCTGATTATATGTTCAAGAAAAGAATATGAAAGACAACAATTACACGTACAATGGCAAGAGTTTGTAGGCAAAGCAAGCTCATGTATGCGTGTAAGTGCTCTAACCAATCACAGTGAACAGTTTGCCGTCACGGCAGGTCTTTATTTAGATACTGAGTGGGTATATAATATTATCTTATCCTCCAGTCTAGCACAAGTTAATAGGCCGTAATCGTCTAGGGGTTAGGACAGCAGTTTGTGGCCCACCACGAGCTGTGAAAACACTGCAAACCGAGGTTCGAGTCCTCGTTACGGCATTCTTTTTTTTTTCCTTTTTCCTTCATTTTTATTTGCTGTCTTTGAATGTCTATCCGAAGAATGATGAAACAACTGCGATGCTTGTTTTTTTCTTCTCTTTTCTTTCATTATATATATATATATCCTTTGCGTGGTTCTTTTCCTTCTGAGTGGTTTAATGAAGTCATCATCATCAAATCATCATGACTGCTCGACAGCCTCTACGCAAAGGAACTGATTTCCTTGCCACCCTGGCCGGCAAAGAGCCGAGCATGCATGTCGATCTCTGTGGTGCTGACTGTGATGTGCACTTCTAGAGTGAGGCTGTAGCTGGATCACGAGATGTCCATCTTACGAATCATTTTGCTGCGTTTACTTTCGCTCATGCAGCCGCCAATATTGATAATAAGCGAGAGGCCAGCGTTCTCCCAACACGTATTTGCATTTCGGCTACGTGCATTCACACTGTCACACATGTATATGCAAGTTTGACTTCAGAAGGAAGGGAGACGATGCCAATGGCTGGAGAATGAAGAGTCGTCAAAGTTGTAGCGGCGGCTGGGTGATCATCCGGAGACTCCCATTGGGGGGGAAAGTTTAGATTCGGGACCTTTTTTTTTTCCTTCTCGGATGGAGGCGAGGGGGACGCAAGCGTATGTAGCGCTTGGTCGGAATACGGGATCCGGATGCAGGGCGAGGGAAGGAAAAGAAAAGAAATAAAGAAAAAAAAAAAGACGGCAGCGCATCCAATGTTTTTGTTTTGTTTTGTTTAATACTTGTAATATAGACCGTCTTCAATTGCTTTTTTGTTTGTCGGCGGTCTCAGATGCCGGGGAGGTAACCAAACGTGACATGAGAGAGAGAAGGATACGGAGTAACTTGGATGCGCAATGCAAGGGGGGGACAGAGACATGACAGAGAGACGAGAGAAGAACATCTTTGTGTTACCTCTTTTTTTTTCCTCTTTTAGGGGAATTTCTCCGTAATGAAGAAGTACGTTAATGCTACTCCATACGTGCGTAGGTAATCAGACAATGCATTTGTAACAAAACAAAACAAAAAACCCAAAGGTTCTTTTGGATTCCATGTATGTATGTAAATCGCCGTGCTCCCGTTACTTGGTCATAAATGAGATGAAATAAACGACCGGCGCCTGATCGTCGTTCAAAGCGTTCCAGGCTCAGACCAGGCTACACGCGACTGTACATGGCATCAAAGTACCAGACACCGTACCCTGCGCCCTCCCTCCCCCCCCCCTAGTAGGACCTCTTTCTTTCATATAGTACCTATTGAACCCATTCGTCAGCGTCCGTCAGCCTGGAGTTGGGCGGTCGGACATCAGCGCGCGGCCAGGCTCTACGTCACTTGGTTGTCTGTGGTCAGTCCACGAGTTTCCAAGGGGGGCCATGACTTGTCACTGTCCTTTTTGGGGGTGTGTTCCCTTGTACCTTTTTTTTTTCCTGATGGGAATATTGAGATGTTCTCTATATTGTTGCAGGATGCATAAGATGATTTGCCGCTCTGCGATGGAGAGCTGGATGGATGGAGAAACATGCAAGATAAGCCGCCGGGATCGATGAAATGTCATTCAATAAACCCAATTCAAGAGAGTCAGCCCGTTGCATCCAATGCCCAACACTCGGAAGCGCAGCCTTGAAACGGACAGTGTGTTAGAGGAAGCGCCTGGCCCAAGTGACCGCCGGGCTGACCTGAGTCACCGTCGGTTAAGTCCAACTCCCCATTCCTTTGCACTAATAATACTACTATCGCCTTCACCTTTATGTTTTATCTCTCTCTTTCTCTTTCAGGTCTCCAATTTTCAGCGCCTTTTTGTAAGATACGCACGCGACCATTGATTACCTAGTAATGAAGACTCCCCCTCCCGGTTGAATGGGGAATGTGGGCTTTGCGATTCGCCCTGGCTATTTTTTTTTTGGTTTCGCCGTTTTGTTCGTTTGTTACCCCAACGCAGCCATCCGGACGATGATAACACACATCCCCTGCCTCCCTCCCCCCATCCTTCGTTTGCAGAAACCAACCGGGGGGGAGAAGGGACGAAAAAGGAAATCTGAACACACCCCCAGCAAGAAACGCATTCGTTGTTGTCGTTGTTGCCGTTGCTGTTTTCCCGCATAATATTAAGCATCTGAGTAGTCAGACCGTATCGGCAAATTCGATCCACCCCCGCCCCAAGCCCACAGCTACGTGTTCACGCGGCGTTTGAGCACATCACCAATTCTTATTGCCCGTTGGCGATAAACGTCGATACTACTTGTTTGCTGTACATACATTTTTAACACGTATGAACCCCCCCCCCCCCCCCTTCCTTCCTTCTGTCCCTCTTCAAACTAGACCCAGCCAAGTGTAAGCCCGTGATGAGGCCATGCCATGCCGTGCCCATGCCCATGCCATAGATACCCATGAAGCAAACAAACAACACAGCACAACACAATACAACACGGCGCAACGGCGCAACACAAGACGAGACGAGACAACCACAACTACAACTATCAAGAGACGGCGAGCCTAAAGATTAAAGTAGCTGCCCAACACCAAAGTCACGCCATGGCGCAATGGTTGCTGTCCTTGCAAACTGAAGGTAGCTCTGTAGAACCCCGGTTGGTAGATTATAAGAAAGAAGCTTCAATAATTGCTTTTGGTATATGTAGAGAGAGAGAGAGAGAGAAAAAAGAGTCAATTCTCAAAGACAACTGTTGAAGTCAACGCCTCCCTTCGATTTGCCACTTTAAAACCCTTTTATTCGGTTTCTTTCTCTCTCTCTCTCTTTTTGCTTTTCTCTATAAGCAAAAAGGGAATCTCGTCTTTGTCCGCCTTTTCACCATTGCTTTGTCGCCCAAAAAAAAACGCTAGCTAATAAAAGGTCACCAAGCAAAAAAAAGAAGAGGCGAGATACCAAGGTAGCAACGGAACGAAAAACAGGGCCCCCCTCCCATCTATCAGCAAGTAACATTCCGCCGCCGCCGCACGCTTGCTGTACATACGCAACAGCCGCCCGCCCCGGGGAAGAGAGACAACCTTGGACAAAAGCCAGAGACAGAAGGCAGAGACAAGAGAGAGAGAGGATCCAATACTTTTTCTTTTTTTGTTTTTTGGCTGGACATTTAAACGGTCACCGCTTTCGGAGGGAAGCGCCGCGCCGCCGCCGTCGCCGCCGCTGTTGGAAATCCTGTGGCACAAGCAAGAAAAGGTACTTGATTTGGTACCTACAGCCGCTGTACCAAGGGAAGAAACCACTGCCCAAAGCGTCCTTGTCGTCCTCCGTTGTTCTGGTTTGATACGAATACCCGCACCTGGTAGTATAAGTGGCTCGCCCCAGATAATTCCCACTTCCCAGCTGCTACCTACGGGCTACCTGTGCCTACTATTCTCTCCATCTTGTCGCCTCCCGCGTGATCTTTTAGACGGCATCCGCCCACGCCCCTCCATCCTTGCAAGCAGCAGGTCAGAAACAAGCAACGCAAAGCAAGAAGAGGAAGAGGATAATAATACTACTATTCAGTTCAATTTCAAGAGGTAGGTAAACTATGTACAAACAATTCCAAATCAAGACCCAAAAAGAAACACCTACACTTCCCTTTTCTGCCCTTTTGGCCGCTGGACGCTTCGTCTCTCGTCTTGGCTTGCATGCATTGCATGTACATCCGTTATATGTACAAGTCCCGTACGGGTATACATTCGTTGTATCCGTAGCTCTTTTTTTTATTTGGTAGGAGTACTATGGAACCCAACAAACATCGTCCATCCTCCACCACCACCAACTGGCACACACACACACATACACGCACACTCACCTCACTCACACGCCCCCCAAAGACCCAGTCCCAGTCCAGCCAGTCCAGCCCGAAACTTGGAGGCGAAATGGCCGGGCATCCCCACCGGCATAGTCCTGATTCATGGCCCCTTCTTTTCCTCAGCCTCTCTGCTTCCCATCCTCTCCCTTGTTTGGCACACGCACCTTTGTTTTGTTTGTTTCGTCTCTCTTTTTGGGCTTGTCGCCTTACATATAAAGCCTTGCGCCATTCCGTCTTCCTTTGCCTCATGCACGCACATCTGCTGACCGTAACATAAAACCAGTTCCTTTTCTTTTTCATTTATTTCACTTGATCTTGGGGCATTGTGTTCTTTTACTTTTCACTTTTCTTCATCTTGCTCGTTTTCCTTTTTTGGCGTCCATCATCAGTCACTGCCTCTCAGCGTTGTCTACTACTTAAAGCGAATCTCTATCCCGCAAGCGTTCGGCCTCGTTTACACGATCTCGTCACCGACTTCGACCCAAGCCACCTCTAGCTGTCCACGCATCCCACCTTCAACACAACCAAAAAGAAACTCTTTCAACCACCAAATCTATCTCTCTCCCACCCATCTCTCAAACCGCCATCATGCCTTCCAAGAAGCTTAGATGTACCGCCAAGGAGTGCAGGGAGCCCGCGCAGCGCATCGTCGGTGACTGCTCGTTCTGCAAGGGTCACTTCTGTGGCAAGCACCGCCTATTAGAAGACCACAAGTGCACAGGCCTAGAAGACGTACGTTTTATTACTTGAGAAGCATATTACAAGAACTTTCAAATACTAACACACGTTCGTTTGCAGTGCAAGAAGCAGTCTCACGAGCGAAATGCCGCCCAGCTAGAAGCCGAGCGAACACATGTCATTCGTGGCGTTTAATCAACCAAACAACCAGTCACAAACACAATACCACCACCATATCCTCTCTTCCATCAACCTCTTAGGGGGGTGACGATCACACGTCGGTCTCCCTTATCGCTTTTGCCCCATTATGGTCATCTGCCATTGCACAATCAACACTTATTTCACGCCCCACTCAACATCGTCATCATCATCATCACGAACTATGATCCACACGAACGAAACTATTTATTCCACAGCGATACGGAGGCAATGACGGGGAAAGGGAGAGGGAAATCCTTTTTTATCTCTTTTTGAGCGTTCGACATAAGTTTCGACGCCAGAATTTTTTGTATATTTTCAGTTCATTTTTTGTTTTTTACCCATCGAGGTCTTGACGGTGCGGCCTCATCTCGCACGGGAGTACCGGTGCATTTTCTATTTTGGCCATGCCGGGTTTGTTATTTACTGCTTGTTACGTTTTTTATCCTGTCATGTTGGGAGGGGAAGCCAAACGGCGAATGATTCGTGTTGTTTTGGCTTTTGGTCATTCTAAATATGAATTATCATTTCTATGATTACCTGATCATGAGAATCCTACGGTGCCCTTTTTTTCTTGGTTCCTCAGTATGAGTGTTTTTGTGAAATGTTGCGTGATCGGACGCATGACTGTCCACATGTTGATGAATCCCTGGAGGTAATGCCAGATCTGGCGTTGCTGTTTTCGGGGGGAAGCGGGAGGGTGGGTGGATGGATAGATGGGGGGGGTGGTGTGTAGTATGTGCGTGCGTGTGTCACAATCGAACAAGCCAGACCCTCCCTCCCACTTCTGCTGGCTCCCCCAGACCCTGCGCATTCCGCGGTATGTCTGGCTCCGGGTCTTGGCATGCGGCCACCCTGTTCGGGGGGGATCGCTGGACAGGCCCAGCAAAAGCCCAACCACCCCTCCATTATCAATCACTCCGGCGGGGTGGGGGGGAGAAGGTAGGAGAATCCAATAGGGGCAGGTCTTTTATTCACTATATATCTATATACGCTGTAGAAGATAGCCCAAGCAACAACCAAAAAAAAGAAGCATGGATCCCGTGAATGAGCGGGCGGTCCAGCCGTTGGGTCCCCTGGTTATTATGTATACGGGGGAGGATGATCACAAAGAGGACAGGGTATTAGTGCATTAAAAGCTGAACTGGGGGAGAAGAAGAAGAGAGAGAAAGAAGGGCGTGCTTCGGAGAAAATCGTAGACAGAAAATGTGTTCAAATGTCAGAGCCGTTGGAAAAGGAAAAAAAGTGCCAAGATTTCGGTCTACGTGGCCGAGGCACGGGTTCTTTTACGGCGGCCGGGTTTGGAGAAGGAGGAGGAGGAGGGTGCCAGCGAGTTCGGATCCGCGGGTGCAGCCGTTGAGACTGTTGTCTCATTGAGCGCAACCTTGGTGGTGGTGGTGGTGTCGTCCTGGTCTTCTTCCTTGACCGTATGTTCCTCCTTGACAACTACCGCTGCCTCCGCCGCCGCTTCGACCTTGACCGTTGTTCCAGAAACTGCCGATGCATCCTGCTCTTCTTCTTCCGTCTTCACCTCCGTCTTGATTTTGTATTCCTCTACTTCTTCCTGTTTTTCTCCAAACCGTGCGTGCTCCTCCTCCTTTAGCCTCCTCCCCTCTAGAACCTTCTTCCTTTCCGCCGCCCTGCACAGGCCCCGCAACCCGAGCTCGCACTCGCCGCACCGCCGTCCCACGGGCAGGCACACGGCCTGACCCAGACCGACGAGCAGGCCGTTGATCTCGCGCCACCTGTCCTTGGGGAGCCAGGACTGCAGCGCCAGGCGGGTCTCCTCGGGCGTCTTGGTCTTGTTCCAGCCCCAGAGGTTGGTGATGCGGTGGACGTGCACGTCGACGCCGATGCCCTCGGTCCGGTTCCAGGCCACGGAGAGGCAGAGGTAACCCATTTTGGGGCCGACGCCGGGGAGGGAGGTGAGGCCTTGGATGGTGTCGGGAATGTCGCCGTTCCATTTGTCGCGGAGGATCTCGGCGGCCTGCTTGATATATCTGTAGGAGTGAAAATGTCAGCGCCAAGGAATGAGCAGCATAGTAAAAAAAGTATTCGTAGACAAACTTGGTCTTGTTATTGTGAAAGCCTACCGCCCAAATCATCTGATTCAGCAGCTCCGGGTCCACGGCCAGAACATTGTCCAGATTCAGTCCTACCGGCGCCCCGGGCTTGTACGCCGGCAGTTCGGTCTGCAACCTCTTCATGACCACTGCATTGACCGTGTCCTTTGTCTGGCTCGATAGCATCAGCGCTATAAGTGCATGGAATCTCTGATCTTTCGGCGATGCGCTTCTATCCGCTAATCGTTCGCAACCCATTGTGTCCACTGCTGCACCATAGGCGACTCCTCCCGGAGCGCGCATCTTCCTCACAAGCTCGTACATTTCCTCCCAATCCGAAGGCGGCGATACAGTCGTCTCTCCAGTCTCGGGATCGGCTGCCTTTCGCGCAGGTTTGCGAGCACGGCGCGTCGCAGCCGTTTTCTTGGCCGGAGGGGACGCAATCCCACCCAGGAATACATCATCATCCTCATCCAAAGGTTCCGGCTTCACATATTTCGCAGGTGAAGGGGGTTCTATCTTGCGCTTCTTAGGAGGCGGCGAGACGCTATCCTCGATGTCAGGTGCTTGCGAGCTCTTCTTGTCGGATCCATTCGTTGCGCTGGTGTAGGCAAACTTGGCGGCGAGTGATCGCGTCGTGCGTCGCGGTGGAGAAGCCGAGCCAGCAGTGCGCTCAAAGAGCTTTGCTGTGTCTCTTGAGATTCTTGAAGATCGCATCGTGAAATTATAGTTTGATTTCCATTTTTATGGTGATACAAGAATTGTCAAGGCAAGGCTCTTTGGTAAAGGAGTTCTCAGCTCTCCACTGTGGCGTGTTGTTTCATCTCGCGGAACTACATCCGGAAAGATGAGAAGATGGCGTCAATTTGATTAAATTTTTGTTTGACTGTCTACCATCACGCGAATCCACAGCTTGATAAGACAATGCAGTCAGTCATATAATTATGATTCCATTAAGATTCCCCATGACTCATCTTGATTAATTGATATTCCACTCTAAACATCTATCAGAGTGAAGAAAAAAACTGTAGGGTAGCCTACCGATATTAGAACAATCGACTGTATTGAAGCAAGCTGCCACAGGGTCTACATATGCATTCTGCTTTTAGTAATTTTCTATCGAATCTTAACCATAACTGAATCTAATTTGGTTAGCCTTTAATGCAGGTTGAATTACGGCGATTGGTTACCACTGGTGGATGTACACCAGAGACCATCAAGGTACTAAACTTGTATGATCCATTCATTAGACTAAGGACGACTTGGCCCTCACTATGACTTTTCTAATTTACTTGAACTCATACTTTTACATTCTTCTTATACTCCATTACAGAGTGCGGGAGTCAACAACAGCACGAATACAGTCTCCCTGCTTCATAACCTCGAAAGCGTTGTTGATCTCGCCCAGAGTCTTTCGGTGTGTGATGAACTCATCCACCTTCAAATCACCGTTGAGATAATCATCAACAAGACCAGGCAACTGGGTGCGGCCCTTGATACCGCCAAAAGCAGAGCCCTTCCAAATACGACCAGTGACAAGTTGGAATGCTGGATACGGTTGTCAATACATAAAACAGACAAACGGACGCAGAATATAACTTACGACGGGTGGCAATCTCCTGACCAGCAGCGGCGACACCAATGATGATGCTCTGGCCCCAGCCCTTGTGGCAAGCTTCGAGAGCCGCTCGCATGACACCAACGTTTCCTGTGCAGTCAAAGGTGTAATCGCAACCACCATCGGTCATCTCAACCAGCTTCTCAACAACCGTCTGCCCCTTCAACTCGTTGGGGTTCACAAAGTCTGTGGCACCAAACTTCTTTGCCCACTCTTCTTTGCTAGGGTTGACGTCGACGACAATAATCTTGCTTGCCTTGTTGACAACGGCTCCCTGAACAACCGAAAGACCGACACAGCCGGCACCAAAGATGGCAATGTTGGAGCCCTCCTCAACATTGGCAGTGACTCGGGCAGCACCGTAGCCGGTGGTGATACCACAACCGAGCAGACATGTCCTGTCCATAGGAGCATCTTGTCGCACAGCTACAACCGAGATGTCGGCAAGGACGGTGTACTGAGAAAAGGTCGAGGTACCCATGAAGTGAAGAAGATCCTTGCCTTTGCACTTGAAGCGGCTGGTGCCGTCGGGCATGACGCCCTTACCTTGAGTGGCTCGGATCTTGCCACACAGATTGGTCTTGCCAGACTTGCAGAATTTGCACTCTTTGCATTCTGGGGTGCTGGACGGAGGTTAGTATTTATTGTCTGAAAGACCATCTACCTTGATTGAAAGGAGTCCTTACTAGAGGGCAATGACGTGGTCACCGGGCTTCACGTTTGTGACGCCTTCGCCGACAGACTCAACAATACCGGCACCCTCGTGTCCCAGAATGACTGGGAAAGCACCCTCGGGATCCTTTCCAGACAAAGTGTAGGCATCTATCTCAATTAGCTATGACCTGTCGCTAAGCTTTGCTGGTTGACATAGCCTACCTGTGTGGCAGACACCAGTGTAGTAAATCTGGACACGGACTTCGTGAGCCTTTGGGGGAGCGACTTCAACATCCTCAATGCTCAACTCCTTCCCGGCCTCCCACGCGACGGCGGCCTTGCAGGTAATTGTCTAGTGACTCCATTGTCAGTCGAGGGATGCGTGAACATTTGACCAAGGTGGGGTTGCTGAGTATGGAGGGGTAGTTTTGAGAGAAACAGTGGATGACGTTGGATTGTATTTACCTTTCCAACAGTATCGGCCATTGTTTAAAAAAAGACGATATGACTGTGTCTGGAAATTGGGTTGTATGAGTCAGTCGAGCTCAAGGGGACTAAAAGTTGAGGCTTTGAAGGTGGAGGATGCCTTTAATACCTTGAATATCCGCTGGTGTTTTGCTGTGGAAAGGAAAACCGATGTGACTGTGGCAACAACACCCCGAACGTATCCGAACAGAGAGGTTTCCCCGCTACAACTGTGGTGGAGATAATTTAGGTCCATCTATATGCCCCGCGCCGAGCAAAAAACAGTGAGGCGGCCACTCCGTACTAACAGCATGAACTCATCTCCGTATGTGGAGATAGGTGATAAAAAGATTCCGCGGAACTTCTGCGGCGGAATAGTGATGCGTTGAAAGATGTCTCGGAAAGTATTGCCAAGGATTTGAAGTGAAGCCGACTGTTGAGAGATATTGACTGTTCTGCATTGCTGTGCAAGCTCGTTATAGCAACTATTATTAGATAGCCGAGGCCATAAGCATAGATGCTGCACTTTATGCCCCAGCATTTATTCTTCTTCTTACCTGGATAAGTCCTATCTTCAAGACTAAGAATTGGTCACGATGCACTTGAGGTTTGCTGTAAACATTATTTTAACATCCGTATAAGCCTGGCATAGACAGTGATCTACAGCAATGCGCCTAGTAGATATGTAGTCTAGATTAGAGCTTATCGGCGAGCTACTACACTAATGCACCTGCGATGAATTGAAATGCTATTACGGTTATAAGCCCAAATGGACATGAATTTCTGTAGCATAGAGGGCATTTGACTTGTCTTCTGTTACAAGATAGCATAGATCAGAACTTACCAAAGCTGAATTTGCCCTTATAGAGTGACAGTGTCGTCATACTTAGATAATCAATGCTCAGCAGGATGTGGTGAGTTCGGTGAACATCGGTGAGAGCCGGCTGAATTTCGGATCGCATTCACCTGTCGCGACAGCTCCAAAAAATATCCCGACGCGTGCTCTGCCTGGGATGTGAATTGGCATAACTGCAATCATTCACAAATTGCGTCGACCCTCGCATCGCCTTACAATCAATCTCAATACGATACATGTCGGATATTCCTTGAGAGCCCAGCGCTTGTGACAGCCGTCTGCCACTGGCTCTGCTAAGGTGCCCATTCTGGAAAATTAGGAGATCGGATAGCAACAACAATCATGGCATTCAGATTTATGGTCGATTCCAGCCCAGCGTCCAACGCAGGGCCCGCTACACCGGACAGACGAGCGAACCGTACCTTTGGTCACTCGCAATACGAAGACTCCCCATCTATGACACCCGCTGAACCTCCCCCATCATCTACAGCTTCCTTTACCCCGGCTGGTGCTCCGACAAACTCTTTTCTTGGCAGCTCCGTCCTGGGTCCTTTTGATGGGAAATTTAGCACCAACTCAGGTCCTACGAGAAGCTTGTTTGGTCGAAGCGATGCGTCGAATGCCCCCCTCGGACGATCCATACGAGGACGAAGACCTCCTTCAGGGTTGAGCCGACAATTCACCGCTGATGATGCAGACGAAGATGAGGAAGAGGATGTTGATGCAGAGGGAGAAGATGAGATGCCACCACTCAGAGGAAGCGTATTTCGGCCAATGCATGCAGCACCCCATACTCACACCCACACCCACACCCACACTTACGACGAAGGCGATGAAGATTTCACATTAGACGTTGAAGCCGAGATGGAACGATATATCGACCAGGACATCAATGCGGATGACGGAGAACACGATATGAGTGCAGCGATGTCTGAAGAAGGCGACTTGTTTCTCAACATGCGACATGACGATCGTCCCTATGGTCAACCCATCATTGGCGAGGCAGATGATCTTATGATGCTAAACACACCCGCAGCAACAGCCAGAGTTCGCAAGGAAGCTGAAAGCATATTCAAACGATCAGTGCATTTTAGTGCTTCTACTATGAACCGTGAGCTGCAGTTTGGCACCATTGCAAAGGATATCTACACACAGCAGGAGCCGGCTAGAATAACTGAATCATCTGACTTGATTCTCAAAACAGAGGACCTGGTGTGCAAACTCTATGATGACGGCGTTGGAACCCAAGAGGATAGCGAAAAGCTGGAGAGCTCTCTGGCCGATATTACATATAAGCTTATCCGGGTGTGGACGGAGTATGTCGAGGAATTGCCACCACCAGAAGGCGAAGACTTGGCTACCATTGGACCTGGAGTTGATGCAGAACCGTTTGAAAAGGCTGCCTATGTCGCTCACTTGATACTACGCATGCACCACACCCGCTTCGAGTCTCAGATGGATCTAGATCAGACACCACCCCTGCCCGAGATCCTCTTCGACTGGATGCAACTGAGCCACAATCTCTACCCCGATCAAATCCGAGAAATTTCACGATACAAGCCAAGTCCTGCATGTCACAGCCTGTACTGGCAAACCCTTCGAAATGCCCTGTTGCGAGGTGATGCCAATGGAGCAAAGCAGTTACTGAAGAATGCGGGCTGGGAGCACGTTCGTAAGGGGGCTCGTATAGATAAGGCTTATACGGGCAAGGCTCTGGAGAATGTACGAAGATTTGTGGATGCCACTTGCGAAATGCTTGACCAGTGTCCCGCCATAAAGAATGACTGGGATATTTTCAATAGTAGCTGGACTCTTTTCCGAGTTCAGGCGCGTGGCTCCCTGGATAGGCTCACACTCTTCGCCGAAGGCAGGGATACTACCCTTCTCGATTCCATCGATGGTCAGACAGAGTCCATGTCAAACATGGCCAGGAAGGCATCAAGTCAAATCCCCTGGGACATTTACGAGAACTTGCAGACCGTATACGGAATTGTCCTTGGAAATACGGAAGCCATTTTGGAGACGGCGCAGGATTGGTGTGAAGCGACAATAGGCTTGCTTGGCTGGTGGGATGAAGGAAGCCAGCGCCCAAAGAATATAGGACTCTCGCAATCTTTCGGGTTCGGGGCATCAGCAGCACCATTTGGAAATGGGGACGCTGATAATTACTTTGAGCGTCTTGTTACGGTTTTCCATCAGGTGGTTGACTACGGCCTGAGTCCAAACGCGATGAACCCCGTCGAAGTTGCGATTGCATCGGCTTTTGAAGGTAATGTAAACGCAGTTATAGGATGTCTGCGAACATGGTCGCTTCCAGTAGCCTGCTCAGTTGCCGAAATTGCCTCTCTTGGACAGTGGCTTCCTAGACCAGAGCCGATCAAGAAACAGTCTTCTGACGCTCTGGACATGGATGACCTGATGCTTCTTGGAATCACCCAGCCTTCCGGTGACGATACAGACGGTATCAAGGATACCACACTTGTGATTTATGCTAGGGAACTGGCTGGAATTGACAATCTCTCGGCACAGCGGGATGGCTGGGAGATGGCAATCCAGGTACTTGGGCGAATGGATGTGCCAGAGAAGTCTGAAGAGACCGTTGGCGAACTGCTGCGTGACCTTTTGGCTACCTTGGACGAACATTCAAGCTCAACTGTAGATAAGATGTGGAAAATATTGGGTGATCTCGGCATGATGAATTATGCCGAGGAGACAGCCGAGGTTTGTACAGCCGTTTCTAGGATTGTGGTTAAGCTAACTCGCTATGTAGACGTTTGCAGAGATTCTATCAAAGGAATCACACAGATATGGCGAGGCCCTTTGGTACTTTGCGCTCTCTCATCGTACAGATAGAGTGCGTGAGGTCTTGAACCTTCTCATGTCGTACTCATTGGTTCAGTCAACCGTGTATCCGGCCGAGAAGGATCTGGACGAGGACCTCAAAAACTTGCTTCGGAAGCGAACCGAAACGCTCGAGGAACGTGCCAAGCAGGACTTGGAGGCTGCACAGCTGCTGGGTCGTATGCTCAGCGGTTATGCCACATTACGCAAGTTTTATGAGGTTCGGGATCAGATCAAACCCGAGGAGACATCACCGTCGAAGGCATTGGTCCTGAAGAAACAAGCCGCCTTCGCGCTCGTTGCAGTCATCTCAAGTTCCAGTGACAACATTCGTGGTGGACTGTATGATGAGACCAGGGATGCGGTGGTGAGTGAGGATTTTCTTCTGGCACTGCTTGGTGAGGCCACCGTCTTTATCAACCAGTCACCATCCATCATCTCACTGGAGCAAATCGACATTCTCTTGAAAGCGGTGGAGGATATCCAGACGGTGGGCTCTCGCGTGTACGAGACATGCGAAGAGTTCTTTAACCTGGTGCTCTCATCAGGTCAGGGCCTTAAGGGTTCGACCCCACAGGACCTGATGAGGTCGACAAATCTTGGTGCCAGCTACATGATGAGCGGTGGCTCATTACTAGCGAGCCACATGCAAAAGTCGGTAATGGGAGGTGGAAAGGTGAACAGGGGATGGGACTGGAGGAAAGGAATGATGGCAAACAGCAAAGGAGAAGACGTGCTTCGAAAGTTGCGCTTGGGTCTGGCCAAGGACCTGGCAGCGCTATGGTTGGAAGATGCAGATGGAGTTGCCATGTACTAGAGGCGCGACGAGAAAAAATTATTGGGACTGCATGAACTTAATAATATGAAGCTACAAAAGAAACGAGGATGATGAGGGAGGGTTACTTGCGAGGGTGTGTAGGATATGTAGATGTTGTGATTTTTTCGATATTCATGGATATCATGCACTGGGTGGTGGTTTAAAGGTTATAATAGACGCCATGGCGATTCTCAAGCGTTATCATGTTCCTTCTTTATGAGATATTGAAGGGTCTGGACTACCATTTTATGATGGTTTACTCGTTTACTCGTTGTGCTGTAGATGTCTTGCGCTGACAGTATAATTGTAACGCATCTCAAACCATCCCACATGCCCATCCATGCCTCACCCGCTGGAATGTCACCGTAGCAGCCATGTCTCCCCCGCTAAATGTTCACTGTGGAGACAATGCCCCGCCAGCTCATGGTTCCCAATCCGATACCGCGCATTTACAATCCTTGAATGATTCACACACTCTCAAAACTTAAACTCGCCTCTTCCCCCCTGGAGTTTGAGCTCGTGGAAGCATCACATAGCACCAATTGATACAGGCGAAACGCTCTGGAGGTGCCATGACGGTATGAGAAAAGGCATTTGGTATTATTTTTTGTGGTAACTGTCATTTACTGACATGTCTTTGCAGAGTCTCTTGCGACGCGCTGGGTCTGGCTCCGGCCATGGACTTTTGTATCGGCCTGCGCTCAGTGTCTCTGCTGGTAGGAGGTTTTCGACGGTAAAGTCTTTGCCGCCAACGTATGAGAAGCTGTTTACCAAGTACACGGACGTGAGACGTGTGCTGGGTAAGCAGAGACTCACCCTGGCGGAGAAGATCCTCTACAGCCATCTCCACAATGTAGAGGAATCGTTGTTGAGTAACACGGACAATGGACGCAGCATCCGCGGCAAGGCCAATCTGCGACTTAACCCCGATAGGGTGAACATGCAGGATGCGTCGGCGCAGATGGCCCTCCTGCAGTTCATGTCGTGTAACTTGGAGAGACCGGCTATCCCCGCGAGCATCCACTGCGATCACTTGATTGTTGGCTCCAAGGGCGCGGGCGATGACTTGCAGGCCGGCATTCAGGCCAACAAGGAAGTCTTTGACTTTCTAGAGTCTGCGGCTCGCAAGTACGGAATGGACTTCTGGCCGCCTGGAGCGGGCATTATCCATCAGACGGTGCTGGAAAACTATGCCTTGCCGGGCCTGATGATGCTGGGCACGGATAGTCACAGCCCGAATGCGGGTGGTCTCTGCACGGTGACTATTGGCGTGGGAGGTGCAGATGCCGTGGAGGCCCTCGTTGGTGCGCCCTGGGAGTTGAAGGCTCCCAAGATTTTGGGTGTTCAACTTACAGGCAAGCTGAACGACTGGGTTGCCCCCAAGGACGTTATTCTCAAGTTGGCGGGCGAGCTTACCGTCCGTGGTGGTACTGGTTCTATCGTTGAATATTTTGGCCCGGGCGTAGACACTCTGAGCGCTACTGGTATGGCTACTATCTGCAATATGGGAGCAGAAGTAGGCGCCACCACTTCCATCTTCCCTTATACGGAAGCGTCAGCTCGATATCTCGAGGCCACTCGCAGAGGCCAAGCTGTTGAGAATATTCAGGCTCTACAAAATTTCCCAGGCAGTGGCACCTCCGAGGATGCTCACTTCCGTTTCAAGGCTGATGAGGGCGCTGAATATGATCAGCTCATTACCATTAACCTTTCCGAGCTGGAGCCACATATTAATGGCCCCTTCACTCCTGATCTGGCTACCCCTCTGTCCAAGTTCAAGGACGTAGTCAAGGCACAGGATTGGCCAGAGAAGCTCTCCGCTGGACTTATTGGCAGCTGCACGAACAGTTCTTACGAGGATATGACGCGAGTTGAAAGTCTTCTCAAGGAGGCCGCGGATGCTGGTCTCAAGCCAGCTGCTGACTTCTACATCACTCCCGGTAGTGAGCAGATTCGTGCGACTCTCGAGCGTGATGGCACGTTGGAGACGTTTGAAGCAGCCGGAGGCGTGCTTCTCTCAAATGCTTGCGGCCCTTGCATCGGACAGTGGCAGCGTCAGGACGGCGTCACGAAGGGCACCTCAAATGCCATTCTCACATCTTATAACCGAAACTTTCGCGGAAGAAACGATGGCAATCCTGACACCATGAACTTCCTTGCCTCACCCGAAATCGTCACTGCCATGGCATTTGCTGGCTCAACAACGTTCAATCCCATGACGGACTCTCTCAAGACACCAGACGGCAAGGACTTTAAGTTCTCTCCACCTCATGGCCTTGAGGGTCCTCCAACACCATTCGAGTCTGGCGTTGCATCCCTAGGCGTCTTGTCCCAGGAACCCGACTCAACCACCGAGGTCGCCATCTCACCAACCTCGGAACGTCTTGCCTTCCTAGAGCCCTTCTCACCTTTCCCCAACACTGATCTCTCTAACCTTCGCGTCCTTGTCAAAGTCACCGGCAAGTGCACAACCGACACCATCTCCGCCGCCGGTCCCTGGCTCAAATACAAGGGCCACCTCCCCAACATCTCCACCAACACCCTCAACACCGCCATCAACGCCGAAACCAACGAGGTCAACGCCGCTTACGACCTCGACGGCTCCAAGCACACCATCCCCGAGCTCGCCCAGCTATGGAAGGACAAGGGCCAGGAATGGCTCGTCGTCGCGGAGCACAACTACGGCGAGGGGTCCGCCCGCGAACACGCCGCCCTGCAGCCCCGCTACCTCGGCGCGCGCGTCGTCCTCACCAAGTCTTTTGCCCGCATCCACGAGACCAACCTGAAGAAGCAGGGCGTCGTGCCCCTGACATTTGCCAACGAGGCCGACTACGACAAGATCTCTGCAGGCGATGAGGTCAGCACCGTGGGATTATACGACATGCTCAAGAATCAAGGGCAAGGAGACGTCCATCTGAGAGTAACAAAGAGCACTGGCGAGGAGGTTTTGATTCCGACGAAGCACGCCGTGAGTAAGGACCAGGCCGGGTTCATCCTAGCAGGCAGTGCCTTGAATTTGCTATCCAAGGGGATCTAGATATCCCATCTAGGAGGGATCTGTAGGGGAAAGAACATCTATGTAGGCGTGATAAGATGACTAAAGAAAGGAACTGGTCTTGGTGGGACGCTGTTTTCGTTTTATTTCTTTTTTTGATGAGGCGTTTGAAAAAAGGTCAGTTGACAATGAGCGATACGATAGCACAATAGGAAAAAGCAAAGTTTTTGGAAATTTGAAAAGAAAAAGGCCCAAAATAGGAGTTGCTTTGCTGACACGGGAATAAACAAAATAAACCCAACCACACTATGCTTTTTCGCAAGATGACTATATCCTAGGTGCAGCATATAGGAGCCTCGCATTCCTTTTTCTGTGTCTTACGGCCGTTCCTAGTTGCACGTCCCTCCCCTCGAAATAGTCCTGATCAGCATAATCAACCTATGCACCCAGCCTTCATACTCGATTCACACACTCCTTGCAGTTCAATCACCTCCGTGGGATCCATGACAATTGTCAATTCTTTTAAGAAAATCAATCTACACCTAGATAAATTTCACCACTACTACCATCATCATCCTCTTCCTGTTTCAGAGATTGGAACGCTTTGGCAAATTCGAAACGCCATATCCATGCTTGTAGATATTATTTTCTTTTCCTGATTGGAACGCCCTCCTCCATCCCCTTACGAATAGTGCAAAGGCCAAGCCAAACGAACAAACAAACAAACAAATAGATAAATTACAACGCCTCCAATCTTGGTTTTGTTTCGGTCAAAAGGTATCATCGCGAAATGCCATAGCTTCCAAAGTAAGAAAGTCTATGCTCTAAGAAGCCTTCTTTTTTTCTTCCATCTAGGGTCGTATTCGCAATCATTTAAATCATTCAAAAAATTCAGGCATTATTGTTTCAGGTGGCTTCGCGTCGTCGCTTTTTTGAGACATTCTGCGTTTCCTTTAGCACGTTCATGTACTGATCCATTACTTGCTGACGGACGCTATCCACTGCGCGTAGACGACGAAGGTTCTTGGTTTTCCTTTCTCGATGCCACGCACAGGCCTTTACCCAGGCCGGATTCTGCAATACGTCTTCTGGTAATTGATCTGCTGGAACATCACCAAAGTCAATAGGCCTGTTATAGGTCCATGGCTGTGGATCTCGACGTAATGACTGCTGCCCTGACTTGGCTGACGCTATTCTTCTCTCCTTCTCCATTTCCTTCGTTCTCAGCCATCGCTCACGTTCCGCGACTTTACCAAACCAATCCTTCCGTTGGCGGCGGCGGTCTTCAATTTCCAGTGTCTTTTCCTTGTGCCACTCATCAGATCGATTATAGAGTCTATGAATTACCGGATTGATTGGTAGATACAATCTCTCGTCTTCGTGGGCGTGTGTTGAAGAACTGTGCCGTCTGTGCTGCCTATTTGCCAGAATAGTAACACCTGGCGGTGGCCGCATGCTGGATTGACGATATATCATGGTATCAAATGCCACAGAATCAAATTTGAGTATCAAGGCTTTTCTACGCTCCTCAACTGAAATTCGGGATGGCAGTTTGACTTTTTGCACCATAGATATATCTGTTCTAGGTGTGGATGGAGCCATACTATGGCTCGTCGAGCGAGTCGGGACTGATTGCTTGCTACTCGAGCGCTTCGGTGCCAAAGTAGGTCGTTCTTGACGAGGACTTTGAACAAGACTGAAGTATTCTGTTCGATAAGAGGTGGCAGAGACTTCGTTGTTGGTATCTGCGTGGTTTTCAGACGACTGCCATGTAGGGGATTCCATCAAATCTGTCGCCAACGTCATTGAAGATTGTCTCGAGCTTCTCACATCCGGTTCAGATATGTGCCGTATTCGAACATCATCAGCAGCTGGAGGCCCCAGAGGATGCGATATTGATGTCGTCACTCCTTGCGGGCCAGCTTCACCAGAAGGCGGGGTTATAGAAAGAATAGGTGATGGTTCCAAACTTCGGGGTTTGGTTGAATTTTCCAACGTCCTACTTAAGGAGTTTGATTGGTTCCTATTCATATTCGCTTGGGATTGCTGCGCGTGACCCGAAACTTCCATCTGCACCCGCTTCCCTGCTTTCTTAGGACTATGCAGAGGAGATTCTACATCTCCGAAAGACGTCAAGCTGTTTAGCCTCTTGCTCGGTATTTCCACTATGATACCAGAGCGACCCTGTGGATATGATTTTTCAGGCTGCTTGGAGGGCTTCGGTGCACTACCGCCAGTAGGAACGGGAGAGTATGATTTCTCGGAAATAAAATCTCTATGCCTCACCAAATCTAAATCTGGTGGCGGCACTAGAGGTAAAGCATCCGCTATGCGAGGCAGGGTTTGGTGACTGTGGGCAACCGGCCTTTCCGAATTATAACCTTGTGAGACGTGATGCTCCACCATATTCGTAAGAGGAGCAGTTGCTGCTACGATCTTCTCCATTGGAGGAGAAATGTGCAAACTCATGCTGGGAATAAGAGGCGGCTTCTCTGATATCCTGTAAGGACTATTCCCGCGATCATTTTGAGAAATCGTAGCATTTAGAGTTGAGGATTCTCTAGGTAGTCGCCTTGGAGGCTGGGGTAATACTTGACTTGTCATGGAAGCGACTGGTTGGTTAAATCCAATCCGCGGTTTATTTATCGCTGTCCACTTAGTGCCTTCGATACTGGTGGGATCTGGAGAGGTTGTGCTTGAGTCTGTAGGTGCATGAGGCTGCTCTTGCTTGACTGAAGCGACTGGTCGAAAAGAAAAACGTTTACTTCGTTTGGCCGTGTGCTTGACTTCTTGTACTGGAGGACGGCTCGGGTCCAAGCTTGGGGGCACTGACCCATCTTGGAATGCGGCATTGCCAAGATTTTGATGTTTGCTACATGTGGATGCTGCAATAACAGGCTCCTGGCATTCCCAGACGGAGCATGTGCCCCCGACCTTGGACAGCGCATTCTGACTCATCATGTCCAATGGCTTGATGAGGCTGATCCCGCAGGTAGAGGATAATTTCTGATTGTCATTGCAGTTTGAAGCGGCAGAGTTGGAAGCGGTAGAATTATTTTTTCTATGCAAAAGACAAGAGAGATGGACGATATGCGGCAGAATGACCAAGTTCCTATCTGATGCATCTGTCTGACTGACCAATCCAATGCATGCCGTGGCAAATGTGATTTAGCCTATACGTAGCTGCAGTGGTGCATTAAGATTCTGGAGCAAACGGTCCTAGGCAGATAGACTCCAAGTCAGTAAGACACGTAAAAAAAAAAAAAAAAAAACGCCAAAGAAAGCAAAAGAATAAACAGCTTCAAAAATAGTTTCAACGTCAGATCTTTTCAGTTTATTTTATTTGGTCGTCAAGCTGGGAACAGCAACGGTTACAAAATCAAATATTTCCCTCGGAGCAGGCCACCGTAAAGATGAGCCTGTTGTACGCCACGGCCTTTGGTCTTTATCTGTGGAGTATGCTGAGAAAAAGACTCCGGTATGTGATGTTGAAATAATTTGCTTATACCTCTCTCAGACTATATCGAAAAGGCAATGATTGGCCTGCTGATATATGGTAGGACTTGAGTGAGATAGTGCCCAGACAAATTCATGTCTGTTTAATAGCATAAAGTGAGAGAAAACGTAAGATAGTGTGACCAGGAGGTTCCGTTAAGTCAGACCTTTTACCAATGGGCATCATTCGAAACAACGAGAAAGGAAGAGGGGAGGAAAAAAGAGTTGTATGAAATGGGAAAAATCGGCATACCAATGATTAAAGAACAGTAGATCTATTAAGCTGAGTTGATGGGAATTTCAGATTCTCAGCCAATCGCTTGCCAGTCCTGCTAGCTCGCGTCTTGTGGAGAGAAAGACAGAGACAGTACGATGCGTCGTTATGTAATGCGGTGGTCCGTGGACGACATGAGACGAAGAAAGAAGTGATGAGCCGGGCTGCCGTGTATCAGAGCGTCGCCGAAAGGACTCGCAAGGAAAATTGCAATAAAAAAGATGAAATGCGATGAGTAATGGATAGCTTCAATCTCTGGAATCGGCCAGAGTGAGCTGTCTGCAGCCCACTCCGATGCTGGAAAAGAAAACCCTCTGCGGCAAGAGGTCAGAGGATGAGGAAGAAGGTCGGTCGAAAAAGAAGAAGATGATGAAGAAGATGCAATGGAGAAAGAATCAAGGTTGGCGGCCGGTTGTAAAGGGCAGCAGAGCGTTGGTCGGAGGTGGTAGGCAAATGGAAAGTGTGGCCCGAGCGCCGGTGACGCCTGCCAACCTTGTTTTTTTCGCCGTCTTGTTGGACGTCGGGAACGCGCTTCATCCAAATGGTGATCAAAGGTGGACGAAGCTCTGCGTCTCTGCGTCCCCAAGCATTTGTTTGTGTTGAATCGAAAACTAAGAGAGGTCGATACAAAGTAGGTAGGTGCTTAGGATTACATAATTATAAGGCAGCAAGCAAGCCAAAGAAGGAGCGGAGGAGGCTGCAACGCTGCAGCGCTGCAACACTGCAAGGGATGCACAAGTAGTATCCAGTAGAGGCATGTGCTGGTGGCGCTCATGCAGAAATTAGAAGTGACAGTGCCCAGTGCCCAGTTTTCAGTTTCAGGCACCAGTTGACTTTATCCTCTGCACTAAGACATGGCGTGACAATGATATTAGTTACAAGTACTACTTGGTCTCCTTTATAATGCACAAGTTATCCTGACTCAAGGATAAGAGCATTAATACCAGATGGAGCTTCAAATGAACCACCACCCCCACTGGAGCTCTCAAGCTAAGCAAGAGAGGTTCATAGGCCATCATCTTAATCATCTTACGTACATGATCTAGCCTCAACCTACAGTGGACTAGGCGCTTTTTTAGCGTCCTCTCCAGTGCTCGCCCATGCTCCGCATCCCTCCAAGGTTCCTTGCTCGGGTACCTTCTGTATTTGACACACACACGTGCTAGCGCGGGGCAGCTGTCCACCATCTTTGACGACGACGACGTGTTCGTTAAAGATCCATAGAAATAATTATCGTGATTATTGACTAAGGCCCTTGCTGTTGCGACAATCCACATTGTTTGCTTTGCGCAATTGCTACGCGGGCACCCTTCTGTCCAATAAACTTCCGCTGCTATTGCTTTGCGTCTTGTCTTTCAATATGGAGTTTTTAAAGTCCGCAGTGGCTTCGGCCATGTCCCAAGGACCCCCCTTTCCGTATACCTTCGGAGACAAAGTCGACGTTGATGAGTCCATCTGGACTCTGTATAATGGCACAAAAAGAGTGAGTCTCCAAAATGAGGTGAAGCTACTGTTACCGTATCTAACTGGCGAGCTATAGGAGGATGGTTCAAACTGCAGCATATTCTCCTTCGACATCACCACCAAGAAGTCCCACCTCCCGCTCGCCAAAAATGCGCTTAAGAAACTACGAACGATGCGACACCCGGGCGTTATCAAAGTGCTGGACACTGTCGAGGTACACAATGCGACCAATACCAATACCAATGCGAGGCGGAGCTGATTATTGGGGTAGACGGACACCTACATATACATTGCGACCGAGCGAGTCGTTCCCCTGCGGTGGCACGTGAAAAGGAAAAGCCTGAGCCCAGAGACGATTAAATGGGGGCTGTTCAGCGTGGCAGTACGGAACAACGGACCTAAAGCCTTTGTTTTAATCGGTCGTTGACTGGATGGTAGCAAACATTAAAATTCGTCAATGGCGATGCGTCCTCGATACACGGTAGTCTAAAGGTCGGATCGATATACACCTCCGAGAGCGGCGAGTGGAAGCTGGGAGGGTTCGAAGTCTTGAGCAGCGTGAAGGATGACGAGTCTGCAATTTATGCAAGTTTGCCTCAACCCCTAGGTTGGCTATGTGCTGACACCCGTATAGACATATGGCAGTCTGGTGCCAGATTCCGCACGATATGCACCTCCAGAGGTTGCACAGGGGAGCTGGGAAGTCATCAAGAAAAACCCAATCTCTGCCGTTGATTCTTTCAACTTTGGAACTCTCATCTTTGAGGCTTTCAATGGCGACTTTCGTGGTTCAGACCAAATTGGACAAACCAAGAATATCCCCCCCAGTATGCAGTCGAGCTACAAGCGCCTTTGCAATGCCAGTCCAAAAGCACGCATCAGCATAGCCAATTTCATTGATCAAGGAAACCGGGCTGGATCTTTCTTTGACAGCCCCCTAATCAAGTTGACAGAGGGGATAGACAACCTCGGTGTCAAGAGCGGCGATGAGCGCGAGGAATTTTTGAAGTGAGTTTTTACCCAGGCAATGGTGATGTTTCTGACTAACATTGCGAAAGCGATTTGGAGCAAGTCACCGAGGACTTCCCCGAGGAGTTCTTCAAGCTAAAGGTCCTTCCTGAACTAATGAAATCAGTCGAATTCAGCGGAGGCGGGCCAAAAGCGCTCAGTGTAGTTCTCAAGATTGCTGCCAAGTTGTCCACGGAAGACTTTGATGCCAAAATCACGCCTTTTGTCGTCCGTAGCTTTGCCAATCCCGATCGAGCGATCCGTGTCTGTTTACTGGACAGCCTTCCATTGATGATAGATCGACTATCGCAAAAGATTGTCAATGACAAAATCTTCCCGCAAATTGTAAGATCACCCCTTTTCCAACGCGGCCTCATGATTAACAATTTGAAAGGTCACAGGTTTTACAGACATAGCGCCAGTCTTACGAGAACAAACCTTGAAATCAGTGCTGGTCGTCATCCCAAAACTCTCAGATCGCACAATCAACGGCGAACTTCTGAAGCAGTTGGCCAAGACAGCCAATGATGAGCAACCGGGGATTCGTACAAACACAACGATCTGTCTCGGGAAGATTGCCAAGAATCTCGGCACGGGGTCTAGATCCAAGGTATTGATAGCAGCATTTACTCGTTCCCTGAGGGATCCCTTTGTCCATGCAAGAAACGCCGCATTGATGGCCTTGGCAGCCACCGCCGAATATTTTACAGATGAGGAGAGCGCAAGTCGTATCTTGCCGGTCGTGTGCCCGGCATTAATTGATCAAGAGAAACTGATACGAGATCAAGCCAATCGGACAATGGAAGTTTTCCTTCAAAGGATCCGTAAAGCTGCCGCCGATATGCCAGATAGCGTTCTCCCTCCGCCTCAGGCTGCTGATGGTCAAACAGCTCGAATGAGCACGCCACAGCCAAATGCTGCAGGAGCTTCTGCTGGTTGGACTGGATGGGCTATCTCATCATTTACAAATAAGCTGACTTCCGTGGCGGGAGACATGCAAACCGCAAATAGTCCAGCTGCGACACCATCTGGAACCAGCCCATCTCCAGCTCCGGAAACGAGGAAGCTGGCTACAACATCCGCATCATCACTACATCGACAAGCTGTCAAGTCACCACCGCCAGCAACCTCTGGGTTATCATCTCCCAGTGCCAGTGCAGCCGCCGAGGCCTTCTTCCAAGATGATAATGCTGACGACGGCGGTGATGCCTGGGGCGACATGGGAGATGATGACGCTTTTGCATCTCCCTCAGAATCTACAAGTAAAGCCCCTGTTGCTGCATCTGCTACGCCATTCGGCGATGAAGAGCCCGATTTTGCAGGTTGGTTGGCAGCACAATCTCAGAAGAAGACTGGCAAGCCATTACCCAAAGGACTGTCAAAAACTACCACCACAGCAGCTGCCAAGAAGCCGGTGGCGAAGGCTACGACAAAACCAGTAGCCAAGAAGCCCATCGTTGCGAAAAAGATTGATATGAAGCCTAAAGAAGAAGAAGACGACGATGGCTGGGGGGACGGGTGGTAATATTTACACATGGGCTCTTTGTTCTCGTTCTTGCATGAATGGGCAGTTCGTTTTATGTAGACGGCGCTAGGTGTTGGTATATGGGCGGCATTTCTGGCAATTTCAGGGGCTACTTGAGGTGCCCTTCAATTTAAGATTCATCCATCATAGGCCTTTCGGTGTTCCAAAATTTCATCATCCTGGCGAGATTGCGATATTCTCACCATTTCGTTGGACCCAAACACCACATACTACGGGGTACAACAGTGTGCATGTTGAAGACAATGTTTCACTTCATTTCAAGAACCAAGTTTGTCTTGTCAACAACGTCAAGTTGACATATTTTATTCTTTTGTTTGAGCTCCTCTAGTAAGTGCTCTTTTGACCCCATGCTATGCAAAGCAACAGTCGACGTTTATGTCAACCAGTCCCCCATACACCAGCACTAGGCATCGTGATTATCGAGTTGGTGGTACAACAAGGCGCTTAAGCAGCAATGGTGACCTCGACCTCAACACCAGCATCAACTAGAATCTGTTAGAATGATGGCACACCTAGAATCAAGGGGGGTCTTCTTACTGTTGACGATGATGGACTTGACGACCTCAGTGGGAGCGTGGATGCTAGACGGGGAGTTAACAATTATCCAACCCAAACCAAACGGCAGGGGAATACACATACTCGATCAAACGCTTGTGGATACGGAGCTCAAAGGTATCCCAGGTCTTGGAACCCTCACCACAAGGGGTCTTACGGGTGGTGATCTTGAGGTTCTTGGTGGGCAGACGGACGGGGCCCTTGGCGCTGATGTTCTTGGACTGAGCGCGCTCAATGAGCTCACGGCAGACCTTCTCAAGGGACTGGACCTTTCGGCTGGTGAGGGTGATTCGGATACGGTGAGCCTTCTATACAAGTTGTTAGTGGGGGGTGATGACTTCGCAGCGAGGCGATATCGCAAGGATAGAGTTCCAACGTACGGGCTGCTCGCCGAGATCCTTGTCAGTCTTCTGGTGGGACATTTTTGGTGATTTTTTTGGTTAAACCGTCAAGACTCGGCAACTAAAGAAGCGGGCGGTAACGTGATGACGGTGATGTTGACGCGGGAGTGAAGTTCGCGATATTGATGATTCCGGTGGATACGATTTCTTTTTTTTTCTATCGAAACTTTTGTGTGCGTAGCGAATTGAACGGGCAAAATTAGATAAGCAATGCACTGGTTAGGGCAATTGGTGGGGGTGGGTGGGTGGCTAGAGGCTACTAAGTACCGAGTAGGTACCCCGCAATATTTGTTTCCCTTGCTTCAAGGAGTCCTTTCTCCAGTGCTACCTCGTGATCTTTAAGTGAAGTAGTCACTGCGATATTTATCCCAAGTCAATGTCTTTGGGGACTGCCTGGTATTTCAAGTCAATATGGAGAGACTTATGAGCTGATCAGCTTTTTGGCTTCGCTGTGGCATATTCAATACTCAAACTTCTCCAACTACTGCCTTGTCTGACCTATGTTTTCCCCTTCATTCTTCTCGACCCTTTCGATCGATAGATAGCTACCTGTTCCCACATACGCATTCTTTGATTGTGCACCTAAAGTCTAAGTCCCTGTAGTAGCCATATTAATGGCATTTTTTATCGTGGAGCTTACCACGAATGAGTACATGTAGTGTAGCCAACACCTGACTGAAGAATAGGCACTGAAGTTTTACAAATGTCTCTAGCTGACAATGGCACCTTTCATCCGTCAGATAAAGGAAGTTTCCTAGAAGTTTCGAATCTCTCAAGCTCCCCAATACCTTTTGATATTGGGATTTCGCGCCATAGCATGTGACATTCTGTTATTGCCTGAGTTCTATATCATCATCCAACGTACGTAGTAAGACCAATCAATGTGGAAGAGGATTATAATACATTATACCAAATGAATATTTATATATTAAAGTTACATATAATTAACTGTTGATACAAGCATGTCACACTTGTTATATGATCAAACGCTATATGTTAGATACAGCTGGGTGACAAAAGTCTGCGCTCACCTATATCAAGATGGTTGCTGATCCATGACCGCTGACTTTTTATCACCCACAGTGGGGTCATGCAAGCTCTTATCAGAACCCAAACAAAAAAAAATCCCCCCAGAAAAAAAAGTCCATCCTCCCACCACCTCGATCCTTTCACCCCCAAAACACCACCCTTGCGCCGCCATTCAACAACCCCAAAAATGGCCCAAGGCTCAGTGAAAATCTCATCCAAGGCCGCGGCGCCTAAAGCCGTGCACTCCAAGCGACAGGCCTCCAAGGTGGCCAAGCCCAAGAAGACAAAGGCCAGCCTCGACAAGGTGCACAAGAAGTTCACGTCCGGCATGGTGGCCAAGACGGAGGCGCTGCTGGGGGAGAGGGCGGGACACTTGGAGCTGATTGGGAAGGGCAAGAAGGGGAGCAGGAAGTTGACGCAGAGGGGAGGGTCCAAGAAGTTTGGCTGAGTGGGCGTGTTTGGATCATATGGGAGGGAGAGGGTTGGGAGGATGGCATTTTTTGGTGTTGGAAGGGGAGGGGAGGGAGATTGGAGATTGACAGGGACTTCTCGTTGAAGAGCACAGAAAAACTATGAGGAACAGCGACTGTTACATACCATGGGCGATTTTTCTCGAATTATACTACAAAAAGGGTTTACACCAAGCCAAACCAAACCAAACCACCATCCATCCTGGCTCCATCAACGCTTCTCAATAGCAAACTCCCGACCCTCCGCAACATCGCTCAGAATCCTCGTCACCACCTCAAAGTCCTTCTCCACATCGACCTTCCAATTCGACACCGCCACCCTCACAGCCTTTTCGCCCTTCCAGCTCGTCCCGCTCACGTACATCTGCCTCGTCCCATTAATCTTCTCAACCAACTTTTCGTTCAAGACCTTGTCCCGCGCTCTGAACAGGACAATGATGAAAATCTCATCGATATCGGCGGCCTCGTCGGGCAGAAGCTCGTAGTGCGGGGAGTCGCGCAGGAAGACGGCCAGGCGCCTGGACAGCTGGACCATGTTGTGGAATAGGCTGGCTAGGCCGGGGCGCCCCTCGCTGAGGAGGACGGCGTAGGCAGGGAGGGCGCGGAAGCGGCGGGAGTTTTCGATGCCGATGTTGAGGGGGGACGGGATGGTTGCGCCAGAGGAGGAGGAGAGATATGCGGCGTTGGGGTTGGTGAAGACGGATTGGAGGATGGAAGGGCTGCGGGTGAAGAACATGCCGCAGTCGTATGGCTAAGAATACCCAAGGTTAATATTATTTTCACAATCACCAATCTCAGATGAGTGTTGGGATACATACCACGTTTAGAAGCTTGTGGCCGTCGACTGTGATGCTGTCTGCCAACCCGAACCCTTCGTCTCTCGTATGAAGCAGCCTGTACTCATCCCGGTCTTCCAACGCCCGACTGAAGATCCCAAAGGCTGTAACCAATTAGTTTCTGCTCGTAGCCATAATATTCTCTCACAATTAGGTTCATACATACCTCCATCAACATGAATCCACGCTCCATACCGATCCGCCAACTCCCTCAACCTCTTCCACTCATCAATATCATCAAGCGCATACCGTCCCGTATTCACCTCTCCCGCACTAACAGCAATAATATTTGCCGTCCCTTCTCGCCGAAGTTCCCTCTCCACAGCTTCAAGATCCAGCTTCCACGGCTGGCTCTCACTGCGCCGCAACTCCTTGACTGACAATCTCCCCAGGCCGACTACGCTCGCCGCCTTGGAGAGAGAGCTGTGACCCGCGCTGGTCAAGACTTGAATCTCTGATACACCAGTCTTGAGACAGGCCGCCAGAATGCCTATATCACCAACACATGTCCCCTCACCAAGCTTCTTGCCCAAGACAGCCTCCCTACCACAAGCCAGACCAAGAACATTACTCGACGTCGCGCCAGTCGTAAACGTTCTCCCCTGCCACTCCCCATCCAACCTCAACAGCCTCACCAACATCTCCAACGCCGCATCCTCAACCTTTGTCGACACAGTCTGCGCAGGCAAATGCACCTGGACATTCTGGTCCATATGCGAGACCACATTGTCCGCCCACTCCGCCAGCGGGAGGATCCCCCCCGTGACGAAGCCAAAGTAGCGGCTCGACTGGGACTGGCCGCACAGCGCGGGGACAATGTCCTGGATGATGTGCCGGGCGACTTGCTCCTGGGGCTGGCCGGCGAGATAGGAAGGGGAAGAAGGGTCCGGGAGGGAGGACTCAGCGGCCTGGATGGTGGTGAGGGCTGGGAGGGTGGGTTTATCGAGGGATTGCTGTTGATGGCGTTGTTGGAGGCGAGGCTCAACGACCTCGAGGTTGAAGAGGTCACTCATTGTTGGCTTGAGTCTTATACTCGATGTGTAAAAGCCTAGAAGCTATATGATTTTGAGATGTTGATACTGATACTGAGATGCTGCGGGTTGGCTTCTTATACATCTCTTGCGTGCTTCACTCCGAGAACCGCTACATTCACATCTTGAGCAGTAAGCTGCCCCACTAACCTGCTATTTTAGCTCATACACCGTTACTCTGATCATGGCTACTGATTCGAGCGTGACGATGATAGTTGCTCTAGTCTGCCCCCCAAATATATCTAATCAGATGGGGATCATTTTTTATCAGATGCACCAATTGAACAAGACAAAAACGCAGAGAGGCATGGTTTCAAAAAGTAAGGTCATTCGAATAACCTAATGGTTATGTCAATAATTCCACTAAAAAATAAAAAATAGTAAGCGCCAAATTACTCCCAACACTTGGGTTCTGGTCTAGTTTAACTTTCGATCGCAAAGTCCTGCCTCGTCTATGTCCAAGCGATGCTGACTGCTTCTTCCTCCCTCCACCACTCTGAGAAGGGGCATTGCCGCTTTCTCGTACCCACTACCGTCGTTCTCGCTCATCACCGCTCATTGCGCATAGATCGTCTGAACATGGTGTATATATCTAGGCTCCGACGGCCCGTTTCCTCCTCGGTAGTCTAATTCGTCTCCCCTCCTCTTTATTTATCGCATGGGGAAAAAAGTCGTTTACAACTTGGCAGCCTCGGCGACAGTGCCAATCTTGTACTTCTCGCCATACTTGCCGAGGACGTGCTCGTTGTGGTACTTGTGGAAAGGCTTGGTCGCGTCCTTGCCGTAGAAGCGCTTCAGGACCTTTTCGCCGCCAGGGTGCTCATCCTTGAACTCTGCGAGGCGCACGTGTCAGCAAATACAATTCCAGAGTCAGACTATGAAAGACCCGTCCAGCGAGCAAAAGGGCTTCTCCGAGGATCGAGGGAGGGCAGAGTCGCCCAAGTAATCGACCCTCCGAGAGCGGCGCAGATCCAAATCATGGGACAGGAACGAGGTCCAACTTACTGGTAACATCAAAGACACCACCGTCAACAATCAGCCAGAAACCACTCTCAGCATCCTTGTGCTTAGCAACCTCGGCAACGGTGAACTTCTTGTCAGACATCTTGTCGGTTTATATAAAGAGGTAATCTCAAACGTAGAAAAAAAATTAGTCGTCTATAGTCTTCGTCTAAGGCGCGCAAAGAAAAGCTAAAGCAGATTCAAAGAGATCAAGAAAAGCGTCTGGCTGGCAAAAAAAGAAGGAAGAAGAAATAAAGGAAACCAGAGAGCGTTGACCGAAACGGCGGGTCCGGGGGGTCGAACCTTTACCTCGGCTCGGCAGGGGAATCGACAAGCGCTGAAGCAACCCCCGGATTTCAGGGGACTGGCTGCGTGCACGAGACCCTCCTAGTGAGTGAGTGACAAGAATGCGCACCTATAGGAAGCCGCCGATTTCCAAGATTGTTTGCAGAGCCTCGGACCATCATGACTCCATATTGGTTATTAATCACATCATAATAGATGTTCAGATCAAGCATCTTCATGTCTCTCTAAATATGTGTTTGTGAATATACATAGATAGTATACATTCATTACACCGTGAGTGCCATGTTGGGTTTTTTGTTCCCAACAGATGCCAATTGCTGCATCTTTACGTCTACCATCCAGTGCCTGTCACATGCCTCATTCAACTCCGTGTAACCTCCGGTCGTCATCTCATATCTCATATCCCACCCATGACATGACCGTTTCCAGGTATTTATAATCAAGACACGCCTTTTACGCATAACGCTTCACATCATACTTCAACCACCGTCACCGGACCTCCCCTTCGCAGGGCCGCTCTGAATCTGTCCGCAAACGCCATGGTGCCCCTGCAGTCGCTCTCCGCGCGCTTCTTCATCGCCTCGGGCAGCCATTCGTTGATTTTGGCAATTCTATTCTCGTTCTGTGTCCCGGAATCAGTCAGTCTCTTCCTTGGCTTATAACACAAGATGTGGGTCTTACCGATGGATGTGTGCTCAGCATTTCCGGCACCTCCTGACCTCCAGATTTTTGAATAGACTCCATCCTCTGCCAAAATCCTACCGCTTGTCGCGGATCGTAGCATGCCTCGGCCATCATCATGAGGCCAATGTAGTCCGCCTCGCTCTCTTGTTTCCGTCCCATAGGGAGATAGAACAGTAGATCCTGAAGATAGTAACCACCTATCAAGTTCCACAATCCAAACAGAGCGAGGCCCGGGAGTGCGCCAGCGAGGAAAAAGAGACTGCCGGCCGTGAGATTTCCAACCCAGGCGGCGGACAGTCGTTCAGAGGCATGGGATGCGGTGCCGTGTGCGATTTCGTGTCCGAGGACAGCAGCGAGTGCGTCTTCGCTACGGCAAACGTTTAGAATACCACTGTGGACAAATACTTTGCCGCCGGGAATGACGAATGCATTGGCAGTTCCTGGAGCCGCAGTTAGTGCAATCCTAGAAAGATAGCAGAAGCTACCATTGCAATCCGAGGATCAACGTACGACTATCCGCAATAACGCGAACTTCCCAGTCCAAGTCCTCCATTCCACTAACAGGTATCAGCCTCTTCATGACTCTTTTGACCAACATCGTCCTCGGGTCCCAATCCGATAGGAAATGCCCTCCCTGCTCTTCCACTTGCTGGATGATCTGGTCCGCAGCCCTCGAGTACGCTCGCGCGACCAGTGTATCTGATAGGAAATTGAACCTTCGACGCCCTGTTACGGGCACGGTCTGCGAATTATAGAAATAGAATGCTACCGCCGCGAGAACGGTGGCAATCACGAGGGCACGCGAATTGCGACCGCTCCCCGCGGTCGTGAACTTGTTCGCAATGGCATTCGGTACGAGCGGTCGAGCATTGCGAAGTCGTTCGTGAGGATCGTCATTTTGCGATTGTCGAGAAGCCGACTGCCATAGGGAGCGACGGTGACCGAGCCGGTTGTAAATCGCGGCGACCTTAGAAGTTAGGACAGCTCGCGGGGGCAGTATGACGCCATTGGGGGTGGGATGCCGAGCAACCGCCAGCAACCGGATGCTCAGGCTACTAGGCCCAACAATCCGGCGTGGGAGGAACATGACGATGGGATTACGGAGAGGGAGTGATCCCCCCAGCTGATGCCTCGAGAATTGGGGCGTAGCCGGGGGTTCTGGTTCGCGAGGCGAAGCGGGTGGTGTGTAAGCAGGTGGAAGTTGGTGGTGGGATTGATGAGATAAGATAAGGAACTTCCTGCAGAAGCCATTTTGAAGCTTGAGCTTTGGAATCGCGATACTTGTGACCATAGTATTCCGAGGTATATAGTGTGCTAGCACTGTGCGGATACATAGCTTCGGTTGTAGGGTATCCAATTTCTGCTACGTCCGCTTCTAGCACGTCATCCTCCATCAAATGTTGACCAAGCTTCTTCTAGTCATTCCCGAATCCCCTTCTCTGGTCATTTTATTGAACAAGTTCTTGGGTTGAGAGGCTTAAGATTCTGGCATTATTAGTCAGATCAGAAACGATCCAATGCTCCTTAATCATGCATAGCACGTCTCCGGATGGTCCCCGCTGTATATTAATACACAACCAAAGCTCACTTATAACGCCCTCGGCGATACCATCCACCCATGAACTATAAGTTTATGACGAGCCCTCCATTTCATCCATTAGCCCACGATGATCATCTGATTACCCGTAAGCAAGTGCCGGTGATATTCGTGCTACCCTCCAGCAAGCACTTTCAGAAAGACCCGAGATCTTGTGCAATCACCCGAATGTAGTGCAACATAGAAGAGGGCTTGACAAGTTCGCCATCGTATTACCCACCACTTTTGAACCTCCGACGTCCTGCAAAGAACACATCATAAATCCTACCATCACATCCTAGCACCCAATAGCAGATCACAAACAGAAATCCCTTTGCTAGTTTATGGCGCGTTTTCTCAGTTACTTGGCATAACGTATATCAAGTGACATAAAACGGCCCTTGGCCTACTGCCCCCAAGACTCGTCGATGACGCATACCAACATCCCTTGCCTTTCCTCTTTCGAACATGTATAGCATCATCAGCATTCTTCCAAGGGCTGTCATGACACCCACCCACTCAGGTACTCGCGCCAGATATTATCCAAGCCCCCTTGAGCTACGCATACCGAGCAGTACCTGGTACGTGAGATGAATGACTCGCATGCCAGATCTAGTAACTTCCCCCTTTCCCCTTCCCTCCACAATCCTCGGGCAACGAATAAGCACGTCCAGGCAAATCCTTCCCCCCAAAAGTGTTCATGCATTGGCAATACTACTATGTACTGGTAGTACCGTGTTACCCACAACAGAAAAACCGGGAACCAGAACATGTTTGCCTGAGCCGAAGTCCCTTGTACATGTTTGCCTTGCACAACGGATGCTGGGAGTCCTTGTCCAATAAGCCCAGTGCATGGACTGTTATAGATTGCTCTCTGATTAATGCTCTATGCAATCCTGGTCTCAAATCGCATGAATGCATGCACGGCAATCAGGAACCGCTACCCACGTTTGCAACTCAGCTCATTTGACTGCCGTCTACCCATGTAGATATCCGCAAGGTCTGTTCTGAAATAAAAAGCCACCAAGGAAGAAGGCATTCCTGCTGTAAGGATCCTTAGGCAGCCAGCCCTGGAGCTCATCGCTCAGTCCAACCTCTGCACGTCAGGGGGGTCCTATTCGCTGTTACTCAAGTACCAATCCTCTGTGATACAGTCCGACAGCCGCTTCACCCAACGCTCACGTTTGTCAGCTGGCAACCTTACAAAGGTTACTATAAATAATTCCCCTAAGCATAAAGAAACTCAATTAATCATCACATCTCAAACCCCCTCATCAAAAATCAATCTCGCACAGCATTTTCATCCCATTTCTCTCTCACCAATTTCCAAACAACTCAAGGAAACCCATTTCATCACCCCAAAACTTCCATCCATCATGAGCGACCACTCACACGACCAGGAGGAGAAGCACAATGTGCTCGATGACATCCGCCCCATCTTCAAACCTTCTTCTTCTCCGGAATCTCCTGCTATTCAATCAACCATCGAATCCCTATCTCTCACCCCTCACATCGAAGGCGGCTATTATGCAGTCACTGACGTCTCCAATGTCATGATCCCGTCCCCTTACCCACCTACTCCTCTCTCCCAGGGAACCATCGAACTTGTCGGCGGCCTTCAGCCAGACTTTGACTATTACCTCCGCCGCCTCTCCACCACAATCTTCTACTTCTTAACCCCGACCCGACCTCAAGGCTCATTCCATCGCAACCGCAGCCGCATCATACACACCCTGCACCGCGGCCGGGGTCGCTATGTGCTGATCCACCCAGACGGACGTGTTGAAAGCTTCATCGTCGGAAACAACATTAAGAATGGCGAGAAGCTTCAGTGGGTCGTCGAGGGCGACGTGTGGAAGGCGAGCTATCTCCTTGACGCAGAGGACGGCAAGCCAGGCGAAAACGAAGGTTTGCTCATCTCAGAGACTGTGGTTCCTGGCTTCGAGTATGCCGATCACGAGTTTCTCTCCCCTGAGCGCTGCGACGAAATTCTTCCCAAAGAAACAGCTAAGCAGCTCGAGTGGCTTGTCAAGCATTGATCAAAGACCCTGAATAGGGTATGAATAGGTCGGGAATTGGCGATGCGCAAGAATAATGCGTATATATGGAACACGGGCAAGATCCAATGCTGGTTGATAGAGGTCATCATATCAGAGGAAGCCACTGGGCCAAATCACGCAAACATTGCTTCGTTTGTACAATAGGAGAGGAAATGTACTGTTATAGTTGGGCGGCAAGCGAATTTTTTCCCTCCATGATTCCCCCCTCAAACGGCCTCGGCTTGTCGGCCACGTTTTCGATTTCATGTTTTCCAAATCTCCATACTAAGACTCCCAGCAGGGCTAGATTGATATGCTTCATCGTCTTTGTTTTCGTTTCAGGGGTTTCCTCCCCCATACCACATGGAAAGGCAAGTACGTATGGATACGAGGGTCTGATATTTGTCTTCTCACATCCACGAGCCCAACCTAGAAACTGTTAGCATGATTGTTTAACTGTGTAAAAGTAAAGACTCCACATACCTCAATTTCTTCCGGCGTTTGATTAAACACACGATGGAAGAATCCTAACGTAAAGCCGCTTAACCCCGACTGCATATTCTGTTCCCACATCATGCCAATTTGCTTGAGTCTCTCGTCCCTAGGCCAACCGTTGAGGGGGATCTTGAAAATACGCTCATGTATATCCACGAAGCCGACTCGTTCGTAGATGCCCCGCAAGCGATTAGCCCAGCTCAGTGGCCGTTGAGAAGTATTTGCAGCGACATCAAGGTCGTGGAACCAGCGCACCATGGCGCAAGTCGGGTCAAGACTTCCATCGTCGCTCATTGGGGTGACTTGAAGTTCTTGAGATTCGAACCAACCGCCAGGGTTGAGTGCTTCGAACGCTTGCCTGGCGATTTGTTCTTCGTACGAAATCCAACAGGCACCGGTGTTTCGGGTATGGATATAGTCGAATTTCTCTGTATATTCCCATGGTTCCGATCTATGAAAATATTGTCAGTACGAAGTACTTGGGTCATAAATAGAAACGGGGAGAGCCGTACGAATCCTCAACGTAAAACTCGACGTTGGGTGGGACTTCGTCAGGCTGAATAGGTGACAACTCTGTGGCCATGACCTTAGAATTTGGAAAGCGGTCACCCATCGCAATAGGCCAATCCCCAGTCCCAGTAGCAATATCGAGGATTGAGAGTGGAGGACGATCGTCAAGAGGGGCAAAATAGAGCCTGCCGCCCATGAGCCTTTTCAAGGTTTCGTTTTGAAGTTCCAATCGTTCTTGCTCGGCTAGATCATTAGGAAAAGCGTAGGCTATAATAGTTGGGGTCAGCTAACGAACAATGCAATGTAGCGGAAACATGCTCTGGGCTGGAGATAACTCACATCCTTCCCTGTAGGCATGATAGGTCCGACCAAAAAGCTCTGGAAAATCTGTGATACTATCTGTGAGGGACATAGTATCACTCGCAAAGCTATTCAAGTTAGAATATTTGCCTAAACGAAACCATCAGGAAGCAGGAACGGCTACTCACAATGCCTCTATTCTTGGCTGAGAAAAGTGTCAATTTTTGTTTATGTGATAGATACAGGTAAGGGGAACTTACATCCGGTTCGATGAAGCTGCTCTGAGACGAATTGGCGAGATGGAAGGTAAATTCGTATCCGTCATAATTAGAGCCTGTCCTGTCGCGGCCATGGTCTGGCGACGAACCGTCTTGTGACATTTCATCACCCATTGTTGATGGGATTGAATAGTTGGGCGGTTTAATTGAAGGTAATGTCTCGATGTACGGGACTGTGCGGGTTTGTATGTTGAACAGGAGGACGGGGGTGATGAAGAAGAAGAAGAAGAAGGAAAAGAAGAAGACGCGAAGAGACAGATGGTGGAGATATAAGAGTAAATTGTGGTTCCTAGCCTGACTAGACCAGGTGATACGCGATGTGAATGACGGATTGGCGGATAGACGTAAGCTATAGATGTCGAACGATGAAGGCTATTAAACTGGGTATAGGAACCTGGAAGAGAGGTCCGGGGTGTAGAGGGAAATAATGGGGTCAACCCAAACTGTCGGAAATGATCCAAATGGGGCGAGTGGGCTACCAGGATGGAATGAATGAAGCGAGAGGTTCAACCAACTGCATAAGACGTTTCCGTTTCGGCACTACCCTGCCGTCGCGGTTGGACCGAACAGGCGGTAGCAGGCAAGTTTGGATTGAAGGGGAGATATGCACTGATCTTGGTTGATGTCAACGACGCATGGACTGATGAGCGGGAAGTAGCAAGCCGTATGTATGTAGGTAGGTAGGTGATATGTACTTCGTAGGAGGGCCCTCATTAATATCAAGCCAAAAAGGAGATTGTTGTAGTAGTAGCTGTGGTTCCCTCCTCCACTGCTGACCAACAACACTATCACGATATGTTTGTTTCAAAGGCGCAAAAGTGGCAACACGGGAACAATAGATAAGCAAGGGAGAAGAAGAAGGAGAAGGAGAAGAAGAAAAAAGTTCACGGATGAAGAAACAGAAGAGACACTGTTTCTCTCAGAGAGCAGATTAAAGGCGGCCACGGCACAAAACGGGGGGGTCAGGGTCTGAGGTAAGGTGAAGGGAAAAAGGCGACCGGCGCATGCAAACAAATGGGTCAAGAGTCCAGTCCAATCAATCCCGTAGGCCAAGAAATTACAGAGAGTTAGTTGGAGGCGCACAGTCCAAGCGCGACGAAGCTTTCCAGGACCCAAGAAGCTGGTTCAGCCGAAGATAGTGTAAAGGGATATCGTCCGGATCAAGTGGAGAGAGGGGTGGGAGAGGGGGGCGAAAAAAAAAAAGTAGTCCAGAAGCAAGAGAGTGTGTGAGAGTGAGATGGCGGGAAAAAAAGAATAAACACAAACACAAATAGATGATGGCAACATGGTATGATTTCGTTTGCATAAAGGGATCCTCAAGGCTTTCTCTGCCCAAACTAGACAGTAATGAGCCTAGAATAAGATTAGCACCGCACATCCCTGGTTCGCACCACGCAAGCGAAAGAGAGAGTTGTTGTTCTCAAGTAGACTGCAGAAGAAAATAAAGACGGTCAACGGTTTGCTCGAACCAAACAAGACGAGGCCTAGGGGTACCTTGTCTTCAGTACCCCAAGGGCCTTGAATTGAAGGTGCCTCGAAGCAAGCCACACTGTCGTTTTGTTTTGGTGTGGCCGAATCCCAACCGTTTGGGTCGGGTGCCTCCAGCCCGTTTACCCGCTCCTTGAAAGGGCTCACATTTCTAGGTTCGTTAAACAAGTGCCTCAGGTCTGAGGGGTGGTAGTTGAGGGGTGGCAGCCTGGTAGGGGTGGTGGTGGTGAGATAGGGTAAGGGTAAATACATAAGCCAAGACCAGGTCGGCCAAAGCCAGGGTCAGGACCAAGAGGAGGAGAAGGGACTTTTTTTCCCTTGTAGATCGTAGATTGGATTGCGAAATCGTCACTGGTGGGTGTTGGTTCAAGGTTTCTTAGGGGGGCCAGTCCGTGTCTTACAGGTAGACATTCCAAGACACCCACCCCTTACTTACTACGGCGTAGTAGTAGGAATTGGTTTCGGCAGAAGGTAGTGGTAGGGTCCTTTCTTGCCAATAGGATGCTCTGGCGCGGAAGCTCTTTTCTTCTTCTTTCTTTCTCAGACAAGGCTTGATGGTAGCAAAGATATTTCAGATTGTCTTGAAGGGAAAGGAGGGGCAGGAAGCGAGGCAGAATAACGACGTCGGCGGAGGGAAGAGAAAAGACGTTATGTGATTCGTCTCGACTTCCGTTAGCCGTTCCATCATTCCGCCCACCCATCCATCCATGATCCATCCATGTCTGTCACTGCGGCTGGTGGGAGTGGTAGTGGCAGCGGTAGTGCATCGTAGAAGCAAGAAGAAGAATATACCGCGGCAGACTAAGTAGAAAGGGAATGGATTGGGGAACAAGTGGGGGACGGCTGAGAGAGGTAGGAGGAGGAGGGGGGGGCACTTGGAGGAATCTATGGAGTGGTGCCTACAACTAGGAAAGAAAGAATAAAGAAAGAGCGTGTTGAAGCCTGAGCCAGGCAAAAAGGAAGGTAAGAAGAGAAAAGAACCCCCCAAAAAAAATAAGAATAAAACCAATAATGGACCCTTTCTTTTGGATTGGGAAATACACGTATTGGGTATGTACGTACATACTCGCACATACTTGCCTATCTCACAATACTTACATCAATGTGCATTGCACCACCTCAAGTTACATCAACTAGCACTGGAACCACCTGGTCACCATGCATCACAAGTCTACCTAGGTATGCATTGTTTTTGGGGTTAGCCGTAGCACCAAACAAGCATGTATCTATTCAAAAGAGAATTTTGGTGGTCAGGAGGACAATTTGGCATCTTGACGGTGATTCTTTGCTTTTCCCTTGTTTTCACCTCGCTTAACCTTAGGTACAGACTGATCTTCAGGCTCACGTACATACATACCTACTTGTACATACATACGCAAGGTACATGTAATTTCACGAGTAATGTGTGCATGGATGATAATGGCTTTTTTTTTTGGCTTGCTATTTTAGATACACCAAATCTGTTAATTTTTGCTTGGCCAGGGTACACAGTACCTCTTAGACGAAAGCAGCTACGAGTGCCTACATTCTCAGGCTTAAACAAAAGGTATAGTCATGAATTGTCTCTCTAGGAGATGGATGAGCAAAGCAAGATGAGAAATAATCATGCAACTATATTTCTCTCATGTATTACAAGCACACACACACACACACACACTATAATTCTCCGTAATATTTGTGCTCACTTCTTATGCAAAGCATTGGGTACAATAAAAATGACTAGCACCGTCTAAACCCAAATTGACAATGATGAAGCTGTCAAGAGTGGTACCTCCTTGTGCATGTACACGTCGTGACATTTGAATGTCTGAGTGAGACCGGGATAGACGTCAAACCGCTCAGGTGTGGCTGCTAAACATGCATATTCTAAAAGTACTCGTACACCGTTTCGGTTCCGATGTGTATCCGCTACTACCGGACAAGTTGCTCAATTGAAAATTTGGAGGGGAAAAAAATGAATTGGTCTTTGGTCTTGTACGGTGTACATACATACATACGGGGTTTCGATCCGGAGGAAAGAGAAACATCCATGTCTTCTATCCACTTGCCTCTTGAGAGCAAACTACGGAGTACGGGCCGTCCATCAACATGGTACGTACCATCACATCACCTCTTTGAACCTGCCAGGTCTTGTATCAGAAACCAATTTTCCCTTCCTTCCCTCATTTACTCACCATCTCCTCCTCCTCTTCCTCCTCCTCATCATCACCATACCCCTTTCTCATACCATGCCATACCACGCCCATCATCATCATCAAGTCAAGTCATGTCAGGTCTTCGCTGACAGGACAGACAGCCAGACGGCCTAGCAGACACTATACGAGACTCGGCATTAGACAGCACAGCATAGCACCCTCAACCAGCAGGGGTCAACCAACAACATCCCACCAACAATACTCAACCCGCATGACAATCATGACCGCCTCCGCATGGCTCCAGCGAGAGCGCAACTGGGAGACATTTGTGCCTATTCTTTGCCTATTCTACAAGTATGCCCATGTAATTTCCAATTTTCTCTGGAGCTAAAGTTGCCCTGAAGCTGTCTCCAATCAGCAATTTGGCCAGCCTGTCTATCCCTGCAGAATCCTGTCCGACAACTCATATGATGATCTTCACGTCTTCGCTACACTTCTTAACCGCCTCCCTTACATACGTGCCCACGTACTTTGGCCCCCAATATGTCGGCACATCTCTCCCCTCTGTTGGTTGTGTTACACACACGTGTGCAGACAGCACCACGGGGCACATACCACCACTCCCAGTCTGGTGGCACGGCGGCCCGCACCATCGCGAATCCCGATGCTCCTCGTCGCTTTGACAGCTGATCTCGCTCTTACCTGCTCGTACAAGTATGCCGAACCTGTCTGAGTGCGTGCGTACGTGCGTGCGCATGTATGTGTGTGCGTTCGTGCATACTGCAAAGGAATGCACATAAGCACTCAGCCGTTTGGTATGTGCGCAGCCTCCGTCCCGGCTCTCTGGTACTCCTTGCTTTGCCAGCCTGAACATGGTCAACGGTATCCTGACATTACAGGCAAACAAGAAAAATCGACGCAAAATATTTATTCATCTCTATCAATGTTTTGTGTGCAGTTGCCTTGGTGGGTAGGTAGGTGGATCAACGAGTAAGACGACATGGAAAATTTATCGACTCGGCCGATTATCCAGCACCAATTGCATGACACAGTTGTTAGAACAAGCGATTCCATTTGAGGCCGTCTACGTGGCCCGCTTCGGCAGAGATGACTTTATGGAATCGTTACATGGCTTAGTCAAGTATCTTCTGCAGTTTCTACCCAGCTATCGAGGTAAAACCTACCGAGGTTTACCATCAATTGGCACGATAGAGCAACCTGTAACTTTCCCTCGATACCTTCGGCCCTGACCCAACGGAGCGGTCAAGATTTGGCACGACACAACCAACAGCATAACGTTACCAATGCACCGTTTCCAGGAGGTTCAGATTGGACCCATACACACACCAGTCTGGCGGGTTTTCGGCCAGGATCCAGACCCATGGCCCAGAGTGATGGCTCCTGGAACCCCATTCGCCATCTTCAACGGCTCAACGGCCACAGTGTAACCAACCAGAGCTATTAATGTGTCCACCTCTCCGGGACACTGGATGCAACATGACGGAATGCCCCCCCATTATGTCTAGACATGCATGCTGTACGACTACTCTACCCAGCCGCGAAGCCAATATGTGACCGCATCTCGGTACTTGCCAAAAGTTGTGCCGACATGACTTTAGTACATACTTTAGGGGCACGACTGGCGCATTCCACGGTCTCACAGAGGCGTAAGTGTTGTTTGATTGAATGGGGCATCAGGGGAAGAAAAAAAAACGCATCACAATATCCATGCCGTCTTGGCGACTTCATGAATCTCCCAGAGTATCAAAAGACCGAGTCAATCACGTGTGCGGGATGTATCCGAACGAGCTTGGAGCTGGGGGGCGGTCATGGGCAAACAAGAAAGTATCTTGAAATTACTCACTACCCTGAGACGGGCTGTAGGGAACATTCTCGGCTCTGCTCAGGCATACCATCATTCACCAACCAGCTATCGTTCCGCCCATTTCTCCGCCTTTTGCCTATCTGCTGAAGGTCCCTTTCCTTCTCTGTCCTCCCTTCACGCCCAATAACGGGTTTGCAGCAGTGATGTGACGTATCACTGCCACGCTACCACACTTTGGCAAGTTTGGGTATTATACGTATACTACACATAAGGATTGTGCGAAGAGACCCAGATTTCTGGATTCCCAATCCACTGGGTCCCCTGATAATCACACCCTGCCAACCAGTCGTGAATGGTTTGTTAGCTTGGTTCCCATGAACGTGTCTAGCATGAAATATAGAAGTAAAAAGACCCTAGCTTTGAGACATACTTACGCTGATTACGAAAGCAAGCTTTGCAGCAATGGGGTAAGCACGGAAGAGTTCATTACCGCCGCAACGGGACACACAATTTCCGGCATCACTTCCCTCCTTGCCCTTGCCATTCCATCGTGTGAGAGACTTCACTCACATGCTCCCTTGATCCTCGTCGGAGCTCCGCCCGTACGCATATCAAACACGTCTTGGGGGGGTTTGGAACATGGATCAATCATGGTTAAACGGGACCCCTGCCACGGCCTACAGAGCACCCCCCGCGGACGATATGCGCGTTTCTCCCAGTTGGGAAGGTTGCTGCACCGAGACGGGGGTGACCCAAGCCGAACTACTTTGACATCGTGGATGGGTGCCGTGCTTGTTTCTTTCTCCCTCTTTTTTTTCCTTTTGTATAGGGTGATGCTCACGGAATATAGCGTTGCCATGACTAGTTTGGTCTTGGCTTTCCTTTGCCTCATGACTAAAAAGTCACCGAATCATAAGACAGGGGAGGACTGCACCGCTTCTTTCTTTCATGATTGTGTATGGAGCATGTAGAATTCATTATCCATAATCTACTAAACACCTAATGTAGATAAACTATCCAACCCAAAAAAAAAAGAGCTTCCTACTTCGCCTATGACGACCTGCCATCCCCCCTTCCATTCCATTCCAGTCCCATGTTATATGTGTCTCTACATTGACGACTTGTAAAAAAAAAAACAGCACTTCCATTTTTCTGTTTTCCATTCCATCTCAGGGGGTATAATCTAAACGTTCGTTCTAAAGCCAAACGATCCAGACAAAGGGAAAGAAAGATGATAAAAAAAACAAGAATAATAAGATATATATATGTGTGTGTGAGGAAAGAGAAAAAGCCGAGTACATACGCTTCTCAAGAAGGGAGGTCCGTTTCGTCGTGAATCCAAAGTTTACTTTTTTGTACTTTTTTTTTTTTTGTATGTGCCTTGATGGCCGGTATTTACCATACTCTTCAGTCCATTCAGAGTGTTCTTTTTCAGTAGTCACTGGATGGATAGGGACTTATCACGCCGCTGCCAGGTACGCTGCTCTCCGCGTTGAACGTCTGGTCTATCCTGAAGATCCAGTCCATCTTGTCGCGCTCGCTCCGCGCCGCAAAGAGCCACGTGTTGTCCGTTCCGTAAATCGCAAACACGGCTGATTGCATCCGCTCGCTCAGGCGCGTCAGGCCCTGCTGCCCGCCAGACGAGGAAGAGCTTCCCCCTCCGCTGGCGCCAGTCCAGATGGTTGAAATGACACGTCCCGAACCTGTACGGCGGTGTCCTGGGGTGAAGTCTGGTCCGCTGGGCTGTCCGGGGGGCATGTCATAGTCGTCTGGGCCATGGAGGAGGCCCAGCACACCGGGTTGGCTGTCCACGCGGGAGTTGCGCAGACTGACGAGGGCAACCTCGTCGCCATCTGTGGCGGAGTGGATGTGCAAGTAGGGGCGCCTGAGCTCCACAAATCGCTTGACCCACCGAGTAGACTCGTTGTTAGGCACGAGTAGATACCCGCCCTTTTGGACCTTTGGGTTTTTGGGCACGCGGATGATGGTGGTGATGAGGCTCGGGGGCTCTGGGGCTTCGGAGGCGAGACCATTTGATGGAGCGTTGGTATTTTCGGGGCTTAGAATCCTGGCGAGTGGGTCGGGATACTTCTGCCACAGCTTCAGACATTTCCCCAAGAGGTCTGCTTCGTGTTCATTGTACTCTGGTTCTGCTGCCGGTGTCTCCTCTCCGTCCTGTTGTTGCTGCTGCTGCTGCTCATCCTCGATCTTTGCGGTTTCGTCGTCTGCAGGCTCCTCCTCTGGCTGTACTTCCTCGTCCATTGAGGGAGCCTGTGAAGTCTCCGGCGTATCGTTAAGTAAGTCGTCATCATCAGGGATGATTGGCTTCATCTCTGGAGACGGCTCCGCTTCCGGCTCTTCTGGTTCTGGCGGCGCTAGTGATGTGTCGATGCCAAGTCTCGTAAGTGCCGTTTGCGTAGCACTAATCTCCGCATTCCGTCGCCTTTTCTTTCGTGAAAGAATGAAGTCGCTCACTAGGGAGACGCCACGAGGTGTCCAGTTCTGCAGATTCTCCTCGCCCTTGACGTAGTCATGTTGACTATTCATTCGCCACAAGTCACCGACTTTCTTGATGGGAGCTGGCTTCATCGTCAGGGTGAAGATTCCTGTTGAAGACCGTACAAATCTCATATTCTGCCAGAGAACCGAGAGCAGGGATGATTGTCGCACAAAGGTTCTGGACATCATCTGGAGACAAACCTTTTGCGAAAACTTCATTGGCTCAGCCAATTTCTCAGAGCTAATGTCCCAGGAAATGGTCATTTGCACTCGATACTTGTCAGATGTCACACGATCGAGCAGCAGTGAGTTATGTAAACTGGAGTCCCACTGGGCATGTATCGTAATGCTTCGGGTTCCATTGGGATTTTCGCGAAACATGGGGTTGGATGCCAGTTTGAGAGTGATGTCGGGATCGGTAGAGCCCATGTCGGGGGTTTTGCCGGCAGAATCTACCAGTCGTATTTTGCCTACTCGAACTGATGTGACGTCTCCCCATGGCAAAACGTCGCCTGAGCTGTGCGAAATGTCGATACAGATTCGCCTTTGTAACCCTTGATGCAGTTGAAACGTCCCTGTATCCAGTTCACTGGTTTGCGTCACCTCGACAGCTGCGTACTCGCCAACCTCATTGAGCTCCATGATCTGGACACGGGAGAGGAGATCATGCTTTTCTTGAGTAAAGAACTGGGATTCATTAATACGCGCCCCCTTTGCATCTCCTGTAGGGCATGCATCTCTCATATCGTCCCAGCTAAGGAGCTTATCCAAGTGCATCGTCGAGACCTTGGCAAAGATGGCAGCCCTCAGTGTCACACCCTCGGGAGCAAACAAAGGCACACTCATGCTATGGACGCTTTCGAATCGGATTGGCCCCTCGTCAAAGTCCCGAATCATTTGTGTCGTCGTGATGCCATCTTCTTCGGAAATGCCTGGGATAAAGAGCTGAGCATGCACATCCGTGCCCTCTCGCTCCGCGAAGCCTATCAGCTCGTGCATCACCACATTGAATTTCAGAGTGTTTGTCGGAGCACGAGCATGCGAGGGCTCAAGCGAAAGTTTGATGATGCCGACCTCGTGAGTAGTGTAAGGAGAGAGAACGTCCAGTGCAAAATCCTGAACGCGACTCTCAAACACGGCCTTGAGAGGGATATCTACTTCGCCAACAAGTGTATATGAGGGCATGCAAGTCTCGACGAATGGGTTGTCTAGACTTAGATGTTGTGCGTATTCTGGTTGATCAAGGTATTGGTGCATCTGGCGCATTTGCCGTACTCGATCGTGCAGCTTTTCGAGACTCCAAAGACGGACGACACTATTCCTGTAGTCTATAACTCGAATGCCTATACAAGGCTTGTAAGCATCATCCAAGGCAGCATCATCTCCTTCGCCCGTCAAGCCGTTGAGAACCATGTCGTAAGATGAGCACAGATTATGCCCGACATCCACGGTGGTGAATTGGAAGACGACATTCTCATCCAGCTCATTGCTCATAATCTGGGCTTCCTTTAGAATCGCGGCATTCTGAAGCACAGACTCGGCCATTTTAACAAAGTGATGATTGCGCCAGATCTTGACCGCCTTCTTCGCAAGCTCGAGTTCTTCATCGGATAGTTTCGAACTCGCCTTTGGCCGTTTCAGTGGATCCATCTTGTCAATCTTCTCCTCAAACAGCTTGCGCTGCACATTAAGCTGTTTCTGCATGTCTTCCTTTAGCTCCTGGAGAGCGGCTTCCATCCGTGCTTTTTCTTTCTTGATCTCCTCAAACTCGACGTTGGCAGCCTCCGCACTCTTAAGCTGGTCCTGGAATTCCTCCTTTTGTTTTTCCAATTGAGATTGCAATTCCTCCCGCACCTCCCTTAGTCGGTCCTCAGTGTCTCCCTGCTTCGGTGTCGAAGGCATGGTAAGAGCGGTATCAAGGGAGAAATTGTCAATAGTGCCCGTTGACATGTATTTTTCTCTGAAGGGATACGATGTCGCAGATTCTGAATCATCACCATCGTCGCGACCATTGACACGCTCCGCTCGCGCCCTCTGGACCTCCTCAAACAGGGCGTTGAGCTCCTCATCTGTAAGACTGGCAAAGTTATGGTCAGTCCCCAGAATAGCGCCTGCGGCTTCTCGTCGCGCCAGAGACCAATCAGAGTCTTTGCCATTGCGCGAAAAGGGAGACTCTGAGCGACTGTCAAACCCAAAGTCCGAGGCTTTACTAAAGGATCTCTCATGACCGCGAGGGCTTGGTGCCGTTGTTCGATCCAGAGCCTGCAATTGACTTGCAGTGATGGATTGTCGCAAGAGGCTCGTGCTCGTGCTTGTGCTCTGTATTGAACTTTCCGCCCGCTCAGCCCTTGCTTCCATAGGATGATTGAATCTAAAAATGTGAAAGTCTCCCAGAATAACTCGGTAGCCAGAGTGGAGTTGTTTGGGTTCGGTAATTCGCTTGCCATTTACCATGACGGACGCGCCCTCACTAGGAAGAACGGTGACAATTCCATCGGCTCCGTTCTCAAAGGTGCAGTGATGGTGCAATATTCTAGTGCCATTCAAACGTATATTGACTTGGTTGTCGGTGTTGGATTCCACGTTGCCGACAGTGGTTGTGCCGGGTTTCAAGTTGTAGACGAGACATTCTGCGAGGAGAGGGTCGTCCGATAGGTTGACCAGATGCGGCATCTTCTTTGGGGTGTGGAGACCCACAAACCCCTTTTCAATGCTGATTCCAAGTTCTTCCAAAGCAGACTCGCGCTCTTTGTGAATCTCCTCAGTCTTGGCAAGCTTCTGTTCCCATGTTTGATTCAAATCTGTGAGAAGCTTCTCACTTTGGCTTAGCTGTTCTGCAATCTCGGCCTTGGATACCTTCTTGACCGTGCCATCGGATGATGTGATGCTGACGATCTGTTTCTCGAGAGGCGTACCCTCCTCGTAAATTTCGTCAGGGGGTACTCCTGCGCCACCGCCTCCACCTCCACCGCCGAGCTTGTTTCTCAAGACCGCCAATTCCTCCTTCAGCTCCCGGATCATGCGTGCGTTGGCATCCTCGTTGACGACGGCATGGTTCTTGATTCGCTTCGCGGAATCGGCATATCGCAACGTGCTAATTGTCTCATCGTAGTTGATATCTGCAGGACTGATGGCTGCAATCATGGCCGTCATACTGTTTCCACCGAGTGAATCCTTCAATAGCCATGTGAGAACACTGTCACGGTATGGGACCTGGGATCCGCCCTTCTTCTTCTTGCCCGTGGATAAATCTGCGAGTGCAGCAATGACACGACCCAGCGTAGACAGCGATCGATTGATTTCGGCACCTTCCTTCAATCGCGCACCAGTTGCACCAGTTGATGTCGCTCTCTCGGAACCAGCCAAATCGACCAAACTGATCTTTGCAACCTTCTCCATCTCCATCTTTGTGTCCACATCGTATTTCTTCTGTGTCAACATGAGTGTAAACACTGCGTGACTTCGACTCGATGTTTCGTTCATGTTGGTGGCGGCAACGGTTCTGGCTTTGTTTCCCTCGTCCATGAGGTTCTCGATTTCCTGGAAGCTGGTGACGACGAGCTTGGCAAGGTCTTCGACATATGGACCGGTGGAAGGGTGCTCTCGGACTTTCAGGTTGCCTTTTGTTGAAGGGTTGAGTAGATCGCGGACTCGTTCGTTGTAGATTTCCAAATATGACACTTCGACGGTGCACTTGCTGTTTTTATCCTGCTGCATCATGTCTATTCTTCGAAACATTTCTTGACAAATATTCGGAATGATACCAACTTCTTTTCCATAACCCATCATGGAGTACGACTTTCCGGAACCCGTTTGACCGTAGGCAAAGATACAGTTGTTGTATCCTTGAAAGGCATTGTCTAGCAACGGCTTGCCCAGGTCGTCAAACAGACTGGATTGGCCTGCATAGTTGGGATCGTCCTTGTTGAATGACCAATACGATCTATCGAAAGCGAATGATTTCGGTGCAGTGTCTTTGGCGCCTTTGACGGAATTGCCTTCGGGTGGTGTAATAACGGTCTGGTTGTCTTTCATGTCCACGATACATTTTGATCCTCGGTCGATTTCTAGATAATCCGTTAGCCTCGTTTGGATGCTTCATGCCACCGCTATTCGGACAACGGCTGGCGGCCAAGCGTCTTGCAACCCACCTCTGCCATTGAACGGCCGGACTCTCACCACCACCTTAATGTTTCCTCCTCCAGCGGGCGCCATGATTGCTCAAACGTATGCGGGGACCCAATCCGGTCCCCTCGAAGCTCACGCGTCTCTAAAGGCAATGCGCCTCGGTTGTCGATGTCGACTTCAATGCCCCGACTTGCGCTCTATATGGAAAGGCTGTTTTGTCCAAAGAAGACCCGCATACGTTTCCCAAAAAAAATTCATATACCCATCAAGGCCTCCAAGCCATGCTCGCAGCGCCGAAACTCCTCGCTACCGAAGGGGCGCAGGTAGGTGGTCGTCAAATCCGCGATCTTCCGAAGCCGAGGGGTGGGAAAACGTTAGTCAACCGGTCGGCGATTCGCACCTGCGTCAGACGTTAAAGATGTAATGCAGCGCAAAGACAAATCAGAACAACGCTTGGTTCCATATGCTGAGCAGTCGTTAAAAAGGGTCGTAGTCTCTTCGTCGATAAGATGATGGGGAATTTCGTGCGTATGTTTGCGCAAGCTTGTCGGCAGCTTCGTCAATAAACGCGGTCGCGCGCTGATCTTTGCCTCACTCAGGGCCGCCCACCCTCTGTAGTTCGGCCGTTTGATTGGGGGAATGTAAGCAAGGGAAAGTTCACGTGAAAGCCAGGGTTGATTGGATCGACTCTACCCGTGGATTAACCGCAATGCTTGATTTGAGCATTCTACTTGTAGCATTCAAGCATTCAAGGCACCATGAATTGCTTCTCTTACAAGTACAACAAGCCTGTGTGGAATGGGGGGAAATTGCCGGGGGCCATCTTTTGTTTGAATCATTATTAAACTTAAATTGTGTCTCGATGCTACATCATATCGTTAATATTCCCACTCATTGGCTCTCCACTTAAAACCAATTTCCCAACGGGCACCAGCAGTTCGTCTAACAGCCTCCAATGTCATCATCAGCTGGAACGCATGGGTTCACTATAGCCAAGCCTTTTATCGCAATCTGCCCAGATTTTATTATGCATAAAAGAGCATTTTAGAACGCCATCGAACATGGTCTAACGAAGTTACTTTGCCCTTTGGTTCCCCCCTGCCAAGGGAAAGGAAGACTGCGCCGAAATGGCCGTCGTCCACCCACTCTCTCTTTTCATTCGGAGATCTCCATGTGCAGTTGTACAGTTGAGTCTGTATTACTGGACGCATATGTAGCAAAGTTGTCAATAAGCAAGTATGTGCCTTGCATAAGGATACGATTCTCCCATTTCTGATTCGTATGCAGCAATTGCATCTCCACATTCGTGCGTTGAATTCTCTCCAATGCCAATTAATGTAGGAATTGAGGTGGAGTGGTAGCGAGCATGTCACTCGTGTTACTTGCGCTGACCGCCAGCTCCATCGTGTAGTTCAATCGCCAGTCCTTTGAGGTTCACTTCTGTGTTGGCTTGTCTTCAAAGCTCTTTTCATATCTCCCAATATCCAGGGGTCCTGTCGGCCACACGAGCAGTGCTTGGACGCAAACTGAGCGAGCTTCTTTTTTGGAGGCCTTGCCAGCGCTAGGCTTTGACTTTTCCGTGACATACCCTATCACATTCACCCATTCGCCAATTCGTGTGCAATCAGGTTGGATGGTCTCGAGTATGAGTTGGATATTTACTGAGACGCTCTCATTCGTTCCTGGTGGGTACATGTGGCCAAGACTGAGGCACGCCTGATGAGTAGAGTACGACGTGACACTTCAATGCAGTTAGAAAAATCGCTTCTCTCCAAAGAGCTATTGACAGAGGTTGACTGGCTTACCATCCTAAGAATCTCACTTTGTCACCTACCGATCGATCTTTTAGTGACGAAAGTAGGCAGAGCTGCGAAGGCAGCGGCCCCCATGACATTATTTCCTGACGATACTGATAATAATTGTCATGTGATGACACGAAATGTCATAATTTGTGCTCTCCAAGTGTTGTACAGTGACGCTGATGAAGCTTCGCGAAATCCCCCACTATGTCGGATTTCGTACGGTACCAATATTCGAGAATACACACTGTAGTACATAAAACAAGCCTGACAAATATCTCACTTGATGCACTGTGCGTTCATTTCATACTCGCTTCACTTCATTACCCGGCAATACTCTCACAAACTGAACACTCTGGCGCTGATTGAACCCCCCAAAATTATTTACATTTCATAAAACAAATAAAGATGTCTGCACCGAACCCCTTGCCCAAATACATTTACAAAATCATCCCCTCCGCCCCAGAGGAGCCTCTTCCTACCCCATTCCCTCTCTCCGATCTCGATGCGAAAGATGGCTTCGTGCATCTGAGCACCGCAACCCAGGTGAATATTATCACGCATACTCACGAAACCGTATGAGACTGTTTATTAATTTTGATACCAGGTCCCCAAGACTGCCGACTTATTCTTTAAAGAAACATCGAATCTCTGGCTTGTCAAGCTTGAGCTTGCCAAGTTGGCCGACCCCCTCAAGTGGGAAGATGGATTTCCCCATCTTTACGGCAATTTTGGCGCGGTGGATATACAGTCTTTGACAAAATTTGAGAGAGGTGAGGGTCAGAAATGGTCTGAAACTATGAACGCTTCCACATGGCTAGAGTAGGGTAGACACAGTACATCTTGATTACTAGTCTAAAACAGCATTCTTTTTGTTTACAATTTATGCTAGACTATAGTCCCAAGTCCTTCTCGACCATGCCCTTGCAGATGGGGTGATAAAAGTCCTTGTTCTTCTCAAATGTCTCGAGTGCAAGCGGGAGGTCCACCTTCGTCAAGGAGCGGTACAGAGGTCTGACAAACTTCATGCGACCAACCTGGCCGAGCAACTCGGCGGTCGCGTTGTAGACGGTGGTGTCCTTGGCCTTGAGGGCAATCTGGAGGTACGCAAACTTGAGCTCGACATTCTGGGTGTTGAGAAGGTCGTAGGTGTTGCCAAGAAGCTGAGATCGCTCGGGAGTGAAGGGCTCAGACTGCTGGAGCTTCTCGAGGAAGACGATCTTCTGGTTGGCGTTGAAAGATGCGACATCCTGGGGGTTAGGCTCGTAGGACTGCTCAGCAAGTTAGTAGTCACTCATATATAGATGGGATTCATGAGGCAACGTACGGCATTCTGCCACTTCTCAGCCAACTCGTAGCACTGCTTTGCCAAGGTAGTGTCAAATTCAGGCTTGGGAGGCAGGCCTGGAGTGTAGAACCAATGGTCCCAGTCGATGGTGGTAATCTTTTGCTTCACATCCGCATCACCGAGGCCGTTGAAGAAGTCCAGGAAGGTAGCCTTGAACTCGAAGGAGTCCAAAGATTTTCTGGCCCATGTCTTGAAGTAGTGGGGGATGAATTTGTCAAAGTTGGTGCGGCCAACAAGGCGGTCCAAGTAGTAGAGGAAATGGAAACCCTTCTCATAGGCGATAGTGCTGTAAACATCCTCGGGATCGCAATCCTTATGGTTGATGATAAGCTTGGTGTACTCGTGGTCCTTACCATAGCGGTCAACAGAGTCCTCTGATCACCATGTTAGTGGTATAACTTCGTGTTGAATGTGATATAAGACGCCTACCAAGAGCCTTCCATCCGATAATGGCGGAAAAGTCAAATTCAGGATCGCCGTGGATAGCGGCTCCAATTCTTCGTTCCAAATAGGTGGTCCAGCCCTCGTTCAACCAGCTACAATACCATTAGAACCACGGATCTGAGAGTCCAGATAAGCTTAGACTTACAAGTGCTCCCAGCTGGCATTGGAGACAAGGTTACCACTCCAGCTGTGGCTGAGTTCGTGGGCAATGACATCGACATTTTGTCTGTCACCGCTGATGATGGTGGGGGTAGCAAAGGTGTAGATGGGATTCTCCATGCCTATGATAGCTATTAGCACAGAAACACTGCATGTTGCATGCAAATACTAACCTCCGTAGGGGAAGCTGGGGGGCAGGACAAGAACGTTGTACTCTCCCCATTGGTAAGGCAAGATGAGGCTCTCGGCAACCTCCAAGAACTTCTCCATATCCCGCTCAAGCTCCCACTGGCAGTCCTTCAACTCATTGGGGCCAGTAACGACTTGGCTGCGGGTACCAATCGAGGCTGTCGCAATGTCTCCAGATGCAACAGCGAAGAGATAAGAAGGAATGGGGACCTTTTGTTCAAACTGGTAAACCTTCTCCTCACCAGGTGTAGGAGTGTGGTCACCAACGGGCAGACCACTGGCGACCACGGGGAGGGTGGAAGTGAACTTGAAGCTGACGGTAGACTTGACATCGGGCGTGTCCTGGCAGGGGAAGATGGAACGAGCATTGATGGCCTGGCACTGGGAGAACATGTAAGGGTGCTTCTTGTTGGAAGTCTGAGCCGGAGTGAGCCATTGAAGAGCCGTGCACTTGTCAGTAGTCTCGAGCTCAATAGCAAGATCTACGACTTCACCCTTGGCGGCGCCTTCAGGGACTGTGACGTGAAGGGGAGCACCAAAGGGCTTCTTGTCATCTGCCAAGTTCCATTTTGAGTCGGCAGAGTTGACCTTGACGGAAGAGACCTTGACATATCGGGTGTCCAAAATAATCTCCTTGCTCTCCTTCTCAGTCTGGCTTTCCAACTGGAGAATGACTGAACCCTTCAAGCGCTTGTTGTCAAAGTCAACCTTGAAGTCGACAGACGTGTGCTTGGTCCGCCAGGCGGTATAGTTGGCGTTGGTGCAGGGATCACGATGACCAGCCATGGTTGCAGATGCAAAGCCTCGCCGTAAGATATTTGTGGTTGTGGGGGAAGGGAGAAGGCTGAGTCTCTTGAAGATGGAAACCCACGACATATGGCGTAAGATAGAGGGAGAGAATGAAAGCAGTCCAAGTACCTAATCAGGGACCGACTCCAACCGAACTCAGTGCTATCCGAGATTCAATGTCAAAGATACTCCGCATCTGCGTTGCATCTAGTGTTTCGAGGAGCATCACGTGCTGCCCTACTTACTCCATAAGATAGATGCGGGTTTTTACTGAAGGATCGTGCCATTCCACTATAGCTTCTTCTAGCTCAATGGTTATTTTTTTTTTACAAATGGTACATTCATTGAATTGTTTTTAAATATTAAATCACAAATTATGAGATCATAGCACGAGCCTCATTCATGATACACAATTGCGTGGTGACTATTTTATAATTTTCATTCACATCGTAGATAAATTGAGGCTGACCCCTCACTGCCCCGCACTCACTCGCCTCCATTTTTACCCCTCCAATGGATGCAAAAATAACAGACACTGCGGTTCGGCAACATCAGATTTATCGATTATGGATTCGCCGAAGTAGTATTAGGAGGTACATAGATGCGTGGGATTGATGGGACTAAAGTCGTGCCGGATGCCGTCGCCGTTCGGTCTATCAAACAGAAGAAGGCTGCGACGGCATTGCCATCAAGCCGTAGCCGAAAAAAGCGTCAAGCTCAGAAAGTGGATTGATTACTATTATAATACTAAATATATACATGGCGTCGCCCGCAAGCACGAAAATGTGCTTTAAGCTCCCGAACGATTAGGCTATCCATGACTCGATGACCTATTAAATCTATGTAAGCTTTTCGAGCAGTGGAGATGTATCCTGCGTCAAGACTTCAATATCAACCATAATGCACTTCCGTCAGCTCATCCAGGACCAGCCGCCCCTCCCTCAAGCTGCACGATACCAGCGTCACTGTTGATTCCCGTTTCTCGATCCCCGAATCTTTATCCTTGACAGTGAAAACACCTATGTGAGATACTGACCCACCGGTTGCCTTGCCCGCGCCCCTGCTGGCAAGCATTTCGGTGTTACTGTGTAGTATGAATGTGGACTTTGATCGCGCAGCAATGATACTGTCTCTGTAGGTTTCGTATGTGAATGGTCTGGAGTTTATACTGCATATTGTCAGAATACAAGTGAAAGCCGAACTGCTCAACTGCTGGCATACCGGACGCTTAAATCTGGACTGAAATATTTTTCAATCGCCAGAAGACTTAGCTTATCGTCTGGTTGGAAGAAGACATCGTGGAAGACCTGATCGACAAAGACGGCGAGCTCAGTGGTTGATTGTGACATGTTAGGAGAAGGGTTCTGTGCCGTTGATGACTGTGGTAGGCTTTGCTGGCTCAATGTCGCTATAAGATGCATCAAGCCAGCTCGTCGGTCTATTTGTATTGTTTGCCTCGTCCATGAAGTATAAATAAAAAGGGTTCATCAATGCGGGCTCATTACATCCAGTGGCCCGATTGCGGAGTTCCGCACTGGTCGCCGATTACGAGTACCACCACCTTCGTCAGCCGCCGTCGCCGCCCTGACTCGAGGTTCTTTACAGCACAGATGCAAGCGATTCCAATATATCCAAGATATATACGACGTACGAAGTCAATTGATTTTGTAAGACCTAAGCGCCCCTGGTAGAACCATGCGGACCCCGTTGCTAACCCCGCCAAGAGATGCCATGCCATAAGCTCCTTAATTCAAGCAAGATAAGCTCATCAGGGTCCAAAAATCGACATCATCTTCCTTTCGTCCAACAATGTTAACGAATATTTTTTACATTATCATTAAGCTGAAGCTAAAATTTGAACAATTTACCTACATCAAGATCTCTATAGACTAAGCGCAGTAGTTGGTCAGCTGTAGAGCCGATTATTTGGCAATCAAAACTTGCAGAACTTTGTATTAGTTGATGATTATAAAGCAAGCCATGGAGTATTAGAAGTTATAAGATCCCCATGCATGACGTACATATTTTGTGCTTCGAGATCGGTGACTCCTATTTCCCCTGGTTCCTCATGACTGGGATCGCTGTACGGCCCTTGCGTTTCTTTCTTTTCTCAAAGACTGAACATTCTGTTAGGAGTTCTGAGTTGTTTATGCAGGGGGATATTAATAGTTGGGGATGATAAGGTAGCGTTTGGATACTATACATGTAGGTAGAATTGCATAGCCAGCCGGATCATTTAATAAGCAACACATATCAAGCCTCTGAGGAAGTTTTATACCTTCCTGGTTTTTTCTTCTTTTTTTCTTTGGCAGCATCAAAAGCCTCGTTTTTGGGGATATCTTGATCAGATAGTAGATAGTGTAATCCAAGCGGTTTGAGGCAGGGAATTGCATGTGTTCATAGAAGCTTCAGACTGAATGGAGTGCTGTTCCATATGCGATATGTGGTGCTGTTTTTGACAATGTTTACCAGCTACTTGTAGATTAACCAAGTAGTAGCATGTGTATATACTACATTCCCACACTGTGTTACCAAAGTGGTGGAGCATTTAGCCCGAACATGGTCAATGGGATGGTAACCGATTCAGGCAGAAAAATGTGGACTACATTTTGTCCTCCCCTTGACAATCTCGGAGTTCGTGTTTGACTTCAACGTTGCTTACTACTGCCAAGCTCTAGCTGTTGTATGCAGATAACCTAAGCCTATTGGGGTGTTTTCTGGTCAGCACGTTCGTTGGCTCGGCAGTGCTCTTACAAGGGCTCTTCTATAGGAGCTTTTGAGGCCCCGTAATCGATGGATGCTCATTGGATGGAGGCTGTTGAGCGACAGCCTATCAAGTCTTTGCTTTTCTGAAGGCGTCTTCACTTTTGCTATTTGGCCCAACGGCTAAAAGTCTGACAGAGGTAAAATCGGATGGGGTAAACATCGATGCGCTACTTTGGCACTGACATTTTTTGCCCGGGACAAGTATTTCTGGTTGGCGACGTAAACGGATTCATGGGTATCTAGTCGAGCACTCTCTAAATTCCTGCCTTACACTTTGTTAGCGCATCCACTGCCGCCAACCGTCGGGTGTTACCGCAGGCTATGTTCCACCAAAATGAGGCTCTTTTTTACCTCTGGAGATTTATGAATCAACTTCGTGCATGCTGTTGTTCACAGTGTACTAGATATAACACGCTTATAGAACAGGTATAGGGCCCCATTCAGTATGTTATTTAGCCGGTTCAAATATGATAGGATCAGTATGAGAGGGGTTATGCATAAACCAATAATAACACAAGACGTGATGCCACCACCCCCAGCAAATGCCCAACCCCGGATTTCTAACTGACTCCGCTTCTGCCCAATGTCGCTTGATCGTTTTTCACTTCAGTAAGAGCCACATTTTTATAGCTTTTGTTTTGATATTGTTGTATTTACAGCGTGAATCCTCCACTATTCAACTTTGAAAGGGAACTATAACATCCTGCGGAAACCTGCTATCAGAGAGACAGGCTACGGCTGCAACATGTAAGTGGAAGTGATCTTCCCGAAAAACTTAGGCCCCCAAAATACTAATCGTTCTTCGTACCAGATAGCTCCAATTCGCATCTGGACCATCCTGCAAGCAATCATGTCGAACCCTGACGATTACACGATCGGTTGGATCTGCGCCATAAGTACGGAATATGTTGCCGCACAAGCTTTCCTTGAAGAGAAACATCATAGACCAAAATCCGTGTCGCCTCATGATAACAACGACTATACACTGGGGAGAATCGGGGAGCACAATATTGTGATTGCTGTCCTGCCTGATGGGGAATATGGTACATCCCGCGCCGCAAGTGTCGCGAGCGACATGATGCATAGCTTTCCCAATATCAGAATTGGTCTGATGGTTGGTATCGGTGGTGGTGCTCCAAGTCGAAAGCATGATATTCGTCTGGGCGACATTGTGGTTAGCGCTCCACGAGATGGAAAGAGCGGCGTGATCCAATACGACTTTGGCAAAACGATTCAAAATCAGAGCTTCCAGCGAACAGGCGTCTTGAACCAGCCGCCCGCAGTCTTACGGGCAGCGGTGAATGGACTCAAGACACAATACGAAATCGAAGGCCACCAATATGAAGAGGATATAAGCAATTTTCTTCAGAAAAACCGAAGGCTAAAGAAGAAATATGGTCGACCATATTCAAAAAGTGATATACTCTATCAGTCTGGTGTGGTACATCCTGTGGATGACGATTTATCTTGTGCGACAGCCTGTGGCACTGATGGCTCGAAGATAATACTACGATCTGAACGGACTGAAGAAGATGATAACCCAGCAATCCACTATGGTGTTATTGCTTCGGGGAACCAGCTGATGAAGGATGCCTTGGTTAGAGATAAGCTTGCTGCCGAAGAGAACATTCTATGCTTTGAAATGGAAGCGGCGGGATTGATGAATCACTTTCCTTGCCTGGTTATCCGCGGTATCTGCGACTACTCTGATTCTCACAAGAACAAGCAGTGGCAGGGCTATGCAGCAATGACTGCTGCTGCATATGCAAAGGATCTACTTCGTCGGATAGCTCCAAATAGAGTTGAAGCTGAGAGGAAGATCGGCGATATTCTATCAGGTAATTCTCACGTCCTAGAATTAGACTGATATCAAATGTTAATTTTATGTGTAGAAGTCCATGAGGTTGCAAAAGAGCATCGTGACATTGCCAATGAGCATCTCCAAATTCAGAAGGATCTAGTCAATGAGAGACTGTCTAAAGAGGAACAAGCGTGCCACCAACTGTTCCGTCTTACAACTAGCGGCAAAGACACGACATATGAGTGGTATAAAGACAGAGTGGAAGAAAGGGTTGAAGATACCTGCCTGTGGTTCCTTGAGCACCCAAACTTTCTGGAGTGGCTAAAACGGGAGTCTGGCCCCCTGCTGGTCACGGCAGATCCTGGCTGCGGAAAGTCGGTATTAGCCAAGCATTTAATCGACCGCCGCCTGCGAGAACTGGCAACTGTCTGCTACTTTTTCTTCAAAGACCAGGATCAGAACACTGCCCGACAAGCGCTTTGCGCTGTGCTTCATCAGCTCTTCACTCAAAAGTCGTGCCTGATCAAACATGCCATGGCGCAATTAAAACAGGATGGGCAAGGTTTGATCAATTCTACAAAATCTCTTTGGGAGATTCTACAAAACGCCATCAATGATCCCCAGGCAGGACCTATCATCGTGGTTCTTGATGCCCTGGACGAATGTGCTGAATCAGAATTGGCGGACTTGATACGGAATGTGCAAAGCCAATTTCGTAGCGATAAGTTGGGCGATGCTAAGCTGAAGTATCTTCTAACCTGCCGTCCATATGAGCAAATCGTATCCAAGTTTCACCGTCTGTTATACGCTTTTCCAAATATCCGGATACCAGGGGAAGAAGAGTCGGAAACCATCAGTAAGGAGGTGAATCGTGTCATTATGTACCGGGTGAATCAGTTATCGGAGAAGAAGCGCCTCAAATTCCAGATCAAGAGTCACCTAGAGACAAAACTACAGGAGACCACACATCGCACATATCTCTGGGTATATCTTATATTCGACTACCTAGAGAATGAAGATTTTATCAAGACGCCGCGGGGGATCCAATCTGCTATTGCAACACTCCCGAAGACTATTAATGAAGCATATGAACGAATTCTCAATAAGTCTAAGCAAGATCGAATGGTCAGAAAAGCTTTGAGCATTATCCTAGCGGCAAGTCGGCCACTGACACTATCGGAAATGAACATTGCTTTGCACGTCGAATACGAATCAAAATCTATTTACGATCTTGACTTGGAGGATGAAGCGGATTTTAAGTCACGCCTTAGATCTTGGTGTGGACTGTTCGTGTCGGTCCATCACGGCCGTATTTATTTCCTTCATCAGACTGCTCGCGAGTTCCTCCTTGCAGATTTGGCATCGTCTACAACTATTCTACCAGACTTATGTTGGTATCACTCCGTGACTACCAAGGATGCACACGCTGTCCTTGCAGAGGTTTGCGTGCTCTATCTGAACTTCTTTAACTCCGATATTGGCTTTTCGATAGACGAGAATGGGCGAGCTGGCGACTCTACAGACAACCACGGCTTCTTAGATTACTCGGCCAAGAACTGGGGCGCTCACTTTCGCGAGGTCGGTTTCATCGATAAAGCTCCTATTATACCTTTCACTCTAAGGATTTGTGATTTGGATTTGAAGAGCTACTCGGCGTGGTTTGGAGTCTATTGGGAGACTAAGGGAATAGGCGCTACTAAGGGTTTTACGGACCTCATGTTAGCGTCGTATTACGGCCATCATACTATCATTACGCTGTTGCTTGATAAAGGGGCTGATATCGAGGCTAAAGATAGCAGATCTGGTAAAACGCCGTTATTATGGACTGCTGAGGAAGGGCACGAGGCTGTTGTTAAGCTATTGCTTGATAAAGGGGCTGATATTGAGGCTAAAGAGAGCGAATCTGGTAAAACGCCGTTATTACGGGCTGCTGAGGAAGGGCACGAGGCTGTTGTTAAGCTATTGCTTGATAAAGGGGCTGATATCGAGGCTAAAGATAGCAGATCTGGTAAAACGCCGTTATTATGGACTGCTGAGGAAGGGCACGAGGCTGTTGTTAAGCTATTGCTTGATAAAGGGGCTGATATTGAGGCTAAAGAGAGCGAATCTGGTAAAACGCCGTTATTACGGGCTGCTGAGGAAGGGCACGAGGCTGTTGTTAAGCTATTGCTTGATAAAGGGGCTGATATCGAGGCTAAAGATAGCAGATCTGGTTTAACGCCGTTATTATGGGCTGCTAAGAACGGGCACGAGGCTGTTGTTAAGCTATTGCTTGATAAAGGGGCTGATATTGAGGCTAAAAACAGTGGATCTGGTTTAACGCCGTTATTATGGGCTGCTAAGGAAGGGTACGAGGCTGTTGTTAAGCTATTGCTTGATAAAGGGGCTGATATTGAGGCTAAAGATAGCGGACTTAGTAAAACACCGTTATCATGGACTATTGAGGAAGGGCACGAGGCTGTTGTTAAGCTATTGCTTGATAAAGGGGCTGATATTGAGGCTAAAGAGAGCGAATCTGATAAAACGCCGTTATTACAGGCTGCTGAGGGAGGGTACGAGGCTGTTGTTAAGCTATTGCTTGATAAAGGGGCTGATATTGAGGCTAAAGAGAGCGAATCTGGTAAAACGCCGTTATCACGGGCTGCTGAGGAAGGGCACGAGGCTGTTGTTAAGCTATTACTTGATAAAGGGGCTGATATTGAGGCTGAAGATACATTTGGTCGAACGCTGTTATCATGGGCTGCTGAGAACGGGCACGAGGCTGTTGTTAAGCTATTGCTTGATAAAGGGGCTGATATTGAGGCTAAAAACAGTGGATCTGGTTTAACGCCGTTATTATGGGCTGCTGAGGAAGGGCACGAGGCTGTTGTTAAGCTATTGCTTGATAAAGGGGCTGATATTGAGGCTGAAGATATATTTGGTCAAACGTCGTTATCATGGGCTGCTAGGAACGGGCACGAGGCTGTTGTTAAGCTATTGCTTAATAAAGGGGCTGATATTAAGGCTAAAGATAGCAGATTTGGTCGAACGCTGTTATCACAGGCTGCTGAGAAAGAGTACAAGGCTGTTAAGCTATTGCTTGATAAAGGGGCTGATATTGAGGCTAAAAACAGCGGATCTGGTTTAACACTGTTATTATGGGCTACTAAGAAAGGGTATAAGGCTGTTGTTAAGCTATTGCTTGATAAAGGGGCTGATATTGAGGCTAAAGATAGTAAATTTGGTCGAACATCGTTATTACGGGCTGCTGAGAAAGGGCACGAGGCTATTGTTAAGCTATTGCTTGATAAAGGGGCTGATATTGAGGCTAAAGATAGTAGATTTGATCGAACACCGTTATTATGGGCTGCTGAGAACGGGCACGAGGCTGTTGTTAAGCTATTGCTTGATAAAGGGGCTAGTATCGAGGCTGAAGATACATTTGGTCGAACGCCGTTATCATGGGCTGCTAGGAACGGGCACGAGGCTGTTGTTAAGCTATTGCTTGATAAAGGGGCTAGTATCGAGGCTGAAGATACATTTGGTCGAACGCCGTTATCATGGGCTGCTAGGAACGGGCACGAGGCTGTTGTCAAGCTGCTCGAACAAAAGTCTTGATAACTACAAGACCAAACCTTCCACTTTTTTGGAACATAGTACTTGCATAGTCTGTTCTAATGAATAACGACCTCTAGTATTTTGATCTCAGATTCTAAAACTTAGTCCAATACACGATGAAGCTGCTACAGACCCGGGCCCGTGGCAAATATATATGGGGCTGCTGTTTTGAATGCAAGAGTTTAAACATCCGGAGCTAAGCAAAACGCCTTACAATAGCAGCACAGAATCGCTAAAGAATAGAAGCTATCTCCCTAGGGAAAGGATACTGTCATCTGCAGCTGTTATCCCGTAATTCTTCATGCAGGTTCATGTTCAACATGCACCCAGCAGGAAATAAGTCGTAAGGAACTATCAGGGAGGCATTGTTCCTCCATAAGAGAAACTTAGTACCAGGTGACCATTTATCTTGACATTGGCCTAGAATAAAGCTAAAGACAGATGGCACCACAGACAGGTCCAAAGCATCACTCACACGACTCGGCAATCGCCATACCAGGCAATAGACTGCATTGCTTTCAGTTTCGTGGCCATGTCCTTGGAGTAGTTGTTACTCTTTGGTTTAGGCAAGGCATATACAACCCTCATCTTATAGCCAGTCTTTTAATTTCAACTTCGCTAAAGGGTAATCACAATCGTTCTGGCACTTTATACGTATCCTCGGGATCTTCACAACTGTTGGCACAGAGCTTTCCCACGAGCTAATGGGCCTGATGCGAGTTTCACCTTCTCCATATTCACTAATATACTGGACAATCTTTTCAATCCTTGTATCAATCTCGCTGAGGTGCTTGTCCAGTATCTCCTTGACAGTTGGGTTTTTGACACTAGCTGAATGTAAAGCTCTCGCGGCCACATCGTATCTGTTGACGTTGTTGCGCAATAACATGTCGAATAGTGTAGTTGTTGTGCCCTCTTCACGGTACCCGTTTACCTTCATACCATCCATTCTATGACGCCCAAAAAGTAACCCCTGCAGTTCTGTAGCATAACCGTGATAGTTGAAGACGATATCCTTGTCCTGGGTAAACAGCCTGTCAAAGTCTTTGTGGATCAGTGCGTGCGGATGGGTGCTCTCTGCTGAAAGCACCATGAGATCTGTAACGTTGACCATGCGAACCCAGAGAGATGGCTCCAGTGAATGCAGAAATTCCACCGCTTTGACAACTTCAAATGTGAATTCAGCTCCAATTCCGACAAGCACGACGTCTGGATCCTCTCCCTTGTATGTCGATGCAAAGTCCCAGAAGCTCGCTCCTTTTTTGCAGTGCTTCGCCGCCTCTGACGAGGACAGATATACTAGTGTAGGATTTTTGGAGCCGATGATTAGGTTCAAATAGCCTCTGGAGCAAAGACAGTGATGAAGGGTGGAGAGGAAGCAGTTGGCATCATCTGGAAGATAGACCTAGCAAAGGACGATTGGACATGTTCAACGGCAAAGAGGGGGATAATATTACTCTGGCAGCTTCGGCTTTCAAATTTAGGACAGCTCCAATAAATGAAGGATTCTGGTGTGAGAGACCGCTATGTTCTTGACGAGCCCATGTGCTCGTCTCAATGTAGTTGATTGACCACACACCACCTCTCCACTTGATTTCTCGCGCAATCTTGACAAACTTGGAATACTGAACAATCATTGTGTGAATGATCCCCAAGAACGACTCGTAACTAGGGAAAATCCCCATGCGACCCGTAAGTGTATATCCTTGAAGGAAACCCTGACAGCAGTGTTCAGACAGCAGCTCAATGACTCGTCCTCCGTTTCCACGGGAGTAGGCGTCCCACTGGAAGTTTCGGCCTGTTATTTCGAGAACGGCGTTGAGTTTGTTGCTCTCAAGCTCGTCTGGCGAGAATATACGAAGGCTTTTTGGGTTTGCCTGCAGAGCCTCGGTGAGAAACTTGCTCGCCGCTTGCTCGTCTCCTCATCTTTCTCAACGCCAAACTCCTTCCATTCAGGAATTTTCATGTCCCCCAGAGGATTGTAGCTCGCCTTGATCTGTCCAAGCTTCTTCGCATCATTCTTCGGTATGCACAAGAGTACTTCTTCCGCCGGCTTTCCGTTTGGAAGCGATTTGGAGATTCCATAGCTTTCGAGCCAATCCTTTAAGAGTTGAAGGTGCTTGTAGTCTTTGTTAGCTCTGGGCAGAGGAACTTGGTGAGAATGAAATGATCCTTCTATTATCTTTCCATCTACCTCCCGTGGACCTGTCCATCCCTGTGAGAAGTTTAGTTGGGTACATTTTACATCGTGTGAGCAAGACCATTGCTCACATTTGGTGTTTAGGATGTCCGCCTGGAACAGAAAAGCGAGTGATGAGATTGTGAAGCCCTTTCTCGTTGCGATCATACTCAGGGCAAAATTTCTCCATTGATCCCTCAAGTCAAAGCGATGCTAGAGCTGCAGGCGCGCCGTGGCCGAGACCGATGACGAAGAGCATGTCCATGTCAGGCTTCTGGATGAGGAGGTTCAGATGCGACCACACCAGGATGAGCCCTGAACATGTTTCCCAGTGACCTATTGAGGTTGTCAATTAAATGATGCAAAATATATGCACCTGTAAGAAAATATCTAGCAGGTGTGGCTTAACATGCTGCAATTCCAACGGTTTGTCGAGAAGAACATTATCGCGGAGAAAGATTATAGCTAGACCACGTCAATTAGCTACGAGAGAACACTGACTTTTAAGAAGAGATATCCCATACCTGCTGCAATGTACAAAGCAGAGCGCTGAGATCTACGAAGTGATCCGCGCACATCGTCTGGCAACGGCTTTTGCTCTAATCGAGCCGCCAACACAAGAACATCGTCTGGGAGGTGCGAAGGTAGAGGTAGTGGATTCGGACGATCGATTACTTCACCGGGCATCTTCGCATCATTTGTGTAGATAAACTTGGATATTCGGTGAAATCTCCAGATGCGGGAAATCGAGATGGTGCGCAATATTAAAAATCTTGCCATGATCTTTGAGGAGTGTGTTGTATGAGCTTGGGAGGTGGTGTTGAGTCTCTTGCAATCACATCCGTGGAGGTAACTTCAGCTGCTGTCGATCTGCAAACGCTTTGCAATTTTTATCCGGTGTAAACAGACATCCTTTAACTAATAAATCTATTGTTATTGGCCGAGATAAAATCATATTTATTGATGTATGCAGTGTTTGGCATGTTCAATTACTCCAGCACTCATTGCGTGGCTCTGCATTGATCCATTTAGAAGGCATTCATGAGAACGTAAATTTGGCGTCATGCATTTTACAGCAGCATCAACGTCATGGGTGTAGTCTACTGTAATACGGGTATTTTTTGCACAACACGCATTCTACGTCATTGATGGTCGAAACACAATAATCTCTACCAAAAAGAAGGGTGGGGAGAAAAAATGCATGTTCTACGCTTGGCCGGATGCTGGAGTAAAATATAACACAGAAGTCTCTGAATCGTTTATCTGATTGACTCAATTCAACGTCTGTCGCAAGTAAAAAAAACAGCCCGTTGAAAGAACCTTGACGGCACTATCATCCCCTGATGTAAAATGGAAAATCTGCATAAGCAATAGCGCTATTAATCACCCAAAGGATATGCATGCAAGACCTGCCCATAATACAGCTCCGAATCTTTGGAGGCAAGGAAGACGAAGCTTGGTGCAATCTCACTTGGCTGGCCGACACGTCCCAACTGTGACTGTTCTCCGAAACCTTCCATCTGCTCGGGCGGGCGTGATGCTGGCTGCAGTGGTGTGTGTACTGGTCCGGGGGCAACCGCATTGACACGAATGCCTTTGGAGACCAGCTGCTTGGCAAGAGAGCGTGTGAAGGATACAATCGCTCCTTTTGTTGCAGAATAATCCACCATGGCTGCAGTGCCGCGGAAAGCTACAGTAGATGTGGTGTTAATGATGCTGCGAAATCGTCAGTCAGTGGTGATGCTTACTGCATCTTTTGTGATGAGGGAGACTCACGATCCTCCTTTTGGAATATGCGGCAGAGCATACTTTGTAATGGCAAACATCTGCAAGATGTTGCTGCGGAACGTGCTCTCCACATCATCCAAGTTGATCTGCGCAAAGTCTGGGCACTGAATCTGTTTTGCGGCATTGTTGACGAGCACATGAATAGTGCCAAACTTCTTGACGTGAGCCTCAACCGCCTTCTTGCACGTATCGTTGTCCATCAAGTCTCCTGGTACAAGCAAGCATTCTCCACCCTCCTTCTCCACCAGCTTCTTCGTCTCTTCAGCGTCTTCTTTTTCTTCGGGGAGAAAGACAATTGTGACATCGGACCCTTCTCGTGCAAAAAGAGCTGCCACAGAGCGACCAATTCCGGAACTGGAATCTCAAATTAATATCTGTACTGTCACCAAGGGGAGTGGTATACGTACTCGCCACCAGTGATGAGAGCTTTGTTGCCCTTTAGTTTGCCAGCAGCCAGATACTCGTGAAACTTGACCTTGCCCTCTAGTGCTGTGGCCTCACTTGAAGGTTTCATGTCCTTTTCCAGCCTGAATCTCATCAGTCTGCCAGTCTGAGATCGAGTAATAGCATATCAATTTACCCCGGGAGATTCTGTGCCTGTGGCTCCTTGACCGGCTCAAATTCGCCTTTCTTTCCGGACATTGTGTGAGATTTTCTGAAAGCTGATAAAATTAGAGGAGATTCTGAAATTGAAGACTCAAAATTACCCCAAATGGTGGTTGTTTGCGTAGATACTGTTGTTTTATATCTTGTTTACTGATGACGTTGTGTGCCATGTTTGTATGACGTACCCTTTACGACTTTGGTGTACTTCAGCCCCAGGCATAATCCCGACTGCATGAGCAATTGACGTCTTTCATAACAGATCAGTCCGTAAGAAAGTAATCAAGAACTGATGAGGGCTTGCATAAAGTAATATATTCATGTTGATCTTTCGAGTGTAGGGGCTATGCGAGCACGACATGACCCTGACCTTTGCCTAGTCCTTTTAATTCCCAGTCGTACAACCTTGAAATAACTACTACTAATATCCTATTTTTTTTATCGGTGATTTGTAATTGAATCTCTTCATTGCTAGAAAATATCATACTTTCGTCGTGAACCTTTGTCCATCAATCAATTACTTCCCTTGCGTCTTAGACGACAGAGAAGCGAACACAAGATACGATTCGGGTTTTTAAAAAGGCAATTAAACGCAATGATTTTATTTACTAAAGAATTTAGGAAAAGTCTTTTTCTATCTAAGGAAATTGTCAATATATTGTGAAACAGCTTGGGTATCTATTCTCGATTGTTGTTCCTTTCAGAGTATCAGTATACCTAAGGAGCTTGAGATTCCAGATCATGCAGACTCTTCCAAGTGAGCACAATGGAGCTCCATAGATTTTCGGAAAAATCAAAGAGCAGGATTTAATTTTTCCAGGTAAGCCTTTGTAGTTTCATCATTACGTTTTGTTCTGCATACTACCAAGGGTAAAATCAACCTGAAAAGTTGCATCGCAGTGGATGGCGATGATGAAGTTTTCGTCATCCGGTGATCCCGGCCGGTCGAAAAGCCCCTTTCATGGTCATCTCACAAAATTCATGAGCAGTAGAGTTCGAAAAGCCATTTGCCCGATCAATATGAAAGGCGGAATGAGGTCTGGGAGTGGGTCATGAATCTCATTCATGAGGATTCAGTGCCCCTAAATCTGTGCCTGAATCAAACCAATTGGGGGGAATTAAAATCCCGTAGATCCGTTATTCCTTTTGCAACGCTGAGTGGAAATAAGGTGAGGATGAGACAGTGTTTCTCGGGGGCCACGAGAGCAACAATGCTTGATCGAGGCCTGCGCCCTTCAATGGCATCACCGCTTAACCCAAAGTTGCAAGCGAACACCACAATTTCCGGGAATATGATAATTACGACCCTGTTCTAAAACATCTTAAGAACAGGAACACTAGCAACCGTTGCCATTTATGTATACATCACGCCATTAATTTGATCGTGTAGCAGGAATTAAAACGCTATGAACCATCTTGACCTAGATACATTGTAGCAAGGGTATCTCCTCTGCACGAACCCTTGATGACTATCGTATAATACACAGGTACAGTCAGCTTATTCATCCTGCACTCGAAAAAGTCACAACGGTGTCTCCAAAGTACGCATGAGTCTCATATGATTCATTTGATATGCGTATCTATGTCTGCTGTTTGACAATTTTATAGCTAGCACAGAAACTGTTTATAATGTCGCCATTCTATGGTAAGATTTAGACCCACGAAACAATCCCGGGGATGTGTCCCTCATTAAAACATCATAGCATCATCCGATAGTCATGTGGCCGATGAGGTTTTCAGATAATCAATGACCGTGACTTTGGTAAGCTGAAAAATCACATTTCTCATGTAACTGTACAAGGGGGTGGAAGAAAAATACTATGATCCGGTAAACCCTTATCTGGTATAAGTATCATTGCAAAATGATGAAGAAAACGAATAAATATGATCAGTCCTTTGTTAAAACCTGATACGGTAGATAGAATTATCATGGCCCTCGGCTGGATTCCAGCTTAGATACCGGACCAAAAGAGCCAACCCCTTCCCTAAGATAGCATCCAGCAGCTTCTACAGTCATAGGGGCTTGAAACATGAGCTTCGTTTCAAACATACAGACTTCATGTATGGAATTCGGCTGATATCTGATATCAGATAGTGACATTCTCTCGTGATCCAGACTACATAATGCTATACTACGCAGAAGTATGAAGCCATAGAGTTCGTCATGGGGGCTATTGGCTTATTTGAGGGCGTGAGTATATAAGGATCCTCCAAGAATGTCTCACCCGAAGATCTTCAGAGGCAATGATTACTCCCATACACTCGACGATAGCATTTGACCATGACTGACGCAATTACAAGGGTGTAGTTACCGAAAATGCACATGGATTGATTGAGGAAACGCCATCTATATCCAGAGGCCTAAGCGTATCTTTCGGCTATGAAAGTCATATAAATCATTCAATTATAGATATTCGAAACCACTTCCGAATACGATCCACAGTTCTCAGGTCACCCATTGGTCTAGTCACCTCACCTTATCCCCGCGTCGGTATCTGTAGGCCCCCACAAACCAAAGTTTGCATCATTCTAGCTTTGGTATATCGTCCTTAACATCAGTGATATAGCCCTAACCTTGTTTATCTGTAGGGCTGTTGATCATTAGTAGCAGCAAAGGGCACTTCGTGCTCTGTGCACATGGGTAGGGGGTATCATGGAGGTTGGATGTCACCTTGACGTCGAGGAGTTGTCTGAGCTATCACTCTTGTGACTCAAAGGGCGCAGCGAAAAGACAGTCCGTAGAGCTGATACATCCATCTGATCAGCAAAGGCATAGATTTCAGTGAGTTTTGAATTACTAAACCCAGGCCAGTTCATATCCTACTGATCGTCGTACTAATATGACACCTTCAATATCTTCTATCAACTGTCGTTCATAAGAATTAATGGAAACCCTAATCCAGCTCCAGTTTTACCAAACTCCCCATATTCCCTACCTGAAATCTACTTTCAGTTAGATTAAACTGCTTGATTGTTGCAGAAGAGTCGCCGATGCTACTATAATTATGTCTGCAATAGCAAATGCAAATGTGACCCAACCTTATCAGGGAGAAAACCACCTGCCTAAAATTTGACCTTCGGCAGACGATAGCTCAGGAGGGCCGAGCAAACATCGGCCGAGAGACGAACGGCGGCAGTTGAGTGTAAAAAGTTGATTTGGTGAGATGGCAGTTGGTGTTGATCCACTGATGATCCATGCTCAAGCAGACATTAGCCAAGATAGGCTTGAAAGGATTCATGATGCTGCAGAGATCAGATAAGACGCATGATCATAAGATCAGTACCACATGAAAAGGCGAAGCTGAAGCTCTGACGTCTCAACAGGCTACAGGAGCAGTGGGAGAATATTTCTAGAAACTCACAAAAAGGGTCAATCATACAAGTGCTAAGCTTCCATGGCTTGGTGGCTAACCTCAATGTGGTCTGTCTTATCCTCTTCCCACGTTTCTGTTTCTTCTGGAACAGGAACTTGGCCAAGGTGGCAAAGATAATTGAGTGAAGCGGCTTTGACGGCACAGCTAAGACAATTGTGTGACGGGAAGTGTAAGGCGTAATGAACATGGGTAGAACGGGCCAGGCTGCAGAGTAGCCTCGATGGATGAAAATGCAACACCATCTCAAGCCCAAGCTCTCTACCTAAATTGATCATCAGACCTGAAGCTTGGATGAATGCGGTTCAAGATTCGTGGTCGAGGATTGATTACCGTCCGCTAAGCCTAATAAGTGGGTTAGCCCTGACACTCTCTGTAACTGTCACTAATTTGCGGGGTTAGTGATTGATTTACAGTGGTCTCAGGGCTTCAGGCTCCACTGCATCCGCACGGGACCATCCACTACCGTCTCCTTGATGGATCCATGGAGGAATGCAGCTTGCAGAATTAGATCGAGATGCCAAACTTGGACATTTATAGAGGCATTCGTGAGGTGTAGATACAACCCTCAAGTTTTACCCCCCGATTAATTGTCTAGCCTCTTTTACACTACATAGCTATGAAAAGACCTTGGATCGACATGGTATATCAATTAGGTTAGTTGCTAGAACCTCCCACCGGCAAGTTATCTGACCCTCAGACATCAAGCGAGATGGCTCTGTTTCGTGAGCGAGTGAAATACGTTTGTCCAAGGCAAGCTAGGAATTGCATATTATGCCTTTTTACTGACTTGCATGAAATATCCAGAGATTAATTGGTGGAATCTGGTTTCGGAAAGTGTTATCTTCCAGATTGGGGACACCAACTGTAAGACATGCTTAAACTTATGGGTATGGCACTGTATAGGTAAAGTTGTGTCAGATAGTTGTACCACCTAATCAAGCGCAATTGAACCCATCGTGAACATAATTAGCCTCTATTGGGGCAGAATCCATCAATTCACTAGCATCACCACGTGTTTTGCACGAGTTTACAATGATAGAAACCCCGCAATTCAATTGTGTCTTTTCCCTGGAACAGACATGAATCATGTTGAATGTGAGCTACTGCAAGCTATCCTGTCCTTCGCCAATGGCATCGTGACAGTGTGGGATGAAGATTTCCTAAAGCAGAAGCTCGAAAGCCTTGCCACCACCATTATCAGTCTACCATGCACATTAGCGCGCTGAAGCCTCAAAGGGCAACGAAACAAAGAATGCAAGGCCTGTTCATGATCTTCACTGTAATCTAGGGTTACCACCTGATACCTGTCTCTGGCGGTCCGAGTGTCTGATTACCAAATCTCGGTCAGGGCAGGTGTGGATTGTGCTGGTTTTCGGGTAACTATTACCGAAAACTCAGGACCGGACCACCATACCTCTTATCTCTTTGCCTACCAGATCACTGCCAATTCTTATCCTCCGAGTTTTCTCTTCTTCACGATCAAAAATGCCCTTTGGTTTCAATTAGTGGTTATACACTTACTTAACAACGAGACGATGGATAGGCTCGCAAAAATGAATAAGTCGTCGATGTCACAAACGAGCCTCGGCTGTCATAGAAGCTTTATCGAAGCTTACCCGCAGCCTCTCGGCCTCTGAACCCGTTCATCCGAATCGCCTTCTGGCAACCCATCACCTTGTTAGACTGGGAAACTAAAACATACTAAGCCAGTAGCCTGACGGATCGGATTTATATCAAGGCATCATGGCAGACGAGGGTGTCCCTGACCAGGTCTACCTGGTTGGAGGGGTCATCGAGCGCCACAATCCTCAGAACGATGGGGCAGCCAGGGGCTCGTACTAGGAGATGTTTTACATGCTCTCCCATATGCATGCAAGCTCTAGCCTTCCCCTCAAACCTGCCTTGGTCTCTCGACCAGGATCTTGTTGCCATCTCCACTACCGGGCTTTCAGTGACGCCTCCGACTGTTTCAATGGGCTTGCGAGCTTTTCCTGCAAACAATGGGTTGCCTGGGTACTGATGCAAACATGGGATCCCATGCACGCCTTGCTTCTTCGTCACATCAATGCCACTCAGTCTCAGGGTGGTTTAGCCCGAGCTTCCCAGCCACTTGGATACTTGAGTTACCTTGGTTTAGGTTGATGTTGGTCTCCTGGTGGTGTTCATAGGTGTTCTCCTGTGGATACAAGCGAAATAGGGATCACAATGAAGATGCCATTACCCTAAGTGTCGCACTAGACTAACTTTGCCAGAGTACGAAACACTTTGTCTGTTATCAGCGTGTATGGTCTTGGAATATATAACTCTTCTGCATCTCCATTTCGTTTCGATAGAGGAATTATGGCATGTTTCTTTGTTGAACATGATAATTCCTGTTTAGAAAAGTTGATTTTCAGTTGGTAATAGTCTGCTTCTTTATCCGCCATTCAGAAGTAGCTTGCTGGATACGATCTAACCTCGGGACTGCCGAATTCTCTCGGATTGTCTGAGCGATGGCTCACATTGCCAATTGTATCGCACATCAAGAAGCAGGCTCTTCTTTTCGACCAACCCTGCCAGCAGTCACAATGATTTCGGTAATTACTTCCGATTGTACCTCCTTACATGTGCAAATAGCTCATCCCGTCTTCAATCTAGATACCGCCACCATCCCCCATTTCCAAGGTGCCATCAACACCACGACAACCAGATATACCTCGAAAGTATCAGCTCTTTCCTAAGCCGACACAATCGCCTACTTTCAACTGTGTTTCTTCTATCCACCTTGACAAGACTTTTGCTTCTGGTAGTATTGAGAATCGAGAACCAAAGGAAAGAAATACCCCGGCCATGGGATTTAAACTCAAAACCAGTCGACATAATCTTGCCTGGAGGCGAAAGGTCAATGTCCCCGAGCTGGGTCCCATGACGACAGTTCAAGAGACTTCTATGGATTCCCGTAAGCTTTATTTATTCTATCAAGTGATTTCTGTTCTGACGTGAAGCAGCTACAATTCCCGAGAAAGAACTGGTCCGCGTGCGCTCCAGCCGTATTTCAGAAGATGCTTTCACACTAAACAAACCTGAGCCATCGAGCGGGTTTGAGCTCCTCCCTAAAACCGTCTTCAAGCGTACCAAGCCCATAGACATCAAACCAAAGCAAATTGCCCCCAGGACTCCCCGATCGGAGTGTCTAAGTCCCATCCCAAGCTCTAATTCTGGCTTATCACGAGATGAGTCGAATCTACCATCACGTCTGACACATATGAGATCTGAGAGTACACCATCACTGTGGACAGGTCGGACGTCTCGCGCAGAAAACTCATCCAGACGGTACCCATTAAAGCCCATTAGCTCAACGCCGAATCTTGGCACTTGCTCTACACCAAGAAGTGCCAATCCGTTGCCAACACCACTGAAAACGCCCGTATCTGCTCCAGCTCTGGGCAGTACTTTTTCTAAATCATTTGATAGGCCCAGCCAGAATTGGAAGAATACCTCTCCCGTTGGTAATGATTCACATTCTACCTATGGTCACCGACGATTCATGTCCGAGTCAACAAGCCCTTTAGAAAAGGGAAGGCCAGAAAGAGGAGCAAGCCCGTACAATAACGCTATTCCTCAACCAGACCCTGACACTCGGTCACTGTCAGTCAGCTCAAAACAGGCGTTTGAGAAATTACCCGAAGGTTGGAGGCCATGCGATATTACTAAACAGATGGATATAAATGCCATTGCTGTAATCAGAAATCAAGCAATTGGACAAGCAGAAATGTTTGAAGTTCTTGCATTTGATGATGTAAAGAGATTATCAAAGGTAAGTACTAGAACAAAAAGAGACAAAATTCTGTCAACTAACAGTATCATAGGAACTTCGTCAGCTTGATGAGCGTGCCGAGTACCTTCGTTGCACCTGCAATTCCTTGCGAGCCGGTCGCCGCAGCCTTCAGTCTCGCATTTGCCAGTATCTGCGATCACCACAGGAGTCTGGATTCACTCGCGAGTCAATAATCAAGCAAGAAGCTGCCTTAGCTGACCTTGATGCTTCAATTGACAACTGGTTCAGCAAGCTGGAGAAAGCCGAAAACAGACGAACACGTGTTCGACAGAAGCTATTGGAACACATTGCTGCTGCTGCAATTCTTCCAGTTGCAGGCATGAGTGGCAACTCTTCTCATTCATGGCCACCAAACACGCAAGGGATTCATACCCCACCACGCAGCCCAATCACTGCCTCTTTCTTTGATTGTGCTAATGAGCCTTCAACATCACCTCCACGAATGGCCGCTCAAGTGCCAAGCACAATTCCAGAGTTACCTCTGGACGAAAAAATGGAATATCATGCCCAAATTCCCTCAAGACAAAACACCATCAAAGGGCCGAACACGGAGAGTATTCAAATCTATCCAGGAGAAGATCTTTTGGCTCTTCTCACGGATGTCGAAGATGAAATTCATAGGATCAATGGCGGACCTCACCGGCTCAAACCAATGAACCAACAAAAGTTACACCTCTCGACCAACCAACAAAACAACTTACAGGGTCACAAGAACCATCTTGATTCTCCATTTATAATTCCCGCTCCTCTCTCTCCACCAGCACCCACTCCTCCACTGAAAGACCCTCCAAAAACTGAGGAACTTTTCTTGACTAATGCTGTGTATAAACCATGATCAAGACTAAATTTTAGATATGATCATTTTCCTTTGTATCTTATTGTAGTTATCACGCCTACGTTACCATGGTATACTATCACTGGAATGATTAACGAAATAATGTGTGCTATTATAACGGGCTTTCCCTTTTTTCCTTGCAATAAATTCTCTCACTCGATTGGTGTACAGGTACCTTTGGTTGGATCGAATAATGGCTGCCTTGGCATGCGTTAGTAACTGGGCAGGCCCATAACGGACTTTTGCTGGTGTGAGCTTTAGCTAGGCGATTCTGTCTCCGCCGATTGGGCCGGTTGTAATAGCTAAGAAAATTATTTTTTCCATGTATGGATCTCTCTGATGTGCCGGCATTGTAGTCTGTTTCGATTGTCTAGCAGGGATGCCTTCTCAAACACTCTCGAGGCTCCCCTCCCCCAACACGGAGGCATATCTGCAGGTTTCTAGTTTGAAACCTACCACATAAAATATGAAACCAGGGATACATGTGTCAAAAAGCCAGTTGAGTTATACAACAACTTGGTGTTGGGTAAGTCTCCCCCTGACACCTGGTAGAAGTTTGGGAGGACCCAGATTCTGTCAGAACCCAACACTGTTTCCCATAACTACCAGTGGTTTTAACATCCCGGCAAGTTTATGAAAATTCTGACAGCAAGGGGCATTTGCCTTTCGGCATTATCCATGTGGCGGGATTTGTTGGACGGCAAATACCGAAGCCATAATCAAGGCGGTGACGGTAGTTCGCACACTCGGCATCATTATCACTAACTCAGGAGAGATGTTGTATTCCACATTAAGTATATAGAGCCTCAAAAGCGGATCAGTTACGGCTGTTCTGGACGGCTACGCATGTTCAAGCTCCAGTATCAAGATATGGACCAGATAGCGATGTAAACAGATTAGAGGATTTGGCCCACCATCTGTAAATTCACATCATAATATGTTAAGTACATCTTGGGGCTTTCACATGACAGTTTAAGAAAATTCTCATAGGCAAAGAATCAAGCTTACACCTTCCAAAACTGGGAACAAGGTGGCTGATTGTGCGTCAACAAGTCAAGCGTTTTGGCCCCCCAGCTTTTCCGTACGTTGGTCAACGCTGGCCAAGGCAAACGGAATCTTTTCCGGGAATCCACCAAGCTTGCACACCCATAGGGCCCAGATATCAATCTATGCTACCTGCATATCATGTTATCATGTACTCAAGTCATCCATCCCAGGTTCCAGCTACTTGGCTAACGCTGTAGTGGATGCATTCGCTTCAAAGAACGCGTTTTAGTGAACGCCCGGGCTCTTCGATCCACTGCCCTTGTAGAATTATACTAGAACCCTCAGGCCTCAGTAAATTCTGATAATTGCATTGCCGATGTTATTGTACATAGAAAAACCAACAACCGAGGCCGTAGGCCCAGTGTGTTTATGGTAAATAGGCTCACAATGTTACCTGGAGCAATGATCTCAAGTCACCTTGAAACGATAGATGGAGCAGTACCCGAGGCAACATGGGTGTTATGGTAAAAAGAGAATGAATTTCTTCTATTTTTGTTTCTACATCAAGAAAACCAGCCTCATTCTCGTATTCAATTTACTCAAAATAACATCAAGTCGAGGTGTGAGCGCCTCGTTTCATCTGTTTGCCTCCTGCCATTGCCCCTCTCCGGCGAGTGTCCCGAACCGGGAAGTGGGGCCCGGTATTTCTTCCCGGAGCTCATCGAGCTCGGATGCCTGATCCTTGTATGATGTGTCCAAAGGGTGTTCTGTTCATTTATCTCGAAATGACTGGTCGATGTCGAGGTAATATGTCCGCTTGTCATTCTTCTTACCTGCAATAAGCCAGACGAGCTGTCTGCTACACCTAGATTCCCAGTGTGCTTTACAATTTATCCATGCAGTGACCACTTTTTTGCAACTATCCAATCCTAGGCGATCTTTTGAAGCTTGAATTTGAGAAAGCAGATTGGTATCTTGACACATTTCAATACTTATTGATCAATGCGTGGTTCGGCTGTCCAGTTGCCTCCATGCTACTTTGCCCTTCCATTGCAGGGCCCTAGCTGCATCATCTTTAGTGTCGCATGTCACCATATTCCTGATTTATACAGCCGTGATCAGAAAGTCAACGCCCGCATGGGTTTATGATTTCCTTTCCACTACTGATTCATGCTAACTTTTTACCATGAGCAATGTGAGCAATGAGGTCGATGTCTTGGTCACTAGTGGGGGATCCACAAGTCGCGGCCCAGCTACGCGATCGCTGCATCTGATGTTTCCCTTCTTAACGCTTTCGTTATACATCTAAACTATATTATTGTTGTGAATCGATGTAGAACAAAGTTTATGGCTCATTGTTGATTCAAATAGGATCCCTGATGGCCCAGCCTCCACTAATGTCGTACCTGAGGGCTTTGAAATCTTGGCCTCAAATGCTACCAGCTTAAAACAAACAGAAAGCAATAGGTTCCAAAATGAAGGAATGGGTTTTCCGTGTCAAAAATAATGCCATCTTTTCTCGCTAGAAACGCCTTGATGATTACCTTAACGAGGCTCTCCCCAAACCGCCAGAATGACACGAGCATCAGCGATTCCTACCAAGGTATCCAATCTCATTACATCCTCAAGAATAAAACCACTATGTCAGCGAACGAAAAGCAGAAAAAATGGTTTGAAAGCTTAACTGATGTAGCATCAGAAGTTTATGTTTACGCTCCCCACAACAAGCCTGTGAGTTTTGATGACTGCTATGTTGATGAGGATAATTAATCGCTTCACTTACTGATCCAAACGAAGGGATCCAGGAGCACAACAAGCGTGTCAGACATCGCATTGGATGTATCATGGTATTAGTTTATTAATTAGATATTTATGTGACAAGAAGATCTCTGATGGCGTTGATCAAGTCCCGTATCCGAACCTTGACGACCCACCGGCATCGTCCAGTCTTCGGATTCGGGATTGAGACCAGGCTCAGCGCTTCTTTGACAATTACACCCTGAACCATCTGATGGATCCGTCAAGCTCCTGCTTTTGAAGGGGTACCATCATATGGCCCTCAATGACAACACCATTGGCGGACTGCAGGCTGACCCGGTTCCCAAGTGCCCCGGTCACAGGATGCTGCCCCTCCAGGTCATCCAAGTAGTCGTACCTCACAGTGACCGAGGCAGAGACGAACGGTAGTGAAGAGTCAATGGAGCCCCCAAGCTGGTATGTTTCTCCTTCAACCTCAAAAGAGCCCTTGAGGACATGGCCCTCGATGTTGATGATTCCGGCAGCGCTAGGCATCTAATGTGGGAAAACTGTTAGTGGATAAGCAGGGCAAGGGTGTAATCGAGGGTAGATCCGTGCCTTGGACTAATTGGATGTCAATCGAGTAAAGCGATGATCTTCGATGTTCTTGAGAATTGCACTTGGTATCAAAGTCGATCTCTTGTTATATATGCGTTTGGGGTAAAGATTGTCTTGTCGTTGCGATAACCGAGGTCCATGCCGGTCATATGTCTTTTATACTAAACACTGTGGACAGTTCGAGAACTCGGAAATCAAGGCACAGACCGAGAGCAATGCAGCCATGACGTCAGCGACACTTTTCACGATGACATGCCACCAAACCCGATATGGAACATGCAGACGTTGCAGTCAGATCTCACCCTCACGACCTAAATGCAGTTAGGTATGAGTCCCCAACTTCAAATGGTAGGACAGGTAGGATCTTGGAGTAGCGTGTGGATGAGGGGTTTACTGCACGCAATGTGATATGTCTTTAAGGAGATCATTTCTAGCATCCCTGCAAGCCCAGGAACAGTAGACAGTCTGTTCTGCAAATTCTCCGAAATCGAGATCACGATCAGATTTCTTGTGGTGGCCAATAATGGCTCATCGTGTACCAGATCGGGTAGGCAGGCCAGTCATATTTCACATTTCTAACAGTTGATATACAACAAGTACATCAAGAAAACAGATAGATCTGCCACAAATCCCGTCCTACTGAGCCAACAAGTCTGCCATAGCGTTTTCCCCACTCTTCATCGCCCAAGACAGTATCGTCTGTCCATACGTGTTTTCCACCTCCAAGTCAGCCCTATGCTCCAAGAGAAGCTGGATAATGGTTTGATTGCCATTATGAGCCATCAGTCACAATGGTGTTAACCCGAACGTGTCCTTGAACTCGAAGTCAGCACTCTTCTTTGATGCCATCGGCAAAATCCTTGAGGGTGCTGACGATGTGTTCGGAAAGACCCTCGATGTAGCTTCGGGTACTGGGTTAAGAGGGGATATCAATCTATTTTCAAAGGCACAGGGTGGAGCGACTCGGGACTAGTAGAGGCCTTAGGAGCTATGCTTGCTTGGTAAGTTGAACATTAGTTAAGGCGCACAATCAGCAAGGGCCCAGGACCTAGGAGTCAGGGGGGACTAGGAATAGGTAAGCTAGGCCTGTTCACTATTTCGGTTAAGACGCAAATGAATACTAGGAATTTAGGAACATGCTCTCGCTTTGAATGATGTTGATCTTCTATTTCCATTCTATTCTCCATTCTGGACTTTTGGGGATAAGTGAACGAGTAAGCCCCCTTTCAACATGACAGCTGTGTAACAAGCCACACACATTCCCACGCTCAGTATCACTACCTACCCGTCCCAGACTCTCGGGTTTGACATCATCCGCTCTAAAATAGTCCCGAGGCAGCAAGGGGCACGTGGAAGTTTCGTGCTTCAAGTTAAGGTTTTGCTGGAGGAAAGTTGGGCTTTGGTGACGGAGGGTAGACTCACTAGATGAAACCAAGATTCACGAAGACATATATTTTCGCGCCATGTACATTAGCCCCTAAAAGCTAGACACGCCATCAAATTCGAAACTCAGTAATAAATAGCTACTTCAGCTTGAAAGAGATATAAACCCAGTAGCTGTAGATGTAAGTTTGAGTTGGCCCACAGAGTTCCATATAAATCTTCCTTTCCTCGATGAATAGACTGTTCGATTGTTAAAAATAGAAGTGAAATTCACGATGAAAAGCCTGATTTGAATCGCGGCCGTATAAGAACTCAGAACCTTTTCACTATTTAAGATTTCCCGAGATAAAGAGGCTTGGTGACTCAAACTTGGTCAAACTCTGACTACCACGATAGAGTCAGCAAGCTTTTCAAAGTTTCTTTCAATCAAATAAACTCTTAAGAAATTCTGTGAAGATTGGAAGAAAAGTCTGTTGCAATGGCGCTGATCGTGTGGGTATATATATCTCATCTCCCTCCCCAAGTTCTCTGCTCATCATTCTTCTCTCCCACTCAGACAATTCACTCAGCATCCAGACATACACATCTGCAGCATACAGCTTTCGGTTGCTTCCAAGATCAACTTTTATATAATTCACTCGATTGTCATTCATCAATCATCCAGCTACTACTTACACGTCCAAGTCTCCTACCTTCAACATGATTTCTTTTCGATCCTTGCTCGCCTTCCTCCTCCTCGCCCTCCTCGTTAACGGGTTCCCTGTCGAAACACCAGCAGGAATCAGAGAGGCATTCGAAATTCGCACTCCACGTACTTTATCTCATCCATCCGATGTCTTTGCTTCCTGCTTGGACGACGCGCGCAATGAGACTCAACGAGCTAGCTGCCATCTCTTCAAGCCAGAACAGCGCGATGAAAAAGAAAACGCCATTGGATTGATCAAACGGGATTCCGGTGTCCAAGTTGAGGAGAAGAAAACCGCGCAGCGTCAAACCGGCTATCCTATGTACTCAAAAGATGACACTTATCTGAATCTCATCAATGCCACTCCGTACCGCTGGAAGAGAGGTTATATTCACAGTTACCAGATAAAAGACTGGGCTGAGGAATGGCCCCAGTATATCGAGCCCGGTCAGGTTGCAAGTGCCCATGCAAAACCATGCTGGACAGCGGTCAACTGTGCTGATTCGGCTGGTGAGGTTGAGTACCACTTTGAGGGAACGAAGAAGCCCATGTCTATCATGTATAAGATGCGAAGCACGCGTTTCAAACCGTCCGTCAGCGTTAAATTCCAGGGCGAGCTCACTTCACTCAACAATGGTGTAAACACGACGCATAATCTCGAATTCCTTCGCCTTCCCAGCGGCTCCGGGTTTGTCGTGTCGGGCAAGGAGGGCGACTTCATCACCAACGACGGGCCCCTGGACTGGATGCAGGCCATGCTACCAGAACTCAAAGACGTTCCCCTCCGAGAAATCATCCTCCCTAGATCCCATCACGCTGGCCTGTGGAAAGGAAAGAGAATTCTGCTTGGTCAACCGGCTAATTCTCAGACACACCTCACGAGCCTTGGTGGTCAACTTGGCAATGGCGGTATTCGCGTCCTCGACTTCCGTGCAGCAAGGCGCAAGGATGGGCTGTTTCGCGAATCTCATCTGGCCAAGGTCTCTCACCACTATCATGGCATGTTGGGCGCAACTCTCGATGAGATGATTAAGGAGATCAACGATTTCAACGCCAGAGTTCCCGGTGAACTCGTCATTCTTGACGTCCACGTTCAGGCGTTGGATGCCCGCAGCTCAGACAACAGGAAGTGGAAACCACTGGCGGTTAAAGACCGTCGGTCACTATACGAACAGCTCATGAAACTCGAGCATCGCATGAGTGTGCCAGATGATGAGGACATTTCCAAGTGGGAACTAAACCGCTTCATTGGCAACAGTACTTCGGCCGTCCTCATTAACTTTGACAAATCCTGGTACGATGATGATCCCGATGGGTTCCCAGGGGGCGTAGCAGGCTGTGTGACGGGCGCCAACCTTCCCCTCACGCACCAATGGTCAGACACCGACAATCTTGACAGCATGGTGGAAGATCAGGTCCGCCACTTTCAGCAGCTACGAAAGCACCGAGACAGCCCCATTCACATCGCCGATTGGATCCTCACTCAGAAAGGCGCCAACGTTATCTTTTCAGACCCTTCTCTCCTCTCTCTCTCAACAGACGCATGGCGAGAGCTGTACCAACGCCTGTGGTCGAGGTCGACAAGCGAGTCTTACCCGAACTGGATAGCTGTGGATAATGTCCAGGGAAACATGCACAAGTCGATTATAATGGCCATGAACCACTGCCTCGTGGCACGGAAGTGTGGTAGTTTGGGAGGAAAGGTGACTCTTGCTGAGTAGGCAGAGCTAAGCCAAGAGCAGAAGTCTTTGGGGGAGAAAACGGCCCAGCGGTGGAGTTTCCAGATTGACTAAAAAGCGATTGTTACGTGTTTCTTCTGCGTTGGCATCCGGTATATGATGGATGGGATGGAAAGGATGGATGGAAGGTTTTGCGAAGCATCATTATTAGCCTGCTGGTGGAGGGTCAAATTGTCACAGATATTGGCGGGGCAGAGTCGGGAAGATGGGGGGCGTTTAAAGTTTCAGTAGTATTTTTATAGATAGATACCCAGAGAGTCAAAATATTATATCCCTTGAAATTCATACCCTGCAGTACTAACCCAGTATATTACGGGGTGATTGATCGTTCATCACTGGTAGACATCCAGATCAGCCAATTTAGGTATCTGGATTAATCTGTTGCATCGATCCAAGTACAACATTTCCATTTCCATCTACAGGCAGGATCCATTATCCATCTAATTATGGAGAACCCAGGAATGCCCATAACCGATGGCGCATGGATTGGATTGGATCCATATTTTAGCGGTAGATGCGCTATATTTCAACGCACGTACTCATTGGGGTTCGCGGTAATCGCGCTGTAATACAGTGGCCCGAGTGCTACAGCGGGGTGAGCTACAGCGACCTCCAACTCCACTGTCAAAAACTCTAAGCCCACCTGACATCAACATACATGATGCTCACCCTACATACGTCCAATAGAACGTATTTCAGCAGTTTGATATCCCGTCTCATCTGCATTCACGACGTCATTGCAAGTATATGTGACCAAATCCGGGGTCCATGGATTTTTGATGGAGTAAGTAGTCTTATTGCGTATGCACAGTTGACTTAGCGATAGATACCTGGTAGGAATTGCTCATCACGGATCATGGACACCTCGAAATTTTGCCCTTGGATGTCATGATAGTTGATTGGGTGGATTGAAACCAATATTTTAATTAATATTCTCCCGTCCTGTATATTAAATATTGTATATTGGAATAGTAATACCTGACTATCCTTAATTCTGCAACCACCCTCGGTGAATCCTAATTGCCGTCCGTCAGTTCATATGCGCAGCCGCTCTGATGTGGCATGCAACCTTTTCAGTCAAAACCGAAGCTATTCCGCCGTGGCATTTGCTTGGCTGTCCGATAGTCATCCTGGCGCGAGTAAGAATGGAGATGGCGAGTTTGGCAACACGGATTAGGACTAGAGACGTTTATTTTCCTTCCGTAATGGGATCAGCCATGTGTAAGGGCCTCAGTGGGCGGTGATTATTATCTACCAACGACTGGCATTTTTCACGATGAGGCAGAGGGAAAGCGCGGGAAGCGATGGCGTTTGGGTGTGCAAGATTCATGCTCCTCGATGGAGAACGTGGGCACCTGACATGAGAGTTCCACTCGTTATCTCGTATGATGGCTGACCGCAGAACGAATGAGACTCGCTTGACCAAGCACCGAGGCTCCCCCACACACCTCCACGGAGGCAAACGTGCAGCCGAGCGGAGCTATATCCATGTACACAGGGTGCATATCATATATCAAGATGAGCCTCAAATCTAGAGAGAGAATGATGGGGGGGAACCTTGATGTATAATATTTGATCAACATAATACATGGACTATTTGGGTGGAATTAGGAACTTGTACGGAATAGCTCCCACTAGATGGGTAGATCATTCCAAGCTGTGCACGCAACCTTTATTTATTTTAATATCCATCTTAGTAAGTTCTTGTTGGTACTACTTTGGGATATGCTGTTACACACGCGTTCATGGTTTCCATGGGGGTAAATATGCAGGTTTCATGCATATGTGCCCAAAAAACGAAGAATAATTGGGGTAGCTTTGGATCAGGGTGGGTTGGAAATCAGGCCTCAAGGGCCCTTCGCGGGACCCGACAACGGAGCTTGGATAATAATGATCAATCATTATTACGGCTTCTTACTTGTTGATGGAAAAACACGGCGCTTGTTTTTGTTTTTGGTGACATGCGACTCGGATGCTTGAGACATCCCTAGTAGGGTCTGCTTGCCTACGTCGTGAGGCGGTGGGTGATATGAGCCGATTTCTTATCCCAAGCTGCTGCGACATCATCTTGATTCTCCCATGAGTCCCCCCCATCCATGTTTCGCCCACCCGCCAACGCGATTCCGAATCCGGCACCCCGCCTTCTTTCACCCGCCCTCACACCGAAATAGACGTCAGAGGCACCGACTATGGCCTGCTCGGTGTGCAGCGTTCCATTCGCCTATCAGGTTTTGCCAGGCTTGCCAGACCTTCCTATGTATGTGTTCGATATTGATTGGTATGCGGTTAATAACCAAAGCGGCAAGATGGCGTCGAGTATTGGGCTGAACGAGGGCCGCGACCCGTCCCCAATCGCGCCTTTGTTATGTCCAATACCTAACCTGGGGTATCGGATGCTGATCCGCTCTGCAAGGCAAAACCGACAGCCCTCCCTCACACTCCCTCCCCACGCCCTCGCTCTCCCTCCGCCGCCGTCTTCTTGATCCCCCCGGTTTGCAGGTGGCGTCGTTGCCAGCGCTCTGCATCTGCATCTGCATGCATAAGGTGATACTTGTTTGCCCCAATGAGAGTCATCAGCATCGGATCCCGATGCTATTGGATCGTCGCCATATGCAATGCAGGAATCCATAAAACATGGAGCGGTCCAGATCCATCCATGGCCTCGCCCTCTTTATAGATAATTACGAGACAGCCCCGGGTTGAGCTTCCTACCTAGGCAGATATATCTACGAAACTTAGTCAACACTGTTTTATTTTTTTTTCAAGTGGATATCTCCCTCCACCGCAACAAGAAGCTCCCGCGAGCGAAAACGGGTTGTTACGCCCTATGAGTCTATGAGCGGTTCGGCACCCATCCTTGGGCGATCAATTCATCCTCTACCAAGGTAAACGACCATCACTCCCATGGAACCCAACCTGCGAAGCCTTGTCAAAAAAGTGTCGGGTACATACATCCTGATCCCGTAGTCCCTCAGTCACTGACACGCCTCGTTCGAATTCTAGGGAGACTAAAGCATAAAAGCTCCAATTCTTCATCGCTCTTTGGAGAAAGCACCCAAGGCGTAACCCTGTCACACGCCACAATGGAGACGCTCCGCCGAAAACTCACTTCCTCCCCAAGCCCTTCCAAGACCGTGGTGACTACTAACGCGACCGTAACGGAGCTGGAATCTGGGTCTGAAAGCGAAACTACGAATGTCGGGTCTCCCACAATCCCCAGAAAGCACGGTCGAAATGGATCGTCTTCTTTCGATGTCACCCAGTCTGTTCACTTCAAAAAGGTAAAGGAAGTTGAGCAGCAGGCGTTGGAAACGATATGCCGGCTTCCCGCCTACAATAAGAGCTTTGTGACCAACATGGATCTTAAAACCTATCTTCAATTCATCTCAGATGAGCGACTCAGCCACATGCCGCGCCAGGGCAGCGACTGGGATCGAGTTCTTCGATCTGCCCAATTCTTTGGATTGCAGATTTGGCTATTTGGAGAAAGAGTCCATGCCTTTGCGCCCGGAGGAATGAACCCGGCTTGTGCAGCTCTCGCGTCCTGTCAGATTTTACTCGAGGTATGTTCAAACTGGACCGTAATGTTTTTATCTTATTTAATTCCGTTGCTGATTCATACGCCCAGGTTGGCCATGGACAATCCCGAGCGCTTTTACCGACCTTTACCGCCCTTTACGAGTTTTCTATGCTCCTCTCGGAAATTGGCCAGATCCGAGATCTAGACAAGCTTCCAGCAGAGATCCAAGAGGATGCCACTCATACTTTCTGTGACTTGGTGAATCTCGTCTCCAGCATCGCGGCGCATTATCAACAAAAAATTAGCGACCTGAAGGAAGGCTCGATTGTACACATCAACTTTGACGCTTGGTTCGGAAACCAGATTGATCAAATTTGGCGGTCCAAAGAGGCGCTCTCCGATCGTATCTGGGCATATAGCCTCAGTGGAAGAAACCTTCCGCTGAATCTCAAGCAGCTTCGCTGGAAGCTCCAATCCCCGGTCAGCCAGACGATCAGCAATAAAGTGTACGATGAAGTTGATGAGCATCTTTATCGCTCGGAGGGAACCTGCTACTGGTTTAAGGATTCTCTTTCCAAATTCTTCAATAGCCATGAGCAGGTGCTTTGTGTAACTGGCATGCCTTCCAGTGGAAAGACAATTCTTGCTGAATGGGTGGAAGAAAGACTTGCTCGGCCTCTTGACCGCAAGGCCTACGCTGTTCTTAGATATGATTTCCGTAAGTCGGCCGGGTTCTTTTTTGATGTAGCTGTCACTAACAATTATCTTCAGCATACGATTCACCCGAGGAGGCAACCCAAGTTGCATTCTTGAAGAGTATTCTCTTCCAACTTCTCGAGCGTAATGTCGGCAATGTCCAGTTGTACGAACATGTAACGCGGGCTGTTGAGAGTCACACCCGAGACATGACAGTCGCGCAGATTGAGAAGTCACTTTGGGATGCTCTTCGTAACTGTCTTCAAGCTGTCCAGCGCCGCGATTTGTCGTTGGTTATCATGTCGGATGGCTGTGACGGAATTGCCGGAGAGCCGCAAAATGCCGTCAACTTCCACAAATCCCTCCAAGAATGCGTTTCTCGACTCCCGCAAATTCGCGTCATCACATTCTGTCGACAAGTTCCTCATCTTGTTCAGGGTTACCAGTACCGCCACATCACACCCAAGGAAGTGAGCGAGGACATTCAAGCCTACCTCCAGGAAATTCTTTATAGATTCCCTTACTCTAATGAAACTATTGACGAATTGGTCGTTAAGGCTAAGGGAAACTGGCTCTGGGCTTTTTACGCCGGCCGCCTCTTGTCTCGAGAACAGCCGTCCAAGGAGGCAGCCATCAGAGCAAGCCGTGACATCAAATCTGACATCTCAGATGTTCTCTCTAAGATTGTGGGGTTGCTTGATCTCAAGAAGAACTATACTCTGAGAAATATTCTATCTACTATGCTTGTGGCCGAACGACCACTCGCTCTGACAGAACTCGCTCAGATTTTGTCCGTCGACATTCAAAAGGGTGTTATTTCCTCCTCGTTCAACATTGCCAAGTTCATCTCTCAGAACTGCAGCGACATAGTCATTATTAGAGCCGGCCATGTCCATTTCCGCACAGAGGTTGTTCGTTCTTACATGCGAACACAACTTGGAAGGTCATTGTTGTCTGTGCAGGAAGCAAACAGGCAGTTGATATTGACGATGCTCTTGTACGCCAAGGTCACACTGTTGAACGAGGAACAAAAGCCGACAATAGAGCTTCTCAAGGACGAGGAAGTCGGTTCTCAATTCTCGAAGCATCCATTGCTTGGTTATGTCGTACAGAACTGGGTTGAACATTTCCGAGCGGCAGGTTTCATCGGGTCCAACGACAAGCTTAATCTCAACAAGGAATTCGGGGACGTTTTCCCCAACTCCATCATGTTTGCAATTCTGGAGAGGAGCTGCTGGACTAGCTTGTATACTAACAGGGACCTCTTGTCGCGCCATGAGCTCGCTCTCCAAATTCGGGAGGCCTGCTTCGGAAGACAACACGTCGCGGTGCTTCATAATCTTATAACTCTTGGATACGTTCATCTCGAGGTTATGAACTCAAACATCACTGGCGCCAAGTACTACTATGAAGCAGTCAAGATTGGAAGATCAGTCTTGTCGGAAACATCCACCCTCGTGGAGGATTGCGTGCGGCGTTTCTTCACTTGCTTGGAAGGGCTTGTGATTACTGAGAGGACCGAGATCACCACATACTGTGAGGAGATGATCAGATTCATGATCCAAGTTTCCAGAAGCAAGTACGGACACTCCAGTAGTGAAGTAATCAGCTGGTACGAGAGGCTAGGCAAGCTTTACGTTGATATGCAGGAAAAGGATCAAGCAACTGTGACTTACCGAGAGCTATATGATATGGTAGGTGTCACATACGGCAAGAAGTCTGACAAAGCAAAGGAGGTTGGCACACGCTTCGGTACCTTGGACATTGTTCTCGAAAGTGAATCGATTGAGAAGATAAGCGACCTTGAGCTCGTCATCTTTGAAACCAGCGAGGAGCGTGAGGTCACCGATAGCATGAACATCAAAATGCAGATCCAGCTGGCGCACACATACATAGCTTGTGGCAAGCTGTTCCTTGCTGAGCGACTCTACGTCAACCTTTGGCAACGCATTACCGATTTATGTCGCGGAGATGTTGGCGTGGATGTTCACCTTGCTAAGATCCAGGTTTCCCTCGAGTATGTCAAGTTCCTTCGCGATCAGAAGCGTGATGAAGAGGCTTCCAATATTCTCATTTGTCTTTGGACCGAGTACGAACACTATGACTCTCCGTCAGAGCTCATCAGCCTGCGGATTAGGGAAATTGGTATAGTGTGCAGAGATTTCGGTTTGCTCAGCATTTCTGCCAATATCCTGACCAAAGTCTGGGGTTGGTTCAAGTCCAAGGGCAAGGACAAGGATGAAGAGGCCCGGAGGACCACAGGTCTCATTACCGAAGTTGTGGAGGAGATCACGACCAAGACAACTGTCACGAAGAGGACCACCACAACCACCACAATCACTACAGAGGAGACCGAAGTAGCTGTCAGGGATATCTTCGAGTTTAATCTGGCACGTTGCAAGAATATTACGGCTGATCGTACTTTCTTCTCAGCATCTATGGCGATGATCGGTCTCTACATTCAGCAAGAGAACTGGCGTCAAGCCGAGGCAGTCATCAAGAGGACTCTGGAGCTTACATGGAAGGCAATTCTCGGCGTCGACATCAGGATCAAGCTCTGTGAGGACTCAATCACAGAGTGCATATTCATAGCACGCCGCTTGGCGCTGTCTTACTCCCGCCAAGGGTTTTTCGAGTTGGCTGAGAAGGTACATCTGCAAATCTTTTACGCATGCTTGACGACCTTGAGACTGGAAGACCCCCTTCTTGGTGAGGCTATTACTGTCCTGGTCAAGTTTTACGATGACCACCATCGCCACAACGAGATCATTGATATTTACATTGAACTCTTGGGCAAATACCAAGTAGGCCTGGGCCGCAACCATCGTCTGACTATCAGGACCTTGTACCTGCTGGCAGCTAACTGCGAAATGATTGGCCGCGAAGATGCCTACAACTATTACTATGAAATCTTTGCTGTACTGAACCAGGGCATCAACTATTGTCACGCTGATGCGGTCAAAGCTGCTTTGGTCCTCTGCAAGCACTACCACGCTCGTGGTCTTTGGACTCAGCTTCAGCAGATCTGCAGCCCCTTGTGGGAGACTATTCTCCTTCGTCGTGGAGACTTTGTCATCACTGATGCAGATATCGCCTTGGTCTATGATACGTACTCGCAAGCGTTGGCGCTTGATACCAAGGTAGAGTTTTCTGCTCTTTACAAGCTTGCTATAGAGTACAAGGACATCATCACTGCGGCCTGCGGTGCTGACTCTGTCCCGATGATCTATGCACTCATTGCCTTGGCCAAGGTATGCGAGAAGAATGAGAAGAACTACCAAGAATCAGTCACAATCTACGAGGATGTGCTCAGGAGGATCTCAACGACAAAGACTACCACGACAATCACCATCACAGAAACAACTGTGGAAACCGTCAAGAAGCGTCTATCAAGAATGTATATGAAGGTTATCAAGACCAACGGCAGAGCAGATTCACGAACTGCTCTCGACCGAGCCATCAAGGTTTGTCTCGATACCTATGAGCTGTACAAGATTGAGTTTGGATGCTGGCACGAAAAGACCCTCTTCCAACTCAAGGAGGTTGTCATTCTGTACCAGAAGGCGAACACAAAGGAGTCCCGAACGCTCATTTATGAGCTTCTTCAGGCATCCTTTAGGGAGATTGTCAACGTGGTCACGGTCAACATGTCACTCTTCCAGTCAGCCACCACGCTGGCCAACATCTTTTTCACTGCTGGTTTGATTGCGGAAGGTCAGGAGCTCCTTTATCAGCTACGACATTTGATCATTTTCCGAGGCAAACTGCCGTTAAATGGTGTTATTCTGCGTCTGGACTCTCACTTAACCAAGGTGGTTTTCATCTTCATGGCTGCATTCGAGCATGGCCTGAGCGGGTCCTCCTCGGGTGTTTCACACTCTTCCATTATGGCACAGATTGTTCTCGAATGCCTACTCTATGAGGACTATTCACGTGTCATCGATAAGGAGACCAGAGTGGAAGTCGTTTTGGAGTATGGTGCAAGACTTCGTGCTTTCTGGGACAGCCACAAGCGAGATCAGAATCTGGTTCTGCTTGATGACCACCTCTTCAAGCTCTTCAGGAACGGGTACTCTAATGCTTTGGAGGGAATCAACGATGACGGCGTGCGTTTGCTCTACCTCTGCTTGCTGGCTGAACTGGCCAAGGATCGACCTTCTACCCAGGTCGACTTTGTCACATTGGCTTGCAAGGCTGCTAACGATGAAGTCAAGCGCTTGCTAGAGAGGGGCGAATTCCAACGCGCGAACCTGCTTGGTCACTGTATCCACGTCTTCTCCGAGAAGCAACAGCTGTACCATGACCGCAAGCGTATCAACTACGGATACAAGCTTGCTGAGTATTTGACTGGAATCAATGTCCGGCTTACGACCAAACCCAAGGAAGTCGAGAGAACAGCCATGTTGGAGACTGCCAAGGCCATCATGACAGACGTCATCGCCGCGTTCAGAGGAACCCAGATTGATTTCGCAAGGCTGCAGTTGGAAGACATGACTGGTCTCATTCGTCTTCTAGGCGAGTTGCGCAACTACGATGAACTCGAAACCGTGCTCAGTCACTTGTGGAAGTCCCGAGAATCCGTACGCAAGTCGCTCAACTGCGATCCTGCCGTGGTTATCGAGATCGGTGCTCTGCTCATTCACGTGCAATACGCTCGAGGTTCTGTAGCCAGGGCGATTGGTACCGCCAAGCTCATGCACTACAACTTGCGACGTGGTCGCGGACCGCTTGACGAGCAGACCTTGAAGATGGCGCGACTTTTGGCAAGCATCTACGCTGCGGACGGAAAGCCGGACAAGGCCATGGCTACCCATGAAGATGTCTTGCGGGAAATCGCCTTGCCCTTTGACAGGGATGACGGTTATTCCCAAGAAACCCAGAAGTACCTCGTTGACCAGGCCAAACTCCACTTGGAGCTGCTCAAGGGAGCACGTAACCAACTCGGCGGGTGGACCAAGCAGTCAGAGGAATTCGAGGACCTCCACAACCGTCTGAACATTGGCCTGAAGCTCAACGCCCCGACCTTCGAGAAGTGGCTCAAGAGTTCTGATGACAGCGCCTACAGGAACAAGTACTCGTATGTCCCGCTGAAAAGTTGGACCATTGAGAGGCCAGCCAACGGGGGCCTCCTGACCGGAGGGCAGAATGATTTGGGCATCCGGTCCAATGTGGTAGAGAATGCTAAACGAGAGTGGTTTGCATAGTAACCTGCTTCTTTTTTCCTTTGTCTAGTTTTTCTTTAACTAGGGGCAATTTGGACGGATGGGAATGGATGATGATGAATAAGGAGGGACTTGGGAGGATTGGAGTTTTTTTTTTTCTTTTTTCTTTTTTCCCAGTGCGCATGTTACCCTATTCCCAGCTTGATCAATTTGTGACGAGCCATTTTGTATATTATATGTCGTAAATGAATTGAACGATGTCAAGATATCCAATACTTTTACAGTTTAGCATTTTTTCTACTTGGATGATACCCGTGATGCGTGAGAGAGTTAAATACTTGGCCAGATCGCTCACTGAATCACTTTGGTAAATGGTTATATTGCCGGTGATGAGTTGCTCGGGAGGCCATCACCAAGATAGGTGTATCAACTATCAAGATGACCCCACTCCCAATAGCCCATCCAAAGGCTCATTAAAGTGACACTTTATCGCAGGCTATAATGTGCCAACTCATGCCAAATAAGAGCCAGTCTCGACGATAGAGCTCTAGAGGGATAAGGTTAAGTCTATCGGACGATGGTCTAGACAGTCACCGTTTTTCATAAGTCCTATACGCCCCTCCTAGCCTAGGCGTTAATCCTATCCAGTTATATAAACCAACAGAGCCTAGTCAGCTAGGATAATATCAGAGATAAAGAGTTAAACTATTAAGTCTGTCCTGGTCAGTAATCTATGTTTGTTTCCCGAATACCGACTAGACCACACGTATTACTCAGTGGGGGCGACAGAATCGGTTGAAACTAGTCTAACAGTTGCTTTTGTGTATTATATGTCTCTAAGTAGTACCTCATCATACGTTGCAGCACATATCACAACTACCGCTTGTCTCGCCATCATCATCGATACTTCCGAAATCCCTGAACTCCATGTTCCCAAGCACTGATCATACAGAGCCCCCATCATTTTCACCATCCAAGGGTCGTCACATTCATATCTGTTAACCCACCCACCCCATTATGTCGCCAAAAATCAATGCGTTATTACCCTTGCCACCTGCAGAATTATCCCAAAGATGAGCCCCCTCGCAACCTCCTCGATTTGTAAGCAATCGAATACTCGTCCCAGGGCCTCGCCCGTTGCCGACTGTCCCATCACGCCCATCAAGGCCGCAGGTACTCCACTCTGAATGAGCAGCTGGCGTGCCTTGATTGCCAACTTTTCCTTTTCTTCTGTTGTCATTTCCCCGGACCAAGATGCGCGCTCATCCTCTGTCGGCATGGCGTTTTCTCGCAGGGTGCGCAGTTGTGCAGCTATACCTGCATCAGATGTGTTGGAGTCCAGCACGGAAGATTGGATGAGGGACTGGACTGTCAAAAGTGAAGGATTCCCTGGTCGTAGTAAGAAAGACTTGGCAGCAGCAAGAAGGGTTCGGCGAATGTTCCCAGCTGATGATAGAGTGTACATCTCATTAATAACGGCAAAAATAAGCTCAACTGCTACCCGAGTTTCTGGTTCGCTGAGTTGGGCGAACTGCCTAGCGGGTTTAGGTGGACACTTTTTTCCTGTAGTTGATGGAATAGTTTGTATGGAGGCGCGTCCATTCTGATCTGTAATCGGACTCTCGCTCGATGCACGGTGTCCTTCCACAGTTGGAGATCCATAGTCATCGGGAATCTCATCTGGTGGAGGTGGCAGTTTAGACAAGTCTAGACTGGCCAAGGATGGAGAGCGAATGGGAGCTAAACTGGATGTTCTGCTGTGATCCCTACTAGGACGAGCGCTGGCTGAGACAGAGTCTACTCGATCTCTACGATTTATTCGTTCTCTTTCGCCCTCGCTGTCTTGAGACTGATAACTGGGCCGGCGTTCCATTGGGGCAACTTTACCAGGCTGAGTAGCGACAATGGATGACCGTTGACTATCCATGCTCGCACGTTCTGACCTGGCTGGAGATCGCATGATATTTTCTCGCGAGCTTGCAGATATCGACAATCGACTTGCGCTTGGTGTCAAATCAATAGACTGAGCGGTTGATTTCCTGCTCAGCCCAGCAAACACGCCGCTAACACCACCGACCAGCGTTTTCCCTCCTTCCATCGCTCCTTTGGGTGCGATCGAGAGAACATCTAGCATATTCTTTCCAACTGTCTCCCATCCAAAGGTTTTTGAATTGGTGTGAGTATGCCCCTGTGACTTTTCTAAAAACCGCTTCATGCCTTCGCTTTCAGCCAGAGCCTGATACCAGCATGCATCGCGGAGGTATCTCTCGAGCTCACCACGCAATGATTCCTTTGTGTGTAGCTTCCAGCTGGGAAGCTCTTTATGCAACTCAGTGAATGCAATCGCACCTGATACGGCTGCGATTCGTCGTAGGATTTCGTGAAGCGTCTCAAAATCCGAATACCGTCTGACAATCATCCAACCGGGGTATCCGGATGAGGATGGCTCCACTTGAATCAAATAATCCGAGTTTGGCTTGTTACGAAGCTTGTCCGTTTCACCACTGGCATCATCATGCAAGGTGAACGCAGCGTTGTGCAATGTAAGCGGCGCCTTCTTTGGGCCGTCTTCGTCCGCTTCCGGTTTGCTTGGGGGCACAATCTGGTCAAAGCTGGTAAACTGTTGTTCTCCGGCTCTTTGTGGAGGCGAGGGGGACTGGCTCAAAGAATCATTGGTGGATCCTGGCGTATGTGGTGTGTACACCGTGTCGCTCTTTATCGAGAATCCATCTATAGAAGGGCCGCGAGATGAGGGCTTGTCAATTCTGGAAGCTGGTGATGTGTCGCCGGGAATTGCTTTTGCAGGACTCTCGCGGGACATGAGATCCATACTTTGTTTTGACCGATCAGATGTCTCAGTGACTGTAGAGGCTCGAACACGCCGTGCGCTATCTTGAGCAATCATGGCATTCATCCGCTTCATCTCCTCCATCGCCTCTTCTAATTCTTCATCTGCCTTGCTGAGCTTCTTTTTATGGGTAGACTCCTTGCGGCGACTCCCGTGATCAGTGCTTCCACGTCGAGGTTTTGCAATGCCAATATTACCAACATTGCCATCCAGGTCCGCAAACACATTATTGGTCACATCACGGCCAGTCTGCATACCAACGTCGATTGCCTGGTTGATGTTTGGTTCACCAGCCTCAAGAAGGTGTACAATCCACCCATTGATCCATTCAGCTCTGCTGCACTGCTGCAGGGTCTGTTCCAACACTGAGTTGGCGAGGATCTCGCGCAAGAACACCCGTGCAGGGTCACAATTGTACGAGCTTTTATCCAAGAATCCGAGCAAGTCTTCGGCAACCATCTTGAACTTGGCATTTTGTTGCCTTTGATTTAAGAGGTTTGCTAAACGAGAGTCTGGATTCTCAGCAAGATAGTTGTAAACAGTGTCAATAGCGGTTATGTTCGATTCTGGTGGCAACTCGGCGAAGGCGGATGCTAATTCAGAGAAAAACACAATGATCATTGAGGAAGAATTGGTAAGAAGATCGAGGAACGAATCCGCAGGTCTCTTGCGAGAGAGTCTGTTGGATATTGCAATGATATAAGAGGTGAGCACCTTGCGGCATGCTAGAGGAAAGGAGTGGTCGGCCGGGATGAGTGGATTGTACCACCACTTGACGTAGTCTCGAATCACTGCATCGACAAGTCCACCAAGGGCTTCCCGAGTTTCCGGTTGGAAATCGTCGAAGCTCCTGATCGCATGTTCGTCATCGTCTGTTTCGTTCGCTCCATCCGGAGTTCTGACATTCTTCAAGTCGTTCCATAGCCTATCCACCACTTCCGTCCCCTGTTCACCACGGACAGCCCTGGCCAGTTCAGGGTGCCTTGATTCCCAGTATATAAAGGAGGTCACACCGAACAGAGCGCCGATAATGACGAGACCCAAACGTCCAAGTATGACATATATGACGGCGGCAAATCCAATCTTGACGCCAATCAAAGTCGTCGGGGAGGCGGTCGCAAAGAATTGGAATGCTTTGGTTTGTAGTTCCGAGGTTGATGGCAAAGACGGAGGTGTGTTTGGACCAGGGATACTCGGTTCGCTTGCGGGCTTGTTCGATTCTTTGTGGTCGTCAGACTCGTTTGTTGTATGGGTAGAGGGATCATTATGAATCAAGGGCTCGACCGAGACCAGCTCGGGAGTATCGCCTCGATAGGGCGCATCGTCGGTGGTGGTCGAGGTCATCTGTGGCAGGTTCCTCTTCTTTTTACGATGAACAAGTGGATGTTCCTAGATTACGTGCTTATCGTGAGGGCAGAACATGTGTACGACATAAGCATAACAAGAGAAACAAGGTCGGTCAAAATCTATAGTGCCGATGCAAGAAATATGCTCGAAATAAAGAACCGTACTGCAACGCAGGTTTTAACAGAAAAAGAAAAAGAAAATAGAGCCGGGTTCAGAATTATGTGGGATACATGATGTTTGGGGTCGACAGATTTTCAGGTTGGCTTGATTCAAGCTCCAGGGCTCCCTCTCCATTGCTTCATCTCCTATTAGCAACTAACGGTATGGAGTACTTAATTATCTGCTTATTAGCATCCCTGGATTAGCCCTTTAGGAGACAAAAAATGCGGGTCTCGTGTATCAATCGCTAAATTTGGAGCTACGAACCACAAACCTGAACCATCCGCCCCCTGTCTTGGCCGCTTAGGGCCCCCCCGAAGCTCCCCATATTTTCATGCACATCAAAATGAGATGGATCGCGGGCTGTTGTTTGCGATTGAGAGGAATGGTGAAAGAAAGTTTTTTTTTCTTCTTTGGAGGGAAAGAGAGATATCATCAGCATTATGCAATATCAAAGACTCTGACAATAGTTCAACAAAGACCTTTGATATTTTTACTATATTTTATTCCATCAAAGAAACATCGATTCATTCGGTTGCAGGTTCTCACGTGAGCTGGCGTTTCCCTCCAAGTACAAGAACCCACTGTATCCGCCCCGCTTCAAGTGCTATACTCACTGTAGACAAGCTCGCAACATCCACGCCTGACGCGTCCCACCTTGAAACCTTGAAAGCCATCTGCGCGCCATCGCATTCCTAAGCCCACCGAGGCATATCATCGCCATATTCGCAAACAACAAAGTCGCATTGCGGTCCAGCCCAGACTCCCAATTCAATCAGCTCGCATACCGCAAACAGAATGCCTTCCCTCGGAAAGAAGCGTCGAGCCGCTGAGGCCGAAGACAGTGATGATGGGCAGCCTGAAGCTTCCTACAAGGCAGTCAAGAAGACCAAGAGCGCAGCCTCGGCTAATGGGCCAGCTGGCAAAGATGACGAGGGCAATCCCTTCTGGGAGGTAAGAAATTTAGGATGCGAAACCTGGAAAAGCCTTTGCTAATGTCATTCGACAGTTGTCGAACAAACGCCGTGTTGGTGTTTCACAGTTCAAGAAGATGTGCTTTGTCAACATTCGGGAGTACTACGACAAGGACGGAAAGATGCTTCCAGGCAAGAAGGTATGTGACCTAATCACTTTGCGAGGTAACTTGACAAGAGACAGAACGCTAACAAAGATTTCAGGGCATCTCTCTATCGGTCGAACAGTATCTTGCCCTGCTCAAGGCGGCTCCCGCTATCAACGCAGCGCTGCGAGCGGCTGGCCAAGAGTTTGACGACCCCGAGTTGAGCGATATGCCGGATGCGCCGACCAAAAAGAGCAAAAAAGAAAAGGTCAAGTCAGACAAGGCCAATATTGAAGCGACGAGTGAAGAGGACGAGGGGGATGACTAGAAGGCTCCTCCTCGTTCCAAGCGGAAGAGTCGTTAGAATCGTCGTGCAAATTGGGATTGCGGGTTTGATTTTTATGCGTATGGAGTTGGGGGGCTCTTTGTTCCACATGATTATGCATGCTTTGAGGTTATGGCAGGCATCCCACATGTTGAGGACGGAAAAAAATGTTTGTTAGGCTGTCAGATGGGACGGTATTAAAGGTGATATTTGCTTTGCTACAGCCAGTACCTTGATCACAATAGAAACCGAAATCTCGAGTTTCTTAAATTAAGATAGGTGCGAATAAGAGTAGATCCGTGAAGGATATGTTGGTTCATTCTGGAGATCAACGGACGGCAACAACAAAGATATAAAGTAATCATTGTGAGCAATAGAAGATAATTTTTGTTCTGCATTCTGACCGCCCATAGCCCGTTTCCAGACGTTGACCCTTGATATCCATTTGTAGGAAACATAGCCCCTCCATGATTTGTAAGGCCTTATGACGTTGCCAACTCACGTCAAGTTCAACGGGTGGTGGATATAAACATGGTACTCTGCGCTGCAGCCCTCACATGATTAGTTTGGAATCAATATATCTCCAAGAGGATACAATCAAGATCCCTGGAATCCATCTCCCTTCTCATCACGCTCAGCGGAAATCCGCAGCCCAGACATGCAATATCCTTGCATCTCTGGATCCATGCATAGCATCAGACAGGTCACCCTCGAAAGCCCCCCAAGCACGTCTTCACGCCCTAATGTAACACTGACTCAAAACCGCCTGTGGGATCCATATTTAGCGTCACCTCACAGGCCCCCAAAGCCCCCCCTTCAAGGCTCCTGTCGCTGCTGTAGCGCAAGCGAAGGTCCCGTGGAAGCATCATTCTCTGCCGTCATTCGTCCTTGTATCTGTCATCTGCGTTGGACTACTCCGTACTTGCAAGCTCCATTCATCCATCTATCCATCCAATCCACCACACTCCCTTGCATCTCCATATTTTTCTTTCAACATCCTCCAGTTTTCCATTTCTTTAATTAGTAAAAGGGTTTCATATTTCTTGTCTTACACTTTCAATACCGCTACAGCCGTGTATAGTATATTCATTCCCCTTTGTTCCATTTTTTCACTTTGTCTTTGGAGTGCCATACCGTGCAGATCGTATACGTACCCCGTACAAGGACACACCTCAGCTTTCCAAGACTCGTTAGTCCCCTGAAAACAGGGACGTTGGACTACTCAGCAGGTGCTGCGACATCGGATATACGGGCAGACTTGATATCACAACATTGCGCCTTGTTCATCCATCACTCTCTTAGGTCCTGTAACACGGTTGCGCCGGCGCGACTTTCATCATGAGAATTTCATGGAGGCTAGGATCTGGACGTACCGAGTCTGTGGATAATTATGCTGGAGTTCTGGTGCCTCTTCAGGAGGCCCATCTTTACAGCCACTCCGCAAGGACGGGTAAGGTGGAATTTGAAGCTCATGATGAGGATGCCGATGATGAACTCGGTGCAGCCAAGGACGATGACGGCGAGAGGCAAGGAATGTTATCGATGAACGCCGCCGAGTACACCATCGAGGGACTAAGAGCTGAGATGAGGCGAGGGAGGCGAGGACAGTGGACGGATTATGAGAGTAAGTGCAAATAGAAACGAGAGACGGGTGGAGGTACTCACCATCAACAGTCAAGTCTAAACTTATCAACAAGGCTATTCAGGATATCGGCATGGGAACATATAATTGGCAACTCTTCATCCTATGCGGCTTTGGGTGGTTTGCAGACAAGTAAGTAATTTTTCATCATCTCTTACTAATGTAATATGTATTAACTCTTCTATTAGCTTATGGTTACAGGTATGCTGGGCAGCATAATACTGGACTCATTCATACTGACGAGCATCAACTAGGGAGTTTCACTAACATTACCATCATTATCTGCTGAATTTGGAATACCAGAAAAAACAGTCAGATACACAACCAGCGCTTGTTTCGTTGGCCTTTCCCTTGGTAGTTTTCTCTGGGGTATCGGTTCCGACCTATTCGGCCGTCGAATCGCTTTCAATATGACTCTTCTAATCACTAGTGTTTTTGGCATCATGGCGGCCTACGCCAAAAGCTGGGGCGGTGTCTGTTTCTTCTATGCTGCATTTGGGTTCGGTGTAGGAGGAAATCTCCCAGTTGATGGCGCCTTGTTCTTAGAATTCCTTCCGGATGCCTCGAGCTCGCTATTGACGTTACTCTCGGTATGGTGGCCAATCGGCCAACTTGTATCGTCTCTCATTGCTTGGTTCTTCATCGCCAGGTGGCCCGTCGAACTAGGGTGGCGATACTTTATCGTTACCATTGGTATCATCACCTTTGCCATGTTCATCATGCGCTTCGTCCTCTTTCATATGTTTGAGTCACCCAAGTTTCTTCTTAACCAAGGCCGTCAGCATGAAGCTGTTGCTGTTGTTCACGGCATTGCTTACCGAAACAAGACCAAGACATGGCTCACTTCACAGATTTTAGACCAGGTTGCTGCCGAAGACTCTGAACGGAGCGGTCATGCAGAGTACTCTGCATCCACAACTAACATCCTTAAGGAGAAGTTTATGGGCTTCTCTGGTGACCGTCTGCGACCGCTGTTCCAAAACAAGACACTGGGTCTTGCAACATCCCTGGTCTGGTTCTGTTGGGCAACTATTGGCATGGGTTACCCATTGTTTAACGCTTTCCTTCCTCAGTATCTATCCCACGGCGGAGAATCTGCAACTAGCAGCGTTCAATCCGAAACGACTCCCATTTCGGATATTACATATCGAAACTACGCCATCACATCTGTCATGGGTGTCCCTGGCAGTCTTCTGGCGGCATATCTTGTCGACCACCGCTCACCCTTCCTTGGTCGCCGCGGCACCCTTGCTTGTTCAACCTTGGTCTCTGCCGTTTTCCTCTTCTTTTTTGCTATATATGGAACTACATCAACCACACAGTTAATCTTCTCCTGTATCGAGGCTTTTGCCCAAAATATCATGTACGGCGTTCTGTACGCCTTTACGCCCGAAATCTTCCCTGCGCCGGTTAGAGGAGCTGGCACAGGAGTTGCAAGCTTTCTCAACCGAATCACAGGTCTTATGGCTCCTCTGCTGGCCGCCAATATCCCTGGAGACGGTGCGACAACACCCATCTACATCTCTGCCGTCCTGATTTTGGCCTCGTTTGTGGCAATGTGTTTGATTCCCATCGAGACTAGAGGCAGGCAAAGGCTGTAGATTAATGGACTAGGGCGAAACATATTGACGGGACATATTCAATGCATTTGTTACACGGGGCTTTCCTTACGGGTTCTACGGGTCGCATACCTTGGGTCTTCATTGGGATTGATAGAATTGGTCGGTTGGGGGTCTTACATATACTTATCTCGCGGCCATTTAATGATGTTGGTATAGAGTGTATATCATAACCTCTTTAATTTATGCAAATACTAAAATATTCATCGATTACCCTTGGCGCCAGCCGGAACATCAACTCTCCTCTTCCTTAATGACGTTCCCATAGCATCTCGCACCATGGGGTCAGCACGTATCGTATTCTGCACGAGCCACTCCCTCATCTTTCCTTGCAGATTAGAGGCGGCCTCTGTATCGCCCTTGTATGGTGCCATTTCCATTTCCATCAATCGTGTTGTATCAACATCAAGCTGCTCAGCGATTGCTTCAAGACGCTCTAGACCTTGTCGCAGCAGTTTATCCTCATCGTCAACGGGCTTTTGGTTAGACTGCGATTGTCCTACTAAGAGTGGGCCGAGCTGCGATAGTGCAATGTATACCGTAATTGTAAGCTTTCGGGCGAGAGATATGACTTGGAATGGCAGAAATGGCGGGTGGGTCGTAACGCTTGTAAGAAGCGCATTGATGGCGTCTACAACAAAGGGGAATTTCGGTTGCGTGACGGCTTGGACTTCAAAGACGCAGAGGCTCAGGATGATGAGCCAGCGGTAAAACTTGCCAAAGTCCATGTATCCAAACCGGCCGAGGACGGCCATCATCGCCGCTGCGACAGCGTAGTGGGGTAGGATCCTGGACAAGACTCCTCTTGACACAAAGTCTTTGATGGTTACGCATTTCGGCCAGGTGATGGCCTCCGGCCCAAACCGCTCGTACGCAAAGCGCCTCGCCGCATCCTGCAGCGTGTCGCTCGCAAGCTTCAGGTGAATGAAATACCCGGCCGAGTCCTGCGTGTCGCCGCCGGTTTTGTCCGGGTGGTGCAGGGCGGCGAGGCGGCGGAACTTGGACTTGATGTCACGATCGCTCGCGGAGAAGGGCGCGCCGAGGTCCGTGTAGAAGGAGCCCTGCCGCCGGAGGTCGTAGTCGGCTTCGTAGATTGTGTAGAGGAGGTAGAGGGTGACGACGAGGATCTGGATGATGCGCCGGTGGGAGTTGAAGCGCGGGGAGCCGGGGGCGGGTTTGGGGTCGCCGGCGCGGATGGTTAGGCCATAGTAGATGGTCTGGACCCAGCCAGATACAAACTATACAGAGAGGTCAGTTTTTTACTTTTGTCCTTCACATGTATGATGTGTGTAAATATGGATGGATACAGAAGGGGATGCGCACATTGGGGAGGAAAGCCCAGCCAAAGAGGGACAGGAACTGAGACATTGTATGTTGAGGTTGAGCATCGTTTGTTTGTTGATGCTGGTCAACTTGACCACGTTGAGGTTGAAGCTTGATGCATGTGTGTGTCTGAATCCGGTAACACCAATGACGTGCTGTACTGTGCTGGGCTCCATAGTTTGCCTGAAGCGGGATGTAGAGCATCCAATAACAAGGCCGTGTGGCTCAATGGCAGAGCGTCTGACTACGATTAAGTACATCAGGAGGTTGCAGGTTCGACCCCTGTCTCGGTCAATCTTTTTTGCCCATTTTCTCATCATTTTTATCTGATCTAGTGAAGGCTGTGAGATTGAGCTGGTTGCGGGCCTATTCGAACCGTACAGCCTGTTATTTTTGTTGTAACATAATCATAGACCGGACATGTCAGTCTTAGGGGTAATATAAGAATTGCCTAGAGGTGTTTCAGTAAAATGGATGATCCGAATTGATGAGCTTCTGCTCAAGCAATGTCGATATTGATCTTGTTCGCCCTAATGTGATTAATCAACTCAAAAAGATTGGGATTTGGCATGAAATCTTGGAATTTCTACAAAGTTTCAAGGATCTAGATATTAATAAAGATTATTAGGGCCCCCGTATATACTGATTATCATATATCAAATCGCTTTTATCGTGAGACAGGTCCTAGCAAGGAGAACAATCATCCTTTATCTATATTGTCTGTATTACACCAAGACTAGAGTACTCATCTCCCATCTTTCGAAACAATCTAACTCTATATCCCCAAAGAACCTAACATGTCCAATCCTTTCATAAGTATTTTCACGTCCATCAGAAACTGGATGCAGTGCTAAACCGAGTTTTGAGGCCTTTTCAGAACTTGCTTTGCCTTCGCCTGCTTGCACCAGCAAGATCAATGAATCTGGCTTGAGAAGCGGCTTCGAATTAATTCTGGACGCTTTCTTATCATCTGCGTATTCTCGAGAGTTGATGGGGTATCTATAACGCCGGTGATCTATAGAAACAAAGACAGGGTTATCACTGTTCTCCATTATGGAAAGATATCCTATTTCTGTCATATCTTCCCCATCCGAACTGGCCCATTCGTCGTAAATTATGCTGCCGTAAACCGTATGCTCAATTAAACTGTCCCCCTCGAATTCGTTTGTACGTATGAGTGGAGTTGTGCGACCTTTGACGATAATCTGAGCTGATACAATACACCCAAAAGGATTGGTGATATCCTCTAAGACAATTGTATGGCCTAACAACTGCATACTGTATGCACTCCTGGGCAATCTAGCTCCGGTGAACATAGGTGACTCATCTGTAACCATCCACGACCATGAAGGCAGGCCATATGGATCAATATGTGTGATCGACCTTTTCTTACCCCACCACAGAAGTCCGTGGTTGAGATCTGATGTCCAGACTCCTGCGAGATACTCCCCCCCAATTGTTGAATGAACGCTTCGAGCGATTCCTGAGAAAGCTGGAAGTTTGTCGCGAGCATATGCAAGATCACGTCCCCCATACATCTCTGCCAGATGATAGTAATCAGTTAGAAGAGTTTGAGTATCTGGCTTTATCTCAGAACTTTTTACGAGGAGGTCTGCAAATACAACCTGCGATACGGCTTTATGGTCACCGCCACGTGATCCATGCATTTGCAATACTCCGTCTGCTGACTTTATACTGCTCAGGCATCGCCAGTATATCTGACGACAGCCGAAGAGGAGGTTTCTTGGTGACAGAGCATATTCCTGCAGAGCCCATCCTCGCTTATTGAGCGCGCCGGGAAGATCTATACTGAGTGTTTCACCTTCCGGATGGGAATGCCACTCTACTTGTACGCTATCCAAACATTTAGGATCCTTGAATACTCTCAGGTTTACTGGCTGCGGTGTATAGCCGAGCATGTCATCATATTTCTTCAGAATTCCATCTGTACTGCTTTCAGAGGCCACGGCGGAGATGGTCAATGTGGCTTCGCGGTAAATCGAAGCCATTTTCTTCGACTCTTGTTCCCAGTCGCTTTTTGAATCTTGGATGATGCATAATGAATCAATCCACACATATCGAATCTCTAGTTCGCTGGCAATTCTGAAAGCATCCCGAAAGTTTTGGGGTAGCTTGTCGTAGGGAAGAGCATTCTGGTACTCATCATAGGTTGTGGCGTTCAATAAGGTAGATATTGCACCTCCCCAGCAGTGGCTGAGAGCAACGTAGTCCGCCTTCTCACCATGAGATAAGAATAGTCGTGGAGTAATAGGAGAATCCAAGGTCCCAATATCTATTACCCTTGTAGGCAGTTCAGAAGTTTTGTTGAACAGACAACCCTCGTGTGTCCGGCAATCCTTCAACCAAGACCTTGCTATATCCAAGTTTCTTATCGAGCCCAAGTCAGGATCAGTTTGAAGGCGCCCGACTTGGTGTCCTTCTATCAATGGAGGTTTCTCTACTATTCTCATACAATCAGCAAAAGTGCCACAAATGGACAAGATTTGACATACTGGACGAAGTACTCAGCGTGAGATACAAGATTGGGAACGAATGTGCAGGGACGCGATCTGGGCTGTAGCGCTGACCAATCTGAACCTTGAAACTAGCAAAAACGCGAACTTCGTCTAACGAATTATGGGTTCCGCTTATTGCGAGTTTGACATCTGATGGATCGAGGGCCAAAGCGGCTGTATACGCAGAAGTTCCAATATCGCAAGCCAGCCCATTCCAATCATCACGATCGAACCCTATACATCCATCTCTATGCTTGTAATGAATTCCCTTGAGGCACGCTACTATGAAGTAGCACAAATCGCAGCCGTCGCTGGCAGATTGAACAAGGTCTGCAAAGGAAGCATGGTGTTGGTAATAAGCCGTAGATGGGAAGTAAAAATCGCTGTACTCTTCCCTGGCCAGAGACACCAGAGTTTCAATGGAGAGTTCGGCGCAATACTGACAGTGCGTATCCATATCGATGCTATTACTCGTAGCTAAGGCTTTACCAGCGGTTTTCAAGATGCTCCCGAGATGCTCTTTAGCGGGGTAGCATATTTTGAGTGATAAATACTGAATGTCTGGATATGAATGCAGCTACAACTACTGGGGACGGTACCTATATAATGCGAGTTATCAAGTAGCTGCCTTCTCTATGAATGACATGTCGAATCGCATCTTCAGGGCCACGTGGCCAAGTTTAATATAATCATAGCCTATCATATAAATTAATGACGGATCATGGTGTTGTTTGTATTAAGACCAATCAACCAGAATCCACACCATGAACCTCAGCAACTAACTGGACTTGTGAAGGATTCCATTTTGTTGATCGAGTCCAAAGAAGCAGTGCAATACGATTATAACGGAAGCAAAAAAAAAGGCCATCGAGCTATAAAGGATAGCAAAATAGGAGTGACCGAGACAGGGGTCGAACCTGCAACCTCCTGATGTACATAATCGTAGTCAGACGCTCTGCCATTGAGCCACACGGCCTTGTTATTGGATGCTGTTGAAAGGGCTGCAATAGCCTCAAGAATGCCAAGGTCACCAGTTTACGTCAGTCAATACTGTGGATTGGGAATTAACTATGGGCGATGCTTGGCTATCAGAAATGTATTTTCAAGGGTTGAATAGGTATCTAGTAGACTTAACGTGTGAAGTGAGTTGTTCGACGAATGATAACGACTAAGTCAAACGGGCGGCCAAGTACTTTGTCCCTCCAGATGGCAACCTCCAGGTAGGACTGAATTCTTTCGGACTTGGCTCCAGGAACAGCAGGTGGAAGAAAGGAGTAAATCTGTGAATGACAGGCTGCCTGGCATTCCTTGCTTGAGTGCTTGGATGCGCCACAGCGGCACCTTTACGGTAGTTGTAGCACCAAAGTGCGCTATTGCAGCCCTGAAATAGCGGCCAAGGGCGGGGCATCCCAGTGATTCATCCACTGATACCCGCGCTGTTCCTGAAAATGCTTCAGCGTGGCGAGACCCGTCTCATCTCCCCCACCTTCAACTCCAACACATGGATCATCCAAGTCAATCCAGGCCAATCTCCAAATCAAGCAAATGGATGCCATGATGCCGGCACCAATCAGAGGGCCTACTCATGCTCGTCACGGAGAAGGCCGCTATAATTGGTGGTGCAAAGTGCCGATCTCTGTGTCTGGGATCTTCCAAAGAGGCTGGTGGTTTGATAGCCGATCTTGGACAATGCATGGAGGGAACACCATGAGTGTCCATCCAAGACAAAAGCGAAGAAACACACCGGGAGACTTGCCTCGCTATGGTTAGTCAATAATTCGTGTGGCTTAAGATCATGACTTTATATCCAGCCATTGTCCCGCATTGTCGCGGTGAGGAACTATGTCTCCCAAGGTCTGTCCATGTTATTGTTAGATCATTGTCACGATGCAGATCCTGAGGTCTCTCATTTTTGCTGGAGCAGCCCTTGCGGCTTGCAATGGTCACGATGAGCTCTGCAGTCGAAAGTACTCTGATCTCGTCAACATTGGCACGCACAATAGTGCTTTCGCTGGTAAAACCGTTGTGAACAACCAGTATGATCCGATCACAGAACAGCTCAATGCAGGCATCCGTTTCCTTCAAGCGCAAACTCAGGATAAGAATGGCACGATTGAGATGTGCCATACATACTGCTGGGAGCTCGACGCGGGGCCATTGACCCAGTATCTCCAACTCGTTTCGGATTGGGTCAAGGGGCATCCAAATGATGTTGTCACACTGTTGTTGACAAACATTGATAACATTGACATTGGCAAATTCGATGCTGCTTTCCAGCAAACAGGTTTGAAGGACTTTGTCTTTCATCCTCAGGGCACTTTATCCAAGGACCAATGGCCCACCCTGCAGCAGCTTATTGACGCCAAAACTCGGCTGATTGTTTTTATGGGTAAACATATCAATCATTTCTCGCAAAGTCCAACTTGATCTGGAGCTGATTCGGGAAATGCAGACTATCACGCTGATTCAAGCAAGGCCGATTACATCATCGATGAGTTTGCCTACTTCTGGGAGACTCCATATGGCGTTACCGACTCCAAGTTCCCAACATGTGCAGTTGACAGACCTCAAAACGGGGACCCAAACAAGCTGATGGGCATCATGAACCATATGCTCAACTACAAGATTGGAGATGTTGTTTTCCCTAACCAAAACGACGCAGCGAAGACAAATTCTCTCGCATCGATACAGGCGCAGTATGATTTATGCAATAGTCAACATAGAACCAAGCCTAATGTTGTCTTGGTAAGCTTTGACTGTTCTTATTAACACAACTTTTGAGCTTCTTTCTAACAAAACTTTTTCAGTTGGACTGGGCTAGTATCGGCGATGCAGGAAAAGCGCAGTTGGTGTTGAACGGATTATCTTGATAGGCGGCAGGGCAACCACAACGGATATGAACCCGTCGGATATGTTTTTTTTTTTGGGAGTCGATAACATGGCTTTCTATCATGATATTGATGGTCATTATACAGGATAAAAATATACCACGGGGCACTATTTACTTCAAATGTTTCCCGGGTATTTAACATTTAGGCTTGCCTATGGAGATGATAAACCTCATCAAATACGGGTCTGGGTTTGAGAGGCGTTGAAACTTGTGGGTAGGAAGGTGTAAGGGCCCTATGGGGAAGAAGGTCAGGACGAAGACTGATGGAAGAGACTTCCGTATGCTGTGTATATAAAAGTTCGCCGTCAGCGTCTTTTTTTATGCTGTCTTCAACCATCTAGCCACATTTCTCCTGTGTCTTAACAGATAAAAAAATACGTCATATATTAGCCAGACCTTACTGTTTAAACATTCTTTTCACCTTCTTCATCCGGCTTCTAGATTCCAAGACAACCACCTACGGTTGTACTGCATGCCATCATCATGGAACGACAGCAGTCCCGGATCTATATTCCTTCAGAAGTTTTGCTTCTCATCTTCAGCCATTTCGGTCCCAGTCAGAGCCCATATCTTATCCATTCGTACGCCAAATCACAGGAATCTCAAAGCATTGCGGACGATGAGCTCAAATTCGGTTTCACAGACATTCGCACCCTACATTCCCTCTGTCTCGTGTCGAGGAGGTTCAGGAGGATTGCCCAGCCCTTCCTCTACCAGGAGTTTGCCCTGGGAGGGAGAACTCCAAGCCTGCCTAGTTTTGCATTTCGTGGTCCTTTGGGACCCTCGAAGTGGGATGGATGTCTTGTTCAGTTTGTGCGGACAGTAACTGAACATCGGGACCTGGCCTCTTTGGTCAAAAGATTGTTCGTTTCTGAAGAGGTCTTTCTACATACTGGCGAGGTAGAGCCGATTCTGTCTGTGTTGAGACAAGCGATCACTCGTGTTTTCCCATTGTCCTCGTGGAATCCACCACGCAGGCCAGAGATAGTAGGAACACCGCACGATGATCCTATAGTCAGTTGGCTGATCGGGCCACTCGACAACCAAATTTTCCACTCGCTCCTGAGGCACGAACTGGTATCATGCCTCGTCGCTTTATTGCCAAACCTGCAGCACCTGGGTGTTGATGACGACCCCTGGAGGGTAGACTTGTCATATTTTGAAGCGCCGTGTTTCCTGCAGACTGTGGAGATGCAGGGCCTGCCTATCAAAAGTCTAGACCTAAGTGCACGCTTGAAGCATAAAATGATTTTCGTGAACTTGGCAGCCCGTCTGGAGACACTTAGTCTTCATGACTGCAACTCCATGGTTTCCGAGCTTAAAATGCTGGACGTTACGTTTCCAAGCTTGAAAACCCTCCGCCTTACTCAAGTCTGTTTCTCGGACCGTGACATGAAGAGGCTTCTCAATAGTTGCACTGGCGGCCTCCGTCATGTCGTGTACAAGACCAACTGGGGACCTCTTACACCTCATGTCCTGCAATATCTCAGCAAGCACCGCGAAACGATCAAATACCTAACCCTAGAGCATGACCGATCGCGATCCCAACTGAATATCGGGGGGTTCCACCGCTTCACTGCAGTGTCAAACCTCATTCTCGGGGTCAATGTTGTAGAAACCCTCTGGGCATCGACTTTGTCGAATGACTTGGCCCTGCCGCCATCCCTAGAGTCCCTGCGACTGACCAGGGGCAGCCTCAACATCCAAGAAGAAAGGGCCACACTATACCGATTTTTCAGGCACTTTGTGGACGCCAAGAGGCTTACACCGTTGCGGTATGTTAAGATGAAGCGCATTATTTGCGATGAGGGGGTCTTATCGGATGAGCAATGGGATAGTGCGAGTAGGGAACTAGGCGCGACGGGTATTGAGTTAACGGGTAGGAAGCGTGTACGAATGAAGGGGGAACTATTAGAACCTTCACGCCGTTTCGAATAGGAAGATCAAAATCTCTAGAGTATGGTGGTTGCCAAGTTCTTTCTTGCCCATGGAGATGTAACTACAATGGCTTCAACATCGAGATATCCATTCAGGGGCTGAGGCTGGGAAGTAGGCTAGAAGATACGTGGAAGGGGCCCCAGAGGGCGAGGTTCATGTAGGAGGTGTTTTTGTGTCATTGGAATAGCGGTTTGAAGCGAAAGAGACTATGGGAGCGCATAGTAGATTAAAAAATATATCAAGAGCTTGTTTTCCTAGTCCGATATACCGAAATCTCCGGCGTCCCTTTTATCATTGACTGTCACTGCCACCACGATTCATCACATTATCGCTTCTTTCCTCACCATCCTTTTTATCATACCGTCACAGTTCTTCAATTAGAGAGCCGAATGTCTAAAACCCCCTGTGTTCCATGGCTTTTATGCTTTTTTTTTTTAGCAATGTAGCTATTGGAGGTGAGTCTAGAAACAAGCCTGAAGCAGTATATGTAGAGATGAACTCAATCTCTTCTAACAAATCCATGAATCCAACCTATCCATAATCATCATTTGGATTCACCTCCGTCTCTTCCTTTACTTGCCTTCACCTGCCTCCTCCCCAGTCCCACGTCCTGTCTCTCACGTGGCTTGAGGTCAATCCTCGTACTCTGGTCGGTCTTGGTCGAGTTCAAGGATGTGCGGCTTCCCATCCATTTCACTTTTGGCAATATGGAGGTTCTGGACAGTAGGGATGCACTTCGTGCAGATGCCGTAGTCGAAGCAGTCTTTACAAATGTAGAGGAGGCCCACGACGTGCTAGACAGGTCAATGAGTTTACCAGGGCAAGAGAGTTAATCCAAAGAAAAACTTACACCTAAACAATGATCGCAGATTTGAGTCGTTGTTTTGTATATCTGGACCGGAGCCTCGTGGCCCTCCGTGAGTTGGTTCTGAACCACAGATGTATTTTCTCCTTCGACGCCAGACCTGAGCATCTCGATAATTTCTTTCTTCATATCAAATCGCCGGGCCAGCTCTAGCACTGTTATCCCAGCTCCGTCTCCCTTTCCGTATCGACACATGATCTCTCGATTTGCTCCGTGGCGGAGGAGGATCTGGATTACACTGGCATGGTTCATCTCCTCAGATCTCATGCCCAAAGCAAATCCCTCTCCGCATGGGCGTATCGCCCAGCATAGAGGCGTCCATCCATGGATGTCGGCCTGATTCAGGTACCATGCCGACTCGCTGCCCAGTTTAGACAGGATAAAGTCTATCGTCTTGGCGTTGCCAAATTGCGCCGCCCAGTGAAGGCAGGTCTTTCCATCGTTATCGGCGATCATCATATCTCCCTCATAGGAGAGGAGAATCGCTGTGAAGTTTTCAATGCCGTTTGCAGCTGCCAGGTGGAGCGGAACACGACCGTTGGTTGGATCAACTAACTGAGCCGACGCACCCTGTTCAAGGAGGAAGTTTATAGTATCTGCTTCGGCTGCGTAGCATGCCACCATGATGGGGCTGTAGAATATACTGTAGGGTACAGTAGCCTTGACGTCTGCGCCATGCTCTACCAGCGTACGGACGATCCGATCCACCTTTCTGCCTATACGGGTGCGTTTCAAGTCGGTATACGGGAGCAGAGCCGACATTAAAGGTGTGGGGCGAAGATGGAGGGGGGAAACGGCGTTGACATCGGCTCGACGATCGGCTTTACCATCGAGAAGTTCATAGACAAATCGGCTGTTGGTCTCTCTGCATGCGACATGAAGTGGTGTGCCTCGGTAAGGGCTCATGTGGTTTACGTCAACTGTCGGTTCGCAGAGAAGGACTAAGACAAGGAGCTCATTATTATAAAAGGTCGCGTAGTGCAAGGCAGTTGATCCTTCCAAGTCCTGAGCAGCAACATCGCAATCGGCCTTTATCAAGAGCTCAAGACAGCCAATCTTTGCCGTATCTGTCGCTGAAAGAAGAGGCGTTCGCCCCTTTTTATCGCGGTGTTCAAGGTCAATCTCCTTACGGAATCCGAGGAGGATCTTGACAATCCCAGGGGGTCCATCGAGGGCTACATGGAGGAGATTACGACCGTCGTCATCGATTTCGCCCAGATCGGCGCCGCTGTCAATGAGGAGTTGCACCAAAAAGACGCTCCGGGCGTGGCTAACGGCGGTCCAGAGAGGCATCCGGCCAAAGCGGTTTGGATGGTGAATATTGACTTTCTTTTCGACGAGCAGACTCACCACAGTCATGTTACAGTCAAGAACAGCGCTATTGATGAGTGTTTCCCCCTTCTTGTTAGGGAGCTCGGGGTTTGCACCAGCATCAAGAAGAAGTTTGACCATTGCAGGTCTGTGTAACGCAATCTGGAGCAGTGTTTTGCCAGACCGTTCGATGAGAACATCGACATCTGGCTTCCACTTCAGTAGCTCTTCTACCAGATCGACGTTTCCAGTTTTGATGGCAAAGAAGAGGGCGCTTTGCCCATGCTTGTCTACAGCATTTACGTCGGCGCCGTTTTCAAGAAGCCATCGTACAAAAGGTAAATATTGCCTCCAGGCTGCAATCATCAGAGCCGTTTCGCTATTGGAGCTGCGAGCATTCAGCTGGACTGGCAGCTTCCCATCGTTCAAGATCTCACAGACGCTGACGATGCTTTCAACATCTATTTTTGACTTGGCGATTTCGAGCAGGAGGTGCGGCCGCAGGTGCTTATGGTTCGTATCCGCGCCATGATTGACCAGATGGCGGATGCACTCTAGGTGTGGACCTCGCATGATGGCAAACCATAGAGGCGTATCACAGCCACATGGGCCGAGAATATTGGGGTCAGCGCCGTGTTCTAGGAGAATTCTCACGGTCTTTGGGAAATTCCACAGACATGCTGCGGTAAGAGGTGACCATTTGAAGTGTTCGGAACCAGGCACATCCAGTGCCTCGGAGAAATTTGGATTTATACCTCGCTTGAGAAGTGCCCTGACGACATTGTAACTGCCATCCAGAGATGCTGAAAGCAGTAGTTTTCTCGCATCTCCCAACTCCGGACATAGAGGTTCTTTAATATGTTCCTGAACTGTATTGAGGATGTCGTAGCTGATTGCTGACGATAAAGCTGTGAACGTGTTCGATGTGATGACGTCTGGCTGTGCCCCATGGGCCAACAAGATCCGGCACGTGGATTTGTTGCCCAGTCTCGATGCCATATAAAGAGGGGAGGGGAAGAAATTGAGGGCTTGGGGCTCAGTGCTCGCTCCATTACTAAGAAGGGTATCCAGCAGTTGGTCCATTTGTAGCCATGTTGCTGCCCAAATCATTGATTCTGGCCAGAAAGGAGTGTCCCAGTCATGCCTGGGGATTTGTAGAATCCTCGTTACTAATTTCAAAGCCGTGGTCTCATCTTTGGCTTGTATAGCTGCAGTTAGGGCGTTTGTTAAATCCGAGACCGTGGGATTTGCATCGTCCTGCAGAAATCTTGTCACCATTTCACCTCTTCCGGAACCCGCAGCTGAGATTAAACATTGGGAGTCCAGATTCCCAGCATCCTTTGTCATGTAATCATCCAAGACAATTCCAAGACCCAAGATGACAGGTAATAGGGAGGTGGGTGGTATCTTCAGGGGCCTAGAAAAGGGATTGCTCATAGCCCAGTTGACCTTTGCCCATGTGGTGAAGTGTTGGCTGGCAGTATGAATGAGGCGAGACCACAAATCATCAACCATAATATTTCTAGGGCACCTACTCAAGTGGTATAGACACGACTGCACAGCGTAAAGCGTTATATCCTTGCCATCTGGCACAATAGGGAGATTAATCTGATGTGACTGTTGCACGCGATCGAATTGAGACCCGTACTCTCGGTACAGAGAATCCAAAATGCTCTGTGTGTTTGGCCCACAGATATGTAAGAAACATAGCTGTGCCAGGTGTTGATGTGCATTCCGCTTCACTTGGTTCCAAATGTACTTGTCCGTTTCTGTATCCTCCACCAGGAGGTCCCGAACCTCGCTGCGGATAATGACTTGGCCCTGGGTCGACTCAATCAGAACGCGTGACCAAGACTCAACCTGACACCATGCTCTTTCTAAAGCAGTTGAAGATGGTGGAGCTAGCAGCTCAGTACCCATTCTCTGGTAATGATGATGCAAGATGGCGGCAAGCTCTCGCCGACTTAATGGACGGTAACTGCAGAGGATCCCGTTTAGGACCCAACAGAATGCCCGCATGTCGTTGCTAGATCTCAGGATCTTGTCCAAGACTCTCTCAGGAGTGTCAGAAGGATTTATAAGATCTAGCAGACAGGTAAACTTGGTGAATAATTCAGGTGAGGAATCTTTTGGCCAACCAGTATGTATCTGGACCAACTCGAGGGAGCATCGGAGACTGGTCGGATCCATCGGTGCCAAGCGTTTTATGCCAGATGCAATTCGATCCTTTTCGTCATCCGTCGTACAATGATGCACCAGATCATGAGCAAAGTCGGCCATATCACTGTCGGCAGGGGGGGTAGATTCATCTGCGTTGATCTCCAACCAATTCTGGAGTTCTCCCAGCAGAGAATTTGGTCTCCTCGATGTTACAAGGACTTTGAGTGGACACTCTGTGCGTTCTGAGAGCCTCCCAAAGTACTCGAGGAACTCGGCTCTGCTCTCCTGACGGCACTCATCAAAGTTGTGAAGCAATAGCATTGTCTGAGATTCTGGAACATGTAGGCTCATCATGTCGAAAATGTTAATGCAAGATTTTTCTGTCCATCCGCCATCTATCGTGTTTCGTCAGCCCAGCTTTTTAACTAAACTTTATGATACTAACCTATTATAAAGCTGTCTTGAAGAACTTCATACGTGGTGTTGAGAGCGTCAGATCTACAGCCAGCTATAACTTGAATTATGACTGAGGCCAACATATCTGAGACAGAGTTTCTCAGAGGATCGGTAGAGCTAAAGGTAAATGCTAAAGCTGTTGCATGATCGATATCCTGACCTTGACATTTCATTTGCCATGCCAAAAAGATTTGGTCAGCTATTTCACGGCTTACGCTGTATGAACTTCCGTGGACATAGAGGATTTGGGGGCCGGCATATGTAGTCCATTCTATATACTTTGCACTCTCTAATGCAGGGTTGGAAATACTGTGTGGCGGCGCACGAATGTTGAACTGGCATGGCGGTGAGGAGCGAGAAAGGAGAGCCTTCTCCAAGTGTATCCGGTCCACGGGAGGAATCCAGTCTGGGGGTGTTTGTAGTGTTAGTCAGAATAGATCCAACTGAGGGGTACGATATCATACTCTCAGGATTGAGGGACACATGTCGTGGTAAAGATGGAAAACATGCTATCGATACGTTCCCACTTTCTTCCTCCAATATGATCTCTGGCGGAACACCAAGCGTTGCTGTGAAATAGTCAAAAGCCCATTCAAAGGTTAGTATTCTCTCCCAGTTCATGATCCTTGTGAATGCGGTGGCATCTCACAGAATGTATTCTGCCAGGCCGTTCCTGGTTTGCATAAAGACTTATGATTCGGCACCGAAGCGTAATCTTTGAGCTGATGAACATCTCAGTGGTCCGCAAGACGGAGCTGGCGAGGCGTCGGATAGAGGTCGCATCGAGTTTAGTTGATTCTTCATCTTCTTGGGAAGAGAGAAACTCGGAGAGTTTGAGCTCCATTGTTTTGGCATCTGAGCTACGTTGCAGGCAGCCTGAGAATATCTTGAGACCGGGTCGTCAGAATAGCCTTGCACATTGTGTAGGCATCAGAACCTACTATTCGTGCAGTGTTGGTGAAGATCTCGGAATACGTGTTTCCTGGTTCTCCTGCCAAAGAAAGCGCCTCATCGTTTGCCATCAAAGTCAGTCGCATGTCATAGGCCTGGAAGGTAAAATGGCTGTGACGATACCGTTTTGACTACCAGCGCACCAAGATCATAGGCAACAAACACGATTGCTCGCGGCTGTTTCTCTTGTTTTAGACACACAAAATAAGGAACAGATTCAGAGTGCACCCACCGGCTCATCGGTCTTCCGTATAGCTGCCAGCTCTTCCAGAAAACGAGTTGCCTGTTTCTCTAGAGACGTGAACGCATAATCTTCCACAAGTAAGCTGGCCACTTCGAATCGATAAATGAACTCCCTCCTTTCCGTTTTCACGGAAGTAATCAGATCTCTATAATCATGCAAATCTTCCTCCAGACATGTGGCTGTGACATGTACAACACTGCTCAAAGGTACCGCTGGTGAGAATTCTGATGCTGCGGCATGCCAAGAAGCAATGCAATCATGTTTTAAGGGGTTGGTAAAGGCACCTACTCGACGTTTGGGTGTTTTTTGTTGTGATCCTCTTCCGCCAAGAGGCAACTTCTTCTGGTGAACGACGGTTGTTGTGGCTGTGCTTGCTTGGTCTCATCATCCATTTCGGTATCCATCTCGACTGATCCGGGCTCTTTCTAATACAATGACTTATCCAACAACCTTTTCGAAGAATCGAATGATATGCTGAGTTGTTAGACAAGTCTTCGAGAGTTATCATTGACCGAGTCGAACTGAAGCTGCGTGAGACAACAATCAGGAGGAACGGGTTATAACATCGATAGTATATGGTCCAAATGGTCCTCCACTTGCTATGCGCTAAGTATATAAAAATCAGGACTTTTCAATTGAGCGAAATAATAAATTGTGAGACGAGAGGGTTGTAAACTCATACTCTGAAGATAATAATAGATCATGCATTTCATACGCCCAGTTGAGACATCAACTATTAGTGGGGTCTCTCAACAAAACCAGGCAGCAACAGGCAACCACAGATCAGTCTATCTCACGCTTTATTGCCGAAAGTGCATCTTACCCAGTGGTTGCCTGTTACATGTAAGCAACTTCACTGACATAGCTTATGCAGCAGAGAAAAAACGGGCGTGATTTCCAGTTTTTATCATGTAATGTCATCCGGTTCGGGCTAATCATTGCTGCGCAACTGGCGAGTCAAGTCTTGCGATATCCACTGAAAATCACACCCAGTATGGAGGCGCATGATGGAACAAGCCATTTTGAGAATTTGCGATGACTGCATTTGTCAATCTGTATTAAAAATTGAGCTATCCTTCGATAGAATGTATAGTTAATGCTCCTTTTGTTTCGGTTAGCCGGCATATCACTGTTGTTGTAGTTGATATTCCAAGAGCAGAGAAGGGTTCGTATTATCACGTACGTCCTCCCAGCAGATGACCTATAACTTTCTCAAGTCTCAATTGTCCAGGATGCATTCACTCTTGACGCGCCCACAACTGCGGTCTACATAGAACACTGTAAATCCACAGGAGGACTGAGCCTGGATGGAGATGACATTACAGGATAAACACAGGAAAGCATGTCGCCTACGCAGTGCAAGCAGTGATGAGACGATAGTTCTCGAAATACGGACGCATCAGTTCTTAAAGCGTAGAAAAAGAATACATCTTAGCAGTAGAGTTCAGTCAAATTGTGCAACTGGTGGTAAGATAGACGGTGAATAAACACATATGGGTGAGTGGGTGGAGTATAACGCGTCTGGCTATGGTAATAAGGAACCCTGAAAGAATGAAGCAGAATAGCAGTTACCCCTTTATCTAATTCTCATTACCCTCACTACTTTTCCTTGGGGCATTTCATTTATCATTCATTTCACTCTATCCATCAACTTATCATGATTGGTAACATACACAGGCGGCAGAGGAAACATAGCCCTCGTTAAACTCGCATGCTGTCAACACTCTCAAGGAAACTATCGATACAAGCTTGGGGTTACGTGTATGTAAAGAATACGCGTCCAGCACCCCAGTGCGAGTTATAGCAAACCCGAAATACCATACTTGCATCCTACATCAAAGATATGATCATTCCTCAGGATACTCTACCAATCCTGAACATCACCCTGCGCAACAACCTTGCCCACATCCGCATCCCTCTCCCCCTCAACAACCTTCTTGATCAACAACCCCCCAATCGACGGATGTCCCGCCCCAACCTTCTTCAGACGCTCCTTGTTGCCCCCCAAATCCGTGACCAAAAACCCCGGGTTGATGGCCCAGGTCCTGACCCCGTCCGCCTTCAGTATCTGGTACCACGTCAACATCAGCATGTTCAACCCCGTCTTCACCGTCTTGTACGCCTGGAGGGAGTTGAAGCCTTCGCTCTTGGGCCACCCGGGGGAGACGGCGCCGGCCCAGGTGGGCATGAAGTTGGCGTGCGCGCCGTTGAGGGTGGCGAGGCCAGAGGTGATGAATAGGAGGCGGGGGGAAGGAGACTGGAGGAGGAGAGGGGTGAAGTTGTGGGTTACGACTTGTGTGCCCGTGACGTTGACGTTGAAGGATTGGTTGAAGAGGGTGCGCCAGCGGGCGGCGTCTTTGACAAACGTGGTATCAAAGGCAGCTCCTAATATTGGGTTCAGTCATTGCCACCATCTCAAAACATCTGAATAGGCGAGCGCATAAACATACCAGCATTGTTGATCAAGACATCAATCCTGCCAGTCTTTCCCTTCACCAGCTCCGCCGCGCGGGTGATGGACTCATCATCCTCAATGTCGATCTGCACAACTTCCACTGTGCTCGAAGTCTGCGGCACCTCCTCAGACAGCTGCGCAACGGCAGCATCACCGTTTGCTACCGAGCGAGTGCCCAGGAAGATATGGTAAGGCTTGGAGGATTGAAAGAGGGCCTTGACGGCCTCGTAGCCAATGCCCTTGTTGGCACCGGTGATGAAGACGATTTCTTTCTCAGACATGTTTGCGAGTAGATAGTTGTTGTGATACTGTGTACTTCAAGGTGCGAGTTTATTGATGAGATTATATTGAACTTAAAAGAGAGCAGCAATCAAACCCAACTTATATACTTTGTCCATCTACCCCAATCCAATGTACCACAACATCCTCGAAACCATGCCCCCCCTCTCTCTCGTTCGTCAGTATTTCCAACCCCTTACTGATGATGTTGTCATGGAGTCGCGCTTTCGCACTCAACGTTGTTCCGCCCATTTACCAATCCCCGGACTTAGGACATTACCCAACGCCGGGGTTCCTTAGACCAAAGCCCCAAGGATGGATCTCAAAAAGAGTTTCGCGATCAAAACAGGGGGGAGGTTCGTATCTCCATGAACGGCCCGCGCGGTTAAAACCCACATAATTGATTTCCCGTTCCCGACAGCCGAACATGAAAGATGGTCACATTGGAAGAGAGGTTCGTAAAGATGTTGTAATATTTGGTGTAGTCAGGGACCAAAAGAAAACACCCAGGCCCGGAGTTTACCACTGAGTAGCGAGTCACATAATGTGCTTACCCTGTAGATACTCTGAAATGAGATTGGGCAAATACGAGATTCGCCCAGCAGCATCGTAACATGACATGAACACACAAACAAGACACATGATGAAACCAGGACGTTCAATTAGCACGAGAAGAGATTAAAGATCCAGTCGACAACGTTAGTCTACGTGATATATAGATATGCAGTCATCCAGTTCTATTGCTAAATAACACTTGCTTCAAGTTTACATCGAGAACCATAAACATGCTGAAAATGCCCAGTATTCAATTCGAGTAGCATTGTACAATGAAACTATTAATCGACTTCCCAATGCCTCATACCACATAAAATGCCAGCAAAGTCATACCCTTCGCTCAAAACAAGAGTCTTCCCCAAAAACACCATAGCCCAGTCATCATATACCCAAACGCCATCATGCCAAAGCTCATAGAATTCTTCACTCAAACGATCCCTTACCCAATAGGCCACCTACAAGCCCAACTCTACTCTCTGCGCCTTTAATCTTCTTCTCTTCTCTCCTTCGCTCATTCTCCTGCATTCGAGCCCGTCTTTCGGTATCTCGTGTGAAACCATGCACGCCGCTCTTCTTTCCTGCGCCCTTCTTGATCTTGGCCTCTTCGCCGAAGCCACCGGAGCTACCTGTAGTACCAGTTGTAGTGGTCGACGTGCTGGCGGCTGAGCCAGATATGAGTGATGAATTGGTCGTTGCACGACGCAGTAGTGCGGGAACTTTGAACGATGACGATGACGCGCCAGTTGTGGCAAAAGCAAGACGGTTACTATTGGATGCAGTAGATGAGTTGCGCTTCAGACTGATGCGGTCAACAACAGCATTGCGGTTACGCCTTGGATTTGGCGAGGTGCTCTCCTTATTGCTCTGGGCAGTAGTAGGTCGTTCTTCATCCTCACTGTCGGAGCCAAGTACCGTAGCTGGGATAATAGAGCTATGCCGTTCATCAAGCAAGTCGGATAGAGTCTCGCGAACTTCACCGATATTCGAAGGTTTCTTTCCATCCTTGGTTCTCCTAAGATGAGCCGGTGGTCTGTTTTCCGCCACAGCACTCGATGCCCTCTTTGGCTGGCTGTCCGGGATAGTCTGAAGCTGTCGTTGCTCTTGCGGTGCAGAGCTCTCACGAGATTGGCTCTCCTCAGATTGAGAGCCTGGTGCCTCTACAATATCCAGGAAGTCCATCTCGTCATCGCTACCCCGATCCTCAATCGTACGCAAGAATGCCTGGTTACCAGGGTTTTCGGCAATTTTCTTGACACGCTCATCAGCAAAAAGAGCCTTTTGCATCTTTGCAAATTGTCGACGTTTCATCCTCCGACGAGCTTCACCACCATCGTCAGAGTCAGAGAGGTCATAGTCAGTTCCACGCTTGCGACGAAGCATTCCGGACGTAATGTCCTTGTACAGTTTCTCCACTTGTTTTTCGTCATTTGCACGCTCTCGATTCCTAGAAGAATGTTAGCCAAAGCATCAGTGTTTATGGGGTAAAGAGACTTACGCATAAAAGGCTGCTAGTTTGCGCTCATCAGCATCATTACCCGCCGCATCATCGATGATTTCATGCACAGATGCATTGGACTCATCGTCACTGTCTTCACCGTCGGCTCCACCAAGACCAGCATATTCGTCTTCGGATTCTTCGGCCTGTTCTTCGACCATCTCCTTGGCGTTGCTTTTCTTCTTGTTAAAGTCCTCAGCAAGCTGCCGCTTCTTTTCCTGCTTGGCGCCATCTTTCAAGGCACTGAAGGCAGTTTCTGAAGCAGCTGGCGCATTATCCTTGTCGGTGCTCATCACAATAGAAGAAGCCCGTTCGTCAGTGGACGGAGCGTCAACCTTCCTTCGAAGCCTCCCCCTGCGAACCAAGGGAGAATCCGGGACGGTAGCTTCATGTTGCTCTGTTGCCGCAGTGTTTGCAGTAGAGAAAGGTGGTTCCACATATCGCTGCTTCAGCGGTGTATGCTCCTGTAAGCCCCCATCTTGTGTAAACTCGACCAAGTCGGAAATTTGAGAGGGATCGTCACGGAGCAGGCTGTCAAGCCCACGCATCTGAGTCTGTGTGAGATTAAGCTTGATGCCCTGTGTCTCCTTTTGTGTTTCATCTCGTTGAGAATCAATAACCATATCTTCCACATCATCCATCGTAGCTGAAAAATTTGAATCTGGGAACTGGGAAAAATCTGGCATCATTGATTGGGTAGGTCCATTGGCCTGACTTGTTTGGCTTGTGTCCATGGTTCCGGCAAAGATTTGAGTAAGACCAAGACCAGCGGGGCCTTGCACAGGAAGTCCAGGGATAAAGGACTTTTTGGCCGATCGTAGAACAGACGTTGGTGCAATAGGATCGGAAGTCAGGACATCAGGCATCATCTTTGTGGTTGTCTTTGACTTTGGCGTAGCCTCAATCGCAACCTCAGCCTCATCATCAGAAAGAACAGTAGTGTGCTTCCGAGCTCGTTTCCGCTTCATAACTGGCAACTCTTCAGCATCTTCGGCTTCGACGTCGCTGGGCGCCACTTCTGAGGTCTCGGACTTTGCATCATCCGCTTCTGTGTCCAACAACCCAGCCCCCTCCGTCTCGCCTTGCTCTTCTTCTTCATCATCCTCTTCTTCAGATCCTGAAAGTTCGACCTCAGAAACCTCTTCGTCAGCATCGTTGCCCCTTTCCTCATATTCTTCATCATCACTATCATCCCACGCCAATGGATCTACTTCGCCGTTCTCCTCCCTCTCCTTTTTCGCAGCAGCCCGCTCTTCTTGCATGAGTTTCACGTCTTCTTCTCTCGCTTTGGCCAAGATATCCTCTACCTCCTGCATTTGGCGCTCACGCTCTTCTGCTGTTTGAATGACAGCACCTTGAGCTTTCAGCATTTCCAGTCGCTTATCCCGTTCGACTTTTGCTTGTTGCCTTGCTTTTTGTTGCAGGTATGTTTGTAGTTCGCCTGGAGTCATGCCCTCCCGGTCTTTCTTTCGCCGAGGATCTTTACCAGGGGATTTAACCAGAGCAAGAGCTCGCAGAGCTTGCATTGAGTGTGACTCTTGTGCTTTTTTTAAAGGTACCCTGTCAAAAACGGCATTGATCTTGTCTTTTGTTGTTGTGGTAATCTCCAGTTCATCATCCGAATCGACCTTTGCGAGCCTGGCACTTGGAATAGGTAGTCGCACTCGAACCCGCCGTTTAGGGTGCAAGGCAAGTTTGGTAGTCTCCTCAGGTTCAATAGCTGGTGCCTTACCCTTGCCCTTGTCGGTTTTAGGAGGTGGCGATGACATGATTGCTGCCAGAGGTGGAAGATCTTCATCGGCTGCCTCACGCATTTGGACATCAGCATTAGCATCTGCCTGAGCCTTGTCCTGCTTCTCTCCTTCGGGCGGCGAGCTGGGTGGTGTATCCTTGTCTTTCCCTGGATCTGATCGAGGAGACCCTGGCTTGCTTGAGCTATTAACCGGGGCCTCTGGAGGTAAGAGAGCGGCGCCAGCAGGTCTGAAGTTGAATCGCTCGAACAAACTGGCCTTGGTAACCTTTTTCCGTGTCTTGGCTTCATGTGCGAGTTGCATACTTCGCTGTATGCGCTGAGTTTCCCGATTCATCTCCTCAATAGCCTTTTTGCCAGCCTTCCTTGTTGGCCTTGCTTGTTGTGTAAGCTTGAGTCCACCTTCGTCATCTGTAATGCTCGAGACATTGCCATCGTCCGAGTCCAGTTGGTCAAGCTCAGACGCAAGCTTCTCTTGCCGAGCCACTCTCTCCGCTTTGCGAGCCTCCTCTTCTGCTTCTCGCGCAAGACGCTCTTGTCGTTTTCGTTCAACAAGGGCCTTGAAGCGATCTGATTTCACGGCCGGCATGTCATCTTCTGAACTAGACTGATTGGCATTCTTGGACGGCGAAGGGCGCGCTGGTGAAGAAATAAATAGGCCTGGACTTTGCGCTCTGTTTGATGGCTCTGCAGTCTCTGGCGATTCTTCCCGGGCTACTCTGCGTTTCAATCGTCGGGGGGCAACTGGCAGTTCTTCGTCGTCGTCTTCATCCCCGGCATCCGCTCCGTCGGTTTCCGCTGGTTTTTCTGCTTGCGCTTCTTCTTCTTCTTTCTCCAGCATTTTCTTTACCCGATCTCTGGCTGTCTCTACCGGGTTGGTGGTCTCTGGCTGCTTGGCGGCTGTGGTAATGCCCTGCATTCGAGATGCGAGCTTTCCTCGAGGTCTGATTTGTACATCGGAATCGGAATCATCGTCGCTTTCTTGCTGGGTAACTTTGCTGCGCTTTGGTGATTTCTTTGGCGACTTCTTGGTGAGCTTTGACGGATTGCCATCCTCCTCATCGCTGCTCTCTACTGTTGCCAACAGCGCCTTGATTTTTGACCGCGGCGTCAATAATTCTGGAGTCGCACCGCGCGATGCGGGGGTTGGAGAGCGTGGCGAAGCCATTGTCTACTGCAATGACACAATTATGTCACAGCCTCCGAAACCACATAAGATAACAATATCGAGGGTTGAGGTTTGAGGTTTGATATTATTGCCGACATGGATAAGCGTGGGTCTCGGCGGTGGCCAGAGAAACGGCACGTTAAAGTGGGTGGAGGGGACTTTGACGCGAACCAACGCGACGAATTTTAGTTGGACGCGCGAAATCCTAAATTAGGAGACTATTCAATGACATCACGCACACCTGTGGGGGGGCTTATGTACAACATTGAATTGCAAGCTCAGGTTAGTATACAGAAAGAATCAGCTGGTTAAAGCCAATGCAGAGGCACTTTTTCTTAAAATCCAACATACTTGATTTATTTATCGTTCAAATCAAATAATCATGCGAATTGCTTATACAATAGGTTTAGGGCACAGCTTGGCCCTCCTCTGGTATGTTGATGTTGGCGGTATAAAGAGTCATCACGAATACGTTTCAAACAAGCGGCTATAGTGATGCAGATAGGGCATTGTTTTATTTGGCAGCTATATGAAGCATATGATACCCAGTCTACCTTTTATACAATATCGGTAATGACTGTCCAAATTCCTACATCCTCCTATGTCAGAGATTTCGAGGCACGGCAAGCATAATTAGGACAGCACTTAGAAGAGCTTATGCTCAAGAGTCATCTCAGACTCGGGCTCAAGTCCAACGCAGGCGCGGAAAATGTTGGTCAATGCCGCTCGCTGCTTGGCAAGGGCGTTGACAACAGGAGTGCCTGGTGGGGTCAGGGGAGCCTTGAGCATGTAGCTGAGGACACTGAGCACGCTGTGGAACTGCTTGAACTCAGCAGTGACATTACCGTCATTGGAGGCGGCCTTCCATTGGACACGAGTCATCATCTCAGCGACGATGACAAGGTCAATGATGAGGGGTGAAGCAAGAAGGGAATCCTCGCAAATGTTGAACAGGCTATGAAGCAGTTAGCACGAGAACGAGAGCATACGCGAGAATGCCATCAAGGCATGGAGTCAACTTACGAGATGGTCTGGTGTCCACCCAGGAAAATCTCAGCATAGTATTCATCAAGAGCCCTCTTGTTGTCGCCAACATTGGGCATGTACTTGATGACGACGCAGTGGTCAGGGTGCTCACCCTTCTTATAAAGAAGGTGATTGGCCTCGACCATGTCATCGACGACATTGGACTTGGAAATTTCCTTGGAGCGGAACTGCTTCTGGGAGCTCAAGTTCTTGCCGTCATTGTTGCCAAGATGGTTGTAGCTGGCAATAGAGGTCAACTTGATACCAGCACTAATGAGGAAGTCAACAAGAGCAGACTTCATCTTGGTCTGGCCAGACTTGAAGTCGTCACCGCCAATAAAGGCGTTGTGTCTCTCAGCCAGCTCAATAGCACCAGGGACAAAGGTGTTTTGAGGGGAGCCATTGATGAACGGAGCACCCTCCAGAATACAGGCAACGGCAAAGACAGTAGAAGGAGATACCTCCTCGTGTCCCTGCTCGATAGCCTTCAGGAGGTTGTCAGCGGTGTCGTTGACACCATCAATGAGATCGGCATATCGCTCAGTGTTGGCAGTCCACAGGACAACAACCTTGTCCAGGTTATGGTCGGCCTTGAAGTCGCGAATATCCTTGCGGAGCTTCTCAACGTGAGCTGTGCAGGCCTTGGTGCCTTCAAGGACGTTGTCCGCACGGTCTTCTTGATTGGCAGCAATGAAGTCCGGGTAATAGATGGAGGGGAGTGGGACCAATTCGGCCATCTCCTTCCTGACATGAGCCTTGAGAGCGGGCTCAAGAACCTTGGCTCGGTCCATTGACTGGGCAAGGTTCAACTTGCTGATGTCCCAACCGCCAATGACGAGATCATTGGGGTGGACCATGGGCAACAAGCTGTGGAAGGGAATGTTGACCTCCTTGTTGGTCTTGGCATCGGCTCCAAGCTTCACAGTAGAGCCCATGACGACGGAACCGTAGTAGTTGGCCTCCTGAGTGCCCTCTTTGGTGTCCCAGACAAGGTTTCGGCGGTTAGCAATGATACCGGCAGTAACAGTGGTACCATTGTTACCACCCCAACCAACCAGCATCATGCCGACCTTGGGAACCTTGCGGTCGACCTTGAAGTCATAGAGGGTCTCCTTGGGAGTCGCAACATAGTTGCCATTGGCATCGGTTTCGACGCTGGTGGTGCGATAGGTGTACTTGGATCGGATCTCCGAGTCAGTGTAAGTGACATTGGGAGAGTTCACAACGAAGGTGCCCCGGACAGCACCAGTGGACGTCGTGTGGCCATTAGTATGACCAGCCCCGTTCGAGGAGCCCGTGCCAACTTCTGCGTGAGGAGCCATGTTTGATGAATCGGCTTGACGCGAGAGTTTTCTTGAAGTAATTGGTAGAGTTGACGGGATCTTTGATTAAACTTGACCTTTACTTGGAATAGGTCGAGTCCGCTAGCCCTCCGGAAGCAGAGCAGCGGGCTCCGGCGAACGGGTGATGAATCCTAGAGAAGTGTCAGTACATATGGATGGGACTTTTCTTATACGGTGTCAACATACGAGTTAAGAAGATTGGAAAACGTCTTGACGACTGGTAGTGATCGAGGTCTTGACGCCTCGATCAACAGTGATACCTGTGTAGGTGGGGGTGGAGGGGTATGAAGACGATGAAGCCGGCAAAATTCAGGCGGGCAAAAGAGTTGGATTTTTTTGGGGGGAAATTGATTGATTTGTTGTTGGTAGCTGTGTTGAAATTTGATTTGATTCTTTACTTTGGACTGTAGTGAGAGAAAAAACAAAACAGGCTGTTAGGAGAGGGGACACCAGGTCGTGTTATAGTTTACTCTCTCGAGTTCCAAACTCCGTCGTGGCTTGCACGTGCGGAGGGCGGTGAGGAGCCCGCTGCAAGTCTAAAGGGTCTTCCAGCAACTAGTGGAGCGGGGCACCGGGGGAAGACTCTCAGTCTCAGGGACAGATGGCGGATGAGGGGCTCATGCAACCAGAGGGGAACCATCCGTTTCGCTGTCGGACACTGCGGATCTCGAATGGAAATGCAACGTTTATTCGTCCACGATGCAGGCTCTCAGGTACAGATGCAGTGTCATTGGCTGTCTTATGTACATCTCAACAAGTTTGTGGAATGTTGTTGAGCATCGAAAAAAATCGGCCAAGATCGTCTGATGGCTGGAAACCCAATCTTGACAGGCTTTTTTTTGACAGCCCGTCCAGAAAAGCCACGACAACCAACCAGCAACGGGATTCGCCATCTTCTCATCAGACGGAGTTATCAGACGAACCGATTGATAGCGGGGCACAAGTTCGCTTCTAGTCTGGCGGCGCACCAATAACATGTCAACACACAAACGCCTTTCGAGGACCACTATATCAAGCACTATCACTCATGGTGATTGGCCCTTTGGTTACCATCTAATGCAGTAGTCCGGGTGAATTCGGTGAGAATTACGGGATGCTTGCGTGTGTATCTCGTCTGGGTTTGGTGGGTCAAGAATAGCCTGTGATAATCCTCCTATTCTCAAGTTCAACAATTGCTAACACGTATTGACCGCCGTTCCAATGCTTCCACTATTTCTCTAGACAACAGCGAAGATCTCCAAGGAGGTAAGGATCTTTTGAAGAAGTGCATCCTGTTTCCACAATATGTTCGTGCATCTGGAATAGCTGGAATTGTACCGTCTTGGTGATGATGGAATGTGTGATCTGGCCCTGGGACCGTCTACGCTATGATCGATCATCGACGTGTAGATAAGCCCAGTGCAGTGCTTAGTTACCTATCTGTAGACTCTCATAATGTGAGTCCAGGAGATGCTTCTAACCAATATTCCATCACCCGGTACAAAGCTTACATGATCATCTCCTTGGCACTGTGTCTTTGTCAAACTCTCAGAGCACTTCATAGCGGAAAGCATATTCGTTGCACTACAATCGATGCTCATTCATATTAAAATGATCTGCAAAGTAGCGGGTGGTCATTGCAACAGGAACGGTTGTCTTACATAGTACTAGGCATCTCACCATAATGCTGACCTTTTTGGCGGTCTAGAGATGTGACAACAACAATAACAACAACAGCAGCAATAACTCTTGGGTATTAAATGCTACTTAGGCCAACAATCTGTTTAAGAACATTAAAAAGTCGATTTTGTCATCCAGGGATCATTTGTCTCACAGCATGGCGTGAATGGTTGGATATGCTTCTGCGAGTTATTCTTAAATACAGGGTAGCATATATATGGCGTAACGCCGCTTTGACATCCAGCATATCGGATTCCAGAGAAGCACATTGGAAGAAATGCTTTGCAGGGCAGTCCTTGGTTTTCTGTGCTTGGGCATCGGGCATTGGGCCAAGCACATGGAGAACTCATTTCCTTGGGTCCAAGTGACGTCCAACAAAGAAAAACGCCATCTCGCCAGCTTTTCCCGTGGCTTCGAATTAAATAAGAGGCGGGAACCAACAGACGAAGATGAGAAACAATGCGGAGAAGGTGATGCAATCAGAAACGTGAGCAAAAAAAAAAAGAATAATTTACACCATGGCAATTGCGGGAAGCCTCTTTTGGCATTTTGAAACATCCATCCATTGCCATTGCCAGCAGTGTCTGTCAAAAACCGGATTTGCGATGCTGAGAATGCGCATCAAGGTCTCATCCCGCACAAGACCACGGGCATCACCGGTAGGACAAGCTAAGAAATGCCATGCCTACACCAAGACTTGGGAGGTTTTATTACAATGGATGGGCGTGTTTACGATGACTTGGGAAAAATCCGATGGTGAAGGGTGCACGTGTCTTACAAATGACATCCACGGAGCGGGTCTACGGAGTAGCCTGTCCATGGTGTTTTGCTTTGTGTGTCCAAACTCGATGTGTGAATGCCTTCATGTGGAAACTGTCTTCAGTTGGGCCGAGTCTAAGCTGTATCTATCTATGTATGTTGTTTTGTCCAGAGCTGCGAAACATACGTCATACGACTGTGGACGGCTCATGTGAGACGCGGGATTTATATATCACATACAAGGCTCCATATTTCATGCCTTTGATTTCTGGCTTCCGTGACTCTGTCGTCTGCTGGGATACGCGTCTCCATGTTTATTATGTACCACTAAAATTTCAAGCAAGGCCCTCCTTCTCCATGGGGTAGCCGCTGTCAAGGTAGGCCTAACAAGCAGCAACAAGCTTTGACAAGAGATGACGATCACCGATCCAGGCAGACGGGAAATAAAAAAAAAAAAGTTTGGACTGGCTACTACTGCGGAGTGCAACGGACAGCACTCGGGACTGATGGTCAAGGTAGTAAAGTGTTCTATCCCAAGGTGGGAATGGCTCTGTTGAGGAAGTGAAATTGTCTTGATTCTACAAGTAGTATCTATCTAGTAGCTAATTTCGTGGGGTGTGTCTTGAGGGGGGGGACCCCCTGTGTGCAGCCGAGGCAAAATCGAGCTTTAATCTGAGGGTGCAATGGAGGGATTGCGAGAGGAAAGATGATTGAATCCCTAGGACAAAGGGCTGAGGGTGACTATTGGCGTCTTTCGCCCTCAATTGACCGTTTGGAATGTGTAGATGTTGACTGAAATCGGACAATTGTTCCCTTTTGTTTCGAACAATGTTCTACTCGGTTACCATAGCATTAGTGGCTGAATTGTCAAAAAGGGTAGTTTGATTGAATGAGCCACAGCATGACCATTCATCATCCACCGCTCTCTTCCAAGACAAGGTCGACCTGGTCTCGAATTTTTAATGAGGGTAGCGCGTGTGGCGGCTTTGATACCCCCAGTCCCCCCCCCCAAATGGACCATCAGCCAGAGAGCCTCTACAGGGTGTCTGGCCAAAAAGAGCAATTCACAATTCATATTTGGCGCCACGGTGGACCTCATTTGGGCTGATGCCCATTGTAGGCGAACGTCTCCGGGACCTGGGAGGATGGATGGATAATGTCCTTTGTTTACGGCCGCGCCCGATCAGACATGGGAGAGAAGTGGACTCTCTGTGGATAGCTGTCATGATTGAAAGCAAAAATGGAGAGGTCGTGCGTGGTCAGGTGCAGGAGGAATATGGAGCTTTGAGAGCGGGAGGAGAGCTTTGGCAGAAGCAGGCTGCTGCAAGCTGCTGCATTAGAGCCCCCCCCTTTGCGTGGATCAAGCGAGTCAAGTTGGTGGAAGTGTTTCCGCATGCGAACCACACTACTTTGAGTCAAGCATGTCTTGAAAAGCCCGCGAGAGAAACACGAAAAAGCATGGCGAGCAGGAAACCTTTTTTTTGGGGGGGACCCAAGGTGGCTTGATAGGGGACCGTATTTGGTGGATTTTTGCCCTGTCAAGGAGTGTCATAAGGGATACATACACCTGAAGGACACACCCGAGGGGACATAAGGGGTCTTTGTTGAGCCCTGAAAGTGAGCAGTGTCTTGGTCCCTCGCAGTGGAAAAAAAAGACATTCAATTAAGATCAATGGCATTCATTGACACTTGTACTCCGTACATCGTATGATTCTCAAGGTAGGGCTGTGAGGGAATGTATGTTCCCTTTATTAGACACGCTGGCAAAACGACCTCACCTTGTCACCTCCTCACCCCTCCAGGTCTCCATTATCGTGAGGAGGATGACCAACATTTGTTTACTTGTATTATAAGTACGTGTATTCTCGTGTTGACTTGTATGTACCTGTATGTATGTACTTGTGAAATCCACACCGCAATCACCGTCTCGCGCGTTGACAGCCCGGCACTCCATTTCGTTGAACAGGGGTTCACGGCCAAATCGCGAATTAGCCTTTCAAACTAAACCAACAGAGTCAGGTCAGTGCACACGTCCACCTACTTGTCCATACCTCGTTCAACAGCCAGGCCGTCGTGGCCGTCGTGGCCGTACACCACGGCAGGGCCAAAGGATACACTAGGATCAAGAGGACCAAGAGGGAGGCTCGTTCAGGGGTCTCCCAGGTTGGCTCGGAAGCTACCTACACGCCCTCGACCTCCACAAACCTAAACCTATCTGTGTGATGCGTATCATTGAGCTTTTCTGCAGGTGACACCAGCCATCAATACAATTTTCCTCACTCTAGCTCTTTTTTCTTCCTTTCTTACTTGTAATTCTCAACTCTTAATTCTTGTTGTTTAATCTTATCCGTCCTCCGAAGACTGCGTGCAGCTATCCGTCGAACCCGCAGCGTAAACGACGATCCCGGAGGCCATCTGGGACACACTCTTGCGACGACCAATTCTTTCCTACCACCAGAATCCGAAAGAACGTCTTTCTTGTGTATCGAGCACACCAATCGCCAATTCCCGTACACGTCCGATTGGTAGGTCAGGACCTCATCCTGGTGCCAAGGACTGAAGGATTGGACGAGCTGCATCAACCGTGGAGGACAGGAGAACGCAGGCGCCACAGTTCGGTATAGCTGCATCACTCTTTCCGTGCTTCCGACGTTGGCTCGTTTGACTGCTACCGTATGCTCTCAATGCTCTGCCGTTCATAAACCGAGACCCAATCGATCACTTCCAGCTAGATACCGACAAACCTAATGCTACCCTCTACGTCTCAATAACACATTGCCGAAGAGTGTTGGAGAGGTGCAGGACAGTTTGGATTTGTCAACCATGACTGCTCTTAGAGAATCGGCTCTGTTGCCGACAGTTAAATGTTCATCATGTGGTTTACAAGTGGAAATATCTTTAATGGGTGATCATTTATGTTCAGGGCCATCAGCCGAGTGTAGGATAGATCCTTCTTTGCCATGCTATTACCCTTTCTAACATGATATCCAGTATCACCTCCGCCTGATAGCAACGAAAAGTTCAATGACCAGCCATTTAATCGACCGCCTGAAAAGCATGGGCGTGTGCCGGCCCCCGTCGATACTGGTGCGGCGAGTAAGTGTCGAGAAGCAGCGCTTTCCCTTGATCGCTTGAGCGTACTGACAAGATGATAGATCGAGCATTCATGAGTCAGGGGCAATTAACACCAGTAAGCCAGCCGGCAGGTTCCAGAAATGTTTCTCCCATCACACCGAGTATGCGTGCCATCTCTGGACAGACAGACGATTATTTCGCCTCCGGTCATGACAACGGCGAAAATCCATCGCGCACACCTCCCTACCTGCGGCGTCCTGGCGGATATGGAAGTCTCGCTGAAGGCTTTGATGACGGACGAAGGCCATCTATGGCAACCAAAACCATTGGCGAGGCTCTGATGGAGAGGATGAATGGAATGGCACCAGGGCCGTTTGATACAAGTCGAAGACCTTCTTTTGCGGGAGGACAAGTCTTTCCAACACGAAATGTGTCTCTTGAAAAATGGGAGGGCCCTATGGACGTGTCACCCAAAGGCCAGAACTGGGGTGGTACAGGCAGTTCAAGTACATCCCCTGGAATCAACGCTCCTTTGATGACTCCGAAACAGCCAAAGAAGAGCAACTATGAAGGATTTGGACCTCCACCAAGCACTCCTCGGGATCCTGAAACAAACATGTCGTCTCTGAGCAGATCAGACACTTATCCCAAAACAACCTCTGCAATGGAGGCATCGCGAAGGCCGTCTGTTCCAAATCCTCAACATACTCTTTTACCCCCAATGAGCGCCCCCTGTAGCCGGCGTCCATCCCTGGGTCCCGACACCACAAGAAGGCCTCCCCCTCGCACCAGCCTTATTCCACAAGAGGTGGACCCTAGCACGGTCGACCTGGCTGCAGAGTTTGGATCTAGCAATCCATACCATACCCCCTCTGAATCCTCGTCCTCTGGGTTCTCTACCTTCAGCGCGCAGAGCCAAGCCAGCTCTCAATCCAGCCTGGCGCCTTCGGATTTTCGCGGATATAGCTTCGAAGACAACATGAACACCAAGATGGACCATCTTCATATTTCCACAGAAAGGCTACGCCCAATGGATTTGCGCATCGACCCTAATGCCCCGATGCGATATGCATCATCAATGCCATCGTCACCTTATGCCATCTCACCAATGGACATGCGTCCTGAACCAGCGATGCACCGCGAACCTCCCGGAGGTTACCGCCCATATACTCGACCACCGCCTTCTCCGAGACACGACGCACCTTCGATGAATGATGTCTCATCAGGACGGGCCGTCACCCCTCCCCGTGCAGCACCGACTCTGCGCAAAGTCTCTTCTCATGACCCCAGCAATATGCCGTCCAGGGGCGACTGCAAGGCTTGTCATCAACCCATTACTGGCAAGAGCATTTCATCTGCCGATGGCAGATTGACAGGTAAATACCACAAGGCTTGCTTTGTCTGCACCACCTGTTCAGAGCCTTTTAGTTCTGCTGAATTTTATGTCCTTGATGATAAACCATATTGCGAGCAACATTATCATGGGTTAAATGGGAGTCTATGTGGCGGCTGTGGTCGAGGAATTGAGGGACAGTTTGTTGAGGATGAATCGCATGTCAAGCATCACGTAGACTGCTTTTGCTGCCTCGACTGTGGCATGTCTCTATCAGGTGGCTACTTTGAGGTTGACGGAAAGGCTTACTGTGAACGTGACGCTCTGAGAAGAACTCAACCATCACCGCAGCCATCACCAGTAAGCCCTGGCAGCGGCATGCCTTTTGGTCAACGCCCGTATCAGCCTGGACCTCAAAGAATGGGACCTGGGCCTGCTTCTGGTCCCGGACCTCGACCTTATGGTGGTCCTCCCAACCGTTCAATGGGCCCAGGCGGATCACGCCCAGGTTACGGACCTCCGGCTATGGGACCTCCTGGTATGGGACCTCCCGGTATGCAGCGTGGGCCGTACGGCGGACCCTCCCCTGGACGTCTCGGACCCGGCATGGGGCAAAGGCCAACAATGAACAAGCGCATGACACGCCTGGGTATGATGTAAAGGGCACACAGCCATTGGATGATGTCGGCATGTTATTCATCTCTTTACTTGCACCCACATGCAAGCTTATTCTCTCTATCCTTCACCATGACGATTTGGTCACACTCACTTAACACATCTTCTTACTTTCTTTTTTGGGTTTGCGACGGAGTTTTCGGAAACAATCGTTTTGAACCTATATACCCCTCCGTCGCCGGCGATGCACTCATCATATTTGGTTTGGGTTCTTTGGAGGGAAATGAACAATGGATAGGAAATTGGGTTATGTTTATGAACTTACTTGACATACACACACGCGCACACACATGCACACACTTACCATATACACGCGGACATCTTAGTATTTAATGTCTTCTTCTCTCTTTTTCTTTCAGGTATCATCCATATAGATGGAGTTGTTGGACTTTGGACAAAAGACAAATCTCCTCGACGGACTTGGGCTTACGCTCTCAATGGCATGGATGGAAAAGAATTAATGTTTTATTAAGTATTGAGACAAAAGAATAAATATTTGTCTATTAATGAATGAGCCGACAGTTTCATCTCGGTGTGAAGTGGCAGTTGGCTGAAACAGGAGATGGTTAATAGTTTGATATTCTAGAATGTTTCTAGGGTTAAGGGGAATTAATTGGTGACAGGTTCCGAGTAGGCGGCAGTTGAGTCGATCTTGAGACGATCACTTGTCTGTGATGGTGTGCAGCCCCTTTTGTGTATCACCCCATCAACCCATGCATCCAATGATTCGAAAGCCCTGATTGATAGGCATCGTCGATCATGCTCGGACTCAGCAGGCGTTTATTACGATCTGTTTGCGGTGCTACCGTGGCCTTTCTTGCTCACTCACTCACTCACTCACTCACTCACGTGCTCACACTTTTTGTCGGAGCCTCCGTTGAGTGGACATTTGCAGACGTGCGGGCCATGACGTTATTAATGCACCTCCTGATCGTCTGCTGAAACGACTGGCCGCGGGAAGATCGCCATCGAATAGTACCAAATAGGCCTAAGAGAGCCGCTGGGATGTTTAAGGCGGGCTACAGCAGTTTTGCATTGATTCGTTAGACAAGGGTTGTTTGCTTCTCTGCTCTCTCTCTTCTTCTTCTTCTCCTCCTCCTCCTCCTCCTCCACGCATTGTTACCTGCAGCTTGAGTTTTTTTCTTCTCCCCCCTTCTGTCCCAGTGAGAAGAATAGATAATGGCAATGTCTTGGCGGTGAAGAGGTCAATAGGGAGCCTCTCCCCCCCTGGTCATCGCTTTTCTTTGCCAAGGTGAGGCAAGGCAAAAAAAAAAGACGCAATGAGCGCTTTGTGCTTGGCGCATAAGTTGGCTGAAACAATTTATGATTGATGAAATAAAATAACAGATAGAATCAAGGAAGAAAAGGAAATAGGCATTGATTGATTGATTGATTGATGGTTCAAGGCAATAATAGGGGGAAATGGGCAAGGTACGGACGGAGTGTTAGTGTCTACTAAAAAGCCATCATTTTGACTGAATGCATCAACTAAAAAGCCATCAATGTTTGACATGACATTTTAACAGACTTCACACTGTATTCTACAAGTAAAACCGTTGGTTGCGTTTTAGTTTTCATTTAGTGCGGACATGTTGGTTGCCGGAGGATATTGGACCAACTGCGAGCGACGGATGTGATGACGAGTCGTGAGCGACACGTGGGATTGGAGGTTTTTTCCCTGATAGACAGCGATGCATGGATGGATGGATGAACGGATCCATGGATGGTTCTCCAGTTGGATGCTCTCAATAGAGAATTCCAAGTCGTGGCTGAAGTAGCTGAAGCGGAAGAACACGAGCGACACGACTTTAGCCTCTTTAGCTGACAGGAGAGACGTCATCATCCGAACACGGTAAGCTCTTTATTTTAAACGTATTTTACTTTTTATTTTTTCTATTTTTCGTCTGAAGATGGATCCATAACTACTTGTAGACAATGACGGACGTCTGTTTTTAGTAGGACGAATGGGTTGCATTGCATGATGGCTGGCATCCGGCAAACAGTGAAACCCATACAAGGCTGACTTCACCGCCGTGGGATACTTGTAGATGGATGGATGTATGGATGTATGGATGGGGGGGGGGGGATGCAACGATTCAAGCATGCACGAATACAGTATCCACGATGCAGATGCTAATAAAATAATGATAATGCCAATGGCTGGAGCTTTTATGATAACGTACTCCGTGCATACATCAGAGAGAAGACTGATCCATACATACTTCCATGTAGGTACATACAAGCAACACAAGTAATATGAATATCCATCCCCCCCTGAGCCCTGGTAAACCTGGGGGACCCACGTCCGTGGAGAACAGAAGAAATAAAGGACTTGCGAAAGCGATTGCGTATGTGCCATGGATTCGGCAGCAGAGGTGCCGACTCTTTTACGCGAGAAATACTCTACCTACCTATTACCTGCTTCTTTTCCTTCCGGCGCCTCAGCCGTTCGGGCAATACGGCATGATACCTACTACTTGCAGATAATACCTATTGTTTTGCGGCTGTTACAACGGTAACCGTTAGTGGGTGTGTGTGTAAGTTATGAACAGAGGCATCTAGGACTGGCATGCATGTTCTAACCAAGGTCAACCGAATGCATTGGGAATGGATGAATACCCTTTCACAGAATGGGTAGGTGCTTAGACATTTCGCAAGATTCAGATCGTCCTTATCTCTCTCTCTCTCACTCGTCGTCTCTCGCCTGTTGTTCCTTGGAAAAAAAAAACCCCTGCTCTTATATCATCAAGCCCCTGCCGCTGATGAGTCGTCACCTAAGGACTTGGCTCAAGTGGAGGTCTTGGGAAATTTCGACACGCTCTGTTGATACGCACTGTACTTTTTTTTGTATGTAGTATGTATTACTTGTACTTGTAGACTCTGGCTTGTAACAGATATTGCTCTCCCTCTGTAATATGGGTTGCTCACTTTTTGGGATCGACGAACCCCCCCTTGGACCTGCTGAAAAAAAGGCCACGCAATGGCGAATAATCGTCGCTCATTGACCACCTGTAGTTCCCACACCCCAGCGCTGCTCTCATCTGTGCTGACCCCCTAAAATGTCACCATACGTACTCCGTACCCGCTGCAAGAGTCTGCCCGAACCCCACTAATGCTTTCCCCCCCAGCATAGGGCGGCGACGACCACTGAGAAGAGGTCCAATACCAAGTACCTAGACTTGTAAGGTTCTCTACAGTGCCCCCGCCACGGTTTCTAGTGCACAACCATTCCCTGTATTGGCTCATTCATGTATTATCCCATCCCTCATTATTTGCGACTGTCTCCTCCTCCTCCCCCCGATCTATAATCACTTTGTGGCACGCAACTCTTTTTCTTCTTTCTTGAGTTTTACTTCCCTTCAAACCGTTTTCGCTTCCTTCACTCGCTTGTGTCAATTCGTGCACGCGATATCCAATCCGGAAAACCTATCCACTTATTACAGGTCTTTCCAGTTCGACTATCGCGTATCTCTTTCTTCTTCCTTTTTTTTCTTTTCTTTTCTTCAGCAACTCCTTTCCCAGAGTGGACCCTCTTCGATAGAGGTTATACGCTACTTCGTGCGCTATCATCATTCCTCCCGACGGGATAGATAATATTGACGTACATACACATCCCTTGTGTTCGAGTAACATACATTAGTTGCCCTGGCGCCATTCAACTAGAGTTCGAGTCAACCGAGATTCCTTGTTTGTCGCAAACTTGAAGCAAACACGAATTCGTGTTACTCCCCTCTCTGCGACCTACACCACTACATCATGCGACGTTGATAACTGGCCATCACCCCACATCATATTGCTGCGAAGCCCAAACTCTTGGTCAGCATCTTAAACGAAGCGGTTGCCGCTCGACTTTACCCCCCCGTTATTGAGTACACTGGAGAATGGACAAGATGTTGCATCCCCAGGCTCGCCGGGGTGTTCTCGCTAGGCCGCGGTTGAGAGTTGTTCTTCTCATCGCTCTTGCCGTCATCAGCACATACTACTTACTCTTCAGCGGTCCCACTCCGCGATTCAACATTGTACCGTACCTACATGATACGCCAACCCCGCCTACCGAAATATTTGGCGATGATGACCACGATCACATTGCCGTCAAGGATGAAGACGATGGTTCCATTCAGAACGGCAAGCCTGCGTCCGCTGAAACTCAACCCCCTCATGAAGAGGAGGTGAAGCACGAAGAGGCCCCTGAACAACAACAAGAAGACACGCAACAGAAGCAAGAGAAGCCTCTCAACATGGATGTTGAAACCTACAATAAGGAGGTTGAGATGTTGGAGTCCTGGGACCTCAACATTGAAGACTTGCGAAAGTGGAGGGATCCTGATGACAAGGAAGACCCCAATGATGTTGCCGAGGGCTACGAAACTGATGGAAAGCAACGAGACTCTGGCACTATTAGCCGACTCCAGCATGAGAAGGACATGCGCAAGATGTGGCGATATGCATACAAGGCAACGGCCAAGTAAGTATTCAGCAATCTCTACTTCCAAATGTGTATCTAACAGTCGCTTAGCCTGGACTCGTCGAACCAAATCTACGGTAAAACGCTGGCGACCCTCGACTACAAGGACCATCGAGCAGAAGAGTTGGCCAACAAGCTCAGAGAGGACCCTCGAGTAACCATTGACTTTTCCGTTGACAAGCCCGTTCGCTTCAACCCCTACCCCGATTACAACAGCGATAGTTGGAAGCGGGATCGTCATGCTCCCTACGTTCCATGCAAGGGCCCTCTTGGCGAATTCGTTGAGGATCTGCTCGTTTTCAAGGGTCGACCACATGACTTTCCTGAGCCAAAATTTGGCAGTTACAGCCTTCTCAACATGGACCCTAACCTGTGCTGGGAGCGAACTACACGCCTGGGTAGCTATGGTCTCAGGCAACAGATGAAGAAGGTCGGTGGCGAATTGCAGATCTTGGATTGGCAGAACGTAAACTGGGGTGATCTCCAGAGGCGCTGCGTTGAACTGAACGCCAATAGATTCGACATGAACAGGAGCCCCAAGAATGAGTTCCTTGACGTTTACCCTGAGCTTGCAAAGCCTACGCCTGCACCCCAGGAAGGTCAGGGAGGCGAGCCGCAGGTGGTCAAGGGTGTCTCTCCCACTAATCCCCCAAAGATGCCCGAGTCTGCTCCCGATGCTCCGCCTCCTCCTCCTGATGCGCCTCCTCCTCCCCCTCCCGCTGCTCCCGCTGCTCCTCCTCCTCCTGCCGCCCCTGCCCCTCCTGCCCCTCCTGCCGCCCCTGCTCCTCCTGCTGCCCCTGCCCCTGCCGAACCCCCCAAGCAAAACGAACAGCCAGCAGCTGAAACTCCACGAGTTCCCAAGATTAAAGGTCGATCACCTGTCGAGGCTAATAAGGTCATGGTCGAAAGCTCGCAGTTCAAGAAGGAAAAGCGAACTGCCATTTTGCTGCGATCTTACACAGGCAAAACTTATACTAAGAACGATAAGCAAACCATGCGTGCTCTGATCAGCGAGCTCACCCTCAAGTCTGGTGGTGAATACGAAGTCTTCCTTCTCGTTCACGTCAAGGACCAGGCCCTACGACCCTTTGACGATCCCGAAGTCTATCAGCGTGTTCTCAAGGAGTTTATTCCCCAAGAGTTCCATGGCATTACCGTTCTGTGGAATGATAGACAAGTCTGGGATATTTACACCAAGATGACTGACGAGAATGAGAAAAGCGTGCATACAGCGCAGTGGCTTTCGGTGCAAAAGTTTAGCCACGATCATCCCCAGTTTGACTACATCTGGAACTGGGAGATGGATTTCCGCTTTACCGGCCATCACTACGATTTGCTGGACAACATTGACAAGTTTGCCACCAAGCAACCACGCAAGGGCCTTTGGGAACGAAACGAGAGATGGTATATCCCGGAGCACCACGGCGATTATGACACCAAGTTCCGAAAGAGCGTTGAGGAGCAGTATGGCAATCGAACTGTTTGGGGCGCCCCTGATCTGCCTTTCCTCAAGGCTGTTGGACCTAAGCCACCCGTTGCAACCGCTGAGGAAGATGACTACAAATGGGGTGTAGGTGAGGAGGCTGACTACATTAGTGTCAGTCCAATCTTCAATCCTGTTCACAGCAATTGGATCATCCGAAACCATATTTGGGGCTACAGCGATGATAACCATAAGAGCCACGATCTTCCTCGACGAACAACCATTGTCACCCAGTCTCGCATTTCAAAGCGTCTCCTCGACATTATGCACATTGAAAACCAGCGTGGCAACCATGTTGCATCCGAGATGACACCGCAGACTGTGGCTCTCCTCCATGGCTTCAAGGCTGTGTATGCACCCCACCCTGTCTTCATGGATCGAGACTGGAACGGCAAATTCCTTAACGAATGGTTCAACCCCGGACCTGATGGCGAGAGCGGTGGGTATGGCAGCCCCATGGGCTGGGGTCGAGAACGACGATACCAGGGCAATACTTGGTACTACCGTGCGGAGCCCCCCAACAGACTTTACAACAACTGGATGGGTTGGGCTGATACAGGTGTTGGAGGCGATGACTGGGAACAACGCAATGGCCGGCCATGCTTGCCTTCCATCATGCTGCACCCCGTCAAGGATACTAAGGCTACCAAGATCGATCACAAGACCGGTTTCGAACTCGCCTATGGCTAAAGCATCTTGAAAGCTTTGGTTTTGACTTTGTTTGTCCTACTTGAGCACTATTTCCTATTTTTATCTTTTTTCTTTGTTTCGTCTCTTGTTCCTACTTATTAGCTACGAGCTCTCTCGTCCTACTTGGATACCCCTACTTACTCATTTGCTTTCAAGGGCAACCGCAAACCTGAAAAAACACGTCGGGTTAGGTGCTGGTTTTATCTTGGCTTTGGGGGAAAGTGTATTATGATTGCGGAAAACAAGAAGCTATTCATAACGGAAAATGGCGGCATGTGCGTGGGAACAGGCGAGATGTACAGCCCGGCGTTTTATATGTTTACTGCCAATGAGTTGGCAGCGTTTTTTTTTTTCTTTCTCTCTTTTGCATGAATGGGGATGTATGGCAAAGGGTCCTCCCCATGAGGAACAATCACGGAGTCTCGAGTGACTGCATTTTGTGTTTTGGTATACAAAACTGAATGGGAAAGGTTGAAATGCATGGATGGAGAAGTAACTGCATTAATCAAGCGTAATAAAGCGTTGATAAAAATTGCTATAAAATTACCGATAATGTGATGATTCATTGTTGTGCTGATGGCTAATGAGGCTTGAGTGACATGCTCGCGTCCCACTATATGATTAATCATAGATGCCCCTCCGAGTGGGAAGTTACGCGACTTGCGCTCCAATTTGCGTCCTACACCATCAGCGACGACTGTCGAAATGCGTCGTCTTCTCTGACGACTTGGTCAATTGATGCCGTGCGATATTCATACCGTAATGATTCTACGCCGCCTCGGTTACACTTTGTGTGACCCGCCTTTGGGGTGAATCCAACGAGGGGCAGCAATGCCGGTCCAGACAGAACCATGAATCCCTTTCCCAGTGTAAGTCACCCCGATTACTCGATGCAATAGAAGGTCGTGTGGAAGATGCTGATTCCTGCGCGTTTAGACGCCTACCCCAAGGCGATTTTTGTTGTCCAAGCGCTCGACACAATCGTCACAGACTCCGGCGGCGCCCCCCGCGATTTACGTCGACGCCGAGATTTGGGTCATCGTCGGTGCCGCGGCCGACACAGAATAAAGAATTGGATATTGAGGATGATGATGAAGAGGAGGAATACGATGATGATAGATCAGGATATGGATCTTTGAAGGAGGAGGGGGAAGAAGAGGAGGGAAAAGAAGAGGAAGCAGAGGTGGTGCGGCCGGGGAAACGCGGGCATGTGAACGATGCTATGGACATTGAGTCGGATGGCTTGACTGCGTCGCAAGAGGGGCCTGAGTCGCCGGGAGATCGTGGGATGAGTGCGCATGGAGGAGTTATGATTGATTCATCGGAAAACGAGACACCGGAAGAGGATTCGCCTTGGGGACGGGAGGCGAAGAGGCGCAAGATGTCTATTTCTCCGGCGCCGATGCATAACTCACCACGAGAGGAGGAGGAACAGAACGAAATATCGCAAGGGGACGATGATGCGCCGGTTGGAGATGTGTCGATTGAGAAGCTCGAGGAGGGGCTGTCGGCGCTCAGTGCAAGTAATAGCCAGCAGTCAGTGGACGAAGTGCAAGATACAAAGATGCTACAGCAGCCAGTATTTCATCCCGCGCCGCGGTTCAAACCTGTTGAAGTGGACGAGGCGTTTGAGGGTCTTCCAGCGGCATTCTCACCGCAGCGAAGAGGAGCAAAGTACATTGCTGGCGGACTGGCAGCTGAGCTGCAAGGTTGGCTGTCCGAAGTCAAAGGATGGGAGAGCAGCGACGAACAGGCGGATACTTTATCGCTGAGAATTCATATCGATGAGGTTCGGCCAGGGAAGAGAATGTATCTCACCAAGGGCCATGTCGCATCTGGAGAGGCGTCCAAGAGGTTTATCCTAGCGGGTGAAGGGAAGCTCACGGGACTGGGCAGGCGGGTGGACGTGAAGGTGGGAAGCGTGGTGATGATTGGACAGCCGGTGTGGGATGTTGAGTTGGAAGGGGATAGTTGGACTGTGGCGTGTGATTGGAGTGTAGAATCATCTTGATTTTAAACGTTTGTTGTCATCTGTTGAGCTTCATCGTGGTGTTGATCATGGCAATAAGGAACATGCATATAAGCGGTTTTGCAGCAAACGCGATATAGTCGTTTGTAAACTTGGGTTTTGAAGATCAATGATGCATCAAAATGAGCGATTGACTTGACACATTCAATCAATTCGTAAAATTCAAGCAGTTATTATCTCTTTCATTGCAGGCATTAATTCAGCAGTGGGGAGATGACGTATATATAATGCTTTGCCCATTCACACGACCCATCTCAGCCCTGAGGCTGACGAGATTCGCCCTCCCTACACGATGCTCTTTCAAGACAGCGGCAACGGCCAGGAAAGTGTCTGATCCTCTTCGGATATTGTTTTGCGGATCGGATGCGTTTAGCTGCGAGTCGTTGCATGCGCTGCATGGGGAGCACGTAAGGAACGGGGCGCTAGTGGAGAGTCTGGATGTGATGGTTCTGCCGCCGAGGAGGATGGGGAGGGGGTTTAAGGAGGTGCGAGAGGGTGAGTCCTAATTTCTTTCTTTAATGGTTTCTTTTATAATGCGTAATTTCATTGTCTTCGATCTGTTTGGGGGGAACTTTTGGGAGACTTCCGGAGTTTGTGATGAGAGAGGGTTTGCTAACTGGTTCAAAGTTCCGTGCAAGTCTGTGGCGGAAGAGTTGGGTTTGAGGGTTCATCAGCGAGAGACGTTTAGAAACTGGCAGGTAAGTTTGTATCAGCATCTACAGACAGTTGGACTTGTTCTAATAGTGGTAAAGTTGCCAGATGGGATTAATCTTGTCGTGGTTGTGTCATTTGGCTTGTTCGTCCCGCCGCGGATCTTGAACTCGGCAAAGTATGGAGGCTTGAATGTCCATCCCTCGCTTCTACCAGAGTATGTTTTTATCAATTTTAAAGTAGGAAGGGATTTTGCTAATGTCTGGTGCAGTCTTCGTGGGCCGGCGCCGATTCACCATGCAATGCTGAGGGGGGATAAACATATCGGCATATCACTCCAGACGCTGGACCACAAAGAGTTTGATCATGGAACTATTCTGGCGCAGACACCGGCACCTGGGCTTCCCCTGCCGGAAAGCGCCTCGCTACGGGATTTGACGAAGGCGTTGGGTGTTGTGGGAGCGCAGATGCTTGTTCAGGGACTACGTGATGGGGTGCATGTGCCGCCCCATGTAGACGCTGGGTGGATGGGGGACCAACTGAAAGGCGAAGAGCTGGTTCATGCGCCCAAAGTTACAAAGGCTGATTCGCAGGTTGATTGGACAAGATGGACAAGAAAGGACTTTCAGCGGAGAATGCATGTGTTTGGCGCGGTGTGGACGAGGGGCGTGAATGCCAAGGGAGAGGTTAAGCGTGTGATTTTGCAGGATGCGGAGGGTATGGCGGAGGAGGAAGCAAATGGTGTCGAGGGAACGTTTGTATCCGTACATGGCTCGGGAGAGAAGGGGGAGACGATGGAGCGATATGAAATGGTGTTGAAAGTTGATGATGTGACGGGTGTGGTGTATATGCGGGCTAGTGACGAGGGATGGATAAGGGTGAAGAGGGTGAAAGTGGATGGGAAGCCAGAGCAGGCTGCGGCGTCTGGGTTGAGGCCGTTTATCGTCAAGGCCAATAGATGATTTAAATATAGGGATTTATAACATGTAACTCTATGTCGGTTCACCGCATCTCAGCCGTCTTCTTCACACAAAAGGATGGTGGTTTTCAACCCAGTGAATTTTAAGACATGTTCTTCTTAAAACATGGTACCGATGGAATCTCAGCTTCCAGAGGCAGACTCTCGAGAGTGCAAGAAAGCTGCTTCAGAGCGTCTATTCGTAGCTTTCCCCTCCCATCATTCTGCGACTTCATATGGGATTTAATCTCGGTGGTCCTTTTTCTTATCAACGCTCCATCTACCCAGCGTTCAGAAGCACAAGCAATTGACTCCTGTAACACGGTATATTTTCAAGCGATAGTTTCTGGTGAAATCAGCTGCAAGAGGAGCTACGAAGATTCAATCATAAAGTGTTCTCCATAGGCAAGGAAAAGAGAGGGTGCCTACTAGGTCAGCCTTCGGAACAAGTGAAATTGTGTTGTAAAACGCAAAGAAAGATAGGAATCTACAAAAGGACATGTATTGTATGACAAGAAAGGGCAGCGTATACTTGTCGGTTGATCACTATTCACTGCATAGGGAGGTGAGCTGTCTCGGTATGCTGTGTTCATTGTTGCTTAACTAATTGCTAGATATCGTCAGTCTACTCTCACAATGGGGCGTCAATCATTTGGAGGATTCGGGCCGGGTGCTAAGAGTTTTCCATACGGCTGAAAGGTCTTCTTCCCCAGGCGTAGTCATGATCAGACTCTGGCTACCGGATGCATCTCTTTGCGAGACATGAATATTGTAATGCCCATCTCACCACATAAGCAGCTTGTATCGAGAAAATATGTCTCCAGAAGAGATTATCTTGCAAGATGGTATGGAGTATGTACATGCCGTTGCTTACAGTAAGATGGTCTGAGATAAGATCATCATCATGATGCCCCGCGGTGTTCAACCTTCCCAAAGAAGACGTAATAATAGAGATGTGAGCCTTGGATGGGGAAAGCTATCTGTTTACTTGGAGAGTCATCACTGTCATGTTTGCGGTTTCAACACTCTCCTGATGTGGAAGGACACAAGCTCAAGGGGGGGGGATATGCCGGCAACTGATGACCCGTGAGATCAGCGTAGCATGGCGACATGAATGACTGGCATAGGGCTCGTTAAATGCATTGCCCAAAACAATGCAGATCTACAAGAGTTGTCTCTTTTTTTCTTCTCTCTCTTCCCCTTCAACCCCGGAAGATGGCGCGAATTCACATCTTGATTTGAGTGTCTACATTCGAGACAATACGGGGGGCAGGGCAGGGCATGGCACATGTGGAGATGCCGGCCGAACGTAGGATTATCTCCTTTTGGCCCTTGTAAATGCAACAACATCTCGAGAGTGTCAGATAGAGGTGAAATTTCCCGTTTCCTTGTTTTTTTCGCACGGTAAAACGGTGAGGAAGCAAGAGGTAATGGATCCGTGGATCCGTTAAAGAAAAAAGGGTCCAGGGTATCAACGGTGAGCCTGCGTTGGACTTCGGTGACCCCCTGAACTGACAGACAACCAGAGTCCCTGTGTACTTGTTACTTGTGCTCAGTGGACCAACGGCCGATGTGCCGGCGCGTTGGAGGAGAAAAAGAAAAAGAAAGCAATGAGTGAACCGGTGGGTTGACTCCGCACATCATGGCACACACGGTCCAAGGGTCCTTTTTTTTTTTTTTTTTTTTTTTTTGCGGCCTCACCGTCCTGCATCAAGGAAGTTGCTCCGTGCGAATCTCGCTTGTTGGCCAGCCACATTTTATTTTGTGTGTCTGCAAGTTGTGGAGGATGGATATTGAAGCCTGGTGTTGACAATGGATGGGATGCATTATTGAATACCCAGTAAGGTTTCGATGCTGCCTATGGTAAAAAAAGAGTACGGAGTTAGTTGCACACTAGCTGTTATAGGCATCTCAAAGCTGCTGATTGTGAGAGTCTAAGACTTTGGGCCTGTTTTTTTTTTTGTTATATGGCTACGCGTCCTTTAAGTGTCTGTAGTAATAACAGCAAGAATCTTTCACAATGGTTTGCTGTGTGTTTGATGCCATGAATACATTGCACTCGTTTCTCAACAAGGAGGATTCTGTTGTTTTTCGGGTCAGAGTACAAGTATCTGAGCGGCTTCATAAAAAGGAAAAAAAAGAGAGACATCAACGTCTGGACTTTTACGGGGTAGAAGCGTTTACTCCAAATTTACCCCGTGGCGCAGCAAAGAGAGAGACACACACACAGAGAGAGAGAAAGCTTGGACCTCATCTAAACAAGGCAGGCAAGAGAAAAGAATGGGTGCGGCATGAATGGATCATGGATGCATCAATGGGGGAGTCAAAACCTCCTTTGTATCAATGCTTTCCCTACCGAATAGCAGAGAGAGAGAGAGAGAGAGGCATGCATGTTTACATCCAGTACATAGATGAACAGACAGACAGGCACAGGCATAAATCACACATTGTTACACAAGACATCGGTTGGGCCGGATGAAAAGCTTATTTACACACACCGGAATGCATATTAATATCATATTGATATCATATTATTTTATGCCAGGGGGTAGATGGTCGCTGTTTGCCAATTGCTAAGCGCATCACATACAAATGCTTACGCTTCGGTCCGAGCCAGAACCTCCACTGATCTGCACACACTCTCTCTGTATTGTCCTGCACAAGAGGTCTTTTTGCCATTGAAGCTTGATCCAGCATGTGGTTCTTGGTCTAGTGTACTAACTACATGTATGTATGCAGGAAGAAGAAGAAAGAAAAAATTCTCAAATCCCTCATTGCTTGCACCTCTACGAGTTCCGTGCCCAGACACACATTACTTGATTGATTCAATGGTCCTTGGATGCAAAGTCCGTCTTGAATACGGGGGTGGCTCCCCCCCCCCCCTGTTGGCCATCCACATCGGCGCCATGCGGTGTTCCTGCATTAGTGGACTCCATTGTGGCTACGGATAGAGTGAGTGAGCCCATCAACAAGCAATCTCTGCCAAGGAATGCCCTCCAGTCTACAGAGTTACCCTTGTTTTCTATGTGTTTGTTTATTCTTTTTGCTCGACAACCTCCTCTTGTCTCTCCCCCCTCTGAAGACTGTGCATAGGTTGCTTGGCGTCATGGCGTCTCCATCTTCACGGAGACTCTGTTGGCTTGGTTCTGCAAAACGTCTCGGCTCCGATGTTCTCGACCAAGGAGGGGGGTCCTCTTTCAAGGACTTTCTTTTCATGGTTTGCGTGGATCATAGACATCTCCCCCCCCCCCCCCCCCCCCCCCCCCCCCCAGGCATTTGAGGGGAGTCTCACTCGATGGTCTTCCCTCCCCTCCCTCCCCTTAGCCTCTTTGGGCATTCATTCCTCTCAAAGGGTTTCGATCAAAGTCGTGGAGCTAGGCTGCTAGGGGCCCATCGAATGTGGGCCGTGGGATTCGGTCGACAGAGAACGGAGACATGGGGCATGCAGGCACACACAACAAGCACACACACACACACGCACGCACGCTCTTACACACGGCTTGTCTTGGAATGGCGTGTCGGCTTTTTTGTCAACGGGCTCCATCGGAGACGGGGCGGGCGACGTCTTGTTCTACCTAAAAGAGGCCGACTTCCCGCAATCTAGATGCTTCCTTTTCCTCTCTTATCCCCCCTCCAATTCCCACCTCTGGGTTCAAAGACTGTTTGTACATATCTCAACGGTATTCAAACAGGAGCTGATAGCTCGTCCTCTGACGTATCGTACGTCCTCGTCACTCATTACCCCCCCAACCAGTACAAGTCATTCGTTCCGGCTACGACAAACGGCCTAAATTACAAATAATAAATATTTAATAATGGCTCCCTCTATTGCTGCTCTCAGCACTGCCATCTTGGCTTGTGCAGCCAGCGCGGTTGCTACTCAGTTCTCCCTCACAGAAACATATGACTCGACCAACTTTCTCGACAAGTTCAACTTCTTTACAGTACGGGGTTTCTAATCTTTCTCTCCCCCCCCCCCTCTCTCTCTCTTCTTTCATATTCCCTAATTTCCGGTCTTGTTTTCTGTATGGCTAGAGAGGGGATGGTCTGTTTTGCTTTTTCCCACATTCATAGACTACACTAATGAGCATCACGCCACTAACATTGCAATAGGACTCTGATCCCAATGCTGGATTCGTTGTCTATCAAGGAAAGGAACAGGCCCAAGCGCAGGGCTTGGTAGGCGTTAGGAACAACGAGATCTACGTCGGCGTTGATCACACCACAGTCCTGAGAGGACCTGGTTTCCCAGGCCGCAACAGTGTGAGACTCGAGTCCAAGGCTTCCTACAAGCGCGGTCTCATCGTAGCCCGGTTCACACACCTGCCCGCCAACCGATGCGGAACTTGGCCCTCGTTCTGGACGCTGGGCAATAACTGGCCCGGCGATGGTGAGATTGACCTGTACGAGGGATGGAACGACTACATCCACAACGCCCCTGCTCTCCATGCCGGCAACTCTACTTTGTATGGCGCATGCCGTTTGGACGGCGCCAACCAGACCTCGCCGGTCCAGACCCCCAACTGTGACAACACATTCCAGAACCCGCCCCAGCAGTATCTCAACCAGGGCTGCACCGCTGCCGAGTACAACAGCCCCTGGGCCTCCAGCAACGGAGGCACCTACGCCATCGAGTGGACCAGCCAGTACATCAAGCTCTACAACTTCTTCCGCGGCCGGGAGCCCGCCAACCTTGGCTCCAGCAACCCGGACACTTCATCATGGGGCACCCCGTCCGTCTTCCTCAAGGGCAGCGAGTGCGACATCGACCGCCACTTCCAGAACCAGCGCCTGATCATGGACATTACCTTCTGCGGCAACCCGGCCGGCACTGATGACTTTTGGAAACAGGCTTGCTCCGCCAAGACCGGGCAGGGCTACTGCGCCGAGTATGTTGCCAAGTTCCCCGGTGACTTTTCCGAGTCGTACTTCCAGATCCAGGATATCCGATACTTTACTGAGAAGGCTACTCTGGTCGACAACGAGAAGCGTTATGAGGAGACGGATGACGAGGTCGCCTACATCATGGCTCCTGTTGCTGCTGCTGCTACCACTGAGGCTGCAAGCGAGCCGGTCATCACCTATGCTTCCTCCGGTACTGGCGCCCCTGCTCCCGTCACCACTACCGGCCGATGGACCAACACCACCGTCACTGCCGCTCCCACCTCCGTCGACTACACCACTTCCACCGTGTACACCACCTCTGTCCACACCGTCACCAAGTGCCCTGCCTACGTCGTCGACTGTCCTGCTGGCGGCTACGTGACAACCGAGACCATCCCTCTGTACACGACCGTTTGCCCCGTTACCGCCACGGAGGTTCCTGCTCCTCAGCCTACCGCCACCGAGGGTACTCCTGACGAGACCATCACCACTAAGATCACTAAGACGTACACCATCACCAGCTGTGCGCCTACCGTGACCAACTGCCCCGTCGGCAGCACCACCACCGAAGTCATCACCACGACTTATTGCCCCGGCAAGGCCACCGGTGTCCCCTCATACACTGCTCCCAGCCCTCAAGAGTCCACTCCCGAAGGCATTCCTGCCCCCTCCGCACCCGCTGGCAGCCCTGCTCCTCCTGCCGAGTCTCCCGCCCCTACGACCGTCATCTACCAGACTGCCACCGTCGTCCCTCAGCCAATCCCCCAACCCAGCGCCCCCAGCACCGGCGGCAGCAACGGCACCACCTTCATCCCCCAGCCCTCCTCCGGCATCGAGACGCCCGGTAACCCAGTCCCCGGCCCCGCTCCCACCGGCCAGACTCCCGGCGAGGGCTGCACTGGTGCCAACTGCCCTCCTCCTACTGTCAACGGCTCCATCCGCGCTGGAGTTAGCACCATTGCTCTCGTCAGCGCCCTGGTAGCCATGCTTCTCTAAAGCAATTTTTTTTTTTTGAACATGACAATAGCATTTTTTTGTGGATAAAGAAGGATATTCAGAGTATATACTTGAAGAGAGAGAGATTATTGTGACAAAGGACATGTCTTGGAAAGTAGATAAATAGTAATCTATTTTTCTTGTTTAGATAAAGAAATAGTTTGATGTAATTTTATGCATATTATAATCTTTGTTCCCCCCCTCTCTCTCCCTAGCTTCTTTATAAGAAAGGAGAGTCTGAAGGTATTGTCTATTAGTGTAATTATACTCTGTATATCCGAGTTTGTATGCAAAATGTGTTGTGTGTGTGTGTGTGTGTGTGTGTGAGTGTGAGTGTGTATGTGTATGTCGTTTATGGTATACAATCAATCCAACCCCTCCCCTTTACTATTACGAACCCTCCCCCCCCCCCTAATCCACCATCATAACCGTGATATCCCCTTCATTCCTCATCCTCATATTCAATCTCATCAACTTCCCCCAGCGGCTCACCCACCGCACACCACGCCGTCACCAAATGCGCATTCCCACCACCGCCCTGCTCATTCACCACCTCCTTGGCCAGCTTGACCAGCTTGTCCCAGTGCCCGCGCGGTACGTGCTCCGGCCCCGGCGTGCCGGCTAATATTGCCCCGACGGTGAGCCAGTACTGCACCGATCCCGCTGTCCCGCCAGCGTGGTGGTGTGTGTGAGGAGGTGGAAGGGGAGGATGGTGCACGACTGCGTAGAATTTGGTCTTGTCCAGTGAGGCGGCGACTCGCGCGCGAGGCATTTGGCTGGCGCGGGGGGATGTGAGGGAGAGTAATAGGCCGAAAGGCAGAGTGCTAGAGTCTGGCCGGGGGGAGCACTTGGTAGTAAGAGTAGTAGTAGTAGTCGCTGTGATGGCTGTAGCCGGGGATGGCGATGTTGGCTGGAGCGGTTTGAGCTGCGCTCTCTTCGAGGGAGGAGTATTATGATGATTATTATTATTCGTATCGTGTGATAATCTCGTCGACGCTGAGAATGTACTCATTGAGTAAGAACCCGCCATGGCCTCCAAATAACAAAATAAAAAAAACTTACTTTAAAAAAAAACAAAAAAATAAAAAAAGCTCGGGGACAGAATCGCCTCCCTTTTTGTAAGATTCCCTGTTAGAAAGAAGAAAAAAAGGGAAAATGAATTAAAAGAAGAGACGGAGAGAGAACGGCTGTTCTACAAATCGTGGCTGGGGGGGAGGGGAGGAGAGGAGAGACGGCGAACATAAAAAAATGGATATATACTTGTACTCTCATATGCTACAGGCAAAAAAGAAATGTATCCGTTGTTGGGGAATGACTTGGGCTTACACGATTCGCTTTGTCGGTATTCAGGTGAGAGACAGAGGGCTTGACAAGAGACGGTGAGTAAAGGTTATGACTGGGGTGATGCGCTGCCACATGGATAGCATGGTCCTCCGCACTTGAGGGGGGGGAATAAGGGGGTAAACAGTAAACTGATTCACGAACTATGCATGGCATGCACTTGTAAACATCACGGGATGGGATGGGGTAGACAGGCATGAACACGTGCATCATGAAGGGTATCATTATTCTACAAGTATATATCCTATATAATCTATGCCAGCCTCTTAGACGCGAATCTATCTTCACGACAAGCGCGTGCGGATCCACTCAGCCCACTTACACAGGTCCTCCAGGTGCTCAAGAACCTTGCCCAGTCCATCTCTCGTAAGCTGCCTTCCCTTACCCTTGGCGGGCCCGTTCCCATCCTGACCAAGGACATTCTCGTCAACAATTTCGACCGTGCCGCCCTCGAGAATTCGAAGAGTAATGTTGACCGTCGAGTCCCGCATGGGGAACACTACCTGTAGATGCGGGGCGGGATGAACCCACAGGATTACATCAAGGTCCATGTCCTCGCCGGCTGAATCAACAATGGCTTCTTTTTGAGTCTGGTCTGATGACGCCATGAAATCGGCGAGCTGGTCCTTGGTCGTGGAGCTGTTTTTACTAGATGTTTGGTTGCCCGGCTTCGTGCTTGTACGTGGGCCGTCCTGTGTTTTTGGACCGAAGCTGTTATTGAGGAGCGTGGAGAGGAATGCGAATTGCCGTAGGAGAGGGAGCATATCGATAAGCTGTCGGGGATGAGAGAATGGCATCTCTGTGACTTCTTGCGAGTAAATGGGTTTGTAGATGAATAGAGTATTTTTATGGCTTCGAATGAATGATTTCCCATCCTGGTCAAATACGCGGACGTCCCTCGATCGTGTGATGGTTCTAGACTCGCTAGGCGCTTGTTTACTGCCAAATGGAATAGGGAAAAATAGGCCATCAAATGTTGGCGGAGGCGGTGGAGGGCGATGTCCAAAGTCACTGGAGGCGTTTGGATTGGGTGGCGTTGCATTTGCATAAGAGTAGAGTCGGATCCAGTCGTTCTGAGGGAGGATAACTGGCGGGTCGAACGTTACAGTAAACATGACCTGGGGTAAGTTGGATAATCCGAGTTGCAAAACCTCCATGCTGGCATCTTTGTTTTCTTCTGACGGCGGCAGCGAGATATTGTCGGGTTCCTGCCAGTCTAGGAGTGGCTTTGTCGGGTCTATTGTCGGCTCTTGCTTGACTATGCTTTTGGATATCCAATCCTCTGAGACTCTCACTGACGGCAGGCCTAAGCCATCAATAGGCGCACAGCTGAGCAAAAGAGACCAGACTTTCTCCTCTTTATCAGAGAATGCCGACATCTTATCGTTTGATGGTGCAATAAATCGTAGCTCCGTCCAGTATTGTAAAGCGAGACCAACTTTGCCTCTTGTATGCATGACAGGATGGCCGTTCCTGGAACACATGGCTGCCAATTCTAAATATTTATCGGATTTCCCACTCATGCTAAGGTCCTCTCGGAGCTTGGAAACGTCCCATTGAAACAGTCTTTCTAAACTGACGTATATCCCGGCCAAAGCCTCGTAGCAATCCAGTCCGGGGACCACACTGAGCTTGTCGAGTGTTGCTATCTGTTCGAAATTGGATGCAAATTCGTCCAGTACTTTTGTCAGAGGACTTTGATTTGGAGCGAGTTGCAAGTCTCGGAGAAGAATCTGGCTTGCAGCTTCCATGTGCTTGGAAACCGATGGTGCAGACCCGTGGTACGCGAGCGAGACACTTTGAACAATGTTGTTGTCGAGGACGATATCCAATGAAATTGCAGACCCCGCGATCGCTAAGACCTTGGTTTTCCGCCCGCCGGGAGTGGCATGTTCTTCGGCGAGAAGTTCGAGACCGAGCCGCTGTGCAAGACGTTCCAGACCGGCTTCGCTGACGAATCCTTTCTTTTGCTGTGTGAGGTGTTAGCTAGCTATAGCTCTCTCTGCCCATTCCATCTATTGTACTGACATTCAAAAGCTTTAAAATGGTATCCAGTCGCTTCAGCTTGTCGTCCTCGGTTCCATAGCCAACTCCAAGCGTGTCCAGACCTCCGACCCCGTCGAGCCCAATATCAAACCCGCCAGATACCAGTGCGCCCATCGCAGCAGCAGCCGATGGGCTATCGAAATTGAAGGCCCCCGTGGCCGACTGGCCCATCAATGTTGAAGTTGCCGGCGACTTCTTAACTTGCTGTGGTGATCTTTGGCCTCGGGGTGAGAATGCAGCTTGTGCGGGATTGGAAAACGGCGTGGACGTAGGCGGTGTTGCCCCTGCGAGCTGCGATGGGGTCGGACCCTGCTGCGAGGGCGTGCGGCCCTGCTGTGAGGGAGCATGCTTCATCGGCGTTGGCGTTGCCATGGTGTTGTGTAGAAAAATAGAGGGGAAGGGAGAAGGTTCGATGGTGTTATACTGGAGTAGGGCGAGAGCACCGGCTAGTAATCAATGACTCAGTCGAAGACATGTGTGGAATAAAAGGATGGCATCTCTAGCTGATGGTAAATCAATAGATAACAATAAAATGCTGTTGACGTTAAAAGCGTGAAGATGATGCAAGAGTGTAGCTTATGTGGTATAGCTATGTCAGAGCGCGAGTGCGATGGAGCTGGAGGAGCTTCACAGTGCGGATCACCAGCCTTGCATCAGCCCCACTATTTATCCCCCACGCAAGAAGTGCAGTACTAGCAGCAAAAAGAGGTTACAGCCTTGCATCAACGACCCTCCAGGCTCTTTCAGACTCGATTAGCCTTGCCCAGAGGACTTCAATGGCGAGCATTGGCAATGGAGCTCGTCAGATCAGGGACCGGGCGCTGAGCGCAAGGTCTATACGAGTGCTGGTGACTCCCACTCCCGTCACTTTTGCTGAGCGGCGCTCCGTGCTGCAAGTGTTGGAGCAATATGGCGCCGTGGAAATGTTTAAAATGCCACCGGTAAGTCTCTGAGCTCTCCCATGACCATATTGCGAGCGCATCTGACCAGCGGTGGGGAAAAGGGCCACTACTCCAACTTTATCTCTGTCACCAGGGAGGTTACCACGGCGCAGAGGTTGATCGCAAGCAGCCCGCTCACGTACAACATTACCGAGCCGTCTCGCACCAATGCCGACGACATCTACATTGCGGACCTGACTGAGCCCGACGGCACCACAAGCACCCAGCCATTGGTAAACACAGGATCCACGCGGGAGGGTGGCAAGGCGCAAGATCAGAGGCAGTTCAAGCTGGAAATCTTTCCCGCGCCAGAGTTCCGCCACAGATTTGCCATGGCAGGATCCCCACTACACAGCTCATGGCCGAAAGCCTACGAGAGGGACCAGTCCTTCATGACGACGACACTGAAGCAGTCCCTGCCCCAAACCATGTTGGGCAAAGGCCTAGCCCACTGGCTGGTCAATCTGGGGACTGCTTATCGCATGGAGCGCAAAGCTAAAAGGCTTCAGGTCAAGGGGTGGCTTCCCAGTAACATGAAGAAGATGATGGACACGACTGAATAGGGCCGATATAGAGTGAAGAAGAAGCTCCGGTTTTTGTTCGATTGGCATAGGGCCCCATAGGTTTTGTGTGTATCGATGGCGGTATATGCTCGCACCTTATCCACTCCATGATACATATATATATATTAGCATTTTGACTTGGTAGAACAGAAATCTCTGCGCCGCGGTAGCTCGTGCTTTTTCGGTCCGTGGTTCTATTTGTCTATTTGATAATAAAAGAAGATGGCGCACGCGAAAAAGCCCGAATCAAGTTTTCCTCATCTCCTCTCGTCCACCGGCCCGCCCCCTCCCCCGTTGTGGAATCACCACCAAACACATATTGTGAGACTTGGGATAAGCAAGGCCCGAACAGCAATCCGAGAACATGCATTCTTACACCACCTTCTTCTTCCTTTTCCTTCTAGCCCTTATGGGTGCATCCAACGGAGGCGTAGTCCGCAGGCCCACACCCATCCGGGTCACCAACACCGATGGATCTCCAGTAACCTCCGTTCAACACTACAATCCCTCTTACCATGGCTCGCTCGACAAGAGGATGTTGGGCCCCCTTCCCTTGCACCTGATCGGCCTGCCGCCCTGCCACAAGAAAAAGTACTTTAACAAGTCGTTTTACTGCCGCTTTTACAACCTGAATGGCACCGACAGATACCAAAACTGGCAGATAGCGATAAGGGACCACGTCCCTCTCTGGGGCGGACTCGGTGAGGGCGCGAAAAACCAGATAACGATGCTGTACCGCATGATAGAGCACTTTATCAAATGGATTTTCGGCAAGGGTTAAGCCTCCGCATGAACACCCAGGTTTGATTTTGGGGAAGTTGTTGAGATGTTATTGTTTTTTTCTTCTTCTTTTGTTATAATGCGTGGAAGGAAAAGAAGCGTGAATGGAGGACAGAAGAGTATGAAGGATGCACTCACATACTCTTATGCTTACCGACGTGATAAAAAAAGGGGGGTTGTCAGGTTGGGTATAATGATTCAGGGGTTCCTCTTCTGGTTGATTTCCTCCTTCATGTATATACCCATCATTTCTCGTTCATCTTATTATTATTATTATTCACAACCTGTTTTACATTCTCAACGTCCATAAATTTCACCCATTCCAACTTTCTCATACCCTGGCAATATCTTCCACCCCCTCATCCAAGATATCCAAATTAACAACTGTGCCCGTCCGCTTCTCATAGCCACGGAGAATGCCCCTGATCGACTTCACGTAACGACCATGGTTCCTCCCGGGATTCCCTCCACCACCGCCCCCAATGTTGGCCCACGTAAAGGCCGTCTTGCCAGATTTGTCCACATGATTTGGATTGGCCCCCCTGTCAAGCAGTGCTTTGAAGACGTATATCTCTTTTAGCTGCGCAGCGAGTGACAAAGCAGTTCGGCCTGCATCATCTACATCGTCGACGCCAGCGCCCATGTCAATCAACCAGTGGACCACATTGTCGTAACCATCCTTTGCTGCATTCATCAGCATCGTATTCCCATCTCTGCTCCTGGCCTTCAGGTCTGCCCCGTGGCTAACCAGCAACTGGATGATATCCGGGTAACCTCTTCTAACGGCTGACATCAAAGGGGTTACTCCGGTAGCGTCTCGTACGTCCGGCTTCGCGCCTCGTGCCAATAGCAGCTTGACGATGCTGGTGCGCCCCCAGTTAACGGCCTCATGTAAGACCGGCCCGTCTGATATGGCGCCATTGTCCAGCAGCAACCCAACCAAAGAGGGGGTACGCATCTCAACTGCGATCAACAAAGTAGGTTGATCTGCTTTGGCACCATGCTGCAGCAGCAATTTAGCGATATTCTCGGAGCGTCTCCTAACCGCGATGCTCAAAGCAGTTCCATCTGCCTCAGCGCCATTTTGTAGCAGTAGCTTGGCGATGCCATGATGACAGCCCTGTATGGCCTCATGCAGAGTGGCCTGGTCTACCCTAACGCCCCCTTCCAGCAGCAACTCAACGATGCTCTCGTTACCGCAATACGCTGCTTCAACTAGATCGGCTTGACATGGCGTGCCACCATTCTTCAGTAGCAGTTCAACAATATCACGAAATCCTCCCTTAATCGCGCCTTGCAGAGCGTGCTGGCTCACATCAGCGCCATTATCAAGGAGTAGCTTGACGATAGCACTGTATCCCCTCCCAGCCGCCTCACGCAAACTGGGTTCGTCAGCTTCGGCGCCGTTTTCCAGCAGCAGCATAACGACATCAATATGTCTGCCCTCTGTTGCCTCCTTTAAAGCGATCTGATTCGCTTTAGCGCCGTTTTCTAACAGCAGACTGATAACATTAAGACAGCCCCTCGCAGCTGCACTCTCCAAGGCTAACCTGAGTTTATCCCGCTTGGCACCAAGATGTAGGAGAGTCTCAACGCATGCCTTGTTTCCACGCCGTGCTGCATAAACCAGTGGCGTGCCCCCAAATGTCAAGTCTGTATGATGCGGGTCGGCACCACGTTCAAGAATGCGCTGGAGGACGGCTACATTTCCCGACTCGGCCGCATAGCCAAGTGCCGTCCTTCCATCATGGTCCACAGAATATACACTTGCTCCTCTATCCAATAGTAGCGCAACTGTAGACTCGTGCCCGCACTCTGCTGCTTCCATAAGAGGCGTTGTTCGGTTAGACATATGAAACACGACGTTTGTATCATGCCCGTTGTCAAGGAAAAGCCTCACTGTGTAATCAAAGCCCCGGCTAGCTGCAATACATAATAACTTTTCATCTTGGCGGTTAGGCACGAATTCATTGTTTTGTTTGAAGACTCCGTGCTTGATGAACAGCTCGACTATTCGACCGTGATTAAAACAGACTGCATAGTCGAGCGGGCCAAGCTGGAGATCGGCGGGCCTTTTGGGGTCTGCTCCGTATGCCAGTGCCTTTTTTGCTGTTGCTAGACGATCCTCCCGTGCGGCCCAGATGAGAGACTTGCCGTGAGCCTCACGTTTGGCATCGTATCGATATAGGAACTTGTCCAATATAGCGTAGAAACGCTGATTCGTTCGGGCCAGAGCATTGATGTCGGCCGCTGATGTTAATTGCTCAGCAATACTTAGCACTAGTTCTGTTGGCAAAAATGGAAGAGACATTGTGAGTATATTCCGTGTCGACATGTGCGTCGGAAATGAGTCGTAGCAAAGATGTCGAAAGGATTGTTCGAGTCGATGGGATGATGGGTGCTCACACATGATATATATATACTCATGTCACTCTCCACTTGGTGACTCGCCTGCGAATGGCTTTTGCTAATAGATTACCTCGTAATAAACAGGTAAGTTTAGCAAAAGGGCTCTACAAAGTTTTATTATCCTACGTTGTTTACAGTTTAGAAACAATTGTTTGCCAAGGTTTGCCGGCTTGACCCACGGCTGGAGAAGATATTTGCATCCCAAACCATAATCGCCAGAGGCACATCCAGCTGCCTATCGCGCGTCAGGCTTGGGTTTGTTCTGAGGGAAGTAAACTTGTTCAGAAACAGATTCACGATCTCAGTCATGGTGTTATTGTGGGGGCAGAAAGTGAATACAGTTCCTGCAGCTATGTATCCAATAAGTCTAATTGTGCCTTGTGCCGCCACAACATCGATATAGCCTTTTCCCACATGAAGAAAAGGTTCAACCATCGCTCCTAGAATATAAAGAGCAAGTTTGTTTAAAGATTGAAGATAGTTGTGTATTGACTGGCAATGGGTAACCTTTATACTGCATAATATTGATGCTGAACTGGCATCCAGCTCCCTGCATAGGCACTGGATTAAGTTATTTGGCTCGCCATATAACCCTTCCGGCTTCTTTCTCAATTCCTGCCATGGTATTTAAATGAAAGCGACTTCCAGTTCAGATAAAGAACAACTTCTTGCTATCGTTTCTTCCACCTGGCATCTTTCAACACGGCATACACTCCACATACTATACACTGAAGCCATGAGGCCTTACAGTTTGATCTACACTTTCACCATTGCCACCCTCCTGGGCCTGGTTAATGGAGCCGCCATCCCTTATCTAATGGCAAACACAACTGCGCTGGCACTTGGAGAAACCCAGCAAGATGCACAGCCACCGACCCAGCGTCAATATCTGAAGCGGTTAATAGGACCGATGCCCTATGTACGACCACCGCCCCAATCGAATATGACGATCGAATGCCCGGATGACAAAATACCGCTCTGCAAGGCGTTTTTGAATTACACCATGTCGGCAAAGGAGAAGAAGGAGAGGAAAATCAAGATCACGATCGGTGCCGTTGTTGGGGGTGTTGCCGCAGTCAGCATCATTGCATCGGCGGTCTTGATATTCACTGGGGTGGTGGCTATCTCCATACCGCCGGCCCTGTTTGCCTGCCCCTGCATCATATTATAAGATCAGGGGGGAAGGCGGCGAGGGGGGTTGGCAGCTGGAGCTTGGGTATGGAAGATGGGATATAGTATATGGAAGGAGACTGTGTTGGATGAGATGGATGGCAACAAAGATTCACCATGTACCTTTTGGAGTTGAATGCGATTGGTTTGGTTCCAGTGCAGAGGGCAGTTTTGAGGGGATTGATATCACTTCAAGGCACGGATATAAAGAAGAGACACAAGTAGGGCTTGGTAATCGATTCAATCAAAGTCTTTTGGTTACCCAGCGATGTGATATGTGAAAAATACCCAGAATACTCTCTATCCCAAAGTGAGTATCAGTAGCCACCCAGCCTCTTACGCTCATATTCCTCAGCATAGTCAAATGGTGTCCGACCAGAGTTATCGCTTAGGTATGGATTCGCGCCTCTCTCGAGCAGCATTGTCATTAGTTCGGTCCTATCGTGTTCTGAAGCGATCGACAACGCGGTACGCCCATCATCGTTTCTTTCGTCAATGTCGAATAGGCCCATGTCTAACAGCTTGTTTATCAGCCCGGTGTTGCCCTGTAACGCTGCTTTCATGAGTATCGTATCGCCATCGGCATTCTTGATGCGAGCATCTGCTCCGCTGTCGAGGAGTACTTCGGCATTATCCAGATACTGTGGAGGGTAGGTAATGTGCAACGCGCTCTCCCCCTCGTCGTTGACGATGTCTAACATGGCGCCTCTTTCGATGAGGAACTCAATCACCTCAGGACCACAAAGCTCGGCTGCCGACATTAATACGGTACACCCGTCACTGCTCCGGAAATTAATATCAAGGCCGGCGTTAAGACAAATATCGACCACATCATATTGTCCCGTGAGTACAGCATTCTCAAGCATCTTGTAGTTTATCCTGTCGGCCTCGATGGTGGCTCCAAGCCCAAGAAGCCACTGCACAATGTCATAATGGCTCCCCTCGTATGCCGCCATGACGGGAGTAATTCCTAGATTACACCTTGAATTGACGTCGGCTCTATTTTGTAGTAGCAACCAAACGTTGTTTTCATAGCCTTTCTCGGCTGCCAAATGTAACATGGTACGACCCGCGACATCCCTAGCCTCGATGTCTACTTTGTAGTCAATGAACAGTTGGATTATGTTTGACCGGCGCATGCCAGCAGCGTGAAATGGTGCGCTCCCAATCTGAGCACCATTTTGTAGTAGCAATTCAACCATATTGGTGCGATTTTCTTTTACAGCCAGGTCCAGCGCGGAAATGGACCCGGATGTATGTTGATTCACGTCGACGCCCCGACGCAAAAGAAGCTCAACACAGGCTGTGCTACCACCTTCTACTGCACGCATCAGTGGTGTTTTCCCCTGGTCCTTTTGAAAATTCGGATCGGCACCATTTTTCAACAAGAACGTGACCATTGATTCATGTCGGTAGAAGGCTGCATTCATCAATGGCGTCTCAATCCCATAATCCAAGCCGTCCATCCCGACTCCATGACGAATCAACAAGGCTGCCATGTCCACGCACCCTCGAATGGCCATATCAGAAAGAAGTGCTTCTTGTCTCTCCTTTGGAGAGTGCGACATCTCCTCGTCTTCGTCGTATGGCAAGGCGCCGTGTTCAAGTAGCAGCTCGGCCACATCTACAAGTCCGCGATCGACAGCAGCCTTGAGCGGTTCCCGGTTCTTCCACGTGGCTCTGGCACTTGCACCAAACTTCAAAGCCTTTTGGGCCGTCACCAGTCGGCCATGCTGTACAGCCCATACAAGAACAAAACCTGGTTCGATTCTTGCGCTATGGCGATATAACATCTCGTCCAATATATCGTGGAAGCGTCGACTCGTCCGAGCCAAGGCGTTGATACCAGCACATGCCTCAATCTGAGAGGCGATGTCTCTGATTAATTCCGTGGGGAAGTGATCAAGCGACATTTCCCAATGCGAAAACCGATAAGAGTTTGGTGGTTTGTTGTTTGTGCAAGTTCGAATACGGCGCCCTTGAACCCGTATTTATAATTTTCTCACCCCGAACTTTATGTGCAGAGTATTCAAGTACAAAGATTGAGATCAGACCCGATGGAATGATGTAAATCGAAGTATCAATATAAAGTGTATTCCCCTGAAACAAGAACCAGCAACGAGAAGGGAGGCTGGCCTTGAACGGTAGGTAACTGGTGCGCTAGAGGCACGAAAACGCGGCGATGAAGACGGTAACGGGTTTGCCTCTCGGAACACAGGTTTCCCAGTCATATGAAATAGAAGATGGACCAAGGCACTATATAAATACATAAATAGCTAGTTAGAATAATATTAACAACAATAATGATAACACAAGATACAGCAGCCGAGCTGAAACTCCTGCTTCCTGCCTGTGACCGACCGTAGGCATCGAGTATGAACTCAATATATTCTGCCTAACCTATAGTAGAGCCACAAACTGTTAATATTACAAGTACGACAGGCAAGAACATCAACATGCTCATCACCGTTAAATGGCTACATGTCGGTGGTAGTACTCATTAGGTACACTATCTGCTTGGAGCCCTACCTCAGTGACCATTAGATATACCATACGGTTTACGCACAAATACCTATCTAGGTAGCTAGGAATTTAACGCTCTCCGTGAATCTTGGAAATAACCTTGGCGTACACAGTCAAAAAAAACCGTGGAAATTACCTATTTACAACGCAGCCATCCCATTGGGCCTGATATTGTCTCAAGTTTCCCCCTTACATATACTCAAGGCGCGACAAAATGATGCATCTTGGTGGGATCTTGGTGGGGTTGATGATGATGGCTTGGGCGAACTTGGTTACTGGGCGACGGCATGATTATGTCCGAATGAGCGAATCCTTGATCTTTTACCCGGATTCAGGTGTAGATGGCGATCGACGCCAATACTCGGAGCCTCGGCACTATTATGTCTTTGGTAGACTTGGACAGAGGCATGCGTTCGCGAAGGAAAAGGGTAATAAACAGCGCGCGGGGGGGCATTGATGATGCGGCGTAGTGAGGCTTTGTTTTTGTTTGTTACGAATATCGGGCGCAATCCAAGTAAGCAAGGTTGTGAATGATGGAGGGATATGTCACCTCGAGTTACGTATGCACTGGATTGTCCTACACGGAGATAATGAAGCATCCACACACACACACAGAGAGAGAGATCATTACAATCTTGGAATGCAGCATGTAGAAATATATTGCATGGCACACATAAACACAAACACATACAACAAGAAACTGGAGATGTCCAAAAAAAAAGGGTCGGGTGCCGATTCTTCTTCTCACCGCAGAGATGGGCTACGCCAATATTGGTCCATGTGACGACCAGCCTCCAGGGCAGAAAGCAAGCAAACCAAAAAAAAAACAATAACTAACCTGACCGCCACGAACGTTTTGATTCCAGCTTTGCTAGCTTGACAGCCCCGCTAGGCTCTCGCTCTCTTTTGTCTTTCGCGCGCAAACAAACAAACAGGCCGAAAAAGATTCCCCCCCCAAAGAATGGAGCCATATATGCGTGCCAAGCCAAGCAGAATCCATACAGGGTTAGCCAGACTGTTGCTCCAACGCAGCCACACTCGCTACGTCACCAAGTCCCGGCCGTGATCCGACTGATCTAGTATGTAGACTATCTCGTAGTGGAGGGGAGGGGGGAGTGGATTTCAGCCGAAGCGACGACGCGTTCACTCTCCCTACTATAATTAACGAGTCTAGTTTGTGCTGTAGTTTGTGGTAGCTCTGTGAAGGCTGTTTGCTCTTAGCAAAAAGGGCTGCTTTGCCACGAGGACTCTGCTTCTGCACTGCCTCCCTCGATGCCCCCCAAGGCTGTTTGTGGTGGGTAGTAGCAGCAGTAGTAGTACATAGTTTTTTTTTTACCCGGTGCGTGCATCCATCATCAATCACACTTGAGACCTCAGGGTTTGCTATGGAAACTTGTTTGGTTTAGCAACAAGCCCGTAGTGTGTGTCTAGGAGTACTTGGGATGCACCGTTTTGGTAATAATAAAGTGGAGTTGCTATGGCTGCGAATGACGTCGCACCCTCTTCTCCCCCCCGACGATGGATCCCATGCCGCGCCTCCATTGCCGACGGGCTGCCGCTCAGGCTCGTGAGACAAGAAACCAAGTGTGACGAGGCCGTGTTTGGTTATACATGCGCGTACATACATATAGCTAATACATATTCCAGTTTATTGCTTCATTCTTTTCTTCTTATTCTCTTATTGTTTCCATCATTTTGGAGTGAAACAATTCACTGTTTCGCCGTGCTTTCGTCTTTCACATCTGGCATCTCTCTCTCACTTATACCTCCTCCGTGCAACAACGCCTCATCGACGATACAATCACCTGCGCATCTTCACCACACCAAGAAGAACGGTAAAAACGAAAAAACACCAAAGCCGTAAAAACACAAACAAAAAACAATCGTCATCATGGGTGTCGGAACTTTCATTCATCACATCGGCACCGTGCTGCTCCTCGCCGCCACGGCATTGCTCATCGTTGCCTCCATCACATCACCCGTCGTCAACAACCTGTCCCTCATGAAAGTCGACCTGGGCCAAAGCACTGCGGGAGACAGAGTAACGTTTGGCACATTCGGCTACTGCATCCTCGGCCTCAAGTAAGCAATCATCCCCCCCCCCTCCCTCGTCACAGACATCAATTTATACTAACAGCCATTCGCAGCGGACGTGATGCTTGCACCGACTCTCACATCGGATACCAGCCCACCAACGTCATCTCCCAGATCGCCGACGTCTCCTTCTCCAACGCGGACCACGACAGCACCAAGGTCCTCACCAAGGTCTTCGTCCTGCACCCCGTTGCCGCCGGCATCTCGTTCCTGGCATTCCTCCTGTGCCTCGCCCCCAGCATCATCGGCTCGCTCATCGCCTCCGTCTTCTCCTTCCTCGCCTTCGTGGCCACCATCATCGCCCTGGCGTGCGACTTTGCTACCTTTGCCATCATCAAGCATGCCGTCAACACCAGGAGCGGCACCGACAGCAGGGCTCGCTGGGGTCCGGCCATCTGGTGCGTAGTCGCTGCGGGCGTTTGCACCCTCGTCGCCACGCTGCTCGTCTTTGTTACCTGCTGTGCCGGCCGCAAGAAGAATGTCCGACGAAACAAGGACGCTGCTGGCTACTAAATCACACACAATTGACACCCAAAAAAAAAAAATGATACATAAACTATAAGAGCGCGCGATGCGACTGTTATGAGCGATTGAGAAGAATGACTTTGTACTCTTTTTTTTTTTTTTGTCACACATACCTGCTGATTTGGCGGGATGCATACTTAATACTTAACGATACCACATGACACAGAACAAGACGATGGTGGTGACGGGAGTTGAGGCCGGCGGTTTGATGACATCCATTCATCATTAGTGAATTGGATTTTGACATTATCTCAATACCAAGAAATACTCAGGAGGAGGAAAGAATAAATAGTAGAAACTAAATATCATGTCAATTGCATTGCATACTTATCTATCCTGTCATGTCCAAATTAACCCATGTAGCCGCCTCTTCGTGTATTTTACATGCATGTTGTCTTTATTCCATTAAAAAAAAATCCTTTAGTCCAGCAGTCTCATCACCGTAACGCCGTCCCAAAGCGGGAGCATCAAGCTCTGCACCCTGGGCTCAATCCTGACCTGCTCGTTGAACACCCTGAGCGCCGCGGCCTGTGCATCAACGCGCTCCTGGTCACCCAGCGCAGGGTCAAAGGGTATTGTCGGGTCCACCACGCGGGCTGCACGGAGGACATTGTCTGCAATGATGAGAGCGCCGGGGCGCAACAGGCGGCTGGAGTCGCCAGGCTTGGAATTATTGAGCAGGCTGGTCAGGTAAGTCAAGTAGTTGGGCTTGTCGGCATCTATGAAGACGAGATCGTACGGCTCGCTTGGCTGCAACTTGGGGATACTATTGAGGGGGGTGGATTAGCCAACACGCACACGCACACGAGTCAGAGTTGGTAAAAAAAAATGTCTTTGGACGGCGGGTTCATGCACGGGGAGAGGATCACGTACGTCTCGGCTGCAGGACCCACAAGGATCTCAACGTTGTTAATGCCGTGTTTGGCAAAGGCCTCTTCGGACAATTTGGCGAATTTAGGGTCGAACTCGAGACCGGTGACATGTCCCTCCGGGCCGACCGCATGGGACCAGACCATGCAGGAGTAGCCAAGATAGACACCGACTTCGAGGACTGTTGAAATATCACCGTGTCAGCTCAGATTGAAATCTATACGAGAGAGGGAGAAAAGGAGAGAGAGCTGCGGTGTAAGTTGTCTGGAGTGGTGGCACCAAGGATAACAACGCTGCCGCTTGAGAAATTTCGTACCTCGCTTTGCGCCAACCGTGTTGGCAAGGAACAGATGAAGCTGGGACTGAAAGTCGGAGCTCAACATTATGGAGTTCTCATGGCCAGAGACGCTCTCGTGATAGTCGGTGATGAACTTGGGAACCATGGTCGAGTGCTGGGACGCATATTCGGAAACCTTCTCCCCAAGCTCGGGGGTGGCGTACAAGTATGAGCTATCGACACCCTTCATGATGATAGGTTTGATGACGATGATGCTGTATAGGTAGCAAAATGTTCCAAGGATTGGTAGATATGTGTGTGAGATTGGGGATTCGAGAGAAGAAGAAAGAACTCTAATCAATCATAAAGAAAACCGGACCAAGAAGCATTCTTGTATGGGAATCAATGCCTCTTAATAAGGAATACGATGCTAAGGTCCCTCCTCGGCTGTCGGCTTGTTACACGACTGGGTGCCCTTGGGTCTAAACTGCAACAATCATGACATTTTCAGACATTGGAGAGAAGTAAAACCCCGCAGGTGAAACTTGAGGGACAGTAAGAAAGGAAAAAAAAAAAAAGGAAAAAAAAGAGACGCCGGACGGAGCTTGGGTAAGCCTAGGCATGATGCGATGATGCCCTTTTTTTTCTGGCTTGACTCCAAGTAGGTTAAGTTGAGAGGGCCAAGTGGGGTGTTGGTCCGAGTTGCGTTTTCGTTAGCGATGGATGATGCAAAAAGAGGGTTTCATTTGGAGCTGAGAAGAGGGAGGATCCATTAGTTGATGATGGTCTTGGGGAGGGACAGAGATGGAGAGGTTGGTAATAGGTAGTACATACATACATACATACATGGCAAAAAGTGTTAGCTACCGTATTATCCCCTTAGTTGCCGTCAAGCATCACGATGCTGATTGGGTCCGGCACTCGATTAGCATTGACCAATGGAGCATCTTAGATGCGCCGTGGCGAGCTAAGGACAGACGATCTATGGCTGGCATCCCATGTATTTCTTCTTGCGGTCAGTGATGTGATGTGTGCTATGATCCTTGACAGATATCGGGTAATGGATCCCGAAGTCGTGGGAAGAAGGGGCGCTCTCTTGTTGAGTCTCTCCGGGTGCGCGCGCCCTTGATGGTCCTCGTCATGCGATTCGATTGATCCAACGACTTTCCCATGTCATCATGGTGGGTAAAAAAACATGGATCCATGATGCATCCAGCCATGCCATGCCAAGGAGAAATCTCGGAAGCCTATCATACCCGAATTCGTAGTTCAGCTCTATTCATCCATTCGTCCCCATGACAGCGCCGGATCTATCAATCATGTGTTTTACCATTGTTTGCCGATGAAACATGACAAATAAGACCCAATCATTGGCGTAACTTGACCAGTCGAGATCTGAACAGACACAGGACCGCTCCGGCCAACAGACCTGCATACAATGCCCAACAGAAGGAAAAAAAAAATATAGATACATACATCCATAATATTCCCTTATCATGGAAACACTAATAGCTAATACCACTGTAGTCTGACGCTCGCCCCCATTCTCAATGATACGTACATACGCAATAACATGGACATCAGCCCTCTTGTATGTAAGGTATTTTTTTTGAGGTGTGTATCACTAAACTAACCTGCATATACATCCATGGCTTTTTTTTTGCTTCTTCTTTTTCAACCAAAAAAAAAAATAAGTAAACAAATAAAAGCAAAGCAAAGCAAAAGAAAAGCAAAAAAAGAGGGTAGAAAACTGAGGACATGTTGAGTAGCAACTGATAGCCCATTTCCACACCCCCACCCCCCATTTCATCAGCGAACCGGCGCTCCTCCAAAGATACCCCTGGCGGCGATCCCTTTGTTGTTCCCTATTCATTGCTCCAGGATGGTGTCATGAGGCTGGCTGGCTGATAGTGAACCCTGCCGGTGGGATACAAATATTTGCCTTCCTAATCTACGAGTTTGGCCCCCTTGTGCAGCTACTATATCGGATGCAAAATGCTACCTTACTGATTGATACGGCGGCCCCATTTTCCATGGGCGAATATTCTGCACGGGGCGATGGCCCACCCCATCTATTGTAATATCTGACCAAGCAAAGGGGGGGAGGACCCAGAAGTCTGGAACTGAACCGAGCCGAACTGCATTTGCCATGGATTGCCATGAATGACGCTAATATCGGCACTTGCTGATGAGACAAGGGCGATAATTCGCCGCAATTACGAAGGTCGGCATTCAAAACTCCCGTCTCTTCTTTCACATGAAGAGGTGGGCACATAGGGGGGGGGGGGGGAGCGCTTAATATCCATGATATAGGAGAAAAAGATTCGGACTATAAAGGAAGAACTAGAGAGCGAAAAAGAGACAGAAAGGAAACAGTCCAGACACACATAAGAAGGAACAAAGAAAGATAATAGAAAAAAATAAAGAAATAAAAAAAAACATTAAAAATCGTAGAACAACCAAAGTCTTCCATCTACATCTTCAGCGGAGCCCTATAGTTCCTCTCCCAATCTGCATCCAAAAAAAACAGTGCAAAATAGTCCATCGCCCTACTTTCCTGCGTAACACACTCTCCGAGAGAATATGCACACACTTGATATAGGTAATAATATGCCGAAGAGATGGGGGCACCCCATTTCGACTCCCCTGACGCTAGCGAGAGAAACTTTCTGCTTATAGAATAGGCGTAGCATAGATGATGGCTTGGCTTGCCGCTCCCCCCCCTGCTCAAGCCGGAGGACAGCAAGTACCAAACTTTGCAAAGATGAACATGGATATGTAAAGGCCCGTAAGGAAAGACGAAGCGAGAAAGATGGCGAGGATGATATTGAACTCGCCATCCCGCTTCCGCTTCCCCCCTTTTATATTTCCCTCTTTTGCTTCACGTGCGGCCTCTTCCAACTCAGCGACGTTCTTGGCCTCGACGCAAGTCGGACTGGCCTTGCTGCAGGCACGGATAGGGGAACCAGCTGGGATCTTGTGCTTTATCTTTTCAAACTCCTCATATGTGACGTTGACCGGTATGGCGATGGGGGAAACAGGTGCCTTTATGTTTTGGACATTTACCGGGGCGGGCACCAGGCCCTGTGTTTGATCGATGAGGGCTAGGATGGAGAAAAGGAAGAGAATAGAAAGAAAAGGTGAAGAGGAGAAAAAGCCTCGTAATCGAAAACATCATCTTGAATAGTTGTTGGAAATAAATTTAGAGCAAAAAAAAAAAGGAGAAGAAGAAGAAAGAGACTATTGGTGAATGTGTTGTGTTGTGTTGTGTTGTGTTGTGTGTGTGCTTTTGCCGAATGAGCAATAGAAAACCACGGCATCAGTCTTTAGTTTTTAACAGTGACAGACACCTCCCCTTACTGCAACAGCTATGCCCATCCAAATAAACACCCACAGCCAGAAACTGGGCCAACGGACAAAAGGCATGGTTCGCTTCCGCCCGTCCGCATTTATGCTTCCGTAGGGGCTCTCCTCAAACTCTGTGGCGTTTGCGAACTTGACGCACTTGGATTTCCTCCCGGGGCAGACGACAAACGAGGTATTGGAGGCAAGCGTGTGCTTCATGCCCTCGTACTGCTCGTACGAAACGTTTACTGCCACGAAGCCCGGGGGTGCGGACGGCCTGAACTGCTTGGGGAGGTTCATGGGCATGGGCAGGGTCAGGCTGCTCGCCAGGGCCACGAGGGCCAGGAAGCAGAAGAAGAAGGAGAAAGGCACTGTAGCGAATTTCATCCTCAAGTTGGTGTGCTTGACGATGAGGGAGGGAGGGGGGAATAGTAGAGCCAAAAAGGGTGGGGTGAGGGTGAGGGTAAGGGGGGGCAAGGGGATTTTCAATGGATCGATGAGTTTGCTTTTAACAAACACAATGTTTGACAGTTATCCCAACGCCAAAACCTATAAACATGACGGTAAACACCCACGCCCAAAAGTAGTGAAAATACCAATCAGCAGTGGGCAACAGCCGATAGGGATACCTCTTCGTCCTCGCCAGCGTCCCGTTCAAGGTTCCGTTAAAGGCTGCGCCGAGGCTCTTCTCAACCTCGGTGGCGTTTTTGAATTCGACGCAGCGAGTGCCGTTCTTGGGGCAGACCGTGATGGTGACGCCGGCGGGGACCTTGTCCTTGTGCTTGAGGTACTCCTGGTACGTCAGGTTGAGCGGTATGAATCCCGGCGGAGGGGAGGAAGAAGAGGAAGAAGAAGACGGGGCTTTCTTGGGGAGGCCAAAGGGATAGGGAAGCAGGCCTCTTGTTTGACTGACGAGGGCCAGGAAGGTGAGTAGCAAAGACACGATGAAAAGCCGCATCTTGACAGCTGTTGTTGGATGCGGTGCTCGATGGTGATAACGTCAAAAGAGGGAGATATTCTCTGCAAATACTGAATCTGGCGAGGAGAATCTGCCAACTGTTGGGAGGCGACTGACTTTATCCCCCCCTTCTCATATCGTGATTCGCAAAGCTCATGACTAGTTTTTCTAGACTATACGCAAACCAATATGTAGTGATGGCGGTCGTTGCGATCGCCTCCTTTAGCCAAAGCCTCGACCGTACGCACGTGAGCCAAGGTTCGTCTGGCTGAATGTTGATACCCTACGTGGTTTCAAGACCACACTTCACATCCTTGTATGACATCAATAATCCGTGCCTAGGTCGTCATGATGTGGTGAACAATCAGCGTACTTTTACTTGCAAAAGCATTGGACACAAATTCCAGGGACTACCTCAATATTCGTGGCCATAGTTACCTCACCGTCTTAATAACAGATCCAAAAAAAAAAAAAAAAAAAAAAAAAAACGGAGCACCGCCTGTCCGCTGTATGATACAACACATGTTCACACCGAGAAATAGATAGGAGGAATAGACCAATGCCATTTGCCTGTCCCCGGATCCAATTGCTGTCCTCAGAAAAACTATCGCTGATGAACACTAAAACCTTCTTTGGTGGCAGATGCCACGTAAGTGAAATGCTCGCTATGTGTGTAATGCCCCCCTCAACATCATCACTCTTTTCGCACTTTTTTCCTAATATCTCTTGTTGACCAAATTCATATTATTTGACCCCCAAAACGCCGTCACAGCCTTAATCGGATTCCTCTTCCTATTCATCCGGGATCCCCGAGAAGAGACCAAATCGCATTCGGTGGCTCTGTATGGCCATGTTAGTCGTCGACCTCATATCCTGCCAGGGACTTTGGCATTGCGAGGAGGTCAGGGCATTCACTTACGAATGGTAGCTTGGGAACAACGACCGCCAGCGTGGCCAGAAAGTTGATGACAAAGTATGCAGAGTCGTAGTGCGTGTAATGGGTGCTGAGGAGGAAGAGTACAATGGGGACGCTCAAGAGAAACTTCTTGGTGGGCGTGTACTGAGCACCATTGTCGATCTGCTCCCACATGTTGAGGTTGTCAAAGGCACCGCTGTTGAACTCGAAGGGCACGCCGCGGACGTAGTGGAACATGATGTACGAGCCGATCATGTATGTCATGTTGGTGAGCGTCCAGGAAATCTCCTGGGAGGAGCCGGGAATGATGTCGTAAAAGATCTTGAGCAATAGGATGATGACGCCGTGAACGGCCCAGGCTCCTGCGACGACCATGTCAGATAAGCCCAAGATGTCACATGCCTCTCTCCATCGCATTTTTGTTTGCTTGCCTTGCGGCCGGGATGGAAGAGAGAGTGTACGAGTGTATGAGTGTGTGAATACCTTTCGCGTTCGTCCAGTTGGCATTCAGGTTTGGCAGCGCAGCCTGGTCGCTGATTTGCTCGAGAGTCTCGGGGGGCTCATGGTAGACCTGGAGAATACTGCTAGATCTTCTCCGGCGGCCACCAGGGTCGCGGTTGGACATGTCGAGGAACTGGCGCGCAGGCTTGGGACCTGGGTAGGATGTCGACGGTGAGGTTGAGGATGGAGGAAGACAGGTCGACGACGGCATAGTAGGGAAGGGGAAAAAAAAGAACGGTACAAGTAAAATAAAAAGTATCAAGTAGTCGGTGGTGAAATCTCCACTCCAGAGTCAAAGCAACCACTCCCGTGATTGTACTCTGTACGTACGTCGCTCTTTAATCAATCACGGGGTAACTCCTTAGCTACGCAGCTTGCAACGGAAGCAGGAGACCTTCAGTAACCAACTCGGAAGTGCACCGTTGAATCGGGGTGGGAAAGGAGGTTCTGGAGTACCTCAATCTTACTGCCGTTTCAGGAGGATGAAGCGGTAGCTCAGTCATTCGGATATTACGATAACCTCGACATTGGGGTGAGTTGAGCTGTTATGCACCTATCCGTATATGGACCCTTTGACACAGCCTCGGTGAGAATTACGAATTTGAAGAAGCCTGACACTGAGGATGAATTCACATTGTGGAGCTGTTTACTTTCACTTGCTGTCTTTGTACTTTCTTCTTTTTCTTCTTTTTCTTCTTCTTCTTCTTCTTCTTCTTCTTCTTCTTCTTTCTCCTAGTTGATAGCTTATCCATGTTTACGCTGCCGTATTAACGGTGCCCTCGGTGGTGACATACGTGGTGATGTACTACCTACAGGTAAGGATTCAAGGTGTCTTAGTGGCTAGTTCACTGTAGGATTCCCTGAATCTAACTTGTAGGACATCCTTCATTGTTGGTTGGGGGTCATGCTAGTGTGGAGACTTGTGAAAGGGGCATCGGTATCCATAGGTATTATTGCATATCCGTTACTTTGCCGTTCCTTCAATAGCGCAATCGTAGACATGAAGGAACGTAAGTTATAGAAGGATGATGCATGACCTCGTGTCTTATGCTCCCTTTAATTTAGATAAACTACACCGATCTATTGCCCTTGAGGCGCAGTAGCGGATAGCCTACCATGAATTCCCGAGCAACAAGTAGGATGTGGTATCGTGAATTGTTAACTCTGATCCCTTAAATTCGATTCTCTATGGTGTCTTGCAGGCGCATCTCATAAATGCCAAGCGGCAAGAAAATGCTACTGTTACCATAGTTGGGCTTCCAAACGGCTAACCGTCGGATCAAACTGACTTGTGGATCTGTGCTTGCTAGTCTTGCAGCAACTTGGCTTTGATTCGCCAACTGGTACCAGCCATCCCTGCTGCCCGATAGGGACATCATCATTTTGCATCAACGAAAATATTGTACGACTTGTTCTCACCGTGCAAGGTGAATATCCTTCACCGATTTGGAGAAAGCTGGCCTATAACGACGCGCAGGACATCGCATCATCGAGTATAGCCTTCTCAGTCCACTCATAGCCCTTGGCTTTCTCGAAAGGACTTTGCAGGATTGCGACACTCGTTGACCACGGGTTGCGCGGTAGCTGGCCTTGAGATTTGGGTTTCCTCTGGCATGCCATTTCTTGAGACTTTATACGAGGTTCAGAGATACAGAGGCTTGGAGATCTCATCAAATATCATGCCAATGATTTATTGTTGAGCTACGCTATAAACCCTTCATCACAATTCCACACATTACGCTTGGCCAGCAGACAAAATGGCCTCAGACGAGCTGAACCCGGAAGGGTTCATCAGTATATCGAGTAGCGAGGATGAATCCCCTCCACCGAGAAAGAAGAGAATGCTTCAGGATGACGACCATGCGTTAGCAAATACTGTTGATGATTCCTTGATAGACCGCTCTAAACGCGCGAGACTAGGCTCATCTGCAGGTAGTATCTCAGATGCAAAGGGCTCGGAAGAGGGCGAAATCAATGAAAACGAGGGTGAAGTCGATGAAGCCGAAGGCCAAACTCCGGCTGAAGGTGGTGCTGACAAGAGCTCGGAAGGAACTGCAGGTGTCTTTCTTCCCCAAGACCCTCCTCTCTATGAGACTGATTCAGCCACCTTTCAGCTTCCGGTGTTTTCTCAGAGACGAGAAGGCTCATGGTACACAAGATTCAAGGGTTGGGTCCAAGTGTTTTACTCCAGCAATTCTGAGCATGCCGCGTTGTTGACTCCAGTTCTGGTTAACGCTGCTTACATACGGTACATTGATAGTCACAGTGGGTTAAAGCAGAGCAAAAAGCGTGGCGCGAAACAAGCAGCGGCAAAATTAGATGAGACTGGGATATTGACAAGTTTGCTCCAAAATCTGCAATCATCCGGGGAACTACAACGGCCTGGGGACGCTGCGAGCCGGCCTGAAAGTCAACCAAAACCCTCCGCGGAGTCGGCTCAGAGTGGCCAAGAGTCCAGCAGTGGTGTCCCGAATGATGCTGATCAATCGATTGCGACTCTTGGTAGTGTATACGTTGTCGATGGTGTTAAACAACAGAGCTCAAATACCGAACACTCAGATATGCCATCACAAGGCAACCGTTCAACGATGGCTGACAAAGAAGGTGTCCCCACCGGGGATGATGCCCTCGCTCAGCAACGCCGGTACTTTCCATCCGCGAGCGATCCAACCAACATGTGTCTGCTGTGTGGTCGGGAAGGCCACATTGCAACAGAATGCACACACTCCCTCTGCGATTTCTGCGGTAAAGATGATCACTGGACTTATGCTTGCTCTTCTATTCAGACACGATGCGGCAAATGCAAACAACTCGGCCATGCTTCCAAGGCATGTGTTGAAAAGCTGGCGTTGACCAAGGATGAGGGACTGAGTTGCTTGTACTGCAAAGCGCGGGATCATCTCGAGATCCAATGCACACAAGTCTGGCGATCTTTCCATCCAGCGGCTAGCACTATCAAAACTGTTGTCAACCTTCCACCTTCTTGTGCCATTTGCGGAGATGAACAGCACTACTCGGCTGACTGCCAGCAACGCCCATCTCAGCCTATCAACCCAACGTGGTCACTAGAAAATCAGCAGAAATACATTGACGTGGACTGCAATGTGATCGCAATCGAAGAATCACATAGTCGGCCCGGTAAGGCGAAACGCCCGTCGGACTTGAAGATCCGTGGACAGGCCTCCCGCACCCACATCCATTACTCTGAGAGCGAGGATTCCGAGGTGGAATTCTTGGGTCAACGGCCGACAGTCAATAAGGCAAAAATAGGGCAGATTAGGGTTTCTAGCAATATCCAGATGCCGAATGGAAAGCAGCAGCCTCCCCTCCCCCCCGGACCGCCTCCTTCGACATTGCCCAGATATCCTCCTCCACCTGGAGTGTCACGAAACAGCTATGCACAAACATCAGCCCCACCTCCATCGCTTCCATCTAAACCCCCTGCATCCACACGGAACTATCAGAGCGTACCACCGCCTCCTCCACCTACCAATGACTTCCGTGGCGGGTTTAACAGGGGGCGAGGGGGCTCGCGAGGACGTGGTGGACGGGGAGGCCGGGGTGGGCCACGAGGAAGAGGTCGGGGGAAATAGAATTAGACTGGTACAAAGCACAGTCTAGGGGAAAAGCCTCTCAACGGACTATGGACAATCTGACTGGGCAAGTTGAACAGAACGAATTAATTTTGTACTACGCTTAACTTATGATACCCACACACACCAGGGTTTGCTACAACTGTGGGCTCGACTCGCCCGAAGGAGCATCACTTTGAAACTAGGACATAGCGAAGCTTGTGTTATACTTATATAGCATGTCCTTAACGTATATATTTAAGATGATTTATAGCTAATAGAGGAGGCACTGACGATCATGTTGTTTGTTAATAGACGAGAAAATAGTGAAGTTGCTAGGTTATTCACTACCATTGCTAAACGGGTACTGCAAGAAGAAACATGTGAAGAATCAGTATGATCATATAAGTGGTAATCTAAATGAGAGCCATTTCTTATTATTCATATACGTAGACTGCCTTATTCGTGCTCTGCCATACCGGCAGCATGCATTGTATGTATGAATCCTCCGCTATAACAGTAGCACCCGAATGTCTTATTCGCTTCAAGACAAGGTTGAACAGAAACAACCAGCCAGTCATGTCGCGCCATGATGGAAACTCTTCTCCTTTTCTGGCGAGCTATTGCGCGATTCGTTGACGAACATGCAACGCTAGGAACCAGGCGAAAAGAAGATAAACATTGTTTCAACGCGCTACTGTCACCCCCCACACTCGATGGATGCATGACTGTTAGGCCCTATCTGGAGCTTTTCTTTTTCGCTCGAGTTTTGAACATGGCTTGAAAGGTGCTTCATGACTGGCTGATAAGGAAAGAAGATAATTTTTAACCTTAAGCGAGGGTGGCGGAGGCCAATGATCTTCATAAGATAGACTCGTGATGGGAATGTAAACATGATTCACTCTTAGACACGCGACTTGTTGATGGAGGCATCTATAATCAAGCTTCTATTATCATCAATTTATACCAGAGAGAAATATCTCTTTTTCTTGGTAAATGATGTCTTTGCTATTGTAGAGAAATCGACTTTATTTCCTTTAGAAATTTTATGTATTATCCAACACTGTTGTCTCTGAAACATCGAAGCAGTATAGAAGCTCTACAAGTTGAAGCATCGCGCTTATCGACATGTTTCTGTCAAATCTTGGAGGCGTTTTCCTCGCGTGTCGTTGCGCGAACCCGCGTTACAAGCTCATGACGCTGATTGGCCAAATCCATCAGAGACAACTGACCCCGCGCCAAAAGCCGCTATCGGCTATCGATAACAGCCCGCATGCCCCACGCCATGCAGCATCATCGGACGTTTGCGGCCTGGCATCTCATCCCACTGGCTGCAGACCTTTAGCCCATGAGGCTTTGTGTGCGGGAACATGCAGGTCGTCGACCAACGAGAGCCAACCGGCGCGCTCGCCCAGACGCGTTCGCGATGCTCTTTCGATGGATAGTGTTCGTCCCTGCGTCTGAACCTTGGTGACTCACCAACCAGTGGATTTGGAGCCCAGTTGCATTGACGATGCATCGAGGTTGCATGACAATGCGACAAAGGAGGGGGGGAAGAGAGGGAGGGGCGGCATCCGAGATGCAAGGTTGATTTTTTCCTTGAGGCTGGGTGGGACCAGACGAGTTTGTCCAAGATGGGAGAACCAACGGCAGATCAGTCCATGAGACCGGGAGGCGAGGCTGCTGGATATATACCATCTTATCCAAGACGGTGGCCGTTTCTTGCGACCTCAACTTCCTCATCTGTCCTTGAACCAAAAACAGCCGTCTTGTGTTGTCAGAAAACGATTCTTCGCTTTGACAACTTCCTATATGGGAAATACAACTGCATATTATCAACTCGTTGATACCACATTCCTCTTACATATTATTTGACATCTGAACAGCTTCTCATCTTATACCATTCCAACTACCTATCTAGTACCTTAGACTATAGTTTCCGTCCCATACTGGCAGTGTCGCCTGTGAACTTCTCGAAACAAACTTCAAACTTGAGCTTTTGAGGGTATCACCCTTACGATATGAGACGGATATGGCTTCATCAGAACAGCTCTTTATCACCATTTTGAGGAGTGAACGTATCCAGAACCGCCTCTTCTCTCACCTTTCCACAGCTGATGCATGCGCCATTCGCGAGGCTTCGTCAGCATGCTGCAATCTCGTCACCAAGCGCATCTTCACCCGCGTTAATGTCTCCTTTACCGCAAACACATTTACCAAGCAATGCAGGATCGCGGCTCTGGGTCGCATTGGACACCACATCGAGCACCTCACCTTCAGTTTCCCTCACTCTGAGGCCACCTTTCTCCCACCGCTGATCCACCCTTCCACAGGCCAGGAAATAACCTTCCTATACAAGCCGCACACCAGCATGGGCTCCGCTCTCACGAGGCCCAAGTATGCCAACACGGAACTGGGGGAGATCTTGACCCAGCAGTACCCGCCTCTGTTCCATGCGGCGACAAATGTCCCCAGCTTCATCAATGCTATGAAGCAGATTCCTAATATGCGCCACTTGACCATTCGGTGTCCCGGTCAAGACCCCAGCGAGAGGTATAGGAGGGACATTGTTGATTATGCCCTCGTCAGCATGCGCATCGCTGTTGAGCGTGCGCCAATGACCAAGCTGAATAAACTCTCCCTCTCCTCTCTCCACCCTGCTGCTTTCAACTACCTTCGCCATGTTCAAGGCATCGGTAGTGTTCCCTCTGCCGGACGCAGATGGAAGCAAATCAAGAAGCTGCAGATTTCAGTAGAGTCATGGGACTTTTATGGTCCATCACCGGGTATGGATCACCTCAAGGTCATGGATGACTATATCCGCAACTTTTCCGAAGGCTTGGAGAAGTTTACGTTCGCTTGGATTGGTGCCAAGGGGCCTTGTCCCATTGCCCTCTCAGCTGATCCCCTCTTTGCACCACCTCGCAGCTCCAAAAAGCTATTCCACGAGGTTACCTCTCCAAACTCACCACTCCCAACACGTCCTCCTCGTTCTCCTATTCACTTCCCCAACCTTCGCTATCTCCAGATTCGTAACTCTGCGATGAACTCTCCCCAGTTGCGTGGTCTCATCACCTCTCACCAGAACACTGTCAAAGAGTTTGACTTTAAGAGCGTCGTTCTCACCAATAATGGTAGCTGGGAAGAGGCCCTATCGCCTATTAATAGCGATGATACCTGGTCCAGGAGCAACGCATCAGAGTGCAGTCTTGTGACGAGCTCGAGCGATGAGGATCTGCCAAGTCCCAGCGCAGCGGTGGAGGCTGCTAGCAAAGAGCTTCTGGACTTAGACCTTGGCGGCTTTGGGTTCAGTGACGAGGAGAAAGGTGTGATTGAGGATCTGGCTGAGGAGCTCGCGACAACAAGAGAGGAAGCCAGATTGAGTGTGAGCACAAAGCTTACAAAGAAGCGCTCTCGCCGCCGCCGCAGAAAGCATCACAAGGATCAGGACGAGCATTCCTCCGTGCACTCGGCTTCCCCAACCCATAGCCGCAAGCCCTCCAAGCCCAAGCTAAGGCCGTCCTTTGAGTCTGAGCATCTTCGCCTCTCGATTCCCACCCCTAATTCTATCATCACAGCCCCCATCCTGGCGGCTGATCCGCAACCCGTTCTATTACAGCCGACAGTCTACGATCCCTCCGCTCGGGCTGGTCCCGACGAAGGTATCTCGTCGGTGCAGCGAAACCTTGAGCAAGAAGAAGCACATCGCCGTCTGGCCGAGGATCCCGAGGCCAGAGTCCACGCTCTCCAGAGAGCAAAGGAGGTGGTCCTCGCAAAGCTCGGCAAGGAGTTTTGCACAAAGACTCGGAAGGCGGCTGATGCGGTTTCTGTGTGTCGGTACATGGCGGCGAGGGAGTTGAGCACGTGCAGTAAAGATATGATGATTGAGGATTGGAGGAGTCTAGGGAGTAGGAGTGCGCTGGTGCCGCTTATGTTTAGTAGGTCGTAAGGTGGTGTACGAGAACGACAAATAAGGGAGGTTTGCGGAGGTAATGGGGACGAATTATGACTTTTTAATGACTGGGTTACGATATTTATTACGACTTTCACTTTATGTATTTCATTATGTTAATGAGGAGATGGTACATATGAACACTCAAACTTGCTCTTGTGCGCCTGTGACTTATTACACTCACTCTCAATTAACTCCATCAAGTACTCTCCTTAGCTACCGTTTCCAAAGCCTTGATATAATCGGCCACCTCCTTTGCCCCTGTAAGACTAATATCCCTCCTCTTGCCCTCTACCACCACCGTAGGAACAGCATCGACGTCCATGCTCACCTCCCTAAGCCTAGCTTTGACCTGTCTCTCGCCCTTCTCACGATCCGTAACAACCTCCTCCGCCTCAGCCTTGTCAATGCCAGCCTCGACACACGCCTCAATCAAAGTCTCGTCCGCCGCCGGATGCTTCCCCTCGGTGAAATAGCGCTTATACAGCGCATCCACCAGCCTCTCCGCCGTCTCCGCGCCCTTCTCGCCCTGGAAATACTGCACCACGCGGTGCGCATGGAGGGTGTTGCCCATCGGCCCGTCGAAGCGCAGGGTTGCGCCGAGCGGCGAGGCGAGGCCCGACATGTGCGCCTGGAAGATCTTTTGGGCCTCTTGGTTGCCCATGTGCTTGTTCTGGAGGTACCACTCGTTCTTGTCGGTGGTTTCGGGGAGGTCCGGGTTGAGCTGGAAGGGCTCGAAGTGGAGGGTGAAGGTGACGTCGGAGGAGGAGGAGGAGGATGAGGAGCGGACGTGGGCGAGGGCCTTGTCCAGTCTAGCAATTGAGTATGATTAGAATGCTTCAATCAGATTTTTGATGCAAATAACTTGACGGTACCTCTTTTTAGCAATAAAGGTCCTGCGAGCGTTAGCCGTGGAACTCATCGTATCAGAATGATCCGCGCCCTGAAGCTCACTCACCACGGACAAACCGTGTCCAACGTAAACGACACCTGAGACTCATACATCTTATCGTATGAAATGCTGTCAATAATTTATCACGCCCGTATAGAATTTAAGTGGTTCAAGATTTGCGAGCTTCAGAAGTCATGAAATGCTGATTCAATTGTATAAAAAAAGGACGTTGTAATCATTCGACGTCACAAACGTGTTCCACTAACAGTGCGGGGGAGTAATCTCAATGAGGGGGTTCCATCCATCCGTCCGATACATTCCAACTATGAAAGAAGCCATTTTCGCATACACCTTGATGCCTAACAGAGAGATGGGGTATCTGCCATATCCACGATTCGACTCCTAGTCAAATGTCACCTTTGTACCAGTGTGTTGTACGACAGCACCGGTCAACCTGGCGACATTGATATCCTGCGCCGTCTTCATAGGCGGTGCAGAGTCCGGCTTGCGCCTCTCGTCTCCCTCGCGTGGCGGCCTATTATTGCGTCCCTGAGATGGCCTCGTGTCTCCATCAGCCTTCTTTGCATCCTTCTTAAACCTCTTCTTGTACCGCAGTTGGTCATCCTCGGCAAGTTCTATTTTCAACTCTCGGCCAAGCAAGCGGTTCACCCACCACTTTCTTGTCTTGAACTGCTTTTGATTCGCTTTGTCCTTTTCCTTTTCCTCGGCCTCGTCATCATCGTCGTTAAAGTCCTCTTCTGTCTCGATCTTTTCCTTAATCTTGACGAAGCCCTTGACGGCCCAGGCGGCAGCCTCCGGCTCCTTGAACTTGACCCAGCCGAAGCCCTTGCACTTGCCCGAGTCCTCAAACGTCGCGAGCTTGGCCCATTCAATCTCGCCGCATTTCTCAAAGTTCCTTGACAAATCCTCCTCCGTGGTCTTGAAGCTCATGTTACCCACAAACACCTTTCGGCTTGCATTGTTTTCCTGCCTCTGTTCCGTCGTGAGCTGCGCCGGTTTCCCGTCCGCAGTTTCGCCCAATTCCTCGGGTTCTTTTTTCTTTTCGGGTCGGCCTTCGAAGGACTTGGAGTCCTTGATGAGGAGCTTGCGGCCTCGCAGGTCGCTTTCGGAGAGGGCGATGGCGGCTACCTTGGGACCGACGTCTGAGAAATCGACGTAGGCAAAACCCTTGTTCTCCGGCTTCTCCTTCTTATCCCGTGACGCATCTTTCACCGTAGGCAGCTTAATTCTTGTGATGGATTCTGTTGTAATAACTCCTCCGGCGTTATCCACAAGCCATGTTCGAAGCTCTTCGGCGGTCAATTTGAATGGAAGATTTCCCATCCAGACGCCGTGTTCTGAACGAATCTTTTCCTTCTTATCCTTCTTGTTGCCATCTTCGTCCTCCTTTTCGTCGTCGCTGCTTGGTTTCGCAGGCAATGCCTTTCCCTTTTTAAGAGCACGTCGGGCTTTCTTGGATGGCGGTTCGGGAGCATTGACATCGACTTCAATCTCTTCGACGGTGGCTTTACGCTTAGTCGATGAAGTCTGCTTCTCGTGATCTGCCTTGACAGACTCTGTATCTGAGGAGGACATTTTAGGAAACGGGTTTCCCTTTAAAGGACGAGGTTTCAGGTGCACGCTGCCGGAGCTGTTGTCGGGATATCCAAATTCAATTCGACTCTGGCAGAATTTTTTTGGGGCCTAGGTAGCGATAACCGATTATCGATATGCGATAAGTAGCCGATCAAAAGAGTGGGGTAGTGATTTTAGACAAGCTTGGAAGGGTTCGACGTCCGAAAGAATACGACGCTAAGCCAATCCGGGAACGTCGCAACCTTGGTACCTTGCTGCTGTACAACCTGGCATGGATCCAAATTTGATACGAATCAGCACGGACAGGAAGCAAACTTGTTGCATTCCAATAGAAAAATTCTCCATCCTTTTCGGTCTCCCGAGTCCTGGCAAAGCTGATGCCCAGATTCTGATTGGCATGACGAAGTGGCGTCTGGCTACGTTCTTAAGGTGGAGGTTAGTTACCACCTTTTTTTTTTTGGAGCACCCAGCTTTTCAAGGATGGTGAACATTGCTTTGCCGATGCAATGGTGGTTGCGTTTTGATGCGCAATGGCAAATTACTTGAGAGAATTGCAGGCCGTGGGTCCACATGAACATTCAATTCAGCCTATACAGAGCACACACACCGACGAGGAGTCCTCGCGCGATGCTTGCAGAGAAACGTGGATGGGGACGGGGCAGATTGCGGCCCACCGACAAGCCCGTCAGTCAAGTCATGTTGTGTGTTGTCATATTGCCTTGCGTTTGATATAAAATGGCAAAGTCGCATTGCTGAGGGCGGCGGCAAGGAGAAGAGACGAGAAGAAGAAGAAGGACACGGGATGAAGGCTACTGTTGCATCCTGCATGATGACGGCAGGGAGCCACAGAAAATAAATGGAGGACAATGCAACTTCTTGTTCAATGACATGTTATGCCGAGGGCAGAGCGAGACTTTTTCTCCCTTCTTTTCCCCATGTACTTACTTGTACTTGGAGCATGACCTTTGGACTCATTAAACTACCTACAAATAAGACGAAACTGGATCAATCAACCCTTGATTTTGTATCGAGATTGCGGTGGTTGTTGTTGTTGTTATTGTTGTTGTTGTTGTTGTTTACGGGGGGAGAGTCTAACACTTAGCTTCGACCCGCTCGTCGGTTTGAAGGAGCCGAGCATAAGACGGGGCCAAGCAATCAAGCGAATCAAGATTCTATGTGGAACAAACAAATGAAACTGTTGTTTTGCGCTCGTACACGCCCACACACCCTTTTGTCTTGTTCGGTCGAGGGAGGGAGGGGAGGGAGAAGAAGGCACATGAACATGAAAGCTGGGATGCAAAAAGATCCATCGTCTCAGCCAAAAAAGCGCCTACCAGACTTTTGTTCGTTTTTGTGTTGGCGTTGGTAGGCAAGTATGCATGGGGATGGAGAGGGAAAGGTATTCATGGATGTATCTCTCGCCTTTTTTTTTTTCTTCGCCTCTGCTGACAGGTCCTGCAGCACCGCCAATCCAATGCAGGCTAGTGTCATTGCAGCCCAAATGACCAACCAGAAGCGAAGGATGGACTCCCGTGAAGCTTCACCCGCTGTAAGCCACTGCTAGTTTAGTGGTCGTTTGAAGGCGTTGGTGCATCATTACTGTAAGCGTCGGGGCGCTGAAAAAAAGAATACAAGCCCATACAAGCCTATACCAGCCCTAAAGGTTTTTTTCCCAGGTTGTCAAGGCCCCGCCAACGCAAAAGGCAACTAACGACAGCGCCACGGCTGTTCGTCACGTGTCGTGATGCATCTCGGCGAGTCCTAAGACACTTGCCCAGCATCCGGTTTGTCCATTGCTGCGTTGCCCCCCGGTCAGTCCAAGTCAGTCCATGCCGTCCACAACACAGCAATCACCACACACACGCACACCTCTCACACACCTCATACAACTCTCTGCCCTTGCACAGGCCGGGCACCCATGCAGTGGCCCCGTTGACCGCTTTCTTGGCCTGTGCTTGTCTTGGCTTGACTCTTGTGTCTTTCTCTGGCTTGTTTCTTATTATTTGCACACTTCTTCCACCTGCAGCCTCCGGTCACATTCTTCTCCTCCTATCCGTCTCTTTCACCCCTCTCAAATTCATAGGATTTGCAACCATCCGGCCTTTTGACTATAGTAACAAGAGGAGGACAGAATCAAGAAATCAACATCTTGCAGCATTCGACTGATTTCATCTCTTCTGGATTGTCGCTTATTATCGCCGTCGTTACCAGCAACTCGGCTCGGACTTTTTTTTATCGGTCGGCAGCTTCTACAATGAATGTATTGCTTCCGCCACAGTTACCCGTCTACCCCCATCAACACGAAAACCCTCATCTTTCCCAGCGAAGCAGTATGTATTCCCTCCGACATTTCCTTGGGACCTCTTTTTTTTTTTCTCTCCCTTTGAGTAGCGATTTTCCGGCGCAGCGCCATCTCAATCAACTCGTGCTTACGCAATGTCTCTAGTCTCACCTCTTCACAACATGGGCAACCGAAAACGAAAGGCTGACGCCGATGGCGACGAATCCATGTCATCTCACAGCTCTCCCACCGAATCCTCCAGAGCCATGATGCGACCATCAAAAAAGGTCCGATCAAATGATCTCATCGGACGACCTCTGACTCTTCCTCGGCTGCTTGAGACTCTCGACATCACTCAACTAAGAACTGTGCTGGAACGCATTTGCGAGCGCCATCCGGAAATTGGTCAGGAAGTCGTATCACAGGCCCCTCGCCCTACCGTTCAAGCGGCGTTGGATGTGCTGCAGGGATATCAGGATAAGCTGAATGCGGCTGTTCCCTATGGCGAAAGTAGTGCAGAGTACACCTACTACCGAGTGAGGGATCCTCTAGTTGCTTTGATCGACGCCCTGGCCGACTTCACCCCTCAGTTCCTTCCACCTATCGAGACACAACCAACCAAGTCTCTGGAATTCCTGGATGGCGCAACAAAACTCATTCATTCTCTACCCAACTGGGAGCCCCAAGCTTATCGACACCACAAAGACAATGCCTACGAAGACATCTCAAAGGCCTGGGCCCTGGTCATCAACGAAGCAGCCAAGCGAGGAGGAGGGTTTAACCTGCACTCAGGCGGATGGGATCAAACACTTTCACGGCACAACGAGCAGTCCGGGGGTCGCTTAGGCACTGCAATTTCTGCCATGGTCAATAGCGTCGGCTGGATGGGACCGAACGAATCGGCCGGCCCTTCAGAGCAAAACTCGATCCTCAACCAGCTAATGTCTGGTAACTTCGGTGCACCTGTCAGAGTAGGACCTTGGTAAAAAGTTATCAGGATATGATCCTTGCAAGAAACAGGTGGATCGGCCGGTTAACAAAGGATATTGCTGGACATATAACGACAACTTTTCTTTCATGACAACTCTCTCTTTTGCATTGCGGGTTATTATAGATTTCGGCACTCATTCTTCATGCACAGCAGGTGGGGGACGGCGTTTTTGTCTGCGATTATTGATATCTCTTCCCTAGGGAATCAACAGTGTGGCTTTCTGTGGTTTTGTGCAGTTGGTGTTGGTACAGGTTCCTTGCATGTAAATATCAAGTATTCTACAAATCAATCCGAAACGGGGTGGGGTATGCGTGGTATCGTATTATATCAAAACTATCTGTTTATCCGACTCCTCGTGATATGAGAGTGATACAGGCATTCCCTCATTGTTAGACAGTCTCCTTACTCTATGCCCCAATGAGTATGATCTTGCGAAAAGGCTGCCAGAGCTGGCGCCTAGATTTACAGCTAGGCAGCTCCCTGTAAGCTAGCAGGTTGCAGTCCGGCAGGTTCCTGCACTCGCCAATGTTTAGCCTGTAGCCCCTGTAGCCCCCCATTAAAGTCGCTAAGATCAGGAACGTGAACAAGGAACTCTGCCCCCGGCTCTGATCCGTCCCCACTCTTTCCATTGACTGCCTAGCTGCCTAAACAGTCACGTGCTCTCCCGTCTCTCAATTAATTAGGACGCGGTTTCGTCCAAAGTGATGTAAACGCGACGCACATAACTCGTTATCAGCAATCAACCTCAGCGATATCAGATACCGCACAACACCAACACACCTCGAAGACATCGTCTCTACTACTTTGGCTTCTCAGTGCTAGTACTTCTTCATAAAAAATAAATGACGGCATAGTCATACAGCTTGCCCATCATGCCTGCGTCCGTCCCTCTTCTCTCTCCTCCCCTCGCATGACGCATTCGGCCGTGATTAACGTCATTCTAGTCCAGGCGATCAACACAAACAATCATGGAGTAACCCTTTCGAGGAAGTGAAGCCCCGAGTCTCGGAATGGACCGCCAAAGAGATTGCTACTATATCCGCAAGGCTTGACAAGCAACTCGGCCCGGAATACATATCATCACGAGCGGGTCCCGGTGGCAGCAGAGTGCACTACCTCACTGCTGAGAAGTGTATCGGTCTTGCCAACGAAGTATTTGGTTTCAACGGATGGTCATCCTCGATTCAAAACATCCAAGTCGATTTCGCCGATGAGAATCCGCAAACGCAGCGTGTCAGCATAGGGTTGTCTGTTATTGTCCGGATAACTCTACGAGATGGAACCTACCACGAGGATATTGGATATGGATCTATAGAAAACGCCAAGGGAAAGGCAATGGCTTTTGAAAAGGCAAAGAAGGAGGGGACAACTGACGCTTTGAAACGAACGCTAAGAAATTTTGGAAATGTTTTGGGCAACTGCGTCTACGATAAGGATTATCTCAATCAAGTAACGAAGCTCAAGGCACAGCCAGTCAAGAAGTTTGACCAGGATAACCTTCACCGGCATCAAGACTTTGTTGCAAAAAAAGAATTAATAAAAAGCGAGCCTGTGGTTGCCACATCGAGTACTGGGAACAACAAGAGTGTTGTTGGCGGGGTCAAATTAGAGCCGATGGAATCTTTTGATGATTTTCTTGGGGGTATACTTTCATCCGATGGCTTTGAAGAGATTGAGGCTGAATTTCTATAGAACTTGACGAGGCCGACTTTTGCGTGCCAGGAGAAGGCCATCCAGACGAGATCGTCCTGCCGAATTCCATAAGTACATCTTTCGATAAGCCCGCACCGAATAATGGAAAACAAGTGCAGCAGTCAGCTGGTCCAGCAAGTAGGCCGGTACAAGCAAACAACGCCAACCGACAACCGCACACGCCAAAACCTCCACAACATCGACCGAGTCTGCAAGGTGATGGCCAAGGACCTAGTCGTCCCGCACATCAGGGCGTGGCTCAACCCCAAGGGGCTCCTGCAGGAAACCCATCTGAGCCAGTGGCCTTCTTCTCGGCAAAAGCGGCTCTGAGTGATGCAAACCAGCAGAATCAGCAAAAACAGCTTTTCAACCCCAAAGCTGAAAGTCCCTCCATCCGAAAGACTCCCGGAATTGATCACACTACTTCCAAGCCACTTGCAAGAAGTGGCCAGCACGTTGCACCGAGTAGTAGCCAGACGACTGCTGTTGCTGCTGCGCCAACTGGCAACTCGGGTGGCTTTACACCTCTGAGACAGGGTATCAGCAGTTCCCAAAGCGGCAGAAACAGCATGGCAAACCCATCATTAGACCAAACTCGCAGAATAGGAGCGCCGGGTGGTATGGGAAGCCCTCTAGCCAATCGAAACCAATATAGACCACCTACGATGAAACGAACCCTTCCCAACGAAGGAAACGGGGCACGAGCGCCATTGGTTGACATTCCAGCAAATGGAAATGCAAATGCGGGATCTGGAGACGGCCTGGATGCCAAACGACAAAAAGTTGCATAAACTGTATGACACTGGGTATAAGGTTGATTTCTCTTTGGGGTATGGAGTTCTGAGTGCACTAGATGGTTTTGCTTCCATGTGGCGTCCGGTTGGTCAAGGTTAACATGGTAAATGATGGATGGATCAAAGATGAGGATTTTGTGCAAGTATACTAGCGGTTACTCTTCATTATGGAGAACTATAATGCAAATTTGGCTCCTGGGATTTCAATTGGGACAGATATCGCTGAGCAACCCTTGCTGGTGTAAAGAGTTGCTTTGGCCGTCTGCCGGTGTACTTGTATCGTCACCCTTCCAATGTCAGTCTGGTATCATTTACACAACCATTCTAGATGTACGGGTATAGAATCACTTTCCAAATGTTCATTTCATTAAAGGATGAGGATTTTGTTTTGGTCTAGTTAAGGTCCAGATGTCGAGATTTAACAATGGGAGTATGGTGATATAGGGTAGTTCATTCATGAACTCGGTAAATATTGGATTGATACAAAAGGAACATGGTTAATATAAGAGTATGTTCCATTTAAGTCTTTAATATAGTAGATCAAGACTCTTGTGGTGACTTATTAGAGTCGCTCGACGTATTTACGAAACGAGACCTGTCATCAACGCAAATACTAAGTTTGAGAAGAAGTTTTGGACACGTTCCGGGTCGGTAGGGTGTGGTTGAGAAAAAAGGGGGGCCTTGTGCTATGAGAGTTGAATCTATGGAGGATGAAGATGTGGGAGGTGTAGGGGGTTGTGAGGGGGGTAACGTATTTGGAGAGTAGGATGGGCGGGTGGTGGAAAGCATTTTCGAGTGGATGTCTTCAATATGGCTAGGCGGTGGTGTGATTGTCCATGTTGTTTCAGGGCCTTTGCTATTGATATATGATGATTGATTGGCCAATGTGCAAGTTACAAATACTTATCCCCAATTCATGCCATTTGGTAGGTTTGAACATGATGGGCATACTTGCTCGCAACAACAGAGCTTGCTTAAAGCCCTCCATGTGTTTTACCCCCAGGAGGATTCGGGGCTCTTCATTAGGGGGAAGGGGAAATTCATCCCGTGTTGAGGATACTGCCCCTTCTGGGACCCAACATAGAAGCCTACAATCCTGGCCATTCATACACAACATGCTACCGGGGGAGGGGAGGGGGTCTTGCTGTTATCTCCTCCAGCTTAGGAACTTTCAGACATCATGAAGAGAGCCCTTCTTTCAAAGGGAGGGGGGGGGGGGGGGGTTGCTGACTGACGCAGCCCTGGCATATTGACCTCTCGACTTTGTCAGGAGAGAGAGAGAGCAACGTTGGCTTGGGGGTTCTAGTTTCTGCATACATAAAGCCTTTTGCTGTTCATGTACTTGATGCTTGTCCAGCCTCAATGTTGACTATGTGGTTCACATCCCACAAGCCGATATGGAGTGCCCGCTGAGCAAGCCTATGGGCCATCTATAACACCCCCCCATCGTTTGGGTTTCGCAGGCAAGTTTCCAAACGGCTGCTGCTTGGCTCTCCGTCAGCAACGCCGGCTCATCTAGTCGAGCCTCGCTGTGCATAATAACTTGGGGTCGCTGTGATACTGACTCGTCAAAGTAAACCATCTGAAGATCAGTCAGCCCCAGCTGAAGATGGCTGATAGAAATCCTCAAGGAATGAAATGAATCAGAATGGTAGCGCTTACATCTGACGTACGTCAAACCAACTGAGAGTCCTTAGTCACATACCCTCATTAAATCATCACAAGTTTCAAGACACAGGCTTTGAGCGTATCATAATAGATGTGCATATTTCCAAAGAATTCCTATCAAGGAACTCTGTCCTTTTGTTGTCTCATCCCGGCACTTCCATGCTGCCCATGTACTCCAGATAATCGTCATCAATGTAAGAGAGAAAAAAGAGAAACAAGTTCATTATATAACCCAACCCAGTTATTTTACATCTTTTTTTATATCATACAATTACATTCATTTTGGTTTATATCGCCAAAGTCGTTTGCGTGATTTGCTCCACCATAATGCCAGAGCTTCTGCTTCCTCCAGCCACTGTGCCGCCTCTTCGCCGAAATCATGATGCACGGCATGTATAAGGCCCTGAATAGACCACTTCGAGAGGCGCTGCAGCTCGAGCGGATCCTTCTTCAGGTCGGTAAAGACATACTCTGCCTTCTCGCCAATAGGCATGACGAGCCTCCAGGGCGCATCCGCTGAGGTGACGGTCAACATGCGACCGCCCGGGTTGACGAGACCAAAGTTCCATGCTCGACGGCCATTATGTGAAGCCTTGTAAGGTCGAATTAATGATTGGCCCTCGTAATCATTGATGAGATCGGATGCAGCCACGGTATCCTTTTTGTTCAGGGAGCCAGTGTTGATAAGGAGATCTAAAATGGTCGGAAGAATGGAGAGAGAAGTCGCGTTGGCTTCGTATTGGAAACGGGGAAGATGGGGATGTCGGATGCTAAGGGGAACACGATAGTTGCTGACGTGGCCGTTTTCATAGGTGCCCGTCTTCTTGAAATCTTCCCTGAAAGCCTGACCGTGATCACCAACAAAGACAATAAGGGTCTCGTTGGTAATACCAGTTTCGTCAAAGATTGACATCAACTTGCCAAGCCAAGCGTCGACGAAGCGCACCGTGTTGAGATAGTCATTGAATTGCGTATGAGAGTAGGACCCGCTATTGGCATTGCCCATGTAGTCAACCTTTTTGAACCACTTTGGTGTTGCCCAAGGATGATGGGTTGTGCTGGTGAAGTGCGAGAAGAACATGCGCTGGTTGTTGGCCGTAACATTGCTAATATAGTCCTTGACGTGTTGCACCAAGTCGGTTTCGGGATAGCCAAAGTAGTTGATTTCTTCAATGTTATCGTCATGAAGCGCATCTTCGTCAATCATCTTCCTGGTCACGTAATACTTGAAACCAATCTTCTCCTCAAACTTGTGCTGTCTATCGTAGTCATCCACGACAGACGCAAAGAAGGCGGGGTTCCATTGTTGTTCGCGGAAGTCATCGGTGGACTCATTGAGCTTAAGTTGATCGAACAAGCCAAGAATCTGAGGAAAACAAGGTTGATAGCTTTGTAGCTCGGCTTCCTCAAACATGTCGACGGGAAGGGGCCAAGCACCGCAGTGACTGGCCATCATACTCTTGGTGGACACGCTGCTGGGTGTCAAAGCACCCACGACGTTGATACCACCAAAACCGGGTTGGGTCTGGTCGTTCCATTCCACCTCAGAAGTGTAGGTCGTTCCATTGAGGCTTCGGAAGTTTCCTGGCTTACCGGTAAGCTTCTCGGCGTTGGGCGTCATGCGGGACAGCAGCTCGTTGATCTTTTCTCGGTCTGCTGCTTCGTGGGAACTCATGATGAACTTGTAGACATCAGAGCCTTGCTGAAGAGGGAAGAGCTCTTCGCGTGTACTTTCCAGCTTGATAAGAGCAACGTGCTTGATTTTGATAGATCCATCCTTTAGCGCTTGTTGTATGGGGGCCAGAAAGTCGGTGTCTAGGTTTGTAATCCTCATTGGGTCGCTGACCGGGTTGTAGAAGGGCTCTTCTTCAACCTGGGGGCACTGATTCTTAGCACCATCCGTAGGCTCGGCCTTGATCGTTTCGTTAGCCGGAGTAGGCGTCTCTGATACATCGATGGTATCATTAGTGGCAATCTTGAGTCTTTCTTGCTCATCCCATCTGATAAATCCTGATGGTGCTGGGTTTGGCATCCACTGTGGGACTCTTTCTCTGTACTTGCGGACCATTTCATTGTCGGAGCCTGGTGCCCAGCCTTTGAAATCACCATGAGGATACTCCCACTTTGATCGTTCAATAAGTTCAGGCAGTGGCCACGTGCTCTTGCTCCATGTGCATTCAATGGCCTTTGTCTTGAACAGAGCAAGCAACGGGAGAGGGAGAGTAGTCATCATCTCGCTGTATGGCCGATCGGGGTCGAATGCCACAATGACGAGGAAGAGAGCCAATGTGCCGGTAGTGACCAACAACCACCACAGGAATGCGTTCAATCGAAAAGTGCTCTCCGTCTTGGAGAGGCCACCATCACCCCAAGGGTCCTCATCTTCGGTGTCAGAGTCGATGGAGCCATGTTCAAGAAGAGCATTGTCGGATTCTTCCTTTGTGGCGGTGTTGATCTTGGTGGGAAACTTTCGTCCGAGACGGGCTGCAACAAGTTTCAAGCCTGGTGAGATCATTAGCTACTGATGAGCAAGGGGAGCGCAAGAGGGGGTGAGAGGGGGGGGGAGGGGATTTAGAGTTGTCGGCTTACCCTTGGTGGCCTGAATTTCGGCCGCAGTGACGAAAGCTCCAACCAACTTGTAAATGATGGTCTTTGCAATCCAAGCAACAGTAATGATTGCACTTCCGAAGCCCAATGCACTTCTGGATTCGCTGAGGAGGACTTTTGCGTTTTCTTTGTTGGCAAAGGCCTTTGCATCACCCCATCTTACTTCACCACCAGTTTGGTAAAAGAAGCCCCATTGAGAAGATGCAGCGCCCAAAGTAATTATGCTGCAAAGGGGGGAGGAAAACAAATGTTAGTTTACACGTTAAATGATACCATGAAGATGATGATTCATCGAGTTGGGGACAATGCCATGTTGCCAGTGAACCGAGTTGAAGAAGACCAAAAAAAACAACATACCATAACGAAAACCCAGCAACAACCCCGAAAAATGAAAGCCAGCTAACATTCTTCCGCCTCAAAAGAAGCCATACCCCGGCTATTAAGAAAACATCGACGACGAAAAAGGCGGGTAGACAGAGGATAAAGACGGCTGTAGGGATGTCGGGAGCGTTGAGGATAAGATGGAGTACTTTTGTCGAAGTGACGGATATGAAGAAGATGGCGAAAGCGAATGATACCAAAGAAGGATACATGTCACGCGACACGTTAATCTGCCATGCGCATTATCCAAAAACAGTTATTAGAGAATCTCGGCAGTTGTAGAGAGCGGTGGGTTGTGTTGATTGATCGAGTAGACGGGGGGGGGAGCGGGATAGACAGATTTCGATTGAATTTGGTTATCGTCAAACGAGGGTCGCTGAAAGAGGCACGTGGGCACAACGAGATGAAGTAACCGGAGCAGGAACGAGAACCTGTGTTTTGTATGTATGTATGTAAACAACAAGGTCGGCCAAAGAAAAAAGCAGAAGAAGAAAAAGATCCAAAAAAAAATGAGCAATCGGGAAAGTTGGGGTTCCCCCTTAAGCTTAAATTGTTTCTTTAGAAAAAGAGACAAAAATAAAAGGTCACTTGGGCCTTTTCTGGATCGCTGCTCACTGGTCTGGCGTGCGTGCCTGTCTGTCTGTCCGTCCGTCCGTCTGTCTGGCTTGTCTGTCTCTTTCAGGTTTCCCAATTCGAGGTAACAGTTTGTACTGCCGCCGCCGCCGCCGCAACAAGTACATACATACAGCAGCACAACAGGCACCGCAGGGTGTGTGTCTTCAGCCACGACTCACTGTTGACTCAGATCCTTGCTTCTTTCAGTTAGAGCTGATGGTCTGTTACATATAGCCAGTCAAGCATGCCTGCCGTACGAGAATCTCGTATTTTCCCCCCATCATTTCGTACCTAGCCTTTGTATGTACCCTTAGTACATACCATCTATACCTTTAGTACTACATGCCTACAAGCACTACAAGCACTTGCCCTTTGGCACTCTCTCCCTTGTTTGCCGACGGCCACATTCCAAACGAAGGAAAGAGATGGAACAAGCATTACACTACTACCGCCCTTCCCTCGCCCCTGAACCCAGCCAGCTCTGGTTACTGGAGGCGGCTCCTCAGCCCGGGCTGACAAGGGGGGGGGGAGAGCACATCCCTCGGTACGCGCTTCTCTCTTGCTCAAGTCCTTTCAAGGTACATACATACAAGTTTGCACCTCGGCGGATGGTCGTTACATACTGGGGGGCTAGTCCTGTAAATCTGTGGAGTAGCAATGACTGCATCGACTATCGAAACAGGGGAGAGAGGACGAGAGGGCAGCAAGTCAAGCGTTGCTGCTGCTCACACTTGCTAAGAAATACCAAGAACATCTTCATAATGCCTAGAGGGATGCTAAAATCATGATCAACGTTCTGTAACCATCTTTAGCATTTCATTACCATGACCCTTCTCAATACTTGTAATTTGACACATGCTTCCTACGCACAGCACACACACACACATACTCACTCACTATTTTGAAACAAATTCCTCCATCAAAGCCTCCCTCCTTTCATCTCTCTGCCTCCCTCTCTCTCTCCCCTCTTTTTATTTTTATTTTTTTTATTTTCCCCCATTCGATTCATGCCATGTCCACCATACATTACGCGCCTCGTATTCACAATCCTCCCCTCCAGGCAAGTGTCATCCGCGCCTTTTAAACCATCCATTCATCCCTTTTTTCCCTTTACAGCTATCTTCAAATTTCTCGCATGTCCCTTTGTTATGACTGTGATTTTAGTACCCGACCCGGACCACCCCTTCACAGCCCAGTCCAACCCGGCCCAGTCCAAAAATATCAAAAGAACCAACAGAGCAATGGTGCTCCATCCATCTAATAGACCGTCATGCGGAGGCCAAGAAAGGCATTACATTAGAAAGAGATCAGCGCATATAAATGTCTAACGCTTTTTATTATTATTATTATTTTTTTTTACCTCCCCTTGACTGTCCACTTGGGTGAAGAAAAACACCGTCGGTTTGGCCGTACAAATGTGTATGTGATAAGCGACAGTGTTGTCTCTTTTTTTTTTTCCTTTCTTTTTTTTTCTCACTGATGTGCCGTCCTAAAGTCACTACGGTTGCGGGTCAAAGACGGGTTGATTAGAAAAAAAATCACAATACTACTTGCAGGATCGAAGGCGGTGGCGGCAAAAGGTCCTTTGGGGGCCTGATCAGCGGGAGGCAGTGCTATTTGCGTCTCAGATTACTAAAATGTCCAGGCATAACGGCTTTTCCAATACCCAATCACGTGGGTGAAGACAAACACTGCCATACAAATTTGTATGTGATGAGTGAGCAGCGATGTTTATTTTTTGCACTGGCGTTCCAATTCAAGGACTTGGAATGCCAATTGTTTTCTCTCTCTCTTTTGTTTTTCAGCTTAATTTTGATTTCAATAGTTTCCATTACAGCATTAAAATAAGATGCACCAAAAAAAAAAAATTCCAAACGGAAAAATGCCCTCCCTTTCTAGTGTCGGGAGCTGACAATCGAATATGCGAATTATAAGCAGATAGTTTCTAGCACTTTTTTTTCTTCTCTCTCCCTTTGCCTCATGGTTTGAGATTGAGTAGGCATGGCATAGCATGGCATATTTAAAAAGGAAGTGCTACAAGTATGAAACCGCGCAATGCCAAATCCGCCCCTTGCCATGTCGCGTGTTCTAGACCTGCACGAGTATCCAGTCACAGTTACGCTGCATTATGTATAAGTACAAGTACTTGTATCTCGGGGTAGGAATTCCTCCACATGACGGCTAGTACTTGTTTGTCGGGGGGCATTGCCGCCTAAGCTTTGATGCCAAGATGATGAGATGAGACATTGCTGCCAGTCCAGGCCCCCCCATACTTGTAACGCATACTACAGAGGCAGCATGGCATAGCACACGGTTCAATCAATTCCACGTTCGGCTCCTCAATTCTGCAATCCTCGTCGTCGCGGCATCGAAATCACGTCGATTCAATTCCCCAGTCCTCAGGCCATGTGCCAATGCCTGCCGAATTTCTACCCCTTCCGTCACGTTCAATTGGCTCGCCAGAATCAGATCGTTGCCCGCCCTGAACGCCAACTTCGCCCTGGCTGAAACAGTGCCGTAGGGCAGGATGGCGCCAGCCTCCATGGCTTCGGTGATGGTCACCCCTTTGAACCCAAGCCGTCCGCGAAGCCATTCCTTCATCCACTTCTCGCTCAGCCCCGCGGGCACGCTGTCCACTGCTGGATAGACGGCCCATGAGGGCATCACCATGTCCACGCCGCCGGATCTGAGCGCCGTGGCAAAGGTAACCGTATCGATCGATTTCAAGTCAGACAAGGGAATGTCTAGCGTGACAGGCCCGAGATCCGTGTTTTGCTCTTTTGCGGCGGCGCCGAGGCCCGGGAAGTGCTTGATTGACACAAGAATACCCCTGGCCCGCTGCGCCCTTATGAACGGTATCGCCGCCTTAATCACCTGCTTCGTCGTATTCCCATATGAGCGACCGTACTCATCCAGAAAGTTGCCGGGTTCGCGATAAACACCCAGTACGGGAGCCAAATTGACGTTGAAGTTGTAAGCCTTGAGACCATCTGCAGCCTCTCTCCCTGCCCGTGAACCCGCGGCGCCCGGATCCCGAGCTTGTCCGACTTCTCTCGCAGTCAGGTTGGGACCGTATTTCTGGACGCCCTTGAATATTCCGCCCTCCTGGTTTGTCATGATAAGGAGTGATGTGTCTTTGCCTGTCCTTTTGCGGAGCAGTTGATGTGCTGGCGATGCCTTGTATGCGGCAAGCAGCTCAGCCATGGCCTTCGGGGTGTTATCATTTACATGAATATCATAGAGAAGGAGACCGCCGACAAGACCAGCTCGTATAAGTTCTATGAGCTGGTCTGGTGGGCCTGGTTCCGTATAGTTATACGAGTAAATGACATGTTGTCCAGCAAGGAGATCAAGCTCGTCGACAGGGGCCGAATACTGCGCAATGCCAGGTCCGAGAAGACTCAACGTCAGAATATATTTCAGGAGTGTATGAAGCATGATTCCACATATATCATGGTTTCAGAATCGCAAAAAAAAAGCATCGATTGATGCCTTTGACTGCCAACGAGGTCTTATACATTGCCTAGGAGAAGACGTTTCAGTGCATCAACTCTTACTTTGAGGAGGCTTGTACTCCAACTGTAATGTAACATTGCATTGGGATAAACCACTTCACTCCAGCTTACCTGCAAAGATATTATTTGCTGCATCAGTACTCTCTTGATGAACATGGCGGCAATGCCCGTAGCACCGCAACCACAGTTGTGCCACATCCTGCATCCCAAACGTAAGCGGGATAAATTTGCTCCATGCTAAGGTTAATTAACACTATCGAAACGGGGTCTTTATTCCGGTGTCCTATTTTTAAACCTTTTTTGGTCACGTCACTCCCATGCTCGGGACGCCGGCCGAGACTCGTCCTTAATATCTGCGTACTGCACCCTGTTCCAGAGACCTGATCCCCACCTCTAGATCTGGGTGTTTAGAATGCATCAACCTCCCATTCGTGACGTTGCATTACATCAACTTCATCGTCGGGTGGTGCAACCCATAGAATCGATTTTAACTGTTCGTTGTTTTGCCACTCTTGGTGAAATGCTTGTTCATAGTGTACAATGGAACTCGGTGTGGAGTTGAGATGCTGATACATGAATGGTTTAAGATTGTAGTTCCCGACCGATATTGGTGATCCAACGATAAAAATCCAAGAGCTCAATACGTCCAGATAGCAGGACGGTGAGTAACCCATGATACTGTGTAAAGGTTTATGATTCAAGATGTGCTTTCTGGCCATGGCCTCATCTCTTAGATGCCGAGGTTATTGCCAGCTTTGCCAACCCCTCCCGTGCCTGTTCCACTCCATCCGTGAACTCAAGCTTACTGCTCAACTCAATGCATTCCGTATACTTCTTCTTGGCTAAATCTGTCTTTCCTAGCATAGCAGCAACATCGCCCCAGTTGCATAGAGCAACAGCGCAGGCTTCATCGCATTCGGGGGTCCGCTCATCACCCTTGACATCCTTTGCGTGCGTATATGCGTTTTTAGCCCAATTAAGGCCAGCCTCGAGACAATCCTGCCTTGTCGTAGGCATAGAAGTGTTGAAAATCTCCTTTAGACCTTCTGAAACCTCCTTTGTACCCGGACTGTAGATAGGATGCTGGGCAAATGAAGCTGCTAGGTTGTTCATGATGACCGCTCGATGGCAGGGGCTCTCGCACAGCTTGAGGGCTTGAAAGAATAGCGGAATCGCCAGTTGAAATTGAGACCTGCGCTCGTAGTCCCGGCCAAGCGATTCCATCGCACCCCCAAGCTCTTCTGGCGTTAACCAGTCAGCCTCGCCGGGTTTGAGACCATCTGTTTTCCTCCGCCCAAACTCTTTCAACGAAGTCTCAACTGCCCAAACAAGATGACTATGAGACTTTTCTGGGTTGAGAACGTGCTCGTCTGCATATAGTTCCCCGAGCTTTACACTTGTTGCAATAGCTTTGGCCAAGAGTCTTTGCCGCTTACGCCACAAAGTTTCGATAGGTTCAGATGCAGCACCGCCATCGATGCCAGCTGTGTTGTTGTTACCGCCCTTTTCGCTCTCCTTCAATGGTGAAGCCACTGACTGTGCCTCATTCACATATCTGCCCCTGTCGTCGACTTTGCCATCCTTGACCGATCGCTCCATGACATCAATCCACTTCCTGCAGTCACCAAGCACCGATTCAAGGACGTCAATCGCAGCCTTGTAGCTGTTGATCTTTTGCAACCAAAAAGAGACCTGAATCCTGATTCCAAGAACCTCGTCGGAGAAAGGGTCCAGTCCAATCTCTGTGCATTGGTCCATTGCTTTCTTATAAAACTTGAGGGCCAATTCCGGTTCGGGCTTGATGTTTGTGTAGTAGATGGCTCGCCGTAGAGTGTTTGCGACAGGTTCTGGGTACCTGCTGAACTCGGAGTTGTAGAATGTATTGATATAGGCTCGCACAGCTACCGCGGAGAACACAAAGGTAAATAGTAGTCTAGATACCCAGTAAGTGGTCTGATGTACTTGCGCCAACACCAAGAGTGACCTACAAGACGATATTCATAGTGGTGAGGCCTGGATTCTCGCGATAGGCTTGACGAATGCCTCGAGGACTCAATGCCACCACCAAGTTGCGAAGACTGACGCTGACCGCACGACCAACAAACTGCCTGAAGCTGATTTGCGGCTTTTCCGCCTTCACATTGCCATCTTGGGGCTTATTCGAGGTTGACTGGAGCCGTCTTTGTTCTGGCTGGAGAGCTATGACAGCTCTTAAGTGGACGGTCGCAGATCGAGATTTAACCTGCACAGAGAGCAAGCCAGTTGTAGCTGTTCTGAGACATTTGCCATTGGAGGGCCTCAGTGAGGCGATGGCCGATATCGACATTGCTAATATGGGATGTCGCTATCAAAGGTCGTAGGGCTTGAATTTCTCCATGACGAAGTTGCTAAAGATGGAATTGAAAGCTTTAGTGTCGCGACCTGGTCCGTGCGCAATACGTCAACTTTTGTACCGAGGACGTCAACTCCAAGGTGGGGTGATTGAAGAGCATGGGATGCCGAATATTACAGCCTCAACCTCAACACCTATTCTTACAAACTTGTGGTTCAAAGCACTTTAAGACAAAAGAAAGATGGCTGGAAAGTTTGAGCCAAAGGTTCCCGTTAACCTGGACCCCCCCAAGGATGACCTGATCTCGCTGGAGACTCTGGCAAAGGCAAACGGTACGGCTTCTATTTTCTCTTGAACCCCACCACCATCACGACATCGCACCATCAAACACGTTATAGGTGATGCATATCAGCAGATCATCTGGGCATGAGAGGATTCATGTTGTTTGCTCTATACTCTAGCCATCAGAACACTGCCCAGCCTTTATTTTTGATACAGACATGATCAGTGATCTTGCTTCGTCATCACGACTCTTGCATGTGAAATAGGCTCATATTTCGGCTGACTTGTGTAATCACAGGTGTTGATGGCGCAAAATGCTATGTGGCAATCAAGGTACGCATTCAGATTGCAACCTACTATCAATGAACCCATTCATGACTGACATTTACCACTAGGGCAAGGTTTATGATGTGACGGGAAACAAGGCCTACCAGCCCGGAGGCTCATACCATGGTGAGTCAGACAACCTCAACCAGCTGGTCGTAATCTAACAGTAACTCTCAGTCTTCGCCGGCAAGGACGCATCTCGAGCACTTGGAAAGACTTCGACCAAGGCAGAGGATGTCAGTCCGGACTGGAAGGATTTGGATGACAAGGAGAAGGGCACACTGGAGGATTGGGTAACCTTTTTCTCCAAGCGATACAATATCGTTGGACTTGTTGAGGGCGCAACAAATCAAGATTAAAGAGAGGATCTTATTCATGTTTAGCTTGGACCTATTATTCATTAAATGATGATCATTCTAGCAATGGTGTCCCCCTTTCGGCGTGAAACTGTCGCCTCCGGCTTAACCTACTTGCACTTGAGCTTGGTAACGGGATAGGCTCGCAGCGTTGAACAACAGAATCAGAATAGCTTTAGATGTGTTAACCTCTGATCTTCCCTTTTCTATAAGCTGGTCCTTGGTCCTATGTGCAGCCTACGTATCGCATTGTAGGCCCTGTGATCTCTATGTCTTCCCCTTGCACGTGTACGCGTAAATGCATGCTTATTCTCGTCTTAATCTATTGAATAAATGCCATTAATAACGGCTCACTATCCTAGGGATATGGACTATTCAGACGGCCACTTATTGCGACTATTGCGCATGGGTCCATGCGTACAAGGACGTGCCTATGCAGTAACCAATCGACCAAATCATTACAATAACTATCTAAAACAAAGAACATTTCCAAACACGCTTCAAGTAGGCGTCTGGCTACGTAGAGATTTCGACACCTTCCCCTATGAACTATTGAAGTGCCAACATCCAGTATGTACCCAAGGCTAATTTGCTAGAATAGCCTTGGAAATTTCTGCTCTCTCTGGTGGTCAATAGTTTATTATGAACGATTGTCTTTTCAGTTTTATTACTTCCTTTAGGTATCGTTCGCAAGATATAGTGACACGTGGACCTGCTTCAGCAAGAGACCTATCCATTCCCCTATAACAACAAACAAATAAGAACATAGGCTACTCGCACATTATTAGTCGTCTTACTGGCCCAAGAAGCTTTCAATTCGTAAGAAGGGGCTTTAATGCAATCCGAATACACCTTATAGATATGATAGACCCACCCATATATAGAGGAATGTTATTTTGGAATAGTGTCCATGACACAAGTTTCATTGTTGAGATAGTGATTACACGTTTCTTTTCGGCTTGCTTCTTCTCTTTACCTACTAAACCACTTGACCGACTTCTATATTACATAAAAGTAGGACAAGAGTCTCCTCAATGTTGCTTGTATCACACTGGAGGCATGTTTCATTCTCAACATGTAGGTAGCGTTGGAGCAGCGTACCGAAGTTTATGCTATGAGGCTAATGAAGTCTTTTGATGGAAAGATCATCTTCAATCAACCGATACGTCAACTTCAAACCGCCTCTAACATCTCCAATACTTCTAAAGCACACGGATTCCCACTTTGATCTCAACTTTGGAGTCTCTCCCGACAATAATATGCACTTGCTTTCTTTACGATCGCATATTGTTGTTTATATAGTCAGCACAACGTGTGTGATATCTAGTATTGTTTCTCTGTATAAGCCACTGTTCATTCAGACGTTGCCTCTATCTAGTTCGGTTTTCAGCGTGTAACAAGACCACCAGAGTTTGGGTTAGGCTGCCAGAGGCCCATGTGGTAGTTCTGTAACCTTACACTTTCTAGTCTTGGGGTTTCTATAGGTTCCCTATATCCCCTCGAAATAGTCAATATACTAAGCACCGTGATATATTTCTCCCTTGGCTTTCTAGCGCCCTCTCTCTCTTGTGATTCTCTGCTATAGTGTTGAGACCATGTCAAATATATCATCTTTACCAAGCCCTAGTTAAGTGATATCAGCATTTCTTAGACACATATTGAAGAATATTTATCGCCGAACTTCTGGGTTCACCCTCGAGACTATCTGGCTCATTATATGATTGCAGAATATACATTCACCCCTTGACTTATGTCCAGCAGATACAAGGCTTGTTGACTTTATACTGCTTTTGAGACACGGCAAGCTCGAATGTATCTCAAGGCCCCTCAAGCAATACAACGCAGGGCCTAGATCCCTATGTTAGTAAGGGTCAACCGTCACTATTTGTCTCTCTTCACGGCTTTCTAGAATTCTGTTTGGACTACTGGCTACTTCAAGATAGTCATTTAGCATCAGCTTCTTCCAGGCCATTGAGTACCCCTCGCTTCAGCTGTCCTCTCCTGCAATGAATAGGTGGTTCAAGAATGGTAAGAACACATACATAGAGGATGCATGCTTCGATAGCCATATATTGCAAGACATTTACATTTGTATTATGGACTCTGTCAGTCCCCTACTTTTGCAGTCCTGCGGATAGTCATACAGAAATCACATGAGGTAAGGATTCTCAAAGTAGGCAATCCAGTACTTCCATCAAATGTCCTAAGGGGTTAGCATTAGGAATAATACATGTATCTAGCTTAAATTCAGCGAAGCTTCGAAGGTGATATAGCCATTATATGAGAACTTTCCCCCAGTATGTTCTATACTCTTACACGTCTATTTCACTTCCATCTAGTCATTTCTCTGCATCAGCTATCTCATTCTTCTCCGGGTCCTCTTCAAAGCTGGCGGCGTTTTCGTAAAGGTATGTCCTTGGTCATCTTGCATGCATAAATGCGGCACAACAAAAGCAAAGTGAGTGGCGACTCTCGGCTTGCAAAACTTTACTTTGTTTGATGGCCAGTTCACTATCAAAAGCATGTTGTGTCAAATCATGTTCAGGGTCACTGTAGGGAATCCTACGAATGACAGAGCACTGAACAAGGACTCAAGCTAATTATAAAGAGTCATACATAAGTAGGTCGCGGTACATATTGGGGTTTGGTTGCTCTAAGGATCTCTAAAAGTACTATTATTTCTACAGAGCTTTGAAAATATCCAATCTTGCCATTGGTAAAGTGCCAGTATTCTCTCTGTCAACTGGGAGTAAGGCTCACGCTGCGGGCGCCTCTGCTTTGCCTTGGCTTGGAGAGCTCATCTCTCGGCCATGCTCCACGCCCCCATCCTCCAGTCCCACAAATTGAAAGGCACATGATTACATATTTACTCTATAGTCCAAATCAAGGAACCAGTTAGCTATGCGCCTGCAGAGTGCGGAGTGCGAGTTTCCGACTCTAAGCAGAGCAGGGAACCGTTAGGCGAGTCTCGGAGCCCGAGTAAAAAGCATCTATACGACGGGTGTCACATCAAAACCATGCTTTTGCTCAAATAGATAGCCCCTCTTATCTCAACAAGTACTTTCGGAGGAATAAGCCCTGGCCTCCCGAGAACAGACTGGGGGTCTATCAAGGTAGCTTCCGCCCGGGATATGAGGTAGATCCGCTACCCGCATCGCCAGGATAAACAGAGACGAAATTATGCCATAAATACCACGATACACCGCCAAGATTCTGCAATAGTGACTGCTAATGCAGGGCATGATGCATGCCTGACGCACGCGAACTCCGTTTTATCGTGTCTTGGGATCCAGGTGATGCTTGAATATTGATACGGACAACATCCGCACACACCCTGACGATGGCAAGTCCAATCACTGAGGGGAACCAGGGGCTTCCTGCAGAGCAGCAAACATATCACACGAAAACAAAATTCACCCCATGCCCCGCGTAACCATGTATAACCTTGACTGCCATGATGAAATGTCCGTGCCATTGATGGTGGCTGAAGGGGAAGCGATGGGAGGTGAGATGATGCGCTGGACGAGACAAAATGACGGCTGGAATGATTTTGCGCTGGCATGCTGCAGCGTGGGGGCACTCCTCTACACAAAAAATGACACTGAGAGCGTGAACTCATGGGTCATGAATGGATATGGATCCATGGATGTGTGGAGCGCCGTCACATATTAAGCGAAAGGGGGGAGTGAAGACATCAGGGACTCAAGGGCACATCTGCCCGAAAAGTATCATCCACTTTATGTACAAGTACTTTGTTCAATCTCTAAAGATAATTACCAGATGAAGAGAGAAAAACAGCAGGCCAAAAGTTCCTTGCAGTAGTGTAAATTCAGAAGCCCTCACTCGCCCCTCCCAGTTGTGATAATGGTGTCTTCATAACCCATCATGCTCAACTTATTTCCCAACACAGAAGTCTTGAGCAACGCAGGCCCTTGTTCTTTAATCACGCTTTTCCAGCCGCACGGCAGTTGTCGCATGGTACCGCCTGTTGCCATGAGTTGCGAAGGACTTTGACGCCGAAGCAGGCGTGGTTTGGATCGTTCCGGGCAAAGTGACAGTACGATTTGAGTCGAACCTGGGAGTGGTTGCATGTGAAGAGAAATTCCTCCCAGTCACACATTTTGGTCCTCAGAAGTCTCTTTTGCTGCAGAATCTAGAAAGGTGGGGAGTTAGAATACAGTATGCATAGGGGTCCAAATCAAGGAGTCGGGGGCTTACACGGTGATGTGGGTTCACCCTCTGCAGTTCTTGAGTGCTAGAAACGGCCCAGCAAATGCGAAAAACGGCCCTCTACTTGCTTTCGCAGAGTTTCAGCAATATTTGAATGGCAGAGATGTCTCATTGCCAACGATTAGGACCCCCAAGGGGCTTTTATAATCTACTCCAGCCAAGAAGTTTATTTTCGAAAGCCATCTCAAGCACCTCTCCGCTGATTGCAAACAACTTCATCCACCAGAAGAATGTTTCTTCCTCGTACACTGTGTGAAGACATTCACTAACTTGAGAGGAAGCTGCACGTTGCCCCATTGCGCGAGGGACTGTGCATCATAGCCAATCTGCCACATCAGACGCATGGTGTTTTCTCAACCAGAAGACAAGAAAATATGACGAGTCACATCATCTCGAGCATGGTTCACCGACAGTATACAGGGAGTGCACATTTTTTGTTGTTACAAACACCAATGTGGTGATGTTGAAGAGCCCGTGGGCTTGTTGGAGTCGCTGACAAGGGGTAATGCAGACGACCGCAACGGCAAACATCAAAGGGACACAGCATTAATATGCAGACACAAGCAATGTGACAGCTCATTTCGTGAACCAGCTTGCTACAGTTGGATTTTAAGCCAGAGTTCGTCTATTTTGGAAAAATAAAAATCATTAATGCGGACTAATCGTTTGATGAAGCTGACATATTCTGGGCCCCCTCAACTCTGCCAAGCAACAACACCATGATAAATCCCCGATGGACTTCGGGGAGAAGTAAACATGGCTTAATTTTCAAACATGGGTATTAAGCCGATCACATCTTGGCAATGTCCTGGCCACACTTGAGACGCAGGCGTGTTTGCTACAAGTATCATGAATGGTGGTCACGCAACACGCTGAATAGGATGCGCGGGATGCCTCCGCACGAGTTGGGCGGACAGAGCTGGAACTATGTACGTGACTTTGATTTCGTACTTTGTCGAATCACATCATTTGTTTAAGTAAATGAGGTAATTATCCCAGAAGCGACCCCTCGCATACTGAAACATGGCAGGATTTTAGAGAGATGGCTGCATTATCACCGATGCTCTTGGAGTCATGATCAGTTCAAGAAGATGCCAAAAACAAAAACAAAAGGTCCAGCTGTAAGGGAGAGGTTTTTTGTGGTGTGCTGAGGCACACAGGAAACAGGGGAATGGAGGCAATTTGACGTGCATTAATCAATGGGCTGCTGTATCACGCGGAGACGAAGACAAGGGATGGCTATAGTGGTGGAATGTCCTAGCACCAAGCCATACACTCGCTTGTACATAGGTAGGGATGGCATCAATATGGATGGCTCTGCAAGTATGATTTCACCTCGACCTTTTTATAAGAGGGTCATAATATGTGTGCCATAGATGCATTTAACGATGCATTTGGCTATTACTAAACAGTGAATCCGCCTACTAAAAAAAAAATGCAATGGCATGCATTAGTAGATCCGGGGAACGGGTAAGCTAGGATCGTGGACAGGAGAAAAGAGAAAACACGGCAACTGTCTGAGAAAAGATGAGAGCATCGCCATGAGTCCCTCTGGAGCTCACTGCCACTCTCTGGAATGGAGGGACGGATGTGCCAGATCCGATAACCTGGAAGATTGGTGGTCCCTCAGCCAGCCGCTATTATTACAGCATCATCATCCCCCCCGCTGCAATCTTGGTCCAGGATAGGATCTGATATGGGAGTGGAGATTGCACCAAAGAACTTCGGCATGTCTCAATCTGCGACTGGCCCTGCTCAATTACAAGCAGGAGACGCACTTCTATATTTACTGGTAATTGTCTACGTGTTTACTTTGTTTACTCATACAATACAAAGATGCATCCCAAAAAATACATTTGAAATAAATGAATGATATGGGCCATACTGCTTGCCTGCCATGAGCATCAAGCTTGGGCTTTATTATAGAGGGACGGGCACACATCAACACTCATTGGTACGCGAACCACGCCTGACACCAGTCGAGTAGGTAAGAGGAGACCAAGAGCCGGGGTAAGTGGCTTGCAATGCCTGAACTGGGGCTGCTGACCGTCGAGCTGCTGTGTTGGCGACAGAGGAACTGCGCAAGACACATCAGCATGCGTGCAGAGCCGCATTCAGGGTAAGCTTCCAGTGCCCAGCATAGGAACATCAACAGGAACATCAACATGAGGATGAAGCACAACGCACAACGCACAACGCACAATACACAACGCAGAGCATCAACGGAACGTTTGGGCTCTGTCTGTGTCGTCACCGGGCAGAGCGTGTGGAGGAGGCGGTTGAGCGTGAGTGGTTGCTGCAAGGGAATATCAATCGACAGGGGGTCCGGAATTCCGCAAGAAAAGCAAAACCCCAAGAAAGAAAAAAAAGACTATAGAAAAGCTGCCACTTGGCATGTTGACCGAAGCATTGACGGGATTTGCACAATTTAAAAGCAATTTGGGGCAAAACGTGCATATAAAAATCAAACAAGAATCGGGTTCTGGGTGTTTGTTTGCTGGCTCGCGCACCACCAGCCATCACCAAGTCGCTATCGATAATTGGGTTATTATCTCGTGACTGGTTGCCTTGCGGCTGCTGCTGCCTGAAATTGGTTGCCTTGTTTGCCCCTAATGTGTTAGTAATTGGTGGTCTCTGCGGCTCTTTGGAGCGCTCTGGGGGCTCTCCTGGGCGGTGCGTCTGGGAAAAGCAAGCAAAAGCCGCGGGCCGCCTTGGACGCCTTGTTTTCTGTTCGCTGCCAGCGCTCCAGTTGCTTCACTTAGGGCCCATTGCTGTGCTGTAGAACATGCCATGGATCCATTGTCGGTGGCTGACGGGCCCCCCTCATTGGTCCAGATGTGCAACGGGCACAACTGCGGCAATCTACGCTCACCGAAGACGCAAAATGAGGCGAACCACGCCCAAACAGACCATGGGGATTGATGATGCCAACGGTGCATCCTTCATCATTTACAATCTTCGGTGATGAATTGCAGCAAAATCCGGTATCTGATACGCCGCTGCAGGAGGTTCTCCATCTTAAGAGCCGCATTCCAGCTCAAGAGCCGCAGACTACTGGTGTCCTCCCTTTGCACTGGCCTGACTCTCCATCATACATTAGGGACCTTCGGGTATCGTATCGTTTCTTTCGTTTTGGCTGCCTCACCACTCCATTGTCTGTCGCGCGGCCTCCCTTCCTCTCTCTCTCTCTCTCATCTCATCTCATCTCGACCTTCGACGGGTTTTCAAGGGACGAGAAACGGTCTAGACAAACTTGTGCATGAGCCGATGCCAATTCAAGCTCGTGAATAGCTCATCTGTCTGCCTGTACGTCTTACTCTACTGCCTACCTCGGGAATCTTCAGCACATTTTGTCCGTCCCCAACACTCCAGGTCTGACGACTTCTCTGTGGCGCACGGCGCACTGCGTCAAACCCCCCACCAATATTCAACGTCCGTTCCCGTCGACTAACTCTGAGTAAAGGAAGCCGTATTATTGAATCAACACGGCCCCCTCCAACGTCTACTATCCTTCTTTGTTTCTTCCACTCCGTTGGCTAAACTTTGGGTCCGCGAAATCGTGACCAATCTGTAGCGCGCGCCATAATCCCAAGGCAGATCACCCACCTCTCATCATCGCATTCGTCCAAAAAGACAAAAAAAAAAATCCCGTCATCTATCCAGTATGAACGCCAGCCGTCGGCACAGCAGCCAATTCGGCTTCAACAGGGGAATGCCCGCTGCCCCTTACAATAACAACAACGACAACAACCAACCGGTGCCGTGGGGCTTGGTGGATTTTTATAATACTTCGGAAGCACCATGGCATCCTCCCATTCAACCTCAGACATCTGGTGCTTTGCCCAACCAACCAATGGCCAATCTCAATTGGGCCTATAGGAGTACCCCTCTATTATCTGACAGTGGCACATACCCTGGTGACTCTTGGTATGGAGGTAGTGGTCCAACCCTGGTTGAAAGTGTGTCGTCTATCCATGAAGACGACACGAGTCTTGATACCCAGGGGGTGAAGCAGCTCATGACGTCCTTCCATAAAGACGACACGAGTCTTGATACCCAGGGGGTGGAGCAGCTCCTGACGTCCTTCCATGTTGGTCCAAGGGAAGTGTTCTCCAGATCTGGACCGCTTGAAGCCACCGGCCTCCACAACTTCAAATTCTTTTGTCAGGGCTGTAACACCTCAGTCAAGACCAAATCCGAGTTAAAGTAAGTCAATACGAAAATAGCTTCGAGTCTCATCCAGACTAACATTACTTAGCAAGCATATTCAGCGTCATAATAAGCCACATAAATGTACTTATTTAACTTGCCCTCGGTCTGGGGAAGGTCAAGGGTTCAGTACCACAAACGATTTGGCGAGACATTTACGGACTGTGCATAAGGAGCATGACCAGCATGGACCGGTATATGTATGCAGGCATGAGCCTTGCATTAACAAGATGACCAAGATATGGCCCAGAGCGGACAACTTCCGCAGCCACTTGTCCCGCTCACACAATAAGAATCTAAAAGCTGATGATGACCTAAAGCAATATATTTATCAGTACGTTCAATTTTTGTCACTTTCCGAGTCCGTGACTAATGTGCTTTTTCTCAAGGCCACAGACAGCGCGTCGACATGAACTCCAGGGCATAGGTCAAGGCCTAGCGTCTCCCGTTGCTGACATTGATCGTGATTGTCAGCCGCTGCATCTTCAAAATTCGTCTGCGTTGAGGACATCAACAAATGCGAATCCACCCAGGAATGTCCCTCAAGAGCAAGATGAAGGTTCTGGACAAATGAACCCACCATCCAGTTGGCCGCAGTCAGTTGCGAGAAATAACATATCACCGGACAGCCTGCACCAAAGCCAGCCAGACGATGTTCGCAATATCAATTCTGAAGACGAAGCAGCCTCTGAGGCAGCGTCTGAGACAGACGGGAGTCCTTTATCACAAGACAACGTCATCATGGAAGAAGATTCCCCAGTTGCGGACAGCTATGAGAATGTTATTGGGCGAGGAAGCGGCGCATGGACATCAGATGTCGAGCCCCCCAACAAGATTGCTGGATCTGAAGCCGATGAACTGAGCATCAGTGCATCTGATTCCGAACAGACAAACAGTGAGCCCAGCGATAGCCCACCTTCCAAGTCGCTCCTTGAAGTATTACATGAGAAACGACGGGACCGTTCAGAACTTATTGAATTATTGAAGTCGATGCCCAAAGATCTTCTGGAGTCGGCTCTAAAAGATGAGGGACAGGCAAACGAGAAGGACGAAACACCCAAGACGAGTTATAACTGTACAGAGTGTAACAAGGTCTTTTCAAGACAATGTGAACTCAAGTACGTTGCTGCTATCACCATATTTAGTGAATGCAACAGCTGACCGATCTACCACAGAAAACATAAGAAACGACATGAGAAGCCGTACGGTTGCACTTTCAAGGATTGCAGAAAATATTTCGGCAGTAAGAATGACTGGAAGAGACACGAGAGTAGCCAGCACTACATGCTGGAAACATGGACTTGCGATGTGAACGGGTGCCAAAAAGTCCGTCATCGTCGAGAGACATTCAAAAACCATCTTCATAAGGACCATCACATGGAAAAAGATGATGCGCTGGTAGAGCAGAAGCTCGAAAAGTGCAGAATGGGACGACACTGCGATCCACGGTTCTGGTGCGGCTTCTGCGTCAAGGTCATAGAGACCGAAGAAGGCATCAACTCGTGGACCAAGAGATGTGATCATATTGACAATCATCTGTTTGGTAAGAGTGGACTGCCAAAGAAGTCCATGAGCCAGTGGCGCTGGCTGGAAGACAATGAAGAAAAAGCAGGATCCTCCGACATCGAGGGCGATGACGAATCCACCAAACCCTCCAGGGCTGGCCAGAAGAGAAAGGCGACCGATGGCTCAGGCGCTGGAAAGGGTAGCAAACGCCAGAAGGAGGAGACATTCATTTGGCACTGTGTAAGTTTTTCGGGGTGTGCTCAGAATCGATGAGCCAAAGTCATCTAACATTTTAAAACAGTGCCAGTGTCGTCAGTCGATGAACTATAAGACGTCATCTGGATGCCTTGAGTGTCATCATGTAAAGTGTTCGAACTGCACACTGGAGACGGTGCGATTCAATTATGAGGCAGAATTGACTCATCAGGGGATGGAGGTGCTGAACCCATGTTGAGCTGAAAGAAGCTTGTGATACAAAGTTTGTGCGGTATGTGATGCGATGAGGGAGTTTTCTGTGTCTCATTTTCTATGCATCTCTATGGGTACCTATGTTTGTACTGGGATTGGCTCCAACAATGATACCAGGTCGGCGTTCTGGACGAAAGGGTTGGGGAGGGGAGGGAGGGGAGGGGAGGCGTCTACAGTGGCACGCGGGTCCGTTGATGGGGGCCAGGCACACAATCTTCTTTGTCAGTGATGGGGGTATTCTTTTTGGATAGCCATATAGACACGCACACGCACACACACGCAGCTTCCCCCCCTTTTGTGCTTCATATCAACGAGTTCTTACTTCGGAAGTTTTACGAACCATAGATACGAAATGTGATAACATCGGAAGCTGACACACAGGAACCTTTTTGGGGGCCGATGTGGCTTGACATGATGCTTGGGGTTGCATCCGCAATGTGGAAGACCCGTAGAAGGACTGCTAGAAGGGGGTTGCTTTTTGATTGAAACATTTGACGTGGCGAAGGGGGGGTAGAGTAAGCCCAGTGTAAGTAGGTTGACAAGGAGCTCTCTAATCCTTTGGGATGGATTCAGGCCGATGAGGTGCAGTGTACCTGTGTGTGAACTAGTTTGAGCGACCTACATGGAGAGATGCAGTTCTACGTAGTACTGCAGCAAGAGGGACACTCACTCCCAGGATTTTACTCCATGTTGGGAGGTATTTTTGGGTTAATTTGGGGCTAATAATAAAGATTCCAAAGTCTTGTCTGTATCTGTGTGTCTGTGTGCGTGTCTTTTTGGGGAGGGAGTGGGCTCCTGGCTTGGTCGGGCAAAGGCCGGGGGGGTCCAGAGAGAGAGAGAGGACAGATGTTTGCCATCGTGATAGCTTCGCATAATGATCGTCGGGTGTGGCAGAGCAACGAGGTTTGTTCACGGGTAAGTGGGAAAGGACCCGCGGAAGCGCGCGAGGGATTAAGCGCCCCTTGGCCTGGCTTTGCAAGGCCCCCAAGCAATCAGCATCAAGGTAGGTACATAGGCAGGATAGCAAACAAAACAAGATGCAGGGAACTTTGAGGGAGAAGGAAAGCAAGGCGGTTACTGCGCCAGGTTTCAATTTCTTCTTTCTCGTTCTCCGGTGGTCATGAGAGAGAGGGGGGGTGGCGAGAGGGAGAGAGAGAGCGCGAGGATGGTGGTGGTGAATGCTTATTCGTTACCGAAAATTGAGAGCTGGACAGGCTACAGGTTGCAGGCCTGGAGGTAGGGGGGAGGTACATATGCAGTTTTGGCTGGAGATGGAAAAAAGAGACGAGCATGGTGGTGGATGGGGGGAGTCAGATGGGCAAGATTGGATGAGATGGTGGTGATGAAGGGCGACGAGGGGGTCTGCAGTCGTGGTTGGGATAATGATCGACCATGTTTTACTTGATGGCGTGTTGAAATCTCGGCCACATCAATCACGCCCCCTTGCCCTGCCGGGGGGGGGGAGATGACAGGGAAACGAAAATGAAAAAGTCGCGATTTGGCTGGTGGCTGTCACATTCAAATCGATCTCTGCCACCCACCGTCTACTAAGTGGTGACGGAGGGGGTGAGGGTATGGGGAGCAAAAAATGGGTACAGTGGCTAGGCAAATGTATGTATGTATATATGTATGTATGTATATATCTATCTATGCATGCACAGAGTTATGACCTCTTTTTTCTTTTCTTTCTCCTTCTCGTGCTGTCTTCTTCGGAAATCAGCCAAAAAAAAAAAAAACCCCCCGCATTAAGTAAAGGCAAGTAAGACAGTGCTTGGGGGGGAGAAGGGTGCTCTGGAGGGGGGAAGAAGGGGGATCAGGAGAAATAGATTGATTGGGGTGGTCGTCGTAGTTTTGGTGTGCGGATAAAAACATAGAGTACATAAAGTCGATGGGGGGGGGCAGACCCGAGCTGAGAAAGGGAAGCGGATTCCTTCCAAGCTGCATCTGTTGATTTGAGTCCAAGGCGCAGCAGGAAAGTAGGCAGCCTCTGTCTACCCCCCCTGCATCTTTGTTTCTTGCATGTATCGCTGAATTATGCTGCCTAGGTATGTATGTAGGTATGTAGGTATGTGTGTGCTCGTGTGCGTGTGTGTACGCGCGTGCATGCATGTGTGTATATACAAGTAGATATATCTACGTACTTGGGTATAGATATGTGCTTGATAGACTGGTGGATCAAAAGAAGCTGGCGTAAAGACGATACCACTACATGACGGCGCACGCAATGACAGAATCCCATGGGTGGTCAAGCCCCTGTCAATCGAAGAACCCCGGTGTTTAATAAACCTTGGACTTTGACTGTTTGCTTGAGCTTTCCGGTTGTCCAATGTTATTCCCGCTCGCGACCGCCGCTACATGGGTGTGGTGATGGGATGCATGCAAGCATGGGAGCAAGCAAGCAAGCACACGCAAACCTATGTGCCTACGAAATACCAGAACAAACAAACATGGGACGAAGAGAAGAGAAACTTCCCCACACCCCCGTCTCCACCCTCCTCTTCCTCCGTCCCCAATGCTACGCTCTCTCTCTCTCTCTGTCCATGCCCGCGGAAAGCTGTATGTCTGATGTCTGCCTGGGTTCCTCCTTGGATGCAGAGGACGGAAAGATTGCGTTCTCGGATGGATGCTACATCGCCTGCCAATCTACCCAGTAGATGATAGGCGACTGAGACGAGGCGACCACGCTAAGGCCAGAAGTTGACTCGACTGCGTGATTGTTGTTGACATTGTTCGACGGAAGAAGAGGGAAGAGGAAGAAGAAGAAAAAAAGAAAGAAGTGCATAATCAAAAAATTAATAATAAAATAATAATAATAATAATAAAAACGCGTCCCTTGGGCATTCTACCCGGATGCTAATACCCCTAGGAGTTAGATAGTTAATGGGCAGGCGGGAAGTAGAGCGGGAGGAAGAAGCTCGGTGTGGCATTTGGATGTGGTTTGCATCGAACCAAAATCCCACGATTTAGTACGAACGGAGTATTTCCTGCACAAAAGGGCCAAAGAGTGAGCGATGGATCAGAGGGAATTGGCATGTCTCTTTTTTTCTTTTTTTTCCCCTTCCTCTTTCTCTCCCGTTACTACTGTAACTGCACCACGTGCTGTAGCTGAGAGGTCAACTGCTTTAGCCATATCTTGTTTTTTTCCCCTTCAACTTTGAATGAAACGGTAGTCCGTCGTCCGGCACGGGCCAACTTGGATACAAAGCTCTTATTTTGCCTTCTGCGCGCCAAGCCGGTGAAGATAGTGGATTGAGTGTGGATATTCTTTTGTCAATGGATGTCATGGAGGTTGGTCAGTGTTGAGAGAGAAAGAGTAGGGGAGGGGGGTAGGGAGATGAATGATTGAATGCATCACCCAGCTGGGGATGAAAAGTGACGACAATGATCCCGTGAGAGGAGGGAAATTACCCAATGCAGACAATATTAGCGAGCGAGAAGAAATGGAGATGATAGATGATGGATTGAACCCATCACGACCCATCACAGTGACCCGAACGTCAAAGTAGCATCCGGGGACTACAGCCATGGTCAGGGAGACGAAGAAGGGGGGGGGGGGTAAAATCCACAGTAATCGGCGAGTGAGAGGGAAGACTTGGAGAGTTGTTGGGGGCACATACGTATGTAGGCACTCTGTAGCTCGCATTCGTCATGGCAGAATGCGAGCAAGACACGATTTAGGAAAATAATAATGCATAAATAAGGTGAACCTCTGATCCAAGAGACCTCATTGGCGATTCTAAGAATAAAGCACATTCCGCGTTGATGGTGTAATATCTTGGTCAGAGAAAGTATGGAAGGGAGGGTATCACAGAACGGTGGGCTCTCGAGTTCCGACGGACAGCGGCGGGATATGATTGGACGGTGCCTTTGTTCCTTGGGGCCAACTGCACGGGTTGATTGGCTGTGCGAGCAAAAAAGGGCCCCGTTTTTGATGGTCCATGGGCGATGGAAAGGCAGACAGATGGGATGGAAGAAGAGGTAATGGATGTATCTCAATGCCTAGGTAGATTGGTAGGTATCTATGCCGATGCTCAATCTGCCTGCCGGGGCCAATGTTGTCTTTCTTTCTTTCTTACGTCCTGGCAGGCGGCGGTGATGGCGTTTGATGCTTGATGCTGGTCGGTCCCGAATGCAGAATAAGAAATAAAAAAAAGGTTGACGCCAATTCCTTTTTTTCTCTCGAATCAATCTGCTGTTTGTTTTGTTTTTTGGGCTTTAATGTTACCTTGCGCTCCAAAGCCAGGCCAGGGTCTGTCTGGATTGACGTGATTTACAGTGGACGGACTCGGTATGGCTACCATGTACGTAAATAGCATTTTGTGTGCAGGGAATGCAACGGTACATACAAGTAGATAATGAGCAGCCAAATGTATGTCTTGGGATAAAAATAAAAGGAATAAGAGAAAGGGAAAAGGGAAAAGGGAAAGAAAAAAGAACTAAAAAAGGAACAAATAAAAGAGCTTGGTGCAAAACGAGCTGAGCTTGAACAGTTAGGTCAAGGCGGTTCACTGTCTCACATCTCATCGCCTCTACAATGACAAATAACGTCACTATCGCATTAAAGAGAAAACCTTTTTGCCTCTTTTTGTCTGTTTCAAGGACCAAAAAAAATTGGGCGATTCCGTAAAAAGAAGTAGTAGCTTTTACTTTTCCCCTCCAAAAAAAATTTTTACCAATCTCATCAAAAAACCAAAACTCTCCACGTCAAAGTTCATGAATCTGTGACGTCCCACATGGTCAGGGGGTCCCTCACAAAACCCATGCCCCTGCATCTGGCCCACGTTGCGGGGATTCCTTCATCGAGATACGAAGAGGGTAGTGCACGCTGGAGGCTGTCTGGCAAGGAAGAGAAGGGGAGTGAGAGAGAGAGGCCGGGTGCTTTTTGCGGCCAACAGAAGCCGAACCAAGGCGCCCCCAGATTCCCTAGTTGGACTACAGAGGAGAGCGTACTAGACTAGGAAGGGAAACAAAGGAGCCCTGGAGAGACAGCAGATTACTGGGTACCCAGCATCTATTTTTTGCATCGCTCGTATCTAGGAATAAACTTTGCATGCTTTACCCAGACATAAAAAAAATAAAAAATTGCTTGTTGCTCCATGGCGTCGGTCAACCTTGAAATGTCCGTTCTCTAGAAAGGGAGGGGAAGATTGACACACAGAGAGAGATGAACAGATGAGATTAGTACCAATATGGCTTGGACGGATAAACAGAAACCCCACGCCTCCTTTCCCTTCCCTCGTATTCTCCGATCCTCCTACGATTGACAGGCCAAACAAAGATGAGCGATCTTCATAAGAGAAGGCTCAGTAGATCTAAATCAAGATTTTTACTCAGAGGACACAGTAAGTAGGTACTACAAATCCTTTCCAGCCCCTTGGAACAGTGTATGGCGACACAAGGCAGACCAGAGTTCCATATAGGGCTGGAGGGGGGAGGGGCTAATACATGGAAGTAAAGACGACAATGCCTCCTTGATGGCGATTCCAGGGGCGCCCGTGGAGACGTCGGTCGACACCGAAAAAAAAATGGGGAATGAAGTCATTCTGCAACGTGACAATGTCTGCTGGGCGTTTCAATGTCAATCGCAATCCCTAGGCACGTGCCCCTGGAAACAACTAGCGGGAGGATATAGAGGCAGGGGAGGCGAAAGGAAATGGAGGACGATAAAGGATTTGGCTAGCATGCGCTATGTCGGCGCAACTCGATGAGTTTCTCCCAAACAGTTGATCTCGACGGAATCAGGATGTCGTACTAACGGCACGGTAAGAAGATGGAGTCCGTTGGATTCGGCAAATGAGATGCGCCAAAGCGTGGAGGTGACAAAGCCACGAGCTGCAACGGGCTGCAACGGGTAGGGCTGGGGCCAGTTCCAACAGTCCAAGTGTCCTCCTACTAACAGGCGGACACTATGGAGGAATAAAAGCAGTCAAAGATGACAAAATTCCATAGGTCCGGGCACTATCTACTGGTATGTAGATTAACGGCCTGGGTGGTGGTTGTTTTAGTTGAGACTACTACCAACTTTAGTCTCCAAGACATGTACCGTCGCATTTGAGATGGTGTTTGAGAGGGGGGCTCTATGGAGGTGGAGTTCGGAGTCGGGAAATTCAGATTTGGGCATGGAGCAATTAATTCATTGTAAGTGCTGACATTGGAACCTTCTTTTTCTTTCCTTTTTTTGCTTCATACTACATACACTACTACCTACTTGTACAAGTGGTACCGCTATACTCGCGTGTCTTGTTGTGTCTTGGAAGTAGAGGGTACGATATCGTACATTATGCGCATTTGTATCCTCATCAGGCATCAGCCCCCGGTATCCCAAGAACTTGAGTCTTACACATACAGGTAGGTAGGTTAATCAATAGCATGACGCATGAATGAAACATTCTTTTTTTCCTCCTGCGCGATGACATGTTTCAGTACGGGATGGAGGGGGGAAACAAAATCAACAAACGAATAAATAAATAAATAAATGAATGAATGAATGAATGAGGTAAATAACATGAAAAAGAAGAAAAGAGAGAGACGTGTAAGAATACATACAGTCTCACTCTACTTGGGACGGTCCAGAATGATCATGGGCGATATTATGAGGCACACACCCACCCTCACTCGCATGGATTCATATGGATGTCGTTGTATCGGATACAAGTCCCAGATTACGAAAGGGAATCGATTTTAGCGGTGATCTGACAGCGGGCACGCTAAAGCGTTTTGGGCGGTTCAAGGTAACTGGTACACCACCTCATCCTTACCTCGGCCTGGGCTAACGAGTTTGCGCTTCTACAGGGCCCTTGAAGTGGCTTTTTAGGTCACTGGTTCAGCGTAGTGTAGCTTCAAGTACTAAAGATGCGCTACTGTAAGTCACTTTATACTAGGTAGGTACACATGTCTGCATGTATGTATGTATGCACTCACGTATCCGTACTGGAAAAGAATAGTGGCGGCCGCCGGACGGACTTGCCGAGCTGTTCAAGGATTGGGGATCAAAAACTCTCATACATACGGGGAAGGAGGAGAGAGACTCCACGTTCTTTTTGGAGCCATTCAGAGGGAAGGAAACATCCCTGCTGATTTTTTCATTCTTTCTTTCTTTCTTTCTTTCCCATCAGCAAGCCACAATCACCAGGCCTAAGCTTCATCACGAACTTTCAAGCATCTTTACCGTCAATCGTCCATCGCCCATCGCCCATCGTTCTATACGACGAGTGGTGGGTATTATTAACAGAAGCGGGAAGGACCAACAGAGAGACACGCAAAACGACAATAGCACCAAAAACAAGCTCAAGACAAGGTCTCACGCCACTTGCCGCCCCCCACTAGCCCTGTGCGTGCTACATCCGTTATTGTGCGGTCCGTCCTGCAGATTCGCTGCCTGGGTGCTGTTGGCACTTCCTCCCTGCCCCTAAAAAAAAAAAGTCCAACTGCCGTCATCGTGTTGTACCGCTGAGATATGGTTACGGGTACTGTATGGGCTCGCCACTGTTGCTGTTGCTGTTGCTCGTACGGCCTTGCGGACGTTGCCGCATTGCTGCATGCCAATCCATCCTTCAGGGGTCTTTGACTCACGATTTGGCTTTTGGTTAGAATCTTCTACCGAAGAACATTCCTATGGAATGCTCAAACAATCGACGCAACCTTGAAGTGTGAGGCACGCATCGAAGGTATAACCTAAAATGGAAAGTCGTTCTAATCCGTCCATGATGGGCATTCGATTCACCAAAAAAAAAACGCCATCGACGATGGCTCCCAACCCTACCGACAAACACGCTGGGATGCATCCTCCGTCCTATACTTTGCTTGGCTGGTCTAACTGACGGCAGAAGAGCCAGTCCATGAGGAATTTCCGGTCTCCCTTTTCAAAATTTCCTCCCTCCGCAGTCCTTCACCGGTCGGTCCTAGCATGCTCTATGCCCGCTTCTGATCTCAAGTTCTTGCCAGTAACTCCATACACCAATTGGGGTCGCGGCTTGAGTTCCGCTAGCGGACTATGACTATGGCTCGGAAATGGGTGGCTCGAGCCCCCTGGATCGTTTGGTCGCTTGGTCGTCGCGCGCTGCGCCATGTTTAGCACCATCCATACGCACTGTCAAATTCAGAGCCATGGCGCATGCTCGGGTCGTTCCTTGTCTTCGCCCATCCACTTTCGGCAGCGGGGGCTAACCGTTCGCCTAGACCAACCGGCCCGCCGCCATAAGCAAGAACCAACTTCGTTTCCTCTATGCAATGGCGCATGGGATGAATCACCCAATCTCTGTCCATCTTCATCTCTCGCGGAATCGGGACTCACGGATAGCGTTGATCCAGCGCCATCCCCCCCTCCATGTCAGAAGACAGTATCCAGAGACACCGTGCAATCCTCGGCAGCACCCTCGTTAACTATTTATTGCCGCCTGGGGAATTTTAACCATGACAGAAGCTCAGAAACCGGGGCCGGAATCATTTGATTTTAGACTCGGTGACTTGTTTGTCCATTGTTTGGTAAGCCATCAGTAACAATCTTGACTCCGGGACAAAAAAAGAAATAATATAGAGTTGATGCAATGTATTCCTACTTTTTTTCCTAAATAAGGCGCCCCAGCGGTGATGCAAGGCACCAGATACAAGTACTTCCACTGCTTCGAGCAAAGCCACAGAAGATGCTGCAGCGATTGAGGCTGGGGGTCCGCGGACCGCAGCATTCTATCCCCTGCCTATGAGACCGCCTGGCCGGGCACTGCATAAAATTTATGCCCCTGGAGCTTTTTGGTTTCCTCTACTTGTCAGTACTTCCGCCCCCAAGACCTTACCAGGATGTAGGGGAGTGTGCATGGCTTTCAGACACACCACAGGGAAATCGGGGTACTAACAGCGTCACTGGCACATCAGAGGTGTTCACATCGCAGCTCCACTGGGGCGCCATTTGGTCTCTTGAATTGGTCAATGTTGAAGCATGGAGTACATACATACAGACAGATCCCACACCATGGACACCACCTACTTATGACCCAGTCGCAAGGTACGTATTGCGGCTTAAATCGATCAAAGGGGGGTGTGTCCAGGACCCAGAGCTTTTACAAGGCACACTCCAAGAGCTTCGTTTCATGGGGTTAGTAGTAGTGGCCGCCATTGTGATGTTGGTCCTCCGCAGTTTTATTCCTATAAACAGGTCCAGTTTCTCCCCTCCAAACCACCCCAAGACCTGTCGTTACCGTCTATGACATTCAATTATATAAACACCTATATGCCCTTCTTCCTGTCTTGTTCTTGTTCTACACAAGTCATCCCTTCTTCTATGCTATTACTCCTACACTGCTCATCAATAACATCTTTGCTGTTACTACACATCAATCTTCGTACCACGGCAGTACATCACTTACAAGAATACCTTCTACCTTCTGTTGGTTGTCAGAGCTTGCATTCAATGACCAATACCTTTCTGTTCTCAATCGAACAGTTGAAACCCTTTTGAACAAGCACACCATACCCGCATCTTTCGACAGCTTTCCAGCAGCACCTCGATACCTACCTACCTACCTACCTGCCTACAACCTTCTATCCCTAGATACCATTCATCTTCGACATGGTTATCCGCTCCTTCCTCCCCGTTGCTGGTCAAGCCGCCCCCAGCACTCTTAGGGGGAATCGGGTGTCTTTGTCTCCCGAGGCTAATGTCAGCATTGATCTCGCCGTCGACCCCAACCCCCCCTCAACCTCTGGTGGCAATGCTCAAAATCGGAATGACGAGCAATCGCTTTCCGAGGGTTCCACCACACCGCTCGCCCAGAACGGCCTTATGCCCGAGATGACTATATGTCCTCAAAATATCTACAACAGTGGTCGAGAGTCTTCTGTCTCTTTCCAGAGTTCGCCGGGTTATAGCTTTGCCCCGAGCCCCTCCATTATGGGTGAGGACTGCGTTCCTCATGACCCAGCTACCCCACCGGACGTCCATGGATTTACTTTCCAACATGAAAGTGTATCCGATGTCCCAATCATGTCGGAACAAACCCCTTACCTCGACATGACAGAGATGCGTCATGCCTTGACCACCACTTGCTATGGCATCGACCACAACGGTTGCAGTATGCCTATGGAACGTAGGATGTTCATGGATGGCTTTGCAAACGGCCCCTTTGAATATGGATACACGTTCAACGAAGCAGCAAGCTCGCTGAGAGCGTCCTACTCCGAAGAGCAAAGATCTTTCAGAGCCAGAACCAGAGCCAGAGTGGGAGCCGGTTACAGCCAAACTCCACCCCGACCTAACGCCGTTCCACGTATGGGACGTCTACGAGGACGTGCTGCCGTTAATAAGAGACAACGCTCCGGATGCCCTGATGGCGCAAGGAGGCGTGATCATGCTTCAAGGTATGATCGTCCATACAAGTGTGTGTTCGAATTTGCCGGTTGCCCCGTCACATTTGACACTAAGAACGAGTGGAAACGCCACGTTCTTAGCCAGCATGTCTGTCTCAACTACTGGGTCTGTGAGGAAGGAAGCTGCGCAACTACCCAGGGCTCGGGCACCCAAAATCGCTCTCATTTGCTCCCAGCCCTTGGCAGTATTTTCAACCGCAAAGACCTATACACGCAGCATGTTCGACGCATGCACCCTGAAGTTGTTGGTTACAACCCAGACTCCCTTGGCAAGACCTCTCCAGAAGCCGCTGAGAAGCTGAAGCGGATGCAGGCAGCAGCCTTCCGAGAGAGAGTTCAACTTCCCGAACTCATGAACTGCCCTCTCGACGGGTGCAGGTTCGTTTTCAGGGGTTCAGCGGCATGGAACTCGCGAATGGAGCATATTGCTCTGCACTTTGACCCCGCTTCTCCCCAGTATCGGTGTGAAGTTCGATTTGGAGGTTCCAACGACACCATGTTTATCGAATGGGCGTCGAAGGATGATATTGGAATCATCACCAGGTCTGGAGATGGATGGCGCCTCTGCGATCTCTTGCGGGGCGACGGTGCTCCACAGAGATCCATTGAGATGACTGATGAGGATGCTGAGGGTGACTTTATTTGAAAGTTTTCAGCGTTTACAGCATCATTTTGATGATACTTTTTTTGGGGGCTATGTCTAAGATGTGGATGTATTGCCTTATTTGTGGATGCTGCCATGTATCCTTTGTCATTTGACACTTTTTTTCTATTACGATTTTTACGTCTTGTTTTCTTTGTCTTTTGGTTTGTTCTCATTCCTATTAATCAAGATACCACACACACACACACAAAAAAAAAGAGGGGAGGGATAGATGGACTTTGGGCATGGATAACGAATGAATGGGCTCTGGGATGTTATGTTATGCGGTGCAGATGGTTTATTTTAGTTATTCACTTCTGGAGTTGTTACTGGTAGAGCAGTCTGCTCAGGACACTCTATTCGTTATTGCGAATACATTTTGGGTACTCTTTTTTTCTTGAGAATATGATTACAGATGCATAGTGATGTGCTCTATACAGCCTCCACGAACCTTGGACTTTTCTTTTCACCGCCGTGATATGAAGGGTTTGTAACACAACATGATGTTGGAAAATGCCCAGCCACGTCGATCAAGCACACACACACACACACACACACACTTCAGCTACCAGATACGATAGGAAGATTCTCCTCCAACCAGCTATGCCGGGGGCTATCATGCCGTACACAGCCGTCAGCCCTAGATGCCTATGTAGTGTACAAACTGACTGACTTACATATGTTCTTCCCCTCTTTCCCACTCCCTTTCCCTCCCTCCATCCCTTCAGCTCCGTCAGGTCCAGCGTAGATTTTGTACATGACTCCTTGGAAATGAGACTGCGGTGGTACCCCAGAAAGGCGTCCGGTCTTTTTTTTGAGACTTGGCCTCTCTCGCTTTAGGGCCTTGGGGTGGTGGTCCTCTTTTTTTTTTTTATGGGGAGGAGGAGGAGGAGGATTTGCCGCATCGTCTTTGGTGTGAACTTGACAGCTACCACACACACAGGCGCGCGCGCACACATACATACATACATACATACATACACGCGCGCAGAGACACCCCTCCATCATCAGTAATGAGATGGAACATGCCCACGCCGCAGTTTGCGCCTCCCCCTCCCCCTTCTTTCGCCTTGTAGTATTGTGGGTTCTAGATGGATACACGCCCCCCCTCTTCCCTCCATCCGACTCGGACATTGGACTGGAGAACAAGCTTTTTATTTTATTTTATTTTATTTTACTTTGCGTCTTGTCTTGTATCCATGTATCTTTTGTAGCTGTGGTAGTCATGTAGTTCTTCTTCTCTTTTTTGTATTGCGTTTACCAAGGAACTTTGTTATCCATGGATACCTCTCTCCCTTTTTTTTTTTTAAAACAAAAAAGTACACTTTGCCCTTTTTCTCTTACTGAGGCACATTACTTGATCACTCACTCACTCACTCAGTTACTCACTCACCCCTTCTTTATGCCTGTGACGACAGAAATGCAACCCCCTCTCCCTCTCCTCCTCCTCCTCCTCGTCCCACACCATCTTGACTTTCCCCCATGTGATCCACTTTCTTCTTTCGTCTCTCGTGCATAATGTATTGTAGACACTGGTTGTTTCTTCTTCCTTTCCTTCTTTTCCTTCTTTTCCTTCTTCTCCTTCTTCTTCGTTCCTGGCCTTCTTGTCTTTTTTTTTAGTCTTGCCTGTCTCATTTCGCGCCGAGATGTGAGTGGTCCATCAAGCGAGCAAGGCGGGCTGCATCACAGATGGGCCATCATCATCACCACCACCACCACTGCTACTATTACTGCTACTGCTACTACTACTGCTTGTACCTAGCCAGCCATCCCGGACCTAGTCCCCTTTTGCGACGGAGCTATTATGGAGTCTTTTTTTATTTATTCTCTAGTTTTAGTTCTATCGTCAGGTCAGTTGTCTGCTTGTTAACGGGCGCTTGAACGAGCGGGACCGGGAAAGAAAAAAAAAACAGGTTGAAATGAGAAAGAGGAGACAGCTAAGATGAGTATGACAAAAAAGAGTGTGTTTCGGTAATCGGTATATGTCGGTGAATTAGAAATTGTAAGAGGAGAAGAAAAAAAAGGTTTTGGCTAGTCATGACAAGAGAGATAGAGAAGAAAAAACACCATCTTGTTATGGGTATAGTCTCGTTAAAGAATAGGCCCGGAGTGGGGGGGGGAGATGAAGCCGGGGAAGAAAACGGTCCAAGGGACGAAGCGGTCCGTGAAAGGGGGGTGTCTGTCTTGTCTGTCTTGTCTGTCTTGTCTGTTTGTGTCTGTCTGTTCTGTCTGTCTGTCCTGTCTCCCTTTACAATTACCCCCAGCCATGAACGGAGAAATAGATGGATGGATGGCCAACGTTTGCAAACCATGGATGCTCATTCTCTCTCTCTCTCTCCTATTCCCTACGAAAAGGCAGATGCAGGATAGCAAACAAAACTCATTCATGCAGCAGACACATCACATCCACGTCTACGTCCACGTCCACGTCCACCTGCCCATGACCAGCATACCATCCATCACCAACATGCATATATATAGACGTGCATACAGACAGACATACAGACAGACATACAGACATACTCAGGCATGCACAGACATGCGTATACACACACATACATGATCCATCATCAAAAAAACCCACCCTGTCCATCACCATCACCTCCACCCAAAAAAAAGACCAACAAAACACACTCCCCTCCCCCAAAATAATAAATACATACATACAAATAATAAACAACAACCCAATCTCGATCATCCAAAACCCCTCCCCTCCCTCTCAGCCAAGATCCAGATTTCATGACATGTCATAAAAAGAAACGAAACGAAACGAAAAAAAAAACAAGCTCCCCCAATGCCCGCATTCACAAAAAAAGAAAAGAGGCAGCCACACAGGACCAGGGTCTCTCAACCACTGACACTGATTGCTACCAGAGATGGAGACAGAGACAGAGAAACAGAGAACGGGGGGGGGGGGGGCGTCCACACACATACCCCCCCGAGGAGAACCACTTTTTCCGCCTCAAACCCCATGAAAGGCCCTGGCCTGGGCGCTTAACCGCAGCAGCAATGCAGCAGCAAGCATCGTTCTCTCTCTCTCACACATACACGCTACCTCACCTCACCTTACCTTACATTGCACCCCCCCCCCCATCATGCGAATCACATACATACAGCTCTCGCCCACCCGCAGGCAACAACTCACTCTTCTTCCCCAATGCCCTGTGGCTGTAAGACAAGGAGGGGGTGAGGGGAGGAGAGGGGAGGACGAAGCGGAGGAGGGGGAGGAAGAAATTCTCCACTGCGTACGCCTCCAGTCGAGGACAGTGACATCGGAACGCCAATCTAGCAAACAAACAGGTCTAGTCCACCCTTGACTGACACATCACAGCTTTCATCACAATAAAAGAAACAGAGACCAAAAAAAAAAGGCAAACTCTCTTCTTCTCTATTCTTGTTGTTCTTACACCCCCTTGACCTTGTCTCAGATGTGCGTGAGGTTGCATTTGATAAACAGACAATAAACAGAACAAGTACTGTCATGTATCTACCTTTTATGCGTTGCTTGCTCATTTCATTATCCAAAGGGCCAGTGTCGCATACATGATACGCATGATACGTGCTACCTTTATCCATTTCACCCCTCATAGACCTTGGATATGTATGCACTCTCCAAAGCTGCTGCTGCTGCCAATGCTGCCGATGCTGATGCTGATGCTGATGCTGATGCTATTCTTGACTTTTCCTATTACCAAAGGCTTAGAAATAAAACCTCATTACATACAAAGTACTCCTTCAATGTCTATCTAGTCCTGTTCATCAGAATCTTGCCGTCACAGACAGATAGCCAGACTCCTCCGCCCTCTCTCTCATCTTGATGTCTATAATACCTGCCCTCGTACCAGGACTAAGCATCATACAGCATGAAATATGCAAATCATCAACATCGACCGTAATAACTAACACATACCAAACCTGAGGGCCTCCCGCATCTGCAATATCCATAATTCATTCAGCCCCCATCCACTTTCAGTAACACTGTCCAGACCTCCCCGCCTGCGTCAACACCATGTTCCGGCCAATGTCAGGGGTCATCCCTGGGGAACACAAACTCGCAGAGGCCAAAGTCCATTGAGCGAATTGCCGTAGCCGCCACGCTTTTTTTCCATACAATCCCAGTCTCCCTCGATGCATGTGAAAGCTTCCAGACAAGACTGACATCACCGACATCGCTTCCGGGACACCAAAGACTGTGTCCATCGGTCACAAACCTTCTGCTTCGGTGCCGGACCGCATCATAGTGTCCGTCAACTGGTACATGCCAGTTCATCAAATCCTCTCCCAATTCCAATAGCTCCAGCAATCGATGCGACGGACAGGTCCAGACTATGATACTGTACGTAATGTCTCAGGAGTAAAACCAAATCAAGTCATGCCCGCTCTCGTAATTTCACCCAAACACTAGCAAGCAATCAAGCCAACAACATCCGCTCACTAACCGCTCCCTCAAAGGCCAAAGGCTATTATCTCTTCCATGTTCATGAATCATGCCGACGTCGTTTCCTCGGCCTTTTTGCCTGGTTTGACCTTTGACTTGTCCACCATGTTTATGTTTCGCTGAGCTCGACGCTGCTGTCTGAGCTTACACTCCAAGGCATAGCCCGGCTCGTTTGCCTTGCGCCACTCTATCCATGCCTCATACGCCTGTTGGTCACTAGGGTCTGGACGTCGAGGTTTTGGCACAGGAGGAGGGCGAGTCACCGCCCCAACGACTGGCAGTGGGCATGCTGGCGCTACGAGACAGGGATTGATAGGTCCAGCCATAGGAAATACCGTGTTCAGAAGAGGTGTTGGTGGAAGACTCAAAATGTTCCCCGCAATAGGTTGCAGAACTGGCTGGCTCGTCAGTGTAGGGAGTGGTGTTAACGTCGGTGCGGGTCTGAAGCACTGCAACTGATCCGTGGCGAGCGGAAGTAGACCGCCGGAGAGCAAGTTATCGAGTAGAATTGGTGGAACAGGACCATAGCCAAACCCCGGTTGGATGCCAGATGTCACAGGAGCTGGCTGGTACGGGGGAACAGGGTCTACCATGGTGTTCGCCGCCAGGTGACCTCCAAGGGGTGCCGGGGACTTTTCAGTCTTGCTGACCAGAGGCATTACGGGAAATGACCGGGCCTCTTGGTCGGAGCACCCAGATATAGCCGAATCTTCTCTGAACCTCATAGCCGGGAATTCATCCCGGGATAGGAATTCCCTAGCTCTTGGATTCAACGTTTTGAATTTGCCATAGTCTTCCATACAGACGCCAGAGTCGTTGGTATCTTCCTTCTTGTGTGACTTGGTTTTGTCGTAGTTAAATCCATCACACGGCTCCGAGGCTGTGTCCACCCTCCTGCCGATACCTTGAACTGGATACCGGAACTTTGAGGTTTCCATGATTTTTTCATTCTTAACATCAGTATCCATCTTTTGGTTCTGTACGACGCTTCGGGTAAGCTTTTGCAAAATTTTCTGAAACCCCTTATCCATAGCTTCTGCGCTTGCGGACATTTTCTGAGCATCAATAAGTGGAACAGAGTGAGCATCAGAAGATGAATGACTGCCGTTAGAAGATGGTCCCTTGCGAGGGGTAGCAGCACAAGCTTGAAGAGCAACTCTGAGCTGTTCTTTTTGGTCATTCCCCGAACATCCAAAGTGTTTTATCGCTTCTCTATTGAAGCGTTGAACCTTCACCAAGGGGTATGAGTGGTCATTATGTGAGAGGCCAAGTTCCAGGAGGCTCAGGGGGCCACCGTCTTCGCGTAGAGGGCCAAGGTCGATATGCTTGTACACTTCATAGAAACCTTCATCCTCAGAATAGTCAGGGTCGGCCAGTATCTGGAAGAAATTGTGTGTGGATTTGGTCGTCTCTTGCATTTCCATTAGAGCCTTGGTCTCTCGGTTTGTATTTGAAAGAATGTCAAACTGAACCGACGCATCTTGATATTTAAATTCATCGCTAGAGAATCCAGATGAATGCTGATCTCTTCTCGCTCTTTTTATTTCATGGAAGCTCTCGTTGGTGGTTGAAGAGCCGTCGGTCTTTTGGCGCGTCCTCCAATTGGGATTGCTCTGTGCCGTGAGTCCCAAAGCCCCTGTCATGAACCTCGACAGTTGCTGATGTTGATACGATTCGGTCTTGTGGGATCTTTCACCCGATGCCTTTCTAGTCTTGAAAGCGCCCAAGTGGCGTGTTGATGGGGATCGGTTCAGAATATCCCCCATTGTCATCCCTTCTTTCCCGTTAGCTAGGATTCGATATCAAAAATAGGAGGACTGGTGCACTTACCCTTCCACGTGGCAACCACGTTAGATTGAATGATTCAGGCCAATGTTTAGGACGAAGAAAATCGAAGCAACAGCAAAAAGAGTCAAGGTATGCTCTCCTGGGCTGTGGATGCTCGGTTTATTCAGATGAACCCCTAATTCAAACCCCCTTGTGATTATCGCGACTTCTTATGAGCAAAAGGTATGGACTCGGGGTCCAAAGGACTGATCGGTTAAGTTTTGAGCTGATATACCGTGTAGTCGCTTTGAGTGATGACAATGAATCAAGTTGATGAGTTGAAGCAAAGGGCCTTGTCAACGAAATGCCCAAGACACCCAAGTTACCTCGAACCGAGTCGGAGTTGCCGACAACTTCTGGCCAATGAAGAGTTGCAGAAGCAAAGCTCCACGATGCTCCCAATGGGCTATACGACGAGGCAGAGAGGTCAAAGGGCTTGTTGATGAAACCGCCTCGAAGCCGATGATGAGTTACCAGCTGGAATCCTAACTTTGTGCGATAAAAACGTCGCTTAACAAGAGAGGGAAAAGGACGCTCGAAATGGGCTGATGGGCAAAAGGCCAAAAATAGCTGTACCTGTTTAGCTGCAATAAAGCTGAGTCCAAAAAGCGAAATCGAGGGAAACTTGAGGCGTAGTCGTGCTGTTGTTGTTGTTTTGGCCGTCGCGTTTTGGTGTTGGAGGGTTCCAAGAGAGAGGAGAGTTGGAGGGGGAGGGAGAGATGGGATGTTTGGGTGGTGGTTGATGATGACGGAGATGCAAGAGCCGGTAGTGATGGAAGTGACAAGTTGCGTGTGTCAATCGCGATTGGCGATAACGCATAACTGCAAAACTGCTTCAACAGAAGTAGTTTCCCATTGGTGTCGAGGACGCAGGTCTGTTGCTTCCACCAAGATCTACACAATTCTCTCTTTCAACTGTTCCTATGGCAACTTGGCAACTTGACACTACAGCCGAAAAAGAGTTTCTTTAACTTGTGACAATTTCCTCTAATTCCTTAAAGATTGATATCAGATCCAGTAGTCGTACATCCATCTCCTACCATTCATCAACTATGGCATAGCATGCCTTGCACCAAGTCACAGCAGTCACCAACCCAAGAGCCATCTGCACAACAGTCAATCTAGTAAAGTTCATAACTCGTATTGCATTGATTCGATCCAAGGACTAGAACACTCATTGATACAAAACACGACGCTCTCATCAAACACCCAGCAGCAGCAGCAGCACCCATCATTGTCGTCATTTCCAGGAAACAGTTTGCCAACTCCAAAAAAGACAGCACCATAATAAGAATATCCTGCCCAGTCTTGACAGTTCTTCCAATCATCATCAACATGTCTAATTCTGAACAGCCAGTCCTCCAATAAAGGCAGCGAATGCTTTCTACAGATATAATTAGCAATAGTCAAAACACCTCCATCCCTCTGCTGGTAACTTACGGCATTCCTGGTCTGCAGATACACGGTACCTGGGCCAGTAAACTTGCAGACGAGACCTTCTGCTGAAGCCATGCTGGAGATGATGCCACCAGATGCTACTCTTTCGAGGGTATACTTGGTGTTCCATGCAACAAGATGGCCATTGTCTACCATATAAGTCTCTCCGTGGGAAAGCTATTTCCAAATCAGCACTCTATCCAAGTCCAGCTAAACTCGTTAAACTCACATCTTTCCTAATAATGGCACCGAAGCTGGATACCCATAGGATACCAGTTCCGCTCATCTTGTAGACAAAGAGACCCTCGCCACTGAACATGGCCTGCGAGAGACCCTGTCGCTTATGGTCCTTGACGACAGCCTGTGTCGAGGCAAGGTACGCGTCATGGCCTACAGACCACTCTGTGCGCCCATCCAACCTAATACTTGTGATATCACCAAGCGACGAAGGCGCGAGAAGCAGCTCACCAGGCCCAGTGTAGCTGGAACTGTTCATATCACCGCCGGCAATCATCTTCTTCAAGCTGAACTTGACAGTGCCCTTGAGAGTAACAGTGGGGGACATGGCAACCATGGCGCCTACCACAGATTAGCAACTACGTTGAGCATACACGTTGTATACGTCTCTTCCACATACCTGGCTTGGCACTCAGGGGGCAACCCATTGCCAGCTGGACGGTCAAGATGGTGTTGGTATCTCTATGGCTGATGCGATAGCTACCTCCGTTAAAGGTTCCAACATCATCGGCAGTTCCAACAGCTCCGGCACCAACAAAGTTGGCTGGCGGCGGCGCACCGGTACTCGTGCCCGCAGCCGGATGAGCCTGTTGTGGGTGTCCCTGAGGTGGATGCCCCGTCTTCTCCTGAGGATATGGGCTGTTGTTCTGAGGATACGAAGGAGGAGCACCGCCCTGGGGGGAAGCCTGTTGCGGTCTCTGGGCGTCTGGGGTAGGGTTAGGTCGCATCGCCAGGTTCAACTGACCCGATTGGGAGTGGGCATGTTGCGGCGACTGTCCAGCGGCGCCAGCGGCGCCAGCAGGAGGAGGGGGGTAATGGCCCGGAGTCGGTTGCTGAATCTGGGGCGATGGAGTATGCTGCTGAGGCGGCGGATATCCTGCCTGGCCCGGAGAACCGGCCGGGGGAGAGGCCTGGGGTGGAGGAGGATAGTATTGGCCTTGGTTCGCGGGAGGTGAATTCGCAGGAGGGGCATATTGTTGATACTGCTGTTGTTGCGGAGGGGCATATTGCTGCTGCTGAGGGGCTGTTTACAGGGTGTCAGAAAGGGATGGATCATCAATTCGCAAGGGGACCGTTGGAGAGTCACTGACCTCCTCCCGCGCCAGGCGGAGCTGTGAAGCCTGTTAGCAACGAAGCTCTCTCCTTCTCAGATCGCAATTGGGGATTCGCATCTTACGTGGATAGTAGTTCTGCTGATTAGACATGGTTGGAGCGCGCCCAGGTACAAAGATGTCGAGTTATCGCCGGGTGGTTCTTCTTCGTCCTGTTCTTCGTGTTCTTCTTATTCTTCTTTGTCGTGTAGCCGCCCGCTGAGTTGTCGAAGCGAAATTTGGCCAAGCGGTGGGAAAGGTTGGCGGGGAATTGGTTAATAGGGTTATGGGTATGCGAACGGCTGAGAGCAAAGGAGTTGTTGGCGACACGTCCCCTGTTCCTAGACGATGAGTTTTAAATACTTGTAGGTATACTTGCAAGGCAATTGATGAGATGGCATGTGGCCTCAGGGCAGAACAAATTCAATTAGGGGTTTCCGATAATTACTTGTATTAACATTGTCCGACACGAAACACGGGCAAGGCAGAGGACGAGGCACTTCCTGCGCATGCATCCAGATGTACGTGGAGAGTAGGTACCTTGAACTACAGCTACAACAATTACCAGCTATTACTACTACTCTGATGCTACCGTGAACGCGCAGCATCGCCCGCGCCACCACCAAGAAGCTGCCCACCCACACACACACCCTCCTACGGAGTGCCTAGGTAGCTGTTTTACCCCGCAGGGACCTGAACGAACCTACTAGGCTGCTGTACCAGGCAAGGTAGCACGGTAGCCAGTGAGAATGTCAATGGCGTAGAGCCAGCCTAGAGCCTTCTCCACTGGACAACCAACTTTCAGCGGCTCAGCCATTTCCTCAGCGCCCCCGCACAGACAAGCCCGTCAATTGGCCGGTGAGGTGTCAATCGTTGCTGGCTTTCTGCTGAGACCTCCGTAGTACTAGTGCGTGCTGCTGCTGGAGTTGGCGCTTAGTCGAACAGCCCTTTTGATTCACAAACTGATTGATGGCGAAGTTGAGTCAGCTTATTTAATAAAGAATAATTAAAAAGGAAAAGAGAGGAAGAGAGGGGAAGAGAGAGAGAGAGAGAGCACTAGCAGATGATGATGATGATGATGGAATCAATGCAATGCAAATCATTCTTGTCTTCTTCAGGCAGGCTTTCTTTTTTAGAACCATTCGGTAGGTATGCAATCGTGCGTTACTTGTCGCCCGCAACACTACTGGGTACCTACAAGGAGGTAGGCTTGCAAATAAAAAAAACCCAATACTGTGGTTCAGCCGCTTGTCAAAAAACAAAGTTAGGGGGTTTAGTAAATAAAGATAAAGTTGAGCGCAGACATTAGGGCTGAAGAGATCGCTTTCAATATTGCTTTTTTTTTTTTTTCCTTTCCTTTCCTTTCTTTTCCTTGCCTTCCCCCCTCCATAACAACAACAACATCAAGCGACGGCAAAGCACAGTCGGTGGCTTGAACAAGGCATGGGTAAGCTTATTTCGTTAGAACGGACAGTCCATCCGTCCATACACACGACATGGACGTTTGGTTTGTCTCAAGCAGAGTAAAAGAGCCAAGCAAAGCCAAGCAACCCAAGTCAATGGTAGCGGCGGCGGCTTTTGGTGGCAGTCGATAGAGTCGTACTGATAAATGAATCCCGAAGTAAGACGGCGTTCAGCAGCAGAGATCGCCGGTAGTGCTGCCCCTCCCAATATCCCGGTCATGGCATGGCCTTGTTGCTTAAACAGAGTACCTACACGATGCACAACTCTGAATACATGCATGCATACATGCATACGGAGGATGTAGTAGACAAGCTGACCTACCCGGGATAAGAATAGATTGCAACGTTGCCCAAGTATCTCAACCATCCATGGTACGACTGTTGTTGGTAGAAATTACAACTACCAGGTTGATGATAAAGGGAAAGAAAGAGAAAAAAACCTACGTTGCCACATGATAATTCTCCCAATCGACAACACCATTTGCTGATGAATCACAAAACTATCCAATCGGACTCTAAACTGTCCCCGAAGCATCTTGGCGGAAGAACTCTCTGAGGCTCTTTTGTGATCCTGGACACTGAAACTGGCCCCCCCTCCGGCTATCGCTAGCATGATAATCTACTCTCCCCCCCAACCTATTTGAGACTTCAAATCATCTCGCCAAGAAAATGATGGAGTTCCTCGGAGGGTATCCTAGTCATGCAAGAAACCCATCCGAGCATCCCTCGTAGAGTTTCTGGTAGAACCACCAGCCCAAAGAGCCTCAATAACCAAGAGAGAAGAGGGGAGATGGATGCTGACGCTATTCCTGAAACGTTCGGATAAATAGAGAGAGAGAGGAGGTGGAGGAGGAGGAGGAGGATAGTTGTGGATATCGCCAAACAAGAAAATGGGTTCCCTCAAATCCACTTTGCGATCGGGTATTTGTAAGATGCATACTCCGTACGGCAAAACTAACCCAACGACAGCAAGAAAAAGGCCTTACCCAGCCATGCTTGTTGAAACGACCGAGGATCAGACTCCCGGGCTGCCGAGAGTAAAGGACCGATCCTCCAACAGCATGGATCGATCCCTTCACCCAGCTCAACCCCCCCAAGCCCTGATCAATGCGCCAGCTTCCCGAATTCTTGGGATCTTGGGATAATGCGACCTCACAAAGCCGCGAATGCATGAACGATTATAGAACTAGCCCAGAGGTGGCAAAGCAAATCGTTCCAGAATCCTCATGAACAATGGGGGGAGGGCACTACCAAGCCCATGGTTTCATCGTGGAACAAACATGCCCAGTCAACCAGTGTCTTTCCCCCCATGACAAGAAAACGCCTCAACCTTCTTCTTTAGCGCCATGTCTCCATATCAAAACACCGATCCTGTCCAAAGGAACCCAGGAGAGGAAGAGACAGACGGATAGATAGATAGAGATTCGCAAGCATAGTACGTTTCGGTCGCAGAAGTATTGGAGAATGCCCGCCGCGTGTCAGCGACCCAGAAAAAAAAAAGCAATCCTTGTGCATTAGAGAATCTGTTTGCCTAGCACTTGCAGGTCAAAGTTTGCCACCAATGGGAACGCTGACCGTTGCAGCTCCGGGTCCCCCAAGATCTCGACAAACCCCTCCCTCCCTTCCAAAGTGCCATGCCATGGGGGCCCTCGTACATACATAGAAAAGTCGACAGATATACATACACGATATGCTTGTCCGCAGAGAGGAAGGATTCATCGCTGTCCAGGTTCAGGGGAGTCGTGGTCCCAATACCAGGAAGATGCCCCCCTTTCGATAGTGCACCCGATAGTCGTGAGTGCAAAGTGCGTCCCGCGTATGTACGGTTGCGGAACCGTGCCCTGCAACAAGCAGCGACACCCACGCCGTACCCTGTCCCTCGCCATGGGCTGATGCGGGCATGAGAGGTGGAAAATAGACCGCCGGGGGTTCTCTCCCCCTTGCCTTGCTTACCAGCATCTGTTGATTTCAACGGCGACGGGGTTACCCGGTATATGCTAAAATTTTCTCCTCACGTCTGTCCCGAGAATTTGGGAATTACTCCATAACCCCGGCGATGAACGGCATATGACATATGACGAGGGAAGAGTATGCCTCGTTTTCATCGTACCCTCCTACGCGTATGTCCAAATATGTATGTAGGTTATTGCCAGGTTTGGGCGATGGCCCGAGAAGGCGCTCAAAAGAACAGACAGGGAGGTATGGAAAGATTCCGACCTACCTAAACCGAGGCTGCTAGGCAAACAGTAGTGCCATGCCTTCAGCTCTAGGTTAATCGAAATATCGTGGAAATTTTTTAAGGCGTCAGTCAGGTGAAGAAAGCCCATGCCCTGTTCTCAGCCTTGACTCATAGCGTCAAACATATTCTCTAATGTTTGACTCGATATACTGCTTCTGCGATTCCAGCTCAAGCAAACCCGTGATTGATCGTACTTCAGGGTCCAGAGCAAATCTACAAGTATTTAGATATTTTAGAGAGAGAGAGAGAGAGAGAGAGAGAGAGAGCACACACCAACCTGTTGGTGGCAATGGCTCTTCCTCAGCCTACACATTAAGCTGCAATATTTTGCCTCCTCTCCCACACTGAGAAGCTCGTCACGAGTGAGGTCAAGCTTACAGGAAGAACTAAAACAGCGTAATAGCTGATGAGTCTACTCCGTATAAGACTGACATCAACCTCCGTTGGTCCGTAGGTTCGGTATATCTCGAAAGACGCACATACCAGCGTCAAGCCCGGTTACCAATGCCAGCGCGCTGGGCAGCGGGATGCAAAAAAAGAACCACAATTTTCTTCAAGCGAAACGACCCCGAAGCGATCCATTGCCCATGATCATTCCATAATAAAGGGGGTGAGGGGGGATCCATTCTGTACCGGGTCAGGGGAGGACTTTTGGGGAAAAGACCAATATCGGCCGCCCGATGCCCATGTCAGTGTTATGACAAGCGCATGCTGACGGAACCCAATTTTCTTGACTCAATAGGGCCAAACTTTATGGTTTAGAAGGAGTGCCTATTCAAAAACATGCTGAATACTACCGTGCGTCTGAGACGAGGCGAATGCTTGACTGACCCAAACGGGTTAACCACAGGATGGGTCACGACAACGGGCGGCCGAGACGTGAGCAGAAAAAGGAAAAAATTCTCCGTCGGCAAATGTCTAAGCGTTCTCGTGAGTTGTTCAAAGGGATAATTGACTATCCACGCCCGCCATGATTCACAAATAATTGGTTATCCCTCGCCAACAGAGTCAGTAGAAGGGATCGGTAAGACCCCTCAGCTCACATTTACCCAGCGCCATGGTTCGACCACTTGGCAGTGCATGCAGTGTATATAGATAGGAATCCATCCATTCAGAGGAATGGGAACGGGATCCATAAGGCCAAATTGTTGGGTGGTGCGGGTTACCGGTGACACGACAACGAAGCGCCGACGCCATCCCATGTGGCTATTTCGCACAACCGGCTTTGATCTAATAAAGGAGTTTGAGGTGGTATTGCCATCGCAAAACAGGTTTACCGTAGACACTAGCATGACGATCCAAACCCTTCGATCTGCAACATTCCTAGATATAGAGTCGCATAATGATGAGAAAGATGGCAGATGGCAAAGATTAAGAACCGCCCACCTGTCAGCTTGCTGTTGGCACCGTGTTCGGCCAGCTCCGCCGCAACGCGCTACATTCGTCATTATGTCTTGTCTCGTTCGTTTCCCACCGTTACAGACGGGGGCCGTGTAAGGGACCCCCAAAAAGTCTATTCACATGTGTGGTAAGAGAAGAGCTTGGCTAGGAGGACACAGAGACGGCTTGACTTGTGTTTGCGGATCTTCGCAAGGACATTAGGAGTCATGAAATGCGATCTATTGACTAGAAGCGGAGGTGCAGGGCAGTGCCAGACACGGCACGATTCGCCTCGTTTCGATTCCGCACGGCTCATGAATCAAAGACTTGATGAGAGTCCAATCCATGCCGCGCACACGGGACGGAGCTCGCTCGTGAGTGGTCGGATCTCGACGGAGTATGAAAATATGTCTTGGACGTCCAAGGACCCTGCGCTCGGCTGTTTCTTAAACGTGTACCCAAGTAGGAAGAGGCTGCATTGCATATAAGTCGATCCGCGCGCAAATGAGAATGAATTTCCAATGATTACGGTGACCCCCGTCGGATTCTCACTCAGTCATGATCTGGCCATGTCCCGCGATCGATTCGGCGTTCGGCCTAAAACATGAGCAAAGGGAGATCATGACTTGGAGAAGGGTCCACATGGAGCAAAATGTGATTCGCTTTGAAGACACGGAAACAGTAATGAAAGCAAGCGAGAAACCGTTTTCAGACATTTGATATTCGAAACGGAGAAAATAATGACGGAAGAAAAGGGAAAAAGGGAAGAAAAAGAAAAAGAAAAGAAACAAAAAAAGTGGGATTCGATTTGGGGGCTGCATGCTTCCATTCTCCGTCTTCTTCTGTACAGACGGATGGGAAACCCGGGAGCTTGTTGCGTTGCGTCGTGCTGCGCTGGTCCTGCTGCAGCTTTTGCTGGGTTGGGAATATCGAGATGCAAGACGACTCAAAGTTGGGATCGTAGTGTTGCGCTACTGATTCGTGAGGTGACCACGCCGCCGTAAACATGACTGACGTAGCCAGAGAAACAGCCCGTCGAAATTGGTGGGTGTCAGAAAAGACGGAACAAATTGGGTTCTGGTTTCTCTGGTAGATCGATGTTTTCTGTCCCGTGTTTTTCTGACACGGAGTTGACTCCGGTATGGGGGGGAGGGGGGCTTGAGGACTTTTGGGGGAGAAAACAGCACCAGGATTCGACGGGACCCTTGTCATTAAGAAGGACGGGCATTGGATCCAAGTCAAGCAAAGCCGCAGCGCAGTGTGCAGGCATCATAAGCTCATGGGATACGGTCCGGTGCTCGGGGCCCAATCGCCATGCACCATTCACGGATCCTGACCCTCCCCAATGCCTGCCCTCCCTGCTCTCGCAGATACCGCCGAGAGCCAGCCCAGAGGACTGGGTTCAGTTACGCGGTAGCTACAGCAGTAACAGCACGTCATAAGGTGCTGTACTGGGGGGAGGGGGGGATACGGATACGTCAAGGTAGCCGCCGGGTACTCACATGTGGTCTCACTGTTGCACCCTCCCTTCCCTCGCGCGCACACACACACACACACACATGGATGGTTGGAGGCGGGTGATTTTCATAGCGGCAGTTAATAATAAAAGGGTTCCAATACGATCCTGCGAATGCACTCACTCAACACTGAAGAATAGCGATCGTTGTCCATTCATGTCCGACCATTAGACGTCTAATGCAAGTATGGTTGTAGCAGAACCGTTCCGGTTCCAGGTTGCAATTGCTCCCTTGGTCGAAGCTGTTTAAGGCTAAGGGCGCTGGGCTTGGGATGATGATCCTTGACCATGGGCAGGTTTTTTTCTTCTTGCCGATGACCTCGGAGCCGAACGCGGCAAGCAAATAATAGACTCACACATTATAGCGTTACTCCGGAGCACACTCCGTTCAACTCCGTACCCAAGGTCATAGCAGTGTACTCCATGCCTACACACATGCGTGTTTGTACAAGTATGTGTGCTGAAGGAGAGGAAAAAAGACTAAAAAAAAAAAACTGCATGCTTATCTTACGGGAAAGACAAAAAAGAAAAATTGAACCAATGCCGTGATTCCTCGTCGTAGCAATCTCTGCTAATGGCACCAGCTCATACCTACATTCGGGTACAGCAACGCAGAAAAGGGAACCAACAACCAGAAAAAAATCTCTGCCTTATGCACCCTGTTTCAACATGGCACGTTTGGTGTCGGGCTGGTACGAGACATGCGCACGAGAGGAGTACATTAGTGGATGTGCTGCTGTTTCTTTTGCTGCACACCGCTGGGGGTTCCCCTTCAGCGGAAATGGTCCGCATTTTAGTGCATCTTTAGGAGGTCCGTACATGAGTTATTAGCGGAAGTGGACTTTGAATGCTGCTGCGAATACCAAGTAGTGTGTACTAGCTAGTAGGTACTGGTAGTAGGCATTTTATGATGCATGGCATTCGCGGACTATTTGTTTGTTACTTGTTTGCTGTTCTTACATATGAGCATATATATATGTATGTATGTATGTATGTAAGTGCAGGTGAATGGAGTAAACAGTAAGAAAAGATTTGGACCATCCTCTTTTTTTTCTCCGCAATATTGAATGTGTTCCGGCAATATTGGTAGATAGATTGGCAAACATACATGGCACCTCTCCACAGCAACCCAAGCAACAACCAAGTCACCACCTGTACCGTCCAGTCCCGAACAACAACAGTAACTCGTACATGTACATTCTTACCGGTCTCAGTAGTCCCAGTACGTAGCATTAGGATTGCCGGATCAACCAACAAACCAACCAACAACGCATGCATCGTGGAGGAGCCGTAGGAATCATAATTATCAGGGAGAGGCGAGGCGAGGCGAGACGTCCCCAATTGCTGGCTGTCCCGTCCCGTCTTTCTGCACCATGCCCAGTCAAGACGTGCTGCTGCTGCTGCTGCTCCCATCTCTCGGGACCGGCTCCGCTCAAATAAATCTTGCCTCGCAACTCGCAACTCGCTACTGGCTACCTGGTTAGGGAAGACAAGGGACGTTGGAGACCAGGGACGCTGGGGACGCTAAGAGCGCTAGCAGTGCTAAAATGTGTTAGGGGTGCTTAGTGCAGAAACAGGAGCCCGGGGGGTGCCCTGAGGGGGGGAGAGAGGAGGGGGCCCTGTCAGGCATGGCGGCCAAGCACCAAGTTACCACGCCTGCTGGCCCGCTAGCGCGCTCTCCCGTGGATGCCTTCATAATTAATCCTGGAGACTACTTATGGATACCTCCTAGTAGCATCCCCACTGGCGCCTCTTCACCCTGGTCGGCTTACCATCTCATGTCTCTCCTTCTCTCAACCAAGTGTGCAGGCATATCTCTTTAAAAGTCCCAGGCTCGCTGATCCTCGTTTTGGTTGTTTTCCTCTTGAGATTGCTTCGCCAATTTTGTATTGTCGCTGTAACAAAACCATCGACTTTGATCACCATTTCGACTTATTGATTCTCATTCATACCACACCCAGTGTTGGAGAATCTTCACCTGACGCTAATCAATCTTGATCCAGTCAAGTATTGACTCGACACTGCTGAAGCCCTCAACCTCACATGGATGCTTCTTCCACGACTACGACCACGACGACCTAAACAACATTCCCATCCCCATTCTCATAATCACAATGGAGCCTCGATGCCCTTCACCCGTCGGGGTATCTGGTCCCAATGATATGCTCTTACCTCCAGTGGCGCCCATGATGGATTCACTACCGATCCTTGCCGGGGAAGAATCCGACTGCGAGGACAGCATGCCGGCCCCGAGATGCCTACCTGCACGACGACAGCACGGCAGGAATGCTGCGCTCATGGATATCCTTTCCCGAAGACTTAGCCGACACACTCTTATTCAGCAACGATTTCAATCAAACACAACCTCCTCTCTACCTCAACTCCCTTCACTACCAACCACTCGGCCCTCTGCAAGCGGGATGCCGAGCCTTGGATCTGCGAACATGGAGATTGATTCAGATGGCAACTACGCTGCTCCAGATCCTGCTATCCTCAAAGCATTTTCCACATCCCGCTCTGGGAGAAGCCGACGCGATAAGCCAAGATGCGCTGTACCAAAGGCACCCGAAACAGTTGCTGATGCCTCCGCTGCCGCCCGTGTTCTCGAGAGATTGCAGAAGAATGCCGAGCCAACTTCAAATGACACCAAGCCGGTCATATATCAGCTGACTGCACTTCCGGATATCGAAATTGATACCACCAACAAGATGGATGACCTGGAGGCGGACGAAGGATATGCTGCTGCTGATGATGACTTTTCTTGGCTGGAGCAGGAGCTTCCCTCAGGAGTCAGTATCGCTGGAGTCCTAAAGGACCGTGGCATTTTGCAATTTAACACGTCTGCCGAGACGGCATTACGGTGCCCCAAGCTCGTTAAGAATGTTCCTCGTATGCGCAAGAGGCAACAGAAGAAGAAGGAGCACAGACTCAAGGCTGCGGCGGCGGCCAATGGCGAGAGCAGCAAGAACTCGGGGATAATGACTCCTCCTGCACTACGATCCGTTCGATAATTCTACTATGTGCGGCATTTATTCTATTCACATCATTATTCATCATTTATCGGCGTTGGACAGCGACATAGAGCGCGATTGCATTCATATTCTTTTTGTTTTCTTCTTCTTTTTCTTCATTTTTTGAGCATTTGCATACTTGATAGACTTGATGCATGAGCGCAGGCTTGCGATTTACTTTATATCCTACATGGTTCGTGTCGAACCTGGTCATGGAGTCCTTGTCTTATTAAGAGCGTGGAATATATTGGGCGTTTACCTGGAAAAAGGCACTCAAGGGAGTACCATCATGGGCGGCAGCACATAATAGCAACGAAAGCGTTGGATTGGGACGGGATTGAGCGTTGTTTATGCGGGGAACGATGGCGCAGAGTGAGGGTTTGTCCAGGATCATCATCTTTTGGGATAACAACAGTACTGGACAAGGCGTTTATTTGGATATGTGGGCTGCATAGTTATGCAGCTGGGACACATGATGACCACTCAAATGCGAGGTCCTCTTGCATGGCTTGATGTGCCTGCGGGGATCTAGTGCCCAACTGTGGAACAGGAGAGGCAAAGGGCATATGTATGTAATGAAGAAATGCGCATCACAGACGAACGGTCTGTGTGTACCAAAACACGATACCATATATCTGATGCAATAAAGCACGCAGACATACACTCACACACTCGCACACTCTCGGACCCTCTATTTTTTTTGTGACCCTTTGTACATTGAAAGAAAATGTTGAGACGAACAATGACATCTTCACCACGTGGATGGATTGTCCATTCGTCCTCAACTCCTGGACGGCACTTGGGTCAAAAGGACGGAGATTGTCACCCACTCTGATGACCCGATTGACATCCATGCCTGTCCTGTAGCCACAACCAACGGAGCCAGAGCCGTAAGCTGTAGGCATGGAGGGGCAGGGCAGGGCAGGGCAGGGCATGACTACCTGTGTTCCCACCTTGAGGTCCATTTGATTAATTGAGTTGATTCCAGAGACTCGGACTTGGGAAAGCCAATGTGGATTTGCAACTCGGCATATGACTGGTGGACAGGAGTGGGCTAAACGTACGAGGCACCAACAAAGCACCAGTCAAACTACTACGCCATGCTAGATACGCCATACGAGGTCGATGTGACTCGCCAATCCAGCTCGCTTAACTCATTCGGTAGTCAGCGAGTATTAATTAGGCAGGCGGTGAGGCCAATACTACCCCATCAGGTTCAACCTGCTTCCTACAAGTAGCAAACACGGCAGAATCGCATCGTCATGTTGATTTGCTTGCTCCATAACGCCGTCCAAGTCTGTGCTGTGCTTGCATCTCGGCCGCACCGCAAACCTCATCGCATCCTCTCGCTAGTGAGGGCTGCTTCATAAGCCACGCTATCTTGAATTTCGCTTCTCCGCTGTCTTATCGCCGGCTTTCTCGAATGGCTTCTCGGAAGCTTTGAGGTGGTGTGACGCCAGGGCGGCATTTTGCAACGCAGCACAGGCGTGATGATGGCGCCGCCGCACACCATCTTGGGTTATTGCATGTATGATCGTCTGTTCGCCACGTGCTGGACACGTTTTCCAGAAGGCTGGGAGTGGTTGAGAGACTCCTTAAGTCTGCTCGGAGACAAAGAGTGATCATCGCGTTGCTTTGCCCCAGTCATCTTTCCCCTGGGGAAAGGCGAGGTGGTGTTTTGTTGGCCGTGAGAGACGGCGTTCGCTCGGCCGATATCTGCAGGTCTTGATGCATGTCCACAAGTGTGGCATTAGAAAAGACCGGACGAACAAGTGTTTGTAGGAGGGGACGCACGAGAGTATCGGATCCCCCTTGCGGGTTCAAACCTTCATTGTACCTTACATGATTGGGGTCCACGTTTCTTTTCTGCCGTCAAAGCCTTTGTTCTTGCCTTGGCTTGTTACGGGGCGTTGCTGTCGGTGCGACGGTTGACTTGGCAATGGCATTCTTTGCTGAGACATTGCATCGTGAACTAATCTGCAACTTCAGACACAATGGCTCGTGGTGTTTCAATGAGGAGAGATGCCAGCTGAGCCAAAAAGAGAGATTGGAAAATATAGATCGGCATGACTGCCATGGACGACGTGCATTAACACCGATGACTTAGATACTCGATGCTGTCGGTATTGGCACTCGTGTGCTCGATCCAATGGAGGGCGAGGGGGGATGCAGGGGTGAGCATTGAGCACTGGACCGCATTATCATACTACGTTGTGTCTTTGGTGGGCCAAACTGCGTTTCAGCCAACTCCTGCTCTCCAATCTCTCGGACCCTATGAAAGGCATGGTTCACACATTGGCCCAGGCAGATGCTCAAACATGCTCTTTGCGCCTGTCATTCGTCCTTTGGCTCTGTGAGTCTGCAGCCTTGCGTTTACCAAGGACAAACTCCTGTTGTAAGGCTTATCCCCCAGATGGCGATGTGTGTGTGTGGCGCTAGGACCGCAGTGAGTCCCCTTTGTTCCATTTTTACCCTTGGTTGTCAAACCTTTGACCTGTTTAGTTCTTTGGTCTGGATCGGGAGCTGGGGAGCCTCACTGGAGTGGCCTGATGCTGAAGCTGTCGACCCCTCCCAACTTGGCGTTGGGACCGGTTGTTCAATGGAATGCGTCGGCATAGCCCCGTGCATTCCACTGCTCCAGCCGCTGCGAGTCAACAAGCAAAGCAAGAAAAGCGGTTGCTGTGCTACCTATATACACTTGCAGTCGCCATCATCATTTAATCTTTTAATATGGATGGTCCTTTGGTTGTCGAGTCTTGAAATTCTGAGCTCAAGAGTTTTGTCGATGAATAGAAGCCTTCTTCCCCTTCCGTCCCCATCATCCAGTGCCATACCCAAAACATCTTTCTTCTAACATCTGGGATTGCCTCATCCGGCCTTGATTATACATAAACTTAGTCCCACTTGCCTATTAAGAGTTATCATTGTCATGAACCGTCTGCTACCTAGCCGCATCCGTCACTTATAACCCCTCACGAAAGCGATATTTTGCCACCATCTTTTCTTCTGCCCAGCAATGGCATCCTGGACGGCCTCGTACCGCGCCGATACCGCGGTTGACAGAGATCCTAACTTGTGCTGGCAAGTAATAGATACTATGCCCTCCGATGAAGCTTCAAACGACTTCTTTGGACAATTTGTCGACTTTGAAGGCGCAACCACAGCATCTCCTGAGGACATCAACAGCGGAAGCTCAACAACAGCCTGTCTCCCAGGATCACTTTACATTGACCCTTCAGCTGAGGGAACCATTTCCTCTGCCGTATCATCTGCCGACGAGTTCGATTTCTTGTCCACCAGCTCACACGTTGGCCCACTCCTGTCAGCCACCAGCTTGGAATTCGACCCCCGAGAGCTTCCCTTCACAGCTGGCAGCGAGCCTAGCTTCCACAGATCACAGCAACTCAACTATCACAGCCGAGGTTCCATGTCAGAATCGGAGCTTCAGCGACTTGAAGAGATTTCTATTCACCCACCTGATAAGATCTCTGCTTCACATCCCTCGTCTCCCACTCCACCTAATACGACCAAGAAGCATCAAAACAGAATCGTTGAGGCTATTTCATCAACCATTAGAAAGGCTACTACGCTTCGAAGGAGCAAGAAACAAATTCTAGTAGAGAGATCTGCATCTCCCACACTGGAACACCCTCCAATGGCTATTAAACAGAGAACAGAACGAATGGGTAGCGTGGCCCAGAGCAGCACAAGCAGCGCCAACGAATCGTCTTCTCCTGTACATTATGACCCCAGTACTGCTGCGTTCATCCATGGATACTGTGATGATCCATTCGGTGGGACGTCTCAAACATATCCCTCCCCCGATATGCGGTATTACGGCCAAGCCGGAGTCGATACTACATCAATGCTCTCACCTGGCCGTCGTGCCAAGAGCGACCAAGAACTGTACCACGCTGCACATAACATTTCTCCTACGACTACAATTGGGCCCGATAGCACGACTCAGGCACAAATGTCAGGGTCTTGGCCACAGCCCATGGTCCCTGCTTCTATGCCGGAGCAATGGGCTGGCCCTGGGTATGTGGCAAGTCAGGAGTCTGGTTGGTGGGGGGACATGAATATGTTCTCCGATCCCAAGAACGTTAGCGTTAATCAAGCCATGCACTCTCAGCATGCAGAGCTGCCGTATGAATATGCGCCTGTGCCCGATACTTGTGCCGCCGGGCTCATGATACATATGCCTCAACCTCGTCCATCCCAGCTAACCGTCGCAACCGACCTAGCGCTTACCGCGCAGACATATCTTCCCCCTCCACCGCCCATGCCGGCTGCGGAACGGGAGCGATCTACTCGTCCGCCCCGGGCCCCATCTTCGGGCGCCAGGCACCGGAACATGTCATCCTCTCCGATGCGCAAGACCCGTGGCCCATCAGCCTCCCCACAACCGCAGGCGCCGGTCCACCAATCCCGGCACAGCTCCTCGGGATCAATTTCGTCTGTGCGAAGCGCCTCTGGTCGCGTCAGCGGGTCTATACCAGGAACGCCCTGCGGTGTGCGCAAGCGCCGCTCACGAGATGCCAGCATCAACATCTCCAACAGTGATGACATGGGCTTTGTCAATTTTACCCCCAACGATGGCACTATTCTCATGACGGGCGTGGCCCCCAGTGGGAGCTCCAAGACCAAGGCGCGGCGCGAAAAGGAGGCCCAGGAGCGACGGCGGAAGTTGAGCGAGGCGGCAATGAAGGCTGTGGCTGCAGCGGGAGGAGACGTCGACAAGCTGATACAGGAAGGCTTTGTCTTTTAGTTGGGGTCTGTGCAGACACACGTACGCACACATGTTTTCTTTGTTAAAAGTTCCTGGATTGTTGTTTCAGGAGAGGGCTGAAACACGCTCTCCTTGTTCTTTCAGGGTTTTAGGGGACCAACGTCCCCCTTGCAGATCCGACTACCGATCATGCTGGAGGGGGCCGAAACACAAACCAAAAGGGCACACACCATGTGTAACAAGTACAATTCTTGTCCCCTTTTTCTCGCTCTTTGTTTCCATCTCATGCACAAAGCCATGTTTGGCTTTCTCTCTTTCTCACCATTTTTTCTCTCTTTCTTTTCTTTTTGTCATTGGAATAATTTACCAAAAAGGGGGGGGGGAGGTTGGACTAGATGGAGCAAAAACCTGGGCTGGTAAAGAAAAATACAACTCTTTCTCCCTCCTAGTATGGGAGGGAAACGGAGGGGAAGGGAAGGGAAGGGAAAGGATATCTTTGTATACTACAACAACAACTACTACTACTACTTTTTCTTAATATTTCTCATTAGATGCCATTGGAGGAAAGTGGGGATGGATGGGAGGGATAGATTAGATATTTGAAGGGGGAGGGGGAGGAATGTGTAAGACAGGCGGTTTTGTCCGTGATAATACAAGTAAAATGGTTCTATTATCAAATAGATTACGTGTTTATTTCCATGTCGAGAACTGGTTATATGCCATTACCCTACGTCTCCAACCATTTGCTCTACCCTATTATAATGATAGACATAGGGGGGGGGGGGGGTAATCTTAACCCCAAATACAGTACTCACGTTCAAGTTCTGGCAGCGCCTCAAGCCCCAAAATCTTCTCATCACTATAACCTACATTCAAGAATCATCGACACATCACAGTTATTTAACTCATTGTATTCCTCAGAGCATCTCTCTGTTACCGACGAAGAAATCTTTCTTCAGTTTTCAGTTCAATGCCAGACATGTAAGGCCAGATATGTATAACCCAGTCCAGCTTTGATAAATAGCTAGAATAAAAAACAAAAGTATTCTCCCGCCCTCCCAAGTTATTCCGAGCCCTTCCTTCTGATGAATGTGTGTGTATGTACAAAGTGAAGATGAGCAAAGGGGAGGGACGAAAAACACTCATATAAAAAGGACATGGAAACATCACCATGCCTTTACCAACGCCCAGTTCTCGTTACAGACGCCGATCATGCCCCTAGAGCCAAACAGCAAGGGAAAAAAAAAAGGAAATAAATGGAAGTATAAAGGGAGGAGATCCAGGGATCAATGCTCTTCTTGCCCTATCGAGGGTATGCAAAAAAAACCTCAGAGCCAAACCCAAAACCAAGATCTAAGGTTTACCTAGTCTTGCTATGCTCCATGGAAAGAGAATCTCCGCTGATATATGCGATCACTTATGCAAAGGAAGAAATTATATAACGGCACAAACATGACGTAGAAGGTCGTTTTAATGTTCATAGCCTGCACCACGTTGCCATGGACTAGCATCCTGTTAGCAGACTGTAAAAGAGAAGAAGAGAGGACAGAGTCTTCTTACCTGACATTGTTTTGTGATCGGTAGCCCCCTGCTGGGCTTGTATTGTCATGTGATCGTTGCTGGGTCAAGGGAGCCCCGGAGTTGGTGTATGGGTTTGGGTATGGGTTGGGAGACTCGGTTCGGAAGGCACTCTGGCTCTGTTGCCCGCTGGCAGGGAAGAGAGGCATAGAGGGATTAACCGGGGATCGAGGTCTCGGGTGGAACGAGTTTTGAGAGTTTGAGCCGGATGCGCCGTATGACATTTGCTGTTGTTGGTCAGCTCGTCGTCGAAGATCCTCAGAAGACAATGATTCATTGTCATCATCAAGATCAAGCTGCTTGTTGTATCCGCCCTTGTCACCACGGGCCGTGGCAGCCAAAGCATCCAATTCAGTGGTGGTGTTCAGCTGTGTCTGAGATTTCATGAAGGAGGCTCGGTCATCAGCCATGAACTGGTATCGCGCATCCGGGTTCTTTCGGAAGAAGGAGAAAGTTGCAGACACGATGACCATGAGTAACAGAATCAGGGCAAAGGCAGCGTTCAGGATGAACAGAATCACACCCACAACACCAACAACCAGCTTAGGGGCATCGAAAACGTTGGTGAAGATGAGGAGGAAGACGGAGTTCAAGAAGTTAATAACACAGATGGCAATGTTAAAGGAATTGGTGCTCTTGTCCATCCAGGGGCGCAGAAGAGAAGCAGAGATCAATGCACCAGCCTCGAGAACAATAAAGCCCACGGCCTGTGCAATGCCTGACTTTTGAGCAAGGGCAACAAACATGGCCTTAAGCAGAGTGTAGATCAACACCGGAACGATGTAGTAGTATGCAGAGGCTCTGAACTGGACATAGAGGAATCCCCATTTGTTGAGTGCCTGAGGGTCGGAAAAGAGAATGTAGGCAGGATTTCTGTGCATGGCAACTGAACGTCGGGCGATCAGGATAACCTTGCTAGCACCCCAAGCGAGGGTGATGACGAGTCCGAAAAAGAAGAAGACGGCGAGAACCACTTCGGCGGGCGAATCGCTCTGAGTGAACTCCCACATGCACAAGATGGCCATCTGTGGGAAACCAATCAGGGCAACACGGAAGAGGATTCCCTTGAGCACTGTGAGCCACCCATTGCGGAACTCCAGAAACTTATCGCTCTTCAGGAATTTCTTTGCAACGAGCAACTCAAGGAGGCCTTTGAATGCAGCTACACCAGCGGCTGTGAGGATTCCGAAAAGCCAGAAGAAAACGAGACCAGTGATGAATAGGTTGGTAGACTCGATGCCAGCCTTGAAAGCGACACGTTGAATGCCATAGACCACATAACTGCCGGATCCAGTCTGGATATTGGCACGCTTCATAAGAGCAACGGCAGGTTTCGGCATCATGGCCAGACCACGCTTGAAGAGACTGAGGCCTGCCTCGGCAACCTGGAGGCTTCGCTTCTCAACCTGGACAGAAACAGTGGTAAGGGAGTCGAAGATTGTAGAAGGTTTACCACCAGTTGCACGCTGGTACCAGGTAAAGATGTCCTGCATGAATCGAACTTTGATAATGCCCATTGACCATTGAAAATCCTGGGTCCAAGACTGAACAATAGGAGGCAAAGGGACGCCTGTAAGACCGAGGATAGCCTGAGCCTGGAAGTAGCCGAAAAGCGAAAGGGAATTGGCGGCCACGTGAGCGGCCGTATTGGCATTTCCGAGGCCATTGACAATGGCTGAGGCCATCAACGCCAAACCAGCAATGATTGCGGTGGCCCACTTGACACCAAGCAGGTTGACCGTCTTGCCGTTGGAAATGTCGGCCTCGACGCAAGCAACACTCTGTCCACTGCCAGTCAAATTGACGTGAATTCTAACGCTGGCATCCAAATCGGGGATCATGTAGGCGATACCGGGGATCTGTTTGGCGGCATCCGGGGAGACGGGAAGGTTGAAGCCAAAGGCAATCTTTCCAGAAACCATGGGACACAGACCAGCAAGATTGATGTCGCAGGGATCGACCGTCTGGCGCAAAAAGGTGTAACCATACGCGGAAGCAGCAATGTCGAAATGAACCTTCCCCTGAACGGATGACGTGGCCACCATGTTGATGCTGGCCGAGTTGTTATTGGGCGTGTAGACGAGGTTGAAGAGACTGGCCTGGAGACTCGAGTCCTGCTGGCAAGTATTGAGTGAATTGGAGATGAGCATCCTCGAGTCGGCTGCGGATGCTGGCGACATCATCGTGGCCGCGGCGGCTAGCCAAAGCAGCGGCGTCCTCAGGAACGACCGCATTGTCACTGATGTATTTATTTTCTTTATTTGTTGATTTTCGAAGGCGAAAAGAAAAAGAAGAAGAAGAAAAGAATCAAGTACTGAGAAATGGTTGATATTCCCAAGTCGTCGCCGTTTGTTCGTAGAGAGTTCGTCGTCGTCGTCGTCCTGCGCTCAGCTCAAAGGGGGTGAAAACTCGTGACGCGATTGTAAGATTTGTCGGAGGATTTTCGTCCGGCACTCTTGAACGTTCCTTGTTCGCCGCTATTCCTGCTCCCAGCACAAAGACAATGAGAAAGAGAAAGAAAAAAAAAAACCAATCCGGGCGCTGCCCCAAATTCAAAATGCCCTTCCCCCCTTGTTTTTTATGTCCTTTTTTTTTGTGGTGTGTGTGTATGTGTGCTTCCTCGTTAAGGGAGAGAAGGATGGAGGGCAAGTGATGACGAAATGCAAGTTCGATGGGGGAAGCAAGATTCCAAGGAATTGCCAACGAGATTAAAGTAGAACTAGCGGATAGATCCGAGTGCGGCGCAAGAGAAAAAAAGCGAATGGAAATGGTTTATTTGTTTTTCCGCCGAAATAAAGAAGCTACAATGAAAGCGAGAGAGAGAGAGAATATAGAGGATATAATAACTGAAGCGAAGGGAACAGAAAATTGGAGTTGTAGCGAACGGTGAGATGCCCTTTCGGATGGTGTTGCCTTTCTCGTTGACGGGGGTTTGGGGATTCGTGTTTAAAGGGAGGGAAGGGGAATTTTAGAAGGATAAAGGCGCTGGAACTGGAACTGGAACAGTGCAAGCGCTGTTGCATCCAAGTATAATTAGGGGGAGGGGAGGGGGGCGTGGGCTATGGGCGTTCCAACCAACCACCACGGCCAAGGAATTCCCAAGAACAACAAGGTTGCATTTTGCGATGGGGGAACCATACAATGTTAAGTCGTGCCCTGGGGACGCGCCGGTGGTGTGGGCCCAGCGGTCCAGCCTGGTACCTGGATGTTGGCTGAGAGCCGCAGATAAATGGCAGGTATTTACTTCCCCTGGCTGTCTTGGCGGGGTCATTGATTGTCCTGCTTGCACTAACAGGCGCTACCCCTCCCCCAACCTCCACTACCTATAGCACCTTGTGCTAAAAGTGACCAGTGACCAACCAAATAGGTTCACTGGTGACTGGTGACTGGTAACGCTGCTGGCTGCCCCCCTGGTTTTGGATTATTCCCTTGGAAAGAAGGCAATTAAAAGAAAACCAGCCTGGGGAAGACATGCAAACCCTCTCTCCCTCTAACCATCCATCTATTGCAAATCAAAAGGGAAAGAAAAATCAAAGGGCAAACACTACAGCGACCCAAAGAAACCACAAAAGGAACCGAAAGAAAAGAAGAAGAAGAAAAAAACGTCATTCAAGTGATACGTAATCGCCCGCCATGGCTGCAACACCTCAAACCCAACTAAGCATCTTGGCTCTGTGAAAACTCGTTCAAATGAGTTACAGGTCCCCAGTACGAGCAAGTTTTTACTAGGTCTTTCTTGGCTATAATAGATACGAGCTGCCTCTGCCCTGCAGGTCGTTCCCTTCCCATGCGTGTATGTGTTTCTAATAATTTCTTCCCTCCTTCTTCACAAGACGCCCAAGAAAGAAAGAAACCCCGATTCATTGGGTACGGGAAGTACAAAAACAGCAACACAAAGAAAGAAAGAGAAAGAAAGAAAAAAAAAAGCTGAAAATAACCAATAACCCGATACAGCAACTGTAACACTCGCGTCACCAATAAGAATGCTTGCCCCCCCAGCTCCCCTTTGAAAGGAAGAGCCTTTCCCGCGCAGCCGCCCAAGCATGCAGCGTCAGGGTAGGTGGTCTGTTTTCTCCACACACCACACACACACACATAACAGCCAGTAAATTCAAGGTGCGCTGCACAGCCTCCGGCACGGTCGATGGATTTGACGCTCTAGTTTTTTTTTGGTGGGCGTGCGGTTACAGGGGGGCGTAAAGGATGGAGGAGAGAGAGGAAGTGCCTTGGCAGTAACCGCCGTCGTCTGATGCAAAGCACCTGGGTCCCTTCCATGCAAACCTGGGAGAGCGAGGACGGGGAGCCCAGAGAGAACGTCAAGGCGTGTAAATCAATATGCATGATTGCGACTTGACGACTTGGTGATGCGCAGCTTATCCCGTAGATCCTCGTCATACATTTTTATCCCCCCCTCATCCATTCTTTTCTTCTCTCTTGTCTCAATAGCCGCCCAGAATATGCAGCAAACAACAAATGGCGCTGCAGATTCAGCTCCATTGTTGATTTGCCGACTTGGTTCCTCATTGTAGCCAAACCTGCATCCCCTACGATGAATCTATGAGCATAAACTGCTGTCACCTGATTGATTGTATCTCGTATTATTGCCCATCAGAAGCCTGCTCGCTTTGGAACGCAAAAAGTAGAACTCAACTCAGCTCTGCAAGCGCTGCACAATAACCGCCCTCATCTTCCACATCGGAATGCCCCGAAACCCAATACATTCCACTGCTTGAAACAGAAGAAGAAAAAGAGAAAGAAAGAAAACCACTACTACTACTTTTTGTGCCCGAATCCACTGGTGGCGCTATACACAAACCGCATTCTCTCAGCCTTACGCCAAGCGACTTACCCGGTAACAGAGTCTTGAACGAGGCACTCAGAGGAGAAACCAAAACGTGATTTGCTTGGCTTCGTCTTAGCCAGAAAGGAACTGTTCCCCTTTGTATTCATTTAGATAGTTCTACTACATTGTTCTCTCTAGCACGTGGTTACATCCATCTCACACCCAAAAGACTCAAGATCTTGTTTTGTTGTTCATGCATTAAATTTCTATCACGCGGGGACAAAGTCATTCCCTCGATACCTTCTTTCATACATGATCGACCGAACCCGTGCACCTGAAACCTTGATCATCCGGACCGCCAACCTCCCGAACGCACTTCCAAACCAATCTCAAAACATTACCAAAGCTCCAAACCATCCCTTCGCAGTTACAGAAAATCCATTCTATGTAATCATCACACGTAAAGAGAGCAACTTAATTCTCAGCGAAAAAATGTGAAAACAAAGTTACACTTTGTAAAAAAAAACAAAAACCGCACCCGTCCCTTTCTAGAGTACATCCCATTGTGTGTTCCACGGCTGTATCCCTTGCAAAAAGTCAATGCCATGCTTGTAGTTACTAATCAGCTCCTCCTGGTCCACACCGCAGTGCTTCTGCCCATCTCGGCCCTCGAACCACCCCAGCCCATATGTCGTGCTGCCATCTTCCTCGAGCTTGCGTAGCATCTCTGCGTTGCTGAGCTTGGCCGTCCCAACAAAGTTGTACAGCATCTTGCTCTGATGAATGTACGCAAGCACAGAGGCAATGGTGTTGGGCTGTCGGGGCAGGAATGGGTGACGTCGACGCACACAGACAGATATAGCCACTGAGCTCATGTAAAGTAGGATGAAAAGCGACAGAATGACTGATACGTAGAATGACCTGACCGTTTCCTGCCCAGAATTGATCTGGCGATCATCATCATCACCAGCCGCATCGGGGACTCCCGCCGTCTTATACTCCATGAGAAAGTCATGTCCATCAACAGTGGCCAGCCCTGTCACCAAAATAGTCAAGAATTCGGCCATGATGCTCCCGAATCCAACCAGAAACACGAGAACGTGACCATTCAATAGCGCCCTGATGGGCATGTACCCAAAAGGCAGCGCAGTGTAGTCGAGCAATAGCGTCTTTGGTGGTGCATGTCGCCTAGAGAGGATATAGTACGGCTCCATCATTCGAACCGCGGTCTCCATGCCTCCCCACGCCATTTTCAGGCAAACCGCCAAGGCCGTGACAACCCAAGGTGCCTTGTCCGTCACGATAATAGCAGGCGAGAACAAAAACGCTGGGATAAAGCCGGTGAACACTATAAGCCCAATAATCATCGGGATGAGCCCTCCCTTGCGAAGCATCATAGGATGTGGGTGTGCGGAGAGGTGATGGTTCCCGAACATGTCTCGTTCCTTGGATGTGGCGGGGTTATCATCATCCGGAGCCAGAGACGAGTTTCGAAGAACATAGCGGTTGTACTTTAGTCTATGGTGGATATCGTCATGCTTGGCCGTGTCCATGTCCTTGAAATCCATCAAGATATGGCTCACAACAGCCATTGATGCCAGACCAGCAATGCCTCTGACATCTGCTAAAAGACCAGAGCGTCGGCTCTGGAGCAGGTAAAAAAGTCCTCCCCCAAGAACGGCAATCACAACCAGAGTCGAGGTTAGAAGACGAGAAAAAAGGGGGGAAAAGTTAAGTGTCTTGTATCCATCTGGGTTCTCCATTCGCTGCGATCGGCTGGGGCTCAGCACCACGGAAGCGGCTGCAAAAGTAGGGACCAAGGAGACCGCGAGGATGGTGGCAATAGACGAGAGTGCTACGGCGTAATGCCCCTTCTTGATGGCTCTAAAAGGTCGAAAGAAGTTGAAGCTGGTCGCATAGTCAAGGTTGATAGATTCGGCCGCCAAGGCACCGCCCTTCTTGGACAACTGGTAGAAAGCCTCCAACCGACGAACCTCAAAGTCTGTAAATTGCCAGAGAACCCCGTAGACGACAGCAGACAGGGTGGGTGCAAATTTGACAGCAAAGTACTGCCCCGAGTCAATCTCGTTGGGCGACTTGAATTTGATCAATGGGTCTTGTTTGTATAGCTGGAGTATAACCTCCTGCATAACACCCAGGCCAAGCGACAAGATAACCATGACGAGTAGATATGGCCATTGCATGGATAACGGTTTCCAGTTGGGTTGGGGGTAGAAGACCTGGGACGCTTGCTCCTTTGCATACATTGTGGTTCGCCGCCGATCATTTGTGGTAAACATGTCGGGTCCTTCCAATTGACTCAGATCGGCCCCGGCGGGTTCCTCCATAATAACTTCGATAACCTCACCCCGTCGATTCGCTTCATCCTGGCCAATGTTTCGAATCGTCTCGGCACGGCTCAATCGTTTGCTTTGGATCCTTTGCGCGAATGATTTGGACATGCTACGCTGAAGACCGCCGGGGGAAGAAAGAAGATCTACACCGCGAACCTTAGTCTCGGCTCGAAATCCCTGTCCCAAGCCTCCAGTCAAGTTCCCCTTTGCCTCTTGTTCCTGCAGCTTTCGGATAAATTCTGCGTCGTGTGCATCCATGGGACCTAGCGAAATGGTAAAGTCGAATTCGGGTACCCCGTGGTCCTCTTCCTCTTCCTCTTGAATGACTGCATACTGGCCCTTGCCTGCACCCATTGGGGCTGCCCTTTGTAGGAGTGATAAATCATAGGACTCTTCCTCTATGCGCTCGGGCATGGTCTGTCTGATCTGGTGGTAACTCGATTTGCGGCCTTTGGATAGAGTCCTTGGCGGAGGGCCACCCGTGACAGTTACGGGCACATAACCTCCGTCTGTGTTCGAATAGGAGAGTGACCCCCACGAAGAGGCAGCAGGTGCTGCTGGCGGAGATGCATAGCTGCGGTGATTGGTATAATCCACATGTCCTGCAGAGCTTCGACGGTCGTACTCAGAGTCTATCGAGACTATGGACTCGCGCCCGCGCAATTGGTGAGAACCGGAGGGGTCAGAAGGGTCGTAGGGGTTATCAATGTCACTGATCTCTGAGATGTTGGAAATGCGATGATTGAGCTGATGGCCCGCAGGAGGCCCGTCCCAAAAGGGATCACTAAAAGGCTGCCCGCCCTGTCCATTATAATAAGCCATGATCCAGGGAGCAAACCATGGCGAAGCTGGAAGAGGGAGAAGAAGAAATGTTGTTTTTATTTATTGTTGTTCGTTGCCTGTTGTCAAGCTGAAAAACGGGTAGCGACGGTGGAGAATCTCTCCGGTGTAACGGCAAACGATCGAAAGGTGGCCGTGGGGTTAAAGCGAGCGAAGGTGGGAGGCGATATATTGATTGATTTGCGGGGAGCTGTTTCGAGGGGGTTTGATAAAGAAAAAAAAAGGAATCAAAAGCAAGCGAAACGAATGATCAACGATTTACAAGTCCTGGGGGAAGAAAATGACTATGATTATGAATGATGGAAAAGAAAAGCCCCCCCTCCGACCATCGCAAAGTGCTTGGAACTCTCAGACAAGCCGAGGACGCCTTGCTGGGATGGCTAACGATGAACTTGTAGGGCTGGACTCCTTGCTACGGAGATTCGTCCCGTATGGGGAGAGCCCTGGAGGTCTCACGTTAGCTGCTGAGGGACAGCGAAGCTACCTGAAGCTTAGCAGTGATAGCCCATAGACGGGTGTATGTATATCTGTCCCAGTGACTTGGCGTCGTGCAGCAGCAGCTAAACCGCCCAGGTCGATAGTCTCTTCAGCCCCCCCTGGCTAGCATGTGCAGCCCCAGCTGTCCATCTGATTGGGTTGGCTGGCGACCACATGCTCTAGAACCTTGGGCGCAAAAGTTCAACCATCCCACTCAAGTCTGAGTCTCAAACACACACACGCACACAGAGAGAGAGGGCGGCGGCCTCCCGTTTCTGTTTTTAGTTGGCGTTTTTTTAATAGGCGATCTTACAGGGCCTTCGGCCATTTAATTAATATATGTGTTCCAGGTTTTTGGTTCATGGCTGCAGCGTTTGAATCAGGATGCCAGCCAATTTGACTGCCTGCCATGCGCCAACAGTTGTCAAGTCAATACTCTGTACTCCATTCCTAGCCGACATCCTTTTTGCCGTCACGCGCGCGTTTCCGATGATGGGATAGTTGAACTGCAATTTAAATGGCGGCCACATAGTTTCTCCCCCTGCCTTCTCGTCTCTCACTCTCTCTGCTATCAAGGCAGTTTGCTAGGCAGCAAGAAAGCAAGATATAGAGAAGAGAGAGAAGAAAAAAAACAGTACTAAAGCACTACAAGGCAGACAGAGTGACGCTCAGGACACTTGGCGAACAGTCATGCCGGTGTGACGCGTTTTGCATCGTGAGTTTTGTTGAGTAGGACTCCTTGATTGGTTGTAAATGAAAGCCAAATATTCTATCATTATGCCCTAGCAGGTACCGGAATATGCCCTCCAATGAAATAAACTCCCGACTCCAAATTAGTCCAAATGTTTCATGTCCAAAGAAACCGGTGGTGGTCATTAAAATAGATTCCAAGATAAAAAAGCGTCATGGTTCTAGGCAGCCCTCCCTTGGCTCATAGCATCAAAATCGTCGACAAAATCAACGGTACGAAACCTGCCCAGAATAGCATGCCTCCTCCTTCCAACACCGGAGCTCCAGACGTAACTGAGCCGCAGCATGTGTTTTTATAAGTCACATTGTTAATCCTCGCCGCTACTTCAAATACTGACCCTGGCGGGGACCCGTAGTTGTAATAGTCCACATTGAGTATATTGGGGGCCCTGCCCCAGTCGGACCGGCAGTTATTCGCAGACAGTCCTAGACTGCCGGTCCCATTAAGGCCGTTGGTAATGTTCAACAGCGAAACGGCGGGAACAAGCAGCTGCGTGCCAAAGACATCAAACTCGGCGTTAAGATTGTGGTTGAGCAAGTACAGGCGGTTTTTGTGTGATTCGTCAGACAGATCTGGGGGTCGCTGCGCAACGCAGGGGAAACTGCGGTTTGTGGGGTCAAACTGTGTCTCCCAGACCTGAGAAAACTCGTCCAACCACCAGGGGAACGCTGTCTGATTGGCCTTGTAGTCGAGGAACAGAATCACACGCTTGCCGTGGATAATCAATGTTTCCAAACTGGGCCAGTCATCCAACGTCATGGGGAAGACGGTGGGTTCGTAGGCATACTTGAGAATGCCGCTCTGCTCAACGAATGGTGCATAAAGAGATGGATCCGAATAGTTGCCGTTTCCCATGAGGATGGTAACAACATCGTAGGGATGGGCATCAACCCACTCCCTCACCTGACCCAGCCAATCTGTTATGGGACCGGCATCTAAGAGATCGCAGTTTGAGTGACAGAAATGGGGAACAGTGCCATTGGTCGGCCACTGAATCTGAGCCTGGAGGAAACGGACGCCGTCGTCGAGTTGCACCTTGACCGGGAGTGCCTGGTTGGAAGCTGAATTGCCCGGTCGTACGAATGGTGAATTGTGGGCGCCAATCATGGTAATGTTGCTATACTTGCGGGAGCAAAACTCAACCCATCCATTGCACGGCTGCGTATTCGTTGGTGCTGGAGCCGTCGACGTCCCCGTACCTGTAGCCGTGGCATTGGAGGCGGTTGTTGTGATGGCACCGGTGACGCCCGTGAGAGTGATTTTAGATTCATGGGTCACATAGACTCCAGATGGCGGGCCAGTTGCAGAAGTCGGAATATGGGTGTTTGTACCCTCGATGAATGTTAATTTGGATGTTCCATCCGTGTATGTGACTTCTTGTGAGAGGGCGTCGTGCACCAGTAGCGCAAACGAGCCCAGAGCCGTAATTGAGGCTCTCATGTTTTGAGCGACCACTGAAACTGTTACACAAGTAAGATGAGGCTCAAGCTCATCAACAACTTCAATTGAGAAGTTGTATGAGTGAGATGATGAAGAGAAAAAAAGGAGCTAGTATAGAGAAAGAGGACGGATGCCCGGATGGGATGACAGGTCAGATCGGATGAAATGCCGAGAGGCGTTCACAGCCACGTTGGCATGAATACGACAGCTTGTTGAAGATGCAAAGATAGGGGACAGACAGCGTCATCCAAAGCAACAACACGGCTGCCACTCAAGCAGGTCAGTCAATCAATCAAAACGAAAATGCGGCAGGGCAGGTCAGGTCAGGACAGTGGAGATGGTGATGGGTATGCAATAATGTATGTACAAGTATGTAAGTTAAAGGACAAGTCGAGTCGCCCTGTCTCCACGCCTGACGCGGCGCCACGCTTCCCAACTTTTGTTTGGTCCAATCGTCCCGTGGGCCCAAAAAAGGCGATGGGCTGGGTTCAGGAGCTAAGAAAAGAAAGAAAGAAAGAGAGAGAAAGAATGGATGGATGGATGGATGGAACGGCATACCCACCGGAAAAGCATGGGAAGAGAGGTAGAGAGATGGAGAGAGAGACACACACACTTACTTGTAGCACTCGTTCTTGGATTGTGAATCAAAAAGACTGCATCTGGAATAATGGCAAGGGGTGATCCTGTAGGTGCTCCGTACACAGCCTTCTTTTCAGGTTTGTTCCTTATTTCCAAGCAAGCGCCTTTATGGCTTGGCAGTGATGGCTTATGTATGTACTACAACCAACTCAGTAATCAGGAAATAAGAATTTTTTTTCCCTTTCGTATTTATTCATTTCTTTTTTACCAGTGCGTTGTTGGGATCTTCTCGTCGATCAGGAATCAGGGATTATCACTACTGGGTACCTGTAATACTACCACTACGGGTGCAAATGCTCATCTCCTACAAAGAACATGGGTCAGGTGTCCATCTTTTTTCCCCCCCATGGAATGACCTCATCCAGGTGATAACTAGATAAAAGACATCAAGTCACATGTACTTGCTCTATCTCTACAAACCCTCTCTGCTAGATACCACTTTCGAATCACGAGATATGTCCGTCTTCTTTTCTACCAAACCATTGAAGCCACAAGGCGTCTACATCAATGCATTCTTTCCACGTCACCCGGCACTCATCAAGAGAGAGTGAGGGCTTGTTCAAGCCGATCTCCCGGTGCCTCGTCAACCGCTCAGGGGGTAGCGCATGCTTAGACATTCTCCAATGGACTGCGCCGCTTTGCTCCATGCTCATCCCATCCCACACATCCAACATCCACATCCGCATCCACATCCAATCCACCCCATTGCCAAGGACAGAGCCTGCCTGCAGAAGAAGCCCAATCATGCCTGTACTTGTACGAAACCAAACTGTTCCTGGCCGCCGCATTAGGGCACCACCCATCCACCAACTCTTTTGCTGCAGTCAGGACGGACGGACAGACAGACAGACAGACAGGGGGGCCCGGTGACTTGTAGCTGTGCTGTTTCTGTTTCTGTTTCCTGTCTCACTGTTGCCGAGTACGATAGGTGTACTCCGTAGGCGTATGATGACGGTGGAGGGGGCCCTGTTTTTGTTTGGCGCGTTCCCACTGCTCGGAATTGAGATGTGCGAGACATTGAAGCTTTCAAGCTTTCCGTCGGGGCCCTTGATTCACTGACTGATTCATTCATTGTTCTAATTCTGATCTTCATTCTCACTTTCAACACCATTGTTTTCTTCTACTTTATCGCATATTCATCATATCCATTCACTATACTTGATTCAACTCAATTTCCTTATTTCAACTTACAGGGCGTTGAGCGCCCCCCCTCCCCTTCTACCACCACCACCACCACCACTATTACCACCACTACAACAACACCATGGCTGGTCCAAACACGCGCCGCAATGCCGTTATCGCCGCTGCTCTCTGCTACTTCATCGCCATAGTCTTTCTCATCCTCACCATCATTGGCAACACACACATCAACTCCATCCTGAACGACATTTACTTCTTCAAGCTCGACGTCTCCCAGGTCATCCCCATCTCGGTCGAGAATTCCTTTTTGCTCAACTCTGTAGCTCGGAGTCTGGGGCTTCATGACTTTTATCAGGTTGGCCTGTGGAATTTCTGCGAGGGCTACAATGATGAGTTTGTCTCCCCCCCCTCCTCCCACCAACCTCCGAAAACCTGGATCTGGTTGCTAATCTTGTATCATAGGGGCGTCACACACTGCTCCGAACCAAAGCAGTTTTACTGGTTCAATCCCGTAGAGGTCCTCGTCAGCGAGCTCCTCTCTGGCGCAAAAATCGCCCTTCCCTCCGAGGTCATCACCATTCTGCGCCTCCTCCAGGCTGGTCAGCAAGTCATGTATGCCTTCTTCCTCGCTGGCACCGCAATCAACACCATCATCCTCATCCTCACCTTCCTGGTTCTCAAGCGCCGCTGGTTCAGCGCCATCCTTGCCTTTCTCGGCTCCATCTCCGGCATCCTTCTTACCGTCGCCGCCGTCATCGCCACCGTCATCAGCGTTGCCGCCAAGATTGCTCTTACCGCGCAGGACCAGCTGAACATCAAGGTTGACATTGGCGTAAAGATGTTTGCCTTCATGTGGATCGGCGCCCTGATGTCCGACCTGGGCTTTATCCTGCAGGCTGCTATGGGCTGTTGCTGTCTGCCGAATAGGAAGAATGGTAGTGATGCGCACGCCGGGACGACCGAGCATACTCCCTCAGAGGCTACTCAAGATAAGCCATCTCGTTTTAGCATCGCCTCGTTTACTCGACGAAGAAATGTCGTATCATAAGGTCCTGATGTCTTTTTTGCTTGCTTGTTTGTTTGCTTGTTTGTATGGATTTGCTTGGATAATATGATTTAGAATGGTCATGACGTACACCGGTTTGCATTTCATATGGGGCTTCTATACATTGGGATTATGTGGGATTCATGAACCTGGCACAGCAGCCGTCACAACGAATATTCGACTAAATATAGCCTACGTTTGTAGCAGCAATCACAACGTAGAAGATTAAACATCAATGTCTAGTTATCAGAGCAACAGCATGCCCTGTTCTATATTCTTTGTGTCTTACTCTCACACGATGCAATTCATGAGTTCGTCTTGATAATACATAAGAAATAGAGGAACCTCAGAATTCGGTTGCCTCAAACCGCCAATTAACCCCTCTTACCGCTCTGTGGACATTGCTACCGATATCATAAGGGGGTTCACATAAGGGGGTTCTCATGATTATAGTGCCTTTTACTGGATCGCTCCTTAGCTCAAGCGGCGTGACTTACGACGCCAGTCATTAAATCTTCATCCTCAAAGGGTGCATCGAAGCCAATTCCTCCATCGCCGCCTTCCTTTTCGCTTCGTTTCTGCTCACGGACGACGAGCTTTAGATACTCTTTATTTATGCTGAGGCGGTCGTTCGCTAGGCGATACTGTTTGCCCAAAGTTTCAATGTTGTGATGGCTCTGGGCAATCGATTTCGTGAACTCCGCCTCTGTCATCGATTCGTACTCTTCTTGGAATTTCAGATAGCTTTCATCTCCAGTAGGCCCGACCTGAAGCTCGCCTTTGAGCATGCCGGACGCAATCATTTCACTGATCAAGTTGAGAATATCTTGATCATCTTTCAGAGGCGCAGCAGTTTCCGCACTCAATGTAGCGTTTCTGATCTGAGAGATGGAGATTTGGTGATATATTTGTCGGAGATTGATTATTTGCCATTTTTGATAGGCCTGCTTGGCTTCTTCTATTAATGTCCCGTTTCCGTCCTCTTGCCAGGTGTGGACGTGTTCCGCAAACGTAGCTTTTAGTAGTGAAGCATCTTGAGTGTGGAAGAGGACGGCTACGTCGTTGTATGCGCCGCTCAAGACGTTGTATGTATTCTTTGCACCGCCGATCACTGAAGCAGGTAGTGTAGGCGCCTTTCCTTCGTTGAGCAACCCCACTAAAATCCATTTCTTATAGCTATCAGCCATAATTTTGCTCACGCCCTTGTCCTTGACGGGATGAGTAATGATTTGTTCCAGTGCGGCCTGAGCCTTGGCCCAGTCCCGCCTTGAAATGTAGATAAAAGATCGGAGTAGTTGATATTCGAGAACCGATGAGGGCTTGACCGCCTCATTAAATGCTACTGCCGGCAGTGCCTCCGCGTCTGATCCGTCCTTATCGAATAGCATCTTGTTCTCCATTGAACGAGACGTCGGAGGATAGAAGAGAATGTCCGAGTCAATGATCTTGAGCGTTGGTTCAACACAATTGGCATCATAAGCCAGCTTGACTAGAAGCAGATGCGCTGAGGTGAATACGGATGCGGTGGGGTCGATTCGTATAATGACATGGGCGAGGAGCTCAATCGAAACACGGGACTAATAAGATGAAGTTAGCTACTGTTGGGTAAATTTGTCTTTGAATCTCATTCATACAGAAAACAGAGTTCCAGATGCAATAAGCTCCAGAAGGCTCTGAAATAACGGCCCGACATATCGCATTTGTGATGGGTCAAACTTCAAAAGAAACTTGAGGGTCTCGTCTTGGAGCCATTTGCGGTCGACGGGAGGCTGTGCCGTGGAAGCATGATGTAGAATATCTAGAACGTAGAGATAACCAATGGAATTGACAGCTGGGTCAAGTAGCTGAGAAACAGTCAGCACACATGTTCAATCAAACAAAAGAGGGCCATCAATTTACCTGTAAAAGCGGCTCTGGGTCGTTCTGAATAAGCAACCGCCCAGCGTCTGGTAGCTTCTGTAGTGTTGCAAAGTATGTCTTTGCTGCTGCTTCCTGCTCTTTGGCAGTTTGAGGACCCGCCAGAGCTGGGTTAAAGCTCGTTAGAGCGTTGAGAACTTTATCCATTGTTGACGAGCCTCACGCAGTAGCAGTAGCTACGTCGGATCTCAGCGCAACGTGCGTGCCTGGTTGAGGCTAACGAGAGTTGAAGGCAGTCGGCTGTCTGAAGGGGTAATTCTCCTATGTGGTGATCGTCATGCTAGGGAGAAGACTCTAATGAAAATGTGAGTTTGTTATTTTGGAGACGGGAAACCTTCAGAGAAAGATCACAGTAAAAGGCGCGAACAAAGGGCACAGGAGCAATCGCTAGGCTGTTAGTTGCACATACGAACGTGCAAGCTGCTTGTAGTGGGGGATGGAGGAGTGTCATTGATAAAGAGAGACAGGCCCGATATTCAGCCGGGGATAAAGTAGCGCCATCGCGATAAGAGCTCTGCCCCTCACCGATAATAATGCGGGGTGCTCACCTTGCTATTATTCACCTTCAGAGCATCACTCGACAGGCCTCGATATGTTAGCGACCTATTATAGTAATCTTTTTCATATCTAGGTTAATAGGCAAACTATAACAAAACTTTTCGTCTACTAAATCTCAAACTATTTTTCCTCAGCGAGATTCAAAAAACTGCCATGCAGTTAGGCATCCTTATTTGACTCTACGACCTGCAAGATCCTGGGAAGGAAAACCTAAAGAGACACCGTTTCGCTCGAACACCTTACTTCCAGATCCATTTCCCCATGAACCGCTACCAGATGGAGTCTTGCGAGGTGGCCCGATCGGCCCCCAGATGAATGGGGCCACTGGAGCCTTGGTAAACTCGGTTCGGCTTGAGTCTGAATTCGTGATGAGCATCAGAGTATGGTAAAGACCTAGACAGTATTGAACTTACCGAATGATTTTCCCTCTGGCCTAGTTGGCGGCGTGATCGCTCTTGATGTCTTCACAATTTGACCATTCTGCCAGATCTGGTCTTTGGCAGCAGAGTTGCCGACGGAATTGGCAAGCCTCATGCTCTCGGATGGCAGGGTCTCCGAGCCGGAAAGCCGCTTCATATCCTCCTGTCTCTTTTTCCACCAGCTTGGAAACCCCTGGAAAAGCCCGAGCGAGTGCTGAGTAGCCTCGTCAAATGGCATCTCATGCTTGTACTTGCACCCCTGTTGAGTGAAGGCGCAGACTCCTTCGTGGATCCATTTGTCGCAGTATATCTTGGTCTTCTTTGCGGTGGAGGGGCTTGTGGCAACGATTCGATCAATATGCTTCTACCGTGAATAAGTTAGTATTCTTCCACATTGAGTTACTTTATTGAATATGTTGTGGGGGGATGGAGGAGAGGCTTATACCTGGACGGAATCCGGTGCCTGTCTCAAGGCATGGGGCTGGACCGCCTGGGAGCTCAGTCCCCTCTTCTCACTCCAAAGATGGAATCGACTTACTTTGACGGTGACTGGATGGTTCATCTCAACAGATCCCTTTGGGGGCCCTGACCTAAGTGGCGGCAGCACAACCATTCCTCGAGTCTCGGGCTCCCTCGCCGGAATCTCGTTCAACGGTGGCAGCACATCCGCGGGAATCAGCCTCGTAAGCTGACCATTGCCTCGGTCAAGATAATACGCATACCCATCATTCATACCGTTGTCGATTCTTCGACTGACGGTTCCCACGCTGGATAGTACGCAGTTTCCGGCATGAATAGGCGAGCGAGCAAATAGTTCCCTGCTGGGAGAAGCCTGCCAATTCGACTGCACGATGCTCTGAGATGCTACAGAGGAACCACTTGCCTGAGATTGGCGATGACTGTTGCGTTCAGGACTTTGAAGACCAAATGGTTGAGTCATGCCAACCTGTCTGCCCATGGAGAGAACTTCAGCGGCCTCCGAAGAGCAATCTCGGAAATGAGATGGTCCAGTTGGCCATGGAACGCAAGTTAGCGCCGCTCCCGGTCTCGAATTCATTCCGCCAAGGCGTTCCATGATCGGCGGGAAGGGGGAGGGAAGAGTTTTTGAAAATTTGACTCGGGAGTCAAAGGTGCAAACGCATTGGGCGTACGGAACCGACGCCACTTATCAAAGCTGGGGAGTATACAATCAACAAGATGGGGCTTAGCATAGATCGGGCGGAATAGACCAAAGGAATTAAGGATCGACTAAGAATTGTGAATCTGGAGGAAAGAAGATGAAAGAGAAAGAGAGTTTGATAGAACTCGAATATGACTGTTCAAGGTGCATAGCAGTCGTGGCACTACGGATCTCTCTGCCCACCCTCGTCCTCGCCCGTTTGTCTGACCCCTGCTACATGTTACCAAATCAAGATCGGTTGGTTGCAGAGCAAGTTTGCTCCCGTCTCCCATGTTTTCCTCACCGAGCCTCAACCTCTTCTATTACTTCTTTGGTATGAATGTCCCATTCAAAATAGCTAATGTATCTATTTCGTGTTCTGCTCTACAGGGGCTTCCTGAAGCACCCTCGCTTGATTCTAATTCTACAGTAATAAATAAAAATACAGAACAACAAATGCTATCCGTTTGTTTATTTCATAAAGATCATTGCTGCTGAGTCCCGTTAAGCATGCTGATTTCCCTTAACCTGTAGAGCAACGCGGATATATGTAACTGCTTCGTCGAGGCATTTTCTTTGGAGCGCTGCACCGTGTCTATGGCTAGCCGAAGCTGGGCCTCTGAGTGGAGTTGAGCTATGTGTGCCAGGTATGTCTGTGGAACGGTATGTGCGAGGTTTTGGGAGGCGGCATTATGCGTACCGCTTATCCCGTTAGTGGATGGTGTGTTTACAGGTTGCCGGCCTTGGCTGTTGTCTAGTTTGAGGTATCGTTTGTAGTGGTCGTAGTCTTTGTGACGGCTGGGGGCACCGGGCCAGCCAGGGGGGCGGATTGAGGACAGGATTGGGAACGCTGTAGTGATTTGGTTTTGCGTTTGTTGGGTTGGGCCAGTTGACCCGACTTCTGAGGTGATTTGACGGGGGTTAGGAGTTGAGTTTCCGCTTGCGTCTTTCTTTGGCCGGCCTCTTTTGCGCGTGTCTGAGAAGTTGGGGTTTGGGCCTGTTTGATAGGCAAGGCTCGTCTGTTTTCCGGATTCCGTATCTTCTTGACGGATCGACCGGAGCTCGAGCTCTTGCTCTGCTGAGGTTGCTTGTCAATCTTGCTATTCTTCACACTCTTGATTGGGGTTGCTGTCGGGGTCTTTAATTGAACATGAGAGAGCTTTCGTTTTTTACCTTTTGTCGTAGCTTGTGCTTCATCATCGGACTCATCATGAGAGTCAGCACCGGCGAAATCATCTGAGGAGTCATCCGAATCCTGAGCAACATCATCAGGTAGGTGCATTTGGTCAATGGCGTTGGTCTTATAGTTAATAGCCTGAAAGTAAAAGTTAACAAACTGTCTGGTACAAGAGCCAGCCAACAACGTACCATTCGACGTCTTGCGCCTCGACCAAGTACCTCCTCGTTCGCTTCGGCTTCTCGTCGTGCTTGTTCTTCTCTGTGAGCAAGAATCTGGTCCCAAACACTGGAGTTGATGGGCTCAGGTGCTTGTTCCTCCCCGAGATCCTCGTTGTCCTCAAAGCCAAGTTTGTCATTAGCCCATACTCTGGCATAGGTAAACTGGGTCTCCGCGGATCCCTCTTCATTTGTCGCCGTCTGTTCCACTTGCGAACGATCCAGCAGCTTGTCAACCGATGCGGAATCATAATGGATGGCGGTTTTTTGGTAATCCTCGTCAAACAAGGCTTGGGCACCATGCTTCAAGATTGATTCCAGATCGTCACCTGCTATATCATCATCATCCATACTCTCAATTAGTGCGTGATCAAGTGCCATTTTCTTGCGTCCCATTTGCATGATACGTTCCTCAACCGAGTCCTTGGTCATGAGTTGGAAGCATAAAACCTTGTTCTTTTGACCGATACGATGAGCACGAGAGAGAGCCTGCATGTCTTGATGAGGATTGAAATCGGGATCCATGATGATAACGGTATCTGCAGTAGCGAGATTAATACCAACACCACCGGCTCTTGTCGATAACAAGAATGCAAAGATTTCAGAGCCAGGCTCGTTATACGCATCGATGCGACGTTGCTTTTCGAGACTGGAAATTTGACCATCCAATCGACGGTATCCGTAACCCATTCCCGCAAGGAAATCTTCTATAATGTCAAGCTGTTGAAGAAACTGACTAAAAATGAGGACTCGATGACCACGCTCTTTCAATTTGGGTAGCATAATTTCCAGAAGGAGAAGTTTGGCAGATGCCTCGACAAGATTACGATGAAGGACGGCAGGATCATGATGTCGCTCCTCAATAGCATCCGAGTACATAAATGGATGGCAAAGACATTTGCGGAGTTGCATCAAAATATTGTTGAGACTTCCGCGCTCTTTTCTGTTCATTTTGCTGTTTGCAAAGACAGCTTGGATGAGCTGGGGATTCTTCGCCATAATACTCTTTGAGAGCTTCTCTTGGATGATTGTCATCGTTACGGGTAAAATAATTTGTGCCATTGGGGGCAGGAATTTTAAAACTCCGGCTTTTGTGCGTCGCAAGAAGTAAGGACGGATCTTCTCATGTAGCTTCGGTAAGGTTTCCTTATCCAGGACACTAAACTCTTCATCCAGCTGTGCTGCATCTTGGGTCTCGTCGATGAATTGTAGGAGATTGAATAGCTCTCTCTTGTTGTTTTGCAAAGGCGTACCGGTTAGCAAAAGTCGGAACGGTATTTTCATGGATTGTAAGGCAACGTAGAGAAGGTTTTTGTCGCTCTTCAACCGCTGACCCTCATCAACGACCAAGCCCGCCCAATGAACTGATTTGAAGAGACTTTGGGTTCGTGGATCCTGTGCAGAATCATAAGACATGATGACTACTTGAGACTTCATTTCCTTTGATCCATTGGGAAATAGTTCATATTTATAGGCAAGGTCTTGCGACTCTTTGCCTCCGTGGTAGGTCACAACACGAATGTCCGGAGCCCATTGCTTGAACTCTCGACGCCAATTGGGACAAGTAGAGTTGGGTACGACGATGAGAAACGGCCAGCACTGTTCTGACTGTGAGTAGTTTGTATAAAGGAAAGGGCAATATTGGGTTAACTTACTTTGGGTTCATCTTGTATGAGGGATGTGACAAGACTAACGACTTGGACTGTTTTGCCCAGCCCCATTTCATCGGCCAAGACAACACTTCTACCATGATGATAATTCTGCAAGAGCCAGTTGAGACCCTCTATCTGGTAACCCATGAGTTTGCCACGTTTGAGGCCAGCTGGTTGAGTCTCCACTTCTGCAAATGGCTGACTCTTGTATGCTTTGATGCGCTCTCGAATCCTATGGTGCGGTTCCGTCTGGAAGAACTTGCCCTCGACATATTCGTGATATGCATCCACGAATGCGTTGTAAATATCAGGGTTATCCGGCTTGGGCACTGAATCCCAGACCACATCGTCATATCCAAGCCCCTGAAACTTGACAAATACTTTCGTAACGCGTGCGATGTTGGCTAGGTCGGCTTCTTTTGATTTACCCTTTGAAGCTGATGATTCCATCTTCACGTTGAGAATAACATCAGCCATGAGAAATTCATCTGGGATGGCTTCCTTGGTGCTCAACTTCAGAAGATCCTGTTCAGCTGCACGTTTGCCAAAGGCAGTACGCATTGCGGCGGCAGCTACACCATATAGCCAGGCTCCTGATACCCATGTGCAATGGGCATAAGAAGTATCTTGCCACTTGACAAGATATTCTTTGCCATCCTCACTGATATCTGCGAATGCTGGAGGGTTGGTCTGCCGAGAATCAGTCTGCTTGACTGGCCGCCATGCAACTAAACGATGCAACTTATACTTCGTAGAGCTACATTCATTGCAACGCCAGTCAACAGAGTAGTCTTTGAGACGTTCACCTTTGAGATCCGTCTCGATGGATTCGCCACCAGCCGAGGGTAGGTGTTCTTGATGCCAACCTCTGTGACAAGTAGAGCATCGAAAAAGCACCACCTCGGCATTATTGATGAGTTCTGAGCGTACTGGTGTTATGGGGTCGATGCCCCCATTCTGCTCACGTATCTTTTCCTCTTGTCGGGATGTCTTCTTTTCGGAGAATGCAGCACAAGATTTGCCACTCTTCTTGCATCCCTGGCACATACTGTGGGCTGGAGCATTTTCGTCCCGCTTCTTGTATAATCCTATGCAGAATCTGCATTGCAGGACGAAATTGTCCTCACCTATTTTGGTAACCTGGTGCTCTCGCGCGCTTCGATAACCAATACAGCCTTTATGGAAACTTAAACTGCACCCCTGACAGCATAAGAGCTGGCCTCGTTGTCTTGAGCCACTGCAAGTATGACAGTTCTCCATGTGAACTGACCCAAAGCTGGAATCCGGTGAGATCGGCTGGAAGACTTCCTTGACAGAAATTACTTTGGGGACAGCAGGCGATTTCTCGTCGACAACGTAGAATGAATCATCATCCATGAAGGAGTCATCTTGCATGTTCATGATGTTTCTTGTAGCTCTTGATGATCGTCGAGGCTGTTCAAACTCAATATCGGAGTCTTCAGAAGCTTTCCGGCCCATCTTTGCCTGTCGTTTTGCTTGCAACTTTTGAGTTTGCAGTCGCTTTGACCGTTGTTTTGCTCTGTTCGGACGACCCTTCTTCATAGAAAGGTCTGAGATGACGGGGAAGAAGTCACCATCGTCATCTGATAGCCCGTCATTGTCCAAAGCCAGCTCGTCTCGATCTTGGTCGGCAAAACTACTCTTAAAAGTCATTTCCGTTAGCTTGAGTTGCTGTGGCTTCCGCTCTCGCAGGCGGCGCGTGGGTTGACCGGATACACGAGAACTTTGGTCATCATCATTATCTGAGCTGACAGAATGGCGGCCAAGGCTGTGACGGCTACTGGATTCGCGGGAACGTAGGAGTCGGATCTGACGTGTGGCAGGTCTTCGTGATCTGACATCATCGAGATCGTCGCCTTCTTCATCGTCATCATCAAGTTCCATGCGATCGGAGACTAGGTTGTCCCCAGTAGAATCCCATTCGTCTTCTGAGAAGTCTTTACGTTTGCGCCCGGCAGCGGTCATCTCTGTTGAATCTCTGCCTTCTCTGAAATGATACAAGGCAGCCTTGCCGTTCTCGTATCTGACAAGTTGATCAAGTGAGAGCTTTTAATAAGTCAGTATGAACGATGGGAACGGAATGGGCATATGAGAAGGGTTGAAGTAAGATTTTGGAGGAGGGGTAAAGTGAAGGCGCAGTGGCTGAGAGCATAGGGCTTCGCAGCCGTTCATAGGGAACCAGCTGGCAACGTCTGGTGCGTGGAGGGGATTGAGGGCTGAGGCAAGGCAGAAATGGAAAGTTTGATCGTGTTAAAGGGTAGAGAGAGGGTAGCCAAATGAATGTTTGAACAACAATGGCCAAAAGGGTCCGACAATACCCAACCAAGAGTCATAAAATAGAGAGTTAGGTGTGAGTGAACAGATTTAAGTTTAACGCACCGAATCCTCTCTACCATCTGTGAATTCAACCTGATAGTGCTTCTGATCTCTTTTGGAGCCGAAAGATTTGACAACTCGCTCGATGGTGTTGCTGTAGACTTCGGTGTATTCGTTGCGCCGCTCTAAGAATATCTCTGGAATTGCGACCTCAAGCCGAGCCGGTGGGCCAATGTCCCAGCACGGGAGATCGGCGGGGGTATGTTCTCCAGATTCATTCTTAAGCTGTCTATCCACCTCGGAGTCCAAAGTATCTTCTGTAGGCTGGCGGCTGGCCTGATCCCTCCTATTGTCTGTCACCTCCAGACTATTTTTTGTGGCTTCTCCATCGTCGTCTTCCAAGTTCTGAGGTGCGACAGGTAAATATTCGACACTGAGATCACTACCGACAATCTCCGGAGGCGCATCGGAAAACTCGACATCGTCCATCTACAGCTAAAGCGTCAGTATAAAGCATCGTAATAAACTTGCGACAAAGGAATGAATGCGACAGCACAAAGTGGCAGAGCTCTCCACGCAAAAGTGCAAGGTCTCACAAGAACTGTACCTCTTCAATTCGAATACAGATACATTAGGTAGGTATCATATGCGACTAACAAAAGTAAGTAGGAATGCTCTAGCATCCATGAACTCGTTGCGTCTAAAGATTGGGACCTGGACTGCCACCAACTGCTTGCACGGAGGTCACATTGGAATCGATATGACCCTTGTCAAAGATCTGGACGCGGGTGCCAATTTACCAACACGCGTCTTTAGTGCGGGACAGATTGAATTGCCATGCGGTTAGACACATATCGGTACGTACTTTTACTGGCTCAGTTAAAGTGGTAGGCTAGCCGTATTAGGTCACCGCCCAGATCTCCTTGCCCTCACTATTTCATCACATTGGCAGAAAAGTTCAAAGTCTATCCACCAGGAGTGGGATGTAATGGATGCATCGCACAACCTGAGTCCAAAATGAAGACAAACGGTTGATCATTCAATCTACAAATTAGCTATGATACTAATTGGCCAGTGTAGAGCTAGCGGTTTGCGCCGTTTGCCTTTGCAAAGCTTGCTTCTAAGCAACATTCAATGTCAAACGACTATTCGTGCTGCTAGTCTCTCCGCCATCCATCGTGGAGTGCGACGATCCGAAAAGGTTCAGTTTGAGGATGCATTCGCTGATAGGAGAGGCTCGTATGGCGATACCAGACGGGATCGATTAACTTCCAAAGCGGTTGATGGTATATCATCTACTCGGCAACTACAAAAGCTGCGAAAGAAGCTTGATCGAAAGGCTGAGGAAGATGGTGATGAGGAGTCTGGTCGACAGACTAGACGCAAGCGCTTCCTTGACCCCGAGAGGTCTTTTGGAAAGAAGAGCCTTGTTTACCAACTAAAGCACGGTGCATTAAAAGACACAGCTGAGTCTCTAGATCTACAAGAGCCGGTACGCCCGAGACCGTTTCGCTCTACCAGACCAGAGCGAACCTTCGGATCTGAACGACCCCGCGGATCAGAGCGATCTCATAGATCACAGAGGTCTGAAAGGCCTGAGAGATCATATAGATCGGAAAGACCCTACGAACCAGAGAGATCCCACAGATCAGAGCGGTACAGCAGACCAGAACGATCATATGGATCAGAAAGGCCCCATGAATCAGAGCGATTTCGTAGGACAGAGAGGCCGGCCAGACCAGAACGATCTTATGATTCAGAGAAACCATCCAGACCAGAGCGATCTTTCGGATCTCAGCAAACTGCTAGGACAGAGTGGCCGGCTAAATCAGAAAGACCCCTGCGAAGGGAACGGACTTTTACTCCGGGCTCGGAACATCAAAGGCCTCGCTCAAACGACTTGGAGGAAGATCGAGAGTATGACGACGATGCTCCTTCTCTTCGTGGGCGGAAGAAGACTATGATGCCGATGACTATCAAGTATACCACTGCGGCATCCCAATTCCTCTACGGCAAGTCGGTCGTCAAGGCTGCCCTGGAGCAAGATAGAAGAAAGCTGTATAACCTTTACATATACGCCGGCGAGAATCGAAAAGATTCCAAAGACAACTACATCATAGCGAGACTGGCAGAACGTCGAGGCGTGCCAGTCACCATGGTCCCCAACGGGGAGCAGCGCTTGATGGACAAGATGAGCATGGGAAGGCCGCACAACGGCTTCGTCCTGGAGACGTCACCGTTACCGCAGCTCCCTGTGACTGCGTTGAGCAGACTAGAAGAGTCGCCTGGCAAATTGGGGTTTTATATCGAACTGGACTATCAATCAAAGGAGGAGGAGGCTATTAACGGGAGGGACACCTTTGTCGCGCGCAAAAGCGATGTCACTCCCAAACCATTCGTACTGCTTCTCAATGAGATTATGGACCCCGGAAACTTGGGAGGGCTTCTTAGGACAGCCAGTTATCTTGGGATCGACGCCGTCGGCATCACAAACAGGAGCTCATCCACGCTCACCCCAGTGGTCCTCAAGTCTGCGGCCGGCGCAGTAGAGGAAGTAACCATCTTCACCGTTGACTCCCCCGTGGAATTCATCGAGAAGTCCAAAAAGGCTGGATGGAAAACTTATGCTTCCGTGGCACCGCCTGAGCCCAAGCTGGCAAAGATGCACGAGGACAAGTTCATCTCAACGGATGTGATTGAACAAACGAACCCTCTTTCTACCAGCCCATGTATCTTGGTACTGGGCAACGAGGGTCATGGTCTCTCCAAGCCAATCAAGGTGGCAGCCGACTATGAGCTCTCAGTGCCTCGGTTTATTCAAGATAGCTGTGTTGACAGCCTGAACGTCAGTGTTGCAGCCGGACTCTTGTGCCATGCCTTTATAAAGGCGCCTGAATCTAGTAGGTCGGTAGTCGCACAGCCACAGGAGTTGGCCGAAGAAGAAGTCGAGGATGGAAACGAGGATGAAAAAGAGGAAGTCAAGTCAGAGGACAAGGTCTTCTAAAATGAGCACATTGACTAGACGAATATGTATAATAGGCATCTAAAGATATACTCCATGTATAATTATATCCATTCAATGTTCCTAATGAGAGACGAATGATGAATATGTCAAGAAAACAGATATAATAACTATGTAAGTCATCAGGCGGTGGAAAGAAAACACGGGCCGTCGGCCAGTGAACTTGCACTGAAAGGTGCCAATCAACACCTACAAATAAATACCTTGTGCTTTTCTTCCACCCTCGGCTGTGTTGAGTTGGGCCCTACAAGTAACATGCTTCCGGTTTATTACAAGGACAGGGGATGAAAGACCAACACTTCTAGAACATGGCGCCTGTTGAAGACCTTTAGCGGACTGATGTCCATAAAACAGGAATACTATCTTAATAGCTTAGGTATAAAAAGAAAAGGGGTTAAACAAAAAAGAGAAAGAAAAAACATTTTATTTTCCCTCAACAAATGAAATAGCTTGGACAGTACGCAGCTCCATCTTCGCACAACGTGGCGAAGCCAGAAATCAAGGCAGGGAAGGGCATCGCCATTGTTGAGCGCGGACCAGCTGGTTTCCCGGCCCACCGCATTGTTTATATAAGATCCCGTATCCCGATTCAGCTACACCACGGCCAACATTTCAAGGCCCCAATTTGACGGTGCCCTGTGATACCCGTTGGCAGTTTCAAATACTTTTAGTTTATATCTTTTCGCATCCCCCCCCCCCCTTACTCCATCAATCGGACGATAAATCGCATTCTTCGTCAAATCCTCAGCTCAGCCCTCGCAGAAAGAGGAAAATCAAAACGGCCAGGATCTGGCGGTGACGCAACAATGGCACCCGTATCGAAGATGCTCCTCCTGCCAACGGCCCTTTTGACGCTCTTGTCTGAAGTCGTAGCAAGCCAATCACTACCCACCGCAGTTAAAAAACAGCTTCCAGATGCGAACGAGAAGCTCTTCTCCGAGCACTTGGCATTTGCGCCGCTGCCCAGATTGACACCCCTCGAAGCTGCCGCCGCCGCGCACCAATGGGTAGAGAATCTGGATGCCGATACTGACACATGGCATGCGACCTCGAAGCGACATGTCCCCGCCTTTGCGCTGCATCACGAGGACTCGGAGGAGAGCATACTGCGGCGGGCGGCGGAGGCCCTTGCGCTGCTGCAGAGGAGGACGTCTTGCCCTGGTGGAATGACGAGTTGCGACAACATTGGATCCCCGAACAAGTGTTGCCCAGGCGGCACCTATTGCACTACCGTGCCAGATGCAAATGTAGGACAGGTCGCGTGCTGTCCCAACGGAGCAACATGTGGAGGAGGAGTCGGCACCTGTCCCGCCGGCGCTGCAAGCTGTGCCCCGGAGCTTGGTGGTGGATGCTGCATCCCCGGATACGTCTGCCAAGGTTATGGATGTAAGTGAAGTGTAAACATCATCACGGTATCAAATCGCAAGACTAACCAAAGCTAGGTGTTCCAAGTGCCTCAGCCACCACAACGACTTCAACGGTCTTTACACCCGTACCCGCTCCAGCTCCATCAACTCAAACCATCACCACCACCCACACAACCATTGTCGAGGGCAATCCTTCCACCGTAGTCGTCACTCTTACCGTCACCCAAACAGCCATCCCCGATCCCACCACAAAAACAACGACCAAAGTCGTCACTGCTGGTCCAGGCTCCGGCTCTGCCACCGGAGTTCCGCCATGGAGACCAACCGCCGTCACATCGACCCAAGAAGTGTCAACTCTCCCGGGTGACACACAGACCGGCTGCCCAACCGGCTTCTACGGCTGTCTTGCCACCCACGGAGGCGGCTGCTGCCGTACCGAGCGTGACTGCGAAACGCTGTCCTGTCCAGCTCCATCTTCGACAATCATCTCTCACGGCGTCACCATTGTCGTGCCCGCATCAGACGTGCCCGCCAGCGCGACAAGCACCTGCGCGAGCGGATGGTTCCTGTGCGGCAAGGACGCAGGCCCAGTCGCCGGATGCTGTCCCAGCGGATATGACTGCGGGACGGCAAGCTGCTTCACTGTCCAGGCGACCCAGACGAGCAAAGTGCAAAAGGAGGCACCAGCCAAGAATGCGGCCGCGGGGGGAGCTCGCTTTCAGGGGCTCGTGTTTGGCGGCGTCATGGGAAGTTGGATTCTCGCTCTGTTGATGTAAGCGCCTTGCAAAGGCTCAAGTTCACATGTTTGCATTGTCCTTTTCCCGTATTTGATGATGACTTTGGTTTGGTTTAATGAATGGATGACATGGCACAATGTGCATTAATTGGCATTTGAATATATAGATTGCATATAGACACCCACAGTATATATTTCACGTCCAACTTATCTGGTAGACCAATCTGGGCAACCCTTCTGGCAAGTGGTGGAGTGAATCGAAGAGTTTCTTGTCGACAAGTAGAGAACATGAAGACTGCTCGTAGTATGGATCGGGGTCTCTATCAGCACTTGAAAGTCACAACTTGTTTATCCTCTCCCTGAGCTCCAAAATTTTACAATGGAGCATCAAAAACTGTCACAGAGCAACAGATGCACGATATTTGACGCAAACAATGATTTATAGTTGACTGGAAGTGAACTCAAACCACCCGATTATCCTCCATAATACTACATGTACCCCAAACCAATTATCCCCCCATAATAATACAGTCAAGACATGCCGTCCACCGTGGCCAAACAGTCAATCTCCTCCATACGCCTCAGAAACCTTGCACCATACCAATAGCGACGGCTACTGCTGCCATAGTCCACCCCAGTTCTGAGGTTGGTGCATTGGCGGCGTTGGGAGTATTGGTAGCCCCGATTCTGGAAAAGGTAGGGGTTCTAAACAAGGGGTTTTCCGCCGTCGCGGTAGCAAGCACGGTTCCATTGTGTCGCTGACCGAAGGCTTCGGGGAATGGCCCGGACGAGGCGGTAGCCAATGTGAGTGAAGTGGCATTGGTTGATTCGGATATGATTTCGATTTTCAGTGCCAGCTTTGTCAGGTAGATCCAAAGCTCGGTGAGGGCGGCTTTGAGGTGTTCATGTGGCGATGAGCCATATTCCATGCTTTGAAGAGAAGGTGACCTGGTAGAATTGAATTTGCTGAATTCTTCGGCAAAATGTTGCAGACTGGTGGCAAGTTCGAGGTCATCTTCGGTTGTGTTATGGCTCCCAGTCACGTCCAGGACGCACTCCACGCAGTCCTTGAGCTCATCGGTCATCTGCTCCCACATACACTTGATTCCAATCACCTCGTCGTCGGCCATGTTACAGTCGAGCGTTGAGAAGCTGCAGTCGTCAGAGCAGGGACGGACGCTGGTAACAACATCTTTCGCAACACATCCAAGCAGGGGGACAGCAGAGATAATAGAAATGATGGAAGAAAACTTCATAATGGGCAATGGTTGTTATAATAGCTCTTGTTGTAATAGCTCTCGTGATGGCGATGATGATAGTGAGTATGTTGCAAGGAAGAAGAGAAAGCAGAAGAATTGCAAGAAACGAGAAATATATGGGCCAGTGGTTCTGCTCCTGCCTCTACCTCAGCAACTTTAAGATGGATGGAAGGTATGATAATAATAATATCCAGTGATAGTAAGGTGAATCCATAGAAAAACGGAAACTCGCACCAGTAAGCGACACTCGATAAAGCCCATGACTTTCTCCTTCCTCACCTCATAATAAACACTCTCCCATAAAGTCGTTGAAGAATCACGGTGTAAAATGGGTTGTCAAGCTGATGAGACGATAAAACTACAACTGTATTTATTCTTCCATATTGTGTACACACTTGAAAACACTTTTCCTTCACATTAGATGACCTTTCATAACAAAACTTTACTCGGGCATGTGAGTAAAAGGCTTGGCAAGATGCTCCTGGCAGAAGGGGAGCTTGCCAACGGTCCAGATCTCAGTGTCCTTAAGGGGCATTCGGTCAGCGAGAACAGCAGTCTTGAGGATGATGAAGAGATACGAACAGGCTTGAGGGTCTTCTTGATTTCAGAGTCAAGGGTACCGCCCTTGAGAGCAATAATCTCGGGAGCGGCATCGGGGTCGTGGGCAATGGGGGAACCACAGTCGCCGCAGAAAAGTCGGTGGACGGCCTTGCCAGAAGAGCCTACGCCGGACCACTTCTTGATGGGGCCCTTGATTTCAAGCTTGTCCTTGAGGACGACGACGACAAGAGCTATAGAGGGAGTATCAGTATGTGTGTATATGGCTGCGGGGTTTTGTGCATAGATGTAATTCGAAGATTTGGTGACTTACAGTAGGTTGAGCCGCTCTGACGCTGGCAGTCATCACAGTGGTCGTAGCCAACAATGAGGGGGTCAGAGTCGACAGTGTAAGTGACGGCCTTGCAGAGACAGTGTCCGGAGAGAGGCATGATTGCGGTGGTATGAAAGTTCTGTTTTCTAAAAAGTCAATGGGTATGTTCGTTCGTAGGGAAGACCGTTGAGCTAAAAGGGAGCTTCACGAACGTTTTATCTCGACGTTGATGGCGGGGTAAAGGTAATTATAGCTGCAAGGGGCTCGAAGAGGAGTAATGGCGGGGTCGTCGGCGGAGGCGCTGCTCAATGACGTGGGGAGATGGGGGTTTTATGCCTTCTTTGATGTTGCTTTGCGTGTTGGTGATGGAGATGAGATCACTAGAAGAGGATGAAGCTGGCATATATATATTCGTTTATTCAAGTACGGTTCTGATGGAAGGCTGGGTCTCTCCTCCAGGAATAGACAGACTGTCGACCGCATCATCGCCATCCATCATCTCCTTCAGGAACTATACCAAAGCGCCAAGCTCTGTCAACTAATCAATATTAACACGGGCCGAACTTGGTGGGTACGAAGAGTCTGAAACCCGGGTATCCAATTCTCGATGCCGCTTTTGCTTTCCGGTGATGCGGATGCCACCAACCTCGCTCGATAGGCTATGACTTCAGGTATTTGTCATTGAAGCGTGTCTGCCGAAACAAAGTGCCCGCCGCCGACATCCGTATGCATAGGTAGGTACATACTCTTGATACTGTATCTCCGGGGGTTTCTCGGAAATGCCATCGATGGTTGGATGGAATCAAGCTTGGCAGGGCAAGACATTTGCATGCAAGGAGAAGAATTTGGAATAAAGATGCATGGTGCGTGCATGGTTGCGTGGAGCAGGGCAGCACATGGTGCATTGGTGGGCCGGACGACAGGGCATTTAGTGGGGGAAGACCAGTCAACCGAGACTCTGCCACTCTGCCCCTACCACCCAGTCGGTAGAGCATCCGGCTTTTGTTCTGTTCTGGCGATATGTGAAATGTGAGATGTGAGAGGTAAGACAAAATGGCAATAATTTGAAATTCTGCACGCTCGCTGACTGGGCCAAACCCTTGTCACTTGGCAAAAATTCAAATACTCTGCATGAGATTGATGCATCTTGGAGACCCTGGTCATCAATTTTTTTCAAATCTTCAACTTCTAGATTTGGATATTGCGTCATCATTCCCAGCGATAACTTCCAGTTTTCTTTATCGACCCTCGCATCTACAGCCATCCATCTATCTGCCTTGGTTCTACGTAATACAAGAGGAGGAAGCTCATACGCAGATAATGGCGTATGATCGTTTGTTCATCTCTAATCTATCTCTCACAAACCTTGCCCATTCATTCATTTCATCCCTGATCTAACCCCAAAAACATGCCTTGTGACGCCGATAATCCGTCTAATACTCAATACCTTATACCGCTACGCTGCCGATGTTTAATCTAGGCAGCGATGTGCGATTGTCTTACAACCCTAGAAAGCATGCTCCGCCCCCCCGAATGGTCCAGAACTATTCAACAGAGAGCAATCCTCTTCCGCCCATGCGAGCAGCCAAAGGACGTTCCCTTACTAGGAACTCAACGTTGACACCATCCACCAAGCAGCACTGACATGGAGGAGGAATTCTCCAAGGTGGAGGAGACCAAGGTTCCCAGCCAAGAACCGATTGGCCACAAACAGTCGAGCAACAGTCGCTCTGTATAATGCTCTCTGCTGCTTATCACACTGCTCCAGAACAAACGCATCCATGGAAGATATGCGGAACTCACGAATGTCGACGGCCTTGGTGGCAGAGTCTTCGACTTCAGCTGGATCTTGCATTGAGTTTGACGGTCGTGGAATCGTCTTTGGCACTCGCCGCAGGCTCTTAATAAGCTTGAAGTATACAAAGTCTGTCAGGCTAGGAGCATTCAACGGCAGTGACTTCTTCTTCAGGAAGATTTTAGTCAAAGCCTCGGGCTTATCGACCCAAACTGTGCAGTTTTCTTCCAGCTCGCTGAACATGGCTTCAAAATCATGCGCATAGTGGACAAAGCGAGAGTAGAACTCTGGGGTAAGAACCTTGATTGTAACATGGTCTATTTCTTCCGAGTTCTTCTTCGCCGCTCCTGATATGAATGTCTCCTCATCCTTGTCCACGATTCCATTTGGAACATACCTTACAGACACTGGACTGGGTGACAGTTCAACAAGGGACCGAAGATAGGATCGGAAAATAGTCTCCAGTTTCCTCTCAGTTCTGTCCGCATTCCTCGCAATGGTATCCTTCATGGGCATCGGTTGAAACCAGACAAAAAGGTTGCGTTTTAAGAGCAGCGTAATGGCTTGGTGGAAGATTCTTGGCACAGTCATAAATCCCACCCAGAACCAAGCCGAAACGAATCTCAGCCTTTGGAAAAGGTTCATATCCGAAGCTTCGATGTGTTGGCCTTCCGAAACCAGTCGACCAACAACTTTCGGTGCTCCTTTAGATGAGAGATAATTGATGGTGACATCAATCCCTTGAAAACCCTTCATATTTCTGCCCAGAGGGTCACTTGATCTCATGGTATAGGATCCATCACGAGAGCTGAACGGGGACAGATGGAAATCTTTCTTCCATTTGCCCTTCATCCGATCAAGGGTCTCGGTAGTAGGCCCTGCTGTCTCCGAGTCTCGCAGAACGAGGTACGCGCGTCTCTCATCGAATGTGTTATTTACCTCGAGGAGAATGGCGGACAGAGCTTTATCAGCAGAATAGAGGTACCAAAACGAGACCGGGTTGAACTGGTACCACAAGAATTTTGGTGCCGTCACCAGGAAAGCGTATGGGTAGTCCTCGGGATTTGCGCCCTACGTTGATCAGCACGCACTTACACCCGGTTGAAATAGTTTGACAAACCTGGGAGACAAGGTATCTGTCAAGCTTACCGCGGAGACCGCGGTTGCTGGAGCCTCTCTGCAGATACTCTGCGGAGTCGACATTGTACCACGCCAAGGAAGGCCATGAAGGCCAAAACCAGGAGTTGGGGGCAACATCTTCGTCCACCGAGATTATGCCATTGGAGTTACCTTTGAAATCCACCGGAATACCGCAGACGAGATATGAATATGAGAACTGATGTTTCCTTGGGTGAATTCGGTTGTGTGTTGAGCGACTTGGAATGAGATACAAGCCGTTTTTGCCATTGTTTATTGCGGTGAGGTTTGTGTAAGCCAGTCTCAGCAGCTGGACACCGAACCAAACCGTGAAAACGGTGGAAATCTTCACAACCAGGTCCGAAGTGGATGATGCAACAAAGCGGTTATTCCAGGCGCTAAACACCAGAATCAAGGCCAGGTCTAACCAGCCGCCGAAAATTGCATACAGAGGAGTGAGGGTACAGAGGAGGGTAATGACGAGCAACCCATTCTCTGGCAGCTTGTCGGCCAAGTCCACCAGTGATCTTGGGGGGATGAACGGCGAATCGCCGAACCAGCCATCCAAGGCTGGAGCAGATGAAAGATTTTTAATCGACATTGATGCTGTTTTGTGTCGACTCTCTTTCGATTGAAAGGGAAGTGGAAAGAGAATCTAAAGAGGCTCAGCAGGGCAAGATATAGTTATCAGGGGCGGGCTTTATATGCCTAGGGCTTCTCCAACAATGGAAAAGATGATTAAAACGGCGGCATGCGATGCGTTAGTCTTTGGATGGCGCCGACATCAAGCCCTTCCGATCCATCGGTACCGTCATGATCGCTCAAATTACTTTTTTTGAAGCTACTGCAACGGCGTCCATAATATCAGGGTATGATGCTACGTCGACGCCATGCTGCCATGATACGGTGACTGCCGGGCCGAAGATGGAAGTAAGAAAACCCAACCTACACAAGGCCAGATCTACGAATACCACGGAGTAGGTGAAGGTCATACTATGGGCATTTCAATCCTCAACAAGTACTGGATTTTATGGCTGAAGGTATCTCGCAACTTCTCATTCATTGCCACTCAATTAGTGACGAGCCGTCTGACTTCATGTGAAAAAGCCAGTACCCAGCGATTTAGATCGGCCCCTGCTGGCAAATATCCAGATGGTAGGATCGGAGTATGCAACTAAGCATAGTCGCGAATTGGTCTTATTTGAGCCCCACAGACTCAGCTGCACTCTGAACGAGTCTCTAGCCGTAAACACTTTCCTGTAAACAACGGTGGACTTGAAAGACCAGAGCTGATAAGAATCCGGTGGCGAGGGGATCACTGCAATAGATGAGAAAATGATAAACCGATAGTAGAAAAGTGCGATTGATATCTTAAAGCGACGTTTTTCTGTGTGTATAAACAAGCTAAATCATCAATTTCCCTACGACCTCGTTTATGTCTGAGTAGCATTTATTAGACGAGTACCATTACCTAGTACTCCACTATCTAGCAATGCCAATCCCTGAATTCTTAGCAATTCTAGAGAATACAACTAAGACGTCGTTGCGTTGGAGTACCGATAGTTGGTCCACTTGACGGTGGAAATTCCCCTGTCGATGTCCAATCAACATCCAATCAACCCGATCGATGAATATAATTCAGAGACAGTAATGGTCATGGACGATTGAGGGATCAAAGCTTCCCAACCACCCCGACTATCCCAAGTTTTAGCACGCGCAATTGGGTGTGTGGATATTTGGCACTTTTGGAGATAATCCCAGAGCTCCAAGATCCAAAACAGTCCGTCTCCATCTTTGCACATGGATGAAATCATGTGATAATGTAATTCTCCACTCGTCGTTTTGAATCATGGACACCGCAGGGCCGTCATTAAATCCGAAGCCTGCCTTATGTAAGCTGGGGTACTCGACGACGGGGAAAGGGGTCCAAGCGCTCGAGTGCTCTAGCACCTTCCACAGCCTGCGCCCCGGCCAAAGCGATGCGGCGGTGCCCCACGCAAAGCCTAATTCGTCCCGCCGATTGAGTCAGATTGTTGAACAACAACCTTCAACTTTTCAATTTCGCCATCTGGCATTTCTTCCATCGACTTATAAGCTCGCATCTATCCAACCTTGATCAACTCCAAGCACACGACACCCATTGTCTTTGAACTCAGCCGATCCGGTCAACCCGCAATTAACGAAAAGCCTATTCATTTGGCCTCCCTGATCTGTCTTCACCGCCCTCCACATCCATCATCTCTATCAAAATGTCCAACCTCGACTGGGATGCCGCCACCAAGATTGGCAAGAATGTCAGAGGCCCCGGCCAGGACCGTGAAACCGTTGTTAGAGGCAAGAGTGCTTTGAACGCTGCTCAGCGTAGCGGTGCCGCCATTTCCACAGAGAAGAAATACTCCAGTGCCAACTCGGTATGTCCGGACTTCCATTGAGCCCTTGTCACAAGACGGATTACTCGTCTGAGAATCAGACAATCATTATACCCAGTATTATTCAGACAGAAACTAATAATTTCTCTTATAGATTGGTGGTACTGAAGGCCAGCGTCTCACCAAAGTTGACCGCGCAGACGACATCATCAAGCCCAAGACTGTCGGCAAGGAAGTCGGCAAGGCCATTGAGCAGGCTCGCCAAAAGTTTGAGCCCACAATGACACAGGCCGAGCTCGGCAAGAAGATTGGCGAGACTCCTTCCACCATTGGCGCCTACGAGCGAGGCACTGCTGCTCCAGATCAGAACGTCTTGTCCAAGATGGAGCGTGTGCTCAACGTCAAGCTGCGGGGCAACAACATTGGTGCCCCGCGCCTGGGCCCCAAGAAGAAATAAAGTGGGCGTTGACGGGTTTCTTTGGTAATGGTTAGACAATATGGGAATTGAGTGCAGGATGGTAGAGTCCTGTCACTCAGGGACTGTCAATTTGAGCGTGCGGCAACCACGTTATGGGAGGTGTTAATCACCAATTCAATAGATGGGATACCAGATTTCCTGCATTGTATAGCGGATGAGCCGGACATGTCTTTCCGTTCGCGCAGGTTATAACTCTAGGCGTTTTGCGTGGTATGGACAAATACTAGATTGTGATTTTTAGTTCTTTTGGCACTCTCGCTAAGATGTGAAGATCGCTTGACTGCTCACTTTTACCTCAGATTACTCTGACATGGACTTGATTCACGCATGGAGCCGCACAGCTGCTCCCTTTCTTTGACAGTGCCGATGCATTTTAAATCTTTCACTTTCTGCACAACTTCTGAGCACCGAGAAAGCTCATAGCTGCACCAGCAATCCCCTCACAATGAATCCAAGCGCATCGCCAACCACCTCGGGCGATGCCAACTCTAGAGATCCCAAAGACAGCATCATCAACCGCAAGAAAGAACTCAAAGGTCTTTCCAGCAGCTTCTCCTCCAACCTCGGCCGGCGCATATCGCCACCACAGTCGCGCAAAACCAGCGGGTCCACCAAATCTCACAACCGCTCCGTCAAGTCCATCGTCAGATGGCTCGAGTCGGCATCCAGCAGCAACGCAGACGGTAGCTCGAAGCACTCAGGCGAGGAACTAAAGACGGATGTATCGCTAGGATCGATTTCGTCCACGGGGCTGACGTCGCAGTACAGTCAGCAGACCCTGCATAGTGCGCCGGATGTGGAGGAGTATTCGTTGACGTTGTTAAAGTACAAAAAGTACTTTACGGAGAGGCCGTTGGGGCGGTGCTTGGATGGGCATTCGTCGGCCGGGTCAGAGTCACGGAGCAGTTTGGGGTGCGAGAGGACCGTTGAGGCGTCGACGACTGAAACTGAACATTCACATGGGTCACCAAATTTCATGGCGGCGCAGTTATCACCTGCAGTCCGATTAATTCGACGGGAGCCGGAGGAAGTTTTGGCGTTTTAGAAAAACGTCAGATCACAGCTCTGGATTTCGGATGAGGAAATGGATGCACATCCAGCTCAGATGGTATTGATGTAGAGACGGAGGTCCACCGAAACAATCATGGAGGCCTTGAGTTTCTGAATAGATATCGAAAAAAGGAACCTGGGTAATTAATTGAAGATTTCACTAGGAAATCTAATAATATGAGAAGGGGTTGAAACTGGATGCAATTGGATGTGGGATACTTGCCTATAGGGTAAATACGAGCTGCTTGCCATCTCATCGACGGGTTCAACAAAGAAACATCACAATGCAAAAACAAAGCACCTAGTAGTGAGAATTTGATTCTATTATTCGCTGCATTTTCATAGTCCCTCCTTTTCATGTAACCTCTAGGACGCTAGGGGAATCACACGAAAGCATAACCATGATTCCTGTTTATTGACATCCTACCCTCTAACAGCACTTTACCAATCATAATAGTCATTTAAAACCAGGTCGGTGCGGCAAACTATGCCGTGACCTTGGGGCTATACTTTGAAGCAGCTTTGTCGAATAAGTCGCTCTTCTCCTCCAAATCGACCAGAAATTGGTGCTTGGGGTCGGCTGCCTTGAGGGACCTGGAGCTAATTAGCTGTGAAAGTGACATTGTTTCGTTCATAGATGCATACTGTAGCAGTTCCTCGGGGTCGTTTCCCGAAACAACTGTCAGAACCAAAAAGTTGGCAATGGCGTCCACATTTGTGGGATCCTTCTGAACGGCCTGCTCCAACGCTGATTGCGCTTCCTCGAGTCGGCCGAGGTGGAGTTCGCAAACGGCTTGCGACACAAGACTTCGTATGGAGAATGTGGATTGGGCCTGGGCGAGCTCTTCGTAGACGTAGAACGCTTGCTGGTACTTCTCACCACCCTGTCGAGCATTAGTGACCATACGAGCCGGCATTGTGCAACCTGCTCACTACTCTGATTCCAACCCATGACTCTGCCAAGTTCACCAAGAGACTGTCTTGCGCCCATCGTCGCGCGGATGCAACCTCTTTTATGGCCAAGTCGGTTCGGTTCTGTTGCAGGTGGATTTGAACTATTAAGGCGACGGCTTCCACTATTCACTGTGTTAGCCCAAGAACCGGTAGCTCAGGCTGCTGCCAACTCACAGCTTGCTTGGTGTTGTGATAATAATGCGAGCGCCTCCTCTGACTTTCCAGCGGCCTGGAGGACTATGCCGCCAACGACCTGGACGGTGACATTATCGGCAGCTGATGAAGCCAACTTCTCAATCGTCTGCACTGCTGAATCGGTATTTCCAAGGGAATGCTCGGCAAAAGCGCCAATAGCTACAAGGTCGGGCTCCGATTCTCCCTTCACCTCGGCGAGGACATCTTCGGCCTGACCCAAGGCAAGTCGAGCTCGAAGTACAAGGATGCGCGCAGGTAGGGCGTTGTCGGGGGAAAATGACGACGTATCGAAATCGACGACCTCTTGGTACTGTCCCTGGTGGAAGTGGTTGTGAATGTTGATCAATTCACCCTCTGCAGAGTATGGGTCCATGTTGGCGACTTTTTTGGCGGTATCTGGCTTGTCTTTTGTTAAGAACAGCTGGTGATGCTGGTCGCTGGCCTTCCACCACTCCAGATCGCATGGTGGGGTCTCCTGACAGGGGTGTTACTTTGGCGCCACATTTGAGGTACCGAAGTACTTACCAAGTTGTTTTTGTGGCCCTAAAAACGAGGCCAAAAGCGTGGCTGCCCCCCACTAGCCACACCACGCTTCGCAAGCTCCAATCAGGACTAGCGTTTACCCTACCGCCCACAAAGCGAGAAATCACCAAACTCTCACAAATTTCGCTCTGCCTCCGGAACTTTGCATCACCAAACACCCAAAGTAACGACACCACACACCGTCGTCAAAATGGTACGTTTTTTTTTTGGGCTGTTGATGCCCTTACTACTACATCCAATATGAGGGAGCGATTCAATTTAGCGATCGATCCGAATGTTTGCGGCCGCACGATGACAGTTTTCCGCGATGAAATCCAACAAATTTTGGTGGGGGGAAAAATGGCAATATTCCAATGAGTCACGATGGCTGGATCAACGTCTGAGGGCAACATTATGCGTCGCACGCTGCGCGATGGGTGTTGAACGACTGGATTGGGCTCAGAATTGATGGAAGACTGTCTCGTGCGGCTCAAACATTCATTTCGATCTTCTGGACGCTACCTCGGATGAACCGCACGAGCCTCACATAAACTGACATGTTTGGAAAATAGGTCAACATTCCCAAGACCCGAAACACCTACTGCAAGGGCAAGGAGTGCCGCAAGCACACCCAGCACAAGGTCACCCAGTACAAGGCTGGCAAGGCCTCCCTGTTCGCCCAGGGTAAGCGACGTTACGACAGAAAGCAGTCCGGTTATGGTGGTCAGACCAAGCCCGTCTTCCACAAGAAGGCCAAGACCACCAAGAAGGTCGTGTTGAGATTGGAGTGTGTCAAGTGCAAGGCCAAGTGCCAGCTTGCGCTCAAGCGATGCAAGCACTTCGAACTTGGGTATGTGATGACAGTTGTATGGGTGGTGCAAGAAGTGGCAAATACTGACTGGTAATATAGTGGTGACAAGAAGACAAAGGGTGCTGCTCTGGTTTTCTAAGTGCGTTGTTTTTTTTGGGGTCACTCTGTTTCTCATGCTTCTCCTTGCGGCATATGGGCATCATGGAATAGGCGAAGGGAGGTTCAGGTCCTCAATTGAAGGACGGCGGCTCATAGGAAATGAATAAAAAGAGTTCTTCATGACCACAGATATCTGTCGTGCATTGCGGCGTGTGTGGTCCGGGAGTTGCTGAGAAGGCCAATTTCGCAGCATTTACAACAACAACTCGCTCCAAGCAAGGTCTTGCCCGAAGCTGAGAGCTCCGTGACCGAAGAACAAGAGATTATTACACTTTGAGCCAGAAGTTTTCAGCCGTCGAGCCAGCATGCAGAAACTCAGTGAGGACAATGTCATTCGTTATACCAACTCTTCTTTGTCTATTGTATCTATCATCGCTTCAATGCCAATGCCAGTAGGCAGACTCTATCTCGTCTAAAACCCTTCACCTAGCATGATAGTGCGACCGCCTCCGTACCACAGAGCTCCATTCCTAGCATCCAAGCCCTTCTCCTGGCCCACAATCCACTCCGAACTCTCCGTGTCCCAGACCTCATTTTCCAACCAGGCATTAATATTGTCGATTGCTTCGACCCACTTCTCACGCTTCTCGGGCGTGTCGTGATCATGCTCAGTCAAGTACCTTCCCAGCGTAATGTGCGCACTGGGGACTTGATATCTTGAACCCACTACTACGCCCGCCTCTTGGACTTTGTCAAAGAGGTCTCGTCGTAGGTGGTGGTAAGTGTAGTCGTCTCCCTGGACAACGCCTTTGACTGCGTCCGGGGCGACCGGGGGTGGTGAGGTGATGAGTTCACCTGAGGCCGGGAGGAATGAGAGAGCAAAGGCGGAGAGATCGTAGGAGATGATGGGTTTGATGAGACGGGAGCGGTGGGTGTGAGTGTAGGAGGTGATGGATTGGATTGCAGGGCGGAGAGTAGAGACGAGGGATTCAATCTCCTCGGGGGTTTTGGAGAAGGTGATTTCCAGAGCCGTCATGTGCATGCGATGAGTAGGCATAAGCCAAATATCTATAAGGATCATGAGCCAACGTTCTCGCTTTTGGACACTGTCTAGGCTTGGATGTGATTTTTGATTTCCCTGGAACTCACTTGATGACGCATCCTGGAGCAGCCTTTGTAGTTTGGATGCAAGCTCGATGATATGGTGTGGCGGCCGAGCCCAAAAAACTAGACAATTGCGCTCGTCACGGAACCCAGGTTCGATATGAGGTTTCTCAAGACGAAGCAGGACTTGATCGATTACGAGGCCGTTGTATTCCGGCGAGAGGAACTTTTCCTTTTGTTGAGCATTGCGCTTTGTGCGATGAGCGTGATACAAGGATTGGATCTCCTTCTGGTTGGTGTTGTTAGTAACTGATTCATAAAACACGCAATTGCTCATCCAAGGCAGACATTGTTGTTATAGTCTTTGGATAGTATGAGCATGAGTGAGGATTGATTGCCTTACATGCTTGTCATTGCAAGCCCGGATGAAGGCCTCGTATGGGTTCTCCCCCGGCTTGAGCACAATACCGGACAAGTCCTCCAGCTTGTTCTGTGCGTCTGTAGAATATGTCAAGCCGTTCATGATGTCTATCTTGAGAGCAATGAAAGTATGAGGTTATCAACCATGAGATGATGGGTCCCAGATATCAGTGTCCCTTTAGTATTTCATGCGTTCACTGCGCCCTTCATCTTTAGCCTTCACCCCCACTCCCCAAGGCGAGAAGAATGTGTGTATGTGTGTGGGGGTTGTTTTCATCGTCCAATCAAGTTTCATGTGGGAGCATCTCAAGGACAAAGATTCGGCCGACATGGGCATGAGAAACGGACGCACTTCATTTTAAGATCAAGTAACGCTATATATATATATATATTTATATATATTGAGTTTATCCTATAATTATCTGAATATTATATGGCAAAAAACAAAAAACAAAAGCTACCTCCCTCTCGTGCAGAATACATTACAACTTTCTTACTCGCTCACCGCCGCGTGGTATCCGTACTACAATGCGAGGCTCTTCTGAGCCAGAGGAGACAAACTCGAGCAGCTGACAGTCCTCAATAGCCACGCCACTCGAGAACTGAGAAACAACAAAGTCGAGCGACGTGCCAGGCTGTCCGAGCGTAACCATGGGGGCATGCCACGTCCCAGCTCCATACGTCACGGCCTGGCCGCTCGAAGCGACAAAGGCCCGTAGGCCCCTCAGGTCAGGCAGACCGCTCCCGGGTAGGCCGTCCCCACTCGGGACGGGCAGGTGCTCGTCCTCGGGTGTGGGCGGGAGGCTCGGCGCGACGATGACGAGATAGGCCGAGGCGGACGATTTGATTGGCGTGAAGGTCTGGGTGGTGAAGGGGTGCCTCTCCAGGTGGCGGACGGTGAGGTCGCTCGTGATGTCCGACGTGGACGACGAGGGCGCCTGGGTCGCGCAGACGAACATGCTCATGATGGGCTCGGCTCTCTGGCTGGGCGCCTGGTGGTAGAGGTTCCTGAGGCGGCTGACATTGGCGTACTTGATGGCGGTGCCCTGGTTTGCCGAGGAGGCATTGGGAGGCAGGGAGTTGGCGTACGAGTAGAACGTTGACGGGTGGGCGTCGGGGCGAGGATTGTAGATGACATGGCCAAACGGCGCAAAGGCCTCCCTCGTGAGAGGCTCCGCGACGATTTGAACATTGAGATTTCCAATGTGAATTTTTTGCGTCATGATGGCAAAAAGAAGAAAGTAAAAAAAAGGAACAAAGGGGTTTAAAAAAGTCGAGCCTAGAGATTGTGATGCTATGTTGCTTTTTTTTTTGGAGGGGGGTGTATAAGATGAAATGAATGTCCCGCTGATGCTCAGTCAAGTTTGATAGTAAGGAATTCTTAATGTGAGGTGGCTGGGTATTGAGTGCCTGCTACTGGACAGTGAGCCGACTTGCAGGCAATGCCCAGGAAGGGAAGCTGCATAAAAAGTGGCCGCCAAATTCGGATTCTGGACGCAAGCCATGTCCTATATTATAGCTATGAATGAAGATTTTGCAACGTATTTTGCATCATCACAATATTTCGCGCACACTCTTTTCTCTTCAATGGTGGTATTGAGGCCTTGTGGGTTAGAGCCGTTGAGCGCTAAATATAAGGGGGGACAAACAACGGCCCCTGTTTGTATAGTGTACACGCCATTACATCCAGACCCCAAACATGTACGAATCTCGCAATAATTGATAAAGACATCATTTGATAATGGTTCTCTAAGAAAGATAGGCTATCCATAGGAACCATTGACATGTTCAAGAGCTCCAACTCCATCATCGGTGTCACTCTGCTTTGGCATATCTGAGTTTGACTCCCTTGGAGGCTGGTGAGACCTCACCAATGAAGCAATCTCGGACTACATCAATGTCGCGTGCTTGAACCGTGTCATACAATCGAAACTCATGACGGCGAAATATGGCGGCTAGGACAATATATATTTCCGCATGTGCGAGACTACACCATCGATATTAGTAACCATGAAAGTTACAGCAACGGGGGGGGGGGGGATACATACTTCATTCCAAGACACGATCTACTTCCACGGCCAAAGGGCATATAGTTACGGTTGTATCGTTCGAGGTTGGGGTTGTTCGGTAGCCATCTTTCAGGGCGGAATTCCATTGGATCTTCAAAAACTTCCGGGTCTAGAAGAGCATCTCGAAGAGTCATTCCGACAGCAGTCTTCACAAAAATCAGATCAGCTGTTGTTGCACGGCAATATCTCAAGAAAAACAGCACCACAAAAAAAACATGTCACATACCCCAGGGGGGATTTCCCACTCCCTATATCTCAAGGGCTCGTTGGGGGATACCAGTGGGAGTCTTGATGTAATCAAGGTAGTAATACGCAGGGACTCTTTAATGATTGACGTCTGGAAGTCATGTTAGCCAAATAGCGATTCCCTGAAATCCGCCTCACCCCATGGGTGTACTTACCAGCCAAGGTAGACGCTCCAAGTCTTTGAGATCTGGTCTTGCATCTGCCTTTGGCATGATTTCATGCAATTCCGCCTTAAGCCGCGGTAGTACGCGCTCATGGTTGGCCAGAATATGAAAGGTCGCGGATGTCAGGACTCTCGACGTCGTCTCTCCGCCTGCCGACATGGCGACAACTCCTTCTTGGGCCATGCGAGAGGGTAGCTTTTCCGTGGCGTCAAGTGCCTTGTTTGAAAGAATTGCTTCGAATAGCTTTGATGGTCTGCTTGCACTTGACATAGTAGCGGATGAGGAGGGTGTTGGATACTTGGTTTCTGAATAATTTCTTATGGCAGATTGAGCTTGCTCATCCATATCCTATCCATCGTTCGTTAGTGGCATGAAAGGATAGACATGAGGGAGACATGATGGGCATTGGAAACTGAGAAGAAGAAGAAGAAGAAGAAGAAGAAGAAGAAGAAGTTACCTACTTGGCGGAACTTTACAATGCGAGACAGGTCAGGGGCTATTATTTCCAACAGACCGAGGGGAAGATGCAACGAAAGGGGCATGAGCCAGGTGAACTGTTTGATTATCGGGGTAAGAACAGAAACAGCATTGATAGTCTTTTTCCATGCAGTCGCCTTTGCATCACTGTGAAGGAGCTGAAGCGACTTGTCGAAGCAGTGGTCGGTCAGTGCATCAGTTGTAAACGCAAGGTAGGTTTTTCGCATCTCAGCGAAGCCGGTTTTCGTAATCTGTTCATCCATATACTTGAACATCAGGTCGACATTGTGATATATTGCCGGTTCGGATGCAGCCACGGCAGTCTTGGAGAACAATGGGCTGACGGCCGCACGTCGTTTGCGGTGAATGTTATGATGGACCGTTCCAAATACTAGTACAACGAGATTGTCCCAGTCAATATACCATGTTCCGGATCAAAAAACGATGGTGCTGAATGCTTACTTCCCTCTGGCGTCCCTGCCATGTGAGCTGCCGGCCAGTATTTGTCTCGCTGTCCCTTGAAGGTTTCAAAAACAAGATCCGGATTGGGGGGGGGGGGGGGGGGGGGGGGGGGTGTTGACGCCGCGGCAGAGTACTCACATGTCCCGCTCCGATGCACAAAGTATCTGTCCATGATGGATCTTTGATATGAATCTCGTGAGGGCTTATGCGTACAATGGGACCTATCACCCAGATATTAACCATCATGACACAGGTAGGGAAGTGATGAATAGGATTGCTCCGCACCATATATTTGATGCAATCGCCCCAGCTCAAACATAAACTGGCCCCCGGGCCATACGAAGATGTCAAAGTAGGCCACATACCATCCCGTCGCCGCGGCGAATTTGGGTCCCGGAAATTTGGCCAGAGGGTGAAAGTAGAGACGATAGATCACAACGACAGCCTGGTAGAGCAGAAACGCCCCAACCAAGGCAAGAGGCTGAATGCTGAGTGTCATTTTCTCTCCCTAGATATAGTGTCGAGATGTCAAGATTAAGAAAGATGACAGTCTGGAAAGATGCTGCATTGATGAACTTGGATGTTCAACAATAGGGGGATCGTTCTTTGTGTCAATTTATGAGGTTCTTGACTTGGGCTGCTGGTTTTGCTTCTTCCTCACCACTCGATTTTACTGCCCGATCTTGTTAGCTAATAAGATCCCCCCCCGCGGGGAAAGGGAAAAAGTCCGTTGTGCTAGAGATGTTGATGATATCGTTGCATTTTCCGATTCGGTGGTGGATCCGTGATGCCATCAATCCTGGATCCTGCATATCCCATCCCACCGGCATTTCTGTATTAAGCCCTGTGCCGATGATGCTTTCAAGTTGAGGGGGTATGGGGGGGAGAGACGCATGCAATAGGCGACCACTCGCAGGTCGCTGACGGTCAGGTATCGGAGTATAACATAACGCCGCCCCCCATCACCATATGTAAAACATTATGACAGAGCGGCAATGTTTTGATACCCCCTTGCGGGGAAGTCCACCCAGACCATGTTGATAGGGTTGAAATCTTGATTCGTTATGGGCGGATGTGTCAACGTAGTTTGAGACAGTCAGGGCTAAGCAAGGCTCTCTGTATTGGACAAGCTGTTTTTTGGTGGTGGTGATAGCTACGTATTGTGGGGAAATAAAGACATTTGAGCCTCACAACCAGATAGTTCAGCGTCTTGTGTCATGCGGCATCTTCCTAACCACAAGTACGGTACATGGTTGAAGTTCACTCATCCCCCGCACGCACCCACACCCCCTTTATGTGCCAGGTTTCCATGCTCGGCACGGCTCGGCCCACCCTGAGGGGGGCTGAGGATGCACACCTCCCAATTAACATATCGTTCTAGCCGCTTCCTCTGTTTCTCAACCACATCATGTGAAATGGCCTGTACCATTGTGTTGGAATCCTTCCCGCAAGTATAATCCCTGTTCCAATAATATCACACCTACGCAACCATGTAACAGTGCTACCCTGTGAGTGTCCTACTCTACATCTCAGCCACCCATCTTGAGCAGATACTTTACAGATATGCAATATCATCGAATACGAGGCGACCAATCGTTGCTTACCCCGCCCCCCCCCCCCCCCCAAAAAAAAAATACCTCCTAATAGTCCTAGAGAGCCACATGTATTCCACCCTTCATAGATCCACCACATGTGAGCTGGTACCGTGCGGAGGTGAGGCTGTTGATACCCAAAGTCAGTAAATCAGAACTCATGAATAAATAGCTTGGCAGACTGATGACGAATACTTGCCTCCAGTTGAGGTTGGCGGTGCAGGCATATTTGCAGGCGTCGATGAATGTGACAAGGTCGTCGCGGAGTTTGGGAGCAGACCCGTGTTGGTTCAGGAGGTCCTTCTCTGCAGCTTCGAACCGCTGGACTGAGTATCGGACAACGCTGGACGCCTGGTCAATGGCTGCCTGCACAGATCCGAGCTGTGCAGTTAGTAGTGGAACCAAATTGTCGACTTGCGATTGATCCTATAGTTGTTTTTTCCATGTCAGCGTCGGGATCTTGAGAATAACCGGAACGGTATTGCGTGACATGCCATTTCCTTTTTAATGGACAAAATATCATTGGTGCTGTTGCCATCGCATGTCAGTAGAGGTTGAATGAGAATAACAACTGCATAGTTACGTACATAGATATGATGACGTTGGCTTCATGCCATATAGCCATCATGGCATCACTCTGCATTATATTGCCTGGGATCTCAATGTTATGGGCATACCTATGGAAAGAGTGTTAGTATTTTTATATCCGAGCACCGAAATGCGGTATAGACGTACTCAATCATGGCGAAACATGGCCTCACGGCACTGGTGCCCATGCGTCGTCGAGTATACTCGTCGATACTAGGCAGACGATGGGTCATTTGGCACGCCTGCTCCTCTTCTGTCATCATAATATAGAAGCGTAACTCATTCATAAAGACTTCAATCTGATCTATGCCCCAGTGAGATGACGATAAGCAGGAACCTGGAACCGGATTTTACCTACCCTGGCTGCAATGCTTCGCTATTGCCTCTGCTACTAGGCGGAATTCGGCAATGATTGGGTTGCTTGGGAGGTGTTCAAGCTCCAGCGACCTGTCAGTGTCGAGTGATGCCTGTAAATACGACAGCGTCTCTCTTCTGTAAGCGTTTGAGCCTTCCATATCATTGATCAAGGTGGAAAACTCTTGCGAATCGATTTCTAGACCGTGTTAGGGAGACAACAACAGCCACTGATAAAAACGATGCCCCTTACCGTCGTCCCAGGCAAACAACTTTTATACAAGTTAGTATAAGAACATGAACAAAAAAACAACAACATCTGAATCTCACCCATATGAGAAGGTAAGTTCCAGTGAGCAGCTTCTCAAATGAAACATCGGGCCACCAGGCAGCTCCAAATTGAGTAAGTCTGAAAGCCTTCATTTTCTGAAGTCGCCCCGAGTCCTTGAGCGTAGGAAACAATCTGCGCAAAACATTTCAATAACCCGGCGCATATATATATATGCTGTGCAAGGGTACACTTACGATTCCAGAAACTTGGTGACTTTTCCTTCCAACCTTTCAACCTCTGGATGCATACCATGAGGCCAGTGTCCCGTAAGCTGTTGTAGGTCAGGAATGGTAACGTGAGTGCCACGCATGAAGGCCAACAAAGCCTCTCTCGTTTCAAGGTCGTTGACGGATGGCGGCCGGTTACTGCCATGGCCACTCTCCACGGGATTCTGGGAAGAAGGAGAAATCTGGCTTTCAAACTTGGCCGCCATTTTGTCGTAGTGCGCAAGGGTTCGAATAAGATCAAGAGTAGTTTGGTTTCTCGTACAATCAGAAGAATCGTAATAAAACAAGTGTCTGTTTGATAAAAAAGCTGGATATAATTTCTTACCCGGAATGCCCTTTATATATACCTTCAAATGCTTGTGCTACAGCTAACCACTTGGTTATATCTCGTTTCCATCTCCACTTGCTGCCATTGGGCATGACCTATCATGACAGCAATGATAATACATTGAGCAAAAAAGGAAATAAACGAAGCTTTCTTTGCTCACTCGGTGATGGGATGCGTAGGGTTTCACACCAATAATACTGTGTGCATGGTCTTACATCTCGGGTAATGAGAGCCATCGATTCTCAGCTTTCTTTCTGCTTGGGGTAGAGGCCTCACCCGCACTGTATCGTTTGCCGCCTCGGTGATCTTTCTCATCACCAAAGGCCCTATACTTGCCTCTGGAATAAGCAGAGTCGGGCAACATGATGTCCTTGATACGAATGTTTGAGGTTGTCTCGATTGGTGGCGGCCGCCTCTAGTAGACAGCCTATTGGCTACAAATAAGGGCCCGATCAACAAGGGTTCTATAGAAGGATCAACTGCATATCAGAGCGATCGGTGACAAGAAAAACGAGGAGCGAAAAGGTAAAAATATCCGTATCTGGTAATAATATACGGAGTATGGTGCCCATAATTTGCCAACTTGTGAGACATTGAAATCCATGGGATTCTTCATACCATCTCGAGCAGCCAATGAATCTACGATATCAAGAGTAAGGGACCCGTTTCAGCACGACAAGCTGGCATAAACACTAAACAACTACATAAACATCCACGTCCAAGTCTCCACAAGTGTGTTTAATAATGCACTCTACTGGTAGGACTTGATAAAGTCAAACGTGTGATGAGCCATGTAGATGCAGTCAGTGGATACGCGTGACGCCCACCCTGAGGCAGGGCTACCTATGGATGCCAAGTGGGTACCAAGACACCGAAGCCCTCCAAGTATCATCCTCCCTCCCTACCTACCTACAGGCCTGGACCTATATCAAGCGAAGACGTGAAGGGAAAACCGAGGGGAAGACGTAGATTCCGGGTTTGCTTCTTTCATCGGACGCCGATCCCAAGCCCCGCCGGAATCACCAGCCACACTTTTGAATATCTACTCGCGATCTGTCTAGATGCCTACGGCTGTAAGAGCACAGTTTTGCTTGCCCCTACACACACGTTGGTATATGTCGACTTGTGCATAATGCAGCCCCCGGGTACCTGGGTGGAGCGAGTCGGCGAGGCGTGGGCATCGTTTGTTTCTATGGGCGATGGAAAACTATAGGTCTGCGGAATAACTTGGTAGTTCAACAGTAATATATCGATATCACAACATATTTCCATGTGCCCATCTCTCCCTCCGCACGCCCGTAGCAGACCATATGGGGACTACACACCAGGTGTTTCTGCTGAAGATGCAACAGAGTTTCGGTCTATCAAACGTTCTTTCCTTGCCTTTGAACAACATCCACATCAAATAAGAGCCCTCCATCCTATGCAAGACTGGAAAGTTTCTCAACTTTATCATTACAATCATATAATATATGCATCCATAAAATAATACCAGCATCATGCAATACTTGGAAGAAAATCGACTATCAATCATTTAAGTTTGCTGGATAGGTCTTGTAAACCAACGAAAAACCCCTGCACCTCTCTTACAAAATGGGCGATACAGGCATCAGGGCTTGCAAGTCCTTTCCCAATACCACGGACCTCATCGACACTCGTACACCAGAGAGTGCAATGTCAGCCAGTGTAAGCCTCTTGTGGAGAGACACAGAAGCCGATTTTATCCAGCGGAGGGATCCAGCCAGCCGGCGAGTAAGAAACGGCAGCAAGTTGAATCCCAATTTCTCCCTTCCTCTTCCATCGGATAGCTGCTGATCCTGTCCAAGATTGCCAGGTGCTTCGAGGTGTGGGCCGCCGGAGGGCTTCAATGTGGCACCTCACCTGGGGCCTGCCAATGTATTCGGAAATCGACTTTGCGGCAAATGAGGTCAGCGGCAGCAGTCGTTGCGCAGAATAGCCCTTCTGGGAGATGGCCTTGTCGTCAAAAGAGGACAGGCGTATAATTATGGACAGGCTCGTCAACGGGGCAGCAGGATAAGACGATTCATGCCGGCTTTCATGGGTGATAAGAAACTCTTTGTCCAGAGAACATGTCAGCTCTGGAATGATTACAGACGTTTGGGCCCTCTAACCTCATCCTTGTTTTACGGTGCGACGTCACCACACATGGAACTGGCAAATCGGCGCAAGTCGCTGCAAGGCACAATCGAACACGAAAAGAATGGCGCCGCCACCCGGCTTTGAGTGGAAGCCCGGTGGTGCAGCATCCGAGAGGCTCCGGCCTTGGGTCCGGTGGCGATGGAGCTCCCGAGTTGGCTGCTACGACTCTGGACGTTTCTTTTTGTCCCTGCCTATCAGACCCATTGTCCCGATTTCTCTTGGTTGCTTTTTTATTTTTATTTATTTTTAGTATTTTTCTTATTATTATTATTTTATTATTATTTTATTTCTGTCCTCTTTTGTTTCCATCTTTGTTTCTCATCTCGGTAACCTTTCATCAGACCGACATCATGATATATCCCAGCAGTAGAGACAGCAGCGCGTTCTGGGCAATGCAGTAGCAACATGTCTTGCTTGTTGGGGCTCCATTATTTTCGTCACTTGCCTGCTTCTTCACTGGTCCGCTTCCCCATAATATGAGATGGATGTGTGTGTGTGTGGGCGATTTTCGGCCCAAATCGTGCCGAGCACTGGCGCTTACACATATTTCGCCATGATCGGACCTGGGTGCAAGGGTTCTATTGTGTTGGTTTAGCATGATTCGCTCTTTTGTCTCTTGTCAGCGTAAATTTCATCTTTGCATACCATTTTTTGCCTCTTTTTCAAAATAGATCCTCAGCCGCTGAATCCATCTTATACCATACATCTACCAGAGTAACGCCCATCCTACTACTTGTACATCCAGCAATCTCACCCGTATTGTTGGAAAGGATATCAGTGTAGATGAGGCACGACAACTCACACAGCGATTATGAATCTGAAAACAGTCTCGATCTCGATGTAGATAGGACTCGGGCTCGGGATTCCTTGACGAATAGTCGTCAAGATGATCATCATGCGGACGATCCGCTGCCGTCGCCTACAGACGCCGCGCCGCAAAAACAGCAGCCTGTGAGATGGAGGGATTTACCGAATAAACAGCAGTTGGCAATCATAACCATAGCTCGGATGAGCGAACCGCTGGTCCAGACTTCATTGCAGGTGAGATTCAACACCACCCATCGTGGACCCACTTTCACTCATACCCACTTGTCACTTGTGGCAATGATACCATGGACTTGTTCTAACATCATCATGTAAAGTCGTACATGTTCTACCAGCTTAAATGGTTCGACCCATCGCTCTCAGATGCCACCATCTCCAGCCAAGCCGGCGTCTTACACGCCAGCTTCATGGCCGCCCAGTTCGTCACCGCCATGCTCTGGGGCCGCATCGCAGACTCCAAGTTTGCCGGCCGCAAGACGGTTCTCCTCATCGGCCTCCTGGGGACGAGCGTCTCATGCGTGGGATTTGGCTTCTCCACCACCTTTTGGCAGGCTCTCGTGTTTCGAACGTTGGGAGGTGCGACGAATGGTAACATTGGCGTTATGCGGACCATGTATGTTTCTGATCTCTGTCTCAAATACTACCCTACCGCATAGCATCGAGATATGATTGGATCTTGTTACTGACTCCGGCATAGGGTCAGTGAAATCGTTCGGGAAAAGAAGTACCAAGCCCGAGCTTTTCTGTTACTCCCAATGTGCTTCAACATTGGCGTCATTATCGGTCCTATCCTCGGTGGCATGCTCTCTGACCCGGCCGGGAGCTATCCAAACCTCTTTGGCAACATCGATTTCTTCGTCAAGTTCCCCTATGCCACACCCAATATCCTCAGCTCCATTTTCCTGTTGATATCCGCTCTCGCCGTTTGGCTCGGTCTGGAGGAAACTCTCGACGCTCTGAGAGACGGCCCCCCTGACGTGGGCAGCAGAATCGGACATAGGCTTGCTGTGTGGTACCGCAAGCACTTTGGCAGCTCGCCTGCAGACCATGGATACTCTTCGATCCCGACATCTGATGTAGAACTGACGGGCGCTGATGCCCCAGCGGCGAAAAAGAAGCCCACCAAGCGATATACCCAGCGCCTCCCCTTCCGACGAATCTTCACCCGCAACGTCGGCCTCACCCTTTTCGCGCAATTCTTCCTCACCTTCCATGTCGGGACCTTCAACTCTCTCTGGTTCGTCTTCCTCTCTACACCGGTCTATGACCCCGCCAAATCAGACTACAAGACACACCTTCCATTCCATTTCACCGGCGGCCTGGGTTTGCAACCACGCTTCGTTGGTACCGCCATGGCCATCCTAGGCGTCATCGGCATCTCTATGCAGCTCCTTCTTTACCCACAACTCTCTGCTCGTCTCGGCACTATCAAGTCCTGGCGTTACTTCCTCCTCTGCTTTCCACTCGTCTACTTTCTCGTCCCCTATCTCTCCGTCGTACCCAGCACTTCCACCCCTCCGGCCTCCAAGACCGGTCCAGCCATCTGGATCTCCATTTTCTTCGTCCTCCTCATTCAAGTCACAGGTAGGACATTTACCCTCCCCAGCCAGGTTATTCTTGTAAACAACTGTTCGCCACATCCCAGTGTTCTTGGAAGCGTGCATGGTCTCGGCCAGAGTGTAAGCAGTGCAGCACGCACAATCGGACCAATGGTAGGCGGTCTCGTCTACGGATTTGGACTTAGTCACGGAATCGTAGGGCTCGTGTGGTGGGCGCTCAGTGGGGTGGCCATATGTGCTTGTTTGACAAGTCTGATGGTTAGAGAAGGAAATGGTCATGAGATATGGCTCGAAGGGGATGAAGACGACGAAGAGAACAAGTAAAAACTCAAAATAACGTCACAACAAAAATTCGTTAGACATTTTGGTTATAGGGCATGCTAGTCCAGATTATTATTCATACAAAAAGCCGACAAAAGGCTTACCGAAAGAGATAATGTACACAATCTTATTCTGCATAAGATTGAAATAGAATACCCCATCCAATTTGATCGTTTCATGCTAATTCGTCTTTTTCTCATTTCAATTACCATCCAACGCCATCTCTCTGCAGCTTAAATGCAAACTTTGCTTTTTCATTTTTCATGCAAACTCTCGGGGCTTTTGGGCGGCTCCCACATTGCCGGGCTCATCTTCATAGCCCCCTCTTGTTGGGCTTGAGCTTCTCCATGGAGACACAGTTCGAAGGCCAATCTGTCCTGCTGGAGCTTCGTACCCCGGGGGAGGGTCGTTGGGATATGCTGGTGCTGGACCAGCGTTAGGATCATTGGCTCGCCATGGCTGTGGCTGTGGTTGGTAGCCGTGGGTATAGTTTTCAAACCCGCCGGGGCCTTGTTGGCGGCGGGGTTGACCCTTTCCTGTCATGACGGAGTAAATCAGGAAGCCAAAGAAGACGAAGAATACAATGCCGGCCACAAGAAGAGCCCATCTTCGATCGCCTGCAAAACCGAAGCCACTGTGATGATCTGGTGAGTAGGGTGCGTAGATTGGTCAGGGGAAGAGGATGACATACATGTAGCCGTTGATGGCGCCAAAGACCATGATGAATCTTCCAACCCAGACATGGATCCTACTGTATATCGTAGGCTGCTGTGTCTTTTTCCATTGAATATGATGGAGGAGACCAAGACACATCTGGACTAGCATGAAGAAGATGACAATGAAACCGAGAATTTGATGCAGCGAGTTAAATCCCCGTGACTAGAGGTAAAATGATGTTAGTAGGTATCCTCCAAATCCAGGAAAAGACGCTTACTCGTTGATAGTTGAAACTCAGGGGCACAGCGATTCCGAAACCTCCCAGCACAAAAAGCAATGCGACTGATTGGTTGATCCTGTGGAATTTGGCCAGCTTCTCAATTCTAATCAGGACGGCGCCGGCAGGAATTATGCCCATGAAGGCGAGGACCATAAAAGTCGCATGTACGGCAGCTTTCCAATCAGATTTGCCCTTGGTTCTTGTATTCAATGTTGTGCCCTCGTTGTCGGACTCGTCAGTCAAGACTGGTAGGTCAGGGTGACCCATTGTCCTCTTCATGTCGATGGTGAATGAGCCGTACTCCTCGTGCATTTTTATAGGAGCGTCTTGATCATCGTCCCTGAATTTTTCCTTGGGTCCCAGTGCGTAGATGGCTTTTTGGTTCGGTGAAGATACGTCAATGTAACCCTTGGATGTTTTGCCAGAGGGCCAACTTCGACAGTGCCTGACGCAGCGCGCATGGAAAGTCATGTAACCATTGTATATACCAGTACCGTCAAAAATTTCGTACTCGAGTTCTGGGTAATATTTGGGCTCGTAGTTGCCGTAGGCGAGACGCGGAGAGAATGTGACATTGTCGCCCTTGTCGTTGGAGTAAATCATAAGAAACAGGGCGCCAGTCATGTCATCACTCCCAAGGCCAACCGCGCCCCAAGAGCGCTGCTTGGAGACGCGCAAACTGATGTAGACATCCAAGTTGTTATTATCCGGCACAGTGAGTGCGAATGCGAGACTCTTATCAGGGGAGATGAAGGTCGATTGGCCGGGGGGGTTGTCGCTATCGTCAGCAAAAACTGAGAAGGGCGCAAGTGCTGTGAGAGTTGTTAAACATCGACTTTAATCGAATTCCTTTGAATCGCTTTGTAAAATGTGTGTTGCGATTCTCAATTGGAGCAGCGTTTTTGGAGAACAAGCTTACCTGCAGCTGCCAGCACGGCGCGCCCCAAGTTCCTTAGCAACATGTTGCTGTGGGAACTGGATGGTAAGATAAATAAATATCAATAATTTATTTGTCGATGCGATGCGATGCGATGCGATTCTGATGCAATAGAGTTGATGCTGATGAGATAAATAATGGGAGGATAAGGAGAAGAAGAGAAGTTTGGACCTTCAGCCCCTGATACTGTAAATAGTTGAGGCTGCTAAGGTTTTATGCGATCTGAAGGGATGGATAAATCCATGGATGTAACAACCCAGGCCAGCTTAGCCCCTTGTTTGGTAGCGCATCCCGTGTCACAGAGGCAACAGAGATGGTCAGGTACTCCTTGCACCTTGCAACTCCACTGTACCTTAGTTGGCAAGTCTTTAATTTCCAGGGTTGATTAACTGCCATCCATGAAGGCAGCTATACGAAGGAAAGCAGGTTGTATCTTCGCAGCTGTTTATTGACTTGACTTTATGATCAAAATTAAACTGTAGCATTAAAACCAGATGGTAGTACATAGTTCTCTGAATTGCATCTGAATGGCTTCCGTCATGGTTGCTTTTGGTCTTGGCAATGCATCATGTCTTATCGATATCTGAGATTGCTTGGCGGGTCCTCCCTTGCAAGCTTGCACCTTGCACTCTGGAACCTGGACAACAATCTGTACGTACATGGAGGAGAACTCAAGTGACCCGTGCCATTAAGCGGTCACCGATAAAACCCTTTGCTGATGCTTGTAGATAATTTATCTAAAGTATGTATGGAGTAATATCCCCACAGTCCTATTTGGCATAATCACATGCGACGATACGCTATCCATGCATTAGGCATGAGTGGAGGCGTTTGTAGGACGTTTGAACGTTCACAGGAGGGGAGGCACAGCAAGTTGGCTGGCTGCTGCTTGGTGCCTGAATGTGTACTAGTGGGGGTTGATCAATTAGTCTATACTTAATTTATCACATGCCCCTCCCTCGCCACTAACGAAACTGGCGTCCCTCTACTTGGACTGTGTTCTTTTACTTTGTGATACTAAGACATCTTTTACAACACGCAACTTTTGCGACCAGTCTTTCATTTGAGCAGGAAACCGATTCACTCTATCCGGAACAAGATATTGTCTGGTGGAAAGAAGGAAAGAAACTATGGGAATAGAGCCCAAGAAACGATAGAACAGAGAGGGAGAGAGAGAGAGAGCCTAACTTGGGTTTCTTCCTCACTCAACGATTTCTTAACAGCCCTCACTTCAACGCGTCGCGCTACAGCGTCGCAAGACATCAAAATGCCATTGGAACCGCCACCGTGTGATAAACATTACAAAGATTTTGACAGTGCGTTTCGAGCCTTTCAAAGGCATGCGAGGTTGCAGGGCTATGCGCTGGTGAAAGTGAGACCCTGCAACTATGATAACGAGGGCATACCTAGGCGCTACGACTTTGCCTGTGCCTATGGAGGAAGTCGTTCGCACTCATCAACCTCCACGGGTCTCAGAAAGACTGGGACAAGGAAAACAGGATGTCCGTTCAAGATGAAGGTGGTTCAGAAAAAGCTCTTCAACAACACCTGGGTCCCTGACATTATCTGCCCAGACCATAACCACGGCCCTGAAGACCCTTCCAAGTTCCCAGAGCATCGTGTGGGCTCTCTACGTCGCCGCCATTATGAAAAAATCAAGGAGCTGTCTCAAGACGGTAAAATGACGGCCCGGGCTATTCGGGATGCCTTGCGGCAGGATGACCCCCATCTTCTAGTCAATGAGATAGACATTGCCAATCTTTTGAGGGAACTCAAATCTATGGAGAAAGATGAAGAAACTGGCGAACTGGCTGGGCCGCCATCAAGACGTCGCCACCGGCATTTTTTCAACGCTGGAGATGAGGATGAGAACAGTTCGCCCGAACCGGTACTGGACCCAGCTCCTGAGCCTTCGGTTGAAGAGAGTGAGCTGCATAAAACACTTCTTGCTTTGGTGCCGAGAATCGTTCAGGAGACTATTGCTGCGATGCCTATGGCGCCGCCTCCACATGTCGCAGCTGTAGCAGCAGCAGCAACAGCCAGACTTCGAGATGTGGCAATGTATCAACAATCGCAACAGCAACCTCAGCAGCAACCTGGACAACAGCCTGGACAGCCTCAGCAACATCAACCGTCCCAACCTCCGCCACATCCAGGATTTCGACACCCACAACAATCCCAGTCCTTCTATCGACCAGTAGAACCTGCGCCTTCAAGGCAGCCGCCAGGAGCCGGCTTTGGTATTCTCGTGCCAACCACCCCAACCGCACAACGTCAGTAAGCACCAAGTGGTTGACACACGTGAAATTGGGCCTCCCGATTAGCAAGTTGTTCTTGTGCCCATATAAGTTGCAGTCTCCCACGGGTTTGGCGTGCACTCCTGATAATTGTAATCAAATCTAGTTCGTTGGAAGGCAACAATAACCAGCGAAGATAGAGCCCAGGCTTATCTGACTGTGTGGCACTGACTTACGGTCTTAATGACCGGTCGATGAGGTTTTCATGCGAAACCTGAACATCTACTGATGACTCCCGAGCTTTGAATCGCATGAAATGATGCCCATGAGAACACTCACATATGACTTTATGAACGGTATGAATAGGATTTACCAACCCTCCTGTTTGCTAGAGATTCATGTTCTTAGTGTTCTTATTCTATGGGATACCAATGGGTTGGGCTATCAAACAAAACCATCGGTTTTTAAGGGGGAATTGGTACCTATCTTCCTCAACCTGAGATTCAGATTCATCGGTAACGCCTTTGAACTTACCAGCTCGTCTAGGAATGGCCTTACTGAGGAGAAGAGACTTGGTGTAAATGGGTTTCAGGAGATTCCCACTATGTCCATCTCAAACTTAACTACGTTCCCTGCATGAGTCAGAGTTTTGGCCTATATGACATCTATGTGGGCATCAATCTAAACAATACATTACGAACAATCTTTGATGCAGTTTAGGGCAATAACCATCATCCAAGTACTCAATAAAGCCAGCCCCCACACAAGTGCAATCCTCTGTTCCAACAGCATACAAACATTCAATGCGAAGCAGTGGTCGTTAAGACCAAGATATCGCATTCAGGTAGCCATCAGGTTGCACTACCCTTTCTTGGCGCGAATTCTTGCTCTGTAAAACCCCATCACCCCAGTGCCTATCCAGACAATCTCACCGTCTTCGACACTATCAACTGGAACAACCGCCTCTTTCGCAATATCGTTTGCTAAAGCTCATCTTAACTAGACGTTCAGCTTGTACCCAGAGCCGCTGCTTCGGGCGACGTATTACCAGCCTTGCCAAAAAAAAAATAGGCCTTAGTGCTGAGCGTCCCCATGACCTTGCCCACGTTCATCGTGCATCAAGATGTTCGCGTCGGCCGAGATGACCCCCCTTTTCTGACTATAAATGCTTCAATTTTTTCGACTTCTTCCTTTTCCATCCTTATCTCGATTCCCCCAATCTCTCTCAATGTCTATTGATGTCTTGAAACCCTCAGCGATTCTCGTTGCCGCTTGCCTCCCCCTCTTTTTGTCTATTCTTCTTTTGCTGTAACTACCGAGGGTAAATCCACCTACCAGACATATCATGACTAATCGTGTTTGTGCTTGTAGCATAATATGGCTACATGAACTAAGAAGATCATATAGATACCTTGGGGAAAAGTTGGGATTGGCTTCAACATTTATGACATCAGAGGTCTTCGTCGAGTTAGCCGGATGGTAAAAAGCGTTTTAAATACCGGTAATGTGAGCAAAAATATATCTATGCCTAGGGCTTCTGTGTTTGACTGATGACACATGGAACTAAGTAAGCCCCGATTTAGATGCTTCATTTACTCGGTTTCCCCTCACATACCTTTAAACTGTTAGACAACTGCATCAAGAGCCCGCTCGTTATCTCAGCAGGAGTGCGCCATACACGATGGAGACATTATAGATATAGTAATCTCCTTACAATCCGTGAAACCTATGACGGGTTTTGCTGTTTTAATGCTTGCACCAACAGATCAAATGCATTGCGACTTTATAGTTATCTAGCATGGAAAACGCCGAGTGTGAATACTGCCGTTGTAACTAGGCACCCGCCTCCACCAACCCTATCAAACCCGAACTTTTTCTCCTTCTTTGTCTTTTTCTTTGTTGCCTCTATTTTCTCTCTCCAGTTCCCTTGTTTTGAGTCTTTTGTTAATATCCTTTTGCAAGTCATAGAACATCATTAAGGTGTCTTTATGATCTTCAGCAGATAAATTAGATCTCTTCAACTTTTCCCATAGAGGCTGCATGCTGTTACAGCAGTTATGATATTCGTCAACAGTTAGTAGGAGATACCGTGACACATAATCGTATAGATAAAAGGTTCGATATTGCCTTATGTAGTCCCAATATTCAGCGCCACTCATCGTCTTGCTTACTCTTTTATCAGAGATAGAGCCTTGGAGAAGTTTCTCATCACCCCCGTAAATTTGAAGACCCGTTAGCTCAGATTTTGAGGTCTTTTCAAAAAAGTCGATATCTGCTTGAGACGGGGGACTGCATGCAAATGGGTCGAGAACAAGGGCAGTTTCATGTGATATAGCCCTGGATGAGACTTCACCCTTTGGTGTTTGCGTGTTTTGCGAATAGGTATAGATGAAAGTTGAACCATCGTCATTAGGTAAACGCAGCAGTTCGTCGATACTATCGCTTACAGTCGAAGCATTGCTCAATCGAGCCGGATTGACCGGAGAATCAACGATGCCTAATAAATTATCAATATAATCAACTAGTAATATAATATAGATTTATTTGCTCATTACCTGAAGTCAGACTAAAGGGAGCTTTTGTGGTTTGTGTGCCTTCTCCTCTTCCGACATCAATTCCCGGCTGCTGATGTTTTCTTATTGTTGTTCGTGGTGGCATGGCATTCGTGTGAGTGTGAAAGCTTGCCTGGTGCGCTCTCAGGTTCTTGGCGGATGAAAAGGGTGGATAAAGACAGTTATTCATGCCACAGATATATTGCCTGTGGCTCATTTCATGGTTAATTCTACTCCCATCGTTCTCAAAGCCCAGCCTCGCATATGGACATGACCATAGCCGACAAGTGAACGCAGAAGTTCTGAACTCTTGCTTGAATCTTTCGAGCTCTTGAAGACTAACCCCAGTGTAATTGCACTGTTGGAGAAGGTTTCTGATTGTGTATTGGTAATTCTGTTGAAGTGATTCAAGGCTTGTAATGTTGACCAACCCCTCGGTAGGGCCTATGATGAATCAGCGGGTTGAAACTCTTAACAGCTGAAATCTTTCCCTTCTTACTCTTCTCCAGCACTGATTCTTTCAAAAATCGGTCCCGTCGCTCTAAGAGAATAGAATTTACAACGGTAAATAAACCATGATTTTGCTCCTGCAATCGGAGAAGGCTTTTGTTTATTGATTCACTATCGGCCAGGTGCTGACTCGCAGGGCTTTCAGCGCACCCGGCAAAAACTGCTGCTAACTCGCAGGACAATTGAACAAAATCAGTTTCCGCAGAGGATTTGTTAGTAGAATTAGCTTGGAACAACACGTAATCTACCCAGTATTCCATTGCATAGGTTTGAAAGCCTTGACGGCCACGGAGGATGTGCAGAAAACGAGAGTCATCTGAATAGGGTGGGGCAAAGATCTTGACACCAGAAAGCAAGCACCTAACTGTTGCAAGACCATGTTCGGCCAATGCAGCAGGCTCTTCTAATGGTATGCAACTTTCAGAACTCTGAAGATAACTAGTTTCATTAGCCCGACTTTTAACTAAACAAAGGGAGTTGGCTGTAAAAGCATACTCTCTAACAGATACATGAATGAAAGCAAAGGTTGAATCGCTTCTCTTCTCTATGATGGGAGTGCATTTTTCGAACCAGTAAGAAGGTACAAGCTCCTTTATCTCGGTATCATTACTGCTAAAAGCCAATGCGGATCGAAGTTCAGCCATTCGAAGAGGCCGTCTAGCGAATGCAATCCATCCCAGTATTGATCTCATTCGTGAGATGGAGCGCTCATCAAGATTTACCGTTAACTGCGTTAGAATCTGCCCATACCTACTTAGGAGTCAGAGTATTGGACACGTATTTGTTGACGCTTCTGAGTCTATGACCTACAGCTCTATCATACCTCGGGGTAGAGCTTCTGCAGCACCGAAAATTTCATCTCGTCCACTGAAAAAGTTATTGGCGAGATACTCCAGCACAAGCTTGGCCCAGAGGAACATCCCTAAGCAGCATCAGCTGTCAGACTCTTTCGCTGGTTTCGGTTATATCCATAGGTAGATACTTAGTCTCGCCATTTGGGTCCCTTACCATCTGCTTTTTTTGCAATACGGGTTTCAATATCCGTCATATCGCTTTCACTGACACCCATTTGGCTAAACATGTGTTTGAGGGAGCCAAGCTTTTGCGAGGCGTAGCGTCGGATTGCCCTTTCTATGTTTTCTTTCTCGGCTGAAAGAGAAACGTTTTCCTTATCCTTTGCTTTTTGTTGAATAGCTCGAGACATGCGAGTTGAGATCAAAACTTTAAGAACCGTAGGTCCAGAATGAAGGGCAGTGTTCACCAGGCCCTGCAATCTGACCATGACTCTTGCATGAACGTTTTCATCACATTCGTCTAGCCCATCTAGAATAACATGAATGTATCGAGTCTGCGATGGCGCAATAGATACCGCACCGACTAGGTCATGAAGGAGTTGTTCGAGCATCTGGGCACCAGGTAACTTCTTTTTTACTATGAGAATGTCATATATGTAGGCGACCAGATCCGGATTAGAACGAATGAGCTGAAGCAGAATGGACTTGAGAATGTTTTCATAGACTTTAGATGCCACGTATGAATAGGTGCAAAAGTGCGTGATGACCAGTGATTGACCACTGGATTTGAGAAAGTTGGCAATCTGCGTTGCTAAGACGCTCTTGCCGGTACCTGGATGACCGTACAGTACGACAAACGTTCCATCCCGAGAGCATCTCATCCACGTTTGGATCTTTCGTTGCTTGACTATCCAATCGCAGGTTCCAGGGTTGTCTGTTATCTCAGAAACAATCGTGTCGAATATCCGGAGCTGATCGGATTCGTCGAATTTAAGTAGTCCCACAATGGTGAGATATTGCGATGCAGTCAGTTCCTCTTCGTCTTTCGCCAGTTTATCTAGGAGCTCCTGTCTCTGTGTCTTAAGGGCTTCCATTTCCTCTTGATTTTTCGATACGCTGACAGCGAAAGCTGTCTTATCAACTAGATCCTCATGTGCTTTCATATCACTAAGTATGGTGTCGAATCGCCGTTGAAAACGGCCCCAGGAGGTGAAAAAGAAAGTCTTCCAGGCTGCCATATGTCAGATCAAGAAACATAATCAAGTCTGTATTGTCCATGCATACAACTTCTGCGAACAAATTGATAAGCTTCTTTATGAAACTTTAGTATATCGGAATAAAAGACTGCCAGTGTCGCCTGGACATCTGTATTCCTCGTATACGTGCTGTTGAAGATCTTGAACCTTGCTAGGGGCTCGGCAATTCGAACGTATGCCTTCATGATCTTTTCGAAGGCTTCGACGTAATCTGCTGCGGTCTATCAATTAAGCATTAGCGTATGACGTTGACCCGGATCTTTTATAGAGTAGAGGGTATTGTATGGTTCAACGCACCTTCAAAATCATCTTCATTGGCGACCAGATCAATGCGAGGTACGGTGTTCCGTAGCAAAGGGCCTTTATTGTTGATGAATAGGAATCCATACACTGGAAAACGATTGAAAGTCTTCTCATATTTCTCAAGGATTGGCGGGCAGCAAGATTATCCTCAATCTGGTATATGGCATATTGCACATCTTCGATTGTTGTATTCTGGACACTAACACGGTCCTCCGCCGAGAGGACGTGCTGCAGATCGTCAAATGCATCTTTTATGATCTTCTGGGCCGCTGAGGATATTGGTACTCGATTTGCTAACGGCATTGCTGTCGTGAGTCTTGGAAGCTACCCAGTTGGAGAAAATATTCGATCGAATGGCGAATCCGGCAAAGGATATGAGCAGAGAATAAAGGCAATCTGTATCTCGACCTCAGTTTCATAATGGGTGGCCACGACATTCTGGCTCCGCCACCTTTTTCAGGATCCGAAGGTAATCAGCTGCACGTTGGACAACCCATGGCAGTGGAGCATCAAATGATTGGCCTTCACTCGAAGTCAGGTTGGACAGGAAGTGGCAAGGCACACCGCAAACGGCAGACAAGGCGACCAAGCTGGCGACCCATGTTGACCATAGAAGCAGAAGGGAGTTCACATGATCTCCTGAAAGCGTGGCTGTGGTTTTTTTAAAGCACAGGAGCTCTTCAGGAGATGAAACTGTATGCATTGATCCGGTAACAATACGCTCTGATCAGCAGGTGTCAGTCACTATGGATGCAGGCCAAACCAGGAAACGCCGATATTCCCAGCTTGAACCAGAAGAAGAAGAAGAAGTGAAACGAAGTCAGAATGCGCGCCTGCAACAAATATCAGAACACGCGATGCCCTCTCTTGCCCCCAACTCTGTACAAGCATCTAATTGGCACACGGAACTTCGTCATCAAGGCAAGTATACTAACCGCCATTCAAATCGCTAGCATCGCGACTTTGGGCTCGCTCAATTTATCTCTCCACAGTATTTTTATTTTTTATTATTTTTTATCTAGATACTATTACTCATTCGATCGTTTACAGCCACTACCTCCGCCTTGGAATTATCTTCGCAATTTCTAGCTTCCAGCGCACTCTTCCCACCACAGCATTTGCTGGGCCAGATAGCATCATCCTACCCTACATTTCAATGCCTAGAAATTTTAAATCAAGATCAGAGCACTTCCTTCTTTGGACAGCAAGACTTATCATGGGCTGGCTTTGGAGATACATCACTGCAAATCCCGCGAGTTAACAACATTTGCTACCTCCCTTCCATTACTCAGCACGTCGAGATTGACTGTCAACATTATAATCTGGATGATAATATTTCAGATAAAAATTTAACGAACTCCTTTGGAAACAACCTGAACTCTGAAGATATCGAAAGCAATACTAAACCGGAAGACCATGCAAACCCACTCATTTCTCGACAAGAGAAAGTCTGTTTCGGCATGATTGCTAATGTCACAGCTTCGTGCCAAGTTCCCACTACGCCAAATGCAGTACGAAAGTACGCTGTCAAATTCCAAGATGCTCTCAATTTTGTTGGAGTAGGTGATAGTAATATTCGGGGAAAAGTGAATGATGAGTTTGCAAGCTTGATGCATGTGTTATTTGATGAGCCAGGATTTCAACTTGAAGTCTATGTCTCATTGGAGGAGATTGGGCAAACGGCTGGGTCAGGATCCCAAGGCCGACGTTACTGGCTACCCAAAAAACGGCCCATGGCTATCATCATTTACGGACCATTTGAGTTATTTGATGATGTCGGAGACTTCTTTGAGGAACGTGACCTCTATCTCCAGGACCCAGTCGGCTGCAACCAGAATGTTCCTTATTGCAATCCACACAGACTTCCTTCGCGAACAAATGCCATCACTTTTACTCATGATCTAAGGGAAAACAACCTGGGGTTAATCGAGATGGAGGATGTGGTTGTTCGTCAAGAATTGCTGGACATTCTGGACTCCCAAGAAGACCTTGCAGAGACGGAGCAGCCGCCCTCGATAAAAACCAAGCTGGCGAGGTAAAAAATCTCAGTCTTGACTCCCCTTATTGTTTTCAAGATAATACTAATTATATTTAGACATCAAAAGCAAGCCTTGACTTTTATGCAACGAAGGGAGCATGGTTGGGCAATGGATGGAAGTAGTCCCGATATTTGGGAGGCTGTCGAAACTAGCCAAGAAATGATGTGAGTTCTGGCGACATCCCATATCATGCGGTATGAAAGCTGATTTCTCTCTCTCTCAAGTTTCTTGAACAGAATATCTACCACTAGCCAAGCCGAAGAGCCACCCCAATTCTATGGGGGCATTGTTGCGGATCCTATGGGACTTGGGAAAACGCTATCCATAATTGCTCTCATAGCACGCGACTTGCACCTTGATTACAGCGATCATTTATCGCTTTCAGAAGTTGATACTGAAAAATCCTCAGGATGTACGCTCGTCATAGTACCCCCTCCTCGTAAGTTCCATGGATCCCAGGCCATCTTGTCACAAAAATGGCTGATCAGCCTGTAGTACTCATTTCGTGGGAAGAGCAATTAAAAGAGTATTATCTATAACTCCGATTCCAAAGTCTTACTCAATACAGCGTTCTAACTTCTTAGTTAGGCATATTGTTCCAAATAGCCTACCGTGGTGCCGCCATCATGCAAAGTCTCGGTTGACAGACGCCTCTCAACTTGAGTCTCAATTGCTTGTGCTCACAACATATCATACAGTGGCTACAGAGTGCAAAAATGACCGTGGTGGCGAAAATTCTATTCTATTTAGGACTCGATGGAAAAGAGTTGTCCTGGATGAAGGCAAGCAATCATACAAGATCGGGAGATGGGATGCCAAAGACACACATTGACATATCAATAGCACATGTTATCCGCAATAGTGATTCCCAAATCTCCCGGGCCATTTGTTCTTTAGATTCGGTCTCAAGGTGGGCAGTGACAGGAACGCCAATCCAGAACAAATTAGGGGACCTTACTGCATTATTAAAGTTCTTAAAAGTATATCCATATTCAGACAAGAAGATCTTTGATGCCGACATTTCTCAGCTATGGAAATCCGGGAGCGATGAGGAGGCAGTAAAGCGATTGAAGAGACTTTCGGGATGTCTTATTCTCCGCCGTCCAAAGGGAACAATAAAACTCCCTCCCAGGCAGGACAAACAATGTCCTGTGGAATTCACAAAGGCTGAGAGAAGGCTTTACGAGGATATTAGGTCACAAGTCATCGCTCATATTGATGAAGTATTATTGCATCATGGCGATACATCAAGATCGAATTCCTTTGTCAACGTTCTCCAAAGAATCGAAGCAATGCGAATGATGTGTAATCTCGGCCTCCGTTATCCCTTGCGCCATGAAGCACTCGATCGAAACGATTCGCAGCTAAGAGACTGGAAAGATACCGCACAAGATGTTTTCAATATGCGCCGGAACATGGGCCATGTCAAATGCAGTATTTGCCTTTCAATACTTGATGACGATGAAAACCTTTTTAATGATGCAACGCAACCGGGCAGACTGCTATTCTATCGATGCCTGACGGTAACCTGTTCTCCCTGTGCTGATAAAGCATCAAAAACTGGAAATGGTTCCGAATGTGGGCATGAAATACCTTGCCCCAGCACATTAATCTCAATGGATAATTCTTTGGATGAGGTACCGGCAGAATCGGTGTATGAATCTGGAGGGGGCCATCCACCAGAGTTCCCCACAAAGATCAAAGTGTTACTAAATGATTTGAAAAGACTTCCCGGAGATGTGAAATGGTAAGCATATTGACACCTCCCTCTGAAACATTCTAACTAAACCAGCGTTGTATTTTCGACATGGCGAATGACTCTTGACGTTGTAAAAACTGCTTTGGATCACGCCTCCATACCGTCTGTACGTTTTGATGGCAAAGTTCAACAAAAAGATAGACAGGATGTTATTGACCGCTTCCGAAATGACCCTACTATAAGAGTTATGCTTCTCACCCTGTCTTGTGGTGCAGTTGGGTGAGCAGTCGCCTCCAGGTTTTCTGATGATACAGACTGCTAACACACAATGCAGCCTCACATTAACCGCAGCTTCCAGGGCATATCTAATGGAGCCCCACTGGTAAGTTAACGCACTTATTGTATTGTGAATATAGACTTACTTCTCGCTGTAGGAACCCAACCCTCGAAGATCAGGCTCTAGCAAGGATTCACCGGATGGGGCAGACCCGAGAAGTGACGACAGTTCGACTCTATGTTCGGAATTCTTTCGAGGAGGTAAACATGACTTATTACAATTAATATAAAGAATTCGCAGCTGATATCAGATCAACAGAGGGTCATTGAGGCACAGGAGTCGAAGAGAGATCTCGCAGCCCTTCTCCTAAACCCTCACGGTCGAACAGGCCAGGGTGACGGACAATCAGACACACCACCCAAACCCCTGGAGGTAGGATGAATGAAACGTCTTTATGAAGAGCGTTGCTTACGATAATATAGTTGCTACGTCGACTTATCTAACCAAATAACTTGAACGTCAATCAGCAATGAGATGAGGCGGGAACAAGAATGTAGTTGTCGCTTAGGATGGAGTCCCAGCTGGCCGCAGAACAAGATACAATTATACAGAAACCTGCATAAATTGGTTCAGTCATTGCATTCTATCTTGAATACTAAATACATTTTGCTAGAAAAGCCTGGTTATTAAATACTACTTATACTATAAGCATCCACTGCACCCAGTTCTTATATCACCTCATACCTTTCAGCAGATGAGCTGTATCAATATGCCTCTGAGTTTTACTTGCAATTTACTAATTGGGATCTCGCCGAGGAATCGATGCAACACTACTTACTAGCTGGTATGCAGGATTCATCGGTCTTGGGCGCAGGTAGGCAGCAATGCAGCATCAGGGTAGCTTGCGTAATATTAACATCCACGACTGACCTCAAGCCGTCACCTTTAACTGGGAACATCGACAAATTTTGAATTGTTAATTCAACTTCTATTCTTCTATCTTTGGAATAGCCTGTGAATTAAGCATTAATATTTGAGAAAATGTCTCTCAGCCTCCTGCCAACTGAATTATGGCTGGCCATCGCCAGGCATCTAACCTCAGAGGCAGACATCAATGCCTTTGCCAAGTCGAATAAATCCAACTACGGCATATTGGATGGGCTCCTCTATCATCGCAACGCTGAACTTCACTCAGGCTCGGCCCTAAACTGGGCTGCGTCAAACCACCGGATGGCAACAGCAAGAAAGGCCTTGAAATACGGAGCGGATCCAAACGTGTCGCCCGACAAATGCGACAAGCCTCTTCAATGCGCCATCAAGAGCCGCGACGAAAACATGATCAGACTCCTTGTTGAGAATGGCGCATCGGTACGGGATATGAATAATATGGAGCTCGCAATGCGATGTGGACTCGAGAATTCCGTCGGCCTCTTTCTTGAACATGGCTGCAGCGCCAATCAGACGACGGATCACCAACGTCGGACACCTCTGATGTGGGCGGCTCAGTTCGGACTGCAGTCGGCTCTTGGATTTCTTCTGGAAAAGGGGGCGAATCTGCATGCACAAGATTCGGACGGTTTCACGGCTCTTTTTCATGCCATGTTTTACAACCAGGTCGACATGATGAAACGTCTAATTAATCTTAGTTCCAATATGCATCACAAAAATAAGAGTGGTCAAACACCGCTGTCATACGCGGCGTCACTGGGACGGGAGGATATCATCGAATTTCTGTTGGATCATGGTGCTGTTATCGACGTTCCGGACGAGGCTGGCGAGACTGCCCTCGCATGGGCAGCAAGTGGTGGACTGGTTAAGATTGTCAAGATGCTGTTGCGCCATGGCGCTTCGGTCGACGCTAGAGATAATCTGCAGCGAACTCCTCCTAATCGCGCTGCTACCAAATCAGCGATGAGACAAACAGATGTCATTCAGACATTTCTCGACCACGGCGTTGACATTGAGGCCAGGGATGGCAAAGGCCGAACTATGCTGGCATGGGCGGTCATCGCTAGACAAAGGCGAGTTCTCGGGTTTTTACTTCAAAAAGGTGCCGACATTAACACCATGGATGATGAGGGCAACTCGCCTCTGGCGTTGGCTGCCCGCCTGACTGGTCTATCATTGCCTACGAGAGAACCTATCCGGGAGGCCAAAGAAGATATGGTAAAGATGCTCCTTGACAATGGGGCCATCCTGAAATGGAATAAATCCAAGGAATCGCCACTTTGGTCACCTATATCACTGGGCATGGCTGACCTAGTTGGGGTTCTCCTCGAGGCTGGTGCCGACATTAATGGTCCAGGAACACGGGGACAGACACCACTTATGGATGCAGTTCGCAACAATTCGCTAGATGTTATGAAGCTGCTTATAGAGAAGGGTGCCGATGTGAATATACGAGACAATGACGGGCGGACCGCAGTGTTATTGGCTATCATGCACCAAAAATCTCAAGAATTTGGCATTCTTCTCGAAAACGGTGCAGATATCCACATCATAGACCATATGGGCATGTCAGTTTTCCGATTAATAGTAGAACATGGGTGGTTGTACTACGTCAAGGAGTTCCTTTCCCTTGGCATAGACGTCAATGGAAAAGACAATGAGGGACGGACGTGGCTTTCGGTGGCCGCAGCGACGGGCAGGCAGGACATGATCAAGTCGCTTCTTGAAAATGGGGCGGATCCGGATCTTGTGGATGACTTTGGGAGGACGGCGTCTGACTGGGCGATGATGTCTGGGCATGCAGGGCTGATTCAGGGGGTGTTGAAGGATATGTCGATGGAGGACAGTGATGAAGGGATCCCATAGACTTTTTCTTTTCGCCCAAGAACATATTGAATCTTTAACTTGAGATATAGTGACTATCTATTGAGGCACATGGATTTCTTCTCCTCGGAGAGGTAAAGCCAGGTATTGTATGCCAAGTCCGGAGACTGCAAGAACTCAGAGCCGGGTGGAGCCACTTCCTTCGGCCGGATAAGTGGGACCGTGGGCAAATCCATTGTCACCGGAGCAAACACGGCAGATCGTGACAATTCCCAGGGGGTAAGGGAAGTAAACTGGAATCAGTTTTCTAAAGAATGGTTCATTGTATAACAAACCGAAATATATTATGACTCTACAATGAGAGTGAAGCCAGTGAGCAAATCTAGGGCACACAAAACCCCCCACGCCACCATCCGCAACTCCACACACACAATCTCAGTGTCCGAGACCCATCTTCCTGTAACAAAATAACGCACACATCTTCCATCCAATAAGGAAAAACACGGTTCTGTGGTCTAGTTGGTTATGACATTTCGTTAACAGTTGCTTAACACCACCGAAAAGGTCCCCGGTTCGAGCCCGGGCAGAATCACCATTCTATTTTTGCTGTTCTCATCTGCTGGTTAGACTGAGACGCCGTTGACAGTAGATGATCAATTTTTGCCTTTTTTGTAAAGTCCGGACGGGTGTTTAGAAATTAGACAGGCAGGACGAGGAATGATTGTGAATATCGTCGCAATGTGTCATCAACGGAATAGATCTTTCATCACCAACATGAAACTGAAATGTCTATCGTTAGAGTTACATGTTGCAATAAAATCCTAACCAGTCATTGCTTTTAATTACTGTATAATCTATCATGTCTATATACTTTTTGCCCCCCACCCTTCTATTCATGTCTCAGCGGCCGGCCGCCAAACTGCAAGCTTTGCAGCCCAAGCATTCTTTTGATCCCCAACCATAGCTCAAACACCTCCAGCTTCAACTCCACCCTCACAAGGCCCAACCACGCCGAGAACACCCTCACGGCATTAGGCGGCCACATCAGAGATCCGCTCTCGGCAATCGTCTCAAGTTGCTCATGGAAAACCGTCCGCGAGCAGTATCGTGCCAGAATCATGAATGTGCGGATAGGTCCCTGACGCGTCTGCAGATTCTCGTCCAGACTGCGAGTCAGGTCGTTGGTCTTGAGGATAAGTAAGATGATACGTGGGACTCGGCCGAGCATCTGCACGAGATCGACGATAAGCCCTTCCTGCAGTTGGCCGCTCATGGACGATTCCTCGTCACTGCTGCGGGTCTTAAGGATGGAGCCTTGCTTGCTGACGACGCTATAGTCACGGCCGGTGATGGCTGAGGCGAAGAGTGGGAAATCTTCATCAGTAATGCCAGCTACCTCGTGTGCATATTTCTTCATGCGGCCCATATCTCCATCAATTACAGCCAACCACATCTTGGCATAAGATCTCCTCAACGGAAGAGGTATATCACGATAGAGACCATGGTCATAGAGAATAATGTCGAAATTGGGCCCGCGACCTAGTCCACGGCGGTTATCGTTCTTGCGAATAGCAAGGTTGCCACCGTGAGGGTCGCAATGAAGGGGTGCGCCATCGCCAAAAATCATCTCGTTGAACACGCGCGCGAGAGTCGCAGAAACTTCATCCCGGTCGATGCCATTCTTGTCCAAGTATTCCAAATCGTCTGGTCGCTTTCCTGATTCCGCAGCCATGACCAAGATGCGCTTCTTAGCCCAGATGACCTCGGGGATTATCAGAGGGAGTTCTGGGATTTTGGCAAAATGCGCCTTCATGCGACGGGCGTTCTCGGCCTCCTCCTCAAAGTTGAGTTCCTTGGGTAGAGAGACCTCCATCTCAGAAGCCAGCCACTCCAAATCATATTCCGGGAAGAACCGCTTGAGCGTCGAGAACGTGTACTTGGTCAAGGCCAGATCAAGGGGAGCCCATGCTTGCAGCTCGGGGTGCTGAACCTTGACTGCGACTCTGCGCCCGGTATCTTTGATCGTTGCCAAGTGGACTTGAGCGAGCGAGGCGGCGCCAATAGGCTCTTCTGAAAACTCGGAGAAGTAATCCCACAACTCTTTCTTCGTATCCTTGCGGAACATATCCTCGATGGATTCAAACGAAGAGACCGGGCACTTGTCTTGTAGGGGTATGAAGGTCGTCGTCCACTCAGGGGGGAGGAGATAGTTCATGGCGCTCTATGTCGTCATCAGTCAGTGTCAATTGACCCACGATATTCAATGGTCATACCAAGTGCTGTCCAAGCTTTATAAAGATGCCACCATTCTTCTCCAAGACTCTGAGTGTTCGTTCGGAGCATCGTTTGTGGCATGCTTTTAGGAGTTTGTCTTGTTCCGCTGAATCCGCTATCGTCGCTTTCGCATTCAGTGTCGTTCGGTAGCTGGATGACTGTAAGCTTATAATCCAATGCTACCATCACGATTACTTACTCATTTATGCAGACACCCAATGCGACAATAACTCTTCCCGTGCGCTCTGCTGCTTCGTACCCACCCTTGATCTCATCGGTAAAGGCCAATACTGTGCTGGTGGCGGCAGCGCCTGTAGAGGCAAAGAGAATTAGGCCTGTCCTCCTACCACCATTCCCACCTCGTGATCCCTTCCCTGAGGCAAATTGCCTTGCGCCAAATTGGTAAAAGGGCTTATTGCGAGCCAATTGGCCACGACAAGTCGAACATGTCCATGTTCGAGTACCAATGCGGGTGGCAAAGGCAGATCTGGAAAACACGTTCATCTGTGCGCCGAGGCTCTCAACGATGTCGACACAGAATATCGAGACTCAGGACACTCATTATAATAACGATGTAGAAAAGAAATAGCTGTTAGAGCCAAGTCCCATTCGTATCACGTATTATAAAAAGAGAAACTTTTTTTTCGTTGTTGTTCAAGTCTCCGTGCGTCAGAATTCGATGCGACGACATATCCAAGATTTTCTTCGAGGCATATGATTCGCCGAGGCATCTCCGTTTAGTTCGGGTGGCCACGGACAGCGCAAACACCCGCTGAAGGCCTTGAAAGACCCCCACCAAAGGCGCTGGAGCACCAGAGGGGTAAATTTATTAATTTAGCTTATTTAGTGTCCACGTGACGGCGCGTGTTAGTGTACCGCGTCTCAACCCGTGTTTTGAGTCTCCGTCAATTAAGCAGCAATATTCATCGCCTCCATTATCTGTCTCCCAGGCTCAAGGAGCCAGCAAGTCTCCATCATCCCATAATAAAATTCTATGAATAATTTTCAGGACTCATCTACATCTAACAAAATGATGTCCTTCGCCTCAAACCCCATTCAGTCCAGCCCTTGGCGACCATCGGTCTCATCCCCACTGACATCATCGCCAATTCGTCCAACATCGCCCCAGTCACCCACTGAGAATGACGGGCGACACCACCGTCTAATTCAATCCTCTCCTATAAAACCCATCAAATTCAAATATGCATCACGCCCCGCAAGGCCCAATCCAGTTGTCCGACGGCGAGAAGATGCGCAGGAGCAGAGGAGAAAGAACTTTCTACAGAACGTTCGCCAGAAGGCCGATAACAGGGCGTGGCAGCGGCGAGATATCGAAGGACAGGTTAGCGGATGCGCTTATCCCCCTCCCACTCAACAAGCTAATATCGAAATAGTTTTTAAAGACAAACTGGCTAGCAAACGTTGGCCGTCTAACCCATGATGCTCCTGACTTCTCCGAAGCTGATATCGAGGATGCCATGGCCTATCATCAAGAAGCCGCGCAGTCGCAAGACTCAGATGATGTACTGGGAGCGATTGCAGAAGAGGAGGAGCTAGATTTTTTGGTCTCTTCTTACGAGCAAGAGCAAACAACAGCCCCTCAGCAACCACTCTCATTGAATGATGACGAGTACGACGACATTTTCGCAGAGCTGATATCACAAGAACCAACAAGACAGAACCAACCGTCCTCATCAAACCAGATGGACATGTCTGACTGAGATGCCATCAAGGCATGTTGATAATTGAGCGACGGGTCGGCGTGTTTGGAATTGTATTAAAAGGGTATGGAGTTGGGGCTATAACAGTCTGGTCACTGGAGTTTGGGTTGGAATATCAGGGCATATGTCGGTTTATGTAGTTTGATTTGCGCGCAATGGGTATAAATAAGGACGCACTACCGTCAGAGGTAGAAAATCTATTGCGGGTTGCACTGCTCATCCGCACCATTGAAAGCCTCCTGGGCCGATGCCATGTCCCCAACCAGGTCTGACGGTGGCGATCCTGCCGCTTGCATCTACAATTTTGTCAGCGGCTTGTGGACCAAGAAGTCATGTGAAATTCTTACCTTCTGCATTCTATCCACGATAAATTCTCGGTCAGCCGCGTTGGAGTCTGAATAAGTGGGTTCATCGAACTTTGTCACAATCTCTGCCACAATCTTCTGTTGCTCTTGGTATCTCTTCAGATCCTCTGCCGAAGTGGAGTCTTTGTTCTTGGTAAGCCACTCGGGGAATTTGTCATGAAGTTCCTTCATAGGCTCATAGAGAATCTCCTTGTTAGTGAGCTGCTCCATCATACCCATGAGCATCTTAGAAAAGTCCTCTTCGTTTCCTTCGCCACTAAAGTCACCTGACGACATTTGCTTGAGGAATTCAGCCATGAAGTCGTCACTACCGCCAGCAGCAGCAGCAGCGGTGGCTTGTTCACCAGATGACTGCATACGCTCCATGGTGCGGCGGATAGTCTCTTGGAAGGATAGGTTCTCTTCACTGGTTGGCTCAGCCGGTGACTTGGAGGGTTTGGGGGTTGAGGAAGAGCCTGCTTTAGGGGTGCCTCCCTCCTCCTTTGGCTCTTCCCCTCCCGCAGCTTCGCTCATATGTTTGAACATGTCCTCAAATTGACGCTGCATCTCAGGCTGATGATGATTTAGTACCATTTTCCCGTAGATAAGAAAGATACCCCTTTACTTACCGAGTTCTCGAGCCCACCTAATAAGCCCGCCATGCCTTCTTGAAGCTGCTTTGCAAAGTCTTCCTCATTAAATTCCCCGTCCAGGGTAAATAGATCCTCAGGAACAGTGGACTTGGACTCGGGCCTGGGCGGTCCCATAACAGGTGGTTTGGAGGCCGGCAACTCTAACTTGGCAGCTGAGAAGTCTTCGAGCATATCTTGATATCGAGATTAGCAGTCACTTTCAAATCTCGAGACATGAGAGATTACCATCAAGATCATCCAGGTCATCCTCATCTGGATCGGGCACATCCTCCACCTCTACAGGATGACTTGTGGCAGGTGCAGCTGTAGTCTGTGGCTTCACATCCTCCTCCTTCTTGACACCTTCCGTAGCCCCTGGTGTTGGCTCCATGATATCTCGCTTGCGCAGTAAATGAGTTTTCTGTTGAGAGACCCCACGTGCAAGAATTTGAGAAATGTGTGTGTCTTGACCGAAAAAGACAGACGACTGGAGACAAAAAAGGTGAGTTAGCTGAAGTGAATCTCAAGAATATGTGCATGGAAGCTATTAATAAAATACCTTATCTACTTAATGTGAAAATGGGTCTTTTGCTTTGTTTTGTTTAAAAGGGTCAAATTTCAAGTTCAGTTTAGCATCTCATGCGGTTCTATCATGAGCCGAGGGATTCGATTGCCCCACGTTGACAACCGCCCATCCATTCTTCGCTTGCAGGCCTTGCAGGGCCAAAGCTTAGTGAGATTGATGTGTTGGCGGGGTACTTCTCAGGGGGCTCTGCTCTGCTGGCTGTCACAATAGGAGGCAGTAGCCCTATAAAATAGGCGTTTACAGTATGAAATAGGCAAGTATTTTGAAAGATTCAATTTTATGTATTGGTAGATATGATTATCTTATGGCTTCTAAATTCGTATTCGTATATGAAGCATAATTTTTAAGCATTTAATTACAGTGCCGTCTTCTCATGTCCGACATATTCCTCAACGATCTACAGCGTTCCATCCGTCCTGTCAGGTACAAGTACCTCCCCTGGACAGGCGACAGTGAAACCCCCACCGCCTGCTGCACGCAACAATTTGGCGCACGGGTGTCCGCCTCGCCTTGTGCTCCCCTGTCAAAGGGCGACTTGACTTTTCCATCTTTGGTCGCCCCATTCATGATTAACTTATGTCATATTCACTAGGCAGGCAGGCAAGGCAGGTATCTTCGTGAGATCCCAAGTCATCGCTTGCACTGTCGAAATTCACTAGGCAACTCGCGGCGCCATCCGAGACCTTTTTTAGATTTCTCAGCCTGGTAAATCTTTGACAATAACATCAACGGGTTTGGATCCAACGGCCTTTCTCATTTTTTCTTCTTCTTCTCATTGAACAGCAACACCAACCGCTGTGAACGATCACATCTCACCTTCCAACCCTACAACCCGACTCTGCAGTCTTTCCCGTCGCATCTTCATCTCGATCCGTTACCCGATTCCCATCTGCACAATGAGTCTGTGCCAGAATAGATTGCAGGAGGAGAGGTGAGCCGTGCACAATTATATGCCTGGTGCAAGTTTCCCAAAGCACTGACACATGGCAGGAAGCAATGGAGGCGTGATCATCCCTTTGGTTTCTTTGCGAAGCCTGCACGAACAAAGGAGGGCGTTCTTGATCTGAAGAACTGGGAGTGCGGTATCCCAGGAAAGGAGAATACCATCTGGGCTGGAGGCTTGTTCAAGCTCAACATTGCGTTCCCTGATGGTGAGTTTTTGTGATGCGCGGCCTAACAAGGTCAAGTCGTTGGGCCGTACTAACTTTGGCATTCCAGAATATCCCACGAAGCCACCAAAGTGTGAGTGATGCAGTTTCTATGGAATACCACGATCAAGGTAACAATACTGATGATCATTTCAGGCAAATTCGTCCCTCCCCTGTTTCACCCCAACGTCTATCCCTCCGGTACCGTCTGCTTGTCGATTCTCAACGAGGAGGAAGCATGGAAACCCGCCATTACAGTCAAGCAAATTTTAATCGGCATTCAAGATCTACTCAACGACCCCAACCCCGAATCGCCTGCCCAGGCCGAAGCATATAATTTGTTTAAGCGAGACCGAGCCGAATATGAGAAGCGAATTCGCCGTGTAGTTCGTGAGAACCCTGCTCCTTAAGTCGTCTGGTGGCTATGGTGGGATTGGGTTACGAGACGGAAATATCTATGCTGAGAAGATCTGGCCACGGCGTTGGGGAATAATAATACCAGGGCAAATGATTTTTTTACCATGTTGCTAAAGATGCAGACAGGCGGTCATTGCGAAGGAGAATGCTATTACGCGGCAATGCATTACTGGTATCGTCATTAGAGGGTTATATTGTGTTCCATCCATTCTGGAACAGCTGGAAAGATTTAATTCCGCCCTTGATACCACTTGAAAACTAGCATATTGGATGGTTGGAAATGGTTTTCGTTGTTATCTTGATGTTCATTTTCCTTACGGCGCGTAGAAGCAGGCCGAGCATGCACTACTATATCAATGAGCTTGTAATCAGATGAATTCTTTGTCTAAAGTTTTGGCCATTGAGTGCTTGCAGATGATGCTTGGGGTAGTAATCTAGGGCAGCAATGAGATTGATTAAAGCCACAAGAGTCTGGTGCATTAACATAGCAGGCACTCTTGTTCTATGGTGACAGATGACTGTCCAAACACGGTGTTCACAATCATGCTCACAGTCATCTTGGACCAAAGGAGCAGGTTGGCAGGACAAAGCGTCCTTATCAGTAGTTGTTCGCAGAGGTTAGGTCAAGCAATGACAAGCTTGGGAGAGCCAGCACCAATAGCGTTACGGGAAATATACTTGGGTAAGCCGAAGTCGGCCTTTTTCAGCTTCTTTTAGTCGCTGTAAATTGGCCTCTATTGATAGCGTCGGCTCGTCGCAAGAGTCATGGCACAGCATGGCATGGGTTTCTCCATAGTAATATCAATCAACACCATTCCTTTGTTCTGGCCAGTTTTCCCTCCCTCCCTTTCTTTCTCAATCTTTCTTTTTCTACATACCGTGAAGAAGAGCAGCTTCGAATCTTTACCTTCTACCCTTCAAGCAAAATTTTATAGACAGTAGTCGAAAACATGTGTGGCATATTTGCTTGTCATTGGTATGTCTCCCCCCCCCCCCCCAATTGACCTTATCGCGCTTTTGGAGGGGCATTTTCACCCCGCCATGGTGTCTCATTTAGAATCTCCAGTGCGCATGGAGATGCTCAAGACTGACTTGAATTCAGTCACCCCGAAGTTCAAAAGTTTAAGCCAACGGCGCTTAAGCTTGCGAAGCAGTATGTATAGCTCATCTTCTTATATACCGTCATCAATTGACACCAGGACCGCAGGATCCGGCATCGTGGACCCGATTGGAGTATGTCTTGAGTCACAAGCTTCCCCAGACGCCAGCACGTGCCTAACAAGTGACTTTCTAGGTGGAAGCGTCATCTCCAACAACACAAGTAGGTCAATTGGCCATATATAAAGTCGATTGTGCTCTAACAGATCACTTCTTAGTCCTGTGCCATGAGCGTCTAAGCATTGTTGGTGTTGGTGAGTGTTTCTGGCATGGCCTCCAGCTTGCGCAATCGCTAACACAAGCCCAGAGTCGGGTGCTCAACCCCTGACCAACGCTGACGATACCATTATCCTCGCCGTCAACGGTGAAATTTACAACCATCGTAAGCTCCGAAAACATCTCAAGGAGCCTTATCACTTCAAGACGACATCCGACTGTGAGGTCATCATTCCTTTGGTATGCTCGAATCACCCTCGAACAAATGAGTCTTGATATAGCTAACGCAGATGATTAAAGTACATGGAACATGATCTAGATGCCCCCAGCTATCTCGATGGTATGTTCTCATTTGTTCTGTACGACAAGAAGCAGGATCGAACCATTGCCGCACGAGACCCGATTGGTATCACAACGTTCTATCAAGGATGGTCATGGAAAGAACCGGGTGCTGTCTATTTTGCCTCAGAGCTCAAGTGTCTGTACCAAGTTTGCGACAAGATCGTAGCCTTCCCTCCTGGCCATGTCTATGACTCAAAAACTGGCGAGACGACAAGGTATTTCAAGCCAACCTGGTGGGACCCAGCGAGAGTGCCCTCCACTCCGATTGACTACAAGGCTATCCGCCATGCGCTTGAGAAGTCTGTTCGAAAGCGCCTCATGGCTGAAGTGCCTTATGGTGTTCTTCTCTCTGGTGGTTTGGATTCCAGCTTGGTCGCCGCTATCGCACAGAGAGAAACCCTCAGGTTGAAAAGGGAGGCCTTGGAGGCCAACGGTGGAAGTCCCGGTGATCCCAACACCGATATTGGAGAAGGGCTGGTTGGTCTTGACGACGAGAACCATCTATCAACCGTCACCTACCTGCCACAGCTCAACTCATTTTCAATTGGCCTGCCCGGATCTCCAGATAACGAGGCTGCTTTGGAGGCTGCTAAGTTCCTTGGTACCAAGCACCACGTGATGACCTTTACCATTGACGACGGCCTCAATGCACTCTCAGATGTTATCTACCACTTGGAAACTTACGACGTCACTACTATTCGAGCTTCAACACCAATGTTCCTGCTGTCGCGTAAGATCAAGGCCATGGGTGTCAAGATGGTTTTGAGTGGTGAGGGCAGCGACGAAATCTTTGGTGGTTATCTTTACTTCCATGCTGCCCCTGATAAGACGTCATTCCACGAGGAGACTGTTCGCCGCGTCAAGAACTTGCACCTTGCAGACTGTTTGCGTGCCAACAAATCCACTTCGGCTTGGGGTCTTGAAGCCCGAGTACCATTTTTAGACAAGGAGGTGTGTTACCTCTTTTTTTCCTTTGCTATAATAACCAGAAAGATATGCTAACATAAAATTAGTTTCTCGAACTGGCCATGAACATTGATCCGCAAGAGAAGATGATCAACAAGGAGAGAATGGAAAAGTATATTCTCCGAAAAGCCTTTGATACATCTGACGAACCCGGCGCAGAGCCTTATCTTCCTAAGTCGATTCTGTGGAGACAAAAGGAGCAATTTTCCGATGGTGTTGGATACGGTTGGATTGACGCTCTCAAGGACAATGCCGAGCTTCACGTAACAGACGAGATGTTGAAGCACCCCAAGGCAGAATGGGGCACCGACATTCCAGAGACCAAGGAAGCGTATGTTTTGCAGTGATGATATCCAAAGACACAATGGCTAAGCTAACGTTGTGATAGTTACTGGTACCGCTTGATGTTTGATGAGCACTTCCCCCCTCGTTGTGCTTCTACTGTCGAGCGCTGGACACCGACATGGTCCAAGCAGACTGACCCCAGTGGCAGGTGAGCATTCATAACAAAATGAAAAAAAAAATGAGTGGCAGATTGCTGATACTACTACAGAGCCATTTCCACACACGTTGCTAAATATGAGAACGCTGCTTGAAGAAATGGAGTCATATGTGATACCCTATGGCGGGAACATTGTCCGATATTCTGCTTTTAGAAGGCGTCTTGGGACTTTATATACAGGTAGATTTGCGAGTAAATATGACAAGTTAGGACTACATCCTTTGAAGTGTCTAGTAGTCACCCGTGAGATTCCGTGTCTAGTCAATGATGAGAGGGGGAGCCGCCATTGCGCCATTGGTTGAAGCCCTGGTTGTCTCAAGTCGAAGCTAGAGGCAAGACAACGGAGACTGCCTATTGTCGCACATGCACCGGAAACCGAGTCACTTGACGATGGCGCCCAGTTGGGCAGCGTTGTTTGATTTGGTTTGCTTAAGCCGTCGTTCTTAGGCTGCGGGATACGTGGGGACCGGGTTCCATTTTGTTGAATTGCACTCCCCTTTATGCATACATGTACAAGCTAGTAATGGACTACTAGATAATGAATGTGTAGTGTTGGAAGGACAAGATGTTCGTTATTTACACTTTCCGAAACGAATACCTTACTTAGCCAAGACAAGGGGATTGTCAACCTGTCAAAACTTGGAGGCTTGTCTTGATTGAGAATGACGCTGAGGTGCATGTCTTTTTGGTGCAGGAGTTCGCTGTAAGCCAAAGTGCTGTCGCCACAAACTGCTTCCCCCACGTGGACATGGCTGTTGGCCCAATTGAGTTTAGACGATTGAGTTCCAGTTGTCCGGCCCGACATCAGCCGACGCTCAAGTCCCCCCAACCAACTTGGAGAGCCAAGAAGAACAGGCCAGCCTCCAGGCCTTTGATCGGTACGTACCTCTTTGGGGTTGCCTTGCCTTGGTGCGTCAGTAAATGAGGTGACCAATTGACTGCGGGCAGTCAAAACATTTTCTCGCTCGCGGAATCTCTCAACCACCACCACCACCAACACACCGCAATACAATCTCAACCATTCTCTCTTCTCTTCTTGTTTGAGCTCAATCTCTTGTCTCATTCACCCTTCAACTCTCTAAATCGCCCAAGATGTCTATCCCCGCCTTCACTGACATTGCCAAGCCGGCCAACGATGTATGCGCTTCCCTTCCCCGCGGTCTTTTTTTTTTTTTCGTCTATTTTGCTTTCATATGTCCCTCGGTTATACTTGAAAGCTTTCGACATCCTCTGTCCTTTTTATTGCGAATGCTAATTTGACCCCCTATATAGCTCCTCAACAAGGACTTCTACCACCTCTCTGCCACCACCTTCGAGTTCAAGGACACTGCTCCCAATGGTGTCGCTTTCAAGGTGACCGGCAAGTCCAGCCACGACAAGGCCACCTCTGCTGCTGTAAGTCCCACAACCTGAACCCATTGTCGCGCGCGCAACCAGGTTCATAATACTGACATGGCAATTGCCTTTTACAGTTTGAGGGAAAATACTCCGACAAGCCTACTGGTATTACATCCCCATTGAAGAATAAACCCGTCGTTTGCGTTTTCTAGACTCATTGCCGATCTGCCCCTCCCCTCTCTCAGTTAGCTAACAGCGCACCCTCATCACAGGCTTGACCCTCACCCAGACCTGGAACACCGCAAACGCTCTCGACACCAAGATTGAGGTCAACGATTCTCTTGCCAAGGGTCTTAAGCTCGAGGGTCTCTTCACCTTCCTCCCCGCTACTGCTGCCAAGGGTGCCAAGTTCAACCTGTACTTTAAGCAGCCTGCCCTGCACACCCGTGCTTTCTTCGACCTCTTCAAGGGCCCCACTGCCAACGTCGATGCCGTCGTCGGCCACGAGGGTTTCCTTGCCGGTGCCAGCGCTGGCTACGATGTCAACAAGGCTGCTGTGACTGGCTACAGCGCCGCTGTTGGCTACGCTGCCCCCCAGTACAGCGCTGCCATCACTGCCACCAACAACCTCAGCGTCTTTGCTGCCTCTTACTACCACAAGGTCAACAGCCAGGTTGAGGCTGGTGCTAAGGCCGTCTGGGACTCCAAGACCAGCAACACTGTCGGTCTTGAGGTTGCCAGCAAGTACCGCATTGACCCCGTCTCTTTCGCCAAGGTTAGACATACCACACACACCCCACCAATTGTTTATCATAAGAGTTCATTTCTGACTGATTTTCTACACTATAGGTCAAGATCAACGACCGCGGTGTTGCTGCCGTTGCCTACAACGTCCTCCTCCGCCAGGGTGTTACTCTGGGTCTCGGTGGCTCTTTCGACACCCAGAAGATTGACCAGGCCACCCACAAGGTACGACTCTCGGAACAAAACTATCTAATCCCACTTACTAACTATTTAACAGCTCGGTGCCAGCATCAGCTTCGAGGGTTAAGAAAATTATCCGATACGTGACTCTAGCCAGCCACACATATGGCTAGATATCCTCCCGATAGCTGCTCTCCCCCAGCTTTTTGTATCTAATTAGAGGCTAAAAAGGGCGGTGGTCTCCAGAATTTAGTGGTAGATTGCCGGACAACAAAAATCTTGAAAGAGTATTGCAAGCAAAGCAAGTTTGCAAAAATCATGATTTGTACATCTGCTCCGTACTCCGTAATTTACATGTGAACCCGTGACAAACCAACGGTTCCATCCATCTATCTGTAGCAGACAGTTCTAAGTCTATGTCTTGACTAATCTTCATCCTTCGTTTTCCTCCCCAGTCGCATAACCTGTAGATATACGGCTGGCGCCAAGAATGTTGCGGCCAATATCCCCGCCACGATGAAGAAGTGCCCCGCCAGACTCGTTTGTGGTTCAAATTCCATGTCGTCATCGCCTACAGCTCTCCTTTCTCTGCGCCAGCGTCGTGAATCTTCCCGCTGGTGGGTCCGTGTATGACCCGGCTTGTCAAAGTGGTGAACATCTTCGCGCTCGTGGTGGAAGGGGTCGCTGCCGGGACCCATGCCGCCGTAGTGGGCGGAAGAGGTCTGGCCGGTGTGAGCTTCGTGGGCGCTGGCCCAGGGGTTTGCGCCGGAGGAAGTAGAGGAAGAGGACGAGGAGGAAGAAGCGGAAGAGGCACCGGTGGACTCTTCGTGTGCTTGGCGCCGTTTATCGGTGTTGGTGCCCCAGCCGCCGGAGCGGTAGAAGCTTGGGGGTGGGCCGCGGAAGGTCCCCTTGCGACGGCTCAGACCGGAGGGGGCCCTGCCGCCGGCGGGGTTCGTGCTGTGGTATGAGCCATGATGGTGGGCGTGATGGTGGTGATGGTGAGGATGCTGCAGGCGCAGGACGTCGCGGTCGTAGGCTGCGCGGCGGGAGGGGTCGGATAGGATGGTGTAGGACTCGGAGAGGAGGGAGAAGGTGGATGAGGCGTTTGGGTCGGAGGGGTTGGCGTCGGGGTGGTGGGTTTTGGAGAGGGCGTAGAAGGATCTGGGTGGGATGAAAGGTCAGTGAATAGTTTTATTTGGGGGAGGGAGGGTTTCAATTGAGAAGAGAGGGAGGGAGGGGAATGGAGGCGCACTTTTTTATCTCGGCGTGGGAGGCATTGGTGTGGATGTTGAGTCGCTCATAATGGTTCTTTGATTCGGCATTGCTGAGCAGCAGGCCTGTCGAGGCGTGAAAGCATCGGAGCGGAAGACGATAAGAGGCCGAATGTGTCGTCACCCTTGAGCATTTAGGAATCGGAGGTGCGGCGATGAGGGCGGCGGCGCGGGGAAGACGGAAGGGCATGCCTCGAGTGTCCTCATCACGGGAGATGTGGTGTTTTTTTTTTTGTTCGGTGTTGAGGAAGAAGGCGAACGGGGGGAAAGGGAGAGAGAGGGATGTTAAAATGGTTTAGAAGGGGGCGCAAAAAACGCCGACGTAATGGAAGATTTGGGATGAGTTGGATGTGACGGAATTGATTGATATGCAGCCGAGGGAGGAGATGCAGATACCGGGGTGTTTTGTTAAACTACTGAGAGCATGCCATCAATCAATCTATCTACATGTTTCTCTTTTAGTCACATCATATCTGGATAATCATATTTTAAGTAGATCTATTGGTGTTTATAATTCTTTATATGCGTTACCTGGCTAATATACACACAAATATCCCATCATATCGCTTGCTTTGGTCGTCTCATCATGATGAAATAGACCTTAACTTGAAATCAATCATTTGCCGCCCTCTATCCAAAAAAGCACGTCTCTGATTTCTTTTAAAACCTTTCCAACAAAGCTCTACTCTTCTAGATCTCTCTCTCTCTCTCTCTCTCTCTCTCTCTCTCTCTCTCTCTCTCTCTCTCTCTCTCTCTCTCTCTCTCTCTCTACTTTAACCTCTTGAATGGATGAGCCTCTGTGTTAAACACCCAGTCGTCTAGATTAATCACACTCTCGTCCTCAAAGATGAGATAGAAATACTTGACCGTCTCAGCCAGCCAGAATGTCTGCAGCGAATATTGTTAGCATCAGTTGCGTAGGGTAGGGATAATTTATTCGGACTCACCTCCATAGTATCATGCTTTGGACCCGAGTGAGTTGTGACATCGGCTATCGATGCAAAAGCAATCTCTGTTTCTGTTTCTCTAACAATACCTTCCCACATTCTCCATGCAGCATCGCGCCACACTTGGTCGCCTGTGATACGCCACATGTAAAAGACACTCTCAATTGCCTCGGGCCTCTGCAGATAGGCAGTCTCGCGGATGCCCGCAAAGCCAGGGAAGGCCGTGTGACGGCCGGGGCGGATAAGCTCCTCCTTGTAAGGACATGGCCCATCCAGCTTGTCGCAGGCAATAAAGGTTGACACCTCGGGCATGATGTTGGTGGGCATGGCGTCGTACTCCCACACGCATCCGGCGGCGAGACGAGATCCTAGATCGACAAAGTCTTTGCGATCGAGAAGCTTACCAGCAAGAGCATACATGCCGCCAGCGAAGCAAGTGAGATGGCCCATCTCAGGCGTGAGCTCCTTGGTGGCTCCAAGAAGAACAACGTTTCCGGATAGCAGAATGTTATCGTCCTTGGGCGTCATGGGACGGAACAACAAGGTGTCTCTAATTGTTTCAAGGGATCTGCTTGTCATCTCCTCGTACTGAGGGTCAAGGCCGCCGAGCAAGGCGTGCATCTTGGGGAAATATTCGTACATGGAATCAGCGCCGCCGGCAATAGTGTAGCGAGTCTCAATCATGGTCTCCTCGCGGTAGTTCATCTCCTGGGGCCACATGCCGGGGATCCCAGTGTCGTTTTGGAAGCGGTAAAAGAAGTTCTTGATGCGCTCCGTAGCGTCGTAGTACTTGGGATCGCCGGTGATCTGGGACAGACGGGTGAACTCAAGGCACAGAGTTCCACCGGCCGCGCCGGACATGCTGGTCTCGGGGATTGTTTCGCCCTTTCTGGCCTTGTCAAAGTCAAGCCAGTGGGTTGGCATACGGTTCGGAGTGTCGAAGCTCATGTACAGGGTGTTGCCGAGTTCGATGGCCTTGGCTCGCAAGACAGGCTCAGCTGAGAGGTCGTATGCAGCAAGCAGTCCGCCCAGATAGCGAATTGTGACCTCGAACAGATTAATGGTGCCCTTGACACTGGTCTTGGACCAATCGATGACAGCGACCTCCTTGATGGCTAGTTTGAAGTCGTCCTTCAAATCCATGATCCATAGGGTATCCAAAGCATCCACCAGCTGCGCAGACCAACCGCTAAAAGTCTGCTTGCCCTTGCCGGACAGAGGCATCAGTTCGTCCATGCCCCAAGCATGCTTCTTGTAGGCCTCCCAGCTCTTAATAAAGGCACCCTTAATCGCCTGCTTGCGGGAGTTTGCAATGTCATCCTGGTGGTCCGCCTTTTCCTTGGCCTGGACCTTGGGGAACTGCTTCGGAGTGCCCTGAGGCGGCGACTTCATGTCCTTGACCGGATGGAATATACGCGCCTTGCCCCAGTCATAGCTGCTGGGGACATATTTGATGCCATCGAAAGTTAGAGGAGGTTTCCTTGGTATGTAATCGACGCCGCGCCAGAAGAAGACGCCAGCGGCAGCGGCGAGGAGGAAGACGATGACAATGTAGCGACGGCCAACTCGGCCCTGGAGACCCTGGATTTGATTTAGCATGACAGGCGCATGTCTCTACGGATGACAATCCAAGATGGTAAAGGAGAGAAGAAGGCCAAATAAAATGGAGAGCGACGGGAAGGATCCCGTATTCAATAATTGACTACTACCTAGTACCAGTACTTGTAGTAAGAACCCGCCCAAGTAAAAGTCTTGGCAGCTTTAGGGAGGTGGTTCTGGGCTCTGTCACACTCCGGAATCCGTTATGGGTGTGGTGTCAGAGAATGGAGTGGACTTCAGGGCCAGTGCTGTAAGCCCTCTGAATAGCGCTGATCGGTCAGGGGGGCGTTTGACTCTTCTAGAGGCCCGCCGGATAGATTTGATACATATGAGAGTATCCATTTATGCATAAAAAAAGGTACAGCAGCAAGGATAGATTAATAAAGGTAAAAGCTTAGCGTTTAATCTCAATTGAAGGGTCGCATCCAACAAACAAAAATGAGCAAAAATACAAAGAAGAAGAAGAAGAGAGCTTTAGATTTCTTCCTGCAGTTGTTGCTTCTTTTGCCCCAGACATTGTCTTTAGTTTACGAGGTTTCAGATCAGACCCAAAATGAATGGTGGAAGATCCTTGCGCGCGCCCAAAGGTAGACATGACAAGCACAGGAACTGCGGGCGAGAGCGGAAGACGCTGGCTCGGTATCCGGCGTTACAAGTACTTGTACAAATTCGTTTAAGCTATCTATAGCGGGGTAAGGGTCTAACAGTACCTGCTATAATTGGATGCTACAGCGCCTGATGGAATTCGGGGTAATTGCTCACGCGACGGGGGCCCTGCAGGTACATGCAGGAGCCAAGCAGACAGGCTTGTAGATAACTGAGGTAGTAGTCGATAGTATCGAGAAATTATATCGAAGCCATCTCCTTCATCTATCTTGGCAGACTGGACCGGGTTATGCAACTTCCCCCCCCCCTCTCTCTCTCACAGCTGCGTTCTGGAAACGATATCTGCTGTTCTGAGATACAATTAATTATACGGATGCGTTTGGGATGAATCAGGGTTCCAGTCTCTGCTTCAGCGGGCTGGTTGATTCCCGGAGTCGCGATAGTTCGCTCAACTGAACACTTCCCAGCCGGAACTACCCATTCAATATTTCCAACTGTCTTTGTTCTCTATTCCAGCTAACTCGTAATAATAGCATTAATATCATAGCCCCTCTAAACCCCCGCCATTCCCCCGAAACGAGGTGTCTACGCCTCTGACTCGAATTTCCGTCACGCTTAGCAATTCCATGATAAACCCTCCCCAAGAACTCAATGCTTAAACGCACCAAAGAGCTTAAACTTGAGTTTATCCGCCAGTCCAATCGCAGGCTCGGGCTTTGCATGTGCCTTCTTCTCCTCTTCCTTTGCGCGATGCTCGTTGCCTGCGCCTCCACGCCCTGTGTGGAAGTCCTGAGTGTCTTGGCTGGGCCGGACGGCCGGTTCGGGGACGACGTCCTGGTCGACGCGCTGAGTTGAGGATGTGCCTACATCAGCAATGTTGCCCGCGCCTGTAGAAGTAACGCTTTAGTACTGGTCCATGAACGACATCTCAAGCCTTGCGACCCGCGATAGGGATAGGGTGATACACACCTCCTCTCCCAGAACTGTATGCGCCATCACCATGACTCCCCTCAACTCCGGTGCGCACAACCTCCCCATCAACATACTTGGTATCATCCGTGTTAATATTGCCCGCGCCGCCACGGCCGTGCGAAACCTCGGCTGACATGATGAAGATCAAACACAATGACGATATATAATGTTTTGTAGGTTCGATTTTGCGTCCCTAAGGAATGATACACAAGAAAAAGAGAGAGAAAAACCTCAAGTCAAGTTCTCTGAATATTGTCTCGAATCGGATTCGCTTTGAGCATGTGAATGACATGACATGACATGACACACACACACACACCTTTGCGACCATGACGCATCTTATATGAGAAACCCCCCTCCAAACTCCACCAAGTTGATAAGAGAAGGGGAGAGAAAAAAAACATCAGCCCCCAGCTTTAAAACGCCACCTGGCTTGCCATGGTGGAAAGTCTAGGTTCCCTCCACTTCAACTAATGATAGACGTCCCTAACAGCACGTTATCAGTTCATTGACGCTTTCAGCCCCTCGATTCTCTAGTAATCCTACAAGTTTAGATAAACTCCCGTTCTTTATCGCGGCGCACTCGAAAACGTGGGTGTGGGTGTGGGCAACGTGGGCGGGCTAAAAGCAAAGCGTTTACGTACCTGAATTTGGTGACAGGGTGCTGGCATGTCACAAGCTAAATTCCTTATCAGTGCTTCAAGTCTGGAGATGGATGCCATCCATGGATCCAATTCTCTTGATGGGATGATTCCACACCCTCCATCATAACACCTTATTGCTAGTCTTAATACATTTCACATCCCACATCCCACATCCCACATGCAGCAGCATCTTATCTAGCCGTGAGCAATGTAACGCCATCGCATGGCTCCAAATTACCACCCTGCTTGTTATACAGCAGATTTAAGGTGTGGCGTAGCTGGAGTTCACATCATCATTGTTACGACCGGCTCATGTTGCATTTTAACCATCAGCTTTTCTATGTCTAACAGTTTTGTGCCCTTCTAATTATGCCTTCCCTGCCCGACCAACCTGTAAAATCTCCCCCGTCAGCTGCTCATCGCTCCGCAGCACCGGCCACGAGGAGCCATCCGCCTTGGCCAGTCCGACTTCTAGCTTCGTGCCGAGCACCTTGTATGTCGACTTTTCCGGGTCGATTTTTCCAAATAGCGGTACGGTCGTTACGTACCTCTTTGGAGGGGAGTCGGTTGTCGTAAGGTCGAGGACGATTTCCTTCTCTTTAAACTCCACCTTGGCAGTCTCCTTGTTGATCTTCTTCAAGAAATGCGAGGCAATGACTTGTGTGGCGGTCTGGTAAAAGTCGTGTCTAGGAACCAGTTAGAGAGAGGGTGGGTTAGAGGGCAGGTCACAGATGATAAATAGCTTACCTGACTGTGGTCAAGACTTCTTCGCTGGCAGAGCCCGCCTTGTCCTTTTTGCCACTACCAATGAAGAGATGTCGATCCTTGGTCTGGCAGCCCTCAATCTTCATAAACTGGTCAAATTCCAATACCCTCCTCTTACAGCAAGAATATCCCTTGCTACCCTCGTGGAAGATGGGTACACCGGGATGATGCACACAGCTCTCATCCTCTCTCGAACTTCCCTTGCTGTACTTTGCATTACACGTCTTTCTGCGACACGCTGTTCCATCGGGAATCTCTAGGCTAGGATCGTCGTCCTCGGAATCTGGGGGCGGGGGTGGAGGGGTCGGCACATGCTGTGCAGGCTGGATGGGCAAACGTGCCGGTACGGAAACGCTGGCTTCCTCAATCTTTCTCGCCAGCTCGGCCTCATCTAGTTGTGGCTTCTCTTCTACCGGGGGAGGTCTCTCGGTCGTAGAGTGTGCGCCTGTCGTACAGGGCGGAATGTTCATGAACTCATCAAACGTCAAAACTCGGGTCTTGCAACACTTCCATCCTATTTCCTCCCGGATCAGTATAATGCCCCCCAAAAAAATGTTCCCAGCATCACAAGGAATACCTTTCTGCCCTTCATGGAAGATGGGTGGACCGGGGTGGTACACGCATGGCGGCTCGTTCTCGTCAGTGAACTCTTTGCCACAGCCCTGGCGAACACACTTCTGCGCCATGACTGTTCTATCTGATCAAACGATTAAATATTTTAATCAAAACAGCAAGAAGTGAAGCACAAGAACGGTAGAATAGCTGTCCCGATCAACCCCTAAGATCTGACGTATCGGCGGGGGCGGGTTCTTCTAGAAATCCATGGATCTGAAGACATTCCTGGAGCTTGAATTCTCACCGCCTGCCTAACTTGATGCGGGGTCGCTGTCGTTGTCATGCATATGCGATTAGATTAGATCCCTTTGGTTTTAGCTTGAGCCAAGATGGCGGTTCTTCCTCTATCCTTCTGAGCTCTAAAAGCTAGGAATTGCTTGTGAACTCATTCAATACTCGAGCTAAAATGTTCGCAACACGTCGTCTCTTATTATCTTGCAGAATCACACTCTTCAGTCGAGACAACTGCGGCCTATGCACTCAGGCAAAGGATGTTCTCTCAAACGTATGGGATAAACGGCCCTTTCACTACAAGGAGATGAATCTGGCTTTACCAGAATGTAAAGAATGGAAGAATTTGTACGACTTTGATATTCCCGTTGTAAGTCTCTGATATGTCTTCATAAGCAAGTATTGGGTATCCTTGCTGACTGGCTTAGATACACATTAGCAAAGCCGAGGCTGGAGAAGAGGAGATTAGCAAAGTTGGCAAAGCTATCAAGCTAATGCATCGCTTCACTCCCGAGCAGGTCGAAGCCAAAATGGACCAGGTTGAGAAAAGCTAGTTTTCTATTCACGCTATAGCTTCTTATTACGAAATCTACTTGGTGACACCCTGCGCCAGGCTTACTTGCTGCTTGGTGTGCATCTCCAAGGTCGAATAGTCAACGGTTACGCTGATCATGTCGAAGCCTTGCTCGGCGTACTGCCTGCCCTGCTCGCCGTTAGTTGCAAAGATGCCACACTTTTTGCCCGCTTTCTTTGTGGCAGTAAGGATCTTGCTGATGGCCGCCTTCAGTTCGGGCGATGCCCCGGCGCTTTGCATAGGGTATCCCAAGTTATTGCCTATCAAAACCATCAGCTAGGGAGGTCTTTGCCAACCTTTAAGGCTTGGGAATAAGTGTACCGAGATCAAATGGTCCAATAAATAGAACGTCAATACCATCCACGGCAGCTATGTCGTCAATAGCGTCAAGTGCCTCCTTGGTCTCGATCTGGACCATGGTCAGGATGGCATCATTGGCCTCTTGGAGATATTGAAAAGAGGTGCCCTTGGGGTCAAAACGCTCAAATGAGAGTGGACTTCCATATCCTCGGCGGCCTTTTGGGGGGAATTTTGCAGCTTGGACAAGCTCCTTAGCCTCTTCCACAGTGCGCACCAGTGGGACAAGAATCTGCGTCCGGTTAGAATTACATCAATCGTTTTCACGCAAAATATGCACGTACCCCATGAGCGCCGCTATCCAAAGCCCCTGATTTTATCAGTTAGGGATATCATAGAGTCGGGGATTTGGAGTTGTGTTCTTACGTTTTACCATCCATCCTTGAATGTCTGGGGTTCTGACAATGGGAGAGACACCTAGTGCAGCGATGGCAGGAACAGACTCATGCATGGCCGAATCTATACCAATTGAAGCATGATTAGCTTCTTCCAGATGGGAAATAGGGTTATGCAAGCATCAATTGCATCGATCAATCTCACTCACCATCAATATTGCCGTGCTCCATATCCACCAACACCCAATCCACACCAGACCGTGCCAACACCCTCGAGATATTAGACCCAGGCAGCATCTGCCAAGCCCCTATAGAGGGCTTCCCCGAGTCAAACACCGTCTTGAGCCTGTTTGCGGCCTGCATCGCAGAAATTTTCTTGGGTTCTGGCGCTTTTGCTTTGGTCCTATAGAGTTGTTGTAGAGGTACTCTGGGTTGGAGCCGTGATCTCAATATGCGGGGTGCGGGAGCTCTTAAAGAGGACAGCAGGTTCATTGCTATTCGAGATGCCGGCATATCAAATAAACTCCACCAACACGGACAACCTCCGTATGAGGGAAAAGGGCGCAATGTGATCGGTTAAATGGGCGCGTTGGACAAATACAGTATGTAAGCCGATTTAGATATACTATGAGGGAGGACTCAAATCTACGAACCCGGAAACCCAAGAAACCCTCTCAAAGTACCTGAACATGGATTGGAGCGGTTAGCTAGCGGCCGCTGGACCACATCTTGCGGGGAAGCGGGAGACTACGGCAAAAAAGGAACAGGGTGTGGGGAGGGCAGAGTCCAAACTTGGTCGACAAGTTTGAGTCCTAACTACAATGCTTGGCCAATGAAGAGCTTTATCTCAGGGGGTGCAGTCCATTTCCGCAAAAGGCTTGTGCCTGTAAACTAATATTGTCTATTTTTGGTAGTATATCGCTTCGTGAAATTACATCTGAAATAACGCCATTCTCTTACATTAGCACCGATCTTGTTGGTGGATAACAGTCTCTTGAGCTCGGCCGAGATAAAGCGTGCCACCGTCTCTTGTAAGACATGCATCTTGACTCAGTCCATGTTGGAGTTGAGAAGAAATCAGACCCTGGAAACGCCGAGTCCGCCTATGAACATGTCTATTCTCAATACTGTGTCAAGGGCGTAACGTCGCCTCCGCACCAGGGGCCAAGATGATCTGTGTCAAGATTCAAGGTATTTCAACCTTGATCCAAGCATTAGCAAAGTAGCCGCTCCATATTTCATTATTTTCGTCGTTATATATATGGAAATTAGTCCTGAAGACATCTGCCAAACAGTTAGTCACGCCACCAAGAGAATGTTGCAAGTCGCTCATCCATGATGCATACCCTAGGTAATCTTCTTTGATACTTCCAATAGCCCACATCTCGCCGACTTCTGTTCGAGTACCAATAATCTTTACGCGGACGTGTGTCCCTGGCTCGATGACAGTATCTTCGTTGTTTGTGAACTGTGGTGGTGTGGCATTGGGGTCCCATTTGATATCGCTAGGTATGAGCTGTATGCCCAGTCAGTCCAAATTTGGCAAAGTTCACTGTATAGCGTAGGGAGCACGTACATGCGCGGACACAAAGAGCCTTAGAGGTCCAGCCTGGGCGAAAAAGCCCTGTGGGTTGATAGAGTAGACGACAGCATCAACCTGCTCAAGGTCAGACTGCTGTTGCTTGCCGACAACTGCGCAGGTTTTGCCTTACCGTCTCACCCTTGAATGGCCGCCATACGACCGCACGATATCCAACAGTAAACTCTGCAAGACCATTGCTTGGAAGGATTCGCCCTTCGGAGATGTCGAATGTGTCCATGATGGAGATGATGTAGTAGCTGCCCGCACAAGTGCCCTCTACGTCCTTCAGCAGCTTGCTAGTTACCAGGTCGTGCATATTGCGGCCAAAGTAGGAAGGATGCAGGGTTACCCTACGCTCCATGTTGTAGAGAAAGAACATGATGGGCGATTGAAAGGGGGGGTGGATAAATGGGTTCCGCAAATACTTTGGGCGATAGCGCAACGAGGGAGAGGAGGTTATCGACGGCGGTTACTACGAAAGAATGCTCTGTAGCTGTCCCAACGATAGATGTCCGGCGGCAGAAGCAAGTCGTTGATGCGATGGCACCCAGGTCTGATTTGTCGGTCCTCAATGTCGAGACAGCGAAGGACAGGAGGGACGGTGCGGCGGCAGATATTGCCGTGAAATCAATCGATTGGGGATGAAAAGAAAGAAGCCTTGAGCAAGCAAAGACAAGGGCGCGCAGTATGATTCTTGCGCCTCAGGTTCTGCGTTGCTGGCGAGCTCCTCAATTATTGGGTAGCTGGCAGGAGATGGATGAAAAAGATGAGAAACGCGACGAGGCTGCGATGGCTGATGCTGTCAGAAGCCCTTGATTCGCAGGCGCTGCTGGAGAATTGTGGCCCGTGCACATAACGCCTGTTGAGCGGTACGTACCTTAGTTTTAAAAGCCATCGCCCAGTTTCAATTTGTTAGTAAAGCTTAACAATGAGTACAATAAAACGAGAGACTGAGAGTACGGAACAGTCTCAAGCCCCACGATGTTGTCTGAAACGGATTCAGCTTGCTGTTAAAGTACTCTTTAAGGAATCATGTGTTGGGGCAATATAATTAGATGCCTGCAACACGCGTTGAGGTGTCTTGACTGACCAGCTGGGATAAACACCAGAACGCCAATATTCGACTTCTCTTACGTCCATTTTTAGATTTTTTTTTTTCGAACTTCTCATCATTTATAAGTACCTACCTAAGAATAGATAATAGGTCGGCTCTGAGCCGGTGATTTTCCCTCCTGCGTGGCTGGTGTTTGACATGACTTGCAGCAATCTCAGAGATCAGCATTTGGAGAACCGTGCTAGTAGTGAGTAGGCCTAGCTTTGAACCTTTGGCACGGGGGAAATAGAATACTAGAAGGTTTGATGGAAGAATTAAAGCTTGGAAGTCGAAAGTAGTAGTAATATGTCTAAATGTTACCCGAGTTCTATCTATATGACAACCGACTTGATAGGTTTTTCAAGGGTTACCTGGTCAACTTTATTTACACAGATACTACCTACCTACATACATGTTCAAAGTTTCAATATGCAAGTATTCCATCACCAGGTACTGGGTAAAGTACTGAAGTACTTAGTTGGAGTTTCACATGCCAGTGGGATGCCAAACTCACGCCACCCCTTCATTTGTAAAAGGGCGCTGGTTAATACCTGGCACGTCCAAACATCTATTGGCTACCTCCAAGTATTGGCGAAGTATTGGCGCCGGACCCCCGTGGAACCTGTCAACAAATTGGAGGGTCTGTCTGGGGTACAGCCGTGCAGCCCGTGCAGCCCGTTTAGCAGTAGAGAGTACGGAGTACCTACACGGGTATGTACAAGTACCTGTGCCTGTAACCTTTTCGGGGCGCCGCCATCGCTGCCAGTGTTGCCAGTGTTCCCGAGGCTTATTATTCCCCACCCACTGGACTCCAGCAAATCGACACTCAGTGGGGGGGGAGGGAGAGCGAAACTTCAAGATGCAACGTCTCCAAGTTCGTCGCGACACCATCTTCCTCGTACAGCGCACTCCCTTCTCCATGTCATAAAAAGCCCGCAGCTGCTGCAGCTTATCGCCCTGCACTCAACCTCTCTTCAACTGTATCCATACAGCTTGTCGCCATTCACTACCGCCATCATATGTCTCTGTAATTACAGCGCAAAGCACGTGTCCTCTCACCCTTTTCAGCGTCGCCCTCTAAATCTGTTGAGACACACAATCACCACCCGAATCCGCAAAATGTCGCTGGACCTGGAGAAGCAATTGACCTTTGTGCGCATAGCCGACCGCTACATATCCGAATCATGTATCTCTTGCTAACCAATTCCCCTTCATTCAGTATGGTGCCTATCACCATAACTCGGTCAATATCGCCATCCACATGATTTGCGTGCCTCTTATCCTGGTATCCGCCTTTGCCATGGTAAGCCGAATGGTATTGTCTCGACCTTGTTATTCAGCGCCTTACCCGTATTCTCTCACCTCTAGGCTACGTACACGGGTACTCTTATTGAGACCCCAAGCTGGCTGACGCTGCCTTACTTGGATCTCAACCTGGGAACCATTTTCGCATTCCTTTATGCCTCGCTTTACGTGCTGCTGGAACCAGTTGCTGGCACTGTCCTCGGTGTTTTTTGCCTCGGCAGCACGGCCCTAGCAAACTCCTACCGCATTGAAAACCCCGACACCACCTTTCAGATCTCTCTTGCTGTCCATATTGTCTGCTGGATTGCCCAGTTCATTGGACACGGTGCTTTCGAGGGTCGCGCTCCTGCACTGCTCGACAACCTTGTTCAAGCTCTCTTCCTCGCGCCCATGTTCGTTTGGCTAGAGTTTCTTTTCAAGCTTGGATACCGAAAGGAGCTGCAGGCTCGCGTCGAGAAGACTGTGCAAGTTGAAATTGCCAAGTTCAGGGCCCAAGCAAAGAACGGCAAGGCTCAATAATAAGCGAGTGCTTGTTACTAATTAACAGTCATTGAGGTGAACAGATCCGTATATGGTCAACAATGACAAGATGGTACCAGGCTTGTGAGAGTATACCCAGCGGTCCTGGATCAGATTTTCCCTGCAACAATACTGGATAGGTTCGAGACGAGGCATAAGGATTTTGGCAGGTTTCAATCGGCAACCAATGGATTTTAGCGGTCCTTTTATTACACTGGCGAGCGCCCACCATCATAAACTTTGAATATTTTTGAGCCTTCAGATTTAGCGGCGACTCTACTACTACGGCATTCAAATATGGAAGGATAAAGAAAAAAAGCACGTTATTCTAATGTGTACACTGGAAAGAGGGAAGTGATGAAAAAGATTGTGGTGTATATTAATCAATGTTCATATAGTTCTGCTGACATGGAAACCGTCATCAAAACACATACGTTATACCTAGGGTCAAAGACAGGTAGGGAGAAAAATTAAGCAAACTCTTATTCTTACTTTCTCTCTATGTTCCGTGCTGTCAAGCAAACAAGCGACTCATCCGAAGGTTTTGGCTGGATATGCAGCCCGGATTTGATGTCTCGCCTTAATCTTTCTATAGCGGAATCGGCACGGCCGAGGTTGCTCTGCGAAGAGGGATTGCGGTTGTGCTGATTGTTCTTGGGTGATGGATGGGAAATATGCGATGTTCTATCCCGTGCAGTCCCAGGAGTTGGAAGGCCCTGCTCTGCATAGCTTGGGTGAGAAATGACGATGTTTTGCGGGCGAGGGGCATGGGTTCGACGGGTTGATGATTCGAAGCCGTGGCGTGTAGGGGGCAGAGTTCGGCGTTCATGGCGATGCCATGTGTCTCCTAGAGGTGCTTGCGACACTTGTCTATGCCTCGATGACGATGACGCACGCCGTCCACTTGAACGCTTCGTGTGCTTTGATGTACTCACTACATTGTTTCTTTGACCCTGCGCAGTCCCACCTTCGCGTTCGCTGTTTAGATATATCTCCTTGTCTTTGTTCGCAGCTCGACAAGCACGGCATAAGGTAGCTCTGCGCTCAAACTTTTTTCCCTTCTTGGTGCACTCATCCTCGGAGGAATAAGACGAGAAACAACTAAGCGAAGAGGTGCTCCGCCGGTTCTGCTTTTTCTTGGCGCAGGGGATTTTCTTGCGGGATAGGTGACCGCAGTCATATTTGACAATTTGCTCGCACATGACGACCTGTCGCTGTTGCTGCGGGCGACCGATGAGGGCTGTCTGGAGTTTCTTCCTTGTTCGCTTGAAGTCGTGGATCCTGGCCGCGAGGTTGGGCAGGTGAGGGCGGAAGAGGGCGGGCATTATATGGGCTTGGTATATATAAGAAATGTTCATTCTGCAAAGCTGTTCTATGGCGATTTGTGAAAATGTTTTTTTTTCTTGATGTGTTGAGTTGAAGGGGTGCGAGAAGTCTGAAAGAATAGCTCGATTAAGACCAAGATTGGAGTTCTGGTTCCCTTTTCTTTTTTCTTTTTCTCTTAGTTCAAACGGTCAAGTTACGATACTTGATAAGTTCGTCAAGGGGTAAATAGTTTGACAAGAGTGTTCAAAGATAATACCGGTGTTCATTTCACGCCGGATTAGGTGACTCTTTACCAAACGGGCTTCTTCATAATTGAGTGAAGGGATGCCAAAGCATGTAACTCGTGAACATTATTTGCGGATTGAACGCTTTATTGTTCTCCTGAGTTGAGCAGGAAACGCCTTGGAAGAAAGAATATGAGTTGATTCACTTCCGCTTCCTTCAGCTGTGAAAGCAGTGTCGTCGAGGCAGCAAACAAAAAACAAAACCTACAGACATTCACAGTCGTGTATTACTTTGATACAATGTACTCAGAAAGCATCTTTTTCTTTTCCCTTGGAAGAATTTTTATCAAATCGTCTACGATGTAGCTTTTGTCTGTACATTCTGACCTCACAACGATTACCTTTTTGTCTGGTGATGAATAGTAAACCAAGTCCGTAAAAACGACCGGTTTGGATTCCTAGCTCTACCGATATTCCAGCAGTCATCGATATGTTTATTCACTCTCATCTCGAATACTAATTCAGTATTCCAATGAACGATCGGAACTATCAATCCGGGATCTCATCTTAGTTGGGGCGAATAGGAAGGTAAATAATTAGGATAAAAGCTGTGTATTATGGATGATCTATAGTGTAAAATCTAAAGAAACGACTCGCTATGAAATGATCGCCTGCTGGGCTTCAAAAGGCATTGACCGAAAAAACTCGGCATGCGAAATCTCTATGACAAAAAAGAAAAAGGAAAAACGATAGTTCTTTGAGGTTGACTTTCTCCCCCTTTAACAAACCCCTTTCTTTTCAATGCGCCTCCCCTTTTAGTTCCTGGAATCGATTCCCTTACCAGTTAACCTTCTTATAATAACCAGGAGGCCTGTATTCGAAATTGCGGCCCCCCCCATTTTCTACATCGTTAAAACCCCCGGAGGCACCTTCATAGTCTTCAAATCCATCACCACCCATTCCGCCGCTGCCGCCACCGCCCGCGTATTGACCTCCGCCGCCACCGCTGCCACTGCTGCCGCCGCCGTTGCCATTCCCGTATTGGCCGCCGCCGCCACCGTTGCTGCTCCCGTATTGACCGCCGCCGCCGCCACTGCTGCCACCCCCGTTGCCATTCCCGTATTGACCACCGCCGTTACCACTGCTGCCACCGCCGTTACCATTCCCGTATTGACCGCCGCCGCCGCCGCTACCACCGCCGCCGCCGCCGTTACCACTCCCATTCTGACCGTTCTGGCCGTTGTTGCCATATGGGTACTGCCCATATGGGTTTTGTCCGTTCTGCCCGTTGCCACCAGTGGTGCTAGAAGGATTCTTACTACTGGTAGTACTGGATGGAGTGTTGCCACCGGCGGTGCTAGATGGAGTTTTGCTGGAAGGAGTATTGCTATAAGGAGCGTTGGTAGAAGCACTGTTACTACCAGCGGTGCTAGAGGGACGATTGCTAGAAGGGCCGTTGTTACCAGTGGTGCTAGAAGGACGATTGGTAGAAGGACTGTTCGTAGAAGGGCCGTTGCTACCAGCGGTACTAGAAGGACGATTGGTAGAAGCACCGTTACTACCAGCGGTGCTAGAAGGATTCTTACTACTGGTAGTACTGGATGGAGTATTGCCACCGGCGGTGCTAGATGGAGTTTTGCTGGAAGGAGTATTGCTATAAGGGGCGTTGGTAGAAGCACTGTTACTACCAGCGGTGCTAGAAGGACGATTGGTAGAAGGGCCGTTGCTGCTAGCAGTGCTAGATAGAGTGTTACTGGAAGGACGATTACTAGAAGGACTATTGCTAACAGCGGTACTAGAAGGACGATTGCTAGAAGAGCCGTTGCTACTAGTGGTACTAGAAGGACGATTGGTAGAAGGACTGTTCGTAGAAGGGCCGTTGCTACCAGTGGTACTAGAAGGACGATTGGTAGAAGGACCATTGCTAGAAGGACTGTTGCTACCAGTGGTGCTAGAATAGCTATTGCTGCTAACGGTGCTAGATGGAGTGTTGCTGGAAAGGGTATTGCCGCTAATAGCGGTGCTGGATGGAGTATTGCTAGAAGGACTGTTGGTAGAAGGAGCGTTGCTACCAGTGGTGCCGGACAGAGTATTGCTGGAATGACCGTTACTGGAAGGACTGTTACTAGAAGCGGTGTTGCTCGTAGCAGTGCTAGATGGAGTGGTGCCAGATAGAGTATTACTGGAAGGACTGTTGCTACCAGCGGTGCTAGATAGAGTATTGCTAGAGTGACTGCTGCTAGAAGGACTGTTGTTACTAGTAGTGCTAGAGGGACTGTTGTTACTAGCGGTGCTGGAAGGACTGTTGGTAGAAGGACTGGTGTTACTAGCTGTGCTAGAAGGATTGTTGCTGGAAGGACCATTGCTAGAGGGACTGTTGCTACTAGCGGTGCTGGAAGGACCGTTGGTAGAAGGGCCGTTGCTACCAGCGGTACTAGATGGAGCATTGCTATTGGTAGTACTAGAAGGTTGGTTGCTGGAAGGGCCGTTGCTAGAAGGACTGGTGTTACTAGCTGTGCTAGAAGGATTGTTGCTGGAAGGACTATTGCTAGAGGGACTGTTATTACTAGCAGTACTGGAAGGAGTAATGCTATCAGTTCTAGATGGACTGTTACTAGAAGAACCGCTGCCACCAACAGTACTGGATAGCGTGTTACTGGAAGGACCGATACTATTAGCAGCGATACCAGAAGAGGTATTGCCATCAGTAGCGGTATTAGAAGGAGCATTGTTATTAGTGCTGGAAGGACTATTGCTGGAAGGAGTGTTGCCACTAGGAGTGCTAGATGGAGTATTGCTAGAAGGACTGTTGCTACCAGCGGTACTGGAAGGACCATTGCTAGAAGGGCCGTTACTTGAAGGGCTGTTACTACCAGTAGTACTAGAATGGCCGTTGCCACTAGGAGTGCTAGATGGAGTATTACTGGAGGGACCGTTGCTACCAGCGGTGCTAGATAGAGTATTGCTAGAGGGACTGCTGCTAGAAGGACTGTTGTTACTAGTAGTGCCAGAGGGACTGTTGCTACTAGCGGTGCTAGAAGGACTGTTCGTAGAAGGGCCGTTGCTATCAGTGGTACTGGAAGGACCATTACTAGAAGGACTGTTGCTACCAGTGGTGCTAGAATAGCTATTGCTACTAGTGGTGCTGGAAGGACCGTTGGTAGAAGGGCCGTTGCTACCAGTAGTACTAGAATGACCATTACTGGAAAGACCGTTGCTACTGGCGGTACTGGAAGGGCCGTTGCTAGAAGGAACATTGCTACCGGCGGTGCTAGAAGGACTGTTGCTGGAAGGACCGCTGCTGGAAGGACCGTTGCTGGAAGGACCGTTGCTGGAAGGACCGCTGCTGGAAGGACCATTGCTGGAAGGACCATTGCTAGAAGGACCGTTGCTACTGGCGGTGCTAGATGGTGTGTTGCTAGAAGGACCATTGCTATTGGCGGTGCTAGATGGTGTGTTGCTAGAAGCACCGTTGCCGCCAGTAGTACTTGAAGGACCGTTGCTAGAAGAACCGTTGCTGGAAGGACCATTGCTGGAAGGACCATTGCTAGAAGGACCGTTGCTATTGGCGGTGCTAGATAGTATGTTGCTAGAAGGACCGTTGCTGGAAGGACCGTTGCTGGAAGGACTGTTGCTGGAAGGAATGTTGTTACTGGTGGTGCTGGAAGGACCATTGCTGGAAGGACCGTTACCGCCAGCAGTACTAGAAGGACCATTACTGGAAAGACCGTTGCTACTGGCGGTACTGGAAGGGCCGTTGCTAGAAGGGCCGTTGCTACCAGTAGTGCTAGATAGTGTGTTGCTAGAAGGATTGTTGCTAATAGCAGTACTGGATAAAGTATTACCAGAAGCACTGTTGCTATTAGCAGCAATGCTAGACGGGGTGTTACTATCAGTGTTGCTGGAAGAAGCACTACCATGGGTAGTGCTAGAAGGCATACTGTTATTAGTAGTGCTAGAAAGGGTATTGCTATTAGTAGCGATGCTTGAAGGAGCATTACTACTAGTAGCAGTACTAGATAGAGTATTGCCACCGGTTATGCTATTGGCAGCAATACCAGAAGAAGTATTGCTATTAGCAGCGGTACTGGAAGGAGCATTACTACTAGTAGCAGTACTAGATAGAGTATTGCCATTAGCGGTGCTATCAGTGGTGCTATCAGGAGTACTATAAGGATTGTTGCCACCAGTGTTGCCATAAGGATTGTTGCCGCCAGTGTTGCCATAAGGATTGTTGCCGCCAGTGTTGCCATAAGGATTATTGCCGCCAGTGTTGCCATAAGGATTGTTGCCGCCAGGTATATTCTCATAAGGAGGCTTATAAGGAGTCTTATTGCCCTTGTTAACTCTAAGCAAGTACTCTAAGAGACTTGCGAGGTTTCCTAGAGATCCCTTGCCACTAGTAGTGCCATGGTTAGGACCCTTGCCACCAGTGGTGCTATTATAAGGAGTCTTGTGACCTCTGTTACTCCAGAGCAAGCCTTCTAAGACACTTGTAAGTCTCCAGGAGGTCCGTTAAGACTATCAATGAGACCATCTAGTTCTCCACCTTTTAAGCCGCCCAAAAGGTTGAGAATTGCCTTGAGAGCAACCCGAGTAGAGTCATCAATACCATCTCCAGCCAAGCTGTCTATTAAGACACCTGGGTCCCTAGGACTGCCATTCTTCAATCCCTTGAGAATCTGATCAAGAATCTTGCTCAGGATACCAAGTTGCTTTGGGTTGAGCTTACCAATCATGAGCTGGATTTGGTTCGCATCAGGTTCATGGTTGGTGGGGGGGCCAGGAGGCCTGGGACGGAACCAGGGGAAGCCAGGAGGTCCAGGAGGCCCGGGATGCCCAGGAGGCCCGGGACGAAACCAGGGGAAGCCAGGTGCAAAAGGCCCATGAGGTCCGGAATGGGGCCAGGGGAAGCCAGGTCCAAAAGGCCCAGAACCACCATTTCCATTCTGGCTGCCAGACGTGCCAAACTGACCAGGAGTATCATGGGAATCAGGGGCGCTGGGATAATGTACTGGAGGAACGGGGTAGTTGGCAGGAGCTGTCAGAGCAGTATTGATAACGGCAGCAATGACAGCAGCGGCGGTAGCGGACTTCATTTTGAACCATTAGTGATTATTAGATGTTTCCCTGAAGTAGCGAGTGACTAGTAGTTGGTTTAAACGAGTGCTGAACGAGTGCTGAACGAGTGACTCTCTTCGTTGAACTGAGAAGTGTTGATGAGATGAGTTGGATAAAGACCACAGAGACGGATTCAAGAGGTCATCTTATAGTTGTGGAAGTCGTTGTTAACTTTGCTGTTGAGAGCCTTGAATGAGGGATAACACTACTGTCTCAGAATCTGCATCCGACGAGCGAGACATTTTTGATGGATTCGGCTACAGTTTCTGCTAATACAAGAGCGACCAAAAGTCCTATTATGGAATGCGGATGGTATGAAGTCAATCAAATCAGGACGTATAAAACGGTTGCAGGAGAAACAGGTTGCTCATTGTCCACCATTCCCTGTCTGGTTTGGTACACGTCGTCAATACATACATAACTCAGCAAGATGAGAACGAACTGGGTCTCTCAGTAACGGCAGCGAATTTTGATCGAAAGGCATTCTTTGTAAAGATAGAGCTGGGGATGAGTCGCTTATTTTTGCCACAACCCTAGATATAGAGTCCTTTGTCCAGGGACACGCTCCCTTGAGGAAACTTCCGCGGTCAATCATGCAACGTTTGCTGTCCTAAGACGCCATCTCTGTTGATCGCAGGGGTCGATCTTCTGTCCTTCATTCTAGCGGCAAAAGTACAAACGGAATACTTTTTGTGAACGAATGCGGCGCATGGTGCTTCATCGGTATGGTAGTATGCAATGACTAGAGCGGTCACTCGGCCCCGTCTAGCCAGCTAGCCAGAGCAACAAGATTTGATATGAAGCATCATGCCGGAAATGATTCTCACAATATCTTAGATGGGAATAGAGCTTGGTGTGCTCTCCATGTTCACATTCCTTTTGGTAAAAATATGAGTGTGTGTTGATGAAGATGTATGTTCAGGTAGTCCAGGGCTAAGAATGTGAGTAATTGATGTTGACTCGGATGACTAAGCATGAGTGTTAATTGCTTCGCTTTGCTGAAATTCCATGTGTTCCATGGCAACAAAGTGTATGCAGAGAATGCCATCAGATGCGTAACCAATGAGGTAAACGTGGATGGATGGTTGATTGGAGCGAAGTAGTTGGTACTACAGGTTGATTATTTGTTTACCTGTAAGCCAAGACGCTTCCAGGGGAACAGGTCTAGGGTAAAGTATGGAAAAAGCAATTCATCAGGGGTTGGGCTTATGATGTCATTTTTGTTTACTTTGGAAAACTCTTTATTTTGTTTGCTAGATGCTGCAGGGTAGTGATTATATCCTTTGCATAGCACCGAAAACAGGAACCAGTTTTGGCAATTTTACAGATGCGAATCGAGTCATTCCCAAAGCATGAATAGTAGGCGATACCGGAGCTCAATATGGGGTCGCAGGTTCATAGCATCTACCACAGGCATGGGTCGGCGAGTTCTCCAGGGCTATTTTAGCGCTGCAGCAGACAGCGTAGTATCGTGTGTGTATTTCTATCTGGAGAATTGGCCTGTGCGTGCTATAGCTTAGTCTACCCGGTAGAACGGGCTTGGTTGATACCTCTCGAAGATTAAAGATGTTACCTATGGAGGACAAGTACAAGCAGAGAGAATGGGGCTTGGATGTATGAAGATTTAAGAAATAAGAAAGTACATGCTTTTTGTGTGGCCTTTATATAGTCTTTATCGTTGGAAGTTGTGAGCTAGGTAGATAGATGCTATTCATTATTGTTCTTCTCACACTTTTGTGGAGAACCAACAACTTGCTGTTGTTGATTATTGGATGACTCAACTCATTGCATTGTGGTGTTGCGTGCCCCCACCTTGAATACTTTTTGCTTTTGTCTCCTCATCCTTGCTGCTGCTGCTCAACATGCTAATCAATCACCTCAATTGGCTTGGATCCTAGTTCGGATGTCGCGCTTGTCCCTCAACAACTTGGAAGGGAAAGGGAAAAATACCCGATCAAAGCCTATGATATAAGCCAAAACAAGAGGAACAAACAGGAATAAGGGACATGGATAGAAACAAGAGGAATCAACAGGAACAAAAGGAATCGACAGAAACAGGAGGAATTGACAGAAACAAGAGGAATCATCAGATACAAGGCAGGTCAAGTGAAATGATAGATGGCTACAAACATAGTTGCATCTAATCAACATATTAAACATTCCCGGCACAGAACATGAAAACTTAAAAAGATTCGATCAAATTTCTTATCTTATCTGTGACTCCAAGGTACCTCCAGGATCGGCGACCCGCCCTTTTCCCCCTACAGCCTCTATAAACCCCCACCAGGTTGTTTGTTTGTTTGTTTGTCCTTTGCGAACAAGAAAAAGTTGACATTGTTTTTTGTGTGCATTATTTTTACGGGAGAAAAAAAAACCTTGTTCCCATTGCAAAGATATCAATTGGGAATTCAAGAAGGGCCAAAAGCTGGGTCGCAGGACAGTGCAACTCTCGCATTGATCCTCTAGCAAAACTTATACGGCCTTTTTTTTTCCAAAGGTTTCCGCAAACATGCCTGCGACAATGTCAACCGCGCTGGCAGCTGCTCGAGCTCCGGTGCTGCTCCGGAATGCTGCTGCTCGACTCCCGCGAGCTCTTCCAGCTCGCCTCTTGACCACAACAGCTCTTAGGCCGCAGATTAGGAATTCATTTCCTGAAAATACGTCAAAAAGGCTGGGCAAGATTTCCATTCTTCGATCTTATTCCTCAACATCCCAGACAGCTCCCAATCCCAGAGCTTACCTCGATAGCGGGGTCATCAAGCCAAAACAAAATGTCGATGTCAAAAAGGTGCTCGTTATTGGTAGCGGTGGTCTGGCCATTGGTCAAGCTGGCGAATTTGATTATTCAGGTTGGTATTTACCTAGTGTGTCCTTTTTATCTCCATCCGTGACTGACCCCAACACCTCATCTTAGGTTCCCAGGCCCTGAAAGCATTGAAGGAAGCTGGTGTCGCATCGGTTCTCATCAATCCCAACATTGCTACCATCCAAACCAACCATACACTTGCCGATGAGGTCTATTACCTGCCAGTTACACCCGAATATGTCAGCTACGTTATCGAAAAGGAGAAGCCGGATGGAATCTTCTTGTCCTTTGGTGGTCAGACTGCCCTGAACTTGGGTGTTCAGATGCAGCGCTTGGGTCTGTTTGAAAAGTATGGCGTCAAAGTTCTGGGCACCAGTGTCAGGACTTTGGAGGTCAGTGAGGATCGAGATTTGTTTGCCAAGGCTCTCGAGGAGATCAATATCCCCATCGCCAAGTCAATTGCCGTGGGCACCGTTGAGGAGGCTCTCGACGCCGCTGATAAGATTGGATATCCCATCATTGTCCGTGCTGCCTATGCCCTCGGCGGTTTGGGTTCGGGCTTTGCCAACAACAAAGAGGAGCTCCGAAATATGGCTGCTCGATCACTTACTCTCTCCCCTCAAATCTTGGTCGAGAAGTCCCTTAAGGGTTGGAAGGAAGTCGAGTACGAGGTTGTACGAGACGCCAACAACAACTGCATCACTGTCTGCAATATGGAGAACTTTGATCCCTTGGGAATCCACACTGGTGATTCAATTGTCGTGGCACCAAGTCAGACCCTTAGCGACGAGGAGTATCACATGTTGCGATCTGCTGCCATCAAGATTGTCCGACATCTTGGCGTTGTTGGTGAATGCAACGTCCAGTATGCCCTACAACCGGATGGTCTCGACTACCGTGTTATCGAAGTCAATGCCCGTCTTTCCCGATCTTCTGCTCTGGCTTCAAAGGCCACCGGATATCCCCTTGCTTACACCGCAGCCAAGATTGGTTTAGGTCACAGTCTCCCTGAACTCCCCAATGCTGTCACAAAGACAACTACCGCCAACTTTGAGCCTTCTCTGGACTATATTGTCACTAAGATTCCCCGATGGGACTTGTCTAAATTCCAGCATGTTAAACGCGACATTGGCAGTGCTATGAAGTCAGTTGGTGAGGTCATGGCCATCGGTCGTACGTTCGAGGAATCTTTCCAGAAGGCTATTCGACAGGTTGATCCCAGATTCGTTGGGTTTCAAGGTGACAAGTTTGAGGACTTGGATTTTGAACTCCAAAATCCTACTGACCGTCGATGGCTGGCTGTTGGCCAAGCCATGCTTCATGAAAACTATTCCGTTGACCGAGTCCATGACCTGACAAAGATTGACAAATGGTTCTTGTACAAGCTTCAGAACATTGTGGACTGCACTCGTGAGCTCGAGGCTTCTGGCAGCCTCGAGGCTTTGACTAAGGAACAGATTGAAAAGGCCAAGAAGATGGGTTTCTCTGACCGACAAATTGCCATGGCTGTTAAGAGCACCGAGGATGCAGTTCGAGCCCGTCGGCTTGGCTTTAATATCCGCCCCTGGGTTAAGAAGATTGATACTTTGGCTGCTGAATTCCCCGCCGACACCAACTACTTGTACACTACCTACAATGGATCATCCCACGATGTTACATTTGAGGATAAGGGTACAGTTATTCTTGGCAGCGGTGTCTACCGTATTGGAAGCTCCGTTGAGTTTGATTGGTGCGCTGTTGGCGCAACCCAGGCTCTACGACAGATGGGCGAGAAGACTGTTATGATCAATTACAACCCGGAGACGTACAGCACTGATTTCGATACTGCCGACAAGCTCTACTTTGAGGAGCTTAGTTACGAACGTGTCATGGATATTTACGAGCTTGAGAATGCTTCTGGTGTTGTGGTCTCAGTTGGTGGCCAATTGCCCCAGAACATTGCTCTTCGACTTCAAGAGACCGGTGGGGCCAATGTCCTAGGAACTGATCCCAAGGATATTGATAAGGCCGAGGATCGTCAAAAATTCTCAGAGATTCTCGACAGTATCGGTGTTGACCAGCCCGCCTGGAAAGAACTTACTTCCGTCAAAGCCGCTGAAGAATTTGCCGCCGAGGTTGGCTATCCTGTCCTGGTTCGTCCCAGCTATGTTTTGTCCGGCGCCGCTATGACTGTGATTCGAAGCCAGGAGGACTTGAAGGACAAGCTCGAGGCTGCCAGCAACGTTTCCCCCGACCACCCGGTCGTTATTACCAAGTTCATCGAAGGTGCTCAGGAAATTGACGTTGATGGTGTAGCGTCTCAGGGTAGTTTGATTGTCCACGCTGTCAGTGAGCACGTTGAACAAGCCGGTGTTCACTCTGGTGATGCAACTCTTGTTCTGCCTCCTGCCAATTTGGACGCTAGAATCATGGAGCGTGTCAAGGAGATTGCTCAGAAGGTCGCCAAGGCGTGGAAAATTACTGGCCCCTTCAACATGCAAATCATCAAGGCTGATGATCCCAATGGAGGCGAGCCCCTTCTCAAGGTCATTGAGTGTAACCTTCGTGCCTCTCGATCCTTCCCATTTGTCAGCAAGGTTCTCGGTATCAACTTCATTGATGTAGCTACCAAGGCCCTTGTTGGAAAGGATGTCCCCGATCCTACTGATCTCATGGCTGTCAAGCGCGATTACTTGGCTACCAAGGTTCCCCAATTCTCCTGGACTCGTCTTGCTGGTGCTGACCCCTTCCTTGGCGTCGAGATGGCTTCCACTGGTGAAATTGCCTGCTTCGGAAAAGACCTGGTCGAAGCCTACTGGACCTCCCTTCAGTCTACCATGAATTTCCGCATGCCCGAGCCTGGTGAGGGTCTGCTCTTTGGTGGTGAAGTTGAGGAGAAATGGTTGACGCAGGTTGTTGACTACTTGGCACCTCTTGGCTACAAGCTGTTCGCTGCCAGCAACGAAGTCAAGAAGTTCCTCGAAACTAGCGCCAAGCATAGCATTGATGTTGAGGTCATTGAGTTCCCTACAGAAGACAAGCGGGCTCTCCGGGAAGTGTTCAAGAAGTACGATATCCGTGGTGTCTTCAACCTGGCTCGTGCCCGGGGCAAGACTACGACTGATGTTGACTACGTTATGCGCCGAAATGCTGTCGACTTTGGCGTTCCTCTATTCATGGAGCCTCAGGTAAGCTATATTATTACACATTGTGTGCGTTTTCCTTTTCTAATTTGTTAATAGACTGCCATTCTCTTCGCCCAATGTATGAGCGAGAAGCTTCCTCGATCTGAGGGCATTCCCTCCGAGGTCCGCCGCTGGTCAGACTTTATCGGTGGCAAGCCGCTGTAATATATTAATACCCTATGCGCTTTCACAGGGTTTCTTTGGAAGCAAGGACTTGATCGGCGTTTTATGATTTATTGTTGTTCATAAATAGCATGCTTGCAGGCTATTAATACCAACTATCTCGGGGAGTATTCTTATGGGAGGAACAGGGGAAACCAAAAGGAGAGCTGTGGGGGGAAAATGTGGGTGGGAAAAACGTGGGTGGGTGATGTCCAAAAAAGTGATGTCCATGTTGGTGTGGATTTGGGAGCATGATATCTGTTGGTGGGTAGATAAAGCGAGGAGGCGATGAGGAATGATGAACACTCGGAGAGCATGAGCCTGTGGAGGACTTGACTTTAGAAACCCATGACTTGGCCCTGAAAGGCGGATGGAGATGGGATGATAAAGGAGACGACACGCTAGGGGACTCTATCCCTTGTCTTACTCAAGAACTCGTAGAATAAAGGGATCAAGAATTACTAGACTTTGTGAGTGAACTTGATTTATAGATACTCACCTTGTAATGGAGAGGAGTGGTATGGGGATATCGTCTACTATTGGATTCCTGTTACTGTTGTTTCTTCCTGTTTCTATCTATTTCTCTTGTTTCTATCTATTTCTCTTGTTTCTGTTTATTTCTCTTGTTTCTATTTATTTCTCTTATTTCTGTCTGTTTCTTTCATTTCTGTCTGTTTCTTTTGTTTCTGTCTGTTTCTCTTATTTCTGTCTGTTTCTTTTATTTCTGTCTGTTTCTCTTATTTCTGTCTATTCCTCTTGTTTCTGTCTATTCCTCTTGTCTCTGTCTATCCAAGAAGGCTTTGGGTATTCCCACTTGCAGTATTAAGGCGGCCCTCCAAGTATAGTTGGGAAGCCCCCTGTAATGTATAGCCCCCGCACCATTCAGAGCCAGTTCAACAGCATGAGGATATCGAAATCGGGTTGCTGGTGTAAACTCCAGAGGGGGCATGGCTGATGATTCTAGCGTGCAAGGGTATTATACTCTTACTGTGGAATGTGGGTTACACCCAATTGCAAGGGTTTCGGCTTTTTCCAGATAGTGTAGTATCTCCCCGGTTTTCTCGGGCTCGGAGAGAATGATTCTTTCTTCCTGTTTTAGTGGTCTTATCTTTAATTCTGACTTCTTCGTGGTCCAGCCCCTCCTATTTCCGTCATACATAGCCCTCGCAAATCGAAACGAATAAGGGTTCGTTTCCCGCCCCAAGTGCACCTTTTTAGTGCAGTCGGATTCCCAGGTACAAGCAGTGACCAGACGGACCATCAAAAAGGTGGCCAGATTCTGAGATCTTCACCCATTTTGCCACGACCTTATTCGCTGAGGTCACGACACAAGAGACATCCTTAGTATCTGTAGCGATGTTCCATTCGTGTAAGTCGTTGGGGCGTAAAAAGTTTTCTTGGAACTTCGAATCCGTCATCTCAAAGTCTCCCTCAAATTCTTCGTCAGGTATCTTAGAATTTGCGAGGGTTTCTGATGATCCTCCTGGAGTGTGTACCCATGTTTCGTACTCATTATTTAGCTGCGACGATGCTTGTGCATCTTCGTTGGTCTCACTCTGACCATCCCCCGGAGTGCCTGATCTTCTCTCGATTACCTCATCAAAGAGGGAGGTTGCCGCCTGCCCCTCTGGGGGATCGGTGTTTGGTCTTAATTCTCCATCGGTTGCCCTTTCTTCTGTCGGGAGGTCAAAGGTTACCCTCTTTTCTCTTCTATCGCTCTTCCCTGTTTCAGTTCATAGGGTTCAGGGTTGGGCAAGGGGGCTTCTGTGCACTTACCACGGAGGAGAGAAAAGGCGATAACAACTCGGTATGGTGATGATGGACGAGGGACGAAGGAGAGAGGAGAGATGGGGACGAGAGAGGAGATGAAAATTTTTTCGTTTGAAGAAAAAAGGTGCAGTGAATCAAAGGATGTGGAGCCTTTTCTCAGGTTGCTGTGGTAGCCATGATGTTTTCTTTTATTTTTTCTGTATTCCTCATTGTGAGATTCTTCTCACGTCCAAGCATCCCCTTATGTAAGTTACCATCAGCTTGGATAACCAGACATTTCTCGTCGTTCCCTTCTCGTGATGGCTGACCAAAATGCCCATCTTCATTATGCGCAGTTCTCAGCGGTTTAGCCGCCCCATGTTTCTGGATACACCTCAGTCACGTATGAGTGCCTTTGTACTATAGACTACTCTTGGTTATCTTATAGTTTCTTGTTTTATACTTTAAGCATTGTAGCTTATGGCGATCAAGAGGGTCTGGGGTACTTCCTGTCAGAAACAACAGTAACAAAGAGAAACACTAAAAATAGAGGGAAATAAGAAAAACAAATCTGTCTACCGTATTTGATGTTCCATTATTCAAGTTCCACTCCTCGCCAGGCAAGTATAAGCAATCAATCCCATACTCACCTTAATTACCAGTGAGTATCTGATCAAGGATATTCTCTGCGCCTCAACACGGGCTTCATCTCAGCATCCAATCTCACTTCGAAACAAGAGAACAAACTGTCTTCATAGAATGATCCCAAATAGTCAGAACGAGAGCCCTGGCCTGGTAATCTTTGCTTCGCCCGTGTTCTTAGCAAACTTCTAAGCAGATGGATAGTAGGTGATGATTAATATGACACGTCCCACTTATAATCTCATCTATTTGTTATTTCCCATCCCATTAAGATATAATCTTTGGCTTAACGAATAGCCTACAGCTCAAAGCAATGATGATCCCACCGTCTAGATAATACCCTCAAAACGCCAGCCATTGATTTTCGAGCCTAAATACCATTTGGCCCAAATGAGTTTTCCCCATCCCCCCCCCGATGCCCCCCTTCCCCGTTTCCCCAGCATCCCCTTCCCCCTTCAAATCGTTTTTTCTCTCTCTATTTCTTGAAACTCATGGCGGAGGTCGAGACGGCGGCGGATCGTTGCTCGAGGCGCGACGTTGTTCGTTCAGCCTGAAGGCAGCAAACCGTTTAGCAAGAGGCTCACCGGAGGACTCGCGAGTATCAGAAGTAGCAAGGTGCTTCAAAGACGAAGAGGAGGACGAGGAGGACGAGGTTGAGTCGTCCGGTCCTCGTGAACGCTTGGGGATTCGCTCACCAGTCGATTGTAGGATGGCTTGTAGGGTTTGCCAACCCTCTGTGGAGCGGAGCTGGAAGGAGTCGGCGAGATCATGTTGACTCGCTACGCGGCAGAGAAGGGATTCTTCGTCCTAGAGACATGGTTGTTAGTTCTTTTTTCTAAATTTCGGTAGACTAAAGGAAGAATAGGAGAGAGAGGGGGAGAGAGGTTGATTTGCAAACCTTTGAAAGAATTCCCATTTGATGGATGAAACAAAGCAGGTGAAAGTTTGACACTTCCTGGCCATTATCACTCTGTTTCTGCCCTGGGCGAAAGTTGAGCGATCTTGCCAGTGCAGAGTGTTCCTGGCTTTCGCCAATGTACTCGCGATTCTCGATGGGAAACCCTGTCTGTGTGAATGTGGGCTTGGGCTCCGCAGGGAAGCCGTGAGTTAGAGTCACAAAAAGGTACTCAACGGGGAACGCTGGCTTCGCATTCTGCTGCACCTTGGCCTTGTACTCGTTTACCTTGCTATAAAACACTTCAGGAATGTATCTCGTCCGGCTGGTTGAACCATCATCTTCGACTTCCTCGCGTACTAGCATGGAGTTGGGATCTGCCGAAGGTTCGATAATGTCTGCGCGTACCATTTCCACCGACTCATTTGACATCTGGTAAGCCGATATCGAAATCTCACCCTTTTCGTTTCCTGTGATGACACATGTCACAAAGTTGGAACCGAACTGGCCGGAGTCGCTCCATTTGGAGGGCTTAGGATACTGCGCTTGTAATCTAGATGAGAAGCAAACCTCGAGCGAGGAGAGGAAATATGACTCGGCATGGCGTTTGCAGACAACCGTACCATCGTTTTGCCCAGCATCGAGCAAGTCAGTCCAGATGGCACCGACAGGTTCCAGTCCACACAGATTGGCTACTCGTTCAATCTCTTTCTGGTTTTCCCAAGGGTTCATTGTGAGACCATCACTTTCATCAACCTGCGGTGGCTCATAGATGGCTTCGACAACGGCCTTTACGCCCAATGGAACTTCTGTGTATTCGGCATATCGTCCATAGAGGTAACCTAATCGTTGGGACCCAGTCTTTCGCCATGCATCAATAAAGCTATCAATGATAGCAGGCGACGAGAACTCGACGTGATCAACCATTCGGAATGTTTGAGGATTGAGTGTAATGGCGCTGGGTTGGCACTTGGTACAAATACCCTCGGGCCATGGCGGGTGACCAGAAGGGCAATCCCGTTTCACTCGGAAGTATGGCTCAACCAGAGGAGGTATATAGGAAGTTCCAGACTCTGGCTTATTGGTGGCGGCGTTGATCTTGCGTAGGTATGAGTGGAAGGACAAATACTTGATCTTCTTTTCGGCTAGATATCCGGGGTCGAAAGGATCCATGGGTTGGCAGTAGTCGCACATGCCCTTGGGGCCATGGCGGCACATCCTATCCTTTGAGCGAGGGATCTTGCCATCGAGCTTGTCGAGCCGATCGTCCAGCGCCGATTGCTTCACAGTCTCCCATGGCTTGGAAATTCGCTCGGGTTTCGGATCGATGGGGACGATTTCAGTAGGCAGAACGGGCTTGCCGTTGAGTCTGGCAAATGTAACTGCGGGCGTCGCGTCGCCGTTGGGGGCATCTTTCGTGTCGTCGCCGTGGGTGTAGCTGAGGAAGATGAGGTCGCCGTGCCTATGTCAAGCTATTTGTCAGACGGGTTTGCTGCAAGTCGCAACGATGGAGTAACGTTCGTACTTTAAGCCAATCTGTCCGACTTTGAAGTTTATGATGTCACCAAGCCTTTTGGAATCTTGGTTGGTCGGTGAGTTGGACAAGACGATGGACTTGGGATCAACGGTAGCAGGGAGGTGTTCCAGAAGCTATGAAGCTCTCATGCATCAGTATCGGTTCCTCTCAAAAGAAGCGCCATCCAGGCCATGTACAAGGAGAGCTCACCTGCTTTCCTAAATCGCCAAAGCTCGTAGTATCCTCTACGTTAAGGCGAATCATGCCATCGGGCCCTCGTAGTCGAATCAACATGATGGGCGAGCTCTTTTTGTACCTATCAGTTGTGGAGATGATGGTGGTGGTATGATGTGGTGGTGGGGGTTTTCGAGGTTGCTCTCTCTCTCTCTAGCTTGCAGCGACAAATGACCTCGTCCCCTTTGAAATACAACGATATAAAGGATAATTCAATTTCACGTTGAAACCAGAAAGAAAAAGGAACGCGCTTTCATGCAACTGTGTGAAGTGTGTTGGAAGAAAGAGAAACAAGCCATGTCACGTCACCTCGTTTTGAAGAAGAAAAAAAGGCGAGAGTCCCGGAAGACAAGGGAAGGGATTTAATTTGGAGGGAAGCTTATTGAATCATCGCAGCAGCTACAAAAGCGATGGATAGCAGAGCGTCATTCACAGGGTGCCTGGAAGCCGACGCCACTGCACTGCACTGATTAATGCGGTCCCCATACCGAGGAGGGGACGACAAACGCACCACTAAGACGTACAGAACTCTTAAACAAGGTTCTGGATAAACTATCGGCCCGCCATCATGCTCGCTGCGAACACTTTGCCCAAGAGATGAGGTAATCTCTCGGTACGTACCGCCCTCCCACTATCAAAGCCGCACTGCCAGGGGTTTATCTGTCCAGAAGGGCTCAAAAAAAAAGAAGGTACCAGCAAGGGTGGCATGTGTGCGACGTGTTCGATATCATTGAACATTGGCCCATACTACTACCCCTCGAACATAATACTTGCCCGGCATCACCAACCTTTTTGTTGCCAACTTTCATTCGCTTAGAATCCCCCCCCTCCGGCGCAACGAACGAGAACAAGTCGCATTTACAATAATAACTAATATTCATTACCCTCCGCCAAAATGCTCGACATTGACTGGAAGGGCCTCGCCCTTCCGTTCGCCTACCTCCTCGTCCTCGGCGGCGCTCTCATGACCTTTTCAACAATCTATCGCAAGAGAAAAGCCGGTACGAAAAAGAAACATCCTCATTCCTTACTGTTCTCTTCGAGCAGCAACCCCCCCCCCCCCCCCTCCCTCCATCCTCCTAGATCATATAACTAAACCCGCAAAACATCCACAGCCGAGGGCGCAAACCTCGCACCATGGTTCGGTCCTCACCTCCAGCGCAACATCTACCTCTCCCTCCTCCACATGGAGCCCGCCGAGAAGTCCCCCAAGGTGCCCGACAGCGTCCTCAGGGCCGCCCTGCTGCGGCGCGCGGTCGAGGACATTGAGCGCCTAATCCAGATCAAGTCGGCCAAGCAGGCGTGCGGCTCGCTCCTCCAGAGGGGCAGCGTGGGGGATGACCTGTGGCAGCGCTTCCTGCGCGCGGAGAAGGAGATGGAGGAGGAGTTGCGAGATGTCGTCACTGAGGTATGGTTTCCCTCCTTTTTCTACCGGGGGCGATGATAAGAAAAAGAAGAATGGCAGATGGATGCTGACTTGTATTGCTCTAGGCCAACGCCCTGGCACCAAACTGGGGCCCTACCATTTTCCAGTCCGCTCACGAAATCGCCGCCAACACCAAGCTCCGCCAGCGCCTCGAGGAGATTCAGTCACAGACCGACGCCGAGAAGGCCTGGTGGGAGAAGAAACGGGGACAGATCCGGTCCGACTTCATGAAGGAGCTCGAGGAATCGGAGAAGGGCTCAACCAGGGGTGATGATGACGCCGTGGTGGTTGATTCGCCAAGCAAGAAGGGCAAGAAATAGACTGTGGACAGAAAAGTCGTAGGGAGTACAGAGTGGGGGAATTTCCAGCTTGTCAAGTAGAATTGGTTCTCGTGAACTTGATCGTTATGCATAGGAGATGTAAAGAGCGTGTGTGTGTGTGGGGAAGGCCAGATATGTGATGTATGTTGGGGAAATGTGATGGGTGGGAGCATTGTATACTACATTTACTGCATTGCAGTGACTTCATGGGTAGACCATTTCACGGCGTTCAAAGGAATAGCAAGGAACACAAGCTTCTGATAAAATACTGTATTGATTCATCATGTCATCGCGGTGAGCTTCTAAAATGTAGCCTGAGGTATAGTATAGGTAGGTCCCATCCTCCTCTCCCTCCTATGCAATCCCAATGAGGCACTCAGCCTTGATTCAAGGAAAAAAACAGACACACAAAACTCCAAAAACCAAATGCTCTCATGACGGTTGCGGGTCGTCATCTACATGCAAGTAAAAAAAAACCCTTTCCTGTCCTGAGGAAACCCAAACGCCAATTGCGAATGTATCAAGGAGGCGAAAAAAAGACCTTCAAGGTCTCTCTGCCCTTGACCAAAAATCACGATTCCCCTCCCCAACTCCCATTGAAATGCTTAATATCGCTCGCTGATCCTTCTATAACCGATGCCCCATCAAAGACCCAAGAAAAATGATGTTTTCCTCTTTATGAGATGCTTTTTTTCATTTATTGTCGGGAGAAAGGGTTCATCTTTCGGCGCCAGGCCTCCTCGTCCCGGCTGGCTATCCGTGCCTCCTGGGCAATTTGCTCCTCAGTCTTGAGGACGACAGGGGAGTCGCAGCCCCGGAGGCCAATGAAGCGACCCATCTTACGGCGCTTCTCCTCCAGGGGAGCGTCGCTTCGCCAGTCGACGGGGCAAGGGTACTGACCAGACCAGGGTGAGGGGGTTCGCTGGTGGTAGAACTGGGCAAGATCCTCGAGCTGCTCATCGGTGAGGAGCCAGAACTGGAGGACAGTTCGGGGGAAGTCAGGGTGAATGCGTCCGGTGGTGAGCTGGACAAGGGGAGACAATTGAAGAGCCATTTGGTGCAGCTTGTGAGCAAGCTCAGGGTTCTTTGCCAGCCGCCTTCTGGAGAACTTGGGAGAAGAGTGGCGGTTAGAAGAGATTCCTCGGTGCATCATTTTGGCGGTGTTGTGGTGGTATTGGATTTTTTTTCTTGTAAAGTTGCTCTTTGCCGTATTTTTGTATACGGGGAGGTCGGGTTCGTAAATGTGTGTGTTGAGTAATGTCGTAGCAGTGAGGCGGGGCAGTAGTATCACCCAGCTCGACGTGGCAGTGATTGATTGAGATGAGATGATGCAGGCCGTTTATGGATGCAGGTGTAAGAAAAAGAGCAGAAGAATGCTTTTTCTAACAATGATGATGTATTGGTTGTTAATGTCGTGACAAGGTATTGGTTCGGCACCGACAGCGGAAAAGGAGGGAGACCAGGCTTCTTATATGCTTGCTCCGATGTTGTATTTGTGTTTTCTCGTAGATTGCTCCTTTAGGAAGGACTAGTTGTGCGGATTGAGAAAGAAGCGACACAAAACGGCCAAGGCTTCTATTTTTTCCAAGACACAATGATGAAAGCGTAATGGATTGGGTATTTTTTTTTGTTCGTAAAATGGCGTCTCAGTCGTTGGCTAGGAAGAACAAGAAAAAAAGGAATAAAAGATAAAGCCGATGATAATAACAATAAAACCAAACGAGTCTCCACTGACTCGCCGAGCTGATGAATGCTTCCGGTTGTTGGTCAAAGGATGCACGCAAACAAAAAGAGGTGAATCAATAGACAAGTTGATTCGACAATGATGGGTCTCGGCCGGAGATAGACACAAATTGTCCCTGTAGGTCCAAGCTCGGGTTCGGTGAATGGGGTGTGTGTTGTAGGTAGTTGTGATTGTTGGTGGAAGGGTGCTTTTTTAGTAGATGGATGGGGATTGATTGGAAAATAAAGTGTGTGAGTGTAAGAGTTGAGTGTTGGTTGTTGGCCGAAAGCGTTTCTTGAGTCGTCAAGGGGAATAATGATAATAATAAAAAAAGGCAAGGTAGGTGAGGTATGGAAGGTATATATGTTTATTCTTGTCAACAAGGAATCTGTCGTTTTCAAATAAGTGTCTAGGAAACTCACATGGCACCCCAGCCCTCTTTGTATCTCATCACCGGATCCCTGGATTATTGTTCGCCGTCGGTAACGGCACTGCTAACCAGCTGCAAGCTTGCTGCAACATGGACCAAGAGACTGGGATGGATCCATGGGATCGCTACTTTTTTTTTTTCATCAGCAGAGGCAAAGGCGCAGTTCAGCCGCTTTCTCCATCGTCATGTCTTGTCTCTGCCTCTGACTTGTCTTGGCCCTTTGCGCATTGCCTTTTGGGAACCTCCTCCTTTGACCCCACTAACCACGCTTTTGGCTACTGCTCTAGGCAAGGCGCCGAGTTGGCTGTGGTGTTTGGCGTCTTAATTCCTTAAGCCGATTGCCGGCTCTGTGGGCAAAGTCTCTGCTATCGCTGAGTGCTAGCTGGGCTTGGGTATAGTATGTCTCTCTTCTTTTTTTTGCCTCGCCTCGCCGCGCACGCGAGCGGTAGTGGAGTCAACGCTCTGATTCTTCCCGGGGCCGGGGTGTGGCAGCTAAGGGAGGGAGGGGAGTGGAGGGTGTGATGATGGACAGAAAGAGTCTATGTATGTATGTAAGGATGTACAAGTATGTGAGAGAGAGAGAGGGTGAGAGACAGAAAGAGGTGTGAGAAAATGGCTGGGGCTAGGCTGGGCCAGAAAGTATGGAGTAAGTAATGTACCGAATAGTATGGGTATGTAATAGAGAGAGTCGCATTGATAAATTACCAAGGGTACAAAACTACTTACCTACCTGGCCTGGGTGCTACAGTACAAGCAAGGTATGCTGTTTTTAGTGAGTGACGTGCTCTCATGGGCGCTGGGAAGAGCCCTGTGACAACCGCTCTCGACGACCTGTTTAGGGGCACTTTCCAGCGGACCAGCGGGGGGGGAGGGGGGTTGTTAGGTCCTAGAGGCCTCTCTGGAGACTTCCATTGGCGCGCTCTGGCTGGCGCTGAAAGAGCAGAGAGAGAAAGAGAGAGAGAGAGACTCCAAGGGTACCTCCGCACTAGGTGCCAAAGGTACTAAGGTTGCTAAGGTTGCTAGGTACCTTCTAGTAGCTTAGTGGTGGTAGAGTTGCTCTCGCGGGAGTCTTTGCGACGGACGCAGACAATTTCAACGCTTGAAGTGAGACATTGGCTAACATGAGCTGGATGAACCAACCCTCGTACGAAGTCTGGCCTCTTGTTGGATCTTCTTGGTCGTCTTGGCCCCCCCCCTCCTCCGTCTCCCCTCATGATGTACTTCCATGATGGATGATGGATGATCATGTACGCAAAAAATGTGGCCTGCCAATATGGCAAATTCCGTTCCAATCCAACAACATGATCCAACGCAATCCATCCATCATGATCAAAATCTAAGATGCTCCTCTTGGCTCTAGAACTACCAATACTCACACCCTCTTTCACCCCTCACATCTTCTCTTCCTCCTCTTCCTCTCCCCCCTCTCCATCCCACATCCCATAACCTACCTACCGCAACGTACTTGCATACATATATGCACATGCCTTAGTACTATAGTATCATCAAGTACCATTATGCACTCCGTAATCCGTGCTGCTGCGATGTCTCTGTTTCTTGCTCTGCCCCCCCGCCCAATAAGCATTCCGCGGGCGGCTCCCGGACCCGGCAAACGCCCAGCTCCAAAACGTCTCTCGCGTGGCTTCACGCAACGTCTTTTGTTTTTTTTTTGTTTCTTGTTACTCTCCCTTCCCAGGAAACCCCAAAAAGCTTGGCTTTTTTGCCCTTTCTCTCTCCATATCTCACCCCCATGCTCGAAACACCCCGGTTCCGGCGCCGGATGTAGGATGCTTCCGCTCGAAACGAGAAACCCTTATTTTACTTCCCATCCCTAGCTACCTACATGCGGTTTCATGTTTGATTTAATTTCTTTTTTTTTTTTTTAGGTCGCCGGTTCCGATTGAAGCCCGATGAAGAGTTCAAGACATTCGCCGGACATTGAAATTGGAAAAGGAAAGAAAGAAAAAAAAACCCTTGGGCTGTCGCCGGTAGGTGGATCACGCTGTTGGAAACCATGGTAGCAAAAAATAGAGTAAGACAGAAAATACAAAACAAACCCCATTTGAAACTGAGTTGTCTGTTTTTTAATTCCCTCTCTGTCAGTGTGTTCGCGAGGGTTTCCTGGTCGGTGGCTGGAATGTGAATGATCGCACCTCGGTAGCTTCTTTTTATTTTATTTTTTTTTCCTTTTTTCTCACGATTGCTCTTGTGCGAACTAATAGTTGAAGCTTTTTTTTTTTTTGTATTATTAATTATGAATGAACCATTATCTCACAAACGCACAAACGCACACAAACATGCAAAAAGAAGCAAAAAAACACATACCACAGTCGGCCGCACGAGCATAAAAGAAAAGAAAAAATTATAAAAATAAAAAGCACAGAGCCAGAAAAAGTCCGATCGCACTACGTCAGTGTGTCGTAGATCTCGTAGCCGCTGGGGCACACAGCTGCACTGACTGGCATTCTAAAAAAAGGTATTTTTTTTTTTCTGTATCTTCTTTTGCCCTTTTGAGCCAATAGATGGCGATAGTTCGTAGGGTATAGAGTGCCCACAGACAAACCAAAAAAGCCTTCTTGTCCAGCTCGCCCCTTTCATTCAAATCCACATACGGCTATTAGAGTTGCTACGGAGTCACCCATGGACTCCGTGGACTCCTATAGGCAAGTTCGTAAGGTGAGGGTCGTTCCAACACAAGACCTGCAATCTCAATGTTAAACTCTCTCCCCTTCGGTAAAGGTTAGCCGACACGCGTATCTCGCCTCGCCGCCGCCGCTTCCACTGCTGCTGCTGGAGCTGCTGGAGACAGAGCAGCTTTATTTTTACTTTACCGCCCTGCCGTCAGAGCCAAGACCCCTCCCCATCCCCCCCCCCCCTCTTCTCCCACACCACCACACATCACTTCCACACTCACACCCCCCCTGAAGAGCACAAGCATAAGCCCACAGAAGCCCCCATCGTGGTACCGTGATATCGCTCCGGCTGTCGCTCGCGCCAAAGAGCGTTGGATCGGGAATTATTACTGGTCTCCGTTTTTAAAACATCGGCGCGCCTTGCTCGGACAGGGAAGTTGTACGTACCCATGCACCAGACTTTGTATTGGAGGGTACAATGCATACATACAAGTCGTACTCACTCGCATTGAGCTTGCGCAACCAACAGCCAGACAGAGAGACATAGGCTGTTGTGGTGACACAGTACTAACGTGATGTACAGTGGCATTCATGGGATTTTTTTTGATCCGTCCATCCCTCTTCCGTGGGGTTTGTGGTTTTTTTTTTTTCCGCTGGTTGTGTGAAGAGTCTAGTCTCTGACACAACTCCGAAGGCCTTGCAAGCTTGTTTTAGGTTTTCTTATTCCTTCTAACTGGTCGGCTCGTTCCAGCTTCTTGGTCCCTTTTACTTGTTTTGTCTTGTCTTGTCTTCCCCCCCCCGCCCCTAACAGCCCAGCCCAGCCCCCTTGTCCCAACCCCCCCACTGTATTTCATCCCACTACTATCCCACTACAACTATGCCACTGTATCCTTCTGTAATTCCGCTCTCGAGTCCCCAACCGCCCTGAAAGGCATCCTGACGCAAACCTGACGCTTTAAAATGGAGGGAGGGGGATGTTCATACAGGGCAAACAAGCTACCCGATAAATGACTGTGTTTTTTCCACACGTATACAACAACTACATGTCTACCTTGGCTATCAAATCTATAGATGTTGCTCTCATTACTATTGATTGTCCTCTGGTATTTTTATTTTACTTTCCTAAAAAAATAAAAATAAAAATAAAAACTACTTGTGCTACAAGGAATTCCATCTGCTACTCTTGATTTCTAATGCTTACCTGGTACAACTAGCAGTTCTCACGCATTTCATGGCGGTGCTTTCTATCCCCCACATGACGAGGTAGCACTCAAAGGGGAGAAGCAACCACTACCACGACCACCATCATCATCATCATCATCACCACCACTGCTGCTGCTACTACTACTACTACTAACAACTACCACTGCAACCCAATGCCCATACTTTTGGCCTGCGCAGCTGGGCGCCAATGAGACCAACCTCAAAGACATGCAGCAGGGCTCACTGAGCGTGCATACGTAAGCTTTTAATCTATACTGCCAAGTTTTTTTTCTGTCTCTTTCTCTCTCTCCTCGTACACTCTCTAGGTTCCTTGTTCTCACTTGTCTTTGAATCAGTTGAATCAATGACTTACATCCATGACTCTTTTTGACTCAAACGAACAAACAACAGCGCCTACTACTACAAGTAACTAACGTACAAGCAACATGCACATCACATTGTACCGAAACCCCCCCTGCTGACCACGCACCCAACGTTCCCACATTGAATCCTTACCTTGCTCCCCTTCGGCTTTTCCATTTCCCTTCCATTGCCGCTCTTCCATGCCGCCCGCCTTTCTCACCGTTTTGCCAATACGGGGGGATCTCACTTCTTGCTTCCGCCGATGATGCGAACAAGGGGAGGGAGCGAGAGAGTCTCCATAAAAAAAATAAAACCGTATGGACAAGTATTACCCAGAAAAATGTCTCGCTTAACTTTGTTTCCGAAGTGCTCTTGTTTTTCTTTTACGATTCAGTACGTGTAGAATTCTCCACTGAGTGGGCTCTCCAGCTCCCCTCTCTCTCTCTCGCACACTTCCCATTCTCCGGAATTAAGATCCCATTTTTTGCCTCTTTTGGTAAATGCATCATCATCTTATGGATCTGATGGAGTCGATGTATTCCATAGCCCCTTCGATAATCATGATCTGACTTCGGCCAACCGGATAGATAGGACTTTTTTTTTTTTTTCTTTTCCGTAGCTACACTAAACTCTGGACTCCGAGACCTTTTTTGTTTTATGATTATGATTATGATTATGATGATGGTGATACGAGGAGGTGAAAAAGAATTACACGCAATGTGCATTTTTTACGTATTTACGTATTATGTGCATTGTAACATTGTTGTGCTTACGTTGGAGTCACCGTATGTTTGCTGGCATCACCTGAACAACATACAGGCGCGTACATACAGACTCGGTGCATTGAATCAGTCAGTCGGTTGGTTAGTCAATCAATCAATCACAAGATGATTGTATTCCTAATCAATCTCATCTTACCTCCACGGAGTCCACTCGGCATTTTCCCCCAACGCAAGACACTTTACCTGTGTTGTTCCACATACTACACTCAATAGGGGTTGTTCTCCCGCAAACAAGCAGGGGGGGAAGGGAAGCCAAAAGAGAGAGAGAGCCAAGAACCCTTGTCAAGGTGTCATTCTTCACCTCTTTTGAGTCTTGTCCCCATCCCGGGGTTGTTACTGTTTCTCTGGTTGTTCCTCAATCAAAGCAAACGCTCTTTTCAGCTCCGGGGGACGATCAAGGCCCGCAACGGTGTTCCAAGATGATACAAGGATATGCCAAAAATGGAAATCAAAGCACCCGGGGTTTACATCCTCTCCCTCCCCCCGGTACTCCGTAGTAGATACGATACATGACCAAGAATGGAATTAATAGATTGCCGCGGAAAGCAAGCAGGGGGAAAAAGCAAAAAAAATGGGAGAGAAACACAAAAGAAGCTTTTCAGGTTCTTCTTTTTGTTCGAATCAATCACAAGTGTGTGTGTCTCTCTTCCATGAGCCTCATCACATGCCATCACATCCACATCGTCACATCACATCACATCGCCTTCATTTTCTTTTTTAGATTATCCTGGTGATAAAACTCCCCCCCTTTTTTTTTGTCGTCGTCGTTCTGGGGGGGAGTTGATTAAGGTAATGCAGCTCACAGAACACTCGAGGGGGCGTGCGTTTGGAAATTGATTTGCCGATTCAATCACCCCCAGTCAATCCCCCCCCCCCCCAAGAAAGTGACAGACAACGAGTAGTAGAGCAGAAAAGAAGAAGACGAAGAAGATGAAGAATAGCAACAAGTCCATGCGTTGAAACATACGCAAAATGTATTCCCCATTGTTTTTTTTTTTTTTTTTTTTTTTCCCTTCCTTGGTGTGTGTTTCTGTGCTGTGCTGTCGTGTTCTTTGTCATTCAACTTTGACTTACCCAACTTGGCAATACAGAGGATGGATTCAAGCATTACAATATGTTACGTTGAGAACCAACGTTGTGCATTAATACAAGTAGTAGATTGGTATGTATGCACGCATAGAATACTACGCATGTACCTGCAGTCCTGCAGCATTACATCCGTCCCTTGTCCCCCATGATCCCCCCATTTGATCCCATTTTATCATTGTTTATTATTATTATCATCATCACCATTATTTTGCTCCAATAAATCTCCATATTGTCCACATCAGCCGCACGTGGCTAACACATTTCCCCGACACACCGTTGCTTGACAATGAAACCCGCGTTACACCCAATACGCTGGTCCGTCCATACAGATTACAGATCCCATCTAGCTGGCCTTCTCCGTGTCTTGAATAAAACGTAATCCTCCAGGGGGGGTGATTCCGTACGTAACCAATCGTAGCTTGCCTTCCTATTCAGTATTCCCAACGTAGAGCAGAGGGATGCAGAACAACTACACTCTCTCTCACTCACTCAGACTCAAGAGGTTCTATTATCCCTACCTACCTGCCTACCTACCCAGCCACTTACTGGATAGGGTGCATACATGTCCAAAGAAAGGCTCATCCCATCATCCCGCCTCTTAGAGCCATCTCACCTTGGCAATGTGATCAGTCTTCTTCTTGCTCGCCTTGACAAATCCGAGAGCTCTCAACTCGGCCAACCCTCGATAGAACCCGACGAGCACTTGTCGCTCATTGACCTCATCCTCCTCATCCTCCTTCTGCCTCTCCCCATTCTCTCCTACTAGTGTACTAAAGGCAGACCACATGTCTGCCACATTGATTAGATTGCCAGCTTCCAGATAGAGATGGTACAGAATGCAAGTGGCTGGGAGAGTCGCTCGGATCCCACCAACACCAACACCATCACTACCATCACCACCACTACAGCATGTGCATGAGAGATAATCGTGTGGTCGCGCCAAGCTTCGCTCAAACGCCGCCCGCGGACGTGGCACCATGACATCTCGCAGCGGCGACTTGGAGTCGTAGACCCAGCCCTCCGAGAGAAGCACGTTGCCTAGCGTCCGGAACTCGCCAAAATGTCCCGTTAGGGCCTCCACGACGGCGTCAACCATCTCTGTTAGCTGCTTATCCTCCTCACGAAGCGCTGCTGAATCGCGGCTAAGCTGCACTCGCTGCGCGATAACCGTGGTGCGCATCACTTTGCTCTGACCGCTATATTTACTGCGCAGTGCGATGCCGGCACTTTCAGCCTCCACCTTTAGTTGTTCGAGACGTGCGAGATTTTCTTCAACCAGAGTCAACACTTGCAAATCTCTGTCTCTGGTGGCTGGTCCCAGATGGAGGCTGGGCTCGCCCTCTCTAAACACGCAAATCACTCGCCGGAGCAATCCGATGAGTGAGTCGGCCGACGTTCGCCGGATGCTCTCCACAAGACTGGAGCTCCCGGATTCAGGGAGCGCCTTCGCCATGGCCTCAGCATAAGCCCTTGAGAACTTTGGGTGCGTTGCGCCGGCAGCTTCTGCAACCAGCAAGGAACGCAATCGGTCGTCGATCCACTGCTGCCGATAAAGCCCGCTCACCTGCACTCTAGCGAGAAGATATGCGTCATCTTCCACCAGTGACTTGGCGTGCCCGAGAGACTCCATTGTGCCGAGTTCAACTGACTCCTCGACACAGGACCGCACCGACGGCAAATTCCGCATTGCCTCGAAATGCTCCACTTGGAGGACGTTGCCATGCCCAGTCTCAGGCGCTAGGAGAATGCTGAGGGGATTGGCAAAGAAGTGACACATGTAAGCATACTGGCTGAGGTGTCAGCTGAAGGCCCCAACGGCACATTTTGATTCGTGACTGCGTATTACCTTTAGCGAGCTGATAAAGGCTTGGATGCCTGCAACTTGATCATGCTGGCGGTCCAGCATACCTCGTAGGAGTGATGCTCCCAGTCTCAGGGACACATCGCTGGATGCAACCGCGCCTTTGAAAACGCTCTCCAGAATAGTCTCCGTCTGCACACAGTCAAACTGCGCACCATAGACCAACCGGCAAGCAGACTTGAGCAAGCGAGCCTGCAGGAGTTCTACCGAAGTGGCGATTCCGAACAGCAGAGTGAATGGTATCCGCGGTCGCCAGGAACTTTTCTCCCCCCCCTCCTTGTCAGTGACCTTTGCCGTAGGCTTGCTTGGATCCACACCCCAGACGTACCTGAAGAGAGAAATCAAATCAGACAGCAGGCTGCTGTCAAACGCTTCACTATCCTGAAACGCCACAAATACATGGTCGCAACTTTGAGGCCTGATGAAAGCCTCCAGCGCCTCGAGATCGTAGTCTAGATAGCGTCGGCCCTATAAGAAAGAGAGGGAGAGAGAAAATCATAAGCCATGACGCCAGGGGCAGGTCCTGCAGATCCAAAGAGTGCACTCACGTCTTGCCCTTGTCCAACTTGCAGGTCATCCTCGCCGTCGTCCCCAGACGTCTGCGACGTGGCGTCCCGGATGATCTTCTTGAGTGCCGCCTTGAGGTTTACCGCCTCTGAGGATCGCAGCCGCACAAACTTGCTCGGCGAGGCCGACTGCAGGGTTTCTGAGAGTTGCTCGAATAGCAGATCCTGCGAAGCAATGTTGGGGCCCGTGATGATGAATGCCGATGGGATTCTGTCGCCACTGGATAAAAGGAAGTTAATAACTGCAAACTCGCCCCCCCCCCCCCCTCCCCTCTTCCTCTCCCTTCAGCGCTTCGCCCTCTCGGCCGTGTCTCTTACCATTCCGAGACTGCCTGACTGACAAAGCTAGACACTTGATCAAGTGTTGCAGAATTTGAATCTCGTAGAATGCCCTGCGTAGGCCCGTTAGTGTTTTCTTGTTTCCGGGGTGGGCGGTGGTGATGGGCGGTTTCAGGAGCTGTACCTGTATGCGGGTATCAATCATGCCCCAGCTCTCCTGAAATAGGCGCTGCCGGAGCTGAACACACTCTTGAGATTCCGTGCCGTTGAGAAGCGATACGAAAAGAGATGCATCGTCTGATTCATCATCTTCTTCTTCATCCAACTTGGATGCCTTTCTCGCTACTCGCCTGCGCTTTGACGGCCTCTCACGCTTGGTATCTTCACTCTCATCAGGGTCAAAGATAAAGGCCACCTAAGATCCGACTTTAGTAACAAGGCATTTTACACAACTCGTAACTGCACTCACCTGGTGGTCTTCTTGGGTAAAAACATTAGACACTTCCTCTTCTTCTACGACCATTTTCTGCGTAATAAGAAAAAAAATTACGGTGTGTATTGGGAATTATCAGATGTTTTATGCTTTCCTTCTTCTCCTAAGTTAGTTGGAGACGCGAACTTGGGTACGCGTTGGGTGTCCGTTTATTGGCACTGTATGATTACTGTATCGACGCAGAAGTCATACCCTAGAGTTCTGATGTTAAAGTAGGGGGGATAGTAACAACTAATTATATGTGACAGAGAAAATAAAAAATGAGGCGTACAACTAACAGGCCTCCTCACAAGCTCAGCAACCACTATTTTACATCATTCACCTCATCTTCAATCATAATAGGTGTAAAAAAGACTGTATTGCTTCATTATTACCCGAGCCTTCTCTAACTCCCCCCTCCAGTCTTCCCGTAAGCGACCCCTTTCCCTTACCCCCCCCTGGCTGGAGAAACCGATCGTCAGCTTCACCCAGCCTCGCTCTATGATTAAACTTTTGTTTCTTTCGTAAATATTTCATGAGCTAATAGGTACCTTTGATTTTCGACTCGAGAAAACGCATGCCTAGCTACCTCATGCTCTGAACCGAGACCATCAGAAAATCCAGCCTGGCCTTGCGAACCATGTTTCCCATCCGTTTGCTCCCCCGAACACTCCACCCACCTTGCCCGTTTGCCTTTCCGTGTATGGCGCGAATCCGGGTCAAAACCAACACCTGAGCTTGTTTCCCTTCTTCCCGCCCGTGCCTGTCATCAGTCACCAGACTGAAGATGTTGTTGGCAGATGTGCCGCGCTGATCTTCGATCATGTGCATCGGCGATTTATTCGTACACCAAATCTCCTGAGCTCGCCACGGCCCCTTTTATAATATAGGAAATAAACGAAACAGACCAAATAACATTGAGCCCTTTTTGCGCCATGAAACAAAAACAAGCCAAAGGAAAAAAATATCAACATATCTCTGCTCTCGGAAGAGACAGGGCAAATCATATTTGTGGATTAAGGCGCGAATTGCAGAGAAATCGATAGTTCCCTTCAAGCCGTGGTTTCCACTGGCTCGGATGTGACTGGAGCCTAGAATAATGATTAGATCTGTGATCCAAGATATGGGGAACGACGATCATACCATTTCTTCATCCTCATCCTCATCCTCTTTCTCCTTTTCCTTCTCAGCACCCTCCTCAGTCTTTGCCTTTGTATCCTCTGAAGTATCTTCTGTCCCCTTATCGGATTCTGTCTTGGCATCATCCTTGACACCATTTGCACCGGCCTGTTTCTCCGTGGCATTGGCTTCCGAAGTTCCATTAACACCATTGGCTGCTGGTGCTGAACCGCCATCGCTGGCGAGAAGCTTATTCCACTTATCCAGCAGCGATTGAGACCTCTTCTTGAAACCAAATTCTGCCTCGCGAGGGATAGAATCCAACTTCAAAATAGCTTTCAGAACCTTATTGATCTTGGTGGCCCGGATAATGGACACTTCAAGATCATTGAAGTTCTCCAAGAGTGTGATGAAACCGGACATTACCTCCATCTCATCTTCTCGAGGTTGCTGCTCTCTGGTTAAGAGACCCCGCTGAAGTTTGTGGCGAAGATACAAGACTTCTTTCTATTGCCTGGTTAGTAAAATCGTATGTAAGTGTAGACACAAGCCATGACGTACCTCCTTGCGAGCGTGTCGCTCCTCTGGTGTCATCTTGACCTCCTTTGGAGCCTCTGTTTTCTTTTCGGCAGCTTCCTTGCTCTTCTTGGCTTTGCCCTTTGTTGTCTTGGTCGCAGCCGCATCCTTGGTTTTGGCTGTTGGTGTTCCGTTTGCTGCCTTTGGCGTAGACGACGTATTAAGCTTAATCTTAGGCTTCTTGACAGACTCTGATCGCTGGGGTGTCTGAATGGAGTGGATTAGCAACTGCCAAAACAAAAAAAAAAGGATTTGGTTGCAATGCTTACGCTAACATCCTCATCGGCCTTTCGCTTCTTGGACTTCGATTTGGGGGGCTCCTCCACCTCGGCCATTTCCACATCCTCATCATCATCACTGGCCTTGGCAACTTTGCCCTTCTTGGACTTTTTGGGAGTAGCAGCGGCCTCTTTTCTGGCCTCTTCCTGGGCAATTAGCTCCTCTTGGAAGCTCTGAAGGATTTCCTTGTAGTGGTCAATTGAGTTTTGCTCGGTGGCCAACTCAAAGGCAGCCTTGAGATCCTTGCGCATTTTCTCGGTAATGGTATCCTTGGCCTTTTCGGCTGTCAATTCGGTGAGAGCGGTATTCGCAACCCAGCCACTGCACAGCCAGTCAGTCAAAGCCACCATGATGACATTTGGGTTGCATCAACTTACAATTCATTTGTATACAGGTACATGACGGGGAAACTCCTGTCATGTACGCGTTTACCGCCATCTGCGTAGGCTTCAGCGTATGTACCATCAGGTCGTGCCGCGGAGACTGGACGGCTGTTGACAAGTGCGTGAGGAAGCATAGATTCGTCACAGATGATGGCAGGCCAGGCAGGGAAGCCCTTCAGCTTCACTAAGAAATGGTCTCCTGGCTGGGCATCAATGTGAGTCAGGCGTGCCTTGGAGCCCTTTCTATTCAGAGTCTTGCCCTTAGACTCTCCTGCTGTTGACTTCCGGCGGTTTTTGCCCTTTGCTGCTGGTGTCTCGGTTGTGGCGGTTGTCTCTGTCTCACCCTCAGCAGGTGCTGTGTCGGTTACGTCTTTCATCTCAGCGTCCTCGTCCGCGTTGGGGTTCTTCTCGCTCTCCTCAGGTTTTTCAGACGCGACTTCAGCTGCTTCTTCAGCGGGCTCAGACTCTTTGGTTTCTGATTCAAGACAATTGTTAGCGACGCTGTGGCGACTGTGTAGTTTTTATTTTCTTGTTTTATTTTGCAATAAATAAATAAAAAAAAAACTCGGATTGAATGGGATCGTAGTTGGCCCACGCGACACCGAGACGATTGTTGCTGCATCCCATGTCGCGGAGCACGCGATGCCCATGCGATTAGGAAAAAAAAACTTACCCTCGGTCTCCTTGGTTTCTTCCTTGGAAGCTTCCTCTTCGGGCTTGTTGTCGTCCTTGGTAGCCAACTCGGTCTCACCAGTGGCCTTCACCTCAGGAACGGAGGTTTCCTCTATGTTCGCGACAGGCGCAGCAGCCTCAGACTTCTCAGGAGAGTTGTCTGCCATGATGATGTGCTGGGTGGCGATGCGCAAGATCCAATGGTGAGAAGCTATAGATAGTATGCTTTACGCGAACGAGCACGACTGAGGTAAGAGCTTCAAGACGGCAGGTCGGACGCGTTTCGATGCGTGTTTAGGCGTGTTCAATGGGGTCGCAAAACGTTTTGCGAGATGGAACTGGAGGTTGTCAAGATGAAATGCGCAGTTGATGGTCCCAGCTTCACCCGCGTTGTGCGAAGATGTGGGTGACGAAAGGAAAAACACTGGCGGATAAGGCGACTACACGTCAAACGTCACAAACATAGTCGTCACGTGACCCGGAGACAGTAGCATTAATTAATTGGCAACTCAGTAAGCAGGACAACACCGCGATTCACAAGCTCCGAGGCGAGACAATTGATCTTCGGCCAATACCGTGTTGCCTCTTAATGGGTCTCCCCTTATCAACGGTTCCCTTTCCATCCAAATTTTCACCATTTTGCGCCTTCAGGTCGCGGCCCAACTCTGGTACTCCAACACGCGCCTCCATCGTTGCTGTTGCCGCCTTAGTCTACCCAACCACATCGAGCCTTGAATCCATTGTGACACAGCCACTCGCCACCATAACTGCAGTTTTACCTAGATAACATTATTTAAAGAGCAGATCATCGTCATATGAGTTGCAAGAAACCGCGGTGTCGCGTAACCATTCTGATAAAATCACTTATTAAGATTCCATCCGTAGCTTTGGCATACTGTACACGGCCGTCGCACGGCATAGATTTGAATGCGGGAGAGATCGTGCCGGCATCTACTCCTCATCTTCATCGTCATCTTCCTCGTCCTCATCCACATCCATACTCTCAGCCGCAGTCACTGAAAATTCCCTCTCCTGATCCACACCGACATAACTATCGCTCATTAAGAACAGCTTCAGGCTGTGCTCGCCTGGTGTTGGAATGGTATACTCGAGACGTACACTCAATTCACGGCCAATAGTGACTCGCTTGATAGCCAGCAGGTTTCGGGTCTTGTCATCGCCAACAACCAGCCACCAGTTCTCCATCTTCTTGGTCGGGTAGAAAGGTGCATGTACCGTTGAATCAAGCTCATCGTCCTCCTCAATATTACGCGTGATCTTGATGTTGAGATATGCCGGTTCTCCAGCTCTGATTTCATCCTCCTCGAGGACCTCGTGCTCAAGCTCCAAGTCGGGATATTTGTCGTTGGTAAAGTTTGCTGCTTGTGCCAACTGGTTCTGGGAGAGGCCTAATTTCTTGACCAAATTGTTATACTCAGGGTTCTCGTCTGGGTTCATGCCCTCCATGAAGTCGAAGATGTCTTTGATTCTAAGAAAAAAGTTAGTCATGTCAACTCTACAAAATCGCTACGACGAAAACGTACCCAAAATCATTTGCCACTTTCACCACCTCTGGCGTAAAGTGTGGAATCTGCTTAAGTGGGCTATCTCTATCCCACATAGCTTGCACGACCATCTGCGACATTTCCATAGCATTGATCGCATTGAGGTGTCCATCAGATGATAGAATATCAACCATGGCACTGAGGAGGCTGAGAACTCTGGAAAGCAAAATCTCTTGATCCTTAGCCAGATCGATCGGAAGCTGCATCCTAGAAAAGTGAGCCTGGAGAAGAACGAAAGCCTTGTAGTGAGGCGAATCGTGTGAAGGCTGAGCCATCTTTACTGGCACACGATCGTAAATGCGCCGCAGCAAACTATCTTCATGTCGCCGAACTTGAATCGACTCGAACTCTGTGGCTGATGTAACAATCTCGAGAATACCCTTGAGTTTTGTACGAGCGCTGAGCGAGAGAAGGAAGGTCTGCATCGTGATGTATGAGATGTTGTAGTATGCAGCAATCATGGCCGCATTCTGTGGTGCAACAGATCCATCATCTTCATCGAATTCGATAATCTTCGATTCGCTCAACTCGCGCAACGTGGTTTCAACTAGGTCGGACATGTAGTTGCTTAGACCTTCATGGGTTGTGCTTGTCAAGCTGTAGTAGCTCGGGTTTCCGAGAAGTCGGCGGTAAAAGTATGTGAAGGTAGTCCAGTTGATCGCATCATCACCAGATTCAATCATCTTGGTACTAATTTCAGTAACAAAAGCATCATGGAGATAATTATGCAGGTGGGACTCCACGGGTAAAGCTTCGTTCAGGAACTTCTTATAGTACTCGCGCTTGACCTGCGGCAACATGAGCACACCACGTCCACGTCCATCCTTGGAGGGCCGCAGCGCCTTGCCAAACATCTGAAGGACCTCGCTGAGAGGATAATCCACATATCGATGCTCGCGGCCCTCGAAATACTGAGTGCCCATAACAATAACAAGATGAGCGGTGCTGGTCAGCTCCCAGCAGACATCCCGCGATGCGACGAGGACTTGAATTGCTCCGTTATCGTAGAGATGTTTCACAATACGCTTGTCATTCTGGCTGAGTGCTTCGTGATAATATCCGATACCATGAGAAAGTGCCTCAGCGAGTGCTTCTTCATGAACGCGGTCAAGCAAAGGTTTCATTTGCTCAACCTCAGCATGAAGGAAGCGATCTTCGTCATCGTCCATGACGCATGCCGCGAGTAGATCACGGGCAGTCCCTCTGGTCTGCTTTCGGCTGGGGACAAAAATCATGGCGGGCTTGTCTGCGGACATTTGTGTGATAGCTAGATAGGCAGGTTTGGCCATGGCGAGCATTAGTGACGGGTAATGAGGGATGGAGAAAGATTGTATATGAAGTTCAAGAGGTACTGGCCGTACGTGAGGGCTAAAGTTGTAGATGTCGTGCTTTTTAGCATCGATCCACTCTCCAATATCGCGGGCATTAGCCAAGGAAACACTCAGAGCCACGATTCGCATGGGCAACTCCGTTTGAGTGCGAATGTAGTGCATTCGAGAGACGATAATTTCGTAGACGTAGCCTTGATATCCACCCAGGAGATGGACATCATCGGCAATGAATAACTCCACATTTTGAACATTCTTCCTGCGCTTCCACTGTCTCGACAAAACGTCCCATTGAGAAGGCGTGGCTAGGATCAGGTCTCCTTGTTCCAAGAGCTTGAGATCAGCAGCAGTCTCACCGGTCAACTTCACAATTTCCTTTCCACCGTTCAAACGGCTGAGCCTCTTCTGCCAGTCCTGGAGACGTGCATCGACAAGCTCTTGGAATGGAGCGATATAAACAGCCCGACCGGAATCGCCTTGTGTCCAGTGTCGTAACAATGCGAACTCAGCGCACACAGTCTTGCCGCTTCCCGTTGGCGCTCCAACAAAGACGTTTTGTTCAGTCTTGTATAGCGAGTTAAAGGTCTGTGTCTGAATTTTATTGAACTGCTTCCAATCAGGATAAAGATCAACATAGCTCTGTACCTTGAGGGCAGAGACAGGGAGGGGTTGGAGATCGAGAAGCTCGGTGTGAGGAGGGAACTTCTCAGGTAGTATGAGTTTTTGGAAGGGAACAGCAAGTCTTGTTTCAGCATGCATCCATCGATCCGATACGACCGTCACAAAATAGTTGGGTGGCATAGGGTCGGTAATAGGAACTGTGAAGTCGACAATATGTTCATTTGACTCCGATTGGGCGTAGTCCTTGCGAAGGAGGAAAGTGTCATGATGGAGAATGTCTTCTCCATCGCAGTCTTCGACAATGATCCAGAAACTCTCTGCTGCGCCATGAACACTGTCATCCCACTCAAAGTTTGGTGTAATGCTCAGTTCCACCTTGATCATCGATCTCGTCATGGGCTGAACCTGAGCTTGGACATCCACTCTAGGGAACTTGGAGACAAGCCCACACACTGTGCGACCAGCCTTGGGCATTCCCAGAAGCTCACCCATTCGAAGAGGATCAAGGTCAAAGTAGCTACTCCACGAGACATCAATTCTCTCTGCCTTTTGAACAATATCTCGAGGGCAAGATGGGAATTGCCTCAACGGAGACATGGTTGGCCACATGCGTTTCTCGGCCATCTTGCACAAGTCCAGGGCCGTCTTTGCAACTGTTGACCAGCCCTTCTTCAGAGCAATTTCGAAGATAGCTCGCAAGATTCGGCCGGCACTTTGTGTGACGTATACCATATCCGCCATGAGAGCCAGACCATCGAGCTTCAAGCGGGAGATGTAAGCCTGAAGAAGGACGTTAATCTTAGCATGAGGCTCTTCGATGCTCTCTTTGACTGGAATGGGCACTCGACCCAGAAGTTTCGCCAGCTCGAGCTTTTCGTCTTGTCGCACAGGGATGTACTTGAACTCAGCACTGAGAGCAAAAACTCTGAAAAGCTCGATTGTGTTGATAGATGGCTGAATCAGATTGTTGTAGGTGTCCATGGATGAGGCAGTGATGTAGTAGTGGGAAGCAATACGTCCAAGTTCAGTTGACTGGATCTTTCCAGTCTTCTCATCATATTTGACAAGATTGGATTTTCTCAATGACATCGCCGCGGAGTGTATGAGATCAACACGCTTCTGCTCGAGCGCTTCATCGTCTTCATATTCCGCACCGACCTGATACAAACCAGGTGATCTGAGCATTCGTACAAAGAGATATGTATAGCCGAGCCATTCAACACCTTCGTCACGGGTTCGAACGTTGCCAAGCACAACCTCCGCATTGAGATTATCAACCAGCTTACTAACAAACTGACTTTCAATAGGTAGTTGTTGGTTGAGAAGTGACAAGTAGTATTGTATTTCACTCTGAGTTGTGATAATGATGCCTTCACCGTATGTATCAAACTGAGGTCGACCCGCACGACCAAGCATTTGAAGCACGTCTTGAGGACTCAACTCAACCCAGCTACCCTTCTCTGGAGAGTATACTTGCGTACCCTTGATAATGACGGTGTGGGCGGGCAAGTTAACACCCCAGGCAAGCGTTGCAGTACACACAAGAACCTGAATAGCACCTCGGGCAAAGAGATCCTCCACATCCGTTCTGTCGATTCTGTTCATGCCTGCATGATGGATACCGAAGCCATAAGGCAGCAAATCTTTGAGATCCTGATCAGTTGCTTGACTGCCGGCCTCGTTCAGGACTTCTCTACTACCAGCATCGTGCCGGAGGATCTGATTGATTGTGTCCAATTCCAAGGCCTTGTCGCGGATATACCGAGCTGTCTTGGCAGTCTCCTTTCGTGAATGAACGAAAATAAGCATCTGGTTTCTATTTGTGCCAACATGTTCAATGACTTTGTTGTATGTCACATCATTCATGGTTTTCAACTGCTTGATAGCCTTGCGGTCTGTAACTCCAATAAACTCTTGGCGCAAGGGACACGGTCGGAAAGTACTGTCAAAATGGAACAAGGCCTTCTTCATGTCCACACGCAGGAAGCTTGCCACGTCTCGGTAATTGGGAAGGGTAGCAGACAAGCCGACGATTCGCACAGGTTCACCTGTCTGTTCAGTTTTCCTGATTGTTCTGCTGACGATACTTTCAAGTACGGGTCCACGATCGTCATGAAGCAAATGAATTTCGTCTATGATAATCAGGCGCACAAGATTGGTATATGTAAGGTCAGTGGCCTTGCGAGTGATGACATCCCATTTTTCCGGTGTGGTTACGATGATCTGAGTTTCGGATATTTGTTGTTTAGTCAGTTGGCGATCACCGGTCAATTCATTAACTTGGATTCCATAAGGTTCGAGACGTTTTCCAAAGTTACCGACTTGCTCCTGAACAAGTGCCTTCAATGGCGCAATGTAGACAATCTTGAAGGCGTCGAGGTCAATCTCCCCTGTTTCTGGGTTGCGATTCTTGCCGATTTCTCGCAGAATAGTCAACATGGCGACGTTAGTTTTACCACTACCAGTCGGAGCACAGACAAGCATATTTCCATCGTCCTCGAATGCTGTTGGGTAGCACTTGGACTGGATCTTGTTCAATGCTTTGGCGGTACTAAAGGGGAGACGCGACCATTCGGGCATGTCGCCTATGGGGATAGAAACATCATCGGGGTCGTTGCGCTTCTTGGGAGGAGGCACATGGATTTCCTCATAACCCTTGAAGCTTCTTTTAGTAGAGCCTTCGGGCAGTCTGACTTTTGGATTTGTCATTAAATGATTTCCCTGGTCAAACACGAGATTATCCAAGTTGATGAGCCTTTTGGGCTGCAGACCGCCGACCAGTTGGCCATCTGGCCGCTCTGCCTTTGGAGCCTCAGTGAAGGATGCTGGGACATCAATATCCATCTTGATATCCACCTTTCGCTTCTTCTCATCGTCCGCGGCGGTCTTTCCTCGAAGCTCATTGAGAAGCCCTTGCAGGCCTTCCGAAGCCATCTCCCTCTCAACGTTTTCGCGCTGTTCCGCATCCTCGGCCCGAGCAAGCTTGGTAAGCCAATACACTTTTTCTCTGTTCTCGACGAGTTTCTGTACCAGTTCGTGGTGTTCAAAGTCGAAGAGTTCCATCAGATCATTTTCGATCTCACGAAGCGTCTTATCCTCGCCACCAGCCTCATCAGGTTCGCCTGAGAGAATACGAAGTGCGTCCTTGGTCTTATCTGTCTGCTCGTGGGCGTCCGGATATAACGCGCCAATCTGACGTTGCAGCCAAAAGGCATCTATATCCCTGGCCGGTATTGAAGGCTTCTCTTTTTCCAGTTTCTTGTCTCCAGCAGGCGCTGAGTCGAGGATCATTCCGTCATCTTCTCCGGCGACCTCCTCGTCCCCCTTGGCGGCAGCCTCTTCATTTTCTTCTTCGTCCTCATCTTCAGACGATTCATCCCGTACCTCATTTACAATACCGCCTTCTTCATCTTCGTCTTCATCAAAAGCAACAGCAACACCTTGTCGCTCGTCAATTTCTGCATCTTCACCATTGTCATCCCCCATATTGACGTCCTCATCATCATCTTGCGCATCGTAGTCCGTAATCTTCTTTCCCAGGTTTACCAGCTCATTAAATTGCTTGGGGCTCAAGGTAGCACCAAGAATCTCGTCGACCTCCTTCTTTTTATCCAGGTCCTTCATATCATCGTCTTTTAAATACTCCAGGGCAGCATCTGCGGCACTGCGCACGACCTCGTGGGGAACATCGCCCAAGTTGGTGGCGACAATAGTCAGAATCAGGTCGAATGTCGCTCGTGTCGCCGCCGTTCGGGGTCGATAGGTGATACCTTCGATTAAGGCATCATTTGCGCCGAGAACGCCAGTCTGCTGGGCGTCTTTTCGCTTCCGCTGTTCTCGCAATAGGACATCCTGACCATCCTGGAGACTTCCTCTCTCAATATTGGGGAGACCAGGTTGTTTCTTTTGTTTGGGTGCCACGTCGCGAGCGACTCGGGAACCCATGTGTTTGATACTCAGACGACCGGCAAGGGATTCCGGATCGCCTGTGGCCTCATCAGTTCGTCGCGTGACAAACCGACGGTCCGCCTGGAGAACCAGGTTGGACATGGCCGAGTACTTGTATTGGGAGACATCGCGGTGAGGGTCTGACATGTTTGCGGTTGTGGTTGTTTTTGAAGCTCTGGTTGAAGGAGAGGACAGTCGATGCTCTCGACGAAAAGCTCGGGGAGCTTGGCTACTACTTCACCATGTGTTTTCTACCCAATCCAGCGATTCAATTCGAGGCTAAAGTCGGCTGCCTATACGGCTGAGCTGCGTATTATCGCTGAATTGGCTCGAGTCTGGATGTTTGAAGATGGTTTGCAACCCGACTCTTCTCTTGCAATACAAATTTCAGAAGCAGCCGTGCTGCCTTGAACGCGCTAATCGCGTAAGGCTAGCTTCATGCGCCACATGATAAAGCGCCACAGACCGCCACTTCTGCCACTTGGTGGAGACTGTTTCTCTTGTTGTTTATGTACTTGCAAGGCTTCATTGGGCATACAGACTGAAAACAATATTAAAGAAAGCATTTCTTCACATTAATCCTGTTCGAATTGCATGTTCCTAAAAATGAATCTTCAGCTATGGCAGAAACGTCTGAAACTATAAAACGGTTCAAGAACGGACTGGACCTATACATCAAAGAGCGAGAACAAGTCAGCTACATCAGGCGCGTGTTAGCACTCCATCTGGGCACTTGTTCTGGTCATGATGGCCCAATTCAACACCCGCTGTCTTTGTCTGACAGCTCGCGAGACGTAAATATTTCTTCAGATATGACTGGCGCTTTTAGGGAATATTTCGAGGCCCTGCAAGCCAATATCACTGCTCGTCGTCAGCTGGATGAGATGCTACGGAGCAATCTTACAGAATCTACCGAGCCACCCAAGCAAAATACAGCTGGTGCTGAGCTTTTAGAGGAACGTATTTGTCTTCTGAAGTGGAATCAGAAGCTGGAAAGCCTTCACGCAGTCAGGCAATCACTGGATTCTCTCATGGAGAAGCCTGCCGCTACACCTGAGTTCTTGGATACGAAACAGATATTTCAAAGAAGTTCCCAGCTCCCTGATATACCTAATGAAATAACCGATGATCTTCTTGTGGAGGATGGGGACCCTCGATCAGATTTGACAGATCGAATCCAGCAACTTGAGAAGACTGCCTTGCGAGCCAAACTGCTGTCGAAGCAAGAGGAACAGGCACTTCGTGATGCCAAAGCTCGATGCAAAACCAAGCAAGAAGTCGTCAGTAACGGCGCCAGATTCCAGGCCCTGAGTGCCACACGCAACGAGCTCATCGGTTGGATTGAAACGGAGTTGAGCAAAGCAGCGCCAGAAGAGGCCGGCGGGACTCATGGTCTCGGCCCTGACAGACATGTACCAAAGGACGGCATTCCAACACTTTCAGCACGGCTTGATGAAATCAGCAACAAGTATAACAAATACGTCTCGTCCCGGAAGATTCTCCTCCAACAAGGGGCCCAGAAATCTCAGCCGGCATTACTGGCACCTGCTCACTTCTCAATCTCCACAACTAGCGACAAGCCTCCAGCTCCTATTCCAACAAGTTTCCTTCTTACACAATACCTAAACACGCTTATTGCCATTTCCGCTAAACAAAAGGCAATGGTCGGCCAAAAGGCGTTTATAACTTCAGTGTTGGGCAAGGAGAACCAAGAAGCCTGCCAGATGTTGGGTCATTTAGGAGAAGAGAGTCACATGCTGCCATTGTATCCCATGAAAGACTCGCTGCGACGGCGGTCTGGTATCCAGCATGAAATAGCAATGAGATCATCTGAGCAGCCGGATATATCAGAACGAATTAAGCCATGGGTGTTTGCTGCAGATTCGGCCAAGATTGCTACCCTAGAGTCTGTAGCAGAAACCGTTGAGGGTGGGCAAGTTGCATTGGAGAATTCTATGAGCATTCTCCAAGATATTGATATACTGCTTGGCCGTGATGATGATTTGGACGACGAGACAAGCGCTACTGAGGAACCGTCAGAGGATGGATGGCCCGGGACTAGGGCGACTAGACCTACTGCTAAGCAGCCTGCCAAGGAGAAGCAGAAGAATGTGCAAGAGGAGAACGATATTTGGTCTAGACTGCATGGAAACCTTGGCCTCCTTGGTCGAGGGTGATGACCTCAATACCCCTAATGAATTACTATGATATCTTTTCTATTCCCTCTTAATTTTATATCTGTTCACTTTCTCTTCTCCATTTGATCCCAACGCCTTTTAGATTATGAAGATGTAACCGAACTCCGAATCCTGATGAACTTATTTGCAAATGATCATTTAGTTCCAGCCATGATAGCCGATATTCTCATCGACAAATCTAAGATGGATAGATGCTCATCTGCGCCATCTACCAATCGTTTGTCAACCTCGGAGAAGACCAAAGCGATCTTGTTCTTTTGAATATCCGGGATTATTTCGTCGTATACAAGACTTTGATACAACTGTTTAAAGTTAGAAAAGACGTCGTTTTATATATTGTTGGTAGGGTTGCTTACCTGATTCACAACTTGGCCGGCGCTCCAGCCATCCGCAACCATATCCTCAACAACCGTAGATACGGATTGGTAATTCTGTCCTGACGTCTTCGGGCGAATTGCCTTTACAAGATCATCAATTGTCCGGCTGGGAATGACACCGGCAATATCTTCAATAATCTTGACAGTCACAGCCCTCTTGTCGACATCCATTTCATCACTGCCATCTGCCTCCTTATCAGGAGCGGTTGCACCAACCAATCGGGCCGCACTCTGCAGAAATGTGATTGCCTTTCGCAAATCACCCTCGCTACATTTGATGAGTGCGTCTATAGCACCATCCTCAAGGGCTACACCCTCTGCCTGGGCTATAGATTCCAACCGCTTCTTGGCGTTGCCTTGATCCAAGCTCTTGAAACGAAACTTGCTGCATCGACTGGCCAACGGATCGATGATTCTGGTGACATAGTTGCAAATCAAGCAGAAACGAGTGATCTTGCTATACGTCTCCATAGTTCGTCGCAAAGCGCTCTGTGCATCTTGTGTCATAGAATCGGCCTCGTCAAGGATGATGATCTTGAATGGCGGACAAGGAAATTTATCCTTGTAGGATGGAGGTGGATTGGTCAATTGCATGCGGGCAAAGTTTTTGACCTTTTCTCGGACAATGGCTATGCCACGCTCGTCGGAGGCGTTGAGCTCGAGCACTCGAGACTTGATCATCTCGGGGCCGTAAAGTTCTTTGGCGAGGGCAAGAATCGTAGACGTTTTACCGGTACCAGGGGGTCCATAGAAAAGCATATGCGGCAGCTTGATGACCATAAATGTCAGTTCGTGCTGGCACCGATCTAGGAAGTGAACGTACATTGGAAGCTTGTAAAGTTCTCTGCAAAATTGTAACTGTATGGTCCTGGGCAGTAACATCGTCGAGGCTCTTTGGACGGCTAGATGCTGTAAGTAAACCGGCCGCACACCATCATAATGCATAACGAAGACTGACTATTTCTCGACCCAAGGCTGGACTCGACCATCTGGTTGCTTCTCTTGCTTCTGTGCAGCAGCTCCATTGGCAGCAGCGGCAGCCTTTCTGGCCTTGAGATCGAAAAAATTGGACATGCTGAGCTGGTAATTGGCAATGCAATGCAATGACGGAAGAGAGGGTGGTTTGTTTGCACCCGGCGTCGTGCAGCTTAATTCGTGAATGGTCCTAGACAACCAGGCTGATCCCCCCCAACAGGGAAAGTTTCCATTTACGCGTGCTTGACTTGAATGACGCGAGGCGCGTCGCAGCAGATGCAAGGCTGATAAGCTGATGAAAGGACCCCGCTGCACGGACCATCCAAAATCCCATGGCATTCAATGTAACCCCACCAACAATGATGTTGTAGCATGACAGGCCAGGCCAGCCCTGTTGCAACAGTCACAGCTGTGCAGCCATGTTCCTCGGCAGTGGGAACAGGTAGGCAGAGGTACCTAGGCAGAGAGGTAGGTGGTATTGGGACAAGGAGGAGACTCGGGGAAAAAAAGAAGGGCACCCAAATAACTGGGTATGAGGTTACTAGGAGGTGACTTTACGAGAGAATTATATCACATCTAATAAGATGTTAATCTATTTCTGATTTTTTTGAATGTCACGCCCTCCAATCTGCCGGCTTACTTATATCCACTGTCACGGATTGCCTTGGTACATCTACCGAGAGTGGTAGACACTGGACCGGCGAGCATGGTAGACAGATTCGTGCCTACATACCTGGGTATACACTATACTCTTGTATGTTTGTTTTATAATAATTAAAATCTTTTTTTATTGATATCTATGCAGGTAGCTGTGGTATCTGCCATTTATATATATGATACCTCACCATGGGCTCTGACCCAGTGCTCTCCCCTCCCAACATGAGGGGTTGTTCATTGACAACACCTACTTAGCTAGGTATTATTCAGTGCTAGAACCAAACAAGCAGTTTGCGGAGCGTCAAGGCCATGTTCTCCTCTTTTACTTATCTTCATTCCCATGTGATTCCATGCAGACATCAATCTGCTAGGTAGGTATAGAGGAAAAGAAGAAATGAAATCATTACCTACTCAATTCCCATGCTAGGGGCTTTCAGTGACAGATGGGCCTTTTTTTTTTAGTCATGCAAGAACAAGAACGTGCACTAAAGTCATCACCCCGCAGTAACGAGCAGGTTTGTTCCTGGTTCTCCACGAAAACAACCAGCATGTCTATGATGTGTAGTATCATGGGCAGCAAGAGAAAAACACATCTTATCTGAATCATTGCCTAGGTATTCATCTCCTACTTCACCTCATATTATCGTCAACAAGGCAAAGCACAGCGGCGGTTTGCTGACCAGAATTCAAAGGCAGTAAAGGCAGCAAAGGCAGAAGCCCGCTCTCTCTGTCTCTCTCTCTCTCCGCAGGCTTTGCCCGGCTCGCCTCGTTGGTCCAACCCCTCCTCCCCCCCTCCTACCATTCTAAGCCCCAAACAGCCTTCTGCCTACTGCGACTGCTACCTTACCCTCTGCCTTACTTCCCTACCGGGTTACCTCTCCTACCGGGCCAACAAACTACCTAACTAACTTGAACATTCCATACTATTAAAGACCACAGGCGAAGCTACCTTGACTCTCCATCGTCGGGTCACACGCAATTCTCCTCGCAGCTAGAATCCAAATATTTTACTCGTCTCCCCATGATTGTCCCTCTTTGTATCGCCCTCACCCCACACCTCGAACCTCATCCATCGCGAGGCTGCCATCATGGATCAGTCAATTATTCGTATCTCCAAGGTTTGGCTCCCGGCTATAGTAGTCATGTGTCGCATGGCTGATGAGATGTTCCCTTCTAGGAGCTCAGTGACATCCAAAAGAGCTCCGATCTTTGTACGTTAAAGGACCTAAGCAATAGAGTTGCTCAACTTCCCATCTAACCCATGACGGTTCGGCCATATAGCAATCGCAGTCGCTTGCCGTGATATCGATGTTCGCAATGTCAAGGCTCTGGTAATGGGCCCTCACGAGACTCCTTACGAATTCGGTTTCTTCGAGGTTAGAGAATTGTTGGAATACTATGGGATGATATCTCTGTACTGACATGATGCTCTAGTTTGCGATACGTTTTAACAAGGGTGAGGGTGTTGGAAGCTTCGGATCTGGCATGGTGCTCACTGACCGATTATTGTCCCAGACTACCCTTCCAAGGCTCCATCTGTTCATTGTATTACGACAAATGGCGGGCGCTGCAGGTTCAATCCCAACATCTACTCGACAGGCAAAGTTTGTCTGTATGTCTAATCGCTCTCTTCCCCTTATCAATCTTAGCTGACCAACTTGTCAAGATCAATTCTAGGGTATGAACTACGTCGTGAATCCACGAGTCCTTTAATCTAACCAGAATCATAGAACATGGAGAGGAGAGCGTGGGGAGGAATGGTCATCAGCGCAAGGTCTCGAATCGATCCTGCTGTCAATACAGAGTTTAATGTCCTCCAATCCCTATGAAAACGAGCCCGGATTCGAAGATGCGAACGACGAGAATGACAGAAAAAACCAAAGGGACTACATCCAAAAGGTGATTTGCTTTTTCGTAGTATGTCCACCCTTACCTTGTGGCTGATGGATTCTAGATACGTCACGAAACCTTACGAATCACAGTTATACAACGTCTCGAAGGCTATTTGGGATTGCGCCCGAATGGCAACAATACCTCTGATGGCTCTGACACAAATGACACACCAGATGTGGATGAAGATGTAGATGACACCAATGTTCCATTTGAGCCCTTTAAGGACCTGTGCAAACGCCGATTCCTTTGGTACTACGATTCATATCTTGCGGCAGTGAAGCTAGGAATGTCCGAGGTTGGGGAACTACAGAACTTCGCCAGAATGCCCTTCGAGGCACCAGGAAGCAACTCTATGGATGGCAAATTCAACTACACAGAAATCGAACGGAGACTGCATGCCATTAAAGCCGCACTTGACGCCGAGGCAGACGTGTGGGCTAAGGAAGGACTCAATGCTAAGATGAGCGAAACAACCGTGTCTGTCAATCTGCAGCATCAGTTTGACCAGGTATCTGCTCACTTAAAGCGAGGTGATATGCCACATAGTGTTTCCTTGGAAGATGGCAATCCATTTGTGTGGTTGGTTACCTATTTTGGCCGACCCATGACAAACCTTGACGGCGGGCTCTTTCGAATAAGGATGGTATTTAGTCCTCGCTTCCCTCATGAGCAACCGCGGGTCAAGTTTGAGACGAAAATATTCCATCACCATGTTGCTGCAGATGGCACGGCATGCTACACTCCAAACCCAGTCAAAATTGAGGATGTCAAGTCACATATCGATGCCATCTTCGAAACACTCGAGGACGACGAGCCAGCCTACGACCCTAGGAAGATTGTCAACCCCGAGGCTACAAAAATGTACTGGGGTAGCAGCCCTGATGATAAGAAGCAGTATAATAGAAAGCTGCGTCGATCAGTGCAGCAAAGCATGGAGTAAGACAACAACAGCATCATTCCCATTCATGCCTTGAGCGCTGGTCGGTAGATGACTGACTTATTTGTGGCTAGGGACTTTCCAGAGTAATCACTCTACCTTGAAGATGGGTGGGAAATAATATTGCTTAGTTTTGATCCGAACTTTTTCCTCCACAGGAATCATAGAGGCGTTCCGGTTTTCATTTGGCATGGTGGCACAAAATCGGGGGCGTGACTTGCGTTTACGGAGTGTTGTGGTTGTCCCTTCATTTGATACACACTAGATGGAGCACGAGGGATGATTTTACGTCTGGTATCCAACCGGGAGATTATGATGGGGCATGCATGATACTATCTACTACGTTTATTGCTGGGATCTGATGGCTGTTATTTGGAAGACGGGGAAAATTGACACCTGACAGTATCCACGACCAGCTACATCAACGGTACCAGATACTAGGGCTTTCTTAATGGAGAATTCGTCTATGTATTGAAACCTTTAAACTTAACCAAATTCTGATGCAAATCCCTGCTGCGTCATAGCTGATCATGCGAAATATCATCTCAACGCCATCCATGCATTATCTCATAAAGTCATTGGTCTGTCCTTGCCGAAAATTCGAATGTGAACTTTTTGCTCCTTTCATAAAACACATATATATCCCACCTGGAGTTGATGATCCTGCAATCATTTCTTTCCTCTAGATTTCTTATCGATTTTGTCTTTGAGGGGCGAATAAGGGGCTGCCACGCCTCTGTATCTCTCCTGGATGCCGTCGCTTCCCTTGAACTCGTACATACCTCCTGCGCCAATGGCGGCTGGTGTGCCTTGCGTGGGACGTGTTACTTGTTCGGCGTGAAGCTTGTCAAGCGATTCGCCAACCACGCCGTACTGTGACCAGTTTATGGGTGGGCAACGAAGGACGTCCTGCTGTTTTGGTAGAGATGACCAAGCCGGGCCTTCGTTAGGTGAGATGTTGAAGCCATCGGTCTGCCGAACCCTGCCTGACATGAGATCCTGAAGGAAAACCTCGGAATTCTCTAACGCTTCATCCTTGGCTTTGCTAAGCGTCTGCATGTCGTTTGTGGCACGCATTTTCTGGACCTGCAGGGCTGAGATGGTTGCCTTGAGGGCCACTACATCGGGATTGGTGTCGAATGGCAAGGGCACGGGAGGGGGAGGGAGGATACCAATTTGATCAGGCTGCGAGTGTGTAAATGTTTGGCGCGCAAATCGTTGTTCCTGCTGCGCGGGCGCTCCGGTAGCTTGCGCCTGTCCTCCGCTACTATTATTCACATTATTGCTACCGTCGCTACCATCGGCGGCAAGACGTGCGGGGCCGAGAACTGGGGTGATGGGTGAGACTGGAGGGCGGCTGGGAGACGCTGGGCGGTTGTTTTCTGTGTTTATGGTGAGGGCCGGCATGGCGCGATGTGTACAGGCGCTGCTATGCGCTCCCGGGTGCGACAAATCTGTAAAGCGGTTGCGCCTAGGCCTCCACAGTAACAATTCAGCGGTTACGTAGAGGGGATTTGTTGACTGAAATGACGGAAATCTGAAGCTTAGGCGATAAAGGACGCGCGGCACCTCGTTTCCTTTGAGAATATGCAGAGAGGGGTATTTTTTGTTTAATGTTAGCAAAAAGACTGAAAAAGAATTGGAGCTTATGGAAATATTTGACGCTTAATTCATTTGTTGTTTTTTTGGTCTTCTTGCGTCAAGAGTGTGTAAAAGGTAGAAACGAAGGATGAAAGAAGCAAGAAAATGCGATGACGATAAAGCAGCATCGCGAGATAAGATGATGCGCATTCCGAGGCGGGAACCTGCAAAGCAAGTCCTACCCATGCAGGTCCAGAGAAGTAGATAGCCCCACCCATTCAATAGTGCCTAAGTACTCTTCAAGCCTTTGAACGAGAAGTTGTACCTAATCTGGTAACAGAAGTAGCTACATTGGTACTTGACACGTGCGTACCTGTTAGCGGGGGGTTCTTGGCAGGTGGGGAAGGCAACCGTCAAGGTCCTCGTCGAATCAACGAGCGTCGAACTTGTTATTTGTTGCCTCGTTTCCTCAACACCACCCAACTTGACCAAAATCAACATCGTGCACTTGTAATCAGATGTTAACCCAATTACCTAAAGGCTGTTTATGAGCCAGTATCCCACTGTTTATGAAACTTGGTAGACCGCTAAAGTACTTCTATATCGTCTTCCCGGCCCATCTTACCTCTCTGCCACCTACTCCCAGCCATATCCCCATCATCTCCCTGATCCAGCATCATCTAACCAGCCATTGACGTCAAACTCGACCATCTCTTGGCATCGCGTTTTTTTCTCCGATGTTGTGAAATTAATCTATATCTGCCTATCAAAAGCAGGTAATGACTTCCCAATGCAGAACATCGTTGTCTCAATTTGGAGTTGATGTCATACCGAAGGATCGACAGCTATCGATTTCTCGGTTGTTGAATTGTCACTTATCAGAATACTCTGACGAATCTTTTCAATCAGAAGGACTTTTCTCAGATAGATTGCATCTGGTCGGAAAATAGGAGCTTTAACTGCGCTATATGCCGCCTGGTAGAGACCCACAACTCTGTAATCAGTCTGTCTCGACATAATTCGTAGATTCATCCTCAGGGAAACAAGCCATGGGGCGATTGTCATACAACATGTAACCTGCCTGTACCATGACATTTTGTAGTGCTTAAATGACTTCCGTAATTGAGTTTTGAGGTATCGCTTCTCGAGGAAAGTCATGCACAGTTGTCGAAATGACAGTCCCTTCTTAGATATTGACTTACATCTGAACAAACGACTTTCTCCCGGCGATAAGCTCTCGTGCTACTCATTCTGGAAGCCAGAGGTGAGCTACAGAGTGGGAAATAACCATGTGCTCATGTTATACCGTAAGCGAATGGAATTAGTTGCTAAATAGTGGCCCATGGTTAGTTTCGGTATGAGGCAGCACATCTAGCGAGGATCAGCAGCATCGATATCCGGAACATTTCTAGTTTAAACTTTACCTGGATGTATCTCGGGTCATGGGTGGGGGATCTGGTTCACCTCGCAAAGATGCCTGCAAAGCGGGATATGGTTGAAAAGCAAATGAAATGCCAGAAGACGTGTTACAGTCATCACCATGCAAGCCATTCTGCTCTGTATGGCTTTGATCTGCATCATTCGCTTCTGGTTCTGTAATTATATGACGTGATGAGGTCCCAAGAGAGTGGTTCGCACAGACTCTCAGGTTCGGGAGCTAAATATTTCCAGAACATTGTTCTCAATGGACGATGTCACCCCCAATCTGATTTCTCATGAACCCTCAGATGCAAGTTCCGGATATCGCAACATCCGAGCTGAGTGTAAGTTTTTTTTTTTTTTTGCCGCTTCTTTCCCACGTGTTCTTTTTTGATCCACTTCTGCCTGCTGTATCAAGCCTTATTCTTGCTATGATAGTTTGAGTAGCTTGGACGGAGTAGCCGGCAAAGAGCAAACACCTGATCGCAGTTTTTGGTGGACCTGTATCCGACCCAAGTGGCTAGGAGATCGAGCGCCGTCCGAGTGCGTGGGAACGCCACGCTTCCAAATGACGAATAAGGATTTGCGTTATCAGGGTTGAGCCGTCGCAACGGCATCCCATTGTGTGTTCGGGTATGAAAAATCTCAACATGGGTGCCCCCTTTGCAACGTGGACGCCACCACATTCAGCTTTCAGGTTGGGCTTAGTCTTACGTACTAGCCTCAGTATGCATTGTCACCAGTGGCGTCCCACGGCTCAGTCAGCCGGATCTGCGTTAGAAGAGAGAGTTGTCTTGAAAAAGGTGCGACGTTGAGGTTGCTTTTGCGTAAACCTGACTATTCGGCGCCATTCTGCAACGACCACCAGCATTATTGAGTACGGCCTCAATAGCTGGATGCGGGATGGCCAGTCTGGTGAACTAGGGTTGGCATTCCGGGGAACCCCTGAGGGACACCGAGAGAACCCCTTGGAGTGATTTCGTCGACTTGGCACGGGATAATTCATTGGCTACTGGGGCATATTAAATCAGTTGGTGTGGCGTCTGGTGTAAGTTTCCATTTGGTAGCTCGTCTGAGTGGCCTTGAGTCGAGATACTGCACCAAACGTGGAGAACGCATGGGCTTTTCCGTGTCTCCCCCCCTTGCAAATTGCCAATGGGTACCGATAAAGTACTATTGTTAGATCACCGCACCAAGTGCTAGCGCCGGAAATCGACCCTGGGAAGCGATAGCTGGAGAGGAAACGAATTTCGGGATCTGCACTCTGAATTGCCTTAATTGTAGCCAATATTTTGGTAGTGGAGATTGTGATATAGTACTCAGATACGTATCGAAGATTCGACGGGACAGGCCTCATCGCTGATAACCATAGGTTGGTTGTAGTACGCACGCCCAGTTAGCTGTGGTGGCTGGCAATGCAGAATCCCATGGCTGTTGGCTTGCATTGCGACTTTTCCGTCTGGTGTGTCGGGTAGTGGGATATCATAATTCAGAAAAAGAAAAAAAAAAACTATCCGACTCCACAGATAGTGTCGTTGCTAGATGGGTTAATTATAGGTGAGACGACCGAAGCAACGAGATGAGGGTAGGGTTCTTAGAGTACGGAGGCAATGAGAGAGAGAAAAAACAGACGGCCAAAAATGTTGATTCAACCAATACGCCAAGACCGTGCGAGCCGCACCTGCAACTCGTGGGTTGACAAATTCGGGAAACTACCAAAAGAGTCCAGACCTTCATCGTTCCCACCCCTTCCGCTTCACAAGGGTCCACGACCAAGCAAGTTCACCAACACAGCCAATACACCTGAGAGGTAACCCAGCCGGTGGAACGCTTGCTCATGGGGTTCGCTCTTTTCACTACTACCCCCAACAGTCCAAGTACATTTCTTATTAGTCTAGCAAACAAATCGCTTCCTCTTGAGTCATTAAAAACATTTCAAGTTCCTGCATCTTGTGGCGTTGTTTGTGCACCAATCACCCGGTATCCAACAGACGCCCTTGCTGGCTCGATATCCTTCTTTTCTGCATCTTCCTCGCTTACGACGATTCATATCCTGACTTGAATCGATGCATACAAGTAATTTGGAAAGTCATTATCTTCCTCGGCTATTATAACCCTCGATCGATCGATACTGTATCTGAGACGATAGCCATTCCGGAGCCACAATATCTCGATACGATTTATGAATCGATCCCGAAATTAAGATATTCTTTAGCAGGATAGAGACGCCTGGCCTTCATCTCGCCCCCAAGGTTGACATTAAACTGTATCCCAGCCGCTCCAAAAGAGCATGCCTGCGTCTTCTGCACTGAAAGAAGCCGTAGGATCTTCATTTGTCAACCTGTCAAACCCCCCAGAGGCTCGACTCGAATTGCCATCATCGTGCAGCTCTCTTCTGCGTAACTTTTAATATCACCTTGCTGTCACCCAAACTTTCACATTTGTCGCAACGAACACCCCACCCTCCAACGCAACGACACACACACACACACACACACACACACACACACACACACACACACATTTGTGCAACCACGCCTGATCGACCCCGGCCACACTTAATATACAATCCTCCAAATATAATTCGCTCACCAGCTGCTTCGAAATACAGTGGATAGTATTCGCCTTCGTCATATACAGGGGACAGAGCCACACCAAAAAGCTCGTAGAGAGTATAAGGCAACCATCCCCTCCATCTCTTGCGCCCACAATCTCTGTTGTCTTTGCCCAACAGCACCGAAATCTCAGTGGACTATTAAATCGATTTAAATACTCTCCTGGGAGAGTATAATCACGCCAATCATCCGAAGAAGATACTGGTTGCTGAGGAGCAAGTCATTGACAGGTGCCCAGCCCCCATCTGCACCGCCGCAGGAATAGGCATCTGCTCCGACGATCATAACCCACTTCCGACCTATTGGGAATATAGATACAAGAAACATCAACCCACTCGGGTTATTTGGTTACGATGCCTCGGTCTTCATCTATTAGCACAAGTACTGGCACAAGGTCAAGGGCGACGTCTGGTCAGTCTCAATTTGATTATGACCCATCAATCAGCAGCGGTGAATCGCGCAGAGAACAAGTACGTGCTGTGAAGGCCGACAAGCACTCTAGTGTGAAGTCAGGATGGATGTCACAAGTCAAGAGCTGGCTTGCGACCAGTGAGCCCTCAGCGCAGGCCATGAAAGCGCAGAAGAAGGCTGCATATAAGAAGCACGGAATCGACATGAACGACCCGCGGGCTGCCGCCAAGATGCATTTCCCACTTGGAAAAGTGCCTGCTGATGCCATCACGTCGACATCGGGGCCGACTCCTGAAAAAGCGTTCAGGGAGAAGGTTCGCGAGAAGCAAAACCGGCCCTCATATATGAGACATAGCCAAGGAACCCACTCTGTGTCGAGTGGCTTCTCCTCTGTTCCAAGTGTGAAGAGTAGTAGGGGATTCAACCCGGTTGCCCCTTGGGACGAATGAAGACTATGCGACATGAATGATCGATGGGGGTCGACAGACAGACCAGCCTATTGAGTTGTGTATATTTCGGTGATTCATCTGTTTGATTATGGGAGTTCATATGGGATTGTTTTGTCATGGAACGGTGACTTGGGAGGCAAAAAAAAAAGCCGGTAGAGCTATCAGGCGGAATCTTGTGTTTTTGGTTGATGAGCAACTTCATGATGACCTATACCCCCTTTGTATGTTTTGATAGATGATACGACAATTATTAATAAATGACTGATATGAGTTATAAGCATCCCCCATTGTGTGAATATGGTTGTCTGAAGTCCAGAATGAGGGTCGCATCGTCCCCGTGAAACTTAACTCACAGTGAGTGATATCACAAGCTGGGATGAGCATTTGAAGGCATGGTGGCACAGCGCGACGTAGCTTGTGTGCATCATCGCCCCCCTTCCCCAGCTGTGCGGACCAAAGCCTCCCCCCAAACCTGTTGGCTGTTGGCTTGGTAAAATGCGGGGAACCAGCTTTTGGGGTGTTCTCGACCACGTAAGATCAAGATGAAACCGGACAGAGAGGAATGTTTGTGGTGGTTGAAGAGGCTTAGTGACTGGACAGGGGTGACTGACGATGCGTTCTCATTGGTCCATCACCGGGCAAGCTAGGTATAATGACGTATATATTTATCGGCATATCATAATGCTATGAAGCAATGGATGACATTCATGACATTCATGACATAAACATGGTGAAAGCAAAGAAACCTTAGTTTGATCGAAATCAGGAAAATCGTTTGGTCTGGTCTTTATCTTTTACATTTAATCTTTTTGCTTAATGTATGATATGCATCTATATATTCTCTTCGACAATCTCCACATTTGATTGTCTAGTAAAGACTGGTGATAATTACAGCAACAACAACGGGGGACCCAGTTACTCACCCAAGATGCCTCTGTTCTCAAAGGCAAAACCGGACTATGAGAACGGGCATGACGCCCAAAACGGTTCTCGCGATGACGGCCAACCACCGCCGGATGAGCACACTCGCCTTCTGCCCAACAGGGTTGACTCTACCAGAGAGTTCCTGAACCCAGATGACCCTGCCGTATCACCATACAATCTGTGGAGCATACGGATTCTCAGATATCTGACAATATTTTTTGCTCTACTTACCTTTGTGTGGTGGGTTATCCTGCTGGTATCGGCCTTTGTGACACCACCGGGATTCCATACCAGGGGAAGCGGGTTCCTTGCCTTTAGCTTTGCCAGCTTGACCATGTCGAATATGATTTGCAATCTCATGTTTTTTGGTACCCCGTCCAAAGCATTGAGGGTTTTGACCATCATCATCTCCGTGAGTCGCTTACCCAACCACCCTGAGTTTGCACCGTCTAACTTTAAAAACAGCTGCTACTCGCCTTGGATATGATCATTGCCCTATCGGTTTCAAGGATCCGCTATGAAGAGGGTTGGGTTGGGGCCGTCAGTGTCATTTGGGCTGTGATTATGACCCTATGGACCTTGCTCACTGATAGGACTGTCAAATGGGGCAAAGCTGAGGAAGAGGAGCGGTTAACAGGCCGAGCCGAGACGAGACGAACGCTCACCGAATGGACGGCGGTGATGGTGTCGTCCGTTGGATACACAATCATGGCAATAGCCGCGCTCCTCATAACATTGACCCTCATTCTCCGGGCACTGGATGCCTCAGTTAAGCCGCCAGGAAAATTGTACTGGGTCGACAGCGATAAATACCGACTTCATGTTCACTGCAGTGGGAACAAGACTGACGATCGTGGAAGGACGGTGACGACTGTGTTATTTGAAGGAGGCGAGAGTCCGGTTGAAGGAGGCCTATGGAAGTTTGCGGACGATGCAGTTAAGAATGGTTCCATTTCCCGCTACTGTTTTGCAGACCGCCCAGGAATAGCATGGTCGGATACTTCCCCATCGCCAGCATCCGCCGGTGTGGTTGTGGACGCCTTGAGTGAGGCTCTCGTCAAGGCTGGCGAGGTGGGGCCATGGGTGCTAACTAGCGCTGGCATTGGCACCTTGTACACACGAGTCTTTTCAGCCCGTCATGGCCACGATGTCAGGGGTTTGTTGCTGATCGACCCTCTGCACGAGGACCTACTTGGTCCTGTGGCTGCGCCTGGCCGAGGCTTCATACTGTGGGTGCGAGGTGTCCTCTCTCCACTGGGTCTCGATCGGCTACCAGGCGCTATATTCAAGGGCAGAACAAGCCGGGACCGGATCTACGGGGTTTCGGTGCAGCAGACTGGCAAGTTCATCTTTGCCAAGCTCCAAGAAAGCCTGGTGCTGAACTCGTTCACTAAGCGAGATGTCGAGAGCGCTCGACAGATTCAGGAGCAAAAGACGCCGCTGGTGGTCATCAGCTCTGGAAAAGAGGTCAAGAGGAGCGATCAATGGTCCAAGAAGCAGCGAGACCTGACCAAGTTGACCGATAAGCTTCAGCACTGGGATATCGTTGACAAGGCGCCTCACGAGGTGTGGCGCACGCTGGAGGGGCGAGAACAGATTGAAAAGAGGCTCAAGCAGCTGGTTCATGATGCATAAGGGACGAACCAAGGAACGGATGAGACAGGGGGTTGGTGTGCCAGAGAAAGCATGGATAACGCTACATCGCGTCACGAATTTGATGTCATAGTGCCACAACTTCAGTTGTGTAACCGCACGAAATATGCCAAGTTATTTAAAAACAAGCCAGCATTAATTCTTTTCTTACTTGTATTTTACAGATCGTACTTTGTAGTATCTATCTATGTATCAAACGAATATCACAGTGTTTTTTTTTTGTTTGTTTTATTTACTTGTACTACAACGAGCAATGCCTGGGTACCCAGTCAACCAAAGCGACAGCATTAATAAAGTAAAGGATAATGAGAAACCGGAAGAAGCCTAAGAATAAGTGGTGAGAACTTTGTTTGTATGACTTTCTTACTAAGGACCTTTTAATAGACACTTGGGTGGGTAATATTTTTTACTTGTAGTACTTGTATTTCATATTTTATTTTGCTCAGCCCTGCATAGCACCGTGGTCCTGATCGGCATTGCTTGAAACACGGTAACAGGACGAAATGCCAAGGATGTGATGGATGTGATGGATGTGATTCGAGAATTGTGAGCGACACGTGACGGAATGCTTTGCTCTGGAGGGATGCGGGAGATTGATGGCTTGCTCAGGCCTGAAGGTGACGAGACATCCATCTGTAGGACTTCCCCATATTACTATATTACTCCTGGTTCCTTGATGGAAGGGTTCTGGCAACTCTCATCTTGTTGCCCCTGGCAGAATGTCAAGTCCTTGGACGGGCCCCATAGCTTGAGTTACAACGAGTAATGCAAGTATCAAGTTGGTTACTCCATAGTTCTGCTCATAAAAATGTAGTAATCAAAGCTGCTGGGTTTTGAAAGCTCGTTTTTTATTTTATTTTATTTCTGTCCCCTGTTGTGGCAAAGGCTTGACGAGCTAAAATTAACTGTCGATCATCACGACATGGTCCGGTTGGCCAGGGTATTTGTCGAATACCCAGTAGGCTATCAGGCGTGGAGGTTTTTTTTTTTTTTTTTTTTGGTCCTCGGAAGTTGATATTATATGTGTCATGAGTGATATGAAATCCGGGGTGACAATTACAAATGAACAATAACTACTTGCGGCAGTGTAGAATGAAACACGGTTTCTAATCTCGGATTTGATATTAGTATGAGTCCTCGTATAGGTAGTCTGCGTCCAAATTCCTCCCGTCTCCAGGGCATGGATTCATCCATCACTGTATATAAACATTTGTTTCAATTTGGAACATTGATATTGTTTTCCTTAGACATGACCTTGAATGCGCTGTGTAGCGCCTTGTCGAAAGAAACACCCTCCAAAAAATCAAGAGAAAGAGAAAAACAGCCTAGCCTAGAAGAAAGCTTAGCAAGCCTAGGTAATAATCAAATTGCCTTACCCAAGCAACCAAGCCTTGATGATGGATTGGGTGGGATGGGATGGGATGGGATGAAGCAGCAAATAGCGGGACAGTAGTAGTTCAGGTAAGGTAATTTGTAGCGGGTGTGCTCATCAGCGACAAGGCGTCCTGGAAATGAGCAGTAAAATAGCCGCCCCTCAAAAAAAAAAAAGACTACTACTACGGGCGACTCCACGCGCTGTCAGCAGCTGCCCACGCCCACGCCCACCCTCCGACTTCAGGTTCCAGGTTGCGTTCTCCCCCAAAAATAAACGTTACCTCCACTACCACCACCTGGGACTGGGTGCCCGTGAGCGTTGAGAGATCCTGTGCCCAGCAGAGCCAACAGAGCCAGCTGTCTGCCTCCACTACTACTTACTTACTGCTGCCACGGCCACCACCACCAGAACGAACCAGCACCACCAGGACCAGGACAAGGACCACCACCACCACCATTAACTACTACTACACAAATCATCACTGTAACTTTCCCTGCCCACATCAAGCTGGACGACGCTCGATCCCTTCTCGCCCCGTCCCGTGTCCGTGCCATCATCCTCTTCTTCGTTGAGTTGTTTTTATTTTATTTTAGACGTACATGCTACCGACTCGCGTGCTATGCGGTTCTAGTTCTCGCCGTGCACCACCACCGCCAGCATCACTTCCACGACCCTCGACGAGCTCCTCCTCCCGCTACCCGATCTTCAGCCCCAAGCCAGCTGCCCTGCCGCCGTTGGGCAGTCACGCGAACATCAATCTATCCTCGTCTTAGGCTACACACCGTTCGAGCCATCTTGCTGCGCATCATACGACCCTGGACCTCGGTGTCGCTCCCAATTGGTATCTATACTCGCTACGAGAACCATTCCAGCTGATGCCGACCGCTGCTCGAGCCCCTCGCCCACGACTACTGGATACCTGGCGTTGAGACGGGCGATTACCCTGGATTAGTATTTGGCCAGTAGGACCAGAAAAAACCAACATTAGAATCAACACACTGGATTATTTGTAGCGATGGCTTCAGACCACGGAACTGGGCCCCCTTCAGAGGTCACCCATGGAGACTACTCCAGCGAATACCCTGGCGCCGATTCGGGGTATGGGGATAAGAATTGGCAAAACGGCGGCTCAAAAACACCAGACAGCTTGTATCGGCTCAAACCGACTGGATCGGTTCCCAGCAACCCCTTACCGCCTCCGGCTGGATGGACTGAGGAACCCCGCCAAAACACCGAAAGGAATCGATCGCGACAGAGAAACGGACGTTCCACCAGTGGACAGACGAGAACCTGCAAGAAGTGCGGTCTGCAATTGACGGGCCAATTCGTACGGGCCCTAGATGGAACGTTTCATCTCGATTGCTTCAAGTGCCGGGTATTACCTTCTCCCCTCTTCTCCCTGCCCTTTCCCTTGGCGTGGGCCTCGACTCTAATACTGTCTCGATAGGATTGCGGTGAAATAGTCGCCTCCAAGTTTTTCCCAGCTGAGGATGAGAATGGGGAGGGACAGTATCCGCTTTGCGAAACCGATTACTTTCGACGGCTCGGTCTCCTATGTTACCAATGTGGTGGGGCACTTCGCGGGTCGTACATAACCGCTTTGGAGCGCAAGTATCACGTTGACCACTTTACATGCTCACTTTGCTCCACAGTGTTTGGTGCGCAGGATAGCTATTACGAGCATGACGGCCACGTCTATTGCCATTACCACTATTCGACGCAGTTCGCGCAGCGTTGCAATGGCTGCCAGACAGCTATCCTGAAGCAATTTGTGGAGATCTTCCGCAATGGCCAAGACCAGCATTGGCATCCAGAGTGTTACATGATACACAAATTCTGGAATGTGCGCTTAGCACAGCCAATCGAGAACCCCGAGAACCCCGATATGCCTCTGGAGGCAGCCGCCGATCATGTGGACAAGGACTTTATCCGCCAAAAGGAAGAGCAGATGGAAGACAAAGTCTATCGGATATGGAGTGTTCTCTCCACCTTCGAAGAGTCGTCCGCCGCGTGTATCTCCGACATGCTGCTCCACGTGAGCAACGCTGCATATGTCGACGGCGTGCTTGTTGCTAAACGCTTCATCTGGCATGTCGAAATCTTATTTCAATCTGCAGATAGACTTGACCGAGCCGTCGTCAGCCACAATGGCAAAGGTGAGTCAAATCCCGTATATTGAAGAAGTTTAAATCGTAGGATGAATTACTTATAGTTTCTACTTGTAGGCATGTCATACGGACGCGAAGCCAAACTCCTGTGCAAGAAGATTGTGGCTTTCTTCTCGCTGCTCTCCAAAACCCAGGAGGGCGGCACTCGGGCACTCGGAGTTACTCAAGAACTCCTGTCTCTCGTTACTGGTCTGGCTCATTATCTTAAACTACTGATCCGTATCTGTCTTCAGGGAGCACTTCGTCTGGAGCGAGAATCTAACTCAAGCGACGGCCTTCACCAGTTCCTGGACGATTTGAACGACTTTGAAACTTCTAACAGCGAGGAGGGTCTCTTGCAGGTCACCATGGGCGGTATGCGGCTTTCCGCCAAAGACTCGGATCATTGTGCCCTCTGCGGCCGATCAGTCGAGGATGAATGTGCCAAGTCTGGAGATATGCGATTGCACCTCGCCTGCGTTAATTGCTCAAGGTGCGGACGAGAAATGGGTCGCACTTTAGACATGGCTCGCTACGACACTGCAGAGCGCAAGGTCGCCTGCACGACCTGTCTCGGAGGCAACACGGATGGCTACTCAACTTTTGATCATGTCTCAAAGCTCCAGCAATACGTCTTCCTTCTCAAGGTCGCTCTGGCAAGACTACTGGATATCCTACGGAGCGGTGGCGCGATATCCTCATCTGGGGAAGACCTAGGCAGTAACGGGTACGCTGCTTCCGAAAGAACTTTGCTTGAACCGCCTCGACTGACTTCTGAAACCCGTTCAAGATCATATGCTGGCGGTAGTGATAGGGACCACCACCGTGAATCAACTTACGAAAACACCCTCAACGAAGTTCGGAGGTTACGAAGCACACGTCTTGATCGTCATTTGTCATCTAGTGTTAGACAAGCTCGAACATCTCGCGTTCTGGATGCAGACATCGGAGCCCCTCGTCCTGCCTCTTCAGGGGGCGAGGATACAACTCTTGGCCCACAAGGGTCGACCGACCAGATGTTTGGACAAAATGAGGCCATCACCCTGGACGACATCCCCCGGATTGTAGCAGTAGAACAATCTCGCGAGCAACAGCATCAGCGAGACAGAGCCCCGCATCACGACCCATTCCGATCCTCTATCGCCGAACGTGGCTTTGGCACCGGTCACATCCGAACACATTCTGCTGGTAGGGATCAAGACTTTCGATCTGGCGATGCCCTATCAACTCGTGTAGGTAGAAAGTTCTTCCCTGAACTTTCTGGCCTTGAGTATTTCAACGTTCGTCATCTTGCTGTCTTGATCATGCATCCCATGGTCGAGCAGGAGTTCACTCTTGAAGAACTTTTGGGCTTCATTGAGTCAAAGAAGCAGACTTTCTGGAAGAATCTTGGCAAGGCCTTTAAAAACGACAAGAGCAAGAGCGTCAAGAAGAAGGGTGTCTTTGGCGTGCCCTTGGAAGTCATTATTGAGCGTGATGGTGCTGATTCGACCGATGGTGTGGGTCCTGGCACTCTGCGTATTCCAGCTGTTGTCGATGACATTATTGCATCTATGCGTAAGATGGACCTTTCTGTTGAAGGTGTCTTCCGAAAGAATGGCAATATCAAGAAGCAGCAAGCCATGGTAGATCAGATCAACGCAGAGGGCTGTGACACAGTCAACTTCATGGAGCAACCAGTTGTGCAACTTGCCGCAGTTCTGAAGCGATATCTTCGAGATCTTCCCGATCCACTGATGACCCATAAGCTTTACGGACTTTGGCTCAGCTGCGCCAAGATTCAAGATCCCGCCAAGAGATTACAATGCCTCCACATGACCTGCTGTCTCCTTCCCAAGAGCCACCGAGACTGCCTGGAAATTCTTCTAACATTCCTCAAGTGGGCTGGTTCTTTCCACCAGCTTGATGAGGAGGTCGGGTCGAAGATGGATATCCGAAATTTGGCCACAGTCATTGCGCCTAATATTCTGACAAATACCGCTAAAGCACCTGCTCTGGATAGCGAAGCTATCTATGTCATTGATGCTGTGGAAATGCTTATTAATAATATTGAAGAGATGTGTCAGGTAGGTAGCGGAGCATCTCTGCTAATGATGACATGTATGCTGACAGACTCGTCTTATTAGGTTCCCGATGATATTCTCAATCTTCTCAATGACCCCTATCTATTCAACAGTAATGGCGACATCTCAACCAAGGAGATCCTCAAGCGCTATCAGGATCGTGGAGGGCAACCATTTACAGCAGAGGTGACTGGGGTTTATAACCGCCAAGATAACTCTTCACATTCACCACCAAAGAGAGGTGAGACTGACCCCTCAGTCTGGCAAGGCGAGAGGTCAGTCAGGCCGATGCAAGATCCTCCCATTCCATACACCAATTCTGGCCAATCTACACCTCCCCAAAGGTTTAAAGCCCCTGAGGATCAGCCCTCCCCTTATAACGCTAGCCAATTTACTCAATCTGATAGCCATCTGGAGGGCTCTGACCCGAATCAGCGAGGAGAGTGGCGGAATTCGGGCTGGGGACGCCATCCCGGTGGACTAGGCGTTGGCGACAACTTTTGATTCTGGCCAACGTTTCTTTTTCCACAATTCTACACCCATGGCCAGTTCCTGGTGATATACATTTGTACTCTTCCCTTTTTATGGGAGACACGAGCCCAGTGCGGAGTCTCTATGATGCATTTTTTTCACGGCGTTTTGTCAACCTATTTATGTTGGCCATCTTTCTGCAACAGAGCAGGCCAAGCCTTTTCTCTAAAACAACGCTCGGCACTACAATCCTGGTGATGATATTTTCTGTTCGCCTTTTTTGGTATGCGTTTCTCTTCTCGCCGCCGCCGCCCCCTTTTTAAAAAAACACATTCCTGCAAAAGGAAACACACCGCTCTGCAGTTGCTGGTGTTGCTTTGTTTCTTACATGATGTGTGGTTGCAAACAAACAGGCGCTTTTTTCTCCGTGGAGCCAGAGGTTTCACATGATCGTTATGACGACGATCCTAGGTCGGAAACTTCTTTTATATATACTTGAGTTGGATGGAGTAATTGATGGTTCCACCCACATGTGGAATAAGACTTTGAAGGGAGCGAAATATGAGTGAGAGGGGGACAGTTGCACATTTGAGTTTGAGCTCTGGCTGTCGTTACACAAGGGTCAGAGGGAGCGGGAGTGTAAGGGGCAACGCCGGAATTTTTGTGTCTCCGTGTGGAATGAATAAGAAAATCAACTTTTTCAAATACCTGGCTCTTTTTTTTTTTTTCAATGGACTGATTGAGTGAATTTGTTAAGGATATGTGAGTGGGATTGGGATTTTAGGGAGACATGGATGGGAAGCGGAGTGGGTGCGTGAACTAGGTAGGAATCAAGGGAAACTTCTGGTGCAAATACATGTGGGAGTCAACTCAACGCATAAAAAACATGTCATTTGAACTGATTAACAAAGTCGTAAACTGTATTAAGAAACTAGAGCGTTAAACAAGAAGATATACATGATTAAAGATCATACCATATCGTTCATCCATCTTCCTCATTAATTCCACCTCCCTTTTTTTTTCGTCTGTCATGGTCTAAAAAAAAAGCTCACATTACGCCTTGATAGGGCTGGCCTTTTCCTGCTCGAGGAACCAGCCCACACCCCTATCCACGCCTTCTTGCAGTGTCCAGAGGGGCTCATATCGCAATACCCTCTTGGCCTTGTTGATGTTGTAGTATCTAGTCATGGTGGACATGACGATTCTCTGTCTAGTGAATGTAGGGGGTTTGCGAATGATGCCGAAGAAGATTTCGCTTAGAGAGCCCATTGTGAGACCGAGGCCGCGGGGGAGGGTCCAGACACCTTCTGTGCCGGCTTTGTTTCCCGCTGCGCGCCAGACAGCACGAGCAAAGTCCCAGAAATAAACAGGCGCATCATTTGTGATGAAGAAGACCTCGCCGTCTACGCGCTCGTGGTCGAGGGGTACGGTGGACGCAGCGGCGGTCGCGAGGAGGAGGCGGGCAGCGAGGAGGTGAGAGTGGGCAACATTGCCGACGTATGTGAAGTCGAAGATGTTGTCGTTGTCGCCGACTTGGATGTTGGACTTGCCGGTGTGGTAGGCGCGGAGGAAGCCAGCAAGGGTCTGGACGTCGCCTTCGCCAAAGATGCCGGCGGGGCGGATGGAGGTTGTTAGGAGCTTGGAGGGCTGTTGGCGGTTGGCCTTGAGAACGAGCTCTTCGGCGGCAGCCTATGCAGGTAAGGATGAGCGTAGGTTCTTTGAAACCTTCTGGTTTGGACTAGGGCTGAACATACCTTTGTTTCTGAGTAGTACTCGTTCTGCTGGGCTCCCCTGATGGTTGGCCAGTTCTCGTCCGCATTGAACAGGCTGTTCTCATTGTCGCTGATGACACTGGCGGAGCTGGTATAGACCAAAGCCTTTACGCCGGCACTCTGGCAAGCCTCAATGACAGACTGCGTGCCGTCGACGTTGACCTTGCGGAACAGCTCGTTGGCAACCTTGAAGTCGCCGCTAATGGCAGGCGAGGCAGTGTGGATGACCACATCGGGCTTGATCTTCTGGAAGAGCTCGGCGAGGCGCTGCTTGTCGGTGATGTCGCACTCGTGGTAATGGGCGTCCTTGTTGACGTTTCTGACGCATCGGAGATCTATCGAGGTGACGGAGGTGGTGTTCCATGAGGAGATGGCCTGGTTGACGATGTGGTGTCCCAGGAAGCCGTTGCCGCCAATGATGACGACGTTGCCGAGGTCGCCTCTTTTCTCCCCGCTAGCCATTGGAGAAAACAATTTTTATTTTATTTTATATGTTCTTATTCTTATTATGAATTATTTGCGTATAAGCTGAAGAGAAGAGCAGCAGCCGTGAATTCTTTTTGTCCTGCTGGAAAGGGAAGAAAAAGAGAGAATTGAATATCCCAATTTCCTAGTATAAAGGAGAACGAACGTCGTGCTCGTACTCGTATGAAGAAAGAATGCCATGCTTCCAATTGGCTTCGAGCCCCCACTTCCAGAGCTACATTGTAGGTACTTGGCGTTCAAAACAAGCCCCCTGGAGCCCCTACAGCTCCCATGTTGCACCATTGTATGGGTATTATGGTGGGCCCCTCTCCCAGGGTCTCTCCAAGCCTTCTGAAAGAAGCTTCTGACCACCCACAATTCACTGGGCTAGTAGGTGCTGACAGTGGGTGTTACTTGGCGTCGCATTGATCTGCCAGTTGCCTGCTCTCTCTAACTGGTTCTATGTACATACAAGTAGGGTATCTATCAAACCGCCTGGTTGCAGATATCGGATGACATGTGCCAAATCAATTAAACGTCTGTTCGCCTCACACGATCTGATTCACGGATAACACTCGCCCTGCTGACCTTTGCTTCTCTTCAGCATCACCTTCCGCTGGTTGCCTGGCCATCGGCAACACACGCGACTTACTTCTCCTTCTGGCGACATGAGTGGGACGGTTTATGCATGTATTTAAACCACCATACATACATGCACCACCCGCTCACCTTCTCTCTTTTCAACGTGAATTCTGCCAGGTTGATAGTCGGGGCTTTGACTTTCACTTGCACCTTTGTGTATATACTGTTTCTTCCCCCTCATCTTCGCCATGATCCATCTTCCCGTCGACCAGATCGCGGACTCAGGATGACGAGTCAGTCTTCAGATGTTGAGATCCTAGTTCATGTCGCAGCACCCAGCAGGACCGTGGATGATGCAGCATATCGACAACTTGCACACGCCTACCTCTCGTTCCAACCACAGAGTCGAAACAGCATATCGGCAACGCAGCTTATCAGTAATCAAGGTGAAGGTGAAGATGGAAATGAAGATGAATACGAAGGTGCTGGAGGAGGTGCCATGCGGACGACCATCCCGTCGGGACAATCAGTCTCCTTTTCAAGAAGCCAGGAGATAGAACCCGCCGCGTTATCACAGTCATTTATTCCAGAGTCGCTGGATCTCAGCTTCGAAGGCGTCATTGATAATCGCTCTTCGCCGCCATTGCCAAAACCTGCTTGGATTCCACCGCAAAGACTTGAGCCTGCCTCATCGCAGTCATGGTGCGCGCCGCCAAGTCATATCAGCGACTCGTATCCCATGCCGGATGCAAAGATCCTGCACGTAACCCCAAACAGAGTTCTTGAGCGGTATTTGTCGGGCTTCACTTCATCTACAAACATACTGGAGTCCTCGTCACCTTCTCGACGGCCCAGAAATCGCGCGCCTTCAGTTGAGCTTCACGAGGAAGAGGTCCATATTCCATCTTCTATTCCAATCCCGGACTCTGAAGACGACGCCGATGTGACGATTTGTCACGTCGATGCTGGGAATATCATCCCAGTGACACCCATGCCCCCAGGTGGCTTTGCGCGGAAGCGGAGAGAGGCGACCCAGGATTACGATCAAACGGTCATTGACATAACGCATATCCCAAGTAGTGCGATAAGTCGGGTTTCGGGCAGTTTCTCCCAGAGAGCAGAATCAGCGCCGCCAGAATCAAAGCGACCCAGAGCGAGCATCGACGAGACCAGTTCTTTTAATCTACTACGCAGTTCTAGTGATACTGGGCCAGCGAGGAAACGGCCAACGAGTTCCCCCTTGGCCACGGCTGATGACTTTGGCCACACCCTCGAAATTCGACCGCCGTCACCCCCGCCGGGGATTGAGGAAATTGAGCCGTCTGGTCTTGTGTCTGAAAAGCTTGCCAAGCTAGCACGCGACCTGTCATCGCGCTATCGTCCCAAGGCAAAGCGACCCATAGACCCATTCGAGAGGGGTTACTGGCTATTGAATTGTACCACCTGGAGCGAAGAGACACGTCTCGAGGCTTGGATCTTTCTGGTAAACTACCTCCGCAGCGGCCTGGCGGGATGGGGCGTATGGTGCCGGCGTGATACCTCTCATGACTGGATTCGCCTCTATTGCTGGGGCCATGTTACAAAGCATACATACTTGCTCCTTTATCTTGCGAGTGGCAGACACATGAAGGCAACAGGGGCAGAATGGTTTGGTGCCGACGGCGAGCTTGTTTTGGAAGTACCACCCTCGGAAAGACAGCTTTGAATTTGCGACGTATGATTTGATGGGGGGTTACCAGCGCCATTACTACGTTGATCATTTTGTGGGATATCATTACATCCAGGTTGGAATCTGCATACATTGGGGATACATACACTACATGGCGTTGGATATGGATTTTAGGGTATATAAACTCATTGGGGGAACTAGCATAGAATAATGGGCGGCGTTCGTTCTTTGGATGTGGAGCTTCGGGGACTGCTGGGTTTGGATATATACCAAGGAGCATATCCAACAGCCAAATCAACTTTACGATTGCACTGTCTGTTTCCTCAACACAAACAACTTTTCTTAGAGCGTCTACACCTTTTAAATCCCACTCTCTTGCGAGATAATGTCTTGATTCCTAACATTTGTGTAAAACCTATCATTCCACGGCACTGCGCATCACGCACGCTTCTCATAAAACAAAAACTCTTGCCCCGGCTCGACAACAAATAGCAAAAAGGGGGTGAGAGAGCTTCTCTTCTATGACTTGACAAAGGAACCTCCCCCTCCCCCCCCTAAATCCCCAGACAGCAAGCACGACAATAAAAATAAAACAAGAAAAACCCGTAAAAAGTCGCATTTCTCATCGATACTCCGTAGATACATAAGACTAGAAACTATAACACACAAAAAAAAAGGGGGGCCCAGCCCAAACCACCATCACCTGGATCTGGATCTGCAGCAGGGGGTAACCATGGGAGGAGAACTCATGCTTGAATTTTTTTTTCATTTTTTTTTGGTTCAAAAATATTTAATCAGGCATGTTCCTTCCAGTAGGCGGTGCCCTTTTGTCTCAGGGACTTCAGCAAGACAGAAGACTTCTCCGCAACGGCAGCAGCCTGGTCCAGGTAGGGGGCCTTCTCAGCGTCGCTCAGAGCCTTCCACTTCTCGCTCATTCCCCTGAAGGCCTCGGAGGCCGACTCGTGCTCGCCCTTGGAGAAGTTGGCCTTGATGAAAAGGGTGTATCCAGACAGGGCGCGGTCGGGCAGACGGTCGTCGTGGATGAGGTATAGCTTTTTCCTGTCAAGCTTCTTGGCCAATCGCTTGCGAGCCAGGTTGGCCATGTAGATGGCCTCGACGGGGTACGAATTGAGCCATTCCAGGCGCTTCTTCTCGTTGGTGGCCTTGTTTGACTCGGCAACAGATGCCAGTTGCTAAATGGAAACGGAAATGTTAGCGGGGCATATCCCAAGAAGGAAAGAAAGAAAGAAAGAAAAAGAACTGGCCCAAGGCAATGCGCACCTCTTTTTGAGAATCAGATATGCTCTTAAAGGCAGTAGACAATGCACCAATCTTGTCTGTAACCGGGCCATCTCCCTTGCGCACATTGCTGGAAACATAAACCGTCCAGGTCGTATTTGGCAATTGATCAGGTCCCTTGAGCAAAGCCATCTTCTTCAACCGGAGCAACTCCTTCTTCTCCTTCTGCTCCTCAGTCAAGACCTTCTTCTTGGGCTTCTTGACAACCTTCTTCGCGACGGGCTTCTTCTTCTTCACCACCTTCTTGGCCTTGGGCTTGGCTTTCGTCTTGGTCGCAACCTTCTTCTTGGCGGCGGGGCTCTTCTTGGCCGTTGTCTTCTTGGTGGCCTTGGTGGTAGTGGTGGTCTTGGGTTTGGCCTTTGCCTTGGCGACGGGCGAGCGCATCAATGCCGAGAGGGTAATCGGCCGTGCGGCGGTGGCTCCATGGCGCAGAACAAAGGCCCGGGGCAGGGCGTGAGCTGCCTTGCGCAAAGGTGCGATTCTACCGGAGACGACCAGGGCACGGCGAGCGGCGCCCAGAACCACGGTGGTCGACATGTTTGGGGAATTGAGAACCGTAGAAGGCTCCAATTAGCTCGGCGACCGACTCGGAAGCTCCAGGAGCAGGCGAGGAATTGGCGTAAGGTGGTGGATTTGGTGGAATTTTTTGGTTACACGCGACGGTTGGTGAGGGCTGATGTGGTGTTGACGAAATGATGGAGGGATTCGAGTGGGTTAAACCGGACGTCGCCAACATGTTTTTCCTTTGCTCAAGCTAGCCGAGCTGCTAAACATGCGAGGTTCCCCTCACTGGCCACGAGCTTCAGGTTTATTAGTACCGGGTACTTTGAATCCCATACTGAGGCACGCCACACTGCTGGTATGTAGTACTTTATCCTAGCTCCTGCCCCAAACTGCTCCTTTCAGCCAATCAAGCCCAGCCATCTTAGCTTAGGTAATGGAGGCACCTTGAACCGCAGGCTACAGTAGGGACGCGACCACAGGTGGTGCATCATCAGCTTCAAGGCCAACGACGAACCCAAGCCAAAAACAGAGGTGCAAGGCTACCTGCCAAACTTACGTCTTTGTCCCAACTCCAATCCCTCGCAACACAAACAGAAACACCATCATCGACAAACCGGAACCAAAAAAAAAAAAAAAGAAAAAAGGAAGGGCACTCTAGTTCCAGATCATCTTCCGATTTAGACATTCATCTTTACAACACCCATTCTACATCGCACCCTCCACCCACCCACAATGGATCACCGTCCGCAAGCTTGGGGCCGAGTGAGCAATCCTTTTATATCATGCAAACATGTCTAGATCATAGGCTAACTAGCTGCTTCTTTTTTTTTCCCCACAGCCTAGAGACGATGTCTACGGTGCCTATGATGCCTCCTACATGCAAGACAATGGGCCCAAGCAAAACACTCAGCAGCCCGTCGTCACTGGTACCTCAGTAATAGGAATCAAGTTCAAGGACGGCGTCGTTATGGCCGCCGACAACCTGGGTTCGTCCCTCCATACCGCTATACATCTATCCTCCCCCATTATACAAACCCTCGTTTCACTCTCTTCTACCACAGCACTCCATCCCCTCCAGCTTCCCTCCCCCAAGCTAACCATCACCCCCTCCAGCATCATACGGCTCCCTCGCTCGCTTCACCGACGTCAAACGCCTCCGCACCTTCGCAGGCACCTCTGTCCTCGGCTTCTCAGGCGACGTCTCTGATATGCAGTACCTCGACCGCCACCTCATCGACCTCTCCCTCTCCGAGGCCTACGAGTCCCCCGACAAGCCCCGCCTCAGCGCCGCCAACCTCCACCGCTACCTGGCCAAGCTCCTCTACAACCGCCGCTCTAAGTTCGACCCCCTCTGGAACCACATCCTCGTCGGCGGCCTCGATGACAATGGAGAGCCCTTCCTTGCCGCCGCTGACCTTCTCGGAACCACTTACTCTTCTCCAAGTTTGGCCACCGGTTTTGGCGCCATGCTCGCTCAGCCCATCATGCGTCGCCATGTTGAGACCGATGAGGATGCCAAGAAGCTATCTCGCGAGGACGCCATTAACATCATCAAGGAGTGCATGAAGGTGCTCTTCTACCGTGATGCTAGGAGCTTGGATACCTATTCTATTGCTGTCATAACCAAGGATGGCATTGACTTGAAGGAGAATGAGAAGCTGGAGAAGCAGAGTTGGGCATTTGCGGACAGAATCAAGGGCTACGGTACTCAGACAGTGTAAGGGCAGATAGACAGAGATAATATGATGTAGTATAGTCCAGCTCTTATGAAACAAATATTCAGTCTACCCGGAAAGGGTAGGCATCAGAGCCACAGAAACATACATCCTCTCATCAAGCATTATTATTCTTACTCAACACACACACACACGCACGCATGCAAAACACAGTTTCTTTATACAAATATTAAGGTAACAAGACACCTGCTTTTATTTCCCATCCGGGGACTTTTACGTGGCGTTTTTCGTAAACCAACTATCACTACAAGCCTTTTGGCTTACATGACCCCCTATCAGCCCGTCTAAACAGGCCAAGACTCGCTTGTGTAACCTGGGCTCCCATTACCAAAGTTGCTTAATCCTAGAAATCATTGCTAGCCTGTCATTAAGTTATCCATAGTCAACTCCTTATTAACCCGTTTGCGGCAAGGTTCGCCAGCAGCCCTGTCGTACATAAAACGGTGCCATAGCGCAAGTCATATACATAGATTCATCAACTGCGCTTACTCCACGGTGACCGACTTGGCAAGGTTTCGAGGGAAGTCAACATTGAGACCCTCAAGAACGGCGAGCCAGTAAGCAATCAACTGCAGAGGGATGACGTTGAGGATACCCTGGAGGCAGTCAACGGTCTTGGGGATCTCAATCTTGAGGGCCTCAGATGACAGGAACTCCTCATCTGAAGGGTTGCAAATAATGATGGGCTTGCCACCACGAGCAATGACTGATTATAAATTAGTATCTATCGGACATTGGTCAAGGGTGTGCAATAAACTTACCTTGCTGGTAGGCGTTAAGAGACTTCTTGAAGATCTCATCGCGAGTAAGGATCATGATAATAGGCAGGTTCTCATCGACCAGGGCAAGGACACCGTGCTTGAGTTCACCAGACATGACGGCCTCACAGTGGAGGTAAGAAATTTCCTTGATTTTCAAGGCACCCTCAAGAGCAGTGGAGAACTGGCTACCTCGGCCAAGCAGCAACAGGGACTTCTGGTCCTTGAAGACCTTCTGGCATAATTCCTTGATGGGCTTGTCGAGATCAAGAATCTGCTTGATCTGGTTAGACACCTGGGATAGACCCTCCATGATCTCCTCACGACGAGCGATCTTGGAAGCACGATCCTCACTGAGTGAGAGGGCGAACATGACCATGGCAATGAACTGGGAGGTATAGGCCTTGGTGGAGGCGACACCGATTTCGGGACCGGCGTTGACATGGACACCGCAGTGGGTCAGGAGGGAGATGGAAGAACCGACAACGTTGACGATACCAACGGTCAGAGCACCACGCTCCAAGCAGTATCGGAGAGCCATCAAGGAGTCGGCAGTCTCACCAGATTGGGAAACGAAGACGCATGTGTCATCACGGAAGATGGGGGCCGCTCTGTCGAGGAAATCGGAGGCCAGCTCCACGGCGATGGGGATCTCAGCGAGCTCTTCGAAGATACCACGAACAGCCATGCAAGAGTGGTAACTGGTACCGCAAGCAATGAAAATGATTCTTCTGCATCGACGGATGGTGGAGATGTATGATCGAAGACCACCAAGGGTAACAGTCTTGTTGGCGATGTCAAGACGACCACGCATGGTGTTAACAACGGACTCGGGCTGCTCGAAAATCTCCTTCTGCATGAAGTGATCGAACTTGCCCTTCATGATCTCCTGAAGCTCCAGCTCAAGAGTCTGGATGGCTCGGACATTGGAGCTGCCATCGGCCTTCTTCAGACGGTGGATATTGAGGGAGCCCTCGTGGATGTGAGCAATGTCGTCATCCTCAAGGTACAGAACCTTCTTGGTATGCTCGACAATGGCCGAGGGGTCAGAAGAGAGGAAGAATTCGGTGGGCATGGGCATGCCATCGTCGGTCATGAAAGCACGGGACTGAGATCGGTGCAGAAGAGACTTGTCAGGGGCACCAAGGGCAGCGCTGGCAGGGTTGAGGAGGTCGCTGGCATCCTTCTTGAGAGCAACGGTTTGAGAAGCAGCCTCGGCAGGCAGAGCAGTGTTCTCATCGCTGTACTCAACGTCGACAAAGTCCACCTTCATGCGTCGCTGGGTCTTGACACCAATGACGAGGGGAGAACCCTTTCGGGCAGCAACAACCTCATGAGGGTAGTGATAGGACTTGATCAACAGACCGTAAGCACCTTCAAGCTCCTGGATGACGGCCTTGACAAGGTCTGTGAAGCCGATCTGGGGGTGTTGATCGTGGATGTACTTGGTGAGCTTAGCAATGCACTCGGTATCGGTCTCGGTCTCGAACTTGAAGCCCTTGCTGGTCAACAAGGTCTTGAGCTCCTTGTAGTTGGTGATGATACCATTGTGGACAACGACAAACTCGGAGTTGGGGTCAGATCTACAAAAAGCAATTATTAGTCGTTGGCACAGCTACATAGAGATGTCTGGGTAGGCAACAGGGGAACTAACCGGTGAGGGTGGCAGTTGGTGGTGGAGGGAGGACCGTGAGTAGCCCATCGGGTGTGGGCAATACCGGCGTGTGAATCAAAGACCTTGTCGAAGTCGACTGTGGACTCGTCGATGAGCTTCTTCAGCTTGGCGACCTTGCCAACCTCCTTGAAAGCCACAGTCTCCTTCTTCTTATCACCGTCGATAGCTAGACCTGCAGAGTCATATCCTCTGTACTCAAGACGGGAGAGACCTGTAAGTGGTGCGTTTAGTGGCCAGTTTTTCGATGCGTTGGTTCACCCAATACGAGCTTGTCATAGCCCAACGTGGTGGTGGGGGGAGTAAAGGGGAGGGAGAGGGAGAGAGCTCACCGTTGATAAGCGTCTCGAGAATGAACCTGCGGTCCTTCTCTACCAAGTAGTTGACGTATCCGAAAATTCCACTATTAAAAACAGTTGGTATTAGTCTACACACTCAATGCCAATTGATGATATTCGTAAAGCAAAATTTGACCAGGCGAAACAGCTCCCGCCGTGATGAGGTGGCGGGCAAGGTGGGAGGGGTACTGGCGGTGACTGCAAAAGGTGGGATAGCTTACCACATGGTGTCTTGCTATTAAACCAATTCAGACTCTGCGAAAAAAACACAGCTGTGGTAGCAAATTGGGATTAAAAGAAAATGAGGCCGGAGCAAGACAAGATTGGTATCTCGGGTGGGTATACGAGATGAAAGAAGAGAAGAGAAGAGAAAGAGAAAACCAGAACTGGGGAGTGAGAGTAGATGATGTACTGGATAAGTAGGTATGTATGGGAGAGAGAAGGGAGAGAGGAATGGAGATCAGGAGGGGAGGTGCAGCTTGATGTACCTTTTCTGGTTATATGCACCAAGGAGGTAACGGTATGCACCGACTCTGGTCGTCCAGTCCCAGTCAAAAGTATCCCAAGTAATTAGGCAAGGTCCAGTCCAGTCTTTTCTCGTACCATGCCTTAGTTACTACAGTTGGATGCGTAGGTACAGGTAAGCTATGTCTCTACCGACCTACCCTACCACTCACTACCTACCCTACCTTGATAAAAAAAAAAAGGAGGGTACGAAGTAGCGGAGCGAGGCTTGGGGGCTCAGCTTGAAGGTGGAGTTTGAGCGGCGAGGAGGGTCCCCTCCACCCCCAAGTGGGCTGGCATGGACCTGGAAGCTTGTCGACACGGCCGGGCCTGGGTGAATCGACTGGATGCAATGGATTGATGCCCTTTGGCAAGTTCCTGTTTTTAGCTGTTTTGCTTATCTTGTTCTTTTTCTTGGGGGTGCCGTGTATTAACCATTGATCCTATCCTAGGTTAAGCAGATGGGTTCTCGTTAAACTCGAGTTACCGCACCCGCTGCCGTAATCGTCGATTTGAGAGGATCATCAAAATGGATTATCGCCAAGGTGTGGCGTCACCCATGAAGCAAGCCTTATCTGCATCAGAGACCTTGATTTTCTCGCTCCTAGCTCTCTCCCTCTCTCTCATGTTGCTGCTGCTTGTATCCAGGGCGTGTTTCGGGTCAACAAGTGTGGCGTCGGGTCCTCTTTTGGTGGGGGTGGTAGTGGTGGTAGTGGTAGTGGTAGTGGTATTAGTGATGGTGTGAAGTCAGTGAATGGGATGGATGGATGGATGGATGGATACATACATGCTCACTCCTCGCTTGACTGCTGTTTGATGATGATGAGCCATTGGGTATGCATGTATGTATTTGCTTTTACTCAAAGTGTGCTCTTGATGGTTTGATGTCCAAAAAGCCTCTACCCTATCAATTAGCTGGGAGGAATCGATATCATGCTGGCTCCTGCCTCTGTTACTGGTACACGATGGCCAAGACTCCAGAAGCAGGAACAACCTAAGATGTGAGCTACATGCTGCTTTGGGTACCTAATTACTGCCTAGTAGATACCTAGATAGGTATGTACTTACGCCCTCTCTCTCACATATTCTCGCCCACTCAAACAATCCATTGGCAAGTAAACACTAATCCAGACCAAACAACGACATGTACGGATTACAATGCATCTGTCCTCTTCTTCCCTCCTTCTCTCCCTCCTCCTTTTTGCTTCGAGCCCAAAACATTGTCCATGCTTCTTTTTTTCATGGTGGGTCCTTTGATTTTTTTTTAGCCTCCACTATCTTTAGGCTCTATTACTTGTCCCCCCAAAAAGGGCCTTCGTCACGGCAACGGCGACAACTAGAGAAGAAACAAGAACCACATATTTCATGGCATCCACTGTTTGGGATGTAGTGATCAGCCTTGTGGCTTTGTTGTTTTTTTTACGCTCCAGCCCCAAAATTCCCAACAGCCTGGCCTGACCTGACCTGGGTAACAGGTTCATTGTCGTTGTTGCAACCCGATGCCGGCAATCCATGAAGCCGCCTGAAACGTATCTAATGTGGGACGAAGAGGAGGGAAAAAAGGGATGCAAGCAATCCCGAACCTGATAGCTCAATCGTCCTTCCGCTCTCTTTTTTTGCCGCCGCCGCGCAAGACATTCGTATCACCTATTGGACGTCATTCCTCGTATTCCGGCCCCCGGCAATGCACATCTCGTCTCACCCCTGTTTCCAAACAAAACTCCACCTCCGTCGATATGCTGTTTAACGTTTCCCGGCATCTGCTTGTTCTGTCTGTGCTCTCTCCTTCTCTCTCTTTTTCTTTTACTAGCACTAACTCATTCCCATGGCAATTCCGCGCCTTTCGCGCTATTTGCCATGCCACACGGAAGACGAGAAATTACACGCCTCATCCCAATATGTGTGTGTGTGTCTCGCGCTTGGAACAAAATTCACAGCCTCAATTGCCCCCCTTGCACTATATTCCAATTATAGCAGCACACACATTCTCGAATTCAACACACAGCTAACCACTTTTTGACAAACTGCCTTGGCTGATGATCTCACTGTCCGGAACCCCTAATGATTATTATTCAACAAGACATCTCATTTGCCCGATACGAACGACTATTTGTTGGATCATCATTTAGAACTTCATCCTACTACTCTGACATCAGCCAGAACCCGTCAGCCGACTTCTTCTGTGCCTATTCTGTGTGAAAAAAACATCAAGCTATAAATTCTATAGTAAGACACCAACAGCTAAAAGGACTAACATATTTCCCAACTATCAGCTATGCTGAGGTCATTCAATCCTGCGACTCCCTTCTTTGCCCCCAACGGACCTGTTCTAGCCCCCCCTATTTTCCTCATCTGTGATACCAGCCTTCCCACTACCTTGCATAATGGTGGCTTCAGGAGAGCGGTTAGATCTCGGACGAACGTCAACTTTATTCTTAGGGAGGCGTAGTACATCCAATCTAGGGCCCTTCCGAATGGCGAGATTTGTAGATCTGGATGCAAGCCTCGGCTTTCCAGCTGACCATGACGAATTACTCGTTGCACGTGGGTGTTCAGGTACCATTGCGGTTTCTACCTCAAAGTGTCGACCATTCATAGCTGCTCATCACTAATTGTACAATGTTTAAAATAAAAAGAATTATCCGTCGTCTTCTTTTTGTTGACGCCGGGAACCTCCGTCTACCTCCCTATTTACCTCCCTATTTACCTCCCTATTTCGCTGATTTACAGCTTCTGGTACTCCAGCTTGCCTTCCAGCTTCTTCGCTTCCGTCACCTTGCGCACTGCCCTGTTGAAATCGTCCTGATTAACAGAGTCTCGGTAGTCCTTGATAGCAGACAAGCCACTATATTATCCATTAGCTCCTTGTCTTTACTAGATGGTTTGAATTGAATTTTCAACTTACGCCTCAGTGACCACGTTTCTCAAGTCAGCTCCGTTCAAGCCATCACTCATTTTGACCACACTCTCAAAGTCAATATCTCCATCGATAACGACGCCTGAGGCATGAATCTTCAAAATCTCAAGACGGCCAACCTCATTGGGAAGAGGAATCTCAATCTTTCGATCCAGACGGCCGGCACGTAGCAAAGCAGGGTCCAGGGTATCGGGTCTGTTTGTAGCCATGATAATCTTTGTCTTGCCCAAGTAGTCGAAACCGTCAAGCTGGTTGAGCAGCTCCATCAGTGTTCTCTGAATTTCACGATCCGCACTGGTACCCTCAGAAAATCTTCGTCCACCGATGGCATCGATTTCGTCCATGAAGATGATGCAGGGCTCGTGCTCCTTGGCATAGCCAAACATTTCTCGAATCAATCGTGCAGACTCGCCAATGTACTTGTCAACAATGGCCGATGAGACGACTAAGAAAGCCATTAGTTTATCGCTCTTATGATCGGTCCTTGTCTAATCGGTTGCGTACCTTTCAAGAAGTTTGTCTCTAGACTGCTCGCAACCGCTCTGGCCAAAAGGGTCTTGCCTGTTCCGGGGGGGCCATACAGCAGGACACCCTTGGGAGGCTTAATGCCTACTCTGAGGAACAACTCTGGGTTTTTGAGTGGGAGCTCAATAACCTCTCTGAGCTCTCGGATCTGGTCGTTGAGCCCACCGATTCCCCCAAAGCTGACCTGCCCGGGGTCCTCCAGTGACATGTTGTAAACTAGCGGATCGACTTCTCGGGGAAGCATGCGCATAATTGTAAGCGTCGTCATATCGAGGGCAACACGGGTGCCCTGCTTGAGCTTCACCTTGTCGACCTTGGATCTGCAACCAACGACATATCGAGGACCGGATGATGCCTTGACGATGACTAGATGAGCCGCAATCAGTATAATCCTTTTGCTACAACCCCGCCATCATTACATGGGCACGCGCTTGGATGCCTTACATCTCTCATCATCAAGCTGCTTGAGGACTTCACCAATGATTTGTCCTACACTCTGCAGCGCTTTGATGTTCTCCTCGGTTCGGTCATACTCCTTTTGAAGGTCCTTGATTTCTAACCGCAGGTTCTTGAGCTTTGCCTCCCACTCGCGGGATTCGATGAGCTTGGCTCGGTAAGAGTTGAGGGCACCCTGGCGCTCTTCCTCGGATGACATGATTGCTCCGCTAGATGGCTTGCAGCTTCTGTTGTCTGTGATAGTTCGTGGTTGCAACGCTGCAGTCCTGTAAAGTGTGCGGTGCAAGGCTCAAGTGTTGATAGCTGCGAGGCGACGAGATGTTGGTTGAACTGGGTAGGGTACTTGTCGATGTTACTCTATGCGGAACCAAGAGGCTTACCTCACGCATTGGAGCCTTGAGCTATCCCTGTCGTCAACGCACGGCAGAAGGTCGGAGATACTTTCTCCGCCACTCAATCGCCAAAGCTACCAAGGTACCTCTTGCAACACATCAACCATGAGAATGCTTCAACAACATCTCTTCTCTATCTATGTCTTGTGTTATTGAGAGTTGTTTAAAATTTTTGAAATATTTAATCGTGTGCTGTTTGCCTCGTAAAATTCGTTTCAATTATCACGAATAATCTTTCCATTCCAGTAACGACATCTTATGTCTAAAAAGGCTTCATCTCCAGTGACATGCTTATCATGGGGGAACTGCTTTATCATTCTTCTAGCTGAGCATGCATTTATTCTAAACCATACACATGACTCATCTATTGTATAATCATACTCCATTGTATTTTATTGCCAACATCTTCCAATCATACTTGAATTGCCCTGAATTCGATTTTCCTACTCAACCTCAGGAAGCTTTTTGGCATCAAGTCTCCCATCTATCGCGTTGATCACTGGCATCCCATGTGTCTGTCGGATGCAGTCATATCGTGGACCGGGTCGTAGAAAGTAGTTATTCGTAAAAAAAAGATGCTTCTGTAACTTGAAGGTAGTGGACTCTCCCTTTTTCACAATGGTAGTGCCTCAATAAAGGGCATCACTTATGCGGTAGAAATCGTCAAAGTATCGTAGAGGCAAAATCTGCAGGAAACCTATTCATTTCTTCTCTTCACCACCTTCGGCCGATGGGTTGGCGTCTTTATCCTTGGGTTCGCCATCCGCATCAAAGCCAAGCGCATCCAGCTCGCGGATTAGCTCATTGATCTTAATAACCTTGGCAATCTGCTCAGGTAGCAGACCCTCTCCTCCATCCTTTTTCATCTTGAGATCCTTGGCTTGCTTCAACTTCTTCTTAAGATTGCGGGCCTTCTTCTCGCGTTCAACTTCTGGGTCCACGACCTCCTCCTTGGGTTGATCTTGCTGCTTTGCTGAATCAGGGCTGGCCTCCTCGTCGCCAGTGGTCGCCTTTGCCTTTTTCCGAGCCTCACGACGTTTTGCGTTCTTATTGCTCGAGGCCGAAGACTCTGATGGCTCATCCTTCAGGCCAGCTGCTCCAGGGATTCCTACCCGCTTGGCGCGATCACGGAAAGCTTCAGCAGGACGGTTCTTGTATACCTCGACATCTTCCGGGGGCTGGTAACCCGGCCGAATCTTGATAGCCTTGCGCTTGCTACCATCGGCGCGGACTGATTCAGGGATGTGACGCTCGCCGCTACTTGTGTCTGTAGTAATGCCGGAATTTGTTGTCGACGTCGCCATATTGGCGGCTGCGGGGTGGGTGGTGATCGAATAGCAGGGATTCAGACCAAGAGGAGGGGCAAACAGAACCCCGTTTGACGGTCAACAAGTCGGTGAAAGAGCTTGGAAGAGGGGTGTGAGCCTTGTCAGGGATGAAAAGTATCTATTCAGCCTTGGGTATAGGGTGGAGTGCGCAAAAGAAAGAATAAATAAAAAATAAATAAAGAGGGATTGCTCGTGATTCGCTTCAATACGCATTTATGATACAATGCTTTGTTGGTGGGAGATGAGGCTCGAATGGAGAGCCGAGTCACCATGTACACGTACAATTACAGTGTATCTATTACCTGCTTGGTGCTACAATATGATTGGCTAACTAAAAGTGCAAAATGCTACAGGGAGAGAGAGCTCCAGGCCCACTTTTAGCCCTGCATCATGTATCGCTCTGTCACTGGCTGAGCTTATTACGACGCTGACCGAACAAACACATCCATTTGATGGATATAATATTATACGCAAATCATTGCGGAGCACTCCGTACATGTAGGGACTTGGAAGTAATCGTACTCACATATAGGTCCCACAGATGATATCAGAGGCTTCCTCATTTCAAGGCGATGTATATCTATATGCCGTGTTATTTCATTTGAAATGTGCATACACTGAATGAAAAGCCGTGTCACCTGGATTTGTGTAGTGCGTGAGGTAGGTACCCCATATGTTAGGCTCACTCAGGCATTGGCATGGCTGACCATGTGCATGAATGGCTGAGACAAACCGCATCTGCGCTGGCACAATGGAACTGAATGAATGCCCTGATGGCCATGATCTTGACATGGCGCCATGAACGTATTGATGAATTGATAAAATCATCTAAATACCTTATAAACTCTTATTATATTGCGCATTATTCTCTTTGTACATGGACCATACCTTTTTCTTTATTTATTTTTCTTTATTATTTTCTTCTTTTTTCCATACTCATTGTTTATTTCCAGATCCCAATATTCGTTTGTACAGTGGTTCTCCTTTTCGCTACCCCCACAATACAAATGCGCCTCGTGGTGTGCCCTGACAGGTGTACCAATCCACCCTGTTTCGGTCTACATCTCTCGAGCGAACCGGATTTGCTACCAAGCGCATGCTCCTGGCCAGGCTGGCGAACTGTTTAAGGTGATGTGTGTGTTTCCAAGACTAGCAAGCCTTGCTGGGGTTTCAATGCAGCTCGCCGAGCCCATAGACAGAGGTCGAAGTTCCACTATGGGATTTTTGATGGTATTGTTTCTGTTGATTGACCATTTTATATGTTGGCCAAGATCAATCACTTTGAGCTGCATGTAAAGAGGCCTCCAACAATGCCTTGCAAGTGAGTTCAAGAAGTCCTTGAAGCACGGCGTGGCATCAAGAGTACAACGTGTGGAGTTCAATAGTTGTTGAATCGTGGAAGGTTGCTGCAGGTTACAGTTTCCAACAAGGCTTGCATGCCCAGACACTACGTGAGCCGAGCTGGTGCTATGAAAACAAGTAACCAATGTGAACCTGGAGATTGTTTCACGCCCTCAGCCTATATACTCTTTACTACTCTCCAGGCTTCTGCAAGGTTATCCACTTGATTCATATCCTTAGCTCACTGATTAGTTGTTCAGCTGTGAGGGCTTAGTAGTCCCATTCATCATTGTCCATCCACACCGTGGCGGCTTTATTCACTAATAGAATCAACCCTCGCTTTGATTTTGCAATAAGGTGCGTTTCGGTCGTCTTTTTACTGGCCAGGTGCTGTCATTGCTACCCCTAATAGCGGCCCAACCTGATGCTTGCTCAGTGCTGCTTGGCCAACCGTACGCCTTATCACAACACCACAGCACCAAAAAAAACAACAAATCAGTGATGATTTGAGTCTACGAAGCATCAGATTGCTTATAAAGTCAAGCATCCTCGACTTTTACAAATTCGTTCTTTGCCATTGCTGTTCGAGTATGTCCTGACTATCGCAACACCAACTCTTCTTTTAACCTCTATATAGCATCATGCCAGACTCGGACGGCGACCACAACGGCCGGAGGAGGGATGCCTTCGTGGTAAATGTCACGGATGCCCTCACCCCTGATCCTGGGACGGAGGATATGTTCCGGGTAGAGGACAACAAATTCGCCTTCAGTCCTGGGCAGCTCTCTAAGCTTTTGAATCCTAAAAGCTTGAATGCCTTTTATGCCCTTGGTGGTTTGGATGGATTGGAAAAGGGGTTACGCACTAACAGGAAATCAGGATTGAGTGTTGATGAGACCAACTTGGATGGCTCTATCGACTTCGAAGATGTAGCCCCAAAAGGCACGCCAAAATATGGGACAGCTGGAGATACTGTTCCTGAAGGCACTGGAGAGGTTGGTATTTATATACCACCTCACTCAAATTCGAACCCAACAGGCATCTTTGCTGATCGCGAGAGAGTCTTTCGCGATAACCGGCTCCCAGACAGAAAGGAAAAGTCACTACTGGAAATTGCATGGACAACATACAACGACAAGGTCTTGATTCTTCTTACCATCGCAGCGATCATATCATTGGCACTCGGCCTATATCAGACATTCGGCACCGAACATGAGCCTGGCGAGGCTCGTGTGGAGTGGGTAGAAGGTGTTGCCATCATTGTCGCCATTGTGTAAGCTCCAATCTCATACCATCAATCATATCCTCTACTGACTATCATTTCTAGTATTGTCGTGCTCGTTGGCACACTTAATGATTGGCATATGCAGCGCCAGTTCAGTCAGCTTAGCAAGAAGAACAATAATCGAACGGTTAGGGTGATTCGATCTGGAAAATCACAAGAAATGTCCGTCTTTGACATCATGGTTGGAGATGTCATGCATCTCGATACTGGCGATATTGTACCTGTTGATGGGATCTTCATCGACGGCAATGCAGTCAAGTGTGATGAATCATCGGCAACTGGAGAATCTGATCTCTTGCGCAAAACGCCAGCTTCAGATGTGTTCGCTGCGCTTCTGAATCCAGAGGCAGAGGATGTTGAAAAGCTTGACCCATTCATCATATCCGGGAGCAAAGTCAACGAAGGTAACGGCACTTTCCTCGTCACCGCAGTGGGCGTAAACTCAAGCTATGGTCGGATTACCATGGCGTTGCGAACGGAACAGGACGCCACCCCTCTACAGAAGAAGCTCAGCATACTGGCTGATTGGATTGCCAGGGTCGGTGCTGGTGCTGCTCTGCTCCTTTTCATCGTGCTATTCATCAAATTCTGCGTTCAACTTCCGGGAAACCATGAATCTCCATCTCAAAAGGGGCAAGACTTCCTCAAAATCTTCATCGTGTCTGTTACCGTGGTGGTCGTGGCTGTCCCCGAGGGATTGCCGCTCGCCGTGACGTTGGCACTCAGTTTTGCCACGATCAAGATGCTTCGTGACAACAACCTGGTTCGAATCTTAAAGGCATGTGAGACTATGGGAAATGCCACAACAATATGCTCCGACAAGACAGGTACCCTTACGCAGAATAAGATGACGGTGGTCGCCGCCACACTGGGCAAGAGCCTGAGTTTTGGGGAACCACTATCATTGCCCTCAAGAGTGGGGAGCCCGAGTCGAGATATCGCCAATATTCACAATGTGAAGGTTTCCGAATTTGTCTATGCAATGAACTCAGAGGTCAAGGAATTGTTGATCCAGTCCAATGTTCTGAACTCGACAGCTTTTGAAGCTGCTCAGGAGGGCGAGGAAGCATTCATCGGCTCCAAGACAGAAGTTGCATTACTCACATTTTGTCGAGATAATCTTGGGGCAGGTCCCGTTCAAGAAATCAGGTCTTCGGTTCAGGTTGTGCAGGTTGTGCCTTTCGACAGCAAGTTAAAGTACAGCGCTATCGTAATCAAGCTTGCGAATGGCAAGTATCGAGCATACGTCAAAGGCGCCTCTGAGATATTGCTGGATAGATGCACCAATCTTTTAGAGAATGTGCCCGAGGATCGTCTTGCTTCGGTCTCGACTACAGACAAAGATCGTGAATTGATCAATTCGACGATAGACACCTATGCTAGAGGAACTTTGCGAACTATCGGGTCATCCTACAGAGACTTTGAGTCTTGGCCACCTGCCGACGCCGTCTCTGAAGAAGATCCAAAACTGGCCAACTTTGATGAAGTTCACAAGGACATGACACTGATTGCTATCTATGGAATCAAAGATCCTCTCAGACCAAGCGTTATTGATGCCATCAAAGATTGCCATCGAGCAGGCATCTGTGTAAGAATGGTGACTGGTGACAACATCAAGACCGCCGTGGCCATTGCTTCAGAATGTGGTATTTACAAGCCAAGGGAAGGAGGTATAACGATGGAAGGCCCTACTTTCAGGAGATTATCCCCCGCAGCGCTCAAGAAGACAGTGAAAGATCTCCAAGTCTTAGCTCGTTCAAGCCCCGAAGACAAGCGAATTCTCGTGAAAGCTCTAAAGGATCTTGGAGAAACGGTCGCTGTTACTGGAGACGGGACAAACGATGCACCTGCATTGAAATTGGCAGATATCGGATTCTCCATGGGAATCGCTGGTACTGAGGTGGCCAAGGAAGCATCATCGATTGTTCTCCTTGATGACAATTTTGCATCTATCGTCAAAGGTGTTATGTGGGGAAGGGCTGTCAACGACTCGGTGAAGAAGTTTCTCCAATTTCAACTTACCGTCAATGTCACCGCTGTGGTCTTGACATTCGTCTCCGCCGTTGCCAGTGCCAAGGAAGAATCGGTTCTCAATGCGGTGCAGCTGCTCTGGGTCAACCTCATCATGGATACTTTTGCTGCACTTGCTCTGGCAACAGATCCTCCAAGCCCAAGCATTCTTGACAGAAAACCAGATAGGAAGTCGGCACCGCTGATCACGGCTAGAATGGCAAAAATGATCATTGGGCAAGCAATATGCCAATTAGCCATCACCCTCGTCCTGCACTTTGCCGGGAGGTCTCTATTGAACTATGGAGATACGGCAAAGGACACAAAGAGACTGAGCACTCTTGTTTTCAACACCTTTGTCTGGCTGCAAATATTCAATGAGATAAAGTAAGTTTACTGCAACTCCGCTTACGGGTTTACATGCTAATGCGGCGTCTTTAGTAACCGTCGCCTCGACAATAAGCTCAATGTCTTTGAGAATATCCACCGTAACCTTTTTTTCATTTTCATCAATCTGATCATGGTCGGCGGTCAGGTTCTCATCATCTTTGTTGGTGACGAGGCATTCAAGATCACATCACTAAATGGCAAGGAATGGGGACTCTCTATTGGTTTAGGGGCAATATCTCTGCCATGGGGAGCTTTCATCAGACTCATTCCTGACTCATGGGTTGCTGCCTGCGTGCCCGCGTTCATCAGTAAGAGGTTCACAACGCCAGAGCCTTCTGTCACCGAAACTGTGGAACCAATGCAATCAGACGATGACTTCATCAGGCCTCCATTGCGGGTTATGAGCTCGATTCGTGGGCCTCGTGTTCAGGAGCAGGAGGGGTTCCGGGCTATGATGAGCCGCATCAAGGACAAGACCAAGGGGACGGCGGACGTCAACGCCAAAAATCAGGAGAAGCCTTGAGGCTATATCTCAAGAGAGATCCGGCTTATGGTGAGTTTATCAAGCTATGGTATTACTAACCCCGTGTTTGGTACCAAGAAAGTACGTCGGGCTTCAACCTTCAACTAGCAGGACAAAAAAAAACAATATCAATATGAGATCTGCCTAGGTGAGGAGGGGTGAGTTTTGCGATTTGCATTAAACCGAGAATATGTAGGGTATTAGGATGAGACCGATTACGAGTGAGTCTGGGAGTCTCGGCTTTTTCTGAGAGGAGTTTTGTTTCTTTGTAAAAGATTCATAGATCTTATATGTTGAGTAATGAATTTATGACCTTGATGACCTGCGCTTGTGATAGTGAGAGCCCATTCATTGATCAGTGACGGGAGGCTCCGGGACGAAATTGTGGAGCCGAGGTGCTGTAGCCGTCGGCCAATCAGAGTTGCTTACATCCAGATTTGCAACTTCGCGAATTTCCATGCCAGACTCTCAATCTTGAAGCCAATCAATCCAAATCTCGACAAAACCAGCCAAGAGGCAACATTACGGTCTGTCCCTCATTGAGACTGAATTAGAAGTGCCCAATTGCACCCAACCGTCATCATGGTGATTATTATCTCTGCTCGAGGAACCCGATGATTGCGACACAGGCTAATCGCGCATTTCTGAACAGTCTCTCGCCAACACCTTCTACAAGCAAGTCACCGCCGCAGACGATCAAACGAACGCCGAACCCGAGTACTAATGAGCAGTATTATAGCGCCCTCTTCAAGCGAAACTTTGCCATGCTGGGCGTGGTTTTCGGCGCAGGCTTTGCCTTTGAAGTGTACGAAATGGTCCCACGGAAACACTGCCGGGTATGATGTGCGAAGGCTAACGGGGGCGCTTGCAGTGGTTTCAACAACGGCATGAACAAGCTCTGGGATAACATTAACCGCGGCGTAAGTACTGATGCATGAGGATCAGCGATATGGGCCAGCGCTGACAGGGTATATCCAGCGACAATGGAAGGACATCCGACACAAGTACCTCGAAGGTGCTGAGGAGGAGGAGGATGACGACTGAAGGCGCAGTACGGGGTTGGGCTATTGGGGGATGGAATAGAAGCGACCATTGGAAGGGTCTGTAAAAATATACAAATGATAGGAACAATAGAGCCTACTTCCAGCATATCCATTCCATGCTGAATGATGGTCACCTTGAATGATGTCTATTGTGGTCCTCTTGCACATGTTGGGACACTGATACGGAAATAATCAATTATTTTTCACCTGCTTTGATTTCTATTTTCAGATGCAATGCAACTAGATTGACAGCCAAGAAAGCAGTGGTGCGGTGATTTGGATGTGAATTTATGGGGGGTGGTGGCTCTTACATCCATACATCTGACGTCGGTTGGTCGCTGTCGTCGAGGGGCAAAAACCGCCCGAAACGGTATCTGTCAGAGGGTATTAGTAGCTTAATAAACTGCCAACTGCCAACCTTGCAGCTCCAGCGTATTTCCTCTCAACACCACTCTGGACGGAAATTCTATCCACGTCCGGCTGCAATATATTCGTGCGCCATTCTTGTCCCCTTTCAGTTTGGTTTAATGGCTAACTCGTCGTTATAGAGCGCATTTCAGCACGCAATCACGCAGTCGTACTCACCCCACCTCGTACAGCTGCACGCCGCCACATTCGCCAATACCCCATCCAACCGACGAATCCCGTTCGCATGGTAGCTCGCGACATCATGACATGATGAGGATGGAGCATCCTCTGTCCACCCAAGAGCAGCAGCTCTGTCAGCTTCTGGCCGACCTGCCCGCTCGATTCAACTATCGCTACAGCGAGGAAGCCGCGCGAGAGCTCCTAACCAACTTGTTCTGGTCCTTGGCTGGCGGTAACCATGAATACATGCGGCTTCTTTTCCCTGAGGGCAGACCGTCGGAGGGTCTCAAGCTTGCCGATGCCCAGGGAGCTGTCGAGGGCGCCGAATATACAGAAGCGGCCCGTGGAAAGCGATGCGGTCATATCTTCAAGCCTGGAGAGGCATCCTATATGTGCAGGACCTGCGGAACCGACGAAACATGCTGCCTTTGTAGTCGATGCTTTGATGCAACAGATCACACGGGGCATATGGTTCGAATCTCCATCTCTGTCGGAAATAGTGGCTGCTGCGATTGTGGAGATGACGAAGCTTGGAAGACTCCATTGTTTTGCACTATCCATTCCGACAGCCAGGCAAATCCTCCAAAGGGCAAGGGCAAAGAGGCTGCTTCTCTCCCTGAAGATCTTGTAACAAGTTTGCAAATGACCATTGGGCGCGTCTTTGACTATATCTGTGATGTCATCTCTTGTTCGCCCGAGCAACTGCGCCAAACCAAGACGAAGCAGTCGATTCTGAAGGATGAGGAGACTTCACGTTTGTCATCGGTCTACTACGGCTCGGATGCAGATCCATGCACCGATTTTGCTCTTGTATTGTGGAATGATGAAAAACATACCGTCGATGAGGTTAGAGACCAAGTCGCCAGGGCCTGCAGGAAAAGTGCCGCACATGCTTCAAGGAATGCTTGGGAGACGGACACCATCGGACGAAGTCTCCTGATATTCTCGTCGGAGATAGAAAAACTACTACACATGGCAAAGATTATGGGGGCAATCAGAGTTACGGTAACCATTAGGTCAGCGAGAGACACATTCCGTGAACAGATGTGTGGTACACTGGTTGAGTGGTTAAGCGACATATCGGGCTGTTCTGTTGGACATGATAACCACATTCTCCGTCGGACTGTATGCGAAGAAGTCATGAAACCCTGGCGACAGGGAAGCTCAGCAACTCATACGGCGGGTCTCATCGACGATGAGGAAGAAGATGATCAGGCGCTAGAAGCTAGAAATCGACTCAGAAACGTGAACGCCCGCTTTATTCTAGCCCTGCAAGCCGCTGCTGGTGCCAGAGGTGGTCTGGACCCCGACGACGACGATAACGATGATGACGCGGATATGGATGACGATGACGGCAACGAGTCCGGCTCAATAACTGGTGATGAGGACGGCGATGACGATGTTTTGATGGTCGATGCCAGAGGTGATGGCCCCCCTGAGTTGGGTATGAATTGGACACAATCTGAAGCTTTAGAAGAAGACGAGGCGACCATGGCAGGTTATCCTCCCCCTCCGCCGCCACCCCCAGCTCAAACCCTAGCGACAAACCGAGACCGAGATGGAACACCGTCCGATTTAGATGTAGCTGAGCCACTTATTGCTCAAAACGTCTATGTCAAGGCAAATATCGAGATACCGAAAACGCCGGGAAAGACGGAGAAGGTGACACCAAGGCCAGGAAGATATTGGATAGAGACACCGGCTGTCTATACCCAACGAGAAAATGTTCCGCCTGCCGAGGATGTATTCCAGCGAGTCCGATTGGATTGGCTTCTACTATTTGATCTGCGAATGTGGAAGAAAGTAAGAAACGATCTCAGAGCGTTATATATCTCTACCGTTGTACAAGTACCCGAGTTCAAACGGGTATTGGCTCTTCGCTTTGCCAGTCTATATACTGTCCTCGCTCAGCTCTACCTCGTGGGTGATCGAGAACCGGATCATTCCATTATCAATCTCTCTCTTCAAATGCTAACCACGCCATCAATAACGGCTGAAGTTGTTGAGAGAGGAAACTTTCTGAGTAGTTTGCTGGCTATCTTATACACATTCTTAACGACTCGGCAGGTTGGGCATCCTTGGGATGTTTCACCCGATGCCGTTTTAGCATTCGAAAGCGGATCAGTTACAAACCGGCGCATGTATCATTTTTACCAGGATTTGAAATATCTCTTTGGCTCGCAGCATGTACAGGAGCGGGTCAGGAGTGAGCCGCGGTATTTGATGCAGTTCTTGGACCTGGTCAAGCTTCATCAGTGTATCGGTCCCAACGTTAGAGCTGTGGTCGAACACGTGGAGTACGAGGCCGATTCATGGATCACAGCTTCATTGGTGACAAGGCAAATAAATCTGCAGGCTCGGAACCTAGCAGAGGCTTTCCGAGATTGCCCGCCTGACGAGATTAATTACCTCCAGAGGGCAATTCGAACCACTGCAAAGGCTGTTATCATGAACTCTATCGGCGCAGAACGTCATCGGTTCAAGCAAGGAGAGATCAAGGAAGAGATACGTTTTAAGACATTGAGCGACTTCGAATTTGACACAGGAGGTACCGCTTACAATGTAGTCAGGTTTGTGGTCGAAAAGGACTCGATCAGCTTCCATCATGCACTGCACTACACACTCTCCTGGCTTCTGGAATGTGGCAGGTCACTCCCTGCTTCAGACATTCGAACTTTGTTGAGCTTCACCACACAAGAGCTCAGGGCAAAGCCAACTCTCATGGGCCGACCACAGATCCCAAGGAAAGATTACGGTCCTGAGGACTTTTTAATGGCCGCGTTCGATTATCCGCTCCGTGTATGTGCTTGGCTCGCCCAGATCAAAGCCAACATGTGGGTGCGTAACGGCATCAGCCTTCGTCACCAAGCCAGTACATACCGCGGTGTCGGACAGAGAGATGTGTCGCATCACCGAGATATTTTCCTGCTACAGACAGCTTTGGTGGTGTGCGATCCGGCACGAATGCTGGCTTCCATCATTGACCGATTCGGAATGGACAGCTGGGCCAAAGGTCTCTTTGAGCTGAAATCGGAGGCGCAGGACGATTCTCAGCATCTTGACGTTGTTGAGGACATGATTCATCTTCTGATTGTTCTTCTCAGCGATCGAACATCTTTGATTGCTCCTGAGGATGAGAAAAACGCCCGCCTATTAGCGATGCGCCGAGATATAACCCATGTTCTCTGCTTCAAGCCGCTATCTTTCAATGAAATTTGCCAAAAACTTCCAGAGAAGTATCAGGAGCAAGAAGACTTCCATCGTGTTCTGGATGAGATGGCGACATTCAAACCACCAGAAGGCGTTTCGGATGTTGGCACTTTCGAGCTTCGTCATGAGTTCATCGAGGATATCGATCCCTACATTGCGCATTATAACAAAAACCAGAGGGAAGAATCGGAGATGGCTTACCGTAAGAAGATGGCAAAGAAGACGGGGAAGACCGTTGAGGAGATTGTCTACGAACCCAAACATCGACCAATTCCCTCGGGTCTTTTTCAAAATCTTGCAGATGTCACGGGCACTGGCGTGTTCGCTCAAGTCATCTACTACTCCCTCCTTTATCCGCTTGTGGCACACAAATTTACGCCCTCTGTTCCCTCCACAAGGCTAGAAACTTTCTTGCAAGTGGTGCTTCACCTGATTTTAATCGCAATTCTTGAAGATAAAACGGAGGATACCGCGGCGGCTGATGAAAAGTCCTTTGTCAACATTGCGCTGACTCGGAACGGTCGAAGCAATTTCATGCCAGAAGCGAGCAGCTCAAGGACTATTGTCTCGTTATTAAACATGATGTCTGCCAAAGAAGAGTTCAAGGCGTCGCATCCCAAGATTGCACTTGTTTTAAAACGTCTCAAGCAGAAGAAACCACGAGCATTCGAATCTGCCTTGACAAATTTGGGGGTCCCGGTCGATCGTATCAGCACTGCATCCCCGGCTAATGCTTCTGTTGAAGAGGAGCGAGAGAGGAAGAAGAAGGCAGCCTTGAGTCGACAAGCAAAGGTCATGGCACAGTTCCAGCAGCAACAGAAGAGTTTCCTAGAAAATCAAGGGACGGTAGACTGGGGCTCCGACTTGGATGAAGACGACGAGACAGAACAGGTAGAAGATCGGAAACACAATTGGAAATACCCCAGTGGAACTTGTATCCTGTGTCAGGAGGAAGCAGACGACCGCCGTCTCTATGGCACATTCGCTCTATTGAGCGAGAGCCGCATTCTTCGACAGACAGATTTCCAAGATCCTGATTATGTCCGTGAAGCCTACCAAACACCATGCAACCTCGATCGATCAGCAGAAGATATCCGGCCCTTTGGCATTGCTGGTGAAAATAGGAAGATGGTGGAGAAACTCAATGCCCAAGGTGACACCATTCTCGCCGAACGTCAAACAATCGGGAAAGGTTTTAAGGCGAACCTTTCTCGGCCGGGGCCAGTGGCAAGCGGTTGCGGGCATATGATGCACTACCGTTGCTTCGAGCAATATTGCGAGGCCACCGGCCGTCGTCACACTCATCAAATCGCCCGACATCATCCCGAAAATACCCTACGCAACGAGTTTGTGTGTCCTCTATGTAAAGCACTTGGAAATGTATTTATCCCTATCATCTGGAAAGGTCTTGAGGAGTCCTATCCCGGATATCTTCAGCCACAGAACGAGTTTGCAGAGTTCCTGGAGAAACAGATGGGATCGGCCTATTGGCTTGGAGGCAGTAAGGCTCGAGAGGTGGACGAGCCAAACATTCCGAACGTTTACACGCCGAGTATCCCTGGGAGCTTAGTAGAGTCGATAATGCATTCGCAGCCTCTTACTGAGCTGTCGTGGGTAAGAGAGGATACTGAGTCCCGATCTTCCATCATGGGGACGCCCGGAAGCTCGTCACTTTCCGCCGCGGGGACACCAGAGGCAAATTATACTCAACCAGCTGTCAGTCCTCCTAGCCAAGCCGTAGTCAAGGAGCTACTGGCGGCCTATCGTCGATTAAAAGATACAATCACGGTAAACAAGTTGGCATCCACAAACACTCTGGATTTGAAAATTGTCAATGGAGACGAATTGCATTCCAGCGACACACTTGTTCAAGCCGTCGGCTTCTCTATAGCAGCCGTGGAGATTCAACAGCGTGGCGTGGAAGCCCAACCCGGCATGACCCTACTCGAAAAGATTCCAGAACAAATTCTCACCCATTTGCGGATTTTCTCCGAGACCGTATCTTCCTTTATATCAGTTGGAGTTCGTCATTCTAGCAACGGGAGCCGGATTGAGTCTGAGTTCCTCTCAGACGCGGAACGGCAACACTGCCAGCTCTTTATGTCACGATATTTCGGAGCAGGGTCACCAGATACCCGCCGGCCAGTGGATGCCTATCTTCCACTACTAAGCTCGGATCCCTTTACGTTTTTAGTAGAATGTTCTTATGGCATGGTGCCCGCACAGAAAGTGGAGATCATGCATGTTCTACGACTATGCTATTTGGCAGAGCTTGTCAAGGTCATCTTTCACATGGGTCGAAATATGCCTGCTACTTTGTGGCTTGGCACGCTGGCCGCCAGACAAACCCAGGATCCGACCATGAATAACTTTGCTGGCTTTGCCCTAGCCGTGGCAAAGCGCAGTTTGGAATTCCAGGCTATTACCCCGGCGGATAATCCACTTGAGTTTGAAGATAATCGAGGCTTCCAGCAACCAGGAGTCGATACTTTGGAAGGGTGGTATACTTTTGTAAAAAAGTATGCCTTGACATTCTTAAGAAAGAGTGTGGTCTTTTTGCATGTGAAGTATGGTGTGGACTTTAATAGTCATGTTTCACCAGAACCCGATGCAGATGAACTAGACCGTCTTACGGAGGCATTGCGGGTACCTACGTTTGATGAGATGTGTGCTGCCATGACGGATAATTCAACATCCTGTGGTTGGCCCAGCACTACTCAAGCCCTGGTATCCGGATGGGTTAAACATCAGGTCCTTTGGAACCAGCATCACCCTACTCTGCCTCCGTCAGCCATTGTTAGTCATCCGGCCATCTTTGAACTCATTGGACTTCCAAAGACGTATGATACTTTAATTGAAGAGGCGACGAGACGCAAGTGCCCAACTACTGGCAATGACCTTGCCGATCCCGTCCTTTGCTTGTTCTGCGGCGATCTAGTGTGCAGTCAGAGCGCATGTTGTTTGAAGAGGGATTCGGGGGAGAGCAGTAGCAACAGCCAAGTTGGTGGAGCACAGCAACATATGCGAAGGTATGTTATAGGAGAAGTCTAAGAAGAAGAGAGTTGGTGCTAACAAACGATTGTGTTACAGATGTCAAAAGAATATTGGTGTCTTCTTAAATGTCCGCAAATGCGCAACAGTCTATCTGTTCCATAGATCAGGGTCATATACGCCTGCTCCATACATTGACAAGTATGGCGAAACAGATCCACAGCTGCGCCATGGCCGGCAACTTTTCTTGAACCAGAAGAGGTACGATTCCATGATACGAACGACGGTGCTGAGCCATGGAGTTCCGAGCTTGATCAGTCGGAAACTGGAGGCGGAGATTAACAACGGAGGGTGGGATACTCTGTGACTTTGATGCAGAGGAAGTATGATGCGAGTACAAGTAATAGTCTTTATGGCAGGCTTTTCTGTAAAGTTAGAGATGAGAATGGGCTTGGGCTGGAAATGGTTTGTGTCTTTTTATAGAATGAGACAAGGAAACAATCATACGTTATAAGTAAAGTATTTGACATAGTTGTATAACTTGTATTCAAGAGTCGTATGAGATGAAGTCGAGGTTGCATTACAAGTATGTGTAGTACAGTGTGTTTTGCACAGTATGAATAAAGAGTTTGTACATGACGCAAGACCAGGGCCCAAGGCCAATCAGATGGAACGGAACAAGCCAGGGATCCCCCCTAAGGCGCGTCTTCCAGCCGTAGGCGTAGGCGTGGGCGTGGCTTGTTGGATTTCCGAATCGACCAGGGAATTGCAATTCGCAGAGATACGTCTCTTTGTCTCTTGTGGTTTTTTCCTTTTTCGAACCTCTTCCAACCCTCAACTTCGAGTTTCTGTTCGTTCGACCTCATCTTGCTGCGGACACAAGAGTCGTCGCCAGTGGACCGTGAATTAAGAAAGCACGGCAATGGCGCCTGGCCGGAGATCAGGTCGCGCAGCGGCCAAAAAGGCAGCTGCTGCTCTAGGTACGCACCTCAATTTATTCTTCTCTGCTTGATCGCTTCACCAAAACACCATCACCACCAAGACTTCCCTCCCGCCCCCCCAACCGACGCGAGTTCTTGTCGACTGTTCAACGACTTTGGTTTTTTTTTTTGGTTTTTTTAATCGCTTTCTTCCTTTTTTTTTTTTTCTTCCCTCACTTGACCAATTTCTTGTCCTCGTTGTTTTCTCTAAACGTTTATATCTCGTGTTTTTAGTGTCTGGGATTCCTGAACCAGAGGCGGCGCAAGAAAAAGAAGAAGAAGAAGAAGAAGAAGAAGAAGAAGAAACAATGGCGCCAAGACAGCGCATTCGATTAAGACTAACAAGAGGTTCTGCATCTACAGAGAGCACTCCAAGAGGTTACAACGACATTGAGGACGAGCCCATGCCTGATGTTGATACCGGCACCAACGCTTCCGACCACGAGGAGAAGCAAGCAAAGGATGAAGACGAAGAGGATGCCGATGCAAAGCCTGATGACTCTAGCGATGACGGCGAAGCGCCAGGCAAAGATGATGAAGACGACGGCGACGATATCTCAGAAGCCTCTGTGAAGGAACCCACACCCCCGCCACAGCCTGTAATCCGCAGGAAACGACTGGGACGACCACCTAAGAACAGGCCGCCGGATTGGGACAATATGGTGACTGTCTCTGAAAAGGATGCCGACACGCCCCGTCGAAGAGGTCGTGGAGGATGGAGAGGACGAGGAGGTCGCAAAGGTGGTCCCGCAGCGCCGAAAGCAGAGCAGGTCATTGACGCAGAGGGCACCGTCGCGGAAATTGTTGACGACGAATGTGTCCTCCCAGAGGATGACGAAGGCGAAACCAAGGTTGACAAGATGGGTAACCTGCAAGACGGACGAGACTACCGCTGTCGAACATTCAAAGTCCTGGGCCGAGGGAATCGATTATACATGTTGTCCACTGAGCCTGCACGATGTGTTGGTTTCAGGGACAGTTACCTCTTCTTCACAAAACACCGGAAGCTATACAAGATTATTGTGGACGATGATGAGAAGCGAGACATGATTGAGCGCGAAATCATCCCACATTCTTACAAGGGTCGTTCAATAGGAATTGTTACGGCCCGCTCTGTCTTCCGAGAGTTTGGCGCAAGAATCATCGTCGGCGGTAAACGCATCACCGACGACTACGCCGTTGCGCAGGCTCGCGCAGATGGTGTGGCTGAAGGACAGCTTGCAGACCCCGACGATCATTTCATTCCCGGGGAGCCATACAACAAGAATCAGTACGTCGCATGGCACGGTGCCAGTGCCGTCTACCACACCAACGTTCCTTCGGTGCCAATCCCCAGCGGCAAGATTGAGTCAAAGAAGCGAAAGGTGAATGTTAACGACACAAACTGGATGCTGGAACATGCGCGAGAAGCTAGGTATGGGATTATCAAACCACAAATAATAGATATCAAACTAATGAGACTTGCAGCACATTCAATGCTGGAATTAACGCCATCAGGAAGTTCAATAATGAGGGTGTCTACGACATTCACACCAACGTCATGCAGTACCCGGCAAATATGCAGCCGACTATTGCACGCATCGAGCAAGTAGCGCCAGAAGAGGAAGAGGCTACAAAGGGAAGCGCCATGTTCCCCCCGGTGCCCCAGAAATTGGTCAGAAATTTCTTTGTAGCAGATACATACCTCGAAACGCCGGAAGCTGGTGGTGCACCCGCCGCTGCCTACAGGTCAGATCCAGCCGATTTCCTGGCATCGTTTAACGGCCTGGGAGCTGTGTCGGATGAACTCAAGGATCTACTACCACCGGAGTGTCGAGAGGCATTTGACACCGCTTTGCAGAAGGAGGATGACTGGAGGTCACGCTGGGGTCCGGAGAGCACACACATGGCACGGCGGAACCCAACTATTGACAAGGCAATCGTTCCATTCAATATGAGCGGATGAAGCAAGCCTAAGATATGGCCCAATATATTGCCTATGTAGGTATTAATTCACCAGGAGCTCTGGACCAGGACACGAAATGAATGTAAGATAATACCAGGACTCTTGACGTGGGAGGAGGAATTGGGTTCAAAGACGGCGTTGGGGGCTGGCATACACAGGCGATTCCAAATAAGGAAATTTTCGAAGATTAGATCTGCATGCCAAGAAGTGCCCTTCAAATGTTGCATCTCAAAAATTGCCTCTTTAGGACTCTCCCCACACAAGATACACCTCGTGATAGGGGGGGCGTCGTATGTTTTTTCTCACTGAACATAGATTATAATTTGGTCTTACATCCTGAGTGGTGCGCATAAGTGTTGAGGATGTTTGAGGCTGTCGGTTAAACCGGACGCATCATTGAGGGGGAGCCCATTGTTGCGTGATATCAAGACCCCTTGCGTCTACGCACAAGTATAAACAGCCTTTGCTCCTCAAATAGTTCCCCCCCATTATCAAGTCAGCTCTTGTCTCATTCACATCCATTTGAGTTTCTTTCCTCTTTTTTTTTTTTACTTCTTTTGCAACAGAGAAAACGGTCCAAACTTTACTATCAGCCATGTCTTTTACTTACTTTACTTTATTGCCTTTTGAGATTCGAGAGGCGATATGGAAGCACTCCCTACCAACCAGAGAGGAGGACACAATAGAGACCTGTATCGTAGAGAACCCGGACAGGCTCGATTACCTCCCTAATGGGTTCGCCAACGGTCTGCCGGAAGAGACGCTGTTGGTGGACACCAACTATCCAGCTGCGCTGCACGTGTGCCGCGAGTCGAGAGAGTTTGTCCTCAACACGCAGCGCAGCGGCGTTGGGTTCCGGTACTCGCGAGTCAGAGACTGTCTGATCGCGTGCCGGCCCTGCCGTCCAGAGATAGACGTCATCTTTGTGCGCCACGAGGCCCTGGAGAGTATCTTTGACTTGGGCTTTTGTGACGCCGAGGTGGAGGATTGGATGAGCGAGTGGAGGAATATAGCTATAGAGTGCGAGGCCGGGTTCGGCTCGGGACCGCACCTGCTGAGGTCGCTGCTCTCGATACTGCCCAAGCTGAAGAGCGTGTCGATTGTGCTGGCCGACTCGTCGAGGGACGACAACGTGGCAGCCGAGCCGTTCCGCGCCCCCGTGGGGAGGTGCAGGCTCAAGTGGCTGGGGGGCGACGAGCAGAACCGGGTAGTCCTCACGGTGGCCATGTTCAACAGCCTGGTCAGCGGCGGGGTGGAGCTGGTGAACCACAAGTTCTCCCTCAAGCAGTTCTCCGACTACTACTGCAGACAGCTCGACTTCAAGGGGTGGGACTACATGTACCGCTGGAGGCTGCCCCCGACGGTGGAGGACGACTGGCCGCGCCGGGACGAGCGCAACCCGTCGGTGCAGGACCCGCGGCTGTTTGTCGCCACGTTTGAGGAGTACAAGCCGTACAGGGGCTGGGTGGAGACGTGCGGGAAGAACAGGCTTCCCATACCGGACTTGGATGCGCAGTACGACAGGCAGATGTCGTTTATGGACTATGTTCCCTTTGGGAGGAGGATTCTATGAAGATGAAAAAGGGGGTGGGTTGGGTGGATGAGGAGGAGGGAGGGTGAAGGAGAGATGCTGGTAACGAATTGATGAATTGTAATCAAGGCGTATTCTTGGATATCTTGTTTGATATTTTGTTTTAAAGAGTCTTTCTTTGTTTCTTTCTCGCGTGTCATTAGTCTTAGTGGTTGGAGAGAATGGAAAATAGTGTTGTGCTTGTAAAGCGTCAACTTGTATTTGATGGAACTGATATTGATTAAGCCCCCTCAAAGATGGCAACCATAAGTAGGATGTACATGTGACTTTAAACTACTTTTTTTTCGTAGCTGATGGAGTGTCAAGTGTTTAAAAAAATAGCTTTCCTCGTCCATGTTAAGACAATCATTATCCATTGCTCTCAAGTTCAAACGAGTTCAAACATATCATCAAAGTTCCAGGGTATGGTGATTTTGGCAGCTGAAGCTCTACCCTCGTAGGGGAATCCAACCACTATAACCTTCTTTCCTTCACGCAGTATCATACAAAGCCCAGTGGTCAGATGGCCGAGCGGTTATGGCGCCAGGTTAAGGTTACCTTAACAAGTAATTCCTGGTGGAGCAATCCTCGTGGGTTCGAATCCCACTCTGATCATTTCTTTTTTTTGCCTTTTTTGGCGACTTCCAGCATTTACTGACCATTATATATGTGTATGTATATATATATATACCACACCCACCCATAATGCGGTCTCCATTTCTGTGCTTTTTTTTTCCTTTTTTGTCAAGTCGGCTGTTATAGGCTGATATAGAGGCATATAGTCCGTATAGCAGCTCGTAAACGAGATGCAAAGTGTGGCAACGTCGTCTGGACTGTGAATACGGGAAATTACTTTACTCACGCATTCCCCCCTCCTCTCGTCCGTCTGACCCGCAGGACACATTATTACCAGATTCTTCCAAGATCCGCAAGAGGCTTGGGTATGCTGACCCCCTCCCATTACAAAATGAAACAAAGACAAAAGAAAACAAGGTCTCGACGGCTCGAAATTGCCCCCCTTCTGCATACTCGCAGAAACAACAAGTCACTGGGATTTTGCAAGGTTTAACCTGGAAATGGCAATTTGTATATACATTCCCACAATATATTTGGTGTTTACTCCAAAAAGAGGAAGGGGGGAAGAGGTGGAGGAAGTGGTGGTGGTGGTGGTGGTGGAGAGGAATGTTTGTATCCCCCTCCCCCATCTCATACAGGCATTGGTCTTGATCAATCACATTTGAGAAATCCAGGAAGGTTATTCTATTGGTCCGGATAGCTGGCCATGGGACATTTCCCCGGAATGAGGCAACCTTCTTTGACAGCATGGTGGTCACTGGTGCGTTGCAGTCGGTTAATGAGGGCCTGCTCGATGAAGCAATGGTTGGCTCGCAATGCTCTTTTGGAGGCCTTTGGAGATATGGAGCTGCGAGCAAGTCGTTCAATGGCAAGTCAAGTTGAAATAGGGGATTTGCGTCGTAGATTCCACCTCTGGGGGGGGGGGGGTATCAATACCGCCTTCATCCTAGGGATGATTCCAGGCAGACTTCAAGGAGCAAGTAACGACCCAATGTTGGGGACTGTTAACGTGTTCCAGATAACCACCTTCGCTCACATAGGTTGGGACTGGGGGATATATACCCGACATGCCTGTACACCAGTCAGGCACCCGTAAAGCTCTCCCATCTTCATGCAAGTCATTATCTCTGAGAAAGCAAGAAAGAAAGAAAACTGTGCATGATCTCCGTCCCTCAACCTGAAATTCCTCTGGCAGGCTGGGCTGCAAGAGTGGCTGTAGATGATGATGATGTGAGATCTGCCATATGTATACGCCTCTGTGTAGTTCTCAACAGTCTGTTGATGGTGGCTTATGCCTGATGCAAGCAAACGCTTGTAGAGAGGTGCGAATGATAATTGCCCCCGCGGTGGTTGTAGGCCGCCCATCCGACAGACATAAGGTAGCCATGAAGCAAAAAATCTGGTTTGTCTATTGGCACAAGCGAAATGCTCATTCAGATGCAGTCCATATGAGTCATGAAAGAACCACAACCTTGACAGGCGGTACTGCAGTGTGTTCTGCAAAGGCCTTGTCGAGACACACACACGTGCACACATGGGCGATGCAAGCCCAAGAAGAGCCACCTATGAAGCATGCCGGCAAAGGTCCTTACCTTGCTAGCCCTTGTCGCAAATCACATCTCCTGCAGCATCTCGAGGGGCTTTCTTTTTCATCCCATCGATGAACCACAGCCATCCATCCCATGGCGAGCAAATTCCGCCTTGCTCGCTTGAAAAAAAAATCAGCCGGCACGGAGTGATCCGAGTGGTCCCATAGATCCCGTGGAAGCTGTGTCAATCTATTTCTTAGTTTACCCGTAGCTCCCCGTTCAACAAGACAGGTTGGCTGACAGGGCCTTTCTAACCCTACTTTTTTTCTCCTCTCGTCTTTCTCCCCCTCATCTTAATGCATGGCGGAGACCGTGGGGTATGTAGCCGCCGACCACATGATTTGCAAAGGACAGACTTGGCCGCGCACCACCCACCATCCATTCCCAGCCGCATGCATGCATAGTATATGGATGTGGAAGGTCATGGATATGGAAGCCCAACCTCTGGGCTGACAGGTAAAGCGGGCGTAGGGTATTGACACAGAATGGTTTCTGGCAATTCTTTTCCTGTTTTTTTTTTTTTGCATGTTTGCCATACATACACACACGCGCACACACGCATACACATACATACCGCATGCGTATAGGTAATCGAACCTTGTTCATAGGGGAAAATGCAATAACCACCTTTCCAATGTGCAAGTAAGAATAATAAGACCAGACGGAGACAATAATACCACCTGCAATGCGGCCGAGGATTTCCGTTGCCCAGGAAGAGATTCTGCGGGATTAATTAGCTCTGCATTCGGCTCATGCAAAGCGGGAACTTGAGGTTACCATTGCACTCTTTGTGTTCTGTAGGTACAGATTACTACTTCGGCCATTCCAGGCTCGTTGAAGTAGGTAATCTCACCAGTCCCAGTCCGTGTCAGACCTACAGGGTAGCGAAATAAAAGAAGCATCGAGACTCGGTACGGCATGATGAACCTCCTCCGGACGGAGCATCAAGATGCGGGACGACGTCATTGTACGGGGCTGGATCTCTTAGGATAGTGCCGCTGAGCTAGTCTATATCTGGTGATACCTGAGAAGGATTAGTACGCAATCAAGCAATTAAACAAATAAGCCTAAAAATATCATTGCAGTTAGGGCCTGTTAGGTATGAGTGTGTGTGCTGGCTAGCCATGGTGCCATGTACTGGGACGAAGAGTGAAACTTCAACTCCTCCATCAGTTGATGAGAGTTGCTTTCACCACATCGGTCTTTCTTAACATGTCTTGTAAAACTGAAACTTCAGTATTACTTGTAGCATCCAGTTTGACAAGCTTGGCAAAGCGCCTAGACACAGCACCTGTGCCCCAGCCTGTGATCCCGGACTGGAAAACTTGGGCATGAGGAATCATGGAAATAGAAGTGGCTGTGGATGGCGTTGAAAGGTGCCTTGTATGGATGCCAATGACTTGAATCCTGTGTTCCCCAAGCCGTCTTGGATCGTGAGTTATGGACTTTCAACATCGTGCATGCTTCCATCATACACCGGCGGCATTCTTTTTTCACCCGACCACATGCCATTCAAAAAGTCTCAAATTGAGCATTTTTATGATTCAGTTCGGTCCCCTCACCTGCACAGGCATCGTAACGCCATCCCATTTCGTGCACTGGAGAACCCCGGAGTAGAGTGCTTGACTGTTTTTGGCAGCACGTTTTTTGCATTTTCGCATTCGTCTTCTTAAAACGGTACCGCGTTTGGCGGAGTATTAGGGTCAATGTGGAGGCATGTCACGGAGTAATAACAGCTTGCGTTGCTTTGCTTTGCCTTGGGGGTTTTTTTTTGTGTGTGCGCCTAACCTGCAAAGGGCCAATGTCTGAGGCTACCATTGTCATGGATACAATGATACCTAAGCCCGCAGTTAGCTGCAGGAAAAATTTCAGAGAGATTGTCAAGCGATCGTGATGGAGATGGAGAACGGGGACCCTCATCGCTTTGAGCATTAGTAGTAAAAATATTACTACTACTTGTACATATGCACCTCGGAATGGTCAGAGCCCCCCCTCCCGATGAAGGGTGTTGCATTTCTTCCCCCCCCCACGCGTAGCAAGAGGACCCTTCATAACCAGGTTTGCTGCTTGATGACGACGTCGGTGCACTTTCTTCGAATCAGGCAAAGGACATGACAAGCAGCCGAAAGTCTGTGAGCAAGGAACCACAAAAGCAATGCAGATATCCAGCCAAGAAGAAAGAGAGAGGGAAAAAAAGAGAGAGACAAAAATACACCCGTCATACTGAGCTCAAGTTTGTGACTCTGTGTATTGTGCGTGTAAGCGTGTCAACGACTCGCGTTCCGACTGTCCGGGACTATGATGTGTCATCTGCTTCTTTGTCGTAACCATCAATCATCATCATGGCATGGCATGGCAACTTCTCATGATGGATGTGGCAGAGGAAGAACAAGTCTCTAGCATTTACCCTTTTACCCCTCCCCCTCATCCATCCGAGAATGCATTCCCTCGGACCAGTCAACCAGTCATGGCCTCACACCGCTCCGTACCCACAAAAATCTGGCTTGTTTGGCGCTTACGAGTGGTGACCTTTCAAATTTTGAACAAGTAGGTAGTTGAGCTTTCGGGTGATGCAGGGGGTTTTGAGGACCAAGCGGACAACAGAGACTGCCCCAGCAAAAAAAAAAAAAAAAAACGCCCTTTCCCCCCCTCATCGAAGACATGGCCAATGCAGGTGGCAGGCTGGTGCATCCGCCCCAGAGGCACGCGGCGGCAATAAGTTGCATAGTAATGCTCCCACGGATCAATATTCGGGCAGCCAGTCCAATCAAGATCCAGAAAACCCTCGGCCACCGACGTCGATGGATCCTACCCGGTGTTTGGAGTCTACAAGACGGCTTTGACGGCGTTTGATGGAATGAATCACACAGCAAGGAAGTGTTGCTAAAATGTGTGGCCGCCACCTCATGTGTCTTGTCCACAAAGGTACAGGAGTACAAAGATGGCCGTGTCCGGCATGTACTACCTATATGATCATACTTCTGCCTGTCTGTTGGGAATATGACGAGATGGCGTGGCCTTGCCCATCAAGATCCTGCTGGCTGACGGCATGGTGGCAACGTGAATCGATTCACTGCGTATGTACATACTGTACCACCGACCAGGTACACCAACCCGCTGCAAGTATACGAAAGCTGATGAAATAGGCAACGATTATTATGTGGAGATTCACGAGAGGTGTAAAACACGAAGCGTCATCGGACGTCTGGGGCCGTGTCAATGCTGGTTAGATCTTAGAATATCCATTCCCCGTCAGTCATTCAAATGTTTGAATCCCATCTTTCAGCTTCATGCACAGTATGTCTGGCCTTGGAGTGGCTAAAGTCGTGCATCATTCATGCCTCGCACAAGCTCCACCTGTTGCGACAGAATAGTCGAGGAATATCATTGATCCATCCGTAGCGGAAGCTCCGTTGTGGACTATCCAGGTTGCGGTGAAGACAAGATCTGAGCCTTTTAGGATGCAAATAGTTATCTCCACAATGATTTAGGCCATGCAGGAAAAAAAAAGTTTTTCCCTAGCCTGGTGTGAGGGGAACGGAAAACAAGACACCAAGACAAGAGAAAAAGCAACGGATCATGTATCACCGTTTAGGTAAGTTGTCTCCGATCTTGTTGAAGAGGTTGTATCCTAGTAAAGGTAAAATCCCCCATGGTGCGCAGAAGCAAGCATACTCTGGTCTGGTCTGGCAAGGCTTGCAAGGTTGCCAGATGTCAACCTCTAACAACATCGATGACTGGTTCTTGTTTTGAGGACGCAAGCGCCATTGAAAAGGAGTCACACTGTAAGGAGTCACAGTAATGAGCCACGAGTGCTTACCAAGCCTACCCTGTATTCGAGAATCCAGGGAGGCTCATAACAGTAAACCGAGGCTGATCTTTGTCCTCTATCTCAATCAAAGCGGGTCGACCCCCTTATTCTCGCCATCATAACTGGACAGATGAATCTTAAGCACATGTTCAACAAGTATTCACTTGTAAATCCCAAGTACTGTATGTATTTCGGGTTGTCGGTACAAACGAAGGCAAAGGCAGCAGTGATGAGCCGCCTCTGCTCCGTATATCCAACCATGCTTTGACACGCCACAACTAAGTTATCGTGGGCTTCGCTTAAGGTCGTAGTCATCCAGGCCGTCTGTTTGATTAAAGCACGCGTCGCGTGAGATCCTGAATCTTAACGACCAGTAACAATATTGGCCCGACATTTTTCATTTTTATTTAGTGACTGAAATCTTACGAGGCGAGCTTGTTGGGAGGCAGACAGCCCCCCCAGGGCGTTGGTGTAGTAAGCAGACCGCTTGGTTCTGTTGCAAAGCTGGTTGACAATCCTGCCAAGCTGATTGGCTGATAGCTTCAATGCTTTCCCATAACAGAACATCGGTCTGCCCTGTGGAAAAAAACATCGAGGCTGAATATGCTGAAAGCGTCAAATGGCGCCTCAAACATGGAGTAGATGACAGGTATTTTCATTATGCTTGGCATCTAAGTTATTGACATCAGACCGCGCAAACCGTGTCAGGATGTTCCTCGCTTCACCATGCTGCGGACTCGGGAAGAGTCTGTCAGCAGGCATTCCAATCCTATTGCCAGGCACCAGTTGGAACAGGAGGTTGAGACCATGTCTAAAATTGGATCAAGGAGAAAGGGAGAAGCAAAACGTATGATCTCTGGAAAACAATACCTTCTTCTTTTGCTTTCCTTCAACTTGAAGAGGTCAATTGTGTGGGCACAAGCGTGCTGGCCCTAGAAAGCCTTATCCATTGCTGCTGTCATGGTTATTGAACAGAATACGGTTTGCAGGGCATCTCCGACACTTCCAATTCAAATCTTAGTGACTCCACATACACAGCACACGGGCGGTAACGGTAGTAAGGCAGGGGTGCTTCTCCGGACATTTGTCCATGCTACCCTTCGTGCCAGCGCCATGATTGTGGTTCTCGCCGACCAACAGAGAAAAAAAAAAGGGTCTGTCGCACCAGGTAGGGTTTTCGGGTCGTGCGGGATTGATTAAAGTCATGTGTTGAGCTGGATCTGTGACGAACTGGCCCATGTTTTCCATCCTAACGGATACGCCGTTACCGCTACCATAATACCATATTGACTTTTTTTCTTCTTCTTGTTGCTCTCCTCTCCTCCGACGGTCGGCAGCAGAGATTGAGATGGATGTTTGTAATAAAGCAAACAAGACTTATGAACGAAAATATTCACTGCTCTGACCGCTAAGGCTATCGCATGAAAGATATTGGATAGTTGCTTCATGTAAAACGTTTTGTTTTAAAAACAAAATCGCCCTGATGCATGAGGTGTAGGAGAATGGATAGAATACCATTTGCGGACTGGTTATTAGTGGTAGAAAGATCAAAGATTCTGTTTATCAACTGGCCTTTTGCCTGCATGAAGCCCCACATCGAGATCATCGGCGGTTCTTGGTCGTTGTGGGTTTGCGGATTCGTTGCCGACTCCAATTAAAATCAAAGAAAAGGAAAAAAAATCACATCGACCAGGACGCGCGCTGCTGGGTGAACCGTCGTAGGAGGCACGAAGATAACTCTATGGATCCGGTGCTAGTCAACCACTGGATCGATAGCTACAGTGGATCTGAGGCATTTCTCTCCGCATTCTCCGTCAATTGAGCTGGAGTGAGGAGTCCTGCATGTACGAGTACGTGCAAAATACTTGGACGTACATGCTGTACGTACAGACGCACATACACAACTTAGGATGCATGCCAGTGCATTGGCTTCCCCGTCTAATATGCAGCTTCTTGTTCCAGATGGAGGGATTGGGAACCATCAAATAGAGCCCAAGTTGACTGGGCGGTTACTGATGGCTGACTGCTGCCGAAACCGAGAAAGGAGCGCCTGCTGCTGCTGCTGCTGCTGCTGCTTCTTCTTCATTCTTCTTCTTCCGGAATGAGAGGGTATGCTGCCTCGGTCTAGCAGTCCTCTAATAGAAGGTAAGCAAGAGAATGGTCGTGGCTTGGACAAGCCGCATCTTTCTTAGAGAACGTCCCGGGTAATACGCGGATAGGCGGACGGACTCTTAACGTCTCCCGCTGTCTCCATTCTGACGTCCTTTTGTCTTGAACGATCAGGGTTTGGTGCTCCGCTTGTGTGTACATATCTGTAGCCTCTACGGAGTGCTCTGTGGGCAGGTTGGCGGACAGGCACAGCACCGCCCCAACTGTGATTTATTGAAGGAGCAAGATTGTTCTCATGACCCTTATCCTATCTCAGGTTGAGTCCGTGTTGGAATCGATTGATCAACATGCAGGGTCTGCCGTCCAAACCGTCCTTACCCGGGTCGAGTATCGTGCTAATATCGAGCGACTGCTCCACGGGGGTCTTTAGTCTGCTTTGTTTCGTGACTCGCAGAATTTCTTCGTTCGAGAACAGACAGGGCATTGACAACAGTGCCAGAGGGCCTTGGCGGATTGGTGGATACGGCCGTAGGCGCGATTCCCTTTTAAACGGAGCGTGCATTGCAACCTCAGACCTGCACTGCAGACACTCCTTGGCTTCCGTTTTGACCACCCCCTTCAATTTTCATTTGCGTCACTTGCCATCAGGCGACCTGTCGAGTGGTGGGTGACAGAGAACTTGAGCGGTACAAACATGTGAGTGGTCACGACTTTTGGAGGGCTGTGAAATTTGGGAAATTTAATATCACCTAGCTGAATTAGGACGCTCTTTACTCCTATTTCTTTCATCCAAATACGGAAGAACCAGGGCTATATGAGTTGGGAGAAGAAGCCATTGCAACAGTGACAGATGGGTGGATGGGTTGTCTGGTGTCAGAGGTGGATAAGATAAAGAGTCAAGATAAAAGAAAGAAAATTTTCTTCTGTTTGGTCTTCCTGAGGCAGAGAATTGGAAAGCGAAACCATTGACAACGCTCGTGCACTTGCCCTGGTGGACATCCATGGGTTTGGCACCAGCCTCATCCTGCTGCGAGCAAGACAAAAGGTCACTCTGCTGTACCTGTAGCCACTTCAGTGGTCCTCGACAGGCTTCTGGTGGCAACTGTATCAACGCCCCCCCCCTCTTCTGAGCCAAACATAGCCCGCCTAGGGCACACCTCTTATCCACAAAAAGGACCCCCCCAGAGCCCCCTAAAATGGCTCCTCAAGCTCCTCTCCAAGCCCCCCAACCATCCATTCATAGCACCTCGAGTCTGACCCCCCTTCTCATGTTCCTCATTTAGGTACGTACTTGTGTGAGGTGCATTTTACGATGGCCCTGCACGAGCCAATCGACTAGCGCGTAAATGCACTAGCCTCTTCCATTCTTGGCAAATTTGACGCAGAGAGACGCAAAGACTGGTCCCAGAAAAAAACAGGTGAACCATGGGAACAGGTACCCTAGCACGGCGAAATGGGAGGATAGAGACTTTGTGTTTTTGTTACCACCATCCCGCTAAGACTCCTCCTAGTTGTCCCGTCAGTGGCACGCTGGTCATGGCAAGATGGTCCCAGTTGGCAGACCAGACCTCCCCACCCCCGAACGAAACACAGTCCATGGTGGTAGGGGAAGGAAAAAAAAAAGGATCCCTGACGGAACATCAACGGGGTACTGTGAGTACTAGTAGTTGAGTACTTTGTACGTAACCGTAGTTTTGGTGGGTTGACATTGTACCTTTCTCACCCAAACTTGCACAAGCACAGTCTAATGTGTGGGCACCCATACCTATTCCGTACCTACCAAAACATAAATAAATAAAAAAAAAAAAAAACAAGACCCTACCTTAGTAGTACTCCGTACACTGCACTGCACTCTTACAAGTACCAGGTCACAAAGTACCCCCCCAGGAACCTGACGCTTGTCGCATGCACCCACCGGCCAGTGCCCACTGCCCACTGCCCTGTGTCTTGTTTTTTTCGCCTGCCTCGTTGTCACTGTAACCTTGGAGCTGGTTGAGCCGCCCATACCCAGAGCCGGAGCCTTGACCTTGCTTTGCCATTCACTTTCATACTACTAGTACTTGTATCTACAGACCTCTCGCACATTTGCATTTCCACCCTCTCACACCACACACTCTCTCCATCCCATCTTCCTCCAACGCTTTTTTCTTTTCTTTCTTCAACCTCCCTTCCCTCCTCTCCTCCACCGAAATTCCGAATCCGCCGAATTCTTTGACAAGCCTCGTCACGAGCTCAACGTTTTTTTGTTGTTGTTGTTGTTGTTGTTTTGTTCGTCGACGTCTGGATTCAGGTTTCTCGAGTGAACCGACCCTCCGCTGCCTCTCAGTTTCGCTGCTGTGCAGGCTTGTTGCTCCTTGTGTTCCTACGGAATTACACTGCAGTGGCCGGTAACGATACGACTTCTTCTGCTTCCTTTTGCAGTTGGCACTGTCGAATCTTCCAACCCCTCCAACGGCATCTCTTCTTCGAGAGGTTAGTTTCACCTGCCTAGCCGTGAACAATCTGGACTCCTGTGTTTGCCACTTTCGTCTTGTCTCTCCTCCTACCGCCTATTCTTCGACAGCCATCCTTGTTTGGACGATACTGTCACGCGATACGCTCAACGATTCTTGATATACGTGGGACTCGCCTTTCGAATAAGCATCGGCGACGAAAGTTAAATCAAATCATCTAACTTCGAACTACCCTCGCGCTGGAAAGCATATTTCCCTTGACACGCGCCAGCCAACTCTTGCGAACTGAACTGCCTTTTGGATATCATCAACTACTTTGAACACCACCGTGGCCAACACAGAGTCTCCTGTGTTCATCATCTTCTTCGAGACATTATTCTAACACTCTACTTGTGCAGTGCTTTCTCCAACCTTACGCCTTTCATTTTCATAACCTTATTTCCGGCCACAATAGCTGAGCTTTACGCGAATAGGGATATTTGAACCCTGGACGGTTTCATTCTTCATCAACCGCTCAAGCATCACTTACTTCTCGCATCCTTCATCTTCCCACCTTCTCGACCTCTCTGCACTGTTACTCATTACGACGGTACGGATAATTCGTAAATGGCTTTGTCGTTCCAGTAAGAGCATACTCGATATTCTCTTTCCTCGTTTGCGCTGCCGCTCCATCTCTTCGCCAAGCCAACCACCTTTCTCACTCCAACGCTCTTCTTCCGCGTTGTCATCTCTCTCTCTGTGTGCCTGTCGCCGCAAGAGAGTTCTTCATCCCCGACAAAGATCCCCTTGATCTTCGTCGGACTTCAACCCAACCTTCATCATGCCTGGAGGCGTCTGTGCTGTCCTCGACTATGAGGTCGAATTGATGGCCGAGTATGTCGCAGAGATGGCGACGCGTGTTGTCACCCCCGAAGCCAGCGTCACTGCGGCGTTTCGAAAATTCGTGAATCAAATCCTTACCTCGACACGTCTCCCGAGTACGACCATTCTCCTTGGCATGAACTACCTTGCCAAGAGGATCAACGCTATGAAAAGCCAGGGTCCGTACAAGGCTTCCGAGGGACAGGTTTGGCGATACCTCACTGTCTCACTTCTCCTGGGATCCAAGTTTTTGGATGACAATACTTTCCAGAACCGATCCTGGTCCGAAGTCAGTGGTATCCCTGTTGCTGAACTGAATGCTCTCGAATTCGACTGGGTTCAGGCCATGAGCTGGAGACTTTACGTCAATCTCGATCTCAGCAAGGACTACCAGGCCTGGCTCGAGAACTGGCGTGATTGGCAACAGATGAAGAAGCGACAGGCTGCCCAGGCTAACAGGGAGCGCCTGGCCGCTCTTGTCCCGGCCATCGATACCGATCTGTCGAGATACGGAGGCAGCCGTTGCTCTCCTCACTCGCGCTACATTCAGGCACAGATTGCCGAGTACGAACGCTATCAGGCTATGAAAGCACAGCAGCATTCATATCGCTCTCGCGATTCTACTTGGGCACACAACCCTTGGAATGCGCCGCTTACTCCCCCAGACTCGGGCTATGGCACACCGGAATACACTTCGTCCGCGACTTCCAGCAACGCTCGCTATAATGAGTGGTTTGCTCAAGCCGCCGCCCAGTACACCAGTCGGTACCCACACCCTCCCGCTCACAGCACCTTCTATCCCAATCGCCAGTCATCTTATGGGTCTCACTACTCATACCATCACCACAATTGGGAACATGGCACTGGAGAATGCTCCTGCCAGAACTGTGCGGAGCCTATGAAGCAGACTTCCTACTTCATGTCTCATGGCTATGGTCAGCCAGTCATGGGTTGAGATGAACATCAATCTCTTTTTCCCTCCATCGAGTAAAATTGATCTTGAGGGGGAATTTTATTTCCTTTATCTGTCTTTGAATCAAAATTGGCGCGGAACTTGAATTTTAATGGTTACGAGATTCACTATTTTCCTAAGAGGACGCGTGTTTTCAGATACCCCCGGCACGAAAAAAAAGTCGACCACGCGATCAGTTTTCAGCACGTCTCTCTTCCAGCCGTCATGGAGAGGCATCACGCCGTGGCCTCTGTTGACAGAGGCGTGACCCACAGAATTGGTCATGCTCTTGGACAGACTGTCCGGCTTTGGTTAGCCTTGATGAGACGGCGCATTCCATGTTTATACGTTCATAATGGTCCGGTACGGCGCATTGGTAATATCACTTTTCACGTTAAAAAGCCCCCCGCGAGGTCGATGGATTTGGTTTCTCGGTTTCTGAGCTGCAGTTCAGCTCTCCACAGGTGTCCCAACGACAGCAGTATGTGGATGAACTCGGAACCCTGCGTACCAATTCTGGACGCAGCCATCATTGCACACACGGCGGGCGAGACCCATTCATTTTCTTATTTTTCTTCTTCTTGCGATCCTTGATGTGATCGCCTTCATATCACATTGCACATAGACTTGGTATTGATACCATACATTGGTATCGTCATAGATCTGGAAATCGGCTCGCTAGGCACTACCTTTCTTTGGCAGCCGCTTGCTTCGAGGTTCGTGAGTGCAGCATGAAGTTGCACTTGAACAGGCACACGTGTCTGGATCGAGTTATTTCCGCGTCGAGGTTTGAGGCCGCTACAAAGTCCATGTTTATATTCAAAGCGGTCGAGATGCCGTCCCACTTTTCCTGGACTACGTGCAACGACGCTTCTTATCTGACGCGGAAGAGACTCAAAAGTTTGGGATTAGTACATATGACACTTTCGTTGCTTGTGGCGGGGTTGGTGTCAGTAAAATGGGATTTTCACGAGGGGTTCTTTGCATTGTTTTAAGCGGGTAAAACGGGGATTGGGTCGGTCTTTTTTCTTTTTCAAAGTGCGTTTATTCATTCTACCATTTCACGATATTGCATTCTATCGACGAAACCGGATCGACACGCTGGCCTTCAAGTTTATGATCAAGCTGGTTGAATGGTCTCCGGGATTCTTTTCTTTTTCTTCTTCTTTTCTTCTTTTTATTATGAGATACTAGACGTCTTTGGCTCATGGGTCGGCATCAGTAGAAGAGGGGGGTTTCAATGGGATGGTGGTTTTCTCTGTCTGGGTTTAATGAGGCTTCTTGTGTGGGGTGAAAGTTGGCAAACATGTCACGTTCACGTCAAATTACTTCATGTTGTGGGATTGGTTCTTTAGGGCAAAGGGGTCGGTTGCTTGGGATCGTTGGTTGACGATGATGCTTGAGGCACGGTTGGGATGTGCAATCTTTTTTTTTTCTTTTCTTTGACGATCTGGCGTGGGTGCAGCAATCGTCAAGCCTTCACTGTTCATGTATTACAAAAGGAGGTTTGGGCGGCATGACCAGTTGTCAATTGTGAGGACTACCACCTCACACTATATCAATCTGAGGAGATACCTGCTGCCTTTCGAGGCAGCACCCTAAGTGTTAGAATACAAATCAAATGATATCAGAAATACTCCACTTGATACAATTTGTCGTCTTGCATCGTGAAGCATCAATTGTGTGTTCCTCTCTTTATTGTAGATACATGAGCAGCTCCGTATTGACCTGCGCTGTCTCGGATTTCACAGTGCGGCAAAGCAATTGGGCTTTATTACTGGACTCCAAGGGTTGGTGATGTAATATCTTCACGGCTTACATTACAGCAAGTGTGCGACTGGAGCCAGACGAAGCTCTGCACCACAACGCAATTACGAACATGATGTGGTAATGATGATATACTCTGTTAAATATGACATCTAGCTAATATCTCATGATTGCGATTATGTCACTTGGCTCGGTTAAAAGGACCTCTATTTTGCAAATTGCGTCGCGATCAGGTCGGCAATGCCGTTGAAAGCAGTCTCTCTGGCTTCCACAAGCTGATTCCAAGTTTCCTGGCTCGTGGTGCCGGGCAAACCGATAGATATATCCTCCTTGTCTTGAAGGAGCTCGACGTAAGTCTTTTCCGTGAACTCGTCGACTGGCATGCCCATGAGGCGACCGTCAGGGCCGCTGTGGTCGTGTATCTCGCCTTACAAGGGACGTGTCAGCCACAAACTCGATTTGCCAATATGTTAAAGAGGGTGGGTCTTACTTTGAACCATGGGAGGAGAAATGTCAATGAACCTGACGTTGGAGCCCTTGTTCTCGCGGCGGAGGCAGTCGAAGAAGGCTCGGAGGGCGGCCTTGGAGGCGGAGTAGGCGGACAGGGTGATGGCGGGGACGAGGGATATGTGCGTGCCGGTGACGATCAGGCTGGTGGGATAGCCCTTGGCTTGGAGATGGGGGAGGAACTTGATGCTGAGGTTGACCAGGGAGGTGAAGTTGGTGTCGACTTCATGGTGGAAGGCGTCGAGATCGACTTCTGTGGGCTTGGAGAGCGGGACGGGCTTTTGGATTCCTGAGTTGAGGAAGACGGAGTCCAAGTCTGGGTACTCTTTGACGACTCTGGGGGATGTCTGTTAGCGAGTGTATGCTATACTTGGGGTTTCTTCTTCTTCTTCTTGATGGGGCTCGTACTTGTTCACAAAGGCATCAAGACCAGCCTTATTGGTGATGTCGAACTGAATCGAGCTAGCGCGTTCGGCTCCGTGCTTCTTGACGAATGCGTCGAGTCTCTCTTGACGACGGCCGACGGCAATGACTTTGGCTCCCTCCTGGACGAGCTTGTCTGCCATGGCAGCGCCGATGCCAGAGGTGGCACCGACGAGGAGAACGCGCTTGTACTGGAAGGGCATTTTGTTGGTAATGTTGGGTGTAAGTTGGAGGCTGTTGCTGATGTAAGGTGTGTTGAGAGCTTTGGTATCTTATTCAAGTACCGAACTGAGGATGATGATGATGATGATGAGGCTGGATGAATGTCTGAGCCGGATGCCTTCATCTTTTATACTCAACTGCCCCCAGAGCAAGTAAGCTCATTAAAGCTCCTCATCATAATGCCAGTTTTGATCCTCCGGATTTAAAGGAATATAGAATCGAGCTTCCATGAGGGTTTCCCGGAATTTAGGCCCCCTTTCTTGCTTCTAACCTCCGGGGGCCTGTGAATCGTACACTGTCTTTTTCTATCATTACTCCATGTTGTCTTGAGGAGTGGGAGCTGCAGGACGATGAAGGTCCGCATTTAGCATATCATCAACGGAACGCTAGCCGCTTATGTACTAGTCATTACCGTATCCTACCAGACCCTGTGAGGGAGGGCCCCACTCCGGAACGCTAACCCGTTATAGAAACGCCATTGAGTGCCGGTGGATCCCCGTCCGCGACGTCGTCACTTACAATCACACTCCGTACTCGCGCACCATCTGTCGGACTCGCATCTCTCTGGATTTATCCAAATAGCCTTCTTTGAACTCTATGCGGATCTACATGCTCCAATCACCTAAATTGCTTGCATAAGGAAGTTCTCTTTACTATCGTCATCATCTCCGGTTGAACCTTTAGATCCGTCTGTAACGGCGGAGCCTCCTATCATGGTATATCGGGGGCAGCCGTCTAAGGATTGTTTGGCATGTAGGAAAAGGAAGCTTCGGGTAAGGTCTTAAATGCAAGGTTGTTGGTAAAGGCATCTACTAACATTCGCTCTTTCACCGGCATTAGTGCGATCTAAAGAAGCCTGGCTGTGGCCAGTGCAAGAGGGCGGGCATTTCATGTGCTGGCTATCGAGACCCCAAAGATCTCATCTTCCGGGACCAAACCCGCATGGTTCATCAGAAAGTGTCTGCCGCTAACTCCAGAGCACTGCTACCTGTATCTACAAATCACGGCCCGCTGCCTGTCTCTGGCGTCCCCCTTGGCTCCATTCACACACTACAGCCGGCTTGGGTTGTCCGCGCCCGTCATGACTTCTTTGCCCATTACGTTTTTGGCATGTCGGGAAGCTATGACATGCTGGCCGCTCTGTATCGAGAGGCAAAGCTGGGTGATCACCTCGCAACAAGCGTCGACGCCGCTAGTCTTGCTTTCATGGCCACGAATCGTCATCCTGGAAGACCGGAGCTCTTACGGCAGGCCACTGAGCACTATACGATTGCTCTTCGACGTTTGAACGAGGCCCTGTCTTGTCAGAAAACTCTGGCTGCTGATTCAACCTTGCAATCAGTGCTCCTATTGGACCTATTCGAGAAGATGGTCAGTCGGAATTTGACAACGGCTGCTTCTTCATGGATGGGCCATGTGTACGGCGGCACAATGATAGCCAAAGTACGCGGCTCTCGTAACCTGCAAAGCTATGTCAGTCGCCGGCTGGCAACCAGACTCTACATCACCCTTGTAATAAGCTGCGCTGTTGCGGGCAAAAGGATCCCCGATGGACTTGGTGAACTGAAGCTTGGTCTCGACTCCTTGTACCATGATAAGCATGACATGAAGTGGAGGGTCACGTCACTGAACCAGGACATCGTCAACTTTCGGGCAGATATAATTGAAGGCAGGTATACTGAAAATCGGGACATCGTCGCCGAGGTCAAAAGACTCGATGGTTTGTATTGTGCCATCGAGGCGTCGCTGCCATCGGGTTGGGACCCCAAGCGTGTCGCTGTTGGCGATGATAATGTCGCCGAGAGTCGCCTGGTTTTGGGGGACTATTACGAGCTTTATGACAACCATGAAATCAGACAGGTATACAATGTGATTCGAACAATGCGGATCCACCTGCACCTCCTCGTCCAGAAATACTTGACCTCCGAAGACGACATGGAGTCTTCCAAAGCCATCATAGAAGAGTGCGTCTTGCACATTTGCGCGGGCGCGCCACAGTTTCTGCTTCCAGGAGTCCGTCCCGAGAACGGCATGCCCTTCTCCCCCACGCAGATACTGGAATGCTTTACGATTCTGGTGCCCCTTTACTTTGCCGGGCACGTATCGGCGAACCCCGCGGTGCGGCAATGGGCCATTGGGGTTTTGAGGTACATGGCGGAGGTCGGAGGGATCGAGATGGCGCAGAGGACTGCTGATACTCTGGAATTCTCACCGGAGGTACAATACTGGGAAGTGTATGCAATGCTGGGAGGTTATGCGTTTGCAGTTTGAGTCTAGTGTAGGCTGCGTTTGTGCGGAGTGATGTTGGGTGGTTCAGGGAAGAAGGAATATTGTCCATTTTTTTTGGATTGTTTACAGGCTTCTTACCAGACGGAAACTACCCCCCTCCTTTTTTTTACAAACTGTATATGTAAGTTATGTATTGAATGATTCCATGAACTCAGTCATGCGAGAGGCAAGAAATTATATGGGAGCTGAATATAATGTTGTAAAGTGCGATATTATTAATATATTGATAGTACTATCTATCAAGCAAAATAGATAGAAGAGCAATAGTAGATAACGAGAGAAATAGAGAGAAACAAGAGAAATAGAGAGTAATAAGAGAAATAACGAGAAACAATAGACACCAACCTGTCTGCTATGTTCGGGGGTGTTATTCCCCCCCACTTGCTGCTCATGGCACAGTGCGTAATTTACATAATGCACTCTCAATTCTCTGCCCTTTTTTTCCGACAGCAATCCAGTGAGACTCATCAGCACGACTACCATTGCGCGTAGCTCACTTAAAGTATCTTGACACTCGTTGCGCGACTCTCTGGTAAAAAGCAGTATCTGAATTATTCTCGTGAATTTGGCCTTCGGAATAGTCAGAGAACCTATTCTTAGACGAAGTAGAAGAAGAAGAAGCTTTCGCTTTACTATTCCCTTCTACCCACCAGCCACCTACATTCTAGTTCCTCTTCCCATCTTGCAGCCCTGCAGTACAACCATCACACATACACGCATACACGCATACACCATGGCAGGGCGCTTTGTCTCTGGCGGAACTATAAGCTCTGGCGGTGAAACTGCTCAAGATGAACCAGTCATAGAAGTAAGGGAGCCTTTGGTCAAGAAGAATACGGAGTGGGAGGCCGTTCAGCAAGAGCTCGAGGCGGAGCGCAAGAGGAGAGAAGAGCAGCGCCTCAGTGCCGCTACGGGGCAGGAACAGAGTCTCTACGATATTCTTCAAGCCAATAAAGGTAGGTTTCTTTTTTTAAAGTATTTTTTTAAGTATTTTTTCTTTTCTTTTTTGGATTAATTACTGGGATGGGTTTATAGCGTGGTATGAAAGGAGGAGGAAGAGCAGCATACATGTGGGGGAAAAAAGGTGCGGTGAAAGCAGAGTGCTGATACGTGCGATCCAGCGGCCAAGCAAGCGGCGTTTGAGGAGCAGAACAAGATAAAGAACCAGTTCAGAGCGCTGGACGATGATGAGATAGAATTCTTGGACGAGGTAAGGGCCAGGGAGAGGCAGGAAGAGGAGCGCGTAAAGAAGGAGACGGAGCAGGGCCTCAAGGCGTTTAGAGAGAGGCGCAAGATTGGCGGCGCTGCGGCGGTGGGGGACGACGGGAGTTCCAACGCTCCGGAGAGGCAGGATGAAGCTGGGGGCGAGGAGGAATGGGCGGTGGGTGGGCGCAAGAGGAAGAGGGTCAAGGAGAGGGAGGTGGTCAAGGGCGTGAAGAGGAAGACCACCGACGAGAGCGTCCCGGAAGCATCCCCCGCAAAGGAGGAGACGGCCAAAGAAAAAGATGCAGATGCCGTGGCGGCAGAGAGGGAGAAGAGCAAAGACAAGGCGAACCCTCCAGTGACACAGGAAAAGAAGGGGTTGAGTCTGGTCGCCTATGGCTCAGACGACAGCGACGACGAGTAAGGCGAGCAGGATATCAGACGATGAATATTGAAAAGGGGAGTAGCGTTGCCGTCATGAATTAACCAAGTATCAAAAGCTGGGTATATATATCAAGAATCCTCTATAATTTTTTCCCCCCTGCCCTGCTTTTTTGTTTTCCTTCTCCACGAAAACCCCAACCAAAAAAAAAGGCTTTTTTTGATATACAATAAAATTGTTGTACAAAGATATGCCACCACATCCCGATGTCATGTGCATGCTACATACTTCATTCGTCATTCGTCATCCAGGTTGCCCACGTTGGGGCCCTTGGGTTTGCTCTCAAATGCGCTCGCACCCCAGCGGAACAAGCTTCTGAAGCTGCCCTTGATCCAGCCCTCAATCTCCTCCTCTGGGACCTTGATCTGTGCCACTCGGGCCTCGTCCTCAGGGGTGATCTCGAAACGGCGCATGCGGTGCATTAGGCGGGAGTCTACAACCAATTGCGATGTCCAGATCTTCTCCTTGGGTGGTTCCGCAGCCTTCTTCTCCTCTTCTGTTGGTGCTTCGTCCTTCCATGTGGAGCTGGGCCAGTCATTCTCCTCATGTTGGAGGATAAGCTGTTGTTCGAATTGGCCGTCAGCCTCACGCCAATCACGCGCAGCAGCAAAGCAGACTGCGGCAACCTCGCGGCCGATATCATCTGCCAGTTTGCGGCGGTTCAGGAAGCGGCCCAGACGGACAAAGGTGTGGCGGAATCCAAGACGGTGGGGGAAGGCGACAGCAGTGGACGGAGCAAACTCGGCGGGGATATGTGCCGGGATCACGGCGGAGGCGTAGTCTTCTGGGGAGTTATATGGGGGTGGCTGCGGTGGCCGGCTGGGCTTCTCCTTCTCTTCAGACTTTTCGCCTTCTGGCTTAGGTTCCTCCGTCTCTGGTTTTGGCTCTGGTGTTTCAATCACAGGCTGGATGGGAGGATCCAAAGATCCCAACCATCCTTCATGTAGTCCTCGAACATATTCCTTCCATGTATGCCGCCCAATGATCACATCGCCATTGACGCCTTCATACTGCGGCAGCCCCATCTTTGCCCTCAAATCCTCCACAATTGAATCATCTGTTCTGGCCAATTCCTCATCTGGTCGCTCTTGCGTCTTTCTGGTCCGTCGGATCTTCTCTGCCACGGCTGCTCTGACATCGCCCTGCTGTCTACCCTGTACGAATTCCCAATCGAAACCGGATGCCGATAGGATAGGCTTAACATATTCGAGGAAGTGATCTTGTGCGATGCGCAGGCCATCACCTGGAGGCGCTTCGAGGTAAATTGTGAGTTTGCGGGGGAGCTGGCTTGGAGAGGACAGAGGCTCCGTGGCGAGAGGTGCGACGGCTCGGCGCCATTTAGCTGTTGCTCGTTTCTTTTCTCGTTTGTCATAGATGATTGCAGCAGCGAAAGAGGTGGTCACTGTCCAGAAAATCATCCAATTGCGAGAGGGCAATTTCCGTGGGAGGGCGGGGAGGCCCATCATCTTGAATACGGGATTTCTTTCGGGCTTTGGGATATTGGCAGGCTTGGCTGCCGGCGGGGCCGCCGGCTGCGCGGGAGTTGTAGAATCGGCCATGTTGATAATGTGTGTTGAAACGGCCCGAAGAGACTCTGATAGTATGAATATGCCTCTATATCAATTGGAGGCGCAAGAACGCAACGACAACGCCCAAGGTGGTGGCCGTTGAGGTGGGCTGTCAACCTGTGACATGGAAAAAATCGCTTGCGATAAGAAAATGGGTACGATAAGGATTCGGAATGGAAATACCCGCTAGCCGCCGCTGATTTGCCCATAGCTTCGCTGATGCTCCCTGTAGATCTCACCATATAGATATCAGAGTGTCCCTACAGAGGGGGGCATCGATCGGAAGGATATGTCTCCCAACTATCGAGGATAAATCCGTCTTAAATTCCAACTTGGGTCATCTTAAGTGCATTGAAAAGCTTAATCAATTCATTTTTGCAGCTCTACTCCGTAACTTTCATGTACCTTTTGAGCGCAGATGATGGAACATGACTCGATTCGTCAAAGGTTCTATTGCATGCATCGTCGTGCATGAATATATGCAGGTTCCATCTGTGCGTAGGGATTAATTACCACGGCGGAATCAACAGCTTATGTTGACCTTGGACCCCAAGCAACACCCCCTGCCAGTATTCAGATATCTACTTGTATCTCCTACGTGTTCATATATCCGGTCGAACTGGTGATCATCATCGTAGTAGGGCTGGTGCTAGTGCGGCTAATAGCTCCCGTCGTTCTATCTGCGACCGTTGCTGTCGTATCCTCGATGGCACAATTTCCCGAGAGGGTAATGGAAAAGCTGTGATGGTTGCAAAGGCATCCAACATCGGATAGTAATACAAGTATGAAAGTGTTGCTTGAATGTTGTTTACCTGTAGTACAAGTAACGCGCATGCTCCTCATATTGGCTAGTAGCTTGATCAATCTCCCAAACCCATGTGGGAAGCACGAGCTAGCTTCGCGGGAACTGCCATGTGGGATAAGACGTTCTATAGTAAAAAGTACCTTTGCAATTTCGATTGGGTTCTTTCAGGACGATGTACTGGAAGAACTACGAGTAAAGGTTGGCTCTCCAGCTCTTGGAAAGACAACAGCATATGCTGCATCCTCCGAGGTTCAAACAACAACCCCCTTTCTGAGCCAAGATGCAAGCCGCAGCCAGGTCTCTCTTTTGAGCGAGACATGAGGAGATGCAGACCCCTGCTCAGAGACAAGCACGAAACGGCCAACCAACACTCCACGGGCGAGACAATCCGAGCCCCTTTTTCGACTGTGGATGCAGCAGCAATAAGACCTCGGGCGGGGCAGCAATATTCGATTGGAGATTAAGGTGAAGAGAAACAAGATGCCGTGTCGCAGGTGAACCTGAAGCATGTGGTTGCGAGGAACCAACTGCGGTTGCCAGGGGGGGTTGTGTAGTATATGTGGGGGATCAGGAGCAACGGCCGTCTAAGATGAACTGATTAAATTAGCTGTACGTGAGTGAGGTACATGTCAGGATGAGAGGAATCAACATGCAACATGTGAAAGACAGAGAGGAATGAGTTTGCTATCAGAAAGAACCCCCCCCCCCCTCCCCTCTCTCTCTCTCTCTCTCTCTCTCTCTCTCTCTCTCTCTCTCTATAGAGTACCGGTAATGCGATATTCAATACTTGGCCTCTCTTCTTCTTCCCCCTTGAAAGATGGTTCATGACGCACGATGGAATGAACCCCTGAATCGAGTTGTCTTTAACGTGCAAGTAGGTAGCTGAACCTGAAATTAAGCAGCAATGTAATAGCGAAACGAGCTGCGAGATACTTTGTACACATACAAGTATGTCTTTGATTGTTGCAACAGAAAACAGGGCTGGGCATGGATTAGTATCTCGAGGCGAGAGAGCTATGCCTCCCGTTATCCGCATTCCACAACCCCATACTCGGTACCATTACTCCGTAGCCCGTAGCCTCAGCCTGTAGCCGTCGTCGTCGTCGTCGTCCAAAAATTGCCGGCTGCATACGTGTGTGGGTGCTCTGCATTGGCCAAGCTATTAAACCCCTTCCTTTTAGAATTAGCGGTGCAACCGAGAGAGATGCTTCATCAGGTTGGGAGCCTCAATCCAGTCTTTGGGTAGGTCGCTAAATTATTTCGCACCACCACTACGGGCACCATCGACCACCAGCAACGACCAGTAACCAGCGCCTGTGAAACCCCCCGCTCTTTTAGCCTGACCGCCCTCGCCGCCGCGTGCTGCTGCCACCACCACTCCCGCCTCTTTCTAGGCCCAGCGCCAGTGCCAGTACCGCTGTCTACCCCTCGGCACCAACACCACCACGGCCCAAACATCTTTGGCTGCACGTTTCAACAGACGAACCTGAACCGCCCTGCTCTGTCTCTCTCTCGCTCTCTCTTTCGCCCCCTCCCATCCTTTTCCCTTTCTTTTTCCAACTATCGATTCGGCCGAAAAAGCTGCATCCAGGCATTGCGCGTGTCCCACCCACTCCGCGCGAAACCATTGGTATCTATCCCATACCTACCTCACCTATCACCCCCCCTTTAGAATAACTCCTCTAACTTTCGTCAGGCTCGGCCCAACAGCCTGCACACTACCAACATGGATCCTAATAACAATCGGTTATACCTAAACTTTGGGAACAACGAGAGGCAGATCCCCAACGATCGAGCCTATCCTACGACTCCCTCAACCTTTCCTCAGCCAGTCTTTCCCTCCACCTCTGGAGGACAATCCGCGGGCATGTCTCAACAACAGCAAGCATACAGCGCTGGCTATGCTCCCCAGGGCTACTTTGCCCAAAATCAATACGCTGGTCAATACCCTCCCCAAGGTGTCCCGGCCGACTACTCCAATGCTGCCTACCCGCCACGATCAAATACTCCTGGCACCAATGACCCAAATACTGGTTTGGCCCAACAGTTCTCTCACCAGAACCTTGGTGCCGCCGCGAGGGCTGCTCCATATGCCAATCGAGGCACATCCTCACCACGCCCGAGAACCGCTGGGGGAACTGCTCAGCAGCCAGCCTACGCAGGTTATGCGAACGCACCTCCCTTGCCTACTGCGGGCGCCCCTCAGGGAAACGAGTTTCAAGCCATTCCGGAAAGGAACCCTGACAAATATGGCACCAATGCCAACAGCAACCAGAAGAAGTGCTCACAGCTTGCTGCTGACTTTTTCAAGGATAGCGTCAAGAGAGCCCGTGAGCGCAACCAAAGGTACGACTATGTCCTATGAACAAGTCACATTGTAGGGCTTGCCAGCTGATACGCAATCCAACAGACAAAATGAGCTTGAGCAGAAGCTGCAGGACCCTGGGCAGAGCTCGACTAGGAGAGAGCAGCTATGGTCAACTGCAGGCCGAAAGGAAGGTCAATACTTGCGTTTCCTCCGAACCAAGGACAAGCCCGAAAACTACAACACCGTCAAGATCATTGGTAAGGGTGCTTTCGGAGAGGTCAAGTTGGTGCAGAAGAAGGGTGATGGCAAGGTCTACGCTATGAAGTCCCTGATTAAGACGGAAATGTTCAAGAAGGATCAGTTGGCCCACGTTCGCTCAGAACGTGACATTCTCGCCGAATCCGACAGCCCTTGGGTCGTCAAGCTTTACACCACATTCCAGGATGCCTACTTTTTGTACATGCTCATGGAGTTTTTGCCTGGAGGAGACTTGATGACCATGCTCATCAAGTATGAAATCTTCTCTGAGGATATCACCAGATTCTATATCGCAGAGATTGTTCTCGCCATCGAGGCAGTCCACAAATTGGGCTTCATTCATCGGTATGCCACCTACCCGCATTCCTTTTTATGCTTCTGCTAATAAAGGTATAGTGATATTAAGCCTGACAATATTCTTCTCGACCGTGGAGGTCACGTCAAGTTGACCGATTTCGGTCTTTCAACCGGCTTCCACCGACTACATGACAATAATTACTACCAGCAACTTCTCCAAGGACGCTCCAGCCGCCCTCGAGACAGAAACTCGGTCGCCATCGACCAAATCAACCTCACAGTCAGCAATCGTTCTCAGATCAACGACTGGAGACGATCCAGGAGATTGATGGCGTACTCCACCGTCGGCACGCCGGATTACATCGCCCCTGAGATCTTCACGGGACACGGTTATACCTTTGACTGCGATTGGTGGTCACTGGGAACCATCATGTTCGAGTGCTTGGTCGGCTGGCCACCGTTCTGCGCTGAGGATAGCCACGACACTTACCGCAAGATTGTCAACTGGAGACAAACACTGTACTTCCCTGATGACATCACCCTTGGTGTTGAGGCGGAGAACTTGATTCGAAGGTTAGTAGCAGATATCGTGAAGAAATGGGTTGCAAGTGACTAACTAGGGCACAGCATGGTTTGCAACACCGAGAACCGTCTTGGAAGAGGGGGCGCTCATGAGATCAAGAACCACGCCTTCTTCCGTGGTGTTGACTTCGACAGCCTGAGGAAGATCCGAGCTCCATTCGAACCTAGGCTGACATCCAACATCGATACCACCTACTTCCCCACGGATGAGATTGATCAAACCGATAACGCTACTCTGCTCAAGGCCCAGGCAATCCAGAACAACCGCAATGGCCAGCCTGAGGAATCACCTGAAATGAGTCTGCCCTTCATTGGTTACACCTTCAAGCGGTTCGATAACAACTTCCGATAGTTGTGTGCTGAAGGGCAATGGAGCGCTAGACACAGGAACAGGCTTACATATTAGTGTGAAGGGGTAGGGATAGGTCATTTTTAAAAGAGTTGGCCAATTTTAAGGGAGGACAATCTGCATAAAAACTCACATCATGTAATGGAGCAGTATCATCTTTACTGGGACGTGATTCTTTTTTCTTTTTGGCATGGACTCTGTGTGTTGCTGTATAATGAATGACATTTACCAGCTTACTAGTTTAAAGAGTTTACATGTATTAGGGGGGTGTTGATATTGGTGGCGAGGGAATTCATAGGCATCCAAGAATTTTGCGGGAGCAATTCTTGTGGATAGAGTATAGGATTGATAACTAAATAATCTTACAAAACCGCTGAAACACATTTTGATCATGGCCACTCATTACGTCGGTTACTTTCCCATTCCTTATCATCCTATGAGACCCATCCACAAGTACATTATCCAATTTGACCCGTCAACCGGGCGCGGCTAGGAGCAAAGTCAGTCAACTGCAAGTTGCCGTCATGCCAACGGACAGCCTCTTACCCGTAGGTCGTAAAAGTCGTATTTTTGAGATTTTTTACCATTTCGAGACGAGACGACCCCTACGAGGAGTTAGAGCCCTCGAGGGTTTTTATCGTATTCATAAGAACAACATCGCAAGCTTGAGCGATGTATCCTGCTTGTCACCGGGAGATGAATTCTACCCTCGACATGATACACCTGTCCGAACGGTTGAGATTAAGTATTTCCTTCTCAGGGCTCGTCCCCATCCTCAACGTCTGGCCGTCAAACCCGGAGCGGCGTTGAATCTCTCCTCACGCTCCGTCATGAACATGACCTGGATCCAGAACTCCTTGGCATCCGGGTCCCAGAAACTAAATTGTCTGTCCTCGCGCTTGTCTAGCTCTCTCGCGGGGATCTTGAAGCCCACCGTCTCGTACGGCTCAGCGGCTACGACGAGGTACTGGAAGTTCTTGTCCGGCTCTTCGATGCGCTGGGTAAAGGCGTTCATAACCTGAAATTTGGGGGAGATGTCGGGCGTGGCGTCTGGGTATTGAAGTTGGAACAGGAGGCCCTGCTGGCGCGTGACGGGATCGCGAATCTTTGTAATCTTGTAACCCGGGCGGCCGATCTTGACAATATTCCTGCGGGCATTGAGGTTGGCTGCTACGCTGGCGGGCAAACCAGTGGCAGGATCGATGTTCTGCTTGCCTTCCTTTTGCTCCCGGGCGGCACGGCGGGCAAGGTTGGTCTGATGCTTCTTGCCTTGGGTATGGGCGAGGTATGAGCCGTCGTTCTGGTGGACCGTCAGGCAGAGGCGGCACTCGAAGGAGCCGACGTGGTTCTTGAAGAAGTAAGGGTCCTTGTCGAGATCGATGGTTTCGAGGGCGAGCTTGCGGAGACGTTCGCGGCGGTCGGCGTTGGTGGCCGAGTGGGACGCGACACCGCCGCCGCCGAATTTGGAGCCTGCGCGGTTTTGATAGTCCATTGTGCTTTTTTCCTCTGATGCTCTGGTGTTTTTTTTTTTTCAAGGAGGCGAGTTGAAGGAGAGAGGGGGGGAGAAGGGCTGGGATGGGTGGTTGTTTTTAAAGTGATGGATCTGGATTTGGATTTGATAAGAGAAAAGTTGCTGGAGAGGTTGATGAGCGCATACACTAAAGCTTAGGTGCTTTTGACCAATTAGCGTTGGGTACTATTATAGTGCTACCAGCCTCGGTAGGTGCCTTCTATAGGGAGTCATGCCTTCGCTATAAACTCTTTTAGACAGCTTCATTGACGTATATTACAAGTATTCTTTCCTTTTAATCATCGCATCTGCCTAAATTGTCTTCTAGATTCGCCTCTATTTTCAATTCGGAAGTAATACAATGTCCTTATACTTTGAGATGAAGCTTTGCACAGCCTCCACAAACCTATCCAGCTCGGACTGAGGTGTGTCGAGGATCACAGCAATGAGGCCGCGTCGAGTGACCCAGAAGCCCTGGTCCAGCATATCGAACCAGAAGAGGTTCTTCAATGCCCAAACTTCCTCCACGTCGTCTGCGTTTTCAAGGGTTCGAACTCCGGCTTCGGTGAAATGAGAGGTCATGACTGAGCCGATGCCCGTAAAACACATCTTGGTTCCAGTGGTCACCTCGTTCAGCTTCGCTATGAATTGACTGCCGGTTTCGAAGAACTTTTGGGCTATCTCGGGTGTGTAAATCTTGGTGAGGCCGACGTGGCCAGCGTGAGTTACCAATGTATTGTTATTGAAGGTGCCGGAATGGGCAACGGAGCCGGAGAGGCGAGGGTCAAAGGTGGCCATGATATCAGCTCGGCCGCCGAATGCCCCAAAGGCAAGCCCGCCGCCTAGATATTTGCCAAAAGTCTTGAGGTCGGGCTTTAAGCCGTGGATACCAGAGATGCCATTACCAGACATTCTGGAAGTCATGACTTCGTCGATGATGACGAGCACGCCGGCCTATGTCTCAGTCAGTCAGTGGTTGATGGGTATGAATAGATGATGATATTGGATGCTGACTTTGGATGCTGCGTCTTGGAGTCCTATGAGGAATTCTTTGGTGCCAACGATACATCCTCCAGCTCCTTGCATTCCTTCCACTAGGACAGCAGCAACGTCTTCGCTATTGATAGCCTTAGTGGCGCTCTCGAGGTCGTTGTAACGGGCGACGATCCAGTCATCGCGGTCAACATTGTTCGCAGCCGGCTTGCCCCCAGCAAACCCCAAAACGGCACCATGGTAACCTCCTCCGAAAGCTACAACCTTTCTCTTCTTTGTAAAGAGTCTCGCCGCTGCTAGGGCGTGGAGATTTGCCTCTGTGCCAGAGTTGGCGAATCTCAAGCGCTCGAGCTGGAAGCGCTGGCATATCTCCTTGGCAAAGATCTGTTCCTGACGGGTCGTAGCTCCAACGTTGAGACCAGTGTTTTGAATAACACTTGATATAGCGTCAAGGATAATGGGATGCGAATGACCGTAGAGAGCAGCAGTGAACTCCGCCGTCAGATCAGTATATCTGTTTCCATGTTATTCTCACCAACTTGTTCTTTTTGTAAATAGAGGGAACTTACACATGGCCGTCTTCAGATGTAACTTGGTAGCCTTTTCCAGATTTCATGCACACTGGAAATGGATCTGTATGGAGAACTGTGCGAGTATTTCCTCCAGGCAAAGATTCAATAGCTTCATCATGGAGAGCTTTTGACACTGGATTTTGCGCCGCATATTGCGCCGCAGCCTTGTCCAAAGCGGCTTGTATTCTCTGATCGGAAGACATTGTATTGATCCTTGGGAGTAAATTCGGATTGGGCAATACAATCAATACTAGTTCCCTTCAAGATATCACCAGCGAGCGAGGTTCCAGTATCTATCAACTCAAGTGAGTGGTGTCGGTTTCGCTTCCAAACTCGGCCTTGATGTGGGATGTAGTGACAAGCATAGGGCGTGGTTTAGAACAACATGAGCCGTGCAAAACTGCCGATAAATAGACAGCACAAGGATCTATCTATATCAATTGCATCAAGCACTCATATTAATAAGAATTTATTACTTGATAGTACTCGGATGGTATGTAACGTCTACTCCGATGTCGCCTTGTGAAGGACGATGCGATACGCGTAAACGGCCAAACGGCGCCTGCTTAGACACAGCTTGGTTCCTACAGCTCGAGACTAACCAGCCTATTTAGGCGGAGGGTGCAACATCTTGATGCGACTGATCGGGGAACCAAAATCACGGGGGATAGACGTAGCCTATGACAGATTGATAAAGCATGGCGATGCGGAATACATGCTTGAAAATACGCGTAACTGATTAGTTTGGGGAGAAAAGCCAATATTATCTGCAGGGTAATGTAACGCTTTTCTAGATAGGATGGCATTTTTTATCAGATGGTGATCTTATCGATTCTATGGATTCTGGATCTCAATCTCTGTGGGGGATAAAAATCGCCGAGCGATAAAAGTACAAGCATTATAGTAGTTAAATAAAAAAAGACAAAGAAGAATACCCAAGCAGAACCCCAGGATCATAAAGGGGATCCAGAGTAATAAGAGTGGCTAAAAAGAATAACGGTAATTAACAGGAATAAGAGCAAGGTCTAGAGAGCAAAGAACCAAGCCCAAGGTTTTGCGAGGAGCTGCTGCATCATTACCTAAAAGGGTAATCCAAGGCGGTGTAAAAAAAGTGCCGGCAGAATCGAAACATCCCACCCAATTTTTTTCTAGAGCGCCCACGATTTTGTTCAAGGTCGTCGCACCAGAGCATTGCACTTATACCAAACCGATATAAACAAAAATGGCGGGCACAATTAATAAACCAAAGAGTAAGTGAACCATCAATTGAGTAGTTAAAGAAAAACTTCACATTATTGTGCATTGCTGACGCTGGCGCAGAACCCAAGTCCAAGCGGTCAAATACCCGCCTGCGCAACAAGATCGAAAAGGCTTCCGCCGCCAAGCAGAAGAAGCAGCGCAAGCTCGCCAAGAAGAACCCAGAATGGCGATCAAAGCTGAAGAAGGATCCCGGCATTCCGAACCTGTTCCCTTACAAGGACAGGCTGCTCGGAGAGATTGAGGAGAAGCGTGCGAAGAAGGCGGAGGAAGCGAGGAGGAGGAAGGAATTGGCAAAGGCGGCCAAGACTGGCACTGCGGAGGGCGACCAGGATGCCATGGAGGATGCCAAGGTGGACGGAGAGGATTATGACGACGATGATGATGTGGATGAGATGGAGGATGATGAGGATATGGATGAGGATGTCGACGAGTCGAACCCCATGGCTGCGCTGATTGCCAGTGCGAGGGCTGCGGCTGCGAAATACGATAAATCTCTTGCGGCAAGCGACGATGAGATGGACGATGACGATGACGACAGCGATGGCTCAGAGGGCGGAGGCAATGAACTCTCCATCGGCCAGGCTTCCTCAAGGAAAACATACGACAAGGTCTTCAAGCAGGTCGTCGACGAGGCCGACGTCGTGCTCTACGTCCTCGACGCCCGCGACCCAGAGGGCACCCGCTCCCGAGAAGTTGAGCGCAGCGTCATGGCCTCTGCCTCGGGCGGCAAGCGTCTCATTCTCATCCTCAACAAGGTCGACCTGGTTCCCCCCAAGGTCCTGCGGGACTGGCTGATCTACCTCCGGCGGTACTTCCCCACGCTGCCCCTGCGAGCGTCCGGCGCCGCGCCGAATGCGCATGTGTTTAACCACAGGGAGTTGACTGTGCAGAGCACATCTGCCACTCTCTTCAAGGCGCTCAAGAGCTATGCTGCCAGCAAGCAGCTGAAGCGAGCTGTCTCCGTCGGTGTCATTGGTTACCCCAACGTCGGCAAGAGCTCAGTTATCAACGCTCTTCTCGGACGCCTGAGCGGCAAGGGCAGCAGCGCTTCCAAGGCTTGCCCTGCTGGCGCCGAAGCCGGTGTCACTACCAGCATCCGCAAGGTCAAGATTGATAGCAAGCTCACATTGCTCGACTCGCCCGGTGTCGTCTTCCCTTCTTCCAACTCTACCCAATCTGGTGGCCTTGTCTCCATCAAGAACGCCACCGAGGCTCACGCCCACCTGGTCCTCCTGAATGCGGTGCCCCCCAAGCAGATTGACGACCCTATCCCCGCAGTCAGCCTTCTCCTCCGCCGTCTCTCCACGTCTCCTGATCTGCTGCAAAAACTCACCAACGTCTACGACATCCCCGCCCTCCTCCCAGACCGTGCCGACGGCGACATCACGACAGATTTCCTCGTCCAGGTTGCGCGCAAGCGTGGCAGGATCGGACGTGGTGGTGTTCCCAACATCAACGCCGCAGCCATGACTGTTGTAACAGATTGGCGTGATGGCCGCATTCAAGGATGGGTCGAGGCCCCTGTCTTGCCCGTCGAGTCGGCCCCAACATCCACCAAGAAGCCCGCGCTCAAGAACACTGGCGAGGAGGCAGCCATGCCCGACCAGAAGCAGATTGTCACAGAGTGGGCCGCAGAGTTCAAGCTTGAGGGTCTATGGGGCGATGGTGGCGCGCAGGTTGAGAACGGCGATGCTATGGAGCAATAAATGTGATATTGGCGAAACTGCCATGGCTGGGTTCAATGAATGCTGGTGTTGCTTCCTACCCCCCCTTTTTTTTGTTTTTGTTTTATATAAGAGTTTGGCGTTATAGGCTGGTTGGCAAAATAAAAAATAAAACGGACTAGACCGTACATATCTCTTTACAAAAGCTGATTGCCGTTTTAGAAAACCCGAAAAATTACATGCCTCTCTATTTTTCTTTGACAACTTGTGTTTATATGTACAAATGCAAATTATCCCCAGTAAACCTCCATGACTTAGGCGCTAACCAGCTCCATCTTGACACCTCTCTTGCCCGTCCGCTCATCCTTCTCATCATGGACTCTAACCTTGACTTTCTGGAAGAGCTCCACCTTGACCTCCCTGCTCCCCTTTGTAGTCAGCGTGTATGTCTCGGCGTCGTAGTCGCTCTCCGGCTCCGGCTCCGCAAGATCACGCAGGCGGATCAAGCCCTCGATACCGAAGCGCGGAACTAGGACGACGAAGCCGTTGCTGAAGATCTTCATGACAAAGGCCTCCTCCTCCGCGACCTTGCCCTTGAGCGCCTGGCCGACGTAGTACGCAATGCTGGCGCGGCCGGCCATTTGGGCGTTGCGGTGTCGGACGTTGATGTTCTTGCATACGGCTTCCAGACGACCGCGGCTACGAACCGAGGGATGAACAGCCTCGTAGCCAATCGCAGCAGCAAGCTGTCGATGCGCAAGAAGATCAGCGTAACGACGAATGGGAGAAGTAAAATGGGTATAAATCTCCGAAGCAAGACCATAATGTCTAAATTCAGGATACGACTGGGTTCCGGAGCAGAAGTACTCGGCACTCATCATGCATCTCGTAGCCATGATACGCACAAGCGTGTTGAAGAAGGGCTCCTTGTCATCAACGCAGTTGTCCAGAGAGTCTGCCAGCGCCTTGCTGGAATCGGTGCGAAGCTCCAGACCGCGCTTGATACGCAGCTGATCCGAGAGTTCGTCAAAGTTGGTCTTCGGAGGGGCGGCATGGCGACGAAGGATGGCGGTCTGGGGGAAGGCCTCGTAAATCTTGGCAGCGACGCTGATATTGGCGAACAACATGAACTCTTCAACCAGCGAGTTGGTGTCTAAGAGCTGCTTGGTCTTGACGTCGATGGGGTCAGATGTCTCAGACTCCATCTGAACCTTGACTTCAGGCGAGGACAGGCTGAGAGCACCGGCTTCCATACGCTTCTTCTTCAGTTTCCTTGATAGCATGAGCAACATTCGCATGCCCTTGGTGAGGTCATCCTGCTGCGACGCATCGTCAATTCTTATTTGAGCCTGTTCGTAGCTGAACGCTTCGCGGGACTTGATAACAGACTTTGTGAAGCGGACATTGAGAATGTCAGCATTGCTGTCAAGCTCCCAGATAACTGTGAATGCGAAACGCTCCACATATGGCTTCAGAGAGCAGAGGTCGGTACCCAGCAGCATAGGAAGCATGTCAATACGCTTATCAACCAGATATACCGTAGTACCTCGGATGCTAGCCTCTGCATCCATAGCATTGGCGGGCCTCACAAAGTTTGAGACATCTGCAATATGTACGCCGACTTCATAGTTGCCATTGGGAAGTAGTCTAGCGTGAAGGGCATCGTCGATATCTTGACATCCAATGGGGTCGATGCTGCAGATGAGAAGATCACGGAGATCCTCCCTGTCTCTCCAGCCAGGATCCTCCTTGTTTTCCGGGACTCTCCAGTCATGACCTTCTTTAGGAAGACAATCGAGAACCGTTTTGGGGAAGGGCCTATACTGAACATCCCATTCGAGAAGCAAAGCCTCAGTCTCGGCAGCCTTGGTCTCAAGCTCACCCAAGGATCGGACAAAGTGCCCCACGGGGTGTCTCGAGTCTCTGTCCCACGCATCGATAGTGACCAAAAGTCGCTTTCCCAGCAGTTCTGAAACCTGACGGGTACGGAGGCGGATCTTTGGAATCTTTTTGTCCATGGGAATAAGGAAGACGCTCTCAAGTTTGCGTCCCTGAGACGAAGCTGCTTTACTAGCTGAGGAGGGATCGATATGTCCAACATATTGACGCCAGTTGCGCTTGATAACACCCACGACCTTTGCCGTTGGCTGCAACTGGCCCTCTCCTGATGCCTTTTGTGTTCTCTTAACTTCCTCGTGAAGCGCCTTGCGCTCCTTATCGGATACGAGATCTTGACGCTCTTCAGCGTCTGCGTTTTCGTTCTTGGTGATGGCATCTTCTTCAATGATTTTTGTCGATGGGGATTTCCACTGATCCTGTGGGAGGAGCTCGACGACAACCACATCGCCGTCGACAGATCTGTTGATATTCTCACGACCAAGGATGAGCAGAGGTTTGGGGAAAGCTGGTACTTTTATTGAGCCTTCGAGGTAGTTGTATGGAGAGACGTTGAAAATGCCTTGGTGCATCAGTCCGGCCTTGACTCCTGTCATCATTCTGGAGGTTGTAAAATATTCAGGGTAGAGGGGTTCCGATGATTTCTTGAAACTGCCCTGAGCCTGAGACTCTGCAATCATGTCGAGCAACTTGTCTCCATCCTCCAGTTCTCCAACATAGTCTGCTAGAGAGGACGCGTGTAGGCCTTGCTCTCGCGCTTTTCTAAGGTTGTCGCGATCATCACTGAGCATAACAATAGCGGGAACCTGTTTCGCTTTGGTTTGCGCCAAGTGCTCTCCGTACCACTTTACGGCAAGTCGAACAGCTCGGTCATTTCGGTCATTAACAGTCTCATTATCTTCCCGATGGACATATGTTTCCAGTCGAAAGTCGTTGAAGAAAACATAAAATCGCTTGTCTTCGCTCTTTGTCAATCCGATTAGGCGGTTATATAGTGGTAATGACCGGTTCTTGAGCTCTTCTAGAACAGTCTGCAGGATAATAACATCGTAAAATGATGAGCTCTGTTCAAACAGGTCCATGGCATTCAGCAAGGCGTTGGTATCCGGCACCAAGTAGTGGCCTTGAGGAAAGGACTTTGTTCCTGCTGGCTTGTCCGAGAGGATGAATGGCTGAACTAGGAGTCTGTTAGCATCATAATTTGAGCCATTGAATGAGTTCAGGGCCTTACCTTGCTGAGCAGCATTTCGAGGAGCTTCATTCAGACATGTTCTACAAAGGTTTGAAGAGCAGGGAATGTCTGTTCTCAGGTAGACCTCTCTCACAATCTTCTGCACCTTGCCGCTTCGAGTGGCGCGGACATATGTCTTGCTTGAAATATTTGAGGACAGAGGATCTACCTCGTGTGATCTTTTAAGACTTGTCATGATGTCGTTATTGCTTTATATCAGGCTGTTGAGAATTGCTGATGTCAAGTGAGAACTCAGATGAGCCTTAGAAATCTTGGTGGGGTCGCCTTATCGATACGTGCTGATCAACAATTGTCAAGGCAACACAACTATGGAAGATAATTTATACAATGAATGATCTGAACACCCCAAATTAATTATAATTTATCTCAAAGTTTTCTCAATATACATTCTCATCCTCTACAATGTGGTTTCGCCTCTGATTAAGACAACATTCATGGTAATATCACGTGATATCGAAGTCTGTCTCTTAATCACGTGACTGGTCTGTGCCTTTCTTGTGCTCAGGGGCAAGATTCATTTCAACACCACGCGTCGATGGAGTTCCATGTGGCAATTGCATCAATGTCATGAGTTATGTGGCATAATTTACCCGGTCTAACGTAATATGTCATCTTCCGCAATCATACCGAGTCATGATTCTGATTCAATGACCCTCTCCATGCTCTGCATGAGAAAAAGAGATTGGTAGGTTTTATTGAACAATCCTATGCAGAACCTCTTGACAAATCAGCCTCGAGCTTTTTGTGAGCCTCCCCTCCAAAAAAGATCGACTCGGAAAAACTTGCTAATGATGGATTAGGCATCGTCTGTTGATCCGGTTTGGACCGCAGAATCTTGCTGCATCCAGTCAACTACTCCAGATGCCCCATGGGCATGGCATGGCATGTCACTTGATGTGGTTACGGCTGGGCTGAATTGTAACGTCAGCTGAGGGTGTGCCAAAACTGTCTCCGCTTGCCAACCAAAAGCTGAGGTGCGGCAAATGGCTAGTTACTTAGGCCCGTTTATAAGATGACTCAACTATGGGAACATTCTTTTTCATGGCTGTTGCGTATGCTACGGTACCAACCTGTTTTTGTGTGTGCTTTGTGGCGTGGGTTTATGTTGCATCACGGTCTTCCCTCGTCGTTAATCGCGCCTAGTGGAACAATAGACGAGCAAGGCCCCCCCGATAACCCCCGCCTCAACCTCTTGGCTGAGCGGTGTTTGATACGGTGCATGAATGTTTAGGCATTGGAGAGGTGAATCGAGACCCGCGGAAATACTGCTCGTACCATGGTCCTGTACGCTGGGGGTCGAGTGACTCTGCGCAGTAGTCTCGTTGCCTTGCATTGTCCCCAGTCAGTTGCTCTATCTTACTCCTATTGTTGCAGCCGCGATACTCGAGCTTTCATTCGGCATTGCCCCTATTCCCGCACATATCGGACTTTTGGGAAGCGCCAACCTGCCGCCATTTTCGGTGTACAACGTGGGCTTGACGGAGCAGTGAGAGCGCCATTCTCTTCAACAAATAGGTGTGAGGGGGTGCGGTGTCCAGCTATCGGGTCTCGTATCCCCCCCCTATCTGTCGAAGGAATCTGTTCTCTGCTCCATACACCGCCCCTCCCCTCCCTTCGAATCTGGCTCGTTGCTCCGGGTAGGCCGCCTTTTTGCCAAGAGTTGCTTTACAAGAGCTTCATGGTCCTCAGCCATTGGGGAGGAACGAGGATAACACGTTTGGAAGAAAGGAGAAGAAAACCACAGAGAAACACGGAGAAAGGACGCGTCGCCCATACCCTCGTAACCATTCCAAAGTTAAGGCCAGGATAAGGGTGGGTGAATTTTGAGCAGATGACCTTTTTGGCACACCTCCAGCATCCTTGCTGTGACGCAACATGCTACGGACACATGAAACTAAACCTGTTAACTAGTCCATGGTGCAGCCTAATGATGTCGTAATGACACTGTGGTTTTTATCCTCCTGCAAAACTTGGAAGGGCGATAACTGTCTTGGTGGGTTCTAAGCGAAGGTTCCCTCTTTTTGGTGTTTTTACCCGGTCAACGCGGTTGCCATTGCATCGTGGGTGATTTTTATTCACGCTTCAAGGCAATGCCGAGAGACAAAAAGAGTCAGAAACATTCTTTGCCGAAAGGAAATGGATGCTGCATGAGCGGGTAGCAAGGATAGCTCCCGTGCCCTAGACGCAACGCGGCGCAAGCCCAGCATTTGGGGAGGGGGGGGGGGGGGGGGGGGGGCAGAGGTGGATGATGATGATGGAGTTTGGTCTTGCTTTGCTGACCAGGGATTATCTCGCATCATCCTGCCTACTCCATCTACATCTACGGGAGCAGAAATGCGTTGGTGTGGGTTAAGAGGATGGGGAATGGAGATGGGAGATGGCTCTCAATGTGTGCCTAGAACTCCCCCTCCAAGTCCAAGTATTCGGCTCTCTCGGACAGATTCTCACCAGCCCAATAGAATGACGCAGGCTCATGCCTATGAGAGCCATGCTTTTTTACTTCTGACTGAATGGGTGGTGGTGGGGTCATTGGACCCATGATGTGCAGTGTAGTGGGCCGGCCATTCACCCCGGTCGTCTGGCCTCATGATCCATGCAAACCACATTCACGCCCAATGAACAGGATCAGAGACATGGCTATTCTGGGCTTCCCAGAATGAAGAAGGGAGGGGGGAAAGCACCTGGTTACTTCCTACTGCTCCTGTCACACTCTCCAGCCCCTCCCATCCATCTTCCCCCATATTTACAGTGGGAAAAGGCTAGAAATAATCCACATACCGCGCGCCGTCGTCCCTTTCAGGCCCTGGTTCAATCTGTTGGATAATCAAGTGCGTTACACTCTGCAGCAAAAAAAAAAGTCACGACTAATTCCACTGCATCGTCTTGCATTTTGCATGTTTAACGGGCAGTCACATGGTTCTCATAACGAGCCATTCAAAGCCTTCGGGGTGTTTAATAGCAACTTTGGGTAGTATTGCGATGGATATGTTATAGTGCTAGGAGAAGCAAGGACAATTAAACCCGCAGCATCATGAGCGGTCAGATGTCGTTGAGTTTCAATACTACTCATACCTTACATCCATACAAGATTTATACCGAGTGGAACCATTCGCCTGGGACCAATCATCTTACCACCTCCAGTTGCAACACAACTCCAACATACATCCTGCCTATTCAACATAGTGGCATAAACTCTCTCCGACTGGCATGATTCGGTGGATGCAACAGGGATTCGTGAGATCTTTTTCCAAAGATCCACCTAGCATGGCACACACTCAACATGCAACGGCGCTCATGCTGCACCTTCATAGCAAACCTTGCGTTGGTTTCTGATTCGTGGTTCATGCCGCAAGGCCAGCCAACCAGATGACATAGCAATCTTGCTCCCCGAGACCCCCTGTCTTGGACTCTTTTTTCTTCTTGATATCTGCGCTCCATAATTCCGCGCCGGGTACTATTCACCCATCAAGTGTATTAATTTGTCTTGTCTTTAGGCAAGAGGCATTTAGTCGTCAGTAGTTGGCTTCCGCTGTGGCGGCACAGCTCCAGTCACAAAGATCAGGCTCTCGGGGACTCAGCCCAATCACAGGCAGGCTGCGGAAGGAAACGGCCCAATATGACTTTTGAAAATCCTTGACGCCTTGTTTCGTTACAGGGCCTGAAAACAGACCCGGTCGGTCAAATTCTATTCAAAGACACAGAGAGACGGTGGATACTGCAGTGCAAGTGCTACAACACTGATTGACGTTTCACACCTGGTCAGAACTAGACGCGGGATGAAAAAAAATAAAAATAAAAAAGACCCGACACTTGGCAGCACCCACCACACGCTGGGGGAGCACGATCTGGAGGTGTCGGCAATCGTGTAGGGGGATTCAACAGGCAACAGTGTGGGCGTCTAAGGGTAGATCCGTTGTGTCACCCTGCCTTCGAGAGTTGGTTGGGTGTAGAGGCGGATCACGACTTGGAGGGGGGATTGGAGGGCATCCTTTGGTTAGTGTAACCTTGCTATCACTTCCAAGGCCGACGCGAACAAGACATGTGCAGCAAGATGTGGAAAAGTTTCAAACCAGGCTTCTCTTTGGCGTGTAGCATTAGGGGTTGCTTCGATGTGGGGAATGCCCAACATGTTTGATGGCTTCTCCATGGGTCTCTTTCGTCCCACTCCCCAGCCGCCTTGGCTAAGGGCTGTGGATTTTCAGACGAAGGCGCGTTGGGCTAAAGGGATCAGAGGTGTTTGAGCCAATGTTGATACGGTGATGGGGCGGCTCTGTTTTAGGAATAAATGACGCCACGCTGATATTTTTCGAGATTCTAAGTTTGAAGCATGCGGTATAACGTCAAATTGAAGTAAGCTGTAGGCGCTCAGAGGGGGTATCGTTGCCCTTTTCGAATTAGAGTGGGACATGCATGCCGAGAAACCTAAATAAACATGCGACTGTTCGCCGGTTCTGGTGGTGATGTATCTGATCTCAGATTTGTTGACTAGCATGATCCAAAAATACTCGAGTCAAGAGGCAGGGCAGGGTCTCGGCCAAGGAAGCTTTTTCGTTAGTTTGTATGTGGTTTCGTAGTTAACAAGCAACGGATAGTCCGCCCCGATGGTTTTGAGACAAGTTTGGGGCTCAAGAGCTGGGCTATGACTGGGTCAACCGAGTTTGATACTCCATACTGTAGCATTGATGGCGTTATGGTCAAAGCACTGTTGATCGGATCGGGCCTAACACGAGGCAATCCTGAGGGGAGTCGATACCCTCTGTCCAATGGTTTGCCCAAGGCCCTTGAAGAGTATTGATGAACAGAACCCCAAAAAGGCCAGATAATGGGCCATGTTGCACCTCCAAGGTCTCGTAGTATGGCCTAAGGATAAAGGGAGAATGTTACGACCGCGGCGGCAAAGGCAACGGTTCATTATGGCCCCGCAAAAAGGAGGTAGCGCATGACGTCTCAAGGTCCTGACCGCTTGAATAATTGGAAGTTATCTCGGAATCGGTGAGCAATCCAAGAAATATTGATGCGTAGGACAAGACTGTTTTGTCATATGTCAAATCTTCAACTGACCATCCGGAAGCGTCAGAAGGCTCGACGGGGTCCCCTCAGGCGCTTTCACACATACAGTAGCGGCCGTTATTAGCAGTAAAATGCCAGTCGAAGGGGCCTTTGGGTGGGTAACTGGATCTGCGGGCGGATGCCGCCAGTGGGGGCGACTATGGGGCGATAGCAGACGACTAGGAATGCGCCGAGCCTTTCCCAAGCCTCCGCAGAACAAACAGCCTACTGACTCCATTGTTGAAGGGAGGGGCAAGTCAATTGTGAGAAGAGGCAAGCTGAAAGATGGATGACTAGCGTTGCCAGGGGTCTTTGTTGGACCCGAAACGGAAAATGTCTGTCATGGTAGCATGTGCGTGTAAACTATGTACATGCTATACATAGGAGGTGCTTTCAAACCTGGAAGTTACTCCGGCCAACGGCTAACGACTTGATGGCAGTGGCCCAAACGGCCTTACTATCGGGGAAGCAGTGGAGAAATTGGGTTGGGTGGTCGTGTAAAGCAACGAATCGGAGACGGCCGTTTTGGATGCTGTCAATGCTCTTGGTTTCCCAAAACTTGTCCTTCGTTTGCTCTCTATCATTTCTTCGTATAAGCCAGGAGCATGGATATCAATAGAACGGCTCCATCTTAGAAAAAATAAAAAGTTGTGCACTCGTCATAGCGTCTTCACCCTGCTTGAAACGAGGGTTGGTTAAAATGTGACAGAATAGACAAGCTTCCGAGCCTCCAGTCGTTTAGTCAAGCCTCGAAAGAAAATAATGGCATGCATCCCATGGCGAGAAGTCTGATGTTTGGAAACCGCATACCAGGCATTTGCTGATAATAGAAAGGCTGGAATGACGGCAACGTGCACAATCGCATGCAACAACCATGGGGCCCTGTGGATTTTAGAACATGCAGAGGTCAGAAATCTGGGAATGCATATCCAGGAAAATGCCATCATGGGCTGCTGCAAGTGCGGGGACGTTGGGCCGCGATGCTGTTGGTCAGCCTTTGGGAAACGCCTCTATTCCCTTGTTGCTTTGGCCTGACCTGGTCTGGTCTGGGGTCGAAGCGATCTCATCGTTCCCGCACCTCACACACAAACACACCACACCTCTCCCCCTCCCCTCCCTTCACTCTACCTCATGCTCACTCACGCATGTATGTATGTACGCACACACTTACTCGCAACCCGCTCCCCCTGCAACAAGTCCTGCATGCCCTAGTCTTTGAACATGACCAATGAGCCACTGATTGCACGGCTGGCTTCTTAGTGCAAGCCAGTCGCTGTGCATGGCTTGACGCTAACTTGTATCACGCAGCTATCTCACATGCCATATTAGGATGTTTTTGGAATTGATCGCTCTCATACCATGGAGGCTTGCGTAACTCGACCTGTCGCATCCGACTGGGCAAGGAGAGAAAAAGAGAAGAGGGCCAGCATGAAAATTCTGACAAAGAGTATTTCCTTAGTTGCCACTCCTTGCACCGCAGCAACGGAAAATATACGCAACTCAGCTGGATACACACACATGCCAAAAGTCCCAAGGGACTTGATTGTGGAACTTGAGACCACAGGGAGGCGTTCGGGGCTGAATGGAAGGGGGGGGTGTGGACCGTTGGGGCTGAGAAGGCAAGACAAGAACGCTGAGGAGAGACAAGATGACCAGAACTCTCTCGAGCGTAGGATCGGCCGGCGGAGAGAAAAGGCTTCCAATTGTTCTTCTGCCTTGCCCGGTGGGGGAGGGAGGGAGGGGCCTCGTGGGCTGGTGGACTTATTGGATTCATGGCCAAGCTTGCGAAACATCCTGGAATCGATTTTGTGCTAATGGTTAGCGCGACAGCTACCCCGTCTGGGCGGCAAGCTGCCAATCCGAGCTAAGAGACTAAGAGGGGAGGAGGCTGCGGTGGATGGGTTATGGTTGATGAACCGTCGTGGCGCCGAACTTGCAGTGTGATTGAGCCGTCTTCCAACTGTGGGTGGCTTGAGTTGGCTTGGGGTGAGGGAGACGAGACGAGACGAGAGGATGAGAGACGGAGAAGAAAGGAGGGGGAGTGTTTCTTAGATCTCTCTGGCGTGTTGTTGCGGACAAACTCTGATGCTCCGTTTTCCGCGCGCGCTCAAGGAAAGAAGCTTTAGAAGCGCTTGCCGAATTCCTTCGCACCTGAAATGAGAACATGACTGGGACAGTGCAGGCAGGAGCAACTCCCTTAATTGGTAGGAAGAAACTGAAGAGTCTCTTGCAGCGAGCAATCTAATAAACCCAACGGCTGAATCGGGCAGTTTCACTTCAGGCTCGGTTACCAGCGGTGGCGCTCGGTGCTGATGATGAACAGAGCACTACTTGTAGCAGATGCTTGATGGATAAACCGTAGACTCAAAGTTTCATCAAGACTCGCATGAAGTTGCCAACTGCCCAGTAAGGTTGCTGGTCGATTGTCGAGTTTCGAAACATCAAAGGAGCAAACAGCAGTATCACCATCACCATCACTATCATGTGGGCCAGGTGTGGGAAGAGATGATGGCCCAACTGTCAGATTCCCAAGTTACGACTACGGATATAGCAGCATTAGCAGCAAACTCAAGATACCAATATGCGAATACGGAATGCGCTAGTGGCTGCAAGAGAGAGGATACAAAGTAAATGAATTTATCGCAAAGTGCATACGATGATGCGATTTGAAAAGCCCTCGCATCAGTACCTCGGTTTGTCCTGTGACGGCAACCCATAAGACCGGAACAAGAACAGATTCTGAACCGGAGGATTGTCTCCCGCGCCTCGTACAGTAAGTGCAGTTGTGCATGCGCTTTTCATTAGTACAGCACTGGCCCAAAGTTATGCTATGTTATGTTACATGCTTCCATATTAAAAAAAAAAAGGCTTACCAGCGGGCGCAGCTCTGGCTCTCACGTCAACAGGAGCTCGAAGCCCCGCCCGTTCATGAAAATCCATTTTCGGCGGCACGGACTCAATATTCTGGTTATATATAGGTATCTAGTACATGTACATACAATAGGAACCGCGATTTGTGTGGGTGTATCTGCATTTGATTGATTATTATTGCCCCTTTCCAAGATTACCATCTGCAGATTAAAAATAAATAAAAAAGAATAAGAAGAAAAAAACTCCCCAAAGAAAAGAGAAACCAATATTCCTGAAGGAATGGGGGGGCTCATAATTTCTGCAAGCATACTACGAGCATTCTAGTCTAAGTGTATTCTAGAGAACTTAGTACTGTACAGAGCATGGAGCTTCGGGTACTGCAGTTTGTAGTATAAGCCACCGAGATGACGTCGTGACAATACGGGGAGGGGTGACATGTCAAACATGTATACGGATTACATATTCAAGGTACCTCCTCCCTTGGAATGGAGACCAAACACGAGCTGGTTGGGGGTGACCGATCAGTCTCTGCACGGAGGCGCACGGGGTGCACGGGGTGACCATAGCGCGAGAAGCTTTCGATGCTAGCTTGACAGGGTTGCTTTCGCTCTCTTATTTTGCTCTTCTAGGCTATAGCCTTTTGGGCTTTTGCTTGCTTGCTTGCTTTCTCCCATGGCATGGCATGGCATGGCATACGCTCCTCTGTGTGTCTGCGAGTCTTCCGTCTATCCCTTGTAGCCCTGACCCTGCCCCAGCCCTGTTTTGCCTTTTGCCTGCCCCCTCCGTGGGTCATGTTCCCTTTCACGTTACCTTTGGTAGATGCTAATCCATGGTCTTGGCTTTCTTTCTTTCTTTTCCCTCTCCCTCTCCCTCTCCATGTCTTGTCACATTCTCCTCCTCTTCTCTTTTGCCCACAAGCGGTGCTTTTTCCGGGGGCTCTGCAACAACGGATTCTCACTAAAATAAGCGACGCGCAGCTCTTCCTTGACCCTTGACTAGTGCCATACGACGTCTCTCATTCGATTATTGCCCTAAGCTCTTGGCTCCAGGTTTGCCAGGTTCCTGATGGGGCATTATTTCAGGCAGGTCAGTAAGAACCTAGTAATTAAGACCCTTGGTGACGTCGTTGGATGGTCAATCGCGTGCCGTGCGTCGGATGAAGCTGCGTTTGAAGAGTGAGTTGACTGAGCGAATGCTGACTCGCTGTCTAAACGGGCTCTCCCTTAGCTCAATGGTCCCGCGAAGTACGAGAGTAGTATCTATGTACTTGATAAAAGTGCAAAGAATGCGCTCAAGCCTAATGTATCACTACATGCATACCAGATGTATTCCTTTGGCGCTGTTATTTTGCGCGCAATAATACCTAGTACTTACCTACCTACCTACCTACCTATTTATCTACCTACCTATCTACCTACAGAGTACCTCTAATGGCTATAGAGGTATGTAGGTCTGTAGGCATGTACATAAAATTGATGACCGTACATACAGAAACGCCCAAGCCTTACTGTCATGTCATCTTATAGCGAACTGCAGTGATGCCACTACTGCATCGTGCCCTTTAAACTCCCATCCCTGGCGCCCTTTTCCCTTCCCCCCTCCCCTCCTTCTCTCTCCCCCGCGCTGCGCACCTCTTTTCTCACGCACACGCCTCTTTGACACGCCCCGGACCTGCGCCTCTTGCAGCCAACCATCATCAATCGTCATCCGCTTGACCATCCTATCCCTCCATCCGCGCATCCGCATTAGACCAACAAAGGCTATCATCCATCATTTCAATTTTTTCGCGCTCTCTTTTTTTTGGGGTCACCCCTCCTTTTGATTGACTGGGCTGATTGATTGATTGATGGATGGATGGCTTTTGATTGCCTGGTTGATTGATTGTTACAGTAGCAGGAATCTTGGTTCGTTGGCGGCTCCTTCTATACCATCTTCTTTTTTTCTGTTATTTTCTTTTTCCTCTCGTTCCCTCCCTCCTCCCTCTCTCTCTCTTTAGGCACACACACAAACTCATACACACACACATCTACACATACACACACACACAGACCCAGACACACAGACACACAGACGATACGATACTAGGGGAAAACGAGAGAGCGCGAAAGAAAGAAAAGAAAAAAGAGATTGCGCATCTTGATCTCGTTTACGCCAGCCCTTTCCATGTCGTAATTCGCCTCTTTACATCCGATCCGAAGCAGAGTCATATTACCATACCTGTCCTTGTCCTGTCCTTGTCCTGTCCACTTTCAGTTTGCCGTCACTGTCCATTCTCTCGGGCCACACGCCATGGGCTACTGATGTCTCTACTTTTTCCCGCACCCCTGCTCATCGAACCTCGTCTTCCTCGTTCTTCGACCTCCACTCTCACCCCGACCGACCCATGATCGTGTCGACCAGAACAAATATCCACCTCTCCTCTATTACTCACACTCGACTAACCGTCCCTCCATTAAGCCATCAATACCCACCCACTTAAACCCAACCAACCAGCCCGCCACCCACACACACCGGACATAGACACACCACACCAAAAGTGCACCAAGCACCAGACACACACACACTCACACACACGCACACACACATCTCACATACGCCATTATTCCCAAACTGCAACGCTACTTTCTAACGTACGACATACATACCTGCCTGCCTTACTTACCCTTACCTTGCTTGATTTCCTACTTGCTACTAACGCTCAACGCTGCTGCTGCCGCCGCCGCCGCTACCTCCAAAAACGTACATACAGTACATTGTCTGCACCCATTACAAACCATTGCCGCTACCCTCGCATTCTCCTCTCCTCCAAAATCTCCACAACCACCACAACACCACCACCACCCTCCTCTTCACACAACCACCCGCCGATACTTTCGCGCCCACACATCCGGCCAAGGTCCCCAAGCAAGTCAATCGCGCGCCATTCAGTTTATCGTCGTCGTCTTCGTGCCTCTACGTTGCGCTTCATTTTGCCGGCTCAGTATCCACCGCATTGTCTTCGAGTCGCGCTGCTTTTGATACCATCGTCGCCACCACTGCATTGTCTCCGAAGAAACGCGCAAGTCGCCAGATAGACGACGCCGGTCGCTCGTGTTTCCTCACTGCACTGCTGTTGCGATCGTCATTGTCGCTCTCGCTGTCACACACGCGCTTGCGCGCCCCTCGTCCGCACTCAACGGACCAAGAACAAAAGGTAAACCAAGATTCCATCCCCATACTCTCTTTTCCCTTTGCAAAATCAAAGAAACGAAAAAAACAAGCAATCCCTCCGCGTTGTCTTTGCACGGCCAATATCGGCTGCTCCAAACTCTCTCGTTTGTGCGTTTGCTTTGCGCCTTCGCTTTCTCCCTGTCTATCCCTCTAATCTATCCGGTCTGTTCCTCTTCCACTATCCATCCATCCATCCATCCTACCCGCCTGTGCTTCGTTGCGCCGCGCCGCACCGCGCTGCTGCAACTCTACGTACTTGCGCTGCCGTCTGTCTCTTTCCGGATCTCGCCGCTGGCCAGCCGACACACCCTTTCACGCCCCCTTGGAAGCCAACCACATGCATGGTTAAGCCTGCTCTGTCTGTACATCTTCCATACTTGATCTGGTCAATCCAACTATTTCACGACACGTCGCCGTCACCGTCTTCGTCACTGTTGTTGTTGTCGTCGTTGTCGCTGTCGCTGTCGCTGGCTTGGATCTGATCTCCTGCCATGTACTCCGCACAGCCAACGGGCGCCGATAGTGCGACAATCAATCCCGCTGCCCTCAACTCTGGTGAGTTATCTCGAACTTTTTGCTTCTTAAATCGATGCCTTGTCGCAACCCCTCTCCTCCATCCCCCGCTGGTTCTTACTGCGGTCGCGCGCAGTTCAGATCCTTCGATTATCATCAAGCCACTCGCTATCATCGTTGCCGCGCATATCGCTTTGTGGCTCTTGCGCGCGTTCCTGATCCCTCACCCACCATGCACTCTGCGACTCGCTCCTCATTATCTTTTTGCCGCGCAGCAATGCTAATTCGTTCCCCGTAGCAGACCTCAATAATTCATTGCCCAGAGGCATTAAGCGGAGTCGGTCCCCGGATAACCTTGACCCGCACCGGCCTGGCGATGACGGTATGTCGCCGAACGATCTTGTGTAGCTCGGGTTATGCGCCGTGTTCCACAGTGACTCTGGATACCATCTCATGTTACACCCTGTTCCGTGAAACGCCGCGCAAAAAAATCACAAACGAGAGAGACCGGAAATGATTGCTAAAAAACAAACGTTCGTCTGGGGAAATTGTGCGCTAACTCGTCTCTGTGCCCTGCAGGTATCCCCCAACTCCAAAACAAACGAATCAGGCCAATGAAGGCCGCTCGAACATCAGGGAGCCTCTCTGAGGCACCGGGGCAGGCGCCCGGTCCGGCAGTCCCTCAATCGATTCCGCCGCCTCAGACTCCCCAGTCTCAGAGTACATCTCTCCCAGCCCAAACGACGCCTGCCTACCCAGCTCCGCCTGCGCAAATGCCCCCCAAGACGACACCAACCAAGTCAACCCTTAAAGCTTTGCCAACCGTTCGAGACCATACCACCGATCAGCTTAATACGACCGGCGATGAGTACATTCCCCGTGAGACGGACGAGTTTGGCGAGAAGAAGGTGATGCCAAATGGTCAACTCCTGGGTAACCGCCAGTATCGATGCCGTACCTTTTTGGTTCCCAATCGCGGAGACAAACTCTTCATGCTTGCGACCGAATGTGCAAGGGTTCTGGGATATCGCGACTCGTACCTGTTGTTTAATAAGAACAGATCGTTGTACAAGATCATCGCCAGCCAGGCCGAAAAGGACGACCTAGTTCAACAGGAGATCCTACCGTTTTCATATCGCTCCAGGCAGATTGCCATCGTTACCGCTCGGTCCATGTTCCGGCAGTTTGGAAGTCGTGTCATTGAGAATGGTCGTCGAGTCCGTGACGATTACTGGGAGACCAAGGCTCGTAAACAGGGCTTCACCGAAGCCGATCCTGCAGGAGAAAAGAGACCAGGAGCAGCCAAGGCCAGAGAAGCAGCAGAAGCTGCGCAGAACAATGTCTTGCTGAGCGGTCAGCATACGGAGATCGTGTACAACAACACCCCTGGACCGTATCCCGGAGCACCACAGCCCCATCTTGTTCAAGGTATGATAGGAGCTCCACCTGGAAGCACAACAAGAATGCCCGCATTAACAATCGGGCCAGACCTGAGCGACAACAGACCTAGGGACTATGGAGGAATCGTCAAGGGTGGCCCCCGTCAGGAGATCACAGGTCCGCCGTATCAAGATCAGACCAGGCCATCTCCCCTTGTGGAAATTCATTCCCAGGCCCACCATGCTGCCGAGTTCAATCGGTCCGTAAACCAACAACGGGATATGCGTGGCGACTATCTCCAAGGTATCTGGCGACGACCCCATGAACAGCCCCCCTCGGCCAATATCAGCCAGCCTGTTGCCTCCAGTGAGACGACGATCCCAACTACCCGTCCATCAAATTCGCCCCATACCACTACCGCTGGCATCAGTCAACCGGGTGCTGTATCTTCCCAGAGTCCACAAATGATGATGACTGCCCCTCCATACTCGCAGTCAATCAATGCACAAAATACCCTTGGCCAAGCTCCGATCAGAGGTATGGCCCCTTCTCCCACCCAGTCGAGCAGCAAGAAGCCAATACCGTCTCTGCCAGGGTCCACGGGTAGCATGAATTCGGGTCCGACAAGCTACAACTATCAACAGCAACAGCAGCAACAACAACAGCAACAAAATCAGGCAATGTGGTCCCAGAGCCCGCAGACCCCGCAGCACAGCTACAACAGCTACACCACGCAATCACAGCCCCCGCACCCATCCCAATCCCCAGCCTCCCACATTCGCCAGCCAAGCACTGGTCAGATGCAGCCAGGTATGCAGTTTCCTGGGATGGGCAGCATGCAATATAGTGCCGGCCAAGGCATGTACTCTGCCGATCAAACACCACGCCAATACATGGCTCAGACTGCTCCCGGTGCGCCATCCGGCTCACAGGCTTGGTCCAGCCAACACTCGCAACCCCAGCAGTGGTGGACACCTCAACAGCAGCCACAATAAATTTGTGGTAGTGTTGGCCCGTCAGATGATCAACCGTTGTGGGAGAGAAAGCCATAACGTGTTGGGTACCAGGGGCCGGTTTGTTACGGCCGGATATTTGCGCACATTTTGTTTGTGGGGCTGAGACGTTGCTTTTGGACTAAGCTCCTGCAGTACTTCTGATACCCCAAGCATCATAGGTTGGTTGGAGAGGCTATTTGCTTTTTGGGCTTACAGTCCCATTGAAATTGTTCACGGCATGTGGCCCTGGTGGGATAGAGGAGTCTAGGCATTCAGAACATTTTCTTGTTTGTGATTCAATCCAGCAAGAGCGTCGTTCTGAAACTGAGCTCTTTCGACGTCTATTGCTATCGACATTCTTTTATTTTCAACGGCCAAATTGAATGAGGCGTGTTATGATTGGACTTTGGTTTCATTGGTGGGCTTATGAATAAGGAAGTCTTGCATCTCATCTCTTCACTGGCCAGTACTTTCTATTTCCTTTTATTTGGGGGCAAGGCAATTTTGGGCTTTGCTATTGATACCACTTGGGTTTCTTTGGGCATCGGATGTGTTTGAGAGGATTTGGTCTTTGTCTCCAAAGAACGATACCAGAGTCAGCTGTCTGTTTGAACAACGCTTTATGAGTATGACTCGAAGAGCGCCAGGCGGATATGTCGTGTCATTGTCATGTTTTCTTTCAACTCAAACTATACTTCTGATTCCCCTCTTGTTCCGCGTTAGCATCGATGAGCTGGTATTCGCCTAGCTTGTGTCGACTTCTGATGGAAGAAAGCGGGTATCTGAGAAGGGGTTTAAGCCCTTGTTTCTTTTACTGGAATTTAATGCTCTCGTCTCATTTTTCACGCTCTCTTCCATCGCCTTGGGGGTTTATTCCTTGACTCCCCTATCCATGGACGACCAGGCATGTGATTGCTACATGCTTCAATGCTATTGGACGGCTCAAGGTCTTTTGGTTTGTTTGGTCTGTTGGTGCATTTCGGTTGGAATTGTCTGCTTCGCATTGGATATCATTTGGCAAGGGAAACTGGGAAGGGAAGGGAAGGGAATTGTATGTACGCTGGAAACTCGGCACGTGTCTAATGTCCAGACATGTTAGCTTTCTCGTTTCTCTGCTACAGTGGAAGGCTTTTTTCATTTTTTTCTCATTGAGTTATTTCGACACCCCTACGTTTTCGTGCATATCGTTTCATTTTCCTTGTGTCTTCTTCTCTTCACGCCTCAAACTGCATTTGGTCGGTAGAGGAACCTAGCGGGTTTTTACTGCATCTCTTTTCCTCTGATGTGTGTGCCTACAAATTCTTTGGGGTTATATTGTTGTGAATATTCTTTTTCTTTTTGGAGATATCCTTGCTGGATGAGGAGAAATTTTCGGGCATACATGGCATAGGGGGGGATGTGTGGGAACGTTAGGTTTAGCTCTCTTTGTGTGATCTTGGAATCTATTTTTTTTTTCTTTTTGGAAGGGGTGGTATATCGGAAGGGGAGATATTGGAATGGCGGATGGGGTGGGGTGGATGGTCTCTTTTTTGGGGGGTTATGATTCCTATTTCCTTGTGCTTGTTTTGTGTCAGAGATGTTTTAGTCGGAGGACAAATTTTGAAGTATATTTTATTTGGCAATATGCTGTTCTGTTCCCTTGGTGAAGTTTGTCTGCAATCTGGTGTTTGAGTGTGTGTGTGCAATAGCAAAAGCCTAACCTTATGGATCCGCCAATATGCTAGAGAGTGAGCTTTAGATATGTCATTGTATAACCATACTACCAAAGTTATGCAAAGGTGTTGCATGAGTGTTGAAGATGGTATAAGCCGGTTTGTGTACACAGCGCTGGCGAAAGTTTGATATGTCTGTCAGACTAGCTGAGGAAGCTTGAGGGGATATTTCAACAACGGCGACGGCGAGATGGATGTTTGAATGAGGGGAGCTCACGCAAAATAAAAATCCATGAAAGGTCTGAGGTGAGGATGCCCGAGTGTCAGTTGAGATGGATCAGGCAGACAGAGAGCATGGCACCAGGTTTACAGATTCGGTGGGTGATGCGTTCGTGAGATAATGTTTGTCTACATAAGTTGAGCTGGGGCAAGCAAAGAAAAGTGAACCAAGTAACAGATGCCTCCTCAGCTTGAGGCTCAGTCACTCTCATCACCATCCAACGCCTCATCGGCATCATCTCTCCTATGCCTCTCCTCCAGCGCGTCCTGCGTCTCATCACCGCTTGCCTCAGCTCCTTCTTCCTCGTCCTCTTCTTCTTCCTCCTGAACTTCCTCCTCCTCCTCCTCTTCCTCATCCTCATCTTCCTCTTCCACGTCATCATCCTGAACCTCAGCATCGGGCTCATCCTCCGTCTCTCCCTCATCGCCTGTCACGGCAGTGATGGTAGAGGTGTCGACGCGCTGCTTCTTGGATGCGCGAGGACCAGACGATGATGAAGTCGCCGGGGCGTCGGAAGTGGTGGAAGCATCGCCGATGGTGGTGTCTGCCATTTCGGTGTCGCCGCCGGGTGTCTTGGTGGCCTTGACCTTTTGGCGGTAGTTTGTCCGTTTCTCGGCTTGTATGGCGTTGAACTCTGCAAATGGTCAGATGAAATTAGGTATTAAGGGGGCATTGGCCCATCATGAGGCGAGGGGAGAGATGCAAGTCCGTATTCAAGACTCAATAGACAGGTATAAAAAGTGAAAAGGGGACGGGGAAATCAAGTTGGCGTCGACATACTTGCAAACTCAGCCTCGAGGCGTTCCCTAAGGAACCCGAACTCAATGTCGTCTAGTGCTTTGAAGACATCCCCAGGTAAGAGAGTCTTTTTACCTGCGGCAACTGTGTTTTCATTTGCGCTAAGAAAAGAAGTTTGTCAGAAAAGAGATGTTTGTATTGTTGGTGTCAGCAGACACAAGACTGCTGAGGAATGTCATGATGAAGCCATGGAGGCTGCAGATGATGGTGTGTAAATAGAAATCAAGGAGAGATCCAAACGTACTGGGCAGCCAGGTAGCTGATGAAGACGGTTGCACTCTTGCTCAAAGCCAAGATGGCATTGCCTTGGATCTGGGTGTTGGGGGGTAAAATGCCCTTGGCAAGTCTAGTTATAATAGACTTGGGTAGACTCAGGTCCTATGGGCTTTTATCAGCTTCTGTTCCACAAAGTACAAATAAGCCCCCCCCCTTCTTCAGCATACGATGGGATATCTCAACCCATCCAGCCCGTTGATGGTGTCTGAAGGGGAGGTATACAGAGGAGGGGGATCATACCTCTATCGTCACAGCTTCCTTGTCTGCCTTGTCCGTCTTATCCTTTTTCTCCTGCGGCTGGGCTGCCTTGCTCCCCGGAGAGGTGGCATCAGCGGTGACTGATGCTGCCGCCGGCGTTGTGCTCTCTGATTTGCGGGGCGGCATTTTCTCTGATGGTGGGATATGAGAGGGTATGGAAAGAATAGAGGCCTCTCTTATTTAATTATAGGGGGGGGCGATTCAGGGGAGGGGATAAAGGCCAGGCGTTTGCTTTGTTTGTAACCAGAATTTGGAAATGAGGGCAGGAAAACCAGAGAATATCGCGGATTAATTGGTAGCCACTTGGCCACGCAGTGTCTTTACCTGCAAGAAAACCCACTCAACTGAATGAGATGAGGTCCGTCAAGTCAAGGCAAAGCAAGCAGATGGTGGTAGTGGTGGCAGTGGTGGGTGTTTTGCGCGCCAACAACGGGTCCCTCAATTCCATACAAAGGTTCAGCTCCTCCGTCCTTTTTTTTTCTTTATCTATGTATGCAGTTCTGGACTCTGTGTCAGACAAGCTATCCCACAGTGCAATTAGGATGGGGGCTGGTGATACGACGTCGTCACGAACTGCAAATGCAGACCAACACACATACAAACAAACAAACGAAGAAGAAGAAGAAAGAGGACGAATCAAATTGCAAAATGCTTAGGGTCAGTCGTCAAGGGTCGATTAGGGGAGAGGAGAGTCAGTACAAAAGCAGCAACACACCCACCGCGTTGGGGGGGACTTCTCTTAGACGCGTGCCCCGCCAGCCGCCACCACTGTCAGCGTCCAAGGCAGGCTCCTCTCTCCACACCTATAATCCAGTTTCTGGCATCCAAGTCATCATCCATCCTAGGTTTCATGGTCTAACGGTTATGACTGCGGATTCTGATTCCGCCAGCGAGGGTTCGACTCCCTCTGAGACCTGAAGATTTTCTTTTTTGGGTCACATTCTTTCTTCCGCTTCATTTTTTTTTCTACTGTAATCGGCCATCGAGAACCGGATTTTCATCAACAAATACATCAGCATTTTGCGCCGTTGCTGGACTACCATCTCATATCAAGCTAAACATGTGTCCTGACTCGCCTGAATAGCATCATGCGCATACATCACAAGAACCACACAGGTCGGCAAAGTGTCAAAGTGTCAATTTTTTATTTGTTTGTTTATTTATTTATTTATATTCATTCATGGCCGAATCAAAGGCCATTCTGTCCTTCAGGACTTGCTTTGGGGCCTATTCCCTTGGGTTAACCCATCATGTGTGTATCTGGTATCTTCCTATTGTCGCAACACGCGCCATGTTACGCCAATACCGTTCCCCGTAGGTACTAAGCTATGTCTCCCGATTTGAGCAAAACACCCAATAATAATATGTACAACATCATAACAAACAAAATGAAAAACCATTGTGGGTATATCCGTCATATGCCAAATATCAATACTCAAAAAATGCAAAACCAAGGCTCAGCCTGCATCCCACACCTCCTCAGGAAGTGCTGAAGAGAGCCTGGCATACGAGTCCTCCGCAGGAGTGCCGCCTGCGCATGCGTAAAGATGAATCATGATCATGACGATAAATAAAAAATAAACGTGTAGAATCGTAACGTGGCTTTTTATCAACAATCGTGGCCGGACACGTCGCACTCCCTTCATGTTTTTGTGACATGTTGGGGAGTTGACGACAAGTCTCGTCATCTTGTCGCGAAAGCGTAGGTTCCAAGGACCTGGAAAAGAAAAGGAAGCTGTGCTCATTAAACCCAGCAGGTCAATGCAGCAAAGGCTGAAACGTATATAAAGGTTCCGTTTTCCCTTGTTTGTATGAAACCAAGGTGGAACAAAGAAGTTTAATGGCAACTTTACCCTGACCTTCACCCAATAGCTCGCCCAATCTCTGACCTATGTATCAGAGGGCGGGGTGATAAGCCAGCAAGGACAACATCTTCATCGTATGAATTGTGCCGAATGTTGGAAGGTGTAGAAACTGTCGCCCTGCGTCCCGTCCGGGGCGATGGTGAAGACTTGATAAAGGTATCAAAGGATGGGCGAGGGGAGTTTTGATCCGGGGTCTGCGTATACCACAGTTCACGACTAGCGGAGCCGCCAAAGCTGCTCCTAGCACTTCGTGCCCGGGCATGTCGTGGAGATCCAGGCGGTGGTTTAGCCAGGCGTGAGGGGTGTCTCTTTACATTGGTGAGAAAGGCTTCATCGCCTTTAACGGACTCATCGGTGAGACCAGGGCGTGAGTTTGGCGCTCGAGCGAGAACTGGTGTCTGTGGAATATCCATGCTGCGCTTTCCAAAGGATGGAGACCATGGAGATTGGTCATCCGAGCCTCGACGGCCTCCAGGATAGTTTTGATAAATAATGACGCTAGGAGGCTTCTGTATAGAGCCGATGGATGAGTTGGGATGATGAGCGTGCTGGCGTTCAGAAATAGGCGAGCTTGTTGACTTCTCATCCACCGACTTGGCCCTATCAACCTTCCACGACTCAATCTCCTCGTCGTCAATTGGAGTAATGCCTCTGTTCAAAAAGCGAGCTTTCCGTCTCCGAATTCTGAGATATATAACAGCCGCCATGAGAATAAGAAAGAGTGAGGGGATGATGGTGGCCAGGATGATGGTGACATTTTCATTGGTGGGCGAGTCGTCAGCCATTTTGAATGAGTTGCTTCTATCCGTGATTGGAGAAGATCAAAAGATTGGCCAGCTATGAGACGGCTGGTTCAGAAGATGGGAACAGACGGGGAGTAAATGTCACGGTGCCATTCGGAACGGTGACCGTTGCTTATGGTGTAAGTAGCCCAGTTCCCGACTCCTTCTTCTAAACCGGTGGCAGTAGACCCAAAAGAAGTCGAGTTGAGACGCTCTCAAAGAAAGAAAGAAACGTATGAGAGCCGATGAGGGATGAATATAAGCGAGGTAGCGATCGTTGTTGGGTGTGTCGATTCAAGACGGATAGCAGGATCGATAGCCCTTTCATATAGTGACGCTTAAACGAGTGGCAGCTAGAGTACCAGTTAGTTTATCAGTCCACCATATTCCTCCGAGGTCATTCGAAGGTTCGTATTGGGGAGTCGTGAGAGACGAACGAGAGATGTGAGGCGAGCCTAGCGATTAATAGATTACATCCACACACGAGTCTTTGAAGACGGTCCGGGATGAGCTAATGGTTGACCAAGAAGAAGTTGGCAATAGCAATGTTCAGGCACGGACGCCTTACAGACAGAGAGGGGGGGAGGGGATCAAGGACAAGATGGTGCGGACGAGGGCGACCAAGATGCTATATAAGTCTCAGTTACGGCAGTACCTAGTAGTGGTGGTGGTCAAACGTGAGCCAAAGATGCATGCAGGAGCGCACGTTCGATGAGGGCCGTCTCCAGTAAAGTACGTACATGCTTGTACATACATGGAACAAGAAGAGTGGGCCAAGATCATCCACTCACACTAACCCATGGCAGCATGCAAGAACTGGCTCTGGGCCACCGGTGGAAGACGCATGGTGATGTGGTAGAAGTGTGGTGGTGGGTGGTGGTGGTGTATGGACAAAGTAGTGTGTAGTGTGGTATGGTGTGGGATCAAGGATGAACTGGTGGCTCTTGATGGCGTGTCGATATTGGTCAGACAAAAGACACGGCACAAGGGCTGAATCCGCAATGCCCCAAACCGGTACATCTATAATGGCAGTAGTATTAAACTCCGCGGCACCAGGTACTTTTTACCACATGAAAAGGTGTGTTTGACGGCATCTTTCCCTTCACCTTGAGTAGCTTGGCCTTGAGTAGCTTGGCCTGTTCAAGTCGTCCCCCCCAACGGCGTCGTTTGGCGGCGGAGGGGCTGCGGATGGTCAGTGTCATCCACCATCAGGTGCTTCCTTTCTGGGCGATGATCAGGGGTCGATAGGCGTGTGGAGGGAGGTTTTGGAGGGGTGGGGGCACCAGGTATTAGCGGATGTTAGCGGGTAGACCCCAGTCAAGACCAGGGAACGTGGCGTATCTCGCAGGAGACTTGTCATTGACACTACGGCACAGTCCTGACTCGAAAGGTCTTTGGAGAGCTCTTTGGCTGGCTTTGGCTGGCTTGATGAGCCCCCTCGGAAGGTCAAGGCCAGATGCGGTCTGTACAAGTAGGGAAAGATACTTGGCTGCACGACCAGGCCCTGATGGCTGTTTGAAAGGTGGTTGGCGATGGTCGACGATCTGGCCAAGCATCCCTCCATTCATCGAGGTCCTCGGTGCACTGGAGTCTCCGAGCGTACTGGTTCTACTGCAACTCGCTTGTCCGTACGGAGAATCCCCCATTTCTGGGTCGTTTTGTTTGTTCGTTTGTTCGTTTATTCGTTTATTCGTTCGTTTTGCTGACAAGTATTTCTTTGTTACTTGATCGGCTTGGTGTCACGTATGATTTCATACGCATGCATACTCCGTTCTGTCCGCGACAACATTCCAGGGCTTCGGCTTTGCTCCTGAGACCTTTTGTCGCAATGATTCAAGATTACATGCTTTCCGGCTGCTTGCTGTTGTCAACATTTCCAGGGACCCCATGTGCATGCCAACGGGGGCCAGGTACCAGGCACAGGCACGGGATCGTGCCTATCGTAGTTGATTGCCTGCACGCACCGCTGTGTGTTTTTTTCTCTCTTTCTCTGGATTCTTTTGTTTTTTGGTTTTTTTTTTGCTTGTTCCAGGGCTGGTCCTTTTCCACCTTAGTATTGGCAATAGCGCAACCGGTGGCCAACCCCAAAACGAACAAGACGCCGGGAAACATCTCACGTTTGGCCTTTGATTTCTGCCGTCGACACACCTTTTCATACGTGGAGCTCGACTGGCTTTCCTATTCTTAGCCTATTAGCGCCCTGTTGACAAGTTTGGCATGCGTTAACATCATCGACCTGGACACCATCATCGTCCACTTCGGTACTACCTAGCAGGTAGGTCAAAGGATGTATGCCAAGGTTCTGCTGCTTGCAGTGATATTGCGAGTTATCTTGGCGTTTCTTGCCGGGAGCTTGAAAAAGAGTCGATTGACGAAATTGATCAATGAACCACGACTCAACCAACCCAAGCAAGCAAGCACAGCACTCGTTCGTATTGCTGGGCTGGCTCGCTTTCTTGCTTTTTTCCGCAAGGGAGACATTTTTCTCCTTGCATAACTAAGGCCAGGAGAGCACGCACATACCTCCTAGTAGTGCATACATACATAGGTGCGCATACATACACAGTAAGTGCGTGCGTGCTTAGAATGTATGTAGTCACTATAATACTCCATACATGTGCATCAGTCCATCTTTTGCATCTGACTGTGATGTCTCTCTCGGGATAATGCACTCCGTTCTCGACGAAGTGCTCTTTAGTGAGCGCTTGGGGACTCGGTCGCTGACCCGACCGCAGAACGGCGTAAGGTTTCGTCCTAGACATGCATAGTCCATGGGGCACGTTTTACCCCCTTAAGCCCATGAGCGGTGTGCAAAGCCAGTGCCAGAATGGCAGAATAAATAAAAAACTTGTAAGAAGAAAGCCCACAGTCCACATGTATGGATACGGTACTGTTTCAACTGCAACAAAAAGAAACAGGTCAAACAGACAGAAGCAACAAGCATGGATGGGTATCGTCTCCGCTATCCGGCCCGCAGTGGCACCGAAACAGGATAGATTAGGAAAAAGAAAGGTCTTTGAGGAGGCTGGCAAGCTGGTCGTGTTATCAGCGAGCACGCAAGGCGGTGGGCCGGTGTGTTCGGATAACTGCTGCAAGGGGATCGACCTCAGAGACCTTGAACGAGAAAAAAAAAACTCCAATTCTAACAAAGAAGGAAAACTGACTAGTGTTGATCACATCCCTTGCCTTCGTGACGGGAAGCAAGGGAGTTTCGTTTCCGGAATGCCTGTTGACCGGCTGCTCGTCTTAGACGCGATGTCTGTCCCTTGCGTAACTACAAGGTACATACATCATGTAGGTCATCCATATTACTGCATAGACAAAGACAGACAGCATTGCCGTCATGGTGAAAAAACATGCAGAAGAGTCAGGATGGAAGATCAGACAACAGTAGCAGTGACAGTACATAGTAATACAATGGTAATATGCACGGAGGGCCAGTATGTTTCTCCGTCTCCCGTACCTTCCTTGCGACTATGATGAGGTGGCCGGTATTGACGTCGGCCGACCTTCCAACACCAACAAATCACCACTGGACTACCGAGTACCAAATTGCTCAAGCTACCTACCTCTACCAATGCCCACAAACACAAGCCGCAAACAAGATTCTACGATGTACCAGTCGTGTGATGGTTGCCGAACTGAGGTCAGTTGACCGACAGCACTGGTTTTCACCGAACCCTCAAACTGCCGTGCCGTGTGTCAACATGCGACGCTTCTTTCCCGAGTTTCGTTATTTCTCCTTTCCAAAGACCTCAACGGCGCTCTCGCAGTAGGTTGGATGACTTGCTTGCGACTAAGGCACTGCACAGTCCTCCGTATGTACTCTGTGCATCTCATTCAGCATACGTGGGGGCCGATCAGCACTTTCTGCCGCTGTCAGGGCAGCTTTTGCCTCGAAGCTCCATCCAAGGTCTCACTGCAAAATAAGGTGGTTCCGTAACGTTCCGAACTCAGCAAGCCTTCAAAATGGAAATCGTTTCCCTCAGTCACCAATAGCTGAGACATATGGCGGCGGCACTTCAGAGTTCCGGCCAGCTTTGCGTGTACAATGAATCTCAAAAAGGAATCATACTACCATCACGAGGCAGAATACCAACTCGTCATACACCAAGAGATCGTCAACCAAAAAAAGCATCTCGTGCTTAACAGACCAGACTACTTTTTCAGCAGTATCTAGCCAAGAACGCACGCTCAATAGACGGACAATCCGTTCTACAGTCACACTCGCATGACTGATCCAGCGTCTTCACAGCTCTTCACAGCTCCTTTGCTAACGTTCTGCTCATGGCGTACCGTCGCATACGCCAACTATTCCCTTTAGGGTAACCGAGCCAGAGTGGTGTGTGTACTAAGAAGCGCCGAACCCATCCATCCTTGCAATAGAAGCACTTCAAGTCTCCTAGCCTCGACCGCAAAGCTAAGTTTTTCCTGGCAAAGTTTATAGCTTTGGCCTTCAAAACGGTCGGCAAATGGGCCGCTGTCTCGCCACCATAAAAAACAGGAAGCCAAAGCCAGACATTCCATCAAAGGAATGGACCAGACGAAACATGTTCTATTTTCAGCCACAATCATGCGCTCGGATCTTTCGAGGAGCATCTTGTTCGGTTTTTCATCGTGCACCATGCCGTGAAAAACTGAACGGTGGATCTGTGCCTTGATTATGGATAGCCCGTCACGGTCAGCGTTTATCTCAGAGCGTAAGATCGGCCAAAGCTCTGACTCGGCTATCTGGCATGAGAGGCTTGAATAAGTTTGGTTTTGTTATGAACTGTGGAAACGCAATATTATTCGGTTCAATAACTGTCTGCTGAGGTTCCATTTCATATAGCCCTGCACAAGTTGGTGAATCTGCACTGCATTCCAGGGGTAAGCTGTGTTCAACTCGAGAACTGTCAGCCAAGTTGAGTACGACTGATTGCGGTCCGGCATTCCGAAGCACAAACGGTTCAAATTGCATGCACTTCATCACATGGCCTCATCACATATTGATGCGTGGCTGTAATTTGCAATCGCTGCTCTCTGCCCCTATGATCAACCCAATGGACCGCTGTTTTTCAATTTCAATGAATCAGACCAAGCAAAAGCAATGAAGCAGGTGAACGAAAAGTGGCCTGTTTAATCCCTTGCGTGTGGGGTCCGGGGAGGCACATTCATCACGGGAGAGGCCGTTTTGCTCGTCAACCCCAGCAAAAGATAGCAGGCTTGTTTGATGGTCTTCATGGATGCCACTGTGTACGTACAAGTACATCGAATAAATCCGAGCCAGATTCGCTCCCCCATGAACCCCCGCCAGAGTACTTTGGCCAGGAACAGGTTCTAGCTCCTCTGCGACCCCTGCAGAGATTGGCTGGGTTGTAGTGCGTACTGCTCTGTTGGTGGCTGGGGGCACCGAGATTGGTTTTGTTGAAAGAATAAGAGGATGGTGTGGGGATGAGGTAAATGAACAAAGGGAGACTATGAAACGGATGGTGATTGTGGGAAATGCAGTGCCATTGATGACCTCTTTGCTTTCTTTCAAGTTTCACCGCCTCTTCTCCTTGAAATTGGCTGCCGTATCACACATACGACTTGGCTACATTGTGATGAGAAACCTGGTTTTGGGGTTTGGTGTTGATTAAAGCCTTACCCACCAACTTCACACGCTTTAGTCATGCGAGTCCGTTGACCTTTGTCTCTTGCATGCCAAGTCTGCAAGGAACGACCTGACCCCTGGTTCATCTGTCCTGGACGATTCGCTAAGTGATTCCCTTTCCCCCTTAGAAGAGCGGAGCTTTTGCGGGTCGTGGGCGTCAACCCTTTTCAAGACCCTGCAAAGCTGAAAGGGAGAGAGACAAGCGACAAGAAAAATTGCAATGACTTGCATCCTTTGACAGCGCGTACCCGCCATGCCCGCTATGGTTTTTGCTTGAGACCTTGGTGCCCAACCGTCGAGTTGACGGGAAACGCTTTCTACATACATACATACCACCTCCAAGTCTGGCTATTCCATAATGGTCCGCCGTTGCGACGTACGAACAAATATAGTGCTAAGAAGACTTGATGAATACGTGAGATAGCGCAAGCTCCTCGTGGGGATGTTTAATTAATTCTTCCGTCCCGCGCCGCATTTCACTCCAGCTTTCTCGCCAGGGCTTAGAAGAAAAAGAAAGAATAAAGTCAGATCGGCGGCTCGAAACGAACTGAGAGACACTGATCAGCCGCATCGCGGGCAATTTTACCCCGTACTTTGGGGGCCTGTGTCGTACAACATGAACCGAACTGCGGGGAAATACCAGCTTCAATATTTGCGTATACTGAGATATGCAGGCTGTGGTCGCACAAATAAAGGAATAGCAATAGCAACAGCAATCTTGTGATGATGATATTATGAAAGTCATGCTTGACAAACAAGGAAAGGGAGAAACACGGCAGCAACAACGTTGGGCCTAAGCTATCTAGTGCTTCAAGCTGAGCACAGCTGTCTGACCACCACGAGACAGTGAAAGCACTGGAGCCCTACGGGCCGTTAGGTTATCCTTTTCGAGACATTCCTCCAGTGTGCATTTCTGTTGTCATCCGTTGAGGGATAGCCAACAACCAATTTCATTAGCAAGACGGAGCTATGTCCTACCAAGGGGGTTGTAATTCGACATCCACACACCACAATGCTACGCCCGTCGTTTACTCTGTCAATCGTCATCGAGTCAAACTGTCGAGCGGTTCGCATAACGGTTTGACAAACGGGAGTCATGCACGCACGCATGCATGGCATGGCGAGTACGCATCAACCTGGAGTTTATGACCCAATGAAGAGCATGCATTGCATCTTTGTTTCTACTATAATCATTGTATTTCTAAGCCAAACGATTCCGAGAATGTTGTTTGTTAGACGCACGCATTTACATGACATAGAGGATGAACTAGTGATGCCGCTGGAGAAGGCTCTCACATACTTTAATGGAATCTGGTGATTACCGAGAAGCCAAAACTATGATGAATATCATAACAAAAACCATCGCACGCGTGATCAAGTTTATACAGACAGTTTCCTCTCTTGGCAGGTGATGGTAATCGCCTCCACGTCCTCTATCCCGCGGCAAGCATCTTACATGTTGGAACATGCGCCCTAAACTGTCGGACCGCCGCAATTCGGGGATATCGGATTTCAAGATCAACGGTTCATCGTTCAGAGATACTCAACAATTTTTGATTGATAATACCTGTACACACACAGCACACGAACTGGTGGGTCGGGATGAGGCTAACAGAACTCACATGGATCTTCCGGCCCCCCGTGCCCATCATGAAGCCTCGTGCGCAGACTCCAATTGCTCGAGAAAGACCCCTCATTTGCTTCATGTATAAGAGCCACATATTACAATAGACTGTCAGCTTTGGATACAGCATGACAGGCTATCCGCGGTGGAGTTGGGGTCCGGTTTTGATGCTCATGAACGTTTCACACAGAACATGGGAAATGAAAACATGGAACCCATGGGATGGAAAGTTTAAATTTTCTGAGCTTTGTTCAATATTTCCGACCAATAACGGATTGAGCGCCTTCTTTCATTATGTCCAGGGTCCAAGGCTGCTTGAGATGCTTGGAGATGTCACTGGCATTTGCCGTGGCTTGCAAGGGCCGAAGCTGGATAGCATCCTCTTGGAGATGCCGCATGCCAAAAGTCTTGGATGAGCTGTGCCATCTTGTTCACACATCTTGGCGAAAGCCTTCATCTTTATAAGGTCCTGCTTTCTAGTATGGCAGCCTTTCGCAAATTGTCGCCTTATCAATGCACGAGGATTGTATCAACCTTAATCTCGAACAATGTCTTGTTCTCAAGTTACGGCAGAAATAAACATGAGACTTATTGTTCGTCTTACTCGTTCCAGATGCTTGGCCCGGCTCTGAAGGCAGAATCCAATCAGATCGCTTTGATGCCCTCGTCCCGGGGTTGGGATGCATGCATGAGTACCTGAGCGTCCAATGTTACCCTACTTGCAGTAGAGCAAAATCTCTGACGACCAGTAACATTGTGATACTCCTCCTTCGACGGTTTTTTGGGGCGCTTTTATTTGGAAATCATGGAATACAATTTTTTTTTTTTCATTCAGCCTTGGCTGGATTGATGAATAGTGAGGGATTTTACATATTCATGTGTGGGTGCGAATAGCTTGAGAACGAGGCTTGCAGTGTTTTCCTGTCTATTGCCGGGAAGGGCTGCCACACAGTCACGACAGCCTACGTTTGATGTGGGAGCATGGCATCCTCATCATTGGCTTCTGATTGGCTTGTGTGATTGCAAATTCACCAAAACCCAAGCCAAGAGATGGGTCTTACAAGGCTGACAGCATCGTGAATTTGCTCACAATGGAGGAGCTGAGCTTGGCTTTGATGCAGCCATTCTACAGGAATGCCTTGCAGAGGAATGCTGTGGGATGGCAGACGAGTGATTGGACAAGCCCATTAAGGGTTGACAGCCTTCAATGCATGCCGCGGGTATTATGGCTCAAGCATGCATGTGCGACTAAACATGAGCGACACTTGCAGCAGCTTGTGTTCCCATGGATAGCCGGTGTCGCAGTATGGTTTTCTGATGATCTCCCGGGCATGGCTTGATGTCTCCTACAAAGAGAGAACCATTGTTGGAAGGGACAATGAATGAATGCTAGCTAAGAGCAACGCCACGACCGCGATAAGCGGCCTCGAATGCATGTACGACAGATGCAGCAGCTATCCGGCGTTAGGAGGTATCTATACGATGCTTATTCTGGAAACAATGGGCGATAGTGTTTGTGTCTTGCTTCAGCCTCGATGCGACGGAAGAGAGGGGAATGAAAGCCATCGGCACTTTGATACAACGATGGATCTGAATCAACCCATCACCCATCAATGATATCGTCATCATCAGCCCTAACATCCAGTCGGGTCCCGGATCCTTGGTTATATTCGGGGAGTTTATGTGTGCTCAGACCAACCTGGTTGAAAATCCCAAGGAATGGCTTCCGTGATGGGGTTAGGATATCATGTGCGATATCTGCACTTCCACTCGTGATCAACAAAGAGGAAAAGAGATCGATGGATAGGTATAGGGCATCAGTTCGGCGCATCCAAGCGTCCGCACCAAAGAAATCCTTACGCCGCATCTCACACTCCCTCCCCCCACTCTCCTCCAACCAATTACGCGCGTTGGTGCTGGATGAGGAATTGATTTGCAGAAGAAAGCGAAGCCACCACCTGTGAGGCGCCGGAGAGGCAAGGATATGGCCTTCTCCAGATTTGCTCGTGAGACGACGGATTGCTTGGTTGCATGGTGCTGTCTCTAAGCTCTGGTAAAAGAACTGGGGCATGTCAATGTCAAGAACATCGGGATCGATCGGTTGTAACATTACCCCCAGTTTCCCCTCCAGAAAAATGTTTTATTCATACTCGTACTTGTATGTACAGAGTGCCATCCCTCCCTTTGTTTGCAGGGCTGGCGTGCTATGCAAGGGAGCGGAGGCGGCGCATCAACACCAAGGCGAACACTGCGTTCGCTTTCCAGAGCCTTTCCTGGCAATGGCCCCCGCGAGCTTTGATGAAATTCCTTTACCATGGCTTGGGATACTCGGGATGACATTTCCCGTCTAGTTAGGCCGAACCCAATGCCATGGAATGATGACTGTGGCATATGGCGTCCGCCCGTCGGTACGAATAGACATGTCCAAGCACACCTTTTTCCGTGGGTTTGGGTTTTTTTTTCTCTCTCCTTCTCTCGGGCATACCGGAGGGGGTCCGTTCGCATAGCGCCCGGAATGGCTCACCGACTGACGAAAAAGCCACGTCCGTTTGGAAGAAGCATTGACTTTTGCGCGTGTTGGAGACGAAGGCGTTGGGGTAAGGTTACTAGATGAAACGACCCATCTGCATGCCACATGCAAAGCAGAGACCAATGACAGCTTGACGTTTCGTCTCCCTGCATGGTTTTAGATGTAAGCGAGCATGCCCGAACAGTGAGACTAATTGTGACGTTTACTAGAGCAAGTTTTCGGACAATGAATGACGGGCATTGACCGAGAATCGTTTCCGGATGGATAGATGGATAAGTGCATTGATTCATCGCCATTGGGTGGCACATTGAGATGCAATGCACATTCGCTTAAAGCATGCTCGAGAATGGAGGACTTGGGGGACCGTTGGATGTCGATTGGCAAGGCATGCCTGCTTTTACCTCAACACCAGAGCCACGTTACATGATCACTACATATACATGGGAACAAAGACGATTGCTCCCAATCAGTGAAACTTCCGGGCAACGAGTGTACACCCGTGCCGGGCGAAGTGAACGTTTCAGAGGTCGTCTTGGCCTTTGTTCAGATCGCGAGAAGGCGGCGGTGACTTGCTTGAATGGCGCAACGTGTCGAGCTCTGAGCCGGGCAAACTACCAGATCCATGGCGGACAAAGGATGCAATGATGACATTCAAGCGCACTATTCGTGGCTTTGGCCGGTTTACTGAAAATAGGTATCCGTTCTCATGCCCTGGTATCCCCACGCCTGGAAGGTGGACGTTCTGGCAATGGCGAGGCTCTGGACTGGTTGTACCTGATCTTGACCAGAGAATACTTTACTATTTCTGTCGGTGGACCTTGCAGGATCATGATGCGTAAGAGTCACTGCTAGTATGGAGTCCTGCATATGTGAGCCCAGTAATCAAGGTGTCATTGGCAGATGGTCATTGGAATTTGCAAGGGCTCTGTGATGTCATGGAATATGTAATGATACGCTATACGTTGATGACACTCCCCTCTCATCTTCCTGGCTACTTACCTCTACTTTGGCAACACGGCTTATGAGGGTTGCCATCAATTCAACGTGAGAACTTCCCATGATACTTTAGTGAAGGCATACTCATGTCTTGATCGGTTTCGCAGCATACAAGTAAAAGTTTGCTCATGACCGAATATAAAAATCGATGATGGGTTGCTCGTTCTCTCAGCCCCTTGCTTGTCTGGATGTAAAATACATGGCGTATATAACGGCAACCCATGTTATCCTACAAACCAGTTCCCCTACATATAGATAACCGTGGCTATAAATGGTTCTATGGGGTGTCAATAGTTTTTACATATTCTTGACCTAATCGATGCAGCATATCCTCGGCCAGCTCTCCGTTCGGGAGCCCAACCAGGGTAATAATCCAGGTGAACACTCGGCTGAGAGGATAGCGGCAATGCGTTTGGAATATACCTACTTCATTAACATGCATTTCTTAGTGATGGCTAAGTAGAAGCCAGTTTCATCTTCTTTCATTTCCTATCAATCGTTCATGCCATTGACATGTATCATCAAGTCTGTCCTACTGTCATTACTTAGTTGATCCAGTACGAGGAAGAATCGCAGTGGCCATTACGCCTTGTGAATGTCTTATGCCAGTAGACTATTCTTCCATGTGAATTACGTAGCCTCTGTGTAATCTATACAAATCCTGCCCCAAGGTATTGCATCGAACTGTACTCTCATCTTTGAGATATGTCACACCTCCAGGGAATGGACCAACAAATAGACTAACTTATCTCAGAGCACTCATGTATGATGCGTGTTCATTTATGTAAATTCTCTTTACAATAACCATTCAATAGTTAAATATCACCTTACCCTTGTAACGACGAAAGATGCCTCTCTTCTGATGGAATGGTTTTCGTTTGACGTGAGTTGGGTCGCATCCAACCGAACCACAGTGCTTATGCTCGGGTTTTTTTTTCACATACTCTTAATTCTATATAGATAATTCTTAGCAGGTATTCATCATCTCATCAAACCTTGCGTTGTTGGCTAGTACTATAGGAAGCTGTCGGGCGTGAACATGAACGAGGACGCGGGTAGATGGCTATCACTGAACCGATCACACGACGCAACAATTCTGCGCGTGCCTTTGATAATTCACATTGCGATATATTCATTTAGGGCACATCAAATCTCCTCGACTCTGGAAAAGCATCGGGCTCAGCTCTAAGAAGTTTGGTCCCAGAGGATGGCCGCCAGAACCGAAACATTAAATGGCAGTATAGCGGATCACCAACTTGCTGGTATCCCAAGGAAGAATGTTAACATGTGAATGGATATAATAATAACTTATGCTTGCTATAGATCTAACAGAGATTGGTGTGTGAGGATCGCGCAACTGACACAATTGGTATGTCATATATAGACCTCTCACTCCGCTCTCAATCTCCACCATCTACATGCTATAAGTTCTATAGTAAGTCTTGTTATAACATACAGAAAAGCATTACAATACTCATAAGCTAGACCACATATATGTAAAGAGGCTCTCATACTAATGCTTTGCTAGAATTCAAGAACCCACTCATCACGACATAATACGCATCACAAACCAAAGTCAAGAATCCATATCGCCTGGTGGTCACCAAACACACCAACCAGCAGAACTCACAGCAGATGAATGTCCACATACATACCTATCACCCACCGGAACAATAGACTGGGCCCCCCTCATCATCCACATCCTCGCCCCCTTACAAACCATTGATATGAGTAAAATGGAAAACAAAATGCCGATTCCTGTTCAATGGCAAGTCTTTAGGGTTTAGAGACTGGTCAGCCATCGAGTCGAAGCTTACAAATTGGAATATGTGGAAATGTATATAAGAGAAAATAAGAGAGGCGTCAGAAAACGAGAGAAACCATAGTCATGAACACCATCTGCCACGTTTGGCGATCCGAGAGGCCACTCTTCCTATGTCTCATCAGCCAAAATAACAAATCGCCTTATGAAAACTAACATAAAGGGGCATGTATCTCTCTTACCCAAAAGATAGAGCACAAGTCAACAGTGTTGTGCCCACGGTCCCAGTAGAAGATCATCATAAGCCCCGCAGAAGAAGAAGGAAAGGAAGAAAAGAAGAGGATGGGGAAGAAGAAGAGACATTCTTAAACTCTTATTATCTGATAAGGACATAATAGATCTGAGCCTTCAGCCATCACAACACATTCTATCCCTAACAGGGTGCAAACGCCCTCCTATGTCCCCTATTTTTCGTCGATCCACATAGACGTTAGAAGGGGATCGCCAACACAAGACGCAGCACACAGATCTGCACCAAATATTTCCTTGTAGAACATCCCTCCAAATCCACCAACATTGGCCCACACAAGGCCAGACCCTGCCAACCTGCCCATCCAGGAGTCATCTCTCCAGCAAGCTAGCATGGCTCTGCCAAATTAGCCAAAAGTTCACTTGTATGAGACAAAGTTCGGCACATGTGCCCAAGACTCCACCGCCTGCCGCCTTGGCAAGGCACGTACCCGAATTTTAAATCTTGAGAAGCTGCCATGTGGCTCCAAGGATATTCACTAGTCTGTCATCCAATCATGGGTCAGGAAGCACTTTCGGCTCCCAATCCGCCCTCCGAGGAATTCTCAGTCAACAGCACTGCGGGCGTCTCAGTGGCTAAGAAGCATGGGAGCTTGGAGAAGCCCAGTTCAGGCCAAGTGCCAAGTGCCAAGCAGCGTCAGACGATATTAGATGGCACAGACATACTCACGAAAAGGAACAACATGGGCATATTGCTTTGTCCGAAGACACTATGACATTTCTGTGTCGCAAAAAGGTTTCCTACTCCCCTTCGCCTCTTGCTATGATAGAATCGGTGGGATTAATAAACAGTACAAAAAGGGTTGGCCAACTCAGTGCAATCACCGCCTCTACCACGTCAGTCTCCAGCTTCGCGAGGAGGTTAAGCAGTAAGAATGCAAGGGCTCGTGAGAAATGCACAAGACAGCGTCATTCCTCCACGAAGCCCGTCAAACAAAAAGCTATCATTAGGCGCCCTCGATCATTCCGTCGTCCTGGGGTCGTAAAAGTGTAAATGTCGTTTGTCGGATTGAAAAAAGTGTACTAAATAACAAATTGGGTACAGAGAATCGAAGATAGCCCTCGACTGAACACCGACCGGCTGCTTTCAACTAGCCAACATGCCAGGTAAATAGTTGCCGGCGGCGCCTTAATAGATAGCAAGCTCAACCATTTAGAGAAGATATGCCAGAAGACCAACAGCTGCAACCGCGATAGCGCCAGTGCCACCAGGGGCCATAGTAGGGGCAGCAAAATCAGCATGGGTGCTAGACTGGGCAGAGCTACTGCCAGTGTGGGAGACACCAGCAGTCTGAGTAGCGGTGCTGTCAGGTGGGCTCGTAGTCTTGCTGTCAGCTGCGGTGGTGGTAGCATCAACTATGGCGGTGCTGGGAGGGTTGATGGTTCCGCAATGCTTCTCGATGTTGGACTTGCAAGCCTTCTGGGCGTCCTGGCTGCCGGCATTCTGTGTAATACATTGGCTGAAGAGCTGCTGGCAAACAAAGGTGGGCATAGTCTGAGTGTAGAACTCAAGGCCGGGAGCAGAGTGGTTGGAAGCGCACGCGCATGTGTAGGAGAGTTTGGCCTATTATAGATGTGATCAGCGCTAGTTCCCTGCATATAGATGTCGATCACGGATCTTATCTGGACGTACCTGGTCGCAGTCGTTCTCGTCAGTGTTGGAGCCGCAGAGAAGCTGGCAGGTGTTGGTCTGAGCCTGGCACCAAACAGCTAGGAAGAAACTCAAGTTAGTATTCTTTTTTTTTTCCACGTTTGATGCTGTTCGTCGAATGAATGATTAGTTACCTCTCTGTTGCTGGGGCACAGTGTTGGGATCGACGGTCATGTTCAGAGAGCTGGTGTAGTTCTGAACCTGAGCCGTAACCGCAGTAGCGGCGAGGGCGATGAGAACGGCGACTGAACGCATCTTGATGAATGGGGTATTATTAGGCACGAGTGCGCAATGAAGACGAGATGAGATAAGACGTGTTCTTTCAAGAACAGGCGCGGTCGGGTTGTCGGGAGAAGGCTTATTATGCTTATGCGATGCGGATGTTGTGATGGATGGTTGGTGTTTGTTGTGATGAGTGGAAAGGGAAGAAGAAGGACTGCTTATAGGAAAAAGCGAGAGAAGGAAGGGCAACAACAAAGACGATGGCGACTGCGGGTGAGATGGAATTCTTGGGATGCGTCAGCAGAAGGGGAGGAAGGAAGGTTCGGGGCTCAAAGCAGATGGCAGAGGGCAGAGGATGTCAACTAAATAAGAGACAGCAAGGGCGAGGCCGAAAAAGAGAGACACGACGGGGATGGGAAAAGCAGCGACTGCTCTTTTTTTTTAATTATTATTACCCTGGGCATTGGCCGCATGAGAGAGACATGGGAGAAGATTGAATGTACCGCTGCATGCATGCATGTACCACTTGTACCGCTCGTGTACCTGAGATGGGATGCACGAAAGGGACCAATAGAAGCTCATAACGAGAACCACTGGCTGCCGATTGTCCGCTTCAGGGGGGCTGGTCCATATCTACAGGCCACGACAGGCTACGACAGGCTAGTCGAGATAACTGCCAAGGGGCCTGAATGTGCGCTAAAATATCAGTTGTGTCTTGGATGCACATCGTCGTCATCGTGATGGATGGATAAGGCGACACAAATGTATGTTGGAGTCGCAGCAGTTTTAGATAACCTACTGGCACAAATGTTCTCAGCCTCCATCTAAGATGCATCCTTAAAACATTCCCCCCATGCTTTTACAAGTACGTGTCATGTTGGAGGCTCTACTCTGTCTATATAGTCTTCCCCCCCAATTGTCTCCGAAATCAAATGTCGCAGGCCACAACACAGTCAATTTACTGGGAAATGGCGCGCAATGTGGCAGCGTTGCTACGGAGGCCACGGCAAAGCCTTGGCACACGCAACTACAAATCAAACCAGTCTCGGCGACAAGAACTATCCCATCCTATCCATCTACTTGTATTCATCCACTGTTCCCCCTCATCTCATTCTATTCCATCCCCCCCCCTCCCTACGGTTTCCATTATACAAGTGTGCCACAGCGGCAACGGCAGGCTCACACATGGTGTAACAAACAACGCTGTAGAAACGCGGTGCCCACTGCTACGGCTTAGGCTTTGACGGCGCCAAACTACCGGGAGCGTTTAGTCCGTTCACCAGCCACGATAACAAACAACCAAGCAAGCAAAATAAAAACCACATCGTGAACCGGGTTACCTTCCTTCAACTGTTTGAGCACGGCTTCCATCATGTCTTGACCAACCTCGAGTTTTGCACAACTAGCGGACAATGCAGTCATTCAAACATACCCTCCACTTGGAGGCAACAGGTTCTTGGTATTACTACTGATGGCGTTGGCCACGAAACAGCTGCTGTGCACAATCAGCCACTTAAACTAGCACCCACTGAAAACAACAATCAGACCGTTTGATAACAGTTTTCTCGCAGCCGTACTCCCCCCTCATCCATTCTCTTGGCAGGATCATCCACCTGTACTCCCTTTTTTTTCGTTTTTGTTTTTTCGTTTTTGTTTTTTTTGGGTTTCTCAACTGACAAGTAAAGTATCCGATATGAAATATTGGCATGACTCCTCAACACCGACTGCCCATGCGAATGTGTTGTTCTGCCACTTGCAATAATTGCCTGTTTGCTGACGCTATCGTGAGCCGGTTTGCCGCGGTGGATTCTCCCAGCTCCTGCAGAACAAGAAGACCGAGTTCCATTGTAAAAAAAAAAAAAAAAAAAAAAGCTCCCGCCACGACAGCTCCAAGCTCTAGGGCGCCACGACCAATCATGGTGGCCAATTGCGCCCCGCAAATCGTGCCGAATTGCCCTAGAACGGACTTCGAGGTACATAAAGGTACCTAACAAGGGGTCCAGGTACCTCCAACTCTTCCCCCCATCACACTTTGGAACGTTTCAACTTGGAACTCTTGTCAGTTTGGACTGGAGTGTCAAACCAACACGAATAAATGGTAAGCAAGCGTTGGTCAGATACCCTGTAATTTAATCCTCATTTTCGCTACCCGGATGATGATGGTGTCCTGCTCTCTTGGGCTTCTATTACTACCATTTAATCCGTTCAATTCATCCATTGCCATGCCCTGTCAGGATCCTCGGCTTTTCGTGCCGGATCACGCCTCAGCAACCCTTCTTCAGACATGCAGGCGCGTCTATCCGGCAAAGCGTAGCCGACATATTTCTACTTGTAGGTACTACTTGTACTTGTACTCTGTACGCTGTTTCCCATGGCCAGCCGTGTGTGCCTAAATCATCCAAATACAAGTATAATTTCTTCAAGTATAACATGACAGTGCAATTTCTTTTTCTTGTCTCGTGATGCCTTACTTTGACCACGGTGCCCCAACCTCTTCCGCATGGTGGCAGTGCTAGGTGAATCGTTACTGTATGATTAAACTATAGATATAGTACTACTAACTGCACCAACGTAGTCTCGTATTTGTTTCCACGCCGTTTCTTCGTTATCAGCTCGAGCTTTTGCCACAGCTCCCCCCCCTCTCTCTCAACTGCTGCAAGATGCCGCCAACCGCAGCGGGCACGAATAGCCACTGGCCCCACAAGACGCGCGGGAGATGTTCACTCAGTCCACCTTAAATACGGATCCCCAAGTGTTTGCATAGACGATCTCCATATACAGTATCAGTATGGAGTGGCATCTCTGACCAGTAGATATACTGTATTGGTGAAGCGTTATGTATGTGTGTGAATCCTTGGGGGTGCATTGTGCTTGTCTGTGCACTGTTTCATTGATAAAGACAAAATTACTCCTTTATACAACTACCTTTGTATCTGGGAAACCCCCTTGACTCATACGGAGACACAGATTCGAAAACACATGGGATCTATAAACTTATGAGTTTCCATCTGACGTCGGCTGTACAGGAAGCTGGACCTCATCGTGACAACTGACACGACAGCTCTTTTCTAATATCAGTTGGTTGATGGGGGCCAATAAAGGCGGAATTTCAACCAAGGTAGGGATCAATACCGCTTCCGAGTACTAATTCAAATAGAAATATCAGGATAATCAGTCACATCCTCAGTAGGTGACCATGAACGGCGATGATGTTTGTTTATTGATACATCACATTGATAGATAGGTACGCGGTATAGGGTACCCTTGCAGAGATGGGATTTCTCCAGTGTCTCTCCTCGAGGTCCCTATTAATTGATGGGATTTGTAGTTACGGAATACTGCTGCCCCATGGCGCCACTAAAGTCCCCGATGGCCTGACGCTAAAACCCAACTGGCAGTCAAGTTATGTCACTGATCTGACCAACAGCGTTTCAAAATCTACACCTATCAAATGTCTGCTTCATCTTCATCCATCTTCATCACACTCCAACCAACTGCGCATCTTGTCCCCACGCGATAACACTTTTACCGATTTCTTAACCTGCATCTACCGTCAGATAAAACATACCATATCATCGGTACTAGATGCTGCCTGGGAGTTACATCATACTTCTCTTTCAGCCGGCCAGACGTCATGGATCGACTCCCATCTGAGCTCATCGACGCGATTCTCCAACAATGTGTCTACGCCGGCCCCAAGAACGCCATCTTGGAGCTTCGCCTCGTCTGCCGAATATTTGATCGTATACTAAAGCCATACGCATGTCGCACCCTCGAGCTCGAATTCTCCCGCCTGAGTAAGACCAGTCCTTTGCCGCGTCCACAAACGGATGCTCTGCAGACAATTGGATATCACTGCAAGAGTTTATACATAGACCTGATGGTTTTGCGAGATGACTGTAAGCTCCTTTGTGACCGACTGGGAATATCGCTTGTTTCTAACAACTGGTAGTGGAAGTCGACTTTCTCCACACGGTTTTCGCGAGGGTCCCTTGGATGACGGACTTCTGCCACACCTTGCAGACCAGCTACTGCATGAATGAGCTGTCCTTTACCGAGCTGGAATACTACCGTGCCGTGGAGGATCTTTTATTCAACTGCCGCGACGTCGAGAGATTACGATTAAATCTTCCATTCCAGCTGGTGGGGAGACACTGCAATGCAGCTACGATTATTCTCGCCAACACCTTCAAAGCTTTGGCTACCCGGCCAGAGGAGGATTCGGCCGAGATGAAAATATTGGTGCTCGAGAATGTTACCGATATTGCTATTTGTCATCTCTGGATGAACCCGAGTGATGTCATGAATATCATGGTGGCACTGTCTGTGCTAGAGCATCTCGTCATCACCCTACGACGTCACGAGACGGAACCACAGCGGGTTAGCATGTTCGGATCATGCTTCTGGAGTCTCATCGAACACGCCTCACATCTTGAGAGTTTATGCTTGGTGGGGATGGATCATGACGACCGTCCACCTCGCGGGCTGAAGCAAACCAGATTTTGGCAAATGCCCCTAGATGAATGGAGAGCCCGATCTCTTCCAGCGCCCCGCGTTTTACAGTCTAACCTTACCTGCCTCGAGCTGAAACGGGTAGAAATATCAGCGGATGTGCTGCTGCAAGCTGCCGAGGACTTTGGCCCATCACTTCAGGAACTCTACCTGAATGAGGTGTATCTCAAGACAGAGCAAGTAGGCAACTGGAATGCAGATGCCACAAAGGTGCTCTGGATCGGTCTCCCGAACGAGAGGCCTGAAGAAGACTGCCAGTGGATTTCCGTCGCCCTGAGATCATCCGCACCCAAACTCCGCGTCTGTCGAGCCTCGTTCCTTGCCTACGACCATTATCTGAATGATGAAGTTGCCAACAACAAACCCGAGTTCGACCTTATCGACCCCTGCGGTCTAGGGCGTAGCGTCTCCCAGCGCTTTGTTGAAATCGTCATGGGTATACGCCAGCCCAATACCCCCACTGGCGAAGCTGTCGAATACTTACCCCGGGAATACAAAAACGACCACTTAATCGCTGACCTCAAAGACAGGCCCCGTGCCATGAGAGTCACAGACTACGACACCAATGCTTATCAAACCGCAGTGGAGAACACTACCTCGCGCTGGCAGCGGAGTATCGATGGCGTTTTCACTAATTGCAATCCTAATACGTTGGATGAGCTGCACTATATAGCCGAGACAGCTTGCAAGGGCATGAATGAGATTCACAGGCGGCGAAATGAATCAACAGAGGGGACGAGCATGGCGAATGAGTATACCGATAATCTGCTGAATACACCACCATCATTGGATGAGGCGCAATAGGATTTAGACATAAACTAGACAGGGCAAGGCAAGGCAAGGCAAAAAAAAAAACGCCTAGGTACATATTGCACAGAAATGACAAACATAGGCTTGGGCATCAATTTCCAAAAAAAAGAAATTCATCAATTCATCGCTTCCTAAGTAATATCGTATAATCCCCAAAGACCATTCTAGACAGAAACTGTTCGAGAAATTGGCAGTTGCCTTCTGATAAACCAAGACAAGTCCTTACCCTCTTGTAAGGGGTCTTTCAATTAACCCATAAAACACACGCACGCCATGCTCAGCTTTCTTGGCCCCGGATGTTGCATCTCGGTTTGCTCAAGGCTGGTTTTGAATGCCATAAAACCCGTTCCCTCCATGATAACACATCGCTCCCCAACTCCTCTATAAGCTTGAAATGACAGGGTGAAACAAATCAATGTCCATTCGTGCCGTTAACACCGTTGGAGCCGTTGGTTCCATTGGTGCCGTTCTTGGATGCCGCAACGGCCAACTCAAGGGCTTGGAGAACATCGTTCTTCAAGTCCTCGGCATCTTCCACACCGCAGCTGAGTCGAACCAAGTCGTCGAATACACCGACGGCCTCTCTCTGCTCACGGGGAATACCGGCGTGAGTCATGCTGCTAGGGACTTCAACCAAACTCTCGACTCCACCGAGGGACTCGGCAAGAGTGAAGATCTTGGTGTACTGGCAGAAACGCTCAGCAGCATCATGTCCGCCCCGGACACGGAATGAGAGCATGCCACCACCCATACCATTACGGTGCTGCTTGAGAGCGATGTGACGATGGGGATGGGAATCAAGGCCAGGGTAGTTGACGGCAATGACATTGGGAGAGGCCTCGAGAGCGTGAGCAATAACGGTTGCGTTGGTGCTGGCCTCGCGGGCACGCAAGTGCAGCGTCTTGAGACCACGGTGAGCAAGCCAAGAGTCAAAAGCGGAGGGAACAGCACCAATGGCGTTCTGAAGGAAGCTCAGGCGGGTCTTGAGGTGATCGCTGTTGAAGGCGGCAACACCCATGACGACGTCACTGTGGCCATTGATGTACTTTGTGACACTGTGGACAACGATGTCGGCACCGAGGTCGAGAGGGGTCTGTACATAGGGTGAAAGGAAAGTGTTATCAACAACAACGAGGATACCGTGCTGGTGGGCAACAGAGACGACGGCGCGGATATCAACCAAGCGCAGAGTTGGGTTGCTGGGAGTTTCAATCCAGATCAAGCGGGTCTGTTCAGTGATGTGCTCGCTAACATCGACCTCAATCTCTGGTGTAAAGGTGACCTTAACACCATGAGCCTTGGCAACTTGAGTAAAGTAGCGGTGGGTGCCACCGTAGACGTCTGAGACGGAGATGACATGGCTGCCGGCAGCGAGACTCTGAAGGATGGTAGCAGTGGTTGCGCTGCCACTGGAGAAGGCGAGAGCGTAGCGAGCATGCTCAAGAGCAGCGACAGCAGTCTCAAAGTTGGTACGGTTAGGGTTGGCTGATCTAGAGTACTCATACTCGCCCACGGGCTTGCCTACTGCGGATTGCGCAAAGGTTGTGGACAGAGAGATGGGCTCGATAACGGCACCAGTAACGGGGTCGTGGGGTGAACCGGCATGGACAGCAAGAGTTCCAAAGGAATGGACGGGAGTCGGAGGCCGGGGAGGCGTAGAGACGGGGTCAGAGGTAACGGGAGGAGACATTTTGGTTGTCTTTTTGTATTTCGTTTTAAAAGAAAAAAAATGTGTTGAGGGAGGAAGATTGTGTGTGTGTGTCTGCTCGCTGACCGTTCGAGCTTCGAGGGGTCAAGTTCGAGATAGACGGTGGAGGGGCGGGCTCTGATATGCAGGGACCTTTTTTTTCTTTCTTAATCTCTTATCTGGATAGCGCGGGTTGGAGGGGAAATAGAGCCAAATCGTCCCAAATCGTTTGATATAGAATGATACTAGACGAAAGATGACACTCAAAGAGATTCAGATGAACGAGAAAACCAAATACTGCTTGTCTTGATTGAGATTGAGATTGAAAAGAAGTAAGGAAATATTTGAGGGACTCGTGGTGATTAAAAAGAAATTTCGTGGACGTCGCTCGAGCTCCACTTCAGGTTGTAGGTAAGAAGAGTAGACAACTCTAAAAATGGTGTCATCGACCTAGTCGCAGTAGCGTCCGAGGGAAATCGCGGCACGTTGGGAAGAGTTTGGTGGCAGTTTCCCTTCCTCGAAATTGTAGCAAGGGATGTCGTCAGGTACTAATGGAGAATGTTGATATAAATAGCAAAAAGCTTAAGAGGCAAGAGGCAAGAGATTCGCCCTTTTATATGTCTTTTCTGTTGTATACCAACCCAGTGCCTTGGTAGTACACAACTACTAATCATCTACGGGTTTATAATTCGTTGCTAAAGAGATACATACAACCGGGTAGGTGCTTCGTAGAATCTTACTACGGCTTGAATATTCCAACATGTTCGGGTGAAATGGTGTAATCGTAGTAATGGGACAAGTCAGTGTGCCCGACAGTCCGCACAGGCTCTCGCACCATCGCATCTCGGTTTCCGTCATGCGCATGGTATGTGGTACAAGGAAGACAACGTCTCATCACACTTTGAGGGCATGTACCAGTGACCTAAAAGTCCTTGCTCCAGCTACGTTCTTTTACAGTCATGCATTGCATTGGCAACGCCGGTGACGCCGCTTTGGGCTCACCGCCCCCCCAATATTCCCGTTTGAATTAGGTCATCTGGTTTCATTTCAAAGCCTCTTCTCTCGCCTTCCCCTTCCTTGTACCTTCGTACTCCGTATGTACATCGAGTTTTGATGAGCAATCCAAATCCACAAGGCCCTTCTAGCGTGAGCAGCACGGCTTTTTTAGCACATGGCAATTGGAGGGAGGGGTCGTGCTAAGAAACGGTACGTACCCACTAGACTGCCCTTGGCAAGCGGTTCAAGGTTCCCTTTTCTGAGTGGTTGAGAGGGTAAGGTGTGATTTTTTTCCCCCTTTGGATTTTTTTCTTCTTCCACATTAATTGCTCCAATGGCGGCCAGCGCCGGCTCTGGACTTGTGTGAATCTGGCCGAGTCTTCTTATAAATCAGTTTCCATTTGAATCTCTTTCTAACAGGGTAGCATCTGTACTGCAAGCGTGCGTTTTTGGATGCAATCTATTACCTACAAACGAACAAATCTGTACACAACAAACGCCCTGACGTAGTGTATGAGCTCGGTAAATTTTCCCAAAAAGGCTGAGGGGGGAGGGGGACATAGTAGTATTCCAAAGTCAAGGATTGCCAAGCAAAGAGAGAAATATTGCCTCTTTACGGAGTACGGAGCCTTTGAAAAAGGGCGTACGAGACATTATAAAGAAAATGACACACATTTTCCCCCATCAAAATAAATGCGCTTCACACCTCCTTGAAATGACACGAGTTTCGTGACGTGAGAGGCTTTGCTTCCTCTGTGCTTGTGTCCAATAATGGACATCTCTAGCCATATTGAGCATGTATAAATGTGATAGATTAGCGACCGTCTTCTGATAGAAACACCCGAGCTGAGGTTGAGTTTATTGCAAGCAAGGCAAATTGTCAGCCAGCTCAGAGTATGCAAAAACATACTTGTACATTTACAATTATTCATATATAATATAGCCAGGTAGATTGATGCAATGTCTATACTACCTACCTATAATAGCAGTAGTAAGTCGTCTGCCACTGCACAATTTTCTTCATGGTGAGTTCTGGTTGCTCATTACTCATAGAAATAATAAACATCATTAATTCAAGGTTTTGCCTTTATGGTTGTGTCAAAGGCAGAATATCTCCTTGAATGCAAATGTAATATATATTGATGATAACGATTATTCACATACGTACCTAGGTAGGTATTAGATAATATGTACTCCGTATAACAGACAGAGTCTTCGGAGAAACACAAGACTCCGGCATCGCGCAATTGATAATTCATCCCCGGGGCGTCTCCGGCTAATCCCCATTTAGACCAGGGGAGAATTCCATCCATCACGAATTTCTCATACTACCAGCTTGGCTGAAAGGGCTGACTGTATGTCGTATTCGCTTTGCGGTTCGGTTCGTGTTTCAAAAGCTTCGGGCCTCTTCTATCTTATCATCTGAACCCTGAAGACCAGGAATCGAATTTGTTTACTGGGATAAAGGGAAGGGATCTCGTCCAAATAGCTGCCTAGCGTTCTAGATAATGACCATTCACGTCGTGTTCATTGCCTAACTAGGATTAGTTTATATCAATAAAAAATCCTGTTGCTCCTTGATTGGACCTGGTCTTGTGGCAGTGCTCATTACTAAGAGAGAGAAGGGAAAAAATAGACGTTCAACTTTACAGGAGCAAAGCCACAGACGCACACAGACGCACCCCTCTAGCCTATTCGCGAGATCTCATCATCAAGGAACCTTGGAGGTTCTAGCTTCGGCTTCAACCACCAGCTCCAGCCTTTCAACATTGCGGGATGCTGTGTGTCGCCTGACTGAGATTTCGCCAGCACGACGAGTGTCCCAAGACTTTCGCGACAAGCAAGCTCCCCTCTGGACATATCGCGATACTCGAGGCCTCCATGGCAATGCCCCCATTGCGTTGCGACTCTATATTCTTTGCTATCAAAATTCACCGACGCAGGTAGTCAAACGCGAAACTCCTCATGCCGCCTCGACGGTCACACAAAAAGTCCCGTGCAGGGTGCCGGAGATGTAAAAACAGGAAGATTAAAGTGAGTATTTCACATACGAGCTGCCTTCTATCTAACCATCTACCTACCTACCTACCTACCTACCTATCCTTAATCCCCTGAGTGACAGGGCTAATTGTACTCTCTTTTCTCCTGTCGACAGTGCGATGAAGTTCACCCACGCTGCGGAAACTGCACCAAACATGGCGTCATGTGTGACTTCGAGAGTCGCCAAGTACTCGATGAATTAAACACCATCCCCACACCTTCAAATAACAGTCCTATCAACTGCACGCCAACAATTACCACCACCCTTTCAGCGCCGACGATAACAACTACCGCGAATACGACAACGTCGTATGAACCTCCCCCAATGTCACCTGCTCGGCTTTCTCCTTCTACGACATCTTCAACCCCATCTCTTACGCTACCCTCGGTACCAACCACTAATTCCTACACCCGTCAAGGTGACAGACTTTTGGAGTTCCAGCTATGGCATCAGTATATGAGCAGTACTGCCAAGACTCTGGTTATGAACTCTCCTGCGAGTACCGATATTTGGCAGAAAGATGTTCCCCGATTGGCACTTGAAGGCAGATCATACTTGATTGACGCGATTCTCTCTGTCGCTGCGCTACACCTGCGATTCAAGAACCCCGAGGACAAGGTCATGGTGGAGGCGTCGCATGCATATGCTGCGTCTACTCTGGCCGAGTACTGTCGCTCACTAAATAAAGGCATTACTGCTGAAAATGCCGATGCCTTGTTTCTTACATCCTGTCTCATCGCGTTTCAAGCAACAGCATCCCGATTGTTTGTAAAGGAAGATGGCGAAGCGTCGGACCCCGGGGATACAAATCGCAGATATGCCTTACCACTGTCCTGGTTCCATGCCTTCCAGGGAGTCAAGACTATAGTTGCTACATCCTGGCAATGGATTCGAAACAGTGCCACTGTCAAGGTTGTTATTGACTCACAGCCTGGCTTTCAACTTGACCTGAATCCTCTTGGCCCTGATTCCTTTTTCGGCCATCTCCTCGACGGAATCGATGATGAACTCGCGGAAGAAGAGGAACATCATAGGGCAGCTACAAACCAGGGTTATTTTCATGCCGTATGTGTTCTTAACTGGGCTCATAAAAATCACTACGCGCCATCTGCGCTCGCGCTTCCATCCACCGTATCGAGGCGTTATATTGAACTTGTTGAGGCGAAACGGCCACGCGCGCTTGCTATTCTTGCATGCTTCTTTGCATTACTCAAACGTATGGATAATGTATGGTGGCTGGATGACGTTGCTCGTCGTGAAGTAATGGGGCTTGTCAGCTTGTTTGAGCCAGGCTCAAAATGGTGGCGTCACCTTGAATGGCCGGTGCGAATCGCGCTGTGGGACGGAGAGGCGGACGCAATACCAGCAGATACATGGGGTGTTGAGCGTAGGGAGGCATCACCAGTGGATACAAACAAAGCTGCGGAGACGATATTGAACCACATCGATCTTATGGCGAAGATGATGGACAGCACTCAAGGGCCGCAGTCGATAGAGTCAATACCCGTCACTGGTGACATGGGAGGCTTGAGCCCACCGCCCCTCGATTGAGAGAAACATGCACTGTCGTCCAGGTTTTCTCATAGAGCATAACCAAGTTGGCGTGGTATTCTTAATATGGGTTTGTTTCAAGGCGTTGGTGTATGGGAGCTTCTCGGACTCGGCAGGAGCAATAATTGGAGCGCGCGGAGGATGTTAGTTATATCCTTTAGCGTTTGCGATTTTCACGACCTGGCAACAATATGGCGTTTGGCAAGGAAACTGGCTAGGAAGTCAGATGTAAAGAGGATGGTGGTTATCTGTGGCCACGTATTGCGATGATCTGGCAAGTTGTTTATGATTTTGACGCGTATATATATACTTGGTGGGCTTCAGCATCTTGCGAATCTCGGTTACATGTATTAGATTGCTTCCTTTCTTGATTTCCATATCCAGTCTACCTGAAAGCGAATCTGACAAATCAGATGGAGCGGCATGCCGATCACTCGGTTTTGCTCCAGTAAGTTAGACAACTGCTTTGAAGGCATAGATAACTTTTATCTTAGGATGGCATAACAGGACCACTAAGTAAAAAAAAATGCAAATGATGAGAGAGCTGACCTAAAGCCACCCGAGGCGCCAAACTCCAACCCACATATTTCTTTTCTATGTACCCATTATTTCTTTGCCCTTTTCGGCTCATCATCCAGGATGATGTCCTCCACCTCCTCCACGCCCTCGTTTCTAGATCTCTTCAAACCCTTCATCTTTCTTGTCTGCAACTGAGTCAAGTCCTGCTTGCCCAAGTGAACGCGACCAAGCTTATCACCCATAGAGTCGGTGGTGATGTTCTTCTTGGTCTTCTCCTCGATTCCGCGGGGCTTCCTCATAGCCTCCTTGAGCATAGACTCATCCGCCTCCTGGACTCGACCGACTCGGAAGTCCATTCTAGGACCGATTTCCTCAACTTCCACGCGAGGCAACTTCTGACCGCTGCGCTTAGTCTGAATGGTATATACTCGCAAGTGAATAGACGGCTTTGCGTCTCCATCGCCAGCGGTGTCCTCGGCGGCGATTGAGATCATGTACTGTAGACCCTCAACATCAATCTTGTCTGCCGGATCGCCCTTGAAAAAATCGATAAAAAAGCTCTTGGCAAGAGTATATTCGTTTGAGACGGGGCTCTCGAAAGCAGTTCCAGCGAACAAGAGCATTGGCCTCTGGCCAATGGCAAACTTCTTGGTCTTGAACTGAGAAATCGCCCTGTAGCTCTCCTGATCAAGGTACAGCTCCAGCATATCCAAAACCTTGTGGCTAAATGTGCGGATAAATGTCATAGCATGCGGGCGCTTCTTCTGGGTGCTGCCAAAGACGAAGAGACTGGCGTCGTTCTTTTCGGAGAAGAACTCGATGGACGCAGCATCTTCGAAGGGGTGGATGGGGTTCTTCTTGGTGAATTTCTTGGCGAGGGGCTGGCGCATAGAGAAGAGGTCGTTCATGGCATCTTGGACAACTTGGGAACAGTTGTTACCACGGAGGAAGAGACATGTCTTTGGGTTTTCGATGGCCTTTGGCTCTCGCTTCTCGAGAGCTCGCTTTGAGCGGGCGTTGCGAGGTTTTCTGGACAAAAAAACATGAGTTAGATACAAAACTACTATTTATATTGAGAGTTTGTTAGGGACTTACACCTGACGAAGCATTGTGAGGTTTGACAGTAATTAGTTGGATCGCTGGATCTTTGAAGCTTCTCCAAGAGGCTGGTTTCGAGATGGGAAACTGAAGAAAAAAAATCCTAGCTTATCGATATCATCGCATTGCAGGTAGTACATGCAACCTGCACCGCCACAGACAGTAGCCGCCACACCCTCAAAGAGGCAATACCCCGCAGTCACGTGTGGTATGATTCGTCTTCCCTCCCTCCCCTAGAGAAAATCATCAACAACCCCAAAACCCGACCGGACCGGAGAGGAGCCTCGGTACTGTATTTCCCCACAGACCCAACCCTCTCACCTGCAGGTGACGTTCCTGACAAACCAGCCGCTTCCATAAGCTTTTGGGACCATTGTTGTCTTTGCCTAAGACTGTGGTTTTTTTTTTCCCTTTTATCTGTATCTGCCGCGGCGAATCTCCACCCCTTTCTACCCCTTACAGCCTCTCGATAGTCTGTCTTTTGTTGTTTGTTTACCTGAAATACAGTAGGGTTGTAAAAGCAATTCACCGCAAGTTTAGCCATCATGTCGTTTATGGGAGGTGCTGAGTGCTCAACTGCTGGCAACCCGTTAAGCCAGTTCCAGAAGCACGTCCAAGATGACAAGACACTCCAGAGAGATCGTCTAGTTGGGCGAGGACCAGGTGGACAGCTAGGTGGCTTTCGAAGCCAGGCGGCTGGTGCCCCTCAAGATGAGGTATGCTGGACATTCTTACTGATGGTATCAGATTACTAATACAGGGGCCATACGATATAGATGATGAATAGCTTCTTAAACGGCGGTCCGAGTCTACAGCAAGAGTTTCCTTTACAAGGTGGCCCCGGTGCCCAGCTTAGCCCCGCTCCGCGTGCAACTTCGGCGTCGCCATCATGGGCACACGACTTCAACAACCAGCCCGGCGTGGAATCCGCCTTCAAGCCCCCCGCGGGAGCCCATTTCAGTCCTGAAGAGTTTGCTCGCTTCCGACAAGTGAATGGCCAGCCGTCTTCATCGATGTCTACACCTATGCAGAACAGCATGACCAGCCCCTTGTCCCAGCGACCGATGATGGGTATGGGAATGGGAATGGGAATGGGAATGGGCTATGGTATGGCCGGCCCATCCATGATGCAACCCATGTACCAGAACCAGCAACCGCTTCAGCAGCAGCAGCAGCAGCAACCTGAAGGCAAGGGCAAAGGCAAGCTGGTAGAACTCGATGACACCAAGTGGGAGGAGCAATTCGCCCAGCTCGAACTACATGACAAGGAAGAGGTCAAAGAAGCGGAGGAGGCCAATGCCGCCGAACGAGAGTTGGAGGATCTAGACAAGGGATTAACATCAGAAACTAATGAGTTCGGTGACTTCGAATCTATTTGGAAAGGAATACAAGCTGAGACAGAAGCTGCTAGATCAATGGTCAACGAGGAATTCGAACAATTCGACTCGGAATGGGCAAACGACATGATGCCCGATTTCAACAACATGGGCGACTGGGGACGCTTCGGAGACCCTATCATCGACAACTACATGTTCGAGGAAGAAAATATGTTCCGCGAACAAAAGAATGCGTTCGAGGAGGGCGTGCGAGTTATGAAGGAGGGAGGTAACCTGTCTCTGGCTGCCTTGGCCTTTGAGGCCGCCATACAGCAGAACCCAGAACATGTCGAGGCCTGGGTTTATCTTGGCTCAGCTCAAGCTCAGAATGAGAAAGAGACTGCTGCCATTCGTGCTCTAGAGCAGGCTCTCAAACTCGACCCCAACAATCTTAATGCCCTTATGGGTCTAGCTGTCTCATATACAAACGAAGGATACGATAGCACAGCTTACCGAACATTGGAGAGGTGGTTGTCTGTCAAGTACCCTAATATTCTAGACCCCAAGGATCTCCACCCTGTGGCAGAAATGGGGTTCACTGATCGACAACAATTACACGACAAGGTCACAAATCTGTTCATCAAGGCAGCCCAACTTAGTCCTGATGGTGAGCACATGGACCCTGACGTCCAGGTCGGTCTTGGCGTCTTGTTCTACGGCGCGGAGGAATACGATAAGGCGGTTGACTGCTTCCAGTCTGCGCTGCATTCTTCAGAGATGGGCACCATGAATCAGCAGGAGCAGCTTCACTTGCTTTGGAACAGACTAGGCGCTACTCTGGCTAACAGCGGACGCTCAGAGGAGGCCATTGCATCCTATGAGCAGGCTCTTTCAATCTCACCCAACTTTGTTCGTGCCCGATACAACCTGGGCGTCAGCTGCATCAACATCAACTGCCACCAGGAGGCCGCATGCCACTTCCTCGCCGCTCTTGACATGCACAAGTCTATTGAAAAGTCCGGCCGTGCCAAGGCGCACGAGATTCTCGGTGACGGGGCAGGTGGTCAGGTCGACGAAGCCCTCGATAGAATGTCTGCCCAGAACCGCAGCAGCACCTTGTACGATACCTTGAGGAGGGTGTTTACCCAGATGGGAAGAAAGGATCTCGCCGATAAGACGGTTCCCGGCGTGGACCCGGCTGTTTTCCGACCAGAGTTTGACTTTTAGATGATATTTTGCGACATATATCGGCGCAGCGGGTGATTGATGAAATGACTTTTTTTTGTTTCTTTCAGTCTGGACTATTAATGGCTGTGTCTCTCCCCTCTCCCTTGAGCATGAGGAGTGTGGGCTTTACAATAAGGGATGATATTGAGCAAGGTAAATAGGGTTTTTGTTTTATGGAAATAACGTTGCATGGGAATCATGGGATAAAAGTGCAGAAACAAACAAATAAAATCTACAAATAGATGATTTACACGGAATACTTTTTTATTACCCTACATTTATATCTTTGCTTTTCTACTCCGTATGCTCTCCTAGTTTGAGTCAAGAAACTCTTTCCTTCATTAGAAGAGTGTCTCGGGTATGTGTCTTCCTCAGAGTTAAGGGAGGATATGGGTATGAGACCCAAGTTGGATGACTTTTGGTTTCCTGCCTACTTGGGCACCTGCAATGTTTCCTGCTATACGGGTACTTGTAGATAACAGCATGGCTGGCTCTCGGCCTTGTCCTCTGACGAAGCGAGGATGGACGGGCCTCTCTGGGGTTTCACCACCACCTCGCATATTCAAAAAAGCAAGCTCTGCCGAACAAATCTCCGACACAAAATGAAGCATCAGCTCTATCCACTTAAGCCCGAGTAATAAGAACTACACCGTATGTATGTAAACCTGGCGCTCCGTATCCACCCCGAGTCACAAAGTTCCTAGATTGAGATGCGTGTGGAGGGTGGAGAGGGAGAGAAGGGGGGGTGGTGTATTCCCTGCCCTTAAATGGCATCGTTATTTGCAATCCTCGGTGTACATGTTCATTTAAACTCGGAAATCTGAAATTTTGATCATCGTTCATCGAGTCGGTTCCCCGGATACACAAAAAAAAAACATACGCACAATAACCGCGCGAATGGGATCACTCCCCTTTCCTCCCTTGCATTGAAGGGTCTCCATGAACGGGTAAGGAGGGGGCGTGCCGGGGAACACAAACCTGCTCGCCAAATGGTTGAAAAAGCGGGAGGCATCACCCATTAGGCCGCCTAGATGTAGCTCCCGTCGTGTGTTCACGTTACCCTCGTCCGATTCAGCGAGATGAGATTCATCCTGTCCTTTTGAACGACGTGACACCAGCCTCACCGTACCGGGAAACGCAGACTCTGTCTCAGTCACGTCAGGCACCACAAGACATACCTATCTATCTTGCGACCAGTAAAAATATTCCTGCTTGTCATACCACCACCGCAGAATCGATCATGTCACAGAGGACGCCAATCGCCTTTGGAGTGGCAAATGGGCATCTTGCTGTCGTGTCCCCCTAACACGAAAAGCCCAAAACACCACACCCCCTCCCTCTCTGTTCCGTCTCCGTGACAGCGGTAGAGACAATCCCATTCCCTTTTCAAAAAAGAACTGTCCGAGTAGGTTTTATTATTTCCCTTCTGGAAATATGCAAGATCGCTTAATAAAAGGAGCGTGCCCTTGAGTGTGACCACCGCTTGATCAGAGCGGCATGCAAGTCGCAAGGGAAAAAGGTTTCAACCAACAACCATATGTCGGAACCTTCTACTCCGTAAACGATTCATTGTTGATTTGAAATGATCCGCCATTGATTCATGCTCCATACGTATTGTTGGTAGAGCACAAAGGCTTCGACTGCTCTGGCCAATTTCCTAGTCGGTGTGACTGGTGGCCGAACACTGTGTCCAGATGAATTGATCACAATCACACTCAAAATGACAAATCGAGGCCAAAAGTATGTGGCACTTGAACTGGATGTGATGGAGGTACCTCGTTTGAAAACTCTCTGAGTGCCAAATTCTACTTGTAGGCTGAACCGCCCAGGGCTTGTTAACGATATGAGAATGTCTCTTGGGAGTGACACAGTTTCCCGGCGGCGTTACCAGGACGGTAAGACATGGACATCAAACGAAGAGCCTGTCACCTTAGACCTAGAAAGACATTGACGTATTCTTGAACATGGGTGAGGTCTCTGAGATTTTGGGGGCCAGATCGTATCGCCGGCTGTGGCTGGAAGGCCAAGTAAGTCATTGACCGTCCGACTGAGACGACGGTGAGACAGCTCCAGACCATTATCCGATACAGTCATCTGCCTCAATGACATGTCAAGATCTTCTTTGAAGATAGCAATGCATGGGGCACAGCCTTACCAACAGGCATCAACTTAACCGGCGAGCCCGAGTTGCAACGGGTTCCTGCAGAGAGAGGTGGTAGCAGCAGTGCTCCTTACATGAATCCGTTGTTTCGAAACTTGTGATCTGCAGCATCAGGATAGATAAGCCGTAGGTTTAGGTTTCATCAGAGGGACAGCAGCAGCAGGAGTTCTTCCAACACTGAATGAATACCAAAGCACGAGCCATGGATCCACCCACTCGTGAAGGAAAATCGAGATTCGCTGCAATCGCATTCGCTCATCCCGAACCGCACTTAGCCTCCCGGTCGAACATAATCCTGCTGCCTTATGACCCATGGTTTAGAAAGTAAGCCTTCTCTCGTGGCGGTACCGTACCCCGTGCAGACGGAACAGTAAGACCTGGTTGACTTTTCGGTGTCAGACTTTTCGAAAGACCATCCCTGACCCACGCGTCGACTTGGATGTACAGTGACGAATTCAGCGTCGTATCGTCTGCATCGGAGGCATAAAAGTGTCCGCTATCGCGTGTCAGCAGCAAGCACGCAACTAAAGCTGCCAAGCCCGAGACTTGGCCCTAGTGTTTGCAACTAGAGGCTTCCAGACGCAAATCCTTCTCCCTTTCTTGATTTCCAAGATGGCGAATTTTCATTCCTGGCGAAATGGAAATTCCACCTCCACTTCCTTGCATAAACTCTGTCCTAGTGTTGCTTCTATGTTCCCTCAAGGCCCCTATCATAACAATAACCCAAGAGCATGCATGGGGTGTACTGGTGTACTCTGCACTGAAGTTCACCAAAGTGCATTCGCATCAGCTTTGGACTCTGTCTCACACTCCTTCCTCACTCCTAACTGACCAGCCAGGCATTTGAGTCGAGTAAGAGAATCAGATCCAATGAATAGACCATGGGGTGTGTCAGGAATCATTTTGTGCGAACGGGTTGACCTTTCCAGGGAAGGGCAATCAGAGAAGTCACTCTCTGCCAGGATTGGTCTGGTGTGTCTTCCAAAAGCGCATGGGCACAGAGGGAAAAGAAAAAAAAGAAACAACGCAGGATACATACTTGTACAAGTGAGCCAACAGCCAGCCGGAATAAGACTTGGTTGTTGGAAATAACGGATCTTTGGTATCCCTTTACCTCATTTCAGAAACGCAGGTCGAACCGACTTTGCCGGCTTTGTGCAACATTACTCGATGTGTAGCGAGGATGCGATCAAGCCTCAAAGTCGATTGTAAAGCCCAGGAAAACGAGCGAGCACTCGGCCTACCTATGATTCAGGAGCGTCAATCTACTCCGTATATACACACATGGAAATCATTCTCTTAGTAGCACGGGGTAGTGCCCGTGTGAAGGCGGGAACAGCGGGCATCGAAAGACGCGAGTGAGACGGATGGCCACACGGTAGCAGCGTGCTTGGGTCACTTCGGTCGGTGGGCTAGAAAGCTCGGGACATGGCCGAAGAATGTGACCAACAGGGGGGGGTCATTAGAGGCTACTTTCCAGCTTTGGAAGTCCTTGGGTAACCAAAAGTCGTCTTGGCACGCCCGCAGGCCAGATGTCTCCGTCAGGTCTTTACCCTTGAATGTTTTGATGGCAAGCATTTAATTTCGTTTGCGTCCAAAACCCTGGCCTCTGTCAATATTGAAAAGAGAAACAATGTGTCCCATAGTACTCCATACCAGTTTTCCTTTTGTTTGTTTGTTTTAATGCAGCACAAATCTTCTCCTTTTGTCCCGTCCGTATGTGTGTCGCCACCCAACAGATTCAAAGATACCCCCGGAAATTTAGTTATGATTGTGCACCATGATTAGCGAAGCGCCGTTTGCGTCACTACAGTCGCTCTTCAAGAGTCAACCAAGTGCGGAAAGGACACTGAGACATTAAGTTGATGCGGATAGGTGCTCGCATGTCTTGCCTAACGACAAATGTATGAAATGCTCCAATACACTAGCCTTGATTTCACAACCAAGGGGTTGCTATGATAGGCCAGGATACGTAAGATCTTCACTAGAGCAATGGACAGTACCAAGTTCTTATGACAAATGCAGTAACCCGATGGACATATTCGCGGTCTTCTTGTAGGAACGCTTCTGCGAGGCGGGGGGCAAGAGGGGTCAGTGCCAGTATAGATGAGTGTTTGTCGCATATCTCCCGGCAGTTTTTTTTCTTCTTTCTTTCTTGAAGACCCAGTCAGTTTTGGCTCCATAGGATTTGAAGAACGGAGTTCGACCATATCCTATCTCATCCATCTCCAAGTAGATTTATCCTCATTCACTCGTTCCGTACACATGTCGAATCTGGCCCATGGTCACCACCATCCCTGTAAAATGAGTAAATAGCCACTTGCGCTTTGGCAGCGTTCATGCATTAGGAAAGAAAGAAACGAGAGCGAGGATTCAAGGCGGGCTTCTTTTTCGGCATAGGCTTGGCTTCAATAAGCAGCATTCCTGACAAGGCTGAGTCTAGGATAGTGGCCCTGGGCGATCGCTCCAGTCAGGGACGTGTGTCATTACCCCGGACCAACCTGACTGGCTAATTACTTGTACAAGTATGTTCGTAACAAGGGATCCGATGTCTCCATGCCAGCAAGTGATGACCCACAGCAGCCTTATTTCACGGGCGGGCGCATCAAGCTTACCCAGCCAAAGTCTACTATGGTCAATAGCAAATATCTGTACGGTCGAGAATCAACCGGAGCGGGTGGTACTTACCGAAGTTCTGATATACTTTATGCTGCCTGGCTATTTGAGACGGAAGGCTGATGTGCATAATCTCCAAAACGACACATAACCGTTGGACAGCCACTCAAGGCATGCAGAGCATGGGATGACGATTGTGACTCTGTGTGTACTACCAACTGTGTGAGTAAAAACTCAAAGGTCCAAGGAGGTCTTAGTAAGACCCCAAGCCCGGTGTGGCCTGGAAATGCAGGTGTTTGTGCCGAAACCTGATCTATCTCAACCTTGACCATAGACAATACCAAAATCCCCATTCGCCAAACCCCCATTCTTCATGAAAGGTCATCATCCGCTTCCGAGGAGACGCCGTTTATCGAGCCGCACAATGTTTGCGTGGCGTGTTGAGAAAAGCCCGCTTCGAGCAGGCCGTCTTAATCCTTGTCCAGATCGTTCTGTTAAAATAACTGTGGCGTTTGCTGACCTGTTGCTATTCAAAAGAACCGATCCCTTCGAACCTGGTGCTTTGGGAACGAAAATGCGCCTGCACCAGCTAGTGGCCCATGAGCCATGTGCCTTGTCAAGCGTCGCTCTGGAAAAAAAAAAATCTTGTCTCGGAACCGGGTGTGCGTGGGAAGACCACGTGGGCATCACCCAATAATCCGGCATGTCTGAGTTGAATGAGGATCCATTCCAGCCTCTGAACCCTAACGTTTTCCATGGGTACTAGTCATAGTCGTCCATGCAAGCCATAGGGATACATGGAAGTAAAGACTCCGCCAGTCAGATAACATCTTGTTGTACAGTGAAAAATCTCAAGTACTTGTGATGAGGTTGCCGTGCGACTCCAGCCGTAGATGAGCTGTTTAGGCAAAAGGTAATTTCATACCACATATATTTTCCTGGTGCTGTATAATTCACGCTCCCCTAAGAGATGCGACAACCTTATGTAGAGCAAGCATAGTATGCAGCCATCATCGTCCAATGAACCGACCAGCCACTGTAAGATCGCATGTTCCCATTGTAGCCGCGGAGATCGAGCAAGAGGCGTCGCATCTGCCGCGCCGTCTGTACTCATAGCTCTTCCTTGTACTTTCATGTTGCCATCTGGTACTTGAAACACTCTTGGCGGATGTACATATGCACCAATGCACTTCTGCTGGCTTGCTCGCAGGGTTCAGGGCCTCCCGCCTGTGCGTCTTTGTCGATGAACTATGCAAGGAAAATGAAAATGATGAATTAAAAATAACAAGTCGCATTATCCACGACGGTTCAGTGCTTGATAAACATGGAACCCTTTTGCAAGTTAAACGCCAAATTGACACATGCTTCCAGGTGGGCTTGTCGCTCATCTATTCCCACGTTGCCCGGTGGCATTTGAATCCTTTGCTTATGACGAACGGGCTCGGCAGTACTCCGTGTACATACTACAGAACTTGGTCAGTTTGCCCCCGCGTGGTATGAGCACAAGCCATTAAAAAGCAAATATGATTGAGAGGAGAGGAGAGAAGCCAAGTCTAAGCGAGAAACGAACCTCTGAGGTCACCACACTTTTAGTAAAATGTTTGTACATCCAAATACCAGTGTAAACAGGGATAAAAGAGATCGTTTAATGCGTCACTATTCCGACTTCAAAGAACTGTTTCCCAGTGGCCGTTTGTTTCCATCACTGACGGGCTTGACTTATTCCTGGCGTTTCAAGAGTTTTCTCCAGCACAACGGCGTCTCGGCCGGCGGCTAGAGCCATCCACTTCAAGCTAAAGACGAGGATGAATAGCGTCCTGTACCTGAGTAAGTCATCTCAATCGTGCACGCTGAGGCTGCCGAGCCACGAGGGTTAGCAAAATCCGTTGGCGTGGTTCCGTTAAGCTTCTGCCACACCATCCATCTCTTAGCGCCTGGGGGAAGTTGTGTATGGCCGAGGGGCGCAGAGGCTATCGACCAAAGGTTATACACATCCTTCGTCTTCTTCAGACGCACGGAGAGTTGGCGCAGGAGACAAAGCGCACTCCTACCATTCAAGCATATCAAGTTTGCTGATTGAACAGTGCTAATAGTGATCCAAATGCGTTGTCGCGTTCCTAAAAGTTATGCCATATCGGATTCTGTGTCTCGGTTTGTCCTAAAGCTGACTTGTTTTGCCTATCTTTTCCCCGTGCATCTCACGCACACACTGTCTAGCCGTTAGGACTGGCATTGTATACTACTAAACTTGCTCTCCCCTCTGCGATCCTCGGTGGGGACGACAATAACGGCATAGTGGCGGCAGCGCGTTTCAAACATGCGGTTTGCGTCTCGTATAGAAAGGAAACTGCCGGGGGGGGAAATATACTGTCTGTGGAGGTAGTCTGTACATGGGTGCTGCTGAGCACTGAAAACTCTTCGACTCCGGTTCCGACACCTACGGCCGATCCTCTAGACTCGTTAGTTGGGACCGGCTGGGCGAGCCTCACGTGGCGGCGGAAGATCGCGCATATGCACAAGCTGTGGGCCGTGAGCACACACCAAGGATGCATCAGGTCAAACCATCCACAGCGGCACGAGGAGCCCTGGCTCGCTCCAAAAGCCACCATGATCCCCGTCGGCTCCCCTCCTCCCTTTGACGGCTTATTAGTCACTTTCCCCCAAGACAGAACCAATGCAACTGTGTAGGGCAGTTGGGCAAAAAGCTTTTGCACTTATCAAGACCCTCCTCTCCCTCTTGACCCTCCCCAGAAGACAGCGCTAGGACCCCAACCCTTCCAGAGGGGAAAGATGTGCCGCCATAGTACTCGGTACTCCTGGGATGGTCGGCGACCACTTTCCTTGTCTGCAATGGTTTAACACACTCTGTTTAGTGCTCCGTTCCTATGGGTGCAGTTAAGGGTCTCATCGGACAGGAACGTGCTTGCGCCGGTGGTTTGGGCGCGCTGAGAGGGGTGTCTGTAGCTGCCAGCATGCAAGTGACAGCGTCGCGTGCGCGGTCACAAGTAAGCCAATCATCGTTTTCCCGCCTCATCCTGGATGTCTTTCTTTTTCCGTCCACCACGATTTGTTTCCTGCTTGCTTGCTTCTTTTTTCTGTTTCATGAGGGACGAGATGTGGATGGTTTATTGGCTTTTCCGACGGACGATAAATTGCACATTATTTCCCACTATTCGCCAGGTCATCTTTTGGCGATGTGATGGATCAGTTGAGTCGTGGTTGATACGTGAGACTGGGGAAGAAAAAAAAAGATAAGTCGTCTCTGGAGGCTGAAAACCTGTTCTCGGCCGCCTTGCACAATGAGGAAAATATACGTAGGCACATAGGTAATTGGAAAAGCGGAGGAGGAGCAATGAGTAACATCTCTGCAGAATGACTCCCTGTTGCATCAGGCGCCGTCTGAGTTCGGGGGGGGTTGGTCCGTTCTTAGTCTGAGGCAACTGGCCGATGAGACTCTGACAGGAACATAAACGCACAGCATGTTGTACTAGAAATGTATGTTGTATGTATGCATACCCTGTAATGCAACGAAACAGGAATGAGACGATGGGGAAAGATGGAGGACCCGTGTCGCAGAGGGTCTAATAATGATGCACGATATTCTATAAACATGGATAAAAACTTGGGATCCTGGATGAAAAGAGACGAGGTGGGAAAATGATAATGACGAAGGTGATGATTGTGAAAGCGACAAGTGAGACTTTCTGGCAGGTGATGGTGTTTCCTTCCCAACGTAGTGTTTTCTTCCCCTTAGCATGAGGAGGGATTTCAAATACGAGTAATCCCATAGTCACGCTTGTGGGCAATGTTTTGGTACCTATACCTTTGCCTGGTTAGGTACCTCCACAGCAGGAAAAGGAGGCCGGTGACGCGTAGCGACCAGTGAACACAGGCTTGGCCCATCTTACTAGGAGTACCCAGTACTTTATTCAGGTACCTGCGCCCAGGACCGTACTGTGCTTCTCATCTCTCTGTATGGAATACAGGAAAAACAAAACAAAACAAAACTGGCACTTTGTTCTATGAGGTAAGGTACAAATAATTACTGTAAATTATTACCTGGTAGTGCGTGTGCTCTTTTCGGGTGGAGCCCGGCTGCACCCAGGGCGAAACGTGTCGCAATGTAACTTCCATGCTCTGCCACCCACCACAAGTATGTATTATAATCAGACACCCTGGCCCCAGTATCCACGTTCTACTGTACGTAAATGGTAGGTGGTTATTGGATCATTACGAGGTACGAGTTTAGGAGGTATGTACGTGTACCTGGTATCGAAATATGCACATGCCTTATATAGGGCTCTGTTCCTCTCTTTCGTGTGTGCTCTGTCTGGTAATACTGCTACCTTGGTAATGCTGGTACTATGTGGAGAATAGGAGGTATCGCACGCACACCAGGACACAACTTCGGACAAGATGATGTGTGGATGGTACATGTACATACCAAATCATAGGCGAGCGAATCTTGTTCGCTTGCGAACGTGCTCCGTAGTGGAAAGGGAACCGGTTCAGGAAACATGCGTCCGTTAGCAAGAATAGCCAAAAAAAAAAAAAAAAAAAATCCAAAAAACAACAAACGGTGCCATCTTTTCCTCAAATCGACTAGTTTTTTGGTTTAGCTTTCAGCAACTCGTGTACTGGTACTTCAGCGCATGGAAGAGTTGAATGACGGTGCAGTGGGGGCTGCATCCAAGACAAGGTAGCCGCTATTCTGTGTGCTCCATAGGGCAGAAGGGGACTTTTTCCCCTTCTCTCTCATTAGCCCTGGCAATTACAGCTGCGCAGCCAGCCATGTGCCACCTGCTGTTTTCCCCCTGCCAATGCTGCTAATCCAATCTGTTAGAACGTGCTGAAGCAGCCTGCTGAAGGGCCCCCGCCCGGACGAAGGAAAAATTAAAAGAAAAAAGAAAAAAAAATGAAAAAAAAATGAAAATGGAATAGAGGACGAAGGACCTCCATGCCTTGGGGCAGTTGTCTGGGGCTTCCACACTGCCCTTTTCCCTCCCAAGGCTCCCCCTGGCATTTCGCCGCAAACAGTGGCTCTCGGGAGCACTGCGGCTCAGCACAGGGCAGAAGCTTGTCTACTCGAGTGTCGGAATAAAACGCCTGGTCTACCAGATTGTAGCCAGGCAATAGTTTCTGGGATGATTGCAAATGAGTCTTTACTGGCACCGTCAGATCTAGATGTTGGAAGCAGGTGCCCATCCATACCTGTAAGGCCAAGCGGTACCGGGCGCATACCTTAGTATCCTATCCATGTACAAGTATGCGTACAGGTAGGCAGGTACGTGCTTGATTCAAGGATATAGGCGTCAGCTCAAGCGACTGACAAGGAACCCAGGCCATGAGGATGGGGGTGTGGTATTCAGCAGAATGCTAAGGTGGTACCTTGTTGCCTGCGGTGGCTATGTAGGTATGTTTACACATGGGATGAGGGTCTCCATTTTGCAAGTACTACTTGTAGTACTATGAGAGACGAGAACGCACCATCCACGGGCCTTTAAGCCCTGTACGCTTTGTACCTGAAGAAGGTACATTTCCCCCCTCCCTGTTGTCCGATGATTCTCGGTCTAGTACCAATTTGTCATGGTGGCAGTTATTGTGGAAAATGGGTAGCCCTCAATATGGATTGGATCTGCTATTACTGTCTTTAGCCTGGGCATGGTCAATGTCGTAGTCGCGGGCAAGGGTATGAAGCATGGGGGGCATGGCATGGGCATTAGTAGGCGTGAGCGTGGGAGTGGGCGTGCATGCATGCACCCATTCTCTAGTCTGCATTCTGCTGCTTCTGCTGCTGCCATGGTCAGAGCCCGTGGAGGAGGTAGCGGCACCAGCATGTGCAGCCATGTCCTGGATGTAGCAGTTCCAAAGTTTCAGTCGTACGTACAAGGTACCCGTGCCTTCATCCCCAATCCCTCTCCATCCTCCTCCTCCCCCCCCCCCATTTGCCCCCAATTGCGCTGGCGCACGCAGCGTAGCATACTGTCGTAGTTCGCTTTCGCCGGCTTGTGGTTTCTTGCTTCCACGCTTGTCGGCACCCAAAATCAGGTACTCTGTACTTGTACATCAATGTCCTGAGCCGGTACCGTGTACGCCCATTCGCTGTGCTTTGTGCAATCCCAATTCCATCTTTTCCCTTGCCCTTCTTGGGTACCTGTCCTTGCTTGTCCTTTACCTTTTGCCTCAATCCCCTCTCAGACCCCAAAGCCATATTCTAAATCTCACATCCCAGCCTCTCTTCTCTTCTTTCAGCTACGCCTCGCAAAACGACACATCATTTCCATCCTTCCCAACTTCACTCTTTCAGTACAGTTTCCTTTATCGATCCAACCGGTCCATGCCTTTCAACATCAACATCAACATCAACATCAACACCAACATCGACCATACATTCTAACCGTGCCATCGATATCATCTTTCTGCTTCGCGCCCTCTGGTTGAAGCGGGAGTTGTCGCTTCGCGATCGCTTATCCAAGCAACTTCACTCTAGCCAATTCCTTGCTCGTGTTTGCTCGCTACCCCGAGGGTACGTCGATTCGATTCATCGAGGTGTTCTACCGAACCCCATCACTTCAGTCTTTCACTTTGAAACCGAATTCCCGTTGTTCCCGAGTCTTCTGTTTTAATCTGCAGTCGCTGTTCGCTCTGCTCATACCAACACCAAACCAAACAAACAAACAAACAAACCGAGCGGTTTAAATCTCCTTCAATCTTCTAGAAATGGAAACACAGTCGCAGCCGCGGATGCTGCCTGCTAAAGCGGCTGGATTAACGAATATTCTCAACAAGGACGAGCGACCTCACTCACACGGCTCGACTGCTCCTCACCTTCGAGATTCGGGTTTCTATTCTACAAACGAAGCATCCAGCAAACGTATGTAAAATGCGGATGGTTTTCGTGTGTGATTGTTTCGTTTTACTTACAAAAGGCCTCTACAGATACATCCGCTGCGTCTTTCAGTGTGAACGGATTAAGTCCCTCGGGTTCCGGATATCAGTCATCTACCGACAAGACGCCGTCTCCGGTGGCTTCCAACATGGTTCCTCAGGTCGTTTCGCCTTCCGCCAGCAACATGAGCGTTGCCTCAATGGTCTCACCGACTACCCCTGGCAGCATTGATCATCGCCGATTCGATCGACCAACGTCTTTGGAGTCAACTGGCACTTCCGGGGCCACACTGGGCGAAGGGCTTGCCCCTGGTGCAGGACTTCGACGGGAGAGCGTAGACAGCAGGATAAACCAAGGATTCAGCGACATGAGATTAGGCGGTTCGCCATATACAAGCAACAATCAGTCAACAACTTCAATCCAAAATGCGCTACACTCGCAGCGAAATCCTCGACCTGGGCTGGAGGCGCTATCTATGCATAGAATCTCAAATGGCTACCAGCCAAATGCCGAGAGGAATCCTGAACCCAAGATAATCAAGACTGCGCCCACCATTACAGGACCTACAACCAGTCATATCGCCCGTGCTGCTGAGCCAACAAAGGGTCAGGCGTGGGCTTTCCCCGAGGAAGATATTCAAAGGGTGCCGTCACACCACTACGGTGATTCCAGGCGTAGTAGCATCACAGAATCCATCGCAAGCAGTCAATTTACAACCGAATCTCGATTACCAATTGGGCAGCGAAGGCTAGACGATGGCAGTTCAGAATATCGAGTTGGTAGTTCAGACTACCCTCCTGTGCACCACCACTCCATGCAACACAAGCAGCTCAACGAACTCCAGCAAGAGGAGGGGGCCGGGGGTACGGGATCTCAGCCTTATAGCCGGACACCTGAATTGAGAGTCAGCCATAAGTTGGCAGAGCGGAAACGACGAACCGAAATGAAGGAACTTTTTGACCAACTCCGAGACTTGATGCCACAGGAGCGCGGCTCAAAAGCTTCCAAATGGGAGATTCTTACCAAAGGTTGGTACTTCCCAGATCCTCTCTAATCCATCAGAGAACTAACCACAAGCAGCTATTGCCGAGCACCAACGACAGGCTGACCACATCCGTCTGCTTCAATCCCACTATAACAACGCCATGGCGGAAAATGAAATGTTGCGGCGCGAGCTCCAAGGACTACGTATGGAGAGCGCCCATCTTCGTGGGGAATTGAGTTCTTCGGCTAATCATCAGCAACCACCACCAGGACCTGCTGCTCAACCTTATTCTGAACAATATTCAAACGGGCCTCGAACCGAGCTGCCGCCTCTGCGTGCCATCAGCAACGGCATTCCTAATGGACCCGATTCCATGACTGGCGTGCAGTACGAACCGCCTCGAACAAACGGGTACCGATCGGAAAGATATTGAGAGGAGACCGCGACCCTACTTGGCAAGTGACCACAACACACTTTTACGATGTTCGACTATCATTTTCTATGTCTCACAATACACGTATGATTGAACGATGGGTAGAGGGGTACGATATACGGCGCGGTTACCTTCTAACCGGAAGTACCTTATGCATGCCGGATGAATATGCAGCAAACACCATCAGCCTACATCCGAAGCCCATGGCTTCCCTGTGTTACTAGAATCGCCTTTTTTTGTTTGCTTGGTGTTTTTTTTAAAACCTCATCTAGTCGCTTTATTGTGGGCGACTATTGTATAATTGCGGTGGATACCGTTGGCCACTTTTGCTTGTTATTTTCTTGGTTCATCTATAGTGTCTTGTTTGTTTGAACCTCATTGGAGCAGAAGGGTATTTCTTGTTTATTGGTGTTTTGTTTTGAATAGGAACGTGGGTAACAAAAAGCAAATCCAAGCGTGGAGACAACATTGCGGGCTTTGACTGAGGATATGACGAGAAGGCTCATGTGTACTTGGGATGAGCAGGTTCGATTAGGGGGATGCGGTAGAGGTATATACCCATTTGCTCAGGGGACTGATGGACTTGGTGGCGTCTGATTATGCTGTCAGGGTGATGAAGGTTTTTTGGATGGTTTATACTAGCAGTTTAAAAGAAAGGGAGCTTTGTACCATACACTGCATTTTTTCGTTCACGGTACTAAAGACTTGCCTTTTTTTTAATACCTTGTGATGATGCCTGGTGTCCCTTATGTGAAGTAACGTGATAGACTGTGAATGAGGAGTTCTGGGAGGGGGGACTGGCGATGACTCATTCCATGCCGGTGGAAACGATTACAAGATAGATACCTACTGGTTGGATAGACAGTAATAGATAATAGGTAGGTAAGAGGAAAATAACAAATCCAACTTGTATCTACTGGGTGGATATTTGTGAATTTATTGGCCGCATCTGTTACTGTCTGGTATGTATGTAGGTACCTTGGCTGTATTATTACCCAGGAATCTGACTCAGGCCATCTCTGGTCATGTATAGATGAATGGATAGATGGATGGAGGGATGGAAGATTTTCTGGCTGGGGACCACGCACTACTTAATAATTTGAGGTAGCATTCTCAATGAAGATTGTGGAGCCTCCACGAGGCACCAGTTTTCAACTGCCGGGCCCTTTTTTGCGGAGTTGCGGAGCTGCGGAGTTGAGAGAAGTGGTGCGGATTTTTTTTCATTCTCGGGTTCCTCTACCGTCCCGTTCGGGGGGTCTCTAATCGATTCAAACTGCCTGGCACTCTATCTGCCCTGGTTGTCGAATCAGCTTCATTCATTCGTCCGCTGAGATTTTGGGGGATTTACAGACATTCGGGATCGGTCAAGGCTTCTACGTATCTACGAATTCAGTTGACGCGGCCGGTGATCGATTGTTCTTCTTTTCTTTCTTTCCCTTCTCCATCTTGCCCTTTTTTCACAACACTCTCTGTCTCCCTCCATCCTCTCCGAACAAGACGGCTTTTTCGGTGTTATTTTGTTTTTTTAAATCTTTATCTTTACTCAATCTCGTTTCTTCAGGTCCTCCCCTTCTTGTCCGCCCGCCCGTTCGTCCGCCCGTCCTTGCATATTACAGAACGGCGATTCTCTTGTGCCAACTGCCGTGGAACAAACTACTGCTGTTTGCGGACTGAGACAACCCAAACCCAGACCCAAACCCGCATTACATACATGGCAAGCGGAGGAGGGACTTAGCGCTTCTAACAATTGCTTTAATTCCGTCGTCACTTTCAACCACAAACCCAGGTTACCAATCCAGATCAAATCACGTCAAACCAAATCAAACCAAATTCAATCATGGATTCGTTCGGAAGCAATAATACCAACATGAGGAGACCGGATCGCTTAAATGGCGACGGGCCCGCTGCCTCACGTCAAAAGAGCTGCAACGCCTGCGTCCGGGGCAAGAGACGCTGCGACAAGCGGACACCACGATGCACCCGCTGTGCAGCCAAGAACCTTGATTGTGTTTACCAGCGCCAGCCTCCTCCTCCGCAGCATCAGCAGCATCAGCACTCCGCGGCGCCACCAGTGTCCGCCTCTTCCTCGTCCACAGTGTCGGGGTGTGGTGGAGGCAGCACGCCTGAGATGCCCGATTTTGACATGAGCTTTGATATTGAAAGTCTAGGCACTGATACCAGCCCCGAGAGTCTACAACAAGACGTTGGACTGCAACTTGGCGACGGCCCGGAATTGAACTTTTCTATTGTCGACTTTTTGTCTGGTGGGAATACAGGCTTAGGAGGTGGACTGTGGGATCTGCATGGTTTTGGGGAGAGCAATAAGATGGACATCCCACCTGTGCCCGCACAGCCGCAGCCGCAGCCCGAGCAGCCAGTTCGAGATGTGTCTCTGCTCACAGATTGCGATGATTGCGTCGGCACCGTGGATATACTACAGGTTCACGACCCGCGCAGCAAGATTGGCTTCATCGTCGATGAGTTTACGAAGTTGCACACGACGTTTGCGCAGAAGCGCGCCACCTACTTTATGCATCCGCGTCTCTACACAACACAGCTGCCAAAGACGATGCTGATTGCCTTCTCTGCGGCATCATCGTATGCCAATCGCACGCCCGAGACCAGAGGGTGGGCCATGAAGGTGATTCTGGATGCAGTACGGGAAGTGCATCGCGAGGGAGAGAGGGTGTCCTCGCATGTCGATAGGTTGGCGCGCGTGCAGGCGCTGTTGGTGCTGAATACTATTCGCATATTTGATGGGGATGTCAGCATGAGGGCCACGGCGGAGAGGGAGATGAGCGTTGCGATTGCTTGGGCCAAGGACTTGGTTGAACTTAGGAACGAGTTGGAAGAAGGACTGCCCTCATCGGAGCATATTACGAAAGAGCGTCTGCCCAAATCTTGGGAGGTATGTTTGTTTCATGCTTTACTTTACCCCTTCCTTGTCTATACTCTGTCGTAACAACTGATACTAACTGGCCTGTAGAGTTGGATTATGCTCGAGAGTGTAAGGCGCACTATCATAATCGCATTCGCCTCAATGTGTCTCTTATATATTCTTAAAAATGAAGAAGGTACTTAGCTTTTCTCTATTCATTTTTATTACCCACCATTTCCCTGTTGAATACAAAGCTAACATGACTATCCATTAGCTCCTTGCGACCTTTGGCAGGACGGTCAGAGCTTCACGGCCTCGCGACATTTGTGGGAAGCGCAGTCATCGCTTGATTTCTTCCGTGCTTGGCGGGAGAAGCCACAGTACTGCGTTACAGATATGGGATTCAAAGAGTTTTGGCTGTATGGCCGGCCCGAGGATATGGATGATTTTACCAAGGTCATGTTGATACCGTACGTACCATTTCTTTTGCTGTTGTTCATGTCTATTCGGAAGTGCTTGGCTAACAGAGTGGGATACAGACAAGTTGGCCTTGATGCCATGGATCACTTTATGACGGGCGAGACAACAATCCCGGTATAAAGATGTCATGATGAAATTTCCTATTGAATCATGCCAGCCATATTAGATCAGGATTCCGTCACGACTGAAGACGGAACTATCTTTCAGGGGGGTAATAATATTGCATTAAATGAGTCCTGGTTGGGTCTGCTTGTACAACATGATGGAAGTTAAGGAAATACGGAAACTGGGATATGGGATGAGGCTTACTGGACTGGGGCATACAGCACAGGTAACAGTCATGAACGGGTTGTGTGGAAGGTCTTGTAAACGCAACGGTCAGTTTCGGCGCAAAGGTCATGGTATAATGGTTTATATACGAGGGGATGCGCCCCTGTACACGCGTATATGCAAATAATGAACAATTCTGCTCCGCTAGCCACAACTGCCTTGGCATATCGACTACTCCTCTGACACTCGCCAAACCAGCCTCTCTCCGCTGACAGCCTTGCTCTGCAACAGATTGAGCGCCTTCTTCGCCCTCTCAAGTTTCGTTGTCCCCTCAATAATACGAACATTGTTCGGCGCGACGACTCCCTGGGCCAGCAACGTTGGCACAATTTTCGACGGCAGGTTCTCCCTCAAGAACGGGTTCTGCACGTAGAACATGGTCCGTACTCCGATCAGGTTGACTCCGTCGGCCCACGCATCGGCGAAGAATTCGGACGGGTCCATGGAGTACTCGCCCGCCTCGGCGTCGGTCGGGTCTTTGACGACGATGGGGAGCATGACGGCGACGCGGGAGCCGCGCTGGGCGATTTTGGATAGGGGCTCGAGGGTTCCGTGGACGGAACCGACGCAGTCGATTATGTACGGGAAGTTGGGCTGGGAGGACAGGATGTCGGCCACGACACCGGGCTTAGTGTAGTCGAAGCAGGCCGTGGCGCCGAGGGACTTCAAGTACTCGTGGTGTTTGCCGCTTGAGACGGCGATGAGGTTGGTGTACCCCCAGTGCTTGAAGACCTGCAGGGCAAACAACCCCACGCTGCTGCTCGCTCCCCAGAGGAGGATCGGCTCGCCCGCCTTCTCGGGCGCCCAGCCTTCGGGCTTCGGCCACGGCAGCTCGAGCTGGAGGTCGGTCGTGGCCGTGTACACCACGGTTACGAGATTGGCCGGCACGGTGACTGCGTCCTGCAGCGGGATGCCCTCGGGGACTTTGGACGCCATGTGCGCCGGTATGGTGATGTAGTCCTGGTGGTTCGCCTGTTTCCCCCCAAAGGGAGCCCAGGTCGCAATCTTGTCGCCAACTTGCAGGCCCTTGACGTCCCCGGAGCCGAGGGCGACGACCGTGCCGGCGGCGCCACCGCCGCCTGAGGGGTATGGGTACGCATCCGCGTCGATGAGGATACCGCCGTCGGCGCGGTGGAGGTCAAAGGGCGTGGAGGCCGTCCACTCGTTGCGGACGAGGATCTCGCCCTCGGAAGGGGGGTGGACGGGGACGGTGACCTCGATGTAGGGCGACCTCTTGGCCGGAATGGCAACGGCGGTTTGGGTAGTGGGAATATTGGCCATTGTGGGGTTTTTTCTTCTTCTTCTTTCTTGTTATTCTTTTTTTATTGGAGAGGTGAGCAAGCGAGAATATAAAATATCAAGCTGGATAGAAGAAGGATGTGGTCAAAAAGTTGGATGATATTTTTCAACTGAGGGCGTTATTGTTGGAGAGTTATATATCCCTTTTCTCCAAGGGACTGCGATGTTCTGTATCACCGCTTCGAACACCACCGCCTTCATCGCCATCGTCATACCCATCGTCATACCATCCACATACTGTGGTGGTCAGTCTTGAGGATCTTGATTGCTAAGCTTCGGGCCAACACCAACCTCTCCCTCAAACCAAACCATCCCCCCCCTTCCCCCGAGTCATACACAGGATGCAAGACGGGGAAGTAAACTCGAGCACGCTCATCTCGCAGTTCTCACATTTCCCGAATCCCATCTCAACTCTCACATATAACAAAACACATTTGGGTAACTACTACTGCTGCTATTGCTACTATGCAGCTTCACTTTGAAAGTGATGCGGGCTCATGCATCTTTTTCCAATTTTTTTTTTCGGAGCTTATTTTTGTTCTCCGTGGGGGTCCTCGTTGGGGGTTGTTGTTGTTGTTTGTTTGTTTCCCACAGTTTATAAGCAAGTTGCTGATTAATAATATTATGTGTGTGTGTGTGTGTGTTGAACGGCAGTAGAAATCGGGTCGGGTTTTAGAGTATATGGGACGGACATCTTTCAGAGCACGTCCTTCGGGATTGAGATTCTCGATAAAGACGCCAGTCCCCTGTTGTGGTTGAACATGAGTTAATGGGGCTCAAGGGCTTAGCCGTCTTAACGTCCAGGACTACTATATGAAGGATAAAATTGGATCAAGATGTGTCATCAAGTCACCATGCATTTCTTTTCTCCATGACTTGTTAGTACTTAAGCAGCAGCAATGTTCTCTCCCTTTCATACCCATCGTTTAACTGGTTAAATTGAACCTCCATATACCAAATCCCTGTTGGCTCGACATGAATGGGTTACAACCCCCCATATAAGACTGTTAGACCCTATCGAGAATCCTACCCACCGGCAACGTCGCCAACAGGGAACCCAGTATAAGACCCATTGAACTTGATACTCTCATTTTTCTTTCTTTCATCCATCATGGCATATCATACTAATGTTGCTCCCAAAGTGTGAACCAATCCAAATCCCAGTTCCAATTGCTTTCCAACGCCTACCAGAGAACTCATTTCAACTTTAATTTCCCATCCCAAGTCTGTCGTTTCAGGGTTTTTTTTCTTATATATAAAAAAAAAGAGTCATAAGATATCCTTCCCCTCTCTCTCCCCTATTCAAATCCTTGCCGGCCTCGTCAACGGCTCGCCTATCATGCCACCCAGCGGGGCATAATTCAGTGTCTGTTTCCCTTCCCTTGCGTCGTGGCGCGCAGTCGGCGGGGTGCCCATATCGTGCACCATTTCGCGGGCCCTCTGTCGCAAGCTTCGCCTCTTCTTCTTGTTCTCCTGGTCCTGCTGCTGCGCCAGTTCTTGGACCTGAGCTTGGGCCTGCTGCTTCTCCTCGTGCAGGTCGGGCTCGGGCTCCTTGGTGAAGGAGCAGAGGGTTGAGCCCGAGGAGACGGAGACGTCGGAGCTGGTGGATGGGCGACGCATTTTTTGTTTTTGCTTGGGAGGAGGGAGATGGGAGTGAATTACTTGTGGGGTGAGTTTTGGGATTGTAGATGGGATGAGGTGGTCGTAAATGTTACTTGGATGAGTCAGATGAAGATGCTTCGAGTGAAAGCAAATACGCGTAAAAGGCGATAGAAAGACAAATGGCGTGCCCAGAAAATTGATTGATCTCTGACCGGAAGCCTGGTGACCTCTTTCTCTCTCTCTCTCTCTCTCTTTTCTCTCTCACACTCAAGAAACCACCCAAGTTTTGGTTTAAAAGAGATTAGAGGGGGGGAAGAATAAGACACACCCAGTCAAAGTAAGATGGGTCTGGAGGGATAATAATAGTATGGAATCAAACCGTAGTGAGACGGAATTGAGGGAGAGAGAGTGGGAGAGATAATGTGAGAATGACGGGATGAGGGGGTGGCGTACCACGCTGAAGGGGGGGGGGGGGGCTTGTTGCTGCTGGCTTGAGCCTGAGCCTGGCTGCTCCTCTCTTCTTATGCTTTGGGGGGAGGAAGAGGCTTCTGGAGGCTCAGCCCAGGCCTTGGATGATCTGGGCAATAGTGCCTTTGCAACGGGGTGTGGTGTGCAATGCAATGGCCCCCTGGTCTGGCCCGGCTTCTGTCTGCCTCGCTTTCAGCTCTCACCTGTTAAGGATTCTGCTTCTCATCAATCCTATTGTAATAATGGATGGATAAGCGCTATTTGCCCCACCGTTTTCCTACAGCGTAGGTACTTATCTGCTTATCCAGAGATTTGGATATATAGTAGTCGTACAGCGTGAATGATGTTCTCTAGTTTATTCAACTCTTAATCAGATCGCCCTTACTTACTTTTCATCTCCCATAATCAACCACTATGCTTACTCCAACAAGACTCCATACCCAGCTTCTCTCTCCAGCTAGTCTCGATAAGCTACCGCCAAATCCATGTTGGCCCACGACCCCCCCAGCAGCTTAGTGGGGTGGACAAGATAGCAGATAGCGTTGCAGCACAGAAGCTGTGGCGTCGTACAGCATCGGACACTGGCTGGGCCGGGTAAATAGACACATTAGTTGGTTGATGCATTCGCACTGGGAGGGGGGCAGAACTTGAAACGGTTCTCGGGGGTGTACATTCAATGCGAACCGGGTCGCTGGAATCTCGTCCGAGTGGCTGTTGGATATATTGAGAGTAGATTGAGGGAGGAGGAAAACCTCCATGGCAGATGCTGGGAGTCGTATTCCTTATCAGTGCCCTTGTGGATGGCGTCATCATCGTAAGAAGCCATAGGTCGGTAGCTGTGAATGCTCGGGTATCGAACAACTATTACTCTCTGCTACTCTGTGCCCCGATATTCGCAACCGCTCATATATAGCAAAAGGTTAATTAGAAACTTAAAATACCCCTGAATGCAACAGTCGCAAATATATAGATGGATACTACCTGGGTAGGTTTCTTCATTTCGGCATATTGCACCATGCAATTTGTAGTTATTATCACTACTTCCCATACTCAAGGCTCCCGTGCCCAATCTACGGTCCCATCGTACATAAAAATAATCAACTTGCGCCAAAAAAAAACTCCAATTATGCCAGCGTAAAGTGCCATGTCCCATCGCACTACCGTCCGTTGCCTTGATCCATTGGGGCCCTTTTAATCAACCGACCTCATCCATGATACAGACATACATCATCATCAACCCAAACCCACGGCCAGACACATTAGTGTTTAATACAATATTGAGCATGTTTATCCCAACAAGAGGCTAGTGATGCGCGCCGGCAGCGAACCGCTCGGATACCTCAACGCGCCTCTGGCCCAGGTCTCGGATCTTGGCTGCAAGCTTGTCATTGTTGTCAAGCTTGACTATATCATCAGCACCGCCGATGCTGATGCCATTGACCATGATGTTGGGCACGGTCCTTCGCCCAGTCTTCGCCTCAAGATAGTCCTGCAGATGGGGTCCCAGCGGGTGCTCGTCAAGCTCGACAACGTAGGGATCGGGTGTGATGGCGTACTTCTCGAGGAGAATGCCCTTGGCTCGCTTCGAGTGCGGGCAGTATGTCTTGGAGAAGATGATCACTGTTCAACCCAATCGTTAGTAGGTTTTCAAGGACACGACGGCTCGCAATCACACTTACCAGGTGACTTTTTCAAAATGCTGTTGAGCTCGACCTCGGCTTGGTGCTGCTCCTCTGTCTCCTCGGGCTCTGCCTTGGGTATGGGCTTCTCCTTTTCTGTTGGGAAGGGGGCCTCGGCACCCTTTACACCCTTCTTGTCCTGTCCGTCGGCCGAGCTGCCCACGCCGACAATCTTGCTGGGAGTGTCTGGCTTCAAACCACCCTTCTCGTTGGCTTTATCCTTGGCCTCCTGCGCAACGGCTTGCAAGCGCTGCTGCAATTCCGCTCCCGCCTGCTTATCATCCTCATCGATATCCCCATCGCCATCCTTGTCAGCTGGAATATGCCCCGCCTTCTGCCCCGTCTTTGTATTTATCACTGTCTGCCCCCGCGACGTCCCCCTATCGATCGCATCTTTGGTTTTTTGGTAAAAGTCTTTGAATTGAATGTCGTGCTCGGGTTCCTTGCCGGAGGTGTAGAATAGGATGAGGACGACGGTGACTATAGCAGCCGCCATGAGGAGGCGCATTCGTCGCATGGAAGGCATCTTGGTAAATACAATTCGGCACGAACCGCAACAGAGTAGGATAGTGATAATTGCGATTAGAATAGATATGTATAATTGGATATCAACGAAAGAGCTCTTTGCGCTTGGAGCTCAAACGAAAAAGGTTGGATTCAAGTCCGCATGCAAACAACGCCAGTCAAGTGGCCAGGCGCCCAATGGCAACAAAAAAAGAGAAGGAGAGCAGAGAGATATAAACTAGTGCTTGTGAAAGCGATACTGATTCTTCTGGAGCTGATTACAAACGTAGAAATAGAGCCTGAATGTTGTCGTGACACATGGTCAGTCGCAAAGCTGGCTTGGCTTGGAGAAAGGAGACCGACGCGTGACCTAATGGACTTTGCTGGGATCCATTAACAGCTAGGTTCGGCTCTTTCAATTGGGTCGCAGACCTTCCGGGGGCTTGGTCTGTGCATTAGTGATGCGGAGCACTGTAACGCCACTGTTGTTGGGTTCTGAATGCTAGTCCCAGCGCAAACAAGTGCTGAAAGGCGCTGAGGGGTTGTGCACTGTATCACTGAAATCATGGATGGATCCTAGAATCAACAGCGATCTATATTTGGCCAAATAAACAACACAACCTGCATCTTTTTGTTTTTATTTAATAGTAACTGTGAATATATGGTTTTACATGAATGAATCTTCTAAACAAATGATAGCCTGAATGAAGAGATAAAGAAGAGGAAAAGGAAAAGAAGTGAATATAGTCGTCTGTCTTATCGAGTGCCCGCACCTCGAACTCTTGTTTGATAGACCCCAGGTCTTCCTGTTGTTGTATAACCATCACCATTCTTCATCTTCGCATGCCGTATAACATTGTATTATCCCCGGTAAACTGTTTGTTAGAATCCATACTTGTGTCGTCTCCATCATACGTTTGAATATTGGAGAAGCTATTCACGACGCGCGCAACTCCTGGCGAAGGCTCAGCGCTTCTTGCGGATGGCGAGAGGTGCGCGTGGTGTAGTTTGTGGCCGTGATTCTGCTGCTGCTGGGCGTGCTTGTGAGCATTGTGGTGATGAAGAAAAGTTGGCACAGCCTGTGTGCTAATAGTTAGAAGAAGCAGAATAAAGAATGATATGATGTTGAAAGAAGCCATTTTTGAAATTGTTTTATAAAAAAAATGAATATATCGAATAATTGATGCTGAATATAGATGATGATCCCCAGACAAGACTTGACCTCACATTTATATCTCATCATATCAACTTGCCAACCTCATCTTTTTGATTCAACCACTGAAACATATGTTGGCTATTGTAAGAGTTTTTTTTTCATTCACGGATTAACTCAAGGACGTGCCTATTCTTGGAATGTCTGTAAATCTAGGCATATGAGACAAGGTGGCTGCTGCGTCCAAGTGCCCATTATCCAGAATCCAGCCTCATCAAGTAATGAAATATATTACGCATTAACCGTGGGTCATCGGGGATGAAGAAGTGCTTCGTTTACTTTCCTTTTCATTCTCTTGCCAAGTTTATACTAGAACTTGGGATGTTGTTGTTTCAATCTGGCTGCCGTTAGAGGCATAGAGGCGGGAGATCAAGACATCAACTTGACGATGACTCAGCGGATTGAGCCAATAGGAATACGACAAGATTCAGAAAACAGAAGGCAAAAGACAGATTTCGCCCATATGTCAGCAGTAACACTCGCTATTCATGCCACAGACACTTCTAGATCCACATCATTGAGGATATCTTAGGTGTCCTTTTCATGGCTTGACTCATTTAAGGCGGGCTTGCCACTCATTTCGTGATTTGCGATTTTGTTTGGCTTTAACCTTGTCAAAACCAACCTCATCCAAGAACTTTTGCATTTCTCAGGTTGCAGCTACAGCTACTCCTGTGCTGTCTTTGATCGGGGTCTGATTGCACCCAACCCTTTGAAGCGTTTGCATACCATCATTTCTCACCAATACCCCACCACAACTCCCTTATAATTCGGGCTGTGCTGTCTATACAATGGCTACAGTTCGCTTAAGACCTGGGCCTTTGTCTCTTTGCCTTGTGGTCTTCCTGGGCCTGTTCCTGGGCCTCGCCACTGCCACATCTTCATCAGGATCAAACCAGCCCTCCAAGCCCGCCTCTGACTTGATATGTCACACATCAAATCCGGATGAATGTTACCCCCGGGTCTTCCAACCAACAGACGAATTCCAAACAGTTCACGATGACCAGGAATTACCAAACGGACTTCATGTTCGTCTAAATATCTGGACAGGGCAAAAAGAGGCAAAGATCAATGTACCAGACGAAATTGATCCTGCGCTTGAAGGATTGCCTGTTGACCAAGCAGTTGTTCTCGTTGAAACAGAGCAACCAGATATCGCTCATATACCCAAGGGGGCACCCGAGTACGATCCCATTGGTAAGATCAAGGAGCCGGTACAACAGGGAGCCGTTACATTTGCCGAAGCATTCAAGATGCTCAAGAGTGGCACCATTGAAGACGAGCATAGATTCGACACTGCGTTAGAGGAGATGGAGGAGCTATCTCACGATATCTATTATGGACTCCAAATCACCGAAGATTCCGAGGTGGTCAAGGCACTATTTTGCCAAATGGGACAGCATGACAATCGTGTTATTGATGGCGTTACTCCCCGAGATCAGCAAGCGGCTGCAATTCTAGCCGGCGCTTTGTCAAACAATCCATCTGCATTAAAAGAAGTAGTCAAGATTTGGGACAATCTTATGGACTCAAAGTGCCCCCAAGGCAATATTTCAGTACGCGAGAGCTTTTACTCGAGCTTCGTCCCAACTGAAAACGACGGTACTGCCATCAAGCAATTGCCCTCGAAAATCAAGGCCAAGGTCTCTGCCATCAACGGACTTATCAAGGATAAGTCAATTAGAAAGGATTTCTTGGAGAATGGCGGAATGAAGTTGCTTCTCGAAGTCTTGATTCCAGAGGGCAAAGAATGGACCACTGCTCAGCGTAAGGTCGGGCAGCTTGTTCTTGATACCTTCTTGGATGAGGATATGGGTGCAAAGTTGGGTCAATGGCCCAAGACAGCCAAGTTGGATAACAACCAGTGTCAGACCCCTGAATCAACCAGGGAGGAGGGCTGCTGGGACTATCATGTTGAAAGAATCATGAAGGCTAACAAGGGCAACAATGGGCATTGGAGTAAGGATTTGCATGATAGACTAGCAAAGGCACGAAAGGCGGGCAACAAGGCGTCAAAGCATGGGGAGTTGTAGACTGTTTGATGGATAGATTGTACGATATTTGCCTTTAGAAGTTTTGATACCCTTTTTTGCTCGAGTAATCTGCCGGCCAATAAACCCCAAGATATTCCACCACCAATACAATTGTCACTTAAAAAAAGACTTATTGAAAAAATAAACACTATAGGATCAATGAAGGTCCTGTATTTGCCCCCATTTCAAAGTTTTATCTCGCTTTCATAGGAAATGCGAGGCGAGTTGCGGGTAGCTTATGCAAAACCCCATACCTTTTACACCGCACTGGTGTGGTTTTGCGGTTTCCACAATTCATGACCAACTCCAGCTTCGAACAAATCGCCCACCGAATCAAGAATAGACCACACTCGTCACTCTCCAACACCCCGCCAAAAAAATGTCTTCAACGCATTCCGGTGTTCAAGTGCGGCCTCATCCTACAAAAGGCCGTGCCCTTCACGCTACCAAAGAATTCCAACCCGGTGACATCATCCTCTCACTCACTCCTCTCCTTCTTCTGCCAAGCCAATCTTTCCTGTCCACTCTCTGCACATACTGTCTCCGTCCTAGTTCTCCACGTGCCTGTTCTCGTTGTCATGCGGCGTACTACTGTAACGCAACATGCCAGGCCGCAGCGTGGACCGCCGTTCACTCCCGCGAGTGCAAGGTCCTGCGGCAGAATCTCGATGAGAGGCAGAGGAGTGAACTGCCGACGCCGGTGAGGGCATTGATTCAAGCGCTTTTGAGCAAGGACATTCAAGCTGGACTGCAGGGCTTGGAGGGCCACATGGCGCTGAGGAGGGCTGGGATGGAATGGGGGGGCCTACAGCTAATGGCAATGGGAGCTTCTGCGTATGCTGGGAAGGGAACGACATCAGAAGCTGTCCAAAAAGCGATCGAGTTCCTTTCCAAGGTGCGATCCTCAAATTGTGCATCAAAGCGATGATATCCTATACTCACCAAATGACAGATTGAAATGAACTCTTTCTCGAGAGTTGATACCGACTTGGGTCTGACGGGAATGTTCCTCGAACCCACGCTGGCCATGGCGAATCACTCTTGCGTACCAAATGCTCTAGTTCAGTTCATTGGGAGAAAAGTATATCTTCGAGCTGGACAGCTCATACAAGCTGGAGATGAGATTGAAATCACATACACAGGTAAATTTTTTTTTACAATAACGACACTTTGTTCCTTGCTATGCTAATTCTTCGCACCAGGCCTCGCAGAGCCATTATCCAAACGAAGACATGCATTATCTCTTTACAAATTCAGCTGCCAATGTCCTCGTTGTAAAGACGATCTCAATGTCTATCAAGTCGCTGCTACATTCCCTAACCTCGAACTCAACAGTTTCAGCTTGGTGACAGATCTCTCAAAGTTCCGCCAGCACCCCGCGCTTAGCAGCACAAGGAAGCAATCTATCGCGAGGACGTACTGCAAAACAAGCGAGGTCATAGGATCTTCGACACTGGCAAGTTCTCCGTCAATGTGGCGGATGCTGCTACAGGAGGAGTACGACGAGTGTGCGCAGCTCGTAGAGGAAGAACTCTGGGCTATTTCTCCACTTCCAGAGCTCCTGACTGGAATTTCTGTCTACTATGTCGAGCAGGAAAACATTCCCTTTGCCTTGGCCATATCTTGCCTCTTTGCAACAGCCTGTGACCCATACCAATACGTGGCCTCCTTCCATCCTATGAGATTGGTAAGTTTGTTAACAATAGCCAAGCTGCTCAGTAATACTGCAGCCGACACAGCCTCACTGGACAGATCACTCAAGTCCATGGTGGCAAAGGCAAGCCTGGATCAGAAGGTCCAGGAGACGCTCCAAGAAATCGATCAGGTGTCTTTATGCCAGATGCTGCTAATCATGATCCTACGGTCGACTCCTGCTGGTTGTGTAGCCGACTGGGATATCGCGGCTAGGGCACGAGACATGCTCAACGACATTGATCAACTATCTGGCCGTGAGAAGGAATTGTCTCTCATTAATGAATGGAAGCGTGATCCCAAGAGCGATCAATCGAAGGCCTTTTTTGAGTATGCCGTGGTGCAGCAAGTTGATGCCTTGGCAGTATTAGGGCGGGCTGTGCTTAAACTTGACTTTGAAGGTGGATCGAAGGGATCACGATAAGCGCCATGAGGCTCAACAACACATTTATTAGCAGAGTCGATTTCACTTTTTCGGTTTCCATGTGGTTCGCCTCAACTTGCTTCTATCTGCGGATGTTGCCTTGGCGCGACTTTGGATCGGGGATTCTGTCACACGAACCCCTGGGGGCGACGATGGTTGCTCCTCACCGGCGCTCATGTAGCTAGCTGCCATAAGAGTTGGATAATCTGAAGAAATCGCCATGCGTTTTGGCGGAGTAGTATCAAAACTGAGGGGGTCCTCCCTGCTCATAGAGGTCCGCTTCTGGACTGTACTCCTTACATACCGAGACTGGGTGTTTGGTTCGCGCTGGGAGCTATAACTTCCCATTGATGGACGGGCGTCATTTCGAATCGTGTTAGGAGTGCTGTTGGATTTAGCCTCCAGGTGCTGTACTCTGGTCTTGAAAAGTTCAAATTCCATTTGGAGCGACTCTACTTGACTTGCCCGAGTCCCGATTTTTGATATGTTGCTGGCGAGAATATCTAGCTGATGTGATGAAAAGGAAGGGGTTTCGGTTGCTGGGGAATGTGACCGCTCATGAGCAAGCTCTGATCGTAGCTGTTTAACTTCTCGTCTCAACGAAGATACTTCCGAGGCATATAACTTGGACGTGGCTATGCTCTCCTTGGCAACCTCTTTGGCTTCTTCCGCGTCTTGTTTGAAGTGAACACTGTCCTCTTTTATTTGATGGAGCTCCTGCTGCGTCTCTGTTAGTTCATCCCTGAGACTTGTGACTTCCGATTTGGCCTTCTGGATTGCCTGGCGCAGTCCCGTGACAACCCGATCTGTAGTCTGAAGCTGTGCGTCCAACCGAGAAACGACCGAGTCATTTTGACGGTCCCATTTGACTTCAGAAAGTTCCGCTTTCAGAGAACTTAGGTCTTTTCTATTGCCCTCGCTATCATTGCGAACACTGTCGAGGGAGTTGTTGAGCTGCCTCATCTGTTGCTCAAACCGCGCAATAGCCGTCTCGAACGAAGACATGACTTGAAACCCTGTTGCTCCAATTCGCTGCATTTCCTGCCGCTGAGCATCAAGATCTGTCTGCATCTGGAGAATGTCAAAGCTATGCATGCTTGGACCCTCATTGTGCATGTCATCGTTGACTTTGGGCTCATCGGCATAAGCCTGCCCCGAGGAGGAGTCACCCCTTAATTTGAGGACCCGTTGGATCTTGGGTTCAGCCTTCCGGCGCTGGTCGGAGCCAGATTTGAGGACTATGGATGAGATGCGAAATATGATTTGGCCACTGTGGGATTAGTTTGGCTGAATGGCCGGTGCAACATGATGGAGACTCACTGATTTAGTACATGATTAGGAGGACTGTTTAGGCATTTTTGTCCTAAACTTGTGCGGCACTTTTCACACTCTGCCTCCTGCAGCTCGCTATCAAAATAGATTTGTCAGAGAAAGTTCAACAAGGCGGGTAAATACATGAGAACTAGATATAGAAGCATACCAGCCGTCGATGAGAGTATCCGCATCACCTAATCTAATCGTCCCAGATGCCGATACACTGAGAGAGCTCTTGATATCTTGGGAATAAGCAACCGGCGTAATATACTTTTTGCCAATCTGTGTCCAAAGGTTGGTGAGGCTGCCCAGCTTGGCGTCGCAATTGGCACATTTGAGAAAGACTGAATCCATGACGCGGCAGTGCAAGTTTGTAGAGATAATTGGTAATTTATATGTATCCCAAAAGGTTTATCGTGTCAGTTGTAAGCGCCCATTATATTGAAATAGTATAGCATAGATGGTCATTGTAGCTAGTTTCCATAGCGAGGCTCAATCTCACTATCGCGTGCCATGGGCTCTGATGGAATTCAGTGTCGCGTGCAAAGAGGTTCCCCATAAAAGCAAGTCATCGCCTGATTGGCCAATTACGCAAGGTTGGTCGTTCGCCCCAAACTGCACTAAGATAAGAAATATCTAGATAAGATAAGATAAAACTGGTACGATATCAAAGTACCTACCTAGCAGCTGCCTTGGATTTTCATCATTTCATTGCCTGGCAACCTGAACGACTTTACTTTGCGAAGTTGTTGCCGCAAAGAGTCGCCAGTTTTGATCACAGGCATCTGTCAATACTTGTGTAATAAGTATTTCATTGGGAATCTGTGGCAAATTTGACTACTTTGGATTGACTCCCGCCCTAAGCATAGTGAAGAAGCTACAACTTGAGGCTTCGCGTTCAGCATTTTTTCCAATTTTTCATTTACTATCAGTAGAGACGACTGATACATCACTGCGCTTCTGAAAATCAGCCAAGGACGAAAACGACAGTGGTGAACCAGACATGGCCGGAGTCAGCAATGACGATGCCGTGGAGACGAGCTCGTTGAATCAGAGTGAGAATCAGAGTGAGGGAAGCCTGAAACGGCCAAGTCCTCATGACGCCGACGACCAGGGAGATGGCCAAGGCGAATGGCAGGTTGTTACACGACCGTCTAAGAAGGCCAAGAAGGTACCCCGCCCTGGCAAAGGAGGATACCCATCCATTGTATTCTCTCCCAATGCTCGTCTGCAGTCCAAGATCAACCTGAACCAATTGCGCGACTTGGTTACATATATATTTGCGGATGGAACAGGCCCGCAATGGATTGGTATCTCTCATCGTCCTCAGTTCAGAAAGATTGTGGCCATCATGGTTCCGGGCCTTGAAGAAGCTCTGTTCAAGGAAGGTGTTGACTACGCAACATTCAATGACCGAAAAGAAGACGAGAGCGACGAAAAAGCTCAGGTTGCCACTTCGCCAGATGACTACTATCCACGTAAACTGAGCAAAGAAAAGCTGCCAGAGGCGCTGCAGCCCTTTGCGGACATGTTTCCTCATCTTTGGCCAGTCAAGACTCCCGGAGATGATAGACATGCGAAGATGCACTCTCCCATGGCTGCCTTTTTGACAGTTCCCGCGCCAAAGGAGAAGACATCAAAAGGTGGCGTTAAGCCAGCCAAAGAGCCCCAGGGATGGAGAAACGAGAGAACTCGCATTACAGAATTCCTGGCAACAGCCGATGAATTGGCAGAAAACGGCTATCTTATTCATCCAGCTCTACTCCCAGAAGGTGAGCGTCGCGACAAGTTTGTTGTACCAGAGGGATGGGTCATCACCAGAGTCGACAAGCTTGAGGATGGCGATATTCCCGAATCTGAGATTCAGCAAGGCAGCATAACAGCTGGCCGAGAAGTTTTGGCGCTCGACTGTGAAATGTGCATGACTGGCAAGAGCGAATTCTCTCTAACACGCATTAGCCTTATCAATTGGGATGGTGATGTTGTTTTGGACGAGTTGGTTAAGCCCGACAAACCAATCACCGACTACGTTACCCGCTTCTCTGGTATAACGGAGGAGATGCTAGCCCCTGTCACAACTACGCTCCGCGATATTCAAGAAAAGCTTCTTGAGCTCCTAAATCCACGAACAATTCTTGTCGGCCACTCCCTCGAGTCTGATACAAAAGCGATTCAGATTGCACATCCCTTCATTGTTGATACTTCTATCCTTTATCCCCACCCCCGCGGGCCTCCGTTGAAGTCCTCACTCAAGTGGCTTGCTCAAAAATATTTATCACGCGAAATCCAAAAGGGTGGCGCTCAAGGTCATAACAGTATTGAAGACGCCAAGACCTGTCTGGATCTTGTCAAGCAAAAGTGCGAAAAGGGTAAGACGTGGGGTACCTCGGACACACAAAACGAAAACCTTTTCCGTCGTCTGGCACGGGCCGGTACAACTTACAAGGCTCAGGGGGGAGATGCCGCCGTAGGTGGCATTGAAGTCGGTAAAACAAGTGCAGCTGTGGATTGGGGTGACCCTACTAGGGGATTGGGTTCTGGAGCAACGTATAAACTGGGTTGCAAGAATGATGAAGAAGTTACGACCAATGTCATCCGAGCGGTTCTCGGTGACGAAGATGGTTTAGAAATCAAGGGTGGTGGAGTCGACTTCGTGTGGGCCCGGATGCGTGAGCTCGAGGCTCTACAAGGATGGTGGAACAAAAATAGAGTGGAAAACACGAGCAGTGATGGTGGACCGCCCGACATCGACTTGGATGCTGCCGCAGCAGATGCAACCAAGACTGAGTCAGGCGTGTCTTCTCTAGAGCAGGCTTTGGTTAAGCTTACAGAGCGCCTCGTTCGTATTCACACAGCGCTGCCACCATGCACAGGATTTATCCTTTACAGTGGCTCCGGCGATCCCCGAAAGATGGCTCAGATGCAGCAGATGCAGTCCCAGTGGCGCAAGGAGTACAACACTCCTGGGAAGAAGTGGGACGAGTTGAGTGTCAAATGGACGGACGTGGAGGAGCAGGCTCTGAAGCGAGCAGCCCAGAAGGCGAGATCAGGAATTGGTTTTATCAGTGTCAAATGATGATGACGTGGCGTATACAAATATTATATTCATGCTGTCTAGACATTGTGTATTGCATGGAGTTGAGTCGGGTAGGTGAGCGGCCACCTGAATGGGGAAAGCAATGTGTGCCAGACATCCACGTCTAGAACATTACTTATTATAGAATGATGCTACAACATATAGCTAACAGATTATCGTTTTCATAAGTTTTAGGGGTCGCAAATGCGCTACGTCTGACAGGGTTGCTTTATTTCGTGTCGAAATGACAGAGGTTATAATCTATTATATCAACTACCTAGGTAGACAGATTCATCACAAGAGATGTACAGCTTCATGTAATAGAATCTTTCGTCAAAGCTTTATTTCTTCAGGTTTATATGAATAAACATACAGGTTCACCACTTATTAGCTCGATGTTTTAGGCCCATCCCTCTTCAATCACCTCCCTCATCGTCTTTGGCCGAATATGAGGAAACAAGTCATTCAACAAGTCTCCATCAGGGGGCGTCTCAAAGTCAAAAGCCCCCTGCTCCATCGCCATGCCAAACCCAGCGAACCGGCGCTGAAACGCCTCCTTTGACACGCCTTCGTAAAACGCCTCGTGGGACGGCAGCTCGGTGATTTGTCCCCGCTGGAGCTTCTCCGGGGGATCGTACCGGACGCTGTCGAACGAGCCCCGGACGGCCTCGGCGGCCCGGAGGATCTGGTTCAGGGTCTGGCGCTGGCCGACCATGACGCTCTGCTTCTTCCACGTGCCGTCCGGGAGGCCCGCGGCGGCGACGACGAACCTAGCCACGTCGCGGGAGTAGGTGTAGACGCAGGGGGTGTCGCCGGAGCCGGGGATGCCGGCGGCCTTGTGGGCGATGTCGATGGCGAAGACCCAGGGCGAGAGGTGCGACTTGATCCTCGGCATGCCGTGGTAGTCCATGAATATGCCGTGGGAAAAGAGGGTGTATTCCAGGGACGATGCTTCCAGCTCTGTGACTGCCTGGCCCTTGAAGTCTGTGGGCGAGGGGCCTTTCGAGGGTTGTCTGGGGGTGCCAAACTCGCTCGGCGTGAAGCGCTTTACGGACGGGGACATGTCAGAGCCGCGGATGAGGTTCAGCTGGGCGTCGCGCTGTTCCTCGCTTTTGATGACGATGGTGGAGATGACAGTGTGGATGTTGTGCTCGTTGAGGGTTTTGGCGATGGCCTCTGGGTCGGTGTAGTCGATTGGGACAATTGCAGTTGTGGATGAGTTTGGTTCGGTATGCGAAGGGTTTTCAGTCTGTTTTTGATGATCATGGTAAGTAAGTTGTCCAAAGTCGATTGTTTATAAAACGAATTTATGATTACAGTTGTTATATGACTTATACGAGTTGGAAGAGGGGAAGATGGTGATTCTCCAACATACCTTTCGAGTCAAGATTATAACCTCATGCGTGCCATCTTCTTGGAAGGCTTCCACGATGGTGCGACCAAGGCCGCCAGTCCCACCAGCAACAGCAACTCGAACCATGACGATGATATAAAGAAGAGTTGTTGAGTAGAAGAGGAAACTACAGTAGTGTGTCCTTTGTTTATTCAGACAATTAACAACCCTTCACAGAACACTGACTTACAACCCGGCTATATATGCTATATATGCTATATATAAACTTCATTACTTCAAACACTACCACAGCTTATCATACACGTTAACAAACCACTCACTCACATCATTTCACCATCCAACCATGGAGTCATCCCTCAGTGCTGCCAAGATTCACTATTCATTCAACTCCTCTATACTTGATGACCAAGTCCCGCGCGTCTCGCCCGGAGTTTGTGGGGATGCATTCTCCGCGCGTTTACTCCATTCAGCTAGTCTACACACACACATATCCATTGATGACATATCCCCAGAATTCTTCTCTACCATCCAACCGACTATTCATCATGATATAAGAGAACCAGCTTTATCCAAGAAAACTTGTTCGGCGGACTTTGACAACATCATGTCTTGGCGCGCGTTACGCTCGAGTGTAGAATCCTCCGCTCGCTCACCAACCCCATAGTCGCTCTCATTCCATGACCACAGCACCACTGGGCACCGAGATCACATACTCTAGGGAAAGCTTCACGGCCTTTCCTGCATTCAGCTTGACATCCCAGTTCACCTCTCCACCCTTCTTCAGTTTCGCTTTCGCATCCCCCCACTCCTTGTCCTCTCCCGTCTCCCGTCCAGGGACACCAGTCGCAATAGCACTACCGTCCACTGACAGTCCCTCTGGAGACATGATCTCAACCCCTAGGCGCTCGTCCTCAGAAATGGGGACCTGATCCAACACTCGCAGCGTAGCGGGCTTGCTCGCAGCCGCGCGAGTGCTGTGCAGAGTCATTGTCCGGATATACACCGTCTTCTCAAAGTTGCTGAACATGCTGGCCGCCGGACGCCGCACCTCTGGCTTGTGGTAGATTACCTTAATATCCGGATCCACGTCAAGGTTCAGGTTGAGAGAGCCGCCGGAGCTGCACCGAGGCAGCGTCGTCTTGCCTATGAAGCTGCCGTCCAGGGTGAGCCTAGCCTCTCCCTTGATCAGCGTCAGTTTACTGCTATTCCTCAGCTTTGCCTTGATAAAAGCCACGGGCTTGTGCTTGGCCACGATAGTATGGCTGAACTCGATGTTGTTGAACGAAATGCGCACAATTCGTTGCTTGGAGGAGGCCGACTTTGGTGCCAGTGTCTTGAGTCCTGGCAGGTCGTAGGTGGTGGTCAGACCGGTTTCCTCAATCTGGGATTCTTCAAAGTCCAATGTCTCCGCAAATTCTGAGGGATTATCAAATATGCTGTGCGGTTCAAACATGTCAGCTATAAAGGAGTCAGTAAAGAGAAATGTCCTGTTGTCGTTGTAGAAGGCATTAATACTGTTGTTCATCGATTGCATTGACGTTTGCACTGGCGTTTGTCTTGCCATCAGCATATTCTGTTGCTGTTGCATCGCCTGTTGCTGTTGCATCGCCTGTTGCTGTTGCATCACCTGTTGCCGTTGCATCACCTGTTGCCGTTGCATCTCCTGCAACACCTGCTGTCGATGTGCCTGAGTTTCTGGCGTCGAACCATCGCCCACTTGCGCCGATTGCTGAGCAGCTGAGAGCTGTGGGACGGGTGGCAGCGAAGACGATGCATTCGAAATCGGCACCATGAGCTTCCTTTTCCTATTTTCCTGACTTAACATCATCAGCCCTGAATTATAATCAGCCAGCATGTCCTTTGTGTCGACCCCAAACATTTGCCCGCGCGGTTTCTGGTTGCTGGCCGCCTTGTGCTTCTTGCGGAAGTTTTCCATGTTATCGCGCTCCTCTTGACTGCGGATGATATCCTCCTGAGTGGACATGGCCCCCTTGGATAGGAGTTTGATGTGCCAGGGTGTGAGGGTAGGGATCCTATCCTGTAGACCCGAGAAAGTGGCCTCTGAGGTGGACAGCGTAACCTTGCAGTTGGCCCAGGTCTCAGAGGTTGAATTGTGCAGCTGGGCATCGAAGCAGAGTCTACCTGTCGAATTTGTAGTCGACAGCTGGAGATCATAGCTGGGCGACCAGTAAGCCGAGCTGGTGATGTAGGAGAGCAGCAGGTCGCACGACGAAGCGTCTTCGCCAGAGGGATGCCCTGCAGTTCTAAGAGATGAAGTTGAGACGATATCAACGTCCATCTCACTGGCAATGGATGCTCTGCGGGAAGATGCAGGCGTCAAACTGACCTCGAGCGTGACGCACGCCGAGTAGCAATTCTTGGGCCAGAAGTTTTCGCGCTCGCTGCGAATCCTCTGCTTCTCTTTTTTATGCTCCTCCTTCAACCTAGCTTGCCGAGCCGCCTCCTTGGCCTTGGCAGCCTTTGCCTTCTTCCTCTCCTTCTCGGTCTCAGCTTTGGCTTGCTCCTTGAGTTTCTCCAACTTGGCCACTTCTCTGTTGGCCCTGGTGATCTCGGCTTGGATCTCCCGCCATGCTTTGTTACCGGCTGCTTGTTCCGTGAATTCTTTGGCGCGTTCTCGCTTGATTTGCTCCAGCTTCTCCTCAATAGACTCGCAGGTGCTGGCATTTAGCGATTGGCCGTAGGAGATAATTATTTCTATGCGCTGCGTTGAGCTGTTGATGGTCTCTGCGGCTGCCGCTAGGTCATCTTGAAGCTTGACAAGGCGCCCTCTGGCTTCCTGCAGCTCCACAGTATCTTCATCCTGCATCACATCACAGTCATCGTCGCTGTCATCAGTCTCTCCATAAGAGCTGCCATCAGCCTCTCCATCAGAGCTGGTGTCTAAATCTGGATAAACATCCTCAAAGATGTCTCGATTAGGCAATGACTGAATAGCAATGTCCGTGATGACGGCCGAGCCGCTTCCTTCAACCTTGATAGACCCTTCGTCCACAGTTGGGCTAAGTCCAACAATGGTGATTTCATTGACGCCCGCCTATTGATGAAGACGTGTAAGCCAACCATGTCTGATGAGGGAATCACATGTGTTTTTGACTTACCTTGAGACCAACATCCTTAATCTCCCTGTAGATCTGAGCTCTGGAAGGGAAGAGTGTGACAGAGCGGGTACTCAGGTCACGAATGTTGAACTCGATCTTGTTAACGGAGTCCATGTTGCTATGCTTGTAGGGGGGTGGCACTGGTACAGTGATGGTATAGAAGTGATGAGGTAAGCCGTGTTGTGTCACCAAGTAGGTACTTGGGTAGACAGCTGTGCCTTGAAGGGGAAACAATGACCAGTAATAAAAAAGACAACTGAGAAAGCTTTTTGAATAAGAAAAGAAGAAGAGAGGAACGAAGGAGAAAGGCAAGTGGGAGGGGAGAGCGAGAGGTTATATATAATGATAGGACAAGCTGTATTAACATGAACCTCTAACATACCTCGTAGCTACTTAAACAGTCTTACAAGAGTATCTCTCTTGGCTTTATTGCTTTATACAGAAACTATTGGTTGGATTCCTGGACAAGTGAATCATGTCCCATCCACTATCGAATAGTCGAGGTGGCTGCCTGAATTCTGCGGCATCAGGCCTCATCTAGAACGCCCGTATCTGTGATGATGCATATGGATCATTTCATAATTCATTATATATTGTTATACTGGTAACAAGTGTATTGTATAATTCAAGACCATATTGACTTTGTTTTGGTAAGCAGCGTAGTCAGCCATCATGTTTCTTCATAACATATGAACATTATTACTAAATGCTGTTATACGCCGTTGAAAAGCTCAGACCCCAAAACAGCTTGTTAATCGCCTATCCAATATGCGACAATGCTGCTTAACCATAACGCCGAGGCGGAGAGGAATCAGACTGCAAACAGTACATGTGAATTCACAAACAACAATTCAGACATCTGTAGAGCCTCGAGTCTTTGAACAATGTCAACGCTTATATGCAATTACTGCTACCTCACATCCGTGTCATAACTGAAACTTGGCCAGCTTAAAGCAACACTTTCCTCGCCATATTAATTACAGACCCAATCTCCCAGCCATGTAATTTCGCTGGCACATAGATAATATCCAAATAGCCAATCCATAGACAACAAAAAAACACCTCTCAAGTCGCGCTCGGACAAGAGTAAAATCAGAGAATACCATCCATTCGACTTCGTTGGCGCGAAACCGCTAAAACGGTCAGGATAGCCACATAATCCAGCAACAATAGGTCCTTAAAACGCCAACATCTTTTCATCCCCAGGCCAAACCCCCCTTTTCTGTATCAACCTTGGTCCACGAACGAAGAAAAAAACAAGAGGGAAAAAAAAGCAACAGTAAAAAGAGACCGCCATGTTCTCACCGTGTCTCCATTAATTGTGACTCAGTTGAGTACGGACGTGTGCAATCAAGCTAGCAAATCTATGCATCCGTAATAAATAAGGAAAGAGGAGGAAAATATCGGCCGTAACATGCTAAAAACTTTCAGAAAAAGCAGATATTGTGTACAACGCTTCGTCCATTAACGTTGCGAGTGATTGAATCACATTCGGGGTTATTATATGTCCATTCATTAGTATGGGTTTATTCATTCTCCAAGCATCATCTTTGCTTCATAGCAGGATGCTCGTCCACAACCTCGGCAGACGTCCCCAGCAGGTCAAAATCGCCTCCATCAGGATCAATTCGGCTGATGCGTTGATGAGACACGGAGCCAAGGCTGAGGGGTCTCACGTTATCCCCAAGATCAATATCAGCAAGTCCTTCAGGAAAGACGAGAGATGACTTGGAAGATGGGCGTCTATCAGACCCTTGACGCTCGAATGGCAGACGCGGCATCAAGGTCGCATTACTATCCTTGCCGTTTGACATTTCGGCTTGATGGGATCCTCGGCTTCCAGGGGGCTGAGACTCAGTATCTACAGCGCTAAAGGACAGGTGACTGGTCATTGCGGAGTGCCGCTTGGAACTTTTTCGTGGAATCTCGGGTGCGTCGTGGAAATCGTCATTGGATGAACCATCAGATGATGAGCTCTCTCGTCGACCGCCCTCGGGTTCCTGCTCCGGTTCCGGACCGGGTACCGGTGTTTGAAATTTCAGCTTCGCCTCCGCGCCTTCAGATAGCCTGCCTCGGGGAAGTCGTTCTACTACTGGGCTATCCGGTTCATCTGGATCCGACTGAGGATCACCATCTTCGGTCAGCAAATCACCTTCCCGGTGTTTGGGGCGTTTAACCTGAGGCTCGTCGTCGTCAGAATCAATTGGTCCGTTTCTTATTACCCCCATCGCAACGGGAATGCCCTCTGGGGGTGACTCGATGCCTCCATTCCGGGCCATCATAGAAGGCGGCATCCTCGAACTTCTGACAACTTCAAAACCTTTACCCTTCTCTTTTGTCTTGCCGCCAAATAGACCTCTGAACCATCCTGCCGCCGTTGCCACCGGGCCCGTAGGATCGGCCGGACCAGTTCCAAGCCTGCGACGACCTGGACCATCGGAGTTCAGGGCAGGGCCGCGAACGCCATAATAAAAGTCTACTTCTCGAGTCGAGTAGTCGGGTCGATTGGCGGGGAAGAGGCCTCCAGGTCCTCCCGGCGCCGGAGTAGCACCTCGGGAGATTTCCGCCGCAAGCTCTACCGGTTCCATCGGTTTTGTTTCCAACGTAAGCGAGCCGTGTTGTGTATTGGCCAGTGTTGAGTCTCCTTCAGTCTCACGGCGCCGGCGTGGAGGGCGGTAATAAGGATCCGATGCTTCCATGGGAAGGGCGAGAGGTCCATGGCGTGCAGCTCCAGGTGATGTAAGGAACGAAAAGGTGCTGGCTTCGCCAGGCGTTCCCGGCATATATGAGCTGGAGCTGTCGACATTGCGATGCGCGCCCGAATACATGTCGATGCTATCGAGAGCCGAGCTACTCCTATGTCTGTGGTGGGCAACCATACCGCTCAGGCTGGCCACTGAGCCACTGCGGACTCTCCCACTGGGCATCACATATCCGGATTTGCCCGAATCGTCAGCCTCGAGCATGGCTGAAGTGGATAGCTGGCTGGCACGGGATGGGCCTTGGCGGCGATGATTGACTCGCCGTGACAGCTGTCGCATACCAAAGATCTTGGACAATCCACCCCGTGTCAAGCCAGTCACATCATCTCCACCAGCCCCAAGCATGCGAGCTGCCACCTCAATAATCGTCTGAAGGGCACCTAGGAAGAAACCGAAGATCATGATACAAGCATGAATCGCCAAAATGACGTACCCAATCCAGCCTTTTGGACCTTCAGTAACGCCCAAGCTGGGTGCAAAGGCAATCATGAGCATGATGACAACCAAGCGCAGAAAGCAAAAGAGGGCATGGTAAATATTCATCGACGTGGATGATTGGTAAGGCCGAATAGCGTAAATCATGAGGATTTGAATGACTTCGCAGATGGCAAGGAGGACCACCTGTGCAACACCGCTTGGCTGAACAGCACCGATAGCAATGCCTCGAATGAAATTAAGTAACAGGGGGATCAGAGCAAAGGCGGCGACGTTGTCTGAATACGTGTTATACAGTGGACCATACCGCAAGACGGTAGGCAAGTCATCAAACAAGACCGATTTTGGTTTGGTGCTAATGACGAGATAGAGGAGCCAAGATGCAAACCCAATCATCAAGGCAAGGGTTAAAGCGGCCAAGGTGGTGCTGTACGCCGGTGACTGGGGGGCGGCGACAAGTTGGAATGCGGATAAGGCCACGATGGGTATCAACATGAAGTTGAAAACAACCCGCACCACGTTTCCAATAACAAAGGGTAGATTTTTGGCCCGTAGGTCTTCCTCCGGAATCTTCTTTGCCTTGCGATAGATCCACTGAGCTGCAAACCCAGCCTGGATCAGGACAATGACGCCGGCGATTATGACACAGAGCCAAATCATCATTCCCGGCCATATATCCTCCGGTTGGGACATGCCGATGAGTTGGCCGGTCCTCTCTAATCCGTAGTTCGAGGTAGTATTTGTCACGTATATACCGTCAACGACACTATGCCACGGCGCGGCACCGGAAACAAAACTCTCGTTGAACATGAGAGCTGACCAGCCGACTTGGCTTACAATGGGTTGAAAGAATCCAGGATATTCAAGGGTCAAGGCTCCGGTGAGGGCGATAAACTGGATATACTGGAGGCAGTCTCCAAAGCCAGGGGTTACAAGCCTTAGCAGATCGGCATCACGTCCGTAGTTAGAGCTCCAATGGAAAATATCCGTCGTCCCCCATGGGCTAAAGATGCCGGCAAACGGCACCGCGAATCCAGCAAATATCAAAACCAGGAGCGGTAGGAATTTCAACACCCAAGAGAGGCTGCCCAGATCGGGGGTGATGGTGGCAGAAACACACCCGATATTTGAACCATTTTCCTTGCCATAAACTATCAGTAGCGTTGCAGAGAATGATGTAAAAGCGTAGGAACCGAGGAAATTATGGCTAATGTTGAAAGATGGAAGTTCATGGAAGTCATTCCTGGAAGAAATGGATAATCAGTGACCATCACATGCAAGCAGTATGTCTTGTGATGCTATACTGAGGTGGGGAGATCTTCCACGACTTACACTTTGCGAAATACAGGGCCCAGGGGGCATGAGCCATTGACCAAGTTACCACAGAAGTCGAGCTTGTCTCTGTATGGTTCGTATGTCAAATATTTGACATTGGGAGCTATTGTTGTCGCACGATCACCGTCCTCGCTTTTGACAATCTTGCCATTTATCTGCTCCGGGTCCGTCCAATACGGGTCATTCGGCGGGGGCAGCTCGCCTTGGTAAAGAGCACCGGTGACATTCCCCCAATTCGTGATACGAAGATTATGGGTTGGGTTCTTGGTGTCGAAGACTGCATCAAGATATTTCGGCACCCACTGTAGGCTTAGTGGTTTGTTCGTTTGGTATGCCTCGCCGAGGCAGTTTTGAAAAGGTATTTGAACGGCGGCGGCGGGAGAGACTATAAATAGAGCAATCAAAAGAGTCATTAACAGAGTAGGTCGAGTAGCCAAGTCGATAGCGTATTTGCGACACCTCCATCTGCTTCGCGCTCGTGTGACGCAGCTCTCTCCCAATGCTCCCAGCCCCTCCATAGCTGGCGTAGTCGAAGGATGGCGACGATAATTCATGGCAATCGGCAACGCTGACATAGAGTCAGGGCTCCCCTTCTTCGAGTATGGTGACAAGCGAGAAGCATGCCGGCTGCAGCGTGGTAGATATAGAGGGTTGCTGTTATTGTTGTGGTTGTGGTTCTGGCCGTTGGGATCAGCAGCCAGACCCGGACGCATATTTCGGTAGGTTGTTTCGAGGAGCCAGGGAGGGCGATCTTTTACAGGCTTTCGAAGTCGCGCATCGTGGGGGGGAAGATGGTGTGTTCAAAACGGTGAATATAAAAATAAAACCAGCAGTAAACGGTTTACGCTCCACCGGCGTAAGAGAAGAAGAAAACGAGAGACGAAAGAAAGTTAAAGACGGTAAGTGAAGTGAAAGGGGGAAAAGAAGTAGAAGGGGGAGAAAAAAACGGTTGGAAGAGGTGTGAATTGGCGATGGATAGGATGGATGGATGGTCTGCAAGCTGTAAGGTAAGCTAGAGTGGAGTGGAGTTGGAGGAGGAGGAGACTCAGGCTCAGGCTCAGACTCAGACTTGCAGGCCTGGCTTTGGGAAGGTGGCAGTGTGGCACAGTGGCACAGTGGCACTGGTTCACTGGATTTACTGGGGGGCCAACAGGGCGAAGCCGTCCATAGCTAGGGGACCCAGGCTCTCTCACTTAGCACCTTTAACGCCTAGAGTAGTACAAGTAGTAGCAGGAGTAGTGGTAGTACAGGTAGTAAGTAGCAAGTAGCAAGCTTAGAGCTGGGGGCAACCAAAAAAGCCTTCCAGGTTTCTAGAAGGAAAAAAAAAATAGAGATGAATCAAGTGTGGAAATTGTTCATGAGTTGCGAGAGAGAGACCAAAAACAAAACCTAGCCCTATTTGACGCCCTTTAATAAGGAAGTCGCATAATTTGGGGAAGTACAAAAGACATGTATACCAATGCTTTGTTCAATAATAATAATACCTACAAGTAATAAACATGCTCCTAAACTTAAATCCCAACAATGAGACGGCCGCATGGCATGGCATGGCATGGCTGTACACACACGCACAAGAGAGAGAGAGAGAGAGGGAGAGAGCACAAGTACTCCGTACACACTCGTACAACCTGCCACCGGAGTCACCAAAAGAGTCGAGACACACAGACAATTGGCAACGGAGAGAGAGAGAGAGAGGCAGTGCAAAGCTGTTGCAGCCCACTACCATCTCTTAGCGCGGCCAGCCTGAAACCATTCCCCCCCAAAGGCCAGCCCAGCATTGATCAATCTCTAATCGTCGCCGTCCCGTGTCTCTCTCTACTGGTCTGGTCCTGTCCTCGATGATCACGACGTCCTGTTTTATTTTCTATAGTGCCGCATTGGCGCCAAAGCCCCCTCAAGTCAGCGGGCAAGGGAAAAGCAAGTGAACCCATCCCTAGTACTATCTAGTCGTTGTCCAATTCATCATCATCACCATCATCACCACAATATCAGCCAATTCAATTTTTTTGGCATATGGCCACAGGTTTTTCATACGCCCTAATCCTAATTGTCAAATCCCTGCGTCATGTCATGTTCATTGGAGGATCCATCTCCTTTTTTTTTTTTTCTCTCTCTTCCTGTCCCTCTCGCTCTCATACTTGGAGAAGTCAACTTCAATACGAGGTTAGTGGACCAATCAACGTAAGGCATCAGGCTCTCAGATTTCCTGTTTTTCTCCAGAAGTAACCGAGAGAGAAAAAAAAAACCCCGAATTCATGAATCGACCCAAAAAAAAAATTTGAAGTAGTGACGTTATCAGGGAAAAAAAAGCCCACTCTATAAAAAAAAGCCCCCGTCAGCTCTAGAAACCCTGGCAAGACATCCGAAAAGGGATCAAAACATGTAACACTGCATGAGCATGGGAAGGGGAGAGCAAACTCGGATACGCACATTTACATACTCGCACACACAAAAAAAAACCGTGAACAGAAGGGTGATGTTTTGCAGGGCCCAGTTCACTTCTCATGTATGTACATATGTATGTATGTGTATGTGTGTGTGTACATGTGTGTGTATGCAGCCCAGCGCCCATGAGCTTCTCCCCTCGTAAACAAGTGATGGGATTCGATGGGATATCCATGGATGGCGTCGATCTTCTCACACTACATCAGCAGATACGAATGCCCTACAGCACTTGGCGTCTTCCATGTGCCAGGGTCATCCCAGCAACCCTTTCCAGTCCCCTCCCTCTCTCTCTCTCTTCGTCTCCCTCCATCTAAGCTCCTCTCCCCCAATTGCTCAGCCGGCCAAGGGCAAGGGGAAAAAACATACCTGTACATACATGCATGCTTGTACATACAAGCTCCCAGAGAGGAGCTCCAACTATTACTGTTCCTATTTTCAGACATCATGACAGGGGGCATTTCACTGCTACACCACTACAACACCGGACGCACATGGCAACCCAAACATACGATTACCATTTTTGCTCAGTTGCTCCACACCAGCTTGGCATGACATGGCACATAGCATGGCAACCTTGACGGCTTCTTCCATGTTCCATGTTCCTCCTGCAGCTGACGGCATCTCGTGTTTTCGAAAACAACTCCAACATTACGAACTCAACAACCACTTAATACTACATCTAATGCACTTCTTCCTTTTGACATACCAAACCACTGCATCAGAAAAGACGGCACAGTGATTGCCCAAATCTTAGGAGACCCTATATGCATGCCATCTATTTAAAATAAAATAAAATAAAATAAAAAAATGCCTGCCGCTATAATTATAGTAATATGATGACTCTCTCTCACTCTCTCCGTCCGCCTCTGAGCTAAGCCTGCAATCCCACACGCCGCCGTCTCCGCGTAAATATTCCCCTAGGCTGGCTGAGTCTTCCATCATGATCCATCCCGCTCTCCAGGCTGCGTGCGTAGCTTCTTGTTGCCGAATCGCGAAAGTTCCGGCATCGCGCGACTCGGGTATCGCCTGCGTAATTAACACCTATCTGTGTGCATACAGGCTACGGAACTGTCAAAGCCTTTGATGATGCAGTCTAACTTCAAACGTCAAAAGATCATCGTCCATACTTCAACCAATACCGACGGCAGCTTACCATGGAGCCTCGGATCAACAATCTTACCCTGCATCCCTCATCACACTTTCAAATCTTTTTAATATTGGTGGCATGATTTTCATCGTGTATTGTGGATCAGCAAGCGAGTCTGATGGAAGCTCTCTATAAACCCTCATTTCATCCTTTTTAGCTATTGGTAAGATTGGTCCGTTGTGCAACGTTAGCTCTCCTCCATCAACCAAGCCCTTTACCCTTTGCCGTCGAGTGTATCGTGTATTCTACCGTCATATCCCCACCCATTTCTTCAACCCACGCATTCACTGTTTCACGTAGGCGAGCCTCCATCAGCCGAACCTCATCCATATTTCTGAACGGCAATGACATCTCCAAGCCTCCCGAAACAATGTACGGTTCCCAAGTGGTGAACATATGCTCCCAACGCCCAACATCCTCCTGTCCAAGTTTGAGGTCCATCGATATGCCTTGAATTCTCATGTTGGCGGGCGTCATTTCGAGCGGCAAGTCTCTGGAAAACTGTCTTCCTGGCTGGCCATGATGGGGCCGTGAACGCTGTCTTTTGGTGACGTGGTGTACTGGATCGACAGTGACCTCGGTTTCGGATACGAGGTTATTATTAGAATCTTGAGCCATGTGTGTGGATGCTGGAGGAGCCTCTTCAAGGCCAATGAGAGGAGGACGGTCTTCCATCAATGCAGCATCTTCTGCGCTTCTCTTGACTGCAGGGGGCGGTGGACTCCTCATGAGGAGCGTCTGCAGCATATGGGAATACTGTCGGGGTTGCCGTGGTACATCCCCCTCTGTATGACCTTGCGAGGTATCGTGGTTTTGGCTTGCCCTTTGGGTTAAGGTCAAAGCATCAGAGGTGCCCTCAACTCGTCTTTGCGAACTGTGCCTTTCGAGGTAAGATGGCGAAGATATACTGTGCGGCGCATGCTCTCTGCCTATGTGAGGTAGTCCTTCAGCAGGCACCAATTCACGGCTAGCATCAGAGCGGACTGCTTCCTGCCGCATAGTGCTCCCATCAGCCACCCGCCCCAATGAAATCCTGGTTTGTCTCAATAAATCCATGCCTACACCACTGCCATTTATTTCCCCGTAGTTGCCTCGTGACCGAGCGGTGCCGTCCGCTATAGCATTGCTTCGATGTGATCTGAAAGGAGGATTTGGGTTCCTCTCATGATTTGGTGGATTGGAGGAAGGGGGTGTTCTTATTCCACGGAATTCAACAAGCATTCGAGGAGAGGAAATGTCGCCCAGTAGCTGTCTGCGTGACATAGGACTGCTATTGGGAGGGGTTCTTTGGTTGGATCTTACAACTTCCCAGTTGCCAGACAATCCGGAACCCCTCCTTGTAGGAGGTACACCATTGTTCACTCTTGTAACCTGGCGACGAAAGTCCCTAAATCGAGAGCCAGGGATATCTGACTCAGACTCCTCTTGTATCTCATTGATTGTAGAATCGCTGAGGGGCTGTAATGGTAGGCGTTCCGAATAGCTCTGTGATTGGGTCAAATCTTCGGCCAGCGGCTGCTCCCCGGTGGTTGCCGTCTCATCAACTGCAATCTGGAAGTCCTTGTTGCGATTCGGACGAAAATATCTTCCAATATTCTCAGAAATATACCTTGCGGCCAGTGACTTGGGACAAATTTTAGGGTTTGAATCCGACGAAGGGACTTCGGGGAGGGGGGATAAAGGAGGTATCTGTACAGGCACAGTCTCGCCTATTTCATTTTCATCACTGGTATTGCTGTCTGTCCGAGCCATATTGATGGTTCTTTTTATTCTCATCATGGCTGATATATACGGGAGCTTGTCAGACCGACTTTGTGGTGGACATAATCCGACGGTGTCTGCAGCAACCGGGAGGTTTGGCCGCGAAGGTCTTTTAGGAGGGTTGGGCTCTTCTGCATTGCATGGAAATACGAAATCAGGCACTAATAAACCATTAGAGGGAATCATATTCTTATTCAAACTCGAGTTTGGGGGCACGATAGCCGGGCAAGATGCGTTCTTCGGGGTTTTGCTGGCTTCATCGCCGATGCCGTTTCTCTGTGTGTATATCTTTTGACAAAGAGATTCGAAACATTCGAGAAGCTGATGCTCATCCGCAAATATGATCTCATCTTTTAATGGCGTCACGTTCGGATCGTAAGTGCAGGGAGGACAACGGATATTGAGCTGGATGAAAGGGCTAATTAACGAAGTAGGTAGACTTTGATCGCTCATGGTATTGGTGAGATATGACTTAAATATTTTTAGAATCTTTTTAGAAAATCCGCGAGTAGATGAAACCGGCCTGAAATCAACGGATATATGGGCCCCTTTCCCTTTAACTGACTTGACATTACAGCCAGGGCCTGGGATGAAGGCATCGATGGTAACAATCGCGGGCAATCTGATATCTGTCTGTGGCAACACATGCTTTTCAGATGCAAGGTTATGAGAAACCTGAACGCAGTTTGTAGCTAAATCCTTCCTAAAGATTTGCAGCGCTGCTTCATGAACGGTTGGTGAGTGGACCGGGGCGTATGACCAAGTATGCCTTGAATCTCCAAGGACTTTGAATGAGAGCCTGAGATAAGGTCGTGCAAGAGCATACATCCTTAGCAGATCTTTAATCTCCGACAAGATCTTGTTGCCATTCTTCAAGGCGTATTGCTTTCTTGCAGGCAGCTTATTGAAGAGCTTGAAAACTTGAACGGTTGTACCGACTGGAGCTGATATCGGTCTTGTGTTTTCAACACCGCCAACACCAAACTTTAACTGCATGCGTGTTGCCACTGGATCTCTTTTTGTCCTTGTCGTAATGTTTATTGTTGCAAGCGAGTTGGTGGCGGCAAGTGCCTCCCCCCGGAAGCCCAAGGTTTCTCCTCCCCTTCTCTTGAGCTCCTCAAATGTCTTGATCTTGCTGGTGTGGGAACGGCGACCCAAAGATCCGAAATCTTCGACTTCGATGCCATGACCGTCATCCCTGACAATTATTTTATCGATGGAGTCTGATGATATTGTGATTTCAACTGTGCTCGCCCGAGCATCAATGGCATTGTCTATAAGTTCCTTCACCAAATCACGGGCGCTGGTGATGGTGACGCAGGAGCCGAGAAGGCGGACGGTTGACTGGGGCAAGGCGGATATAGCCATTCTTTCCTGCCCTTTCATCGAATTTCGGATAAATTGGATAATGATGAAACCATAACGATATCTGGGTAGTTCCGATACGAGAGATCTCAGCGGATAGACATGGGTACAATATGCTTGATCACAGAAGTTGAGGGGACATGATGGCATTCACTGATGGAAATTCTACTTGGTTCCATGAAAACTATGGCATTCTGAATGAGAGACAAGTTGGCAGGAGCAGCTTCCCTACGAATTGATCTTCCTTCTCTCAATTGGGTTTGAACCACGAAGCCGGAAGGAACGACGAGCGTGTAAGTCGCATTAGGATTAGAAGGTGCTTCGTCAGCGAACCTTAACCGACCGCAGCTTCCCACAGTCAGCCCGTTCCAGTTCCTGCAGCAAGATGACGTTTCCCTCCCAAATGCCTTTCAGTACCCCGCTGTTGCCGAACCCGCCCCGCAGCTGACCGAGCTTCACGACCACCATCTTTATATATATGCCAATCAAGCATCCGGATCATTGGATTTCGAACACGTTCGGCTCGCCGCGAAACGCTTAACACTATACTATTCAAAATGTCTTCCCTCAAAGGTCCTGCTCCCCAGCACCACGATGGCTCCGGTCTCCGCATCGGCATCATCCACGCCCGCTGGAATTCCACCATCATCGATCCCCTCGTCACTGGCGCAAAAGAGAAGCTCCTCGCCTGCGGCGTCAAAGAATCCAACATTGTGATCCAATCCTGCCCCGGCTCATGGGAACTGCCCATTGCTGTCCAGCGGTGCGTTTATTCTTGACCAGCCGGGTCTCTTCACCTATGGCCCAGGCTCTCTGTATGACGAGGTATAGATTTCTAACTCTATTTCACAGTCTCTACTCCGCCTCTCAGATCCAGTCCAATGCCGCCGGCCTCCCCTCCGCAACTGATCTTCTCGCCGCCTCCACCACAGACCTTACCTCACTCGCCAGCACTGGCGCTGCCTCCGGCCCTTTCGACGCCATCATCGCCATCGGCGTCCTCATCAAGGGCGAAACCATGCATTTTGAGTACATCGCCGAGTCCGTCTCCCACGGCCTCATGCGTGTCCAGCTCGACATTGGCATCCCCGTCATTTTCGGCGTCCTCACCGTCCTGGATGATGATCAGGCAAAAGCTAGAGCTGGCGTCGAGGGCAAGGGTCACAACCACGGCGAGGATTGGGGTCTGGCGGCGGTTGAGATGGGCGTCAAGAAGCACGAGTGGGCGACGGGCAAAATTCAGGGTTAGAATAGCATTAAACCATATATATAAAGACAAACAAGAAAAAAGCTAAATGATGGACTTCATGAGTTGGTCGAATCAGGTCTTGTATACTAAAGAGCATAGATCCAGCCCCAGGGATGATGATGGGGTTTTAAAGCTACAAAGGATATCCCGACTGAAAAGGGAAAAAGCTGCGTCTAGTCTTGACAATGGTGTTTCCCCAACAAAAAACAAACAGAAACTACCATCCAATTACATCAATTACGGCGTAGAGCCATGTCTATCATGCGTGACGCGAATCCGTCCGAACCAAATAGTTCCCACCACGCTGACGCCCGATCCGCCAGGAAACAAAGGGGGGGAGGGTTTATCTAGGCTAGGAATAATTATTTTTTGGTGTTGTCTGGCGCAGTGTAAATAATAGGCCATCATGATGTCCAAGCATGTATAAAGAGGCCGCAAATCCAATTATCGCCCTTGTGTCCATGTTCGATACAAGCACACACCCCAACGCGCTCACACCTTCTCCCAATAAAAGTAGCTGAAAATGGAGATAAATAACGTGATATCATCCTCTTAAATCACAGAGCTAAGAGTCTTTTTGCTTTTCCACAATGATCGCTTCTTGTCTCGCTTGTTCTTCATCGCTTCCCAACCTTCCTCATCATCATCGTCAGAGGTCGAGGCAGACTTGTTCACAACCCTCATAGCAGTCTTTCCCTTGCCATCACCGAGGGAAGAGAGAACTCCAGAGAGAGACCCTGATCTTCCGTGATCGGCAACAGCGGCCTGGGAAACTGGTCTGTAACGGTTGGGCAAACCAATGTTGCTACGTTCCGAGGGGGCAATGGAATGTGAGTATCCATGGACAGAGGATCGCACAGATCCAGCATATCCCGGGTTGACCATGGGCGCAGAGCTGGGCTGCACCATACTCATGGTTCGCATGTTGTAATCAGAACGGCGAGAATCCATGGCTGGTTCGCCAACAAAAGAGTTGCGAGAGGAGAGGTCCATCATGGATCCGTTACCTGGCATGCCAGGGTACTGTTGAGGGGCACCATTGCCCTGGTTCACAGCCATCATTTGCATGAACTGCATTTGCATTTGCATGAACTGTGACATCTGATGTGTCATGTTGAGTTGAGCGTGGTCACCAGGCGACATCATCGGTTGCTGCATCATGCGAGGAGGCATGGGGCTGGATCCTGGCATACCGCCACCACCACCCATAGCAGGTTGGTTGTACATCATGTGATGGGGGATACCAGCGACGGGATCAAGATTATGAGCGCCATGGAAGCCACCACCGCCCATCAGATTTGTGGCATCGACGCTGGGGCTTCCGCGTCGCAAAGCCCTGGATCGCTCCTCACTAGCAATGACACCGACCAGACCGCCAGGAGGCAGCGGTGATGGCGGCTTAGGAAGTTGGGTGGCATCACTGAAAGCCAATGATTCTCTCAAAGCAGGTCTGGCGATGCTGGCACCAAAGAAGGGGTCCTGTGGCAGGTTACGCGCAAAGGCAGGAAGGGTTGAGTGGCGGCGAGAGGCAGCGTCACCCACAATGGATGGTGGGCGGGCTGATGGGAAGTGAGCTGAAGCCCGCATGTTGGGATTGGAACCCATGTTGCTGAGGCGAGTAGGAGGTCTGTTCTTATGGGGGAACCCATGGGCCTGAAGAATAGCAAGAGGGACTTCCTCATCTTCGTCCTCATCAGAGGTACCAGTGGGCAAGGGTGACGGACCCTTCATCTGACTGAGTTGCGGTGCACTCATGGAAGATGGAAGCCCTGGCCGGCCAGATGGTACAGAAGGGGTAGCCGTTTCACCAGTAACCTTCATCATCTGCTGTCTGTAGACGGCCATGTGAGCCTCTTGCTTCCGTCTTTGCTTAGCCTGCTGTTTAGACTTCTCAACTTCATCTTCTTCGTCATCATAATTGATTTCCTCATCATCGTCATCATCTTTAACCGTTGCCTTGTTTGCCTTATCAACTGTATCCTGACGAATCTTGTCCTCGCGATATTTCTCAAACTCTGCTGGTGTCATGACCTTGTTTCGAGGTGGTGCTGTCTTGGGAGTAGCGTATCGGTAAGTTGACCTTGCAAACCGAGATGTACTACCCTCAAACAAGTTGTCATCCTCATCCACAGTTTCCTGTCTACTAATGGCATTTGACGCAACCTGTCTCCTAGGGATAACTGTAAAGCTGTCCTCTTCTCGCCTGTATCGGCCAGACTGGGAGCTGCTGGCGTATTCATCTGAGGCAGATAAGAGCTTAATAGCGCTGTATGTCTCTTGGAGCAACTTGGATTCTTCGTCAGGCCTCGCTTCCGGCGCACGAGTTGAAGGCTTAGCCTTTGATGGGGTTTGATGGTGAGGTGGAACGGGCGGTGGGCGGTCAAACAGAGGAGAATCGGGATTCGATCCGAACTGATCACCAGCACTGGACTTTGGAGTACTCCAAGGGCTGAGCAGAGGATCGGCTGGTGTCGCCGTATCAGGGCTGGGTGGAGCAGCCTGACTGGATTGAATCGGCCGGTTTCCAGCCAAAACCCTGGGGGACGCCAAGTCATCCATCCTCACTGTAGCCATGCTCGCTCTCTTATCGAAATTCGGCATCATCGACCCAAAATCGCCACCCAAATCAATTGCATCTTCTTCCAACTTTACTGTGCTTGTTGTTGAGGCAGTCGTGCCTCTCACCCCATCTTGTGGCATTTCTGACCTCAAAGTCAGAACCGGTGGCAAATCAGGCACATAATCCTCCCTTGGCGGAGGAATGGTGTGTCTCTTCTGACCACCAAAGGAGAATGTCCGGTTAGCCCTATCCAAGAATTTTGACCCAATAGATTTGTTGGAAGGCCCTCTGGTTGGTACCTCTGGCGATGATGCCTTGGGTGACGCAAATCGGTTTTCATCCTGGACATTTCCTCCACTAAAATCCGCAGACGATGGTGCCGTCGAGGCATTGCTGTGGCGCGACGAATTGTCGGTTGAAGTAGCGTGGGTGGTGTTTGAAAGACCACTTCCACTTGGTCAGAATTAGCATTCAGGCCATGACAGAACGTAATGGTGTAGTACGATGTGGTAGGACACTCAGCATCTCGTACCACGTGTGGTTCTTGGGACTCACCGATTGTTGGTCTTTAGATCAGCAAACATGTTGTCCTCGACATGAAAGTCGGGCTTGGGGAGCAGAGCAGTAGTAGCTCTAGCCATTCTTGCGCCTCCGTCGAAAGACTTGCCAGGCACAAAATCATTCCTCTCTAACACGCGAAAAGAAGGCTGCACAGGCGGTGTGACATCAACATTTTCCGTTTCGTCCGTGTTGGACCTCCGCTTGGCGAATGCAACCGAGAATCTAGGCATGTAGACCACGCGTTGAGGAAGTTTATGTCAAGTTTATTCGTAGCCCATATAATCAACACGGAAGAACACTCGACAGCACGCAAGAAAATTCTCCGGCCGTCGATTGTGGAACTTGTATGGGGACTTCGGCCGTGGCGATACGAGGTCCGGCGGTGGACAGGGAGTGACGAAGTTGATGACAGCCTTTCCGACTGGCTGTTACTAATAAGGCGCGTGGGAGTCGTTGGTACGACGCACGTCTAGGGGTAGCTGCATGCAATGTGATCCCCGGTTAGTAGATACTCAAACATTATTCCAACTCAGGCAGAGAAAGATCATGGTTGATGATGAATGTGAGAGATGATGGATGAAAAGAAATGAATTGAAAGTCAAGACGCGATTTGTTTGGCGAATCTTTGAGACATCATGCCAGGTGGTTGGCCGGGAGTGGCCGGCATGCGTGTGCGGCTGGACAAAGGAAAAAAAATCCGTGAGACTCACATTAATCTCGGAATTATCAGCAATAACAATGCGCGAGTCGGCCGGCTTCCAAGGTCGCAATGAAACGAACGAGCAAAGGCAATGTCGAGAGAGAGAGAATGCAAAGAAGAAACCGTCAAGGACGTGAATAGAAGCGGAAGCGGTGGCGTAACGGTAAAACTGGCGAGCGAAACAGAGGTGGGAAAAAAAGACAACGGCGAACAATGATTAGGGGCGGACGTTGAGGAGTCCACACACAGCCAAACCACGCAGAAAATGGGGTGATTCACAGCCCAGCCCGGGTAGTAATCCCAGGGAAAATGAGTCGAGCCGTTGTGCCTTGGGCAAATACGGGCTCAGTAAGCTGCAGTCCGTATTGTCCAGGCGATCCTAAGATGGCCAAGTAACGAAGGATGTCGACTTTTTTTTTCGAAGTTGAAAGAGAGCGAGCGTCAAAGGGAAAAAGGCTGGCAACCGACAGGAAAGGGTTGAAAGGGAAAAGGGAGGCGACACACTAGGAGAAAGACGGGAACAAGGTGTTATGATGCGTGCCGGCTCACTAGGATAGCTAGTTCATTCACCACCCATCCAGTCCATACGTTGGTCCCCTGCTCGTTGGCATGGCCTGGCAAAGCCTGGCTTGCTTTGTTAGGCCGATCTCGTAAGCCATGGGTGCCAGACCAGAAGCCGGAGCCCAGTGCTCAATGACCCAAGATCCTTGCTGGTTGGTCTCTGCCTCCCCCTGTCCTGCAGACGGAGGACCCAGACGCCTCATTCCACTAGCCATGTACAGTGGAGGATAAAAAAAAAACTGGAGGACGAATCAGAGGGAGTGGCTGGGCGACGGCTGCGACATGTGTGCTGAAGTGTGTTAAGGACTGGCCGGGGGTATAGCAGTGGTGGAACATTGGAAATTGATGAGCACAACCTGAAGGCCTTGGAAACAAGAGACAACCCACGGCGACATCCAGGACGACCAAGAATGCACGGAGTAAGTACCGGTATTTTCCAGCCCAGGCGGCAAAAGTGGAGGTGGTTTGGGGTTTGAGTTGAGGAGGCGGTTATAATGGTGGAGACACGGCAAACAACTTTTTCTTTACCAGCGATGGAATATTAGAACGAGATGATCGCCTGCAACCGAGAGACTGCTGACATTCATTCCCCTTTGCAAGATGCAAGTACTGATTATGTACTTGTATGTGTGTGTATGTGTGTGTGTATTACTGCTCAAGCCAACTTTTCTACCCAACGAATGAGCCGCCGTCGGTTCCTGAGCGGAGAGGCATTATGATGGAATTGGTCAGAGGTGAGAGCATTCGTGCCCGCACGCCTGTATGTGATAATATTTACGGGCATAATCATACCTGTACCTCCGTCCGTCGTACGGCCAATAGATACGGAGTGCTGCGTACTGACTTGTAATTGCACAGGCGCGGGAATTTGTCGGTCGGCGATGGCGTCAGGGGGTTCCATTTGTGATTGACAGTAGGTATTGGGGCCACACAAAGTTCTGAACAATCACCGAGTGAGTGATACGGGAGCGGACCGTGAGCGGCATAGTAAACAGAGCACCGAAATTTGGCATTGAAAATAACTTGGCATCTGCTGGTGGCCGCGAGAGTAAAAATATCGTTTGGACCAAAGAGCGCGGAATTGAAACGGGCCAAAAAATAATGTCGTCGTTGTCATGATTCCATTTTCAGCGTCTGTAGGACTTGGAGACTAGAGGATTGGCTTCAAGGCGCAGCAAGCGTGAGACCCAATTCCTCACCACCAACCAAGAAACGTGCATCAGCGGCCAGTGCAGAGTTCCGATCGACCTGCTGAGAGGCTGCCGCCCTGCCCTGTGGATGGATAGCAGGTATTATTAGCATGCATGCAAATCGTAAACCACCCAAATCAATGCCCCCCAGGGGTACGGAGTACGTTGTTTCCACTGTTTAGCGCCGCTCGCTTTGGGATGAGGGTTGACCTGGAGACTGTTTTTATTTCGGTTTTCAGCTGCATTTTGTGCCAAAGCCAGTTGGCGAGATTCTTTGTGCCCCATGCCGGCATGCCCGTTGATTCCGACTCGGCACGCTGGAACACGACGGTGTCCGCTTTCTACAAATATGGAAGTTTTTTTTTTCTGCTTTTCCTTTTTTTCTCTTCCGTTGTGGTCCCCCAGAGATTCTAGGTGGAGATGACCCATGACAATGGTTTGTATGCATGTGTGACGGGCATTGCAACGTGAGCCACAATAAAAAAACCTGAATTCTGATAAAGGTCCGAGGACAGTCTCCATTTGATATTATAGAAACTTTCCAATACGTGCCACCGCAAATTGATGGAATGAATGGGCGGTTCGTTTTGTGTAGCCACTGACGCGGGAATCGGAAAACGGGATCGTTGATCGTCAGGGAGACTTGAAGAAGTTGTGGGATCATTTAGATTCCTCTGGTTTGATCGGCATATAACAAGCTTTCTGCCAGGCAGGCTTATGCAGAATTTGGTCAACTCAACTCCACCTCCACATCTCTATGTAACGGCGACTCGAAGCGTTTTTGTTCTCCCTGGTGGCGTGATGGCCTAGAACGGAGTGTAATAAACTGGGCCAATAGAGCAGCTAAACCGTCCTAGCCAAATGCCCGATAGTAATCCGGCAAGTTTATGACATCCTGTTTGGACTTGGCCTCTCTGTTTTTGCATACATATATGTAGAATCCCGTCGATGACGGTTCAAACAAGCGAGGAGGCGTTCTGAATGCAGTGTATATGCACGTCATGTGCATTTCTAGATAGTAAGATAGTAAAATAGTTGTTTGCAAGCGAGGCGAATTGGTCGATTGTTAATGTTGAGGGGATTAATCAAGGCTGCATGCATGATGGATTTCTTCGGCATAACTGTATTCGTAAGATCGGCTGGAGTGATTTATGACTGGAGATGATTCTCCGCAGATAAGGTGGGTAGACGCACAGTGTGATGGAAGATTCAGCCTCCAATGGGACTGACCAACAAAAAAAAAAGACTGTTGAAGGCAAGTGTGTAACTACCTGCAAGTAGTAGGTGGAGAACCAATCCATGAATCTCTCCAATAACCAGAGATGGTTGAAGCTGAAACAGCATGATGATGCCCAACATGGTGGTTTCCATTTCCAATTCAGATGCGGAGGTTCCTTCCTTCCTTGCTACATTAGGTACCATACCTACCTTGGCAGTACTTGCAAGTTGAGTAGTAGACTCTAGGTTACAGTGTCTCATCGGACGGTACCTTGTTCCTGGCACTATCTGAACTGTGGCTGGTGAGTTGCAATGCTTCCAGGGTACCACTAATTTATGGAGCCAGAGAACATCACGACTGATTCTTCCATTAGCATGCTTGCTGTGCGTGTGTGATCCACTAAATAAACCCGTCATCATGAGCATGACCATCAATCAGCATGCCGACCTACAAGTACATACTTGTAGGTATGGAGTACAAGTAATCCTCATCTCCTACATCACGGTCGAGAACAAGTGGGGAAAGAGATAAGAGTTTCGTATAAAAAAAAGACGTCTTGCTTTGTTTTTGTTTTGACTTCTTCATTTTCCTCCTACAAGCACTACGTCTTTGCGCGCCCGGCAATAAAGCAAAAAAGCATGTGCTTCACCAGACCTGGGCCTGAACCGCCGCCACCGCAGCAGCCTCTCCGCCTGAACAGGACAGGGCCCGGGAAGATTAAGAAGACCCATGCATGTATGTATATACATATGTACTTGTAGTACAAGTTTTTGTATGTATGTACATACAAGTAGGTACGAGTGGGTGGATGGACGGATGGCATGGATGGCATGGATCCATGGGATGGATATTTTCATTAAAATTTTCTTCCTTTCTCTACCTTTACTTTTACTTACCCCTTACCAAACGGAGTAGCCCGTCTCAGCTTAGTCCACTCCGCAATCCTTACACAAGCCTCCACTCTCGTGTTTTGATCAGACGTCTTTTTTTCCCAGGCAAGTCATCATCCCTGACAGGGCTATGAATGGATCTGCCCCCGGAATGGAGATGCTACTACGACTCATTAACGCCCAATACAGTAGTTGATCAGTCTATCGACGCGATCGATGACTATCTCATTCTGTATATTGCGTATGTGCTTGTTGGGACCACTGACATGGGATTACGTGTCAAGCAGGAGAGACAGATGCACAACTGGACAGCTGGATAGATGGACAGAGAGCAGGACGTCAATTCCAGTGCATCCAATATCTTACTTGTACTTACCCAAGGTCTCTAAGCTTACCTCGTCAACGGCGTTTAATCTCATTCTCAATCTCACCGTCCGTATTCAGAAAGCAAAACAAACAAGCAAACAAACAAACACAGGATTCGATCGGAACCCCCGGGCCTTTTGCCGGATCGGTAGAGGTGCATCGCTAAAGTCCCCCAAAAACAAAAACCAAGTCAAAATAAATGAAAAGAATTCCATCCTTGATGTTTGGTTACGGTGCGCCACCTACGTTCGCCCGTTCTCAGCTCGCTTGGCATTGGATTCCCCTCTCTTGCTTGCCCTTGTTCACTTTTGCTTGTACGTTGCGGTAGACACAAGGAAAGCTTGTCGGTGCTTGAATCAACCGATATCAAATCGTTCATCGGTTGGCCAAGTTGGGAGAGTCTTCCCCTTATTCAGAAGGTGATAATATCACATGTTTCTCTTTAGATCCACATTTACAGCATCACGGACTGTCGGTCCGGGCGACGGTCTCTTTATAAACGTGACATCCTCCATCTAAGACTTTATTCTACCCTCTTACCCTGAAACAAATGAGATGTTTCCATGCAACGATGGCCGATTTCATACAAGTCAAGTATGCAACACACGTACGTAGTAGCGCACTATTAGACAGCGTGGTACTATCCATGGATAGGTAGGTAGCTGAGGAAATGGAGCTTTATCAGAAGAGCCGCCCAAGCCATGCCAGCGATCATGGATATCTAGTTGGAACACAACCTGTATGCGCGTATCGCTTGATTCTTCCAACCTGTTTTTTTCTCTCTCTCCATTTTCCCTTCTTAATGCCCTTGGTATTTGATGCGTCACAATTAAGAACAAAATGTACTTGGCAAGCATCAGAGCCGAGGCCTCCAGAGAACTGGGATCTTAGTATCAATTGACGTCAGATAAGCTTTTTTTTCCGTTTTGACCAACTCCTTCCACCTCAATTGAAACCACAATAGCATAGCATAGCATAGCACCTTCCATGCATCCAAGACATGACCATGACCTCCTCACCCAGCAGTCGCCCGATTATCGTTCGAAAGTCGTCATCGCGCGATGAGAATCCATATCCATCCCCATTGCACACTCGCACCAGCACCCTCACGTCCCTCATACGGAGCCGATCACAGCAGAGTGTCGCCGGCTCATGGCCGCCGGCTCCCACGCAGCGCATCAATAGCCATGAGGATGAAGAGGCCGCTGCAGGTTCCAGATACAGCCCCTACGTGCGAAACGATGACGCAAATGAAGATATTGAGCGCCTGCTCCGAGACGAGGCCCGTCTGAGCCAGATTCTAAAGGGCCCGATGGCGCGCAGTATGAAACTCATCGGAAGAAGCAATCCGCGATATCGCTGGGAGCGCTATTGGAAAACTGCCAACGAGCTCAAGTCTATGAAGAAGCCCATGTGAGACCCACCCTACTCTTGGCATTCATATCTGTAAATCGATAACGGTTGTTGACCATCTCTGCTATGAAGACGAGAATACTATGAGAGAACAAACGATCTCATTCAGCAGTATCTATACATAGATTGCTTACTGGACTCATCCATTCCCCATGAGCTTCTCAACGAGTATAGCAACGAGCTTGAAGCATCCGCTTTTCGGCCCATCACCGTACCAGCAACCATAACCGAAGAAGGATCTCAAATCTCACCCCAATCCCAATCCCAAACTCCGAGTAGCCAAGAAACTGCTGGCATGATAGGCTCATATGGCTCCATCGGCAGTCCTATTAATAACACCCTGGAGTCGCCTACAACGGCACCACTACCCCAGAAGCGCACCCCAAAGGATATTTTTCGTGCTTCAGAAAATATGCCCTTACTACAGACCGGCGATGAAAACGAGGGTTTGACTTCATCTCAGGTGGTAGCAAAGTCCAAAGCAGAGGGTCCAAGACCACATCTTCCTTGGCTTGAGGATGCGGATCTTGACAGTGACGATCCAATAGTCACCTTTGCCATTTGGATAAACCTAATAGCGAACATCATCCTCCTGGTTGGTAAAATCGCCGTTATTGTTTCGGTACCATCAATGTCTGTTCTCGCTAGTTTAGTCGATGCTGTTTTGGATCTTCTTAGTACTGGTATTGTTTGGACCACTACACGACTCATCTCAGCAAGCCAAGGAGATCGATACAGCTACCCTGTTGGTCGAACAAGGTGAGTTCAACAAACTGATACCAAATACCCCTACCATAAAAAACTAACCTACAATGTAGATTGGAACCTCTTGGAGTCCTCGTCTTCTCTGTCATCATGGTAACTTCATTCTGCCAAGTCAGTCTCGAATGTATTCAACGCCTAGCGAATACAGAACATGAAATTCTTCAGCTTGGCACACCCGCTATTATCATCATGGTTGGCACAATTGTCATCAAAGGCGCATGCTGGCTCTGGACCCGCCTCGTCAAAAACTCAAGCGTCCGAGCTCTGTAAGTCTCTCCCTCATCCTACTTTTGTAATACGATAAAAATTGTCTCACAACTGGGTTACCCCTAAACAGAGCCGAGGACGCTAAGACGGACGTTGTCTTCAATTTTGGATCCATCTTGTTCCCTATCGGTAAACTTCCTATCCGACACCCTTTTACCCCTATCTTCAATCTGATGACCCAACTAACCTATACAACCTCCTTTTGTAGTCGGGTTCTACGGCCGCATCTGGTGGTTAGACGCTTCCGGCGGTCTTCTCCTTTCTCTCTTCGTTATCTTAGTCTGGAGTCGCACTTCTGCCCAACACATCCGGAATCTTACCGGTTTCTCCGCTCAGCCCGATGAGCGTAACTTGCTCCTCTATCTCACCATGCGTTTCGCTACCGCCATAAGACAGATCCAGAACCTCCGGGCATACCACGCTGGTGATAAGCTCGTCGTCGAAGTTGACATTGTTCTCTCTGCTATCACGCCCTTGAAAGATAGCCACGATCTGAGCGAGGTCTTGACGTATTTTCTTGAATCCGTGCCCATTGTAGACAGAGCTTTTGTGCATGTTGATTATTTGAGTTACAACGCACCGACACATATGCTTAAACAATCTAACACGTAACATAGAAAAAGTAACGTGAGAGAAGAGAGGACATGACTATTATTATCATAGACTGTGGGGAAATAAAGGATCAGATACCATCAAAAGATGCGTAACGGGGGCCACCTTGGGCTATCATATATTAAAAACTATCTCAATACTAAATAATTAGATTATGCAATTCCTCCTCTTCTGTGTTCATCATACTGAATACCTATACATCCAGAACAAAGACCAACAGAAAACACGTCACAGTTTGATAACATTTTTCTGAAGGCCATCTGCTTAATAGGGAATACCGTTGGTAAGAAGCTGGAACTGATCGTAAATGCCCGTACTGTAGCTTGAGTAACTCTTCTTGATCAGGTCCTTCATAAAGTCCGCAGCCTCCCGCTCCGTCTTCTCCAGGACGAAGCGATCCTTGAAGTGCTGCACACTCTCGGGCTTGAAGCACGGCAAGCCACTGTCCATCATCAGGAGCACAATCTGGCTCAGCTTCTCGCAGTACTGACGACTGGCGAGGAAGGCCTTGATGCACAGCTCCTCGAACCACTTGAAGCTCTGGTGGTCCGTCGAGCCTCCCATGACGGCGAGCATTTCGCTGGTCAGCTTGAAGGGTGCTCGCTCGAATTTGATACCACCGGGGGCGATATCGAAGCAGAAGCCGAAATCAATGTGCAGGATGTGACCTGCATCATCAATCATAATGTTACCATTGTGACGATCTTTGAATTGAAGCAGGAATGAAATGACAGAGTAGGCAGCCATGGACTTGACAAAGTTGCTACGAGCTTGCTGGAAGCGCAGCGAGTCTTCGTTACCGTACTTGGACACGAAATAATCGTAAAGTCCGTTGACGGCCTCACGACCCAGCATATCTCGGGAAATCGAGTTGGGAAGCACCTCAATGACACCACACCCAGGAGCAGTAGCAGTGACACGGTAAGGGAAGACAAAGACATCGAGACCGACGTTATGGAAGATGCCTCGGAAAGCTGCAATCATCTGCAGTGCCAAGACATCTTGTCTGCAATCATCACCAACCTTGAAGATGGCGGCCTGCCAAACCTCAATCGTGTTGTCTGGTTGCGACTCTTCTCCATCTTCATTCGCCTCCAAGAGTTCATTCTCATACTGCAGACTTCCCTTGCTCTTCTTGATACGGAAAGTAGCCATGTATGGTGCCTTGGCGTGACTCTGAAGTGGCTTGCCGGACTTGCGGTCGATACCAATGACAATGCCGTCGGCGTTAATAGGAAGATAGACTCCCACGTCGACCTTGATCTTGCGAAGTTCTTCCTCAATCTTTTGCTTCTTCTCAGGCTTTGATTTCTTGATGTAAGGCTTCAGTTTGCCAGAGATACTTGTAACCTCGTCGAAGAAGGCAAACTCTCTTTCATAAAAGTCCCTATCTTCGTCAGCGAAGCTGTCAACCATCTTGGTCATGACGCCATCAAGCGTAGGCTTGATTGCGTCAGGGATTTGTGCATCATCATCCTTGTATGAGTTGGCCTTCATGTTCCAGATGATTTGGTGAGCAAAGTGCTGTGAGAATTGTGCTGTCTCGAGGATGTAGCGCTCAACATATCCCAGAGTATCGTATCGCAAGGTTTGGACAATTTGAGGTACGTAAAAGAATGTGATATCCACAAGATGACTTTCCAGAGCTCGCATGGCATATTGGATGAGGAAAGGGTGGTCCTTGTATGCAGGCAGGAACAAAGTGATGGCCATGAGAGGGTTGACTGGCTCCCAGAAGAGTAGGTACTGCGAATATGTTAGAATTATTCCCAAAGACATGAATTAGAAATCTTACCTTTAGCTGTGAGCTGATGTCATCTGGAAGATGACCACCAAGCATCAGAGATAAAGCTTCGGGCTCACAGACAGCCCTTTCAGGCATTGCGAGAAGAAGCAGTCGAACCTCCCGATGAAGACGAGGCGAGTGGAATCTGGTAGCTAGCTCAATAGCAATTGAAGGATCTTGCCACCAGGCCGTGCGAACCAGAGGAATCAGCGCTACCTCATTAATCATCTTTGATGTGAGTTGAGACGAGTGATGCGCATGCACGCCACGAGGGTTGACCCACACTGTCAAACGAGACTGTTCGCTTTCCAGCAGTATGATCAATAATTGCTCTTTGGACTGAAGCGACTTGATGTTGCCTCCTGCCTGCGCTCCAATGTTGGAAACCGCCTTGAATGCTGCTAGAAGCTCAGAAATGAGTCGATGCTCGGTCTTGAGCTGCAGAATGTTGCTGCCAAACGACCACCTGGGTGAATATCTGAACCAGCTGAGACCGGCAGAAAGAATCTTCTCCTTCAGCCTATACCGAGCAGTGACCCCAATGGTGGTACTCCAACGCAAGACCTGCAAACCAAACAGAACTATCTGGAAGCGTAGCTCCCTAGCCATAGGGTGAGACGTGCCTTGCTTAACCGCATCAAGCGTTAGATCTAGCATGCGGAGGAACACTCTTTGAACATCGGGACAACCAAGGCGTGTAGCATTGAAATGACTGCTGAAAAACTGTAACAAGCGGGCATGAGGTGAGAGGATGTCGTGCACAAGCTGCTTTCTCTTTGCCAGCATCTCAAGTTCACTTGGGGCAAACTCCTTCTTAAGGAAGAAGGGGTCAGGGTGGGCCAGAGCTGGGTGGAAGAGTCCGACTTTACGGGTAATGGTAAACTCCCATTGCTGAGCAATTGCATTAAGCAACTTGGCCTCCAACTTTGGGTTCTCGTTCATTACGCCGAGCCACAACGAAACACCAAGCTTAATAGAGTGCTTCGTGAAAAGCGCAAATGGTATGCTCACGAGGTAGCGAGCAACCGCCGATTCATCCTTGCCACCACGACAAAGCAAAGCAGCAGCTCTCCGTAGAATCTCACGAACTTCGTCCAACGATGTGGTCTTTTTGCTCAAGATTCTAGCCTCAACGTGAGCAAGAGCAGCAGGGGCGTTTGCACTTTCAGTTCCGGTTGACTGTACAAATGAGGATCGCCGGTTGAGATTCATGAAGCTCATGAGTTCATTCCCGCGGTCTGGCAGTATTTCTCCATAGCGGTACTCCTGACGAGTTGTGTACTGCGCAATGAGATCAGATGCCGTATTAATATTACACTCTCCGACACGCTCAAGTGACTGCAGCCTGTTCTCAGTCGAGGGAATAACTGATCCGAGCTCCAAAGCAAAAGACCTTCCGAGAGAAATATGGCCGTACGCGCCCTCATCATTGAACTCAGAAAGATACGTCTGAAGCAGACCCTTGACATCCAAGGGGGCAAGGTTAATTGCAGCATTTACCCAGACCTTGGCTTTGCGATTGAGGATATCCAAGGTCCATCGTCGGAAGTCGTAATCGTCAGATAGCTCCAGCGTGACCTTTCCAAGCTCAGAAGTAAAGATAGATCTTGGAGTGTAAACATCGGTCTCGGCTTCCAGGCAGCTTGACCATAGGAGCGAAAGAAGTTCCAGCAATGCAAAGAGAGAGGTTCTATGGCACAGGGCTGAAGGCACATCCTTTATGATTCGGTCCGCACAGGCAAATGCAGCCTGTTGAACTCTTTCAATACGGTGACAGCAACCGCGGAAAATGGATGCAAGCTGTGTAGCCACATATTGAGACGAGAAACTTGGGTCCTTTCCAGACAGGGTCTTTCTGAGGTACTTATCGACCACTACCGCAGCGATTCCCTCCATGGTGCTGCTCACATCACCCTTTCTCATACTGGGTTCAAGGAAGTAGGTCAATGCTTTGGTGCAATCACCGGCGTCGGCACGAAGGCTCTCGACAAGATAGGCGGCCTGGAGGAAAATGATTTTTCGGTAGCTTAGACCCTTAATGTCGGCTGCCTTTGACGGAACAAGTTCGGTCAACAGTTTCTTCTGCATCGCCTCTCGCTCATTGCTGGACCCTCTCCTTAAAACAGTGTTGAGCTCAATATCACTTTCCACTTGTTCGCTACGTTGCCCAGCCACCAAAGGCGGCGAGTGAACGGCTATCATGCGAAGCTCGTTGATGTACTTCTTGCCACGGTCTGTGGTAGTCATGAAACCATGCACGACTATGTTAAACCAGGCGTCACGAAGAAGTGTGTAGGACTCGTCATTTGAAATGGGCTCGGATGCCAAGTCATTGCTTGCCATGAAAACAGCAAGGGGGTGGAGTAGTTCGCCAATTTCTTGGGCTGCCAATTGAACATCAGCATCCTTGGTATGGCCGTGAGAGTGAGCATCGCCCAATGAGATGATACTATCCAACAAATGCTCCCAATAGATATCAAATAGGGGTGAATCGCGGCGGAGACGAGCAGAGATGTGCGTCCGAGCTCGTCTCACAGATCCCAGAAGGAAGTCCTTGCTCTCAACAACACCGATATGACAGATTCTTGAGTACAGCTTAAGAAGAGAGCGGAACTCTAACTGCCCACCACTAAGGGCCAAAGTAGCAGCGCCTGCAATCACTTGGGTGTCGACACTGGCATTTACCTTGTCCAATTTCTGGAGAAGCATGGACTGTGCCAAAGCTGTAATTTTCTCATCATTGCATGCCGTGGCAATGCCGCATATGGCTTGCACAACGTTGCCGTAGATGATGGCAGCCTCTTCTTCGCCGTTCATCAGTAGAGATATCGAACTTCCCGTAGAATGTCGATTAGCATAAACTGATGCCGGACCCATTTCACCAGTGGCACTTCCATTAGTCTGCCCACTGATAGCCGACTCCTCCGACCCAGGGCTAAGGACATTCCCTAAGGTATACAATGTGCTAATAACAGCGTCCTTGGACAGCAATTTGAGAACAAATGCCAGACTTTTCGAAGCAACCCCAACGGTATTCCCCTGAGGAACGGTCTGCACAAGGAACCTTGGTAGAATACGGCTAACGGTTGAAGAATACGAAGGAGATATGTGGCAGCTCAGAGCCAGACACTGCAAGACTGTTGTTGCCAGAGTCTCGTCGGTCATCTGAAGGGGATCCTCAAGGGTCTCCTGCAGCCAGGCCATGAGAATGTCAGCATCGGCGACCTCGTAGTTTAGCAGAGAACAGTTCAAAAAGGTGATTATAGCTGCAGATTTCACTGCAAAAGCGAGCTTTTGCTGAGGCACAGCCCCCATTCGCACAAAGTCCGCGCCAGCTTCAATGTAGTTCATTTGCTCAACTGCGAGGTTTGCATACGTCTCAATTGATCGAATATCGGCTTGCATGTTTTGATTCAGGCTCAGATTAAGCTTTTCACCCTTGGACATGAGTAGATCCAGAATATGAGTCGTTCTGAGGAGTTCACCATCCGCAACCATCAATGAGCTGCTGGCGAGAACCAGCCACATAAAGCTACGCTGCAAAAGCATAGCCCCTAAGGGTCTTCCTGATGCTGCGTAGTGGCGCATAAGTCTCTTCCACTCTTTCACATCTCGTTCTTGACTATGAGCGTTACGGATTGTTGACAGTGCGGTTTCCACCGCCACGAGGAATGGCTCCGATAGAAGCTGTCTAATCTTTTGGATGAGCGCAAGTCGACCGCCTGATTTCCAGAAATCCGCTTGAGCTGATGCAGCATCCAGGAATCCCACAAGAGCAACTGCAATGGTTGCAGTTCTAACAGCATCCTCTAGATGTGGGTTCTCAGGGTCGCCCTGGGGGGACAGGACGATTTCCGTAGCCTTACTGCATTCATTAGTAAAGCGCCAAATCCCATCAGCAATAGGCTCCTTGAGCTCATTATAATTGTTTCCCAAAGATAAAAGCGCGGCAGTAACGTGGAATGACAACGATTCGGTCGGAGATGGCTCGATCTTGCGGAAGAATGGCGAGGAGACGAAGACTTGGGAATGTACTTCGAGTATGTATGGAATCAATCGGTAAGACAGTCTTTGAGCACTCTGGGCGGATTCAATGTTCGGAGCTGTCTTGCATAAAGCTATGAGCACCTCGAATTCTCGAATTGACTGTTACGATTAGCTCCTGCATCACGGCCTTTCCCCCTGATGTTAAGTTGGGGTTGCCCACCATAGGAACTCGACCCAATGAGCCCATTGACTTTGAATTATAGCCTCCATGGGCAAAATCTCGTCCTCTACCGCCTGAATGGCATGCTTTACATAGTTTATCGAGGTCCGATCGTTCGAATGAAGTCGTGGGGTTGCTCGCTGCCAGAGAAGCTATCTTCTCTAGCGCTCGCGCGCGGATATTGCGCGACATTATTATTAGTTGACGAGTCGCAACGTCATATAGAATGAATTAGCTTATTAGGTAGCTCTAATAAGAGCTGCGTGGATGAATTTTTTTACACGGTTGCGATGTCAAGATCATGGCTCAACACGAAAATGACGAACTGGTTGCTTCCAGGGGCTTGCAGCTAAACTATTTGCTTAGTCATCGGAGCTACCCCGGTCGTCAATCAGGCAAGGCTCCCATCTGACGCGTGCTGGCTGTAGCGACATAGCATCAAGCTCAACGACCGGGCATCATCGCAACCACCAACCTTCTTGCACCCCAACCCGAAGCCCTCACCAGACCGATCAAAATGGCCGCCATGTTTAGCCAGAACCCGCTCTTGAATGGGCCCAACTACTCCTTCTCGGACACCCCGAAGACGAACAATGGCGAACCACGAGAGCATCGCTTCAACCCGTATGTAACCCCTCCATCCTGCAACAGACCCTGGCTAACATCGACGTCAGCTACACTGACAATGGTGGCTCTACTCTCGCCATCGCCGGCGCCGACTTTACCATCATGGCCGGCGACACTCGTCACACCAGCGGCTACAGCATCAACTCCCGCATGGCTCCCAAGGTCTTCAAGATTGGCGGCACTACCGCTTCTCAGGAAGATGCTACAATAGTTCTCTCTGTTTGCGGGTTCGCCGCCGATGGAGAGGCTCTGCGTGATCGCCTGGACACTATTTGCAAGATTTACCGCTACCGACATGGCAAGCCCATGACTCTCAACGCATGCGCTAAGCGTCTATCCACTATCCTCTACCAGAAACGATTCTTCCCTTACTACACCCATGCCATGCTTGGAGGACTTGATGAGGAGGGTACGGGTGCTGTATATTCGTACGATCCTGTTGGGAGCTATGAGAGAGAGCAATGCCGTGCTGGAGGTGCTGCGGGCAGTCTCATCATGCCTTTCCTGGACAACCAGGTCAACTTCAAGAATCAGAACATTCCGGGCAGTGGAACAGGTCATGACCTGAAGCCCCGAGAGGTTGTTGCTCTTGACAGGCCAACAGTTGAGGCCCTGGTCAAGGATGCATTTGACGGAGCTGTGGAACGCCATATCGAGGTTGGTGATTACCTTCAAATGGTGATCATCACCAAGGAGGGCATTCAGGAGGTATTCCAGAAGCTAAAGTGGGATTAAACATGACGACTGGTTGCTTAACGATGTATAATATCCGTTCTAGAGGAACAATGATATGACTGTTGACGTCTCTAAGGTGTCAAGAACTCTTTTTTTTCTTTCTCCCCCCTCGGTATGATGTTTGATATTGACTCTCATGGCGAGATATCGATGACGTTTTGATACTCAATAGGGAACAAAAGGTACAAGGACGGAATTCCAACGTCATTGGAGCGGAAAAAAGTCCGTAACTAGAGGGTATGGGACAGCATCCTCGGTAGCATCCTCGGTAGACGCCCTCGGTAAAGGACTATTCGCGGTGGATCATCCCTTTCTAAAGTTAGTGAGACCGGGTTTTCAGGCAGACGTCAACAAAGCTGCCGACAAGACATGTAGGCGTCTGATGATAGGTTGAAGACGTTTTTTAAGTGGTTTCAAGGCGTTCAGGCCGTTGAGTCGGTAGGGAAACGTGGACTCGGGGACTCCGAGGCTAAGCTGCTTTGAGGCCACGCATTAATTATCCCGCAATGCCAAAGCTGAGAAATTTCCCATGCGTGAAACATGGGCAATCCTGATTTAACGATTTCTTTCACATGGTGAATTTTAGAAATCGCATACGTTCATAAAATCTCAACGGTCGCCCGCACCTCCTTGGCTCATCGACAGAACGTTTCCCGACGACACATGGGGACGTTGTAGGAGGATTGCGCATCGCGATGGTGGGGGAGTGTCCAGCGGATGGTGTTGAGAGGTAGTGGGAGGGCGGAACTTTACAGTGATGCAAATAAAAGCGGGAAAAAAGGGAAATTGGAATTTAGAAAATCATACGAAAATTGGTCTTCATTAATTCTTCTCCCCCTTATTTTAGAAAAGTTTTTATATCGCAATTTTTTTTCTTCTACTGTCATGTTTGTTTGTTTGTTTGTTGTTCCGTTGCGGGTGTGTTTAGCGGGGTGGAATTGGTAGGGTGAAATTTCTGATATAACAACAGCTACTAGGCAATCCTCAAGCTCCCCCAAATTCTTTTTTTTTTCCCTTCTGGTTCAAGTTTACCCAACAATGGGAAACAATTCAAAACACGCCCCCCTATGGAATCATTCAAATGATAATCGATTAAGCATAATAAGGCAGTCGTATTTGTAAAATAATGATAAAAATCGATAAAGGATGGCGCATTGACAAAATCCGGATATGCCGTTGTTTCTGATCACGATGTCGTTGGTCTCTGCCTTCATCGTCCCCCCCTTTTCCCGTTCCAGGCTCCCCTCTTTCAGCGCTCGTATACTGGTTAATTTTTTTTTCCCTGCAGGAGATCCAACACAATTTCAAAAGCTTGGCCTCCCGTAAAAGCCCAGCATGACCGTCTGGCTTCTGAACTAAAATCACCGAAACCGAGTTACATGCCACCCTCGATGCCACATCCTGTTGCCTGTCAGCATCAGCACACACAGGACGTTGCAGAGCAAGCACCATTTGTCAATATCTAGCATAGGCACCTATTTCCATGGCAAAGCTCCATGACACCCGTCAGGCTATCCGGACAAAGCGCTTCACCCGTCCTTCTTCTTCGGATCCGTCTATCTAATATCACGCCTCCTGTCAATCTCCTGGCACCCTGTACACTGTACTTGAGTGCTAGTCTTAGACAGCCAGCCTGTTCAACATGGTACCTTGGGATACATGCGAGTACAGAAACACAAGCGCCACGGTCACATCCCTTAGCAAGAAATTACTGATTGATTATTTTGTGATCTTCCAGCCCTAAATCCTGCATGTGGCAAACTCGGGAGCTGTCAGTTGATACACGTGGTGAATGCTTGTTCAGGAGAGAGGAGGAAGAGTCATGTGCCACGACATCATAGAGGCTTTCAACTCAAAACCCAGGCCTTATATCAGCTTATCACTGCTCATCTCGAGTCAGTCAGTCTTCTCATCGCGACGTCTAATTACACCCTCCACTCTCCAGTCAATGAGAGACTTCGGTATCGATTCGGGAGGCTATCGTGACATATCAGAATTGCCGGCTGCATTTGCCAAAGGGCCGTGCAGTGAAGGATCCGCGGCAAAACTAATTCGTAGGAATTCTCTGCATGGATAGCCAGACTGAAACAAACTACTTCTCTACCTAATATTCAAGACTTAGGAGGCGGTGTACGCTCGGTCAAGAACAATCACGATCGCGGCGTCAAATGATCGATCCAGAGGTCCTGAGCCTAGCCTTGCTACTACTAGCGTCTGCGTGCTGAGGGCTCAGGTTCAGGTTGTTTTCGATATTTCCCCCAGAGCCCCCCAAAAAGGTCGTCGGGATCGGGGCCGAATGAGGAGTGGGCTATGGCAAGCCACCATTTATGAAGAAAAAGAAACGTTGGCAACTCTGCCCCAATCCGAATCTGTTTGAGGGGGAGATAACGAAACTAAAGAGGGAGAGAGAGAGAAAAAAAAATAACAATTCCGAAAGCAAGGGGTCTTTTGGGGTTGCAACTTGTGAGACAAACCGTAACGATGAGGGAATCGCCTGGACCAGCAGTCAGATCTCAATTGGCGAGGGATCACATAGATTGACTTTGAGGTTGCAGCGAAGGAACTTGGAAAGATTAGGGGATGCAACCAGGGTAATTCAGGGCTACGACACCAAGACAAGGCACCAAGTGAATCACTGACTCATGTTGTTGAGTAATAACCACGAGACAACGGCCGTATAACCAAAAATGAGTGCATATCGCGGGCGTTTTTTGGGCTCACATGTATATTTATGGGCGGAAAGGTCTTGCTTTGGGTCCTCGGGCCAAGTTACTAGATGAATGATCCAATGGTAATGCGTCTGGTAGCTGCATGCACATGCCATGCCATGCCTTACCTGGTCTCAGAGATGCCAGCGACCTTATTTGTTGCTGTTACGATAATGCGATCCAGTATGTGCCGGCTATCTCGGGCTATTTGGCCACAATCTTCTTGTCGTGGCGCGGAACGGGTTTCATCGGAAGTTCGGGTCGAGTTTTGATATTCAATGAAGAAAAGGTCAGAACAAGTGGGCTACTTGGTGCTGGGAAATGATGCCGGAAGCTCGGGTAAACGACCATAGCATAGGCACCGCAGCTGGAAGCGCACAGAAGACACTGGAATGGGTTAAAAGGGGACATCATTCTAAGGCGGTAACGGAAATTGCAAGGCAATAAATAAAGTAAGCATGTTGGCAAGCAGTTGTGTCTCAACTCAACTAGGCCTGGTCGCAATAGCTATCATGTGCTTGAGCTGCATTGTAAGGATGGTAGCTTAGGCAAATGAGCGTGGTTGCAAAAGTCATGATACTTGTACATACCTACTCCAGACTTTCAGTCCTTCTCTATTAGTCTGACCACTTGTTTAACGGAGCCACGCCATCGTCGGAAGCCCAAGTTTTCGGGTCAAGTCTCAAGTCACAGGGCCCGTGGTGCCACCCCTGATGCACCAGGTTTGTACACCGGCCCGCCATCTTGGCTATCTTGTCCATGGCCCATGGCCCATGGACGTCAAGGGTGTCATGGATGCCACAACCATGAACCCCAGAAACTGGTCCGCGACTCTGCACAAGACACTGAGCGCATTGGCAGACAGGGAATGCGCCTAAGTGCGCTACGTCACCTGATGCGGGGGTGAAAGAAGCAATGAGTGGATATACTCGTGCTTTCTCATATCGAAATTGTACATGACTGGTACGCTCGTACCTTAGTTGCTTAGGACCCTAGGGTTGAATGTCAGATTCAGGGCATCAACATCTTGGACCTGTACCAATAACCAAGTACTAGGTACCTGTACCAACTGGAATTGGTAACTATCAACGTACTAAGCTGGCTCTCTGGGGGACCTTGAACAATCTAGAGCAGGCTATAATTTATTAGAAAGCTTTAGTAATTTTTGGGCTCACTGTGCTTGCGGATGCATACTATCTGATAGCCTTATTTTTTTGACCATGTCAATCGGTCTGCATTCTTGATGCCTCGTGTCTGACACTACTGCCTCAAGAGTCAAGACCTGACTCCTTGATCATGCATTCCAAAATGCTGGCTGCATATCCCGATGTCGTCATTGTGCAAAGCCAGATTGAGTGGGTAGCCGAAGGCTTTAATCCCAAAATTGGAAAGGATCAGCCCCCTTTGTCTAAGAGCTGGCAGCGATCCAATCAATATGGCATCCTGCCGTCAATGACATTTGCTTGCTGTCAAGCAGATAGGGATGTGGGAGACCAAAAAAAAAAAACACCTACCCCTGCTCTTATCACTTGAGTGGTGCGCGTATGTATGTATGTACCTTGAAATAAAGAGCGACATGCGCAAGATCTTCAGTCAAAATCTTGTCATCCTTATTCAGCCGCGTGAATTTAGGGAGTATCTGTGCTGAGAAGTAAGGTGCCATAAAACTCTTATGGAAATAAGATAAGCGTGAGATACGGAGCAATCCATCCGGCTTTGTTATTCGCATTTGATCTCCATGTGCGGCGTTTGACGTTGGAATTTCAGGCGCCGTGGCTGTTAAGAACCTGATTCTTGGGTTCTATCATTCTGTTTGGTATCATTGCATCTAATTTCATCGGCTTAAACTGTCAAGGGTTATGCCCCAACCCGAAGGGTCCAAGCCGGGATAAATTGCGGAGAATCGGGGAATACTACTTTTTTAGGTTTTCCGCCAAGACCCTGTCGGGACGACGAAAAAGAGGATGCGTTCGACGACCATAAATAGATCGCGATGGGAGAAAAGAGAGAAAAAAATAATGGCCGATTAAAAGCAAAAAGAAACCAGGACGGTGTGGGATAACGGCAGCGTAATCGCGCAAAAGGGCACGGATGGGAAATTGAGGGAAATTCGATATTTCCAGTATCGTGAAGTTGGATTCCCCATCGTGAGTGGTCCGGCCAAGCACAGTCCACCTCTAAACGGGCCAATACCAGGCCGAAGTGTCCGTGGCATTGCAGCCGATTAGGGAATTTTAAGTCGCGGGACGGCTTCTGTGCCCCGTTTCGACGCCTTGGCTGTGGTGGGTGGGCCGGCAGCGAACAGTGAAGGAAGGGATCGACACAGCTTGTGAACCAACAAATCCGAAACTAACAAGCATGCTCTTCGGTTTGCTCAGACTTCTGTGCCCCTCCACGGCAACCATTATCGAAACGTTCTTGGAATGGGATGAGTGGACTCAGTCCGTCGTCGATCCTGCCGCCGCCTGCAAAAGTTCGGAATGGTGTTGACACCCAAGAAGTTGAGTAATTGACATTATGACCCATTGCTGCAGATGTGAGAGCTAAGGACTAAACTTGACTGCATTAGCCTTGTCTAGGATGTGCATATCCATGATCGATTGAGAGAAATCATCAAGCACGTTGGTAATTCTCTGGACCTCGAATAATGCCCAGAACCCGGACCTAAGGCGGGACTTGCAGATCTAGGACCACAATCTTAAGGTGATAAATTTTCCACCCTAGTTGATTTTGGATGCATTTGAGGCCTTTGGGCACGCGATCTTGATGTGGTAGCGAGTACTCCGTAAAATATTCTCCCATCTTGGCTCGCACAGGGCACACTGTTCACCGGTAAAAAAAAACCATAGTTCCACGCCATCTGCCGGCCCGGAGAATTGAACATTTGGGGGTCCTTGCGGTTCTCGGTGCTTTAATATCGAATAGATGAATTCGGCTGTTCCGTATTTCTACACACGTTGCCATTATGATGGTGTGAAGATGCTTACGATGTCGGATTGGCGGTAATTACAGTGCTATGTAATAACGCGGAATGAGTAACTCCTGTTAAGAATTTGGCTGAAGCCGAAGCTAACGGTAAGAGGGAAAACGCCAAGCTCAGATCGAGTCGGTAAGGAGAGCCCTCTTGGTCGAGAAAATGAATTTGCCCTCTTTAGGGGATGTTCCGTATGACGTCCTGAGACTGAAGCATTAGTTATTAGTCCATCCAAAGCGAGCAAAGTGAGTGTGGCAAAAAGAGAAGTTACTGACTGGCCTTGTTTGACGGACGTCGTGGCGGCAAGGCCTTTGATTTCTTTGATGGCCGCCTAGTTTGCCAGCCACATTGTCTCGGGATCCAATGGACTGCGTGCTGACTTTGTTGCGACAAGCACTTCCGTCCCCTGCCAGTCTCTTGGCTGGCTCCATGCTGGCTGCTGCACACCCCCCCCTGAAACGAACCTGCGTGCTTGGATTGGCGTCTCTGGTGTCTTCGTCAATAAAAACTGTTTGCAACGAGGCGAGCCACGCCCTGGGGGCATTGAGCCCAACGCCACTTGACCACCACCACTACCACTACAAGGAGGTAATACTGTGCATTTTAGAGGGACTCTTGCAGACGGAACCCACCAGAGACACGGTGGTACGACCTTGACTTGGCCTCTTTGTGAACATGATTGATGGCAGTGGTAGTGGAAGTGGAAGAGTGGAAGTGGGAGCGGGATTGTTCCAAATGTGTACCCAAAAGTAGAGCGTCATTCACCGGGTTCCTGCCCACGGTCAAAGGTACGAAGTACTTGGTGTCTATCTTTCCTGCCTTTCAAGCCCAAACCCAGTGTCTTGTCTCCGTTCCAAATCTCGGCCGGATTGTGCCTGCCACTTCGGCATGCACTGTAAATACTGAAGGTAGGTACGGAGTACATTTGTGTACCATTCTCGCTCAAGGCTCTACACGAAGAGAGGTACCTACTTACCTCTATACACGATCCACCGCAATTGACTCCTCACTCTCCCCGTTGAAGACGTTCTCCCCCGTCATAGCAACAAGCAACAGGCATTGGAACTTGAAAAGCAATGTTATATGATTTAGAGAAGCTTATTATGCATCTATAGGTCTTAGTGGGCGCAAAAAAGGGCGTCTTTTGCGTCTATTTCACATCCCATATCGAAGGAGCGAGTACATGCATAGCGCTGGCGCTGTTCTGGCCCTGACACCCCAAACGCCTGGTCTCACATCTTCCGCATGAACACACACACACACATCGTCAACTCGTGGCGTACGTTGTAACTACCACCTCTCTTGATTTAGGTGCTTTGATCGAGGCCTCTGTCTTGTTTTATAAATCCTCAACCATTACCGTACCAGTACCGAATAACGGTTTGTTCCGTCGCTTGTCCCAACCCGGTCCCATTTGCGAGGCTTTATCTCCAAGAGACTCGCTCGCTCTCGGCTTATTACTTGTAGCATCGGCCCATCCTTGGCTTGGTAAGTGCTCTCCCGATATTCCTTGACCTGGCGTGGCTTTATCGACAGGGTGTCACGATTTAGCACTGACCTCCCGTCAAAATGCTTTGCAGATGTGAAGGACAAGGGAGTGCAACGAATTGACCATTGTTTTGCTTTGCTCATCAATCATAAACACTCTGCTTGAAAGCACATACACATACTTACAAGTGTGATTTAGTAAAAAGCTAGGAATATACTCAGCAGTTGATGACACAATCTCTTGGTCTCGATCGGTTGCGGCTGGCAGCAACTTGACTCCGGTGTCACTTCTCTTTATCTCGATTGTGCCGCTCGTTGAGCATTCAAATTTCATTTCGGTCTTTTCCCCGATCTCCTGCAGCGGGCAATCTTGCAGTCTGTCTCCCCACGCAAAATTCTCATCTCAGGCGACGAGACTCTGGTGGATTGACCCGTGGTTTTATGCCAGCAAACCCACCAACGGACACAGCTGACCTCGCCGCTGGCCAGTCCAGGGCCATCCAGCTTGTACATCGTGTCGCCTTCCGCCCCATAGGGCAACATTACCCCTGTCCTGGGCACATTTCTTTGATACACATTCAGTAACGTAGGGTCCATTGCCTGAAAATTGATTTCCCCAGACTGGCCATTACTTCCTGGACACTTCTGAGGTAAATCACATTACCAATCCCCCCCCCCCTCCCCTGAACGGTAAAGACTTGTGAGTCCGTCCACCCAAGTCATCCGAAAAATCAAGCCCTACCTTACGACGGAGACAACCCATCCATCTCTTGGTGTAAAAAAAAACAAATAACATAGGAGAAAAAAAAGCTTTAGCTGCAGGCTGAGGTTCAAGAGCGTTGCGTTTTAGCTCTTCAAATAGTCGTATTTCCCTGCGAGTGCCCTCGTCTGCGCGGGCGAGTTTGCGACTCTAGTCTATATGAAGATAGACGATCATTTTTCACATTGGATTGGATGACTCAGGGTTTCTTCAAACTCCACGGGCTAGGTATTCGAAACCGAACTGCCGTATTTCACTTTACTCCCGCGACTCTTCCGGAATCCCCCTCCCGGTAGTGGTTGTGCCAACCGTTGGATTTAGCGGATGAACGTTTTGGCACATCAGAGGGCTTATTCATTTCTCCCCTTTTCACTTTTCAATGAGCGACGTCCCAGCCCCTACGACTCCTGGGGCGGAAAATGTCGACCCTGCTCCACAGCATGCTTCTGATGCTGAAGCGTGCCCTCCAATCCTCGAAGGTGAGAGGGGAGCCTCCAAACAAGAGAGTTCTTCACAACCGCATCCACAACCACCACCGCAACCTCAGGATACACTTACTGTCACACAACATGCCTTTTCATCTCAGCTTGAAATAGCTTCATCTCCTTCATCCTATGGCCGCCATGGACACTACAACATGGCGCCGTTGGCAAACGCATTGCCTCCGACCAACTATCATCATAGACAATACCACCAAGGAAATCAGCATAGGTATCACCCCGCTTCGACCCCATCAATGGTACCCCAGATGCCGCCCGTATCCCAGTATGCGGGACCATCACCAGTACCTATGCCGAGTCAAGGTTATTACGTCCATCAGCCACATATGACGCCCTATTATGCCGCGGGTCAGCTTGCTCCAGGTCAAGTACAATCATCGATGCCGTCAAGGCAAGGCGTTGCATACTACCCGAACCCAGTGCCAATGGGTCACCCGCAGACGGCCTATTACTACCCTCAATCAGCTCAATACCCAGGACAACCCCAAAATATGCCTACCAATATGCCACCTGGCCAGTATCCTCCTGCTCATATCCCGCCACCAGATAGCATAACGCCCGTCCAATCACAAGAAATACCCAACGTGACGTCTCAGTCGCAGAAGCCTGTCCAAGGTAGGAGCTACAGGGAGCCTCATTTAACAGCACAAGGCTGAGGAATGCATAGATGATTCAGAGAGACGGAAAGGTTCTGTTCGCGGTCCGCCGCGCAAGCCGCGACAAAATGGTGTGTTGCCTTGTCTGTCCTAGAGCGTCTTGCCCCTTGCTCACTGACTTTTTTTTCTGTTTCTAGGTAATGCCGTCTGGATAGGCAATCTTCCGCCGCAAACCGATTTGATGAGCCTGGTTCAACATGTTTGTAAAGAAACACAGGGGCTAGAGTCCTTATTCCTCATTTCCAAGAGTAACTGTGCTTTCGCCAATTATCACGACGAGCAATCCTGCGCGACAGCCCAACAAAAGCTTCACGAATCCAAGTTCCAGTCCGTCCGACTTGTCAGTAGGCTCAGGAAGAATGCTGTTGATAGCACGACCGGACTCACGCCTCCGACTGGCCCGGCAGCAGGTATAACTAGCTACTCAGGTCACGGCAGCAACGTGCAGACAAGACCTACCGTCGAACCGACCAGCTTGAGCCAAACGACCCCTGTCAGCCCTCCTGGACAAAACATCGCAATATCAGCAGGTGACCAGGTCTCAAAACGAGATAGGTTTTTTATCATGAAGAGCCTAACGATGGATGACCTTGAACTTAGCGTACGCATGGGAGCCTGGGCTACACAATCTCACAACGAAGAGACGTTAAGCGATGCTTATAAGGTTAGTATTCCCGTGCACTGTCTATCAAGCTTGATGACTAAGGGAAATACAGAATTGTGATAATGTGTATCTCGTTTTCTCGGCTAATAAGTCAGGAGAGTATTTTGGATATGCACGAATGTCTTCTGAAATCAGCAAAGATGGCGAGACTGCTATCAAATTCACGCCAACGTCTCAAAATGCGAGCGAGCTGGAAGTGCCGAAAGCAATTCCCACCGATGCGACAGAACACACCCCTAGAGGTAGAATAATAGATGATTCATCTAGAGGCACTATCTTTTGGGAGATGGAGCGGGATGATGAAGAGAGTGGGTCTGACGATGAAAGCGAGGTTATAAGCAACAAGGGTGTTGGCTCCGGTGTAGAAGAAGAGGAGCGAACATGGGGGAAACCATTCAGAGTGGAATGGCTTTCAACTAATCGGCTACCATTCTACCGGACACGTGGTTTGCGCAACCCATGGAACTCTAATAGGGAGGTGAAGATTGCGAGAGATGGAACCGAACTTGAACCGTCCGTTGGCCGAAGGCTGATTGGACTCTTCAACCGGCTACAAAGCCCTAGGCCACCAGCAACGATGCAACCGCCGATGAACATATTACCAGGATATCAACAGATGCGGCCTTATGGGCAGTAACTCTGGACTTACGAAGCGTACCGACGACCCACCTCACACACACGATTACACCTATATATGACATGTACACGGTACGTTCCGACGAGCCCTGCTCTACGAATGATGGATTTTTTCTATTGTTGGAACGCCCCAGAAGAAATCTGAGGAACCCTTGGCTTAGAGATGTTGGGAATACATACGATGGATATTGGACGTATACGATGATCAGGATTATGATAAAAGCTTACAATTTAATATGTACCTATAGACGCGGAACATATTCGAACAAACGTACACGATTTTAATGAATAGCTCAAAAAAGCTTGTTTCACCCCATCGTTGCTATTATCTGTCTCTTGACTGCAAGATGACTTTCAACTCGAGATGAGAGATTTCGAAGCGCCGTTCCGGATGAAGGAGGCTCGGTGAGAATAAAGGAAATGCTCTGGTAAGCATTCATGGTCGAATCCCTTCCCATCATGTTGTCAAGAAGAGGTAAAACAGCCGGCTGATGTTGATGTTTGATTTGAACTCCTGATATATCGTAAAAGTAGGTATCGCTTTGATCCACAAAGTGGCTTACTACTATGTGTCCAACTAAATGTCCGATTACTCCACTTGGCAGCTCGCACAGATGCTATGAACTGAGCATAAGCGGGTTGCACCATCCATGGTTTGATGGGGAACGAGTTCACGGGCCACATGTTTGCCGAAGATTTTTTATTTTTGTTCCATCTTTTTCTTGCCAAAAATTTTTTAGAATTTTTTTTATTAAACTGACGGTATAGTAGAAGTTTGTTTTTGGGCACAAGCAACGTACTTTGAGCCTGATGTTCCCTGTGAAATGTGCAAATGCGCGGATTACTCTGTCGAGCCTCATCGTCGTCATCATCTTACCCGATAGATGAGGGCATCTCCAGTTGATATACCATGTGGTTATGCAGGCCGTTATTGATCTTGATGGATTCCTCCGACGGATGTTTCGATGTTCTAAAAATAAGTCTAAAGTCATAATCTCAGGTACTACATAATATTATTTTACTGCATATCGAAGAGTTTCTGATTGCGAGATCATACTGTGAGCACAGACCAGTGGAATCTTCTATCGTTGCCTTTGGTTTCACGGTCCCACTCTATACCTTTTGAGAACGATGGAGTGATGGAGTTGAGAATGAAAAGAGGGAATAGTATAGTATTTTATTATTATTTTCTATGTAGGAGTAAATTATTTTTCGAATTTTATCTCTTTGACCCATTTTTTGGGCTGCATCTGTCCCACTGCTAACGCACAACGAGCGGCGGTTCCAACGGTGGCAACTGTTGGCAGCTGGTGGAAGCTTCCAGCGCCTGCTAGACGTCTCTCGTCACCACCGCCACCAATTCTAAGCAGTTGTTTGCGTCAGCATCAGGCTGCGAAATGCAAACGACAAACATTTGTAAAAGCAAATCCAGTTGCAACGGAAGGATTCAAGGCGTTTCTACAAGCTTCTGTTTGCTATATTCCAAATACGCCTAAAAGGTCAAACATAAGTGATCTTTGTGTATAAAGAAGAGTCTTCAGTCCTCTAGAGTTCAATTCTCTTCTCTCATCAGAACACACACACTCAACACTCAAGTAACACTCAAGCAACACTTACAAACATTTACAACACACACCACAACTCTTCTTCACCCAAAGCCTTCACAATTTCCACACACATTCCTCACTTACTCAACAACAACACCACACACCCAATCAAAATGGCTTTCTTCCCTCGCAACTTCTACCACCCCACTGAGGCTTCCCTCACTCCTCTCTTCCGTCTTCTCGACGACTTTGACAGCTACTCTCGCCAGCCCAACCGAGGCTGCAATGTCCGCCGCCAAGCAGCTCCTCCCCAGTGGCAGCCCAAGTTCGACGTTCGTGAAACCACTGGAGCCTATGAACTCTATGGAGAACTCCCCGGTCTGAACAAGGAGAATGTTCATATCGAGTTCTCCGATCCCCAGACACTGGTCGTTCGAGGAAAGACTGAGCGAACCTACACTGCTGGCACATCACCAACTGCTCAGACAGAAGAAGCCCCTGCCACTCCTACTACCACCGCTTCCACTGAGGAGCGCAGAAACTCTCATCAGGCTACCGTTGAGGATGAGGATGAGGCCAGTGAGCGCGAGTCAGGCTACGAGGTTGTCACCGGCGAGGATGAAAAGCAATCCGAAGAGAAGCCTGAGGAAAAGCCAGTCGACAAGGCCAAGTACTGGCTTACTGAGCGCAGTATTGGAGAATTCTCCCGCAGCTTCAACTTCCCAGCTCGAGTTGAGCAAGACACCGTCACTGCCGCCTTCAACAACGGTATCCTGAGCATTTCCGTTCCCAAGGCCAAGAAGCATGAAGCCCGACGTATCAACATCAACTAAATCAAACGTCACATGCGCATTATGCCGCTGTACTATTACCACTTTGGCGACCTAATACGAAATCGGTTTGCAATATCTGGCTTTTTTTAGGGATTTGCATCGGATGGTGTTTGGGAGGATAGGAACTGTGTCATTTGTTTTCGGAGGATCAATAGACTGTTTGATGATTTAGTTTCCTTTGCACACCATAGCAGAACATGAATAAATAAACTCAAGTACCCCACAGGACCAGAACTGGATGAACTTTAATGCATCGTGATGAGGTGATGCGAAAATGTGCATAAATGATCCATTGGAAATGGTGCATAAAAAGGGGAAAAGCAAATAAAGGGGCTCGTATTAGAAATCAAAGTTTAGGCAGCATCACGTGATTTGGCGTTAATGAATTTGTTGCCAGAATGTCATGGACGCGTCCCACCGCGCTTACTAGATAAATGTATTCCATCTCTTTCCCCTCCCTTTGCGACTACGCTCTGCAGTTTCATTGTTCACGCCCAATTCGACCAATTCGTTCGCAAAAAGTAGAGTAACTATCTTCGTTCACGCACCCGCTTCACAGCCGATATGAGTGAAGAATATGATGAGGCCCAGACGGGTGAGGAGGGTGGGCTTACCGGACCCGGAGCCCCTACACCACTCTCAGCCCTTGAGGTATGACCAAGCATGTGAATTCCGATCGCATTTCGCTGACAGGCAATTTCAGGGTGTTGCTGGCTTGACGAAGCGAGATATTCAACTCGTTATCGATGGTGGATTCAACACTGTTGAATCAGTGGCATACACTCCACGAAGAGTACTTGAGCAGATCAAGGGTATATCGGAACAAAAGGCCACAAAGATCTTGGGCGAAGGTACATTCCTCGAAGTATAATCTTTCGTTGGCAAAAGTCTGACTTTTTGAAGCGTCAAAGCTGGTCCCTATGGGTTTTACAACAGCGACCGAGATGCATCAGCGTCGCAGTGAGCTCATCTCCATTACGACCGGATCCAAGAATTTGGACACACTTTTGGCCGGTGGCATTGAGACAGGTTCGGTGACTGAACTTTTTGGCGAGTTCAGAACCGGAAAAAGTCAGATTTGCCATACCTTGGCTGTGACATGTCAATTGCCATTTGACATGGGTGGTGGTGAAGGCAAATGTCTTTACATCGACACGGAGGGTACATTCCGTCCTGTTCGATTGCTGGCAGTCGCCAATCGGTTTGGCTTGTCGGGTGAAGAGGTGTTGGACAATGTCGCATACGCCCGAGCATACAACTCAGACCATCAGCTTCAGCTGTTAAATCAAGCCGCTGCTATGATGTGCGAGACAAGATTTTCCCTTCTTGTTGTCGACAGTGCCACTTCTTTATATCGAACAGACTTTTGTGGTCGAGGTGAACTTTCAAATCGACAAACGCATCTCGCCAAGTTCATGAGAACACTGCAACGCCTGGCGGATGAATTTGGTATTGCAGTTGTCATCACCAACCAAGTCGTTGCACAGGTCGATGGTGGTCCAAGTGCAATGTTTAACCCAGATCCAAAAAAGCCTATTGGTGGCAACATCATTGCTCACGCTAGTACAACGAGAATCAGTTTGAAGAAAGGTCGTGGCGAGACCCGAATTGCCAAGATTTACGACAGCCCATGTCTTCCAGAAAGTGATACTCTCTTTGCCATTGGTGAAGATGGTATTGGTGACCCTGCACCAAAGGATATGGAAAAAGATTAAATGTCGGTAACCCGTATTAAATGAATGATGAGGCTTGGAGTCATCTCAAGTTTGTGCATGGATTTGGCGTTATGTATGGTTGCTTGGCTGTTGGTTGTCCTATTCTATAAGAGCTGTGATATTAAAGCGTGTTGGGGTAGGGACGATGGACTTGTTAGCATAGACCTCTATAATTTACTGTTATGAGAAAACTAAATTATTGGATTTTTTTATTATCTTTTTCCCAGATTCCAGGCTATTTTCATCGTACTGAAATATATAAATATCAATTGAGATAAGATAGATAAGATACCCATTGAGTGGGTGGATATAGATATCATGTTTGCGCCAAGCTGATTTCCGATTTAAGACTAGCGTGGCGCGACGTTGAAGTCGAAACTGAAATTCTGCCCTGCAACGCGACCAACATTGAATCAAACCACGACGAAGCTGCTTGCGCCAATTGCCACTAGACAACGCCTTTCGCACACACGATCCGCAACTGATGCAATTTAGGGAGGCGAGATGGATTCGGGCGAGATTCAGTATCTCTTCAAAGAGACCCGCTTGAACCTCGATCCTCCCTCCCCTTCATCCGTCATCACCATCAGAGTCCCCTCCAGCTCTGGCAGCAGCAGGGCCCGATCCAAGATTACGTACGATGTCGAGGACGAGACGAGCTTCCGGTTGAAGAACCTTGCTACTTCAGCGTCTATCTACCAACGGAAATGGCACGATTCGCCGCGACGCTTTCTCTGGCGGGTTTTGGAGGATGGGACGCTGCTGAGCATTCGGGCGGCGGATGTTTGCAAGAAGGACAAAGATCTTGATGCGTCCCTGATTTTCAATTTTCACTTCGCGGTGCCGATTCAACCTGGATGTGTGACCTTTTCGGACCCTGAGGAGCACGATGCATTGTGTGTCAACGTCCTCGACCAAACCTGCCATCTCTATACCTTTACCCTCCGGCCGGATCTTTTCAAGAGGAGGTCAGCAGTAGACGCTGGGTTGCCTGAACTTTGCAAAGTCCAGTCTCCTTCTGGGTTGAGCTTCAAATATCCGCATCGAATGGTGGCTGTGTCTGCAAACACTCTCTTGGTTACGGTTAACGATGGTGGCATGATTCGATTTGACAAACAGAAGACGGACGAATGTAGGTGGAATACTGCTGGGTGCTGGTTGTTCTCTTGGCTAACCATATAACAGCTTCAACTCTGTTGTGGAAAGAGTCATTTTTTAATGTGCAAGGATGGGCTCAGAATCTTCGCAGTCTACTACCTTTCCAAGGAAAGCATATGATCAAATACGGCAAGGTCAACATGGAATATAGCTCTGCGACATCTATTCAAGTATCGTCTTTCGGTTTGGATAATTGCCTATTTGCGGTTACGGTATGCCTGGACCATCGTATTCGAATCTGGAATGTCAACGACGGCCAAATTCTTCAGACACTGGACCTCCTGAATGCTGAACGGTCACCACAAGAGATGGGCAAGTGGTCCATTGACCCTTCACAATCGAACCTGGTTCAGATCGTTGGTAGAAATCGGGGTCAGAGGATATGTGCCACCTATTCTCCCATTGGCACTGGCGAATTCAAATTCTGGAAGATAATGGCCAAGGACGCTCACAACATCGTCGTTGAGGACTTGTTTCCCAAATGCAGTTTGGTCCCCGTTACTCCGTCATCTTCGGATATTTGGACTCTTGCCGACTTTGTTCTAGCTTCTCCCGAGGAAGGCCATATTAACCTATGGACGCTTTGGAAGAACAACATGTCATACAGGGTACAGCGATTGGAACTTGATAGAAAGAACATGGCTCAGTCTTGGGAGGATAACTGGGACGGAGTTTTTGCAGAGACAAGGTCTCTGTCTGCACAGACATCTGGTCCGTGTGATCCTACAGATGTCACTGAAAAGTGGCTACGGATGATCTTGCAGCCAGGTAGATTCACCAAAGCTACTCTAGAGGTAGCCCTCGCTATATACGAAAGGGGCCTCGGTGCATCCCGAGAAAGCAGTAAGGGACGAGGGCTTGCGGAGTCTATTTGCTCTGTTCTCGGATCTACCGCTTCTCTAGACCGTGGCTCCTCTGGTGCAATGGACTATGAGCAATTTAGAGCGTCCAGCGAAACCCAGTGGCGAAGATTCTACCGACTTCTCAATGAGCTGGACAAGCAACGAGGAGAAGCCCTTGGCCTTGCCTTTGACTCCGATGCCGATATGGTTTGGGTTGTATGTGCTGACCTTCTCTCTGCTATCCGAGAGTCCAGTCACCTGGAGCGACTATATCACAATCTCACTGCACCAGACGAGAGGCAGACTCGGCCAGCTACACTTATTGGAGCTGCATTAGGATTCATCGAAGGCTTCTCCGATAATCACCTTCAATCATGTCATGCTGCATTAAGGCCAGAGTTATTTGAGGAATCATCCAAAACAGACCTTGAACGAATACAATACTTCTCAGATAAGGCTGGCTTCTGGCGTGGAATCACAGATGAAGACGCTACACAGGTTGTCGAGGCACTTGGAACCAACTTCTCACTAGTAACAGACGAACTTTACAGAAGTGTCCTTGGCCTTGTAGCTACTCCGTTGGACGATCGCAACCGGAACCCAAGCCATCCTCTGACTCAATTCGGAAGGAAACTAATTGTCCAAGCCGTTCAGGAGAACATCGGTCTGCAATGGAAGGTGTGCTTCAGTCAGCTCGTTCTTCTAGTTCACATGGAGTTTGAATTCGACACCGAGGAGGATGCCCTACATCACAGGGTTGATATTGGATTGGTTTTCAGACAACTCATTAGTGCTCTGAGGAGATTGGAGCTTATGAAATGGCTTGCGGAAACCGATCTAGTCGTACCGTTATTCGAGCACGGCTCTGGTCCAATCTTATCAAAGAAAGGCGAAGATGTCCAAGTTGTAACTGCGTTGGAGGCAAATGTAGGCCATCTCTTGGGATTTGAAAACGGCACAGACGAGCCGTTGCCCATCAGCATCACAGATCTAGTCACCAACCTGTGCTCCCCTGACAGCGATATCGAGGTTTCCCCTTCACTTATTCAGTGTTCACTTATCAAACGAGAAAGAGCCGACTTGGCGTTAGACTTAGCGCCCTTCTCCGATCAAAACCCCTTCTCAGTATATACACAAGGTCGAGTTCTCCTCGCATTGAAGGATTTTGAGTCGGCAGCTATCAATTTCCGCAAGGCCGCTATTGGAATGGGTAAGATATAGACATGCGTATCTTTAATTTTAATCAATGCTAACATTAAAACAGGCAGCGAGACTGTTCATCTTGAGCGACACAGCAGTGGCCTCCTTGATGACACAGAGTGGAATCTCCTAAACAGTGGGCAGGCCAGCTACTACTCTCACATCGTAGCTCTATATGAGAGGCAGAGGGCCTATTCATATGTAGTTGATTTTGCCAGATTGGCAGTCCAGTTTATCGGTGTCAAGCCAGAACATGCCGACATCAAGACGGATATGTTGAGCCGCCTATTCAATGGAGCATTGGTGACGTCCCAGTTCGAACTGGCTCACACTACTCTGCTATCCATCCGGGACCAAGCCTTAAGGCATTCGAACCTAAGGAAGATGGTCGACAAGATGTGTGAGACGTACCATAACAGCGAGCTGGTCGGCCTTCCATTTCCAGGAATGCAGCAAGAAGTAGATGATATCCTATCACAAAGATGCAAGAGTCTTATGGATGTCACCCACGGCTTCCCATATCACCAGATCCTCTATGCATGGAGAATCAAACGCAACAACTACCGCGGCGCCGCGTCCGTGATTCTGGACAAGATTCAGAAGCTCAGGCTGGCGGGCGAAGGGGATCAGATTGCTGGCGAGGATATCCTCGACACGCCAGTGACGAGGCAGTACCTGTTGCTCATCAACGCACTGAGCTGCGTGGATGCCAAGCAAGCTTGGATCTTTGACGAGGCTATATTGGACACGGATAAGAATGGAAATGAGACGACGAAACGAAGGGTGTTGTCGCTGGCAGATGTCAGGAAGCAGTATCAGGATGAGCTGGATCGCATTGCTGCCATCCAGAACAACCAGTTTGGATTCGAGGCGGACGACGTAATGGACATTGCATAAAGGGGGGGGGGGGGGGGGTAAAGGGGAAAGGGGGTGTGAATTTTTAAAACAAAAACAAAAAGATTATGAAAATGACAACTATGTAGGTTTTAACCTGTATCTTTCTTCGCACAACAAAAACAACAGGTTCACGGGCTAGATACCTTGGGGAAATTAGTTACAGGATCAATAAGGGAAATAATTATTCGTTCTTGTTTTTTAAAATATTTTCGTTTTGGACATGTACATCTACGGGGCAGCTTCTGCGAATCTTCCCGAACAGTTTCCCTCCTTCTTCCCGCTTTCCCTTCTTTCAAACCCGAAAACGCCGATCCTTATGCTAGAAAACACGTCTGATATGGCTGCTAAGAGGTCCAAAAAAACAAATCAACAAAGAGAGTTAGAGCTGCCTTTTTAGCCCTGGACCGGAGCCATCTTGTTCTCGGAGGGTGGGGGTACACTCTGGATGCCTGAGCCCTGGATTGCTGGGGTGTCAGGGGCTTGGCGGTAGAGAATAATCTCTGACTGCTTAAAGTATCGTCGCGCGTCTACTCGATAGTCAGAATCAACGGGGCTAGGGAGGGGGTTTAAAGAGACAGAGGCATCGAGGCACAACCAACCTTCATCGATGAGGACAAGACTTAGGTAATATCTTGTTGAAAACTTCTTGTTAACGTCCCGGAATGTAGGCGTTAGGTCGAAGCCTCCGAGGAATAGTCTGATGGGAATGGTCTCTCCTCTTGATGGCGAACCGTCCATAATCTCGAACCTCACCAGTGTTTCGCTTTCGTTGTACTGATTCGGCGCTGCGCCAGTTGTTTCTCTCCTAATTATAGACAGTTCCATGTGTTTAATCTTCAATCTTACTAGCAGGAAATAGATACGGCCGACAATGACATCTTTAAGGTGGTACTTGGACTTGCTGTACTCAAACTCAATGTGTAAGCAATCCTCAATACCAACATCCATCTTGATGCTGCTGTTCATCTCCGGGGGTATGCGATAGCTGTACACCCAGATGTCCTTTTCACGAATCACATCGGCCATGCGACGAGAGACGGTGACGCGGACAAAGTACCGCAGCTTGACATTGATGCCATTATACGACTCGTATTGCTTCTCAACGTTCTTGAAGTTAAATTCGAAGGTCTGCGGATGTTGAAGCTCGCCGGGGGCGGCTAGTTCCTGATTCAGAGAGAGGAACTCGTAGTGGTTGCCGCGATCAAAGAACATTTCTGTCAGCCCGTCAGTATGCTGTTGTCGCTGCTGTAATCCCAGCTGGATGGCAGGTACGGCGACGGCCCATTTGGGGAATCCGACGATATAACGTCCGGCCGTCGCCGCCACCGCCACTGCTGCCCGCCCTTGCATACCTATCGTGCCGATGAACTGGACCTTGATCCCCGTGTGCTCGAGGCGCTTCCCATCCTTGGGTCGGACCGTCACTGCGCCTTTGACGGATTCACCGTCCATGTAGAGGGGCGCTTTCTCGCGGCGGTTCTTGTCGAGCTTGACGTCGACCATGGAGCGATCGTCGGCATCCTCAAGGACGATGTCGATGTCGACAGGCGTTGAAAAGAAGTACGACATGTTGGGCGACAAATGATGGCGATGTAAAACCTCTACCTTTGGATGGACCGATTGTCGGTATGCTATCGTCTCTTTTCGTACAATTGACCTGCGAGCCCGGCGTCGCGAGGGTTTGGCGAATATCGCGTATGAAAGATATTAAGATAGGAGGATGAAGGGAGTTGGCGACGAGGCTGTGGCCTTGCTGGCGCTGACGTACGTTATCGTTATTAGTGGGGGACGCTGTGAAGGACAGAGCTTTGGTGGAGAGCTGTTGCGAGACTGGTACGGATGGAGGTACTTTGCTCTTCGTACACTTAAGGAGCAAAGAGAGGTAGCACGACAATGAGTTATGGGACCAACATTCGGCTTTTCATTAAGTATTTGATAGAATAAGAAACATGATTATAACTCACTCTCAAGTTAAGTGATGAAACTTTTCACTACTCTACAACAATATTTTTTACATCCCTACCAACCAATTTATTACTGCAGCCCAATTCGCTATCCTCGATATCGTCACTCCGAGGTCCTCTAGCGGCCAACCTGTCGATGTCAACGACCCGGCTAATTTTCCCAGTCACGTGCAAAGTCACGCATCACCCACAAAATTCTCCACCCCACGGCTCAATCCCGGGCAGCGCAACTTTTCGCTCACGTGGGAGCGAGCCCTAGAACTTTTCCCGCCCACACGAATTCGCTAAACAATTCGTGATCTGACGACCGCGGACGACTTGAGATACCCTCAACAACCGACATCCCCCCAATTCACAACCGCCAGGATGAGGTACATTCACACACAGGAGACTCTGGAGATCCCAGAGGGTGGTACGTGTGATATTTTCTCTTTTCCCGTCTTGTTGGCGAGCCCCGATTGCGCAGGAGGTTTTGGATGATAATTGGTGGTGGTGGGATAATTTTACTGTGGATGGGAGCTTGGCAGAGGATGGGGAGGAATTTCTGGCTGGCGCATCCAGAATTGCAAATTGGAACGACAGAACGCTGACTTGAATTTTGCGAATAGTCAAGGTCAGCATCAAGACCCGAACTGTCACCGTTGAGGGTCCCCGAGGTACGAAACTCTCCCAACCACAGCTTCAAAGGTTTCAGGACAAGCATATCTGACTCGGAGGGAAACAGGAAAGCTGGTCAAGAACCTGGGCCACTTGTCCGTCAACTTCGGCCACCCCAAGAAGAACACCATCTCCATTGAGATCCACCACGGCTCCCGCAAGAATGTCGCCACTCTGCGAACCGTCCGATCTCTCATCGAGAACCTAATCATTGGTGTCACCAAGGGCTTCAAGTACAAGATGCGTTACGTCTACGCCCATTTCCCCATCAACGTCAACCTGGAGAAGAACAACGAGACCGGTCTGTACGAGGTCGAGATCCGAAACTTCATTGGCGAGAAGATTGTCCGACGAGTAACCATGCACGAGGGTGTCGACGTTGAGATCTCCAAGAACCAGAAGGATGAGCTCATCTTGAGCGGTAACTCCCTCGAGAACGTCTCCCAGAGCGCCGCAGATATCCAGCAGATCTGCCGTGTACGAAACAAGGATATCCGAAAGGTACTTTTTTTTCTCCTTCTCCCGTTCACTTTTTCATTTTCAATCAAGCCCTTTCCCCCACGCACTCAAGCTAACCGAATTGATTAGTTCTTGGACGGTCTTTACGTTTCCGAGAAGGGCAACGTTGTTGAAGAGTAAACGATGGACACGGATCTTGTTTCTTTTGCGTTTCTGGGACTCAGGAGTGGCGAAGGTTCATCATTGCATGTCATGTAGCATGGGGCTACAAATTCAAATACACTCAAAAAAGTAAAGAGAAGCGATGACTCTTGATGTGCCAAAAACAAATGTGCCCCCCTCGAAGAAAAAAAAGGCCCTTTGTGTGTGAATAGACAAAAAAAGGCTGCAATGGAGACTTGGAAACGAAAACAAGGAGCAGTCCGGGTGGATGATGAATTAAGGTGACGAAGAACAAAAAAGCATCTTAATCGTCATTATAATAATCATGAGCTACCTGAAGCTTAACTAAGTTTTCCCCGTCTATCTCTGCAAACTGATTATGCATGTAATACTCTTCTTGTAACGCAAATCAAGGGTTGGAAGTGTTTCCAAACAGGCGGTGAAAAAAACCAAGAGTCATCTTTCACCCCTGGCAAATCTTTCATTCTGCATGGCTTCTTGAATCGAATATTCATCTCTCGTCTCTTTCCATCATAGTATGTATATACTTTCATGTGCTCATCCACTCCATCCATCTTTTTTCTTGTTTTTCCTCAACTTCATTCAAGTCAATTGCTTGTTCAAACAAATTGCAGCAAAAAGTAAGCGATAAAGCAAGAAGTGGAAAAAGATTCCAATAAAAAAAACCGAGGGGGCACTATGTATGCCCTATTTCCCAAACGCCAAGTGTCTTGTGCATGCTCTTCTTAAGGACAATGAAAACAGGAGTAAAGGGGGGAGGGAAGAACGTAATTAAAACGGGGGTCAAACTGAATAATATGTTCAAAGGTTGTTGATGAGAGGGGTCGAAGTCAGGGTCATGTACAAGATGTCATGGCCAGAAGAGCGACAAGTCTAGGGCCGCTTCGGCTGGCGAGAGTATCGCGATGCTCTTGTGCCTCTGCTATCCCGGCTGACCTGTGTGCGTGTTCTGCCACCAGAGCTTGAGCTGGCTGCTAAGTGGTTGTTAGCAATCATGAAAACTTCAATGATATTAAGAGGATAAACTTACTAGGACTGGTGTAGTCAGAGTAGCTGTAGTAAGAGTCGCTGTATCGCGAAGGTGTCTTGTGAGAAGCGGGACGCTTATCCTTCTTCAAGTTGAGTAGGGCAAGCAAAGTCGCAGCCAAGGCGCCAATTCCGAGCCACTTGGCGCCGCTCTTCTTCTTCTCACGGCGCTCGCTAACGGAAGACGTGCCGCCATCTCCACGACCGCCGAACCAGCCAGTGTGACGCTCTCTGCGAGAGTACGCAGAAGGAACTCGGCTGCCTCCATGTTTGGAGAAGCGCTCCTCGACAACTTCTTCGCGGACGCTGCCATGATCCTTCTTTTTGCCGAAAATGGCGACCCAGAGGCCACGTGCAATGCAGCAGAAGCAGAGAAGCAGGAGAAGAGCAACACCAGCCAGAGATCCAATAACAATGCCGGCAATGGCACCAGGGCTAAGACCACCGTTGTTAGTACCGCTAGGACCAGCGCCAATAGCCTCGTCACCAGTAGTTGTCGCAGTGGCAGTGGCTCGGGTGCCAGTTGAGACGGGTCCAACAGATGTAATCGTAGTTGTACCGGTCACTCGATAAGGGGCAGAGTATTGAGTTGTAACAACGCCGTTGGAAGTGACAACAACAGTCGAGGGGGGGAAGTAACCAGGCTTGGACGAACACTGGCCCTTGAAAGCGCAAGTCTGCCAACCAGCGCAGCAAATAGATCCACAGGCTTCTTGCTCGGTGTTCTGGGGAACACAGTCAACACCAAGGGTTGGCTCGGGCACGGGCGCCCATTGAGTATAGCCGGTGCTGGTATATGTTCTCGTCTCAGTCCATGTTGTTGTGAAAGGACCAGATCCACCGCCCACTGCTAAACAGGTCGCTTGATTTCCATTGACTGTTGTACAGGTCTGGCCAGAGCTGCAGCAGTACTGGTTATCAGAGCCACAGTAAGTTTGACATCCTCGGGCCATGAGGTATGAGAAACCAAGATCGTGGAGATCATCTTTGGGATATGGTCCAGCGGAAACGACAGAGGCAGCAGCCAGAAGCAGCAGCGACTGCGCTGTGAGAGAAGAAGGGAAGTGAGTAAGAGAGCGCATTATGCCGGGCGCCGTCGCCTTCAAGGCGGAACCGAAACTGCAATGTTGTCTCAGAAGATAGAATTTATCGAAGGTTTGACAGGAATGCGAATGTGAGAATAAGAGTGAGAGTGAGAGTGAGAGTGAGAGAGACGGAGGGGAGGAGTGGGATCGATGATGAAATCACGACAGCTCAAAGTTCAGGAGCTTTCCTCAGGAAGTATCCCACTAAGAAGACGTGCTGTGCTGCTGTAAGACCAGACCAGACCAGACAAGAAACTGGCAGCACAATCAATGTCCTGTAAGAAAAAAGAAGAAAAACAAGAACTCGACGTTCTGTCTGTCTGTCAAAGTTTCACTCTCAAGGAATTTTCCTCACAGGGGAAACAAGAATGGCATGAACGAGGAAAAAGAGGCAGAAACAACGAGGCGGTCTCGGCGCGTCTGCAAGATGACATTTATTGAGGTGGTGGGAAGGCCAGTTGCAGGCCACTTTGACATCCCAACCTCCCACTTATTATGATTGCCCTTGCTAAGCAACTAAGGTACTTTTTTTTCTTCCCCCTCCAAGTGCACGGCACACACACACAAGCACACACGCACACACGTACACCACTCATTTACTTACTACTTACTACCTGTACATTCATACATGGATGAATGGATGGATCGATAATTGACCAGCCCCTCCATTTCGTCAAACATGGGCGTGTGTGTGTACGTGCACCACACTGCACCACACTGCACCCTCTCTTTCTTTCTTCTCCCCCTCTGAATGGAAACTTTACGAGGCCACAGTGGGTGTGTGTTTGTGTGCGTGGAGAGAGACAGAGGCATATGCAGATACACGCATAGTATACCTATTTCTGTATGTACTGTCAGAGAAAGGGAACCATTAGGAAACCAAAAACCCCTGACCAGTGAGCGAGGCAAAACAAGCCAGGAACATCAGAGTCTAACACCCGGTTCCTGGATGTTATTGGTGCTTCCCGCGACACTCCTTATGCGTGTCTTGCTGGCGGTCACGAACAGACACCCCTCCAAGGCTCCTCTTCCATGGGTTAATGGCTCTACTAAGGGCCGCTGGGCCAGTCGGCCGCTTTGCCAGCTCATCAACCAAACAAGGGGAAAAGAAGCCCAATTTTCCTAGTACTTGTATTTCCCTTGCGTATTGTAATTCCAACTTCCCAATTGAGCCATGATGGCTTTTTTCACCAGCTGGGCCGTTATCGATAATTGTTGGCCAGCTGCTGCTCACTGCCCGCTCTGCTGGCGTCTCATCATGGGTCGCCTTGTCACCTATGCAAAGACTTGTTCCTTGTTTTCTCATTGCTAGCCCTTCGGTGATGAAGTGTTCAACCGGTTCGCCCGGCCTCCCGGACCAGCCCGCGGTGGAGAGTCATAAGGTATCAATGCTGCATCACACAATGGGACAAACGAGACGAAAAGCAAACATGGCTGGAATCTACCCGAAGTGCATAACCAGTCATTTAAAAAGGCATGGCAAAGGCTCCGCGATGCTAGGCCCCTCTCAAACTATCAAGGGACCAGATCTTGAGAAACCCTCCCACTCTTCCACCCCTCCATTCGGCTCTTCCGCGGGGAGCATTCCAAGGCTAGGGGAGTTTGATTAGATACCGAGATCCCATCCCAACCCAATCCAAGGAAACCCAAGGAGCCAAGCTTATTCCTACCAGGATCTTGGTGAAAGGATTTTGATGCTTAAAAATATGTGGCTGGGCCGGCTTGGCAAAATGGCTAGTGCCGCTAAGCCTTCATCACGGTCCATCCTCGGATAAAATTCCAAAGCCACCCAATTGTCAGTCCCCTCCCTGGTGGGGCAAGCTGTGGCTTGACGCAGCACCAAGCTTGCCAGAGCTGGAACTAGATGCGATGCTGCTTGCTCTGTGCATTCGTCGTCGTCTCACTGCTTGAATGCTTGCTGGCTTGCTCGGAGAATTGCATCACCATCGCATCTCCAATCAACCTCATCTCATCTCCATCATACTCGTCGCCAGCTCCTACCACTCTTCGTCTTTCTACCCCGCGCTCTAGAATTGCCTTGGCAGCGCCATCACAATGTCGCTCGACCCGCCGACCTATTTAGCCTCATTGCAGAGCAACATTCGACAGCGACCGATTCCATGGGAGGGAGCTGTTAGAGCCAACAGTCTAACGGAGGACAATCATAATAGAATCCGCGCCGTCGATAAGGCCAAGAAACCGGAACAGAGGAAGGAGATCGTAGAGCAGGACCTCGATGGCTATCGATCGCTATTCGTGGGCAGCGTGGGAAATCCCAGTGTCCTCGAGACTGCTGCAAAGAATGCCAATGTGATACAATACATCTTGGTATTGCTGAGTGATCTGCTTGATGGTAAGCTTTGCGCCTCAAGTCGATGTTGATGGATGCCCTCGACGAGATGGAATTGCTAGGAAGCGGCAGCCAATGCTACTCCCCTACTCTCAAGAGCGACTTCCTATTGCTAAGGCAGAATGCAATGCTAACGCTGCAATGCTTAATTATTAGCTGTGCCATCACTCGCCAAAGCCATCTTCCAGTCTTCCGATCCATATGAGCATTTCTTACCGCTGCTCCGCAACAACAATACCGAAGATCAGATCCCATTGCTCACTGCCCACGCCCTGTCGAACCTCATGGCACAGGCCCGAGATGCTTCTGCGGCGACCCAACGCGCGCTCCCTATTATTCTTACCTACTTGTCTGGCTTGGCCAAGAGCACCGATGCCGGTATGCAGGATATAGCTGTGCAGGAGTATTCTTCGCTACTCTTCGGTCACGCTCCTCGAGAGCAGTTCTGGAACCAACAAAGTGAGACGATTGCGCCCCTCATCAAGATCCTACGAACAGCCGCTAGCATTGGTAATGGTGGAGAGTCTTCTGCTACCCTCTGGAGTGGTGCCGCCAGTGCTCGCAGTGAAGGTTCCTTCGGTAACGGTGTGGGTCTCCAGCTACTGTACCATATTCTCATGGTTATGTGGCAGATGAGCTTCGAGGCCGAGCAGATTGGCGATGATTTGAACAAGTATGCTTTTTTCAGATCCCAGTATTACCAGTTATGGTCGCTAACAACATTGTAGTGAATATGACATCATTCTACTATACACACATCTTCTTCGCTTGTCGCAAAAGGAAAAGACAACTCGATTAATCGTGTCCACCTTATACAATCTGCTGGAGAAGAACCAAAAGTCTCTTCTTCCTACTGCCGTACTTGCACGACTACCATCAGTGTTGGAAAATGTTGGCGGCCGCCATCTTACAGATCCTGACTTACTGGAGGATCATTCGAGCCTCAAGGAGCTTCTAGAAGAATACACAAAGACCAAGACCAACTTTGATGAGTACGTTGCCGAGGTCCGAACTGGTCATCTCCGCTGGTCCCCGCCCCATCGCAGTCAGGTATTTTGGGCTGAGAATGCTCGAAAGATTCTGGAACACCAGAACGGAGAGATCCCTCGGAAGCTGGCCGAAATCATGCAGGAGCCTTGGGACAATGATAAACAAGTTTTGGCAATTGCATGCAACGACATTGGATGCTTGGTCAAGGAAGTTCCGGAGAAGAGGTCTCAGCTGGAAAAGATTGGTCTGAAGAGAAGAGTCATGGAGCTCATGCAGTCAGACGATGAAAACGTCCGATGGGAAAGCTTGCGGGCTTTGGGCGGTTGGTTGAAGTACAGCTTTGAGAATAATTAGAGGGAAGAGAGAGGGTGGCATTTCTACATGTCCAGGTTTGAGATGGCTGTTTGGGGCCTGTATTGATGATGAGCCATTGAAGAACCAATTTGTACGTCTCTTTTGTAAGAAGCTTGTCTGTAGACGAAGTATGATTGGGGTATCGGTTGATTGTATATGATAGAGTCAGTTGAGGAGCGTGTGATGGCGGCTATGGTGCAAGAGAACATGTCAAAACTGGATGGGGCTGGTCTCAAATTCCAGTCGTGCCTTGGAATTTATTCTATTGATTGATAGAAGTAGGATAACTTATCGTATTTCATTACAGCATGTGAGTCTTTCCTATATTGCGAGCATCTATCACTGCAGTTGGTAGGTGGTAGCCAACAGTTTAAGATCGATATCGGAGCATCACCCGCGGTTATCCGGGCCCCACCAATGATTTTCTTACCCAATTGATATCATATCGCAACTCTTGGTTCATCTCACACCAGCAGTCCTTTAAACTCTACTGAGTCGCTCAGTTTTCTTCTTATTTCTTTTTTTCCCTGCGTGCTCATCGTCTCTTTTTCTTTCTCCATTACCGCTACTCTTGTCCAATTGAATCGAAATGAACAGCATCGGAAGAATCGCTCGGGTAGCGCCCCGCGCGCAAACTGCTCTCATCAGCCAAGCGACTCTTCGCTCAGCAGTGTCGCTCAAGCAGCAGGGCAGCGTGCGACACGGATCCGACGTCGCTACCGGGCCGCTCAAGAAGACACCTCTGTATGACTTCCACGTCGCCAACGGGGGCAAGTTGGTGCCCTTTGCGGGGTATCACATGCCCGTGCAGTACTCTTCCCTGTCCCTTACCGACTCGCACCACTTTACGAGAAACCATGCGTCACTGTTTGATGTGAGCCATATGGTGCAGCACATCTTCAAGGGGCCCGCAGCGGCGGCGTTTTTGGAAAAGGTCACGCCCTCGTCGTGGGGGAACTTGGGGATTATGCAGGGAAAATTGACGACCTTTTTGTGGCCGGGCACTGGAGGCATTGTGGACGACTCAGTGATTACGAGGATCGGCGAGGATGAGTTTTACGTTGTTACGAATGGTGCTTGTCTCGATAAGGATACAAAGTACCTTGATGAGGAGCTGGGAAAGTTTGGTGGCAGCGTGGAGTGGACGAGGTTGGATGGCTCGGGACTGGTTGCCCTACAGGGCCCCCAGAGCGCAGAGATTTTGAGCGAGGTTTTGGCTGGCGATGTTAATCTAAAGGAACTCTACTTTGGAAACGCAGTGTGGGCTAAGCTCAAGCTTGAGGATGGTAGCAAGACGCATCCCGTGCTGATTAGCCGTGGTGGATACACTGGCGAGGACGGCTTTGAGCTGTCCTTCAACGGCAAGCTTTATCCTGCGTTGGAGAGCACAGTCAAGGCTGTTGAGTCGCTTGTCAAGACGGCTGGCCCCGAGCGTTTGCAAATGGCCGGTCTTGGTGCTCGCGACTCGCTTCGTCTTGAGGCCGGTATGTGCCTATACGGTCACGACCTGGATGACACCGTTACTCCCGTCGAGGCGGGACTCAGCTGGATCATCCCTCCCGAGCGACGAAAGGCTGGTGGTTTCCACGGCGAAGAGGTTATTCTGCCACAGCTTGTGCCCAAGTCCAAGGGCGGCAAGGGAGTCGACCGACGACGTGTGGGCTTTGTCGTTCAGGGTGCTCCTGCGCGAGAGGGCGCTGAGGTGCAAAAGGACGGCGAGACGATTGGCAAGATCACGAGTGGAGTGCCCAGCCCTACTCTTGGAAAGAACATTGCCATGGGATATATCAAGGATGGATTGCAAAAGGCTGACACCGAGGTAGATGTCGTTGTCCGAGGTCGCAAGAGGTCTGCTGTGGTATCAAAGATGCCCTTTACTCCGGCCAAGTACTGGAAGGCCCTGGCGTAAGATTTCGGTTTACAAAAATATGATTTAAAGGGGAGAAGAGGTGTTTTTTTTTCACTTAACGTTTTATTTATGATGGGGATATGGATACTTCAACGTGTTTCATGGCTTAAGGGGGAATCTGGGATCAAGGCTTTGCAATTCTATTTCTCTTTTTTTTTGGAAGTTTTCAGTGGGGTAGAGGAAAAGTATGAGATCTATAGGAAAGATATGGCAGCGGATAAATGAGCGGAATACGATATAACATATTGGGATTGTGAGACTTTGCTTGTCGGGGGGTTGGGATGATGCAGTCTGAGATACAGCCTGGTATGCCGAGGTGTGAAGCCCTTCTCCACTAGGAATCCAATCATGTATTGCATCCGCTGGAGGTTACCCTCCTATGGTTGGAAAACCAAGCGAGTACCTAGCCATCTGGGCTTGCAGCGATTCATTGGAGGATAGTTCTGATTGGGGTATATGCAACAGATGTCCCTCGGTTCCTCATGTCAGTCTACTCCGCATAGTATAAGACCGACCGGTAAGGCTCCCGTTAGCGAGATATACATCATTCTATTTGGTATAGCGGATGTCTTGGGACGGGTGCAGCATAAGATGATATCACGATATGTGCCGAGAGATTGATAGTAGCAAGCCTTCTATAGGTGGACTCGGCCTACTTTGTGTGCTGCAACTTACATAAGATGGAGAAAAGACATGCAGATGAATCATGTTTGGATGGTAACATACTATCTCCGTATAATGACAGGCACGTCATTTTTCCTGCGAGGAAACCATGCCGCAAATTTGTGCTTGGACCTCCCTCGGACATTTAGGGAGTCTTTTTCCTTTTTCAAGTCCAGGAGCTTCCTCATTCAAACAGACAAAAAAATGGTGTTCCCATGTCTTACGAGGCAGGTTGGGCAACTGTGTTTTTGAAACGCTGAAGGGGGGCGGCGGCGGGGTTATACCACACACACATACACATAGTTTTTTACTCAAGACTGGCTGCTGGCGGTAGCTCAGGATAGGGGCCCGCTCTGTCACTTGAATGGGCATTTCCCCGGGCTGGTGCATGGTGGACAATAGGACGAGTGGAGGGAGATGGGGGAGGAAAATTTGGGGTTTTTGCTCATGTGTTTTGGGTGCTGGATGACCAGCGGTGCACCATCAAGGTTGTCATCCCATCCTTCCCCCCCTTCTTCGAAGCTGAAGGAGGGCGCATCCCCCTTCGCCGACTCTCGTGGTCACACAAATACTGAAGATCAGGGAGGATGAGTGAAAAAGATCATCCGTCATTCAAGTTTTATATTAATAAAACCACATGTCGTGTTGAACATCATCACTGATTATCACAGAACCCGGGCAGCGATCCTGGTGCAACACAAAATAGGCAAACACACATACACACAGCCAGCCACCATCTCAACATAATACCTCCAACGCTGCACCGCCGTTCTAGGTCCTACCAAAAACTGACCACCAACCAACCTCTCCATCTCTAGCGCTGTTGCATGTCCAAGACTCTCTCATTTATGACATGAATCTCAGGCCACGACTCTCAAATGACATGAGCGATATATTGGGTAGCGAAAACCACACACACACATACACATCAAAACAGTAGCGTCAAGCAAAAAGAAGATATGTTGCCACAATTAACCATAGGGGGCCATCACACATTAGGCTTTCTATGACCCCCCTCAAACGAGCGGCATGCAAAAATAAACATTGGTCTAGCAACGGTCGATCCTCTTGTGACGTATCTACGGGGGAGATTTCAGATGGTCTTCCGCACCGTTTCTTGGAGAAACGATGCGGTGAAGGGACCTTCATGTTGCGTTGATGATGAAAAGAAGAGAAACTTTGGAAACGCTGAGAAAATCTTTTTCTGTGTAGGCTAGGAATGTGATCCTTTTGGGATTAGCGTAGAAAGCGGGCATGGTGGGTGTGATATTGGTATGTGATATTGGTATTGGTAGGAATATATGTTCCCCACATTCGGCTAATCATAAGCCGCTGCAAAATCGCCCAGCGCCTAAGATCGATGTTGTCAAGGCGCATATATCAGGACTACCCTATAGAAAACACCAAAAATGAACATCAACAGTTTAAATCGATTTACCGTAAGCATTCACATCATCTTGCATTCCCTATCTCATCTAAACAAGCATGCAAAAAAACCACTAGCCCGGATTGCTTTCGTCAGTAATGCTACCCATCCAAGACACAATTCTCTCATAGTAATTGCCGATCTTCCTCCTCGCCCGCTCGACCGGTGGGAGTGATTGTCCATGTTGGCCCAAATGCCGAATTGGAAAAATAAAATAATGGCGGGGTAAATCACTGCATCCCCCTAGACTGGCTGGGGGGAGATGGAGGGACTGGATGCAACTCCAAAGTCCGTCGAAATCTGGGGTCTTCTGTTGTCGCCTAGGGCGGGAAGGGGATCACAGCGGTGGCGGAGCCCTGCATTTCGCTTTCTACAAGCCAGCCCATGCTCCCTCAAGGGTTGTTTTGTCTCTGCCACTTAGCTCAACAGGGTGCTTTTTGATTGATGCATCCCATGCATGTCGTCGATCCAATTTTCGGATTGACGCCGATGGCACAGATGACAGAAATACCACCTACGACATAATCCCGCATATAGTTCCGCTTTCGAGATGGCTGCGCGCATGTATAGTAATATTAGTCGGCAACACGGCATGGTTTGTGTTAGACAATGCAGCGCAGCGCAGCGCAGTGCAGTGGCATGTAGGTATGACCAGCTTTGTCAATCAATCATATTTCTTTGCAGCTTGAGAAATGGCTGGCTGGACTGAGATGGTGTCATTGGGGAGTAGCAGCACCAACACCAGCAGCGGCAACATTCGTAGTAGGCAGGCAGACTAAACGGATGAAGTTATCTCTCTGCCCGTTCTCGCCATGTTACTGTATCTAGTACGATATGCATGTCCTAACCGTTAATTAGCAACGGGGAAGGATGGGGAAGGTATGGAGTGAAAGAGACGGTGAGAGTATTCGATAGTCTGTCTACATTCGTTCCCGTCGCCTTCCCTCGGTTGGGGGCGAAGGTGATCTCGGTATTAGTAGACATCTATCATCTTTATGTCTAAGTAGTAAACTTTCTGCAAAGCATAGGGACGGACATCATATTGGGGGCATCGAGGACGTGCATCCCAAATTCCAAACGACGTCATATGGTGTTGCCAAGCCTATTGGTTGTTTGAGGCTGCCGTCTTGCATGTTACTCCACCGACATGACAGACCAGAAAAAAGAACAGATTCACATCTAGACGCCCGTATTATGTATCAAGAACCGGCTGGATCGTCCGGCCTGGTCAATCGTCGGGGAGGATTGGCTGGATGGGATGGGTTGGTGGTCAGCGCTTTGGCACACGCGACCATGCCAGCCCACCACCGTCACGCGACATGTCTTTTTTCCAGGACCAGACTTGCCAGACAAAGCGGGTTCAGGTGAGCTTGCTTCCGCCACGCATGGGCATGAGTTGATTCTACCCCCACGAGCTCGAGTGGACAATCCGAAGTGAGACCTTGTCGTGCTGCAACCTATCGTATATTGAGCAAATGACGGGTTTCATAGTGTGGAAGGAGAAGTGCAAGTGGAAGTAGGGAGCCGCATGCCGGTTGAGGTCAGTCTTGTGCTTCTTCTTGTGTATGTGTGTGTCCCACCATCCATCCATCTTCGCCCTCCCCGTTTCCTGTGTTGTTGTCGTTGTTGTGTATTGCGTCTTGTTGCATGTCGTACGCAATCGAAGCAATTGTTTTATTTCCATTTTCTTCTCTCGTGTAATCCTAATGCAACATGATACTGTTTATTGCTTGGTTTCTTTTGAAGATCGTTCCAGCCATTGTCGTCGTCGTGCTTTTATTGTCGCACGTGTAAGCCCCTCGGCCTTGAGATTGGTTCTTCTGGTTTGACTAGTTTGTAAGCCCACGGCGTAATTTTGTCTTCTCCTAGGCGGCCTCGCATGAAGAAACAGTCAGACATCCGAGGACTTTGCTAATCTGGCAACGTGCGCAAGAAGAGAGAGGATCCCAGTCCGACCCTCCTTGGTTTATTCTTCAACCAAACGGAGTGATTGAGGCGAGGTTCTGCATGTTACTGGTGGCAATGTGAACATACGACAGGGCCAGCTTGTGCATCTCTGAGACCAAAAAGAGACCAAAGAGATCAACAGAAGACCCTGGTTCGCACCATCACGGTTCTCCCAGAGGACGGGACTACGTACCCGCACATGCACTAATTCAAGCACTTGAGCGCTAATCGTACTCCTACTGGGTACGTACCTTGTCGTCCGTAGTCAGTAGCCCGTAGTGGTGGGTGGTGGGGGTCTCGGGGCGCTCTGTCCGTTCTTTTCTTTAAAAGGACTCGAGGAAAGATGCCTCCTCTCTCCTTTCCCCTTTGGATATTGTATAATAACCTCACCGTTTTCCTTTGAAGATGCTTAAAGTCTTGTTCTCCCACCGTTTTACATCCTGTTCAAAGTGAGAATCAAGGAGGGTGTTGCTGTTGCTGCTGCTGCTGTGCTGGCAGACTAGAACGTTGGGCTTTTTTATAAGACACTCGCAGATACCTTACAATCTTACACACAACACACCCTGTCACTTTGGAGGCGTTTACATTCAGCACTCCCAATGACCTCATAGGCAAAGGCGCAGGCGCAGGCACAGGCACAACCAAGTCTTCAGGCTTCAGGGACCCCTAAAATTTCTTGGTCCGACAGAAAAAACTATCTCGCCCTACAAATCCAAACGCCTCAACCGTTTTTTGTTAATTCGACCTAATCCTTTGATTTAAATATTTTATTTCTCCTTTTCCTCTTCACTTTTTTCCCCCTTCCCTACGAGATACCCTCACCTAATTCACCTTCACTCGTCCCTCAATTCGTCGTACCCCCCGGTCACCTTCAACGCTTGGCAGAGAATACAACAGGCCCCTCGCTCGCCCTGCTTTTTCCAGTCAACATGCCTCACGCAGGCGGCGTCCGGCTGCAACACCGACTGGTGCTGGGCCTTGCAGTCCTTGCATCTGCACTTTCAGTCGCAGCGTTGCCTCTGTCCACCGAACCAGACTCGCAAAAGGTTCTACGACTGCCCCTCGATACCGAACTTCAGCCACAGACACAACGCAAACTTCAAGGCCGATTCTTGCATATTTCAGGTATGTGCCAGTTAATTTGGGTGCCTTAATTTACAACATGTTCCAGCACCTGAGTGGCCTTGTGCAACCCAGACCAATTGCTAACCAATCATTTCTCACTAGATTTCCATCCTGATGAATTTTACAAAGTGCATTCCTCTACCGAGGAGGGAATTGCATGCCATCGAGGCACAGGCTTGGCCGGTACATATGGCGCTGAAAAGACTGATTGCGACACTCCCTACAACCTCGTAAATGCTACCTTTAAGTGGATTCAAGAAAACATCCGGGACTCGGTCGATTTTGTCATTTGGACAGGTGATTCAGCGAGGCACGACAGCGATGAGCAAAATCCTCGACATGAACCCGAGGTTGTTCGATCCAACCGATTCATCGCCAACAAGTTTGTCGACGCCTTCTCCACCGACGACCAACTCTCAGTTCCAATCATCCCGACCTTTGGCAACAATGATTTCCTTCCTCACAATGTCATGTATGCCGGACCCAACAGATGGTTCCAGCACTACACCGATATCTGGCGCCGTTTCATCCCGGAAGAGCAGCGCCACTCATTTGGCTTTGGGGGCTGGTTCTCCGTCGAGGTCATTCCCAACCATCTCGCCGTTTTCAGTCTCAACACCATGTTCTTCTTTGACCGCAACCCCGGCGTTGATGGCTGCGCTCATCCTGATGAGCCTGGCTACAAGCAGCTGGATTGGCTGAGAGTCCAACTGCAGATCATTCGAGAGAGAGGCATGAAGGCCATCCTCATGGGACACGTCCCCCCTGCCAGAACGGAGAGCAAGCAACTGTGGGATGAGACATGCTGGCAGAAGTACACTCTCTGGTTGAAGCAATATCGAGACGTCGTCAGTGGTTCCCTCTATGGACACATGAACCTTGATCATTTCTTGCTCCAGGATATCGAGGATCTGGAACCCAGCCTTGGTACCGAGCAGGTCAAGAGCCGGGAATTTTTGGAAGATGAAGTATGGATTGAATCCAAGGAAGACTATCTCCAAGAGTTGCGCGAAAAGTGGTCCGACTTGCCAAAGTCCGTTGTTCACACATCTGGTGATGAGCAGAAGATCCAGAACGGCAAGAAGCACAAGAACAAGTGGGGCGAGATTGGCGGAGAGCATGCTGAGCGATACCAGCTGAGTCTCATCAGCCCCAGTATTGTACCCAACTACTTCCCTACGCTTCGTATTGTCGAATACAACATCACTGGTCTGGAGGGTACTGCTGTGTGGAAGGATCCCTATGATGCCTCCTCAGCATCTCTAGAGTCTGTCAAAGACGACATAGTCTTTGAAGATGAAGACCATGATCTCACAGAATTGAAGAAAAAGAAGGAGAAGAGCAAGCCAGGAAGAAAGCCACCCAAGGACCATGATCTCATTGTCCCTGAGAACCCCCCAAAGAGCGTCTTACCTGGACCGGCTTATTTCCCTCAATCTCTTAGTTTCACTGGCTATACACAATACTTTGCCAACCTCACTCATATCAACGACGACATTCCTGACGAAGTTGAAGGCACCAAATGGCGCCAGGGAGAATATGACAACGAAACACCCAAGCATGGCAAGCCTAAGCCTCGCAAGTTTAAATTCGAGGTTGAGTACAGTACCTTCCACGATAGAATTTACAAAATGCCAGACTTGACAGTAAAGAGTTACTTGCAGTTGGCGTACCGCATGAAGAGCAAGGGTGATGGAAAGTCAATGGGTCCTTTCAGCGATGATTTGATTGAAGACGAAGAACAAGAAGAAGCACTAGACGCCGCGAATGAAGACATAAATACTGATTTTATCGATCAAGACGAGGCTGAAGAGAATGCCTCTGAAGGCTTTGATGCTCTCAAGAAGAAGCATAAGAAAAAGAAGAACAAGAACGGCAGAGAAAACAACAAGACGTGGCTTCATTTCCTTAGCCGCGCCTTTGTGAGCACCGTCCCTATGGACGAGCTGAAGCAAATGTAAAACGAATTTTTTTGGGGGGGCTTTTTGTATCATGTTATGTGTACGATTGCATAGCGGGCGTTGATTTTCACCTTGGGCATTTTGGAAATATGTCGCTGGACGGCAGACATATGGCGTTTGGATTGAATGGTGCAACACTGACCATTGATGGGCTGGATGAGAACAAGGTTTCTTTTGAGCAGTATTATGATTATGAATATATGATACCATGTTATTGATTTGTTTAAAAATATTTACCTTTTTGTTCCGGTGAAGTTTTCAATTGCCATTATTTGTTGTGAGATGAATGCGTCCAAGGTCTGCTGTGCAACATCAACTCATTCATGACTTGGAACGACATCATCGGCTTACATGGAGTCTCTCCCGACGGGAAATATTGCTTCTCATGTTACGGCTGTGATTGGCCGTCAAAGTTTAAACGAACATCCCCCATGCTTCCCCAATCGGCAATACGCTTGAGGCTTCCATGACGTAAGTCAACAGTGATGTGTTGTACAGCACATGCAATCACGCCCGTAATATAGACACCCTGCAATATGAGCCCCCCCATTACCATTCATGATGCAATGCAAATGTATTGGATATATTGTTGATGCTATGTGACATAGATATGCAGAATAGTGAGAAACAACTGAAAACGACAGAAAAAAAAAGGGTATCTACCAGCGAGGGCGACCCGTAGCAAATCCAACCGAGTATGTATATGCCGGGCCTATTATAATATCGTACATAGTATTCAAGCTTTCCATTTTCATGTTTTTTTTTTTTGGTCATATTGCTTCGATTCCTGATCGTTGTCGCAAAATCGACATGAGTTCTCCCATGACTCTTCCTGTCCGTGTTGTCCCTGATGTGAGGTAGCGAACGATTGAAACGGGCCTTTCAAGAGGACCAGCCTCGTAGAGATTATTTGAGCGTAATGGTAGCTCTAAAACGCCGCCATAATGCAGTGCCATCTAACACTGGCGTCTCTATGTTTGGCATGCTGCGAACATGCTGATGAGAAGTTGGCTGAAAACGAGTGTGGTAATAACGAGGGCGAGATTGTGTTGTTATGGATGTTCTGTAGGGAATTGTTAGTTGGGGTCTGATGATTGAGTAAGTTCCAGATATGCATACCATGACTTTGATCGCATGGAGTCTTTGTCTCCTGTACTAGACTCGCTTCGTGCATCACTCCCTGAAGGATATGGATGCAGGTCTTGCATAGATGGGACTGATTCGACTGACGATGGGGAGGCATAGTCCAGCTCGTTATCGAGAGTGCCAAGGTCCCCATCAAGACCCGTCTCTTTAAAGACAGACCTCCTGCCCTTTTGGAGGTTGCTATTGGTCTTGAATAGGGCCACATAGAGTCCGGCACCCTCGCGCAGGCGGTCTTGGGTGTTTTGATGGTGGAACTTGGGTCGAGCAGGTGGAGCGAGGTTGGAAGCACTTGATGATGGAGGCAGCATGGTGGAGGCAGAGGCGGTGGCAGGAGTAGAGACAGTGGTCATAATCGTGGGTAAGGTGATTGGATAATGAGCAGGTGGATGGACGGGAGGTCTCCTGGGTAATATGCACAGGCGACGATCCTTGGGAGAAGATAAATAAGATGGACAAGATAGATATGTATGGACCTTGGGAGGCGCAGCAACCCTAAGGACGAGAAGATAAGGGTTTCGAGATGGTGATATATATAGTATATAGATTACTGGAGAAGCACAGCAGGGCGATGGAGACGAAAAGAGAAAAAGGACATGCCGAAGAGGGGGCTTTTCAGGCATACAAATATTGTCACGGTATCGTCGAGTCCGAGGCTAGCCTCTGATGGATTGTGGATTCTCGGAGTGTAAGCCAAGACAAACCCCACAACCAAGATCTGCCTCTGAGACCCAGGCGTGGTTTAGCCATGGCGAGTGGGATGGTGGTGCGGGTTCCCATTTGAGCTGGTCGTGTTGGTGTAGTGCGTCTTGGCACGAATGGGATTTTTGTTTTCCTGTTAGGAAACGACATCATAGGGTATCCTTTTTTGCCTTTCAGTGTGTCCGATGAGGGACCGAGCCGATGAACTGACCAGACGGAGATCAGTTTGGTTTGGGGGGGGGAATTGGGTCATTGTGCTACTCTTTTGGTTATCGTATATTGGCAGTGAATTAGGCATGAACGTTCCGGCATCTGGAGGGCTCGACAAGGGGCCTTGCAGAAGTGGTGACTTCACCGAGCCAGGGTCTTGATGTCTGCAATCGCGATCCCAGAGAAGCGTGCATATGCAACATGTGTTTCCCCCGCCCTCATCGTCCCCATCCATCGTTTCCATTCCTTGGTCTCCCGCGGTAACGATCATATACGCGCTTATCCCACAGGTAAACAAAACCACCAAGAGAAGAAGACCCCCTCCCCCTCAAAAAAAGACCCGAGGCCAAGGAAGCTACATACAAGTATTGTGGATTTTTGCCGAGTCAGGAACAGCGCCTCTTCTTCTTTTGTGTTGGTTTTTTCTCTTCGTGTTTCCCGCGTCGGGCTAAAGACGAAAGAAAGTGAGGCGGTTGATTGAAACATTGCAAACGCATCAAGTTGCCTGAATGGATTGAGTTGGGATCAGCATTCTCGTGGTGGCCGGTTTGGCAAATGGATGCCATGGAAGGAAGTTGCGAGCGTATTGATGACATCATCCACAAGCGGCAAAACCCTGATTGGAAACACAGTATGCATTGACTCATAAGGACTGTATTCTCCTACCATTGCACGGCGTGTAGTCACAGTACATGCGCCCGATAGGCTGATACTCACACTTTACAGCATACCTACCTGCATCTACCCAGCAGAGGTCTCTCGGCTGTACTCTAGCCCGAGGCCAATCACCAGCTTTTCTCTCCTCAAAGACCCTGAAAAGAGTAATGGCCTATTCTTCCCGCTGTGTCTTACACTCAAGCACGCTTATTCAACCCTACAATCTAAGTCATCGTTGCCCGGGAGTCCAAGAGTCAAAGCCCTTTCCTCCTCCTCCCACCAAAAGAGGAAGCTCAATCACAAATGTACAATGCCGATGACCGGACCTATGTCAATGCTTCAAAAAGGTCACAACACGAGGGCACAGGACGGCTGTGAGGTCTGTGAAACCTTACAAGAACAATAAGCGCTCGACCAACAAAACCGTCTATCATCGGTAAAGCCGTTACAAGCGTCGCCACCGAATAAACTTTGCCTGGAACAACTGGGGCTGTTGGGAGGCTTATATTATCAGCTGTAGTGGTATCAGTAGCACTTTGCCCAGTGAAAGCTACGTTGCAGTGGCGATAGAATCTCGTCTTTTATTGTTACATCTGAAATCCTGTGCCGTTTTGAACGAACGCTGTGGTTCTTCATTCCGGATTGATCTTTGGTTCATCGCACAGCCTCTTGATCCTCCTTGTCGCCAATCGGCTTCCCTCCGACTCGGCAGTCTTTGCCCTGCAAGCATGAACCTCGCAACATCTTGTCCTCCACTATGTTGACTGTGCCTGATCCTTCAATAGCCTCCATTATGCATTCTTTCAATAGCTCGGGCCTTGAGAGTTAATGGCCGCCATCCGCATATCGATATACTCAGTAGCGCTCACAGGCTCATACTTCTTCGGCCTATCCGGTCCCCAACACCCAGGCACGCAGTCAACCGTCTTGTCCCTATCTACCCCGCAAAAGTACGCAATCGAATATCGTGCCCTTGTCATGCGTCCCTTGGGATCACCCTCTTCCTCTCCTTCTGCCAGAGGTGGCGCCACGACTCTGTGCATCGTCGACTTGAGCTCGTCATTGCTCCAGCGCATCATCAAGTCCGCGATGTTGACCACCGCCGTGCCGGGAATATACGGCACAGGATTAAAGTTTCCCTTCTCGTAGATATCTTCGACCTCCAAGCCACCAACATCGTCCTGGAATAAGATTGTGATGGCTCCAAAATCGGTATGTGCTGCGATTCTTTCCGCTTTGCCTTGTCGGAGAATCTCCTCCTCGATGGGTGGGTAGTGCAATAGCCGAATTTGGTTGTCCCTGTTCCTATGATAGTCCACGAAGAAGTCCCTATCCAGTCCCATGCCAATGGCAATAAGCCTCAAGATTTCTATCTCAGCCGTATAAAGCGTGTCGTAAAATTCCACAAAGTACTCTCGGAAGCCGGGCAGCACAGCCGGCGGAGGCCAGACATTGAACATGACATCGTCATCTTCACGTCCTATATCGAACGACTCCTTGACATCCGGAACCTTGCGCTGTTTCGTAATGGACGCTTCATCAAATATCATTTGTGAGAGTTTTTCACGTCCAATGCTCGAGTACCCCCGCTGATGCCATGTTGCCTCTGGATGAGGGGCCTTGTCCTTGTCGCTCTGCGGTAGGGCAAAAAATTGCCGACTCTAAAGGGATTTGTTTATTAGTAGACGAGCCATAATGAATGGACATATTTACCACCTGTAGCAAATGAGGAGCGCCAACTTACCCATCGAAATGCCTCACTCAAGGTATCTTCGGGTATGCTATGGTTTTTCACGTATGCAAAACCCACATTCCTGAATGCCTCATACAATTCCTTTGCAGTCTTCGCCGTAGCCTCGTCGGAGCCGATACGGGACGGCGCGAGATCGATGATGGGGATGCTCATGTTATAGTTGGCGACGAGCAGCTCGGTGAGAACTGAAACTAATATAGGTGGAATGAGATATTGCTTCACCTATTATTGCTCATTAATATTTTCTGGTTTTTATATGCAAGTATGCAATGGAAATATGCCCCCCTGGCGTTGCTGCCCGTCTTGACTGGAGTGAGTGTCTTGAAAGCTACCAATGGAATAGAAGCCCCTCACCCATTGGCAACTTTGTATTTTCCAAGACATTTAGTACTTTCGTACCCACATCACCATTACCGGGTGGAGTAGTAAAATGCATTCATTCTATAGTGCCATCAAACGAGTAGCTGCCACAAATTTGTTCCATTGTAGCGTCCTGCATATACTATTGCTTTTTTGTCACCGAATAGGCCATGAATATTTCATACAATTGTAGGATTGGTGTGTTGAGGATGTGGCATAAATAGCAGTAAGCATTTAAAAGCGAAATCAAATACAAATGGACGTCATATTGAAACCTATACTTGTTTAGCTATTGAAGGGATAATTGTGGTGATCTCGGTATACCGAATCAAGTAAACCTATATCACATATATTGAAATATTCATGCTGTACTGCTGGTGTACATGGTATTCAGCTTTCAGTCCACCCATTAGAGGAAAAGATTAGCCGCAAGGTAAGACCCACGGCGATGTAAAACACTAAGTTGTTATATTCAAGACACTGTAATATGTAACAAATAAGATACAGAATTCTAAACGACATTATGATCTAACTACTCCATTCTTCCATCATTGCAACAGATGACAAAGTATCTGGGTGTTTTGGTCCAAGAACCCGCTGTGAAGCCTGGACACATTTCTCCATCAATGCCATGGCATCTGCAAGTCGGCCTTGAGCTTTCCAAGTAAAAGCAAGGTTATTCATGCTAGTTAATGTATCGGGGTGATCTATCCCAAGCTTTATCTTGCGAGCCTCCATCACCTGTATCTCTAGCCTCTCAGCCTCATCCCATCGACCTTGGTTCCCATACATTAATGCTAGGTTAGCTATGCTAGTCAATGTATCGGGGTGATCTACCCCAAGCTTTATCTTGCGAGCCTCCATCACCTGTATACCTAGCCTCTGAGCCTCATCCCATCGACCTTGGTTCCAATATGTTGATGCTAAGTTAGCTATGCTAATCAAGGTATCAGGATGGTCTACCCCAAGCTTTATCTTAAAAGCCTCTATTACCTGTATCTGTAGTTTCTTAGCCTTATCCCATCGACCTTGGTGCTTATATGTTAACGCTAGGTTATCCATACTAGTCAATGTATCGGGGTGATCTACCCCAAGCTTTATCTTGCGAGCCTCCATCACCTGTATACCTAGCCTCTGAGCCTCATCCCATCGACCTTGGTGCTTATATGTTGACGCTAGGTTATTCATACTAGTCAATGTATCGGGGTGATCTACCCCAAGCTTTATCTTGCGAGCCTCCATCACCTGTATACCTAGCCTCTCAGCCTCATCCCATCGACCTTGGTGCCTATACGTTAATGCTAGGTTAGCTATGCTAGTCAATGTATCGGGGTGATCTACCCCAAGCTTTATCTTGCGAGCCTCCATCACCTGTATACCTAGCCTCTCAGCCTCATCCCATCGACCTTGGTGCCTATACGTTAATGCTAGGTTAGCTATGCTAGTCAATGTATCGGGGTGATCTACCCCAAGCTTTGTCTTACGAGCCGCCCATGCTTTATGAGCCATACGCTCTGCAATATCATATCTACCTTGCTCCTTCGCATACCGCCCCCCATTGTGTAGAAGAGTAGCCCAACTATCCAGCCCGATATCACTTGGCCGATAATTCACGGCAGCTTCAACATGTGCAAAGAGCGTTCGACAAGTTGCCCAATTCTCATAATTTCCATTCGGGAACGCCGCTGCCATCCGCTCAATAAATTGCAGCTTAAACGTCTCCTGCAGTCCAGAGACTTCCAGGGTCTTCCTTGTGGATAACTGCACGAGTCCGTGCATCTTAAATATGTCTCCTTGCTCGTTCACTGTAATGAGACAGTAGTCTTTCAGCATCGCTACATCATCCTCGAATTTGTCGTCTGAGTCGTCTGAGACGGTGCTCATATCGTCGCTACTGTCCACTCCCGAGTCTTCTGCCTCATCAAGATTATTTGCCTGTGTTACATTTTTAGCCTGTTTGGGAGGCTTAAGCAGTTCCTCAGGGATACCTTGCGAATCAAAGAAGCTCATAAGTGATAAGAGATCGGCCGCAGATAGTCTTTTAGAGCGGATATAGTCAAAGGATATCTGCCAGGTCGTGAGAATAGCATTCGATGCGCCTCCATCTCGACGAAGATCACCAGCATCATGCCCCAGAAGTCGAAATTTCTTCCGCTCGCTCGCTTGGAATTCGGCCAAATACTTCTCGAGCGAACTTCGCGGTGCCCGGGCTTGTATATAAGCTGCTGCTTGGCTGATGGCCAGTGGGATATATTCGAGTGCTTTTATAAGATTAGTCGCCGCGGTTTCATCTGAGAGCGATTCCAATCTCCTCTCTAGGAGAATAAGAGCATCCGCCTCCGTCATAGGCCCAATCTCAATCACGTTGCTGGATTTGTTTCCAGTCAACCTGGAAGCCAGGTTTCTATCGCGAGTGGTGATGACAATGGATCCATTTTGACTCTGTGGCAAGTATGTTGCAAACGGCTGTCTATCAGAAGAATTTCCGCTCGTTTTGAAGAATACATCGTAATCGTCGGCGCTATCGAGGACCATGAACCATCGGCCATGGTGTTTGTTGGACAGCCAATTATACACAAGCTGGGGAATGTTGGCCTGAGATTGATTCCGTCCGCGTAGCTTGACGGCGTCTGCAATCGCTTTGAAGCCTTCTTCGACGCGCGCCTGGGTGCCAGCGTGAATCCAGAATACCCATGTCTCGGGCTGGCTCGCCGCAATCCGGTGGGCGAACTCGATGGCCAGCTGCGATTTGCCGACGCCGCCCAGTCCCACAAGGGCTATACGGCCTGCTTCTTTGGAGCATTGTTGATCAATGTGGTTAAGAATGTCTCCACGATCGACGAAATCGGGATCGCGGCAAAAAGGGATCGATGCGAATGGCACTGGCGGCGTTTCGGGTCGTTCTAAGCATGTTGGTGTTAGTATATATATTGGCTTAGCTTTGCATAGGCGGTACTTCTTACCTCCCCCAGAGAAATTGTTGATGAGTGTTCCCCCAGAGACTTGTTGGCTTGCGACAACATTGTGCCCTTGGGTGCTCCCAACCGTGACGTTTCCGCTCGACATTTTGGGTTTTGTTATTGTAAAGTCGATATAAGTTAGACTGTCTTTGTTTTCTGTGTATGGCTTATCGTTTGAAGTAGTATTGCGATTTTCTTTTTTATATATTGTCAAACTGCTCTGAAAACAATGAACATATGCCAGACGGATGACAAGCAGACGACTTCCAGACCCAAGTGCAGCTGTATTCAGGATCGGGCTGCCCCGCCCATTGCTGCCCTACGAGTTTCGGTGTGAGGGGGCTTGACAAACATACGGCGGGCATTACTGCCTGATTGGATGCTCGAATTACTTCTTGGAGATATCCTTGTCTGCCTTAGTAATTGGTTGATAACTGTTGCTGCCTCGTATATTTTTAGTCGGCCTTGTTTTGTTTCCTTTGCAATGCTATCACTTTGTCTGTGCACACTTAATATTCAATCCAAGTACAGAGGTAGACGTCAATTATGTTCGAAACTGTATAATCGAAAAAAAAGAATCCAGAGCTCTACACTCAGTGCCAGCAGTCGCCCTCGCCATATCTTATATGCTCCCCCAGAGGCTCCTGAGCTTCCTTCGGCAGAAGCATGTCACCCGGGTATGTATTCAATGCCTGCCGTACTCCCAACTCCTTTCCTATATAAACAAGAATTCCCTCGGCGGCAAGTCTATGCTCTGGCCGCCCCGATGGGATGATGAAGATGCAAATCAGGGGCCAAATAACCTTCAAGGCATCGAAGAGAACCTTGGGCGATTTGTCTTTGCCTTTTGCAAGAGGCCCAAGTGCCTGTGGCACGCTCTCGAGAATTCCTTCGGCTCCGCTATGGACCTGCTGCAGACAAAAAGCCCGATGCTCTCTGAGCTGTTCAAGAGGTATGGGGCACGCCGGGTAGTGTGTCAAGAAATTAATTAGGAGTTGCATGATGTGATAGCCTTTGACACATGCGGAATGCTGCAAGTTGATCATGTAAAGGTCCAATACGTGAGTTCCGAGATCTGAATCGATATAATCTTGGAGCTGCTGCTGAGCCTCGATCATGCCGTTGAAAAGAGTAGGGAATTCCCTAGAGCCGCCTGGGAAATCCCGTCGACGAAGGATGCTAAGAATACGGGACTGGATTGTCGAGAACTTGGCGATGAATTTGGAGACGTAGAGGGTCAGGCCTTCACCGGGGTACAATGTCTTTTCTATAATATCAAACCATTCGTCGGTTTCAGGCGGACACTCAGTACTGGTCACGAGGCATTGGATTTGCTACGTTGGTCAGCATAAACTATACACTGAATGAGATAGTTTACCTACCACCATATTATAGGCTGGCCAAAAGGATGTGCGACCAGTAGCCGTATAAAGGGGGGCTGTGCCTCTTGATTTGAGAATGCTATATAGACCCCTGGTATGCAGATGCCATGGACTGTGAGGCTGCATGCGACTCAACGAGCCAACAAGTAACTACGGGCGAGTAAGTAATGAACAGGAATGATGAGGGGAGATGTAGGTTGTCGAATACCTCATAGCTAGCAAGAATCCAGACCGTAGCAAGAACATCGTCTCTGTTGGTCCCCTCAGGAGTCGTCAACGCCTGACTCACTGAATACAATGTCTTGCCAAGGTAAGAGCCCAACTCTTTTTGCGTCTCGGTTTCAGAACCTTTATACCTTGCAGTGGGGTTGCGCAGGTTGGTGATGTAGGTACGAGAAAAGAGATGGGCAGCCCAAGTTAGGGGGCCATTGTTTCCCTGGTCGCGGTATATGTTCTTGATGAAATCAAGGTTGTCATAGACATTAAGAAGAATAGGGATGGATTGGTTAGTCCAGTGCTCAAACAGAGGTCTGGTGAGCGTCAGAGCGGCGCCAAGATCGACATTATCATCGGCATTGGTGTTGAATTGGTTTACAAGGAATGAATCAATAAAGAGAAAGTCTCCGTCATCAGCGAGAGTTGGTGTTGAAATGTTGGACTCTGGTGGTACAGGACTTGGATTATGGTCACTAGCATTGCCTGGTGGTGATGGCTGTTGACGCTTCTTGCGTTTCTTAACTGCTGTAGGATCGGCGTTGCGAAAGACGAGTTCCTGCTGATCTCGATATCCAGGACATTCAGTCCCGTACTTGATGCATCTTTGACATTGAGGACGGCCAAGGTCGCACTAGAAACATTGCCAAGAGTTTGACATGTTAGCAAATGGGCCAACATCCTCCCCTCGGGGCTGCAGATCCACCACCACTACGTAACGAGCTGATAATGCGGGTGTTGGGGGAGAAAAAAAGAAGAAGTGAACCCTCACTGACCTTGACACGTCGTTGGCGACACAAGTGACAGTCTCGGCTTGGTTTGCCTGTGTTTGGCATGGCTGCATGAACTTGGTATTGACACACACGCACACTCACACAGGATTCCAAAGAAATCTTCAACGTTCAAATTAAGAAATGAATTCGAGCAAGTGGTGGGCGATTTAGACCATTTCATCATGAATGAATCCTTCAGAGAGGAGGGGACACGATGGCCGAAAAGGGTAATGCATTCGAGCAAAGTCGCCCGGCGGTGCCCATCCACAGCCACATGGTCGCAAATTACAGTGCATACGGCTTAGCGTGGGGAGTTAGAGGGGGAGGAGGAGTCTCTCCAGTGCTCTACAGTGCAGCTTACTGCATCCATGATCCATTACGACCGCTAAATCGTGCTCGGCAATGGCCCGGAATTTAGTAGACTGATGGAGTAAAATAGGGCAGTGTTCACTGTAACCTAAGCGGCCTCCTGCATGGATGTGGGTTTTACTATAGCAGACCTTGCATTAGTTCGTCAGGATCCTTCTACTTGTGCGAATTCTGTGAATGGAAAACAAAGCCTCCTCTCCCGAGACCTTCAGACGGCCCGGCAATAGGAATTGTGTAATCAACCATCGAGATAAGCATGCACTCACTTCGTCGTGAGTATGACCTCATACCTTCGGGAAAAAGAAATACTAGCTGCTCGTATTCAATGTGCGGGCAATTCAGAGGCCTATGAATACATTTCATACATTCACATGAGTGAACGCACAACGTGTGCATCTCCATGTCAAAGGCAAGGATCAGAAATTCCTGATGCACGCTACTGTAGATTCACCTAGCCATACACATGTTGACGTAAAGTTGGCTGGATTCTTGCTTCTCGTGCAGGTCAAGCCTCAAGCCATTCATCGTCTTCTTTTTCTTTTCCTAAACTTCGGCTTTCAATTCTAATATTAACACAAGTAGGCGCGGCTTGTCCATCTTTGCCTCTTAAATGCTATTGATTTGCAACTAATCATCCCAGGGGAGAAGAAGAAAAACGCTAGTATTATGGATGCAGCCGAGTCCGCGAAGCAATCGCACCCCCCAGCCTCAATGGAACCTCCGCTGGTTTTTGATCCCGAAGGAGACCTCATCCTAGCCGTGGGCCCCAACCCCAGCAAGGAAATGAAGATTGATTCCAATACCCTTTGCCGAGTATCGCCAGTCTTTAAAAGCATGCTGAGAGGCAATTTCACCGAAGCAAAGCCTGAGTCTGGTGAATGGCGTATTACGCTCCCCGAGGATAACGTCGAGGCTTGCATCATTGTTCTAGATATGGTCCATTGCCAGCATCAACTTACGCCGGACAATCCTTCAGCGGAAGAATTCTCCAATATCCTATTGTTTACAAACAAATACGACATGACACGCATAGTAAGGCCAGTTGCTAAAGGCTGGTTGTCGTCCATATTTTCCGAAAAGTGGCCAAGCTACACAAGCAAAGGATTACAGGCCTGTCTCTTTATAACTTGGGAGCTCGGTCTTTCGACACATTTTGGCAAAGTAGCGCATGTGATTGCTTCTCAATGCACCCTAGACGAAGACGGACTCCTCCTTGATGTGGAGGGCAGGCAGTTTTTTGCAGAGGGATATCATCCCTTCAACGCACACTCTATGGTTGGTGAGCTGAATCTGATACTGCTCAATAGTATTAAAAGCACCTCTAACTAACATCTTAAAGAGAGGTTAAATCAGCGCCGACTTGAATTGATCGATATCATTATTGAGGCATGCCATGGTTTGATTACAGAATTAATATTTAAAAGAACGAGCTGTCAGCGTTACTCAGATATCCAAAGAGAAGGAATACAATGCAATAACATTCAACTCGGTAATATTCTTGCAGGCTCGGCGTTGCAAGGCATCGGCAATCTCTTTAAAACAGAACGAATCAATGATTTCCCCACCAGGACTGTTTCAAGTATCATGCAACGTCTTCACCACGTTGTCAACTACACGAATAAATACAAATTCAGCAATTATCATGCTTCTTGCTCCCCTTTAGGCAAAAAGCTCCTAGATATTCAACAAGCTTTACAAGATCTACCCGGTGCAGAGTCATTACACTCGGACTATTTCAAGGGCCAATTAGCCAAGATTGGACTGAAGTTGCCTTATGTTGAACCGCCAGAATAGAACATGACAAAGTCCAACACTTTAGGTCCTCGTATCTCTTAAAAAAAAATTACCCTACTAATATTAATAGGAGGAATTCGCATTACGCTCAAACGATTTATGTCACAATCTACTTTGGGCCTGTTGGATACTTGAGTATACCTTAGTGATGATTTCCTGGTCTTTGTGTCGATCCCCGTGGTTCATTCTTGTATTTGGCCAATTTGAGCATCAGGTACTGGCATCGAAATGCAAGATGAGCATTTGTATTGACTATATCTTGGACGTGGTGGAAGTCCATGACAAAAAATAGCTTCTTTTTTTTCCTGAAAAATAATCTCAACCTGGCTCATATAATGGCACCGTCACCAGATTTCTTCAACAACGCTGCTACACAACATCCGAGGCCAACCAAGGGTTTAACCGAGAAATTTTGTTGGATTCATGAGTCCTATCGATCTACCTATGTGCAGATTGTCAACAGAGAACTAATTGCCGGGGTTCGATGGGCGGAATAGAGTGTCACTACGTAAATAACCTGAAGAAGCAAGCAAAGCGGATGGAGATTTGGATATCTGGGAGGACTTTGATGAGGTGCATGATACTGAAGCGCCCAGCAACAGCCGCCTAAGACCCAACATAGTCAATAAAAATAGAAGAGAAAGGCCTTTGTATAAATTAAATTACCTTTTGATCTACTGATTTCTTTCTCCCTCCTCTCAGTGACTGCTGGCTTCTTTATTTTGATGTCGGTTCTTAGCCTACCTAATCGGAGCCCAATCAGTCGATCCAGCTGAATGGGCCCCGTTGTGCATCAATGGTTGGGAGGACTGCAAAACAAAATATTTCCTTCCGGTCCTGGTAAAGATACACCATTCCATCAAATTATAATAAATAGCAGATTTTATGTTTGATAGAATTAGTTTATTTATTATCACTTCTTAACTTTATCATTCTTAATAGCGAATGATATTATAAAGATCAATACTTAGGCTATTTGTTGTACGGGAATATCGTTTTGTGGTCCGTTTTTCTTCGCACTGATTGATAGGTCCACGTTAGTTGTACTAGGGGAGGGCCGCCTGCTGCACTTCCTTGATACACGGGTTAATCATCCATCCAGCGTCCCTTCACTGCAATTTTAGTGTTGAAGGGGCAGATGCATTTATATGAGAGGATAGATACCATTGGTTAAACACAACCAATTGCCATTTCATCCCTTCACTGCAGTTTTAGCCTCAAAGGAGGAAGAGTCTTGTTCCAGGTACGTACTGTATCTTACATCAAGTATATCCATGCATTTCGCAGGGCATTATATATAGATGATTTAACCGTTTCTTCTCTAATTTGTTTTTGATAGTATTTGACGTATTTGGTGTTGCTACTCCATGTATTGCAACAGATACCCAGGTATACCATATCCAGCTAGACACTCCCAAGTATTCAGATGAACAAGCTGGCCGATGGTGTCCCCAGTCAGATTAGGAACACAATTATATGCATTGAGATAATAAAATAGAAGAAACAGTTAAATTTTCAGTTGAATAAATCGTACAGAGTCATCATGTATTTTTCTTCTCTCTGTAAATGCACCTCATTTTCTCTGAAGGCTAAACCACGGGGGCACACAGTTGCCCAGTCCCGTAACCCTGACTGCAGCAAATCAGTTTCCATCCAAAGATATTCGTTTGTGCCTTACCTCTGCCTTACTTTCATTTCCGTCATCATCTCTCTTGCTTCTCTAGAATTCAACATTCAAAAAATGAAGAGGAAGAATCCCAATCAAACGGAGGGTGCCCAAGCTGCCAAACGCCCGCTTCTAGTGAATGATGAAGCATTCAGTAAGCTTCGGGAGGTCGATCCCGAGGGAGACCTCATCCTATCCGTGGGCTCTGACCAGTCTCGCGATCTAAGAGTTGACTCGAGGGCGCTTTGTCGGGCATCTCCAGTCTTCCACAGAATGTTGAAGGGCAACTTTGCCGAGGCGAAGCCGGAGCATGGCGACTGGCGTGTTAGGCTCCCAGACGACCATCCAGACATCTGCACAATCATTATGGATATTGTCCACTGCCGGAATTCAATAGTTCATAATCCCAGCACTGATAATATAGCTGATTACTTCGACATTCTACTATTTACGAATAAATATGACATGAGTCGCTCGCTGCGACTGGCCGCCAGGGAGTGGCTGCCACCCATCCTTTCCAAGCCTACATCGCATTTCGGGCTTGTTGACTTGAAAAACTGTCTATTCATAGCATGGGAGACTGGCCATGAAACGTTCTTCAAGCACGCGGTGGCCGCGTTGGTCGAGGAATGTGCTGTGGACGAGCATATGGCTATCGTAGATTCGTCAGGGGATCCAATATTCGGGGAGTCATCTCCGCTTGATGCAACATCCTTGGCTGGTAAGTATTAGTAGAACCCCTTAGCTACTTTATAGCTTCCTCTCTTTTTTTAATAGCAGCTTCTTGACTGACACCCTAAAGAAAGCCTTGCTCAACGTCGCCTTGAAGCCTTCGATATAGTTCGTGAGAAATGTCGAGCTCTGACCAGGCGACTCATGTTTGAGAGCAACACCTGCACGTGGAGGGGCCACAACAGTGAAAAAGCTCACAAAAAGATCTGCAACAACCTTGCGCTTGGCACCATCATGGCCAGTTCGGCATCCAGGAAGCTGCATAAGCTCTTTACCCTGACGGAACACCAAGACTTTGGGGACTTGTCCATTACAGAGATTCTGGATACTCTGCATGACATCGGTGACTTCAGGGGCGCAACATCTTCTATTAGTCGGGGGTGGCACCAGAACCACGAGAAGTGCCTGCCTTTGGTTGCGACGGTGAACGATATCCATGCGACTATAGATCACCTACCTGGTTTACATCTTCCCTATGTGGATTACCTAGAGAAGCAACGTGTCAAGGTCGGTATCTGGGACAAAGAGGAGAAATAGGGGGGACATTCTGCATCATAACTTCTTGCATACTAGTTATTTCTAATCCCCTTACTTACCATAGAGGCAGCCTCATGATTGCGAGCGTTGAGGCCAGCCTGGTTCCAATATCCCTCACTTAATCAAATTGTTTGTCAGCCGTTTCTCACCCAGCAAGTACATGATCAAGGACCCCCAACATGATCAATTTCCCAATTCGGCCGAGACCAAGCTCCTGACTGGCTGCTCTCCGTCTCACCCCCTCCCTCTCCCCCCTCCTCTCCACCGTCTCACTTACACGCCAATCCTACGAAGCAAAGCCCTCCACACTTTTCTCTCTCTTTCCACTATTTATTCCCCTCCTTTTTCTTCTTCCTTCTCTTCTTCTTCTCCTTTCTTTTTTCCCTCCCTTTTTCACATCTTAAGACCCTCAACGATCCAAACCCTCAAAACTTTACCAAGAAAACACCCCATCATCATCATGTCTCACTACTCTGAGAAGAAGGATCTCTTCCCCATGCAAGGCGGTTGCCCCTGCGGCCACATCCGCTACCAGCTCACCTTGCCCCCTCTCCTCGTCCACTGCTGCTACTGCACATCCTGCCAGCGTCAGACCGGCAGCGTCTTCGCCATCAACGCCATCATCGAATCATCTGCCATCTCTCTCCTTCCCTCCTCCCCTCCTACTGCACCCATGTCCAAGGCTGATGCCTCAGACTCTTCTTCCCCGCCTCCTGCTCCTCCTCGTTTAGGCTTACTCTCCGCCTACGCCCATCTCACCAATGCCACCCACGTAGCTACTCCCAACGAGTCGGCTGCTCCTGAGCCTGTTCTCGTCGCTGTGCCTTCGGAGTCTACCGTCGGCCAAACCATCGCCCACTGCCCCGTCTGCCACGCCGGCCTGTGGAGCCACTGCGCCGACGGTGGGCCTACCACAGCATACATCCGGGCCGGCACCCTCGACCGTGCCTGGGAGCTCGAGCCGGATGCGCACATCTTTACTCGCAGCCGCAGAGACTTCATCACCATTGACGATAGCAAGCCTCAATTCGAGGGGTATTATCAGCCCAACAGGGACGCCTTTTACAGACCGGAGACGTCGTCACGAGTGGAGGCACTCAGGGTGAAGCAGGATGCCTGGAGAGCTCAGCTTAAGGCAGCCCTCACTTGACAGGGGAGATTCGAGATGATAAAGGGGGTCAGAAGGAGCTATATACCTACTTATGGGAATGAGTTAGTCTAGTTTTACAGCTTATCATGTCAATGCTAGAAATGATTCAAGTGAGAAGTATATACTCAACATATGTCGTGAATATTCTCTTTTCTTACAGTGTCAACACGCATCTTCAAAGAGTCCAAACCTACAGACAGTATGATAGAGTGGCTTCACAACTTCAATAGCAACGTACATATGCGAGGCTTCAACACGCCTGAACTCAGTAGGCGTGGCCGGTTGGCTTCGTAAGGATTGAGTCAATACGAACCGAAATTCACCATAGATCCCTCGAAGCATAATTGAAGCTGACCAGCTGAGACTTTTAGACAAGCCTATGACAATCCAGTGCGTATACACTTGCCGAGCAATTGTTTGTCGGGATAGCTGGCTTGCAGGTATGATAGTGATGGGACTATGGATCCGATATCGTTTGGATCTTGTTAATGAAAGATAAATAGTGGTATTAGGTAGTCACCCTACCTCCTAGCCCGTGGGTTTAGTTCTTTTAATGTTCTCATCAAAGTCACAGAAAAACATGCCGAACTCCATTCAGCCTTAACAATCTCCAAGCTACGTCTATGGTAACTGGTAGGATCGACAATGGCCAGTAAGACAAATAAGCCAGGTTCCAAAATGCAACAATGGACACGCCCTTGACTCATGGGGATGCCTTTGTCAAAGGCTACGGAAATGAGAGGCGGTTTGAAACTAAAGAAGATTGATGACTAATACTGGATATATATTTTTCAGATGATGGAAACTGTCGGGCCCTTGATAGCATTTGAGTGATATTACGTTTCTATATCAATGGCCATATCATGATATCCACTTTTGACCAGAAACACCAGTCCCAGTTCTTAACAGCCCCGGCTGTAGCAAAGTCCTTTGTCGGTCCATCATGGTACTGGACATGTCTTTATCTTGGGTGGATGTGTCTTGGGTGGACGGTTCCACCCTTTCCGTCCACCCATATCCAGGAGAGTTGGTCGCCTTCCAGTTTGGTACTTATCTTGACATAGACAGGGGCAAGACTGTGCCGATACGTGGGGATCATAGGTTCAGATGAGTCGGAGTCTCTGGCAGCCTTTCGACGCTGCCGCTTGGAGGACGGCAGGTCCCTACCAAATCCTCAACGTAGGACAAGAGTGGTTCCTGATTTAGGACACAGCGTGACGCAGTGAGAATGGTTCGAGGGCCAACGAGACTACTGGTACAGACTGGTCCATTAATCGTCTTTATGCTGACAATAAAAGGGAACTCATTGTCCTGGGCCGTTTCGACCGTTGTAACGCCGCAAGGGCTTGTCGTCCATGTCGGCACGAGCAATGCAGAAGAAAATGGATGCGACAAGTAACACAACGTGAGAAGTTCAAAAAAAAGCTCATTCTGGGTTGAGTCGTGAGGTTGTCAAAGTTGGGGTGGAAGAAGTTGCTTGGGTTCGAACATGATCCTATATCGTGAGCAATACAGAGGGGGGAGGCCTTTTATACTTCAAATCTTGAAGCGTCTCGACACTACCATTGGTTTCGATGTGATAAGACACAAAAAGTCCGGTCATCAACACTATGGTTCCAATCTTTGGTCGTAGAATTCAATGACAGAATGAACAACAAGTTGTTATGGCTCTGTGACTATCTCAGCAAAACTAAGCCTCCGAGACAATCACCACTTGGTCGATCGGCTCTCACCCCGCAGTCTAGTCTCATCACCTTACCATCGCCTAATGTCTTCTATGTCATACTGGTCCTCGGAAACACCACCTTTAAACTGGTCATTACATCCATCCCTGATCTCCACGAGAAACCCTCGATTGCATTAAGGGATCTTGACCCCGATGTGCATATTTCCACCCCTGGCCATAAACGACGACATATCCCAGATCCAAAGGAACGCAAGCAGACCACACGTCGTGAATAATAGCTCCAACCAAGAGAGAAGCAAGTTAAGCTGGGATGGAAAGCCTACCATGGAAAATCACCGATATAGAAACACGGCATCACTCAAAGGTCATCAACACAGGAGACTCCATCATCTGAAAGAATATATTCAATGTTTGTCTGTCGTAAGTTTTCTTTTTCGACTGCCTCTCATTCCTGCAGCCTCTGAAAAGGCATCATTATGAGCCAAGGGGGTATCCATTCCGCCGCTTTACCAAGTTACTCTTGCATGGTATATGGTACAAATACTTATGTGGTAAAAAAAAGAAAAAGAAACAAAGATTCCGTAGGTGACCACGGGCACCAACGCCAAAAGAAAATGTCATGAACATGCCTGTCTTTTTCTTCCCCTTATTAGGCATTGTACCCTGTTTTTTTTTCCGACTTTGAAATAAAAAAAATGAATGTGAGTTGTCCCTATTTTTTCCCCTTTCCTCAATACCAAAAAAAGCCCCAAATTCCGCCATCCTGTCCGTATTACGTGAAGAAGGAATGTACGCATAGAGATCCTAGGACCTCACCAGCGTCATTCAGGCTGCTGTTGGCAGATCATTAGAAGTTAAGAAGAGAGCATCTCAAGATGCCTGCCCGTAATCCAACCTGAGGAGCAGAGAGAAACAAATAAAGAAAGAAAGAGGGAACTAATGATAGTGTAGTAGTGATCAACGGTCATGTATCGACGGTTGTATTAACATAGTATTCGCAGTGAAAGATGATTCGCTTGCAAAACTGAAATGAGGCCGCAAACGCCAAAGGTACACAATCTTGATGCGATGGTAATTGCAAGGTTGACTGAGCAAGTGTCATGATGGATCAGTCTACCACTGCTTGCGTGGCTGCTAGCCATTAACCTTACGGAAGCCTTCCACAGTAAGCAGAGGTACTTCCACGTTGTTGAGTCCGAGAATGCCTTCATCACGGCGTCGTTCAACGAAATTGTTGCACTCTGCAACCACCAAACTCCACTCCGCAAGTGATCGACCCGAGTAAACTGAGGTTTTGTGGTATATGCCGGCTGGCTTGATAGGCTGAGTAATAGATTCCACGACTTGGCCTGCTTCAAACTGAATCCCCGAGCTGCTAACGCTTGAAAAGCTAGCCAATCTGTCTGAGTGAGGAGTAGAAGTACCGCTGATAGCAGTTGATTTGAATACTGCAGGGTTTTCTTCAGAAGTTCTGTTAAAGCTAATCGATGAAGATCTGCGGCGGCTCTCTGATGGGGGAGAGTCAAGTGGGCTTGCGTTTCTTGCCGCGTGAATCAACCCACTCTGGGAACCTCCAGAGACAGTTCGCATAGGCGCAGGGAGACTTGCCGGTGGCAGTGGTGGACTTCCACCTCGTGATCGGACGCTGACTCTTGCCTGGGCTGGTGTGGGGAGGCGTGGGCGTACGAGAACACGTTCTCGCAAAGGCATGGGTGGCTGTTGCCATCCTAGAGTGAACTTGAAAACATACTTTGGCTCCTCAAAAACTGGTGATGAACGGCCAGAGTCACTGGATTTGGTTGATTTCGGTGGAGGGGTTGGCCCAGGTCGAAGACGAGACTCTGCTACCTCACGTCGTGCACTCTGAAGTTCGTCGTCCACAGATTGTCTTGTTGGAACTGCATCAGCTGCTGAGCTCTGACTAGAGTTGTTACCTGTCAAAGACAGCACTTTGCCCAGAAGAGACCATCGCTTCTTGTTATCGTTCTTTGCAAGAGTGCTATCAGAGATACCATCTCCGGGAAGCAAGTCTGTATTTGTAATCTTAGCAAAAGAATCGAAGCCCATAAATAGCCCTGGCTGAGGTGCGTTGACCTCCTGCCGAATGATGATAAACTTCTTTCCTAGGGTTGGAGACATTGGCGCTGTAGAAGGCCCGCTACGGCCGGCTTCATCGGCTGTTTGCTTGAGATAAATATAGTGAGACCATACTGTTTTGAGTCTCTCCGCTACCAGAAGAAAGATTTCCCTATTCGTCTTGTTAGTATGATGTATCTCCAAACCCGAAATTATCGACTCACAAATCAACCTCATTTGGACTCCCCCTGTCCCGGCAGATTCTCCAGCAAAGCAAACGTTGATAATATGCTCGTACCATGGGGCACCAGTTGTTGAAGAAGGCATTGAAGGTCTCCTCAGTGAGCAACCAATCGCGGCACAAGAGCAGCTTCCTCCTTGGATCCTTTGCCACGGCATCCCAGATAGTATAGATAAAGGAGAGCATGCGGACCTCCGACATGGTGTTGAGCGAGGTTAAAACCTTCTTGCAGACGTCAAACCAAAATGTCCAGTCAATATAAGATTTAGCGCTCGCGCTTGTCTCAAACTCATTGTAAATCATCAAGGCTTCTTCCAGAAAGTCGCACAGAGTGAAACAAGAATTGCTGTTATACCGTGAGGTTCTACATGTAGCACCCTTCATCATGGCGGCAAACGCTTCCGCAAATGTATGTCTCGCCCCTTTAAATTTCGGTGTATCGTCTGAGAGAACATCTTTCAATAAGATGACCAATCTATTTTCAGACATCCCCTTCATTAAATTGGTCGGTGGCAGGCGCATTGCCAGAGCCGATGCATCGGCACTTTGTACAGAATCGATTAATGGAGCCCCGTATGCGGCCTCGGCTGTGGTTTGTCGATGGATAGTAGCGTCAAATGTGGAGAGCAATTGTGCATGAACAAGAACAAATGCAGGTGCCCTGGCTTTCTCGGTCAAGGGCAGGCCAGGCGGCATAAACTGGTCAGAAAGGACGTGGAAATATTTGCAGAAAATGAAGAAGAGATCAGTATCACGACCCTTCCAACGTGCGACCCAAGGACCTGTCCACGGAATTCGAGCCACAAGCATTGGCATTTTAGGAATGTGTTTCAAGGTTTCCCACATGCTTCTAGGGGAAGTCCAGCCGAACGTGCTCAGCTTAGGCGGGAACAAAGCCACAATATCGTCGCTTTCTCCCGAATCCTTGCGAGGGAGTTTGAACTCATCGCCAGCTCGTCGAATCAAATCAGGCGTCAAGCCCCAAAGTCGAACTAGAATATCAGAGACCCCGGGGGCGAAGAAGAATGCATACGCGCATGTTTTTCCCGCAAAGTTGACCAAGCTCAATGGTGCGTGGCGAAGCGACATCTTTTCCACAACGAACGCCATTTGCTTAACTAGGTTGGAGACAAACATGGTTCTCACGTTGTGCTCGGCTGACTCCGCCAGCATTGCAGATTGGCTTGAGCTTTCAGACGTGTCAGATGCATTGGTCCAGGATCTTGATCTTGACCGAACACGCTCCTTGGGCGATCGTTCCGACAAGGGCAGGAAATACGAGGTAGTCTGTCGCCACTCAGGTCGCATCATAATCATTGTTGCAGCTTCAAGCAAAATTGGTCGGTCAACACCAGCAACCTGTTGCTGATAATGGCCTTCAAGGATATCGAGAATGGCACCCCACCACTTGTTGAAAATAGTAGCCCTGCGATCAACATCTTCGGGCCGCAGGTCGATAATTGGCGTTTGGCTCGTGGTGCTTTTCAAGAAGGGTAAGATCAACGATTGAATCTGAGAGGCTTTTTGCGGCATGGTCTTGGCAGCAAAACCCCTAAATTCCATTTCCAGAGTCTTGAAGGAGGACCATAGTGGATCGAGCATCCGAGGCGGCATATCGATTGAGGACTCATCGGTTGTCGAAGGTGTGGTAACATTAGTGTCGCTATAATTTGAAGACGAAGCATGTGTATCAATACTGGTGGAGGTTGGCTGCCCCAGACTCGCCGCCGAGGACGCACAGCTCAAATTTGAGCCGATACTGTCATTGGCCTTTGCAGAATTGGTGGTGGGCTTTCCCTTAATTTTGGCAAAGTAGCGTGCAAACGATTTGGGGGCTGATTTGGATGTGTCAAGGGAAGAATTCTGGCTGGTCTGATTGGCCGCAATCTCCAGGCATTTCGGCACAATGGAACGCTTCATCTTGCCGTAGCTGGCTGTCATGTCTGGCTTTGAAGACTTGTCTACGGGAGAGCCTGGTCGACTCTTGGGTGATGCGGATCGAGAGGAAGACATCCATGATCGTCTGGTAGAACTAGCAAAGGTTTCGTTTGACGTCTGGCTGCGCTCCAACGGGTGAAGCTGATCTGAGAACCTTGATTGTCCGTCTATGGAGTATTTTTCTTTGGCTGAAGTCGCGGGTCGTCGTTGCTCCTGTTCTGGAGCTTCTCGTGTCGACTTAGCGGTCGTCATCCATGACTCTGGTAATTTGACCAGCGAGGTTGCGGATTTAGCACGTGGGAGCGAAGTAGCTGTTGCCTGTGGTTGGTTCGGGACGCTCAGAGACTGAACGGGAGCGGCGGGTTTGTCGGAGGAAAGGCGGTTGTCACCAGCGAAGATGGACGTGTCGAGCTCGAAGTCGGTATTAAACGATGGAATCTCGAAAGTCGTTAAGGAGGGTAAGCTCTTGTCATTGATGAGGAGGTGAGACTGAGACATGGATTGGCTAAGCGAAGGTGAATTGTCGAGGGCCGGTAACGATAGGAGGTCAGGGGACGAGTAGGAACGTCTAGAAAAAGAAGAATCCACGGCCGGAGCCATAATGGTGGTTGTTCCACTCATTGCATCACCAAATACCCAGACGGATGCAAGGACCCTCCCGCGAGTGTCAAACAGCTGGAGGTTTGCTCTCGTGGAAAGAGTCCGTGTGGCCGTCTAGATATGCAAAAAGGTTAATTCGACATTACTCCAAATTAATTTTCGGGTGGGTATGGGGAGGAGAAGGGAGAGAAAGAAAAAAAATGGAATCCAGGGCTCGATAAGAAGCACGAAAGGGGAGGGGGGGTGTGAGGAAGTGGAGGATGAGGATGAGGAGGTGGGAGGTGGTGTTAAAGGACGGGAGCCAATTGTGGTTTCCAATGACAGCAGGCGTTGGGTGCCTGTAGGTCCAGAGACGGTAGGCCTAGGCATATGCGTGTGTGCTAGAAACGGACTGCTGCCTCCGCATCGAGAGGGATCGCCACGACGGCCTGACCGAATGGATGTTGGAATCCCGAGAGGGGCGAAATTTGACAAGGGGACGGGCGCTTCTTTCACTTCTCTCGAGTGGAAAAAAAAAAAAAAAAAGAATGGCCTCTCTCTGCCCTGGCCTGCCGATTGCGCCCAGGAGAAGGCAGATGACGGAGTTGGACAGATTGGTTATGGTGACCCAGGTAGCCTGTGATTTAGTGCGCATGAGGTGTGCATTGGAGCTGGGAGTTGACAAGGCCCAAATAAGAGAGGTATCAAAAATTAATTTACGGACAGCAGGGGATTGAGCAGATCAGGGAACCCCTCTATTGATTTTATTTTGTTTTTTGGTTTTTCTTCCTTTGTTCAAATTCAATAATACCTGTGCTTGCACCACCCTTTCAGTCTCCTCATCTACAAGTAGTTTTTTTTTTTAGGTATTGCACTGCCAGTATCAGTGGAGGAGGTTTAAATAGGGCCATCTGCCTGCTGCGGCCATCCTGTGGGCAACCTAAGCTACTACAGGTACCCGACAAGGCGGTGGTGGGTGCTGGATGGTGGGTGGTGGTGGGCATCAGGCGGCCGCCCTTTACTTGGTCATGATGTTATTTGTGGTCAGAGCCCGTCAAGTCATGACGCCGATAAACTGCCAGCTGCATTTCAACCCACTCGGTGTGTGTCCGTATGTCTGTACTTGAAAAATGCATCATGCACGTGCACTTGCAAAACATCCCTTGACATGTATGGAGTATGTACTTATGTTTGTGTCCGCCCCTACCTACTAATACTACCTACCACCTGCATACTTGTTGGTATTAAAAATAAAGATCGACCAAGCCCAGTCTCCCCACAGGATGGGTCAAAAAGGACTGGCAAAATGCCATAACGGTCACCACCCTTTCTGCCAGAATATGCACCTTAATTCTGACTGGTCTTGAGAGGATGTCATTATGTGCATCCTGCTGGTAGTGGTGGCATCCATCATACTGAACAAGGCGCTTGGGGGGGCGCGGACGACATTAGCGTTCAAACTTGCCGGTTGCCGTACTATATCCAGATTGTCCGTGGAAGGGATGGGCACAACCAGAGCTGGCCTCCACCACCCCCCTCCCCCAAAAGAGGGAGGCTTTGGAGGCTCAGGGCACTGAAGCGTTCAGGTTGCTGCACTCAGATCCGCCTACCCGTCCCCTGTCCCCTTGCTGATTTGCAAGCTTTGGGGGCAAAGTGGCTGAGGGGGGAAGAAAGGGTGACGGGACGGGTCTGGTCCGCGTGTGTGCGTGTGTATGTAAATTGATAGGCCCCAAGTAGTGTCGTCTCAGTATAGCCAACGCGAGAGCCATTGTGCGTGCGTGCGTGTGTGTGCAAGTATGTGATCCATGGATCCCATTACCGTAGCGCGCGCATCTTGCTCTGCTTCGATCTGTGAAGAACGCACGTGCATGGACACCGTCGTTTCGTTTGCGCGAGATACCCGTCGGTGCGTTGTTATTAGGGAGTCATTGATGGATCCTCATCATTATCTTGGCTCTTGGCTCTTGACCCTTCTCAAGACTAAGCAATACTACCAATTACTGCTGCTACCAAGTACCTTAGATACCTGTATGCAACAGCGGCTATGGCGGTGACATTGTCTTCCAATAGTTATTAGTGATCCATACCACGATGGAACTTGAAGTGACAAAACAGCGTCCCAATATGGCTTGGATGGCAAATGTCACATACACCGAATAAGCATGTTTCGAATGCACCGGTCCTCTGCATTTCAACAAAGAGGAGTTCGGGCTAGTCCTTTCGGCTATCCTCGATCGGCTTCCAAAGTTAGTCCAACTCATGCAAGGCCAGGACAGACAAACGTGCCCCCCAGCCTTTCCAGAAAACGAGCACCTATAGCAATCGTTCATCCAAGACACTTTTACAGATGGCCAGCCAATCCCATTCGTCCATATTGGATCTCCTTGCCGCCATTTAGCTCATTCGTTTGGCCATGAGAAACCTAACCAGAAACACGTTGGCAAGCCATGTCTCTCCGACTCTTCTCTCAACCTTGCAGTCCTGTCAAATATGTCTGTACGTTGACGTGACTCGTGAGACAAACAAGAGTGAGGGGGATGAAGGGAAGAAGGGGGAAAAAACAATGCTCCATCATAAGGGATAATTTGGCGCAATTCAAAGCCCTTGTCGTTCCAGAGGTCAACGCCCCCCTCGTCATCACGTTGGTTCTCTGGAAATTGCATCCGCGGCCCCTCCAACGCACGGATCGATCTTAGCTCTCAACTGCCCTCCCCCCTCCCTTGTCTCTTGACAGCAACAATGCTTCTTCTTGTCTGGCATCCCCAACGGTGTTTGCTTTCTTTTTTTTGCTTTTCGTGGTCTTACAAATGCTCCGGGATTCGATTTCTTAAAGATTGACCCGCATGTGAGAAGATTTCGCGCATGTTCCAGCACTCACGCTATCCCACCCACACACACATACTTGTATTCACTTACTCACAGAAAATCAACTACATATGCCTAGACTTATCATGCGATGAGCGGTGTACAAGTGATGTTGGGGTCTCAGTCTCACTCCATGTCACTATTGAGGAAAATTTTTTGCACACAGTCATTGTCAACGTCAAATTGCAGAGAGGCACGTTGCAAAGCTCAGCCGTCTCGCAGCTCAGCTCTACCACTGTTGGTTAAAACTTGCATTAGTCTCCCTATCGATAGGATGGATAGGGTCAACATTGCGGATTACCGGATATTGAAATTTTGCCCATGACATTTTTTCGCGAAAATCAAAATCTGGGGGCTAGTCGCGGGAACCGTAGCATTGGGCTAAATGGGATGCAACCTCATCAAGTCCATCCAATAGCCACACAAGCTGAACCAAAGTGGCTCGTTGGTCACACTTTTCTTGGATGAGGTGACCGGTGGCCTCGGGCCAAGACCGCCAAGCTACCCTCCAATATCTCTTGCGTCTCAACAGCTGAGGGATCATCTTAGCGGTGGCAGGCAAGGAGATGCTAGCGAGAAAGAGGCCTGAAGAGCTGACATGGTGGATTGATACGCCACATCACCGCGTCACAACTTTGGGGGTCACAGTTTAGGCTGACTGATGTCCTATGGGAAAAGACTTCATTCAACAGGCTGAAACTCGATGGATCTGCCATTTTGCTGCAAGGACCCTGAAATCTATCAACCCGTTTTGAATCTGCCGCGGGAAGAATGCATTTGAAGTCGATGTGACAAGTCCAATCGATCGAATCGGACACAGCTCCATGACCAACGAAATTATGCAAAGAAGCAAGAAAAGACTTGCTAGCAAGAAGAAAAAGAAAGAAGAAGGAAAAAAATTGTCTCCCTAACGTCATGCACCCTGTCTTTCGAGAGAATAAAACTGAGGTGTTTGGTAATAGCAGGGAGGAATTTGATCTTGGCACGTTGATATTTATCCTTCAGCAATTAGAGCACAGAGAGAAGCTCATTGCCGTACACACATATGCCGTTCTAAACCATGTCACGAGAATGATTTGACCTACCGTTAAGCGCTGTGATTCTGCAAACTCGGTTCAGAGTTGCGGGCGCTTAATGTGCTATCGTTGGTGACTGGAAATTGCAGTGCAATTTCCACGTTTGGAGTCTGCTCGATAGTTTGAGTAGGCGAATACACAAGTATCATGGCCTTGTGCAATGTTCGAAAAGCAATGGCAAATTCACCAAACTGCTCGCAGATGCGAGTGTAAATGTTGGATGTTGGATGAAAAAAGAAGACTGAAAATTTTTCCATCTTTTTCTTATCGAGTCAAAGCGGATCATTGTGATTATGTAATGACTCTGGGACTTTGTTACAGCGTGCTTGTTCGGTTACCCTAGAGGCTTGATGCCGGAGAAAGTTCGCTAATCCTGTTGGTAGGTTTGTTGAAGTCGTCGTAGTAGTTAACAGTATCAGATAAAATATGCTCTCCTTCAGAATTGACAGTTTCTTCCATTTCTCTAGCTTCATCAAAGGTAAAAACTTACCATTTCATGTGCTTTCATACTCACCCACCCTTTATTCCCGAGGATGCGTCCGAACTGCTGATCTTCGGAGCGGCATGACGTATTTCCTGTCCACAAAGTCAGATCAGCTCAACGACAGTCGATCTGTGATACTACGGCCCCACAGCAATCTTGCGCTCAACAGCTCGGTGTCTCAGCGCTGAGATCGGGCATTGTTAGAGGATAGCACTATTGAATGTACGAATCCTGAAATATTGAATAAGGGGGACTTTCAAAGGAGACACGTTGTAAAAATATGGGACAAGCTACATATTGCTGCAATAAATTGACATATTAGGACCACAACATGCAAACATATTGGTCGCTATCTTATCATACATATGCCTCAGAAGAATGCCCCTCTATTATCTTTATATCTTACTACATACTAGTATGCACGGAGTACTAGCCACTTGGGTATTTCGGTTCGTGCCATTGTTGCTGCGGATGCGGAACATTGAGGCGCAGGTGGTCCATGTTCTACCACCCCTGACCAGCTGTGCATCCATCTGCGCGCTGCCAGAGGAGTCACTACAGCAACATGTTCAAGTATGTTTGATAAATGGAAAAGATGGCGCAGTTTTCTTGGCATTCGTCTTTGATCCTCTGGAAAAAAAAGTAATATTATATCGGAGTACTGGTTTGACAAAAGAGGGGAGCTTGAGCCAAGTAACCGATCGTAGAACAGGATTGATAGAATGGAAATAAGTATGATGGAGTTTCCACTGTCTGAATGCTGGATGAATACCAACGGTGTGCTGCTAAAAACAAGTGAAATTCAGTGGCAGACCTCCATCAAAGATTGGTCCAGCTGGAAAATCTTGGATTAGCACAGCGATCAGGCCATGATTGGCGAAATACAGAAGACTAGCAGCGGTGCCCTACGTAATTTACTGGGTTTAGGCTGCTTATCCCAGACTTGGAACTGCTACACTGTGTTTTACCTACTCAAGTTGGTACTAGGTAGTGGCATCTGGCGTCACTTGCCGTTGTTCCCCAGCCTTACCGGCTCCCTCAAGCTCCATCTGAGCTCCCGCCCTCCTGCTCCACCAAACACCAACCGCCTGTAATTCTTTCTGAACACAATCAGCTGTGCGATTCGTGTCAATTCAACCGTCCCAACGTGTTTTTCTCTCTATTCAAAGTCGCATACTCGTTGCGCCTTGTCGAGTTGCCCTTTGCGACCTGAACTGTAAGTCGCGACAGAGGAGCTTGGGCCTTGTTAATCCAATTCGAGTCTGTGTAAGCACCACCTCTACTACCAAGCTGTAAACAACCAGACAACTTTCAATTGTCGCTGACATCTCTGCGCTTTGCCTCGTTTATAGACTCTGAGCAGTCTGGGATCTCAAGATGTCTTCGCACGGTGGGGATGAACCCCGTAACGATCCCGAACAGAGCAACCCATACACGTCGTCTAGCAAATGGCGACACCAAGAATCCTCCAAGTTCGCCCGGCATGCCGCCCAAATGCAAGAACAAGCTCGCGATCCTACGGTCAAGGGCGGGGATACCGACGAGCTTGCTCAATTCATGAATGAAACGCGAATCGAATCCGATGGCACTGGCGGCGGCAACTACCAACCTCTTGCTCTCGCTGCCGGTCAAGTACAGGCGGCCCCGGCTAGTGTTAATGGGGATGGAGTCCATGAAGAGGCGCCAGATGGAAAGGAGATTGTTTGTGGTCCGCTGCTAAACTACCGACGAATGGAACAAGGTCGCTGGTATGGAAGCGTTCTCATAGTTGTAAAGGGTGGTGGTAAAGAGTTGCTTTATCAACCTTCACTGGTTCTGCGACGGGCTGGTGAGGCTAAACTTCTTGCTTCTGCTACAGACGCTGAGGCTGTCACTGAAGATGGAACGCTTCAGAGTCAAGGTACTCCTGTAGAGGGTGAGCGTCTGTACTCTGACAAACGAAATACCTTCTGGGCGTTTGACATCAATGTTCCCATTGAGGTTGACGAGATCAAATACGAATATGCCGTTCTCGACATGCGGTTTTCTGGCGATCACAAGCCCCGCATCAACAACTTTTTTGTACCTGCAGCAGATGAGTCCATGCGCATCATGTTTCACTCCTGCAACGGATTTAGTGTTGGCACTGATGAGGATGCTTGGAGTGGGCCAGCATTATGGAACGATGTGTTGCGAAAACACAAGACAGTCCCATTTCATGTCATGGTTGGTGGCGGTGACCAGATCTATAACGATGGTATTCGAGTAAATGGCCCGCTGCGCACTTGGACAGCCATTAGCAACCCCAAGAAGCGACAAGAGTACCCATTTCCCGAGAAGCTTCGGGCGGAGTGTGATGACTATTACTTGAAGAACTATATTCAATGGTATAACACGGCGCCATTCTCCACTGCCAACAGTCAAATTCCACAGATCAACATCTGGGATGACCATGACGTAAGTATCTGAGCTTCGTAGACACTGCGGATGAAAGTGTATTGACCGATCTATAGATCATTGATGGTTTCGGATCATACGTTGACAAGTTTATGCGTTGCGATGTGTTCCGTGGCATAGGAGGCACCGCTCACAAGTATTATATGCTCTTCCAACATCATTTACCTCCGCCTCCATCCACCTATACATCAGGTAAGTCTGTCGGCTTTTATTCATGATCTTCACCTAACAATACCCAGATCACACACCCGAAGATGATGGTTCCCAAGGCATCGACCCCAATCAACTGATTGATACATATGTTGCGCCGCCAAAGATCGACGCACAGTACATTGTAGGAAACAAGCCTGGGCCGTACGTTGCTGAACACTCGTACAACATCTATACTCGCCTTGGTGCTCGAATGGCATTACTTGGAATCGATGCTCGAACAGAGGTTGGTCAACTACATCAAGAATCATGCTTCTTGGCTAACAAATACAGCGTACTCGCCACCAAGTCAACTATCCTGAGACCTACGAATTGATTTTTGACAGGCTACGGAGCGAGCTGAGCGCCGCAGTCAGCTCTGGACAGCCTATAAAGCATTTGATTTTACTGCTCGGTATTCCAATTGCTTACCCAGTAAGCTAACCCCCCCATCTGCCACTAATAATTTGGTACTAATGAAATGTAGCGTCTGACTTGGCTCGAAAATATCCTACGAAGCCCCTTCATTGGACCTATCAAGTTCATGAATCGACGATTTGGAGTTGGCGGTGGTTTCTTCAACCATTTTGATGGTAGCGTTGACCTTCTTGATGATCTTGACGATCACTACACGGCAAAGACGCACAAGGTCGAGCGGGCCGACCTCATTGTAGCGCTTCAGAAAATTTCGGCCGAGTTTTCTGTGCGAGTAACCATTCTTGGAGGTGATGTTCACTTGGCGGCTTTGGGAAGGTTTTACTCCCACCCCAAGCTCAAAATACCAGCCGAGGAAGATCACCGGTACATGGCCAACGTTGTCTCTTCGGCTATTGTGAATAAGCCTCCGCCACAGGCTGTCGCCAACCTGCTCGCCAGACGAAACAAGATCCACCACCTGAACTCTCATACGGACGAGACTTTGCTGGATCTCTTCGACAAGGATCCTGGCGACTCAACCAAGACTGCGGGCCACAATCACTGCACAATGCCTAGTCGAAATTTTGCCATGTTGACAGAGAATTCCCCCAACAATGTTGATATAAATGGGGAGGCACCCGCAGAAGCCAACGGTGAAGTGAGGACATTTATTGGCAATGACGGACACTCCCAACTTCACCATGGAGAGGTTGGCTGTGGCACCAAGCATAGCTCTGCTGCCAATGGACATGGCAAAGGGCACGACGGTAGTCTGGACATCCGCATCAACGTTGAGATTAACCAGCATAACCCTGATGGTTTGACTGAAGGCTATGGCTTGACTGTGCCAGCCCTGTCGTATCGCCCGCGATCCATGGCTACTTCGACAACAGGGTCAGTTACTGAGTCGGCCACTGAACCGGCTGTCGAAGCCAGCCAATAGGGTGGCAATGGTGAGACAAGACGTTGGCCTCGAACACTATCCAGTCTAAGTTGCTTGGTGAATGCGCAACTCAAGTCGATGCTCCATGATGACAAGAGAGAGAGGGGGATAAAAGTACAACTGTAGACGGCCAAGTTACAGCATGTTTCAAAGTTTCAAGATACCAAGGGAGAAGTGAGAGGAATGATGGAAACTGGGATTTGACGGCGTTTTATCGCTATGGCAGACGTTGCTTGACTTGTATAAGATATGTTTCCCTTACTTTGTGTACAAGTATGATCATTCGCTGGAATAGCAGTTGAAGCTCCAAATTTGATGTACACTAGCAATTGATGAATTGATATGCTCATGGCAGTGTGTGTTGTTTTATATTGACATATGAATTTTACGAAGCATTGAATTGAACCTACTAATAATCAATATATCTTGAGATTAAAACGGCAAACGCCTAGGATCCACAAGTATTTCTTGTTCTAGAAGTGCTTGGACGGCATCTCGCGGGATCTACATGCAGCATTTGGTCTCTGTTTAACGGCTCCGAGCCCAATCACGGGGCCTCCGGCGGCTCGTCACGGAAGAGGAGGGGAGATGAGGGGAGAGAAGAGGAGACGATTGCATGCACATGCCGAAATCGGGCTCGGCTTTGGTCATTGTCCAATTGCATGTCTTTGAAGCTGCCCCAGATGAACAAAGTAGAAGATAACGTCATGGGTATCGGATCCACAGCCCCTCATCTTTAATCGCTTTAACCCGCGATAAGCCGAAGCAGGCATTGAATTGGTGAAGCTAAGAGAAGCTCTCTCTGTCTCGCGTAACGCGAACTAAAATAAAGGTCCCCGAAGAAAAATTGAATTCAACTTTCAACCAATACAATCTCTTTGCATTGTTGTTGACAATTGAAGAATAGAAGGAATCAGTCCAATATGTTGAGGAGAGCTGGTATCAAGAGCCTGCGCAGTGCCAACTGGGTGCCGCAGAGAGCTTCACTTGCGACTCTGGCTACTTTTACGCCGCCAACCATCAAGAACGAGCCCAACGTAGGTTGAAACATCTTTAAATCCCAATTGCTTTTTTTTATTTGAAGTTGAGCTGACTGGGCTTCAAGCATCATTATGTCAAGGGAAGCGAGCAGCGACAGGGCTTGACAGCTGCCATTGAGAAGCTTCAAAAGCAGCTCCCTCTCGAAGTTCCGGTTGTCGTTGCAGGCAAAGAGGTATGTCAAATTTGAATCCATTATCACTTCGATATACAAAACTAACTGTCCTTATGAAGATCAAGACATCCTCATTGTCCAGCCAGCTCAACCCCGCTGACCATGCATCCACCGTCGCTTCTTACCATACCGCTACCCCCGCAGACGTCTCCAAGGCCATTGATGCTGCCCTCGCAGCTAAACCTGCATGGGAGTCTCTCCCATTCGCTGACCGAGCGGCCGTCTTCCTCAAGGCCGCTGACCTCATCTCGACCAAGTACCGCTACGATATCATGGCCGCCACTATGCTCGGCCAAGGCAAGAACGCGTGGCAGGCAGAGATTGATGCCGCTGCCGAATTGACAGACTTTTTGCGCTTCAATGTGCAGTATGCGCAAGAGCTGTATGCCCAGCAGCCCGAGCACCACTCCCCTGGTGTTTGGAACAGGCTTGAGTACCGACCGTTGGAGGGCTTTGTCTACGCTGTTAGCCCTTTCAACTTTACTGCTATTGCTGGTAACCTCCCCGGCGCCCCGGCATTGATGGGCAACGTTGTTGTTTGGAAGCCTAGCGATTATTCTATTGCGTCCAACTGGTTGGTTTACAACATTCTGCTCGAGGCTGGTTTGCCCAAGGATGTCATCCAGTTCGTTCCTGGAAATCCCGTTGAGATCACAAAGACTGTCCTGGAGCACAAGGAATTTGCCGCTCTGCACTACACTGGCAGCACAGCCGTCTTCCGAAAGCTGTATGGTGCTATTGGTGAGGGTGTTGCCGAGGGCAGATATCGATCCTACCCCAGAATTGTGGGCGAGACAGGTGGCAAGAACTTCCACTTGATTCACCCCTCCGCAGACATTGAGAATGCGGCTATTCAGACTGTCAGGGGTGCTTTTGAGTACCAGGGACAAAAGTGCAGTGCTACATCCCGACTTTATGTGCCCAAGTCTGCATGGCCCGAGTTCAAGGAGAAGCTTGTCGAAGAGACCAAGAAGCTTACCGTAGGAGTCCCTTGGGACCATTCTCACTTTATTGGCCCAGTCATTCATGAAGCTTCATTCAAGAAGCTATCTGGAGCTATTGATGAGGCTAAGCAGGACAAGGACCTGAAGCTGATTGTTGGCGGCTCTTATGACTCTTCAAAGGGATACTTTGTGCACCCCACTATCTACGAGACCACCAGCCCGACACACAAGTTCCTCTCCACAGAATTCTTCGGCCCTATCCTGACAGCTTACGTATATGACGACAGCGCCCCAGACGCTTTCTCCAAGGCCTGTGAGCTGGTAGACTCTACATCCGAGTACGGCCTCACCGGTTCTGTATTCGCCAGCGACCGAGAGGCCCTGCGCTTCGCAGAGGAGAAGCTCCGCAACTCCGCCGGAAACTTCTACATCAACTGCAAGAGCACTGGCGCTGTCGTGGGCCAGCAGCCCTTTGGAGGAGCTCGAGCAAGCGGCACAGACGACAAGGCCGGCAGCGCGAACCTCTTGACGCGATTCGTCAACATTCGATCCATCAAGGAGGAGTTTGTGGCCACGACTAAGGTTACCTATCCCAGCAATGAGGTATAAGATGGTTAAGGGGGTTTGATTCATGGTTGGCGTTTTTTCTTCTTCTGCTGATTTTCATGTATCAGAGGTATTGGTATAGGAGTTTCTGATGACGAGACAATGATTGCTCGCATAGCAGGTAAAATATGGTAAAACCAGATATGATATCAAAAAAGAATGATAGCATGGCATACTAAAAAGCATATAACCAAGTTCAAAATCCCATTAACCTCGTGATGCCACAATATTAGTCTATGATGATCGAAAGAATAACCCGCTAACCATTCCTCTTGGTATATGGATTCAAAGCCATATGGATTAGAGATTATGCATTAGTCTATCAAATTGGGTAAGCTATCTGGACTATAGAATATATGTCAGAATTATATAGTCCACCGCCCCGTCCGCCGAATATCAGCTGCAACATGCTTAATGTTGCTTCTCATCCATTTGGTCGGTATCTGCCTAATGAGCCGAGGTGTCAACAGATACATCGTCCCTAGGACATGTACAAATATATTGTATGTAATCCACATGAGCCAGCTATTCGGATCCGGAAGCCCAAAATCTTCCCGTAGCTGCGGCGGGAGCCATGTAACAACCAGGGCCCTGTTGATGAGGAATATCCACCAGAAGATGTATGGCAAATACCATGGAATGCCCACTCCATAGAGCGCCATCTGAGTCAAATCCCGCCCCTGTTTGGTGACCTCGGCGGTGGCTATTTTATGCTCAAAATACTCATCATATTCATCAATGGACTTGAACCACATCTCTTTAGGCATGTTTAGGTTGACACCAAAGACGACGCCCTCCAAGCAAAGAGCCTCTCTCATGGAGCGCTCCATTTCCCCAAAGAAAACTTCGTGCACAATCACATAGGAGTGGAATATGCTGGCGGCAACCCAACGCTGTGTCTCCGGGTCGTTGGCATTATACTTTGCGCCCCTGATGAATCTGTGCTGGCGGTTGACGGTACCACATATTGTAGCCACATCTTCCGGAGAGCCGTATATATGCGCGGAGATATATAGAAGACTGCGATGGAGGCGCGAGAATGGACGCTGCATAGCAGAGGAGTGTGCATATGACCCAAAGGCGAGACCGGGGTCGGCAAACTCGAGAAGAAGACCATAGGCAGCGCCTACCCAGTAAATCGGTTCAACAGCAAGTTCTTGAAAAGCCGGAGTGGGAATGTATTGGCTTGCACAAATCCCGACATTGTCGTTGTAACGACTGCTTTGGCTCCCGTGTGTCTGAGCTCCTGGAGCCACTTCTGTGATGGTGGTGGCTCTTCTCGACATGTTCTTCAACTCTGTAATCAGGCGTATTTATCATGTGGATAGTCTGAAGAGAGTGAAAAGCAAATAAACAAGTCTAATAGTTTCACAGTATCTCTCTATATCCCTGGCTCGTTTTCTCGAGGACAACAACGACGAGAGAAAACCGCTCACTCATGATTGCCTCGGGGAATCGAAGTCTATATAGGCCGAAAAACTCCACGGTCACTTGTTACCTTCCTCCCGAGGGGGGAATCAAACCCATTTCGAGTTTTTCTTTTGAAAACGATCCATTGAAGTGGATATATTGGATACTAGTAGTAGTTATCTGAGACAGTTAGGGAGAAACCCAGCCATCCAGAGATCAAGTTCGCCGACGGAATGGAACCGTGAGGTGAAGATTTTGCCAACCACGCATTGAAACCCGATGAAGATTGCAAATTTGTTAAAATTCGGTCATTCGTGCATGATCAGTTGCTACCTCGGGTGATGTGATGTGATTATCCGATCATACTTGGCGATAGGGAGGCTGATCCAACGATCCATACCGGAGAAATCCATACACAAGTACTTCTCGTTGTCTCAGTGTACACAGTAAACAAGAACATATACGTGTAGTAAGCCATAGAACACGTAATATGCAGTTGCAAGCACTGTACAGCGTTCCGCCGTATCAAGCAAGACACCACAATCAAACGAGCGAGGAGCTGAAAAGCAGCAATATTCTCGTGCAGCGATGAAGAGATTATACAAGTAAGCAGTATCTGCCTTTAGAAGGTTGTCTCGGATCGTCTTGCACCCGCATGATCTACGGCCCGTCCGCCGGAAACGATTTGTGGTATGCTCGCAAACTACCCGTAACTTTATCTGTGATAAACCTTTGACTGTGACGCATAAAGCGACTATTTAGAAATCTTAGCATTACATTCAACAATGCCTGCTTTGGGTAGGTCTTGATGATCAAAAACTGGTCGTGTGACGAGCCTTTAGAGGGTGCAACTTTAGCGCAGAGCCCGGAATCTTGGCAGAAAGCTTGGCATCAGATCGGCTTGTCCCGAATTAGTACCGACTATCCAATCAAGCCATACAAGCATGAGCTGACTCCAAACGCAAAGAAGCAGATAGCTAGATCCTCCATAAGAGTTCGGATCCTTGCTGACGATAAAACCATTATTCAAGAGAATTGTTCGTAAAAGTAACCAGAAGTCACGATGTTACTTGCCCCATTGGGCAGGTCTATAAGTGCCAGAAAAGTCAATGGAAATAGAATCTGAGCCCCGTACTCGATGCTCCACCTACATTATAATGCAGGCGCACGCAAAGGATTGATGGGATGCGAAGAGGAGAGACAAAGGCATGTCATGTTTCTGAGGCTCAAGCTGCTCGGTTCTGAACGGCATACGCGTTCTTCTCTCAGTGCGGTGGATGGCCGAATACCAGACAGCAAACGTTATTCTCGAATACGACTCCTAACAGAGGGGCGTTGTAGCTATCCCCCTTGGCGGCGGCTCTGAAGACGTGCTAGAAAACCAGCAGGCACCAATAACATGAACTAATAACGAGGGATTCCGTTGGTTGGGGGTCAAAAGTTTTGATGGGCTGGCCGCGTTGCCCTTTGCGTAGGTATAATAAAAGTCCGCAAGTTTGATACATGTCTCACGGGTGTAGATAGTATTATGACTCAAACTGCGTAAGCACATCCATACACATGCCATGACGAGGCTTGTACTCTATGTTTCGGGAAAATGTGATAAAAATGAATTTTTTAGGGGAGGGATTGAGCGGGTGACCGATGTATGAGAGTTTCATGCAATCCTTGGCATCCCTGTATGTGTGTACAAAGTAAATAAGTGAAAAGCTGCATTATGCATCCAATGGCGTACGGTAATCAGATAGGACGCGAGGGGCCGATCGAATCTGGACCTGAAGCATCATCGCTCAAACCCAAACTGCCCTGATGAGATTTGACTTTTGCAGCGTTGTATGTGCAAATCTGAAGATGTTCCAGACTCAAAAGGGGACCCGTGGGCTAGATTAGCACAATGGAAGGTTGCTGGTGGATGATATGGAGGTTCTTTTGTGCAGGTATGTGCTCCGTAATCCATTGCTTATCGACTCAGAAGCTAGATTAGCTGATTCGTGCCTTGGCGAGTGGCTGGCTGCAAATTCGTTTGCATATGCTAATGGATGAACAAATGAACAAACAGCGAGCAAGCCAGGACGGACCAGCGAGTGCAAGGAACAGGGAGAGGGTACCTTGGGCGCCAAAGAAAGAGATCCTCTCATACCTCGCAAAGGAGTCTCGTGCTCATGCTCGTGTGTCTCCCTACTGCGGCAAGTGGAACATTTCAGAGACAAGCCAAGCTTGGACGCCAATCTCCAGTCTTTTCCAAGCTGTCGCCCACGGGCCAGCGCTCACCACATGGGGAAACGTAGGCCTCTGATTCGTCGGTAGAACAGCGACACCACGAAGAGCACGCGACCATTTTCTGGATGATGCTTGGTCAATTGAAGCACGCCGACTCGATCGAGGCAAGCTTCCACAGTCCTTTGCCCACATGTTGAGGCGATGGCGAGTAAGAGAGCGGGGAGGTTTCATGCGATGGATTATTACTGCAAGTAGACATTTTGCAGAGCAAGGCAGTCGCTGCCGCAGTGGTAGTAGCAGTGGCAGGAGCAGTGGCAGGAGTGGTAGTAGCTCAAGAGGAAAGAATGCCAAGTAATAATAGCAACAAATCCGAGGAAAGAGCCGGAATCATTGCCTGCTTCCCATTAATCTTTTGCTGCTTTTGCATTTTGCATTCCGTTGATCTTATTCCTTCTTATTCCTTCTTTTTCTTCTTCATCTGCTTCATCTTCTTCTCTTCCTTCAACAACCTCGTCTCTCGCTCGCTCACCAAATCATTCTCCCCCCTCTTCTTCTCTTATCGGAAATTGTTGAGTGGTCTCGTGCCGTGTGCCGTTCATGATATCAAGAGCTGTTGTACAAAGTACACACATCCCGACCGAGTTCCCCCAGACCTTGATCCCCATACAAATACCATATTGCGGATACATCGACGATCAATAAATCCGATCGCTTCAAGGCGCACATTTTTGTGTATCCACGATTGCAGTCGACACAGCAACCCCAAGACGACAAAACAGAAAAGAAGAAGAAAACCGGAAACGAAACGAAGGAGTTGTTGCACCCCCAATACAGGTCCCGGCAACCCCAACTGCCCTGCTTCACCAACCCATAAGCCAACTGCCGACATACCCAGAAAATAATACATTTCTACCCGCGGAGTTCTTTGTTTCACAAGCTCCAAGTTCACAAAAAGTGGTCCCCAGTTCTGTTTGTTACTAGTACCTACATATCTGTGTCTAAGTGGGCAGTGCTCGTCCCGTCACTACTGTACAAGCACAGGCAGAGATAAGGAGCCACCAAACTGTGACGACTGCGCCTCGTCGCACTTACACGAGCAAGAAGCCGGGGACATTTTATTTTCTGACCCCCCTTCGACCGTCAATTGGCCTATCATTATTCTATATCCCGCATTGGAAAGAACCGATAGCCTGTTAAGGCACACGACCCAGTCCGTCGGTTCTACACCCACTAGTCTACGCCTGTGGGACTCGTCATCATATAATACACAGAGGTTCGAATCAGTGGTCATGCCTCGACCAGTTTTCCCACCTACTCCAGGTTCCTCCTCTGATATCAAAGGCAAAGACGGCGTCCAGCAGCTGGCCTCTCTTCAACTGGCCTTTGAATTGCCACCTCCTGCTATCCACGATGCCGATGCATCACGCCTCTCCCCAGTTGATGCAAAACTCTCACCAACATCCTTGAATGCATCCTCGTCATTAAGATCAATTTATCCCATGCAAGCTGCTGAGGCTGTCAAGTCCCGTCGGCGATCATCTGTAGCAAATAAGGAATCCAAAGATAACACATTCGCCTTACCCCCACCCCCTACTCGGTCAAGGAAGATTATCCAAATGAAGCCCCGGACTCAAGAGGAGACTTCGCCGTCCGTTAAGGACTCCGCCAAGACCAATGGCGGCAAGGTGTCTAAGGATTCCGCCAAGGCTTCCGGTACTACCTCCGCTTCCGCCTCCGGATCAGGAGCTGCCGCCAACAATCAAGGCAAGAAGAAGCAACCAAGTGCAACAAGTGCTGCTGGGAGAAAAATTGCGAGGAAAACTGCCCATAGTCTGATTGAGAGAAGACGACGCAGCAAGATGAATGAAGAATTTGCTCTTCTGAAAAGCATGATTCCCGCGTGTACAGGAGAGATGCACAAGTTGGCTATTCTTCAGGTTCGTATTCCCCCCCTGTTTCATAAATTTTTTAAAAAAAAAATCCTTGGCTTATTTATTTATAGGCTTCGATTGAATATGTCCGATACCTCGAGGATTGCGTTTCCAAGCTTAAAGATCAGCAAGTCGAATCCCAACAAGGCCGATCGGAAGCCCCACCCTTGCCCCCAATTCGAGAGTTTCATCCGTCGTTTCGAGGCGACGATGCTGCTGATATCGAGATGACGGATTCTGAGGCAGCCTCGCCAGTTTTTGAAGCTCATCAGCCTTCTGTTTCGCCTGCGCTACGTGCTCAGGATTCGGGCTACCACCATGCATCGTATTCATCCGTGTCTACGGACCAGAGACACTACAGCTACAGCAACTCTGTCACTACTTCGCCTGCGTTTGGGCCCCAACAGCATGTTCTCAGCGGTTATTCCCAAGACCATACACCGACTTCGGGGTCAACATTGACGAGCCCAGCATTGTATCCCCAGACGGACCCTGATCAGGAGGCAACAGCTGCTTTGCTGATGCTCAACAGCGACAGAAGGGGAACGATAGCAAATGGCAATGGACGAGGTTTATCCGTTCGCGATCTGCTCAGTTCATGATGAAGCCCTCGTCTTACTTTATTTTATCTTAACTAGATACCCCATGTAATGACTTTTTATTATACTCCGACAACGATTTTCTGGATGTTTTAGATGTCCGAAAAGTCTCTATATGTTATGACTTAATGTCGCTTCTTAGGCGAATTCCTACGGTTGGTTGAGCGGTCCTAGGAGTGTTGGCCTGAGCAAAAGCGTGGTGTTTTTATGGAGTTTTAGGACTGTTGTTAGTAGGCGTTTATCGCACGTTTTTGAGATGACCTCTCAGGCAGCTCGGTATGGCTAATTGACGAGTGGGACACCTGCTTGCAGGAAGATTCCATGTACCTATTAATTGAGAATTGTATTAGGTACATTTACCTTTTTGTCATCCTATTTCTTATCCATAAAGCGACAAGTTGCCGTCTATACTTCTCATTTGCCAAGCCATAGACCAATGGCTCATTTACATCTCCATTTTTTGTTGTTTTCTCATCTCATTGATTGCCTTTATGACTTCAATCTCTCACTGCCAGCAATGTCATCGTTTGCGTCCTTAACTAAGAAGCTGTAGAATCGATTAGTTAAGCTCAAAAGTTGCCAAGAGACACGTAACCACAAGGAGCAACTTACTTGTACCACAGAATAGTCGGCGCAATTGTCATTAAGTGCCACAAACTGTGAGCATCGACACAGCCCAACCACGGTGGGAAATCGAATAGCTCCATGCTCATAGCAAACATAACCCAGGCCACGGCCAGACCAGGCCACATAGCCCACATACGTCGCGACTTCCGATATCGATCGAAGGAGAACCAACTCCACAGGGCATTCTGGATGATGCCTACGACAACATTGGCGGCCATGTTGTATGTGTAATCCCAGCGCACACCCTTGAGGTATCCTACATGACAGAGATATAGTGTCCCGCAGAGACCAGTCCAGAGGCGCAAAAAAGAGCGCTTGCGCGGGGTACGTCGATCGAGGCGGAAGATGCGGACGAAGGTATAATACATTCCATACATGACGCTCGCTCCCGCGCCGAAGTAATCGAGCTGCTCGGTAGCAGCAAAATCGCGGGTGTGGAATATTGAGCTAAAGACCCAAGAGGCGAGGCCAAAGTAGGAGAAGTATTCGTAATAAGGTCGGAGGGGGTACGAAGCAGGTATATGAGCGTGAACTTTCTTAAGACCTTGCCAGTGAGCCCAGAAGTTTCCGAGGGAGAAGAGAACGGAGAAGGGCTCCTGCATGCCGAGGAAGCGGTAGAATGGCCATTTCCCGTGGAATTGGACAACGGGCTGGTTGGAGGCTATGCGATCGGTTGTGACGATGTGCTGGCATGTGTAGTCGCATTCGGAAGCGCAGTTCCAGAAGAGGAGGCGACGGAGAAGGGCTGAGAGGGTTGAGAAGTGGAATATGTCAGTCGTTTGCCGAAAAGGAAGGCTGAGAGCGCACGGTAGGTGAGAGGGGCATACGGATGGGAGTGTGGTCTTTTCCTGGCGCGCAGTTCTCTGCTTTGCAGATCTGGCATGCATGTTAGCTTATGCTATTCGCGTGTGAGGGGAAAGAAAACAAAGCGCATTTACCTCGAGACAATGCCTAAACTCGTGCAGTTGATCACCAATAGAGGCATTCGCAGCGCCTGAGAAGAGCACAGCAACGAGTAAAAACAGGAAGACGGCGCGAAGCCATGGCCGCCTCTGGTATGATGATATCATGGCGATATCATGAAACCTTGAGCTTTATTAGCAAAAGCAAACGGCTAAACGGCCCGCCCTAAGCACGGTTGCACAAGGGTTTGAGAGTTCACAATGTGTGTGAGGGTGGATGTGCAATTCGTCTGGTGATTTGGTGGTGGTTATGCTGGGCACACAGAGAATGGGATCGAATGGGACCCACGACATCCCTGCACGGAGTAAAGTTTCGGGTCTTCGGGTCCGGGTTCCCTCAAGGGTTCTGTTTCAAGTGGGGGAAGCTCCTTTTTGTTCATTGTTTTCCAGACACCTTTTCTGGAATGATGCTCAAAGAGATCGAACCTGTGAGCCAACAGCTTTGATATATAATAGAGCCAGGATTATCAAATCCCATTTCTCTATAAATATGTTTATTAGATTTCTGTATCTATTCCAATAACCTTTATGGAATCATGCTACCTATAGACATTTTTCGACGATAAAACCTCTTATACAGGGTACCTCATTTATCCGGCGGCGGGTGGATTGTCCTGCACGATGAGACGAAAATTCTCGCATAGCCAAGACTCCCTCTGCATTAACCGACATCATACCCCATACATACAAGTATGATCGCAAATCAAACACATGCTATCGTTACTTATCTATCAAGTTGTTGGAACTAAACACGTCAATGTCAATGACCTTATCAAAACATAGTTCGTCCTGATTAGCCGATAACCTCATTTAAGCTCAAGGAGAGAGAACCGTTCTTTTCCTGATCCGGCTGGTTGGGTCGCCCGTTGCTCGAGCAACCGGGAGCACGCTGATTGGCCACCGTTGCTTCGCAAACGTCTGTTCCAAAATATTCGAGTTTAGATCGACTCTGCCCTCTTTCACTATCCTGGACAAGCATCCCAACGCGCTGGAGCTCCTAATTTTTTTGAGAAACAATTGCAACATACTGGATCATGGGCTCGATCCACACGTAAATCTTTCTACTAACTAATTCGACACTTTACCAGTTGCTTAATCAATCGACCATCCACCGACTACACGACGACGCGTATAGAACAATGGCGACCACCTCGCCGACTCCCATGGCCAATGGCCTCGTACGGAGAACATCTCAACGCCAAGCAATGAGGCGACCCCCTTCCAGGTCCGGCCTTAGCAGAAGCGATAGCCACTTGGCTCTTCCCGCAAAGACTGCCTCGCGCACGCAATCCAAGCAATACGACGACGATAGTTCCGAGGATGAGATCCCCGTGCCTATGAAGCTCAGTGCTCTCACCAAGGCACTCCTGAATGATGGTGAACCAGAACCAGCCGCCCAATCGGTTAGACGGCCCCCTTCGCCACCACTTACAAGACGACGAAGTGCATTGAACGCGTCGGTATCAAGTGTTGCGGAGCGAGGAAGGTTCTCGAGGTCCGGTAGCGAGCAACCCAGCGATGGACAGTCCACGCCCCCAAGGGATCGAGGTGCAAGCCCTGTAAGAAAAAGGGTTGTCCGTCTGAGCGGTGCATCGCAAAGCGTGAGCCAATTGCAGTCCTCCAAGCGACGTTCAACATCGGGCACTCGACAAAGACCAAGCCAGCAGACTCGGCCTGAGAGCAGGGACAAGTCAGCGTCTGAAGAGAGGTTTGAGGTGCCGACTGATTTTAAGACACCTGGACCTGGACATCGAGTTGTAAGAATCTCAACCAGCTCTAGCGAAATCCGTGAGCGATTGGGATCATCTGGCCCGTCCTCTGGTCGATCATTTGATCGTTCTGCAGGAGATAGGTCTGCCCTGGAAGGCGACTACGATCAAATCGAGGCCCCTGAGACTGTCGCTAGGAACCCCCCACCGATCGGCCTCGGCAGTGTTTCGCGTTACACTTCTACTAGAAGTCGACAAGAGGAGGCAAACCTGCAGAGCTCAATGCGCATTAAACGAGTAGGAAAGATTCCTGGAAGCTTTCTCAGTGGTCCTGCACGACGAGGCAGGAGGAGGCAGAGTGAAGAGGACGGTGAACTCAATGGAGAGGGCGATCATTTCAATTCAAACCAGGATTATGACAATCGGCAGTCAGACGATGCGGCGGACCCGTATTATGCCGATGGAATTCGCGACTACAGCTCTGGAAGCCCTCTCAGTGGAAACTCTGCGGCGAGAGCCATTCATAGGAGACAGGTTTCAAATCTCGATCTAAGAGGTGGATCCGGAAGACCGTCCCCACGGAGCCTCGAACAAGAGCCAGAACCAGAACAAGAACCTCAGCAAGAAAGACGGGAAGAGGAGGAAGAAGAAATCCCTTATCGAAATTCTGTACGGCAACCAGACATGCCTTCCAGAAGAGACCAAGAGAACGATGTCCTCTCATCCTACAGGCGTTATAAGCCTTCCATAGAGGATCCCAAAGAAAAGGCACCACAACGACCCTTGAGCACTGATCTTGCTGCGGCAAGAAATGTTTCGCCTGAGAGGAAACCCTTGGCTTCAATCGCCAACAATACACCACACAGAGCTGCGCCACCTCCACCGCCCAAGATGTCCGTCTTGGAGGCTGCGATTTCCAACACCGGAGCTGCTGCGACTACGCAGACAAAACAAAAGAGGAATGTGCTAAGAGTAAATGGCAAGTCATATACGAGACTAGAATGTCTTGGTCGAGGTGGCAGTGCCAAAGTATACCGAGTAACGGCAGAGAATGGCCAAATGTTTGCTCTGAAGCGAGTAGCTTTGGAAAATGCCGACGAGGCAACCATCAAAGGCTACAGGGGAGAAATTGACTTGCTTGGGAAGCTTACCAATGTGGACCGCGTTATTAACCTTCATGCTTATGAGCTGAATTCAGAGAAGCAGGTTCTAAGTTTGGTAAGTTTGTATAAATCTTGTGCGAGGTACTGGACTAACGGATGCAGGTTATGGAAATGGGCGAGAGAGATTTGAACAATGTGCTAGCAAGTCGCCAAAACTCCGATACAGCAAGATTCGACCCAGTTTTTGTTCGATTCTACTGGAAGGAGATGTTGGAGTGCCTGCAGTCAGTTCACCAATATGACATTGTCCACTCTGATCTGAAGCCGGCCAACTTTGTCCTGGTCAAGGGTCAGCTGAAGCTCATTGATTTTGGCATTGCCAATGCCATCCAAACGGATGAGACGGTCAACGTTCACCGTGAGACACAAATTGGTACACCTAATTACATGTCTCCCGAGTCACTGATTGATTCGAACAACCCTCGTGGTGGCCGCCTCCCCGGTCGCCCCAAGCTTATGAAGCTCGGAAAGCCTAGTGACGTTTGGTCACTGGGTTGCATTCTTTATCAGATGGTCTATGGTGTTCCACCCTTTGGCCACATCCCCAACCAAATGGCGAGGTGTCAAGCCATCATCAACTGGGACCACGACGTTGAGTTCCCTTCTCGGGGTATGGGCGGTGCACCTGTCCCGCCTTCATTGATACGGACAATGAAGAGATGTCTCAATCGCGACCAACACATGCGACCTACATGTGAAGAGCTTCTTCATGATACCGACCCCTTCTTATACCCCGCGGAAATCAGCGACAAGGCACTTCCCATTGAAGAAGAATTCCTCGGCCGCATCATCCAAAATGTTGTCCAGAGGTGTCGAGATCGCATGCCTTCTGAGGCAGAACTTGTGAGCACGTGGCCACAAGCGTACTGGTCTCATGTTAAGAAGCAAGCCGCCAATAGGATGTGAAGATAAAACTGGAATCCTGTATTGCAAAGAAGAGAGATGGTCTGCTGCATTTGAAAGACGACAACATGTGCGATTCATCCGTCATCACAGAGGGAAGAGATGAAAAAAAACTGTTCTTATTTTTTTTTTATAACGACGCTTTTGAAGTAATGAGGGCATCGCCGGTTTGGTGTTTGGGGTGTTTTTTTCTTCTTGTCTTTCGTTTTGTACAAAAGCCCTTTTGGTGTATCTTTTTTTATTACTCAGGCGTACGTCTCAGAATTTGGATTTCGGGGAGAGGGTTAAAGCATAGAATAGCGTTAAGGTCGTTACCTTGCAATATGGCGCAAAATTGAAATGCCAGGATTGAGTTTGTCACGAGAGCTATAATAGTCTTTATAGGCATGTGTATGGTGTTTTTTTTGTATATTTCATTATTATACAGTTTCCAGCTATATGCCGGTTTTACATGATGATACATACACTCCGGGTGGTGAAGGTTATTCTTTTATATATATATCAGGTTTTCATGTCCTTTTTTGGTTGTTGTTTTGAACTTGCGACTCTCATGAATTCTAAGCTGTTGGCTCCTCAATGTCCTCCAGGTTTTTGATGTTCAGCTCTGAGATACGCAAGATGGTGTATCGATGTTTGCTCTTGGCCTGGCGCTTGCGCCTTTGCCTCCGCTTCTTCTTGATCTTGATGCGCAAAGGCTCCGATTCGGTACCCAAAACCGTAGCACGGCACTCAAACACCCGGTCGTCGATGTGCGGGGCACCTTTCATAGTGTAGTCCCTGCTGCCGAGGATACTGGCGCGGTTGAGGCGCAAGACGTCGCCGGGCTGGACACCGGGCATCTTGAAGGGCAGGCGGATCTGGTCGCCCTCCTGGACGAGATAAGGGAAGCCATGGATGTGAACGGTGATGTAGTGGCCAGGCTGGGCAGCGAGGAAGGGGAGGAGGTTCTTGACGGAGTCGGTGATGGGGGAGGGAGGGGCGGAAGGGTGGCTCTTCTTGAAGGCGAGAGGGCGTATTTCAGAGGCGGTAGGGTTGGCGGCGTTGTTGATGTGGTGCTGCGTCGCAATGGGTTCGACAATGGGTGTGGTCGAGTTGAAGGCCCGCGCATGAATTGGCAGTGTAAATCTTGAGCCAGCGGCAGCGAGGCTTGTCGAGCTGGAAGCTCTGAGCCCCAGAGCGGAGCGGAAGAGTGCCCTGCTCATTGTTGGCCAACTGCAATTGACCTCTCTTACTATGACGCAGAGGGATTCAATCGCAAGTTGCGAAGATTAAAAAAAAAAAAAAAAGGATATCCTTATCCGAACCCAATTCGAAACCTCTTCCCACCAAAAAGTTGTGATGGTGGTGGTGGTGGTCTTGGAAGGCTTTACGGGTTCTTGCGCCCGGATTAGTGTGGACCCGGGATCCGAAGAAAAGTTCCCACTTGGCGCGGTTCCCCGATGAACCGCCCGCCGCATTTTTTCTTTGGTTACAGAAGATTTCGATAACTGGAAATTTTACCAGTTGCTCGGTTCAAGAGAACATCCCCACAGTTTGAATAGCAGCAAGTCCATAGCTGGACATACGAATCGCCCAGCATGGTATGTATCATATGAGCTTGTCAATTAACATTCTTAAATGTGTATGGACTTTCAATTCTAACTCCTACTAGCCTCAGAATGAGTATATGGAGAGGTGGCGCAAGCTCCACGGTCGCCGTCTCGATCATGAAGAGCGAACCCGAAAGCGTATCGCCCGTGAGGGCCACAAGGCCTCGCAGGATGCCCAGAACCTGCGTGGTCTCCGGGCTAAGCTCTACCAGCAGAAGCGTCACAAGGAGAAGATCCAGATGAAGAAGGCCATCAAGGCGCACGAGGAGCGCAACGTCAAGACGGCGGACGAGAAGGAGCCCAAAACGCCCTTGCCCTCTTACTTGCTCGATCGATCCAACCCCTCGACGGCAAAGGCGCTCAGCAGTGCCATCAAGAATAAGCGTGCCGAGAAGGCGGCCAAGTTCAGCGTGCCTCTGCCCAAAGTCCGTGGTATTAGCGAGGAGGAGATGTTCAAGGTTGTCAAGACGGGCAAGAAGACAGCCAAGAGGGCGTGGAAGCGAGTGGTTACGAAGCCGACGTTTGTTGGACCGGACTTCACTCGACGAAACCCCAAGTACGAGCGATTCATCCGACCCATGGGTCTGCGTTACAAGAAGGCCAACGTTACGCACCCCGAGCTGGGTGTTACCGTTCAGCTTCCCATCATTGGCGTTAAGAAGAACCCCCAGAACCCGCTTTACACTCAGTTGGGTGTCCTGACCAAGGGTACGGTTATCGAGGTCAACGTGAGCGAGTTGGGTCTGGTTACATCTGGAGGAAAAGTTGTCTGGGGTCGCTACGCCCAAATTACAAACGATGTTGAGAATGATGGCGTGAGTATTCCCCCTATCTCTTCCCATTTTATGATGTTTCTTGGATCTAACAGTTGTTTTTTTTTAGTGCATAAACTGCGTGCTCCTGGTATAAAAAGGCAATTTGGAGGAAACTGAAAGTCTATTGGACCGGAATTTTTATTGCATGCATTGGCGTTTGGGTGTTTGGAACCTATCTAATGAGGAGAAAAGCAATTATATTAGAGGGATGGACTCCTTCGATGAGTATTCTGCTGTTTTCGGAAATAGGAGAGGATGAGATGAATAGAATCTGACAGTGATGTGTTGCTGTCGTTTTGATGATATGGGTTTCGCCGGGGTAGATGATGGTTGTGCATGCATGCATTGCATCTTTTTAAGAGTGTGGTGCAGAATTGTTGTAATACTTGTACTGAAGTGATGAAGGTTGATTGCAATGAATATATCAACGATAAAATTGCCATGGCATATCGGTCAAGGTTGTTCAACTTGGAACCGGCGCGGTCCGTTGGAAGAGGTTACCTGAACCGGACATGGGCTACTGGGATGATGGGGGGATCAAGTCCCAATGTGGGGGATAAGAAACACTGCTGGAGTACACAAGCAAGTATGGTTGAAGTACAGGTAGTCGATAGACGACGAAATCTGTGAAAACTACAACTGCAGCGAGAGTCGAGAGTGAAAAGGAATCACCGATAGTGGTGGGAACTACTAATACCATGAAAAGGAATAAAAAATAATGTTTTGTCAATGTAGGCCAGTCCAACCGCCCAGTCCTCTTCTATCAGCGGGTACCAGTTGGCAGCGATGAATGTAATTTTTTTTCTCTCCTAGTCAGTTGGTCCCCTAAAAAAAACGAACCCCACAAGTACAAAGTCCCCCCCTCGTCGAACTGTTCAGGGCGGTGACAGGGGTCAATTGATTTTCTGCCCGATAAAAACGCTTGCAAAGCGGGCGCCGTTCTCTCTGCCCGCCATCCAGGCTTTTTGCGCTTCGAACATCAAACGACCTTTTTTTTTCCTCTTCTTCTTTCCCCACGGCGGTGTAGAAGAATTGCAAGAATCGTTTTCCTTAATTCTTCTTTTTTCGTTAATAATTTAGAGCTTTTTTTTGCGCAGGGACGCAATCTTATTACGACTTCATTCAAGATGAGCGGCGACAAGATGGACGTCGAGTTGGCTGAGGAGAAGCTCAAGACCATGGAGCACAGCGAGCAGCACTACTTTAAGAGGTACGGTTTTTCTTGGAAGCCAAAAAAAATTCTGGAAAATTAAAACAAGTTTTTCTACTGCAAATTATGTTCCTGAAGGCTAACCCGGATATTCTTTTCTTAGCTACGATCACCATGGTACGAATTAACATCACCGCTGCTGCGTTATTCCACCGAGGCACCTTTTGAACTGACCAATTTTCTTCCCTCGACTCAAAGGCATCCACGAGGAAATGTTGGTATGCAATTCCCACCAACCCCTCGCCCCTCCTTCTCGCTGCCCCGCCAAAGCGAGAAAAAAAAATAGTTACCAACCAAAGGGACTCTTTTTTTTTTCCCTTTTGCGAAAGCGACGAGAAGAAGAAGAAAAATAGGCTGACAAGATGCGTGATAAAATAAATAGAAAGATGAGGTTCGCACAAGGTCGTACATGAACGCTATCGTCCAGAACAAGCACATTTTCAAGGACAAGGTTGTTCTCGATGTCGGATGTGGTACCGCCATCCTGTCCATGTACGTTTTCTTCTTCCTCTTCTTTTTTTTCCGTCCCACCTCTTTGCCTCCCGCTTGCAAAGCTCCCATGTGCAACACAGCGTAATACTACCAAACGACTCCAGGATGCTAATCCAAAACACCATAGGTTTGCTGCTAAGGCCGGCGCTAAGCATGTCATCGGTGTCGACATGTCCTCCATCATCTTCAAGGCCCGCGAGATCGTCAAGGTCAACGGCCTGTCCGACAAGATCACCCTGATCCAGGGCAAGATGGAGGAGGTTGAGCTTCCGTTCCCCAAGGTTGATATCATCATCTCCGAGTGGATGGGTTACTTCCTCCTCTACGAGAGCATGCTTGACACCGTCCTGTATGCCCGTGATACCTACCTGAACAAGGATGGCCTGATCTTCCCCGACAAGGCCACCATTTTCTTCGCTGGTATTGAGGATGGTGACTACAAGGAGGAGAAGATTGGATGTGAGTTTTTATCCATTTTTTATTTTTCTATTTTACCCCTTTGGACATATACAGCATTCATTTCCATATACCTTCTTTACTAACACAACTCTTACTATTCAGTCTGGGATAACGTCTACGGCTTCGACTATACCCCCCTCAAGGAGACTGCTCTCTCCGAGCCCCTTGTCGACACCGTCGACCTCAAGACCGTTGTCACAGACCCCACATCGGTCCTCACCCTTGACCTTTACACCTGCACAACCGCCGACCTGGCCTTCACCAACTCCTTCAAGCTCTCTGTCAAGCGAGACGACTTCATCCACGCCCTCGTCTCCTGGTTCGATATTGACTTCACCGCCTGCCACAAGCCCATCCGCTTCTCCACCGGCCCCCACACCAAGTACACCCACTGGAAACAGACCGTCTTCTACCTCAAGGACGTCCTCACCGTCCAGAACGGCGAGGAGGTCAGCTGCAAGCTCATGGTCAAGCCCAACTCCAAGAACCGTCGTGACCTCGACATCGAGGTCGACTACGACTTCCAGACTGATGATGCTAACCGAACCACCACTGGCCAATGTGCTTACAGGATGTGCTAAAGCAAGTAGGGGGAGGAAGATAGATAGATATCTCTGTGGGTGATAGGGGAAGGGGACGTTATAGCGGGGCTGGATATGCAAAAGGATGGACTGCAATGCATGCTCAATACCAAACTCGATGAATGGATGGGAGGGACTCAAAACTGGATGGCGTATATACGGCTTTTTTTGCGGCATGTTGTTTTAAAAGATTAGATAGAAACATGACGGATGCAAAATACGGGTAGGGGCTGATTCAGAAACATTTTCGACTCACGCATCAAGTACAACGCTATAGATCAAGAACAAGCCAGTTATGTATGCAAAAGCAGCCTCATCGTTTGACAATCACCTCATTTTCTTTAAATCACGGGATATCTCGTTTCACACACACACACAAGCGATAGTACTTTTGAAAGACTTCATTGGTTATGGGAACATAAAACTGTGTGTCAAATATGACCAACACACGGATTCGTGACCACAAGTCTACCTACCCATGCCCTTTTTTTTGCGAGTAAATCAAGAACTGACTTGTTGGCCTGCTTTTCCCATCCTTCAAAATTGACCCCAATATTCATCAATCATACTTCGTCAGCTTTTTTTTTTTATTCATGCGTCATCTGGGACGGTTTTGAGATGTCTGCTTCTCCAACCACCATGGGTCATACCCAGTTGGTTTCCCACCCCAGGAGACTTTTTTCCATCGAGATTGACAGATTAAGAGCCATAGTGCTTCACAATCTGAGAAACCTTGTTGGCAAGCTCATCGGCTTCGTGGCGAGTGGCTGCCTCAGCATAAACACGGCATGCATTCTCCGTACCACTGGCGCGGGCAAAGGAACGACCCGTCGTATACTTCCTAACGATCTGATCGATCTCGTCCTGAGCCCCAGGTGGGTGGCTAAGACGTCGTTCGGCATCAGTAGCCTTGAAAAGGTCCTTGTCTCCAACTTCAACGCGGACAAGGCGGTTGGGGAGATCAGTGTAAGTTGTGGCCCAATCCTTGAGTGACCACGCCTTGTGAGCGAGGATGACCTCAACCATCAACATGTCGGAAAGGGCATCGCCAACAGTCTGGTTAATGAGGTCGGCAACGGCAGCCAGGGTATCGAGAGCGTCCTTCTGAGCTGGAGACTGAGGCTTTGTCTCCCTGAAGACTCGGAGTGCCTCTTGGGAAAAGACAACGGTACCGTGGCCGTTGGCCTCAAAGTATACACCGACATCAAACTGGCATGCGGCATGGTGCAAGTGCTTCACACCAGTGGGGGTAAAAACAACAGGCAATTGCAGGTTCTTCTCAATGTATGTGGTGCTCGCGCCGTTGGCGTATGCAGTCTGGACTACGCCGATTCGAAGTTCATCTTGCAGATTAGCTGAGCGAACGAGGTCGGCGATGAAGGATGCATTGAGAGAAGAGATACGGTCGCCATCCAACATGAAGAAACCAGTGTCGGGGTCAGTCCAGTAGTAAATCAGGCGGTCGGCATCGCCGTCGAGAGAGCAGTATCGAGCGCCAGGAATAGGCTTCGGGGTGGGAGGGGCTCGTTGTTTGGTCTTGACAAAGTCGGCACCAGACTAAGACTGTCAGCATGAATATTATAGGGGTTGCTTGTATTAAACTTACATCAAGGTTCAGGACTTCTGGTCGGAGAACATCATCATTGACAACCTTGACGTCGAATCCTGTAACGTCCTTGGGGATTACTTTGAGGAGTTCGTGGAGCTTAGGACCGCCAACGCCGTTGGCACAGTCGACCACAAGCTGACCCTGGACCTTTCTGCCTCGAAGAGCTCGAACAAAAGCTTCTGAGAGCTTGTTGTAGTAACCAGCCTCGCTAACCTCGCCGTATGCCTTCGGGGTGCCCTCAGTGTTGACACAGCGAACCAAGTAGTGGAGCTGAGGGGTTGTGAGGATCTTGTAGTCGGTGTATTCGATTCCGATGGCCTCCAAGGCATCAGCCAGGGCAGTAACAAGGCTGTGGCCAGAAGGGCGGGTATCGCGGCCGTAGACGACTCTGCCTGGTACGGACAAGTCGACCTTCAGCTGGACTGCCAAAGCCTTGTACGTCTCGAGCAGCTCCTGGTCGGTAGGGGCGTTGACAAGACGAGTGGCATGAGCCTCCCAGTCCTGTTCGAGCATTTCACCCATTGGGTCAACAATCTTGACGCCATTGTCGGGGGCAGGGTTGTGGCTAGCAGTGATCATAACACCAATGGCCTGGCCATTGAGCTTGCGGCTTCGAAGACCAGAAATGAGACCAACGCGGAATGCGACGCCGGGAAGAAGGTCAGCCTTCATACGGAAGCCGGCAGTACCATACTTGTAGACATGGCCAGCTGTAATAGAGTGTTTAGCCGAGGCCTCGATGAATTTGCTATCATCCATGATGGACTGTTGGTTCGGAGATGAGCTTCAATGTGCGTGAGAGAGAGAGAGAACAGGTTTGCTTATAGAAAAGGTGGATTGAAGATGATGGAAAAGGGGGGGTAAAATAGGAGAGAAGTTGAAAGAGTGGAGAAGAGAAAGGAGAACGCCAATACGTCGAGGGGATTGGGAGAGGGAGAGGGAGGGAGGTAAGGCCAATGGAGGGCTGAAGACAAGAGAGAGAGAGAGAGGCCTTTATTTAGATTCTCACAGGTGGAGTCGATTATTCTAAGCTGCCCTATGCTGTGCTGTGCTGTGCTTTGCTGAGCTGTGTTACTAGAACCTACAGGAGGGAGGTACTGCTAACCAACCTAGTACCTGGTAATAAAGACCGTAGGACTTGCTTGGGTTGTACCTCCCTACACCTGCTGTGCTCATTGCTTAGTGCTTGAAGCAACATACGGTGACCTTTTCTATATCTGCACCAACCAAATCCAACAAGAAACAGATGGATCCATTGCTACCGTATCATGACCCATGGTTGAAATGCCCTGTCATGGATGGCGGACCCCGCGTTGCAAGCAGAAATACCCCGCCAAAAGATCCATGGATGGTACCTAAAAGAGGCCAACCATGTTGTTACGAGGTATTAATCTTAGCACACCTCCAAGCTCAATGCACTGCCGCCCAGTGCCAAAGAAGAGTTTTTGCTAATTACCGGGCGGAGTGGCTAATTCTTACGAGGTACTTTTTAGTGACCCCTGTAAATCTAAATGCACAAAACCGTCACATTGGGTTGGTATACTTACCCAGGTAGTCCAACTGCTTGCAGGGGGCATCATCCGAGGACGTTATATAGGGTATCCTTAGTTGTTGAATCATGCACGTGACTTCGCGCGCAGGACGAGACTTGCTGTCTGCCTTCGAGTGGGTCTCTCTTCAGGGTTAACGCGTTATCGTTGTTGCTGGGCATTCTGCCACAACATGGGCAGAGCCTTTCATGATTGATATGTTTGCAAGCCCTCAGTAGACAAAATCCGGGTGCTCTTTTCTTGTCTCTCATTTTTGGCTCTTTTTGTTTTCTTGATGTCTTCTCATTGGTAGTATTGGCGGCTTCCTCGCGGTCATCTAAATGACCCTACCTTTCCACCATGGACGACTCGGACTGCGCAAATCCCCAGCTTCTTGCCTGGGTAAAGGAATGGCTAGATACCGCTAGAGAACGAAACTCCAAAGGCATCACAACATATAAGAATGCATATGATTCACTCAAGGCCTGCCCAATTACCTTTGAGCATCCTGCATCCCTCCAGCAACTCAAGGGGTTCGGACCCAAACTTTGTGAACGTCTCGAGGATAAACTAAGGAAGCATTGCCAACAAAATGGACAGCCGATGCCCGAACACCCGCAATCAAAGAAAGCTGCTGAAAGGGCCGCTAATCAGGCTGCTGCCGATGATGCAGAAGGAGCAAAACCGAAGAAGAAGACTCGACAGCCCAAGGCATATGTCCCAAGTTTTAGGTCTGGTGCATACGCCTTACTGGTCGGATTGTCCAGTCTTTCGGAAGACGCCTCAGCCAGTATGACCAAAGCTGAGCTTATTGAAGCAGCTCAACCTCATTGCGACTCGTCCTTTTCCGCCCCTAGTGATCCCACTAAATTCTACACTGCCTGGAATTCCATGAAGACGTTGGTGCAAAAAGAACTCATCTATGAGAGAGGGCGGCCGCTCAGGCGGTATGCATTAACGGATGAAGGATGGGCGGTAGTGAATCGAATTAAAGAGACAAGCCATTGGCAGGCTGGGCAAAATGCCGGCGATCGAGAAGAACCAAGGCAGCGCGCTGAATCGCAGTCTGCCTCTAATTCAAGAGAGCAAAACCAAAGTCCGGAACCAGCTGAGCAGATGCATACTGCCCAAACAACTTCGTTATATCAAAATGTCGTCTCAGAGGGCACAGTGGTGTCGGAGGACAGTGAATTACCTACCTTTACTCCAATCAGACTTCCTCCAGGGTCATTTACGATTGAACTGTTGCTGGATGTTCGGGAGGTCAGAGCCAAGACTGATCGTGATTATATGCAAGAGGAACTTACAAAGCAAGGTATCAAGCCCATCATGAGGAGCTTGGAACTTGGCGACGTTCAGTGGATCGCCAAGTGCCATGATTTTACCTTACTTTCCAGAAACGGGGCTGAAGGCGATGAAGTGGTATTGGATTGGATTGTGGAGCGGAAACGTCTTGATGATTTAATTGGCAGTATAAAAGACGGCCGGTTTCATGAACAAAAGTTTCGTCTGAAAAGATCTGGCGTCAAGAAAGTCGTTTATCTCATTGAGGAAATCTCAATGGACTCTGCCTCGTATCAGCGGTATGAGGAAGCAGTTCAATCGGCTATCGCGTCGACACAGGTGGTTAATGGCTACTTTGTTAAGCGGACACTTAAGATGGACGATACGATAAAGTATCTGACCCGATTGACCGCTATGCTGAAGAGGACTTATGAAAGTAAACCACTGAATGTTATTCCAACAAAGTGTATAACAGCCCAAAACTACTCGCGTCTGCTTCAACATCTGCGCGAGAGGGAGCCCTCGGTTGGGTACTATGTCACTTATCCGGCCTTTGCATCATTGGCATCAAAATCAGAGACCATGACCTTGAGAGATGTGTTCCTCAAAATGCTCATGACCACTCGAGGCCTCACGGGAGAACGTGCGCTTGAAATACAGCGCAAGTGGAAGACACCGTATGACTTTGTCAAGGCATTCGAATCATGTGGGACTGGCGAGCAAGGCAAGAAGCGCAAGCGAGAACTTGTGGCCACTCAAATGACCCATTTGGTAGGGAGAAAGAAGATATCAAAGGCATTGAGTCAGAAAATTGCAGAAGTATGGGGCGATGTTTAAGCAATCTTACTAATGAAAGGCATTCTACTATCTTACGCATATTTACACTAAGGAGTATTGCTTTATGGCATTTGAAGCTTTTATCTATTAGGTGTGCTTATGGCTTTGCGGCTTGGTTTTTAGCAATAACTCGCTCAATAATCTTCTCAAGCAGAGGAACTGAAGCAGCGCCATCATCTCCACCGAGAATACCTGCCAGCGATTTCTCAGCATACTTGGCCATCATATCAACCTCTAGATTGATAGAGTCGCCTTTGGTCTTTTGTGCCAAGATAACTCTTTCCTGAGAGTAGGAAATCAACATGATCTCCCACCATCCTTCAGTGTCGTTGACTTGCGTAACAGTCAAGCTGGTTCCATCAACAGCAACGTATCCCTTGTACACAATGTACTTGAGGAATTCGCGTTTCTTGGGCTGGAACCGGAAAGTGAGAGCATTCCCATCTGGCGTTACGGACAGAATCTCGGCTGTTGTGTCGACGTGACCCTGAACAAAATGCCCACCCATTCGAGTATCGGCTCGAACGGCGCGTTCAAGGTTGACCTTGCTTGACTCGACGAGCAAGCCCAGGTTGGTAACGCGCAAAGTTTCCGGTGCGGCACCGATGGTGAAGGTGTTGTCTGTGAAGGAAGTGACAGTGAGGCAGACGCCATTGATCGCGATGGAATCGCCCAGATGGCAATCCTTCAGAAGCTCAGAACCCGAAGGAATGCTGACAGTCATTGTTGAGCTGCCTGTGGCAGCATCTTTGACCAGTTGGGATATGACTATAAACCACGTTAGAAATGATTTAATCCAATGAATGATTAGGTATCTTGAAACTAACCACCAACTTCCTCGACGATTCCTGTGAACATGATTGCGATGAAGCTCGTGCGTCTAAGATATGATATACCGAAGTTGCCGAGTTATGAGAGCACTTGTGTCGCGTCCCTGAATTATTTGGCAAGGCCGTAGTTTGTAAGAAATGGATGCGTTGGTTTTCGATAACAATCAATTCAAAAGAGTTTAATGGTTTTAAATCGTGAATTGAGAAGTGAGAAACGACTCAATTCTTAGGAAGCTCGGCTTATGAATCGATTGACTTCTATTACCGTTGATGCCAAAGCAAATGGAACCTGTGGAAGCCCCGCATACTCTGAGCCCCTCCTCCAGCATCCCTCCAACTTCTTATCGATAACATGCAATCCAAAATTTTTAGTGAAGCATGGGTCGCAAGTGCGAATGAGCCAGCAAAATTTCGACTGAGCTCATTGAATTTTCAAGATTTACGACACTGAACCTCAGCGGCTGAGATAAATATTCCTTTCTTTATTCATAACTGATACCCCAAGTATTCGATTAATTACCACACATAATATTTCACAATGGCGCCAAGCCGACCCACCGACAAGAAGGGAAAGCAGGACAAGGACCAAAATCCAGGCGCACTTCTCACAGATGCTGAGACACAATACGAGGTTGGAAATGTTGACGAGGCTATCGAGCTCGCCTCAAAAGCCCTTGAAGTCACTGGAAAGGGAGGTGATTTTGAGCTAAAGGCCTTGAATACCCTTGGAATCTTCTCCTTGGAAGCTGGCGATGTCGAAGAAGCACGGGAATACTTTGAACAGGCCGTGAAACTCGATGAGGAGGGCACTCTGGACGAAAAGATTGGCGGTGGCCCAGAAAAGTTCCTCTTCCTCGCACAACTGAGTGAGGAGGGTGGTCAAGACAGCGTCAAATGGTTCGAGCGAGGCGCTTCTGCGCTACGAAACCAGATCCAGACGTTGACTGATGTTGCCAACAAAACACCAGAGCAGCAGGTTACCCTTGAAGAGGCGCAGAACAAACTCGGTGGCGTGCTCTGCGCCGTGGCTGAGGTATATATGACAGATCTCTCATGGGAGGAGGATGCGGAGCAGCGCTGCGAGACTCTTGTTACTGAGGCGATGATGATTGCTCCAAATTCGGCTGAGACATGGCAGACGGTTGCCAATGTTCGCATTTCACAAGAGCGGTTTGATGAGTCCCGCACTGCGCTGAAACGAAGTCTTGAGCTTTGGCAGGATCTGCCCCCTGAGCACCCTGATGTTCCCGAGTTCCCCACACGAGTCAGCTTGGCGCGTCTTCTCATGGAGACTGAGATGGAAGAGCAAGCACTTGTCGTTCTAGAACGTCTTGTGACGGACGACGATTCTAGTGTTGAGGTGTGGTACCTGGGCGGTTGGTGCTTGTACGTTGTGGGCGAGAAGTTGAGAGAAGCCAAGGGTCAGCAAAACGGCGAAGCTGCGGAGGAGTGGAAAGCAACATGGGGATATTCGCGAAAATGGTTAACTCAATGCCTCAAGCTGTATGAGCTTGAAGAGTACGAGGATGACAGACTGGGCCAACATGCGGCTGAGTTGCTTGAAAGCATCAACAAGGAGCTCGGTGAGCCGCCTGAGGATGAGGATGAAGAGGAGTGGGGTGGTATTAGCGATGGTGATGAGGAGGACGAGGATGAAGAAATGGAAGGCTGAATGTTTATGAGAAATGATGAAAAAAAAGCGATATTAGACGGCGTTGGAACAGGGCAGAGGGAACATTTTAAAAAAAGGGGGCTTTCATTTTGTGAATCATGGAAAGCTTTTGATTTGGCTTCCTATAGATATACTTGGAAATATTGGTCGAAATTCCGATATACCCAATCCTTTCGGCGTTGCTGACTTTTTTACGATGAGATCTCGCTCTTTCTATCATATCCGAACATGGATGCGTGTCGACAATATCTTTTTGATTGTCTTTGATCGTTCTCCAAGAATCCCCCGTAGATGGCACCCAAAACTCCATACTCTTTTGTTTTTAAAAAAAGAAAAAAGAAAATGCATTATTCCTTATGGACAGACGCTGGTTCTCAAGCGGCTTCGACTTTGAGCTGTTCGATGCCCTCTGTCGGCACCCCTTCGTCATCCTCGCCCTCGTCAACCTTGCCCACCAGGCCCTGCTGCCAGAGCTGTCTGCCCGTCAACTTGACGGGCTCCTTAACCTTGGCCTTCTTCAGCTCCGCTAGCCGCTCTTCCTCCTCCTTGACGCGCAGGTCCTCCATCTCCCTGAGGAAGTCCTCGCGCCACTTCATAAACGTCTCGGGCGTCACGGGCGTGCCGTGGAACTTCTTGTTCTCCTCGCGCTCGACGGCCTGGGCTTTCTCCTCCTGCACCCTGAGCTCGGCGTCCTTGCGGTCCTGGACGAGCTGCTCGGCGGCCTCCTTGAGCGAGGACACGAGGGTGAAGACCATGGCGATGCCGAGGTTCTCCTGGACGGTCTCGGCGAGCCCCTCGAGGAGCTGGGCGCGGTCGTCGCCGACGGAGAAGTGCGGGTGGGAGACGGCGTTGGGAGGGGCGAGGATGTCGAGGTGGGGCGCCTCGTCGGGGTACTCGTCTGGGTACCGGACGGAGAGGATGAAGCTGGGGGGCTCGTCGTCTTCTTCATTGGGGATGTCGAGGTTGACGGCTATCCTGAACTCGGTCTCTGATATGTCTGCGTTGGAGAGAGTCAAGTCAGACAAGTATTTTTCCTTTTTGATGCTGTGGGGAAGGGAGGGGATGGGGACGGACCGGTGATTTCATCGGGGAAGATGGATTCGAGCACCTCGCGCTCTTCGACTTGGTCTTCTTTACCCATTGTGAAGGGCTGTGTAGGGTAATATGGGGGATGTGGAATAATTGGTGGCCTGGACGGAGGTGAAGTTTTGGAGGATGATGGACTTGAAGATCATAGGTGGGGTTCCCGCAGTCGCATGGCGGGGTTCATTACTTGGCAATTCAACCAGATACTTTAGCTATGGATAAATCAATCTTTGATAGAGTAAACAACCTTTGAGTCTGGCCAGAAAAATACAATAATCTTTTTTTAAAAAGTATTTCATTAAGTAGAATCGCCCGTGTGGGCATCTATCAAAATTCTAAAAAGATCTAATCAACTTCTATATCATCTCTATATCATCCTCGGTGGTCGTTCCATCTTCAACCTTGTAACAGAGTAGTATATTGCTTCCCATCGCAATATTGCACGAAGCCATCAAGGTCCATCTTCTTCAAAACGGTACTAAAGTTTGCAGATCCGGTTCCAATACCCGTGGTAGAGCAGAGATCCCCAGCTTTCTTGGGGTCAATCTTGGGCGCGCCACTGGGATACTCGATGTGAAAAACGGGTTTGCCTGCCTTGATGAATGCAGCAAAGGTTTCACACTCTTGGTACTGGGCACACTGTTCGTTTACAGAAAAGTCGATAATATCTAGAAGATCAGGGATGATGTCGCCTGCGTTCTTGAGGCCAATGGCCATGTGAAATGACCTGGCCTCTTCATGGAGAAACTTTATAAAATCGACAGAGTCTTCCTTCGTAAGACCAAGTCCATTCTCATTTTGCTACTCAGGCTCATTAGTCGGATGGCTTCTCTTCATCATCACTTGGGGGAATACTCACGTAGCCGTCAACGTTGTCTGGATCAATGGCATCGCAGCCCTTGGACCAAGCAAGCTTGATACGCTCCTTCATGATATTGCGGACGTTGGTGCTACTCAGGTTCAACCATCGCTCATTCGGCCACCCATCCAGCGGCTTGCCCAAGTCAGCCTTGTCAAACTGATCCTTGTCTGGCCTGAAGTCTTCCCATGAGCCAGCACTGAAGTAGCATATGACTTTCTTTCCGGCATCTTGCAGCGTCTTGAAAGTCTCGGCATCGTTGTCAAATAGATCGAGATCCCAGACGTCAACATTGGGACTGGCGACACTACCAATCTTGATGGTGTCCTTGAGAACAATTTGCCATGTCGCATTGACCTCTGGTTGCCAAGTGGTTGTCCGGTTGGGGCCGTTCTGAAGACCCCCGGGATCATTGGTGTTGTTGCTCCCGCTGTCAGAATTGCCACCACCCCCCTTTCCCTTTAAGCCAACATATAAGCCAACCGATAGAGCGATGATGATGACAGCTAGCAAGGCGCCAATAATAGCCAATTTCTTCCAGAGGGGCCATGGCTTCTTGTGCTTGCTGTCTTGTTTTCCCGCAGCAGCTTCAGGTTCTTCGCTGCTCTGTGTCATCTTTGCTGGTCAGCCAGAGTTTTGATAGAGCGTTGATGCATGCATGTCATGATGGACTTTTTAGACGCCTCAGCGAGTCCTTTTTAGAAAAACCATGTGAGGCTCAGCCTTTTGCATCACGATCCTACTTTCATTATAAGCTCCCTCGTTAGTCTATGATTTATTGGATCGAATCCTGACCAATGCCTCAAACTCCATCGGTTGGTATGGAGGATGCGGCGCAGGAGGGGCCAGAACGGCCGGTGTGGCACAGAACATGACTGAACCATGTTGAGCCATGTTGTTCTCAAACATAGTGCCTGAACTTAAAAGAATTGATGTGATGCAAGGGCTGAGATGGTGGCGCTCAGCAAAAATAAACAAACAAAAGACTCCAAGCCATCTGATTCAACGTGTCTTGGGAGCAGAGATCAGAAGCTTTGTGTTCTGCCAGAACATGCATGCCCTGCCGAGGGAGGGGGTCTCCCAGGCGGCATTTGGTGACGATTGCTGAATCAGACGGCCACGTTCATCGGATTGCAACGTAGGGGCGGTAGATTGATCCATTGTTTGTTCGCCCTGCATTTTAAGGGGGGCAGAGGGGAGCCATAATCGTTCGCGGTTCCAAGTAAGCATGCAACCGTTTTTAGAACTGATAGTGCAAGCGCATGTATGCGTGCGTATGTATGTATGTACTGTACGGAGCCCGAAAGCGCAACTTGGATTTGAAATGTTGAGAGAGCAAGAGAGAGTCTTCTTCTCACAGTCTCCCCTGTGGCGCATGAGTCGCATCTCCAACCAGTCCCAAAAAGAGCGTCATCATGCACGCGAGTTGTCAAAACGGCGGCGGCCACCCCCCCTGCAAACGATGCAGGACCCGAACAGCTGCGTTTACGATTTGGTCCACTATTGGTTCGCCAAAAGTGAACCCATCCTTGTCGCCCAATCTCAGGACGGAGTAGGTACCATTACAGTGCAGTGCAGTGCAGAGGAGATGCGGATGCGAATCATCCAGCGAAAAAAATCGGATCATCCGATGGGGAGGGTCTCAAAGATAATGTAGGTACAATGCGTATGCATATGCGTACCAAGTAGAAACCTTGTAGGTGGTCTATTTTTTGCCTGCTTCTCTTCCAGATGCTGACTCGATGCCCAGTCTGATATCAACAATGATGGATGATGATACTCCTAATACGTGCATATAAGGGAGGCGAGGCGATATCAGTATCTCTGCCTATCTCTGACCGGCTTCTCCTTGTTGATTACACAGATTGGCTTTTTCGGTGAGCAGCAGAGAAAGTTCTTGTTCCCTGTAACGACACTGTGTAACCAAAGTCTTACGCCTGCTTCCTTTCCCATCCCATCCCATCCTTTCCCTCCCTCTCACACACACGAAAAAAGTTCTTCCCATCTGTTGGTCGGGCTGGACTGACCCGCCTTACCATGCAAGTTCTAATTACCAAGTACCTTGCCTATCGTAGTACGAGGAGGTAGTAGTTACGGATCCATGGATGAATGCAAGCAAAGCAGCACCTTCTCGAGAGGGGCCACCTGATCGTGCCAAGGAACAAACCGCAGTGGATGTAACGCTACCGTTTAGCAGGGTCGGTGGATTCACTCAATGGAGCTCAGGCCTGGATGTTCCCGGTTTAGTGCAGGTTCCGGTATCCAGCCACCCATCAATATAGCCTGACGGAGCTACCAACTAGCACGTCGTAAGCTTCCATGCTCTTCCCTTCTGAATCACAGCCTTGCCAAAATTTTTTAGGGTGGGTGAGTAAAAGGTACGGTACGGAGTACGGAGGGAGTAGGTTGACTGCAAAAACTCAAGTTAGTGCATGTATCTACTGGTAGCCCGCTGGGAGGATAGCGCTTCACGTTATTCAGAACTGCTGCTCTACAAGTATCTATGAACAAACATTGTGGATGATGGGATTAATAACACTGAGTTAATGAAGAAGAGGAAAAAGTATCCACTTGTTTCTCGGCAGCGTCCCCCATTGCTTAATCCATGATGCAATTTCACATGCTTTCACACGCCTTCGTCATAGACAGACAGACAGGCACGCACGCAGGCACGCACGCAGACGGACAGACGGACAGCTCAGCACAGCACAACAAGACAAGGCAAGGCAAGGCAAGCTTATCTCTATACCGCGTTTCCATGTTCCCTCAAGGTTCCTTCATCATCCATGGTCTCCACCGGCTTGGACCTCACCAGCCACATTTTAATTTCGCACGATTGCAGACCATTGCTTTGGTTTCGGTTCGGGTTGTTTGTGTTATGCGCTGTGCCTTGCCACCACCACAAGCCAAAACGGCACCCCTCCAACTGCAAATTTACTACTGTCTTTGCTGTTCCTTCTTTTTAACCAACTCTTCCCCTACCTAAGAAAAAAACAGAAAATCTCTTCATTTTGTTATCCTCCGGCTCAGCCGATCATCTTTTCCCTTCTCCTACTTTCCTAATACCTAATTGCAACAATGGGTAGCTATACCTTCAAGTGGTACGTGTGATCATCTCCAATCGACATGGATGCTTTTCTTTCAGGGCGAGCCTCAATTCCGAAGGGGGCAACTGCAGTGTCGCGCGCCCTGCAAGGGAGAGAAAGCGAAAGAGACAAGAGAGCGCCGCATCCACGACATCAAAGAATTTGTTGTCTCGTCCACACATACAATGTCTTGAAACGAATCAAATACAAGGAGGAAGAGAAGAGAAGAGAAGAGAAAGAAAAGAAAAAGAAAAAAAAAAACTAATACATATGGTTTTCTAGGGAGCATCCTGCAGAGGAAGTCTTTGTCACAGGTACCTTCGACGATTGGACCAAGAGCGAGCAGTTGGACAAGGTCGGCGACATCTTCAAGAAGACCGTCCAGATCAAAGATGCTTCGAAAAAAATATACTACAAGGTAGGTCCAGCTCTGGCTGTTCTTAGTGCAGCATCTGATCAATTTTTTTCTTTTCTTTTCTTTTCTTCCTGTTTGCTGCATTGCGTTCTTTCTCACTGCACCTATTTTTACTTTGCGCAGCCTGCGGTCATCAGCTGGAGAGCTGGAGGGGGGGTGCGTTGAACTTCAATAGCCTGGTTGACTTGTAATATGGTCCCCCCATTTTTATGAGCTCACCAGTGGACATCATGGCGAAGTCGCAGGAAATCAAGTCGCTCTCATCGACATGCCCATTGATCTAACCAACTTTTTTTTTCCTGCTCGCTTCCAGGGCAAGCGGAACAAGTTCGGTTGGACCTATCAATGTGTGCTCGGCCTCTTCTATGCGACGTTAGCTCATGTGCTGGGGTCGAGAATCCCTCGCCCTGCCATTGTCCGTGTTGGTTGTCTTGGATGTGACGCAACTCGACGTAACGGCCCTCCGCGGGGCTGGAAAGGTTGAAGCGTCCCCCTCCAGCGTCCCTCAACTTCGGCGATATCCCCTCATCCCCACGGTCGCAACGGCTGGAGCGGTGAGAATGCCATTGGCGCCACAACCGTAAACTGGATACCTGGTGATCACGCAGACATTTGCCCTCCAGCTCTTTTCTGCTCACTAGGCGAGTTTCGTGTTAAACCGCCGGCGGCTTGGTTCGGATTCTGGAGAGGCTTGCGGCCCCTGCAAACATGCCAAAGCGCCCCTCCCCGCACTAGCTCAACCAACCCCCCCTTCCTGACTTGGTTGTCCTGCATATATCTCACGTCACACCCACCTCAGCATGTTTCGGCGGCGAAAAGCAAAGCATATATCTATCTATACTTGCAGCTCTTGCATCAGGATTTCATAGCTAACTTGTTCTGCTTCCTATTCATTTAGTTTGTCGTTGACAATACCTGGACTATCAACGAGTCCTCCCCCAAGGAAGCTGATCACGAAGGCAACGTCAACAATTTCCTCACACCAGAAGACATGACCAACGAAGATCCTGTCGCTGCGGTCATTAATACCGTGACTCCCGAGTCAACCACTGCCCAGCTGGCGGCTGAACAGCCCATTGAGAAGAACGAGACAATTGCCACCCCATCCGACGTCCCAGGCGGTTTCCCCGAGACCCCCTCCGAGTTGGATAAGCCCTTCGGCATCAGCCCTCTCCCCGCAGCTGCTGGCGCTGTCAACCCATTCAAGCTTGCTCCTGGCGAGCCAATTCCCGACTTTATTGCTACTGAGAATTTGAATAGCCATGTCAAGCTAGACGAGGCATCTTATGAGAAGAGCGACGCTCTTCCCGGCATCGAGGCTTCCGATTTTGAGCTTCCTCCTGTCAGCGCCAACACTGTTCCCGAGTCTAGCCTGCCCATCTTTGATGCCGGTCATGCTCCCATTAACACTGTTGGCCCCTCTACCCTTGCTTTGGCCGCCGAGGTTCCTCTTGAGGAAAAGGTTCCCCAGATCGTCAAGGAGAGCCAGGAGGAGGCCGGCTTCGCCCCCGAGGCCAGCGCTGTCCCAGAGGAGGTCCACGAGAAGGCTCTTGTTGAGGAGGAGCTCAAGGAGAAGATCCCTGAAGTCCCCCCTACATCCGACGGTACTACCGGTGAGACGTCAAACGTAGCTGCCGTCGCTGCTGTCGCTGCTACTGCCGCTGCCACAACCGGCGCTGCTATTGCCGCCGCTGTTGTTGCTGCCAAGGATAGCATTGTGGAGAAGGCTGCCCCTGCGGTCGACCAGGCCACCACTGCTGCGGCTGAGACTGCCAACCAGAACATCCCTGAGACTGTAAAGGAAAAGCTTCCTGAGCCTGTTCAAGAGGTTCTGGCTCAACACGACAAGGTAGAGGAGCCCGTGGAGGTGTCTCCCGAGGTTCCCGCTGAAGTTAAGGAGTCCATCGCTGAATCTGGTGAGAGCCCCGAGGCTGCCGCAAACACCACCGCTGTTGAAGAGAAGAAGGAGGTTGAGGCCGAGCTGTTGGAGGAAGTTAAGCCTACACCAGCCATCGATGATGCCAAGATTGAGGATGTCAAGCATGAAGAAACACCTGCTGAGGTCAAGACCGAAGACATTGCCCCTGAGGTTCCTGCTGAGGTCAAGGAGTCTATTGTCGAGTCCGGTGAGAGCCCCGAGGCTGCCACAAACGCTGTCGCCGTCGAGGAAAAGAAGGAGGTTGAGGCCGAGCTTCTACAAGAAGTTAAGCCCGCACCTGCTGTAGACGAGGCGAAGCCTGAGGAGACCAAGGTCGAGGAGGTCAAGGAAGCCGAGCCTATTCCTGAGATCAAGGTTGAGGAGACCAAGCCCGAGGAGGTTGCCCCTGCACCCGTCGTTGAGACACCGGCAGCTGAGGTTGAGAAGACTGAGGCCCCAGTCACTGAGGTGTCCAACATTGAAGTGACCAAGACCGAGGTTCCAATTACCGATGCGCCAGCTACTGAGGTGTCCAACATTGAGGTCACCAAGACAGAAGTCCCAATCGCTGAAGAGACAAAGGCTGATGTTCCCACTTTTGAGACACCCGCTTTTGAGACTTCTGCCGTTGAGACTTCTGCCGTTGAGACCCCTGCCGCTGAGGCCCCCAAGGTTGAGGCTCCAGTGCCTGAATCAACAGAAGTTACCCAGGTTGAGGATCCTGCCTCTCTGGCCCCCGAGACTGGGAGACCTCGCGTTGAAATCCCTCCCGCCGAGACACCCAAGTCTGAGAAGACCGAAGTTTCTCCTACTACCGACGCTCCCAAGTCCACTGTACCAGCCAACGGCACCGAAGAGAAGCATGCGACATCCCCTACTGATAAGAAGAAGAAGCATCGTCTTAGTTCCTTCTTCAATAAGCTCAAGCACAAGCTGTCAGATAAATAAGTGCAGTATTGATGAGATGAGCTATTATGAGGCGGGCTTTCGGTTTACATAAGGGATTTGGTTTGTTGGATTGTCTTGTTAACTGTGTCAATGATTCCCCATATTCGCAACTAGGTGTGCCTTGGCCGAATATGACGGCACTTGGATCACCATCATATACCTGAATTCATGATGAAGTTTTTTTTTTCCAACATGATGTTTTTGTTTTTTTCTCAATTTATTTCATTATTGGTTATCTATGTCTGCATCGAGGATATCGGTCTTGGTTTAGCTCAGGAAGGTAGATAAATGAGCTACCTATGTAGTAGCTAGGGTCCTTGAAACGGTTGAATGATATTTGATGATATAGCATGCTAGACTGCTTTTGTCTTGACTACTCATCTAGTAGACGTATTTTGGTGACTCATTGTTGATTTCCTTTCCCAGCGACTTGAGCCCTAAGAAGAAGACTTTATCCATCAGAGCAGTCTGAATGATATTCTTACTTTCATCCAAAGTTTACTTATTTACAGTGATTTATTTATCACTCGAAAGAGGATCAGAGGAAGTTAATCACCTGGTCGCGCACGTGGTGGTACTACCCAGGCCTAAGCAACAGTTGCTGACAAAGGAGCTGCTAGTATTGCATTGCGACACCAGCCAAAGCTCTTGCCGCTCCCCCAAAACTAAGTCCGTCACGGTTTTGCCCCGCCGAATGAGTCGCTGACTCGACCCATTCCATCTTATCCGTCAACAACCAAGCATTGGGGTCCATCCAACCTGGACCCCTTCGATGTTTCTGGGAGCATTTTCTTCCTACGGTATTATTCATTTGAATTCTTCTTCTAGCGTCTTCTTTTTTTGCTTTCAATTTGCCTTGATCAAGCTGCGAGGCCAACGGCGGGACTAGCTTCTTGCTTGCAGATTGTGGCATGCAGCAGACCCTCGTGCTCGCCTTCGATTGATTGATTGCGGCCATTGGATGCGATCACTTTCATCTCACAATCTTCACTCCATCACCTTATCCATCTCTGTATTAATATCATGAGTTCTGCGAATTCGAGCGTGGGCAAGTCCCTTCCGATCCCGTCGACCCATCTACCGGCCGTTCAAGCCGGACCCCCAACACCAAGCTTCGAATCTTCACGCCGAGCAAGCCAAGCCGGAGCGACTGTTCCCCAGCCCGTGCCAAGAAAGGGACAAGGCTCCCGCAAGCAACATAGAAACCAGCGGCGACCGAATCTGGGCGATAGAGGCAGCGACTTTTTGGTTGACGAGGACGATACAATGGCTGAACTTCGAGCGCTGCGTAACCCATCCAGCAGGCGGGGACAGACATCCATCACCCACTTGCTGAATTACTCAGCACCATTACAATACCAAGATCACAGCCATCACAACACGAGGTCATATAGGCGACCAACATGGGGGGCCGGGTCTGGATACCATGCGGCTGATAAGGCCAGATACGTGCACGCCAATTATCGCTTCATCGTTTCCCCCGAAGGTGTATACTCTAGGCAGGCTGCGGATCCCGATTTGTTTGTGGACTGGTCCAACGTGATGCAGGTGCTTGCGTCACCGGAGTCGCAAGCAGCATCCTGTCCAATTTGCCTGGAGGAGCCCGTTGCTCCTCGGATGGCCAAGTGTGGACATATCCTTTGTCTACCATGCTTGATTCGATACATGAATTCACACGCTGATGAAGATGCAAAACCGAACCGAGGAATCAAATGGAAAAAATGTCCCATTTGTGAGGACAGCATTTACATGAATGACGTCAAACCGGTTCGCTTCTACGTTGGCCAGGAGAGCCCTCTTCCTCGAGTTGGTGACGATGTCGTGTTGAGGCTCATGGCAAGGAATGCAAATTCGACTCTCGCACTCCCCAAAGAAGGTGGCGCTGAAGTGCTTAACTCGGGCGATGATGTCCCATGGCATTTTGCCGCGAACGTTTTAGATTATGCTCGCATAATGAAGGGGTCTCATGACTACATGATTCGTCAATTCGACGAAGAAATCGAGACGATGCTAAAGCAGGCGAATGAAGATGAGCTGATGTACGGACAAGCGGGAGAGTCCACACAGAAAGCTATCAACGCAGTTAACGCTTCAAAAGAGAAGTTGGACAATTTGCGCGCCGCTGAGGAGGTGGCCCAGATCCTGGATCTCAATTCCACAAAGCAATCATCCGCAACGGATTTTTACTTTTACAGCGCCTTACCTCATCTCTATCTTTCTCCTCTAGATATCAGAATTCTGAAGACCAAGTATGGCTCATTTTCTTCATTCCCTTCCACATTATTGCCCCGGGTTGAGCATATCTCAACTGGCCACGTAGTGGATGATTTACAGCGGAAACGAGCCAAATACCTTGGTCATCTTCCTTATGGATGTGTCATTAGCTTTCTGGAGTGTGATTGGACCGATATCGTTCCAGCAGAGATACTGGAGGCATTTGCGTCGGAGATTGAGAAAAGACGAAGCCGTAATCGTGAAAAGGCTGCCCAGGAGGAGCGGGAGCGGGTTCAATCTGAGCGTCTAGAGGCAGCAAACATTCGAAACCTCACCGGTTCCCGCAGAGTGCCATCACCTATTCATGAGGATTCTGTGCCACGCATGGACATGTCAGAATTCCAGCCCCTGGCTAGTACCTCAGGTGCAACACCTCCTGATCCCCGACCTGGCTTTTCCACACTTGCGTCAATGTCAACAAGCCCCTCGAATCAGAGAACAGTATGGGGTACACCGGCAATACCAGTTTCGCCCACAATTGAGCCAACAACCCAAGCAACAAATGCTGACGATGGATGGCTCAAGGACGATGATCTCTTGTCTCTGGGGCCAGCGGAGCTCGCAATGCAACTCGAGGCGCTCACTGCGATGGAGAAGGGGGAGGATGGCCCCAGCAGCAGTGCTGCCAATCGTGGCAATAGCAATGGTGGCGGCAGCGCCGGCAAGAAGAAAAAGAAGCAAAAGATTACACTGATGAGCACTGGTGGTCGGCGGGGACTTTGACAGGCTCTTTACGGGTTGCACCTGTTTGATTTGATATGATTTCACGGAGTTCGGACTTATGGCATGGAAGGCGTTTTTTTATCTGATTTGATGATATGAGCAAGGGTTATTCTAGCTTCTATATCTTGCTTCAAGGGGTTCTTTATCCAAGATAGAGAGAAGAGAGTGAGGTGAATTCGTAGGGATTCATCCCATACAAGACCAGGTCAATACAGGAACAGATCGCTACCAGAAGGCTACAGGCGAGGCGCCGGGGGGATTTTATGTATCAATTAAGCCTTGCTAGGAACAGTGCAGCGAGTAGAAAATCGAATCATTCATACAAGCAATCGAAGAATTATAATTACTCGACATTTTGCATGGTTTCTTTTTGACTAGGATACCAAGAGAGAGCGGCTCAATTACAGTGGAGGTTCTTATCTCAAGATAAGACAACGATTAGCGGATCTGCAGAGTGCTAAACAGTGGGGTCGCCTACCTTCGATAGTTTGACGCCAAAATTTTTTCCTACTGGCCATTGTAGGCTGAACGCCTTCGCCCAGCAATTCCAGCCAAGCAACCATAGATTTTTTTTTATCCATGGCCGCCAACACATCGCCGTGTTTGACGTCGTCGTCGCATACTCTTGAAGCTCTGCCTATCATGGTGCCCCCTTCTTCGAACACCAATGGCGAGGTACTAGCGCTGCTAGAGAGCCTCCGCCCGGACAAACGTCACGTTTTTCTCCAGCCGAATGTTGCGCTTCCGACTGAGGCCCTCAATGTCGTGAGGGATACACTGGAGGGCTTTGCCGCCCATGTCAGCGATGAGCAACAACAGAGATTGAAGGAGAGCAGAAAGAGGAAACGAGAGGGAGGTGGCGGCGGTGGCAGCTCAGCGCAGGATGTGCTAAAGTTGCGAAAGGTATATGTCGATGGCTTCGAGACTGGACAGGTGTGGCAGCAGGCCAAGAAGATTATCGGCAGCGTTTTGACATTTTCTGAAAATTTATTGGATGAACTTGAAGAGAATAACCAGGTTGTGGTCAACGGAATTACAAACGGAGACCATGATGAGAGCGATCTGCTTGAGGATGAGAGTCAGGACGAAGATGAAGAATCATTAGAACAAGAAGATGATGAGGAGGAGGAGGAGGAAGATGGTGAAGATGGCTTGCTTGATGAGCTGCTGTCTGAAGATGATCTGGAGGAAGATTTTGACAATGAGGAGGACGAACTTGACACTGCGGTACAGGAAGATGGCGAGGAAGAGGACGAGGAGGAAGACGAGGAGGAGGGAGGAGAATTTGTTGAGGACCCCAATGGACTCAATGATGGGTTCTTCTCCATCGACGAATTCAACAAACAAACACAATGGTTCGAAGAACAAGACGCAAGAGGCGACCCCAACACGGACCGAGCCAGCGATGACGAAGATATAGACTGGGGTGCAGACCCAATGGCACCATCAAAAGACGGCCCCAAAAAATCGTCCAAAAGCAACAAGGAAGACGATGGTAATCTTTCAGACGCTGGTGCTGGAGAGGAGGATAGTGAAGATGAAGATGATGGCCCCACATTTGGCGACATGGCCCTTGACGCACCTGAAGGCGACAGCGAGGACGAAGACATGGACGAAATGGTGGATGACGAAGCCAACGACTTTAATGCCAATGAGGTTTACTACAAGGATTTCTTTGCGCCACCGCCAAGGAAGGGCAAATACAAGGACAGGAAACCCAAGAAGACTGTCAAGTTTAAGCCAGAGCAACCAGCCGAAGAGGATGTTGAGAGGGCCATGGCCGATGTGCGCCGAGATCTCTTTGACGATGAATCAGAAAATGAGGGTTCTGACGACGCATTATCCGATGTTTCCGCCGGAGACCCTAGATCTCGACGATCAGCGCATGAAAGGAGACAAGCTAAGCTTGCCGAGGAAATTCGCAAACTGGAGGCTGCCTCCGTGGCCAAGAGGGAGTGGACTCTTTCCGGCGAGGCTACCGCCGCCGAAAGACCCATGAACTCTCTTCTCGAAGAAGATCTGGACTTTGAGCATGTTGGAAAGCCAGTTCCCGTTACCACCCCTGAAGTCACAGAGGGCATCGAAGAACTCATCAAGCGACGCATTCTTGCTCAGGAATTTGACGAAGTTCTTCGCCGGCGACCAGACTCAGAGAACGTTCCCAGCGGAACAAGGCGTGGCATGATTGAACTGGACGATAGCAAAGCCACCAAGAGTCTTGCTGAGATCTACGAGGAAGAACATGTCAAGAATACCAATCCGGATAGCTACGTCAGCGCTTCGGATGAGAAGCTGCAGAAGGAAGAAAAGGAGATTGAGGCCATGTGGAAGGACGTCTCTGCCAGGTTGGACGCTCTTAGCAGCTGGCACTACAAGCCTAAGCCTGCCGCGCCGACACTTTCTGTTGTTGCTGATGTTGCTACTGTCGCCATGGAAGACGCTCAGCCCAGTACCGCCCTTGGCGTCGCCGGCGAGAGCAGCCGCATGGCACCCCAAGAAATCTACAAGTCCGGCGCCGACACCGCCGCGCAGGGCGAGGTCGTCACCTCGGCTGGCCTGCCCATCGCCCGGCAGGAGATGACGCGCGAGGAGAAGCTGCGTCGTCGCCGCCGCGCCAAGGAACGGGTGCGCAAGGCTGGTGCTGAGGCCGTGGCCGCGGCCAAGGGCAAGAAGCCCCTCAGCGGCAAGGCCAAGATGCAGCGCGATACGATTGCGGAGTTGAAGAAGGGAGGCGTCAAGGTGATTAACCGCAAGGGAGAGATTACGGACGTCGAGGGAAATAAGGCAAAGGTGGCAAAGGTTGCGTCAAGTGGGAGTTACAAACTATAAGCTGTGAGATGGACGGGGTGATGGGGGGGCTTTGTTTTTTTCTTTCTATTATGAGGAGTGTGATGGGCATGGAGAGTGTTTGTATAATGAGATCTGTCAAAAGCGTAAAAGGGACAAGATGGAAAGATGGGTGGAAATTCATGTATCAGTCAATCCTTGATTGGGCCGCAACAAAAGAGCATCATCACTGGGATAAACGTTCATGAAGAAGAAGAAGAAAAAACAAAATACCAGTTTCTCTATTTCTTACTGTTAAAATGAGGCCCTTTCCTTTCCTGGAGTATGCCCAAAACCGCCAATGATGTTATACATTTGATCAATAAGTTCCAGTTCATTCTCGCCCGTTGACTTTCTTCGTTATAAGGAGTTTGCGTCCGTGAATCCTTTCGGTATTCAAACCCGTGCCTACGGATTCTTTTCGCCCCAGACACCCCAAACTCCAACCGTTTGACCTGTCCCATGCCTGGTACTTCTTTTTGTTCTCTAAGACTCCGCATGTCCGTTGCATGTTGATGTTCATCATGTGCTCGTTTATTTCTCTTCAACCTCGTCCTCAACCTTGGCTTTCTTAGACTCTGCCTCCTCGGAGACCTCGTCCTCGGCTTTACGCTTGCCGTTGGTTGCGGGGGGTGTGGTCTCGGCTGCTTCCGCGTCCGCTTTTACATCGACATCAGCATCCTTGGCCTTCTTCTTTCGGACAAGACCAGTTAGATCCACAGCAGTCTTCTTAGCTTCTTCAACGCGGGCTTCCACTTCAGCAGCGGATGCACCCAGCGCAGCGCCAAAAAGACCACCGAGAGGGTTTGTCTCGGAGCCACCAAGTAGATCCTGGGCACTGATGGGATCTTTTCGAAGATCAACAAGCTATTCTCAGGTTAGTACAAGTAGAAGGGTGAGGACATTTACAGAACATACTCTCTGTTCCATGTCGGCGATGATCTCTTTCATCTCAACAAGGGCCTTGCGAGAGAGTTCATTATCTTCCGGGATCGCTGAGCTGGCAACCTCAACCTCAGTAGCCTGCATCTTTAAACGGAAACTTTTGATGGCCAGTTCCATCTCCTTGACAGCTTCATCACGCAGGCTCTGGTCCATCTCCTCTCGCTTGGTGTTCTTACCATCGTCATCGGAAACGGTGACGGAGGCAAACTCGAGGGCAAGGGAAAGCTTGTAATGAGCCTCAGCAATAATGTCAGAGTCTTCAGGGTACAGGTCCAACTTGTAGTTGAGGGACGTTCGGCCGTCTTCAATAGCATTTGGGTATCTAATAGCAGTCAGCTTTCTGGTCGTGAAGTTTGGCAGGGGTCACAAGTGATACATACCGTTCATTCTCCAAAGAAATCTCCGCAAGGCAGTCATGTGTCTCTGCCAATCGTTCCTTGATGTGTCTTACAGCTGAAGAGTCTTCCTCCGCGACCTCTTTGCCTTTATCATTCTCCTTCTCTTGTTCTTCCTCCTGCTGAATCTTGTCTAATTGCTTGACATAGCAGACACGCGCAAGATCAAGAATCTCGAAAGCAGTGGCAAGGTCATCGTCTTCTTCTTCTTGCTCTTCGCCTTCTTGTTCCTAAAATAGAAAAGTTAGGGGTGGAACCAAATGGCCAAAGGGGCGAACTACTCACCTCATCTTCCTCTGACTCGTCAAAGTTCTCATCACCAGTAAACTGGAATAAGGGTTTCTTCCCCTCAGGAATGTCTTTGCCCTCGCTGTCGGCCTTCTTCTCTGACTGCTCTGCGGCATCATCACCATCTTGTGTCACTTTCTCGGCCTTTTTCTCAGCTGGTTTTTTGGTTGGCGCACTGCCGCTCGTCTTTGACTTTTTCTCAGCAGCAGCGGGTCCACCAAGGACGTCGCTTTTGCTTTGGCCAACCTTGAACAAGCTGCGGCCGTAATGGAAAAGAATCTCGGCGTTTTCGGGCGCTGTCTCGCCATTGATTTCGGCTTGCAGATCGCTCGCCCTGGAGAAGATATCGGTAGCTTCCTCATACTTCTTGTGTGCATATAAGGTAGTGCCTTTGGCGCTCAGATCTGCCAAAGTGACTTTCTTTGATTTGATATCTTCTTCAGGCTCCTCAGCGGAGGTCGCGACTTCGTCCTCGACATTGCTCTCTTCGGTCTTGGTCTTATCGGCCTCGGTTTCATCAACTTTGGGCTCTTCGACCTTGGGAGTCTCCTCGACTGGAGTCTCCTCAGCTGGGGTCTCTTCAACTGGAGTCTCTTCGGCTGGTCGCGTGTCTGTAACGGGCTCGGCCATTGCGACGGTCATGGCAGCTTACTTGGTGGCGATGGCGATGTTGAAAAGATAGATGAGGAATCGCAAGCCTGACGCTTTGATTAAGTTATTAAATTGGGATGAAATTGATTGATGGCGAATGATAGCGATCCAATGTTGTTGTATTGGTAAGAACAGGGCGAGCCTTGATTCGACACGCCCTAAGGAGCTTCAGTGGGCGGGATGGTTTCCTGCAGCAACCGTGACGCACGTCACTCGGATGGACGCGTTTAATTGGTTTAACGTGCGTTAGTGGGAGCTTTGAGGCCTGGCAATGAGCAGCTACAGTGGAGTTTATCGTTATCATTATCGTTATCATGCATAGGATTTAACTCTCAAGAACTGCATCTCAGCAATTATTGCCATCCATGCCATTAAGGCAGTCTCCATGAAGGAGGAATGAGAAAAGAACCCTAAACTCTATAATCCTCTCTGTTCTACGCTGCATAAATGATTCAATGAGAGTAAATGAACTAGGACTAATATGTTTAACATCAATGGTAGCTCCTTTTTCGACTGTATGTACATATATATATCAATCTACTTTTTCTTTGTTTGCATGAGATAATGTAGTATCGTGCGCCAGCATGTTTCGATTATGACTACATAGATATGTCGGATCGTTTAATCAAATAAGGAAAAACCAAGCACATCACATGACGATGTGTTAAGACACCAGTCGTTTCATAACATCCTGGCACTCCTTACCCTACCCCGGACGAATATCAGAATGGTCGCTCCTCCATCCGAAAACTTCACACCTTCTTAGACTTGATTACTATTCAAAAAAAAAAAAAACCCCCAGCTGAATTCGTTAAGCAATGGTCAAACATCAATACCGCCATCGTCCGTTGCTCACTGAAGCTAGCATGAGGGGAAGTACGCCACCGATGAAGCCATACTCAGTGGCCCGAAAAGCGCCATATGTGAATGCTTCTCGCCATGATGGCTACCCAGTTTCACGGTCATCGTGAAATGCTGCTTCGCGATGCTAAAAACTTGTTAACATAGCGCGTCACTTCACATCATTCATTGGTGCAGAAGCCAGCTTCTTCAGGCAAACCATCTGTTAGACTTCAGAGCCGAAGGAAAGAGAGAGGATGAAGAGCCGTTGTAATGGTCAATAGTTTTCAACCTAGGCATAGAAATAAAGTATAAATATTTGCAAATGAAGCAATTCATTTCCATGAGTCTCTGCCCGATATTAAAACACATTCACCTCCATCATCTCATGAGAGTTATATCACATACTATCTTCAACTCTTCGTAGCTATCCATCTAAGTCTTAACCATCGCTCCACTCATCATGTCAGAACAAGATTTGGGCAAGGTGTGCTCTTCCATATACATATGTTGTCTTCAATTGGCATCCCACTTACCAATTCCGTAGCCGGGCTGTATTGGCCAGATGTGTTGGCTCCAGGTTCCTGTTATCGACAGCACCCGAGCCCGGAATTTCTACACAGAAATCTTGGGTTGGGAATGCTCTCCTGACCCCGTCGACAGCGACAAGTCAGGCGTTAGGGTTATGCACTTCTTCAACAAAGGTCATTTGCATGGCGCATTTACCGTCATGAATGATGGTTATCAAGTCACCAACCACAAGGAAGGTGTGCAGGATGCTCTCCCAGTCCTGCCGACGTTCAACGTCCAGGAGTGCAACGAAACCCTCGACAAGGTCCAGGGCCTTGGTGGTAAGGTTCAGTGGTACGTCTCCAATCAGCTCAGCCGCAGTATGTAAGAATCTGACTGATGTTTTGACCAAGCCCCAAGACGGCGATTGGAGGAGAGATGGGTCATTATGCCCGTTTTATTGACACTGAGGGGAATATGATCGGCATCTGGTCCCAGAACTGAGGGCAGATTCACAACCATGTGATGTGAGAGTTTGTTGTTCGCTTGTTTTCTGGGCATCTGGACTGTCTGGGCTGTCTGATCTGCAAAACACGTTTGGAATCCTTGGGGAGTGCTTGAACGTAGCATTGGAAGTTGCGCAATCTCATGTCTGAGGCGCCTGCATGTCTTTGTATATCGCAATTGGTGGTGCGTGCGAGTCGACTGCTCCTGGTTCAACCCAAAGATTGGCACGTCTCTATGTAACCCAACTCTGTCTTTGTTCTTTGCTTCCATTCTTCTATCAAAATCAAGATTATGGATTGGACTATCAGTAGTTTTCCGGAAAGTTCAAGTCTTGCGCTCTGATTTTCTCCGTCACCGCCATGGCGTCGGAAAACAATTAATTACCCAGTAGCCCTTGAGGACAATCAAACGCTGACGTGAGCCTGGTAAGGAAAAAAAAAAGGGTGTTCGGTAAGAAAAAAATGCCATCCGCTTGATGGAGAGAAACTCCGCAGTCCTGCTACAATTGACATCGCTTAGGTTGGATTTGGTAGGTATCATCTCAAGGTGAAGAGAAATAATTCTCCCGTGCCGCGCATAGATTTTCATGCATTGTCCTGCGCAATGTTACTTGTACTCGGGTCAAATCAATAAGGAGGACATAGCGAAATTGAGGACTAATAGTGAAAAGAGGAAAAGAGCAAAGTCCTAATGGAATATTTGTTGCAGTTCCAGTTCCAGAGTTACACTTTCCATTTCGCCCTGATCTCCGGTTCCTATTGCCGAATGAAGAGAATGGTCGCCCATTGGCCAGTTCCCATCCAATCTGACGGTCAGATCGCTGGGAAGAGAAGGTCCGCGCCTTTTCTCTCTTGTCTCAGCAGCGTTTGAGGGGAAGAGTGGCTGCCCATTCGTGGAAATTGTTTGCCATAATGTACCAGTACATAATTCCGTCCCGTCAGTCTGGTACGTCTACAGTGGCATCCAGGCAGCAGGCAACAGGAAAATATTGGGGAAAACCTGCATATGCGCCATGTAGCAGTACCTCCCAATGGAGGAACATTCCGAGATTATCGGAATATTTTGCATCGATCCAGTTTAGCTTTTTTCTTTTTTCCCTCCCAAAGTCAATCAGTTAGTCAACGTTGCATGTCGTGATCGCGATGGGATACTTTGGCGTTGCACGACAGTTTTCCTCAATGCACCTCTCTTATCAATGGTTGATGAACCCACATTCGGTGCTTTAATGCTTCCTCTCGACGGATGCAGGAAGATTGAACGGTCATTCGATCCACAGCGTCAAAGATAAAAAAAAAAAAAAAAGGGTTCTTGCTATTGTTTACATGCGTTACGTATAACTTCTCCCCCACAGTTCGGGCAGCGATTCGGTCTTATTCACATCAAGCAACGAATACCTAGACGAATGCGGGGATGTTCCGAAGGATTTGATACGCAGTAAGGCAAGGCAAGGTAGGGCAAAGCATGGAATTCCACTTGAGACTATTAGAATTCATGTGTCAGATAACGGGACGGCGCAGCGATGGGACGATGAACGACGGCATGAAACGTAAAGGCAGCGACAAAACGGAAACCCTATTCAGCCCTCCGTAGTCTAAATATGTGGCTAAATCCTTTGGGTCCGTTGTGAGAGGATTGAAGCGAGAACTACGAGGAGAAAGTAGTGTCTGTCGTATTCCCTGATTGTTTCGTTGCCTTGGCATACCTGGTTACCAAACATGCATGCATCTCGCTTTGGGCTAAACAAAAGGACGTGTCACTTGGCTCGAGTCAATGGCGGCCGAACAGATAACCCGAATCTTGAAACGTCAGCTGGAGTGATGTGATGGCCAGGGAGAGAATGACAGTATTTTATAGCTGCTTTTATAGGTTTGCTATAGCTTACCATCTTATATCCGCGGCATGTAAGTCGGCAAGGCGGGGAGGAAGAGGGAGGGAGGGAGAGATGGTGGGAGAGATGGTGGGAGAGATATCCTCCTCAACTACTACTAATGCAGAGAAGTTGGATAAACTTGCATGCTTATTTGTGACCCCTTGTGATAAAATGTGAAAATGTGGAAGGAAGAAGAAGCCAGCCTATATTAATCGCCACCTAATAAGGGACAAATTGCGAAGTCCGAAGTCCGTCATGCCCATCATAAACTCGACTTTTGGGCTGGTGATTTTTTTTTTAAGATGGTGGTGGTGGTGGAGCATGGGGGAAGAACAATATCACACAGCATGGGTCAAGGATCGGCCTCATTGGGGGGTAAATCAAAGCGATTCATGCGGGGCGTCCAACTCACGATTGGCGGAGAATTGGTGCAATCTCGTTTCCAGCTAATAGGGAGAATTTACAGCACTCTCTGGCCCTCTAGAGGTGGAGCCAGGCGCTATAGCGTCCAGTATGAGGGTGCCATGACAAGGCTGTTGGGGTTCCACTGGGCCCTTTTAGCAGCAATCTGTAGGGCCGTCGGCTGGGCTGGGGTTTGGGGCCAGGACCTTTGGACATTGGGGGACCTTGGGAGCCCTTGACCTTTTCTGGCTGGCCAAAGCTGTCTACTGGCTGATCCATTGGTCCATTGGTAGCACACCAACCCCACTACAACCTTTTTTTGCGGTAAAGTAGGGAAGGGAAGCTTCATCCAGTGACAGCCCTCGACAACGACATCGACAAATCATCCCTTTTCTCGCCTGACTTTTGTTTGCTCTGTCTTGGTACTTTATTCCTCCTGGGCTACGCAACCACAATAACCCACCAGGCTTGATTGAAGGCGGAACCTCAATTTCCCTCTCCTCATTCTGTCGCCATTCCGTGCCCATCCTGTCTACTACTACTACTACCACAAAGAGAGAGAGAGAAAGCGAGACGAGCAAACAGGGAGAGAGAGAAAGTGTGTGTGTGTGTGTCCACCTTCTTCCAGCAAGCTCGCTAGGCTCTCTTATTCCATCCGGCAATCTTTTATTCTCTTCCTTGCGTGAGACACACTCACAACCGTCAATCTCGCCGATCCTGGCGCGCGGGAGAAAAAAAGCTTTGCTACGTTATTTCGACCTCAGACAAAACGCCCGGCCCGAACATATCTCTCCGTTAGGGACCAGACCAGACAACGCGCACGGAACTGGAATACTACTTAAACTCTTTGAGCCAAGAGCCCGGGTCTGGCCTGGATGCTGATGTGAATCACGGCCATCTGGCTAATGCAAAGGACCCAGTCGCGCTTGATTTGTTCACAATCCCTCCACCAACGACAGGCCACCAAATCTGGGGCTCCCTCACCACGCCCGCAGGATAACTAAGCCTCCGCTCCTGCAAGTGTGCTGCCGCGAGACACCGGGGCATATCCTCTCAACCTCACCTCACTTCTTTCTTGACAAGACGGACTATATCCGAACTTCTTATCCCAAACGACACCGCCATATCATTTCCAAGAGCCGAGGTAACGTGTCTTGCTACTTGTCTTCTTCTCGAGTCAAGCGGAAAGAGAGAAAAAAGGTATCATTCAACAACATCATTTCATCATCTCATCATCATCATCGTCGTCGTCGTCGTCGTCGTTGTCTTCATCATCGTCTTCTCCTTCTTCTCCTTCTCTCACCTATCCATCCATCTACCTCAACATCAACACACCATCTCGGTATCTAGATCGATTTCTATTCCTCATCTCTCCATCACCCTGTCATGCCGTATAGTGGTCAAATGGAATTCATGAAATCCACATAATCCGCTTCTAAGCGCCCATCCCTCAATCTCGCGACATTACGTGTACACGTATTTATATCTTTATTACTTTACTGATATTGCCGCTTTTCCCCGCAGCCTGTACACGTTGAGCATTACTACCTGCCTTAAACGGCTCCTCACGAGGGCTATTCATCAGCTGTTTCAAATCCAGCTCGTCGAGCCAACGCCTGTCTGGGAAATCAACCTGGAAATTTGCTGCCCATCAGGTCTTCTGTTTTGCCTGAATTTGTTTCGCAGGTTCCACAATCACCGCCGCGTTTATCCTATCTCAACAGGTGACCAACCTCTCGGTGATTAACAGTATCATTCTGTGGGGTTAGTCTGCTTGGTGTTGATTATCAAGTCATTTCATAACTGTCATTCCTAGGAATGCGAGACAGAGTTGACCTAGCGTGTCAAGAGACATAACAACGCCTTAGGCAGGGCTGCCTACAGGGACAACTGACGGAAGATACATATAGACATCAGTCGTCCCGTGAGGATACATATAACAGAAAGAAATATTAGAAAGCAAACAAAAGCAAAACCGTCATCATGGCTGCAGTTCAGCAGTTGCTGGCGAGCCCATCACCAAGTCCGGGGCCAACGCATACCCTCAACGACAACTCAAATTCCGTCAACATGGATATAGACAGCGCCAGCAGTAACCCCATTATCATCGATAGTGGATCACTTGGAGGGGCGCCAAAGGAGGGTGACACCCGGATAATCGTCATTGTTTACGGTGCTGGGCAAGAAAACATCGTGTCTGTTTTTGCAGATGTATTGGGGAAGCCAACTAAACTAAAAAGCAACTTTCGGGATGTCACTCGCGAGGATCAAGGCTTTGTGATTGGCCTCCCACACGATGAGGCCAAGACAGACGTGGAAGATAGGGATAAGGGGCTGCTTGTAGCGATCCATGCCCACTGCGTCAACCTGGGGATGCCACCAGACCTTCAGCTCTCTGCCCACTGCGACTATGAATTCCTCTACACAGAAACACCGTTCTCCCGGCGAGACTTAACAAGATTTATTTCCTTTACCTTAGGACAAACCAGCCCTCATGCCCAGTTAATGACGAAGCCCAGAACCTTCTTCATCTCGACAACCTTCCCAGACGTTCGCGCGGCCTTGCCGAATATCGATATTCTTACCGTTGGTTCCGATGCAGTCGAAATCCGTGTTGATCTTCTCCGAGAACCTCTTGGCAACGGAAACTTTTCTCAGATCCCCAGCCTGAGCTACGTAGGCCACCAAGTTATGCTTTTGCGCCAGAGGACAGAACTGCCCATCATTTTCACCACTCGATGCACGAATGAGAATGGGAGGTTTCCCATGGACAATCCCGACATCTATTACGACTACCTTTACAGGGCTATTCAATGGGGAGTGGAATACATTGATGTGGAATTATGGTTGCCGGAACCGATAAGGAAGAAGCTCTGGGGAAAACGAGGAAACTCTCGCATCATGTCGGCCTTTCACGACTTTTCGGGTACCTTCAAATGGCCCTCTCCTTATGCCATAGATGTATTCCAAAGATCACGGAAATATGCCGATATCATCAAGATGATTGCCATCATCAACGACCACAATGAGAACTTCGAACTCGAGTATTTCCGATCCAAGATGCGAGCAGACTATCCGGATGCACCACCCCTCTCCGCAGTCAACATGGGCGAAATCGGCCAATTCTCTCGAACGGTAAACACGGTCTTCACCCCAATCACACATCCCCTACTCCCTATGATTGCCGCCCCAGGCCAAATGAGCACAGCGGAAATCAACGGCGCACTGGCACTTCTTGGTCAACTGCCGAAGAAGTATTTCTATGGTATCAGCAATGCGGCGGCTCGAAGTGTGGCTGCGCGAGCACCCTTCTATGAGAAATGTTTCAACGAGCTCGGCCTGCCACACCTCTTTACCGTAATCGAGAGGCAGCACAATAGCCCGTCGGGCATACAGGCTTGGTGTAATCAAAAAGACTTTGGTGGTGCTTACTTGGATCCAGGACTGTCGTTTCAGACGGTAATGAAGTATAACCCTTTCTTTTCGACGTTACGCGGTGGCCAAGGACCGACCTTGTCTGAAGCCGCTCGAGCCATTGGCATCATCGATACAATCGTCGTCAAACCAGGATCACCAACAGGATCCCCCATTTCCCAAGCCGAATCTTCAAACCAACAGAACGACGGATTTGCGGCTTCCGGTCAACAGGGTCTCCCGCCAAACACGTCGCTCGTCTTTGATAACGCTGGCTGGAGGGGTATCCTTTCCACACTCACCCGCGATCTAGCACCATCGGCATTCTTTGGTCGAACAGCAGTAGTCCTGGCCTTAACCCCCGATGATGCTGCGCCGGTTTTCTTTGCGATGAAAGCGCTCAAGATATCCAAGATTTACACGGTTGGATTTAGGACGCCAACAGCCTTGGCCCGTAACGCACCACCGATTGAACAGTTTATCAGCATGGAAAGCCTACAACGGGCTCGCTCAGTGGCGGACAACAGAGCGCCCTTTGTCATAGTGTCTGCGCTTGGACGTGGAAAGAGTAATTTGGTCAGCATGCTTATTCGAGTTTTTGGGGCGGCGGATCCGTCAGGGGCATCAAACACCAAGAAGGTGTTCCTGAATCTTGCCAGCACGGCGACACAACAGGAAAACGATCCGGTCTTGGTTGCTGAGAAAAGCGGGTTTACAGCATACGACGCCGCCGATGTCGCAGCATTTACGACAGTGGAGAGCCTGCGACTGCTCGTGGGTCAGAACGTACCGTACAGTTTCGTGCGATTAGCGAGTGGGCGAACTCTATTCTAAAGGATCTTCATTACAGTAAGCGCCCAGGCGCAGGTTGGGTTTCAGAGACAGGGACTATAACGACGAGGCGAGCCGGATCGAAACGGGACGAAACGAGGCGAAGCGGGAGGATTCCCTTTTTCGAAGGATTAATGGGGGTAATATCAATCTGGAATCCAGGGATTGAGACTCAAGCAGGATGACGACATGACAGAACATGGCGTGGGACTATTGAAGGATTGGGCGCAGGTCTCTTGGATAACATTGGCATTGCGGCGTTTTGGAAAGCGAGCTGACACGGAAGACATGATATTATGCATGGCGAAAGGTCACGAGATGGAGTTTATTTTTCGAATATGCATGCAGATCTATACAGGTACAGATACGCAGACATGTTGATTGGGTTGGATTTGGGCTCTTTTTTTTTTACCCTTTTGGTTGCAGGGCAAGCGAATCTTGAGCTGCACGACATCAGACGAGGGTAGCTAGAAGTTTGAAAGAAGTTTGAAAGATCAAGCACGTTCATCTTTACAAATCCGGTTATCCGTGTGATTTGGTTGTATGTTCCTGGGGGGTCCCTGATTGACGAGAACCGAATGGCCCCTGTGCATGGGATGTCGTGATTCCTTTGGGCCGCCGTCCCCTGACCATGGTCGCCTATAATGCCAAATTGGACTTTCTACAAGTACATGGACTGGGTAAGCTTACACCGAGGTTCGGAACCGGAGGAGACGGAGGAGGAGGAAGAGGAGGAGTAAGGGTAGGGGAAATGCGTGGACCTGACTACGATGGGAATGATGGTGATGATGACCCGCTCGCATTCATACAATGCAATTGGAATACAAATCTCCCTTTTGCGTTTCTCCCGGCCCGCTTTGGTTGGGGGCCTTTATCCGGGGTAGCGGATAATGAAGCCGTCGAGTGGACGGTCTGCATAATAAGCCAGGACAGGCACACACATACACACCATACATACACCAGGAGTAATAGCCGGAGAAAAAGAGGAATAAAAACTGGGCATTATCATATATTACAGTCTTTTAATTTGTGCATGATATATGCAGCACCTGGAAGGACGGACCGATGTTGCGGATGCGGGCTGATCCTTGCTAGCAGCAAGATATTCAATATTATCTGCAATGAGATTTGAGAGATTTTTTTTTCTGTTCTACGTGTAGTTTTCCTCCTTGGGCGACCGCTGTGGAATGCAGTAAGATTACTTTGAGATGGATGGGTTGGGGTTTTGTTTTTTTGGCAGGTTGTCGTGTTTTGGTTTTGCATTGCATGAGACGGCCAACAGAGACAAAATGACAGAATGTACGTGTGCGAACAGACCCGGCGTTAGGTCGCCGATGGGAGGTTTCAGTGGACAGCACAGGGGGGGGGTTACAGGGCGTCCATCCTCAAGCCGCTGTCCCATATTACTTGTAAGTAGGTACATACTTGTAGTGTGTTGCCTCAGTTTTCATTGCGCATCTTTCATGGGGGGGTGTGGGTGACCGGATCCAGGAGCAATCAAGCAAGCAAGCATCCGTCCCCGGCAAGATATGCGGGGTACCCGATATTATGTAACGATAGGTTGCAGAAAACAGGCAGAGAGGAAGAGTAAACTTGCAGCAAGCAAGGAAGCAAGGGAAAAAAGCGGACTTGCGAGTTTGACTAGGACAGTCTAGAAGGGTTGGGGGCAGAGAAAGAATGCATGGAAGGGGGAAAGGGTAGGGATTGTATATGCACCCTCTCGCTTTTGGTAGGTTTCGGCGCGTGCGATTGCTACCTCTTGATAACGAATGGGAGCAAGAAAAAAAAGTTTATTTTCTCATTCATTTATTTTGAATGTCTTGGAAATTGAACCATGAAGGGGGAAGGATGGATATGACTGGGGTTCCAGCGTTGGATTCGAGAGGAACACATACACGCACACGCATACACACACAAATACGCATGATGATGATGATGACGATGATGATGGATGAAGCGTGTCTGAGATGGTTGGCTAAAGTTTCCGAGTAAACTGCCGGCGGCAAATGGGTGCTTTCACGAATTAACGAATAAGGAATCGCAAATGTACCTATACGATGGACACTCTCAGAGAGAGTGAGTGACTGACTGACTGAGAGAGAAAGAAGAGGGTCCTAAGGCTGGAGGTACTTTAGGCGAACCGCAGCGAGACATAAGGCAGTCAAGGGCATGTGTATGTAGAGATGTCTTAGCATACTTGAAGACTCCGAGACCCTCCTCCACTAGGAAACCCCCTTGGTCCTTGGTGGAGCTCACGAACAGCAGGCCTCGCTTAAAGATCAAGGGGTGAGCGAGCGGCTGCTGCTTTGGTCCTCTTCATCGCCGAGAAGTGCTATCAACAGCAACAGCGACTTGGAGGATGGGATGGAATGTGTGGTGGCAGATCCGTGTGTTTAGACAAAGTGCCAACTAACCGAGTACTACTACTGACTGGCCTTTGATAAACGGCGAAAACAGGGGGGGGGGGGAGATACTAGTAGTTGGATGGGCGATGACCATCTGCCTGTCTGTGCTCGACCGGGGACTAGCCACTTTACGGGAATACATGGAGCAACAACTGCGCGCTGCAACGCAAGGCCAGGTTTGATATTGCAGAGCGATGGGAAGCTATCATGTCCGTATTTCGTACGGCGACACAACGGGGACTACGACGGCGCTTGTTGATGAGAATGGCGATGGCGACCAACCAAAGCTGGGAACGACGCAAATCTGCGTTCTCATAAGCTTTTTTCCCCCTCTGATCGGTCGATCAGATCCTTCCTGTCTTGAGCTAATCCTTCCCTTACCAAAGTGCTAGGTAGTAGTCTCGGCCCCCCCTATATCGTACCTTTGTCCAATAATGGGGCCTTGTCCACGATTCTAACTTGACTTGTGCATCGTAGGTCATCGTCGCTGCATCTTAGTCATGGCGCGCCGAAGGAGCACACTTTACTCTTGTCATGTTCTGGAATGGCCCCCCTCGAAGCTGGGAGACTGAGCATCTGAGCATGGATATGAGGGGTGTGTGTGTGAGTAGCTTAGTGGGCAGCGCAACCAAAGGGCGAGTACTTGCATACTACATACAGACACCAAACGAGCCAGCAAGCAAGGTCCCAGCCACCCCACAACGTGTGCGACCCATGGCACTTCTTTAGTGTTTCGGCCGTGCACTGCAGAAAGAAGGATCATTTTCTCTCTTTCTCTCTCTCTCTTTCTTTGGACCACGAAGAAATGGTACTGCATAGCCTACTGGAGAAGAGAGGGAGAGGGAGTCAGTGAGAGATATGAAAGAGCAGAGGGTGGACTGTGTGTTGGAGCCACTTAGTATAGGTATGATGTGAGCCAAAGACGATGCAGGGAGAGAGACAACGAGTTTCATGTTGAAGAAAATCTAAAACTTGGTTTTGACATTTCCGACTTTGAGGCTCATGCATGGTGTTGATGAACGGAGATATTCTTTTTTTTTTTTTTCCTTTCCCATTCCCTTTTTGCGAGTTGAAAAGATTGTTGACAAGGTGATGGTCTACAAGTACTTATGTACTTTTATAGCAGTACAGAGTACCTACGGAGTACATACAAGAGTGTGTAATTAATACGCGTAAATCACTGAATCAAACCAGGATGGAAATGACCAAGGCAAATGACGAGACCCGACTCGGTTGCCGGATTCCTCATGGCGGTCGAATCTGTCACGGCATCCTTTGCGTCTCCGTCTGGCTGTCTCTGTCTGTCTGTCTCTCTGTCTGTTTGTCTGTCCTGTCCTGTCCTGTCCTGTCCACTTGGTATTTGGTGTGGGACCCTCCCATCCCTCCCATCCCCTTCGATAGCCCTTCCCTGTAGCCCACCCTGCAACCCGTAAGCAGCCACTGATTCGTTGGCGCAACCCTGGATCCCCTTTGGATCTCTGTTCTTGTCTCTCTCCCTGACCTGATGAGGCTTTTGGCTTTGGGCCTGTTGCTTTGCTTGGAAGTGGCCTGCCTAGGACGTTACTGCATATGTACACACGTACGTACGCATGTAAGTGCGGATTACCCTTCGGGGTTCCCCATTTGCGCAACGACAGTAGCTGATCGCGTGGGATGTCTGATGGATAGATGGGTGGGTGGGTGGGTGGGTGGATGAATACATACCTCTGATCATGGGGGTTCCATTGCGATGGAGATGTGTGAATGGCAGGCCAACTCCGTCGTACAAGCAGATGAGCAAAAAAAGGAGAGAGAGAGAGAGGACGGGACGGACAGATAGACAAGCAGACAGGCAGAGAGACATGGGCGAATAAGAAGAGGTTGACTTGGATGGCCAGCCACTAATCAAACACAAAACACGTTCAAGGGCAGTCTCGATTTAGCCATAGTAGCACATTTTGGCACATTGATTGATTGAATGATTGAATGAATGGATCAAATTTGTTTGGCATTTCGGATAAAACGACCGAGATGCATAAGGCCCGTTGCACACCTTTCATTGTACACAATGTCTGGTGTGGTAGATGGCATGGTGGTAGGGGGGATGATGAGGAAGAGAGAGAGACGGCACTGGGTAATACTGAATACCAACGGAATACGGATGCGGAACAGATGTGTCCTCCCCCCCTTCGAATCAAGGTTATCTCTGTCTCTCTTTTACGTTTTGCCATTATAGCTTCACGATGCGTAACTCGAAAATAAAAGAGTGTCGTGTCTTCTTTTTTTCCTTCTTCTTCTTCTTCTTTTCTTTTTCCTTCTTCTCGGTTGAACGAACGCCTCTTCGGCTCTTCTTCAAGGTCAATGACTGAATGGCTTGCACTCGGCCCTGTCCGTCCGCACCGCATGGGTCTGTCCGCATTTGTCCACGGTTTTACGTATGTACATACCCGTACAGGCCAACATGCATTGGATTACCCAGTAATAATGCTACTGGTACCTTGCCTGACAGAGGTAGAGAGGATGTAGGTACCTGTAGTGTGTGCTCCATCAACCGGGTCCCCCCCCCATACAGCCGTACAGCCGTAATGGAGGAGAGACTGCACACCTCATGCCACACCACACATAGCCGCCTTACCTTGCCCATAGAATGCATTCTGTATAGGTAGTACGAAGTACATGGCATGACATACAGCGATCCATACAACCATTCGTACAGCTATCCATAAAATACAACAGGTACTATAGAATTCTCTTTAGATGCTCTCCACAGTTGTATTTCGCGTTCGGGGAAATGCCCGGCATTCGCTTGTTGTCTATACTTTTATTTGTCTTGTCTTGTCTCGTCTTGTCTATGCTTCTATTTGTCTTGTCGTGTTTCTTTTTTTGCTTACAACTCCCTCTTCATCCTTCAAAATCCAGGTTGGTTGTTGTCCACAAGTTTCAGGGTGCCAAGTGGGGAAGGGAATCTGGCTCTTTTCTCTCACACACAGACGAACAGACATATACACTACAGACAGACACACTCTCTATGTGCGTTACTGCATGTCTATCATAACCTGTTCGGGTTCAGGGTGGAAAGGAAAGGGCCCCAGTCCTGTCCCTCCCCCCAGTCAATCAGTCAGTCAGTCAGTCAGTCCGAGTCCCAGACGCCAGGACCCGCCGCGCGCCTCTTATTTTCGTAGACAGGCGAACCGACAGACAGACAGACAGACCAGACGGACAGACTGACAACCTGACTGATTACCCGTTTTATAGGCTCCAGCTATAGTCGGTACCGGTTGAGAAACTGTCCAAGTACTAGTGCAGACACCCCCAAACTCAAAGGCGTTAATGGGGGTTTCTTCTCAATTGCCACCGCCGAACTTAGCAGCCCCCCCACCAGAAAGCACAGAGCACTTTCAGCACTGCACTGCACCAGCAGCAGCCTTCAGAGCTCCAGAAGGGTGCACAGCGCACATCAAACTCACCTAGACAAGCTGGAACCTTGCTAGGCCGCCTCCATAACCCCATCAACCTTGCCTGGAACTTGACTGTACTCAGCAAAAGGGTTTCGCACTATCGAATCATCTCCGTCAGATTTGGAACCTGTGACACTACAACAACTCCCGAACCTCTCTTTCTCTCTCTCTGTTCTTACTACCTGCTACCTGCTGCTACTTGCACCTACTACTGCTACTCATTTTGTTTCTGTATTTTGTTTTCTTTTTTTCTTTTTTTCTTTTCCTTTGCTTCGTCATCTTGTCTCTCTGTCTGTCTGCCTTCTCCAATTCCACTGCACCACGACGCAAAGCTGCAGACAAGACGGACAACAAGGAACCAAAGGGGGGGGAAATCCTTTTATACAACCAACCGTTACCCTTTTTAGACCCGGTCGGCGCGCCAATCTGCAGCATCGGAATCGGGGCCCGAACGTTTTAAAGGTCCAGTTCAAGCAACGACGATAGCTTTAACGGTATCCCGCGCACGCGACAAGTCAAAAAAGAAAGAAGAAAAAAACGGACAAACGAAAACGAGGAAAGAGAAAGAAAAGAAAAATAAAAGAGGACGAACAACGTTTGTTGGCCTGAGTGACAATGCGCGGCGATTCGAATCGATAGAAAACGAATACCTGTCTCTACCGTTTTCCCTTTCCCCCTTCAGCCTCTCTGGTCGTGCTGTAAGGCACTGTCTCTGGAGTTCATCAAACAAACACACACTTGCCGCGAACTATCCTTGACTTGGTACTCGGCACCATCTGCGCCCTTCCAACCTCAACATCTAATTTCAGTCTCGAGCCTCGGTCCCTCTGGCGCCATAGGCGCCGGGTGGTAGTCCCTTTTTCTCGCGAGAGTCTCGCTGCGAGGATCTCAACATATTACCCAGTACGACGCGGCGTCCGTGTTGCTGTCCCACCCGAGTTCGAGCTCGAGCTTCCTTGGTTGTTTCGCCATGAATCCACCACAGAGACCCGGTGCCCAGCCTGTGGCTTTGCCTCCGCGACCGCAGGTTGGCATTGAGCGTTTGCCTACGAGGCACTTGGCGACCGAACCGCGAGAGTCCATGAACTGCAAGTCATGTCGGAAACGAAAGGTGAGCTTGCCCTGCGCTTACGCCTCGCCTCGCCTTGCCTGGTGACCGAAGCTTGCCGATTTGCAATGTTCCCCCGTTTTGATCTAACACCATGATTCGCCATCCAGATAAAATGCAACCGACTTCGTCCCTCGTGTGAAGCTTGCCAAGTCTTCCAATGCCCTTGTATATATGGTAAGCGACTCCTCCTCCTTCTCCGCGATGCCGTTCGCAAAGTCCCGGGATTTTACCTCGGAACGTCGGAGTATCTGCCTTGGAGAATCTATTACTAAGCTATAAATGGTTGTAATATAGATGCCGTACCGAAGAAGCGTGGACCTAAGACGGACGTTCTGGAAGCCCTGTTAAAGAGGGTCGATGGCTTGGAAGCCAAGCTGAAGGAGAAGAATGCCGAGGGCGAGCGGACATCGCAGTCGACAACCCAAGATCCCACAGCCGAGTCGTCATCGTCCATATTGAAAACAGAACCGACCGAGTCCGATACGACAGAACCGGCGGCGAAGCGAGTAGCCATCGAAGACAACTCCTCTCCCGCTATCAGAGAGCTGCCCGTATATTCCCCGCGGACGCCTGCTGTTGGGTTTGTGATACCGCCAAAGACTTGGTTTGCCTTTGTCATGATGCTAACACAAAGTGCAGAGAACCCTCCACTCCTCCTATACAAACTGATATCCTCCTCGACTCCTTCTTTACCCGTTTTCAGAATAAGCCATACCACATTCTCGACGAGTCTACAGTGCGAAAACGAATTAACTCGAATCTACTCCCCACATATCTCTTCGATGCCATTGCTGCCGTTGCCGCCAAGTATGCCGCCCAGGTCGGGATGATGTTTCCTGGTTGACTAACATCTATGTAGGCACACATCGCATCCGAATGGCTATCAAGCCGCCGCCAAACTTAGCGAGGAATATGCTGCACGTGCAAGGAGCGCTATCGACACCGATGACCCATCTATCGATGCTCTTCAAGCCCTCTTGCTGCTGGTCCTTGCCTACATAGCTGGTGGCAAGGGCAAGAAGGCCTACATGCTCATGAGTACGTATTTACCACCAACTCTTCCGCTTTTACTGCATGACCTTGCAAGCTAACAATTTTGTAGCCAGTGCTGTGGGTATGATTATGGCTCTTGAGCTACATCGCGAAATGGACGCTCATATTCGAGTACCACCAAGTGAGCGTGAACTAAGAAGACGGATATTCTGGGCATGCTATCTCCTCGACCGATATGCGGCCTCGGGCTCCAAGCGCCCTTCACTCATCAGCGATGAGTCCATCTTCTTGCGCCTTCCATCATGGACTCCAACCCCCTCAGCCCTCCCGATCGATGGCGAGTTCTTCCTTTGTGGTTCCAACCTACAGTACTTTCAGGGCACGGGCAAGAAATCACAGGGTGGCACGGGCATGCTCATCGACATCACACGTATCCTTGGCGTGACAAATCGATATTTGGCAGCGGGCGGTGTCAAGGGCGACTCACATTTCCCATGGCACTCATTATCAAACTTGTCCAAAATTCGACAAGATTTGGATGTCTGGTTCTCTGGAGCCGAGAACCTGTTTTCTAGCGTCGATGCTATTTTGAGCCAGGCCGACTCTACTGTGCTTGTACTCAGCAAGCTCATCTACCACTGTATCCACTGCCTGATATACCGACCCTTTCTCCCGATCAGTTTGGCTGAACTGGCTGGAAGCGGCCAGCACCAGTCATGGCAAATTGACGCAACAAATATGTGCTTTTATCACGCAAATTCCATTGCGGAGCTCATTGATGCTAGCAGGCAGAGCGGCAACATCGAATGGCCCCCCTTTGTCGGCTACTGTATATGCACTGCCGGCACGGTACACATCCACGGGGCGCACTACGGCAAACAGGGCCCTGGAGGTGAGATGAACTTTTTCAGCTCCTCCGCCGACTATCTTTCTCGGGAGATCCAGCTGTTGGGAGAGCTACGGTACACATGGGGGATTGTTCAGCATCAGCGTGACACACTACAGCGTCTATACGAAGCTCATGGTGAGCTAGTGGCCAAGACTTTGTCCGGGAACCCAATGCGATTTGCACCCGGCTTTCAGCTAGAGGACTTTTTCGACAGGTATTCGAATATTGGTGGGCCTGGTGGCATCTCATTCCACTTTGACACCGCCAACCTGAGCTTGTCAGACGAGATGATTGACTTTACAAACGAGCCCAAGACAATACCCGAGTTGCAGGCGCAGCCGTCTTGGGGTGGGGATGGATCAAATCGACCAAATCTCAAGCGAAAAACTACGTCGCATTCACCTCATCAGCATGTTCTCGATATGAAGCCTCAAAGCAATCCTCAAACTCACACGCCAGCCTTGGCCGCCGCCACATACCCCCCTCGAAATTCCATGGCTATCCAAAACACCATGATGCCGCCGCATTCCTCTCCTGGTATGAACACAATGCCTTCAATGCTCCCAACGCACATGGAGCAGCCACCGCCACCGCAGCATATGTCTATGCGCACTCCGGATGTCACAAGTCCAAACGGTACTAATGTGGCTGGCTATGGGCTTACGCATAGCCCCCAAACTGCCCCTGGAGGCATGACTCCGTTGGCGGGCATGTCATTCAGCCCGGCTTATAATTATAATATGGTCACGACTCCCAATAGCAGCGGCCAACCGGTTATTAACGACGGCAGTGGTGGTTATGATGCCATGTTTGGAATCCCAAACAATGCCTTTGGCAGCCCGGCATGGCCTGGGCATCACTCAATAACACCGGGAGCTGCTGCGCCCAGTCCCAGCACAGGAAGCACTGGCACTGGAGGGGATGAGAAGGATCCCTTCATGAGCCTCCTGGAACAACTTGCCAACGACGAGCAGCGCCAACCGAACGCGCTGAAGAGTGAGCTCGATTTCTTCCTAGGCGCCACGGGCGGTCACTCATAATTATTCTTGGGGCTGTTTGTATGAGGGCGGCTACATCAATTATCACCAACTCCGTGTTTCTTCAGGTACCAACTTGCAGTCTTGGGTTAAAGGCATGTACGGGAAATTGGGTTGGGAAAACATTATGAAGGACATCTTGGGCGGTTACGTTCTATTTTACCGTTTTTTTTCTTTCTTTTTTTGGGTAGGGGTGTTTTATACTTACAGGACTTGATGTGGCTGGGTCACGGTTCAACACATTCGGGAGGGTGGGAACAGAACCTGTATCAATCATGCCGGGGTTGCTTAGGGGGTTTACATCTTTTATTTTATTTTACGTGGTACGAGGAGGGGGGCGGGGGCGTACATATAAGGAGAGAGGGTTTTTGAGCCTTTTTTTCATTCTCATATCATCTATAAACTTTGCATTTATTATTAGGGTAGATTGTTTTATTGTTGGTTTTTTTTTGTTTATTATGGCTTGTTCTTTTTGTTAAAGAGGCAAAAGGTAATGGAGGAAACTTGGGGTATATGGATGTGGAAAACATATATACATATATATGGGAAACTTTTTTCTTGACTTTGTTTTTTTCCATTGGATCAGTCGTGTGTGAGCGTGCTATAGAAATGCATAGTATATAGATGGTATTTATGTATGTATATCATGACAATATCTTTTATATCCTATCAATGAATGGCTATCTTTTCTATACAGCATCATCGCTCTCGAGCAGAGGTGCTTGTGATTCATCTCGTGGTGTCGTCGTGCTAATGGTGTCTTGCTTTGGTGCTGTCCAGCCGGTTGCAGCTTGGAGGGCCATGGCGATGAGGACGAGCGCGGCGGCAGCTTGCCATACGCCCCTCATGGCGCCGGCGTAGCCCTCGACGGCGACTTGTGTGTCCTCTGGGGAGAGGCCTCCGTGGTGGACCAGCTCAGGTGAGCCGAGAAGGTTGGAGATGAGGAGGTGTCGGGCCTCGGTGAGGTTGGAACCCCCGTCCAGGGCGAGATATCCCCTGGCGAGGTTGGAGCGTAGGAGGCGGTAGAAGATGCCCCCGCCGATGGAGGTGCCGAAGCTACCGCCGAAGCCCCGGAAGGTGGCGAGGAGGCCGGTGGTGATGTATTCGGTGTCCGGGTGGCTGAGGTGTAGGAGGTGGACGAGGGTGTAGTTCATGGAGACACCCATGGCTATACCGTTGGCGCAAACCATGAGGATAAAAGGGACGGAAGAGGAGCTTGGGTAGCCCGTGAGGGAGCCAACGGCGTAGAGGGTCAGGTTGAAGGCGGCCATGGAGAGCAAGGCGGGGAGCCAGTAGGAGCCGCCCCTGCGGATGTGCAGCCAGCCGACGGCGAGGCCGCCGACGCTGAGCCCCACGTTTGTGGGGATGAGGACGGAGCCGGCGCGGGCGGGGAGAGCGGCCTGGACGGCGAGCATGAAGACGGGCGCGTAGAAGAGGACGGTCCAGCGGGCGGACATGATGCCGAGTTGGGCGAAGCAGGTGAGGAGGGCGCCGCGGGAGGAGAGGACTTTGAGGGGGATGATGGGGGAGGGGGTGAGGTAGTATTCTGTGAGGATGAAGAGGAGGAGGGTAAGGAGGGAGAGGGCGAGGAGGAGGGGTTGGATGTCGCCGGCAAGGCCGGTGAGGAAGAGGACGATGGTGGAGGTCTGTTGGTGGGTTAGTAGGGGGGAGTTGAGGGAGGGGGAGAGTAGATGTTTAAGGGGGGGAGACGTACGAGGAGAATGGCGCCGAGGTAGTCGATCTGGGTGGATGGCTTGTCTCCTGGTAATGTGTCGTTTGAGGAGGACATGTCTGGGAGACTGAGATATATCCCCAGGCCGGAGAGGAGCACAAAGGGGGCCTGTCCCCACAGCAGAGGTCGCTGGAAGAAGCTTTTGTCAGAGCTTATACTTATAGATGCTGATATTGGAGTTTCAGAGAGAGAGAGAGGGAGAGAGGCTTACCCAACCAACAACGGGGAGCAACGCCCCATAGACGGCCGCACCGCAAGACACGCCCATAGTAAAGGCCGCATTCACCAAGCCGATGAAGAAGCCCCTGTTCTTCTTGGCCGTCAGTTCAATGACGAAAATGACAGCCAGGGTGACGACCCCCGCGGCGGCGGACCCCATGAGCACCCTGCCGAGGATGAAGACGTGAAAGGACCCCGCGGCGGAGGCGACGACGCAGCCCAGGGAGAAGAGCGCGACGGTCGGGGCGACGATGGCGGAGGGGGAGAAGATGGCGGCGAGGCGACCGACGAGCGGGGTGAGGGAGGAGAGGGCGATGAGGTAGCAGGTGGTGAACCACATGGCGCGCTCGTGGGCGTCGAGGTCCTGGGCGAGGGTGCCTTGGATCATGGTCATGCCGGACATGTTGGTCGCCTGGATGAAGATGAGGAGCCAGAGGCTGAGGGCCAGGAGGGCGCCTTGGGATGGGCTGAGGGGGTATTTGGGGGTGTCATGGTTTTGTTCTTGGTCCTGGTCCTGATCCTGGTGGTTTGGGGTTGGTGATGGGCTGGAAGTGTTGTCATTTTGAGGAGTAGTTGTTGTTGCTGTTGATAATGGTGATGATGATGATGATAATGATGTTGATGCTGTTGCTTGGGCTCCTGGTGTTGTTGAGCCATTATCATGGTAGGCCGAGCCGGATAGCAGGGCAGTCTGTTCAGACGGTTTGGAGACATTCCTCCCATGGGTCTGAGTAGCCATGATGTTTGTATCTCATTTAGCCCTTCACCAAAATCTATGGATAGACGTTGAAGTGTTTGTTGGAAAGTAAAGCCGAGGCACGGACTTGCTATTGTTGGTTCCAATCACCTAGGTATACAAAGTATGCGAGAGGGCAACACAAAAATATATATATAATATAAACCAAGTAGTCTATGCGGGCGCGTTTTCTAACCAGAGCTGAAGAATTCGTTCAATAACGGTCTTTTTTTTTTTTCCTTAGTCGCTTTGAGAGATGCCGAGGATGTTGCTGAAGTTTTTGTCTGGGGCGGTGACTGTTGGGAAGAAATGGGACTAAGAGATGGTGGTGGTGGTGGTTGGAAAGATGCCGTAATCCCCGATCACGCGATTATAAGGCTGATGGATGGGTGTGTGCGTGTTGTGTGTTTGTATCTATACGTACGCGCACAGCAATACAGCCAAGCTCAAATGACTTGCTTTTTGTTGTTGTTGTTGTTATGATGGTGTTATTTCATTATATGCATGGCCTTCTTTTTTTTTCGCGAGGTTGGTCTGTTTAGTAGTGACAAATTATGGCAGAGACCATCACATCTTGATAGTTGGGACATCCAGACGTTGCCAACCCAGGCACCAAACAACCTCATCATGAAGCAGAATAAACAAAAATTAAAGAAATAAATAAATAAAAACCCCTGGGTACTAAAGATTACTTGTCAAACCATAAGAACTATCCTGCACCTCATCATGATCATCTTTCTCCCTCTCTCTCATTGAACGCCGAGGTGCTGCAGCCGTGAGTTTACACCGAATGCCCCCAACTCTCAACAGACCTATCTCTGAAGAATCTGCATTGACAGCAGCTGTTTTGGCTTTGTCTATTCGTTCTCTTAGCAGTCTCTATTTCGCGTATCTTGGATAGAAAATTCTACTATAGATGGCAACCGGCGTTGTTGATTCATCCATGAGTTCTCCAAAGCCGACCCGAACAACCATGATGCTCTCGGTACGAGAAAAATTGCAACTATTGTACAAAACTGGGCGTTCAAGCGCATTCAAAACTTCCATGTATACAGTCTCTCACTGTGTTTACTCGGTAGCAAATGGAGAAACCAAACGTCGCCATTCTCGACAAGTCTCAACCTATAATTGCATATTTCGACCAACGTGGGCCTAATCCGCAAAGCTCCTTTCACCAAGGGACATCGCGTAGACCATCAATGATATTCGGTTTCTACAATAGCCATAGGCCCCTCTAGAACACGGGTTTCCCGAATCTCTCGTTGCATCAGCGCACGAGTTTGGTCCCCTTGGCCTATTCCTGCGATACAACGAGACATCGAACCAGACCCTCCAGGCAAGGACTTTGAGCTATATGAAGCGGTTATAACTCAAAACCACCTTCTTACCTGGGCTTTGTTCTACATAAACGTCCTAAAACATCAAGTCTAGCTTCATATCATAACCCCGAGCATACGTCCAGCACCCTATAGATAGGGATCACAGCTGCCCAATGACCAAAGTAAGCTGATCACCTCTGGAAACTCCTCTTCTAGCCACTTTATTGAACAGTCAGATTCTCTACATGGTGAATGCCGCTGAGTCCTGCATACACATGTTGCAGGGTACAGGGCAGGCTGTCAAGGTTCATTCACCTCGCGGGCTTATACTCTGTCCGTGACCCATCACAGCATTGTCATGCAACTCAGCAAACCACCCATACCCACGCTTCTACTGATCAACAGTAACCAATATGAATCACAAAATATTGAAAACAATAGATTGATTGCCAACTCACTAATGTCAAATATATTGAAATTATATTAAAAACCAGGCAACCCGCCCTCATCTTGCTCAGATCATCGCAAACACATCCAAAAACAGATTTGCTACAGGGTGTGCGATCCTCCTCAACCAAATGTAGCAACTACATCTATATAGTCCGGGGACCCCTATATGACGGTCTAATGGAATGCCACTGTCATCCTTTTGCCCGGCATTTCTTTGCAACCTATTGCTCGTCTTGTATATGCTGCCACCTGTATGACCAATCAACGCAGTTACACCGAAAAAGCAGGTGAAGAAATCACCAAAAAAAAAGGCCATACGCTTAGACACTCGCTCCCCATTGCAACCACATACCTGCACACACATATAACCAATATCCCAAACCCTTTTGATATGAGCTATTCCATTTTGGCAAGCTACATCTCAGACCCTGTCTACGCCCTACGTCAACGACTTGAAACATGGGCAAGTCAATAATTCGTGTTCAAACGATCCAGACCTCCAAAGACTTTTGAGCGTCTCTGCACAAATCAACGTCCCAACTTTGCTGCGGCAAAGGGAACGCTTTGCCCTATGAGCTCCTAGCACCACAAAGAATGCAACGTCGCCAAAATTGATATGCATATGCGAGATTTGCATCCACCTTGCTAGCGCCGGTAGAGTCTTCGTTCGTATCGCCAGACCGCAAACTTTCCAACTTTCCCTTATCTGTTTACCCCCATTGAACGATTTAATCGGCAATGGAAAACATCCATCTTCTCTCCTCCTAGCACGAGAAAACAAGCTGTTGTTGACACGGGATGTGCTCCGTATCCGAGCTGGACGTCTGTGGCGGATAAGCTGAAGCGAGTGGAACAGCTGAGCACGGGACGCGTCCGTGGCCACCCTTCATGGCGTTTGTCCCCTCTTATTCATTGCGCAGAGATGTTTTGATAGGAGAATTATCTTAATGTGAGATTCCCCGAGCCGTTGGCCACTCAAATGTAAGTAGACGACGCCCTCCATGTAAAATCCTTACTCCTGTTACAGGAGAAGAGAGACATCCGAACCAAAATCTCATCCAAACGGAAAATCCCAATACTGACATCATCCAATGCTGGGCGATGTCTTGGAATCCGGCGACATATCATATTAGGCAAAAAAAAAAAAAAAAAAACCTCCTATAATTGCGTACGTGGTGCATTCCTTATTCATCTCATGTTTCACCAATATTGCTCGCCACTGGTCTTGCTTTTTGCGTCGCATAGTCCCATCATACTCATTCCACGAGAAGCTACACATCACAAATTCTCGATTTTGTTGGCCTAATTTCCCATTAGGGAGTAGATTATGCGAAAGGAGGTCCCGTTTGGTGCAGTCTGAGACGCGCCCCGATTCTTCGGAATGACATGATGGTGAACACAACTCATCGTATTATCACAGACCTGATTGAGACCAGTCAGATTTTGAGCTGAGCATCTTTCTTTTTTCATGCCAGCGTGTTGTTTGTTTACTTTGTGCTTGAAGGAAGATCCAGATCTTCGGAGGAACCCGAGACCAAGCTCGGTGTCTTTCATGTCAACTGCTCGGGGCTTTTCTATTTGCAGTGCTCGTCATGATGGTCTGGTCTACAGTGATTTCATGTCATGTGATGGTTCCTGCCGTGATCATCTCCCGAACGCCTCTTTGGCTTGCCGCATTGCCATAGCAAGAATATACTTGGATTGTAATGGTAAGAAGCAAAAAAAAAAACGTCTGCCTGATTTCCGCTGTGCTGCTAGTAGAGCACTACTTGACACCACCAATTGAGAAAAGAAGACATGGGTTGATGAGTGAATTGGTGATGAAATCTTCAATTCTTGGCATAATCTGGTGATTGAATGGTGATTGATGGAAGTAGTTTGAACTTGCGGGGGTTCCGGTAGGGGTCATTGGATAGTTGCTGTTGGTCGTGATTCACTCCAACTTTCGTTGACGACAGTTTGCATTGCTGATGATGAGCAGGTACCGATCCCATAGTGGGTTCATATCCAATGTACAATCTCACTAACACGTATGTCTTAAACATGCGACACCCGAGAGCTGTGCATAGACCAACAGCACACGCCATCTTTCTTGGATAGGTAGACGAATGGCTGTTTTCGTCTGAAGTCGAGACTGTCGGCTCATCCACGATTCATCTCCAGACAAATGCCGGTGAGATAATCTGTTGGTAGTATAGGTACGGTGAGTTAATGCTGTAAGAAAGCCACGTTTGAAGAATCTGGAGACGGAGCACGGACAGAGGCACGGCGCAAGATGTGGTCCTTGAGATGCTATAACGCAGCACATGGCATACCTGAGTTTGGCGCCAGATGTTGGTTCTAACCCGATTGCTTTACGCTCAGCGCTTCTTGCAGCTACTGCGCTCAACAGCCACAGTTGGCGATGGCTTCAGGCTTAACGACAGGACTCAGGTCCTAGCCAACAAGATCAAGGGAGATGCGCCAGGTTGCAGCATTTATTTGTGGACGCCGGAGACACATCCGACATATGTCAAACATAGCCACATGTACGCCTTCTCCTGGTGCGGGCGAGTAAATGGCTATGATCACCATCCATCCGGAATATGACTGGCTAGGCAACCACTTTACCGTAAGTCGACCGTCATATTGAGCGTTGTGTGGTGGCTTGAGCTGAATTTTGCGGAGTTATCCAGTGTCACAAGAGAACTTTCACTGCGACTCTAGAACTATCCCGGTCTGATGGAGGCTTGACGCTTGACGCTTGACGCTTGATATGCTACATATGATGAGGAAGCAAGCGTTGACTTGAAACAGCGTCTGACAAAACCCCAGATTATCTGAATCGTGTAACATGTAGGTAAGCTGCTCACGGATGTAATACGGCTAAGATCGAGCGATGCATCGCCAAGGGTTTGACGGCTTTGAAGAACTTGACTCGAGTACGACAACGTGGGATTTTCTTTGTTTCCCAGCGTTTATTTGTTTGGTGAGTAGGTAGTTGTATAACAATGACAATGACAATGGAACAGAGTCAAGCCCGCGCCGATTCCCGATGGCGCACGAGGGAAAAGGGCATAATTTGTGAAAATGGCTAAAACAGAATAAGTGAATTTTGTCGAGATTAGCTTGATGAGGCTTGCGATGAGAAGCGGCACACATGCCGTTTGGCGAGGAGATGCTTCTTTCTGAACGCGTGGTGGCTTTCCACGGGGTCCAAACGACCTATGAGAAGGGATAGAAACTCGGTGCCTGCAAGCAGAGGAGAAGCCTCCAGCAACAAGCCACCACAGAGAGAGAATGATGATGGATGCAAGTTCGTCCTAAACGAGAATAAGTTTGGAGGCTGACGATGCTCCTCGCAAATTCCTCGTTCTTACAGGCTCCCCCCTCCCAATCCCCTTGGCCAGGCGTCACTTCGACACCGACGGGTTGATCTGAGGCGTGTCGGTGGCTGACATCGTTGCATCGGGGCACACTTGACAAGGCGCCTGATTGGTCCCAGTGCAATGGGATTCGAAGAGGGTGTAGTGGATCTTCAAAAATAGCCGTATGAAGCTTCCGGATGATGGTATGTCGGACAGAGATGATTAATCGTGGTGCGCGCCTCCATTTTTTTTCCCCAACAAGCTTTCCTTTGCCTTCTTCACTGTAATGGCACTTGGACTTGTTTTTCGGTAGATGCGAAGCGAGAATCTAGATGAGTCCATCACCATGTTAAGCATAAGAAGGAGAAGAAAGGGAAAAAATAATAATAATGACAACTTGACCGTTTGTGAGTTGTTGCTTTTCCGCCGGGTGTTCTTGCATCATCTGTAAGGTACAAACTTAAAGTAGAGTACCTCGAAGGGAGTACATGTCTCGAAGTACAGTACATCCACGAGGTACCTCCAAAAGCCATGCTCCCCTGCCAAAAGTTCCCGTCGCTCCGGTATTGCGCCGGCCATTACGTTCTTTGAGGAGACTGGACAGGGTCCCCTCCTAAGACTGGACCCAGAACACTGAAGGAGCCCACAAAGAAGGAGGAACGCAGACGGGTAGGGCAACTCGTTTTTTTTTTTTTTTTTTTTTTTTTTGGCTTCAATGTTTAATGGGTGATGAAGGGGGTACGTACCCTTTTTGACTGACACGGACCTGACTGACTACGCATCGACTCTGTAGGAACGTCTCTGGATTGATGCGTGCATTTCGCTTGATAGATGGATAAGCTTGATACAAGTACTTGAAGATACCAGGCTTGGCTCGATCTCTTGAGAGTTTTTACTCCGTACTCCGTATGTGCCTGTCGAGACATTGTCCAGCCACATTTTCACCAAGGGCGGGAAAAAAAATCCATCCCCAAGCCTCATGAGGGCGAAATAGACACACTACTACTCCTCCGTACTCTCCTACTAGGTAATGCTCAATCAACTTGTGCTCACTTAGCTCAAGATGATAGGTCCTGTAGATTTTAGAGTAGAAATGTCTTTGATCCCTCAAGGGTGCCGCTCGTCCATCCCGCCTTGACAGCAAGATGTGATGGTGGTGGTTGTCTCTGGTTTATTTGTTTTTCTTTTCCTTTCTTTTCTCTCTCTCACTCACTCACTCACTCACTTGTCAGGTTGCTCCCTCAACGGGTTAAAGTCATAGTCATGTATGTACTTGGAGGTGATGTGATGTTGATACACCACCACCGCTGATTTACATCAATCTTAGACAGTTCGGGGACCATCGGGGACCACGACCCGCAATGCAATTTTTCCATTCCACCAAAGAGGATACATTATTACCGCCTCTTAACGGGTTCAAGACTGTTTGCACAAGTAAATCACTCACCTGGACATCAAATGTTCTTTCAGTTATTCAGAAATAAAAGTTTTTCCCAACTGCCGTGCACTTGAGGGACGCCGTCGTCTTCAGTTGGTCTTTGGAGGCTTGGGAGGCGTAGCTGTTCGGCGGCTGGCTCGGCCACACGGATATAATAGGATAAAAAAAAAATACTCCAGCACAACACAACCAAAAGGAATTAAATAAAAAAAGACCGAAGGACTTTTTTATGCATGCGATTACGAGTTTGCTGCATCACTGCACACAGTGATTTGATCCCACCGCCTCCAAGACATTGAGGAGGGGGGAGGGTTCTGTTTGAAGACATCCGTGACCTGATTTGATTTGATCGGGATGAGATAGGCATAGGCTTGTCGCGCGTATGTGGTATTTTCTGCATGTTCGGGCATCTTCTCCGTATATCTATCTGCAGGTAAAACGACATCATGGCCCAAATGGCGAGGACCCTTGGCCGAATAAATGCATACATATGCATACATACACCCACTACGGATATCGGCGGTCAGGTCAGTTCAGGTCAGGCCCGGGTCAAATACCGCGCTTAGCACAAGTTGAACTGCCTACTTGCACTTGTACGTATTAAAGTGTCTGCTTTGGAGGAGCTGGAAATGAAGTTCCCCTCAAGATCCATCCATCATCAGCGCTGCTGCGGAGGCTTGATGGAGGCTTGATGGGGGCTTGATGGCTTGGGGGGTGCCTCGGCACAGACTCCCGTATTTCATTTGCTGCAAGCTAAAGTCGGTCCAAACGTCGTCATTGGATCTTTGGGCACGGAAAAGAGTGGTCCTTGATTGATTGATTGAATGATGCATCATCCATGGATATCTTTTTTTTTTTCCTGCGCTTCTTTCGCCACAGCTCCTCCTCGGTTTGGTCGGCAAGTCTCGTTTCCCTCAGGATGTCATCAAAATGGCCTGATCTTTCTTAGGCTCTTTTTCTTCTCTTTTCTTCTCCGTTCCTATCTTTTCTTTTCTTTCCTTCTTCTGAATTTAGGATAAAGTCCTAATCAATACGACGTGCATGCAGTACATGCAGGCTTCCGCGCATCCCATCCAGTATAACCACCATAGCTATACGTTTTGCGTTTGCCCGCCAGAGTCGTAGCCAAGGCGGCATATTTCTCTTCAGGGCATCCATTTAAATGCTTGGCAGCTAGCACTGTTACACACATGATTTAAAGTTGCCTTTTTGTGACTGACACAGCATATCTTGTTCCATGTGCATACCATGACCCTCGCTGTAACACCCACGCAGGACCGGACCTTGATCCATGTACTCCGTAGGCATTTTTCACTGTATGCATCTCTTTTTTATCTACAAGTAGTATCACTGCTTGCATGAGCTACATCTGTTAGGTAAAGTATGTATGCGATGGGAGAGTGTTCGCAGCCACATTTTGCGGGACGCTTTTGGAGAGGAGCCAGCGGGACCTGGACGACTGCGACAAGGACTTTGGCATTTTCGCTCAAGTTTTTTTTTCCCTTTGGCCCCATCTAAAGCAATCATCAAATCATGTGTGCCTCTCCCCCATGCCCGTTATGCTTAGGCTCAGGCTCATGCTGCAGTCTCAGTCAACCTCGTCATGCACGCCTTTTCAGGGTTTCAAAGCACGTACTTGTGCTACTTGTGCACCTGGTTCTGAGGTTTCCTTGAGATTCCCCGATAGCCTGCCGCTCACCATGTCTCCTGTTCTGCAGCAGCATCCATATCAGCGCATCAACATGCTGGCCCATGCCAACAACTCATGCCCACCACGATGGCCTCAAGGTTTAGTTGTAGGACGCTATGGTATGCCCTTGCGGTATGAAGAGAGACTTGGCATTGATTCCCCCGTGGGAACACCCGCATTGAACCCCTCCTCCACGCTCCCTCCTGGCTCCCTCCCCCCTACGCCTCCTCATTGTCTCTCCCACCGCCATCTGCAGTTGCCTGAAAAAATTCGATTGATTAGAAGGAAAGAAAAGGAAAATATGGTGTTTGACTCGTCAGCTATCAGATCTTGTAGATACAGAAACGCAGCAATCAGGTACTGGAGTTGGGTTAGGCCTAAAGAGTATATGCATGATGTAGTTATAGCAGGCGTCAAGCCATCTTCTATCGCTTGATGGATGGCTTGCCCACCAGCCTTGAAGGTGAGAGGGTGACGAGAACGGAGTTTTACCCGGTGGCATTACCGTCCTAAAGTTGCTAAGTACTGTACCTGGGTACATTTAACACATTAGCTCATGAAAGAACCAAGGCAGTTACGGCAGATGCCCTGGGGGTACTTTGGGGGGGCATTTGGGGACGGACCTTTTTTCAAGCTGGCACTAAAAAGACTGGATCCATCCCAAACCGTCCCTACGCCCCCTCGCTAACGCTCCTTGGTGCGAATGTACACCGGCGCTTGCTACGGCAATGTACTGTACCTCGACCATTGCGGAACGCTAAAACCTACAAGTACTAATGTACATTCAGTACCCAAGGGTAGCATGTAGCTTGTAGCAGGTACGGAGCAGTAATAATAATAATAGCAAGACAGGGCAAGCTGAAGAACTGCTTGCCATACAGATTCACTTTAATTCCCAAAGTCTGACCTCCCCTCCTCCATCTTTTCCAATTCAACATCTTTTGCCCCAGACGATCGACCGTGCATATCGATTCATATTGTCTTCATGGATGATATATGAACACCATGATTCGCTTCTAAACACTGACACCATCGGATAATCTCAAACGAACATCGCCATTCAACATCTTGCGCCGACGACCAACACACACACACACACATCATCTTCAGCTTTATTGCTGACTGCAGTTCAAGCTCACCGGTCAGACTGAGCCGTACTTTGATTTTTTTTTTTGCCTCGATCCTTCGAACGATTTAATTATCCATCACATCGCCTAACGACTGGACGACCCTCGACGTTGATTTCTCACATCCCTTTGCTCATATCAGCAACCCCCTCCGTCACTCCCGGGCCAGATTGAATCATCTAAGTCGACGTAGACCAGAGGCAATGGCACGCTCGACAATACATATCAACAGCTAGCTAGGTACAGCTTCGACCTGTCTGGCACTCGCCTGCCACTCCAACATTCACCCACCGGATCTTCTCTTCTCATGCCCGTTACGTCGCCATGGATCTATCTGATGTGACATCTTCCGGCCCGATCCCAGATCATGGACCGGCCGTCTTTGCCGTCACTACGGCCACTTTGGTGCTCGCCTCAGTCTTCGTCGCTGCTCGTATGATAAGCCGATTTTTCATTGTCAAAAATATCACCTGGGACGACAGAGTCATGATGCTGGCTTGGGTATTTGCATTCTTCCTCTCCTTTACCATCTGCCTCGGGGTTAGTAATGGCCTTGGGCGACATGATAAAGACATTCGTTCCGACCAAATACCAACTCTTCGCCATTGTGAATATGTCTTCTCTATTCTATATGTAAGCTTCTATTCCATTCCTTGCGCAAACGTTTCGGCGCACTCGGTAGGGTCCGCGATATACTTGTATACTGATTATCCCATAGAATCCTGCTCTAATGGCCACTAAGACGAGCATTTTGATATTCTATTTGCGCTTGGCCAGAGACACGCAAACTGTCCTGCGTATTGCTTCTTGGGCCACCCTGGCCGTCATCAACATTGCAGGCATCATTCTCACTTTTATGAACGTATTCCAGTGCAGGCCTACCGAGGCAGCTTACAACTCCAACTTTACGGGCATGACGACATGCATCCCGCTTCTCACCGAATTCATCTGCGCCGCACCCGTTAACGTTGTCACCGATCTTGCCATCCTTGCGCTACCCATTCCAGTACTTACCGGCATGCGCCTGCCATCACGACAAAAAACAATTTTGGTCTTAACTTTTACGCTCGGTGTTTTTGTCACAATCGTCGATGTCGTCCGAATCTACTATCTTCAGCAAGCCATTGTTGAGGGCCCTTCCAGTGGCGGTGCCACTACCGATCCTCGGTCCAGGTTCGGTGGTCAGGAAGACTTTGCCTATAGCGCCTCGCTCTCTCTCATGTGGAGCGCCGTCGAGGTCAATGTCGCCATGACCTGTGCTTGTATCCCCACCCTCAAACCTCTCGTTCTTAGACTCCTGCCTGCTATTCTCTATGATCCGGAGGGCACCAGGAGGACTAAGCATAGTAGACATAGTGCACAAAGCAGCGGTAGCACCTCCAAGGGACCCCAGGATTCCGAAACCCATTCTTCAATTAACGCAACCTCCGTGCTCGCACAGCCGGAACCTGCTCTGAATTCCCCGCCTCATCAGCGCAATGCTAGCAATGATTCTACCTCGCCCACCACTCAAACGAATAATGTGGAATTCATGATGACCCCTGACATGAATTCTAACGAAACTTCATTTGGTTCCTTAGCCTTTCGTGCTAGAACTAATCAAACTATGACAACAAACTGCTCCTACGAAAACGGCGTTTACTTTGGCTTCGTCAATATGACCAAGCCGAAGAGCATGCTTCGTGCAAACAAGAGGGAGTCCCTTAAATACTGTACCATTGTTTCCATTCTATTCGTACTCTGGGGTGTTTCTTACGGTCTCTTAAACACATTGAACAATGCCGTGGCTGCGATCAATCACATGAGTACCGCTCAAGCGCTCGGCCTCACGAGTGCTTACTTTGGTGGTGGTTACTTCTTTGGTCCGCTACTTGTAGGAGAGTGGCTCTTGCGGAGAGACGAGCATAGCCGCTCCAGGCGCCATCGGAGGAGCGACTCAGATTACGTCGGCGGTTATAAGGTTACTTTTATCGTCGGTCTTTGCATCTACGGAACCGGTACTATTATCTTCTGGCCATCGGCCGTCACCGCTTCGTATGGAGGGTTTATGCTCAGCAACTTTGTTGTCGGGTTTGGACTTTCCGTGCTCGAGGTTGCCGCCAACTCATTCATGGTTCTATGTGGACCTCCCGAATATGGAGAGGCTCGTATTCTCACCGCACAAGCTTTTCAGGCTGTTGGTAGTGTGCTCAGTGGCCTCATGGCGCAGAAAGTATTCTTCAGATCCCTCACACTCGCTGGCAACAACAGCACTCAGACACTCCTTAATGTGCAGTGGACTTACCTTGGCATTACACTCCTGTGTGTTGCTCTGGCTCTCTTCTTCTATTACATGCCTTTACCCGAAGTCGGTGATAGTGAACTGGAGGAGTCGACGAAGCGCCTCCCACTTGACCCACGCAAGAAAAGCGTTGGCGGTTTTCAGTTGCGAACAATCAGCCTATGTTTAGCTGTAATTGCGCAGTATGTCTATGTTGGCGGCCAGGAAGCCAATAGTACTTTCTTCAGAAGTTTGCTCGTTGCTGCTATACCGGGCCAGCCCCAATCTGGCATGGGTGCGGCCAGTGGCACTCTTGTCAATACATTGGATAGCGTGGATAAACCTACTGGATTTGCCATAGCCATCTCCGATTATCTGACTGTCGGGCATACGGCCTTTGCCGTTGGGCGGTTCATTGCTGGCTACCTCGCCTACCTATCCGTCAAGAATCCTCGCGCCCCTAAGCCGAGAACTGTTTTGGCCGGTTGTGTTGCACTCTGCTTTACTTTTGCCCTCATTATGGTCCTTATCAAACCATCAGATCCTAACCTCTTGTTTATCCCGAGTGTTTTGTTCTTCCTTTGCGAGGGCCCCATCTGGCCATTGCTATTTGCTATGGGTCTTCGTGGCCAAGGTAGCAGAACAAAGCGCGCGGCAGCCTTTATTACTATGGGTGCCTCTGGCCCTGCCTGCATCCCCTTCATCATGTACGGCATCATCATCAAGGGAGGAAAGGTTCAATTGGCCTTCCTCGTTCTTGTGGTCATTGCCGTTATCATGATGTTTTATCCGATATTCTTGACATTTGTCAGAGACGCTAGACTACTGGTTGACCCTTGTCCCGATACGCGAGATGTGGCCAGTCAGTCAGGGGAGAGACCAATGGATGAGATGTTTGTCAATGACAACCATGATAATGGCGCTGCTGCTGGTATTGGGGGGATTTCGGAAAAGTCAAATGGAATTTTGGAAAAAGTTTCAAAAGGATTTGGCGCAAAGTTCATTGGATCACGGCGCAAGTCCTCACCAACTCCCGAGGTGGAGCACACAGAAGTAAGCAGGGATGGTGACTATTAAGCGCTGGCGTGAACGGTTCATTTTTTTGGGGGGGATTTCTTGGTTTATTTCTTTGTATACGGTCTTTTTTGTATATGTGATGAGGCCATGAGGTTTATCACGGTGTTAGGGGACAAAGGGGGACGGTGGCAAAGGCGTGATATTTATATAGCGGCATTATACCCTTAAGATGACACGGAAGGGTGGACATCTGTATTTAACAGCGGGATTAGCGGGCATTTGGGAAAGGAATTCGTATACAGCGTGTCGGATACACAGATCGAGGTTAATGTTGATGAATTATTCAAGATTCAAAAGATGGACGTTTCTATGTTAATAAGTTGGAGTGAAGTCATGGCGTGAGATGATAGATAAGACCTTTGAAGGAACTCCCTCATAAACCGTATTGTGCATAACACAGTTGTATGGCTTGTATTTATTGACTTGGCGATTACTGTGAGGAGTTGAGATCCCTCTCAATGGATTCGAAAACGGCTACGCCCTGCCTGCCCAGTGCGGTAGTGATGCCCACGGCGGATGCACCGACATGACGCATTCGTCTATACCCATCGACGTCAGATACGCCTCCCACGCCGATGATGTCAAGGTGAGAGAGGAGCGGGTCTGCATCAAAGAGTTTCCGGAGAGTGGAAACGTTACCAAGTGAGAGCGGGTGTAAAGGGGGGCCGGCCATGCCGCCGAGACCACCTGGGAGGGCGATGTCGAGAGATTGGGTTGGGTCGAGGAGGAGGCATGAACCGAGTGTGTTTGTGGAGGTGACGAAGCTGAGTTTTGAGGCTGGGATGGGCTGTGCGGGTTGTTCGTCTTTGGGGTCCGAGATTGTACCTCTTAAGGCGGAGATGAGGGCGTCGAATTGGGCGGAATAAGTATATGGGGGGACCTTGATTCCGATGGGGATGGCGGGGTTGGCGGGCAGTGCGTCGAGGTAAGTGGTGAGAGAAGAAGCAGAGTATGCTGGCGGAGGTGAAGATTTTATGTTTGGGCACGAGAGGTTGATTTCTATGGCGAGGGGGAAAGGGAGGGAGGAGGAGGCGGAGAGGATGGCAGTGTAGGATTGGGCGATGTCTTGGGGTGAGCCGGTGATGCTGATGAGGATGGGCTTGGAGTGGGTTGAGGGGGGGAGGGATTGGGCGAGGGAGGAGAGGATGGAGAGGTATTGCTGGAGGGTGAGGGGGGAGTAGCCGAGTGTGTTAAAGCTAGCTACGGATGACGAGGCTGTTGTTGCTGCTGATGCTGATGCGGGCTCAAGCGGAGGTGGCAGTTCCGGAGGTCCGGAGGAGGTCCCGGGATGAGGCCGGGTCGTGGCCGGGTCAAAGAACAAGTACCGGTGTTGATCCGGCCGGTGGTCAAAGCCCGCCAGGAGGCTTGTCCGGGTGGTCACCGCGCCGGTGGAAGGGCACAGCAGCAGGGCGCGTAGATCCTCCGCGTTGGTGGCCCAGGCACAGGCGGTGTTGAGGAGAGGGGGGTTGATGGTAAGCTTAGGTGGAGAGAAAGACATTGTTTTTTTCCTTTCCCTCTTTCCCTTTTATCCCTTCGATAAGTAACAAATAGTAAAGAAGATAATGGTGATGGTGATGGTGATGATATTCTATAATAGATATGCTTCATGTATTGAGTACAAAGGATTGAAGCTTGTATTGTTGGTGGCTTGAAGTTGGGTCCGAAGAGCGACAAGAAGTTTGGATGCGGGGGTCGTGCGCAACGGGCTTTTCCCCCTTCCGCGCTTCACCGGAACCGGAAGTGAATGGATGGTTCCCGCCCAGTATTACATGCTTGTCCTTAGAATAGCGGGTATCTTGGCTTCTGCAGATCTCCCGTCCATTGTCCGTCGAATCCTCTTTTTTTTCTTCTCCTTCTTTGTTACGGATACACAACATGAATCAATCCTCGAATAAGGTACATCGCCTTCCAAAGAGGTCCAACAAAGTCCTAGATATCCCATTTCTTTGTAATGGCTTACATATCCTGGCTTCGGTTTTTTTTTCTAACCCCCGTCCTATATAGATGCTTGCACATTTTCATCAAGGGCAAGGGCAAACCCCGCGCCTGCTGAGTATTTTCTCCAATATTGTCAGCATTAATAATTCAGGCAAGAGAGAGCGAGAGAGTGAGGAGAGGGGTTGCAATAATTCTTTGTCAAGGAAACAGAGTTGTGTCTTTTTTTGTGAAAACTTCTCCCCCCCCCCCCCATTCTTCCATTATCCATTCTTCTCTCACTCTCTTCATTATACATTCCAAGACTGTGATGTAGACACGATCAAGCTTTCTCTGGTCAGATGGCCACTCTAGCATCACAGTTGGTGGGCTGCGTAACCACCAGGAACGAAATCGTCATATTTATACTTCTCACCTAATAATCCAGGGCTCATCATTCTTCCTCTTATCTTTGCCCCCGTCACATATGATACTTCATCTTCATTTCGCCATCTTGTCAGTCCTACGCCTCCCCTAAAGAAAAGTCCGTCTTATCTCACTGCCACACACGGAGTAACAGCCTCCATTCAGCTTTTTTTCGCCAACAGGATATGTATTTATCATCAACGCCATAATGCATCATCATAACGCATCATTCTCAATCACGCAAACATCGCCCCGCCGGCATCTCACGATCCTCCGTCTCCTGCTCGGCCACGCCCTTTCTGCCTCATCTCTGCAAGATGAGGTCCTAAATCGCAGTCCAAGCCTTTAGCACAGTGCCATCAGCCTTATCAGATCGCTCTCCCCGTGCCGAGGGCAGACCTACCCGAGTCGGGTAGCACTCCTCCCATCCGTTGATGCATTCATCCCACTCCCTCGCCGAGTTGCTCTACCTTCCGGAAAAGTTTCAATCCAGTCTATACCAAAAGCTGACACGTCCGGGGGGCGTGTGCCTTGGGCCTGTACCTGAGTACTACACACCACACACGCCACACACCAAGCAAAGAGAAGGGGAAAAAAAGTGCTCTGTGCCTAACCTGACCCAAGCATTTTCCCACATGGCATCATCATGGGGTTCGCAATCTGTTGCCATCTCTGACCATGCCAAGGCCATTCCTTGTCAAAGAGAGGATCTGGGAGGTCTCATTCGGATCTAAGGCTAAAAGAATTATCGGCACAACCAAACAAACGGTTTTCGGAGAGGGCTCCCGATGCGGCAACACAGGACAGACACGCGCGCTGGGCTTACTTCTGTACTATCAATCATTCCTTGACTCCGTAAACTGGGGACGGCATGGCGATGATGTGATTGAGGATAGATTTGAGCAGTGACCAACACATGCAGAGACTTGCAGATATTCACATGTTCACAAAGGCGCGCACATGATGTCACCATGGAAATCGAAGGTGGTAGGTTCTCTTTTTGAAGATTCAATTCAGAATATGTACGGTATCTTTAAATAGCTAACTTTGAAACAAGAACCCAAGCACAAAATCGATCCATATACAATGTTCAAACGCCTGCCCCATCTATATACGTTGTCATCGGCTGACACCGTTCCGTAATGCAAACTCCTTGGCCCAAGCCAGTAAGCAAGGAAAGCAATGCTGAAAGGGGATATTAACAATACTCTGCAAAAATGCGTCATCAACAGCCGTCTCGCCTTCAGGTATCGCGGTATCATAAAACAAGGAAAGGGTTGCGCCCCAGGCGCTTTTTTCTTCTTCGTAAAAATGCATCTACCATCCGAATTGCTCGCAGTGGAGTTCAACTCCGGGGCCGTCGCTGCGAATGCAATCCGCCGTGGTGTTTCGAACTTGGTTCATCAACCCATCCGGTCCGCAGCCCATGATCAGGATGCGGTGGTCGGCCGGGGTACCCTCAATGGCAGTGCGAACAAGAGCAGATACATCAGGCTTCTCACGTCGAATATATCCGTCGTAAGCGTGCGTCAGATACTCAATCGCGCCAGGAGTTGCCGTCGAGTCGGACTCGTAAGGGAGAGATTCTTCAGAATCAACAGAGTAACTGGATCTGTGTGCACGAATGGTTTCGGTATTGGATGTGTGCTTCTCGCTGTAAATCTCGGTAGGCTTGATGTGGATCTTTTCGGGTTTGGCCAGTGTTTCGGAACCAGAAGTGGTGTGTTTTGATGGCCTTGATGATCGGGTGATGTAAAGTTGAAGTGTCACACGATCATCCTTCTCAAGAGTATCAAGGTGAGTCGCAAACCAAGTTAGTTGTGCTAAATTGTCTCGTTAGTATCACGCCTTGTATCATATGATCAATCATTTCCTCTTTCATCACTTACATTCATATTTTACAATCCAGACAAAGATAATGTTCTTCTTCTCCTCTTGTTGCAGCTTCTTAAGCATGTCTAGGGCCGAGCCAAATGTGAAGGTCGCACCGCTTCCTCCAGCCACAAGAACAACAGTATCATATTCCTTGGGGTTGGGCATGGTGCCATAAGATCCCTCGACAGAGGCCTTGAGTGTCGTTCCAGGGTTGGCCACGGCATATCGGTGCAGTTCTCGCGTGAATCCATCGTGTGACGATACAACAAACTCGAGAGGCTCCATGGCGGCGATGGTGAAAGGGTGTGTCTCGAAGGTGCGAATCTTGGGGATCCAGAGGAAGCAGTGCTCTCCAGAGGCAGCACCGTAAGGTGCCTTCTTGACAGATACGCGGGTGGCTCCGTTGGGGAGAGGGGTCAGTGTCACAGAGTTGTTGGTGCTGTACACGAGCAAGCGAACCGCACGAATCAAGCGATCGAGGAACCACATTCCAGCGGCTACAAGCACGGCGATCAAAATCTTGTGGCCAAATTCCGGCTGGTGGAGGGAAACCATGATAATGGCGAGCATCCATAGGGTGATATGGACGACATAGAAGAGCTCATACCACCATTTGCGAACCAGCGCACCAGTAACTCCCATAAGGAGAAAAGCCACGCCAGCAATCTCGCCGTAAACCTCCTTGCGCTGGGCAAGTCGTGCAGCACTCCCGTGCATCACAAAGTTGGCCGAATAGCAAGAGCCGTGGATGATGACGAAAATGACAGTCATGTAACCCGCCACTTGATGCAAGACATTGAGTCGCTCATATGACCAAGCAGTGAGGAATGCCAGCGGGGTGTTCTTAAGTGCCAGGAAGATGAGAACAACGAGGTTACCAATGGCTAGCCATCCGGTTCGTGCACCATAGTCAGATATCAAAGGCATGTACTTGAAGTTGATGTTTGTGAAGAGGAGGAGGAGGTTGATGGCGACATAAAGAGTGACGATAATCGCATGACCACCCGAAGGCAGAAAAGGAACCTTTCGGAGAAGCAAGTTTCTGGATTTCCTTTCCCAAACATGTTAGCTCTTTAATTATTTTCAACGAGTGGGAAATGATGCTAATTGTTGTTTCAGTGTAGAATGTCACAATGTCTTACCTTGACAGAGCAACCAAGGCCTTTGGCTGCGGGGAGCCCTTTCTCCCAGAGTTGAGCCAGTGTCCGAGACGTCGTGAAAGATGGAAAAGAATGAACAATCCAGCGAGTCCTGCCATGCCAGCAATGAAATAATTCATCTGCCGCCAGTTAAGCTCTGACCGCAAGGTCAAGGCTTCCAGCTTGCTGATCATTTTGGTGTAAGTTTCTTGTATTCCGTGGTTGAAGGACAGTGATGATAACCAGTGGTGAAAGAAATCCTTCCCTAAAAGAGTGGTATGCTGTCCCTTTCTTATATATTCCTTCCCGGCCTTTGGAAACAAGGGAATGTATTTGGTGAGGAAGAGGTAGGATAAAGAGAGGGAATGTTTTGTCTTGATGATATCAAACAACAAGATTCCCGGGGCAGGACCCAAGGTATGTATATGTGTTGCTCTTCTGACACAGATGCACTGTTCCAGACGGAGATTGAAAATCAATAGAAACCCCCCGGTCCGAGAGTGTTTCAACTACCTTCTCCAGATAGACACACACGGTGGCCCCGTTCCTATGCCGTTGAGCGCGGGCCAAATGCCGGGTTAGTTTGCGTGATCCACGCGCGCGGCGTCTCCGCAAAAGGGCAAGGTGGGATAACGTTATTTTGGCAGCTAGCGATAACGAAATCTGACTGAAGAAACCAGGACACCGGGGTGCGTGCTAAAAACGGGAAGGTGATGTCTCAACCCTACTTCCACTATACTTCTGATTCCTGTTCCATGTTAAACATGTGTTACCCCGGCGCCGACGGGTCGGGTGAATAACTGACCTTTGTAAGTGAATAAGACCAGATTTCGGTGCTAGCAGGTTTCGATGGAAGCTGACTTGGGATGTTCGATTCTTAGAAGAAAATGGTCGGATGGGAGTCGTAATCCCTGAAGATAAATAGAACAAAAACTTTGTCTCAGGCAGAGAATTTCAAGGTTTTGGTATGGAAATGGTGGTAGTAACTCAAATCCTGAAACTCTGGTGCCCTTTTGACTCTGAAGGCAGGCAATGACGATTTGATTTTTTCGAAAATAGAAGGTGACGACCCGGAGACTTTATGCTTTCGCGAATCGTGGAGAGCAAACCTTCTCTCTGCCTTTGACCGTCTGTCTATCTCTCCCATTTTGCGGATCTGGGTCTGCGCATCTGCAGAAAGCTTGAGCCCCCCCCCATACCTCCCACGTCCAACCCAACGCCTTGGATAATGGCATAATAGGCAAAATACAAGTTGCAATGCATCTCACATGAAAACCTACAAGGGGCAGACATGTTGATCTCTCGGCCGGATAGCTGCTTGGCACCATCTTTCCAAGAGTCATGGCCATTCGATATTGCACTACCCCTCCACCAGGACGCCAGCGTGATGCGTTGATACTATGTGTTCCCCAATCACCAAGCCTGGGCGTGTACAGGTGTCTCCCGAACACCCCCGATTGACTTTTTATGCTCTCTTCTCGTATGGGGGGGTAATTGTTGTTGGCGATAAAGCAGAGCCAGCGCTCACAGATCATCCAGGGGTCCCAGTTGACGCATCACACCATGCCGCAGGAACACACGAGGCCCTGCCACTTCAAAAAAAAATTGCTCCATAACACCATATAATGTCCCTGTAAGCAGAGTTTGACATCCCACAATCCAAGGCCTTGGGCCTTCATCCCAGCAATGGGTTGCAGTGTTAAATTGCCGGGTCAGCTGGCTGGCCAAAATGCGGGGAGATTCATAGCAAAGGGGGTTATCATCTGGTTGAGTTGATGGGCAGCACCTCTTCCGGGAACGGGCCGACTGCAACGATACAATGAGTAGGCCCGTAATCGTCATGACGGGGAGGACGAAGCAGAGAGATGATCTGAACAGAGTTCAGACAAGGTCCTACTGCATGAAAAGACCCCATATGGCTAAGTCTCATCTGGCACCTGCTTTTTTGCAAATCCTCGAATGGCGCGGGCTGGTCATAGCTCAGATTCAGAAGCTCTTGGCCTTGCATTGGGTACGTCCCAAGGATTTCCTATTCAGGCAGGCAGACGGTTCGGCGTCTTTCTGGCAGAACACAGTACTCCGTAGACAGTTTGGATATGTTGAAGATCTGCCAAGCGCATAGTTTGTGTCTAATATAGTGTCTTTAGAGCAATAGTTTCTGGCTTTTATTAATTGGAATCTTTGGGATCCTTAGGGGAGCCAGACAGGAGTTTGGTGCGGCGGTTCTCGTCAAAGCTGGTCAGCTTTTTTCCTTCTCTATCTTTCGAGCTAGCAGGCGTGTCTGTGCCTCTCTGTACCTGAGCTTTTCATTGTAGAGGCAACACATGTTGGCCTCCTCTGGCTTGGCATGGCATGGAATAGCAAGCATTTAGCCCGAAAAAGTTGATCAGTTTTCGCCGTCACACAAAGGTGAATATGACAGCAACTCGCAGCATTGCGGGCAAAGATTGTTTTCTTCTTCTTCTTTTTTTTCAATCAGGTTAATAGACCAAAGACCTGCATCTATCATGGTATGTCTTTATTGACTCCCATCATATGCAGCATAATTACCATTTTGCAACCCCATAACATGCATTCGTCTGCCGGATCCACCCATTCGGCAGCAATGCCCCTCCGGCGGGCCAGGATCCTGACTTGTCGGGTGCATTGAATGGCCGTTCAATGACAAGAGACGCTCCAGGTTCAACCATCCGGCAGCACATTACGCAAGACAGCGGAGCCACGGATATAAGCTGCTTTCGGAAAGTTTTTTATTCTTGTCATTTTTTTTTTAATTTTATTCTTCCTTTCCTTGACGCTGTTACACGTGGGACGGTATCTACTGGCACTGGTGGTGTGCCTATAGTCTTCCAGGGATGGTGAGAGCGATGCTAAGCCAAAAATCAATTATACCCCGTAGGTATTGATAGCTCGTTTGGATGAGGCCTCTCGCGATGCATCGACGCAGTATCGAGTTCTTTTTTTCTTGCAGTCCTCGTCTTGCTTGCCATCTTGGAATATTTTCTGACTCCATGTATAAGAGGAAAAGGACACGCGCGGGAGATGCCCGCCTTGGCATCCCACCAATAGCCGATCGGCCTTGACGGAATCATGGAGTTGAAACGTCGGGAGGCACGTGTCTCATTCAGCCACCGGGCATCTCCAGACGAACATCGTGATGTTACTGGACGCAAGGCGTAGATACGGAGTGTGCGGTATCGATATCATAGGGCGTGGCATGCATGTGTGTGTAGAGTGGTGAAAGCACTTGCTAGATTTCACTTGTCGTTCCGACGAGTTGGTGTGCTATCTGATTGTGTCAAACATGAGTCTCATCAGAGAGTGAGGGAGGGAGGGAGTGGGTGAGTAGTAAACTGCACGCCTCGTCCCAATCTCATCAGTTCTCAAATCTGCTCAAAGTGCGCACATGGTTGGGCATGGTTGTTATTATTATTTTGCCAGCCCAACCCGGTCCAGACGCATGTTGATGGGTAGGCGCTTCATTAATTGATTAATTAGTTGCTTGAATGATGTATATTGATTGATTAAGTTGAGGCGTGTACTTGTCTGGGTGAGAACAAAGAGGGTTTGAGGTTGCATTGAAATCGGGCCTGTGATGGAGACAAGTGGGTACCTGCCTGGTAGCCTGGGGATTATCAATCGCTGACTGCAAACACTACCCAGGAGGGGACTGGGGCTCAGACTAAAATCCTTCAGAGGCTCTCTTGCCTGTGACAACTTGGAGTGTGGCTTAGTTGTTGCCCTACAACTACCCTGTAGAGCATATAATCACTACATGTGGGATAGCGAGATACTTGGTGCCGTCCTATTGTCACACCAGCTTAGGATGTATACCTGTAGCAGTGTGATTTGCTCAACAAAAGCCTCTGCCAAATATCCTCATCATCACCACACAGAACATCCATGAATGTCCATAGACATTGTTCATGATTAACCCTCAATACCGGCTCGGCCCGGTTGCATAGCACACCCATCATACAAATGATAGTTACACTCATGAGGCTACGATTCATGCAGTCGCCTTACAATCTGGCCTGTATCTATAGGGATACAACAGAGAATCTACCGGCACATCTCATTTGCCTACTTAGGCAACTGTCAGTTCTCAAGTGATTGGCCTTGATCAACAAGATTAATCTGGCACCAATCTTATGACCGTCTTCGCCGCCGTTTTTGTGGCTACGCTCTGGCTCTTTGGCCCCGTCGATAATAGTCAGGAACAAGTGCGTCATAGTTCATTGCCCAATTATTGCCCCCTGGGACTTAGTTGGCCAGAGTCAAGAGGCACGCGCACCTTCGCTCGGTATCGATTATCTCACATCTCGCTATGGCTTCTTAACTCCTGCGAGTCGAGGCCAAGACATTTCCCCATGAAAATCCATGGCGTGACCGCTTGCGAGAAGATGTTTTTGCAGTCTTGAAACGAGGGTAATGAGTTGACCCCCCCCTCGGAGGGGTATTGTCTTGGGTTGGCGCCGGAAGTCCCAACAACCCCAGTGGATGTCTCACTCATGAGAAGAAAGTGACCGAATGATTCCAAGACCATATCCCCCCCTCAAGCGAGAGCCGGAACAGCCTTGTTGGATCGCTAAGAGGTCCAGGCCCAGAGAGTTGCCACCATGTCTCTCGAGTTGAGATTTCTCATATTTTACCTCGGCCACCGGCAGTCATAGCGTTCAACGAAACCCCCGGCGGCCAACCTTTCTCCCTTTGGAACTCATCGCTGCTGCGATCTTCGGGTCCTTTTGGAATGGAGCCTCGCAATGCTACTGTGGTCCATACACTGGGCATTCTGAATAATCTATGACGGATCACGCCATTCGGAGAATAAGCCTGAAAAAAAAAACTTCTTTATCTTGAGGCTATCTATCCCATCGGATGACTTATCAATCTACATCATACCATATGTCTGTGCCAAGGGCGTGCAGACGTAAACCATATGCCTGCCTCTCTGGTCTCCAAAACGATTAAAAAGTTGGCAACTGCCGAAAACAAGCTTGAATTCCAATGCAAAAGTGCTCTTGTGACAGGGGCAATATCATTCCAAGCCTGTCTTATTGCTTTGACCTTGCTTACAAACCTTTAACAAATCTCACATGCTTCTGGCTTTCATGACGGGAAAAGGTTTCATGCAAGTTTTCTTTAGGGAAAACCCTCCGTAGTTGCTTTTGGTCGTTCTGTTCTTCTTCCCCCTCCTTCATCTTATCTATGCAGAGGTGCTGTAGACGATCAAGAGCTGAACGGTCCACCACGGGGATCGTGCTCTTTGTGTAAATTGTCTGTGCCTCCTCCCAATTCTTCAGGCCCTGATGACATTGCGCGCGGTAGAAGTTAATCATTGGTGTGTACTGCTGTAAATTCTCCGCTAGAGCAGCTACATGAGCCCTTTCCACCTCCGAGAGCGCATCCTCGTAGTTTGGAGGAGTCTCCAAGATAAGAGTTCTACAGGCTTGGAGATGGAGGTTGATCTCGCTCTTGACTGATTCAATGTCCTCCTCGTCCAACTTGAACAACCTGTCGAAGATTTCGGTATCCATTTTGACTGACTAATCCTAGTGCTCGCGTCTTTTCTTGCTGTTTGTATACACCGCAATTGTCGTTAGCTTTTTTTGCGTGATGCTTCTTGAAGTTATGGGTTCAGCGTATGGTTCTGGATTCCCAGACTTACGTGACATCTTATATCTCCAACATCCTAGAATGAAGAGTACACACTGAGATCTTGATTTGTTATTATTCTGAAAGAAACAGCCTTTCATTCGTCTAGCATTACTTGTAGGGTCGATTGAGTTCCTGAATGAGCGGGCTGTTGACACAAAGACATGATATAACGAGAAAGCATGAATCGAACAAGCGTCAAAGAATAGATAGAGCTTGATCATCAACAAAGCCCATCGCTTCAAATCATTTTCATTGTCGTCGACGACATAGAATGGCGATGCGGGGCTGTAGTTATCGCATCAGAGTGTTTGAAAGGGGTGAATGCACCTTGCCGTGTCCATCCAATGAAACAGCTACTTCTTTCCGTACTTTGTACTACCTTATTTACTGCACCGGCCGTCTAATTCCATCAAACGGGATTCACACATGACTTTGAATAAACGCTTGAGGAATGAGTTTTCTCTTTGCAATCTCCAACAAAGACGCTTTGTCCTGATCCAATTCTATATCATGCTTACCCTACAATTAATATTCGATTCTGGGCAATGAAGGCCTGCCTTGATTGTTACTTTTCAGGGGGAATACTCTGTCACTAGAGATGTCCTAGTCAAAACAATAATGTGTATTCATGTTGCGGGGGCTTTGATGTTGGTGTTGTACAGGGGCGTAGATGGGCGCCTGCAACTATTGCGTTGATGTAAATTTTCTTGATATTACATCGTTACTCACCCACAAATCACAAACCCTATGCTTTTCGTCATAATTATTGATACTGCTTTCAAAAAATGGGACCAAATCTACATAAACACGTCTTGAATGGTGTTGATACGAGTATGTTCCCACTTCAAGGATCATTCCGTTCCAAAACACAACGTGTCATGGCCAAATTTCACGGGCAATGATTGAACAAAATTAAATGAATTAGTATTAATTCATCTACTGTCTGTCTATCGACCTGCAATACAACCCGCTCGAGTATATCCACAGCTCTGAGTTGCACTGCATCTGTCATGTTTTTTTGCCGGGGAACCGGGGGTATAACCTCGAGAAGTGCCAAGATGTGACGGATCCAACTCGACCTTGGACCTTTCATCCTTATGCCACATAGTTTCTGTGAGATCCTGTTTTTCGGTAATTCGGCTAAGAGGCGAGGTTTGGAGGCAAACTATAGTTCTGCAGCTGTAGACGGAATGGAACAGAGATGCAGAAGCATACCGGGATCAGCCCTAGGACTTCCCCAAGCCCCTAAAGCGAGTAAATACTTGAGATGAACAGCGGCATAAATGCTAGATGCAGTAGGATAGGTGTTTACGCTGTCGATCGTATGCAGTTGTTGGAGAAGCAGGTCATGTTGAGGGTGTGTAAACACAATACAGCACATATACAACATACGACTATATGACTACGGTTCAACGTAATATCATAAGTTGCCTTGCATGAATCACTTTTTTGCATTTGTGAGGCTATCATCTCTTGGTGAGATGACGATTGAGTCGAGCCCAAGGAAGCGGTCAGTCACACCCAGGGTGTGAGGTTCGGGCCGAACCTCGTACTGTTGCATGCATATAGATGGATCCAGGGCTGTTGGCGTCACTGGCTGAACTCGGAATTACACCACAAAACTTGCTTCGGTAGTTGTAGATGATAGAACTGTATATCGGTATTTGGGACTAATATAGGGGGGGGGGGTAGCTAAATCGACGCCCGCATTCTCATCATGATAGAGAACGAGGACTGGGGCAAATATCATATAGTGTGTAAACAGTCTAAATGGTGCCCAATGCAACCCACTATTGTTTCGGAATTGTCAGGTAATAAGAATTGCTGCCAGGGGTGTCTGCTAATTCAGTTACGGAGCCGGGGCTTGAGCTTGGAGGCTGCCGGTAGTTGGCTTTTGTGACATGTCGCCGTGAAAGACGGACAAGATGGATGTCTACGATGGGAAATATGCCTGTCCTCTCTTTCCGCGAGGCTTGGCAATACGACTCGAACTGGAAGCAGTGGAGTCTTCTCGGCCCAGTGTTTTGGAAGAGTTGTGGTGATTGGATAGGCCTGGGCCGACAGGGAGATGCAATGCAGGCAGATGACGACCCGGTTAAGACATGTAGTGACGATTATGGCTAGAAAACGGGGTTGACAGTTTTTCTAATACCTCGGGTAAATCAAGTGAATATGATAGCAAGGCAAGAAATGGCTGTTGGAGAGCTCAAAGGGTTTGGAGATGGATGACTTATAACTTTGACGCGATTCATGTCTCTGAAACAGCACGATTTCCGGAACTGATGCCTTCAGGTTGAAGGAATAAGAGAGATTTCAGCGGTGAGTCGCTCGGATAGCATGGTTTAATGCTGCCGTGCCGTTTCTTTTTGCGATAAACATGCCCTACGCCGTGATGGAGGCTGAGAGTAGGGGCTCCCAAAAGTGACTGCTTGCCAATGAAAGGCTTGACGATACAAAGTTTTTTTTGGATTAATTAGTCTGATTTAGCCCAATTTCTTTGCCCCTCAGCGAGTGTATCTTAAGGCTAGATGAGAACCCTCGAGAGGTGCAGTGTTAACGAGTAGAGCTGAGCTGCTTTCAATACACTGCAAGTTTCTTTATACGTCCACAAAGAGAGTAGGAAAAGACGATCCAATGTGTTGTCAACATCCTTTTTAGCCATATTGCCATATTATATCCACACGATACATGCTGACATCAAGAATGTAGGCTCCAGCTACAGTTGGCAGAGGTCGACTCCCTTTGATTCATGTCAAGACCATCAAGCCAGATTCCATTACCATGCATATCATCTATCAAACCCAAACTTCCTACCAACAGGACGCCATAGAAGTCTTTTAAAAGCCATTCATCCATCCACACTATGCATACCATAAACTGGATGGCGAATATATGGATAGATTGGTATTTCCGTTCGCTGGGGCCAAGCTTCTGGGTGTGTTGCATAGTCTTTTTTTCCAGAAATGGCAAACTACCATCATCACCAAGCATCTTTAAAGTTGAATCAGGCTACAGAATCACGGGATAAGGGTGATGGCTTGCTGTCCTCATAGCCTTCGTTTCTAAGGCTGTTTCAGGAGACTTGGGTGCACCCGTCAGCCCCAGAATCGGCCCCCTTTCGCATACCCAATGTTCAAGTTCACAAGATCCCCAATGCTATATTGCTGGTTTGTACAGACTCCTTCTACAATCCCGTACCCAGATACCAGGACGTTCTGAGATTGAGCCCAGCTATAGCTGTCGAGAAAAATTCTCCCGGGGAAGCATCCTTTCCAAGGATAAGAAACTGCATCTGGCAAGAATGATGTTATGGAGGAGTGTCCGCATGCCACACATCCTCCTTTTCGAGTCAGGCATCTGTCTATCACATTTGGCTCTTCTTCTATGGGGAATTTGGTTACTGCCTGCTGTTGGTGGCTGCCTCACTCACCACCCACCGCAATACATCAGGTCGCACACCTGTCCAAGTACAGCAATCTCGCAACAACAAGTCAAATGCGTCTGTCTCGGCAAACCCCGTCATCATCCACAAAGACAACAGCAAAAGTCAAAGCGCGGTTGCCGTGAACATCCTGCAAGCAGCATCACCAACACACGCCCAACAAGGAGAAGAAGGCCCAGAATAACAGCTCACACCAAAAAGTGTGCGAGCGAGAACGCTAGACGCCATCCACATGTGTCATCGTCTCTCATCGCTTACACCCCGACGCTACCGCGGCAGGGAAACTTGTCCATCACCTGCTAGCTGGGGCAACATCATCTCTGAATCGCCGTGCTCGGTTACAAGTGATAGAGCCACGAGAAACATGCATAGCACAACGGACCAACAAATGGCTCGGAATCCTGTGAGAGCCGGTGCTGGCCAAACCCCCTGTTAATTTATCAATATGTCTTCCTCGACAAGCCTCAGCACCAACAAAACCTTGGAGACGTTATGCTGCTCCATGTGGTTGCCGTGTATGCACACAACTCCAGAGTCCGCTACAACCTTGAGCAAGAGAGACACGGGCTGAGAGAGTGTGTGACTCTACGAAACAGGTATTGCTACTCGAAAGTTCACTAATCGGAAGACATGCATACAAAAGCAAAAGTACCAACATGATGGGACGAAAACTTGTAGGAGTGCCAAAAAGGAGGGGGGAAGGCTCGGAACTGCGCCAAGAGCATCCTATAATGATGCCATCCTCGCGAGTTTCCCTCGTCTGCAGGTAAGACATTCGGCGTGTGAACAGCTCGCTATGACTTATCCGACGTGGCATGAAGAGCCAAGTACGCCCCCAGCAGCGCGGATGAGGGCGGATGAAGAGCCGAGTACATGCATCCCGCGCGGCCATGCTCACTTATGATACTCGAAAGCGTTCTGGACAGTTTATCTTTGTTCAAAGCATCTCACGCCTCCTAATCATCTACCAAGTTTATTAAAGATGACTTCATATTATAATATTCGCCTTTGGATGAGGAGAGGAGGTTAATGCCGAAGCGCGAGGTATGCGTAAGAGATTATCATCATCACCACCCACCAACCCACTCACACCATGACCAAAAAGTCGGGCCCATCATCACCGACACTCTGGTAACGCGACAGCCGACCGTCACGATGGTAACTGCCCGTCCCCTCGTGTAACTAATTAACACTCCAATGCACACCAAAGATCAAAGTGATTGCAACAGTAAAAAAAAAGACAAGGGCAAAACAAAAAAGGTCCAAGAGTCTCCATAGGCATAATCTTCTCCCCCCAACCCCTCCCAGCGGGGTCACAGTTAGTAACAGGCGGTTAATCGACGAATCAGCGCCGCAGCATCAATGTGACAAGACATGCTTACACGCACAGCAAGAACAAGGCATCCCACGGGGGAGAGGGGAGGGCGAATGGGTGGATGGGTGGATGAGTAGGGGAGCCAGTGCAATGGACAAGGTTCTCCTCCTCAAGACTGGACTCGCATTTACAACTACTATTAGCTAGTCTTTCCGCGAGAAGCGAGGACTGCCGAGGGGGGGGCGCAATGATCTTGATGCATTCTCCCCCGTCTAGCCGAACTAGACGCGTCCTGTGCGTCTGGTTAACCGGCATAGACGAGCCTCTATCTAATGGCTCGGGCTATGACACAAAAAAGCCAGCATGTTTCGATCATAACATTGTGTTTACCCAATATGAAACCTCGTATCTCACAGGTGTTCAGGTCAATACCATTGCGTCGTTGGGACTGATAAGCTGCATCGTAAGAAAACTACATACAGGGAGAAAATGGGCTCTGATCCACAGAACCAGGAGGCAGAAAACAAGTAGTAGAACTCCCGAGTTCATATGACCATCGCTAAATTCCCAACGCCCCGCTCCCATCCATGACCCATGTACGCCTCCCGGTCCTTTTCCCTCCCCAGTAAATCAAAGAGCTGTCAAATTGTACCATCTACCAAAGAGCATCACTATCCACCAGTTCCGGTGGTGCAAATCGTTTATCCGAACGTTCGCTCATTCTCCTTGTGCTACCCGTTAAAGCAGACACCGGGGAAGAGATTTGTGGGCTCGATGGTTTGCTGCTGGGTCGCGGACTTGTAGGTAGGCCATATGAACCGTATACGGGCGGTGGTTTTGACTCTCTTAGAGGTCTCTGTGTAGATGGCGAAAATTGTTGTCTAATATTTGGATCGTACCGATGGTGTGCTGTGTAACCGAATGGGTAATGCAGCGGAGGGGGTCTATGGCGGACATGTCGAGGCGACGTTGAGTTCCACGAAGAGCCAAAGGCCGCTCCGGGATGGATTATTGTGATGAGAGCGCACGCAATGAGGGGAACCAGTCCGTTCACTAATAGGAATGCGGGTTCGCTCTGGAAGAGGCTCTCGCGTATGCCTCCAACCATCTCAATGATTCGATAGATCGAGTATCCGAGTAAAAGAACCGTTGCCACTTCGGTGCCTACTATTTGTGTTAATAGAATTAATCTTGGTGCCGTAGTAGAAGCGATTACATACAGCGAAGAAACCGGGAGAACCGGGATGACAGGTAAATATCCGAATGTTTGAGGTCCGGCGAGTCCCTGCCAGAGCTCAATCTCAAGACAAAGCGGACATACAGCCCTATACTGGCGAATAACGCCAATACCTGGCATCCGAGACCCCCGCTGATGATGTCGGCACTCTGGTCACGCTTTTACATTGTCAGTGGAGAATTCCTCGAAAAGGGGTTTGGGGTCGTACGCTTATTCCGCCAAAACCATAAGCCACAAACACAATGCCAATAACTTGGATGACCATACCAACTGCAAGCATTGAATGCAAGAGCAGTGATGTCAATATGGGCCGGCAGGGACTGAAGTCTTCTCCGTACACTGTGAGGACGTGCGGCACGACCACGAAAAGGGAGCTGGACATAAAGACCGGACCCAGAACACTTCCCAGAAGCATCAAGGTAAAATACCCCTGATGACTGCGGTCCCCATGAAGGAGAATTCTTCCTGCAAACCCAAGAACCTCGAGTAATAAGCCGGTCGCCAAAATGACAGAGAAACCCGGGGTCTTGAAACGATATCCCAAGTAAAAGGTAACCGGTATCAAGAGAGCGTAGACTGTGAGGAGGACAGCGTTGCCACCAACATTTGGGTTGTGAGTCAAGAATCCGCCCTCGACAGGACAAGCCAAACCACATTGTTGGGATGCCATTGCGAGAAGTGGTCGACGCGGTCTTGCCAAGGCCGGACCGCCGTGAGGAGGAGAGAGCATCACTGAAGGGCGGAACCCTACATATATCTAGACAGGACACATGTGCATAGGTGACAGTAAACACCCTGGACACAAATGCGGACGGACGGGCAGACACGCATGGAATCCGACAGTATGGGCCCGCTGATCATTGGACTTTGGATATGGGCTGTAACGGGCAGAGCCATAATCCACCGGCCATGTCACTCAGCAGTAGAAGACTGACTCTTTTCCCCACCAGCATTTCCGCTATCGATGGCGGGAGGGACATCTCGATAGCCCAGCAGGACCAATGGTAAAAATGCAACTCTGGGGAAGGGGGCGAAGCTTGAAAGAGAGGTGGCCATATACGACTTGTTGGTTGTTGACAGAGAGCAGCCGGCCATTCTCATACGTCGGAATGTTACATAGGGAGAATACGAGTGGATCAATCCAACAAAGAAGGGAGAGTAAGAATCCGACAGTTTGGTTCTGCCGTGGAGCCTAAAGTACATGAAAGCATTGCCACGCTTGACAACGAGTCACAGCGGGCATATCTGCAGCTGGCAAGGATTGCATTGGGTAAGATGGTGTACCACGCTGTTACCGTACCGACTCATAAGTGCGGACACACTTTACCCATCCTGTATGCAAAATCCTTTCATAAGAGCTGTTGGTGACTCGCTTATGGTGTGTTTACCAATGATAAGAGGGGCCAGGGGTTTCCAAAGCGAGTGCTTCTGAGACAGGGACATCCCACGCCGGTGGCAGCCTTGTGATTGATTGCGTGGATGCAATATCAACGCTCAGTTTGGGGGGGGGGGGGGGGGGTAGACCTTGTCTATCTTCCACGCTGGACGATGCTCCAAGACCCTTTCCCAAGGTCAACCACAGATTCTACCCAGAATGATGAACTCGATGTCCGGCTTAAGAAGGACACGGGACGCCACAACTTTAGGGCATCCGCGAGTTTGGGGATTTGGGGGCCAGTCCCATCCATGTCCAGATGGCCGTGGCTGCGGGAACACTCGAAGGGAGGGTGGGCGCCGTCCAAGGAATCCTGGCAGATGCCTGATTCACCGCAGGACCTTGGACTCACTCCTCGTGGGTGACCAAAGCTACCGTTTGAAGTGGAGGATAACTGGAGAATGGAGATGGCGCCATTCCCAAATCCGCATGGGCTGTTGGTTGTTAGAACCAACAACTGGAACAACCTCTCAAGGGGCTGACTGGCCGACGGAAGAAAAGGCGTGGTCCGCACGTCTTAATGCCGAAGCGGACGACGGGTAGGACCAAGGATTGTTCAGCCAGCATTGTCATTTTTGGATCAGGGATGGAAACACGTGTGTTGGAGATAATAAGAGCGCCATTTTGAGCCGTTGTAATGAGCAAGACGTGGATGGGAAGGATGAGAAGTTGGAGAAGGGGTGGATGTTTGGAGGAGCTCCACCGATGGAGGCTGCACTTGCGAGACAGCAGCTTTGACAATGCGGTCCTGGTGGGTCAGATTTGCTACCCCGTACGCGCATCAAAGATACACCTAAACTGGAGACGATATGTACATTATAATATGCTGTAGTTACATATATAATACCCGACTGTATTTCATAGGGAGACTTCCATGTGGAATAAGAGGTATTAAACTTATGTGCCAAACTAATCTATTTTCTTCCCTGAATTAGAGAGAAGAAACATACGCATTTGTTACACCAAGTTCGGAAACACTAAGGGATGATCAGTAAGAATTAAGATCCTTAGAATGCAAAGCTGTATGCATGTGCAACTCCATCCATGTTTCAAAATTCATCCTCTGCTGCATGCACGTTTCTTCCCAACTGAGACGGTCCCGGTCTTGTGAGAGGCAAACGAGAGACGGTGACCGACCGCTATGAACTGCATGGCCTACCCTGTAGGCATGTATGTACTAAGCTGCGACATGTGTTGGGTCGTTGTGCTTGTTTCTTCCTTGCCATTCACTCACAGGCTACCGCTTCAACGTTGACATTTGGGATGAATCCTTCATTATGAAATCAAAAAGAAAAAAAATCAAGAGGATCTTCTTGCGGAAATCTAGAAAAATATACCCCCATCTCGCGCACGGAAATGCCGGGTCTTGAATCGTTGATTCCTTGAGGTTCGAGATGGGGCACCCATTCCACTGCACTGCGCCACAGCAAAACGCTAGACGGGCAAAGTTCGCCTGTAATATGGAGGCTTTCAGGTACCTCGCTCAACTGACGTATACGTGCGTATGACATCAAACACCTCCAGGGCACACATCCCGCAACCTCCGTTGAGAGACGAGGCTTGGATCGAGGCTGAGCCCATCACCCATACCGGATATACCCTTTGAACGCGCATGCTCAATCCTAAGCCATTTTTTTTGCTTCCTCTTTCGCGTTCAAGCTACCATATTTGGACCGGCATTTCGTAATCTCTCAATCGTCCGCAGCGTCGCTTCAGCGTTTCCACAGCTCCCTGTTGCCTCGCCAAGAATGACAGCGTGACGAATATAGCGCCTCTTTCTCTCTGTTGGCCTGCCGCTGTTGCTGTACTGTGCTGTCTACGGGGTGCTGTCTGTTGGAAGCAGCGTCTCAATTTGCCTCAAAAACTCCTCGTCTCCGGATCACACTTCCAACTTTCACAATTTATCTCATCCCCCCCCAAAAAAAATCGGATTCTGGCGCTCACTCATGCCCCCCTGCCTGCGCTGAGTGAACGACCCTTAATAAATCTGGCACCATGTCTATTAGAATTGCGCTCGAGAACCAACCAGAATTTTACACCAACCTCGATCTTGTCTCCGGCAAGATCTTGCTGACTCTAAATCGAACAGAGCAGATTGGCAGTATAGTCGTCAAGCTTGAGGGAGAGTCTGTTACGGCCTTGACAGTCCCAAGAAACTACGCGTATGACTTAAACAACAGGGAAACGGCGCCGCCTGGGCCGCCTGGTAGCATCTCGAGTGAGAACCACAAGATTCTGTACAAGATACAGCAGGTTTTCCCGGACGACTACTATGCGAGCTCATCCAATCCGTATGGCGCCTTCCCGCTGCCGCCCGGCCAGCATGAGTTTCCTTTCAAATTCAAGATGCCCATAAACAATGCCTGCAGCGACCCTGTAGCCATGTCCAAAATCGGCGGCGTTACGGGTGTGGGCGGGTATGGCTCTGGAGGCGGCCTCTTTGGAATGGGAGGAGTTCGGGTTATGGATGGCACCAAACAGCTTTATCTCAGGCATGTTACCTCGACTTTGCCGCCCTCATTGACGGGCTACCCCATGGAGGCTGAGATCCGCTATTATATCAAAGTCACTGTCCAACGGCCTGGCTTCTTGAAGGAGAACTGGCGATTTCAAACCGGGTTCAAATTTTTGCCTATTGAGCCACCGCGGCCTGAAAACTTCTCTGGCCAGGAGGCATTTGCGCGGCGGCCCTTTACTTTCCGACCTCGCACACCCTCACAGCCCCAGAAAAAGAGAAGCTCATTCTTCTCCATGGGAGGAGATAGGAACAATGGTGACAGCTCAAATCTTGGGGACTCGTTGGGGGCGGCGGAAGTTGCTCCATCAGTAGAGATGTCCGCCAGGCTACCACACCCCCCAACCCTCACTTGCAATTCACCGGTGCCTCTTCGACTTATTGCTAAGAAGCTTGCGGATAGTCGCGAACAAATTTACTTGGTATCCTTTCAAATGGATCTCGTTGGCACCACAGAAGTGCGCTCCCACGGCATGTTTAATAGAAAAATAAACCGCTGGGTTGTCGCCTCCAACTCTGAGCTTATGATTCCTCTAGGTGCGCCCGAGGATGAGGTGGGCAAAGAGATTGAAATTCCTGATGATATATGGAAACACAGGGGTTTACCAAACACTGTTGCTCCATCCTTTTCTACTTGCAATCTCACACGCAGATATGAGCTTGAGCTTAAGATAGGGGTTAGTTGGGGCAAGCCAAAGACCGGAATATTGTCTAAAGATACCTTTAATCCATTTCAAACCATCTTTTTACCACTACACTTTGCGACGGTCAATGTCTATTCGGGCATCACGCCACCTCCAGAGCTCGTGGCAGCAGCCAGAAGCGTCAGGCCAGGGCGGGTCACTCTCACTGTGCCTCCTCGGTTGCCTCCTCGTCGGGGCTCACATTCCGCACCACCCACACCCACTGCACCGAGCCCATCATCACAGCTACCGAGCCAACCCCCAATGCCACCAAGACCAGCTCAGGATCCGCTTTATCCTCCCCAGTTGCAAGAAGGCGATGTTCCGCCCTACGATGATGCCCCGCCAAGTTATGATGAAGCCATAGCAGAGAACTTATCTGGACCATTTGATGGTCTACGGCCTCGACCGGCTTATAGTGGTGTGACGAATGAAAACGCACCAAGTCAGATGCCAGCAGAAAAGAGCTGATTTGTCATCTCAAGGAGGATGTTTTCATGTTCTGATGATTGCACGCGCTATGAAAGGGATTTTTGCAGGCTGGGAAGGAGTCTGGGCTGGCTAAAATAGAGAAGGATTCTAATTAAATGATGTAAATCTTTATACACTGGCGGTATTGAGCAAGATGAGTTAGTGAGATGAGGAGAGAAGATGAAGTACAATCACCATAATGGTATTTTATGATAGAAATTAGGAGACTGTTACGCTCGTCAATACATTCAACGAGCTATGTTCTAATATCGATTGATGCGTAAACCATTTATTCAATCGATGGCATGTATATCTCTGGATTCTTCATACGCAATGGATGCTCTGAGTTTCATGAGCTTCACTAGCTACAATGACGTCAGCAGAATTTAGCCATCTCACAGTCTCTTCCGTCTTTGCCCGTCCAGGGCCCCCATCACCCTTTTTCTTCCTCTCCCTTCTAATTAAAAAAAAAAAAAAAAAAATCAATTCCTCAGGCAATAGCCATGGCTTCTCATAAACCTGTCATTGCTTCTTCGCTGGGGGCGTAAGTCAAATACAAACCATGAATGGACGGATTGTCCGCTGCAGCGCTTTGCGCAGGTGCGCATCGCCATCATTATCATTATCATTATCATCGCGGCGGAGGCCGGTATGTAGGCTCTTTACGACTAGTAGCGGCGTCTTGAAGCATAGTGAAGATGCTCGAATGCATGATCTGGGGCGGCAAATTTCGGACGACTTTGCTGCGTTGCGGGATCACTACGGTACGCCGTCCTCGACCCAGTCTCTCACTGCTTCACTCCCACTCATCCAGACAGTGACTAACCTCGCACAGCTACACCAAAACACCCCATCGTCCTCGCCCACGGCCTCCTCGGCTTCTCCGAGCTCTCCTTCCTCCCCGCCCTCATGCCCCCCATCCAGTACTGGCACGGCATAAAGCAGGCCCTCTCCGCCAACGGCTCGACCGTCATGACCGCCTCCGTCCCGCCCTCGTCGTCCATCCAGGACCGCGCCGAGAAGCTCGCGGCCGACATCTCGGGCGCCCACGCCACCGTCAACATCATCGCGCACAGCATGGGCGGCCTGGACGCCCGGTACATGATCTCCCAGCTGCGGCCCCGGGGCGTGGAGGTGGCGTCGCTGGTCACTGTCGCGACGCCGCATAGGGGCAGCCCGTTTGCGGATTACTTGATCGAGGAGGGAGGGGGGCCGGTGTACCTGCCCAAGCTGTATGGTATTATAGAGAGGATGGGGTTGGGGACCAAGGCGTTTGAGCAGTTGACTACGAGGTACATGGCTGAGGAGTTTAACCCGCTGGTTGTGGATGATCCATCGGTGAGATACTTTTCGTACGGCGCGGCAACAAAGAGGCCGTCGCTGTTTGATCCGTTTAGGCTGCCTCACCGTGTGATCGAGAAAGCGGATGGCATGAATGACGGGCTGGTCAGCGTGGAGAGCAGTCGCTGGGGAACGTATAAAGGAACGTTGATGGAGGTGAGTCATCTTGATTTGATCAATTGGACAAACAAGATTCAATGGACGGTGCGCGGGTTAATGGGAATCAAACGGACGTTTAACGCAATATCATTTTACATGGACGTCGCAGACATGTTGGCCAAGGAAGGCTTATAACACACAAGTATTGACTGCAATCGAGTCACGACGCGAGGTACGTGGGAATGAAAAGAAAAAGAAAAAAAGAGGTAATAAACAACCTTTGTTGTAAGAGGTATCAGTAGTATTAGAATATAGAATACAGCATCCTGGCCTCGAACACGAGCATGCTGTCCAATTAGTCCCCACCAGTGAGCTTTGCGACTGTGAACGCATATATACATGACATCCGAGCTTCATCAAGTATACCGCGCCCCATGGTAGCCATTGACGATAAAAAAATGATGATGCTAGATGAATTGGCTCTGGTGTTTGCTCGTAGATCGGGATTGAATAGTTTTGAGAAACATGCAGTCGAGAGCAGTGGTCCTGGTTTGGTAGATTGGGCTTTTTTTTTTTGTTTGCGCTGGGGCCGTGTCGCTGGGATACCACGCTTGAAATTATCGTAACACCATATTCGCCGTTGACAGTCAAGGTCCATTACTGCGTTCCATCTCCATCGCGATCATTTCTTCTTCTTCATCCTCCTCTTCCTCCTTCACCCCCCAGTCAGGCCTCTTGGGGTATTATTTAGACAGTAGACTTGGCAGCCCTGCGTGCGGCAAGCTTCTTGCTGATAAAGACACTGAGCAGACCAACAGCGACTATCAATTGGAATTAGTATAAGCCAGAAGGGAATTATATAAATGAGGGAGTAGTGGTGGTAGACATACCAACAAAGACAACGCAGAAGACGACCATAACACCAGGGTTTTTGGCGGGCCAGCTCTTCTCACGCTTGACGAGGGCGTGCATAGCAACGTCACGGATGGCGAGGTAGTTGACGGCGGCCATTTTGTCTAGTGTGGAAAAGTGTTACTCTGCGAGTCTGCTTGTTGTTAGTTAATTGATTCTGTATTTTTCTTGTTCTTCGCTATTCAATTGAACGCTGTAGGTATGATGTGATGGTGAAGAGGAGCGAGCGGTTGAAAGCTGGGGGGAAAAAGGAAAATCAATGCCACTAAACAGCCGAACGAGCTTGGGGGAAGCTCGGTAGACAGGCTGCTTCCGCCCTTGGCAGTGCTGGCACGGTTCAACGGCTAGGCCGGAGATTGCATTGGCGCAGGTGCTAGCGATGCGATCGTAGCAGCACAGCACTGGGGGAAGCGTGGTGATGTAAAGAAGGCCATTGATGATCCGTAATTGGGGGCTTTCAATTGGGGGTGCAGTGTATGTATGTAGGGCTCGACAGGACTCTTGATAGTAAACTACTACTACCTTTTGTTGCGGTTCGGCTTGGAGAGGAGAAAAGAGAGAGGATGGAGGAACAGCAAAAGACTGAAGTCGCGTAAGCGGATGGTCCTCAGATTTTGTTTGATGCGAGGAAGCTATGGGCAGTCGGGGCAGTCTGGGTAGTCTGGGCAGGGTCGGCGAAAAGTGGAGAAGGTATCGTCACGGACCACTGGCCGGGTCCACTGATACAACTCACTGACCTCAATTTGCAAGCAAGTCAAGAGGATGGATGGATGCAAGACAAGCAAGGGGGCCGAATTCGGTATAAGTCGCTGAATCTGACCTTGGCGCGTTCTTCGGCGGCGTTGGTACTTGTACTTGGAGCAGTAGTAGCAGTAGTATTAAAAAGACAAGATGAAGGGTTATGGGTGGTGTGGTGTGGACTCTCGGCAGTCTAGAAGCAGGGTTGATGCAAGAGGTCGACACCAGAGGGGGGAGAGGTTTCTTGACTGAGGGATCGAGGACGAGGAGTGAAGAGAAGAAGAAGAAAAGAGAAGGGGAGAAGAAAAGAAGAGTGAATTGGCGAGGAGGGAAAAGGATTTTTAAAAGAGACGGGTTAAGGAAGAGGCGGGAAAGGTGTGTGTGTGTGTGTATGGCGTGTGAGAAGACACAGGACGGACAATCAATACATACAGTGAGTAAGTGAGTGAGAGTGAGCAACATGAGAGACAGAAAAAAAAGAGCACCGCGGCTTAACCTGGGATGGACCAGCAACAAGGATTCCCATACGACTAGTACTGCTAAATGACTAGCGACGTTATGAAGCTTGGAGCTGATCGGAACACGGCATGAGCCTTGCCATGTCCTGTTTTGCCCCCAATTTGGAGAAATGGAGACATACCCTCCCACTCACTCACCCATTCACTCACCCATTCACTCACTCACCTCACCTCGGCCGGCGGTACGTACGGCGGTGATAAGTCGGTTACCTGGACGCCCATGTGGAGAAAATGCCTTGCGCGAATTTTATCTGCCATTGGATTTTCTCTCTCTCTCTCTCTTTTTTCCCCTTGGAAGGGAGGATGACACAGGCGGGTTTTTGCATGGGGAGCGTTGAAGCAGGTACGGCGGTACGACATGTGTCTGTCTGACCTTGTTCGGCTCCATTGAAAAAAAGAAGCCAAGCTATCTTAGACGGAGAGGTTGGATGATCGTATTACTAAGGCAAGGTATATTGTACTGATTGGGTAGGAAATGAAAGCCTTCATTTACTCAGTACAAATAGTGCAAACAGCTGTACGATTGAGAGAGAGCCTACAAGCATCACGATAATTACAAGTAAATAAACAGCAGAAGTTTGCAGCGAGGAAAAACAGAGGGATCAACATCCTTCCGTCCTATTTACTGCGAGGCAAATTCCCTCTGCATAGAACCAACATGCGCGCTGGATACGTAGTACCAGTACCTGGAAGTGATGGAAAAAAACGGCCGCTGCAAAAGGCGTGCCACATTTCCGTCTAGAACGGCGCGTCCGGCAAATCCTTGGAGTGTTGTCCTGCGCATGGTTGGTGGTATCATTCGGTGAGTGATTATTGTCGAGTTGATTGTATTCATTCTGGTGCGTAATAATCCATTGGGTCAACACGTATAATACGCTCCTCATAGATTAGTAGGTACTATGTTTATGCTCACACACACACACACACACACACACATACATCATCCAATCTACCTTACCGAGGATGTGATGCACCGGGTTCAGCGGATGCTTTGCTGTCAAAAGAGCTCGGCTATCTATCTGTACCCTTCACCGCGTTTGCTCAGACGTGCCTCCATTCGTGACCGAGAGCCTTGAAACATGTCAATCAGAAGGGGAAAAGCATTTGCAGCAACTCCATCACTTGCGTTGTCTCGGATGATTACTCTTCAGCATGGTCCATGGAGCTATACAGTACAGACCAGACCTCTTCAGCATAACCGTAGTGCAGAAAAGCCAAACAAAAGAAAAAGGCGCGACAAACGCCAGTCGGTCCTAGTATGTGCTTGTAATAAAACACGCGGTTCGGCAGAAGAATCCCCCCGGAATCAAAGTCACACATCATTTGCCCATGGGTGGTGGATGATGAAGGGGATGTATGTATGTATGTATGTATGGATGGATGGATGGGTGCCATGCGGCGACTTTGCACAAGTCAAGCTTCCTTGCATTTGCCTGTTTCCGGTGCTTCCCCTTCCCACTTGATAGGGCGTCCTATCCAATCCCCTTCAAGGACCCTTCAAACGCTCCACCGTTGCCCGGCCAGGCCGACCAGATGCAGAAACGAGTAGCAGGATGAATGAAAATACACGTACTCCGTAGATACCTATCTACATGGTCGCAAAAATAAAAGCCGCTCCGTGGAATCCGGATCGGAAAAGCCTGAAATGATGGTGGTGCCTTGATGCCCTTCCATCACATTGTCCGGGGGGTTGGTTGCCTGACAATGCCGAAAACGTCCGCCGGGGATTCACTTGGCTCCTCTGGCTTCTAGATTCTGTTAGTCTCCATGGTTTCTTTATCCGTTTTCCTTTTTTTTTTCCCTTTGTCGCACGCGAAACGCGAAAAAGGGAACTAAGACAGCGATGAGTTTTTGACGAGGCACGCTTAGCTGACGGCATCTGTGCGCAAAAAAAGCCCATGACCTCATGCTGCTTTCTGAACCCCGGTCTTGGCGAGACGTGCCGTAATCTATGTATGTATTACCTTAGTATGTATCTATGTACTGCTTGTACTGCTTGTAAGGCTTTCTTGATTGTCAACAAGACTTGTATACATACAACCTCATTGGACGATGGGCCATCAGAGTCAAAGGCCCGATGCAAAAGCCTGGAATCATTCCGAGGTTCCAACTAACTCACAATTGGAAAAGGTCTCTGATTCTTTTTTCAAGGGTCTCAATACTGAATCCACAGCTTGGATGCATAAGTAGTTTTTTACACAAGCACATACATACATAACACGATATGCTTATTTCATTTATTGCTACATGGTCATGCAGGCAATCCCTCTCGATGCAACAGTCTCATCATTACAAAGTATTGCTATTATACCCCTTGAAGCAATACAGCTCATAAAATACCTCTCTTAGTTTCTGAAATCACCCGTACTTACGGAGCCCCCTTCTGTTCGGAGTACCCAGTACCTTGCAGAGCAGGATACTTGTATGAGAGAGAATGGATGAGCGCCAGTGCAAAGTCAGCACGGAACGATCGGAAATAACCACCTAGGCAGTTCCTGCATTTTAATATGGAGTGGGTAGACGGGGCGGTCAACAGGCAGCGTGTTATTGACGGCCCCACGCTGGGGGATCGTCACTTTGAAGGATTCATAACAAGTGAGCGGTAATTTTTCCGTTTATGGAGGCAGATAAGCTGCCAGAAAAGGCCTCTCCTGTTTGCCTACCTATTATATACCTTAAGATCTGGATTGAACCGCTCCTGAATTGTTTCTAATTGATTCATGTCATAAAGACATGTTGTACAGTGAACCCAAGGAGACATGAGGGGAGTGGATGTTACTTCAAACAGTACAACGCACGTGAGATGGCACGTGGAGATGTGGAATCATGTGTTCTTCTCAGGCGCATGACGAGAGAAGGAGTCGATTGTAGATAAACAAGATTCACTTCATTTTTTTTTGAATCTTTGCCCACTGGTATTTCCGCATCTCCCTGGGTGATTTGCATTGCCCTTCCTGTCGTCATTGTTCGGTATTGATGACTTCGGCGCTGGCTACTAAACATATCGCCAAAGATGGCGTCATGGCTTAACCAGCTACGGCGCTTGAACCACCACAACATCTCAACCTTCCGCAATGCTCCACTGGCAGAGATATCCGGGTCGTTTGGCGATTTGGGGACTTTGCTCCCCCTAATGATTGCTCTGGCAGTCAAGGGGTACATCGACTTGGGCTCGACACTCGTCTTCTCGGGCGTATTCAATGTCCTAACTGGTATGTTCTTCGGCATACCCTTGCCGGTCCAACCCATGAAGGTAAGTTCGCACTTTCACCTCACCCTGCGTCATTTTATAGGTTCCATTTGTGTAGTTTTTGTCCGCCTAATCAAGACTACTAATAATAACTCCTTGTCCGTGTTTCACAGGCTATAGCTGCAGCCGCCATTTCGTCTCGGGAGGACCCGTCGATGGGCGTTGTCATTGCCGCAGGACAGTGGGTTGCTGTCGGCGTGCTCTTCCTCAGTGTCACTGGTTTACTACGTTACGCCGTGACTGTTGTTCCCATTCCAGTTGTCAAGGGAATCCAGCTCGGCGCTGGTCTATCGCTTATCCTTGGTGCCGGTTCATCTCTTCTGCAACCACTGCACTGGATCCATCCTGCTCTGGACAATCGCATATGGGCTCTTATTGCATTCTTCACCCTTATCCTAACCCAGCGTATTCCTCGTTTCCCGTATGCCCTTAGTTTCTTGGTCCTTGCACTGCTGTTTTCTCTCATCCAGGTGGCAACCTCACATCAAAGCTTACCATGGTTTGACATCTGGCGTCCAAAGTTTGTGCAGCCCGCTTGGATTGGCCTGGGAGATGCACCGGCTTTGTGGATGGCGATAGGGCAGTTGCCACTGACCACGCTCAACTCGATAATAGCGGTGAGTGCACTATCGAGCGATCTGCTTCCTGAACTGCCAACGCCCTCTGTCACCTCTGTCGGTCTTAGTGTCGCCCTTATGAACCTCACAGGCACCTGGTTTGGAGCCATGCCCGTGTGCCATGGTGCTGGTGGACTCGCTGCTCAGTACCGTTTTGGAGCGCGTAGCGGCGCCAGTGTCATTTTCTTGGGCCTCTTGAAAATCCTCCTCGGGCTCTTATTTGGGAGAACACTTGTAGATCTTCTCACAAAATATCCAAAGAGCTTACTTGGAATAATGGTCTTGGCTTCTGGGCTAGAACTGGCCAAGGTTGGGCACACCCTCAACAGAGGAGCTCCGGATCTGTGGCAGGAGTCCGCCGAACGAGAAGGACCAACATCAATCATTAGAAAACATCGCAAGCTGTCTGATGATGAGCGTCTAGAGCGATGGACGGTCATGCTGACGACCACAGCATGCATTCTTGCATTCAAGAACGATGCTGTCGGCTTCGTAGCAGGCTTGCTTTGCCATGGGTCGTACAGGCTGTCTGACAGGATCATTGAGTGGAAGAATCGCCGATTTGGCATCTCAGGTGAGAGATTGCCGCTGCTAAACTGATGGCGTACGGATTGCTTATAATTACGCTCTAATTTGCTATCATACATCATCAAACCGTGTTATACATTATTTGTTACAAGGGGTCCCAGTCGAAACCGACCCCTTTTATGCCTTTCTTTTATACCTTTCTTTTATACCTTCTCCGGGAACAGCTGTTTTGAATGTCTATACCCCGGCCAGCCCCGATAGTGCTGTCCGTGACTTTCTTTCACCTTTCTCAGCAGAGCGAGCTCATAGATGACGAAGAGCGAACCACAGATTCCCAAAGAAGCTCCCTCAACAATAGCCGTCACCTTGGCTGTGATGCTCCATGTGCCGTGTTGTTGAGTGTATACGCCAACGAGAGTTGAAACCAAACCGGCCAGAGAGTTGGTCATGCCAGGCAAGAACAACTTGTTGACCAGCCATACATAGTTTCTGCGGTGCATTATTGCGAGGACAAACATGCCAGAGGCTGATATGCCGCACATCACAGCTGCTATGGCTAGGAGTGGAATATTTCTGACGCTTTTGAGAATTGCCTTTGCAGCTTGGCTTTCCCAGTCATCATCATTGCCGTTCTTGCTTTCGATGGATTTTTGAAGACTTGTAAAGGTTCCGGGTAAGAAAAGGAACCCCGCCAAGAGGAGCCAAACAAAGGCCGATCCCAATATGTTGTGTAGTGTGGGTATTTCGTCTTGCTGTAGAAGCATCTGTACATATCGGGAGTGCATGGAGTCACTTCGCTGAAGTGGTCTGGGCTGCCATTGCTGGGTGAAATAATGATGTATACGTCTCGCCATTATAAACTTGAAGTGAAAGAAAGATTAATGCACAAGCCTGCTTGCGAAAGTATTGAAACACGAAGAGAGTTGATCAAGTTGATGCTGAGCACACAAAATGGCAGCCAGCTTGTTCATATTTGTATGTGTTGAACACCAGCAACACATTGAACCGTCACACAATGACGGTCAACAAAACAGGCCTGCATGCGTCTACTCCCTTGTCTGTTTCATTACTTTACGAAACAAAGTATGGATAAAAATAGAAGTCTTTACAGATACATTCTGGTTACTGGATCTGAGTTGTTCATAACGTGTCACAGTAGCCGCCGAGACGCTGAAGTGCCGACTTGTAATTGGCCAATGGGCAAGTGGATATCCTGCTTGGCAAGCTTGGGTCTTGTTGTCAGGTCTCTGGCTGCTGACTAGATGGATTCGGATTCCCTTCGATTAGAAATGAAACAATCGATTGACTGTTTGATGAACATGGCTAGGCCAGCAGTTGAGATGGCGGATATGTATGATTCGATGAAGAGGGAGTGACTTTGAGATGGCATTTTGGTACAGTATCTGGTGCTTATATATCTACAGGTCGCCTTGTGTTGAGGTTTACATGGCACGTCAGGTTTTGACCAGCTAAGTAATCATTGTTTTTACAAAGAAGGGATGGTTGTGCTTCTGGTAGGAGAAGAGATTTACTTACTCAGATACGACGCTGAAAAGCGTGAAAGAATGACTCACATTGAATGCGCTCAATTGAGGAAGTTGGGGAACATGAATGCATTGACCGTATACCCAGCTAATACATACATGTACACCTGGATCTACGTGTAGCGTGTTGTATCATTTTGGTACCATCTGGTATCTGGCGGTGTCATGGTGACTTCTGATAATGCAGGAAAGCAAACAAACAAACAATGAATGAAAAAAAAAAAAAGTCCCCAAAGGGCGACGACGCGGGGAAAGAGCGCATGTGCAAGCGCAAAAAGTTGAATGGCTAACAGCGGCTAGAGCGACCCAAAAGATTTCCAAGTGGAAGGGACTAAAGGCTGGCCAATCAGATTGCAAGATCGCGCCTGTTGACCCTCCAAAAAAGAATCGCGCCAGGGAAAGTTCAGCGAGGCGGAAAGGGAAAGAGTACCTCGTGGAGAGAGAGGCTGCAAAAGGCTCTCGCCAATTCTTTCGTTTTGCCCGAGGCTCCCCAGCCCAGCAGCCTCAGCGCAAATCAACCTGCAGCGCTTCAATCGTCGCCCCGTCGACAACGTTCCCACGCCCAGAGGATCTTTGATTGGGCTGGAGGCGAACGAGCTGTTTTTGCAGGGAAAGGCAGCGATGACTTCGTCCAGCGCCGGCCTGGACGGCCACCACCACCACCACCCGCCGCATCAGCTTCAACAGCCTCATGCCGGCGTCAATCCCCTCGCCCAACCTGGCGCACAAGCTGTCGCCGTTGACGAGGCCGCCGTCTCTGCCTTTGCGGCACACGTTGCATCTGTAGAAGCATCTGAGAAACCGTCTGAACATGCGCCAATGCAGAGGCCGGCGACTGAATCAAATTCGGGCCCGTCTGCAGGACCGCCGCAGCCGCCGCCAAAACCTTCATCATCCGTGAATGAGCCATCTCAAGCTTCTGCTTCTGGTCCTAAACCCATTGCCCCTGATGCCTCCGCTACCCCCTCCCCATTACCCAGCTCATCTGCAGCGCAACACCCAGCTCGAGAATTTCTTCAATCTCGAACGGGGGACAAGACGGCCGAGGCGGCTTCATCCTCATCGAAGCGACCGTCCACACCACCTCCGAATTCTACCAACACCATCGCGATGACCAAGACAGCCCAGAATCCACCTGTTACTCCGACGGCGCGCACCTCTTATTCCAAAGACGCCAATAGCAATGCGAAAACTAACAACCACTCTGATGTAGCAATGCCTGACGCCCCTGATTCAAATGCACCTGTCTCAACCGTAGAGGCGCCAGCGCATCAGCAAACCGACCCCGTGCAGATGCAGCAGAGGCAACAGCTTGCTGTACAGATCCCCCCCACCGAACAATACCCACCATCGACCCCTTATACATCCGCCGCGACGGCTCTTGATCAGCACGCATATATGATGATGGCTTTGGCTACCATGTCGGCAGCACCGCCCGCTATGTCTCCCCCTCCAACTGTCACGCCATCACAAGTGACGCTCCCAAATCCCTTGGCCGAAGGATACAATGGCCTTGCATCAACCAACAACCTCCGCCAGTCCGGCATCGACTTGGGCCTGGAATCCTTTGCGCGCATTGAATTCGCCGACAGTGTCTTCCAGATGACAACATATGCTGTCATCATTGGACGAGATCAGAGAGCTCTGGAGCAAGCGCGTCGTGATGAGAAACGTGCGGAGGAGTATAAGCGGAGGGTGGAAGAGAATGCCAGCAAAGGACTCCCGCCGCCATCTCCCATTCTCCATGACCGCAGCAAATTTAGCAAATCCTACGTCAGCGAGGAGGGTGGAATGTTGGGTCCTGAATCTGATAGCGAAGAAAATGGTCGTCCAGCAAAGAGGCGCAAGACTAGTACTACGGGTTCCTCCAAAGACGAGAATGAAAATTCCCAGGAGGGTGTCATCTCAAACCGCCAATATGTATCTCATACCCCCGGTGCTGCTGCTGTCGATCTGGCTTCTCTAAGGCCATCTCCTTGGCATGTCCCTTTTATCGGTATCCACTCTCCTGGCCCAAACATTGCTGGCAAGACCAAAGCTATTTCACGAGAGCATCTCAAGATTGCATATAATCAGGAGGAGGGTGTCTTCGAGGCCATTCCCTTGCATAAAAACGGATTCTTTTGCGAGGATGTACACTACAAGAGTGATAAAGTGGTTTTAAAATGCGGGGATAGGTTGCAGATTAAAGACATTGATTTTCGATTCATGATCAATGGAGTCGAAAAGGGACGGACAGGCGCTGAAGAGTACATGGAAGAGGAGGCCGCAAAGAAGCGGCATGCCCATGGTGGAAAGGAGATGAGCTTTGACTTTGAACAATCACATGGCAATGGCCAGATTCAAGATACGAGTGATGAGCTTTCGGATGTCGAGGTCAGTCCGGCGGAATTGTCAGATTTTGGTGGAGAAGAAGAAGAGGAGGAGGAGGATGAGGAGGATGAAGAGGGAGATGATGCGGAGGCTGGCGATGACGAAGATGCAGAAGGCGACACAGCTATGGAGGAGGATTCTGAATTGAAAGCTGAGGGCGATGCCAATGCTGATCCATCGATGCTACAAATACCCAAGAAGAGGGGCCCAGGGAGACCACCGAAAAATGGCATAATGTCAAAGCGAGAGCAACGCTTGCTTAAGAAGCAACAACAGGAAATGGCCAAGAAGACACTGCCTCAAGTGCCTCCGGTAGAACCTCCTATCAAGCGCAAAGTCGGACGGCCTAGGAAGCATCCATTGCCGGAAGCCGTTGGTGAACGACCAGAGAAACGTAAATACAAGCCTCGGAAACCCAAGAATGAGGAAGGTGGTGAAGGTTCTGATGCCGAGAGACGAGCCAGAGAGAAAAAGGAGAAGAAAGTACGTCCGAAGTCGCCTCCCCTGGAGCTCAAGATTGAGGACTACACCGAGGAGCAACTCCAAAAGCCGAACAAGAACTATGGTGTTCTTATTGATGAAACGTTGACTGCCGCAGGGCCCGATGGCCTTACACTGAAGCAGATTTACAAAAGAATATGCCAGCGATATCCGTGGTTCTATTTCCATACAGAGACCAAGGGGTGGGAAAGCAGTGTTCGGCACAATCTAATTGGGAACGAGGCTTTCAAGAAAGACGAAACGACAAACCTATGGTCTCGTGTTCCTGGGGTGGAGTTGGATGCTGGGAAGAAACGCAAAGCAACTTCACCAGATCGGGGACTGGCAGCAGCACAAGGCTATGGGCCCTACTCTTACCCCTACAACGCACAACATATGGCCCCAGGGGCGCCACCTGGTTACCCTCCAGGTCAAGCGCCACCCCCTGGATACCAAGTACCTGGCTATGGCGGACAACCAACCCATGCTGCTCGACCTGTGCAATACGCGGCAACGGCAACGACAACGGTAACAGCAGCAGCGCCCACCCAGCCTATCCAGCCGGTACAACCAGTCGGCGCTCCACCGCCTGCTCCAACTCAGCTGCCAGGTTATGGACCTCCCCCAGCTCCGGCTCGACCCCAAGTTGGTGTACCACAACCTGGTGCTTATAGTTCCCCATATGCAAGACCACCGCCCCCAGTAAATGCTACTGTCAAGACTGAAGACGGTAGTGTACCACCTCCGACTGCTGTACCTACTCAGTCGCCAGCTTCCGTTGTTGCACCTATCACAGCTGCCAAAACAGTTCCTGGCACAGTGCCAACGGCCCAGCAGGTACCTACACCAGCTACGAAGCGTCCAACACCTACACCAACGACTTCCTCTAGTGCATCAACACGACCTGTTGTTGACCCTCGCCTTCTGTCTGCTGTTGTTGGGCTAAAAAATGGCCTTGTGGAGAATCTCAAGAAAGCACGCAACCCCAAAGCAGAGGCAATCGTCATGTCGGCCCTCAACCGCTGTATTGGCCTGAAGAAGGAAGCCACTGAAAATGACAAGATGGAGGCCATATGTATTAAAGGTATACGTCAAGTCATTGACGGCTTCACAAAGGGGAAGAGTCCTACGCCAGGTAGTTCGACCACACAGCCAGACACACCCCCTGTTTTCGAGCCAAAGGTTCTCGCTTCACTAAACGGCTTCAAGGACATCTCCATTAAGACGCTTAAAGCCCGGCTTGGTGAAGGTAGGGCCGAAGCAGTAACATTATCAGCTATTGACCGGGTTATTGGTCTAGCAGATGCAAGCATTGTGCCAAAGCCTGCCGAGGGTGAAACTACAGGCAACCTCGAAGGCGTGGAGCAGCATCTTATGAAGTCTATCCGCCAGCTACTTATGGGCATGAACCAGAAATTACAAGGTGCATAGTGACAGATAGGAAATAGGGAGGCATTTTTGGAACTAGGAAATAAAACAAGTCTTAGTGATGTGTTTCTAATCAAGAGGAGCCAGATGTTAGTTTTAACCTTTGTCTTTTGTTCAACTTTTTTTTAGGCGTGGGAAAGGGGAGAAGGGGGGAGGGAACTTTGCCTCGGCGCTTGACAATGCTGCTACTCTTTGGGTGTTTCGGTTATTGGACGGGGGGGAGGGAACCACAAAAAGGGTTTTGAAGGTTAAATCATTACTTCTATGAGGCCATGACCCGATATAGAGAGCACTGTAATAAGCTAGCGTGTTTAGTCGAATTTTTTATGAAGAATATTCATGTCCATGTCTGACTCGGGAGGTTTGGATATACTATACACTCAACATAGATATATATATATATATAGCGTGGTACGGTCCCCCCCCTATTTAGATATCTCAACGGGTAGCACGATATCAAAGATCTCACAAAGAAACCTCACTCCAAAACTAAAAGGAAGAAAATGAACATCAAGATAATCATCAAAAGTTAATTCATCTTTATTAAAACCACTACTTTTATCTGTCCATCACGTTGAAGCTCCACCTCAGCAAAAGAACCCCCCTCTCTCATCTACTCCTCTTCCCCCTCCCTTTCTCCTCCATCCGCCAATGCGGGCAAAACACTCCCTCAATCACAAAGAAAAAAGCGACTAAAAGTAATATTCTCTTCCCGTCTTCTCTCCCTCCGTCCTTGTGCATAAAAAAGAAAAAGAAAAGCCTGGACTCCCGTTTTGTGTGTGTGTGTGTGTGTGATGTTGTGCGGTGTTTTCCTACCAAATTCGACGCTCATCCAGCGTAAGCCATCGTAAATCTCATGGGTGGGGGAATTGATGTTTAAAAAGATGATAAAAGAGAACAAGCGTAATACATGGGAATCTCTCCTCCTGTAAAAGGTCTTTGAGATAGAAGAACAAAAAAAGGGAAAAAAAGGAAAAAAAAGAAAAAAAAAGGACGGCTCTTGTGAGTCCCATGAGATAGAACTCCAAGTATCATATTACATTGTTACAGCACTCCTCGACAGTTTCGCCCGTCATTGCTCCTCAAATTCGCAAATGAACACCGGGAGCTCTAAGACACCCTTCGTCATAAACACATCAACTCTTCATCTCTCTATTCACATCCGCCTCCGACGCAACGCAGCCTATGCGCTCAGTGTCGGAGTAGAATTGGTATCGATCTTGAGGGCAGCTTTGTCCATGCCAGATACCCCGCTGTCAGCTTCATTCAAAACGCCCCTGGTACCCTTGGCTCCATCGGGGTGTTTCTCGTCTTCAGTAGCTTCTTCGAGGTTCATTAGAGCAGGTGGACGATGGCGCATTTGCTTCGCCTTGGTAAGAGAAATTGTCTTTTGCTGATATGTTGTTGTGATCGGCTGCGTATCATCGCGCTCAATCGTCGCCTTCATCAATGCCGCCATCCATAGTCGACCTTGCTTCAGGTTTGATACAGCAAAATAGTGAACGGTGGGTTTGGTGAAATTCACAGCCTTTGAGAGGCCAGTTCGCGGAGGAACAAGCTTGAAAATGAACATAACATCATCACCCTTTTCGAGTGTTCCGGCATCATCCCCTCCAGTCAAGGTCTGACCCGCTGGAATACCTGGGCCACCAACCGCGCCTGTTATTGTGGCATGCAGGCCGGTTAATTTTTCGTTATCGGCAGGAAGCACACGGTGGAATGAAATATCAATAAGTCCCCTCTCCTGATCATCATCTTCTGAGTAATAGTACGCCAGCCGACGGCCCTTGAGGATGAATAACCGAGGCTTCCATGTTGTCATTATATTAGAGCTCTTCTTCCTCATCCAACCGTAGTAATCTGCATCTTTCATTGCCTCTTGTGGAGAAATCTTCAAGAGACCCCGTGTATATGCGCTGGTCCCCTTCTTGCCCTTCTTTCGGCTGCTCTTGCTCGCAGCAGTTGTCGAATTGCTGGGGCTCTTTGCGGGGTCAGCTGACTCGAGATCGAAGCTGACGCCACCGGAGGGTGTACTAGAGCCTGTCCGGGCTGGTGAAGGCAGTGATGGCTCATTAGGCGATAGCTCAGCCGAGGCTGTGGCTTTGGAACGATCGAAAGTAAGTCTGTCCGAGATGGCTCGCATTCCTGGACGCGAGGACTTGGAGCCGGGTTTGTGGATCGCCGATGTTAGCCAGTCGGCATTGAAGCTGTGTGTTTTTGTTGTACTCGGGGAAGCCTCCATCTGGGTTGGACTCGTTACCATGTCCAGTTTTGTGACTGTGGGTGGTGGGGCATCCTTTGCTGGTGGCAATGGCCGGATAGAATCAGTAGTAGTCGATGAAGCAGTTCTCCTATGTGGCGCCGGTGGAACTCCAAAGTATTTCTGCGCAGCTGGGCTTGCGACCACACTGTCCCGGAAAGAATCAACACTTCCATAGCGGGAGTGCCTAGATAGAGCTGTCGCACTACGGACCCTTTGCTCTTCGGTATAACTCTGTTTTTTCGACTGGTCAGCGCTGTCCCGTTTCTTCAAAACATTGCGCTTCCTTCCATCTACCTCAGTGCCAGAGAAGTAGCCTCGATCCAAATCAACAGCCGAATCTTGCAATTCTGTGTCAACAGGCGGTACAAGCATATCATGCAAGCCGGTTGACGAAAGAGGTCTTGGTGAGCCTTGGGAGAGTGCACCACCGAGGGTCCAGTTGCGGTCAAAGGAAGGCTGCTTCCTATGCGGAGCATCGCTGACAGAAAAACCTGCACTTGCCGGTAATTTGGGCGTGACCGTATTCGATGTAGAAACAGGCATGCGATAATCGGTGGATGAGTGACGGCGGGAATGATGTAATTCTCTTACCGATGCAGCCGAAGGTCGTTTCATATGAGGCCGGGTCGGGCTATCCTGATAATGACTGCTTATGCTAGGTGTCGCGGAGGAAGTAAAGGTTGTCGGTGATGCTTTAGATGACTGAGTCATAGAAAGGCGCCGGGTTTGGACAGATGAGGGTCGGTTTGATACGGAGTTGGTCAGGGTACTGGTCCGACTCCTGGCCCGTCTGGCATCCTCGGATCCGGCATCGCTACCATAGGTTTGGGTGGTACGCCTAGTTGTTATTCCTCGGCCGCTGATTTCGTCCTGCAAGGTCTTGATCTTATGCCACGTCTTGAGACGCCGGCCAACGGAGCCTAGGTCAAAAGCTTTAATGAAGAGCGAACTCTGATCCATCCCCAAAATTACCTCTCCGGAGATTTCCTGATCTCTAAACACTTCACAATGATGCTTCTCTACACCAGCGGCAAAGAGATATTCCGCAACTTCGTCGGGAGACCAGGACTCTACTTCGGCACGAGTATGGACGCCGTCTTCTTCCTCGTCGGTTTCTTCACCTTGAATGTATGACATACGCGGGTCAAGGTTGGCACTATACTCGCTACCCGAATCCGTAGCTGGGGTGTGCAGAGCAGAAGTGCTTGGCGGAGATCGCAGGTGGGTTATATGCTCATTAATGACGTTGAGCGTGTCATTGAGCACTTGGCTGTCCTGGCTTTGATTGGCAAGTTGTCCCAAGGTAGGAGAGGGTGATGTTCGGCTGCTGAAGGCTGTGGTGGTTGTCGACTCCGATTTGGCCGAATTTAAGTGCAAGGATGCTGTCGGTTCGCCTTGTTCGGATGGTGTTCTCGGGGGTCTCATAGCCTGTGCCGGGTCTATTGCGGGGGCATTCGGTGCGCCAACGACGGTAGGTTCCTGTGTAACTTCAACGAGAGGTGCAAGCGGTTGAGAAGAAATGAAAGCAGGACCCGAGTTTGTAGTAGGTCTTGGCGCAGGTCGAGTGTATACTGGCGGCTCTGGTCAGTCACAGAGAAGGCATTTGACAAGAGCAATTGCGAAAACAAACCTTCAGGAAAAAGGCCCGTGTTGTTGTTGATAATGTGACGGCCAAGAAACCACCCGTCGCCGAATTCGTCATCTCGCTCTAGCAGCTCTACTCTATCACCTTTCTTCAAGCTTAACTCATCGGAACTGCGAGCCTGAAAGTCGTCTGTAAATAACGAGTGATCAGCATGATTTGCAACACTGACTGTAACGGCGCACAGAGGCAAGTAGCGATGGGTCACTGTGAGAGGCAAGAGAGGTAGAGGTGGCATGTCAACTTACGAATCACCATCAACATTTCGCCAACGTCCGGTTTGTTGGGACCCTCGTTCGGATTTCTAGCTGCCATTGTAGTAGTAGTGGAGGCGACAAGAGATAGCTTTGGCTCGGTCGAAGACGTTCAAAAGGAGCTGGTTGAGACAGCTGCCAGGCCGGCCCGCGAGGCTGGGGTGACGTCCCAGGAGGCGAACTGATACGAGTGGGCGGCACAAAAATGTGTAACGTGTAAAGCTGGCGTTCTCGCTAGGAGTCGCGGATACGGAAAAGAGGCTTCTGCGCAAGACGGATAGTCGTGAAAGCCATCAGGCACGCCTCTCCAGAGGCCAGCTACCCGTGTTGACTGTGAGCTGTTGCGGTTACCGGATCGTGTTATCTCGACAGCGAAAATGGCGTCGTAGTATGTGATTGCAGCACAGGGAGCCAGTCCCCAAGGACCAATGCTTTCCGTATTCTGCAGTGTCCTCCCTTTGTGCCGAGTGGGCGTCTTGCGTCGCTTCGGGGTCGCTTCGTTGCGCTGGGCTGCGCTGCGCCGTGAAAGAAGAGGTTGGCGGTTGCAAGACGATTGGATAGATGCAGCTGATGAAAGAGGGAGAGAGGAATAATCCTTAGCGTGGAATAGTTCGATTGGATTAGATTTGGTGTGGGTAGCGGAACGGGAGGCAGACACAGGCACACACACAGACACAGGCACAAAGAGTGAGAGGAGAACTGGCGAATCGCAGGGGGGGAAGAGGAGAGCCAGCGAGATCTACTACAAATACAAGAGGTACATATTACAAGGTACAAGTAAGTAAGTTGTTGGGGAGGTGGTGGTAGGTAGAGGTAGAGGAGAAGGAAGAGGAGAAGAAGAGGAGGAAGAAGAAGTAAACATGCGTTGTACCTGACAGCGCAACGAAGCGAGCGCGATAATGAGGTACCATGAAAGTAATTTAATTGCCTTAAAGTGCGCGCGTACATCCTCCATCCACATGTATGTATCCATCTACTAAACCGTATATGTAAAGGTACTTTGGGGCTGGCAATGTGCTGTGCAAGTTTAAAATTACATGAGACAAAAGCTTGTTGTTGTGCATGTCGTGTCTGTCACCCCATACATACATACAGATAGGTAGGTAGTAGTAGGTAGGTAGTAGTAGGTAGGTACATACACACATACATACATAGGTAGGTACGGAGTACAGCTACGTATTGCTGCAGATATCGATCCAATCAAGTTGTCAAATTACTACAAATGGAGATAGCCATGATGAGGTATGTGATTGGTAGGTGGTAGGTATGCATCATGGCAACCCTTTGTCAGTTGCGACGACCCTCCAAGCCCTCCTCCTACGCAGGGAGAGAGTCAATAGTAACAACTTGGACCAAACGGACAAGACAGTGATGAATCATGTATCAAAAGCATGGGTCAGGTGTTCAGCATTACGGAGTGCCTGTATGTACTCCGTACTACGACTAATGTAGGCATATATATACACCAGGTACCCCGTACGCACCCATCCCAAATCTTTCTGCCGTCTTCCCCAGTTTTTTTTATAAGTTTATGCATGCAAGTCTCTGCTCTGTCCAGGTCCAGACCAGGCCAAGCCTCAGTGAGATTGCAGCTTGCATTCTCTTTATGACCAGAGTCAATCTGGAAGAGAGAGCAAGAGAGAGAGGAAAGAGAAAGAGAAAGAGAAAGAGAGAGAAGAAAAAAAGGGTGTCAGATTCCTATTTCGTAGCACAGGTAAGATTTGTGTTCCAGAAACCAAGCCAGCGTTTCCAACGACAAGAATGGGGACTGCCGCCCAGGAAATGACAGATAATAATTCAAGCACTCCATATCTATAAGGGAGCAAGGGTTGGATCTGACGCGGTCCAGTCCAACATTTCCCGCAAAGCCTTGGTGCCTTTACAGGAGTAGCTGATGAGAAAAGCGAAGACGGCCTTTGATGACTCTTTCTCAAAACAAGTCCTCGGTAAGCTTATGCCTAGATGAAGGCAGACAGAAGATAAAGATGAATATGAATATGAAAAAAAAAGGAAACCAAATACTACAAGTTTAGTCTGACTCTTATACACCCACCAACTACAAGTACTCTCTTCATGCTGAGGGAAAAAGCACGCGCCAGATGCTAATAGAAGTTCCCCATTAAAAGTCGCTGCCGCCAAGACCACTCATCATGCGAGTATGGCGCTACATGCACATGTGTGCGTTGTTGGTTGGGTTGATGTTATGTGATGTGATGTGATAGATAGTATGGGGGATCCATCCGTGGGATATTGTCATGTATCTATTAGGAGGGAGACTGCCCCGGTGCCGAGATTGAACCAGCACATCCCATCGTCCTTGCGCGCTTCCTTCTCTGGACGTACGTGCACTTCTCTCTCACACTTACTCGAACACAACAACACATCGCAACACTGCCCACGCTGCCCACGCTGTGCTGGACCTATTAGATCAACCACCATAGTCACTCATTCAGCATCAAACAACTCTGCGCCGAACCGAATTCCACTGCTGCTACTGCTGCTACTGCTACTGCTGCTGCTGCGACCACCCTGCCCGTCATTAATTTACCGATCCCACCCTGCAGCTGCTGATCTCGGTTTAAAAGTTTTGCCCAACCATCAAAGCTTTTTGCTCTGCCGGCCGACTCTCTCTCTCGCCCATCCACCGCCTCCATCCCCTCCCCCCTTCGCAACCCTGTACAGATTTCGTCATGATCATCTGAATGCCTCATGGCACTTCGAAATAAGAAATACCGCTCGTAGTTCATCATCCATGTGGTTCCGCTTGATCTCACGAACCAGGCGATTGGCGTTGTCGCAAGGGTTTACATGGTACGGACGTGCTTCCTCGTCTACCTCCAGACACAGCACTGACAAGCCCGCCCGTCGTTGATGCAGACTTGACTCCGTTTACAAACGTCTTTGGTCTTGCCAATGCCGTCCTCGATCAAGAAGCTCGAGCCCTTGGCCACGCCATCCTCGATAGAAACCGAAGGAAGATCGAGGAACCACTATCATCAACTCAATCCCGTAGGCACGAACCCTTCATTGTCTGCGAACAAAGAACTATCAGCACCGCACACTCAAGATGCGCGGCATGGGCCTCCTAACGGATCGCGCAGCGACGTCCCCAGTGAATCAGCTTCGCTCCCGCCGCTTTTAACAACTGCGCCGCCAGCCCATGGCGAGACCACATATGTAGGCCGACAGCTGCATCACAACTCTACGAGGTACACCATCCTAACCTCCAAACCAATCCTGCCTTAACCTCTTTCGTCTCATTGTTCATTTTTTGAAAGGTGTAAAGATAGGGCTGCAGGTGCTTCTTCCCTAGAAATCATCACCTTGCTTGCGCCTAACATTTTCCATCGCCTCGTGTCCGCTAACTCTGTTTGTTGCAGCTTAACTTCCGCATTGCCATCTCCATCTCTCACCAACGAACCGAGTCCTGCAGCTGCATCTACCCATGGCGATCTCTCTGGGCGAGTGGCTAGCCAAGTAATGGAAGCCACCTCGATACCGAAATCACAACCCGATGCGCTTCGGTCTGGTCCTCTTGTTTCTGCCAGTCCAACCATGCATGACCAGACAGGGGCTGTTGCGACGAACCGATCACAGGAACCTTCTCAACTGCTCGGCCAGAAGAGGACCAAAAATTCGTATGCGCCACCACTACAACATATGGCCCAAGTTGCAACAGCTGCAGTACGACCTGCTGAACCTGATCGATCCAGACCCCGGCTTGCGCCAAGAGATGATAATGTGGAAAATGTTGAACACCCTCGAAAGAGAAGCCGCCGCGACCAAGGCCCCAATTCCAATAGTGAAGAATCCGAGCCTCATGCAGACCCTTTCGTTCGGTGTTACAGGCTTCTTGACGAAAGGATCAGGGAATTTAACAACTATCAATCACTTGGATCCGTAGTCGAAAAAGCTCGGTATCGCATATTACGTGACGCCTGCAGCAATCGGGATTTGTTTTATATTGTCCTTCACCGTTTCTTTTGCCTTTGGACCAGGGACAAATCCCGCGTTCATGCCGCCTTCGCAATTCAGGCACAATTTATCGATCTTGCCTTCAACTCACTCCTGGTAGTGTTGAGAAATAATCAGGAAATGCCCAACATTCATTTGGTCTGGTTTTCAGATTTTCCAGAGTTCATGGCACAGATTCCAGGATTTGGCAATGTGTGTATGCAGGTATCTGATTTCTTGCTGCACTTCGCCACCAAATGGACACCCCTACTGAACGAAATTGGTGTGAGAAAGTATCCACTACTGGCGTGGGAGCCAAGAGTTCTCTTACGATGTTGCTCCCCGACTCTCGAAGGCATTCTCTTCACTCTCAGCCGGAGGGGTCTTGGCATAGACGATGGTGCGCTGGCAACTGACCTGACCAACTTATTCGTAAAAGATCAGAGGAAAGAGTATCAACTAGCCGAGAGGAACGCAAGTGTACAAGATGTGTCATTATCACGAGACGACATGGTCGTCATGTACAAAACTCTTATGGGCCAGGCTTTGCGACGGGAGGCTCAGCAGGGTAAGTAAACGAATCACACAAGATGAACATAATGAAGCTGACCATGACATGTAGCAGCTTCAACATCGACTGCATCACCTCAACCTTCTGTTGCTCAACCGCCCCCAATCAACTTTATGCGACCGCAGCCGCAGCCGCAGCCGCAGCAACAATCTGCGGTACACCTAAGTCCCATAATTCAACATCCACAACCTCACACCTTCCACCACCAATCTCGAGGCTCCCGACCGGTAGAGCCTCAAATACCAGTACAATTTTATGGCCAAAATCAACAAACACATCGCCAAGGCGACGATGGTATCGCAGCTGGGTCTTTGGACTCGAGATTCGTTCTCCGAAGCAATCAGTCTTCAGTGGATGGGCCACAATTACTCCAAAACCCTGGTCAGCTGATGCCATCACTGGGGTCTCCCTCGATGGCAAATACGTCAACACAACTGCCGAGTCTACGATATCAGCCATCAATCGCAAATGGGGCCCCTCAAATGTTTCCCACAAGTGTAGGACTCCAACCTCAGCAGATATTTGCGCCACACACGGCAGGACCGCATTCCCAAGCCCTTCGTAGGCATGCAACATGGGGCCAGCCGACAACACTACCTCTGCAAAGCCCCGATATCTCGCATCCTCCCGGGGAGTGGCATCTACGGAATTTGGGTCCTCAAGTCCAGAATCAAGCTCCTGCGCAGGCTCAGGCGCGTGTGCCAGTCAATATACCACCTCATATGCAGGCTCATTTGCCGTCCCCAACGCAATCTCAATTTAATAGCCAAGCATCTCCTTTACAGCTTCCTAGACCGTTACCCGGTATCCAGCCAACCCAGCAGTCGGTATCCACACTCCAAGGGCGACAAACACAATCCCCTGCGCCTGCAGCTTCTCCTATCCAGCACGAGAATTTACCATTGCTTCCACCCGTTCGTCAAATCCAGCGATACCGCTCGAGACCACCATATTCCCAATTCACTACTCATCCCGTCAGTGAGAACGAATACCCCAGCAGTTCCCATGATTGGACGTCGGTTCAATCAAGTTTGCATCTGGTCAACTTGCGTAGCCCCGAGAGAATCCCACCCACTGCAGAGAGCACGCGCTACTATCAGTTCTTTGAAAAATTCATCGTAAAGCCCTCGGCAGTTACACCACAAACAGGCATCAGCACCCTGCGGTTCCACCTATCTCAAGAAGATCTAGCAAATGTCCCCGCTTCAATAAATTCGCTGAATGAGCTACCAGTAAGCCGATACTTCAATGGTTGCTATAGGTATCGCGTCCGTTTATGTCGAGGGAGGGAGGGTGTTCCTGTTGATGAAGGCAGCTGGGCAACATCCCGGAGCTACTGGCCCGAGCATATTTATATATCATTCAATAAGGAGCCAAAATTGCTCCGCCGAAGACGACATTTCCATCACGATCTACCCATTGAGTTAACAAACTCGCTCGTGCTGGGAGAAAACATTGTTCAAGTCAGTCTACCAGCTTATACTCAAAATGCCAAGCAAGGTATAACCTATCACATGGCCGTTGAGCGTGTCATTACCCTTAACCACGATGAAGTCTGGTCCATGGTAACAAATTCTCGGCATATCACAATAGACGAGATGAAACAGGAGGTCCAGAGACGACTTAAGCCGCCGGCCTCTGACGATATCGTCGTTGAGAACGACACGCTTACTGTTACTGTGGCGGACCCCTTCAGTTCTCGTCTCTTTGTAATACCAGTTCGAGCCCGTGACTGTCGACATCTTGAATGCATTGACCTGAAGAACTGGCTGGAGACTCGGCCTGGCAAATCACCCCGAAAGTCGACAGAACCGACCATGGTGGATGTTTGGAGCTGCCCGATATGTGGCTGCGATGCTAGGCCATCCAGACTCCGTGTCGATGACTTCTTTGTTGACGTTCGCAATAAGCTACTGGACAGAAGCAACAGCAATGTTAAGAAGATTGAAATTTCCTCAAACGGCACCTGGGTTGCAATTGAGGAGCCCGACGAAGAGGATGGGACACCAGATCCAGCCAAGACAGAGACAACTTGGCGTGTCTCGGTAGCTCCCGCAGGTCCAGTGGGCTCGGGGGTTCCTGAGACCATAGAGATATTGGATGATGATTAGGCATGATGAAACTGCATTTTCAGCAGGGTGTTTTCGGGGAGACGGTTGGCGTTATTGGGTCTGATAAAAACATAATGTAGACGTTTGTACATATCCTGATGTAAATAGTAGACTTACGAAGCCACGCAGACACGGATAGAGGGCTTTACTGAGCAGTGTTTCCATTGAAAATCCAGGGAAATTAATATTCTTGTTGTACGAATTTTGAGATCGTGGGGGTACAGATTAGAGATGTTTAGGGTAGCTTTTATATATTCCACCCAAGACGCACAGATCAACATTCTTGAAACAAACGTGAGCGAGCATTGAAGTTGATCAAATCCGATATGACTTATGATAGTCACCCTTTGATGGCTTTTTATTCCTCTATCTGTTATAGTGCATTACACACACGCTCTATTTCTCAGGCTCAAAGTTCCCGGGAGTGTAATCCAAGACCGTGACCTTCTTGAGCAGCGGGTCGATTTTTTTCTTAAAAGCATCATGAACCGGATCCTCATCAACATAGTAATTTCTGTCTGGCACATTGGCAAATTCCACGACAAATGCATGGGAATGGCCATGCTATGTTTCTCGAGGATCAGCACGTGGGAGGTTTGGGCGAGAGATGCACATGACATACCTGCTGGCCTTCTGTTGAGTGATCCTTGCCTCCTGTGAGGGAGAGGATGTAGGGCTTCTTGGTATCTCGACTAAGACATGTATTCTTCAACTCAAGGAAGCTCAAAGAAACCTATTGGGAGCTTCTGCATCAGCGTCTCGTTTGGGGGTTAATAATAATTGATTGGCGATTCCGGGGCGCAATTGCCGTACCTCCTTGATATCCTCGGCGCTTGCTTCAGCCGTGAAGTGGAATAAGACAATGTGTGTGACACTCATCTTGGCTATCCAAAGGTTGGTGAATTGATTTGTTGGAAAACGTGGTGTGCAAGTGGTGAAGCTGAGGGGTGGAGGTGTAAGGAGTTGAAAATCAATAACGGATGTATGTATGTAAAAAAACCAATATATTGTGTAATCAGAAACCACTACGCAAATCCTTAAAACTTGGGCTCTCTATCATATTTATACCATCATCGGACAATTACCCAGAGAGGATACTCCGCAATGAGACGCTGCGAAATCCAACCGCAGATTTAGGAGCTTAAAGAGTCTGACTGAATAAAACAGCAACTCTGCCAATCGCTTTGAATCATACAAATACCAATCCCACCCTACCCAAATTACCATTCATGTCACATAGATATAACATTTGAAAAATATCCATCTCTGGTCTGTTCCACCATCTAAGTCGATCAAATCTTGGCCTTCGTTTTCGAATAATTGGGCTTGATTGCGATCTTCGGGTGAGATCCCTCCAGCTTCAAGCCTGTAATCGTTTCGAGTTCCTCAACCGCCTCATACGCCTTGCCAAGATTAACCTTGATTGTCCTGAATCCCTGGTTGCGAGCTGCCTTTAAGTTCTCGCCAATGTCGTCCAAGAACAGAATATCTTGCGGCGCAATCTTCTCCAAGCTATGCTCCTTGGCGTACGCGTTGACCCTTTCTACCGCCAGCTGATACATCCGCGGATCGGGCTTTCGAATTCCCACGTGTGCGGATGATACGAACACGTCAAAGAGTCTTCGCACTGGCTCATCGAGAAAGTCTGCAGTATATAGCTGGTGCCCAGGTGGGAAAATGACCGTATTGCTCAAGGCTGCCAAGATGTATTTGCCACTTGCTTTGAGGTTCTGCAATGCAGGATGCATCCATGGGTCAGGAGAGTTGGATTGGGTCATCATTTCATTGAATAACCATTCCCCGTCAATAGTAGGGAGAGGCGGCACTTCTACTGCAAGCTTTGGGTTCTTTCCCTGCTCTCTTTTGTAAAACGCTTCCCAATTGACACTGATGTGGAGATCCTCATTGAATCCCTTGAAGAATGCTTTGTCCATGGGGATTTCACCTCTCTCAAGGCGCTGCCAGAAGCCATTGGGTGCCGATTTTGAGATTGAGTAGTTCACCCATCCAGGAGGAATTCCCAAACCAAGTTCATAATCCAAAATAGCCTGAAACGGCGATCTGACCTGCAAAAAATATTAGGTCATAGTCATCAAAAAGCGTGATTTGTCCCCATCGCGACTCGTTGAGACGTGAGCAAGGCAATGGTTGCCGAGGTGACTTACACAAACTCCTCCAATGTCAAATAATATGACTTTAGGCTGCTTTGTAGTTGCCATCTCAGCGTCGATCACTTCTAGTATTTGGTCAACTGAATGAAGACCAAGATCCATAATATGAACAGATAAAACCCAGACTGGATGATTGATGTAGGCGTACGGCAGTAATAAGGGGATGGCAACGCTTACAGAGTGGATTGCCTCACTAGACGGAAAGGCCGAATAAGCCTCGGCTTAGACTGTAGCAGATACGATAAGATAAAGGAGCAATGATAAGATATGATAAGGCGATACGGCATGTACCCACTTGGAAATGTCAAGGTCAGGTGATTCGTCCCCAACCCAGATGCACAACTTTGGTGCGACTTTTGTGGAGCTAGGCGAATTTGGCAGCCACGAACTTTTAGGGCTTGAAAAAAATCCCCCACCAAGTTTACAACTTATCCTCACCACCACCGATTCAATTCAGAGGAACAAGCCATCGTCGGCCAATCCAGTCAAAATGGTGAGTTAAGGCCTATCGGAGAACCCAGAAATGGGATGCTTCAAAAAGAACTACGGCAGAAATGCCTATTGCTCGTGATTGAGAGTCAACGCAAGTTGCTTCGGAAGAAGGACGAGCAAGTCTGAAGCGCAAATTGCTGACTCGGGGATGTTTACCAGACTTTCCACAAGCTGGTCAAGAACAGTGCTTACTACAGGTCAGTATATCATTGAATTTGCCAAATTTCTGTACAATTTGTTTACTGACAATGAATCCAGCCGATACCAAACCAAGTACCGACGAAGACGTGAGGGCAAGACCGATTACTATGCCCGTAAGCGCTTGATCACCCAGGCCAAGAACAAGTACAATGCTCCCAAGTACCGTCTGGTCGTCCGCTTCACCAACAAGGACATCATCATGCAGATCGTCAGCTCTGAGATCTCTGGTGACAAGGTCTTCGCTGCCGCTTACTCCCACGAGCTGAAGGCCTACGGCATTGAGCACGGTCTTACCAACTGGGCTGCTGCCTACGCCACCGGTCTCCTGATCGCTCGCCGTGTCTTGAAGAAGCTCGGCCTCGATGAGGACTTCGTTGGTGTTGAGGAGGCTGATGGAGAGTTCACCCTGACTGAGGCTGCCGAGGATGGCGAGCGACGACCCTTCAAGGCTTTCCTTGATGTCGGTCTTGCCCGTACCTCCACTGGTGCCCGTGTCTTCGGTGCCTTGAAGGGTGCCTCTGACGGTGGTATCTTCGTCCCTCACTCCGAGAAGCGATTCCCCGGTTACGACATTGAGACCAAGGAGCTCGATGCCGAGACCCTCCGCAAGTACATCTACGGTGGCCACGTTGCCGAGTACATGGAGACTCTTGCCGACGACGATGAGGAGCGATACAAGTCTCAGTTCCAGAAGTACATTGACGACGATATTGAGGCTGACGGTCTTGAGGACCTCTACACCGAGGCCCACAAGGCCATCCGTGAGGACCCCTTCAAGAAGGTTGAGGGTGATGAGCCCAAGAAGACCAAGGAGGAGTGGAAGGAGATCTCCAAGAAGTACAGGAACACCAGGGCCACCAAGGCTGAGAAGATCGCCAAGGTCCAGGAGAAGATCCAGAAGATCTTGGCTGAAGAGTAAAATGGGCAATTGGACGGTTTGAAATTATTTGCCGGTAAAAATTGGGTCTGGAGTTACACGGAACGGAAGGGTCAATACTCGTTAAATGAATGAAACGATACCTTACAATCCGTGCCAAAAAGTACATTGCATTCTAGTGCCACTCTGATGTTTGATGCTTTGTCAGCCCACTGCTTTCTCATGGCAAGTTTATGCGTTATCATCCCATATGGTAAGACCAGATTGTTTGTGTAATGATGCGGGAATTGATTGCAATGTTCCAGCATAATCAAACTCCATGGTGTGACGTTCGGTCTGAGACGAAGAATCAGGCATTTGTGCCCTCGCATCGTCTCCACAATCATGCCGCTGTGTTCAGGGCCAAACCCATCCCCAGTGGATCATCAAGATTACAGGGGGGATGAAGTAATGCTATTACGGTATTCCCGAAATAACTAAACAAAGGACGAAGCAATATTTATACTGCTTGTAGACGTGTCAAAGAATTGGCATTCCCCATTGGCTAAATTCGCTTATATGCACACGTGGAAGCCAAGCTTACACTAGAACCACGACGAGGGAAAATGGAGTCAAGTCAGACAGGATTAGATGACCATGGAATGAAGAGACAAAACAAGATCTGACGGCATTTGCTGACGCACACAACCCGCGGGATATGCCTCCGGTACCTGTCAATGCAAGCAAGGATCGCTTGTCTAGGGCAGTTGACTTTTTTCTTCTTCTTTTTTTTCGTGCAGGTGATGAATACTTTTTTACGTCTTTTTGTGTTTGTAATTCAAGAGAGTATTTCTAGCATCTTCGCTGAGCGTATGTGTCCTAGAAAAGCAGCTGTGTTACAAATCTTGCGGGCAAACACGGAAGTACAGATATGTATATAGACTTGACCCATCACAAGTGCAAGTCAAGAGACCAGTGTATAGTTCTGAGTGGTTATTTCACACGATGAGGTCATATTCTGGGCAATAGAATCGACATCTACGACGGACGCGCGGGATGTTTGGTGGATTACGGGATCTCTCTCTCGGGCTGGGCGGAAGATGTCTTTGCCCCCCTCAGGTCGGGGACAGAAAACTTGAGACGGACAAGCGTGCTGTAACTGCGTAGGGTGCCGATTAAAAACATGCTTGCAGGTCTCAAGTTTTCTGTCCCCGCATGCCCCTTTGAAGGTTCTGAGTCGTTGGAGAGCAGCCCTGGGCATGACTTTGCCCCACTCCTTCGTTCCGGTTCTATTTGGTTCAGGTGGGAATCCTTAGATATGAAGGATACCTACATACTTGATCTACTTGTACTTGTATATGACCGACCCGTTGCAGGTAAACCACATGCGCTCATCTGTATGCAACATGAGGTGCAAGTAAGTAAGGCAAGTAATTGCGTATGAGTCTCCGGCTTGACCGCTCTCCCCAAGTGTTTGAAATTGTCTCTCTTTTCCATTCCGGTCTTCCCTGTTGCTGCATTAGGTATGGGAGTTCGTACATTCCAAAGCAGGGGGAAAAAATATCTCATGATATACCTGTGCATAATAAATCTAGGTATGGGTTGATTTTACCTAACGTGCTGTAGTAGTATGCTTTTACATACAGCATTGATAAACTCCGTTTCTGGGTATCGGTTGGGTGGGAAAGGACCCGGTATACCCTCATGGTACCTAGAGGTTTAGTGGTTCGTCAAGGCTTGTACTCGGTACAGAAAAAAAGTATCGCAGTACGCGGGATGAGCAGTAAGCATCCGCAGAGCTGTAGGTATCGGAGTCACCAGGCCTATGTATCGAGACTGCAAGCAAGTGCCGCTCTCTCCGCAAAAAGCCCTGTGCGTGAGCCTTAGTAGCATGACCCAAATGCCTAGCACCTACTAAGGTACCCAACATGGGCTGGAGGAGGCTTGCTAGGCGTGCTTACCTGAGGAACAGCGCGCAGAAGAGGTTCTAGGCGGGCTGAATTTAGAGGTTACCCCGCTAATGGCATCCCATAGCATGGGACAGGACAGGACATGGCTGGCATCTGGCATGCCTCCAGTAAAAGGTCTTACGCTTACCCCAGGTCAGCCTTGATCCAGTCAAGTGTGCATGTACAGAGTCGTACCACGAACGAACCTAGACCTAACCACCACCACCTGTTGGCGGCGAGTCGCAACCTTTGTTGTTTGGCCTCTAATAATGAATGGTCCATTCAATCACACATTTTCTTGATTCTGTATTTTTGTTTTTTTCCCCCTCTCTTCACAACTCCTCCATCTCCCGTGTCACTGTCCTTTTCCAAAGAGTCTTTTATACGTGCGACACGTGGTCAGGTAATATGGAACAGGTTCATGGCGTCGACGTTAGATGGATGACGCAGGGTTCATTCAAAGGTACGTTGGTTTGTTTGCTTTCTGCTTGCCACTTCTCCGCAATCTGAGGGCATTGAAGATCCCACGTCATTACCACAGATGCTGTGTTGCTGTGAGAATTAACTGACGAGTTTTGCACAGAAAAGTTCAACAAGCCCTCGTTTGCGACAAACAAGACATCTAGTCCCTCACAGCCCCGACAGCTGCCTACCGAATCGCAGGCCTCCGCCAACACGCAGACGACGACGGGAACAGCAAACAACGGCCAATCTGGTAGCCGCCAAGAAGCATTGCCCATCAATGGCTCAAACAACTCAAGACGCCAATCGCGATCTGGCTCAATCGACAAAACATCACCTGGTCCCAATGGCACCCCTCCACACCACCGTCGCAACTCGTGGTTCTCTAATATCTCGGCCAAATTCTCTGGCAGTTCATCAAATTCACAAACAGTCAATGCGACGGCGCAACAGCAGCAGCAGCAGCAAGCTCAGGCCCAACCCCAGCCATTGAGCCAATCACCAACAGCACAGCCGGAACCCGTAGTCCCAAAGATCAACGCGAATAGAAATGCGGTACTTCAGCATGGGTTAAGGCCAGAGGGCGACGGGCCCTACACACCGGCTCCTCCAAAATCGGGTCAAGCGGGCTTTCTGGGTGTCTTTCGACGATTATCTACATCCGGGGCCAACAGCACACCTACTGGCAAGCTGGCGCATGGATTGGTAGAACGCAAAGTATTAAACGTGGATCGGACCCGGGATCGATGTCCTATTACAGAATTAAAGGATAACAAGCTTCGACGTGTATCCTTCTGCGTTGATGTTGAAATCGCACCTATGCCAAAGTATACTGATGGCGAAGCGGATTCTAAACCTATTGATAAAACACAGAAGAAGATTGTTGAGAAGGGCGAGGGTGAAGCGTTGAAGAACCCCAAGGCTGCTGAAGCGCAAAAGGAAGCGGAAGCGGAACCCAAAACTAGGGATACCGAAGAGCCCAAGACTCAGGAGCCTGAAAATAAAAAGGCCACTCAGGATGCAGTGGTTGCGAAGCCCGAGACCGATGAACCAGCAGCTGCCCCCAAGGAAATGACAAGAAAGAAGGAAAAGAAGAAAAGGAGCGAGGAAGAACGTAAAGCAAGGAAAGAGAAACGACGCAAGCTCGCTGAAGCAAACGGTTCGGTTCCCGTTGAGATTCATTATGATAGCAGCGATTCCTCCTCCGATAGCCCCGGCAGCGGCGGGACGCCCAGGACAACATCATTTCCCACCACAAACCCCGTGAGAATATACCGCAGATGCTGTCAGCTCCGCGAAACTCCAATTTTGAAAAAGATTACGGAGCAACTGAGCGAAAGTACCAACACCTCTACAACGACGGGCTTTGTGAACACTCTGGATTTAAGTGGCTACTTTATGCAGCTTCCCGATCTCATCACGCTTGGGGATTACCTTGCTGTTGTACCCGTGCGAGAAGTCATACTCGATAGCAGTGGGTTGACTGATGAGGGCTTACGGGTGATCCTAGCAGGCTTGTTAGCATCAAAGCAACCAGGATTCGGCCGTAGGAAAAACAAGCCCGCTATCGAACATCATGGAGGTGTTGTAGAACGGCTTTCATTGAAGGAAAATAATCTGGGTATTGATGGTTGGAAGCACATTTCACTATTCATCTACATGTGCCGATCGTTAAAACAGCTCGACGTCTCAAACATTCCCTTTCCACGACAACCTCCAGCCAACAAGAATGGCTCTCTACCAAACGGAGTCTATATCCCACTCGGCATAGCGGATATCCTTGCAAAGGCCTTTGCAGAGCGTCCCGCTGGCTCGGCGTTGGAAATCGTCAATATTGGCGAAATTGAGCCCAGCATGGAACAATTCGGCACAATTATCGATGGTCTAATCCAATGTGGTATTTCAAGGTTAAGTGTGGCAAACAATCACCTTGACAAGCAGGGATTGCAACACATAGCAAGATATCTCGAGGCTGGCAAGTGCGAAGGTCTCGACTTGGGAGGCAACGATCTTAGAGATGATATGGATATAATATCCTCATCCATAAAAGAGAACCATCCATTGTGGGCAGTTAGTCTGGCTGGCTGTAATCTTGCTCCGGCTTCGCTTTGCAAAATTTTCCCTGTGTTGACCAAGCTTCAAAACCTCCGATTTATTGATCTATCGCATAACCACGACTTGTTTGATACAAGGCCGAGTGCTGTCGGTGCCTTGAGAAGGTAAGCATATCAGGAAAGGGACCAAGATGGTGACATAAGAAACTAACGGTTTGTGTGAATAGATTTCTACCCCAAATGGGGCCGCTAAAACGGATACACCTTCAAGATGTCAACATGACAGCAGAGCAGGCCATTGCTATTGTCGAAGTGGTCCCCGAAGTTCATAATCTATGCCACATTAATCTGATCGGAAATAAGGAGATTGTGAGTTTGGCAGACGCAAAGACCGAGGAAGCCAAGGAAGAAGCCTGCGCACTTTATGCATCACTCATGGCGGCGACCAGGATATCAAAGAGCATGATATGCGTTGATATTGAAGTGCCAAACGCAGGGGCGAGTGAGATTGTCAAGGCCATGGCCAAGCAGGTCGTGGCGTACTGTTTGCGCAACATGGAGCAAGCACATGATACTGAGGTCGGCTCAGCGGTGGCTTCAGCACTTGCGGAGGCGCATGCAGAATCACAGGATAGCGGCAAACCAGCATCTTATCCAGATGTGCTCGCCCACCTTGTGGGTCACGATGTTCTCGGTCAGGATGAGCCTGAAGATGACGATGATGCTACGGCAGATGAAGACTATGTCATCGGGGGCACCGGTGTGGTCAAGGCGCTCACCTTTTGTCTTGAAAACCGTGGGGATGACTCAAGAGGACAATCCGGCGAATTTGGACGGGCTATTGAAACCAACGGCGTGCCAGACTCCCAAGGACCTAAGCTTCCCACAGGTGGAAAAGCCAAAGACTTATCGAAGCATCTTTTGGCTGGTGCTCGCAAAATCCGGCATCGACTTCAGCCAGCCCTTAACAAGGCTAGAGCTACCTCAACCGATGATAATAACTTGCGCAGACTAATATTCCTTGATGAGACGTTGCAGGGCATTATTAAGAGATTTGAGGATGAATTTCCAGACACACGAGAGTCGGCCGAAGTACCATCAGAAAAGAAACAGGGTGCCGAGCGTCCGCCCTCACCCTCTACGGCAGAAGATACCACTGTCACCGTGTCAGATGGTGATGATGAGACGGAGATTCACGCGGCCAAGCCTCCATCGCGGTCCAACTCGAGACTTTCCAGGGTATTGGCGGAAGAGGAAGGACGAGTGCACCGTGCTGGGCATGGATTTCGATCTGGGGTTGCGGGTAGTACAGACGTGGTCAATGTCATTGATGACATTGGAACCGATCCGAACCACGTCCGGGTTCTTACTGAACTGGCTGAAGACATTGGAGGCGAGTTGCTGGAAAGGGTCAGGGAGAAGGGTGCGATTCGAGCCTTCAAGGAACACAAGGATCTTACGGTCAAGGGCATAAAGGAAAGCGATCTAGAATACTGGGACAAATTTGTCGAAGCGCAACGAAAAGCACGGGCAAATATCAACTTACCAGAAACGCAACAACGATACCAGGCAGGCGACAATGACAGCGCCATTGCGGATTAAACATGGCGTTGATTTTCTAGATGAACAAACGAGCCAAAACCCATGTCAAAAGCATACACACTCCACCATTACGACGAAAAACATCATCTTTATTCTATCTTGTCATTTGTACACTGTTGCTTTACGGGGATTATCCAGGGCGAGAGAGAATCGCCATACTATTATTTGGGTATTCAGGGGCTTGCGAGGCATAGCCAGGCGCTCGTTTTATCTATTCACTAGGAATTTGGGATGGGATTCATTGGGATGTTATGCTTTAGTTATGGCGCGTTTGGAGCAAAGGAGAAAAGCGGAAACAGCTTTTTTTTTTTTTGCTTTGGTATTATGATGAAATATTTAACTCAGGGGCATACGATACTTTGTTTGAAGATTTATTTGAGGGATTTGCTACAGAGCTTTGTAAGAGACGGGGAGATGGTTCGTCTCTTGGTTAATCTAAGTATGATGTTATCTCCAAACAGATGTAGACTAGGGGCTTGAGGAAGTAATGATTTTAGGTAGTATGGCGAGGAATGAATGTCGAATACGAGCTACAACGAGTGGTTTTGCGCAGTCTCGTTGATAAATTTGTTTGTCATTGGACAGTCTAGAATCCGTAAGGCTTCGGTGTGTGACACAGCCTTGGAGGCATCCGACTCTCTGGTATGCACTGACAAAGGATCACGCGATGCAGGAACGGGGCTGAACAGGAGGATTCTCGAACACGTCAAAACTACTACAAGTAGTAACGGAGGGGATCCGTCCATGTGCATGAAGGGATCCTGCAGGGGAAGCCTGGAGGGGTCAGCAGAAATGGAGCGGATATGATTGGTATCCTGTTGTAAAAGAAGGGTTGGCGTTATGAGGTGGGACAGTGGCATCATGTCATGTTTGATGGCCATTCGGCGTTATTTCTTTTTTTTTTTGCTGTGCCTGAATCTTGGTGGGTTCAAGGTGATTCCTGTAAGGGATAAGTAAAAGATTGCTAGTATGCTTTTTCTGGGGGGTTATTGCGGTCAATGCAATGATTATACTAAAGATGCATAGACCTTTGCTACAACAAGTACTACGAGCAAGGCGAAATCAATAGTCGGGGCGAGAGAGACTTCAATCAGGTTTACCCACAATTCATCCCCCCAGGTCTGGATAACCAAGAACGGCGGAAAAGGCTTGCGTGAGGATTATACAAGACAATATGACGTAAATGCATGGATTTTTTTTTGGGGTTGGTGTCATAAGCATAGAATGATGATTATAAATGGCCTCCCCTAGGGAAACAAATCAGTGGGTTTGGGTCCGGAAACAGAAAGAAGAAGAAGAAGAAACGCGGGACAAAAAAAGCAAGGCAGATGAGATGATGGTTCAATGGGACCCTGAATAATAATAGTTGGGTGGGGGAGAGAGAGAGAGACAGCCAATCACCTCCCCCCCTCCAGCACTGCTGTGATTCTGTCTGTCTGTTGTTGTCGTCGTCGTTACGGAAGCGGAATATGGGGAGAAAACCGGGTGCGATGGTGTTACATTGTGGTTATTGTGTGGGATGGGGCATGGGGTGATGATGGCATGTTGTTCCTTCAGTAGGTCAGGGGTTTTTTTTTTTTTACTTTGGGTACGCAGTAGTAGTAGGCAGTACCCTATGCAAGTACAGTGTGTTCCTGTTCGTTACAGCACAGTGCACGACAAGTGAAGGTAGCCTGCTCCTGTCCTGTTCTGTCCTGTCGCATGACTTTTCAACCACTGCAACATGACATGACGACACGGTACTGTTTTTGGTTCTAATCATACTTGTATGCCCAGCAAGCAAAAACAGGTAGATACAAGCCATCAAAGTACCTACGCGCCAGCCAGCCCCAGAACTAAAAAATCCCGTTCCGCCCCAGTCCCAAGTCCCAAGTCCCCCCCCCCCCAGGCAGGCCCAGCCCCAAATCGCCCCAGGCACCATCTGCTGCACTGCCATGTCACTCCCCTCCCCCACTCTGTCTGAGAGCGAACAGCTTTACGGCTATTATTAATGGCTGACCGACTTGCTGCTCAGCTTAAGCAGAAAAAGGGCACACCTTGTTTTCGTAGCTTCTCGATTCAATCTCTCTTTTTCCAGTAATAGGTACTCCGTAGATAGTAATACTCTGTAGTAGTCGTAGCAGTAGTACTTCCGTACTCTGAGCACACTCGCTCGCGTGACCTTGTTTTATTTAAAAACCACCACCCATTTCCTCCTCTTTCTTTAACTTTCCCATACATATATACATGCATACGCACTTACACACATACACACCGTCTTTATAAAGTCAACAGTCTCCCCTGCTGTACGGCATCAAGTCTTGCATTGCATATTCTTGCCTCTCCCAAACACCCAAGCTCTACTGCTACTGCTGCTGCTGCTCTTGCTGCTGCTACCACTACCTACCTACCACTTACACGCACACACACCAACTCATCATCATCATCACCCCTTCTGTCGGTCAGCTTATATTATACATACAAACCCCCCTCCTCCTACTTCAAACCTCCGTCCGCCTTTTCTGGAATCACCCAAAAACCTAGAAACCCTCCCAATCTCATCCACCCTCCCCCAACTCAAACCAAAAACTCCTCCATCTGGTATTAGTCAAATCTACCAAGACGAAAGAAAAAAGGAAAGAATAAGAAACAAGAGAGACAAGACCTACAAAATCACGCCCAAAATGTCTCCCACATACACCATGTCCGCTCACCTCTGCCGCCAATTCTACTCCTCCTGGCATCAATCCCGACATCCCACCGCCTCCGCCTCCGCCGCCTCCTCGTCCTCCGTCTCCATGCTCGACACCACCGTCCCCTTGTCTCGCTCTCCGTCGCCAGAGAAGCGCTCTTCCATGGAGGCGTCCCGGAGGGGGAGCACATCCTCATCAGTCTCATCCTCGTCTGAGAGGAGTAGTTAAACAAAAACACCACCCGCCACCCTCACCAGACGGGCATTCCCCAGCTTTCATACTCTCAGTCGACTAATAATACATTCACCACACATACGGCACTTGCAATGCCAACCAACACATTCTTACTACCACACATATTCTTATGGTTACGGCGCAGCATGATATTCAGAGCATCAGTTTTAGTTTTTTAGCAAGGGGGCAGAATCAGGAGCGTCATGAGTGTCTACGTCTTCAATGGTCCCTTTCATAGCTTCATTTCCTTCCATTAGCAAATTGCTGTAATATATATATATATTTCATCGGCGTAAAGGTCCATATTAAACACAGTCCATTTGAAACATCTCGTAATCCTCATCCTCATGTATGCGTATCCAACAGAGACTACTTGAAACAATTTCGATCCACTTTCATATCACCTTATTTTTGCAGTCCTCCCCTTTCAATATGAATATGTATACTTACATAGCCGACGCTGCCATTGTATTAATTGTCGGCGGCAGTGAATGCCGTTTCCGCTGACCGTTTTCGTCTTCCGCGCTGTCATCGGGCGATTCCTCCATCGTGACGCTACCTTGAATACGTCGCTTCGCTTCTTTCTTATCTTCCTCCGTGATGTCCTGCTCATCCTTGCGCATATCGGGTGTCCACTGGGGTTGGTTGGGCAAATGTCCAACAGACATACCAACTCGGATCTATCACATGCCATATTAGCATTTTATCACTTCACATCAATCAATCAATCAATCAAAGCAAGGGCTTACCAATGTCTCCAAGGCGCCGTTTGAATTGTCCACCAAATCATCATCGAATCTCATCTTGCCTGGCTCAAACAGCAACAGTATTGTGCTGCCACCAAACTTAAAGTATCCGAGTTCTTCTGCACGCCTGACGCGCTCGCCTGGCTCACGTGTGATAACCGTGCTGCCAACCATCATGGCACCAACACAGATGACCATCACGCGTCCATGTACTTCACTGTCAATCGGCACAAGGACCCTGACGTTCTCGCCGTACACGTCCAACGCAGATCGGATTGCCATGGGGTTGACTGTGTAATATTCACCAGAAATAGTGATGGGCTCACCCATGACTCCGTCAACCGGAATATGGAACCGATGATAATCTTGGGGAGCCAGTCGAAAGATACCCAGCGCTCCACCTTCAAACCGAGCGGCATCATCTGGATAGGCATCACCGAGCAGTCTCTTCATATTGAATTCGCGGCCCTTGACCCATATTTTGGTGGCTTGGGTGATGCTATTGAAAACAACACTTCGGCAATCTGCAGGCGATACAATGATACCAGGGTTGTCAGGTGCTGAGCATGGACGAGCACCAGGCTTTAGTGCGCGGTAGAAGAACTCGTTAAAGTTTTTGAATTCTTCAAGCGACAACAGGACCTCAGACATATCAAGACGGTGAAAATCGATAAACTTCTCAATCTCGTCTCGTGAGGCGGGATCATCAAACTTCTTGCCCTGTTTGACACTGAGGTTCTTCAGCATCCTCCGAACTATTGACAAGTCAGTCAAAACTGTAATTTGCAAAAATATCTATAGATCGTCTCACTTCTTTTGTTTTCCATATCTCTAGACTTGAGGCCTTTATAAAGAAGTCGAATGCCCAGTCTCACATAAACACTCATCTTTTCCTCATTAATCTGGCCTGTGGTTCGGTCCTGGACGAGGATATTGGCTGAGTTGGCTCCCAGCTTATAACCACCATACGAAATCTTGGTAATAACCTTGGAGTACCATTTTCGTTGGGCCTGGCTAGCCGTCACAAAGCCTCCCATGAGAACTGTATTAACTTGGCGCCAGTCCTGACTGGCGCAGGTGGCAATGTGAGTAACAATGTCTCCATCGCTACGCTTGTTCAGACGGGGCTGGTGACAAATTGGACACTCCCTAATCTCGACAACATGCTCTTCTTTGGAGTCCTCTTTATCAAAATAACCCTCGTCCCCATCGTCACCAGGAGTATGGAGTTCCGGGATTGGACTTGTTCCGGTAAGTTGCCCAAGAGTGAGCTGAGGGGTTGATGAGCCCGAGGCGTTGGCACTTTGCTGTTCGCTTGATTCACCAGACTCATTAGAAATTCCGAGACTCTTTACTCCTGGCACAATCCCTTTGATCTTTTCAGCAACCGAAGGTGGTGACTTGCACTTTGATTGAAGTTGGTCCTCCAGACAAAGAACGGCTTCATCAAAGGTCAGTTCCCACGAATCTTCGTTGTCGGCCGCTTTATGGGGGAAGCGCTGGAAGAAGCTATCAATGGTGGAATCTTTGAGCGTGGATCCAAGAGTATCCAGCATCGTGCTAAGCTCGATTCTACTAATGAGCCCACTTTCATCCGTGTCATACTGTTTCAGCAATGCACGCCAGAATTGCTGTCGGAGAGCAGTATATGGCTTGTACCTGGCTCTCAGATAGATGACAGGACTGTGTTTGCTTTCCCATTTCTCCAGATTCTTCATCTTCAAGGGCAAGGCATATTCGATAAAGTCGGCATCTTCCGGGTCCACTACCGACTCCAAGGTATCGATGGGGGTGTTTCCAAGGGCATTATCGCCAGGTACCAACAAGGAATTGGTAGTCTGTGATTGGTTCGAATCATTGGGTGTAGTCTGGGGAGGAGCATTATTGCCAGAGCCATTCTTGGATGCTTGTGGTCGAAGCATTTTTGCCAGGCTTGTGGAAGACGAAGAGCGAGATACTCCCAATCGCTGTAGCCGAGTTCGGGCAGCTGTAGGGGCTTGCTCAGGAGGGTCGCGGACTTCGTACAGACCAGTCTCCGGGTTTGCTTTAGGTGCTTTTTCAATCAATCCTTGAACAGGTAGGTTGCATGAAGCGATGAAGTCGTTTCCAGAATATTTGTCATGATCAATGACAGTAAATCCGAATGAATAGGATTGCTCATGTCCCTGGATGGTAAAGATCATCTTCTCATTAAACACCGGATTGAGATTATGGCGAACGCGTCTGGTACGGTATGTCTTCTTGCCAAGGGATGCTACAACAAACGGGTCCATGTCGAAACCAGTCCGGGTCAAGTTATGCTCCGGTGGAAGATCGGTGATCTTGCAGATTTCCAGGTATATAATACCGACAACATCCGAGTCACCGTTGGTAAAAGCATAAGGATTATCGCGCCTCTTCTTTTTCAAGCCCTTGATTCTAAGCCGTCGTCTCCTTTTCTCAGCCGTCTCAGGCTTTGAGGGGTCTTCCGCATCCTCCGGTGTCTCCTCGTCAAGCTCGGTAAGTTCTTCATCGTCATCGTCATCTCCAAGTCCTTCTGGGTTAGATGATGTCGTAGCAGACCGCGAAATTCCGCTGGGCGTCAGTAGTGGGGTCGCCGATGGTGTAACGCTCCGGGACGAGCCGACGGCAACGGTTCCAATAAGAGTGTAGAATTTCTCAAGCAATTGCTGGGGCGGGATAGATGGATTTGTGTTATCGAGTAAAGTAAATTGAAGCTGTACTTCGCCAGAGACAATGCTTGTCTTCTTGCCAGGACGTTTGCTCTTCAGCGGATACCATCGTGGCTCTTGTTCTGTTTTTTCGTTCTGGAATATTTCCTCGAGCGCAAGGTCAAACTCGCCCAGATAGTCCTTGCCAAAACGGTCCTTATCCCAGCAAATAACATCGAGGACAAGACTTTGGACGGAGTTTATGGGGAGCTCTTCGATAACATTCCATTCTGGGTTGAGGGTCTTGGGGACGGAGTGTGTGGCGACACGAGCATCGCCAAGCGTAAGGACCAGGTACTAGATTGCAAACATGCAAGTGTAAGTCAAAGTTGTAAATTTGGTGAGATTGCAGCTTGTAGTGTTCGTATTCGGGGAGAGAGAAGGGGGGGATATCGGTGCTTGTGTCGTTTTGGTGACGGCCGGCGCTGTGTGCCTACTCACCGGATCTGAAGTGCCTCCACGATCCTTGGCTGCCAGATTTCTAGCCTGTTCAACACAACAAAACGATTAGCGCGAATTGCCCTCCAAATACTAGTAGTGTTTGACTCTGATGAAAAAGCAAGCAATTGCAAGACATTTGTTTACCTTTAGAATGACAACCTTGAGGGCAAGCCCAAGAGCTGCATCCCCCGCGGGGCTGGAACTGTCTTTGGACCGCATTGGACTGTCGCTTCTCGAGTTGTTACCTGAGGAAGGTGAGGTTGAAAGAAGGCGATTTGGTATGATACGCATCGCAGGAAATATGATGGTTGTGCAAACTTGGGCGGGTAGAGAAAACTACACACGTCCAAGTTGCTTTACACTTGTGAAAGGTCTCAGAGAGGACGTGCTGGGGAGCTGGAGCTGATGAAGGGTGGGCGGTGTTGACGGTGGTGACGACAGAGCTACCGTGGGCACACACACTGTGTTGTGTTGCGGCTGACTTATTAGTAGCAATTCGCAATCAATGAATGGCTTTTCTGGCTTGCCTCATGGGCTAACTTGGGTTTTCCACGGGCTGTTTTTGACTTCTATGAACCGTTTGAAGAGGGAACCAATGCCTCCACCTTTTTTTTGCGAAAGAGAGTAGGTGAATGCATACCCTTGCATTATTATGATTAAACTGTAGGGGGATAATACAGAGCACATGTATAGGTAAGTATTTGTATGGAGGGGGAAAAAATGCCGTAGGAGATAATGGGAAGCTCAGTCAGTGGTCAATGGTCGATGCTACTCTATTTTTCTCTCTATATGTATGTATGTATCCGTAGGTACTCCATACACCCAACCCAACATGCATGGGGGCAGAATAGGTACATACAGCAGCAGCATCATTGAGAATGAGGCTCCGTAAAGAAGCGGTTCAATAAATAATTCTTTGGCCTTCTTTTTCTTCTTTTTCTTCCTATTATTACTATTTTTAATCCGCTGGCTCATCTCTCTCCTTGCCCCGACAAGCCCTTCTATTGTCTTTATTATTGTCCACACACATTCGATACGTAGTTCAGAGCCTAATGTGTGCACTGTGTTGATGTAATCATCGAAATACTGTGGATCGACTCGGCATGTGGCAACCAATTTGTGTTGCCTTCTGACGTTATTGCAGACAGACTCGATCTGAACGGATACAGAGAACCCGGGTAAATATACATCCATGTTTCCCAATCATTTCATTATATCTCTCATACTGGAAACCTGGTTGCTGTGACACAGGCCACAACAGCACCATCCTCTTCTGGAGGCATCTGTCCGATGAGACACATTCTTCCAAGTGAGGGGCAACGTTGAGCCGCCACTACAGAATACTGCTGCAGTGCTTTGAGTGCCTACACCATCCCTACATCCCTACATACAAGTGAGATTGCCTCTTTTGGGTAGTCTGGACAGCGGGGTTGGAAATGGCATGTGAGCTCTCCTCAAAGATGACTTATCCGTTCACGGATTGTGATATTCAGGCATGGTCCTTGTTGTCTAGAACAGCCTTTGTCGAGGTCACAAGATATCGTCCACCGCCATGCCTCAAAGCTGAAATTCGTCGAGCAAGTCTTGTTCAAGCATATCTATGTACTGTACACTACCGGTTGAGTACCGAGGCATATATTTGACGGCAGCTGTAGCACATGCATGTCATCGGACTCGATGCTGCATTGTGAAACGGGCACTTGGCGAATCACTGTTGCAGTCTTGGACTCGAGAATGCGGAGGTAACACAGCCAAGTGGACAGGTTTTGGATAGGTCTTCTGCAGGGCTGGTCATTCATAAGATTAAATCTTGGCTCCCTCCCAGCAGAATCATAACAGCAAGCTGAAGAACTTTTTTTTCCCCTACTAGGCAACCAACACAGATGAATCACCGCTAATTTTTTAAACTGTTTAAGAGATGGTATTCCTGTATTCGCATGTTGGGATGTTGTCTGATCTTCTTGTCTTTGGCACTAGTAGCAGGATCTTGCTAAAGATTTTTGTTATGACGTAGAGACTTAACTGAGCCAACACTTCTTATACGGAATGCTAACCTAGAGGGCGAATGCTGAAGCGAAAGAAGGTGGAAAAGCCGGTATTACATGCACGTGGATACATGATTCAAACAATCTTGTCAACTGGGAATTGCCAAATGTTCAATGATTTTCATGTGACGATTCCATATTGAAGGGTTTGTTGAAACAAGTACTTGCTGGTTCCCAGTGTCATTTGCCCAGTCTTCGTTGTCATTTTCTCAACTCGAAGCAATAGTCTAGACCTGCTAGCCAAGAACACACAGACACGCGACAAAGACGCGATCGTAGTGAAGCACGTGATGAATGGAGAAAAATGTTGAGGAATGTAATTTCATTCCCCTGTCTTGTAGGAATTGGGAAATAACTGGGTTAACTCAATACGAGAAGTGGAGTACCAATCGATTAAACGAGAATGCCATTGTCAATCCATTATTATTGGGGATGGATGGATGGATGGATCCATTAGCATGAAGTATGTGCGGAATACTTGTAGTTTATAGGTGCTTGGATAAACAAGCCATTGGCGATAAGCCCTCGGCATCTCACAGGCTCGTGCCGAACAGAACCCCTTCCGTCCATGTCATTTACACGTTTCTCTGCATACCTAGAACATGCTTATTTGGCATGTTTGTCATGTGGAAATTGCCAGGTATCTGGCAGGTCATGCGGAGTAGAGACATTGGTGTTGAAGAGTAACATCTGGCTCCAGTACCAAATGATAAATTGGTACCCCTATCTTTGCATGGAGTCACGCCATTTTTTCCAATTGAGACCTATATGCGAGTACGAGCATACCAAGTACCTCCACAGGATCCTTTAGGCTCTAGATGAAGCGCCATGTTGGAACTTGAAATTTGATTACTACCACTTAAAGTAAGTACGTACAAGGTATTACAGGGTACTAAGAAACCTGGGGCAGTCAGGCCAGCATTTCATTGATGCCAGATCAGTAACTCTCCCCTCGTCCAACTTTTTCAAATTTTGCCTCCCCTCCCCCATACTTTTCTATTTGTGCGTGTGTGTTTTCTCTCCCACTTCTTACCTGCGCCGACTTTGGAACGAACTGCTCTACGCATAAAGACCAAACGCGTCTTATCCATTCAAAAGCCAGCATCTGAACCAGGTTGTTATCGTCAGCAGACGCCCTTGCGCTATTCGGAGCTTCCGTTAGGCTGGTTGGGCAAATCGAACTCAGGAACCCAACGAACCACAACCTTTCTACAAAAAGCACTAAACCCGTCATCATGTCATCGCCATCGGGCTCTTCACACAGCAGCAAGCGTAAGAGGAATACCGCCATTTTGGGTGACGATTCCGGCGCCATGCTTGATGGCGTTCAACAGCCATCGTCCCGCGATGCCTCGGGCGAAGAAGGCGATACTACAGCTCCAGAATCCAGTCGGCACATTCGACGAAGCTCCAACAGCGTTGGTCCAAACCCTAAGCGACAAAGGGCCAACTCTGAGCGAGCTCTCGAGAATGCCGACAATGCTTTAGACCCTGGTGAGCCCAGTGACACCACTGAAGCCAGCATCGACATTGCTGAGAGGGTTGGTCGCAAAGGCCGAAAGACTACAGCCAAAGACACTGACGAGGGAGGGAAGATAACCATGCCACCACCTCCCATTGGCAAGATGACACACCCCGTTGGCTACAAGACAAACTCACCACCACTCGGTCGCCCCGTGAGAGTCTACGCTGACGGCGTCTTCGATCTGTTTCACCTTGGGTAAGTTTTGATCGGATCGAGACCAATACATTCCTGCTAACATAACTCTCAGACACATGCGTCAACTTGAGCAGGCAAAGAAGGCCTTCCCCCAAACGACCCTTGTCGTCGGCGTTACAGGCGACTATGATACACACAGACACAAGGGATTGACAGTCATGTCCGCAAAGGAGCGAGCCGAGTCCCTTCGACACTGCAAGTGGGTAGACGAGGTGATTGAGGATTGTCCGTGGATTGCCACAATTGATTTCCTCGAGAAGCACCGTCTCGACTACGTCGCCCACGACGATTTACCATATGAGGCTGTTGACTGTGATGACATCTACCAGCCCATAAAGGAGGCCGGCAAGTTTTTGGTCACTCAGAGAACAGAGGGTGTCAGTACCACTGGAATCATTACAAGGTGAGAAAAGTTAGAAATCGTTGGCACTGAGTCGTGACTGACCTATATACACACAGAATCGTGCGTGATTACGAAAAGTACATCAGCCGACAGTTCAAGCGTGGTACTTCACGACAAGAGCTCAACGTCAGTTGGCTCAAGAAGAATGAGATAGACCTCAAGCGCCATGTCCAAGATCTGCGCGATAACATCACAAACAACTGGACTACTACGGGCCAGGAACTTAGTCGAGAATTGAGACAGTTCTGGCCAGCCAGCCGACCTCAGAGTCCCGCGCGACTTGGCGCTGCTAATGACAGCCTGCGATCGCCAACAACTCCAGGGGCCGGAAACCAAAAGGAGTTTGTGACTGGTTATGCCCTCGGACTGGTCGGTGGTGTAAAGTCATGGGTTCGTGTTCCTTCCTCGCATCCCATTTTTTCCCTATCAGAGTATCCAAGCTAACATGTTTTCCAGATGACCAAGAACCGGAGGACAGTGACGGATAGTCAGCCAGTGAGCGATGATGATTCTGAAGAGAGTGATGGCAATGGAAGGCAAGCAAGGCCAAATCACTCAGTGCCCACTGCTAGCAGAGCCTAGACTTATACAATGCTATTTTTATGTAACTTCGTAATTTTGATGCTGAGGACCTTGTAAGATACGGAATGTTGGCGAATGGGAGGCTATATCGGATCAAATGGTTAATTCGTGGTAATAAAGGGAGTCGGTGGTCTGTTGGCATGAGGGTTCGGTGGGCGGTTCCAAAAATAAAAGTCTTGTGCTTCATCGTGTTTGTTGATTCTCGTCTCATTGTATTGTATTTATGCGCCAGCTCGTATCGTACATATGCCAAGCAGATTTCCCCTCGTTTCTCAGTAGGCTTTCGTACAGCGAGCAGACGAAGTTCGGCCCTCAATCAATCGGGGGGCCACCGTTCACTTGAGGCACCACGTCCAACCTATATGAATATGGCGGTGCATCGGAATTTTAAAGCTCAGTCAAGGCAGACAGACCTACGCATGGTTTGATTTGATAATTTCCTTGCGGCTCAGGTTGGGAGATTGAGCCTTGTGGGTTGTACAGAGGGCCTGTTCCTTGGCTGGACAGGAGCGAGTACTACCACCACCATGTCATGGTCCCTGGTCAGGTCGCAGTAGGGACGGGAATCTATGATCTGACGTAGATATTGGTAGATCTGACCGAAGAGCATCCGAGGATGCCATCCAAGATGTCGCTGGCATTGTGTGTGTGTGTGTGTGTCGGCCATGGTCGTGAGGAGCAAGGCTGGGAGGATGTGTTCCCACCCAATCCAACCAATGACCGGCTCGACAGCCTGGCCTCGGATGCTGCCCAACGATTCCTCCTGTTGACCTGCCTTGTTTGTCCAAATAGCGAGACAATCCCATTGTGCGTCTGCCCAACAGCATGCGTCCAAACCAATATCAGGGTATCGATTCCCACAATCCATTCATATATAGAGTAGCCAACCTCTGACTTCTAATTAGATACACTTAATTTACACCCATGGTGTGGCCTGCGTCTGTTGGAGCCTCCTCCCCCCTCCGTGCGTCCAACAACCGTCTGATGTATATCACCATGCATACCTAACACGCAGGTCAGAAGACAATGGAACGATTCTCTCGCATATGCAGGTGGCGTATATGCAAATGAATTTGAAATCACGATGGAATGCAAACACGAAATGAATCCTGCGATGATGTATATTACTGCGCTTTCGTTGGTTGGACGAGCCGCGCTTCTATGCATGGGATGGCTGGGCGGTGTTGGATGTTGCACATAGATAGAATGCATCCGTACATAGATCCATACAACATTCATAACATGCCCTGGTCGAGTACAGTAGTATTCGTACGACGTCTAAAAATATCCCGGCAGCTTAAGAATGCGGGGAGGATTTTCAAACACAAACGAAGTCGTATTTGCCCGTTACTATGGCTGAGACAAAGGAAAATAACGTGAGACCAAATGCCGGATTAAGCGCGGGCGACGTAGCATTCTCGACTGTAACGAGAGCCGGTGAGAGCTGTAATTGGTATGTGATTCTTTTTCTCTGATGTGATGCCGTAATGATTCTAAAGTCTCACTCGGCCAATAGGGTAGTTAGGTAGGTCCGACGCCTTTTGGGTGATTGTTTACTAATTCAACATATGTCCATTTCTGGATGGGGTCATTCTTCTCGATGATTCAGCGTGAGATGTTGGGCGGGCAGTGCTTCTTCCTTTCCTTGTCTGGGTCATGATAGTGGGTGGTGGGATAAGCGCCGGTGTGAGCCAGGACACACTTGGACTACTGCGTAACAAAAGAAAAAAACAAAAAACAAAATCCCGCCAGTTTGTTCAAGCTATGAGACCTGCAGGAAACGTGGGTTGGACGGGGGATGGCTTGCTTCCCTTTGGCATGTGCATGTGCTTGGTGTCTAACCAAGGATGAAGAGGAAGAAGAGGAGGAGGAGGAGGAGGGCAAGAGGGAGGGTTGTATTGGAGCCCCATGGATGCAGCGCAAGTGTTCACCTTTATTTTTTTATTTCATTTTTTTTGTGTTAGATGCGTGCAGTGGCTCATCGTGCATTGAGCGTTGGGAATCCATGGATAGGTTACCATATGTATATATGTATAGACATTTGAGACATACATGCAATCTAAGCAGCACACCACCACCCAGCTCGCCCACTCACAGATGCATCCTGACACACACCTTGTCCACGCACGCACACACGCACACACGCACACGCCCAGGCGCAAAGAGAGAGAGAGAGACAGAGAAAAAGAAGAAGAAAAAAAAAAAAAAAACTCGCACAAACTGGCCAAGCACACCGAAACCCCTGTTGTTTGGGAACAGTAATAGCAGGGATGACCAACGACGCTTGTGGGGTTGATCGCCTCTTAGTTTCACCCTGAACTGAATTTTCTCTTCTCAGGCCCTTCTCAGGCCCTTCTCAGGTCCTTATCAGCCATAGTCATCGGATGTCTGTGGAAGAGGGAACTGAAGAGAAGATCCCATCTTGTGGCTTTCAGTGCTGACATAATGAAACAAGCTTTTTTCCTTTTTTTCTTTTTCGTTCCAATTGAAGGGGAGGGGGAGGGGAGGGGAGGGGAGGGGAGGGGAGGGAGCTACTATTGAATTAAAGGGTTGCAAGAAAGAAGGGAGAGAAAAAGACTTCAGCCCCCAAAACGGCTCGCTAGCCCCCAAACTTCGCCAACGGCCGTGCTTCTTCATCTCAACGGGCCGCAACGTGGGAAAGACAAAGACCCGAATGCTCCGGCACTGTAAAGGACACACAAGAAACATGACCCAGCCCGTTGGGCCAACGAAAGACATGGATATAGCGATCCAACGAGTGCCACTGGGATGGGGATGGGGGGAACCGGGGGGGGGGGCAAAGATCCAAAGAAAGGGCTTTCCTTCTTCTTTCTTTGCCTCAGAATGTCTCTCGTGACCAAACATGACATGACAGCCTTAGGTATCGATACAAAGATTCGGTTTTCTTACATCCATGATGGGCGTTTTTTTTGCTCGTTGTACCCTCGTTCGGTCGCAAGATGCGCACGGATTCGATAACGGGGTAAAAAGAAACAGACCATCCATCCCTCGGGTCCTTTTTTTTTCTTCTTCCTCTTCTCCCCCTCTCTCTATCTCTTCTGAGTATCAGACTGCTGTTACGAAAAGGGAGGAGGAGGCGGCGGCGGCAGACGGAGAAATCCTCGCTATTCAAGCCCAACCATATGGGACGCCAAGTTCCGAGACATACCAAGTGAAAATATTTTGTTTAGCCTGAGATGAAGGGATTTTCAGCGCTGGCTATCACTCACTAATGAATTTTGATGCAGTTTTTTTCTGTTTTGGCTTCGCGCCTTGGCTTCTTCCCCAAGTTTCTTGGCCAAGAGAATAGATAGACACACTCACCCCCCCCTCTCATGGATTCCCCAAGTACGACTGGCCCTCCCTCTTCGTCAGCAGGCGATGACGATGCAAAATAAATTGATCCTGTGGATAGTCGGGTCCCACGGAGCGGGCCATTGCCTCGTGGAGTCATGGGCCCCATGCTCACAATTGCATTCAAGGAGGGTTACACTGTAACACCACCCTGGTGGCCCAGCACGACGTCAGCTCTCTGCAGCTTGGGATACTGAGCCCTCCTCAGCTTTTGCTCTTTGGTTGTTTGGCCAACTGGGGTCCTGCTGGTATTGGTGCGGCACGCAGCCGCCATTGTCAAAGCTTCTCAGCCCCCGGTACTTTACTTCAACGTGGCCGTCGCAAGCCAGTTTCAAAAGCAACCATACCATCTGAGGCATAGAAGAAGCTTGTTGACCGAGGAGTGTCCCTGTCGGCTGTTTCAAAAAATCTCAGTCTTTGATCTATTGCATTTTTGACGGGTTTATGAACGGATGAACTGGTGGTCCAGACGATGGATGGCTTTTTCTCCTAAATCTCCCCTACGAACCGCTCCGGTAAAAAACATATTGATGTCGAGAACCATTTCCCGGGACCGCCGATAGCAGTTGGCCTGGCTTCTTTGGTGGCGTTGGTCCTTGGTGATGAGATGAATTTCCTGCGTGTGATTTGACCGTCGATCCGTGACCTGCACAAAGTATTGCCTGCTGGGAGGACCTGCTGAGCTGGCTTGGCTGGAAGGGCTTTCGAGAACGAGAAGCAGCCGGAAGCCTGCTTCAGGCATATTCCTTTCAATGGCCACATGCGCATCTATTCAAACCTGCATACCTGCAATTTGGCAGCTGCCACTTGAACCAAGAAAAATAACATGCCCTTTTACAAGGTACATGATCCTTTACCACTATTCGGGTTCCTACGGAGGTAGAGAGTGAGAAGAGAGAGCGACGGCCGGATGACTACGAAGGGGCTCGAGCGAACTAGAGTCCCCCCCCCCGACTCTTCTTAGATGGCTTCAACGAGGAATATTTCGGTCGGCTTTTGTTAATGCCTATCACGGACAGACACACCGAGTGTCTTCCTCTAGGGAGTTCCTCTTACTGTATGAGAATAGATGCTTAACACACGCGCATTCCAGAACTACCGCCGCATTCTTTGTGGGGAATATATGGATCTGTGTTGCAGCCATAAGCTACATTTACCTGTGAAAGGCAAATAATAAGATGCATTTGCAGACATAAAAAAAAAGAGAGCAGAACTCAAAGTTGCGCTCAAAGGGAGTTCTTCTCAAAATGGAAGACTGAAGCGAACCGGAATTTGCCATCTTTGACTACTCGCCAGCCAGTTCGTATGGTTTATTCTTGGACGGGAGTACGGATCGGACGGTCAGTGGTCCAAGGGCAATCAAGGTAAAAACTGAACCCCACCGCCGTCGGATTCGTGTTGAGAAGCCAGCCCACGTTTCTTCTCCCCCCCCTTGCAACTCGCCTGTCCCCTGCAACTTTGGACCAAGCGCATAGCGTATCTAGTGCCACTCACATCATTTTATGGACAGTGACTAGGGGTCCTATCCCACTGTCCCACCCCTTGGAAAGAGGGCTTGAGACCAACTGGCTGGTTGGGTCCCAAGAAGCAATGTCCCTGTCTTCAACGGTGGGAAGTGGATAGGAGGGGGGATGAATGCGCAGGCAAAGTCTCAGACCAGACACAGTAAACTCCTCCTCCCTCATCCAAGGCTTCCTCGTCCTCCCACTATGCTCCGCTTCCTCGAGATCCACCAAATGTTTCCATCTGCTCGGCTCCACCGAGCTGGGACATTGACGCCATACCCGCGCAACCACCCCCTTGTTGCCATGTTTTTACGCATTCCTCCCGCTTGGCGATTGCATCTCCCTTCATTACCCACAAAGATGCACACAGCTGGGTCTCAAACAGCCGTTGGAAGTGGTCCTTGATGGGGAAGAGAATATGCGTCGCTGTTTCAGCCTCTATTTGTGAAGATGTGTTCCGAATCTAATTATATCTTCAGCCACGGGTTCCAGTCGCATCCCATCACAGCACCGCACAGCACGGCACTATACTGCACTGCACGGCGGTCTTAGTCAGGCGGACGATTTACCTGATGCGCAGTGGTGGATTCTTTTTTAGGGATTATGGGATTATGAGCATTACAATGACTTTTTTTTTTGTGCGCGCTCATCAGCAGAGGGAGAGAGAGTGTGTGCGTGTGCGTGTGCGTACTGCTGTCCTCTTTTTTGTTAGTCTCGTCCAGACGGGCGAGCAAAGGGCTTTTCTCACCCCTCCTCCACCAGCTCCTCCAAGCTGCAAACTGCAAACTCCGCGCCAATTATATGCTTGCACAAACACAACACTCGCAGGACCACCGTCTGTACGGAATTTTTTAGTTTATACCCCGGCCCTAGTTGGTTCGTTGGCCCTACGCCTCCCGCAAGGCCCAACCACGCGACGAAGTCTCCACTACCTCGCGTCGGTCAGCCTTGACTGGGTCCAGCCAGCTTCTCAGTCTTGACTCTTATTGAGAGGGAGAAGAGGGAGGGGGGTGCGAAGACGCAGATTAGCTTCCCCAGCAAGTCCCAGCACCAAGCTTTGCCAAGTACCAAGTTACCTTGCTAGCAGGCTGGAGCTGATTGCTCTCGACACCGCTTATGGCTGCAGGGCTCGCTTTTTCTTCTTGGGAGGACCTTGTCGTTTACATGGTTTTACATGCACCCCATGCTCAGCTGCCAGCCTACGGCTCGTCATGGCTCCGGGATCATGGTTTCATGCTTCACCTCAAACAACGTTCGGCTGTGTTGGCCGTCATTACCCTGTCACCACCCATTTACCACACACGCACACACTTACAATGGCCCTATCTCTCAACTCGTCTGCGCCCATTCTCCTCTACTTACTATTGCTATTACTACTTCTCACCGCATCCCGGCAATGCTTAGTTTATGCTCTATATTCGCCTCACTGCTATCGTTACCGGGGAACTGCAATCTGATTCACGAGGCTTAGACCAGGCGGGCAATCCTCTTCCTCCCCCTACCCATCTGAGCACACAAATCATTCTTTCTATTTCAGCCTTTTCGTCTCTTCTACATCAACACCCCCATGGTTCTTCTCTCTTCCATGATCCCGAAAGATCGATATTGAATACCCCGTGATCTAATACGAACTCTTGTTTACAAAAGAGTTCACCTTCAGCCAACCGGGCTGTGTATACCAAATCGGTCTTGTGCTTCGCGACCCCTTCCCGCCAGCTTATTACTGCGTCTTATTCTTCTTTAATACCAACCGCCATCCTCCTCCCTCCTCTCTTGACTATTCATCATGGGCAGCCTCAGGAATATCATGAACGTCGATGACGACCACATCGACTCACATTCCATAAGAAGGGATAGAAGATCCGGCTCAAGATCTGCCATGGAACAAGACCCATCAATGTCTATGCCCAGATATTCCGGTCCTGTCGACTACTCAACAACTCAGTACTCCTCTCGACGAACCTCACCTCCATACTCTCTTCACTCTTCAGCTCTACCCCTCGGTCACTCCAGTCCTACAGGCAGCCGTCGGAGGAGCAATACCAGCACAGATTCCATGGAGTCTGCTTACAGTCACAGCCAGGGCCACGCAAACTCATACTCAGCAGCACCCATCAGACCAATCATGCCTGGCGGAGCCACAGGAGAGGCTCCAGTCAAGCTGACGCCCATTACTGGAAGAGTCAGCCGTGCAAAGAAGGGTGTTCCAGTTCACACTTGTGAGGTCTGCCGGCCACCAAAGGTATTCCATCTTATTCCCCCCGCACTCTGAGGTGAGAACAGGCAGCTAACATTCACTCAAGACTTTTACAAGAGCCGAGCATTTGAGGTTTGTTCACTCTTATTCTCATTGCATCTCATTGTACTGACCTTTCCAGACGACATCAGTTGAGTCACCAGCCTCCTGAGTTGGCCTGCACTGTCCCAGGTTGTGAGAAGGTGTTCCATCGCAAGGATCTCCTTGAGCGACACCAACAGAGACAGTAAGCCCTTCCAATAAAACCATGACTGACAAAGCAGATGTTTTAACTCGAATATAGTGAACAGGATGAGAAGTTGAACAAGGACATCGGCCAGTCGTCGAGACGATCGTACACCACTTCGAGCCCCAGTCGAGGTTACGGAAACTCACCACCGATGCAATCGCTACAAATGCAATCCCCTTTCGGTGGACCGACTTCTGGCGGGGTTAGGTCGATTCCGGAGGTATCAATGTCCTCTGGCCACTGGTCGGTCAGCAGGTCGAGCCATGGAGGAAACCCGATGTCTTCACCTCACATGCGAGAGGCACAGAACGCATATCATTTGGGGGAAATCAAGAGTGAATACGTTGTTGATTCGGTGGCGGGCCTCCATGCTCCCAACGCCAGGCTGGTTCCTGGATACGATGAGCCTCGTTCCGCTGCTGACATGGGAGTACTGAACACAGTTCCAGATCTCTGCATGTCTGATCCCGTATCCTCTAACCTTCCATGGGCTGACGGTGCTGGCTTGCCGTCCTCTGCCTCCGGAAGCACCTACTCTACTCCGCCCTCAGACCAACATCCTCCGAGCCGAACCCCAAGCGCTGAGTGGACTGGACACATTTCTTCCTTCCCTACCTCATCCAGCCCTATCATCGCCACTGGGGGATACCCTCTCTCTTTCGGGTATGCCACGACTCCCCCGCAAGTTTACGCCACCATCTATAGCGATGCCATGGGTCTTCCCCTCCCAGGCTATGAAGATAGCACTCCCCTCTATGGCCCTCATATTCTTGACAACACAGTTCGTAGCCTGTCTCCGCAACTGCTCGTGGGCCAGTCATCTGAGACTTTAGTTACAGCACCAGCTGCACTGCACTCGGATCGACTGATGTACCCACGCGCCCTTAGCCGCGAGCCCGTGGATGCCCTGGGTCTGTTTATGACCCATGATATGATGTCAGTGAACTTGAATCGAGAGGCTCGAAGCGCGATTCCAGCTTATCTTGAAGTTTACTGGGACAAGGTTCACAGCATGTACCCAATCATTCATAAGCCGACGTTTGAGAATGCCTCGGACATGATTCCTGAGCACCTTGACATTCTTCAGTGCGCCATGGCTGCCGTTGCAACTCAGTTCCTCGAGCACCAGGAGCACCGCAACAACGGGCATCAGCTTCACACCTATGCTTTGGATAAGTCAAAGATGGTAAGTGCATTGAGACAAATCTATAAGAAGACAAGTTGCTTACCCGAGTCTTACAGTACACCAACGCTCCCGAGTGGCCATTGCCCGTCATGCAATCCGTTCTCCTTTGTGAATACTATGCTCGTTTCCGAGGTCGCAACAAGAAGGCATATGAACCATCACTCCGCTTTGAAACTTTGTACCAAATGGTTAGTCCCCACTCTTCATTGTCAACTCGCCGTTCTTTGATATAGTGCTCTGTCTCTATCTATCTATCTATCTCTCCCTTTTTTTTCGCCAATCTTTATTCGATTGAATATCTATTCGTTTTTCTATCGATTTCAAGATTCTGCGATTTCTCTCTCTCTCTTTCTATTTGATTTCTTTTTCATGATTCGCCATAAGATGGGACTCAGTAACTCAACTCTTTTGCGACAGGTTATCAACATGCAAAACACTTTTGCCCCGAATTTGGCGGGTTGCAACGACTCCCAGCGATGGAAGATTTGGGTCGACATGGAATCGAGAAGACGTCTTCTTTCCGCCTGCTTCCTTCTTGATGTCCACGGAATGAGCTATCTCGAGCAGCCCCACGTCCGGACTCTTGGCCTGGATTATACTGCCCCTGAGACACTCCCCATCCCGTTGTCTATCAGCACCTCCCAGCTCTGGGACGCGCAGAACTTTCAAGAATGGAGCAACATGAACCATTCGGGCGTCATCTCTACCGTCGGAAGCACTCTCCTCGGCGAGCTCTCATCTGCGGATATTGCTGCCATTCCCGCTTTTGATGCGGCCCTCTTTCAGGCGACGCATGCCCTCCAGCTTCCCCAGAGGCAGTCACTCACAAAGGTTGATTTGCTGGAGGACGCCTCAAGTATGAACATCAACCAGTTCAACCTCGTCAACCTCTTCCCCTATTCACCCAGTGCTATGACTTACCTTGCTCTTCACCACACCCCGCTCCACACCCTCCTGTCTGTTTCGGGCGACAGTTGGGTCTTCAACAAGAAGGTCCTTCAAGCAAGGGACTTCATGGAGCATCAAAACCAGTTGAGGAAGTGGAGAGAGTCTGGAAGCGCCGCGGTCGCAGCTACCTTTGCTGCCCGCGCTCTTAGCCTGTTCCTCGGTTTGCAAATGTCCACTGGTGAGGACGGAAACGTCTTGATGACCGTCAACCTCCCGGGACACCAGTACAAGGAAATCTCAGACTTCTGGGGCGTCTACGTGTGCGCCCTCATCTGCTGGGCCTTTGGCCACGTTGGACCCTGCCGCACGGATGTGAGCCGGCCTTCCCGCAGCGCTGCCGTGCAGTGGATTGTGAGCGTTGCGGATATGCAGCCGGGACAGCTTCAAAACATGTCCGAGCGGGAGCGACAGGACGCCTCTGGTGCCGTCAGTCTTGCTCGCGCCTCGCTGGAGAGGGATTGTCTGGGCGGACGCAACATGTTGCTCGCTGATGCTCTTGGTGTTCTCAAGAAGCTCGAAGAAGGCGATAACTACAGACGATTCTAAATCACTATTATGACTTTTTTCTTGATGCTATTTTTCTTTTTCTTTCGTCTATCATCAGATTTGATTTTTTTTTCTTCTTTCTTTTTGGATATGGGTTAATCAAAAATGGTCCTTTCTTAATACGGTACTGTACGGTTGGGAACATGGAAAGGGGGGAAAAATTCAAGAGAGGGATGCATGAGACTCGGCGCAGTTAGGGGGGGACGGCGGGAAGGGAACTGGATGGCGACCGCGGTGGCAGCAGCTCATGGATTGAGCGTGGAGGACATCGCGATCAAGGCTTTTTCTTAATGATGGGAAAATGGACGAATTAACGATCCAAGACAAACAAACATAGGTTATTACTGGGATTAAAGAAAATAGGGTGGGATACGAGAAACGGTCCTTGGAATTGGGAGGGGTTCAGAACTGGGGGTTTGACTTTCTTCTTCTTCTATCAACATCATGTATTATTTTGTGGAACGTTAGACACGGGGTTTCGACAATGTATTAGAATAGTTGCAAATCAAAGCACAGTATCACTTTTTTCTTCAATCTACAATCTCCATCCTCATTTCAACCTCGCCGATGAAATAACAAACTTCTATCAAACCCATTTCTACCATTACAAACAATGGTGACAAAAATTCCCAGCGGATATTAAAGGGTTTTTCATTTACTTAGAAATCATTTCTTCTCTTTCTGTCCCTTTCCCCCCTTTGATTCTTCATCCAGATTTGTCTGTGGTTTTCTTTCGTAGAGCCAGAAGAAGAAAAACAAATAAATGGCATAAAACAAGGAATTCGAACAATCAAACCCTACCTCTTTTTCTTCCATCATTGCAGAGGCTCCCTCCCTCCCTCCCTCCTCCAAAAGTCACCTCTTCCGCTGATGCTATGGTATTGTACACAATCACCCCCTCCCTCATTCCCACAAGGAGAGCAAATGAAAATAGAAAAAAAGAGAAAAGAGTCCAAAATTTCCTTTCGTCTGAAACCTGGCTGTTTCTTGTTTCTCCCCTGTCCAATAATTCCTTCCTTCTTCTACCCGACTTCTTCCGTTTCGTCTTCTTATCGCGCATAGGGATGGAAGCCCCTGTTTCCACCTCTGCCGCCTCCACGATAGTTTGCCCCAGGCTTGCCAGCATTCTTCGGCCCTGTTGGGGCATTCGCCGGTGGTGAATGCTGGGGATCCGGTGTCCCTCCCTGGCCGGCACTACCGCCACGTCGGAAACCACCTTGGTTGGCATTCGGCTGAGGGTCGTCATACATGCCCTCCCACGAGGTCGGGGCACCGCCTCCTCCACCGCCAGCTCCACCACCCATGTTGTTACTGTATGCTCCTCCACCACCTCCGCCGTACCCACCGCCCCGGCCGCCTCTTCGGCCTCCGTGGGGGGCCTGTTGGGGCTGTTGCTGATACTGGTCGTAGTTATCGTATGCGCCCCCACCGTTGCCCTGGCCACCGCCCTGCTGCTGCTGCATCATCTGCTGTTGCATTTGTTGCATCTGTTGCATCATCTGGGGGTTCATATTTGCCATCATCTGTTGAGCCCCACCACCCCCGCGGCCCATCATCTGCTGCATCTGCTGCATCTGTTGCATTTGCTGCCACATGGCTGGATTCATAGGCATGCCACGGCTCATAGCCATCTGTGACTGCATCATGGCAAAGTACTGCTGCATGCGTTGGAAATACTGTGCCATGGCCTGTGGAGTCATGCCTGAGTTGTTACCAGCCATCTGCTGGCCCATGCCGCCTGAGCTGGCCTGCTCATCACCCTTTCTGAACTTGGTTCGCTTCGCCGCCTCTTCCTCTTCACGAAGATTACCCCTCGGCTGTGCCTTCTTGACTTCAATGGGCTTTCCGTGAATTTCCAGGGGAACGTTGATGCATGCATCCACCCCAGCCTCGCTCTCAAATGTCACGAAACCGAATCCTCTTGGCCGACCAGTGTCCTTGTCCATCATCAACGTAGCATCAACAACTCGGCCAAATTGAGCAAAGTACTCTCTGAACTCCTGATCCGTTGTCTCCTGGCTAACGCCGCCGACAAAAATCTTGCTGGTCTTCTCTTGTTCATCGCGAGGGATGGCCCTCTTGGGATCAATCTAAAGCCCAAGTATTAGAAGTTGGAAGAATGTTAGGGAACAAAATAGCTTACAATTTTACCATCCAAGAAGTGCTCCTTCACCATGACAATGTTAACCGTCTTGGCATCCTTGAATGTGAGGAAACCAAAGCCTCGAGATCGACCGGTGCTACTGTCTCGCATCACAGTGCATTCAACAACTTCACCGAATTGGGAGAAGTAGTCTCGAAGGGATTCTACTTATGGTTAGGAACCTCCGAAAATCATCCAGTGCTGAATCCGATAGCATAAAAACTCACGATCGGTAGTCTCCCAATTAAGTCCTCCTATAAACATTTTTCTAAAAAAAAATAAAGTGCAATCAGTGATCAATTCAATACGAAAGCATGGTTATGATGCTAAATCAAAATATTGACAAAACCAGATAGGGACTTGGTTAGGATGAGATGGTGACAGGCTAGTAATGTAGAGCATCCAGCCGTTCATGGGCCAGCTGCAGCGGTGAATTGGGAGCCATTCCGGGTCGATACACTTGTTGTCTGTTGTTTCGAATGGCAAATTGGCAGGCGGTTTGGGAGATCAAGCATCTATCCGCAAACCACGTAATTATGCATCAAAATGGCTTCCAAGGATTCCTCCACTCCGACGTCCTTGTGTCAGATGAATAGATGCAGGCTATGATAGGGGGGGAGGGCTCATTTTGATAGGTTGGCGTGCTCTTGGCTTCCAGATGGTCCCAACAGAACAGTGTTCAGTCCCTTTCCTATTACATGCCGTAATTAGGGATGAGATGGCAATATTGGTGGTGATTGCTGGAGCTACCGAGTCCAAGAGATATGAGACTTGACGAAACATCCCATGGGAAGACAGAGTGCAGCAAGGATGCAATGTGCCAGTCATGTTGTGTCGAATGATCCTTTCTTTCTTTCCTCTTCGTTTTTTCAGTGCTATCGTTCTGTCTCTGTCTCTGACTGTCTGTTGCTAGGTACGAGCTGACTCTGACTGCTACTCGATGTATCTTGCTACAGCCCCTCTAGAAGTGTATAGACTCCCATCGGGCTATCAAAATGATCTCTGCCACTGAGCTATGGAAGACAGAAGTGCCCCATTTGATGACGAGTGCCGGGTTGGTATCTCTGCTTGGCCACTATATCAGAGGGTGACCCCCAAGCCCCTAGACATAGAGGTCGCTTTTTCCCTTTGAAACCTCAGGTCCATCTTCTTCTTGAGATGTTGACTCAAGAAACGCCTTTGCTTGGCTCAACCGTCCACTTCCCAAGGTGATCATGATGTCCCACCAAATTGTTTTTGCTGACACTTTGCATTCTGGCTGACCAGGCCTCCATCTCCTGAGCCCGACCGTCCTCCCGTCCAAGATAAGCCAGCCAACAGAGCCCAATTACACCGAGGCCACTGGCTGTTGCCACCATCCCAGCAAAAGAAAAAGCGACACTAATCGCCGATGTTGTAGTAGGGAGGGGGATTGTACATTGATTCACAGATGCAAAATCACAATTGTTACAGTAAGGGGAACTCACCCGTCTTCTTTGGCGCTTGCTTTGTGAACTGTGCCGTACGGTGGGGTTGATGGCGCGTCATCATGCTGCCCAGCATGGCTCATGTGATTTGACGTGCCGCCGCCCAAGTTAAAGTCGACGTCGTCGTCATCATCGTCATCATTCATATTATCGTAGTCTCCATTCTCCTGTTCATGAATCGGCGCGGTCGATTCCAGCGGTTCTGGAACACTGACATCAGGTGCTTTGGGCGCGTTGGAAACTGGTGGCTGAGGAGCAGCCTTTGAGGTTTCGGTGTCCTCGTAGCTGCGCATCACGCGGTTAGAAAAGAACTGTGTCGCGTTCGGCGAAGTCCGTGGATAACTCACAGATCGGCAAAGAGATCGTCTTCGAAGTTCTCAGCATCCGCCATGATGAAAATTGAAGACGGCCAGCGACTCGTTGTTGAAAGGAGATGCCAAGGTGAGACAGAAGGCGCAACGGTGTTGGGCGACACACGAGGTGAATTTGAAACGATTGGCGACGTTCTGCCGAAGCCTCTGGCACAGTCAATACGAATATTCTAGAGAGTTAATAAACCATCAAGGTAAGAAATAGCAAAAGTTAACGTGAAGAGATTCTCAGGTCGTGATATGATTCTGTCAAAGTGGAGGTGGAAAGGTTGACTTGCAACAGGAAAATGCAGGTCCACCACCTAATAACTAAAGTACAAACCCCGTACCTACTTGTACTACTAGTACGCATCAGCCAACTAGCGTTTAGCTCAGGGTGCTGACTAAGGTTGCAGCACTAAGAAACCTTGGCACAAGCAAAAACAACAGCCCCGAGAGCGACCGCTGTAAGCACGCTAAACTTGGGAGGCTTCAGTGGCCTACAGCACCGTTACCCCGCCTGCAAGATGCCGAAGCTTGGGCATTAACGGAGCCCTGGAACCCTGCATCAACTACACTGCCTGCTGTCTAGTCAAAGTGTTTAGGTGGTGTTTAGGTGGTGTTTAGGTGTCCCCAATGGAATGAAACTAGACTGAGACAGGTGGACATCACAAGAACAACTGGTACCAAGGCCAACGAACCAGTTCATTATCTTACGGGGTCACCATAACCCCCAGACAAGAACTGACTCCAACCTCAGAGGCTCCAAAAGCTCACCACCACATAATGAGGCTTCATTTCTATCCTGTTGACGAGCCCTCGTGAAAATGTGGCCGTCTTCGGGAAGCAGCAAGAAGCCGGCCAATTCAGTAAGTTAAACAAATGGAGACTTTTTCTGATGTCGGATGCTATTCTTTGTTATCTGATGTCCCCCCCATGCCCTGCCATGTCTTGTCGTGTCGTGTCGTGTCGCAATAGACGACGGTGAAGCTGACTGCCCCACTGCCGCAGGAAATGGTCCAGGTCGGTATGTTGATGGATTCCCCTCGGTATCGCAAGCCATCAAGGCTATCTATAATAAACAATTGGAGGCTTGTCGCTGACTGAAGCATCTTCTGGTCCTGTGTTAGACCGGTCCGAGTATGCTTGACGATCCGATCCCGCATCACATCCCGTTATACCTAGGCCCTTCGCTGACAACATTCCCATGACAGATCTGTATCCCCGTTCTGGAGACCACCACCGTTACGAGAAAGCGCCTCTAAGAGAAGCGTTACCTCCCCGACACGACGGGATGCCTCCAACATAGTCGTTGGCGCAGCGTATTCCCACGCCGATGTCCTCAAGTTCGACTCCTTGTATGTCGCCCGCCACGCAGCTCACCCCCACCATCTTATACACCCCATCACTGACTTTGGATCATAAGGAACTTGTCGAACTCTTCTACTCGCCCTAGAACCCCTCCCTCCGCTTCTTCAAGTAGAGTCCGAGTTCCAGATGCTTCCCCTCCGCCTCGAGGCTCGTTGGGTTCCAGCTCTCCGCCGTTCAAAAGCTATATAAACTTCTTGTCTAATACCAATGATGACTGGAAAGCAGACGAAGATGAGATGCTGGGATATGAAGACGATGATGGTGATGACTTTGGCCTGCCTAGTCTCTCAAACATGAAGAGGAGGACAAAGCGCATAGCTGATCAGACCAGATCGGATACCAACCTCACGCCTGTAATGGACAATTCCCTTGGAATGGTTCAAGGGAGGCGTTACTCAAACAGTGCCGATATTGCGGCCGAGCGCCCAGCACCTACATATCCCATGCCCAAGAAGAGCGAGGGTAAAATCCTTCGCCCACAGTACAAGGAGATTTTAAAAGGTGGGCGGGATTCTCGATGGCTAAAGTTCAAAAGACACATGCTGACCAACTACTCAAGACCCTGCCAATGCTCTCAACTTGATCAACTATCCCTCTATTCCCGGCAACGCGCCTCAGAAGGAGGCTGATGCCATTAATTCTCGAATCACTCGGATTAACAAGTTCAAGAAGCTACTTCAAGCATCATCCATTTCTCTCCCAGATCTCAGATCATTAGCATGGTCAGGTGTACCAAGCGAAGTTCGTGCCATGACCTGGCAACTACTACTGAGCTATCTTCCCACAAATAGCGAAAGACGGGTTGCTACGTTGGAGAGAAAGAGAAAGGAGTACCTGGACGGTGTGAGACAAGCGTTTGAAAGGGGAGGAATGAATGCCACCAACAGCTCCGCGGGCAAGGCGCGAGGATTGGATGAGGCAGTATGGCATCAAATCAGCATTGATATACCCAGAACAAACCCACATATCGAACTTTACGGGTATGAGGCAACACAACGATCTTTAGAGCGCATTCTCTATGTCTGGGCCGTGAGGCACCCTGCCAGTGGATATGTTCAGGGTATTAATGATCTGGTAACACCGTTCTGGGAGGTGTTCCTAGGCCTCTATATTGCAGACCCCGATATCGAAACTGGCATGGATCCCGGCCAATTACCAAAGGCAGTGCTGGATGCTGTCGAGGCAGACTCTTTCTGGTGTCTCACAAAGCTTCTCGACGGAATTCAAGATCACTATATCGTAGCACAACCAGGCATCCAACGACAAGTAGCTGCGCTACGCGACCTCACTGCTAGGATAGATGCCAATCTGTCCAAGCACCTTGAAAAGGAAGGTGTTGAGTTTATCCAGTTCAGTTTCCGGTGGATGAACTGTCTCCTCATGCGCGAGATCAGTGTAAAGAATACAATTCGCATGTGGGATACCTACCTCGTATGTGCCCCTTTATCCCAACTTTACTATCAAGCTAACAACTCTTTTCAGGCGGAGGAACAAGGGTTCTCCGTGTTTCATCTCTATGTCTGCGCTGCTCTCCTTGTCAAGTGGTCAGACAAACTTGTCAAGATGGACTTTCAGGAAATCATGATGTTCCTGCAGAGTCTTCCCACTAAAGCTTGGACAGAGAAGGATATTGAACTTTTGTTGAGCGAGGCTTTTATTTGGCAGAGCCTTTTTAAGGGTTCGGCGGCGCACTTGAAAGGACAGCCCCAGCGCCCGCTGATGACAAACTTGCAGTTATAGGAAACAAGAGACACTGGCCAGCACTTTGGTTAATCGAGTTGCCCGGTCTGTGATGTTTTGCCTGCGCCCTGCATATATACATGAAGTCACTACGTGGTTGTCTTTATATCCATAGGAAGTTGGCTTTTGAGGTACTAAAGGTCACGTTAGCGATAACTGTCAGTACTGACACAGAGAGCTTATGCGTTTCATCTTACTATCTGAATCATAATAAGCACAAGAAACGGTATATTAAAACCAATGAGAAAGCAAGCGTCTTCGTATTCCCTTATCTTTCTGGTTATGAGGCATATAAGGCATATGCACGTCTATTGTGGCTGAGCATATGAGTTCAAGTCTCCCAAGTTGATACAACCTCAAGTTCAATACGCTATGAATGCCAACCATCAAAGGCGTGCCCAGGGTATCTTCATAATGACACCACATTCTCCTAAAGATCGAGTGAATAATAACGATTGTAGTGTCGCTTCCTGTCCCCCAGAATAACAGGAGAGAAATAAAGCATTATTGATTAGAAGATCTGCAAACTCCACAGGCACAACAGCCCAACATTCATCGGACAAGCCGTACAAACCCGCACTGACATTAAGAAAGAAGAGTAAGGGGAGGTGGGGAGGAGGAGGGGGGGTTGCATCCGCGAAGATCCAAGCAGCAACAATGCTGATTTCCTCCTCCCCTTCTAAGATGTGATTTTCCTTACTGCGGCGATTAACAGTCCCTGCCTCATTGGATCTCCCCTCATTGTTATCGTTTCTGGAGTTGCGCTTGCGGCGGCGGTGGAAGCGGAAAGGAGAAGGTCAAGAATGAGGACTTGTCTGATCGGCGTGGCTCTAGTCTCCCTATTCTGGAATGGAATGCTACCCACGTCTTATATCGAGAAGATGGAGATCGTCCTACCCCATCTGGGGGGTCAAGATGATTATTTATTATGTTTTTTTTTTATCTGAGGCCCTTTTTTTCACTCTCGTCTTCACTTTCTTTTTTTTTTTTTTTCATTTATTCAAACATAGTTTCATTCATTAATCAAGTGTGCAAATGCCTGTCCTCCTCGGACCATCACCAAGAACCATCACTTATCTAACACCTTTCCTATCGTGTTTGTCTCAGTCTTGAAGCACAACCCCCCGTCTCTTCGTGTCTCGCCAACCTTTGCTCTCCTCACTCTCCTCACTCTCTTTCTCTCCCTCTATAAAAGAGCAAACCATCATCACCATGAAATACTCATTTATCACCCTGGCAGTTTCGTTACTGGCCGTCTCCGTCAGCGCCATGGACGCACATACCTGTTTCCAAACGTGTTTCGACGGCGCAGTCGATAACTACTGTCCTGGCGCCAGCCAAGATTGCATTTGCAAAGAGGATCAGTTCAAGAGTGTCTTCTACCAGTGCACGGAACGCACATGTCAGAGTGTATTGGGTATGACCTCCCCCCTCTCCCCCCTCTTAACTTAATATGTGCTGGCTAACTCGAGAATCACACCATGCAGACGCCGCTCAGGCAGAGTATGAAGCCAAATGTAAACAGAGGAAAATTCGTGCTTTCAGTGCTTGAGGCACATCATGATGAAAACAGCGGATGGCGAAACAGCGCTTCGCCATGGCTGGAGCTGACTCCCTCAAGTCAAACAACTGTTTTTCCTCGGCCCCTTAAAGGGCTGTGAGTCTTGCATGTTACTTTCATTGTAGCATTTCATTGCCAGGTGTTCCGGTTTGGGTCAGAATTCTATACAATATTATTAACATTCGGTTTAATGTTCAAACGTTTCGATTATGCTACATGACGATTATTTGGTGATGCTGTATTACCTTTCTAATTATTCGCCCATTGTCTCGCCACATTTTGTATCTCATTTTTTAAGACATTGGTAGACAATGGCTCAACTGACAACAAGGCATTGTATAATCGGATACTTGTGATACAGAGCACCTGGGGAATGGAATTAGTTTGCGGTCTTGAAAAGATACTGGAATAGACTTATGCTTCATCTTACAACAAAGCTTAAGTAGTTATAGAATAACCAACAAGCACAATATTGGAAAAGGCAAGTATTGTAATAATATTCGAGGACTCATGATTGCAACTATGCGAAATATATCATAGCTTGGTTCAGCATCGGCTTTCGCTAAATAAAATCAATATCCTATAGGGTAGGACTTCTTGCAGACCAAGTACATAATTTGGAGGGGCACTTACACACCCCGGCTAATCCTCGCCATCCACCAAACCAGCCAATCACGGATCCTCCAATTCCGACCACACGGGCGAGGCGAATCAACCACATCCTCAACGTCAACTCCTCGCAACTTTGCCCATAGCCAGCTCCAAACCCTCCGCCCCCATCGCCACCCCTCCTCTTCCTCCTCCCAACATCTCGTTGAGGAACAATTCTCTACCACAAGCCGTCGATATGTTGCAGTCAACGCGATCAGCGGCTTCAATGGCCCTGCGAGGTGCGTCAAATTCTTCTACTAGCTGTCCTAAAGCTAGAAAGCATACCCGGGAACCCTTTCTTTTTTTTGGCGCTGACATATTTGCTCTCGTTTCCGTCTGAATAGTCAAGCCTGCGAGTGCATTGATTCCCTTCCGAGCTGCGGCTGCTTTCACAACTAGCTCCCAGCGAGACGCCTCTTCATTGACACCCCATGGTGGCTTCGGCCTGGCCAAGCCCCGGAAGGAGGTCCCTCTGGCCAGTGAAGAGAGCACCAAGGGCGTTCTCCAATACGCTCTGTACGTCCCCCCCCCACGACCTCGACTATACGATCATCCATATACAAGAAACGTTTGAACTGACCCGTTGTCAACTTCAGTACCTCCCTCGACGTCATCGCCAACTGGGCCCGCCAATCCTCCCTCTGGCCCATGACCTTCGGTCTCGCCTGCTGCGCCGTCGAAATGATGCACCTCTCCACCCCCCGATACGATCAGGATCGTCTCGGAATCATTTTCCGTGCCTCCCCCCGTCAGTCCGATGTCATGATTGTCGCCGGCACTCTCACCAACAAGATGGCCCCCGCCCTGCGCCAGGTCTACGATCAGATGCCCGAGCCCCGCTGGGTCATCTCCATGGGCAGCTGCGCCAACGGCGGCGGCTACTACCACTACAGCTACAGTGTCGTCCGCGGCTGCGACCGTATCGTACCCGTTGATATCTACGTTCCCGGCTGCCCCCCCACCAGCGAGGCGCTCATGTATGGCATCTTCCAGCTGCAGCGCAAGATGCGCAACACCAAGATCACAAGAATGTGGTACAGGAGGTAAAAAAAATAAAGACCCAACCTGGGAGATTACAAATAGGTGGATCATGGAGCATAAATAAGACATATGGACAGGAGGGGGGCGGGGCGGATAGGGCGAGAACACGGTCTGGATGATTCAAGAAGCGACGCCAGATGTTATCAATTTTCCTTTGTTTGTCTAGTGTACATACACTTTTGAGGGGTTGAGGGTAGAATAGTAGAATACCTCCCAATATCCTGTTACAATATGGGTTCTCGGCTCACAACATCTCTGTGATTCATGCCATGCTTTCTAGGAGGCGTTCATTGTGTTGGAAAAAGGTGGCCTTTGTCTCACTGGCTTTGGAACTATGATATCCAATTTTCACCGTTATGGGAATGAATTTCATGAAAACAAGTCGCTGTAATGTTGTGTACCTAACTAGACTACAATAGTTACTAAGTAAGACGTATAAGTATGAATGACCATGATGTGGTGTAGTCCGTACACTCAAACATGATTTGCGCTGTCATCTCATCTCTTTCAATCGAAGCAAGTTCCTTGATTCACCCAGCTTGAACACACGGGCTACAGCCTCCTCAATCTTGATCATCCTCTGTATTTCATTTGAGGCCATGCTGCTACACCCTCTGTAAGTTTCTCGAATCTTATGCCAGTATGTAATAAGGACTCAAGCCCACCCCTCTCTTTTCGCGAATGGCAATGACAGTACTGCTTTCATATCGATACCATTTAATGAAACCCCAAGCGCCAAACGAACCATGTCTGTCAACTCTTCAACCAGAAAATATATATACCCAAACGTAAAAAGACTATGAGCGAGGGGATGTGAGGGGGATGTTGTTTAAAAGTGAGATTATAGAGCGTTGGAGTTTACTCTTGACCAAAGCCCATTGTCTCCTCAACGGCAATAGTGAGCTTATGCTGCAGCATTTCTAGATTCTTATATGGCGGTAGGTCAATTCGGTTGAAGCTGCATAAATTGTTAGCTCAAGGTCTCATGCATCTAGTGTGGGAAAATATGCTTACCAAGTGTGTGCCTTAGGCAGGTTAGTCATATCTCCAGCCTTTTCAATAGTAAATCTTCTTGGGCCATCACTGCCCTGAAGATCCTTGAATCCGTTGACCGGAATACGCGAAGTACCCGTGGTGAACTGCAGCAATCGAGACTTCTGCTCACCATCCCAGGAGCGCACTGTCTGCCAGAAGTGCTGAATAACCTCATCGGACTCGGTGTAGCCACGGTAATCAGTGTGCTTCTTCCAGTCATCGACATCAATCTCCGCAATACCTCCAATGAGCAGCTCAAGCTCACGCTCATCAAAAACATTGATGAGATCTTGGGGGATAAGCTCGTGGAAACCTTCCTTGAACGCCTGGAACTGCTCCGCAATACGCTTCTCAATGCGCCATTTGACCATGAGATCAACATACTCCTTCTTGTTTTCGTTGGTGACTTCAATGTCTCGGCCACCAGGAATAAGATCCTCAGTCGTCATGACACCGAAACGCTCATCTTCTGTGGAGAAAGTCTGCTCCAGAATGCCTCCTGAAATATCATTGTCCAACATCCACTGAAGCGACCGGTGGAAGTCGGCATCTACACCCTCCATATCCGCCAGGGCAACAGACTTGGCCAGCATCATCTTGTATAAAGCACCGATAAAGAACGCATCCAAGAATCGACGGTGGAAGATAGCGAGCCCAACAACTCGGCCAATAAACTTGAAGTAGTTGAGATGCTCTGGGTTGATACCGGAGTGAGGATTGATTTGAAGGGTGTAATTGTCGTGAGCGGAGTATTCGAACAAGCAGTAAAAGGGGTTGAACATCTCATGGGAGAGGAGGAAGAAGAATTCTCTGGATAGACCACCGTAGTCCAATCCATCTTCACCATCAAACTTGATCATCAGGCGCTTCTTGAGATCAGTGGGAGATTGTCGAGTAATCTCAGCAAATGAGTCCTCAAAGATATGTGATCGTCGAACTTTGATGTGGCATTGGCCGCTAAGAATGCGCATCGCGGGCTGAGATCGAAAGTAAATCAATTTTCTTCTAAAGTCTCGCTTGTATTGGGGCACATTTTGGTCCAGTGAAGAAGGCAGACGGGGGTCGTCCCAAGTAGTGGTTTTCGTATTATGATCCACAAAGTAAACTCTGGCGGTGTTTGTAAGACGCATCTCCCAGCCGCTGGGCAACGGGCCAAGTTGGGATACGGGCTGTTGCTGGATCTGTCCGTTGGTATTGTTCTGGCCATACATGCGAATGAATTGCTGTCGGCGAGGATCCACCCATGTGGTTGTTCGAGTGTTGTGATCGACAAAGTATGGTCGTCCTTCGGGGGTCCATCGCTGTTCCCATCCTGGAGGAAGCTCACCAGATCCAGGGCTAGTGGCTCCAGTGTGCATCATTGCGGTATGGTTACCGGTAGTAGCAACAGCGGCATTGCTTGGGGTAGGACTGCCCTGGCCGGAGGACTGTCCTTGCTGCTGTTGCAAAGTTGGCGAACTGGTTCCTGTTCTGTCCTCCGGCAAGGTTCGGTTCTGGTGTCGCTGCCGTTCCACCTGAGTTGCGGCCTCTCTGTCATTTCGTTCTGCTATAGCTCCGCTTCCGGTTGGGCGATTCCAGCTCGTAGTTCTTGTATTGTGATCAACGTAATAGGTTCTTCCAAGGTTATCTTCCCGACGTTCCCAACCGGCCGGCAGACGGCCTTGCTGGTCCTCGAAGGGGCTCAATTGGCTGGTAGGACGGGCCTGCGCTGAACCATTCACGCTTGGCGGAGCTGGCGTGGCGCCGACACTTGCGGGATGATGAGGCAGGCTGGTTTGCGAGCCGAGAGCATTGCCATTGGGTCCCGACATGGATGAGCTTGGTCGATGATCACTTGTCGTCGAAAGGGCTGATACGTTGGAGGGTCCTGCGGTCAGGGAGGGTCGGTTCGATGGGGGCTGTCCACCACGAATAGGAGTACTAAGATTGCAAGATAAATTCAGAATGAGCTTTCCGTGTACGACGAGGTTGTCCGTTGACTTCTTTAAGTCTCTTGTAATCATCTGGTCTTTATAGCAGTGGCTGGTTAGCGAAAGTATATCCTGTGGCAGTAACCATGGGGACATGTACCATCGGCTTCGGGCCCAATTTCTGGCATGAGATCGCCTATTCGAATATTGATAACGCCAAGGAATCCTTGGTCCTTCTTCTTGAACTTCTTTTGATCAAAGACTTGGACCGCTAGGATACTTCCTTCATCAACCCGGCTATAACATGTGAGCTACGTTCTCTAGATTCGCCAATGGTGGGGTGGGTTTCGTACAAGTCGAAACTCTCGTTCCAATATGGGTTCAGCGTTCTTTTGCTAACTACCGTAGTCTTGGTCTGCTCGCCATTGATTGTTGCGACAGCAAATGGGTCGGGGAAACCTGGAAGGTTGTTAACAGATATAATCTTTGATGTAAATGTACTGTACGTAGCACATACGAAACACGTCTCTCTTGTATAACCCATCGGCGGCAATGACTACAAGTTCGAAATGTCAGTATCAAAGATGCTTTAGACTTGGCAGGGCGACTGGTGATGGGCTACGCACTCGTGATTCGAAGGTTTGGCCTGCTGCAGATGAACGTGTCAATACTAAAACTCTATGCCTTGACTCCAAGCTAAAGGCTGTGGTGGTAGAAGAGCCGCCAACTTACCTGGCCGAATCGGTTCGGTTCGACATCGCTGTAGCCTCTTCAAAGAGCAGCGCACTAGGCACTGCAAATCACCAGCCTTGCAGAGCAAACGCCTTCTTATTCAATCCGACAAAAAAAAAAAGCTCGACACCGGCGCAAGAGACAAAGGTCTCGTGAGGCGTCGGAGCGATTGATGAGGACAGGGCGACGTAGCGAGTGACGACGACGTCTATTAGAGGCACAAGCTGAGCCAAAGTTGGGGCTGTGCACAGCTGGATGGCCAGACTCCCCGCTCCAGAAGGGAGGGAGACCCGTGGCGGGAGGGAAACGATAGCGAGCACGTGACGGCTTAGGTGACAAGTATGTATAGCGGGGGGGGCGGACAAGAGTTCTGGGGACGTCGATAAGAAGGAGCAAGACTACGGAACCTTGAGGGGGAGACTTGATGGCTGTGAGACAACCGTTTAAAAGTAGAGAATAACGGTGATGGAAAGGGAGAGGGAGAGAAGAGGAAAAGGAAGAGAAAGAAAAAAGCAACACGCCCAGGCGATTAACGGTAGAATCACCCCCTCAACAGCGGAGCAGGATGCGCAGCAGCAACGATGGTCGCAACCGCCCGCTGTTGGTTGGCGCCAATGCCATGTCGCGGCAGGTGTGGTTAGATACTGGGTAGGTGGGGAGGCAAATGGATTATGGATCAATGAATCTGTTACCTGGATAGCTATGTACAAGGCATTCAAGTACCGGCCTGCTTTGATTTCTTTGTTTGATAGCCCTGCATAGCAAGCAAGTACCTACCCCGGTAGTACTTTATGGATTCGGCGTTTATCACGATAATTGCGCCCTTGATCAGTCGCTATAGAGCTTGTCAGAGATGAACAAGTCTTCTGTAACATGTAATCCGTTTTTTTAGGCATCTCGGAGTTCGGCAATGGGCTGCCTCACTGGATCTGAGCTCAAGCAAACATTGCTGCATAGGTAGTAATAGACTAACCTCCAGCGCGGTTATTAGTGATTCCCTGACAAAGAATCTCCCTGAGAGTTCCCATACTCGCCATGATTCCCAATTCCCCCAATAAAAGACTTGGAAGCTATAATACCTATCCAAGTACGCATCACACCACTTGTGCTATTGGTAACACATTATTGTTCATGCACCAATATAGTCTTCATTGCTAACTGATTCGACAGGAATCAAGCCTCCATGCAAATCTGGAACAACACTCATGCAATAGCTTGTCCGCGCTCCTTTGCCACATGCAGTAATTCCGCCCCTGCATCATCTCTTCCAGACTAGGGGTCTACGGAGTATTATGGTATAGCTCAAATAACTATTACTGACCGACCTGGATTTTACCATCACCAATATCAACATGACTCTTTGTCCTATAGAAGATTCTAGATTGTTTCCTCATTTCTCTATTGCATTATCATCTCTCTCTCTCTCTCTCTCTCTCTCTCTCTCTCTCTCTCTCTCTCTCTCTCTCTCTCTCTCTCTCTCTCTCTCTCTCTCTCTCTCTCTCTCCTCTCTCTCTCTCTCTCTCTCTCTCAGTTTTCTTTCATTTCTTTTTTTAGTACCCAATGAGGCGAACTAGTCAACGAGTTTGACATATACATCATGACCGGCTCCTCCGGAGTTTGATTTGTTACTCATACCTTGCATCGCTCACTCTTTCGGTCATGCTTGTGTAAGACCCATGTAATTGATCTTCATTTTGCCTTGAATGTCCAAGGAGACATTTTTGTTATTTTGATCCGAAGCACATTCATGGATACATCTCAGCTGGCGACCCGTGGCTGGTGCCCGACAGCGGCGGATCCAACCTCTTCAGGGAATATCTTTTCCAACTCAGCCTCTAGTTTAGCCTTGTAAACCGTTCTCCTCGTATATCATGTATCATAGCCCCCTTACAAATACCGGCATTTCTGACGCTACACACAATCATGCCAGTGGCTAAGCCATAAATCCTGACATTGTGTTTCAGATGTCAATTTGTAAGTCATGACATGCCCTATTCCTGAGAGTTCCAAGTCTGTAACAGAGGCAAAAGGCGAGCATTGTAAAATCCATTCTCATCTAATCAGTCGACTTCATTGAAGCGTCTGGCCGTAACTCCAAAATCCTTGATCCCTTTGTTTAGTTCTGATAGTGTACACATTGAATCTTCTTGCCCTAAATCTCATCCGAATCTCAATCTGAACCCAGCTACTAAAAATTCACCTCGATAGAGAGTGTTTATTTTTGTTTTATTTTTTCCGTCGATAAAAAGCAAGCGCCCCTTCCATTACCTTAGGCTCAAGATCTTCAGCTATTAGCCGTGCCTCGTGTGTATATCAGCTGGATGTGCGGGATACCCCCTTATATCCGCACAGGCTGAACCATCCGCCTCTCGCAATCGAAACCGTTCGCACGGTCGCAGGAGATGAACCCGCCATCAAAAAAATCTCATAAAATCAAAGTGTAATCGTCGTCTTGCCCGCCACCCTGATGAGATCGAGTGTGATGAGCAGCAACTCCTTGCTCCTAGTAAGGGGTATAGCCCCGTCCACGACCCCGGTAACCTCCTCGGTAGTTACCGCCACGAGGGTTGAATCCTCCACGACCCTGAAATCCTCCTCTGCCACCGCCTCTGAAGGTTCCTCGTCCGCGGCCACGGCTCATACCTGGAATGTTGGTACGTTTTGGTGTGACTTTGATGTTGCGTCCCTTGAAGACGCTCTCGTTTAGGACAAGTGCCTGGGCGACCAAGCTGGGTTCCGTAAACTCAACATAGGCATAGCTAAGAGACACGCGTGTCAGTATTCGACCAGGATATTGTGCTGGGAACTGCTGCTTTTAGAAAGATGGTATGCTTACCCCTTAGGTTGACCGGTAAACTTGTCCAGGAGGATGGTAACACGGTTGATGGAACCGCAGCTCTGGAAATGGGCCTGAACTTCTTCGGGTGAGGCAGAGTAATCAACGTTTCCGACAAAGATGCTGCGTGCATCGATAGACTCCTTGTCGTCTGCGAGATCAGCCGACTGCTGCTCCAAAGTTGCCTGCATTTCCCGTAACTTCTTGGCTTCTTCTTCCATCTCCGCAACTCGGCGCTTCATCGCCTGAATTTCCTCCTATTGATGCCCTGTCAGCTCCATCTATCCCATCATATCTTTTGCGTGCAAACGCACCTCTTCACTGGCGGCCATCTCATTGTCAGGTTCGCGCTCCCCCTCTGGTAGTCCCTCTGGCTTGTCAGCGTCCGACATGATGCCTTGGCCTGATGAATCGACACAGTCTATGTTCGGATTCTGATGAGTGAGATGTTAGTTGTTGCTTTAAAGAAGAAAAAGAAAAAGAAGAAGAAGAAGAAGATTGTAGAAGGTGAGCAATGCGACATGAGAAAGCTTGTAACAAAAAGTGAGAGTCAAAGTTTAGCTTGGCTGCAGCTCTGTCACCGGAAACAAGCTTCACCATAGCCTAATTCGATGCACATGCCACCCGCAGCGATTAACTTTGAAAGAGTCACTGACCTGAATTAGCTGGCTGCAGCGATATCGGACGCGACAACAGCAATGTCTGCGATCACGAAAAAAAAAAGTGGTCGAGTGTAGACGAGGAAGGCAAGGGAGAAGAACATTCATCGCCTTTGAGCCTCATGTTGCGCACCATCTCGCGACTTGAAGCCGAGGTTTGCCCGCCGATAAGACGGTGTGGCGCGTTTCACTAGTGCTATCACTTCTGTGACGAACTGCCATCCACCCACCACCCACCTTGATGAACATGACCCCTCCTCTATTTAGCTTCAACACCAACGTCACACCCGGATTTGGCACCAGCTTCTTGACGGGGCTGCGTCAACTGACAGGTGTTGGGTGGGCATGCCTAACAAAGAGCTGTCAGCTCCTCCTCTTATCCCCCCCTAGCTATTCGACTCGTTGTGATTTTGCATGCGACTATTAATCCCCGTGATTCCTTGTCTTTCTTTGTAATTTTTGTTTGGATTCTTTGTCCTTTGTCAACCTTTGTTATTTGACACTTACTCACTGTTTTAGTCACCATCCATTCAATTACACTACCGCCGTCCAAGCTTATTATGCCAGATTTCAGCACATCAGCACCACTACTTCAATCACCTCGTGATGATAATGATGAGGAGTCGTATTCACTTCAGAGGCACTCCCCAGAGGGTTTTCCATATTATGTGCGAAGGCTTCGACGAGACTGTCAACAGCTACTAGCTTCTCGTGCGAAACACTCTGTTGTCATGGGAATAGTTGCTCTCGATGTCACTGCCTTACTTTCCAATGTCTTCATCCAACTGATTGCTTGCGAGACTCACCAGAATGACCAGGTCTGGTTCAAGCGTGTTACAGATGGCCTTGAAACTGCCGGGTTGGTTTTTAGTAGCCTATTCATCTTCGAGTTGATAGCATGTTTGTTTGCGTTCGGGTTCAGGTAGGTTGATACATCCTGAAAAAAATGCTTTTTCTAACGTTATTGGGGTAACCGAAGCTATCTCAATTCCTGGTTCCATATCTTTGACTCAGTCATTATTGTGGCGAGCTTCGTCGTAGACATTTCCTCCAAAGGACTTACCGAGTCAATTGGATCACTCATCGTTGTTCTCCGTCTCTGGCGTCTGGCCAAAATATCAGAAGAAGTCGTCATGGGGGCTGCTGAAAGAACAGAGCTCCTTGAAGAGCAGCTGAAAGAACTGAGGACCGAGAATGGTAGGCTACGGGCAAGATTGGGCTTGGATTCTCAGGGCATACGTGATGAAGTCTGATCACGATCTTCGAATTTGCTATCTTTGATGCATTACTTTATCCTGCTCATGAGGAGATACTAGATATTATATACTTTGGGATAAATATGTTATTTGAGCGTATTTAAACGCGAAAAGGTACCACTCCAGCCCTACAATCGAAATTTCACATTTTTTTTTGTACATATGATATATGTAGAATACCCCCATTCATACCCCCCATATCGAGACAGCCTCCTCCAGAGGTGAGTGATAAGAAGCCCCCCAACCGTGACACCAATGATGCAGATCGCCATGTCTTCCAAAACGCCACTTATGATCTATGCTACCTCCCATGTCCCGAATTCGTCATGCGTTTCCATCCAGTCTATATGAAATTGCGGTGGCACTGTGTCTGTTACATATAAAAGACAGGGTGCGTGTATGTACTGAGAATCTGACAAAGGTAACCCATCATATGTGTCGACTTCGCTTGCTTCCATTGCCAAAAGGCTCTTTTCCGTCCAGACAGCCGCCGAAAAAGTCGTCAAAGTCCATTCTTCGTTTCGCACCGGCGCCTCGACCAAGATGTGCAGACTGCCTAGGACCGGATCTTGAGGGACCTCCAGTAAAGCGCGATTTTGTATTTCTCGATGGCGTATAACCAGGTATTTCTTGAGAGCGAGTGTCTGATAAATCGAGAGTCGCGATATTTGGGTATGAGGATTGGAAAGTAAATGCTTCTTGCGTTGGGACCACGAAATGAGGAGGCTCTTCATGGACAGGAGCAATGGTCGCGGGAGGAGTGACAATGGTTGTATTTACTTGAGTAGGGGCTGATGGTTCAGTGCTCGTTCGCGTGACTTCGGGGGAGGATGTCCTTTCTGACTTTTCGATTTCGTCTTCACTCTCGGCACTCTGAAGCCCAGTCTCCCGTCCATCAAGTCTTTCTGTTGCCCATCTTCTGATTCTCCAACCTTCCCCATCACCCAGCCCGATGTTTTCCCTGTCTAGAAACGTGAGGAGGTCCTCTAAACAGTCCTGGAAACCATCTGCTCGAGCTCTAGCTTCCACCTTGGCCGAAGTCTTATACAACTTGGTGACAGAGAGGGCGGCGGCCTTGAAGACATCGAGAAGTTGTTCCGGCGAGTCATCCTGCGCAACTTGTTTTCCCATGGCAGCACCCCTTGACGAGTCCATTCTCGAAACAACTATTTTGAGGACTAAATTGGTTAAGAAAGAGATCAGGATTGTGAGACTGGCTGGCTAACAAGCGTTTGTGCGCTTACCTTGATATCAAGGGCAATCCCCGGTATTTTGCAACGTCAAAGCAAAAAGGAGGACCCCACTGGTGATTATAGACTCAGCGGGGGAGCCGGAGACCAGAATAACGCGATAGCGTGGCCTTGGATAATATTATAAAACGGCGAGGTAGCGTAAACGCTGCAAGGCCGAATATTTTTGTCGAGAGAGCTCCGTCAAGAATGATGGAATTCTCACAAGGCTGATGGATGGTCGCAATAAAGGGTCTGGACAGCAGATGGTAGAAGACGGAAGAGCGGCTTTGTGGTGGGGGGACGACCCACCCCCGGGGTTGGCACGTGACTTTTTTCCGCTCTGAATCATACGGGGGTCCATTAAGACATATCAGTGGATGACTGAAGGATTTAGGTATTTGAGAGAATATATAAATCAATAACCAATGCTAAACTGGATTGTACCACGATTGCTAAAATGACAAAGTCGTCGGATCATCAAAAACATTCAACGGTTTATAGCGGCAATATCCAGCCCTTTTTTGCCTGCAGCATGTGGCGATTCAATGCACGAACTCCCGAAACTTTCCCGGTAAAGCAAAAAAAGAAAGCATGGACTTTTAGCAAATGTGACGTCGTTGGCTCCCCTTTTACCTAGTAGCTCGGACTATCTTTGTTCCAGTGCCCTTTTTAATGGGTGGGGTGGGTGTGCATTCGGTTCGCTTCTTAGTCGCGGAGGGACTGGACAGGGGGTATTGCTTGCACGCGCTAGGCCCAAAGTCGATGGCCTTGTCGATGAGCACGTCGAGATTCCATTTGTAGCGCTTCGAAAAAACATCTACTCTATTCTTTCAAGCGCAAGAGATCAAAGCCTCCCAGCCCAAATTTCAGCATCTCGTTAAACTGCATCGAGGAGTTATCAGAAAGGTCTGGGAGAGTATCTGGGCTTCTCTACACTCCTTGTAGACGGCGCATTTGGGCGCGTTTGGTGGACTTTAGTCGCGTAAAGAGGTCATCTTCAAGATTATCGTCGCAATGGCTCCACGATCTCGAACCAACGCCGTTGATACTGACGCGTCTATGTCGGACGCTCCAGAGTACCAGCGAGCAGAAGAAATGGTATGTTTATCAAAAATGAGATAGTCAACTTATACTTTGTTCTCAATAGCTCACCTTTGTTTGTTCTAGGAGGTCGATGAAACTCCTGATTATACAGATTCAGACACCAACCCCAATACCACAGAAAGTAGTGTAGCTGGTGAACCTGTTACAGATGGTCGAAAACGACGAACTGAGGTGAATCAATTACGCCGCAGCATCTTTGGAAAGAAACATGATCGCCTTGATGAATCAAAGGTATGTCCGTTTGCTGGAGTCTGACAGCCAATGTTTTACAGTAGTTGACCAGCGCTTGCGACTGCATAGGAGGATGACTCAATCCGGAGATTCCGTTACTTGCTTGGCCTTACAGACCTCTTCCGACATTTCATCGAAACGAACCCTAACCCCAAAATTCGTGAGATTATGGCCGAAATCGATCGTCAGAATGCCGAAGAAGCTCGAGTAAAGAAAAGTGGTAGCAGAAAAGGAGGCGCTACAAGCGAGAGGCGAAGACGAACAGAGGCTGAAGAAGATGCCGAGCTTTTGAAGGACGAAAAACATGGAGGGTCAGCAGAAACAGTTTTCAGAGACTCTCCTGCATTCATTCAAGGCACCATGAGGGACTATCAGGTTGCTGGTCTCAACTGGTTAATCTCCCTCCACGAAAACGGTATTTCTGGTATTCTTGCCGACGAAATGGGTCTCGGCAAAACGCTTCAAACAATCTCGTTCCTCGGGTATCTTCGCCACGTTGCGGGGATCACTGGCCCACACTTGGTTACGGTTCCCAAGTCAACACTCGACAACTGGAAGCGGGAATTCGCCAAATGGACACCCGAAGTCAATGTTCTTGTGCTGCAAGGCGCCAAGGACGAGAGACATGAGCTCATCAATGATCGTCTTGTTGACGAGAAATTTGATGTTTGCATTACCAGTTACGAGATGGTGTTGCGTGAAAAGGCGCATCTGAAGAAGTTTGCCTGGGAATACATTATCATTGATGAGGCCCATCGAATCAAGAACGAAGAATCATCACTTTCGCAAGTCATTCGACTCTTCACATCCCGTAACCGTCTACTCATTACAGGTACCCCCCTGCAAAATAATCTGCATGAACTTTGGGCGCTTTTGAATTTCCTTCTTCCCGATGTATTCGGTGATGCCGACGCATTCGATCAGTGGTTCTCAGGGACAGATCGCGACCAGGACACTGTGGTTCAGCAATTGCATAGGGTGTTGCGACCATTTTTACTCCGACGAGTCAAAAGTGATGTTGAAAAGAGTTTGCTTCCAAAGAAGGAAGTCAATGTTTACCTGGGCATGTCTGAGATGCAGGTCAAGTGGTACCAAAAGATTCTGGAGAAGGATATCGACGCCGTGAATGGTGCTGGTGGGAAGCGTGAATCAAAAACACGACTTCTTAATATCGTTATGCAGTTACGAAAATGCTGCAATCACCCATATCTATTTGAGGGTGCTGAGCCTGGTCCGCCATACACGACTGATGAGCATCTAATTTACAATGCCGGTAAAATGAAAGTTCTTGACAAGCTCCTAGGACGTATGCAAAAGCAAGGGAGCAGAGTTCTTATTTTCTCTCAAATGAGTCGCCTGCTTGACATTCTGGAAGACTACTGTGTCTTCAGGCAGTACAAGTACTGCCGAATTGACGGTGGAACTGCTCACGAGGACCGTATTGCTGCCATTGACGAATACAACAAGCCTGGATCAGACAAGTTCATCTTCTTGTTGACAACGAGAGCTGGTGGCTTGGGAATCAACTTGACAACAGCTGATATCGTCGTTTTATACGACAGCGACTGGAACCCCCAAGCGGATCTTCAGGCCATGGACCGTGCTCATCGTATCGGTCAGACAAAACAGGTTGTGGTATACAGATTCGTGACAGACAATGCGATAGAGGAAAAGGTTCTGGAGCGTGCAGCTCAGAAGTTGCGTCTCGACCAAGTCGTCATTCAGCAGGGCCGAGCCCAGACTGCTGCCAAAGCTGCCGCCAACAAGGATGAGCTCTTATCTATGATTCAGCACGGTGCTGAGAAAGTCTTCCAGTCTAAGGGACCAACCGATGAAGCAGCAAACAAGGATAAGGAGCTAAATGACGAAGATATTGATGACATTCTGACGAGGGGTGAATCTCGTACCAAAGAGCTGAATGCCAAGTATGAGAAACTGGGCATTGAGGATCTCCAGAAATTTACATCAGAATCGGCCTATGAGTGGAACGGCGAAAACTTTGCCAACACAAAGAAGAACATTGGCATGAATTGGATTAACCCCACAAAGAGAGAGCGCAAAGAGCAGTCATATTCTATGGATAAGTACTTTAGGCAGGCCATGTATCCCAACCCGAAAACCGAAGCGAAACCAAAGGCTCCTCGGGCTCCAAAACAGGTTCCTGTTCATGACTATCAGTTCTATCCACCTCGCTTGCGAGATCTTCAAGACAGAGAGACAGCCTTTTACCGCAAGGAGATTGGCTACAAGGTACCTCTGCCCGATGGAGACGATGCCAATCTTTCAGAACGGGAAGCGGAACGAGCGCTTGATCAGCAAGAAATTGACAATGCCACTCCGCTGACCGAGGAGGAGCGAGAAGAGAAGGAAGAACTCTCCACTGAAGGATTCGGACAGTGGAATCGTCGTGACTTTCAACAGTTTATCAATGGATCCGGCAAATATGGGCGCACCGCCTACGACGGGATTGCTCAAGAAGTTGACAGCAAGACTCCTGCAGAGATCAAGGCCTACTCTAAAGTCTTTTGGCAGCGATACACAGAAATTGCTGATTATAACAAATATCTCAAGATTATTGAGGACGGTGAGGGACGGACTAGACGAATCGAGCACCAGGGCAAGCTGCTTCGCAAGAAGATGCAACAGTACAGAGTACCCCTGCAGCAACTCAAAATCAACTACTCAGTGTCTACCACCAATAAAAAGGTATACACCGAGGAAGAAGATCGATTCCTGCTGGTCCTCCTTGACCGCTATGGTATTGACTCGGAGGGTCTTTATGAAAAGATGCGTGATGAAATTCGTGAATCTCCCCTTTTCAGATTTGACTGGTTCTTCCTGAGTCGTACGCCAATCGAGCTATCCCGTCGATGCACCACGCTGCTCACTACCATTGTCAAGGAATTTGAAGATGGCGGTGCCGCAAAGGGGGCAAATGGTGTCAATGGCAAGACTAAGCGCGACCCTGACGAGGAGGACGAGGATAGTGTCTTGAACATGGCGCCTGCAAAGAAGAAGACTAAGAACGGCGTCAAGGTATGTTAATATTCCCAAGCATCTATAGTACTGTCGTTGGGTGATCTAACAGTTTATGTAGAATAAGGCTCTTGATAACGTCAAATCCAAGACTAGCAAGGCTAGCTCAGCCTCGCCGTCGAGAGCGTCCAGCGTGGCATCTAATACCGCTTCCAATGCCGGCTCAACAAAGGGCAAGAAGACTAACAAAAAGAAGAAATGAGTATAAAATGAGGGGCATAGGACAAGGACAAAGGGGGGGAGTGGATATGACATGGCTAGAGATAGATAACTTTTTTGGCGTTGACATTGGGCTTTTTGTTTCTCTTTCTTTTCGTGATGGAAAGGAACGGCTTAAGTTGGTAGAGTGAGAGTTCTAGTTTAGGTAGGTATTGATGCCGATGGCGTATACGGATGTTAAAAAAACAAACCCCCTGACCTGGGCTTTATGTGGCAGATGCTTACAAATAATACAAAGTCGTTTGTCTAAAATGGCGTATAAACTGAGCGTGTACATGAAAGTTGTCGTTCGCATTTGGGTTGGAGATTCGAGTAGGCGATGTGATCATTCAAAGCGTCCCATTTCAATTCGTGACCGCACCTCGTGAAGAGATAAAGTATGGATTACATACAGGACCCTTCCTCCCTCCCGGATATTCCCCCTCCCCGGAAGAAGAAAGTTTCCCTTTCCGCCCCAAAAACGCCGTACTAGATGTAGTTATATGTAAGCAGCCCGCAGCAAGAGAAAACACAGACTGGGCATTTCCCCCATTTTTGACTCTTTCTCTTTTATTTCGTTACAAGTTTCCCCTTTACGTGTGGTGGTGGTGTTGTTCCCCCGTCCGTCCAATGTCTTACTGCAGACGGTTCAATCGTTCCCTCTCGACCTCGTAGTTGAAGTCGAAGTAGCCCTTGTCGAAATGGTGGATACGGACGTAGCCGTCTTCTCCTCCGCTGGCATAGCTTCGGCCAGTGGGATCGGCGGCGACGGTGTTGAGGGGACCGAAGTGGCCTCGGACACGGCCGACCTCGTCCTCGAAGATCTTGTGGTAGAAACGAGCCTCGAACTTACCCTGGCGACCGGAGGTGGTGGTGACTTCCATGGCGGCCTGACCACCACCGAGAATAACAAAGTCCTTCTTGGGGGTGATGGTGGCGCTGTTGAGAGGGGTATCAGCAGGGTAGGTCTTGAGAGTGGCAAGGTCGCGAGCAGAGATGAGCTAGGGAAACGTATGTTAGCATATTGGAAGAAAGCAGTATGATATTCAAAGTGCACCTACCTTGGCGGTCTTGTCTCGGCAAGCGGTGATAAAGTATGTCCTGTCAGGAGACCACTGAAGATCGACAATGGGCTTGTCAAGCTCATGGACGGGGACGTTGTCAAGCAACTCGCCGGTCTTGGCGTCGTACTGGCTGACACTTCCGTCCTCGTGGCCAGCAATAATGTACTTGCTAGCCTGGCTCCATCCAGCAACGGTAGCCTTGCTCTCATCGCAGACAATGGTCAAAGCCTTCTCGTCGGTCTGCTCGGCGTTGACATCGGGGTTGATATCGATGACAACAATGTTGCTAAGGAAACCCATACGCTTCTCAGTGACACCCAGCAGCTTGGTACCGTCCTCGTTGAATTCGACACGCTTGACGGCGGTGGGGAACTCCCAGGTCTTGATGCAGCGACCAGTCTTGACCTCCCACAGACGGATAGTGTTGTCAGCGGAACCGGAGGCGATCATGGTTGTCGTGGGTTCGACGTCGACGGTCCAGATGGCACCAACATGGCCGTGATATGTGCCGAGACGCTCGCCGTTGTGAGAAAACCAGACGCAGATTTGCTGATCCTTTGCGACGGAAAAGATGAGGTCACCATCGAGGTTGTATCTATAGACGCAGCCCCAAAAAGGAGGGACCCTCCAAGTTAGCCAACCATTTGCTCCCTTGTTCAAGCTTTATCTGGTATCAAGGAGACATCGCCGTCCTTGGCTCTGGGAAGACGTACCGAATCTGCGTGAGAGCACGCTCGTGCCCAGAAAGAAGAATAGGTCTCATTTTCGGGGGCGCTTCCTTTCAATTATTATCTGGGGTGAAAGGTGCAAGTTGAAGGGAGGGGGGGGTGAATTATATGGGCCAGCACACAGAAATGGGTTGGATGATTGAATGTGCTTGAAATTTTGGCGATATTGTGCGCTTTGGTGGGGCTCGAGTTTTTGGCGCGGGGGGGAAAGTTAGCAGTCATGGCTGTGAGCAGAGAAGAGAGGGGGCTATGCCTAAAGCGGTCATGCTGCGGCGATAAGATAGAGGGGTGCGTATGAGTTTTACAGCGGTGGAGGTACCATCTTGCCATCTTTTAGCACTACACTGTGCTCTTTTTGCAGTGGAGTCACCTGGGTAGGTACTTGGAAAATGCGACATTATTTGAGATTGACAAGTCTTGGGATGAACCATACTCCTTCCCTTCCGTTGAGTCATCAGAATATACATACATACATACATACATACATACATACGGAGTCTCCGTAGATAAGAAGCCAGCTGAAGAATAAGACAAGATCAAGACAAGATCGAGACAAGAACAGGGCATTGCGTGACTGATCGTATTCATTGGTGTTGAGAAATTACTTTTCCTTTTCCTCTTTGGGATATCTAAGCATATGATGCACGCTATGATAAATCAAGTTTCATCTTGCCATTGTCCAATGACCTGGTCTACCTATTTAGCTATTTACCTACTTGTAGTAGTCACCAGCTGGGCATGGGACTCGCATGGCCCTCGCATGGTCCTCAGCAAGAAGGAAATATATCAATAGATGCAGACCAGACTGCAACCATTCAGAACGGCAACCTAATCACCATTGGTGGCTCGCAAACTCGCTTTAGAGAGAAGACGCCTTCTCGGCCTGCCTAGTTCTCCTGCTCCAAGTCTGTTCCTTGCATCTGAATCAATCTAGACAATTAGAAGACTTGGCCAGTCTCAGGCCCTGCCGTTCTAGTACCCCTGAAGATGGATCCTGTATTCAGAGTCGACACTTCCCCCACTATTCACTACAATTGAAGCAAACATTGATAGTCAGGAATGAGAGGGCGGGTTGAGCACGAGTCATCTGAGAAATAGTACTAATAAGAGCCCGTTCTCCAGGGGATCCCTCTCTCAGTTTACTATAGCCTCTGTCGAGGCAGCTACACCAAAAAAAAAAAAGTTCAGTTCTAAGATAAGGGTTTCGTTTATTATTTTTTTTTTATGGGGAGATAAACCAAAAAAAAAAAACACTTGTCATTACTGAACTGAACTGGAAATCATGGCACCTCATCAAAGACTACAACTGCAGTCGACACGGCTCGTACACCGGCAGGGCGGCCTATTTTCTCAAAACAACGTCAACCAACGAAGGTTACTATTGCAGCAGCAGCAGCAGCAGCAGCACCTACAGCCACTCACTGAGACAGTACAACACCTCCGATCATTGCCGCATATTCCCGTCAGACAATTCTGCTGCAGCACCACCATTACCAACAGATGGTCAGCAAAAGTGCCTGACTCAAAAACAATTCCTGTCAGCAGCAGCAGCCCAATACAAGGCAACCCCGCGATTAACCCTAGCCTTGTCCCTGCCCAGCCGTCGTCTCTGCCTCTGTCTTTATCATACCGCCTCCGCAGCAACATCCAAGGTCGACGACCTTCATGTCAATCTTCTCCTCATCATAGATCTTTCAGTACCACTACTTCCGCCATGGTCGCCACAAAGTTGGACGGCACTGCCATTGCCAAAGCCATCCGTGAGAGGATCGGTGCAGAGATTGCTGAGACGCAGAAGAGCAACCCTCGATACAAGCCATGCCTCAAAATCATTCAAGGTGCGTCTTCCTGTGATGATTGGGACGGTGTATTACTATCTCATCTACCCAAAATCCGCCGTCCGGAAGCAATTCATGACTGACTCATACATCTTTTCTTAGTTGGTGATCGCTCCGATTCTTGTGTGTTCCCCCCTCTCGTTGGAACATCTCTTATGTTCCGCACCTAGAAAGGGGCCGAAATGCTGACTCATTTATAGCCACCTATGTTCGCATGAAGCTCAAAGCAGCCGAGGAGGTAAGATCTCGCTTGTGCCTAACTATCGGCTCATTTTTCGAGAGCAGTCGGTTAATTTTTTATTTTTATTTTTCATTAGGCTCGTATTGACTGTGAGGCGCTTCGCTTTCCCGAGTCTATCTCGGAGTTGGAACTCCTGGACCAGATCCGCCGTCTGAACAATGACCCCTCTGTTCATGGAATTTTGGTCCAGCTTCCCCTCCCCAGTCACATTCCGGAATACAGCATCACTTCTGCTGTGGCTGACGAGAAGGATGTTGATGGTTTTGGAACCAACAACATCGGCGAGCTCGCCAAGCGCGGTGGCAAGCCCGCCTTTACCCCATGCACTCCCAAGGGTGTCATGGTTCTCCTCAAGGAGGCCGGCGTCGAAGTCGCTGGCAAGTCAGCTGTTGTCATGGGACGAAGCAACATCGTTGGTGGCCCTGTGAGTCACCTTTTGCGAAATGCCGATGCCACAGTCACGGTCTGTCATGTCAAGACCACCAATCTACAAACCCACCTCAAGAACGCCGATATTGTCGTAGTTGCCATCGGATCCCCCAACTTTGTTAAGGGCGAGTGGTTGAAGGAGGGTGCTGTTGTCATTGATGTCGGGACAAACTACATCCCCGATGCCACTAAGAAGTCGGGCCAGCGACTTGTCGGTGATGTCGACTTTGAGTCTGCATCCCAGGTTGCTTCGGTCATCACTCCCGTCCCGGGTGGCGTTGGTCCCATGACAGTTGCTATGCTGCTTCAGAATGTTGTCGAAGCTACAACTAAATTCTTTGAAAACGAAAAGCAGAGGAAGATTGTCCCCCTGCCTCTGAAACTGGAGAACCCTGTGCCATCGGATATTGCTATTTCGCGAGCTCAAGTACCAAAGCAAATCACTCGCGTCGCGGCCGAAGTTGGCATCACCCCAGGCGAGCTAGAGCCCTACGGAGCCTACAAAGCCAAGGTTGATCTCAGCCTGCTCAAGCGACTGGAACACCGTAAGGATGGTCGCTACGTTGTTGTTACTGGTATTACACCTACTCCTCTTGGTGAGGGCAAGTCCACTACTACTATGGGCCTTGCCCAAGCTCTCGGTGCTCATGCTGGACGCCTTACCTTTGCCAATGTGCGGCAGCCCAGCCAAGGTCCTACCTTTGGTATCAAGGGTGGTGCTGCTGGTGGAGGATACAGTCAGGTTATTCCCATGGACGAATTCAATTTGCACTTGACAGGCGATATCCACGCCATCACGGCCGCAAACAATCTTCTGGCTGCTGCTATCGAGACTCGTATCTTCCACGAAAATACGCAAAAAGATGGCCCACTCTACAAGCGACTGGTTCCCGCCAAGAATGGCGTGCGCCAATTTTCTCCCGTCATGTTCCGCCGTCTGAAGAAGCTGGGCATTGACAAGACCAACCCCGATGACTTGACGAAAGACGAAATTAGCCGTTTCGCCCGACTGGATATCGACCCTGAAACTATCACCTGGAGGCGTGTGCTTGATGTCAACGATCGCCATCTTAGAGGGGTGACCATCGGAACTGCCCCAACAGAGAAGGGACAAACCCGTGAGACGGGTTTTGATATCTCAGTTGCTAGCGAATGTATGGCAATTCTCGCTTTGAGTACAAGCTTGGATGACATGCGTGAGCGCCTGGGTCGCATGGTGATTGGTACCTCTCGCGGCGGTGACCCGGTGACTTGCGACGACATTGGCGCTGGTGGTGCTCTCACAGCTCTGATGAAGGATGCCATTAAGCCCAATCTTATGCAAACTTTGGAGGGCACACCCGTGTTTGTTCATGCTGGTCCATTTGCTAATATTAGCATTGGACAGAGCTCTATTCTTGCTGACAAGTTGGCCCTCAAGCTGGCCGGTACGGAGCCTGATGAGGATCATAACGAGAGGGCTGGCTTCGTTGTGACTGAAGCCGGATTTGACTTCACCATGGGAGGCGAACGATTCTTCAACATCAAGTGCCGTACTTCAGGCCTCGTTCCCGACGTTGTTGTAGTAGTGGCGACGGTAAGAGCCCTCAAGGTCCACGGAGGCGGCCCTGCAATTGCACCGGGTGCCCCTCTCGACCCAGTCTACAAGGAGGAGAACGTCGAGATTCTCCGAGCCGGCTGCGTCAACCTCAAGAAGCACATTGCCAACGCCAAGTCGTTCGGCGTTCCCGTTGTGGTTGCCATCAACAAGTTTGCCACCGATACCGAGGCCGAAATTGCAGTTGTTCGTGAAGAGGCTATCGCTGCTGGCGCTGAAGATGCGGTTCTCGCTAACCATTGGGCCGAAGGTGGTGTCGGCGCCATTGATCTGGCCAAGGCTGTAGTTACTGCCAGCGAGAAGCCCAAGGAGCTTAAGCTCACTTATGACTTGAATGGAACTATCCATGAGCGCATTGAGGCAATCGGCAAGAAGATGTATGGTGCTGATGCTGTTGAGTTCAGCGAGCTGGCGCAGAAGAAGGTAGACACCTACACCAAGCAAGGTTACGGTAACCTGCCCATCTGTGTTGCCAAGACCCAGTACTCTTTGTCCCATGACCCCGACCTGAAGGGTGCGCCAACTGGATTTACCATCCCTATTCGAGACGTTCGCATGGCCGCTGGTGCGGGTTATCTGTAAGTTATATATTCTATGTCTCGTTCCAGTGAGTAAACGCTAATATTCTCTAGGTATGCTCTAGCTGCAGATATCCAGACTATTCCTGGTCTTCCTACCGCTCCCGGTTATCTCAATGTCGATGTTGACACTGAGACGGGCGAGATTGAGGGTCTCTTCTAATAGAATTAGATTACGGCGTTGTTTGAGCATCCATAGAGGATGTGTATATCGAGATACCAGCTTACAAGGCCATTTGCTTAATGTTTCTGCACTCAACATGGGAACGGTTACAGGGATGGTTACAACTGGAGGTTTATAGGTAGGGTAGCGTGCATTTTCAACATAAGGCGCAAGGCATGCCGGGGATGGGAAATGGCCGGGAGGGATATAAAGCCGGTTAAACAAAGAATTTAGAAACAAGATACATTATTTTCAATGATAGATATTGTTCATGATAAAGCTTGGAGTGCTTATTCCCGGTTTACGCGTACTCAATCGGTAAGCTTGACGATCTGACAAGGGTTGCTACGAATGTAACCTATCAAGTTGGAAGTTTTTGAACGGGCCGAAGCAAGCCATGCGGGAGGATTCACCATTGTCCTTACACACCAGCTTCTTGAAGTTGTATCGCATGAGAAATACTAATACAAAAATCGGAGCGTCCTAATAGATGAAAGGGGGGGATATGTTTCTGGGAATTTTAATACTATATCATGAGAAGCTGTATGACGTTTATGCAAGGATATATAAATTGCCTACCTAATTTAATGATTCGATTTACTGATGGTTTGGTGGAGGATGGTAGCACTCGGTGGGAGTAGGCGGGCGTTGCCAAGACCATCTAGGGCCGTCCTTGACCTCGAAAAAAAGCCTTACTTGGGAGTACGTGATTGTTGAAAGCATTCGTGGTGCCACAACGGTGAATGAATTGGCCCGGTTGAAGAGCTCTCGGACGAATACAGTCGGCCGAGTGATGGCCCTTTTCGGGATTGAGTGGGAGATGTGGGTGTGATACAGGTACTCGGTAGGCTGGGGGTGGAAATGGAAGATGTCACGGTCGGATTAGTTAAGCGACATGGCACGCTTACGAGACGTTGGACAAGGGTGCGTTGACTGCCTACTTTATAGGTACTTGGATATGCTAGATTATGATCCCTTGTACGGAGGTCTTGTACGGTCATTGAGTCTCGGCAAGTATAGAGTATTGAGACAAAGGAGGAGCGGGGGTAGTAGTACTTGTAGGTAGAGAGAGAGGGACATCTTATCAAGCCTCGGCCGCTGTTATCTAAGTGCTTGGGCTACTACTAGTAAATAAATAAGGGGGGGGGAGTATTATCTGGTCTCTGCCACCTCACCTCACCCAAACAAACCCAACACTAGCAACAACAAATGGGAAAATGCCAGGACCAACAAGTTTTTAAAAGGCCCTTTATCCACGCAATGTCCGACAGCCCCGTGCAAGCACCGTGTCACACAAGTACATACAAGTACGTTTTCTTTGTGGCCAGACCTGAGAGGTTTGCGGCCCATGTGTTCCGTACATACAGTGCTATACCCACTCTCATATTGGGTCCCCAAGGATACCTTGTCTCAGAATATGCCGGATCATGAAGAAGCCGAGAGAGAGCCAGGACCTCGAATCGAACCAGTTTATTGTTTTTTTTTTTTCATACTACCCAACTTGCCAACCAACCTATGGTAGCTTTGCATTCAATGTCTGTCTCCTAAGGGTCCAGACCTTCAAGCGTGTCAGAAAAAAACAACAACACCGTTGGTCACCACATACAAAAGCACTATTGCCAGGCCGGCGGTGCTTTCTTGCACCATGGCGACCTGCTACTCTTCCAATCCAGTAGCAGCATATCCGGGCGCTTCTGTTCCGGCGGCTGTGGCTTGCAGGACTAAGCCAGCAGATGTTAGTTTAGCTTCGACTCCCTACGTTCACTAGATTGATCATGATATGATGGTGATGGTTCTCGAAAGTGGATGAAGGGAGGGGGGGTGGCGTCGAAGAAGGAAAATGAGCCCAGATGGATAATGACAGTGCGCCAACGTGGGAACCCCTTATATGCCTACTTACTGTTGGTATGGGTGCTTGCACTCCGTACCGTGCCGTGATACACCAACCATCTCCACATTCATATTCACCCGTGGCCCGAAGTCCTGACGTTCCCCTTACGTTTTCTTTTCTTTCATTCTTTTCTTGTTGACCATAGCCGTGCGAAGTTTTAATCCTCTTTACATCCCCCACTGTTCCCTGCGGGCAACTTGGTGATGCTGCTTCCTGTTGTCGCCAGCTCACAAAACTCGGATACGAACGTTGCGTACTGAGTGCTGCAGTTTGTTGGATATCATGTCGTTGATACTACTTGCTATCGGCGCATATGTCGCCTACAAAATCATCTTCCTCTATACCGGATTACAACACAACATCAGAGAGGCTAAGAGGAGCGGCCTGCCCTATATCATTGCTCGTACGCTTCTTCCAATCCCATGTTTCCTCTCTCTAACATTGCCTTTGCCATCTATCTATGTCTGTGAAGCCTAGGGTTGCTAACATTGTATACCATGGTTGAACAGCATTCCCTCCCTTCTGGAAAGTTTGGCAAATCACGCATAAACTATGGATACCATTCATCAAGTGTTTACCGAGAGCATGGTGGGAGAATTGGATGGTGTATGAACCAAACCCTTTCCTTCCTCAAGTAGTGAACCCTTTGACTGACACATGATGCTCAAAAAAAAAAGACCCGCCTCTCCAAATTTCCTGTTTGAAAGCCGTCATGATTGGTTCGCCAAACTCGGACCAGTCGTCCTTATAGCCACGCCGACGTTGTTGACTATGTTCACAGACAACGCCGAAACAATCCGCCACATCACCTTGAAACGTGAGCAGTTCCCCAAGTGGACTGAGACGTACGGAATCCTGAGGCAGTTTGGCGAAAACGTCGTCACAACTGACGGTTCTATCTGGCGCATGCATCGCAAGGTGACTTCCTCCACCTTTAATGAGAAGAATACCGCTCTAGTCTTTCATGAGGCCATTTATCAGACGCAGAGTATGCTAGACCAGTGGAATGGACCAAACGGCCCTGGAAAGGGGCCTTTACTAACTCTTGAGCGTGATACTATGAGGCTTGCCCTGAACATCATCAGTTATGTTGGATTCGGCATGCGTCTGCTTTGGCCCGGCCAGAAGCTTCCCCCAGGGACAGATCCCAGGTTTCACAAATACGGTTCGCTTGAGCCTCCAGAGGGCCACAAGATGAGCTTCGCAAACACTATAGAGAGTCTGCTAGAAAACATTCTGATCCTTTTGGTGACACCCAAATGGATACTGAGTATGTCTATTCATACCCCTCCCCCCCAGCAACTCTGAATGCTAACCGAATGAATCACAGAACGATTGCCGTATGAGAAGCCTCAAAAAGCGCTCACCTCTTACAATGAATACATCAAATATATGGATGAGCTTCTAGATGAACGAATTGAAGACGTTCGCGCGGGAAAACTTCCAGATGAGGGCATGGACCTAATGGGACAGCTTGCAAAGGCAAGCTATGGCTCCAATAGTGGCAAGAATAAGGCTGCCGTCATGACTCGTGACGAAATTATTTCGAACGCATTCATCATGTTCCTTGCTGGCCACGAGACGACTGCCAACACTATTCACTTTTTGCTGGTTTACCTTGGCCAGAACCCATCTACGCAGCGCCGCCTTCAAAAGGACGTTGACGAACTTGTCAGCGATACGGAGCCGAGTGAATGGGACTACGAAAAGCTGGTGAATCCGATGATGGCAAGCATGCTTGGAGCGGCCATGAACGAAACTCTACGATTGATGCCTCCTGTGGTTGGGATTCCCAAGATTGTTACATCCAAGGAGGATCAGCCCATTGTCATTGATGGAACAAAGTACGTTCTTCCCAAGAACACATCCATCACACTGGCCACGCCGGCTGTTCACGTGAACCCCCGTTACTGGCCATCAGGACCCAGCAAGATTCATCCAGGAAGAGACAACTTGTACGATTTTGTACCCGAGCGATGGTTCCAGACCGGAGACAAAGAGGGAAGCCAAGGAGAGGAGAATATCGCCGGCGCCGATACGGAAGACTTTGGCGGCTTCCAAGGCCGCGATACCAGCGAACAGCTCTTCCGGCCGGAACGTGGCGCTTACATCCCCTTTAGCGACGGAGCACGATCGTGTCTGGGACGTCGCATTGCACAAGTCGAGCTGATTGCCGCTCTTGCGGTGATTTTCCAAAAGTACAGCGTCGAACTAGCAGTGGACGAGTGGGCGAGCCCGGAAGAGGTTGAGAAGATGAGCATTGAACAAAAGGCCGAGGTTTACGAAAAGGCACAGGACAAGAGTCGATGGACGCTGAGCCAGGCGTCTACTATGATAACATTAAAGCTACTTGGGGATCATCACATACCAGTGCGACTAGTGAAGAGGGGGGAAGAGCAGTTTGTAAACTGGGCTTGATGACTGATGATGTGAAATTCAGAAGTTTCAGACGAGGCATTTTCCAAGTTATGAAATATGATATACAATACTACGGGGCCTTGCATACTTGACTTTTTTTCCCCCCCGCTTGGCCGTGAAGAAGCAATTCTAGGTTACAGCCTCACTAGTCCATGACACGCACATGTTCTGTATTGCGTACATGGACACATGAACATAGTGTATGGACGCACACCCAAACATGCATTTCACCCTGTTAGCCGTTCTCATGACAAGACCGGGGGGGATCACTTGCGGGCTGGCGCAGGTGAAAAGTTTTTTGACAATTGGCCAATCAACTGTCTCAATCAAGGAGAATATGCCCTTACCTCGTCCAAGAATTCTATCTCATCATCGTCCAGCGCTCTGAACTGGTTCTTTATCTTGTTCTGCTCCTCAAACGCCGCTTGCTTGGTCGCTGGTAGGCAGAAGCTTGAAATAACTACAACTACCCAGTATGAAAGTCAAGAATTTGAATTCTTTAGAGCATCTAGTAATTAGTATTAGAAAGCTCACTTACCTACTTTTAAGCCACTAGTTTATCTTTGCACCAACGAAAAATTAAAGTTATCAAGTTTTAAAACCTTTCTACCATCTGTTCCCACCCGCTGCCACCTGCCTGCCATTCGTCATTAACTGACTCATCTCGTTCACCTAATCTCTTGCCTAAATTTCACATGCCCGTCACTCATTTAGGACGAGGGTACTTAATCTTGTGAACTTCCACTCACCATCATCCCAACTTGTTACCAAAAGATATCATCTTCAGTATGGAGCATTCGAAGGAAGAGCTCAATGAGCTTATCCAGTGTATAACTGGACTCTATCACCGACAATCAACATCCAGGTCAGACATTTCGATTATCAGGAAATACGCGGAGGAGGACCCTTGCGTCGTTCCAACCAACGGGCCTCTACCTTGCGACAAAGCAAGGGAGCAACATGAACTTCTGGTGAGGATTAAATCAAAGTTGATCACTGAATTCATTGGGGAGGACTTTGACTTTACTTTCCTCCAGCAGTCCTTCCTCTTGCTAGTACCTATAGATCGACTACGACTGTTTGCATCTGGGGGTGTTGAAATGATTGAAATATACTTATTGCTAGAGAATGCAGCCCAGTTTTTACTCCTTTGTAAGTTCTCAGCCATCACCTTTTGTATTTTCTTTCCCTCGCTTACCATAAAAACTAACCTAGTCATGGCTGGTCGATTGCCGAACCCACGAGGAAGTTCAGCGCGGTCAACCCAGCTTACGGCGTCAGAGAGAGCCAGAAAGCGTAAGAAGAGCATTTCTGATGGGAAGAATAGCCTCAGGAACATTAAAGAGGCGGGTGAGGAGAAGAAAGGAGATGATAATGATGACCCAGAAGACAAGGAGCCATCAGGGGACGACGCAGACCCGTCATTTGAGCCAAAGCAACCGAGGTATAAGAACGGCAAGGTACAACGTGATGACGCTGAGAAGAAAGCTGTAAGAAACCATGATGTTCAATCAATAAAGCCATGCTAATTTCTCTTCTATAGTGCCTCGCGAGAGACAAATCTTTATGCGTCATTACCAAGACGGCGGACCCAGAAGTCTGCCACATTATACCCTTTGCAGTCAATGATTCATTGAACAAGTTAAGCGCTGTCGATGGCTGTATGAGGCATGTCGAAGCTTTGTTTGGTTCGACTATGAAGAAAGAATTCGAGAAGCTGCTTGGAGGCCCGGGTCGTTCCGACAGACGATGGAATATGATTGCACTAAACCAAAAACTTCATTCTTGGTGGGGTCGAGGCAAAATTGGCCTCAAATGTCATGAGATTTGTGCAATCAATGCTACCGAGTCCATGGTACGAGTTCAATTCTACTGGCTAGCTAAAAACAATCTCGATCCAAAAGGGAAAGCAACACTCGAGTCGCAAGAGATTGAGAATATGCTGACATTCTCATCTGCCAAGATTGCAGATGGTATGGGGATCACCAGGTTTGGTTCCAACAGAGAGGTTCTGACGGGTCAAGTCTTTGAAATTGGCCCCATGCCCCATGAAGATGCGACAAAAATGAATCGTATGCTAGATCTACAGTGGGCAGTTCTTTGCCTTGCCGCGCTGTCAGGTGCAGCTGACTTACTGGACTATTTGGCAGAACCTGACAGCGACAGCGGCAACGATCAGGGTGCAAATGTTATGGATTGGCTTGAAAACCTACCCTCTTCGCCGCAATAGGATGATGGCAAGCGTGGTAAACAACAAACCGGCACAGAACTAAGCGAGCGACCATCGACGACACCCAATGTCTTACCAAGCCGAGCCTTGCAGCAAGGCCAAAAAAAATCCGACGTCTCCATTGAAGACAAGAGCCGCGGCGGAGGAAACCACTGAAAGTGCGAAGGGTAATGAGAATATTCGCCTACCGCGAACTGGTTGATTGCATCTTCTATCAAGTAGTAGGCATGATTTTATAATTAGGAAAATAATAACCAATGTGTTTCTCCTTAAATAAACTCCTCGCAAGGGCATCCGAAGCCACCGAACGCGAGACAAGGACGTGGGGGGGGGATAAAGATCGCGTTGGCATTGTTACCTGCTCGTACCGAGACGGAGACGGCTACTACTGAAGTGAAGGCGCGTGGGTCGTCTTGGAGAAGCACAGCCTGAATCAGAACATCAACCATCAACAGTGAATCGACCATGCCAACTTGGAAGGTTGGAAGTCCATTCCTCATCTGCTGTAGCACTCTCAGCACTTTCTTTCTTGTTATTCAATTTAGGTCATTGCAGATCAATCCTCCCTCCCCCAGCCACTTGGGGGAGAGAGTGTGTGTGAGTGTGTGAGTGTGTGTTTTCCCCCAGACTGCTAGTACAAGCGCTCCATGTACCATCTGTTAGCAGGCTACGGCTAACGTCACATGTGATCTCATAGTATGTCGTTCTCAGACATTGACAAACATGACAACGTGTCTTTCCCCCCTCACTTGTTGTCCCCTTCTCATCAGCCACACACCGCCGCCGCCCAGGTACATAGATACAAGTACCTGCTTGAACATACTCGTACTAGACTGGATAGACTATGCCTAAAGAAGACAGCATAAACAAGACAAATAGCTCTGTGCATGCCTGCCTACCCACTCTCCGTTATGTGTGCCTTGTTTCTTCTCTTCCCGCGACGTTCTTGTGCAGGAAAAGACAAGAAAGAGAGAAGAGAGACAGAGACAGAGAAACAGAGAGAGAGAGCATAAGCTAAAGAGCAAAAAAAAAAAAAAAAGCAAAAACCCCAGCAACCACGGCGGCACTACCCACAACACCATCCCACCTTATCCATCGTTGCCAAAACATATCCCGCCAAAGCTCCCCCAAACGCGTGCAGAAAGAAAGAAAGAAAGAAAGAGGAAAAGAAAATATTCTATTTCCTTGGAGAAGCATTCTATTTTTATCTTTTTTTTATTTATTACTATCCGCTGCCTTATTAAAGCGCCGTCTATTTTTTTTTTCAGAGGTGTGTTGCGCGCGACAGGGAAAGCATTGCCAGCAGCTCCAGAGAAAACGTCATTTGTTTTCATTCAGAACAAGCTCTTCCTCCTCCCTCTCTCTCTCGCTTTCTGGTTTGCGACAAAAGGCAAACCTCGATTCATCAACCACCACCACTGCTGCCACCACCATCATCACCGCCTCCACAATGTCCAGCAACCACTCCAACAGCTGGCTGCGCGCCCAGCGCAAGAGCGACCTCGTTGAGTTGGCAGAGAATATTGGTTTGCAAAAGTATGTCCAACACACACACAAACAAGTCCTTTCTTTTTATTTACTTATGCTACTATGCGCGCGCGCGTCCCTGTTGTCTCTTTGTTCGCCTGCCTTTGATTTTGCTTGTCGCCTTAATTGCGTCATCTGTTTGCTTCGCCTTGTTTGCTTCTCCCCCCCCCAAACTTGCGCCGCTCTGTGCTCTTGGCCGAGTATGTCGCGCGCGCGCACACAAGGACCTTGATCGCATCAAGTGATTGCGTCTCAGAATCATTGCGCGCAAGATTCTATATCCGGCGCTTTGTTCTCTTTTTTTTTTTTTTTTTTTTTGGGTTGTCCTGCTGCAAACGGACTCGAGGGAAAAGTACAATGTTCGCTAACATGTGTCACTCTGTGCGCGCAACAGCTTCGAGGCCTTTAAGAAGACTGAGCTCGAATCCGCTCTGGATGAATACATTGTAGAGAACAGCGGACGTCTTGCTCTCCGTCCTGACCTGGCAGGTTACTTCAACAGTCGCTCCAGAACGCTTGGGTCGCCAGTCAAGAGAGAGTCGAGGGATTCCGTCAAGGAAGAGCCTGAGAAGCCTCCGCGATCCGTCAAGCGGAGATCTATCAAGCCCGTCGAGGACCCTGCTTCAACGTGAGTAATCAGTCTTGTCCCTCTCTGCCTATGCGCAATGCGACATGATTGGTCGCGACCACGAAGCTTCTTCTAACGCGCAACAATGCAGCAGCAGTGACGAGACCCGCGCATCAACAACTGCCCTCATCCAGACTCCTGGTCGTAGCCTGTCGTCCCAGGTCGCTGCGCGCATTCCTCTGCCCGCCACGCCCGCTGACGTAGCCATGGCCGTCGACCGCTCCACCACTGCGATGCGCAAACACATGTCCTCGCTCTACGAGGAAAGCGGCATCACAGAGGCTTCTCATGCCACAAGGGATACCCTCAGCACCGTTACCAGCATCCTCTTCTGCGTCTCCGCCTTTGAGCTCTTTTACATTCGCCCAGAGGTCCTCGGCAATCGCTATGCCTTCACCATCCCCGCCATCAACATCATCGGCACCTCGGATTATCCCGTTTACCTACCAGACATGTTCTTGATCCTAACAGCTAGCTTCTGGTCACCGGCTCTGACTTGGATCTTCACCAGCTTCATTGCTCCCAGCTTCTTCGGTTACTTCTTCAACTTGACCGCCACCAACGCCTCAAGCGGACCAAGAACCCGCTCCAGGGCCCAAGCCGCCGCCATCGCGGAGACTATCGTGGATCCCCTGACATTCAGCATCACCAAAGCGCTGATTTCGTACGTCGTTTACGCCCAAGGGGCTACCTTTGGTGGTCTCTTGTCTGAGACCGCCATAGAGCGTCTCAACGGCGCCGTCTACGGAGGCTACAAGGGCATGCTTGTAGGAACTGCCATTACCGGTCTCGTCAGCATTTACGATGCCGTATTGAGGAAATAAGCCATCCAAACCGGATCTTCCGGTTTTCATAGCGAGACAATTTGGCTTCCGTTTTTGGCATACAGGAGTTGAGTTAAACCGTGTATGAACCGCAGAGATTGTGTTCAATGGCGGGTAGGCCGTCAACAAAGTTGCGATTAATTTTGGTCATTCTGCTGCAAAAACTTTTTGATACCAATTCCCGATTAATCATGCCTAACAAATGCGCACGCTCTCTCACACACCACATACGTACGACAACCACTCAGTCGCGTGTTTTTCTCTCTCTTCCTTCTATGGGAATGATTTGGGTGCGGAGGAGGGGCGTTTAGGAATGTCGATGGCGTCGGCGTAGCCTCGTTTTTTGATACCAATTTTTATCCCATCCCATCATTCTTAGGTTTGCTTATTGGACTTTGATTTTGTGTCTTGGCCTGCAAAATGCTGAGTGGCAGATGGCAAAGTTCCATTTACACAAGCATTCACCTTTTGGATCTTGTTCATTATTCCTCATACTCCAAGTGGAGCTTAACACCCATGTTTCATATATCCTGATTTTTTTTTTGGAGAAAGGACGTACTTTACTGCCCCCTTTGCTGTTTCTGCCAAAGAGCGAGCTTTGTATTGACGACTCTTGCGTACACGATTGCAAGTATCTCTTTTATTTTCAGTTTTCGCTGCTGGTTTTGGTTTGCGATTCGGTAAGGCAGGGAAGAAGGGATGGCGGCGGTGGTGGCTGTTTGGTTCAAATTGGGTTGCTGTCAGATAGGCAATGGACATTGGAGAGAGGGGAGAGGGGCAATAGGGGTTCAAGCATTGGATTCGGCAGGGTTTCAAGGTGGCACGGGTATTTTGTTAGTGTTGAAATAGGCTGTAGATGAAGACCATGAGTGAACGAATGGCTTTAATGCACATATGTTTTTCTCTCACTTGACGATTCTTTGCGAAATTGTATTGCATCTTCTTCTAAGCACTCTCAATCAACCCGGACGCGTGTTGGACTGGATAACCTACGGGACCAAGTGCTACATATAATACCCAATATTGAATTTTCCTAGCCCCTATATCTATATGCGTCTTTTCCAATTGATTTTCGCAATGCAGTTCGCCATCCGTGCAATCCAAACCTAGTCCATATCTCGCCCTGCGAGGTTATAATCAAACAAACCCGTCCCAACACCGTTTTCATTTTCCCAGAAAAAAAAGGACCCCACGCTCCACATTATACAATGCTATAAAGATATAAGAAACCGTTTCCTCTATGTAGTCGTTGCTCAATCAATGCAAAATTGCTCGCGCTCCCAACGCCATTATGGCTTCTCTGCCGGACTTTCATATTTGATCGGATGGACCAGCATGCTTCTCAGACACATCCTTCCGGTGCTTTTCTCGTTGTCTTCGTCTTTTTTACCGCCTCTTAACCTACCTCCACCAGGACTGCCACCAAATCTTCCCCTGCCATCCATCTGGGCATAACCCAACCATCGGCGCCATAGTAGCCCGGCAAACTCACTGTTGTAGTACCAGCTAGTACCCCTGTGATTATGCTCATTATACAGGTGAAATGGACTGCCAGAACCCGAGGTCGAATGGTCCTGTCCGCCATTGAAAGCTGTATCTATTGAACTGCCTTGGGGGTCCCATGCACGCTCGAGGAAGACGGGGTGAGGAGCATAAACAGCCTTGAAACCATGATGGAAAGCCACAGTGGGTGGAAACATTTCAGAGAACATCGTGCGATGATGCCTCCAAACTTCTTCATGCATGGCCATCAATAGTCGCCGACTCAAGCGCGAAGCAGTAATGATAGCGCAGCGTCGAGGAGGGGATGGGCTTTTAACGTAGCCCGTTACATCATTGGAGAATACCCAACCAGATCCATCCACATCGAAGATGGGGTTAAGAGTAATGATATCAGCCACCTCCCCAACACCACACAGTGCCATGTCTCGCCCCTTGCCGCAGGATTCAGGGAGAACTTGGCCGCCATTTTGTTCCAACCGAAGAAGCTTTTTACCCTCAAAATCCACAGGTCCAAAAATGGTAGGCTTCTTGGAGTGGATCGTGTCTTGTTGAACTGAAACTGTAAAGTTCTCCCACGAACCATGCTGAGATGGGATATAGTAACGGGCATTTCGCTCCCAAAGCAGTGCTCTTGGCTGCTTATCTGCCCAACGGCCAATACGATCAAATAGTTCGTAATAGTTGCCAAGGAATCGCATATCCATTTCCCAGTTCCAAAAGTGCTCATATTCTGGATGGTGCAGAGCGAAGACCTGAAGGGGTAAATGGGCACTGCGATATACACCGTGAACATCGCCATGACTGGGGTTGCTGAGTGGCTCGTCAAACTTGCCAGGGTAGAAAAGCTTCATCTGTGCCTCAGTCCAGAGTGTAACCAGGCCATGGAACTCGGGAGGCATATTAGCGTCGAGTATGCGTTGCACTGTTACCTCATCCGCCCAAATCGGGATGTCGTCATCACGAACGTGGAGTAAGAAGTGCACTACATACTCGCCGCCAGACTTGAGTGACAGTTCTGTAATTAAGGCCCGGAAATTAAGGACAGCGAGCTGAGTCCACTTGAAGCCAGTGTAGAGACGAATGATGACAGCAATTCGGTTCTTCTTGCCCTCGACTGGTTTGAGCTCTTCTGTATCTGGGTCGGGTTCTACAAAACGATGCTTGTTGGCAGCTGAACATCGGTCTTGTACATCTCCCCAGTCGATTTGCCCATAGTTGATTTGTCCAGACTCGGCCCAGACTTCTTCGCTGCCAGAATCCTCGGTATCGAGACCCATGCCAGATCCGCCCTCAGCCATCCTATATCCCAAGCCATAAGGTCCGTACCGACTGAAGCGGTCAAAGCATACGTCATCGCGGATACCGAGCAGATTATAAGAGCCAAGAGCTGGGTCGGGCATATGTTGCGGTATGCCTTCGTATGCATATAAGCTGGGCGCGGGAATCTTATTGTCGCGGTCGAGATAACATGTGTGAATCGAAGAGTCTGATGAGTATGGATTATAAGGCCGTGCCCTAGGGATCTCTTTGCTGAGCGGAGGCTGGGAAGCGGGAGCTTGACGGTCTGGATTTGGATATTCAGCAATATGATCTGATTTATTAACCAGCGTCTTGAGGCCGTGATAATATCCATTCAGACTGTGAAGAGAGTTTAGTCATGCATAACTACGTAGAAGTAGGAGAGACCAACTGTGGGAATCGAAGCCAGGGCATCTTTTTCAAATCTTCTTCCGTCTTCTTCTGCTGTGCCTCATCCTCTTCTGCGCTCAATTCATCTTCGAAGTCTGTACTTGCAATATTTGTATTATCTTTCACCGCCTCTGTAGGTTTCTTCATGTTTCCCTTGTTCTTTTGCGATTCTGGGTTTACTATCACCAGGACGGTGCCTCCATCTTCTTCCTCGGCGTTTTTGTCGTTGCTAACTTGAGATATTGGTGTTCCCACGGTGGGCGTTGGCTTTGTTGCACTCAGTCGGGTAGAAACAACCTCTGCAGCAGAGGCATCACTTGCTTTGAACAGAAAAAATGACACAACCACCAAGCTCATTACAGTCCATATCAAGACTCTTCGATAGAGGCAAAATCCCAATAATGACCTGGCTCGTATCAATCGTTTGTCCGTCACATTTTCTGAATATGGCAAAAGAGGTTCGTTATTTCTAGTAGTAGACGAATGTGAGCTCGAGCGACTGCTCAAGCTTAGAAGAGAAGTTGTGCGCTCCATCGCGGATGGAGCTTGGCGGAAGCGATAAACATCCGCAAACAGGATGTTAGAGGGGTAAAAGTGTTGTATTCACAGCGTGCGTAGTAAATAGGCGACTCAATTAGGAACGGGGAAGATGTTAGGATAGAAAGGAAAAGAAAACAGGTAGAAGGAGAACAAAACACCAAAAAAAATTGAATGGAGGATGAATATGTGTGCGACCAGGAAAAAGTGGCGACCGTCGTGGTCGTCTCAGAAGGAGCGATCGGGTCGCGGACAATCTAAGAGATCAAGTAAGAGAGCGACAAAAGAGGGGGGAAACAAGGGATGGAGGAGGGCGAAGAGGAATGACAATCAATCAATCAAGATCAAATTCGTGAAAGAGTATGCCGAAGGAGGAGGGGGCCGTTGAGAGGGATGACGTTAGTAAGAGAGACGGAGCACAGGGTTGGATTCAGGGACAGGAACAAGAAACGGGATGCTCGGTCACAGACGCTGTTTCCTTTTCAGATCCATGCCAAGATCGACAAAGGAAACAACCAGGAGACAAGCGACTTCCTATTCACTGATGTGTGGATTCAGTTAGACCACTGGAGGAAAGAGCCAGCCACCAGCTGCTCCTGCAAGACGTGATTCCTACATGCAAGCAAGATGGATCCTTGTTCCTTTTTTTTCCCTTGCCTTTCTTAAGCTCTTAAGCCTCCTTTGGTAAGAGGGAGGGGAACGAGATAAGGGTTTCATTAGACGTGCATACATACGAGTTTGCATTGCTGAGACTGCAGCAGCCACTTTGGCTGACAAGACAAGACGGAGCTGCCGCTGGTGTATGTAGGTATGGAGACTTACGGGGACATTGATCGATGTGTGCATTCATACAAATGGATATCCCCTTATCAGCTCCACCTATTTTTTTATTTTATTTTTTCCTTTCCCTTTGGCTGTCGTGTGTCCCAAGGCAACGAATGGGCCGGGATCCTCATACCCACATTTGCTGACTTGGATACGGATCGGCAAGGTCTCTGGAGCACGTTGAAAGGACTCGGCTAACATGCATGCATGAAGCATTACTTGTAGGTACGTACCTGTGCTTGCGAACTTGTATCAACTACAAGCATAGCAGATCAAGATCAATTACGCGCGGCGCTGACGAATGTGCAGAAAAGCAAATGTCGTCTCGTTCCCTCCCCGTCGAGCCGCCGTCGATATGTTTTGATCCATCAAACGGCCTAAACTTTGACATCGAAAGCCTTAGCTGATCTTATAGTCCCAAGGGACCCCCCCCCCTCCCCCAACCACTCGTGTGCCGGAAACTAGAGCCGCAGATTGCGCCGTTGTTACATTCCAAGGCTTGGTGTGCCACACAGGCCCGCCCACCCTGGCCCTCGTTTCCTCGCTTTCGCAATCCAGCGTGTCGCCCTGCATGCGATTGACTGACGATCGCGCTGCTTTAGCCTATCGTTTGGCGTTTATTTACGTGCTCAGGAATAGCATGTTTGAGACAGTGACCAACAAGCTGCTGGGATAGCAGGCTACAAGCATCGACCCAGCCAGTCTACGCGTGGTGGAATCACTCTGTACATAGTTGGGGGGACAAAGTGCAAGCAGCTACGGAGCACAACCTGGCCTGGCCATGTACATAAATTGGGTACGTTAGTCCCGGCACGATCGGAATATTCCGCCAGATAGTGGAATTCCATTCCTTGGTAGTAGAACCTATACCAAGCCAGGACATGAAGAAAGATGATATAGCATGCGAAGTAAAGCTTGAAAGGGTACTTCGCTCACGGATCTTGCAAGTGTGGTATTTCCCATGTCTTCTGTTTTGTAACCGGGACAGACGGTTGTGCTGTATTATATATATTTTATATATTATATATATTTATATATTTTACCAGGGGCCTAATAGCTGTCGTTAGGCATCGTTTGCGTGACTCCTGAACCGCAATCTTCTTTCATTCAAGGTTGGCGAGCCCCCTGAGACTTTGAGTAGTATTGGTTCTTATCGTCTGACGTGATGCTCACTCGTCCACCTCAGTCAGTCAATACAGGGAATAATCAGGCACACAAGCATAATTATAGTTATGTTAAATTAATGATTTTGACATACGAGATTCTCATGCAAGGGTGTCGCGTGTCAGTCGCAGGCGCAGTTCAATGTGGCTTTTTACTCGTACATACTTGTAAAGGGCCGGCAACACTAAGGCCTAAATCGTATAAAAATAGAAGTTCGTGTTCAGAACAACCACAATGGTAATAATAACGTACAAAGTTCTTGCACGATTGCTTCGATGCAATCAAGCATCGGCTAAAATACAAGTATGTATGATGCCGCTCCCTGCATTATTTTGATGTAGTGGCCAAACCATGATCAACTTCTCTCTTCCTTGGCTCATGCCGGTTCTCATACCCTAAAGTGAACCCCCCGCCAACAATACGAGGCGTTGAGGACTCTCTCTACAAGTATATATACTGGTCTAGAATCAAGAAGCAACTCTAGAAGAAGCAATAAAAAAGAACTTAGGAATGCTATTCCGTCTCTCATTGCCACATCATTTCTGCTGTGTTTCATTATCAAGCACCTGCAAGTAACTCCGTAGATGACATTGTATAAGGTAGGGAGCAGGACGGGCGCAATTTGTAGTGTCTGCCATTTATGGCGAAAAGCACCCCCATCATATCCATATAGGAAGCCAACCAGTAGTGTGACTCTACCTCCCAAACCTCAACCGAGACATCGCACCGCGATGGAAACATCATGTCGCTTGCATATCCAGAGCAATGTGTAGGACAAAATGTACTATTTACATGATACGAAAAAAGAAAAGAAAAAAAGATGATAGTATTATCATAACGGAATACGACTTCTCATACAGACTCTTTGGGAGCCTTGCTACTCCCATCTGATTCCGAGCCCTCGGTTTCATGCTCAACACCACCACGCCCATCTATGGGCTGTTTCCCCGTCGTCGATATCTTTCCACCAGCATGAGCCAAGCCCTTCTTAGCATCGATATCCTCCCTCCATCCTCTGCCCCATTGAATAGTCGCCATGACTCCAAGCGCGGACACGCCAAGCAAAAGCGCCGAGATGGTTTCGAACCAACCGACCCCAATGGTCTCGGTTGCCGGCAGCACCACCGCGGTTCCCACACAGGCGAACAGATATCGCAGAAAGTAGTTTGCTGCCGTCACCTCGGCTCCCCGCCCGGGCATCACGTCAAGGCAGTACGTGTTGAGCGAGGGGAACGCAAACATCTGGCCAATGCCCTGGATGAAAAGGACAATGACCGGCACGGGGATGCCGCCAACTGTCTTGTCCACTGTCCATCCGTAGATGAGCATGCATCCAGGCATGATTATTCCCATAAAAGGCAACGACGATCGCAACCGATCTTCAGGGATGCGCTCGCCGTTGCGCTTCTTGATCCACCGTATCACCGTCCTGTCTGCCCATCGGCCACCAATAAATGAGCCAAGCGTACATCCGCCCCCCGGGGCGAGATAAAAAAGACCAGATAGCATGGGGCTCTGGAGATGGAACCGTGGGTTCAGCACGTATCGTATAGGTGTAAGCAAGCTATACATGTTCCACATGATGGCAGAGCTCGCAAAGGCCACAAGCACCTGGTTCCTGTACCTGAAAAGCGCAAGCACTTGGATTGGGTTGACCATTTTCAATATCGCCTTTGCCTTGTCTTGCTTGGAGAAGCCTTGCAGGTCCTCAAGCCCCTTGCGATGGATCGTTTCCGGCACCAGGAAATAGACACAAACAACAGCCACCCCAGCGCAGGCCGTTTGCAACCAAAAGATGCATCTCCAGGACGAGTATGTGACGATGATGCCGCCAAGGAATGGCCCAAGTGCGGGCCCAATCACTATTCCAGACATGTACCACCCCAGGGCGGTACCTCGCTCGGTAGGACGGTATATATCTCTGAACTCAGGTCAGTCTCGTGTGATGGGGATGCTCAACCGCAGGTGATTGGGCGCCTGGAGTATCATGGAGGAAAAAGAAAAGAAGAGAAGAGGATGGTGTCTATAAAACCATTTGGTGCGAAAACACAATGTTTCGTTATAGAAACGGCATCATGAAGCATGCTGAACCAAGGGATATATAGGCTCAAGTGAACTACTACGAATATATATCAGATTTGACTCACCCTAAACAAGCCGCCCCTAGGAGGATAAAGGCCGTTCCTTCAAAGGCTGATAGTGCCCTGAACACAAAGAACGACGCCAGATTAGGAGCCAAGGCCGTGGCGAGACTCAGCAACAAAAACAAGCCTGCCGTCAGTAGATTTATCTGCGCAGGTTAACATCATAAGCTTTCATCATCTCGTCTGACCCATGGGACCACCATCGCTATCCTTGAGCTACCAGCAATGATGCCGATGGATTTATGATATGAATCCAGGGAAGGGGAAAAAGGGGGGTCAGATATACGTACAGGTCTCCTGCCAAACACCTGGCTTATAGGCCCCCAAACAATGGGCGATATGCCCATGAGGGCCATGTACGCAGCATTGCTCACGTTGATTACCGATCCCGTGGTATGGTATGTCTCAGCGACTTCAGGTATCGCAGCCAAGACGCTCGTACTTGACAGTGGTGAGAGGAAGGCACAAAAGGCCAAAACCGCTACAATGACCGACTTGTGCTTAGACGACAGCCGGTCATAGATGTCATCCCCGGCTTCGGTATAGTGCTCTGTTGATGAGGACGGCTCAAGGGCTTCCGAGCCGGAAATACGAGATGATGGGCGATAGGTTGCCGGATCCTCTGTTTGGCGGGATTCAGAGGGCAATCTAGTGTTTTCGTCCCCTGAGGTATGTGTTGGTCTCTCGTAAGATACTGCATGTTCTAATGATTGCCTGTGGATTGACATTTTTTTCTTTCTTTTGTGTTTTACACATAGATACATGAACAAGAGTCCCACGAGTAGCTCAAGCCAGAGACAAAATAGCACAACGTATACTTGATCTCAGACATTTGACCGCTTGAAGGGGAATGAAATCATAATATACTGACAAGAATGAGAGTTAACCCCCTCCCCCACCATCGAGAGAACCCGACTGATACAAGTGGGAGACCTTGATCAACTGACGGGTGAAACATTGTGTGTGGGGGGATTTTTTGATACGAATATATAAAAAAGGAGATCAAGGCAGGGAATAACCTCACGAGCCTGGAAATCAAGATATCTCAACCCGGATTAAGTGACGAAAAGCTATGTATTCCCCCCGCCGCCAAGTAAAAAAACACACCCACGCCCAGCACATCTCAACCTTTGAGAGGAGGAAAAGGAGAAGAGAGTGGTTGCCATCAGCCAAGGCGACGCATATTCGCCGACTTATAGTCTTGGCAAGCAGGGCTTTTTTCTTCTTTATCCTTGAAGATGCCGGATAGCATGCTCATTTTCAAGTTTTCTCTCTCTCTCTCTCCTTCATCCTCATCCGTTCCTTGGAACGAGTGTTGCCGTCACCAGCCCACATTTTGGTCTCAGGAGCTGCTTCTGGGTGCCCGTCCGAAGAAGCTGAAACGGGTGAAGATCACCACGTCCGAACCGGATTTCGTGAGGTTTGTTGGGTTGGCGCGATGGTATTTCTCCTTCTCCTCTTTTCTTCTTCTTTTTTTTTCGTAACTATGACCTCTTAACTTGTCCCCTCCTCCCCCCTCGTTCCGTTCCGTCACCGGGGCTGCTCCGAGCCCGCAATTGAGCCTCACCCCCCCTTAAATGCTTGGCTGAGCCGCTGATTATCTTGGCAACAGGACTGGCGGTGATAAGATATATGCTTGATAACAGGAACGAAGAGATGGGGGGACAAAAAAAGAAAAGAAACGAAAAAAAACCCAAACGTGTCAAAAACAAGTTATAGATTTGATGCCTGCCGGAGCTGGTGCTTATCAGTCATGTGGTTTACCTCGTGCTTGGTATTCAGGGGTTACTGCTTGGCTTTCCAACTTGCTACACAACCACCAGACGAGGGCCATATGGAGAATCTGGAAACCATAGAACGTAAAACCAACTTCAGAATTAGAATTATTATGTTCAATTAGCAACACATGTGCCTATAAACTGTCAAAAAAGTAAATATCTAGAATGTGGGCTCCGGGCACCAATCCATGCCTTGATCTGAACGCCAAAAGTTATGCCATCAACTCCTCATAACGAGGGATGTTGTAATGCAACGCAACGCAATGCCATGGCAAAAAGAAGACAAAAAAAAATCCAAAGAAGAAACATCCATGAGGCCCCCCAACAAAATCCAAGACCACCGCCACCACATCAGGTCGGGTATCTATTCTTCAATCGTACATTTCAAGCATAATACATGGCCATTTTTATTCTATCCCAACAACTTTTGAACACGTTCGTGAAGGATTCGATCCACCGGCTGACCATTTCTCTGAACAACCACATTCTCGCGTCCGCCAATGGACACAACCTTGAGCCATTCGGGTGCGACGTCTTTTGCAATCAATCGAATGCAGGCCATGCCTTCCTCTTTTGAGATGGGAACTCGGAGTGAGTCCTTGAGTTTATCTGAGATCAATGCCATGGTGAAGGCCTGTCTCGACATGGAGGAAGGATTCGACAGACTGAGCATAGAAATGGTAGCCGCTACGTCGGCAACTCGGTTGAGGGCAGCTCTTCGCTGGAGCTCGGGTCCAGATGGGGGGGGTTCATTGGCTCTGGCGAGCTGCTTGAGTCGGATGCGGTCCAAAAGGCTCATCTTGGTGCCATCATTGTTTACTGCAGCGTTATTTGTAGCAGCTTGCTGTTTGGCCTCCTTCTCTTGTTGTTTCTCAACAATGTCATTCTTCAGCTCTGATAAAGCGCGATGGCCCTTGGCAAGGAGAGGGTTTGCCTTGACACCAGAGTCCCTCTTCAGGACTGCGGCTTGTGGAAGATCATCGAGAGACAGGTCCTCCAGGGGCAAATCGATATCGCACATCTCATCTCTCGCTCGCTCGGCACATATATGCCGGATGTTATCCTCAAACTGCTTGCAAATACGTTCCTCGTAGATGGTTGTGTTTTCGCGAATCATGTCCGGCCTCAACTCGACGCACACTTTCCCGCGGCCATAGTCCGAGACGATAAAAGGCGAGATGATAGTTGGGTCTTGGATCGAGGTCTCGATGGCAATGCATCGTCGGATATCGTCAACAGTGACCTGACGTTTACCCCAGTTGCGCGAGATGTTGGGTGAAATGGCGGCAACGTCAATAGGCGTGTTCCTGCCATGGTGCGCAATGTGAAGAAGAATGGTTTTGAGGAAGGCCTTGTGCAGGCGGATGAGATCGGCGCCATTATCAGCCTTGCGGCTAGTATAGTTGTAATCCTCAAGCTTGGCCTGGACTGTCCTTCCGGATGGGGTGGTCTGGGTGAAGATGGGTGACGGAATTGCCTTTTGGGGTGTCTTGAGTGGTGTCTTCCGCGAAGCCTTCTGGGGAGTTTTCTGAGGAGTCCTGAGTGCCTTGGCCAGGATTGGCTTAACAGGCTCTTCCCGCCGAGCACGTTTCACGGGAGTAAGTAGTGGCTCATCATCGCTGCTGGGAGCGAAAGAGACAGTTCGGCTTGTTACTTGGGGGTGGTTGTCATCCTCGGCCACTGTCTCTGTTGCTTTCCTCTTCCTGGTAGAGGAGGCCGGTGCTGTTGTCACGGCAGCAGCCTTTTTCGGTGTATCGGGGAAGGCCTGGCCTTTGGAGACGCGTGTGAAGCTGGTGATGGCTTGAGGAGCGGGAGCAGCCTCGACCTGTCTTCTCCTCGTGGGTCGAGCCATGATGAATGATATGAGTGATGTACGTGTGGTGTTTCCTTCTCAGAATGGTGATGAGAAAGCTCGTCAATAGGGTAGGAGAGGACTGGCTGCACCAAAGAGACGCAGCAATAAGCGGTATAGCAGTCTCGTCTCAGGCTGTAATATCCTCAACTTCAATTTGCTTTCAGGAATGTGGTGAGTGTATATCCAAGGTAACCTTGAAATGCGGCAAGAATGATGATCTAGTTATCTCTTTCTCTCTCTCTCTTTCTCGATGTCTTTACAAAAGCAAGTCTAGTGCAAGCGTCTCTCAAAGAAAATGCGTCTCGTTCCAAATGAATTGAAAGTTGCAATCCGTCGTGTCAGACTTGGGAAACCGAATGTTGGATGTAAGAGATTGAATTGCCTCGACAACGGAGCATGGACCGCCCAAGGGCTGATATTCCACAGGGGATTTAGGGTATCTAACCTTTTTGGAGACGCGTCTGGTTGGCATCACGCGTTTCGCGTCAGAGGGAGCCAGAGCGCAGAGGAGGCTTAGCCTAAAAGCCCTGAACGCGTTAAGTGGTGCCCCTCCCCCGCGTTCTCAGCACGTTTTCCAACCTTGGAACTCTGTTCCTTGTTCTGGCGTCTAAATCACGTTCACGTCCCGTTTCTTAACGTTGCCATATTACAGCACTAAACACTAAACACCATGATCAAACTCTCTCTCTCCGTGATTTTGGCTTTGTGGTTCATTCATCTAACTTGCATTTGCACGTACTCCTAAACCTTCAATCAATATCCAGACTAGCGTCCCTTTCGGCTTGCATTGCCAATTATGGAGCGGCGAACAAGAATTCTCTTGCCGGGACCAGAAAAAATAGCAAATTGTCATCATTCCGTTGAACACCAGAAACTACCGTACAAGGCTGTGCTATCCATCCATAGCTCTTACAGTTACACCACATCGTATTCCCTCCAAGCCTTTACTTCCTTTCTTGTCATAAGCCTTCCATTCCAATGATTCGATTCTCCCGAATCTTATAGCTGTCACCATCGAAATATCACGGCCCGTTTACTTCGTCCCACTTGCGCCATCACTTTCGATCCTCTTTGTAACACATATGCGGGTGAACCCCTTGCTAGTTTCTTTCGGCAGGGTTTGCGAAAAGCCCAAAAAAGCACATCGTGAATTTTATTACAATACAATAGTAACGAAGCCTCCAAGTCATACAAAGGCCGTTCAAGTAATCAAGACAAAGGGAAACAGCTGCTACAGCCGTAGACAAAGAACACCACACAGCAGTGAATAACAAAGTCCATTAGACACCATCGTTTGGCAGCTATCGTCTAGATAGTTGCCTGTGGATGTCAATAATAAAGCAGAAAACAAAAATGCAGAAACATGCCATGATGCGTCGGCCAATATGTCGACTTTGACCAAATAAGCCCACACTGGGTGATGCAGACCACCAATCTCCCTTTTTTTTGTCCTCTTGATGCCAGAATCCCTCAATTACCCTCAAGCTCCCAGACACCCGACTCCCATACCGCTCACTGAAAAGAAAAGAAAAGAGACCATTCCGTCTAAATGCCCAATAGTACACACAAGCATCAAACAGACAAAGACGACAACAACAACGACAACAAAATCAGTGGGACAGAAATCAGATTCGTCCACACGAATTAGGGACGCCGAGCTTCCAACTTGCGGATAGCGACCAAGCGCCGTGCAACAACCGGGTCGGATTCGCTTGTTAGCGACGAGCGGGCTTGGGCCATCCGTCGGTCCTAAAACTGACAGGACTGGGGGGAGGAGGAGCAGGGACAGTGTAGTCGTCTTCCAAAATGCGGTGGACAGGTGTTGATGGGCGGTTGCTTTCCATGGTAGCGCTCAGGCTGGAGTAGAGATCTTGGGAGGTCAACAGTCCAAGGTTGGGCTGCTGAGAAGGCCTGATGGCGTAGGGAGCGGCAACTTGACTGCTTGACATTTTGAAGGTGTTTTTTTTTTGTTTGTTTGTCTGGATGTTGTTTTATGAGACGTATACGTTTGTGTATGTCGCAAATTGGATGCTGGAGAGTTGATATGTTAGAAGTGCTTGATATTTCTGGTTCGGGAGAAGTCGCACTTACATGTGATCCAAGAGCTTGTGAAGATCGGTCGGAGACTAGCTCCAGACGGGTGGAATATGAAGGTTTGAGGAAAGCTTCGGGAGCTTAAAATGGAAAATGGGAGAAGTCGGAAGAAGTTAATGCAAATAAGTGCAAGCTCCGCAGATGTCAGAGGTCAGGAGACCAAAGATGAAGATATCCGGTCAACCGAGAAGGAAGATGTTGGTTGTGTTGCTCAGGGCAGTTCTTCCTCCAGTGGGTATTAGAAAGAATGGAATGGCAATGGTGATGTGCAGAAAAGAAGGACGATGTGTCAGAGCCAAAGAAGATGAAAGATGAATAAGAAAGGAGAAGAGGTCGGAGGAAAGAAGTAAATAAGGAAAGAGAAAATTTTCTCTCTTGATAAAAAGCGAAGGAACCGGCAGACGGTAAGGTTTCAAGACACGAGGGAAGGTGAGTTCAAGGGCAGGCCGGGATCAGTTGCAGGACAATGCACGACAGGGCAAGAGAGGAGAGGGAAAAGTGAGTACGTTTTTATGTCTCTCGTTTAGTTGGGCGGAGTAATAGAGAAGGAGAGGGAAAAGGGCAAAGTAAAGAAAAGGTAGCAGGTACTACTCCAGTTATAAGTACTTGTATGTCGGCGAGGCGAATTTGAGTGACCGAGTGGGTGAATGCTGTCGTGTCCCCAAAGTTCCCTGGTTTTCAAGACTCAGACAAATTAGAAAAAAGAAAGTACATGCACGCACAGCACAGCACAGCACAAACAGGTAGACCAGGGAAGCTCCCCCCTCCCCAAAAATCCGGGGCAATTGAGAAGAAGGCTTGTTACATGCTGCTACCTTGCTATAGGAGGAGGAGGAAGGAAAAAGGCGTGTGTTTGTGTGTACTATGTGTGTTCAAGGGAACGGACAGTGTGCCGCCCAAAGCCAGGATTGGGGGAGGGGCGTGTGCATTACACATTAGACCACTGAGGAGAAACAAGAGGAGACGAGAAAACGAGGAGAGACGTTTGGAGGCTCTTCTGCGCTTCTGCTTCTTTCTTGGTCTATCTGTTTGCTCTTCTTTCGGCGTGTTTTTCTCTCCTCTTACCCCTGCACTGTCCGTCAGTTTGTCTGTCTGTTTGTTCCCCCCCTCCCCTCCCTTCCTCCACCTCCACCTCCACTTGTTCCGCGCTGCCCTGCATCCGTTGTTTCTTGTTGGCTGGCATTCACATGCGTGTCTCCCCCAGGTTTTTTAGAGTGCCGCATGCATGCAAGGTGCATCAGGGAAAGAGGGCAAAAAAATTCATTCCAGGCTTGAGAGCTGCAGATGCTAATGCAAATAATGGAACAGGCGATTTGCCATTAGTCCCGGCATACGAATTTAAACAAACTTTTCGCCCCCGGCCCCTTTTTTTACTGTGTGTGTGTGTGTGTGTTTGATTCCAGCCTTATGTATGTTTGCAACGGTCTTTTTTTCTTTCTTTCTTTTCGTTTTTGTGCCAAGCGTACAAACCATAATTAATGGGAAGCTAACAGAATGGATGAATGAAAATTTTCAACAACTGATTCGAGAACAACCACTAATTCACACCCCAGGCCCTTTTGGATACAGGGGCGAGTGAGGTCAATGAGTAAACAATTTACAAGTTCCTACCCGGAATTCCGGTCAATTGGGACAGTTTTCGGGGTAGTGTGGAGTACATGAGGCTAACAGGTTGAACCCTTGCAGGGGGGATCAGAGACATCCATGGGATGGGGATGAGACAGTCCAGTTGTCTTTCCCCGGTATTAGTGACTTGTTAATACTACTAGGAAGGGGAAAAAACGATAGTAATAAGCAAAAAAAAACACAGAGAGAGAGAGAAAGAAAGGGATAATTAGTTCCATACCTACCTGTTGGGAACTTTTCAAGGGACTTTGCTTGCTTGCTTGCTTGACTCACGCGAGCAGCTTTGTTAGACACACTTGCTTGTACTTGCAACAAACAACCAGTCAATAACATGGTACGAGTACTCATTCATTAGAGGGTGTTGAGATTTGAATGCAGAGTACAAACATGCAAGTCTCCAATACTTTATGCACCGCTTCATTCGCTGTGCAAGCAACCTGCTATATCTATCCATTCCGAACAAGTTCTTCCTACACCTTTCCCCATAGACCGCTGATCCCTCAAGGTCTGTGTCCCCTTGGTGTTGCTTCAACAAGCCGCCCCCCTCTCCCAGCATCTCCAATCCATCCCATCGTTACCCTCCACTTCTCTTGTTTCGATTCCTCTAACCGCCCCCCTCCCCCCCAACAAGCCCGCCCCCAGACAGTCAGAGACTCCAAAAAACGCCACCGGCAAACGTGTTCAAACAATATCCAAACAAAGCCAAGGAAAGGGATCAAGGGATGCAAAAGGAACGGCTGTTTGCTTTGTCCCACTGTGATTGATGACCCTCTCTCTCTTCTCTCTGTCTCTCTGTCTGTCTCTCTCTCTCTGTTCCGCCCTTGGCCACTTCTCCACTCTGGGCCGGTCGCCAGCCAGCAACCTTGACGTGGCAAACCTGAAAAGTTGTTTTGTTTTTTGGGGTATCACAATCACAAAAAGCACTTTGCGAGCTTGCGAATAGGAAGTCAGGGTAAAGGAAATTTTTGTTTTCGTTATCTCACCGCTGCTAATGGCGGTAAGGGTAGAGGAGAAAACAAAAGTGCTCTTCCATCTCCTTCTCTGCTACTATCCGTTCAATAGTATAGCATCAAACATACCTACTTGCCCCCCCCCCCCCCCCCCCCCCCAGTGACTTTTTTTTTCATTATTACGTGGGACGGGATTGATAGGTAACCACTCTTCGTTGGGGATGCTTGTTTTGCACCTGGCTCAGCCTAAGAACCAGCTACACACCCCCTGGATGAAAATACCGATTAACCTACAAGGATTGAAGGAGAATATTTTTTGTATGTGTTTCCAACGGCAATACCGATTTCACGCCCCCCCTTCCCAATCTTATGGAAGCTCCATAGAAGCTCCTACGGAATATTGCGGATTCCCAAGCTTGTTCATTCATGGGTGTTTGATAAGGGTGCAAAGCTAGCAAGCAAATGTGTTCAAGGGGAGCTGTTTAAGCTATCAAAGGTGCTTTGACGCTGTGCCTCGGTAAGCTGGAGCTTTGAGCTACTCCGCAACTCCGTGCTGTCTCGGCATCACGCTGTTTTGGAGCTCGTCGGCCGAGGTTACTTTTAATAAATAAATAAAAAAGGTTGTGTTGCCAGGTAAAGAAGGAGAAAGAAAGAAAGAAAGAAAGAGAGAAGAGGGAAAAACAAAGGATCCTTATCTTTGGTGATGATGACGAGACAGCAGCCCTTTTCGTCGGATCCACCACCGTTCCAATGAGGACCTTGTTTGTGTGCTTGTGTACCGGTGACTGCGGTGACTTGCGGTGGTAAAAGGTATGGATGCCGGATGCCAGAACCAAAAAAGAGAGCTACTGTAGCTAAGCACCTGCACCCATCATGTCGGGAGAGAGGGGAGGGGAGGGGGGGGTTGTTCTCCATGATGCAATTTGATGACAGAGGCATTTCAAGCATTCAGATCCCATGCGAACCGAATCGTGAAATTGCAGGGTCTGACCATGAAAGAGGATGAAGCATCATCGCCCATTGCCTCGGTGGACTTGCCGCATCGGGAAATTATTCAGACAAAAAAAAAAGCTGTGTCTTTGTGTCTAGGACAGCTATGCTAATAATGCTGATGATGCTTGCTGCTGATGCCGTGAGCGACCTTTGGCCGAGGGATCTGGAAAAAGACCACCGGCGTTCGATTGATACGCCCTGTCGATCCTAGCGAGAACCTATCATCCATCACATTATTACTTGTTTTATAATATTCGGAGGTTTTTTTTATTTCTCTCTCTTTTCTCTTTAATCGATAGCTCCCAGATCTTCTGACGGTGGGCAACGTAATTGAGTTTCCACCACGGCAACATCCATTCCTCAGCTTCTCTCAAGGTCAGCCACCTCGCACTGGTTGTGAAGCTACACACTTATAGTTGCGTATTTTTTTTTTCCCACAAAAATCGACTGTGTATTCTCTTTCCCATATCGACGCCTATGACGAGATAGAAGTATAATACCCCCCCTCCCCCCCTCCTCAAGAGTAAGATCTCCGATCTGGTAGCCCCCATTGGGGAGGCCCTTGTAGGGCGAGACAGCCTACTGCAGCTTCATAGGAGCGCATCATGATGCACTTTTTTGGGTCCAATCTTGGCAGCCACTAGCTGGTATTGCATGCAAACGGCTGGAAGAGGTTGAAGGGCGTTGGGGGGGAACCTGTTGTATCTCCGAAACATTGTACGGTTTGGGTCATCCTGGTATGGGCTGCGTTGCTGGTATTGTCACTGTTGCTGTTGCTGTTACTGTTACTGCTACTGAAATGTACTTGTCTTGACTGGTAAACCAACATTAAACTGTGCAGATAGGATAGAGGGAAAAAATACTCATAGCTGGACATATAATCGTCATCGAAAACTGCAGCTTGACATTGTGCGCTTCTCCCACTGCTGATGTACAGGGTAGCAGTGTTCCAGTTCGTTCTAACCACTTAATCAACAGCTGTAGACATGCATTAATATGCAAGGGAATAACTACAATGATGTAATATTTTTGCCGGCATGCCGTGATGTAAAAGTCATGAATAATGAAAGCTGAGACATGTAGTAGAACCGTTGCTAATAGAAGCTCACTTGTATCCAATGGTTGTTTCTGTCATCGCCGTGTCTGATTCCTCCAGTGCACTTTTTGACTTTGAACCTCTATTTGACATCCATGTCGCCCGCCCGCCCTGTGATATTATTCGCGGCAACTATTATACCAGCTGCACATGCATTGATTCTGTTTGTATCAGCCTGGCTGTTGTGTTTCTGATAGGTCATCAGCTGTTGCTTCGCTGTCTATCGGGGATCGAATTGACAACAGAGCTCATAGATAACTCCAAACTCAAATCAAGTGAAAATGCTGTGATTTGCCGATTCTCATTACATGAAAGAAAAAGGGCTGAGAAGACCGACATCTTATGCTCATGCCTGGCCATTAAGACAACGGCTTCCCCGGTGTGTTTGGGTGCCAACCCCAAATTTAAGCCTTTTCCATCTGCGAGGCAAGGTTTGTTCAGCTACCCCCTCATGACGATGATGCTTGAGGTGTTCTCTAAGACGTTCACGTCAGAGTCCAATTCCCCACACTTTCATAGTTGGGAAAATGCAGCCATCCCGAACGACCCGGAGCGGCGTGTGGCGGCACGAGGATCGATGCGACTGTCACGTCCGGATCACCGGCAAAGAGGGGAGGATTGATCTTCTAGTTAACTCAAATGAACCAAAACAAAGCGTTTCTTAATTGAAGCAAAAAAGTTCTTGGAGATGGGGCTTGGAGAGGAAAAAGTCCTGCTGGAGACATAGCATGATGTTTATTATCGGGTTCAACGACGAACAAAACACTGATGGTGATGTTTGCCAGACGATATGCTCACCCATATTCATACCCAGCTGTTAGATGTAAAGCTGAAGCGTGGCTGGCGGGCTAATGATAACCTTGTTCACGGCTAGGATGATTGATCACTTTGACATCACATGCCATAACCCACTGTTGAAGTCCCCCTCTTATCCTGAGATCCTGAGGTATCCGGGCTTGTAAGCGAGAGATGTGGTTGAAGTCTTGGCTTAATACTGTCAATTGGAACGATCCAGCAGCAGCAGCAGCAGCAGGCTCGTATAAGTACTGAGATTCTGTCGCAAAGACTGCCTATGCAATGTTGATGCTCGTAAATGCAAGCGTTTGGGTCCACTGCAGGGGATATGAGATAACCCCCCAAGTCGCCTGGAACTCCATGAATGCTATGGCCGAGAGTTGATAGCCATCCAACGAGATTTGACTGTTTATATTTAACAATTCAGCCTCATTAATTGTTTTCACCATGGAGGCCCACCGCCAAGCTTTTCTCTTCACCCTCCTCGTGTTCCTCATCCCTGGTACGTCAGTCTTCTAGATTCAGCAGCACACTTGCTAATCCCGCTTTTTTTTTTTTACTTATTTTTCTTTTAGCAATAATCTGCCACTCAATACATGGACCAATACTCTCACCTTTAGAGAAGAGAGCCGTGCCGAATGCACCTAATGGATATGCCCCTGCCAAAGTCAGCTGTCCTGCAGCACGACCGACCATCCGGGCAGCAACGGGACTGTCCAGCAATGAAACGGAATGGCTTCCACGACGTATTAACAACACCATTACGCCCATGAAATCAGTGCTGAGCCGAGTTGATATTGGCTTGGACACTGATTCCTATATAGATGGCATCGTCGGCAGGGGGGGCGACCCGCCACGTGTTGCCATCGCCATTTCTGGTGGTGGTTACCGTGCCTTGATGAACGGCGCCGGCGCCCTCGCAGCGTTTGACGACCGCTCATCAAACACTTCGGGCCAGGGCCAACTGGGCGGTCTACTACAGTCGGCGACATATCTCGCCGGTCTTTCTGGCGGGAGCTGGCTCGTCGGGAGTCTTTACGTGCAGAACTTTACTACGGTCGAGTCCATCATCTTGTCGACCAGCGGTTTTCTCAGCACTCTCTGGCAGTTTGATGAGTCAATCATTGAAGGTTTGGCTTGAATATCGGTCCTTTTAGTGACTGGATGCTAATATGAGAGAACTATAGGACCTAAAGATCTTGGTTTTGTAGCGTATTATCGTGAGCTGTATGACGACGTCAACGGTAAAGTAGATGCCGGCTTCAACAAGACAATCACCGATTACTGGGGCAGGGCCTTGTCCTACCAACTCGTCAATGCCACTGACGGAGGACCGGGTAAGATTCCGAAGCAAGTTGCTGAGAGAGAGAGCCGGCTGATGATAAGAGTAGCATACACCTTTTCGTCCATTGCAAATGACACGGAATTCTCACAGGCACAAGCGCCAATGCCCCTTATCGTCGCCATCGAGAGAGCGCCAGGGGAGCTCCTGATCCCCTCAAACTCGACCATTTTCGAATTCAACCCATGGGAGATGGGATCCTACGACCCTGGACTCCAGGCCTTTGCCCCGTTGAAATACGTGGGCTCCAACTTCACCAACGGGAACATTCCCCGCCAGGGCAGTTGCATCGCTGGGGTCGACAACGCGGGCTTCGTCATGGGCACGTCGTCCTCGCTGTTTAACCAGGCGTTTTTGCAGATTGGCAATGCGCAGAACATACCGGATTTTCTTGCCAATATATTGAACGAGACGTTGTCGGATATCGGTGACGCGAACAAGGACATTGCCAACTGGCCCAATCCATTCTACAGGTTCAACGCCGCTACAAACGAGAATGCAAACACCACCATCCTCACCCTTGTCGATGGCGGAGAGGACCTTCAAAATATCCCTCTGCATCCGCTCCTCCAACCCGATAGAAAGGTCGATGTCATATTCGCCGTGGACGGCTCCGCTGACACAGCAACCTATTGGCCGAACGGCACGGCAATGGTAGCGACATACCAAAGATCCGAAGCCAGCATCTCGTCCAACAATAGCGATTTCCCAGCAGTCCCAGACCAGAATACCTTTGTCAACCTCGGACTGAACCAGCGGCCCACCTTCTTCGGCTGCGAGAACGGCACCAACACGCCCTCGGGACCGCTCATCGTCTACATACCCAACGCCCCCTATTCCTTCAACTCCAACGTCTCGACCTTTGACCTGGAGTACAGCGACAAGGACCGCAACAGCATCATCCAAAACGGCTACAACGTCGCGACCATGGGCAACGGCACGGTGGATTCGAACTGGCAGGCGTGCGTGGCCTGCGCGATACTGGCGCGAAGCCTCGTCCGCACGAACACGACGGTCCCCCAGAAATGCACGGATTGCTTTACGAGCTACTGCTGGAACGGGACGACGAACTCGACGCTACCGGTTACATATGAGCCCAAGCAGATTATAACAGAAAGCAGAGCGGAGCGATTGACGGTCTGGGCAGGCGGAGCAGTGCTTACAGCTTGTATCTCATTGTCACTACTGGTTTAACTTGGCTTCAAAAGTATAGTTTAGAGGGATTCATTTGAGTAGGTACGTCTGCGATTCGCATGCTTTGACTTTAATGTATAGTGATATCATGGACATCCTCATTGTTAGGAACTTGCAACAAAGGCCGTATAGTCTTTATGGTCTGTCGCTGTGACTTGATCAAGAGTTTAAACCTCATTTCACAACTTCTTCAGATGCTTCTACTGGATAAAAAAAAACAGTGGTCTTCATTGAAACGTCCCTAAAATAACTCCCAAAACTCGCTCGCTCGCTATCCCTGACGGGTGAATGGTCAACTCAAATAAGTTCACTCAAGCATCTTATAAAATGCCAGGCATGTGGCCCCGTTATGGACGCCATGCCGAGACCATAGACAGAGTCTGTCCATAGTCTTCCCATACTAAAATATCCCCGACAAAGGATTATTCCAAAACCATGTGTCGTAGCCAAAAGGTACACCACAATAATTCAGGACCCTAATCATCTTCCTGAGAGTCTTGTCCCTTTGGTAGAAATTGCATGTTATCTTTGGTGTAGAAAAGGGTGAAAAAACAGAATAAGATGAGCCTGAAAAAGAAATCCTTGTTGTGTTCAGTGGTGAAGGTTTGTGATGATCCGTTCATCACTCTAGAAGTTCTCATGCATGCTCCACTGGCTCCCCCGTCTTTGCAGTCCTGAAGACTATTAAAAATCCCCGGTGAGAATATAGAACCTATAAGTACCATAGAGACCCATAGAAAGCATCGAGAAAAAGACAATAACCCCGGTGTTGCCCTGAGATGGATGGTCGTATATTATTACCCTTATAGGTATTTCATGAATGGGCCCATAGCATAAGGGGATTTAGAGCTTAGAGGTGGTATGAGCTCAGCTTAAAAGCCTTCTTCTTATAAGCCTAACCGAAGTTCATGTTAGCCGCATATCATCGTGCAACGGAAAGCACTCCATATCATCTCCCTTGACATGCCGCTGATGCCTCTTAAATCGCATCCAGCAGTTCGCATGAAGAAACGGCGATAACTGGGTCGGCCCCTTGTGTTTTTCTATTTCCTTCACAAAAGTCTTCCCGTCGGCCGTTCTCTGCAATATGCCGAGCCGAAAGCGCTCCTGATCCTGCGCCGGATGAACGAAATAGTTTGGACAGTCGAGTCTGCCATACACAGGGGATTCCGGTTGCTGACCGAGCAAACAACGCAGGTATGGCATTACCAAAAGCCTGAAGCATGCAGCGGCAGCGGCGGGACTTCCAGGAAGGCCGAAGAAGGCAATTTTCCCACGGCTTGAGGGGAGTAGAGCGAAGAGGATTGGGTGCCCTGGACGCATGGCGACTCCGTGAAAGATGATCTGGGCCCCTGCCATGTCCAGAGCTTGGGGTACGAAGTCGAATCTTCCTGCTGAAACCCCTCCACTTGTGATTAGCACATCCGGGGGTTGCGATTCCTTTGCCAACATGGAAAACGCATGCGCCATCGACTCGACATTATCCCCTAAAACCCCCAAGAATGTCGCTATGGCCCCGGATTCGCGAGCGCATGTGCTGAGGAACAAGCCGTTGACATCTCGAACATGAGAGTTATTCTGACTCAGGAGCTGTGCGTCAGTAGACCAAATGGCGATGCGAGGCTTCCTGACGACTCGTATGCCCTGTATGCCTACCGAGGCGAGTGGCAACAGATGAGAAGAAGACACCACGTGTCCTGCCCTTAACAATAGTTCTCCCGCTCGAATGTCATCACCGGCAAACCGTCGGTTTGCATTACTCGGAACGGGCTTGGTGATGGCGATCCAGTAATATCCGTCCGGTCCTTTGGCCTTGACAACCTCCTCGAATCTCACACAAGCATCCAGGTGCTTATTACCACAAGGGTCCGGAAATCGTGCGCCCGTCATGATTTCGATGCATTCTTCTTCCATATTCTCTGTTTCAAACGCGCAGCAGAACTGCATGCTAGTCAGGTCTGGATCGGCATCTGCGGCGGTTGTGCCATGCACCTTGAAGAACACGGGGGATCTGGGCGAAGCCCAACGTGTCGATTCCGAGTGGATCGCATATCCGTCTATGGTAGACGAGTCGAATTCTGGAGTCGATCTGGGACTGAGACAGTCACATGCGGCAACATGGCCGACTGCCTGGTCCAGTGTAACTAGTTCTTCCCGTGGGAGTTCGGTGGAGGAGCGGCTGGCCTGTACATGGTGAGCTGCCGATCCTAGTATTGCAAGGGCCGATTCATAACCAGTAGCCATTTTGTATTATTTTTCAATGGAATAGCCCAGGATATAGCAACTAGCTGTCCGGTTTATTTAGGTTTGTAAAATCGTGAACGGCCCCCCCATGGCCTTCGTATATAAGGAGCGCGTATGTGTCCATGGAATGCTCATCGTGAAACTCAATGGTTGTCCTCTTTGATGCACAATTGCGGTTTATTGACGTCAACCGAGATTTCTTGACAGGCAGTTTGATAATGACAGCTCCAGGCTTCTCTTCGTGACATCATTCGCTCATCACTCTGCTTTGCCTGCGGTCCATTTCTTCAACCAGCGGAATGTCATTCCCTAGCGGGAGCCAGCAAAGTCTACAGACTACTTGGCATAAATGGCTTCATAGTCCAATATTGAATTCGATTAATAATTCTTGGCGGCGATCTTGACGGGCAAAGGCTCATCATGCCTTCTCGCTGCCATCGACGCCACCAGATCGCCCCCGATAAATGAAAGATATGGATCTGGACCTTGACGAATTTCAGGGATTTCGTATAGACTTTTGTAGCCCATCTCCGCCCGAGGAAAGGACCTTCTCCGGGTACGAGGGCGTAACGTTTGTCGCGTTGAGCATCTCGCTGTACTTTTGTCAATATTGTGACTCCGGACCCCGTCGCGCCGCGATTGGTACAGGGATGCCCTGCAGAGACCTTCATCCTGCTCGATACGGGCTAGCCCATAGCCCAAGGTCATGCAATACTTATCTATCCTTGGACTTCATACGCCGCTTAAAATTGAGGGGGATGTCGGGGTTGCTGCGAGCCTCTCTTAGGCATCTATGCCTGATGGGATACGTGGCGGTTCTATTGGCATGGACCAAACATCCAGCATTCCCTCCATGTTGCGCGGCTGAAAGCGTGGCGTATGAGATGGTTATGGCCTTCGTCTCGTAAGTGGATATCTTGGTATATGGTAATATATATATGCATGGGCTTGGCGGATTCGGCAGCCCTTGGCTGTTGATGGTCTTCCAATTAAAAGTCGATATTTCATACGACTTGGCGAGTGAGGGAGCCTGCTTCCGGAATCCTTCTCGCTAAAGGAGATGCTTCTTCCCACGATCTTCCCTTCGGCCTCGAACACGGACATCTTTGCTATCCTTTAACCCGACCAGTCTGCAATCGTGGCTGGAGGATGTTCATTGTTAGCTCACGATGCCCATCAGGTTAAGCTGTGATATCTCACCTATAAGACACACATGCGCGTTTTGTCTAACCCAAAGGGTTCTTTTTTCACAAACCCAATCAACCCTTGATAGCTGATTGTATGTGATGCCTATGCCCACAGGCTCCAGGTGATCCCAGCGGGAGTCTTGTGATTCATAGGCTGGAGCAACATAATCACCCATTCTTATAAATCTTCATAATGAATAGAATAAAATCGATCTCCAAGATTGAAATGTGTTTGGTTTTGTTTTGTAGTTTGATGCAGTTGGTGATGGTGACATGAAGTTGTTGTTGGGTGCGTTGCAAAATGTCACAATGACGTCTGGTCAGTGTCACAATCCCTCAAAATGAAATGGTTAAATGATTGCCTTGTCTGGTCAATCCCCGGATAATAACAGATGGATGCGGCTATTGCAAAAAGAGGCCCTCAATATATCATCGTGTCAGCCCCCAAAAAAATTGAAGATTTTGGCGCGTTCATTTGTACGACCTGAGTGTTGTGTTTGAATAGATCAAACATGCTCCGAGTGAGAAACACCTTTCCCCAGATGTTGTAGTGTCAGGGAATGTTAGATTGGGCCTCTATGTTGCCACGAGTCTGATAGCTACTGTCCTTGCCTCGGGTGAAGCAGGACTGGACCCTGTCTTATTGACTGCCGGGGTAATTATTATGAATGGGAAGACAGAATCTCAGCACCCCTGATTATACCTATCTTGTCCGTACGATGGACTATTCACGTAAGGCATGGCTCAGTAAGAGAAATGATTATAAGTCTCAGATTAAACTAGACCTTACAAAGCTAAATATGAAGGGAAAAAATAGAAATAACTCCCGAACCCCTTTGACCTATCATGATATTCCTCCAGCCCATTATCATCAACTATAAATCTATCTACCACTGCTATACTCCTCCAAGGCATTGATCAATTCCGTGTACAGCCCCTTGACTACCGCCGGCTCATAATAAGTTGGGCTTGCCCAAAGTATTATCTCAATCTCATCTCCCTTCGGTGTTGCCACAACATTGACATTATCCAAATCGACAAGTCGAGACTCCCTCTCATATCCAACTAGATGGGCGCTGCCGCCTTCGATATGCGCGTCGGGGGACTCGGAAATGTTCTGGTACTTGCTCATGAACTTGAAAACTGACGGCACAAGCTCCGTATTCACCGTCTCGTACGGGAGCGCATCTATGTGCTGGTTGTGGATCAGATCGATGACATGGTGAATGCTCTGGGTCGAATCAATCTGAGCCCTGACGGGAATTGTGTTCAAGCACGGTCCCACAACTGATTGCAGGTTTCCTGGGAGGCCGGATCGTCCTGAGACCAATCTTCCAAACAGGACATCGTCACTGTTGGCAACACGACTCAATGCCATGGCACACGCTGCCGTGAAAACGGTCGCCGGCGTAATATTCCCGTCGGCGACGATATTGGCTATCGTTCCACTTATGGTGATCAAGCCTGGAGTCTTGGACGGTGGGATCGAGAGGCTCGTACCGAGAGCAGGCAGCTGCGTCATTTCTGCGCCATGCAGCAACTGTAGCCAGTATGCCTCGGCAATGTCATTATGACTCTGTACGTGCTGAAGATAGGCTGAGAAGCCAACTTCCCGGACTGGGATTTCGTTGTTGTATATGGCGCTCAAGGCTTGCGTAAAGAAAGCCATGCCGATACCGTCATAGAGTGCGTGAGAAAGACGAATGACCAGACGAGTCGCCCCAGTAGCAGCGCGCAACACGATAAAGCGGACTGAAGATTGTTCTGGTTCCCACTTGGTGGCTACGTCACGGTCAACGGCTTGTTGGAATAAAGATTCCATGTCCATAGATGGGCGGATAATCACATCGACATCCGGCTCCAAGCAGTCAAGGAGTACCTGGAACAGGCCGGCAGGGGTCTTGGTGAAGATTGTGCGAAGAATTTCAAAGTGAGAAACCAGCTTAGAGCAGCAGTTGACCACATGTTCGATGTTGGCGGCAGTAGGGAGATCGAGGTAAAAATGAGACCACGACCAGTGAGCCTCCGGATACAGCAAATCATTTTCAATGTAGTTGCGCTGACTCTGCGTAACCGGGTACACAGACGATACCTTTTCGACTAGAGGCCCAAGACTTGACAGTTCAATTTCGTCTTTGTACTCTATTATTGTGGATGAGCCGGATGAAGGAACATCCGCCGAGCTCTCCGCGATTGCCGCCATGTCTGCCAGCACGGGGTTCTGGAAGATCTGGGCGACTGTGAGTTGCAGGTCAGCCTTTGCGGCCAATGCTACGAGTTGCATAGAGCCAATAGAGTCTCCTCCAAGTTCGAAGAAGCCGTCGTCTCGGCCAATCTTGTCTGGGCTCGTACGAAGCACTTCCGCCCACATGGCCACCATAAGTCGCTCAGAATCCGACTCTGGGGCGCGTATGGAGCCGACTCCCTTTTGATTGAGAGCCGCAATGTCCGCAGTAGTGAGTGCGTTGCCGATGGCTTGAATACGACGTCTGTCGGTCTTGCCAGTCGTAGTCATGGGGAAGACGTGAAGAGGGACGAAAGCCGACGGTATCATATAAGCAGGTAACTTCTCTGCCAAGCGGTTGGGCAGCCCAGATGTTGCTTGCCGCACTGCGTTGTTGTGCTCTTCTCTCGTCAGATGCTCGGCGTTCATTGAGCTTATAAAGGCTGAGAGAATTGTGCTACTGGCACCCTGTGGCTTAATAGCCTCAACTGTGATTCTGGTACCTTCCCCTAAGCATTGTTGGATGTGATGTCTGACTTCGTCTAATTCGACTCGCTGACCGCGAATCTTGACCTGGCCATCTTGACGGCCGATGAAGATTGGTGTTCCGTCTTCATCATAACGCACCAAGTCTCCTGTGCGGTACAGTCTCCCTCGTCTACCTGGATGACCGGGGGTGCCGCGCAGCAGCCAGCTCGGGTCCTCCACGAACACCGCCGCAGTCTTTTCAGGGTTGTTCAGATATCCCTGGCTCACGATGGGCCCTTCAATCCACAGCTCGCCAACTGTCCCGACCGGGGCAAGGCACTCTGGGTTTTGGGTATCAACCACCCACATGCAAGCGCCAAGTCCTTGCCCAATAGTCACAGTGCTCGACCCTGGTTGCATGGGTATCGCTGTGGTAGCCGTTGTACACTCCGAAGGACCATAGGAGTTCAAAACCTGGCCATGACCGTCCAGTAGGAATGCATCATCAGGCGAAACTGCCTCGCCTCCAAGGATCAGGGTGGAGATGGATGCAGCGGCCAGGGCCGGTTTGAAAACGCGAGCAAGAGATGGGGTCATTTGAGTTAACGTGATCCGATATTTCTTGAGGCACCCGGGAATGTCATTCTGTCGTTCGTCTGCGGATGGAATACACAAACAACCTCCTGCTACAAGAGTTTGAAGAAGATTCTGCCAGACTACATCGAAGGCATATGATGCAAAGTCAAACACACGTGAAGTACCAGTGAAGCCAAGAGCCTCATGCTGATACATAACGGCGCTGCTGAAGTTTTGATGCGAAAGCAACACGCCTTTGGGAACGCCTGTACTGCCAGATGTAAACTGGATACAGAGTAGATCAGATGGACTGACAATTGGGAGTTCACCCCTTTGTTCTGTGCTTGTGGCCAGCGTCTGATCCACTACCAGGGTATCGCACTGGGCAATACGTTTTGCAAAATCCTCTTGAGCGGCTGAAGATAGAATCATTTTAGGCTTGACCTCTGCCACGATGGCACGCAAGCGCTCCTCTGGCTGACCCATATCTACAGCGGCACAAATTGCACCAGCTTTCATCACGCCCAATGCGGATACAGGCATCCACAAGGACTTTTCAAAGAACAAGGGTACGATGCTTCCCGTTGTAATGCCCTTGGATACTAACTGATGAGCCACAGCTGTTGATAGACTGTCGAGTTCTCCGTATGTGAGTTCACCATTCCATGCACATAGCGCCTGGGCTTCTGGTTGTTCCCGGACCTTACGTGCGATCAGTTCGTGAACGCATACACTGACTGGTTCAGGTACGGTAGCATTCCAATTCCAAATATCGGCAAGGTCCCGGGGCCCACTGCCTGCAACAGCGCTCAGTTTCTCGTGCATATTTTGTGCGCCAGCCAGTTGGTGTAGCGCATGATCGAACTGTTGCACGATACGCCTGAGGCGTGTCTCTTCAATGACGCCGGAATCGAACTTGACGTGTAGGTGAATACTGTTCTCTGAGATTTTGCATACAATCTCAAGAGTGTGTTCGCCTATGGCGTGATCCTCATTGAATTGTATCTTGGTCGAGGAATCGCAGTGGTTGTCCTGGATCACCAGGAGCGTTTGCACATTGGAAGCTTCAGCTGCTTCGGGGCCCATGCGTCGGATACGCCTCAATCCTGCATGTTGGAAGGGGAGCATTGCCTCTTCCTGGTTCTTGATTGTCTGCAGGAGTTCATCAACTCGTTTCTCCCAGTCCAGTTGCACCCTGATTGGTGCCGTGTGAATCTGGGATGGCTTTTGCTGATTCAATACGGTTGCCCCGAAAATAGCCTCGTTGGAGTTGTTGTACTTTGCCGCGAGTACAGACCAAGCTGCCCGAATGATGGTTGTGGGCGTGAAGTTGCTATCCCAATTCAAACCGTCAACCACCAACTGGAGGTCACAGTCAATCTGCGGAGCCTGTGCTGAGGCCTTGGGGGATGGGAAATGAGGAGCTCCAAGGCCCTCAAATTGGGTAGTCCAGAACGCCTTCAAAGCGGTCTCATCAACGCCAACCATGTGTTTAAAGAAAGCCCCTTGAAGAGATTCTGAGCATGTCTGATGCTTTTCGGTGGCCAACAGGAAGCCCATTGCCTCCTTAAACACTGTGCAAATCTCTCCAGCAACTTCGTCAGGGATGCTCACCCTGTTGTATGCGACGGAGACGTTCAACTTGCTGTCCTTGATGTTGGCGTGAAGGGTTAATTCGTACTGCTGATTGTTAGCATAAAATGACTGATAAACTCAAGTCTTGATCCTCTTACCTCGTGTGGATCCTCACTGCTGGTTAATTCAAAAGAGATTCCTCTTTCTTCTTGCTTAAAGTCGATGGACTCGCGAACCGAGACGCCGGTGTTGAACAGTCGTTTCCCAGCATATCCAAGCTCATGCTGAACCTTGGCAATTGAAACATTCTGCATAGAAATATGTTGCATAGACCAGTCGGAACTTGCTTCTAGAACCTCTTCTGCCGAGACGTCCAGGTTAATGCGACCAATAAGCAGGTTCGTTAGTGGTCCAACCATGGATTCGATGCCATCAATTGGAGCATCTCTTCCAGAGGCTGCATAACTAAAGCATACCTCTCGCATTCCCGTGAACTGTGAAAGAACCATGGCCCACGCTACTTGTAGGAATACGGAACGTGTAATTCCTTTTTGCCTGCAGAAATTGATGATATCCAATGAAAATGCAGCGGGCAGGTCCATAATCAAATGGCCCTCGGTATGCTCAGGCATAGAACGAGAAGGAGACAGGGGGAACTCGCATGGTTCGGTGCCCTTGAGGAAGTTTGACCAAAAGTCCAAGATCTCAGCTTTGGGAGTGCTCTCAATATGCTTGATCAGGTCGCTAAAACCTGGAACTACAGGCAGAGCAGATCCATCATAAGCGGCTGTGATTTCTTGTACTAGGACAGACAATGAAGCAGCATCCATCAGGGAGTGGTTGATATCCAATCTGCAGCTGACTTCACTAGTTTCGATTGATTGGAAGATTGTTAGTCTGTGCTGGGGCTTGTTGTTGGCAAACTGGGGTCTCTCGAGAGCATGCAATGCCGTAGCCGGGCTGCCTTGAACCTTTTGTTGATACACATCGGCCTCCCAGTCGGACAAGACGATTTGCATGAAGCCGTTGCCCTCGGGATGCAGAGAGAAGATTGTAGATAGGATGGTATGTCGATTTACTACGGTTCTCCATGCTGCCTCAAGTCGCGATAATGACACAGGCACAGCTGCTGATCGAAGGTTCCAAACAAAGTAATTGGAGTAAGTTGCCGTACCCTTTGTGGAACTGAGCAAGATGCCATCCTGTGTTGAAGAGCAAGGGTAAATATCCAAAACGTTGTTCACCTTGATACCCAATGTAGGCAATGTCTCAGTGAGGAGCCTATCCAGCCCCTTGTAGGAAAGATTCAGGAGAGGAAGGTCGCTCAAGGTGAAACTGGGGGGTGCATTGATCAAAGCCACTGCCGCAATCTCCAACGACTTGGAAAAGTTCTCGAACCATTCCCGCAAGCGTGCCTGGTGCTTCATTTGCTTATGAATGGTAAAGGATATGGCAAGCTGACCATTCTCTACCATTGCGCTGATATCAACCAGGGCCAATCGTCGAGCTGAATCGGACAGCTCCTTGATATGATGGTCATCATCGAATACCTGAGCCTTCTTGAGTAACGCATCGCCACTCTCCAGTTGCTGCCATCTACCCAAGAAGTTGAAAAGCAGTTCCATGGAAGCATGGCCTGAGAACTTTTGCCGACCTGATTCACTGTTGTATCGACATGAGAAATACGATTGGCCGTTGTCTGATACGGTTCGTCTCATGTCTTTGGCAAGCCTGATAGCGTCGATAACAGAACCTCCGGGAGCAACAGGAACATGAATAGGATACAATGTTGTGAACCACCCGATAGTTTCAGACACATCGAGTTGGTCATCTGTCTGCTCTCTTCCGTGACTTTCTGTGAACAAGGCCGGTACAGCCCTCTCAGGGAAGGTCTGCTGGAACGAATGCATAAGCGCACCGATGAGAATATCGGTAATCTCAGTACGTAAGCTCTGGTTACTATCGCCAAGGATCAAAGTGCTCAGGTCAGTGCTAAGGCTTTTTGCGAAAAGCTCGGTCTGGCCAAAGGTATTTGCTGAGAGCTGCAGCCCCCAGAAGTCCAAGTCGGCCTCTGGTACTGAGTAGGGGAGCACCGTGTCTGGAGATAGCTTTTTGCTTTCCTCCTTTTGAAGTCGTGTCCAGGCTCCAAACGACATTGTTTCCTGCGATTTAAAGCTACCTGACTCCAGATAATCTGTAAGGTCTTTCCAAAGAACGCGCCACGAGACAAGATCAATGACCAGATGGTGGGCCGTTAGAACGATGATTTGGTTATGGCCAGGCAAGCTGAAGACGTCACATGCAAAAATCGGGCCGGAGCGAATGTTAAGACGGCTTTGTCGATCCTGGGCACAATCACCGACTTGGTTCAGATGATTCATAGAGTGTACCGCAAAGTCGAACATGCTTGCGTCGTCAACAACAAGCTGTTCCCAGACTCCATTCGTATTCTGCTGGAAACGAGCTCGAAGCATGGCATGCCGGCGGACGATAGCTCGTAAAGCGTCTTCCACAACACTCACATTCACCGGTCTCGTAAGTTCTAATGCAGAGGTCTGGTTGAAGTAGTCCAGGCCATCAGGATAGGTGTCAAAGAACATTTGCTGTACTGGCGAGAGACTGAAAGGCTTCCCCAGCAAGGCTGCATCCTCTTTCATCACATCATCGAGCAAGTTATTGTTGCGCGAATCCAATCGGCATCGCGAGGCCAAGTCGCTGATGCCGCTGGTCTGGAGGACATCCTTGACTCTAACAGTCACACCCTGAGCACGGCATCGAGATATAACTTGCATGGCCGTAATAGAGTCACCGCCAAGCCTAGTGAATGACTTGTTGACTGGGACTTCTGCTGCCGATAAATTGAGCACAGACATCCAAATTTCTTGCAAGAGTCTTTCCATTTCAGTTGATGCTGGTGCCATGGCTTGCTCGCTATTTTCGGACTCATCACGATGCTTGGACCACATTGATGCACCCATGGCTCGCAAACGTCGGCGGTCTGTCTTCCCCGAGACCATCATTGGCAACTCGTGAATAGGGATGAATGCGACGGGCACCATGTAAGTTGGGATGATTCGGTGGAGACGATCGGCAAGTCCACTTGTTGCTTGCCGAACAAGGCGATTGAATTGTTCTTCGTCCATGCCACTGACGCCATCGAGACTTATGAATGCTACGAGAATTGCATGGGCAGTCTCCTTGGGTGTAATGGTCTCGGCAATAATCCGCACGTTCTTCAGGCTGGAATCGAGAGTGCGTTGGACATGTTTCTCAACCTCGCCGAGCTCGACACGTTGGCCACGAATCTTGACTTGGTTATCCTTGCGGCCCATGAAGATCAATGCACCATCTTCGTCACAGTAAACCAAATCTCCTGTACGGTATAGTCGACCAGAGCGTCCTGGTCGGTTGGTAGTACCCTTGACCAGCCAGGAGGGATCTTGAACAAAGGCTGCTGCCGTTTTCTCAGGTTCGTTCAAGTATCCATTGCCCACTAATGGGCCTTCGACCCAGAGCTCACCAACAGTTCCAATGAGCGCCAGTTGTTCTGGATTTTCGATATCGACCACCCAAGTACAGACGCCGGCTCCCTTACCAATCGAGGTCTTGGTAGGATCCAATGCCGCAATAGTACTATATGGCGTGCATTCTGAAGGGCCATAGGCGGTCATAACCTGTGTGTGCTCACCACCCAGGGCTCGATCCCCCGGTAAAACGGTTTCGCCGCCCATATGTAGAACAGACAGCTTAGAAAGGACACTGGGTCCAAGCATGCGGGCGAGTGACGGCGTCAACAACGCAAACGAAATGTTATACTTATCAAAGCACTCGGCAAGGTTATTCTGACGCTCGTCTGAAGACGGAATACATAGGCAGCCGCCTGTTGCAAAGGCTTGGAGCATGTTCGTCCACGCCGCGTCAAAGGCGTAGGACGCAAAGTCGAGTATTCGGGGAGACCCTGCAGCGTTAAAGAACTGACTTTGGTGGAGGAGAGCGCTGCAGAAGTTCCGGTGTGTGACCATGGCTCCTTTAGGTGTACCAGTGCTACCTGAGGTGAAAACAATATAGAGCAAGCTGGAGGGACTGACAGTTGGCAGCCGACCTGTGGGTTGGGCCGTATTGGATTGCTCCTCGGAACCTACGACCATAACGTTCAAGGACCCCAGTCGATTTGCGAGATCCATGTTCGAGACTGAAGTTAGAATGACCTGAGGCTGGATCTGTTCCATGATAACTCGGAGACGGTCCTCGGGCTGTGTTGGGTCTACACAAACCGACGTTGCTCCTGCCTTCATTACGGCAAACACCGCGACGGGCATCCACATTGACTTTTCGAAACATAGGGGCACCATGGACCCTTGGGTAACGCCAGATTCAAGGAGTTTCATAGCAAGCTTTGTAGATGCGGCATCAAACTGGGCATATGTCATGTTGCCATCCCAGGCGCAGATAGCCTGATTGTCCGGCTGCTCCAGAGCCTTCTTTATGATGAGATCATGGACACATGACTCCATTGACACGGGAACCGTTGCGTTCCAATTCCAAATATCAGTCAAGTCTTGCTCACCCGGGCCTGAGATGTCTCGTAGACTTCGCTGTCCACATCTCACATCAGAGAACTGAGACAGGAGGTGGTCGGCTTGAGTGATGATGCGCCGAACTTGCTGTTCTGTGATAATGCTAGAGTCAAAGTCGGCGCGCATCTCAATCTCTTGTGGCCTAATCTGAAGAGTAATTGTGATGGCATAGTGGCCAGATTTCTGACAGTTTGCTGTGCTGACTTCATCACGTTGGCTGATGGAGGAAGTATCTGACTGAATCACTAGCAGGGTCTGGAAATCGCAGGCGACTGATGCGTCTTCACTTATGCGGCGAATACGTCGCATACCACCTCGCTCAAATGGAACCGTTTGAGCCACCTGCTCTTGTATGTGTTGCAAGAACTCATATGAGTCCTTCTCCCAGTCCAAGACCGCTCGGAAGGGCACAGCATCAGCACCATCCGGGCGTCTCGCTGCTCCAAAGATTGCTTCGCTAGCATTTACATGCTTCGCCAGAATGATGGAAAAGGCAGCTTTGAGCATGACCTCTGGGGAGAATGCATCTTCAGTCTTGTGGGATCTTGCAAGTACCAGATCGAAGCTGCTATCTAGCTGAGGGAGAGCTGAACTCTTGAGAGTCGGGAAATGTATGCCCTCAGAGCCAGCCAGCTGATCTTTCCAATAGGATTTGAACAAAGATTCCTCAGTACCGACAGTGGAGCGGAAGAAACTGTCGTAGGTAGAGTTACTGAGTCGATCTCTTGGCGATAAGGCTGACCCCTCTTCCAGGAGATATTCGATGGATTTGGTAAGGATATGCAAAGCCTCTTCGGCCACCTCGTGACCAATAGCGAGCCCCCGGAAAGACAGGGCAAAGTCCATTTCATCACCATTCAGGTGGGCAGAGAGAATCATATCAAACTGTGTGCATAAAATTAGTTTACATCGAACTTGGAATAAAGAGACTATTGCCACTTACCTCATTTGCGTCGTCAGTGTCTTGATGATCAAACAAAATACTACCTCCTTCCTTTGTATTGCCATTGCCCATGAACCCCTCTCGCACCGACATAGCTGTGTTGAAGAGTTGTCCAGACTGGCCTAGCCGATGCTTGATCTCTGCAAAAGACACATTTTGCATTTCCAAATGCTTGATTGCGTAATCTGACGTGGTTAGGAGGAGATCCTTCTTCGCCATTCGGAGGTTTATACGACTGATTAGCATGTTAGCCAATGGGGCTACCAAAGTCTCTATGCCATCGACCGGTGCATCTCTTCCTGAGGCTATGTAGCCGAAGCAAACATCCTGCGATCCAGTAAAGTAAGATAAGACCATAGCCCACGCAACTTGGAGGAAAACCGAGCGGGTGATCCCAATTGTCTTGCAGAATTTGATGATGCCGGCCGATAGTTGCGATGGGGCCAAGATAGCTTGAAGCCTATCCTCTCCAGATGTCTCCAGTGAAGGATGAGAAAGTGGGAAGATGCAGGGCTTTACTCCCGCAAGATACGTGACCCATGAGGATATAATCTCGTCCCTTGGCGTATTGTAGATGTACTCAATCATTTTGCTGAAATTCAGGGCAGGGGGGAGATGGGTATCATCGCTCTCATAAAATGTTGCCAGTTCCCGCATTAGGACGGACCAAGACGACGCATCAATAAGTGTATGATGGACATCTAGCCTGCATGCAATCTCACCCGAAGCTGATTGACAGATGGTGAATAAATGTTGAGGCTCATTGGATGCAAATTGGGGCCTCTCGAGCTCGTTCAACGGTATCAGAGGGCTGCCCGAGGAAACTGTTTTTCGCAGCACTTGAGCTTTCGCGTTGGATAGTACAATCTGTATAAAACCGTTGCCATCTGGGTGTAGGCTGAATACGGTGGAGAGGATGGTATGACGGCTCACCACTTTGAGCCAAGCGCTCTCAAGTCTTGAGGCAGAAATAGTGGGGGTACTGTTAGATGCCGGCAGGACACGCCAGGACCAGTAATTCCAGTAGGATGCTACTCCAGAGTCCAAGCTCAGTAGCATGCCCTCCTGTAGAGGCGAGCAAGGATAAATGGCCGCGATATTGTCTGGTTTGATCCCCAAATCAGGTAACTGATGGTCAAGCAAATCATCCAAGCTCGTATATGACATATCGAGGAGGGGGAAATCACTCAGAGTAAAAGATGGCGGCATCTGCGACAGTTTATGCGCGTTATCTTGCAAGGTATGGTGGAATTCTTGGATCCAGCGCTGCAGACGATCCATGTGCTTCATTTCTTTATGGAGTCTGAACGTGATGACAGCTTGGCAATTCTCAATCACAGCATCAACTTCAATTAGAGCCTGTCGTTCCCTCGAAAGCAGTTTCTCTTGGGTTGTGGAGTCTTTGTCTTTGAACAAAAGGGCTTGTTTGAATAGGGAATCATGTCTCTGGAGTTGTTCAAGTGATTCAACAAAATTGAACGAAATCTCCATTTCATCGTGGCTCTGGAGTTCCGCACCTGCCTCTCCATAGAATCGGCTCGCAAAATAGGACTGGACTTGATCCGCGAATTGACACCGTATGTCTTTGGCAGCTCGAATGGTGTCGATGGTTGTGCTGTCTGCTGTCACGGGAAGACACACGGGATACGGCAAAGTGAAGCATCCTATTGTTTCTGACAGGTCCACTGGTAGTCCAGCTGAAGAGTCTCTTCCATGACTTTCAAGATGTATGCTGGGCATCACTCTCTCAGGGAAAACCTTGGAAAATGAGTGCGCAAGGGCCCCGAGGAAGATATCGGTGGGTTTGGTGCGTAAAGCAGAGTTGCAAATGCCAAGAAGAAGAGCGCTCGTAGCATCATCCAATGTCACAGTGTGAGTGCAAGTATTTGCAACGATATTTTCAGAGATTGAGGTAGACCAGAAAGCGTTGTCTACCTCTGGCATAATATAAGACAGTGCAGATTCGAGGGGACTGGAGCCCATCTTGGATTGCAGCTTGGTCCACGCCTGGAAGGATGTGGTATTGTCTTTCATCTCCAGGGCACCGTGTCTCAAGAATGTCTCCAGATCATCTAAAACAATGCTCCAAGAAGCCGAGTCGATGGCCAATTGGTGGCCCGTAAGAATCAGAACCTGTGTATCTTCGACGGTGATCAGATCGGCAGCAAAGACCGGGCCCTGGGTAAGATTGAGAGCATCCTGCTGCTTTGCTACGAAGACACTAGCCTCCGACATGCTAAGAAACTCATGTGTCCTAAAGACAAATGCTTCGGTGTCATGCTTTGCAATAAGCTGCTCCCATGTATCATTGGTGTTATGGAAGCGTGCTCGAAGCATGGCGTGGCGACCAACTATCGCCTGGAGCGCCTTTCTCAGAGCTTCAGGCGAAATAAATCTCGTTAGCTCGAGCTTCAAGGTTTGAGTGAAGTGGTCAAGGTCATCTTGGTGCCGTTCAAAGAATAGCTTTTGGCTGGGGGAAAGATCAAATGGTTCAGACTCCTCGCTTTCTGATGTTTTGTCTGGGACTTCATCCCTGGCTTCGAGCTGGCATCGGCTGGCTAAACCTTGAATAGTTCCTGCTTGCAACAGATCGCGAACCGTGATAGCAAGTCCCTCATTGCGACACCTAGTGACTACCTGCATAGCAGTAATAGAGTCTCCTCCGAGCTTAGTGAAAGGCTTATTCAAGGGCACATCGGCAGCTGAAAGATTAAGCGTCGTCATCCATACGTCTCGCAAGATCCTTTCGGACTCGTTCGCTGGGATGGCAACAATTGGATTGTCAGAAGCCGTGCGCTGTTGCTGCCAGAAGGAAACCCCTATATCACGCAGGCGACGAGTGTCAACTTTGCCACTGAACGCAATAGGAAAATGCTGGACGGGGATGAATAGATCCGGCACCATGTATGTAGGTAGCGACTGCAATAAGAGATCATCCAATCCATCAGTCGCTATCCGAACCACTCGATTATGCTCTTCTTCGGAAAGACCAGCAGCGGCAGAGCCCTTGAGTGTGATATAGGCGGCCACAAGTTTGCTGTCACTCTCCGGAACCGAGACGATGTCTGCAATGACTTGTACGCAATCTTTGAACTTCTCATCAGTGTCTTCCACGGCCATGCGCACATGATGCTCGATTTCGCCGATTTCAACTCGTTGTCCACGAATCTTGACCTGCGTGTCCTTGCGGGATATATAGAGAAGCTCGCCATCTTCATGGTATTTGACCAAGTCACCCGTACGGTAAAGAGTACCATTACGACCTGGCTGAACAAAAGAGCCACGTTGCAGCCATGCCGGGCTTTCAACGAAAGCCATTGCGGTTTTCTCTGGTTCGTTCAAGTAGCCATTGCCCACCAGCGGTCCCTCAAGCCACAACTCACCCACCGCTCCAATAGGGGCCAGCGTATCAGGATTATCAGGCTCTACCAGCCAGGTAACTAATCCATGTCCGCGGCCGATACTCATATTCTTTGGATCGACGTGGGTAAGAGTAGCGGATATAGCACACTCTGTTGGCCCATAGAGGTTTATTATCTGCGTGGTAGGAGAGCCACCAGCCAAGTTAATGTCACTGGGAAGACTTGCTTCGCCTCCAAGCAGCAAGGTGGATGCCTTCGCCAATGTCTCTGGGCTAATCAAACGAGCAACAGATGGAGTAAAGAACAAAACGGTTGTTCTATACTTATCAATGCACTCGGACAAGTAGTTTTGCTTTTCATCATTAGACGGAACGCAAAGACATCCTCCGGCAGTCAATGTATGCGCGAAACAGAACCAAGACATGTCAAAAGCGTAGGACGCGAAATCCAAGACTCGCGAGGTACTGTTGAACCCTACAGCAGCCTTCTGATAGGCTATATTGCTGGCTATGTTCTGATGAGTTATCATTACTCCCTTGGGGGTACCGGTTGACCCTGAAGTAAACGAGACGTAGATCAAATCGCGGGGGGTGACAGTTGACAATGTGGTATTAGCATCAATAGGGATTGTGCCAGGCCCAACCATAACCACGTCGTTCACTCCAAGCCGACGAGCAATGTCTCTGTTTGATACTGATGACAGAATGAGGAGTGCACTTAGCTGCGACGTGATTGATCGGAGTCTTTCTGCTGGCTGAGTAGAGTCTAGGCATACTGACGCACCGCCAGCCTTCATCACTCCCAATTGAGCCACCGGCATCCACATGGATTTCTCAAAACACAAAGGCACTAGAACTCCAGGCTTTACACCCTTTTGTGATAGCTGATGTGCCAAACGTGTCGATAAGTCGTCTAGCTCTCTGTATGTCAGGTTACCGTCCCAAGCACACACAGCCGGTGCGTCAGGTTGCTCTGTCGCCATATGCGAAATTATATCATGCACACATTTCTCGCTCAACGTAGGAACGGTCGAGTTCCAAGCCCAAACCTCTTCGAGATCACTCTGGCTGATGCCTGTTGTGATTCGAAGATTCTGATGGTCATGTTGCACGTCACTCAGCTGGCTCAAAGCGTGGCCACACCAGTTGGCCATGCGTTTCATTTGTGACTCTTGAATGACATCTGAGTCGAAGAAAATACGCACTGTGAATCCAGTTTTCTTGACCGAGCATTCTACGATGACGGCATATGAGCTGAATTTGCGCTGATACTGGATCATCTCCTCGCCCTCACAGATTGTTGTCTCATGTGCAGCTTGATCTGACTTGACAATCAGCAACACAGGTGTACTGCAGGCCAGTGTTGCTTCTTCGCTTGCGCGGCGGATAAGTTGCAGTCCTGACTTCTCAAAGGGGATCATGTCCACAGCTTGACTCTGTACTTGCTCGAGCAAATGACGAGAACTGCTTCCCAAATCCAACTTGATCAGAACGGGCGCCAGGGAAGGACATGTGTTGGAATATCCATCTGAATCATCGCATAATACAGCAAACAAAGCCTCGTTCGATCCTACCGCACGTGCCGAAACACTTGCCCATGCAGCTCGGATGAGGGTGTTTGGTTTAAAGTCAGAACGTCGCCTCCAAGCCAGTGCCTCTACATCGACAGTCACGTAGTTGTCGACCTGGGGTGTGTGGCTGGGAATTCCCGATGAAAGGAAATAAGTGCTCTCCAAAGAAGAAAACTGGTTTCTCCAAAAGGCCAGTGTAGTAGTCTCATCCATGCCCACAGTACTCTTGAAGAAGCCGTCGTGTAAAGATTCTGGCTGGAACGCAGCGGTTTCTGCCGACAAGGTGTCCACAGTTTGCCTCTCTGTCTGCGGCGGATCCGCAGCCAAAAGGAAGTCGAATGCGTTTACAAGCAGCTTACATACAACCTCAGCGGTATGTCGGCTGATGCATGCTTGACGGAATTGCACATCGACCTCCAAACAATCTCCGTCGATACCGGCGCTGAGGATCAAGTCGAACTACTCCATGTTAGCTATTGGTATACTAAAAAAGTAAGCAATCAGGCCTTACCTCGGTTGGATCCTCGCCATTGTTTAGCACAAATGCAAGGCTAGCCTGGTGTGTCCCGTCAAATCGGTCGACTTCACGTACTGACATGGCCGTATTGAAGAGACGTTGGCCTGAATGGCCAAGCTGTCGTAGGATTTCTCCATATGATACGTGCTGCATGGACAGATGCATAATCGAGTTATCTGAAGTCTTTTCCAAGACGGAGTTCACTGGAGCACCCAAGTCGACACGGCTGATGAGGAGATTTGTCAGTGGTCCCACAATAGCATCAACTCGTTCAACGTTGGCGTCTCGACCAGAAGCCAGATATCCAAAACAGACATCACGAGTTCCCGTGAACTGGGACAATACCATTGCCCACGCCACCTGTAGGAACACAGACCTAGTAGTGTCATTACGTTTGCAGAAATCGGCAAGTTCCCTCGTTGGCATAGACGGGATTATGATGCGGTCATGAATCTTGTCCAGAGCACCGGGCGATGCTGTGAGGGATGTTGAGGACGTTGGGAACAGGGAAATTTCTACTCCGTCCAAAACAGCAGCCCAGGCAGCAGCTCTCTCAGAGCTTGGGACCGCATTGATATATTGAATCATACTCTTAAAGCTCGGAGCTGGCAAAAGTGAGACGCCATCATATGTCGCCGTGATCTCCTGGATCAAAACAGAGAGAGCAGCTGCGTCCATAAGTGTATGATTAATGTCCAATCGACAGGCAACTTCACCACTTTCTGACTGGCAGATTGTGAAAGCATGGTTCGGCTCATTCAGCGCGTAATCTGGCCTTGCCAGCTCATTTAATGCGGCAGTTGCACTCTTCTTGGCTCTCAAATGAGAAACGCGAGCTGTTGCATCACCGAGGACAATCTGAATGTGCCCGTTGCCTTCAGGATGGGGGAAGAAAATTGTGGACAGAATTTCATGACGGCGGACAACCTTTCTCCATGCACTTTCAAGTCGGGATGGTAATACGGTATCCATAGCGCCGTTGTTGTTGGTAGGCATGCAATTCCACACCCAATAATTGGAGTACGAAGCATCTCCCTTGGTTGCACTCAGTAAGATACCTTGTTGCAGGGGTGAGCAGGGGTACATATCCACGATCTTAGTTGAATCAAGGCCAATAGTAGGGATTTGCTCAATCAGCAATCGGTCCAAAGCAGCATACGATAGGGGAAGAAGGGACAGGTCACTCAAAGTAAAGCTGGTTGGTGCCTGATCAAGGGCCTTGGCTGCTGACTCCAAGGAACTGGCAAAGACTTGGGGCCACTGTGCCAGCCGGTCTTGGTATCTCATCTTCTTATTTGCTGTGAGAGTCAAAACAAGCTGACCGCGCTGTACGATGGCGCTCATGTCCATCAAGGCAAGTCGTTGGGCGGATTCTGATATCTCAGTGAGGTTCTGGTTACCTTCAAAGGTTGCAACCTTGAACAGCGCATCGCTACTCTCTAGCTGCTGGTATCTGCCAATAAAGTTGAGTGTGACTTCCATGGAGCTGTGACCCTGGAATGCTTCACGTCCTGACTCATTCTCGTACCGGCAGGAAAAGTATGGTTGACCATTACCCGGAACTTGGCTTCTTGTATCCTTGGCCAATCTAACCAGGTCAACGATATTACTGTTACTTGTAGCAGGGACAGCAACAGGGTATATAGTGGTAAACCATCCTACTGTTCCAGAAAGCTCTGGTGATGGCTGACTGAGCTGCTCTCGTCCGTGACCTTCAAGGAAGATGGCCGGAACCTGTCTGTCTTGGAAGGTCCGAGAGAACGAATCGGCCAATGCGGCAAGAAGGATATCGATGGCCTCTGTTCGCAGAGAGTCGTTGCTTTTACCCATAATCAACGCAGTGATGTCCTGACTAACAGTTGCTTCATAATCAATAGAATCACCGCCAAGATTCCGCGTCGATCCCATACCCCAAAATTCCATATCAGCCTCCGGGACTTGGTAGGGGAGGACGGAAGACGGTGACAATGTACTACTTGTGGCCTTTTGGAGTTCAGACCACTTCCGGAATGATACAGCAGTCTGCTTGGGCAAGCTGCCGTCGTCGATATGCTTTTCAAGATCGCCCCAGATAATACGCCATGATACGAGATCGACAACCAGGTGGTGGGCAGTAAGAACGATAGTCTTGCTGCGACCTGGGACATTCAGAACATCACAAGCAAAGACCGGACCGTTTCGAATATCCAAGCTGGACTGCCTATTCTCTGCAATATTGAAGGCTTCAGATTCAGTTTGGACAAAGTGTTCCTCGAACGCGAAAGAGGTGTCATCATCACCAGCAATAGTCTGCTGCCAAGTACGGGCTGTCTCATCCTTGTGGTATCTGGCTCGAAGCATGCGATGACGACTAACAGTGGCTTTCATGGCATTCCTAAGAGCTGTCGTCGGGACCGATCGTGTAATCTCGAGAGCAAAGGTTTGGTTAAAGTGAGCAAGACCATCTGGATACGAATCGAAAAACAGCTGTTGGATAGGGGTAAGACCAAAGGGTGTTGAGTCGTCGGTGTCCTCCTCCAACCAGGTCTCCTCCATTAAGCCAGTCTGACTAGTGATTTGACAGCAGGTAGCGAGACGCTGAATTGTTCTTTCTCGAAGAATGTCACTGACTGTGGTATAAATGTTGCGAGCTCTGCATTGAGAGACAACCTGCATAGCCGTAATCGAGTCGCCGCCAAGCCGAGTAAAGGGCTTTAGTATAGAAACTTCGGTTGCAGATAACTTGAGAACAGACATCCACACCTCCTGCAGTATCTTCTCAACTTCATTAGTCGGAGCAACGTATTCAACATCAGTCGTACTTCGATGTTGTAACCACGCGCTGAGGCCAACGGATTGAAGACGCCGACGGTCTGTTTTGCCACTTGTTACCAATGGGATCTCCTGAATCGGGATGTATGAACTTGGGATCATGTACGTTGGTACAAGCTGTGACAGACGATCCGAGAGCCCAGCAGTTGCAATGCGTACTGCTTCATTGTGGTCCTCCTCAGCCAATTCCGCAGCACCATCTAATTTTACAAAGACGACCAGAATAAGATTTGAAGCTTCTGGGGGTCGGATCGTCTCAGCGATGATCTGCACATTCTTCATGGCAGCTCCGCCTTTCTGGAGCTCTTGAAGGACATGATACTCAACGTCGCCAAGCTCGAGACGCTGGCCTCGGATCTTGACCTGTGTATCCTTTCGGCCACAGATCATAACCTCACCGTCGTCGTTGTAGCGCGCCAGGTCTCCTGTACGGTAAAGACGTCCTCGGCGGCCAGGATAGCCAGGAGCTCCCTGTAGCAGCCACGCAGGGTCTTCTACAAATGATGCCGCTGTCCGTTCAGGGTTGTTTAAATAACCCTGGCCTACAAGCGGCCCCTCGAGCCAAAGCTCACCGACTGCGCCAACGGGTGCTAGCTGGTCCGGATTATCGGTTTTAACAATCCAGAGGCACACACCCGAGCCATGGCCGATTGAAATGTTGGCCGAGTCAGTTACATCGCAAACAGCTTGAGTTGTTGTACACTCAGATGGACCGTAAGCATGCTTTAACTGCGCCGGGCTCTTTACAAGAGCCACGTCACTCGGCAGCATGGCCTCACCACCGATGAGAACGGTGGTAAGTTTAGATAGAGCCTCAGAGCCGACAAAGCGGGCAACAGATGGTGTTAGAAGCCATAGAGTCACGTTGTATTTGTCAAGACATTCGTTGAGGTTGTTTTTCCTCTCATGGTCAGACGGAATACAGAGACATCCACCTGCCGCCAGGGTATGTAGTAAATGGAACCACGATATGTCAAAAGCGTACGAGGAGAAGTCAAAGGTTCGAATATGACTGTTTGTAAAGCCCAGCGCCTCCTTCTGGTGCTTAATAGCACTGTAAAGGTTTCTGTGGGAGAGTAGAGAAGCCTTTGGGGTTCCGGTTGTACCAGAGGTGAACTGTGCATAAATCAAATCAGAGGCTGTCGTCACAGGTAGTTCAGCGTCAGATGTTGTGTTCGAGCCAGCATCAAGCAAATCATGTCCAACAGTCAGTACGTTCCCAGAACAAAGCCTGCCCGCAAGCTCCTTCTTCGATATTGACGAAAGGATTAGAATAGGCTCTACCTGAGACACCATATCTCTAAGGCGCTCCTCTGGTTGTTCTGCGTCCAGCGCAACAGAAGCTCCTCCTGCTTTCATAACAGCCAAAACTGATACCGGCATCCAGAGCGATTTCTCAAAGCAGATCGGGACTGTAATACCGGGTTTGACTCCCATGGCGACAAGCCTGTAGGCCAGCCTTGTAGATAGATCATCCAGCTGGGCATAGGTCAAATCACCATCCCACGCATTGAGTGCCGGGGCATCGGGCTGTTCTAAAGCTTTTTGTATGATAAGATGATGCACACAGCCATCAATTGGCTCCGGTACAGCTGAGTTCAAAGTCCAGATGGTGTTCAAGTCATGCGAGCTCAGATCCATTACCTCGCCAAGTTTCCCTTTGCTATCAGCTTTGGAGAATCGATGCAGAGTATGTTTGAATTGGTGCGCAAGGCGCTCAACTTGAGGTTCACCAATAACGTGGGAGTCGAATGAAAACTGGAGGCCCAGCTCGTCTTCCATGACATGGCATTCCACCACTAGAGGGAACGAGTGAAAGGCTTGTAGCTCTTTGGCCTTCTCCGAGTCTGTAAGTGCTACACTATCAAACAGCCTGTTCTGACTCGGAAGAATGTTCTCAGAAGGCTGAATATTGAGCAAAGTCTGGAACTCACACGCGAAGGCTGCATCCTCGCTGATGCATCGAATCTGTTGCAATCCAGTTTGCTCAAAGGGAATCATTTCAGCAGCTTGCTTTTGCACACTCTGAAGCAGCCCATCGACTGTGTCTTGCCAATCCAACGGAACTCTTAATGGCACCGTAGCAATGGCCGGTCCCATCATCCTCTCAATTCCATCAATCGGGGCCTGACGTCCAGTGACTACAGTTCCAAAGAGGGCCTCGTTTGAGCTCGCGTTCCATGCCATGACAACCGACCAAGCCGCCCGTATGACCGTTGCCGCTGTGAAATCCGCAAATCCCAACTTGGAGTCGTTTATCATCAGCTTCATCTGCCTGTCGGCAGCGGGCTGGTACGACGAAGATGTTGTGGCCGGGAAATAGGAACGCTCAATACCTTCAAACTGGGCTTTCCAATACGCCTGCTCTGGCTCCTTTTCAATCTGCTGAAGATAGTTGACGAAGGTGCTCATAGGTACCAAAGGTGGTACTTCTTCAGTAAAATAAGCGTGTTGGATTTCCTCGAATAGAAGTCGCGTCGACCATCCGTCATAGATAGCATGGTGCATCTGCCAAATAAAGTAACGGCGATCCGTCTCATCGACAACACAGAACCTGGACAGGGGCGTACCGAAGCCAACTCTCCATTCGTCGCAGTCATGGAGCATATCATCGAGATTGGTTCCGGTACTCCATTGGGCTGGTTCGTCAAGCACGATCTGCGCTGTTCCGAAATCAGGAATGTTCGATATTCGTGTTCGTAGAATGGAATTCTCGGCAACGACTTGATCCACAGCACTCTTGAATCTATCAAACTCTACATCTGGCCTGATCTCGTAAATCAGCCTTGCTATATAGTCCCCAGATCGCCTCGCAGTAAGGGCTAACAGCGCCTCCTGCATCGGTGTACAGGGAAGAATATCCATGATCTGAAATTCTGAAACTCGGCATGCATCAGCTGTATAAGCGATCGCGTCCGTTGCCGCAACTGTAGATAACAGTGAGAACGGTGCAATTTCTTGCGAAGGAGCCGAGTAGTCAGAGGTCACCAGACCCGAAAGGCTCTCAAGGATCGGATTCTGAAACACATCACGAACGGTAAGATAGAATCCCTCATCTTTCGCAAGACTAACGAGGCGCATTGCCGCAATAGAATCACCACCAATACGAAAGAAATGGTCATCTTTGCCGATATCACCGGCATTGATTTGAAGGATCTGAGCCCATAAAGCCTGCATCGCTCGTTCGACATCAGTCTCTGGTGCTCGGCGAATGCCCTCTTGACGAGTCAAAGAGGCAAACTCAGTTGCTGTAAGGGAGGCACCGATAGCCCTAAGACGGCGTCGATCAGTCTTGCTTGTGGTGGTCACAGGTATGCTGGAGATGGGGATGAATGCCGTCGGTATCATGTATGCTGGCAATGACTTGGCCAATTCATTGGCTAAATCAGCCGACGCCTCACGTACTGCCAAACTATGCTCTTCCTCGGTAAGGGTATGGCCATTATGCATGGCCACAAACACAACGAGTATCGGGTTGGCCGCCTCTTGTGGTTGAATGGCCTCGGCAACAACCTGGGGAGGGTGTTCTACTTTGGCCACCAGGGCCTTCTGAACGTGGTGTTCGATTTCGTCCAGTTCGACACGCTGACCTCGGATCTTGGCTTGCGTGTCAATACGGCCGAGATAAATCAGTGATCCGTCATCTCTATACCGTACTAAATCTCCAGTTCGATACAACCGTCCGCGACGGCCTGCTTGACCTGATGCGCCTTCAAGAAGCCATGCCGGATCACTCACGAATGACTTGGCCGTCTTTTCCGGGTTGTTGAGGTAGCCTTGACTTACGGTTGGACCTTCAAGCCACAATTCACCTATTAATCCGATAGGGGCAAGCTGCTCGGATTGAGGATCTACCACCCAGGTACATGCGCCTACACCACGGCCGATAGAGATGCTGGTGTCTTCAGGGTCTCTGAGTACAGTCACAGGCGAGCATTCGGCAGGGCCATACGCATTCCCGATCGCTGCTTTCCCTCCACCTAATAAGTGGTCGTCTGGGAGGCAGGCCTCACCACCAAGGGTCAAGAGTGTTAACTTGGAAATAGCCTCCACTCCGATTGCACGCCCAAGAGATGCAGTGAAGACCGCGTGAGTGGTACGATACTTGGACAGACTCTCCCCAACGTTGTTTTCCCGCTCTGCCGTAGATGGGACGCAGAGGCATCCACCCGTGCTCAGGGTAAATAAGACGTTTAGCCAAGCAATGTCGAAAGCATAAGAGGCAAAATCGAACACCCGACTTTCACTAGCAAATCCAAGAGCCTCTTTCTGGTGGATGACGGCGCTACTGAAGTTTTGGTGTGTAATCATTACACCTTTAGGAAGGCCTGTACTTCCCGAGGTAAAGACTATATGCAATAGGTCTGATGGGCTCACGGCCGGCATGTCGCGGATAGGTTCGCCTGCAAGGGAGCGCAGGTGTTTCTCACTGACAACCACAACATGGTAGTCTCTGGGCTCCTGTGACAGTCCGTCGTTGTACGACGATGATGCCAAAATAACAACAGGTGTCACCTGAGTTATAATCGATTCCAGTCGCTCCTTGGGTTGGGCCACATCAAGACCCACGGCGGCCGCTCCTGTCTTCATTACTGCCAATGTTGACACCGGGTGCCACATGGATTTCTCAAAGCATAGAGGAACCTTTGCTCCCGGCCCAACACCCAAGCCTACAAGATGGGAGGCCAATATGGATGAAAGTTCGTCAAGCTGCTTGTAGGTCAATGAACCATCCCAAGCACATATGGCCTCTGCCTCTGGCCTCCTCCGGACCTGCTCGGCAACCATGTCGTGCACACAAGCTGGCACTGGCTCGGGTAGAACAGAGTTCCAGGCCCAAACGCTCTCGAGATCGTGGTGGTTTATGGACGAAACGTCGCAAAGTTTTCTGTCTCCCTGCCTAGTGTCTGATAACTGAACTAGAACGTGTTGGAATTGACGAGCAAGGTGGCTGACCTTTGCTTTGTCAATCACGCTTGAATCAAAGGCAATATGAAGCTCAACACTGTCGGAATGGGCCTCATACTCGAAAATGAGTGCATAGGCGCCATAGCCTCTCCAGTACGCTGCTGTGTCAGCATCCTGGTCTCTGCTTCGGCAATCCGTTCCGCTATCGACTGGTCGAACAATCAAAAGGGATTGGAAATCGCAGGCCCATGCTGTGTCTTCGCTTATTCGGCGGATCCATTGTAGGCCTGTCTGCTCGAAAGGAGTCATGCGCTTGGCTTGTGTCCGTACTTCATTGAGCAATTGGCTGGCACAGCTATTCCAATCCAATTTGACTCTTATAGGAACGACAGGCACAGCGAAATCAGATATCCTTCGAATGGCCTCTGATGGCTGGCTTGTCTCAATGGTAGCTCCAAAAAGCGCTTCGTTCACCCCAGCACTCTGTGCTGTCACAACAGCCCAAGCTGCCCGTACCATGGTGGTGGCTGTATCCAGCTCATCTTCATTCCTATTCAAATTTTGGAATCCTAGTCTGACCACATCATCCACCTGCGGCGCATAAGATGCTGGCTTTGAAGCTGGAAAGTGTATGCCTTCTTGACCAGCAAATTGAGCTCGCCAGTATTCTCGTGCAAGGGTCGCGTCTGTCTCGGCAAGGTGATTAAACAAACAATCGTAGAGTGGTCGGTTTTCAAAGGCGTCCCTTGGTCCATCCCCTGCCTTTTTTATATATTCGATAGCCCCAGCCAGGGCATGAGAGACTTCTTCAGCTACGTGCTGGTCGATGGTATTGGTGCGGAAAAGAATCGAGATCTCTGCATCAGAGTCATGCATGAAGCCGTCCAAAGTCAAGTCAAACTATTTTCATATGTCAGCAAAAGTCAACGTGATATTTATGCCAATCTCTCCCTTACCTCGTTTGGATCTTGCTCTCTGGTCTCTACAGAGGACAATTCAACTTTGGTGCTCCTTGTTCGTGGGGGCTCTCTCAATGTGATGCTCGTATTGAACGGTCTGTCAGAGATTCCGAGTCTCTGCTGAATCTCTGCCAGCGACACACGCTGGATCTCAATGTGCTCTATTGCCAGTTCAGATGTCCGTCGGAGAACTTCTGACAGTGGCTCGCGAAGGTTAACGCGACTTATCAGCAAGTTGACCAGAGGGCCAACCATCTCCTCGACACCGTCAATCGGCACATCTCTTTCAGGTGATGCGTATCCAAAGCATACATCTGACATTCCGGTAAAGTGAGAAAGAGTCATTGCCCATGCAACGTGGAAGAATACAGATTGTGTAATACCCAATTCTCTACAGAGATGGGCAATTCCTGACGTTGATGAGGCTGGAAGGTCTATGCGGCTCCGAAGGTCCTCCTCCGTAGCCGTTGTGTTTGCAGACAGTGGGAAATGGCATGTCTGAAGTCCGGTGAGAAGCGAATCCCAGGCACAAATTGCTGGTGCTTCAGGAGTTTCATGAACTCGTTGATTTGGAACAGCCGCATTACGATTCCGGATCTGATCAACATCTTGTTGGCCGGCGCCAACCTGCTCAGAGGCAGTTGCTTTTGCGGTTTGCTGGTCCATTTCTCTCCTTGGATATCAGATCAAAAAAAAAAAGAGAGAGCTCAAAATTTTCACCAGTAATTATGATTATGGACATCTAAGTTCTAAGAGTAATGGGAGTTCTGTAGCTACGGGGGGAGGGAACATTGACTGGGAGGCAGTGCCCATATGAGAAGGAATTCTTCTATGGAAACCAGGATCCTGGGTAAGGTCCCGCATCGAGGTCACATACGGAGTGGACTAACGTAGCACACTGGAGAGCGAGTTGAGACATAAACAGTAATACACGGCGTTGTCGAATAGGGCTGCTTGAGTAATCGGCATCATGGATCCTTTGTTCCTGAGCAAAGCATTGGCTCCCCTTTTTTTCATTCCGATCCGGTTCCTGAGTTCGTAAGCACATGGCAGATCACTCTCTGAGTCTATAAGGTGGGACAAGGCACCCATTTGTTCATTCATATCAATACACTATCAAGAATGGAGTTTTGAGAGCTATTTGCTTCTGGCCTGTGGAACTGGACTTGACCACCACAGACGAGTGAGTTGGTACAGACACAAGTATGAAATCGTCTCTCACTCGCCGGCAGGCAGACAGATAACACTGAGACCTCGATAGAACGTTCCAGGACAAGCGGGATCTCGAGTCTCGACCTACTTGTAGACGGCGGCGGGTCCAGCCGTCTCCCTAACAAGTTTGGAAGATTCCAACTCGGCATGTCTCTCTCTCAGAGTTTTCTCGTGGGTTTTCAGCTAGAGACGGATTCCCACTCTGTTCCAGCCACCTAAGAGGTCAAAACGCATTCTCATGAGACATCTGTCCCGCTTGGCCGAGGAGAGAAAAATCTCCCCCAACCGTTTTCTCTGCACCGCCAGGAGACTGCTGTTTTGGTGTCTTGCAGTCTAATCCCCAAAAGCCCCTTAGCGTCTACTTACGTAGTGGACCAGCCATCAATCAGGGGCTGTGATTTGATGTACTGGACCCGTAGAGACTTGTTTTTTTTGGTAGATAGACAAATCAAGAAACGAAATGGCCATCTGACCATTATAAAGTATATTGAAATTAAATTATAAGACACGTCTATTTTATATTTTTTGTTTATTTTATTGATTCTATCTTTCTAGATGCTTTTAATCATCCTAATAACAATCAAATACAGATACATATACTGAACTATATGGGGTTGGTCACAAGTTATGAAATACTTGTATGCCGCGTATTGACCGTGTTATCTTGATTATTAATGGGTTATCGTATGGCTGTCTCGGATGCCGTCTTGGCCATTGGTTAGCTCCTCTTCTTGTCCTTCTTGTTTCACTCCTTTGCCCGCTGCACTGGATTACTGAGCCAAGGTTAGGTAAACAATAGATCCATAGTTAACACTAATACTTACCACCTTGAGTTAGAGCGAAGAGCACTTATACCAACAGCTTACATACGTAGGTACACTGTGAGGCGTTCTGAGACAATATCCATTGTTGGTTTAGTAATTCATACGCCTTTCATGAATTCACCCAATTGTCATTGATGTCAAGTTAAATAACGCTCAACATTCCACATGTCGTATAGGCAGTAGCGGGAGAGAAAAAAAAGTTCCAGGTCTATGTGTACATATGCTGATGATGTGTGATGCTTCACGTTTAAGACATACAGGAGCAGATCTAACCTAATATAATGTAAACGGGATCAACGGCATTTTCACATACATACCGTTCTCAGCGTTAGGACGGTTTGATTGGCGCTGTTTATCTTGTGTATCCATAGCCCAGTCAAACTCTTTCCCGTCAACTACGGTGTGATCAGACTCTACTTACTTTTTTCTTTTCATCTAGGAGCAACGGTGGCGGCACTTATAGTATCAGTATTCCTACGTATGGCCTCATCCATCTTGGTCGCCTTTTGAGACACTTGCCGTTGTCTGTCTCGGTCAATGAACATGGAGGAGGCGGACAAAGAGGTCCGACCAAGGTGAGCCCGTATTGTCTCCTCCTGGGGCTTGCAGCGGAGCTGCCGAATACTGTCCTGGGTTGTTTGAAGAAAACTCCAAGCGGAAAATTGTCCTCCAAGGCTTATCTCGGTGGTGGGTCAATGAACTCATACCAAGGGATTCCCGACAGGCGTTCCATGCAAAACAGCGGAGCCATGACCCATAGCCAACTAAAAGATGTTGGTGTATGTATGTATGTATGGCCAAACTCATGCGGCCATGTTGCAATTTTGTTCCGTTCAGTCCAGCCGGGAGTTGCCTATTTCCTTTCTTGTATGTCGTTTAGGCCTCTCTCGACCGGCTTACAGTGAATCCGAGATCCAAAGCGGGCTCCGTTACGTTCACCAAACCATATCCATTCGGAAATGAAACACCATGACATTGATTAACTCGGATAGGCTTCAATAATTGATGCCGCCCGCTCCGCCAATTGGGTTATACATACGCATCTTTTTCTTCCATCGCCCATTGAAAACCCTGCCTACCATCAGACCCCGTCCATAATACTACCACATGGATTACATTGCATTTGAGTCTATTGCCTTTCCCCTTGTAAGGTCCTGCTTCATGGAAGACCACCTCACATCTATGGCGAGATTATGTCCATGTTGTTGAAATGGTCTGGACAGAGCTAACACGAATGACCTAAGCATGCAATCACCGTGTCTCGTCAACAATGCCGCTAACAGGAAACAAGACATAGATAGATATATGTCTTTGATGGTTATGCGGAGTAGGGCATTCTAGAAGTAGAGAAAGCTGGGAATATACCTCACGGGTGTAAACAATAGCAAACGCCAAGCCGAATGTAAAAGTCCGTAAATGGTGCTCCATGTCACATTCACGGCTCTTTAAGGTAGGTGACATGGCATAGAACATGACATCAATGACCACATCTAAAAATGGATGCATAACTACTTACCAAGGCAAATACCGATAGCCAATCATTGAGAGTAATATGGTTATGCAAAATTTTCATCCAGATCTAGAAATGCCTATGGAGAATATCACGTGTATTAGTATGTATAACGTAGGGCGATGGAAAACTGGTGTCAATTACAGGGTAGCCTTATCACACAATCGGGTCCCCCTGAAGCCCTTGGAATCATGATCAGTGCGGAAGGATTCGGTATAAAACCCGGCCAAGCATGTGACAAAATGAATCAAGATGTCAAAACATAGTAGTAGAATATCAAATACAATGCAGGTAAGTAGGTAGGTAGGTAGGTGAGTATGTAGAGAGAGAGAGAGAGAGAAGATTTATTAGCAAACATGCTGATGGCCTTGAAAGCCGAATACAATCTACTTGTACAATTTCAGCATCGGATGATATTACAAAGAACCTCGTGCCAGGAAGCCCTGGGTATACAAGTATTATTGATGCCTTTCGTTCCCAGCCTGTTCGCTGCCAAGTCACATCACGCTAATCTTAGAGGAGGTGTGTGCTTGGTTCATTGTCTTCCATCTTAGTGTCCTGCGGCTGATCGACCAAGGGCGCAGTAGCAATATACTTGATAGGTCTGAGCACTCTCAGACTTGGTGTGAGATTGTATGATTCAGCAACTCGTCGATCTGGAGACGACTGGAATGAAATTGGATTTGTAAAAAAGACGTGCGTGCGGAAGGCTCACAAATAATGATGTTGCTCCGTCCCTACAACCAACCCCTGAGAAAGATCTCGGAACACAAGGTACGGAGGATAAACAAAGAAAGGTTGAAAGAAGGTTTGAATCTCGGCAGACCCCCTGGATCATTTTTGAGGGGGGTGGCTTGTTGTGGCTGTAAGCCATCAATGCCTGGATACTAATAAAACACCAAAAGACTATCACCACAATGGGGAGACACATCAACCATGGCAGCAATGCATGCAGCCATAGACCGCTCAATCCAGACAGCTCGCCAAAACGAAGCCCAAGTCCCAACCTACGATTGGATGGCTATCCAACACAGCTCTCTCAGCTTGCTTTCGGGGCCAAATCCCAGTGCTGAATCAAAGACAAAGGTCACACCACAGACGCGGCGGCGTCTCCCGCCTTCAGCCCTTCTCATCCAGCCTTGGTATACTTTACCATCTCTGGTATTGGCTCAATCTCCAATTGGGAAGAACATGCATTGGTTTAAGCTATTAATTAACCTTATTCGTCCCAGCGCCCAGCGTACTCAGGGGGTTTCTATTCGTAATTGATGTGGGCTTGATGCGTTCTACCGTAAGTTGGCTTGGGTTGCCCGCGATCCAGTCTCTTTTTCATGTCCCTCTGCCTTGTTGATATGTCTCCCTATTGGCCATTGGTGTCTTGCGTGGACTGGAATTTTGTTTACATTAGTAGAGAGCTGGACACATGCCACGTCCTCCGGATTGCAAATATATAACTCCAGTTCCTGTCCCTGGTGATGCCCCCTTCTTCTCCGCTCCTTTTACAATCAAATCTTGAGACAACCATATAATAATATCTAATACAACTCTGCCTTCACGGTAGTTCGATAATCCCATCACCATGCGCTTCATCATCGTCGTCGCCGCCGCTTTCCTGAGCACTGCCCTCGCTCAGCAAGGTGAACCCGACGCCTGCGCCGCGGCCTGCACCGGCCAGTACCACGAATGCCGCGTCAACAACATCTCCGACCAGGAATGCAACGACCAGTACAAATCTTGCCTCGCCTTCGACCCTTTCGCCGGGGGCGTCGCCGACCCTACGCCCTTGTCCTGCTCCGCGGGAGCCCAACCACCGACCAGAACGCTGGAGCCTCCCGCCAGCACGACGACGGAGCCGTACAATAAGCAGACCGACTGCAACGCCTACAGGTGTTGGAGCGCCTGGAGATACTGCCGGGAGCAAGAAACCAGCGTCGCTTTAGAATGCCATCGGAGTTACGAAAAGTGCTTGGGCTACGCGCCAGACTACAGGGACTTCCCGGTACCTCAATGCTTCCAAATAAATTCTACGAGCCCAGACGTCCCGAAGCCCCCCCCTGTTGTCACTGATGGAGCTTCACTTATCCTGCCCTCGACGTTATTAATGGCTATTATTGGCTTTGTTCTCGTCCTGTAGAAGGAATATGATAGGGGGATGTTGATCCAGGAAAGGGTGACGAGAAATATCTTGGCTCGAAAGATGAGCATTTGCTTCTAGTAGTTTGCTTCTAATATTGATTTCACTCTTAAACATGCAATTCACACTCAAAGGGGCTTTGCTAGACTACCTTAGTCGTCTCTTGTCACACTCAACTCGTGAAAGCGCTATGCTATTGCATTTATAATGACTCTCAATAGACTCCTGAGTCCTATAAAACTATCAAGTTCATGTGTCATATCATACCGTCATTAAAGAAACAAAATCCGTTCCCAACGCTCAACCCTGTCGGCATTTAATCACAAAGTTTGGCCAATTAGGCCCGGCCTCTACTCCGAAGCCAAGGCTTAAACCTTCTCCCACATCATGTCTTGGAGATATTGGCCGGTGCAACGCTGCTCGACTTGGCCTTTCTTCTCGAAGGTTGGTAGACGTCATTGAAATTCATGGCGACTCCCAAGAACCTCATGTCGACATCAGGTTGGTATGCCAAGTCTCCCAGCAAGATCTGTAATCTTGTTCTGAACGAACCTCCGAGGTGTTTTAGTCGTTCCTGCAAAGCGGGAAATTCCGATGGCACATTGTCTGATACTATAAAGCTAGCATCATCCTCTCGACGTGTCATGCTGCGCAGCTCAACCTCCTGACGTCTCGTAAAATCCGTGCTAGTCCAGCCGTACAGCCCAACGACTGTGTCACGATAATGAAGCATGAATCGTAGGATTTCGCTAAGCTGATCGAGGAATGATGTTTTGTCTCTGGTATCGTTGGCATGATGACGCGCCTTGGGTCCCAGAAGACCTTTGTGAGTAATGTCTTCAAGATAACGCCTGTGGGCCTCAATAACATCATCCAAAGTGCAGTCTTCCTTGCGCATACGCTTCTGAAGTTCACCCCATGATGACTCGATAACCTCGAAGAGAATATAGTACTGCAGCTGGCCCACAAAGTGTATCATCTCAGCGAGAACACCTCGCGTCGACTTCCATGTCTGTGCAACGACCGGGTTGGGATTCTGCAGCACTCTACGCGACCCAGTCATGCATTCCCGCCATGTCGACAGTAAGGCAAACTCAACTCGCTTGATCCGCCATAGAAAATTGAATACCTTGAGATATTGTCGGTTTCCCCAGTCCGTCACCACCACATCCACAGGCGCGTCAATCTTGTACTCAAGGGTAAAGCAATCCCATCCGATATCACCATGGGAGAGTTGAAGCATACGTGCATCCAGGCGCCTTAGCACTTCTGGAGAATCGTATTGTGCATTAGACCCGCGGATCGCATGCTCTAATTGGGCTGTAAGAGTGTGTCGATATTGTGCTCCGGAAGGCCGATCCAGGTTTGCTGCCAGAGATTCCATCAGGAGCGCAATAAAGTCACCTTGACCAAGAAGAATATAGTCCTTGAGTGCTTGGAGATGAGCAAAGAGATGAAATTTGTTCTCCATCAGATCCATTAAGCGCTTCATCGTCGTTTTATATGCTTCGTCGATCCACGCCTCAACCGTGGTGATGTCTCCATATCTTAGTTCCTTTGAGGCTGCTTTGGAGTACTCCTCTACCCACAGGGAGTCGCCGCAACTATGGCGAATAAAGTTCAATGATTTGCCAATGAGGAAAATCTTTTGGGCAAAGTCCTCCGAAATGATGCTGGGAATCATGGTCTTATCCATTTCATACTTGTCCTCCCAAACATTTCCGACAGGGCTTACATTGCTGGTTAATTTCACCTTGACCTTGGCAGCTTCTTTACTTGCGGTTTTCTCCCTTACAAAAAACTCGAGAGATGGATCTGACAATTCTCCATCATAAATCCAATGCCTTAGAATGTCGTAGAAAGGCCGAGTAAAGCTTCCCAGCAATCGCTCCGCAAAAGCAGCCACAAGGGGATCTCCATTTGATGAGGCAAAGGTGTGAATAAGCGTAATGAGCTGTCCGCCCTTCTTATTCTCAGAGTCTTCAGCAATAAGACACATTAACCTCAGTCCCATGGTGGCCTCCCGAGTCCACACTACACATCGCTTGAGTGTAACGCCAGCTTTACCAATCCCCCCGCGCGGTGCTGTTTCATCCAGAGATGATAATGCCTTGCGAATCTGGCCCTCAAGAGTGGCAATCAAAGTGAGGTAGGATCGTAGCTCATTGTGTATTGCGGAGCGCAAACTTTGCTCCAGAAGACCCTTGGCCGGCGTTTGACAGAACGCATCGAGACGGCGGTACAAGAGTGATGGCTCAGCCAGCGTATGCAGTATGGATACCAATGGGAGCGGCAAGGTCGTGGGAAGTTTCAGTGAATCATCCTTGGAGAAAGGGAGGGTGGTGGACGACAACCCTTGCAGGGTAAATGGCAGGTCTCGTAGGATGGCAACCTCGGACGGTTCGATTTCAATATAGTTGCTAGCCAGCAGGGCAGACTTCAATGCGACATCTCTCTTTGGTGATGGCTCGATTTGTGGCTGTTTCTCTTCCTGGACAACCCTTGTTTCCTTTGGCGGCGGCGGTGGTGGTGGAGCTTTTCTAAATTCTTCAGGCTGGGGAGAGTCTCTCGCAAGGTCGTCTTCAGATCTTGTTGCAGGGGTTGAGGCCTTTGACCGAGCCCGTGTGTGTCTTTTTATAGCATCTCTGTTAAGAGTATCTCTGTTGATGGCGTCTCTGTTGATAGCGTCTCTGTTGACAGCATCTCGATAGCTTGGGGCTGGCGGTTTGATTATGCTCAGCGGAAGTGGTTCGTTGGGATCGGGCGAATCGGAGAGCTGATAGAGTAGGTAAAGGATCGCCCACTTCTTATTGAGTACCGGAATAGCCAAAAGCCTCGAATAAAGATCGGAAAACCTCAATGCCTGGGTAGGATTGGTCTGAATGAGCTTCCGCTTGATGAGGTCGGAGGCATGGTTGACATCTGAGGAGATGCTTGGATTGGGAGGACTGGTAGACAATTAGCATTCGTCTCATCTTGGAGCATGATTCTTGATCAAGGCTTTGATAAAGTATCAACTCACCTATCAATAATGGTCTTGACCAACTCATAGCAGGTCTCGTGCCGTTTGTGCGCAGTGGCTGCATCTTCCTGCGGATCGGTGGGGATGATGTGTGTTATCAGATTGTCAATGGCATTGGCAACGCGATCTGGTGCCATGGCTGCATCGTCGCAAGCTGCGACAGAAGTGGGAGGGGGGAAGAGGGAAATGGACAAGACAATCACAGATGCTGCCTCTACCAATACCTGAATCCTTTTTTTTAAGGATGCCCAAGGCTCGAAAACTCCTTGAAGGCGCGCAGTTGACGCGACAGATGGTGCCGAAGTGCTGAAGCTTTGATGGTGGGATGTCAGATGCATTCCATGGGGCACCAGCCATCGAGGTAGCTGAAACCTGGAGTTTCAGTGGGTAACAGTGCCGCTGTGGTGTACACGCTACGGCCTCTGGCAATCACATACTCTACCTCCGTCATGCTCTCGGCAAAATTTCGACTTCATCTCAACCATCGACTCTTTCTCTACCGCCAAATAGCACAATCATCGCCATCACCTATTTGGCCTCACGATGCCCACTCCATCAAGCTAACTTCGGATTCGTGATCGCATAACGTCCTTCGTTCATTTTATGCAACTAATGATTCTTCTTTCGCGTCGCGCGCCGCTCCTTCGCTGCACGCGACGATTGTCCTGATTCCACGTCCACGATGCCCGATATCGACCCCGCGGCCCTGAGCAGGCCATCTGCTAATCTTTCAACCCCTATTCTATCAACAAAGAGTCTTACAGTCACTGCTCCAGGCTCCCAAAAGGCACCAAAGACGAGTCAGATCATTCCCGCTCGAATTGATCTCGAGCCACTCTATACCGCCTTAAAAGCGGCCATTAGTCCGGAACAATGGTTGATATATAAAGAGTCTACGACCGAGTTCCTGACTGGTATGGATGCAAAACCACAGCATGGCAATGCACTGAACGTGAATGCTGAATATTGTAATAGGCCGTCTTAACCAGACCGAGTACTCAAATCGCCTCGATCCCATACTCTCATCACCAAATGGAGAAAAAGAACATCTCCACAATCAGCTCTTTGCTGGTATTTACGGCAATGTCACCCGGGAGATGCCTGACCAGGGCCTTGCACCATGGGTCAGTGCTAACGACAAACCCACTGCGACGGCAGGTAGCAAACCTGTGTCTGGTGACGCATCGGAGCGGAGGTTGAAGGGAGAGGTGATGCAACTACCCGCACGGGATCGTCGGCGCATCAAGGATCTTGTTCAAAATGATGTTGGTAGTCACCGAGACAGATGCTCTGGAACAGCGTTTACTCACACGTCTAGCAGTATGATCCTCAAGAAAGCCTGTCGAATGTCTTTGCAGAAACGCACCGGAAGCCATCTGTCGTTGCGGATGTCCCTCCCAGTGCGGCTGGTGGTATCAACAAAATGAGTGAGTATGATCTTTCGCTCTACTATGTATCACATGGCTGATTGTTATTTTAGACTTCGACTTGGAGATTCGAAAACGATTTACACAACCCCTCGCCGTCGAATCTGGAGAATTCCCAGATGTTGGATTGATCACTGGTAGAATGCTTCCTTTTTGCTACGAGGCTGGACTCGTCAACGGCCATGCTCCAGATGCATCACATCTCATGTCCATTGCAACCGAAACGTTTATCAAAGAGGTTTTAACACAAATATTCAGTCGTACTCGAAGTAATGGACCTGGAGACTCAGCAAGTGCGGGCTTCGGGGTCGGGACAACATGGATACAGACGCACAAGTACCGACGGCAACTTCATCTTGAGGAGGATGCAGCTCAACGCGGCGAGGTTACCCGAGATAAGTCTGGTTTGCTACCCATCGAATCCAAGGCCGCCAGCGAACGGGGTCCCCTTGGAATGGCGGATTTACGGCTTGCACTTGAGATGGCAGACTCAGGCATGTCTCAGTTTCCAATTGTTACAGCGCAAATACTCTACGGCTATCGCGAGGGTGAGTTGGAGAACTGGGATGATTACACCTGGATTAACGGTGAGCGGCCCGTGGAGTCAGTGGATGAGTTCAGTTCGGTAACCCTTAATGGCGACACGAGTCATGGTCTTACCAATGGTACCCACTCGGACGCGATGGATATCGACAACGAGATATGGTGGGAAGGTGCTGACAATCAAGACATGGATATGCTGGACGGTGTCTTAGATTCATGTCTTGCAGTGGGATCATAAACATTGCTACCAGTCTTTGTTCTGACTGGCACATGACCCCAATATCTTCAGGGGCGTGAGTTCAAGAATCCTTTCTCAAGAGGACAGAAACAAAGCAGCAAAGTCGCCCGGTCTGTTAATCAAGCGTAACGTGGTGGTAATGGTAAACGTCTCTTATAGAACCAGAGGCGTGCGAATTGGATAGATTCTGTGGCAAACAGAAGAAAACAAGGACTTCAAGGAAACGGCGTTTGATATGGCATTTATGCCGTATAGAGAGGGTTGCAGCGCATCTGCATTGACTTCAACTTTGGAGCAGGGGGTAGATGAATGTCTCCAGCAGCCTTGGTTTCCCATCTTTCCTGCCTGTAGCCATTTTTCTTCTCTTTTTTTTTATCCTTTTTTTTCCTATCATGGTTAGGGGAGTAATTGGGCGTTGCAGGACTACGGGCACCGGTATTTGATTGTTTGTTTTGGAGGATACTGGAATTCTGGCAATCTGTACTCCGTACATGTACAATTATGGAACGATACCCTGGGGACGGAGGGGGACGACTAGGGAGATGTCAAGCGAGACAAGCTGTGTCATTTATTATGCATACAGAGATTAGGTCTACCTAGGTAGTAGCAACTACGAGTATAAGCAGCCTTTACGAACAGTCTTAAACAATCATCTAAGTATATGCGTATTAATGCAGGGGCCCGTCGAGTTGTCAATACAAACCGTCGGCAAGCTTGGGTGAGCTGCCGTATGTATTAAGTGGCGCGCGCGAAGTATGCACAGAAAGAAACCAATGGAGATGGATGAATCTGGCACTATGAGGATGAGTTCGCCACCAAATTAGCCACAACGTCAGAGATTCGTAGGCTGATGATGATGGGCTTGATGAGCTGGAGGGAGGGAGTAAAAGTGTATGGGGGGCCTGGGGTACAAGAGCTGATGCTAACAAACTCTCAGGGGGATACATTGGCAGGTACTTTGTGTGTTTGCACTGTTCTGTTCTCCCTACATGGATGGACAAGGACAAGGACAGGCAAATAGATTGGCGATGAAAGCGGGGGCTGCTAAATGAGAGAGAGAGAGAGAGAGAAGGAGAAAAGAGGTAAACACAATCTGCCGAGACGGAGGGAGGAGGGATAGTCTCGCCTCGGGAAGTTGAAGAGAGAGACACACACATATACTTGTACTTGTACAAGTACACACTTCAAGGTACACACTACAAGTACACGCATGGGTGGCCTTGACGGCGATGCACCACAAAAAGAAACAAGCAAAAACGCAAACGTGCAAACAAATAAGCAGCTAGGGAAGTAATGTAGATACGTAGTATGGTATGTGGCCATGCAGTGGGCTGTATGTATGTACTGTATGCAAGGCGGGCAAATGGGTGCACAAGTAAGAGCGCGTAGCTGCACAGAAGGTCAGCGGAACATTGCGCAGAGAAAAGGTGGAGAACTTGAAAGCTCCTCCTCAGGCATATGTTTGGCCAAGCAGGGATGGGCATGGATGGCATGGATGTCACTTTCCAAGGGCCTCAAGGTCCCCGAGCTCCCTCTCAGGGGGATCACTAAATGGCCCGTGCATATTTGGGGCTTCTAGAAAGCTTCCATGGGGCTTGTGCTGGGCTCATCTGGGCCAATCAAACGGCGTCCTGTCCCCTCCTTGACGAGTGAAGCAAGCACCACCACCACCCCCACCCCACCTGCTGTTGCTATTGCTGTTGCTGCTGGTGGTCTCTGGCACCTCCTCGTTCCAAAGTCCTAAATTATCTACTACCCACGTAATTAACATACGCATACAAACCCGAACAGGCTGTGCTTCTGACTTGCGTTGCATTGCACATTTGCTCATTGTACATTGCGGCATCAGCATCAGCATCAGCAGCCAGAGCAGGAGCAGCTGCAGCTGGGAACTCCAGGTTGAACTCTCACCTCATAGCTTACCCGGGGGTCGCCTTACTTCCTATCCTATACGTCGTCGTTATCGTTGTTTTGGAGGTGCGTGCTCCTCAATCTTGACTCTCTTCCCCAGAAACTGCGCGCGTCCCTTCTTCTCAACCCATCATCGCCATCATCATTGATTTCTCCATCTGGCCCGCAAAGACGTCTTCTTTTTTCTTCTTCTTCCCTTACCCTTTGACTTCTTACATCCATCTTGTGCTGACAGGCATCTGTCCTCGTCGTTAACTCTTAAACACCACCTTGTGCTGAACTTCATTTTCCCTTCTCTTCTTCATTTTCTACCTCTTCTAGTTGTCTCCATTCTTTTTTTTTCTTTCCTTTTCTTTGCTTTCCCCTGCTTTTCTTCTTCTTCTGCTACCCCCTCTCCCTCTTCCTGCTTCCCGCTGCTCTTCTCGTTTGCTTCGTCCCTTGTCGATTCAAAAGGCTGCACAGGCTGGTTTCCGTTGAGAAGCCGTCGCACGACCCCTCCTCCCACTCCGCTTCATTGCTTTGGCTTGCTATTTCTCCCCTCCCTCTTCCAATCTTAACCTGACTCTCGTCTGTTAAGGCCCAGTCTTGGCTTCGCCTCTCTGCTGCGTCCCGCGTCAGGTCAAAGTCAGCATCCGCGACAAAACGAACAAACGACTTATTTTTCAAACTGACTGATTGATTGATTGGATTTGTTGGTGAGTCCTTTTTCCCAGCCAGGTTTATTCGTCCGTTTTGCTGCATGCGCCGCCGCCCGCACATACATGTACATCCTTCTTCCTACGGGCCATTTTTTCCTGCAAAAAGCAATCGTTGGACTGGGACTGCGACTGGGACTGCGACTGGGGCTGGAGGGGTGTGTCTCTTTGAGTGACGTTGTTGGTCACCGTCAAATGTTCCAGGTTCCAGGCACATCGCATTATGGCTTGCAGCATGCTTGCTTGGATGCGTTTGAGCTCCTCTCGCTCCTCTCTCGTTTCGTTTGCCATGCCCTGTCTTCGTCCCCTCCCCTCTTTTCATATCCAATTCCCCCTTGGCTTGGTATCAATTTCTTTCCCCATGTCCGTTCGACCCTCACCAGGGCCACGCGCTCGGGTTCTGCACTGCCCTTGCTCACGAATTTTGTTACTCCAACTCATCCATCTCGGTCTCCCCGGGTGCGCTGCAGCCAAGCCCGGAGGGTGCACAACGAACAGCCCTGTCGATTGCCCCTCCGCCTTCAATTAATACCCGTTCTCATTTTCAGATGCGGCCATGCCGACCCAGAACCCTGTTCTCCTTGTAGCTTTCTGCTAACATTGTTATTCTCCTTCTCAGCTCTCGCATACAAATCAGCTCTACGCCCGAGAAAAGTTGCGGAAGCTGTAGGTCCAACTCACTTCATTCTTTACCTTGCCACTTCTGATATCACATCTTTCTTGCACATCATTCGCGACTTTTTTTTCTGATACATATTTTTTTAATATCTTTATCTTGGTTTTTATTTATTTGACAATAACACACACGCACACATACACTGCCCTGATCCCCTTTGTTTACATCCCCTTTATTAGACATGTCTTCTCTACCCGAAGCTTACACTCATGTGATTCAAGCTCTCGACGAGCAGGTCCTCCAATCCTGCCCCTCCGATATCCTTCAGTTCTGCGCCGACTACTTCAACTCGCTGTTGAAGGCCGAACGAGCTGCCAACTTGCCCCCCTTTCAAGATTGGGGCTTTACTAATCCGACTGTAAGACTCACGACTCCTGATATTGATATCGAACCCGACACCATGTCCGGCCCCTTTTCGAATCCGTTTGGTGCGAGCGCCAACCCTTTCGGATCCCCCCAGTCAGCTTCAAATGTCATGCACAGAGTCGTCGAAGAGGATGAGAGTGATATTGCGCCAAGCGCGGCCCCCCTATTCTCGGGTGCCTTTGGTGGCGATGCTTCATCCGAAGCTCCCCCAAGCTTGAGAGTCCCAAATACCGATAACTACCCCGCCCAATACAACTTTGGTCGTCGAACATCCGTCTCAGCAGAATCACTCAAGCCCAGCGCTGACAACCAGGACAACTGGACCCCTCCTGTCCACGATAAGACCCCTGAGCAACTCGACCGACTTCAAAAGGCCATTGAAGGCAACTTTCTCTTCAGCCATCTTGATGATGAACAAAGTGCTCAGATTCTAGGGGCTCTGGTCGAAAAACCCATACCCGCAAAGGATATCAAGGTATGTGGCCAATTTGGATGGCTCTTTTTGTACATGGAACTAACAATGTCACCTTTAGGTTATTTCCCAAGGTGACGCTGGAGACTATTTCTATGTTGTTGAGAAAGGATCCTTTGACGTCTATGTAAACCCAAGTGGAGCTGTCCAGCCCGGCCCTGAAGGCTTGGGGACCCAGGTTGGAAACATTCAGGCTGGTGGTTCGTTTGGTGAACTCGCGCTTATGTATAACGCGCCCCGTGCGGCTACCATTGTCTCTGCCGAGGGGGGCTGCACACTATGGGCTCTGGATCGACTCACTTTCCGCCGCATCTTGATGGAATCGACTTTTGCGCGAAGACGGATGTATGAGAGCTTCCTTGAAGAAGTGCCTCTTCTCTCCAGCCTTACGCCATACGAGCGATCCAAGATTGCGGATGCGCTAGAAACTCAAAAGTTTGCACCTGGTGAGATTATTATCAAGGAAGGTGACCCTGGATATTCATTCTATCTGTTGGAGAGTGGAGACGCCGGTGCTTTCAAGGGCGACTCGCAGGTTTTACACTACACAAAGGGAGATTTCTTTGGTGAACTAGCTCTACTTAATGACGCTCCTCGGGCAGCTAGTGTCATAGCCCAGACGGACGTCAAAGTAGCAACGCTAGGCAAGAACGCATTCCAGAGACTCTTAGGCCCCGTGGAAGGACTCATGCGACGGACAAAGTACGAGGGTGTTAAGACCGGCGTGGAGGAAATGGATCCATTGCACAAGGCGTAGTTTGGGAATTTGCGAACGTGGTGATTGGGCTTGTGGCACAGGGTGGACGGTCTGGGCACGCTGGGATTAAGTGTAGAGGGTTCGAACACGCGATGTACGGGATGGTAAAGGGATATGTTTTGTGGTCGAACGCAGGATATCAAGCAACGACTGCTCCATTTTTGGCGGCCCTGTCTATTGGCGTTTTGAGAGGACGTTCCAACCCCCCACCCTCGCTTCCTGAGAAAAAACTTGTCTACTTGAACAGATACCTTTGTTTAATACCTTGATCAATGTGACTATTTCTCCTAGAGATTGGACATGGGATGTCACACATTGATATTGGTCACAACCTGGGATGTTGGAGGATTGGACTTTGTACGCGGGGACTTGTAACTCATTTATTGATATAAGAATTGTAATCAGAAATTTATCCACAATCTAGCCATGCCTTCCTCTCTCTCTATTCCATACATTATATTGCTCTTGATATATTCCGAATACCTGGTTAATTGCACTGTTCGTGATGAGCCATGTTCATATTTCACAGGCCCTTTTCCCCTATGACGGTGGTACTCCGCTACTCTTATTCCTCAGCTCTTCCCTGATCTGCGCCTTGAGCTCTTCCACAGCCAGCTCTGTTTCGAGAACTTTGCCCACGCCGGTCCGCCAGTTTTGCTCCAGGTTCTGCATCTCAGCCTTGACCTCGTTCTGCCTCGCGGCGCGAGCGGCGTTGACGAGGTCAATGTCTCGCTTCGTGTCGGCTAGATCGCGCTCGAGGGACTTGAGCTCTGCCTCCAGGTGGTAGTTCCCGAGGAGCCACGCGTTCTTGCCGTGCTTGTCGAGGAGCTGGAGGTTTTGGGTGCGGGAGGATAGGTACTCGGAGGAGATGGATGCGTTGGCCAGGGGCTGGCGCAGGGCGGCGAGGGCTTCTGCGGATGAGGTGGTGGTTGTGGCGGGGGGTGGCTCTTGGGCTTCGTAGCGGGAGAGGTCGAGGGGTTGGGCGGGCTGTTTGGAGGAGATGCGGGAGAGTTCGGCGGCGATGAGGGGGGAGAAGGAAGGGTCTTGGGAGGATGTGGTGGTGGTGGTAGGGAGGGGAGAAGGGGAGAAGGTAGATTGTTCGGCGGATATGAGGGCGCGGGCGGCGGCGAGGGCTTCGGGGGAGGGTTCGGGGTCGATGTCTGGTGTGGTGTGGTTAGTTTATGCTGTGTTTCTCTGGCGCTGTGGGATGGATTGAGGATGGGAGTGGAGGAGACGTACATGGGAGGGATTCGTGGTATGCTGGGACGCTCATTGTGGGCGGACTGAGGGACTGTTGGTGTGGTTTGTTGCGGGGTGTGTTTGTGGAGTGGTGGTGTGATGTGATGTAATTGGTGTTTTTGTCGGACAAAGGTCGTGGTGTTGTGGGTTGCTGCTTGATGGTCGTCTTGACAAGGCTGACGTCGCGTTGGTGGGAGTGGGAAACCTGGGGTCCAAGGTTCGTTGAGTAATGCTCTCTCTTCCCAGTTGACCAGCAATCAGGGGGTTTTAAAAAAGAAATAAAAAATTTATGCAGTGCTGGTAGACAAATATATATATATATATATATATTCCCTCAACAGCCTCCGTTGTTGTTGTTGATTATTATTTCGTCGTTAATTTATCGCACGATTGTCGTCAAAGAGCTTGTGGGGGGTTCGCATCTAGAAGAGAAAGAAAAAAAAAAATATCCCAGGTTTCAACCAACCACGCACTCGTCTCACCCACGCAAGGCTGAAAGCTAAGCACACACACACACACAGCGCAGACACGCCCAAGGGAGCATATCCACCTTCAGCCTTGCTGGTCCCAGCTTTTTTTTTCCGTCTTCCCTGCATTCTTCGCCTTTCGCATACGCAACACACAAACGCGACTCGCACCACTGCAACTCGGGCCTAGCTTCTCATCACCTCCTCCCCCATACCAACGCACGGGCCAAGTTGGTAGTAGTGGGTGGTAGATGCATGTCCCAGCCGTAAAATTAAGCGGAGTTTCATTGAAGGTTTCCCGGGAGTCGCGGCGGGGGCGAAAAAGGTCAGAATAGGAGGGAGACAACTTCGGAGTCGTGTGCACACTCACACTGTATGCGATAGGCATATGCTATCCATGTCCCTCATGACAACGCCCATTCCAAACGGTCACTCAATGCCTGACTACCGATGCAATGCATCAAAGCTGTTCCCATAACCCCATATCAAATCTACAACCAATAAAAAGAAAAGTCACTCGGGTTCGAAACTTTCCAACCTCATCCGGTTCAAATTAATCGACAACACTCACCCATCTAACTGTATCCACCACCCCCTTAATCACTCTTCTACAGAAGTACGCAACCCCTCCTCCCCAAGGACGGTCCAAACAAGCCATCCTTCTACCATATTGGCCCGCTCAAACTGTCCGTCAGTTTCCCCCAAACGTCAGCTTCCTCCGCCCTCCCCTCCCCTCCCCTTTGATTCCCTCACATCGATCGACCAAATTGTGTTTGGGGCGCCCCCTTTAGCTATTGGACCTAGTGAATGTCTTGTTCAAGGAGGTGAGCGGCCGGTTCTCCTCCAATCTTCCCCAGAGCGGGGTATCACATTAATCGTAGTGTTTGGAGCTCGACATTTGCTACCAATGAGGTTGGTCAATGGTGTCTGTCTTAGACTCCTTCGAGTCAAGCGTTGCATGGCCCGCCTGTACGAGATCGAGCATGGAATCTGGGCTTGACATGGGTTGACAAGTTCGAAACCTTGATCAAGAAGAGGGAGAGTTTCCCTCTCCCATTTCCCCAATATTTCTTGGGGTTCTCATTTCAATAGCCTCTCATTTACCACCGAGCACAAGCATGTAGGAAAACCAAGTGTCATAGTTTACACGGCTTCAATTTGGTTCTATCTAAGAGCCATAGCCTCCAATCGTTAAAAAAAAGAGTATTGTACAGTTATACATCTCATCTCACCAGGAAAACACATCTGGTGAGTGCATCATAATGCATCATCACATATCGCCTCAGAGATCCGCTGTAGCCATCACGAGTCCTTGAACCTTACCAATCCCCCCTTCCGTTCATAAAATCCCAAGCCAAAAGCAATCATAAAAGGCCATCATTAGTGGTATGTCTCACCAACTCGATGACTACCCGAAGTTTTCGGGCATGTACAAGTAAAACGCATGACTAGCAGCTCCAAAAAGTCTCTGTGATGCGAACTGTTGCTCGTCTAGACGGATCGGCCGCTCTCAGACGAGTCTGTCTTGGAGAGAGCGTCGCCATCGGCATTGTCATCCTCATCAACGGGTCCATGAACGGACTCCTCGAAGACGGGTTCAGGCTCATTGACCTCAAACTTGGTCTTGAAGTCAGTCATGTGATGAGAGACAGAGCTGCTGTTGGAGCGGCGGCGAGCATTGGTGAAGCTGAAGCCCTCATTGGCCACTTCATCGCCTGTGCTTCCCCTGTAGCGATGAAAGTATTAGTGAATGTTATAGCATTAACTTGTGTTGTATTAACTTACCAGTTACCGCGGCCAGCACCGTCCTTCTTGATCTTCTTGGGGTCACTATCAACGAAGCCGCTCTTGGCAAAGAACTTGGGCACATATTCCGTTGGTGAGGATGTGCCCTCAGCAAGGCCCTTGTGGTCCCGGTCGTTGTACTTGTGTGAACGAGTCACTGCAAGAGTAGAGACGTTAGCCGTGCATTCCACCAGTCATGAAAGCACAAGATGGATCAAGCTGACTGTTGGATGGTTGGATGGTGGATTGCCGTTTGAAGGGCGATGATGATGTTGGTAGAGGTGGGTTCGCTGAGGAAAGGGGATGAATATGTGAGAGGATAAAACAGGAGGAGCGGATAGATGCAAGGTCATTGAGACCGGTAGAATGCGGGGATGCAACGGAGGCAGGACAGACTTACTCTTGAGTGGTGGATGGAATGTGTAGTAATAATAGGGAGGATTGAGACAAAGCGGGGGAGAAGGTCTGGGTGCGAAAGATGGTGGAAGTACGTTGTTGGAGAAGATGGGGGAGAAGTCGAGCTTTAAGTGGCAATTGGAGATGGCTAGTCGAAAGGGAGAAGAGGGATGATGTGTGTATGGCTTCGTACAGAGTTGGCGAGGTTGAAATGATTGATGAGGAGGAGGGAGTTGTGAATGTGAGTTTGTTGGTGAAGAGAGATGATTGAGAGAGAGAGAGAGAGAGAGAGAGATGGAAGAATAGAGAGGAAGAATAGAGAGGAAGAATAGAGAATCAGAGAGAGCTTGGGAGAAAAAAGGGTAGAAGATTGGCAAGATGGGCCTTGGGCTCTTATATCAACAAGTGTCACGCGAGAGGTGCCTGAGGTGTGGTGCCAACAAGGATAGAGCCAATCAGATCAGGTCCATGAATTGGGATGGCAAGGTGAAGCTGCAAGCAAGCAGAAGCAGCAGCAGAGAAGAGACAAGAGGCAGAGTCAAGTCACGTCAACAAGGCAGTCAATTGGCAACAAGACAAAGTGAGGGGGGGAGGGACTGCATTGGATTGCATTGGGTTGGGGGAGAGGGGGTGTGTCTGTAACTCTGTGCCGCGTGCGTTCCTTCCCCGACTGAGTGGTGGCTCAATAGCATCATCTAACGCGTGACCTGACGCAAGAAAAGCACCTTTTTGGATACATTTAATTGCTGCCCGCTGCTGCTTGCTGCAGTCTTTTTTGGAGAAGGCGTCAGACCAGACTAGGGCCCCCTCTTTCTTTTGACCTTGTTTTATGACCTGATCCCAAGTGATTAATACTGTATGTATACTTATCGGAGTACTTTCCATTGTTTACTTTCCAATGCCAATCCTACCAATGCCACTTTCAATTGATCGATTCATTGATTGCTTTCTTCCCACACCCAACAACCAACCTCCTTGCAATCCCATTTTCTTTGCAGAGTGACTGACCTCCTCCTTCTTCTTCTCCCCTTTCTGAGACCGTCGCCCTTGCCTTTCTCTTTCTCTTTCTCTTTCCCCGGCATGTCTCTGTTCTTACCCCAGAGAAAGGACCCTTGCCACTTACCCCAGACCGGGAGTGACGTTGTGCTGTGAGTGTGGATTTTGACTCAGGTACTCCCTACACGGTATCCAGTGAGGCTTGCCCGATAATGCGGGGTATGGGGTACGAACACTCGACATAGCGCTAGGCGGTAGATGGCTTAGTGCTGCTGTAGGTTTATTGGAAGGGTTGCGCTGTCGGTGATTTTGTTGAGCATTTTAGTCACCGTGGAGCTGCACCTGCTTCACCTGGAGGGGGGGCAAGGGGGGGAAAAAATACACGCGCCTAGATCGACAGATTTTCAGTGCGTTTCCAGTGTTCAAAGGCGCATGTTTTTTTTCCACCGCGTGGGGGGTTTGGGGGAGGGAGGGGGAACCACTGCAGCGATGCAGCGATGCCACTAAAAAAAGGAACTTACAGTGGAGGTCGTCGTCGCCACCTGGGGCGAATGGGGCCTTGGAAGTCAATGGGCCTCCCGCCGCCGTCAAGAGTCAATTCACGATATCGGAGGCTCCATTTCATTCAATGCAAACATTGGCAGAGTACCTTGTTAACGGTAAGGCATTCAATGCCAAGCCGTTGCCCGTGACTCACTTGCATCTCTTTGTGCCTTTGGGCCGCCCGCCAGAACCGAAAACGTGCCATTCTGCCCCCAAATTTGTTTCCCCTGATGAGCTGAGACACTTCAAACCGACCCATTTACCGTATGATCATCCTCCCTTCATGCTCTGCCGGCTTCGGAACCCCCATCCGGGCGGTCTCCCTCTCGAAAGGCACATGACCTGTTTTTGGTCAGCGCTGGGACCTGACACTATCGGCCAAAGGACCCTGAATTATGGGTTCTGCAAGAGCTTGTGCTGTTGCTAGGAAGCTCTGGGCAATCACTGACGATGATTCCCTCATGACACTCTGGCCATTGCAGTGGAAGCACGTAATCTTAGTTGTCTTGTCACAATGCAAGTGCTTGTGCTTAGTCGAAGCGAGCAAGACACTGTGCCAATATTGCAGCGGTTGGACTTGCAGTTGGCCAATGCCCAAGCAGTCACTGTCTCAACAACAAGTCAATGTCTTACGCAGTTCTCAGTTTCAAGCTCAAGAGTAGCATCCGGACTAGTCTCCGTGACTCGGCCAGTCTCTTCGCTTCGACAAGTATGTGTACGAGTCCATCAACTTTTGATCATCACCTCCCGAATGTGGCCCCCTTGACAAGTGTCGATCTAGCGCTTTGATGGAAAGTAGCAGAACAGATCATGCGGCCAGAAGAGAAAAAAAACATCGCAAAAAGTCCATCAGCTCACCAGAAGATAAGCCCTGCTAATTGAGCACACAAAATGTCGCAATTGAGCTAACCGTTCAACGGATTGATATCTTTGATGCAATTGTCATCAGAAAGAGTTAGTGACCTCAGACATCAAACTGATAAGAAGCTTTAGATCATCCATACATCTACGTCATCCTTGTTTACAATGGTTCTCATGACAGACTTGGAATCCACTTCCATGAAACAACCAAGAGAATCGTTCTCCATTTCATTGATAACCGACTTCACCGCCATGATGACAATTGCGGGCCCATGGTCGCAAACTATTATCTGTCTTCAACTCTGACGATACTCACAATGGTAGAGTTGCCGAATACGCAAGAGATGTCGCAACCAACAACACAACTTGTGACATCCACGGCAAAAGGCTTCGACCTATTTTTATACCACTACGGCTATGATGCAAAAAGGCACCACGGATGATGATATTCGGGGCAAAAAAAGACATACAACACCAGGTGTTCGCTGGTCGTCACCGACCCAGCTACTAATCCAGCGCTCGCCAGGTTATCCTAGGAGATCGGACGGGATCCTGATTTTTCTGGTGGCTGTGGTCGTATGTGCTCGATGTCAGCTTCGTCGAAGTTATAGCAGAGAGCACGAAACCCTCGGTAGACAGAACTCAATCATAATCTCGTTGTCTAGGGTTGGGTCTATAGTATGAACATGCTCTAGGACTGTCAACAGTGATGGGAATAACTTGGAGAGAATCTGGTAGAATATATCTGGGCCTATGGATAGAGAAAAAAGAACTATTGAAGCCTGTGCTATCCTGATTGTTGTTTTTCATGCATCTGGGTTGTTCGCTTAATATTGAACCTGAGTTGTAAGTAGCAAGCACCAAAGTGCTTGATTAATGTGAGACTATTGTTAAATTGAGATCTTTTTGAACGAAAACCAAATGACGTATTGTTTAGCAAAGATCATTTCTATTTGAAAACTATAGACGTTATAGGAAAACTGAACTGGACTTGCCGGCCTACACATTGTTTTAGGGTAACATTGCGCCGTAGATGACCACCTCGCAACCTACTAGGTAGCCAGCAACGTTCACATCTATGGACTTTTGTATACAGGTAAAAAAAATAAAATAAGGCTAAAACTACCCTATGAAGGAAAATTCTCAAAGCTAATCCAATCTCTATGAAAGGGGGCAAGTTGACAGCTTAGGTATTGCCGAGACAGGATGCTACACAGCACGCGTCGAGTGATATCCGTGTCCCAATACCTACTTCTCGCAGACAAATGGATGATTCATTAGGGCTGAATTCATTATTCATAGAAACTGATATGAATCATATTTTTTTTCTCAAGAAAACTTGGGTGGATCGTTTCCAACATGGATATGCCACGTCAATAATTGATCAGCCTTTGAATCGGTCACGCTTCGATAATCCATGTTATAGAGTAAGACGGTTCGGAGGTTTGTATCATTATGATAGTTAAGATTGTGCTTTATCGGGTATTATTACCCTCTTCTATTTCCCTGGAGCAATACTTCATATGTCATCGCTTTTCTAGCCGTCTGGCTAAACATTCATCCTTGCGTCGAAAACGAAAAAGTCGGAATGGGCAAAGTAAACAGCTTGTTAAACTCCCATGAAAGCCCCATCTCCGCCTTCCCCCTTCATGTCCCAATTTTCCTACAATATATTAGTCAAAAACACAGGTCATCAACCTGAATCCATAGATCATCATCTACTCGCTTATGCTGCTCCCTTCCCTCGAGACCCATGCGACCACGCTTATCGTGCCCCCATCTTGGAAAACTCATTTTGGTATCGTAGCTTGAATCCGTTACATAGCGCTCGCATATCGGGGTACTGGTATCCTCTGAGCTCGAAGCCCTGCGGAATAGTCCGTACCGGCAAGCCGATAACACGTGCCGTTTTGCTTGCCTTGAAACATAGCCAGAAATAGCCAGGGTGTTTTGTGTCGATACAGAACGCGTAGGCCGAACGGTTGGGATTGGCATCGACATATGTGGTCAGCCACTTTTCTGCATAGATTGTTAGCATATATGAATTTCTATAAAAATGATGCGATGGGCAGAAATAAACTTACCTGTTTCGTTTCGGGACCGGTTCTGGTATTTGTCATGGCGCATCATCTCTTCGACCTTCCTGGCCATGGCCTTGACGTGGTCCACGATCAACTCGTCCAAATCACTATATGTGTATTTACCGCCAATTCGGAGCAACTTGCCAACGGAAAACTCATTATCCTTTTGCATTTCCAGCACATCAATGTGCTGGTACACATTGTCGCCGACCTTCCAGGTAATAGCTAAATGGTCATTGCCCTTGGATGATGGTCGAATAATGACCTCTCCAGGAGGTTGAGATCCAAGGTACTCTTCAGCCTGCGTCGAGTTGAATGGTTTGAAATTCGGGTGTTTTACCACACGCTGCGTCCGCCCTGTGGTCTTGTCCTTCTCGCGCATATCATCCTTGTCGGCCGCCTCCAGTGCATAATCCCAGCCATCGCGACCAAAGTTAATCGGTGGCTTGTAAGGTACACGGAGAATTTCTTCTCGCATCGACACCTTGGCCATGAAGTCTTTGTAATTCATCTCCAAAAGCTTGGCTTGAACTGTTTGTCCTGAGCTCAGGACGTCCTTTACGGATGAGCGGCTAGTAACCTCATGTGCTTCCACTCTACCCTCGATACCACAGTCGAGTTTCACAATCGCAAAGTCATCTCTGACCAGACGAACATTGACTGGAACAATCATACCTTCACAGAGAGATGTCTTTGTTTCGCCTGTGAACATGGTGAAGATATCTGATGGCGTAAGCGGCGCGAAGCTCCTTCGGAGTTCTTCATATGGAGCTTGCAATTCAGCGCTGATGGCTTCGAGAGTAGCTCTCTTCCGTTGACTGAAGTTCCTCTGTAGCTGATCGGCATATTCATCAAGAACCAATTCATTGACGCGTTCCTGCTCATCTTGCTTGAACAGCTTCCGAACGATGGCACCAGGTCCGTTTTCATCCGTTTCTGCTTTGACATCCTCTTCATCCAGTTCCAGTGCATCAGCTGCCATCTTTCGACCAAGTTCGTAGTCTTCTGGATGAACACGAGTGTTGTCCAACGGATCTGATGAAGGGTTCGTGGGTTCATAGTCAATGTACAGGAAACTGGCACAATTGTTCCATACTCTGGGTCCAACGACCGGCAGTTTACCACTGTCTGGGTCACCGACCAACTCATCTCTTGTATTGACAGCGCCTCCATTGGCATTGATCGCCTTGATGACACTGGTAGCCTTTCGAGGTCCGAGACCAGCAACATAAGGTAACAGGTTTGCCGTGTACGAGTCAGTCATGGCATCGTTGATGTTAACACCGACCATATTGACGGTATCGACCATGGCAGATTCCAGATACTTTGTCAACTTATCCGCGGGGAGCAGCTGCTGACACGGGTGGAAAGAGAGAGACGACACATCCTTGCCCAAGGCGGCGTACTCTTTCAATGGATTTTGCATATATCTCGCCAGTGCAATACAGTACCTTGTAACAGGGTTGAGCGATGGGTGCTCAGCAAGAGCGCGCTGACTGTCCTTGTATAGACGAGCGACCTCGTCTTCGACCACGATAATCTCAAGCAACTCAGTGCGATAGTCATTGGTTTCGGGATCTTCAAACTCGGGTCCCATGAGGCCCTTCTCGCTCACCAAACCCTCCAGGTCGCGTACCAGTTTGTGGGTGTCCGCAGTCCAGCCGCTCACACCAATGACATCGGGTCTTCGGCGCCGTACAAGCTCTACAAAGTCTTGACGTTGAGCCTCATCTCTTCCCAGGTTGCCGAATTTTCCTTGCTCAAGGACACGACCATCTTCTTCGACCCAGGCCCAACAGACAGGATCGCGAGCAGGGTCACCAGCTCCATTGGAAAGCACTAGAACTCGCGGGGTAGTTCCGAGAATCATTCCCTTTGGTTTGTATGGAGCCTGATCTAGCTTTCTGTAGAATTCTTGTCGACACATCTTTAGGACTTCATCCTGACAGAATGTGCGGATAACTTCCTTGACGTTCTTGGCCACGATCTTCTCCAGCTTAGGATAAGCATGATCCAAAACCTTCTTGCGCTCCTCCCGCCACTGCTCTGCGCGATCACTGAAATTTTCGGATTCGAACTCTTGATAGAGTTGTCGCTTGAAGTCGTATCGAACAGGCATTTCCAGCTTGATTTCCACCAGGCCTTCTTCCTCTGCGCGCATCATCTTCAAGAACAGCTCAGGTTGATGAACTAGATCAGCAATCGCCTGATTTTGAATATACTTGATCTCATAGTAGGGGTGAGTATCATCAATCTTTCGTAATCCTTTCTCTGTTCGTCGACAGCTGATCTCTGCGGCTTGATAGTACGAGCTCCTGAAATACTTTCGCATTCTAGGGCTGGCAAAGAGTTCTTCGGCATACATTTGACGCGCAGCATGCATTACCTGATCCCCGGTATTGAAGTTGTCATCAAGAAGGGTATCGGCAAGATCCATGGGATATTGTGCATCATCATCAGGTGCAACCTTTCTGCCTTGACGGAGAGCATTCTTGGCCAATTGGTCGGCCGTTATTCCGTAAGCCTTGACGAAATAGGAGGCCTTGCCGTTTCGAACGCGATCGAATAGCGTTGACTTCGAACCTGGTCTCTTAGTTTGTGATGTGCTGCCATTCATTACGGCAAGATCTTTGAGCTTGTTTGCATATTGGAACTGCAAGTAATCTTGAAGATCCTGCAGTTCTTCCATGGTTGTGGCCTCTGGAATCATTTCCTCAACCATAGGATCGTTGACTTCGAGAGTTTTGAGATTTTCGTAGGACTTTTCGAGAGAGTTTCTCTTTTCTACAAAAGATCGGAATTTGATGTCCAACTCAAGAATCCTCCAGAGGTCGTCCTGGTTTAGGAGTTTATCTGACTGGATAGTATAGTCGGGACCATCGGGGTCATCGCGGGTTGATTTGCGAATTTTTTTGGAGTGAAGTAGGTAATCCTTACGGTGCTGGAAGACATAGGGCACTTCCACTTCATCAACAATAAAGAACTCGAGAACCTTGCTGACAGCCTTGCCGAATGGTACTTGGAGTTCCTGGGCCAGGCCCTTCTTGGGCCAAAGCTGGTTGGTGATCCACTTGGCCTCCTCCTTAAATTGATCTGCCGAGAGCTGAAGATTTTTGAAGGCTTTGCGGTCCAACTGGAAGCGTTCTGGCTCATCTGTGAATCGAATCTCGTTGTCTTCGTCGGTGAGCAGCTTCTCCTTGAGTTGTGACGGCTCGAATACATCCTTCAGCTCAATGCCTTGCTCTTCCCTCTCCCGATCCTCTTCTTCATCTTCCATTTGAAGAGCCCAGTCATAGTCTTCACCGTTGCCAAAGATGGCCTCCATGTCGTCCAAAGCATCCTTGTCCAGGCCTGTGGTATCAACAACACCACCGACGCCTCGGTCTCTGGGGCGAGCGACCTCGGCATCTTCTTGTTGTCTTATTCGTTCGTCCTCATCTTCGGGGTAATCCTCTTCGATGAAATCGTCGAACTCATCTGCCTGAGACCGGAAATTCGACCTGCCGTATGCTCGCTGATCGCCAGCTTCTTCGTCCTCGTCAGAGAATATTTCCTCCAGGCCTCTGCGTTCGGGAGCAGCATCTTCTTCGTCGCGATGACCTCGTTTTAGACGCTTGAATTTTGACTGCTGGTAGTGTCAGTAAGGAGCATGCACTTCAGCATGAATTCGCCGGGACTGACTGGAGGTTGTGGTTTAGGCTGCTCGCCGAACTGCTCGCCAATCAGTTCCAAGTCTTCCTCATCGAGCGCTTCTTCTTCTTCACGGTGGCGGTGTTCTCGCTTCCTCTTGATCGGGCGGGCCTCGACGTCCGACTCTTCTTCTTCCTCTTCCTCCTCATCCTCGTCTACAATAAAGCCTTCGCGAATCTATATCCGGGAAGTGGTCAGTAGTTGTATTATGATGAATTTCGTATCCTAGCACTCACTCTGCGTGCTTCCTCTTCATCGTCATCATCTTCCTCTTCCTCACTAGAGTCTTCAATGCGACCTGCGGGCTTCTTTCGACGTGTTTGACCGGTATCCTCATCGAAAGATTCGTCATCCTCCTCATCATCCAACTCGGCCTCCCCAGAAATCAGATCGCGCATTGCAGAGCTCATAGTGATGGCAATGCTGCTACCGCGTGCTATGAATGTCGGAGGAGGAGAATTAGAGAGGTTCGCGTCGGAATTGAGCTTGACTTTTAAAAATAAAAGTTAAAAATCAAGACGCGTGTTGATAGAAATGAGAAAAAAAGGATTATTGAATCTTGAAGAAATGGCCGAGAAGCTCGGGAAGATGATTCTGCTCCCTGCCTAGCAACCTCTACGAATTTTTGGACAGAATCGCAGCGACACTTCAGCCTCGTGTCGCGTGTGACAGGGGTACGTGGGAAATATATATATCCGCTCCGAGTCGAAAATGCTCCTGGTAGGGATGTGGGGCGAGAGCCTATTGCCGATTCGAGAATTTAGCTGAAAGCAAAATGGCTAGCCATTATCTATACCTTTGGTATTCCTAGACATTAGAATCGGTAGGGATAATGTTGACGAAGCCCCCCTGTAGATTCAATGTCTTTGATTTTCATCCATTTTTAGAGGGGTCCTATTTTTATTTTTATTTTATTTTTATGCTTTCTTTCTTTCTTTCAGACTCAGTATCGGATGAACAGTTTCCTACAGCCGAGGACTGACCGAGTATCCTTATACTATTGGTAAAGAATTAAGCACATTTAGAATGCATCGAATTCAGGAGACAATCGTTATCGGATGAGTTGCCCAGCTCTTGGGTCTAGACCACACCTTGAAGCCAGGGGTCTTGTTTTCTATTTAGGCGCCAAACATGCAGCGTGCATACGGCTCCTGTTGGATGACCTGCTGACAAGCCAATGCCGTCGATAGGAACAGAGGGAGCTTAAGGGGCTATCCTGGCGTTTCGACCCGCGCATTGTCACTGTGTGTCTGATGTCACTGTTTCTATGTGAAATGCTTATTGATGACTTGGGGAGGCTTATCGCCCAGGTTCATTTCTATTTATTTAAGTTTATAGAATCAATAGGCAGACCTCTGGCTCTGTTATTGTCCCCCTGATTATTCACAACGGTGGATAAGTTCTTTCAGCAGCATCACGTTATCAGTCAGTGGACTTGCAGAAAAAGACCCCACCTTTTGGCTTTTTTTGGAGTGCAGGGAAGAGGGAAGTACCCGACCCGTACATCCATCCCCCACCAGACACACCAGACACACCAGACACGCACCCTCAAACCAGTGCCAGTCCAAGGACAGCCAAGCAGGACTCGGAGAAGGCAAAAGGGCGTCCAGAGGCATTTTCCATTATCGATTTCACCCCTGGATCTGTGACTGGGCCCTTCACGGACATTGGCGCGGCGGATTCGGGCAGAAGCATAACATTGCATCACCTCTTCTTCTAACTGAACAGGATACGTTTCGTGCATTCCCGACCAGCCAGCGGCAGCGGCGAAAGGCAGAGAGGGGGAGACGACCGCTTTACTTGCACTTCTTCCCCACTAGCGGCAACAACCGTCAGCGAGCTTTATTAGCCCTCCAAACGGTGGTGACACTCTGTGCTGTGAGAGACGACGATTTCGCCTTTTACCAGCGAGTCAGGGTGCTCTTTGTTTCCTTCGAGTATTCGTCACCGCTAGGAATGCTAGCCATCATCTGGCTAGTTTGAACTTTCTTAATAGCACACCGGACATTGAACCCTTTTCGCCCTTGCGACTAATCTCATCGAACTCGGCTTCGACACTGTCGTTGTTTACCATCCGCCATCCATCATTCACCACCACCACCACCACCACTATCACCGCCCAACATGGGTGATCCATTCGCGCCGCGCACCATGAAGCGCAAGAACGTCAAGGGACTTGCCTTGACGCCGGCTGCTCCACGGCCTCCCCCTGTCGAATCAAGTAGAGGAGATTATGACTACGGTCGAGACGATGGAAATAAAGATGAGCAGCTCGAGATTGGCATCGAGTACAAGCTGGACCTAAGACCGGAGGAGCTCGAGGTCATCAAGGAGTTGGGTCATGGTAATGGTGGCACTGTCAGCAAAGTGAGGCATCTCACAACAGGAACTGTCATGGCCAGAAAGGTATATGCTATACCATCCCTATCATGCCCTGAAGCATTGTACTGACCATATGAAAGATAATCCACGTTGAAGCCAAAAAGGAAATGAGGAGGCGCATTGTTCGAGAGCTCCAGATTATGCATGGGTGCCATTCCGAGTACATCGTCACCTTCTACGGTGCCTTCTTGAACCATAATAACGATGTCATTATGTGCATGGAGTACATGGACGTTGGGTAAGACTTGTTGCGTCTTTTTTCCTTTTCAACCACGCCAATTTGCATTGTCCCAAGCAGCCGCTAATCTTTTGATGGCAGATCTCTTGACAGCGTATCCAGAGACTTTGGGCCTATTCGTGTTGATGTTCTTGGCAAGATTGCGGAAGCCACTCTTGGTGGACTCACCTACCTCTACACCAAACATCACATCATGCATCGAGATATCAAGCCCTCCAACGTTCTGGTCAACTCTCGAGGTTCTATCAAGCTTTGCGATTTTGGCGTGTCTGGAGAACTGGTTAACTCCATCGCCGACACCTTTGTTGGCACATCTACATACATGGCCCCCGAGAGAATTCAGGGTGAGAGGTATACCGTCAAGTCCGATGTGTGGAGCTTTGGCTTGACCATCATGGAGCTCGCCATTGGCAAGTTCCCATTCGCAGCAAGTGAGCAAATTGATGATGCAGAATCCGCACCGGCCGGTATTTTGGATCTGTTACAGCAGATCGTTCACGAACCGGCCCCTCAGCTCCCAAAGAGTGATGCATTCCCTAGCATCTTGGAGGACATGGTTCAGAAGTGTCTATTCAAAGAACCAGAAAGGCGACCTACTCCGCAGGAGCTTTTTGTATGATGCCCATGTTCTATTCTGTTTCTCTAATTCTCAACCAGTTGCTAACAACCCGCTACCAGGATCGCGACCCGTTTGTCCAGGCCGCCAAGAGAACGCCAGTTGATCTTAGAGAGTGGGCTGTTGGCCTCATGGAGAAGGATAACCGCAAGTCTCACCTAGTTCCTCAGCTTTCACCGGCCACGCAAGAACTCTTGCGATCAAGTGACTCTCCTACTTATCAAACACAGTCTGAAGATCGGTCGCTCCCCACACCGACCTCGGGCGAGATCCCCATTGCTACGTCTAGCAGTGCGATGTTCGCAGCGAGGGAACAAAATCCCAACCGAACTCGATCGCCGGCTCGCAACGGCATCCCTCAGGGCCGACCACCGCCCTTGGCGCATCCTGGTCTTGGATCAAGAGGTGCCACGACGAACTCGATACCACAGCTACCGCCCAGTTACTCTGAGAGTGCTTACCCTGCCAGCTCCAACTCTAACACATTCAGTCTACCAGTTCGACAAGTGCCTCTTACAAGCTCCTTTGCAGCACCTCCCCCTCCACGGAAACAAACGCCGGATGATGTACGGAGCCAAAACCGACGACAGGCTACATTTGGATTGCCACCGAACCCATCTTATGGCATTTAGGGACTGCCATTCTATCAGTGAACTATCCCTTCATTTCGCATCGGTATTAAGTCTCAAACCATTACTCGATGAGACCTTTGGCTTTTGCATCAATCGGCGCAATGTTTTGACGGATCTCTCTGTATGAACTTGGTTAATACAAACCAAATGATAACGGGAGAAGGAAAAAAAAAGTGGAATGGAGCGTGTGCACTCCGCGCAGGAAGCTATCGGCTTTATATACATGTCTTGATTCGCCATGGCATAATAAACCAACTTGGATTTCTTCCCCCCGAGGTGGCATATATGTAGCGATCTCGGGTGAAGGATCAGTAGGAAAGCTAGATGGAATGGATCTGTGTTTGAGTATTGTGAATTTTTTTTCATAGTTGTCCTACTTATTCAAGAGCACGCGCTTGATGTGGCTGGTTGAAATTGCCCGATGCTGTCACCTGGTTGGATGATATGTGAACCCCTTAACAAGTTGAATTAGAATATGGGATGGGTTCACAAAACGACACTGTCTGATTCTATCTTGCGGCCCTGAAAGCCCTGATCTAATATATCGATAAGCTCGTCCAATTGTCGAATAACCAAGTCCGTATTCTCATGATGAGCCAATTCTTGATTTACATCATTCAGTAGCAGAACGGTTGCGGCACCTGCTAACCTCCCAGCAGTCATGTCATCGATGGAATCGCCAACCATGATCAAGCCCCTCGCATCTGTAGCACCACCCGTATCCTTCAAACCCCAGTTCTGGGCAATGTGCAAGATACCGGCGGGGTCGGGTTTCGGCGGACGAAAGTCCCTAGTAATGACAGGATGAAAGACAAAGTTTGAGAGAAACTTGGTAAGGAGATGCTGAACGGGGACATCAAAATTTCGAGTGAGAATTGCCTTGCGAATTCCACGAGAGTCGAGATAGGACATGAGCTTGGCAAGGCCTGGCTGAGGGGTTTGTGCAGTCATGGCTGTGCTTTCGATGGCACGGATGGCGTCTTGGGCGGGGAGACGTTGGTCAAGGGGGAGGGACTCGATGTGTTCAAGGATGTCGACTGATTTGGGAATGCCTAGAACAGAGCGCATTTCTTTGAACATGTATGTTTGCGGTTCACTAAATTAAGAGAATTGTTAGACGGGTTCTGGAGTAAATGCAGAGGTTGTGAAGTGAGTGAGATGAGATTTCAAGATGCACCCTCCAAGATATGAGTTTCAGTCATGATCAAACCTAGTTCAAATAAATGATTCATTCTCATGGATTTCGAGTTACCCAACGCACTCTTTGAGTCTTGCGGGGAGCAGTGGAGGATGGGCATATTACCAAAGTGTTCCGTCCATATCGAATATCACGCCTCTTAATATTACATCTCCAGACTGTGCAGGCTGCGAAACATTTAACGGGGAGAATCGTCTAGAAGTGATAGATGTAGCCATTGTGGTTAAAAAGCGGCGCGTATGCTGGGCAAATGTCATGAGTCTGGAGAGGGCGGGTTGAGAGGGGAGGAGGAGGATGGTCGACAAGCGGCTGAATCGAGGTAAAAGGCAGTTGACAATTTGAGATAGGCAAGCAACGCGGTGGAGCACCGTGTATAGCTTATGATGGATGATGGAACCTCTAGTAGGTGAATTTAGCGGTTCGAATAGAACTTGGAACAATAAACCATAGTTTGTTGGCAAGTAGTAGATAATGCGGCTACGCCATCACATGCTGTGGCCGTCAACTTTGGGTTGGGCACGAGAATGGATCCATCTCAACGTTAATGCGGTGGAACAGGCCGGCGGGGAATTTTCTTCGGTCTGCAACTCCGGGCGGGTGGAGTCTCGTGGAGTCTCACCGGGACTGTAGGACCCTTTGCGGAGTCGTTTGAGCTCCTACAGCTTCTGCATAGATAGATAGATAGAAATATAGATAAGTGAACATGAACCTGATAAGAGCCTGTTGATGCATCATCTTGCCCTCTACTTACTACTACCTTAGTTGTCTACTTGTAGTTACAGTTACCGGCAATTTGGTATTCTAAAGCAGGCTTATAGGGTCGCACATGGAGGACTGACTCTGAAATTTGCTTGCAAAGGACGTTTATTGTAATTGTTTTCTCAAAGCAAGAACATGAGGATCAAAAACATAGATACAAAGTCATATTCATCGAGGTACATGCTCGGCATTCAGCTTGGGTATCCATTGTCCCTCAATGGCCGCTGCCAAGGTCACATTTGAGACTGCAGGTGATGCGTGGGGACGGAACTAGCGGGGGCCCTGAAAAAGGTACGCCCTCGATACATGATTCTTACTGCATCGCAGCCGGAGAAGCAATGTACTGTCTCGGTATATGGGGTCCGAAATCGCGGTGGGCATCTCCACACATTCCATCCAACCGCCATCGCCATCTCAGCTTGGCACATGATTACGTCGATGCGACCATCTTCAAACAAGGAGGACCAAGACGCGAATGACTCGTTACATGCAGATATCATTGTCTACTGAACTTCTTCGACCATTGTAAACTCTCTTCACCTGCCGTGCTTTGAGAGTATTCAGGTTCCCCTACCGATACGCCGTGCGATTATTCCTTGTTCAGCCTCAGCATCTTCCGACGACTTCCGAACCACCTGTTGCGGTACAAAGTCTGCAATCATCTCTGCAGCCCAGCGCCTGCATCTGTTGTTGATCTCCAAGGAGATGCGGATATGCGATACGATTAGCCATGAGCTCAGGCGGCAGCTCTCCGACGATATCGCAATGGCCGCCTTCTCGGCCTTCTAAGCGAAGTGTAAGTAATGCGCTCGTTTGCTGAGCTGATCGAGGTAACATGCTATGATGGCTAACCATCGTTTCTTTTTATAGAAAATGAGAAATGGAACCTTCATCATCCCAAGAACAGGCGAACGATCCAGGCGACAGTTCACACTCCGCAGCTCCAGGAACCGATCCGCCGGCGACGGCGCAAACCGGCGCACATCCACCACCTCAATAGAAAATGCGAGCGAAAGCCTTCACGTCCTAGGCCAGAAAATCAAGGGGCGCTTCGTTGCGGCCTGGAAATGGCTGCAGTCCGACGATGGTCGGCAAGTACTGAAATGTACCCTTGCCTACCTTCTGGGCAGCACGGCTACGCTTTGGTCGCCACTGGCAAGCTTTCTAGGCCATCGAGATGGTAAACATATCGTGGCGACCATGACGGTGTATTTCCACCCCGCGCGAACTGCTGGGTCGATGATTCAGGCTGTAGGGCTGGCTGTGCTTGCCGTCGTGTATGCCGAGTTGATCTGTCTGCTCTCCATGATCATTGCCATCATCTCTCGAGCTCTTGTCGGCTCTGCTACTCCCGCCCATAGCATTGTGCTAATTCTATGCATCGGCGGCGGCCTCGGGTTCCTCGGATGGATAAAGCAACGCTTGAATCAACCACTCGTTAACACAGCGACTACACTGGCATCAATCGCCATTATTTCCGTCATCACACAGGAAGAAGCTGTCCACAACGGTTACTTTTCCGATCAGAAAATTGTTCAGATGCTCAAGATGCTGGCACTCGGCATATCATTCACATTGGCCGTCAATCTTCTTGTCTGGCGCGTGTCTGCCAGACGAGTGTTGCGTGATTCTCTCTTTGCCGCATCCGTCGCACTGAGTGATAGACTTTCCTTTATTACCAAAGGATTTCTCGACGGCTCTGAAGATGACATCAACTCCCCCGAGTATGCTGAGGCATCTGCCCAGTACAACTCGGCATACGGTCAAATGACGGGCAACCTTCAGGATGCTAAGCTGGAGCATTATTTCCTCGGTGATGAGAAAATCTACCCATTGGACGAACGGCTCGTGAAGTCGCTGGAATCGATTTCTCGGACAGTTGGCGGTTTACGCAGTGCGCTCAGCACTCAGTTTACACTATTGAAGGAAGGACAACCCATCACCGAAACCGAAACAGTATTATCACCTGAGTCTACTACTCCACCAGTACCGCGTCAAACTGCCTCTACCACTGATAACGCGGGCGTAAGCGCAAGTAATAGACTGGCAGTTATCGAAGAGGACGCATACGAACGCTTCTCAAATCCATTTAGCAGGTCGGATCCAACGCTCGACAAAATGCCCATTTTCCGTGCGCCCTCGGATATATTTTCTCTTTTCATGGCATTATTAGGCCCTTCTATGAAATCACTAGCATACACTCTGTCGGAAATTCTAAGAGAGAATCCGTTCAGCTCAGATTCAAAGCGGAAGGTGATTGTCAATGATCAGCTGCGACAGAGTCTCCATGACGCTCTAGATCTTTACAATACCACAAGGGGCAGCGCTCTTCAAGAGCTATACCGTAGTATTGAGCTTGGAAGGGCTAGATCGGCAGCAATTCAAGCTGACATTGAAGAGGTAGCTGCTGCTTGCGGGCACTTCTCCTTTAGTTTGCAGGCCGTTGCTGAAGAGATTGGCTCTTACTTGGATTCTCTGGAAGACGTAGAAGCCGCTACAGAAATGCACGTCCGAAGCTGGGAGTGGACTAAGTTTTGGAGGTACTGGGGTTGTCTCGGAGTTCAGGAAGATAGTAAACTACCAGACGTCGAACAGGATTACCTACTGCCAAAGAACAATGGCACTGGTAGTAATAATGCACCTGCGCCAAAGGGCATACCAAAAGCTCTTTTGATTCGCAGGGATACGTTTAATTGGGATGCTTCTCCACAGTCAAGTGGTATTGCACGGGGTTTGTCGCAATTCATTCTGAAGGTCCTGCGATTTATTACTCGGGAGGACGTTTTGTTTGGCATCAAGGTCGGCATTGGTGCCGTGCTTTGGGCTATGTTTGCATTTATCCATGCCACACGACCGATTTATCAACACTGGAGAGGTGAATGGGGCTTGTTGTCATACATGATTGTTGTTGGTATGACAACTGGTGCCTCCAACACAACGGGAGGAGCCAGGTTCATTGGGACTATGATTGGCGCTGCGTGCGCTTGCATTGCTTGGGCTATCAGCCAAGACAACCCTTGGCTTGTAGCGCTTTGCAGCTCGCTTGTGGCACTTGGGAACTTTTACGTGATTCTCATCTTGAAGAGGGCCCCCCTGGGGAGGATATCACTTTTGGCATACAACATCATTATTCTTTACGCCTACAGTTTATCCCAAAGCGTGGATGATGACGATGACGACGAGGGTGGTTTGAACCCCCTGATTTTCAGCATCGCCTACCATCGAGTGATTGCGGTTACGTTGGGAATCGTGTGGGGTATTTTCATCTGCCGTACGCTGTGGCCCATCTCAGCAAGACGCAAGTTCCGCGAAGGCTTGGCTGTCTTGTACCTTCAGCTTGGGCTCATGTGGAAGCGTGGTCCCCTGAACGTTTTGGTGGATACCGATGGCACTTTGGACTTTATGCCGGAGAGGGAGCAAACGGCTCTCCGGCAATATGGTATGTTCCAAGTCACTTCTCTCCTCTTCTTCTTTCATGGTTTGCTAATAAGTGTGCCTATATAGCCTTTGTCCTGGATTCGTTGCGAGAAAATGCCAGCTCCGAGTTTGAGCTGAGGGGGCCGTTTCCGGACGCGGCGTACGGCCGGCTCATGCATTCTACTAGACATATTCTCAACGGCTTCTATGCCATGCGCCTCATCTTGCAGCAGCGTCGCGATCACCTCACTGAAGGTGAACGATCTCTAATCGAAATGACCGCGGGAGAGAGGGCTCTCCTGTGCGAACGAATCTGCCACGTCTTTCAGGTCCTCGCATCGTCCATCATGCTGGAGTATCCTATAACAGATGCCACTCCGACAATCGACCGCAACAAGGACCGCCTCCTGAGGAAGGTGTACAAGTTCCGCAAGGATCACATGGAAATGACGTTACGAAACGAAGGGGATGATGGGCTGTTAGCATTGGCGGATGAAAGGGATTATGCTTTGATTTATGCGTATACGCTTGTTACGGCGCAGGTGGCGGCTGAGCTGGGGAAAGTGAAGAAGGAAATTGAGGGATTGTTTGGAGTGCTGAACCAGCATGAATTGTTATTAGAGTAAAGAAGGGGGGGCGATAGTAGTTTGCACATTATATCCTCTGTGGGTTGCATTTTTATGGAGTACATTGAAACGTATTATTTAATTTTTTTGTTGAATGTCATTCAGGGTCATGATGTCTATCATTATAATCTCTTACTTTTGGGACTTTGTATATATATACACTTATATCCAAGAAAAACCTGTCCCAGGGAAGAAACATGTGAGCCTTACAAAGGGGTATTATAGCGTACATTCTCTCAGCTTGCCGACCCGACCAATCTCATATTCGATCCATCGACCAACTCCCTTTTTACCCGGCACGAGGATGCTTCCCGGGTTCATGACGTGGCAGCCTTCATACGTGACGCAAAAGGGCGGCGCAGTAGTGTCTATGAGGGCCATGGCGGTAGGTAAAGGGTACAAATGCAGCGCCGAGGCATAGTCCCAGTGGACGGGCCGTGTAGCCTGACGGAAGGGCGCGAGATAGCCTTGGTCGAGGATACTCTTGACAAGCTTTTGTGCTGTGCGGATGTCGAGGGGGAGGGAGGAGGAGGTGATTACAGAGGGCTTCTCAGAAGCGGCGGCGGCGTCGATTTCCATGGCATCATCGACTGCCGCTTCGGGACTGCCGCTGCCACTTTCAGGGGCGGCATTTTCTTGGTTTTCGAGATCGGCATTTTTGCGCTTGAGATTAATTGATGTTCGTCTCAGACGAGCAGATATGTCGTCCCTGAATAGAACGAGCTCGTGGTTGGAACCAAAGAGGGATACTCGGCTCGGATTGCTTGTCCAGACAGCTGACCCCTGAACCCCTGTGTTTCCGGCTTCTGCATTCGCGGTGGCAAATGCGCGGCGGACACGAGAGGTGAACATCTCTGGGATGGGCTTCCGGGGCAATGGCACGGATGCACCGGCCGTGAAAGATGAGGCCCAGCCGTCGTTGTCACCGGGGACGAAGACAAACGTTGAAGATTGGAGGAGTGTGGGAAAGTCAGAGAGCGCCGAGGCAAGGGCATCAAAGTATTCCTTGTATTCGATACTTCCACCACTACCGCCCCTGGCCATAACGGCATGCTGCGTAAAGTTGCCCGCCAGCACAAACGTCAAGGGCGAGCTGCCTTCCGGCTCTGCGGCATAGAGCGATAGAATCTTGCGCAGCGCGTGAAGTGCTCGAGGTTGGTCCAGGTTGATTTCTCCAAGAATAACGATACGGTTCCGTGATGGCATGTCTTGATCTTGCGAAGAGGTGAGGAGTCTTCGTTCTAGCCTGCGCATCTTGGCACCGATAGCACGCTCACTTCCAACACCAAGGAAGTCGACCCAACCGAAACCTCCGCCGATGGTTTGTTCCTGGCCACTGTCGGGTCCGATGACACCGAGAGTAGCTCTGCGTTTCTCGCAGGGAGGCTGACCAATAAAGAAACCCTGAAAGTGCCCGCCCAGCGTTCCACCAATACCACTGCTTCCACTAAGACCCTTTCCAATGGATTCTTCCTCTTCTTCATAGACACCATCTATGAGAACTATCATGCCGGGGCAAAACCAGGCGGAGTCATCTGGAATAGCAACCGCTTGGGAAACGTCCAGGGCGATGGTGCCAGTCAGATCGCTAATCGCAAGTTCTCCTGTGGGCAGCATATTAAGCTGCCCAAGGAGCATGTGGTTGCTGCCATGACGGCCAAGAAGGTTGGCGATTGGTGTGATTTTGAGAGATTGCTGGTTGGAGAGTGAGCGTGAAATGGTGCGTTTTCGAGAAGAGGTGACGGAAGAGGTTTGGAATGATTCGTTGCGGAGGAGGCGTTGGTGAATGACATGGTATCGGTTGCGGAATACTGAGGTCTTATGGGATGCGGGTGGCAGTAATGATGGTTTTGTTGTGTCTCTGAGTTGAGTCTGTTAGCATGGCGACCAAATTCGGGGGAGGGAAAGTGAAGGCCTACCTCTCGAAATGCTTCTTTCCCACATTGTAAAAGAGTCTGGGCTGATCATAGGCATCAATAATCTTCAGCCAAGTTCTAGCATCACTATGCTCCTCGTCATCCTCTGGCTCGTCTTGAACGCCCAGACCAGACATTCCGAAGCTGGTATTACTACTATCTTCCCTCGCCAGAGGGTGCGGCCTCAATCCAAGTCTAGTATTGAGAGTGTCCGTCTCGTTGACCTCAAGCATGCTGTCCCCTCTAGGGAGTCCTCTGTTGGGTCCAACAATCTTGCCACCGTTCATGTTTCCTTCGAGCGTTTTCAGGATATCATGTAGCTCTTTGCTGCTTCCTTCTACCATGACGCCTCCATTGCGATTTTTCCAACTCCTGGCAATCTCCTCAAGGACTCTCTCAGCCAAGCCTTCCTCGCGCCATCCTGAACCGCAATGCCGTCCAATGAAGGAGGCAAGTTCTTGTAGGGCAGACGATGTGAGCGTCAGAGAATGCTTCTTTGTGAATGTGCGGAAAGCGAGTGGTCGAAGCGTCGCAGGAGGGAGGATAATAGGGAGGATTGCTGCTTTGGGAGCATTGATGCTGAATGGCTTCGGGGGATGAACTGGAGTTCCAAAGGCCGGGGAAGACGATGGGATAGATGAGGATGGAATCGAGGGTTTGTGGAGTTTTCGAAAGATGGGGGCCGTTGTTTTGTCCATATTTGCTAATATGAGAGATTATGGAACCAGCATAGCGCAAGGAATGGTAGTATAGAAGTCCAATCCGCAATGCACAATTGAGACTCTTGAAGTCAAGTCAACCGATTCCCTAATTGGTCTCGCAATGTTGGAGGGGACCCGCGTCGACGCGTCTAATTGATTTCTCTTAAATGCATATGCATATCAGCGAGTGTGGGGTAACCCCGAACCCTGGGCAGCAGCTTTAGCTTTCAGAAGCTTTAATTGTGACCTCATCGGATTAGAGCTGGGCTTGAGACGACTTTTCTTGCTGCTTCAACCTTGCAAAATAGCATCCAATTGCAACGACCAACCCAGATATGTTGGCTGCAACTTTTCGATTTGCTCCCCGGAGCAGTAGAGTGTTCTTCAGAACGGTTTCTACTCTACCAAGCAATTCTCACATTGTAAGCGGTATTCATATCTCTCAAACCGCGGGCGACAGAATGTGCTGATCAAGAAGACATGAAGAAAGTCTTTGACAACCCATCGAACCCTTCGTCGCATATTCTCACCTATCTTGACACAAATCCACCTGTGGAGAAGCTTGCCATTGGATCCTCAACGTCTATCCCTCCTACACCTCAATCCTTCAAAGAGAACCACCACTTCACCACGATTCTAAACGAAGTTGTCTCCGAATATGGCCACCAAGATGAAGACATAATTAGTCAGGCGCGGGCTTATGCCAGTCCTGGTGGTTTCAATCTCGGTTCGGGTGGCGCATTCTTTGCCGGCCAACAGCGTGGCGACAGAGGATCTTCTCGGAAGCAGGGCGGAGGGGGTGGGGCGGGAGGAGACGGCGCCGGTGGAGCCAGTGCTCAAGGTGGTGCTGGCGGCGCAGGCAGAGGCGGATTCGTACACCTCAGTGATCGCCGGAACCCCCCTGATTTTGGACGAATCGCTTGGCCGGAGGACATTCTGGGGAGTGTCGAAGTGAATGAGTCTGGCGAAGTTGTCGGAAAGCTACAGCCGAGTGGGACATACAGGATGCTCACAAACGAGGGAATGTAAGTACAATCTGTCGTTACTCTTTGAATTCTGCTGACATATTTGGCTTGTTAGCCTTGGATTGAGTCCATTCCTGAGAGACAAGTTAATAGCAAGGCTTAAAAAGGAAGAAGCCAAAGAGCGAGGCTCATGATAGCATAATGGCTATAAAATTAAGAGAAACATCCATGTATAATTATGGCACTGTAACATACAACTCAAACCATAACGCTGAGACGCATGGCCCGATATTTGTGTATGAGTGATAGAGTGTCCCTTTACGCATTGTTAAATCCTTGATAGGGTATCACAAGCATGCTCCTAACATTAATGTCATGGCAGCTGGAGGTTGCTTTACTTTGACTGGATTTATCTCCCTTAGCAAGATAGGCTACCCCGTACTTTACTCTCATTTGAGACTTGTGTGGTTACTCGACGGCTTAATAACTACTCTACCGATTGATCGCTTTGCAGCATGCTATCATTATACCTGCCGATAGCTTCAAACGCCAGCGCAAATAAGTAAAATAAAGACAATCATGCATGGCATTCATTCGTCTTTAGACAGATGTATGATATGATTGATGGCCAACATTCTGCTACATATGTATTTGTGGTTTTGCATTGACCTAATCCTGCGATGTGGCGGCATCTCTATGCCAGCCCCAGTTCGGATCCGGATTAACGGCAGATAAGACGGCTCTACCACCGGAACTTGGCTACATATCTCCACCCTGCCTTGCTAAGGTATGATAGCCATGCCAGCCTTGCCGTCATCATCAAGGCAACCGGCGTAAAATTCAAGCCACATGTTGGCTGGGGAGCTGTGAGTCCATGACGAACACTATGGGCAGCTGAGTGTCGAAACTAAGAGCCCGTCGAGGCCTTGTTGCCTCCGTCTCACAGCTAGTTTTCAGCTGCAGCTATTCCCCCTTTTACAACATCCTGGGCTTTATATTTTGACTCTGGATTCCCATAGTAGCCACTGAAGTTTCCGAATCCTATGGAAATATCAACATATGTGTGTATCTTGGCGTGACGACGTCCTCATCACGTCACCGTAGAACCGGCGAGGCACTGTACCATCCCACGAATGGACCTTTGCATCATTCCCATCAAGGCTAAAATAGCCATCAACAAGTGTAGGACAATAAAAACGCAAGTTAGTCGAACTTAATTCATACCTGAGTACCACCATGGACGAAGATTGCACCAGCTGGTTAACTGGCCACGGAGTACAACACGGTGCTACCAGGTTGCGCTTCACGTTACGTGACGACTTCAAGATCAGGGATCTCTGACTATGCTTCAATGTGTCACATCAATATTGGGGAACTTCACAAGCTCCAGGCTTGTAGACAGCATACGTCACCCCTTCACAAAGACGAAGCTGATGTCTGTGATTGATACCGTTGGATCGGCCTATTTATTCCGTGTACTGATGAATGTTTCCAAGCTCTCTCTCATCTCCCATACTGATATGCAGTTCCCTTTTATTCTCATTATCAAACCTATTCACTTTCAAGTATACAATGGCTCCTGCTGCCATAATGAGTGCCCCATCCATGGAGTCCATTGACCCCCTTGCTGTTCGTGTAAGTTCCTTGCCTCGGATTTTCGAGCATGACAACCGCGTGAAAGTAGCCTTCATCGATGCCGACGGCCAGCTACGTGGCAAACTCCTCTCCAAGAAGAAGTTCCTATCTATCGCTACAACAGGTTTCGGCTTCAGCTCTGCCATGTTTAGCTGGGACATGCATGATAAGCCGTACTTGAGCGAGCTGAAAATAGGCAGTGAAGAAACAGGGCTTCGAGATCTCTTAGCAGTTCCCGATCTTTCTACTTTTCGGAGGATACCTTGGGAAGATAACGTGCCTTTGTTTCTGGTCGATTTCCTTGACCCTCAAACAAAGAGGCCTGTGTGTGCCTGCCCGCGGGGACTCGTACGGACTCAGTTGGAACGGTTACGGGCCAGGGGGTGTAGCGCAATGGCTGGAAGTATGGCTTCTTATGCAATTCTCGCTTCATTCCGTTTGATCTTCATCTGACAAAACTATGCCTTAGTCGAATACGAGTACTACACATTCAGATGCCCGGATCCAGTCAATACTTCGCCAGCAAGGTTTCTCCAGGACAACACTCCCCAGCGGCTACCGTCTCTCACAGAAGGAATGTTTGGTTACTCCCTGACTCGTCCGTTGCAAAACAAGGACTATTATTATGATGTGTTTGACACGTGTGCTGAGTTTGGTTGCCATATTGAAGGATGGCATACTTCGTCCGGCCCAGGTGTCTTTGAGGCCTGTCTGGAGTACAACGAAATATCCAAACTGGCCGACCGTGCTACCCTGTTCAAGTACGCCGTCAGGGGCGTAAGCGCAAAGCATCAAATCACACCATGCTTCATGGCCAAACCTAAACAAGGCCAGCCGGGCAACAGCGGCCATGTCCACATATCAATCGTGGATCTGTGTGGGCGGAATCTCTTTGCTAGGGATCCATCAGACAGGGAAGAGAAGCCGGCATGGGATGACATTGCTGGACTATCAGACTTGGGACGTCATTTTCTCGCTGGGATATTAGATGGACTCCCTGATATCATGCCCATTCTTGCACCTACGATAAACTCGTATAAACGTCTCGACGAAAAGTTTCACGCTCCCACCACGATTACATGGGGACTGGAAAACCGCAACGCAGCCGTCCGGGTCATCGCCCCTCCAACATGCCCCCCATCCGCTACCAGATTCGAGGTTCGCGTGCCTGGCGCGGACTCTAATCCACATTACGTCCTTGCCGCGATTCTGGGATGCGGTTGGCGCGGTGTTGAGAAGAAACTCGGAATATCGCGTCCTCCTTTGGGGAGTGAAGAGCATCGCAACATGATACGATCTGGATCTGTGGACCAGAGGCTCCCTCACACACTACAGATAGCTACGTCTCTGTTCCAAAGAAGAGATAGCGTGGCCCGGGAAGTATTTGGTGATGAATTTGTGGATCACTTTGCGGGGACGAGAGAGCATGAGTTGATGCTGTTTAATGAGGCGGTAACAGATTGGTAAGATACGCAGACGCATTGTTCGGGTGGTCAAGCAGCTGACAGAGAGTAGGGAGTTCAAGAGATACATCGAAACAGTGTAATGTTCATTGCATCATGGCGTATGCGAAATCTGTATCTTGCAATCTCCTGTTCAATATTGTGTACACGCTGGCTGGAGAACCAAGACTGGTGAATCATTGATCCATGTCGCAATCGCATATACAGCCCGCATGATGCTATCGCCAAAGTCTATCCAAGACCAAAAGGTTAGCTCCCTATCGGTTGATCGCGCCCCAGACCATCATATATACAATCTTCATGTCACCACCTACTGCATCGACGTGAAAATTGCGGGGAATTAAGGTTCCCAATATTGGCTGCCTCTGGTTATCTTTTCTTCGTGTGTGGTGGGCGTGTTCCCCCCTAGATACAGAAATCACCATGCCATTGAACATATGCGTAACTCATAAATAGACAGTCTAGAGACCCAAAAAGCTTTCAAGTTTCCTTCCTTCATGTCTGAACCTATAGGCACAATGTCGCCGCAATTCACAGTGACCAAGGTCGAGGTATCCAACAATGTCGAAGACGCAAACAGCACCACCGCGAAGCCCTTGTCGCGCATGACACGATGGTTCCGCAGCCCTTTATTCAATGTCATCATTGTAGGCTCCATTGCCTTCACTCAGATTGGAGTATTCAGCGCCTTGGGTGCTACCGGTGCTGGTGGCCAACAAAAGCCACAGCTCGTCCATGCTGCCAACTCCATCACCTACGGGTACGTTCTTCTACAGCTCTTCTTCTGGCTTCGTATCATCAGTCATCCATTCATTGACCAAAAAATAGAATCATGATCTTTGGATGCTCCATATTCTCGATCCTGGCCAATAAGTTTGGCATCAAGAGGGTTCTCATCATCGGCACCTTGGGATTCGCCCCTTATTCCGCCTCGTTATACGTCTTCAACCGCTATGGGATTGAATGGTTCGTCTATTTTGGAGGCACTTTGTGCGGTATCGCAGCTTCGGCCTATTGGGCGGCCGAGGGAGCAATTGCTATTGGATATGCAGACGTCAAAGATCGTGGGAAGTATAGTATGTACCCCCTGTTATTGTTTCTTATCAAACCCATATGCTCATTGTTATCTAGCGGGCATCTGGCTTGGTCTTCGAGAACTCGGCCTATTAGTCGGCGCCTCTATTCAGCTATCACTCAATATCCAGAATGAGAAACGAGGCAAGGTATCATATACGACATACATCGTCCTCATCTCCCTGCAATGCCTGGGTCTCCCGCTTGCCCTCCTCGTCTCACCGCCAGACAAAGTCATCTGCCCAGATGGTCGAAAACTCCCAGGTGCTTCAAGAGATACGTCGATTATAGACGGAGCTCGAAAATACTGGAACCTGCTTAAGAGAAAACAGATGTATCTGCTCATCCCGATCCTTGTTGGATTTTCTTGGAATGTGTCATATCTGGGCATCTACCAAACCTCATAGTAGGCGACTCCCAGCAACTCCTCACTCTACATGACCCATGCTGACGCTTGCTCTATAAAAGCTTCTCTGTTCGTGCCCGTACGCTAAACGCCTTGGCCACTGGCATTGTCGCATCATGCGCAGATGTCATGTGGGGTAGAATCTTCGACCTCAAGTCCGTCAGCCGACCCAGGCTGGCCAAGTTCACATGGGGGTTCTTCGCAGTTGGCATGCTCGGCGTACTCAGTTTCCAAATCACAAACGAGAAATACTACTCCTCGATTACGCCCAAGGTCACCCTTGACTGGGATCAGCCCGAGTTTCTCCGCGGGTTTGCTAGCATGATATGCCTAAGGTATGTTCACATTCTGACGATTTCGATGTGTTTTTTCCTTACATATATATAGGTTCTTTAATGAGTCACATTTCATGTTTGTCTACTGGATCGTTGGAGCCTTTTTCAATGATCTTGAAACCCTGACACTGGCAGTGGGCATCGTCAGATCATTCGAGTCCATTGGGGCCTGCCTATCCTTTGGCATTAGCACATCGAGAACGGCCCCCATCACCAACCTCATTGTCGCGTTTGTCATGTTCTGCATCACGATCCCAGCTACGTCTTGGGCTGTCTGTCTGGTGCCTGAGCGCCCTGAGAGTGACAGGGTGATCGAGACCAATTCTGACACGATAGAAATGCCGTTAAGGAGAAATGAGTCTGTATTCACAGAGACCGGGGCTCCAAAATGAGTTTTGAGTTTGTATATATGTCCCATTAGATAAATATATGCGAAATAATAATTGAACCTGCCAAATCGTTTCCAATAAAATGATCAGTCAAATAACGCCTTCCTCATCTCTGCCCATTCCATGGGACAGTTGGTTGTGCAAAAACATTAAAGTCAAACCCAAACACTTCATTCATGTTGATGTCGCCATCCAGTAGATCATCCCAATAAGCCATATCCATCGGGATATCCCACAGTCCAGAACTATTCATTTGATGATTCATCGCAATGTTGGTTGCCCCCTCACCAATCTGATTCACGGGGGTATTTGACTTTGAGCTACCTTCAATTAACTGCTTTACTTCGCCAGCCAGCCGATCGAAAGCAACCCAATGAGGACTAACAGCGGTCCATTTTAGGGAGATGTCTCTTAGCATTTGCCGACAGTCATCCAGGGCTTTGATGAGTGCTGAAGGCTCGGGGAGGTTTGGTGCCGTTGGTGAGCCAATCTTCTCACAGTCGGAGAGGATGTTAGAAATATGAATGCCACAATACAGTGTCATGAATCCTGAGCGAAGAATATCTTGAACCAATGTCCTAAATAGTCAGGTTAGAAAGATGAAAGAACGAGGTTGGTAATTTTCTCACCATAGCGTTGTTTGGATTCCCTTTTGAAGCATCACCTGATAGAGAAAAATGATTTGGACAGCTGGCTCAAGGCACAGTCTCAGGTAGTTGACATCCGGCCTGAAAGCATGCAGCTCAGACCCCGTTGGTACCACCAGTGCCGAGTAGATGAACATTCTTTCGCGATAGTAATTAACGTCCATGTATTCCCTTGTCTCAAATATGCATTTAGAATAGGGTGTTATACTGCACTCAGCATGGAGCATACGCCACTGTTCCAGTTCAGTACTGAGTTTGTGTGCTATCTCTGCTCTTGTTTGCAGTTCGACTTGAGCTAGATCGCGTCTCGTGTATAACTCAGCTCGCACTTTTGTAGAGATTCTCCTCAGTTGAGCCTGTCTGTTTAGCACAGAAACCTCACTCCTGTTGAATGGGTCAGGCATAAGCCCGTTGCGTTCATCATCCAGATTGATGTGATCAGGGAACTATTACACGATTAGCACAGAGAATTTCCAAGCGTTGCACTGGTTTCTCACTTCAACTGTAATATCCGATTCTGCAATGACCATGGGTCTCCCCAGGCCTCGCGCGGCGTATCTTTCTTGTACATAGCAACACCAGAACAGACGCCGCCGCATCTGCTCTGTGATAGGATCAAGCGGCCGTGTCGAAGCCTTGTGATATCCCAGCTGAAGACAAATCCTCATTGCTTGCCGAGCAAGTTTCCATCTACTTCCAACTTCGATTCGTTAGAAGTGACCCTATAGTACAATGCTAATGATAACTTACTTCCAATAGCGTGCTGATGGGCAAAGACGAGTAGGAAAAGGGTATTTTGTATCTGTATGTCGCCGGTTGTCTCGGATAAAACATCTGCATATCTCATGGCAGATGCATAGTAACGGATTGGCGCCATCTCTGGCAGCTTCCGCTTGGCAAATGGAGCTCCAACAGCGAGAATCATAAATAGCTGAAACATGTCATTGCGTCTCTCCAAACTAGAGCTCGCGGTTGATCGATGATCATAAAGACGCTCGATCTGCTCATATACTTGGCGCTTCCTTATAAACGGAGACACTCTGTGGAATCCTACTTCCAAGCTGAATTTTGTTAGTCATATCTTGCGGTTCATGCAATAGGAGAACATACTAGGTATCTGTTAATTCACATGCTACGGACAGAGGGGGCAAGTCTTGATCTCCATCCGGCACAATGTCAATATTCGCAGCCTGCGGTTGCGTCAAAGGTCCAATACGAAATCCTGAGCCATTTCGAAACTGCATAGACAGCGCTGCAGCAACCAGATGCCCAAGGCTGGGTGAAGATTAGCTATCATAGCCCAGCCGTTTATGAACATGAGAATAACTCACCTGAAAATGCTCCCATCACTAAACTTCGGGTTTCGAGTTAAGCTAGGCAAGGAAATCCTAGATACGAGGACATTTCTAGATGCATCTTGTCCTTCGGGATTTGCGGGTGCTGTAGGACGCAAGTCTGGTAGGTTTGAACTTGAATCATTCACGATGGCCTTGAGCCGAGCGGCCCGCGCTTTGAGATCGGCTATGTATCTAGAAACGAATGAGATATGAGTATCGCGATTTGTGTTGAAAGCTGGTCGCGTGACCTTTGTACTCACCCTCGCTCATATTGCCGTCCAGATATGGGATCTATTTCAATGCATGGGAGCTTTGCGCGCTCACAGCTAGAGCATACCCTGGCATTCTTATCGCACTGACAAATTCCACGTAAGCGTTTGGAGCTTTCAATATATGAGGATTCGGCATAGAGATCCTTACCTTTAACTTTTTGGCGCGGCAGTGAGTGCATGCGCCGGAGAAGTTTGTGTGCTGTCGAGGCATACTCAGAGACGAAATGCATGGCGTCTAATAGCATATCTTGTGAAATGATTTCGTCTACGGCCCGTGACGATGATCTTCAAGTGACATAAACAGCGCAGAAAAATGTTATCATTATGACTGGATGGAGGATGACCTTCTCGGTGATGAGACAGAGTCTCGGAATCTCAGAGTTTGTCCGTCAATAAGCGATTCATTATCCGATGCGACCAACTAACCGCCGCGGCTGCCGAGGGATAGCCGAGACCCGCCGTACGAACGAGCAGAAGCAGTAGGTGTAACCACACGAATTTCACTGCAATTTTAGCGTACAGGAAGGAAGGGGATGGTACTCAACACTGGTCATTGTCTTACGAATATGTATCAATATTCACTCTGTTTTGAACAAGCAATTGAATAGCATCGGTGGTTTAGTGGTAAAATCCATCGTTGCCATCGATGGGCCCCGGGTTCGATTCCCGGCCGATGCATTCTTTTTCCTACCTGAACCCCCCAATATCTTTTTGTTTGTGTCAATAATTCATTAGCATGAACTGATCCCTTCACAGTACACGCTCCTGTGACAAATCATCTGGCCAACATGGTGCATCAACCCCATTCCCCCTTGTCCCAATGTTGAATCCAAGCTTCACACCCCCCTCCCACTCAGCCACAGGTTTGACGCATCGGATCTTCTTATCTCCTAGTACACCAGGCGCACTTCGATCTTCAAAGAATTCAGGCTTAAAGAGCCTCTTACCACCAGGGCCGTTTCGAAGACGCCAAAGTGTTTCCGGAAGCGTCACGCCGTTGTTGTGCCAGTGATGATATACTGCTCGGCCATTCTCTGTCCACAGATGGTCAAAGACTTCATCGGGATACGTCCCCACGGAATTGATAAGCCAAGTGCTGTAATAGTTCAAAGCTAGGTCGATACAATACGAGCCCCCTTTCTCGGCACGGCGTAAGAGGGCGAGGAGGATGGCACATGAACCCGCTATGCCGGTGCAATAATCACTGTGGGGGAAGATTGGTGTGACTGGTTCGCCATGGCCCATGGCTTGTCCGAATGAGTGACTGAGTCCAGTATTCTGCGCATGTTAGCATATGCTATTATCATTGTCAAGTGTTGAAGTTACTCACTGCATCAGCAATCTGCTGCCACCCGCTTCTATCCTTCCACGGCCCATGCCATCCATAAGAGTTCTCTCGCACGTAGATGATGCCCCTCTCACGGTTCTCACACAACTTGAGTATATCATCCTGGCCGAACCCGTATTTATCTAATGCTCCCGGTCGATAGCCCTGTACCACAACGTCGGCATCCTGGATCAGAGCCCTCAGCTTCTCTTGGCCGTCGGTACTCCGAAGGTCAATGTGGCAATTCCATTTCCCCCAGTTCAAGTCAGCATGAAGAGCGCAGATATCTGGCAGATGGGCGGCTGTGCAGCGCATTACGCTGGCACCAAGCTCAGCCAAGCTGCGGGTTATGCAAGGACCTGCGATGATTCGTGTCAAGTCGACGACTTTGAGCCCAGCAAGGGGTCGAGAAGGGTTTGCTGGTGATGAAGCTGAAGGCCACCAACAAGGCGATTGTTTCGGATTTTGGATGTCATTTATCTCCCAAAGACCAACGTGTTGATTTGCTTTGCCGTGTTCGGACTGCAAGAACTCATCTACGGTGTAGCAGATTGTCCCGGCTTGCTTCGATTCATCCGTCCGATGTTGTATCTCCTCGCTCGTAAAAGTACTAAAAGCTTCTACAAAGGGTTGAAGACCTTTTTCATAACTTTCAGCGACCGCATCAGAGTTAAGACCCATGTTATCAAGGGTCGGTGCTGGATTAAGTGAAGCATGGGAGTGGAAGAATCGTCCGTCCTCACATCGATAGATATTCGTGGCCAAGCTGCGATGGATCGAAGAACTCATTCCGTGCTTGTCATAGCTTGGAAAGTATTTGAATAATGCTTCGTTTGCCTGCCTCAAGTTATCCGCTTTGATATTCTCTCCGCCCTCCCCTGGATCAATGGTCCAAAGCATGGCCGAGAAGAGGAAAAGAGCGGCATGATCCGTATTAATAGTAACTGACTGAGGCTCAAGTCCGTAGCGACGCTTAAGTAGAGCATTGACTATTGCTGCCTCCAAGGCCTTTAAAGAAGATACAGCTTCAGCATATCTCCAGTTGACGGGAAGCGATGGGCTATCCGAGCCAGTGAAGCGAATTGATTCCCCACCTTCTGCTATGACTTCTAGCGGAAGGTCTTTTGATATGAGAGGATTTAATAAGACTCCATTTTTAAAAACTTTTGACGACTCTTTCGGAACGGAGTAGACTAATGGTTTCCTGTTTGTTTTGAAAGCTTCAATGCCTTGGGATGACATGATGAATCAAAACGATGATGAGATGAATGCCAGTGAATGCCCAAATCCTTACGCAACTCAAGTATGTTTAATTGATATATATACCAAAAGCTTTGTTACGCACATTTTACTTATTGTTCTGTCATAGAAACTCTCTACGTATTGACCAGATTACGTCTCGTCGGACTCAACGCCGCTCTCTGCGGATTGATACCCGAAGTACTTGCAACAGCGGAAATCAATCCGAACAACGTAAGAATGTAAATTAATTTCTTCTTCCGGATGTTTTCATTGATAATTAATAAAGAGATCCCTGTAGGTACGGTTGGGAAGTGCCAGGAAGCGTCCTGGTTGTCAAGTAGGTGGCTGGCTGCATTGGACTGAAGCCTACCAGGCAGACCCAATAAATTATTCCAGTCTGGATAATCATGTGGACCAACTTCCAAATTGGCTAACATTGTATTTGTCCGTAAATGCTGATGCGGGAAGATACAAACAGTCCCGATGGTGCGAAATATGTGTGACATAGCGTGCTCGCCGCATCGTTTGTCATGCAATACCGATGCATACAGAGTTTAATGCCTCTGCACAGAACTTATACAAGTCGCTTCCTTCTAAGAAATCTATGTTTAGTCGAATCCCCTCCGCAGGGGACATGATTTCCATAAGGACCGAGCTCCCAAACTCGGCGTGAGGCGATAACCCTTTGAACTTGGAAGAAACCACGGATAGTATCAGATTGGATTGTGACAGTGATTGCGTAAGTCTGGGCTGCTTATCGGGCATTCGTCCGCAGAGCATCATCTGAAGGAGAGCAGCTTGGAAGGCGCTGTACCCGGCAATCCAAGGCAGCATAAGCAGTGATGGCATTGTTTTCGGAACTGACTGCCAATGATCAATGAGCAATCCGTTCCGACTTGTAGTTACAGCTTCAGTAGGCGTTAGTCTTCTAAGACTTTGGATTGCCAAATGAAATCCTAGTAGTGAGGGCATAAACTTCCGGCTCATATCGTCCATTCCGCTCTTCTCGTGTAGAACGTAGGCATCGTAAGCACGAAGGAAGGCAGCGGCAGTATTACCCGGGGTTTCAGAGAGCTCGTATGCCCATGAATATATCCCCAGTGGCGTTAGGATATTATCCATAATCTCGGCTGTAATTGTTTGTGAAGCATCAAATGAATGTGCTCTGCACTTGAACGTTATATCTGTGTTTGGGGTGCTCATAGGCAAGCCCATGGCAGAGCTAATGAAACTGATGCGCCTCCATTAGTATGATCGTTTACAAGCTGGAATACACCAGAGACAGCACTTACAAATCCAGTGTGTATGCAGCTTTAAATATCCTCACACCCTCTGCCTCTTCTTTTTCGCCCCCCGCGCCGACTTGTAAGTGATGAAGACCGAGAACAATGCAAACCTGCATCACAAGATCAATGAGCTGCCAGGAGCTACCAGTAGTCGGATCAAATAGCGAATAGATGGTAAACAAAATCAAAATTTGTGCCGTTTTCAGCGATTCATCGTAAGAAAACTGTACTTCGGCAGCGCGGAGAAAGTACTCTGCAGAATTGACCGTATCCAAAACTGAAGACTGAGATGGGAGAACAGCACCCATCGCCAGGACGAGATATGCCATAATCTGCTCCTCTGTTCCGGGGATACGGTTTTCCAACATGAGATGTAAGACATGCCGAATTTTAGGTTCGTCCAAGACAGGGAATGTCGGGTGAATGTGCGAGAAGAAGTTATCGGCGTAGCGAGTGGTTGTCTCCTTTTCCAGACTTGATTCGTTGCCATTATGTCTTGAATTTCTTGAGTTCTTGGACGAAGAGATGAGACTCTTTCGAGATTCAAAATTGAGAAAACCACGGGGATCACTGTTGTCGAGCTGCAAAGCTCTGCGCGTCATTTTTTCCAGTCCATAGAGCTCGCCACGATATTGTGACACTGTTTCCATCTCCTTGAGAACGTTGAGATCAACAGTCTCGGGAGACTCTGCTCTGGCCGAGGGACTTGAAATACTTCCATGCGCTGCGTGCGTTTGAGTCTCGGATCTCAGATCAGGGGAGATCCGAGCCCCCCCACCAGCTTGCATCTGAGATATTCGAGCCTCCAGGCGGGCTACCTCTTTCTCGAGGCCTTCAATAACACTGATAATAAGTTTAGCTCCTCTTGAACATTTATACAATTAAGATGAGTATTGTACTGACCCTTCCTGGCCTTCGGCGTTTTTTGCGACGGACATGACACATTCAAGCCCTCGTCTCACACAAAGCCCGCAGCGAGGAACCTGCCGGTCACACTACATATGCATAGTATTAGATCTTGTTAAAGCTCATCTGGCTTTCAAACTGGTAGCTGATAATACTTTTCTTTTTCTTTGTCTGCAATTTTGGCAAGCAAGGCTGTTGCGAGAGCCTGCATCATCACCAAGGTCGCTCATAGCTTATGGCCTATACGATTTGACGCCGCATGCAGTAGTGAGGATGTGATACAGCCAGTATATATGGTTACAATTTGAACCATTCCAAAGTACAATATCCTTCAGAGTGCAATCCGTCAAATCGGACGATGTTCCGAAAAGGTAGCCCACGCTGAGATGTCGCTGTCTTCTATTGTGCGAGTTGAGACTGAATACTATTTGATTGATTCAAAGATTGTATGATACGAGAATAGATGCTTTCAGGCGTTTATGCTCCCAACAGAATCGGATTATGTTGACATATTACTTTATAGATTTCGAGTTGAAATGAATGAACAATCAAGCACAGGCAACTTTCACTCGGATCAGCGTCCGCCACTGCAAAGCTCAACATAGCCGAGGAGAAGTCTGAGAGCTGGTGATCTTGCTGAGTATATAGAGCCCAGTTTCGAGCTGCCGGTCACGTGCGCTCCACTTTACACGCCGGGTCCTTTAGCTCAGCGGTAGAGCGAGAGATTGCAGCTCCGCAGTTATCTCTAGGTCGCGTGTTCGATCCACGCAGGGACCTTATTTTTTGGCTTTAATTTTTGGGCCAACCATCAGCGCTTTGCATGATACGTTCCCATCAGCACCATTTCGAACTTTCGATGTAAGCCAATTGATTGACTCCAACAACGCCGTAATAGATAAACCGGAGCTACCTATAGGCACGCATAGCAGAGAATAAAAATGGACTTGATGGTGTCATGCGATCGTTTTTTACATGCAGCCTGCTGATGTTCTAACCGGATTGATACAAGCTGCCTAGGCGGTGACAATGAGGCATCGCCTGACTGAGAATGAGGCTGCATTTTCAGGGTCCTCGCATGTTGTGTTGGTTTTTATTTGTGTGAATAAATTTTTACTGGGTAGTGTCAATTTTGAGTATTGACAAGTTGAATATCATAGGTAATAAGAAAGCAAATGTCTCACGCCTGAAGAGATGGTATCAACAAAACAATTGTAAGATCAAGGTAGTAGTAGTATATAGTAGGTTCAGCACAAGATGTCTTTTATTTTAGATAGAGCTAGCTGGCCACGAGATAAGACCATAGCCATGGATCCTATGAGTGACAAGTCAGGGTCCATCCAAGGCAGAAGAAGCTGAGGGTGCCATGTTTTGAACACTTTGATTAAAACATGTGATTTTGATAGTAAGCCTTACCTTAAGATGGATGTCCATCGAAATACCATGTCAATTACAAAGCCTCAATGCATTTATCAGATATCAGACCAGATGAAACATTATAAATAAACACCTTTCTTATTTTCTCGAGGTTCCAATGTAATGACCTCAAAATAGTGTCATGATGCATCCATCCATGGCCCTGGCTGCCCTGTAAATTGCAAGCTTTGGCGCTATAACCTTTGCGCCAGGCCTGAACTGCGGGGCAACTCAACGCGTTCAGTCCACTGGCCGTTGCTGCTTTTTTACCGCACCTGGTAGTGACGTTACCCCTCCATCCATCGTCTTCGTCTTTGCCTTTCATCGTCTGGGCTAAGCTGGGGGGCTGCTTGGACCGTCCGTCATTCCCTCCACTCCAACCATCCACTCCAACCCTTCCATTCCATGTCCGCCTTTGGCCTTGCCAGTTCCTCCCACCGTCCGTCCATCCCGTCCGTCCACACGAAACCCCCAAAAAATCCACTCTCTCCCCGTTCGGCATTGATTGACAGGATACACTAAATCCCAAGGAAACCCTGACTCGAAAGACGAGCCTCAAGTCTACAGAATCGCCTACCATGGCTCCTCGAGGCTTCGAGGACGAGGAGCTCACAATCTCCATGTCGTCGACACACGTTCGGCGCCCACAAGAGGTCCCAAGATCGCCCAGACCGACAATCAGAGTCAATGCCGGTGACCCCCCGCCGCAGCAGAAAGAAAAGACAAAGGCAGAACAGCGCATAGGCGCATACAAGATCATCAGGACGCTGGGCGAGGGTTCATTCGGCAAGGTCAGGCTGGCAGTTCACAATGGCACAGGCCAGCAGGTTGCCCTCAAGATCATTGCGAGGAAGAAGCTCATCAGCCGCGATATGGCTGGCCGAGTTGAGCGAGAGATTGAATACCTTCAATTGCTGCGTCACCCGCACATCATCAAACTGTATGCTCCATCGCTGCAATACGCATCACGATTGCCTCAATATGGTCGTAACTAACACATTCTGCCCACAGGTACACCGTCATCAAGACCCCAGCCGAGATTATAATGGTCCTAGAATACGCAGGCGGCGAACTATTTGACTACATTGTCCAGAATGGTCGAATGAAGGAATCCGAAGCCCGTCGCTTCTTTCAGCAGATGATATGCGCCGTCGAATATTGCCATCGCCACAAGATTGTCCACCGAGATCTCAAGCCAGAAAACTTACTGCTCGACGAAAACCTGAATGTCAAAATTGCCGATTTTGGTCTAAGCAATATCATGACAGACGGCAACTTTCTCAAGACGAGCTGCGGTAGTCCCAACTATGCTGCACCTGAAGTTATTGGTGGAAAGCTCTATGCGGGGTCCGAGGTGGATGTTTGGAGCTGCGGTGTTATTCTCTATGTTCTTCTGGTCGGGCGACTTCCCTTTGACGACGAACACATCCCAAGTCTCTTCGCCAAGATTGCGCGGGGAACATATAGCATACCACAATGGATGCCTTCCGGAGCTGCGAGTCTGATCAAGAGGATGCTGGTGGTAAATCCGGTTCAACGTGTCACAATTGAAGATATTCGCCAAGACCCCTGGTTCAATATCGATTTACCAGCCTACTTGGCACCTCCTGTAGAGGAGTTCTTCCACACTGGAGTCGATCCCAACAAGGCCATCAAGAAGAGTGACATTGCGCCAAACGCCCCCGAGAAAGTCCAGGAAAAGTTGCACAATGAAGTAACGGAGAAGATTAGTAAGACCATGGGTTATGGTAAGACTGATGTTGAGGAGGCTCTGCAATCAGAAGAGCCATCTGCTATCAAGGATGCCTACATGATTGTCAGAGAGAACAAGCTTATGGAGGTCAATAGTGAGTTTTATTATTTCTCCCCTTTTTCTAAAATCCTGCTGACTCTATTGCAGATAATCCCGAGGCCAGTATCATTGAAGGAGAGGACAGCCCGATTGTGAGCATATCCTCGGCGCGATCGGCCATCTCACCTGGAGGCACCACACCTCGTCCCTATGTTAACAAGGTTGGTATTCTGCCGAGCAGTCTGCCAGCCTACCACAAGGATTATATGGAACGGGAGAAGAACGGCGGCGATCGCGACATTGGGCCTCTTACCAATGTTGATGAATTCCCAGCCTCTCGAACAGACGCCGAGAAGGAAGAATTGGCGCGACGTCTAAATCCTCATGCACGATCTCAGCTTCGCATGGACGATGCGACGAAACGTCCCCAAGGGATGACACCCATCAACCCGCCCAAGAAGCCGAAGCCGGTACGTTGGCAATTCGGTATTCGATCCCGCAACGCACCATGGGAAGCTCTCCTCTGTATCCACAAGGCGTTACATAAACTTGGCGCAACATATGTTCCTGACGAGGACTATGCGCAAGTTCATGGGAAGGGCGATGAGGCTGCCAGCGGCAACGGCAGCTTCGCGGAAGGATTTGATGGTGCTCCACTGGATCGCGATTCAAACAGTCATACAACGGATCCCACCAAGAGATATAAGCTGCCCGCCGATCCATGGCATATTCAGGTCAGATGGCCATCAACGGGTAGGATCGCCCTGATATTTTGAAATATGCCGCGAATGTAGAAACTAACATCAAGGTGTAGATATTCAAAAAAGCGCACAGAGTAGCCCCGAAGCCGAAGACAGTACTGGAACACCCGATAGCTTCCATGTATTCTCACCAGGACACTCCAAGAAGGATTTTGTCGCCTTGCATCTGGACATTCAGATTTACGAAATGGAGCAGGGAGTGTACCTGGTCGACTTCAAGTGCTCCGGGTACGAAACTTCCGAGGGGCGGCTCTTGGAGGAGAAGGAGGTGACGAGTCCATTCCCATTCTTGGACAGGGCTGCGAAATTGATTATGCAGTTGGCTGAGGCTGACTGATTGGGGCCCGGAAGACTTGTGTTGATCGATGAGTTGCGGGAGATGATAGCAAAATAAAGAAGAAGAAAAGACTAAAAAAAATATCTTCCAGATTTCTTTTCGCATGTCAAACTTGGGGGTGGGTTTGTATTAATTCCACGATGGAGTTGGCATACATGGGAATCGCTGTTTAAGGGGCATGACAAACATGACCATATATTCTGGGGCTTTTTCGGCGCAAAGGGTTACTAGAATAGGGAGGGTTTTGTTGCATTAGCTATGCTTTCCAATGATTAAGGGGGGGTAGTGGTCAAGAGAAAGTCTGACTGGTCGTTGGCTCTGATTTATATACCAAATCTCATGACTATATGTTTTATTAACTCGCATTTCTTATAGTATCACGAATGAGAGTTCTTTCTTTTTTGAACAAGTTAATAATATTCCAGTGTTCCTATCCAAATGCTTATATCGTGACAAAGATATACGTATCATGCAACATAAAATATACAAAAAGTAGCCAACTTTTTTTGTACCCTGTCCTTGGCAAAAAGACATTAACCATCCTTCTCTTACAGTTGTTTCTCTCATTCCCCAAGAAATTAAAAAAAAAAAAAAAAATTTTTTAATGGAACTGATCTTCTGTCACGCCCTTACCCATGGCGGCTGTTGAGCTCACACCTCCGGTGACCATCTTTTGCAGCTCATCCACGTAGGTGGCTCCACTCCACTTCTGGTGCTTCACCACATCCACGCCCGTCTCCATTTCGGGTTCTTGGACGAGCTCACCGTAGGCGCGCATGCCCTGGAGAGAGTATGCCTTGGCGAACTGGTCGGTGATGAGGGCGGTGGTATGCAGGCCGGCGAGGGTGATGAATTGCCAGCAGTAACCCAGGCCAGCGAGGCGGCGGATATAAGTCTCTTGCTCATTACGGGGCATGGCCGTCTTCCAGTTGAATGAGGGAGAGAGGTTGTAGGCGAGCCTAAAGAATAGATTGTTAGTTGATGTGGTTTCCTTTGTATTCAAGGGGGTTCGGAGGGCTTACTTCAGCTCGGGCCAGACAGCGTGAACACCGTCAGCAAACTCCTTGGCCTGAGAATAGTCGGGCAGCTTGCTCTCCATCCAGACAGCATCACAGTAAGGTCCGTAAGCAATGGCACGGTTAATGGCGCAGTCACAGCCACCCTGCAGGCGGTAGTAACCTTCACGAGTTCGGGGAGCATCCCAATCAAAGAAGACCTCAACACCAAGACCGCGGGCAATGGCGCGAGCCTCAGCGTTGCTCTTGCCCTTGGCCTGTGCGAGGTACTGGCTCTTGACCTTGGAGGCGTTGGCGTGGGAGCCGGCGTCGATGGCAGCAATGACGGCATCGTCGAAACGCTTAAGGCCGGCGGCGGCGATCCACTCGTCCTCGATGCGCTGGAGATCATCGCCACGCTTTCCGCTCTGCTCGGCAGAAACCATGAGGTCGTTGAGAGGCTGGAGCTTGGGGTTGGTGGAGCCAAGGATGAAGGCGTGGTCGCGGGGGTCAATGGTGGTGGTGATGAGGGTGGCAGCTTCGGCATCGGTACGAGCGACAGCAATGAGGTCGGTGCCTATATGTTATTAGACTTTGAACATGTATAACAAGTGGAACACGATGGACTCACCCATGATATCGGCCTGGGCACGAATGGCAACCAGACGGCTAATGTGCTCGCTGATGGGGACAAGAACCTTGCCGGCCATGTGGCCGCACTTCTTGGTACCAGGAGCCTGATCCTCAATGTGAATACCAGCAGCACCCTTCTCGATGAAGAGCTTGGTGAGCTTCATTACGGCAGTCAGACCACCGTGGCCGGTATCAGCATCGGCAATAATGGGTCGCAGGTAGTCGACATTGGCAAGGCTGGCACGCTGGGCCTTGGGGACGCTGAGACGCTCCTGGCGCTGCTTACGGTCGTGGAAGAGCTGAGCCATGAAGAGATGGCCAACCTTGTTGGGGACAGTGGTCTGAATGGAGATGTTAGATGCTGCTTTACAATTCAACGGTATTGGAGTCTTACGTAGGGGTAATCAGCCAGATCAGGGCCGGGCTCATCAGAGGCAGAGGCAGTGGACGATGATTGCCAGCCAGAGACATAGACAGTGTCGAGGTACTTGGCCATCTGAGTGACCATTGTAGGTTCTAAGCAGCCATAAGTGTAGCTGGCATCCTTGTTCTGTAGAAGAATCATGTTAGCACAACAGTATGGCACACGCAAGTATCGATGACCCCTTACCTTGAACCGACCCTCGAGAATACCCCAGAGCTTCTTAGACTGGGCATTGCTAGCATAGTCGATCTTGAGGTGACCTCGCTTGGAGACAATCTGCTCGGCAGTAAAGGGTCTCTTTGTGTATCTCCATCGTGACTCGCTCCACCAGGCCTTGACCTGCTCGACTTCCTTGTTGAAGAGCTCGTCCTCAATGTCCGGGTTGACAGCCGGGTTAACCATGTTGTTGGAAGCCATGGTGAATGTGTGTAGTGTGTAAGTAGGGGGGGTCGATCTATGTGAGTGTGAGTGTAAGTGATGTTGGAGAAGGTCAACAGCACCAATGGGTATCCAATTGATGAGATTATGGAGGAGGAGAAAGAGTCAAGGTTTAGATAGGGAGAGGAAAGGGAATAGAATCACGAAAGCAAGTCATGGTCCATGGTGGCAGACGACGTCTATTAGTATGTAAATGCGTTCTCAAGGCCAAGGTCTCACGCCTCGGACCATGGAGCGCCTTGCTCGTGAACCGGATGGGCCCGGCCATGCTTCTGGGCGCAAGAAGCAAAAAAAACACAAGCCGGCATAAAGATTTCCAGCAACTGCTCTGCACCAGTGTCCTCCGGGGGCGTGTCCGCAATTGGCTCGTGTGTGGCGATGGGATCCATGGGAACGGATGAGTGATGCATTACGGGAGCAAAGGGCACGCGCCTCTTACAGCACCAATGCTAAGGTAAAGCCATCCATCAGCCGAGCACCAGCCAAAGAAAACAGTGACGTCGCGGCTACAGCTCGGCTCAAAGGGTTAACCGGAAAGATGGTTGCGCCCATGGGCGTGTGTGGGCATATGTGGTAGTGGGAAGAGAGGGGAGAGGGAACCGCATTGGCCGAGGTGCCGAAAGAGGTTATTGATTGATCTTTGGCTTTTGTCTCGTCTCCAACTCCGTACCTTCCGCCATCCAACCCATCCCATCCACCTCCCCCGCATCGGCCGTTGCTAGGTACCTAGATACTTATGTACCTTACTTAGAGATCCTTTGATAATACAGGATACATGGCTTACCCCAACATTACCCATATCATGGTATACCAGATCTCACAGATTTCAATCACTCCATTGCTTCCCTACATCTACTCATTCATAATCATTCACCAGAATGCAATAAACATCAGCAAAAACATCCAATCCCTTAATTCTCTCTCGTATAGTACCATTTTTTATCCCCCCCTGCAGTGGCAAAGCCCCCCCCCCCCTCCCTGCTCTCGGCCTCTAGTCCGCAAGTACCAATACGTACCTCCCCAGTCTCCTTCGGATTCTTGTCCGCCATCTCAGCCCAGCCCCATGCGCTTTCTCCACAAAAAGTATCATCCTGACGGCTCCGGCGCAACGGAGAGCAACGGCCTTTCTTCACATGTGAAATGAACGGATCCGGACGTCCTCAAACGGAGACCATCTGCCATCTGTATTTGCAACATTGTTTGTTTTATAAATCATATACTTGTACTCGGATCAGCACCAATGTGGGAATCATACAAGTAGAAGCAGGTTCTACACATCTCGAGTCCCCCATGAAATCAACATCATTGCATCATTCAAATTGTCTTGCTGCCAACTCTCCCCTCCCCCCCCCCTGCATGAGTATCAAGCCCGAGCTGACCCAGCCTTGCCAGCTCTCCATCTTCCCGCCACCAGGGGAGGGATACAATCACATGGGAGCGACAGTTCTTGAGCCTATCCTCCTCCCCTGCAAACGTTTACGAGTATGCATACTTCTTTCGACATGTGGTTGACCTCCCAGAAACAACACGTTTATTTGCTTTATTACTTTAGTCGCCTACCAATTGCATTAGCAGACCTGATCTGGCCTTTCTATCTGTACTTTGCCATGTCTTCCATCCAGAGACCTTCATTTTCCATTCAACCTGATGAATTACCCATAACATATCCCGGCTCCACTCTCTGCTGCCTTACAGCTAATCGTCTCACAACGTTGTAGACGCCCACCTTTTACAAGCCACCCCTCATGGACCTTCCATTTACTGTAGGTCTGCCAGTGCCCTTTCATTGTTCAACTCAATAGCCTTGACAAACGTGGGGTAAGGCGTCAACGTTCCCAGAGCTCGTCGCATGTGAGCGTTAATAATCTGGAGTCCGTAAACGTAACTTGCGTTGACCCAGCCAAACCTGTCATTCTTGCATTAGCACTTCCGAACGCCACTATGCACAAATTGCGCCGCATCTAGTAGTTCACATAGAAAAGTAACCACTTACCCTTCCTTGGCAACACCTTTGAAGTCCAATCCCTGATTTCCGTATTCGGCATCCACTCGATGAGGATCCACCGGTCGAGTCACATCGTATTTCTCGACAACCACGCCGTTAAAGTCCACAAAGGCCTTGGTAATCATGAACAGCCACTTGTATGCAAGTCGCTCGGCTTCTTCGATAAAACTGTATCGAAGCAGTCCGGTCCAGGCCAACATTTGCTGCGGGGCCCAACCATAGGGGTAGTCCCATTGTCGGTTAGGTCTCTCTAAACCAATTTCACCTCGTGACTTTTCTGTTCCTGCTACCAAACCGCCAAAGGCCTCAAATCTGGGCAGACCCTTCTTGACAAGCTCAGCTGCCTGCTTTGGTGTTGCAATACCAGCCCAAAGTGCCCACAAAGTGGTAGCGGTTTCGTATGTGCAACGCTCCTTCTTGACAGTGTCGTAATCAAAGAACATGCCCTCCTCCTCATTCCACATGAGCTTGTCCATGGTCAACTTGCGGCGCTTGGCTCGTCGATCCCAGACGGCTGAGGCAACTACCTCACCGGGCTTGTAAGGCGTCCCTTGGCAGAACTCGGCGGGGATTTCAAGTTTGTCGTCGAAAATGTTTCGAATGGTTCGTGCGATGTCTGTTTCATACTTGAACAACAATGCGTTCAAGTCGATCGTAGCAAGATTAGCGCAAACACCTTCAAGGCGGTATGAAGTATCGTGTCCAGATTCACGGACAGCACGGTCGTGAAGGAAATATTCATCCAGCTCTGGCTCCTTAATCTTGCCGTAAGTATAGGCCTGCACAAAGTCCTTGTACTCCATGTTGTGTTTCTCAGCATAGGGAGTCAAAATATGAATGAAATGAGTATCTTCCGTCTCAGGTGGCACACCAAGACCTTCTGGGCGGTACCTGGACAAGCCAGTTACTGGGTCCAGTCTCGGCTCGCTCGTCCAGACGCTGTGGTACTCCTTAATGGCAGCAAGAATAGCCCTTCGCAGGAATTCCTTTGACTCTGGCTCATGCTTGATCTTTTCATACACGCGAAGTGCCATATCGGTCAGGAATGGCGGCTGTGACCGACCAAGATAGTATGATCTTGTGGCGTTGAGAATCTTTCCGTAGTGCTCAATGCAGAAGCAGAAATTGAGCACCATGGCCTTGGCCAAGTCAACTCGGTCGTGGATGAGCAAGCCCAACGACTCCATATAACTGTCCCAGCCGTAGAGCTCGTTAAAGCGACCACCGGGGACGACAAACGGCAAGCCCTTCAAAGTTGTAGTTTTCGCATCACCTTCGCCTTCCTCGATCTTTTCCACGGCAACAGCCAGCAGACCCGGCTTGTCGTTCATATCTCGAATCAATTCGGGTGTAATCTTAGCGGGCAACATCTGAACGTCCAGTCTAAGTTCTGGTCGATCCGCAGCTACCTTGGTATAATATTCAAACTGCTCGGGAGCTCCAACGGGGACATAAATACGCGGGCGAGGGTCATCAGTCCAGTCCTTAGGGTCTCTAGCAGCAATTTCAATGCTGGATGCATCAATTCGTCTTGTCAGACCATCCCAGAAGTGGTCTCGGATCAAACGGGACAAACGATCGACGGGGTTTTCGTTCAATCGTCCTTCATCCAGAATAATCTGCTCCCGACCATACTCTTTGGCCAACGTCAATTCTTGAAGAAGGTTCGACAGCATGTAAGTGCCTCGAACCTCGAACCGGTTGTGACCAGCCGATGCAGCTGTTCGCAAAGAAATGACTTTGGGTCCATTGTCCTCGATTGTAATTTGCATATTTCCATCGGTATCCTCTTGGTTCTTCAGGGCCTCAAGGGTTTGATCGACTTGGATAAGGAATCGGCGGTTCGTGTCCAGGGAGTTCTCATCTAAAATAATGGTTTGGTTAGTACCTTGCCAAACTGAGCTCCTGTAGAGAAGAAGCTTTGGGATAACTAACCGTGGCTTCCACGTCGGAATTGGTCACGAATTCCAAGTCTTTCAAGCTGCTTTGCCAAACTGTTCTATATCCGCCCTTGTTAGCTCCAGGATTTCGCTTTGCCAGACGAAGAAGACAGGTCAAGACTTACCTGGGAGTAAGTTCGAGTTCGAGGACCGTAGCGATTGGCATGTCGCTCGCCTGATGCATAGTAGGTTTTGGCATCATCGTAAACTCCATAATCCTCGGACGGGCGCGTTTGATGGTTCCCTGGGGCAGCCATTGTGACTATCGTTTGCCTTGTCGATCGAGTCTTTCTGGACAATATACGATATGTGATCGTATCAAAGAGCGGTGGTGGGTGGAGGGCGGACAAAGGATTAATAGCAGTTTGACAGGACCAGGATGGCGATAGGGTGTTGCCCAACAATCTGCCAGACAAATTATCAAATGCGGACACCAAGGTCTAGACTGGGTAAGGTCAGTAAAGGAAACGCAGTGTGTTGCTTAGTTTTGAGACTTTTGAGACCCTCGCATCCCCACGTCAAGGGGGTCACGAGCCGTCGTCCAAGCTCCCAAAAGACTCCGTCATTAAAAGGGTTCCGGGCACCAAGAAAGTTACAGTACGGGAGGATGAGGTACTGTACACTTGGACCCTGCGGCGGGGCAAGCCATTGGGATGGATGGCAGGGCGTTGTGTGGTGTGGCATGGGGGGGGATATGAGAGGGATGGCATTTGAGGTGAGGGGTGTGGTGGACAATAAAAAGCACATACACGATCAGTTGGTGGCTTATGGCGTTTTCGGAAAATCCGGTGCAGAGCAGTTTTTTTTTTTCTTCCCTCTCAAGCACCCTTGAACGAGTGTATATCACGAATTTGTTGTCGTTGTTTTGAGTAATACTCGTACAAGCAGAAGAAGAAAAAGAGAGATGTTGGTGTCCCAGGCCGGAGACTGACAAAAAAGGAGTTACAGGCCCTAGAAAAATGTTCCAGTTTCATTCACCGCCCACTATAATGAGGCGAACGGTGACGATATCTCGCATCTTTGCCTCCGCTGCTGGGGAGGGGACATGCCCAACATTACAGGGGACCTAGACTTGCCAGAATCGAGATTTTGGCGTCCATACTGCCATCCATGTATCTGCAGCGTCCCCCACGCGCTGATTACAGGGGGGGCCGGTTCTCTATAGGGTCGGGTGTCTACGGTAGGTGATGAGGCCTTACTGGGCAGCCTTTTTTGCTTTGCTTTGTTTTGCCTTGCCTTGCAACCTAATCATATTCATTTCAAATCACCTCAATCCATGCATGATATTCCAGTGGATCAATGATGCCTATGCCTGTACGGAGTACAGAATACCATCTTCAACAACAACCTGGGTTCCATGCATTGATGCTTTGTCCACAACTACCCCGTATGGGGAGAACTCCGCAAGCTTAATCCACTTCCATGGATGTTGGTTCCCCCTCAGTTCTTGCACAGACCCAAAGCCCGGTTCGGGTCCGGTAGCTGGGCCTACAGATAATCTTGAATCCATGTCTCACAGCGAATAATACAGGCTCTCACCATCAAATGACGACCAGTACTACTACAAGTAGCCAGCCTTGAAATCGAAACAAGCAATATGCAAGGGAACTCAACAGAAACCAGAAAAGAGTATTGGAAGTCATCTGACGCTTAAACATGGACCCCCAAGGCATGGACTGCAACGAACCAACACAGATCCTCACATCCTTCACTCCGTCAGACAAAAGGACACCCCGCGTTTGCCAACGCAACAGTTATTGTCGGAATTAGTCCGTAACGCCAGATTCATCCGTTCATGGACGGAACATTTGGCTTCTCAACATTCTTGCATTGAGATCCTGCTGACTGAACACGATGTGTTGGGCAATTGCCTCCCTTTTGCTTATTGCCTACCCTACATGTCTATAGCGTGAATATTGTCTTGGATATTCTTATCACAGCTCTGAGGGGAAAAAAAGGAGGCGAAGCAAATCAAGGGTACCAAGAGAAATCAGGAGAAAGGGATTTGTGAAGCAAAGATATGTTCTTGTATGCAAGAGTGTCATTGACCCTCTTAATTGGCTATACGCTGAGGAGCTTCTTAAGATATGTACCAATACTGAGGCATCTGAGGACACCAAGACCAGTGCCAGTGATAAGACGGCTGGAGATCCATCATCAACTGCCACACCTCCCATGCACAAAATCCTTATAAGCCGCCCTGGCGTGATATTCGCATCAAGTTGCGAGTGGTCAAAGAAGACGAGGAACCGGGAGGAGTGGGAGATCGAATGCAATATTCCACCAGATATCAGGTCCAAAGCAAAGCTAAGATAGTTGAGAAAAATGCAAATGGCGGTAAATTAAGGCAAGCAAGGAGAAATGAGTGATGGAGACACTTAGAGATTAAGGAGATAAAGTAACCAGGATTTCAACGACGACAACTTTTGACCTCTTCAGTGTTGTCACGAATAACCCGGCCATCTGGGTATTGCCTAAGCTACGCATATTCGATGCTTAAGCGAAGCGAGCTCTTGCTATCGCTGTGATTATGATAACACGGCGAGAGTCCTGCCTTTGCTAGATGACAACAGCCGCTTACCACATCTTCAATAACTGTTCATTTGCTGTTGTTTTTCTTTATTTATAACTATGTTTCTCAAATTTAGATTTATATTTCAACTCATCTGCTCTTGTCAAACCAAACTTGCTGCTTTTTAGGTCTTTCTTTTTTTTTTGTCTCTCTCTCTCTCTCTCTCTCTCTCTCTCTCTCTCTCTCTCTCTCTTCTCTCTCTCTCTCTCTCTCCCCATCTCCCTTGTGCCTCCCACAACCACATCGTCAACAATAAGAGAAACATCTGGTAATATAGGCGACGTTCGGTAGCAATATATATCCCCAGAGACACCAGCAATACTGGGACATAGTGGGAACATTTGGTGACGTTGATACCATCAAGAAAAGAAGGAAATGTTTAGCCAAACTAACAGTTTCCAGGATTAATAGTCCTCACGAATCTCAATCCTAGCGATGGCGAGAGATGACCCGCCGTCCCGACAGCAGAGGACGAAGGCAGCCAAAGGTCCTTCCCTCGGCTCACCGGTCACCGCATTTGTCGGGAGATGCTTGAAGAGTTGGTAGCAATCCTTGAGCACGTGGCTGAAGGGAGTATTGAGTTTGATAATGCGTTTGCCATCCAGATTTGTCTAATATTGTTGCTTGAAAAGCTGTTCTGTTCTGTTCTGTAAGTGTTCCAATGCTGGGCTTAAACTCCAAATAAGCTCAAGGTTCCGAAGATGTGTTATTAAAGAGATTCTTAAAAACCAACGTAAATCAACTAAAGTGAAGGGATAGAGAACCTGATTGAATTCACGAAATCTCCCCATCACCCCCATCTCGATGACAGTAGAAGGTGACAAGAAACCCTGCAGCTAAATCATCAACAATCCCAGCAGCTTGTCAACACCTGGCAATTCGGCGTATATGAAGTCGAGTATAGACGTGGAGGGAATCTAATTCTTATTAAAAAGGGATGGTTCTATCGTCAAGGAGCCTTATAGTAGTGTGTTGTTGTATATATATAAAGGCTCCCTATTGCTCAATTCACCCTATTCATAAACCACTGATTAATTGTAAGAGCCCTGGGAAACGGGGCTGCTTCAAGAATTTTGCATTATATAAATTAGCCTACTTTTCACCTCTCTCTTCTTTCATCATACCGTTTGCTTCGACGTCTTTTACAGACGATCAACAATTCTTTCTTTGGGTAGATAAAGGCAAGTCAAGCAGTCATCTACATTATTCTTATCCCAAGGGCCCCCCTTATTACCTGCCACTTTACTGAATCCCGTACAGGCACGCATCGTGGATCTTACTCGCTCTTTCTCTGCTATTGAGAATGGTTCTGGTAGCTTCATAACCAATGCGTGTAATTGAGTATGTAGATAGCTCCGTAAGCCCATATGATCAATTTACTAAAAAAAGAGAAAGGCCTTTGCAATGAGATCATCGTAACTGTGGCATAAAACAGGAGTGGCTAGTAACCGATAGAAGAGGCCCAAGAGGGATTCTGGACTGCCGTATTCGAATACTGGGACACTGAATAGGTCCCTATTTGATCATATGGTCTCTCAGATGGACTTTCACGAAGTGCTCGCCTGCGATCGGATCTTTCAAGAGAAATATACCACCATCGAGACAACAACAGAAGAAAGCCACTGGACCACCACCACCACCACCACTAACGATTTAACTGAATCGTCGTAATGGTCAATAGTGTATCTCAGACTAAGCGTCAACCTGGAAGGAGACCAAGTCCTTGGGCGTGGGTCAACCGAAAGGGTTGAATCTTTCACCCAAACTATAAAACGGCTTTACAAAAGGTGTCGACGTGGATATGGCCGTCAAGAGCTGGAGCCTTGGCGAAATAAAGAGGACTGAGGAGTGGAACGCTGAAATAGCAGAGTATTGGGCGAAGACCCGTCTGGGATGGCACAGAATCCTTGCATTCAGCCAGCAGTGGTGGAGCACATAGCAAGACTGCACAGAAACCCAACGTTGAACATGTAGTAACGCGAAGGACACTTTCGTTCAACGAGGTGCTCCCTTTTTGAATCCTTATTTTCTCTGGATTCCTCTTATCGCTCCGCATCACTCAAGTGGCCACGGGTTCCCCTCGTTACAGTGGATTCTCAAAAGTGTTTGGAATAGCCCCTGTGTCCGACCATATCGGAACCAGCAGCAACAAGAGTAACTCACAGCAGTAATCAATATCATAGTCGAATGTCTTCTAGGCATCTGGACGTTTTGTCTGAAGCTTTATCATCAAAAATATTCCAATAGGTGGGAATGGCATTTATAATTTGCCCCAACTCTCATATAAAAAAAAATCTATCAACCACAAATCATACTCCAACGCCAATTTGAACTCACAGTAAGGCCCATGTTCCAAGGAGGTGATATCAAAAATATTCAACAACAAGCGGGGATCATCCGACCCAGCACAGAAAAAGAAGAACCGTCATTGCAGCAATCATGCTTCCGACACCATCTTCTGCCTCCCAACCATACGGCCTCTCCTCTTGGCGACCGTCTCTGCATCCCACACCCCGGCAAAGATGTCCTCACACTCATCCTCATCTCCAGAGTCGAACTCAATCTCATCATCGTCGCTCCGCTGGTCCCCCTCAAAGACTTCCGTGTCCTTGGATGCGGGGATATCGTTCCAGCTCCGGTGCGTGATGACTCGCTCCGTCTCGAGAATGAACTTGCCCACCTTGTACTTTTGCGACGCTTCTTTGGCGTCGACGTACTTCCAGCCTAGCTTGCGGGTACAGATGCCGCAGCTTATATCGGCTACGGTGTGCCATCCTGTGACGAGCTGTCTGCTTTCATTTTTGCCGACGCGAACGTTTAGGAGTGACTGGTCAGCAGACCGTTCCGACGGTGCGACCAAGTATGCCCTCCCATAGCGACCAGTGAATCCCTTGGATACAATCTGCGATGAGAATGCCAAATCCGCAGAGCACGCCGAGCATCTCAGTGTGTCCGCCGCTGTACGCGATAACCGCCTCGCTTTGGGAAATGCAACGCTGTCATGGCTAGGGGGAGAATTATTCGGCGTTGTTGCAGCCGAATAAGCCGCCGAGTCCGCCCCGGATGATGAAGATGCCGTTGATATTGTTGAAGAGGTGGAGCGGCGACGTGAGAATGAGAAGGTAAAGCTCGGCAGAAGATAAACGGGGAATATGGGCTTTGTAGCCGCGATACCGCTCTCACGAACCATGGCTTTTTATGTTGGCCCAACTGATATCGATAAGACCGCAAAACTCGTTCTCTTAAAGAATACAACCTCGCCGGTATTTTACGAGAAGGTATGGACTCAACAGTAAATGCTTTTGTAGGGAGAATTAGGACTAATAATCAGAAACAGAGTACGTCTTTTAACAAACTCAGCTCTCAGCGTATCTGTAAAAAAGATTCGCCCGTCCTCTTCCGACACCGCTTCAGGCGTCTGTACTACTCCAAAGCATCAGGTTCCTTAGGTTGTCTCACACTCACATGAGCCCACTGGTCTCGCACGCGATCAGCACCCCCCAACCCCGCATAAATTAGGGGGGAGAAGGGGAGGGGGGGGTCTTTTCCGAACCCAAGCAACCAAGTCCCGGCCCAGTTCGGTCAGGGACTTGGACACTGTAATACACACTGTAGCAGGTGCCCCTACGAACAGCGGGTCTGTATCCCAAACAAGGAACCCTTTGTAAGACCTATGGATTATAACGACTTGAACAAAATTCATGAATAGCTTCTTTGGGTTAGAAAAAGAAAAGACAAACATGAGGCGAGCAGAGAGACAAATAAATCTCATCAATCACAGACAAACAACAAGACATGTCTTTTCTTTTTCGTGGCGGCCGATGAAAGGGTCATCCGACATACAACCAAAAAAAAATGATAGAGCGCGCTAAACAAGTTCTGACCGTAGGAGCGTTATCCGAGGGAAAAGCCTGAGAGACCGTACGGAGTAGAGGGGGGGGGGGGGCAGCCACAAAACGCACATACAGACGGAGTATGAGGAGATAGGTTGACACTGCAAGGCAAGTTTTGGGGGGCTTGTTTTGGTGTTGTCGAAGCCCAAGTGGCAATGATAGTGTGCATATGCAGCTGCGGGATCTTTTTAGCCAATCCAGTCAGCCAACATGGCTCCTCAAAGAGCAATTTCAACGCCATCTTAGATTGGCCAGTCATTCAATATTAATATAGCCTCGCTTCCGTTTATTCGCGTTACTATTGGTGCCCTCTTTCACATGTACCAGCTTCATCAATACCAAATTACATACATCAACACGACGACAGAAAGAGGAATGGTGTTCCCGAGCAAAGCTTGTGTATGTACCTAGACAAATCTACCTAGCTATTCTTTACAATCTTATGGATTTTCCAGCAATCCTATACAGTCATCTACTGTATACAGCTCAGGTCCTGCATTGGCATTTATATATATATATATATATATATATATATATATATATACCCATGCCATCATTTTACTTCTGCTCGATCTGAGGCTCCTCGGCAACGTAGTGCAGGTATGCGCCCAACAGCTTGGTGCCCTCAATGTAGTTGCTCTTGTCAAGCTTCTCGTTAATGGAGTGAGCACCATCAGTAGAGCTACCCATGGGTAGCAGCAAGACATTCTTGCCAAGAGACTCTTCAAATGTGAGAGTGACGGGGATACTAGCATGGTGATTAGCATCAATACCATAAATGACGATTATACAAGGTCGTAGCTTACCTTCCACCCTCTCGTGTAAAGTCTGGGTCAGTACCCCAGACACGCTTGGTAGCCTTGGCCGCGGCAGCAAAGTTCCAGTGCTTTGGTGAGGCAACCCACCACTTACCACAGTGCTGGACGACAAAGTTCATGGTGTTCTTGCTGTTCAACTTGGCAAACTCCTGCTGCAAGTGGAATTCAACCGCCGCGTTGGTCTTTTCAATGTCCATGTCGGGAACAGTTCGGATGGAGAACTTGCCGATGACCTTGGCGGGGATAACAGTCTTTGCACCAGGGGCAGAGAAGGCGCCCTCAATGCCGTGGAGGGACAGAGAGGGGTATCTCCAACGAGCCATCAAGGAAGGCTTGGTCTCGTCAAAGATGGTAGTCTCGCTGCCAAGAGACTGGTAGAGATCAGTCATCTTGAAGGAGATGCCATCATAAAGGGTATCTTCTTCGGGTGTAATGGGAGCAACCTGTTCCTTAATTCCCTCAATCAGGATATTGCCCTTGGGGTCGACCAGGGAACCCATCAGGCGAACGAGGTCAGTCATGGGCTCGTGAACCTGTCCACCAAAGACACCACTGTGCAAATCAGCTCCGGGACCAGAGAGCTCAATAGAGTAGTAGTTAACTCCACGAAGACCATAGGTCAGGCAAGGCTTCTCGGTTCCGAGCCAGTAGTTATCAGAAATGCAGACGGCATCAGCATCAGCAAAGAAGCCCTTGGCCTCAGCCTTGATGAGGTCGTCAAGACCCTCGGAGCCGTATTCCTCCATACCCTCAAAGCACATCAGGAGGTTGACAGGGAATTCGACGCCAGCCTTCTGGTGAGCCTCAATGGCGTTCAACCAGCCCAGAACGGGGCCCTTGTCGTCGGTCGAGCCACGGCCATACATACGGCCCTTCTCATCGACCTTCAAGACGAAAGGCTCGCTGGACCAGCCATCGCTGAGCTCGGCGGGTTGAACATCGTAGTGTCCATATACGAGAATCGTTCGCTTGTTCTTATCGTTTCCATATCGAGCAAGCACGGCAGGAGGGAGTTCAAGGTGCTCCTTGTTGGGCTGAGGGCCAAGAGCTCGGAGCTCGACCTCAGCACCCAGCTTGACGAGTTCATCGCGAAGGAACTCGCCCATACGAACAACATCTGGACGACGAGCTTCCTCGGCCGAGACGGAGGGAATGGCAACAGCCTTTCGCAACCGCTCAATGAAGTCTTCGGTCGAGGCGTCGACCTGCTTGAAGTAGCTGTCAAGCTGAGGAGCCATCTTTCTTGCTTGGTGGGCACGTATTGAATCTGTAAGATAGGTACGGAAACGAGGGATGCTTCTGAAGCTTGGGGAGCTTTGGAAGCTTGGACTGATTTGGAAAGGAGATGAGGGGCTTTGCAATTGAGCGAAGCTGGGCCTTAATATCCTCGTTGCTGCAGTACTTGTTGAGAGCAAACGGCGAGAGCAGCCAAGAGGCGTCCGTAGAAAGATGGTGCGGGGCATTTCGCCCTATTCGCTAGTATCAACTCATCGAGGGGTGGAAAGATTCCAGTAATACAACCACACTTGCGGAAACTTCTAGGTGGCGGGGCAGATAACCATGATTGTTGAAGCAGTATGACGCGGTTACTGACGGCAGCCAAGGACAGCCGAGGAGGGGCCTTGTGAGGGGCTTTTTCTGCAAGAGAGGAGATAATGGACAGTACATTAATTCTACTTATATCGGCGGCTAAATTACATACTTGCGCAAGTACACTCACAGTACCAAGCATTACCTGGTGCAAAAGTGAGTCTCATTGTATCACGTGAGCTATTTGGAGTTCGGAAAAACTCATCTTCCATGCTAAAAGTCTAGCCTTGGGTGCACCAAAGTTTGCGCGTGCCACCTGCACTTGTCAGAGCCATTTGTTCCCTTATTATTAATGACTCCTTGGTGTTCTCTTTCGACCCCGTTCTTTTTCCCTCCGTCATCAACTTCGCGTCGCCAGCTAATTTCATCGTCGCCCCCATCGAAATCATCGCCAGATTGCTCTGATCGCCATTTTTTGACGTCTGGCGATTTCGATTGTCCCCCCGTATCGATTTTGTATCGCCTTCACGCTCACGCATCTCAGAAGCTTTTTTTACGTCCCCTCACGGCCGCGCGTCCACCTGTTTTCGCTTCCCGGCAAGGTCAGCGTGTGACTGTCAGCGGAAGAAAAACTCGCAGAGCCTTCGCCCTTGACTTTCGATTTCGCGCTTTATTTTACATGTTGCTGGCCTGCTCTAGTGAGGGTTGCTAGAGATTGGACAACTGGCTAACAAAAGGATTTGCTGGTGCAGAGGCTGTTCTGTCGTGGTGATTAGGAAGTGAGGTGGAACTCAAGGGTTATCTTGCCTTCCGGCTTCTTGCCGATTGTACTCCTTATTCATCGTGCCCGTTCGCCCTATTGTCTTTTGTCTTTTTCCTCCAAAAATTACAATCAAAATTGATTATTTGCGTCCATCTTGAGTTGAAGAGCACTGGGGTGCAGGACCAAGAAAAGAAAAATCCTGAAACAAAGAAAACAAAATCATTTATTGATTCATTCATTCACTAGCACCAGAACAATCAATACCCACTTAGTCTTTTTTTCCGACTGAGGTTTATCGACGTATTCACCTTGCAGGTTTTTTTTAACAGTTCGACCTCTTTGACGAGCCTGACGTCTTTGATAACTTGGTTCTTCATTGCTCGTAACGGGATTGATTTGGAGAGGCTCCAACTGCTGGCACAATGTCGTCCTCGGTATTTTTCAAATTCAAGTCACAAAAGGAACCCACTAGGGTGGAGTTTGACGGCACAGGTATCTCAGTGTTTGAACTCAAGCGTGAAATTATCAACAAGAGTGGGTTGGGTGATGGCACCGACTTCGACCTTTTCATCTATACAGATGACGGTAGTGATGGTAAGATATATCCCTCAACCCTAAGGAGAGAATGTGCTGTTGCTAACCAGGCTACAGAATATGATGATGATACCACGATCGTCCCCAGATCGACCACCGTAATTGCTCGGCGGCAACCGGCGATGAAACCCGGTGCTGGCCGAGCAGCTCGTTATGTTTCTGGCAAGATGCCCGTAACAGCCAAGAATGCTGGACGCAAAGAACAAGCGGCAAAGGCCGCAGCATCCAAGTCAGCCTCTAACGCTATCAGCCAAATGAACGATGCCATGACGGAGGAGGACAGGATGGCGGCCATGTTTGCCGCTCAATCCGAGCAATGGTCTGCCCAGCAGGAAGAATTGTCTCAGTAAGCATATTCCCCATAATCTTGTTGACCATTCGCGTACTAACAATTCACAGTCAAGCGCCAGTTTACAATAGCAAGCCTGGCACAAAGCGGCCGGCAAACGTCCCAGATCACGACCCCCCCAATGGATACATTTGTTATCGTTGCGGGAATAAGGGGCATTGGATTCAGCTATGCCCTACAAATGATGATCCTGATTTTGATAACCGACCCCGAGTCAAGCGTACAACCGGTATCCCCCGTTCATTTTTGCAAAAGGTGGACAAATCTGTCGTCCTTGCTCAAACTGATGGTGATGAATCCAAGCGACCCTCTGGTATCATGGTCAACGCCGAAGGTGATTTTGTCATTGCGGAGCCGGACAAGGCATCTTGGGAGCAGTTCCAAGCTAAGACCAAGTCCTCATCTGCAACGAAGACGGTACAGGAAGAGGACCAGGGGGCTCAGGAGCGAGGCCTCAAATGTTCAATTGACAAGAAGATGTTCATAGAGCCAATGAAGACCCCATGCTGCCAGAAGACCTTTTGTAATGACTGCATAACCAATGCTCTCATCGAAAGCGACTTCCTTTGCCCTGCCTGCCAGACAGAAGGTGTTTTGATTGATGACCTGCAGCCTAACGAAGAAATGTCAAAGAAGATTCAAGAGTATTTGAAGGAAAAGGAAGCCGTCAAGACAACCCCCCCAGCTTCGCCAAAGGAACCCTCTGAATCCGCAACCAGCAAAATTGTGGAGAAGGAAGAGACCAAGAGCGAGGAGAGCAAATCACCCACCGACAAAGTTGAAGAAAAGCCAAAAGACCCAGAAACAAAGGAGAAATCAAAATCGCCAACCGTACAACCAGCGTCAGCCTCATCATCAAAGTCCCCTCCCACTGGTCCCAAGAGCCTTGTGCCCGCTCCCCAATTTACAGAAATTAAAGCCATTGAAGTAGCAAAGTCAGAGGAGACGGTTTCAAAGAAGAGGCCTGCGGAGGACTTCCTCGAGAACCCCAAGATCCCCAAGGGCCCTCGTGCCATGCAAAATCAGCAAAGTCAAAACATGATGAACGGCATGATGGGTAATATGCCCAATATGGGTATGAACAACATGTTCAACAACGGCATGGGTATGATGCCTAATATGATGGGAATGCCCATGGGTAACATGAATATGAACATGGGCATGGGCATGGGTATGCCGATGATGGGTATGCCTATGATGGGCATGCAGGGCTTTAACAATATGAACAACGGCTACGGCAGTATGAATGGCGGATATGGCAATAATATGAATATGAACGGTGGCATGAACGGAAATTGGGGCATGAACAATATGGGCAATATGAATGGGATGAATAACGGCATGAATCCTGGCATGAATGGTTATCAGAACAACTTCCCCCAAGGTGGCGGTGGAGGTGGTGCTGGTGAAGACGATGCATACTTCCGGAAGCCTGTCAACCCACATCGACATCAGAACAAGCAACGAAGAGTCCGACCAAGCGACTATCGGGAGCTATAAGACAAAAGCCCCGAATACTGCAACGACCATTTGGAATGGCTACTTCTCAAAACATTAAGGCGCTACGGATTGCTCCATACTTTTTGTGCTGAACATAATATTGGCTCACGCCACAACATACAAGCATACACGGCCGGGTAGTATCATTTATCAAAGGAAGGGAATGGGACAGGGAAGGGAAAGGGGCATGATGAGGGATATAGCATGCCAGTTGCTACTACACTGAGCTTCTTGGAATAAGGCGTTTTTTCTGGTATTGCCCGAGGAAATGGCATACCTTTGGTGTCAAGGTTCTTTTTTGTGTTTTTTTTCTTCTTCTTTTTGAAACTGTTGGCTTTATCTTGGTGAAGCGATTACCCTTTGAACTGGCAGGCGTGGGTTGTCTGCGAGGATGCATAGCTTCGGAGCGGAAATATCATGTTGAAGATGGATGGATGTTTTTTTTTTTTCTTCAAGGGAATTAGATGGTGTTTCTTAGCGAGATTTGATATCTCGAGCGCGCTTGAGAAGGCGAATTAAATGAAAAAGATTACTTGGAAATGAATACCGACACAAGTTGCTGTTCTCGTTTCGTGAATGTGATGTATAATTCTACATGAGAGAATGTTGATCTCAAACAGTAAATCGTTATTCATTTGACCCAAAGCTCTTGAGGCTATCTATTTGCTATCTAGTCTCATATATATATACCTGATATCTTTTTTATCATTTCCCTCTTCCTCTTTTTTCTTTTTCTTTCTCTACTGCGGCGGCACATAAGGTGTAATCAGCATCTCGCTGAACTTCTCCAGCTTCTCCTTGCCTCGTACTTCCTCCACCAGGAGGGGCATCTTGACGACATTAAAGTCCTCGGCGTAGAGCTCCTCATACTGGTCGAGGTACTTGCGCTGCATCTTGCGCCTGGCGTTGCACTGCTCGCACTCGCTCTCCTTTTTGGGGAAGAGAAGCTGGTTGACGACGATGCTGTGGGTGTCGATGCCGTAGTTGGCCAGCTCCTGGATCATGCGCTCCGTCTCGTACAGGGACAGGAACTCGGCGATGCAGACGCACACAAAGGTGGTGAGCTCCGGGTCCTTGAACTGGGTGTTGACCTCGGAGATGGTCTCGCGGAGGGACTCGAGCTTCTCCATCATCTCGTTGAGGTTCTGGCCGTTGGGCAGGGCGCCGTTTGCGCCGAGGAAGCCGTTGAGGAGGGGCCCGTACTGGGAGGAGAGCTGGGAGACCTTGGCGAGGGCCTTTTCGAGGACGGAGGGGAATTGGAGGAAGCGGAGGGTGTGGCCTGTGGGGGCGGTGTCGAAGATGATGGTTTCGTAGGAGAGGGACTTGACTTGTTTGAGAACTTCGGCAAAGGACATGGCCTCGTCGATACCGGGGATCTGATTAATACTGTCAGCTCCAAAGGTCATAGTATAAGATGACAAAAGGGGGGAGCTTCAACGTACGGCAAAGGCCAAGTCCTGCATCATACCACCAAGCCCACCGCCCGCCGCATTCAAATCCTCGTTGCCCTCGCCCTGGCCCGCCAGCAGGTCCTGCATGCTCCCGTTGGGGTCAATCTCCATGGCGCTCAGGTTGTCGAAGCCGTTGATCAGGCGGGCCTCCTTGCCAAACTTTTGGTTGAAGGCGTCGGACAGGTTGTGCGCGGGGTCGGTGCTAATGAGCAGGACGGAGCGGCGGACGCGGGCGAGCTGGATGGCGAGGGAGCACGACGTGGTGGTCTTGCCGACGCCGCCCTTGCCGCCGACGAAGATCCAGCGGAGGGAGCGCTGGTCGAGGAGGGTTTGGAGGGAGGGCTCAAGGGCGTCCTCGTCGAGGACTACGGCTTCGGCCATGGTATTTTTTTTTGGAGGGTGTGTTGGAGAGAGGGACTTGAAGAAAATGGGGAAGAGGTTGTAAAGTAGGTTGGGTTATAATGGCGTAAAAGAGAGGACAATATATCAACGAGATGGCAACGTGTTGAGGAAAAGAAGAAGAAGAAGAAGAAGAAGAAAAAGTTGGTGATGGCCAGGTCGTCCTTTGTTCAGGTTCGTTGGTGGAGGGTCGTCGAACGTTGACGGTTAGAACATGGAGGGGCAGAGGTGGACAAAAAAGTAGCGACAGTGTGCTGGGTGATGAATATTATGGGCATCATACTATACACACTAGGTAACTAGCATATGGTTCCAGGTCAACATGACGATATCAGTATTATTTATTTTTATATGAATTTCTATTAGTCTTCTTCTTCTTCTTCTTCTTCTTCTTCTTCTTCTTCTTCTTTATTACTAAGTATAGAGAAAGTCCAAGAATATTCTGCGTGATGGAGCAGTGACAGATATGAGAATGGAGCAGTCTACCAGGTTCCCCGTATCTGGGTATCTGGGGTATCTATCTACCTGGTAATATATATTCTTACAGGGTATCACACCCCCTGGCAAAAAGACGCAAGAAGCCCCAGTAGCAGGGAGGTCTCTGTCTAGTGCTTTGTTCAATATATAGATATTACAGAGCATACTTTTAGTCAGTAAACAGACCAAAGCCGTCTTCCTTAACAAATGGTTTACAAACATATCATATCATACCATAGGTAGGCAGATAAGGTAGCCTTGCCTCCAAAGCCACCAACTAATCATGCCTACTTAAGAGACCAGACAAGTATTGCTGGTCACCCGTCACCCCCCACCACGTCAGTCAGCTCAGCCCATATCGACTTAACAGTAGTAAGTAGATACTACCTCAGATTTCTTGCCTAGCCCACCACCACCTCTCCTCTAAAACAGCATTATTCTTCTCAGCTAGGACTTTTGTTTATTCCCTTTGGGCGCCATACCCAAATAACAAACAATCTAAAAAAAAGGACGTGCACATCTACTGCTGGTGCAGCGACGCACACAGCGTGGCTGAGTCCACAAGCTGGAAGATATTGATTGGATAGATAGCCTTCTTCAAGCTACACTTGATTTTGGATTGTATGCGCCTCGCCTGATGGCCGTGGCTTGACTGGCAGACTAACACGCTGCCCAGTTTTTTCTTTCTTCTTCTTCTATTGTTATTATCTCTGCTTCACGCCCTTTCAGGAATAACAACAAACAAGTTTACAGATTCCATTTCTTTTTTTCCCTTTTCTCAATCACTACCTACTTGCATGCATACAACGAGATTTAGGTATTTAAAGCTACCTCCTCTTACCTTACCTCTCCTACGCCGTCGTCTCGGCTCCTCCCGTCTACAACCTTCTCTTCCTCCTCCAACTACGCAATAACCCCACCATCGATCCACATACATACAATCTCCCTCCCCAAGCAACAAATAACAACTACATCAACATCAAACAAACAAACAAACCCACCCACCCATCTACCCAAAAAGGGGAATAAACAAAGAAAGCAGAAGGGGAAAAAAAACTCTATTTTGATTAATCGAACCAAACAATTCACCATGTCCGGCAAAGACCGCATCACCTGCCACGTCCTCGATACCACCGCCGGCCGCCCCGCGAGAGGCATCCACGTTCGCCTCGAGGGCCCTTCTTCCTCCCCCTCCACCAACGGCGGCCACCCCCAGGCCCCCAAGACCTTCGAGTCCCAGACCGACGACGACGGCCGCATCCGCACCTGGCTGCCCTACAGCTCCGAGACCTCGGTCGGCGAGGTCCCCGTCTACACCCTCGAGGACGTCCTGGCCGAGGTCAAGGGCCCCTCGCGATGGATCCTGCGCTTCGACACGGCCAAGTACTTTGGCGAGGAGAACACCTTCTTCCCGGAGGCGACGGTCGTCTTCCGCGTCGAGGAGGGGCAGCATTACCATGTGCCCTTGCTGCTGAGTCCCTACAGCTACACCACCTACCGGGGAAGCTAGACAGACAACCAGAAGAATGAACACGCATGACGGGAACTCTTCTTTTTGTTTGTTTGTTTGTTTGTTATTTCACTTCCATAGCATCATCACAAGCCAGAAACACATGCGTTAGATAATGAGAAAAACTAATTAAAACCATGCTATTGTTGCTGTTTATTTTAAATACAAACTTGGTGGCAAGGTCATTCATCATGAAGGATGATAGGTTGGTTTATGTTTCGCCTCCTTCTATACAGAGGCCGGCCCACCCACCCAACCCCCCCTAAAAAAAGAGTCTCGGTAGAATCCAAATGTGGACTAACAAAAGAGAGTGTCTGGTGTACAGTATTTCAGTTTCAATTTCAAAAAAACAAAATCTCCCATAAAACTCCATCGCTAATGAAGATGAATCAAGTCATAACGTCATGCGTGCCTTATTGGTATGCTCTGTCCAGTGTGTCGGACATGTGTCTCAGTCTGATAAGACGGTGCATGCTATCACTAATGTAGTAGTGGTAGTGGTATTGTTGACAAGTGTCTAGTCCCACATTTATCGCTTCCATTTGCCGAAAAAATTGTTCCTCTTGTGGGAGAGATCGACGCTGTCCGGAGAAGTAGGTGGTGTCTCATCGTCCTTCTTCGAGCCGACGCTTTCGGTTCCATCCTTGGAAAATCGGCTTGCCGTCGACGATCTGGTCAGGGACTGGGGCTCCGACTCCTTGTCAAAGGTGTGTATGTCGGGCAAGGTCAACGACAGTACACTGCTGAAAATGTCGGTTTGGGAGTTGATGAAGCCGTGGTTCACACTCCTCTTGGATTTGTGTCGGTGCAAGAATGATAGCCTTCTTCGTCTGTTGGCTTGATCGCCAGCCAGCTCGTTGTGAGTGATGCACGCATTTGGTGACAAATCAGCATCCGGATGTGGGAGAGTGGTGTTGCTGCCTATACCATAAAATGTCAGTAACTAGACCTTGATAAATAAATAACCAAGAAGAAGAAAAATCAGGTGTTGTTTGATGAGTTTGGAGAGTGTCGACTCACCTGTGTCGAAAGGCTCGGGGAAGCCGGTGTCCCTGCTCATACGGCGGGTTTGGGTGGTTCGAGTTGACATAGTTCGAGTAGCCATGGTTGAAGCTTTGATGTGTTGGTAGGTCGTATAGCTTGGTGCTTATGATATTATCGATACTCAGAATAGTTGATGATGGACGGTAACAGGAAACGGAGCCGTTGAAGGTTGAAGACGATGAATTAAAGGATGAAAGTCAGATCCGGACCTTTTTAAAGAGCACGTCGTACAGAAGCGAGTAGAAGGGTTGATGCGCCCCGCAAGCGTTCCTTGGCTCCCTGAGTAGGTGTGGGAGTATAACTGGCGTACAAGAGTCCACGTTTTACGGATTTGTCAATAACCTTGGAAACACCTCTTCAGGATTGACGGATGAATCAGTTCAATTTGACAGAAACCCCCCAACAAGGGTGCTTTGACTGTGCTTTAGATGCCGAGACAGGTAGGTAGGGCTGGTGTAAGAAAGCGAGATGAGGGCGGTGGTCCAGTGATATATAAAATAAAATAAATTTTGGTCACTAAGAATGGGAAGAAGAAAAAACTACTCGACGGATGGATCGATCAGTACTCTGGGTATCTTGGTAGTAATACAGAGTAGCAGTGAACGCATTGGCAACTGCTGCCGCTGCTACTAATACTTGTAGGTAGCAGTACATATGTACAGACAGATATGCATGCGTATGAAGCGACGAATAGCAGGGCGGAGGTTGTCCGTGCCTCAGTAGCTGAGGAATTGGTGAGAGAGGGTCTTTCTCCGGGCTAAACGGCACAACGAGTCGCTTGGGTCGCCCTCGCCGATAGCTCGGAAAAGCGACTCTTGGGGGGGACCTTGCCTTGGCGGGTGGGCGACTGGTTGATGGTTGTTTGCGGGGGCATCTTGTTTAGCTTGCTCGCGACGGGCTCGCTGCGGACCGCCAGCGTTTAGGTAGCCTGAACTTGGACTGGCCGCCCTTGGTGCAGCACACTGCAGATTTTGGTGGTAAGCTGGTTGGCAAACTGGCAAATGCCTTAGCTTTGCGTGGGCGGCAAAGCAGGGGTTAGGTTAGGGCCTTGGAACCTTTGGGATGGGGGGGGGGTTCAATGATGTCGCGGATTCACGGATGCGCTGCGCCTCGTTGGTGGAGGAGGTGTGTGCTTGGAAAATGCAAAGGGTAACAAAATGAGCCAATCTAATCGCCCATTGCAGCATCCCGCTGCCAAGGACAAGATTCTTGGCCGTCAGAACAACTGGATCATCTCCCTTCTTGACTTGTGAAAGGAGATTCTTGGCCCAATGGGGGTGGTCCACTTGGAGGGACAAGTCACCTTACTCATAGGGGACTGGACGAGTGGTCTCGCATGCAGAGCCATGGGCTCAGGTCTGCACCGTTAACCTGTGAGAAGCAGCCTAGACATCGTCATAGACCCGCCAAGCAAAAGTCTCGGGACGAGACGGCCTGAACCACTGCATGCTATGGGGATTGCCTGCTTGAGGTTTGCCCATGGCCACAAACAAAGAATCACCATAGTAAGAGAAGCCTGATCTTGACAACCTGATCCTGATCCTTCACTTGTCAGACAACCAGCATACCAAACAAATAAACAAAGTTTGACGGTCCTTTTGTTGGAGAATTGAGGCTCAGCGATCGTCGTCAGCATTCCAGAAATTGGCCACCTCGGATTCAAGTGCCGAAACACTCTCGCTTCCATGTTCATCATTATAATCATAATCGATAATCAAATCTGAGCCCCCCGGTAAGGATTGACCCCCTTTGGGTGACGCCCCGCCAATTCCCAACAGAATGGATTCTTTTTTTTAATCAACACACCCTGGATTTAAGGAACGGATTGTGACGTGACTCGGATTCGCCCTATGTTTCTATTTTTTTTTCCCAGCGTATTCGGAGCCCAGTTCTTTGATCCGTCTGTGCACGTCATAATGTTGTGCCGATTCATGCATTGTCCTGTGCCTAGGAGGAACAAAAATTTTCTTCTCTGCCAGTTGGTTGGAAGGGCAGAGGAAATGAAAAGAAGAAGAAAAAATGATTCGACTATGAGACCTGAACATCCATGCCCCCGTCACTGCACAAGCTAAAGGCACCTTGCCTAATCGAGCCTCAGAAGCATGTCTCGCAGCAGTGACAGCCTCCCTTGACTCTCTTGGGCTGTCAGTGGCCGCCTGTTGGGAATCGCGGTGACCTGTGGCTCCCTGTGATGCCACGAAAGGCCGCTATAAAAGCCCATCGTCACAGGCTGGCCTCCAGCTTTTTACTGGTCAAAGTCCACTGGATTGCTTTCCAAACTCCTTTCCAAAACATTTTAGCAAGTGTTTTAGCGGACTCTCCGTCCCTTCACGCTGCAAACCTGGAAGTACCCGCACACACACCCGTCTTTTAGCAGCATTTAGCCCTTATGGCGCCGGCATTTAGCGGTGACACAGATGACCTACATGCATGATTCATTCACTGAAAATCTCTCCCATCAGATATTACTACTTGTATGATCCCGATGTCAGTATTAGTACAAGTAGTATTACTACGGTATCATTTCAGGCGTTGAAGGGGGAAGAAGCAAATATGGCGGGTAACAAAGGGAGGGGTAAAGAGAACCCGCTTTACTAAAGAGTTAGCCCGAGGTCACCCGACCGACTGCTGACTTTGCATACTGCCGAGGACGAGATATCATATCAAGAACCCATTATCAGACATCAAAATACCCAAGCTCAAAGATGGTGAGACTTTTTAAACCACAGCACCGTTATGAGATGGATCTCCACAGATTGATTAAGCTCTTTGCTCCCTACATCTACTGCACAATCTTACCCACAAAAGTTCAGATTCAATGACAGATCTATGATGGTATAAGCTCCCTCCCTCCCTCCATGTCGTGGTAACTAGCTATATTCAGCTTCTGTAGTCCAGCACTTTAGCACCCAATCAGAGAAAAACGAGGGCACACTGAGTTGATCGCGATTTTCATCGGCATGCATGCATACTGTAGGCAGACCTTAACATGTGAAAGGAAACTCTGGTTGGCCTGATTCCAGCATGGTACAGCATACAAGTCCTTGCTCATAATTTGATGGGATACAAATCGGGCGTCCTCTTAGCATGCAGATACGACACTTGCCGTGCCGAGGCATAGATCAGCAACTGCAAGCGTGGGAATGCCTCCATCATGATGTCTGGATAAGGCAAGCATATCGAGGGCTCATCGTTGAACCCCGCTCTTCATTTGCAAGCCACTGCAGCAGCACAACAACCAGAGAATCAGTTCCGTCAGTGCGGTTTTGGTCGGTGCGTTGACGCTTCCCACCCAAACCAATCCCATCCGGTGCAAAGAACAAGAACCACAAGAGAGGTGCCTTGCTATGGGTGACCAAGACAGACAGAGATAAATCCGTACAGAGTATTAACTCCATTAAGTATAAATGAGACAATGGGCACTTTACATTCTTACCAGATGAGGACATTTCAGTTTTGGGATCCTTGTTCTTCTTCACACCGGCCGCCCCCCTCTATGATGATACTTGCTATCCATTGGACAACTCATTGGCAACAAGCATCAACACAGAATGTGTGCCGCCAATCTCTCAATCAGATTGCCTCTCGCCAATGCAATGTCAGGTTAGCTTCTGGCCTCGCTTACCCAGAACATTCAAGCTCTTGTGGTTCGCTGCCTTACTTCAAAGGCAAACACGTTGAACAGCTGCAACTAAGATTGGATGCATACACAAGCAGCCCGTCCCGTCACCGATTAATAAACTACACATAATTTAGGGTCTTGATGGCTGTCAAAGCGGAGCCCAGATGGTTTCGACCGAGGGAAGTTGGATTGCGGGCATTGTGATTTGGTTACAGGACATACAATTCCAGCAACTTGGTCTCAATGACACACTTCGACAGTCATGGCTTTGGTCTTGTCGTAGCAACGCAATGTTAACCTGTACGCGTGCTTCCTTTACACCACGACGGGCAATCACCGGCCCTAAAATGTTCCTTTCAACTAAAAACAGCATCAAATTTCTAACATGGACAACTTGAATCAAGGAAATCGACCTTTTTCGAGTTCAAAGCCAGGTATCTATGCTTCAGAAGCAGATTCATCATCATGACTGGGCTACCCTATAGACACATCCTTCAACCACCACAGGGCGGAGCTCCGTCTTTTTTTGGAAACTCTGCTGACGAATCGAGTAAAAGGCAGCGCACTGCCACGCGCCACAGCCTTGCACTCGAAACTCGTATCGTAATGGGCAATCAGCCACACTGTCACGCTGAACATCTCCGTGTCGACAAAGCAAGCCCCTGGAGGACTCGCTTTCGCTTTCTCGCCATCTTTAATATCGCCATCATCAAACGCATCTCGCGCAGCGCATTGTTGCGACAGGCGAAATTGACCAAATGTCCGACTTACAGCACGGGGTCGGTCATACCGACTCGATGGACTCTCACGACTCCACGACCCAGCCAGAGAAGAAGAAGAGCCGCCGTCCCGCGAGTGAGTGGAACGTCCGGATGCGCGCGCATCGTAGCTGGAGATGGCCCTGGATCGCTAACCGAGTGGTGGTAATTAGATACGGCGTTTAGACAGCAGCGATTGAAAGCATGGCAGTACGTTTTGCGCCCAGTCTCGAAAAAACAATACCCCGAAGCCGAAGTGATGCTGACTTGCGCTCAAGACCAATCCTCACACCCAAGACTGTATTGCCGCTCTTTTTCGCCATTGGTATCATATTTGCGCCCATCGGCGGCTTGCTGTTATATGCCAGTTCTCTGGTATGTCTGGTTTCTGCAGTGTCAAGTATCATTACTCGGGACGCCCAAAGCTCTGACCGATTTGTTGCAGGTTAAAGAAATAAATCTTGATTACACACACTGTCGACAACAGGCTCCGGAATTTAGCAAAGGATTTGCTTCTATGCCAAGCGATGCCGTCAATGTAGCCTTCAAGACCTCCAACACATCGATTGATGCTCAGTGGGCTGTTCAGACCGGCGTCAATATTACCGTCAACACCGGTGTTCAAATCAAGGCCGACCGATGCTATCTGCAATTCACCATTCCCGAGAACATGGGACCGCCTGTTCTCTTCTACTACCGTTTGACCAATTTTTACCAGAATCATCGACGATATGCCGACTCCTTCGATACCGAGCAGCTGAAAGGAACTGCGCGGTCTTGGGGCGACATCAAAAGCTCCAAATGCGACCCTGCCTATGGTGATGCTGATACTAAGAAACCATACTATCCCTGCGGTCTCATTGCCAACTCCATGTTTAACGACAGTTTCACCAGCCCTGAACTGATCAACCCCCCCGGAGGCAAGGGCAACGAGACGCGGACATACCACATGAACAACAACAGCAAGATCGCATGGGCCAGCGACGCGGACCTCTATGGCAAGACAAAGTATGCGCCCAGTGATGTGCTGCCACCACCAAACTGGCAGCAGCGGTATCCAAACAACTACACTGACGACAACCCGCCCCCGGATCTGAAGTCTTGGGAAGCCTTCCAGGTCTGGATGCGTACTGCTGGTTTGCCTGCGTTCAGCAAGCTGTACCAGCGTAATGACAGCACGGCCATGGAGAAGGGCCGATACCAGATTATCATTGACGACTGTATGCCAAACCCCTTGATTCTGCCTTGTAATACCTATGCTAACTCACGGGATAGTTTTCCCCACTACGGAGTACAAAGGCACCAAGTCAGTCGTCATCACTACACGTACCGTCATGGGTGGCCGTAACAACTTCCTTGGAATTGCGTACATCGTAGTTGGTGGCCTGTGCATCCTCCTCGGTGCCATCTTTACCGCAGCTCACCTTATCAAGCCAAGGTTAGTCTCCTTTCTTCCCTTTTGGCATTTGTCAATCCAGCTCACATTTTCTCCAGAAAACTTGGAGACCACACTTACTTGTCATGGAACAATGTCCCTGCAAACAAGTCCTCAGGCCCAAGTACGGCCATGGCAAGTGGTCGCGAGCTCCGTCCCGGCGAGACTTAGGCACCTCGCGACGGCTCTCGCGCCATGCACGACATGGCCCTGCTCCCTTCCATCTCCGTCTCGAGCGTCGGCTCTCAGCCCTCCGAGGCTTCGTCCTATAGACCAACGTCGAAGGTGAAGCTGTACGATCGTCTGAAGTGAGCCGGCGCAGACCCGAGTGTTTAAAAAAAAAAGGGGGAACCGCATTGTTTGCAAGAAGAGGAACGACATGAACATTATTTCAAAGGGTTGTGGTTACTTGGGTTTTTTCTTTTTTTTCTTCCTTTTTTTCCCTCATGGTTTTTCTGTTTATGTATGACTACCCCCCTGCTGTGAGTTTCCAGGGAGCAGCGAATGAAAGAAATATGCAACGAATGGGGCTACGAATATGCGTGTGTGCGTGTGTGGTTGAAAACCCTCTTTTCGTCATCACCTAGGTCGATGGAGTTTATGGCTTTGTTTTTTGCTTGATCAGGCTATATTATATGTTCCGCTGATAGACAAATTGAATATTTCCCCAACATCAGCATCGAATAATGATAGGTTTCTTTAAAGCCATCAAGGTTATTATTCACCATAAGTCATCTGCAAGTCCCATTGGCAAGCAACAGGTAGCACAGGAAGTCCATTCGCCTTGCATTCGTTAAATCGAGATTATGTGACCGAGTGATCATTTTATTTTTCATGCAGCTCAAACTGCCATCCAAACCCAGTCCTCAGGTAAATCGGAATTATGCGCCGCCTCGCCCTGTACAAACAAATAGGTCGTCACGACCACCAGTTTTCTTTTAATACAAACAGTCCAAGTGTTGAAAAGCAGAATGCACGAATCTCTCCAAATCCCCCACCCCTTGCTCATCATATTACAAAGTTATCTTGGGAGCATATCGCATCTCGTCCTCATCATTAACGCTTTCGCTTCTTACCGCCCCGGGGTTCTTCATCCTTTAGACCACTCTCCTTGTCGCGCTTCCTGGCCTTCTTCTCTAGCTCGTCCCAGTCCTCACCTTCGTCGTCGCTGTCAAATTCAGCATCCTCATCCTCATCGTCACTGGCATTGCTGCCAAAGTCGGAATCTTCTTCGCTCGACTCTGATGCCTCATCCAAGTCATCGTCATCCATTTCAAAGGCTGACTCCTCATCGGATTCATCCTCGCCACCAGATTCATCCGACTCGGCTTGCAAGAATGACCAACCGCCGTCGACGAAGAACTGATGTGTATCGGCATTGACCGTCTTCATGATGGTAGGCCAGTTAAGATTGAGGGGACCTTCTGTGAAGGCAATATCGGAAGAATCAAGGAAATCCTTCACTTGATCAAGGAATTCAACCGGAATGGTGTTGATGTGGTATGGCGCACGTGTAAAGTCCTTGAAGACAAAGACCATATCAAAGTTCTTCAGACCGAACTGAACACGTTCGAGATGAGCCAACTCGATGTCCTCAATGGTAATTACCATGAAGGGAGGTTCAACGACCTGAATGAGACAGTCGGTGGTAGGTTGAATGAAGACATTGCTTCGGAACGGTACACCGTTGAAACCAAGGTCTCTGATTGGCATATCAACCTCAATGTTCTCATTGCGACCAGCCTCGGCAATCTTCTGAGTGAATCCCTGGAAGAGTCTGTCGAGCTCGGTTCGGCGACGTCTCTCTTCCTGCTCGGCTTCAAATTCGTCTTCGTCTCCATATCGGTACTTTCGCTTCCTGTTACCAGTTTCATCAAACTGGATATCAGTTGCCTCTCGGTAGAACTGTACATCCTTTGTCTTCTTCTTGTTACCCACAATGATGGGATCTTTGAGATGAATGTGAATAATGACAATCAACTCGTGCTGACAAGGTTGGAAGAACAGATGCTTGACATTGGAAAATAGGATGTCCACTCGGTGTTGAGCGTTGAGTGGAGACTGGTATCGAATACCGTTTTGGTGGATCTCAACCTTTCCGGGAACTCGCTTGCCCTCCATGGCTGGCCGGATGTAGACATTATCCAAAACGGCAGGGCGTCGATCTACAGAGCGGTTAGTATTATCGGGGACGTATCGTAGTAGGTATAAAACTTACTCCTGATCTCGAGCAGCTTGTCTTGCTCAACAACATCTTCCATGTCCTTCTTCTCCTGCTCCTTCTTCACTACGTCACGCTTCAAGTTGGAGATCTGAGTAGCTATCTCACTGTATCTGTCACCATCGAGTGATCGGAACGTTAAGCTTCGAACGAAATGGGCAGATGCATCTTCGAAGGGTTGGTCGTCTTTTCTACCAACACCCTGACCGGGGGACAGGAAGTTGATTCGCAAAAACGTAAACTCGCCTTCGTCGCTCTTGCTCGCGTTTTTGATTGTATTAATGTGAAAGGGAACTGGCCGTCCCATGATGGGAAGGACAACTGTGCTATTCTTCGAGTCGACAACGATTTCCATATTCTTGATTTTCAATGGGAACTGGTTATCTCGCTTGTAAGATTCGAAGCGCTTGAATTTCTTGACCTCGCTTCCGTTCTTGTCGCTTGTAGACTCGGCAAACCTGGCGAGTCCCTCCTTTTGCTTTTTCTGAGCGAGCTCCCTCTGATGTTCTCGTCGTTTCTTATCGGCGTCATCATCTACTTGGGTGGTGCGCTCTGAGCGAAGTCGAGTGCTGGTAATGTTCTTTGTCGCAACAGCTCCAACTCTAGAGTCCTTCTTCTCCTTCTTGGGCGTGGGTTCAGCTTCCTCATCATCCTTGAAGAAGAACGAGTTGGCGTCGGCGCTGGTTGGTGCCTCGGCGGTGAAAACTACGGGCTCGGTTGTTGTCACACGAATTGTGTCTGTGAGGACCAGCGAATAAATCTTGCTGTTCTTGTCCTGAGGTTGAGGGTTCTCAATATCTTGGAAGCCGGTATTGATGATAAGAGTCATGCCATCCTTCAGAGTGCGTTGGTTCTTGGCATTCAAGATAAGGGTGGGATCCCTATTCTCCAAACCAATTCCCCAGCCAACATTCTTCAAGAAGTGCTTCTCCATATCTGGCTTCTTGCTCTTGATGATTCCCAGCGCCTTTGCGTATACATCTCTGGCCGCCATACCATCCTTGATCTCCTTGATTATAGTGTTGTGAATCATGTAAAGGAGCTTGTAATTGCTCTCTTGAGACTTGTTCGGATCGACCAGATACGTTCGCGCAATCGTGGAGCAGTATGACTTGTATCTCAGTCCCAGTCCGGCAATAATGATACCTGCATGGAGAAAATCGTCGTTTGGATCGGCGGCGAAGCGGAGATCGTATTTACCGCCACTTTGAATGGAAGGGCCCAAGATCCAATCCAGTTGAGCCGGGTCGAGATCAGCAGACAGTTTGCCCTTGCTAGGAAGTTCAACAGTCTTCCAGAAGTTTGTATCATCGAGCTTCTTGTCGACCTTCTCGGCAAGGGCCGAGTGCTTGACCTTCTTCTCTGCATCTAGAATGTTCGACATTTCGTCGAGGAAATAGGGGGTCATGAGGGCCACGCAGGCCTTGGAGGCGGCTCTCATCGCTCGAAGTTCGCTCTCATCTTTGATCGAGAATGCATTGGTCGACAAGGCTGTTGAAATGTCGACTTCCTCGACCTCCTTGCACTGCTCGGCAAACAGCTTCTTCCACTCCTCAACAAAGGGGCCCTTTGAAGTGTCTTTCGCGATGGTTCCGACTTTCTTCTGTAATTTGTTACGGTTAGTGTTTGCGTAAATGCGCACAACAAAGAAAACCATACCCCGGCCTCCTTAATCTTATCGGCGATAGTAACAAAGAGCTTTTCGTTTTCGGCTGCATCTTTGCCTCGGACAAGGACTTCGATGGGGAATCGTCCCCCTTTGAGCTGATCGAGATGTTTTGCTGGATCCATGTTAGGTTCGAATGATTCACGGTCGTTGTGCGATAGATAGACGTACCCTTCTTTTGCGTTGTGAGGATGTAGAGAGTGTCCAGGGTGAAAAGCATCAAAGTCGTAGGAAACTCGTAGCCCAAAAGCCAAAACTAAAGCGCCTTGTCAGTCTCCGAGTCGCCACAAGGCGATTCCGATGTTGAGCCTTTCACTTACGTGCATTGCGTTGTTCTTGTGGAATTCGGGAATCTCCTCCACCTTGCCCATCATGACAACGATGGAGGAAGCTCCCCCGAAGAGGCTATCCTTGGATCGCAGGTCATTCTTCCAGGCGGTGATGAAATGCGATATACGCTCCTGGAAGAGCTTGTTGTCAATCTTGATCTCCGCCATTGTGACTGATGAGATGGATGACCGGCGAGAGAGGAGATGATTGAGATGTTCGCAGGCATCGATCAACGCGAGAAAAGTACCGTCGCGTTAATGGCCAAGCTTGAAGAGATGGGTCACGTGATTGGGAGCCAACGCGTCGCGCACCAAGAGGTCTAACCACTGGGGTGCTGGAGCTTGACAGGAGGAGCTTAATAGTGATGAATCTGACAGTGGCTCTACTATTAATCTAGAAGCTGCAATGTCTTTTTTTTATTTTTTTATAAGAAACGAAAAAAAAAAACGTGGTCTCTCAGAAACCAGGTAACGCAAGTATAAATGCAAACAGCTCCCAATCCTGCAAAATAGCCACCCCTTCGCTAGGATATTGTACCGGGTTATGAGACACTTGCACCCGCATACGTTAGTTCATCTCTGTTACATCATCCATCAAATAGCTATTTTGTCAAAGTACAAAGAACAAAGAATAGCCACTACCAACCCGTACCTATCAAATGTCCATGATGCAGAGATGAATTTTCTTTGTTCTCATTATGCTAGCATGAGTCTTAATCTTGTGATTTTTTCCAGACGCATCAACAGTAGCTTTCAATAAACAAACTTCATTCTTGCTCTGCCGCATACATACCTGTGTTGCGGTTAAATCTTCCTGGACCATGGTGAGCCGGGCGGTTTCGGGGCCCGGAGGTGGATTACATCTCGGAAGCTGGATTCGGTAACCCTGTGTCTAACCCCGCTACCGCCCTCTATAAAGGCCTCAGACTCTCTCCGTAGTATACATCATTGGGCTTGCAAGCCTTGAATAAGACTTATATCGCACTGCATTAAGCTATAGCTGCGATTGAATACATATCCCTTCCTCCATCATGAGACTGCCCTACGTTTCCGACCCTCCGCCAACCACCTCTCCAGAGGAGGAGGCCATCGTCCAACGTACTCGAGACCGTCGAGCTCCTCGACCTCTCCAGGCCCTGGATCTGGCATTGCTTCACTCAACCCCCGTCACCGATGGTTGGAACTCCTTCATTGGCGCCATCCGCACCAGAACATCCCTTGCCGACGACATCCGTGAGATTGCCATCTCGCGGGTGGCCTATGTTAACAAGGCTTGGTATGAGTGGGACCACCATGCTCCCCTAGTTGTTCAGGCGGGCGTTGATCCATCCCTGTTGGAGGCACTCAAGCAAGACAAGTTATCCGAGAAGCCGGCCGGGTTGAATGATAAGCAGTGGGCAGTCCTCTTATACACTGATGAGATGACACGAAACGTTGAAGTCAAGGATGAGACATTTGCTCTACTTCATAAGCAGTTCAGTGACAAAGAGGTTGTCGAGATTACAGCAACGGTAGAGTCATCGTTTAAAAACAACATTTCAAGCTCCACTAACATTGCGTCCAGGTGGCTGGCTACAACTGTGTGAGCCGGTTCTTGGTTGCGCTCAATGGTAAGTCTCCACTTCGCGGCTTTGAATTTGTCTATCTCATACCTCTAACTTGTCGTACAGTCGCAGAGAAGAATGGCACAGGGCCCAGTGATGCGCACAATGTGCCTGCTCATTAACAATACTATCGTGCTGGCGTCAGCCGGTATGGATAATGAGTTGGTGTAAAAATAAAGTAATAGGATTTGCCATCGGGGCTTGTGTAGTCAATAAACAAATGAAGGGGGATAATGGGAAAACCCGACCGTGAAAAGTGAAAGGGGGTATCCTATCTGACATGTGAAGTGACACCAGAATAATAGAAACCAGTAACTCCCAAAGCTCCCCGTCCGCACCCAAATAAAATCACCATGGCAGAGTCATATCTCATAAGCCCGATTTCCTCTATCGTTTTCCATAACAATGATTCATGAAATGAAGGCCGATTGCCAGCCTTGCTGGTAAATAATTTCGCTGATGATGCACCAAAAGGTCCATACAACCTGCTCGTCCTGCTGTCACCCTATCACAAACAAACAATAGAATGCTGAAGCCATGGACTACAAGGGGAGAAAGAAAGCCCAGTCGAAAAGGATTCAGGCTGTTAGCTTAGTAGTAGATTGCTCTGTGGATGCGTGTCGCTGCTGCAGGCGTGGCGACATCTGTAATTCTTCCATGACTCCCGCCCAACCAGATATCGGAGCCGAGGTCATGCCTTGAGTAGTGAGTCTCCTTGCAGGTGGGCGTCTCGCAGCATCATCTGTCAAAGGCTTTTTGAGGCCTGGCTTTGATGGTGTTGTGAAGGCATCTGGAGTGCCTAAAATCGGCATTGGCGGCGGCGGCGGCGGTGGAGGAGGAGGAGGAGAAGGAGGTTGTCGGTTGGCAATGGACGTGATGATTCCCAAATATACCACCATGAAGCGCATGCGCAATAAATCCAACCTCCGGACTCGATCTTCCAATTGCGTGCGCTTCGATGCCCAAAGGAATCTTGTGCTTCTTCGTAGAGTGGTGCTTTCGTCAAGGACGAGTCGATTCAGGTCCTCGCGCAAGTCATCGTTGCTCTTCTGGATCTCCCTCAATAATCGGGTTAGTCGCACCTTGTCTTCAAGATGCTGGACCTTTGAGACATCGCGATCATAATTCTCATTCTCCTCAATGGAAAAGTCGACAGTGTCAATGAACGTTGCAATTTCTTGTGGCGCAAGCTTGTAGGCCGTCCAATACGCAGCTATAGTCTGCGTGATGACGACCAAGGACAGCACAATAGCCGTCAAGGTAATGATGATAGCCCATTGCACCCACCCCAGATCAGCCATGATGCAACAAAGGGCAATGGAGCATTAAAGGATGTTGGTGTTATGAAAGAAAACACAGTCATGGCCTAAGAGGAGGGAAGTGGATTAGACCGGAAAGAAAGTGCTCTGAGGCGATGACATGGATGACGAGGCTAGGAAACAATAATAGAGTGGAGGAACCCTTATCGAGGTTTAATTGGGCCGTTTTAGCTACTCGCCTAGCTATCCGGCACCTTTAAGAAAAGGAACAACCGCAGCGTTCCGAAATTCTGTGTATCGGCTCTGTTGGCGGCCTCGGGAAGGGCTTTGAAGGCGAGCCTGTGGAAGCACGACGTTTTGCGCTGCCCCCTGCAAGTTACAGCGGCTAATGTGACTAGGAAGCATCTTGGGACGCGATTTGTAGAACCGAGCTGTCTGTAACTTTGTGGGAGTCACATGGTGGGTATGCGCTGGCGTGTGGCGTGCGTTGCCTTGAACAGTTGAAATTGTTCAATTGGTTGTACGGGATCCAGGCAAATCCTCCGCGAGGTCGTATGCCATTGGCCATTGGTATCAATTCAGAGGCTCACAAGAGCTTACCAAGATCCATATGAACACGGCCAGTACCTCATAAACGTCTTCTTCCCTAGACCTGACTGATGGGGGAGGTTGGAGACTTCCAACTCGGCGACCGGGCCGAGCGCATTCGGTTCAGCTCAGAGCAATCGAAATAGTGACGCCTTCGAGCGATACTACTCATCTAGTCCACAGTCCCTCGCCTTAAATCCAGGCCCATGCATGAGGCATGTAGGTACTTTATACGACCTGCATAAAGTGGGCAGCGTCGGTACGAGCGGGAGGTCATCCCTAACCAATAATACCCACAGAACCTCGGCGGGGTACGTACCGACTGCTCCAGCCTTGCAGCAATGACTCCACTGGCTCTTTTTCTTCTGGCTGTGCCGCTGACAGAGACTTATCCCACTCCAGAAATTTGTGCTTGGAGGCTTCGGGCAAGGATAACAGTGATTTCTTTTTTACTACTCGAAACTAGGTCTCGGAAAGCAAGCATCTTCCTAGCCATGGCATCAACCCAGCAAATGCCCGAGACTTCGACCTCACCCTCCGCTGTGGTCCATCCGTTCCCGCTACCCAAGATTCTCGAGAACCCCGCGTCAACCCCACCAACACTCATCACACAGGGCGCTGAGGGTCGCCTCTACAAGACAACCTATCTTTTGCCGACCATACCATGTGCCCTCAAGTACAGACCACCCAAGCCGTGGCGACACCCAGTCCTTGATCAACGCTTGACCAAGCATCGAATCCTATCAGAGGCCCGCATCCTTGCCAAATGCCGCAGAGATGGCCTTCGAGTCCCCGCCATTTATGGCCTTGACGAAGCGGCAGGTTGGCTGATGCTTGAATGGATTCAAGGCACACCGGTGCGGGTTAATATCAACGAGAGACTCGGTAATCGAACCGAAGGGATCGAGGACGACGAAGATTTGAAGGATCTGATGCGCAAGATTGGCACGGCGGTGGGCAAAATGCACAAGATTGGCATCATCCATGGCGACCTGACGACAAGCAACATGATGCTAAGTCCCTTGCCCGAGAATACTATAAATGGCAGCGAACCAAACGGAAGTAGTTTGGAGGGAGAGATTGTCATCATTGATCTTGGACTTGCCAGTGGGGGCGTCCAGGACGAGGATCGGGCTGTTGACTTGTATGTCCTCGAACGTGCATTTGGCAGCACGCACCCCAGAGCCGAGTGTCTTTTTGGTGAGGTTTTGGATGCATACAAGCAAAGTTTTAAGCAGGCAAACATAGTCCTCAAGAAACTAGAGGATGTCAGGATGAGAGGTCGTAAAAGAAGCATGCTGGGTTAACATGACCCGGGGTCAAGCAGTTTATTCTCGTATCTCAAACTGTGACACTTTCTATGCATGACGCTCGCTATTGCAATAACCAGAACAAAACATACCCTGATTAACCCCAAGAAACAACTGGTATCTAAAATTTCTGACAAATATCCTAGGGATAGTCTCCCGCGTCGACTTATTTCAGCTCTGCACTTGCAAAGTAGCCCTTGTTTTCAATTACGCCCCGATTTCGCACGAATGCTGTATATCTGACAACCCAATGGGGTATGACCTCACCTTCCAACCCAGCACCGTTATTTGCGGCATCTGCGAGCACACCGGCGCCCTGTGCGCCATGGCCAAGGAGATCTCTCAGAGTTCCGTGAGGTAGGATATCGGTACAGTCTGTGTGTACGTTCAGTTCAATGCCCCTCTCTTCTGCAAGCTTCTTTAGTGGTTGGGGAACATTGCAGCAATCCCGGAGGTTGATTTGGTCGACGGTTGGGTGGATCGATGTCCTCTCCAAGAAAGCTCGCAGTTTCTCACTACCAAATTCGGCAATGCCCAACTGTTTCGCGATCCCTTGCTTATGTAGTTCCTCAAAAATGCTCCACGTCGCAACCTCTTCTTCCAGATTTCCCTGCTGAGCATTGTGTCTTTCGACCTCCTTCTCGCAACTGCCTTCAAAAGACATTCCGGGGAACGAAACTATAAGCAAGTCGATTGTCTGTATGCCAAGTTCCTTGCTCACAAGGGCCAGAGCATCCCGTACGTACTGCTCGCGCTCTTGGACAGGTGTATTAGGGAGGAGGAACAGTTTCACTGTGATTTCATAATCGCTTGATTCGTCGCGCAAGCCACCGGCCTGCCAGTTAATTCTTGGAATGTATAATGTGTTGCCGTCTTGCTCTGTCCATGCCTCGACTGCGGCTTGGGACGGAGTTGGCGGGGTAGTAGTGAAGCCATTGGTCAAGGGCGCATAGTCTTGCCGTGCCGCAGCAAAGCTATCGCGGAGAGAGTTGACGAGCTCGAGATTGGATCTTGTGTTACCCCTCCGAATGATGGATGGGCCGGCGCACATGACGTTGCTGGGAGAGTTGGGTTAGTTTTGATACTCAGAAATTGAGGAACTTGCGGGAGTGACAAACCCCGTAGAGAGGATTAGTTTCGTCATTATAGTAGCACTTGAGTAGATGGGCAAAAGTACGATAGGGATTGAAATGGAGAATACGGAAAATTCTAAGTCGACAAGCGCAAATAAAGTTAAAAAGGAAACCGTTCTGGGTCCGGGTGAGGAAAATAGAAACTTTTCCGCCTAGATCTTATTAGCCTCGTCGGCTTCTGTGATGGATCAGATGACTAATTCGCGAACTGCTCTGCAGATTTCGTGATATGTAAGCCCAGCGATGTTCAGTAAACAGAAACAAAAGGATCCAATTTTGAAGCTCAATATCTTATAAGCAAGAGATTATGTGTGATTGATCCAAGTTTGAGGATTTTTGTTAATCAGGGGAGGAAAATATTAATGAACCCCACTACCATGTGAGACGATGTAAGAAAACGTTTCTTGAGCTCTCTGCCAATCAGACTGGCTGCGATTGATGAAGTGGTAAATGGCAGTAAGTGATGTAGCGTGGGGTAAGTTGATCAGTAGGTGGATGAGAGTGCTGTGACGCTCTAGTTCCAGTGAATGAAATGCCCTGAGCGTCACAACATGATCGGTGACGGGATATGGGACTTGAATGATGCTCACATGCAATACCCAGATATAGGCACTGATGGAGGGTCCCTCATCGTCCCTAGAGTTACCTTATATCAGTATATTTTATTTTTATTCAATATGTCTTAATAGTAAATATTGCATTATTTGTTTTGGGCAAATTTATACCGTTTCTTAGTGATCCGACCGCTCCTCAGCTGGCAGCATCATAGCAGACATGCTGTGGAGAAAGCCGCTGCCGCCGCCACCATCACCGCCTATCCCCACTGGAGCAACTCGCCAGATCACCAGACTGCTCTGCAGCAGTACGTACTTGGAGCTCGTCACCAACCTGGCAAAATTGACCTGCCTGCACAAGAACAGCGACAAAACATTGACTGATCCCACTCAGCTCCCCTTTTGGGTCCCTAGACTGTCACGTCTCCAGCGTCCGCTTAGGGATGTGATTCCATCCATCACATCACTATGGCGATTCAGTACGATGATTATCTCTGGCCCATCACCGTCTCCTTGCTAACTCTCCCGCCTCCTTCAGCTACCTGATTCTATTGTCCCGTCAGGGCAAAGTGGTATGTAGCTTCAGCTTGCTATAGGACTGGTAATTTCAGGAGCTGACTGTCATCGGCAGCGTCTGGCGAAATGGTTCACGACGCTGTCCCCTAAGGACAAGGCCAAGATCGTCAAGGACGTATCGCAGCTCGTCCTCGCTCGACGAACACGCATGTGCAATTTCCTCGAGTACAAAGGTATGCGTGCCCCCCCCCCCCCTTATATTGGCTCGTGTTGGCGTCTAACAACCCCCGGCAACAGACACCAAGATCGTGTACCGACGATATGCATCCCTCTTCTTCATCGCCGGCTGTTCGTCCGAGGATAACGAACTAATCACCCTCGAAATCATCCACCGATATGTTGAGCAGATGGACAAGTACTACGGTAACGTTTGCGAGCTGGATATTATCTTCTCTTTCACCAAGGCATACTACATCCTCGATGAACTGCTTCTGGCAGGAGAACTGCAGGAGAGCAGCAAAAAGAACGTCCTACGATGTATTGGTCAACAGGATTCATTAGAGGATATGGAGGTGAGTGTTGCGCGCAGTTATTTCTTGTTTTGGTCCCCCAGCGCTTCAATCTGCCCATGTTACTTGCACACACCCGACCGCACTACATTTATAGCTGACGCCTGATTCCCAAATAAAGGTCGAGGACGAGGTCACCAAGCTTATGTAGCTGCATACATACACGCACTGCAATTATTTACGCCTGCCCCCATTGTTTGATGCGCTGCTGCGACTACCGATTTCGGCTGGATCGCCCAATTTTTTTTTTGCACGAAGCCTTTTGGAAAGACGTACGCGCAAGGATACAACGATCGATGATTAACAATTCATGTTGCAGGCTGAAACTCTCACGTCAAATATGCGGGAATCGGGGCTTATGTGAAGGAAAGTCTCAGGAGGCTGAGCATCTCTTCGATGAGAAGAGAGGACACAAGGGAGAGAGGGGTTGCGAAGGAGTGCATGGGAAGAGGAGCGCGGCCCTACTGTCTTTGTGTGTATAGATCTTTGACGGTGGAAAACCACCGTCTTTCATGTCAAGAGATGTAACCCTGGGAAGGGTCAGAAATGTGGTGTGCAGATCCGCGGCCTTGCGGCGGGCCGTCAGCAGGATTAACCATGACAAAGGATGCTTGGGATTATGCCCAAGGTTTATCGCAAACAACAAAGACCCAATTTCAGTTTCAGGCTTGCCAATTGCAATCGCAACAAAAGACCAATTGCCACCAAGTTTACCAGAGAATCAAGCACGTTCAAAGAGACCAAGAAAAAGACGACGCCATCATCATTTACCATGGTCTTGTCGATTTCGCTCGTGGTGGCAACATGCCGTTTCATTCGTGCGTTTGATGCAAATGCGCCAACAAACCGGCTTGTCCACTTTGTCATGTTGGGCAGTGGTCCGTCCAGCGGCGGTTGATGTGAGCGAAGCTGGTCTGAGTGGACTCTTCGGCTCCCCCTCTTATGCCTGCCCCTCCCTCTACTGGTGATAGTGCCCCCCAGATGCAAGGAGCCACTATTCCTATAGGTCCAGCCGATCACGGGTGTCCGGGGGGCATTCCATTTACGATGCATCATCCTATCAATAGCCATATGGATTTCATTGCACACTTGCGCTGACCTCCACAGGCACTTTAGCGCTATCCTCCACAATACAGCTCAGCTGCCTCCGAGTTGATGTCACGTCAGCGCATTCAATTCAAGTGAAGAGCAGCAATTACGGTTCCGCCCAATCTGTCCACGTTCCATGTGCCACCACATACACACACACCACTACCGCCAGTGACCACTACCACCACCACCACCAAACTCAAAACAAGGCATACTATACTAATTCACTCCCCCTCCAACCTCCGTCTCTTCTTTCTTCTTTCACAGGCCCTATCGTCTTTGTTGACATTGTGAACGACCTCAATATCTGCTGTCTTTTAGCCTTGCAGGAACCCAAGCCCAGGCTCTTTCCCTTTTAGACCAATCGACAACGTCACTGACGCAACCCCCCCGATCTGCACACCTCAACCGAACACCATCGCCGCCCAACGTTCTTACGTTCTCACCTTGGTTTGCTTACAAAACCGACAACTGGACGAACACCGCGATTCGCAATACCCCGGTATTCGTCTTTCCGTCAAGCGCTGATCGATCGCACGAACTCTACATAATTGTTAGCAGTCGCTTCTGCCTTTTGCAACCTCTCCTCGCGCTGGCGCAACCTCTTACCTCACATTACATCACCACGAATTCCTACATCTGAGGGGTTGTTTACCGTATACCCGAACTACACGACGAAATCCAAGTCGCAACGCTCCCAGTCACGATGAAGGTAAGGCAGTCCGCCAGGCGATTTGGATGCGAACTTCATACTAACAAGCCCTCGATTTATAGTACCTTCCTGTACAAGATTTCGAGGCCGTAACAAGCGCGCTCAACTTCAACACACCCGATTGCAACATCACTGGTGGATGCGATCTTTACACAACCAAATCAACAGGCTCCGACAAGAAGCTCTACAAGAATATTGACAAAGACCTGAGTTCGCAACATGCTGCGCTGCTCAAATTAGGCGCAAGCTTGTCGCCTCCTGACCGCCAGCACATGCTTGCTACATCTCGAAGCATGCAGCTGTTTTCTCACTCGAGCGCCTTTGGGCCCCTATCCGATATTTCCAGTCGTCGCACCTTTGCCTATTTGATCGCAACCCTCAACGCCAGCCATCCTCATTATGATTTCTCCCACGTATTGCGACCGGGTGACTTCAAGCGCGAGAGGAACCTGAAGCGGGTTATGGCAAACTTGGATTCTATTCTTCAAAACGTTCGACCGGGGTTTGAGGGCACTTCATACGACTCTTCTGCCGGCAATGAGATCAACTCACAGTGGGGACCTAATTGCTGGTCCTTGATCAACAAAGAGATGCGTCTGAATGAATGCACCATTTTCAGTTACCACCCCGAGATTGACCCCTTTGAGGAAGATGAGAGTGCCATCTGGGCTGTCCACTACTTCTTTTTCAACAGGCCCCTAAAGCGCGTGGCCTATCTTTACGTCCGTGTCGTCCCCGTCATTTCTTCTCAGAGTCCGACGTTGCATCCGCCAAGAGGTGCTCTGAGTAAGCGACAGACTGACACTGACTCGGACAGTGCCAAGAAACGCGCAAAATACTGGCTCGGCGACCAAGATGCTGAGTTGGTACCTCCCTACGAAGATGATGAAGGTGGTTCTCTCGATGATGGCCTGTACTGGAACCGAGGTGAAGACGGTGATATTGTCCAATTTTCGGATGATGATTATGTAGAGGAAGATGATTTGGATGATGATGACGACGACATGCTCGATGCGAAACGTGAGAGATTTATGAGTGAGGATATTGCTGGTCGGATGGAGATTTAAGTCAACATCCTTTTTATCAGTATCTCATGGATGAGGCACGATTGGGCAACTCTGGTTTCCAACCTTACACCTCAACTTGCTTTGTTTGGTGGCATCTTTTTTCAACAAAATGCATGTACGATGGAGGTGAGGAGCGGCAGCTTGCGGTAGGGATTCTCCATATGGATAAGGGAGAGTGCTTTGCTTCGCTTATGATTTCATTTCAACATACTGTTTTACTTGTCAGTTGTTTATTGTTTTTGGGCATCCTATTTAGCGCGGCGCTCGGTTTTTGGTTTCTGGTCGGTGAGAGCGGCTGGGAACAGCGTCGCCGAGGTTCTTTTTCCTACATTCTTCTTCTTCTTATTATTTCCTATTCTTGGCTCCTATTCCTCTTCGTACTTGTCGTTCTAAGCGGATAATCAACCCATGGAGTTGCTTTTGTTTGTACTATCGCTATTTATCCTTGCATTTCATCTGAACCTGTTGGCTGGGGGAACTTGGGGAGTCGTGACTGCGTGGGATACAATGCAGTCATTCTAGGCGCATACATATATATGGGGTGAAACGGGTACCATTGGAAGATTCCCCTGGCTGGTTGGGGTTTCTTGATCTGGGTAGGGGGCAGAATGGGTGATGACTGCTATGCTGGGATAAATCCTATCAAAATAGCCACAAGTAATGCTTATTGAATTTTTCACGTTTTCCACCTTTAGATTTGCGTCAGTGATATATTCCTGGCTCTATTTTTGGTGATAATACCCTCTCGTCACCTCATGGTTCGATTTAATATACTATCATGCTTTCATAAACAACAATAAGGCTTAGCAAGAAGCCCAATAACCCACATTCAGAGAGGATCGAATAGTATCTGTTCAACTGTTCTCATTATCCTCAACTCTCCAGCTTCCCGGTGCTTTCTCCTCTGATTATAATGCCGTTCAACGGCTTTCTGTAAAGCTACGACGCTATCAAGTCAACATATTTATGCTCAAGGCATTACTGTCTGGCGCGCAGATCGAGCGAGCAATAGGACAAACCACAGCATTTCAACTTCTCTTCTTCGAAACATAATCATCATAGGATTGGAGGTATCTCAAAAACTAAAACAGGTATCGAGCCAACAACTATCTTAGTAGGCTATAAAAAAAGAAAAGGCTTCCAACAAAGCCCAGATATAAATGTCCTACTTCCGCCACTTTTCATCCAATAGCATATAACAAATCCAACCCAAAGCCTTCACCCCATCCCAAAAAGAATGATTCCCGTTAACCCCTCCCCTGATCTGCCATTTCATCCAGTAAAGAAGCCATAAAATCCCCCAGTGGTATTTTTTTCATATAAAAACGATCAAACAGAAGCTTCAAAACCGAAAGAGAGAGAAAAAGACAAGATAAAGAAATGCATAATCATTAGGTTCCACATATAATGTGGAAAAAATAGCATATATATAGGGCTTTTGGTTTTTGTAGTTTTTTGTGCGTAAAAGGAACCAATCTTTGTCATCAGTTCTCTTTGTTTTTCTGAAATGATAATTTGATTAGAGAGGTGCGGTCTTCTTTCTCCGGCCAAAAAGCTTTGAAATGCCATTGGTCTCTTCCTGACGTGTTGGGGGTTGAGGTACGCTATGGCTTGGTGGTGGTGCAGAGTTACGAAGGAAAGCTGCCAGATCGGAAGTCTGGCCCAATGCAACGGGCTCCCGTGGCTCAAATGTCTTCATTGGAACCCTAGGGGCCGGTGCAACACTGGATTGCTCAGAGTACCCAGCGATGGGCCCGTACATGTCATAACCTGGTGGCATATTTACCACCAGAGGGATGTGCTTGCTGCTGCCTGCTCGGCTGTTCACGAACCGAGGCTCGCTACCTGCATAGGTGTTGATAGCCGTACGACTATTCAGCGAGCTGGCTTCATTAGATCCAGCACTGCCTGCAGTATCTCTCGAGTCGGTGCGACCGAATCTTCCCAAACTTGATTTCTTGAGACCTGTTCCCAGTGCTTGTGACGTAGGTTCCGAGGGGGGCTCGTAATTGCGTAAAAATTCCGCCAAGCTTTCCCCCTCCCCAGCAGCCGGGCGGGGAGCTGAATCATACCCGTCGCAGCCAACTTCTTCATCGCTGAAGTCGATGGCATATGGATCGCGCACACGGCGTTGTTTTCTCACAGGCGCGACCTCTTCTTCTCCAAACATTTTGCTAGCTTTACTAGAGCCCTTATTCTTAAGAAGAGCAGAGCTGGAGTTGATAGAGGACTGCATTGAAGGCATTGAATTTTCGGTGAAATTAGTAGACGTCTGACTATGTCGAATGTCAGGGATCATGGCATCAACTGCCCTACCACCAACAGCACCGCTGAATTGATCAGAATCCATGGTATTACGGAAGGGCGCTACATGGCGAGGAATACGGTGCTGGTTGTTTGCAGCTGCCTGCGGGCCTTGACGAATAAAGTCAATCAAATCTGGGTTGTTAACTTGAGGATCAGCAACGGGCTCTCGGGCCTGGAAACGGCTATGATTAGCACTATGGTTGCTAAGGTTGCTTGTCGTAGAGACGTGGCGGGAAATGCTGCCTCTCTTTGTTGGGCTAGTTGGGACGTGAACATTCCGCAAGGCAATAGGGCCCTTGTCGCCTGGTGGTCCAGTAGATTTAATAAATTCCGCGAAATCGGCAATGGATTCAAGAGGGACACGCGCATCCCGTGCTTGAGGACCTCCTGCTCGAACTGACGAAACCGTTGCGCCCGCAGGTGCCCGTGGAATGGGCCCACTAGGCTTGTTGGCTTTCTTCTCAGTAGGGGTTGGAGACATTCCAGTCGTAACTCGTGAGCCCGAAGGAGACCCATTGACCTCTGTTGGAGATCCTCGAAGCTCGTCACTCTTGCGACTAATCTTGGCTACAACAGGGCCCTCAATAGGCGACTTGACCTGTAAATATGTCAGTGCTGTCATAATGCTTCCAAGCGTGCTACTCACATTGATGTCACGCATATTCTCCGGTGTAAGGGTATAGGAGATGGTTTGGTTGCTATGAATAAGCTCTTCAAAGTTGCGGGCTACACTTTCAGCGTGGCTTGAAGATTCCTCAGATGACCTCAGAGCCTTTAGTCGACCGGTGCCAGAGGAGCCAGATGATCCAGACGTGTGGATTTGACGAGGTGGGACGATGGAAAAAGGCATCGTCGCCTCCTCCTCGGCGTTTGACCTTGTGCGCTCAACAGCTGACATTGCCTTATTCTCGTTCTTATTATTTTGCCAATTGGAATTGCTTGCCGTTTTACGGGGCAGATCAGACAGTCCTTCCTCAACAAAGGCGCTCCCCGAGTTCGTGTTTCTAACAATCGTCATCTTGGTGCTGGGAGTAACCACATCGGTCTTGGGCGAAGATAGTTTTCTGTCGGCTTGCCTGAAGTTCGTCTGCAATGCATAAGGAACATGACCCATTGGATCCCTGTTGCGAGGTGGCACAGCATTGGCGATAGCAGCTGCCTTTGCAGACCGATCGTCAACTTCTTCCTCAGATTCTGAAATGGTGGAGGCATTTGGCATTACTGGTCTCGCCCTGTCAACCTGGGATTTGGCAGCAGGGACAGCGGGCACTATCCTTGGTCCAAATTCCAGAACTTTGGGCTTTCGTGGCTCCTCAGCAGTGAATGATTGCATCAAGGGAGTGGAGCCAGACAAGCTGACTGAGCGTGAGCGTTCAGTTGTGTCAAACGATGGTGGACGTGAGTGAGCAGGGCTTCTTGGCGGCGGCACGTCAACGATGCGTGCAGAGTGAACGCTGGATGATCTTCTGACATGCATCGCTCTGCCAGAGTCCGAGGCAGAGCGAGAAGACATACTGGAAACAGAAACTCTGGATGATGTTACGATTTCAGCCTTCTCGTAGGTAGCACGCTCAAGTGCATCGTCTGAGTCTGAGCCATCGCTATGACGGGCTAAAGCAGAGCCGGTGGCAAGCTTTGGTAGTCGACCTTTAGCAATCGGCTGCGTGAACGACCTTGCCTCAGCCCCATTTGCTGCGTTACCCTCCTTCTTCGACCGCAGTGTATTAAGATAAAAGGCCGATGAATTAGGGGTTGGCAAAGAGTGTGACCTTTTGTGGAGCGTGAGGACAGCAGGATGACGCTCTGCCAAGATTGCAATTCGGATATCACTGACGTATGTTGGAACAGCGTCAAGACTCTTAGGCCGAGGTGCATCATCGAGTTTCTTGCCCACCTCTCTCTCATCGTCATCGTCGCTATGACGAGCCAGTCCAGGCACCTCAATCTCTTCAACGTCGTTATCGCCCATTGGTAAAGGAATATCTTTAGGCTGAACATCCTCGGCAATTGTGTCCTCCAGATGATCGTGGACTCTCTTAACGTCGCTCGAATCACTCAGAGGGGACTTGGGGCCGAATGGCTCGATCGAATCCCTTGGACTCACAGCAAAGGAGCGGCTTAGAGTATCAACGGGTGGTGCTCGTATCCTCTTCTTCCAGCCACGCCACAGTCGGCCCAAGGTCCGATCCAGAGCAACCCGCTCCATATCCATTTCATCAACGACAATGCGGTCGGCTCGCTCATCAGGGTTACGTGTGCCGTCTCTGATCTCTTTCTCAATCTTGGACCGCACTCTTTGATAGGCAGCTTGTCCCGCAGTGATGAGTGTCAATTCTCCCAGGTATTCGATGACCGAGGTCAGGAAGATGGCGACTGCAGCGGAGATGACATCCGATGCGTCTTCATTTGCCCTTATCTCGAGATTCTCCTGCTGCATATACATATCCTCATCCTCCTCCTCTAAATCCCCCAACGAAGAATAGACCATGCATCGCAATCTCGCTCGCTTCCAGGCCAACTCGAGATCCCAGTCGCGATCGCTTCCGGGCTGTGTGTATTCATCCTCGTCAGCGTCGCCGAGATATTCTCGCAATTCCTCGTCGGCATTGTGAATGATGTCCCTGGCGAGCTTCGGCTTAAGAATCTCGGAGACAGCAGGGCGCAAAGCGGAGAGTTTTGTGGACTTTGCTACTTGGAGAAAGTTGAAGAGCAGTTGGTCGAGAAACCCGTTGACCAAATGGAGGGCGGAGGGCGAAACCAGTGCAGGCTCGCCTGAAGATTCGACGCCGTTTTGGTCGTACCAAGTAGAGGCATGATTATCATGATCGTTTGTGATAATCTGGGAGGCTGCGGTTTCGGCAATGAAGGCGGCCCCTGGTGACACAGAGAGGGGTGGCGACAACAAACCGTAGCTCGCAGTTGATACCGAGGGTCTGTCGCTAGAAAAGCTCTGGGTTCTCGTTCTCATATGTCGTCCCGGGACGAAGCCGGACATGGGGCGCGAGTCGGTGATTGGGCTCGCCATTGTCGCGTTTGACAGGTGGGTGAAAAGAAGAAGAGTATTATTAGTCGATTATATATATAGAGGGAAAGAAAGAATATGTTCCTTCAGTCGGTCGTGTTCTCGTATTATGTCCACCAATGGACCTGAGACAAGACGAACAGAACTTGCCCAGAAGAATTCAAAGATTCGAGGACGTGGGGTATACGGATATACAAGTATGATGTTGTAAGTCAGAGTAGACTAGTTTCGCGGTAGTCGAGAGAAACGCGATGCTCTAGAGAGCCCTTGTCGCAATTAGCTGGCAGAACGGAAACAAAATGAAGGAGCTATGGTGATAATGACGGCGGGCCCGCAAAGCACATGGCTCGGGCAAGGTGAAGGTGGATAATGAGACACGAAGCGGCGATGGCTGTGCGTGCATCCGTGACAGCGACGTGCCGCCGGTACAACCATGAAGAGATTGGTGGCAGACCAGGTTGGACACAGTCTAGCAGTCGCGACTCATATCACCAAGAAAAGAGCGATTGTGATGACCAGGAAGCAAGCACAAGATATGCGCTGGGTAAACGCTGTGGCAGAGAAAGAAAGGCCAATGACAAGAACCTGGAGGGGGGGCCCTGGGAGATGAAGGTAGGTATGGAAGAAACTGCAGCGGCCGTAGAAGTGGTGGGTGGACTGGGCGGACATACGTACCTCGATAACTCAGCATGAAAGAAGCAAAGGTCGTGACATGTCGTTCGATCACTGCAGGAGGGTGAAAAAAAAGCAATTTCGGGGCGTCGTACCAGCAAAAGTACGAGTTACTTTGTGGAGTCGAGCTGTCAGTTTGTCTGCGTCTGCGTCTGCTGGTCCGAGGAGGGAGTCTGTCTTTAAAAAGAAGGGGGAGAAAAAATGAGAGCGCAAAGAGACGATGGAAGGAGGAATCCAGTTGGTGTCACCCTTATTTTTAGGCTACTCGACTCCTTTGAACATGAGCAATGCCTCGACATCTACCCATACAAAGGACAATTGAAGCGAAAACGAAGAAGAAGAATAAAAAGAAAGAAAAAAATCTTGAGAAACGGGAGTTTCTCTTTTTGTTCTTTCGACTCGGATGGACTTCGATTGACACAAATTGCGCCAACGCCAATCGACGCCCATGCCGGTGCCCCCCAAGTCTGCCCCCCCGGCATGAGGAAAAGATGGGCAGCAGCGGGGTGGATACGTAAAACGGACAGCTCTTTTTGCCTTGGGGGCCATGCCTGAGGACAGGGGCATCAGAACAAGTCTAGCTGGACAAACCAAGACTCCTTGATGATGGCTAGCAGAACGACCTAGGTCAGTTGCTAAGGACTGGCTGGGGCTGGGCTAGGCTTAGCTGGATGGAAGTGGGAGGTAAGGGACCCGGCACCATAGAGGTCAGCTCGAATCATCAGGTCAGGGGTTGACTTGTTGCATGAAGAACGATGGCGGCATGCGTTTTGATGGATGTCCACCCACCAAAGACAAGACAACTAGACCACGCCAGAGCCAGAGCAACCACTGTTGGCCCATTCATTGAGTCCAGTAGCCGTCCTCGTCTCCCCTCCCCTGCCTACCGATGCAACCCTAGTCCGGCTCGACCGTTCCTGATTTGGAGAAGCACTCTGGAGAGAGGTTACGGAGCAGGATGGTCCGAGTCGTACAAAGGGGACAAGGCAGGGAGGATGTCGTGCTACTACAAGTATAAGCGTAGCAAGTTTTTTCTTTTTCTTTTTGATTATCCTCATTTTTTATACTTGTACTTGTCACATTGAAGCTACATCTTACGAGGCAAGCAAAGCAAGGTATGCGAGTATGGTATGGGCAGCATAGCATAGCATAGCATATCTATCTTCAAGTATGTATGTACTTGTAGATTTGGCTTACTGGATGCCGAGCGTGAGACTTGCCACGCCCACAGAGAGATTAGTCTGGCATGGAGTCTAAGACTAGCAGCCCTGAGAACATGAATCTGCAAAATTATGCCTTAAAGCACGGAGCACACACACATCAATATTTAACCATAGCCGAGGGCTTCATTTTCATTACCTTGTCTTGCCAGGCAAATTAATGCTGGACGACTGATGCCAAGCCCACAGTATAATTAATATCGTATCCAATGGATTGTTTCTTCAGTCAGTCAGTCAAAAAGGGTACAGATAGATACTGTGTGCTCCGTAAACCGGGCGGCAATTAGGATACACCAACCTCGCGGACGCTGCGGAACCAAAAGATCCATCCATCCATCACACAGGCAAGGCGTACACACAGATCGACGGTTTGCCTCATTGTTTGATGCGCCAAGGATCATAAAGGCTGAGTCAAACAGGCCAACCGATTTAAGAGGGCCCCCCCCCCTTATGCAGGTCGTCGCTTGATGGTGGCATCAGCGGGACTTTAAGGGAGCTTATGCCACTGAGAGCCCCAAGAGTCCTCCTCAACCAAGTCTAGGTAGGTGCTAGGCCTGGGGTGATGAGTGCTGGGTTCTGGGTGCCAGGCTACCTACAAGCACTAAGGTTACACCTTCAAGGCTCACCCACGGGAGGAAAATGCCACCCGGTTTTAATTTATTATTTTCTGGTTGATCGAGATGGCGAGATGGTGAAAAGTCGAGTCATTCAATGGTAGCATGTACCAGGTAAAAACGACTAGAGGTGATTTGCTTTCATTTGCAGCCGTTCTTTGGCCCTCGATGCGCACTCTGTAAACCGTCACCAGCAGTTTGGCATCTTACCTGCGTCGCTAGGTGCTTTCTGTACAGTGCGTTATCCAGTGGATATCCATCCCAGAAGGTCGTCACCCGCTACTTGTCCTTTGCATCACAATCACCAACAAGGGTCAGAGCAAGGCTCCGTTTAAAGTGACAAATATCAATTGCCATTGGCTCTAGTTTACCGACAATGCGATATTCGTCAACCAATACGGAGTGCCTGCTTGATCACAGCAAACGAATCCGACGCTTGCTCACGAAAAGCTTCCCTCTCTCCCTCTCTCCCTCTCGGTCCTCCTCTTCCATGTCCATATTATGCGAGCCACCATAAATTAATGAGCGGCCGCACATCTGATTCCCCCACGGAACTGGACCCGCGGGGAAATACTCCTTGTACAAGTAATACAAACTACGGAGTATTATGCTACCACTATCAAAGCAAGGCTCCACTCATCGGATTTGCTACTCATCCGCAGACCCGAATCGGGGTTGGAAACCTCAATCGTTCCCTCGTGGTTTGGTCTGGTCTGGCCCGGCCTGGTTGTTTCTTTGCCTCCCTGCTGTCTCTCGCACAGACTGACAGATCGGCGTCAATGGCCAACGAGGCCTATTCGCCGCTCGGCACTCCGAATGGCACCGTTACCTGGTACCTACATATCTACCTACTAATACATGTACAACGTGCTTGTATCACATCAAGTTGAGACGAGCTGGCGTTCCGTTGACTCGACCGTTTCCCATCAATCCATCAGCTGGGCTGGGTGCTATTCAACAACTCCCGCCATTTCCCCTAGTAAAGTTTTATTTTTGGCTCCGTTAAGCCACAGAACGCCGGCAAACGTTTATCGTCTCCCGCCACGACTGCCGAGCGAGCGAGCTGAAGAGGAGCAGAAACACCTGATTGGCACGGCCCTGAGAAAATACTGGGAGAGGATAGGAACGTGGGGAGCAAGCACATTCAGCCATCAGGTGGCCAGATGTTTAAGAGCAATAGCCATCGCTCATCGCGTATCTCCCTCCTGTCCAGCTTGTCCTGATATGGGCGTAGTGCACAATCAACCTCAGCCCCCCCGTGTCTTACATCAAGTGTCTGCTCGATCCGCAGCATGGAAAGAAGCAACGTCCCGACGTTACGAGACAAGAGCGCTTCAGACTGGCTTTTTCTACCAGTTTCATGTTCCCTAATGCAGCATGATATCCACGAGGCTTGTGGGGATGAGCAGTGCTAGCGACCAGTCTACAACAATGGTGCTTATTTATCCTCCGCAAGCAGGGTATCCCTCGGCCACACGTCGGGGCAGACCGATCTGGCTCCGTTTCGCGTTTCAGTTCTGCTTTTTCACGTGGAGAAACGGAGTAGCTGGTGCATGGAACATGCTTCGATTGCAGCCACAGGTCTTCTAGGTCGCAGATCCCCTGCTGATCTCTAGAGTCTCTGAACAAATTTTCTCTTGTTGGGAGAGGCTCCCATTTTGACTTTGGACGCCATTGTCTCAACGGCTGTTTACACTCATAAAGATGAGGTCATCAATGCACGAGAGCGAGAAAAAAAAAAGGAGAAAGGAAGAGGTGCATACTTGGCGCTGTCAGCCGTTTCTCCACGCGATATGCAACAACGCATTTGCACGTGGAGTCTCCTACCAGGTATCCGGGAAGTTTGGCTATAATCCACCATCTGCACGACGTATAAGCTGCACAAAAGGTCAGGGGGCATGCGACGTACTACGTACAAGTATCTTGCAAGATCATGTTGCCAGGCTATATTACTTACATGGGTATCATCATGGTCATGGGAGTCATAGATGCGTTCCAAAAGTTCAATTGATACATAGAATATCACAATCCTTCGAATACCCGGAAGCTGCGGACCGAGCCCACCGTTAGGCTCCGGCCGCTCCGCAGGTCCACGGATCTGTCGCGGTGATGACCATCTATGTGAATCGGTCTATCTGTAAGATGCGCAAATCAAGTACGTGGACAGCACACCCATCAACGATGGGACCGGCAACCGGTGAAAACATGCTTGAGTTACACATGCACACCGCTTGAAATTATTCGTCATTTCTCCTTTACAGTGGCGTCTACTCCGACAGCAAACGGTCCTTGATGTCATGAATGGCTGAAGACCCCCATGCGCATATCCCGGCCCGCCATTTGTAAGGGCCCAGGAAACAGGTCAGCGGAAGGGCCATTCACACGCAATGGTTTTACGAAAAGCTTTCTACACGGCTGATGGAGGCGATCGTGTGTCCAGCATGGATTCTCTGTCACATGAGTTCCGCCCCCTCGTTATCCTCTTAAATCTGTAACCACCAACCAGGCCAGGAGAGGGCAGTACATCCCGAAACAAAACACTCAAGAAGTTCAGTGTACAAGCATCCTTTTGTCACATCGCACAGATTGTTTTTGTTTAAACAAAATATTCGGTATGACGGCTGCCACGCGGTTGTCCGCTTGACAGGGAATGTGCATACACTACTGTATACAGGCCATGGACAGGAGCCACCTTCAGCCTCCATAATTTTCTTCTTGCGCATTCAAACGCAGACCGTCTAATTGAAAGATGGAGAAAAAAAAAAAAGGGTCAGAGCAAGCGAATTTAACAAGAAGCCCCCAAATCGGATCGATCAGCGATCGAAATGGTAGTCAAATATCATACCTTTGGCATCTGCAGCAATTTGCCGATCGAGCCCACTGTCCAGGATACGTATCCACCCTTTCATTTTAAAATTGACCACGATAAATGGCCGTGCTGGTTTCCAGCCTCCATATTTTGATTGCCGATTGTTTGTTGCTTTTGTGAATGGAGGCGCCAACCAGGAACAAGCTTTGTTGGGAGAGAGGTGAAGAATCTGTTGTTGATATCTGAGATGGTGGCGAGTTCTACTCTCGCTTCTAGCCGAGCCCGAGACATGATTCAAGCTCTTTTGAGACTTTACGCTATGAGAACTCTCCACTCTGGGTTTGATAGCGACAAAGCGTTGCCAAGGATCTGTGAGTTTACATGCATGTATGTCTAGGACGGAGGTTTCCCCCGGCGCCAAAGACACCGCGGAAAGGCAGCACGCGGCCAATAGCCTACGCTTTTCGGTGACAGTTGTGACTCTGCTGGACTGGGATGCTCTCTGGATGCTTCAATAGCGTCACAGTGCCGGCGGTTAGCGGTATATCCAAGGAGATGTCTTTGCTTTGGTATGCTTTGCCGTGCGATGGCTGCTCGTGCAAGCCGACCAGTGAAAAAGGGGCGTGCCCTTGCGAGTATAATGAGAAGGGAGCGTTCCTTTTTCACGTATCGGTCTGAGGAATATGCCAACCACAAAATTGGGATGGTTGGAGTAAACGTCTTGCATTCACCGAGGTCCGGGGTTTTTGATTCTCCGTCGTCAAATTGTAGGGTAGGTTGAGGATGGGGAGTGAAGATCTTGGGAGTCGGGTATGTGTTGACAAACTGTGAGATGTAGTCCGAATTAAGAGATTCATCACTGGGGAAATCAAATGCATCCTGAGAATTAACTGCATTTCTCATAAGCTGTCGTCTTCTTCTCTGCCCGGAAAAACAACTCAGAAGCGAGACCAGTGCGAAGTTTCTCTCCTGACTTGTGTTATATTGATCCCAGCCACTTCAACTTATCTGCTTTCTTTTTCTGCCGACGGGACACACACTTCCAGCTCGTTTCTAAATGTGGATTTCCTTTTGTAGAAAATGTTAGCGAGATGGCAGCTCTCTGACTGTCAGACACAGCTATCCTTTCTATCATGTTCCTTGGATGGATGGACCATGATGCAGCCCCCCCCCCTATATCAAGGCAACAAAGATGAAGAAAGGAAAGGGAACAATAAAGAAAAGCATAAAAGATATGGTTTCGAATAAACTGCAAATTCAGGCGTTTTCTTTCTTGGTATCTGATTGAATCTCTGACTGAAAGGAAGCATTTATTGTGTGTGTGTGTGTGGAGAGGGAGATACTGAATGTTATTGTTCCGCCAGATCTTGCTATTGTTCTTTCTCCGTAGCCTCCACCCCTTGCTTGTTTGAACAAAGCGAAGTGAGGAAAAAAAAATGATGTAGACTGAAAGCTTTGTATGTCATCAATCCGTGAATAGAACAACACAATCAATCAATACTTGCACTCCGGAAAGAAAACAACGCTCCTGATGTGAAGATTTTCACCCCCTTCAATCTCGTTGAACAAACATAACCAGTCCTACATCAAAGAAAGAAATAAAATAAAATAAAAACACCAAAGGGAAAACGAAAAATGGAGATACAAAAGAAACAAACAAAAAACACCATGGCCACACTTCGACGCTGGACCGTCCCCCCGGAATGGATCCTCCCCCTTCTCGTCGTCACCCTCTTCACCATCAACTTCGGCATGTCCGTCAGCGACTTCCCTTCGACGCAGCTCGAGCAGGACATCATATGCAAAAGGCACTATAACCTGACACAGGACGAGCTGCTGCCTGAGGAGGCTTGTAGGGGCTCGGCGGTGCAGAAGGAGTTGAATGTGGTGGATATAGGGAATTCCATAGCGGGTACTATTGGGGGTAAGTATCGAATCCTGGTCTCTCTCTCTCTCTCTCTATATATATATATATATGTGCTTCTCCATTCCTCTTCGGACGTCTTATTGGAGCATATATACCGTGATACTAATCAACAGAGCCACAGGCGCATTAGTCGCCCTACCCCTCGGCATCCTCGCAGATCGCATCGGCCGCGTCCCCGTCCTTGCCCTCAGCATCCTCAGCCTCTTCCTCTCCGAGGGATACATCCTCATCATCTATCTCAAATGGAAGACCGTCCCCCTCCGCGCAATGTGGGCCTCCGGCGCCATCCTCCTCCTCGGCGGCGGGCGGGGCGTCGCCGAGGCCATGGTCTTCACCACCATCTCTGACGCCATACCGGAGTCCAAACGGTAAACAAACAAACCCCCCATGTTCATGCCTAGCTTCATGTTTCTTGACTGACGGGGGTCTTTTCTTCTTTCTCTTAGAGCGACCTGCTTCCAATGGGCCGTCGGCGCAGTCCTCTCCGCTCAACTCTTCGGCCCCTTACTCGCCGCCCGTCTCCTCGACATCTCCATCTGGCACCCCCTCTACCTCGAACTCGCCCTCATCGCCATCGGCGGCCTCGCTCTCACCCTTTTCCTCCCAGAGACCCTCCCCGACAAAGCCGTCCAGCGGCCCATCCTAGAATCCCGCAACAGCGAGCACCACCGCCCCCCGCCATCCACAAGGGACACCCTCAAGACCCTCTTCCGCCGTCCCGCCATCTACCTCCTCCCCGGCGCCATCCTCGCCATCCCCTCCGCCACATCCCAAAACGACATCATCCTACGCCTCATGCCCGTCCAGTTCGGCTGGTCCTTCCAGCACTCCGCTTTACTCATGTCCCTTAGTGCTGGCGTCACTCTCATTACCCTACTCCTCATCCTCCCGGGCATATCCTATGCCATACACAAAAGGACATCCTGGCAGCCTTTACAGCGCGACCGCATACTCGCCTACTTCAGCGCCTTCTTCGTTCTCTTCGGGTCCTTCTTCCTCATGATGGTTAGCAAGAAAGCTCTCGTAATTTTTGGTCTCATAAACGTCGGTCTTGGGTCTGGAGTCCCTACGCTATGTCGTACTATGATTGTTGCTCTTGGAGATAAGCAGGCTACAGGAGTCATATTCGGAATCATAGCAGCGGGTGAGATATTGGGCCTCTTGGTTTGCGAAACGGTCGTTGGTGTCTTGTTCGACGCAGGCTTGGACTCCTGGATGGGCCTGCCGTTTTGTCTTGGAATGGGACTTTCGCTTGTCATTGGCATCTCGACTTGGCTGGTGCCTTCATTGAAGACCATTGAGGATGAAATTGAAAGAAGCGACAGCGTGACGGCGATCATAAGTCAAGACATCTCATAGAGAGCGAAGTTGAGTCGTAAGCTTTGCCATCCAGTGGAAGTATACCCCTGGCTAGAAGGTTATACTGGGTATCAATATCGTTAATGGCATATACATTACTTTTCCATACATACCTACGTATCAATGGCACGCATATTTGTTACAATTCATGAGGAACAAACTGGTTTTTATTGAAGAAATAAAGACTATTTCCTTGAGGATGTCATAGTCGTAATCATAGCAACGTTAGGGTATCGTGTTCCACCTCCCCATCATATTTGGCAGCCAAAGTACCATAGTCCACCATTTTTCGCAAATCATTTAGTGCTGACCCTCAGACTGCTTCTGAATGTCGTGCTCAGCCCCGCGCTGCTGGGTCTTGCCCTCGGCATGCATCTGGTTGTAGTGTGCCTGTCCCTCCCTATCGCCAGTCACACTGGCAAAGGTCTCTCCGACAGTGCCCTGGACTCGCTGACCAAGACCGGAACCGTAGTCGCTGAGTTGGCCCTTGGCCTCCTTCTGCTGACCTTCGAGGTTTTGTTGACGACCGGTCTGCTTCAGTGACTATGTGAATGTTAGACATTAATGGCAATATGTTGAGAGGGCCAAGCTGGAACTCACCTCGTTTCCAATAAAACCGCCAACGGCTTCCTTGGCAGATCCAATGGTCTGATCCCACGAACCCTCGGTGCGTCTGGAATCATCCTTGGCAAAGGCTCCAGAGCCGGAGATTGTGCCACCTGGGAGCTTGGCAGTTGCGTGAGAGGCATCGTACTCGGCCTCAGCCTTGTTCTGGCGAGCCTCGCCCTGAGCCTGGTCACCAGAGCTTCCAGTCAAGTTGCCAACGGCACTCTGAATGGCACCAGTGGCGGAGTCGATGTAGGACTTGACGGTGGAGGGCTGGTTGTTGTTGGTGTTGTCAGACATGATGAATGTGTTGTTGAGATTTGTGTGAGATAAAAAAGTTGTATAAGTGAAACTTGTTCAGGATTGATGTTGTTGATACTTCAAGAGGATTTGATGGATTGAATCGTTCTGGAGAAGAAGATTGATTGAAGATGGGAGACGAGGGAATCTTTATACCAGTTGACAGAATGGCAATTGCAAACAAGCTCTCACATGTTTAGACGAGATTGGGAAACCGCATACATCAAACAGGGATATGACGAATCGCCTATGACGAAGGCACCAGCAACCAGTGACATTTCCAGCTTCCCATCGAACATAACAGAAGCAGGACTGATGTCATACACCGTTTTCAGGTGTCAACAGCGTTCAAGGGGCTTAGTTGCCTGGGAAGTGACTTTCCAGAAGGTGTGGCACAGGAGGACCCAGTACTGACGTCATGACTACTTGAACCATCAAAGCTGCGATGGCGTCGCCCTTGCCATTCATCAGGGATCCACGATTGTTACCTCATTCGGCAGAGCTGGTTTTGTTTTCTTTTCACTTATTGGACGTCGCGACATGGAAATGTATCGCCAGTAGCCTTTGTATGCATCTTCATTCATTACACTTCTGACGTATGTGGTGATGTGTTTGTTCGTGGATCGTTTCCTCTCGGCACATGGAAGCCGTGTTGCCTTATGTAACTTGCGTCAAGTACAATGCAGTATTATCGTCATCTGATCTTGGCGGGGAGAGTAAAATGTTCTTCTTCAGCTTTCTATTCCGCTGGTATTCAATATTTTCATTACTTCGTACTCGTAGCATATCAAGAACGAGGTATCGTGTTAATACAGTGCTGTTACAGCGACACGGCTACCGTAAACCCAGTGCCCCAGCCGGTCGAACCCATCATAGCTACCCATTTGTACAACCCTGACTCCAACCGTGACCCTAGATATATATCTCCATATGTTTGATATTTAATGTTGACTCCACTGAATCGTGTCCAAATCAACGCCCTCCTGTACCAACTCCCAGAGTGGACTGAGCTCACGCAAGAACGTCACACGTTCCTGCACCGCCTTCAACACGTAGTCAATCTCAGCCTCCGTCGTGAACCGTCCGATACCGAATCGGATACTGCTATGCGCACTCTCGTCGCTGTTTCCAAGCGCTCGTAGTACGTAGCTCGGCTCTAGGGACGCCGAAGTACATGCACTACCAGAGGACAGTGCAATGTCCTTCAACGCCATAAGGAGGGACTCGCCTTCAACGTAGGCAAAAGAGACGTTGACACAGCCAGGGTAGAACTGTTTAGGGTCACCATTTTGGGTGGTATGTTCCATGGCCAAAAGACCGTTCAACAATCGATCTGATAAATACTTGATTCGCTTTGAGTCATACTATAAAACAAGCCATCGTCAGTAACAAAGACTCAAATGGTATTCGGGTTGACAGATAAATGAGATAACGATGCAAATCAGATAGGGTGCTACAATCAACACGAACGGCCTTGTCACGGGCCATTCAGAAAGCCATGCATGTAGAGCAGATCATCATGCGAACGAGAGGAAGAGGTATAAACGATATAAGTAGGAAGATTTAGTACATACCTTGAGTTCTTCTTGGGCGACACGGCATGCTTCGCCGAAGCCGACAACAAGGGGTGGCGCAAGCGTGCCACTTCTCAGTCCTCGCTCTTGTCCACCACCTGTGATGATGGGGTCGAGTCTGACCCTCGGTCGTCTCCTGACATAGCATGCTCCAATGCCCTTGGGGCCATAGATTTTATGTGATGAAATTGACATGAGGTCAATGTTCATGGCATTGACATCCATAGGAATCTTGCCCACTGCTTGAGCGCCATCAGTGTGGAAGAAGATCTTCTTCTCACGGCACAGCTTGCCAATCTGTTCGAGAGGCTGAATGACACCAATTTCGTTGTTGACTGCCATGATACTGACCAAACAAGTCTCTGGTCGAATGGCAGCCTCAAGATCCTCCATCTTAACCAACCCATTGTTTTGGACAGGCAGATAGGTGACCTCAAAGCCTTCATCTTGCAGATGCCTGCAGCTGTCGAGGACGCACTTGTGCTCGGTCTGAGATGTGATGAGGTGCTTCTTCTTGCCTGAGCGGCCGAAGAATCGGGCAACGCCCTTGATGCTCATGTTGTTACTCTCGGTGGCGCCGCTGGTGAAGATAATCTCCTTTGGGTCGGCGCCAATGAGCTTGGCAACGTGCTCGCGGGCATCCTCAACGGCCTTTTCACTCTCCCAACCGTATGCGTGTGTCCGAGAATGGGGGTTGCCGTAGACGCCGACGTAGTATGGTAACATTGCGTCGAGAACACGAGGGTCGACGGGGGTAGTGGCCTGCATGTCGAGATAGATTGGGCGTTGGCCTTCGTCCATCACGGCTGCTTGCTTGAGGACCTCTGCAACGGCATGTTAGCCTGGGTTCTTTTTTTATTTTTATTTTTGGCCCCCCTCATCATAATGTGGGAGTTGCCGTTGGACCACACATACCAGCCATGGGGCTGACCTTCATATTGGAATTGGAGGAAATTCCCATCTCGGGAGGAGGAATATCGGCGAAGTCCTTCTTGTCTAGCTTAATCGCTGTTTCGACGCGCGCATTGTCCCTCTTGGACTCTGTCACATAACTTCGCCTCCCAATTCTTCTCCCCGCTATGATTGCAGCACGATGTACTTGCGCACCTCGCAGAGGCATCGCAATAGCTGCCGTGGTGCTGGAGCCAAGGCGGCTTGCCGACCTCAGCGCGCATGATGCAAGACTGGCCATGACTTGTGTGGTTGGCGGCGAGGGTTTTGAATCCTGCGAGCGGAGAAGGGAAGGAGGGAAAAAAGATTGAGCAAAAAGGCTGCTCAGTTAAAGCATTTATGCGGGCAGCAAGAGGAGAGCTCGTCCCGCACTTTTTGTTTCGGACTTGGTTCCAGAATTTGTCAGTAAAAGCGGCGACAAACGTGGGCTCGGAGCTCGGTGATAGGACAAGCGTGGGGTTGAAAGGTGTTTGATTGGGTGGGAAAAGTTCGGGACCCGTTGCTTCATGACGAATAATTGACAGAAGGGCGAATTAAAATGGGCGTGATTGAATGGGCGAGATGGCAAAATGCCGAACATGAATTGGTATTCAGTGAATGACATGACTGCTACTATTGGGTAGATAGATACCTAGGTAGGTACCAGAGGTATCTGGACCGCTACTACTTAGCAGTAGTATTGATTACAGCATAAGCTGTTATGCATTTCTTATGTCTGCTCTTTGTCCTGTTCAAAACAAACTCGGGAGCTCCGGAAGAGTCGTTCTCTTGGCTTCAAGGTTCTTATGTCTTCATGTACTCCATACCAAGAATTGAGAGGCGCTGGACCTTTTTTTTTGTGGCCTCTCGCGTCAGACTGTGGTGGCTCTTGGTGGGCCTGCAAGCAAACCGCTTAGTACCATGCCAGGTACCCAATCCTGCCTTTTTCCGGCGCAAAACGCACGAGAGAGTGTGTGAGTGAGAGAGAGAGCCCACCGCACATGGAAACTAAATCTTTGCTCAGCGGAACACGGTAACGGGAGGTTCAACAGCACCGGGTCTGACATGGAAGCCTGGGCTTATTTGTTTTGTTTTGTTTTTGCAAACAGCACGGTGACGCAGATGTCTCTAGCTTCTCTTCTTACAGCGCCCACTTCAGTGAAGGTGAACTCACTAACGCCCTGAACCTTTCAAACAGCGCTTCTCCAGCTGCGCTGCGCAGCAACATCAAGGTCCACTAGTTCCGGCGCGCCACAACACAGCCACGGCTGCGTCACCAAGTCCGTCCACCAACGCTGACCACATACAAGTACATAATAATTGCATGTGGCCTTGGCCGACAAAACCGTCCAGTCTTACTGCTAAAGCGCGCGTGTTGACTGCTGATCTTCTGGATACCTGTTGGTGATTGCGCGCGCATTTCCTCTCTCCTCCAGAAAAAAACCTCTCCTCCCGCCGACTCAAGGCTCCTCGGGCCCCTCTCATCATGAGCTTCAAAGGCTTACAGAAGAGCCTTGTTAGGGTACTGCTTCCACCCTTCTCTGCCCCTCACTCTGACGCAACTTAGCGGCCCCTCCGTCACAAAAACAACTTCATATGCCATCTTGGCTGAGAGAGACAGAGAAGAGAGAACTAATTCGTTTATTATAAAACACGATATAGGCGCCGCAACAGTTCAAGTCAAAGTTCAGCATTGGCGACCACACCAAGGACGCTGTTTACATCGACGCCGAGCGACGATTCCAAGAGCTGGAAAAGGAAACAAAGAAGCTTCACGATGAGTCCAAAAAATACTTCGAGGCCATCAATGGCATGCTCGCCCACCAGATCGAGTTCAGCAAGGCCATGAGTGAAATATACAAACCCATCTCTGGTCGTGTCTCCGATCCCGGTTCCATAGTCCACGAAGGAAACGCCGAAGGCATACACGCTTGCGAGGAGTACGAGGCGATTGTCAAGGAACTGCAAGAGACGCTCTCCCCAGAGCTGGAAATGATAGAGACTAGGGTCATCCGCCCAGCCAATGAGCTGCTAGACGTCATCAAAATCATCCGAAAGACGGCCGTGAAACGAGACCACAAACAGCTCGACTATGATCGTCATCGCGCGACCCTCAAAAAGCTGCAGGACAAGAAGGATCGTAGCGCCAAGGATGAAAAGGCCATGTGGAAGGCGGAGGGAGACGCGGAACAGGCAACGCAGGACTTTGAATACTACAACAATTTGTTGAAAGACGAGCTACCCAAGCTCTTCCAGCTGGAACAGGAATTCATCCAGCCCCTCTTCCAGTCATTCTATTACATGCAACTCAACATCTTCTACACATTACATGAGCGAATGCAGCGCTGTGATATTGGATATTTCGACCTGACTAGAGACATTGAAGAGGCCTTTATCGAGAAGCGCGGCGATGTCCAAGAACGAGTCGAGGCATTGTCAATCGTGCGGTTCAAGACGACAGGCCAGCGGCGGCCGCCTAAATTCAACCCGCGCCCAGCCATTGAGGGCACCAAACCTCAAGGATTACTCACCGCCGGCCCATCAGCGACATCAACATCAGAGACATCGAGTGTCAAGGTCGGTGGCTATAAGGCACATACCCAAATCGAGTCGCAGAACCCTCCTCCTCCTTATACCCCAGCCTCCACCAAGCCAGGCAATCTCGCCATGGCCGCAGCCGCAAAATCAAAGCCCCCGCCACCGAAGCCCAAGCCGAGTCGGTTGATCGCCGCTCCCGCAGCAGAGACGGTGACGGCGCTGTATGATTATGCGGCACAGGCAGATGGCGACCTAAGTTTCCGGGCAGGAGACGTCATTGAGATTATACAAAGAACTCCAAACGAGAACGAGTGGTGGAGCGGAAAATTACAAGGGAAGTCGGGGCAGTTCCCAGGTAAGTTATCATCACCGCCTTTTCCCAACTCGTGATAAAGAAGGAAGAAAACTGACACGTTGCGTTAGGAAATTATGTTAGATTAAATTAAGGCACTGTTGGAGTTGGGCGGTTTTTGTCGCTTTGAGCATAGCTCAGTTCGGTGGATTTGAATCACGAATGAAAGGTCACTCCTGGACCCCCTTTAGAATATGAGCGGGATGGATGGAGCAAGCCAAACATGTCCATAGTTTTGTACTCCATAATAAGGTTTTGAAAGAGAAAACAACAAAAGAGACGCTGTGAAATAAACAACGTGGGCACCAGTCGTGGGGAAAGAGAACAAAAGAGAAGAGTGAAGGATAGGATGTGTCCGCGAGGTGAAGGTCGTGCGGAGCACAAAGATAGCTGTGGGGGCCAGCCCCTATGATAGACAATGTAGCATTAAGAGAGGAGAACACCAAAGGATGAAGAGTTTCGGTGACCTTGCTGATGCCCAGCACCCGATGGATGTCGGGCGCCCGAAGAGAGGTGCATTGAATGATGACCCATCCTTGGTATTTATGCATATGCTGGGGCTAGCACATCATCAAACACCTTTCAATGTCTCGATGCTGGTACGCCAATGCTGTGTTTCCTTGCATACCGATATTCCTGCATGTAAATGTCGAACAAGTTAGAGTTTTGAAGGGGGGGAGGGGGCGCCCCTTGGTGGCATTGATGTTGATGAGGCTCAACATATTGTCACTAGTTTCCGATGCTTGTGATCAATGAAAATGTAGCTTCGGTAAGGCTTCGCAACGGTTACCAAAACAAATTGAGTGCTTCATGCAACATGGCTCCCCCCCCTCCCGTGCCCACACCACACAAAATCTTGCTGTAAGTATGGCTGAAACAGGCATGTGGATAATATCCTAACATTCATTTGCATCATATACATAAAAATGAATTGGGGTCCGACGCCGTGCAAGATAGGCCGAAGAGCCTCAATTTCGACCGCAGAATTGAGGGGGTGTGTGACCACTTAAAATGAACCTTGCAAGCTTTCCTGGAATATGACTTATTATTGGTTATCAAGTCAGCGGCTGATGATTGGGAATTAAACCCAATAGGTGGGGATGTCGGGTGAAGACGTCTGAGGGGTTTTCGTACGACAATTGCGGCTTGGATCTTCTTTAACCTCTTCAGTGCATGCGATCCAATCGTATGTTTCCTTCGGTGTTGTGTTGGTGATGAAGCGCTCCTCGGTTGGAGGCATTGGCAAGTTGGGTGGCCGCTGCCATGATAGATCAAATCCACAGAGAGAGCCACCTTTGCCCTGCGTCACGTACGCAGCCGGTTTCTTGGCCATCCAATTTGCTGATAGCAATCCAGACTGCAAATGTTTGTTGTCGTCTGATCCTGCCTTGGAGGCACTTTTCGACGCAGATGTATGACTTTCTGACCTACGGGAGGCCTCGTAAGATTGAGATTCGGATATACCGTCTGGAGAAGATTCATTCGCACAACCATTGCCGGCTGTTTTGTGAAATTTGGGTAGGTCCTCAAAGCGCAGGGCTGGATCAAACGAAACTAGGACTATTGGTTTTGGCTCATTAGTATTATTGAATGATTTTGGAGAATAGACAAGAAATCTGTCGTCCATTGCTGAATCAACCTCGTCAAACCGATCTTGAGGATTCAAGACTTGATAAAGGCTCTCTGATTTGGGCTGCGATGGGTCTGGCCAGAAATTAACTTCTCCATCTCGATTTTCGCTCAGAAGCTTTTGTATATAGTTTGCATTCCTCGTGGATTCGTTAACAGCTGACTGCAGCCCGGACATCTGAGGTCGCGTGCGAAGTCTCAACCGCCTAGTTATGGCCTCAGAAGCCGGAGGATCGTCAACTAAATCCACAAATGACTGGCATGTTGCATTATAGCATCGAACGGGAGTACGGTTTAATGTGAGTGTGATGGCAGAGGTTCCTTCATCTCCATAGTGCATGATGTGTTGTGAACGCATTTCATGTGTCTGATCATCCCAAAAATCGTCATAGTCGGAATCGTCTGGATCGTACTGGTCATCCATGGAGGGAAAGATCAGCTCCATCCTGTAGCAGGTCCTTAGACTTTGCGAGGCGGCAGAGAGCATCTCATTTCGAGTCTCAATGACGAAAATGTCCCCCGATTGCTCATCTTTTGATAGCCCAAGAGTGTTCCAGCGATCATCTATAGGCCCTTCTCTCGTTTGTCTTCGCCACATGACAACTTTTTGCGTCACTATAGTCGTAGCGTAGTCTTCAGAATCTTTAAGCTGAAAGCGGAAGGCGTAATAGAACGAGTTTTCCACGCTCTCGCCTGGATCGACCATTTCCCGGTTTGATATACCATAGAAATAGTCATCAAATATCTCAAAGCATATAGTAGAGCCGATTTCAGCACCCATGAAGTCCTTGAGTACAAGACGCCCAGGGAGCCAGGTATCTTGTTGAAGGTTTAGCCCTCGAAGTACCCAACGTTTGAGACCATCTTCAGCGGATTCCGATCTGGTACCGTAATAGAGATATTTTTCATTGTTGCGCACAAACAGCCCCCTTGTTGACGAAAGACGTCGATAAGCTATCACTCTAGCCTGTCGTAACTTTTGTGGTTCTTTCTGTGTATGGCTTTGTGAATCTTCTTGTGGACCATTTTGCAAATCGCAGACAATTAAGAACTTTCTAGCTATGCCATCCTCTCTATAACTGAATAAGCAAGAGAGTATGCCTTTGGCGTGGTGTAGCGGCTTCAAGGCATAGGATTGCTTGTTCCCGAGTTCCCTTGATGCGAAAACCGATGCCGAAAGAAGTTTACGGGTATCAATGACAATTTCCTGAGACACTGAACCCTGAATTATGGGATCTTGAAGATGTAGCACTCGTAGGTAGTCCCGGCCAGTGGTGTAGCAGATGGCACCATGAGAGTATATGAAGTGATATGCATTGGAAATCTGTAGAATCTGAAATGGGTTTGCAGTCTGGACAGCCTCTCGTCGCTTGACAAGCCTTCTAAGTGCTCTGGCATATTTGCCGGTCTTACACGCCTCCTGGTACTCAACAGAGAATTCGTAGTTCTTTAACCGATATCAGCATTGAGTTCCATCAAGGCAAAGGAAGTCTTTTTTTTTTTTCCTTCTTTTTTTTTTTGGTGAGAACAGACCTGAAGGACAGCACGGCAGATAAATTCATCCCAAAGAATATACCTGAAATAGTGAGCGCACAAGGCTAAGTGAAACAGGTCGTCTGGGTTGAGATTTTGAGCAATAAACCTGATGAGCTCGACTGGTAATTTAAAAATACTCATGGCAGCTGATGTTGACAAGCTCAAATATAAATAAATAAATAAATAAATAAGCGGAAAGGTGAAGACGTTGAGATGAAACAATGAATATGAGGAAGACAGAGTAAGCGGTCGAGCAACCCAGAGGGGGATGCCAGGGATGCCTTAAAAGGGTGGTGATTTTGAGCCTCACAGGGGGGGGGAACAGGGCTTGTATGACCATGCCCGCTCGAACTTTATCTATTTTTTATGCAACGGATACCATTATGCCTAGCATGTATATGCAGAATCCGAGGCAGGGCGGTTTGAGTACACCTTGCCAGCACATATTTGCATCGAGCGTATGGTATAAGCAAGCCGGCCAAGGGCGAAAATACCTAGCATCCGTTGGTCATGGCTCGTTTTCCATACCGTTCATGGATGGCATATCATCCGAGGAAAAAGAAAAGAAAAGAAAAAAGAAAGGAAAGTGCGCAGTGCCAGAAGTGGTGATGAAAGAATGCCAAAGAGTACCCCGTACACATGCTTCAACAGCACACCTGACCAACGTGCTGAAAGAATGATACTCCGTAGTGGCTACGCGTTTTCCAGTAAAAATGAGGCTCTGCGGTTTCAGAACTGCGTCAAATGTTTGTGTCATCAATTGGGGTCCCAGCTCGCCAAAAGAGGTTCGCCAAGGGCTCGGGTGGGATTCGACGTAACGGAGTAACCGCGAGTCCCATTCAGGCGTGCAAGAACCTTATAATATGTCTGTCCCACTATGTACTTACTTGTAGGTAGTACTCCATAGATTGTCCTGCAGCTGCAGGTACTCAGCGTCAGCATCACCTACACGTGAATGGTGCCCGCATGACCCTTGGCAACAACCTTTACCTTTTTGGTTGTATGATATCTAATAACCAGCATGCCTAAATGCACAACAATCCGGCGGGGACCCTCTTCGCACGTGATGTAATATGTTTACGTATATTGATTGCTCAAGTTACGAGTAAGAAACGCGCCAGGGCGGTGAACTCAACCACCCGGAAACGAATTGCCGTACAGCAGCAAGTACATAGGCGGAACTTGCGGTAAAAAAAAAAAAAGAAGAGAATCCATAGATGATGCTTACCCACTGTATAGGGTGACGTCGTAGAATTGAGCCTCACACGCACATACATACAAGGATCCGTGCTCCGTACATGAATACGTTATATCCAAAGCATGAAGGCAGAATAATTCAACTAAGCGGGGAGGAAAACATCCTATCCTCAATGTAGCTAGATTGCCGAGAGGGCCAATTAAGCATGAAGAAATAGTCACATGTCGCCTATGTAATAGTGTAGTTGCTCTAGCCAGCTGCTACAACTCTCAAACCTACCCAGCATCATTCGTCGAGTCTCGAGATAGAGCTGATATGAATTTATGATGCCCATGATATTCTTCTCGACTAAAGCAAGAGACTATCATGGTTCTATTTTATTTCTTAGAAAAGCACCAACTCTGACGCTGGAAATGTGTCTCATTAAGAGATTCCACTGACGGGGCTATTGAAACCCGACCACAACTTTGCCTTCACTTATCGACATAGTGATCTCGGAGATATATGGAGATTATACCAATTGAGCAACAAATACTAAAAAATACTTGAGTGTTGAGAAATGTATTTACGCAATTCTACATTGAAGGCATTCTGGTCTTCCAGTCTTTCAGCGGAGATGCAACATTCTCGCTTCCTTTTAGCAGCAGATACTACCAATTTTGTCCCGTTGTGGTCTAGGGTGGGCTCCTCCTTTGATTCCACATCCAAACTCACTAAAACCACTTACACCCATAAGAAGCTCTCTCCTCTGCATGTTAGAGTGCCTAACTTACTCTAGTTCTCATCTTCCGACATTCTCTGGCTGATTCTGGATTGCCTGATACCATGAAACCCTCTTCTCCAATTGACCTTTTTGCACCCGTGGAGGTGGACAGGGTCCTTGAGATTCGCACCTCTCGAATGAAGAGAATGCCAGGCGTGAATGTCATGACCGGCATCGACAAGACCATTTGTGCGGAACCAATGAAGATTGACAAGCTTGGCCTTGAGGGGGACGAGCATGACCCGACATTCCATGGAGGAGTGGACAAGGCAATTCTTGGCTGTAAGCATCCCTGAGCTACGGGCTGAAGAGCTCTTCATGACGCCCCTTATAGATTGCGCCTCCCATTACCCGTCGTGGCAAGAATCTTATCCCGAACGCCTGGACAAGTTCGTCCCGGGAGGTTTCGGCGAGAATTTTGTTTTCGCAAATATGAACGAACGCAATGTTTGCATTGGTGACGTGGTTGCTGTAGGCTCTGAAGTCGTGCTTCAGGTGTCCCTCCCACGACAGCCTTGCTTCAAGCTAAATCATCGCTTTTCTCTAAAGAACTTTGCCCCCGAAACCTATAAGACGAGCCGAACCGGATGGTACTATCGTGTCTTGCATGAAGGAACTGTCAAAGCTGGAGATGAGGTTCGTCTAGTGGAGAGAAAGTGGCCCGACTGGACGGTGGAGCGAGTCCAAGAGTACCTCCATCGGGTCACGGATAACTTGGAAATGAATGAGAAGATAGCTGAAATTGAGGCTCTTGGTGAGGAGAGTCGTGGTCAATTTCGTAAGAGAGTCGCCAAGGCCAAAAAGAGGAATCAACCAAAGAAAGAAGAAGATTTGTGGGAAACATTCAAGGTCATCAGCCGCAAGATGGAGACTCCAAAGGTGGTGTCGCTTACGTTGGAAGCCAGTTCAACCAACCCAGATTTTGAGAAATTTCCCCTGGGCGCTCACGCTCGGATTAAGCTTCCGGACGGGCTTATCCGGACGTACTCTGTTGTGTCAAGCAGCGGTAGGGGACCCGAAGCAATTAGAATCCTGGAGTTCGGCATTGCTTTAGATGAAAATAGTCGTGGTGGCTCGAGATTCATACACGAATCAGTTAAGACGGGAGACGTTCTCTCTATTGGACGAGTTACATCTGACGTGGCACCTGCTGGATCAGCAAGCCACCACGTCTTTATTTCTGGAGGCATTGGCATCACCGCCTTCTTGGATCTCATGAATGCATATGATGCCATAAACTGGAGCTTTCAGCTGCACTATGCCGTGCGCTCTGCCGAGGATGCCGCCTTTCGTGATCGGCTTGGCCGATACGGCGATAGAGTTACGATATACGACAAGACCAAAGGTCAGAGAATGGACATTAAGCACGTGGTTAAGACACTTCCTTGGAACAGTCATCTTTATGTATGCGGGCCCAACAGGTTGATGGAGGCTGCCAAAGAGGCTGTTGAGGAGTATGGTCTCTCACTGGAGGAGGTCCATTACGAAGCCTTTGCGGCTGACATCACTGGGGATCCCTTTGAGGTGGAGGTTGTCAATCGGGGCGGCAAGGTCCTCAAGGTCGGCGAAGAAGAGAGCCTCTTGGAGGTACTGAGACGCGAGTTTGGAGACATTCCATCGAGCTGTGAGGTTGGAAACTGCGGTACTTGCAAAGTGGCATTGAAGAGTGGAAGGGCTGATCATAGGGGTTCCGCTCTCATGCCAGAAGAGAAAGATACTACGATGTTGACGTGTGTTAGCCGGGGTGTTGGGAGAATTGCTGTTGAGATCTAGATGGACACCGGTAGTTCGGGGTGGAAGTCGGGTGTTGATAGCTACAGTTATGTGACATTAGTCCGCCAACGGGGCACAGCAAAATTCACACCCAAGGCGTTGGCAGACTAATGCCATATGATTGTATGAAGTATCTCTCAAGTTACGTTGACAGACTACATACGGGATCCTCTAGAATTTGGTTTTGTGACATTCGAGGACAGTGCCTCAATGACTAGGAGAGTTCTCGCGGTACCTTCGTTCTGGCGTAGTTGTGAAGGGCTATGTTCAGGTTGACGTCGTCCCAAGATATCAAACATCCAATGGTCAGATGGCCGAGCGGTTATGGCGCCAGGTTAAGGATACCTTAACAGGAATTCCTGGTGGAGCAATCCTCGTGGGTTCGAATCCCACTCTGATCATTCTTTTTGCCTTTTTCGTAATTTTTTTTTGTTGCTTATGTAGTTTAGTGGCAGGCCTTGAGAGTGGGTTTGTTAATGGAGCCTCATGTGAATGTAGTAATACTATTAGTAGCCAGGCTATCCACCTGCTACCTATCGATAAGCAGGGTGGGGCCAATGTTTTTTTTCGAGCTGCCGCCAAACTTTCTGCCATTACGATCAATCGATTCAAGACGCTGCATCTTAGACGACCCCATTCAATTCAAGTTTATAATATTGGCTCAGTATATGCATCGCCTTGAAGATGGCGCCTCTCGAGTCAAGTGGTGACCAGTTCGCCATTCTACCCATTCAGATGCCGCCATTGGCATCCTTCCCAGAGACAGCCATCCACGAAGTTCGAATACGACGAAACGCACCAAAGATTCCTACGGCGAACGACTCCCGCAGCCTCTTCCTGAAAAACGTCCCATCAGATAGCACAGAACCTCATTTTAGAGCTGTTTTTACCGAACTGGTTGGGGCTGGCCGATTCGAGACAATAACGTTTGGTGACCAAGACAAAGCTGCTGTGGCCATTGACCCTGCTCGGGCTGCAAAAATTGCAGACTTGGCGCGAAAAAGAAAGAGGGCCGACATAGAAAACGAAGAGAGAGAAGAAGAGGAGGCCGCTCAGCTACCCGAAATCTGGACACGGAAATTGCATAGAACAAGCAGCACGGCCGTGGTATTACTTGCAGACGAAAAGAGCGTACAGCTCGTCCTCAAGGCTATTGCAAAAGCTCACAAGACGAAAAAGTACCCTGTCTGGGGTCAGAATCTTGCCGATGGGGTCCCCGCTCTCGGATCACAGTGGATTTCTTCGCACCTCCAACTTTGCCGCGCAGATAAAGCAGAAATCCAGCAGACTACACACGCATTCTTCAACGTTTTCAATCGCAAGGAGAAGGAGGCTGCTGAGCTTAGCAAGAGACTCCGCAATGAGCCTGATGAGGATGGCTTCGTTACGGTCACACGCGGTGGAAAGGTTAACCCTGCAAACCAGTTTGAAGCTGAGGAGGCAAGAAAGAAGATGGTAGAAAAGGAGTCGAAGAAGAAATCAGAAACGAGAGACTTTTACCGATTCCAATTGCGAGAACGAAGGAAGAGAGAGCAGGCAGCGCTGCTCAGGAGGTTCGAGGCGGATAGACAAAAGGTCAATGCGATGCGGGAAAAGAGAGGGAAGTTTAAGCCCGAGACATAAATGGACCAATGACATTTTAAACACAGTAAGTTTTATGTCACAGATATATTCCTATTCGTATAACATGATGAACGCCGCGGGGCCATCGAGAGGCTGGAACGAGCTCAGGGTAACTTAAGCTCAGTTTGGCTGATGCCGAAGAACACCGCGTTACTACAATCTTCTCAACTTTTCTGAAATCTATTTATTACCTTGAACTCATCTTAATTGGTCCTGGAAAGTGGGAGTTTGTGGCTGACAATCTTGCTAGCATCATAATCCGTCTTCAGATGGCACACTGGAGGCTGATCGATACCAACAAAGAACTAAGTCAGATTTTTATGCCTGGAACAAACTGCAGATTCCCGAGAACTGGTACTTGAAGTTTTTGGCCAATCGCACTGAAACCTATTATTCGGATTTTCTAGCAATTTTCTTACTATACCACCTACTGCTCTGGACAAGCTGGATGCTACCTCAGACCGACTTTTGTATCTACAACAACGCAGATACCGCGTGAACACAAACCTCTGTATATATATGAACACAATGAGTAAAACTTGAAGTTTCAAATCTGCTATTCATTTCCAGTGGATTGTTCTGTTCCAAGGAGCACAAATCATGAATGTTCCAATGACACTGTGTCCACATATATATCCATACCAGACGCTTAGAAAATACATTTATTAGAAAGAATAACTTTGAATATGATTGAAATGGGACGATACAAATGTTTTCCTATAAAGGTATTATCTAACTTTGACTTGGAATTTGACTATCAAATATTTATACACATGCCTGGCCATGTGGCCATGACGTGAGTTTCAGGTGTTGGTTGGGCTTAGGTAAACATGTATTGTTTACTTTCCCCCCCACATCCATGGCAACCGAAACAAAACGGACCCTGTGACAGACACGTTGAAGAAGTATTTGACATTGAATTCGCTACAATCTTCGTTTTGATGAAGAACCCTGGAAAAAGGAAAACAGTCATTTTTTCTCGGGCTATTCGCATAAGTCTATCATGGGCGACACCGGGAATCTGCAGGCAGCGTCGGTGTACATCAATAACCAGCTCCTATCGAGAGGACTTTTGCGGGATGGCCAAAACATCGATTTCGCGAGGATGGGGTACGGACACGGGGACGGTTCAGAGACCGCAGGGAAGATAATAGCTGTCATTAACGACTTGATACTTCGACGCGACGTAAGTTTACTGTGTTGAGAGGGGGAGGGGGGGGAGAAGACAGCTTTACTCACATCTCTGCAGCGCGATGCAGAACAGCGGGAATCGTTATCGACAGCGATGCGCAATCTTCGGGCGGAGAACATAAAGCACACTGGGGATATAAATCGACTGGAAGAGAAGGCTACGGAGGCACAAAGGAAGCTCGACATAGCTACATCGTCTGAAGCTTCGATGAGGACACAGCTAAAATCGGCCGAATCTGCCATGCGTGGTCTCAAAGACGAATTGGCGCGAACGAAAGCTCTTGTATCACAAGCCCGGGCTTCTTGCGCCACTGAAATAAAGCGACGAGATCGACAGATTGATACCCTTAAAAAACAAGTTGGCGAAGCTGGCCGTACGCGGGGCGCCAAGAGCAATACTGCTGTTCTGACGATTACCGTAACGGGCGATGTGGGCGGCGATGACAAGGCCTTTTTGAAGCGTGGTGGTAATACAACCGGCGGAGATGATTCTCTTCAAAACGAAACGAATGCTTTTCTGGCGAATATGGCTCAAACCTTGAGCGAGGAGAACGAGTCTCTCCTAGAAGCAATGAAGCAAACAACAGAGCAGCTGCGCGAAATGAGTGGATGGAGTGGCAGCGGGAATGAGGACACTCAGGTTATCAAACAACCAAGCTGGGAGGAACTGGCATCGGAGCTTAACGCCGTCATGGATCACATGAGGACTATTTTGTCAAACCCATCGTTTGTTCCAATTGAAGAGGTCATGGTACGAGAAGAGGAAATCAATCGTCTTACGGCTGGCTGGCTTAAGATGGAGAGTCGATGGGAGGATGCTGTGCACTTGATGGATGCCTGGCGGAAGCGAATGGCTGTAAGCGGAAAGCCGATTGATGAGGAGGACTTGAAGATGGGCATCGGTCTGAGCCCAGTTCGAGTCAGCAACGTTGAGGAAACAAGGAATGCTCGGAAGCCGGGTTTTCACAAGTTAAAAGAAGAGAGTGACGATGAGGTTGCTCTGACTCAGTCGCCCTGTCCTGTTCCAGGTTCCAAGCAATCGATGCCGATGGAGGAAGATGGGGAGGAGGATGGAATTGAAGAAAGCGAGGCCGAATTCAGCGGTTTCGACGATGAAATACCTGTTGATGAATATGGCGTTCAGATTTTGCCAGCCGAAGAACCATCTGCACCTATAATAGACTATCACAGCGAGGCTTCATTAGAATCCCCCCCGCTTCCGGAGCCACCGCAGCTAAGTCCCTTGAAAAACTCAGCATCAGCTGGCAACCGCAGGCTTCAGGCGCACAAAGTTCGGGCGAAGCCTACAGTAACAATCACTGAGGAAAGGGTACGGGACGGTGCCGAGGATGGCGGGATGACGAAGCCTCCGCAACGCCGTGTGAAATCTGCCGCGCTGTTGCGACCCAACAGAGGCAGCAAACCCACGGAAACAAGCCACTCCTTGAGATCATCCTTGGATGACGCCTTGCTTCCGCCCGAGACCGAGTCATCTCAGAATTCTGCGCCGGAATCCCAGCAGGGAGAAAAGCGTACGCACAGGGAGATTGAAAAGTTCTCAAGCCTTCGCCAGAACCCCAGAAAGATGTCCCGGCCTGCGCGGCCTCGCAACAGCGAGCCTCCGCCTCAGCAGAATGAGCTGAACATGTCGGCCATTGCTGCTAAGCTCGCTGCCTCCGAGATGGAAGCCGACGCTGCTCGAGAACGAGCCAAGGCCAGGGCAGTCCGTGTCGCCAGTGGTGGTGTCCGGAGACCAACGACTGAACAGGCTCCAGAGCCGCAGCAGCGCCCGAGGGTCAGGGCCGAGAAGAGACCGAAGCCGGTTGAGAAGGAAGATGTCGATCCCGTGAAACGCGACCCCGTCCTATCAGAAGAGCAGCAGAGGCCTGATAGGCGAAAACGAGATCGCCGAGCGGCAAAGGTATCCTCAAGGCGGAGGAGTACACTGAGTCAATATGAGCTGGAGGCCTTGATGTCTGGCAATGTGGAGTAAAAAATCCCCTTTTTCGCTTGCTGAGTTTTGAGGCATATGGAAATGATACCAAAAATGTTTTGCGTGTTTGGATGTTGGTGGCCAAGGCATTTGTAGAATTGGTGGCATCTTCTTTGGCGTTCATGTGTGTTCTTTTTATTATATTTATTTTGACAGCCCTTTTGGTATTGATGAAGAGAGTGGTGAGACTCCGCAACAAGGAGAATGAAAGATCTATATGCAAATACTTTTATGTAATCATAACAATTACGGCGGATTCTGAGTTTTGGTTTAGAACAAAAATCACCATCTCAGCCTCATCTATATCAAGGGGTTTAAAATATTCTTGGATCACTTGTTTCTCAAACTTCATGTTGCCAGTTAAATATTACATCTCATCTGCTTATCAATCTTTGTCAAATAAACCATTAATATGGGGGGACTTTCACTGTTTAGCATCACCTCCCCAGCAAGAGTAGCAAGCCATGAGTTTAGCTCTGACCTCGTCCCCAATGCTCGTGTTTGGGTCAGAGTTGACTAGATGAATTCCATACTGAAGAATCCCCACAGGATTATGCAACCCAATGGTTGTCCCATTGTGATGAGTCAGGACTGGGGTGCAAGTGTTGACCCATGTTGACGATTTGAATATCGGATCGTCATCAGAAATTTGATCAATCATGATGGCAGGTGCGTCTGTTGATGGTAATACTGGTGTTATTCTTGAATCAAAAGGCGTAGTTGAATCGCCTATATTGGTCTGCGCCTCTAAGGTAGTGAGAGATGGAAGGATAGCATCACTCCATAGGATGAGAACTGCTCGATAGACGGCGCGCACCCACCAATGTGGTCGACTATTCACTGGTATAGAACGCAACAGGCTAAAGACCTGTCCGCAGTGCATTATGACCTCTTGGCGGGTATAAACGCAGCTTCTGGTTTGTGGGAGTTTGTGCACAGGATTACTGCCCCGACTCCTCCAGCAAGCCAGTCGTTCGATCTGTGGAAAATTCGTCAACGTGTTAAGGCATACCAAGTGGTATAGAATCAAGGCCACCGATATTTCGTGAGTGCTTGCGGCGGCGACCCTGGATGCTGTTGCAAGGGCATGCCATTTATGTAGTAGCTCTTGAACTTCCTTTAAAGTCGACATCGTGTTGGACTGTGCTGACGAAAAACCACCACAGAGGCATAAAAGTAGTTGATTCAAGTTACTAACAATAGAATGTAGCGGGTAAAGGAGTGGCCGCAGATGATTTGGGATTATCTGTGACAACTCCTGACGAACAAAGCTTCTGAAGAGCTGGTTTAGGGATGGTGTTATTACAGGACGAATCGATTGTGATGGCCTGTTATTGCTTGCGCTGCCGTCTTGTAATTTTTGTATATTGAGTAACCACTGCCCAGAATTCTCAGAGGCCCAGAGAAAGTCGGGACTTGGAAGAGAACGCTCAAGCTCATTGAGGCAGAGCATCGGAATTGTGTCATGGAAGAGGCTGGATTCTTGGTCGATGGCAACCCAAGCATAGACTAATCTGTTAGAACTGTTAGCCATATGTACTGATAAATGGAGCTTACATTTACCTATTCTGACTTTCATTCTGACTCCATACTCTCCACTGTTGGTCTAAGCCCATGTTGTCGTCGATGGTAGCAGCTGGTGATGGTTCCAACATCCCTGCCTGCCTTAGCCCCTGAATACCTGTTACAGTTTGCGGTAACTGAAGTTCCACGCTAAAAGGGAATGGCTTTCTTGAAACAACAGCATTCTCTAATTTGGAAACCATGATATTGCTAATATTATCGATTTTTGCGTCTGACAATGTCTGTGGTTCATACCGATCGACGTCGCCGAGGCAACTGGTTTGCGTAGACCATGTTGCTGGTGTACCAGATGCTTCATCAACTCCAGCCATGTTGAAAAGTTGCACTTCCGATGTTTCAGAAACTTGATCATGACTCGAGAAATCCAGAGATGCTGGAGTCAGGAAAGATATGGGTGTGCTGAGATAATCTGGAAAAGAATTTTCGGTTCCAAACGGGCTTAAAACCCCAAGACAATAGGCGGAATTTTCCGGCGGCTGAAGATCCATAAAGAACCCCATAGATGCTGATGCGTCTTCTTGATCATGTAACGCGAGGCTGTCTTGGGGAACTGGATATTGAGAGGAGCTTTGAATCACTGCATCAATATTACTTTCACCCAACAGGATAGGCGAAGTTTGTTGTGTCTGGTTTCCGCATGTACTGTTAAATATCCTTCCCTGGTGTGTTGAGGGTGCGGGTTTCGTGGCTCGAATAGCGGCTTTGGTTGCTCGACGTGCATAACGAGCAGTGCACCGTAAGTTTTTCTCGGTGCATCTGGAACAGGGAACCCTCTTATCGCAGCCAGTCTTAGCACTAGCACAGTTTTGACAAGCAATGAGACTTCTTCCACAGACCATGGGCCTGTTATTCTCAGCATGCATCGTTTCATAGTCCCCGGTGTCAGAAAAAGGGGTCATTTTGCTTCACCAAAGGTACCTGGCTACCGTATTCGTAAGCGGTCAGGCTAGAATGATTTACAACATCTTACTTTTCAATAGAATAAGAGTGTCATATGATAAGCAATAGTTAGTCTTTGGTGTCTCACCGAATGTCCGCAGCGTGAAACTATTTCGTGGTTCAAACGCTATCCGCGTCGAGGGGAGTTTCGACCCTGATTAGAATCTGTATTTCGGAGTGTTGGCTTTTTGGGATAATCTCAATGGTAGGCCATGCCAAGTTATCGGAATCAAATCGACGTTAAATTTTCGTTATGGGTGAGTTAAACTGGCAGCACAAGTACATATCCTTTGTAGAAGTGAGATCTGTGTCACAAACTACCCCCAATCTTGCTCATGATAAATGAGACCGTAAACTTCTTCGAGAAAGTGTAGCGAGCTGCAAATCTAGTTGCTTTAAATGCTATTAGCCGTGGTTAGCCATGCAGAGACGACTCGAGATATCTGATGCCAGCTTCTGTCATCTCTGAGTACTAGTAAGGCATGGAGAGTAAAAGCCAAATAGCTCTGCTTCGAAAGCAACAAATTCGCAACCATTTTAAAGCTGAAGATTGGTTATGGTGGGATTCAGTAACCAGTTTTGTTCTCTGGGATCATGTAATGTAGTCCTAACAATAGTTACTTTAGAAGTGGGATCAGCTGGCCAAATCGAGATCGTTGGCCGAGATGTCGTGTTCACTTGTCTCATTGGACACAGTTGAGGGGCCTCATTGTGCGCGCCGGGCAGACCAAACTTCTGCTGGAGATTTCCATTCAGCTTATCCACGATTCCAATACTGTATAAGTATCCGAAGCAGGGCCACCCCAATTAAGACATGGCATTGTGATCCGTAAGTGACGGTTCGAAGTGGCATATGATTTTTTTCCCGAGTTCCATCTTCAAGTTCTCCATGTAACATCAACTCAGCAAAGTTAGACACATTCCGATGTCTTGAGAGCTTCATGCTGGGTAGTATTACTTCCGACTAGTGGCGTTATTTGGTCCTTGTTTATAATAGCATCCACTCAATCGTTTAGCATCGCAAAGGAACTGAAGAATGTGAAGGGGAAACTTGGCTCAGCCATGACTCTAACGGTAGGATGGTATTTTCGACATAGCTGTGCAAGACGAGACGAGCTGTTGTGGGAGCAATGGTGCAAGGTAGCCATGGCATTTGATTGATCAGAAGACACTTGGTGTCTCTTACTGATAGGTTGTTTGGCTGCCACATTAACAAAGTTCGTTTAAAGATTCAACACGTTTCCCGAAATGTTCCGCAATGATAGTGGCCGCAGCTGTACGACCAGAGTACGTACGTCTTCGGGCAAGCAGCCATGCGGTCGTGCTAAGCAATCATAAAGCCACCATTTTTTGTAACCACATCATCCACGAACGCATAGTATTGGTCCTCCTCGATTGTACCACCTCAACGGAGCTTGCATGTATCTGATGTCCGTTTGATCTCGGAGCTTTGAGGAGGAGACACCACATTGTCAAATCTGGCAGCATGTCTAAGATTTTGACCCATTTGAGATCCAAACTGGAACTGATAGCACATATGGAGGTTGGATTAGAAAAAACCACCCATCTCGAACAGTGCCATAAAACAAGCATTTCGTTAGGGTCATTCATACGAAAGGGGCCATATGCTGTGCCATTATGCAGCTGGCCACTGAACTGGTAAGAATGGCGCCACACTGTGACAATATATACAGAGAAAGGGTCTCCGAGTGTGCCAAAAGCATATCCTTGCAACAAACAAGAAGGCTGATGACGTGGTTTCGCAGCATCAAATCTAAGATGGCCGGGAAATATCAAGACTTGTGTGATCCAGAATGTCGCGGCGTCTGTTCGAGACCGTAATAGTGCAACTGTGCCTCTCAGCTCATCCAATTGTCTGTAGAGTTGGGCATAAATTGCTTCACCGGTTAGAGAAGCGCGTCTGAAGATATTTGATGGAAATTGAATAGTTGCCCTGCGTTAGGGACGGTATGTTTCTTTCTTCTGGAGTGTCGCATTTGACTGACGACCTATCAAGCCATGGATGCCATGATTCGTAGTGTAAGCACTATAGGACAACCGATGTTCTGCATCGAACAAGAAGAGGCTGAGGGCACCGAATTAGAATTATGTGACCATATCGTCGACCATATTGGTTGGACACGTCCGTGGGCGCACCAAGAGGGGTGCTTTTCACCACTATGACGCATGTCCATTGCTCACTCGCACATAGTCAAACTGAGGTGCATCGAAGAACAACAAACGAAAAACTAAATCTCAATGTCTTAAATGACTGGGTAAAAGAAAGACGTGGTCAAATGCCAAATTCATCACGTTGTTAGAGGAATCTATGCATGTGCAAGCTCTAGGTTAATCTCGTGATAAGAAGGTCGGGTGAGTACATACAGATGAGGTCATAGGCACGTGGTATCAACGCCCTGCCCGGCAGTTACGTCCAGCCCTGTAACTGGGGCATCCCTTCACTACTACCTTGGCCTAGTCAGTCAGTAGAGCTCCGGCTGCCTGCCCCTCGTTCTTCCCTGCAAGCTCAACGTAAACATCAACATTAACAATCATCGTCAACAATCAGCAATACTGTGAACAAGTCGATTGAAACGAACCGCATAGCCATCATGAAGCCTGTAATAGCTGTGCCGGCTATCTTCCTACTCGTTGCGAGGGCGTGGAAGAAGAAGTCTCTCACACCCGCTGGTATCTTTGCTGCCATAGTTACTGCTGTCGCGCATGCCTACCACCCATGGAATCTACCCTTTGCCCTCCTGGTCGTCTTCTTCCTTGCAGGCACACGAGTAACTCATGTAGGTTGGCCATGTACGAATGCGACCTTTCATATGCCATGCTAATACCTCAATCTAGGTCAAAGAACAAATCAAGGCAAACCTTACTATGCATGCCAAAGGCTCGTCCGGCGGAGAGGGCCCCAGGACACATGTTCAAGGTACTAATATAAGCCCTCTACTGAAATACTTACAAACCCTCATTGCTGACTTCTATTCAAGTATTCGCCAACTCGCTCATGGCATCCATCCTTTGCCTTCTTCACGCGCATCAACTTAACACCAGGTCAGCCGCGCTCAACAGCCCAGGCGCCGAGCAACCTGAGGGAACAACGTGCTTTTCGTGGGGCGGCGATGTTCTTGTCGTTGGCATCATTGCCAACTACGCTGCCGTTACTGCCGATACCTTTAGCTCTGAACTCGGCATCTTGTCTAAAAGCGACCCGCGCCTCATCATATCCCCCACCTTGCGTAAAGTGCCCCGCGGAACCAATGGTGGGGTTACGCTTCTTGGATTGGGGGCTGGACTCCTCGGTTCTATTATTATCGTGGCGGCCTCAATGCTGTTTCTACCGACATGCAATGATTCTACCTCCTTGACAGCTGGAGGCGGTGCCCCTTGGACTGGCGAGAACCGAAGGCTATTCATGGGTCTCATGGTGATTTGGGGTACGCTTGGAAGTGTTTTGGACAGTATTCTTGGCGCTGTCTTCCAACGATCTGTCAAAGATGTTCGTACTGGCAAGATTGTTGAAGGCGAAGGCGGTGTTCGAGTTCTGGTATCCGACGTCAAGGCCAACCAAGTGATTGGCGGTTCAACTAAGCGCGCGGATGCTAAAGCTGCTATTCTCGATGGAGAGGGCAGCAACGCTATTGAGCACACGGATGAATCAGCAGTCGATGAAAATCTAGAGGTTGAGGATAAGTTTGACCCCAAGAACAAGCATCGCAAATCGAGCTTTGGGGACGAGCGACCATCTCGCGTTGTGGAAAATGGCCTTGATTGGCTTGACAATAATGATATCAACTTCCTCATGGCAGTTACTATGAGTATTGGGGGTATGGCTGCAGCGAGTTGGTACTGGGGCATTCCTCTGCAGGCTATTCTTACTCCCTGAAACCTGGACCATTATCGACTTCATGAGAGTTGTTGAGCTGCCGATGAGACCCTGCAGCATATACAAGAGAAGTGCGTGGATAGCATGTTATAGATGAAGCATTTGGGTGGAGATGTCATTTGAAGCCATAAAGCACTTCCCAGCACTTTCCTAGCATCTTTCCATTGCTTGATCTTCAGACCTTGTCTCGTTGACTAAATGCGAAGCTTGAATTTGGCAAATGCACATCACCATTCGAGGCTGAGAGTGCTGTCAACCTATTTGGTGTGATGAGACGAATTTGGAGAGGGTCTCTCATTAATGTTAGGGGGGTAAATTGGTATGCCCTGCTTTTTAGAGCAAAGTGGAAACACACGAATCTGGATGCTCGTTTTCTTCTGATGGATGTCGAAAAACAACAAAGAGCACGATATTGTTGGGAATTATGAAACTCAAAGATACTGTGTAGAAGTCTGTGGCCTAGATATACAAGACTTAGGAAGATAATAGAGTGCAATTAGAGTCTATAGCGCCTAGGAAAACGTTGACTTTCTATTAAGGTAAACATTCTGTAAATATGATATTAGAGACAATAGTTTAATGCCTTGCTAGATAAACGGATGTTATGATTTAAGATATAGATGTTTAAAAATTGTGAAATGTGAACTTGAGAATTGCCATAGCTACTAACTCTATACCTTGTTCGCTTTTCACTCTATGCTTATCATCACTATGATCCAGACGTGAACACTCATCATACATGTCACTCAAATCAAGGGGGGGCCAATGATGTTTTTGCTCAGTCAGTCTCAGTTATCAGTCTATAGTAGTAGGTAGATACATAATAAGAAAAAAAAAACAAATGCTAGATAAAATAAAACAGGAAGAAAAAAAAGCTAATCTAGATGGAAGAAAAAGAAAATATTGTGTACGTTTTTTTTTTTGTTTTGTAATATCCCTTACAGTCAACTGTTTTTACCCTCCCGCCCTGCGCCCCCACTCCCCCAATTGACTGTCTTTGTGTTCCTAGCTGTGGGGGTTTGAGGGATTATCGTTTAAGCATCAAAGTTGACCTCAGTCTTCTTCATGCGCTGCCAGAGGCTGTTCATAAAGTCTGCGTTGACGGCTGGGCAGAGGTCTACCATGCCGGGATTCAAGGCATCGATGATGTCCATCGTCTTCTTATTGTCAAGGCTGAACATGACAACACCGGTGGAGAGGTACTGCTTCAGGACAGCGCTCTTGAGGATGTTCCCTGTGGCTTCGGCATCGCTGGCGGTCTCCATGTTGTTGAACCATTCCTCGAGGGTCACGACCTTGGCGGGGCCTTGATCGGGCTTGAGTTCGGCTACGATCTGGGGGAGGTCAATGAGTCGGAGAGGACGAGGGTTGTTGATATGGTAGACCTGAGCAGAGTTGTAAAGAGTAGAGGAGTCTTCGTGAGAGAGAGCGGCCTTTTGGGATGTGAGGGTGAAGAAGTTGGAAGCGAGCCAGTCAATGGGGATCACATCGACAGCAAAGTTGGGTTGATCGGGACTGCCAATCTGAGGAACAACACCGGACTCAATCATGCTGATGATAATGCGCATGGTGAACTCATCACCGGCATCGAGCATTCCCTTACCCTCAGCAGCACCGGTGACGGCAGAGGCACGAGTGATGCTCACGGGGAAACCGCGCTGGGCAGCCTTTATGAGCAAGTTCTCCGCAACCCATCGAGTCTTGAAGTATCCAGACTCATCTTCGGCAGGGGGAGAGAAGTGGGTGCTGTCTTCCTCAGCGGTGATGTAGCTATCTCGGTTGCGCTTGGAGGTAGACCAAGTCTGCAGGTGAGGAACCGACCAGGTGGACAGGTAGTGGATGTCGGAGAGCTGAGAACCAATTCCAGAAAGGCGGATGATGTCAAAGATGGGTGTAACATTAACAGGCTTGAGAGTAGAGTATGTCTTGAGCAGAGAAACGTGACCGCCAAGGTGGTAGATGGCTTGGACCTCCTGGCCTAGCACTCGGAAGGCAGACTTGGAGAGACCGAAGTTGGGCTCGTTCAATTGACCGGGGACAATCTTGACTTGGGCGTGGACACGCTCCTCAGTAAGGTTGCCGTTGACGAGGCCGTGCTTATTGAGAAGAGAAATGATAGTAGAGATCTCTAGCTTCTCCATTGAGCCGAGAACATGGATAGTTACTTCAGGCTTGGTGCGTAGCATCTCGTTCAGGAGGTGGATACCAATGAAGGATTCAGCTCCAGTAAGCAGGACGGTCTTGAGCTCATCACGATCAATTCTGGGGGAACCGTAGCGAGGAATGTACTGGCTGGTGTTGGGTAGGTTGGTCTCGACGCTCCAGCTGATAATGTTCTCGAAGCCTCCCTTCTTGCCTGTGTCGCCACCCTTTTGGCGGCGGATGTAGGCACAGACGGCAGCGGCAGTTGGGTCGCGGATGAGTGCGGGCAATGGAGGTGCAATCTTGAACTGCTTCTTGACCTTGGCCTGGAGTCTGACGAGGAGGATGCTGTTGCCGCCCTTCTCGAAGAAAGAGTCGTTTAGTTCAATGTCGGAGCCGAGGGTAGTGCGGAAAAGACCAAGGATGGTTGCCTCAAGGTCGACAGTAGGAGCACCAGCGCCAGCAGTCTTTCCCGTAGTGGCATCGTTGGCCTTGTTGGCTTGAGGTAGGGCAGATGAAGGGAAGACTAATTCCAGCTTTCTCTCAAGGAGGTTTCGACGATCAACCTTGCCGCCGAGAGTGGCAGGCAGCTTGGCCAAGAACTGGTATCCGTTAGGAAGCATGTAGTAATTGAGAAGAGGCTTGACCTTTCGGTGGAGGTGAGAAACAAGAGCAACCTTTTCGCTCTCATCCGTGATGTTGGCCTTTGGGACGAGGTAGGCAATGAGCTGCTGCTCCTCAGAATCGACAGTGCGTGCAACCACGGCGATGTCAACAAGACCACCATTCTTCATGTTCTGTGATTCCTTGTAGATAACCTGTTCAACTTCTCCAAGATCGATTCGGTAGCCGCGAAGTTTGATCTGCTTGTCACCAGCAATTCGGCCGTGGAACTCGAGCTGTCCATCAGGGCGGAAGCGGCCTCGGTCACCAGTCTTGAACATTCTGTTCCATCCCTTCTTGTGGTCGTCCTCAGAAGCAAACGGATCTTCGACAAAGGACTTGGCGTTGACTTCGGGGCGATTGAGATATCCAGCGCCAACCTGAGCACCACCGACGACCAATTCGCCAATCTGGCCGAATGGGACGGGGTTGCCCTTGGTATCGAGCAGGTAGTGGCGGCAGTTATCCATGGGATATCCGATGGGAAGGCTAACAACGCCCTCCTGAGGGTAGTCAATCTTGCTGATAGAGGTCTGGACAACCAACTCAGATGGAGACCAGGTGTTGTAGACGGTGGCAGGGGTGCCCAAGTCGTAGAAAGCCTTGGCGACACGAACAGGCAAACGCTCTCCTGCAAAGTATGCGACTCTATACTTTGAGCATTTCTTGAGAGCAGCATCGTTGAATTCCATCAAGAGAGCGAATTGAGTAGGGGTGAAGTAGGTGACTGTGACATTCTCCTTTGCCATGAAGTCGGCCAGACCGGATGGGTCCTTGCGAGTCTCCCAGGAAGCGACAGAGACTGTTGCACCGGCAGTGAGGCCACCAAAGATTTGAACAATAGAAAGATCAAAGGACATCGTAGTGTGTGCAAGGAAATTATCTTTTTTAGTGAAATTATAGTCCTTGTTCAGGACGCTTAACATGGATTGGGTGTTGGATTCGTTCAACACGACGCCCTTGGGGGTGCCAGTGCTTCCCTGTTAAAGTTAGGTAAGATTAACTGCTGCTCGTTATTATATGATGTATAGTCACTTACGGAAGTGTAAATCATGTAGAATGGGTCCTCGGGTTGCCTCGCCCTGGGGTGAGCAATGGTTCGACCGACTGCCGCGGCATCTTCGATTCTGATAATCTTGGGAGCGACGATAGTCTTAGCAAGGAGGTCGGCAGCCAAGGCATCTTGTCCAGATCCGACAAGAAGGTGCTTGGCACCAGAATCGGCGAGCATAAAAGCGAGTCGGTCTTGGGCGAAGTCGGTGTCGAGGGCGACATAGCAGGATCCCGTCATCAGGGCTCCGAGCATGCCGGTGATGGCCTCGACACCTGGGAGGGCGATAAGTCCGATGCGGTCACCGGGCTTCGCCCCGGCGTCGAGGAGTTCAGAGGCGACGCTCTCCGCGTTCTCGATCAGCTGCCTGTATGTGATGCTGCGGCAGTCAGAAGTTTTTATCGCCGTGGCTTGGGGGTATTGTCTTGCAATGTGGGTAATTACATCAAGTACACTTTGTCCCTCCCACTGATTTGGCTTTGTCTCCATGTTCCAGTAGTTCTTCTTTAAAAAATCAATCTCAAGCGGTCCGCACATGTTGATCTCGTCAATCGGCTGTCGGTGGTCCTTGATGCAACTAGCGAGGAAGGCGTTGAAGTTGTCGATGAATCGCTCCATATCGGCCTCGTAGTAGAGAGCGGTAGAGTACTCAATCTTGAGGTCAAGGCTGTGTTCCGAAGTCTCAAGTGCCTCGAGCTGGATGTCGGCAGCAGTTGGGATATCATCTGACTCAATCTTCTCGACAGTGAAGTCGCAAGTCTGGTACTTGGGGACAGGGCCGTGAATCTGGTAGTTAACAGCGATCTGACCAACGGGCATGTGGCTGCTGGTCTTCTTAACGCCAGTGAGGTCGACAATGGTATCGAAAGGAACACCGTTGTGGGCCATAGCATCAAGGGCACGGTTCTTGGTAGCTTGGAAGAGTTGGTCGAATGGCACCTCGCAGTCATCTGCACAAGTATTAGCAGGCGGTTGACATACTATTTAGTCGGGGGCTTGGGGATAATCTTTTCTCGTAAGTCTTGCTTGGAGTTGAAACTTACCGTTGCATCGGACGGGAGCAAGGTTAACAAAGAAGCCCATAAGGGGCTCAGTATCAGGGTGGGGTCGGTTTCCATCGACCATTAGGAGAACAAGATCCTTCTCCTCGGTGTATCGGTAGAGGAAGGCACGGAAAGCGGCAAGGACGAAGTGGAATGGAGTACCGCTCGATTGAGCAGCAATACGCTTCATTCGAGCGAACAGCTTGGCATCCAAGTTGGCAAAGACCTTCTGTCGTCGGGGATCGCTTCGAGCAGGTCGCTCTCCCTTGGCGAAGGGAAGAACCTTGCTAGACTGAGGCAGACCCTCAAGGGTGTTGCGCCACCACTCCAGATCAGGCTTCATCAAGTCGGAAGCCAATCGAGCATTGTGCCAGAGGGTGAAGTCAACATAGTCAAACTCGGGAGAAGAAACGGTTGAGAGATCCTTTCCGGTGCGGATGGCATCGTAGAGGCCGACAAACTGATTCATCATGGGGAACAAGCTGGCACGGTCGATGGAGATGTGGTGAGTCATGCCAATCATGGCCCAGTCTTCTTCGCCAAGCTTAGCAAGAGAGTAGCTGGCAACTTCACCCTCCTCGACGTTCATCTCAATCTTGCGGTTGTAGCCGACGAAATCCTCCAAGGCCTTCTCAACATTATCCTCGGCACTCAAGTCCTTGTAGTCGACACCGAAATCCCAGTCCTCAAGAACCTCCTGGACAGCAAAATCATCACCCTCGTAGTAGGCAGTTCGGTAGGCAGGATTGCGAGCAGCCATCTCCTGCATGGTCTTCTGCAGAGCAGGGTAGTCAGGCTTGCCCTTCATGCGGAGAACAATGGGCAAGTTGAGGAAGGACTTGTCTTCAAGGAAGCTGTGGACGAACCACAGACGGGACTGGAAGGTAGACAGAGGCACAACATCAGGTCGCTGGACCTTTTCAAGCTGGCCACTAGCCATGGCGGAAATCTGGCTCTCCTCCTCGGTCTCTTCGGTCTCAGTGGAAGCCTTCTTCTCGGTCTTCTCGGTCTTTGTTTCCTTGGCGGCAGAGGTGGCGTTGATCATTCGAGCAGTCTTGGAAACAAGAGCCTGGATAGAGGCAGCACCAAGAATATCGAACAGAGCAATGTCGACCTGGACTTCCTTTCGGAACCACTTGCGGAACTCAACTGCGACGATGGAGTCGAGACCATAGGCAGAAAGCGGGTTGCTGGGCAGGATAGACTCTCGTGGGGTAGCGAGAACATTGGCAATCTTCTCCAGGAAGCCATCAAGCAAGATTTCGGTCTTCTTCTCCAAGTCGGGCTCTTCGCTGAGGATAGCCAACAGGTTCTTCGAGCTCTGAGTAGAGCTGCTGGCGCCGAAATCGTGGTTGGCATACAAGTTGTTCATGATAGGCTTGCTTGACCAGTAGACATCAGGAGTGATCAAACCAACACCAGTGATGATCTGGTGGGCGGTTTCGCCACGAGCAGACATGGGGTTGACAGACTTGTCGGCAAGCACGGCCTCTTCAAGCTGGTAGAGAAGCTCCTCTTCGTTAATGGTGTCCATACCCATGCGAAGCATGATCTTCTGGAGTTCCTCATTCTCAGCGACAACACCGACACCGCTGACGGCACCGACGTTCATGGTAGAACCGTTAAGGCCGAGCTCGCGACGGTGTCTCATGAGGGCATCAAGGAAGCAGTTGGCAGCAGAGTAGTTAGCTTGACCCTTGGATCCGACAACGCCAGCAACAGATGAGAAGCAGACAAAGAAGTCGAGATCGTTCCCAAGAGTAGCCTCGTGGAGGTTCTTGGTACCTTCAACCTTGGGCTGGCAGCATCGCAACCACTGAGCGTGGGTCATAGTCTCAAGGGGCTTGTCTTGCAAGACCATGGCAGCTTGGAAGACACCGGCGAGAGAAGAGCCAATCTGGTCAATGCATTCCTTGACATCAGCATACTTGGAAACATCCCCTCGGTAAACATTGGCCTCAACACCACGCTCGGCAAGCCAGTCAATGGTAGCCTTAGCCTCAGGCTTGTCAGCACCAGATCGAGAGAGGAAGGCAAGCTTGGTAGCTCCCTTTCGCACCATCCACTGAGAGAGTGTGCGGCCGAGACCACCAAGACCTCCGACAAGGAGGTAAGTCTTGGACTCATCGAAGAGAGTAGAGTTGCGGTAACCGCTCTTCATCACAGGTACAAGATCGTCAGCGTTGGGGATAAGAACAACCTTGCCAGTGTGCTTGCCCATCTGTAGCAGACGGAAACCCTTGATGACATCGGCGTATGAGACCTCTGCGATAGTAGCAGGAGCCCGGATTTCGCCGCTGACAAACAGATCGAAGCATTCCTTGAAGAGACGAGCACCAAGAGCCTCATTCTTTTCGAACATGGTAACGAGATCAATAGAAGCGAACATCACGTTGCGTCGGAATGGGTCCATGCCAATGCGGCTGTTCTCGTGGATATCACGCTTGCCAATCTCTAAGAATCGACCGAAGGGGGCAAGGCAGCTCCAAGAAGCGTGGAGAAGAGGACCAGCCAAGCTGTTCAAGACGACATCAACACCCTTACCGTTGGTAGCGGCCATGACGTCCTTGGCAAATGAGGCATCTCGGGAAGAGAAGATCTGGTCATCCTTGAGTCCGTACTCCTCCTTCAAGAGCCTGCGCTTCTCGGGAGAGCCAACTGTAGCGAAGACGTGAGCACCAGCGCGCTGAGCGATTTGAACAGCCATCTGACCAACACCGCCAGCGGCAGCGTGGACGAGAACGGTCTCGCCCTTGGACAGACGTCCGGTATCAGCAAGAGCATACCAGGCGGTGCAGAGGATGAGGGGCATAGCGGCAGCGTAGGCGAAGGACATGTTCTCGGGGATCTTGTAGCACCAAGAAGCAGGGTTTCGCACAATAGTCTTGTGAGCACCTTGTCCAGGGCGAAGAGCAACAGCGCGGTCACCAACCTTGAAGCCCTTAACAGCAGCACCGACCTTGGTCACGATACCAGAGCATTCGTCACCGAGTCTGAAATCCTCGATGATACCCATGCTGGCAGCAACGTCACGGAAGTTGATAGCAGATGCCTTGGTCTCAATCTCAATCTCGTTTTCTCCGAGTTGAGTGTCCATGGTCACAACATCCTCGCCAAAGTAGAGGGTCTCGAGCAAGCCGACCTTGCCAATCCTAAGTGCAAGGGGGTTCCTCTCAGCAGGTGTACCAAGAGGCTCAAGGTGAGACTCCTGGTTGGGGCCATTTCGGAGCTTGCTGTTGCGGTCATCATCAGCCTCAATTCGTGGAATGTGCATGACGCCGTTGCGTTCGGAAATCTCGTCTTCGGCGATGCGGCTATCAAGGAGACGGAGAATGTTCCCGGCAACAGATTGAGCAGTGGAGTGGCGACCAAAGTCGAATGAAACCACACGGATGCTGTCATTCTCAGATCGGGCTGTGCGAGTCAAACCGATGTACATGGCGTTATCGGGGCGGTCAGCTTCCATAGTGGCGGCTTCGGTAGGCCAGACAACGTTCTTCTGGAGAGAGATGAGAAGGCTCTGAGCACCCTTGAAAACAGTTTCATCAGAGGCAAACTCGTCCAGGCCAGCGAGGACAATAATGTTCTCAGCTAATTGAGAAGCCCCAGTAGCAACGATCTCGGCGAAGGTAGTAGTGGTGATTCTGCCATTATAAGCAGACCGGATCTCGCTGAGGATGGTGGCGACACGAGAAGAAGGCCTGCTGGCGGGAACGACGACGGACAGCTCAGCATCAGGAACAAAAGGCTCGGTAGCCTTCTTGAGAGCAGTGAAAAGGGGGCTGGAGAATAGCTCAACGAGGTCATCGGGAGTAGTTCCCTTCTCGCCATCGAAGATGATACGACCGCCCTCCTTCATGTAAGAAGCAGCATCAACTCCAGTCTCACTAACGACAACGAGGTCATAAGAGTCAACCTTGGGCTCAGCGACATCGACAAGGCCCTCAGATGATGAGATAAGTTCAGAGAACTCTTCCTCAAGGTTCTTTCCATTCAGAGACCAAGCATCAAGCTTAGCGAATCGTCGTCGCTCACTCTTGTCAACACCAAGATCGCGGAGAACCTGCTTAGTGCGAGCAATGTCGGAAGTAACATGCAGAATCTTGGTGTTAGGGAACTGGTGGGCGAAGATGTCGACAATGCTGGAGATAGTCTTGCCCTTGACGCTGGTGAGCATGTCGAAAGATGGCTGCCAACGCTGCTTGTAGAAGAGAGTGCGGGGTCCCTGTCCCTCAGGAGCTTCACGTCCAAGAGAGGTGACTTCCAAACCGGTAATCTCCATGATGAGCTCACCCTGCTCGTTCTGCATGATCATGTCGTTGATAGCGACACGAGGAGAGGGAAGCTTGGTGAAGGAACCAACCGACAAGTTTTTGACATCGCGAGTGTCTCGCCAGTCAACAAACTGGCCAGAAATCTTGAGAGAGCGGAAGAAAGATGGGACATATGGCTCATCAAGAGGTCGTCCAAGGCGTTGCTCGACAGCGTGGAAGATGACATGGAAGAAGGAATCCAGCAGGGTTGGGTGCAGGACTGTCTCATCGCCGTTGTCAGAGGGGAGAGCGCTAGGATCGAACACAAGATCCGAGACCGAGAAACCCTCACCACTCTCAACAGTGCCCTTTAGGAGACGGAACTTCTCGCCGTAAGTGAGTCCAAGAGCTGCCAAGTTCTTGTAGAAGGTAGTAGCAGGCATGGAACGGTTGGTCTTCTTGCGGAGCTCAGTGAATGCGGTACCCTCGGGGTAGAAGCCAGTATATTCAAGAGGCTGGCTCTCTCCCTTTTCAAGGCTAATAGTACCGTGGCAGTGGCTAGTGCAGTTGGAGTTCTCGTCGTATGAGAAAACCTTGAACTCGTACCAAGTGTCGGAGTGGCTCTTGGAAGACAGAGTAACAGGCTTGAGCTCGAGAAGGATTTCAACACCCTCATCATTGTTGGGAACAATAAGGGCGTTCTTGATAACAATATCCTTCAGGTGAATGTTCTTCACGGTCTCGACCTCCTCGGTGCGAAGTACAGCCTCAATAGCCATGCTGATGTAACCAGCACCAGGGAAAACAATCTTGTTTTCAACAACGTGCTCGTTGAGCCAAGGAAGCTCGCTAAGACGGAGATAGTTGCGGAATCGAGGGTGCTTGGCAACTGAACCGGCAACACGGTGACCCAGTGTGCAGTGGCGGAAGGGTCGAGATCGGTGCTCCTTGATGAAGCGAGTCTCAGCCCAGTAGCGTCGGTGCTCCCAGGTGTAAGTAGGGAGATCCTCAAGCTTAGCGCCGGTAGGAGTCTTGACCAAGGAGCCGTCCAAGGCCTGGCTGAGGTTCTGGTTGGCAGTAATGAGATCAACAGGATAGCCCAAGCTAAAGAGGGTACCAGCCATGTTGAGGAGACCCTCAAAGTCTGGAACTCCACGAGTAAGAGATCCGATGTAAGGGAGGTCAATCTTCAGAGACTGGAGAGTCTGTCGAGCGGGTCCCTTGAGAGCAGGGTGAGGTCCAATCTCAACAAGAACGTCAATGTTCTGGTCATCCTGCTCATCAAGCACGATACCGGACAAGGCATCGGAGAAGCGAACAGCTTGGACCATGTTAGCGGCCCAATAAGAAGCACCCATCTTCTCATGGTCGGCAACTCGGGAAGTAACACTGGAGAACATGCGGCACTTGGCTGGCTGAGTCTTGAAGCCGGCATTGCTCTTCAGGGCATTCTCGTAGGCAGGAGCCAGAGGGAACATGTGGTGAGAGTGGAAAGCCTGCTTGACGATGAGTTGGCGAACAAAGACCTTCTTCTCAGTAAGCTTCTCCTTCAATTCCAAGATGGCATCCTCATCACCAGAGACAGTCATAGTAGAAGGACTGTTGACTGCAGCAATGGTCAAGCGGCCTTTGTAAGGCTTGAGCTCTTCCAAGCACTTCTGCTCAGGCAAACCAACAGCCATCATGCCACCAGGAACGCCACCATCCTGGCTAGCAGACATGTAGCGACCACGATAGTAGGCAGCGAGAAGAGCATTCTCAAAGGAGAGGATACCAGCGGCATAGGCAGCACCCATCTCACCAGAAGAATGACCAACAACAGCGGAAGGCTTGATGCCCCAGGATTCCATCAAATCAATGAGGGCAAGCTGGAGAGCAGTGCAGATGGTCTGAGAGTAAAGGGTCTGTCCCAGGAGACTGGTCTCCTTGGTCTTGTTCAATTCTGCAATGATGGAGAAGTCAGGAGCGTCGGGGAGAGCCTTGAGAATAGCGTCACATCGTTGAAGACTCTGTCGGAAGTGAGGGCATTCCTCGATGAGCTGACGGCCCATAGCATGCCACTGAGCACCCTGACCAGTAAAGACGAAACCAAGACGAGGGACGGTGTTCTTGGCCGCAGTCCATGGGGCAGCAGGTCGAGGAGTGCTGAGCTGCTCAACCAAAGCAGCAGAGTCATTGGCAACAACGAATGAGCGCTGCTGATGCATAGTGCGGCGAGGGTTGGACAAGCTGTAAGCAAGGTCTGCAATGCTGATATCCTCAGAAGCCTCGAGGTACTTGGCCAAAGCCTCCTCGGACAGCTCGCCAGCCTTGGGAGAGTGAGAGGTGAGGGGAACAAGGTAAGGTCGAGCATGAACTCCGTTGGCAATGGGTTCAATAACCTTGACTTCAGGGATAGCTTCATCCTGAGGGTATTCTTCAAGGACGACGTGCGCATTGGTGCCACCATATCCGAAAGAGTTGATGCTGGCCCTTCGGGCAACGCCCTCGGGAACCTTCCACTCAATCATCTTGGTGGGAACGGCAATCTTCCAGTTCTCAAAGTCGATCTTGGGGTTGGGGGTCTTGAAGTGCATGTTGGGCGGGATGATGCCCTTCTGAAGAGCCAAGGTTGTCTTGATGACACCAGCGAGGCCAGAAGCACCTTCAAGATGGCCAATGTTGGTCTTGACTGAGCCGACATACAAAGGCTGCTCACGTCCAGGCGCGAAAACTGCACCAATAGAACGAGTCTCGAGAGGGTCACCAGCAGCAGTACCAGTTCCGTGAGCCTCAAAGTACTGAGTGTCCTTGGGATCGAGGCCAGCCTTCTCGTAGGTGGATCGAATAAGTGCCTCCTGGGCATAAGAGTTGGGAAGAGTAATACCGTTCTTCTTTCCATCGTGGTTGGATCCAGTGGCGCGAACAATAGCGCGAATGTGATCACCGTGAGAAATGGCATCGCTCTTACGCTTAAGAATAGCGCAGGCAATACCTTCACCACGAACATAACCGCTTCCAGAAGCGTCAAAGGCAGCGCAGCGGCCATTAGTGGACAACATACCAAGATCAGTCATGGTGACGAAGATGTTGCTGTCGTAGTGAAGAGAAGAACCGACAACGATGGAGATGTCAGCCTCGCCATTCTGCAAGGTCTGATTTCCAAGGTGGAAACCGACAAGAGAGGAGGAGCAAGCAGTGTCAATGGTCACACTGGTTCCGTGAAGATCGTAAAAGTACGAAATTCTGTTGCTGAGGATGGAATCACCAGTACCAGTGACCGTGTACTTGGGGTAGTACTCAAGGTCCTTGGTAACCATCGCGTTATAATCATTGGTGAAGCTACCACAGAAGACCGAGGTCATAGTACCTCGGATTTCCTGGAGAGTAATGCCGGCATTCTCAAGAGCTTCGTAGACAACTTCTAGGAGAAGTCGCTGCTGAGGGTCCATAGCCTCAGCTTCCTTTCCAGAAATGCCAAAGAAACCGGCATCAAAGTTGCCAATATCCTGGTCAAGGAAGTAGCCATAACGGGCATTGGTCTGACATTATTGTTAGCAGTTGGTCTCTGAGTTCAAGCATATTATGGCTGCTTACCGTGCCCTTATGGGTAGGCTCAGGGTGGAAGAAGCTGTCCACCTTGAGTCTATCCTCAGGCATCTTTCGCTGAACATCGCGTTGGGCGGCAATGCTCTCCCAGAGCCTGCTAGGAGTGTTGGCGCCCGGAACTCGGCAAGCAACACCGACAATGACACTAGGGTCGGAGGCGGGCGTGTTGGTTTGAGGAGCCATGGTGATCAAGTGTTAAGTCTAAAGAGTTGTTGATACAGAGTCAAATGAAATTTGATAAAGTCGAAATCGTGCACTTTGGGTGCCGAGTTATAGTGTTCGACGTATGTCTAAAAGTTAAAGGCGTTGACTATCGTTGTCAGGGAAGAATTGCTTCTTCCTAAGGTTGATGTCAAAGGCTGATTGATATAAGAGATTTGTTTGCAGATGAGGAAAGATTCTGGATCTTCCTAAGAGAGATGACTGAAAAGAGCAAGAAAAAAAACAAAGAGACTGAGCGAAGACTGAGCGAAAACTGAGCTGAACTGGAGACTGTGTCACACAGAAGAAGAAAGAAACCTTCAACTTCGAGGAAGGGGAGCTTTTGTATAAAGATTTCTGAAGTTGTGGAGCCATGTTCTTGATGGCCTTTGGATATCATCCACCGGCCCAAGGTTCGGTGCAAAGGCCATGGTTCGAGCAATTCCGTGATGACAGCTCCGGTGCACTACGGAGGGCCTTCTAGACCATAGTTGACGATGACGACCGTCACCGTACGGCTCCGGAATGGGATTCATGGTGTTTTGCGCCTGAAACAAACCCTACATACAGGAGATGATCTGAGCATGGCCAGCCACGTTGGACGGCGGACGCCATGGCAGACCGCGAACTACTAAGCAGGGTCGAACGGCCCAGCACAGGCCAGGGACGGGGCTTCACATGGCCGTGAGCCCCGCAGCGCATCGATTCATGACAGGGGAACCGCAGCGATGGATTTTGGCGGGTCGAAGAGTGGAGGAGATCCTGGCAGAAGGAAGAGATGGTGGGCTTTTGCTGTAGGCGAGGTAACTTAGTAAGCCTCAAGCAGGAAAATTCAAAGGTACATTGAGGGACTCGAGGAACTTCAAGGTCGAAGTACCCGCGCTTGACCTCTTTTGAACCTGAAACGCGGGAGGGCAGAAGACGATTGGCCAGATGTATGACCCAAGATCCATGCCGCATTAGAGCCATAATCGCGAGATCTGCCATGATAACCACACACCTCCTCCATGAACAAGCCTCCAAGCATGGGCCTCTAAACTTGCTGGCTTCATGTACGCTTTTGCAACCGGCCTACCAAGTTCCCATTTGAAAACGGAAAATCGTATATAGAAAACTGCAATGATCTGTAAACACGGCTCTCGCATAGCTCACTATGAGTTTTTTGGGTTGCAATTACCACGATATTCCACGTGTTTGGTTGCATGAAGCATGGGCAGTCCATGCGTGTACCTCAAGGCTAGAATCAAGGCTTCCGTAAGTGCCCTGTACCCGGCTCATGCACATTCCGAGCGCGACCTTGGCCTCGAGTAGGAGAGCAAAGATGAATAGCCTGTAGAGAGGATACTGTTAATCACGTAGTAATACTATACTAACAAGCGCCACCACGTGTTAGAGGGCAAGATGACAACACCATCCCATGCAGTCACCGAGACACCTTGGTGGCATTGCGCATTGCCGGCGCGAGGCAGAGTTCCATCCATCAGAATATGAGCTGATGCATGAATGCCGCGAACCAATCCCTTTCGATACACGTTAGAGACACCGGTAAGTTTGGTCTCGATGCATTCGACAGTCTGCTTGGCGATGGTCAGCTAACAACATCCCTTGTTTATGCTGTTGGACGCAAGCTTTTTGGAAACGACATGGTATTGTTGGTTATTTCCGCAATCAACAGGATCGAAATGTCGTAAATCACCGTGATTTCCGCATCATCATCATCATCCGTCGCCCTGAAACGGATATTTGATAAAGTTGCAATTTTGCCTCACGGAGGCAACCTTCTCGATGAGATGCTGGCACACGACCTCAGCCAGCTGCATGGCCCAGCTCAAGACTCAACCTTCAGGCTACTGCGCGCATAAAGCTCCGGAAAGCCTCTAGCTAAATTTGTAACGTCAAGACACCACCAAAACACATGGAAGCCATGCAGAAGCCCAAATAGAAGCCCGCTAAAGCATGCCTTGCGCACATCAAAAGCGTGGCAACCTGGTTGTGAACGAGTATGTGGATGTCAATGCGTGCCGCTCATTGGCCAGTGACACGAAGAGACAAGCGCATCCGCTACCAGACGGACGTTTCTTGCATGAAGTGGTGTAAAATGTTGAGATCACCGATACAATCTGACCTTTTCTTGTTACCCTAAACGTATTAGAGATGGTTCCTGGCTACAATATGAGCCAGTTTCATCTAGTAAGACTGGAGCTGTGGAATTTCAAGTCAAATTAATTGCCACGTGAGAGTAATACCGCGATTGATTGTTCTCTGTTAAGGTCGATGGATATCGAGCTTGCCAGCATGCCACGAGGCGCTGATGCATGAAGGTCCCTGGCAGCCACCATCATGATTGGCATATGACGATCGCGTGGCTTGCTTATCTGCCCTGCCCAGACTGGCGATGCGACATTTGCCAGCACCTAAAAAGGGTAGGGAAATGTTTAAATCAGTCGGCGTCAATTTCAGGCCGTGACCTGTCGAGAAAAAAATGCTGTGAATGAGAATTGATGCTAAACGCCACAGTCGGACATAAACCATCGCCCTGTACGGAGTAGATGCTCAGCAGGCAACATTACTGCAACTGTAAGGAATGATGAGAGAGTATGAGCTGGCAAATTCCAGGTAAAATCCTGGTCTTGGATCGGTCAGAGACCGACGCCCAGGGCCAAAATAAGAATGTGGATCTGTCTATCCTTGCCCACACCCGAGATGTTCGTGCAGGGAAAAACAGCCAGAGTGTGATGCCATTTGAGATTGAGATGGAGGGGACTCGTTTCAGCCTAATTGATACTCACACTGGCTGTTTGGCGTCTTCTACAACAGCGTATAGCAGACCGTTAGTGACTCTACATGTCCAAAGGAGGTGCTATTTTTCATCTCATTAGTTGGACAAAGGGGACGCCATGGGCGATGATCGATAGAAGGGCGAATGAGAGCCGCGACAGCGTCAAAGTCTGTTCTAATTGACCGAGTTCATTAAATTGTGATAGGGTAGGTTGACGCCGCATTGTTGGGGCACAGTAAGAGAACTTTTGGGAGGCGTCTTACTGGTGCAAGCAACATGAAGTGCATGCAGTCTGCGCCTTGTGAGCGGCGGCTCGCTTGTCGATCGAATGAAAAGCTGAGATAAGAGGCTTCCAAAACAGGTAACTCTTTGCCCTGTACCCTATATTCTGTACAAAAGCGAAAGAGAAGAAAAATAGGATGGATTCAGGGCGTGGTACGGGAACAATCTCTTCAGGGACCATTGCATGTGCGGCGCAGCAGAGGAATATTGGGTTGAGTTGAGTTGAGTTGACAAAGCACCCGACCCGAGAACGAGGAAGTGCTAGGTACTGGGTACCTACCCTTGGTAGCGGGAACTGTCAAAGTGGCCGCTTCGTCCGTGCAGTGCTCTTGCCGATGCGAGCTGGAAGCAGGGAGTGGCTCCTGCCTTTTGCTGCTCCTGCCAAATGTGGCTGATTATGGCTTATTGACCCTTAACCAGCCACACCTTATCAATGAAGACACCATCTCCTCCAGCACCACCACTAACAGACAGTCCACCACCACCGCAAAGTCCACATTTAGAACTTCTCCAACGGCGCCGGGCTCTGCCAAAGATAGGGAATTAACAGACACCCCCCATCTTCTCTCATTTCCTCACGCTTCTCTCACGCACCTCATAGCTAATCCAATCTACCCGAGAGCCGCTGATGATGACCGCACATACAAGCAGATAGCAGTTGCGGCACTCAATCTCGCACCATTCGGTACTGTCAGGACAGTGTCCCCTTCTCAGCCACCACCATTTTCATCCCATCGCACATCAAGACATCAATCAACACAGTGCGATCTCCACCCACCCTATCCTGGTGATCCCATCCTCCCACTCAACACTCTTCCCCTCCCATCATCCCCTGCTCTCCCCCTTCCCCGACCCCTCAGCTGAAGCATGCATTGACAACGCATATCCATGTATGCTATTTTACTTACGCGAAAGAATATGGGGTAATAGTTCTCCAAAGATCTGCAGCTTTCTATCTCTGTGGAGAGTAGCGCTACTTCCACCACCATCATAATTTGCTTCTATTCCAAGGAAAACGACGTACCGCCCATGGTTAGATTACGTCTGGTGACGCATCTTTGCGCTGAAAATCATACCGGAATTGGAGTTCATGATAACCTCTTTGCAGAAAACCTTGCCCACTTTCCCTTGTGTGGGACCCATCCTAACGCTACGGCCTACAGGGCTCATCTTTGCAGCTCGTATTATCGAATCAATGCTTATTTTATTGACAAATCCATGAAATGAACCTAATCATATAGAAAACATCGGCTCTTATCGGCGGCGCAATCCTTTGTACAATTCCCCTCTGTTGCTGATCACGAACTCTCGTATGGATGCATCGTCATCTACGGTCATGAAACATAATGAGAGTGGATAGCCAGTCCATATCCGAGCCAGCCGAGTGTCATCAACCGCGCCAAAGGCATCGCGGCAGAGAATGGTCCGTCTACCGCGTCTCATCGGTAACACATTCCCGCCGATCTCAGTGTTGCCGTCAAGTTGCTATGCGCACTACAGCGGATATTGTGCATCCCGGAGGAATATGGTAACAGTCTATGAGGGAGTCCACGCGTATACCCCCTCTCCCCTTCCTCTATCACTTACCATTTAATCTCGGCCCCGAACTTGTCCCGTAGAATAGAATCATATGGCCCTAGAGTTCTGGTTATGCCTGATTTAGCATGTTGGGATCGAGAGGTTTCATCGGTGCATGAGCATGCGCGACGGCATGATTGACGCTGGACCCGAATCATGTTAGACATGAGAGGGTAGCATTGTGTGCGGATGTTTTGTCTTGAAGTCGGATCCTTCTGTTGGTCCCTGTATTTTGCTTGAACTCTACCATTGATTACGATATGCTGCCCTATGAGAAATCTTATCGAGCACTTGCTATTACAACCAATAGCCGCTGGCTTGCTACGAGCTGGCTGGTGCAAATGTACGCTACCGTATCCTGCGTATAACATACATATTATAAAATCATAACCCTCAGTTCTGACATCAGTAAGCCTTTCAAGCCATCGCCGACTCTCTGGCCGACGTCTTACCTTATGGGATTGAGCTTGCAGCACACGATACTCAGCGTTGCAGAGCCAAGACCAGCCCGCTCGATCCTCTCTACCTTAATTAGGTATCGAGGACTAGGCTCCCCTTGCTTGTCCAAGGTGTGGTCCATGCTTGGGCTTTTTGCTACGGGGACACCCCGAACCCTCCATCGATGACGCCGTTTTGCTGGGGCACGGCACGATCTGCCGCAAAGAGGCGAGAGCAAAAGCCGCCGCCGCCCGTGGCATGCTTAACAACTCAAATGTCTGCCGTGATTGTTGGGCTTGAAGGGCGTTGGTTCAGCGACAAGTTTTCGGACCCTATGCAGCGTCATGCATCAAAAACTTTTTTTTTTTTTTGCAACGATAAGGGCAATTAAATTACTCTAGCGAGATAAACAAGGTGACGTGCTGCAAGGGTTCTAAGCTGTTTACGATGATGCCGGTTTCAAGGTTCTGAAAGACACCCACCACTACCCCGCGTGTATGCATGGATTGATCCAATGCTACGATAACCACACCACATGGCCCTGGAACTCAGCAGGAATATGAGCCAATTCATCTACCTCAGAACCGTAAATTCCGGTGTGTGTCTGTGTCGGAATGTCTGAAGTGACAAATGATAAGCAGCCTCGTCCGTTTCATGTGTGTGCCTGGCCTGAAACTACCGCAGGTGTCTTGGCGATGGAGGTTGGGAGGAATGGAGAGTTCCAAGTATGGAAAAAAAAAACACCAGATTTTTAGGGCCCTTTCGGCGTCACTACACGGAGAGGGGGAAACGGTCCAGAGTTTGTTGGGCGAACAATTGCTTGGAGTTGAGTAACGTCGAGGCATTTTTTCATGAATTTTATTACTTTGGCTGTAGCTGTGGCGGCGGCGGTAGCAGCAGTAGCAGCAGCAGCAGTAGTAGTAGCAGTAGCAGCATTCATCAACCATTGACTGCATTGATTGCATCTGTAATTTTCTTGCCTAGACAATACTAGGTAGGTACTCAACTTCCCCCACGTGCACAGCGCGCTGCAAACTGGGTGCGTCAGTGAATCTAGATGCGACCCAAAGGAAAGCCCCTGTCATGCTCACACAGACATCGGATCCTCCAAGAGATCCCTTACAGAAGCGACAGAGAGAGAGACAAGATACGTACCCGACCAAGACCGTGGGGTGGGTAAGGAAGTGTCCCACTGTCTCAGACCATCCCGCGTGAGGGGGGCATTCCAACCTCCAACCAACAACACACTAATAATGTGTTGACTTCTCTACCTCTCTCTCTTTGTGCCGATTCCCCTTGCTTCCGGCGGGTCGTTCCTAGTTGAATTTATTGGGCCATTCAACTCGGTACTTGTAAGGATAATTATATCAAATCACAGAGCAAGCTTCTGGTACCGGCGTCCCTTTGTGGTGGGGAGCCTCGAACAAGGTCTTTGGCGACGCCACGCCGGGTTCAAATTCATCTGGGCTTGGGGCTACTCCAACGGCGCCGCCTTTGATCGTGCAAAAAAAAAAAAGAAAGAGAAAAGAAAGATTAGTCATGGAGCAAAGTGTCACCGTGTTTACTTGCTAAGTTACGGCAAGTCTTATTTTTAAACACACAAGGAGAGAGAAAAAAAGAACTCATCAACTTACATTGCGATTGTTGTTGCTGTTTCTCCCCCCTCCGCTTCTGAGCGTCAAGAGGAGAGGGGGAAAAAAGTATGCCTTGCCTGAATGAACGATGTCGACAAGCTTTGGGCCGGTCTTTTTGACGATCATGTACTTTGATCTCGTATCATACAAGAACAGCTTTTTTTCTTTCTCTTTCTTTACTCTGTAAAGGCGACTGACTGTACTACGTAATATGAAGTGTGTTTTCTTGGTTTGGGGCCATGGATGGGATGGGATGGGATGGTCTCCTTGTGGGAATACCCAAGATAGATCTCTCAGAGGCTCCCCCCCGCAGATTGAATGAGTGAATGAGGTGTGCTTCCTTCGCCTCTGCGCTAATCTCTGCAAGCCACCATTCCTTCTACCCAGACAGTCATCATCGTACGACTAAGCTCTCTATGGAAGGGCGCTGGTAGTTGCCCCAGAGGAGAGGGGAGGAGATGGCACAAAATACCCATGGATACTATTTTTTTTATAAATGGGCATGTTATAGGCCTGTTAATTAAAATGCTCGCTCAACCCAGCGTTTGGAATCAGCTCTCTCTCTCTCTCTCTCTGTGAACGGACAAGGTAGTAAACCATAGTGTGTGTGCATATGGATGCTTGTATGGATGCTTGTATGGATGTATATAGGTAGATGGGCTTGGCAACTTTGCAAAGAATAGAAACAAATCGCATGCTTTTCCCCATTTTGCCAACCCTGCCTGCTTGCCCCCCCTCCAGCATCGCCATCGCCATCCACTAAGTGAAATGATCAACCACACTGGTACCCGTATAGGGTAATTTAATGTTCTTTATATGGAACTTGGCGTCAGGTGCAGGCTGGCCCAATCCTAAATTTCTCGAATGGATATTCTTCAAAGGCTAGCTCTGCCCTGTTTTTCTTGTTATTGCAAGTACCCACTCAGCACAGCTTCCGGGGAGGGTCTGTTGTGGAATGGACTCCAATCAATGAAGATTTCACCTTGCCTCTCTCTCGCATGGTTTCCAGCCTTGATTTTTCTTGTTTGGTTTGCTTCACTTTTTGGGATGATATTTTCACGACGAGATACTTGATGATTGAAGTGAATATTTCCTTTTTTTTTTTTTTTGTATTCATAAGATTTCCATGTTTCATTTCGTAAAATGTGATTTAACATACAGAGGAAGAATATCCCTTCTCAAATACACAGGCCGTCAAAGTGATTCCCGCCTAAAAAAAGAGAATATGCCAAAGACAAATAATAGAAATCTATGCCGGAGAGAGAAAAAAAAGGAAATGGGAATGCCGCTCATACAGAAAGAAAAAAACAATAACAAGAATAGATCTGCTCCTTTTTTCTTCACAAAAAAGCACCAGTAATGAAAGGATCGTGAGAAAATAATAAAAAAGGACTAGAGAGCAGGGGAGGATTCAGCAGTGCCACCTCCATACCGTGGACCCTCTGTTCCTCTCATGGTGGACCTCATGCCCACGTTGTATCATCAACCAGACACATTTTGCGCTCTAATAAAAGAAAGAAAAAAAATGTAAATAAAAATAAATAAAAAACATGGGCTTGCCAAAAAAAAGTCCCGCCTCCCTCTGTGCCAAGTTTGGACTCCGTCAAAAACGCCAAAAAAGCAAACCAAAACAGCCTGCGTAGGGAAAATGTGTATCCGGTTAAAAATAATAAAAAAAGACAACAACACCAGAGCGTCATCTAGAGAGAGGGTTAAAAAAAATACCCGACGCTAATTGGTAAGTAAAAAAAGGTGATGATTATTTTTGTTTTTTTCTTCTTCCTGGGCTGCAATGTAACTGTGACGAATGAGGCTGGTTGGAGTGCCAAGCTTTGTTTGGTCGGACGGTGTGTCTATTGACCACTTACACGGTCGATCCCCAATGGAATACGACCAGTGCGACACAAGCACATGCAAGCCCTGTAATGGGAGATGGACCCATGGATTGCCTTCCAACCAGGCTCCAAGGCTTCTTCTCCTCTCTCCCTCCCAAGAGAGCAAAAGGGTGGGGGCGAAAAAAACCTTCTGGTTCAAGCCCTCTTGTTATTGTGGTGGTGGCCAGTCTCAAAGTAATACAGGACAGAATCCATGTCGGACACACCCGCCGTTGCTGCCGCCGCCGCCGCTGTCGCATCTGCACCCATGTCTGGCCACTCCCACTGCACGCCTGCCATTGGACCTGCAATGTCAAAGTCCATGGCGTTGGGCAACTGAGGGAACCAGGCGTTCTGCATGTCCACCAGCTCGGAGACGCTGAGATGCTCCCCTGTGGCACCAAGGATAGAAGGGTCAAGCACGCCAAACATCTCATCTGCGTTCCATTCCGGCTTCTGCAGGTCGTCGGGAGAGCTGAACGGATGCGTTCCTGTTGAGGAAGCTGTGTCCGAGGAGGCCATCCTTGACGGTAACGATGATGGTAATGTCGTAGTATCCATTGGCGACACAAAGGACCCTGTGGACTCGGCGACAGCTGTTGTGGCTTGTGATAGGTGGTCTGAATCTGCAGACGAAATGATTGGAGGGGAGTGAGGCATCGACATGCCGCCACGCATGTGGTCGGGCGATGAGGCTGCTGACGAGTTGGACCCTGATCGATTGCCAAAGGCCCGCAGGCAAGCCTTGATGTGCTTCCTAATTACTCGCAAGGATTTGCCCTGTGTGAGGAAGTCATGCTGGCTCATTTCGTAGAGTTTGCTTGAGAGCACCTCCAGTCTGCCCTCGTAGGCGTGGATCATGGGCATGTCCATCAACAAGGCACCCATCCTTCTCTTAGTGTGGATGAAGCTCAGTGCGCGGGCACACGTGTCGAGCGCTAGGCAGAAGACATCGGGGAACGACGATCGCAAGGACGGTGTAAGGCTGTACAGGTCTTGTGGCTGGTCAGAAATGGAAGCAAAAATGTGCAGGATTTCTTGCGTAGATGAGCAGAATCGTTCAATCGTCTCGGCGGGGAGGCCTTCGTCGGGCTGGCCCTGGGGAATGACTGGGAAGAGGAAATGGATGGCCATGGTGTGGTACACAGCCAGGACCAAGTTCCTGGATGAGACCTCTGTGACCTGTCTGTTAAGGATGTGAATGCTCTCCATGAGAACTCTGTTAATCTCACGGCAGACGGCCGGGATGTCTTGTGATGGCTTTCCTTGCTGGAGTCGTTGCAAAGCCAAGAGAGGCGCTTCCTGCCAGTAATTGGTCGAGGGCGATTCCATGGAATCTCCATCTGATGGGTAAAGTGCATAGATGTAAGCGATGACGCTGGAAATATGCGCCAATGGCCACATCTCTCGGATGACGGCCTTTTGCTTCTGAAGCGTGCTGATGTTTTCCGATACGAGATCCAGCTGAATGATGACGGATGAGGCATCGGTGACGGGAAGGAAGATGGAGGTTAATGATGTGGGTAGAAGGGCAGAGAAATGACCATTGCCCATTTGAATGAATGCCCAGAGGCTCAGGGAGTAAGTGGTCCAGTAGAGGTAGGCGACGATTTCCTTTTCTACGTCAAAGACGTCGATGCCATTGATGCGACTGGAAGTCATGGGAGCAGCAGTGCTGGAGATTTGTTCCTTGATCTCTGTTGCTATCCGTCCAGAGAGGCCAATGTAGCAGGTAGCTCGGCGGATTTGGAATGAGCAAAGTGCGTTCCAGGCAAGGAGCATGAGAGCCTGTGCTGTAGAGATGCCGCTGAAGATTCTGGTCGAGATGCCGCTGCACATTCTAGCCGATGCATCTGCGGAGCCGCCGTTTTGGGAGTGGGGGTTGGGTCGGAGGGCTCGTGTCCGGAGTTGAGCTGTCGCCCAGCGGAGCAGGACGTGGCCCCGGGCAACGGCGACCTCGTCCCCGATGCTGAAGTTTGCATCGGCAAGCATGGTAGCCAAGAGGATCTCGTCATGGGTTGCATCACGGATTTCTCGAAGGAGCAATGTCTTGGAGACGAGGAATGAAAGCGGGTGCACCGAGAACCATACGTCAATTAGCTGTGTCTGCTGTCTCTGGTTGTACTCGGAAAGAGGGTTGCCGCTGGGGGGAGCATTGTCGAACATGGTCTGTGTCTCGTCGTTAACCAAGCCGGAGAGGAAGAAGCGAGCACCGCCGTCCTCGACATGGTGGCAGCCCAAGGAGCCGAATTGGTCTGTGACCAAGCCGACCAGGTCGTGCGTCAAGAGCGACAAGATGCCCGTGTACTTGACATTCTTGGGGGCAAACTTGGCGGCCATGCCCTCAGAGCGCTCTCGGACCGAGTTTTGCACGGATCGGTTGTAGGAGGAGATGCGTTCTTGCCACGGGCTGGATCGTGGACCGGAATCTGTAGAGAAGTTTTCATAAAACTTTTGCTCAAGAGCTCGGGCAACATTATCGCCCTCCTCAATGGGCATTGGGTCTTCGGGGATGGTGCCTACTGGGCTGCCGTTGGGTGATCCGGCAGTTGATGATCGTTGTCTGGATCCTGGGTTATACTCCCCACGCAAAGCAGCAGCATCGGGCCTGGAGCTGTCCTGGCTGATGGACCGGGCCTTGGGTCGGGGAGGTTCAAAGTCGTAGATGCAATCAGCTCCTTGTCTTCGGCAGGCCTCGCAGATGGTCTCGTTGGAGCACTTGATTTTCCTGGCGCGGCAAAAGGCACAAGAACGCCTCAATGGATGCTTGGACGCCATGTTGCTATGTGTGTGTGAATATGTGCGTGTGAAATTAGGTATGAGTATGAAGTGTAGAGTGCCAGCCTCGAGTTGACTGTCTGTATGAGTGACAGCTGTGCTGGAGAGGAAGAGGCTTGACCAGGGGCTAGCTTAAGCCGACAGGTCCCTCATGTAGGTACTGAGCAAAGGGGGGAAAAAAATAATGGAACAAGAGTAGAGAAGAATGAAATAAAAAGGAACAAACGAAAGCGAACCAGACCCCAAATGCAGGTTGTATGCAAAGGAAAATGGGGAAAAGACCCTGGGAGTTTGGCCCTGATATTTAAAAACAAACTCTTATGCTTCTTGTATGCTCGATGGCTCAATGCACCCATTGGATTGTCTTCTTCTCATGATGGGGCGCGCCATGGAATTGAAGTAGTCCTCGAGCCCAGTGAGCGTCGCACTGTCTGACGGCACAAGGCCTTTCCATTCGAATGGAGGAATGCTCCCCAGCATGGCCACGAGGCAGGACTACCCTTGCCTCGAACTGTGACGCTGTACGGCAACCCACTATCGACGTCGACACCCTCAAGCTTGAGCCCACGATGCACGCCTGGCACGCCGCCTGGCACACACATGCACACACATGCACACACACATTGTACACACACATACACTGAGCACGCCTCCGAAGCCCCTCGAGTTGTGATTAGCGCATCCCATGGACAGGGGGTCGATGGAAGCCATGGAAAGGCTAAAGCAGAGGTACTTCCGTCGAAACATGGGGAAAGTACCCGGAGAGTCTCTCAAGTTGTCCCTGGAATCCTTCTCGGAGGTGAAAGATGGGCGAGTCTTTGCAGGGGGTTTGTCCAAGTTGACGGTGGGTGAGTGGGTGGGTGGGGGTGGGAGGTGTGTCTTCCCCCTGGCGTTCGAGAATGTCTCACACACCCAAAAACACACAAACCCCCTGTCAGCCCCATGTCGATGTCGATATCATCTACACACCCTCATGCACCCTTACGCATCAGTGGGCTCTTTGGTACAGCCACCCTCTCGCATCTGCCGTGAGTTGAAGGGCACTTGGGGCACTGTCAGTTGAGCATGATGAATGGTAACTCGTGTGGAAATACGGCAACCCTAGCGGATCTCGATCTTTTTTGTTGGATGCGCACTCGAAACAATGTTTTAGCAGAGAGGATTCGTTGGTCTGGTTGATCAACACAGCCCATTTTCTTTTTTTTTCTTCTTTTCTTTCTTTTCGCGCCTATTCTTCTTCTCCCTTCTACCTAATTTACGTACAAATACTTGCAAATGCCAAATACCGCAAATCCTTCATAGGCAACTCGGTAAGGTCGGTTTCACAATCTGTAAGGTAAATTACTTTACCATGTAAAAGCTATTGGATGCACGCACATACGCATGCATGTCGTCTTCTGACTATTATTATTATTGTTGTTGTTATTCCCATCAAGAACATGGGTGTTTCAGTTAGATGCGAAAACAATGACACAGCTGAGTTTTTTTTTTTTTTTTTTTTTTTTTTTTTTTTAATTGGCAGCACAACCAGAATGGAAAATGCCGTACGTTTCAATTAGCAGCCTAACAGTAGGAAGACATTGACACACAGGAAGCCGTGTCGGAGGTGAGATCGTATGGCTTACTGTATTTGTTGTAAAACGGGTATAAAAAAAGAAAAGAAGACGCAAAGAAGAAGAAAAAAAAGGCCAAACTTAGAGAAAATCCTCAAGCCATCGACAACACCAAAAACTTGTCAAAACAACGCGCGCGCTGACTGCGGGATGCGGAGAAAAGACGTCAGAAACATGTTCGGATACGTCAAGACGGAGCGCGAGGAGCGATGCGGTGAATAAGCGGACGTATCAGATAAGCGAGGCCCACGTGTGTGTCATGGACCGGACTGATTTGCACCGCAATGCTTACGCTGTTTTTGTTGTTGTTTTTTTTTTTTTTTTTCGTTGCTCTCAGTCTATAACCGATCACTGACGGAATGCTACACTACAGGCATTAGGCCTTGGGCATTTAGCATAAAAGAGTGTTGCAGAAAATAGAGAAGGTTTGTCAATTCAGCTTGAAACTAGCGTAAACAGTCTAAAAACGGAAGGCCTAGAGAAGAAAAAGAAATCGCTGTGGAAGAAAAGAAAAATGATCGACGTGGCTGCTCTCCGAGACACCAACTACCGCCTTCGCCACGGCCCTCCCACCTCCACTTCTGCCTCTCTGCCTCCACCTGCACCCTCTCCACCTCCCACGAGGCAGGCCAGGACACACCAGACATGCATCCATCCATACATGGTTCACTAGCTTAGACTCTCAGAGTCCCTCCCCGCCGCCGCCGCCGCCAGATTGCGTCTTGGCTTGTCACCAATATCACCCACCAGATATCATCTTACTTGACATGGTGTGTATTCTATTATGTTCTTTTTATTCCAAAATACAACCCTGTTTCAGCCCTGCTGCTGTCCGTTGCCAGACGGTACACCAAGAGCTGTCACAGTAGGCTGGTACTGGTAGAGCCAGCTCAGCCAGTTGACAAAGGCCCAGCCCGGAAGTAGACTGTAGACCAGTCTGCGCACGATTGGTCCAAGGCCGTATGGCAGCCTAGCCGTGTGCAGCAGGGCGAAATTGTCGCTGAACTTGGAGAGGTCCTTGACACGGCCCTCGCGAGTCTTGGCGTACGTGGACAAGAACTCGTGAGGGCTGTCAAGAGACTCCCGGTTCTCCGCGATCAAGTTACCCAGCACGGCCGCGTCCTCAATGGCCTGGCATCCGCCTCTGTAAATCACGCCTTGTTAGCATCGCATTCCGGAGTCAATCGGAGGTGGGGCCAACTCACTGTCCGAAGAAGCTCGTCATGCTATGAGCAGCTGCAGAAAACGTGCGGGTTAGCGCCTTGTTCCCGCAGAATAAGGGTCTATGCGTCTATGCCACGAGGTTCGTGACCGGGGTAAACCTTACCATCACCAAGAAGGGCGACTCTCCCCTGGGACATGGTTGGGAAGTCAGTCTCTTGGAAGACGTTGCTGGCAATGACTCTCTCCGATTTGTCAATGACTAGGGCCCTTGGCGTCAGTTTCAGATTTTCCAAAATGGAGAGGGAGGGGGGAGGGTGGGATGATCTGCAAAAAAAACCAAAAAAAAAAAGATCATAGATAGAGCTTTGGGGGGAAGGCTTACTGCTTCCGAACTGGCCGTCCTCCGCGAACGGATGGAAACCTTTGCCGTAGACTTTCTTGATGTCTTCGGTAGTGGTGGATCCCCACACAGATCGGTTCTTGTCTACATCACCATCCGCTTTCTGAAACGCTCAAGTCAGCAATCTTTGTTCCTCTCCGAATTTCTAGAAGCCATGCGGAGAATGGGATGGAGTGTGATGTGATGATGAGATTGGAGGCTGAAAATAGAGCCTCTTCTGTGTTTCAAGGTCATGCAGTGGGGGGAGTGCCTAAGATCTACACTTCCCTGCTCCGAGCGGAAAGAGACATGGTCAAAGTGTCATGGGAATTCTAGAATTGCATTGACTTACCTTGACGCCAATGTACCATTGTCGGTTATCCTTGCAGGACCACGTGGTAAGGATAGTGTTGTCGTACAGGACCCAGTTGCCCACCCCAAGCTCTTCTTTGCCACAGTTCGGCAGAGGAGCCGTCATGCCGGAGAAGTGCACGCGGCCAGTGAACTTGATAGTGTTGCCCTCGTCCAAGCCGATCTGGCGAGACAGGGCGCGGCGGATAGCGGATCTGATGCCATCAGCGCCCACAACGAGGTTGCCGCGGTACTCCTTTCCGCCCTCCAGGACGACACGGATGGGCTCACCAGGCTTATCGATGACATCGACAACCTTGGAGTTCATGACAACGTGCTCGTCACCGCCGGCAGCGTCATACAAGACCCTGTGGAAGCTGTGACGCTCAGAAGAAAGGACGGGATAGCCGTAAACAGACTCTGTGCTGCTCACGTCGAGGCTGTTCCATTGTGTCTCGTTGCGCCAAATGTTAATGGCACGCATCTTCTGAGATGTAGCGAGAACCTTTTCGTACACGCCAAGCTGATCCAGGAGCGCCAAAGCGTTGGGGGCCAGAGAGATTCCGGCACCAACAGGCTGTAGGACTTCAGTCCTCTCGAGGACCTTGTACGAGATGCCAAGGCGTCTGAGGATGGCTGCGAGGGTAAGGCCGCCAATGCCAGCACCGGCGATGATGACTTCTGCGTCGAGTTGAGGAGCAGCCATGTTTAATTATGGTGATGCGATTATGTGAGATTGACTTGAGGATAAAGTATGAGTCGGGGATAAGTGAGCAAGTGAAGTCTGTTCCTGTTGTGTAGCTGAGTGATGTTCTGATACGGCAAGATGAGTCCGGGCACGTCTTAAATATCATCTCTTTTCATACATGACGCATCCCATCGATTCGCATTCCCCAGTTTGAAACATGATCGGGCCCGAGGATCTGCGGAGATCAGAGGGCACACATCTGGCGACCCACCGGGGCCTGGGACGGAGGACGGAAGTCAATGTGGTTCGGCGGAGTGTTGTATGGCTGACGGAAGAGAAGAACACAGGCCATGTCGTCTTACGCGCGCAGCTTAGTTTCCGAGTTCCTTGGAATGAGAATGAGGCCATCATGGAATGGATTCCCTTTGTGGTGATCTGATATGTGGTCCGACGATGGTGCGGAGGATTACACACGGTACTCGGATCCGATCCTACACAACAGCATCTTACGAGTAGTCATCCCATGTTCAACATTATTTCACCACAGATTCTATTTCAACCTTGTCAAGCATATGAACTGTAGATTTAACTAGGTAAAAGCACTTGTGATAATCGAAAATAACTACCGGCGGACCCGGCGGCCTTGCCTCGGTCAGCCGGCTGTGCATGGGAAGGTTACACGGAAGATAGGCATCGTCCCCCGTTGGCGTCCGGAGACGAGCTGAAGTGGACTGAAACGTCTGAGCATAAGCAGAATAAATAAATGGGCCTCTGGAAACCTTGATTCTGTCAATCGTGTTTGATATTTTCTAGTTTGATTCCTTTTTTCCCCTTTCTTCAAGACATCCGCAGTTTGCGAGAATAAGTTGTTTCCTGCGTGAAGTCCTCCTTTAACATTCATGGAGATGTTGAAAAGCTGGCGTAGCAGAAGACTCGGACGTTAAATATCGTAGGCTTTATCAAGGTAATACAGACTCTAGTAAGTTGAATAATAGAAAATTGAATTGCTTTATGAATGAGAATACTTGAAGGCTCAAAAGACAACTATCCCGTAGCAGGTTTACAAAGCAACCCCATAGATCGACGTCTAGGGTAGCATTTAGACTCGCGACTCACTTTGACGATAGCATCATCTTTTTTTAGCTTGGATAGCTGGGTAATCCTATGTTTTGACTCTCGTTCGACTTGAATATCTGCATATCTGAAATATGTAGCCGTCTTTTCTCTCTATTTTTTTTTCTTTTATTTTTAAATGCGGGGGTCCTTGCAATATTACAATTCTTCTCTCTCATGATTTAAAGTGCTTAAACACTTTCGCCATCTGACCTTGGTCCGTCGGATCTTGTACATATAACAATAAAGTATCGAGATTTTCCATAGTTATATCGAAGAATAAAACATAAAGTCTTTTCCTCAGCTAGTATATTCGCTGCTTGTGTTGGCAATCTTGCATCTAATGTAGGATGCCATTAGGTGGGCTGAGTAAGCGGGGAGACTGGCTATACTTGGTCTTGCTGCCAACGTCTCCGAAGCTTGCCAATCTTCCCCCCAACATCATCCTTGGAATCCATGGATCCCTAAAGTCTCAAGCCAGCCAAACACGTCAGAGATCAACGTTTATCAAAAAAATGCCCATCTATTTTGAGCCACTGAAGAAGCAGAGTCTATCTACTGATATGATGAATTCCACGCCATTAAAAAAGTTCATGCATCTCTTACGCATTCCTGCATTGCTCCTCACACACCCCTTGCGCAGCTGCACGCCACCTACGCCAACGTTGATCTTCCCGACAGCTTACAGATCCAGTCTGGGACTGTCCTTGTTCAGCACGATGATCCGGGCCTGGTAACACACTGTTAACTTTTTGAGCTCAGTTGCCAGCAAAAAGCTAGAGCCATTACCATTTCACGTCAGAGATTCCGACGCGGAGGTTCTCCCAGTCAAGCGTGATGTACTTGTCGATGGCAAATGTCTCTCCAAAGTTACCGATGCTGGGAGATGCAATGTCAGTATGGATTCATCTCTGCGAGGAGGGGGAAAAAATGAGGGACTACTCACAACTTATCGCCCGTTGCAAGGGTTCGAATGTTGAGCACACAGCTGCCGTCGCTGAGCTTCTCGACGTAATTCTTCGAGGTGATGACCCATTCCTTGTTCTGCCCAACGAATTTATACTTGAGTTCGGGGAATGTCGCAACCTTGGAGCAGTCGACAGAGTAAAAGGCCTGCTCTCCATTATTTGGCGGAGACTTGGGCTTGACTGGGTTCGCATGGGTGATGTTGACGAGCCGCATGTAGGCGTTGGGGGTCAGCGGTGCGCCACGGCCATAGCTAGCGTGGTCAAAGATGGCAGCCTTTCCGGACTGGTTGGATGTGGGCTCGACCTTTTGCTGCTCGGTGCCGATGCTGAGGCTTTCGAGCTCGACTGCCCAGTAGTTGTAAACTGGAGGGTCGTATACGAAATCGAGAGAGTTCACGTCAATGTACTTCTCAACGTCGTACCACCAGATCTTGTTGTTTCTAATGAGGTCGGTGCGAATCCCTCCAATGGTCTGGATTCCATCGTTTCCATTGCAGACATGCTTGGTTGAGTTGTCATGGCAGTACACGAAGCCAGCCAAGGGCTCCTTCCAGGCGCCTTGCTTCCATTGCTGGTAAATGGGGGATTGGTAGTCCACTTCATACTCATGTTAGCTTTGCATGCATGAAAAGTGGAACAACATTGACTGGCTACTTACAACCGTCGCCCTTGAAGACTGGCGATAGACCAAAGATTCCTGAGAATGGAAATACCTGTCCCAGGATTTCGGCATCAAAGGTCAAGTCTGAGAGCTGGACAACAGTATCCTTGGTGACAGGACCAACTTCCAGCGAGTCTGAACCAATGGTAACATGCATGGGGTACTGGAAGAAGAAGTGGTTCGGCCTCCAGGTGTAGTCATTGTATTGCGATGACAGATCCTTGAGAGTAGAGGACTTTCGGGGATCCCAAGTAATCTGGTCTGGGAAGAAGCATGCGGATTGGTTGTAAACGCCATTGCATCTGTTGGTCATGACAATGAAGCTGACCCATGTCCAGTCGACAAAGATTGTGAGTTCCTGTTTTGGAGTACCGAACCCAATTGTCGTGAGAAAGCCCAGGGGGCTCCATTTCATTGGCATGTCATACTGTTCTCCTCTGTTGCCGCCCCAGTATGGTCGGTCAAGATCACTGGGGGGAGCTGGGACAGCGTGAGCTGCACCCAACAGCAGGGAAATCGCTAAAAATGTTCTTGAAAGCATGGCGAAGCCTTTATCACATCTCCAGTTAGCTTATTTGCACGGAAGACTGGATGGCGTGTGGCAAGAGTAAGGGATTGAAACATCGCCAAGTGTCGCCTCGCCACGTTGCTTGCACATGGCGGACACGTGGGTGAGACACGTGGGACACGAGGAAACACTCCGAGAACTTCCAAAATTGGAACTTCTAGAACGAATATTTTGCCTCCATGAAGGCTGTTGAGTGTTGCACTTACAGGCGTTTCGGATATTCTGTCGCTGCGGATTCGACCCGTTGGGCAAGGCGTGAGGAGAAACTCGCGGACCAAGTTGCTACAATTCGCCACTTGAGAGTTGTTGTTGATGTTGTCTGAGGTTATGAGGAGAAAGAAACAGAGCCAAACGGAGAGTCGCCGTCCTTTTGTATTTCTCTCCTCTCCGGCATGTTCTCCGCGATGAAACCGCCGCCAGCCAAAAATTCATCTCCGCCTCCGCGACCACTCGGAGGGGAAACATCCACAGTAAGCCTCAACCACATATTATCATTTCTTGTCTTAGGTCATCACTCAATCAAGCACAACGTTTGCGCTACGTTACGGGGCTTCATTTGTTTCATCCGGTCGTCACAGCTTATGCACATTGATGCATTGCTAGTCCATGCGACTCTCTCAATGATCATCATCAGGGTCGTCCATCTGCCGAATCTTTCAACCCCATTGTGGCGCTGGAGTCTATGCGATGGCTATTGGAGGACTATTATGAGATTCCGACGCTCTCGATTCTTGATCTCTGTTTGATGGAAGACCTCCGCTACGACTCTCTATGCATCCAAAGGCTAAGCGAGCCTGCCCGAGCACCTGATGAGTCGAAACCAAACTGCCGGGCCAATACTGATCAGACATTTTTAGCACGGAGAAGCTCCAGGCTGAGTATCAAGCTGGATGACCTGTTCAGTCTGGGGTGAATCTGCGATGGCAAGTTGACGTGTTTGCCATGGAGTGGCTGCGCGAGTGGCCAATGCCCCCGCTCATGACTCTAATGCAGTATCTTCTCTTTCGGTAACTGTCCCTCCAAGGGCGGAGTCGACCGGATGCTTTTGATATAAAGATTTGACGATCCATGATCGATCCGGAAATCGTGGACACCATCACAGCTTCAAGCAGCACCTCAGGGATCACCCGCCGTGTTCTTTTTCATTGTCATCTATTTCCCTGTCCTTGACCACTCACATCCCTTTCCCGCTTTTTTATACACCCGAGACACCAAGCGCTTGATGCGCCGTCTAACATTCTTTACCGTTGGCACTTTCGAAACACTTGAGTAATAGTCCATACCTTTTGATTTCTCGAACATTTCAATTTAACGCAAGCATACCCCCCGATACTCCTTCGCCGCACTTCAACCCCACTACCAAGTTACCCTGCTACCCATCATGGAGGTTATTACTCTCATTCAAGGCGACGAAGACTCTGGTCTTACCCCATTCTTTCTTGTTCATGCTATATCTGGTGTTGCCCTTCCATATCTTCGACTCGAAGCCCTCAGTGAGGATGACGACCGGCCCATCTATGGAATTACCAGCCCAGTACACTGCCCTGGAGGCGAAAACTTCAAATATCCCGCCAGCCTTGCGGAGCTTGCCGCAATCTATCTCGATGGTATCACCAGAATTCAACCCCATGGCCCATATCTGCTGGGCGGATGGTCAATGGGAGGAATGGTTGCCATGTTCATGGCACAGATTCTACAAGCACGTGGTGAGGCTGTCTCCAAGGTCATCATGATCGACTCTGCAAACCCGGAGGTATTCCCTTGCTTTACAAACCCACAGGAACATAAAGAATTCGCAAAGGCAACTTTTGAAAAGACCATTGCTTTGGGAGCTCTCGAGTTCGGAGCTGGAAGCGCACCGGGCTCACCTATCCCCTCGCCAGTGCTAAGTGACTGCGGCTTTGACGACTACATGTTGAGCCGCCAGCGCCGAGCAAGCACTTGGCGCACGATTGGCTCTGATAGCTCTGCCAGGTCAAGTGCTTCCAGTCTTTTTGATTCCCCTGTTTTTACGCCCCCGTCTCCTGGCTCCCCGGCCTTCTCCAGCATCTCATCGGACTACTCGTCGGAAGATGGATGCGATTCTGATTTTGAAGACGATATCGAGCCTCCCCAACTCAGCCAATTCGTAGGTCAGATCAAGCTTCACATTCACCGCGGTCTGCAGCTCATTGCGGATGTTCGCCCCGGGGATTTGTTCACGCCAGGCAAGAGGTCCAACTACGATGTTATACTCGTCAAATGCCGCCCTGATACGATGCACCTGCGCCCATTTCATCAAGGTGCCGAGTTCATCATGTCTGTGATGCGCGAGCAGAGCATGCGGTGGAACCCCGGCCAGTTCAGGAGCTTTGAGACAATTCCATTCAGCGCGGACCACGATGGAGCGTTCGCGCCGCAATATGTTGGAGAGCTGAGCGCCATTTTGAGGGAGTGTCTGGAGGATGAGGACTGATTTGGATACGATTCTTTCGCTTTCACGATTATGACAAGATTGGAGATTTGCATTTCATGAGCATCAACGTCACTGGTGGCTGGATGCCATCTACTGTACGATTCTGTTTTTATTTTCTAGAGTGAGCTCAGGCTGAATACCCGGTTTAGGGGACTTAATCCCATCATTAGCAAGCACATATCGGCGTTGGTTTATGGAGGTACTTTCAATTGATTCTTTTCTTTACTCTCGTGATCATCAAGCGTGGTGAACCGTTTGTTACTGATGCAATACGACTTAAGCGACGGTCTCACTACGAGTGACGCAAACAACCGTCGCTCAGCCCTTCCGCGGGGCTCTAAATGGAGGTTCGGATTAAGTTTATGGGTGTGTGCTGTCATAGATGATGACGCCAAGGACATATCCAGAGAATACGATCTGGTAGAAGGATTCTCAACTGCCGAAGTAATTTATGCAGGCAATGCAGCAAGTTGTGCATGCGGTGGGGGGGGGGGCCACCCAGATTCGATTGACAGCATCTCCGGCGCTAGAGATGCACCCTCCGTTTCAGAACTGAATCATCTGGACTTGTTCGCAAAGGACATGTCCGTAGGAAAGGACCCCTGCTTGAAAAGATGTAATGTCTGAGCTCATCTCCGGGAGAGGAGGGGGAGAATTGGGCTCTCTGGGGCTGAGCGGTGTGGTGGTCTTGAGGGGGAGGCATGAGCGTGACCGGAAAGTGAAACCACAAGAGAGTTCTCAAGGGCTCAGGACGGAGAGGCTGTGTGGATGGAATGTGATGGGATGAGAGAAGTGATGATGATGGGGTCAAGATGTTGGCGGGATGCAACATCGCATAGGTATGCATGCCCTGACGGCTATTTGTGCACCATGACTCGCTAGATTCTACAACCAAAGAAGCCTTGCTCAACAAACCAATACCCAAAAGGAGAGCCCATTATTATGTAAGAACAGAGACATTTTGAAACGAGGAAATCGAGGGCTGATCAACGGGGTTGGGGTTACAGCCAGGGTTTGTGTTTATGTGTGTTGGTTCGCCGAAGTGAACCGGAGCGGCGGGACGGGGATCTCCAATGTAACATCAAGAGGGGGGGTTTGTGTGGGTGGGTGGGTTCGATTGGGTGCGGCAGAACCAACCAACAACGTTGGGGCTATTCCGCAAAGGGCAAAAGAAGGACGGAAGGAGAGAATAATACGGATTTCATATTGTCCGTTGAATGAGACGATGATGCTGTTTTTGACGTTTTGGGCTGGTGGGCTTGTTATACTTTGAGATTGGTGGATGGAGGGGGGCCGCGGGTGTAGATTGGATGATTTGTGTAGGGTATTGATGTGCGTGTGGATATAGAAATCTATCGCGTGCTTGCACATTTTTGAACGGTGAGAGAGAGTGTGTGTATGCGTGTGTATATGTGTGCGTCAATAAAATAAATAGTTTGTTACCGAGTAAGTTAATGAATGCATCTTGTTAGGTCTGATGCTGTCTCGTGAGATGCTGCGGGATACGATAGATATGGTGGTTTATGGTGGTAGCTGGGCCTTACAGGTATAAAGAAATGCCTATTCGTTCAAGAAATAAATAATGATAAATTATCATATACAGGATAATACAAGTAACCAACTCTCCATCCTTTTGTGTACAGCCTTTGCAAGCTTCCAGCAACGTCTCAAAGGACGCGTCTAATAACCTCAACACCGCCTCCCCCTCAAATCTTGCGGATTCGAACCTTCACATCACCCCTCAGCCACGGGGATCCAACCTTGTCAAAGTTCAGATTCTCAAAATCCGTCGTCTGGGGCGTCTCGGGATCCGCCCATTCAATGTCGTACTCCCTGAGCAGCGTAATGAGCGATCGAAAGACCATGATGACGGCCAGCTTCTCCCCCACGCAGCGATGGCTGCCCGCCCCAAAGGGCATGTACTTGACGCCGTTTGAGTTGTCCACGTGCTTGATCCTGTTGTCCTCGCTGATCCAGCGCTCGGGTATCCATTCGTCCGGATCGGCAAAGTTTTGGGGGTCGTGGTGAGTGAGGTATGGGCTGATGGAGACGACGGAGCCTTTGGGGATGTTGTAGTCTGTGCCTGGGAGCTTGACGTTTTCTCGTGCTAGCCGAAGAAGCTTCATCCCACAGTAGCGACGGCTTGTTTCCTTGATGCAGGCTTGAAGTAGAAGGGAATCGTCGGATCCGGGGTTGGACCGTAGTTCGTCTGTGACCTTCTTCATCATCTCTGGGTGGCGCAGAAGCTTCAAGGTCTATGAGTCAGTGGGATGTAGGAATATCAACGTGCATTAGTAACGAAGACGCACCGTAATGACATTCCAGGCAATGCCCGCTGCGGTGCTGGTATGGGCTGCAAACAAGAGTAGTGTATGGTGGCTTGGCATGAGATCTTTAAGCGGCGCTGTGAGTTTGTCTTCCATGGTGAATGCGATATAGTCTTCCAGCTTTCGAGGCGTGCTTCCCTCGGCATTGGCGCGCTCGCTCAGTCGCTCGTAAAAGATCTCCTTGACGCGATCTCTGGCCTTTTGCAATCGCTTGGCCGGTGGATGGGGTACCCAGTCCGGAAAGATGAAGCACCAGGGGCTGCCAATGTCCGCCTCCATGGCATGTAGCAAGTCCAGGAGCTCGTCGGCATTGTGCTGGTAAAAGTCTTCGCCCATTAGTGACCTCACGATGACCTTGTGAACCATACCGGACATGGACTCGAAGAGTTTGATGTCTCCCTCGGCTTCCCAGTTGGATGCCTCTTTGTGCGTCTCCTGGAGGGTGACGATGTTGGCATATTCCTGGGCGGCGGCGCGATTGATGTATCTGCTGACCGAGGAAAGAAGAACTCTATAATGATCCCAGTAGCCGTCGTCGATGATCTTATTAAGAAATATGCCCTGATAGGTGTAAGAAAGTCATCCGCATCATGCATATGGGCACCTTATGATACTTACCATGCCGCCTACAAACGACCACACATCCTCCCGCGTGTGCAGATAGAACTTGTTCAGTACATTTCCCCTCAGCCAAACGGTGTAGACAATTAGAATCTGCAGGCTAAAGATATTTCCGCATTTCGTCGTCGCCGCCTGTATAACCTGTATCGGATCGGTGACAAAATCGAGAGCGTCGCTGAGCAAGGTGAACCTGGCCTTGCCTTGGTAACGCGGAATCTTTGTCGTCTTGCGGCGGAGGAGGTAGGTTGCTGCCAAAAGGACCAGCCAAATGGCGACCACCGAAAGAATGGCCATGCTAAGAAAAGAAGGGAAAAAAAAAAGAAACAAAGGTACTGAGAAGCCTGTCTCAGGTAAAAAGAATAAAAATACACCTGGGTGTTGGGCGTCTTATATGATCAACGCCTCCGCTTCCATCTTCGGATGTAGCCTACTTGGGAGGTCATGTTTCTACAAGATATAAGTCATCAGTCTCGCTTCGAAGGATTACGGGATAAGACGCAATTTTTCTCATCTACTTTCGACTAGCCAAGAGAGAGAGAGAGAAAAGAATGGCCACTGTCTGAGCTGCGGTGCCATATCGTCACCATGGGGTCAGTGTGCGGCGCCTCACTCCGTCGCTGGCCGGACTCTCACCCGGATCCCATGCCATTTATTGAGGAGCCCGTCGCATCTCGCTTTCTTTTTTTCTAGCACGAAAATCACATATTTCTAGAATATCTTCACCTGTAACGAGCTTATAAATTCTTTTAATCTATTGATCTTGTGCCGTGAGATCCGTGATGGTTGCCTTTGACCAGCAACAGCCTACGACACCGCCGAGGATAGTTTCCAGAAGACTTCAATGACACGGAGAGCTTCTTGAGTGAGTGAGTCACAGAAACGCTGGATGGATAGTTGAAGATGTAGACGCTATCTAGCTAATGAATTGCATGGATACCATGCATTATGGTGTTCCGACGCGCATCGCGAATGGCTTCAATAACGCTTCAATAGTTTCCAAGCATGCTTTGGGTGTTAATAACACATGAAGAGGTGCGATAGACTAGACATTCTAGAGCTAATGCAGCTGCTCGGAGATGATTTATTGTTGATAGCATTCGATAATATCTGTGAATGATTACCACCACTGCTGCAGCTTGCCGTCGGGGGGGGGGGGTGACGGGATAACATCTTGATATGGTATGTTATGCATATTTCTACTTGATAAGCAGTATTGGCGGAAGAACATAAGGCCTTTGAAGTGATGAGTGAAAGATATGAATGTATCCGTCAATGCATAACTCCCAGACAAAGGGTATTGTCTCTGAATAGACTTTTGGTGGCGTGGGAAGACATGATGATGACTCTCAATTAGGAATGATATGACATAGTGAAATCTGACAATGAGACAAAAAACGGAAATAATTCTGGGCACAAGACCAGTTTACCACCTTGCATACGTATCTGATCGGAAGCCACGTGGAGGGATCCTACACTGAGGCTCTGCATGAATTTGGTCGGAAGAGGAAAGGATGTGAAGGGAGGGAATCCGATTTTATGCGCTGACAGACCCCCCCAAATGACGGGCTCAGTTGATTGCCTAATCCTGGCAGACATCATCATTGCCCAGGAGTAGAAAAGAACAGAGATTCCTCAGAAACCAAGGATCCTTCCGAGCATCTACGACACGGCGTGGCTTAGAGAACACCCAGAGAAAAGAACAGAAAAAACCCGGTGTAAATAGATGTCGGAGGTTACCTGTTTTGAGGTCATGTGCCGATATAAAAGAGAGGATGGATCGTCCAAGAGGGCGTCGGGCTATTTATACTTGGCCGACCCTATACCGGATGATCCAATGTTGGACTCTGCTACGGAGAGTATGTTCTAGTTCTTGACCTTACTGTTACTTCAAAAGTATCCTTTCAGTCATCTCAAGAAGCTTTCCGTATGCGTATTTGAGAGGCCAAGTATGAAAGAGCGGAGGAAAGATGGATAGACTGTCCTAGAGGTCACTTTGCACAAGGGCATTTAATGCAATATGAAATCAACATAACATCAAAGGCATTCTCGTGATTGAAGAAAAGATAGGTATAAACCGATAAAGAAAAGCTGCAAACTATATTTCATGATCCTCCCCTTGAAGCATGCCCTGGCATCAACAAGGAGAAAAGACACGACGGTACCATGTCTTGATGAAACCCTCTCGCCGTATTCCATGATTGCCCCCTCTCCCCCATCCCGTCCTTTAATAGGCGAAGGCGTCTTTACCCCTTTGGAAATGACTGTTGATTTGCGCAATGATTGAATCTTCATTGCTAAGAATTGCTACTCCATCCTGATGCGCCACGACCTCCATGGCTTTGGCATAGTCCATGGTCATCTTGTGCAAACTGGAAATCATGGCGCCAACCACGGCATTGAGAATCATGTCCAAGTTTTCAAAACTCGTCTTTTTATCAATGGTTGCATCGATGGTCTCTCCGAGGCGTTGCGCGAGCTGCCGGCCACGTTGGCGGATGTTTTCTCTCTGTTCGGGGGTGACGCTGTTGGGTGGGAAGGCATTGGCAATTTTGGTGCCGTCCCTGATTTGGCTAACGAGCCTGAAGCTCTGCAGCAAGAGAGGAACACCATAGAAGATGTTGCCGTTCCAGTTCCCCATGACATTGTTCATCCCGACAGTCTCCTTCTCGATCCTATTCAAAGAAGTAATGACGCCCGAGATATCAGAACCAGTAGCGGCAGCAAGAGCCGATGTCGCCAACGCGACAAGAGGAAGAATATTAAAACGCATGATGGGTATTCTGAGAAGAACCGGAGTTGCTATTGGCGTTCTTGCTGTTGAGTACGAATAATACTGGGCTGAGATGTTGGCGTAGTAGATGTAAAGACGGTCCTGAGATTTGCCAGTGGGGGGGGGAAGTCTATAGGCTGGCTTGTATACTCTTTATACTACAAGTAAGACAAACAATCAATTTCCTAGACATTAATGACAAGGTGCATACGTATTTTGATCTTATCAACTCCTCATTCTGAGACTTGTGCTTGTTGTTCTTCCACAGCGTCGTATCCAGTTGGGACCTATGGCGATGGGCATAACATGTGGCATGACAGAAATCCGAATTTCCTCTACAAATTTGGCTCTCTGTGATTTGATCCAAGACAACAAAGAGAGTTGAGAAATTCGTGATCGTAGAACCTGGTTAAACTCTCCTTTACTTTGTACAATACTACTGCTTGTGGCTGTCTCTTTGTTTGGTGCTTGTTATAGATTAGGTCGGGTAAGACACTCATTATATCGCTACGGCACATGATGATATTGTGTCTCAGTTGGGAGGGTAGCTGATTAGTTGTGTCGCTCTTATGAAAGACATGTCTTGGGAATTTGACTACGATTGGCTTCATGGCCAATACGCACTAATTTGATGAAAAAAAAAAAAGACCACACAGGATATCGTCTCCCTGGTCGGAATAAGCTGAACAAGGACAATGTTCTACATTTTAGCTTGGACTCGTTACTTTTTTTCTTCTTTTTTTTTTTTTCTCTCTTTTCTTTCTTTTTATTTTTTATTTTTATTGTTCAGTTAATAGGCAGTTTAGAATGAAATCGAGAAAGCCTTAGAGATCTATTGTAATCAGATACCCGATGTAAGGGGTTCTACGCCTGTTTTTGGTTTCGTGGGCCAACGGTATAGATAGTGGTTTCAATCGAGCGCGATCTCAGCGCTGAAGAGCCGAGATTTAGTTCAGATACCAGGGGTTACGAACCCTGTCGGTGAGTGGGGATTGCATATCGTTGCAACTACAAGTACTTGTAGAACTACTTGTGCTTGCATCGGTTGCTCCACTAAGAGTTGAAGCAACCTTTCTTTTTACGGGTGTAACATGATGAAACAATAATGACGGTGACAAAAAGCAAAAGAACGGTACTTTGTCTACGAAAGGGAACGTTTAGTTTTCTCAGGCTAGCTAAGAAGAGGAGTCTTGTTCAAGTTGACCCACGATAGGATAGACTGATCGAGGCCAATGAATTCAACACCATGACGCCTAGCCACCCAATGTGGTGGATACTAGCTGATCCTGATAATGACAAGGAAGGGTTGGCGGAAAGAAGACAACGACGGGAAAGTAGTGCTCTATAGCGAGGCTCATGTCTCTACCCCTTTGATGCCAGCAGTGGTTGACGCGCTTCTCGGGAACGATCCCCGTCAGAAGCCTTGGCGCATAACAGCCTTTTCTGCACAGAGCTTTCTTTGCTTGAAAGTTGTCTATCTTTCCATAGTATTCATCTCCTAAGCTACACTTATTGATCGCGACATCATGGCCTCCAAGGAAACTCCTCCGCCGCCGGTCGCCATTATTGGCATGGCTCTGAGGCTCCCAGGTGGCGTTTCCACACCCGAGGAGTTTTGGAGTCTGATGATGGAGCGAAGAGATGGCAGATGCCGTGTACCGGCGGATAGGTATAACATAGATGCCTTCTATGACGGCAAAGCGAAGCGGCAGGCTGTTCCAACCGAGCACGGCTACTTCCTCAACGACGTCAACCTCAAGGCCTTTGATGCCTCGTCGTTCCCGTCAAATCGGAACGAGCTATCTAGGATGGATCCCCAACTACGTCTCTTATTCGAGGTAGCGTGGGAATGCATAGAGAGTGCTGGCCAGACTAAACTGAGAGGTACGAATACGGGTGTCTTTGTCGGAGCCTTTGGCGAGGATTGGCATGATCTATTGCACAAGGACAGCCAAAGTCCTGGTATTTATCGCATCACGAGCTCTGGTGATTTTATTCTGTCAAATCGAGTCTCGAGCATGTATGATTTAAGAGGACCAAGGTAATTAATTCTCACTGAATATATCGACTACTTTGCCATCAGCGTAGGCTAAAATTCTATTGCCAGCATGACTATCCGAACGGCATGCTCTGCATCCATGTCGGCACTCCACTTGGCCTGCCAGGCTCTCTACAATGGTGACTGTCCGGCAGCCATTGTAGCTGGAACTAACTTGATATTAAGCCCAACCATGACAATGGATATGGGAGAGCAGGGCGCGCTCTCGCCCACCGGGTCGTGCAAAACGTTTGATGCAAATGCAGACGGTTATGCGAGGGGTGAAGCTGTCAACGCCATCCTCATCAAGCCACTGGAAGATGCTCTTCGTGACGGTGATCCAATCAGGGCAGTTATTCGCTCCACAGCAACCAACTCTGATGGTAGCACAACGAGCCACGGCGTTCCCAGTCAAGTTTGTCAGGAATCGTTAATAAGAAGAAGCTATGAAGTCGCAGGAATCGCCGATGTTTCTCAGACCGCGTTCGTGGAATGCCACGGAACTGGCACAATGGCTGGGGATCCGCCTGAAGTGAAAGCTGTTGGTTCTGTGTTTGGTGAACATGGAGTGTACATTGGATCGGCAAGTGATTCCTGTCATCCCCAAGTCATGCTGTTATTAACAATACCTAGGTGAAACCAAACGTAGGCCACTCTGAGGGGGCATCTGGTATCACGAGCATCATCAAAGCAGTATTGGCTTTGGAACATGAAACCATACCACCCAACATCAACTTTACCACCCCGAATCCAAAACGCAAGTATTTCGACAGCGTTACATGATCGCTGCGCGCCTGCTAACCCCGTTTCCAGTCCCATTTGAAGAATGCAAGCTCACTGTGCCGGTGGAGCCGACACCATGGCCAAAGGATAGGCATGCCAGAGTCAGTGTCAACTGCTTTGGTATAGGGGGAGCCAATGCTCACGTAAGTGGTGTGAATAGCCCTTGTGACATTCCAGCTAATACATATTGTATAGGCTATTCTCGATTCGGCCGCGTCGTTTGGTGTTGGTCGACCGGCCAAGAAGATCAATGCAAGCAACAATCAATCTCTCCTTACTAATGGACATACACCCAGAAGCCTCCGTGGAGCACTGGATGAAAATGACAGTGTGAATACGAATGGGGATTCCAAAAGTCAAGTCAATGGCAATGCGACTGATGACACGGCTACGAAGGGCTGGCCGCGTCTTCTTCCCATTTCTGCTAACAACGAAAAGTCCCTTCAAATGAGGGTGGAAAGCCTCAAGCAGTATATAGAGCCCCGGTGGAACTCTCTTAACGCATTGGCACACACTCTGGCGTCTCGTCGAATCCATCTATCCCATCGGACATTTTGCGTCGTCAGCCGAAAAGATGAAATACTTGAATTCGGCAGCTCTCAAAAGACTCGTACCAAGAGTCCCAATACCGTCTTCGTTTTCACCGGCCAAGGTGGTCAGTGGGCTGGCATGGGCAGAGAGCTCATACAGACGTGTGACTCGTTTCGCAATGATATCCAAAGGTTGGATCAGATTCTACAAAGCTTAGATGAAGCTCCCGAGTGGACAATAGAAGGTTTGTAGCAGTCCATATACTGTCATATTTCACTATACACATTGATACTAATGACATCTGATTTTCAACAGGTGTTTTGTGCTCTGAAGATGCATCCGAACAATTGAAAATGGCGCAGTTTGCTCAACCCTTATGCACTGCAGTACAGATTGCCTTGCTCAACTTGCTTGCGACTTACGACGTCAAGCCCTCTGCGGTTATTGGCCACTCAAGCGGAGAGATTGCTGCGGCATACGCTGCAGGGGCCTTGACCATGTCTGAGGCCATAACATGTGCCTACTTTCGAGGGTTTGTGATGAAGCACCAGAACCAAGTTGGTGCCATGGCAGCAGTCGGTTTGTCGAAGACAGCTGTCTCATCATATTTGGTCAAGGGTGTGTGTGTTGCTTGTGAAAATAGTCCAAAGAGTGTGACTATTTCGGGGGATGCAGATGCCCTCGAGCAAACGTTGACGGTTATTCAAAACAATGAAAAGGACGCTTTCACTCGAAGATTGCGTGTCGATATGGCATACCATTCACGTAAGCGTGTCTCACACCTGTCCTGGAGCCTACTGACAAATTGACTTAATAATAGATCATATGCAAGCTATCGGTGATGAGTATGAGGCGATATTGACACCTCACATGTTACAAAAAGGGGTGACTGTTCCCTTCTATTCGACTGTCAATGGGCGACTTCTTTCGGAAGGGGAACGGCTCGGCCCAAAATATTGGAGGAACAACCTAGAGTCACCAGTATTATTCCTCGGCGCAATGAACGCACTGCTGAAAGAGGTGGAACATGATACTACTTTTTTGGAAGTTGGGCCGCATTCAGCCCTCCAGGGCCCTATCAACCAAATACTGAAAGACCGCGCCACAAAGCTCATACATTCGTATGTGCCCACATTGATAAGGAACAAGGACGGTGTAAAGTCAATAGTGATGGCCTTGGGGGAACTCTTCGCAAGAGGCCACGCAATCGACTTCTCTCGCATCAACCCTACTGCACCTGTTTTGACCGATCTGCCCAACTACCCCTGGGATCACACTGTGGAATACTGGAGTGAAAGCAGGCTTGCCTCGGAGTGGAGATTCAGACCACATACATATCACGAGCTGTTAGGATCTGCTGTTCAAGAAACTGTCGGTTCCGAGCCAGCGTGGCGAAACTTGCTGAGTCTCCACAACGTTCCCTGGCTTAGAGACCATAAGCTTATGGATGACATCGTCTTCCCTTGTACTGGGTACGTTGCCATGATGGGGGAGGCCATCAGACAGATTTGTGGGTCAGAGTCGTATAGGTTACAGGATCTCATGGTCAAGTCCGCTCTGGTACTGCCAGAAGGTGAATCGATCGAGATTATAACCACAATGAGGCCCTCTCGACTAACAGATCTTACTAAATCATCATGGTATGACTTGGTTATTTCGACTTACAACGGATCAACCTGGACCGAGAATTGTATCGCTCAAGGCAAGGCTGCTGAGGACAATGGCCAATCGGAAACACCAATTCCTGTTCCTTATCTGCGTAAGATTTCCACGGAGTGCCTCTATGAGCGCATGAGCAGCGTTGGCTTGAGATATGGCCAGCGCTTTCAGCGATTGGGCGATATCACGGCGCACACTGACGAGTTCAAAGCTGTGGCGACTATAATAGATGATGAATCTGAACATACGTCCAGGTATGCCGTTCACCCTGCTACCCTGGATTCGTGTATTCAGCTATGCCTTGTCGCCCGGACAAGAGGCGTAACTCGGGATTGGAACGTACTTAAAGTCCCTTACAACATCAAGGATATTGAAATTCACCCCTGTGGCCCTGAAATCGTCGCCGAAGCCTCTGTGCATTTGGATGCTACCACAGATCGCGATTGGGGCAGTGTAGTGGCCGTCTCAAAGGAAACCAACAGTGTCATCAAAATCAGCAAAGTGTTGGGTTTGCCTTTGGATACGGGCCTCAAGGCTGAGAAGATTGATGTCATTCATGCGGGCCGGCTCAAGTGGCGCCCTCACCTTGACTTTGTCAAACCAGATTCGTTGATGAAGGGCATTGACAAGCGTGACTGCAAGGTTGCGCTGGAAAAGCTCACCACGCTTTGTATTCTGAAGACCTTGGACGTGCTGGAGTCATCCGAGATCGCGGCGTCTGGTTACCTGATCAAGTTTGCGCAATGGCTCGGGAAACAAAAGGACGACATGGTCGAGGGAAAGCGGCAGTACGTCGTCCTAGAGGCCCAAGAATGGGCCTTATCCGATGCCACATCCAGGGAACTCTTACTGAGCGCTGCAATTGATGCAGTTCATTCATTCGGAGACCGCAATGCCTCTGGGGTTGCGAATATTCTCTGCAAAGTTACGGAACCGGATAATATCCAGGGTGTTTTCATAGACAAGATCAACCCACTGGAGTTACTCGCTGAAGGCGATGGGCTAGAGCGGTTCTACACATTTGCTCAGTGCCTTGCCAATGAGGATGGCTTCTTCTCTCTATGTGCCCACGCCCAGCCTTCTCTCAAGGTGTTGGAAGTCGGCGCGGGGACAGGGGCCACCACCAATGCCGTTCTCCCGAATCTAATGTCCAATCACGGGTTGCGCATGTATGAGGAATACATGCTGACTGATATCTCCTCAGGATTCCTGGCGCAGGCCCAAGAAAAGTTCAAGAAATGGGATGGGCTTCAGTACAAGGTCCTCGACATCGAAAAGGACCCAGCCGAACAGGGATTCCAACTCGAATCTTACGACCTGATCATTGCATCCAATGTAAGTTTCCCAGAGTATTGGGTAAGGCAACCAGGCACTGAATTCGCTCTCAGGTTCTCCATGCAACATCGTCACTTCAACAAAGCCTGAAAAATGTCCGGTCTCTCCTTCGTCCCGGAGGACGGTTGTTTCTTCAGGAACTGGTGCAACGTAAGCGGACCACACCTCTTCAATGTCCTACGGTAGTTATTCTGACTTCTAACTAATAGCATTCACTTGGCAATGTATTTCCTTCGTTACGGTATATTCTCACTTCCTCCCCTTTCCTCTTCCTTCGTCCATGTTCGCTTCAGCTAATAGTACTACTTGTCTTAAAGGGTTTCCTACCCGGATGGTGGATAGGAGAGAATGACGACCGTGTTGATTCACCCATCGTCTCTATTGATAGATGGGACAAAGAGCTTCAGGACGCAGGATTCTCTGGCGCTGAGTCTGTCTTTTTAGACGATGAGAAGCTCTTCCATGTCAACGCAATCATTGTCTCCCAGGTTGTTACGCCAGTTGTCCATGCCAGTACCATTACGCTATTATACAAGGACAAAAAACATCAGTTTGCGCACGAAATCGCCGCTGTCTTAGAAAAAGAAGGCACAAAGGTTCATTGGAGTGACATTACCGACCAGGAACACATAGATGGCCAAGACATTATCTCAACCATTGAGCTTGAAGCCCCTTTCTTCCATCTCATGCCTGAAGAGGACTACAAGACGTTTATGACATATCTTTCCAAGTTGAAGACTGGCATGTTATGGCTCACCCGCCCAAGCCAGATCAACTGCACCGATCCTCGTTACGGTGTCGTTCTCGGATTGGCTCGAACGATCCGACAAGAGCTTTCCATTAGATTCTGGACAGCTGAACTGGATAGTCTGGACTCGGTTTCAGCAGACGCTGTAGCTTCACTATATCAAAGGTTCCAAAACAGGCCTCAAGACGTAGAAGAAGTCCGCAACATCGACCACGAGTTTATGATTCGGGACGGTGCCATTCATGTCGGACGCTACCACTGGTTCCCCATGTCCGCTGAGTTGGAAATGAATCTACAAGAAGATGAACCAAGACAAATGACAATGGGAAAGACTGGATCATTTGATTCGATACACTGGGTCCATCGTGCAAGATCCCCGGTTCGGCCCAACGAAATCGAAGTCAAGATTCGTTGTGTGGGACTGAATTTCCGGGTATGTAATCAGCATTCAAATACCTACCAGCCGGCTAACCTATACCACAGGATATCATGGTAGCCGCGGGCTTTGTTCCCGGCAAAAATGATTGTTTTGGACTCGAGGCCTCTGGCATAGTCACCCGCATAGGATCTGCTGTTGGCGACTTGAAGCCCGGTGATCCCGTCTTATTACTAGACGATGGCTTGTTCACTACCCGCAAAGTACTTTCGGCATCTCGTGCCGTCTCTATTCCCAATGGACTCAGCTTTGAAGACGCCTCAGCTATGCCTATTGTGTATATGACGGCAATACAAGCTCTTATTAACTTGGGAAACCTTCAAAAGGGACAAGTAGGTTAATAGTTTTACATTTTGATTTTAGATGAATACTTACAATGTCTGATCAGAGTATTCTAATCCATTCAGCATGCGGAGGCGTCGGACAAGCTGCGATACATCTATCCAAGATGGTTGGTGCTGAAGTATGTTCTTATTCCGACAACACCTTACCACCCATATTCCGCTAACAGCTTCGAAGATTTACGTGACTGTTGGGAACGAGGAAAAGATCCAGCACCTGTTGGAGCATCATGATATTCCACGAGAAAGGATATTCAACTCCCGTACCACTGCCTTTGTCGAAGATGTCATGAAGGCCACTGGAAACCGCGGAGTTGATCTTGTCCTAAACTCCTTATCTGGAGAGCTCCTCCATGCTTCATGGAAGTGTGTAGCCAAATATGGCAAGATGATGGAGATTGGCAAGCGTGATATACTCGAACGCGGTCATCTTGGACTGGACCTTTTTCATGGTAACAGGACATTCTTTGGTATTGATCTCGATGGCCTCGGCCGCGATCGTCCACATGATATCAGGAGGTGAGTGAACACCCCTATACTGGAAGACCAATTGGGGATAAGTGGATTCAAGCCTGATGCTAACGAAAACTAGGTTGATGGAACAGTTTGTCCAATACTTTATAGAAGGGCATGCCAAACCTATCAGACCTGTGACCGTCTACCCCGCTCAGCAAGTGCTCGATGCTTTCCGCTTCATGAAGATGGGCCAACATATAGGCAAAATCGTCATCACAATGCCGAATGATCCGAAAGAACTAGCAGCTACTAAGGCCCCGGAACCTACCATCATGAATGAACACTCAACTTATCTCCTTGTGGGTGGTCTTGGTGGCCTAGGGAAGGCAGTAACTCGATGGATGGTCGAGTGCGGAGCTCGACACTTTGTTTTTCTATCTCGATCGGCAGGGAGGAGTGAAGAAGACCAGGCCTTTTTGCGGGAGCTGGAATCACAAGGCTGCCAGGCTATTCCAGTTGCCGGTTCGGTCAACGAGATGACTGATGTGAAAATGGCTATGAAAATGGCTCCTACACGAATTGCTGGCGTGATTCAAATGTCAATGGCCTTGCGTGTACGTATTCACTTTGCTTCTTGTTATCTGTCACGTCCTTTATCCCGGCTTCTTTTTCTTACTGACTCACCCCCTCTGCTATAGGACATGTCTATTCTCGATATCGGTTACGAGGACTGGACAACTGTCATGGCACCAAAGGTCACCGGCACATGGAACCTTCATAACACCTTTCTAGAAGCTGATCTTGACTTTTTGATACTCCTCAGCTCTCTGTCGGGAACATGGGGAAGGCCAGGCCAAGCAAACTATGCTGCAGCAAATACCTTTCTCGATGCGTTTGCTCAATATCGACAGAATCTTGGCCTGGCTTGCTCCGTGATAGACGTCGGAGTTATTGAGGGGATTGGTTTCGTCAGCAAGAACTCGGCTGTTCTTGCACAGTACCACCAGGCCGGCATATATCTTTTACAGGAGCAGCACCTGATAGAAGCGATACAATCCAGCATCAGACGATCTCGCCCGGCCATCGAGGCAAATTGGTCAAGCGATGGCTTTACAAGCATGTGTCAGTTAGGTATTGGCTTGAGGTGCTCGAAGCCTCTGCACGATCCCAGCAATCACTCTCCCATCAGGTGGGATATCCGCTCAGCAATGTATCAGCACCTCGAAACGCAAAGCAAGCAAAGCATAGACGCACCTGATGCGCTCCTTCAGGAGAGACTCGGAGCCTTGCGTGCCAACCCCGATATTCTTGACGAGCCGGAGACTCTGGAGGTGCTGACATGGGAGATTGGCCGCACCATGTGCCGCTTCATGCTGGTTCCAGAAGAGAACCTGGAGATATCCATGACCCTGGTCTCCATGGGAATTGACTCGATCGTGTCGATTGAGATTCGCAACTGGCTGCGGCAGAAGTTTGGCGTTGAGGCGACTGTTCTTCAAATTATGGGTGCGGAAACGGTTGAAGGGCTTGGTAAGCTGGCGATTGACTTGCTGAAGAAGAAGTATTTGGTTCAACCTGTCGCTGCGGACGAGGCCAAAGGGGATGGTGTTGCGTTGGAGAAAGCAAGCTAAGGAGAAATAGGATCATGTAGAATAATGTTGAAGGCGTGTAGATTATGCACAGGATTCGTGGGTTCAATATGGTCTGGATTCTGGATTATGAAGCTGTGAAGCCCATCCCAGTGTAACATTGATAGATTGAGAGGATGATGGTGGTAGGGATAGCCTCTGCCTAGCCAATCCCGCACACAAAGCGGAACTACCACGGTGTTTTCTGCATCCAGCTTGGTCATTTGTATAATTATTCAAGTGCCTTTGCGATAAAAATGACGGGAGAATAGTATTCGGAAGCATCTGGAGCTCAAGTGACGTAGGTTCCAGGGGCTGCGTTGGCACAACCCCCCAACAGCCTCTCTGCACAAGACATTTATATCATGTAGCGAAATCTCTATTTGTTTTTTCTCTCGCTCTCTCTCCAATTTGTATGCATATATATGATTTCTGAAAGCCTCTGTATTTCGTTCAATCTGATAGCTTTGTGTAGATGTATTTTTGATTGAGTAGAGGATGTTTTTTTTGGTAATGTGCTGTTTAACTCGTTTGATAGCCCCCAACAAACAGGCTGTTTACTCTGCTGCACAAATGCCCCTATTTTTGTTTGACTCCAAGCGCCCAAACTATGAAAACTCACCCTGTACTAGACTTTTCTTTCTTGGGACACCAATATCTTGGTCCGGCATATGGCAGTTGTGGTTTGCCCCCTATTCTACTCTTACGACTATATCATGCTATTGAGCAGCTGTCCGGCTATTATAGACAAGTTGTAGTCATATATCACATAACTGATCATATTTCCGCATTTCTATAGCTACTAGCGGCCTCTCTGCGTTAATATTGTAGACTATGCGAGACTACAACCAACCCGAGGCCTTACCCCTGAACTTCCTCCAAGATGCAACTCCAGGCTTACCACTCTCAACGCATCATCTCAACGTGTTGTTCAATTCACTCGGCACTCATCACATGCTTCCTTGACGTTAAATGGCTCGCTCGAAGACCATTGGCTGCCTGATTCCTCTTCTCAGATGGTTGCCCTCGCGACGCGGACGCGATTACAGACGATGCAGTCGTTGACAGCTGCCAAGCCCCTCCCATCTTGCATTCACCAAGGCCCTGAGACCCCTAAAGATCAGTAACTACAGCTCCCTAAAGAAGATTTTCCGTCTGTTGACGCTTCTTATTTCCAACATCAGACGAAAAACAAAACAAGGCACGTCGCGATCCCTTTCTCTAGCGCGAGGCGCGGTCGTCCCCTTACATTCTATTCACCCCATCAAGTGAATGCAGCTGATCCCATACCTCTATATAAAGCCCCCCAGAAATCTCTTCTCTCCTGCTTTCATCCTTTCTCTCTTCAACTCTTCCACCTCATCTCATCTGCAACCCCATTCAACTCCAAGCAAACCTACCTACCTACCTACATATATCAACAAGCACCACAGTCTTCTCTTACGCTCTTCTCAAACAACTCGGACAATCCTTCAAGATGTCTGCTACGTCCCCACCGGCTATCAAGCCTGAGACTGACGTTCACGTCATCTTTGCTCCCTCTGCCTCCTCTGCCGGCAGCACACCCACTGATGCTGTCCCAACCAACGGCAACGCCTGGCTCGAGGCCCCCACAAGCTCAAGCACCACTGAATCAAACAAGGTGGAAGAACTGCCTGTTCATGATCCCACCCCCGATGGCGGTCTTCGTGCATGGCTGGTTGTCTTGGGAGGTTTCTTCGATTTCGCTATTGCTTTTGGTATGTGTATCCCTTCCTGCTCTATTGACGCCTTGCCCGACGACTAACGACTCCATCAGGCCTCGTCAACTCCTTCGGAACTTTCCAAGCTGTTTACGAGAGCCAGTGGAATGCCAGCACATCCACTGTCACCTGGATTGGCGCCGTCCAAGTACGTTCCCCTTTGTCCCCCCCCCAGTGACGAGTAAATGCATTGTTGCTGACCAACTCTTCCCTATAGTTGTTCATTCTCTTCCTGGGAGGAACTGTCTGCGGATCTGCCTTTGATCGCTGGGGCTCACGAAAGCTCATGCTCTCCGGCACAGTCATCTGCCTCATCTCCTTTATCTCTGCGAGCTTCGCTACGAAATACTACCAGTTCCTCCTGTCCCAGGGAATCCTCTTCGGCATTGGCAACGCCATGTTGTAAGTGCAACGCCCCCCGATTCCCAGTATCATGTTGACTGACATCGCCGTCCAAGGTTCTATCCCGCAACTGGAGCCATTTCCGAGTGGTTTGACAAGAAGCGTGGACTGGCCCTTGGCCTCGCGCTATCTGGAGCCTCCGTCGGTGGCATCATATGGCCGCTCATCGTTGGCAAGCTATTCACCGTCGTCTCTACTGCCTGGGTGCACCGCATCATCGCAGCAATCTCCATTCCTATTCTCCTCATCTCCTGCTTTCTCGTAAAGGAACGCAAGACCTCTGCTCATGCTCCTAAAAACAACACCACTGCCAGTGCAGCCGCCTCAGACGATACTCTCCCAAGCATCAATACAACCCCTGCCACACCCTGCAAACAAAACATCAAAGACGTCATCTCCGAATGGCGCTTCCTTGCTCTCTGTGCAACATTGTTCTTCATCTATGGCGGCATGCTCATCCCATTCTATTATATTCCGCTATTCGCCATTGAACAAGGAGTCAATCCCACCATGGCAAACAACCTCCTTGCAATTGGATATGCGGGCTCAGTTGTCGGCCGCGTCAGTAGCGGTTGGATTGCAGACCGAGTTGGCCGGTAAGTCATACATCTCCATACCTATCCAGCCTTGATAACAGGTGACTAACTTTTTCCTTCTAGTTTCAATGTCCTCTTCTTCGTCGCTACCGGAACCGGCATCGTAACCGTCTGCTGGGTCAGAATGACTAGCTTCGGCGCCATGGTAGCATCTACCATCCTCTTCTGCCTATTCTCCGGCGGCCTCATCCCTCTCGGGTCAGCATGCGTTGCACAAACCACCAAAGACATGCAGAACATTGGTCTTCGGATCGGCGTCATGATGAGCATCTGTTCCTTTGCGGCCCTTAGAGGAGGCCCAATCAGCGGCTACATCAAGGACAATGGAGGCAGCTGGTTCGGCGCCTTTGCTTTCTCGGCTGGCGGTACTCTTCTCGGGGCCGTCATGCTTCTTGCTGTTCGCTTCTGGAACCAGAAGAAGTGGAACGCCGTTGTCTAAACGCCTTCACGGCACAACAACATTGTCGTCACTTGTGCTGGTGGAGTGACCGACGCAACCCTCACTTGAGGAATGCACAAACAAACAATCACTACGCACATGGGGGGAAAAAAAAACTGGAGGAATGGTTTCGGTATTGATTCAGGGAATAGACAGGGTCTATAATGATTGGAAGTACGGGATTATACAGGGTATACCACGGTGCTATGGCGTCTAGGACAAGGGGATTGCATTTTACTTACTGTAACTGCTACGGCAGAGGGAAACAAGCAGGTTGGGATAACTTTGCTCAACAATGGCTGTAATGACACGGAATGGCAAAAGTAAGCCAGGGATTAGATATGGTCTGGTCTGGTCTGGTTAGTTGCTGATCTCTCTCGACTACTACTACTACTACTACTACTACTACTACTACTACTACTACTACTACTACTACTACTACTGCTGCTCAAATCTGTGGGAGAAGACAAACACACTGTACAGTTTGGCAACATGCCTAGAAAAGACGTGGTAGTTAGATGATTAGACGCATCCTGAATAGTGTAATGATTTGCACAATTTGGCTGTTTTGTCAAAAATAATTTCCTGCTCTGCGTAGAAAGCATGCACGCATGCTTATAATATGCGAACTTGTAAAAATATCACGAGCGTCACTGGCGTCCAGGATGATTGCTTCTTTGTCTCACGCTCCCCCCCACCCGCCGCCGTGCTCCGGCGGACTGCGGCGGCCCCACACCGATTTGCCCACTCTCTTACGGGGCACCGCGACGCCGTCTTGACATGGCTGCCCCTGGTTTCCATCCGTTTCAGCTTCTTCCATCAGCATCTATTTTTTCCATCAATCTTCCCCAAATGATGCATTTGCATGGATCCCCCCCCCTCCAAGATCGGCAAAGCACATCCCATTCCCACGTGGCAGATGCATCCAAGACATCGGCTTGTAGAAGGGGAAAGCCTCACCGACCCTGGGCTTAAGCCTTTCTTGAACTTGCTAAATCCTCTTGAATCATACCGAATCTTACTCAAAACCCTCAACTACAGTCCCCCCTCTCTCCCCCCTCCAAGAAGCTTCCAAGAGCTAGAGATCAGTGCGAAACCGTCCTATAACGGATGAGGATGCTACAAACTGATGCCTTGACCCTGCAGCTAAGCCCCCCCAACCCCGGGGATCATGCCAAGAATCAAACCACGAGGGCAGAGAGCCAGAATCGGCATCGCCCATTCCGAGAAGGGGGGGTCGTGATCGTTTTGATGTGACGTCTTGATGTCTTTAAAAAGGGCAGGTTGACTGCCTCATTCATCCATGTGGCTTTTCCATCTTGATCTGCAGGCTTTCTTTCCACATACAAACACACACACACTCTCTCTCGTTCTGAACTCTTCTCTTTTTCATCTCATCAAGTCCTTCTTATAAGAGCCAAGTCCCCGTTTATACCAAGTCAAGCTTCCCAGAGGACAAGAAGAAGAAAAAGAGAACACAAAGATGCATTTCTCCCTGCTGTGTATCGTTTCGACGGCGGCCCTGGCGGCTGCAGGGACAAAGTGCCAGGACCTGCAGACTTGTGTCAAGAGAGTGTTTGGGCCGGGCGCCAAAGATAGGATCGTGACACCGAATGACGATACCTATACCGACGCTCGAATTGGAGAGTCGATCCAGTGAGTCTTGTTCTTTGTCCAAAAGGAGAAGGGGGGGGGGGGGGGGGGGGGGGGTCCTGTATGTGCATATGAGAGGGTGTGATGCTGACATTTTATGTGCAACCTGCTAGGTTTGAACAGTTTCCTTCGTTGATAGCTTATGCCAAGGATGCTTCCGAGGTTGCCCCCCTAATCCTTTGTGCCAAACGAACCGGTCACAAAGCTGTTCCTCGCACCGGTGCCCATCAGTAAGTCCTCTTATCAAAAAAAAAAATCCCCTTCACTCCAAAAAAGCTCCCAGGTTAACAAAGGGAACTCCCCTCAGCTTCTTGGGCTACTCTGCCTTGAACAGCTCCCTCGTCATTGACATCTCCCACATCGACTATGTCAACATCGCCGCAGACAAGAACTCCGCCCAGGTCGGCGCCGGCATCCGCTTCGGCCCTCTCTACACCGCGCTCGCTGCCCAGGGGAGGGACTGGCCCGGCGGCATCTGTCCCACCGTGGGCCTCTCTGGCTTCCTAGGCGCCGGCGGCTTCAACATGCAGATGCGCGAGATCGGCCTCGGCGTCGACCACGTCCTCGCCGCCAAGGTCGTCCTGGCGGATGGTAGAGTGGTCACCGCTTCGCCCCAGGAGAACCCGGACCTCTTCTGGGCCATCCGCGGCGGCGGCGGCGGCACCTACGGCGTCGTCGTCGAGTGGACCCTCAAGCTCAGCGCGTTCCCTCGCTCGGCCATGGTGCTCATCAACTGGAACGAGCCCAACACCACCGTCCAGGTCGCCAACAAGTGGCACGCCTGGGCCCCCGACGCAGACAAGGCCCTCACCACACAGCTCAACATCTACACCAACCGATCCCAGCTCGTCGGCTGGTGCTACGGCTGCACCGTCGAGAAGGCCCAGGCCCTCGTCAACTCATCCGGCATCCTGTCCATCGGCAAGCCCCAGGTCTTCATCACCGGCAACTGCAACTCAGCCAACTCGCGCATGATCGGCTTCGTCGTCAACGAGTGCATGCCCGACGAGAAAGTTGCCGAGCTCGCCCCCCTGGCCCTCAACTACCCGCAGCAGCCCTTCAGCAAGCTTGCCAACTACCCCCAATTCGCCTGGAACGAGACCGTCAAGGAGCCCTCCGCCCCTCACGCCCAGCCCTGGCAGCGCATCATCCGCATCAGCAAGTCCTTCTTTCTTCAGAGCAGCCGCAAGGTGACCCCCGACCAGATCGCCAACGTCGTCAAGAGGCTCCAGTCCCTCCCCGCCGAGACCAACGCCTGGGGCGAGTGGCACGCCTGGAACATTGCCGGCTCGGCTGACAACGCTGCCTTTGCATGGCGCGACCAGGCCTACGCTCACCTCGAGTTCATCGTCAACGGCTCCGACGATCCCAAGACGCAGCAGGGCTATGTCACCTGGGCAGAGCAGCTCGAGACCTACTTCCGACCCATCACCGGGTAAGTTATTCTCCTAAGATAACCTAATCTTATATAAAAATGAGATTTAAAAAAGAAAAGAAAAAAAGAAAGCTGACCAATTTGCAACAGACCTGCAACCTACACCGGGTACATGGACGCCTCCATCTCAACCCCTCCTCTAGAATCCTACTACGGATCCAACGTCCCCAAGCTCTCCCAGATCAAGCGCAAGTTCGACCCCTTCGACTTCTTCGCCAACCCCGTGAGCATCCAACCCACGCTCTCCTAATGTCCATTCAAAGCTAGAAAGAGAAAGAAGGAAAAGGGTATTGGAAAGGGAGCTGGGTGCTCTCTTATAATTGGATTGAGTGAAGAACTAGAGATTAGTAGTTAGAGTTCAGAGGGGGAGGGATACGTTTTATCTTCTTCTTGCATAACTACCTAGTGTAGTTCTTTTTACTTGTACTTTTTTTGTTTGGTTATAAATTAGTTGGTATAGTAGAATACTCATGGCAACGGGAAGTGCGTTTAAAAATGATGTATTTTCTCAAGAACAAGACCTAACATTGAAACATGCAAACAATGAAAACATTTCCAATCCAGTCAGTGCAAGTAGAATGCCAACATATCTACTCTAAACCATCCCATGTCCATAACAATGAAACAGAACAGTTCAAGCTCCATCTTGTAAGTGTTAAGTGTGCAATGATTGACTTCCTTCCTCATGATTGACGATAACAGTTATATCCAAATTCGATCTACCTATCTATTTATGCCACCATAAACAATCGCCTCTTCAAGCATGCTGAGTATCAGAGTTTCATTATTATCCCTTCATCACCCAGAGTCAGGGGGTATCTGTGTTTTTTCTCTTTTTTCTTTCAGATTGCAGTCAGTCCCCCCGCCCTCGCAACAAAAACAACTGCAGTTTACTTCTTTCGCTTTGGAGATTTTCCTTGAGGTTTCAAAGACGTGTACTCGTGAACAAAGTGTGCATCCTCCAGGCATTCTATGACAACGGGGTTGACAAAGACGTGTAGCTGCAGCCCACCCTTGAAAAGAATCTTCATCAGGCTTACCCTGAAGTAGAGCGACCACGTATCAACTCTGGCCACACTGTTTCCCAACCGCAATTTGTACCTGTAACCGTACTCTGCTTGACCATCATCGGTTCGTTGAGCCACAGGCACGAAATCGGATTTTTCGGGAACGAATAATGCCGTCGAGTAAAAAGGACCAACACCCCTTTCAAGCGAGGTCACAACGCTGACAAGACTTTCTCGCAGATCGCGGCGGTGTTTTCTCGATACTGCCTTGGAACTGTATTTTGCAATCTCGCTCATGCGACCAGCCAGTCTTTGCGGGTCGTATTGCAGCTGGAAGGGCTCGCCTGTCTCCTCAATATGGTTTCTCGACGCCTCAAACACAAGTGCAATGCAACTGCCGGCATTTGATTGGACTTCGACATCGGTACTGTCAAGTTGCTCCACAAATGCATCCATAGCGGCATCAGCATAATCTGAGAAGTCGGATACGTGGCTAGCCACAAAAGACCAGCCCTGCAGAGCTGCCGCTACGATGACGGCATTGTCGTGAGCTTCGATACTCTCACCATCTGTTCGAACAATCTCCACCAAGTACTCCATCACCTCTAGGGCAGATTCCTCTGCACCTCCTCCATACAAGACGGCCATGCATAGTGCATATATAGCGTAGACACGGCAGTCATCGTCGTCATCTTCAAGCAGAATTTGCTTCAAGACCCTTTGGGCCTGGTCAAAGATCTCCAACGAGTCCACTGTTCCGATTGTAAGACAATATGCCTGCAAACTTAGCAGCCGTTCCTTGGCTGTCGCGGCCCGGTCGGAATCATGCAGGAACACTTGAGCAAGGGCTGGTGCTGCATCATCCAGCCACAGGTGAGTGTCGGGCGAATAGCGGGTTCGCAATGTCTTAATGTAGATTTCAAGGAAATGCTCCCGCATCTCGCTGTTGTTATGTTTCCGGTCCTGGATGCCTTCAATTAGGGCCTTGGTATCGAAAACCAAGGCTTCTTGATCATCATTGTATTCGGAGGCGGAACCGCCGGAATAAACGCTCGAGGCCATGTCGTCAAGGTCAAATTCATTGTCTTCGCCGCCATCATCACTGATGTCGGATGTAACACGACTCTGTGCGGCGGAATGAATCGGTGACGTCAGAAGGGACGCCATGGGGGAACCTCGAGGGGTGACATGACCCGAGGCACGGCCGGATTTGATGGCTTTCTTGGAGACAGTCTTGCCGTTGCCCTTAAGGGCCTTGACTCGGGCGTGGTTCACGATCATGGTGACGGAGTTTGCGGGCCAGAAAAGACACCGGCCAGTTATAAGCGAGGTTTTGTAAGGCTGGCTGTTCGCAAACCGAGTGTGGAAAGATTTTGTTCTCGCAGGCTATGCGGCTAGAGAAGGGATCTGGGGTATGTGTTATGTCGTCGTTGCGTCAGGTCTTCCTCCGTAAGAAAGACCAGTGGCGTCAGGTTGTTGTCCAGTTCTTGGATCGATTTCGTTTAATGGAATGAGACGTGGGTGTGATGATGTTTATATTGGATGTTTCGATGTAGAGTGAATCCTCCATGGGAAAACTTAGGCTTCGAGTTATAAGAATGGAAAATGCAGAACTGGCGCGCTGATGCAAATTGAAGGTTCACGCACAGCGACAAGGTCTGTGTTTGGCTGAAGGGGAGGAGAAAGAGAAAGCCAAAGGGGAGAAAGGGGGCGGCGGACAATAGAAATGGTGAAGCAAAAATAAGGGCAAAGAAAAAAAAAAGGAACAAAAAAGGGAAATAAATGAAAAATCAAGCTTGAGTGGCGTTGGTGTGAGTTGAAGTGTGAATGTGAGTGTTCAGCATGACCAAGCTTTCTGCCATGGGACCTCGCAAAAAAAAAACAGGGTAAAGCGCAAGAAGCTCTAAACAGTGCTGGAGGAGCCCGCTAACGGGTCAATGGATGATGCTATGGTTAGTACCCAGAAGGCACTAGCCCCTCCACTGTTTCACTCTGCTACAGAGGGTTTCCACTAAGCCAACTATGGAAGTTTAGGGCCTGAACAGCAGCCCTGGAGCATGTGGAAGAAGCCCAGCCTACGCAGAATTCCAAGCTTAATCAATGTCTGATCGCCTTCTAGTTTGAGTAGCTTCCTCCCTCCACATCCACTAGGAGGAGCCTTTGAGGTCTTGGGACGTTCGTTTTGTGGGGTTTGTGGTAGCAAGCAAAGGGCCGGATGGACGGCTTATCGCTTCAAGGGACTCTCCTCATTCAATGTTCATCCATTCATTCTTCCTCCCCATGAACGTCACCCTTCCGCAAGGGTTGCGCTAATAATATCCATGAATAGGTCGGTACTCCCTGTATGGAGCACCTAAAGGTACCTAGGTATGAATGTTCCAAAGCCCCCCTGTGCCGCAGGGGCCAGTGTCATGCGTCATCGTAGTGGTCCATTCTCCATTCCTTGATTGTATGTGTGTGGTATGTGTGTGCCACTTTACGCGGGGAGGGGGATACGCGGTGGACGGACATTCCAGTCTCGAGTTGTTTGCTCGTTTTGCCCTCTTCGACGAGGGTTCAAAGCTGCATGCAAGGAGGAGGCACACCCGGCTGCTCAGGAACAATGCAGGACCCGAGCCATATTCGTAAGGTGAATCATTTTGTGGGAACTGGCTTTCATTCAAGGTCGAGTCGAATCACGTTCATGTGTTTGGGGGGGCAGGACTCCGCACAGCGCTCTATTAAGCGGGCGAAGCTGAGAAGCATGGCAGCCAATTCAATATCGCACCGAGGCAAGGGAGGGGGGATGATAAACACCGAAACACTCAACATAGCGGACAGACTTGTATCTCTTGTACACATCTTCGGAGATGTCCTCTCTGTACTCCGTACTGCAACGAAACGTAAAAGGACCGGGAACGTCGCACTCAGACCAGTCTTTTCTGCCACCACATAACCACAGTCAGCAATAGGCAAACTAAAGAGGGGTAAAACTCGATAATCTCGAGCACCATCCACGGGGAGCAAACTTAGTATAAAGTATTCGGCATTTCAGGGCACAGATTGAGAATGAAATCAATGACAACGTGACCACGGCTTTGCGACAGTGGAGACTCTGAATCCTGCATGAGTTGAGATTTAGCAACCAATGATAACCTACAGTGCCAACGCATCTTGGCCCGCGTTCCACATCCACAACATCCAGTGGGAATCTGACAGCTCGAGTCGTTCCCTGTCGGTAATTTATGTACAGTAGCATTATCGTTTGTATCATGGCTGTGTCGTATGTGCATGTAGTAATGCTGCATGTGGGAGGTATGCAACATGACAGGAGGTAGATGTAAGCTTGACCGAACCAAAAGTGCAAACGAATAATATCCATCATCGCCATCATTCATGTCCGGCGTACTGTGTAATATTGGATGGTTTGTACACTGGGCACTGGGCGCTGGGTGTTGGCACTGGAGTTCCACTGAGACTGATGAGACTGATAATGAAACTGCGGCTGCATTCCGCATTCTGCCCTCCGAGAGCCAACTTGTGGTGATTCCAAGGATGGAAGCTTTCCCTTTAGCCTTTGCAGTCAAGCTCTTCAGCCATTGGCCATTTGGCGGTGATGGTCACTGGGCCATGACCTGACCCGCAGTGGAAGCGGTTACAACTCATACAGTGAGTTTCACATTGACCACCACTTGTTGTCCACTGGGGGAGAGAGCCAGAGAGCCAGAGCCAAAGAGAAAGAGAGGTAAAAAAAAAATCTGCTCTTCTTTTTCCTCTCCCATCATCATTCGCTGGTTGTAAAGTCGTTATTCTTCTTACCTCAGGCTTGACTTGGCTGGACCTGAAGCAAGGGTCCCTGAACTTGTATCTACATTTATCCAGTACTCAGTACTTGGGCAACCTGTCCATCGTCATAGCCACGTTTTTATTAACACAGTGGGGTTTCATTCAAAGTCCTCATCCCACCACACCATCACCTCACTCACACCCACTGTCTCTCTTCCTCTCCCATCCTCCCCCTCGCCCTTCAACTCTCAAGCTCTCTCTTCAACGATAAGCGGCTGGTGGTGGGGCTTATCGCTGCCTGTGTCTGCCTGTTACGCTACCTGCTAGGCACGCTACTAGCTACTACTGGCCTGCTAATGGAAGGTACCCACGCTACAGTGCTCCAGGGCTGTATCCATCGCTGTCACTGCTGCTCTTTGGTGACTGAACTCTGAGGTGGCTCCTGCCCCACCTCTTCCTCATCATCCGGTAACCCTCGAAGCGCTTCCCATACTCTTCAGTCTTCACTTCAACTTCACATAAGCCGCAAACATCTTACCTTCTTAATATCCCCTCACCTTCTTCTTTTCCTTCTTTATCTTTTACTCCTCCAGCAAAGCTTGTCCAGTCCGAGTTTCCTCCGCCCAATACCGCTCACCGAACAAGTGTACACTGCCCCGCGGTGGCTGCGACGAAGCCTCAAGTTCGAATCGGTATGCATATCCGCCCAGCCATATCGCCTTGCAACCCGGCGTGAACCACCCCCCGTTTCTTGACTAACGAACTCCAGTGCCCGAAGAGAAAGTTATGCCCGTCATGGCGGCACCTACATATAGCGATGAAGGTAAGCTTTCAAAGTCTACTTGCTTTAAGGTTTTCCTGAGGTGATGTTAATATAAGGCCCTTAGCCGTCATCACTTTGACTGTCATCAACCCTCCTTCGTCCATGCCCCTTCCCAATAGACGAATCCTTCTGTCCAAGTGGAGGCCCACGATGCCCATCGGCCGTACTAGCAAACGGAATTTAAGCTACGAGGCTGCAGAGAACAACGCCTGGATTGACTCGGCCGTCATGTCTCGAGATCACGCCGAGCTTCGTCTTGATACCCAACAGCAGGTATGTCAAGCCCCATGGCGCACCCTGTCTACAACAACGACAACAACGACAACAACAACAATAGCTGCTAATCCATGATACAGAAAGTCATCCTCAAAGATATTGGCAGCCTTCACGGTACTTTCTGCAACAACACACGACTTGGCCAGAATCAAGGCCATGCTCTACAGACTGGCGACGTCATCCAGTTCGGCATACCAATCGAGCGCGGCCACGATACCTTTCCTCCCTGTAATATCCGGGCTGCGGTTGAATTCGGAGCCTCAAGGTATGCATTCTGCCACAGGAACTGACTTCATTCAAATGCTGACCAGCTACCAGCCCCGAAGAGCGGCCCATGGTATTCGCGGTGCCCGATGAGACAGATGTCGAAGACATGAGCAGCGACGAAGAAGATATTGACGTAGAGCATAGCTCCAGAATACTCGAGCATAATCAGATACGTCCGGCTCTACCGAATATTGGGTCGGCCATTTCCATCGACTTAACATGCCACAACTACATCGACCTGACCTCGAATGATAGGACCGTTCAGCAGGCCGACTTCTCTCCAGCTGATTCTAGAGAGGCTTCTTCTAGCCAAGTACGACATGAGATGGACGACGCTGAGCAGCCGAGTAGCCCCGGATCCAGCATGGCGGAATCTGAAATCCCTGGGTCCCGAATTCCCACACCTCCTGAAACCGTAGAGATTTCCGAAGAAGAACAAATGTCTAGCCCTGACAGCTATGATGAAGACAACGAAACCGACGCTGATGAAGGTATTTGAGCACTTCTTCCTTGCAGGCAACCAGAACACTAACTTTCTTGTGTAGATGAAAATTATCCAATGATTGAGGGCCAAGAAGTAAACAATGACGATGCTTGGGGGGCTGGCCAGACCTTGCCCACCTCTGTCAGTCTCCAGTCTGCGCTCATTACAACTCCCAATCCTGCAACATATCCTCTGGGAGAGGAGGGGAGGGCCTTCTATGGTGAGAGCGAACTCGAAAACACCGACCCGTATTTGGGTACTCCTAGACTCCCACCGATTCGAGCTTTCCTACAACCAATAACCTTGGGTGCACATCTGCCTTCTCTTTCTGAGACATTGCCTACACCAAACTCCCCTCCCAATCCTCTCTCTCTAGCTGAAATTATGGGAGCCAGAAATGGAAATGCCGAATATTGGGAAGCCCGGGAACAGAATAGATCAAACTTTGCAGGAGTTTCTGCTCTCCCTATTGGTCTGAATTTTGGAACCGAACAACCTGAAAATCAAGAGGATATGAGACTCGATACCCCTGAAGATCAAGAAATGTCCACAGAGCACCCACCGATAGACCTTGCAGGCATGGATCGTGGAGAAACACACGCATACTCGGATCGGGTGGATATGAATTCATCTGGAGGCAACTTTTTGATGAATGATCATCATCCTACGGTGGGAAACACTGCACCTCTGGTTCCGGATGAAACTTCTGCATACCAATTCGAAATTACCACGAGAGCCATAGCGGAAGAAATTACCAGAAGAGAGACAGAGCGAGAGGAAGAACGAACAAGAATTACCGAGGACCTGGCTCGAACAAACCTCGAGTCATCTCCGGGAGCTCAGGCTGGGAAATCTAACAAGAGAAAGGCGTCGGATATCTCTGAGGCCGCACCTGAGGAAGAGGAAGCGGCCGAGGAACCAAAGTCTGCCGACTTGATCACACACCACTCTGCGGCGACACAATTCAACGCCTCTTCTGCTGGTTACAACGACGCAAGGTCACCAAAGCGCATTCGGAAGGTTGCGGAGGCATTTGGATACGCGGCTCTTGGTGGAGTGGCAGTTATGTCTGCTCTGATCGCAACAGCTCCAACACTTTAAGCATCACTGGTTGCTATGGCTCTACTTTTTTCCCACCTCTTGTTCCCCCTATTACCAGGTTTTATTCATTTTCTAGATACCACAACCCTTTATCTCTTTCAATGGTAGGAGACAGGCTCCTGCGACATTTGGCATCAGTTTTGGCTCTTGGCGTCAAGGAATTTCAAATATTTGGGGTATAGGTTGGTCAGCACGAAACGTTTGCTATGAAATTTTTATTTGGACTTGCTTCATCCATCAACTTGATTCATCATGCCATCATCAACACAAAAATAATTGTGTAAGGTTGATTTTCTTGTTTCCTTTGTTTTGTTCAGAGGCTCGCCCTAGCTGGTGTTGGGGGTCATTTTATCTGTTCGCGGGGCGGGCATTGGTCTGTTTGCCATGAACTGAGATGAAATAGAATGAGGGAGTAGCACGAGTATCACGAATGTACGCTAGGACGCAATATCTTTTTTCTTCGGTAAATATATATGCCTTGGTACTTGAAGGTGACTAGTTTTCAAATCTAGTGAATTAAGGGGAGTAGGTAAATACCTATGTAGCCTTGATAACCCTTCTCGCAATCTGTTTTGTATCTTAAGAGACCTCGTCTAATATCGTATTGTATCATTGAAGCACAGAACCCCTAACAAAATGCCACATCTCAATCACGGAAATTGAGGTAGATTTGAGGCCAGATACACAGGCAGACGGGAACCTTTGGGTGACAGATATTGAATTGAAGGGAGCAGTTTTTGGTTTGCATACAATGTATATACTTAACAATGTGTATGTGTGTCATTTCGACTTGTAAATAATATCTGGTAATATTAGTTGGAGGGGAGCAGGTAGTAAAATTGTGTTATTTGGTTGAATGAGGACATAAAACCGGAGGCGATGAGAAGAATAGGCCGATTTTCGAATGCCCAAGGGGGGAAATGAGGAGGGGGAATACGTGATGAGGTGTTTATGCCCGATTCCTACAGAATGGTACCGAATTATCAGAGGAACCTTTTTCGACGAGTTGAAAGGGGGGTGTTTGTCGGCATAGCCTATGCAAGACTCGCTCTGGCACCAACAGATAGGACAAGCAGAGATAAACAACAACCATAGCCCCCCCTCCCCTCCCTCCTTTCAGGGAGCAAGCCGATGTTCGGCGGCCAAAGAGGGATATTCGTCTATATCAGCCCCCCCTCCCCCTTTACCGATGTTGGGCAACTCGAGTCGGTTATCGTCTGGACTTCGGGACGAGAATCACTTTGGCCGGTTGCCTGGAATGTATGATGTTGTCAGACGGGTAGTTGCTTCCTCAAAGAAAAGCCGGTGAGGGAAAGGATAGAAAGCAGAAAGAAAGAAACCAAATATTCAGAAGGGTGGGAAGGAGGGTGAGGGGGGATCTGAGAATTGCAAATGAGCGGCTGTATTGGAAGAGGTCAAGTCCTCTCCACGTGGCGGGCCGAACGGGTCTTCAAAGGGGGCAATGTCCACATCGGTTGGTGCCTAATGCAGCTATCCGTGATGACACGATCTCAAGATTCTCGCCCTTGTTGGAAGAACGGTGTGAGAACATGGTTGGTTTTTCTTCTTCCTTTCGATGATAATATTGGACCATGGACCTGATTGGAAACTTCGGGAAAAGACCTCAGTGATATGATGGGCTGGTCGCACCTCACATGACCAAGGTTGTACAAAGCTGGGTAGGGATCGGGCCCCTGATTCGTCGGCTATGTTTGACAAAGGGGGGCCAGCTAAGGGCAGTGTCAATATCGGCTCGATGAGCATTTATCGGAGTGCTCGCGTGAGAATCAGTGGACATGGGTGCGAGGCAGCGAGGCAGCGACGACGATCCCAGCTCAGGCAGGCGACATGCAGTCGCCGTCCGAGACACAAGCCACTGTGTCGGGTATGTCCTCGCAGGGAGTTGCCAAAAGAGTGTGCAGCAAAGAATACTTTAACCGAGCGAAAATAATGTGGTGCCAAAGGGAGCAGTGCAATAGCCGCCGCTTGCGCTTCGTTTTGGGAACGGTGACTGTGTTGCAACAGAAGGTAGGGTGGGCTTGCCAAGTCTTGACGATCGTCATTCTGCAGCAACCATTTTTTTGACCGAGAACTTGTCATGACGGATAAAAGGCAATCCAACAAGGCCCCTGGTTCGATTAAGGATGCTTCGACAGCTTGACCGGTCCCGGTAAACGGACAAATGAGGGGCGGCCGAGACAAGCCTTCGCGGGAAGTTGCATGATCGCAGACCCATGAAGTTCCCGCGGAATTCGTATGGAATGGACAACAGCGAACAATGGGACGGGACCAGTGTAGCAGTTAAATACTCATTCGTCTGTTTCCGAGAAGGGTGCAGCAGTCGAGGCTTATACTCGGTGAGAGCGACGGATGGCAAGGCGAGAAGGCCTGGCAGGCGGTAAGACCTGTTCGACGCTGGCTGCGCGTCAACCCGTGACTATGGCATGCGTGCAGGCTGAGCATCGGGATAGTCCAAACCGGATCGTACTATGGAATGAGATTGGAGGTAACAGGCACGCCCAGCATGGCGGGTCAGTATCACATCGTCCCAGCCCAGTTGTCTAGATTAATCTGCCGAAAGCAACCACGTAGGTATTGAAAGATGCCATCATCAGTCCGTGCAGCCGATGAGTTGGTCGCAGATAGATGCCTTCATCCAGAGAGGCGGTCAGCAAGAAGCTCTTCATCCTTCGGGTGTAGATGAGGCACAAATGTATTTTATTGCCCGACGTACCATGCTCCTGATGAACCAAGGACAAGTATTTAAAGGGGACCATCATCCACCCCCTGAGTCCAATGTTCCATGTAATGAGAAAAGACTCTGCTGGAACATTTATCACAGCTAGCATCCAAGAAGATTATTATAACCTCACTTTTCACCCCAAACAACTCAAAGGAACACTTGATCCCCATTCTCAGTCATGGCTGCTGAATTTGCTGCGGGCATGAAGCAAGGTTTGATCCCAATCCAGTGCGATATGTGCAGCTTGAAGTCGTAAGTTTCCACCTTTCTAGTGTTGGAAAGCATGCTAATAGTCAAGAACAAGGATCGAATGCGAGTATTGCAGAGGATCACTCGTTCGGATGGTCCCACCGGGTTACCCAAATGTTCCGGCATTCACAGCTCCCGTGATGCACCACAGCGGTCCATCTTCTGGACGAGATCGCCCTCGAGATCGCAGCCATGGTCCATCGGGTAGTCGTAGCGTTTGTTCCAAACGCTGACGAGACCATTTCTGAAGGTTGTCAGTGTCTTGCGCATCGATGTAAATGTCTTTCATGTATATGTTTTTTTTTTTTTTTTAAAAAAAGAGGGTAGAGGCCATTGCGTCTCATAGTCTGCGATGGCTGGGATATGCCAGTCTTTGATTTCATTGGGAACGGTCGTTCAGAACACGGGATCGGAGTTGAGTCGGGCTTGATTGATAGGTTGAGGCACATTTGCAGCGCGGAGAAACAGGATTCATGTATGGTCTTGGCTATCGGAGCAGACTACGCCCATGTAACGAACTGGGAGTGTTGTGTATTGAATCTGAGACAAGCCATCATTTGCTGATAGTCATGCGTAACGTGGTTGATTCGTCCATCGTGAAAGGAGATGCCGAGGAATGGTATGAAGTAGACTATAATGCAAATGCAATGAATGGGTGGTGAACATGCCAAGGCCGTCCAACTATCATGAGTTTGATCATGAAATTATTGAGTAAAACGTTTAAACCGCCCTGCAACAGTAGCTCGTTTCCTACATCAGCTTGCTAGAGAGAAATAGAGAGGAGAGACCATCATGAATGTAGATTGGTAAATCTTGATCGTCATGACGCTTGAGGTCAAAACAAGCCACTCAACCTGATGACGTATAGAATATCAAGTGAATTGTGATTTCCGATCCATCATCATGTATTCAGATAGAACGAAAATGAACAGCCATCACTTGGTAAGATGTCAGAGGATGGTAACACCGCACAAAAAGTGAGCTAATCTTGCTCACCACACGAGACGTGAAGTTGGAAGGATATGAGCATTCCTCTTCTACGCAATGCAAGATCGGTTCTCTTTCCGAGAACAGATAGTCTGGGGTGCATTCAGTTCTCGTCATGTGTCTCTTTCGGAATCGAATTGGTAGAAGAAATCAATTCTGCAGGTCCAATAAGCCCCCATGACGCCTCAGCAAGGATTGCAACACAAATTCGCCAGGTACAAGTAGCAGGGGGGGAGCTTTGGTCATAGCTGGGGAGTATGACGGAGGAACTATGATCCGTGGTTACCACCCCGCCTGTGTGCAATTATGCAATTACATGCTTAGTCCCGCGCTTGGCAACGGAAACGAGAACAAGGTGAGTTGCAACCAGCACGAATCAACACTCTCCATGTGCTAGACCGAGTCGCAACAACATTGCGAAACTCGACACCGCCCCAAGACAACACCACGGTGTCGAGCAGCAGCTGTTGCTCGCTATGAAAATTTGTCGCCATGTCTGTAATTCTATGCACAGGTATGCGAAACTGCCCCCCTCTCGCTTCTTCAGCAAGCGCCAGGCTAACGACGGCATAGCGGGATATGACCATACCATCAGGTTCGCACTGCTGCGCCAATCAATAATTCGGTTGTTGTTGCACACACTGACATTTCCCGTCATAGGTTTTGGGAGGCTCTATCAGGAATCTGCTCGCGCACTATTCAACATCCCGACTCACAAGTGAATCGCCTATGCATCTCCCCCGACAAACGGTTCCTCGCAGCTGCAGGTCACCATACTGTTAAGCTCTATGACATCAAATCAACAAATCCTAATCCGCTCCTGACTTTTGAGGGCCACACGGGGAATATAACCGGCGTTGCATTTCACTGCGAAGGGAAATGGATGGTCACGAGTTCTGAGGATGGCACTGTCAAGATCTGGGAGACACGAACGGGTACCATTCAGAGGAGCTACAACCACGGCTGCCCCGTAAACGATGTGGTCATCCACCCAAACCAGGGTGAAATCATTAGCTGCGACCGATTGGGGAGTGTGAGAATATGGGACCTGGCGGAGAATACATGCGCCCACGAGCTCATCCCTGAGGAGGACGTTTCGGTATCCAGCGTGACAGTCGCGAGTGACGGCTCTCTACTGTGTGCCGCAAATAATTCCGTATGTTTGCAATCGCAAAGCATCATCTTGGAGAGCAAGCCTGCTAACATGTGCTAGGGCAATGTGTTTGTGTGGCACCTCGTCCAAAACTATGAACAAACCAAGCTTCTTCCAGTAACTCATTTCAGTGCTCACAAGGAGTACATTACTCGAATTCTGTTATCTCCCGATGTCAAGAAGCTGGCTACATGCAGCGCAGATCATACGGCAAAGATTTGGGAAATCAAGGACGTTAAACCGAGGCCAGAGGGCAGTCGACCAGAGGAGGCTAAGCCGCTCCCTCTAGAAGCAACTCTCACAGGTCATCAACGATGGGTTTGGGACTGCGCATTCAGCGCAGATTCCGCATATCTCGTGACAGCATGCTCCGACCATTATGCGCGGTTATGGGAGCTGCATAGTCAACAGATTATCCGTCAGTATAACGGCCATCACCGAGGAGCCGTCTGTGTGGCATTAAATGACTATTCAGAAGGAAATCGTTGAGTGCTCAACAGACGTGAACCAAAGGTTTGAGAGTGTGTGCTTGACTGCTTCTGAAGGGGGACGGTGAGAGGCAGGAATAGTCTCTGTGATTGGAGACAAGCCGGCAAGGAATTGGCAAGGCGTTTGTTGGACATTATAGCTTGTTTCTTTTTGTTTTTGTTTTGTTTTTCATATGAGGGGAATGATGAAATTGGGCCGATACTCTGCAATGTTCGGGGTGACAACAAATCTGTTGGGCTCGAATGAGAGAAGAGCTTGACGATGTGAGAAGAGAATTGGTCCCGCAATGAGACATACATAGGTAGTAGTCATCTAATCCAAGACCAAATGATTACAAGATCAAAAGGAATTCCAACACTGATGACGAGAGAAACGATGGACAAACACGTTGACATTGGAGTAAGGGAGAAGAGAAGAGACGAAGCTTACCTCATAGGCAAAGTGGCGACTTTGGCCGGGGACATGCATGCAACACATGTCAATTCAAGAAGCTACATTAAGAGGTAACGTTTGATGGACCGTGGCGGAACCGTCATATTGGGCCTGGGCCTGGGCATGAGCTCCAAGACACATGATCAAAGACAATCTGGGCATTCTGCAACGCCATTCGACAATCGGAGGTTGCGTCTCAGGCGAACAACTGCCGCGGATCTATACCACGATCCCCCTATTCTGCATACGGTCGAGGCGAAAAGGAGGGCAGGGGAGAAGGTTTCATCCAAGGTCCCAGCAAAAAAAAAACGACCCAAGGAATCGGCCGAAAAGAAAAAAAGAAGTAAAAAAAAACAAACAAGGTACCATTTCCTTGGGAACCTTAGGTTTAAAAAAAAACTGCAGTCGGGATGAACCTGCATAACAACACACCCATGCTTCTGGAGACATGGAAGGTTTAGAACCAATTGGATAAATTCCATCCAAACCCACGGCTTCGGGAGGGACTAGCCGCAGCGCCGACGAATGGGTAAACTATGACGGACTTGTCTCTCCTAAGTCGTCTAGTGTGTCCGGCGGTTTGGAGGAGGGGGGGGGGGGGGGGACGGTCGCCTTTGCTTTCCAGCTGGACAGGGGTCTTTGTTTTGACGTTGAGAGAGAGAGAGACGAAGAAGATCCTCTATCCTCGGGTGCGCTAAGTTCTGACGGAGAAAAAACCGATGCATGCGGCTCGATTGCGGTTTCTCTTTGGGCGCAAGCAGAGAGGGAGGGAGGGAGTCGATTTGGTTTGGCTCTGTGGGCGGGGCGATGAGATGGATGGGAGTGTGTGTGCATGTGTGTGTGTCTGTGTTGGAGGCTTGGAGGCACTGAGACAGGTGGTCGCCATTTTGGGCTGCCTCCTCCCCTTCTCCACACTCTTTGCAGAAGCGACCATTGCATATGCAACTGCTTGTAGTATTCGTAGCAATTCAACCATACAATTCCCAACTTTTTGCTACATGATTCAATCCACGATCCGCCCTCTCGGTGCCTTACCTTAGTCAGGCAAATGTATGTTTTACCGCCCCAATTACCTTGGTAGAGTCTCCTTCATCGGCAATCGCCTCGGGCTTATCTTTGTAATATTGTTTTGGTTTTTTTTTTTTTTTTTTTGCCACCCACCCAAAAAGAAAGATACTTTCGAAGCGACACATCATCATCATCATCAGCATCATGCTCATCATCATCACGGACTACTCCGAAGAATCCAAAATGTTGGAAAATCTTGCTAACAATAGAAACAAGTGCATCAAGCAAACAAGCATCCATCCACCCATCTATCCATTCATCTTCGTCTATAAGCCACACACTGCTTCCTTGTAAAGGGGGGGGTGGTGATCTTGAGAGGGAGGGGAGAGAGAGAGACTAATACCTAGATAGAGAGAGGGAGTGGGAGGGAGAGGGAGAGAAGATTGCTGGTACCCGCTGTAAAGAGAAAACAAATGCCACTAAGGAGTTCGTTTCCCACAAAAGCCCACTAAAGCACTAAAAGCGTGCAACCTCCTGTCAACCAATCAGCCCACTCAAACCCCTCAAGACAACCCGACACTTTGACAACGGCGGCCACGAGGCTGACGTTTCCACTTCTTCCAAAAGTTCCCACCATCGTCCGTTTTGCCTCCGCGCGCCGCCTACGTTACACAAACCCGCCGCTCCGGGTACGCCCTTTTTACACACACACACAGACACGCACGCACCCAAACGTCATCATCCTGATATCAGCTTTTTTGTATTTCCTTTTTCCCCCCCTTCCCGTACACACATCTCAACATATCAAATATCAATAAAAAAAAATAAAAAAAACATAATCTCAGATCCTCTTTCAGCCTGCCACTTTCGTCTTGGCACCAACCGCCCCAAATCTCCAATCACCGCTCCCAAAGGAGAGACCGCCCACAATGCCATCCTCCTCCTCCTCCTCCGAATCCCAACCCGCCAGCCAACCACCCGTCGTCAACTACGTCCTGAGCTTCATCCTCGTCGGCCTGGCCTGGGGTCTCACCACGCCATTCATCCGCCGCGCCGCGCGCACCCACAGCCCACCCGCCCATCCCCTCCTCGACGCCCCGGCCGTCAGGGCGAGCTGGCTGCGATCCAAGGTGTACGGCGCCTTCTTCTCCGTCGTTGACCTCTTGAGGAACCCTCGCTACGCCGTACCCCTGCTGCTCAACCTCACTGGCAGTGTGTGGTTCTTCCTCCTCATTGGCAAGGCTGGTGAGTTAACCTTTTTCCCTCCTTGTGTGACGTCCATCCATCCGTCCATCCGTCCATCCCCTCGTCACCCTCTCCTCCCTCTCTCTCCTCCCCCCTTCCTCCACCCGTCCACCCATCCCTCCCCATTAATTCACCACCCCTGAATGCCCAATTTCTGTTTTCGTCCACACCCAACCATCCCATTGGGGCTCGTCCCATGTGGCTCTCCTGGCAACCGTAGCCGGCGTGGGGTTCTGACTGTTTTCGCCACACCATAGAATTAAGCCTTACTGTCCCAATCGTAAATGCCATGGCCTTCCTCTTTACCGTTTTGGGTGAGTGGTTTGTGGAGGGTAAGGTGATCAGTCGAGGTATGTCTTCAAAAGCCTATTTCGCCACTCCAACGGGCGGCAGGGGTGTTTCCCAGACGACGTCAAGGCTAACAAAAACTTTCTTGGTCAAAGATACCGGCATTGGCATGGTCTTGTCGCTAGTTGGAATTGCATTATGTGTTCAGAGCAAGTCGTAGTCGAACAAGGCCCGATTAACTCGGCCAATTGATACATGTATGAATATCATTGATACTATGGGCATTTTGTGTGGTATTTCTCCTCAATCCGGCATTCACTTGGAAGGGCATCGGCTGCTGGCCGCTAGCGATGTCAGTCACTGAAACCCTCTATATCGTCGGGTCAAGAACCATCTGTCGATAAGATATGGATGAATATGATGCAGATTTAAAGAATAGAAGATAACTTGTTTGTATAGGGAAAACTAAAAATAAATAAATAAATCTAGGAAAAGACTGCTCCAGGCAGCTTTAACACAATAATCTATACCCATATCCCAACCATTTTTTTGTGCCCCTGATGATGCTCTAGAAATGGAAACCCTTTGAAGCACGGTATGCCTGCCCATGCCGACCAAGAAAGAAACAACCAACCAACAAAGATGTAATGCCGCCAAAGGAAAATGAGAAGGAGAAGAAGAAAACAAAAGAGGTATCCATGCACGTTGCCCATCAGTTATGCTGCCCATGCCTTTGCGCCTGTTCACTCCGTGGGAAAAATAACATCCTCGTTCTAAGAAGCGCCGCGTATTATTCGTTACACAATACCATTACGAAGGTTTCGATGCTGATGTTGATGCTGATGATGTCGTTACCGCCGCAAGGTGAAAATCGCAATCGTTGGGTCATTTTCGTCATCTCCTTGATCAGTTTCGTCGGGATCGTAGCCAGCGCTGGACGCTCCTGAGGCTCGGGTCCTCCACCGTCCAGCGGCCCTGGCCCTGATCGGCTGCCAGCAGCTCTGCGTAGACGTACTCGTCGGTGATTGCGGCAAGTTCCTTTGGAAGAAAAATTAGCTCTTGTTTTGGGTTTCCTCTCTCACGCGTGCGCGTATGCGGTGTGTGACTGTGCGTTGCCGTCTGATTGGTGTGGATACCGCTGTTGTTGTTGGCCGGAAAGGGGAGAGTCATTTCTATGTTTAGGTTTGCTACTACTTACCGCTCGAAGTTGATCATCAAGTGCCTGCAGCTGGACGTGATTTCCGGGATGAGGTCGTTGGCCCTGCAAGACCTGGTTTCGGTACTCGATCCATCTCTGTGCTGCTCCCTGTCGAAGGAGGATCTTCTGTCCTTCGTGCCGCCTCGAGTAAGCATCCAAGAGAACCCTTTTCGTCAGACAGAATGGTTAGTTCCAAGATTCGTAAACAGTAGAAATCATCGTCATCGGTAGTACGAACTGCGTCAACTCGGCTTTGGTTTGCTCCTCTTCTCCTCCCTGAGCCATAGGGACTCTCGTGTCGGCGGCGCAGTCAAGAATGTGCTGTCCATCGAGGGTGCATTGGCGGAGAGCAGCCCATCCCTCGGTGTAATAGTCCTCGACGTTCTCTGGCTCGACGGGGCCGGCGGCGATATAGTACTGAAGGGTTCGAAAGTCGGCGAGGACCTCAGCAACTCGTGCAGTGCGGCATTCGTTCACTTTTTAGAAGGATCCTTTATCAGCATGTCATAGTTCCAAGGGTGTGTTTGCCCATCAGGTTGAATGCAAAAGGCCATAATGAGAAGGCTTGCATGTGCATGTGCATGCAATTTTTTGAGGGGGGAGATAGCAGTGCGGTGTGACTGCCATTGCTCGTCTTTGTGTCTTTGTGCGTGCGAGTGATTTGTGGTGGTTTTTTTGTGGTGTTTTGTGTGGGAAGAGGTTGTAAGGTATGAATGGATGGCATGCAGCGGGAAGGGGATATGTAATAAGCCAGATGACTTACATCCGTCCATGACTACCTATGTAGGAAAGTATCCAAGTACGACCGGGGAAGGCACAAGGGGGTGGAGGTGATAATGAAGAAGGAAGAGTCCGGTTTCAACGATGCCTTCCTTGCCCAATGATTTCGCTCGCAAATAGCGACGATGCCCTATTTTTTCCTCTTTAAAAAATTGTATGGTAAAACGAAGTTAAAGAAACTTGAGGCTGATTGGCACTTTAAAGACGAACTTGCGACGATAGACAAGCGACATGGGTCTATGCGATTCAAATGTTTTTGATACTCGTTCTCGACTTGTTGTGGTTGCTCGCGAAGGGGCCATGAATCGGTTTGCTGGTGCGAGAAGCACCCATCCTTTTGTACGATTTCCTCATGATCGACCCATTCGGTGGTTGTAAGAAGGATCCAACAAAGCACAAATTTGGGTCATGATGGGCTCGTTGCCATCTCCGCCTTACAAAGCTACGATCGAAGACAGTTTTGGCGGAAGGAAACGATCCCGAGCCTCTAACAGGATATTGGATACCAGGCTGAACCATCAGCTACCACGAGGAAATCATCAACCACCAACGAGAAGTCTCCCTTGCGCCTCCACTCTTCAAAAACCCTTTACAAGCTGCAAAACTCGACCCCAGGCAAGCTGGCATTGAGCAGCCGTCCAACCGGAAGCACGGTCAGCCCTATTCCAACCCCTTGATGCTCCTTAGGCCAGCCAGCCAGCCTGGGACTTCAAGGCTGCCCTTTGTGTGGTAACCATCGGTCACCCACATGGGGAACTAGGGAAATCGTAGGCCGCAGTGACTTCTAGGTACCGGGTCCGTCGATCTCAGCAGCAGACTTCCCAGACAATGAGAGACGAGGCTAGACGCTGTTGAGGCTTGGGCATAAGGGGTGCGCCTCCATTCTCCCCATTTCGTGGGTCAGACCTTTGCGGGTACATCCCCATTCTGTGGACATGTGCATGGAGCCATCGTCCATTGACAAGGGAATACAGGCAAAAAGAGAAAGGGGGGTGCGGATACGCCGCAATACCACGTACCGAAAAATGCTTGGTTTCTTGTGGTACGGTGTAGTACATATTGGAGAGTGTCGCAGCGCACAAACTGCAACTTTTTAGGGCAAAGGAAGGGGGGGAACAAAGAGGATGGCCATCAGAACGAAATGCTCCATCCGAGCCCAGTCGTCACTCAATGTGCTCACCTCCCCCCAGTCACCTTCAAAAGTGGGGGGAGGCGGTGGACCTATGGCGTGCATGTGTCCTTGTCTAAGTCGAAGATTCAGCTAACGCTCGACGACGCTACCAGACGCAGCCTTGCCAAACGGGGCCCTTAAAACGGGCCCTGCATAACCACCATGCGCCAGGGACGGTCTCGCTGGCCAATGGTAGCCCTTAACTGCTGCATGGGTCCATCCATGATCCGATGAGTTAATTGCTCCGAGCAGACCCAAGCAACTGGCGCGGCCTCACAAGGTCACAATAAGATACATCTATGCACGCTTTCAAGAAACTGTCGCTGCGCCTTCTCATTCGTCCGGTGGTAGTAATTAGCCATCGCTGGTTTATTTAGAGAGATTGCCTTCAACGGTCCTTTTTTTCTCCCTCATTGACACAAATACTAACTTGAGACCCGTGTGCCTACGGCCATATGGTCCGAATGGCCTCAAAAAGGTACTACTGGGTATGTGTGGTACGCTCGTGCTACATCAAGATGGTTGGCTTTCCCGTCTCCTGTCCAGCTGCAGGTTCCAGATGACATATTATCTCAGTATCTTGGGTTCTAAGACAGGGAAGAAATGACTTGTCGTCTGTCTCCGATCTTGCTGCCCAAATTGAATCATCAACGTATCTCCGGCAACCAGTCACTCTCACCTCAATCTTGATTCCTTTCTTTTCATGAGACTTGGCAATCCAACTTGGAGCACTATCGACCAACACTCACCTTTCGGCACGAGTGTGGAGAAATGGGCACAGACTGCTGCACCCGTCTGCCGCTTTGGATGTCGACACAGCATGAAAGAAGACTTAATTATTCCATATAGAATATGTACACTAATATCCAGTTACCATGTATGCATGGTTACGATTCAGCAACTTTCAACAGCAACCAGATCTGACCTTTACAGCGGCCGCCACTCGTCTTGGCATCTTCGTTCCTTGGGCACTCACTCCATCTCCACTTTGCCGAGTGGAGATGCAAAAGCTTTTGTTTCAAAGGACCTTTTATTGTAACACGTCCGGAAGGGGAAAAGAAAAAGAAACAAGCATAAAGGAATCACTCGCTAAACAGTATAATTTGCTTAATGAGCCAATTGAGCGTCAGAAGTTGGAATTTGACGGTCCATGATCCGCACCATTGCGTCAACATACCACCCAAAGAGCTTTTATCGTCCTGTCAATGATGGTTATGGTTGCATAGATATTAGTTCAAATGCCGATTCCATGGAATGGGAATTTGCGGGTTCAGGTACCCATGGTAAGCCGTCGTGAGCATCCTCGTGATATTCGGATCGGACCCCTGACACTTCTCTTGCACCGGGAAGAGGCCTGTTCCCATTCGGTGTGTGACAAGATTCAATGTTACAATTAAACTCACGCCCCTCACCCCCATTTAGCACTGAACTGGTAACCTTTGCATCTTGGCCGGTCCGTCCAATGAAACCTACCTTGCCTGTTCGCGATAGACAGCGTGTCCATTGCTCCTCAGAGGATTGGCAAATCCTACTCGCAGAAAGATTGCGCACGAGGAGTAGCTCATTACCACTGTCACCCGGCAATAATTTGCATCATAGCTGTCATCGTGGGGAAGATCCACCCCAAAATGCAGAGGCTCATGAACTGTCTGTCCATTCAGATCTCGCAGACGCGTTCACGCATAGCCAGATCTCACTCAGGAGAACGCCTCTTTGACGATAACTGATAGCTCGAGACCTTTTGTGTAATGTCTTTTTCCTCAGCTTGCCAGATTCTTTCTCTGGCTAAGATACAAGCACATTTGTCTCAACATTCATCCAAATATGAGAGTTCTCGGCGTGGCTGGCGGTGGCAACAGTCTGACGACATGCGGCCACAGCATCACATTGTATCGCGCAAGATGCAGCCTGCCAGTCCCCATTGGGCAGCTTAACTAACATCATTCCGTCGGACCACCTTGCAGCATGTTTGAGGTCATTCAGCACCCCATCTGCTCGGGAGCATTACAGCGCTGGATTAGTCGAGGAGTCTTGGCCATTCATCGCCATCTCTAGACACCGAAATAGTTACAAAGCACCAAACAATATTATGTGAGCCCCGATTCTTCATACTAAGATTACTACTCCTTGCTCTTAATCGTGGTATCAATCTTATGGCTCCGGTTAATCTGGGGTATTCTGGTTGCGACGATATTTTTTTGGTGACCCATTCAAGGCGCGGCATGTACGATACCCGGGAGGAAGGCAATTTCAAGTTACATACAAGATGCCTATAGGATTGAAACAAGTCTATCCGACGATCCCACCAGCAACGCTCATGATTCCCCTAAAACTTGGGTTTCCCAATATGATATGATAGGCATTCTCAAATGAGAGACACGACCGACCCTGATCCAAACGGGCTCTCTCTAATGGCCACCTACGCAGTACTGTTTTCATACTAGACTCCAGCTGATGTTTCAGTAAATCCTTCTGCCTGACGAAGTCGATGTTAACTTGCCATCGCACGGAATAGTCTAGCAACCAAAATCAGGGGCATACTTGATTTGGTATCTCTGTGTAGGACCCGCCCGAAATGAGCTTCTGAAACCTTTTTGTCTTTCTCACACAATAGAGGCTCTCTGACATTCACAGCCATGCCCGATCTACAAGAACCCAGATATCTCATTAACCGCGACACCCGGATGCTCCAAAAGCAAAGGCCTGTGTGCGCTTGGAGCCTCATCTCTCAAGTTTAAGCTAACTAGAATCTACCGAGTTTTTCTTTGATGAACAAGACACGGCTTTACTTATATACTAGACGAAATCGACCTGTCAAAATAGACACAGATAAGAATATGTGCTGGGGTTCATATCAAATGCGTGGCTCATAGCGGCCCGCGTGTGAAGTCCACGACGTCCATGACACAAAACGCTTCCCTTGGGCTAATTTTATCCAACGCCACAAGCTTTTACTTCTAGTTTCACGTCTAGACTCGTGCGCATATACAGCTAGTTTCTTTTGAGCTATTCAACTCACCCCCTCCCTTCTCGTCCATCCCTAGTTTCAGCTACCCGATATACCACGAGGCCTCAACTCAGCCACGCTGATCACCTGAACGTGGTATCCCGTCTCATAGCAGACTTTTAGATGTCGATCCAGGATGATTTATGGGCACCTGATTAGTTTTTCCCCCTGTTTAAAGTCAATAGGAGTGGGTAGTAAGGTTTTTGAGGGGGAGTTCGATGAGACCTTGAACACATGAACGGACAAGTTTGGACTTGAAAGATTCGAATTTAGGAGCTTTGCATGGAGGATACCTTCCAGGCACGATGAGAGTCTGGATAAAAATTTGACGCACTGCATGGAAATGCCCAAGTTTTCATAGGTTCACTTGCGGCTACGGCTCCAAATCCTTCTTCTTGGTGACGATCAGGAAGTTAATGGTTCGCCAGAGAGATGGCAAGCGACCCAGGCGGGTTTAAGGAGAGTTGGGCATAGAGTAATGTAGTTGAAGGGCAGCCAGATTAACGTCTCGACAAAAACATCTTCGTAGCTGGGGCAGTTTGGGCTGTCAAAAGAAGTACGGCTCATATTAAAAGATTTAACAAGGCAAAGAAGGTCATCACTGGAGGGTTCGATACACATTCAACGAGTTAGATACGGCAAGGGCGGTTAATTGCAGTGGATATTTTGCGTTGCGGTTTTATTGAGCCTGCTCTAACACATTATTCACAAATAAGGAGCTTGTTCGTAACGGCAAACCCCAGCGAAGTCAAAATGATTTTTCTCCCTCAACCCAGTGATTCTGACAAGTTGTCTACTAAACTTAGACCAGAATTCACTCGTGCTCCTCAGGAATCTCTTCCTCATCATATTCCTCGCCATCATCAATGGTTGCCTCCTGGTACTGCTGATATTCGGCAACGAGATCCTGCAAGTTGGACTCGGCCTCGGTGAACTCCATCTCGTCCATACCCTCGCCGGTGTACCAATGCAAGAAAGCCTTTCGCTTGAACATGGCAGAGAACTGGTCGTTGACACGCTTGAAGATCTCCTGGATGGCAGTAGAGTTACCGACGAAAGTGGATGAGATCTTAAGACCCTTGGGGGGGATCGAGCAGAGGGCAGTCTGGATGTTGTTGGGGATCCACTCGACGAAGTGAGTCGAGTTCTTGTTCTGGACGATGCGCATCTGCTCCTCAACATCCTTCATGGCTACCTTTCCTCGGCTGTACAAGATTATTAGTAAGGTCCAATCAAGAGATAGGAAAATAGATTTGCTACTCGAGCTAGTAAATCACTCACAAGATCGCGGAGCAGGTCAAGAAACGACCATTACGGAAATCGGCGGCAGCCATCATGTTCTTGGGATCCAGCATCTGCTGAGTCAATTCGGGGACGGAAACAGCGCGGAAGGAGTGGGCGCCAGGGCTAGTCAATGGCGCAAAGCCAACCATGAAGAAGTGCAATCGAGGGAAGGGGACCATGTTGACAGCGAGCTTTCGAAGATCGGAGTTGAGCTGGCCAGGGAAACGGAGAGAAGTGGAAATGCCGGACATGACGGCAGACACCAGATGGTTGAGATCGCCGTAAGACGGGTTGCTCAGCTTCAGGGTGCGCATGCAGATGTCATAGAGAGCCTCGTTATCAATACAGAAGGTCTCATCGGAGTTTTCGACAAGCTGGTGGATGGACAAGGTAGCGTTGTAGGGTTCGACAACGGTATCGGAGACCTTGGGAGATGGCACAACGGAGAATGTGGCCATCATACGATCAGGGAATTCCTCGCGGATCTTGGAAACCAACAAGGTACCCATACCGGAACCGGTACCACCACCGAGAGAGTGGGTAATCTGGAAGCCCTGGAGGCAGTCACAGCCCTCAGCCTCGCGACGAACGACGTCAAGGACCTGGTCAACAAGCTCAGCACCTTCGGTATAGTGACCCTTGGCCCAGTTGTTGCCGGCACCAGACTGGCCGAAGACGAAGTTGTCAGGTCGGAAAAGCTGGCCGAAGGGACCAGTCTTGACGGCGTCCATGGTTCCGGGCTCGAGATCGACCAGGACAGCACGGGGAACATACTTGTTGCCAGAAGCCTATGATGGTTGGTCAGAAAACTGGATACTGATGATTCGATCTATCACATCAATTGTACTGTTGACGCACCTCATTGAAGTAGACATTCAGGCGGGAAAGCTGCTGCTCGGAGGTCCCGTTGTAGCTAAATGCTGTTAGTTTGGTTGTGTGATATATGGGGAAAGCCCATTGGTGCTGTGATACGTACACTCCGCTCTGGTCGAGGCCATGTTCGTTGGAAATAGTCTGCCTGTAGACTGTCTCAGTACATATAATCTCGTCATGCCGCAAAATGCCCTCTTTTCGGGTTCTCGTGGGGAGGCGAATACTCAAACGTACCAGAAAGCAGTACCGACTTGGTTGCCCTGTGGGAAAAAGTTAAATTAGGGGCTGGTTCGTTGGGAGCGAGGAGACAATGCCCAGGAGGGGCAAAGGGGCGAACTTACACACTGGCCGGTCTGGAGGTGAACCTAGAGAATAGAGAAAAGAATATGTCAGTTGATTTCTTGATGAAAACGATTGATCCTCAGAGCTCCCAAGCTGGCGAGCAATGCCCCAAGGTCTGGGGGCAATGCCCGCGCGTTGATGTCGATGCGCGCCCCCCTTTGAGGAGCTATCCTTTTTTTTCTGAAGAGGAGGGGAGAAAGGGGCATAAACAAACTTACAATCTCACGCATTTTGAAAGATGGGTGTCGGAGCTAGGATAGAGAATGACTTGCGATAGGAATTGAAGAAGTCGGATTAAGTTGAACTGAGAAATGGACAGCTCAACGAGGTTGAATTGAAGAGTGGAGGTTGAGAAAGGAGGAGAGAATTGAAAAGTCGGTCGAAGAGGTGGTAGTGGTGGTACTTAGTAGGCAGTGGTCGTAGATTAGCGGTACCTGGGTTGGTACATAGCGTTGCGTTGGTAGCGTGAGCGTGGCCGCCGCAGGCAGTCGCAATAAACGTCTTAGCAGTGCAAGTGCACCGCAGTGGACAAAAAATACGGTAAACGGCATGATCCGGTTTGTCAGCCTAGTCCGTTTTAGGTCCGTTGATATCGTCTTTCTTGACAGTACCCCGTACATACCTCTCAACTAGCAATCTATCAATCAGCAAGATGGCCTCTTATTACGATGCCATCTTCTCTTACTTGTACACTCTCATCTGCTTTTCATTCTTCTTTGTCTCTTTTTTTCTTTTGTTTGGATACTTGACAATTCCCTCCATACGAAGGACCCTTCGACGTAACAAATACTATGCGCCTCAGTTGTGGCACGATGGCACATGTGCATATTTCCCACCTTAGGTACCTACTTTACCGATGCAAACAACTGGATGGCTCACAGCAAACAAGCAACACGTTGCGCCCTAAAAAAAAAAAAGAATCCGAACCCGACCCAAAGCATGCCCAATGACGTGGCAAGCAAGCAGCCTCACTTTATCAAAACATGTACCTGTACCTGGTAATTATGCGATTAAAACAGCAGCCTAGATAGGTGCCTACCTTGAGACATCCCGACATGCCAAGAGATCATATTCTGTTCTCCCTATTCGTTGTCCCACCAACATCCCTCTTTTTGTAGGCACCAAGAAATTGCCTAATTAATCATCTACGGAAAATATAATTTGGCCGTCGATCTTTCCAAGCAACAATTGCGGACAAGCACCTTTCCCTTTGTGGATGAGATCTCTCATGAATTAATCTTATAGTATGTACATCAAACCTCATTGAGGAGCATGGCATGTATGAAACAGAACATCCTGGTTTCGTAATGTGTATCATTGGTCCTCTTTAGGCTTGAACACTGTTACCTTCTACAACATGATCTGCCTGCATTGTCTATCTCATTAATCCTTCTCGGCAATGGCTTGTAATCTCTCCTCAATCTCATCCTCGCTGAGTTTTCGGAAGCCTGGCTCTGTGCCTTCTGATCCGTCTGCCTTTGGTCCGCCAACAATACCAATCTCAATCTCTCCCTTCTTGAAGTCCATACTCAACACTGTGCTCAGAGTTGTGATAGCCAGCTCAACAACGTCTTCCCATGTTCCCTCGGCGTGTTCCTTGTTTCGGAGCTTCTTCTCAAGATGATTCATAGCCTCCTGCTGCTTAGGTCCCGCCGCAGTGCCCTTGTAGCCGATGAAGTATCCTGCGGGATCGCACTTGAACAGCTGAGGTCCAAATTCCGAGTCGAGACCAACGATTGTGGTAGCAACACCATAGGGTCGCATATAAGCCTTGAGTCAGAATTAGCCATACCGTCATACAATAGACATAGAGCTCAAACATCTTACCCGCTGGGTATAAACCTGGCTGATATTGGCCAGTCGCTTGGCCAAAACATCGGCTGGCATCTCATAGCCGTACTTGTATCGGAACTCAGCAGCCTCGCCCTGGGCCCTCTGCGAAAACGCTCGAGCATCGGCGATGGATCCAGTGATTACGCAGCCCACGGATGGGGAGATCTGGAAGATGTGGGACACGGAGGCCGGGTCGATGAGCTTATCCTAAAACTTCACTGTAAACACCCCCGCCATGTTGAAATCGCTCCAGGATGAACACAACATACGGGTACTTTCTTCTGCGACAAAACAACGGCGCAATCCTTGCCTCGGATGCCTACAGACATGATATTTGCGGCTGTGATTGCCTTGAAGGCATATTCTGTCCAAGAGGGTCAGCTACGACGAACCCCATAATGTCGCTGACGTTGACGCAGCTGCGGGGGTGTTGGTGAAGCAATTGCTGCAGCCAGAAATTATTACGTACCGACTTGGTAAAGACGGCCATTGTCGGCGAAGATGGTAATGTGTCGATCGTATGCGCTTGCTATAGAGGCATCAAGGGTTAGCAGTCGTTGATATGATGTCGGTGGGGGAATGAGCTATGACGAAGCCCAACGTACCAGACATGATGTTTGTATGTTTGGCCCTTTCTAGGGCAAGGATGGAATTAAATGGTTTTCTTGTAACTCCAAAAACTGTCCAGATGCAGGATTATGTGCAAAGAGTAGACAGAATGTAGTGGTCGTTATCGTCTTCACCAGAGGTAGCTCTACAAGTACGCGTTAGCACCAGCTTGCCTAGAGCCCACGAGGCAGCGGAGCTCCAAGCTGGAAGGCTGCGCTGGTGGTTTATGTAATTTCTTATGTAATCTAGTGGGGTGAAAATCCGAGCCTGAGGCATGGATCAAAATGCGATGCAACCATCCACAGCCTAGTGATTCTAGTCTCCAAACAGTCAAACGGCCTCTAGCAAAGATAGCAAAGAGAGAAGAAAAAATTGCCTGTCCCCTGTCACGGTCACGAGTCTTCGCTCTTTGGTGGATCCAGAAAATCGCGGAGGTGCATCCACGCTGCATCGTGCAAGGTAAGCACTGCAGTGAAGAACCATAAAAAAAAAAGGTGGTTGCTTGCCTATAGCTTCTCGAAGATTTCTATCCAGGTGCAGCCCGCAACAAAATTTTCATCGCTACGTCGGAGCATGCAGTGAAGATTCTTACTTCTTCACACATCTTTGGCATACCCTTTTCTTTGAACTCTCTGCCAGAGCTTCTTGAAGCGCAATTGAGTCTCAATTCCAACTTGGACACAACCAATTGGCCGAAGCAAAAGGCCGAGCAGCGTCACATTTTTTCCCTCCTTCTTTTCCCGGCTCTGAGGTCTAAAAAATCCTTTTTTCTCTGCCCAACATGATTTCTTCCGCCGAAAGTGCAACGTCTCGAGTGCCCGCCTGGAAAAGATTGGGCTTGAAACTCAAACAGCCCGCCGGTACTGCACCCGAACCCGCAGATGGTACCCTGCACGTTGGGCATCCAAACAGGGCCCAGCAAAACCAATCGCCCACCAAGAGAAAACTTGATGCCCCGCCAGCCAACGAACCATTCTCGGCTGCGAAAAAACCACGAAAGGAAAATCAGTCTGTGGACAGGAACAGCCAATTGAAACCAAAGAAGACTGTGACTTTTGGCGACACTCCGACCAAGAACGGACCCGGACCTCGCAGCGGCGAAACCCCCAATTCAGTCCAGCAATCACAACCTAAGAAGGCCAAGGGCCCCTCGAAGAAGCAAAAGCCTCCGGTTTCTACTGATATCAAGCCAGCGCTTGAATATCTACAACAGTGGAATTCAGCACGAGACTCTTGGAAGTTTAACAAGAACCACCAAACCACTCTCATCAAGCACGTTTTCGATCCCGACGCCTTCCCCTCCACCGAAATTGACATCTTTTATTCCTACATCAGCGACCTAAAGGGGTTCATTCGCACAAGACTGCGGGAAACTGCCATGGAAATACGTACACAAGACAGCGCGCAAGGGGCAGCGGGCTTCCCTGAGGGTACAGTCAACCTCGGGGAGAAGCAGCTTGCATACGAGGCTCTACTAGCACAACTCCTGCATTCTCAAACGGGCCAAAAGAGGAAGGTTTTCAATGAGACAGAGTATCGAAGGTCGTCTCAGGATGTTGATGACATGATTCGTCGTGTAGTGAAGCGGATGCGAGCACAGCTGGTACTGGACCAATTATCGGATGGCGAGGAGACGGATACCAGCAGCACGACAGTATCATCCAAAACTGCCAGCACTGTTGCTGAGAGCGACACGACAAAACCTACCGACGCTGAGAAGCGCATGAAACTAAACGACGGCACCGGGAAGCGACGAAGAAAGCTGCGTGTCAATGTTGACGACAGTGATAGTAGTAGCTCATCAGAGTCGGAGAGCGACTCGGATACAAGCAGCAGTGGCTCTTCGGACGATTCATCAGACGATGACGACGACGACGCTGCCGAGGAAGATGGCAATGAGAGTTCAAGTAGCTCTTCTTCCTCTTCATCTTCCTCGTCTTCGTCGGCTGATGAGTCGTCTGACGACGACGGCGACGACGAAAGCGAGGACGACGAGGAAACATCAGGTACAGCTGCTTAAAGGCAGCAGAAGCGTTTTATTAATTTATTCGAATGGGGAATTTGAATGACTATGTATAGAATGTACCATGTGGTCACCCACACATGGATAAATGATACCCTTACCTAGGTTCTGGTTCCATGTTGTTAGATGTACATTATCCGTCTCACGCAAGGCCGTGGAATGCAATTAGGATATGAGCCTTTGACTAAAAAACTGAATAAAATATACAACTTGGAAAATACCACCAGTCACATCATCCCTCCCCCCCCCCCCCTTTTTTTTTTTTTAATTTTTACTTCGCGACTCATATTCAAGCGTACAGCCTTGTGAATCCTTCTTTTGGTGGCTGCAACCAATTCCTCTCGTCATACTCCCTGTCTTCCCCCTCAATGATATGAAACGTATATATAATCCGCCCCTTTTGGCTCGTGTTCCTCTCACTCTTATGCAGCAAGTTTCCGTGAATCAGCACCAGGTCTCCCGCCTTCACCTCCCCGGGCACATACTCCCCTCCCCCCTCCTCCTCCCCGCCGTACCGCTCCCCGGGGGGGAACCGGGGGCCCGGGTTGGAGACTATCTCGGTGCCCAGGTCGCCCGGCTTGCGCACCAGGCGGTTCTCCACGGGCGCCCAGCGGTGGGAGCCCGGCAGGAAGCTCAGGCACCCGTTCTCCAGCGTGGCGTCCTCGAGGGCGTACCAGAAGCCCACCGCGGAGGGCGGGTCGGTGTACAAAAAGGTCGAGTCCTGATGGGGCGGGACGGCGCCGCCTATCTCGGGCTGCTTGCAAATCACCATGCTCTGCAGGCACCGCGCGTCCTTGAACCCCAGGCTGCGCGCCACGGCCGCGGGGGAGACCTCGCCGTTTGCCAGGACCTCCTTCTCATCAATCAGCCTGGCAAACGGCGGCGACAAGACGTGAAGGTAATGCCCAATCTTGTTCACCGCGCGCTCCTTTGGCTTCGTGAGACGGCCCGCCTCATCAAAAGCATCCTCCTCGAAGAAGAAGCGGACCTTGTCCCCCGAGGAGAGGAAGTAATCGTCTCCCACGTGCTCCGTCTTTTGCCCCGTAGAGAAGCGCGTGAGCGGGTGGTCCTCCAGGGGGAACTCGTGCAGCAGCTTGTGAGTTTCGGAGAGCAAGGAGGAGACGGTTTGTGGTGAGAGGGCGTTGCGGATGATGAGGTAGCCGTCCTTTTCAAAGGACGAGAGCTGCTCAGGGGAGAGTCCGGTAGCCATGATGGGCTGCCTGATGGTCAGGCTAAAAAAACTCTTGCTGCTGATATATAACGTTGATAGCAACAAGTGTTTCTAATTGCTCTGATCTAGGTTGCCGAAATGAATTGAACAGTACATGTGAAGAGTGATAACCTCGAAGTGGGATAAATGAAGTGGGGAGGGGGCGCCGCCATCAACCCCGCTGGATGCCGTTGTTTTCCATCCAGACCAACATATGGATGATACCAAGATATCCAACCGCTATATGTTTAATTTTATTTTAGAATATTATTTACAATTGTCAAAGCACGCAGGTCTTGAGGTACGATATTCTCATTACAATCACGCGAACAAGCCTTTTTGGCTCAAGGCTACTGAAAATTTCATGTTTGGTTATTTCATTACAGGGTAGGTGTTTGGCATTTGAGAATAGCCAAGAACCAGAGCTTGCTCAATGATGATTCATTCATAGGTTGTAGCTGATCTACATATAAGCCATTTCTCATGCAACATCTTATGCAGTCTCATTTTAGTGAAAAGTAAAGCTAGGCTGCGATCGTAAAGCCACCGCTATCAGTGGATATTCGCAGTAAAAAAGAAGTTCCCAAACGCCAAGTTGTAACCAAAGTATAATGCAAGTCCCGCGTGGCTAATCACGCCCAGGACCATGACCGGAATTAATGAGGTTTTATGAACATGTTGAAAGAATAGGAGCTCAAGCATCGAGTGGGTCCTCCAAGAAGTCGTATCCGTCCTCTTTGGGGAGCAGGTATGCAGAGGTCGCCAAACCAGCGGCTGTGATCATACATATAGCCCCGCTGACGGTGCTGAGATACCAGGACACATCCAGTTTCCAGCCTGGGATTGTGAACTGATCATCATTGTCGTAGAGATAGGCCTATAGAGGAGCGTGTTAGTATCCGGCCCAACAACATTGGATCCCCGAGATGGCCCGTTTTGCCAGGCAGGGGATATACTAACCACGATGGAAATAACGATGAACTGGAGCGCACCAATGATTGTCAGCATAGCCCCGATAAAGGGCCATCCTGTCTCGCGCTTGTATTTCCCGCCGCACATGATGAGCGCAAAGGTGATGAGGTTGACCAGACACAAGATGACGGCAAACGAAGCTATGAAGCTAACCGTCCTCCACATGGAGCAGAAATACCGCCCGCCATCTTGGCAAAGTTCCTTGTAGGGATATGGGCGGCATTCAGGGTCACCGAGAGTGGAACAACTTCTCGCCAGGCCAATGTGTTTTTCAAAGGTGTGTCCTTGAGGCGTGGTCACAGAGTAGGATATCCAGTGAGGTTCCGTTATGGCGACCAGTATCATAACAGTTGCTGGTAAAAAATATTAGCAAACATGGCCATATTGGCGATAGCATCACTGCTTGGCGAATCACGGCGATAACGACGTCATTGCGTGCTTGCGCCAGTGGTGTGCAGCATGAGGTGGGCATTTTGCGACGGGGAGGCGATGACGTACCGGCAACAAAGGCCACGAGGGCCGCTGAGTAGATGTATACGCGTGTCATGTTTGGCTGGCGGCTGTTGAGGCGCAGGGACGTCGTGTGAGAAACCACAGAATTAAGGAAGAAAGAAAAAATCGCATCAAGGAGCAGCAAAAACAAAAAAAAAAAGACAGGTGGCCGGTTGGTTTAATGAGGACAGATGGAAATTGAAGGTTGCCTAGAACAGCATGGCAGTAGCAAAGTTGATATCGTGGCGAGAAGGACCTTGTAATTATAAGGATCCGTTCAAAGGGATGGATGGATGGCTGTGCAATTGCGCACTAACACCAAATTGACGATGTGCCTTGACAAAAGCCCCCCCCCTTGTAAGAGCGATGATGACCTTGGAACAATTCCGCGCCAATGGCTTTTTTGTATGTAGGATCTTCTTCACACTGGATGCCGCTTGTCTGATGGAGCGCAACACACACCACCATGCAGGACGCTGATCTTATCTTGCCCAGTAAAAAGCTGGGGTAAAAGAGCCGTCTACTTGTAGCTGTACACGGTGCTCCTTGCAACTCCACGAACATGACACAGTCACAGGCACGTCGTTGAGCCAAACCGCCAGGTATCCCAATTGACCAGGTAAAAGAAATCGAGCAGTTTATTCTAGAAGTACTCAATATTCTTCTATAATTTAGATTTCATCGAATGACCGACACTCGTTATACCTGATTGACAACTCAAAGATATTAACTAAACTATACCATACCTCTAGGGCATCTCGAGGTAGAGAGGTATAGTACTTCCCGACTGTGAGACTTGCGCGGAGATACTCGCCCGGCTTCTGATAACGCGGCCCTCTATGCTCCCTCCACAACATCACCCCATCCCAAGTCGGTCTGCATGATTGCAGTGTGAAACTGTGAGCCATTTTTTTTTTGTTTTCTTTGAGAAATCAAATTTGCGGTCAGACTATATCCATCATGCAAGAATGGCAATGTGACCTCGAAATTCCTTCGTTGGCCAGACCGATTGTGGTATCCCGAATTCCCATGCCGCTGCCTGCATTGCCCAGAAGCTCTTATCGCGACTTTTCCAAGCTGCTCTCGTAGCTGGCATGTACCCTGTGAATGTACTCTCCAACACGGAGTGCGTCATAGATACTTGCGTGCTGTAAGATCGGCATGTCTACAAACACTCCATGAACCTGTGCATGTGCTCCTTGGAAATGGGTCTTTCTGTTTATCATGGTTTCATTGCATAGTAGCAACTCGGCACTCTAGCATTTCAAGCCAAGAATAGGGAAACCAAATGTCTTGATTCTTAGCAGTCATGTCATGTCAAAGATAACAAGATTCAGCGATAAGGATGAGGCCCCGCCCTCTAGTGGGGGTGAAACTTGAAGCGAAACCCCACCACCGAAGCGCACATTACATCGATTCAATACCACTGGAGGTTGTTAATGTTTAATTCATGGTCCACTTCCCATCGAGTAAGAAAGCAATTTGGCGCAGTGGAAGCGCGGTATGTCTACCATGACTCCTCATCAAATAACTCTCAAGCTAACTTGTTCCAGCCGGGCTCATAACCCGGAGGTCGCACGATCGAAACGTGCAATTGCTACTCCTTTCTTTTTGCACTTTTTTCAGCTGAGAAGTATCTTGCTTGTATTTTTCTCTCTCTTTTAATTGTGAGTTGGGATTTCTTTTTCTTTTTTCCTCACACAATACATAAAAAATGATATCTGGCTTCATACCATGTTCCTCCAAATCACAATTCATCATTCCCCTTGACTTGAGGGATAAAATCAGTTTGGCAATATTTCTCCATCTACACCCATTCCCCCCCCCCCCGCAGTGCATGAGCAAGGAGAATAGAAAGGCCATCTAAACTCGGATACCGTAGAGTAGTAGTCTTATGAAGAGGAAAAAAGCCAGGGGGATATTTAGATGAATTGACCTTGACGCTCAACACCGAGAAGCATATTGTATTGTATTAGACGCTCCATCCAGTAGTTCTCTTGGCCATCTATCACCACCAGCCCTACTATCTAAAGGCAAGTCATTCATTCTAGCCCTTCCAGGAGTAAGAATTGAACTACCCCATAAAGACACACCATAAAGAAGCTAATGTAGAAGCTTCTGCACACACCAGGAACCCGTCTCGATACCCTCCCCCGGAGCTACCCCACATCGAACCCCGCCAACCTCCGGCATCGCATCCTCAACTTCAACATCCTTCCGGTGATTCTCATTCTCCACACAACACCCTTTCCCTACTTTCTCCTCCTCCCTTTCTGACCAAACCATGCGAACTCCCTTTCGAAGAATCCTACTCCAAAACCCCAGACTCTTATTCAACCCGCAATCAGCTCTTTCTCCCATCCTCCGCGCCCCAACCTTTCGCAAAATGTCATCCTCACAATCCTCCTCACCCGTTCTAAAGAAGCCCGTCAAGCTCGCCTGCATACAGCTCGCCTCCGGCGCCGACAAAGAAGCCAACCTAAAACACGCCGCCGAGCAGGTCGCCTCCGCCGCCAAGCGAGGCTCAAACATCGTCGTCCTCCCAGAATGCTTCAACTCGCCCTACGGGACAAACTACTTCCCCGACTACGCAGAGACGCTCCTCCCTTCCCCTCCCACCAGGGAGCAGTCCCCTTCCTATCACGCCCTCTCTGCTATGGCCGTCGATAACAAAATCTACCTCGTCGGCGGCTCCATACCGGAGTTCAACCCGTCTACCAACAAGTATCACAACACGAGCCTCATCTTCGGCCCGGATGGCAGCCTCCTCGCCACGCACCGCAAAGTCCACCTCTTTGACATCGACATCCCTGGCAAAATCACCTTCAAGGAGTCAGACGTCCTCACCCCGGGCAATAAGATCACCCTCGTCGACCTCCCAGACTACGGCACCATCGCCGTCGCAATCTGTTACGACGTACGATTCCCCGAACTCGCTACCGTGGCGGCCCGCTCCGGCGCTTTTGCCCTCATCTACCCGGGTGCCTTTAATCTCACCACGGGACCCATGCATTGGCGCCTGCTCGCTCAGGCCCGCGCCGTGGATAACCAGATTTACGTGGCCATGTGCAGCCCCGCGAGGGATATGGGTGCGTCGTATCATGCATGGGGGCACAGCATGATTGTTCATCCGTTGGCCAACGTGCTGACTGAGGCGGAAGAGGGGGAGATGATCATTGATAGCGAACTGAATGGCGACGCTATTGTGGAGGCGAGGAAGAATATTCCGTTGAATTCACAGAGAAGGTTTGATGTATATCCAGATGTAAGTAAGGGCCAGGTGCAGTTTGAGGAAGAAAACTTGTAAAGCTCGGAGATAAAGACACAAATTAATTAAGAAAGGAGGCAAGGGTGATGTGAGAGCAGCTTCTACCAGGACATGTTTCATCACATCAACTAGCCTGTGGTTCACATACATAAAAGTCACACGGTCTGCTTGACCATTCATTGCATTTATACTGAAGTCTCTTATCCTTTTCTAAAGGCTGTCTCCAATTTTACCATCTTGGCTCAGCTGTTAACATCGTTTTATCCATATCAGGAGATGTCAGCTTGTGTGAAAAACCCATTGGCCACAACCCTGATCCGCTCTATTTTACCCCATAATCCATTGCAATAAAAAAAAAAACTTTTGTACACCTTACTCAAGAGCCTTCTTAGCGAAGGTAGGGAGGACGAAGCTAGCCTTGTGAATCTCAGCGTTGTAGTACTTGCACTTCTGCTCCTCCTCCTCGGGGGTCCAGGAGCGGAGGGGAACCTTGAGGTTGCGGCTGGGGTCCTTGCAGGCAACCATGAAGCCGATTTGGCCAGAGGGGTAGGTGGGGATCGAAGTGTATGCGTACTCGGCCACGGGGAAGATCTCGCCGCAGTCCTTCTTGAGTTTGGCGATGAGCGGCAGGTGAAGCCATTGGTTCTCGGCTAGCAAGTTCAAGAGTTAGCAATACACGTCTACATGGTATATAGATCCAAGGATTATAGCTTGGCACAATCCTTAAGATGGCCCCAGCATGGAACTACCAACGCCAGGTTCTTTATGGGAAAGCAGCGCTTGCTTTGGCAGCCCCTAGAAGGGCGATACGAGCTTATCTGGCCGAATCTCAAACCATTAACCCGCAAGCAAATGTATCACACTTGCCATCGACTGAGGAGCCACACACTTTCCACATAAAAAATGAGACATACAACCTTGAGTAGTAATGACACCGCCCTCTCGGAGAGCGTCATGGAGAAGCTGGAAGTAGGGCTTCTGGAAGAGGCTCTCGGCAGGACCATCGGGGTCGGAAGAGTCAGTGATGATGACATCGAAGGAGTTCTTCTGTTCCTCGAGGAACTTGAAGCCGTCGCCGACGTGGGTCTTGGACTTGGGGTGGTCGAAGCCAACAGCCATGCTTTTGAGGTGCAGCTTGGAGAGACGAATGACGGCCTAGAGATGTCAGCCAAGGTAACATCTAGATACCAGAGTTGTGACTATACCTCATCAATGTCGCAAAGAATAGCCTCCTCTACACAGTCGTGCTTGACAATCTCGCGAAGAACACCACCGTCACCACCGCCGATGACAAGAACCCTCTTGGGATCAGGGTGGGAGTTGAGGGCAAGGTGAGTAATCATCTCCTGGTAGGAGAACTCATCACGCTCGGTGGCCTGGATAACGTTGTCCAAGACCAGAACGTTGCCGTAGTCGGTAGACTCGAAGATGAGGACGTCCTGGTACTTGCTCTTCTCGTGAGCAAGAACCTTCTTGACCTTGAGGGTCATGGCCTGGCCTTGAGGAGTGTCAGCTCATGAGTCAGGATGATGGGTCAATGAATCATATGCTTACCGGGCCACATGTCGGAGATTTCACGGAACCAGCCATCTGAAAACGGGTTGAGCATTAGTATCTGGTATTTTCCTGTACTGAAATGAGGTGAACTAAAAGCAGAAGCCTCTCAATGGCTCCTCACGGAAAACCAGTGAGACGTTGCCATCTCAACTTGAGACTCTTAATAGAGGCCATGCTAATAAAGGTGCATCGCCGATCCCCAATGCAGTCGGTAGGGCAAGTCCCACGAAAATGGTCCTCAAGGGTCAAAATATCACCCATGAGCAACATTGTGCCAGCTGAGGCAGTGTGTGACTTTGAGCAGTATCTCGTTTCATTTTGCATTTTTCTTGATGCTACCGGTGATGCACACCCCACCAACGCTCTTTTTTTTATGGAGGGGTAAAATAATGGTGCATCCTTCATGCAACGCGGGGTAACAAAAAAAAATCAAGACAACAAAAACAAAACGCACCTTGAATGGTAGGGTGAACGGTTTCGTCAGCCATTGCGGTGGAATGAAAGGAGCACTTTTGTAGGTATCTGTAGCTCTTAGGGAAAGGCTGTGTCAAAAAGGATGAGGAAAGCAAAAATGAAGGTCGCGCGTTGTTGATGAAAGGAGAAGAAGAAGACTCTGCTCTCGAAGTTGAACTGAGATTCACTTTCTCGTCCTTTGTTGTCGTTGGTGGGGTGAAAATTTTTGATGCGGCTTTCCGCCGACCCCGGAATAGGAACAGCAGTTGCGATGCTGCCACTGCCACTGCTCTTGCTCTTACTGCTGCTGCTGGTTTATGACTCTTGAGCGGAATTATGATGGCTGCTGTTGGGCGTACTAGTGAAAATGCTACTACATGCATGACATGCGCGTTAATTGCCTCTTTCTGTTTCTATCCCCTGACAAAATCCCAAAATTGCAAACCAAAAAAAAAAAAAAAAAAAAAAAAAAATTTTCCTATTTATGGAGTACCAGGTACGATATTGCCTGTCGAGGCCCCCAAAATGGCCAAGAAGAGAACAGCACTGTTCGCTGCCCTGTGCGGAATTATCCCCGGATTCAACACACTTTACCTGGTTATCGTTCTTCTTGGCCTGTATCTATCTACCTGCATGCCTGCTAATGACGTAGCCTGTCGACAGGGACCTGTCCGTTTTGATGCAAGGGCAAAAACTCCTAAGCCACAAAAGCAAACCAGAATTCTCGACTCAAAACAATTTGAGAGACGCCTGGCAGGCCCAGAACAACAACTGGAATATCTACAAGTACTTGTACTTGTGGGTGAGTGTTTCGTACTTGTACATACGTTGGCCCCCACGCGTTATCGTTGCCGCAAAAGCAAGGCGAGGCTGGGCTGGGCAAAGCAAAAGAAATGCCCAACAAGCATCATGTAAGGGGGACAGAGACATACAAGCATTACAAGTATTTGCATATCGTGAGCGTGTCCCGCTCCAAGTCCCCCAACAACATGTCTTAGAATATGTAATCATACGTGGCCAATGGCACAATACCAAACCGTCAGGGTAGAGCAATTGCCGAAGAGCCTGCCTGTTATTGAGGGGGGCGCGTATGCATCTTTCAGCTTTTCCCTGTCATATTTGCCTTCAAAAACGCAAGGGGAAGAATACGACATGTTTCTCTTTCTCTCTTTTTTTCCCCCTTTCTTTTCTTTTCATCTCTCCCCTTCGCCGATGTTGTCGTATACGGTTATAATTTGATTGCCAAACCCGCATCATCTCGCTCAACTGTTTTTTATACCCACCCATTGAAAACTAACGCAAACCATATAAATGAGTTAAGATGCTGCAACGTTAGAGATATAAACTCCTTGCATGGGTTAATAAAGGGAGAAAGAGAATCATTATCCATGCCCTGGATTGACGCAGTGTGGAGACACTTTTGAGATATGTCTACGGGCCAATGTTGTCCCGAAACCAATGTTTCTTCTCGGCTCCGAGTGCTCTTCAGCTCCCCTTCAACATTCCATGGATGCCGTTGGAGCGGGCAAAAAGACTCAAAGCCTTGCAGTGGAGATCAAACAACAGGTAAGCATCTTGTTTCCCCCCTTGCTCCTCAGGTTCGTAAGCATTCAATGCTTCATCAGCTTTATCAGCCAGGCTTAGCTAAGTAAAAACTCGATGACTGTTACGTAGCAGAGCCACCAGTCGCCAAAATGCTACATGGATCCGTGGGATCCCAGGGTCATGGGCATACATACCTGCTCGGGGAAACTTGCTGATCCTGCGGAAGCCTCCCGATCGGGCATGTCCAGGGCAAGCTGCTGAAACACCCGCTCCTTGTCCAGCATCCTCATCCAATGCCAGGCTGATTCCCATTCACTAAAACTGTCTGGGAAAGCAAGATGTACTTGTAACAGTAATAGCACCGACTCGTGGCCATGGTCTTTCTTAAACGTGGCCGCGGAGTAACCTGAAACACTTCCGTGCGGATTGATAATGGGCATGTAAGGGGATTAATCAGGAACATGTTTGCATTGTCTGCGGGATCCTTCCAATCAGTTCCTTTCTGTTGCGGGAATGAGAGTCCTTTTGACATTGATGATGCCATCTCCCGTGGCCGGCAGTCTAATACTACTAGCCAAAGTGTATGTCTTTGAACAAGGCCTCAGCTCTCGAGGGGGGCGCATGTGTCAGCCAACCTGGTGTCTCAAACAAGTCAAGTCAGTCAGTTTGATCAAACCGGTTTGCCCCCAAACTCTATTTAGAGGCGTTAGATAAGAAGATGAAATTGTCAAAGAAGCATATTTATGCGTCTGCCGAGAAGCGAAAAACGTACAAGTAGGTACACATCCCTGGTTGATATGATTTGAAATGGTGCGAGGCTCTTTGGTTGCGAAATGTACTCGTGCATGCGTTCCAGGTTGTATTGCATGCTACCAGGTGCTCTCCTGCCCCCTTGAACCGCAGTCGGAACCCGACGTCTGCACTGCAGGCTTCCAAGCATCGTTTATCGGCCTTCCTTGTGTACCCGCCCACGAACGTTTGGACTCGGCTTCTAGAACATACCAGCCAAGCTGCCTACGGAGATGACCATGTCCCAGCATATGCTGGCATATCTACTTCTACTTGCACATACATACTTGTGCTTGAATTCATTCTAGTCGGGCACCGTAAATGACATGCAGTGTAGCATGTGCACTGCAGGTTATCTCCCTCTCCGCATTGGTCTCCACGTTGGGAATTCCATTTTGACTACCGAAATTGTCGATCACGGTTCTAACTCCAGGGCTAACCATTAGGGTCGGTCATGGACCGCCATCAACTGCCCCAAGCTTTCCAAAGGGTTGCCATCGGTCGGGAAAACGGGTGATGCTGTCAGATGCTAGCCAAGAAACTAAATCTTGATTCAAGAGACGGTCGTAGTGAGAAAGAAGCCATCCTTTTTTTTTTTTGCTGATTATTCCGCGTTAGGCGTCGATGTGATGGTGTGTGTGTGTGTGTGCTGCGATCATCATCATGAAACGACGGCCATCAGCTGTGTTACAGATGCCGCACCCTTTACAGGTCAAACTGACCAGGTGTTTGTCCAATAATGATTGGCAAGAAACGAGGAAAAAGCAATGACCTAAAGCTAAAGCATTTGGGCACGGCTCGCGTGGCTTTCAAAGAAGCTGATTAAACTAAATAGTAATCCTATCTAAGGTTCATTACCGAGTCATTGCGAGACTTTCTTCTCGTGTGGCTCTCTTTGACGGGACCACGCAAAGACACGGCATTCGACAGATGGGACTATCTTCTTTTTTGTTTTTTTCCTTCTTCCTCTTTCCTTCTCCTTTCCTTTTTCTTTTTCCCCTTGCTCGTGTCCAGCACTAATGAGGAAATGGCAGGCAGCAATCTCTCGCCGGCATACGAAAGAGAGCCCTTTTGTCGTTCCTCTCATTTATTACAGGCATACTCCGTACTCCGTAAAGCCATGGATGTAAGTGCATCATGCATAATTATTAATAAACCTGCATCTGGCTCCTTCATGCACACGCGAGGCAGCACAGACACCCACCAGTATGACGACGACCAAACCTTGGAGGCAATCTACAAGTAAACGGTGGCCGGGTTTGTTTTTTTATTGGTGTCAGAGCTTCCAAGACAAACAGAAGGATGCCAAAGTTTTGGCTCAACCAAGCGGCTGAAAGGCAAACATGATGGACGTTGCCATATCTTGGGTGCGGAGAATGAGAGACAAACTAGCCAGAACCCTGGTTCTGAGTTTGACTGACTTGAATGTAACCGTGGATCCCACGTCAATGCGACTAACGAGCAGCCCGTCAGCAAATGGAGTAACTAATATCGAGTATTTCCCGCTTATCACTTACGAGCAGCACGAAATCGGAGCCAACCGAAGGAGTTGTTATAGTGGACATGTACAAGTAATATATTGAACAAGACTCCTCACCCTGTACGGCCCCCTCTCATCATCCCCCGAGGGATAAGATGACAGGCAAACTGCAGCTATCGCTGATAAAAATGCCTGCTCAAAGGATTGACTGATGGATTCCTTGCAAGGACGTAAAGCACTACTATACAACAAATATAACAGCCAGTGGCGTCACTCCCCACACGACCCGATCCGTCATCCCGTCCGTTTTGAAATGGGGCTCGCCCTTCATTTCGCGTGGGTTGTTCTGTTGTTGGGCGAATTAACAACTGAAGTGCTGTGGTATTAGGGAGAGAGGAAGGAAAATGGCCTGGGCCATGGCCACTGAAGTGGGTAGAAAAGACGTGGGTTCTACTTGTACATACATACATACCTATGACTGCCGATCATTTTACTTGTTCATACTGACTGAGTCTTTCTTTTATCCCTGTTCTTTATTCTTATTTCCCCCGATTTTCCATCATTTTCTGTCACAATTCCGATACAGAGTGCGCTTGATATCGACTTGGCATGCTTTGGAGGGATGACTTTTTGATACCACACCACAGGTGTAACTGATGATGAATCACCTGAAAGAAAATCAGACAAGACAGTCGAGAGCATGTTACAAGTAACACAGGTAACTATGTACCTAGTCAGGTATTTCTTCGGAGATTTTCCACTAGTGAGATACCTCGGCGAGACCATGATTGCCAGGCTCTCTCCCCCTCCCTCATTAATCCATCCATACAGTACCTTTGTGCTAAGGTGCCATTTTAGGGCCATTACAGAGACCTACTGGCTGCACGCACCTGTAGATTTTTCCACACGGCGCCCCCTTTTTTGTTCCAACAGCGCTCTAACGGGGTTCCATTGCACTGACAGCAGGGTACTTGCAGCGGGGCTCCCCCCCCAAAAGGCCCCTTCCCCTCCAACTCCGACGCTTATCCCTTCCAAGTTCAAGACGATCCTGGTTCCATCCCTCGCAGCGTCATCAGACCCCCCTTGTCCCTGTCTTGGGCTAACTTGACCCATGCAACCAAGAATGCAGAGCCAGGGTCTCTCCCCCAGAGGAAAAGGAAAAGGAAAAAAAAGAAGCAAGTGAACTCAAGTCAGTCAAGTCAGTTTAACACACAGGTAGGTAATTCTACTTGTACTTGGGGCATTTAAGCACATGACCTATGTACTTGTACTGTAAAGGGAAAAAAAAAAAATACCCTTATCTCGCTTTTTAGCCCGGTTTTCTTGGTGGGCAAAGTACCACCACCACCACCGGCACCACCACCAGGCCAAAGAGGTTCAAGTTGGCTCAGGTCCCAGGTGAACCAGCTTGCTTTTTTCTCGTTGCCGTATTGCATCGCCGCAAACGCGGGCTTGGATTTTACAGGTATTCATTTGAAGCTAAAGCTCGTGTTTTTCTTCATTCTCTTTACCTTTAATCCATCTGCCCGTCCATCCGTCCGTCCAAACAAATAAACAAACAAAAAACACTCAACGCTGGCAGATTGATTCTGCAACGAACAACGACCAAACAGGGACGGCGACGCCTAGAGGGACCGACTTCGGGGGCCGAATTCAGGGCGCAACAGGACTGGAAGCCACGATTTACAAGCAAGCAAACAACCTTAGCAAACAACGAAAGCTGGAAGACTCGGAAAAGCCCATTTGGCAGTCGGATATTTACAAATTTGGGCCGGGGGAGCTCATCGACCAGGCTACAAGCCTTTAATTACAGTTGCTGCTATCTACCGATAGTTTCTGTCTTTCTCACGCTGTAACCGCAAGCCAACCATTCTGCGCTTCGACGGCCGACCTTTTCAAACATACGCATTCATACATACATCATTGCGCCCTCCCAGTGACGAGGCCAGCTACGGCCAACAGGCGACACAATGTGCTTCGGAAGACGGGGGAGAGACGAAGATGGCGTCCGTTCAAAGGAATTGGACCGGATAATTCGTCAAGATGAGAAGCGATTGTCCAAGGAAGTGAAACTATTGCTGTTGGGTGAGTCCATGGCTTTTTTTGCGCATTCGCCTTTTTCCGGAACCAATCTTATGCGGCGTCATCTTTTCTTCTGATCGTCGGTAATGTCTACTGGCTAACATGTTGCGCGCATCAATCCAGGTGCTGGAGAGTCGGGGAAATCTACCATTCTCAAGCAGATGAAACTCATCTATTCCCAAGGCTTCAGCAAGAGCGAAAGACTCGATTGGAAACCTGTCGTCTTCAGCAACATCATTCAGTCATTCAAAACCATACAAGAAGCTATGCACGAGTTGAACTACGAGTTCGACCATCCTGACAACGAGGTTAGCATCGCCACCCCCTTCACCAACACCCCAAAACAACAACATGTCCTCTTTTTTTTTTTTTTTTTACTCTTTTCCTGCGTCACTCCTTTTCCACGCGCTGGTGTTGCCTTCTGCCTATATTGCTTGTGCCGCGACGTGTGGGGTGGCGGCACGGAAGGTGAGACATTGCCACAATGAAAACGCATGCTAACATTGGGGACCTGCAGAAATACATGGCTCATATTCTAGTCGACTACGAAATTAGTCCTGATGGAAGGCTGCCTGAGGATTATCTAGACCCCATCAAAGCGTTATGGCTGGACAGTGGAGTTAAGGCGGCGATTGCAAAGGGCAACGAGTATGCGCTACACGACAACCTCACATAGTTGGTTCCCTTCCTCCCCCTCACTTATTCCGCAATCCTTCGGGATGCAGCCGAGAGGGCGCAATGCTAACCCATGTCACTTCAGTTTTGTCAATGACATTGACCGAATATGGGCCGAAGGATACATACCCAATGATCAAGATTTGCTGCGCTCGCGACTAAGAACGACGGGAATCACCGAGACTATTTTCGACCTGGGTCAGTTGACATATCGCATGTTCGACGTTGGTGGCCAGAGATCAGAACGAAAGAAGTGGATCCACTGCTTTGAAAACGTGAACTGTTTGCTATTTCTGGTAGCCATCAGTGGGTACGACCAGTGCTTGGTAGAAGACAAGGATGGCGTAAGTGACGCATTGTGCTACAAGCTTTAGGGTGTGGTGGTGGTGGTACTAACACGCTTGATTCTAGAACCAAATGAACGAAGCATTGATGCTGTGGGAGTCAATCGCCAACTCTCATTGGTTTGCCAAGTCGTCGCTGATTCTCTTCCTCAACAAGATGGACCTCTTCAAGGAAAAGCTGCCCAAGAGTCCGATCACGAGATACGGCTTTACCGATTATCACGGACCCGAAGACGATTACAAAGCCGCCAGCAAATATTTCCTTGACAAGTTCAAGGCCCTGAGCAGAAACCCGGAGAAGGAGATATACGGCCACTTTACCAACGCAACCGATACCAACTTGCTCAAGATCACCATGGGCTCCGTGCAGGATATGATAATCCAGCGCAATCTCAAAAAGTTAATACTATAAGGACCCCAAGGAACTGCATTGTTTGCATCTCACGGAGTGCATATCTATAAACTCGACATCTACATACCCATTTACGGAGTACTGAATCTCGATACCCCGGGACTTCATTTCATATTGGCCATCTTTTTTGCCGACGCCTCGACTTGATTCCTATGTACGATTATGGCATTACGGCCCCACACTGGCAATCATTGTCATCGATTTTATTCCCCTAGTATTTTCCTTCTGTTTTCGTCATTGTATATAAAGGCGGCGGCAACCATGCCGGTCTGTTGTCTTCAAGTTTTACGGCCGTGAAAGCATATTGGAGGGGTGTGTTGAGCATTTTTGGGAGGGAGGCTGTCTTTTTTTGCAAGCTATTTTCTTTTTTTTAAGCCGCTTGAAGCGTTGAGGTGGAACGTTGATCGTAAAAAGGGTTGTCTTGGGAGATGGCGAGAGCGATATTTGATGCCCCTTTTTTAGTGATATCTATGTCCTATCTTCTTTGGCCTTTTTTGCCCTTTTTTGGATTGGAGAGGAGGCATTCGGAATGGGGCCTTGTTGGACAAGGTATGACGCTACGACAGCACATGTTAGACAGGCAGTTAAATTGATAAAGGACGGATTCTTTAGCATGAGCTGAGATAGAGTGCCATGGTAGAACCGTTTAAATGTCTTATTTAGGCGTTAACAATACAACTGCCGAACGGTTGAATTCAATCAACCACTGCTATTTGCGAATATTCTCCGTTGGGATCTTGACGTATGAGGCTAAAAGATATTGGATTCATCACAATGTGACGAGACATTATATTTTTTCCCTTCCCAAGACCAAGTCCTCGGGCTCTGTACGGGTATCTCATCTTTGAGTCAACTCATATCGATTCAATGATATGCAAGACTGGAAATAGAGATCTTACTTTTTTTTTTGGCCCAATCAATCCCTGGTCTTTGCACATCCCTTCAATCTTCAAGGTTGGAGGTATTTCATCATCGCTTGAAGCTTCCAAAGCACATGGCGTCGCCCCACTTCTCCGTATAGCTCTACAGCTTGTGATTGGTCATCAAATCAAGGAACCAACCCCCATTTTTCTGCTTGTTTCCCCGCAAAACGGGAAAGGCGTTGGCTGGGGGAGAGCGACAAAAACGACCTTGAATGGGGATGGGAAGGTGCAGCCACGACAAAGAGAGCGCCACTCTTCCTGTTTCCGTTTTAGTTTGCAGGGCAGGTGCAGTTGCGCGGTGACGGGGAAAGCTTCCCATTGTAACCATGGAGTTTGGGTGAGTGGAAGAAGTCACGTTCCCCTGGTCTTTCCAAGACAGGCTTTCTCCTCCTTTTCCTCTGAGGCTCGTATTTTGCAATCATACAAGAGTCATAAACAGTCGTTGCGACGGTGATTGATCTTGAAGACGCCTCGACTCCCAAGACACCTACGCCCATTCAATGACAAACCAATTGAAGGGAGTGTCGACCGCCTAATTTCTGCTGAGCCAAAACATTGAAAGAATCATTGGGTCTGGTATCAATCATGATCATTCCTACACGTCTGGCCCTCTTGGGCCTGGCAGGTTTGGCAAATCTAGCCGCTGCCGAGGATGCCATCACGGACGACTCTCACTTCTACGGACAATCGCCACCAGTGTATCCCTCTCGTAAGTTGCCTCACAGCCATCTTCACTCACCACTTTTCCCGGAAATAGACCAATACTGAACATGCGGGCAGCTGAGATGACTGGTACCGACAACTGGGCTGCTTCATACCAAAAGGCCAAAGCCCTGGTCAGTAAAATGACTCTCGAAGAAAAGGTGAAAAGACAACCCGGAATATATCAGATGTGTATAGAACCGCGATATTAACGCGAACTTCAAATCCTCAGGTGAACTTGACATCTGGTGACACTGTACCGAATGGCTGCTCCGGCAATGTTCCAGCCATTAAGCGTCTGGGCTTCCCTGGAATGTGCTTGAGCGATGCCGGAAACGGTCTCCGCAACACTGACTTTGTCAGTTCGTTTCCATCTGGCATCCATGTCGGTGCTAGGTAAGAGGTCCCTGTTCGATTTTGAGATTCACGGATTAACATATATCATAGCTGGAACAAGGACTTGGCTTTCAAGAGGGGTGCTGCGATGGGCTCCGAGTTCAAGAAGAAGGGCGTCAACGTGCTGCTAGGTCCCGTTGTTGGTCCCGCTTGGCGTGTTGTCCGCGGTGGTAGAAATTGGGAGGGCATCTCTGTCGACCCCTACTTATCCGGTGCCCTCGTCGCTGAGACTGTCACCGGTATTCAGGGTCAAGGGGTTATTACGAGCACAAAGGTACCGCCATGCACGATTATATCGATATATGTAAATTCCCTTGCTAACCCTAGCCGACCAGCATTACATCGCCAACGAACAAGAGACAAACAGAATGCCAGATAAAAATATCACATCCGTATCCTCCAACGTTGATGACAAGACTATGCATGAACTGTACCTATGGTATGCATTTCGCTATCCAAGTCTCGACTCCTCCTAATCCACGTTGCTTTATAGGCCATTTCAAGACGCAGTCAAGGCAGGCTCTGGGAACATCATGTGCTCCTACCAGCGTATCAACAACTCGTATGGCTGTGCAAACAGCAAAACTTTGAACGGATTACTCAAAACAGAGCTCGGCTTTCAGGTAAGCCAACCATGAGTTTTCCTCATGATCAAATTCTGACAGCGAGTAAAGGGCTTTGTTGTTTCCGACTGGTCAGCGCAACACGCCGGTGTGGCAACCGCAGAGGCTGGTTTGGACATGGCCATGCCCAATGGGTATCAGTATTGGAGTAGTGAACTCGTCAAGGCTGTCAAAAATGGCACATTGCCAGAGTCTCGCGTTACTGATATGGCCATCAGGTAAAACGCTCTCCTTTTGTATTCTCGTACATGTACTGACAAGATTATAGAATTGTGGCTTCGTGGTATCAATTCAAGCAAGATTCAGGCTTTCCGAAACCTGGCGTGGGTATGCCTTCCAGCGTTCTGGACCCGCACGAAATTGTCGATGGGCGGGATCCTGCTGCTCGGCCAGTAATTCTTGATGGTGCCATCGAGGGTCATGTTCTTGTCAAGAACACCAAAAACACCCTTCCCCTGAAATCCCCTCGTATGTTATCTGTTTTTGGCTACTCCGCCACAACGCCCAGCTTTTTCTCGCCATCATCGGATCAGATTTATGGATTGACCTGGATAGTCGGCGCGGAGGCTACCAACCCTTTTGATTTTGTATCTGCTTATATCGGAGCAAAGGAGTTCCATCCTGCCATTGGTATCAACGGCACACTCTTTGGTGGTTGTGGATCCGGTGCTACAACTCCCGCCTTGGCAATCGCCCCCTTTGAAGCTCTGAAAATGAGGGCAGCTCAAGACGGTACAGCTTTATTTAACGACTTTGTTCTGATCAAGCCATCTGTTGACCCCAGCACTGATGCATGCATCGTCTTCGGCAACGCATGGGGCTGTGAGGGATACGACCGTCCTAACCTCTGGGATACCTACACAGATAGTCTGGTTAATGCTGTTGCCGACAAATGCAACAAGACCATTGTTGTTCTTCACAACGCAGGGCCTCGGCTTGTTGACGGCTTTGTCGACCATCCCAATGTTACAGCAATCATATTTGCACACTTGCCCGGGGAGCAGAGTGGACCGGCGCTCGTTTCCCTTCTCTATGGAGAATCGAATCCTTCGGGGAAGTTGGTTTACACGGTTGCAAAGAATGAGTCTGACTATGGCAAAGTACTGAATCCCGATCTGCCAGAAGACAAGTACAAATACTTTCCTCAGTCAGACTTTGACGAAGGGGTATATCTCGACTACCGCTATTTCGATCAAAAGAACATCACACCTCGGTACGAGTTTGGCTTTGGTTTAAGCTACACTACTTTCAACTTTTCCAGCATTTCCGTTAATCGAGTAGCTGCATCCAACGTCAATGAATGGCCATCCGGTCCTATCGTCAGTGGCGGGCAGGCCGATTTATGGGACCCCATTGCCACAGTCTACTTCCATGTTCAAAACACGGGTCAAGTTGCGGGAGCTGAAGTAGCACAACTCTATGTTGGCATCCCCGGTGCTTCATCCAAGCAACTCCGCGGATTCGAGAAGATATCCTTGATACCAGGCCAAGCAACCGCTATAACACTTACGCTCACAAGGAGAGATTTGAGTGTTTGGAACGTCGAAGCTCAGAAGTGGCAACTTCAGGGCGGTGACTACAGGATCTACGTGGGGAATAGCAGCAGGAAGTTGCCACTTGAGGGGGTGTTGAGTCTTTCCGTCCAGTAGACTTGCGTTTATGGTATCGGTAATGATAATGAAGGAAATAATCTTGGCTGGAAGTTATTCTTTAGGATATATTGGCTAAACTTGACGGGTAGATTCATAGTTCTTTTTTTGTGTACAAAGACAACCGTCTTTTCTACAACCGTCTTGACAGTCGTCAATGATTACTATACAAATACACATGCCATCCATTTACTCGAAATGTTTACTACGTCATGACATCTGTCATGATTGCTCCACATTGCAAGCAAATTATGGAACTCAAGACGTGCTAAATAGAGCGGTCACGATGATCTACTATGAGGCATGGCGTTAGGCATAGCGTCAAGCCTGTAAGAATGCGAAAGCAAGTGAGTTCGGTCCTCCTTTTTACTTGCAATAGTGGCGCAGTCATCCAGCGCCCGCGCTTGTTGAGAACAACAATAAGAATGAAGAGGCGGTGGGCTCTGCGGGCAGAAAGGTGAGGCAATGGATCCATCACAATATTGTATTTCTTGACACCACGGCGAGCGAGTCAGTCATATCCTCTTCTGTGCTAGTAAAGGATGCAGCATCAAGTATAGCTCGGTTTCTAGTTTTTTTTTCTAGGTATAACAGGATCTCCCTGATCTTATTACTTTTTTTTTAAACGATGGGGGAGTATGGGGATTAGAGGGGGGTGTATAAGTGATGAGTTGGGAAAACTTTGTCGGTGGCGGTGGTCACAGTTGTTTATATGGAACTTGAACAAAGATGTAGATGTTTTGGGTGGTATGTAGAGGGGCTTTGGTAATTGTCCGAGTGGGAATCGTTCTAGGGGATGAGATGGAGGGAAATGAGTAGAGTGAAGCTACTGGGTAGAATGATTTGGATGGGGGTCGAGATGCTTTGATGTTTGGTAGCTTCCCCCCCCCCCTCCCTCTCCTCCCTTTATTCTATGTTCTGATTCTCGGAAGCTCTTCCTTATTCTACGCTGTTTGAGTTTCCGTGATCATATCAACGGTTCAACGTAAAGAATGGGACTGCTGAACGATTCTGGGCCAACTGGTTTCCAGTTGATGGGTCGGAATGCTCGAGTTCAAAATAGCCAAACTTTTGCTCGCATCTTTTCTTTTTCTTTCTCTCTTTTTTTCTTTCTTTCTTCTCTTTCAGCCTTGGCTTAGGTTGGCTTTCCAACACTTCACTTTTGTTTCTTCTTCCTTCTCTTTCTTTTCGTTTCTTCTAATATATATGTGCAGTGGGAGGCTTTGTGCTCTTTTCCTCTCCGTTTGCTTCAAGTTTTGGGAATTCTTGGCTGTTAAATGACTCCTCAAGTTCTTAATAACCCCCCCCCCCTCTCTCCCCCTTTTATGTAGAAGTATCCGTGTGTTATGTAGTTTATTACCAAACAAGTTTTAGTAGTGGCTCCGAGCTCCAACTCAGGAGGGCCCATCTCTTGCAAGAAATACACCAGTTGTTTGTCTTCTCTCTCTATGCTACTCTACGTCCCTCTCACGTTCTACACCATCACAAAGATTCATGTTACGCGCTTCCCCCCCCCTTCCCCCCTGACCCAACTTTATCATTCAAGAGAGTCTTGTCCGTATTTCTGATTTTGGATGAGATAGCTCAGCGTAGCTTCCAACAAGATTTCGGTGCAACCGATCCAAGGACGGAATGGTTTGCTATGAAAGTGAGGAAGAAAAAAAAAGGGAGGGGAGGGGAGGGGGATAAATGCTACTGCAGCTTTCTTCATCATTTCGTAGTTAGACATAGCTCTTAATCTCTCGATCCTGCTTGCGGCATGGTTCCCGGACGGGGTGCACCATGGAGCTTTACTTGTTGTCGTTGTCGTTGTCGTCGTATTATATATTAGCAGAGACATTGGATTAAGACATCGGTAGATGACTGTTGTCGACAAATCGCATTTTAACGTAAACCGGCTGTATATTCCAAGGTACTATAAAAGTGTCTTGTTGTACTTTTACAACGACAAAGGTTTTAAATTTCTTTGAAGGCTGGAGTCTACACTGGATCATCGCATCAGTCTCGTCGTCTTGTTGTTCCCACAGATTGATAAGATAATTTCACTCGCATATCTAAGCTTTCATAGGCTCCATTGTATTGCCAAGTATTGCTTCCGTCGATTATCGCGTCGGATTCTCCGTCTTGTCTCCCCGAGGAAACACTTCTGCATTCGCTGATGAACTTTGACATACCTGTCTATCCAACCCCTTACCATCGCCAGCAATTGGTGCAACGATACGATACTCAACATGCAGCATGACACCATAATGACCTACACTACAAACGACTCATTCCCTTGCCCTTCAACTCTTCCAATAACAGTGGATCAATAAGCAAAGCAGAGCCTCAATGAGCCCAGAATCGGTCCTCTGCATATGCACGCCCTCCTCAGCTCACTCGCCAGGGGGGGCAAGGCAGGGCAAGCAGAGCTACAGGGTAAGCATCCATCCGGCTCTCGGGGAGGAATTACCCTGATTCATTTGACATTGCACACGCCCTTCGAAGGTAGTAATCGCCTGCTCCATTGGGCACCAATCGGACCTCCCAGGTGATCTACAAGGTAATCGTACGATGTAGACCCCTTCCCCCTTCACGCCCCCCCGAGACACTCCCAGACATTCCAATTAGTGATCGATATTGATCATTTATCGGCATATACTCTGTTGGTCTTGGTCGATCCCTTTCTCTTCTCTGCCTATCGTCCCTCATCTCGCAGCGAGACCCGAGGGGGGGGAGACCCTTTTTTCTACCCTCCTAGTTCGTGGCATTTCCTATCGCCGCCTACCGTGAAACACGGCATTCACTTGAGCGAATAAGAAGTAAAAGAAATGAACAAGACAAAAGTGCAGTTTGATGGCCTGAGCACATACCATAGCAAGAAAGAAAAGAAATCAGCCACGAGATAGGAGGATGCCCGTAAGTTGGTCCAACGACTCAAACACCGAACAGTAAGTTTGCTCTCTCCGAATAACGCTTACCTTGCCTTGCCTTGCCTTACCTTGCTTTGTCCTGTCTTTACCTCACCTGCCCCAAAGGGACCACTCACACCTCCACACTGCCTCTTCCATCGTTTCTTGGTATAAGAAATGAAACAGGCAATAAATAGAAGGACCCTTGACCAACCAAAACAAGCCAGAAAGAGAAAGGGAAGGAAAAGAAAAAACCGTTGGACGATCGTGATCGTAGATCTTCCCATAGGAATCAAGTCCACATAACCACATTGCCGCCGTCGCAAAAAAAACAAAGGAAATAACAACGCAAGCCAAGCCAAGCCAAGCCAAGCAGCAAAAAAGGCTCCCCCACCCACCCCCTTAGTAGCAATAATTGCCATTTTAGGCCCCCATTTCGACACCGTTGCCCATAAAAATAAAAATAACGGCTCCTCCAAGAGAATCCTTCAGATGTCGCTCGTTGACACACCCTTGTTTTTAGCTTGTCCACCCCTCTTTTGAGAAAGAAAGAAAGAAAGAAAAAAAATCCTTGGTCTGGCAGCGGTGCGTGATCTTCAGATCCCTGGCCTGGCCATCGGCATCCCCGATTTCAAGGGGTCCATGGGGAAGCACTTCCGACAAAGTCAAGCGAATAGAACAAGAGAAGCCTCTGTTCTCTCTGCATTAGGGGCGAAGCTCGCACGGTCCATATGAGAGCGAAAGAGGGAGAGAGAAACCGAGAGTCAAACAGTCAAGGGAGAGAGGTTAGGGAGAGTTCGATGCGGAAGAGCCGAGTTCTTTGCCCGGATCAACTTTAGCATGACCAATCTGGCGATCTCCAGATTCGCGAATCCATTTCGTTCAAGCCAAAAATGCAACTCTCGGTCCAAATGCACGCTTTCATGTCTCGGGTCCTCCACCGTGACATACTCCGGCCCCCGACCACTTGTATCTTCAAGTTTCATCTGTCGCCAGTTGCTGCGAGAATGGTAACAACAGTCAAAGCGGTAAGCTTAGGATTTTGTTTCTTGTGTGTGTTTAGACAAAACGCCGCAACGGAGGCCTGGCCTTTGGTGATGGAAATACGGCATCTTCCGCTCCACAACTTGTCCAATAACGACTTGGAAAGTTTATCCGTCGGGATCAGGTGCATTGGCCCAAAATCTGATAGGAAGCAGCAGCAGCAGCAGCCAATATTCGGACATGATGCCTGATCCAAACTTTCCCTAGAAGGGACATTGTCAGAAAGGGCTATAATTACCATTCTCGTAACAGCCTCACGTAAGATATTTCCCAAAATGACGACAAACAGGACACTTTAGGAAGCACACGGCGGCGCAACTCTCCGCCCCTTGACACGGCCAAAAAAAAAAAATTCCTGGGGAGGGGGGGAGGAAGAGTCCAAGCACAGCCGTATCTCGTCCAAATCGATGAGATGTGACCATGGCAATGCCAGATGAGACCAAACCGTTGCAGCCGATGTGATGTGGCTTCGCGCGTAAGGAAGCCGGCAGTTATACACCCTTGGCTTGCGGTATAATACCCCAAGGGCCAGAAGCTCAAAATGTGATAGATAGTAAACGGTCAAAAAAAAAAAAAAAAAAAAAAACCGGAGAGACACTGCCTTCGCATAAGTATACAGCATTCATAAAGCATCCCACGATGTTTAGATAGGTGGAACATTTGATAGGGTCCGGAAGAGGGATGGAGGGGGGAACACCGGCTCAGCTCCCACAGCATTAGCAATCCGGGGTTCTTCTTTGGGCCATGTTTTTCTTGATGATGGATTATGCTCTGCCACCGTGACTGGTGAGCGGAGTATGCGGTCTCGCTACTGTCAGCAGCAGCATGATGATGATGCGCATGATTCCGATTCCGATGCTGATAATCGAACCGCCCCAACTTGTTGCCGAATATCCTGCTAGGCAACGACCAAGACCCCAATAATAATACTTGTAATAAAACACGCAAATCACAAGGCCTGGTATTTGATCACGAGCCAAGGGAGAAAAAACCAGGCTGAGCTAACATCTTTCCTCTGTTGTATCACTTGAATTGCGGCGTGATGCGCTGGCAGATGAGAGGAGGGGGCGTGTCAAGGGCAAGCCCAGTCGGGCCGGGACGGTCCAGGCATCATCTAACCGGCACTTCATGCATCTCCTTGATGCGTTTTATTTGTCTGGGATAGCTAACGGTCATGCCAGATAACCATGGCTGCAATGGTACTTGAGCTTTGTGAGATTGCAATCGCGATCGAGGGCCAACGTTCGTGTCAAAGCGGGCACGGCTGAGAGTCCTCTGAGACTATATCATCCAGAGATGAATAACTAGCTTCGTTTGCCCGTCAAGTGGTGACATGCTTTTGAGCCTTATCAGAGTTTGAAGCCATCTTGCAACAGTCACTCCTCTCTCTCTCTCTTTCTCTCAAATTTCTGGCATGGTTCAATCAGACACCCCCCGGCCCGACCAATATGAGCCTCGAGATTCGTTGCCAAATCAAACCAACTCAGTCGTATATATGAACACGTCATTGAACCACTAAAACAGAACCTTGATTTTTGGACTTGCCACCTCCGACCTAGCGTGAGGGAAGGGTAAAGGCGTTGAGATGCAAACCTCCCGTCGAGCCGTCTGTAGCCTTCGTCGGCCCTGTCTTCTCTAACTCAGTTGATTGCTTTGTTCCTGGAATACGATTGCTGCATGGGGGAGGGGGGCAAAATGGCGGAGAATTCAAGGCCCGACAAGGTGTGCTGCACGATGCCCATAACGACAGATTGATTCGACTGATTAGTCCCCCCTTGTCCCTTCGTTTTGTGATGTCCTGGACGATGCTGCATACGCGCTGCATGAAGAGATGGAGTTTGCCCGTCGAGGGACGCCTCAAAATCTCCAAACTGAGTAACTGCAAACGACCATGCAGACATGCAGGCATGCTCGCACGCCCCTCCCCCTCCTCTCCTCCCCTTCATTCTCGCAAAATGGCAATTTGCTTTTATGCAAATTTATGCAAGGCATTTGCGCAAGGGACCTGTCACTTTTGCACCACCCATCGTCGGCCAACTCACAGGCAAGCGCGGTTAAAGACAGGACCAAGAGGGCCTCAAGACCCCTGGAACCTGTACTCCGTAAAACTGTTGACTCTTCAAGGGTCTGGTGCCGATTCCTTGCGCCGTCGTCTGCAGGACACTGCACTTCTCCGCTTCGGGTTGGTCCTTGTAGCCGCGTTCAAAGCCAGGTCTACACCGGCCCATCTTAGTGTGTGTACATTGTTCAAAGGCTGGCATGTACACACAAGTCTGGACAAATCTCTTTTAGTGCCCTTGTCCTGGCCGACCAAGCGAGATCTTTCGTCCCCTCGCACGCGATCTACTCGTAGGCACGATTGTACCTCTGTGGTTCTAACCCTGAATAGACCCTGTGATGCGGGTTCACTCGGGAAGCAGGGCTAGTCGCCCCCAGTTGATGTCCTCCGGCATCGTGTACGGGTGAAAGGAGATTGAGAAAACAAAACAGGCCACCTTTTACAAATCCTTTTCTCAGTTTCTGGGATCCTCATTGTCCATTGGTTGGAAACCCGAAATACGTTTCATTGCCGCCGTGAGATAACCAAAATTCCTTGGTAGTATCTGAGGCGATGAAACTCGAGCGTACCCCGTATTGACCATAAGGACACCGTCGAGAAAACTCATCTGTGAGGAACCAACACTCGTAAGTGGTGGGGCCTTGGATTGGCTGTACCTGGTATGTCTCGCAATGTCCTCATGTGCAAGTACAAATATATACATGCACATACATGCCCCAAGCAATAGTTATGCATCCATGCATGGGGGGGGGGAAACAAGCTCCCTTGGTGAGCCGGCCTAGCATCTCGACGATTGCAGACCCACCAGATAGGGTGGGTATGAAATAAAGATGGTGGAGAAGAAATGAATGAACAGTGGAGGAGGACGCGGCACCATCGCGCCCGAAGCAAAGGGAAGAATTTCCGAAGACAGCGGAGCGAGGTTGGCTCTCCAGCGCCATTTGGACCCTGGCGAGCACTTTTACTGGTGGGTTTCACAGGAGTAAGTTGATCAGGGACCGAAACAAACCACAAGGACGGAATTTTGACTCAGGTCCCGACAGGGGAGACGACTCAGAAGAGTGGGAACTGGTACACTCGTATATGAGAGGAAATACGATGTGTTCTTGCAAAGAAAGGGGTGCACATCCGATATCAGTGCCGGGTCACATCGTAACATCGTCGGTCGGGGCTTTTATTTCGCGCTCAGTCCAATTGGCCACGGTAAGGCTGAGAGAGACGGCGGGTGGTCGGTCACATATCCCCGGAGTGCACACCGGCTGTCTCAGAACCGGCTTGGACCAGTACTTGTGTTTAGTCTTCAGACTAGAAACAAGAAACAAGAAACAAGAAACTAGAGGGAAACTAGAGGCAGAAACAAGACTTGCTTCATACCCTCAATCTTCCTTTCAAGATCATCATCATCATCATCATCATCGCCGATTCTGATCGGGGTTCGAATGTCTCTCTTAACATGCTGGCCACTCATGTGGGTTTTTCTTACTTCTGTTTCTCCTCGATCCTCGACAGTGGCGTCAAAGTTGATGGTGACACTCCAACAAGCTGTAGTTCATTGGGAAGCTGACGGCTCATGTCCATCATTAAAAGCCGCTGTGGGTCGATGACCTCCCGCCGATCTAGGTTCATCTCGAGGTGGCTATTCCATGAGGTCCCCAACCACCAAAGGAGCCAAGGAGCGCAAGTATTCCCAGGTAGTGTTTGACTCTCAATATCGCCTAAGCAATGGCACACTATTTATCCACCACCACCACGGCCGCCTCCCCGCTTATTGGTTTGCTCTGGCGCTTGGTGGTCCGAGAAAGAAAATATTTTTCTTTTCTTTTTTCTGCTCTCAACGATGGAACGCCAGGTCTCCACAACAATAAAGTGTATCGACATGGGATCGATCAAAGAGTCGGAGATGGCGTCGATGAGCCCGGTTTTCCCACGCGAAACACAGCGCCAGCCGCAGTCAACGGCGCCATTTTCGCCTCCTTAATAAGCGGCTGAGAGCAAATTGGCATGTCACCGCAAGATGCTCAAACGTTATCCTTACATTAGGTAGTAGAGTAACATGCAGATGTTTGCTTTTTCTGTCAGTTGAAAGGCAATGATATCTGTTTGTCTCGAATATGCAAAAGACATGCGCCCGCAATTAGACGTATGGGAATGACTCAATGTTGCACAATACTGACTGATTATTGCCATATTGAGCCTGGGGAGAGGAAACCAGTTGCCAGCGAACAACGCGTAGGGCACAATAAATTAATTCTGCTGATTGTGTGTCGATTTTCTTTGCGGCAGCAGCGGTTGATCAACTCTGGAGGCTTTCGCAAGTAGGAACACTTGCTCCGGGAACCGTTTACGTGGCGTTATGCTTGATGTAACCTGCATCACATCGCCATCGTGAATCTCGCAACCTCTATCCTTCCCTCCGCAATATACCAACCCTCCCGCTGCTCTTTAGTGGATGTCGCATTCGTGCCAATTGCCCGAGGACATGGGGGCTGGTCAATTGGCTGATGACGGTCTGCCAGTCATCACCTCATCCTGTTAGCGATTCCTCCGCGGCAAAACTTGACTATTGGCAGCTTGGCCACACTCACCCATTCATGAAATGGCTCCTATTTTCTTCCTCTTCTTCTTCTGCCCCCAATCATCTAGCAGACAGCACGGTCCCCGACAGTCTGTCACTGTTCCAGTCGCGTGTCAGCCTCGTGGCCCATTCTATCCGCAACAACCAACAATCCCCACAGTTGGTGGCTATTAAAAAAAACCCGATATCAGCATGTAACTGATAATAACTCTTCGGCATCATACCGAATCTTGAGATGACATCCGTGAATACCCGTCCAAGAATAATAAACCCCGATATAGGAAAAATCGGTCCCATGTCCTTAATATGTCGAACTGGGGCATTGCAGGAGTAATGTCAAACGGTGATACAAGTCCTTGTAGAGGGCGCAGTTGGAATTCACACACCTCGGTATCATTAATGATAGGTCATCCATATTCCTGTCCTTTGGCAAATAGCGTTGGCAGAACAATCCACTGCTAGCAAGGGTCATTGATCACCTCAATACTTTGGTCTAGGGCATACACCTTGCCATTTGCTACCCCCCAGGGAATAGCCACAGCTGTCCCTTGAACCTTGAAACTGACATCACGTCGTCATTTTTTTCGGCGGCCCACGATCCATCAGCTCGATTAGGCTCGGGTAAGTTTCCAATACCTTGCTGTTTATGCATGATGCATGCAGCGAGCCGTGTTTGTTCATTGGCCATCCGGTATTGTAGCCTTCTCGTTCTTGTCGGATGTATTTGCAGTCGGTGTTATTCATGTGCCTCCGTCTACAAGGCGCCTTAGCTCATGATACCCTCATATAGACAATAGCCGGAAATCCAATGCTGGCAAAGGCTTGGTAAAAAAAAAAATGCGGGCCACTTTGTTGATTGATGGATAATTGCACCATGTTCCGCTGTTTATTGTATGAAATCGGCCCATCTGACGCATCCATACTTGACAATTAGCCATACTAACCCCCAACCTCACCCAGGACTGTAGTATGGTGTGGCTCAACCCGACAACGGTCGATCGACCATCGGCCCCCGATCAGGCGATCGGACATGCTCCACAAACCCCTTCATCAGCATTACCGTATTCGACGGGTTTTTCTCGGAGAGCCTGGCAGACACACCACCACACCCTGACCAGCATGTGGCGGCGCAAAGAGCTCTGTGTGGTCCGACAATATAGCATACCTGGTGTTTTCTATCTATTGTAAACAAAGCCAAGATGGCTCTCGCGGGATAGAAAAACGGAGGTATGGGCCGAGGTGGTAGGCGGTAGGCTCCAGAACTTCACCAACTAACCAGGTGCTGATCCCAGCAGTGCGGCAAGATCGTGTCAGTTTCGGCCCCCATTTGTCAGCTTGATGACGCAGTCAGGCTGCTGGTCATGGCCAACTTGGTTGACGGGTCCCATAATTTGCGGCGAAGGCGACTCATCAAGTCCGAAAGAAAAGAAAAACATTCTTTCCAGGAGTGCTCGACCATATCTGACGCGCCTGTGAATATCTGAAATGACCGACATGCTCTCGATATTGGTGGGTCTCATCGTGTCGATATCGTCTGAGCTAGGAATAGCTAGAACAGTTTCCGCCTTGGGTAAAGGGAGTTGGGTTGATTATTACCATAAAGCGAAATTTGCATTTTCGGACTCCAAAAGTGAGGAGGTCCACGTCGGATGCCGTTGAATGCTGACATGTCTCACAGCTTGTCAAAAGCAGGGACAAGTGCTCCACAGAACCTCGCGTACATACATACGAGGGTGATCTGTCAGCGCCTCCCAGAGTTGTTGGATTGTTGGTGCATGCAGAACAGCCTGTCAAAACAAGGGTTCTAAACAAGCCACTGCCTACGTAGAGGTTGCCCCCCAAAAGTGCTACTTGTGTTAACATATTGTAGAACAACTGGATATGCATTCTGTGCCGCAGGGCGTGCGTCGTTTGGCGGATGAAAGAATAGTTTGAGGCTGGTGTTGTTGGCCAACTCCAATTGAAGTGCCAAGAAATCGACAAATCGTCCGCGTTGCATATAAGATTGACATTAGCTCACTGCATTGTTGGAAGTCTGCAGAACACACCGAAGGCTGGCTACAATAGGCAGGAGGGGTCCGTGTACATGGAGATACCCTTCCCAAAGGAAATATCATCATCTCGCGTCGCGCTCAAGATCAGATAGAGTAGCTCTTCCGGAGGAATAAGGCAGGCTGGGGTGGGTTTCATCCGACGGCAGTCCACAAAGACTTCGATCGCCCGTCTAAAGAGGCTAAATTCGAACAAGTAAAACATCGACTTTTCTTGGCTCTCCAAATTAGGGGATCGATGCAACCTGTCAGCATAAGCCAGCGGTTTCATCTAATTCCTACCCTAGATGACACTGATGAATATGCTTCGTCTCAGATCACTAGCGTCCATATTCGCTATTATTATTTAGATTTGCGAATTATGCTTGGTCTCCCTGCGAGTCCGATTATGTGGTGAATGCCAGCACACGGTGTGTGGGGATGAAGGGACTGCACGATAGGCATCATATGCAACTACATATTAGCACACCTTCAAGGCAGAGGGGTCAAGGAGTCAGCACTGCTATGGGCCACATTGTTCTGGAAAGGGGAATTTTCGACACAAAGAAACGGCCGTTGGTTGTTGGACGGTCGCTAGCAGGATCTCATAGCACGGCTCGATCGAATTGATCAGGTCCCAGGAATTCTTCTTCCTATAGATAGACCCTGTCGTAACGATCGTTGGCGGTTCGGAGATGGCTGCCAAACGGGGAAATTTCTTGCCGTTGGGTCAGCGTTCTGGGAGAGAAAGGGGTTTGGGGGTGTAGGTGCTTGTAAATTACCACACCACATGATCCTCCCGACTCTCCCAAGGGGATTGGAGCGCATGACAACAGAAGGCGCAGTTGTTGTACGCATGCACTCGTACAAACACAAGCTCGGACAGCAAGCCTCAGTTGGGGCGGTTTTGTGGGGAGTCTCAAAGCACTAGGATGAGATCGCTTGATGCTGTCTTGGGAGATCGTCTGCTCGCCACCGAAATAATGGTGATAAAGTACGCCAAATACTGGCAAGGCAAGCTGGCAAATCATCTCGTATCTGACCTAGCTAGCCAACTTATTTTCATTTCGTATACATGATAAACCATCATCGCCAGACCAGTAAAGGCTATGTGCTTAAGCGAAGAGAGTGTTATTATTAGGGATGGTGAATAGATCCATTTCTGTGGGCAGGACAATGAAAAGCCAACAAGGGCCATAGCCAACAGCTGAAGCCTCCCTGGTAGCTGGCAAGCCAAACCGGCAAGTGCCACAATTTATTGTGGCGACATAACTCGTGCGATATGTCACCAGTGACAATGTGTTGGCGGGTTGGTCGTTCTTCTGAAATGGGTGCTCTGATCTACGCCGGAAGACGACTTTCTTGCTGCCTGAGTGGTTATCGGCCTTTACTGATAATAGTCAGCAACAGTGGGCGGCGACCCAGTTCGGTTCTCTGGACACACGGACCTTAGTTGATCACCACTACTCCGTACTTGGAGGTCCTCTCTTTTCTCATACATATGAGCTACCCGCTCGAACACCGTGCGCACCACTTGTAGTATGCGAACTTTTGCATGGTGGAGACGCCGTTCATGGTGAAATTCATGAGATAAATGGAAGCTATTGAAAGAGAGAAAAAAAAGAAAGAAAAAAAGCATAGCCTTAGATGAACGATGGCTGCTCTTTGCTTTCTTTTCTTTTTTTGTGGGTTCGTTTGCTGTTCGATCCGCCATCGGACATGGAAGAAGATTCGAACCTTCCGCTAGAAGCCCGCACCACGTGTGATTCCGGTTAGTGGAGCACACTATTGGCCCATGGGGTTCCTCATCCGAGGCGCTCGCCCCCTTTCCCCCTTGGATTCATCTTATGACAAATCGATACTTCTCAGTCCTTGACCACACATTGAACCTATACATCGCAAACCTGGTCGTTCGATGCAAATAGACTGCTTCGGCTGCGTAGGGGAGGGAGAAAAAAAAAAACCATGTTTCAAACCCTGACAATATCATATCAACTCCACCTTATGTGGCTCTCTACCATGCACTTGTGAGGAGCTGTAAGTCCACTGAAATAGATAGCAATTAAAAGAGGCAAACTATTCATGCTCTTTGACGTAACGCCACCCAACTGAAGTGACAAGTAACTTCCCGCTACCAATCTTGGAAAGATATCGAGATCCTTAACCAAAGGAACGGAGACGAATCGCGCAACACGGGAGAAAGGGGAGGGGGTGCCCAACATGCCATGGCTCCTGTAGTTCGTGTACGTAGGTACTGCATCTCGCTCTACCGACCTCAACCTCAAGGTCCCAAAGACGTGTAGGGGGGCTGTGTTTGATGCATGATATCGGGCAAGCGAAGTAGGTACATATGATCGGTCATGTTCCTTCTCCGCTCGCTGCAAAGTGGGAGTGCGGTTGATGGTCCAATTGGCCCAAAACAGGAAATGCCGCAAAAATGTCATGTCATGAATGGGATGCCTGCTTTGTCCATCCATGTAGTTTTATGCAGGCTGCCTGTATAGTACAACTGGAGACTTGTCGTTGCAGTCATGTCAGTCACAAGACTCACCGGTGCTGGTGTCCCCAAATTCACCCACGCATTATTAATTAAACATTTTCTTGTCCGTTTAGACGAGTCATGGGGGGGTGATGAACGCTTGATTGCTTGGCCAGTTCAGCCCCGAGGAATCCCGCAACAATATCATTGGGGCATGTGATATATCCATGCAACACATGCTGAGGCAAGGAAACGAGAAAGCGACGTCTCACCGTGCAGTTGAGAAATGACAAAATGTTGCCAATCTTCCCTGTAGAATATGCACGTACGCACAGTATACGCCGTACCGAAGTCGACAATGACTAACCATTTTCTCCGAGGCACATTTTTCATACCTCAGTAGGCGGGCAACCGATCCTACAGATTGAACAGCATTCCGGTACAATTCCCTAACATGAAATGACATCCTGGTTGTGAGATTTGATCAGAATACTACCTTTTATGCAGCCACTAGAGTACCGTCATTCAACTGGTAAATCGTAAGATGTATCGTGGGGACTGGTGGCAACGATTTCGGCTTACCTCGCCGACTAGTGGTTGAAACGGGGGATTCATCAGAGCCGAGATTCTAGACTGAGGGTTTGTGGATACCCGAGACCCAGGATGCCAACGGACGTTGTCCGTCCCAAAAATCAGCTAACTTGATCTGCCAGAGCCGATCCGGCCTGTTGGCATCAAAATTATATGTAGCTAAACTCTGAGTGCATATTTTTTTTGTGGATGAATCACGTAAAACTCATCAGCCCTCGTATGCAATCGCTTATTCGTGCTGGATTGCGAAAGAGAGATCTTCGGTTCCTCTACCGAACTGGAAGTGGATGGCCGTTTGCCTCTCCTCAACGATAAGCGACCAGATTAGGCACAATTTTTTGAGTAGACTTCATCGAGGGAAGCAACAAAAGGGTATAAGTTGATTGATGATTCATCCCGTACGGCAGGCGACGCCAAATTAAAATTTGACGGTTGTCTGTGTGCCGACTGGTCAAACCGGGAACTCCGCGAAGAGTTCGGTCAACGGCTACCGGGGGGCTGAGAGTCATTGTCATTTGCTAGTTTCGGTGGCACCACGTTCCGGAAGAGACACAGAAGAAAATGGGCTTGTCTGGCCAAATCTTTCCAACACCACAAGAAGAGAGAAATAGATACTTGTAGACAGACATGACGTTTTGTGAAAAGGTAGGCTGACTCCCCGAGCCGCTCTTCCATTTCCGTAGCAGTATTTGGTCAAAAGGCAGGCATTGGGCAACAATCCGGAGCAGAATCTTGGCTAATTAGCTTCCAGTTGGCTGCGGGCCGAAGGGACGCTGCAGCGACGGCGCAGAACTAAAACCGCAGGTTACGTTTGTGCCAGGTTCAGATTGCCGACTGAAGATTGTTTTGGGGTGACGTGACACTCGCATGCACGCCAGAACAAGGAATCACATACAAGGTATGCAAGGGAGCAAGCGTATGAATCCAGGCGCTGCAGCGGTATCGACAGCAATCGTCGTAAACTTTAATTATACAGCCTGGCTCATTGCCTAGGCGCGCGGTCGGAACTCGCGGATGACTGGTTGAACAATGTGATTGTTGGGTGCCCGTCCTACCACGAGGGTTGTGTGGGCGAAACCGAAATAAATCATAGGTACTCCGTAGGCTAAGGGAGTATTGTCGGGGCACCTCCTTTCCCGTTAGTATCACTTGAAGATCACCGTCCAAAATAGGTACGACCGAGGTTTCTATAAGGGCAGCGCACTAAAGTAACGTTGAATAGGGGGATGCGACTCGCACGGCATACTCTTTCGAAAACTTGAAACTGTCGGCAGTGGAGATGGAACAACAGTCACCCCAATTGAATCGTTAAACATGGATTCGGCAGCTTCGGCGGGAGCCAAGCGTATAATGTACAGAGTGGCTGAACGTTGTGCGCAGCACACAACCATGATTGTTCCTCGTGGCCACGCATCGCTGTCCGCAGGTCCGTGTCTTCGTGCTCCACGGCTGTCTTCTCTGAGTTGTACAGCCACGCATACGATGCGGCCAACTGCACACGACCACAAGATTCCCTCATGTTGGATAGATTAAATTCTCCGAGTAGTGCAAACAAAATCAAACTGCAGCGTTACAAAGACGGTGCGCATTCGTATTGGCATGAACAAGTAGGTACAAGGGAATATCTGTGGTACTGATCGGGTTCGGCGTACGGAGTACGGTAATGACAAAACAACGGGGGGGGGAGACACTTTTGTCAAGTTGTCTCTTTGAGGGGGTCCGTGTCGTCGTCAGGAGAGATCTGGAAAGATTTAGCGGACCTCTGCTCACAGTCTGCCAATGATGATTCCTGCCATTATGCATTTTCGCATGCATGCACGGCAGCTTATTGCACACACACCTCCTCTTCTCACATCCAGGCTCTTTGGACGCAAGGAGTCGAATCGTTGACGCTGCTGCAACTGGAGCGGAAGATCGAGGCTAGTGGGCGATGCCGGCCAATTTGGCCCCCATGCCGTGTAGACAAGACACCTGCCCAGTAAGTACGTACCAATACATGGACTGATGCGCAATCACACCTTTGGAGTTGGCACCGCGACTAGGGGTGCCAACTAGATGCCCCCAAGAGCTGCTAGTTCTGCCCGACTTTTCGGATAATGGGGAAACCGAAATTCTCACCTGAGAAAGTGTGGAGGACACGGGTTGTCTGCAGTCGAAGCAACCCATTTGTTCATTAAAAACGGCGCTCTCTCCTCCAGTGAGATCACAGCAATTGGTGACGGAAATGTGGCTAGTGGGAGGGCGGGACGTGAAAGACAAACTGCCGTGAAGCACAATATGTGCGGCGTCATATGCAATGCAGTACCTGCCGCGGGGGAAGAAACCCGAACGGCTCCATTTGTGACGATTTTCTGAGAGTGTTTTTTTTTAAGGCGTACATTGACGGCCGGTAACCGTACGAACCGTAGTCATGTAGCCATCAAACAAGTTGAGATGGCGGCACGCTGTCTGTAGGCAAACCTGCACGCACACACATACACACACAACGCACCGCCAAGGTGCACGGGGTGTCACAAAATGCAAATGGGAGACCATGGACGCCTGATAAAATTATGAAAAGATGGTGTGAGGGGAATGCGGCTGGAAGGGGCCCCGCTTTGATGAACGAAATGCAAGCCAGGATAGTCTTTTGGTAACGATATCAGTCTCCTTCTCTCTCTTGCTCATACGAGGCTGCATGGGCTGAGAGCTGATCGCAGAGCTAACCGGCCGTAGCACCCTCACCGACCAGCGCCATTTAGTCAAATCGTATCCGTGCCACTAGCATCGTACCGCACCAAAGGGAGATCGTGGCCGACATGAAATCACGATACGCCCTGCATGCATGCGTGTGCGTTGGTGTGCGTGGCCCAGAAAAACAAAAACGACATATGGCGGAGGCGTTGTTGGTAAACGGTTTATTTTCCATGATTCCCAACTGGCCACGCATGGGGCCTGCAGAACAAGTGTAGTAGCGTGTACTGTGTGGACGGAGAATGCCTCCGGTGCGATGAGCCCTAAAGGAAGCGCCAACATGCGCCGCCATCGGTGACGATGTGTGCGTGTGCACTGTGCGCTGTGCGCTGTGTATGTATGCGTGTGTGTGTGTGTGGGCGGCTTGACAAACGGTACGGTAGGGGGGGATGGGTTTTTTTTCTTTTTCTTTTCCTCGTTTTTGTTGGCTAGGTGCTAGCGGTGATTGGCATCCAACGGTGCCCAACCATAGGCAGCACAACAACCAGGAAGCTCCTTGTCTTTGCTAGCCCTGGCGGGATCAAGATCCACCGCAATCGAGAGCATCTGATCTGAACAATCTGGGTGAGATTAGGTCGACGGGCCATCTTGCTAGAAGTTGCAACGGGGTGCCACCCGCAACCAAAATGTGGCGCCGTTGGTGCTCGGGTGCAGGACAAGGGGGCGACGGGGAAGAGCTTCCTGTCTGCGGTTGCATGGAATAGAGGACACTCAGACCCTCAACCTGCCGCTAAGTGACTGGGCGACTGGTTGACTGGTTGACTGGGAGGTAGGTCAGGATCTTGTCATGTCAAAGCAACTTGGCAACCTGTGGCCTACCCAGTCGGTCGCAGGATGCCTGGTGTGATTGTGTGATTTGTGTCCCAGTTCAATATTCGCTTCAAGGTGACGGACCAGGCCCGCTGGTCGCTTTTGGTGGTCGAGACGGACCTTGTTGGGCTCCCCCAGAATTTTTGTTTTGTTTTTCATTCTCCAATCTTGCCTCAATGCAACCTCGTTATTTTCCTGTTTTATTTGCTTTTTCTCTTGGCTCCCAGTCCCGGCATCTCGGTGCACGGTTGAAGAGGAAGAAGAAGGAATAGAGAAAAGAAAGAAGAAGAAAAGAAGAGCAAACTAGCAAGCGACATTATGATAGTGCGTTGTCTGAGTTGTGAGGATGTTTTGTTGTAACATACTTGTACGTACGTGCGCACAAGAGGCACTGTACCCATCGATGTTGCTTCCTTTCTTTCTTTCTTTCTTTCTTTCTGCGGCAGGCTTTCTAAAACGGCGGGCTGCGGCCGTCGCTAAGCTTAGGACGATACCCTAAAATTTAATCGGTAGGCGAGTGACACTAGCAGAGCAGTTAGTTGTGTGTGGGGGGGTTGCTGAAAAATCACTGCTGGCGTACGATGAAGCTGTAAGAACTATTGCCTGTGCAGAGGAATCATAAGGGAAACAGAGGAATTCAGGATAATGAAAGCAATGCACAGAAACTCTGGGCATCAAATCATCAACCGCGAGTGCTCTAGAGGTGGGATATCCAGTAGTCATCCAGCAGGGTAAAGCAGGTGTGTACCTACTGATCAAGTTGAGCACAGTCGCAGAGGGCGGCACAGGGAATATTCGTTCACTACTACACTGTTACACTCGACGAGCGACCGAGCAAGCAAGCAAGCAAGCGTGTTTTGAATCGCATCAAACGTCAGAAGTTGCTTATTTTAGTACCCTAGATAAGCACTTGCCCACCTTATTCAGGTCATGGGATGCTTTTAAGATGGGGAATGACAAGAGACATTGCAATGTTCATGTGCTTCTGATGCCATTGTTTAAGAAACGGCACATCGCTGTGGGTTGGTTGATTTAGGACAGATCTGACATCTCAAAATCTGCCCGTCGAAGCTTAACAAGGCGAGGTTTCAGTAGCAGTAGCAGTAGCAGTAACAGTGCTAGCGCAGGTATGAGGCTATCGTCAGAAGCCATACAGTGATGACACATTTTTTATGGAGGAACTCCATCAGCTCTCGCCATCGCCATCGCCATCACCATCACCATCATCACTATCCTCCCTGCATTATTTATTCCATCTATTGCTAATAATCTACCATGGTGTTTCTGCTCAAGAGGCCTCGTGGCCATGATTCTAAGACACATGCGCACACTCTATCGAATCCCGAGGAACACACTAGTAGCTCTCTCGACAGCCGAGCTGAAGCAACATTCCGCAATCCATTCTCCCTCACATTGTCGAGCAGTCGCCCTTGCATTTCGGCGTGGGATAGCTTGGCTCGGTGGGATAGTGTTTTGGGGGAGGGGGTCATGGAAAGCCGCAAGTAGTACGTCGTCATGAGATGAGATGAATCTCTCCCCTTGTCTTGGACAAGAAGATGATGCTCGGCCTTGCTGCCGTTTCAAGACATACAGAATCTGAAATTAGTACATTGACCGACAAAGCAAGGGATGTAGTCGCTTGGCTCTTGTTCTCCCATCATTCGTTGATATAGTATCCATCTCGTAAACAGTACGACGTGCTGCGTGGTGTGAGGAACTTTTAATCAAGATTTATTTGCCTCCCTCCATGTAGATCTATGAATGGATGCATTGGATACTGCAATAGGTAATAAAAGGGTAATCAAAGAGTATCTTTATGCGAGGGAAAAGCGAAGTGATGTGATGTGATGTGATGAGATGTGTGCGTGTGTGTGTGTGTGAGATTGATACATGCTTGTACAGGATAATATGCAAAAGGCGCTCCAGTAGGTAGGTAGCTTAGTTGGCTGGGCTCCTTCCCCCGTTGTTGTGTCGCCTGAATTTGTGCTGATCTCATCTCATGGCGGACGATGCCCCTGGAAGAGAAAGGGAAAAAAAAAACCTCCCCTCTGCCCTTTTCCATCCCATCCCTGCAATCTCCGTTTTCGCGATATCAGCAAGGCATCCGTCCCATCTATCTTTGGTATCACAGCCATAAGGGCAAATTTCAATTACCTGCAGTTTCATCGCTGGCTCTCCTTGGAGACGTCTCCGTAGGCGACAACATTCTGCCTCGCCATCATCACCATCATCGGGAGATTCTCATCTCGTGGCGTTAAGGGTATCGAAGCTTGTTGAGTCCCAGTCCGGATTGCATATTTTAACTGCTTTCTTGCACATATAGACACAAACGCAAACCCGCAGCGAGTACAAGCATCGCATGCCTGTCTATTCACACCTCCACCCCCTCATCTTCGTCATCTTCAAGTACCTCTCAGCCAAGACAGGACAAGACAAGACAGGACCAGGCTTTTTCTCTCTCCCCATCGTCTCCATCAGCTCTGGGCATTCCATTCCAGCATCCAAAGGTGTGTGTCCAACAGGACCCATTCATGTCTCTCTTGCCGCACTCCCACCAAAACAGTCAAACACCCTCCCCTGGTCAAAGGAAAAATTAAACACAACTAGACTCACGCCCAACTATGTTGTATCTGACCGCCCGCCAACATTCGCTAGCCTGGACTCAGAAACAAGTGCAATCCAGTACCGCGGATTTGACTGGGCTGGAGACTCCACACGCACCCATCTTGCCTGTCTTGTCTAGAACCGGGACAAGGGCCACCTCCATCTGAGAGGTTGCGTCTCCACACCCCTGCCCATTGGCCGGGTCAGGGATACTCCTATGTACAGGACGCTACCTCTGCCCAGCACCCATCATCCATCACCCAGCTTCAAACGCCACCACGAGGTGCGTTAGATCTGGCTTGGGACCCTAGTCCGGCCTTGGAGCCCGCCCAGTGGCTTGCTACTCGGCGACGGGTCCTATTACATATTACCTACCATCATCATACGGGACCCTACGGGACGTGTCTTTGCTTCTTCCATCTTTTATTTTAACTTAGCTGCCCCCTTCCTCTCTCCAGGCCCTCTAGCCTGGCTACCGCGATCATCGTCCAACGACCCGACCCCCATTCATCCTTACCTGCCTCCATACCATACTAAAACCCAGGTGCAGCTGCAACTGCAACGGCAACGACAGCAACAACTGCAAGTGTCCAGCATTGAGTGTTCTCCTGTGGCCACTCACTCCACCGCACACGCCGAACCCGACCCAGCGCCTTCGTGTGTCCTAGCCTTTGTGCTAAGTCAGATGTATCTACGACCCTAAATTGCGCCAGATCCCCATACCCTACTTGGTCTCGCCACACGCGCTATGGAAGCGGGTGACGCTGGAACCCGGCACAGGTACGTCTTACCTTCCTCCAACCTCAGCCGTCCCCCATATGTATTAACGCTTCCCCCCTTCGCTCTGACAGTCGTCAATCTCTTACTCCAACCGCAAGACTTGAACATCCATTGTCACAACCTCCTCAGCATCATCACCATCACCACCACCACAACAACCAACACCAGCACCAACCTCACCAACATCACCGCGAACCCGTCGATAGACGGTATTTGGACCAGCCTGCCATGGCAGCAGCCACTGTTCTCCCCCCTAGCTCACATTACCAATCCCAACCGTCGTACTCGGCCGGCTACTCACAGCAACCTTCCAACATGATCACCCCAGAGCCCCGACGGTCTTCCGACGAAGGCGAGTCCTCGACCCGCCAGTCATTGCCATCAATCTCAGAGGTTATTTCGGGAACAAGGCCTGGCCAATATCCTCCACCGACACATGCTCCTCTGCCGTCGGGCTCTGGCTTGCCTTCACCTTTTACTTCGGGTGCTCGTCAATACCCCGATGTCGATAAGCACCCATCTCCACATGCGTCATCTGCATACCCTCCGCGACAGGAGCCTCTCCCTCCATTTTCAGATTCGCCTAGACCTCCCTTCAATGGTCGATCTGGTCTCCCTCCCGTAACTGATCGACGACCAAGCCCACCTTCAAAACATGAAGTCCCCCCTCCACACCACATGTCTGAACCACAGAAGTCAGTCGAGCATCACCCTATGAATGGAACCTACTCCCAACCACCACCACCACCTCACGCTTCTGTACCATATCAGTCTGGGCAGCTTCCACCAGGCCAACAGCCGCTTCCACCCTATCAAGTCTCCCCTCGACATGGCCCGGCGCATGGACCCAGCCAGTACGATCCACGAGCAGCTCCTCCTCGTCACGAAGAGCCAGACTACGCAGGTCGATCGCGATATGACTCGACACCAGCGTCGCTAAGAGGCTTTGAGAACTGGAGCTATCAGGAGAACCTAAGTAGAGTAAGTAGCGTGGCACAATTGCAACTGCCGGTATGTTCTAACAGTATGATAGATTGGTACCTATTCGCGTACCGTGTTCAATTTTGCAGAAGCCTATGGCCGAATTGCTCTGGAGCAGCACGGGTCTACGACAATCCCCGAGCGGTTGCCAACAGAACGCGAAGTCAACGATATGCTGGCAAACATTGATTTCCTCAAGCGCTCCCTTGAACAGGTCAGAGAAGCAGTAGTGATATCTCTCAACGCCGAGCGAAACCGCGACAACAATAACAATAACAACAACAACGCCAGCAACAACAAGCCCAAGGTCTCGTATGACGAAGACCCCGATATCCACATGTACTCGGACTCTGTTAAGCCTCACTACATTACTGAAGTGAAGAAGCGACGAGGGGTAAGCTTCCAATATCCCGAATATTCTGATTGGCGAACTTACTGACAAAGTGTTAGCGGGCTGCACCACCTGGCCGATGCCACAGCTGCAATCGTATTGATACCCCCGAATGGAGACGGGGCCCTGACGGTGCGAGAACTTTGTGCAATGCTTGTGGACTGCACTACGCCAAACTGGAAAGGAAGCGTCAGCTGGAAGCACGATCAATCCGACCGAAGCCCGAAGACTCCCGATGAGAGGTGTTGGAGTAGCATTATGTTTTACGGACTGACGGAATCATCAACTTTAATCACAACCTTCACCAATGCCATAATGGGCATAGACGGGCAAGAGACTTTATGGTCATTGTCTTTCTTTCTTTTGATGGCGTGGCCGATTTTGGAGTTGTTTCGAACTCATCAGCCATCCAAGCTACGAATACGAGGTTCTGGCGGCGATGGGGAGGCCGTCGTTTGTTTGGGCGTTTTCTTATTTTATTTCGTTTGATAAAATACCCACATCGGCACAAAGCCAGCGTCAACAGCTCGCTGTACATATGTTTCAATTACGGTTATCTGAAGTTGGGCGGCGGATATCATGGCATTACGGGCGTTAGATTTACACTGGCGTGCAGGCGACGTGTGTGTGCCCTGAAGTTTTACAGGAAAATTTTTAACAAGGGACACGCTATTTGAGGCAATGGGATGGGAACTTTAGACAAGACACGTTTGTATTTATTATCACTATATTGGGACCTATGCGGCAGTATAGGTAGAAATGACAGTCTTCTTTATCACATGCTGGTTGGCGTTTATCTATGAGTGAAGCGTAACATTGCGAGACCACCTACATAGTACTCGCTCGGTATCCCGTACTCTGAGTGATTTTTCAGGACTTTGGATTTGAGAGCCAAGACACAAAAAAAAAAGATGGGGGTTCGGCGGGAACGAAGATGAGGCATGCATGATTGGTGGACGGAGAGAAGGCTGAGCGGCCAATTGGTTGGTTGGCCAGTTGGATAGATGAAATGTCTCAGACGACGACGACGACAGAAAGTCATTGGATGAAATTTTAATCAGGGATCTTGGAGATTTGCGTGGTGTGTAGATGGGCACATGCCAGAAAAGGCCGAGAGACAGAGAGAGAGAGACACACACACGCACCATAGAGAGAGATTTCTAAAATGAGCTCCCCCCCCAATGTGAGTCGATTATTTCTTCTTCTCTCTCTCTTTTTTTATTTTTATTTTTTTACTCTTCTATCTTTGGCGACAGATGGGATGGGGTTGTATTTGGAATCTATACATGGGGTAGGGATCACGGCTTGATGCTGTTTACTGTGCTATGCGGGCCGGGGCAAGGTGAGGGAGTCTAGTGGTAGTTTCGGCCACGATGACGCTCTGTCTCGGATAGAGTAAGAGTAAGGTATGTGTGCATACATATACACATACAAGTCGGAAAAGAAAAAGGAAAGGAATGGTGTGTGAAAGCAAAAGCCATGGACAAACAACTACCTAGTCCAAAACCAGAGGCATCCGACCAAGGGCTGCATTTGCAAAGGGCCAAAGCACAAGCCCAAAATAAGATGCGTACTTGTCATACTAATCATAAAAAAGAAGAAGAAGAAGCAGAAGCAGAAGTAGAGGAAGAATAATAATAATAATAATCATAAGAAGAAGAAGGGGGTTCTTAGTTTTAGGGGTCTCTGTCTTTTTTTGACTTTAGCCCCCCTCATCTGCCCTCCTTCGCGTATGGGACTTATGCAGACTAAGCATGCAAATACAGACTCTTTGACGTTTTGGACCTTGTAATTTTTCTCTTTTCTTTTCTTTTCTTTTCTTTTCCTTTCTTTTCCTTTCTTTTCTTGTCAACGCCAACGCTATTTTTGTTGCTGTTTTGCAGCATCTGAAGATGACAATCTGATGGATCTCACCGCTCGTGGCTTGTACTTGAAGGGGGGGGGGGGGAGCTTATGATCTAGGATGAAACGAGTATGAACCAAGGTAAAGAAGAAAGGATAACGCACGAACATGAGGGAGAGAGAGAGAATGAACAGACACAGAAGCAAAAGCAAAAAGCAGAAGCAAAAGTAAAAAAAAAAGAGAGAGAAAAAAAGAAAAAAAGTCTTGAACGGTAGACATCGATGGCTTGCATTGTCGTAGTCGTAGCAAGTAGTTCCCCTGCTTAGCAATGTTTGGTCTCTCGTGGAATATGACCCGTAGTCCGTAACACCGTCTCTTCTCTCATTGATTCTCTTTTGTTTTGCTTTTTTTCTTCTTCTTCTTCTCTTGAACGGTACATACCTACAAGTGTTTACTGGTAAGAAAGCAAGGGCCCTTTTTTTTTCCTTTTCTTTTTTTTTCTTTTTTTCTTCCTCAATGCTTTTTTTGTGATTTGGGGGCGATGAAGTGGGCTTTTTGATTGGGGCGGATGCGTGCTCCTGTGGGCTCTCTCTCTCTATCTTTCTATCTATCTGTCTCCTTGCATTGTCTCTTTTTGTCCCTCGCCCTTTGAGCTTTGCTGTCATTGATTCACGGCTTTCAAGGGCACAAAAGACAAAAAAAAAAAAAAAAGCAAGATATAGAGGCACAGAAAAAAAGAAATTCAGTGACAGAGGGTCCTAAACAGTTTCTGCTTGTGTGGTGGTGGTGGTGGTGGTGGTGGTGGCACCCTCCCCCCCCTTGATAGACTGCGACGTTGTCCGGGGTGCTGCATCTCCGATTACGACCCTGAGATTTCCTGACGGATTTGCTTGTTTGATTGATTGATTGAGCCGGCACGGGACTGACGGGGAGGAGGAGGAGTGAAAACAAGAAGGCGTCCTTTTTTTTTTTTTTTTTTTTTTTTTTTGAGGTCCAATTGTGGACGACGACTCTCCGCAATGTCGCAGATCTACGGCCTGGCCAGTCTTTTTTGGCTTGATTACGAGCATGCATACATACATAGGTAGATACGTACGCAGCTACGCAGATACGCATATATGGAGTATGTAGTCATATGTACGTACTTGGCTTATGGTGTTTTATGACTTGTTATATGTAGGCGGCTGGATGGATTCAAGAAGAATGCAGGCTAGTAGCTATTCACGCAGCAGTACCATCAGCAGCAGTAGTCGTAGTGGTCGTAAAAAAAGAGAAGCTTTGAATGCATCACTAGGGGACTCTGAAACTATTGCTGCTGCTGCTGCTAATGATGCATTCATCGTATGGAATGGATGGAGTATGGTGCATACAACAAGACGAAACGGGCGTTGGCCGAGAGTCAAAACAACAAGGAAAAGCAAGCCAAAAACAAAAAAAAAAGGGTATGTGCGACTACAAGTTTTAGACACGTTGTTGGTGGTGGTGGTGGTAGTGGTAGTGGTGTTGATGGGTGACGGTGAATCTCATTACTTACACGTATCACTATTACTGGCCGCTTTTTGTTAGACATGTTATGCTGTTGGTTGATCTGGGGTTTCCCATCAAATGTCTTTCGCTTCTGTGCCGCTTCTTTTTGTTTCTCCCTTTGTCTTCTTCTGATTGCTGTTGCTGCTGTTGCTGTTGTCTTGTCCCTCTTACCGTGCCGTGGGCTCGGACTCTCCGGCCACCACCAGCCAATGTGTCTTTTTGTTTAAAAACCAACCCACCAACCAACCCACCAACCAACCAGCCAGGGATCAACCAACCAAGGTTCCAGGCCGTAGTAGATATTCGGGAAGGGATGGGATGGGGCAAGATACACGTGGTTTTGCACAAAAATCCCGGAATTGTGCGTTACGTGATATTATTAGATGAGACTACAAGGACATGCGGAGATGCATTTCCGAGGTAAGAAAGGGAGACAGAGAGAGGAAAAAAGAACGAGTCACATCTCACACACACGCACAACGGTAAGAGAGAAGAAAAAAAAAGTATAAACAATGTATGCCAAACCAAAAAGAGAGAGAACGAGAGAATGGGCGGCCAAAGCGGCGTTAGTAAAGCCTGTCTGTCTATGACCCCCACACTGTGATAATGAGGGCGATGATGATGATGATGCTGATGATGGTACTACTACTGTCCCATGGTTATCCCACTACAAGTAGGTGGATAAGTAGGCAGAGGCAGGTAAGATTAGAAGTGATGGATGAGAGATTGGCATTTTTCCTCTTTTGGCATGACGAGGCTGAAGGAAGAGGATCTTGTTTTCTCTCCCATGACAAGATTGCCTGCCAATTACAGATGATCAGATCATCATAGATAGAGAGAGGGGGGGGGGGGGGGGGAGAAGAAACAAAGACATGCACACACGCAACGGAACGATCGGGAAATGGGTAGTCTGCTGAAGCTCATCGGACACAAACACAGAGCACGACCACAACCACAACCACACACGGGGGCATACACAGGTACACACCCCTCAACGGGAAGACGCGTGCCTTGTTCTGTACCACCTTCGGGATCGTATCTTTTCTGTGATGCCCTCATTCTTTATTTTGTATTTTGTATTTGATTTCATCATTCACTTTTTACCCCCCCCTTCCTGCTTTGTAACAGAAGTAACAGCTGGATGCCAATCCATTGGCTCTCTTACAAGAGGGAGGGAGTAAACCCAGTTGCGCGCACAAGGCACATGGTCTCTATATTGAGCTGAGTGAGAGAGAGGCGTATGTGGCAGGACACAAGGCTGGTGTGACAAAAAAAAACCCCCAAGAAGAAGAAGAAGAAGAAGAAGTAAGAAGGGCCTGTCACAATGCGAAGACCAAGTGACAATTCACTTCTTACTTGCTAGATAGTACTGGCGTCGTCTTTTTTTTTTCCAAGATGGTCTCCAGATTCATCGTTTCATAACCGTGATTAACTCGGCGTGCTAAAAGAAGAAGAAGAAAAAAAAAACCTCATCTCCAAAGCCAAACTGACAGAAACACCCCCCCCCCCCCCCCCTTCACTAAAGGGAAGGGAGGAGGGAGGGGGGCATGCTTAACGGCTAGCTGCGTTACAGCCGTAAATTCGACCGTTGGACACATGGTTTCCGGCCTAGAAAATCCAAACTACTATGCCCATACCATACCACACCATACCATACCATACCATACATACATACAAAACACGACCACGACCACGACGGTGCCCAACCGTAACCAGAATCTCTCTCTCGTCGTCGTTCCATCACATCTCTTCCCCCTCTCCCCACTATCACATCATATCCTCATCACATCACACCCGAGAGAGAGGGAAAAAAACGGCCCTTAGTACAATACCTACCCCCCCCCCCCCCCTTGCTCTCGTCACATCTCAACATTCAAGTAAAAACTTGTATGTAGCACTACTGCCAATCAACCTTCTCCTTTTCTCTCTTTTTTTTACTTCGTACTCTGTATTTTCTACACGATGCGGCTGCCCAACGGCTCCTCCGGCCCTCCGCCATCGTCAAACAAAAGCCTTTGACCCCACCATCATCCTCACCATCATCCTCACCATCATCCTTCTTCTGTCCCCATCTTAGTTTGTCAAACGGTTGTCAAACCAAGCAAGACCACTTACAAGCCCCCCCCCCAGCCGCCATGCCAGTCCAAAGTATTGCTTTAAAAAAAAAAGACAGCAAGACAGTGGCGTCAAGCTCTGTGTTACTGCGGGCAGCAAACAGAATTGAATCGATACAGAGAGAGAGAGAGAGAGGACGAGAAAAGAGGCGTCCGTCACAGGCGCACAGGATTTGTGCCCGACCGTTTCTTGTAAATTTTGAACCCTTGAAGCGTATTCCCCCATGTGCATTCGACTTGTTTGTTTTGTTCCTCACATAATACTTACATACATACAAAATCATGTACTACTCGCAGAAGGATTCGAATTCTCGTACTCTTTGCCCATCACGCCCCCCCCTTGTCCGTCTTCTCATCTCTTGCGCACGGTGAGACGAGGCGACACGGGACAAAGCCGTTGAGAGAACTTCCTCTGTGTCTATGCACCCTCATCTAGACCGGACCAGACCCGAGGGGGGGGGGGGTTCTCAAGATCTGACTCTCCTCTCTCTGCTTCCAATCTTATTCCTACAGATATGACAAGTACATGCATATATACATACATACATAGGCACTGCATACGTATGTAGACCAACAAAAAAGTACCTTGCTTCTCATCTTTCCGTGCCGTCCGCTCATTTACATCCCCGATCCGGCCAGAGGGGAACAAGGATCTCGTATATTTGACGGCGATCAAGCATGGGTAAGAATAACTATCGGACCCAAGGAACGCCAAGCCCACCAGGTCCGCCTGGCAACACAATCAACCAAACGCCGAACAAATAAGATGCCAAGTTTTATTCTCTCATTCCCCCTCGCCCTGCACAGTGCGCATTCATGGCCGAAAACTTTCGCATCAAGCCTTTTGTTTGTACGAGTACTAAAGAGAGAAAAGGAAACAAGAAAAAAAACCAACAACCCATGACGTTTTTGCGCATAGCCCTGCTGCGCGTGTGCGGCCCTTTCGTCACGCGAGAGGATGCAAGGATAGGGATTCCTGTGGGCTAATCTCGATCTCGAATCTCGGCAACGCCACCCGCTTGCCCTATCAAAAGCCTTGGAGGGGAGGGAGGGAAAAAAAAAAATTATAATAAACAATTTATATGTACAAGTATGTGCGTGCGTGTGTGCGTTGCGTTGCGTGTCTAGTATGCCTGTTGGGCAAATCCACCCGTTGGGCATCAAGGCATGGCTTGTGCAACCTCCATGCCTTGCTTTTCATGCCGAAATATTTCGCATACCACGCACACCGCGCACACAGACACACAATCCTGCAGAGAGGTGGGAAGAGAGAAATAAAAAAAAAAAATAAAAAAAAAGGTGTCAAGCCTCAAGACCGGGAGGGTGCCTCTCGTGACCAGGTAAAAACAAACATGGGCAAAGTCAAATATCAAAGTAGCCAGCTGAAAGAAGAAGAAAAAGAGGAGATCGACGTTACCCATCGTTGAATTGCAGGAAGGGGGAGGGAGGGGCGTGTTGAATCCCTTCTCGTCCGCCTAGGTGGTGCATAGCTGTATTTCCGATGGACGTTGAATGAGTCTTGTTCGCCCAAAGCATGTACATACCAGTCTCCCTCATTGTCAACTTTCCCCCGTTTTGCGGAGAGATGGAGTGCGTAAGTGGCAATGGAAGGCTCGAGAGCCGATGCAAGGGAGCAGCCAACGACTTGCGTCGTTCAACGCCTTTCACGATGTCCCTTCAGCCACGTGGATTTCGATGCCAGCAGAAAACAACATCTCTCACCATCCATGACCTCGTGAGGAGGGTCGGATTTGCTCCCTCTCCCTCCCTTGCCTGAGGCTTTCACCAAGACCGGTAAGGAAAAAAGCAACGATGGCTTGAGAATAACTCAGCGCAAACTGTCTCCAGGGCGGGGAAGTCGGGAAACAAGAAGAGAGAGCAAGAAAGCAAGGGGAAAAAAAACGGATACCCACTCACGATACTATCAAACTCCTTCTCCCTGAATAAGCCTATTCAACCAACAGCAAACGCCACCTCGTGTGTTGGCAATAATAGCCTCTCGGACTAGCAACCACCTGAAGGATTGGCTGTTGGTTGCTAACACAACCAAAGGGGGGGGGGGGAGAGCACGAGTTCCCCATCCTGGTGCAACATACATGGTACATACATATCCGTGCATCATCACCGTTTGTGGAGCAATCCCATCACATCCTCTTTCCCTCTGCCGTAGGGCAGAAAGCCAGCCGCCAGACGAACGGAACGGGGGTGTGAGTGTGATGAAACTCGTCACATCACATTCATCACACTAGTCCGTTTAGACATGGCAAATAGATAGATCCCTTCCAGGGTCGAGATGAAAGCTGAACTGAGAACGGGGTGACAGATTAGATATTGGACATGAGGAATGCGCAAGCCGGGGCGGATCTCGCTCTATCGGCCACAAGACGTTTACGGCACTCCGAGGGAGACAGAGAGGGGAGTGGAGGGGGGGAGAGGGCGTCATTGGCTGCGGGGAAAAGCGAAGAATTGCTCCGCCCATAGGTGAGCCTCTTTCTGCCTTCGTTTGTTCGCCTGTGTATTGAATGTCTCAACTAAAAAGCCATGGGCTCGCGGGAGCACGAGTTTCCGAAACATAGAGCACGTCGATCTTATCGACAGCGGACCAACCAGCCTGGCAAGGGATCATCTTGTTGTCCACGAGCAAAACAACACAGACAGCCCTGTCTATCCATTTCCCCCAGCCGCCGTTGTGGATTGTACAAGTATGTAAGGGAAGAGAGCTTGCAAGCATGAGTGTGCTGATACTTTGGAGACATTGCTGTACCTGATAAAACTTTTGGACAAGATGGCACCCCATGACCCATGCCTACCGTTCCCCATCTGCCGCAGAGCAGCGAGTCAGTGGAACGAACAAAAAGGGCTGAGTTGTCAAAGCCTCGGAACCGGTTCCCGAGTTTTCCTGTTGGGTGATTTGTTCGTTGCAGTCCTGTCTCAGTATTCTGGGCCCTCCTTTCTTTGCCCATTTACAAGTATGTACTTTTTTAATGTTTAATTTTTTTTCCCTCAACAGGCGCGTGGAGCACGCGGCATATGAGACCATGGTCTCTCGGTGAGAGCATAATGCATTCCAGCCAGCCAACAACTCCACAGGTTTCTGGGTCGCAAATCTGGCCGCGCCTTTCCTGTCAATTCGGATTCCTCCCTTTCCTTCAGATTGGAAGAGGATGGGGGTCTTGTTGCGCGTCTCGCCGAGGCATGTTATCGGTGAACTGACTCTTTAGGGTCCAAGTGGAAATGTCCAGGCCTGTTTAGGACTTTTATATGTATACACACGCACGCACACACACACACACACATATATATATATGTGTGTGTGTATAATCTTGTTTACTTATATGTGCGTATATATGAGCGAGTCTAAATGGGAGATTTGAGTCTGAGCACGCATGGGAAGTGAGATTGACTCAGATTTTGCAGTGATCCGACGGATATGCCGCATCGATGTGTTCGGCTGCTACTTTAAGCAGAGTAGTAACGGCAACGTATCGTATAATGCGGATGAAGAGGGGTGATGTGCAAATCCCTTCCCTGCCTAGTAGGTTGCCTTGATCAGATGAGACTCTGAGGGATCTCCCTCCCCCCCTCTCTCTCTTTCAGTCCTCCTCCTGATCATGGATGGTGGCGGGCGGGTGGGCGGGCGGCAATCTCGTCTCTTCTCTTTATTTTTTTTTTCCTCCCCTCGATTTTATGCGAGGGTGCGGTGCATCATTTCTCGTTTCGATGGTGTTGGAGGCTAGTGGAATCTGAGCCGTGCCGTGTGTGCAGATACTGGACATGCAACGGCAAAGCATGTTATGCGATGGCACCGCACATACATGCGTACGTACGTAACGTACGAGTAAGGCGTGTGCGTGCGTGTGCGTCTGTGATGAACATCTCCGCCCGTCAAAGAAAGTGGGCTGAAACTCAATCTCGATTCGCTAGACAAGGAGGGGGGGGGGGGTTCCGATGAGGGCGTGTGTCGGTTTTTTTGTTGCGTCAAGGCATCTCTCTGTATGTATGTACTCCGAAATGCTACGGCAAGGGAGATACCGCAGGATGGGCCCCATTCATCCATTCATGCTGAGGAGGGAGGTTTGAACGAGCGACAGCCGAGGACGCTCAATCTCGAGGCGATGCCGGGGAGGCGAGGCGAGGGGAGAGGCCAGCCCATCGCCGAAATGACACCACCCACTTTGTTGTTATGCTGCAGGGAGAGAGAGGGAGGAAGGCATAAAAAAAAAAGATGTGCCCGAGAGACAAAATAGTAAAACACAGTTGTAACGTGTGGTTTTTCCCCCTTCCCAACGGCATTCCAGTGGATGTGAGGCTTTGGCACGTGGCTTGTTTCTCCTCTCTCTCTCTCTTTCTCTCTCTCCCTGATGATGTTGGTTCCGTCATCCACACGGGGTGTAATAACTCCGTCAGACGAGACCTTTGAGACTTTGCCCTCCCCCAACATTAGAAACAAAAGAAAAACCAAAAAAAAAACGAGCCAGTGCATGTTTCAACGGGCTACAGGCCCTTCGGGCATTTACCTACAGCGGCCTTTCGCGCTACAAAGTGGCCTCTTTTTAGCGCACGGCCCCCCGCTAGATGCCCTAAAATTGACAAAACTTACAGGGCAGTTACAGGGCACCGTGTCCACCAAGCAGCCCACAATCCACCCAAGGCCTTCCAGTCACAATCCATTACGGAGGTGCCTCCGCTCGCACACCACACCTCTTGCAGCAGCGTACTTGTATATACGGAGTGTGTACATATGGGTTGATGGATGGATGGATGGATGGCTGAACAACACACCTTCACCCCCTCCTCATACCCTCACTCCTCACTACGGTTTATTACAATCACTCCATTGTCTCACCTCCCAACAGTCTCTTGACTCCTTTTTCTCTTCGTTTTTTTTCTTCCTTTTTCTTCTTTCTCACTCCCTCCTAAATACAGAAGCTAAACCTTTAAGCGCCTAATGATCGCCACTAAAGTCCCAGATCAGATCTATCTCATCAAAATCTCCCCTCCCGCGTCCCCGTGCCGCAGATCGCCCCCTTTGCCGGCGGCATGTTGTTTTCTTTTTCTCTCTCTCTCTCTCTCTCACACTTTGGTTTTACCCCCCCTTTTTTTCTTTCTCTCGCTCGGTCTCTGTCTCTCTCTCGCTCTCCATAGAAATGGAGTCGTGTTTGCTTTTTGAAATGTCTCTGTTGGTTCCCCACTGGTTGTTTCTGCTGAGTCCTTTGTGTGCCTTTTTTCTTTCTTTCTCTCTCTCTCTCTCTCTCTTTTCTATACCTTATTAGTAAACTTGCTTCTAAATAAGCCTGTAAGATGGACACGCCCTCCTACAAGGTACGAGTAAGCCAAGGCGTGTGCCGACAATATCACTTTCCATACACTGTACACATTTCTCATCCTACTACAAAACACACGCACATCTTTATTCAGCTTGGACGTTGCATGACACACACACCCCCCTTTCGGATCTTTAACACCATGACTGGCATATAATATGCCGTCAACTATGAGGTCCCCTGGGGACGAGGTGAGGCGAAGCGGAGAAGGGGAGAGGGGTGTATAAATCTGATGCAGAATACCTGAGCCGCTGTTGCATAATGATGCGAGAAATATGAAACTCGGTAAGAAAGAAAAAGACAGACAGGCAGGCAGGCAAGAAGGGGAAATAAAAATAAAAAAGATTAGGTTTGTGCCGACAGATCTAGACCATCGTCCTGGCCTTGGCTCTGCCTCGTATTTCTTCGGTGTTTTGTCTGCCTGTATGTACTTTGCATGCTCCATCCATCCTCTTGGGTTCTTTCATCCAAAAGCAGTAATTTTTTTTTTTTTCGTATGCGAGTTGTGGGATAAAATAATAGTAATAGTGATCATAATAATAAAACACATACATGCACATGCATCATCAGACCCAATGTCCATCCTTCGCCCCCCTCCTCCCATCAACGTCATGCACAAGGAACTTGCAAGTCCTATTCTCTTTTTCTCTCTCTCTCTCTCTCTCGCGCGCCCTCACTCACTCACTCACTCATTCTCGTCTCCATGCAAACAGCGGCCGCCACAAGAATGTCACAGCATCATCGCCTGGCCTCCCCGTTCGCCAGCTCGTAAATTAACCCTTTATTTTCTCTCTCTCCTTACAGCTACCCGATTAGGAAATCTCCAGCTACCTGATCCTTTCTCTTACAAGCATCATCGTTATTATTAGTATTATTATTATTGTTATCCCACCCCCCCATAGCCTTGGGTCATTCGTGATTCTCATTATTACGTGGGGGTGAGTAAAACGAAAAGGTTCCCTTCCCTCCAAACGAGAAAAACATGCTGCGCGCGCCTTGGCTTTTGTTTCGTCCATGTCACTTGCATCCAAGGGAAGGGAGGGCGGGCAACGGGGATAGATGAGCGACCACACACATTACTTACTACACTCACTCACTACGCACACTCACACTCACACCCTGAATCATCCGGGGAGGCTCATTCCAGTAAGTGGGCGACAACGTCTGCAGCTCCCAGCGCGCGTAACTACCACCCACCCAACACCAACAACACCAACAACACCAACAACAACAACAGCACCACAAAACATGTATTCAACAAAGCCCAGGGTTTGAGTGGAGCGGCAAAGCAAAACCGAAGGCTGCAGGGCGTATTCAACAACTCTTTAACCGAGAAGAGACCCTTGAGGAAAAAACATACTTGTGCATACCCAGGCAGCCAAGAGGTTGTCATGAAAGTAACTCCAAGTACCGATATATCTCGAAAAAAAAAAACCCACTCCCACTCACTCCCCCTTGGCAGCAGTTCAAAAAAAAAAAAAGAGGGGACCAGAGAACCATAGGGCAGAGACATGCATCTCATCTCATCTCTCTCTCTTTCTCGTTTGCTCGCTCGCTCTCTTTCGCATTCGCTCCCTGCCTTGGATATCACCTTACCGACCTTGTTTTTTTTTTTCATCATCCACCCTCATCCACCCGGGGATGAGCAAAGATACGTAAACCTCATTACTCCGTAGGACAGACATTATTACAAGTATGTGACACTACAGTCTCAAGGGCCCCAAAAATGTGTTTCGTAGGGCTGCGTCAAGGAAACAAGGTCCCTTGTGGCTAAGCTGAACCAACACCAAGCCAAACCAAACACTCCCTCCCCCCTCCCCCTCCATTGTTAAGAATGTATGTAAAAAAAGCTTGACGTCTCTTGTCTAGCATCCAGGTTACCCAAAACGGCCATCCTTGGAAGGTTTTCAAGCCTCATCACCAAAAACCCATCACCATCCTCCCCCCCTTCCTCCATCAATGACACATCCCTTCCCCAACTGTCTGAATGCAACATCATCTTCAGCCTAGAGAAGAGAGATCCTCATGACAATCACGCCATCCCTACCCGGCCCGACGCCCTGCATGATGGTAGTAGGACTTATCCTCCTCCCCCCTCGTCCAAATCAGCTCTACCGAAGCGATACAGCAGAACCCCCCCCCCCCCCCCCCCCCCCCCCCCCCCCCCCCCCCCCCCCCCTTCCCATGTCCTTCTTCCTGAGTCGCAACTATCGTCTACCCTCTCTCTCAACCTCTCATTCTGGACCCTTATTTCTTCGATCTTCCGTGTTTTACATGGGAGCATATCCTCCGTAAGCATCACCAAGGAAGGGGGAACTTGGGAGCCCTGTTCCGTTCATGTAAGCCAGCCAGAACCCTCACACTCCTCCTCCTCTTCGCACCTCTTTTTTGCCCCATTATACCAGGAAATTCTAGCCTTACGCATAGCCCGACATGGGGGATCCATCCATCAACCCATCAATCCACTCGCCCACTTGTTCACCCCCTTCAAACCCTTGCTCACCGGTCCAGGCCAAGAATTCCCCGAACGAGAGATGGTCTCCAGTAACAATGCAACGGCGTTTCCCCCTCCCCTTCCCCTCCCCTTCTCTCTTGCTCATTTCACAGTCCTGTCGTCCATCCCATGATGCTTCCCATGCCAAGGATCTCCGAGACATTTCTCTCTTGTCACATTTCATTGCAGATTTGAGCGAAATCTCCCATTTCTGCGTTACTCCCATCGCTGCCGTTTCATCTTACTCTAGGGCCGTGACCAGGGTTTCCTGCTTCAGCTCATCTGTCACGCAACCGCTCCTATGGGGCCACCTTGTCCTAGGTATGCTGCTATTGACGATAACCCGGTCCCATTCTCCTAGTCTTTTTTGTTCAACATCTACCAAAAAAGCAAGTTCCCTTGTACGCCCTTTCAAATACAGATCAACAACCTTAGGACAATAATGCCCCCCCTCGTAATAGTGAGCAGAAGTAGTAAACTTGCCGAAAATGCCAGAAGGAATCCTCTTCTAAGCAATCCATTCCTCTCCGCTTAGCTGAACTTCTGTCCCCCTCCTTGCATCTCTAATGATCACGAGGATCATCATTATCCATGCACCCCAAACATCAAAAAGCCTGTATGATGTTTGAGTGGGTGGGGGTGAGCTGGTCCAAAAAACCTGAATGTCATCATGCAGGGTTTTCTCGGCCGTCAAACATCCGGTTCGTCAAAAACCAAGATATGCGAGACGTAATACAAGCATATGCGCGTTTTCGGCCTCAACTAGCCCGGCTTTTGTCGTTGAATGTGATGGATGTGGTGGGCACACCACCGCCCGTCAGCAAGGCACGGCCCGCATATCCCGCGCGCCTGAATGCATGTAAGTCATGAGATGAGATGAGTTACGAAGGGCTTCGGGTACTGCCTCCCTCCCTTTCCCTTCCTCCCGTCCGCTTGTTTTTTTTCTTTCTTTCTTTCTTTCTTTCTTTCTTTCTTTATCACAGCTAAATCAAGGTAAAGAGAGTCAGGTTGATTATAGGTTTGAGCATAGTGTGCGTGAACGGACAGTTGAAATGAAAAGAAAGCATATTTGCGGAGCATCGTGCCGTGTGCTTGGCCCATCATGTGTTCAGTGTAATATGTAGCACCCTTGTTGCGTAGCATTGGTATCTCATAGAGTAGTCTGGACCAATTAGTATACCCCATCGCTGGAAAAAACATAATCAACCGTGTGCTAATATGCAAAAACAAAACCCCATCTCGAAACATCTGGCTATTATCGGTAAGAGCATCGATCAAGCCGCTGCCACTGGTTCCTCTATCCACTCGCTCTTCCGTTTCCGTGCTCCGACTCCATTCTCCTCCGTCTCGTCACCGTTCTCGGCTCCGTTCACCTCCCGTTCCTCTAGACCGTCTTGCCCGCAACCACCCCTGAATCTTCCGAGAAGTCTCGGCAGTCCGTGGATTCCAAGACCGGCAAAGTTGCGTCCTGCACTCTCTCGCTCGCCGATAGCAACAACAGCTCCAATGAGGTCGTGTGTGACGACATCATCCACAACACTGTCATGCTTGTAGTTTGGATGAGCGTCCACAAAGTTGCGAATCCATCGTGCTGCGGTATCGAGCTCACCACTGGCTCGCTTGCTGATCAGTGAAAGATATGTTGCCAGCTCACAGCGAGTTTCGACGTCAACGTTCACGCTGTCCAAGTAGCTTTCCACAATGGGGATCAGACCGGGGAAGTCTCCTGTGAGTGAGCCGTTGACAATCTCATCAATCGTCATCTCCTCGTACTCATCCTCTACGGGAAGACCACCAGGAGAACCGGGACGACTGGGCATTGCTGAACCAGGCCGGCTATCATCACCCATTACCGTGTTGGCTCGTGATGGTCGAGCTGGGAATGGGTTCTTTCGGAAGTAGAACTTTTCTTTCAGAACAGCATCCAGCCCGTGAGCCCGCTCCATGTTTTCGTCTACCTTCTTGATGGGGATATAGAAATTGAGATCGAATGAGAGAATGGCCCGAGTGACCAAGACCATAAAGACTGAAAAGGCAGCATTTTCAAAATCAGTGACCTGAATCTCCATTGATCGGAACTCGACTCTCCAGCCAATGTTGTTATCGGCTGGAGGAGGCTTGAAACGCATGTGCTGCCAGTTTGTAGACTGAAGATTCTCAAAGTGGTCTGTCTTGTTCAGATCGAGCTCTTGGAGGTCCTCTTCAAAGATAACAATCGGATCTCGAATGAACAAGTGGGCAAAATGGGTTGCCAGTCGGTCATCCATGCCGCCCTCGAGCAATTTGTCCTTGATTTCAGGGTCAATGACCAGATCAGGATCGAGGTACTCCTCTCTCAATCTGGCATCTGTAGAGATGTATGTCGAGTTAGATGCGTACCGAGACTTGGGAATTCGCCACCTATCATTCTTCAGGGGCTACTCAGGTTAGCATCATTCGGAACCATATTCTTTGTCGTGGGGAACTCACCTTTTCTCCAAGCTCTTCCGGCGTTCTGCAATCAACTGCGCGGCTAATCTGATTCCATCGCACATCTGTGGCCGCAAGGAATCCCTTGTATACGGGGGTTGCAGCAGTCAGGGCTAGCATAATTGGTCCCAGAGGAAGGAGCTGATCATACATTTCTCTGCCCTCTGTAATGTTTTTGGCTTGGAATGTGATCTGAAGACAACAGCTTCCCATGCCAAAAGCCATGGCGTCCATGTGAATGTAATTATCAGGAGCAGCTCCGTTTCGCACATCATCATCTTCAGGCCAGTCGTGCATATCATAGTTGACAGTGGGATCCTTCCAAGGGACTGCTGTATTCTTGTCGTGGAAAACCGGGACGTTGACCTGTACCTTTCGGCCTCGGCGAGAGCGAATGTTGGCGGCCAGAGTGGGAAATCGAATATGAGGGTTGGCAATTTCATCTGGGACGAATTGCGATCGAAGTCTGGGTCCAGATGTCGGGTAGAACGGCTGGGTGAATTGGCCAGGAACGCCAATCTGAGGAAATGTGGTCAACGTAATGGGATACTCGGTCGCCAACATGTGCTCCTTGGCAATCTTTCTCCTGAGCTTCATGTCGGGCTCGACGCCCAAGAGCTCTTTGAAACCAATGCCCCATGGCTTTCCAGGCGTCGCTTCTAGCATGAAGCGGCCAAACTCTGGATGGAAGACGGGCAGAGTGGTCGACCTGGTTTTCGATTAGCAAACGGCCAAGTAGCCCCTGAGAAAAACAGAAAGAAGAATTTCTCACTTGGATTTCTTGGGTGGATGTCCATCCTGCAGTGCCGGCACACAACCAGCCTCGGCCAGCTCCTTGTCGGCGGCCAGAGCTTTCAAGATCTCAGCCTGCCGAAGTGACAGGTACACCTTTTGGTTATCTTTGGTGTATGTCACAACAAGGTACTCGACCTGGAGAATGTTAGCCCCGGAAATTGACATATGGCGTGCGAATGGGGGCTGGTGACCTCATCTCCCCATAGCAAGGCATCCCTCTCCTTGCCCTTGGCCTTGTTCCAAATCTCCAACAATTGCTACCGCACACGTTGTCAGCGAATTCTTGACGCTGGCGGATCTGGATCCAAATCTGCGATGAACAAACCTTGATGCCCCATTCTCTAACTTGATGCGCGCGTTTTTTGGCATCTGGCCACTCCAGCGCAGTTCCCAATGCCCTTGAATATCTCACGTTAGCCCATCGGTTGCTCGAGAGTACATGGAGGATGCCACACACAATAGACCCATATTTGAAGTTTGTTAGATGAAGAATTAACCCTCTTTCAGTTGGGTTGTTGAATACGGATCAGAAATTTCTTCAATCTGACATGTGCAAGCGCCCTTGTGATAAGACGCCGTTGCAACAACGCTCTTGAGATGCTGCAGTGAACAATGCGGGCCAGCCCTTCAATATTCCCTGCTGTAGATCTTGACCTTGCAAATGAGAACTATTATGCCCTTAAGATCCCGCTGGTTGTTTGGAAGGAGAATAAAGAAAAGAAAAGAAGTGCTGGAAGAGAAGATTTCAAAGCGTCTCTCTCCACTCAGAAACAAGACAGCAACGCTTGACTCGCGCAAGGAACTTTTTTGTAAAGATAAAAATAAAAATAAAAACCTCCCCAAGAAAAGAATAACTTCAGTGTCTAACAATTCAATCTGAACGTTATCAGATCTTTAGTGTTGAAAAGTTTTTTTTCTCTCTCTTCTTTTCTTCCAAAGTCGCCAGTCCAGCGTCGGTGAGATATAAAGGCAGAAAAAAATCGAGAAAAAAAATTATGCTATATAAATATCTCATCCACCAAGATCGTAGCGCCGGCAGGGGGTGGAGCTGAGTGTGTGTCTGGTTGCTTTTGGTGTGGTGCTTGTTGATTAGAAATCCCGTCGCTTCCTCGCTCGCTTTCGGCTTGTCGGGCTACAACTAAAGGGGGGAGAAGAAAGAGAAGGGAAGGGAAAAGATTACTATACGTCTTATTCCGTGCTTATCCTCTTCTTGCCGGAAACGTAGACTAGAGTATTGAGGTTGTGGTTATGGTTGTGGTTGTTGGTTTGTTCCTCCAATTAGGCTGTCAAAAAAAAACAGAGCAGCTGGACGTTGAAGATATTGTAGAAAATAAAGGGTCCAAGCCGTTGATGATGGCAACATGTCATGAATGCATGGCGTCATGTGATACCCTGTTGGTTCAAACTGGCCGTTGAAGTTAATGTTAATTCAATGACATGTTTGGCTCAGGCTGTTTGTTATCCATTATACTTTTGTCCTGATTAATGGCAGCCATCACCCATCATCCCCAAGCCTTTTCATCAAGGGTCCATTAGTCCCCCACGTTTTTACTGCCCAGTACCTACCTATCTATCTACCTAGGTACTTCGTACTTACTTCAACTCAGTTACAGAGTACAGCGGTAGCCTTGCAGGGGTGATCAACATTGGATCCCATCTTTTGTTACTCACCTACTCACTCCCTCACCCACTTCCCTCATGCTATGCTTTGCCATGTCATGTCATATCAATCCATATCCCAATCAGACTCGTATTGGGATAAGCTTAGACTGCTCCAAGCCAAGGTTACACCCGACTTCCGACTTTTTGCTGTTGCTTATAAAGCACGTTGACAGACTGCACCACTAATACCGGGTACACCGACACATCTGCTCACCACTACAAGGTAGATACATAGCCTACATATTACCAAAAATTCCGCACTCCGCCAGAACTTCTCCGCATTCGACGGAACAATGCATGCGTATAATCATAGCAACAAGGTCCATGGCTCAGTCACAGAAAAGCTAATCCATCTCGGGTTGGGAGCACATTCCTTAACGAAGAGAGAGTGAGAGAGAAAGAGAGAAATACCTGTTTGTTTCGACCTCGGTTACCGACTGAGATGAATCAACCCCCCCGCTTGTAATGACCTGATAGAAATTATCCAACCCTCAAAACCGGCAATCATCGTTATTGGAATCCTGCAGTGCAGCTGTAGAGTGGGGGGGATTGGTTCGTGGTCCAGCTCAGGGTATCCAACCACAAGCCCAGCTCCTTGCACACGCAGCCTATGGGAATGGACGAATTAATTAAACCACCATGCATCCCCGGCCGCAGTCACGCTGCAGGAGGAGCATACCGTACCTGTTGCAACCCTGATGGAGGTGACGACGTTGAAGAACTGCATTTGCATGGAGGGGACTGACTGGGCTTGCATGCTGCAGCATGACTGGCGGTGTTTAGCCAACAAAAAAAAAAAAGGCCCCCCCGCTGATACGGTGCTAACAGATTGGCATGCTTGAAAGGCTGCTATTCAGATGGATGATAATCTTTGATGACTTGGACAGGTGTGGTTCAAGGACATATAACCACCGACATTGCCGGGGCCAAGACAGCTGCGCTGGCAACCGGATGACATATTGTTTATTAACGGAGAATGTGTCCGGCAATCATGGTTGGCTGTGTGTGATGAAAAGAAGGGAAGTAAGAAAGTCTATCGACTATGTGTGTAATGATACGTAACCAGCAGCCCCGTATCATCATTGATCAACAGTCAGAGTGGTTACACTATGCCAGATAGCTGATAAGAAGAGTCTAGCGAGGAGATGGGGCCTCGAATCAATCAGTAGATATCTCTGATGAATACTAGCATCCTCACTCAGAATGAATAGCCAACGGACTGCAACTGGTGTGAATATTCTCCGTCTCAAATTCCTATTCACACGCTAAGAGCCTGGCATGCCTGGGCAAGAATGAGGGGTCAAACAGCCAAGCCAAATGACTGGTCGATAAGACGTTCTAGATGGTTTTTGGAGAACAGTACCCGGGCATCGAACCCAAAGTCTCCAAATTTTGGGGGCTTGGAGCTATCGTGCCGCCTCCAATACCGACAAGGATGGGATTGACAAACTAGCGGGCTTTACAAACACACTTGGGATCTTTTTTTTTCTCTCTCCCTATCCCTCTCACTGTCTCTCCCTCCCCCGCAAACCGGGCGTCAACGGGCAAACGACGCTGACATCCAATCGAAGCAAACGGAGTCAAGCCTCCCCCAGTCAGTGAATGTTGACGTCTGGCACACGGACATCTAGCTACCTTGTTTCGCAAACAAGATGTGACGGTGACAGGAGGCGACAAGAGGTGACAGAGGTGACAGAGCGGCAGAGAATGACAGTGACAGGAGGCATGTTAGACGTCACTATCCGGGGAATATGATATCTACCCGGTGTGCACGTTCACCTTGATTACGTCACAGCTTGGAATTGTCCAACTGGATCGGATCAGAGACCAAGGGGGAATCGATTATTGGAGCAGCAGAAGAGAGCTAAGCTGGCGACATGCAGGAGACTATGGGAAGGATGGGGACAGGACGGGGGTGACTGACTCTACACAGGTGCAATAATCTCTGCTACTTGCTCCATGTTGAGTGTTCAAGAAGGGCAGCTGTTGAGAAACGTTGAGTTGTGTCCATCAGAACTTGAGAAAGGAGATGATAATAAAATATCGAATTCTCTTATCAATCAGTGCTATGGTATCGGATTTGTAGCGCATATGCCTCAATGTCCCTAACAGCGTATCCAATTGCCACCTTAGTACAGACCTTTTGGGGGGAAACCAGTTGCTTCCAGGCCCACCAAGAGCAGCAATAGATTCCAGTGAGAGAGAGGTCACCACCAACCAACCAACCAACCCTCACCCAGAAAGATAGCCAAGATAAAACCAGCTCGCATCAATATGAAACAAAATATACAGTAGAGTTTCGAATCCATCCCAAGTCATCCTTTCACATATTTGATTAAGCGTTAATTGAGGTCTCGCATTGCATCCAATAGCTTCACGTCACTGCTCTAAAACTCTGGCTGGTCCTGTGACTTTATCCCCTGTAACGGTGCACCACCAGCGACAGCAACAGCGCAACAGCGCAACAGCACACAGCGCATTCCCGGCTCCCCGCCATCAGAATGGACCCTACCTGTAATCCCATCCATACCTAATACCTACCTAGATAGTACCTACACTAGCACCTACTAGTCGTAGTACAGACAGTGATGCCACCCATAAATGAAAAAAAAATTAGCTGCAACTCGGTAGAGGCTTTTTTTTTTTACTGGGGCAGACATACAGCAGCAGCAGCAGCAAAGAGTAGCAGTGACAGTAGCAGCAGTAGCAGCAGTAGCAGCAGGGTCGCAGCAGCACCTACCCTACCTACTTAGCTATAGATACCTAACCTGCTACAGAAAACCTGCTAAAAAGCCTGGTGACCTCCGCATTAGATGAGATCACCTGGTCCCCTCCACTCCCCTCCCATCCCCTATTCGAAGCCAACTGCAACTTTATCCAGCTCCGGCCAGGGAAAAAAAAACCCCCCCCAGAAAGAAAACGTCTTTCTGGTTTTTTTATTTTTTTCAATTATTTATTTTTCTAGTCTTGTCAAAGTACTGACAACAACAACAAAAAGCCACCTTAATACTCAATCGTTTTGTGCGAAAAAAGGAAACTAGAACGAAGCAAATCACCAGGAGAGGAACGAACAACGAACAATTCATCTAACCCCCCCTCCCCTGTTGAACTCTGCCCCGCCTTCCCAAACCGCTCGCACCAACTTCTCTCACTCTACTCTCTTTCTGTCTTCTTGTACCTGAGCAATTCTTTTTTTTTTTTCGCCCTTTCCCACTCTTGGCACCAAGCCTTTCTTCCGGTTGTTTACGAGCGGTCCTCCGAGCGGTTCAAGTTTCTTCTTCTTCTACTTCTTCTCGAAAAATACAAACAACAAACGACATAATGAATCCTCACCAGAAGAGCAAGGTCGACATCAAGGTGAGCCCTCTCTTCTTTTGGAGCCCTTCTGGCTTTTTGGCATGTCCTGTTACCCCTCATTGAAGCTGGGCCATCTGCTTTTCTATCGCTGTCTCTGTCTTATCGAGTTGGGAGGGCTAGACCCGAGTGTGTTGTCATACACCGATAATGATGGTGTACTCCTGGATAAGAGACCTCAACGCTTATTCCTTTGACAACTACGACGATAACAGCACCAGCCACGACTCTCAAGCACATTGCTAACACACATGCTCCTCCTTACAGTCCCTCTCCCCTGAGGAGCAGCGTCTCTTCCGCCTCTACGGCAAACTCCCCTCCCGCTCCGACCACTTCGCCAAGCATCTCAAGGACCGCAAGTACTTCGATTCGGGCGACTATGCCATGTCCAAGGCCGGCAAGGGCGACGGCATCGACACTGGCACCATGGGCTCCCAGCACCCCGTCCCGGAGAAGATCCCCCACCTCACCTCCCCCACCAACGGCGGCGGCGGTAGCGCCATCCCCAAGCACGTCCACCCGGGCGCCCAGGCCGGCAGCCCCGTCAAGGAGAGCAGCTATCTGAATAGGGAGACAAGCGCAGAGGGTGAGGTCACTACCACCGAGAAGAAGCGAGACAGCGATGTCCAGCACACTGCTGCCCCTACGGCGGTGAGCCACGCCGTTGCAGCGGATGCTCAATGAACAATCCAACCCCTCCGAGCTGGAGAGAGAGAGAGAGAGAGAGAGAGAGCAAGAAACCAAGGGATATCAAACTGTTGGAGGTGGGTTCCCACTCTACGAGTTGGGCAAAAACCAATGGAGAGAGAAAGGGGAGGTGACCCAAGTATGTACAAGGGGAATACCCAAGTGGCGACCCCCTAGCAACAGGGGAAATATCTTTCTCATCCGCTTGTTCAGAAAAACTCTTTTGTAAACGAACGAGTTCTTTTTCATCCCTCACACACACGCACACACACATACACAAATGTTTATGATTGGCGTTTCGGGAAAGGGTAGGGAGGGAAATGACACACACACAACAACGAACGCAAAACCGTACGCATAACGCCAAACGAAAAAGTGAGAAAAAGGATCATCCTTCTCTTCATGTAATGCATCTTTTGTTCAATCACCATCCTTTTTTTGTTATAGGAGGGAAATGGGAGTGAAATGGTAGATGGGGGAATTCATTTTTTTTCAGGTGTTTGTACTACTCTCATTTGAAATGGTTCTGCAAGAGGGAGAGAGAGAGAGCGAGGGGGAGAATGTGTATCTCAATACTTTAGTAGCTTAGTTTACGCTGTTAGGTCGTCGTCGTCGTCGTCATTGTCGTTAGTGGACACATGATATATAACTTCAACTTTTTTTTTTGGCACTTGGATCATGGCTCTTTTTTGTTTTTATATACTATAAATGTGCCAGGTTTTTTTCTTCTTTTAAACCAATGCCTTGACGGCCATCTCCTTGGCCCCCTCAAACGTCTTGTTACCACCAATGAAACCCGCCGAGTGGACAAACACACAGCCAGGGATCCCCGCAATGCCATCCAGAGCCTCGTCCCTGAAGCCGCGCCACGCCTCCGGCAGGGGCTTGCGGCTGGTGAAGGAGTCCTTGTTCTCGGGAACGCACTGGATGCGCCACTTGGCGTCCGGGCGGGTGCTCTCGGCGTAGAGGACGTAAAGAACCGAGGGTTTGTCGCCCTCGAGGGTGAAGAGGTGGTCCTTCCAGGGGACGGACTGGCCCTGGATGACGAGGATGCGGCCCTCCGGGTCATACTGGGTGCGCTCCGCAAAGGCCTTTTCGACGATGGAGCGGGCGGGCAGCCAGCCAAAGGCCAGACCGTCGAGGTCTCGCTCAAACTCCTCGCCGATGCGCTGGCTGGCGACGAGGAACTTTTCGTCCTCTGCCTTTTGCGCCTCTTCCGGGTCGGAGGGCTTGGGGTCGTTCCATCGGGGGTTGAGGCGGCCGACCATGGCGCCGAGGTTGAAGCCTCCCTGGCTGAACTTCTTCTCTATGCCGGCGGCCGTGAGGGCGGCGGGGTCGTACGACGAGATGCCGTTGTCATGGGCGTCCAGGGCCTCGATGAAGTTCTCGTACAGCTTTGTGTACAGCAGCTCGACCTCGGGGCTCTCCTCGGTCATGCCGCCGCCCAGCCTCTGCGCGATGATGGCCTTGCCAAAGTGCATAAAGACCAGCCCCGCGCTGGACAGCTTGGTCGGCCTCCCGGGGAAGGTGGTCGCAAACTCCCTCTGGTGGTGGTCGTAGCGGTTCTTGTCCGCGTCGTAGACGCCGCCGACGTCGACGACGGTGTGCAGCGTGTCGAGCACCTTGGCGTCGCGGGTGCGCACGAGGGCCGAGTCGCGGTAGGTGGGCAGCAGGCGGAGCATGTGGACGGCGAGGGCCTCGTCGGCGTGGAAGTGGCCGTTGTGGGTGCCGATTGTGACGGGGGAGGTCTTGAGGCGCTTTGCTGCTGATTCGGCCATTTTGGGTATGAGGCGACGGAACATGCGATGGGGAAGGTTAGTGGTGGTGGTGGTGGTGATCTGGGAGTGGAGAAGGGAGAGGGGAGGGAGAGGGAGAGGGAGAGGAAGACAGAAGGGAGGGAGGAAAGTGAGTGTTGGAAAATGTTTCTGAAGTTCTGAAAGCGGCACTGCAGAAGGTGATGGTAGTGGCCAATCATGAGCTGGGAATTGTCAACACCCCGCCATCATGGAGGGGCTCAGAGATAAGATAAGGAGCAGCAGGTGAACCAGCAATAAAAATAGACATCCATCTCGATGCTTTATTTTTAATGTTATATAGTAACTTGAGATTCGGATGCTATCCAAGGTCATATCATACGAAGCGATGCGTCTCTTTACTCTTCCCAGCCCTCTTATAAGCCTGTCCATGTCCAATATCGGGTTGCCATTATATAGTGCAATTACTTTGTAGTTCTACATACTGAGAATATTGTCTGCCGTCTTCTTGCTGCTACTGTTTTCAACTCATAGTCAAGATAAAGAGTAATCGGATAGATAGGACACCACAACTCTATACAGTTTCCAGCAGAAAACTCTCATAAACGTCTCCAAGGTCTAATCACCTTATCTCCCCCCTCTCTCTCTGGCCTCCATCCCAATCGAGCTCATATCCACCTCCTCCACCCCCCTCGTCGCCGGCCCTCTCAGCCCCGCCTCCGACCCAGCATCCGTACCAAGACGACCCTCAACCCGGCCCGAGCCCTCGCCCGTCTTGTGCGTGTCGGCGGTTTGCCAATCCGAGGGCTTGGGCGGCTGCTCTGGCAGGGGCAAGTTGGCCTGCGTCTCTGAGATTTGCTGGCCCTTTGATTTGGTCATCGTGTAGGCAGTTTGAAGCTAGGGTTGAAGGCTTGTTTGATACGTTGAGGTCCAGCTGTTGGCGACATCATCTTAGTACACGGTTGCAGTCTGATTTATAGCCGTGATACTCACCAAAACTTCCACTTAAGAGTTTCAGTACTAGGTATATAATGCTGTAATGCTATGAATAAACAAACTCGGCCTGGTTCTTCTCGGGACATGGGCTCCCTATTAATACTCATATCCCTCTTTGCAAATCCTCTATACTGGGATATTGTCCATGTCAATGACGTCCAACTTCAAGCAATGCTCCATCAAATCTCCACAAAACACATCATTCATCATCTACACGACTCATCCTCTACCAGCAGTTCAACCATCTTACAAATACAAAGCAGCATCAGTGTGTGCTTTGATTACATCACACCCCCCACAGATTCGTCTACAACTCCACACGTATCAAAATTTCATCAAGTTAATCTCATGATATCTTTCCCTACCTAAACGCCAGCCTTATGTCATAAAACCCCCCCTGAACCATACAGAGACTACAAAGAGAACTCATCCCATTCGCTTGTCCATCTCGGCAGACGTGGGCTTTTCCGCATTATCAGGATTCAGGTAATCCGCATCTTCTGCCGCCTCATACTCCGCAATCAAGTCCGCCACCACCTGTCTCGCCTCATCAAACTCGCCAAGGTTCTCCGAAAACGGCGCCGTCTTCTTGTACCCTTCCATGAAGGCGTTGCGCTTCCGCATGCCGTCGTATTGCTTCAATATCCTCTTGAACAGCTGTGGGCGGAATTAGTCAACCAAATTCAACCCCCGAAGTTTATAATACTTACCGTAGCAATGCTAGTGTGGTTAGCCAGCATGAGGCCGCTCACGCGGTGGCTCATTGGCATGTAGGGACTCCTCTTTGTCAACGCCACTTGAATACTGGCAGGACCCCACGGAATAAACGTAGCAAGCTTGCGTTCTCGGATACGCAGCAAACTCTTGTGCACGTCTGTCGGGTCAACCTCGCCCTGGATGACATTCAGGATGGAAATGTAGCAGCTCTTCTTCGCGGGTACAGTAGACACCATGCGGTTCTTGGGCTGCAGAAGTCGTCTCATGACATCCAGCACTGTAGTTTTCCGAACAGTCTTGGCCTGCTCGACTTGGTCTCCGGTGAAAGGCGTGTAGGCCGTCATGAGGAAGTGGCATCGTGGTGTTGGTATCAGTGAGGCCAAGATGCTAACAAGATCGTTGTGCATGTAACCTGGATATCGCAGCGTTGTCGTACTCGCCGACATGACCGTCGCAACCTGTATTCAGTATCAGTAAAAACCAACTTATCTTATACCACTGGCTTCCACTCACCAACTGGTTCGTCTGTTGGAACGAAGGCTCTTGCACATGCAACCTATCCGCCGCAATATGAGACAACGCGCCATTGTCCAAGACCACCACCGAATCTGCATTCTGCGTAAGACGTCTCATCGACAGAATACTGTTGTAGGGATGTACAACGACATCACCCGAGTTTGTCGTGTCAGGAAAGACGGAATATGTCTGAATAATCTTCTTGGGGAACCGATCGTTTAGTCGCTCAAGGAGGAACGAGCCTAGACCCGAGCCCGTACCACCCGCGATAGAGTGTAGCATCATGAAGCCCTATGCGATGTCGCAGGTTAGCATGATGGCCGAAAAAAAAAAGATGGTTCTTCCCACCTCCAAAGAGTCACTCCCATCGGCTTCACGATCAATCATCTCCATGATATCCTCAAACACCGCCTCGCCGCTTTGATAGCCATCACCCCAGTTATTAGCCGCACCCGCTCCATTCTTGCCAACGTAAAAGTTCTCCGGGTTGTAGATGTTTCTATACGGTCCGGTCTGGATACTATGGAGCACCTAAGCAAACCGTTAGCATCACCCTTCCAAAGCATCAACCCAGCCATTGTCTTCCTCGGCTCTCCTCAAATGTATTCAATCGCTCACGTACTCGAGGTTCAAGATCGATCAGGATCGCTCGGGGAATGTATCGTGTATCGTCACTCTGGTAGTAGAACACATCCTTGCGATCACCGCCCTCGGTGGCAAAGTCCTCCAGATTACCGTCCTGGCTAATTCCGTGCTCCTGACATAACTGCTGCCAGAACTGACTCCCAACTGTTGCCAACTAAACGTCAGTAACCTGGAACACACAAATCATTCATTCCACCTGCATGATGGTGGATTGTCAAGGGGATTGTAATCGAAGGGGGGGACTGACTGCTGTTACCGCATTGCCCAGCCTGGATCGTAATTATCTCTCTAATCAATCGTCAGAATAACAGTGACGGCATGTTTGGAATACAATGGTAGTCACCGTGGCATGGTTAACTGTCTTCTTCAACTGCGAGTTTGGAGTGCAGTCTCTCCTTGGGTAATTTAGTAGGTCTAAGCAGTACTAGGTAGTGTATCTGCATACCTATGCCGTGGGCGACCGACAGCGCGACACGCGTGGCCCAAACCTTCTATCAACAGGCCCCCGCCCCCGCGTTTCACCTTCAGCAGCAGCACCACCACCACCAACACCATCACACACAAGACCTCAATACTAGCGGATTCCGAGCATAATATGCCTACATTTACAACCACAGTTCAACATTCATCTTACACTCATAACTATTTAAGCCAATACTCATACAGCTTCACAAAAGATAGCAGTGAAAGCGAAATAATACATTAGACGAAACCCGTGTATAAAACATACGCCGCGCAGACTGACACAGGACTCCATCCCCTACCAGACCCTTCCTTTCTCCTCTATCAAGCTCCCCGACAATAAACAAACAATAAGATAAAATATAGCAAAAGAAGAGTGATTACAATCTCGTGATAACAAGTTAATACATCATCACAGTAATAAAGAAAAGTAGGAGAAGTCTCCTTGGTATATGGGTAGTAGTAGTAGTAATAGAGTAGGACCCGTTGCTCACAAGATCCAGTCGAATAACCTCCTCACAAATGTGCTTCCAGTTTTCAATGCTTTCTAACGCCCGCAATGCTAATCCATGTCTGCTTTTTGAATAGCCCCTGCCTGTTCATACACGCCTTCCTCCACATTAATCTTTCTTGTTGAATACTTTATTCTTCTCCAATGCCTCAGCCAATGCCTTGGCAAAGTCCTTGGTCTTCACCTGGATCATCCAGGTTTCAAGTCCATCGCCCTTGTCATTAGAAGTAGTCAGCTTGACATACTTCTCGTCCGCCTTGTACGACAAGTCGGGCAACACGAGCTTGTTGAGAGCGACATTGCCTCTGGGCTCTGCTCTCAGGAGCAGGCGAACGGCATTTGTCTCCTTGTGCTTGAGTAGGCGCAATGGTCCAACACCCTGTGTCACCCATGGGCTCTTGGACTTGGCCTTCTTCTCCTCATCCGACTCTCCACCAGAGACAAACTTGAGTACCTTTGCCCTAACATCATGCACCGTCTCCTCATCCTTTTCACCACCTTCCGTCAGATTAATCTGCTCGTGTTTCTCGCCATCCTCGTCGTTATTATCTGGAGCTGTGGTTGCTATGGTCGCTGCAGCTTGAGTCGAGGGTTCCGGAGTCCCACCAGCTGGTGTCGTGGCCAAGCTAGAGCCTCCTCCGAGATTGAACGGAGAGTCTATCCCCGACGCTTTAGCGGGGCTATCTTCCGATGCGGAAAAGGAGACTTACTTGTCCCGGTGGTCGATGACCCACCAGCTGGCGGTTGAAGACTGCTGCCGAAGCTGGAAGCTGGCTGGTTCGCTCCGAAGCTGAACATGCTGGACGAAGGTTGAGATGAAGGCGCCGTAACGTTGAATGCTGGAGCACTGCCGGAAGTTGAAGCGCTACCAAACAAGGGTGCGGATGATGGAGCCGCAGGTGTGCTGCTGGCACCACCAAACTGGAACATGCCAGAGCCTCCTGCCGGGGCTGATGGTGCGGCAGAGGCACCGAAGCTGAACATGCCACCAGATGCTGAGGCGGGGGGTTGGCTTGCGGTTGCTGGTGTGCTGGCTGCAAAGGGATTGTTGAATGAAGATGACGGCGCTGGTGTACTCGAGCCACCAAAATCAAAGTTGAAACTGCTGGATGCAGATGTAGGTGCAGATGAGCTGGTACCAAAGATATTCGAAGTGCCTCCGGTGTTAGCAGTGGATGTCAAGGCAGAGCCAAACAAAGCAGGAGCTGGTGTGGTGGCAGAGGGACCAAAGCTAAAGATGGGAGCCGCCTTGGTGGTATCGGTGCCAGCACCAGTGAAGGGCTTCTTGGCGGGGGATGCCTCATCCTGTTTCATCGGGCTACCAAACAAGTTGTTGGCCGTAGAATCTGGTGGAGACTTGGGAGCGCCGAAGAGAGAAGTGGCAGCCACCTGCGATGTGAGAGTAGGCTTGGCTGGGGCACCCGCCGTAGACCCAAAGCTGAACAGAGGTGCAGCAGTGGTAGCAGGAGTTGACTCAGTTTTCGCAGGAGCAGGAGTACTGGCGCCGAAAAGATTGGTGGATGGTGTTGATGAGGCACCAAACAGGCTGGTGCCATTGGTTGTAGGCTTAGACGAAAACAAAGACGAAGTGGCCGTAGTGCTGGCACCGAAGAGCGATGCAGTTTTGGGCGGCTCGGAGTTGGGCTTCTCTTCAGGCTTCTTTTCAGTCTCAGCAGGTTTGTTTCCGAACAGTGTCGAGGACTGCAAGGCAGGGGTTTCCTTAGGCGCAGAGCCAAAAAGACTGGAAGCAGATGATGCATCCGACTTGGTTCCTAAGCCAAACAGACTAGAGGTAAGCTTTGGTGTTTCAGTCGAGGCTGGCTTAGTAGAGAAAAGGGAGGATGCAAACAAGGGCTGCGCAGCAGACTGCTTGGCCTCAGTAGCAACCTTCTTCGAGGGCTGGGAATCATTCTCCTTGTCAGATTCACCGCCGCTCTTATCCTTCTCCACGGTCTTTGGGGGTGCTTGAGAGTTCTTGTTCACTGCACTGGGGGTTCCAAAAAGGCCAGAGGTGGTCGAGCTCTTTGGGGCAAAGAGAGAGCTGGAAGTAGTTGATGACCCGATTCCAAATAGGGAATTGGTAGTAGCAGATGGAGCAGGAGCAAACTTGATTGGCGTGTTGCTAGGATTCCATGTTTGATCTAAAAGAGCAGGCTTTTCGGCAGGCTTCTGAGCAGGTTCCACGGAAGTAGCTTCACCAGCACGAACAGGTTGACCATCCTTGTTCTTAGTGACGCGATCAAAGAGACTGCGTCCAGGTGTGCTCTCCCTAGTTCCAGCAGCACTGGATACCCCGGTACCAAGACCCGCGGCCGCCGGCTTCGTAGAAAACAAGCCAGAGCTGGCCTGAGATTCAGTTTCACCGGCACCACTTGTGGCAACGCCAGGCTCATCACTCTGAGCGGCTTCCTGGCTGTCATCCTGCTCGGATTCAGTTTCACTCTCCGCGTCAGCTTCCTCTGCATCAGCTTCCAGTGCACTATTCTTGGCAGAGCTTGCATCAGAGAGGTAGCCGAAGATGTTGCTGTTTGGTGTGCTAGCTGGGGAAGAAGGCTTCAAAGTGGTAAAGACAGAGCGAGCCAGACTACCGTTGGCAGGCTTGTTAGTGCTGGTGCCGAACAAAGATGACTTCGCCGCAGCCGCCCCCTCGAAAAGCTTTGAGGGAGGTGGCTTGGCGGGTGTGGTTGATGGAACCGGCGCAGGCTTGCTGGCAATCTTCTCGAAGAGTGACTTGGCAGAGGATGGCGCGGCCTTTTGCAGCTTGCTAGGCTGCTCCTCACTCAGTGAAGCCTTTCTCTTGTTCTTGCTAGGGGCCGGAGTAGCCGCAGTCGGCTCATCTGCCTCATCACGGACGGTAGCCCGGCGTTTGCCAGCAAGGGCGGCGGCATCTTCCTGAGCAGTGTCTTTGGTGAGGTTATCATCAGCCTTTCTCTTCTTTGATGCTGCTGGCTTAGTTGGAGTAGGATCAGCATCTTCTGCCTCGTCCTCCAGGGGATCTGGTAGGCCGTGCTCTCTACGCCACCGCTTAAGCACATCCTTGGAGGGCTTGACATTCTGAAATTCGTATAGACCATATCGGAGCAGGATAATGCTTCGGCTCTTCTCGAACTCTTTGGCAAAGTTGATGATATTCAGCTTCCAGCTCTTCTTGGCAAAAATCTCGTTGGCGGCGTACTTGAGTCGTCGCAGGTCGAGGATGCAGAAGAACTGTCGTCGCTGCTCCTCATCGAAATCAGAGGGACAGAGATGCGCCAAAAACTGGTCGGCATAGATGGAACCCTTCGAGTTCCAGTCCTGGGGGACCTTGTTGGCCAGAACCTCGCCAGTGAGCTCGGGGGGTGGAGACGCGATGCGCATGTTGAAGAGTTCCTTCTCAGTAGCATGTGACGCCATTCCACGTGGAGTTGCCTTGGCGGTAGACTCGCGGTATACACGGCTTGGCTCTGGGGTGACACCTGGAGCAAAGACCTTCTTCATCGTGCTTTGAGGCAGGCTTGGGGAGAAGGGAATGGCCGAGGGACTGTCAACAATGGTAGATGCTTTGAAGATGTTACGCGCAGACGCTATCGTGCTCTTGTTGAGACTGCTCGATGGAATTTCGTCGCGTGTGATGAAAGCCTTGCGAGCTGATGACTGAGGTGTGCCGAAGCGCTTCGAAGCATATGGAGTCGCAACATAGGTGCGCTTCGCAAAGGGCAAAGGAGGACGAGATCTCGGGGTAGAAGAAACAGAACTACCGGCGTCAAAGTCGCCGGGGAGAGCAAAGGTAACCATGGCGAAGGTGGTTTCCTTGGTTGGTTATTGCTCAAGACAAAGAGAGGCGCGGCCAACGAGGGCTCGACAAGTAGGAAGATCTGACGTCGTCGCGTCTCAAGAGGTCGCGGCGAGAGGGGGGCGAACACCAAGAGGCAAAGCCTACGAGAGTGTTGCCGTCGAGAGATAAACTCACTTGGGAAAACACAAGATCAAATGACCAAGATGGCGTTCAGAGACGTTGCGGTGATGAAGAAAATCGCATATGGCCCCGAAAGTCGTTGGAGTTGACACGACAACGGTGTTTTTTTTTTTTGGTGTGCGGATGATCCGTTGAAGTTGGATGGCGCCTGCAACAGAAAAAAAAGACGAGCCACAACAAGGGGGGGTTCTTGGGGGGTACATACAAAGAGTCACGCACCGGCCCACTTTTCATCCTCTCCAGCTGTCTGCACTTAAGCCTCAGGCAAGAATGAAAAGAAAAACGAGGACGGAGTACAGAGTACAGGGTACGCAATACCATTGGGCCATTCGCAAAAGACCTGCGCTGCACATTCTTTTTTTTTCGCGTTAGTCACCCTCCTCGCCATCCTCCTTACCACCCTCATCCAGTCACCCCTGGTAACAAGTCTTTCACGTCTCTACACCATGATTCGACGACTCACTCACTTGGCCCAAAACCTTGGAAGCCAGCTGCAGTCATGCACACCAACCTCGACCAAAACTCGTCATTCCTTTCATTGGTTCATTTCCGCTGCACTTAGGTAACATTCACCACACCCGCGCCCGCACTGCTCTGTGCCTCTTTACTTTCATAGGAATCGATAAATCAATTTGCGTCCCATCCCTTCCATCCTACAGGTACCTAGATGAATTAACGAGAGACTGCCCCATGTTGTTTCCAGCCCAGGCGGTACGAGGACCGATTATCGTGACATGCTTGTGAGAGGGGGAAAACATCTGATGAGTGGTAAAAAAAAAAAATTACAGTTTTGCCTGCGAGTCCATAAAAAAATCAAAAGCCAAGATCCCATAATTCCGTTACAAGAGTTGCCCAAATGTCATTGTCGTTACTTCCTGAGCTTCCTCTGCTGCTGCTGCTCCTCTAGAAACTCCTCATCGGAAGCGTCCAGAATGTCGTATTCCTCATCCGTCATGAAGCCATCAGAGCCATCCCACTCTCCCTCGGCAGTCTCTGCCAGACTCTCAATGTCACCATCCTTGTCCTCGTGGCTGGGGGCCTCGGATTGCACCTCCTCGTGAACACTTGAATGAGGAGACTCCTTCTCAAGCTTGGGGAAAATCATCACGCTATCTGATGGAGAGGGCTCCTCAACCTTGAGCTCCTCAACGGGAGTGGTTGCCTTTGCAGTGCTGCTAGCCGCCACAGTGCCTCGAACATTGACCTCACACCACAAACGGTGACCAAACTTGTGGCCATCAGGAGTAGTAAGGCGCCAGTATGAAATGATCTTGCCCGATCGGAGCGGTGTGCGAAGCAGAACAGTGAATGGGAATTCGTGTGCGGGGGCAAGAGGAGCGTAGCAAACGGTAGATTCCGATGCCGACACAAGCTCGGAGATGCCAGCTGGGTGGGCGGAGTCGACATGACCCATGTAATCACCACCTACAAACTTGACTGAGCATCCAGCCGGCCAGGGAGCATTGCCCTCGTTGCGAAGAACCCAGGTCTGCTCAAAGACGTGGTTGGGGGGCAGAATAGTGCCATCAGCGACGGAATCGCGGAGGAAAACAGCCTTCAGGTCATCATCGACAGACTTCTCTTCAGCAGGCTCAACTGACTCCTCCTTCTTGATCTCGGGCTCAATCTGCTCCTCAGCCTTGACTTCAGGCTGAGATTGCTCAACTGAAACCTCTTCGGGCTTCACATCAACAACAGTCTGCACAGCATTCATTGAGTTGCTATCGGCAGGGCTGGAAGTCTCGGTGGATCTCGAGTTGTTTCTGCTACGGTCACCCATGGGGGGCATGCGCTTGCCGTCTTGGTGCTCGCCAGTAGTTGTCACGCTAACATGGCGAACAGGTGTCTTGAACTTAATCAAGGGGTGAGTCCTGTTGTGCTCATTTGCAGGGCTGGCCTCGCAATTGGCACAGAAGTCAGTGTCGTTGCAGACAGCACACTTGTAGCGCACGCCCCTGATATAGGTAGGGTTACCCTGAGAGCTGGCGCAAAGAGGGCCATCACAGCAAATACCCATGTGAATTGGCTGAGCCATGGGCCAAGAGTGGATATCCGCAAGAGGTTCGTAGATGGGCACAAAGCGATGGTTGGGGTGCACAAAGTTGGCATTGGTAATGCACTCAGAGCAGTAATCCCAATCAGGGCAGTCGAGGCACTTGTTGCGAATGCCAGTGATATACTTATCGCAGCCGTCACAAATGGCATGATGAGTCTGGTTACGGCCAGCAGCCATCTTGAGATTAATGTGGTCTGGCATTTTAGTACCGGCAACAGCAGGTACAAATGCATGCTTGGGGTGGTGACCATGCCCGTTCTTGGCGAAGCATTGCTGGCAGAGGTCAAAGTCCTCACAGGTTGTGCAGTGAAGGAACTCACGCTCAGGAAGTTCTTGGACGCAACAGTTGCATGTTCGCATGTTGCCAACACAAGTCCATCTAGTGCCAAAAGGCTCGAAGGGAACCTTGGGCACAGCTGGTAGGGACTTGGGGATAGGAGATTGAGCCGAAAACGGTGTAAAGAGGGGAATGGCGCTGATTTCCTCTACAGCTCTGATGACATCCTCCAATTTCTTATCCTTTGGCTTGGGGGCAATTGTTTCCGTACTGCTGTTGACAAGCTGACCATCAACCATAGTCCGCTTGATTAACCAGTGGTCGTCGCTCTTGCAAACAACGCCCTGGACAACACAGTGCTCACAGAGGTCGTAATCACCATCATCACAGGTGGAGCAATGATAGTGGGCATCGGAAACATTGCGGCTGCAGTGGTTGCAGCAAACGGCAAACGAGGGACAGATTCCTGATCGTGTGTTGAATACGGGAATGCTGGCTGTGGGAGAAGATGTAGTCCATTCCTTGCCGAGAGGCTCGAAACAGCTTGAATGAACGGCGGCTGGCGGGTCAGCAACCTTGGTCTCCTCTTTTGCAAGCATCTCAGACAATGAATCCAGAACCTCCGCAGGTACTACTTCATTTGGTTGTGGCGGGCCTCGAATGGCTAATTCGGTTGGCAGTGGGAAGGTCTCCATCACTTCCTTCTCTGGTACGGGTGGCGCATATGAAGACTCTGGAACAGTCTCAGGTACGTCTTCTTGAGTTGTTGTGGTTTCAGTCTCTTGTTCGACAACAGAAGAAACCTCTGGCTCATCCTCAACGGTGACCGGCTTTGGGATCGTCTTTTCGGGCTCGTTGACGAGGCTGACCTGCAGCTTCAGCTTAGACTTGGCTCTGGCAGCACGGTATAGCTGCTTGTAAACTGGGGTATTTTCGGAGTCAAGTTCAACGAAAGCGCCGAGCGAATCTGACCATCGCTCGATCTTGGCTTTGGTGTCGCTGGGGATCTGTAGAAAGGTTCTGATCTAATGGGATTGTCAGTATTGCTGTCTGCTAGATTATCAGGCGAAATACTGATGGCGATTTTGTCGCATCATATATCCTAGAAAGAAGGAGAAATCGAAAAGAAAAGAGAAATTAGAGGGTCCGGTGGGAAAACATACGTGATCTTCGAGAACTCGAGGAACCATGTCGCGAAGAGGCATCTTGGTTCGACGAACAGACCCCCCAAAGGACACCTTTATAGTGACCTGGTGGTCGGGACCAGCATGGTGGCTGGAGGACATTTTGACTAATTGAGCCTCTAGAGATGCGATATTAGTTTTGGTGTTGCGAGGTTTGATAAAGTTCCCTAGGAGAGAGCGGTGGGAAGCTGGCGGCGACGGCTTACAGTTTGGCGGTGGGAAGGGCGATGGATAGGATTCAACCTTCCCCTAAGCAATAGCGAATGATTTCCCTATCGTATCGCAGCTGAAGAGGGAAATGCGGATGAAATAAGGATGAAGATGGGGTGGTGGTGATGATGGTATTGTTATTGTTGTTGCAAAGCAGGTGAGCGAGGAGGAGAAGGAGGAAGAGAGTTGTGTGATGATGATTGCGTCGGGGGAAGCTGTTTTGGAGAGGTCCAAGCCACTGGGGTGTGCTGTGTTGCAGGCAGGAAATGGGGCGAGTACTGGGGTGTACTGGGGTACTTATTGGTCCTACGGGTACTTTCAGTCACGCAGGCTTGCTGATAGTGCTGCAGGCAGATAAAGCCAGTCGCAACGGAGGCAACACTGAAAAGTGGGGTACCCATCCATCAAAGACGCACCAACAGGCACGCCAGAGACACGCCAGAGACACCAAGGGTAAACATAGCCCCGGATAAGGTAACCGGGGGCTTCTCCGCTGAAACCTTAGCGGACTCGAGGTACCGAAGCCCGCAGCATCCGAAAAACGGCCCTTGGCACAGACGGTTCCGAAGAAAGGTCAGAGTTGCATGTATTTGTTAGTTGGTACCTTGGATCGCTTGGGGGGGGGGGGGGGGGGGGGGGGGGGGGGGGCAAGATGGGAATGGATGGATGCGTTTCTACAAGTACATACTGATGGGGCCGGGTGAGATACTCGCTTCAGCAGGCGACGGTGAACATGACTCTCCGTAGGTACGGAAGCAAACATTCACGCTGTAAAACATGTGCATATAAGCAAGCTCCGCATTCGTCTATAATTCCCCCTCACGTCTACATGAGGGATTCGAGACAAACAGTACATACACAGTTCGCAGAAGGGACGCGTACGCCGAGCCCACTACTCCGTATGGAGCCCCGTCACCGAGGTACTACAGGCAATAATTGTGCAGACATCCATCTCTAGACAAGTACCTTCTAGGCTGTAGCCTGTAGCCGCAGGTTCAAAAAGCAAAGGTGGCTTCAGATCTGCTATACTTCTTGGCCAAAGGCACTGTATGTATGCAAGCGCAACTCATCACAATGTGAGTGATGAAAGACATTGTCGGCGAGAGTAAGGTTGCATATTGAAATCTACGGCGGACAGACGACTACAAGTATAAAAGCAAGAGATCCTACCTGGTAGATATCTAGATTCAACCCATAGCAACAAGGTTCAATCACAAGGGGGGATATAGAACAATTGCAACAAAGCTTAGAACCAACCGCCTTGCCAGCCGTTGTCACTATATTCTCCTGCCGTGGCCAACGAGCCTCAAGTCTTCTTCATCAAAGCTACCTACCTGCCTCGTACCAACACAGCTTTCAAGGTAACTTTGGGCGGCGTCATCTTTTTTTTTCTTCTTTCTTCCCACAGCTCAACCCTTCGGTTCCCGCCAGATCGCAAACTTAGCAATCCATGTGAATGTAAGATGTTTGCACGTAAGTTTGAATGCATGCCTGCTTGCATATCCAACTAGGCAAGGCTTTCCAATGACAAGGCATCTACGGAATCTACGTGGCCCCCCTTGTTATTGTCTACCTCCCTGCCCACCCTCGTAACTTTACAGGTCGATTACTACGATTAGTGTTGTTTATTATTGTATTATGTGGCGAACAGGCACGCTGCAGAGAAACACAAACGAAGAAGCCATTAAAAAAAAGAAGGGTAAACAGGCAGGCAGGCAGGCCAGCTCGGTGGAGGCGGCCACGCCAGCCCATCAATTGCTATGTTTGCCCCTCATTGTTTGGCCTCCCTTCAGTGAGGATGATGAGGTCAATAGTCCCAGTTTTCGGCCTGGGCTGGCAAAAGCTGGGGCTGCGCGGCGCTTGAACCGTGTGTGGGTTTATAAATCCATCGGGGCGAGACGGTGTGGTGATTCGCCTCTCCCCCTCCCTCGCGTCGCTCAGCAAACGCAATTCTCTTGACCGACCTGCCTCACTAATTGGCTGCCTTTTTTTTGGTGTTAAACGCGGGAGGATGTCTCTGTAATAAATAAATAAATAAATAAAATAACATGACACAAACCGGGAACCACCCAGCCAACCATGTGTGCGTTTGGCTTGCCGAAGGGATTGCCTTATCCTCCCTTCCCTCCTCCCTGTATGTACTCCTGTACTTGGTACACATGCTTGTGAATCCCTAAATCCGCGGTGAAGGGCGGAAAGGCTGGGCTGGGCTGAGCCGGCTGGCGTACGGTGTAGTGCTTGTACTTCGCTATAACGAACTGTAGGTAAGCTCTACCTATCCACCAGGTGTGTGCTGCTGGGTGCTGGGTGCTGCTATAGAGAAGCCCTGGAGGTACTTCAGGTCTGTTAGTGCTCCGATGCTGGCGCCATGTTCCGCCTCGCCCGCGTGATGAGACGAATCCGGAAACTCCTGGATCCATCCACCAGGTCCTGGAGCTGACGCCATGGCACATGGGTATGACTGACTGTTCCGCTTGATAGCGGTCCTTGATTTTTAGAGTAAGTAAGCGGGTCAGCAAGCGAAAGATCATGTATCTATATACAAATCGCATAGATAGGTAACAAAACAAACATTAGCTACTAAAGCTATGCTATTATTTAGCAATATCATACAGCCATCTCCTCCACTTTGCAAGCATTGGATATAAAAAAGAAAGACTTTTTTTTTCACACCAAGTCAGTCAGACAGACAGTCAATCAATATACACATACGCTCACGGTTACCTACTTACTCAACACTACACTTCGATTACGTCAATCACTCATCAATGCACGCGAGTTATCACTGGAGGGGAGGGGGGGCTGGTTGACTCCTCAGACCGTCCACACACGCACACAGTATGAAAGCAAGGTTCCAGCCCGTACTCAATGTCCTTTCAGCACGACACGGCTTACCGACCCTGGCAGACCGACATGGCGCACGCACCCGTTCCAGCTCTGTCCATCGACAGCCAGTCAGCCAGACCTGATGCCATATGGTCGCAACGCAGGACAGCTGTACGAAACCATCTCTGCCTGGGATTTAAATCATGAGATTGGTATATAAGCCGAGGCTCCTGGAGATTCGCCCTCGTCACACCACGTAGACGAGTTCGACAGGTGCCTACTCCTTCGTACTCTGACATTGACCTCATTTTGTGACATGTTCCATCATCAGCCTACCCTAAGCCGCAGCCATATTAACTCAAAGCTAGTGGTAACTTTCCATTCCACGTCTGACCTCTTATGTTCCAAGAAGTGTCAACAGCTACGAAATTATCCTGACCGCTTGTCAAAGGCATTTGCCTAGCCTTCCTCATAAGGCATTTTTCTCACGGCAAAGTGAACCAAGTGGCTGGGTTTATTGGCGCCTGTGTAACACTGGCTCACGGTGATTTGCAGATAACATTCACTGATATGCAGAGAGGAGGAACAAAGCTTCATGCGGTATCCCATGCTGTTCAATTCCAGGTTCCTACATGCTGGTCCCAAACACCAAATAAACGCCGCTGCCATGACAGCACAAGAATCCCCTAATCATGAGCTCACACGTGTGGACTAATATCCGGATTGGCAGGACAATGAGTAGAAGGGAATCCACGACAAGCCTGCTTCCACATCCCTCATTCACCTGCCAAGACATAAGACCACCATAACCCAAGACAAACGCTGTAAATGACACCTATCTTCCTCCTCTTCTCCTCACCCTTGAAGCCCAACCAGGTACCGTCTCCAGCGCAGCGTTGAAAGCGCCAGCTGTGAACTCAACCAAGCATAAAGATGCCAAAGGCACTATAGTGAACGTCATCCAACCACCAAAACCCAAAGTAGTGTTTTCAAGAAACTGGACTCCGCAAAATGGCCGCCGTCACGACCTTTGAGCCCACCCAACCATCAGTCCGGAAGCCGAGGAATGAATATATAAGAAAGAAAAAAGAGGCATCGAATAACTCAAGATTTTTTTAAGCGCCCTATGAGTAACTCGTCCTCAATCCATGCCACCAGGAGAAGCAAAATTTGAACCGCGTATGAGTGAATGTGAGGTCGTAATATATATATTAAACGCAATATGGTGTAACAGGTTGAGGATGCGTGAAATACTGACTGCCGGGGCACTCCCAATTCTACTGCGAGTAGTAGACCATTCCCGGCGCAGGTTGAGGGTAGTAGAAGCCGTCTGGGCTTGGTGTCACCATTCCGCCCATCCCCATGACGCTAGGCTGGTAACTCTGTGATGCGGTATACGGTGGGTATGCGCTGACCGAGGGGATCTGAGACGCATCGTAGTAGTATACCATACCGTTGACTTCCTGAGCCACAAGATTCGGGGTTGATGTGGCCGGTGGACCGTTCATTACTGGCTCCGGTTGATTCTGAGGAGTATAGCTGCCAGGCATGGCATGTTGTGCCTGTGGAACAAAGGCGGGAGCTGCAGCGGAGCCAGTCATGTTAGGACCAGAATAACTTGGCGGATAATAGTATCCTTGTTGAGGCGGTGCCTGATATGGTTGCTGCTGATTGTAGAATGTCGGTTGGCTGTATGCATTAGGCTGGAAAGGTGCAGCATGAATAGCTCGCTCAGGAATTTGAGACAGAGGAGTTCCAGTCGAAACCTGCGAGGGGTACGACGGCCTACGCCCATGATGTTCTTGATATCCATTAGCAATCTGCATGGGAACCTGTTGATGGAAGGCCTGCTGGAACGCAGGGGGACCCTGTGTCAGAGTTGGGGACTCGATATCGGCGACCGAAATGTTCTTTTGCGGACGAGGCTGATGCATTGGTATCGACGCTGGTCGATTCTCCTGGAAGGCAGGCTTTTGCGGGAGTGGGTGTGTCTGCGGCTGGGGAATATCGCTGATTGAAGGCTCCTGAACATTTACTGGCATCTCCGCCTGAGTAGCTGGCTCATGAGGACCGGCAGCGGGAGCATCCTGCCGAGGGACAGGGGGAAGGCGAACAACGGGTCTGTTATCAACTTGGGGCACAGGCCGAGAAACAATGGATCCAGTAGGCGAAAACATTGGCTCACGATCGTGCACAATTGATGATCGTCGACTGACAGCAGCGCTGGGCGAGTACACACTTCCACCATAGTAGCTTCCGCCAAAGACGCTGGTCCTCCTTGAAAAGCCACCCACAGAGCCCCAGGCAGACCGGGGCTTACCTCGAATACGTTGCTGATTGGGGCGCATCGCACGAGGTATGAATGTGAATGACCGGTCTGTGGCGGGATAGATGTAGCGTGGCAGATGTTCGGGGAGAGAGATGCGCACAGGTTTGTCTCTGCGAAGGGGTGGTCGATGATCCGGTAACTTGGTGTACTGCTTGACTGGAATACCAGGGAAGACCTTGGAGCCCTTGGAGTTTGGAAGGGCAACACGGACTTGAGCATTGCCAATGTGCTTCTCAGTCGACAACGTTCTATTAATTGGCGTTGCACTTATTTCGCAGGTCGGAATAAAGCCATTGCCATTGGGTGGGCCTTCATCGTTTGGCATTTGTCGGGGCCGTCGTGGAGTCGGGTCGGCGACAACCTCATGCATGTCATGAGTCCATGGTGAGCTGGTTGTCGGGTCACCAGCCGGATGATGCATATGGCTAGAAGACGGTATTAGTAAAGTAAGAATACGGGAGGATGAGTTGCAAGGAATGCTTACGCCATTGGAGCGAATGGACCCCCGACACCACCACGGCCACCACCTCTACCCCGACCTCTTCCGAACGGCCTGAAGCCATTCGCGGCCGGCCCCGGATGCCGATGGTCATGCATGAAGAACGACCCCCGGTTAGGCACAAAGGCCGGGTCCTCATCTCTTCGGCGTTTGTAATCTTCGTGCTCTTGACGGCGGCGATTTGCCTGTGCCTCGGGAGGCTGCCTTGTGGCGGATGCAGAACTGACTATGACAGGTGCTGAAGGTGACTTGGGTGGCGACACCACCGCCTCATCGAAACGCATCTCTTCTGATGGAGCTGCCTGGTCTGCGAGAGACATGCCCTGCAGCATCAGCTCTGTATCCGAAACAGACTTTTTAGCATCAGCCTGGACACTGAGCTTGGATTTACGATGGCCAGTTCCCTTGACCGTTCCGTTGGCCGACTTCCTTGTATTTGGAGACGTAGGTGAAGCCTCATCGATGTTGCTGGTGTCGCTGTCGTCGGCAGCATCCTGATCATCACTGATGACTGAGCCTTCGGTCAAGGAGTCGTCTTCCATGTCAAGCGCCTCCGGACGACCCTCATCGTCGCCCTCGTCTTCGACTCGGCGTCGTTGGCCGATGACCTTTCTGCGTCGAGGAGCAGCAGCAGCCATGGCGGTGTTTTATTCGGCTTCAACAGAGACGATTAGACGGCAGACGGATGGGGCGTCGGGGGACGAGAGATGCTGTAGTGGCGCAAGTAAAACCATGCGATAGCGAACTTGCAGCGGATGAGAGAGAATCGAGGAAATAAAGGACGGTGGTAGGTCAGAGGAGTCGAGTAGTAGCCCAACCCGTCCTGCGGTGCTAGACAAGAGAGCAGACAGCAGAACAGAACAAAAACCCAAAAGAAGAAAGGCTCAATCCCGAAAAGAAGCAAGTCGGGACTGGATGGCAGACAAGCCAAAAAAGGAAAAACGCAACAAGGTAGTCCTCTCGCACCTCTGCGATGATCCAAGAGCCGGGGGGGCGGCGAGTGATGAGGAGGTCGTGATGGTGGATTGGATGGAAGTGGAATGGAGAAACGGGAAGATTTGACGAAGGTGAATCAGGTCCCCCAAAAAAAAGTGTTGGCTTTGTCTGGCTTGGCTTGTGAGAGGAGTGAGTTGTGTGTGAGCAGAGGTGGGTGGGTGTGGCCAGCTCCCATGCCAGCCTAGCCTAGTCCAGCCCAATCCATGGACGGGTGGATTCCCTCCTCCACTGCTGCTAAAGAGAGGGAGGGTGAGAGAGACGGAGAGACACAGAGAGACACAGAGAGAGAGGTACAAGCACTTCAGGCCACGTTCTTGTGTTCCCTCACGTACCTTGTCGCTCCCATGTTTTGTGAGAAGTGACTTCTTGTTTGCATGCAATTTATGCTAAGGCGCCTATATACAAGTAGGACGTGGTAACATACCAATCGTGGAAGGGAGAAGGGCTCTTTCATTGTCAAACAACAGCCCTAGCAGTCCAGTGTATCACAGGCAGCCGTCCACTGTGCTATCAACCTGCCAGGTCATCATTCCGGGGGTTCCAGGTACCTCCCGCACCCTCATAGAAGCTCTTGCTGCCCCCCCCCCCCCCCCCCCCCCCCCCCCGCTCCCCGGCCCCGAACAATAGCCAGAGGCATCCATGGATGGAGTGTCATTACCTGTCTAGACGTCTAGACTCTTCCCACTCCGCAACACCCATGTCTCTTCATCATCAACATGGATTGGGACCTTTTCGGCATCAAGCAGACATACAAGTAGTACTTGTAGTGGCTGTACTGAATCGCATACATACATAAGCTTGAAAATCCATGGACGCAACCGGACCCATGGCGTACCTTGCGGAACCAAGCAAGTAGAAAAGCAAGCAGAAAAGCAAGAAAGCCCACGTCGATATTGTCTGCAGAGTAGTAAATCAACGTTTTCCGTCTCTCGCTTTCTGACGCCGAATTATACATTAGCTAGATGCTCTCCCCCCCTCTCTGCTGAACCGATCGCGCCAACCTACCTAAATTTCCAAGGTATCCATCAGCTTCCACGCCGTATGAACGCATTCATATGCGCTGCGGCTTGGTTAGCTGCACGGCGATATCGGTTTACCATCATGACCCCTCATTCGCGCATGCACGCACTGCAACAAGGTAGGGTTGCAAAACGCAGATGCCACATTGATTTATTACTCAGTTGGTCAAGGATTCAAATCGGCACCCCCTATCGATTGTTTTACCCTGTCGACCGGTCCTTTCAGTGCTTGCAGACTACGGATGGCAGGGGGATGTCGTTGGACTGATAGATGTAGAGAGAAAAAAAAAAGAGGGCGCATTCGTCTCGGATCACCAACCATCCTCTTGCCAAACAATCTCATCAAGTATCGCTACTATTCAAAGATTATGTGACCCAGCAGCAATGTGGAAACCCATACGATATTGGTGGGGAAAAAAAGGAAAACATGTATCAGTTGACTGCACATATGGTCTGGCTTAATGAATCGGTGAGCAGCAAAGTGTGCCATGTAAGGGATAAAAACACTGTCGGCGTACGATGCAGATCAAGGATGATGGAATTCATGAATATTCCAAGGGTAATAAAAGATTATAGGTAAATAAGAGGATTTATCAAATAAAAATAAATAAAAATAGGAGAAAATAAGCAGTAATAACAGGACTATACTTTCCGGTGAGTGTAGAAACCAAGGCTCCATCTACCCGACGGCGATGTTATTATTCTCCCACTCAAATTGATATTACAGACACCACTGCAGCTGCTTCACTCGAGGTGGCTTACTTTACGCTTGATCAAATCTCCAGGTGTCGCTCAATTAATGGTCAGCCAGGTCTCGCCACGGCTTAAACAACAGTCCAAGCCTTATGCAGACGAGCGTAGTCAAACCTTGTGTTGTAACCTGGTCAAGCACTCGGGCAATATGGGAACCAATTTCATGCTTGATGATGACTGACTGCCATCATGCCGATCCTGTTACACTCATGTGTTCAAGTCCAAAAGCGCATAAGAAGTGACGGGGCGCTCCATCTCCCCATATTTACTGACCACAAGCATTCACTCCTACCGCTGCCCTTTAGGTTAATCAATCGATCGATTCTTCGTCTCGTCAAGCATAGACATATGGACAAATCGAATTATGGGATCCTTTCCAGCCCAGACTGATTGGTAATGCTGCTCTAGTGGCGTGAATCTACATGACGCAACCAACAAAAATAGGCCAATATCTTGTAGCTGAATAGATAGAATTGAATGGAGAGAGAGAGAGAGAGAGAGAGAGAGAGAGAGAGAGAGAAAGGGGCCTGGGAAGTAATTACTATTTGGTATGGAATTGATGTATTGGTTCTATCTTAAGTATGAACCTATGCAGATACGAATCATATCTACGTGGTTGAACTACCCCCTCTTGAGGTTGAAGGTTTCTACCTCTCTTGTTTTTGACAAGTGAATGGGCGATTGATGATGAAGTTATAGGGTAAGTTTGTCGCTGTGGGAGCCGCCAATGCAGCGTGCGGACTATATTGATAGTTGTTATAGATAGTTCTTCGAATGTTCGTATCATACTATTAATACGAATAGGCATCTTGATGTAACAATTATTCTTAGGTGCCTCTGGAGGCTATCTGATTGTTGAGAGTGTATTCGGCGGATACTGATTAGCTCTCATAGGTAGTGAGGTGGTGACGTTTTCTCGCACTACATGCAGTTTCTAATTGTTGAGAATTTCTGGCTCCCAGATTTTTTGTACCGACAGATTGAAAAATTCTGAATGTAATATGAGTTGGATTTTATTTTATAATCATTAAATATAGAATGGAAACAATATGAAGATAAGGAAAGATCTGTATGCCTATATTTCCAGTATAGTATGTGTAGAGCAACTTTACCGAGGCGGTACGTACCTCATCGATGGCCATTGTAGATTGATGACGTCTAGCTCATGCTTGTTGACACCAAGACGCAGGTACTCCGTGCCTACCGAGACAGTGCCGTCCTTTTGATAGACGCCAGCTCTGATAGCAAGGCGAGGGTAACTTGCCGCCTTGTTTCCCGGATGAAAAGAATATTGGCTATGGGTCTTTTTATTCCTTCATCATAATATCATTAAAGGCTTCTTCATATTCTCCACCGCTAGAACAACCGACCCCGCACGATGCCTGGAATCGCGCGCAAGGTCCTCATCTTTGCAGCTGTCGACGGTCTTATAGTCCAGCCACTCTCATCCAAAGGCCAAAAGCCATCCCAGCCAGTGAGAATCAAATATGGAACTGGCTTAATTTCACCAGCAACCAGAGACCAAGTTCCAAGCTCTACAGAGACAGATTCTTGGTTTGAAGCTCTCGGTGTTATAGGTGAGTCCCACTTGGGCTTCTATCAATGATGCACCTATCTATATAAACTGGACGCTAAGCGACCCGAACCAGGCTTAATAACTGTATCAAGACTCACTTACTTGGTCACAATTACTCGCCGTGAACAAGTTGCCCAGATCCTTGGACATCCCGTCTATGTCGTCACCCAAGTTGCCGTTACACCATGCTCATCCAAGAGCGATGCAGAGGAATCTACACGGAAAACTGCAGTTCAGCTGCAAACACAAGCTCTCCACTCTTCAAGCGAAGATGTAGAAAGTAGTGATGAAGAGTCTGAAGCACAAGAAGCGGTGATTGATGAGGTGGATGACGCCGTTGCAAAAGACGCAAACGCCGTGTCAGATTTGGCTAGAAGCAGTGTTGCTGAAGACGTCATCCGCAAGAAAGGGACGTATGGGAGGTTTGCACAACGGTGGTTTAGCAAAAGCGGATGGACGGTTGATCAGAGGCGAACGCTAGGACTGAGCAACTCACCAACGGCGAGTCCCCCGACAACTGAACCCGCTACCCCTGCCCTAGGTGGCGAGGATACCCCTCCGGGAGATGTGAATAATGATACTCAAGTCCCTGTATCAACGTTGTTACCAAAACTACTACGAACAATACAAGTTCTACTTGGCTCCTCACGAAGCTTCTATTTCTCATATGATATGGATATCACGCGAAGCATGGCGAGTAAAGCATCAGCTCCACATACCGATGCTCCGCTCTACGCCCAGGTTGACAGCCTTTTCTTTTGGAACCGTCATATTCTTGAGCCTTTTCTGGAAGCTGGCAATGAGTCTCTAGCACTGCCTCTCATGCAGGGATTCATTGGCCAAAGCACGTTTGTGGTGGATTCTCATCCGCCGCAAGTGGACGACCCATCCGCTGAGTCTGTTGAACTGTCGGATCTCTCACCACCGCTGTCACCCTCCGCAACACCTCCACCAGGAGCAATGGGAGAGATTGATAATCTTCGACCATCTGAGAAGAGATACCAGGTTACACTGATATCCAGGCGGTCCACTAAGAGAGCAGGGCTGCGATACCTGCGTCGTGGTATAGATGAAGACGGCTTCGCTGCCAATTCAGTTGAAACGGAGCAAATACTCTCATCCCCTACCTGGGATGACTCGCCCATATACTCTTTTCTGCAAATCCGAGGCAGTATCCCGCTATTTTTCACACAATCTGCATATTCTTTGAAGCCAGTGCCCGTTTTACAGCATTCGGAAGAGGCAAATTACAAGGCCTCCAAGACCCATTTTGAGAGGTTATCAAGGAAATATGGGGCATTACAAGTTGTTAACCTAGTTGAAAAGCATGGCGTCGAGGAGCCTATAGGTTCACAATACCAGAAGACTGTTGAACGTCTCAACAGCGAGTTGAGTGATGAAGCAAAGATATCATTTGAGTGGTTTGACTTTCATCACGTATGTCGTGGTATGAAGTTTGAAAACGTGAGCGTCTTACTGTCGACCTTGAAAGACCAAATAGAGGGTTTTGGAAGCACGATACAAAAGAACGGGACCATAGTTGAGAAGCAAAAAGGCGTTCTTCGAACAAATTGCATGGACTGCCTGGATCGAACCAATGTCTGCCAGAGCTCTTTTGCAAAGCATATGCTTGATTGGCAATTGAGACAAGAAGGAATTGATATGACTGCCCAATTGGATCAAGAAACTGCCTGGTTCAATACTCTATGGGCGGACAACGGTGATGCCGTGTCAAAACAGTACGCCTCTACGGCTGCTATGAAAGGTGACTATACAAGGACAAGAAAGAGGGACTATCGAGGGGCGTTGAATGATCTTGGATTATCTATGGCGCGACTATACAGCGGGTAGGTTTTTCCGACGCTATACAAGGTAGAAATATGCTAATATTGTGTAGTATGGTCAACGACTACTTCAGTCAAGCGGCAATAGATTTCTTCCTTGGAAATGTTACGGCCAAGGTGTTTGACGAATTCGAAGCTGATATGATGACGAAAGATCCTGCCGTATCTATCGAAAAGATGCGAGAACGTGCCATCGAGCTCTGTCAAAAACGAGTCGTGGCTGACGCAAGTGAGGATGTTCATGGTGGTTGGGTTCTCATCAGCCCACACACTGCCGATGTTGTCAAGTCCTGGCCCATGGAAGATGTTGTTCTTTTGCTTACGGATGCTGCTGTGTATCTGTGCCGCTTTAACTGGGACTTGGACAAGGTATCATCGTTTGAGCGAGTGAATTTGGCCAGTATTACGAATATCAAACTGGGTACATACATCACATCAACCGTCTCGTCATCACACACGGACGAGACGAGAAATGTTGGGTTTGTGGTTACATACCAGCCAGGCAAGACCGATATCCGGAGGACAAATACTCGAACGCTTTCCACTAGGGGAGAAATTGCACCGAGTTCAGCATCTAATAGTGATGGTAACCACCCTACTGGCCTGGCGGGCATACTCTCCGGAAAACCTAAGCAGCCGACTATTCGCAAGCTGGCGTTCAAGGCCCCGTATACAGATTCTTCAAGACCAGTGGTTGGGGCGGGACCTCAACAGACGGAAATGGAAAAGGTCGTCACGATATGCTCCGAGATTGAGCGTCTGGCGGTCGAGCGGCAGTTACTAAAGGAGGGGGAGGAGAAGAAGAGTCTTATTGAGAAGGACGATATTATATCGTTGGAGGCGGCGAAGAAGAGCACTGGCTTGCTTGAGCAGCTAGGGCATTCGCTCAAGAAGTTGGTGTGGGCGTAAAAATTCCTAATACCTGTTTCACTCTTACGAACATAAATCCTCATAAGCATTATTCCTTTTTTGTTATTGGCTTAGTTTGTCTCCTAGGTAGATTATTCAATTCATGAGGTATTCTCTCCTCTTCTGTACAAATGCATCTGATACCGCATGTTTTCCAACTGGATGGGGTACGACAGGCCCTCGGGCAGGCGGAACCAGACGGAGTCCTGCGACTCGAGCTTTTCCCACTTGTACCCCTGATCTGTGATCTTGGTCTCGAGGAGTGTGTGGTCGAGGAGCCATTGCATGGGGTACTTTTTCTTCTCCTTACCAACGGCGGCTTCGGAGTAGGACCCCGGGCTGTCTACGACGAGGAGGAGACTGCCCGGGAGAAGGACCTGACCCAGGGATTTGAGGAATGTTGTGGTTTTGCCGATGCCGCCATTTGTGTAGAGCTCGTTTAGGGTGAACAACAGGGTGACGAGCAGCGGTTCCGGGCCGACCAGCGCTGCCAGCTCGTCCCTACTCGCGGACAGGACGTCGGTCTGCGAGAAGGCGACGGAGATTTGCTCCTCGCTGAGGAAAGGCCTGTTGGCGGCCCTGACGGCTGCGGACGCGTACTTGGATAGGGGGAGGGGCTTTGTGATGTGGGATTGGAGGAGGGAGACGACTTGGGACCAGGGGGCGGAGTCGAGGAGGGTGAGGGAGCCGTGGGAGGCGGTGGTGTGGAGGTGGGATGCGAAGGCTACGTGCTCGGCTGCGCAGCCGCCGATGGAGAGCATTTTAAGGGGTTGGCGGGAGGTTGAGGGGGGAAGTTGGGTGCTGGACTCGGCAGATGGCTCGTCATCTTGAGTAGCTGTTTCGGTCGACTCATGCGCCGCCTCGGTGCTCTCATCACTGGGCTCGCTACCACTGCCAGCCAAAGAAGGGATGCCATCTACATGCTCCGCAATGCCCTCCAACACGGACGCATAGCACAGCGCCCTCGTGGGGCTCCACCTCGCAGCATACGTCTGCAGATAATCCTCCCTCCCGAACGCGGCCTCAAAGTCCCGGTTGAAGAGGGCCTGCTTGATCTCCTGCAGGAGAGGGTAGAAGTCGTTGGATTCCAGGACTGTGCTGAAGGCGTGGGAGAAGATGTTTAGGATACGTTGCTGGTCTTGGAGGTGCTGTGGGTTGGGTGAGCTGCTGGTGGTGGTGGCGGTGGTGGTGTCTGATGTGGTGGCATCCTCGGGTTGTTTGGCTGATGAGGACTTTGATTGTGAGGCTGAGGCCTTGGACGAGGACTTGTTGGGGTGATGTTTCTTGGCCATTATGTTGAGAATAAAATATGATTGATTAGAGGGTGATCTTTTCTATATTTCTATCTTTTTTTTTGTCTGAAATTGTTTTGACTGGATGATTGTTCAAATGAAGTTGGTGTATGTATGTGGGCGTGTGTGTGTGTGTGTGGGTGCTTGGTGAAAATTTCAATCGTCGTGGATAATATTTGGTGGTTTCGTCACTGTGTGTGTGTGTGTGTGTGTCCCGCTATATGATTGAGCAAAGGTATTTATTCCTCGCCCAATGCCAACAATTTGAGGTCTATCGGCGCAATTAAACGAACTTTGTATTTATTTAATTGTTCAGTTCATGAATACACTGGCTGTTTTTCTTTCATAAATTGGAATTGCTTAATACCAATGTCGCCCATCTGAGGTAACGCCGCAGCGCTCCCTCATACAAGAACCCATCAGTTATAAGCATACACGTAGAGACCCAACAACCCTGACATTGCTACGGGTTCCCTATTATTAGTTCTACAAGTCCGGGAAGATGCCCGGAACAAACGTGAGGACCTGGAGATGCGCCAGAACTTTGTTCCCAACCTTGGCGAGGTCCAAATGCTCAGGGTCCTCCTTCATGTAATAGTCTCGTGCCTCCTGCGACTCGAACTCGATGACAACAGCATGCGTTGCCCCTCCCTATGAAAACCAACATTAGCATCATTCGTTCTTCAAAATGGATGCTTGGAGAAAAAAAAAAGGGGTGATTGTCTCTCTCTCACTTGTAGCTTCTCCACGCTGTGGTCGATGCCGCAGAGCATGGACTTGATGTACTGCTTCTTTGTGTCCTGCCACACGCATCTATCCTTCATGGCCAACAGACCATCTCGGAACTATATGGCAATCAATTTCCGTCCATCTATTTAAATGAAACGTGGGATAAATAGGCCTTACTTCTTCCAGATCCTCCTTTGGGGCATCAGGCTTAAAGCCAAGAAGAGCGACTTGGTGTACCGAGCCCATGATGTTTTCGCAGCTTGATTAATTAGTAGAACGTGTGGGACCTTTTCTGACTGGTGGATAAAGACAAATATTTAATATCAATACTGAACTTGAACAGCGGGTCGATGTTCGTTATTATATACATGCAATTATATGCACTCACTTATACAGCACCCATCGTCTATCACCGAACCCAACCGCCTCATCTCAGCCAAGGTGACAAACCCCGACAAACTCCATTGCAACCACATTGGCAGAACGGCGATAGCAAACACCCCAGATATGAACCGGATCACCAAATGTCTCATTTATCATGTTATTATTCGATAAACCCGGTGCCATTGTCGTAATGTGGTGGCAGTCTTACAATCCCCGGTTACCGATTCCCGACGGTTCCTCTCCCCTCGGGCAATCGGGGACCTGGTCACACACATATAATTCAGGCTTTTAATCGCCGGAATGAGTTACTACATGTCAGATAAAATCTGTCATCGTCAGCTTAATTCTGTCATCACGATATGCCAACCGTGATCGCCGTCATATAAAACAGATTCGCGGAGATTCATCCGTCCCTGGAGCGCCCGCTGCTGCTGCTGTATCGCTTCTCTTTTGATGAGCCTTGTAAACATATTTGTAAAAAAAAAACTCAGTTTATAGAGATTGGTATTCCAGGCTATATCTTGCGGCCACTCATCTGAAAGGTGCCAGACTGTCCTGTGTGTTCTGCCTCCTCATCCAATGGTCCCGGTTGTTCTGAAGACTGTTCCTGTGATTGCTCCCACCGATCCGTCCACCAGTCGCTCCTCCTATTCGATTCCTCGCAAGTACTTTGTATTCGTTATAGAGACTTGGCCCTGAGATACTTGGTGCTGTCGTCACCTGCCATGTATTTGATCCTTCAGAATATCTCACACCATGGTCATCCTCTCTGTCCACCTTGTTAAACGTTGATGACGAGTTCTGGCTGCCCGGGTCTTGCAGCCTCTGAACCATCCAGTCACGAATGTCATCGCCCTTATAGCCGTAAACAAATGCCAAAGCCAACACTGCGACAGTCACAGGTATCGCCGTCATCCAGAAAATCCGCTGGTTGTAATGCATACTCCTCACATCCATCGTGTTCATTCCCAGGAAGCTCGAAACAAAAGATAGGGGAAGGAAGAATAGCGTCACAATGGTAAAGACTCTGATCGCTTTCCCGTGGTCTTCTTCCAAAATCTCAATTGTTTGCTTCACCTGCTCCTTCAAGATTCTGGATCTTGTGTTCATGTTCTCAACCTCGCGCCTTCGAGCCCCGAGCTGGCGTAGTTGAGCATCTCTGTATATACTTTCCGTCGTGTATTGGCCCAGTCGAGTGCCAGTGGTGAACCGCAGCGTTTCTGGGTACACGGAATTTACGTATCGAATAAGGCAGACCTGTTGGTACTCCAAGACATTGTCGAGTGCCTCAAGCTCCTCCTTGAGATCGCGAATATCCAGAAAGACTCGCTTCTGAGGCCGCTGGTTTGCTTGAAAATGAAGCCGGGAGGCGTAGTCTTTATAAATCTTCATGACAATATCCTTTTGATGGGGCCGAGCCGTAAAATGGGACTGATGTGGTAGATTTTGTCCTACGCATATGAATGCCAGTGTGAGAAACTCCGCTCCCACGGTCTTGGGTTGAAGCCTCTCAATATCGCGAGAGGTGTTGCCTGATAAGAAAATGTCTCTCTTGGCACTGTCCAAAAGCTCGAGAGTTCGGTCCCATGTATCCTGCTCCTCTAGTTTAAGCTCGTCAACCTTTGCTTGGATGCGCTTCGCCAGTCGACTGTCTGATGACTCCGAGTTAGATACATCGTGCAATCTATTTGTTAGGGATAGTCTTTTTGAACGAAGAACGAATATTTTAATGATCTGCTGGAATGTATGGATAATGTTTATCGACAATGGGGGTCTGGAGACCCTCGCATTTATCGACTGATCTCTCCCAGAATTCGTTACCATGATGTGCAGCTCTTTGATGTACTTGTCAATGGCAAAGAGATACGTGATGAACTCTTCCACATCATCAACCATGGCGTCTCGTGGGCTGTGTACGGGGTCTTTTCCAGGCGAAATGTGATGCAACCACACATAACAAGGGTCATCATAAGGTCTTTCACATTCGTCATCGCACTCAATATGTGTGTGGTGTAGATGCTCCAAAGCTTGAATCGCTGTTGAGTAATGCTTCCCGGATTTACAATCTGTGCAATCGGACCATGATATTTTCTTCGAGGATGAATCCAAAGTGTCCGAATCCGTGCTCTTGAACTGGATGGAAAAGTTGCGGATGAAATATGCGTGCTCGTCATCCGGGCCATGCTCGTTCTCCTCCCAGCTTAGTTGCTGTCGATGAAGTATATCAGTATTGGTCAGACGGAGTTCAAGATCCTGACGACTTACACGACACATTATATCTACACAGCCCCAGAAACGCTTCAACAGAATATGTATCATGGAGCTTCCTCTTCTTGGCGTGAATGACCAGATGATCTGACGACTGGCCTCAACGAGTCGCTTCATTAGTAACTGGTCACGGCTTATGATGCCCATGGACTGGGATTGTCTCCATTCCGAGCCTTCATGTTCATTATCAGTTGGCCAAGCATCGTGCTGCGTTGATGTATCACCACCCTCATTGGTCTCACTTTCTGATGACTGGATACTCGCTGGATAAGGGGTATGTGCTCCGTTGTACCTACTCTGTCCATGTTTGCTGACATTGCTAAAGGAACTTTCCGATCCATTTGGACTGGAAAGCGATTGGTTATCCCGGTTTTTGGAGTTCCTCGATGCCAAGTCACCATCGACTCCCAGTCGTGAAAGATCATCTCTGGCAATATTCAAGTCGCCATCAGGTAAGATCCCGTCGAGGAATTCCTGTCGCGAAAAGAAATCCTCCATGGTAAACTCTGGAGCCTTGGCATAATATCTTCCAATTTGGTGAGTTGAGACCGCTGCATCGATCCCATTTAGAAGCTTGATCATTGTCTCGTCTTCTGTCCCTTGAAGCATAGGGCGACGTGCCATGGTGTACGAATCCCAGTGGAAAAATGGGATAGTCTCCCTAGCCGGCAACACTTGTGTTCCAGAATTGCTATTCAACTCCCCCTCGTCAAGGTACTCATCTTCAGAAGCAAACCGCACTGCACGACGTGGGTGAGATTGATCATGGATATCGCCATCATCTCTTCCCCAAAAGGCCCCCAGATGCCGAGTCCCATCGCTCTGCAAATCCCGCATGCCTCTAGGAAATGTCGAATGACGTGTGGTCTGAGAACGAAAGTGTTGGCGTAAAGGATCTAAGAAGTTATGAAATCCATCGTCATCGTCATAGTAAGAACGTCCCCGATTCAGTATATCATGACGGCTTGATCGACGTGGGCCGGGATGATCCCAATCCCCATATCTTCGATATGAAGATTTTCTCGGGAGATCATCGCTATTCGTAGCACGACCTGACCGTCTCCTAACCCCTGCCCTATTTTGATGATTGTGCTATATTGAGAGTAAGCTTCTATAAACCTGCATGGATACGGCGAACTACTCACTGGCGTGTCTGTCGATGCAATCTTAATTCGCCTTCTGGTATCCCTGGGCGTATCTATTCCAAGTCCTTGCCTAACTGAGCCACCAACTTCATCTATAGTTATATTGGTGGTTTGAGCTGATTTATCGATAAATGATGCACTGCTGTCCGACTCGTAGCCTTCCCTCACTTCCTCCACTTCTTCGATTACAACTCTACCCTTAGAATCAATGATGCGTATCCTGGTAGGACTTGTAATAGGGGCTCGTGAGCTTTGCGCTTCCGGTGAGCTTGAAGTACTCTGTATTGAGAGAATACCCTGCCCCTGAGATCTACCTGACGAATTGTGTTCGTTGAATCTCACTGGTTTCCCCTCGGAAATTGTGAGAAGATTATCGTGTTTCTGTATTGATGGCTGCTCTCTGTTTCTTTGAGACTCAACATGTGTTGGTGATGAGATTGGAAGATTCATTTTCCCAGTCACATCATTGGATTCTAACTTTGATGGCGACTGAGTTTCATTATCGGCAGGAGCATTTTCTTCTCCATCACGTCTCCCCTTCCCTCTGCCATTGCCGTTTGCATCCTCCGTCGTCTTCAGTGCAGATACTCTTTCTTCCCCGTCTAAAAGACGTTCCAGGCTTTTGAGAACTGACATTATCTCTGGCTTTGAATAGCCACGGGGCGAAGTATCCTTTTCTTTTGACGAAGGCTCATCCGCCAGATCCCGTGTAGAAGATGCGACAGTCGTGAAGACCCTATTTTGGGAGGATCTTTCTTGGTGTTGCATTGGCTTTTCGGGGCCGAGAACCGTCTCCAGAGTCTGTCGGCTATCTGTCGGCAAATTTGGACTGGATGCGGCTTTGATCAAGAGCTGGTTGAGCTGCCCTTGCAGCCCGGATGCGTTTACTGGGTATTCAATTCTTCGCCTTTGATTTGGCAATACCTGAAGTGACCCTGGAGTCACCGAGTTCTCCGATCTGACTGTTCTGATGTCCCAGAGGGAAGCTTGCTCGTCCTCATATCCACTGCCGTGAAGAGTGCTGGTTTTTGAGTGGGTTCGTTGGAAGCGATATAAGGATCTCGGTCCGGGATGTAGGCTACTGTTCCGCCTTTGTACCAATGCCAGATTATCACCATCATTCAATGGGCGAGAAGAAGTGTATGTTGAACCACGATCATTCAAATCGTCTGGCGCTGGCTGATAGTCCAGCATCAATACTTCCTTCTTGCCTGAGTAACTCGATCCCCGGCCAATATGACCGCGATGGAGTGGATCTGGCCGCTTCTTCTCTATGAGCCTAAATACGTGCAATCGTGGCATCTTGGATTTCATGAATTCGATCCATTTCTCGCCTGTCACGATGCCATTTTCTTGATCAATTAACTCAAAGTTCAGGGGATTTTCAACCTTTCCTTGAACCATAACCATAGTGTACCTAAAGAAGTCAACCCAAGAAGTGTTTGATGGTACAAGAATGCGGTGGATGCGGTTGGATTGGTCAATAATTCGAACAATGATCGGTTGCTCAAGACCAGATGTTCGCTTCTCAACGACGCCACCAAGCAGATCGTCAGGAGGCTGATCAGACATGGTGATCAAGACTCTTGATCCGATCAAAAGGCACCACATTTGGCTGATGTATAAAACGTCGTCTCGTTGATTGCAGGCTGACATTTTCCGTATGACCTGATTCTTATCGCGGCCCATCACGACATCAAACCCATACAAGCTTTGAAGGAGAGTCTGAGGATGGTGCTCGCCATCTTCAGATGCGGCGTGAGTCTCAAAAGGCTTCATCTCCATATATGGCGAGGCAACAAATATGACTGGGTCGGTTTGCTGATGCTTGCCGGAAACTCGGCCGCCAAGGTGTTGAGGATGTGTACCGACAGCGCGCAAAACTGAGCCAGGCTCAATGTATGTACCATTTTCAGAGTCCCGAATAAATCTCTCCCCGACTGCGGCAACCAGCTTGACTGCAACCTCCCTATGGTTGTCATCAATCAATGGACAATTTCTAACAAGTTTCTAGATGGGTGTCAGTATTGGCCACCACTATACACAGACCGTAGGCCATACATCCAAAACCTTGAGACTCATCGTATGACGCTCGACATGGCTGAGAAACATGAGCCCCAGTATTCATTAAAACATGGCCAAGCCAATGCGAGTACTCACAGCCATCTGACAAGCACTGTTTCTGAATCCTCATCCTCCCTAGGGGGGCCGTTGGGACAGAACAGCACGACCTTTCCTTCTCCCATCTCATTGACAGAGTATTCTAATGCATGTATAGGCTGCAGATGCGTTATGCCTATTTCATTAAGAGTCTTCTTCTCCTCCCTCCAAACCTGCACTGGTGGTGAGGCCACGCCATCGCCAAGAATATACTTGTCAGCTGTCAGGGGGACGTTTATGGATAGGCCATCTCTTTCGGCTCTCTCAGCCATTGTGCCTGAATGAATTGCTTGATTGATCGACTCCGAGAAGTGATCCTCATCTGATTCCTGATCAGTCAAGGAGTCGTCACTGAAAGGCGATAACGATCGTGTTGTCTCATTCCCCTGCCGAGCTGGCGACAAGGTTCGTGGCGTTCCTTGTTTCGACTTTTCATCCTGGTGGTCTTCCTCTTCTTCGTTTGCTTCTATTTCATCCTCGTAATATGGCTGTCTGTACTGGTTTTCCGGGTGTCCATGTGAGCTGCTGAAGTAGTCATCGGGAGGCTCGTTCAAGGAGCCACTGAAGGCCTGATCTCGCAAACTGTCTCTCGACAAACGACGGGGAGGCGAGTTTTCCATATTGTCCTGGATTGTGTTTGTACGTCTTCTCTGGAAAGAATTATGCCCTTCTTGTGTACGGCAGGCATTTGAAAGTGGTGAATACAGGTTACGGCCAACAATGGCGGCAGACAGATCCTTAGCACCTCAGTAACACTGCCCCGACCGAAGGGTGGAGTGTACGGGGCTCTATATATATGCAGGAGGTACCTGGAAAGACCTAGTATTAAGTAAGAGGCCCAATAGATATCCCAGGACGTAATATCAATCGACCAATTATTATGCCATGTCGGTGTGGGATATGCTAGCGGGGACAACGCATGCACTGCAGGGTGTAAGCCTCGATTAAACATCTGGCTGCTACTTGTCTATCATATATGATATTTGCCTCGCCAACCACTGGGCTCCTATGCATATATGCCATTATTGGATGGTATAGCATTACCAATGCAGATGAGACAGTAATGCCGATTGGCCAATAGATTGGATATGGGGCCAAGAGGACATGCTACAGTCAAAATTGCACCAATCATAGCCTGTCTATCTGCATGGTCAAATAAGTCGTTGGGCTACAAGTAAGGGGTCGCATAAAGAGCTGTCAGAGTAACTTCTATACGAACCCACGGAGGCAACAGCTCAATTTCACTCAGCAAATGCAATCGAGCAATTCGGGATGAGTATGTGACAGTGATTGCATTCGATAACGAAGACTATATACAATGACAGCTAGCTGCCTCTTCTTAAATATGTACCATGTCCAACCCTTGGACACCAAGAAGCTTAACCTCCCAAAGCCGACCTGCGGCTAACTCCAATCTGATGAGCCTATCAAGGGTGATATAAAGTTCGAAAAGGTTGATGCAATGGTTGCTGAAGGTACTGAGTGACCCAAAGCATCATATCGAGCCCGAAGCATAGCTCCTATGAACCGGGATTTAGCACCAGGCCATCTCATCCGTCCGTCAATGACTCCTTTTGATGGGAGCCGGCATATAAGTTTCTTCTTAGAGAAACAAGGAAATGCCAAATGGACATTTTATTGCTTAGCAACCCTTCGGGCATCGGCAGTCGCTGGTAGCCCTGAAGCCCTGGCAGCATGTAGCAAACCTGCTCATATGGTTGCGAAGGAAGTGGGCAGGGCAATCATCGCCAACCATGTTCTCCTTGCCGCAGCATGCTCGAGTCCATTCAAAGGCGGGCTGTTCGTATTGTATGCATTTGCAGGCGTTTGCGGTGGAGAGAAGGGCTGCAAAGGCAATTGTGGCAATGCTGAACTTCATGTTGGCGGCGTTTGTGTGTGTAAGACGTTGTAAGACGTTGACTGGGGGGTTTCGAGGTAGCTGGGATCTCTAGGTCGAGAGTAGAATGGTTTGAAGAACGTTGATTGATGAGGAGTGAACTGATGAATATTTTGGCTACATGGTTCTCTGCCTACGTCTTTATACTTTCTATGAAACAATGTATAGTGGACATTGTGCTTGCTTGCACTTACACATCGTCGATAACTCTGCTATTACTTGCAACAGGAAGGTGTCTGAGCTTGTGTCAGTCTCTAAGCCAACGACGTGTTGGTGTAAATGGCTTGCATACGATCTAACAATAGGTGGGCCACAATAGAAGACGTTGGACCATATCGCACAACTAGGCCAAATGCGGCCATATATGAAGAGTTTGTTATGTATGCAAGTCACCTTCTGTACTCAGATAAGAATCCCATTTTTCTATCCAGTAAGATTTGCAGTATTCTTCCAAAGTGGTGATGTTTGTCAGATGGAAGTGGGATCACACCTCTCAGATCCGCGCATGTGACTATATGCATTGGAGAATCTCGGTTCCTATCGGTCCCTCTCGAACAACTCACCGGCCGATACATTAGCGTTCGGATGATGATGGTTAACAAACAATGACATTGTGTGTCACGTTGCTCTTCATGTTGGTGTTCCACACGGAAGAGCATTTCCCATCTGCCGGAGAAGGCAACTGCGCGAGTCATCAAGTCGACAACTGTGGTGCGAATCATTTACTCCTAGTCATGTACGATAAACCTCTTTCTGAATTGGTCCAAGTAATAACATATAGAATTTGCTGCTGTGTGGCCGTATATGGTAGGAACCCGAATTCCTCGGAACCAAACTCAGTCATGAACTCTTCTGTGGCATAAATTGGGCATCAAATTCGACGTCATGAAGCAAACAAATATCCAACCTTCTAAGTCTGGACAAGTTTGGCCCTGTGATTTATGGGTAGGAACATGTTCGTTTCCACTGGAATACTCCTGGATCACATGGCAATTAATGAACAAAAAAACAAAGACCGCAAGGAGATCTTTATACAAAAAATAGTTTAGCCATGATGTTTTCATTATATATTTGAAGCAAAAACAGGAGTAAAGGAATGAAAAATCATTACATTAATTTTATTAATCATACTGCATTCGGTTTTTATAATTTAAGATGAAATAAGCATCTTATCTTGGTATTGGCAAAGGATATTTCGTTTTGCGGTCCCTGTTTTTCGTGCGCCTGTCGCACAGATACCCCTGAGTGGTGTATGTCATTGCCCAGAAACCTCTTGCTACTCAAGTATGCCCTTTTCGTCTTTCACGATATCAACTCCAAGAGACTAGGTATAAAGTGACTTTCTGCACTTATACACCGCTCATAACGGCCTTTGAGGCACGTGGGCTACTGTTGGGTCATCCACATGGCATTAAACAGAACAAGTGGAGAGGAAAGGCCTTTCTAGACTTTACAAAGCGTCCAACAGCCCCCTTGATAAGAAACATGGCATTGGCGGTAAACACAATAACAGGCTGTTTTCTTCCATCTTGATCTTATTTCGAACGACGCATCAATTAGCATCCAGCTTAAGGTAACGTACTGTTAAAGTGCCAAATCGAGACCTATGCATTTCACATCTTCCAACTGTAGACTGTATCGCTAAAACTCGACATGGCTGAGGGGATGTTGAGGAGATGATAAACCAGGCTATATTTTTTGTAAGTGGATATGGTTGAGGAATCGGGATGTGGTAAACGTGTTGGCTGTTGGTTGACGATATCAGGCGGCTTCTGAGTCCTTGCTAACCAACACACACCAAGGTTCTATGCCATTCTTGTCGAATATATACCCCTGAAAGATAGGTCAGTATGAGATTTAGGCAATCCAACTTGGGAATGATGAATCGAGACGCAGCACATAACTGCAATCCAACACCCATGCCATACCTACTCCCTAGTAGCAGTTTACGTGCATGTAGCTGAGCCTGATTGCCGGACATGTGCGAATAAATTCATCAACTGGCCCTGGATAAATTAAAGGTCCGTCCCCTTCTACTTTTCTTTGGGTCTCTGCGAATACCACAATACTAAACATGTCTGGACTTATCGTTATCATTGCCCAGTAGCCTTGGCCAATGGTGATTCCACTCAACCCTCGTCAATGTAATAGTACGTACGCTACCCTATACAGGAGAGCGGCTTTCATTAAACAGCAACGTATCAATTATCAACATAACCGATTTATGGAGCAGATTTAGTATCTATCTTTATCTTTATTCTTTTCTGAGAGACTTATGAGAAGAATTGGGTTTCAGACGTTGTCCCCCCCGCTCAACAACTCATAACCTCGTTTGGACATCTGCAGCTCAAGTTCTCACCTTGATCTTGGCAAAACTGGATCGCCCATGTTTCTGACACACAAACTACCCACTTGTGGATGCAGCATGTGGTTCCTGATACAGAAATGCTACATACCTACGTCATGAACATCTGTGATCCATCATGTTGAAGTATTCCAATCACAAGATGTGGTGTTTTGTGTTTTCACATGCCACATGCCACAGCACACGCAGCATTGAAGATCGTCCAAACCTCTCGATAAAACTTGGTTGATGCGGAATCACCCGAACCCCTGTAGCGTGGACGGACAAGGTAGTACAACATTGTATGTATGTATTAGGTAGTACGGAGCGCCTGCGGCAGGTTCGGAACGAGGCCCTCAATCTCACAAAGCAACGAAGCTATAGCGCAGAACGTTGTTCCCGTCCACAGCCATGATTGGCTGCATTAAAGCTGAGACAGATTCTTGTCAGCGATGGATAAGACACCCACGATGCAGAAAAGGCTTAATTTATATTCTCCAGCTACGGCATGCTAAGCAGCGGGCATCCAATGGCGACTTACCAATAAGTTCTACTTGGAAAGGGTCAGGTTCAAAGAATAAAAACGGTTGCCTATCTGCTAAGTTACTCTCTAAGCTACAACCGGCGGCCCGTTGGGGGTTGGGGGGGAGGATTGGAAAGATTGGGAAGATTGAAAAAAGACCGCAAACCTCCACTCGTTGTGCCGAATACATGATAGCGTCAAAACTCCAAGTGAGGATGGATTTTTCCTCTTGGTCCAGACGCGCAGAGATACGCAGAGGCACGCAGAGACACGCAGATATAACCGGAGAAAAAGACGTCACCTTGTCGGATCCAAGCGGAGTAGCCGAATCCGGTACCTACTGTATGCCATGTGTGTTACAGTAAAGATCAGCTACGAATGGAGCCTCGCTGGAGACAAAACTATGGACACCATTGCGTCAATCTACGTTTGAACCTGTCGAGCCTGTGTTTTGATTGAACCCTACTGGAGGAACCATGAAGATCATCTTGGCGGAGTGGATGAGACAGGGCAACATTGGCCCAGTTTTGAAGGGGTCAAGGGGAAGAGGCGAAGGGGAAGGGGAAGGGGGAAAAAAAAACTCTTCCTATGAAAATCATATCCTGATGAAACCATAGCTGTATGAAGAAGAGATGGTCAAGATCAATCCGGAGAACTTGATGTCCAGTGGTTTTTTTTTTTCAACCGCCACAAGGCCGTCGGTATGTAACTGGACACCCCGTAGTTGAGATGGGATCCTCGAACTCCCCTCCCTCCCTCCACCAACCCCCACCTTCAGGTGGTGGGAAAAAAAGAGGCACAGAAAGGCACCAGAAACAAGAAGACTATCCATGGGCATGCATCTCCACAGAGCTCGTGCTTGCGATTTGCTATTCATCCATGAACTCCTATTTGCCGGTCCCTTGCCACCCCAGTAGTTTTTCAGTGGATGCTTCCCAAATTCCTCACTAAATGGAGCCACTTCAATCCACTGCAGAGCTAAGTAATGCTCCCTAATTTATGACATAACCCCTCAACAGAAAAAAAGCGTTGCCATCCGCGACTTACCTTATAACATCTTGTTGCTCCCTCCCTCCCTCCATCCTCCCATTCCCAATCCCATTCTTTTCTGCCCCCCCTCCTCCAATCTAGATTTGCAGGAGTCCCTTTTTCCCTTTACAAAACCTCTTACCGTAATAACCGTTTGAAATTGCTGCAAACATGGGTTACACAGAGGTTGATCAGTTGGCCATCAACACCATCCGCTTGCTCGCGGTATGTCTACCCCGCCATTGCCCCTCCATATCCAACCCCCGACGGCGATTTCTAGCCATTTGCTGTTCAAATGATTGAGGAATCATGGCATTTTAGGCAAATGAGACTGACGAGCATTGATATTATAGGTTGATGCCACCTTCAAGAGCAACTCGGGACACCCCGGTGCTCCCATGTAAGTACCTATAGACTTAGACCGACGACTCCGCTGAAGCCGGGAGCTAACAATGCGCCTGTAGGGGCATGGCTCCTGTTGCCCACGTTCTCTGGGACAAGTTCATGAAGTTCAACCCCAAGAACCCCAGCTGGTTGAACCGAGATCGATTCGTTCTCTCGTAAGTTGCGAAAGCCGTCATTTTCCTGAATCATCCGCAGCATCTAACCTGCTTGTCATTGTAGCAACGGACACGGCTGCATGCTTCAGTATGCCCTCCTCCACCTCTTCGGCTACGATCTCTCCATTGATGACCTCAAGGCCTTCCGAGTAAGCATTCATGAAATCAAATCAACCAAACTCAATCTAATCCCCCTGATTATAGACCGTCGACAGCATCACACCCGGCCACCCTGAGGCCCACGATACCCCCGGAATCGAGGTCACCACTGGCCCTCTTGGTCAGGGTATCAGCAACGCTGTTGGTCTGGCCATTGCCCAGGCCCACACCGCTGCTGTCTTCAACAAGCCCGGCTTTGACCTTGTCAACAACTACACATACTGCTTCCTCGGCGATGGCTGCTTGATGGAGGGTGTTTCTGGCGAAGCCTCTTCCCTGGCTGGTCACCTCCAGCTCGGCAACCTCATTGCTGTCTGGGATGACAACCACATCTCCATTGATGGTGACACCAACGTCGCCTTCACTGAGGATGTCGCTAAGCGATACGAAGCCTACGGCTGGCACGTCATCACCGTGGATAACGGTGACCACGACCTCCAGGCTATGGAGGATGCCATTAAGCAGGCCCAGCAGGTCAAGGACAAGCCCTCCCTGATCAAGCTCCGAACCACCATTGGTTTCGGTTCCCTCCAGCAGGGCACCCACGGTGTCCACGGCTCTCCCCTCAAGGCTGATGATATCAAGCAGCTCAAGGAGAAGTTCGGCTTCAACCCTGCAGAGAGCTTTGTTGTCCCCAAGCAGGTTCAGGAGCTTTACGGCAAGCACTCCACCGAGGGTGCTGCCCGTGAGGATGAGTGGAACAAGCTTTTCGCCAAGTACAAGGAGAGCTACCCCAAGGAACACGCCGACCTCACTCGACGATTGACCGGTGACCTTCCCGAGGGCTGGGAGAAGAGCCTCCCTGTCTACACTCCCTCCGACCCCGCAATTGCCAGCCGTAAGCTCTCCGAGACCGTTCTTAGCAAGATCGAGGAGGTTCTTCCCGAGCTCGTTGGTGGCTCTGCCGATTTGACCGGCTCCAACTTGACCCGTTGGAAGGGCGCCGTCGACTTCCAGCCCGAGTCTACCGGTCTTGGTGACTACTCTGGACGATACATCCGATATGGTGTCCGTGAGCATGGTATGGGTGCCATCATGAACGGTTTGGCCGCATACGGAACCATCCTGCCTTACTCTGGTACTTTCCTCAACTTCGTTTCCTACGCTGCTGGTGCCGTCCGTCTGTCCGCCCTGTCTCAGGTCCGTCTCATCTGGGTCGCCACCCACGACTCCATCGGTCTTGGCGAGGACGGTCCTACTCACCAGCCTATTGAGACTTTGGCTCACTTCCGTGCTCTTCCCAACGTCATGGTTTGGCGTCCTGCCGACGGTAACGAGACCAGCGCTGCTTACTACGTTGCCCTGACTTCCAAGCACACCCCCAGCATTGTTGCTCTGTCTCGTCAGAACTTGCCCCAGCTCGAGGGTTCTACCATTGAGCGAGCCTCCAAGGGTGGTTACGTCCTGCACGAGGTCGAGGGTGCCAACGTCACTCTTGTCTCCACCGGTTCCGAAGTTTCCATTTGCGTGGATGCTGCCAAGGAGCTCCAGGAGAAGCACAACATCAAGGCCCGTATCGTCTCCATTCCTTGCTTCGAGGTTTTCGACACTCAGTCCAAGGAGTACAGACTCTCTGTTCTCCCCGACGGCATCCCATCTTTGTCTGTTGAAGTCATGAGCACCATGGGCTGGGAGCGATACACTCACGAGCAGTTCGGTCTTAACCGCTTCGGTGCCTCTGGTGCCTACAAGGACGTCTACAAGGCAAGTTTCCGTCATCAATGTCCTTCATCATCATATATTAACAATTGCTACAGAAGTTCGAATTCACCCCCGAGGGCATTGCCAAGCGCGCCATTGCCACCATCGACTTCTGGAAGGATGTCCCCAACATCCGCTCCCCTATCAACCGTGCTTTCCAGCAAATCATCTAATTTTGAGTTACAATGTGTGGGATAAGAGAATAAAAGGGAAAATATGGAGTAGCGATGGATTCTGGGACATGTGATTTCAACGATGAGATGATTCAATTAAAAAAAATATTGATGAATAGTTGTCATTGTGCCAAATGCTAATTACCCGTCCATGTCCGTGACTTGATAATATGAATGCCCTGTACTCCACGCTCATGAACAATCCATTATGCTTTTCCTTCTCATACAAAGGCACCCGGATTCAGTCCTAGCGAGGCGAACCTATCGAGTGTACCGTGTGTACCGTGTGTAATATTCCTAGCGCGATTTCATCATGTCTCGTTGACTTTTTTTTTGCCTCTTTCTTTGTATGAGGCTTAGCTCGGTTTATATGTATGCGAATATCGACGACGCCTTTACTCTGGCGTATCGGTACCGTCTCCGCCTCGATCCATGCCTTGCGCGACCCACTCTTTTTGAAACTCTTTGCCAACTCTTTCTAGCCTTGCGGCCGCACGTCTTGCTTCCCTGGCTTCTTCGGATGAGCCTGCGACGACAACGCTAACGAGGGCTGGGGCTCCATCATCGAGTCGTCCGTCGTCGTCCTTGCCGGGCTCTGGATCTGAACTAGCGCTGCTGCCACCACCAGACTCGCGAGGATCGAGGAAAGATTGCAGGACGATGGCGCCGGAGTCTGGGTATTCGACCATGATGCGCTGGGGCTTGCCGAGATTCGCTCGCTGGACGGCGGTTTGAGAGGTGATGGCGCTGGATGTGAGAGATGTGAGGGATTCGAGGTGGGTGCGCGAAGAGGAGGAAGTGATTAAAGGGGTGAGAGTAAGGTCCGTAAGGTGGAGGGAGAGATTTGGATGTTGAGAAGGTAGACTGGTCATGATGGCCAAGGGAAGAAGACGATGAGAAGTAAATGATGGTGTCGGCCCTCTTGTAGATGTGTCAGAGTTCTTGAGATAGCAATTGAAACCTTTCAAGCTGGTGTTTGAAGATATGAAGAGAGGAATTAAACGAAGGGTATATAGAAGGAAGAAGCGTAATAAATAAAAGAAAATATTAAGAGAAAGAAGAAGGGGGGGTTGGAAGGGTGTTATAAGATGGGGAATTTGGAGAGAAGAGCATGGGATTGCATTTTGATCTTCAAACAAAGTACCCAGGTAGAGAGAGGTCAGGTTTCGATAGGGAAGGAAAATGGGGTAAGCTTCAGCGGCGGGTCCTTGATGGGGGGGGAGAGAGACCCCGCTGAAGCTCCCCCTCACCCCGCCCTTTTTGGGGCCCTTTTAGGTGCAGGTTTGCCCTGCTGGCGCGAGCGGTGGGGGGGGAAGGGAGACACCACCTGGCGATTGAGTTGTAACGGTTGATAACTGGGGGGGAGGAGGGTTAGCCGCAGCTGGGTTGCAGACCGCAAATCTATTGTTACTGATAGGGATGATAGGGAATAAAAAAAAAAAAAAAAGGGAAAATGTATTATCTTTGGCATGAATTGCAAAAAAGATTTTTTTTTAAAAAAAAATAGAAAATAATTACACTGTGAAATTGATTCCAATGCGCCATTTCCACCAAGTTTCTATCATATTTGATGGTGGCCCCCCCCCCCCCCCCCAAAAAAAAAAGGACCAGACTGAAGGAGTAACAGTACCTCGCCAATTTTGGGGTTGGTAGGCGCTGAACGCTGCAAGGAACGACGTCACGATATCGATCGATGGCAATCGTAAAGAGAAGGTCGCTAAAAGCCCAACCAAGCGCCCTTTTTTTTCTCTCTCTAAAATGTCGCGTTTTCCTCTCTTCGTGTCACGGACCCAGTGACTACTAAACGAGAGCTGGGCTATAGTACCAAAGAAGAATGCTACCGAGGGTATCTTTTTTTATCAAGCGATACTACCTGAGGAAAGCAAAAGATAGCGATTTTCACTTGTTCCAAGGCAAGTCTTCTCTATTTTTGGCAAGGGGGAGGGCGGCTTTGTTGGCTCCGCGGATCTGGTGGGCGGTTAACCATGGTGGAAGGGGAAAAAAAGAGGTCTTGGACGACCTTTTCTTGTCTAACAGAGAGACATGCATTTCAGGTCTGCAAGTTGGTTTTTGAGGCTACTGACCGTTTTTGTCATGGCGGGCCAAGCAAGTTTGTCGAATCAAGATGGACGAGCTGGACAACAAGAGTACTATAATTGCTACTGGTCGCATCCACACCTTCTCCGTTTCCAGAAATTCATATAAAATCTTATTGATATCTAGCATATTTCCCAGATATTATTGATCTTACGAGGCCATCTCCAAGCATTGAATATTTCCCGGTCAGCATGGTAAATGCATATCTTGAAGCTGCTGACCTGATTCAGTCAGAAAAAAACACATTCCTCTCTCAAAGAAGAAGTGATTAACCCAATATCAGCAAAAAAGGAGCTGAAACTATAATTGAACCCATGTAGTGGCAACCCTTCGATTTCTCAAGCCATCTTCATCCGACGGCGTTGTCCCTTTTTTTTGCTCGAATCGAGCTTTGTGCATTTTTTAGCATGCCCGCTTTTCCACTCTTGTTGTGAGATGCCCTCGTGTTGGAGTGGAATGTCTCATACTGCAGCTGAACATGTTGTGAGGCATTGCTGAGACTACCTGATCGTTGCCTTTGCCTCTTTTCAATATTTCGAGAATTCTTCCTGCTGATGATGACTACGCATACATAGCCCCAAAGTAAACAATCAATTGAAGACGTCCAATTCCTTTTTCCGAATCTCCGAACCGCCAGCCATTAAATTGCATTTAATCTTGTAGCAGCACTCAATTGCCTCAATGGGCCGGCCTGCATGGCACTATCCCAGAAGCCACTACATACGGAATGGATGATTCTCCGTATTCCGAGCTTATGTAATGCCACTTGGTGCCAGAGTGTACTCCGTAGCAAAACCTTACACCAACCAGGCGCCGGCTCTAGTCAACCAGCAGCACCTTAACCACCACAACACCAACTTTCCACACATTCCCATCAACGCCGACCATCGACGAGTCATCACCGACGACTTCTTCCATTTCCTCCGCACAGCCGACTCCCGCAGCTTCTCTTCAGCTACAAGCTCCCGCCTCCTCTTTTCCATTCCTTACATACACAACCCACAGCCGACAAAATGTCTACCGAACTTTGGTACGTCAGCGCGTTTGCCCCCTTAGCGTTCCTCCCTTGGGAGCTCAGCAAAGCATCAATTCGAGCTCCAAACATCATCGCAAACTCCCCCGATCCGTCCCTCATTGCCATTATCATCCATTTTTGAGGGGTTGAAGCTAACTGTATAATGTATTTAGCCCCGTCTACGCGGTTAGTTTTGTCCCTACCCAACGACGTCACCGAAATTACCCGCTTTGGGCGGTATAAACATTGAAAATATGGGCATATATATATATATATATATATCAAGATAGGCGAAGCTAACTGTTTTCTAATAGCCCTTCTTTGGTGCCATGGGCTGCACCTGCGCCATTGTCTTCACCTGCTTGGGTGCCTCATATGGTACCGCCAAGTCTGGTGTCGGTATTGCCGCCATGGGTGTCCTCCGCCCTGATCTCATCGTCAAGAGTGAGCGAGCCATTTCATCTCCATTCCCCGTGATCCATTGCTAATCGCATCCAGACATTGTCCCCGTTATTATGGCTGGTATCATTGGTATCTACGGTCTCGTCGTTTCCGTCTTGATTTCAGATGGCTTGACACAGCAGCTCCCTCTCTACACCGGTTTCATTCAGTTCGGTGCTGGTCTCTCCGTCGGCCTTGCTGGTCTTGCTGCTGGTTTCGCCATTGGTATTGTTGGTGATGCTGGTGTCCGTGGAACTGCTCAACAACCTCGTCTCTTCGTCGGAATGATTTTGATTCTCATTTTCGCCGAAGTCTTGGGTAAGTTGGCTTAAATCTCAGGGAAAATTGAAAGTGGGAGCTAACCAATATTCAGGTCTGTACGGTCTTATTGTTGCTCTGCTCATGAACTCAAAGGCCACCCAGGACGTCTCCTGCCAATAAATTCAATGACGACGCAGTTGCTCGGGAAATGGCTTGACAATTTGTATCACATGCAGTAGTCATTGCCCCGTGCATACATGAACATGAATCTGGGCAGCACGACTATAATTAACGCCCAGAATTATATGGAAACGCTGGATGGAGCTTATGTTGGGATGGCGAATCATGATTTCATCCATGACACGGGCCTGGTAATCACATGGAAGGGTGGCAGTATATGTACACTAGTGATAAGATTCGTTTGGTCTTGAGAGATGTTCATCATAGACGGTGAAGGAGTGAAGAATCTAGTGTAAGGGGTTGTTTCAATTTATCTCTCATTGTCTATACCTTGCGCAATCTTGCGACTATCCTGATTTTCCACGGGCTGAAATCTCCAGGTCAGCATAGTAACGGGTATTTTACTCTTCAATTTGCAATAGCCAAGCAGGCCCGTTGGCAATTCAAGGGATCTACGCACGAGAATATCACTTTTGATATACAGGCGACTAACTCGAATGCCATACTGAAGGCAACGTCTTGGCCCATGGAGTATAATCCCAGGAGCCAAAATATCGTGATCCAGAAGTAGGGAGGTATGATATATTTTAACCTTGGGGTATAATATTGGATCGGAGAGATGAATGCTGAACCTCCCCCGGTAGCCCTCGAAGAGCGATTGTGTGACGACACTGAGAAGCCGTTTATGCCGTGGCACTGTGTATCCAACTGGATGGCAACATATCATAAATGCACGGCTGATATGAATTGCTAGGTCTACGCTTCTGAAGGCAGGCTCAAGGTCTGTGTGATGTTGCATGCCAAGATAGGCAATGTGTAGGCGTGGCTTTTGGTTGATGAATGGTCTCTTCTGTCGCACAGGTAACGCGTGAAAAATAAGGTATCGGGTTGGCTCAATAGGCGGTAGCACCCATGATTCTCGACGTCTTCAAAATCATCTTTCATGCCGGTTTGGTCATGTATGGCCAGCAGAGAAAAAGGTGTCTTCTTTAATTAAGACAACGTCCGAGTTTTCTTGCAACGTCTGAATGCTGGCTTCTGTGGACAAGTCAATAGATCTATATGCAAGCAGCATCATTATCGAGGGAACAGCTGAACAGAACCATGCGCTATCTAGAAACACAGATAGACATAGGATGACAATGGCCGGTTCTTGGCGACAATTTCGCTCATAGTCAACTCTGGGATATTTCCGCGTAGTGTTATTCTGTGACCTGTCTGGCGATCATACCTCCAGTCACCAGGGCAGCGTTTCGCTAACACACCGAAGTTTGCGGGTTAGACATTGCATCAAGAGGCTTTGGTCATGGATGTGCAAGTGTGTCGCTGAGTGTTGCTCTTGGTATCACATAAATTTCTAACCCTAGAGTGACATCCGATCTTTCATAGGACTCTAAGCGGCTGGGCAGTAGAGGTATATCTTAATATTTAATTAGAACACGCCGTATTAGGCGCGATACCTCAGGGGGGAGGTGAAAAGGAAGGGAGGGGGTCTTCTCTCCGTTGAAGTAGGTAGGTAAGAGATGGGTGGGGTGGTTGATCCTCAGGTTAGGTGCCAAGTCAGCCCGCACTGGATGTTTCTTCAACCCCCGCATATCACCCAGGGCTGTCCAAATCACTAATCTATGTTCTTCCTTTTGAGGATTGAAGGAAGATAGCAATGCAAATCACATATATTTGATTACCGACGTATTCGCGCTCTCCTATGCAGTAATCACATTTCCTCTCTTGGAACACAGCCTGTAGCCATGAGTGTCGATAGGCCTTCTCGACGAGATGAGTTCGAAATTGCGATAGTCTGTGCATTACCATTGGAGTATAACGCCATTGCTCTGGGCTTTGATGAATTCTGGGACGAGGATGGCGACATGTACGGGAGAGCAGAGGGGGATATGAACACCTATCTTACTGGGCGCATCGGAAAACATAATACTGTCCTAGCACTATTCCCTCAACCAGGAAAGGCAAATGCAGCTGGTGCATCGGCCAGTCTCCGTTCAAGCTTCGCCAAGCTGCGCCTGGTGCTCTTGGTTGGTATCTGTGCCGGAGTGCCTCATGTCAAGACTGCTGATAGCGACGCCGAGATATTGCTGGGTGATGTTATCGTCAGCAGGACTATTGTTCAGTACGACCTAGGCAAGATGTATCCAGATAGATTTGTACGCAAGGATACCATCGAGCATAACATAGCCAGAGCAGACAAGAATATCTGGAACATGCTCATCCTATTCGAAACGGACATCGGCATAGATCGACTTCAGCGAAGAACAGCTCTGCTACTCAAACAACTCCAGTCTAAGGCTAATGAAACAATACCAGGACGTGGAAGAAGGTATATCTATCCTGGCGTGAAAGAAGATAAGCTATTTGCAGCAAACTACAGGCATAAACATCACGGCCCAACCACATGTATCTGCCGCGACTGCCATGCGAAATCTGACCCCGTTTGCGACGACGCACTCACGTCCTTTTGCGGTGAACTCGGATGCGAGGAGGCATACTTGGTGTCCCGTGATCGACTGCGGCTCAAACAACAAGTATTGCAAGATACGGGCGATGCGTGTCAAGATCCAGTTATTCATTTCGGTCCGACTGGCTCAGGCGATTCGGTGGTCAAATCCGGAGAGGACCGGGATAGAATAGCAAAGCAGGAAGGCATCATAGCATTCGAGATGGAGGCAGCCGGGATATGGGGGGAGTTGCCTTGCCTTGTCGTGAAAGGAGTGAGTGACTATGGTGACAGTCACAAGGACAAGAGATGGCAGAACTTTGCTGCAGCGACAGCGACGTGTGCGGCGAAAGCAATTCTCGAACGTTACACGGGGACAGACAAGAAAGCCGATGGTATGTGATTCGTTTTTGCTTTTATCTTTATACAATATTTGGGAAACGGTGTGCTAACTAATAATTAACATTCTAGAGCAACGCAATTTATCCATCATTGACAACATCGTATCCCAAGACTCCGAACAGATTAACGACATATATAGTCCGAGAGCGAATACAACAGCCCAAATATCTAATAACAAATCCGATGGGGGAAGCACACAATGGAATTTCGTGAGAACATGAGATTATAATAGGGGAAGATGATCGAGTGTATCTGTAAGAAGGGACAGTGTTAGACATGGGTGCATGCAGGCAGGAAGCGAGGGTATGGTTTGGCGTTACCTTTTGCATCAGTAGGTAAATCTTCTGCGATTGATGTCTTCGTTCAGGGAAAGCCCTTTAGTAGGAGGACGAGGACGAGGGAAAGGAGGAGGAGTTGGAGGAGAGAGGTCGTTGACTGGTCCGCAGGGCCAGGCATAATGATGTATTGGTTCAATTGCCTGACACCATTTCCGCTTGCTTTATTGTACGAGATGTTTATCGTCTGTCCGGCGATCTGGTTTGTTTGCTCTCCTTGAAAGGCATTGTGGCTACTGAAACCCGGGGGGGAGTTCCCCCTTGCATTGCTGGGTTGGCGGGCGGGCATGTCAGATGTGACTGGATGATTTGGAGGGTGTGACGGCTTCTGAGTAGAATCGCTGATGTCGTACGCAGAGTGTTCTTTTCTGGACAGAATTCCCTTCAACGCATTGGATGCTAAAGATAACTTGTCAGACACTCGTGTGAAGAATTACTTAGAATGTATAATGCCCTTCCTCCTTCTGTGTAGCGTGGACTACTTACATTTCTTAGCCGAATAGCGAGGCATCTAGGGTGACAGTTACAAAGCTTTGAATGAGCTATCACCAGATACGGGTTGTTGTCTTGATAGTTTAAGTTGAGAAGAAGGAGCTTGATGCTAGGGTCATGGTCAAAGTTTAAATACTTCTATGTGATAACTATATATGAATTCCAACTCCTATCCAGGCACATATATAAGCCACAGCTATTGTGTGTGAAGAGATTCCCATGGAGTAATACGAGGCTAAACTGAGGAGGAAATGTATCTTGAATTGTGCAGAGTTACAACGGGCCCCAACTCCGGCCGCTACATGGGCTCCATATACATGCTCCAAATGCCGGGACGCATGCAAACGTGTAGCTTATGCCACGCCATGCGTATAACACACACACACACACACACTTCCGCCAACTCGCCACCGCTCCTCTAAAAGGGCATAGTTATAGCGCTAAGCCCATTACAGCCTGAAGGCAAACTTGTACAATAGCCAGGCTGGCGCTGCATTTCTTCGCCTGCATAACGAGTACATACCTTGCGGCATTTGACGTCGAGAGAGCGGTAAGGGTGGTGGAATCCAACTGACCAACCAGCTACTTCTTTCTGCTTTCTGTTTCTTTTTATTGGCTAGGTCAATAGAGCTGGGGTGCTCCATGGCTAATCCAACCACCATCATTCTCTAACCATCCCGCCAATGAAAAAGCACCGCTGCTCATCACAGACAAATTTATATGGCCAAACGTGATATCCCAACTCCGATGACTGGAGCCGCCCGTTTGCGCCTCACAAAAAAGCACAGACTCTGCCCCTCACCAGTGGTTCGCTCATTGGTTCCTTTTCAGCCACACCCAAAACAAACATTCAAAGATGGGCGTGTGCATTTAGCACTTTGGATGATCTCATGAGCAAAGTCGCAGGCACAGGCGCAAGCGCAGCCAATTCTTCTGGCTTCAAGGACCCCTAAAACTTTTAGGTTCAACAGAAAAATCATCTCGCCCTAGTTATTATTATTGGAATAGGAACGCACTATGGGACTGCCTGGGCTCTATTGCAGTCAAACAAACACATAAAGAAACAGTTCTGAAGTGTCTTAGTGAGCGATCGAATAAAATGGCACATGGAGATCTCTAGATTTTCAGAGAATTAACCTTACAATGACATCAAAACCTTCAGGGGCTTGCTTACTCGTATATCTCACATTCCTAGTATTCATATATTTCGCGAATCAACCAATTAGAATTCGTACACTTAACCTAAACATTACGGCACTCCAGTAGCACCTCTCTTCATTTCGACTCAACCATATTTTCTCCCCATCCCATGATGATTCTTCATTGACCTTGTGAATAACGATCCTAGTTTTCCCTTCCCAGACCCCCGACCCTTTTTGAGATCAACTAATATGTACGGGAGAAAAGGAAGCAACTCTCTCAAGTCTGAAAAGTTGAGTTGGCATCTAAATAATTGCCCTCCATCTGTTTAGAGTACGTACTGGAAAAAAGGTTAGTATCAAGTATAACCGATTGGTGTGATGGAGTAAACTTACAGGAATGAAGAGGTAAGGAACCCGCCTCTCATACTCCAACCAGGCATCACCGTACTTCTTGCGGCATCGGTGAATGTCTCGAGAAGCACGGTGGGCAATCATACAGACGAAGAAAACCGGGTAGAACCAAGGGAAGGGGCTTCTATTGGCAAAATATTAGTATATGCGCTTGGGCAATATTCCTACTCGAACTTACTCATAACCAGTAATAAGGGCCCATGAAACAGCAAACCAAACATCGGCAGTGTAGTGGATCTTGCGGGCAAGACCATACCAACCGTCAATGAGAATGGTGCCCTGAGGAGTTTGGATGGTCTTGGGGTTCTTAACAGTCTGCCATGGGACCTGAGGGAAGGTATTGCGCCAGACAACCTGGCCCTTCTCCATAGCACGGAAGCGGTTCTTCTGGCTGTTGCAGCTATCCCAGACCCAATACCAGAAGAGATAGGCACCGTAAAAGGCCACCAGTGCGGCACGGTTCCAGCGGTAGGTGGAGGGGTCGTGGTTGGCAAGGTAGATGGTGCAGTGGCAGTAAGAAAGAGGAACACCGGCCAAGTTCCAGAAAATGAGCATGAAACCCCATTTTTCATAGTACATGTCCCTGGATTGAGTTAGCAAACAATGAATGATCAAATATTGCGCATTTGTCTTACCAGGTAGGAACAATAAGCTCTTCACCCTTGGCGCAGGCATTGGCATAGAGGAAATGTGCCATGACAAGGAACCAGACCTCGCCAGAAACGTAACCGTACTGTTCGTATTGACGAGCGGCGGCACCCAAGCTAAGAATGAGAAGGATGTACCAGGGCATGCGGACCTCAAAGAACATCTTGAAGTCAAGGATGCCAAACATACGGGGGTTAAGCTCAGCTCCCATGAAAAAGTCATAAACAAAGTGACCAGTCATGCGATGCTGCTTGCCTCTCCAGAGAGCCGAGTAGTATGCGACAACACTGACAATGAATCCACTGAAGATGGCAACCGATAGGAGAGGGCCAAACTCGTCAATGGCGGTTTGGAGAGGCCAAATACCAGAGAAATGCAGACCGGCGAGAGCAGCCAGAGTGGTGTACAAGCTCACATAGGCATTGCAGAAGTAACGGAGTTGCTTGCCCCCCTCATGAGGCAAGGGCTTGCCGTAGGCCCAGACACCAGGAAGCAGACAGTAGAACGCACCCATAACAACGAGGTATGACCAGTACCAGATCCAGGCCTTGGCATGGGGAAATGCGCCTGTGTAGACGAGGTTGAAAAGGTGGGAGGCAAAGTCGCTCCATGTTTGGCCAGGAGTGCGGTATGGGAACTTGCCATCATAGTACGTAGCACCAACCCACATGTACCACATAAGAATGGGGAAGAAGAGCATCATGGATCCCGAGCCCAAAGAGCCTCCAAACTCGAACTCGCCAGAGTAGTCAATCTTGGGATCCTGGCCAGGTCTCCAACCGTCAATCAACTGTGGTTCCGCTGCAGATTTCTCGGTGGTAGTGGCCTTCTGCGTGGATGGCGCAACATTTGACACCCCATTGATGACCTTGTGTGTATTGCTGTCGCCATTGGTAGCGGGCTTGACGTCCGTCTCGTCGTCTAAGTTCTCGGTAAACTTGGCGGTACGGCGACGAGGAGTTCTACCGCGGTTTGAGATGGACTCGGCGGCAGAGGCTGAATCGGTTTCGACATCCGAGGCCTCGGGATGAAGCGAGCCTTGACGGCGGCGAGACGACCGCCGCACTGCTGAGGGTGTTTCAATCATACCGTCGAAGAGTTCCTTCTTCCTAATGAACAGAGGGCATCAGCATAAAAATATCTTGGAAAGAGAGTAAACAGCAAGTATGTATAAACGGAGAGGGGCCAATGGATTGGCCGACACGCGCACGTACTCTGCAAACGGTGACAAGGTTCATCTACTTACTTGGGAGTCTGCCGTAGCGAATATCTCGACGACATGTTGGTTAATGTATCCCCAGCAGGGAGATGGACCGCTTTATACTCGTTCACTAAGCGATGATAAACGAGAGAAAAGAGAGGGAGGAAGCCAGAATAGTGCTAGCACATTTGTGTGCAGCGATTGAAACGACCGGGATAGAGATGCTTAAGCCCACGAGCCACAATTATTCCGCGTACTGATAAAGCGGTGGAAGCACATGTAAGGTCCTTAGTAGATGGAGTTGTTATTATTATGCGAGAAGAAGCAAAGCGGCTGGTCGCGAGCCTCTGAGCTTTTCTGGTAACCGTGGTGTTACGCCATTGGGCGCGCCAGGGGAGGTGGGATTGTTGACCCTGGCAGGGGGTGCCAATGTATTTTTACTAGGGAATAGGCATCAATTGGTACTTTCTCAGCGCAATTAGAGAGCTCCAGGCTGGGTATAGACAGGGACAAGATCTGCTGCTAATTTAACGGGGCATCATTTATTACTATCTATACGCGTATCATTAACATTAAAATATCGATTACTCCGTAGAAATACAAGTAATTTTGTGTCGATTTCCAAGCATTGGAATAGCGTATTCGTAATCTTGATCGTATGCACATATGTCTTGGATGGAGTGGTGATGGTTACCTATCTAGTATGTATGCGAGGTGACGGCTTACCATAGACTGTAGACTATGGAGTGCAGAGTACTATATCTTCAGATAGCTGCCCATTGATAAAGCATGCTTGATTGCCTGCTTCTTGTCCCGTTGAGCTCTCTGCACTGCAGCATTGCTTCACGAGTGTCACACCGGGTATTATTTATTAAAAGGCCAATGGGGGTAGGTCTTCAGGTTAATCCGTGAATGACTTGACCGGGAGCTTGGTGGCGGCACTGCATGCATGCATCGGTTGCTCGGATGATGCAGCAGCAGCATCAGCAGAAGACCCTTCATATATCCTGCGTGTAGTTTCTACGGAATTTACCTGCTTCAGTCTTGGTGACTTATCATCATCAGCCTTTACTGCAAGGTTTCTTCCTCAGGTACGAGTACTGCCCGTTGTTCGTCCCCCAGAGCAATTTTCGGGCCTGGCGACATCCATAGAAAAAATAAGGGGGTTTCCGTTAGCTTTGAACCCATACTTTGAGCTAAAAAGCCAATACTTTACGAATGGATGGATCACATTTCACTCCAACAAAAAAAAACACACCCCTGTCATCATCTTTCTCGCAGAGCAGCGCAGCAGTTGGTTAGGTCAGTGCTGGTCATTTGCCCATCCCACTCTGGTCACTCTTGTCGCTGTTGTCACCCTTTACAACTTGTAACTCTGAACCTTGGAAGCCTGCAAGCATAGCAACTTCCTTCATCCAGTCGCTCCCCCACGTGAAATAAACCTGGTTGAGTATTTGTTTAAAGCTCTGCTCTTCGCAATCTCAACATCACATGCCCCTTTTGACTGACTGGCAGACGACTCACTCTCCCTACCTACTACAGCTGTCCACCTGCAGCTTGTCTGTCTATCAAAGATAACGTCACTGTGGAATCATTCACACTCTTCTCTCTCCGTTGCGATCCCTGGGCCTGTCGCGTGCAGCGCTGCTTAGTTCTAGACGATCATTATCCTATATCTATCTTTTTTTTTTTTTTTTTTGCGACTACACCGGAGATAATCTAGGTTGCGCCTATAGTGATATTTCACCTTGCTCCGAAATTGAATCTCTGTCATGCCCGCATGTTGTTGAATTCCTGATTTAGGATAGCCTACACTTGCTTAACCCTCGCCCGCGGTGAGCTTGACAGTTCTCAGACTCGTCTACGAATCCTCGCATCCTACTTCCATATATTATGGCCAACAACGACGAATCTGTTTCACCATTCAGCGGGACTCCTCGCTCATCCTACCCAGGAAAACCCGAATTAGAAAAAGCCGACCCCTTCAACCTACTTCCGCTGGCGGATCTGCTACCTCCTCCCCTAATCACATCCAACCGGCAAATAGTCGATAGCCCATCTAGAACGGGGAGCCCAGCTTCGAACCCGGACGAACATCGAGCGAATAAAGATACAGCTTCCACCAATGGCGATCATGAGGTACAGGATAGTACTCAAGTAAACGGGGGAAGAAGTGTGCAGTTTGCCCCGTCCGATGCTCTAGACTCTCCGATTGCACCCATGGGACAAGATGAACCAGACACACCAGGCAAGTCGCGAAGTGCGGCTTTCATGTCAAAGCTCAAGGCTTTTACAGCTAGCTCCGGTACACAAACGCCAAGATCACCTCATCCAGCTTCTGATGCGGGCATCCAATCCATTACGAATTCGCCTACAGCACAGAGAGGATCAAACCGGCTTCTGGATACACATTCTGCAGACCAGTCCGATGCGGATGCGGACGTTGAAACTGCCGACGAGGCCGCCATTCCTGGACAAGGTGCAGTGAAGAAGAAAAAGAGAAAGATTCGGCGATTCAAAAAGGGTCACGGATCCCATGCTTCTATATCAGCCCGTCTCCCTCCCGACCTGGAGGCTATACATACCCGCTTGCTGAGACGTCGTGCGAGCATGCCCGATACAACCGAGCATGATCATGCTGCTTCTGATGGGGAAATAAGAGATAGACCTAGGCGGCGAACTTTTCGCAGGGGCCACTCCTTGATGAACATTGCAATGGGCACAGATGGCGAGAATCTTGATGAATTGGAGGACTCCGCAGTGGTTGGCAGGCGTACAGGCCACCTACGTCGCCTTACAGTATTTGGCGGTGGCGGTGTATCGGACGGTGATGCACTTACACCTAAAAGATCATTTTTCAACTCTGAACGTGCATCAACATACGGTGTTCAGAAATGGAAGCAAGTAAAAAGTACCCTTAAGCTTCTTAGACAGAAGAAAGAAGATCGATTTGATTATTATAAATCCGCGGAACTGATGGCCGAGCTAAGAGCTGGTGCCCCAGCGGTCCTCATGCTGGCCAGCATGATCCAAAGGGACGAACACGGCAATAAACGAATCCCAGTTCTCTTGGAGCAGTTAAAACTGAGAATCAAGGACAGTTCTCCGATGCCAGATGACGATAAGGAGCGCCACTGGATATTTACGATTGAATTGGAATATGGAAGTGGCCCTAGCCGAATGAACTGGACAGTTATCCGAACCATCAGAGATATCTATAACCTGCATTTTAGATACAAGTTTGCTATAGGCAACGAAAAGTACATGCTTGGTCGTCTCGAGCTTGGAGCCCGCCTCAAACAGCCTAAATTCCCATACTCGGCTTTCCCCTACTTGCGTGGCGCTCGAGACAAGGGAGATGACAGTGACGAAGAGGACCAGGCCAGCGTCCGTGGTGAGGAGACCGCTGGCGAAGGAGTGATCCCCGAAGATGTAGCGGAAGGCATCCTAAGTGGTGGCGAGGAACCGCCTCATCCAAATAGGAAAAAGTCTCGCAGCAACTTTTTGGGGATGCGTCGACGCTCGACCGGTATTACCGACCCAGGAGAGGCGTCATTTACGGAGAGTCAGATCAATGCTGCCCTGGACAAGGAAGCCAAGAGACAGCGCTACATCGACAAGCAAAGGCGTATCTTGGAGAAATATCTGTCAGAGATGATTCGATGGTTGATGTTCAGAGCCGACAGCAATCGGCTCTGTCGATTCCTCGAACTGTCTGCCCTAGGTGTTCGACTTGCTGCCGAGGGTAGCTATCATGGCAAAGAGGGTTATCTCCACATCCAGTCATCTAAAGGCCTTGATTTCCGCCGGGTATTGACCCCTGCCAAAGTCATTGCTCGTCATAGCCGCAAATGGTTCCTCGTCAGGCAGAGCTATATAGTCTGTGTCGAGTCGCCGGAGAACATGAATATTTATGATGTTTATCTCGTAGATGAACATTTCGGTATTGTTTCCAAGAAAAATAAGCGAAAGAAGATCAGTGCCAAGGATAAACAAGCGGAAGTTGATCTGGCCATGGAAACACCCCAGGCAAAACATCATACTCTGACAGTGCGCACGTCGGAGCGTAAGGTGCGCCTGTTCTCGCGCTATCAGTCCGTTATGAGACAGTTTGAAGATTCCATTAGTGAGATGCTCAGACAGACGCCATGGTACCAGGAGAAACGCTTTGATAGCTTTGCCCCGGTCCGTCAGGGCGTCTTTGCACAATGGCTGGTTGATGGTCGAGATTATATGTGGAATGTATCACGAGCTATCAACATGGCTCGAGATGTCATCTACATCCATGACTGGTGGCTAAGCCCCGAGTTATACATGCGTCGCCCAGCCGCTATCAGTCAGAAATGGCGCCTCGACAGGCTCCTTCAGAAGAAAGCGAGAGAGGGTGTCAAGATTTTCGTCATCATCTACCGCAACGTCGAAGCCGCTGTTCCGATTGACTCGGAATATACTAAATTCTCCCTCCTTAACCTTCACCCGAATATCTTTGTTCAACGATCACCGAACCAGTTCAAGAAGAACCAGTTCTTCTTTGCTCATCATGAAAAGATTTGTATTGTAGATCACGACGTGGCGTTTGTTGGTGGTATTGATTTATGTTTTGGGCGATGGGACAGTCCACAGCATCCTATTGTTGACGACAAACCAACTGGCTTCGAACCCTCTGAAACACCTAAAGATGCCGAACATTGCCAGCTGTTCCCAGGCAAGGACTATTCAAACCCCAGAGTGCAAGATTTTTTCAGATTGAATGAGCCGTATGAAGAAATGTATGATCGAAGCAAGGTTCCTAGAATGCCGTGGCATGATGTGGCAATGCAGGTCGTTGGTCAGCCCGCACGGGATCTGACCCGACATTTTGTTCAACGATGGAACTACTTGCGCCGGGGGAGGAAGCCAACTAGACCCTTGCCATTCCTGTTACCGCCTCCTGATGCAAAGTTTGAAGATTTGGAAGCCCTTGGACTGACCGGTACATGTGAAGTGCAAATTCTGAGATCTGCAAGCAACTGGTCACTGGGTATTGAGCACACTGAGCACAGTATTCAGACAGCCTATGTCAAGATGATTGAAAATTCAGACCATTTTGTCTACATGGAGAACCAATTTTTCATCACCAGTACAGAGGCGTATGGCACCAAGATTGTCAACCGCATTGGTGATGCTTTGGTCGAACGCATAGTTCGTGCGCATCAGAAAGGCGAGGACTGGCGATGCGTCATTGTCATCCCTCTAATGCCAGGTTTTCAAAATACTGTTGATGAGCAAGAGGGAACCAGTGTCAGATTGATTGTAATGTGCCAGTATCGAAGTATCTGCCGCGGAGAGCATTCGATATTTGGCCGTCTCCGCGCGGCGGGTATTGAACCGGAGGACTACATTAGCTTCTATTCCTTGAGACAATGGGGCGTCATGTCAACTGATGTCCTGGTTACTGAGCAGCTTTACATTCATGCCAAGGCCATTATTGTGGATGACAGAGTTGCTCTTATTGGCTCTGCCAACATCAACGAACGTTCCATGGTTGGCAGCCGAGATTCTGAATGTGCCGCTATTGTCCGCGATACCGACATGATCATGTCTACGATGGCTGGGAAGCCGTATCGAGTTGGCCGATTTGCCCACACGCTTCGTATGCGTTTGATGCGTGAACATCTTGGTCTGGATGTTGACGAGATTCTCGAGCAAGAGCGCGAACAAGAGCTGACCTCGTTTGAAGACGAAATGGAGGATATTTATGGGGATGATGCAACTCCATATGGCGATATGCCGAGCAGCAGCTCTCAGCAGCCTAGGAGCACATCTCTGAGTCCTCTTGAACTTCCTAGCTTCAATCATGATCTTGAAGTGGAAAACATCCGACCCGTTGAAGACGACGAATCCTCCACGTCTAAAGGAAAGGAGGTTCAAACCGACCCACGGGTGGTTGGAAATAGAGAGCATCAGATGGACCTGACTGGCTATGGCCCCGATCACTGGAAGGCGGCTGAAAAGTCGGGAGCTGATGAGGGTAGAGACTCAGTCATCGTTAACGGTCGCGAGGTTCTATTGCATAATGTTGGTACTGAGGGCAGAGGGGCTGTTGATGGATCTAAACAGCCTCCGGGATCACCTTTGGCATCACACACACGACATAGTCACCTGAAACCCACTGAAGACAAATTTACCCACCGACCTATTACCCCAGCTAGCAGAGAATTTAGCAATCAGGACCACGACCACCTAGCAGCCCCTCAACTCAAGGTTTTGCCAATCCCCGATGATAATAGCAATGGCGGGTCTCAAGTTTACACTGAGCCCCCATCACCCCGTCCTACCCATGGAGCTTTCCAAAGAATGGCAGAAGACATCAAGCCTGCGCTCATTGATAAGGACTGCATGCGTGATCCAATCCACCCCAAATTTATCGACGATGTGTGGAATCGTGCTGCTGCTAACAACACTTTACTCTATCGTAGGGTGTTCCGATGTCAGCCTGATTCCAAAGTGGGCACTTGGGCTGAGTATCGTGAGTACACAGACTACGGTATCAGATTCCGCGCAAGCATGGAGGAGCGGCCACCAACTGGTGAATCTGAGCTTCACCGTGAGACTAGCCATATCCGTGTGCCGACTCCTGCAGATGGCCCCCCTAAGTCTGCTGGAAATGGCGCTGAAAACGGTTTCGAGAAACGTAGTGAAGAGGCTACACATGCTGTTCAGGAAGAGGGACCAAAAATTCAGTTGCCCGAGGGTGTGAGTGAAGGAAATGTGCAGAGACCGATTGGTGAAAGAAGTGTTGAGGAGCTTAGTCTTCGACCACCTGCCTCTGATGGTGGCGCTTCTGCAAACCATATATCCTTGGAGCCCCCTTCACCAGTTTATCCCCCTGGTGAAATACCGTTTCCACTTTTGGACGCGCCTTCTACCAAACCTGTTGGCCGAAGCAAGAGCAGGGACCGTAGAACGACCTTTTCAACGCTTGATAAGCCACCATCTCGGGATGTGAACGCTCCCCCTCCAACTGCGACTACACATGTTGGATCGGTAAAGCGTCGCCGCCGCGCTACGACAAAGGGTAGTCGACGCGGAGTTACAATCGAGGATATGCCTACTCGCACAGAGGCTGAGCAGTTGTTGAATTTGGTGCAGGGCAACCTGGTTGAGTTTCCTTATGACTGGCTTCTTACGGAGGAGCACAATGGAAACTGGGGCTACCAGGTGGACGGGGTGGCACCGATTGCTATTTAGTAAGTACCACTGATATCTTCATCAAGCGTAATGTCGAAGCTAACTTCTCTTCTAGTAACTAACCAGTCTCTTGGTTCATGTCGCTGTCTAGTGCGATAATTGTTTACTAGTATGATGGAACAAAAAGGCTTATGCGTTTGCTATGAAATGACAAGATAGGCTCTGGCCCCATGATAGAAGGATGTAAAATCGGCGCACGGCTTTCTCTTTTTTGACTCTGACTTCAAGACTTTGACAGGTTCATCATCTATATCATCCTACATACATAATCTAATCAACTACACACATAATACTCATACAAGTCTGACTCTGGTCAACCCCAGTGTAATCCACACTTTCATACTTTTTCGCTCACCCATATCGCCCCGCGGCAGCCAGCTCGTATGACATTTGTGAGCAGCCAGTGGGGTTCGGCCTTTTTGGCATCGTTTTCTACAGCATGATCCAGATGCTCCAGTTCTTCATCTCGTATCCTTCTCAGTGTGCCAACCAGCTCTTTAATCTCGCTGCTCACTTCATATCCTTGCGCCTCCCACTCTGAGATCATTTCTAAGATCGTACGAATCTGCTCATTGTAGTGGATACCGATTTCAGTCTCGACGGCCTCGGTACATGCCATGGCGGCTTCGCGACCCAGAAGCGCTGTAGACCAGCCCAGACCAGTGGCTAGGACGGACCAGACGGGATAGAGGGCTGTGGGACGGACACGGTGTTTGTGTATGAGGGCGTTGAAAGTTGAGAAGTGGGCGGCTTCTTGGTCGTACATGTGGGCCATGAGTGGGCGCAGGTGAGGGTGCTTGCGGACGATGGGAGGTGTCTGAGCTGTGTAGATGAGGGTTGCGGCTAATTCGCCAGCTTGGTTTACTCGAAGCTGGCACATGTCTCAGAAATAGTGTGGGTAAGGGCCGCTGTTGGAAGAGCTTACAGCAGAGGAGAGAAACTCGCGCTGCTCTTGTGTGAGCGGCTTAAGCTTCTTTGCGCCATCCGAACTGGTACAAGTCTGAGTGGTGGAGGGGGCGATTCGCAGAGCATTGGTGGTAGATATTGTTCGAATCGATTGCGCACAGTTTAGTGATTTAAGAATTTGGCTAGCTGGACTGGCCAGACATCGTGTGGGCGCCATTGTGTGGAAAATATCGTTCTCTTCGATCAATATGGTGATTATCCCACTCCAAGTTTTGGTGGATTGATTAAACTCGGACCATCTAAATCCATGTGCTACAAAATGCAATGACGCCAAAAGAGGTATTTTTGATCCACTCCAGCGGTAAGCATACCGATTGGTCGTGCCTGGTCGCGACCGGACTAACCCTTTGCCGACATGCAGCGCAGCGACCAGCCGCTGAAGACCAATGGGGCGTCGCGTTGGAAGGGCGAACTTCGGGCAGGCTGAAGAAGGACACTCTCGCATTTCCTCCTTCAATTCATCTGCTCGCTTGTTTTCAGTCTGACGAGTCTATCAGTTCTCATTAAGGCGCGATTGCCAATAATTGCAATACAGAGAGCTGCTGAAACCGTCTCGATTGCGACGTACTAGACGGACGCAACTTACACCATCTTGAACGCTTGACGTGACGACATCCAGGTCGAGTCGCCACCCCCTGGAAGCCTTTTGTACTCGCGATTGTTGTCGGTGTGACGGGCTATCATCATGGCTGATATCGACGACGAACTTCTTGCCCTTGCGGGTGGTGATTCAGATGACGAGGGATCCGTGAACGCGAGTCGGGAGGCTTCAGCCTCGCCGCCGCCTGCGAAGGAGTCCAAGTCGAAGAAGTCGAAGCGCCGGCCGAGACAGGATGATTCGGAGGAAGAGGGTGAGGCGTAAGTGAAACCCCTTTTGGCTTACTTGTGTTCCTCCTACTGCACATCCGTCTGCGCTGGAACTGAAGGCTCAAGGCCTCAGATTCAGCTTAGATGGCCAATCACCCTTTTTTTTGCCACTTGTTTGCCAGTTGTTAACGCGGGATTATTTTTTTGTCATTAGGTCTTCTGCCCCTGGGTCACCAAACTCTCTCGAATCAGCCTCAATGGACGAATCCGATTCAGACGCAGAACCATCGCGCGGCGCAAAGTCTGGGGCTGCGGCCGCGGCTCGCGATGAGAATGACAAGTATCCCGTCGATGGCATGTTTGCGAGCGAGGCAGAAAAGGCGGAGATTATGGCCATGCGCGAGGTGGAACGAGAACAGATCATAGCGGATCGAATCTCTGAAATCGAACGCCAGCGGCAGAATCGCCTGCTACGGCAGATGGTCAATAACGTTGAAAACGAAGAGCGGAAGAATGTCAAGAAGAAGCGCAGCGCGGATACGGCGGAGCTCGAGGAGGGGTCACGCAAGGCATCAAGGCAGCGTACCGGTAAGAACGGTGAGTCTGCGATGGACTCCTTGCGTAGGGCTCGTGCGGAGAAGCAGAGGCGTCGAGAAGACCAGGAACGACGAAGGGATGGTCACTCCCCCAGAGGTCGTGACTCGCGAGAACCGGAAGATAGCGAGGACGAATATGGACGAGATCGCAGTCGAACTCCAGAGAAGGACAAGCCCAGGGATCTACCGCCACCAGAGCTACGTGATTTTGATAGAGTACGTCTCGGTCGAAATGAGTTTGCTCAAGTGTGCTTTACCCCAGGATTTGAGTCAGCCATCAACGGATGCTATATCCGTATCGCTCTTGGGCCTCATCCAGAGACTGGTCTTGAACAGTATCGGATGGCAGTTATTAAAGGTATAGTCCACAGTCGAGTCTTGAATCTTTTCGTCCAATTCTAATGCATCAAGCAGGCTTCACGACCAGCAGACCGTACGCGCTCAGTGGCCCTAATGGAGCCTTTGTGACAGATCAATATGTCAAAGCTGCGCATGGAAAAGCCGTAAAGGAATTCCCCTTTATTGCTGCGTCGAGTGGCAAATTCACAGAGGTAATTATATCCCATTTCTCCTTCCAAGAGCAACGATGTTGACGGCTATCTTCAGAACGAGCTTAATCGTTATCAAGTAACATGCCATAACGATGGTGTTACTTTACCCACAAAAGCGTTCCTTATGGACAAGATAGATGACATCAACTCTCTTATTAATCACAAATGGACAAATGAGGAGATCAAGGCCAGACTTGCACGGAAGAATGATTTGCGGAAACGATTCGACCCTGCGGAACGTGAGAGAATCGCCAAGCTACATGAGGAAGCACTGCAACGAGGTGATGATCAAAAGGCAGAAGAACTTCAGGAGGAGCTTGACAAACTTGGCAGTCAGCGCTTAGCTTTCAGGACGAGCTTGGGCGCGTCCAAGAATCCAGATGCCCCCAAGGCGTCATCAGAACAGGATAGGCTCGCAGAGCGTAACCGAGAAAACAGACGTCTAAATCAGGAAGCTGTGCGCAAGGCTCAGCTGAAGGAGAAGGCTAAGACCCGAGAGATTGAGTCTGCCCTTAAGCGGGGTGAGGCAGTTCAAGAGGACTACTCTCGACGGTTAAGGACAAAAGCCAAGTTTGTTCACGATGTGAACGATAAAGGGGTTGAAAAGCCCAAGGACGCAAAGGAAACTGAGTCAAGCACTCCGGCCAACGGAACGCCCAAGGCCGGGCCTACGTCGTCTCAGATGCTGCCCCATCTTGTCAAGCTGCAGGAGAAGAAGTACTCCGAGGCCAAAGGCCTGCCGACCATTCACAAGCCCCTTATGGATGACGACGTTATCGGAGCTTTGGATTTGGAGATTGACGTGGAGATTTGAGCTCTTCATTCTCCTTTTATGCCTTTTCTGTCTTGTTTGCGTTCCTTTCAAGGGGTACTTGAAAGGGAAAGGGGGCCAGTGTATGAAATCAGAACATGGGAGTTACTAGGATCTGGCTTTTTTTTTAATTATCAAGGGATGAACGTCTATTAAACAGCGAGAATGAAGGGTGCTTGGCTGGCTGTTTTTGTGCATAATTTTCCCAAAAAGTGAGGGTTGAGCATGGAAAGGGGGGGAGGCGGAATTAGAATACATATAATACAGACCACGATAGTGAAATGGATTGATGAAGTGAGTAGCATTTGGCATTCTCCGTTGTGAGTCCGTTGATACTTGTTCCGTATTAGAGCTCCTTGGTCGGTTGTCCGGAGGGTTAAGTCTACGGGTTACCACTCTGCATTTGGTGATGATATTGATTCATTCAGGGTTCATGTAAGCTTGGTCTATCGTTTGATCTACCTCATCTTATGAGGTCCCCTTATTTGACAGAAGAAAACTGCTCCATGAACTTTGGGTCGCTGATGTAGTCGTACTGCCCCTGCAACCTTCTAAGCAGATACAACCCCCTCCTAAAGGCGATGCTACCCAAGAGCTGCCACGCTGTGGCTAGTCCGTTCGTGATGTTACCAACGAAGGTGGTCCGTTTCCCGTAGGCTGTGGCAGCGGCAGGTTTAGGAGAGTCCAGCTCGTCTTGGAGTCTTGAGCAGACTTGTAGGAAGAGCTTTGGGTCGTCGGTGATGACGCCGTCTATGAAGACGGTGTGCTTCGTTTCTGCTGATGAAAAGGAGGAGATTGAGGGGATGTTTTTCCGGATACACCACTCCATCCATTTTTCCTGGTTGACCGTCCAGACAAAGACGGGACTGCCTCCTCCCCTTTTCACATCCCGAAGGAACCACGATCCCAGGGGACCGACGAGGATTTGCTGGAACATGTTGAAGCCCATGTTCGGTATGGGGAGGAAGTGGCGGGAGTAAGGGGTCGAGAAGCTGATGTGAGAGATGGGGAAGGAGGGGAGTAGGGAGAGGGCGGTTTGTGTAAATGTTGCCTGCCTGTAGGTGAGCAAGAAGTTCTGCTTAGGAGGACGGTAATGAGGCTTACATTCCAGCATCCTAAGATGATGCGTTGGTCCCAGGGAGTAGGGGATGGGACTTGGGCGAGTGTCTTCCCAAGTGCTCCAATCAACTCATTCGGATCATCAGCCATCTATGGCCATTAAATCAGCAAGTAAACTTGAGGCAGAAGGCTGCATCAAGGCCTTTGATGATATCTCCTTCTTTCCTTACCTTGATATCAATGAGTACCCAAATCTTCTCCGTCTCAGGCCCAGACGTAAGCCATTCCAGGAACTCGCTCAGCCGGGGCAAGGACTGAGCAGGTTGCCGGACGGTCCTCAGGGCGGAGAGATACTCCCATGAACACTCGCTGATTCTACGGTCCACGCCGAAGCATCGTTTCAGGGAAGGGTCCTGTTTAAATGATTCAGTATATGAGATGTCCCCTCTTTTCTTATCTCTTTTTTCATCTCCATCCTCTCACGAAGCCTGATCAAGTATGATGACCAGAAACGGACGCAGAAGAAAATAAGAAACGGACTTGAAAACTCACATGGGACAGGACAACCACCCCATCAGCTGAAAGATGCACATCCGTCTCAATAGCATGCGCCCCGACTTCCACCGCGCCTTTGAACGCGGCCATGGAATTCTCTGGATACACCGCCTTGTACCCCCGGTGAGCAATCGTCTGAGGCAGATACCTCAATGGGGTATCCTCCCCTCTTGATGAAGGCATCGCGGCAGCCCATGGTGCCGCTATGTTGGTACAAAAAGATGCAAGTCAGCCCGGCTCCATCACAGTATCACATGTATAAAAATGTCTTTGGTCGTTACCTTTTGGAGTGAACGTCCCCTTTGAACTATTGAGCACAGACTGGGCTTCCATCGATGGCATGATGGAACGTTTGCCAAGCCCTTCTATCGTTAAAATAAACAAAGTGTTCACTGACTTTGAGACAGGGATTCAGAAGAGACACTCTCTATTCCGCCTCCTAGACTCAGATATGAGATTAAGCCCTTTATATAAAAAGCAGACGAAAACTAGAAGAAAGGGAAAAGAGGGAAAAAAAGAGAGAGGGAGAGAAAATAGCCAAGACTCTCTGCTACAGGTAAATGGTGTAGTAGTATTCAATGTCAAGGTGTGATTCCCACTTAAAGCTCCATAGTACGGAGTACGGAATAATAATCCATTTAGTTCGCCCCCTCCAAGTACAGTAGATAGGCTGTACCTCCAGGGCTCCCTCCAGCTGTAAGTCAGTCTGTATATCCGCTAAGAACTCCGCTAAAAGACTCCACATGTTTAATCTATAGTGGACACGGTGGTGTGTTTCAGCGCTAGAGTCACGCCAACGAACCGAGCCGCTGCCCAATGTCTTCGCCACATGGAACTCGACATCAATCTATTCTAGGTGTGGACCATCAGAAGCCGCATGTAACAAGACAATACTAACAACACTCACTGGAAGCTTCAAATTGATATAGATATTGACAATATCTCAAAGAATAGCATTTATGTATCATCACTTTTGACATGGAAGAAACTAAACCCCCCCCCCCCCCCCCCATATAAAACCAACCTTTAACCCAGCCTTCAGTCTTCTGCCTTGACCTTCCTAACATCTACACCATTGTGCACATGGTCCTAACAAAACCTGCCCCATCAAATAACTCCTTAAAACATGTCCCATAGTGAACGCCAACCTAGAAAATGTCGCCAACATGGGTTCATTTAACGCCCTATGATCCATATAGATGAGGATATATGAAAGCAATGCGCCAACGAAACCCCGTAGTTCCCAAACAAAATCCGCTTCATCAAACAAAACAAAAATCATTCATAGCTGCTGATAAGCATCTAGCCCATCAAGACTGAACTGCTGCATCTGCTCCCGGTAGTCTATGTGTCCCAGGTTGATCCCCAAGTCTGAAGGCGGCGAGACTTCCTCTCCTGAACTGAGACTCTCGTCACTCATACTCAGCACGCTCTGTGGTGGCGCCGGGTTATTAGCAAAATCCCCAATACTGAAATTGGTCAGATCCCATGAGTCCGGCGACCATTCGCTGTTGGTCGTATTTCCTGACAAGGTCCCCTCGTTGAGCATGTTGGTGCCACCGTAAATGGCGTCGTATACGTTCTTTGATCCTCCTTCCATCGACCCTAGCAAAGACTCCCATTCCGAATCAGACATGCCAGGCGATTTGTCCATCATTTGGGTACCCAAAAGCGGCATTGTTGATGACTGCATATTGGACTGGGGTGATGTGGGTTTCGATTGGAAATGTCCATTGTTCAGTGAAAGGTAATCTAGATTTTGTCTGGATTGCGCAACTGGTGATGGTCTTCCATTTACAGGAGACATGTGTTGCACGGAGGGTCGAGAACCCTGGCGTTGTCCGTCGAATGACTGCCGAGATCTAACCTGACGAGCATCCTGACTCTGATCGTCCCTGCTTGGCATCGTCATTCGTCGCATTTTGTCTTGGCTTCTGACCAGACCAGCCTCGCTTGCCACAGCTTGGTATTGGGCCTCCGGCGAGCTCTGTTGGGAGAGGTTAGAAGGAGGTGATGATCGGCGTGAGGAGCCTGGCGAAGATGACTTCCGCGACGCCTTGGCTACGGACAGTGTCCCCGATGGATCTGCAACACTGACGAGAACCTTGGCAGCGCGCTCTAGGTCAACAAACCCAGGCGACTTATTCTTGCGCAATGTCTTGAGCACTTCGTTTACCAATCGTTCATCCTCGCGCATCAGTTTACTGTCTCGCTTGAGATCAACGACTTGATACAACAAGGTAAGTCCACACACGGCCAAAAGATCACACTTGTTGATACAGAAGGAAAAGGACATGCTTCGCTCTTCTAAAAGTTGCGAAATTTGAATAATGTGCTTGCTGGAATCACTGATGGACATCAGCGCGGACGCTGCCCTTGGTCCCAGACTTGAACCAACAGCAGGGCGATAGATGAGAGTGCGGATGTAATAGTACGCCAAGGCCTATCTTTCATGTTAGCACGCTATCACAAGCAAAAAATCACATTCACGTGTCACTCACCAGTAAAGGTGATCGGCTACCGGTAACATCCGTCGATGGCTTGCCTTGGGCAAAGTTGAGCCTCAGGTGTGACGGTAGATCCTTGTACCACGAGTCGAGTTCACTCTCGAACGCACCCATCTGTTGTAGAGATAGATCGTAGCTTGTCGAAGCAGGGTAATTTTTGTCCAAAACGCGGGCCAAAATGCGAGTGGCCCGAAATAGGGCCAACGCGCTGGAAATTCGTGTATATTCACCAGGCAGTGTGGGTTGAAATCCTTTTTCGGTGATATACTCATCATCGGTGTCGGAGGGATATTCAGCTTGTACATCTTCTTCCTTAAGCATCCTAGGCAAGCCCAAAATAGCGGCAGTGAAGCTGTGAATGTCAGATAAAATCCATCAATGATGTTGAAAGCACAAACTTACCAGTCCAAAGCGTAAAGCGTCCAAAACACCTTCTTTCTCGTTTCAAGAGTCAGGGCACCAAAGGAAAAGCGCTTCTGGCTCTGGTGTAAACCGAGTCGATGAGAAAGGCCCACGGCAATAGACTTGTAGTGCTGTAGGCGCCTGTAGTCGGCCCTTATGGTACAGTAAAGGATAGCGAGAATCAAGCACTGAAGAGTGCCTATGGTGTTTTCAATCACCAGGGGCTCCATGGCCTTGGTCCATTGTCGCTCACAAGCAGCAATCTGTGCAATATCAGGAGACTCGGATGACAGCCCGGCAATGCTAAAGACAAGGTGAAGCTGTGCCAGTTTGTGATTGCATTTAACCTTTTCGGGATCATTTACAAAGTCGTTATAGATGCAAAGGAATGTGGGTTTATGGATAACGGGGAACAAAGAAGCCCACTCTTGGAAGAAGACATTGACACATCGATCAGAGAATAGACGAGGGGGGGTTTTGGGTAACTGGTCAGAAATGTCAGGGATAAGAGGCGCGCAACCTTGAATGTGTAAGAATGCATCAGGGTTGAAGTCACTGCACGGCTTCCCACTCTCTTGCATTTTGCGCTTTAGAGATGCTGCGATAACGGAGTTAGCCCTGGTCAAACAGATATCGTAATTACACAAGAACATACCGATAAAGGCCCGTCCGCTGGATGAGCCCATAAAGTATGAATCCGAATTCTCAACGCTGAGCAACAACTGAGTCGCTTGTACGCGGAAAGTGTCCTCCTTTGCGGCCGGCGCATCTTTAGAGGAGTCTGGCGACATGGCATTTGGCGATGTTATTGACGGCCTCCGACGTAGTCCACTACCGTTATTATGCATCGCAGAAAGCATATCAATCTTTTCGTCCTTTTCATCCAGCAGGTCCTTTAGCTCCCTAACTTCGGCTTCCAGTAAACGGACTCGTTCCTCCAGAGACTCGGTATACCCGCGCGGAAAGGCACGTCGACTTAGTTTATCGCTGGTACGGCACTCGAAGCCGACCGAGGAACATTGTGAACAGGTAGGTCGCACACCATCGCAGCGAATCTTCTTGCTGCGACATCGATCGCAAGCCTGGGCAATACGGCTCTGAGCACTATTGCCCACCTTGATGACCTTCATGGGAAGAATGCCCGGCATGGCGACGGCGGTTGTGTCGTTGTTGTTTTCTCTCTGATGACGGTGAGAGAGAGAGAGAGAGAGAGAGAGAAGGGGGAGAGGGAGCAGGATATCGTGATCGGATCGAGTCGCTATTAGGTGGTAGGCAACTTGGGCCTTATTTCGCTCTCGAGGACCGAGGTCGGCGCCTTGGTCGCAGTAACACGTGAAGCCAAAGCCTCTGGCCTTGTGAGGCAAAAAGGTAACGTCAGGTTCGCACAAATCGGGGGTTTTTGGTTTGCGTAAGGCAACTACTATATGCGGACATAAGACAAAAAAGGAAGAGTCTTTTCGCAAATCCACATCAATGTACAAGTAAGTAAGTAGGTGAGGTTTTTCATGCCCAGGCCGCAGGCTACAAGGAAGAAAGAATTATTGTGGGGGGGTGAAAGAAGGAGGAAGTTGGGAAAGAGAGAAAGATAGATGTGAGACCAAAAAAAGTATGTGGATCTGGAATGATAGTTGAAGAAAAAACTTATGGGTCCTGGGCGACTTTTCTGGGGGAAATGAAGTCGACGTTTATTACATACTGCTTGTAGAAGTGTCTTGTCTTCCTCCTCAACCTCTTGTTCTTACACACTCCTCCGTTACAAGTAGTTAGTACGAGCATTACCAGGGTCCACCCTGGCTCTTTTTGTTGAGCCTACCTGCCTCTGATCAGCCAGAGAGAGATAGAGAGAAAGATCCATGGGTAGTGGATGCCGCCTGGTTGACGTTGTCGTGCTGTAAGCCAGTCCCGCCAGTCCAGCTCAAAGCTGGATGGATGGACATGGATCCGCTACAGGTTCATCAGTACGACCTTGTAGGGGTGGTGTCCTGGAAATCTCTAGCGTCCAACGCCCTGGACTACGGGATGCACGGGGCCTATTACAGCGGGCTGCATACACACCCTTGACACACCTACGCTTATACAGCTAGAGAGAACGTTGAGATGTTATAGGCAGATACAGTGTCAAGTTTGCCCACTTCGGGTCCATTCCGTGCTATTTTCATCATAACCCAACAAACAGCATTCATTCGCGTTTTTATTTATTGATTTCCTGTTTTTTTTTTTTCCCTCTCGGTAACTGTTCGGCAGTTCTCGGCAACATGGAACTTACACTCTGGCCCCCTTTACATGACAAAAAGGTTCATATACCGGGCATCAGTGAAGCCTTTCTCAAACTCTTTAAAAAAAAAAAGATCGTCATCAAATATCATCAGGTTCGGTTCCAGTTCAACCAATCCGCCTTTGGTTGCTGACTCGTACTTACCCATGTCAGAAACACACATCTTGAAAACTATTTTCCCTTGTCCCAACGACTAGCGAACCAACCCGCATTCTCGCTTCAACCAGAAGAGGTCTGGGCTCTACCTAGAATTTGCCTCAACTCCCTAAATCCCCCAGCTCAGAAGCACTAGCGTCGACGAAATAGCAAAGTTCTAATCCTTCTGGCATGATTTTACCCCGGATTCCCCTTACCGGTCGCCTCCGGAGTGCGGGGAAAGCCCGGACCTGATCTCAAGCCGGACACCATTGACTGGCTGGATGCTGTATTGTGGCTTCAAAGACGCCCACCGTGTCTTGTCTGCAACGCATCAGACACTTAGGCACCATGATTCGTTCCTCGCTGTTTGGCTGTCTAGCCATCGGCCGCCTTTTCTGTCCCGCCACGTATATTAACCCTGGTTTTTCTTTTGCCAGCATGGCCAATTCTCATCCAATGCTCACTAATAGTGGTCATGCTATTTCCCCGATCGCAACGTCCTGAGCTGAGACATGATCGAGGTCTGCGTGATGGTCTGGCGGCGTCATCCTAAGGGAACCATCCCGACTCCGCCGTATAACCAGCACTGTCCATGCCAGTTAATGTTAATTCCACTCCGAGTTCCGAATCCGAGTCTCTGAGACATTGGCTTCCGAACCGCGTTTAATTTACGTCATGTCATTGTCTGTATCTTCAGTCAGTTATCAGGTCTCGCTATAATGATAACTCGCCCGCCGTGTCTTGACTTGTAGGAACAGCATTGCTGCTGCAAGAGTGCACGCGACCCCCAACGGAACGGAACCCTAGTGGGGGAGGGAGGGAAAGAAAAGAAAAAGAAGAAAACTCTTGCATACGTCAAGGCTTGCAATTTCTTGACCTGGTTTAACATCCAGTTAAATGGTTGGTCGGAACTCGGGCCCATGGACATAACACGGCATTTTGCATCCAGGGCGTCTGCATAAGCTGCATCATTTGCAACTAGTGCTGCATCTCCTGACGAATGGAGGGAACTCTTCCCTGCAAGCATCAGCAAAGACTAAATGCTTGCTAATAAGGGATTGACGCCTTGCAACCCGCACTCTGATATTCTAGAGCCTCGCACTGGGAACCCTTTAATGAGATCGCGCTGCTAGTGGCAAAAAATATTGCGCTTGGCTTCGCCATCATGGATGGTGCTCGTCTTCCAAGATCGGTGAAACTAGTTAATGCATCGGCGAGCAGCCAAAGTCAAACCAACCGCCGGCTCATACAACACCAACTTCGTGAGCACCGCCATCATCCATGGATATCTATTTGCCGACAGAATGGTACGGAATTGCGATTGAACATGGATTTGAACCCCAGCTGATTGGACTCTCTCCTATATCCTACCTTGTTAGATCGAGCTGACATTGCAATTCAAGTAAAACACGGGCCTCACATTCATTGACAAGGTTGGGGCGGAATTATTCGTATTGCTAGACCATAAAAGCCGGGAGCTCAAGTCAGGACTACTTCAGACTGGGGTGCCAATGACGTGCTGTGTCAACGCCCTTCTTTCAAGCGCCAGTTGATGGGGGGTTGGGATAGTTGTCTCTTGATTGTTCCCACTTCCCCGGCTCCAAGGTCGTACAAACTATTTTTTGAGAGGTCAAGGCTGCCATTGAGTTGGGATCCTCTTCTCCGAGTGTCATTAGCGACTTGTCTTTATATTGTCTATCAGTACGGAACCAGTCGGGAAAAGTCGTTGCTGATTTTTGAGAGGGTTGGCGGCACACTCAACTAAAATCATCATCCTCATTGGACGCCGTCTGTGTCGGCGCTTGATCGTTTTGGGAATCTTCCATCAACCCGAGATAGGCTACCACGTGTGCGTCCACGAGAAGATTTGCCCTCTGTTTCCATTACATTAATTAATTAGCATCTTGTCAGGCTCCGGATTGTGCTCGTGTCTCAACCATTCGGGTAATTTACTTGCCCCTTGCCTGGTTGGATATGATCTTGCTACCATTTGACTGGCTGATCCAAGGAACCATATGGCTGAAAAGGAGAACGATTTTGAACTCACCTCGTTTTCAAACGCCTCTAGAATTCCCTTCAATAACTTAATCTCAACTTTTTTCAACGCCTCCGCAGCCTGAATGCACTCCGCGTTTTGTTTCCCCGCTGTTGGCGGTGGCTCCTGTTCCTCCCGTTCCTCAATGGAGCCTGTGGAGCTGATCCTGTTGAGTTGGGTGGAGACCCTCTCAAGCAATACCACGGCAACCCGGAGCTTAAAGACTTGGCAGAGGGGATGATCCTGAATAAGTTGCTCAAAATCGCAGGTTCGATCGGTCACATCTTCTTCTTGCCAGAAGAGCTTTAGCTCATGGCCCCCAGATGTGTCTTGCAGAAGCTGGAAATCTAGGCCATCCTCCTCGTTAAGACACATAAAATACACAAATGGGCTATACCATTTGAAAGCGTCCCCAGCTTGCCATATCCTCAGAGTGGGAAGACCTTGGAATATGTGGAGCTTTGCCTTTCCGAGAGGGTCATCTGATAAGGTGGCAAGAGGCAAGGTTAGACTATGAATCGCTCGATCTTCATCGATGAAACCGTAACTGAAGAGCATCTCGGCTGCCGATTTTTCGTTACCATAGGAGATGGTAATTTCTTTCCCTGCTTGGGCTTTGCATCCTTGGTGCATCAGAAGCAAAACGTTGCCGTTCTCATCCTCATTGTAGTATGATGTTGGGATGTGCGAATGGTTAGCCATGTCTACTGCTGGTACCATGGCCTCGCCTGACTGGGGCAGTTCTAGGCACCGTGATCGATACATGGCGTCCGCTAAAATCCAATCCTCTAGTGAAGCTGTTTCATGCTCCCAGAGTAGTGTTTGCCAGAACTGCAGTTCCGAGGACTTTTCGCGAAGCTGATCAAATTCGTTGACAAGTGTGGAAAGCTTAGCTCCTAGTGCGGGCTATTGGTTAAGGTTAGATGAGTGTGACATCCTAAAAAGAAGTATATTTCCCTTGATCCGATATTGGACAGGCTTGAAAGTGATGAACTTGCCTCAAGAGATGTTCCTCTCAGCAAGTCTCTCTCCCCTTCTGACCACATGGTGGGGAGGGGAATATGGCGAGGAAGAAACTTGATGTATTCGGTCCATGGTGTTGAAGCACACCCTCTGGATGTGGATTGATTGCGTTTGGACAGAATGATGTGAGTCAACAGATATAGCATGATATCTCCCTTTGCGGACTGTTGAGTGTCAGTACCATGCTACCCCCATGAACTGGGAGAGGGAGGGGAAAGGGGAGATGGCAAACATTGCGACCGGCAATCTCAAGGAGCTGCTTGAAATTCTGATCAACTTTGGCATATTCTTCAACAGTTTCCGCGGATAAGACGAGATCACGCGGAACTGTGAGAACTGCCTGAGTATTGTCAGCATCATCGTCAGGGCCGAGGATGTCTTTGACGGCTACAAGCCCGCATCCTTTGCCCTCAATGCTCTGAACTACAATATCGGTAAATTCCACATTATTAAGGAGTGCCCAGGCTGGAAGGGCATCAATTGTCAATTGAGGAGCTGCCATGATGGAAGCAGGTCGTCCTGTGAATTTAAGAAGGGGGGAATGGTTTGAATACGGTTCCTTGTTACACTGGGAGAAGATTGGAAGGTCCCGTCCCGTGAAACGTAACAGCGACAAGCTCCACACACACATATAGTGGTTGCATCTCACGGCAGCCGCAGCCTTGCTCTGCACTTGCGCCAATTGAATTGAAGGAACCCTGGGAATTAATTTTTTTTTCTTTGCGACGCGCCAAAACTTTCCCTACACCACCGATAATTCTCCAATACGTCTAGGATAACTATCATCGTCATCGTCACCGACATCAAATTCTCAAGCACAAGCTGCAGCTCATTTTCTGCAGTGCCTTGATTCAACGCATCATTTATTAGGCAATCCTAGAATTTTACCCCTCCTCTGCCCCTCGGTTCCCTTTTCGTCTCCCCCGCCATGCCTCGCGATCCCCTCATCGGCCTCGTGGGAAAACCTTCGGCGGGGAAGAGCAGCACTCTCAACAGTCTGACTGACGCTTCTTCCAAAGTTGGTTGGTACAATTCTCTCTTTCGGCATATAGCTTGAGTCGCCGCAGGTCGGAATGGGTGCTGATGTGACGTTTGCACAGGCAACTTCCCGTACACCAGCCCAAAGTTTTCTACCCACCCCTCGGTGCCCCTCCGCTAACCTGCTGGCAACAGATTCACCACCATCGACCCCCAACGAGCGATTGGATATCTTCAGATTGACTGTGCATGTGCGCGGCATAACTTGTCGGACAAATGCAAGCCCAACTATGGTTCCTGCGTTGAAGGACGCCGTTCAGTACCTATAGAGCTTCTCGATGTCGCAGGTTTGGTACCTGGTGCACACCAGGGTCGTGGTTTAGGAAATAAATTCCTTGACGATCTACGTCATGCTGATGCGTTGATACATGTCGTCGATGCTTCAGGAACTGTTGATGCGGAGGGAAAGGAAACAAGAGGCTATGATCCATCCGTCGACATTGCATGGCTACGAAGCGAGGTTGTCGCATGGATTCTCGGCAATCTCATGCAGAAATGGGGGTCTATCCGAAGACGACATATTGCCGTCAAGGCATCCGCTGTTGAAACACTACAAAATCAATTCTCTGGATACGGTTCTACAACCACCGTGGTCAACCGAACACTGGATCGCTCAGGGGTTAAAGAGCCACTAGAGGACTGGTCCGACGAGACGATAGATCACATTGTCAACTGCTTCATCGACGAAAAGTTTCCAACAGTAATAGCACTGAACAAGATCGACCACCCCGATGCCGACAAGAACATTGCAAAAATCGCCAAGATGCAGGATCCCAACACCATTGTTCTCTGCTCTGCTGTTGCCGAAATTTTCCTGAGGAAAATGGCCAAGCAAAACTACATCAAGTATGTGGAGGGTAGCGAATTCGTCGACACAAAGGAAGACCTGATTGAACAAGGAGATCCTACCGGCGGAGGGCTCAAGGATCTCGACGATAAGAACCGGAACCGCATAGACAACTTGAAAGACATGGTGCTCTACCGGTATGGTTCCACGGGGGTAGTTCAGGTCCTGTCAAAGGCTGCTGATCTCCTTGGTCTTGTACCGGTATTCCCGGTAAGGAACACGACGACTTTCGGCTCCGGAGCGTCAGAATCCAAGTTTGTGTTCAGGGACTGCGTGCTGGTCAAGAAGGGGTCCACGGTCGGCGAGGTTGCCCGCAAAATCATGGGCGATGCTCCAATTGCGTTTGTGGAAGGAGTCGGCAATCTGAGGGTTTCAGAGGATGACCTTGTCACAGTAGGGAAAAACGATGTAAGTGGTAGCTCCTCACTTGGCGGAGGACAGAGACTAACATGTCATAGATATTATCGTTCAAGGTGGGACGAGCTTGATAGACACCGACCTCATCTTGTTAGCAATATCATCTCATAGAGTTCCGATCATAAAAGAAATTGGAGATCTGGGAGTTCAACTTGGAAATAAAATAGCCCATCCATTATTCAGGCGTAGATAATACACCCCGACCTTTTTTTTTTCCGTGGTGAACCCAAAAACACAAGTATCAGCCGCCCAGCCCCCATTCTAAACTTCGTGAGAGATAATTATATTTACATTATTATGAATGCATTGAATGGTCGAAACATTGAGACAATGATGTACATCTATGATAAACGAACCCCCTCCACCTCTCACTGACCCAACTGCATCGGCCACTGCCGCGGTCTCTCCCCGAAAACAAGCGTCACTCCACTCTTCTGCGCCATCTTCTTCAGCCCATCCATCATCGCCCCCTTTACTCTATACTGATGTAAAGTCTTCAACTTGGTGATCTTCAGAATGTCCCTGATCAGCACACAAAACGCCGGCTCCTCATACCTATCCGAGTCAATCTCCAAGACCTCGAGGTTCGGGAAGCTCATGAGGAAGCTAAGCAGCGGCATGTCCGTCTCGTTGTGGTATATCGGGTTGAAGCTAAAGGAGAAGAGACCTATGCTGCGGATGGATTCCGCGCCCCTGAGCCACTGGTAGCCCTTGAGGTGCTCGGTGCTGGATTCGCCGATCCGGTCGTTGAGGCCCTCGAGGGGGAAGACTATGTCAAACGTGTGCAGCTTTCCCGAAAAGACGGCCTTTTCAAAGAGTTTTTCTGCCCTTGGCGGATCGACAGCCAGGGATTTGAGGCGAAACGATTCCATTTCTTCGTACATGACAGCCTCGTCACTATGTGTGTCTGAAATGATGTCCGAAAAGTAGAGATCGGTCGGACCATAATCCCCCGTCATAACAATATCCAGGGCTTTGAATCCTTTCCCCTGGCTCAAACAAGTCATAGACGAGTATCCCTCAATAGTCATGGAGCTGAATTGATCGTATAAACTGAGAGGGTGGAGTGTTCGTCTTTCTACTATTCGCAAATACTTTAACGTCGGATAAACCTCTTCGGGTTTCCGTTCTTTGTATATGTTATCATCGATGTTGGGGCTATCCAACATGAGTTGTTCCAGCTGCGGCGTGCGAGCAAGGAGCTCCAGCTGATAACCAGTTAGAAGAATGCTTTTTTTTTAGAGAGAGGGGCTTATAATACTTACAATCGGTAGAGTGAAAGTACTAGTCGAGTTTTTGGAGCCCTCGAGTATAAGGTATTTCAACTGAGGCATCGGAGGTATAGGGTCACCGTTTCGCCACGCCATAGGAAACCCAGCAAGACGCATGCTCTCTAGATTCTCCGCGGCATTGACCAGAAACTTGTGAAAGGGGCTGTTGTTGAAGTGAGCCACATACTCAACGTCATCGAACCCCCTGAGTACAAGATATCTAAGATTCTTTAGGGGAATGGGAAGATCGAGTGGCTCAAAGAGACTCCATAGTTCAAGGCGCTCTATGTTTTTAGCCGAGTTGAGAATGGCGAGAAACTTTTGCTTGGATAGGAAGAACTGCTTCCCGTCTTCAATGACAAGCTCTCGAACATCATTGCCCGAGTTCTTCAGGAGGCTGCGAATGGCCTCCATCCGAGGGGGCCGCCGTGTCAGAGTGGTACCGGTAAACATGAGTGATCTCCATAGCCGCTGGTTGCCTTGCCCTATCAAGGCTTGTCTCCAGATCTTGCATACACGAAGGCATCGACTAAACACATATCAGTGTGAGAAATAGAGCCCCAGCGCAATGAGTTTGAATACGTACACCAAGGTGACCAGGTCAAGATATGAGAAGATTAGCTGGATGATTTCCAGTGGCATGTGCATGGGATCCTTTCGAACGAATCGAGCCTGAAGCGGCTGCCGCGCTTTATAGAGTTGCTTTCACTTGATCAGTCAAGGACAGGACAGTAAATAATGCTCATAACATACCTCCGCTTTTGCTGACTTTTCAGTGCCGTTGTCGATGCTGACTTGGATGCCAGCATTGTACATCTTCCAAGCATACTCATTTTTCTTTTGCAGACGTGCAATCTTTCCGAGGCGAAGGTAACCCTACGAGCCGTTAGCGATGTGAGACAGCATACATGGCTTCTGTCTAGGGCCCCAACGTACGTCTGGGAGGCGAGGAGCGAGTTCCAGCATCCATTCCGCATCCCGTTTAGCACGATCCAGCTCGTCGAGTGCCTCAAACGTGGCAGCACGGTAGTCGAGGGCTTGGATATGCAAGGGTTTATCGCACTTGTTGAAGGTTCGAGCAACGGCGCATTTGCAGTTGTACATGGCCTCCTTGAAGATGGATTCATCTTTCGAGGCCACATCTTCAAAATTCTTGCAGGAACAGCGTTCCCGCTTCATGCCCCTTGAACAGGGGCAATATTTCATAGCCTAGACAGCGAGTTAGGACAAGTGAGCAGCATATTAGAGTTCAGGCGACATACCCGGGTGAATTGCTCCAGAGCTGGCTTGTAGCGCTTGGCGGCATAATGATGGCGGCCAGCCTCGATGGCTGCTTCAGAGATGGCTGGATAATCTGAAGACATTGTGCAGCGAGCTAGTATTAGATGAATGATTGAGTAGGCGAATTGATGAACCAAAAAAAAAAAAATTTGCTTAAAGCAGCCCGCGTTGATGAGATGCTTGTTTCTGATTGCTCTGCCCTGCCGTCAGCTTTTGGGATGAATGGCTTAGAGGCTCTCTCCCTTATTCAATACGAACCAAAAATGAGTTACGGTGCTAATAGTAAGGCAATAGCCGGTAATTTGTCCTCTTTTTTTTTCTTACTCTCTCTGGTAAAATATTGAAGAGTAAGGCAATGCTCACAAATGTTTCAACAGGTATGCCATTTGTCTTGAAGTGACTGGAGTTGCAGCTGCAAAGGGAGACGGCCGAGAGACGCGTAGCGTGTCACCCTTCATGTACGGTTCCAGGAGGTTCAAGTGGTCCCCCTTTGGGGCGGGTAGCCAATCCACCAAAGCGCCCGTCACACCAATGTGCCCCCCATCTTCGCTGCAACACCTCGCCATTCGTAAATTCGATTCAAGATATGGATCCATGTGCATCACAAAAAGCACTTTTTTCTTTTATCGTAAAAAGACCTATAAATAGGAGTACAGCTGTTTTATTTCTTTCTTTTTCTTTTTTTTTTCAATTTCTTTTTGCTCTTATCAGTTACCGAAGATTTGATAAATATACTTGTAGCGATTGGTGGTTTAATGTGTCGTCTGTGATAGCTGAGAATACAGTCTAGGGTAAACAATCACCATCTGTCCCAACATTTGAACATGGACAACCGACCGACATTGGTTAAGGAAACACGGTATGATCATGAGCTTGACGCTTGACGCTTGATATAGATGATTTCGATTTTTTTTTAAAAAAAAAAACAAGCAAATAAATAAGATAAATGTATTGTTATTTGATACGAACAACACCGGCAATGAATCCTCGGACACCATTGCTAATCCAGCACTCTTCGCCATCGACCAGAGACTCGGCCTTGACCACTTGCTCAACGACAATTCCCCTATTAAGAAGAGCCATTAGTAATTTGAAGATGATTTTTTTTTCTTTTTTTTTCTCGCGATGAAAGACAAACCTCTCCAGTGCCCATCTTCTTGTCGTTCCGTCTTGACCACCGCTTCCATCCTCAAGGCTGAACTTGCTAGAGACTGGCGGCGTCACCCAGCGTCCATCTCTCCAAAAGTAAGGTGTTGTCATGCTCCCCTCCATGATGGACCCGTCTTCTTTGTTAGTGAGCAGGACCTCTTTCTCATCTGTCAAAGCGATAACTGCTCTTTGACGAGCAGAATCGTACATGTTCCTTTGCGTCGTCTTGTAATGCGTGTACTCCGATCGTGCCGTATCCAGATCATCAGGGACGACGACCCAGCGCGGGACAACCTGAGGCTCATTCTCGGCTGGGATAGAACCAGGAGGAGGGAGACGTATAGGGAAAAGGTTCTCCAGGCTCACGGGAATAGTAACATTGGCCTCGAAACTGATTTTACCCTGTCGGTCGATTACAATTTTGACTCGTCGTGGTTTGTCCAGATCCGGCCCGATGAACTGTTCACTTAGCCTGGCCAGAGTCACGAGTGCTTCATCTCCAGAGAGCACATTGATTGCGTCTTGCCATTTCCAATGAGTGGCCGCTCTAAGCATGCGGTCACGGTGATAGTCAAGCATATAGAATGGAGACTCGTTCTTGAGATTCCAAGCAGCATGCTCCAGTCCCTTGACGGGAACCTGCTTCAGGTCGGCGTCATATCGGAGCGAGGTGAACAGGGAAAAGCCGTCTGACATTGTAGGAGTGGGTATGATGATGTGTTGATCAATTGGAGTGAGAAGTGATGTAGATACATAAAGAGTAGTATATACAAGATGAAAGATGGGCTCTTTGTAAAGGCGCGAGTCTTGGATCTCATCACCAGAGCCATTTAGATGAGTCAGCCAACTGGCATTTGGAAAACCAACATGTTATCCAAATAGATTTGTCGTGATCCCATAAAGCATGAGGCTATCTATGAGAGGGCGCCTTTTTACTACACGATAATACAATGAGCTCGGGGTTATAACATGTGGAGTTTTCATTGGCGCCCACTCATGGATGCGACTCGCACATTTATGGAGACACGGCGAGTATAAGAGGAGGATGAGGGAGTATGCACCTAACAGTGAAAGCCCGCTGACGGACGCGGACATGGCACGCACCGGCATGGGTTTTATGCATATAGCATGTACTGGAATTACGCACTTTTGTAGGGATTACCTACATACATGCATGGATTTGCGTTGGGGAAGGGGATATGAGTGAGTGCGTGCATGCGTGGATCGCATTCCAAGTGAAGCAAAAGGGAGAGGAGCCGAGGATGCCCAACATTAGCTACGGATGCACTGCAAATAGAAAGACATACATACATACATACATACATACACATGGACGGACAGGCAGAGACAAGTAGGGCAAGCTGAAAGAGAAAAGAAAAATAGAAAGAAGATTAAAAGCAAAAAAGAAGAAAAAAAAAAGATGAGGCGAGATAGTGGTTGAATGAATAAGAATAACGTCACTGACTCTAACAATGTAAAGTAAAGAAGAGATGCGAAGGTTTGGCCATACTAGACGAGCAGACAAGGAGGACCAGGAGACAAACAGACAGTAGACAGCTAGAGGCCAACAGAACAGCACAGCAAGGTAGGTAGATAATACACTGAAGATAACAGAAAAAAAAATGCCGCTGCCTGAGGCATAATTGGCATTGGTGGTCGCTGTGGGTTTTCCCTCCCCCCCCATTCGAGCCTCGCCTCTCTGCCTCGCCTCGTTAAAAGAGTTTTTTTTTTGCGGTGGTGCGGTGGTGCGTGTGTGTGCTGTGCGTGGTTGTGTGCTGTGCGTGGTTGTGTGCTGTGTGTGGAGCAAAGGCGATTTTCACTATACCTTAGTAAACCAACGTGGAAATTTCGAGGTTTCCCAGTCATCATCAGCTTTTTTTTTTCTGCGCGAACCAGCTTTTTGCTGCAGCTACTTTCTGCGCCCATACATCATCGACCTCTGCCTTCTGTTTGGTCCCTTTTTTATTTCTTCTTTTGCTTTCATCCCCCCCCAAAAAAGCATCCCATAGGGCCTTGTGTTCTCTTCCACACCCCCCCTCCCTCCCCTCCGTCTCCGTCTCTCTCTCTCTCTCGGTCGTGTGTTTGTTTTTCTGAAGAAAATTCTATATTTAATTCCTCATTCTTTTTCTTTTTTTTGCATCCCGCAATCAACCTTCCCCGTTATGTCTAACCCTGCGCCCTCAATGCCTCCGGGCCGGCCCACTGCCATTGCGGTTGATGCGACATCTTCTACCTGGGACCGAATATCCTCGTGGGTATCAGAGAACAAGGCCGCTGTCTACACCATTGCTGGTGTTGCTGTCGTTGTTACCGGCGCTGGCGTCGTCTACTACTTGAATTCCGATTCGGTATGTGTCATTAGTGCACTCCATCATCGCTCTCTCTCTCTCTCTACTTTGCCTTCCATGCCATGTTGCTTGGATTGGGCACCACCCATATGGGAGGGGGGCCGATAGCAGAGTCGCCTGTGAAAGAAAGAAGAAAAAAAAACATACAACCACGTCCCCAAAGAGGTTCCTCTAACGTAAGATCAATCTGTAGACATCCACGTCAAATGCGCCCAAACTCAGTAAGAAGGAGAGGAGGAAGCGAAAGGAAGCCGAGCGCAAGGCCGCTGACGCCAAGGACACTGCGACCCCAGCGCAACCACGAGCCGCCACCGTCGAGCCCGAAGCAGAGCTTCCCGAGATTGACGATGATTCTGTCCTGCTCCTGACCTCGGATCAGCGTGAACAATTTGCCGCCAGACTCAAGGCCCACGGCAACAAGGCCTACGGTGATAAGGCATACAACAAGGCCATTGACCTCTATACCAAGGCCATTATCTGCAAGCCCGACCCCGTCTTCTACTCCAACAGAGCAGCATGTCACAGCGCCATGAGCGAATGGGAAAAGGTCGTCGAGGACACCACAGCCGCCATCAACATGGACCCAGAATACATCAAGGCCATTAACCGCAGAGCAACCGCTTACGAGCACCTGAAAATGTACTCCGAGGCCCTTCTCGACTTCACAGCCTCGTGCATCATCGACAACTTCAAGAGCGAGTCTACAGCACAGGCTGTCGAGAGATTGTTGAAGGTTTTCGCAGAGCACAAGGCCAAGGAAGTCATGGCATCCAGACCACCCAAGCTGCCAAGCCCAATTTTCGTTGGCAATTACCTCCAGAGTTTCCGTCCCAAGCCCCGCCCTGCCGCACTGGACGATTCGGTTGACCTGTCCCCAGATACTGGTCTTGGACAGCTGCAGATTGGTCTGCAGGGTCTGGAAAAGAGAACTGCCGAGGGCTATGAGGAGGCCAGGCTGGCGTTCGAAAAGTCTCTGGAGTTGGGAGACCTTGGCGAGAATGAGGCTCTTGCATATAATTTGAGAGGAACTATGCGAACATTGCTTGGCAACCACGCCGAGGCCACCGAGGACTTTGACAAGAGTATCGAATTGGACCCTGGCATGACGCAGAGCTATATCAAACGAGCCAGCATCAGCCTCGAGCTTGGCGAGCCCGACAAGGCCGAAGAGGAATTTGTCAAGGCCCTCGAGCAGGATGACGAGGATCCCGATGTCTACTACCACCGTGCCCAAGCTCACTTTATCAAGGGAGACTTGGCTAGTGCGCAAAAGGACTATCAGAAATCCATCGACCTCGACAAGGACTTCATCTTCTCTCACATTCAGCTGGGTGTTACACAGTACAAGATGGGTTCCATCGCATCTTCCATGGCTACCTTCCGACGATGCATCAAGAACTTCCCCAAGGTCCCCGATGTGTACAACTACTACGGTGAGCTGTTGCTCGACCAGTCTAACTACTCGGAAGCCATTGAGAAGTTTGACACTGCCATGGAGATGGAGAAGCAATCTAAACCAATGTCTATGAACGTGCTGCCCCTCATTAACAAGGCTTTGGCTCTCTTCCAGTGGAAGGCTGACTTCAAGGAGGCCGAGCAGCTCTGCCAGAAGGCTTTGATTAGTAAGTACCAGCAGGCCTAGTCAAGCAAGTTTCATTACTAACAATATCCACAGTCGATCCAGAGTGTGACATTGCCGTCGCTACCATGGCTCAGCTCCTTCTCCAGCAGAACAACGTAACCGAGGCCCTCAAATATTTTGAGCGTGCCGCCGAGCTCGCCCGCACCGAAGGCGAGATTGTCAACGCCCTTTCATACGCTGAAGCCACAAGGACGCAGGTGAAGGTGACAGAGAAGTATCCTAAGCTGGCGGCTAAGCTGGCAGGAGGCGCTGGCGGACCCCCTGGGCTACGTATGGGACCTTGAAGCAAATAAAAAAAAGGGGGGCTTTTTTAACGAAACACAAACACACACTCACAAGCACAAAAACAAAGTCAAACAAAGTTTTATGTCTGCAAAAACAGTTATGAAGAAACCCCTCCAAAAATGATGGCGCAAGTTATGAACCCCATGCGCGATGCGTTGTAACAACTGTATGAGAAGATGATGAAAGGGAAGTCTCTTTTTTTGATGCGTTCTTCCACAAGAAATGAAAAAAGGAGGTGGGTTGGCGGTGATTGATTTTCGAATTTCTTTTGCTCAGTAGGGCTTCTTGGTTTTTTTATGCGTCTGTGACATATGGGAAAATCCGAGGCTTTTCATGACCTTGTCTTTTTTTTAAAAACTGGTGTCCGGGGGAGGGAGTTGTGTGTGTGTTTATTTTTGTCGAAGAAAAAAAAAGAAGAAGGCGAAGAAAAAAAAAAGACCAATGGATCCCTCTTTGTACATTTATACGATAATGGCTACATGTCCCCCCCTTGTCCTCGATTCATGTTCTTTCTGGTTTGTAATGAGGTTCATGATGTATGAAACTCCCCCCCCGGATCCCTGGATAGGATTTCCTTTAGATATAGGCTACTCAACACTCTCCACTCAATCCCAAATCTCGATTCAAAAAACGGAATAAACCCCAATGGATATATACAATACTGGATCCAGCCAGGAGAACCAAAAGTCTAGGCTCATAGATCTACAGGAGTGATAGGATGAGTGATCACGCATTCTTTTACCATATAAGCGAAGTAAGCTGTGGGCAGGTAAGTGAGTAAAAAAAAACATTCGTGTCCTTTTATTGAACCATCAAACATGAATCCTATATTAAACATGGTCCCGTGAAATTCATCCCCCATGGAACAAAAATTTCATATCCGAGATACACCCCATCCATCCGCATTATCATCAAACCGCCCATCCATTCCAAAAATCGAGACTATTTCCCTCCCTTCCAGCCCAGTCATCACTCTTTCCGCCGAGAACGTATGAATTACGGGGGTTTTAGGCCTCGTATGCATAGAGAAACAAAAATATACAAGTGATCGTTTGTTCAAAGTAAAAGGGGGAATCAAAAGGCAAACATTCCGTGTGGTCTAGTAATTACACCAATCTCTGAAAGTCCCGATCAGATGACTCCGAGATGGTCAAGTTTCATAGCCGCGCGTAGGGGAAAAAAAAAGAGATAGAAAAAAAAAGCAAAAGCAGAAAGGCGTTTAGTTGCCTGTACTCTTGCTTGCGAGAGAGACACCAAGACCAACACCCAGGGCGATGGCGATAATGATGATGACAACGACGAGAAGAAGCCACCATTTGAGCTTCCGGGCTCGACGGGCGTGGTCGGTTGCCTGGAGAACTTGCTCGTTACCCTTTTCGATGTTGTCGACTGTCTGCTGAGCGTTTTCCTCAGCGGCGATAATGACGGGGTCTTGTTGCTCGACAAGCGCTGCGAGCTCCTGGTAGAGAATGGAAAGCTCGAGGAGAGTCTGCTCGATGCGCTGGAGCTCGTTATGACGCGCACGCACGTTGCCGAGAAGAGAAGCTGCATGACCGGTTCGGTTCGTTCGCAGCTGCAGGGTAAAGCGATTAGCATCATTATCTGCAAAAGAAAGCAAAACACCATGCCAAGAATTTTGCTAGATAACCGAGCCGAGGGGGGAAAAGGAAGGGAAAAAAAACTTACAGCAGTCTGGAAAACACCTTCGTTACTCCAATCTGCTTCGGTAGCTTGCTGGACCTCTTGTTCCGACGCATCCGGATTCACAATGCGGTACTGTCGCGCAATCTGCTCGCGGTACTTCTGCTGGTAGTCGCGCTCAATGCTCTGATACTTGTCGAGCTCCGACTTGAAGAAGGTCTTTAGTGACTGCAGCTGGGTGCTCTTAGTGTTGCGCGAGGCGTCGGTCGTCTTGGCCAGATCGCGCTCCAAACCCTTGATTCCATCCTTGATGGAAGTGTTGCGAATCTGCGTCTGGCTGACATAGTGCTCGAGCTGCTGGTTCGCCTCGTTGTCAGTGGTGCCGAGAGTGCGCTGGTGCAGCTGGCCAATGTAGTCAATGTTGCCCGTTAAGCTCTTGATCTCATTGCGCAAAGTCTGGACGCGATTGAGGAAGTCGCTTTGCGACAGGGTAGCAGGTTGTCTTGGCTGAGCATCATTTGTGTTGTTGTAATCCTGCATCTCATAGTTGTTGTTGTTATTATTGTTATTGCTGTTGTTTTCATACGGATTGTTGGAGCCATATGGATTGAGCTTGAGTATTGTTAGCACATCATATCGTATTTGCTTTGGCGCATTGCGTCGTTGGAGTAAAAGATGGGGCCATTATCTTACTTGACCATAGCCGGATTCCTGGGCAGGACCCTGGGCATAGGGATTTTGCCTCTCCTGGCCGTATGACATACTGAGATGGTTGTGATTTTTTTGGTTTTTTGGTATGAAGAGATTTGGAGATGTTGATGATGAGAGATGCAGAATGTGTCGAAATTACGTAGTGGATAGCGGCAGTAGTGGGTGGTGGTAGTGGTGGTAGTGGTAGTAGTGGTAGTAGTGGTAGTGGTAGCAACAGCAGAGGGGACTGGACGATGAACGACTGGCGGCGGCGCCAGCGGAACCAAACCAAAGCAGAAGCAGCGGCAGTAGCACCTGTTCGAGAACCCGGCCTTGAAAACTTTGGTAGTGTCGCCCGCCGGAGCTTGTTCTGTTCTGGCAATCTGCTTCTGTAACTGCAACCCAGCGGCGCTAAAGCAGCAGGTGGCTGGTGGCACGTTGCGCTCTGGACGGAGTACCCTGGCCTCGGTCTTGGTCTGGCTACCTTGGATTTCCTGCGGCGGCAAAGCTTGGCTTCTCCAAAGATTTGCTTTCGACTCGAACGGGTGAATATTAGAGATGTAAGAGGTTTAAAGGAAAATGGAAAGAGAAAAAAAAAGACAATAATTAAGAAGGAAAGGGAAAAAAAAACAGAGATATGAAATAGAGAGAGGGAGAGGGAGTGGAGGGAGGCAAACGTAATATCAAGGGCTTTCGTAAGAAAACAAAAGGGCAAAGTGCTCGTGCTTTTAACATTCATCAAAGGGTTTGTTCAGACGCCGAGAGAACGAGTCCCGAGTCCGAGGGATTACTTATGACAATTCGCTGTTTCGATGGCATCTCCTCCCATGCGGATCGGCGGAGCTTCCTCGTCATCAGCCAAAGCTAACAATTGGCGCAAAAAGAATGGAGTCAGTCCCCTCTCTCACGTCTTGCTCTCTCCCCCTCCCACCACCACCCCCGTCAACATGGCCCTGTCCATGGACGTATCATGTCAGTCTTGCGTCTGTCTCGGCTTGTGAGCAAGATGCATGGCCTGAGCCTTGCCTCTTGCACAGTGGCGCAAAACGAACCCGCCCACGACCAAAAATAGTTACACTCCCTGGACATTGTCTTGTCTTGTTTTGTTTTATTTTGTTCTATTTTGTTTTGTTTTGTCTACGACAAAGGAACAAAAATGCACATCCATCTATTTGTCTATTCCGTGCTTGATCAAATAGGAAAACGCCATGACAAACTCGTCACCATGTGAGGCTGTGAAACTTGCATCCGATCTTGACCATTGGATCAACCGTTACTCGCATTGCGTCCTCAAAATTCGCCTCAAAGACGACTGTGGCTTCGCCGTTCTAATTCGGGAATATGGGGAATATGGACTGGATTTCCTATTACCAACCCCCGTTTATGACCCTAACCCTAGACAAGGCTGTGCTCCCTTCATTACGCTAGTCCTCGTTGGAAGCTCAACCCTTTCATCCTACAAGATTTCGCTAATCGACGAGAAAAAATCAGAAGATGCTTGACATCTAGGTTGTATGTCATTTGGTATAACACTTAATTATGAAGATATATTGTATAACTTTGTCCTTTTCGATAAACAGGGATCAAACGGGATTATCCTCATGCTTATTCCCTCACTTGTTATGGCCACTTCTTGATGGCATGCTCGGCATCGATATTGTGGGCAACTGTGGATCACACCATTTCCATGGCACGTCATGGCCGCCATATCCACAGCCACATTCAGAGTGTTTCCTATACCCACCACCATAAGCCAATCGCGATAAGTTGAAATGACCGCCGCCTGATTTTTGCCTTTGTAATAACAACCGAATACTCGCAATGCTGTCTGATTTGTATTGGCAGACTTGACCTCCATATAGCCTGCCCCACGATAGAGCAACTTATCGAGCACCTCGCTGCAAACCAGATTGATACCAAGAAACGTGAGTAAAATGTGAGCATATGGAATACTAAGTCCTGTACTGGCATCACAGTTCCTCAACTGCCTGGACAAAGCAGCCCATTGGAGACTTGGTGCTAATCAGTTGGACTGAAATGGGTGGGTATCGTCTCCCATCAGTTTCTATCGCATTCCGGGAGACTAACGTGATCAACTAAAGTAGTCCTCAAAGTTTTCTCATGATAAACCAAGGTACGTGAGTCGCTGTCGAGCATCTTATAGATAGTTCTTCTTCTTCGAGGTTCGTGTATACTGTGAAAGGTGCCATTCAACGTCGCCATCCTTGTTCTCCAGTGTGCCACCGCGGATTTCAAACATCCTCATAGTCATTCGTGGTCCAACCTCGGAGAGCTCAACGCTGTCGTATCCTGTCCTCACAAAAACGTGATGTCGGACTTCGATACTGTCTTCAAGATTCTTGAATGTCACAACTCGACTGCCAACTTTATTTTTGCTTGTAATTGCTTCTCTTGGAGGAAATAGATGCTTTAGAACCTTGACGACTCGCTCTCCTAGGCGAGTAGTGAACCCATCGAAAATCAGGTGGGGATATGATTCGCTGACAGTTCCTCGGACGCTGCCTGGAATATCATGGCGGAGCACAACGTTGTGCAAAGAAAACGAGACTGTTGGTCCATGGGGAAAGTGTGAGAGTGTCAATGCTGTCGGAGTACCACGGTGCTCGTGGAGGAGAACCATGTCAGAAAGACCAGCAGATTGGGCAGATTTGACAAGGTCAGGGAGGATAAGATTTCCACGATTCATACGTATTGATGTGGGAAACAAGAGTCTTATTTCTTTGGCGAAAGCGGACAGTCTTGCGGACGGATCTCTGGACGTTGTTACCTGCATCTCGTAAGTATAGACTCATCATCGATTGAAGATTCAGTTCTTACCAAAACTCGAGGATCAACAATTCCTGAAAGCTGCGCATATTCATCGTCCAGATCCAATTGCTCCTTAGTATCAAGGTCCCTCGACTCATCATATTGATAGTCTTTCCTCAAAGATTTGTCATTGGCGATTTCTGGATCTAATGGCTTTCCTGAAGCAAGAGAAGCTCTCAACTTGGCACGCTTTTCGCTAATTTCGGCATCTCGTAAAAGAAGCGCACGACGGTAGAGATAATCGCGCCTTTGGCGTGCTTGTTTGCGCTGTGTTTCAAAGTTAGAAAAGCATGTCGGCAAAAAGTAGAAACCTCGGCGCTGGTAACTCACAATCATTTTTGAATATCCTCAATGGTTCATATCACCAATCGCAAGACTCAAGCTTCAAGATGCAGACGGCATGGGAAAAAAAAGTTGGCTTATCAGTTTTGCCGGGTTTCTTGCGCTATCGATTGTCCGCCACCACCTTATCACGTGGGCGCAAATTGTCCCACTATGGCCTGTTCCTGGTGGAGGGAGGGTCCAGTCGCTTCCACTGTTGACGATAATTATTCTGGTTCGCCAGTTGTGGTCGAGCAATTTCTCACATCCGACCAGGTCTTTTTCTGACTGTGCGATTCTCCTGATTAAAATATTACCTTCCATCTCACAGCTCTAGCCGTCAAGTAACTCTTTCACGGCGCATACTTTGCGGCGATGATGTGAGTCCGATCAGCGACACTTGCGAAACACTTTCTTCGATCCACAAAGCGCCGAATCTCGTCGCACCGGATTTTCTCTACAGTGTTTATTACTACAGGTAAGCTTTGCCCCCAGAGGCTCAAATTCAAAACTTTTGGGGCTTATTTACTTCTTCCTTTCCACCTATTTAATGCCTTGCTCCCCCAGTCCTAACCACAGTGAAGCAGCATCCGGCGCGCCATAAAGTTACGAAAACCCCAACATGGAGGGCGCTTTTACTCACGTCGGCAATCACCTCATTTCCGACTCGGCAGCTGCTATAAAAGCAGGTGCAGATGACCTGTCTGCACTCGATCCCGACGAAACTTTGCTCTATGGCAAATACGGGGGCCAGAGCGGCCGACGACGAGCCGACGATGACGACAACCAAACCGAGGCGTTCGAGGAGGATGACAATGATAGTCTTAACAGTGTCCCTGTTGAAGGCATGATGGGCATGAATCTCAAGAACGCTGGGGAGGAAAAGGAGCTTCCTGCCCATGCCTGCGCGTGAGCGGAGTCCTGTACCACTCGCTGCTCCTTAATGCTGACACATATTATCAGGTATTGTGGCATCCATTCCCCGGCCTGCGTTGTGAAGTGCCTCACTTGCAATAAATGGTTTTGCAGTGCTCGAGGCAACGGCACATCGACTCATATTGTCAACCACCTTGTTCGAGCGAGACATAAAGAAGTTCAACTGCATCCCGAATCCGCTCTTGGAGATACCGTGCTAGAATGCTACAACTGTGGTACAAAAAATGCATTCCTATTGGGATTCATTCCTGCAAAGTCAGATACTGTCGTCGTCCTTTTATGCCGTCAGCCGTGTGCAGCTTCAACATCAAACAAGGACATGAATTGGGATACATCTCGATGGGAGCCACTTATCGAAGAGCGCGCATTCCTTTCGTGGCTTGTAAGCCCGCCGTCGGATGTTGAACAGCTTCGTGCACGACATCTTTCGCCAAATACGATTGCCAAGTTGGAGGAAATGTGGAAGCTTGAGCCAGGAGCGACCGTTGAGGACCTTGAGAAAGCAACGAATGTCGATGACGACCCAAACCCAGTTTTATTATCCTACGACGATCCATACCATTACCAGAATATCTTCGGTCCGCTTGTCAAGATGGAGTCCGACTATGACAAAAAGCTCAAGGAAGCTCAATCTGAGGATGGTCTGACGGTTGAATGGACCTATGCTCTCAACAACAAACACATTGTGAGCTTTAACCTGCAAAAGATCGAATCCGGAGATGTCAAGCTGGCTGTTGGTGATGAGATGCGACTGCGATACAATGGCGAACTTCGGGAACCATGGGAAGGGGTAGGGTATGTTATCAAGATTCCGAATAGTCAGTCTGATGAGGTCCGTTTGGAATTACGAAAGACCGGAAACGATAAACAAGTTCCTACGGACCTCTCCCACAACTTCTCGGCGGACTATGTATGGAAGGCAACTTCATATGATCGTATGCAGCTCGCTATGAAGACTTTTGCTATGGATGATATGAGTGTTTCTGGCTACATTTTTCACATTCTTCTTGGCCATGAGACTCAACTGCCGCAAATGAAGGCGACCCTGCCTAAGAAGTGGTCCGCCCCCGGTTTGCCGGATCTGAATCAAGGTCAGGTGGATGCCATCCGCAGGGTACTGCAGCAACCCATCACCCTCATCCAAGGCCCTCCTGGAACGGGAAAGACAGTTACCTCCGCCACAATTATTTATCACTTGGCCAAGATCACCACTAACCAGGTACTGGTTTGCGCTCCGTCTAACGTTGCAGTCGATCAGCTTTGTGAGAGAGTGCATCGTACGGGTCTCAAAGTCGTTCGTCTTACGGCCAAATCACGAGAGGATGTTGAGTCATCTGTCAGCTTCTTGGCTCTTCATGAGCAGGTTCGAATGTCCGAACACAATGGCGAGCTTGTGAAGCTCTCCCAGCTCAAGAATGAGGTCGGAGAGTTGTCGAGCCAGGATGAGAAGAAACTCAAGCAGCTCACCAAGGCGGCCGAGCGTGAGATTCTGAGCAATGCCGATGTCATTTGCTGCACCTGTGTTGGTGCTGGAGATCCTCGACTCTCCAAGATGAAGTTCCGAAACGTTTTGATTGACGAGTCTACCCAGTCAGCTGAGCCTGAATGTATGATCCCCCTTGTGCTTGGATGCAAACAGGTCGTCCTGGTTGGAGACCACAAGCAGCTTGGTCCAGTCATTATGAACAAAAAGGCGGCCAAGGCGGGTCTGAACAGGTCTCTGTTTGAACGACTCATTAACCTGCACATCAGTCCCATTTTGCTGAAGACACAATACCGAATGCACCCTTGTCTCTCTGAATTCCCATCCAATATGTTCTATGACGGAATTCTCCAAAACGGCATCACGCAAGAGCATCGATTGCGCAAAGATGTTGACTTCCCCTGGCCGGTGGCCGAGATGCCCATGATGTTTTGGTCCAATCTCGGTCATGAAGAAATTTCAACATCAGGAACGTCCTATCTCAACCGAACAGAAGCTTCCAACGTAGAAAAGACGGTTACCCGATTTTTCAAAGCGGGTGTCAAACCCTCAGAGATTGGTGTTATTACACCATATGAAGGTCAAAGAAGCTATATCGTGACAACCATGCAAAATTCTGGAACATACAAAAAAGAGTTTTACAAGGAGGTCGAAGTCGCATCCGTCGATGCTTTCCAAGGTCGTGAGAAGGACTTTATTGTTCTATCCTGCGTTCGGTCCAATGATAACCAGGGCATTGGTTTCCTATCTGATCCTCGACGTCTCAATGTTGCTTTAACTCGAGCCAAATATGGTTTAGTCATTCTTGGGAATCCCAAGGTGCTCTCCAAGCATGAGCTTTGGCACAATCTCCTCGTCCACTTTAAGGACCGCAAGTGCTTTGTCGAAGGACCATTGACCAATTTACAGGCGTGTCTACTGCAGTTTAGTCGCCCCAGGGTAAGCTACCGCCAGAAGAATAATCAGAATGCTCAGTACCCCGCAGCAGGATATCCTAATAACCGGTTCAACGGAGCTCCCCCAACGGGTCGTGACTTCGACGCAGGTTCCATGGTATCGTATATCCCGGATGATGTTTCTTCTATCCACGGTTCTGCATTCGGAGGTGCCGCTCTCAATACCGCTTTCCCTCCCATGTTTTCCAGCTTTGCGCCGGAACAATGGCCCGGCTTGCCCGGTGTATCTGCCCCCGGTCGTGGTCACAAGGGTCGCAGTCGGGCAACAGAAAGTGTTGCTGGCGAGAGCGTCGCAAACTCGGAGTTGACAGATGCATCAACGAGCATTATTGGTGGAAAAGGGGTTGGCCAAGGAGGCGTCAGTTTGGGAGCCGGGTTGCATGATGCTGTGACGGGCATGCGAGCAATCTCCTACAGCCAGAGCGATCGGTTGAAGCAGTATGTCGAAAGCAGTGGTCGCTTGACACTCGGCAGCGGTTATGGACGGCGATATGACGATGATGAGAAGAGTGTCAGCACAGCATTTCACAGCCAAGTTGGCGGGGGCTATGACTGAGTGACAAGATGACGGACAAGGATGAATGATCAAACGATGATGACCTTGACGTTCCGAGAGCTCTCTCCGCAGAGTATTTGCTTTGCAGGACTACGGACTACGGACTACTAGTCGTTGTGTCACAGCGTCTGCTGCCTTTGCAGCCACTTGGCGACGGTGCCCTGATCGAGTACAGTCGGCATGCTGGCCAAATGCTCGATACCTCAACACATCGCTGCATATATATGCCGTGGCCGAAGCCCTTGGCGCGCAAGTTTGGCCTACGCAGCCAGACGTGGGGACCTGACCCGAACCCATGGTCTCGTTGGCATTACTATTTGGGGAGGTGCAGTCAGAACACGCTACGACAGCAAACATTGAAGTTGCAAGACAAGAATGTCGGATTACGGTGCAATAGCTGATATAGTTTCTTGAGGCAATTATGCCGAAACCACGAGGATGGGAGTTGACAATGCATAGAAGCCCTTGCGGTTTGCTATCTCTTCTATTCTAACGGTATTTCCCCGAGGTATATGAGCTCGATGGAGGCAGTCAGCTTGATTTTAAACTTGAAATAGTCGCTCATTAATGGAATTTAAACAAGAAAAAAGCCATTCACTCTTTAAAGAGTATATCCTCATCGCACTGTGAATGTGAATATTCAGTAATTTTTCCTACCTGCTTCAACCACCACAAATCCGGTAAGTTTAGAGACGTCGGATCAACGAGTTCCACAATTTAGTAATGCCATCTTGGGACATAATAAAGTGGTGGCAGTGTCTGAGAAAGGGCATGGAATGCTACCCCACACCAGAATGATCATCAGGCATCCCCACATGGTTAGATGTCTTGGAAGCGCTAATCTGGGGTATTGTGATGAAAGAAAGAAATGCGCCAACAAAGGCCTCACTCATGTCTTTTTTTTGGAAATGGTACAAGTAGGTACAGAACTCGATATTGGACATGATGGTGTTTACTCATCAAGGCTCGTCAGGAATAAGAAGTGACTGTTTAGTAGAGCATCGATCGTAAATTTATGCAAGAAGGATGGCTGAGATGCGATGCAAGATTTGGTTGATAAGATTGAAGAAGCCGCCCCTCTATAAAAACCCCTCTAGGCTTCTTCCACAAGGGTCCAGGACAAGACGACGACCACAATCCAACGAATCAGCGACAAGATATGCGTGCATTGGGTTACCATCGCCTTCTTATTGCCTCATTGTGCATGACCAGAATGGCCGTCTACCGTACCATACCATACCATATCCGTGAGAGTGACAGTGACAGTGAGAGAGAGAGCAAGACATACATATAAAGACGAGATCGTCCCCATCAAACTCCTGCTGTATTACATACCTGCATGTGATGCCTACCTACTCAGTACATACCTGCCTTGAATCGGCTTGTCCAAGGGATTAAAATTGGTTTCTTGTTCACACCCCCTTCAGTTATTGAGCGTTGGCTTTTTCCTCCCTTGTTACCGTTTTACCGCTACCAACAAAACAACCCAGGTGTGCTGGGGTGCTAAGCCGCCCGGCCAAGACACAAGAAGAAAAAAGAATCTGCCAGCCATTTATTAACATCATCTTTTCTCCCTTTCTTCATTCTTCTTTCTTTTTTTCAATAGGCATGGAGCATCATCAAAGATTGGCGCTCTCACCGGTTTCTAACAATTACTTCACCATCAACAATAACCGAGTCTTTGTGTGCCTAAGAATAGCAAAGGGCGACTCACCACCTGCAGGCACCAGTCGCGGGGTGCATTAGCAAATCACCACGAGGTACGGAGTAGTGCCTGTACCTACTACTACCGAGTACCTACTGGGTCAAATTTAGGTACCCGCTGGAACCATTCAACTGTGGCAGTGTGAGCTGCCAATCACGTGTTGTGGAACCGGCTCAGTTCACACCGAGTCCATCCGCCATGACGCTTCGCCCTGACCTCCAAGGTCGGCGACTTTGGTCAGGACTATCCATCCTCTCCAGAAACTCGCATCGATCTTTTGCTACCTCTTCCTTCGAGGCCGACGACGAGCGCTCCTCGACTGAAGGAGACATGAGTCCGAGAAGCAGCATCGACAGTGACCTGCTGCGGCCGGGGACACCCGCCTATGCTGGGCAGGATACCAGACCGACTTCAAACAAGGAGTTGATGGGATGGTATATGTATGGTTTTGCTGCCGAGACGTATGTTATTTGCGGAATAGGTAAGCCATTCTTGGAGTCTCATTGTCCCACCATTTCCATGCATCTTACCCATGTCCTCTCTTTCCTCTCAAATAATCGCCATTTCAACCAGCTGCTGTTCTGGATCATGTGAGCTAACGCGTGCTTCTTCACACAGCTTCATTCATTCCGATTCTCCTCGAGTCTCTTGCCCGTGAAAATGGCGTCCTGCTGTCAGATCCGACTCAGCCATGCGGCTCTAGCGATAACAAAACCATGGATGACGGCCAATGCATCATATATGTATTGGGCATGGAGATCAACACCGCCAGTTTCGCCATGTATACATTTTCTGTCAGTGTCCTGATACAGGCCCTCCTAGTCGTGAGTATCAGCTGTGCCGCCGACCACGGCAACTACAGAAAGAAGCTTCTTCTTGGCTTTGCCTGGCTTGGTGGTCTCTCCGTCATGGGCTACATCTTCATCAGCGAGTCGACCTACTTAATTGGTGCTCTCCTGACCATCATCTCCAATACCTCATTTGGCGCGTCATTCGTACTGCTTAATTCTTTTCTTCCACTGCTTGTTCGAAATCACCCGGAGGTACTCGAGGCTTACAAACCCGAGACCCCTGACCTCGCCGATTCAACCCTTGGATCCAGTAGACTGGAGCATGCAAATGAGGATCATTTGGAGGCATCCATGGCCAACTCCACTTCGGCCTTACTGGAACAGGGCGATGGTGCTACTGGGTATGGGCTCAAGCGTGTGCTGACCCACGAAGAAATCACCTCCAAGGAGCTTCAATTATCAACTCGTATATCCGCTACGGGTATTGGTATCGGTTACAGTGCCGCATTATTCCTACAATGTGTCTCCATCGGTATTCTTCTAGCTATGAAGAACACAACTTGGTCCCAGAGAGTGGTTCTCTTCACCGTTGGAGCTTGGTGGTCCGTGTTTACTATCCCTGCTGCAATGTGGCTCCGACCCCGACCCGGACCACCATTGGTCATTGACGGGAAGAAAGATGGCATATCTTGGTTCGCGTATCTCGCATATGCCTGGAAATCCCTATTTCGCACCGTCAAGTTGGCACGGCGTCTGCTTGACATTATGTTGTTTCTTGCTGGGTGGTTCCTCCTTTCAGATGCAATTGCCACGACGAGCTCAACAGCCGTCTTGTTTGCGAAGACGACGCTTCACATGAAACCTTGGGCTCTGGGAATGATTAATGTCATTTCAACCTTATCCGGCGTGTTTGGTGCCTTTGGTTGGTCGTGGGTATCACGATTATTCAACCTGAAGCCGCACCATACGATTTTGGTTTGCATCGGCTTGTTTGAGCTGATTCCCCTCTATGGATTGATGGGATATCTCCCATTCGTCCAGCGATGGGGTGTAGGCGGATTACAGCAGCCTTGGGAGATGTATCCGCTCGCAGCTGTTTACGGCCTCGTAATGGGTGGCTTGAGTGGCTACTGTCGCTCCTTGTTTGGCGAGTTGATCCCACCTGGATCCGAAGCCGCATTTTATGCTTTGTATGCCATCACTGACAAGGGCTCAAGTGTGTTCGGCCCGGCTATTGTGGGGGCCATTATTGATAGAACCGGAAGTATCAGACCCGCATTTTGGTTTTTGGGGGCCATTGTTGCTCTTCCAGCGCCTTTAATATGGCTCATTAATGTTGAGCGAGGTAAGATGGAAGGAGAGAAATTAGCTCAGACCATTGAAGGATTTGAGGTATCTAACGAGGGGGAGACCGATGGTGAGGAGAGTCGGGGCATGTTGGCAGATTATGAGGCATCATCAGGTCGGGATAATGGTCGGGCGAATGGAAGATCAGGGTAAAGGGGTTGGTATATGGAAATAGGATATGGAATATTGGATATGGGCTATGGGCTATTTTGGATATCACGTGCGTATGTTTGCATGTCTTTGGTCTGGATGAAGTAACACTTTGGGCATAGCCATGGCGTTTGACAGGATATATGGAGCAAGATTAATAATTGATGATGAATGAATGCTGATGATTTGGTTGATTACGTTTTTGGAGTAAGCGTCTCTTTGAGTGTGTCTTGGCCGTAAGATGGCTGAGACAAGCCGGGATGTCTCCGATGAGAAGGCACGGACATGGCCTGATTTTGAAATGGTTGTCTGGGAAGGGAGTCTATCGTCATATTAGTACCCCATAATTGAGCATGGTTTAATATTTTGTTTTGTTTTATTATTTCGTGTGTGCGTGTGTGCGTGTGTGTGTGTGTGTGTGTGCATGTGTTTGCAGGAGATAGTGAGGAATTGGTTTAGCAGAGAGGAGGAGGAGGAGGAGAAGAATGAGGCTTTATTGTATTAGTGATCTATCCACCCATCCACGCGACAAGGCTTAGTGTGTGTGCCTAGGCAGATACCAAGATACTAGGTAGCTATGGAGAATAGGAATGGACAAAGCCTAACGGCCGCCGGTAAGTATGATGGAATGGTTGAGAGGGTCAAAGAAAGCTGAAGAAAGCTTGCTCTTATTGTCATTGGTGGTGTTTTTTTTTTTTTGGACAGTACATACGCTAATCAAGAACGCTTGCTGGTGGGGTTTGATTGTGAAGAAAGAACAACGCCCAACTTGATACCTGCCCTATGAATTATCTAATTGCTCTCATCTGCTCAATCGACTTGATTGTGCCTGCCCTTTGACTCAGTACGGTGCGGGTAATGTGGTAGCAAGCGCGATCCAGTCCAATCTTAGCGTGTGTCTCCATCATCGGCAGGGATTGGGAGTCGTTGGTGTGTACTCCGTGTGGGTGTGTCTTTTGCTGAACGACAACAACAACAATAACATCATCGTCATCCCTCCACCGATGCCGCCCTGGCGCTTTAGCATCCATCAACAATCGAATTGATCTTGGATTTTCTTTCTCATCATTTCCCCGGTTGGGCATCTGTATCATTATCAATTCTCTGGCTTCTTTTTTATTCTTTCTCTTTTGCGTGCCAAAGAATACACAGTTGAGCTTTGTTATCAAACCTGTCATTGTGTCGGAGAAAGAACATCAGCATCACACGCTTTGTTCTAATTCCTCACCCTTTTTCCTCACTCTCGCTCTCGTTCTCTCTTTCCTTTATTATCATGAAATCGTGTTTCTGTTATTGTTGGTGTTGACAAAGGCCCAACGACTACAAGTACGGCTGTTGCTGCTGCCACAAGAGACGGGCTGACTGTCAATTTTACCTCTACCAACAACTGAATAATTTTTCTAACGAGCTCCATACCGACTACTACTGCTGCTGCTGCGACTACAACTTGTCGCTCCAATTTACCCGTGTACCACTTACTAACCTAGCTTACATACCTCCACCCTTGGCTTGCCCGCCGCCTACAACCTGACCCTGCGCTTCGTTATTTTTTTTTTGGGTGACGAGCTTCAGCCGAAGGGGGGGCCCGGGCGCTTGGATTCTTCGATCTATTCCAGCTTCTAAATACCCCGAGTAAAGAAACCGCACTTAACCGGCCGACTGTCCTTCGCAGAGGAATCGCGCATCGACCCGGAGCTGCGAGCATCAACCTGCGTCCGCTGCCCGTGTCGCTCGCCGCCTAAATCGACGCGCAACAGCAGCATCTAAAACGGTAGCTTGCGCGATCACCCCGAACCCGGCGCGCGCCAACCAACGAATCAATCTACAATCGCATCACAGCCCATTACAGCAACAATGAGCTCCAAATCGAAAAAGCGGCCTCCCCAGACCCCCTTGGATGATCGTGCCGACTGTCCCTTTGGAGCCACCGCCCTTTCAGATCCGATACCAGAGAGTGGTGATGGGCACAAATCCAAGAGGCGGAGACTCGATGGAACAGAGGATGACCGGAGACTCCCACTACAACCATCACCCTTCCACCCCACTGGCAAGTTCAAGAAGTACGACAGCCTGAAATCTTTCTACGCAGTCACGCCCAGGCAGGGTTGGCAGGACATGACGCGCTACAATAGCTTTGTCTGTAAGTGTTTCTCCCCCCCCCCCCCGCATTGGGCTTTCCCGCCCATATTAAGTGCCCGAGATGGCCTCTGACCACGCATTCTTGTGTAGTGAACGGCGTCAAATACTTCACCGACGACTTTGTTTACGTATCAAACGCAACGACGGTCGAGCGGCAAACCAAAACAACCCTCACGGAGGATGGCAGTAAAATGGCAAATGACTACTGGGTGGCCCGAATATTGGAGGTCAGAGCAAGAGATGAACACCACGTTTACGCTCGAATATACTGGATGTATTGGCCGGAAGAGTTACCCAGCTTAACCATAGATGGCAAAAAGAAGTTTCAGGGCCGTCAACCCTATCATGGCCAGCATGAATTGGTCGCCTCGAATCATAGTAAGCTTTTGCCTATCCTATCCTACGGCCATGGAAATTCTCTCCATATTGACGAGTTATAGTGGATGTTATAAATGTTGTCAGTGTTGCTATGGCTGCCAAAGTAAAGCATTGGATAGAAACCGATGACGATGAAGTACAAGATGCCCTTTATTGGAGACAGGCCTATGACATCCGATCCAAACAACTGTCGGTACGTTATCCCTAACCCTTGGACTCACCCCATCATCTAGCATTGCGACTAACATGAGCAGAGTATCGAGCTAGTTTGCAAGTGTATGACCCCGGCGAATCCCGATAAAACCTTGGTCGGTTGCACGAACGGAGATTGCGAGATATGGCTGCACTACGAATGCTTGCACCACGACGCCCTAATGAGAGTGTACGAAGCCCTGGGGACGAGTATACCACACAAGACGGAGAAGAAGGCAATAAATGGCAGTAGCGAAGACGAGGTAACACCAACCAAAGTCAAGAAAGAGGATTCAAGATCACCCATGGGCGATAAGAGCAGCGACACCCAGTCTCAGGTCGTTGTGGGATCAGCCAACGACGGTACTAGCACAGCGACACCGACACCAGCGCCCGACTATAACGCAACCAAATCCACAGCAAGGGCGACACCAAAAGCACCAACGCGACGTAGAAGAGGGGGGAGGCCATATGAGGGCCTGTTTAAAGCAACCTTGAAAATGAATGAGGGGCCTACAGTCTGGGAGATAACGGACCTAAGAAGAGGCATCGTTGGGGGGGATAAGACGTGGACCGAGAACGCCTACTGTTTGAAATGCGAATCTGTCATTGATTGAACGATGAGATTGAATATTTCTTGGAGGCGGTGGCTTGCCTGGGTATGCAACGATATCCACGACCCTTTTTTTTTTCTTTTCTTCTTTTCTTCTTCTTGGATCGAAAACACCTTTCTGGAAACTGAGTTTTATCTTTTTGGTTACTCGCAAGACGAAATAGTCCGAAACATCCCCAAAAAAAAATGGTAATAAGGCGGAATATGTTTTGGCGGAGTCCTTTCTTTTTGGCGTAAACATGTCTCTTTTGTCAAAGAGGAGAAAAAGAGAAAAGGGGAAGGGGAAAGGGGTGGAAAAGCTGTGGCTGCTACTGCGCACGTATGTTAGCAGATATGAAGACCAAGGCGCGGCGTTTGGCGATGGGGCTGTGTGTGAATATTTGGCTCAAAGGTGTGTGGCATAGCAAGGCGGGCAGATATTGTTGCGATTTTCCCATCATCTTTGTTTGTTTTGTTGTTGGTATATATATATATATATGGATTCAGTCTATGGATTAGAGCAGCGCACAAGAGAACAGCCTTTTTGGGCGAATCAGAATTGTTTGAGTTATTCTGCTTGGATTCATGTGTCATTATAGTTGTGTGCCTTTTTCTATTGCAGTATAAGTTCATCTGGTTCTGGTTGAAGCTTGCACCGAACAACCGCCCGGCTAACATGGTGATTAAGAACGATGATATGAGATGATGGCCGTGAATGGGTAGTTGAGTGTGTGATTTTATGAGGTTGTAAAGAGAGACAAGTGTCTATTCAAAGAAGGGGATATAAGAAAGGGGCCTGGAGTATGGGGAGACTTGAAGTCGTTGATATGTTAGTAGGCACTGAGAACTATTACAACTAACCTGGACAAATGAACAAGCCTTTTGATAAGTAATTACTTGTAATCAGTATCTTGGCATATATCCCTCGGTGGAAATATTTGTAGAATGGCAGTAATAAAACAAGCCTATTATCCGAGATGAAAAGGGGGAGGTGAAGTAACAAGTTTGCGTTTCGGGGTAGCAAAATCAGCGTTGGAAGAAAAGAAAGTGATAACCAAAGCTTCTATCGATTGTGAGGTTCCTTGAAGAATAAAGCTATTCCGGACGGATACAGTGGGTGTGGGGGGGGGGGGGAGTTCAGGTCATAGCTCTTTTCGGTTGCTGGTGACGTGACCCCCTTACATGGTGGGTAGGTGGTGGAAGTGAACAGTACTTATTCAGTAGGTAACTACAAGTAGCAGTAATATTAAGCAGCAGCAGCCAAGGGTTGCGCTTTTGGCGACGTATTATTCCTCCCCCCCAAAGGTTTCTTACTCGCTCGCAGCGCAGTCGCCAACGTAACAACTTGTACTCAAACTCGCATCCATCCAATCCAATCCAAACCCCGCGAAACCAAAGAGGCCACAACCCACTCCCCAACGACGGTACAATTTCATTGATTTGCGATATCGCCATTGCTCGAGAAAAATAAAAATAAAAATAAAAAATAAGCTGCAGGCGGGTTACTTGGCATCATCTCGAATCATGGCTGTCGATCCGTTTGACTCGGCGCTGTAAGTCTCAAAACCAAAACCTCTCCGAAAACACCAAACTTCCAATCTTTGGACCAAAAACTATCACCACACTGCTGTCTTCTGTTCCTTACTCTGCTTCTTCACTCAATCCCTCGCGCATCATCATGACGCTCGCACCTCGCTGACATTCACCAATCTGGCGGGAAAAAGCGACCTTCTCCGCCGCCTCAACCCCAAAAACACAAGCGACCACCTCAATGCCATCATCTCCCTCGCCCCCGACCTGACCGAGGACCTCCTCTCCTCTGTCGACCAGCCTCTTACCGTCAAGCGGTGCAGGCAAACCGGTCGCGAATACTTGCTCTGCGACTACAACCGCGACGGCGACAGCTACCGCTCTCCGTGGTCCAACCAGTTTGACCCTCCCCTGGACGAGGGTGGCGTTGGAGGTGTTGGGCCTGGAGGCAACGATGGCGCCGGCGAGGGCGCGATTCCGAACGAGAGGGTACGCAAGATGGAGGTCAAGGCCAATGAAGCCTTTGACATCTACAGAGACTTGTACTATGAGGGTGGTGTGAGCAGTGTTTACCTGTGGAACTTGGACGATGGTTTCGCTGGTGTTGTTCTGGTCAAGAAATGTATGCGCGCACCCTGATATAGAACCCTCACCCCTTTTTCTTACAGCCTCTTACGCTTCCGGCATCGCAATGGCGCAAACGCCAGCTAACATTACGTTTCACAGCCGCCACACCCGGTTCCGGCTCTGAGGGCGTGTGGGATTCCATCCACGTCTTTGAAGCCATTGAGCGCGGCCGCACAACGCACTACAAGCTCACATCCACCGTCATCCTTTCCCTTTCCACCAATGCCGAGGCCACCGTCGGGGAAATGGACCTCAGCGGCAATATGACGCGTCAGGTGGAGCAGGACCTCCCCGTCGAGAACGACGACAGCCACATCGCCAACATTGGTCGCCTGGTCGAGGATATGGAGCTCAAGATGCGGAACCTGCTGCAGGAGGTCTACTTTGGCAAGGCCAAGGACGTAGTCGGCGACCTGCGGAGCGTCGGAACCCTGAGCGATGGCGCAAGGGAGAGAGAGACCCAGCGGGAGATTATTGGAAGCATGAAGCGATGACGTGTTTAAAGGGGAGAAGGGGGAAGAGGGAAGAGGTGAGTCAAAGAGAGACCGAGAGAGAGGGAAAGAAAGAAAGAACGAAAGAAAGGCAACAACGTATCCGTCTATGATGGTGGCAAAGCCCGTTGTGCAAAATTTATCAAAATTCTAGTACATGTTTGAAAGAATCAAAGTCAGCGAGAAAGAAAGAAAACAGAATTCAGCTTTCGTATACTTGAAGCGTTCAGCCTCCATAACATCCTCACCTTGGCCCCTCTGATGATTTGATAGCCCGCAGAGATTTTTCAAAGGTCACGGTGAAAAAAACATCGCCTTCGCTGATCCCAAGAGCCCAGTTCCGAGGAGAAGGGGAGGGTCTCAGTCCCCGGGGCGAAATAGATCGTTTGCCAAGACATAGCTCCTTGCATCTTTGTCAACTCTATTGTAAACGTGGCATCGCGTACTCCGATCTTCGGGATATCGCCCCCCGAAAGAATCTTGTAAAGATCCGGCCCGAAGGGGGGGAAGGGGGGGGGGCGGTTTCCAAACCAGATATGGACAACCCCATCGTCCGCCACATACCCGATGCTGAGAACTCTATATTAGTCTATGTCAGATTCTCGGGAAGTGGCTTCGTTTTGCGAGTCAGTCTTTCGAAATAGCCCAGTTGCCTTGATTATATGCCGAGTTCACGCCCTGTGCTTGACTGACAAGCATCTCGCCTTCAGCAAGCCACCGCCATCAAAGAGATACCTGGCATTCACAACATCAAGCGTATTCCAAATATCAAAGTTCGTCTGGCTACTAAAAAAAGGCGTTCATGTTGGTAGTAGTATTACCTTTGCCTTATTTGTCTTGTCTCGAATGTTCCGCGCACGGGTAATTGGAGTTAATTATAGGTCCTCGCAAGATAAAGAGAGAAAGAAAAAAAAAGACGGCTGTGATACTAATTTAAAAACTTCTATTTCTGGGAGACTGCTATTGAAACTTTTAGCCGTTGAATGTTTGATAAGAGACTTTGTCTTATACTGATGCAACCCCCTGCTGAAGGATCTCCTCGGACCCGCGAGGCGCGAAAGGGCCGCGTTTTGTGACATGTAGTTAAACATTAATATCCCGCTCGCTCGAAAATGAACAGAATGACCTCATTGCTTGCTTGGAGAAGATCTTCATGAAACGCGGATATTGCCAAGTCGGCTGACTGGATGGAGGTGGTGTGCATTGAAATTAAAAGCTTTGCAAGGGGTTGGGGAGCCATCGCAGACCGCCAACAGATTTGTTTACACGCAGCATCATGTTACTTCCTTTTCTGTAATATTAGACGTTACGGATGGTCTTATCACAATTTATTTTCGATTCCGCGATTCGGTGCTATGTTCCCGATTTCGTACTGCCAATACAAGGGCCGCATGATGGCGTCGTCCCGTTATGTAACATGCAGCATTGTGTTACAGGGTCGAGAAGCGGACGTAGTAATCAGAGAACTGATGGATGGATGGATGACTTGCATAAATTGGTCGGCAGATTGCATGCCCGCCCCTTGTAGGCTCGGGATTGTGAAGGGATGGTGCGAAATCCCCAGCCAGCCGCTTTTTCGTCCTCTTGCTAAATTCACTCGCCCCGCGAGCAACCAGGGCATCATTCACATATGCATCCCTTCACATCCAAACTGGTATTGAAGGGCGGCGTGGACCTCAGCCACAAACGGCTTCGTATTTTGGATTCCTCGTAAATCGGGGCTGCCTCAGTGGTCCAGATCCTGTCCTTCTCAGGCATGTCTGAGATTGGTCATGGAGTGGAAGAGAGCTGGAATGCCGCGATAGCCATCGTATGTGAATGTGCGCACATACTGATGTGATAAATGGCTAGGTGCATGGGTCCCCCAGGCAAAATCGAAGGCTGGATGGGACCGCGTGACGATGATGATAGATTAGGTGATGCAACACAGCGGACCCCGGTTATATCACTTTCTCCCTTCTTGTTTGCAAATGTCAAACGTGGATTGTTCAAGATGGAACCCCAAATGTATCAATTCGACTTGCCCTGCGGCTGATACCCAGGTTAGCATGTGCCTAAATTGGCTGGCTCGTCAAACTGCAACGCGGGTAAGGAAGCAAGGAACGTTGACAAAAGTAGCCGGTTAGGGCATGTCTCTTGTTGATCTTGCGGTGAGTCTAGTTTCCCCCTCCTTCTTTTCCGTCCTGTTTTACCCCTTGTGGGTTGAAAGACAAAAAAAAAACGTGGACAGAGTTAAACCATTTGCCTAGCCGACTTGACAACGCCAATGCATCTTGTTGATGTTGAAATGACTCGTCACCGGTCGCCAGAAGTCGTCCCTCACGGCTGAAATTGTGATCAAAGCCACTGATGTGCCATGGCGTTGAGGAGGAGGCGCCGGTAAGGCGCCATTATTAGGGACCGAAGAGGCTGATTCATGGACTGTCGGGTTGTAACAGTTGGCGATCCATGCTTTCTTCTTCTCGTTGCCAAGGTGTACGTTTTGCCCAGGGGATTTTGACAGTACTGTCCTGTAGGCCTCATGCCATACGGTGTACAACATTGTATTATGGGGTTGTCCTGGGCGCTACTCCTTGCATTGAATTGGAACAAGAGAAACAATATTCTCGGGAGAGTTGAGTCCCGGCCGTCTCCTCTCCCATAGCTGCCATTTACAGCATGCGTAAGATGCACCACTGGGTCACGCACCCATTCCCTTTTTTCTTCTCCTTCTTCTGCATTTGATTAAAGCTCTTTAATGCGTGTGGAGATGGAGGGGTCCTCGGCCTGCACGAAACATGTACGCATATGTACGCTGTGTAGTACATATTGTAGATACACTCAAGCAAGTAATCTGCGTGGGGCAGTGATTCCCGCCCTGACGAACGTGCCCTCTTGAGCCGACCGCTTTGTCTCTGTCGAGTGACTGGCACAACAGCTAGTACGTACGTGGTAATGCGGACAGGGCAAGCCATCCGGAGCCTGAGACTGGATGGGCACCATTAGTTGGTGAGCTTGGATGAATGTGATGAAATAAGCTATCGCCGCGAAAATCAGCACTACGATCATACACTGTACATGTCGTGAGAACAACCCACCTGTCCAGATTTGTCGGAGTCATTGCTTGCCGCACTTTTGTGCCGCATAGATAGATAGCCTGTCTACATTTGGTCTTCTAGAAATGGCTTGGAATGGATGACCCCGCACCCCACGTCGTTGAAAAAAAGACTGTTCTGTCGGGATGCAGCTGGACAAAGTCGGTATGTACGGAGTCGATGCCCATATCCCTTATGCCGTCTATAAACCCAATACACATTGAGAAGAGCAAAGACTTGTCAAAAATGCTTGCTTGGCGGTGGGCTGGTCAGGTCCACAATGTGGCATGGTGGTGGTCTTTGCTCAAGTTAGTTTTATGTATCGACGCTGAAATCCACGTCCATGTCCACGTCCATGTCCACGTCGGCGTCGGCGTCGGCGTCCAGGGCTGTGAAAGCAGGCAAGGCACCGTACGAAACAAACATCAGGGAGACTTACACATACTACCACCCGCCGCCGCCGCCGCCGCCGGGCGCCGTCTCCATCCCGGGAGCGGTTCGTCCCACATCAAAGAGGTAGCGCATGGTGTACCTGGTCCCACTAGCTCGTCACAAGGGCCAGAGATAAAAAGAGAGCACCAGGTTAGGAGTGGCGCCACTTATTATTCCGGGCTGCGGCGGCGGCGGCGGCGTCGGGTCGGGTCGTTTGTTGAATGGAAACTGGTCGTAGTTGATTACTGTTTGTTGTAATTTCCGTTGATGTTCTTATGGTTGTAGCTATGTCAGGAGGGCTTGTGAAGGATGGCCAAGCGAAGCTGCTGAGAAATTGTTCAGTCCATTTTCAAGACAGTATGTGGTGGATACAAGTCTCATACTCCGTACATCGTAGGCGGATCGAGGAACATGACATGGGGACGAAAAAGAATGAGAGACACGCGCATGCGCCAGGTCAAACCATGTAACCTACTAAGCAGGTTGACCTGCTATAGGCACATATGTCACTCAACGGTTGGTAAGACATGGTCGATGCCGTTGTGATTAAGGTCACTTGAAGAAAATCCTCGAGACCCCAAACCAAAGGAAACAAAGGCTGCGCGGCCGGCGTTGGCAGATAATTGTCCGTCTCAACTCCGCCTTTGTGGGGGGAGGGCATCTGAGCATGGGGCCTGGCAGCGGTTAGCGACAGAGTTGTACTTGTAGTCCCTCCCTTGAGATGGTGTCAGTTCCACACATACCTGTGCGAGGGGTTGCCGTCCCGATTCTGTCAAATCTTGCTTACCAGCCGAACTGTCAATGATATTATGTGTATACTAACCTATGCATGCATGTATCTATCTCTTAGTATAGGTAGCTTTCTCTCGTCTCGCCTCGCCTCGTCCTGTGGGCTGGGCTGGGCAGGGCAGGGCAGGGGAAATGAGGGGGTAAGGTCTCAACGACCTGGATGCGCCGCAATGCAGCATCATTATCATCATTATAATCCGGTCAGTGCCTTGCTGGGTCGGATTTCAGTAGTAACGAATGGATTGCGCGTCGTGTCCAGTAAGAATTGCCGACGTTCCTGGCTGTACCTGAACACTGGGTACTGGCTTGGTGTTGGCTTGCTTGTGGCTACTTGGGACGTCCAAGCCCGGTTTTGCCAACCATCCACCCACCCCATCGTTTTTCCCCTTGATCCAAAGAGTGGTATTTCCCTCTCTCACTCACTCTCTCTCCCCCCTCTCCCCGAGAGACTTTGCTTGGTACCCCACGCTGTGTGCTCCGCTGTGATGGTCACAAATTACTCCGTATATGGGATCGCATGCCAAGTCCAAGAGCCCGGACTTAATCAAGGGCGGACAAGGCAGTTGGTAGGTTAGGTTTCGGTTCCGCGAGGTAAGGAGGTGTAGTACCTACAGACAGAGATGCATTCTCCCATGTCTTTTGCTCTTCCACATTCTTCCACATTTGTCGTACATTGCTGCAGAGGCGCACATAGCTAGTGGTGCCAAATGTACCTCTCCCTGTCGGGGTCGCTGTGGTGCCTGGTGCTTGGTGCTTGCCGGGTGCTTGCTGGATGCTGGTTAGTAGTACTGGAGGTGAGAGGGGAGGAGGGGACACACCTGTGAGGGTTACTTTTTAGTGCATATTAAAGACCCTAGGAAGGCCCAGTCCAGGATCAAGCAAGCAAGCCCCTCCATGATCCATCCATTCACGCATCCACGTATCCATCCACTCATCCCATCTATTCTTTTTTCCTTATCCCATATTTTTGCTTGCCCACCTTCGCCCATCCCAACCCATCCCCATCCCCGTCCCTATCCCTCCTCCTGCTCCAGGGCACTGACGCTGGTACATGCGGTGTTGGAACGTGCATCCCGCTCGCCTCACTTATCCTTCTCTTCCCTGTCGACATCCTCTCTCTTCACCGGGCCTTGGATCTACAAAAAGGCGAGCCTTGCTTACCGTCTGGCGCACTCGAACCCTCTACGAACACTCCATACATACATAACCTACCTTAGCACAACTGCTTGCATTGTGTGCCTTGACCTTCTTTTTTTTTTTTAAACCACCTTCCATCCTTCGTCTTACTTCCCTTCCCATCTCTAAATCAGTTTCGGCAGTTGCCCCGACTGGAGACCGCTCTACCGGGTCCAAGGCCTACCATCATCTGTCCAAGAGCATCCTTCTCCATTCTCCCACCCCCAAACCTGTCTTTTCCATATTTATATCCTCTCTTTTCTCGTCCAACATTTAGTTTCTGACTATTTATCTGTCATTTCTCTCTCTCTCTCGTCATCGACATTGCCTAAAGGACGAGCTTCGATCCGGATTTGTATACTGGTACCCAGTGGCAGCACCACCCACCACCACAACGCACTCTGAGCTGGCAATCTGCTGCAGCGCATCCGACGTCCCTCACCATAACCACAATCGACCTTTGAGCCTTTTCGTACATTGAGACGACGGCTCCAAAATGGCCGCTGAGAAGCCGTCCGTTTTGATCATTGGAGGCTTGGGCTATATCGGCCGCTTTCTTGCCCTTCACCTTCACGAGAACAACCTGGCCTCAGAGGTGCGACTTGTGGATAAGGTGTTGCCCCAACTTGCTTGGCTGGCACCCGAATTTTCTGAAGCATGCTCCCAGAGCAAGTTTGTGCAAGCTGATGCTAGCAAGCCCGGTAAGTCACTTAACCATATCCCCATTTCTTTATTAAACCAAGCACATCTGCTAACCAGAGCTGTGTTACCACCGAGCAGAGGCCTTGGCTAGAGTTTTCGACCGCTCCGATGGTAAAGAATGGGACTACGTCATCAACTGCGGAGGCGAGACGAGGTATTCGCAAGAGGACGAGGTCTACAAACTGAGATCATTGAATCTCTCAATTGCACTGGGACAAGAGGCAGCAAAACGAAAAGTCAAGGTATTCGTCGAATTGAGCACGGGCATGGTGTATAAGCCAGATTCTGCACCGAGTAAAGAAGGGGATAGTTTGAAGCCATGGAGCAAGATTGCCACATTCAAATTGCAAGCAGAGGAAGAGCTGGCAAAGATTGAGGGGTAAGTTGAAATTTGCCACATGTCTTATTTCTTGGATTATCTTCTTGTGCTAATGATATTTGCGATAGACTTAATCTTGCCGTCGTGCGTCTCCCTCACGTTTACGGTCCTTACGCTTCGCAGTGGATAGCCACGGCTCTGTGCATGGCGCGAGTTTATCAACACCTAAAGGAGGAAATGAAGTGGTTGTGGACCAAGGACCTGCGTACCAATACCGCTCACATCAATGATGTTGTGCGTGCTATCTGGGCAATTTCCACTTGGTACGACGCTGGTAAAACCGGGTGGAACAGCAGCGAGATGGGCAAGACTCCTACCTTCAACGTAGTGGACAAGGGTGCCACCACACAGGGCATGATGGCAGATATAATTGGAGAGATTTTTAGTATTCAAACAGGATTCCAAGGCCAGGTTATCAGCACATTTGCCAGGATGAACCTTGATAACGTTGTTGACGATGTCAATGACGATATCCTGGGGCCATGGGCGGACTTGCTTCAGGATGCCGAAATCACACGACCTGGTCCGCTGACACTATTCATGGAGAAGGAACTTCTTAAGGATACAGACCTCAGCATGGATGGCAGTCGACTGGAAACCGTCGTGGGCTTTGAATATGAAAAGCCCGTCATTACCAAGGAACTTGTTGAAGAGGTCTTGGAGAGCTATAAGAGGATGAAGTGGTGGCCTTGAAAGCGGATGGCAAAACAGAATCGACGCAGCGGAAAGCAGAAGCATGGCCTGCTTTATTTCTCCTTTATTGTTTATGAGAAACCACACCTGGCAAACACATGGCAAAGAAGATGGTGGACTGCCCTACTGGGTATGCGGTTATATAGGCTACGGCCTATTCTGAGCGATTCCCGGCAAGCAAGTTACACGTATAGTTGATGGACTTGTTTATGGCGGAAGTATTTGTGAATCGGAGCGAGTTTGGAATGGAGTCTGGTTAGTGTATCATTAGAATATCCGTGGGATCTGGGTGGCTTCATGATATCCGTCCGGGAGTTCAGTTCCATATAATCTTCCAGGGTTGAATCTGGTTTTCTGATGGGAGGCTGCCGGCTGGTTAGATGGTTGGGTGGACGGTGGTGGATTGGATTGGATTGGATTGGAGGGTAATAGGCGGATTATTATAAGTTTGAAGCCATTTTTATATGAAGATTAGATGCAAAGTTAAGATGGTTAGAAATTGAGGTCGAATTCTAGCTATAGGATTTCTACTATATGTTTTCACTATGACATTGATGATGGTGATGATGATGATGACGATGGTGCTGGCCACACAATCTATGCACCAGAAGCAGCGATAGTTTGGAGCTTAAGCTTGCTACAGCTTCCTGAGGCAACATTCTACTTTTTTTGCACTGTGAAGCTTCAAGGTGGCATCTCGTGTCTTGCATGCCGCCTCATGCCGTGCACACGGCAAGATGTGGTGTGAGCACAGCATAATAAGGTATGTCGTGATAAAGGGCGCGAGCATTGACCAGAGTTATTTTTTGTAAGTAATCATGGGGAAGGGGGGGAAACAAGCGTGGTGATAAGCTTGCATTCAACATGGGTTGAGATGGCATCGGCAGTTGTTATTGATGATGATGATGCCGGGAACTTCGCTTAGGTTTGACCGCCATGAAATGAGGCGTTTTAGCTGAAGTGTGCCATGCATATCCACTCATGAGCAAATCAGGAAATTCTTTGACGAGAAAGAAGAAGAAAAAGCAAATCAGGATGGGGTTCCTGCATAGGGAATGTTGAGACAGTCGCTCTTCTGATGGATCGACCAACCAAAGAATTCGCATTGTGGAACGCTATAAGCAAGGGGGGAGGGGTCAGGCACGAGAAGGAGAAAGAAGGAACGGAAAAAAAAAAAACAGGGAAAACGCCATGACAAAAAAACGCACAGGCTTTGGAACACATGATGTGGTGAGTTGAGACAGGTTGACGTTCTGATACGACGTCGCGGGATGTCATTGATGCAGCAGTCCATGGCAGAGGGGGGGGGGGGGGGGGGGGGGCATGGTATGGCATGGCATGGCTGACATCAGTTCTGTAGAGTAAGCCAGCAAAAAAAAAAAGCCACGAATTCTTATTTGTTGATTTGAGGGTGGCATGCTTTTCCCCTGAAGCCAAGCATTGGTTAGGGTATGCTCGGCCGAAGATGGCGTTTTTAGAAGAAGAGGGAGGGGAAGGGGGGGGGGGGGTTGTTCTCGAAGAATGGAGATGCTGATCTGGATGTGGGTGTTCTGTAGTATGGAATTGTTTGTCCGAGGCGTAACTTTAGGTACTAGATACGTAGCTTGTGAACTGGTTTTTTTATTTATTTTTACGACAGCCAAGGCATTTCCAGTGACAAGGTACGTAGGCTGTACATAGTACATGGCTGTATTTCTCCAGGGTTTATTTCTTCTCTTTCTCTCGCACTCACCCCGCATTCGTCCAAGAAGGTTTAGCTTCCAAGCAAAGTGAAGCAACTTGTGGAGAAGGAAAATACAGGGGAGAGGAGGAGAGAGAGAGAGAAGGAGGGGGAGACAGAGGAGGGGGAACCTTTTTGTTTTGTTTTCTTGTTCTGGTTTCTCTTGGATGAGGCTTTGCGGGGCAAGAGATGCAGAACAGAACGGGGGTTGGCCGAATCATCTCATCCAAAAGTGGGTTTCCCCAATTGTGTTGCTGTGAAGGCCCTTCGGAACGGATCTGCCGCTGTCCCTGCGAGGTACCTATGCTGCTGTGTTGAATTTGAATGGCTCCGAGTTTGTTTGCACCTCGGCGGAATTGGCTGTTTTGAGTGCAGGCGGCCACGCTTTTCGGCAGGCTTGTGACAGCGCATCGTATGGCTACCAATGTGCGTGGTGTGTGGACATGAACCCATCCATACTTTATTCCATGTACTCCGTAGAGAGAGAGAAAAAAAATTATATATATCCACGATACTTTCTCTCTACTGACCTGATCCTTTCCCTTCTCTCTCTCTCCCAACCAAGCATCCTACTGATCCATCCCGCTCCTACTTGTCCTATAACAGGAAAGACAAAATAAAAAAACCCCTACATCAAAATGGCCGCCCCTGCTGAGAGAACTATCAAGGACTTGTCCGGACACTGGACCTTGGTGAGCTTTAAACCCCTCCCTCCACCCTTTGCTTGAACCATCCACCCCCCACTATGGGTTGCTTAACGCGCGCTACTCTGCATGTCATCACGACCATCGTGGGCTCGAGTGTACGGACGGGCTTCCATGTCTTACGGAGGAATAATAAGATACCAAGGGGGGAGAGAAGAGACAACATGTTGATATGAAGAAATGTGCAAACTGAAACATATAACTTATCAAAAAATTATGTGAAATAGAACAAGACCATCTCGGACGACTCCGACCCTGTCCTTCAATTCCAGGGCGTCGGCTGGATCACCCGCAAGGCCATCAGCATCGCCACCATCCAGCTTGAGATCAAGCAGTACGACACCGAGGGCGTCACCCACATCGACATCAAGCAGACGGCCCTCAAGCTCAACAGCGAGGAGTTCCGCACCCTCGACGACACCGTCCGTCCCAACAAGGACAACATCTTTGGCGATGTCAAGAGCAAGTCCCTTTGGGTCAGCCTCGACGACCCGGCCGTCGACGACGAGTACCTCAAGGAGGGCTGGCTGGTCGAGGGCGACGGCAAGTTCGTCCTGACCGTGGCCGTCCATGAGGGCAATGGCTGGACCGCCAAGCAGATCTGGGGCTTCAAGGAGGTTGACGGCGTGCGACGATACTCTAGGAGCGTGGTTGTCTCCAAGGGCAGCGAGAGCAAGAAGATTCACATGCATTATGATTACAACGGACCTCTTGCTGAGAGCTCTTAAGTCATCTCGGGTATTGGGAATCAGGCAAATTTAAAAAAAAAAAAAAGGGTAGTAGAACAAAAAAAAACGATAATAATGACTTGAGATTGAAGGGCTTTGTAACATCTAGGCTACATAGATTGTGAGTTTGGAAGAAGCGACGGCTATGAAGATGGAAACCTGAAAAGCCTGCGAGCTTTCTTTCTTACTTTCTCTTCATTTCCGTTTCGCTTTTTTTCTTTCTTTTTTTGCTTGGAGATTAAAATAAATACTCTAGGCTTGAATTCTGAAGAATCTATTGAATTGCGAATGATCTTGTTAGCTTTCATGTTGTGTGTGCAATGGTGTCTGATAGTCTAATATCAATGACTTCTCCCTTCCCATCGTCGAACCATCTCAAGCAAATACACAGATTGTTAAATTATACTGCTTGTATTCCAACGCCTCCATTACAGAGGTTTTCGTCAATTACCTTTCGTCAGTTCTTTCCCAGCTAATCATTCTAATATATATATATGTACTTCATCCTCCGGCCTCGCTTCCGGATTCCTTATGCCGGTCTCCTCTTGATAAACTCCTCCAAATCCTGCACCGTCGCCACGCCCAGCACAAACCTCCTGTTCTCGTCTGTGATGACCGCAAACTCCTGCTTCCACTTACCCTCGGGCACCCACTCCCGGAAGAAGCCCTCCAGCTGCTCCAGCGGCGTCTGCATGGTGATGACCTGATACTTGCGCCCCTTGCGCTGGAAGCGCGTCATGGCGGCCGAGAGGGGGTCCTCCGGCTTGACGGCGCCGGACTCAAGAAGGGATTGGAGGTGGGGGATGGAGATGTAGCCGAGAAGGGCGCGGGTGTTGGCGTCGACGACGGTGAGATGGGTGTAGTCGCGCTCAAAGGCGGACATGAGGGCGAGGGAGATGGGATCGGAGGGGTTCAGGGAGAGGGCGGCTGGGGGGTCGAGATCCTCGACGGTGGCCTGGTGGTTTGGAGAAAACTGTCAGTATGCGAATTGATTGATTGCATTCTGGGCATGTTGTTGTTGTGGTGGTGAGGCGATGAAATGACATGTGATGCGACATACCCCTCGATATCTTGAGGACCACTTGGTGAGGAATGGCCTAGGCGAAGGAGAAGCGGCCTCAGCCGATTGATGTGAAGATACCGCAGCAGCCATAATTTATTGTTGCTTTCTTTTTTTGCAGGCCTTTGATTTCCGCTTCTACTATCGAATTGCCAGCTGTTTGGTGCTTGATCTCAGTCGATTGAACAGCTATCGCGCCAGTCGATGATGCGAACCGAGGGGTCGATTATTACCTCATTTTTTTTTTCTTCTTCGCCCTTTGGGTTCCGCGAACGGCCAGTTTCAAAGGTCGCTCTGGGTGCCTCCGTGAGTGGGGCGGGTTTAGCGGCCGAGAGGCCCACTAGAAGCACAGATCGATGCGCCCGGATTGACGGCTTCCAGGCGTTCGTTAGAGGGGAGCTGGGGGGGAGCTGGGGAACTGGGGGTGAGTTGACATTGTAGCTTTCTGTGTCATGTTAGAAAAACCCATGTTCTATTACAACAAGGACATCGACCCATTTGCTAGCTGGGCATAAGAGTCCAAATAGAGACTGATACGAATAGTTTACTATGATAAGTATTAATCGATAGAAAATATCTTCGGAACCAACGTTCCTTTCTTAGTTGATTTACATTGGACCCTTGATCGCTTGTTGTCACTCTCGGTATCGGTTGATTCCAATCTTTCCGAGAAAAAGTTGACGTCGAATGATGTCACCACCAAAAAAAGATGCGCCTTCCACCCTCCCCAAACCGGATTGTTTGATCGGACTTTTCCTCCTTGGCCTCTTTTTAAAATATTACTCGTCTACCTAGTTATTAGCCTTTATGGAAACGGGCTTAACTCGGATTACCTGCCAACTCGTCTTCTTCTTATTCCCCTCTCCTGAGATAATATTTCAGACACTTCTTCTCAATCTCAACCTGAATCCTTTGACTCTCTCCTTATCTCCATCTCTCCCCGAGATCCGAATGGTTCAATTGTTACCTACAAACCGGCACTACCAATAAGAGGTAAGTCCATGGAGATCCTACGGAAGCGACGGAATGGGTAGAACCGGGAATGTCTTTTTTTTTGTGTACCACACGTTTTATATACCTCCCTCCAGTTTTCTATCCCTCCCTTGAGTCATATCTCCAAGCTCAAATCTCAGATCTTCCCCTCTCCCTCCCTTGCTTCTCTTGAGATACCCAGACTCACTCCGCACTCAATTGGAGAGATATCAAACATTGAGACCTTGACTTACGACTGCATGGTTTGTTAGATACCCAGAACTACCGGAAGACCCGGATAACTCCATCTTACCTTTTATCACAAGCTTTCCCCTCTTTCACACGATGTCACATCTCTACCCCAAGGTAGAGTCCCTGCAGGGCTCATTCTATAGCCCAATGCCTTCGCAGTCCAATGCAACACCGAAACAAGCTCGCCCTGAGCTCTACGGTGCCTTCTCCGTCGTCGACAAGGCGCAGAAATTGAGCGCCGAGGCGACCAAGGAATTTGAGAAAGCCAGCGCCAAGGCTCAAGCAAAGGCTGGCCACATTGAGCTATACAGCGGCAAGTACTATGCTGCCTGTACGTTTGGTGGCCTTATGGCTTGTGTAAGTGACATCCCATATGATGAACGTTAGTATGAACCTCATGGAAAACTTGGCTAAGAAATCTCCATGTAGGGACTTACCCACACTGCCGTAACACCTCTTGATTTCGTCAAGACTCGTCGCCAGATCGATTCACGTCTATACACCAGCAACTTCCAGGCATGGGGCAAGATCTATCGTGCAGACGGTCTCCGCGGCATCTTCACAGGTTGGAGCCCAACCTTTTTTGGTTATTCTGCTCAGGGTGCCTTCAAGTACGGATGGTATGAGTACTTCAAAAAGACCTATTCCGACTTGGCCGGCCCGGAAGCCGCTCACAACTACAAGACTGGTCTCTACCTCGCCGCCTCTGCCTCTGCTGAATTCCTCGCCGATATTGCCCTTTGTCCTTTTGAAGCCGTCAAGGTCCGTATGCAAGGTAGCACCCCGAGCCCTTACACTGGCACAGTAAATGGTATCACCACTATAATTGCGAAGGAAGGCGCAGGAGGTTTGTACAAGGGTCTCGTTCCACTCTGGGGTCGTCAAATCCCATACACCATGATGAAATTTGCCTCATTTGAAACCATTGTTGAAAAGATCTACCAACGTCTCCCCGGAACAAAGGACGACTACAGCAAGGCTGCCCAGACTGGTGTATCCTTCGCCGGTGGTTACATGGCTGGTATTCTCTGCGCTATCGTCTCCCATCCTGCCGATGTCATGGTCAGCAAGCTCAATTCTGTGCGACAGCCTGGCGAAGCCTTTGGTGCCGTCGTTGGTCGTGTTTATGGTGAAATTGGTTTCCGAGGTCTCTGGAATGGATTACCCGTCAGAATTGTCATGATCGGTACCTTGACTGGTCTCCAGTGGATGATTTATGTAAGTTTCCATATACATGGCTTCCCCCGACAGTGTTGAAAATGAGCTAACGTTATTGCGCAGGATTACTTCAAGATCTTCATGGGCTTGCCTACTACCGGTGGCCCCGCTGTCGCAAAGGAAGAGCAGAAATAGAAATCCAGCAATGGATAGATGATCTATTATAAAAAGAGGTTGGGAGTGTGGTGTCGGGGGGTTTCCAATCCGGTTTGATAGGTATTGGGAATTGGAGGATAGTATGAGGTCTATGATTAACTCGGGTCCATCTTACAATACCATTAAAATTTACTATCTATGATATATGTCTTTATATGTGATTTAAATTCACTCTATTGGAACGGGTTTCGTCTATCTGCTTCTCCCATAATCAAGACTACCATGGCTGGATCCGATCATGTTCAATTCCGCCACTGACACGAAGACGGTTCTACTATTGGGCATTGGAACGGTGCTGATAGTTCTTCAAAGTTGAATATTCTATCAGATAGTGTTCGAATGAACAGTTTATGTTGGTCATAATATTAAAGACAAAACATGTCAACTATGCCTGACATCCCCGAGTGTTCAAAAGCAAGTCTCTCCTACGTACATTATCAGCATTGGAGGATTGAACAAACATGAGGATTACAATATCGGCCCAACAACTAAATATAGTTTATCAGTAACAATAAGATTTCTACGATACAATCTTCATACACTTTGTATATGAATGGCTTTTTTTTTACTTGATCTTTCATGACGATAAACGAGTTCGGCACATCGCTAGTTCAAGGAGGCTCGCAACACAAATGCCAAGCCGACCACTACGTCAGTTACGGCCCCCAACGCGGCGTTCGTTTGCAGGCCGTTGGTTGCACCCTCGCCAAGAACGTCACCCAGTCAACTTTCGGATTCCTGCCGCTTCTTCACTCATGTAGGCTTTGGTTGGGGGGGGGGGGTTTTTTTGGTGCGGCGAGAAGAATCCGGTTCAATGCAATCGGTGCCTTGTTGAGGGGGGCGAAGCCACACCGTCAAGCCAAGGTGCAACTTCGGCAGAGAGACGCCCGAAAAGGAGGACTTGCATGAGTTGTGTGATTTGAGATATTTTTCTGCTCGAATGTTGATTGTGCCGCTATAAGGCAGATTTCCATATGCATGTTTTACTGATACCTTGAGAGCAGCGGAAAGGTAAGACACGGGACGGCTATATGTGTATCAGAGTTCATGCAGCACTGCAGATGATTGCCTCCTGTGGCATATCACGATATATTCTGACAACAAGCAGTATTTATATATGTGTGCATACGGTAATCCTTCAGTGACGTTGTGAATGCAGATGTTTCGAGGACGGACCGACTTGGGTGTATCTGATAGGATACCACAGCCGCGGTTGCGTGGGTGGGCTGTGGTGATTGGTAACGAAGAGAAGCTGATGATGGACAGGGACGGTCATGTTTGCATGTGCTGCATGATAACCCCACATGAAGGCCAGACGTGGTGTGATGGTCACGGCGCTTGCCGGGATAATGTGTGGCATAGAGGTTGATGATGCGGTGAGGTCTGGATTCTCGTGATGAAGCAACGAGTCCCCTTTTCCGTGGTAGTACTGAGTTACAAAGTAGGAAGTTGCTCAATGGGTGACAGGAACTCCCAAGTTCGTTATCATATGCTTGACATGTAAAATAATGGCCCCTGGCGGAGAAGCTGCAGCATAATCCAGATAACGTTGGTTCATTTGCATGGGATGGACTCCTTGGCAGCTCAATTAATTGGAATAAGAAGCTGGTGGCAAAAGGTTGCCAGGTTTGTATATTAACAACTTACTGGGGAGTATAGCCAGCCGCTGTTCAGGCCTCCTCTCGCGCTGCACCATTTGCACCATTTGCACCAGTAGCTACTCCCCCCAGGTGCATGCTGGAGAGTAGCATCCGTGGATATGATAAGCGCCGCCATGCAGCCTCTAGTGGATGGGTTCGCCAAAGTTCCTTGAATAAACAAGGGTATTTTTGTATTTTTGGTTACCATTTTGCCAATAGCTGTGGTGCTGTTCGTCCGGAAGCCACGTTTTTTTTTTCTTTCCCTTGGCCGGCCTCCCCCCCTCCATCTCCACACACACCAACCCCTTCGACGACACCGAGGCGTTCGGACAGGTACGGAATCGTACATGAGAGGAATCGCAAGCTTGTGTGGGTTTCTTGCTTTTGTGCCAAGCCACACGGCGATGGGGCGGGAATGCTTGACTCGGTAATCGCTAGTGATGAAGGGGGGGGAAAGAGAGAATTGATGAGGGATGAAGACGAAAAAATAGAGAGAGAGGGAGAGGGAGGGAGGGAGAGATCTGTGCCAAGTTCGACGTTGTGGGTTCTGGAGCATGTGTGTGCGAAACGAAGGGATAATGACGGCCCCATCCATATCATATCATATTATCATATCATATCATACAGATAATTTTCGGGAAAGAGCCAACAAGTCGGAAAAGAACATGCTGGCGCTAATTAATGTTAGGGCAGACAAGCCAAGGCGAGAGAGAAAGATGCTGTTACATCCATTTACCATTTGCCATGAGGTACGGTTGCACCAGCTGGTTTGCATCTTGTACAAGGTGCACGCCTACGTCTCTGGCGTCATCCTGTTGTCGGTTCTCCCACCGGCTAATCTCTTGAAAGAGGTTGATCGCTGACGAAAGTGGGTTGAAAGAGGCGTCTTGGTCCTGGAGCATTACTAGCGAAAATAAATGACAACTCCATCTGGAATTGACTTTTTTCTTCTCCTTCTTCTGCTTCTTCTTCTTTACCTCCATTGTTCAGTTCACTAGCTGGTCTATAATACGGAGTACCATGTATAAAACTACCCCAGTCTCGGGGACAGCTGAACCTGTACTCCGTAATTATCATCTTACGATCGACGATGGATGGATGGATGGACACTGATAGTTAGATTGGTAAGACTGGGGGGGAAAACATGTATCTATCTATGTACTACTTGTATCGTTTTTCTCGATTTTGTGTCACACGACAGATCCCACCAGTGTAGCATTATGACGCTGTTGGCTGTCGATTTGCTGCCCAGGCATCTACGTGTATGTGTATGTTGACCTAGTGATGATACGATTTCCGGGTTCAAAAAAAAAAACGCTTTCTAGAAAAGGAAAAAAAAAGGGAGCAATACTTGTATGTATACGGAGTAGGAAATGAAAAGAGACAAAGGAAACCAACAGCATCACGAGACATACACATACTTGCAAGCCTGGTAGATATATACGAAGTACAAGTACATTTCATTTTTAGAACTGGCGTCCCCTTCTTTATCCACTCCCTCGCACAACAGAGACATGCAGGACGTTAAGAATCAGGCGGCCAACGCCGCAATGCTACAGTAACAACACCCATTATTCTTTGTGATGTGATACCCAGGTAAGGTATGTATGGACGCTTCCGTGTCTGAACCAACAGTGAAATGATGCACAGACAGGAGAGACAGTGCTATCGTCGTTCGAGACAAACAAAGCCTCGATCTTGTTCATGCCTTTACATTACTTGCAAGTAGACTTTTCTTTCTCTGTGTACTTTGTATTTTTAAATAGAATTGCTTCACCTGATCTGTGTTTTTTTTTTTTTTTGTTTCCCAACAAATCTTAATTCTCGTACTATCTTTTCAAGCTTGGTCACCTTCACCTCCACTACCACCATCTCCTCCTCCTCCTCCTCCTCCTCCTCCTCCTCCTCCTCCTCCTCATCTTCCTCTTCCCCCCTCCCCCACAATGACAATGACGGACAGGCAGCACAAGCACAAGCACAGGCTTTGACAGTGCGGTTTTACAGTTGCTAGTGCAAAAGAAAACCCCATCCAAGTTCAACCAAGAGGATCCATCCATGCATCCATTTCTTTATGTATTAGCCTCCCCCCAAGCCACTGTCTAGCCTTGCCTGTCATCCCCCTCGTACTGCACTAAAACAATTCTGGCCTCAAAACAGGGGTGCCAGCCAACGCCTAATGACTAAAATTCCCCAGGGCTCTGGTCTCCCCATCCCATCAAGTTCCCCACTCCATGACACAGGACAGGACAGGATGCCTTGTAAGCCCTTCGATTTTTAGGGGGGGGTCCTTTGGCACACAGGGCCCTGGCACTCCACTGGCGGGGCCGCCCACAGGTCGCAGATAGCGGGCTACTGTAAGACTGGGGTTTCCAGAAACCGCTGGGCCTTTTCTATTCTGGCACGTAGCCACTCTCCACTGCACGCTGCTGCACCTTTGTTTCTGCACTTCCGCGTCCTAATCCTACTGTACTTTCCCACCCACATTGCACATTACACATTACCTACCCTCCATGAGGTAGTCTGTAGTCTGTACCTAACCTTCAGCTCCAAACTCGACCCTGCTGTTCCTGCTTGACTTCTCTCTACCCGTCCGTTTATTCTCTCTTCCATTAGTACTGTTCCGCCTCTTTTTCTCCCTCCCTCCCTTCCATCATCAACAAATGCTGTCGCCCGGATCATCGACTCTACCGTTCGGCGTCATTTGACCGAATCCACGCGGCGATACCGGTTGCGTCCACGCCTGCTCGCCTCAAGTTGTCCTTACCAGGCTCCATCTTACAGCCAGGCTACTCTCGCCTGTTCATTTTTTCCCCCTGATCCTCAACAAGTTCCGACCTATAACTTCGACTTCCAAATCTTGCTCTTCGCCTCTTCCCATACGAATGAATACCGAAACTCACTACAATCGACGTCGCTGAGCAGTTGCTGCGCAGCTCTAGCTGCCTACCTCCGTTCCCGGCGCTGCTTCTTACCCGCCATCTCCCCACCCAAGATACGAATACAATTGTAATAACACATACACACTAAGATGGCTGGTTTCTTCAATAAGATAAAGGGCTCTGGCGCAGTATGTTTTGATCATTCGATACACCATTGGCGTGCCCTTGAGGCATAGCTGCCCACAAACTCCGAATCTTACGCGCCCCCCAGGAAGCTCCCAGTTGCTGACAAAATGCCTCTTCATAGCCTTCGACAACGCAAACCACAAAGGATGTGGCGCTCAAAAAGAAGGACGAGACTGCCCCCGAGTTGACTCCGTTGGAAAAAATGCTTCTAAATGCCGGTCCATTGCGCGAAGATGGGACGGATAGGTTCTTTGGCTTTGAGAATGTATGTTGAACACTATTCACACATCCCCGTCGCTCTCTTGGTCGCAACCATCATACTGACATGAACCGGCAGTTTGGCAATACCTGGTACACCCCCAATCGCTTTCCTCTCGAAATATCGCAGCACTGACCAATCTTGTGCAGCTATTGTAACTCCATTGTACAAGCTCTGTTCTACTCAGACCTCTTCCGCGACAGTGTTATCAATTACCCATCATTATCGCCATTAGATACACCAAACGGTATTCGACCCATAGTTAATGTTACGATCCGCGCTCCGATGAACCCCACCCCCCAAAATCAGCAAAAGAAGAAAGACCCAATCAAACCTAGACCAGGTATAAGCATACCACAACCAAGTCCCGGTCCAGGAGCCGTTCGACCAGAAGACAAACCTGATACACCCGAATACAAGAAGAAACAGGCCATGATCAAAGGCCCCATTTTGGAACTGGCGCAGGAGAATTCGCTTTCCTACGATATGGATGAGTGTACGTTCACTGGTCTCAAAGACATATTTTTGGCAATCCAGCAAAGCAACACCAGGACTGGTGTTTTAAGTCCGCAGCGCTTCCTCGAGATCTTTAAGCGGGACAATGAAATGTTCAGGAACTCGATGCACCAAGATGCGCACGAATTCTACGGCCTCGTTTTGAACGATGTCATCGCCAATGTTGAGTCGAATGCTCGGAGGATCCAGGAACGATTGGATGTCAAGAGTCAAAATGGTCTCGTGCAGTCGGTGGAGAATGCATTGGGCTCTGCATTTATCAGCAATGCGACTGGCTACCGAACTCCTGGTACTGGTTGGGTTCATGATATTTTTGAAGGACTTCTAACATCAGAAACGAAATGCTTAACATGCGAGACGGCTTCTCAGAGAGATGAAACATTCCTCGATCTTTCCATCGATTTGGAAGAGCATTCCTCTGTGACCGCTTGTCTACGGAAGTTCTCTGCCGAGGAGATGCTCTGCGAGCGAAATAAATTTCACTGCGATCATTGTGGAGGATTACAGGAAGCAGAAAAGCGAATGAAGGTCAAGCGATTGCCCAAGGTATTAACCTTGCATTTGAAGCGGTTCAAGTATACCGAAGACTACAGTCGCCTTCAAAAGCTGTTCCATCGTGTTGTATACCCATACCATCTTCGCATGTTCAATACAACTGAGGAGGCTGAAGATCAGGATCGGCTGTACGAGTTGTATGCGGTTGTTGTACACATCGGTGGCAATGCCTACCATGGTCATTACGTATCCATTATCAAGACAAAAGATCGTGGGTGGGTCTTGTTTGATGATGAGATGGTTGAGCCTGTTGACAAGCATTTTGTGCGAAATTTCTTTGGTGATAAACCTGGTATGGCCACAGCATATGTTCTCTTTTACCAGGAAACAACGTTTGAAAAGTATAGAGAAGAGCAGGAGAGAGAAGGTATGGAGGAGGTCAAGTTGGCTACTCAGGCGGCCAATGTAGCGCAGACGGAGAACGGGGACAAGTCGGACGCTGCTCCTCTAAAACGGCAAGCTACCCAGCCAATACCAACCACACCACACTCAGAACAAGAGTCCTTGGTAAACCTGGCACATGCAAATACCGCCCCGGGCCTGGTCGCCCCAACACCACCAATAAGTGAACCAACCACGAAACCCTTGACGAATGGTGCTATTCCAACTGGAGTGCCGAATGCAGGATTGACGGGAACAACTATCACCAAGGTCGAAGCAAAGACAAAGGAGGAGCTCAAGCGCGAAAAGAAGGAACGTGAAGCGGCAGAAAAAGCTGCCGAGAAGGCTGCTAAGCTGGCCGGAAAGGAGAAGGAAAGACAGATGAAGGAAGAGGAGAAGAAGCGAAGAGAGGAACAACTCAGGGCGATTCAAGCACGTAGAACAGAGCAAGAGGAGTACCAAAAGGCCCTTGATGCTAGCAAGAAATCAGCGGCTCATGAAGATTCAACAAGGAAGAAGGAAGAGAATGGAACCAATTCGTTTGGTTTTCTTGATCGGTCAAAAAGGGGAAGTAAGTCGATGTCGAAGAGAAGTTTCAGTTTTTTCAATAAGGAAAAGAACGGTCCTCCACCAGAAAACGCCGTTAATGGCGACGCTCCAGAAAAACAGGACAAGCTCAAAGGCCGACTCAGCATGGGCCTTGGGAGAAAGAAGAGCAGCAACATGCTCGCATAGCATATGGGTCGGTGTTTTTTGGGTTCAGTATCATGGACAATGGACTCGCCTAATAAGACAGCGACTACCTGATAGTCAAGGGCGAGGCGTGTACGATTCATGACGGGATATACATTGCGATTTTTTGCCACCCCATGGAAAAAGAATATTGGGGAGAGAAAGAAGAAACATGAAATGAGAGATCACTTTGCTTTCATCTTCTGTTTCTCTTGCTTGTTTTGTTGATCCATTTTGTTTTTGTTTTTGTTTTTGTTTTTTGGGACATGGCGCACAGTGGCATCCTCGGGTAGAGCAAATTACGATATCCTGTCCATTGGTTGATCAAGGGTTCAGCTGTATCGTGCCGCGGAGCTTTTTATACCTATACCCTCATGGTTCGCGTGAAACCATTACGGGGTTGTCTTATTAGTTTCTCTCTTACCCTTAGCAAGGGTTGTAAGATAGCATTAGGGAAAGGCGACGTCCACGAGTGGGACGCCTTATGAGAATATCAATGTTTATAAGAGGTTGTTTATTCGATGGTGGCTATCTTTGATTAACACAATGCGCATACACTTTACGCAAGCCTCTTGCAATGATCAATGTTGATCAAGGTATTCGTAGATGCCGCCGTTGGGACCATAGGATTATGTTCCCCTGGGGCTTGGCGATGACGTAGTCGGGAGATGGTTGTACCGCTCCGAAACTTGATTGCATAACTAGTCTGGGCAGGCTCGCACAGCCTTACCCTACGTTTGACAATGCGTTGGGGTGAGCGGAAGCATGCTCATATTTAAACAGTAACACATTTTCTAATGGATTGAGGTTATTTAAAAGCTCATCATTTCGGCCATATCTTTTTTGTTCTACCCATCTGGGGTGATGAATTACTGAGAATTTTACCGGATAATTGTTTATTTTTCGTTCGTGGTCAGCGGACTGAGCTCCTCAAGATGCACATCAGTGGTGAGTGATAGGCACAAGTGGACTATGATTTTTATTATGATAATGACTTTTGAATACCACTTAAACTATGCAAATATAAGAGTCTCATGCCTCATTTACCATGAGTTTCATCAGCTAACTATTATCCCATAGACATCGCACTCTTTGTCATCCCCCTACTTCACCTCATCGTCTCTCCTTACACCAAGGTCGAAGAGTCCTTCAACCTCCAGGCCACGCACGACATACTCGTCTATGGCACCCCGACGAGGGACGTTGGCGAGCGCCTCGCCCAAACGTACGACCACTTTACTTTCCCCGGCGCCGTGCCCCGCACGTTTGTCGGCCCTGTGCTGCTCGCGGGCCTGAGCCAGCCGCTCGTGGCGCTCGTGGGGTTTCGGCACGCGCAGACGGTCGTGAGGGCGGTGCTGGGCTTGTTCAATGCGGCGAGCCTTTTGGTGTTTAGGGGGGCGATGAGGGAGGCGTTTGGAGAGGGGGCGGCGAGGTGGTGGGTTGCTATGATTGCGGGCCAGTTTCATCTGGTGTATTATCTTACGAGGACGTTGCCCAACATGTTTGCCTTTGGGCTGAGTGAGTAACCCTCTACCACCCCTATCTTCACTTATGATATATTCTCTCATGTCTTTTGTAAGTGATGCTAACATGTCATCTAGCTACCCTTGCTCTGGCATTTGTTCTCCCCAAATCTGATATCCGCAGGGCATTCGTCCGCCGTAAACAAGCCATCGGTCTCCTCGTCCTCGCCACCACAATCTTCCGCTCTGAGCTCGCCATCTTGCTGTCCACCACGGGTCTTTACCTCCTTCTCACTAGGCAGATGCCCCTCCTGACCATGGTCACCGTCTTCCTGGGCTCCTTCATCGCCGCCCTCGCCCTCTCCGTGCCCCTGGATTCGTATTTCTGGCAGAAGCCCCTGTGGCCTGAACTCTGGGGGTTCTACTACAATGCTGTGCTCGGGTCGTCTTCCAACTGGGGTGTGTCTCCATGGTATTACTACTTCACCTCCGCCATTCCACGCCTTTTGCTCAACCCCTTGGCCATTCCCCTAATCTTCATGTCCTTGATCCTACCCGGAACATCTCGCCAGGCCAGGGGTCTCGTCATCCCCTCTCTCCTCTTCATCGCCATCTATTCCATCCAACCGCACAAAGAGGCCAGATTCATATTCTATGCTATTCCCTCACTCACCGGCGCCGCCGCCCTCGGCGCAAACTTCATCTTCTTGCGCCTCTCCAAATCCCTCGTCTACCGCTTCGCATCTCTAATCCTGATCCTCTCCTTGGTCACCTCCTTCGCCGGCAGTTATCTCATGCTCCTCCTCTCCGCGCTAAACTACCCCGGCGGCGACGCTCTCTCTACACTCTACTGGGTCACCAAACACTACGACTCTGGCTCTCCCCGTGTCATCGCTCATGCTGACGTCCTTACATGCATGACCGGCCTCACCCTCTTCGGCCAAAACCCCGCCGGTCTTCCTATGGCCCTCGACCCAGCCGCCCAGTCCACCTCCACATCTCCAGTCATCTACTTCGACAAGACCGAGGACGGCTACGAGCTAGGCTACCCCCGTTTCTGGCAAGAATTCGACTACGCCCTCATGGAGGACCCAAACAAGGTCCTCGGAACATGGGACATCGTCGGCCAAGTGCATGGTTACGACGGCATTGAGGTCCTCAAGCCAGGCCAAGTTCCTGCTGGCGAAACATCCGCCGAACAATGTGCCACCACCGTCTTCGGACTCGGCGCTGTCATCCGTGACGTCCGAGCTGTAATAAGGCAATACACCGGCGGCTGGTGGATCGGCCCACGCATGTCCCCCCGAATCCACATCATGAAACAAGTCAGGGAGGATGTATAGTAGCAAGAATTATAAAAAACTAAAAAAAAAAAAAAATAGAGCCAGCCATCAAGAACCAAAATTTGTTAAGTGCGATCCAGGCACTATAATCCAAATATTCAGGTATATTAATTCAGAAAATCTCTCATTGTTGACCTTGCATCACCGTGTGTGAATATATGGATATGTATGACTGTGCCTATGTTAAAAAAAATCTTCTCTTTTTCATCCCCTACTCATCACAATGCTTAGAATGCTAACATTAAAAACAAAGACAACAACAACAAAAGTAGTTGCGATTGCATCAATCAAGTTGACACATGCAGCAAAAAAGGGGTTGTTGCCCAATCCTCCAGGCCCAGCTTTGCTCCCCCTTTCTCATCCCAATATGCCAACGCCTTTAATACGCAGCTTAACAAGGAGCATATGATTTTGCTTTTCCAAAACAACAAAAAGAACAAAAAAAGAACTATGTTGTTCACAGAAACATTTATATGTAATCCCTCCGATCCTCCGTGGGGAGGGCTGTTTTTTTTTTCAAACCCCAATGCACACAAAAACACCCTAATCATGCTCAAGCATCCCAAACCTTCACCGTAGCCACACGCGCCTTCGCTAAAAAAAAAAAAAAAAAGGGCCTAAAGAAACATAGTCCATTAATTCCATATGCGTAAAGTTATCTGATAACGTGGCAGAAGTGCCCAGTCGTTTTGGCCGCTGAAGGCTGAGAGCCAGGCAGCAGAAAGAGGAATGTTTCTGTGGCAGTGTTGGAAGAGAGGTCGTGTCAATGACACAACATGTGTTTGGAAATCTCCAGAAAACGCCATATAGAACCCTACTCCTGCTCTGTATCACTCCCTTCGTCATATGAACTCTCATCCACTATCACGCTTTTGATACTGTTCGTGTCGTCCAGGTCGCCATATCGCTTCTTGTACCGTTCCAATTCCTCTTGCTGTTTCATAAAGTACTCAAATATTGCAGCCATGGGTGCTCGTAGTTCATTAAGCTCTTGAAGGACACCGCCACCCATAGCCATGTGGCGCATTGTCAGCGTCGAAACGCATGTCTATAAACATATCAGTAAAAGCAACGATTTCAAAAATTCTCGCCAGATTAACCAACCTCTATTCTGCTCACTTGGTGCCCCAAGAAGCTCATTAGGAACCGCTCAGTGACTTCCCCGGGTCGACCCTTCATACGCTCCAAGAGGTCCGTCTCTGGCGGTTGTAACACTGTGCCTTGAACTTCCTCCAAGCTACTGCAGAGCATCTCAAGACGTAGACTGACTTTCCAAAGAGACCAAATTGCTTCGGGATCAAACGATAGCTCATTGGCCGGAATTCCAGAAACTGGTTGGTTTGCGGATTCGGCAGGACGATCGGCTTGTTGATACTCAACTCGGCCAGCCAGTACCTGTGGATAGAGCGAATAAATGATCTCCGGATTCTCCAGACCTTTCAGCTTTCGTTCACCCATCTCCCTCACTCCGAATCCCTGACTTGAGAGTGATTTTAGGTTCTCCCGGATAGAAGCTGCGTACATATCGAAGTCAAGTGCTTCATCAGACTCCGCCGAGCCGTTTCGATCAATTTCCTGCATACTCTCCAACCAACGCTGGACTTCCGATATGAAGTCTGATGATACAGTGATTTGCCCACCATCAGCAACAGAGGATATACGAGACGCCTTGTTGACCATGGGCCCGAAATAGTCCATTCTGCGTGTGACAGGATCTGTCTCGGACACGCAGTCTCCATAGTGAATTCCCATGCGTACGGATAAACCCTTGAAGATGAGATTTTCATCTTTGTCATAAACCGCATGACCTGACATGGAATTGAGAATCTCTGATGGCCAAGCCACTTCAAGAAGCTGTATCTGAACGGTAAAACACCAGAGCAATGCCGAGGTTGCGGTAGGGAACGATACCATGAACGCATCGCCTTCGGTCTTGACTTCGTAACCGCCTATGCTTCGTAGTTGTCTCCGCATAACCTCATTGTGGAGTTTGATAGCAGATCGCATAGCATTTGGGTACATTTCCCATAAATTCGTCGAATTTTTGATGTCGGTGAAGACAATGGCAACAGTTCCAGTTGGTGCAGTAATCTCCGCCTTAATCTTGTTGAGGGAAGAGTCTAAAATATCACCCTTCGCTTTGCGACCTCGCCTGGGATAGAAAACCTGGGTGTCCTCGGAAAGGGTGGACGGATTGGCGTACATACTTTGGCCTCTACTGAGCCGGGATTGATTCAATTTCTTCTTCAAATCGGAGACGCCAATCATCATTACCATTATCTTCCCTGTTGCGCCGTATGCCATTGCCAAATCTCGCAATTTCTGCGAGGCACGCATCAGATCCTGCCGCTCTGCTCTCGCAATATCTGCCACAAGACCTGGACTCAGATACTCCCATAGCTCACTGGTAGCCATTAGAATGATGTCTTCACCTTCCTTGACAGTCATATGGGTCACATAAGGAGCCGCTTGTACAGCTGGCATCAAGTCAACGTAGCCAAAGGCTCTCGACACACGAAGCATCTCATTAAGCTTGCCATTGCGAGACACCCAGCCGCCAGCCTCGCGAATTCTAGCTCGTTCACTAGGTTCTGCTGGATCATGGTTTCGAGTCAGTATTTGATGCTTGCCCTCACCCTGAATAAGCATGGCCTGCACGTTTCCAACATTTGCAACGTAGAGCTCAGTGCCTTGAAGATATAAGACCGTGGCAACACCGCCCGAGTTTAAATCTTCCCTGCTTAAAATTACCGGTTGAGCCGAGCCTCTATGCGTTTTCTTCGGCCGAGACTCCGTATGCTGAGCCGCAATCGTGACCAGATCCTTGTTGAGAGCCAAAAAAGTCCGACGAAGTGCATCAGCCGGAGTCTCACCTTGGCTTGTCTTTAGGCCTTTCAATTCCGAAGTAAACAAGTGGCCGAAATTTTCGTGCAAATACTTGGCAATCTTGGATCCGCCGCTAGACAGCTCTTGGCCGTCAAAAAGTCCAAGCAATGTCTCGTTTTCTATCGAATTGTATCGGGGCACGACAAGATCGACAGTTGACAGGTGCTCGTTTTTACCTAGCGTATCTGCCATACCATACGGAAGATGCCCTGCTAAGGAACCCGACGTTCGAACTCGCCTGTCTTCGCTCTGGTCCGGAATGCTAGGCTGGGTCAATGTGACATCCATCAAGCCCAGTATCCTTAGGTTAGCCAGTCGACTAAAGTCGGTATACTCTTCTCGATTCACGGCACCAGGACCATCGGGGCCGCCCCATGATGTCTGCTTGATTTCTAACCGTTTGTTACCGGATAAGTTGAGATATCTCAGATTCGGGTTCAAATTCCAGTTCCAATCGTACGGCACGTTGGAAATATTGTACTTCAACGTATTGTTTCCGCAATCCAAGACAGCCAGCTTCTTTGCTCGCGACATGTCTGCCGGGAGATTTGTAAACCTATTCCCATTGATGTATAGCGATTGGAGAAGACTGGACTCTTCCAGGTCGTCTGCTGGAAGGCTTGTGAGGGCGTTTCCGGACAGATAGAGTTCCACAAGTTGGGGCCAACTCCTAATCGATCTTTGAGGCATATCTGCAATCTCATCGTTGTATGAGAGATTGAGAATTCTAAGATCCGGAAGAAGTGTAATCGCCTCAAACACATCATCGTCCAGTCGGTTATCAGCTAGATAAAGGTATCGTAAAGATCCAGCAAAGGTAGTGTTATACCTTATTAACTGGCCAGAATCCTTTCTACTTCCCGACGACAACACTGTGCCAGCAGAACCCGTACCTCGTGAGGCCCCTCCAGAAATGACAGAGCTCTTACGTCCACCTTTTCCATAAACGGAAACTACGGAACTCTTCCGGTCTGCACCCTGCAAAGCAGGCGATGAGCCGACACCAAGTAGATTACTTGAGGCATGGCTGGGTCGCCGGTCATCTACCAACTCCTCCGAGCTTGCTGTGGCAGAGAATGTGGTCAGTTGCTTGCCATTCTGCACCGGCGGTGGTCCTTGCAGCTCTTCCCCGGTGTTCCTAGGGGGCTTTGTCGTTTGCTGGGGTGGCTGGGGTGGCTTAGGGAAAATCTCGAGAACGTTCGACGAAACGTTTAGTGTCTCGAGTTTCTTAGCACTCCATATCTCCTCTGGCAACTTGGAGATGTTGTTTCCTCGAATATCAAGCACTTTGAGCTCAGCAAGATTACCAATCTGTGGTGGCAATTCGCTAATAAGATTGTTCGCAATGCTAAACTTTTCCAGCCGACTCATCGTTCCGATCTGTTGAGGCAACGAAACAACAAAGTTGTGATCCAGGTTGAGATGCTCCAGATATTGTAGATTTGAGAATGCCAACTCAATGCTTGATAACTGAGCATGGGATAGATTCAATATCTTGAGTGTGGGAACAGGGTCTGTGATCTCAAACTTGTTCAAGGGATTGGAATTCAACTTGAGCTGAGAAAGTCGAGCAAATTTACCCACGAAGGCCGATATACTGTTATGGGCAGCAGATAAGATTTCCAGATGGGGAAGCTCCGAAATGATGTCAATACTCGTAATGGAATTATACTTGATATCAAGGCGCTGTAGACCCGTGAGACCCCGAAATGCGGCCGGAAGGCTGTTAGTCAGCAGATTATTCGTGATATGAAGACTCTTCAAATTTGTCAGCTTGCCAATCTCGGCAGGAAGTTCAGCTATAGAGTTGAAGCTGAGATCAAGATCGGTCAGACTAGGAAGTTCGCACAAGAAGACGGGAAACTGTTTCAAGAAGTTTGAAGAAATATTCAAAGTTCTTAGTGTTTGGTAGTTCCCAAAGTAGGATGGTAGATGCATCAACCGATTATTAGAAAGGTTCATCTTTGCGAGATAAGGAAGCAAGTTGAGCTCGGCGTGCTCCAGTTGTTCCAACCGATTGTTCGAAACATCGAGATGATCAAGTTTGACGGCTCTGCTCAAGCTTAATGGCAATTTTCTAGCCTCATTATTGTTATACCTAATGGCTCGTAGGGCTTTGCAGGACTGAATAAAGTCTCGCGGAACATCCAACGAAAGGTTTCGTGAAAGGTTGAGTTCTGATATTTCGGCAGCTTTAGAGTAGAGAGATATAGGAATGGTGATGAGATTCCGCCCTGACAAATCCACTTGACTGGCCTTTTGATTTCGACCAATGCCCAGATCGGTGGTCCTAGAGTGAAAATCGCTTTCCCTTGCCGATAGGAACATGAACCGACAAAGATAGCCATTATCTTCACGGCCCAGCTCCTCTATTCTGTCCTCCTCTTCATAACCTATCTGCTGCAAAAGGCGTTTTTGAATAAGGAGTGGTCGTTCGGCAGGCGCCAAAACTCGTACAAGGTCATGCTTCTTCATAATAATATTGTAGTTTTCCATGCCATCAGAGATGTACGTTTTCTTGATCACCTGAGAGATGACATCTGTAACGCTGGAGTCCAAGGCCATGGAGTGGGTTGAGAAAGTTCCGTCAGATCGAAAGATGCGAATGAAATACGATGTTAGTTTTTCCTCCGGTCGTGGCGGGCTTGCAAGATCCGGCTCCGGGGCTTGTTGTGTATTATCTTCAGTGTTTCGCCGAACAGCCCAACTATCAGGAGCATTCCACCCTCCCTTGGGTGCTGAAACTGCTGAATCAAGAATTTCGGGGTCAACGTAAGTGGTAGTGGTAGAGGGAGCAATGGTACTGGCGGTGCTGTTGACAAATGAAGTGTCTATTGGCGTCATGGGTGGAGGTTTTGCGAGAATGCCTTCCATATCGTTCAAGTTTGTGTCAAGATGGTATAGTTGGCCGGTGTGGCCTGGGGTATGATGGATAATGGTCCGGTCAGTAGGCCCAATCGTGTCGTCGACATAGTCATATGGTCTTGCAGGTCGTCCCTTTTTGGCAAATGGGAACTTGTTGTTAAAAGTTGCTGTGCGAGCGGTTCCAGCTCGCGTCTGCTCCGGAGCCTCAGATGGTTCCACAGGACCAGGCCAGCCCGAGGGGAAAGCTGATGGTGATAGCACCTCGCGTGGCAATTCAACCTTTGAGGGCTTGGATTGAAGAGATCTGGTTGACTGGGGGAGCTCCCTTAGTCTTGAACCTCCACCGCCTTCATCCTTATCCTTATGCCTCCGCAATCGACCCAGGAGCCCCAACCTACCATGACCAGGGGATGCAGTGCCATCAGTGTTTCCAGACCTTCCAAGTAAACCTGTTCCACTATGGGTACTGGGTGTTGGGCTCTGAGCTCTTGACTTGTTGCCAAAGAAGGCCGCCGACATTCCGCGTTCACGAGGGTATGAGCTACTAATTGAATCCTCACGACTTGCGCTGGGTCTTAGAGTTCTGGGATCATCATTGCTCTTATTATGGCGATGATGGTGCGGCAGATGAACCATGCCGGCTCGACCTGAGGAAGAAGATTTTGGCGGGTTGCTGCTGCTTTGTGATGGGCCATCAGATGATATGTATCGCTCCCGATCGGGCCCTGTCATAATATCTCTCACGGGAGCTTCACCATAGCGTGCAATATCCTAAAAAAGAGAAGAAGGTGAGATTCTTGTGTTACCATTATAAAGTAGAAGCCAGTTTTTTTTTTCCCCCAATGATTCACGACTGCCACACAAAATTGCCATGTGAATCTCCGCGCAACAAGAAAAGGGACAGACATGCGTATCCCTTTTTTGGCAAGGGCCGACAGAGGTTCAAAGGGAGCAAAGAAATTCAGGGACTGAGTACGTACAGTATTATCTTGGTAAAGGAAAGGAACAACTTCGGGGGCAGGCACGGGAGTTCTGGGTCTGGAGGAGGCAGGTGAGACATCCCTAGTATGATCTGTAGCATTTGAGAAATTGCGGTCTCTATGATGGGATTGCGTGGGGCGAGTATGGCTATACGAGCGTGATCGTTGCTCTTTTCCTGCGACAGAGGTTGGTAGGCTGCTCTCGGAACTATCGCGGCCAGGGAATTCCTCTCCAAAGAAGCCTTGCAGCTTTCGAAAGCCTCCGCGGGTGAGACTCGTCTTGGAGCCTGTGCTGCTAGCGGTTGTGTTGATACTGGCGGCTGAGGGTCGTCTCCCATCATAGTATGCCTCTGGTGAATCCTGCACACCGTTGCCTCCGCGAGACCCCGGGGGCAGCCCAGGGGATAGCTGCGAACCAAATGCCAAACTCTCGCTCGAGTCGTTGTGAAAGCCCATGGAATAGGAAGTGGACGGCGCAATGGTAGTGGAGGACATCCAGGGCGCAACTTGAGCAGCGAACCCAGGCCCGCCACTGATGGATTGGCCACGGGGAGCATCAAGTATGGCGAGATCGCGGCGGTAGTTTGTGAGGTCACTCATGCGGCGGTCCCTGGCGGGGGCATTGGCAGAGGCGGAAGGCGGCGGCGACAAGGCGCCTCGGGTGGTAGCAGTAGATGTGGTGGGCGAAATCTGGAGATCATCGTCGTCTTCTTCTATATGAGAAACGCCCCTAAAACGAGAAACGACGCAGGGACCCGTGTTAGAGAGCAATCGAACTGGTTGATTGAATAGAGAGCAGCAGCAATGAGAAAGTAGTATCCGTAGATCAGTGGAGGGGGGAGGAGGGGAGGAGGGGAGGAGGGAGTGGAATAGGCCAGGTCTGATCATGACAAGACTCACCTTATGTGCGAATGATACATATCGTCAGTGTTAATGCGCGCTGGAATTGGTCTGCGCGAAGTTGTTACTGGAGGAGCAGCCGAATTTGTCGTCGTCAATATCGTAGGCTTCGCTGTAGCGGCGGAGGAGCGGGTGCTATCGGTGCTGGTACTGGTGCTCGCGCTCGCGCTCGTAAGGGAGCTGAGGCGGCTGGCAGCCGGATCGTTGGCCGCCATTGTCACCATGCTGGCCTGTGGGTAGTAGGTAGTATACCTCTCTACCTCTCTCTACCTAGCCTAACTACCTAGACTCCCAGGCCATACCATTCGGGGGGGGGGGGAGGGTTCGGTTCGTGGCGCATTCACGTCATGCTTGAACGCCTGTTGGGGGCAACGGTGCGGGCGGTCGATGGGGTCGATAGTTCAATAGTTGGACCGGCGATTCTACTAATAACTGCTAAAATGGGAGGAAGTGGTTGGAATGGATGAATCGGTACCCGCAAGTAGGTGACGGATAGCGCTGGAGCAGCGAGTAATGTATGTACACAGTAATAATAAGAGCAACGGCTAGACAGTAAAGCAAGGCAAGGCAAAGGAAGAAAGGTATGGAGATGGATGGACGGGTAAGGTTGGTTGGTTGTGGTTTGGTTAGTTGGAACGTCGTAGTAGTAAAGATAGGTAGTGCTTGGTAGTAGGAGTAGAGAGACAAGTGAGGTATGGAAAGATAAAAAAAAAAAAAAAGAGGCAAGGTAAGCTATGACGAGGGGTCGTTTTTGTCGGCTCAGCACGGGATCCAAGGACAGGGCACAGAGAGGAACTGGAGAAAGCAAAAGTGCCAGGATGATGCAACTTGGGCCACCACCGCAAGATACAGAAAAGAGATGCAGGGCTGATAGACAGATTTTTTTTTTAAAGAAGCCCCCTCCCCCTGTTTGCTGTAACGAGTGGGTTTTGTTCCCCCAAGGGCTCCAAGCTGGGGTGGTGGTTGGACAAAGCCCCAAAACAATGCATACATATTACATACACACAGCACACAACACACAACGCAACACAGCATGAGGCGTTGGATTGGATTGGACTGGACTGGACTGGATTGGATTACTGGCATGTATTGAGCTGTAGACATGCAAGTACATGGAAGCCTAATTACCTAAATGAGATGAATAAAAATAAAATAAAATAAAATAAAAAAATAAAAAAAAGAAATGGGAATAGGCAAGGCGTCAATAAAGAGACCTCGGTGGGAGGATTGGGATAACGCCTCAATTGTAGCTTATACATTAGTACCTTATGTACAACAGAGATTCGGTGTCTACAACAGGCACTAGTATACCTACAGGCTACCTCTACGGATACGTAGGCACGCATCTGGCTGGGCTAAATCTGAAAGAGGGAGGGTTCATCATCATCTTTGCTTGGCACACCAAGCCACGCAGGGTTTATGATGCCTCCTCGGCATATCTTGTCCAACGCACCTCATTTCCCGACCAATGTTTTTTTTGTTCATTACGGGGCTAACTCTGTACAATTCAATTTCTCAGATAGATATACGAGAGAGAGAGAGAGAGAGAGAGAAAGAGAGGGAGGGAGGGAGGGTGGGTGACATTGTACTACAGCCTACGTAGGTACCTATGCAGCCTTATGAAAAAAAAGGATGCTGCTGTTCCAGATTGTCCTCAGATGACCTTGGAAGCTAATAGGAGGCGGTATCTACCATATGCCGTGCAATTGTCCTCTCTCCTCATCCAAAAAGGCGGCACATGATGATTTAGTTTGCTCGTGGGGACAGCGTTATTACCATCAAGGTAGGTAGGTAAGGTAGGTATTTAAGGCACCCCGATCAAAAGGACCCCCCCTTGACAACTGAGCGGGCATAGAGACCGGGATACGGAGTACATATGCCAATAAAACGGGATCGCCCAACCCATGTTGGTGATCCGTCAGTGGTTCCGACACAAACAAATTGCAGGCTATACACGTACTTGTATCTAGGCGATTGGCAGTGCCAAAAACTCTTTGCTCCTCGACACAGACCGAGAGGTTGTGTTTCTTCTTCTTCTTCTTCTTCTTCTTCCCTGTTCTTGGGGGGGGAAGAGCCTCATCAAGCCTCTCTCTCTCTCTCTCACTCTCTCAGCCTAATAAGAACTGAGGAGAACCCTGGCCTCGCACATGCACACGCACACACACACTGTTCATTATTTCATTTTTTCCAGCCTGATCCACAAGCTGGAGTCGGAGAGAAATGACGTTCACCCCGCTCCAATGCTTTGCGGATCACGGCACGCTCTGGTTGGTGAGCTGTATGGAGTATGTATATACATACTTGTATGTGCATGTAGGGATCCCATCCATGGGATGTAAGTGCGTCTTGTGCGAGTATCCGGATGCACGTATCCCAATGCCGACTCGTAAGTCCGTCCAATGACCAAATTTTCCCGTTGCAGATGCACATACATGAGTAGCAGTAACGTAGGAATCCATAGCACAAGGCTTGGTGGTTGGTTTAACGTTGCTTTGGGATGTCCACAGCTTGAAACAAATCCTTACGTGCCTAGTCTGCCTACCCAGAGTCATTATCACAAGCAAAAAATCGGTGTCTGTACATACAGATGAATGGATGAAGTGTTGTGTTCTCCTTTTTTTTTGGTGTTGTTGTTGGTATCATTATTATTATTGTTGCTGTTGCTTGTTGTTTGTTGGTTCAGCGGCCGACGGCGAGAAAGTATTTGTATATCTATTAGATTAGTAGGTAGATACCGTATTAGTAACGACAAAAGGTCCTTTAGGGTGGAGAGCCCTTTTTTTCAGCTTCCAAGGCTTTACCTGCTGCTGCTGCTGCTGTTCCCCTTCACCTCCAGGGCTCTCTTACAGGGCTCACAGAGCTCCCAGAGCTCCAAGACACAAACCCTTTTACCGGTTACATGACAGGTTCCCCCTGCGGTCTGTGCACTGACACTCCCGCATCTCGCCGCCCTCCACTAAAAACCCACCCTGCTGGGCTCAATGGACAAGGATGCATTAACGATATTGTGTTTTTTTTTTTGGTGGTGGTGGTGGTCAAACTTGAAATTCAAGTCATCCATGGCTGGCGCTTGTTTGACGCTCCGAATGACTGGCCGAGCATTCATCCGCCGCTGCTGTGTCTTACATTGTAAACATGCAAATCCATACTACTCTTTTTTTTTTCACGAGTCAGATTCTGTTTCTTCAAGCTTGTTTTGCTTTGTCTCTCTTTACCTTCAGAAACAGGTGTGTTTTGACTGTTGCATGCCCCTACATACACACACACACACACACACACAATCAGTAATTCATTATTATACTTGTACTACCACTAATACCTACCAGCACTTCGAGGATATGTAAGTACTACTTGGAGGTAGGCATCCACATTTTGCTTAAATAACCGATGAGGCTTTTCTCCACCCCTACCTAGGCTATCTGTCTTAGCTCAATATCAAGATTCAGGTCGCTCGCTGTGTTAAACCTTTGTACGAGCAAACACCCTTGCTAGCAAGGTCTTTGAATTTTATTACTATTTACTTGTACTCGTAGGGCGACACACTTCGCACATACAGTCTCGGAACCCGGGGCGGGGACATGTCAATGGAGCCCTGGAGCTCTGGAGCCCTCTCCTCCCAGAAAAAGGGTCCCTGAGCCGTGTTAAGCAAACCAGCACATCAAAGGGGGATGTTCGTAATAACTCCGTTGATATGTTGCCGCTTCGTAGCCGGATCGGTGAGCCAAGCCAAGTGTCATATTACTCCGTACATACTCCGCCTGTGCTAGAGGCTCTGGGCATTACAAGCAGCATTAGCATTGGCATGGACATGGAAACCCGTCACTTAGCTGCAGGTTGGATGCCGAGTATCGCATGATAGGCACATCGAGGCGTCAAGCTGCTGTGAAAATCTCCTGGATTGAGCAAATATCACCGGGCCGCTTAACCTCGGACGGAGCAGCCCTTCACCACCTCTCGAACAGGTAATAACATAACGTACATACCTAGATAAATGCCGCTTTTGCCTGCACCAAACTTGAACAGTCGAGGAATGGGACACGAGAGAAAGTTGGAGAATCCCCCACGAAACCCCGCATGATATTCAAACGCGGGCGCGCGACGATCAAATTCATTCGTGTGACCCCCTTTTAAACATCCATTGTGCCCGTCTCATCAACGGCTGTCTGTGACCGCTTCCCGTCTGCTGCTCCCCTGGATTGTGAATTTAACCTTAACGAATCTACCCTGTAAATCCTTTGTTTCAACGGCCCGGCAGGTCCAGATACGCACACCATGGGCGAGATTGATTCTCAGCAGCTTCGCACCTGGTGGAAGGAGAGTTCCGTGTACCAGGTGTATCCGGCCTCCTTCCAGGACACAAAGGGGTCTGGCGAGGGTGACCTCAAGGGAATCATATCACGCGTGGACTACTTGAAGAACCTTGGCGTAGACATTGTATGGCTGTCGCCTATATTCGAGAGCCCGCAGATAGACATGGTTGGTAGTCCCGCCAGCCCTATCCGAGACTCTGGTTCTGGGCCGTTCTGACAGGGAAGCTCCCGTCCCCCCACAGGGCTACGACATCAGTGATTACAGGACCATTGACTCGAGGTATGGTCATATTAGCGATGTCGACGAGCTTCGAGACAAGCTTCACCAGCGAGGAATGAAGCTTGTTCTCGACTTGGTCGTCAACCACACCAGTGACCAGCACGCGTGGTTCAAAGAGTCGAGAAAGTCCAAGGACAACCCCTTCAGAGACTGGTACATCTGGAAACCGCCCAAGTATGACGACCAAGGCAACCGACAGCCCCCTAACAACTGGGGTGGACATTTCCAAGGTATGTGAACTTGGAACGCCCGTTTCAAGAGTCTCGTGTTCTCTTTTTTCTTCTTCTTGGTACCCCCTCCCCCCCTCCAGTCTGACATTCTTTCTGACTCTGCCGAAAAGGCAGCGCCTGGGAATATGACGAGAATACCGATGAGTACTACTTGCACCTCTTCTGCAAGGAGCAGCCGGACCTGAACTGGGAGAACCCGGCCGTACGCAAGGCCGTCCACGACATTATGCGTTTCTGGCTAGACAGGGGAGCTGACGGGTTCCGCATGGATGTCATCAACTTCATCAGCAAAGACCAGTCCTATCCGGACTCCGATCTGGCCGTGCTTCCAGGTGCCGAGTACTACGCGTGCGGGCCAAGACTGCACGAGTACCTCAGAGATCTCGGTGCCATCCTAAAGGAATACGATGCCTTTAGCGTGGGGGAGATGCCCTGCGTCAACGACCAGTGGGAGGTTATCAAGGCAGTTGGGGCTAATCGGGGGGAGCTCAGCATGATCTTCCACTTTGAACTGTAAGCCGCGGCTACCATTCATGCAGAGATGGGCCTTGTGATCTGCGGGCTAATTTGAAACCTCTATCTAGCATGGACATTGACTACGGCTCGCAGGGCAAATTCTCCCCTCACAAATGGGAGCTTTCGACGCTGAAATCCATAGTCACGAAGTGGCAAAAGTTCATGTACACCCACAATGGCTGGAACGCTCTCTACCTGGAGAACCACGATCAGCCGCGAGCCATCAGTCGATTCGTCTTTGACGACCCGGAACATCGTGTGGCCAGCGCGAAGCTCATTGCCCTCTTCCTCGTCTTCCAGGCGGGCACGCCGTTCGTCTACCAGGGCCAGGAGATAGGAATGACGAATGTGCCCAAGGACTGGCCTATGGAGGAGTATAAAGACATTGACTGCATCAACCACTGGAAGTGAGTGCCACAAGAAGGCGGGATGCCGGTAACCGTATCTGTTGATCCTTTGCTAACACTACTCCCACAGCCTGTACAAGGATACCGCCGACGAAGAAACCAAGAAACTGCTCAAACGGGAATACCAAAGAAAGTCCAGAGACAACGCCCGTACCCCTATGCAATGGGACTCCGGTTTCCAAGCCGGCTTCACCACCAGCAACACCCCATGGATGCGTGTCAACGACAACTACAAAGAAATCAACGCCGCCTCCCAAACAGACGACCAGCACTCCATCTACCACACCTATCGCCAGGTGCTGGAGAAGCGCAAGGAGTACAAGGAGATCTTTGTCTACGGGGACTTTGATCTGGTTGACGAACCGAACGACAAGATATTTGCGTACAAGAGGACGGCGGACGACGGAAAGTCTGCCTTGGTCGTATGCAACTTTTCTCGTGAGGAGGTGGACTGGAAATTCGAGTATAAGGCTCAAGAAGTATTGTTTAGCCCTACTGGGAAGACATTGAGCGACGTGGGCAGTGGTCATATCCAGTTTGGCCCTTGTGAGGCGATAGCACTGCTTCTCTGAGCACATGTCATCTATCTGGATAGATGAGTTGGCTTCCGACGATTGACTGGGAGGAAGGATGTGATAAAATGAAAATAATGATTGTACCATGTACACCATAGCGTAAGCAATGGCCCTGCATGTACACGTTCAGTCTGAACTTCGTGATGTGACGATTCGCTTCAAATGGAATCAGGTTCACATTGAGCCATGATGGAAGCGAGGCCAGATGTTATCCGTAGTAGGCTTAAAGAGGAAACTGTTTGGATTGATATAAACTATTCTAACACTTGCGTTACGTTACGTTACGTTACGCCTGTCGTCATGGTCAACTATTACAGTCGACAATAACCACAAATTGAAACCATTTTGAGATGCAATCACCAAAGAATCGCAACACGCATAATCTGCTCCCATTAACCAAGTTCCATTTCGAACCTATGCACATGACGCTTGTGAACAGCGGAAAATGCAGAACATCCCGGATACCCCTTGTATGAAGGCAACACACCACTGCCCCGTTTTGATAATCTTTACATAAACTAATCCGTCCCATTGAAACTCCTATACACGTCAATTGTCTTCATGAACCAACTCACCCAGCGCCTTGCTTTCCTCCATGATGCCCCTCGCCGAATCGAGAGAAACGTCCATGTCCTCTTTGATAAGCTGAACGGCTAACTCCGCCACAAGAACTGACTGAATAAAGGCCGCAGATCCTCGTCCAGCAATCACCTTATCATTTATAGCCTTTTCCTTCAGCATGTCTCCAAACTCCCCGACAAGGTAATCACACATGAGGTTAAACCCCCGCGGGCCATAGTACCCAGGGTTGAGATTCTCTTCTTTCTTCATCGACCTGGCCTGGCCCGTTTCAATCTTGGCGGCCAGAATTGCCCTGTAGTGGGAACTATCGCCATTGATGATTCCCAGCAAAAAGCTCCTATGCTTCGAGAACCTATCCTCCAGCTCATCCCATTCAATTTCTGGGTACTTTTTCTCTTGCCATGTTTCCAGGGCCGTCTTTTTCTTGTGAGACTGACAGAATTTGGTCTGCATCCTCACGTTTAGCCTCTTGCCCTTGGAAAATTCCTCGAGTAGTGCCTTCTCCACTGTGGCACTGCACCATGGGCACGAAGCCGTATTTGACTCCTCCTCAGATAGCTCATGCATTGAAGGAACGCTGAAATCCGACGGCACATCGGATAGCTCGCTTTCATCGTCGTTTTCAACGTTAGACCCCGTTTCCTCCGGGGCTTTAAATTGGGAAAATGAGAGGGGCAGCACGAATTTCTTTGCGGGCTCTGGCGATGGTGATTTAGATGGTTCTGGCTTAAGCTTTGTCTTCTTGGCAGCCACGCTCTTCGTCTTCTTTGGAAGAAAGACACTGGGCTTGTTTTTAGTAGCCCGCTGCACTGCCCCCGGTTTCTTGAGGGCGGGTTTCTTCCCCAAAATTGAGTCTTCATCATCGTCATCCAGATCGCGGTCGGTAAGATGCTGAGTCTTGAGCTTTTTGGACTCTTTAACCGGTGATGAGCCTACACTGCTTCCTGGAATGACGAATTTAGAAGCTTTTTTGGGGCTGTCATGAACTGGAGGCTTTTTGAATTTAGCCTTGGTGTCAAGTTCGTCATCCTCATCATCGTGATCTGAGCAGAAGTTAGCCTTTGATTGATAAGGATACGATGGATGTGACAAACCTTTTATTTTCTTTCCCGGTTGATACTGGACTTTGAATGATCCCCTCTTTATAAAACCATGCTCATCTTTTAAATGGTCCGCTGAACTTGATGGCGACTTGGATGAAACTTGGTCATTGAGATTGTCGGATACCCTGCGTCTCTTGCTGGCTCTGACCGGCGTCTCATTTCGCATCTTTCCCTGAGTTGACGAGCCGGACTTTTCTTGCTGCGCTCTGGTCTGGCGAGTCTGGTGTCCATTTGTTTTATTCGATGATTGAAAGGTAGTAGGTCTGATACTGCCACGTGCTGGGCCTTCATCCTCAGAACTGTCCAACCCCAAGTCCGGCGATTGCTTGCCAGATTTCTGGCCGGCCTCGTCCTCTGAACTTTCATTCTCCTCGTCGGTTGACATGGGGGGTGCATCATCTGCCACGGGCTCCCTTATTTTGGGGGCCATCTTTGTTGCTTCAACCTTTGGCCGTGGTGGCGACCCTTTAGTTGGCGTTTTCCCGGGAATGCTTTTCAGAAGCGACGTTGTCACTTGCTTCCTGCTTAACCCGACTCTTCGTTGATAAGGTGAATTCATGTCGAATCCTCCGAGATTATAAACTCCAGCACTGTTGATTTATCCGAGTATTAATGCTACATTTGTGAGTAACGTTCAGTGAGGCTACTTGGGCTCATGCTGCACTTTGGCCCATGAATTTTTGACTGAAGCAATCTCTCGATCAATTCTTGAATTTGGTGATAGTTGCGCACCTTTTCCGAAGCCTCGTGAGCTCTCTAACACAACGGCTTTTACGATTGGATGGAGCTGCTCGCAAGGCTCTGGTTGATGCTGAGCCTCACAGCCTTGGTACGGCGCGTCTGATATGGCGCGTTGTACCCCCAAGCAAATGATGAGCATATGCCACTCTTCAATTGTGGCGCTGGATCATAAGGGTCAAAACGGGATATCGTTAAAACTAGAAAAATCGAGTTTGCGGGTTAGTAAATGGTGGGGTCCACGCTAGACTGGTACTTACTTCTAGAGGGGTCCTTGACTCAACCTGTCGTGATTTACCCTTAGTTATAGCAGGGTCTTCGCTGTAATAAACCACTGTAATAGCCTTCTTACAGGGGCTGTAGTAATCGCCGGCTCACTAGAATCACCCGTGCATACGGCGAACTCCAACGCAATGGATCCATGGATGCCTCCAATACTAATTGGATCTGGATCATGCATCTTCAGACATGATATGAACAGAGCTTCGATTTTTTGTGGGAGAGATTTTCGATTTACATCATCGAAATTTTCTATTGACAAATCTCCAAACCCAGTCCTTCCATTGAGACTTCCGCAAGATGAAAAGGGTTAGGGTTGTACAGAGCAGAGCCGAACCCCTCCACATGGCGATAAGATGTCGTCTGCCCATTGATGCCAGTGACATTCAGTGGAGCTAGCCCCTAGGTAGGGTAGCTGGAGAACAAAGAATTGCAGAACCAGCAAAGCATCCATTCCTGGCGCGTCAAAGGCCAAGTTACTGTCTTCCGTCTTCTTTCACCAAAACGCAGGGCGAGGCTATCACGAAGACTTGGGAGTCGCCGTTTCTAGAATCTTTCTAAATCGCTGATTGATTCCGGCTTGCCTCATCAATTATGGCGCTCAACCGCAAATACGCGGCTCTTCCTGACCTGGTAAAATCGACGGCCCCTCGCGGAGCAAGCTCTCGCTAACACTTGCTCAGGACACAACTGCTCCAGACATTTACGAGACGCCAGAACTGACAGATGACAATTCTACTGTTCCGGTAAATGCGCCAGGTTCCCCCGCCTCTCTCCGTCTAATAACACAGAGTATAGACTCGGACTTTCTCAGACGACGAACTCTACGAAATAGATGACGAGAGCCAGGGCATCTCGCGATCACGACTGCGCATTGATGAAGCTCGCTCCCGCTTCGCCGAGACCAATGATGCGGAATTCTCAGACCGAGTTGATGGAAAGCGCAGATCATACAGAGCGTCTGGTCGCCGCCAGCGAGTGTTGCAGGTTGGTCCTCAGGAACTAGGAGACATTTCCGAGGACGAGGACGATGAAAGCTTGGAAAGGAGGATCGCCCGCTTGAAAAGAGAAGTCGAGGAGGCTAAGGAAGAATACGCCAAACGAAAGGCGGCGGCTCCGTCCGAGGGGACTGACGCAACGACAGGCGAGGGGAGACTGGAATCCTTGAGCCAAACCTTGGACGACTTATCCAAGCCTATTGGTGTCAAGACTGTTCAGAGGCCCTCTTCCCCAGCTCCTACTGCAGAAGGCAAAGGCGTAGAAACATCAACAGAGCAAGGCCCCAGCTACACAATTACATACGCGCCAACATATGAGCAAACTCATGCCCTTGCCAAAGCAGCAGATTTCGACCGCAGGCTCTTGACACTCGAAAGAAGCTTGGGAATCAGCGCCTCGTCTGCTCCGGAGGCCGGGGCGAGCGGGCTGCCCAGAGCCATACTGCCTACTCTCGACTCCTTGGAGAAACAAATCTCGACCCTTTCTCAAGCTTCAACCGCCAACCTGGACTCCATCAGCCGCAGGGTACGAGCTCTGGCCTCTGACCAGGAGAAGCTGAATGATTCTCGTGAAAAGGCCAAGGCTCTCCGAGAAGAGCTCGGCAAGCACGTCGGCCCACCCGCTACGCCGGATGATTCCGAGCAAGAGGCGAAAATCAACGCCCTTTACGCTATTCTCCCTACCATCGAAAACCTCACTCCCATGCTGCCTCCACTGCTCGACAGGCTCCGATCTCTCAGGGCCATCCACGCCGAGGCCGCAACCGCGAGCCAAACTCTCGACCATATCGCCTTGCAGCAGGAAGAGATGACGACGGAACTTAAGATGTGGAGGGAAGGCCTCGAGAAGCTAGAGGGAACTATCAAAACGGGAGACGAGACTATGAAGGGTAACGTGAGTGTCATGGGAGGTTGGGTGAAGGATCTCGAGCAGCGGATGGAAAAGTTTCTGTAGCCCCCTTCCCTCCCTCTCTCCCTACCCCCTTTCCCTCCCGTGGTCGCAGCGTTTGGAATGATACCCAATTGACATCTACGAGCAAATATCCTATTACATTGATAGAAAAGGCACATCTTTATAGGCAAAATCCGTATGATTTCATCAATATCAAGAGTCAAGGCTGAGCAATCATTCAACCGGTGATGTTGATAAGTGGCCCACCCCCCCCCCCCCCCCCCCCCCCCAATCACGTGGCGATAGAACAGCTATATAAGCTTCACCCCCATCGCTCCGCTTCCCTCCCGCCTCGAGCTATCAACACCACCCATTCTTGCAAAGCTGCTCTGCGCATGGTAAGTAAAAAAGAAATTTCTCTCACTCGTGAAACTCATTTTATATGATGCTCCAAATTAGCATGTATTACCTGATTGCTCATTGATGTAATCTATTATCACCAAGATCTCTGATATTCTCAACTCTTCTTCGCATTTTCCCCACTTCCAATCACCTTATGCGAGCAGATAAAGCTAACAGCTTCCAAGCAATTGCTAGATATATATATATAAAAGCGCCCCTCTAGTAGATAATTCATCTCCCCCACCACCACAACCACCCAACCATGGCATCCGCTCCCAAGCCTCCACCCGACCACTTCAACATCCTCTACTTCGCCACCGCCAGCTCTTTCACGGGCAAGGAGCACGAAGCTCTCCCTGCGCCGCTGCCCTTGACCAAGCTCTTCGCCGAGCTGGAGTCGAGGTACCCCGGCATCCGCGACAAGATCCTCGGCTCGTGCTTGGTGACGGTTAATCTCGATTATGTAGATCCCGGCGAGGGCGAGGCTGCCGGAGCAGTGATAGAGGAGGGTGACGAGGTTGCCATAATTCCACCGGTTAGCTCTGGGTGAGAATGAAGCCCCCCGTGTATATGGTGAAATGATCTGTAGAGGGATGAGTTTTTTTTTTTTTTGTCGAAGCTGCAAATCCGTAGAGCCACGCTCATCGTAGGCCCTCGCCGGCTTGCTGACGACCTGCTTCCTGGCCAGGCAGCAACGGTTCTCGCTCACCATCACCATCATCTTCCCTCGCAAAATCCCCTCTCCATCTCGAAACCCACCCCCGCCCTCCATACGGTCTCTCCTTCACCACCCTCCTCCATCGCACAACTCCAAACACAGCAAGGCCAACAATCAGCACAACCACAAGCGTAGACAAGATAGTAATAATCGAAGTCAAGCTCGTAATCGTCGACACCTGGCACCCCAACGGCCTCGTCCTAATCTCCCACCTCTCCGCCCAATGAGGACATATACCCTCGTCGTAAGCCGGTGCCAACAACGGGATCTTATACCTGTTCGGCACACAAGACCACGTCTAGTAGCAGTTATTCTTAATAAGTAGATTCAACGGGGATTGGACAACGTGAAGCTCACAAAGGGACACCAGCTACACCGCTCGCTGTTCAAGCATCCTCCACACGACTGCTGAGCCCAGCACCGCCGGAAATGCTCGTCATCGCTCTCAGCAGCAGAAAAGTTGCTGCGAAATGCCTCGATCGAAGAAGCATCTAGATTTTTGAAATCCATAATAACGAGTCAAATTTAATTGATGATAAATATCGCCAAAGTTTACAAGTCAAAGGTTGGAATAGATATCCACTATCCTCGTCCGCGGTCCATGACGGGGCATGCGGGGACGGAACCTGTGCAACCGTTCCAGGCTTACAGCCAAGACTCAGCCACGTCGAAACTCTCCCATTCTTCCGGCTGTTAAAGTCATTGTGCAAATACCAACTATCAACCTTGTTGTCATATCAATGGATCATGTTCTTAACGCAGACACTCTGAGAACAATTACGAGCCATCCGCATAGTGTTTCTGCCATCAACAAAAACTGCATTGGTCTCTATAGATACTTGATCGATAACATCGTCTAATAAAACTACACACAAACAGTCTAAGATATACATGTGATTGATTGGTGAGGCTATCAAATATTAGGTATCCGGCGCAGCTGAGGGGGTATCATCAGATAGCCATGGCAGACTTTCCTAGATCTCGGGACCTCCGGACTTGCTGCTTCAGTTTCCTCAAATTTGACTTTCTCCTTTTGGCCCCTTGTCTGGTATCATCCTCTACATCACTTTCGCGGAGCGACTCTAACATCATGAGATCCGCTAGGAAGCGTCTTATTCGAAGTCCGGTTCTGTTGCGAACAAAGGCATCCACCTCTTCGTCACACGCTGCCGAGGCTGCAATATGCAACCCTCTTAGAACATCTCTATCGGGAATGCCGCCGTCATCTTCATCCTTATCTTCGTCCGTTGATTTTATGCTTCCTCGAATCGATGAGGATCTCCCAGGGATGTTGGGCGGAGCAATGGCTCGGGAGTATTGTCCTCTGCTGCTTCGGCAACAGACAGTATTATGCTCAGGATCAAAACCTGGACGAGAGCTCGTAACTAATGGCTCCGTCTCAGGCACAGTTTTGCTGTGAGTTGGGCTTCTGCTGTTGAAAAATGCCGCGTTGGGGTTGTTGTTCCTTGGTAGCTCCTTGGCGATGTTTGGTGATGGCAAGCTCTGATACAATCTTTGATACGAACTTTGCTCCCCTTCGACTTGTACTGAGTTCTTGGCCGGAGGTTGAACCGTTTTGGAGTGGGCAGATCGCATTCGTGGGCTATCGCTGCCCGGATTACTTGGCTTACCATCGTCCTCAACCCCCTGATATTTGTGATCTTGAGGCAAGGTCATTGAGGGTCTATGTACGCCAGTAACTCTCGTTTGTGCCTTTGGTTTGGATCTGGGCTTCCTTGTTGCTGTTCGAGTCAACCCGGATTTGGTTGATCCGCTTTGTAGAGTACATCCCTCCAATGGACTCTGAGCAAGCGAATCTTCTCTTTTTGGAATCCGCCTTCCTCGAGCAACTCGTTGCGGAAGAGTAAGTGGCGCCGGTTTTGACGGTGGAGGAGGTAGAGGTGGAAGGGTCGTCTTCTGTGGTTTGGGAACAGAGACTTTGGGGCCTGGTCCGAAGTGTGCCCAGTCTCCATCTGCTACGGAGCTTACATCTCCCGGAAAGCAAGGTAGGCAACGAAGTTTGGACTTCTTCTTGGTCGGCCGTTTCTTCTGCTTTCGGACAGGCGCCTCTTCAATAAGCGCATATCTCCATTCATCCATGTCTTTTGATCTTGCAAATGATATCTGAGTAGCCGAGCTCGAGCTCTGATCCTTTTCCTATACTCCATCGAATCTTGAGACTGGAGCTGCTTTGTTGACGGGGGGTGGTCGAGATCCACGCGCCATTTGTGATGCAACTGCTTTGGTGATGTAAGTAGATATATGTGGTCTCTGGTCCTCAGATGTTACAGCCAGCCCAGCCGCCTTGAATTCGGAACGAAAAGGCAGCAGAGGGGAGATTGTGCGTAGCGATGCGCCAGGCTTTGATATTGTTGAGACAGAAACTGCAGGCTTTACGGTCTCTGGTTTTGCATATACTTGGGGTGTCTCGACTGAAACATCATGATATTTTTGCCTAGTAGTCGATATAGAGTGATTTATGGACTGACTGGTAGGCATAGTATGCGGCGCTCGCGGACTCTTTGATCCCCGATCACTCCGTGCTGTCACTGCGTACAAACGAAGCTGTTGACAAATGTTCCTTGATATCGCTTCCACAAGAGCAGAATCGACTGAGGTGTGTTTTGAGGCACTTGCAATATCAGCTGCCCCATTAAGGAGCCAGCCGCGAGATGACCGTGAGCTTTTGCTGTGGGCAGAAGTCAATCCTCTTTTTAAGGATCGGCCAGGCTTTGAAATACGCTGAGGCGTTCTCGGGTGAGATGAAGTGTCGAATCCAGATCGTTTTTGGACATCTTTCACGCCGTTTGGAAAAGTCTCACTTGGTGACTTCGAAATTCTCACAGGAGGCAACGGGAACGAATCCAAGTCAACAGATGGTTCAGACACGTCATAGGTAGAATAGATGGATGATGTCATTCCAGGAACAAAGCCCCTAGTTATATCTCGCGAAGAAGGCTGTTTCCTTAGGTCATTTGTTGGATGCAGCTGAGGATCGATGGTATTGATGCCATTAGCTGTGTTGGAAATATCGCCATGCTTTGGAGAAGGAAAGCCAGTGGCAGTAGGCGCTTGGAAAATAGGTTTGCGTGCTTTTACAGACTGTCTGGCCAGAATCACAACACGGGATCTTGGACGCAGTCTTCTGAATGGTATCGCGGGAGGTTTATTAGGAGGTCGGATGCTGCTGGTGTTGAGTAAAGCTGATGTTGCCTCGGGCATTAATGTCGATGCAGCCATCGAATAACGAGTGTGAAAGTAGCTTCTCTAATGAGGCTATTCAAGAAGATGAGAGTAGAGACGATGATGTTGTACAGTAGTGGGCAATGCGTAGTTTTGTAATGGTCTAGGCATGAAAAGAGTTTCTCGTGGAATACTGGAGTATGACACCGCATACAAGAAGTTGAGACAGAGTAGGCGTCGTATGATGAAGTTGAGTAAGGTTCAATCCAAAAGTCGTAGGGAAGAAGTGGCCATAGAGTCGACCTATGGTGAAGGGTGATGATGACCAGCAAAGCAAGTCAGAAGGACAGTAGTACTCCATCCTACCTGATATCTTTGATACCAGGTGATGAGTAAACCTCAAGTTGGCGTCGCCCCTTGCGAAGCAGGAACTCGACAGCAGCAAAATCGCGCTTATCGATGCCGATATGTTTAGAGAATTCAGACCTATAATCAGTCGAGTTCATTAGTACTTGTCCATTTACCTGTTCACGGGGGTACTTACCTGGCAAACTTCTCAAAATGAGGTCGAGTGCTCTGCTTTGATGTCAATCACATGAATCTTCGGCTATGCTGGAAGCTGGAGGGGGGGGGGGGGGGGGGCAAATCCACGTACCTGCGGTTTCCTCCGACTCTCACGCAGACACTGGCGATACAAGGCCAAAACCTCCTTCTGCAAGCCCGATAGACGCATGTTGTATCAGCCCTTGCTGGGATAGACGTCTAGTTCGTTGCGACCTTTTGCTGCAATTGTAAGTTGGGATGTTGAGAAGCTGATACGGTAGTGGTGGAAAATATTACGCCAGTCAGCATCTCTAGGGTAGTGGAGCCGGCCCAAATGCGGAAACCGGGGGGTTCAATATCCATATGTATGTATGATGCCAGTCATTGATACTCCATACCATGCCATACTTAGTAATGATGATGGCTGGAGGAGCTCAACAAAAAAGCCTGAATTGCCGTCCGTATTTCCGTTTCTATTTCATTTATCCTTTTATACATAAATTGTCCTGAGTCACTCTGTGCTTGTTGTCATTTTGAATCATCCGACTTCAAAAACACCCAAAAATGGCTACCAAGTTTACTGTATGTAACTGCATCCTCCCCTCATGTAAAGGATTCAACTGAGTCAAAGTCAACCCCCATACTGATCAAGACAAACAGCGCCTCGTTCGTTTCCTCGCCAAGGATGGCCGCACCTATTTTGGCGATGCTATTCTACCCAACGGGATAGCCGATACTGCCAAGGCTCAACGGGCACGTATTATTGAGGGCGATATATTTGGTAAATACCAAGTCACAAACCAGGAGATTGGCATTCACAAATTGCTTTCACCTCTCGAACCCTCTCAACTGAAAACAGTACGATGCCTGGGGTTGAATTATGCCAAGCACGCCAAAGAATCCAATATGCCGGAACCCAAATATCCCGTCCTATTTTATAAACCAGCGACGTCTTTGTCTGGTCCCGTTGACCCTATTCCCGTTCCTCAGATGGCACAAGAGGGAAGTGGCCTGGACTATGAATGTGAGCTGGTCATTGTTATTGGTAAGAAGGCCTTTGAAGTCTCCGAATCTGAGGCATTGGAATATGTGCTGGGTTACTCTGTTGGAAACGACGTGTCCCACAGGGACTGGCAGATCAAGCACGGAGGAAGTCAGTGGTCTCACGGCAAGGCTTTCGACGGCTGGGCTCCCTTTGGACCTGGCATTGTGAGTGGGGAAATTGTCAAGGATCCCCAGTCTCTGAAGATATGGACAAAGGTCAATGGAGAGATGGTGCAGGTATGTGTTGCAAGGTCCGTTGTGGGCCCAGGGAACAAGGCTGACTGGTGTAAACAAGAACGGCAACACATCCGACATGATATTCGGTGCAAGGAAGTCAATTTCGCTCCTTAGCCGGGGTGTCACACTCATGCCCGGTGACATTATCTTTACTGGAACGTAAGTGCAAAAGAGATTAGGATTGGGTCGACAGTAAGATACTGACTTGACTCCTATAGCCCTGAGGGTGTAGGTATGGGCCGAAAGCCGCCTGTCTGGCTCAAGCATGGTGATGTTGTAGAGGTAGGGCTTGAGCAAGTTGGAACTTGGTAAGTTGATATTCATCCTGGAATCCTTCTTGAGCGATAAAACGGTAAAGGCTAACCATGTCAGTGTCAACACTGTGGATTTTGCGCCGACCAAGTCCAAAATTTAACGACTGTAAGGCAGACAGATCTATATGTATCCTCTAGCGGTGAACTCTTGATAGGAATTGAATGCAGCATGGGATTCTGATATAAATAGAATGACAGTGGCAATGTGCATACATGCATCTTTGTGTTACCCCAAGTCTGTTTGGTTAATGTTCAAGAACGTGGACGATCGACAATGGTGACTTGACGTATCGGTGTATAAGGAACCGATCTATTCATATGGATGCATCCATCGCTTTCAGGAAATAGATCCAAATCGTTAGCTGATTGGCAAAGAGTTCGAAGTGTCCATGTTGACCCAGTTTGTTTATCTGGGCTTCAAGGCGCAGCAGCTCAGACTGCCCAGCACGTGGCGGCTTCAATGGAAAATAGCAGCTAGTCTAAGCCAGGACACCTTGTTCCAATAAACAAAGGGCTCTGAATGGAAGGATGGCATCATCGACCAGCATGCTCTTCTGAACAATCCTAAACAAAGGCCTTGCTGGCTCCTGGACTGTTTGAGTTGACGTTGAGAGTATTATCGTGCCTGTAAGCTCTATGGATGGTTCTTTTTTCCAGAAGCTTGAGAACGGCAGTGGATGCCCGAGGCCGTCAAAACAAAACCATCTATACAAGTGGTCACGCATAGCGAGCTTCGACCACTAAACCGCCCTGGAAATCATTCGCATATCCATGTTGCAGGAGGTTTGGGCCACTGGAGTCACGGTTTTAGCCGCTGCTGGCCATGCCGGTCCACCAAACGTGGCTGAGAGTCCGCTAAAGCTTTCAGCTACAGCGCCCAGCTTGTGCTGTCCACTCACACGGAGCAGTACCCGACCTCATAGATTGAACAGATGGGGCGCTTTGAAGCTTATCCCTCCTCCGCATCCGCACCTCTTACACCTGTCTGATGTAGGTGCCTGCCCGTGACCAGTCCCCTCTAAGAGGATGGCTTGGGCTGATTCCATTGCACCACAGACTGCCTTGTACATAATAAGTCCTTGACAACCAGACTGAAGCCTGCAGCCATGGGTCGAGATCGAGAGGGGGGCTTGCATGTCCTGGTACAATCATGCCAGCCACTAGGACTTACTTTATTGTCAAATAATGCCGTGTTCAAGGCATCAAAGCCCTCCATGATACATATACCGATTCAGCATCCATGCGATGCCATCGCGGAAACTCCTCATTTTGACCAACCTCTCACTCTTCAACTGCCCCTACCGTGATGATCAACAGAGAAATCTGCATCAAGATGAGTATAGCAGATCTATACCTGGCTGCCCACCAGCGGATCCTGTCGGCTCCCATGGACCCGGAGCCAGAGCTCGACCCGGAACCACAGAACGTCATAGACTCAACCGATAACCCCTTTGCAGCACTCCAGGAATTCCGGGATACGTGGGCAAGTAAAAACCACGAGGCGCCTTGGTCCGGCGACAGGTTTCCCGAGTTGGACCTGGGCGACGTGAACTGGCACAAATACGAGTTTCCGGCACTTTTGAGAAAAGCCCCAAATATCACATCCCAGATTTTACGGGAGATAATATCAAGCTCTATCGACAACGTCAAAACTCGCATCGCTGAGGAGGATCGTCTCAAGCAAGAGGAGGAATTACGGAGAATTGCCGAGGAAGAATCGATCGTTCAGGAAGGCAAAGGGAAGCAGCCGTATCTCCCGATAATCACGAAGGAGGAGACTCCCATTGTTTTATCGCTTTCCCTGGATACAGCAAGTGGGCAAAGTATTTATTCAGAGACAACATCATCCGTCACCGTTATACAAGACAAGGTGAACAAGCGACGTAAATTTACCATCGGACGTCTGTTTCATCGCAGTCATGAAAAGGGAGAGAGCAGCACGACAGGGTCGGCTCACGAAGCTCTTCGCCAAAAGCTTGAAGCCAAGCTCGGTTCCCTCAGACTCAGCTCGGCCGACAACAAGAGTCAAGACACCAAAATCTTGCTCACCAACAGGTTCTTCAGGCGTCCTATTCATGATAGAGTGTGTGAGGTGGTAGAATGCGTTTCCTGTTTGGATTACTATCCGAGAAAAGAGATGGTAGACGTTCCATGCCACAGCTATTGTCAAGACTGTTTTGTTCGCTTGATATCGACAGTTGTTCAGAATGAACAACAATGGCCTCCTAAATGCTGCTTGAATCAGATACCTTTCCAAATCATCCTTAGCAATGTACCCGAAAAACTGAAGAAGACGTTTGATGATAGGTCATCCGAATGGGGAACACCTATTAGCGAGCGAATATATTGCCATAAACCGAAATGCGGCGTATGGGTCGATCCGAAGAGAGTCGACCTTGCAAAGCGACTGGGACGCTGCGAACGAAATCACCTGACGTGTACCATCTGTCGTGGCCAAGCCCATGGGGATGAGGAGTGTCCACAGGACCAGGATATAACTATGACCAACCTACTGGCCGAAGAAGAGGGTTGGAAACACTGCTACTCCTGCAATGCTCTGGTGGAGCACAAAGAGGCATGCCAGCATATGACTTGCATATGCGGCGCGCAATTCTGTTACGTGTGTGGTCTCCAGTGGCGGACGTGCGAATGTTCACAGGAGCAGCTAGACGCTATCAAAACGGCGGCTGAGGACCGACGATACCACAGGCAGCTCAGGGAAGACACTGAAGCTAGCGAACTAGCGGAAATCCTAGCCCAGATCGAAGAATTTGAACAGCAGGAGTCCTTGAGAACCGAGCTGGAAAAGCAAGAACAGGCAAGATTGGCAGAGGAGCGGTGGCAGCGTGAAGTTGAGAAGAGAACAAGGCAAGAGCACCAACGTCGGAAAGAAGTTGAAATCAAGTACCAGCAACTTCGGGATATGCTTGACGAGCTTCACGAGCTGCAACAGGTCATGATTGAATCTGAGCAAGGAGAAGAAGCCAAGGATATTACCGAAAAAGCCGAGGAAATGAAAAAGAAGCTCACAATAAGACAAGAAGTTTCGCACAAGGAGCTTGACTTACGATTACTAGCCAAGATGCGAGAAAAGGAGGATGATTTTGCCAGGGAGTTTGCTATACGAGTTGCTGAGGAGAAGAAGCTTGAGGACGAGTATTTTGCGCAACTCAAAGTATTCTGGTCCAACAAACCCGGTGGTGAGGAGGAGGTTGAGATTGCCATACTGCCATTACGGCAACGGATGGATCGCGATTATCAGAAATGGCAGAAATGGAGAGACGAGCAGCTTGAAGCACATCGTACCAAGCTGGAGGAAGAACGTGCGGCGCAAGAGGAGTGCATGTATAGCGCGAGAAAGAGAATGGAGGCGACATGCGAAGAGAAGGAGGCGGAAGGGAGAAGGCGGGTAATGGCCGAGAAGAAATGGGTTCGGGAGGTGATTCTAGAGCGTGAGAGACTATTGGGCGGTATGGAAGTTGAGGAGATGGAGGAAGATGCGGATAGTCTGTTCACACCAGACAATGAAGCTGTTCTCGCTTGAGCAGCAACATGAGGCTCAACTGGAGGGCGGGTATGACAGATAGAGTTGGTATATTTGCTGTATATCGTACATAAACATAGAGACAAATCAATAGACAAGTAAGTATGTGAACAATGTGAACAATCATTCCGGGTGTCCCGAAGCCCGAACGACCATTTATGTAAGATCTCACGCCCACCATGGGTTACCCCCTTGAGAAGATACCGGGAACGGCGTGATCGGAGGGTTAACAGATTTTCTACCCCTTGGATGGCTGAGTGTGCCTGAGTCCACGGAACCGGAACGTCGGGTAGTAGAGATCCATGGTGGCGGACCCGTCACTGCAGCCAGTGGAGAAGCTGGGCATGATGCTGACCTGGCAGGCGGCGAGAGTCAGAACGTGGATGGTCTAGAAATGGCCTGCAATTTCCATATGTGGACGAGTCAATGTCCTTGTGCCAATATTCTTCCCCCCAAGATGAGCGCCGATAGCTTGGGATGAATGGGAATAGGCAATAATGCTTACCGAAATGGGTGAGGGCATAAGCAGCCAGATATTTTCACCACACAAGTACAAGCATATCGTGCTGACAGGGTGCCTCTGCGGCGGCGGTGGTGGTTGGTTCACGATGCGGATTAAAGGCCAGCCCTACAGCGCTAATCTCGAAGAAAGATTGGATCGAGACTTGTTTCTGATATGTATGTATGTATGTATGTACAAGTAAGACGTGAAAAAGAAAAAGAGGCTACGGAGTACTACTGGATAGGAAATCGATCAAGTTGTGGATATTGACTTGTAAGGAGTATGGGTTATTGTATTGCTTCATTGACGCCATTGAAAAAGGCCCCATCATCAGCTTCAGCCGGAGTGGAGAAGAAGATCCCAAGTCATAGACTGGGATTCAAAGGCCACGCCTCCCCCCCCCCCCCCCCCCCCGCATCGCATCGCATTCTCCTTCCCATGATATATTAATTCCAATTAAATTTGTTGAGCCGCGTTCTGGGTCAGCTCCTCGGTGACGAAGCGCTTTGTCTGAAGATCCCATTCGATCCTCGAGGAATATGATGTGTATGTATGTATGTACAAGGACGGAGTTATTATGCACTGCGCTGCACTGCACAGATCCCATTTCGATGGATGAGAAATGAGACGCCGGTCGGTTGAATGATGCCGACCGAATGCATGCCCTCCAGCCTTCAGCCCCCCCTCCTGTGACCGGCTGGTTTCTCATCCGAGTCGGGAGAATTCCAAAGGTGAAGCATACAGTGTAGCATAAAATCATATTAGGGCATTTTGTGTGCATTCGTTTTTTTCTTCTTCTTTACTTTATTGTTTTACTTTTCTCATGCCTCAATTCTTTTTTTTTTTCAGATGGAGTATCATGTAAATTATGAAAGCGACTCATAAAACGAGCATGGTCGGAAGATTTGGAGATGCATGGATAAAAAAAAAAAGGAACATCATTAATCATCCCTCGGGAATCTATAGAGGCTCTTGATAGGATGGAGGGGCACGAGCCGCTGTAACTGTAACTGTAACTGTAACTCCTCGGGGTGTTTTGCTAGACGCCTCAATATGCATCCAGCCGAGAGGGCTTCTTCGTTTTTACTTGTATGCCAATGAGACGGATACCCGTGCTTCCTATGAGGTAGCTGTAACATCCACCCCCGTATTAGTTCACCCAACTTCATACATGGTGGCGTCTAAACCTGGGCCGGAGCAGCAAAATAAAACAAAAAAAACAAGAAGAAGAAGAAGAAGAAGAGAGAGAAAAAAAAAATAAAAATAAAAATAAAAATAAAAAGAGGAAAAAAAGAAATAGTAAGCGCCCGTTCCTGAATCTCACGAAGCCCCGGGACCTGGCTCAAAACACATCTGGAGTGTCTCAGCCGGAAACGAAACCCCCCTCCCCCCTCCCTTCTCCAAGCCCTCCATACCAATCGTGCATGGATCGGAGTCTAATATGCTTTTTGGGTCTCAAACGTGCCGGCCAATGCGTCCAGGACCGCTTGCTCGCTTGCTTGCTAGTAATGCATTTGATTCTATTAACAGGTACAAGCAATCAATGTGTTTGAAAAGCGTGTCAGCATGTCGTCAGCAGTAGCACTGCCTCTCTCTCTCTCTCTCAAGAGAAAAAGAAAAGAAAAGAAAGCTTCCCCAAGATTGGTTCTGCCCTGGCGCTTTTGCTCAAACAAACCACCCCCCCCCCCCCTTCTCCCCTACCTTGCTAATGACGCCCCCGAGATGCCGTACCTCCGACGGATTGCTGTCCTACGGGATCCGAAGCAACAGTGGCTTGCTCCCTGATTGCCCATTCGAGAAGAAGCTTGTTTCTGTTGGATGATGATCAAGACGTGTTGAATACCAAATACATGAAACCTCCCGACTCGGACGGAGAAAGTCATATATAAGACAGCGTCGTCATCCCCCAACATTTTTTTTTGTCTGTTCATAGCAAGTATAATACAGCCATATTATTTGTGATACCCCCAAAGCTCTCTCTCTCTTCTTCTTTTTATATTCCATCTCTCCTATCAACTAAAAAGTTCATCACCGTCCTCCAAAATGCACTTCACCACTCTCACCACCATTGCCCTATCCGCCCTGGCCTCCGCCAAGACCATCCGCATCGACTCCGGCAAGGATGGCCTCACCTTTTCTCCCGCCGACATCAAGGCCGACGTTGGCGACATCCTAGAGTGGCACTTCTTCCCCCTCAACCACTCCGTCGTCGCCGCCGACTTTGCCAGCCCCTGCAAGCCCGCCGCCCAGGGAGGCTTCTTCTCCGGCTGGATGCCCGTTGCCACCAGTGAAGGCGTACGTTCCCATCTGCCAGTATCAAAACTTAACCCTTTACTAACAAACATTGTAGAAGGACGTCTTCCGCGTCACTGTCAAGGACACCAAGCCCATCTGGTTCTACTGCTCCCAGGCCAAGCACTGCAACGCTGGCATGGTCGGCGCCGTCAACGCAAACGCCAACCACACCCTCGCCGAATTCACCACGGCTGCCGCAAAGGCCTCCAGCAACGAGACCCCCTCGGGCGGCGTCTTTGGCGGTTCCGTCGCCGCCGCTGGCTCCACCCCTTCTGGCACTGCCGGCACCAACTCTACCTCTCCTTCCAACACCTCTGGCAAGCCCTCTCCTACTACTAACGCTGCCGTCTCTCTGAATGGCATGTTTGGCGTTGCTGCCGCTGCTGTCGGCATGGCTGTCGCTCTCGCCGCGTAAACAAGGACGTTCCTGGGCCTTTAAGTTTTCATCTCTCAGGGGGCTGTATGATTCTCTCTATACGACGTATGGAGAGGCGTTGGCTCTAAAAAAAAAACAAATTTTCCAATGTTAATAATGCATAATCCCCCACAGCGACGCACTCTAGCCATGGTTTCCTTTGTATGCAGAAGGCCTGTTTGGGCAAGCTCATGATATCCTATACTCAAAGTTAAGGCACATTGCCATGAATTCAAAGTCTTCATACTCATGCTTCAACCCTTTTCATAATCACAGCGCCGTAGTTGATCACCGCTTCCTGATATTATATTGGTGGATGATGACCTTTTCTGTGTTCTGTTGTCAATGAGTATTTGGAAATTCCAAGAGTTGCCCAAGGAACAAGCAAGTTGTAGTTGGCAAGATGAACAAGTTTCCGAGCCCTCAAGTGGTTGCGTCGCCAAGACTATGCTAAGTAAAATACAGCGGCAGTTTGGTGGGGTCCAGATGACACCCGTCGATCTTACATACACACCCTTCAAAACCCCCACCAAAATATTTCAACTTCGACCTCTTCTTCACTTCGTATTAATCGAGATTGATCAAGATCGATAAGATCCAACACCAACATGGGCTCTATAAATAAAGATGAGACAATAGCTCCAGTTCAGTGAGTTCTCCCCATGTCTTGATAGTGTCACTTTTGTTTAAAAAAAAAAAAAAGAGTTGTTGGATTTAGGGTAGCTACATACTGACTCATTCTCAGTCCTCTCAAAATCTTTGATGCCGCGAGGAAGCAAGACAAGTTTGTGTATGCCTGTGCACCTATGGTGCGCTACAGCAAGGTGAATAATACTCGATACAAGGTCCAGTGTATTATGAACATTGGTTAAAATCAAACCCTCAGCTCGCATTTCGCCAGACAGTTCATCACTATGGCGTCGACCTGGCTTGGACGCCCATGATCCTGGCCAAGGAATTCAACAGGAGCCAGTTTGCCAGAGACAGCGGTACGTCATTCCCAAGAATGACCTTCCAACTCTATCTTTGAGGAGGGAGGGGAGGGGAGAGGGGGTTCTCGTTACCAGTACAAGAGCCAACCTGTAGCAGACTTTACAATATCAACCCAGGGCGTTCAACCATCAACTATTGTACAGTTTGGTGCCAACGTCCCCCAAGAACTTGCTCGTGCCTCGTCCCTTGTGGCCCCCTACGTTGGCGGCGTGGATCTCAACTGCGGGTGCCCTCAGTCGTGGGCTTGCGCGGAGACCTTGGGCGCGGCACTAATGGAAAAGAGAGAACTCGTGCGCGACATGGTCGTTGAGACGAGACAGCGGCTGGCGGACGATGGCTGGCACGTTGGTAAGGATAAGGACATGGACAGTCTAAAGGGACGCAGCGTCAGTGTCAAAATCAGAGTTCATGATGACCTAAGGTATCCTGAACCTCCCCCCCCATTCCATAATCCTCATCTTTAAAAGACTAACGGAGTATCTAGGCAAACAATGGACTATCTAGATACAGTTATAGGTCACCCTCAAAACCGCCTCGTAGACTGGGTTACCATCCACCCACGTACGCGATACATGGCATCAACCATCCCCATCAGAACAGAGGCCCTGGAAATCTTGACCGAGAAATACGCCGGAACCTTACCCATCCTTCTTTCAGGAGACATCTTTGATCTCAACTCTCTCCCCTTCAAACCCACCAAGTTACCGGATCTGGCAACCCTGACCATCAAAGAAGACCCCGACACCCAAAAGGCCTCTACAACACAACCCAAGCCCAGCAACACGCACCTCTCGGGCTTCATGTCCGCCCGCGGCCTCCTCGCCAACCCGGCCCTCTTCGCCGGTCACTCAGCCTGCCCCTGGGAAGCCGTCGAGACCTTCATGTGCAACGTCGTTCGCGCGCCCCTCCCGTTCAAGCACATCGTGCATCACGTCAGTGAGATGTGCGGCCCCGGCATGGGCGACGACAAGTCATCCTTGCTCACCAAGAAGGAAAGGGCAAGCATGAGTGATTTGTCCAACATGGCCGAGTTGATAGACTACTTGGATGAAAAGATTGAACAACGGATAGGACAAGTTGGCGGGCTACGGAGAAACTTATAAACAAAGAGAAAGAAGAATAGAAAACAAGCGAGTAAAATGGCTTCCCCATTACATGATCTTTTGCGTATCGTGACATAGCTTCGTCAATTAAAAACGTTCGGCAACCTATCTCCAAGTATATTTTTCTAAACCCCACTTCATGCGCAAATCATAGCCCGCTCAATATGGTCTGAATTCCCACCGTTCCTGAATCATCCCTCTTTTGTACAAACGCCTTGAAATCAGCCTTGGACAGCTTCCCTCTTACAGCAACGTTACCGGGCGCCAAAGTCCTCGACTTCTCCCGCAACGCTTCAGGACCAACAATGAACAACGAACCAATCTCCGTCAGCATCTCCACCGTGGTCGCGACGTCCTTTGCGAGCGGCCAATCCCTCAATGTGGCGACGTACTTGGCGATATCCTGGGTAACCATGAGGCCACCTGTGGCGTTGACTTGAAACTTCTTGAAGTGATCAAATAGCAACCGATGAATCACAAGCGCCAATTCACTAAAGAACTTCTCAGCATTGTGGCCATCAATGGCCTGACCAGCCAGCTTGCTCGAGCGCGTAAGAAACGTGCAAATACTCTGGCACGTCGACGTCTGAAGGGACTCCAACTCGCCATCCTTCGGCCGAAAGTCTTGTTTCTTCTGACTACCCAACGACTTAATGACCCAGTTGCTAATCACATCAATCGAGACCTTCATAATGGCGTTGGTCTTCTTTTCGATGGATTCAATAGCTAATTTCTTCTGCGCCTCCATACTCTTTCGTACAGTCGTGTTGGACTCGGCTAGGCGGATGAGAACAATAGAAATGAATCGCTCCATGATGGCCGAAATGGTTACAGCGGGTCTTGCAGATGGCAGATATGTCAAGTCAGGCTCGGATTTGACGCTTTCCATCATTGTTGCCTGAACCTGCGCAGCATCAAGCGCGGTCTCAACGTATACCTGTCCCATGCTTGTAAGCAAAAGGTTTAGTAGATTATTGACATCCTTTGGTGTGTCGATAGGGGACCCCAATTCCAACACTCTCTGAACGCTTTCTGCTAACCATTTCAGCATCCTTTTGGCGTTGGCAACACTGAGTGTTCCGTCCTCTTCGGATACCTCGACTTCGTTCTGGTCACCCTTATCTTGAAGACCGGCAACCCTCAACATCATGGCTTTTTGGGTAGGGGATAGGTCTGATGACTCCAGACGTTCAAGGTAAGCATCTTTGGCGGATTGGATGAGTTGTGTGCCTTGCTGAGCCAGGGACGCCATAAATCCCGTCGGCGCCTTCTTCCGCCTTGAGTGATATATACTGAACTTGAAAAGTACGGAGCCGTACATCTCTTCGAGGCTCTTCTTCTCACGTTCAATATAGACATTTCCAACCAGATATGGTACGAATAACTCATCCAGCTGCTGGTCCAATGCCTGCGAGATCTGAGCTGAGCAGGGTTCGGGATGCTCAGTCAGACCGTGCATCTTCAAATCTTCCACCAAGGCACTGATGTAGCTCCTTGAAGAGTGTAATGATCTTAGGAATGCTAAAGTTGAAATTGTTTCGGCCTTGTCCAACACCTTCTCAAGCCGTGTCTGGATAGATTGTTGGAAGACGCGCTGGATAAATTTGATGAGTACCGTTTCATAGTATGGAAATGCTCGTTTGATGATAAATGATTCTTCTTGCATGACAATCTTGACCTCGTCAATGAGGGACTGTAGGCTGGCTTCAACGCCCGGAGGCTCAGCGTCGGGATCCGCAAGAGCTTCCCACAGCTCGCCGTCAGCCGCCATTTCATCACTCATCAACTGATCTCGGTCAATGAAGAACTGATGCTGGTTGACAAACACGGCAATAACACTGGCCCCGCCATTGAAGTCGTATAGCACCTTTGCGCATTCCATCATGTCATCAAAGTTTTGCCGCCTGTAGCTGTTGTTGAACTGCTGCAATAGATCCTGTTCCAACGTCTCGCAAAACTTTTCCAAGATTTCGCGAGTATTGTGTGTTTTGGTTGATGTCGTTGCACCGTTTGTAACGCCCCCTCGATGCCCGTTTGCATGGCCCCAAGAGGTTGGGTCCAGTTGCTGGCTGATTCTCATCAACTGGCGGGCGATGACAGCGCATCGCACTTTATTCTCGGCACCACCCTGCCGCCTAATATCTTCAAGTGAGGAGAGGAGTCCAGTTTCGCTAACCTCTGTCCAGCAGTGTATGAGGAAGATGGCATCCTGTGCTCTCCTTCGCTTCCTATCTAGCTCCTCTAATTTTTCTCCTATCTGCACAGCAACGTTCCCCCCACCATCCGATTTGCTCGTGTCGTTTCCGTTCAAATGGGCTGGGTTGATTGAAACATCGAGAGCTTCGAACGAGCTCATGGTCTCGTCGAGCTTGCGCCCGAGGGTATCGAGTGTCTGATCATGCTGTATTTCGGCTCGGCGCACTTGTGAAAGAAGTTCGGACTCCTTTTCCTGAAGCTCGTCTCCTAATACGGCGAGCTGTGACACGACATCTGGGGATCAAGTTAGCGCGACCCATTCTCCATCGTAATTGGTATACGCCGTACTTTCGAATGTTCTGATTAGAGGCTTTGGGTCGAATGTTGACTGGGAAGGGCCTGAGCGGCGGTTGGTTGGTATGGCGCTCTCTGCGAGACTATCGACAAAGTCCCTAACAATGAAGTCTTTGCTGGAGAAGTCCTCCAGGGTGAAGTTGGGGCCCTTGGGAAAGATGCTCTTGGGCCCCACGCTGGACCGGTCCATGATGGGCAGGCGGCTGTAGGAAAGTGCATCAACGGGCTACATGTGCGTCGTAGTGTGCGACGATGGTCGCATGCGCCCGTTGGCGAATTGGTCAAGCCAGGATGCGGCGTTCGCGTCGTGAATGGCACCGAGGATCGAAATGGGAGCTCCCGCTGGGCTCGTTCGGCTCTGTGTAGCTATCGCTCCCGTCCACTGAGGAACGATGTCCTCCTGTTGGTTGGTTGGACTCGAGCATTGAAGATAGCTCAGCCCCACTACGCCACGCAAGGCCACGTTTGTTGAAAGCTGCGCCACATGACGCCCCACAAGCACATGCACAGCGACTCCTCTACGAACTGGGGGCGTGCTGCTTTTATGGGCAGGCGATGTAACTGCAGATGCCATCGCACTCAACTTTCCCCCATGCATTTTGCTGGGGAGTCTCCTTGCCACGTACTCTGAATTGTGCGCGGATTCACTTTTAAAAAGCGATTTATACCAGCTCAAAGCTTTTCAGCTAGACGCGCTTCATTTGCTAGCTCTATTTACTATCAAGGAATGTTTTCTTAAACAGTCTCTTAAGTCGCATACTTTGAGCATCTACGTCAGTCAGCCTCTCGAGGCTGCAAGTTCCCCAACATGCCTATGTCTATCAAGGACACCAAGGCGTATAGAGACGACGAGAAAAAAGACCATACTCTCCTCACGGAAAAGCAGAGACAAGCCATCTTCAAGGTATGATGCCTTATTCTATGTCGCATCCCCTAAGCACTCCTTATACTGACACTCCAAAGGCTTCTCTTCCCTCCCCCAACGATGCAGCGAGTCCCAAGAGCAAGCATGCGCAGTCGCAGCGCAAATCTCGACTTGGTGTACGTCGCTTCATTAAAAGCCAAATATTTGTCCTCGTTTTCGCCATGATGCACGGCATTTTCTCGTTATACATCAAATCTCGTCAGGCATGGCATGCGATCCGATACCAGATATCGTCCGTCGTCTACTACCACCACGGCACACCCGAATACATACGACGTGATATCGCAGGCCTAAATAAAAAGCCCGACCACCTCAGCGCCATCTTGAAGACCGAGCCCAATCATAAGCCGAAGGCAGACCTGGACCGATTGATAGACGAGACGGCGGAGCTTGCTACTTGGTGCGCCTGCGCCGAGATTCCCATGCTCTCTATATACGAGAAGACGGGTAAGCATCCTGCCACAGGAGCCTGGCTGGTATCTAGGACTAACAGACCGCTAGGAATTCTAAAGAAACATATGCCCCGGGTTTACGAAGCTGTTATGCAAAAATTCGCCTTTTACTTTGGAGAGGAACATCCCACACTTTCTGTGACGGCTCCCCATCAAGATGATATCCCTTTGACACTCGAGGAAAGCAAACATGGCCATCTGAAACTTCACCTGATTTCTTACCAAGACGGGAGAGAATCGATTGTCGATCTTACAAGGACGCTTGCAGACATGTCTCAAAAGGGAAAGATTTCGCCTCAGGATATCTCTTTGGAGCTGGTGGATACTGAGTTATCAGAGGGCATCATGCCAGAGCCTGATCTACTGATCCTCTTTGGACCTCATGTCGAGCTGTCTGGTTACCCTCCATGGCAAATCCGACTTACTGAAATTTTCTGCTTGCAAGACAACGAGACATTTGGTTACCAGGTCTTTTTGAAGGCTCTCCGAAACTTTACCAAGGCCCAAATGCGTCGTGGCCGGTAAATACTTGTTACATTTCACTATCGTATACTCCGTACAGCAAGACATGAGCATTCTTGTCTCGCTCAGCGTGGTGGCTTCCATAGCTCCATCGAGCGACTAATCTTATCCCATCGATATATGGGACCGCTTCCAACATTATAGTTATAATAATTTTCAGTTCCGTCCCTAATCATGGCCCGTCTAAAAGTGATATTAATCCGTCCGCCATCCTCCTGATTCTTGCCGGCCCTTTTGGGGATTGAATGCAGCCAGTTTGATTGCGTTCTACCTCTCATGAGTATCATATCGCCGCTGTTTAGCGGATACTTTAATGTCTTTGTTTCGGCACTTGCGGCAGTTTCTTGTGACTTTGTGGCCGGTTTGTGCTTCATCAAGAAATCTCTTCTGGCCCCAAGTGAGAATGAGGCAATAGCCGGATCCTGGCCAAGAAACCTCTCGTCATCGCTGTGAAACGAGATACTATCCGAACCAGACGCGTAATAGTTGACCAAGCAGAAATTAAATTTACAACCTGTAGCTGCCTCGGTGGACTGCCGCAGGTCATCAAGGCATTTAGGGATCGGACGAGGAGGATACCGGTCGTAGCGTCGATCTGATAAGACTTTCATGCCTGTCTTTGCGTCTACCACAGAACCATCCTCATCAAACTTGCAAGTTTCGTCAAGGCCAAATACTGTGGTCCATCTATCCGCTGTTAGCTACACACCCCCTCATTCCAAGAGCATGATAAGGAGTGAGTACTTACCGTGGGGTGCGTACCGATGTCTCAATGCCTCCTCGCTTGATGCTATACTCCACCCTGTAAAAGGGTAGTTCCGAGCGCAGGAACTCAAAAATCTGACGAGTGAGATACCCTGGAATGTATGGCTCAAAGTAGAGCAAATCAAGATCTGGTTCGTTGTTGATTTCCTTGCCAGGACGAGCTGGGAGTGATGATAGCTCTTTGCTTATTGATAGTGGCAGGCCAGCAATCGGAAATGGGTATTGATCATGATGTGATTTAGGTACCTAAAAAGTTTACTCGGATCAATCCACATTCTCTTTGGGCAAATCAGCCGTGAGCTTACATCTTCAACCTCTACTGTAGGATCGCTTTCTGGATGAACAGCGGTGCGTGGCCGTTTTGGTGTTGTGGTGAAGAAGGCGTCGAGAGTTCGCTTTTGAGACATTATTCCTAAGGTAACCGCTCGTCTCATACCATTGTTTTCAACTGCAAGTTAGGTTCCCCTTTCTCATGATGAAAAGGATGAAGTTCATCAAGGGGAAATGGTGACATCACTCTTCAGCCTTGTATTGGAATCGATAGCTTGCGCCACAGGGGTAGCTTTTGCTGTGTGGTCCAGATGTGTGTGTGTGTGGCGGTGCAAGTATAGGGTACTCCGCACTCACCAGAAATTTCACTCAGCCTTGCGACCCTTGTTCAGTTCCAAGGTTGAAACAAACGATACCTCATAAGCCAGGCGTCGATTAACACGATATGGAGGTCAGTCAAGAAGGTTGTAGTATTTTTATTATCATTGATAGAATCCTAATGAGTGAGAAAAGGATCAATACAAAGAACTTCACATGAATCTGTTCCGAGCCCCTGCTGCCGCAAGGGCGGCAAAGACGCTGGATAGATCGCTCTTTTCAAGAACTCTACCAGCCGCAGCGGCTTCAGTGAGAGAAAATAAGCTTATTTCAAAGTATCGCAAGCAGCTCGAGAAGACGAAGGAGGTTTTCTCCCTGGATAAGTTTGACCTCGTTGCTGCGGACCCTGATCCTGCGCTTGCTGCTCAGGGGAAGAAGTGTCTTGTCCTTAAGCCTCATGTCAAGCCAGACGGTAATCCAAGCCCCTGCTTAGAGATGAGACAACCGCATGAATACTGATGTGAATCAACAGCACCGGAAACATGGAGTTCTGTCTTACAGGAAGCCTCAAAGGTGGGCGACTTGAAAGTTGTTCCATATGATATTCATATCGACTACGAATTGTGGACTTATCGTATGATGGCCTGAAACTCCCAACATGGCTCCAAAGGCAAACTAATAAGATGACAGTTGATGTTATGAGATCTATCCTGCCGGAAGACTTGCACGGAGAAATACCCGTCGGGTTCAATACGGCTGGCCATGTCGGTAAGAAACATGTTTCCATGTAACAAAGACAAGAACACTAATCGCCCTTACAGCACACCTCAATATAAGAGGACAATATCTGCCATACAAGAAAGTCATTGCGGAAGTCATCGTGGACAAGAACCCCAGCATCCAAACCGTCATCAACAAGACGGACAACGTCGGCACGGAATCCGAGTTCAGGACGTTCAGCTACGAAGTCCTCGCCGGGTCAGACGACCTGTTCGTCGAGGTCAGCGAGGCCGGCTGCGTCTTCAAATTTGACTACTCAAAGGTCTACTGGAACACGAAGCTCGGCACCGAGCACCAGCGCATCACGGGCCTTTGCAGGCCCGGCGAGGTCCTGGTGGACGTCATGGCTGGCATTGGGCCGTTTGCCGCCCCGGCGGGGAAGAAGGGCGTCTTTGTCTGGGCGAATGATAAGAACCCCGAGAGCTACAGGTATCTGGCGGAAGCTATCAAGAGGAACAAGGTAAGGACATGCGATTCGTGCGGAACTTCTGCTTAATATCCACTTCTTTGTTTGTTTTTTGTGATTGACCGGGCTAATCCTGGATTAAGGTCTCGGAATTCGTCAAACCATTCAACTACGACGGCCACGAGTTCATCAAGGCGGCCGCCGATATGGTCCTGGAGGCTTCAGAACGCGGCGACCATGCAGTCGTCCAACCTCAGAAAGTCTCTCGAAGCCACCCGGGCCCCCGCCCGGGGCCTATCAGGGTCCCCGTCCCCCCTACCGTCTCGCACTTCGTCATGAATCTCCCCGCCTCGGCGATAGAGTTCCTGCACAACTTCAAGGGCCTGTACCAAGGGAAGGAACATCTCTTCGCTCCTCATACCGAGGCAAAACTGCCCATGATTCACGTTCATTGCTTCGCCGTCAAGGCTGACGATGCGACCCCACTTGATGACATATGCCAGCGTATTCAGAAGGAAATCGGCGTACTGCTCACGCCCGGTGACGCAGACAAAGACGGGGAGGTGCTGATCCACGAGGTACGAGACGTCGCCCCCGCAAAGCGAATGTTCTGTGCAAGCTTCCGTCTCCCTCCCGGAGTTGCGTTCGCGCCGAGATCATAAAGAGAAAGGGGGGGGATGATCCAAAACCCTGTGTATTCTGCTTCCCCCCCCTCTCCGTTCACCCATCCTTGCCCAGAACCACGTTGTACAGGGTAGACTGTCCATGCACGAACCGGTGAAGCAAGGTCATTCCCTGATTCAAGCAAGCTTTTTTTCTTCCCTTTCCCTCTGATAACCCATGTCTTTAAATCATCATGACAAAACAGTGCAGTCGGATTTCCTAATCCGGCTTACCCTCCCCTGCTTTCCCCCCCTCTATCTATCTCAAAGTTCTTTCGATATGGAGGGAAAAGGGAAAAAAAAAGAGGAGCCTAGGAAACAGCTTGCGAGGTCCTGCGCACGGCCAGTCAGGATTGGATAAGAAAATCCATTTATCAAAGGAAAACTGCATGCAGCCGGTCAATGATAACCCCCTGTATAACCTATTAAAAAAAACGACCAACAACTCTTTTGAACCCAGAAAAAAATTACGAACCAGGGGGCGGAGGGGAAGGGCTTGTATGTAGCTAGGATGTGGCATGGCGGACTTTGCGGAAAGGGTGATAAGGAGGGGCAACCCGTTACCTATCTGACCAGGATACAAAGCAAGGCTTTTTTGGAACAACTAGGACACAGAAAGAGAAAAAGGGAAGAAAACACGGGGGTGTTAGCCAAGAGGGGAACCTGACTGCCTCAGAGGTAACACAACAGCCTCTCACCGGCGGCGCAATGCAGCATGCAGTTTGGCGGCTGTAGTGTAGCCGATCACGCTTATTCAACGATCCCTCCCCCCTCTCTCTCCCCCCCCAGTCCGTCTCCATTCTGCAACGCTGGTGGCCATCCACATCGTAACTTCATCGGCTTTCGCTCATCCCATTTTTTCCCTTACAAATCCCCCTCCAAGATTGGCCAGGGTGTTCGTTTTTGCGCACGCGGGAGGGAGGGGGGAGGGAAGGGTAAGGAGGGCGTTCAACGTGGCCGTCTCGCTTTGGCTACAGGCAGGGTCCGTTGTACATGGTTGTCAATAGGTCATGTGCCGGACTGTATCAAGGCATTGGAATTGCCATGGCGGAAAATGTATGGCTTTCTAATTGCCATGTCCGGCTCTGAGGTCGGTTGTTTCTGTTATCAGCAGTTATCACATGAATTGATTCTCCCAGTTACTCAGAATCATACGCTTCTTACTTTGAGCATGAATCGCAAAACCGGGTACTGCGTATTTGCTGAGATACATGCCTGATACCTGTCCCACACACACACACAGGACCCTTTTCGTGTGTCTGGATGCCACCTCCCTTGATCATTGCAGCCATACACTCATGTGCTCTTTATCTCCCCCCCCTCCATCTCGACAAGAAGGTTTCCCCCGCGAACGCCTTGTCTCGCCACCCACAGGGTCGCATACCGTTTTCCACCCCCAAAAAAAAGCCACAAATTCAAATGGATGCTTGTCTCCCTTGGCTTCAGGCACGATGGTAGGTTGCCTCGAAAGTGGGGGGGTGCTATACGCGAGGTGGAGTAGGAAACTGCCCAGCGGATAACGAGGGGAAAAAAGGCTTCTGGTAGTGCTCATGTAGGATTGGAGTTTCTTTACAATACCCCCCGCAGGGTTGGATCATGATGAACGGGTACCAATGTACATACATGAAGATGCATACGTTTGGAACGTCTGGACTTTGTCTCATGGGGAACGCCCACGAGTTTATCAGACTGCATTCATCCTTGGAGCACTAGAACACCAAGGAGCTTGAACACCCATCCACGGAAAGGGTTATGGCGCGGCCCGAGGAGAAAGCAAGTTTTGGCTCTTCCTACCGGCAGCAATACTCCGGTCTCATGTGAGGATCTTTGGCAGGTCCTCACGTATGCATGCGTAATCCTGTTCCTGAACAACCTGCTGGGATGCTTGACTTTAGACCCCACCTAGGATTATCTTGCGTATCTGTAGTTGATATTCTATACGAAAAGATAAGGTAGGTGGTCAATGTACATAGGCGATATCGAGCGAAAATGCTCCGATACATATTAGAAATCTTCATAACTGCTTTTCACCGGCTGCAGACTCATAATCGCCGGAAACAGCAGCTGATTGAACAATCCAGCAAGTTTTGTTCGAAACTATAGTTCAACAGCCATGGTGGTACGATCCTAGAAACTTCCGCGCTGCAAAGGTTTAGGGGTCCTGAAGATCTCTGGTTCGAGGACAGTTACGCAGCTTGTATGACGTGCTTGAGATGCTCAAAGAAATAAACTCTGAAAATCTCTTCAGGGACAGGGACAGGGTCCGGCAAATGCCTCACGGAATGATAAGCTCTCGATCTCATGAAACAGAAAACTGGAACACAAAAGCCTCATCTACATAACCCAGAAAAATTTTTTGTGAAAAGCGGCGCCTTTTGTGAAAGAAAACGAGAACCAGTGACATGCCAGAGTTGCGTCACTGGCTCAGCGGCTTCATCATCCCCAGTAAGAGAAGAGGCACCAGCCTATCCATATCATCGATAGCAAGATTCGTAGTGAGGAGAGGAGATTGCATCTCCGACACAAGGTTCTGACATCAAACAACGTTTTTTGCCGTATTTGGCCAATCACCGGGTTCTTGAATGTTTTGCAGAAAACCTGTCCCGGAGGGCGCTCTATGGCCATATCAAGGCCAAGTTGGTCAATGTACCATGCACCTTGATGAATCGATGAATCAGGGAATTAAACTTGCTGCACCCCGTGTTTTGACCCTTGTTAGAAAGTAGTTGTGCCCTTGAGGAGGTTTCAGAAATAGGCATAGTGCGAAGTGGTGGCTTGCGTAGACATGGCAGTTCATACGTGTTTGCATCTGCAAGTTGATGCCATAGACAATGCGATGCGCACCAAACAAACGAGGAGATTCTCGATAGGTGCGGGATATGGATGGGATGGCAATCATTCAATAAATGCTGAAAACGAATGTTACTCCGTAGGGCATAGGTTGGTTTTTCGCAAGCTAGGTTCGTTCTACTCGCGACGGTCCAGCCACAGTCGTAGAGTCAAGGGATGCTACTGCATGCAGCTGCATGCAGCAGAGCTCGGCGGTTCGCAAGACCTACCGCCAAGTAGATAATATTCCGGGAGGAGGGTGTGGAAACAAGGACTTGTCCCAGGATGCGCCTCCTCATGGGTTTAAACAGAAAAAAAATGGAGACAGCAAGTCGCCCGCTTGCACGATGCCGCACATTCGACACATGCATGTATAATTGTGCTCCGTAAAAAAACGACCAGGTTGAAGCGCCCCTCAATCTCAATCCAGTATCTTTCAGTACGATACTCTTCAGGTAGAGACCCATTCATAAATAGCTGAATGTTACATTTTCCGATATTTTGCGGATTTGGAACACGTTGGCAGCCAAATCTCAATGCAGTTCAAGGGCTGCTTGTTTTGAAGCTGGAAGGTGATATGGCAAGCCTTCCTTGATATTAAGTTGTTTGAGAAACAGGGTATGGATATCGGAAACCCCGGGCTCTGCTGCGAAAATGGGAAGCAACACGGGTCGGGAAAATGTGCAAAAATCCATCGTTACCCTGAAAGATATTGCCTCGACAACATTGGTGGTACATCAACTCTTGAGATAACGGAGAAACGGCGATTTGAGATGTGACGGGTATCACGGCATGATATGCGTTCGCATTGTCTACCTCTAGTTCTCCCAGAAAGTCGAATAATCTGTTTCCTGGATCACCACTGTGCCTAGGGTTGTTGGTTGATGAAGAGGAACAGGCGGCGTCAGCCACACAATCAAGCAATCTGCTCTCTCACATCGGAATGCTGTCGTTTTTCTCCCTCTCGATTGTGATCGATTGTGGTGGGATAAAAAAACAAGCACACTAACATCTTCCTTCCTGCGTGCCAACTAGGTTATACGATGTATGAAGGACGGATTGTGGAGAGGCTAGTTGAGGAGCCGACTTCAAAAGACACCAGCGGCTGAGGGTTACCACCCACCATCACGATCCGAATTGATAGGCCATCGGCGATTGACTGGCCAAGAAATAGATTGGCGAACTAGTAGAGCAAGCCGTTTGGTTTGCGTGATGGGGGGAGGGTGAGCGGCAAGGTTGGCTGAACCTCACTTCAACGTGGCGCCAACAACGACTCTGTGTGCCAATCAGGTATCCAGTGGATTGTTAGGGTCCCCATTAGAGTACCGGTGGCTGCATGTCACTTGCATCACAGGCGTACAAGGTGTGACGACCCCAGCCCTCTCTCGAAGCGGCATCTCGCTCCGGTTCAACTGCAATTAAAAGCTGTCAACAACGTGGTAAGTACGCAGGAGGAACATGCTGATGTAGGACACTATAGTGTCATCATTTGTTGCGCTTTTCGACTTGATACTTCAGGCGGCTTTTTCCGTACTGTGAACGCGAAGATTAAGGGCCGGGTAGGATGAAAACGGTTCCGAAAAAAAGGAAACGGTCGAACGGTTTCCACGTCAAAATGTGATGCCCGCTTCCCATTGCGCAATAACTGAAGAAAATGAACAAAGTGGCTCTTTTTTCCCTTCAACTGAAAACTTTAAGACTGAATTTTTCTCTTGGTATTGCGATTCGAAGTCTCATTTTCGATCTCTGTTGTATTTAAGAGAGCTGTTCGAGTCGGCCCGCGTCTGAATGAGAACAATGGCGATGGTGCCTTGGTGCATGCATAGGAGCGTAGCAACGGAACCTACAGCTTGAGACAACCGAGGTATGTTGGGCGAGAAACAGAAATCTTCGTAGAAAATACCAAATCATAAAGAAAATTGACCCAGTAGCTCGAAATAGCCTAAACGGCTTGGCTACCATTCATGTCTCATCTCAAAAGTGCCATATCCTATGAATGAGTACGGTATGAATATGCAATAGCCATCCAAAGCCGTCCGTCTGAAGTTAAGAGCTTTGTGACAGGGGCTTGAAAAAAACCGGGGAGGATCGTCGACAACCGCAATGTATGCAGATCGCAAGCCAATTCTAATTTGATTGGCATTGCAATGGGTAAAGCGCAAGATATGGGGGTGGAATGCGGATCTCCATCACAATCGCGATGGTTGCGGTTCACGGGTTCTCGAAACCAAAGGGCTCGAAACCAAGTTTCAAACTTACAGCACAACCCATGCTGCACAAAGTATAGTCATGTGCAAGTAGTATGTATGTATAATCGCACATACCAAAATAATCCAGTCTTTTCTCGATATCCCGCTCACAGTAGCCAAGCAAACAGTTGTCGACGCTCCTCTGCACAGCACCCGAATGCTCATGACTCACCCGCCTCCGAATGCCACTCCGTCGCTTGACTGATGGCAGTCAGCAGCTGCGTAGGGTGATCAATTCGGCAGGTCCAAAATCACCCGATGAACCGAATGAGCGTCGGTGTACGCAATATTGAGCGGACGGGAGAAATCGGGGTTCCATGATCGTTCCGCGTGGATCAGCGGTTGGAATCAAGCTGCGCCGTCGACACTGGGCAGTGGCGACGGATTAGCAGTGGCTGAGTGTAGAAACAGTAGTTAAAAAAAAAAGGTAGCCGTCTAGCACTCCATAGGCAACGCCAGTTGCACCGGTGATATATCGCTCGCGACATATCGGGAGGCTTCGGAGCTGGGAAAACACATCAGTCAGAGAGTCAGTCTGCCCCCTACTGCTTGCATGTCAAGAGTAAGCATGCCGAAACTTTCAAGCACGTAAAATGGGACATGTTATCTGGTATCAACAACTTGTCGACCGCATTTCTGGCGCAAGACGGCTGCAAAGTCTAGATAGGACAAGGCAGCACGGATGTCGCCGTACACATATAGGTGAAGTACCGCTATGCAGCTTCAATACCACGACCCTCGGTTCTGTGCCGCGACAGTGGGACATCCGATTAGCGTGATCCACGGATAGTACTAGGTATAGCAATGCCTATAATTCGCTATCATGGTATCGGTGGATATTGATGCACGGTGAGGGTGAGGAATGGGGACCATCGTAGATGCGGATGAGCCCGTCAAACCCGTTTCTGCATGGACAGAGGCTGCTGCTGGAATTCAATCTTTCCCAAGAGCGATAACAGCCAAAAAGAAGTAATGGCGGAAGAAGAGGGCAAAATGATTTCAATTTTGTTAGAATATCGAAGCTTCCCGCCACGTTCCACCTGTCCTTTGAGCAGACCATTCCAAAGAGATGGAAGATGATCCTCTTTGGGAGTTGCAAGGAGCATCGATGAGCGAAGGGATGCTCAGGGCCTGGGCCAGACACCGAAAGTCAGCCGCCACCAGCGGAAGGCAAGCTTGGCAAGCACTACTTACTCCGTGCCAACCAACCAGAGCAGGTGTTGTCCATCCGATTTTTGACTGGACCGGACCTTCTTTTTTGCCTCCCACGGGATACATATATACATACTTGTAGTTGTGAAAGGGAACTAGTTTTTATTTTATTTTATTTTATGTACAAGTATTTTATTTTCTCTAAAACAAAGGGAATTCGAGACAGGCTTGGCTTGCACAGACACGCATGCTGCATGCATCCTATTATTGGTTATAATGGGTCAATGGGGCCCTATCCGACTCATAGGGCTGTGTCCAATGGCAAGGGTCCGGACTACTCCGTACGGCAAGTTGGATACCTACCTACCTAGTCGATACACCGTGCAGTGCAGTGCAGTGTGTTTTGTATTCCCATGCCACGGGGAGTCATGATGCCAAATGCTGACTGACCATCAAGGTCTTTTCAGCCAATTTCCAAGCTACAGTTACATTGTTAAGGCCTGTATTACATACTTGTAGATGTGCTTCAGTGCCGCAACACTCCGAGCTGTTTGTCTCGTCTGCACCTCGGCGCTCTCGGTTTGCTGATGGGAGCCCACTTTCAACGGTAAAGGGATCCATCCCACCAGCCCACCCATCCCTCCATCCCATCGCCGCTCGCTCTCTGATGGGGGATCCATATAAAACTTTTTTTTTTCTCCTCCTGGATTGCTAGAGAGAGGCCCGCCCCACTTCCGGGTGCCCGCCCGCTCGCAGCCGCAGGTCCGTTTCCTTTTCCATTTCCTTGCTTAAAACCAAATTCGAGACTGTTTGATCAGCGCCGGCCTCGACTCCTCCATAGCCGCCTCAGCCATCAGGCCGGCCGAAAGTCCTCGGCAAACACGAGGGACCCAGATAAACGAATGAATGACATTGCGTCTTCATCGGCAGCAGGGCGACCATGTTCATGTATGTATGTATGCGGGCAAAGCCAAAACCAAAACCATGGCCAGAACCAGAGCCAGAGCTAGAACCGAGGACAGAGCCACAGACAGAGTCAAAGACAGAGCCAAAGAAACAGCCAAAGATACAGCCAAAGACACAGGGATAGGTACATGTACATGCAAACGTTGCAGCGCAAACGAATATAAGCCTGACTCGTCTCCTGTACTGCGTGATGGCACACATAGACATACCTACCTAGTACACCTCTATCAATCTTTTCATCGTCTTATCTTGGAACAACTTCTAGCGGTGTGTCTATCTATGCTTCCGGCGTGTGTCTTGTGCGACCTCACTTATTCTTCTGTTATCTCTTGTCCGCTTGTTTGCTTCTCTTATCTCGACCCGGTTTCAAAGCTTACAGCCGGCGTCATGATTACCTCTTAGGCTGGTCGTTGCAGCAGCCTTTGGGGTCCTTGTATCAGACAGACAAAGAGAGAGCGAGAGAGCGAGAGAGAGAAAAGCAAGGGGTGCCTCCATTCTTTGGGAGAGTACAGGTAGAGAGAAAATAATAAGCTTAGTGCATGGCTGAGTGAGGTCTACTAACCTAACTGTGGCTGTTAATATCACCGCAGCGGTGCTGTAAAGAATTTTTTTAGAATAAATTCTATTTTCCCTTGCGTGCCAAGTAGAAATGAAACAGGGCAAGGAGATCGCCAATCTATGCTCGATAACCAAGCGAACCACAAGCTGGCGTTTTTGGGGGCCCTGTGGTTGCAGCTGAAGAGGAACTTGGGTGTTTTTGTCTGTGGTCAAGGCACTTGGCAGACGAATCATGAGCTGAGAAAATTTTCCGATTTTTGGGGAGAAAAAGAGAAAAAAAAGAAAGGAAAGGGAAAGGGAAAAGATATGAATAGATAGTAAAAAACAAAACAAAAATAAAATAAAAAAAATATAATAAGAATCATCTGCTCACTCGCTCGCAAACTTGATCATTCGTTCAGTCATTTCAACGGCGCGCCGGGATGCACTCCGCAAATGCCACTGGCCGAGAAACAAAATCCTCATCAGGGCGTTTTTGGTGCTCTAGGCCTCTGAATGCCCTGTGCACCTTGCAAGCTGCTAGTGACTACTCTGTCCGTGCCATCCCTGACCATCCTTGACCTGCTAGTACCATCAGGGCGGCGTGGTTTGGTTGCATCGATACCTCCCAATCGCACCTCATCGGCTCAGGTATGAAGCAATTGCAATTGCGTGCCTTGGTTGGCGAAGTCCTTGTACATACATCCATACATACATCCACGCAAGACTGACTAGCCGAACCAAGCAGTCGTTTATGCTGCTACTGCTGCTGCTCCTTGTCTGTGTGTCTATATCCATAGATGTACAATGCCGCAACTAGTTTGCTGGTAGTTTGTGCAAGTTTGTGCTGGGATGCTGCTTGCTTGTTGTTGTTGTTGTTGTTGTCGTATCTCCAAAGGCGTTGGTTACGGGAGGACGAACAAACGGAACGAGGAGAAGACCTTGAACTACGATTCTTCTCAGGCTCCAACAACTTTGTTTGCGGCACAAGCGGCTCCAATCTTACTGATTCTTTACTCTATTTTACTCTAGTAAAATCTTTTTTTTTTTTTCTCCTGCTTTCACCCCTGGCATCAAGTGTCATGTACGGAACATGTAGTCCATACCAGGGCTATGGATGCAGGTGAGTACATACATGGACTCACTCCACTCTTCCATACAGGTGTGCCGTATCACTATCCATGCTGGCGGAGAGTTCCCTTGCCCTGCATACATGAGGTGCTAGAAGAAGCACGACTCACACACTTTCTCATATCAGTGAGAGTCAATTTGTAAAAGTACCTACCTTAACGTCACACCATTGGGTAGGTAGGCGTAACCTTAGCCAGCACGACATGCTTCTCCGGCCTGTCGTCTAATCAATACTACATACCTACATACCTACTGTGCTAGCACCACATACTCCCTACGTACACACGCATACATACTTGTAGACGCACGTATTACATACTGGGTACGGCTTTTTTTTTTCTTTTCTTTCTTTCTTTCCAGTTCTCTTCCTCCCCTCTCTCTCCCTGAACAACGAACCAGCGTTAGGCTCGTAAAATTGAGGGAAGGACGAAGGTTAGAAAAAAAAATTACACATGGCTCCACTCCCTACTTTTCTGTAAATCCCCCTCCCTTGGGTCTTAATCTACTAACGGTTATATGGCTTTTTTGGCTTGAATCAATGTACCCTCCGCTCCATTTACAAGTAGCTACCTTTATTTCATCTTTTTCATCCTTTTATTTATTTATTTTACTGCTAAAAGCATACTAGCCCTAGAACGTTGCCTATCCGGGATGGGATCGTAAAAACCAAAGTACCTGTACTCGATACACCACCTATCGCCGCAGCGTCGCAGATGGAGAGGCGACTTTTAGCGACAAGGGCAAGGGGGAAGGGCAAAAAAAAAAACCTACCCAAACCAAGCGAACAGCGACAAGGGCTGCTGAATTCTGGGGCCCGTTGGTGTGTCCTTCCGGCCCTTCCAAGTGGCTCACCCTGGCCCATGTCTTCCCAAGTCTCTTAATAGCCCTGCATGCAAATCAGCACCGCACCGTCTTGCCGGTCTCTTGTTGTCTCTCGTTGTCTCCCGTTCTTGTCTGGATTGTGTCTGTGTTTTGTGTGTTCTGGGTTGCCTGTTCTACTCCGTACCTGGGCTCGGGTTGCTGGCCGCTGGCCGCTGGCTGTTCTCTACTAGTATTGACGCTTCCAATCTATGTACAAGTATCCATCCAACCATCCATCCCATTCATCCCATCCACTCGCTGCCTCCCTCGAAACCACTTATTACGCTTCGAGGTCCCGGTCCATGCGTCCGATCCGCTCTGCACTTGTCTCTTCGTTTTTTTCCCCCATCCCATCACATTTGTTCATTGCTTGATTGTCTCTGGCTGAGAATTCGACGTCTTCATAACGATCTCGCCCTTGCCCTCCCTTCCCTTACCTCTCTCACTCCCTCTTCTCCCTCCTCCCCTCTTCTTCTCCTTCTCCCTCCTCCTCCTCCTACTCCTACTCCGGCATCGATTCAATCTTCAACAGAGCATTCCCAATCTGTGTTTGTTTTTGTCTCTCTTCTCTTCTCTTCTTTTTTATGCTATGAAAAAAATCCTTCGTTTTGCTTTTAAAGCTTTCGGTATCTCTCTCGCTCTACTTTTAGTAACTGAGAAACAACACGAGCTCTGGAACATACTGCGACCATAGAGCCGCTGCCCACAGCCACACTCAGGTCTTCGGTCTCTCCTAAGGATCAGTCATCCGCGAAATCAGCCGGGCTTCCTTTATTACCTCTTCCTCCCAACCAACCAACCAACAATATTCGCCTTGTTTTCGCCATCGATTCGATTCCTTTCTACCAGACATTGCCTTTTCTACCCTTTTCGATTTCTCAAAAAGAGTCAATCTCTGGGTGGTTTCTGTCCTACAACGCCGCAACCCCAACGATTCTACGGCAGGTGACCATTAAGACGTCACTAGCGAAGCTCCGGCCTCTTAAGTACAACCACGCCCTCTTATTCGCCGGCGCACTTACAGCCCGTTACCGTCCAAACTCGTCTTGGCAAACAAAAGCATCGACAAGAATTGTTGGGACTCTGCTCTCCATGGTTTTCTGATCTTTAATCGAAAAGAATTACACTCGGTGCGGTCGCGGACTCTCAGCTGAGTCGCGTGGACATTTCAATACCTCACTATGGCGGTTGTGCTCTCCAACGAAGAAAGTAGCTATTTCATTTCTACAGCGATGCGACGGTCTCACTCTCAATCAAAGCTTGCCGGTGCATCACCAACGTACCATCACCCCGCCTCCAACCTCACGGATCCTTACCATCAACCTTGCAAAACATTCTCCGATTCCGACCACTCTTCCGCACCTTCATCACCGCGCACTGCACACATCGAATCAGCAGACGTATCCTATGCCTCCACTCCCGCAAGCAACTTTTCCATTGCGTCCGATTTTGAAGACGCACTAGGCATTGTTGAATCGCCCGAAGACCATTTCGGCTTGCCACCATTCACAGCTGAAAAGCTATATCTACACCCGGATCTTCGGCCTGATGACAATCTGGAACCTCCACCAAGCCCACGAACTGGTGATTCCTACACCGTCTCCCCAGCCGATCAGGATAGCTCTACAAGCACCTCCAGGCCAGACAGTCCCGATTGTGGCGAGAAAGCCGAGGACGATACTGCTCTGGTCAGCAGACCTTCTCGGCAGGTGGACTACTTATCCCATGAATGGAAGGAGGAAGATATTTGGTCATCATGGAGATATATCGTTTCAAAGAGGGGGGAATTTCCCAATAGCGCCAGACTTGAAAATGCTTCTTGGAGGACGTGGATGAAGGCAAAGTATAACCTCAAGACAGTATCCCCAGAGACGCTGAACTGGTAAGCACTTCACCCCCCAAGTGTTGCAGACTTATTTTGCTCATTCCAATTACTATCTAGGCTTAAGGATTGCGACGTGACTTGGCTATACGGTCCTCTGCAGTCAAGGACCGGCTCATTATACTCTACTCAGACGGAACCCCCCAGCATATCATTATCAAAGTCGGATTCATTTGCAAATCTGACCAAGAAGCCTATTCTCAAGAAGAGAAGCATGTCCGAAATCATGCTTCAACGGTCGCTCTCATCAGCCTCACTACTGAAGCAGGCCACCGCTGCGGTCCATGCGCAAGAGTCAAGGGGTGCACTGCGACCTGGCCTAGACCGAGCCAATACTGACTACCTCAGCTTCTCATTCTCACCTAGACGAGGCAGTCATGAGAGTACCACATGGGCTGCATCAACAGATTCCTCCAATATCACATCTCCCTGTGCTGAGCGAAAACACATTCACTTCAATGAACAAGTGGAGCAATGCATCGCTGTTGATGTCAAGGGTGATGACGACGATGATCTTGATGTATATGCTTGTGGCGAAGATAGTGCCTCGGACGATGGAGTTATGATGAAAAAGGTCAAATCAAAACGACGTCCAGTCCCTCGGAAGCGAACTAAGAAGGCCAGTGCGACAGAGGGCAAGATCATTGCAATGCTTCCCTCAACAACCCTGAAGTATCAGGAAGATAACTCGGACTCGCAAGATTCCGCCATGAAGCACAGCACTGGTGTCTCCCGCGGCCCTATTTTATCTCCCTCATCATCCCAAGAAACACTTCGTCCAGCCAAGCCGTCTACCAGGTTTTACTTTGATGGGGATGATGATGATGCGGATCAAGGAGTTCAGAGCCCCAACGCGGGCTGGCGATCACCAGACAATGGTGCAGGCGGTTTGCATAGGTCTACTTCATCGGGTAGTCTATTTGATGAACCAGCCGGCATGCGTCGGACCCCTTCCGGCATGTTTATGCCTTATGATGAACCCGATGCACCTGCAGGAGAGGGTCTTTTCGGCCGGGTCATTGACACTGTCAATACTGCACGAGATATCGCCCATGTTATTTGGAACGTTGGATGGCGAAAGTAACCGCAGGCATGGAAATTTCTTTTATTTTCTCTTTTGTTAGGTTGGCGGCGGCATCTACGGCACCTCAGGAAGGACATAGCCACAGCATGGCTTATTCGATTTCATCTTTATTACAGCAGACGATGGTTCAGCATCCGTCGTCGAAATCCAAAACCGGGGTCCAACACGACACACTACTCACTAATCTCCATTCATCGGCAGAATCGCCGGTGCCACCTTTCTGTAATCTCACTTGATCCGTTAGAGTGGACCCCCATGGTTTTGTTGGGATTTCAGCTTTGGCCTCGCCAAATTCGGCGTCATCGTGGAAGGAAAAGCAATACAAGGAACATAATATCTGCATAAAGCAACCAAGGACGCCGCGGATTGTTACCTAAATGGTCGGGTGACTATGTTGTTGCCACCTGTTTTTGATCATCTTATTCTCGAACATGCCGGGGTAATCCCGGCAATGACGGCTCATGACCTTTGTGTACTTTTTTTTTGCACTGCTACAAGCCGCATCGGCGGCTAGAGGAACTGGACTTTATTATATTTTTTGGGTACTATTGAAAACGGGTGGGCGGTTTGATTGATTTTTTTCCCTGGGCGTTTTACATCATTTGCATTGGTTTGACATTTATATCAAAAGCTGGTCAAAGGGAACGGATAATCAGGGGCCAGGCGAGCGTGGGAATTAGGTCACACAGGGCAGGGTATATGATTAGGGGACCATATGTAAATAGGGACCTATATTACATCAAATGAATGATATCCAAGACAACTAACAAGAGGTGACTGTGAGCCCGTATGACGTGACTGTACGAGGATGACATGCACACGGACCAGGCCGTTCATCACTTCATTTGATGTGTCAAAAGAGGCGGTCTTCATGACAGACGAGGGGAGGAGGATGCCTCTAGGCTCCTTGCTTTCTTTTTTGTTTATCTACGTGGCTTCTGCCGCGTCATCTTCTAAGTGGACACCACTACTTTGCTTTATCCATCATTACTCGTACATGTGCTTCTCCTCCCTCTTCAGACAAACGAGGAGAGAGGGGGGAGGGGGGAGAAGGGGTTGCGTTCGCTTGGCGAACTCCAGGGCCTAGGCTTGCATATGCCTACGGTAGGGCCAGCAACTTTGAGCCTGGCTGTTCTGGTTGGTTTGGCCCTTTTGACAGCAAGGCGTGTGATGGGGCAGCATGGCATTGGCGATTGGAATTGGGCTTGGCTGCGTTTTTGAGTGGAGGCGCGCCCCAACAAAAATCTGGGGTGCGCCGGGGGTAAGAAAAAGAAGAGTGCGGGGAAAGGAAGCCTGTTTCTGGCTATCGCTTTTTTCGTTGATGTTTCATTCCACATGGGGCTGGGCTAATGCCCAAGGTGCAAGGTGCAATGTGCAAGGGGGGACTGTTGTGTGTGGGTGGGCATCGCAGAGAGGCAATCGTCGAAGTATCAGTGGTAGTTTCTCCACTCGAACAAGGCCTTGTGGTCTCACCGCGCAAACGCAAGTCTCACTGATTCGCCAAGATGTGTGACGCTGCGGCAGTGTAGGATGCCGAAAGGGGCCGCAGGTGCGCTTTGCTTATGTAGGTAGCAACTCGTTTTTACTTGTATTTATTTTTGTTTGTATCTCATGCCGGCGCGTTTGGTGCTCCACTGGCGTTGGCGCCGCCAAGATATCTAAGAGCTTTGACGGCGACTTGTCTCGAATGCACGTTGACGTCTGCGAGTTCGACGTCAAACTGGTCACCGACTTGAACGTCTTTGATAAGGGCACGGCCATCCAATCCAGTCACGTCCATGGCGGCGTTGAGATCAAACAGGTCGATGCGACCCAGGAAGCCCTGCTTGAAGCGAGAACCAACAGTGAATCGGAAAGATGTCGGAGCTGACTTATCGAAACGCCAAGCCCGAACGAGGGCCACGAGGATCCATTCTAGGACGCCGCGAGACACAGTACGGGCCATCTTTTCTCGCATTTGCAACAGGGGAAGGGTATCAGAGAGCTGTGCCTCGGAGAATGGTAGAACCCCGTCCAGGTTGTCAAATTCCGGATCAATAGCACGCTTGATTTCGCGCTCGTGTTTGAGGGCTGCATGAATTTGCCAGTGAACAAGGAGATCGGAGAAGCGCCGGAGAGGTGATGTGGCTTTGGCGTACATATCGAGGCCAAGGAGGAAGTAGGGTCCTGGACGACTTGAAATCTCAATCCCGCCCGTCAGCCTCGAGAGTTCTTGTCGTTGATTAAGGCTGGGTTCAATGCCCTGGCTAATTAATGGATAGATCTCTTTCGTAGCGTATTCGTATGCCCTCTTTGGACCCTGTGCGTGCCTGACGTCTCTTCTGTAAGGGACTGGGATACCGCGGTATGAGCACCAGCGTGCAGCAATTTGTCCAGCAAGAACCATGAGGTTGGACACAACGGAGGAGCCCATTGATGACTCATAGCCAACCTTGATATAAGGGTCTGCTGGAAGGACAAGGGACTCTTCATTAGAGCTTCCCTCTTCGGATTTCTCTGGGAACAACACAGAAACTGAGGGTCGAGGGAAGAAATATGGCCATGCACCCTTTGACAGTCGTTTCTTTCTGATAGCCTCGCCAAGTCGATACATAATTAGCAAATCCTTTTTGCTCACAGCTTCTAAATCCTCCGTGGTGATCATAGGGCGGTTTGGAGTCAATTTCTCATCTATAACGGGCGATCCAACTGTGAGAGTAGTTGTAGGAACCGGTGGCGGTGCTGGCTCGTTGCAAAGTTCAGACACATCTTTGGGATCCAAATACACCACATTTCCAAGTATACTCGGCTCAACTTTGAAAGCCAGTATGTCGCCGACATCATTTACCTTGGCACTGAATGTCAAAGCCGGTGAACCAGACTTTAAAGAAAACTGCTTGATAAGGCTCTCAGACTCGAAGTCCTTCAGCTCATCTTCTCCCAATTCCGAAGGCAACATTGCTTGAAAGTGGCCAGGAAGATATATGTTTTCTGGAATGAGTTCCATAAACTTACATAAGTCTGAGTTTGGCTCGATGCTGGATGCAGGATCCGCTGCATGAATGTGAAGCCAGAACTCATCTGGCTTATCGGTGCGTTCTAAAGAAACGCCATCGTCAATGACAATAGTCGATGGCGCATCAATACAGAAGATTGTAGCCTGGTTATGATTGCGTCTAAAACCCGAGGCAATATCTTGTCGCTTGGATTTCTCAATACTCTTGGGAGGCTCACGCACCAAACCACCACCTCTCTGTATCGTGACATCGGGAAATCGCACCTTGTATCGAGACGGAATCTCCCAGGGTGATATGATTCCAACTTCTTGTAAAAACGTCCAGGCTGTGCTTTGGTCCAGGGCCGCGTTCTCGTCGTAGACTTGAAGAGCCCTAAGAATAAGAGCACCATAATTATGAAAGCGCGAGCCAGATTCGAAAAGATCATAACTGGCCCACCATTCCAGGAAAGCAATGATGTCCCGATTTGGCTGTGACCACTTTGTTTGCGGTAAATAGATACCAGGAGATGGTTTCAGGATGCCATGGGATGACCATTCCCGTTGTGATCGACTGGTAACAATAGCTTTGCGAGCCTGTAGAATAAATTTACCGAGAACTGTTTGCTCCAGCTCAGCAGATGTCGGAGGCCTGAGACGATTCTTACTGCTTTCAGTGTAGTTGCGTACCATAACAGCGACCTTTTCAATGACGAGGGTATGGTTTTGTGGAAGAATCTCGATCAAATTGTCCTGTCGATGGCAATCGCTCGAAGGGTTGAGGGGACGAAACCCAATCTCACTGCGAGATAAAGCAGTATGAACGGCGTATAAAGCATATGCTGGAAACCCATTATTCTCCTTCAGGGAAGCCGGAAGCAAAACGTCAGCAATCTTAATAAGGCTAAGATGCCTAATGCGCTTTTGGCCGGAGAGCAGAGCTCGGACGGCATCAAGCTTTTCGAGATTGGCCTGATACACCGTCTCCGACCTATATCTGAACTCTGTCATTCTGTCGAGAAGTCGAGAGCCATCTTCTCTTGAGGGGCCCTTGTCCTGGCGACGAAGTTCATCAAACTGTTCAGGAGAGGCATTCTTCGGTATCTCTGCCATTAATGGTGCCAGTTCTGCAGAGGTGGCGAACTTGGAAACTGTGAACAATGATGAGAATCCACGTCCAGTGATCCACCTTCCATTTGCGGCGTAAAAGTGATTTCGATCTCCAAAGAATCCAAGATAGACGGCTAATAGGGGCACTCGTGAGCCAGTTGCTCTGAAGTCAGGTCAGCCAAACAGGTCAGTCAAACACGAAACATCATAGCTGACCGTAGTTCGACGAGGTCACCGGGTCGCCTCGACCCTACTCCAACAACAGAGACATCGGTATCTCCATTACCTTCATCGCCTTGAGGGTCATCGGTCATCCCACCCCGAGTGGAACGGAGTTGATCCATCTCGGATGACCCAGTTGACTGTGTCCGAGTCAAGTTATTGGAAACACTACCTTGAATGAACATGTCTTGGGGCATGACATCAGGAAGAGTCTGTTCATGATGCTTTATCCATGAGCGGAGGCGTTCTCGAATTGGGAGATAGTCGTCTTGTTCTTGAACCTCTTGAGCCGATGGTATTCTTGATACGTTGGGTTGGCCATAACGACCCTTTTTCAAGGAAGCATCTTGCGAGCTTGCCCAATACTAATGAGGGCTTGTAAGCAGAGTAAGGAGAGATATGCGATTCTACGGGGGGACCCAACTCTTTGAAGCTCAGGAAGAGTACTTCTACGATAGTTAATAACAGGATTTCTGATCAACTGGATGGACCCAAGACGGCTTCGGCTGCGAGAAAAGCACCGCCAGCAGTTATACGAATTATTTGACAACTGTAACATGGCGAATATAACGGTTATGGTCGTCTTGGACTCATCAATGAAATTTTCATTCATATGCTATCATGACTTGCACGCCTATCGTCGCGATATCACGTGACATTGAATTATCCTGAGGCAAATTTCCCAGAAGTGGCAGTGGGTGAGCCACTGGAATCCAAGGCAAGCACCAAACTTGTAGCGTACCTGCATCGACCATGAAAAAAAAAATGGATGCAACTGCTGAGAGAAAGAGAGAGAGAGAATGCACACAAAGTCCAATCAATGGAGAACCATTATTCCGTATTCCGTAAAATCAATCTGAGTCACAACTTAACACCAACTTGATTGAATTCTCGTGTTCTTGCACGCCAACCAACCATCAGACCAAGGAAAATGGTCACCAGCAATTCATGTCCGAGTCAAAGCTCAAGGTAGCCAAGAGTCTAGCGACCAGGAATGGTGCGCGTACCGTGTGTGTGTCTGCATCCGCATTCCCCTGATCAATAAGCGCGAAGCTCGAAACTGTTCAAGGCCCTATTATTTAACATAAATGAATGGGCGCCGGGCGAATCCAATTGATTAAAAATTCGATAAAGCACGGAGCAATTGCATGGGTTAAAAGCAGTTCCAGTGCTATAGGCACCATGCTAACTTATTATCCTCAGGGCATGGTTTTGGTCTTCTCAAGTACTCCGTAGTAGGCGAAGAATCGATTTCCCCTTCCTCGAAATGAATCATACGAGAATGGCAAAGCGGTCAATGAGATGCAGACACACTTGTCAAGAAGTCCGCATAGTCTGTCATCAAAATGCGGGACTCTGCTCTGGCCATGACAATGAATGGCTTCTCTCCCAAGACAGGAGAAATCCAATGCAATGCAAGACAAAACAAGACAAAACAAGACAGCAAATGTTGAACAACAACGCTGAGACATCTGAGGCAGGTTCATTCAACACGATGTTAACAAGAAGGAAATTTCCCCGTCTCCTATATGGAGTACCCCAGATTGAACAAATTGAGGACCAGGAAAAGGATATCTTCCCCGTTCTATTCAAGAAACGAAGAGGCTCCGTCTTGATTGCAACATTGCACTTGACCCTAGGGCCAGTTAGGTCAAGCGCTGTGCTTCTACAGACGAATAAAGCGGATGAAATCTTCGAGTGATGTTGGCGAAAGAGAATCCGGAGCGGAGCCATTCAAACGACAAAGAAAGCTCCTTTATTTGCACGAGGTTCAGGCGGTGCGCACTACAAGTACTACTCCAGCAAGGGCTCAGCTCGTGGATTGGTCCGGCGCGAAGGCATTAGGCTCGTTCCTCGGACGCTTGTGCATCAACGGAGTCGGCGGATGCAGGAACAATCTCACGGACCCACCCCATCCGTATCCTAAATTGGCAAAGGATCATCGTTTTCAAGCCACCTGGTTTGGTCGTTGGCTGGATTTGGATTCCAATCTCCCTCTCTTACATGTATAGGAAGCGCTGAGTTGTATATGGTAACCAGTCAAAGTCACAAAGAGCGAATGGGCCATGCTCATCTCTCGGAGGAGTGTTGATTTACAGTTTGACGTCAGGCTTCGCCAATCTGTCATGGAGAAGCGGGCAAATTGCTCGCCACCAGCTATCCAATTGCATTACAACGCAAAATTCCCGATTGTTCGATGCAACCAGCGTCGATTAGGTACTAGGCGGAAGTACTACGCCGCGTCTGTGGTCCGAGGCCACCAAATTGTCTTGTATGCTCGGTTTGTCGCGCCGAGAAGGCCTCCCCCCTTTCAAGGCCAGTCGTCTATGGAAATTACACAGACTTGGCCCACCCTCCCCTATGTGGTTCTAGAGAAGTCGTGCCTTGATTTAGCATCGGCCGCCGACTGATCTAACGGTGACCACGGTGGCTCACCCCCCCTTCCACCCTTGTCATTGCTCCCATCAGCGGCCGGGTGCCTCGTCGGAAACCAAAATGTCCACACTTAGCCAGGTACACGTTCCGGCTGTTGTTGGAGCACCCCAGACCAAGACTACCTAGGCTAATAATAATAACAAGCAATGTCACCCACCAAGTCGATGCAGGCCACCACGGTGAAATTAGAATCATAATAATAACCGCATGCCCTTCTAGAGGCTGTCTTTTTTCTTTTCCCTCCCTTCCTTCCTTCCCCACGAATCGTTGTTATAGAGTCGTCAAGAAAGCTATCTCAAGCTTCGCTTTCGTCCTTTCGTTCTCTTTCCACATCCAACTTACCGCTTCACTCTTTTAGCGGGCATTCATTTCTTTACGGACTCACATTCGGAAAAGGCTACTCCGTTCAATATGAAGGGAGTAATTGCGGCCACCGCCCTGGCGGCTTTGACTGGCGCAGCCAGCGCCCACAACCACCACCATCGCCGTGCTCACGAGCTTTTCGCCAAGAGGAACACGACTGAGGAGATCTGCCAGGCCGGATGCACCACTTACTGGACCACCATCTACGGCGAGCCAACTCGTATGGATTTCCCACATTTGCAAGGGCAAAATATTTGATACCATGATTTCTGATACTAACCCGTATACACAGTCGTTGCCCCTGCTCCTGCTCCTCCTGCTGAGCAGACCACCTCTGTGGCAACCTTGGTCAGCACCCCAACTGCTGTTGTCACTGAGGCTCCTGCAACGACCGAAGTCGTCGTCGTTCCAGTTGTCCCTACCCCTGTCACCTACAGCTGCCCGACTCCTGGAACTTATACTTTCCCTGCTACCACTGTCACCATTACCGACACCACCACCGTCTGCGGTGCCACGTCTACTCAGGTTGCTCCAGGAACTCACACCGTCGGTGGTGTCACCACTGTTGTTGAGGGTCCTACTACCGTGACTGCCCCTGTCGCTACTGTCTCTACCAGCGGAGCTGTGGTTACCAGCACCATTGTGCAAACCACATACGTCTGCCCCAGCGCCGGCACTTACACCATCAATCCCATCACCACTGCAGTGACCGAATCCACTGTTATTGTTTACCCCATCCCGACGAGCTACAACCCTGGAACCTATACCGCTCCGGAGCAGGTCATTACCGTCACCGAGACCGGTTACGTCACCGTCTGCCCCTTGACCAGCTCTGGTCTTCCTGCTAAGCCTACGAGCCCAGTCAACGCTCCTGCTCCCCCTCCTCCCAAGCCCACCCAGGAGGCTCCTAAGCCTGCTCCTACTCAGGAGGCTCCCAAGCCCCAGCCCGAGCAACCAAAGCCTCAGCCTGAGCAACCCAAGCCTCAACCTGAGCAACCCAAGCCCCAGCCTCAACCTCCCAAGTCTGAGCAACCCAAGCCTCAACCCCAGCAGCCTAAGCCTCAGCCCCCTACCAGCCACCCCAGTAGTCCTCCGACCAGCAGCAACGACCACCTGGGTATCACCTATACTCCTTACGACCCCATGAGCGGTGCTTGCAAGTCTGCTAGCCAAGTCGACCAGGACGTTGCCAAGCTCAAGAACGCCGGCTTCTCCGTTCTCCGTGTCTACTCCACTGATTGCAACACTCTCGAGTCTGTCGGAAGTGCCTGCGAGAAGTATGGTATCAAGCTGATTATCGGTGTCTTTGTCAAGGGACCTGGTTGCGCCTATAACTCTCCCGATATCAAGCCTCAGGTTGATGCTATTGCCGCTTGGGCCAAGTGGAATCTCGTTGAGCTCTTCGTTATCGGTAACGAGGCTATCATGAATGGCTACTGCTCTGCATCTCAGCTGCGTGAGCTTATCGTCACCGTTAAGTCCAAGTGCTCTTCCTACCAGGGCCCTTATACCATCTCCGAGACTCTCAACATCTGGCAACGAAGTGATGTTGCCAGCGCCATTTGTGATGTCGTCGACATGGCCGGTGCCAATATTCACCCTTTCTTCAATCCCAACGTTCCCCCTAGCTCTGCCGGTGACTTCGTTGCTGGCCAAGTCGACATTCTTGGCAAGATCTGTGCTGGCAAGCCTCCCATCAACCTGGAGTGCGGCTGGCCTACTTCCGGCCACTGCAATGGTCTGGCCTGCCCCGGTAAGGCTGAACAGGGCCAAGCTCTCGAGTCAATCCGTAAGAAGGTTGGCAACCGCACCATCTTCTTCTCCTTCACCGATGACCACTGGAAGGAGGAGGGTGCTTGCGGCTGTGAGAAGAGCTGGGGCTCTGCTGCTGCCTTTGGGTATTAAGAAAAAAACGTTGTATCAACCAAGAGTTCTGATACAGCATGACTCTAATATCAAATACTGAATGTAATGAACGCATGAAGCTGCTTGGTCTCATCATGTGCCCTCTAAAATCGATTCTTTGTCACCAGTGCAGACCACGGATGCGACATTTCTTGATGCGAATCAGAACAACTCGAACAGCCGGCGGTTCTCCTGGGTCGTTTCGACATAGGGGTTGCACCGGTGGTGAGAGCGTGGCACTCATTATGCACAATGTTGGAACGTCTTTCTTTTTATTCGCATGTGACGATTTGTGGTTTTGTGATAAGCGGGTCAAATGGCTTTTTGGACAAGGGAAGGAAGCTTTTGTATATGAGGACATGGGCAGATTTGGGTGTACATTTAGCATCTGATTCATAATGCTGTAATTTATTAGTTTTGAAGAACAATGAGGTTGATCAGCAAGTGATGTGCTCAAAGTGTGAGGTTGGGTTGACAGCGTTTTGACTTGTGACGTCTCGTTTGCCTCGACGGCAGTGGATGAATATGTATGTGTAAATGACATTACCCCTTAATGGAACTGACGCTACAACAGGCCGGGTCATTCATACATTGGCGTTGACTCAATAATCCATCAAGTACTGTATGTCACTGTGATGATAGCTGCAAAAGTAAAAATAAGCAAAGTAGACATCCTGAACACCGCACTCACGGGCAGACAGAAAGATGTCACCACACTACATCTTGACTGATATCCAGGGGGCCCCAGCACGGCCATGTCCTACCAAGGATTAGGAGTCCCTATATTCTGCACTTGGCCATCAGAAGCATGCTTAGAGATGCTTACATACGTGCAACACATTGTCTTGTACGCGGTAGAGGTCTAATGATGGTTCAGTCTGACGGGCGCTGAACAGAAAAACACGTTGTTTGTCATACATGACACAGCTTTCCGAGGTGGTGACTGGGCGGGCAGGCTTTGCATCAAGCGGCATCGTGCATGTCGTGAAGCACAACAACAAGTTATAAACAGAAGCTAGAAAAGCCATCCAGTGGTTTTTCTTCTTCGTGTTGGTAGGTAAACATCATCGCAAAGCATTCCACATCCAGCAAAACGCACCATTGTTGTCGAAAAGAAGAAGAAAGAAAGAAAGAAGAGAAGAGGGGGGGGGGGAGAGGGCATTGCCAGATGTAACCACATGAACACACCATACCATCATCCGAGGAGAAAGCAAAGCAAAGCCCTCAATGCTAGCCCTTCCAATATTGTTTCTTTGCCTCCTAAAGCTGACCGTGTCACGCACACGCACACGCACGAAGTCACCCGTCGGAAATAGCCCGCCACGCCCCCCCCCCCCCCAGGTTTCTCCTCCTCCTCTTCCTCCTCCTCTCGCAGCTCCTGTCTTTCTCCATCGGACTATCGATCGCTCCAATGCAAGCCCTTTCAGAAACGGCAATAGCCTTAACTCTTCAAAGGTTGACATACATGATGCAATACAACCTCGTCTATCCAAATGCAACCCTCCCCCCCTGAGCCCCAAACCTGCATCCACAGATCGTCCCGGTGAAGGCGTCCGCACAGTCCATTCTTCCCGAACAGGCCATGGACTCTTGCTTTTTCTTTCCTCTTTCTATACTTCTCACAGGCTAAGTCTAACCTGATTTTTCCCAAAACACATGGACCTTTTTTTTCCTTCCTTGTTTCCGTTTTTTGTTTTTTGTTTTTCAAATGTGACTCTAAGGACATGGAGTGAAGGAAAAAGAAGAAGAAAAAAAGGGGGGGTTACATTCCAGACTTGGATCAAAAGTGAGCACTACGCGTATAAAAGAAACCACGCAAAGAAGACTCACTTTTTTCCTTCTTCTTCTTCTTCTTCACTCTTTTCCTATACCTAAAAATAAGGAAAAAGGGAAGAGCGCACGGCATATATTCACACTGTATCCCCAACTTCCCGTCTTGCAATAAGCGGCTGAGAAACAATCACATCTTTCTCACAATGTGACGAAGCCCCAAGCCCCCCTCCCTCCTCATTCGAAGAAATCGAGTTAAGCCAGACACGGCCTCATTGTGTGATAGTGTGTGCGTGTGTGTGAGACATGTGCGTGAACGTAAAGGCACAATGTGTGACACTGCATTCCACGCACTGCTCTTCACCGCATGAGCCCTCTCAAACAATTAATGATGCATCACATAATTGCCGTCTCCAAGTCGAAAAAAAGAAAAGAAGCTGAAGAAAATCGAAACATGGCCACGAATTTAGCATTGAAAGGCGGTATGCTGTAATGATTCCCCTATTGCTGAACCGTACTCTCTCTCTCTCTCTCTCTCTCTCTCTCTCTCTCTCTCTCTCTCTCTCTCTCTCTCTCTCTCTCTCTCTCTCTCTCTCTCTCTCTCTCTCTCACTCGTACAGTCTCTCCCACTCACTTACACTTCACCTCCCAAAAAAAAAGTGATATCCAGTAGAACAAGAATGAACAAGTATACAATGTCCCACCAAACATGCATCACTTCACTCCCACATCGTATATCGCCATTATCCAAATATGACCATGAATGCTTTCTCCAAAAACAAGAAGAAGAAGAAGAGAACTTTAGACCCAATAAGATATATATGACGTACTGTAACTCATCCCTGTTCATTTCCGACCAGTCCTGTTCCAGTCCAATGCAAAACGTATTCGAGTATGCTATAAAAAAAAAGGAGGAAGAAAAAAAGAATCCAAATCATGTGTCCCAATAGACATTCCGTAATATTGAATGCCATCTTCCTAACCAATGGCCCACAAAATCCCAGCTGAGAAGAGAAAAAAAATAAACAAGTAATCAAACGTATATAGGTGGCAGCAGTGGTCACATCACAATGACCATCGCAATGCATTTTATGCCAGTAAATCCCGGCCGTAAGAAAGCATTTCCCTTTCCTTTTTTTTTCCCCAAGTGTCCTTGTTATGCGAGATCCTAGGAGATTGCAAAACCCAAAAAAACGTGTTTGTGTGGTGAACAGGATGAGGGAAGAAAAAAAAGAGGCGGATATTTCCCCCCCAAAAGACCCAGAACCGATGACATGTACGGCGTATACATGGAAACAAGAAAGGAGGTTAAGCATGGTATCTTCCATCGAGCAACCGGTATTGCTTCTTCCGACAGCGTATGTAACCGCGGGGTGTATACAATCAGGGGAAAGAGGACAGCATAAGAGCCGCAATGAATCGTCGTAAGAAAAACGGTCTGGGTATAATAAAAGAAGACAAAACATGAAAGGATAATCGTGACTTCATTAGTGAATCCCAGCTCCGTTAGAATGGCTCCGGGCCATCCCAGTAAGTCGGCAGTCTGCTGCGCTTCGGTTGCTCCTCGTCATCATCCCAACCCCTTGACAGGCTGTACGGGGTCGCGCGTCGTGTTCGGGTCTCCCAGAATGGCTCAGCCCTTGAGCCGCAACGCTCAAGCTGCAACAGTCCGCCACGATGTGAATCGCAGCACAGAACATTCAGTTCCTGGCCTTCATTTGTAAATGCAACGCCTCCAATCTCACCAAAGACATCCATCGTCTGCTTCGAGGCAAAGGTTTGCGCGTCAATAATGTTGATAAAGTCGGCCTCCTCGGCAGCTACAAGAACCGGCTTGCCGCTTCCTACGGGCGAGAAGCGCAGGCTGCGGACGCCAGCCATCTCTGCTCTGATTGTGCAAAGTGGAGCACTAACACCACTGGAATTGCACCATCGTCGAGCATCCCAAATCTTGATGCCCTTATCCTGAAACCCGGTGGCAATCGTGTAGCCGTCGTCGGACCAGTCGCATGCGAAGCCGTAATCACGATGCCCGCTCAACTTCTGCAGTGTCTCACCCGTGTCTGCATTCGTAATCAGGACATCCAGGTTGTCGCCGACCAAGGCCCTCAGCCGACCATCCGGCGAAATGGCTGAGCAATTTAGGGCAAAGGGGTACATGATTTTCGAGGTAAACTTCTCCGTCTGTAGATCCATAACCCTAAAGCCGTGGTCATTACTTGCGATGGCGGCAATGGGAGTGTGTGATCGTCGAGGTCGGTAAATCCTAATGTGGTTGGTTATGCCGCTAATGTCGGTAGAAATCTGGCCCTCGGAGTAAGATTTGCCGTCTTCGCTGTTCAACGCCTGCAGACAGTAATCGCCGTTGAACGTGCCACCCATCAGGACGCCACACGCAGCATCCAGTGTCGATATGGCAGGGGAAGCCATGCCAGGAAACTCGCGCAAATTCATAGCCAACTCCGTCTTCCTCGAAGCCGTATTTAAGACATTAACGCCCTGTAAGCTGGGATAAAACGCCTGCGTTCGGGTAGGGCACGCGAGCACACTCCGAAGTTGGAAGTGCGCGAGGGTAACGTCCCTGCGAATGTCCATTCTCTTGAATCGGAAGAAATTATCACTAGAGGGTATCGCCTCCTCACCCATGGTCACCTAATAGTTTTGGGATTAGCATACGTCTGCCTGGCAAGCGGCGGCGGGCATACAATTTTGATACTTACGCTCCACTTATCTGAATCCGTCTTGTTGACGTAGTTCTTGTACGTATATCGTCGTCGTTCTCGCGCAGCTTCGCGCGTCGTGTCCATGCTCTCCCAGTCCAGACCTTGGAAATCGCAATTATCTCCTTGTAAATCAGAGTACTTTACTTGCTCAATTGCGTCTCCGGCTTGCCTCAGGACATCGTGGAGATCCGGTCGAGGCAGTCTCGTGTTTGGGTAGAGAAGCTGGCCATATGCCCAGCTGCGCAAGAAATCTACAAGACCAAGATTCTCGGAACCAAGAATGCTTGGGTTCGGGTTGCTCAACTGGACGGGTGGAAGCGGATCGTTCATTGCATCAGGCGCCATCATCGGTCCCGACGGTGCCATGCTGGGCCAGAATGTTTGGGTTGCGGGTGCAGCCATTGCCGTTCCGGTTCCCAAAAGCTCGCTTATAGGCGGTAGTGTGTTGTTGCCGAATGAGAAAGGGTGCATGGGTGGCGCCATGTGCATGATGGGGGCGTTGTATTCGTCGACTTCTTCTGAATCTTCGTCCTCCTCTTCCATCTGATATTGTTCGTCGGTGTCGTAGTCAAAATCTGAAAGAATTAGGTCATTCGCAGCAGTAACACTGTCGAGGGGAGCGCCGCCGTCGCTGTCGCTCATGTCAAGATCATGTTCTCCTTGCTGACGGCCGTGGTGGTAGTTTTGGTGGAGGTGTTGGTGGGGAGGGCGGTCAAGGTAGGCATGGTCATTTATATAAGAGTCGGGCATGTCTTCAAGATCCTCGTCGCCGTCGACGGGACAGTGCGTCATGCCCGACGAAGCGACAAGGTCCCCGTAGCCGTGGCGGGTGTTGTAATCGTCCAGCTCGTCGTCCTCGTCGCCGCTCGAAAAGACGCTTTCGTAACGAATGTTGCTTGAATTATTGCTGTTCACGGGTGCATAGACGGCCGCATCCTGATCCTGCTGACGATCCCAATACAAGGACTGGTTCCTCCCGTGGTCCTGCTTCTGTTGCGTATCGGCGTCGTCGTTTTGGCGATCCGGCAGAGGCAGCGCCGCAGGTCGCATGGCTGGCGACAACGGGAACTTTGGAACAGCTCTTATGCGTCGTCCAAAAAGGCGCAAGCGGTCCTTTTTCTTTGCTTGTCCCGGGGTTCTGGCTCTGTTAAACCGCCCGTAATGGCACTAAAATCGTACTGCTACCGTGCTTTGGTGATGGGAATGTCGCAGCCTAAGAGCCAAACGTTTCTTTTTTGGATGGACTCTGATCGGCTTTTTGGTGCCCTTGCCCTTGCTCGTGCGGCGTCGATTATACCACTAACCTTGTCTCCTTTTTTTACTTTTTTTTCCCTCTCTCTCTTTCTCTTCTCTACTTCCTTTCCCACTGGCCTGTCTCCTCTTTTCTTTTTCCTTGTCGTCGTCTCCGCTGAGGATGATGGGTCAAAGAAGGAAGCTGCAGCGTCTAGGCGGCGCGGGGGGAGGAGATCGAATCACAGGCGTGATCCAAAGACAAAAAAGCGTCGCTCAGCCGGGACGTGGTGCGGTGATAATTACAAGTGCTAGTCGGATCAGGTCAGGTCTTGGTCTCTGCTCTGGTGTCTCCAGTTTGCTCTCTTCTGACACAGCAGCCACCAAGACCAAACAGTGGGGTTCTCTCTTCTTCTTTTTGACAAGTCGGCAATGACGATGACCAGGGCCCTGATGTGAGAATGAAGGTGAAAAGAAGGGACGTTGAGCCGAGTCGACAACGCAACAGGTCAGTGTCAGTTGGTCAGTCAGTCAGTGATGACGGTCGCAGATGAAGAGGCCGCCGCGGCTGATGTTGCGTTGTTGGTGTTGGCAGACGAACGACGACGCTGCTGCTGCTGCTGCTGTTGCTGCTGTTGGGCTATGGGGAGATGAAGAAGGGCCAAGGCATCCATAATACTACTCTGGCTTGTCTGGTCTGGGATCTGCTATAACACACACTGCACACGTACAGTGCGCAAGGTGGTGCCGTCGGTAAGTGCGCAGAAGGGGTACTAACACTGGGGACTGGGGGGCAGAGAGAGACAGAGAGAGAAGGACTAGATGCAGGTGTAGGTGCAGCAAAGTCAAGCGGATAGATGGTGGTGTGCGAGTCAAGGTGGTTGAATGAGGACGAGGAGAGGAGGGTACATGATCCGTTACTTTTTTTTTATTTTTTACTTGTACTCCTCCGTAAGGTGCTGCTGAAAGGTACCAGTAACAGCAGCCCGCCCACATTACGGGGATTGCTTGTAGGGGACTACAGATAGCTGTAGGGGGGGAGAATGTAAAGGAACAAGAAGCAAAAAGCTGTCCTTGGCCAAACCAGCCCGCACCACGTAGGGCTGACCACTCCAATCCCTCCATCGTACCGAGTACTCTGTACATGTAAAAACGCTGGCACCACTGTCAAGGCTCCTCGTGATTCCCAGCCCATGGGTTTTTTTTTTTTTTTTTGCTTGACTTACAGGTCCCCTACTCACTGTACGAAGTACGGAGAGGCATGTGCCTACCTATCCCCCTTGTACTCAAGAGTCTCTCCCCCCCCCCCATGCAAGCCTAATGCAGCTCAACACGACTTGCCGAGCCACGACATGGTACAGTGCATGGTACGCACATTAGCAACCTCTCCCGAGGGTGCCAAAGGTACCTGAAAAGGGTGGTCTCTGGCAGAAAATCACTTTTGGGCGGTATTAGTGAGCTTTAGTGGATGGGTAGTGGGAGGGTTGTAGTGGCGGGATTGGTTGGAGCTTCGCTGGCGGATATCGCAGGTTTGGCGCGCTGCGGTGCGCTGTAGTTGCGCCGGACTCGAGGGGCCTAAAAGGGAACTACTAAGCTGTTAATGCTGCTATGCTCCAGTGACCCGACACTGGAAATGGGGCAAATGCCACTCTCTCTCTCTCTCTCTCTCACTCACTAACTGCACTACTAACGTGTTGGTACGTACATACCTTACCTAGGTATTACTCTTAGACAGCAGCAGCCTTGATGAATCAATAACCCCGTTTTACCTTACCTATGCGTGTGTTGTGTGTGTCTCTCTCGTCGGCTCAACGCCGTCCCATTCATTCAACCATTTGAAACCAAAATCTCACTCTTGCTCATCTCTCATCTCTCACTTTCTCTCCTCTGTACTCCGTATACGACGCTCTCTTATCCCGCGCTGAATCATCTTGGTCCTTTTGTGTCTTCCCTGATACAGTTAATAACAATGGAACATGTCATGTCTTTTTTTTAAAAAGAAAGATAAAATGCCTCAGCTGGAGGGCGCAATGACGATATGTTTATTCGTTGCATCAATCACTCAATCAATCAATTAATCAATCCAGCCGTGTTGCGGGGATTCTCTGTACGAGGGTACACTTTAGGCATCATATACACCTACATGGTATCGAAAATGATTTACAAAATAAAAAATTAATATATACAAACACCTATCCATGACCACTTCTTGTATTAATTGCCAAGTGCTATGTTATAACTCACCTGCGACATGTCACAACCGTGAACCCAAATAAAATGCACTGCCAAAGTAACACACGTATTCGTATATGCTTGATTTTGGTTGCGGTTTGCAGATTTCACACTCTCCCCCCCCCCCCCCCCCCCTCCCTTCATCATTATCAATCATCACCAACAAATAAACAAAGCATGCTAGGGGTCTGCTATCCCGTCCCAATACTGTATCTAAGTGAGAGAGAGAGAGAAAGTGCCAGATATGCAAATCAGGAGTGACCCTGCTTTGCCTGCCCACATCGTTGGGTCTCCATCTTGTCCTCTCCCTCCCCCTTTCACCGGTCCAAGTCTGTATTTTGTGATAGATGATCTATGCCTTTCAGGTGCCCCCTCCCCCCCAAAGCAACAACAACATGTTGGCCCCCACGGCTCCCAAGCAAGTTCCCAAGACCCCAAGGACCCCCCTTCTTTCTTTTCTTCCCTGTCTCGTGGCAAATCAATCCTGGTCCCTGCTACAGCCGAGGAGGCTTGTGGGAATTGCCACCGATACAGCACTCATCATGCACCATCCAACGGCGTCCTTTTCCCAGGACGGGGTAGCTTATTCCTTCAACAACGTTGCTGCCCTACCCTTGTCTTGTTTTGTTTTGTCTTGTCTTGTCTCGTCTTATTTCTTGGAATCTGTTCCTTTTTTTTTTTTTGGTTTTTTCCTAACAACTGAAGAAAAAAAAACCAAGTCTTGCTTTGGGTTCTGCATGCTACCCTAAAGTCCCCATCGTTTCTCCTGTTGGAGTTTGGAACCTGCATATGAAAAGCGCGCGTTTCTGCATGATGAGGTATCAAATTCACATTCCCATTCTCCCCCAATGGGTACTGTACCAGACTTGATTTTTTCTTTCTTTCATGTGCCATTTCCTATCATTGTTGTTGTTTTTTACTTGTGTCTCCTCATTGTCATAAATGTGAGAGACAATAAATGCTACCTGCTCTATATGGGTTCTGACTTACCACTATTGCTACGGCGACTAGGTACTGACTGACTTATACAAAACAGAATATATGATGAGTGTCTATTAACATATAATCCTCTCAAGAACATTCACATGTTACTGCTGTTTAAGCGTTCTCATTACTCATAAATGTCATCGGCCCTTTCAAAGATGATCACCACTCACTTTCCACCAAAAAAAAACACCTTCTCACTAAAGCAACTTCTCTCCGCGTCATGATTCAAGTAGAGTAAAATCCATTAAATCAATAAAAGCGCTGGAATCACACAACAAAAGCAGTAACAACTTTCGAATTCCGTACCTTGAATCCTCCCTCAACTTCCCGCTCCCTCCCCCCCCCCTCAATCTTCAAGTTCGTCAAACCCTTGAACAGTTAGTATTAGTATTAGTTTTATTATGTGACACATCAACACCCCCAGCCCGTCCACAGCCCTGCATATTCTCCTTCCCACATGCCTACCTTACATCTCAACAGGGCTAAGAAGGCGCACACACAAACAAGACCCCATCTCTCCAGGACACGGGAACGTTATTCCTTCTTTTTGTTTCTCCACAATCTCAACGGCAGCTCTACTTGTATCGTATCGTATGCATGCCTACCTACCTGTACTCCATGGCATGACATGACACTTCATTCTCGTCATCTCACATTTTTGCTTTCTTTTGTTTTCCTTGTCCCCATTGAATCCCTTTTTTTCCCCATCGTATTCCCAACCAATCTTCTTTCTCCAACCGTTTTTTTTTTTCTTTCGCCCATCCCGTCTAAACCGTCCGTCCCCATCCCTCATCCCGTCTCTAGGACCCTTCTCCCCCCCCCCCCCCCCCCCCCCCCGTCTCTCGCACCCACTCACACCCACACCAATACCAAACACCAAATAGGGCCAATCCTTTTTTTGCTTTTTCCCATCAATATGTATGTACGTATGTACTTGTAGCTTTTTTGTTTTATTTTATTTCCAACGGCTGGCTAAACGACCGTTGGGCCGTGTTTCTTCCTAAAACCAAAACGGTCAAACCCGCACACTAAGAAGCCCTCAATGGCTCCTTCATGGCTTCCAAACTTGTTCCCCCACTCACTCCCCCTTTGGCTTGGCATCATCACGGTATCCCGTTTGTTTTACACAAAAAGGTACGGAGTACATACATACACGATATCCAAAAGGTCAATATGGAGCAAAAGAGAATGAACCACGATTAATTCCCGGATGTACTTGTAACATTCATTGTCTACAAACATTAAAACATGACAACTCATATTGATGCACCCCTTTCTCAGGGTTCTTCCTTTTCCTCTTACTCTTACTCTTCCTCTGCCCCTCTCCCTCCTCCTATCGGCTTCACCATCTGCCGCAACTGTGTAACCTATTGTCATGACGCGGCTCACTGATGTGGAAACACTTTGTCTGCCAACTTGGCGTTTTCCGTCCCGCTCCAACCTCGAAAAAAAAAGAGGACCCAACATCGGCATTGTGAAAACGCTCGGATTCTCGCTGTTCCGGTAGGGTAACGTCGTTTCCAACGTCCGTCCACAAGGGGCAAAACATCACGCCACTGGTTCGCTCGTAAAGCACACCAAACACGACCTGCTGTTCCCAGCCGGATGGTTCATCCATTTACCCATTTATTGAATTCAGCTTATTGCTTTTTTTGTGTGTGCCCCATCTTCCCCACAAGCGCCCTCTTCCATGTTCAACCGTTACACCATTACCAATGCCCATATCCCTTCTGACTTCTTCCCCATCTACATACTTGTACGTCTAGCCATAACCATGCTAGTATATCGAGGCCTGTGCTTTACATGTGTTGCTCTCTCTCTACCTCACTGCTTGACCTTTTCCCGTGCCGTTCCTCTGGTATTCGCGCTTTAGAATTTGTTCACTAGTCTCCTCTCCTCCTTGAGCTTGACGAGGTGCTCTAGCGCCTCATCTATGGGGATCAGAGCTCCCTTGCTCTGCGTGCTCTGGTCATCTCGGTTTCGAATGTTAACCGTGCGTGAAGTGGCCTCCTCGGCTCCCACAACTGCAACCCGTGTTAGTAGCTGGCCATAACCCCGGTTTTCTGTTCAGCCGATATACATACCGAAGATGAAGTTGTATTGCTCCAGTTGACCTGTGCGGATCTTCTTCTGGAAGGTGTTGCTGCTCAAATCAACGTCAATATACAAGCCCCTCTCTTGGAAGACCTTTTGAATCTCCTTGGCATAGTCATTTACGGCTGGCATCACAGGAACGACCAGAATCTGGCGTGGGCTCAGCCAGAAAGGCCACTTGCCGGCAAAGTGTTCCGTGAGTACACCAAACATTCGCTCAAAACTGCCAAGAATGGCACGGTGGATCATGACAGGTCGTGCATAGCCGGCCGGCAACTCAGGGTCGGTGCTCGACTGGTCTGCAGCACTCTCCTCCTTGGATGCTACGTAACGAAGTTTGAACCGCTTCGGCAGGTTGAAATCCAGCTGAATGGTACCGCACTGATGGTCTCGTCGCAGGGCGTCGTACACTGTGATATCAATCTTGGGGCCGTAGAAAGCACCATCACCAGGGTTCTCTTCCCACTTAGCATCGATGCTCTGAGTGAAGTTATCCAAGGCCTCCTTGAGTTTTGACTCGGCCATATCCCAGATGGAAACTTCGCCAATGAACTTTTCGGGGCGGGTGGAAAGTTTCAGCTTAAAGGAGAAACCAAAGTGGTTGTAGATGCTGTATAAGAAGTCAAAGCAAGACTCAATTTCCTCACGAATCTACGCACTGTCAGCATCATACTTTGCTTTACCCCTGAAAGGAAAGTCACAAACCTGATCAATTGTGCAGAAAATATGAGCGTCATCCTGCTGGAAACGACGCACTCGGGTAAGACCTGTCAGAGCGCCCGAGAATTCGTTGCGGTGGAGAACACCAAAGTCGGCCATCCTCCATGGCAACTCCTTGTAGGTAACATCTGAGTGGGCGAAAATCTTGCAGTGTCCAGGGCAGTTCATGGGCTTCAAGCCAAAGGTCTCCTTCTCGACATCAAAGGTAAACATGTTCTCAGAGTAGTGTCCCCAGTGGCCCGATGTCTTCCACAGATCAGCCTTGTACATGTTGGGGCTGATGACCTCGTCGAATCCACGCTTTCGGTATTCTGACTTCATGAGATCCATCAGGGCACCGTACACTCTGGTGCCATGGGGCAAGAAGAAGGCGGAGCCCGGCGACACCTCGTCGAAGAAGAAGAGCTTCTGCTCCAGACCAATCTTTCGGTGGTTGCGCTTGGCTGCCTCCTCCAAGAAAGTCTTGTATTCCTCGAGCTGCTTCTTGTCGGGGAACGATACACCGGAAATTCGCTGAACTGATTCGTTCTTGGCATCGCCGAGCCAGTATGCGGCGGAGTTCTAATGCATGTCAGACAAAGCCAACCAAAGTAGAAAGGGAACGGTCAACTCGCCTTGAGAACAGAGAAAGCCTTGATGTTTCCAGTGTGAGGGACGTGAGGGCCTCGGCAGAGATCGATAAGGGGACCGCATCGGTAGACCGTAGAGGTGGTGCCATCGGGCACACGCTGGTTGATAAAGTACTCCTTGTACTTGCTGTAGTTGAACATCTCGAGGAGTTCCTCCTTGGTCATCTCCAGACGTTCAAAGGGCTGCTTCTCCTTGATGATGGAGCTGGCGAGGGACTCGAGCGCCTTCTTATCCTCATCGGCAACAACCTGGCCCTCCATGTTGGCCATATCATAGTAGAATCCAGGGGGGTCGGTCGTAGGGGGACCATTGCATAGGTAGCAACCAAATCGTCGCTCAGCAGCCTCGCCGAGAACGTGAGCTGAAGAATGCCAGAACACCTTCTTGCCTAAGAACCAGAGTCAGCAAAACGCCGTTGCTATTCTCAACCACCGCACGAAGTATAAATACCCTCTTCATTCTCAAAGTCGATGAGCTCCAGCTTGCAGCTCTTCTCCAGGGGTCGCGTCAAGTCCCACAGCTCGCCATCAACCGTGGAGATGACTGTGCGCTCGAGAAGGGACTTGGAAATGCCCTTGGCGATAGCCGCAGGAGTCGTCTCCCACGCAACACCTTCCTCTTCCTTGCCATTGGGCAGAGAGACGGTAATCTTCTCACGCGGCTTGGCTATATATCATCTCGTAAGTATATCGCTGGGAACGATTTGGAGAAGGGAGGAAAGGGGAGTGTCCCGGGAGAACAACTACGAACCCGCAACTTCGGCGTCACGCTTGGCCTTGATCTTTTCGAAGATGGCAATACGATGCTGAATAAAGTCTGGCTGGGCCGGCAACTACAGTTCAAAAATGACAAAATTTAGCCCAATCACACGTGTCGAAAAAAAGGGTAGTTTTCTGATCCATCGATAACACAACACCAGCAAGTGGGATAGGATAGAGGGGGGGGGGTTTTGAAGGAGGGGTTATGCAAACAAACCTCGAGTCCCGCACTCTTGCCCTTCTTCTCCTTGGGAGCCTTGGCAGGTCTTGAAGGGAGGTTCTGGGCTGGAGCGCCCTCCGCCGCCTTCGGGGCGTCAACTTGTTCAGACGACATCTTTTGTCTCTTCCTTTGCTTGTGGAGTTGTCAAAAAAAAAAAAAAAGGGTTGCTCTGATCCTCAAGGCTGGAGGGGGACAGAGAGGGCGGTCATAGAGGGGCAGAATACCCTTACTTATTTTAGGACGCTTGAGGTGGGGGGTTGACTCACAAAACCTCCCACACCCACCTTGGAGTCAGGACGGTAGATCCTCGGATTCAGACATAAGCAAGTTCTATTGAGTCAACTTCATATCAGGGGATGCCCTGATCCCCCGATCCTGTCAATCGATCAATAAAATAGAACATATGGCCTTCCTTCTTCAGTTACAGCCGAAATTTGAACTCTGATAGCGTTTCTGTTCGTGAGTCAGATCACCCAACTACCGTCACATCAAGTGGCCGTTTATCGGAAAGCTTATGAGGCGGTGCTCACAATCGTGAGGACAGATGATTGTGGAAGCAGAGAATTGATTAAGATGTAGTCCGGGGTATCAATATGTCATAATATGCTTATCCAATAATTCCCTCGAGAAAGAGAGAAAAACAAAACAAAACGCCGTGATATGCAAAGCTCTCAAATCGCCATAGTCCAACCTCGGTTTCCTTCTTTCTCACAGCCCATATCTGGTGAAGCATTCCTCCCGATGTGTTTCCAAGCAATCCAGTGCGCAAACCCTCGTTCCACATTTGGTGCACTTTACCCTGCCCCAGTACCCGCAAACCTCGCAAAACACTCGAGTCGGGTACGTGTCTTCCCACTTGCCTCTAGCTTCGTAGTAAGTCAGGGGCGGGTGTGCAAGCAGCTTGCGCAGCTCCTCGTCCGTTGGCATCTCGGGGACACGCGACATCAGCAGCGGGCTGTCGTCTCCAGGATGAGCAGCAGGAGGGGGTCTGAAAGATGACACCAAAAGAGGAGGGAGGTCTGCATCCACCATTGGAATATCTTCGTCTTGGATCACGGGTTGTTTGGTCGTAGATACTGCTGCTGCGGCTGCGGCGGCATCCTTCTTATTCGGCGGTCGCTTGCTGCTGCTCGCAGTCACGTTTGCTCTGAGATTACTGCTCGATACGCTCGTACCCGCTTCAGCCTGCGCCTGCATCGCATAGAAATCATCGAGATGGTTCGCAAACGTCTTTTGCGACTGCAGTATCTTGCGGACATTCGGCGTATGCTTGCTCTGGGCCGCTGTCCATAGCCTATCGTCAGCATTATTGTCTCCCTCTAGTCCAGCACCTAATGCCCTGGGGTTGGGCTCGTACCTTTCCCGCTCTTTGCCGGGACGGGAATAGATTCCTTCCCACTGTCCCTCTCCAGTGCCTCAATGTCCTTCCGTATCTTGGCCTCCTGTCGAGCCGACAAGTCACCCACGCTCAACCCTCCTGGCCCATTCCGAGCTCTCTTTCGGTTCGCAGGCTGGAGCGCGTTAGCTCCGGGGAGCTCCCCCGTATCCGGCACATACGCCCATCCCGGCGCGGAAGTGGTTTTTGCGCTGGCGATTTCAATGACACCAAAGTTGTTCATCGCTGTTCGTTGATGGTGTTTGCGTCGAGGTTCAAGGGGAGGTGGCCCCGGGGAAGATTTATTTAAAATTCCACAGGCTATTCAAAGACCGCTGTAGAAACAATTTCTAGCGCCATGGCAACTGCCTGTAAATTTTTGGGGGGCTCAAGCTGCCGCCACAAAGAGCCCCGCTAAAAGCTGTCTACGGAGTACAGAACCCGGGAAATGGATCTCAAACGAAAACTCGCGGGGCAGCTCAGACAGCAAAAGCTGAGCTGTTTAACTGAACCGGGTGCATATGTGGTGTGTGTGGCCAATCTTCTCCGGCAAACACAGCTCCAGGCCCGGAATTCCACCACATAATTACGTCGACGCCACTCTCAACCTCAAACTCCCAATTGCCAACCCTCCAAACCCTTTCCACAACTTCCACCGAGAGCGCATACCTCCCCTTCCACCCCTCACATATCAATCACCATGTCTCCGGTAGCTAGAATTCTTCTCGGCGGCCGCGCCATGGCCTCCCGAGGCTTCCACACTTCTGCGCGGCGCATGAACGACGCAGCGCCTCTGCCAGCCAAGAAGCCCATGGGTGCTTTCCGAGGAGGGTGAGTCTGTTCGCCCAGGATGACTGAATAGCGAGTTCAACAATTGGAACACGAGTATACTAATTGAATGTACTATCGCAGTCTCTTTGGTTTCCTCTTTGGCACCGCCCTGTCCGGCAGCGCCGTCTACACTTATCTCGTCAAGGAGTACAGAGCCGCCAACGACCTTCTTAACGAAGATATCTACGTACGTCATTTCATTCCACCTGTAGAGTCCCGGCGCAGGAGACTCTGGCTGCGATACATGTAACATGGAACTTCAGGGGGAGAAACTGACATTCAATTACTTGTGCATAGACTCTCCAAACCTCCGTCCACCTTCTCACCAACCACGTCAAGGCGCTTGAGCAACAGAGGAAGAAATAAAAACAGACAAAATGGAAGACGGAGAATAAAAACAAAACAAAAAATCCTCGGGAAATGAATTGGGGGTCTTGGGCTCTGGTGAAGGAAGGAAGCAAGCGGGTTATGAAACTGGAATCAAGTCTTAGACTACGTTGCCATGTACAAATGCTTTGTGTGAATAAGGCCACGGTTTATTCAAGTCGACAAGTTCAACTACACAGACGCACATATTGAATCACGTTGCATATAATGAATCTTCACTGTCAACCAGAATGGCACAAGTGTATGAACTAACAAATAAATTCTCAATTTCCTTTAGCGAAATACCAGTGCTTTCCGTTACCTAGTAATCAGCTACATTGCAACTTGGTATAATAAACTATGCAATAGTAGGTCCGTTGTTTAAAATCGTTAACCCAGCCAGCGCCCTGAATTCATGAAAGGGGCCATTTCCTCAATTGTACATTTGTCAGGGTATTCTTCTTTCTTTCTTTTTTTTACATTATCCATTTTACAGCTCATCGTGGTCCTCCTCCTCGGCCTTCTCTTCGGTGGCAGCGGGGGCAGCCTCCTCAGTAGCCTGCTCCTTGGCGGAGACAACAGCCTTGTGCTTGCCGTTCTCCTCAACGAACTTGATGAGGTCCTCAATGGTTCGGGAGCCAGAGTAGGTAATGGGGTTTGACTTGTCACCGGCAGGGAAGAGCTTGATGGTAGGGAAGCCCTGGATCTCATCAGGGACATCGTTGGCAGTGGCGTCAACCTTGGCGATGACGACCTTGTCCTTGAACTCGGACTCGCCATAGAGGGAAGCGAGCTCGTCGTACTTGGGAGCAAGAGCCTTGCAGTGACCACACCAAGGAGCGTAGAACTCGAGAAGGACATCCTTCTTGTCATCGAGGACAACAGTGTCGTAGTTCTTGGCAACAACAACGGTGACGGGGCCCTCTTGTGTCTCGGGGATGGGCTCAGACTTGATGCTGGGCTCAATCTTGCCAGCATCAAATTCGTCGACGAACTTGGCAATGGCATCGTGGGTGATGGCAGCCTCCTGGTCGAAGGGGAACTTCTGGTTCTTAACGGTCTCCTGGATGGCGAAAGAGGGGAACTTGTCGGTCTTGAGGTTCAAGTTGGCAGCGTGGCCGCCGAAAGACTTGGCGTCAATGGTAGCAAAGTTAATCTTGCCCTTGTACTTCTCAGCAATGGGCTTGAGAGCATCACCGAGCTCCTTGCGCTCCTCGGGGGTCTCGGCGAAGATGTAGGCGAGAGGGAGGCCAGAAGACATGTAGCCGCTGTAGGTCTCAGGGCCGACCTCACCGATGAGGGGAGTGGCGGCAGTCTTGGCGAAGGTCGTGATGGCCTCGACATCGAACTTCTGGGTGTAGGTGTTCTTACCCTCGTCGAAGCTCTTGTAGAGAACAACGGAAGGGAACTCAACGCCCTCGGCCTTGGCGACAGCGGCATCATTGATACCACCGAAGAGGTACTCGTCCCGGAGGCTCTGAGCAACTGCGGAGAAGGTCTCGTTGGAGGCCTTGTCATCAGCAGCAATGTAGGCGACCAAGACGACCTTATCGGCGGTCTTGAATTCCTCGAGGGTGTCCTTGGTCAGGAGGGAGACAGCAGGCAGAGACTGCTTAACCATGTAAGAGTGGATGGCATCAGCCTTGCGGGCACCACTGTAGGGCTTGACATCCTCAAGACCACGGAAGACCTTGAGGGTGGGGTAGCCCTCAACGCCGTGTTCCTGGCAGAGATCAGCCTCCTCAGTGCAGTCGACCTTGATAAGCTTGATGTTCTTCTCCTTGAGGGAGGTGGCAGCCTCCTCGTACTCGGGGGCGAGGGCCTTGCAGTGACCGCACCAGGGAGCGAAGACTAGAGGATGATATTGTCAGCGGGATTGCAGCATTCACATGGTAAGTAGCTTCTTGAGGCTTACACTCGGCGAGAACGAGATCATTGCTGTTGATGAAATCGTTGAAGGTGTCCTGGGTGAGCTGGGAAACATCAGACTCGCCGAAGACGACGGTAGCCAGGGCAGCCAAGAGGCCGGCGGTAATGTGCTTGTGATGCATCTTGATTATGTGTTGTAGAGGTTGAAGAAGGGTATCGATGAGGAGACAAGGGGAAAAGGGAAAAGAGAAGTCCTGAGGAATGAAGGAGAAGAAGGATCTTTATAAGGAAGTAGGAAAACACGAAAGCAATTGGGAGATTTTTGTAGCCGCCGACTGGGTCAACTTAGACGCACGGCTGGGACTTGAATGAATTGAACAGAGTGTCCCTTTTGTCCAGATCTGGATACCAACTTCAGCTAGCGAGCCCATGCCAGCCAAGCCAGCCCCTCACCTCCAAGACGGCCGTACTCCACACAAGACACTAACGCCACTTTAAGCATCTCCCCTCCCCCCATGGATGTTTCTAAGGCGGGTTTGTTGATGTGCAGTACAGTGATCGTCACAAATCCAGACCCTGTTCCTCTCTCTCGCTCTCTTTTTTTTTTTTTTTTTTTTTTTTTTTGTTCCCCTGCTTTTTTACAGTTTCTGTTACAAAGTCGCCACCTGACAAATATGATTCCAATACCCCAAAGCTTCTCCCTTAGCATACACACTCTGATTACTATTCCAGCGGATGCTTTGCTCCCCCCTTTCGAAGCCATTCCCTCTACCATTCCTCTGATAATGCCACCTATCAACTTTTGCCGTCCCCGCCGCCCCAAGACAAACCCCAGGGCCGTGCTATACGTATCAATGGAATCCTTACAGCGGATGCCCGTGGACAGGCAATTGATTGATGGATCCCCTAATCCAGATGGCGTTTCAGGGCAGCCTTGCCAAGCCAACGCTCACTGGCTGACAGAGAAGGGGGGGGGGCAAACGGCGACACAGAGACACATCCACCACCCCACCAAGGCCCGCCCCTCAGAGCCTCGCCCAGCTCTAGTTCAGGTTCCCTTTAGTAGAAGAGTTATCGTCGTATCACAGCCGCAAATAGTAACTGTTGGGGGACACGGACTTGCTTGAGAGAATAGTAAGCAAGTACAACAACCTACCTATTCAAGACGATTTCTTATTTACATTTCCGGTTACGAGTGCCTTATTCTTACCGTTATGGGTTGTTATTGTTGCTGATGCACAGGTCCATACCCCCTCCCTCCGCCCCTTCGTATCACGCATAGGAACCAAAAGGACAGGTGGTTTCTTCTGAGACTCGGATTACCAATTCGAACCTCGAGCTGTTACGCTGGCTGGGTATGTGCTCTCATCATAGTAATACGTCTCACTCACCTCCCGGACAATAGCCACTTCGGCACCGTAGCCGCCCTGAGTTTTGGTTTGATTCATCCCGCCATCTTATTTTATTTTTCTCGTTTTTGGCCAAGCGAGGGAAGCCTAACCCTCCATCCATCCCTCCCTAGAGTTGATTGATCATCACACAAACGCAGTGAGACAATGACAGCGAGGCTGAGTAAGAATGACTTTGAGCTCCAGCTACTGGAGTAGTACATTATCCTACCCGATAGTCCGCCATGCAAGGGCAAACATTGTAAACCTATACCTAACTAAGATGCAGTACCTGATGGTTTTTTTTTTGTGTGTGTTCAACCTATAATAAGTATAATGCAGAATGCAGAATGTATAAATAAACAAAAAAGTAACGCTATGCCACTGTCTTCATGCATGCTAAGGAATCCCTTGCGTTGCATCCTATAGATTAATTGCTTTATTTGTCTCGGCTCCATTGACGCTAGTAGTTCCCCCATTGCCACCTGCAAATGCAAAGCCCCGGATTCAGCTCTGGTAACAATATTGTAACAGCTCATAAGAACAACATGGCCTGATCAAGATGAAAATGGAATATCCAGGTAGGTTGATATATCGATGAAAAAGGGCAGGTAAAAACGGAAGTGTGATCTATACAATGCTTGAATTCTTATTAGTCTATCTATTATATCACTCTCTAGTCTACTTCTCCTGTCCCACTTCCAACAACTCTAAAATTTTCTTGTAAAGTCTGTACGAGGACCCGCCCTGTGATACTGGTTTGGCCACTTCACCAAAACCTCCAACTCGTGCGCGACTCTGAGCACCCACTCAGGCTCCCGAAGGAACTGCCTCGCAATCAGTGCCAAATCTCCCGCGGCCTCAGGCCCTTCCTGCACAGCGCTCTTAGCCGTCTCTGCGTCCGTGATGAGGCCAACGGTACCGATGAGAAGATCGATGCCCTCGGCCCGGAGCGCCTTGCGGATGATGCGAGCGTTGTCGATCTGGTAGGACTTGGCGCTGGGGATGCGCTGTTGGTCGTGATTGCCGGCGCTGCTCACGTCGAGGACGTCGATGCCCCAGGACGGAACGAGCTTGGCAAGCTTGATGCTGTCCTCAACGGTCCATGATGGCTCGTCGAACCATTCCATCCAGTCGGTGCTGGAGATGCGCAGCCACAGGGGCATGTCCTTTGGAATCACAGCACGGATAGCCTCGGTGGCCTCTCGTAAAAAGCGGATTCTGTTCTCAAAGCTTCCACCGTAGTCATCAGTTCGTTTCTAATACACAACCCGTGTTAGTTCATCGAGACAACCAACCAGGGAAATCAATGGCGAGCAAGGAACAAAGACAGGAACTTACGTTGGTAAGGGGCGAGAGGAAGTTGGAAATCAGGTAGCCATGAGCGCCGTGAATCTCAATGACATCGAAACCGGCCTTGACGGCACGCTCTGCAGTCTCGGCGAACTTGTTGACCAGTCCCTTGATTTCCTCGACTGTCAACTCCTTGGGTGTGGCATGGCCTGGTGAAAAGGGAATCGCACTGGGGGCGACAACATCGTCAGGCCACCCGCCAACGCTCTCATCTGCGAGCGTCTTGTTGACAGTGCCGCCAAGCCAAGGAGCCAGAGTAGTAGCCTTTCGGCCAGCATGGGCAATCTGAAGAGCAGCCTTTGTTCCCTGGCTGTGGATAAAGTCGGTAATGCGGCGCAACGGCGCAATCTGAGAGTCAGTCCAGAGACCAGAATCCTGGGGCGAGATACGGCCGCGGGGCTCAATGGCGGTAGCTTCCACAAAGACGAGACCAGAACCGTGAAGTGCCAACTGTCCCAGGTGAACGAGATGGTAGTCGGTCAAGTGGCCATCAATTGCGCTGTACTGGCACATGGGCGAGACGACGAAGCGATTATGCAAGTCAACGGATCTAATACGCAGCGGCTGGAAGAGAGTCGGCGCAGAGGCGGGGTCCACTGCCGTACCGGCCGGAGGGGCCTGGACCGGGGTGTAAAAGGGGACGCCGGGAGCGGCCTTGTTTTCGAGGTCAACGTGTGTAAGAGTCATTTTGAATTATATATTTGAGATTTATTTATTTTTTTGGTGTTGGAGAAGAAGAGGAGGAGGAGGAAGAGGCTCTGCCGTGTACTTGTGATAGAGTTGGCGGGGCAGTTGGAGTGAGGCGGGGTGATGATGTTGACTGCTTGCCTCAACCTTGGGGAGTAGACAACGAAGGGAGATGAATGTTATATATATGAGATGATATGAGGAAGGAGAACGATGCTGATTGAGAGTCGAGAAAGTTGTCGGTATCCGTCTTGTCCAGTCCTTTAATACTACGACGAGTCGTCAACAAACCTGGTGGGGACACTCTTCGTTGAATCCTCCCTTTATTGCTAAGCAAAGCCAAGCCAAGCCAGCCTTCTTCTTCTTCCAATGGACTCCCATCAAACAGATTACCAGCTCCATACTCGACCAAGCTAATCGCCGATGGCGTGCTACTTTCTTCGGTCATTGGCATGGAACCTCTCGCTCCCTGCACATTAATTGGGTGCTGAGTAATTCACCATCTCATTGCCGAGAAAGGCCAAACGAGAGCCTTTTTTTTTTACGGGGATTTCGCGGAAATACTTGCCGGGCTTTCCTCTCGTGCGCGTGAGTGTGAGCGATTCCTCTTGCGGGACCTAAAACCAACCATGGCCGTCCCGCAAAAGATGGTCGCCTTGGTTGGAACCCTACCACTATCCAATAGAATGATCAGTAGTGCGAGGGATGGCAGGCATCGTTCTCGCTCCATCTCGGCATTCAGAACGACTTACAAATCCTCTGAGACGCCCGGCCTCGTGTCGCGAGAGCGCACCAACCCGGACTTGCTCGTCCGACATGGAGACGAACATTATCTCTGGCTTTGCCATGCAATAAAAGCTCTTAGTCTTGGATGAGGTGAGCTGCTGGCATAATCATGTTATACGAAGTACGGAGTATGTACGTATGCATTCAATGCATTCAATGCATGAACGGGCATGAACCGGGCATGAGGGATAACAAGCTTCAATGTGCTCTGAATTATGTGCTACCCGGTAGTCCCTATTCAAGTTGGATATTTGCCCTGGAACACGGAAGGGGAAAAAATCAATCCTTGGACCAGAACATTGAATCGTAGGCTGTTTAAGCATCAACACCATCGTGACGTCAGCACCTCAAGTCTTGCCCAAATCATTCTTCAATAATATTAAGCTTAAATTCTCATGAGCCACACAACCATTTAACGTACCATATAACTCAAATCAGTTTAAAAAAAAACACGCACCTATATCCCATTTTCGTCTTTCACTTCAAGAAACACCCAATAAGTATCTACAGCATTACAAGAACATCTCAGACATCCCAAAACTGTATTACACCGGCAGATGATCCCTTGCACGGCCCAAGACAGAATGCGGGGAACCATGTAAATTGACGACGAATCGCTACGAGGAATGAGCGTGATTGACTTTGACCAGACCAATGGAATCGAACCATGACCAACACTTGACACGCCAAACAAGGAGTGCTGAGAATCCCTTAAATACAACATCTGGCCTCCCCCTCACTACAACTTCATGCGTATTCTATCACCTTGGACTCGATTCAAAAGCCTATTACCATTATCATCATCATCATCATCAAAATGTCACCCACAGGGTCAGACACAACATGTACGAAGCAATTAATTTGTCTTTTTACAGGCCGAGGCAATAAACGAATGCAAGATCAACCAAGGTTACAGACATGAGGAGTGATAGCCCGGCTTATTCCAGTCCATCCTCCAGCTTTTGTAATATCCACGCTCCAGTAACATCCTGGCACCATTATTAAGTGCCAAGCTTCTAAATCCGTCTATGTCTACATCTTTTATCTTGACAAGCCTAGTCTTTTTTTCGCCGACTCTACCATCAACCAAACAAGTGGTCCCAAGGCATAAACAGATTAATCCTGGTGGGTAGGCTTGAAGGTGTATCGGGAGTTCTCAGTGCCGGCGGTGAAAGGAACACCGAGCTCAAAGAGCTTCAGGACAACGGCGGAAAAGTCCTTGAAGAACAGGTCGTTGTCCTTGGCGTACTTCTCGACCCAAGGCTTGAAGGCCTTGTCCTGGACGAGAGCAAGATCGGTGGGAAGCATCATGAGGTTCTTGGTGGTCTTGTCCTCAAACTGCTTGGGGCCGTCCCACTTCTTCTGCTGCCACTTCTCCTCGAGGAGAAGACGGAAGAAGTCGTTGGTCACAACGGTGGGAGAGTGAGTCCAAGGACCCTCGTAGCCAGATCGGCTGCTGTGGCATCGGCCAAGGGCGTGGCCACCGCTGAGAGCGACGATCTCCTGGTCATTGAAGCCCATGCGGTAAAAGATATCACGGAGGTGCTTGGGGCCCTGGCTGGCGTCGGGAAGACGTCCATCAGGAGTGCAAGCGGCAGCCTCACCATCGCTTCGGCCAGGTCGGTAAGGGACGACGGGGCCCAACATCTCCTGGATGGCGGTAACACCACCAAGGATCCAGAGGTCAGAGTAGGTAATCCAGGGGTACTTGGCTGGAGAGGGGAGGATATTAGTGACATGACAGGTAAGATTGATGGCAACACAAAGACTTACCCTTGATAGGCTCGAGGAAGTCACGAGCAGCAATCAGACCAGCGTTGGCACCGTGGTTGCTCTCGGGAGCGAATCGCATGGTAGCGCCGTTGCTACCACCAGTGCCAGTCTCCTTGTCGAAGGTACCGCTGGCGTGCCACGCAAGACGGACCAGGACGGGGCCGTAGCTGCCATCATCATAGTCGTCCTTCTCCTCGAGACGAGCGGCGATTTCGTTGTAGATCTTCTGGTAGTCCTCCTTGGTGGGGACGAAGTTCTTGGAAGAGGCGGAGGAGCCGCTGGTGAACCACCAGATACCGACACCACCAAGAGCGGCGGCAGCGCCGAGGTATGGGAGAGAAGAGGACTTGGCCTGGGCAGGCTCAGAAGAGTAGAAGCGGCGGCCCTGCTGGCGGAAAGCCTGCCGAGGAGCAGCGACGAAAGCGTTGCGAGTGGTGCGGGTCGCCGCGCGGGCGAACTGGCGAGAAGCAGAGGCCATCTGGTGTTTGGGGTGACACAAAGGTTAGTCAATGGGCTTGGAATTGGGCAGATGCAATAACAAAGCTTGTTTGTTATATAGCTCAGACAAGAAAACAATGTCCCAATATGGTCCTCTATATGGATAGTGGGGAAAAGGGGAAAAGGGAATGATGCTCACCTTGAAAGTGCGGTGATGAAGCTAGCACGACAAACACAAGAGATGAGGATGTGAAGAAAGGTGGCGGGACGATGGAAGGACGAAGAAAGAAAAGGTGGTGCTCACCAACCGGACGGGAACAGACCAGAGCGAGCGAGAGAAAAGGGATTTCGTCCTTTGAGACTTGGGCTATTCACGATTATGGCGGGCGATGGAAATTGGGAGCCTCTGACTGGTCCGATAGGGGGGGGAGGTTATAAGACCCGCACTGGCGGGGCGGCACTATTCTGTTAAAGTGTTTGGAATAATTATTATTTTGATAAAGAAAGACGATGGACTGGATAGATTAGTAGGGAGGTACATACCTACTTAGGTAGCATGCCGACTTATCTTGCCGCATGATGGGGGGGGGGACTGTCTACATTCTTCTTCTGCTGTCGTGAAAAAATACTTTGCATGCCAGTCAGTACAGAGCATTACACACACACATTGTGAATGCCGCAATTATGCCGCATTGCTTTGCCATTGTGTAGGCCTACAACTTCTCTAGGTCGAATAGACCCTGCATGTCAGGGACCACGCCAATTGTCGGCTCATTAAAATTAAATCCAGGTACCAGGTAGATAAACGCTACTTATAGGTACTATACCAACTATACCTACCCATCTACTCCGTACCATCTCTCATCTCTGCTGGAGGAGACTACAGCACACTCTCAACTGCCGAATAAATGAATCAATCCATGCTACTACGGCTCATCATCATCAACCCCCCATATTTACCACAAGCAATCAGCCGGTCAGGCATCAACGAAACCATTCCACACGGCTGCCAGCTATCCGGGTCCGCAAATGGTTGACTTATAATATCCACAGGTGGCATGACAATTTTTTTCCCTCCCACCCCTTCACCAGGTACTCTCTCCGTATTAGTGGTAGTCCATAATATTACCCATCTAGCCAAGACTGTCCAAGGGCCTTTTGGGCGTCATCCCGCTTCTTTCTGACGTCTCTTCCCGACCGTATTCCGAGGCTCAGCTCCGAACCGTCAACTTCCAGTCTCCACCCAGAGTGGACTGGTGGCATCCATCTCAATACCGAATACGGAGCACCGAGTCATTGTGCAAGTAGGAAAGCAATCTCGACATTGATAATCAAAAGACACAAAGACTTGGATCCGGCTCTCTTACATACAAGACTTGTTGCGTCTCCATATCAAAATCGCCCCCCTTCCAAAAAAGCGAGTTGACCATCCAGCGCCCAATTGCCCGCAAAAAAGATATCATTACAACTTACAGAACCTTGACGATGCACCCTCCACCTCCACCTTCAAGCCTGGTCTGCTAGGTGTAGCTTTGCACCCCTTCTTCCAGCATGTTATTGTACAAATATTGGCCACTGGCTACGTTATTCATGCGTGTCCCGTTTTCCGCGCCTAAAACTCCCACCCCTAATTGTCCCCCTGGTTGAAACTTTCCGTGTTCGGTCTTTCTTGCGATGCTTGCTTGTTGTATTCTCCTAGTTAAAGTCTGCAGGCCCTTGTGCGTCTGCCACAGGTTCAGGATGAGCTTCGTAAAAGTTGAGATACCGAACTTCAGCCTTGCGCTTGCTTGCTTCGTCAAGTTCGCCCAGAGTTGTTCCGTTTTCCTTGACACTGGCTCCGCTCTTTGATTCTGCAGACACCGAGGTAGGGCTACTACCAACGTTAGTTCATGATATCGGATGCTAGAGTGCATACGAGCAACTTACCCAAACATTTGTCTGTCCACATTCAAGAACTCCTTCATGGCATCCTTGCCACCTCGCTGCACTAGGTAATTCATGTAGACCTGCGACAGCTCCCTCTTGACCAACCCTGACAGCCGGCTCTTGGTCCGGAGCTCGTCAAAGACGTGTTTCACTCGTTCGGCGTGCTCCGACTCTGTCTTGGTTGGCTGTTCCAGTTCAAACTGGAACCACTTGTCCCAGAAGGTGCGGCTATCGGCATACCACTGTACATTCTTCAGGAACACTGCGCGTGCATCCTCGGCAGACCCCTTGCCCTTCCAGAGTAACAAAGCCCACTCAGCCACAAGGGCAGCCTTTGTATAAAGATCAACAGTTGGTGCGTCAATCTGGTCCTTCAGGACTTGGATCGCCGCCTCTGTGCCGTTCTGACGACGCTGTAAGTTTGCCCATGAGATGATGACTTCAATACAGTCGGGGTTCTTGAACAAGATAGCCGCGTGGATATCAAGCGCCACATCAACCCTGCCGTAGCTCTCCTCGAAATAAGCCCACTGCATACGAATACCAGGTCGGCTGACTGGCACAAACATGGTTGAAGCGCGAATATAGATGTTCCGTACTTCCTCCTCCTTTCCGTCCTGTGCAGCCATCCAGCGGGCATATCGGAACCAAAACTCGTCGTAAAATGCGCATGTGACAAGACAACGCTCGTATAAAGCTACGATTCGGTTGAAATCGCCTTCCGACTCCTCAAAATCCAGGTACTTGCGCCAATTGGTGAGTTGAGAGTGTTCCAGCTCCGTAACATGGAAATACGGTCGCTTGTTCTCGGATTCATACGTCCAGCGCTTGGACACCTCGCCCTGTGTCTGTGTAAATATTTCGTAGTACAGGGCGTCAGTTTTGGCCCGAATATCACGCTCAACCTCCAATTCCGGTCGTTGAACACCGCCGTATGCCGCTGATTCAGCTGCCACCTCGGCCTGAAATCTTGCAAGCACATCGGCTGACACGACTTCCGTCAGAGGACGACTGTGGGAGAGGCTGCGGAATCGTTCATAGTAGCGTGCATACTGGTGCATAGGGATGCGGATTATGCGAGCGTGAATAGCGTAGATACGGTCATGGGCCTCCTGGCGCTCTTCATACTCAAGGTACTTGTCCCAAAACGGGTGAGCAAGGAAGTCTAATCCAACAAAAACAGCACCGCGCTCAAAAAGCCTAACCAGTCAAGTTAGTAACAGATCAAGGGGTGAGGAGTGGGTGAAGGGTGGAGAGGAGAGGATCAGTACACAAGGGGTTATGGCCGTGTGAATGATGAGCAAAATCGACGTCAGGTCGCCAGGAGGAACAAGCGATGAGGCACGACGTGAAGCTATGAAGTAGTAGGCATGGCATGGCAACAACAAGGCCTGGCAGAGCACGTGAGAGAGCATCCCGGTAAGGTAGGGCCACTGCGGGCATATCTCACCATCAGACACATTGTTAACAGTGTTTGGCTCTCGCGAGGGTGGGCAGCCGAAATCATGGATGATTAGGCGCGATGCTGTGTCCATACAGTTGGTTAAGGGGAATGAAAAGTGTCCAACAATACTTACTCTCTGACGAGGTGTGGGTCATGGGTTGTCTCCATCTTGAAGGAGCAGTAGTCAGTCCACAAGTCGACAGAATTGGTTATACTGGCACATCCTCTCTCATAGACCTGCAAGTGATTTTTGTTGTTAGTGCTTGTTGGGGCATTCAAGCTTGGATCCAAGAAGCGCGTACCATCTCTGCTGACTCGGGGCCGGCGATGTTGAATTCCATGTCGGCATACTTCTTCCAGTATCCAAACAGCAGAGGAAACTTGAGCAGAAATCGGTCGTAGGCGTCGCGAAAGGTCGCGAGGGCCTGTGGGCTCGAATTGCGATTCAATCCACCATCCAAGGTTTCGCAGGCTTTGATGAGATTCTCCCAGTGCTCGAAGTTGTCGGGGTTCGATTCCTATATCATAAGGGTCAGTCAGGGAACCAGTGAATTCGAAGCCCGGCGGAGCAAAAGGTAGAGCGCAAGGCAACAAAAAGGCATCCAAAAGAAAGAAAAAAATCAGGTTCGCGAACCAACATACAATTTCAGCATTGTGCTTCCGCACAGAAGCGTACTCCTCGTCGGAGCCGCCAAAAGAGTTAAAGTCGCTCATGGGAGTAGACTTTTCTGACGCGATCGCGATGATATTCATTCGAGAAAAAGACGACGTCGCGGAGAGTTGTTGTGCAACAGCAAAGGTTTGAAGGTGAAGGAACAACTTGGAAGCCGTAGGGGGCTTGGCTTAGTTGGTTGGCTGGTGGTAACCTTGCCAAGTTTGGAGCGCCCAGATGGGCAGCTGTCATGAATGCGGTACGTGAAACTCAAGTACCGCACAGCGAGTCAGCGTTTCCGGAACAGCAGGGATTCCGCCTATTGGCTGGTGCGGGATACTTTGATACCAAGTAGCTGCGGGTGATATGCAATAAGTGAGCTGAATGCCAGTATCCGGGCTGACCTGAGTCAAAGCTTATGCATAATGACTAAGCAGGAATGAAGATATTTTCTTTAAAGAAAACGCGACGTCCAGAAGTTTGATCTTTTTTTTTCAATCATAGGCTTGTGATGATTCACCATAAAAATATTATGATAGGAAGAGACTGAACGCTTTCCAATATGGAGAGCATGATCTCAATTTACAATCTGAAGCCTTTACCATTATACTTGCTTTCTTTTTCTTTATTACAGCACGAAGTACTCCCTACATTCCGTCACATTACCTCGAGCTGTTGATTCGAAAACTTCAGAAGCGGTTCTGTGCTGGGACCGGCAGTCTGAAGGGTGTGTGTGCGTCTTTTGGCATGCCAGAATCGGCAACGTAGAAACCTTTCAAATGCCTTCACAGGCATAATAGAAGAAGAAGCCATCCTGAAGAAGGCTTCGGCACGACACTGTTGGATGCAAATTTTCTCAGGCTCCCACACCACCAAGGCTGGAAAAAATTCCCTACCCTCCGTAGATATCAGATACCCTTCATCTGATAATTATGCGCTGCCTATAAGAAAATGCTGTAGGCAAGCCAGTCGAGGGCTGACAAGCCAATGCCTGGCTGCTATTCGATGCCCAGGTTTTGCTCATGTAGCCTTGCTCGATGCCACAACTGCCTGTCAATTGCTTGTCAGACCATGACCGCATACCCACCTTCTTGGATATTCGTACCAGTATATCGGGCCATTGATTTCTTACTTATGCTAATCGTCATGCCTCTGTAATGACTTTTTTTTATTATTATTGTTCTCCATTTATAACCGGACAGCTTGTCCAGCGTAAGGCCAAGGCTAATTAATCCAAGGCTGTGAGGCTCAGAGCTGACAGAGAGGAGCGCCCTCCGCCAGCCATCGCTGTCACTCAATCCTACAGTGAGCTGCTTGCCCGTAAGCATTTCCATGTTTGCCGACGTCATTTGTCAGAGCAAAAAGAGACGCCAACAACCTTGCAAGGGAGAAGGACGTTTCGCGCCAAACGCAGGGGACTCGAATAAGGTTTCTTTGAAAATCCCAAACTTGAATTCTGTCAATTGAACATTGCATTTCGATTTTGCAGAAAAGCGCAATGGATGAGCTGCGTCTGTAAACCGCCTTCTCTTTCTTTCTTTCTTCCTTTCTTTCTTTCTTTCTTTCTTTCTCTCTCTCTGTCTCTGTCTCGTCCTCGTGTTCTGGTCCCTGTCCTACCCAACCAACCATCCCGACGACCTTCAGTTTAGCCTTTGATGCCACGTACGAATCATGGATCATCAATCAGGCCCGTGGAGTTCTCAGGCTCTCGCGCCTGAAAAATCAAGCGAGCTATATATCCGCGATTATCCTCACAGGTCCATTGCCATTGTTTCGTCCTCCCACGCCTTGATCCTGCGATACAGTTCCTCAGCCAGCGAAGCCTTCGGTAGCGGCTCCCCAGTATCGCTCCCCTACACGAAGCCTCGTGGATCAGGCGCAGAAGCGGCGGCCGCGAAATGCATGGTGGAATTCTCCCCGATATCCGAAAGACTTCTCAAAGATTATCGACCTTTGACCCCGCGACCAGTATATGGAACTTTGGGCTTAATTGCTATCAATGGCGAGGTCTTCTTGTCCGTCATAACCCAGGCTGCAAGGACTGCGACGATCCGGCCTGGTGAAACGGTGGAGCGAATTATCAGTGTCGACTTCTATTGTCTGAGTAGTGCAGACTATGATGATGTTGTGCCATTGGAGTCGCTGGACACCGAATTCTCAGATTCCTCGTCTAGTCATAATTCTTCTCCGTACGGCCAGGGCTTAAGTCGGAGAGAAGTAGTTATTGAGCACCCCTGCCATGAGCTGCGACGCTTGCTCAGCAATGGATCCTTCTATTACAGTACTGACTTTGATGTCACTAATAGAGTCCAAGATCGGTATGATTTTGAACGACTCTTTTGTTTCTCTTGATTCATTTTTTACTAATTCTCATGGCAAGACCAATAAGCTCAAGCTCTTTCGATATAGATAACTTTGACGACACCTACCTATGGAATTCTTTTATGATTAGCCCCCTGGTTCAATTTCGCTCTCGACTCATGGCCCAGGAACGTGATGCTCTAGATGGTTCTCGTATTCTTACCTCTGCGGTGCGTGGCTTTTGTAAGACGATGACCATTCCCCAGAGTGGCTCTCCACTAAGGGCATCCAAGACTGGGATGCCATCCTTTTTAACACTTATATCGCGACTCTCGTGCCGCCGGGCTGGAACTCGATTTAATGCGCGAGGCATGGATGATAATGGAAATGTAGCCAATTTCGTCGAAACAGAAACAACATTCTGGAGCCCTACTGGGATTCTCTTTTCATACGTCCAAGTGCGTGGGTCTGTACCGGTATTTTGGGAGCAGGCCGCAGACCTTATACCCGGGCGCCAGAAAATCACGATAACAAGATCCCACGACGCAACGCAGCCAACTTTCAATAAGCACTTTGAGGACCTGGAACAATCATATGGCGCTGTTCATGTTATTAATCTCCTTAGCGAATCCAAGCCGAGTGAAGTTGAGCTGGGCACCATGTATCGAACTTGTATCCGACGCTGCCCCCTGAGCCGGCCTGCTGAAGATGGATCTGCGGATCACGTTTTACTCCGAGAAACGCACTATGACTTTCACGCCGAAACAAAAGGTCCGGCCGGATATGAGGCTGCTCGTGAGATTCGCCGATACATTGAGAATTCATCAGATGGCTTTGCGTATTTCTTAGCCGAATCCAGCCACGACCCAAGTGAGGGTGGTGATCGCATCATTGCCCTGCTCCAACAGGAAGGTGTATTTCGAACCAATTGTCTCGACTGTCTGGATCGAACAAACTTGATTCAGACTCTGGTCTCACAAATGGCCGTCGAAGCATTCTTGGGGCATAGAGGGGAGTTTGCTACGTCTGACTTCTGGATGAGACATTCCAGTCTATGGGCAGACAACGGAGACGCTTTATCAAAAACGTATGCCGGAACAGGGGCTTTAAAGACGTCCTTTACCCGCCATGGCAAGATGTCTCTGGCTGGAGCCATGGCAGATATGCGCAAATCCGTCCAGCGCATCTACCACAACAACTTTGTCGATCCATCCAGGCAAATTACCATTGATATGCTTCTGGGTCTTCTCGTCGGACAGGCGCCGGTCCACCTATTCGACCCCATCAGCGACTTTGTATCTGTAGAGTTGGCAAAGAGGAGCGCGGAGTTTACGTCCTACAAGAATATTAGCATCTGGGTTGGCACATTTAACCTCAATGGCCGGACGGAGGGCATCGACGATAACCTGTCTCCCTGGCTTTTCCCTGCCTCCTTGGGCTCAGCGCAACCCGAGATTTTTGTCGTCGCCTTTCAGGAAATCGTCGAGCTCAGTCCACAGCAAATCATGAACAGCGATCCCACCCGCAAATCCCTCTGGGAAAACGCCGTCAAGAGCGCCCTCAACCAGCGTCAGGCCAGCCTCGGCGGCGACAAGTACGTCCTCCTCCGAAGCGGCCAGCTCGTCGGTGCGGCACTCTGCATCTTTGTCAAGACCTCTGCGCTCCAACACATTAAGAATGTTGAGGGCAGTGTCAAGAAGACAGGCATGTCTGGTATGGCAGGAAACAAGGGAGCTGTCGCGATTCGGCTGGATTACGCGAACACGCATATATGTTTTATTACCGCGCACTTGGCTGCTGGCTTTTCGAATTACGATGAGAGGAATAGGGATTATGCGACAATTCATCACGGTTTAAGATTTCAACGCAACCGGGGGATAGAAGATCACGGTATGCTCGTATTGCTGGTGTATAAGATAAACAGTGTGCTAACTTTGATAGATGCAATTATATGGTTGGGAGACTTCAACTACCGAATCGGCCTAGGTTCAGAAGCAGTCCAGTCTTTATTGAAGAAACGAGACTTGCAGACGCTATACGAAAACGATCAGTTGAATCTGCAAATGGTTGCGGGTCTTGCGTTTCAATTTTATTCTGAGGCCCGCATTAGTTTCATGCCAACATACAAATTTGATATTGGAACAGAAACATATGATACATCGTAGGTTTAGATAAGTCCAAGACTATCACAAATACGTATTAACATCATGGCAGTGAGAAAGCACGTATACCAGCTTGGACAGACCGAGTTTTGCGCAAAGGAGCTATCCTTCGCCAAACAGCATATGATTCAGCCCCTTTAAAGTTCTCAGATCATCGACCCGTTTACGCTACGTTTGAGTGCCGGGCCAACATTGTGGACGAAATTAGGCGAGGGGCCATTAGCAAAGAATTGTATGGCCGACGAAAAGCTGAGGTTGGCAATTCTACGGCGCTGGGCGGTGATAGCGAGGAGACGGACGATGAGGATTTAATAGGATACGATGCCATCGAGCCGGGATTACCGCCAGCGAGCTCAGATCGGCAAAAGTGGTGGCTCGACAATCGGCAACCGGCTCGTGTCCAAATACCTATTCCGAACGGGAGAGATGGTCGACCTATGGCGCTGAATCCGAATCGAGCGTCAAATCCATTCGGCCAGAGCGAAGAATCAGACTGGATATCAGTAACTCGGTCATCACCAGGAGCATCCCTCTCGAGCATATCAAGCTCTCCATACGAGAAAATTGCCTTGCCCAGAGGTATGATGTCAGCGGGTTTCAACGGAGGACCAAGAAAACTTCCACCTCAATACGACTCGCCAAATCTGCCTGCTCAAGTCGGACGGATGAAGATTGGCGCTGATGAGGGTCCACGAAACAGTCAGCTGGATTTATCCAGTGTCCCGCCACCGCCACCTCCCCGAAGACAGACTGGAGGGTCAGGGACAAGCCCAAGTACAGGACCTATGGGCAAACCAATCGGTATAGGTCTCGAGAGAACGCAAACACAACCGCTGTGGACGACTTCTCGGCCGATTTCTGCAACCTCGTCCCAGACGTCACAGCTATCACAACAAATCAAAGCCAGTAGATCCGCACCGCCTGTGGCAAAGAAGCCAGTGCACCTCGCATCCACATCGCCTTTGCCGAGTCCAGGCATAGGCAATGGAGTAAATGGGGATACAGACGACTTTGTGCCACCTCTTCCTTCACGCTCATCAACAGTGGTCTTGAAACCAGATACACCACGACAAGTTACTTCGGGACCGATGCCTACCAGGAAGCCGGTGGCCCCGCCGAAACCTGCGTCAGTGAACCTCACTGGATCTGGTGGGCAAAAGTCAGCGATGATGACAATGGAGATATCCGCAGGGCCACCGGCGCTTCCGCGTCGAACGACCGCGGCGGCACCGGTAAGTCGGCAGGGACCGCCAAATTTGCTAGACGCGTTAGATGGAGGTGGGGGGGAGGACGAGATGGGAGGTTGGGAGACGCTGCAACCAAATACAACCGCGTAGGCATAGATACGTCTGAAGCGAAGCGAGATTTAGGGAGGCAGGCAAAAAAAAAAAAAAAAAGGGGGATAAATGTTGGACTTTGGCAAAAGGGACAGGGACAATCAAATCAGAGAGGCTGTCGACGGGTATGAACCGGGCAGGGATATAAGTGATTCATGTTAAGCTTGTAGGTGATGATATGGTTAATGATATGAAGAGAGGGAGCACACGAAGTAATGAAATGACGAAGAACTGGCTGATATCAGCAAAGCAAATACATGGAAGCGTTACCATAAACGTCTTGAATGTTTTCAATGTGAACTAGTTTCACGATTAGATGCTGTTGTCGTCATTCTAATAATGGATTCATGCGTCCAAGCCACGCACGCAGAGTGGTTTTTTTTTTTTGAGACCCTGAAGACGGACCCTTGAGACTGGCGTGTGTTATCTGCATCATCTGCAACTTGAGACAATAAAATGGCATTGAATAGTCCGGACAATAGCGCTCTGTGAACCAGAAGCGGGGGTATATGTTGGTCTCAAATTCTTGTCACACCTAAAAACGGGCCTGCGCGGCATTGAATGCAACCTCCCTCCCCTCTCCCCAGCAAGTAAACAGCGGGGATTTTAGCTGGCTGGTTGGCTAAACACTGCATGTGGCTGGGGAGGGTGGTTCCAAGGGTCTGGAGCAAATGCTGCTCCCCCCCTTCCCATTGAACCCTTCAGATTTGAACATTGAAACTGTCTGGAGCGAGATTGTATTCGAGTGTGTAGGTATTCAGACCGGATTGAGTAGTGACATGTGGAATAGGAAACGCCGAAAAGCCGGTGACAGGGCCATATGCCGGCCGCGTGACCAGATGCCTAAAGGCGGGTGTGTGGAGTGAGACAGAGGAGAAGACTGGAGAGAGCTTTTCGCAGCTTGTCAGTGGTGGGCGGAAGAAGCCCAGGCCGATGTGTGTGTGTGTGTGTGTGTGTGTGGTTTCGGGAGGAACCTCTTTTTTTTGTGTGTGAGTCTGTAATCGTTGTGGTTTGTTGTTGTTTCTGTTTGAGACAAAAACGCCATTAATTTATTTTTGTTCTCCTGCGGGTGCTACCTGTGTATTTAGTCGTATCAGGTGTTTATGAGGCATCTACCTAGCGCTGGTGATGGTGTTGATGAGAGGGAGGATAAACTTCGAGGTGTGTGTCATTTTGTCAACCCTGAAGAGGGAGAAAGAATGAATACTTGACTACTCGATAGATACGGAGTAGGAGTGGCCGTGAAGCTTTCCATCCCTTTGGCATCGTGACTGCCCTACCCAGTATCTACCTGTAGATAGCCACCACCAACCTCAGGGTAGGCAAGTACTACGCACACTGCATGCAGTACGTATCTACTCGCTAGTACTTGTAGTAGTAATGTTCACCACACCAGGTTTGCCCTCATGATTGTTTCTTCTATCAGCTTCTCAACTCAAGAACGTCTAAAAATGGATGGATGCTATCCTCCCTTCCCTCCCTCGTCACGAGCCTCTCTCTCTCTCTCTCTCTCTCTCTCTCTTCATGCAGGGCACGTCCATCCTTGTTTAGCACGTACATACATAGTTGGCCACCATGGTGCTATCAGCTCCTTAGCTTGACGCAGCAACCGCGCAGAGCAGAGCACGGCACAACAAATAAACAACAAACACAAGCCTTTTTTCTTTCTCCCCCCCCCTGGTCTCGGGTCCCTTGTAAAAGGAAGGATACATACTTGTACATACATACTGACCTTGGCTAGTGAGCTTGGCTGGGCCTCGTCCTCTGAAGGTCTCACTCACATGCTCTGCCCTCTCCACCTCCACCTCACTGTTCGCAGCCAGCCAGCCGGCCAGCCGCCGCCACGACCACTACCACTGCCACTACTACCACTACTACCGCTAAAGCATCATCACTAATAAATCCAAGCTAAATCCTACCTCACTGCATACTGTTTTTCTTCCTCCTCCACTTCTTTGCTTGCTTGCTCTCTTTCTTACTACCATTGCTACCACTACAACAAAGCAAGACAAAAAAAGAAAGAAAAATAACAAAACCATCAACTCCTCTTCCATACGACATCGTCCAATCTCGCCAACATCGTTAGATATCAACCCCCTCCAGCCCTGTTCTTTTTTTTCCGTCTGGTCGCCGTCGTTCTCCTTGTTCCTTCTCTCAGTGGAACCGCAGGGGTGCTGATCGAGAAAACGCACGCACTTCGCCCGTTGCTTGCAGCCCGCGCGGTGGCGTTACACATACTTGTAGCTGCTGCTTCGTGCTGCTGCTGCTGCTACTGCTGCTGTGCATCCTTCAGTCCCTATATTTACTTTTGCCCTCCGCCCAGTGCAACCGAAGCTTGGCTTGTCCAAAGCAAACCTTGGAAGGACGGTCTTTTCTTTGCCTCTTCTTCGAGAGTCTCACTCAGCACCCTATTGTTTATTTTCTGTTTTTCTCTCTCTCTCTTTCTTTTTAGGGGAACCGAAAGAGAGAAAGAGAAGGGGTTATCAACTTTCAGCTACATATAGACGCGGGCTCTTCTTCTCTTACACACACACCTTTCGCTCCTCCCAAAGGTGGGCTTTCTTGAATACTTTCTAGAGCGCTGCCGACGGAGGCGCAAGTATTGGCATCCCGAAAAGGAACGATTTCAATAACTCGACAACCCCACGACGGCATTTCTGAACAACTGGAGGTGGATTCATTACCGTTTTAGGGTTGTTATACCGGGGGTGCATTGTTTGCTTATTTTTTTTTCTCCCCTCGATTTGGACAGGAGAAAAGAGAGAGTGAGAGAGAGATAGTATATATCGCATAGAAGGATTCGCGGAAAACCAGGCCTGGCGTCATACACGATCTCCACGACATCTGACTGAATCACGACAATAACTGCACCAAATCACCAACAAAACAGTTCCGTGATACCGAATCGCTCCCTCCCATACTTCTTTCCAGCATTCTGCTCTTTTTCCCCCACCTTCTCATTCTTCGTATCTCTCAAGCAAATCAATAATCAACTCAAATCATTCGCAATGGATCCCACAGACGACGGCTCCGTTCCTCCCCCCATATCCAGCTCCAAGCACAATCGCATCCTCATCTGGCGCAATGAGGTCGCTTCCGCTTCCTCTCAATGCGACACAGCGAGTACACCTTCTGCGCCATCCCTGACAACGACAACGACGACGACTTCCTCATCGTCCTCCCTCACCCAGTCCGCCATCGCCGCACTGTCCCGAGGGCGCCGATTCTTCAGCCGCATAACTGGGCGCATATCCCGCCGGCGTCGCCGTGACAGCGTCTCTAGCGACCAGATGCCTGACTTCATGATGCAGCCCCCGCGCAAGGACGAGCCGGTCTACCGCACGTCCATGTATTACATGCTGCGCCCAGAGGGACAAATCTCCGATACCAATCCCAACGACGAGCTCGTCAACCCCGGCGAGTTCAGCAGTCACGGTGACAACAGACGCTCGAGGTTTATCATGGAAACACAAGAAAGACTACATCGCGCAGCGCGGCTCCTCCAACATGGAGCCATATGACACCCGTATCAATAAAATGAAAGACGAACGAAAAAGAAACAAAGCATGGCCTTTTTCTTTAATCAACTCAGCATTTTCATGCACGCAACGAATGGTCGAGGCTGGGACTCTGCCCAGTGATACACACACATGGCACACACATCACACGGAGTAATGTTGAAAAAATGTCAACTAATAAGTAATTCTACACGGGAAACGATCTATTATACCAATCACGTTTTTAAGCTCCGAAATTTGAATCCTGATCATTTTTCCTCACTTTTGGGCTTTTTTTTTATGTATGTTTTAAACGATGCTGTTCATTTCTTGAAATGAGCTGGAAATGAATGTACTGCATGTCATATAGACTCGATAAGAGTTTCTCTTTCTTGAATAAAATGTTCAAGAAAAGAAGACTTAATTGGAGGAGAGGCATTTCTTTTTCATAGTTTTTGCTTTATACGTTGTAAAGATATAGAATTAAACATGAAAACAACTTCGCACGATAACATTTGGTCTTGTTGTTGGTTTTTGCTTAGCTCATTTCCATTAAAAAAAAAAGAAGAATTCTACGTGGCACATCTGTTCCAATTTCTACCAGAAACACCTCTAGTCTGTTTTCTTTTTTTCGGTTTGGTTGAAATTTCTTTTTACCATTTTTGAGAGGGGAAGAAGTTGTGGAAAGAACTTGTGTCTAAGAAATCTGCAGTGCTGAGGGAATACACAGTTTTCTTCCATTCCCATAATCTCCTGAGAGAATATGAGAGACATAAAGCCAATGTACGAGATAAAAACCACTTGAACAAGGGGGATAAACGACGAGGCTAGGGGAAAAAAAAAAGGGGGGGGAAACCATATAAGAGGGAGAAACATTTCCATAGCGATCCATCAAATGGGACCAGGTAACTAGGTAGGTGTCAAAAAAAACAGAATATGGGGGGGAAGTGCCAGGGCACATGGACAGAGGGGGAAACATTTGAGCCATCTTCCTGCCCGGGCAAAGGCCATCATCCAGAAGAAAAAACAGACAACAGCCACTCCCCAGATTAAAGGGCGAGAATGGATGGGAAAAGCACACATCCCCCGCCAATCATCTTTACCGTCCCGAGCCGAAATCCGAAAACCATGATCCCTATCCCCGTCCAGTTACCACACAGAAACAACGCACAGCGTACCGGTGCTACACCAGCCAAGCCAGCCTCTGACATGATTCGAGACATCGTCACGTCTGGAGGAAGGCGAGAGCACCCAGCCAAATAAAGCGGTCTCGGTTCCTATATGCCGAGAAATTTATGGCAAATGTCAAGGCTAGGAAACTTAAGAAGCAGGAGCCTGCTCCTCGGTCTTGGGTTCTTCTTCAGTGGGCTTTGAGGCCTCGCCCTCCTCCTTCTTAGCCTCACCGGCATCGGCATCACCGCTGTCGGATGAAGTCCAGAGAGTGAGGTTGTCACGCAGAAGCTGCATGATGAGGGTGCTGTCACGGTAAGACTCCTCAGAGAGGGAGTCGAGCTCGGCAATGGCGTCATCGAAAGCCTGCTTGGCGAGGTGGCAAGCACGGTCAGGAGAGTTGAGGATCTCATAGTAGAAGACGGAGAAGTTGAGGGCCAAACCCAGGCGGATGGGGTGAGTAGGGGTCAACTCAGTCTGGGCGACATCGGTAGCGCTCTGTAATAGTCACATATTAGTCTCTGTGAAAAAGGAGAGGGAAAAAAGTCATATAGAGGGAAAGCAGTGGTAGGCACAAATTGATACTGCCGCTGCAAGAAAAACTACCCACCTTGTAAGCCTCGTGGGCAGCGGTGGCAGCACCCTTACGCTTCTCACCGGAAGCAAACTCAGCAAGGTAGCGGTGGTAGTCACCCTTCCTGTAAGGAGAAAAATACGATATTAGCACCAGAAAATATAGTAACGTCGGACGGGGGGATTTAGAGCAGAGAAATATCTCTCAATGGGAAGCACGCAATAGGGGAGAGAACGCAGAGTATGGGGAGGAGGGGCAAGAGCAGACTTACATCTTGTGGTAGAAAACCTTGGACTCGCCAGAAGCGGCGTTGGGGATGAGGCTGTCATCGAGGACATCGAGGACATCCTGGCAGACCTTCTCAAGCTCCTCCTCAATCTTGGCGCGGTACTCCTTGATGGTGGAGACGTGCTTGTCGGAGCCCTTGGACTCTTCCTTCTGCTCGATAGAGGAGATGATTCGCCACGAGGCTCGGCGGGTACCGACAACGTTCTTGTAGGCGACACTGAGCAGGTTGCGCTCGTCAACGGTGAGCTCACCACCAAGCTTGGCAACCTCCTTCATGTAGGTAACCATCTCATCGTAACGTTCGGCCTGCTCGCAGAGACGAGCCAAAAATGTCTTGCTATTATTTTTTCACGCATCGGTCAGACTCTTGAACTTGGATTGGGTTGGAGAGAGGGTGGGAAGGGAGGGGGGAGGGGAGGCTGCTTTGTTGCTTTCTCGTCGAAGGAGAGAGAGAAACTTGGCGGGGTCACGGGGCCAGTTGTCTGGACAAACCTTTCACGCTAGAGAAGAGGAGATACGTTAGCATTGCGTTCGGGAGAGAGGAAAAAAGGAGTGAAATGGACGAAATGGATGATGAAATGGATTTTCAAAGGTGAATTTGTTTTTTTGAGGTCATGGACAAAACAGAGTCGCGCGAATCTGCTTGTTGCGCAGGTCGTGATGAGGTATCGACGAGAGCTGAGGGGTTGCGTGGACTGGGGGCAAAAGCTGGGCTGGGAGGAGGGACCCAAGCGGTGGACAAGGCCAGAAGAGCAGTGCAAAGGCATGCCCGCCCGCCCGCTCGACCAGCTTGCTTTGTGCTGGTGGTGCTGGTTCTGGTGCTGGTTCTGGTGCTGGTTCTCGTTGCAACGTGAGACAGAGTAAAATACATACCTCGGTGGCCATGTTGAAGATTGGGGGGATGTGAAAAAAAGTGGTTTGGTGATATTACGAAAGTTGTAAGTTGGCGTTTTTTGCTTGCACAAAAGAAGAAAAGGAAAAAAAGGGTCGGGTTGCGCGGAGAAAGATTCGATCGTAGGCGGGAAAAAGGGTGATGCGGGTAAGTGTCTGAGGTGGGATGCGGTTGAGGAGGGAGATGGGGCGAGAAGAACGGGTGTTTATATTTTGATTGTGGATTTGTATTTGGATTGGCTTTTGGGGGTTTGGGGTTTTCTCGGGGCGGAGTCACACACCTGGGCAAAGTCACTCAGGCCCTCCTCAGGGAGTGTCTTTTAGTGCCTTTGGGCCTGAAAGCCCGCCAACTATCACCCCGCTATTTAGAAGGGGTACGGGCTACGGCAGCGCGATACTCCACTGGTACCTAGTCGCTAGCGCCTCGGGCAGCGCGTTGTGCGTGTACCTCGATGGTTTTTTTTTTTCCTTCTCTTTCTTCTACTGGCTTCGTTTCGCTCCAATGCGTTGGAAAGGCGGCCTGAGCCTGAACCTGGCCCTGTTTTGTCTGTCTCTTTTGTCTTCCTAGCACCAGCACCAGCACTAGCTCCTTGTTTTCTTCTACTTGTACTTCTTCTTCTTCTTCTGCCAACTGGCTGGCAGCCTTGCAACTGGTTGGTTCGGCCGGTACCTTCCCCTATGAAGAGGAGAGAGAGGGGAGGAGAAGAGATGAGACGAGGTACCTCCTGGATCTAAAGTACCTACATACATGCTTGTACAAGACACCACCACACCCGCCCAGCGAAGCGAAAGTGCTCATCACAGCTCGCAATCTTACTGGAAAGTGGAAAGGAACAGTGATTATTTTTTTCTCCCTTGCTTTCCTTATTCGATCATTGGATTATCAAGAGCTACTCCGTAAAAATAAAATAAAAAAGCCTCCCATGCCCATGCAAAGGGAGGGAGGGAGGGCCCTTGTTTATCTGCAGTTACCCGTACCACTACCATTGCTCCCTGGACCTCCTTCAGTGCAGTGACAGGACAGGAGAGCGATGCGGCGGTAGGGACAAGGCGGGGCAAAATCTTGGACACCTTTGAAGAGCAGAAAAACGGTCACCGATCGAAAAAGCAACTCTCTCCTGAGCAACGACGGTTTCAATCATCATCGCCCGACGGCTCGTTAATTACCGTAGATATAGGCTATTCTTCTTCCTGAAGAAAAGAAGAAAAACAAAGAATTAAAAAAAAAGAGGCTTCTTATCAAGAAACCCATCAGCAGTCTCTTTAAACACTCATAGACAAGCACACCTCATTGTTCCTGTATCAACCCGTCCGTCATCTCAACGGCGTCATAATCAGCCAGGGGGGGTGCTATTGCGTTGTGGTGTAGGTACTCCGTAGGGAGCACGAAGTACGGAGTACAGCAGCAACAATTCTCAAGCATGTGCAAGTACAGAAAAGGGAGGAAAATTCTTTGACTTGTCGGTCAGTCCCTTCAGGTCAGGTCGTCATTCCCGTTGTGGTTTTGTCGATCCACAAAACACACACACACACACACACATCCTCCACCAACTGATAGCTGGCGGCTCGACAGGATTCGTCATTGACTGACAGGATATCATCTGAGTAGCATTCGACAGCCTCCCTCTTTCTCTCGACCCGCGCGCAACGGTCATGGTGGAAAGTAGATGCGCGCACCAAAGTAACCGCCCAACCCAGCCCAGCCCAGCCCCAAAGCTACTGTATCATTAGAATGGAGACATCAAGAAGGATTCTTTCTTATTACTATGGATACCGACAAAGACATTTATCTGGGGCTTCCAAGTCGGCGGCTAACTCAAGTGAGAGCGCGTCTACATGTTCACCTACTTGTTGTACCTTGGATTCCATTCACACAGCCCACACACAGTCGACAGCGCTCTTTCGAGGCTTTGGCTTCATTCGGTAGACCCCGGCTCACACATTAGCTGTACGTCCTACTGCGTATCTAGGTACTCCGTGAGGCACAGCGCTTCCCCGCCGGCCACGTCGACCAAGGAAGTTTTTTCTTCCTCATCGCCGAATCTTTAGTCGTCAATATTCTAGCCGTTTCCACCTCTTTTTTTCTTTCTTTCTTTCTTTCTCATGTACGAGTACAACCCGGTATTGCACTGCATGCAAATTCGCCTCAGGTAACCAGCAATGCGTATGGAATGTTTACCGCCCCTCCACCAAGGCACAGGCTCCCGGCCATGTCTTGCAACGGTTTCCCCCTAGTAGAGAGGGCTGTGAACTTTGAGACTGTTTCTATTTTGATCGTACCTTACTTGCTCTTCTCTGTGTGTTGTATTGCTAGTAGTCGTTCTTACATGAAGATTTCATAATCGCGTATGGGCAAGATATCATTGGTGTTTCGAGCACTACCTTGATCGAGGCTCTGTGTCCAGATGTCTTATCGTAGAGCTCCTTTTACCCCTCCTCTCTCCCACTTGGACCCCTGGAACCCTCTCACAGCCTACTACTTCTCATCTTAGCCACTGAGTTGTCCCACGCGTTACTTTACGCAAACAGTGACAACCAAGGAAAGGAAAGGAAAGAAGAAGAAGAAAACGAGGCTTTCCAGCTCACATGACCCCGCGGATGCCTGTTTGCCTCCATCATGGAAAGGATGGCATCTGAGAATCGCGTGTTGTGGCTGCTGTCAGCTCCCAACAGCCGTGACTCACAGGCCCCCCCTATTTCCCCTCACGTTGTCTTATCATGGCCCGTTGCGCGTGGCTTCATGCTTTTCCAAACAGCCTCGGAGTAATCTCAAATGTACCTCTACATAGGCCCTCTGCCTCTCGTCACAAACAACGGATGGATGGGCAATTCATTAGTAGCCAGTTTCTCTATGGTTGTATCGAGTTGGGATACGCCCTCTGCCAGTGAAGCACCTCAAAGATGCCCCTCTCGGAAACAATTGCCCCACTTCCCACTCCGGCGGGTCCTGACCACGTTGTCCATTCATTTCCTACTTCTTCGTACCCAAGTTTCTTTCATCCTTGGTTGCAGCGGGCGTGGCTACATTACCGTTTTGTTGCCTGCCATGGGAACCCAAACTTTAACCTCCCATCATCAAGTTGCTGCTCCCTGCTAGGCCTCGATCAGACAGGGGCCTACCGAATACTTGGATCTCACCAAAAGCTCTCAACACCAGCAACACCACCAATAACAGTGAAAACCACGTCTTTTTCTTGTTTATAAACGCCCTTGTAGGTAGCTATGCTGTCAAGCCAATCCCGCCCAGCCTTCGGTCACTCCACGACTCCTCGAGGCGCCCCCACCACATGAACAAGCCACCGGCAACGTCCCGTGGCCTCGGTGTTGAACAGAACCAACTCTGTTTCCATTTCCATTCCACGCATGACGCCTCATTTTTTTCTCCTAAAGGAATTTTTTTTTTAATTTTTTTTTTTTTTTTTTTTACATGGCCTGGTATCTCCGTCTTTCTGTTATTGTCATTGGGTCGCATCAACGCATATTGCATAACCTCCTTTCTTAGCACGCCTCACTATCACTCCAACGTATTTTGCCATTTTACAGTCTGACATTCTAGCAACTTTTGTTTATCCAAAATTTGGTATTTGCTTCCTAACGTAATCCAAAAAAAAAAAAAAAAAACTCTCGACATTCTCGAGGTAGCATTAGTCTATAACTCACCCGGGTTCAGAGGTTGATACGGATTTTGACCCCAATTTGTAGGGTCACCCCCAGGTATACATAACCCAAGCCTCCAGAAATAATCTCGATGAGCAAACAAGATTTGCCAGAGCTTCAATCGTGTTGGGAAACTCATCGTCTTCACATAACTAGAGATGGATGTTCCGGTGGGAAAGAAATGAAGCAGGCGGTATAACAAACTTCGTACGGTTGTATCGCCTCCCGCACTGCACCGTAGGTCTTCATCTCCGGTGCAAAAGTAGACATCATCCTCGGTCGGTGATAAGCTCGATTTTGAGATGAATATCTCTCCACCATGCGACTTGAAGCCAAATTCGGTGGGCGGTAATAGCGGGACAGGGTCATCAACGTGAGTTACACGTCGATATTTCCTGTTCTCGGGATCGGTGTCGCCGTTGAGAGCAAACACATCGTCAATGAAACTTGCAAGCCGGTCATTGCCAACACGGGGCTCTCCGTATGTGGTAATTGTCACGTTGTCCCAACCAAGTGAAACCTTGAGCTCGAGGGCTGCGAGGCATGCAACCGAGCCTCCGAGGCTATGGCCAACAAGCTGGATAGGATAGCTCGGGTACTGGTCTCGCAGTGTCTTCAGTTCGGGCAAGACAACATCTCGTGCGTTCTTCCATGAATGGAGGAAGCCCATGTGCACTGTGCAATTGGTGCACTCATGAGAGGGCTTCTTTGGCAGCTCGCCTCCGCCGTTGTCGGGGGACGGGTATGGCACATACTTTTGCGGCATCGTGCTAAGATCGACAATAGTGTTGGTGATACTGTAAGTGCCACGAAACGCAACGATGATGGCGCCATGCTCTTCTGTTACAGAGGCATGACTCGCATTGTTGGAAGGCAGCTGTTCGCTACCATGGTCTACCGCAATGAAACCGCAGCTATCGCCGAAGAAGATGCCTGTACTCCATGTGGTAACCAGAGTCAAATTCGGAAACTCTTTACACCGGGAGAGACATTCAAAGGGCTTGCGGATCCCGGTGGTCCCGAGGCAATAGGAAGTATCGACGAGTCTAGCGAAGCGCTCCAATGAGGCGAACAATGGCGTGGGAATTGCTGTTGAAGATGGTGCTTCTTCTTCTCCTTCTTGTTGGTGATTGTTCAACGGCTTCTGTTGGTCGTAACTCGCCCGGACCAGCAGAGAGCCGATGACGACTTGTAGCAAGAGTAGCCGGAGCATGCCTAATATTCTCTCCCTCATCGTAAAGTTCATTAAAAATGATTAAATCATGAATCGTAGGGGCCGCCCTGGAGTATTCGGAGTCTAGGGTTTCGTGAGGATTGTATCACAAGGTAAGAAATTGAGATTCCCAACAAAAAAAGGGTTGTTCCTGGTCAGTTCAAGGGAGTCGTTTATTTGCGCGTCAAGAGGTTTGGACACCCCCTAGTTTTATGGAATGAGGAGCAACATTAGAAGGGCGCATGACGAACAAGACATTGGCTCTCAGTAAAAAAAAAACCAAGTCAGGGAGTGGGATAACGAGGACAGGTAGATGGCCGAATGATGTTGGTCTCATGAAGCGAAGGGAAGAGATCACGAGACGTCATGCACAATTTTGGTGGGGGCGACAAAGTGCGGCGCAGCGCGCAGTGACAGCGCATTGTTCCCAGTAGCACTCCAGCCTTCAGGGGTAAAAAAAATTGGCTGGGCTAGTACTTGGTAGTATGGGGCAAAATCCGGGGCGGCACCACCAGGACGCGCTGTTCGGACTGTCGCCCATTTGCTGGGCAATTCATTTTTTCTACTTGTATTTTGGTTCCTCTAATTAAGACTATTCATTAATTCTTTATTCTTCAAGCCTTCTTTTCTCCCCTTTCACTGGAATATATGCCCCTTTCTTAAACATCATGCCCGGCCTGTCTGCTTTGGCGCAAAACGTCACACAACGAATCCTCTAAGCTGACCACCTCTTGAGAAGTGTTGGGTCGATTACCGGACCCATGCTGTTATATTTACCCTCGATGTCGGTCGAATTGGAGACACAAGCTAGGTTTTCGCCACAAATCAAGTTGATCATGCTGGATCCTGAAACTTCTGCTATGTATTTCCTAGAGAAGTAGTCAGTCACAGCAAATGGGGAGAGAAGGGAGTCTTGTGTAGGGCGTTTTCAAGTCTTACCCATTACCGTCGGGGCAGATCCTCTCGGTAGGTGTCAGCTTCTTCTTGGCATCCTCCCAGATAAATTTGATATCATGGTTTTCGCATGCGAAACGTGGTGCTAGGCCCGATGGTGTGGTAGATACAGAAGTGGTGTTCCATTGGCAGAATGTGGCAGTGTTGGTGGTGTTGTCCTCAAAGGTGAAGCTGAGTGACGATAGGACTGCTGATGAACCAGTGCTGTTGGACTGGCCGACGAAGTTCTTGATGTGATAAAACCCGGGGAATGTACAGCCGTTCGCTTCGGCCAGAGCGATGAGCTTGTTGGATGGTCGGTAGGAGAGTCCAGCAAAGGACATGGCAGACACGGCACTGGGCACAATGGCCAGAAGTTGAAGCAGTTCGAATCGCATCGTGATGATTTGGAATGGCAAGCAAAGGTAAGAAAGGTAGGTAGGTAAATACAAGCAAGTATTGAGCTCTCAATGAGTGCTGACTGCCTTGATTTATATGCTCAATGCTTGATTGCGAAACACAAGCTTTCCCCCTGTTCCTGGTTCCGTTCCTGTCCAAGACAGGGTGACATGGGGCCCTTTTTGAGGGTCAAACGTTGGACCAAAAATAGGTCAAAGATCTGTCGATCACCCTGGGCATGGGCGGCAGTGACCCTCGAGCGGCACTTCCCAGCAGCAAACAGGCAGCCCTGGAGCATTTGCCTACCTACGTACTCCGTACGCCGTACATACATATAACTACCCAGTAGGCATTATATCATCTGCTTCCTCTTGTGGACTAAAACATTCCCGCTCGTTTGGAGTGAATACGAACAGGGCCTTGGCTGACACGGAGAGTTTTGATTGGATCCCCTTGCGTTTCAAGCCGGAAGGGGCAAAGAAGCTTCATCACTCTGCATTAAATCGGGCCTACATGAAAAAGAAAGGTAGATTTGTAAGAGACTCATTGCAGGCATTTCCGCTTGCTCTCTTTCTCTTTCTCTCTTTTTTTGTTCTGTGTCATGGGTTGTTGTGCTTTTTTTATATGACGTTATGTCTCATAGCACGCCCATAACAGTATTCATGTTAAGAGCTCTAGACTCTGCTCATGTTTCAACTTCAATGCAACTGCCAAGATAATTTGGCTCTACAAAGTCTTACCAGCATACGCAATGTAAGAACTGAGTTCCACTGCTTTTACATAAAACACCAATCATGTGTCACATTGAATCAAGTCCTATAAAAGACGACGGCTTCTTAAGCCGAAAATGGCAGCCTTAAAGAAGAGGGAAAAAAAAGGGGGGGGGGGAGTTGACGCGCGTGAATATGCTACCAGAATCTAATACGTATGTCACGAGAGAGATCCTTGATATGATAATCAATCGAGGCTGTAAAGAACTATAGAGTACTCCGTACAGGCATTGAGATTCGACATTGTGAAGCATAACATTAATTATGCGCCGCTTTATGAGCCAAGCAGTTTCGTCAAACGTTACAATTGCTAACAAGGATCAGTTCACGAGGTTCATCTTGGGCTTTCCCGATTAGGTTAGTAGAACGTTAGATGCCCGGCAGCTCACAGCACACATTCGCCAAACCCTTCAGATTTCTTATCTTATCGCTTACCCTCCATCACGTGACCCACAACACCGCGCCCAAAAATTTCCACCACCCACTCCAATTCCCACGAAATTTTTCCCACCACGAGATTCCTCCCGACAAGCCTCTCTACTAACCCACCAGTCGACAATTTCACTCAAAGCCCATTCTCCAAAGATGGCCAAGGAAGCTCCCGTCAAGACCGGTCTGGCCGTCGGCCTGAACAAGGGCCACGTACGTCTCGCGATCTCACCTCGTGGAGGATCTCTGCGCAAGTTTGCAGACGATGGACGCTGACGTATAATGCGATTTTTTGCGATTTATAGAAAACCACCCCTCGTGTTGTCAAGCCCCGTGTTTCCCGCACCAAGGGTCACCTGAGCAAGCGCACTGCCTTCGTCCGTGAGGTCGTCAAGGAGGTTGCTGGGTAAGTCTTTGAATTATTTTTTTTTCCCTTCTCTTTTGGATAGGATTGGAGGTCGGGGGGTATTGTGACGGAAGAGGAGCCACAGTTGACTATGAGGATGAGAAAACTGGGCATTGATATTCGGGGGGACTCATTCAAGTAATTGTACCATTGCTAACCACATTATTTCAATAGCCTCGCCCCCTACGAGCGCCGTGTCATCGAATTGCTCCGAAACAGCAAGGACAAGCGTGCCCGTAAGCTGGCCAAGAAGAGGGTACGCCTCCCCGAGCAAACCACCACCCCCATAAGAAATAATCCCCAAGAACCGCAAACTAACATATAAACCTCCTACAGCTCGGAACCTTCGGCCGTGCCAAGAGAAAGGTCGACGAGCTCCAGCGTGTCATCGCCGAGTCTCGTCGTACTGGTCACTAAACAGATTCTATTCTTTTTCGATAAGAATAAAAAAATAGAATCTTTTCTTCAAGTAAAAAATTGGGTCTCGCATGGGTTCGGCGTGGGTCACGATTTGATCGTTTCAAACGGGCTTTGGTGCGATAGCGGCGAAAAAAATGGTTAATAGCTGCGGATCATCGGAATACCAAACTTTCTTCCACCACATTCAAAGATATTGTGGTCCCTTGACAACAACGAGTTTGGCTCAATCATAACTTGTGATGCTTGATCGTCGCTCTCGGAGACTTGGTGGTCTTGTTGCAAATAACTATGTCGATGTATCAATGTGTCGTCTATCTACCCTGACCATGAAAATACACATGCTTGCTACCATTACACGCTGTGACCAACCATTGAATAGTGAAATCCTCGCCATACTGCTTAATCTAAAACACGCTTTTATTTCTTTCCAAACTTGAACCATTTGGGTACCTTCTTTGCTGAACTATCGCCCTCATCTCTTTTCTGTGCCTTGGGTAGCTTAGATGCTGCTGACGAGCTGCCAGCATCCTCTTCTTCAACTGTAGGGATATCTTGTACTTGGACGGCTTGCCCCTGACTTGCAACGTTGCCTTTGAGGAAAGACTGTTTCCTCACTTCAGGGGGCACGCCGTCCTCCCATACCAGACTCACAAGAACTCGTCCGGCAAACTTGTATGCTTTAATGAGACTATGCCGAGGCGTATCTTCGTCCTTGATGACTGTCTTGCTCCCCGGGATAACAAGGTGGAAAGGCTGATCATTGTTCGCCATGACATGCCTCACAGCAGTATACAAAAACGCCCCCGTCTCCGTGGGGCCAATTTGCCAGTCACTGCTCGTATTATCCGGAAATCGGACCTTGACGAGGACGGACTGGACGGCGGCGAGTCTGGCCTGTTCGATGGCCTCCTTCTCTTCGATCTCCTTGTCGGAGAGGAGACGCTTGTTTCGCGAGCTTTCTAATAGACGCTGTTGATGGAGCTGGGCGTGTGCGATAGTTGGGGTGAAGTCGGTTTCTTCGACGGGAGCGAGGGCTGCGGCTGGTGTGGAGCCTGAAGGGGCGAGGAAGACACCGACAGGTTGGTATTTATCCCGAGGAGCCGCGGGGCCATCTTGCGATGTTCCATCCAGTTGTGAAGTTGAGTTTTGCTCCTGAACAAGGGGCTCTTGGGCATCGTTTGGAGCACTTGAAGGTGCGGCCGGGGCTTCCTCCATTGCTGTATCTTGATCCTCTTTCTGTACCGGCTCCTCAACCGTTGCCTTTTCCTCGGAGGGTTTATCCTGCACCAGAGCTTCCTCTTCTTTCTGCTGTGCATCCTCTTCCTTGAAATACTGTCCAATCTGCGCCATGGCATCATAAAGCGTCTGGTCCGTCTTCTTGAACGACAACCGTATCAAGACATTCCCCGAGTTATGCCCCAGCTGCGACATGGTCTTCTGAAAGTCCATAAAAGTCGAAAACTCCCTCCCCATGATATTAAGCACCGGCGTCTCGTAGTAAAGCTGCCCGCCCCCGGAGTTGGTCCCGCTCAGAGTCTCTGCCACGCCCCTGGCGGTGATGTTGATGTTCTTCCCCGCGCTCGCCTCGCCGCTCTCGAACTGCCGGAGAATCTGCCATATCAGCAGGTCGGAGGGGAACTTCTTGATCAATCGGCCGCCGGGTATCTCCTTTGCCTCCGGGTGAGGTAGCTGCAGGGCTATTTGCACGGCCGATGGTGTGTTTGACTTTACGACGAGCTCGAGCTTTGCGCCGGAGACGAGACCCGAGGTTCGGAAGGGGACTGAGAGGTCGACTTGCTTTTGTTTGCATCTAACATGATAGGTTTGTAAGTTTTTATGAAGGGCGAATAGATTGGGGGTGGGAGTGAGGGTGAGGGTTGTTTTGCGCACTTGACCAAGTATTTGTTGCTGTCGAGGTTGAGCTTCGTGCATGCTTGTTGTAGGACATCTGATAGATATGTGCCTGGAGTGACCTTTATGGTGGTGCGCCGCAGGTCTGTCGCGATGACTACAACGTGCGACGACATGTTGTCCGCGTATAAATCAAGGGTTGAAGCAACAGTCGAGGATTTAAAGACCCCTCCGAGGGACGGACGGTTTATTTGCCGTTGAGGTGTTGGAGAGAAAGAAAAAAAGGCGAGTGCAAACAATAGTACAAACAGCTTCTGGACAAATGATATGCTATGGTGGGGTTGTGAAACTGGCGGGGAGAGCCAAGTCTGGGAGGGATCAAGTCAAGTTTCGGTGGTCGTTGTTGTCCCCTTCCAACTGAATGAAAAGAAACAATCAAGCAATATTAATATAACCAGAAATAAATCCAATAGCAACTATTATCCAACCATCACCAAAAAAACCAAGATGAGAAAGGTACCTAGTAGTAATAAATTCGTCTCCTTCTCGAACCATCCATTATACAAGTCATTCATTCTTAGTACAGGCGCACCTCTCTCCCCTCCCCCCCAGGCAGCCTCGCGACCAGCTTATAAGATACGTAATGACCCAAGACGGCAGAAGCTCGGACCATCCCTCGCTCAGCCTATGATTTTCCGGTCGGAGCGGCCACGCCAGACCATGTTTGCCTTGTGGCAGCAGCAGCGCAGACAAGTCTAAGCTTGTCCCCCAGGCCTGTTTATCGCTGGAGAGAGAGCAGAGAGCAGAGCGTTGCAAGCTCAACGTCAAACCAACAAGGGAGCTTCTGCACACTGCACCTCCTCCAACCGCCCATCAAGTGTGTTCACGACGGCGAACAGCATTGACTCTGCGACAACACAGCTTTTGACACGGTAAACTCTCAGCTGTGCCATACTTCTTCCTTCTTTACCATTTGGGTGTACATCTTTACAGCATCTAGCTTCGTGCACTCAGAACCACCATGGTAACGTCCAGCTCCATCCCCCGCGATACTTGCAACACTTCAGCTAACATCTTCTCCCCTCTCCCTCACAGTCGTCTCCCTTCTCTATAAGTCCGTCCTCCCATGCTTGAAAAAAAAAAAAAAAAAAGCAGTCATGATCCTCGTCCTTGTCCCTCCCCCGAAACTAACAACCTCCCAGACGGCGGCGCCGCTGTAGCCATGGTCGGCAAGGACTGCGTCGCCATCGCCTGCGACCTCCGCCTCGGCCTCCAGGCCCTCACCGTCTCCAATAACTTCCCCAAAATCTTCCAGTACGGCGATGTCTTCCTCGGTCTCACCGGCCTGGCCACCGACGTCTCCACCGTCAGCGACCTCTTCCGCTACAAGGTCAACATGTACCGCCTCCGCGAGGAGCGCCAGATCGCCCCGCGCACCTTTGCCAACCTCGTCTCCTCCTCGCTCTACGAGCGCCGCTTCGGCCCTTACTTCGTGTCCCCCGTCGTTGCCGGTTTGGACCCCAAGACGTCTCAGCCTTTCATCTGCGGCTTTGATAGCATTGGCTGCATTGACTTTGCCAAGGACTTTATTGTGTCGGGGACGGCGTCGGAGCAACTGTTTGGCATGTGCGAATCGCTTTGGGAGCCAGATCTGGTGCGTTTATTACTCATATGGCTATTGTCTACCATCATTCGAATGTGTTGCTAACCATTGACTACACAGGAACCTGATGCCCTCTTTGAGACCATCTCTCAGGCCCTCCTAAACGCCGTGGACCGAGACGCCCTCTCAGGTTGGGGTGCACACGTCTACATCATCGAGAAGGACAAGGTCACCAAGAGATTACTAAAGGGCAGACAAGACTAAATGCGGCTGATAAAGAGAAGATCTAATCACGGGTCCATGGGAGGGGAAATAAAGCGCATATGCTGTATGAATAGACATGGGACCAGTGTCCAGATCGAAATAATGAAAACTACGAAAAAGACAATCCCGAAATCTCCGTCATTATGAACATTGTGCAGTTTTTTTTCTTCTTCTCATTAAGTATTCATCATTACCCGGGTGTATATCCCCTGGTCTCTATATATGTAAATGAATCGCCACGCAGATATGTGTCCACCAATGTATCCCATATATGATACATTGCATTACAAGCTCTAGCTTGGGCTAGTCATTTATATCTTCCTCTATCTTTCTATTTATTGTTCCTTTTTGGCCTTGATGGAATCGACCGGTGTCTGTTGCATAAAAAAATTGTCGCTCTACGAGCTTCAGTACCTCGTCCAAAAGACTGGACAGACTCATTGTTAGCTTGGTGGAATACACGAGGGATCGTTCAATGGGGTGACTTACACAACAGGGGCACTGATTAATACCACTGCCTTCCATTCCAGCATATTCAGTGGCAGGATGGCGAATAAACCTTGAAGGAATGGGGTGTAAAGAAGAGCAAAGTGCAGGGCCATGGACAATGCAATGGCGTAGACAAGCATCATATTCTTCCACAGAGGCAGGGTGAGCAGTGACTCACTTGACGATAATGCGTTCATAGCATTAAACATCTCGATGACAACGAGAATGGACAGTGACACTGTAGAGGCAGACTTGGCCATGTTGTTGGAGAACATCTCACAGCCAATCTCTGGGAAGTCGGCTGAGCAGTGATGAAACCTAGAAAGATGCTTGAAGCTGATTTGAGGTCCCTCTGGGTTATACATGAACCACCAGGCATAGCCAGCAACAGTCGCAAGGCCAACATATGTACCAATAATGAGGTAACGCAGGAAGAGCCAACCGCCAATGAGGGGTTCGTCCCTCTTACGAGGCTGACGCTTCATGATGCCGTGGTCAGGAGGGTTGAAGGAGAGAGCAGTTGCAGGAAGACCATCAGTAACAAGGTTAACCCAAAGGAGCTGAACAGGGATCAGTGCCTCCGGCATACCCAGAGCCGCAGTAAGGAAGATCGACACGACCTCGCCAATGTTGGAAGAAATCAGGTAGCGGATGAACTGCTGTGTGTTGTTGTAGATGGATCGACCTTCCTCAATGGCCAGCTCGATGGTTGCGAAATTGCTGTCTGCCAAAACCATATCAGCGGCCAGCTTGGACACATCAGTACCAGATCCCATAGCGACACCAATATCGGCCTTCTTGAGAGCGGGGGCATCGTTGACACCATCACCAGTCATGGCAACAACCTCACCAAGAGACTGGAGCAGGTCAACCAACTTGGACTTGTGGGCAGGCTCAACACGGGAGAACAAAGATGCGGTTTTTGCGGCCTCGAGCTGCTCGCTTGGGCTCAGATTATCAAACTCGCGTCCAGTAAAACTCTTTCCTTGCAGATTCTCATGTTGGCCAAATACGCCAATCTGTCGGCAAATGCTCTCAGCAGTGTTGCGATTGTCTCCAGTGATAACGATAACACGAATACCGGCTTCCTTGCACTGTCGAATTGATGCTGGTACTTCCTCTCTTGGAGGGTCAAGCATGCCAACCAACCCAAGAAACGTCATATTTTGCTCCAACTGGGCATATTGCTCGGTAGACTTGGCGGATGTAATCAAGGGGTTTTGGGAGACGTCATCAATGCTAGCGAGGGCAATGACACGCAAGCCACGGTTACCATATTCAACCACTTCCTTCGACAAGAGACCCAAAAGCTTCTCGTTAAGGGGAACCTTGTTGCCATTAGGACCGAGGAGAGTGTGTGTGCAACGTTCGAAAATAGATTCAGGGGCACCCTTGACAAGAAGCTTCTTGGAGTCACCGCTCTGCACAACAACCGACATGCTCTTTCTGTCACGAGAAAACTCAAAGGTGGCCAGGCGAGGCAGTCTCTTTTCGTGCTCAGCGCTTGCAAAATGTCCACAGTCTTCGGGGTGGGTTCCCTCCGGTGCGCAGGGTCCAATCTTCTCAACAAGAACTCGCAAAGCACCTTCAGTCGGCTCACCGACACTTGAGAAAGCTCCGGTTCGAGAATCATAGGCGATTTGTGCATCGTTGCAGAGAGCCGCAACTTCAACCATCTGGCGAATAGTTGAGGAGGTTGACACAAGACCCGTAACTTTATTGCCATTCAGCTTGATGGCTCCTTTGGGAGCAAAGGTAGTACCCTCAACATCCAACTCGGTCAGGTCAGTGCCGTTTTCGTTAATATAGACAATCTTGTTGACACTCATTTGATTGGTAGTGAGAGTGCCAGTCTTGTCGGAGCAGATGATGCTGCAGCTTCCCAGCGTCTCGACGGAGGGCAGGCTTCGAACGACGGCATTCTTAGCGGCCATTTTCCGAGTTCCAAGAGCCAAGCATGTAGTAATAACAACGGCAAGACCTTCGGGAATCGCAGCCACACCGAGAGAAACGGCAATCTTGAGGTAGTAAATAGCACCCTTGGTCCAGCTACCATGGCTTGGGTCATTGAAGTTGGGGATGTTAATCAGCCAGACCAAAATACAGATAACGGTAATGACCTTGGCCAAGCTGTCACCAAAGTCGTTGAGCTTCTGCTTCAGGGGGGTGGGTTCGGAGATTTGGGCAGTGATGCTCTCATGGATATCTCCAATCGCAGTGTCTGAACCGGTCAAAACGACAACAGCCTTGGCTCGTCCAGTGACTACTGTAGTTCCCGAGAAGAGCATATTGACTTGATCTTGTAAAACTGCCTTGTCATCATTTACAACCAGATTGCAGTCCTTGCCAACACTCTCACTCTCTCCGGTAAGAATAGCCTGGTCCACGGAAAAACTGTTACTCTCGATGGCGACGATACGACAATCAGCAGGGATGCGATCTCCAATGGAGACGGAGACGATATCACCGGGAACGAGTTCGTCCGCCTTGACACGAGAAACGTGACCGCCATTGCGGATAACATTGGCTTCGTTGGCAGAGTATTCTTGCAGGGCTGCGATGGCTTTTTCGGCGCTGCTCTCTTGTGAGACACCAACGACGGCATTGAGGATGAGGATTGTGAGGATCTACAGAAATCTTGGGTCAGCCGCTGCACCGCACTGAATGTCAAATTTGATTGTAGCAAGGATATTACTCACAACAGCAGGGTCGACAAAGGCACTCCAGCCGCCTTCATCTTCGAAGAGAGCGAGGACGAAAGAAACAGCGGCAGATCCGAGTAGAATAATAACCAGCTGGTCCTTGAATTGTTCTAAAATGAGTTCCCATATGGGAGTAGGAGGCTCTTCCGGAATGGCTGTTGTTGTTTGGTCAGTTCAAACGGACGTCTTTGTATTGCGGGGCGCAAGACATGGGTTTTGGAGGGGCATCTTGACACAGCAATTTAGATATCTATGGATGTATGTACGCACCATTTCTGCCGTGAAGAGCCCTGAGTTTGGTTACTTGGTTATCAGTTAAGCCATTATGGTCATCGACGTCAAAGTTGCTGAGAACTTTGTCTATTGAGACGGCATAGGCGTTGTCCATGGTGGCGGCAGATTGCGCCAGGAGTGGCACAGCTCACCGATGTGATACAACAAGCACAAGAGACTTTTTGTTATTATGTGCTTGGCAGACGACTTTGCGACAAACCAAATGAAGGGGGATCGAAAGTAAACCCAATAAGAACAAAGAAAGAGGGAATAAATAAATGAGAATAGAAAAAGAAGAGAAGAAAGAAAATCGTTTAGCGTCTTGACATGACAAACAAATATTTGTCAGATTCTTCTGTCCTCCCTTCAAGGCTCCACGTGTCGTCAGGCTGGTCTTAGGTCTTTCTTTTGCTGGACTTGGCTGGGGCTGGGCTCGGCCGAACTGGGGAGAGAGAAAGAGAAGGGGGTGGGGGAGAAAAGGCAAAAAGGCAAAAAGGCACCCGAGCAAGCTAAGGAAAAGTCGGACTGGCTGTTGGTCTTTCAACCCAGGAAAACTTCAACGTGTTCGTTTGGGCAGTGAGAGGGTGGAGGAAGTTCCAGGATCTTCCACTGCCTCAAGACACGAGACCCCCAGACTTGACCCGGTGTGGCTAGCTTCAGGGCCGTCTGCAGCGCCTTGCTGCGGGTGTTGATTTAGCGAGTCGTGGCTTACCTTGGAAATCAATTGATGGATATAACGACAGTCAAGGTTTGTATTGTCTCCATCACTCTTTGGAATGCTATGAAATCATCGAAAGTTGCAGGAAAAAGATGATTTTTTATTAAAAAAAATTATATTTTATGGAAATACTTGACTGAGTTTGAAATTTAAATACTTCTTCTCGTATACTTTCTCATTCCGATAAAGCAATATTAATACATCATCTTCACCAGATGCACGCATGCATCCATGGATCCATATCATCAGCATTCCAGGGCCACAGATCACCATCTTACGGACCATCGGCTCACTAAAAGCTAGCACAGCCACAGCACATTCTTCTTCCCCTGCAAGTCATTGGCTATGCCCCAAAAAAGTACCCTGCGCCGGCATTTCCGGGACTTTCTCGGCTTATATTTCCGGCGCTGAGTTTAATCCTTCAGTGCTACCTCCGCTGCAGCTGCCAGGGCTTATCTACCTGTATCTACCCTGTTCCTGGTTCTTGGATGAGCTTAATTGTCCTGCCTTATTATTCCGCATCCATCTGCATCATCGTTGCAGCAGCATAGATAGGAGAGACAGTACCAAGAAAAATAGTGCCGATGCTTCTATACGCCATTGGCCAATTCAAAAAAAAACCCCGCAGACTTGCACAGCAAGGAGAATGACGACATGGCTCTGTTTCTTCCACCATCTCCATTCATTCATGTCCCTCTGTCTTTCGTCGAGAACCAGCTGCTTGAGAGGAAGTTCACATAACCAGATTATCATGACAGGCATGAAAGAGGAATACCGGCCTGGGTCTTCCTCTGCTGTAGTTTACCAGAAATGTTGGACCACCAAGGTAATCCAATGGCAGGCAATTATCTATAAGACGGCCTCTTCCAAGTCAATCGATAGAGAATAAAACGCACAGATTTCCATCTCTATCTTGAGAATATTCTTCTCCTGAAATTATACCCATAGGTTACAAGGACAGGTTTTTTGATCCAGCCAATGTTACTCTCATCACACCGTGTGACCCAACATCACCAATGAGCAAATGCCAAGATGCGTAGAGAGACGAATCAAGTTTGGGCACATCCTTACTCAAACTGAATTTGTTGACGCGTAGCTCCTGCTCAAATACAAACCTGATGGCATTACTCAGGGTCAAGATATATCAGGCAAGGCATTGGTCGCTCCTGGCAGGTCGGCTGTTTAGTTTGGTGTGGTTACTCTCGCTTGTAGCATCTTCTTCCACCCGAATGAATCTCTACTTCTGTTTCCCATCTCCGAGACATTCTTCAATCCCCATACTCCTTCATTTCGCCATGTTTGGTCTCTGATTCTGTTTTGCTGTTGTTCTTTTGGGGTCTTGGAACCAATTTTTGCATGATCTCTTTTTGGCCTCTTTGCTTTTTGGCCTTGGTTTAACGACCATGGATCTTGTTGATTCCTCGTCATCTTCTTCTCAGCATAGTTCTACCCGTAGCTCTCGACACTCCAGCTGGGCTGCCCTTGTACAAAACTATTCGGAGGCGGCAGATAATCTCGAAGCAGATGCGAACGACTCGGAACTTGACGATATCGACATTGCCTCGAAACTAGATTGTCTCCATATTGAGATTGTCGATCCTTGCGAACCAGTAAAAAGCATCGATATCAAAAGACCGCGCTTCAAGACAGAACAGTTATCTCAGGACACTGTTCCCCCTCTACCCTTAATCTCCATCGATCACGGTAACCTATCAATACAGGATCTGTCAAAGCCAGAGAAGCTGGAACACCGGTGTCCATTTCACAAATGGATGAGAACAATCCATCGCCGGGCCACACAGCAACCAACGACACCCAGTACCGATCGTACGCTGCAATGGCAACAACTCGATTCTGGACCCCAGGGCCCTCATACCGTCTGGAGAAGACCCCATCACCGCAAATCATCGTCCGGGTCCTCGTTTGCATTCGTTTCGGCGGTTCGAAGTGCTAGTGCCAGTGTCGCCAGTGTCAGTGCTGTGACACGGCCCAGAAGAAAAATAATTCGCTCGCAGCGCCTCTCTTCCACCGAATGTAGCAGTAGGGCCTCAATTTTGGGTCCCAGAGCATCAGAAGACAGCGGTGTCTTGGAACCCCAGGGGTCAGCCGATGCTGCAGCTACTGAGCGCTCTTTACGGCGACGGCAAGTTTTGGAGGAACTCATCAGCACCGAGGAAGCATACATAGGTGATGTCCGATTTCTCATGAACGTAGGTTTACCCTGTCATACAACTCAATAAGCCTCTAAGCTAAGCAATAACCCAGGTTTATGTCACGATCCTTGCCTCATTGCCCACTGAGCACGTCGGACTGAGATCATCCATCAATCGTAACCTGACAGAAATCATCGAGCTTCACGAGGAAATACTAGGGGAGCTGCATCGAGCAGTGCCGCATTCCGAGTACACTCAAATAGACATCAACACACCTTCTACCACCTCATTGAACGCAACCCACGGGTATGGCTACGGCCACCGTAGATGGGCCAGTCTCAGTGCTGTGCCGGAGAACAACCTGGAAATTTCATGGCTTGAGAACGTTCCAGGTATGCTCTCGGAGCCTCAGGTAGCAGCTGAGGTCTCCAAGGTTTTTGCAAAAAAGGTATTTTCAATGTCCTGCCCACTCAAAAACAGGTCTATGCCATTATTGTGGGGATTCTGATATCTATTCAGATAAATCGATTGTTCATATATGAGGAATATGGAGCGGCATACGAGATAATGATCAAAGATATTGCCTCTGCCCAGCAGGTCATGCCAGACTGGGAGACATACCAAAGGGGTATTGAAGCACTGGCACTGACTCTTGGCTCTGTCAAGAACCACCAGGACGGGCCAAAAAAGTCTCTCACAACAAACGACCTTCTTGTCAAGGTATGTTGCCCCTCAGGCCACATGTATGGATTAAATGGCTGATTCGTCTTGCCCCAGCCCGTACAGAGAATTTGTAAATACCCTCTATTGTTTTCTGAGCTTCTCAAACACACCCCTGTCTCAGACTGTCCCAACTCGCATATGGAAGTCGACAGTGTTCTTACGAGACTGCGCGAGGCAACGTCTGAGATTAATCGAGCATCTGATGATGTTGGCATGAAGGCTACATTGGAGAAAACGTGGCTTCTTCAAGACCGCTTGGTATTTCCAGACAGGGTAGGGTTTCTCTAAGATTTTGTGCAGCAAATGGCTTACCAGAACTACAGAAACTCGACGCTTTCTCAAAGAAGCAGATACGGTCATTTGGACACGTCCGTCTTTGCGGTGCGCTATATGTGTGTTGGCAGACAAAAGATGGTGTTGATGGGCAGTACATGATTTGCCTGCTTTATCGTGATGTCCTTTGCCTTGCCTCGGCGGGGAAGATTGAGCCTATATATACTATTCTTGCCTGTATCAATGTTAATGAAGTCAGGATTGAGGATGCTGATAATGGGCGAGGTCAGAAGAGCTGATTATACCACAGAGATGGTCAATATACCAATGGCTAACAAAGAGTCTAGGATTGCAATGCCACACAGCCCCTTTCTCCTGGAAGCTGGTGTTTGAATGTGACCATCAGATGTACGAGATGATTATGACGGCTTGTACGCCAAAGGAGGAGATGGAATGGAGGTCAAGGTTATCTCGACCAGCCAAGGAAACCCCTGAATTAAGGGATCCAGACGTCTTCAGCTCGCTCTACTTGAATATTAAAAGCTTGGGAATAGTTTTTGGAAAACCAGGTAGGTGTTTATTGGGAGCATCACATTTATAGTATGCCCGATTGACAAACCATAAAGGCACCATTGCGCGCCGCATATCGATACATCGGGCCACTACGGTTGGACCCAAATCACCATTATGTCAGGTTGTCCTAAAGAATACGAGCGTCATACGAGATGCTCCTAATAACACTTCTGTCGCATTATCGATCAACCGTTCGCAGTCTCTTTTGACAACGAACGCACGACTTCCGGTACTTGCGCCTGCTCGAAGCGAGCGGGCTCGGCTGGAAGCCCTCTTGGCGGATGTTTGGAGCAGAGAAACCCTACCGTTTCCGGGCATGACGGCAAGATCACGAAGCGAGAACCTTGTAAGGAGTTCAGCTTCTTCCGTGATCAGAAAGCTCAGCGTCGCTAGCATAGCTAGCTCGTTTACCAAAAGATCAGGCAGCTTAAACCAGCGGGGCGGGTCTTCTGAACACATCATCATCAACGAAACGTCGAAACGTCGAGACAGCGGGATGAATGCAACCAAGTCCGAAGATACAGATTTAGATGCAGAGCATAATAGAAAGACCAAGAGACAACGGACAGGTTGCACGACCAACGACGAGAGGCTGAATGTGGCAGCATTGGTGCATACAGGACTATCTGGGGTTCTTCGTCAACGAGTACCAATCAACGTCGAAGCGCCAGAAAACAACACTGAGACTATTCAATCACCCGCTATTAGAGCACTCTCCACAAGTATTCTTCTGCCAAGACGGTCCACGAGCTCCAGAAAGACAGGCTCGGCATCGATAGAGACCGAGAAGGCCTCGAAATCTTCGGCGGAGAAGGTTCGCAAGAACTGCAACCGAAGGCCAAATGTCAGGCAAAACGAAAGCAGTGGTGGTCTCAGAAGATTCTTCATGATACGCAGGGACAGTTGATTATGCGGATGACACTCGATCCTATGATCAAGCACACGAATGCGTTGGAGTATCAAGTATAGCACAGGTATTGGCAAGACATTTGCACTCTTTGAGCTGTAGGCAAGCATGGGGGGGGGGGTATGAAAGAATATGATGTAGAGTCGATATTAATGTATAAATATTCTCATTACTATTGATGCTAATGTTGGACTGTGCTCGTGACGCGAATTGGCTAAAAATGCAAAAGGTAGAGGTAGGAAAAGTGTTGTATGGGTGAATGCATTCCAATGACGTAATTGCACTCTTGTAGCTCGTGCCAGGATGTAATCACAGTTGGAAGTTTGCATGACTTGGCATTGGCAGTGGGGGGCACCTCAGTGATTCACGATTTGGTATGTGCTTGTATTTGATTCACTGCGTCTTGAGCGGTGAAGTAAACTGCTAAACTTAATTCGACATTTTGTATTGTTTATGTGAATGCAATGCTTGATCATGAAATCTTGTTACCCATATCCATCGGTAGAGTATGTGCCTGGATGATGATCGGCAAAAAAGTGACGATCGTCAGCATCCACTTTCACCTTCATGAGTTGACAAGCGCCTGCCTCACTGGCCTTGGAAAGTATCGAATACCTTGTCTCATGAGGTCATCGTGTATCCTTATGACCGTTTTTGTGGAGTAATAGCTTTAAAGAATGGCAGGAGAGGAGAGTGAAGCAAATGGAAGATTATGACTGGTGTACCGCTCAATCGGCTCCTTCTGGTACAGTGTTCGCACGCCACGATGACGTAGTTGGTGATGAAGCTCAAGAGCTTCTCCCCTCCTTTCCTCTCTGCCCTGCGAGCTGCTAGCTCAAGGTGCACTTAAATAAGACAACTGATGCTCCCCGATTTTAGGGCTTCTCTTTCTCTCTATTTCCAACAAGTATTTAGATCCCATCAATTACAATCTCCAACCCCTCTTTCCCTTCTTCACCTTCTTCACATTCATCACAAAACAACAACAACCACAACCACTACTACTACCATACCACCACACACGCCTCTCACATAAACGCATCAAGCGACATTCAATTCAAACACTCAAGTAACTCCTTTCACACACACCCTCTAAGATGCCGCGAGGAGAATCCACCCAGTCCAAGGTCCACTACAAGGGCAACAAAGACGACTTCCTTGTCTTCGTTGATGATGTTGCGCTCTACAAGCAGTGGTTGACTGATAAGAGCGTCCCCCTGACTCAATTTCTCTCGTCCTTCTCGGTCTTTTGCACACACAAGTGAGTATTCAGTCCATTACCCTGGCATTCCTTCCCCACTCTTTAAGAATGTCGCTTTCAACTGCAGTATGCTGCTATGTAGTGGCTGCAGTGTCAGCCTGTCGCTCTAGATGAGGTCGAGACTAAACGCCTGGATTCGACATGAAGCCGTCCCCACGTTTGTTGGCAATTGAAGAATACTGGCTAATGATTCATGGTGTGCAGGCAAGGAGCTCAGGGTACATATGATACGGCTTCCAAGACCGCGTTGTGGAATGAATTCGATTCCGATAATAAGGATGATGCTATCATGAAAATCCTTGAGAAGGGCACAGTCCAAAACATGGAAGTGAGTTGGCCCTATTAGAAACTTTTTGCACCATAGTTGCAGATTACTGACTAAGTTATCTTCTATCTAATAGATGCCCGGTCGCCAGGGTGTCACGAACGAATCCAATGGAGCGGGGGCCAGATAGAGGGAGGGAGAGTTTGGGCCTGCAGATCAAGCAATCTTACCACGTGCTGCCTACTCTGGATGTGGACGTAGGAATGGATGGCGAAGTGAACAAAACGAAGTAAATTGGCGGTGGATGTTTTTGATTGAGTGACGGATGCGTCAGTCTGAGCCTTGGGCCTGAGATGCGGCCATGTTGGTCATCACCATGCGGCCTGTTGACTTGTCGCTATAGCGTTCGCTCTTCTTACTTACAGTAAGGCCCTCTTCTATTTAGTGGAATAATCAAGCATTGCATCCCAAACTATAGTCGCGGCCCAGGGTTGCAGGTATGCAACCCTTTGGATGGATAGATCAATATTGTGATGTACCTGTATGCTGGCGCGTGTCTCCATATCTCGCGATTTCCCCGCCTTGAATGAGGCCTCCACTCCAATCTACGCTGCATATCATGACTTTGTACATGCAGTATCAACATCAGTCTTGAGGTTAATATTAGTTCCGTAGTCGATGTCTCGGACGATACATTGTGAACCACATCCTCTGAAATGGCAGTGTCTTTCCACCCTTCGGTCCCGAAGAAAGACCCCTCTCTCTTCCCCTCTCGGTGACTTTGTCTTTTACCTCCCAATTGGGTCGTCACAGTAAAAAAAATTAAGCGCTGCAAGTCTAATGATGCATGCAGCCGTGCCGCTCAATGAGGACAAAGAAACGCGCCACAGAGCGGCAGTGTGCCGTTCCGCATTTTCAAGTCGTTGGGTCAACCAACAGCGCCCGAGACATGCAAGGTCTTGCTTGGAGGGCCTCCCTTCCTCTCACCTCCCCCCATCGGGTACTTATTAATCAGGGATTGGTGCACTTTTATTTATGTGTAGGATTTGTTGGATTGATGGATTGCGGGGGGGGGAGAGATGGGCGCTTCTTTTTTTATTTTTTTGTCCAGTTGAAAATGTTGAAGGAGAATTAGGTGGGTGTGTACTGCATACGCAGGATGATTGATTACACAAAGATTGTGTGTATGTGTTCGTGGTAAACGACATGCGTAACTCCGCCCCTGGATCGCGGCATCAGCTAAATTAAGCAGCATGAGAGAAGGGGGATAGATTCATCGTCGGTTCACGCCATGACGTCGTCGATCAGATTCAAGCCTACGATGTGATTTTTTTCTTCTTCCTCTTTTTTTTTCTTTTGCTTCACGTTCTCGAAAAAGTGGCTAGTAACCAGAAACTTGGACAAAACCGCCGTCAAAAACCCAAAAGGGGCTCAAGACGTCCGGTGCTTCTCATTATATGGGGAGCTCATACTACCCCGTAACTTCGCTCGTATTACACAACAGTGGTATCATGTTTGCAACTAGAAAAACAAGGGTAGATAAAGACTCTCACAAGCGGTCAAAATCCTTCCCGAAACGCTCATCATCCCGAAGAAAAAAAAACCTCCACTGTGTCAATGGACAGACCGCCATAGTGATCAGTGCCACCGTAGTCACGGCTCCTCCCAGCCATCCCTTCAACTCCCTACCCCTAAAACCTGGGGATTTACAAGGGGTATATGAACAGGGGCAAATGCAATCCCATGCCCACGCTCTTTGAAAAGACCCAAGGGCCAGATAATCAGACTAGAAGAAATTTTATGCTGAAAAAAAAAATGCAAACAAGAATTCGCTAACGCTTCAATGCTGGGAATACAGGAGATTAAGATAATGACAAGAAACAGTTGGATAGAGCAGTTCGTTTGAAATCTCTTTGCAAAGACCCAACACGATAGCTCGTCTGATTCGAGATGTGTATATACACTGTCTGAATGCCTCCAGGGGGTTGCGAACAACATCGGGGGATCGGCATTTCAAACTCTTGTGGTGTTCTTCATCATTCGTTGGGGAAGAGTCCATGGTTTTTCACAGATGATCTCGCCCTCACTATACGCCCAAAAATAGACGCCCATCCCGATCATGTAGTAAATTGCTGGGTTGGTGGCTTGGTACATGAGAATGCAGGTAAGAATCGTCATCGGTAGGAAGGCCAGTCGAAATTCGATGGACCTGTGAATGCTGGTTCCTGCAAGAAATGGCAATGGCCATTCGAGACCAAACATGACGATGCCGAAGATGAGATTGATGATCTGCAATACAGGCACGGGTTTGACTGCGCCGTCTAGTGTATGTGTGAGGAAGTCCCAGAAGATCTTGGGCCAGAAGAATCCTTCAACTGCCGCAGCAACTTGATCTATGAGTTGTGTTAGTCCCATCATTCATGTACCATGGTGAGATACACTTACAGGTAGCGGCAGTGAGCATGATAAGGCGCGCCAAGTGGTTCTTGATGAGTCTGCCCATATTTGCGATATAAAAGATGAAATCCCAGTTTCCTTTTTGATGATTTCTTTTTAGTACTCCTTTGAGTTTTTGTCCGTTTCTTGCTTTCCTTGCGGGTAGCCTCTGAAACAGTCACAGTCCTGTATTCCTTGTTCGTCTAATTCCCAGTTGTAGATGGACCAATGCAGCACATAAATCGTCGTAAATAAGTAGTACAGGTAGGCTCTATCAAAGATGCCTCCGGAAAGAAAGACAGGTAACCAGACCTGTCAAGAAGAAGAAGAAAATACGGACAGTGATGCCGATTAGGAGTGAAGTAAAAGAATGGCCAATGATGAAGGGGGCCAAGAGAGAGCGGACTTTGGAGGGCGGTAGTCGAATCTATATTGGAGGTGCTGCCGGCTTGACGGTCAACCCGCCGGGCGGCTGGTTTCGTCTTCGTTGCCGAAGGCGATGGGTTGGAGTCCGTGTGTTAGGTTTGGCTGTTGCGATAAGATGATGTATCTGCCTCAGCCTTGATCGTGCGGGTGTATGTGCTGGCTTCGAATTTCGAGTCTGAATTAAGTTGGCAGCAGGCATCCGGGCGGCATTGACTTGTTTCCAGTGGGTCTAGTCAAAACGTTGAGTGATGTAAGAGAATAGGCGATGAGCGGATAGATCAAGATCCGTGATCTCAGCGCGGACTTGAAGCAGACTTCAAAGACTGGGTCGTTTGATATGTAGCGTTGGTGAGTTCCAGATTCCGGTGCCCAGCAGTAGAGAGTTAGGTCCGGTGTGATACTAAGAGTCGTCGTTTGCGTCGTGATAGCATAAAACGGAGAAGGGGGGGGTTTTTTTTTGAGGAGTATGTATCAGAAAAATAAGTTCGTCTAAACTCTGAAGCAGTGGTAGTAGGAGAAAATGAAGAGGGGGGAAAAGGGAGATTCATCAATGCTCAGACCTTGGCGGTAGATGTAACCCGCAGTCTTAAGAGACTGCATGGTCAAAGGTCTCGCCCATCCCGGATACGATGGGGTGAGATCAGCCAGTGTGTGGAGAGGTGCCATGGCTGGCGGGCCGGCTAAGATGGCCCTTGGATTGGAGCTACTGCCAGTGAGGGCTGGTCACACAATAGCTAGATTGCTCTTGGAGCAGGCAAGGTGTCGCACAGTGGTTCTCTGGCGGGCGAGAGCAGCAAGACCGAGTTGACAAGGACGGCATCGCAGTGTGGCTAACGGTGATTGGTGAACCCTCGGCGGTTACAGTTTTGCTGGCGGCCAATGAGCAGGCTTGCCGCTTCACCTATGCATTGTTGTCCAGGGTTGGGCCCCATCTGCCGTTGAAGACCCCTGCTGGAGGGTACCTTTGTCCTCCAGTCAACTGCGGTAGAGGAGTGATGTATCCTGGCAGTCCGATGGAGACTAGGAAAAAGGCGGTCCTTTCCAAGGTCTTGGACTTGGATGCCACCCTCGAGAGGTCTCCGCCACCAGCATAACGCCTCTGGGCTTGGTCACCACGCACGACAACTCGTCCTATGATCTTTTCCAGCCTCCCGATACCGAAGCCTGGTTGGCTAACAATTGAATTGTGTGATCTGGGTTTGGCTGGGCAGAAAATCATACTAATAGCGCCGGGTGGAAGCGAGGACAAGGGTTCATGTGGTATCGGATGCAAGCCTCGGCGGGTTTGATTCTATTTTTCAACACACACCAAGTCCACACTTGCAGCTCGTAGCAGCGATTTGCAGCCATCAGCTTTTCATCGGCGAACAAACTGTTGCCGGTTATGGCCCTCCCGACCAGCAAAAGAAGATGATAACGGCGACTATTACTTGCATCCGAGTCAGCATTGTAATTTTAGAGATGCGGTAGGTAACGCAGGGTCAAGATGTTGGGTCTTTCCCTGTTTGACCCTCTTTTACTTGTGGCTTGGGTGCTCTTCTCTGACAGCGGTGCGACTGGAGATGAGACACGCACTCATTGAATTCTTTTTTTTGCAGTCTCGAAAGTCATAATGGTGAGGCAGATGAAGTTTGGTGAGGCTTGATCTCGAACTGCTTGTGTCTGGAGTGGAGCGGGGGGCGCGTTGGTGCTTTTCCTGTCAAACTACCACCAAATTACTTATCTCTGTTGTGTGTGGGTGGATACCTGGGTGGTGGTTCGTGCGCGGAGGAAACTCCCCTCCGAGCCCCTCACTCCCCTGTATGGAGTTGGTCGGGTTTTTCTAGTGACTTTGTTAGTGATTTTACAGTGGAGGTTCTCACTAACTCCACCATCCACCTACCACCCACCACCCACACCGGCGACCACCCACCCACTAGAAGCTGGTTCGAGGTTGTCACCACCGCCCTTTGGCCTCCCGCATCAATTGGTTCCGCAACCCAGCACTTTGGTTGTTGGAATTGTTCCCGCAGTTGAATTAACTTTTCTTTAATTCCATGGACCTCTTAAAGGCCAGCTTTATGCGACCTGACTTGTACATGCTGTCTCGCATATAGATGCTCTCCCCCTTGGGCTCTCATCCTCCATAAAACCCAACTTTTGACACCCTCATCAGCGTGCCAGCCTACCATGGGCTGTGGGCTGTGGGCTGTGGGAAAAAACACCACATTCATCATCGTCATCAAGGACTTTCAACTATCGGTATGCGTTATCCGAAAGTGGATCTCTATAGCAGATTCTGAGCATGACTTTGCTCTCTCATTTGCAGACTAATATCCCAGCCAGCTGGCTTACACCGCACCTTGAAAGAAGAGAACCACAGCTTGGCGTTCAACTTCATATTGAATTGCATAGGTTGGGCGGGGTTCCGGCCCAAAGTGAGGATCCGTCATAAGCAAATAACGCCCTCAATTCGGAGCAAAGAGCGCTGAAGTCGATAGTCCGTCGGAACAAGATTCTCTTTCGCATCGTCACGGTCACCAGGGATCATCAACAATTGCCATCTTCAGCCTCAGGGCGGCTCGACATGGTGCATGATTGGCCATCTCCCCGCTCTCCATTTACCAAACGAACCAATTACCGCTCTCATCACATCTGATTCGTCCCCTCCCAGTGACAGTTAGGTCCGTGCCATTTGCACTTCACATGGTGTCTGCCTTCGACGCCATGGCTTCGAGAAGGAGAGGTTATACCTATTGTGTCACCAATAATGTGGAAAATTTCCTCTTTATTCAACGAACCAACAAATATCGCAAACTGCCATGTGAGTATGTCTCATCGAGTGAGAAGCAGGTGACTTGCAAGACATGCAAGTTCATCACCAACGTGCGTTCTGTTGCCTCTAACGGGTGTAAACTGGCCCACATTCCATCAATCAAGCAGATTTCACCAAGATGCATAAATCAGCTATAGTTTGACGGTCAATAAGTAGAACTTGCCTTTCAGTGTAATCTGTAAAGCGTTTTATTCCACTGGATGGCTTCTCCACTCTGCTTTTTGACCTATATCCTCTCGTCGTACCATGTGCGATGATAATCTGACATGATCTGACAAAAAAAAACCTTTCAATCAACCAGTAACATTTTTAGGACCATTAGTAAAAAATGACACCACTCGGATGCCATCGTCTCCGAGCAAATCACACAGCTGTCTCTGGCCTTGGGCGTCAAAAGTAAGTCGCGCCAGATCTCCCATGCCGGCCGATATATCCATCACCATATTGGTCGACCTATCCCCGAGAGGTTGACCATAGACACAGTGTGATACGAGTTCTTGACCTGGTGACCGTCCCTCTTCTTGGTTGTTATTGGTAAGGTTGTTATTGCATTGTCGCCGTAACTGATCAAGAAAAGCTGGTAGCTCCGCAGAAGATCTAATCGGAATAATTGGCGTCCCAGCCATGTTTTTCAGCATCCTGGATCCCCGTCAGCATCAACCAAATTTACTAAATGAGCTGCACGCTCACTCCATTTGCAACTTGACAAAAGGGGTTAGATCTCCGTCCCCTGCAAGTAAAAGTATGATAGCCATGTTTCTTCCACCATCAAGTAAAGAGAGCCTTTCGATTCTGTCCCTTACTTCAGTGGTGTCTATCTCGACTGAGGAAAGAAGAATAGCCTTGAATAGGGTACTCTGGCCAGCCCTAGAGGCATTCTGAAAGGCGATATCATGTGTTCCTAGATGAGTTTCTAATAGATGCTTAGTCGGTGTATCGAGTGAAGTGGGCATTTATATAGCCTACCTTTCCAACCTGGAAGGGCTGCCTTGGATAGAGATGGGACGACGTGTGCCCAATCCTTTCTCTTCCTGAGAGAAGAACAGAACATGGAGGGCGACTGGTGTTGTGGTGCCTGGAGGTCGTATCAAGATGTGAAATCACCATACCAAAAGGACATCGCAGATTTTGGCGAGGTTTAGTATGCGAATGAGATTTCGCATTTATAATGGAAGGAGCAATCGTATCCCTCACACTACCATTCGGCCCCCCCTACTCTATGCGATTTGAATGTCAGTGATAACTTGCACATCTTCATCCAAACCTGTACTTCGAATCTATCTTGATAGGAGAAAGGGAATCTATCATCTGATTTTAAAAGTGTTTTCATTCTGCTATTTAGGTTCAGTATGACTTTTATTCTATCCAATCCGTTAATCTTGAAAATCCCACCCATCCTACTGGCTTCTCAAAAAAAAAAATTTTAAAAAAAAAGTCTACATTATCATAGAGGATTATTGTGATATCGCTGTTAAAAAATATCTTGCTGTTTGTCCCTCGCCATCATTCCCCATGATATGGTTATTTGTTAGTTAGAATAAATCCAAACCACTATCTTGTTCCTTACTGCCTAGCACGTGGTGTGGTTCGACAGTCTGGTAAGCTTGGCGACCAACAACCTTGAGTTAAACTCCCAATTTTTAAACATGACGGTCGCCTAGTTCGTTCATCGTTAGCTATAGTTATAATATACAGGAGGTCATCAGAGACTGCACTCGCCTTGTCGATAATGAGTCGAGATCGTTAGGTGATGGGTCCATATCTTGTTCAAATCTCGGGCGTCTCTCCGAACTCGATGAAGTAAGAAGATTTGGCTTGATCACGAATCCTCTTATTGAGTGATTGGACTGATTTAATGTACTCTGAATATCGGGAGGAAAAAGATGCACATGATATAGTGATTGTGGTGAAAAAATCGATCGGTACTATAATGAGTTGGGATTCAAAGGAATCTCTGTCACCCCTACAATGACGCCGGCATACCAGTTCGAGATAACATTTAATCACAAATACCCTCCCCATCTATTTTGAAATGGCTTCTGAGATGAAGCGTAGCAAGACAGATGACGTGTCTACCGTCATGTGCTCTGCAATGTCGGAAGTAATGGTTGCTTTGTCTTGGGGTCTTTCAGCGCCCTTAAAGCCTCTTCAAGAGAGTCGAATCGTTTCCGTTGTCTATCCTCCGCCTCTGCTAGCTCATCCTCTCTCTTCTGAAGCTCCTCAAACCTTCTATTAAGCTCGTCTATGCGTTCCTTGTTGGAGTCAGGTTTCTGCGACGATTTCCAGTATTCGTAAACGATCAAAGCGCCAGCCACACCGAGAATGAAGGTATCGCCAGCAACATCAGCAAAAAGATCGACTGCTTTGGCCTCAGGCAGTGGGCGGAATTTTCGCTTCCACACACTGACTGGCTTGGGTTGAGTTGTTGAGCCGTCTTTACTTTTGGCTTTAGCCTCATCGTCACGTTTGGTCTGCTCTTGCGTCTTAACCGTCGGAGCTTCAGCCTTTTCTCTTGCCCTTCTTTCTGCCTCGGGGTCTCGTAAAAGAGTGACTTGTAGCCTCATGTTCAGTTGGTGGATGGCCTGGCCATATCTTGCGGCTAGAGCTCGGAATCGAGGATGGTCGTGCGCCTGCAATTTGATGCGGTTCTGGATAATGCGGAATTAGCAGTGTACTTGGAATAAGGAACAGGAGATATTACATACCGCGCCATATTTGGAAACGTGCCGCACGAAGAGAGCGGCAAGCTTGAACAGAGGGAGGGGCACCATAACGCTGGTCGCGGGGAGGGCTCCGTGGTGGGGAGAATCGCCGTCTTGTTCTGCAAGGATGTTGATCAATTCGATATCCCGCTTGTCGATTTGGTTTCACGTCGCAAATAGGCGCGATCTAGAGTGATGTTGTGCATGGCATTTTCCACAACTGCGAATATTGGTTCTCTGGTCGGGCGCCGATTTGATATCGATAAATGACCCTCATTTCGGCGGATCTCGCGATGTTCCGGTGTCCGTTGTTGGTCTCCGCCGTTGCTTCCGGCCGATGATGTGCCTGAATATCAGTTGGGACCGAGGCCGCCGGCCTGCTGTGACTGGTTCAGGGCCTCAACAGCAAGCTATAGTGATAGTTTAGTGGACAGCCATGCCCTAAACGATGGTGACTAGAGACATTTTTACAGTGGACTGCCCTTCTAGGCTCACTTATTGTGGGGAGCAATGCCTAAAGCGGTCCTCTGGCCACTCATATCCCCTCAACTTGTACCCATTGTAGCGGTGTGACCCGCGTGGACAATAGCGTTGCCAACAGCAACGGCAGCAGCACCACAAGTACACAAACCAAAAGTGCCAACGGCAACGCCTGCTCTATGCCCCATGAAGCTCCATCCAAGTCACGCATCGCTGACTTCAAACTCTTTCCGCACCACCAAACCTCCTCTTCGGCCGGGTAGCCGTTTCGCATCCATCCAGCATTTCTTAATGTCTTTATCAGCCTGAGGGCTATTGAGGCTATTATAACATTACAGCAAGTGTTGCTGTTTTTTTTCTTCTGCCCAAACTCGGATGCCGTATCTGAAGGATCTGTACGTGTTTTCTCTCGTTTTTTTACATCAACATTGGCACTGTTTTCAGATTCTCCTCACCAGCATCCTCTTATCGTACTGCTTACTGCATACTCATTACACCAAAGAGGGAGAGATAGAGAAAGAGAGAGAAAAAGCAATTTACGTTATCATATCACCGGTCTTCTAACTACAACCTTGATAGACTCATCATATCGAACTCGAAAGGTAGCTGCTCATCATCGCAGCTTACCTCGTCCTCCACAATCACATCAATCTGCCCGACTTCGCATTACTGTTGGCTTCTCGAACGCAATGGCACACAGATTAGCGACCAGAGGCGCCGTCGATTTGGAGGCTTTGTCCCCTAGGGATGTCAATGCCCAGCGAGTTCCCAAGGCAACAGAGGTGAAGACCAAGACGGCGGCTCAGTTGAAGGCCGTCAAGGACAAGGAGCATCCGCCGCCCCCTCCCCCAGAAATTAGTGAGCCGCGAAGCTCTGATCGCCCCGATGGCGCTGTCTATCAGATTGGCAAACTGCTAGGCAAGGGGGGGTTCGCTATTTGCTATAGTGGTGTGTTGCAGTCAACAGGCAGAAAGTATGCTCTCAAGATCGTCAAGAGTTCAATGCCTTCCAAGATGGAACAAAAAGTCAGTAACAAGGTTATAGTCGCATTGGATCATACTCACAATAGTATCAGTTTCAAACCGAGCTTCAGATTCACTCCAAGATGAGGCAAAAGAATATTGTTCAGTTCCTGAGGGCATTTTCGTTTGATAACTGCACTTACCTTGTTCTCGAGTTATGCCCCAACGGATCTCTGATGGATATGGTCAAACGTCGAAAAGGTCTAACAGAGCCTGAAGTCCGTTTCTACTCCGTCCAAATTGCCGGCGCTATCAAGTACATGCATGACAAGGGGATCATCCACCGAGATTTGAAAATGGGCAACATCTTCCTGGATTCTCGCATGAACGCCAAGATTGGAGATTTTGGCCTTGCTGCCTTGTTGGTGACTGGTAGGGACATGCAGACAATGCGTCGAACAACCCTGTGTGGCACTCCGAATTACATTGCTCCTGAAATCTTGGAAAAGGGAAAGAAAGGCCATGACCACATGGTTGACATTTGGAGTTTGGGCATCATCATGTTTGCCATGTTCACTTCAAAACCCCCATTTCAATCTTCGACTACGGATGAGATTTATCGACGTGCCCGAGAGCGAGACTACGAGTGGCCAAACCCCGAAACCTCCCAGAAATACGTTAGCCAAGAGGCTAAGGACCTGGTGGCCAGCATGCTTGAGGATGCGGATCAGCGTCCAGATCCAGATATGATTGTTCAACATCCCTTCTTCGCCTCGGGTTACATGCCTGCAAATGCTGAAATCACTTCTCGTAACCGCGAAGTACCTCCTGAAGGACAAGAATTCTATGCAACTCAAATAAGCACATCGCTTCAGGCACAGTCTTATAGAAATCTCAAGGAGCTCTGCCTGGAGTGCGGTGTTGGTCCATGGAGCACTGACAAAGTCGCTCACTCACAGATTTGGAAAGAGATGGCTGCTGAAGAAAAGGCTGGATTGACGCCTTTAATCCCATTAGCAGACAATATCGTCTACAGGCCGTTTGATGATTGGGTCAGGGAGCGACAGCAAAGTCGCGCAAAGCATGCATCTGCAGTTGCATCGCGCCCTGTCGACAACTCCGAGGACCCCTTGTCCTCACAAAAGGCACCAACTGGCCTTCTCAGACAACCACCCCAAAGCTTTGCGGCTCAGCAACGCGCCCAGAGCAGACCGATTACTGTTTCTATTCCCTCAAGGCCAAAGCCTACCACCGAGTCAGCTTCATCAACTTCTCAGAGCACCCGAGTTCGAACTCTTCAAGACTCCAGTCGTGATGTAACGAAAGAGGTCTCTGAATCGTCTTCTAGAACTGCGCGTACATCATCCAGAACCCAACTTCCGGGTACCCGATCAGCACCAAATATCCAAGTAGCAGAGAGAGCGGCAACCATGTCTTCAGCTCTAACAACCTCACACAAAAGACAAAACTCAGAGTCAATCCGCCCGGCTACACTATTCAGTCCATCAGAGCAGCCTGCGGATGTGTCAGGGACAAAACCAGATGATATTCTCGAGCGGTTATGCCGACTTCAAGCGGAATTAGAGAGGGCCCTGAATTCTCGTACCATGGCTATCATCTCTTCAAAGACAATTGCACCACCCCATCCTCATATCGTAGTCAAATGGGTTGACTATACCAACAAGTTCGGCCTAGGATATATCCTGAATGACGGTAGCGTGGGTTGCATCTTGCGTGACATTCCCACTACAGAGGGCAGCAAAACGGCCTTGTTGCCTCCAGCTGGTGTATTCATCCGCAACGCAGAGAAGCATATCCTCCGACGACAAGATGACTCTTACGTAGATAGACATCAGCCAATCCCAATGACTGAGTCGATCAAATTCTTTGAAAACAACGGCGAATCTGGTTTGTCGGAAGTATTAGTCTCTCCTGAACAATTCCGAGTTTCTATGAATGAGGATGGTACAGCCGGCAAGATGAACCCCGGAAAGGACATCTACCAGCACCGGAAGAGAGAGAGAATTATCTTGTGGAAAAAGTTTGCCAATTACATGATTGCGTACGGCAGAGATGAAGCTACTGAAGAAACAGAGGTAGAAGGAGCCTTGTCTCCTGGGGAAAAGGGAACTCCAGCTGAACTTGTGACGTTCTATCAACGATTTGGAGATGTTGGCTGCTGGGTATTCTGTGACGGACATCTTCAGGTAAGAATATTCCTAATACTTTAATTTCAGTCATGGTATACTAACAATAGTCTGAAGTTCAACTTTCCTGATCACACCAAGATTGTTCTTGACGCAACTGGAACCTGGTGTCATTTCTGGCATCTTCCACAGGAGGCAGCAGAGAGACTAGCCAACACGGGTAGCATAGGAGCGACTGCATTGGATGACCGTGCGACTCTATCATATCCTCTACAAACTCTACTAAACTTCCAAGCCAAGACTCCGTCTACCCGCGCTACACGTACTGCCACTACCGCAAGGAGGCGGCCTGAAATTGATGCCGAATTGCAAGGTATCCCGGCTGCCAATGACTTCCGCCGAAAGATAGAGTTCATCAAGAATGTGGTCAAGGAGTGGGTGGCAAATGAAGGTCTTGGAAATAGTTCCATGAGCAGGGAGTCACGTCTGCGATGGACTGGTTTCCGTGAGACAATCAGCACGACCTCTCCCCAGAAACATGTCTGGGTCACCATTGGAGCTCGATGGGGCGACCAACGGATATCCACATACGTCGACCCTCTTAAGCCATGGGAGCTTGGTGAGGAGGTAGAAAACTCAAGGAAGTAAATAATCTTTGCATGATGGCATTACGGTTGTTGTTTCTTTAGCGAAGGCGTATACACAGGCTTGGTGGTTTTCTTCTCTCTATATTTTCCCCCTTTTCTTGCGCCGACATAGAGGCGACATTGATGAGTAAATGATGCAGTCATGTAACCCCCAGATGGCTTCACTACCTGTTTGTCTTGTACTTGTGTTCATTTTCATTCTCGAGGCGGTAATCGGCTGGTCTGGTGTTCATGGCGTCGACGGACTTGGGCTATGTGTGGAGGATGTTGTTTTTTGAACAGGGCGTTTGGACTCTTTGAGACAGAAGAGCGATTTTCGTTAATGAATGACTGAATTTACTCAATACCCATTTTGCATAGGAATTACCTGAATACATCGTGTGACATGCGTACGTCTTTGCAAATAACAACACAGAATCAGAGTTGACTGATCTTCTCATAGCTCCAGGTCATGAAACATGATATTCTACTTCACGCTCAGGGGATATATGCCTTATGTCTCTCATCCATAACAGTTATTTATTAACGCTTCGAGCTCGGATATAATAGGCGTCGTTAATCCTTAGAAAAAAGCCCAATCAGAAGCTATATACAAAACCAACAAACTATTACTGAAACCGACGCCATTCCGAAATGCTCCATCAACGTTCTATACAAGTGACAGTGGTCTTCTTGTTCAAGAATGTCTCACTCTCTCTTTCTCTCCCCTTGAATCAGAATGAGAAACAATGCGCGACTAAAATCGAAACAGCGAAGGCAACAAGCCCAATCATACCACGCGTCTTATTTTGCGTTATTTGCCAACATCCCATTATTCACATATATCACGCTTCCAAATCCGTTGAGGCAGCGTAACCCAGTCAAACACCAGTGCGATCAAGCATCCGAATAGTACTCCTCGGCGGGTGGCACCATCCAGTTGCCATTGCCACCTCCCGAAACATTCTCTCTCGAGCCCCAGTAAGTGCTCTTGGCACGCTTGTCCCGTTCAAACTCAGCCCATCTCTTCATAGTAATCTTGCTGCTGTCAAACTCGCCCTTCTGCTCATCGCCATGACCCTTGGAATCATCACCGGCAGTCTTTCGGGTTTCACCCCAAGAGAAGTCGTCGAATTTCCAGAAGGCATACGCAGGAAGAACGAAATTCCAGATGGGCAAGGAAAGAAGATAAATGAACATCCAAACGACGTATGACCAGGAGTGAGCAGTAACAATAATCAAGACGCCAGGAAGACCCAGAATAAGACCCAAAAGTACAAGTGGAATAATTTGAGGTGGTTGATGAATGATAGATGTGATAACTGTACACATAGTTAGCAGCATGCTCAGGCGAGTTGTTAGACGCAGAGTACTACTTACCGACGTAGAAAGTAAACGCAATAGCAGCGGGAAGAACCAGTGTACCAATAAGTTCAACGAAGACGATAAACTGCATACTGAAGCAGAAAGTACCACATAGATCACGGACAAGGACAAGTTCCATCAGGTTGTGAATGGTCGAGTTGATCCAACGACGACGCTGGGAGAGCAAAACCATGAAGCTGTCTGGGACAGTGGTCTTGCAAACGGCTTGAGGAACGAATACTTGCTTTCGCTTGGGAAAAGTTCGCAGCATGAGGGTTGTTAGATAACGATCCTCGCCAAGGAGATACAGATTCTTCTCATGGAGAGTCTCAACGACGTTTTCAGAGTAGTGCTCAACAACATCGGGGTTAGCCAGGATAGGGACCCAATAGTTCTGACCTCCCTTTGGTGCCTTGATACGGTACATGCAGAAACATCCGGGCAAGCAGGTGACACCACCAAAGACAGATTCAAACGACTTGGCCAGATGATGAGAAATGAAGTACTCAAAGACTTGAATGGCAGAAACCCAGCTGTCACGCTTGTTGGCGATCTTGGTCTCACCGCAGAGACCCATGATATCGGGATCCTTGACCATGGCAGAAACCATGTGGGTAAGACTGTCGGGGAAAACTTTGGTATCAGCGTCGACCATGAGCACTATCTCATAGTAGTCAGGAGAAATGCCGGTAACCTTCCACAATCCGTTAAACATCTCATACTCGAGCTCGGTCATTCGCTCATCAAACATAACTTTTTGGAGGAATGACATGAGAATGATCTGACTGTCTCGCTTGCCTCGGTTTCCAGGCTTGCCCGACTTCTCTTCGCTGGGGGTACCACATTTGACAATAGTGATCATAGGAACACGCTGCTGTCGATCCGTAGGAATGCGAGACTTGGTGCCATAATCGTAGAATCCACAGTAAACCTTTGCCATATTGTGTCGCTTTGAGCCACTGGCCACAGCGACGTAGGAGAAGGGCTTGACGAGCTCAGGTGGGATAGAGTGATCCTTCATCATGCCCAAGCAGACGTCCGGAGTTGATACGGCTTCGCCCTTGCCCTTGATAATACCGTCGCAAATAACAACAATAACCTTGTGGCTGTTGGGGTAGTCCGTCGTAGCGATAGAATCCAGAGTAGTCCGAATACCCTCAGCTCCTTCAGAATATGCCGTTACCAAGCACATCGTATGGGCAAGGGGAAATCCAAAGGGCATCCAGTCAGATGGGGGTTGGGGCACAACAGCATCGTGAATGAAACCAGCTGGTCCAGGACCATCGGATGTGGGACCGCTTCCATAAGGATCAGAACGAAGGAAGCTCGCACGGCTGTCGTTGCCCTGCTTATAGATAGAACCATGAGGCATCAGAGAAGTAGAAGCGCCTTGGCTTGCCATGGTTGTGGGAACACGACGCGAGGCAGATCCTCGATCCGGTCCATACATGCCCGAAAATCGAGATGTGGTTGGAAGGAAGGAAGAGCCACGCTTGCTTGATCTCTCAGAAGTTGGGACAGTACTGCCATCACCAGGGAGTCTGGGTGGAGCACGGTAGATATCCTCGGACCAGTCCTCGATCTGACGATTTCGCTTTCTGCGATCAGAGCTCTGTGAAGTTTTCTCAGCAGCATAATGACGGCTGATAAACCATTGGAAGACAAGAGCCAGTGTGAAACGAGCTACAACAACAGACAAAATCAAGACCAGCGCGCAATACAGAACAACCTTGGACGCAATGCAGCCGACAGTTTCGGTATCAACGGAGCCGACCTTGATAATCTCCTGGAAGCACTGTGCCATCTTCTTGTCTGCCTTGGACTGGAACATGCGAGTAATATCACGACCACGAATTGCTTGGTTGATATCGGAGTCCGGATCCCTGATTTCCTTCCAGCGCTCGGGGATTACGACCTCGCTCTCATTGAACCAATTCAAGAGATTCAAGTCCAAAACACTACCAGAATAAGCGACCAGATTGCGGGAGCTGTTCTTGATGTCATCCCAAGTGAAATAAACATCGGCTGTACCATGCAAACCAACGTAGAAAGCGTTTCGGGCATTCTCAGTGGTATGGCACGCGTAGCCCAGGTAGTAGGGATTAGTAGTGTTTGGATCAGAAGAACCATCCTGGTGGAAGGTTGTGCAGGGAAAATACCAAGCCAGATCACCGTCATCATTGGTTGGAACATCGGAATCGTCAGCCGCAGTAATCAAGCCCTTGCAGTGACCGTTGACGTTCTGGAAGAGAAAACTGCCATCATCTCCGCTGTGCTTCTCGGGGAGATCATACAGCACATTAGCTCCGAGACCATTGCCATTCAAAGGAAGACCCTGAGCAGGTGGGTGGTGAGAACCAGACAAATCATAGGCGACTCCATGGAAAATCATATAACCGCCAGTAACTTCGTTAACGCGTAGTCTGAGAGGTGGAGAGCTGCAAACGGCCGCAGTGAAACCAAATGTCAGGAAACCGACAATTGCCATGATACAGAGGATGATACTGATCAAACCCATCTTTTCTCTCCAAGCTCGCCGCTGGGCCCTTGTAGGCCAGCCGCAGCATTTTAGAATAAAATCAGGGCACCAGAAAGTGACAATGGCGCAGTAGACGTTCCAAAAACTAGGGGGTCGAATCGCATCTTCGACAGTCTTGTTCTTTCGCTTTGAATTTCGTCGACCGTCCTTTGTGATTTTGCCCGATGTTCGGCGCGTTTGGGTCTTGACCGTAGCCGTCTTCTTCTCTTGCTCGGTGCTCGTAGTTCGGCTCCGTGTCGTGCGAGGAGGCGAGTTCGTGGAAACCGTGGCATCTTCATTGCCAAAGGAGCCGCCAGATCGATCAGTGGACGTTGTGACATTCTCGAGCAACGGATCGTTGCCTGTAGACGAGGGCAAGACATTCATGTTCGCGGCATGGCGGTGGTAATGGTAATTCCGGTGGTCTTTATCGATTCGGTTTCTCTCAGGTCTGATGAGACTCCTCTTACGACCAAATGGATCGGGGGTGGTCCTAGATTGAGGCGGTGGTGAGGTCGGAGACAGAGGCATGTTCTCTGTATTCGTATTAGGGTTGGATATTGTCTCTGCGTACGAAGAGACGGATTTCCCACGTTGATGCTGTCCAGCGGGCAGAGTAGATTCGTAGACATTGGCCTCAATGTCTACTGGGCGCGTTCGCCTTGATGGCGAGTTTCGGTAGCTACTTCGCCGGTCATAGCCGGGATTGGCCCCAGGCCTCTCGGGGAGAGACATGGTCTAGAAAGATATATGTTAGTGACACTGATTTAGAGTTTTGTGGAGAGGCAGAAGGATGTTGGATGGTGTTGAAGCGCATGCTCCATGCGTTGAGCCAAATGCAAGGCAATTCAAGGCAAGGGGGTTCAGTTGAAGTGCAGCGGTTAATTACCATCACCACTCTGCAGACCAACAAAGTGCAGTGGATGAATCAGAGGATATTGTTTACATGAAATGGACTGGATACTCACTGGCTGCAATGTTGTCTGCACTGCACACGCAGCACCTTGAACGTTGACAACAAACGCTTGTTATGGATTGGCAGAAGGATGGGTTGTTTGGGAGACAACCGCTGAAGTTGGCCAAACAGAGGGCACAGCCTCCGGAGAGTGGAGAAAATAACGTGCCACCACACCAACAACCGCTAACGCAGGCTTACGCTTCTGGCTAATTATAACGACTGGCTAGATTGCAGGTGCTCTTTTTTTTCCCGTTCGGCGCGCGCGCAAAAAAGAGGATGCCGCAGGTGATGTGGAAAAATCTCGATCGATCGATGGAGAGAGAGAGAGAATAAAAAAGGTGTTTCGTCGATTTCGGATACTAAATGATTGTCGTTCGCAATTGATAGAGTTCCCTGGCACACAAGACAAGCGAGGGACAGCACTGGACAACGAGCGACACGACCCGGACGGAACCGTTTCGGATGACCAAGGAATTTGGGTCGGGGGAAAAGGGAGGCGATGCAACAGCGTCTCTCTAGGAGAGTGAAACTGAGCGACAGGAGATGGAATTAAGAAAAAAAACGGGTATGGGTTATGAATAACCCGGCCCAAGACTGAGGAAAGAAGCAAAAAAACCGAAGAAGTCACAGCAGCAGGGAAATAATAACGAGAGACAATGACGCTGTCCAAAGACCTCTTCCCCAGTTTGCCCGCGAGAGAAACTGGTTGGTAGGGGGGAGAGAGAGGGAATCGTCGGCAAGGAGAAGAACGAGGGAAAGAGACGGGAGAGAGGAATACTGGATGATGAGAGAGAGCCAAGGAGATTGGGTGCTGTACTGTGCATATACAGTACGCCGCCATGCGTTCACGGGTACCTATTCCTTTCCGCTGCTTCAGTGGGATAAAGCTTGCTTTGGGCGGGCCCGAGCCCGGTTTATGGGGACCAACTCAGGCGGGCATGCAACGTCTGGGGGGGGCAGATGACCTACAGGACTCCTGCTCCTGCTCCTTCTCTCTGCATGTTGCCACCAAGGCAGAACAAAGTACACAGTGTCAGTCATTTGCGCTATTCAAACTGTGCTCCTCCCAACACATTATCAGCGCCTCTGCATCTCAGCGTCTCAGCGTCTCGAAAAATCTCCCAGATTGTTCGGAGAAGAGCACTGTTTCATTGGCTGGCTATTTCCGTATTGGCTCCCGCTTCTGGCTCCTTTCTCTGGCGCAGGTACACGAGATTTCCGGTACAGTCCCATTCATCCCCCAGGATGCACTGTGTTTTGCTCAGTGTGGAGACGCTATCGAAATTGCCTGTTGTCCCGTCGACATGCCTGCAGCTTCTTCCTACTTGTACGGCTCAAGAGTAATATTGATGTGCGACAAGACGCTGATCTCTTGAAATTTGACTGGCCGCGGGTGAGGGTCTGAAGCAACTCGGCCAAAAAAAAGATGGGCAAGTTTTGGAGGATTTCCGTTTCTTTTCTTTTTTTTTACTTGGTTAACCAATCATTCAGCGTCTACACAAGATGTTACAGCTACAGATAGCAAAGCCCACATGTGTAAGTTCTGTTTCATTCCACATGTTTGATGCGAATAAATGTATGTATGTATTTCTGTCCTTTAGCAAGAAACAGGAAGAGGAAGTGGTTGGAAGTGGTTGGAAGTGCATTCGCAGCCTCCTGTTCAAATGAACATCATGCCTCCTGTGCATATGCCGCGTGCTTTGACCATTGCTTTTTTACAGAGCGTGGCCAATGAACGAACAGCTATAAATTATACTGCAACTCTCAGAATTGCACATCACAATTGTATGCTACATACGAAGTGCTAATGTTCATCAGTGCAACATCAGAACCGGTGTAACTCTAACTAACCCATTCAACAAATGCGTCTAGTAAACACATCGTCCCAAGCGTCCGGATCTCTGATTTAATCTGGCATTCTCCGCTGCGATATGCTTCCATCCGAAAGCACGGAGTATTTAAGCTTGTGTTTGAACAACGTCGGTTCATGGCATATCATCCAACAATTCGGATCAGAGCCAGGGGATTCTCAGACACGTTCCTACCGTCAACTAATGCATGGCGTTGCTGAACCAGTCCCTCTTTTTTTTCTTTTCTTCTTTTACCCGCAGGCTCAAACGCTGGGCTGACGCCCTTTGCTTCTTGGCTCCAATAATGAACTCAACCGTCTCACGGGAATCGAGATGGAGGCACGGAATGGTAGTCCGTTTAGGGAGTTTTTCAAGGCTTAAATTCTTACCGTTCAGTCATCCAGAGCCCCCTGGGCGTCAAAAAGAAAGAAAGAGGAAATGTTAGAAGCCGGTGTCTTTTTATGAAACATGCAGAACTGTTACCTCCGATGTAGCGTCTTCACTGTCCCACCAGTTTACTGTTGCTTTGACGTTTATATGTACTATCCATGCATGGCCAGTTGTCCTGGTGTGCCGATAGGTGGTTCTGAATATGCCGAATAAAGATGCTCTGTACGTCCAGTTCGCAACAGAGGCACAGGTTCGTGATTCGAAAGCTTCTGTATAGGACGCTCCACGTGGTGGAGTTCTTCGGCAGAGTTTTTACTTCACCGCCATGATTCAACAAGAACATTGATCTGAAGGGTCTGGTGCATATGCAATGCATCGTGATACCTGCATTGCAACGGAGGGCTGGGATCAAGAATGTTGGTATTTCCATTCTGGGCAATGGAGTCGTTGATAAAGCCGCCCGGGTGCAAGTACTGCATGTATAGGGTAGTATGTAGTGATTATTAACATTTGTATATCAATCAAATTATCTACGATTGCGCATAAAAAATACATCATTGATAGATACGAGCGACTCTTTATTCTTCCTAATATTGGCTATAATATTATATATTTATTAATAACCCAGAGTACTTACGTATGGACTCGATCAGGGTGTAATGTGAGGTTGTCATGATTGATATGAAGCTTTCCATGCGTCACTCAATGCTGGCCAGGTATTCAACTCATGAGTCAGTGACCTATAGGCCTGTCCGCAGCTTGGAATCCGAAACATGCAGGAGGTCAACGGAAGCACCAACCATGTAAGCATCATAACGACAAGATCTTCCACTGTCAGATCAAGAAACGACAACGCTGCTGCCAAATCCTGTGACATACCTAATTCCACCCATAGAAAAGGTGATCCCGCCCAGCCTCAGGAGCACTACGAATGCCAGAAGTGTGAGACACATGACCTCACCAGCATAATCACATTTTCAAGACATGCTACGTAACATCACCGGATATTGCTTCTTCGGATTTGGATTGTTCCAGTCGTTGCTCGACAAGAAAGACACTGGAAATGCCCAAGAAACCCAAATTTGACCATGGAGCATCTGGACCCTTGAGCAGCAACGTTGGTGGCACATTGCACCAACACTAAGCCAAGCTTGAATTGGGAGGTCCATAAAATACTCAAATCCAATGACCACCTGGGTGGATGTATATGTGTGTGTATGTACGCGACTGCGTGCAAATCTGTATGTGCGAAACGCCAGCCGGATAAAGTGCCACAATCTTCTCACAGAACTACTTCAACTTGTCCTGCCTAGTTGAGAAGTTCATGAAGAGCCCGAGTCAGCCAACATGACCCGAGCAAAAGGATTCTCGTAACATAATCAAGGGAATGATATGTTTCTCGCATAGGTTGTTGCTTGTTCAAGGGTTCCGCAGATCATTACTGTAATGACGTTATTGCACATCATAATGCTGGAATCTGTTTCTGGAGAAAGGGTCACAGGCGGGACCATTGAAACGATCCACCGGCGGATACGTGATGCCGAAGCACTGGAGATGAACCATGTGCCAAGGCTTCCATCACCAAATACGAGACTAGTAGTTGGATGTTCTAGGGGCGCGCGGCAAAAGGGGTTTCCGTGTTTGGTGTGTGTGTGTGTGTGTGTCCAAGTCCACGACGGAATGAATCTACCTCCGTATGGAGTTGGGCGCTTTGCTCAGAAAATGTTCCGATAATATTTCAACATGTTTCTCGCTTCAGCTGTCAAAAGAAAATTGGCCATGCGTGGCGGCAAGGAGCCGTTATGGATCCAAGACACATCCATCCCAGTGACATACTTTGCAGTATATGGATAACGAGAATGCCTTGTTCTTCAGCTCAGGCTCTCACGTCCGCACAACATACAAGTATTGACAGCTCGGGCAAAAAGGTTGGAAAAAAAATATGTTTGTTGGCCACGTCGAAGGAGAACGTGCCCAAAGAGGGGGGTCGCTCCACCACTTCGAGGTTAGAGTTAGAGCCCTGGGTTCCCTATAATTTCTTGAGTGGAAGTCCAGCCGAAATGCAGGGTTTCGGTCTCTCAGGTGATTGGTGTGCCTTCAACGAGAAACAGATTTCACGATCTGGGCCTTGGCATCAAAATGCAGGAAATGAACCAGTCTCTGCCAGATGTAACGGCGTCATGTTAGCCCAAAAAGTCATCAACTGTACAAGGACCGTGTCAACAACGGCTACAACGGAGAAATCCAGCAGCCAATGTTTATTTGCTCTTTGAGCCCCATCTCACCCGAAAAGCATGAGCCTTGTGATGACACTCGGGGAGTACAGATTCCCGATTGCGAATCCGTCAATCCGTGCCCTCACACACCCTGCGTAGGCCAAGACTTGAGAGCGGGCCGCCTGTGCACCCAAAAAAAGCATCTTGACATGAGCATGAGAGAGGGGAAGGGGAAAAAAAAAACAATTGCAGTGAAGCCAGACGGAAGACACCAGACGAGAGGGCCGAGAGCGACACTAACGTGGCGCTCAGGCGAAGCTATGAGTTCAATTGTTTAGTTTCTGGCTGACATGTCGCCATCCGATTTCTGATTTCCGAACAATCCACAACCTCCCATCAGGGCCATGTGCCATCGATTGATTGACTGAAGTAGTGCCCGGCGTTCGGGCGACGCCCAGAAGCGGCAAGCATCCCCTGATATATAGTGTATAGTATGGTTTAGTGATGGATATATTCTTCACCTCGCCCTATCCTGTCTTGTTCTTGGCGGGCCCGCGGAGCTTGGATTGGCAATGTTTCCTAACCTTACAAGCTCCCACGGGTAACTTGTTCTGGAGGGGGATTGGAAACCTGGAAATGTGCACGGGAAGATGAGGATGGGGAACTAATGCTGCAATTACAGTCATTGTACATGCATTGCATGCCTGTCGCCATTCTTCAGCCTTTCAATTTTTTTTCTTGCTCAAGTCTCACTGGCTGCCTGTTGCATCATTTAATGGATCGAGGCACTCTTCTTCTGCCTTTCTCCACCTGTTGTGCCGCCCACGCCTTGAGGAAGAGAGAGTGATAGTGTGAGAGAGAAAAAGTAGTTGATGGATGTAGCTGCATTTGTGGCTCGCTGGACCTTTAGCAGGGCTGTAAAAGAGTGGAGAATGATGCTTTATTGATTTCGGGATGTGTTGATAGATCTCGGCTGGGAAAGGGAGGTAATACGACCTATGGAGTGCTGCTATTCATGGATATGAGATCGTCCGCTAAAGTTGTCGTTGTTGTACGAAACTCTCGTGATGGAGTGGGGAGGGGACTCGTATGCTGATATATTCAAGGTTGTATATAAGTTGGTATATTCCCTCGAATTCCTCGTATAAAACCATCATGTGTCTGAACCCACATCTATTTGTCTTTCTCTCTTCATTTTCTCCCTTTTTTTTTTTTTGCTGGCCTGGTCCCAGCCCTGACAGGAGGCTTGGCCCCAAATGTCCGGTATTCCGGATGCTTGGCAGCCACAATCGGTTGGCCACATCATTGAGTCGATTTTTTTTTTCGTTGCACAGGGTAGTGGCAGTGAGGAGTAGGTAGGGAATCCACAGCCTGTCAGTCAGACATACATGCATAGGTAGGTAGGTAGAGAGAAAAAAAAAAAGCAGGCTGCTAAAAAAAGGTGTCAGTTACAAGGTGGCGGTATGAGTTAGAGAGCATTGGCCGGCAATGACATCAATTGCATACCAATGATACTCCCTATTTCTGTAGCTTTCAATATCGAAGATCTTTGGGGGTTGAATGACGAAGTTCAAAAGCTTGCGGGCGTTTGCATCGCTGGTCGACTTTGTAAGGTCAACAAATCGGCATCAGCAAGTATGCATCTAGTACAGAACGGATGCTATCGATTCGTCTTCAACGGTGCTGGACGTTGTTGCTGCGGTCAGCTTTTTCTCCCCATGGCTTGTCCGCCGGCTGCAGGGCAAATAATGGTGAGTAATGGTGCTGCTGCTGGCGGTGCTGGTGGTGGTGGTGATTATGAAATTTACTTTGTTAGGTGAGGCGCACTGTTTATTCCCTTGGGGGGGCGTTCTTCTTGGTTTCTTTCAACATTTTCCCTCAACAAATGTTCTGCAATAGATGAGGAGCATTTCATAATTGTGAACAATTTGACGCCCTTGCTTCGTATTAATAGGAGAGAAGAGGGGAAAAAAGAAAAAGGAATGCATGATTGATATAATGGTTGAGCTTCAATGGATGAAAATGTTCATTACTTGGTATCTATTCCATCATCCATTACCTACTTATGACAAGCTGACTTAGACGAGAGCAACTGGGATGACCTTGAACCCTTTATTTTTGACACCCCCACCGCCCAGCCTCCACCGCCGCTTGTGCAAGCCCTTCCACGGAGAGAGAGCCATGGAGCGAGCGAGCGAGCTGAGTATTCAAATTGGCGCACCCCCTGGGCGTTGACACCGTAGCATGGATTCGTAGGATGGCATCCATCCATCCATTCATCCATCCATCTTACCTGTGCTCCGTACTCCCTCCGTAAATACATACTCCGCACATACTTGTAGGGGACTGGAACAGTGTGTGTAGTGCATTGCAGTGCAGTGCAGTGCGGTGCGGTGCAATAGCTAGGTATGTACATACAGTGCAGTGGTAACTTTTTTCTTAGGCGCTGGGGCTCCAAGGCCCCGTAAATGGAGTTACCAGAAGCAAGACAAACGCCCACTTCCAGTAAAGACGCAGCCGCCACCCTTCCATCTGGCACCCTTTGGCACCCCCCTCTGGCGCTCTCTGAGTAGCAGTAGTTCCAATTCGTCCATACATGCGGACTTGGGCCTAGCACGTACAGACACAAGACGCACATACATGTATCGAGTATTATGTACCGCTGGTATTAGCCAAGCTGCAGCAGTAGAGCGAGAAAAAAAAAAGAAGAGAGAGAGAGAGAGAGAGAGAGAGAGAGAGAGGTAGGTCGCAGCAAGCAGTACTCCGTAGTAGTAATAGTAGCATTATTAGTAGTAGGAGTAAGGTCCCAAGAGGTAGGCAGAGGCAGACAGACAGACAGACAAGCAGGCAGGCAGGCAAGGTAGGGCACCCTTCCTTCCACACCTTCTTCCTCACTAGTCCTGGCTGTAATAGTTCCGTCTCTCTTCTTTCTTTTCCTTTTCGTTCGTTTTCCTTTCGTTGTGCCTTTGTGTGGTGGGACTCCTCCTCATCGACAAAAAACATCGTCATCTCCCTTTCACACACACACGCACACTTTCGTCTCCCTCTCTTCCTTTCTCTCTCTCTACCCCCCCTCTCTCGCTTCATTACCCCCTCCCAAGCCAGTCTTGCCTGCTTCGAATGCTGCCGGTATAGGTCATCATTATTTGCTCGGCTTGCTCCATCCATTGCTTGTGTCTCCCTTCTCCCACATTCCACAGACAGACACAGAGAGAAACACGCACGGCCAAGCCTTCGGCCGCAGGTTTCGTCATCTCCAGCCACTGCCAGTCGCTCGTTTCTCCGCTGCGGTCACTCCGGCCTACAAACCTCCCCAGAACAGCCAAGAATACCTTTAAAGGGCCTTAATCCTGCATCTACGAGAGTTAAATCTTGAGCAACGGCCGAAGATACACCCTGCAAGCTGCGACATTGTAAAAGGCGACGTTGCACTCCAAGGGAAAAACCCGACCACAGAGCTTATTCAGCGTCAATCTCAAGTTTTTTGGGTCATAGACGGGGGGAGTACGACTCGCGGCGGCTAACTCTCCTACTCGGGCCACAATCATACACCTCATTCTTAGGTGCCAGGATATAACAACAAGTCGCTGTCATACCACCGGGCCAACACAATGGCCGCTGTCACTACTTCGCCGCCTCCGACCTCAAACTCTCCTAATCGACGAGATTCGGTCCCTATACAGAGCCTGTCGCCTGTGGCTCGCAAACCCGTCCCGTCCTCGAACTCCCCGGCGACCTCTGCTCCCAAGTTCCGGGACGTACCGGCGTCTCCTGTCCGCGCAAACTTTCAGCAAAACAAGTCGGCCCAGCCGTCAAGCGTTGACGTCGATCATGCGAAACAGGCTGCCACCACTTTTAATCCTGCAGCTGGCGCCACCACTGTGTCCGATAGAGCCGATCCCAGCGTCATGACACCACAGGATCGTCTACGAAAGCAGGATGTTTACCGAAACAGCCGCGAGTCTGATGACACGACCGGCACTTCTCAGCAACCCGCCTCTGTCAAGTCTTCTGCGACAACAAGCGCCAGCTCATTGTCTGGCATAAATGAGAACTCAGAATGCCCCCCTGATGGTGACTCTCCTGGCAGCTCAATCATTGAGGGCAATCTGCCCCGCCCACAGTCGATCCCTCAATTCCAGTACCACCAGCACTCGGACTACCCGCAACGCGTCCCTAGCCTTCCCAGCGATGGAATCCGGACTCCATCAAACCCAGATTTGGCAGACAGCACTGGAAATGTTCGGCGGCACTTGACCCCAACTTCCAACCATGTGCGAAGAAGCTCTTTGCCACGCCCGCAGTCCGCCTACTCCGCCATCTCGGAGGGACCGCGGGGACGGTCGCCCGGACTGATGCCTGGCGGCTCAACTATTCGCGAGCATTCTGTCCAATCCCGGAAGTCCCCTGACGTTCGTCCATCGTCTTACGCCGAGCTTCTCAACGTGCCATATCCTCAGCAGGCTCCGGCACCCATAACTTTGGACAATTCCCTGCTTCGAAATGCTGTCGGTAATAATGCCTCGCTGCTTAGTGCGCAGAAGACGCTTGAAATGTACCGCCAAAACGTCAAGAAGACCAATGATTTCTCCGTACAATACTCTTTTGCCGTATTCCTCATTTCCGTTGCCCAGGAGCAAGGCTTGGACTTTTCCGACCCCAAAGGTAGGAAAACAAGCCCTCAGCCAGTGCGAGACTTGGATAGCCCTGTTGTTGAGGCTTCGGTGGCCAACCCCCATGACCTGGTTCGAGAAGCCCGCGGCATCCTTCAAAAGTTAGCCGGTGGAGGTTATCCATTCGCACAATATTACCTTGCAGATGGATTTGCTTCGGGTCTCTTCAACAAGGGCAAGGAAGACTACAACTCGGCATTCCCTCTTTTTGTTCTTGCAGCAAAGCATGGCCATGCCGAGTCTGCATACCGAACAGCTCTCTGCTATGAATTCGGCTGGGGCTGCCGTAAGGATCCTGCCAAGGCGGTACAGTTCCTTCGTACGGCAGCTTCCAAAAGACACCCTGGAGCCATGACTCGTCTCGGAAAGGCATGCTTGTCCGGCGATCTGGGCGAGAAGAGATATCGAGAAGGCATTAAGTGGATGAAGCTGGCAACCGAAGCTGCCGACACGCAGTATAATGCGGCACCTTACCAACTCGGGTGCTTGTACGAAACTGGTTACGGTGATGATATTTTCCGAGATCCTAGCTATGCCGCGGAGCTCTTTACACAAGCCGCTGACTTAGGCCACCCAGAAGCCAATTTCCGCATGGGTGACGCTTATGAGCATGGCCATCTCAACTGCCCTCGAGACCCGGCCCTCAGTGTTCATTTCTATACTGGTGCTGCGGAACGCGGACACGCGGGGGCCATGATGGGGCTATGCGCTTGGTACATGGTTGGTGCTCCTCCAATGTTGGAGAAGGATGAAGAGGAAGCCTACGAGTGGGCAAATCGTTCTGCAGACCTGGGTAAGTTGATTCCTACTACGAAGTTTATGCTACAATATGACTTGCTAACTGGGCCATGATAGGTTACGTCAAGGCACAATATGCTATTGGATACTTTACAGAAATGGGCATTGGCTGTCGCCGTGATATCCTGGAAGCTAATGTCTGGTATGTGAAGGCGGCCGACGCTGGCGATGAGAGAGCCAAACAGCGACTTGCTGTTATTCAAGCTGCCGTTACCGGTCAAGGAACACCGATGGACGTCGCTCCTCCGCGAAGCGGCAAGATAACAAAGGGAGCCAAGGACGACAAGGACTGCATTATCATGTGAAGTCGTTCTACATAATCTGACAACAAACCCAACAACCGTCATATAGAAGAAGCACGACTTTGAAAGCCGTCGTACGACTAATAACAACAGCAAGCGAGTTTTGGATGTTAGAGGAGGGTATGCTTTGAGATTACTTCTTAATTTTTGGCATAGCCTTGTCATGACCCCCGATGTTGCATTTCGAGGGTCAGCATTCTCATGAGTAATGTCAAGTCTTTGTTTATTTTCTTGGAGGCATGTTTTTCTTTTTTTCTCTCTCTTCTTTCCTTTGTTAAACCGCTGGAGCCTTTAGATGGTTATTGAAGAAGATGTGGGATGGAAAATCGGAACAGGAGTTATCGCTCCATTTTCCTTATTGGACAAAAAACAAACGAGAAAGCTAGTACAGCACACGTTATTTTCTTGGCTATCACCATATTTATGAGCAAACACAGAGCTCATTTTTCTCAGGGCTCCGAGGGCGAGTGGTTAATACGGTGCCTTCTCCCCCCTTGTTATTACTTTTCGCATGCGCCAGGCGGTGGAATATTTGGATGGACCGAAGAAATATCTTTTTCTCTCTCTTAAACTTCCTCCCATGCTTACAATGGCGTTTTTGGAGTTGGCATTGTGTATAAGCCGGGATATAGCTTAGCTGAGAGTAGTAATAACCTGCCAAGAGCAGGTGAATATCTCTGAGGATGTCTGGACTTGGTTTGCCTGTTGGTAGTTTAGTGATGTTTTCAGCGCCTTGTCTTCCTGTGGCTCCAGCAGATGGCATGCTGAAAATGTAGAATGGTCTTAATTCATGGAAAACAGAGTGGTTCTGACAAATTTAATACTACATTATTTCCATATCATGATCTACTGAGCTGGCGTCTTGATCCGTGGAGGCTTTATGTTTTGGTCAAGCTGATTCTGACCCAGTTCCGAGTGAAGCCACTAATTCCAACTGTAGGTATTATACTTTGAGAGTAGAGTATGGGAGATGACTTGATCAACATTCGAGTGTGTCAGACCTGATATCATCATTTTCTCATTTGTCTTCGAGGTTGGTCCATGTGTTTTAGCACCCGGTGTGGGTTTAGCTGGCTGCTCATCTCAAGTCAAATACGTACGCACTAGGAGAGTGTCCGGCTAGAGATGTCATTATCACAGTAGTCGCAGATTTGGTCGGTGAACCCCTTATTCAGGGATGCTTCTACGTCACCACATCGGCCGAAAATGAGAATAAAAACAACAGATGGGACAACAAAATCCCATCTTGGGGGGAGCAAATGGCACATCCTGAGACTAGCATGGCCTCGGTTTCACCGGCAACAAGACTAGGAAGAACTAGGTCCCAAGTCTCGCCCTCGAGGAAGAATTTGCTAGTCTCTTTTTCTTGACTCTCTCTCTCTCTCTCTCTCTCTCTCTCTCTCTGTTTCTCATCCCGTATTGGGATTTGATTACAACGATGAACGGTCCGGCTTGTTATTTATTTTAGAATTTAGGAGATGTGCCAGACAAGGTGTGGTCAGCAGTGCTGCACCCTACGGACTTGGCCGTCTGCGAGGAGTGATGGATGAATGGGCCTGTATGAATGCGTATTTGCTGATGTTGATGAGCATGGCTGATTCATGGGAATGTATTTTTGATCGCCAAACATCGATACCATGAATTGAGTTGATAAACGCTCCACACAAGATGAACCGTTGGAGGAGGTGTGTCGTGGTAAACACGAGGTGGCGTTTTCTGAGAATTTCCTCCCTCCCTATCGGTACGATCCTGGCTATGTTGGTTCAATGCGCGCACAGACCAGAAGTTCCAGATAGGTTAGGGTATCCTGGTGATGGCCTGTGACAATTGTTCGGTTTCGCTCCACGTTTTTGGGGGGGGGGGGACACATGATGTCGTGAAGAAAATAAGCGCTGTTTTTTGTTTTGACGGGGGGCTTCAGGGAATGGGATTGGAGTGATGCTGACCAGCCGTTGCTGCATGTGACTGGATACATTTTGTGATAAGAAAGGAAGAAAGGAAAAAAAAAAAAAGACCCTGCGCCGTTGATAATGCAGAACATCAGTTTGTGGGGAGCACCCCCCATGTTGTTCTGTGGGGGGTGGGCGGCATCCTGATGCTATCTATAGAGAGCGGGATGAGCATCGAGTTCTGGCTGACGATGAGGCTCAAGTTTGCTCCTTTGAAACAAAGGGAAAAAAATACCGAGATCAGACCGCGTTGAAGCCGATGATGGGGGTCCGTTTGGATGGAACGAAGGAATCGAAGATCTGTCCCGTCGTCTCATACACTTGGATAGGCACGACGTTGCACATGCGGGATCGTCCTCATTGAGCCGGAGGATACGGCAGACAAAGAGTTGTCTATGCCAAGGCAGCAAAAAAGAAAGGAACCTTTGAGAGACTCTGGTATGTAGATAATAGGCCGTTCGTTATTCGCAGAATGCTCTCTGTTCTTCGCCTGTCTGCTCCTCTTCGCTGTGGAGCTTCTCTTTGACGGCACTCAAAAAAAGGAACATTGCACAGATTTCGTAGCACGAACCGAAGAGTGGCTAAAGTGGCTGCAAAGGCCCTAAAGCCTCATTCCTGCCAAATGTGGCAAGGGCCCCCCCAAGGATATCTGCAACCTCATATCTCGGAGCCCCATGATTGGTCACTACATTCCCGTAGCGCCATTTAATTAAAAGCGCGTTAAAGCGCGTCACGACGCGTACAGGCGCGTCCCAAAGAGACGTCACCAGACCTTCACGCGAAGGATAATCGATAATGATGCATCTCCTTCTTGTCCGCCCCCGCCTCGTGCAAAAAGGTCCTTGCGTGTGCAGATGTGCCAATTGGAAACAACAGCGGCCATGCAGATGGATAAGGTTTGCAGAAGAGGAATTGGCTTGCAAAAGCTGGGGTATATCGACCTTTAGAGGCACTCGTGGAGAGACGAGGGGGGGCCTCTTTGCACAAACTACCCGTCTGTCTTATTCGTATCGAAGCACTACTTTGAAACACCCCAATTGCCAATCAAGCACCAAGGCCGGGCAGAGGGGAAGCAGAGTCTCAAAGAGAATTGACTTTTGTCGCGCATCCCTTTGAAAGTGGGAGAACAAAGCCGAATCTGCAGGACCGACAACGGCGGGCGGAGCACCAATAGTGCTGGTTAGTTAGTATCAAAGGCAGATGCGACAACGGCATTACTCCCTTTCTTCGGATGCTGCCCCCTCCTCCTCTCTGCGCTCCCCTTCGCCGAGTTGCGCGTCTCTTGGCTCTAATTTATGCGCGTGTGTGCATGCGTGTTGGTATCAAGGTTGATTATTCCTAGATCAAAGGGATCTGTTACTCATTAAACCTTAACGCGAGAATTCAAGACCTCTTTACCAAGTAGCTGGGCCTTTGACTATTCCCGTCCCCCTGGCATGTCCCTTCTCGCCGGATGAGGATAAAGAGGACGGGATACTACTACAGATGGGAGATTGCTGAGGGAGCATATGACCTCATCACCTGTTGGCTAGGAAAACTACCAAGGCAGGCAGCTTTAGAGCATGTCCGAATGGCTCATCTTTAGCTTACTTGTTGGGAGGGAGGAGAGCTGATCTAATTGATGACGCAGTAACGAGGTTTGTGGTATCTTTGACAAGTCCCAAGAATAAGTTGAAACTTTTGTACAGTATGGGAAACGGTTGAAGAAACGGGAGGAGAGGGGAGGGAAGAAGAAGAAAAAAGCAAATACGGTGGCTTTCTGAATCCGAATCAGCGTTCACGATTTGCGCCAGACTGGAGAAGCTCGTGGCTCGCACGAGGATCCAGTTCGGGTGGCGTAACTGATACGTTTTGCACTTTAAATCAGTTCTTTCTATGGTGTACTTGTATGAATATTTCTTGTAGACCTAGATAACAAGTCTCGTAATAAAACTTCATTATGCAAGTCTGCTTAACAGATGCATTGGGGGGGGGAGAAGTAGGTTTCGCATGTGCCTGACAATGGAAAATCGGCTTGACATTTGGACCACGCTTTGTGTGCAATTTCATGCAACCCCTTGGTCTCAAGGCTCCTTGGATAACCGACCCAGAAACGGACCGGGTCAGGCCAGACCAGACCGCCTGTTGAGGAGTCGCCAGACCGCAATGGACGAGGACAAGGAGGACAAGGACGAGAGCGTGTGCTAGAAGGGCGAGCCGTGCCATGGACCCCGTGCGCTAGACTCCAAACTCGACTTGACAGCGAATGCAGCAGTCCTAGAAGAGAAGGGTGAGTGGAGAGGGCGCATTAGATAGCGAGCGACAGCAACAAGAGAGACAGGGCAAGGCGTCTAGCAGTTGTGAGAAGGCAGTAGTATGGATTGGACCCTTCAACATGTGCCTCGTTAAATTGCTTTTTTTTCGCCCTCGCTTTGCCTTGCTCACCCGTTGACCCGCTCTGACAGCCGATCGAGGTCATCAAGGCTCTGTATAAGACATCCCCGCGTCGCATGACGACTTAGATCTAACATCTTATCGCCCGCTGGGCTCGTTTATCGTGAGCCAGGCACACACCAGGGATGGGGGGGGGGGGGGTTTAGAACCTGGAGAACAAACGTAGGGAGGGCGAGACAAAGAGTTGAGAGAGAGAGAGAGAGCCAGAGAGCATGAGGGGAGGGGGGATATCGGGGCAACGCGTAGAGAGACACGCTCTCTTTGAGAACGTACAGCGTACAGTGCGCTAAAGAAGGTTGCCTTCTGTAAGAGCCTGCATTGGTCTGTGGTCGTGCTGCAGGTCTAAAGTGCTTGCATGAGCATGAACCCCGGGGAGTCCAAGAAAACTGGTCGGTGAGGAGGGGGGGGAGAAAAAAGGACACAAAGAATTAAACGCCTGCGAGGGGTGAATAGAACATATGTCAAAGAATGAGCCTTGCATAGGATAATTTATGCTGTTTTAGTTTTTTCAATGGGAGTCCCTTCTTTTCTTCTTTCTCTCTCTCTCTCTCTCTCTCTCTCTCTCACTTATTTCTAGCAGTTTTGGTATCGTGTGAGTAAGTGAGTGAGAGAGAGGCATCATGAAAGTGCCGCATTTGGGGATTAACTTTTACAGCGGTCTGCCTCGATAGAGACACGGTGTGTCCTTTTGATATTCATACGGTAGAAGAAGTAGCGCAAAGTAACAGCCGTCGAGATAAACACGATTCATACTGTAGAATGCATGGGCGTTTATAGGGGCATGTACTGTCTAAAGGCATCCAAATTACGCAGCAAGTACAATCAGACCCCTGCTCAGGGCAAACGCATCCAGCGGGAGGTACCTCCAGAAGATACCCGGTTTAGCGTTGCTGGCGCGCTGGTGGCCCACTCAACCACTGTCTCACCCGTCTCACCTTGCACCGTGGGCTCCTTGGGCCAGCTTTGGGCTCTTGTCTTCCCACCCGACCCTTCTGCTGCACTTCTAGGGCCCTCTTCTATCCCTCTATAGATGCCCTGTAGGGTCCCTCCCCCCTCTGCACACGCCCCCGGACACAACCCAGGAATCCAATACTTCAACATATTAGGTCCTCCTGGCCCCCCTCCTCCTCCAACCATCCCCATCCCAATCCATCTACACAGCAAACCACTTCAACCTCTCTTCCTTGACGAGTTTGCTCTATTGGTTTTTTTCTGGGTCTTCTCCTTCAATAATCTCTCAGACTTACAGAGTGCTTTGCAGTCAATTCACATTCCGGCGCTCCTTGATTCCAATCACCCCCTTTGCGCCGCGCATCCCCCCCCCACTAACACAACCTGCCCGCTCTCACTTACAACTCATTGCGCCGCGCGCAAAGTACACACACACACACACATCACCAGCAGTCTTTTGTCGCAACTGCGATAATCGAAGCACAACCAAGCAAATCTTTTTTTTTCTTTCTCTCTCACTGTCGCATCACTTTCACAAATATGCTTCTCCCTTCTTCTATCCCCTGCGATGGCTCGCGGGCTTCACCATTCACACGATACCAGGCCGGCCTGTTCATCTCCCCGCCAGCCAGCCCTCCCACCCTATCGTCGCAAAGCACAATCGACAACATCATGAATACCTGCCGCTCACTGCAATCGCTCATTTCCATGGCGACGCCCTATGATCATCCCGCCCTTGCGCCTGCGGCGCCCATGCCACAGCTCCCGACACCTCCTCTGGCGCATGCGCCCACGCCCATGAAGTTGCGCCTGAGATCGCGCGCCAACAAGCCGGATGCCAACCATACCGGCGAGGCTCCCAAGCCAAGAAAGAGGATCGCCAGGCGTGCTCCTCCAAGGGGCGCAAACAAGCGACGGAGGGAGGCCGATGACGACATGGGAAGGCACAATGAGTACGACTCTGATCTCATCGATACCGACTGTGAATTCGAGTCGGAACAACAGTCTACAGACGCACTGCCTGCTTGTCCCGCGACACCAAAGCGCGCGCGCATAGCCCCCGAGCAGCTTCCTCTCGGTCTCGAGCGCTCCGACTTTCACGACGTCCATATCCTCCAAGGCGGTGCCAACAACGAGCTCACTAGGCCCGGCACCAACCCTGTCACCGAAACCGACGGCATCGAGTGGAGCGCCGAGGACGATCGCATCTTGGTCGAGCTGGTACTGGAGAAGCTCAAGTTATCCAAGGAGGAGTGGCTGGACTGCGCAAAGAGCCTCGGCAAGGATCGCCATTCCGTCGGCCGTCGTTGGAGGAGTCTCGTCATCAATGGTGATGTCGGCCTCAAGACAAGGAGTAGTCGACGGGCAAGAATTCACTCAACATGGCGCTGAAAACAAAGAATTGAATTGAAAAATAAAAGAGGGAAAGGGTGGATTCAAATCTACCGCCTATCCTCATCATCATTGTTTTATTTACATCTCTCTATTTGAGCATCACATCTTTTTTTCTCTCTACCTTTCTACACTCCTTATTATCTACACCTTTTTTTTTTTAAAACATCCACGCAAGAAGACCTTGTTTATTTCTTTTATATGTTGATGCATATATGTACTTGGTCTTGTCCACACAGCAGTTGACACACCAAACACTCATGTCCTGTCCTGTTCTCCACCTCTTTCTTCATGTCTTTTCTTCTTCTTCTTTATTTTACTACTTTTAACTTGGGCAATATTATGCACTGGAGCATTCGGCAAAAGGGAAGGAACCGAGAAATGGGGATAGGGAGAAGGGAACTAGATACACAGCGGAAAACCATCACCGTGGTCAAGAAAAAAAAGGGGAGGCTGATTCTTGAGCATCATCAGCCCCTGGAGTTGGAAAAGGGGGCATTTCGAGATGCCTTTTCTTTTCTTTTCTTTGCTAGATAGCTGCATAATGCTGAAAAAGGGGGTTTTCAAAACCCAGCTAGTATAACGCACTTTTCCCCTTTACTATATTGTGAACGTGATGCCAACTGCTTCCTTAGAGTGGTATGCCCACGGTTACCAACTTCCAGCCTCCTTAAACCCGATTGTTGATTGATAACACGCATATTGTCAAGGGAGCGGCTCACATGAACCCGCTCCTCGCTCATTCTCATCCATCGGGGGCCTCCAAAAAAGTCTCGCTCGCTCGCCCCCCCCAGTGTCCAGCTCTTTAGCATCAAAACAGAAAAGAGATCAGAGCTTCAAACTCCGCCCTCCCCCCTTCCCCCTTTCCAGACATACAGCCTCATGCATAAAAACATGATGGATAAAGAAAAAAAGGAGAGGGGGGAGCGTAATTCACCCATCTGATAAGAAAAGGTACCTCACTGGGGCAATCGAATCCCTTGCCTGGCCTCACTCCCCATTCAACCCGCTTCTTTGTCCCGAGTGATAAAAGGAGGACCCGACCCGAGGGCAAGGCTGACAAACAAAAACAACGTGAGAGAGCCAGGCGAGAGACATTGTCTTTCTTTCGCGAGATAGTTCGGTGTTTCAGATTTCTCAAGGGAGACGTCCAATGACGCCTCCATTCGCACCATGTTGGATATTGACTTACACCATTGTTTACCGAGCCAAGGGAGAGAAGAAAGAGACTGTGTGTGTGTGTGTGTGTGTGTGTGTGCGTGGCCCTAGAAGTGGAACAATTGTCTTTTAGACCCGAATAACAGTCCGGAAGTCATGATCCGACAAAAAGAACCCTTGCCAAGTCAGAGCCAAAGGTCTGGCTCTCTCTCTCTCTCCATCGTTTTGCTCCCTGCAGAAAAACAGGCAACTTGGTCATGTGAAACCAACAGCTATTCCCAATGCCCGAATGTTTTGGACATCTACATACCGATATTATCTCCGAATAAAAGACCCCTCGTAGCCATGACAACAGATGCCTTGATCTTCTGCCCTGTCAGACTCCAGTGATGGGATGTGGTAACATCTTGTAGATCTCAACATGATACCAAGGCAACCAAACCAAACAAACAAAGAAGACAGCTATTCAAAGTCATACTCATTAGAAACTCCCAACCTAGACTGCCAGAAAAACAAAGTGTTCAAAGCCATGATTCATCTATATTCCTCTTTTTATCTCTATTATCTACACTCATGCCCAAGCGTCAAAGTATGCTCTTCCTCCCTCTCTGTACCCTAGAGCGTATCCCTTGTTCCAAGGACAAGTATCAGAATGAATACTAAGTAATGCCACGCCAAGAAAAAAAATCTCAAAATAAAGCCAGCTCTCTTGATACGAAAAAAAGCGTCTGTGTGCTCGAATATGCCGGCCGTCATTCGGTCTGTATCATGAATTTTTGGTTGTCGTCAATATCCGAGGCCTTTCTGTGGCCAAAGAAAAAGAACAAGTGAAACAAGAATGAAACTTTCAACGCCGACATCTATGCCCAGTGTCATACAGCCATAGCTTTACAAGAAAGATTAAAAATGCAACAAGTGCAGATATGCCCCGAATCAAGTCCTCGGTGAAGCGAAAAGGGCGCGAGCACCCTTCTAAGGTGGCGTCATTTGCTCCTCCATCATCTTGCGAACCTCCTTCTCAAGATTTGAGGCTGCATCCACATCCTCCTCAATCGCGCCTGTCACCTTATTTGCCAGCTCAATCTTCTTCTGACATGCTTTGTAAATCAGCTCCTCAATGGTATGTGATGAAATAAACCTGATGACTTCAACGTCACGCTTCTGACCCAGACGATGGGCACGGTTTTCAGCCTGAATGTCATCTTGCGGGTTGTCGGACTGGTCAAAGATGATGACCTTGTTTGCTGATGTCAGGTTGATACCTGTACCACCGGCACCGGTCGTCAGTAGAAAGACGGGGATGTCAACATTGTTATTGAAGTCGTCAATCAGCTTCTGGCGTTCGGACACCTCTGTGTTTCCCATGAGAACCCGATAATCAATGTCCCGAAGCGCCAAAACTTCCGAAAGAAGCTCAATAACACGCGAGAATTTGCTGAACACCAGGACCCGGTCTCCATTCTTTTGATACTGTTTAATCATCTCCAGAAGCCTTTTGACCTTGCCGCTGTCCAGCTCTGCGGAATGAGGTATGTCAAACTGCTTCAACAAACGCGGGTAATCGCGGCACCACAGATGAAGCTCAAAATCCGATGCGTTTTTGAGTTCTTGGATAAGATGCTTGATGTCAGGCTGATGCAATTCCGACTGAGGGATTCTATCCATCAAAATCTTGGCCATCTCCTCAACCTTCTTGTCTGTAAAGTGTCGACGGAATAGTAGAGGGTGTAAAGCAGCTTTTCGCAGTTGCATCCACACATTATTTTGATCATTCTGTCGCCCCTTCGCACGCCCAGCGCGTTTTGAAGGCTCGAGCTTGAAAAGCTCTTCATACTCATCGTATGTCTCCTTCTGAGATTTGGTCATTTCGCAGCTGACAACAGTACAGATCTTTCGAGGCATATCAGACAACACCTGGTCTTTTCGCCGCTGAAGAATAAAGGGTTCCAAGATTGTCCGGGCACGTTTGACTCGCTCGCTATACAGGAATGCACCATTTGAGACATCCCTGATAGTCACCTTCTGACTGAAGATGTACTGAATCTGGTCCATGTAGCCATCAAACAGCCTGGGATTGATAAAGTTGAGAAGCGATGTCATTTCAAGTAGATTGTTTTGCACGGGAGTTCCTAAGATATGTTAGTAACCGACATCCAAACTTCCATAGGCTAAAGGGACAAACCTGTCAGCAACAGCTTCCATGCAGCCGGTATCCTCCTCAAGTCTTTGTAGATCTTGGTCTCGGGATTCTTCATCTTGTGTCCTTCATCGAAAATAGCCGCATTGAGGTCAAAGGATCGCATGGCGTCAATATCCTCTTCCGAGTTAATCTGCGAATATGTGGCCAGAACAACATGGTAGGCTTCAGGATCCTGCTCTACCATGTATGCAATCTCAGCTCGCTGGGACTGGGAGCCTCTGTATCCAACAACGGATAACCCCGGTGCGAATTTCTTGAACTCGACCAGCCAATTATTATAGGTACTCGGTGGTACCACAATCAGATTTGGCCACGGTCGTCTTTCTTTTTGTTCCCTCTCATCATCCTCAACCAGATGGCACATGAAGGAGATGACCTGACACGTCTTTCCCAGACCCATTTCATCGGCCAAGATGCAGCCAATATCATAGTTGTACAACACTGACATCCAATTCAACCCGTATAACTGGAATGGCTTCATCACACAATGGCCATCCATAAGCTTGGGTTGACAAGGGACCACTGGCTTTGTGTACTTGGTGCTAGTAAGACTTGTTGGTGTTGGTGGCAGGTCGTCATCTGAACTCGCCCGCTTGTTTTGGCCAAACATGTTGAGATCCCAGTTGTCCACCACACTCTTGACGGCTTTGCCTTTGATCTCACACTTGGCAACCACTTGATCAATTGCCTCGACGGCATTGAGAAAGACTTCGATGGCGTCGACAGCAGTCTCTCCAATACAAATTTTGGCCGACTTACGTGCACCAGGTTTCTTGCCCACGCTCACCTTCCTGGCCTGCGATAGGCTACTGAATGGCCGTTTCTCTACCAAGGGTTCGAGCAGATTCTCCTTCATGCCGGTCATTGCAGCCAGCTCCTTAAGCGTACTACTATTGATGCAATTCAAGACTCTGTCGCCGTCATCTTCGGATAGAGCTGGCGATGATTCTGCTTGGTATGCATCTTCGTTGTCATTGTCGACAAGATCAATGATTAAGGGGTCTTCACTTGACGCTGGCTCCTCTAGGTCGATAACCTCGGGAGAGGGAGCGCGTCGTTTCCGCAATCCTTGTACCAAACGTCGCCTGGGCGGCTGTGGGGGAGGTGATGCAGACTTCTCAGGCGATGCACGAGGTGTGGGTCTCGATGGCTTTGCAGCTGTCTGCATTTGAGCCTTGGATATCAAACGCCGCCCCGTTGGCTTGGCAATCGGCCGGGGACTGCGACTCTCGGTGGCTGCTTGTTGTCGTTGCCGTTCTAACATGGCGAGTGTATTTTCCAGATCATACTTGTTGGCCTTGAGTGCGTCCTTGACTTTTTCAGATGGAAACGTGTCACCAAAGACATCGTATATCTGTCGAAGCTTTGTCTTTACGTCCTTTTCGTCCGTGCTGGGTCGGTAGGTGAATGCTGCAATCTGTGCCTTGAACGTAGTAGGCCTAATGTCCCCCCTAGGAGGCGTTAGGTCGTCCTCATCGTCCGATAGGAGACTGATTGGTTCTGGAGCAGGCCGTTTCACCATGACAGGCTGTGGTTTGGGGGGTGGTCGAAATACGGTTCCGGCTGGAGCGAGGCGAGAGCCTATCCTTGTGGACTGCTTTGATTGAGGCTGAAATGGTGAAGAAGCAGGCACCTCAATTATGCTTGCAGGCGAGGAGGGTTCCAGTGTGAGAGTCGGGCGGGCAAGAATTTGCGTTGCTTGAGTAGCATCTCGCTCTTTCAAAAGGGCGGTTGGTGAGCAAGGTATTGTATCTCCAGCTAACTCATCAAAATCATCCATGTGTCTCCCTAATTTCCCCAAAGAAGGTGTTCGGGGTACAGTGCTTGAATGCCGAGCTGGCATGGGTGAGGAGCTTCGTGCCATTGTCGAAGGAGAAGAAGAATAGGAGAAAGAGAGGCGGGGTGACAGCCTTTGTTGCTGGTCAAAGCCCAAAATGCAGCTAAAGTGAATGGCGAGCTGAATGTGAAAGCATCCGATTTTGTGTTCGAGCACCCGCACGCCTATTTCTGTCGTAGAGTGACGTCGGAGGTGTGCCCAGGTGGTGGCGGGTGCTGGAGACCGCAAAAATTCCTACTTCTTGAGGGACGCGCCGTGATGGTTCAGGACCAAGTCACGAAATCACATGACCACTTTAACCCTCAGAAAAGGGTCTTAGACATAGATATAGGTAGGCTGGGTTTGGAGAGCATGGGGGGGGGGGGCAAAAATCTATCTATTGCACGGTACAATTGCTGCTTTTGAGGAGGAAATAAAGAATTAGTAGTATATACGAAGACTCTATAAGCGCAAAGAAGTCATTGTTTATTGTTTTCGAGGTCAAGACGTTGATGCTGGCCATCCTTTGGTAGGAGCTCAAACGCCTGTTCACCACACCAATTGTATGTACACACTCATCCGTAACTCAGAGCACGTGCAGCTGGGCTGCGAGGTGTCCACTGTTCTCCCCGTACATACTCGTAGCAATTGCATCACCATTGATTTCTACCACCATCCTTCAATTGAAATTTACATTCATCCAAAAAAAAAATGGCAACTCGACGAATCGTTGCCTCGGAGAGGACTATTCTTGAAAAGGATGAACAAGGAGATGAGAAATCCAACATTAGCCCCGCCGTCCCCAAGTAAGTTCATCCATCTCATCTCACCATTCTGCTCATGTCAGCTTTATTGACCACTTTTCATTTAGAGATGTCATTGCCAAGCTTATAGGGTTTTCTCTTGCCATGATTGTTATCCCAATCAGCTCATACTTTCTCACTGTCCACCGAGTTTTCAATGGTAAGTTATTCTATATCGACCTCCTGATGGCAGCTTCTCACAACTTCACAGGCAATGCATCATTGGCTGGAGGTATGGCTGCCCTGGTAGCCAATGTGATTCTTGTTTCCTATGTCGTGGTGGCTATGAATGAGGATCATTCTGAGCAGAATCCGGGCGAAAAACCAGAGAACAAAAAGACTCAATAGTTCATATAAAGCAGACACAATGTTCATATCTGACACGCGACAAATAATCAAAAAAACTCGAGGATTCCCCCATCAACATGAATTTGCAAATGTGTGCCCAATTCAACCAGCCTCAGCTGGATGCAGTGTGCTCCTATTATATTTATATAAGCCTATCATGCGAAACCCTGCCCCTGAGACCCTTGGGCGTAATCGCATCTAAATGCCACATAAACTTGGTTATAATGGATGTTCAACATCATTGCCCTAATCAGATTCATCCTTCTCGTTTGACACTCGAGTAGTCAATCCTTACTCGAGTCGGAGAGCGCCAAAACGCCAAAAACGCCATGTACAAAGCTCCGGTGCCTATGTACCATACCCATCCCACAATGTCATATGTCGCGTTATTCCACACGATCACTATCAAGCCATAACCCTGTCTGCAAACAACAAACCCACATCGCAGCACTATTTACGTTCCGCTCAAAGGAACATTCAATCATGAAATATTAATACTTAAATCCTCACGGACTTCTCGCATCCGGAAGCAGCTCTAGACCATAACAGGCCTCTTCCACATATGAAGTTGGGGTGTCGCGTAGTTGATGGGGAATTTTAGAATAGCTAAGCCTTTTTACTGAATCGGCGAGCAAGCCAACTCTTTCGCTTTTCTGGGACGGCTGGCTGTGGGGACGGCTGCTCTTGCTGCTGTTGTGGTTGGGTCGGTTGCCTTCTAAGCACCGCAACCTGCTTTCGTGGTACCGCAGCTGGAGGGGTCTGGTATGTTGGGGCTGGAGGGCTTGGTATTGGATGCCTGCTAGAAGACCCAGCGTTGGGTGACAAATTTGGGGATTTGTAAGACTGGGGTTGGTTGAAGCCGATGCCGTAGTCATTGACAGGTTTTACTGGAGATGTTCGATGGATCGAGCTATTGTCGCTGCTGGTTGGGTCGGTTTGGTAACCTGCAGCCTCCGAGCTACCGCTTGCCGCAGCGGATATCACTGTTTCATACGATCGATCTTTGTGAGGTAGAGGATAGACCTTTTGCTGTTCGCGCCCACGAGGGTGGTACTGAGGCTCGGATTGTGTCCTTGGTGGGTGGACTGGATAACGACCCTGCGTTGGACCATGACTTCCCGGACCGTGGGGACCACGATGACCGTTGTAATTTTGATTATCGTAGTAGCTGTTTCTCGTTGTACTGGGGTTTGTCATTCCATATTGGCTACCCTCCCCTCTAAATGACGCTGCACGGCTGCCATAGTAATTATCTTGTGGAAATCGCGGTTGGTTTGCTGGTTTGATTGGTTAGTATAAGTGAGCCATGCTTGTACTGCCCAATTGGCTGACTTACGTCGATGGTAGCTATTGCGACGGCTGTAGTTTGCTGCAGGATCCATATCTTTGGCCGTTAGTTGAGGCGTCACCCGTGTGTAAGCTTATTGTGAGAATTACCTGAACGGTACATTGTCCTTCGCGCGTAGTCTCCCTCGATTGCAGCCTCAAAGCTTCGAATGGTGTCCAGCGGTCGCTCCCATCGATTGCGGGTCGGATTCGACTTGTCTGGGTCGGCTAAACAACGTCCTGATTAGATACCGCTGCCGTTGAGATTGGATGATTTGAAGCTACTTACCAATTACATTGCCATATGCATCCTTGTGTTGGATGGCGCGCAAAGGCGCAATCGATATCGCCGCCATTGCAGCTACAGCAGCTGGATTAAGAGTTAGAAATCGAAGACAAGGTAATATCTAAAAAATGCAGAGGCGAGAAAAAAAACATACCCGGTTCAGCTTCGTTCATGGCCAATGTTGGATCTGCTTTGCTGTGGAGGCGCTTAGCATCCTTTTCAGCGTGAGTCTCGTGTAGGTCGATCTTATTGACGATGCTATTACGCGACTTGTCGGAACGAAAGCTGAAGCTCCTGTTTCTGGTCTTTCCCGGCTGTGTTGCCTGTGAGAGCCGCTTCGACAAGGGTGGTCTCTGCGGTTGAGGAGGTGATGGGAGCGGATGTGGTTGATACTGGCTCGCAGGAGCGGCCATGGTGCCGATCTGGGAACGGAGCTTCTTTTATTGAGCTGGTTGTAGAGATAAACTGGGGCTCTGACGCCAATGCCAAGGGATTCGGCGCAGCCGTGGGGACTCTTCGATCGTGCGGGTCGCGAGACAAGGTGGTAGATTCTGGACTGAGCACAGGCCGATAGACCGGGAAGAGAGACAACGACAAATTGCTAGGGCGAGCGAAGGGACTCTGAGTCTGCTGAACTGTGAGATGCCAGGGTTTCCGAGCACAGGCCAAGATGGCCCCGGACAAGAAACTTGAATAACCACAAGTAGCAAGGGCAATTTCTGAGATTGGGATTGGAATAATTTCGTCGTGTGGATTATCTGGCCGGGGGAGAGAGAAGGAGAAGAAGGTAGGTGTTGGTGGTGGAGGAGAGGTTGGGGGTCTGGTGTATGGCGAATGCTGTTTCTGGTGTTTGGTTATCGGAAGTGGATCGGGTGCCCTGTAAATGGGCAGGTTCTGGGTTTCTGAGTGCGTGGCAGCAGGCGCCGGCTGGCTGGCTGGGGGGCTGTCCCTGTCTTTGCGAGGTACTATAGTACCTGGTAGGCAGGGAATTTGATTAGACAGAGCAGCAGTAAGTAGGTACTAGCTACTAGATATCAATAGGTAGCAGTAGCACTACCCACTGTGACGTCTAAGGCGAGACAACCTTGGCGGCGCAAGCGATTCTGCAGCGTTTGCTGGGACCCAATTTTCTTAAAAAAACGTGTGTGAAAGCCACGCAAGCTACCTCTTTCGCTTTAAGTCTTGCTTTTTTTCTTTCTTTTTCTTCTTCTCTTTTTGTTTATCGCGATTTTATTATTAGAGAGCGATAACCGCTTGCTGCACTCCTGTCAATCGTTTGTTTTACTTGTCGGCGGCTGGGTGGAGGGAGCCTGTTTCTTTCCTCAGGCCGACCGAACGACTCAAGCGGACCACTGTGAACCAACCAAACGAGCGGACAAGCAGGGAGAGGGCAACAAGGGCAAGTGACTGAGAGTGATGAGTGATGATGGGTGATGTGATGACGGTAAAAGTGAGAGCAACAGTGTGAGAGAGAGATACGGGCTTGGGCTTCGGAAGGTGACCTGCTTTACTGCTTGCTGTGTGCTTGTGCTACAGCCCAAACCAAGGCGGCCAAGACAAAGGTAAGGTTGCTCTCGGAATGGAGTACAATTAGTATTAGTTCGTTGGAACGTGTGCACCGCCGTTGGTGTCGTCGTAGCAGTAGGCACAACATGCACACACTCACAGAGAGACTGAGAGAGAGAGGCACACACACACCAAAGACCTTTTTCCTTTTCTCACCTGCCGTGAGCTGACGTCAAGGACCAACGGTGTCTCAGTGAGAGTTTTGGGTAGTGGCTGCTCCGTGCGCGATCCTTCTCCCTGTTCTGTTCTGTTCTGTTCTGTTCTGTTTTGGTCGCGGCGCACGTCTTTGTCTCTCTACTTGTGGCTGCGGCAACGAAAATGCGATGTTCGAATCCTTGATGCGGCGGCAGCGACCTTGAGCCTGACCTGGCCTTCACCTTTGACCCGTTGCCGAGAACGGAAACCCGCTTTTGGCCCCCTCCCCTGCTGTGCTCTGCGGGCCGGGTAGGGTTTATCTTTTGCTTGTTTCGTTCAGTCTGCGCGACAATGGCACGATATCTCTATGTCTCAGGCTGGGGCGCTGTGCAGCCTTCTTTTTAATATAACCAAGGGGTGCGTGGCGGACGGGTGATGGATGAAGCTGAATGGTTTGATGTGACGGGATCGTGGGTCAAACGCGCGATAACACGACAAGTGTAAGATTCGACAGTGTCAAGTGACGCTTCGTGTTCTCCTTCTCGAAATACCGGTGCTAGGCTCCAAATTGCATGGACGGAAATTATCCTATTATGACATGGGAGAAACGAGTAGGGGGTGGGATTGGGTGGTCCAAACGAGCGGGAGGATGCAACGTTGATGAGAATACGAGGTGGGCGGCAACAGGACAGACAAGCAAAAAAAAAAAAGGTCTTGGTATTAGAGCAAGAATCCGGCCAGACACCAGGACAAAATCACGGGCGCGGACTCGCAGCCTAATAAGTACAACATTTGTATGTATGTACAAAGGGAACGGGAACAGACAGCAGGAAGACAGAAGAGCAGCGGACAAAACTCGACGCTTGATAAGGGGGTTTGCATGCTGCATGCAAGAGGACTGCCTACCTACTCATTCACCATTCAATGCTCGTCTACCTATCAAGGCGATGCACGACAGCACGCACGCATACATTCTGTTCAGCGAGGGCTCGCCATACACGACTGATTTGATTTGAGAAGAGGTCAGAAGAAGGTGTAATCAGACGTGCCCTCCACATCTCCCCCAAGTGGTTCGTGAATCATGCTTGGTCCGGGGTCATTGCCGGTTATCCAGCCTAGATCTTCCAGACCACGGACGCTTGAGCTTTCAATGACAAAACCATTCTGCATCAAGATGGAGACCCCCCAACCCAACGCCCACCCCCATTTCATCTCATTTCATTTCATTCATTCATCTATTCCCTTTAGTAGATACCGTAAAGGCTGCAGGGAAGGGGAACAAGGGTGGGATGCTACACCCGGCGGCGCTTCTCATGGTTCCCTGTTTCCAGCTGCCAAAACTGCACCCTCAATCCCGCACCTCGTCAGACATGGGAACCTACCTTGGATAGGAAGCAGACAAAAGCTTAATGAAGAGCTATTTGATCACCGTCAACTGTGCCACTGCGTTGGACCTGGCTCGTTCTATTGCTTATTAGGCTCGAACCAATTAGTAGTTTTAAACAGGACAATGACTCCTGGCTGTTGTAAGACCAATGCTGTGTTCGTCACAAGAGTGAATAGCTTAAAACTTTCGGGATTAAGAATGGGTCCAAGAAAAAAAAACCCAATGGCTTGATTGCATGTTTTAACATCCTCGGAGCATTCAGAGCGAAGTGCCAGGACGGGACAGCCAACAGCTCAAACAGCCAACAACACAAGGTCAGATCACGGCCAGGACCAATTCGTAGTCTACAGTTCCACATACCGTTTATAAAGAGGTAAACTGAGAAACAGTACACAGAGTGACATTGAGAAAAGGAAACGATGACCGAATTTCCCAGGAGAAACCGTACATTGGAAGGGGAGGGCTGTTTATCCTCCTGCTCCTCGTGTTTCGTGTGGTTCTGCTTCACACCCACTTATTAGTATCAGAGCTTTTGCAGATCCATTCCACCACACAGTTTCCTTACACCGCATTCAGAGCGTTTATCAGAAGTAACATGGATGTTTTTTTTTCTTCTTCTTCTTCTTCTTCCCTCTTTTCATATCTGTGTATCATACACACACACACACGGCAGCATATCAACGAAAGAAAGAAGAAGAAGAAAAAAAGGCCAAGCCAAGCCAAGTTTTAATTCTCGCACGCACATTAGCTATATGTAGCTGTGCAGGGACAATGCCGGTCCGTCTGATAAGAAAAGCATGAAAGCTCACCACATCCTGCCGTGCACTAACACCACCTTTTTTTTTTTGGCTGCCCTTGCTTTGGTCGTCGTTATGAAGCTAAATGAATGGATTAAGAAAGCCAACCCCTCATCCACTCTGGCGTGTCGTTGACGTATTATGTACTTTACACCTCATCATGCGGCGGTCGATCAGCTGCGCCACGTCGGCTGTGCCAGATCATCGTGTTCAGGCCGGCCAGGGGCACTTTATTTTTATTTTCTTCCATGTGTTTGTTCCCCCATTCTTTTCTCTCTTCAGTCATGGCGCGAGATTAGCGGCATAGTTGCGTAGCATGGCATAACAGAGTAGAGTAGTAGTAGTACCTGTATGTAGTATGTCATAGCATTTGCTTCTTATATCCGTAAATCTTAGACAATGCAATTAGATGCGGAACGGCAGGCTGTTTCCGGCAATGCATGTATTCTGTGCTCCATACTACTAGTAAACAAGAGAAGAAAAAGCAAGGAAAGCAAACAATGCTCTACACGACTCTGTGTGGCTTGGTAAGGGAAGTAAAAAAAAAAACAAAAAGAACAAAGTCCTACAGCCAAGTCATTCGTCACCATGGCTTGATGGCTGGCACACGCCATTGAGGATCCATCTAGCCGAAGAGATATTGTGGCTCTTCCGGAACAGCCAAGCCCGCCGTTGAATTTATAACTTTTGATATTTTAACCTTCGGTAACCTTCCTTGGTCCCAATATTGTGGATATTTTGGGCGGGTAAATAGATTTGATATAGTAAATAGACAGGCGGATCGCATCCTTCTATTTCCCTCTGCCTCGTCATGCAGCTGTCATAAAGACCCTCCTAGGTGTTTTTTTTTTTTTTTTTGATTCAAGGAAACGATTTTGGTGGCGCTCCTGCAATAGCGTTTTAAAACAAAAAGCGTGAGCAATGCAGTCAAAGAAACAAGCCTTCAATACCCATGATTTATCTGTATCATCATACGCACTCCAATAAAGCATTCAGATGCTTCTGAAACATCACACATCAATCACGATAATGCCATGCGTCCCCATGCATACGAACAGCAACTTACACCACCAACACTCCACATCTCGATCGCCATTCATAATCTAGATGTAGTAGCAAAAGCCGCGCGGGCAACCTATTCATCTCGTAAAAAGGTTCCTGCCGAGCCTTCCGAAAAGCAACGAGATCGGGGTTCAAGAAGCTGCAGCAAAGTCTATCCCGTTCGTAGCCAAGCGGGGGGGGGGGGGAGAGAGATGCAAAAAGCCGTGCAAAGAAGGATAACAATCCCTCCATCTCATGCCACTTTGACAAGAACGACGTGGTCTCATGTTACATTAAGTCTTACGGCGAATCTGCACCCAGCCTTGTTTCCCCGTTCGGCGTGGGGGAGGGAAATACAACAAAGGTTCTATTCGCAACGGGTTTGTTTCATCGTATTTTCCCCGAAAGAACCAATCCTCTTGGTGTTCAATTGAGAAAGATACGTCGTATCGCCTGCGCCACATGGATTTGCCTTTTCGTCCACATTTTAGCGATTGGCGCCCAGAAAGCTCGATTGCGGGACTGGCCGTCTCACCAGCTTCTGTCCCGCAACTCATACGGAGTACGTAGTGGCAATACCATGAGCCGTTCTTTCCCATCAAATAGGTAGGGATGCGTATTTATACTTGGTCCACAGCTGTTCTCGTATTTGTCGCCAATATTACATACTTGTAGATACCGTATAAGAAAGAGCCGAAAATGAATGATCTGGGGCAATGGCAATATTGGACTCACCCCGTTGGTGTCCTCCCCCCTGGCATCATGTGTCATGACCTGCCAATCTCCAGGCTCTTATCAAGAATGTTGAGATAAGATTTGTTATCTCTAATTATCCAAGTAAGATTCTAAGATGTGTATCAAACCAATCAGCTGCTCGACAAGCGCCTGTTGATAAGATAAGCCACGGGAGATCCCTCACGTTCTATCAACGACGGATGCAAGGCTAAAGAGCACAACCACACCTGGACAAAGTTACCTGTGGAAATGAAACTGCTTATTTGCCTTTTCGAGTTGTAGTTTAATTAGAAAAAGCACACATGTTCTCACGACCGGAGGACACAAGGGCTCTTCCACTGTTTATGAACTACAAGTGCATCAAGTGTGTGCTGCTATCACAGGATCTGGGTCGCATTCGGGAACAACTGCTCCTGCATAAGCGCCGACATGTCTTGACTGAGTATCAAGACGACAAACAACTGGACAAAGCCATGTCTTGGACTGGCTCCCTTCTTCACTACGTCTCCTGCAAAGGTTTGGGCTATTCAAACCCTCACATGATCATCGTGCCCTGTGGCTGTACATTGCCTTACAATGGGACATCGGTCTGGAAGGGAGCTGGGGAGACAAGACTGGAAACAACCTTGATGTTAGAGTCAACGGGAACAGCCATCACTGGTCATAGCTGCCGCTCTATCATAACGATCTTGGGCCAGATGATGGATTCCGTACTACGATAAATACCTACCAAAGCCTATCTTCGAAGGGTTCTGGAAACACACACGGCCACGCTGATGGAAAGCTGACATGAACCACAAATTTCGAAGGCGGAAGACTCCAGCGCCGGCCTGGATATTTCATTAAATCAAGATGCAATAAAAACAAGTATCATGACAACTCCGTTGATTCTCGCATGTCGTAAATCCTTCGAAGTATAGGCCATAGTAAAATTGGCCCAACCGGCTGAACGGACAAACAAATCTGAAGATAGAACAGAACAGGCGTGGACTTTCAACGGATGAAAATCTCTTGCCGTCGTCGCAATTCGTCCCAGATCTCTATGAGCAGTCGCATTTCTTTTTTTTTCCTTCACACGTCAAGTCACAGGCCCCCAGTTTCAGCACCTTTCGAGTTGGGAATTTGACGTCTTTTTTGAATTGTCTGCCTCAAAGCAAGGCCTGATTCTTTATCCTTGCCTCGACCAATGCAACCAAATGAAAACCGCCCTCACTACCAACTCCATTCCGAAACCCGATTTATATCGAAGAGGGGTACAGCATGACGCGAACCGAAGCACCGAAAGACTTTGTGGGAAGGGGGGAGGTGAACTTGGCACGGACAACGCCAGAGTTACCTAACCGCAAAAGTTAGTTGGAATGTCGAAGAAAACGGGCTCGAGATTGAAAAATACCGTGTGGTCGGGTAACCTTGCCCCAGATAACACGGATCTTGGTACCGCGGATCTCCTTCTGGCCTCGGTAGACGTAGGCGACCTTCTTGCCAAGGTAGAAGCTACACCAAAAGGTTAGTATTTAGGCCCAAGATGCCAGGATACCATTCCAAAACATACTTGGCAGCGTCGGTGTTGTCAACACCCTCGATCTTGATCAAGCTGGTGCCAGGAGTCGTGACATGGCGCGAGCGTTGATAGCTCAGGTGACGTCCCCTATGTCCAATCCGTCAGCCAATGTCCATCTTTTCGCAGTTAAATTCGTCGATTTTTGGGCGCATTCAAGCCGGCAGAGAAATCTCGTCGCATCCATCCCCAGAGGTGTTGTACGTGTCTTCCTCCAAAATCAATTCGCGATTGGTGTTACTCACTTGACGTATACTGCATATCAAGTCAGCATTCTGCGGGAGATGATCGCATTTTTGAGGGGATCGCCGGGGGGATTACTTACATCTGTGACCACTTTCCGAAGGCATCTTGGCTATTTTATCCCTCTCAAGTAACCGTAAGATACAAGGGAGAGTCTGGGTGCACGTCGATGTGTCGTGATGTTCGGACTGGGCAGAAGAGTGGATGCGATATGGTGTGTGGTGGCACCGGCACGAAAATTTGAGCCCTCAGTCTCACGTGATAGCTTAGGGCAACTAATAAACGAAAAGATTATGTGGCTGATATTCCATTGCACCGCCTCAAATTCCTTCTAGTGCTATCAACCCCGCCACATTGCGGAGAGAGTTGCCCACAAAAACATTCTATAAACTGCGAGCTAACCTCTTTGGGGGGACGCTGAAGCATCAAATATCAAGTTTGTGGGATTTCACTATTGGATGCTCTGGTATGTTCGACACAAATAACCGTACACTAAATAATAATTACAATTCGCCTACATTTTTTTCAAGTCCAATCCTGGCTGCATGCACGTCCATATTCGTCCATATTCGCATTGAACACGACAATTATGAGAGCTCGATTCTTCAGTGTCTTTAGAAGAAATGTTGCCTGTTGTGGCTTCATCAGTCATGTTGCTCAAATGCTCTATAAAATCATCATGCCCCTTGGCTATTTATGATCTTCGTGTAACTGAGACGGTAGAGGCCATAACTGTCTGGATAAAGGAGATACAGAACTAGTTAGTGTTGGGACTGAAGAGCACAATCGCCTACATATACAACACTGCACTAAAACCTTAAGAAGGTATACTATAAGAGTCCGATTTTAGGAGATACCAAAGACCACCTCTCAACCTCGGTGAAACCGGCTCGTAACGATTCTCGGAGGTTGCGGACTGCGATTACCATGGTCGGCTCCCAGCGCTCAGGAACAGAGTCTAAAGTTGATCTAGATTACCAATCATCCATGTTAGCCGCAATACTGATAGTCAACTCCCGTGTTTCCAACGGAGCGGAGAAGCTTTGCGAGCACTTTCTCAAAGTAGCAATAAGCTCGGCTGATGTCAAATGGGAAAGCCGTTCATCTGATGGACATGGTCGGAAGATTTGATATTGGCGGCCAAGACCTTGCATAGGCAGTATCTTCAGCACCCATTAACCCCAGCTCGTAGCATTAGCAATCCCCTTCCTGTTCCCAAAGATAGTATTCATTGAGTTAGCTACATAGAATAAGTATGTAATCTCCCGATCACGCGGCGGGTGGCGATGGCATGCGGGCTTTGTTGAGCGAAGATTTCCGCCGGCCATTGGTGGACCGGGGGAGAATAAGACCCGTTGGGAGAGATGTATGAACAGATTTGGCTTTGCTCACTAATACTACGCCCAACAGCACCCGGGAAAAGGTGCCTCAGTAGCTCCATTGCCAAATAGATTTTGAAACCGTGCATTCGTGCATGGTTGGAGGAATAAGTACAACTGCACGAAACATCCAGACCTAGAAGCAATTATTGGTGGTGCATGCGGGAGGTACAGGTAGCTACTTAGGTATGCTCGGTAATGTCTCTTTTTAAGTTGACGAGATCCTCATGTAATGATAAGGTAAGCTTATCTTAGAGCAAGACCAAGGAACGATATCATGCACTTGCATAGACTAGACATTGGGAATGAAGAACACGTTTCTGAAGAAAGGGAGAATATGATAATGGGATACATGTTTGAAGTACGTGACAAGTTAGCTGTCGGTAGAGAAGGTGGAGGAGAAAGAGGAGGAAGAACAAGCTGCATCCGGCGTCATGCCCTCTGCGGCATCTCCTCTTAACACTCTACTAAGCAGCTCCCAGCTAACGTCACACTGAGTACTTGCTTACCTCCGGTACGTACGGATGGCCGGACTGCTCCATCAAAAAATAGGTATTCACTGTCCCAAAGTCCGTCCTGCGGCGTCTTTTTTTTTTTTTTTAAACCCCCGTCCCTCCCTCACCTGCCCGTCCAATTGTACTGTTCCTACTGTCTTAAAGTGAGCTAGCCCGCAGCGACCATTCCTCCCTCGACCCTCTCCCCACGCCGCCCGCCCAACCCAACTCTTGGACCTTTCAACCTCTCTTCCCCCTTTGCACCAGCAATAGCAGTCATTACTACGCCTCAAGGTTCAAGTCCGTTGTGATATCAATCCGAAGCCTTGATTTTTACTGCGTCGCCAAGTCACAAAAGCTCAGTCTAATCCGGCCAAAAGCTGTAGCCATGGAGCCTCAAGCGTGCGTACCTCCAGAACCCCACCATTGATATCACCTATCGCGGAAGCTTGGGAGAGAGTTCGGCGGGGTCGGATCAGCCGTATCTACTGCGCGCCGTCCCCCAGCAAGCTTCAAGTGATACAGGCTCAATTCTTACTGACAATGTCTATGCAGAAAGCCGTTGGAACTCAAAGAGAATACGACTATTGTCGTTCTCGGAGCATCCGGAGATCTCGCCAAGAAGAAGACAGTATGTACCTCCATGTGGTAGCTCCCCTCAATGTATTCTCTCTCTCTGCTAACATGACGCCCCTTTAACAGTTCCCCGCGCTATTTGGATTGGTGAGCCGCCGCCACAGCTCAAGCAACATATCTCTTTTGGAAGCTAATACTCATATCTTGCGCAGTATCGAAATCAATTCTTGCCCAAGGATGTTCGAATTGTAGGATATGCGCGAACGAAGATGGACCATGAGGAGTACCTCAAACGTGTCAAGTCATACATCAAGACCCCCACCAAAGAGATTGAGCAGCAGCTCCAGGACTTCTGCAGCCTTTGCTCCTACATTTCCGGCCAGTACGACAAGGATGAGTCGTTTGAGCTGTTGACAAAGCATCTTGAGGAGATTGAGAATGGCCGCCCAGAGACACACCGTCTGTTCTACATGGCTCTTCCCCCTAGCGTGTTCACCATTGTTTCGCAGCACTTGAAGAAGTGCTGCTACCCCCCTAGAGGCATCGCGCGTGTTATTGTAGGTCCCGTATGTTTTCTCCCTGCATTCGCTGTGTCTAATTGGCTGGTTACAGGTCGAGAAGCCCTTCGGCAAGGATCTTGCCAGCTCTCGCGAGCTCATGAAGTCTCTTGCACCAGACTGGAAGGAGGATGAGCTTTACCGTATTGATCACTACCTCGGTAAGGAAATGGTGAAGAACATTCTGATCCTGAGATTTGGCAACTCTTTCCTCGGGGCTACCTGGAACCGTCATCACATCGACAATGTTCAGATTACTTTCAAGGAGCCTTTTGGTACCGAGGGCCGTGGAGGTTATTTCGATGAGTTTGGTATCATTCGAGATGTCATGCAGAACCATTTGCTCCAGGTCCTGACACTGCTTACTATGGAACGACCCATCTCTTTCGATGCCGAAGATATCCGCGACGAGAAAGTCCGTGTCCTCCGCGCCATCCCCCCCATCGAGCCCAAGAACGTCATCATCGGCCAGTACGGAAAGTCTCTTGATGGCAGCAAGCCTTCATACAAAGAAGACGATACCGTCCCCAAGGATTCCAGGTGCCCCACTTTCTGTGCTCTCGTTGCTTATATCAAGAACGAGCGATGGGATGGTGTGCCTTTCATCATGAAGGCTGGTAAGGCCTTGAATGAGCAAAAGACCGAGATTCGAATCCAATTCAAGGATGTTACCTCGGGTATCTTTAAGGATATTCCCCGAAACGAACTTGTTATGCGAATTCAGCCCAATGAAAGCGTGTATATCAAGATGAACTCCAAGTTGCCTGGTCTCAGCATGCAGACCGTTGTTACCGAGCTCGACCTCACCTACAGGAGACGTTTCTCTGACCTTAAGATTCCTGAAGCATACGAGTCATTGGTCCTCGACTGCCTGAAGGGCGACCACTCCAACTTTGTGCGTGATGATGAGCTTGATGCCAGCTGGCGTATCTTCACACCTTTGTTGCACTACCTTGACGACAATAAGGAGATCATTCCTATGGAGTACCCATATGGTAAGTTATCTTCCCTTCTCTTCAGCTATATTTGCTTGGCATTCTGGGAATCAACTCCGCTGACAACGTGCTACAGGATCCCGAGGTCCCGCGGTGCTTGATGACTTCACTGCTTCCTACGGATACAAATTTAGTGATGCTGCCGGCTATCAGTGGCCGACAACTCCGGCTGTTCCCCCCAACAAGTTGTAAGTAGCTACTACCAGTGTTGCACACATTCGTACAGAGCGAATGAGTGACAATTATTGTAGTTAAATTCAACCATGAGTAATATGTCCAACGCGTTGTTGAAGTAAGGTATTTGGGGTATTGGTGGAATGGAATCCAAAAGAGAAATGAATGGGACACATCAGGATGGTTAGTAGCATGCTGGGTCAAAGAACACGAGAAGTAGGGTTTAGATGTGCCTTCAAAAATAGTTGACAGAAGTAAAAATGAATAAATGTCTCAAAAAAAAAAAGAAGAAGAAGAAAAGAAAAAAAAAAGAAAAAGAAAGAAAGAAAAGAAAAAAGATACATAAGTGATAGGTGAATGAATGCCGTGTGTTTGTTTGTTTTTATTATTATGAATATGAATAGTAACCTGAGCCATACCTCTGAGGATGATTAGGTAATGTCTCGAAACAAAGAGACAGCAGTGATGCATATGCAGCGCGAAAAACTGGTGGTGGTTTAGATTGAGGCTCCTTGGTCTGTGCGCCCTCGCTCACATGACCAACCCGAAGCTTTCGGCGCCGCTTCCTCAGAACTTAGAAACGGAGAAGGGCGTTTTGTCGTCGCATCACTACTCCGTGCTCACGGACTCTCTTTCTCGTCATCCTTCAGTTCAAAGCGCGCCGGCTCATCGCTTTTGAATCATCACCTACCTCGATATCTCTATCTCCCATCCGCTGCGAGGATTGGGTGCGCGTTCTTGGAAAACCCCAAACCCGTGTCACGCTCGTCGCATTCAGCACCATTCCGTCGACCTTTCACAACCCGCCTCGTCGCTACCCATTGCCGCTGCCTTCGAAATCGAAAAGCTTACTCAGCTCTTGCGTACAGACACGCGCTGGAGTGCGATATTCATCTCTTCAACCCGATATACGCCTTGGGTTGTTTGTTTGGTGGAGATACGTTTTCATCTGTCATGCACCGCTGGTACGGCTCATAAGGGAACAAAATACGCCTATCCATGGTATATGAAACACTCTGATATACTCATCGATTTTCGCCCATTGTGTCGCCAGGGGACGTGGTGTTGGTGTTTTTGATTCGTGGAGGGTACGCAGGCTACTTGGTTGCAGTAAATGCCTGGGATTGTCAACATGGAGAATGGGGGTCAGAATGGCGTGCGCACCGATCACCCAAGAGATACGACAGTCAATGGTATCAACGGCGTGAAAAGTGTAAACAAATCGCGGCCTATTCCAGACAAAGGGAAAGCGGTACCGGCCTCCAACAGTGATGGTGTCAACATGGTCAACGGAGAAGCCGATGGACCTCTCTCCAGACAACAATCCAGCTCTCCTACTGACCGGACTCCGAGAATGAACGACCTCCCAGATGAGATCATTCACATCACCCAGGGCTTCGTCCCACTCTCTCTCCTACTCACCCGACTTGCCCAAACGACCCACAATTCGCTTCAAGAAAAGATAGCAGAGTTGGCTAAGATGCCAATACCAGCTGCCGCCATGAACGGAAATACGAATTACGTCTCGAGTGCCCCCGATGATACGTCAACCGAGAATATTAGGAAAAAGGCAACTTTGCTACATTTCGCACAGGACATGCATTCAAAATGGGTCAAGGCATTGGTTATAATGGAATGGAGCAGGAAGGCCTCCAAAGTCAGCAAGCTCATTGACCTCAAGTTTCTCCTTGACCAACAACGCATATTATATGACGCTGCACTGGACAACATTGTCAATGTCAAGAGAGACTTGACATATGCTCGGATGCCAAGCCCCGATTTGAAGACAGCGCTTCAAATCCTTTCCACGGGAGCGGCATCTTGGATGCCTGATGTAAGTCCAATCCGCGAATAATTGCTTTAAACGCCCTAACCTAATCATATCTGTAGCTTCAATACATTGAGCCACCTTCTTTGACGCCGGAAGAACAACTCAAGTGGATCAACGATCTGAATACATTACTATCATTAAGACTAAACCTCGAAGATTACGATAAAATACCCTTTCATTTCAGAAAATATGAAATTGGCTCAGGTCGGGTAACATTCAAAGTTCCCGGGGAATTTGAGGTTGACCTAACCATTGCCGACGAGGATTTCGAGAAGCAATTTTGGTTTATTGACTTTAGATACGCATTCAGCCCTGCGGCATCCTCCCTTCCCGAGTCTCTTAGAGTCTACCTGGAAGGGTGTGTTAATGATGCGTTGGCCAAAGACGGCTTGACGGGGTGCTACCAGTTCTTGCACGAATTTGTGCTAACCTCAAAGATAAACGAATTAAAACGCCAGGCCTTGCAATTGAGCAGAAACGCCTGGTCCGGCACATTGGTGGTGGAACCTTTGAACAGAGCGTTGGCTATTCAATATTGGACCTCCCGAAATCCGGCTACGGGTCTGAAGAGCTGGGTCTTGGTTGCTGTCAACAGTGGTCGCAAGCAGGATGGCCGTCCAGAACCCAAATCTTCTAGCCAGTTGACAGCAAAATGGTACCGTGACAACAAGGAGGTCAAGGATATCAACATCGAATTGGACGTTGAGAACCTGTCTACAGAAACCCTTCTGAGAACTGTAGTCGGACGGCACATTGAGCACATCCTTTCGGGTATTCACGATAGGCTACTCACCGCCCCACGGTTCAAGAATCGCGAAGCTGGTGTAACCCTGAAAATTTCGAACACTGATCCAGGAGCTTCCTCACTCTCTATTCAAGTCGGATACCGTGGCAGTGCATCGTTACTTATTGAGCCGACAACCGGTGCCTTTGCCGTAAAGCCACATTCGAAATTCTCAGTTCAACAAGAGCATCAGCTGAACAATGGCAAATATCCAGCAGAGGACGGCATGAACTGCTTAGAAAATGTTAGATGTGGAATTACAGAGGATGAACTCCATCGGCAAGGAAGCTCCATGGGCTGGTTTATCCGGAAACCTCCCATGAATGCCGAAGAGTTGAGGGCCATAACCAAAATTCGTGACTGGACACGGACAGTTTGGCTTCAGAAAGATGGTTGGGGGCCATCCTGGTTTGTCGTTGTGTTCCTCAGTCTGGGCGGAGATGAGTGGTGGTTACTGGAAGCGTACGTTGATTTGTCCAAAGGAAACTCTTTCCCAACTAACCAGATTTTTAGGAATGTTGGTGAACCACTTGGGTCCCCCCGATTCCATGCGAAACTACCACTAAACAAGGGACATCCTGATTTATCAGAGGCATTCTGGACCAATTTAACGCTGTTTGCTACTGGTATGATAACGCAGTCGGTCGATACGCGAGAACTACATCGTCAAAGAATCAAGAGTAAGACGAATGATAATCTCAACCTATCCCTCCCGCAGCAGGTCAGGCTCCCATCTATCGAGGTGGCTCTCTCAGAGTTGTTCCCCGCCATGGTACTGGATGACCCAAATAAGATGACGGCACCAATAATTAATGCTGAGGAGGTAATGGATAATGTCGAACTTCTGGGCCTTATAAGCCAAGATGCGGGAGCAACATTCTCGGCCAAACGGACATGGGCGCATAATAATGTCGCCATCAGGTTCAAGGGCGTGCAGTGTCTTTCTCAGGCCAAAGAGGACGAGGAAGGCAATGTGTTGAATCGTGAGTTGATATGCACATCCGATGCAATCATCAAAGTCAAGAGACCGTCAAAATTCCTATCGTTAAACGGCTTGGTGGATCGCGATGTCTCATATTGTCCCAACAGAGGCGAATTTTGCTTGCGAATACGGCGCCGCGCAACTGAACCAATACTTCCTCACCTTAAGCCGCGAATTCAGGCCATTGATCGATTTGTAAATTTCCTTGAAGCAATGGACAGGGCAAAGGGGGCTATCACTAGTGAATCGGTGACGCTGAGGAAAGTTACATTTGCTTATAGCAACCCTCCTCAGGACGAGCAAGTTGGGGGTAATGTCACACCGCCACGGCGTTGGCGAGTGGTAATGGATTTATCAAAGGACGACATCGATATTGAAATCGAGAAGGGCAATCCCCATCTTCGAGTTATCGACCTCATGAGACGGCTAGTGAATAAAGATGGTGGTATAGGCGCGCTGATGGCCTGGCTGCCGGTGTCGCTACCCGCCCTAATGGCTATTGAGAAGATGGAGTCTGAGTGGGACGAGTTATCAACACGGTCATTGGGCCAGCTGGTCTTCTCCATGAAGACAATTACATGGATGAATCTTTCTTATATCATTTTTGGACCAAATGGCACTGGTCCACAGAAGAGAGTTTCTTTAGATGTCAGGATAAAGGCCAGACGAGGCGAGGCCTGGTGGCATGCCTGGCGATCTGATATTGATGCGGCAGGAGGCTCACAGGAGGATGAGTTTACAAGAGTACTGAAGCCTATATGGGATGCGAAGGGAAACAATTGGCTTGGCCTCGCTACGAGCGCTGCTGGCAAACCCGACGGCGGCGTGGCAGGCATGCTGTTGGCCATTGACGATGCTATCCGGGCGGTAGCTCCCACACCGAGCGCAGAGGTAGCAATGATGGGCACGGCGGCGACGGCTGGACCGTTTTCACAAGGCGGTAGTGCCAATTCGGCAGTGGTAATTCTAGACTAGACAAAAATGGGAGGGGGTTTCTCACCTTGCTTTGGGAGAGGGGGAGTTTCAACAAGGTCATTTGATATTGGTCTAGACTATTTTTGGTGTTTCTTTTTACTTGCAGCGGCAGCAACAACAACAACAAACGACGACAAACAAACACGCAAGCGAATGAACAAACGAACAAACGGGCGAGTTTGGGAGAAGGAACGGCGGCAAAAGGGGTGGCAATGCGTGGCACATGACGGAGGGTTGGCTTTTGTGTGGCTTTTTTTAATGATACCTTCTGAGTCGAAGACAGGAAAACATAACACAGCGAGAGAGTTGGATGATTTCGAAATATATATATATAGGGCTTTCCCTCGTATGATGAGGCTGCCAGGGCTGCTTTTTTCCCCCCTTACATCCCTCCCCAGCTTGACCATGATGAAGATGTTAGATAGTTAATGTGTATATATATATACTATTCTAAGCAACTATTTTATGCCATTGAAGTTCTTATATAGGTCATCAGACCTCTTTTTCTCCTTTCCTTTGTGTTACGGATTGTAATGTCTCTACCCCCTTTTCTCTATCCTAACAGACAGTAGTTGGAAAAATACATACAGAGAGAGATGCTTTGTTCGAAACTTATCTCGTGGCAAACTTTCGCACGGGAATCATGGGAATAGGCACACCCACAAACTCGCTAGAGCCAAACTGCTCCAACCCAGTGTCCGCATAGGATGCGTCCTCCGCCTCAGCCAGGACCCTCTGCGCAATGTCGTAGCCGTTGCGCATGGCACCCATGGCGCCAATCTTGGAGTAGGACCCGCCGGTGACGGCCAGCTTGCCCTGATACGCCTCGGATATCTCGTTCTTTGCGGCCATCATGAGGGCCTCGTGGCCGACGTAGTGCTGGGGGATGCAGTCCTTGGCGAAGCGGGCCATGGCGAAGCACGGCGTTGAGCGGGGGATGCCGAGGTGTCTCTCCAGGATGGATTTAGCCTGCTCAATGGCTTCGTCTTCGGACGGTGGTGGGGGGACGTCGCCGTCGTAGTAGTGACCGCCCATGAGGACAAAGAGTTTCGTCCCCTCGGGTTCTCCCGGTCCGGAGGCGGCCACGTCGGAATCGAAGAAGACGCCCAGTGCCCGCTCGGGGTTCTGCTCCGGTGGGACGGAACGGGGGATAAGGTAGCCGAATCCAGGGGGTTTGATGTCCTTCTGCGGGTACCAGAGGTTGACCGTCATGATGGAGACGGCCTGTGTCTGCTTGAGGGTATTGAGAGTTTGTCCAGTTATCTTGGCGAGGGTTTGACTGGGGATGGTGGCGATGACTTTGTCAAAGGCATTTTTGTCTGGAGCTTTATTGAATTCACTTGAAATCTACACGCAATTTTCTGTGAGCTTGGTTGTATATCGAGTGTGATAAAAAAAAAAGATGCTTACATCGACTGTTCCCGCTTCCTCGTTGTAGTTTATAGTCGATACGGACGAATTGAGCTTGATCTCAACATTGGGCTGGCTCTTCAAGGCATCAGCCAACGCTGTCGGCAAGCTCTCCATACCCGCCTCTCCAAAGTGCAAAAGCGAGCCCATGGGCCGCAGAGCGAGCTTTCGGATTTCTGGATCCTGCGCTATGCTGGTCATGAACTCCTCCTCGCCGGCGGGCATGCGCTTTATGTTGACCCCGAGGTCAGGCAAGTAGTAGGACCAATAGAAGCGATCGAGGACACTGCGAGCGCTCAGCTTGTCAATGTCTCCGCCGTATATGCCGTGGATCATGGCCGAGACCATGTTGTTCGCGATACTATGGCTCCCGCTGATTTGGTGGATCCACTGGGCGATGGAGAGGTCTTCTTCGGGGACGGTTTTACTGCGCAGGCGCCGCAGCATGAAGCCAATGCCTGCGAAGAAGGACTCGAGGAAGAGGGGCTCGCGGATGAACTGAGCTACATTTGCGGCGGGCGGGAGACTGACGAGGTGATCGGGGTAGTAGACATATCGAGGCTTGTCGGGAGGCGCAACGACCTTGAGACCAAGGTCCAGAGCCTATCGATGAGTACACGAACATGTTAGCCGTATGAATCCAACCAGACATGGCCTGCTTCTTCTTCAGTTGCGCACCAGATCGTATAACACCAGATCGTCGTACCGCCAAGTACTCTTGTGCAGTGATGATAGCGTCCGCGGTCCACGCTCAAAGCTGACCGTTCCCCTGACCCCACCAACATTGACAGGAACCTTGTCCGTCCTGATCCATCCTCCCAGTCGATCGCTGTTCTCGAATAGTGTAATCTTGGCGTTGGACGGCAAGTCCTTGGCAAGGTAGTACGCCGCCGTCAGTCCCGTCAGTCCGCCTCCAACAACAGCTATCCTCGGCCCACTCTCTTCCCCCTGGGAGAGCTGCCGGCTCTGTGTCCACGCATACCTATGATCCCATCGTCGAACCGGCCGAACAGGCGATGTAGTTGTAGTGCTGAGGTAACGAGAGCGCGGGCCGTTGGCAAGGCTTCTGGATAATGCGATAGTCCTACAGGCGGGGGATACTCTTAAGAGAGATGCGACGGCATCTTTTGCGCGCCTTTGGCCCATGGCGTGGTTCAATTGCACATGGGATAGTTGGTGGTGGCAGAGGCATGGAGGAAAAGAAAGCCCTGGGGAGAAGAAGAAGCAGCTCTCTATTATGATGACGCAGTTGGAGCTCCAGACTAAGCCCCACCTTGAAACCAACGCCGCACTCATGGTGCATGGAGAGATACATATCAAGTCAAGATATCAGTATCAATTACTTTGTACATACCAAAAGATAAATATCATCATTAAACATCACATCAAGCATCGTTAGAGGAGTCCCTTTGTTTACAAGAGCGACAGAGAAGAAAAGCACCTGCTATTATCCGTCGCTGAGCCCTTTTCATCAGAGCCATCGGCCGAAGACAACCGGCCTCTACTTCAAAATGCCCACCGCCGGGTGTGTGTATAACTACTAAAAGACAAACATCTCCCCTTGAACCCATTTCACCCAGTTCCAGTAAACGCCTTTCCATGCCCTGCCAACATGACAATCAACTTATACGTCGAGCATAATCGTACAGGCCTTTGTTTCAAGCCAGAAAATCCGCACTTCATTTGTGTGTTCCCTTCTTCCCGAGGCTCAACCAGAGAAGTGCATGTGATCCCAGTCTCCAAACCATGATATCTTTCTTCGTCTTTAGCCAATAACCTCGCTCTCCTGTGCTTCCTGCCCTGGGGCTCCATCTGTTTCCGGCTGGATAAACTCTTCAGCAGCCTGGTCATCCACAAACTTCCTTTCACTGACGTGACCCTGACCTTCGGGGGTCCAGACTTTATCTTTGAACCCGCCTTGCTGGCCTTCTTCATGCGCAAACGCACATGTGGGGTTCAGGCAAGGGTTAAATTTGCACTTGGTCCTGACATGTGTGAACTTGCAGTTTGCTGTTGTGCAATCCGCTCCATTGCGGCACAGAGGCATGGACGGATGTCTGAAGGGACACCGAGGGTTCTGGCAGTTGGGGAAGAATTTGCAATCCTGCTCGCTTTGATGTGCAAGCCTCGCGGCGGGTGAAGGGTGTCGTCCCACGCATTTTCGGTTCTTGCAAGCTGCTCCGAAAGTGCATATATCGTTGACATCCACGGATACCCCAGGAGGCGCGGCAGGCGATTGGTGTGCAAATTTGCAGTCCTTGTTGGTGCAGTGTAGGTTGTATTTGCACACAGTCTCATCCGGATTGGGAGCTTCACGTTTGCCTCCCGACATGTCCATATCATCACCAGCACCTTCAGCGCCAGTATCCATTGTTGATTCATCGGCATTCGAATCGTTCTGGTTCTGCCCTCGGCGGAAATTGTCCTTGTGGCGGGGGTTTTGAGTTCGCTCAAACAACGACTTTCCTCGGCGTTGTTGGCCGCCGAACCCTCTGTTTGCACCGCTCATCATTTGCTGCGACAACTCAAACATCATTTGGCTCTGCTGTTCGAGCATGGCCATGACGTCTATCTGATTGGGCTGTCCCTGCATTGGCCATTGTGGGAATCCGGATGCTGCAGCGCCCGCCATGGCGTTTGCCATATTGCCAGCCATCATGCCGCCACGTCCGTTGTGATTTCGGGGCTGTCGACCTTGGCCAACACGGGGGCCGGTCGGAGGCGTACGCCCGTGGGTGTTGATTCTTTCGGTGCCAGTCTGACGAACCCGATGAAGGACATTGTCCGCCGACCGATCCATAGCTTTGTTTACATGGCCAAACATTCGCTTATCTCGACCGCCCCTAAAGTTACCGTTGCGCATCGAACGAGGGCCTGTGGGGCTGTGAGAATATTCATGTTAGCAAATAGGTCGCAAACCAAAGGAACCGCATTGAATAATCGAGAGTTACTTACGCATTCAGCTCAGATGCTTCATGAGACCCCATATCCGTATCCATCTCTCCAGATGCCGCATCACCATGGGACATTGGATCTTCCCCATTAGCCTGACCATTTGAGCTAAGAATGCTGATCTGTTCGAAAAGCCATCTGGTGAATTCGCGAACGACAGGGTCATCGGGTGCGAGATTCAAAAGGTCGTTTGAAAGCTCTGTGGCGATTTCATCCTGGGTCTTGCCATTCACCAGCATCAAAACGATGTACTCGGAGAGCGCCGAGTCATCGCTACCGCCTGTTCCCCATCCCACTTCGAGCAGCTTGGGCTGGATCGCCGCATTGAGGGCCTCGGCGAGAGGGGTATCGAGTATTATCTCAACAGACATGGCGTCGAGGTTTCTGGGTATAGCGACCGGCTGGTCGGGCTCCAAATTGATCAAGTGTCGCTGCCGACTTTTTCGAGACGCGTTGGTAGTTGGGCGACAAGTTTTCGTGCAATAGGAGTCTCTTTTGGGTGAGACGTCCAAGGCGCGCGTGTGACAGAGTGATGCCACGGAAATATGAGTCCTCGCGACTTGTTTGACGAGGTGACAATGGCGAAATGATTGTTTCGTCGGCGGCAAGTGGTGAGGTTGATAAAGATCTTCTCAGACACCAGGGAAGGCGGAAGAATGGGTTCATGCCAAGTCACGTGAGTGTATTATCAATAGATGGCAAAAGCTCATGCGCAATCCGTTGGCTTTGAGTGGCGCTTCTCTTCTACATGTATCTCTCTGTATCCTTGCAGCGGTTGATTAACAATCATTCTTTTCTGCTTGAAGTCGTTCAATACTATAAGATATTCTGCTTCTAATTTTGGAATACTACTTGAAGAAACTTTGATTTGCATCCTTTTTCTGTATGCTTTTCAGTTCTTTCACGGCTACTTGTTGTGGTTTGTCTTCAAAGCGGTAGCAGTACCCCCCGTAGTAGTAGTACAGGACAAGGCTTAGAAGCGTTAGTCAGCCACACATCCACACCCTTCCGAGGTTCACCCCTGCTCTGGGTAGATGCATGCAGATGAAGGCTGAATCGCTCCTTTTTCTCTGTTTCCTATGAAAGACAATGGTGAATGGCATTTGTCCTATGGTCTATGTACGTATCTATGTGAGATGAAGACAAGACCCTTGGCTCTGTTAAAAGGGAATGAGCCTTGTTCCCTTCCTCTTCCTCCTCTTGTCATTATACTTGTGCAATCTCAGGAACACACACAAGGCTTGATAGGACAGGGTACCATCAAGATAGGAGTTGGTCAAGTGATCCTCCAATCGGCTATCGTTACGGCTGCAGGGACCTTCGGATCTAGGTACAAGTACTAGGTACCAGGTACATATCTGTCAGCCGCCAAACGGTTAGACCCACCATTGTCCAGATGGCTCAAGGACTTCCCCGGATGAGCTCACGATATCGAGAGATACTTACCTATATTGCCCTGTTGTATACTGTGTGCGTTTATACTCTGAACAAAGACCGCATAAACACGTTAGCATCAGGTTACCACATAGACCTCTATCAACTTTCTCTTATAATAATCACACCGTAAAATGGACATGTGAGCATAATTCCGCAATGAAGCCTTGCTCTAGGGTAGATAGTACTGAGGATAACGGCCCGCAGAAGCATCTTTACCTACTACATACCTAGATAGTAGGTAAGGTAAAGTATGTCAACAATAGCATCAGTTCCGTGAATATCCATAAGCAAATCTACCTGTCTGACGAGTGGAATGAGGTACTACCCGTCCGCCACAACTGCAGCCACCAGTCAATGAAAGAACTCGAGAAACAGGCGGGGAAGTAGAACAAGTGTCTTGGGATAGATGAAAGCGCGAATGGCTGGTTCCTCAATTTGAGGAGATGGCTTGTAATAGCAGAGTGGCGTGTTACACTACATCTACTTGCAGATGACTCGTAGGCTTAATGTGTCTCCTCAATTCGCTTAGGAATTCTTTATCAGCCTCGCTATTCATAGTGGAGTTGAAGTAATTATCGAAATTGACATGTCCGGCCATGTTGGTGTCGTTGATTTTGTTTACAAGGATATAATTACAGCTTACGAGCAGATGCCTTACCAATACTACTGTGCAGAACTACCTTGTGGAGTGGAGCGAGCTGGCTGACTCGACCAATCCGGAAAACGTCATCTGGCCGCAAGCCAGTGCTGCTAACGAAACTTGGTGATGAAGGGAGCAGGATTCATTTTGACAAACTTCTGCTTCGATAACGAATAGTTATGTTCGTAGGGGAACACGGAGTATGGCTAGATGATCTGTGAATGCAAATACTGTATAAAGTAAGTATCCTCATGGTCCCTCGTTTAATTCCTCATCCTCATTTCTTATTCATTTCTCCATTTTTTACGTCCAGTCAGTCTACCCTTACTATGAGCAGTGAATAGTGCTGATGCTTACTCAGTCCGTAAACTTCTCCGAGCCGCTGGACTCCAATCTCTGTCCCGATTCATTAGAAACAACCTGACTCGGAATGAAGGTCCCGAAAGATCCGAGGAAATGGATCTCGGATCAAAGTTGCATGGCTTGGGTGCGGAACTGCGGGGGGATCTCCAAGCCGCTTACAAGATCAAGATGCAGTTGTTTGCTGGTTGGTCGTCGGTTCAAGGGCGGCCGTTATCTGATGCGGGATTGGATGAAATGCGTGACGTCGGAGTCTCCCTGCATTCGCGCATCCGCCGACCAAGTTATGACCTCAATTCGTTGGAGGTGATTGATTGCTCCTCCTCCTCCTCCTCCTCCTCCTCCTCCTCTCTGTTTGTTGGTTATCATCTCCCTCACCATATTTGAGATAATCCTCATCCGCCATCTTATAAAAAAAATTGGACTATAGGATTCTCAACATACAAGTAGTAGATTGCTATAACCCCTCATGAACGAAGAGGCCACAGTCTCTTCCGGCTGCAACCGACCATGGGCCTGATCCAACACCTCCAGGAGCAGGAGCACCTCTTCATAAAGGCAATATCTATACTTCTCATTCTGACCTGGGTCATCTCAAACGTCGTTGCCAGAGTTGATGAACACCGCCGCATCAGGAAATTGGGCCACTATGCTCCCAAGTTGTCCAGCTATCTCCCATGGGGTAAATACCTCCACCTCCACCTCCACATCCATCTTCACTTCTGAGCCCTCCTGCATTTTCACAAGGCTGCATTGGCTGATACGCTTTCCACGACGCATGCAGGCATTGACATGATATTTCGCATGGCACGCGCCAGCGTAGTACGGAACCAGCTCCAACTATGGCGGGAGACGCTGTTTCTCAACTTCAGCACCTTCAGCACCGAGACCCGTTTTTTTCAATCTGCGGGTCATTCTCACAGCTGACCCGGAGAACATGAAAGCTATCCTGGCGACCCAGTTCCATGACTTTGGCAAAGGCCAGGCTCAAAATGAGAGATGGAAGGCCTTTCTCGGTGACGGAATCTTCACCACGGATGGCCAGCAGTGGCATGATAGCCGCCAGCTTATACGACCCCAGTTCACCAGGGATCGGCTGAGTGATTTGCACTGCTTCGAGTCTCACTTGCAGACTCTGTTCAAGACGATTGCCAATGGAGGTCCATTGGAGGGGGAAAATCAAGTAGTTGACATGAGAGCTGCGAATGGAAAGGTTCTTGATATCAGGGACCTCTTCTTCCACTATACCCTCGATATCACCACCGAGTTCTTGATGGGCAGCGATGTCAAGTCTCTGTCGTAAGTCTCGCCTACCACAAAACCCATCTGCTACTCCATCAACCGCTCATGGCGCTCACAATATTACAGCACATCGAAGCAGGACTTTGCCGAGGCCTTCAACACCGTCCAGCATCTTCAAGTCATCTACGGTCAAATGTCCAAGGCGCACAAAATAATGCCCAAAAAGGCCTACCACGCCGGCATCAAAGTCATGAACAATTTCATCAACCACTTCATCCAGCTCGCCCTCCGCCTCAGCCCCGAGGAGCTTGCCCTCCGCACCAAGTCCGACAAGGATTATACTTTTCTTCACGAGCTCGCCAGCTTTACCCGTGACCCAAAGGTCATCCGTGACCAAATCATGGCGGTCCTGCTGGCCGGTCGTGATACCACTGCGTCGGCCTTGTCCTGGGCCATTTACGAATTGGCCCGCCATCCTGAAGTCGTAGCCCGTTTGCGCAAGGAAATCCTCGAGACTGTTGGCCACGATGGTCTCCCCACATATGAACATCTTAAGAACATGCCCTACCTCAAGGCCGTCCTCAGCGAAACCCTTCGTCTCTATCCTTCCGTCCCCTTCAATATCCGCGTCGCCTTGAAGGACACAACCCTCCCTCGAGGCGGCGGACCCGATGGTACCCAGCCCATCGGCCTCCTCAAAGGCACACCTATCATGTACTCCACCCTAGTCATGCAGCGCCGCAGAGATATATACCCTCCCACCTCAGAAACATTCGCCGACCCTGAAATCTTCAGTCCGGAAAGGTGGACCCACTGGCATCCGAAACCGCATAATTATATCCCCTTCAACGCGGGACCGCGCATCTGCATTGGACAGCAGTTTGCCCTGATGGAGATGAGTTACACCCTGTGCCGTTTGTTCCAGCGCTTCCAGCGCGTCGAGAGCTTCATGCATGAGATAGATGGGGGTAATCCACAGCTTAATACCGATATCGTGCTGTCGCCGGGTCAAGGGGTTCGTGTGGCATTTTGGGAACCAAAGGAGAAGTCTTGAGGGGAGACCATGTGAAAATGTTCTTTTCCTTTACGCTGTAAGATTCACCAGGCAGCCCCAATACTTATAATAAATTTGAATACAGTTTGATCATTTTTTGCAAATTAACACTTACTCCGATGCCATGGGCTGTTTCCATCCGCCATTCCAGTATAGGGGATAAAACCTAAAATCATCTCATATTTCCTCCGCACCATATCCCAAAACAGTTCTCACGGTCCTTGGGTCACCCTCCTCCCTCATTCCCTGCCGAAGCTGTCCCTCACGGCCCGTCCAAATCTCGAAATAGCCTCGTTCATATTCTCGGCACTTGCTGCGGCGAACGTGGCGCGGAAGAAGAGTCCAGGCAAGGGCTTGTCCTTTTCTGTGAGGAACCACGATCCTCTGGCAATAAGAACACCGCTCTTGATACAGAAATCAAAGATTTCTTGCTCAACCTCTTCCAGGCTGCGAGTTCCAGCTTGGGGGTGTTTGGAGTAATCGACAGTGAACCACATCTATGCCGAGTTAGAGTTATAAGTCTTCTTTAGAGGCTGGGGGGAATACTTACAAACATGCCAGCAGCTGGTGGAGTCCAGCTTACAACATTGGCTGGTAAGTTGTCCTCACAGGCGGCCAACAAAGCATTTCTCTTCTTTGTGTACTCGAGTCGCAGGTTCATCAACCACCGAAGGTAACCTTCGTGGCCCCATGTCTCATCCAATAATTTATGCAAAATGACCTGTGAGAAGCCGGCTGGTCCCTGGCTGGCTACTTCTGCATGACGTTGGTACCTCTCAACGATTTGTTCTGAGGCGACGATCCAACCCATTCGTGATCCGGGAACTAGAACTTTAGAGAAAGAGTCCATTCTCATAACTCGACCATCAACGTCCATGCTGACATATGTGGGAATTAGGGATGCGACAAATTCTTCAACGTTGCTGGGAGCGGGTACATCTGGTTGGTCACGACCGGTATATGGTTGCATCTGGAGGAAGTAATATGGTTCATCTTCGATGATGAACAAATCATGCTTCTGCGCAAGAGCATAGATGGCCCTTCTCCTTTCCTCACCCTGTGTTGCTCCTGATGGGTTTTGACCCGAGGGAACAGTGTAAAGGACGTGTGGTTTCCTTGCGCCCTTTTCCTTGGTGTCCCAGTTACTCAGCAATTTATCCATGGCCTCGGGGATGAGACCTTGCTCATCAATTGGCGAACCAAAGGCTTTGATACCCAGAGGAGCAATCGTTTCTAGGGCAGTAGAGAAACTAAAGGTTTCCGTAAGGACAGAATCACCCCTATCCTTGTCACAGAACATGCGTAGAGCCTGTTCCAGTGCTCCAGTACTGCCAATAGTCTGGCAAACTCTCCAATCGGCATATGGTGGTTTGCAGACAATTTCCGTGTGCTCGGTGAGGAACCGAATCATCTGCGCAGAGCCCGTGGATTGACCGTAGTTGAGGGCAATGGCAAGATCGTAAGTGCCGTCTCCATCTCTAGCATCATACTTGCCAATGCTCACTCTTTTGCCATGCTCTGCAGTTGTTTTCTCTGAGAAATCTGGGGCTACGGCTACCTTCATGTCAAGTTCGGCGAAAGGGAATAGCTCGCTAGATGGCAGGCCGCCACCGAGGGAGATGAGGCCAGGTTGCTTAAGAAATTTGGCTGCTTGCTTTAGAGTGCATGGCTGTCTTGCCAGACTCTCCTCAGTGAGATGGTCTGTCTGACATTAGTGGTGGTTATAAACGACAAGCCTGTATGAAAGTCAACTCACTGTTCCATTTTAGTGCCTTGGGCTTGTTTGTTTGCTGTAGGAGTATCAAATCAGTATTATGATTCCTGTCCAAGGCAGGTGTTCGTGTAAACTTACAGGACCTTTGAACATGTCACTATCGGATGCAGCAGCAATACCAGCGACCAGTTTGCCTGCTTGGGCTCTCCTCGCGGCAATCTCATTAATTATTGATGCTGAATGAGTAGTTTCATGATGGGCTGGCTGTACAGCCGGGGCAGCTTCAGCACTGTTGAGACTGGATTTTGTGTGAAGCAATCGTGATGTGTTGAATGCTGTTCTGACTGAACTGCGGTGAAGTAATAAGGCCGGTAGCCGAACCGCCTTTGTTATAGATAACATAGTGGTAAGGTGATATTCTCTTTTTTATTGAAAGAAAGATAATGATGTGAATCTTGAGGTTTGAACTGTTTAGAGTCGGTGTCCTGAAGTGGGATGGCGGATGCTTTTGTGTGCGTGCGTGCGTGTGTGTGTAAGAAGTTGAAAGTGCGGATGTGGTCAGTTGATAGGTATGGTAAGATAGGCAGTTAGAAGATGGATCCTATACCGCTATCTTTGGTATTAATAAGTAGGTACTGTACCTACTTACATACAAAGGAGATGGCGGGTAGTGGTTTCCACACTATCCAGCTATTCCCATTAGCTACTATTTACGAGATTAGTTTGCATTGGCATTGGTTTGCGAGCATGCATTGACGTCCGGGACCCCCTCCGGCTTCCGGAATCGGGGTCCCGCCCGAGTCTAGCCGTCGGTACCCCGCGAAAGAAGGAGCACAGTCAGTCAAGCAACCCGCCCTTGGGTCTTGGAGCTCCAGCTGCCTGACAGCGCCTGATGAGCCTCCATGGCTCCCCCCTCCCCCTCCCTGTAGCGGAGAGGTGGGGGTCTCTCCAGTTGATCTTACAGTGGAGGCCCTCAGTGGAGGCCCTCATTATGACCCCCGCGACCCACTGTCTTCGATCTTGGACACACTGCTCGGCAGGCACATTGACTGGAGGCGCGCCTTGACAACGGCATTGACATCGACATCGACATCGCGAATGAGGATCTTTCTGCGGTGATTGGCCTGTTCTCTTAATTGATGGGATGGTTTGGCTTATCTCGGACCGCAATCTCGCTAAGCGATGACGACACCCTGAATTTCTTGTCCGCCTTTGACGGCTCAAATAAACTGGTGGAGATGGATGATAAGCAATCAATGCGAGCGGATCATCTGACCCCTCTATCAAGAAGAAAAAAGGTAATGGCAACATAAATGAGGTGGGTGTATAAACCAAAGGCAGGCATAAGATTATATTTAGATAGAATACCTACATATACCTACCATAATGAGCTTGCCCTTAACCGTTTCTGCAGACATCTGAGCCCAGTATTCTACTCCTAGGTAGGCATGTCTGGGTAGACAAAGTAGGACCCCAAGGACACCGGTCTTCTCGAGGAATATCCAGATGAGAAATATGAAACATCAAGGCCAAAGTATCAAATACAAGCCAACAAATTCCATCATTTCAAATCACATGCTGTACCCAACTACGTCGTCGTCGTAGATGCATGGCGCCGCCGCCAATGGCTCAAGACAAAGAGGCTACGTAGGATTACCTAATACAGCCCAATTGGAGCTCCAGCTCTTGACTTGGACCTGGATCAGTCTCTCTGCACAACATGACCAACCATCATTGCATATGCTTGTTCCCCCAACATAAACAAGCAGACAGACTACCGCACACCCATTGCATTGCAAGCAGCTTTGCGCCAATGGGCCGCACAGCTCCAACACAATCCATGACAAACAGCAATGATTGAGAGTTTGCGCGCTGAATCTCCGACAATAAAGCGCTGGCCGAGTCAACGTTGTGGACGGACAGCTGAGGTGACTCGGCTTTCGCCATGTATTGGCCCATTGGGACTCCGCGCATCTACGCTACGAGCAGCAGCAGAGCTTCTGATCCAAGCACCTTCGTTTCCTATGACGGTCTACCGAGCCCTTTTGATTCCCATCAACCCTCCCCTCTGGCCTCTGGCGCTCAATCCCTCGCCTCCGCCAGCCAAGATGAACTTGACATCCAACCCCCGCTCACTCCCATGACACCAGCCACACCAGCTGTAAAGCAAGTCGAGCGCTTCGAGAGCACCATAGACATTCATGCGACAAAGGAGCAAGGGTCTGGTGAAAAGAGGGTGCCGTTGAAAGATCCGGTGCTGGCACTGCGTGTTTCTCGCACCGGTCACATGTATGCTGTCATCACAGCAACATCCATCACTCTCTGGCAGACAAAGGTGCGCCCCACAGCAGCTTGGTACCCCCCGAATTCGACTTCGGCTAACTAGATAGCTCAGCCTGCTGTGATTCTTGCCCTTGTCGTGCGATCCGACTCCTCGCTGGAAGCATATGGCACCAACGTTGATCTTCTTCTCCGACCCGATTCTGCGATCCTAGTTGTGCATACAGCAAAGGGCTATCTCATTACCTATTCAATTGCAACAGATGGCGAATCACGAGTCTATAAACCGCACTTCCCTCATTCCCATCATGTGCAGCGAAGGAAGCAGAGCCTAATTGGGATACATGGCAACCTGCGACCCGATCAAATCCTCTGGGGACCTGGTGAAGGAGCTGGAGTTCGCGATGTGAGCGTACGCTTTCGCATGGTCATCAAGGTAGATGCGGGTATCGAGAGCGCTTTGGCCCTCGATGAAGAGTTGGTGGTTGCTACAAGAAAGCCAGCTGCCGTGCAATGCATCCGCTGGACACCCGATAGCGCTGGGAATCAAACTCGGACAGAGATTATGAGTCGCATGGGCTGGATAGAGAAGAAGGTATCCATTGTTGAGATGACCCATGACCGACCAATGAATCTGACGACATGGATCACAAGCGATGGTCGAGCATACGCAGTTCAGCGCCAGCAGCGCCAACGTACGAATGGCGACGAACCCGATAACGCAGACGCCAAGCGACTGTTCAAGGGCTATTGCTTTCATATCCCACAAGGACCAAAGGGCCATGCTGTACGAGCTGTCATCAATGCTCGATTCTCTCTCATTGCTGTGGGTTGTACCGATGGCACAATCCATGTTTATTCTGTTAGAGATTATACTGGCAATATTCCACACTCACATACTCACAACGTACCGACGTCAACATCAAATGCTGGAGCTTTCACAACACTGAGCTATTCGCCGGATGGCTACTGTCTGTTTGCAGGCTTCGAAAAGGGGTGGTCAATGTGGAGTATGTTTGGGAAACTTGGGAGCAACAGCTTTGGCGCGGAGCCCAGCATAGCTGACAACAACGGCGAACAATGGCTTACAGGTATTTCCGGGGCTTCTTGGATTGGAAGTGGTTCAGAGATTTTAATGATTGGCAAACGACATGAGGCTGTGTGGTCTCTCGAGATGGCCAGAAATGCTGTCACCGGATGCTACAATGACGCAAACGTCTTCCGAACCGTCCTCCAAACACCAACCAGCATCATGGTGTATAGGGGCTATGATCTTCCCGATCTGACTAGTATTTCGGCGGAACCATTCTTATGGCACACCTCGAGAATCCCTTCTACATATCTTCTAAATCAATGGCCCATTCGTCAAACGGTCATTTCCCCAGATGGGAGATACGTAGCAGTGGCCGGTCGTCGTGGGCTGGCCCACTACAGTGTTAATAGCGGCCGTTGGAAGACCTTTGCTGACGAGGCATCGGAAAACCAGTTCTCAGTACGGGGAGGAATGTGTTGGTACCAGCACATTCTTATTGCTGCCGTGGAGGACAACCGAACATATGAGATACGGCTGTATTCCCGCGAAACTAACCTGGATTCTTCTCTCGTGTTGCATAAAGAGCAATTACCTGCTCCGGTGGTTCTGATTACCACATCTGGCGAAGATTCCCTGTTGGTTTACACTTACGAAAACCTTCTCTACCATTACATATTCGTACCATTAGCCGGATCAGTTCGTTTGATCCAAGTCGGACAAATTGCTTTCCACGGCATCGTGAGATCACCTGCGAGAGTTCGAGGGCTGAGCTGGATCTTGCCCGAGACCCAGCTTCTTGACGGGGATCCCGCTCAAGACGTTGCTGTTGCGTCCGTCGTATTCCTCGTTGATGGGAAGCTTGTGTTACTCAGTCCATCTTTCAACGAGGAGGGACAACTCAAATACGACATGAGAGTCATTGCACAAAACGTGGAGTATCACGCGAGCATGAGGGACCAGCCTCTGCTTAATGTTACTCGTAATCCTGAAGACACTTCCTTACAGCATGGACCGCCAGCACTCCGTGACTCGCTGTGGCTATTTGATGGTATGGGAGTGAAAGCATGGTCAAATATCAATGACGTGTTAACTGCCGCAACAAGCGATGGTGGAAAAGAGTTGCCAACTCCATTTTCCGTCAATGTTGACTTCTATCCATTATCGATATTGTTAGAGAAGGGTATTATCTTGGGCGTGGAGTCTGATCTAGTACAACGGCGCGATGTGAACTTTTCCTTCTTTCACTTTGCCATACGGGTAAGCAGCACGAATCTTTCATGACTCAATATGAGCTAATCGTTTGATAGACGCATCTATTTCTTCCAGATGTGCTTCGCTTCTACCTGAGTCATAACATGACGATAGAAGCAGCGAATCTATCACAACAGTATGAGGGTCTGGAGTACTTTTCTCATGGGCTGGAAATCTTGCTGCATCGAGTTTTGGATGAAGAGGCGGATACATCACCAAAGCCTGAAGATGCAGTTTTACCCCGAGTCCTGTCGCTGCTGTCGTCATCCAAGGAGTACCTGGATATTGTACTACAATGCACGAGGAAAACGGAAATGCGACAATGGAAGACGCTATTCGCGTACCTGCCACCTGCCCAAGAATTGTTCGAGGAGTCACTACAGCGTGGCTCACTCAAGACAGCAGGTGGATATTTGATCATTCTACACACCCTGGATGAATTGGAAGCTTCATTGGAACAGTCTGTACGGGTACTGACAAGAGCAATGAGGGAGGGTGATTGGGAACTTTGCAAGGAGCTGGCCCGATTCTTGGCCGCCATGGATGAGACGGGCGAGATTCTACAAGAAGCTATGAGGATGGCGAATGTGGACCTGAACCGGGGGTCCAGTCGGGAACCAATTGGGAGCCGACTGGAGATCCCATCAACCAGAATTACCAACGGAGGCAGCAGGTCAGGCAGCGGGGATGATGATGCGACGGAATCCGATAGACGGACTGCAAGCGACGTGAGTAGTGTCGGTTCTACGGTCAGTCCTTTGGATGGATAAAGGCATTGAATCGTTATTGTTATAGGATGCGAAGGAGCCAAGGAAGTTTTATACAAAGGCGCAGGTTGGTTTATATTCATGGTCATGGGTTGCATTGGCGAAGAGGGTATTTTTCCTTTGGGTATGTTATGGATTCCATAGGCAGTTGACTATTATACATATAGATGTACTTTGAGATATATAGGGAAAATGGTGAGATGCTCCTGATGTAAGAAAAAGGGAACATATTATAAAGCATACACACATATAAGATATATATGGATGTATACTGGGTATTTATACCATTATATTGACGTTACATTCCAAACACATGCAAGTCATCGTGTGAAAAAGAGACGGTGGCTTGAGATTAAGTCGATAAAGTGATGATGATGATGACCCTGATAAGACATTGTGACTGCCGCTGATGCTGCCGCCGTTGCTGCCTTTACTGCTTTTTACTGCCTGCTGCTGATTAGCGCTGAATGAGGCAATGGGCGTGTCCAATTCGCCTGTCACGTTATCTTCGACACCCCCACCATTGGCATCAATCCCGCCAACTCTCTTCCCAAGACAAGGCTTCCCCAAAAAATCAACCACCACATATCTAATTTTTAGAAGGAAAACAACGCGAACCCACACATTCTCTACCCATTCGGCCGACGCATACGCCTATCTTCTTTCGCATGGTCATATTCGCTCACTACTGATCTTGGCTTTTCAAGTATCCGGTTTACTACAAAAAAGCCCTCCCAGCGCCCTCCCTCCCTCCCTCTCTCTCCGGCGACACCGAGTAGAATAGCGGCAAGGTCATGATGGATGACTACGTGAGCGAGTCGGATAGCGACTACACAAGCTATTGGCGAGACTGGGTACGATATTATGCTGTTTAGCTCTGTTTTCACTTCCTCATCCCATGTTTCCATCCCAGAGTAGCGCAAAGCGAGCGCCAGTCGTGGCATTTCCAACATCTTTCTTATTTAGGTCCTTCATCTGAACTTTTGTTGTTCATACGTTCCTTTGTTTGTTTTTTTGTTTGTTTATTTGCTTGTTTATATGCGTCTGTTTTTTTTTTTTCCCTCCCTCTCGCAAAGGCAAGCATGAGTTGGAGACGGGAAAAAAGGGCAAGTCAAGGCGAAAAAGAAGAAAGGCTAACGCGCGGTGTGTGTCTCCTCACCAGTTTATTTCATCAAGAGGAAACGAATACTTTTGCGAGATTGACGAGGACTACCTGACGGACAGGTTCAACCTGACGGGCCTCAACACGGAAGTGCAGTACTACCAATATGCGTTGGACCTGGTGACGGACGTGTTCGACCTGGACTGCGATGACGAGATGCGCGAGACGATTGAGAAGTCGGCGAGGCACCTATATGGTCTGGTTCATGCCCGGTACATTGTCACAACTCGCGGGTTAACCAAAATGGTACGATGACATGATTTGCATTTCTATCATTTTTTTGCGTGGGAGAGGGTATGAACAAAAAGGCTAACCGTGGCACCTCCAAACTCACAACAGCTTGACAAGTACAAAAAGGCAGAATTCGGCAAATGCCCGCGCGTCAACTGCCACTCCCACCCCCTCCTCCCCATGGGTCTCTCCGACATCCCCAACCTCAAGCCAGTCAAGCTCTACTGCGCCCGCTGCGAGGACATCTACAACCCCAAGTCCTCCCGCCACGCCTCCATCGACGGCGCCTACTTCGGCACCTCATTCCACAACATTATCTTCCAGGTCTACCCTGCCCTTATCCCCTCAAAGAGTGCCGAGCGCTATATCCCCCGCGTCTACGGCTTCAAGGTCCACGCCGCTGCCGCTCTCGTGCGCTGGCAAAACACCAAGAGGGACGACATGCGGAGGCGGCTGCGTAAGTTGGAGATTGAGAGCGGCTTCAGAGAGGAACCCATGGAAGAGGAGGACGACGAGGAGGACGACGACGTGGAATTCGAGGGCGTGGATGGAAGAATCGGTCTTATCGAAGGGCCAATGTGATTCCCCTGCCTCCCTCCATCTCCCCAGCCATTCCCTTCCCCCCCTAATGAAATTCAAAAAATTGAACAATAACAAATAAAACACACACACACAAGCGAGCAACATGATGATATAAGAAAGGGGTTTTCTCCGGATTTGGAATTCTTACGAAATGAATTGTTTTTTTTTCCTTTCTCAGTGTAGACCCCCTCGGTTTTCCCACCCTTGAACTTCTTTACCTTACGATATTTTGTGATTTCCTTTTTTGGTTTTGGTTTTTTCAGTATAACGGTATTGTTTATGTGGGCTAGGCGTTTTGATGGAAAGAATAGGATGGGCCTTGAGTAACCAGATGGGTATTTTCAGATTTCGCGTCCCAATATATCCAAGCGATTCTTTCGGTTCAAAATTATCCCGTATACGTGATATAAGCGAATATGATGAAAATGACTTTTTTTTTGCTTTCAGTTGACAGTCATCAATCATTAGGAGTGCTAGTAGTATACAGCCATCAAACGATGCAAAGCATGCGTCCCAAAGTATTAAACATGTACCAGAGCCTGATTTCTCCGTATCTTTTACACGGACAACGTTATTACTCTCACAATCCCATCATTACAACCGGTCGTATACAAACAACTGCTCTCTCTTTCTCTAGGGGAGGGCCGGGGTGTCATATTATACCCTCGAATCAATGCCATGGTTCACCCCTTGTTGAGCCTCCATGTTGCTCAATTCAACATCTTGAAACGGCTCGGATCTTAGAGTCCCTGATCGCTGATTCAAGCCCCCCGGAGCCGCCAGATGAGTGTGGTGAACATCGACGTCTGCTGACTCTCCCAGGTCGTTTCGCACTCGGCGATCCGCATCCTTCTCGTTCACATAACCCAATCGTCCAACACCAGCCCAGAAGGCCCTATCTCCACTACGAGGACCCCATGCCCAGCCAGCACCATCAGTAATAGGCAAGTGATAGTATCTGAAACTGAAAATGGCAGTAATAATGCCAATGACGAAACCAAATAGGATGTCGAAGCCGTGGTGTCGGAAGTCGAACCAGCGCGATGCGGCAATGAAGATGGCGAGGCAGAAGGGAGTCACAGTGATAGCCAAGAGATATACTGGAGCTGCGGCGGCTTGGCGACGCAAGGCTTGGACCGTTACATTATGTCTCGCGTTGCGGCTGCCGACCTTGGTGATTGGTGATGCGTCGTCGCGGTCATATATGTCATTTGGCAACGGTAGCCTAGATGGGAACGCAGCGTGTACTGAGTGATCGGTTGAACTGCCATCTGACGCCACAAAGGGGAAAGTAACGGCGAACTTGCTGGCGAGGAAGAGCGAAAGGTAGATCAAGCCACCGGCAGATGCCGCAGAATGACCACTTGGGTAGCTCCGGAAGCCATCATCGAGCTTGGCCTTGTCTGTTTGCTGGCATATGTCGGCCGAGTAGAGTTGACCGATGTTGCTGCCAAACGCAGCCTCACCCTTGAAGCCTCCAATGACGTACTTGGCTGCGTTTTCGACATCGGGAAGACATCTGGCAAGGAGATCAGGTCGAGGCTTGCCACACATGTTCTTGATGCCACTGACGAAAAAGAAGCCGCAGCCAACGGACATGAGAAGTCCCAGCCAACCGATGTGAAGTTCCCATAGCTTACGCCTCCAAACAAGTGCTTGAGGGGTGCCCTTTGGAACGGTTGCGCCAGGGACAAAGATGATGGACACTACGAAGATGACAGCGACAGGAACAATAGCACATAAGACAAACAATAACCAGTCAGGGACGGTTTCATTCTCAGTAAAGGGGAATCTAGTAACGCCGCGTTAGCCAACTGACTTGCACAAGTATATAAAAGCCGAGGTCAAGATGAAGCGGCAAGGGAGGAGAGGGGGGGTTAGACTGACGAGATATTAGGGTCAATAAGAGAGAAAGGTCGTTTATTGGGCGTGATTCGACCCAGGACATAGCCAATTACGGCGATGGCGATAAGGATGATCCAATCGAAAGCATAAGAGGCGAGGAGCCGAAAAGAGAAGCTCTTTTTCATGGACTCGGGCCCGAATCCCATTTTCTGGTAGGGAGGCATATCTTTTACCCGTCAGGGGATAGATGGATAATGGCCAGGGGGGGTATCAAATGGACATGAGAAAGAAAAGAACAAGAGCAATAGCAGAAAGAAAAGGGGTGAGATTATACAGCGATTAACGGATTGGTAGCCTGGGTCAGGTCAATCGAGAGGGAGACAAGAAGAAAGAAAGAAAAAAAATTGAAGCAAGACAAAAAAAAAAAAGTTTGTGAGATGTTGGTCGAGAGTGGTTTGAGGGGCTCGAGGGTAGGAATGTGGTTGTTCTTGCTCCTCCTCCGTAGATGTGGTTGGGTTGGGGGCTTGGATGTGACGCAAACTAAGCCGGTATGATTTGCCCCCCTATAGGAAAGAGCTGTTGATCGATCAACTTGTGGTTGCCCGTTGTACTTCCGTAATGGAAATGGGAATGAATAATGGGTGGAAAGAGGACGCGTGGCCGCCACACAGCCAAGATTTCGAAAAAAAAGATGGAGGCGTATGTCTGTGTGTGTACAGCTTGGTACTCGAATTGCTTTTACGCGCTTACGAGTCTCAGTTTAAGTCACCAGGGGGGGAGGAAGCATCTTATGGATCTTATGAAGCCCCCTTAAGATCGGCAAAGAAGAGGAAGAGGAAGGCTAAAGACTCGGGATGAGAAGCGAAATTTGGTCAATAATTCACTGCCACCTTTTCTTTTCCCTTTCTCGGGCTGTTCGTTTATCCCTGGGTACTATTTGCACTGCTTGTACCTGTAAGGAGTATCTATCTTTATAAATAGAATACACAGCACCAAGACCCCAGTGCTGCTTGTTCCCATATGTACGGAGGTCCATCACAAAAGTTGTCGCCTGGGTCTGCTTAGTCATTTAGCGCAGTACATTAAGTACAATAAGGTACAAGTAGGTCTTTCTTATAGCGCTAATAATATACTAATATTACAGCGCTACCCTCGCTAAGAAATAATACTAATACTTAAATATTATCACTATAAGGATAAACCTTTAGGGCTGATTTATAGAGATTAAAGTATCTTATTGTATTTTATTATACTTAATGTACTGCGCTAAATGACTAAGCAGACACAGGCGACGACTTTTGTGATGGACCTCCGTATACTCCGTATTGTTCACATGAATACGTGTACGTGTACGTGTAGGTACATGTATGTAATTATTCCTGCTGCGGCTCGTTTGATCCGCTGAGATGAGACCCGAAAAGGGCAAAAAACCAGTGGGCTAAAAGAAGATGGCTGTGCAAGCCCCTCTAGCTTTTTTTTTTCCTTTGTGTGCGTGTGCGTGTGTGTGTCTGCTTGGCATCCATGCCTTTAAATTGCCCGCCCATGAGAAGCGCTTGAACACGGAAGAGGAAGTGGATCGTGTGCCCTCCTCTCCCCAAGCCTTCTGAAATGCGATGCAGGGCTGTTTTACAGGGCCCTCTCTCCCTCCCTCTGTCCCAGGGGGGGCGCTCCCTAAAACTCTTCCCCCTAAGAAGGGACTCCAGGCGCTGAAGGGTTGGGACTCTCCCTTGGCGCCAACACTGCCGGTCATGACGTCGCCCCCCTTCTGAAACTTATTACCGACAAGCCTACTTGTAGGTATGCAGCTACTGTCACACAACCCAGAACAGGAGGCAGCCATGTACGTAATGAACTAAAGAAATACTAGGTACGTACCTGCAAGTAGATATCCAACAGCAATAGAAAAGAATATTGCTTATATTCGTAGAAAAAAGATAGTAGGCAGCTATAGGTAACAAGAGGATATTTAGAAATCACAAGAGGCCCAGTCTCCTGTCAACTTGCAGGTGATGAGTAGTGCATACTTGTCAGCGATGCAATAACCCTCCGGCGCCAAAGAGAATCTCATCTCTTCCATGTCACAGGGTAACGAGTGGTCAGGAGTTGTTAGTACTAGTACTTGTATCAGATGGATGTATTCATTTATGTACTCCCCACCGCTCCTTGCTCATCATCTGCCGGTCACCTGGTTTTGTGTCACAGGGCCATTCCTGATCGACGGAAGCCACTCGAGGTTAAATCAACGTTATTTGCTAACCGCCCATAAAAGATGCAGCCATATGAGGTAGTCTTGCGTCTTGCATTGAAGCAATCGTAATCATGCTGTTCTAATCGTTTGAAGAGCGACATTTGCTAATGTGGAATCACTCCGCTTATATGCGGGTTACCTTCCGTGGGCCTGATCCACCCACTGAATTGATATAGAATCTGTTCACCTTCATCCAGAGCTGGTAGTCGATTTTGTGCACAGTAGCTACCCATACACATATCATCGTCTATCATAGCACATATTATACAATCGTTTTGCAGCCGTATTGCACATGCTGCCTGCGCATACACATCGCATCATCTCATCCCGCATCATCGCTTTTTATGGCTCATTCCCGTTTAATCCTTTGACGACCTCTTGTCTCTCCGCTTGCCGTGATTGCGTGGCCGGGCTGTTACTACCCACTTGTTGATATTGTGTGTGCGTCGAGTTTTGTAGCCGCTTTTGGTCTGTTGAAGTAGTTAGTTTCGGGTTCTTACTTGTGAATCAAAGCAACAACTTACCGGTCTACCCCAGGGGGTCACTGGGTGTCGATTACCCTTCGATTTTCCTCGACCACCACCATGAGGATGGTCAACTATAGCACGTATTAGCAATACCTTCAACGCTCTATGCATCTAGTATCGTCTTACCTTTGTTCATGGCTACACCACGAACTGTGGGGCGGATGTTCAACCAACGGCTTCGTCCAGCTTTTCCAAGTTGGCGGTAGTGGTGGTGAATATTGCTTGCAACACCAATGGTTGCGCAGGCGTCCTTGCTCACTCGTCGAACCTCACCACTCTGTAGCCTGACCTCGACATATTTTCCAGTCATAATCTTGGTACCATCATCCTTTGTCTCCTCATTCTTGTTCACCACAACGGCCGATGTACCTGCACTTCGGCAGAAAACAGCCCCTCTGCTCGCCGATGAGCCTACACAAAACACAGTGGTTCCAACGGGAATCATATGCATTGGTAGGCAGTTTCCGCGGAAAGCAGTCTTGGCTGCAAGAATACCAGGATCGATGACACCTCCCATGCTATCAAGAAGATCTTGTGGAATACCAGGACGGTAGCTGTGAACAACATCACCGGCTCTCAGCCCTTCAGCAGCAATGATGTAAGATTTTCGTCCTGTAGCCCTTTCCGTAACGAGGGCAATATGGGCACTACGACCAGGATCGTACTCAATTCGATCTACCAGATGAGGTCCAGGACGTCGTCGCTCGAAATCGACAGTTCGTATCCTCCGCTTCGCACCTCCACCACGGTGTCTCACAGTAACTCTCCCATGCACATTTCGTCCACCCTTTCCCTGGCCCTTTTTAGGAATCGTCAGAGGGAGAAATGGTCGCCCTTTCCACAGATGATCGTTGATAGGCCGTCTCAAATGTCGCACACCGGGTGTCCGGGGTTTATAAGTGCGTAAGATGACAGATTGAGCCGTTGGTTTGCTGATACTAGCAAGTACATCGTTATTGAGCCCACCTTCTTCGGATCTCTTCGATTTCTTGGTAGCGTAGGTTCGTAAAGAGAGTTGGCTGAAGGCAGAAAGCAACTGATAGCTCTTGCGAGCTGCGGACAGCTGCTGTCGTGGTTGGAGCATACTGTTTTTAATTGAGTTTTTTTTTTTTAGAGTTGCTGGTGCGCTTTGCAGTCAACGAGGGGAATGTTCGACAGGGGATCGATCGTCGTGTCCGTTCAACCAGCGATTGATCCCAAATTGAGGTTGTGAACCAGTTCCTCTAATATCCCACCAATGATTTCCCAAGTTCCCTCAACAGCAATTCCTACTGCTAGCTGCAGTGCGGTCGTTCTCGATTCGGCCACCAGCACTTTCGTCGCTGCTTGTCGTCAATCTACTTTCTTGTCTGTCTGGGGGTGTGAAATTTCCATCGGAATTGTGGAAAACATTTAGCCGATAGCCACACTACCAATAGTATTGCTTTACTACGTCTGGAAAACCAACGCCACACAAAATTCAAGGTTGCAGATATTTGAGCCACACATTATCTAAGCTTCCCCTTTAAGCCATTTCCGTCAGTCTCGCAGCCACATTGTAGCCGCGTATCTGGGGACTGTTGAGGCTTGACTGATCGCGATTAGCCACTTGGCTTGTGCTCCCGCGCGACTGAGCTTACCCTTCGCGTACGACCAATCAAGTGGCCGTTGCCCCGCGGTTGCCAGTGTTGACGCCGTTTTTGAACAGGCGGTACGTACCCCGGCTGGTAAGGAGCCACCAAACGTCGCGTTCTGAGTCGTCGGTTTCATGGACGCATCGCCTCCACTCGTCTCCAGCCCACGCTTTTTCCAGTGGTTACCGTAGACATACAAAGTACAACCCAGCATCAGGACCCAAGCTCAACGGTGCTTCAAAAACCTTCTCTCACCATTCTCTTCCTTCTCTTCTTTATTCCTGCAACATTCAGATCCATCCTATTACGAGCCAATCGAGTCGATTCGGAAAATCAAAACAAAACAAACGGTTCAGCCGTACTGCAACCGCACCACGCTCTCTTTTTTCTGCAACGGCTACATACGCACACGCACGCACACATTAAAAAACCCTTTATTTCTTGGAACCTTTCCTCTCTCTTAGCGGCGCAATTATTCCACGCATCAGCCAGACCTTCACCATTACGGCACTACATAGACACACACGCACAAACACAAACACACCGCTGCCTTAGGAGCAAGCAATGCTTTTAATCTGAATTTTATTTTATTTTTCTAGCATCGCAAACAAACAACCAAAAATCTTCAGCCAATCCCCGCCATTCTATTCGCCAGGATTGACTGGATTTTTTACGGGGGTTTGCATCAGTGTCTTTGTTCATTCTTCTTTTGAACCAACCTTTGCCTGGCAACCAAAACTCGTGAGCCGCGCTCAGAGATCTTAAAGGTACGTACCCCCAGCCTAGCCGCGCTGGACCCACTCCCGCTCCCTTGTTGCTTTCTGCTCCGCTTCCTCAAAACACTTCCATCACCCTCACGACACACATCTTCTTTGACATAAACATCTCGCATCTGCCCTGTGTCTGCACCTGTATCCGCTCTCTACATTCTCCCTCTACACTCTATTATATTGCATCCGATCTGAGCAGCACGTTCTAATACCCATTAGACCAGTCATTGGCTGTGTATCTCTCATCACTGCATTCCAACTTTACATTTGTCGTGTTTCTCTTGACGGCTCCGGAACCAGAGGTAAGTAATTATACTTCCTCAACACGCTCATCTTATGATGGATGCCTTCAATGGAGAACTTTATTTGTTTCGTCGGCGATGCATCGTTCACCAATAGTCGCGACTACGTTGACGCGTCATAAACTAACCTTGAAGAAATAGTACTCTGTGAACCTTATTCCGCTCCCTTTTTAGTATCATCCTGCATCCTACATCATGCCTCCCGTGAGTACCACGAACCTGTTCCTCAAAACCGGCTTCAATATATGTGAAGAAACTGACGCGACATACAGGGGCGTCCTGCTGCTCGTTCCCGTCTCGTTTCCAACGAGAATGACGAGAATAGTGCCACCACAAGAATGACTCGAGCCAAAGCTGCCGCTTTAAGCGCCGACGATGTCACTGTCCCTTCCAAGGGCGCTCTACAATCGAAGAAGACCACAGTCAGCACCACCACCGCCGCTGGAGCCAGAAGACGTGCTGCTCTGGGCGATGTCAGCAACTTGAACAAGGGCGAAGGTGTTGAAGGAAAGAAGGGTGCTGGCACCAAAAGTTTGGCACCCAAGGTAACAAATGGCGTCACAAAGACTACGCGTCCTCGTGCTGCCCCTGCGGCAAAGGATTCAAAGAAGGTCGATCCACCAAAGAAATCTGGACCTGGTGCGATTGGTGGTTCGCAAAAGAGAAAGGAGCCTCCAGTCACTGTGAAAGAGGAGCCTGCTGTTGTTGAGACCGGGCCAGTTAAGCGACAGCGCCCCGAGCCAGATGCTATAAAAGAAGAGGAGTCACATCCCACCGTAAAAGGCGGCGAAGTTAAACCGGTCGATGTTGACATCGAGCGCGTGAAGGATCTTGATAGCGAGGATTTGGATGATCCTCTCATGGTTGCCGAATACGCTACTGAAATTTTTGAATATCTTCGGGATCTGGAGGTTCAGTCTATCCCCAATCCAGAGTATATGTCACATCAAGATGATCTTGAGTGGAAGACGAGAGGCATTCTCATTGACTGGCTCATCGAGGTGCATACTCGATTCCATCTTCTCCCCGAGACCCTGTTCTTGGCTGTCAACGTCATCGATCGATTTTTGTCCGAAAAGGTTGTTCAGCTTGATCGTCTGCAGCTGGTTGGCATCACTGCCATGTTCATCGCTTCCAAGTATGAGGAGGTCCTGTCTCCTCATGTCGAAAACTTCAAGAAAATTGCCGATGATGGCTTCAGTGAGACTGAGATTCTGAGTGCTGAGCGCTTCATTCTTAGCACACTCAGCTATGATCTTAGTTATCCCAACCCTATGAACTTCCTTCGCCGGGTCTCGAAGGCGGACAACTATGACATCCAGTCTCGTACCATTGGCAAGTACCTGACAGAGATTAGCCTGTTGGATCACCGTTTCATGGCATATAGACCTAGCCATACTGCTGCCGCTGCCATGTACTTGGCTCGATTAATGCTTGACCGTGGTGAATGGGTAAGTCGATTTGAGTTCTCTGCAAGCAAGTGATTCTAACAATATCTTACAGGATGAGACTCTCACATACTATGCTGGATATTCTGAGGAGGAAGTTGAGCCGGTTGTTCACTTGATGGTTGATTACCTTGCACGTCCCATTATTCATGAGGCATTTTTCAAGAAGTATGCCAGCAAGAAGTTTTTGAAGGGTGAGTTTTTTTTTGTCGTACATGATCTGTTTTCTCAAACTAATGAGTTCTGCAGCGTCTATCCTCGCTCGTCAATGGGCCAAGAAGAACGCGCCATTGTTTTGGCATTGACGACCTCGAGCTCTCTCTTGACCAAATCTCATGAAGTTGACGATGTCATATGCCATCGTATTTCCTCGGCACATCCTTAGTTATGGCGACTTGTTCGAATATCAGGATACGAGCATCTTCGGTTGGATTGTATTCATGACCTAGCCGTTTTAACGAACAATAACACAACGACCTTATAATTCGTCACCATCATGGTGACTGCATATGGCAGAGGCTCTGCTTCTACATGGTTAATTGCGATTGGAGGCATTAAGTCGAGGCATTATTTACCTGGACTGGATTAACATTCTCACTGTTTGATATCTGGCAGCTTACACCTGCAATTGTCTGGTTTAAATATTTCTGCATGGAATCCCGCTATCCGTTTGATACACGGCGCTTTGGAGTCTTTGGCAAAGGAGGGAATGGTATTTGGTTCGCCAGTCTTTGGAGTTGGCTGCTGTGGTAGCCTGGTAGAGCACGTCGGGATATGATTGGGGGTTAAGACTAATCTGGGACTAAGACTACGTATTGAAGCTGCGCTTCGATCTATTGAGCTACTACCCTAGTCTCCTGGTCTGCATCTTTAGAGAAGTCCAACGTCTACCTCCAATACATATTGGTGTGCAGGCTCGAGGGCCGTGATAGAAAAGTGTACATATATTCATGATTGGTTTATGGTTGAAATTGCAAAGCAGAAATGAGAATTGAATTGCATGTGTCTCGCAATCATGACTTGCTCCGCTATGCTTCCTCGAGTTGCTGATGCAGCATTCACTCGGCATTCTCTTTCACAATAAACGTGATTGCCCATGGTGATGGTGTGAAGCTTCTCGGGTATGGATATGTTAGACATGCTTGTTTCCAGCCACCATTACCCTGTACATTGAAACACAACTGATGTCATAGATAAAAGACCTACAACAGTAGCACAAACAAGCGAATACGGTGTAGCAATTATAGGACAAGGACAAAAGAAACAGTTCAGTTCACTTTTATAGTTGTGTCAAAGATTTCTTTCACACAACATAGTGGCGATTGTCTTTGATATGAGCAATTTAATGCGGACTTTGACAATCCATCAAATCTATCATAGGCTAGGGCTGTTTTCCGATAGCTGTCAAACTACTGAAATCGGTTCCTCGGGCAACGGATAGTTACACGAACTGCATACTGCAGCCATCAGACATTGTACAGCTGCATCTGACGCAAAACACGTCGATATTGTTATTCTATTGGAACGGTCTGCAAAACGGGTCTTGTTTTGATCCATAAACAAATATCCCGCATGCAGAAGAGGTCAGGAGGACGGCCGCAGATGGGCGGCCGCTTGTGAGGGGAATAGGGTAGGCAAGTCGCGATGTACGTTGGGAGGTTTGGGTGGGTATTAGAAGACTGGCGGAAGATGCGCCACATACTGCCCAGCCACGACGCCACACTTATTTCTAGTGGAAAAAGGTCTTGTCCCTGGTAGCCTAGCTAGGCGCGCGCCGCGTATCTCCTAAGGCGGTTGATAAGTAGGGATATTCTTCAACGAGACACAGCATGCAGTTTTGTCTGCCATGATGAATTGACTGTTTTCTTTAGCCAATCAGAGCTTAGTATCAACACTGGAACCGCTCAAGTAACCTGCTTGAGCCGATTGAGCCTGAATAGCGAAAATAAAGGAAAGAAAACAAGCCTCATCGTTTGCTCTCAGAAGTGAGATAGCCAACCGCCATGGCGCCGATATTGAGGCCCAGAGTGAGCCTTTCGAAAGAGAGGTTCCCTGGATACTTTGGTGGATTGAGAAGTCAGCCATATACGGACCCGAATGCTTCAAGAGCAGCAGGCCCTCTTAAGTATGTCACCAATTGTGTCCCTTCCGCTTTGGCGTGCTGTCACTTATCTTGTCGAGAAGGAAAGGAACAAGGACTGACTAGAGGGCTGAACAGTTTGAGATCTATTGCCTGGAACCCCCCCGGAACACTCATAGCTACTGGGTCAGCTGATAAAACGTTGCGAGTCTGTCAGTATTTGAGCCCAGCCAGTGAAGCAGTAGCTATCTGTGCTAACGTATACAACAAGGGAACCCGGAGAAGCCGAATGTCAAGTTCTCAACTGAACTCAAGGGCCATGCGGCTGGAATTGAGAAAGTTGCCTTCAATCCTACCAAGGACGCGGAGTTGTGCAGCTTGAGTAGTGATGGTGTGGTTAGGTTTTGGGATGTGAGAACCAAGGCGTGTTTCAATGAGGTCACAGGCTTGGGGGATGCCATGACGCTCGTTTGGGCTCCGGATGGGCAAAGTCTCTTGGTTGGCAACAAGGCAAGGCGGTTTCTTCTCAAAGCTGTCGAGTTCTCCAAAGTCTAACAATCTACCAGTCGGACAACATCTTCGTGCTGTCTCCTACGCAGCCCACACCGCTTGCTTCCCACCAGCAGCCAACGCAGACAAACCAGATTGCTTTTTGCTGGAGCGGTAAGAGGATATTTGTTACCACTTCCGAGGGTCGGACTCGGATACTCTCGTACCCTGAATTTGAGCCGGTTCTGCACCTGGAGCACGGGGACGAGAAGAAGGAGTTTACTCTGAAGGGACATACTTCCTCTTGCCTGAGCGCCGAGCTCCAGCCCTTGGGGAGGTATCTGGCAACTGGGGGCGCTGACTCAATCATTGCGCTGTGGGACACGACGGACTGGCTGTGCCAGAGGACGATTACTAGGATGACTGGACCGGTGAGGAGCATAAGTAAGTTACTCATACGTTGCGTGTAACCTGGCTGTCATGCCTTCTGGGGTTGGCTACATGAAACTAATGTGGGATTTCTCAAGGCTTTACTTTTGATGGGAGCTACGTTGTGGGTGGAAGCGATGAAGGTAAGACAAGCCCTTTCTATGTTTGGATTGCATCCGTCTGGCTACCTGCTAACTATAAACCTAGGCAACGGACTGGAGGTTACGCATGTCGAGACAGGAGAGCATGTTCACACGTTTAAAACAGCTGGTGCTTGTCCTGTGGTAGCTTGGGCACCGACCCGGTACTGCCTAGCCTACAGCGATCTCGGTGTGCTGCGAATTGTGGGGGTTGATCTGGATAGAAAGTAGAGATGAGGGTCTAAGGGGGAAGGGGGACGGGGGGGGACAGGGGTTCTCGCAAGTCCCGTTTCGGGAACGAGAGAGGGATAAGCGACATACCTGGTATGTGTGTGGGCGACGTCTATGGGAATCTTATACTGCTCAAAATGAAAGGGTCTTTTTTTTTTGGTTGTCATGATTCAATCTTCGGTGCGTTTTGTCGGGTAATAGAATCGGCGACCTTCATTTCTCTTGTACCATGCATGCTGCTTTTCTATTCCTACGCAATTTAAGAGTAAGCAGGATAGTGATCTGACAGATGAAGTGTTGTAGAGTTATGCTGGTGAGACGATGGCGGGGAGGGAAGGGGGGAGGGATTCCTGGAATTGGAGTTGGCCGGGGTCGGGGTCGGTTGACATCTGTACAAGCAAGCAGGGACAGGTATGGGCTGTGCAACGTAGATCAGCTACCCACAACGACAACGACAACACGTGGGATAGATATCGATGTTATGTTCTATGGTATGGATACTGCTGGGGAGGGGCAGATGATGCAGGCGATATTAGTTCTGTTCCATCACAAGTGGCCGAATCTCTGAATGAGGCGTCATCACGCATGGCCCTCCCACGGCAGGGCAGGGCGGGGGGGGGGGGGGGGGGGGGGGGGGGGGGCGCTGGAGCGTTATGCTAGATAACATTGTTGTCTCGGCAAACATTAATGGGAACCGGAAAGTTTTGTATTTTTCGTTTTGCTGGGAACGGACTTTAAGGAGCGGGTTGGGATCATTATGCAAGCTTTTGGTCAGCAAGGCATGGCCGGTTCTGTTTTAGATGCAGGGCATATGCATGTGTCTTTTTTGTTTGTTTCTAAATTGAGGGCACGGCATATGCGGTAGACTAGAAGCTAGGTGTGTGTGTGTTCTCCGGAGTCTCTCTCTCTCTCTGTGAGTACCTAACTGAAGATGTAAGTGGACAGGTTGAAGAAAGATGGCTGCGGAGAATGGGCCAGGCCCCTGGTTAAAGCCAAACCAGGAAACCAAGAAAGAAAGAAAGAAAGAATGCAGGAAAAAAAACAGCTGATTATTAAATGCGGTCGGTGCCCGTTGAGCGCCATAGTAAGCCCCTTTACTGCTTGCTGGTAGTTGAAAAGCATCGGGCGGCAGAAACGCCTCCTCGCAGCCAAGGTAAAGAATAGGAATAGTTGGGCTGGGCTGGGAGGACACGCGTCATTGTGGATTGGATAGGACGGCAACGGCAGAGAGAGAAGGCAGATGATATTACCTGTAATACCTATGGGATTGTAGTAATAGTAATACTTGGAGTAGTAGTAGTAAGACCCGGAGATCAGGTAACTTTTAGGGCTGAGCGGAGAAGAGGTGTGGTGATGAAGAGGTGTGTAGGTACCTCTCTCTCTCTATGTGTGTGTGTATGTGTGTAGCATATGTGGAGGAGGAGGGTGTGGTTGGGCTAGGTTGGAATATTGTTTGGGACGTATTTTATGCCACACGGAAGGCATTCCAAAGCAATTCAAGCAGAGATAGGAAGGCGTTTGGCGAGCACCATCCTCATCCTCATTATCATCACCACTACTACCAGGTACTTAGGCAGGGACTTATCTGACGGCAGAAGCGGTTGAGCACCGAAATACAATCTATACCAAGCCACGACCAAATAGATCTAAAAGGGAAAACCGAATACGCTGTAGGGCCGATGAAGAGCAAGACTACATTGTTTCTGAAGAAATAAAAAAAAAATAACGTCCTATTTTGTCTGTTTTTTTTTCCAAGACATTGAAATGTTTCTTCTGTAGTCCTATGCATGTTTTACTTGGTACCGCGCGGTTAGTAGTACATGTACATGTACATGTCTGTCCATCTGTCTGTCTATCTCTCTTACACACGAGGTGTCAATACTGTGCGTATCATTGCCTTGGAACTCAATCTCTCTCTCTCTCTCTCATTCTCTTCGCTTTTCTATTTTTAATGTTTCGTTCTCGTTCTTCCTATTTCTCGAGAAAGCAGAGTTGACACTGCTTCTTACAAACAATAAATAAACGTATCCCCCATCTTTCAGAGTCATTCTCAGTCATTCTTATTCTCCTTCACACATACCCCCGGCTAGTAACTTCCGAATGTGGTAGGTCATCTCTCTTTTTATTTTATTTTATTTTATTTTATTCATTTAATTATTTTAGGCAGTACCGGCAGTGAATCATTCCACGTGCTGTAATCGTCGTTTAGGTTGTGCATGGACCCTCATGGCATCATGTCTTTAATGATGACTTTCGACCTTTGAAGATCCGCTTCCCTTCCTCCCCTAATCAGTACGCCCCAGAAGTCCTGGAATCCCATGTCAAGGTACTTCTCGGTTACGTGGCTCGTGGCTCATGGAAGGGCCTCCCGCTAGAGAACCTCCCCTCCCTCCCTCCCCCCCTTGTCTTGTCTTGCCTTGTCTGTGGAATTCGGTCACTGGCGAATGGGAGAGCTAGACATGGAGCGGAAGGGCACAGGCCAGGTACTTTGCTTTTTGGAATTTGGAATAATGTAACCGCCCGATCGCAAACTGTTGCACACTGAAGATAAAGCTCCATGTTTCTTGACAAAGTCAGCCCCATAATACCTATTGCGTCTGACTGAATTGTTGAGTCCTGTGCCTGTGTCTGAGCCTGAGCCTTGGCCTTGCTTGACCTTGCCATTTGATGAATCATTACACCTGCATGCATGTCTGCCTACTTTTGTTATGGAAGCATTCTAGAATTCTATACAGAAGAATCCATCCTGACCCCTGGGTCTTGAGCGTCCATATCATACATACCCAGGCACTCATATCTCTCTCTACTGTGTGTCCCAATGACGCATTCAACAGCAAATATCGTCTCATGTTTTGTTTTCCCCAGTTAGCACCCAGGCCAATTCATCTCCTCCCTCAAAGAACGATCAAACCCGAAAACGAAAAAAAAAAAAAAAAAAAAAAAAAAAAAAACATGGTCCCGCCCTGTTTATTCTGCATCGCCACAACTGGCGCGGCGGTCCGGTGGACATTGCCGTCCTAAACTGCTCAACCGATCCAGCCGAAAGTAATGATGCATCACAAAAACAAAGACAAATAGGGGGCCATGACAATGCCGTTTTTTTTTTTGTGTTTCAGAGAAGCCTTTTGTCCATCTCATATTTCCTCATGGGAACCTTACGGACAGGAGTTCCAACTTAGAAGGTGAGAGGGCGCGCCAAGAATCGAATCATTTGTAGCTTTACGGAGTGAACGACGCATACAGCCTCTCTTACCTACAACTATCCACATTCTATCTTGAATTGGATACTAGTTTCTTCTCTCCCACTCTCCCTCTCTTTCTCTTGACCCCTTATTATGGAGGATCATCTTCCCTTTCTCCTTTTGTTCGGGTCCTCGGGAAGGACGAGGATCTTGTCAGCCAGATTTGCCTACTTGGGAATTAGCTCTGCATGCATATCGTTTTTGAGATGATGCCCTCATGACATCCATGATGATTTTCATACAAACCTGGGGTGTAAACCACATGGGCATGAACATGGTATGGCATCCGTTACAGGCAAGGTACGGGAATTTTGCGAGACCATCCCCTTGGTACATACTGCTACTGCTGCTGCTGCTGCTGCTGCTGCTCCTCCTCCCTCCATCATGTCGCCACAGGTAAGAGACAGTGAGAGAAGAACCCACACGCTAACGATGCTGGGGTGGTGGTGTTGGTGGTGCCGTGCTTACGGCTTGCTTCAAACTTTGGCTGCATCTGGACCTGCGACTTTGCTGCGCAGGAAGCTCGAACCATGTCAGCCGGTACTACAAGTAGGTAGGCCATGAAACCTGAAGAAGAAGAATAACTGGATCGGGGATAAAGAAAATACATACACGACATAATGCCGAGCCTGGTTGTTTTATTTCTCTCTTTCTCTCTCTTTTACCATCACTATTACTACTACTTCCAGATAGACAAGTTAGACCAGGATGTTTTTTTTTGTTCTTTCTTTCTTTCGTTCGTTGCGCTACCCCCCATCAATCGGCGTGCGGAGTTCGGGGCCCATCAAGCGGACACTTGCACCAGACGGAATTCGCAGGCGTCGAGGTACCCGATACTTTGTATGTGTAGGTACTGTCCAACTCTTCCCAGTCCATTGCTGGCATCACGGCCCGCTGTTGTAATTGGGTGTTTGTTTCAGTGGATGCGTTCTGCTGTGGGTACCTAGTACCTTAGTACGTAGCCTCTATGGAAAGATGGATGCATGTGCCTAAAATAACGATGTACGTTTTTTTCCCCTTCCTCTGACTTGCTGTTTCTTCCTTACATGGATTGGAGGCTTTGAGTTGTGTTGTAGGTAGGTATGTATGTGTGTATGTATGTACAAGGTATCCAGTACCTAGTACCTACTGGGTAGTAGTAGTAGTAGATTTCCATTTCCATTAATAATACTACTAGCTACCAGTAGCATGCAAAGTACCTTAGTACGCGTACTCCACACTCCGCGCTGTTTTAAACTGTTTCGCTTCATTTTTAGAGCAGACAAAGTACCCATGTATCTACTAGGTAGGCAAGGTAGTGCATTCACTGCACGCTGCCAGTGATGCCAACGGCGGAGCCTATCCCATCCCAGCCCTCTGTAGCATCCACTGGGACCGTCGTCTCCAGAGAAGCACGCACCATCCATGCACCACCACCCATCGCTGTTGCAACTGTATGTATTCTTTGGGCCTTGGCCACCTTTTCGGCTTCTCTTTTTACTGCACGTCCCCATCCCATCCGCACATCCTCCACTCGAACTCCAACTGAAACGGTTTTTTACAAGTTTTTTTTTCTCTCTCTCTCTCTCTTTCTTGATAATTTCTCAGCTCCTTTTTTTTTCCCTCTTTAATTCCTGAGCCACGTGCATTTTATTTCCCCATCCTTGCGGTGTCTCCGATAATCCAAGCCAACTTTGTCTCGGCCGTGGTCAGCAAAAGCAAGTCTTTGCATCTGTTGGGCAACGGTTTTTCTTTCTCTCTCTCTCCCTCTCTTTGGCTTGGCTTGGTTTCCCACAAAATCCTTTGGTCCTGCGGCGCTTCCCATCGTCTCACTCAAACATACACCTTGAACAGGCTCGCATTCTTCGGAAAACCACCACCCCTCCTCCCGCCTCAGCGCCTCCCGCGCTCTGGTCATATTGTCGTCTACGCCCTTCGAATCTCTATTTTCCATAATCGCTTTTCTATCATCGTTTCTATCAAAAATAAAAAAAGAGAAATCGGAATATAATCGATTATGCCTGGGTCTTCAGATAACGGCTCGTCGAGCAACGGCGGCAATCTGCCGGGCCAGAGCCCCAATGGTGACGATCCTGCTGCGCCGCGAGAGGCACACCTCGATAACAACAGTGTTCCTAAACCAAAGCGTCTCGCCTGCATGATTTGCAGGAGGCGCAAACTCAAGTGTGATGGAGTGAGGCCCAGCTGTAGCACGTGCTCTCGACTTGGGCATACCTGTGCCTATGATGAGCAGAGGAGGAAGAGTGGTCCTAAGCGTGGATATGTCAAGGCGCTCGAGGAACGATTGAGTGAGCAAACACCAAGCCTTCCTACCATTTCATCATCATCACCATGTGGCCATGCTTCGTAGCATTGTATGGCGGCTGGCATCAAAACTGCGGAAACGACTGACTCATTTCTATAGAACAAGTTGAAACTCTTCTCAAAACTCAAGAACCGGCAGCTAGCAAACCGCCTGCCAAACCAATGGGGATGTCGATGCCTGGTACCCATAACCATCAAACAAATGGAGCGGCCAACATTCCTGTATCGAATTCCGCCATGGCCATGAATGGGGAGGAGCGCTGGCCCTTCAATAACGGCGAGTCACCGCAGCAAGGAACCATGGACGACTTCAACTTCAACGCCAACATCAACATGCCTATGAACAACGTGCCGACAAACTTTACATGGGAGATGATTGGACTTGGCCTCGAAGAGCCGCTGCCACAACAGGAGACCATCGACGAATTACATCAGATTTATTTTGAGAAGGTCCATCCTTCCATGCCTATGATCCACAGATATCGCTACCTTGCTGCCATGAACCTGTATGTTATTCTCCTTTGTACTTGGAAACTATTTTCAAACTTGGCAACAATCTGCTAGGATTTGTACTACGTTACTAATACCTTCATAGGGCGCCAGCTCACCGCCCCCCTGTTTGCCTGCGTTATGCTATGTGGACTTTGGCATGCTCCATCTCGGAAAAGTATTCGGATCTCAAGGACCTATTTTACCAGAGGGCTCGGAAATATGTTGAAGGCGATTATATGAAGGGCTACGGTGAACACATGATTTCCGTCGCTCACTGCCAAACGCACATTCTCCTCGCAAATTACGAAATGAAGATGATGTATTTCCCGAGGGCATGGGTTAATACTGGTTCGGCTGTTCGCTTGGCACAAATGTAGGTCCTATGGTAGCCCTGCAGATTCTGTGACACATCAATAACTGACACTTGCATAAAGGATTGGCCTGCATCGATTGGACGGATCTGGATTGGATGTGAAGCAGTGTCTACCACCAGCAAAAGATTGGACTGAACGGGAGGAACGACGCCGCACTTTCTGGATGGCCTTTTGCGAGGACCGATATGCCAGCATTGGAACTGGTTGGCCAATGACGATTGATGAACGAGACATTATGACGAACCTCCCATCTTCCGAAGAAGCATTCGATATGAACCGACCTGAACAAACCCAGACATTGGAGGAGTGCACAAGTCCATCAGGGGCCGGCAAACTGTCATCGTTTGGTGGCATCGTTCTCATGGCTTGTCTTTTTGGGCGCAACTTGGTTCATTTGCACCGTCCCGACGATGACGACCTCGACCACGATATCAATGGTCCATTCTGGAAGCGCCATCGACAAATGGACAATATCCTTCTCAACACATCTCTCTGCCTCCCATCTCATCTTAAGCTCCCCGCGGGAATCAATAACCCCAACATTATTTTCACCAATATGAGCATCCACACCTCAACCATATGCCTGCATCAAGCTGCTATATTCAAAGCGGAAAAGAACAAACTCCCCAACTCTGTTAGTGCGGAAAGCAAGGTTCGTTGCATAACTGCGGCGAATGAGATTGCTAGCATTATGAGAACTATATCTCACATGGATTTATCTTCTGTAAGTACTCTTGGTGAAAAAAAAAGAAAAGAAAAAGAGAAAGAAAAAAAAAATACTTGAATACTGAGGCACCTTGCTGACGTGATTTGACATTTCTAGATGAACCCATTTATTGCGTTCTGCCTTTACGTTTCTGCGAGAGTATTCGTACAATATCTTAAGAGCAAACCGGATGACGCACAGACTATCGACGCCCTACGTTTCCTCCTATCGGCCATGAACGCATTGAAGCGACGAAACCCCTTGACAGAATCTTTCCTCGTCCAACTGGATGTTGACTTTGAAACGCTGGCCTTGAGGATTCCTAAATTGAAGAATGCGTTCCCTCGATCCGGCGATAGTGTATGTGCACACTCCTTTCCTGAAATAATGACCAAGTTTTTATTCTAACACAACGAGTAGCCCGAGGCAAACTACGTGAGGACTGGTGGACCTCTATGTGATGACCCAGAGAATGTCAAAGGCATCCTTTCTTATCACAATGAATGCCATTTCATGAAAATGAATGGAGACGATGCCAATCCTGCCAATGCCCCCGAACTCACAGAGACACAAAGCCAGAGTGACGGCACTGGAATGGGGGCGAATCGTGTCAACGGATACGGGACACAGTCTTGGCTATCAGCGGAACAGCAGGTCCCTGTTTTGACACCAAATTCAGGAAGCATGTATGAGAGGAATGCGCCAGGTAGTGCACCTGTATCAGGATTTGGAGATGGCCATGGGGAGAACCGAGACGCGTCAGGGTCGCCGGATGGAGCTCACTCTGCTGGGCGAACACCAAATTCGAGTGGCGGCGCATCAGATAACCGGTCGCATTTAGCCCCTGGACAGCTTGGTTCTGGCGCAGGGGGTCCCGAATCCTTTAGAGCGAGCCCTATATCCCCCCAACAACCGATGATGAACCATACAGGAGTCGATACCAATAACCACCAAGGGTTCTACCCCGACCCCAATGGATTTACAATGGCGACGGGGATGGGGGGCCAACAAGGGTTCAACATGTCGACTGGTTGGGGTGGGATGAATGGACAAATGCCGGGGATGCAACCCGTGGGCGAGGGGGTACTACGAGCGCTGATGAATATGGGGCCAATGGATGCAATGGACTTGTCCTCGTGGGACTCTGGGAACCCACAATGAGGAGAGATTGGGAAGGATAACGACATATGATGGGAAAGAGGCTTTTGCTACTTTCTTGGCTCCGCGATTAGACATTTTGTGGACATTTTTGGATACTGGAATGACTGGACGACTTGGCGTTTTGTTTGTTTTACACGACGAACGGTTTGGTGTTTGGCTGGCTGGCTGGTTGTACAAGTACAAGATACATGATGGGACTGACTGACTGACTGACGGCAGTTTTTATTTTGATTGATGGTTTGGATCATGATTGAACAAAATCCGAGTTTAATACCCATATAATGACGGACATAGCTACCTTTTTATATACGTTTAAAGCAGATACTTGAATCGAACAATTCCAATCTTTAGATAATGGCACCAGCTACTCGCTATTCGGTATTTTGACGAAGATTGATGCGGCACTTGAACTATGGAAATAATGCATTCATTCTAAGCGAGCATGCTGGAACAAGGGCCATGACAAATACCTTGATGCTATAGATATTAACTTGTTTGAAATAGATGAAGGCACTTGAGTCTCGCATAATAATGTCCTAGAGCAGCAGAGAGTACATTGGTACTAAACATGAGTCCGTGCACACGTTGCCGCCCTGGCAGTTAGATAACAATTTCGTCCCCTCAAGTCACTTGTCACTTGGTCACCCACACAATCCACCCCGCCTTGACATTTTGCAGCATAGCGAGGGAGGAAGAGGAGGGGGAGGGAAAAAAAAAACGCGAGCGTACCTGCCCAGGTTGCATGACAATTAAAGCAGCAAGCAGGAGCCGGGTTTTCTCTCTCTTATACCCACCTCTTAAAGCAGCAACCTCGGATCGATACGAAAGAGGAAACGAACCTAAATTGGGAAGGGAAGCGCTTGCTTCTAGAATAAGCCTTTATATTTATTCTAGAAAAGGGAAGGGGGCATACACCCACTCAAAAAAAAAATGGCGACGGCTCCGGGGGGCCATTTCGCCACTTCCGGGCCGGGCAGTATCTCCAACGGCGCGCATTTCCGTGTGCCTGGTCTGGACTTGGGAAATGGAGATGGGGTTGGAATTGGTGGTGGAGGGGGAGGAGGGGGAGGAGGAGGAGGAGGTGTGGGAGTGGGAATGGGCATGGGAGTGAATGTGGGAGTGGGTGTTGTTAGCATTGGGGGAGGATATCATCAGGGCTTGGATGAGGCCTATCGCCATTCTTCTGGGGCGTTTGGCCAGCAGATTGAATATCAGCAGCAACAGCAACAGCAGCAGCATGGGCGCCTGCCAGTGCATCATCAGCAACCACCACTACAGCGAGGGCAGCCGCAGCCGCAACCACAACCACAACCACAGCAGCCACACCAACCTCACCACCTTAATCATCATCACCACCACTCGCATCACCACTCGCATCAGCAAACCCAGCATCCGCATCAACACCAGCACCAAATTGTCACCTCAAACAATAACCATGCAATCATTTCTTCTTCAACACCGGCATCGGCATCGGCATCGGCATCAGCAGGCCAATTTGGCATTCTCACTCCTACGCCTATTCCCGGTGGCCTTCTGGACGACCATGCTCAACACCAGGATTCGCCTTATAAGCTGAACGGTGACAGCGGCAAGATTGTCATCAATCCCCCAGACCTTCAAGAATGGAGAGAAAAACTCTTCCACGTCGACGACATGATTGTCCTCACCCATGACCAGTTCGAGACCTACTTCCCTCACGTTGACAATGTCTACTCCCACCGCTCTACTCAGCGTTACAAGCGCAAGCCCTTTATATCCCACTATTGGGACTGTCGTATGAAAGGCCGTCCACCGGGCACGCCAAAGTCGGATGACCCAAACAAGAAGAAGCGCAAGCGCAACGTCCGGGAGCGCGACCTCTGTGATGTCAAGATTAAGATCACGGAGTATTTCCCCGGTGCCGGCGCTGAGGCCGCCCTGGATAGAGAAGTGGCTGCTGCCATTGCTGCAGGCGCAGCCACTATCCCTGCTGGTCAGCGCTTTTGGACAATTCAGAGGGTAAATGGCAATGGAGGGAATGGGAAAGGTGACGGGGTTGCGGGACCGCATAAGCATACACTTGCCAAGAGTGATGAGATTAAGAAGAATAGTGTGCAGAGGTATGTCTCTCAGCAGGAGAAGGAGACCAAGAAGACGCAGGTGGGTTTTTTTTTTTATCACGGCAAGCGTGAAAAGTAAAACAGGTATTGACAAACAGACAGCCCAAACCGTCTCAAAGGAAAGCAACTGGCGCTGCTGCTATGACTGTCAAAAAGCATAGCAAGGAGAGTGACTTGAAACTATACGCCGCATGTTTTTGGTAAGAGCTTGCTTACTCTTTTAAGTGACCTTTGCCTTGAAACAGACCAACACTGATCCTCATAGCCCCTTTTCTCAACGTGTATGGATCGCCCTTGAAGCAAAGGGCCTGCCATACCAGTATGTTGAGACAGATCCCTTCCGTCGACCCGTGCCGATGCCTCTTCTTGAGGCTAATCCACGAGGCCGTGTACCGGCTATACGCCAAGGAGAATGGGCCTGCGCTGAGAGTGCTGTCATCCTCGAATACGTATGTTAATTCTCTCCATTCTCCATTTACAAACTTCCAGGATCCCTGCTCTTACTGACTTGGAACTCGAATAGTTGGAAGATGTATACAATACTCTTCCTCTTTATCCTTCTGATCCGAGACTGAAAGCCAACTGTCGTCTATGGATCGACTATGTAAGTCCCCGATATTCACTCCACGAAACCCCAAATCCATACTGAGACACACTGAATCTATAGATCAACACAAAAATTGTCCCTGCCTTCTTCGCTCTCCTCCAACCTGCCCCACAAGAAGATGCAGGTCGTCTCCAACCCCTCCTCACTAGCCTTGTCCTCGCCGCTGATGAAGATGGACCATATTTCCTCGGTTCATCTCTTAGCCTGGTAGATATCCACTTCGCCCCCTTTGCCCTCCGTCTAAGTCGTGGGATCCGCCCCCATCTAGGATGGACTGACCCTTTTCCCGGCACACGCTGGCAGAGATGGCTCGATGCACTGGAACGAAACCCCCATGTTGTAGCTACGACCAGCACTGAGGATATGTATTTTGATACAGCAGATTTGTTGCTTCAAAATGTGGCAGTGCCATCAGATGGAGTGGCATCAACGGGGTAGCCATAAATTGTCATGCTATAATACCCGAATGCGTGCATGAAGCTGGTCATTTGATGGAGCATATCATCATACTACCTCATAATAAAACATGTATAGTAGGTCTGGGATGGCAGTTGTATGATTATGTCGGTGTTAATGCTATTACATATCCAGTTCCTGTCACTGTTTGACATCTAAAAAGGAGTGCAACATGACAATCTTTCAAAAATAAATGAAAATGAGCGATGATTGACTTGACCAAGATGCGTTAGGCCATTTGAATAATATGTAGTTTGATCCATGAAAACGAGGGTATCCCTTTTTCCCATACTAGGTCTATGCCCATCCCCTATCCAACGCCGCACATTGTAGCTAAATATGAACACACAGGTTCCACTCATATCCTCAACAGCAACAATAATAAGTACTAAATTTACATGGATTCAGGAGATGACTGCTGACTCTGTTGACGTGCCGCATCTCTCCTCCTCTTTATGTCGGCAAACTTCTCACCAAACGTCACTACATCGCCCCCTTGGCGGGCTCTTACTCGTCCCTCTCCCAATTCTTCAAGGGTTTTGGTCTCGAGATACTTTTTACCGTGCCCATCATCGACCCAGCGCTGAGGATCCGGCAAGTACGCCCACGAAAATATGGCACCAAAGGCAGCGATGGGGCCAAAGAGAATAAATATGAGCCCCTGGCGTGACGAGCTGTCGTAAGCAGAATTGATGCCGTAAACGATGAGCACGGCAACGATGCTTCCAAGCTTGCCCGACGCAGCGGAAATACCGTGACAAATAGATCGATAACATGTAGGGAATATTTCAGCGGGAATAATAAATGTTAGGGTGTTTGCACCTGTCCTGGTTGTCAGTACCATGCTCGATCCAACTGCTGCATGCATATCACGTACCAAAATTGAATAGAAAGTGACAGGCAGCAACAAGCACAACAGTAGCAGGCGCCCCTAAGCCCCCGTGCACGCCATAAAAGACACCGCCAGTAATAACAAAGAAAATAGCAAGAAAAAAGAATGAGGATGTAAGCCATTGTCTGCGTGGAAATCGATTTGCGAAGAATATGAAGCAGATGCTTCCAGCAATGGAAGCCAATGAGACGGTAAGTACGTATTGCTTAGTCTGCGTGATCAATACATCGTATATTGTATTGCACGGATGTGTGTTATCAGTTTGCCATGCAGGTAAACCGTTCTTCTGCCAAGATGGAACAGCCGATGTCCCGCCTGGCAGAGAAGAGTTCCAGCATTCCAGCTGGTCGTTGATGGGCGTTGGAGAACCCGTTGCCCACATTCCAGATAATGTTCCTCGATTATCCAACGACAAACCATAGAAACTCACATCCAAGAAAAACCATGCTGCCGATGTACCAAGTAGATAGTACCAGTTCCCATCCCGTACGAAGTAATTGTAGAGGTCCTCCCTTGAGAACTGAATTGGCATCGGCCCGGGTGAGTTTTCAGGGCGCATGCCATTTTGGGCATTCATCATTTGGAATGCGTTGACAAAACTTCCTGATGGGGCACCATAGATTCTCTGTGTATTCATAATCGCAACAGAAGGCTTGTTCCTAACCTCAAGGCTGTAAAGGCCACAGTCAAAGAGGAAGAAGCGAAATATGATGGCGAGCAGGGCTGGTACGGCTCCAGAGCCGATTATGATGCGCCAAATACCGTCAACAGCTTTGCGGCATTCCTCTTCGTGAAGAGTGTCAAGACCACAGCGCATTGCCTGAAGCTTCTTGGAGTCTTCAAAACCCAGCAACACCCACAATCCGACGATCTGGGCAAGGGCCTGGCCAACAGGCTGCATAAGGAAGACACTGGCAATCATAGGTGCCCGCGATTGTGTACTTGACCACTCAGAAGTGATTACAGCGCTTAATGGGTATTCAGCACCAATTCCTAAGGATAATATCATGTAAGTAGAAGGCCTTGTGCGTGTTCCAGAGCCGAAAGGAAAGGGGGTGTTGGTGGGTAGGCAGAATTGAAATACGGGATGAGACGTACCAATACCCATAACAAAGCGCCACCATATAAAAAGGCCCAGGAAAGACATGTCCTTATAGCCATGGCTACTTGTAGCAACACCAATGGTTGAAACAATGACAAGGACCAATTCAATTCCATAAAGGCGAGTTCGGCCATAGCGATCGGCCAGGTAACCGAAGAGGATCTGTCCACAGATAGACCCCAAGAGTGTGAAGAGATTTATGAGCAAACCTGGCCATGATTTGCCTTCGGGCCAATAAACAAAAGCAACAGAAGCAAGGATGACATTTGTAGAAAAGAGGTTGTATCTAGGGGTAATACTATAGTTAGATATTTGGAGGTTAAAAGGAATGCGACAACCACGATGAACCCACGAATCAGTAAGAAAGCCTGAAGCTGCAACGCCCCAAATGCGCAAGTTCCAGGAGTTGAGATCAAGCTCATATCTTAGTTGTTGACGATCCTATGCAGTGAGGTCTGAGTTAGATGCTTGCATAAGTTTACTGGAGCGATTTTTTTTTCTTTTCTTTTTTTTTTCTCTTTTCTTTTCTGGTCAAATGCAAAACTATTATTGCCCAGAAAGCTGCCTTACGTACCTGGAGATCTTGTGATGGTAACGCAGAGCTATCGGCACCTAGGAACCCTCTGTTTGTCCTCCCAGAATAGCTCAGATTCAACGGCATGTCTCGGAGCTCACGCGGCGCCCAAACTGCGGAATGGACCGATAAAGAACCGTAAGTTATTGAATGACGCAATGCGACTCTAGAGGACTATCGAGTGCTTCTCTCTCTCTCTTTCTCTCTCTCTGGCCGTAGCAGCTTGCCCTTGTCGTTGCTGTTAATTCTGAACAAGAATACGGAGCTTGTCGGAACCGCCGCGGCACAATGCATAAAGTGGGATTGGACGCAGCATCAGCAAGGTAGCAGTAGTATTACGAGTTCACAAAGAAATATCATAACTATGATGACAATAATGATGATGGTGAAAGAAGCAAAAGCAGAATATTCATTGGCAGATCAATGCCGGAGGAAAGACCAAGGAGAGAAAATGGAAGAAGGTACGAAGAGCTGGTGGTCACCTTCTTCACGAGTCAAAATGAGGCTGCCCGTTAGTTTAGGTACGCGTCCTCCAGTATGAATACTACTAGGTAGGTATAGCAGGTAGATTACTAGAGACAAGTGTTGGAGCAGCCAAGGTGTCAAAGCGAATGGAGCTCGGGGAGCACAGGTCCCAGATTGAAAAAAAAAACACAGCTGAGGCTGAAGGAAAAATTGATGACAGTCTCCGAACGGAGGCTAATACTAATAAGACGTTTGACCAGGTTGCTTGTCAGTTCAGTCAAGTCATGCCATGCCATGCCATGCTATGCCATGCTACAGCCAACAACAACAGGAACTGACAGTGGAGCAGGCATGATTAAAGTACCCCCCGTACTTGGGGTACCTGGCGTTGTGTGTACATTAGTACTCGGTACATGCAAAAATAAAACACCCCGTTAAAGATGATCAGGATGCTTGCTTTATCAAAACATGTTCGGTGCTGCTACTACATCATGATTGGTCTGGAATCCGTCTGTAGAGTTCTCTTAGGTCGTTATTGAAGAGGAACCCAGTTGCCATGTTCCGAATGCCCCCTTCATCCTCATTACTCCCTACTACCACCCAGTGCTACTAGCTATTACAAGCATCATGCCGCTGTTACTCTCGCGACCAGGAAGAGCACGTGGTGACCTCGCACTGAGCGTGGCGACGTGGTTCCTGAAGGGTGGAGAGTGGGGGTGGCGGCAGCTTATGCAAGTATCGTGCTAACGCTGCCTACAAACTATTGCTTTGATGCATATTAGTCGTCATTATGAGCGATAGGTGAGCTCTGATAACAGAGCTGGGGGCTGAGTCAGCCTGAAGTCTTGTACTCCCTGATTCATTGGTACAATGCAGTACAATCGCCAGGATATGGGGGATGGCTGTTTCTAGACTCATCCGATTCATTATTCGTCATCTACAAGTACCAACATAAACAAGGGGGAAGAAATCAAAGCCTGCAATCAATCAATCAATTTCAATCTATTCATAAAGAAGGGTAGACACCTATCTGGAACCATCTTGGAGAGTTTGAACATTATCCACTAATTATACACACACGCAGACACACACGCACACGAAAACGCAGGTCGCATCGCATCGTCGCATTCTAACAAGCAAGGAAACAAAACTGACCAGGTAAGAAAGAAAAAAAGAAGAGAAGCCATAAAGTTTGACGCCCCGTTACCGAGTAAAGAACCTGGCTGGGCTGATTTGAGGCTTGCCTTCTTGCCGTCTGCCTGGCAGGCTCGCTCACTAATAAAAGAAAGGGGTGGGCGATGAATTACTAAGTACTGGATAGGTAGGCAAGTAGGTAGGTTATCCTTTTGGGATGGCAGCATTCCGTTCCGAGGGACAAGAGACGAGAGTTAGCCGAAAGCATGGTTTGGCCGGTTGGTCGACGGTTGGATGCCACTTGAGACAACAGAAAAGCATGGAACCCCCACCGCAGAACGAAGCTACAGTGAACTGGCCTGCCGTTCGCCCAGCCCATCAAGAAGCCGTTTAGCCCCTCGTGCACGTTGTGCTCACCTTCAGTGGAGCGACTTCAGTGGAGTTCCCTGTACCCTGGGTCGTGGCGGCGCCTGGGGAACAGGGATGAAGGGGGGGGAGCTCCTTTGTGTGCGTCCAGAAGCATCCAGGCATCTTGAATTCAGCAAGCGAACAGCCGGCGCTGAACTGCACTGGAACGGTACTGCACCACTACAATCAAGCTTCCGCAGAAAGTTCAACAGCTGCCACTTCAGGGACACCCTATGTATGTATGTGTGTGTGTGTGTGCTTCCATCCGCCATCCCCCTTGTCTGCCTTTATTTGATGCTGCATTGGCTAACCTAACGTCTTGCCTTTAGCCAGTCGGACTTCGGCCAGTCTCATCTCAGTCGAGTGATGCAATACCCATCGAAGCTCATCTCTTGTGGTCTCCTTGGCGAATCGAATTGACATCTGCGAGAGAGCCACACGGATACGGTGCGTGCTGTGCATTGCTTGTGTGGATCGCGGGGGCCCTTTTTTTTTCGAGCCTCCTCACACGAGAGTGGGAGAGAGAGAGAGAGAGAAAAGTACCACGGAGCTACTGGGGCTTGCTTTGATCTGATTTGATTGATCGCTTTCTGCTTCCTAGGTGCAGCAGCCGTTGCTCAAAATACTTACCGTCCTCATCTACCCCGAGGGTTTTGCCCACCCATCCATCATCTTGCTGTACCTACGATCCGTACCTCACCAACCATCAGCAGTAGATCTCACGGGTCCTTCGATTTCCTTTTTCTGTGCTTACGGGCTTCCCAAACCCTTTCTTCTCTTGTTCTCAACCCGCGGCCATCCGGCACAAGAGACGGGGCAACCTCAATTCTCGAGTCGTGACATGGCGGCAACCACGACGACAACCCTCAATCCAGTTGGCAACCATCTTTACTACAGCATCAACGTCTTGGAATCAACGCACTACTATCTGCCGACAGACTTCTCTGGCCAGTGTCATGACAGTGTATCCAACCACAAATACCATCCCAGATCGTCGTAATTGTGATCTGCGCCGTTTCACTTCTACCTTTCCAACCCTCTCGTTATGGCCGCCTCGTCCTCCTCCGGCTCGTCTTTCATATCATCCTCCCTTAGTCGTCCACCAACCTATAGCCGTTCCTACGTTAGTCCCGTAGACTCAACCTGGACGCACACATCGGGGATATCTACGATATCGGATCCCTCCACAGGCGGCTCAACTGCTCAAGCGCGACCGCTCGACCTAGGCCCCCCAGGTTATACCGCAACAATGTACGATTGAACGCCATATCCCAAGGCAATATGTCGCTTCAGGATATCTCTGACATATCGCTCTCGCTAGAATTCTCTACCCCGAAACCGCCGACGAACGAACCGTTTTCCTCGGACCATGGGAGATATGCCCAGAACCACGGCGCATTCTGTGGCAATGCAGCTATCAGAACGAGCTTCTTGAGCATTATTGTGAGCCTTGATGATCTGCACATTTTGTTTTGGTTCTGGCCACTGATTCTTCCTGCTTAGTACCCTCCGACGTTCCATCGGATATCCATCCCCATACGCTTCACTCGCGCCATCGACAATTCCATGATCCGTCCGACATGGAACGCTTCTTGACTTTCAATGAGTGTCATCGCGTTAGGTACACCACAGACGAAGGGATTTGCATCCATGATGATTTCATTCCCGTGAGGTATGAGTTCACGGCAGTGGCAGCATCAGTTCAGTTTCAGAGTGATGTGCGCCAGAAGCAGTTGATTGGTTTATATGATGTCGACGTGGTTTGGACAGACAAACAAAGTCGAACGGATAGTTTTGGCAAAGTTAAAGGCATCGGTGCAATCCAACGGCTCAAACTATGGAGAGATAATTACACCATGTTTCACTCATTGAGCATCTTGGCCAACAAGACTGATCAGCAGTACCGCGAATATGAGGTCCAAGTTTTCGATGGTGAGCTGAAGAGAGAAGAACGGCAGAGGCAGACTCGCCTCCATGTTAATACCCGTCGAGGAAGCGCCCCAGAGGAACATGGCCAGCCTCGAGTATCCCTTGCGCAACGCATACGGCCAAGAGTGAGATCTACCGGACAAGCCAACAGGACCAGACCTGAACTCGGGTCCTCACCTGGAACCGCCAACATTGATATCCGGCATCTACACTTTCAATTTACACATAAAGAAGGTATCTTGGATGCTCTTCGATTATCAATCGACAAAATACTCATCTACTTAATAGGTTATCAGCAATTCCTTGTGGACTGGATTAGAGCTCATAGCTCTGATCGTAATTATCATAACGTCTCCTTTCCCTCTGTTCATGGTGACCCGCCACAACCTGGTATGATTCCCGGCACATTGATCGACACCAACCCCACAACGGCCAGTGACACAGAAGGGCAAGGTTGATTCTGATCCAAAATCACCATGAGACAGTAGGGACATAAAGAATCGTCCGAGCCCATGGCAGCCGGTTCGCTGCAACGGATAACGGATACGCGGGTGGCGGCAGCAGCAGTGTTTTTTTGGTTGTCTTGTTTCCAACGCATTGAAGGCCGTGCGCAGACCAAGAAAAAAAAACCCCTCCGGATTTCAACTTTCTGCGGTACCGAAACAGCGGTGCCAGTTGGGTTTCTGCATCAAACTTCGGCTGCGACCAAGTCAACAAGTGTACAGCGGAGGTCTCGGGTGGATCGATGATTGGTGTGAGACAAAAGCAAAAAGGGCGTCACACAAAGGTTAAAGGTTCATGGCGTCGTATCAACCAAGTCTCTATCAACTACTATTGGGCCCCACCACACCAACCCACTACCTTACGACATCAGACCATCATCACCCGTTTGTCGTCATTGACCTGACCTTTTTACATATAGTGACTTTTCCATACGAACGGTCCTACCTCTGTTACGGAACCTGGGAAATCCACGGCTCCGAACGTTATGGCTTAAATATGTAGCGGCAAAGGGACCTCACTGGGCCTAGTGGCCTGGCATTATCATCACGTTCTGCTCCTTTTTCTTCCCTTGTCTTGCTCTGTCTTGCCTTGCCTTGCCTTGTCTTGTCTTGTCTTATGAACAATCCCCAACTCCAAAATACAAGGTCATGAAAGTCATATTATCCATCAACGCCGGTTCCAGCTCGGTTAAAGTATCGGTGTATGTCGCCGACAAGAATGAAACACCACGTCAGATCGCTGAGTGTCAAGTGAGCGGTCTCACAGCTCCACCAGCTCACCTAAAATACTCTCGAGCCGGTGAGACTGTTATCAACAATAGAGATGTAGACGCATCCGTCAATAGCCAGAACGACGCGTTTGCGCTAATTTTACAAACTCTTACCGACGACTCACAACTAGGGGAGATCACGTCCAAGGGAGACATCGCCATAGCTTGTCATCGCGTTGTTCACGGAGGCGACTACACCGAATCCAAGGTCATTACCAAAGACACCTACCATCATCTGGAAAAGCTTAGCGACCTTGCTCCCTTGCACAATGGTAGCGCACTGGCCATTGTGGATTCCTGCATGAAGCAGCTCCCTGATGCAGCCAACATCGCTTGCTTCGATTCGCAGTTTCACGCAACGATACCGCCCCATATTTTTACATATCCAATTGACCAGAGCATTGCAAAGAAGAATCACCTCCGCAAGTATGGTTTCCATGGCATCAGCTACGCCTTCATTACCCACTCCGTGGCCGAACACCTGGGCAAGGATCTTGGTCAACTCAACATCATCGCCATGCATCTAGGAAGTGGAGCCAGCGTCTGTGCTATCAAGGGAGGGAAAAGCTGGGACACAAGCATGGGGTTGACTCCATTAGCCGGGCTCCCCGGTGCGACCCGCAGTGGGAGCGTAGATCCCAGGTAAGATTTCTCTGGCGCCTTCTGCAAAATAACGAAAAGGTCCTCCCTGCTGTTTATTATGTGAGGGGCTTGGGCAGGTTTACGAGCATGCTTGGCCCAGGCTTCTTTTGTGTGATACTACACGCTTACCGCATTTCGCATTTATGTCTCTGCTACTGGCTCCCCATGTTTTTTTTTCTTTTTCTTTTTTTCTTACCCTTCTTTTCCTTTGTGTGTGTGTGAAAGAAAAGAGCACTGACAGTGCGGCAAACAACAACAGTCTGGTGTTCCACTACGCTAGCGATGTAGGCAAACTCTCCCCGGCTTCGACGGAGCAGCTCCACATCTCCAGGGCTGAAGAGATTCTCAACAAGCAGTCTGGCTGGAAGTCTCTCACGGGGACTACCAACTTTGGCGTCATTTCCGACAGCAAGGAGCCCCAGCACAGGCTCGCGTTTGACCTGTTCGTCGACCGCATCTGCGGCTTCGTAGGTAGCTACTACGTAACGCTGCGTGGGAAAGTCGACGCCCTGGTCTTTGCAGGTGGAATCGGAGAAAACAGCGCCAAGCTCCGCTCTGCGGTTGTAGGGCAGGTAGGATGCCTGGGCTTTGCCATTGACGAGACGCGCAACGATGGAGCCGAGAGGGGGCAGGAAGAGGGGAATGTTGTGCGTGATGTGGGCAGTAAGACCGCCAAGCTTCGCGTGCTGGTGTGCCAGACGGACGAGCAGTTGGAAATGGCCAGGGCATGCACCAAGATGAAAACACTATGGTCGTAATAAATGGGTAGCAAGCTGCTGCTGCTGCTGATGCTAATGCTACTGCTACTGCAGGATGAAGAGGAGGGCAAGAAAGGAATAGGGAATTTTACCAACCACAAACGAAGCGAGGCACAGTGTGACCTGACCGGTCATCTAAGGTACATGTAAGGCGCAGGTTCGGTTATGCATGTTTAGACATGGCGATAAAATGATTTGTATGCAACGGAGGAATCCGAGGGGCAGTCACGGCTCTTTGAAACAGGATTGTACCGAGCATTTACAATATACCTGGCAAAATAATGTAAGGAGGGCACAAAAGTACGAATGGACAAATAATAATAAAATAACTCATAGTGAATCACCGGAGTGCACACTGGAGAATGGGCTGTATCAATCGAGGCAGGCAGAATGATCATCAACAACAAAAAGTGGTATCAATTGAGTTCAACCCCGGGTAATCAGCTATATACATAGATAAGAGTCCCTAATATCGAAGCCTTTCGTCTACTCTTTAAAGCACTCCCCTCCATCACTCCCCCCAAGATATTTCTGCACAGCCGACGCTGCACAGTCCTGGTTCTTTCTGCGCCAAGAGAGGGGGGGAGGAGCGCTGACTTTGCGGAGGATACGCCCCATTGCCGCCAAACGCCGTGAGAGTAATTGTACCACCTTCCCCAAAGACAAATATTTGTTCGAAAAACGGAGGGCCACTTTCTGTTATTTGTGGCCAGTCAAAAACGTGAAAAGAAACGAGATCCCTTATATGATTCCTCGCCAAGGCTCACAGAGCTAGGGGCGGGGCAAGATGCGTGTATAAGAAAAGAGGAATAAAAAAAAACAAATAAAACAGACCCAAGGCGCCGGTCGTGTATGTTGCGTCCTGTCGTGTATATTCTCATTGCCCAGTTAGCCCCCCCGGAGTGAGAGAATAAATGAGGAAACGAAAAAGCAAAAGCAGTAAAAACAGAGAGGGGCCCCTCATAAAGTCGAAAAAAAAAATCCCCCATTGTCCATTCCTTAACGCCGGTTCATTTAAGCAGGGATACGCTGCATGCGTGTGTGTGATGCGATCCCATTCGTGTATAATGTAGGTACGTATATTCCAGTTACCAGCTGGTAAAAACTTGTGAGACAAGAGACCAGATGGGAATTCAAGCAAATTCGATATGCAAATTCGTGATGCGCATTTTGCGTGTTTCGGGCGCCAGCGCAAGCATTAGCCATTAGGAGCTTTTTTTATTTTAGTGTCAATTAATAGCGACAGTAGCGTTCGGGTTTCGGATACTGGCAAACTGAGCAGCCGGTGACAGATAAATGACGCCACTTGATGAAAATCTGTCGAGTCCCCGATTTCTTTTGTTGCTCAATTATTTGATGCATGTGCATGTGAGTAGTAAGTGTGCGGGTAGGTAGAGGCGGGCTGTGTATTCGATCATATCATGCCCTGCCGCTCTCTTGACACGCTATCGCCATTGCCAAAGCATCCAGACCATTGTTCGGTGTGCCGCTAATACCGGCAGGGCGATTGAGTAGTGGTAGGTCGAGGCCTCGCATGTCCCATGCGGCGCCAGTAGTGCCAGTTGGGGGTGGAAGCGGGGGTGTGGGCAAGGGATACTGTTTCTGGTGATGCTCAGTCGTTTCCCAATAGTTTACCGATTCTCTTCCCGTCATTGAGGAACGACTGCGGCTTGATGATGTAGAGCTGCGTCGTGCATCGGCTAACGCAGAAGACTTGTGCCCACGCTGCCCGTTAGCAGACGAACGGCTCTTGTCCTTATAATGAGTTTCCAGGTGCTGTTTCATATTGTCCGCGCGTGTGAACTTTTTGTGGCAGCCGGGGTATGTGCACTGGACCGCCTTCTCTGCCGTGTGGATTTTGGAGTGGCGCGAGGCATGGCCGGATGTAGTAAATGTCTTTTCACATCCATGGCTGTCGCGGTAGCGGCATGGATACCTCTTTCCGGCACGCTCGGGGACAGAAGATGCTGCAGAGCTATCATCCTCACATGAAGCTGCCCGGCTGCTATCCATATAGGCCGGCCGCTTGGCTGGTGGCCCCTCTGAACTATATTCGTGGCTGATTGAATAGATGGATGCTCGTGGATAATTGTAGTCCACAGAAGGTGTCAATGGTGATATGGGATCAGTGCTCATCTGAGAGTCATAAGAGTTGGATCGCAGTAGCTCTGGTGTGTCGGGTGAAGAGGAGCCACTTCTATGCGCTACTTGAGGGCGCAACAGCGGACGACTTGAGTGCTGAAAGCTCAAGCGGTGATGTTGGATATTGTCAACCCGGCTGCTGCTGTCATCGTTCAAAAGTGAGACCTGGCGGCCTGCCGCGTCGCGGGCTTGCATGGTGACTGGGTTTGGTGTGTTGGGCGTATTTTAACAAGATTTGGTTGGTCAGCTGGTGGAAGCTCCAGGACAGCGATCTCGGTGTCCTGGGAAGAAGTTGAAACAGAAGTCAGGTGGGATGCCGACGGCTAAGAAAGAGTCCACGGTATCACGAGAATTGACCCGATGGGTGAGGAGCGAGGATTGCTGCGTAATTGAGCTGTCAAGTGAGTCGCAAGGTGTGTCTTTGCAGCTGAACTAATGTCGATGAATCTGCGACTTTGGAGTTATCGGTGCGAATAGTAGCTATCGGCGGCCGCGTTGGTGCTGCAGTAGTGACAATCCAGAGGGTAGAGACGCTGCCCAGAACGAAGACATGCGATTTATTGGTGGTTGGTCGCTTTTTGAGGGTGGAATCCCCAGTGTTTGTTTGCTTATTCTGTTGCGGAGAGCTGTAAAGGCCTCCCACAAGATTGGAGGTAAAGCAAAAAAAAAAAAAAAAAAACTGCTTGTGATAATCGTGTGGAAGTGAAAGTGACAAGAATATCAAGTTCGTGAGTAGTTTGAGAAGTAAAAAATGAGAGCTTCCCAAAAGTCGATTGCAAAGCTTAGCTCGCTGACGTAGTGATTTTCTTTCAGCTCGTAGCAGGAGAACCTCCCGTCTGGACAGGGCCTGTGTTTTTTTTTTTGGTGGTATTGTGGTAGCTAATACGTAATTTAGAACAGTCAGGCCAGGTGACTGGGGTGGAGGAGAAAGAGATTTCAAATAATGGGGGGAGAGAGCGAGAGTGAGCAAAAGGTCGAGAAGCTCTCTGAAGCTGCTGCTGCGGTGGCTGCTTGTTGGAGGAGGAGGAAGAGTGATTGGGATGATGACGCTGATGGAGTTTGTAGAAAGGGATGTATGAATGGGATGTATGGATAAGATGATGAGGATGAGGATGAGGATGGTGAAGAGGAGGAAGTAGGAGGGTACAAGTAAACAAGCGGAAGCAGGAGAGAGAGAGGAAGGATTGAGTATATGAATGACGAGAGGGTGCGAGAGAGGAAGGAGGGGAGAATTAGAGGATTTCTCAAGTTGCAGGTGGGGAGAAGAGAGGGAGGGATGGAGTTTTGTCAAAACCGGCGTGTCGCAACTGGAAACGCATCCATCGATTCGATCGAGTGATCGAAGGAGGGTGTTTGACAAGAAAAATAAGAGGTGTCCCACTGCTTGCAGCCCAAAAACCCTTCCAACAGCAGCCAAGCTCGTTGAGGAGAGCAGGGGATGTGTATGGATGGATGTGGATGTGGATGTGGATGAGCATGGGGATGCTTAGATGCACCCACTGCGAAAGGGCAGGGCAGGGAACCAGGGTCCGGCAAGGGGGGCCTGTTCTTCCTGTTCCAAGTGCGGTGCAGTTGCTGCTTTTCCCGCTCGCTCCAATGCGAAAGTGCCCTCCAGTTGCTCTTGTGGGTTGCTCTTTTCTCTGGTGTCTCTTGGGTCCTTTAGCATGGAGTGCGGTTTAGAAGGTGTAGGGGGTGGGTGTGTATTGGTGGGGTGTGCGTATATGTGCATGTGCGGTAAAAGCAAGCACCTTGGGCTGGTGTGTGTGGGGACTCTCTAGTGAAGGGGACCCGGTTGTCACTCTGCCGTACTGGGCCTTGTCGCTCAAGTACCTCGTTGTGGCTTGACGCGTATCCTCTTGTTTCTTCGCTGTATGTATGAGAGAGAGAGAGTGTGTGTGTGTGTGTGTGTCTGCGTGTGTGCTGTCGGGCCTCTCTAACCCTCTCTCTCTCTATCTCTGGCTGGCTTGCTACTGTTCTGCTGTACCTTAGCGCATTCTCACGCACACCACCACCACAGGCCAAGCGAGATGTGCTGTTCGATGCATCCGGTGAAGATCCTCACTTCTTTCGAGCTCAAGTAAACAATGTTAGCTGCGTATTTTACAGTATCAAGAGTGCGAGAGAAGAAAAAAATTGAACCCAGAATTGCATTGCATCCTTACACGTTTCCCCTCATCTCCAGTACAGCACATCACACATTAAAACAGGAGATGTGTCTTTATCTGATCTCGTTTGTCGTCGTTATTGTCGTCGCCCCTAATTTCGCATGTTTCCCTCCCCCCCCCCCCCCCCCCCCCCCTCTCTTTCTCCCTTTTGACCAAGCGACTTATTTACTTTCTCATTATTATTATTTTGCGGATACTGATAAAACTTTCATTCACCGTTGAATCATTGTTCGTTCCGAATGACTTGAACTATACGTACTAACAACAGCTGAATCATAAGTGCTCTTTGTTACAACTTCACAGTCCGTTAGTTACCGATTTCTAGTAATATTCAGTAGTCCAACGAAAGTGGTAACTATCTACAAAACTGAGGTTTGCCGTCGGCTCTACTCCATATTGTACATTAAATTTGCCTTGCCTTGACGTGCTTAACCAGCCCGCCTGGTTGCTTCCTTTCTTACTTGTACTTCCTGATGAACTCTTGGCTAAACCAAGTCCCACTTCCATCCGTCCCTCACAGTCTCACTCATACAGTCCTTTCTCTCCACCACCTTGGTACCGCCGGTACTTGCAGGATACGGCCAAAAAAGACTAAAGTACTAGGTACCCGCCGTACCATTGCAGTGGAGCGCTGCTGCATCTCAGGACGGCGGCGGCGTTGGGGTCCCTTTCCCTTAACTGGGGGTTTGTCTAAGCGGGGCCCTTTAGCCTGGGTCTGTTCACTCGGCCGGTCTGGCGCCTCTCCCAGGACCCTGATCTCACCACCGAAATCTCGATTGCGACTACTCACAGCGCTGTCTAGTGGATCATAGGGCTCCAAGGGCTCCAGAGACCTTTCAAGGTCCCCCCTCCCCCCCCCCATCCGCAGCCCCCTGAGGGACAGCTTTGACAGGGCCCAGCGCTTCCCTCTCTCTGACTTGTTGATTTTCACGCTCACACCTCTTGGAACCAAAATGTCGTTGACGTCACAAATGGCAGACGGAGGGTCACGTCAAGTTTTAAAATAACTTCAAACTGCAGGGGATCCATAACAGAAAGTGAGAGAGAAAGGAAGAGAAAAAAAGGGAGAATCCCTTGCTCATCAGTCTCGGACAACCCCATCCATCCAGGAGCATAAGCTCCATCATTCATACCGAAATGCTTTGTTACATGCCATGTCATGGAACCATGGGCATTACTGATACACACCTTACCGAGGCGAGACGCCAACATTCAGACACCAATCCGGCCTTGATTTGATACCAGAGTTTTTTTGGGGGGGTTTTGTTTTTATATATCGCAATTTGTCTTGGACGGATGCACTTCGACACCGAGTACGAGCAACGTTGATCTGCAAGCTCCATCCACACTCGTGCTTCCCTCGCCGCCGTCCACTCGGACGAACTGACGCCACTAGCATGCATCTTCACTCTCTGTCTCTCTCTGTCTCCCTTCACTCGACATTTACCACCACCACCACCACTTTCTTCATAGGCACCGTAGTATGTTCCAGGACTAGCCTCAACTCATTTTGCGAGAACAAAAAAGGGAAAGAAATGTGAGACCTTCTTTGCAGCTCGATTCGGGCACGCGGTCGTAAGGTTATCCTTTGCATGAAACTCTACGGTGCCTATCGGACTCACCTCCGGGCAAAGCCTTGCCACCACCACCGCCACTATCACCATCACCGACAACCAGTTAAGGCAGAGCAAGACAATAAGCCAAAGCTTATAGGTAATTCATATGAAGTTAGTAGATTGGTAGTCTTAAACAGGATCTATCCAATCATTCCCAGCTCTTCGTTTATAAAACAAATCAACAAAACGCAAAAGACCATGGAACCCAGATTGACAGCCCTGACATTCCTCATTGCCCGGCTTAGCCGTCCCATCCTCATGCCAAATGATATTTTCAGCATGTTCCTTGTAGTGATGTTCATTAAATATTGCCATATTTGGACCATGCAGATTCAAAGTCTGATGCGTATATTTGACTTCATGATGCCGTCATTGGGGGAGGTTTTTTTTTTTCCCTCTTCTTTCTTACCCTTTTTGCTTTAGACCTTGTATATGACAGTTTGAGCCAACCACACCCACAAGCACATGATCACCAGGGACCCCGTGCCGCAGGGACCCTTATGCTCAATGACAGGCCAACCGAGGCCAATCTTAACGAAGGGAATCAAGGAAAGAAGAAGAGAAAGGCATGGTGACCAGGGCCTTGCGGATACAACACGGGGTAAGCCCTTTTCTTTGTTGCCTACAGGGTATGCGTGGAAGAGGGGGAAAAAAAAAGGGAGCCCACAGTAAAGGGAAAAAAAATTTACGGTAGTCATAACTGGAAGGGGAGAAAAAAAAAAGTCAGCGCCTCATCCAGGGTCGTTCGTAAACAGCAGGGTCCAGTGGCCCATGATCCACCTGTCTCTTACCCATGAGAGCCAATAATCGGGCAGATCGAGAAACGTCGAGGTTGGCAGGTACGTACCGGTGAAACTGTGGATATCACTAGGCCGTGAGTTGCAAGGTACCAGTGGGAGCGGCGCACGCCGTACGGTGGGCTCCGTCCCAGTGGCACACAGTGAACGGCCACGCTAAGAAATCACTGCCCTCCCCCCCGGTGCCTACAGATTAAAGTGCCCCCCGGTCAAGCTTCAACTTTCTTAAAGTGTGTGTGTGTGTGTGTGTGTGTCCAATGCCAGTGGCTGACAAGACCTCGCGTACGTCAATACTTGGAATCTACAACCATGGGTACGGCCGGTACATGATAAAGACAAAGACAGACACATCATTTACTCTAGACACACATAGTACCTACTCGCGAAACCTTACGCACAGCGTTGCGCCTAAGAAAACGACCCCCCCTTTTTTTTCTTACTCGGGAGGGGTTCAGTCGAGGCAAAGGAAGCAAAAGATGCAATTCTTGCACAAGACCATGGTTTCATGGATGCGAATTTCCCATGTTGCCCCGCTCTGGGGTTCAAGGCTTCCCAGGCTCATCTTTTTAACTTTTGCACCCCTAATGTTGCGGCACACACACACGGAGCGCAGACTTTTCTCTCTTTCTTTCTCACCTCCCTTGCCTGGATTTGACTGTGATCGTCTCGCTTCCTCGTCTAGCTCTTTGTTCTTGCACACGACTCCACATTTGAATCCTGCGATCCGGTCGTTTTGGTCCGAACATTTTACCTTATGACCCCTTCCACGAAATAACATGGCGTTTGATAAGTATTGAGATACATTGCTGATAATAATAACGTCATTTGGAAGCAGACCAACGTATCAAAAGTGTCTGGAGCACTGCCAGCTTAACCTCTCCTGCTGCTACTGCTGCTCTTGCTGCTTGGCCTCTGGCGCGCGCTTGTTAATATGGCATTTCCCGGATCCAAGTCCGTGGCTTCATGGGACCTTGTCCTTGAACAATTGGATGGCTGGCTGAGAGAAGCTTCCCCGGTGCAGCTTGATTAAATCGCCTGCATCGTATGTATGTGTGTATACGGACACACACACACACACATACCATAGTGCGGCATGGTTGGCACCATGGATGTACTTGTAAATAAAGGATGGAGTAGATGCAGTAAATGCAGTAAAGACAAGTAGCGTAGCATCAACAAATCCGCGTTCTGTTTTTTTTTTTTTTTTTTTTGCGCTCGGCATTGTTTGGCAGCGGGCGCGGCAGACCAGGAGGACATGGCAATGTCCCTCAGGCATGAACAAATCCTTCTCACCCTCCTCTCCATTGAAATGGAAAATTTGATTTCGCATGTTACCAGTAGCTTGGACTGCAAGCTTCTCGTGCATGTCTCTGCTTGCGTGAGGAATCCGGCTTGCCGGGCAAGATTACGATAGCACTTTGAACCCGGACCCGGATTGGAATTGGCGTTGGCGTTGTAAATAAGACTGCACAACACACTGTGACAAGAGGAGCTGGCGGGAACAGCAAGCTTCTTCTTCCATCAGGATGAAGGAGAAAGTGCATGACCAAGAAGAAGAAGAAGGGGCGTGAGAATTGAATGAATTTAGCGGCGTGTCATTAGTGTTGGAGTGGCGACTCCTTCAGCGTGTTTTGGGTTTTCTACTTGTAGAGGGTCAAGGTACGTACCTCCCGAGAGCTTCCCCGGTTCACCCGTGTTGCAGTTTTCGTGGGAACCTGAAAGTGAGCTTGCATCCTGGGACGCAAGGGAACACAGGTACCTTGCTAATGTACGTCTCTTTTCTTTCTTTCCATTTTCCATTTTTTCCTTTCTTTCTCCCTCTTCCCATTCGGGTCCACGTCCCTGAGGGTCTTCACCAATGCTGGGCATTTCTAAAAGGGGAAATGATTGGAGGGTGGGAAGATATCAACATAAATGCGCAGGGGGGGATGGGGGATGGGTGATGGGTGATGGGACTTGCTAGCAGGACCATCATAAAGTCGAAAGCGCCATCAATGTTTCCCATCATGATTGCACAACTTTGTCGCGTTTTGTAGGGGATACGGCAAATGGCAAAGGAATGGTCAGTGGCCATCCAGCTCGCGGCCGGTTTTACTGTGTGTTTCGAACTAAGGGTGAAATGTGTGTGCCTGTCGGTCGGGATTGTCGCAAGCACCCAAGTGCGTGTACATCACCATGCCATCATCGATCGACACACTCAATTAGGCAACGATTCGCAGGAGAGTGCACATTGGCTATCATAATTGGTTGCCATAATTGGATAACCACCACTACCATTTCTTCTTGAAAGGCATAATTGACTTGCCGTGTCGCAAACGTTTGCTCTTCCTTCTTTTGTTTTCTCATTCTTTTATTTTCTCATTCTTTTGTTTCTCTTTCTTTTCTTCTTTAAACTTAGCCATGTTGAAAGAAAACGGCGCCCATTGTTTCTCCCCCTCTTCTACTACTCGTAGTAACTGTAAGCATAGTTGGATGGAGGTAATTTGAAATTTGAAATAGCTTCTTCCTACTACTCAAGAAAAGAAACGGCTCGGCCGTGGTGTCAGTTCAAGTGCCAGTTGCCAGTTGCCAGTTGCCAATGTGTCAGGTACGTACATGATGTACATAGAGTACGTACTCATGTACCTTCATGACAGGTTGTACCCATTAAAGGGAGGTCGCAACCTTGAAAATACGGTAGCATCCAAGCTCGGGGCTCTCTCGATCTCAAAAGCAAGTTCCGTCGACGTATTTCGCGGCTGCAAAGATCTGAAGTTTGCGGAGGGATCGATAAATTGGCTCGCCGTGCATCCAGCCCGCTGCTGCCCGCCCCGCCCAAGCCAAGCCCTGAGACTCCGCCTGACCCACATCGGCAGAGAAGCTTTTTGGGGCGAGTGTCGATGTCTGAGTGTTTTTATTTTATTTTATTCTATTGGGAGGGGGGACATTGGGGGGGGGGGGGGGTCTTTGAAACCATACATGTACATACATACCTACTGTATGTACTTTGCCAAGGCACAAAGAGGAAAGTTGTCTCATAGGAAAGTTCTTGAGGGCTTTGCATTTTGTGGCTGACGCAGGGTAGGGAAGCATCCATCACGATCCAGTAATAAAGCACGGATGCAGGTGCCTTCACTTTCAAGTACCTCATGTATGTGCGTGGAAACTTGGAAGTTCACACTTTATAATACGACATCGCCAAACAGCATAAGGTACGTGCCGCCGCTGGGCAGTTCCTGCTGCCATGCCTCTTTCCCCTTCCCCTCAAGTCCGTGTTCCTACCCCAGACGCCGACGCGGGTGGCCCCTCCCTTTCCCTCACCAAACAAAAGCATTTATCTATTGGACAGTCTCTGAAGGTATCTCCGGTTCGTCAGGCACAGGTGAGATAGAGGCTTCTCCTGTTCTTGGCTTCATTGGCCTCCTCGCTTGCCCCTCGTCCGTCCTTCCTCAAAAGCCACGGTGACACTCGCAGACGTAGCTACCACCCGAAAAAAAAAAAAAGGCGCCCGCCCCCTCAAGAAGCGAGCCATGTGTCCTCTCAAGCTACTGCGTATCCTCCGTAGACAAAACACCTCTAAGCAACATAATTAACCTCCCGCCTCATACTATACCATCAAGGCAAAAACATACTTATCCCCATCTAGCCACGGTCCGACTGCGTCTACTACAAACATACATACAGACAGCGGCTATTTGCCCCGAGTTTTGGATCATGCAAATATAGGTACCGATCAAGGCACCACTGACTCGATTGACGCCCGTAAGGTGGAGGAGTGACTCTGGGACGGAGACGCTTCCGTCCACACAAGCTGTCTACCGACTGTGCAATCTATGTTGCATTCAGGCATGCGTCCGAAGAGAATGTATGAATAGGGTGATACGGGCTGCTTTATCGTCTCGCACGCATGCAAGTCCGCACCGCCATCTCTAGCAGCTGCAGATGTGTTTATCACCTACTGTTTTCGTACTTACGTGCTTCACCATATCACCGATGCCTTGCAGAGTCTGGAGGCAATTAATTTGGACACTCTTCACAAGCGCTCAGTCTGCCTCCCAATGGACCATGGATGCACGTGCCCCATTCGTATGTGAGTTTGTTTCTTGGATCACGATTGATATCAAACCTGAATAATAGCGGATAAGTTGGAAAAGACAAAGAAAGAAGAAGAAGAAAAAGATTACCCGTCTGCTACGACGACTTGATTGGAAAAGCCACGAGCGTCGATCCTATTTCTCTTTCCAGCTGAAGCCTACAATTTTTCTTAGTTCACTCAATTCTTTTTTTTATATCTCACTTCATCGATCGATCCCTTATAGTTCTGCCCGGAGACACCCTCTACGTCATTTTTAGACGGTTTCAACTGGCTGGGTTCCTCGGGCTAAGACGCACACGAACGCCAAAAGAGACACAGGGTGTATCGATTCAGCTTAAACAAGAACTCACTACTCGCACGCCCTCAGTTCAGACTATCTCTTTTTTCTTTTCTCTCTTGTCCAGTCCTACCGAGCTACTTTGCACACGGCATATTATTATCCGGCTAGTTATTTCGTTTTCCAGGGCCAAAAAAAAGACATACTCAACGTTGTTCCTTGTAAGCACGTGGGGGCTTTATCAAATATGTCAGCCTCAGCCCAAGTACCGGGGAATGAATGCATTCGCAAGTTGCTATGGGGCCCACGCTTGGTTAACCCGTTGACGTGCAGGAGGTGGCAGACGACACAGTCCATACTATTACGGTAACCCGTCCCCGTCGTGGTGTGTAACTACACATAAACATAATATCAAGACGCACGATACTCCAACGCCCCGTGTGAGTTGCACAAAGCATTGTATGTGCTTCTTTTTCTCGACACTTGAACTATCCGCTTTTCAAAGCATTCTCACATTTTATAAACCGGGATCTTCATGATTTGCTTGATAGCTTGCGGGGCTTTGATATCGGTCTTGTTAGTTTCCCATACCGCTCCCGTGGTTGCTCTAACTCCTGTCAAAGTGCGCTGCGTCGGTCTCCTGCGGAGTCTTAGTCTGAAGACTGCGATCTCGATGTCGTGAGACACGGCCCCTCTGCGGTGAAGTCATCACCCAGGCAGACACAAGCCCCCCTCCAACCATTTCATCATAAGCAAAATTGCAACACGTGCACTTTGATACGTTGAGTCTTCGGATTACCACCCATGTCATCCGCGGCTTGCTATCAATTCAAGCCCCAGCCGCATCTCAGCAGAGCCAAGCCAAAGCAACTTCCAAACAAGCCTAATCCCGTCATTGATAGTGGCCGACGCAGACGCAGTCGTAGCAACCAGGAAAAAAAAAACAATCGGTCAAGCCCGATGGATCAGGTCTGTGTGTGCATATCAAGTGTCGTTGCTTCTTAAACGAACCTGAGCACAGACGACGTGACACTTTGGTGTTCCTGTATGTTGACATAATCACTTTTTTATTAGGTTACTGGGATATGTGAGCCACACGGCGAATATTATGCTCCATGCCGTAATCGTACATATGTGTATGAAAAATGTATTCAGCCTTTTTCTGCCCTGTACGTCAAAAAAGTCCCTGGAGATGTGGCAGACGCCATGTTGGCAACCTGTCACTTTCATTCCCTCGTTGTACTGTCACATTGTAGGATGTGCTGCCCCTGACTGAACCCTTGAGGAACAAGGGGGGGTGTTGGCTGGGTGGTGGTGGCTGACCGAAATGACCAGGTGAAATATGGCAGTACGTACATACATCCATCGCGATGCACCGCATGCCGCCACCAACAAGGCAGAAGGAGATCCATGATCCTCCCCCCCGATGTGCCCACAGTCCTTGTCCGCCGTAAACGCCTCTTTCGCCGGAAAGTCTATGTATCCTCCATTCTTGGCTTAAAATTCTCACTATAAGCACGATAAAAAAACACTACACTGTTAGCTGTGTAGCAACCACCCCCTTTCAAAACAAATAGCAAAAATAAAATAGAAATATGACAAGACTTGGGTGACCCCTGAATTAAGTCCCCTTTCACATCTCATCTTTGAGGCCCCGGTGGGTAATCAGTGGCAAAAACAGAGTATTGATTACAGCTGAAATCTCAAATCTCAAGTTTTTTTTTGTTTTTTTTATAAAAAAAAGTGTCTCTCCGCATCACTGCGGCCGTTACTTTCGGGTGGGCGGCGGTGGCGGTGGCATCTTCGTGGATCCGGTATCAACACGTTTCGAAGCCGGTAGATCCGGCACCTTGAAGCCTCCAGATGATGATCCTCCAGCCTGCGTAAAAGTGCCACCCTTGAACCAGCGGTCCTCTTCCGCCTTGCGCTTTTTGCTAAGTTCTGCTTGAACTTTGGGGTCTACCAGCTCCAGACCCTGCACGGGAGTGAAGGCCAATGACGATTGCGTTCCGGTCGCCGAACCAACAGTACTTCCAACCCCAGATGTCCGGAGTCCCCTGCCGCGTAGATCCATGCCGGGAGCCTGACCAAACCCGCCGATGGACGATGCAGCACCACCTACTGTACTGGCTCCGCCCCATCCCTTGTTCTTGACCCCAAGTTTTGCTCGTGTGCGTTGGTCGACTTGAATGCCTCGGATCCTGCCGTCGTTGGCCTGACCAATCATACCCAATCCCACTGTACCCTCCCCAGTGCCGTAGCCAACTTCCTTTTCTTCTTTGCCAAACGCCATGCGATTCTGGGCCTTGCGTAGATCTGTCATGGCGAGGGCTTCCTTGGCCTTTCTGGCTCGGCGTCCTCCTCGCTTTCGCGCTGGTTTGTCGTCTGGGACAGGCAGTGCTCGTTGACCCTTATTTGGCGGTGGTTCAGTAAGCTTCTCTAGCCTTTCCAGGCATGCTGATTTCAGTGACTCGCCGGTGGAGCCATCGGGGGTGGAATGTATGCGGTCAACTCGAGCTGCCAGTACAAGCTTTGCAGCCACGATTCTCATGGCCTGTTTCTTCAAATCATTGGGGATACCGCGAATGATTTCTGAATTGTAAAGATAACCCTGCTGACGAATCCCAATATTTGTGGCGAGACCCGCTTGTCTCTTTTTAGAGCCCCATGATGGGATGTTGCAGGCAGGTGTTTTGGATAACCCTGTTAGGCCACCTGCAGCGTTGAGGAGCTGTGCTGCTGTGAGTGACCCGATAAGGACTGTTAGATTGGGAGCAAAGAGACTCATTCGCGATTGCACATATTCTGTGAGAGTCTGCTTTGCTTTGTGAAGAGAAATCACCATTTCGCACGCCGTTCGCACCCGGGCCAGCTCTTCCGGTGTCATTCCATGACCCTTTGAAGTTGTCGCTTCTACAGTAACAATCATGAGTGAAGGTCCATCCAGTACGGCTCTGAGCCCAACACCCAGAGGGTTGTCTGTAGATGTTTGCAGCGCCTTGATGCTCTCTGAATCCAGAGGTCCATTTCCGATGATGGCGACGACCTTTGCATACTCCAGCGGTGTTGTGACAAGTCTTTCGAGCTCGGGGAATCGCGTCGAATAGTGATCGCGAATAAACTTGTGAACCAGCACCACTTCTCCATCTATCATGGTCGAAAGACTGTTGGACTGTGTCAAAAGATGGTACTCTGGGTGATCTTCAATATTTCCGACATTCGCTTGGGCTGAGGGCTGAGATTTGTAATGGGCAATTTTCTGCAGCGTTCGGAGTAACAAGTCAGGGCTAATTCTCAACAGAAGAGATGTAAACGAGCCATTCAGATATAGAGGGCCGATGTCTCGAGAAAGGGGACGACTAACCTCAAGTATTGGTTCCAGTGTCTGCATGAGACTGGCGACGCTGCGCACGTCTTTGACAGCACCAAGTTGCATCTTCTCGACCTTGGCCTTGGTCGCCTCAGCATCCTCCACGTCCTTCATCCCATTCTTCTCGTCCTCTGATTCGTCTCCATCGCCATCATCACCATCCACGTCCATAGCGTCGCGGTCGCCATTTGATTTATCTGTGGGTATCAGACCATCATTCTCCAAGGTCTCGGCCTCGTCTCCCGAGCTACCGAAATCGTTAAGCAAATCATCGACGACTGTCGACATATCGGCGGTTGTCCCGTACTAAGTATGTATGTTCTTCTTTCACCAGAGACAGAGAGTCGTGGACGTGCCTGATGGAGGTTGTAAGTTGTAACTTTTTTCTTTCTCAAGTTTGTCAGGCTGAAAGACAAGCGAAGCTGCGAGGCTGAGAAAGTCAAGTCAGAGCTACCTACTAGATAGGTAGTAGCTGGCCCGTGCTCCACACACACACACACAACGCGCAAGTCTTATCGCCCGATAAGCTAGTCGCCCCCGAAGTTCAAGCCTTGCATTTGCAGTTGCTTCCCCAAGGGCAAAGCCAACAACATCATACCACGCAACCCCCTCCTCGTGTGTTGCCCCTTCACATCTACATTCACACGGCACACAGGAGTATCTTCGCGATGGAGGCAGCGCGTGGCCCTCCGAGGGTCAAAAACAAGGCCGCCGCGCCAATTCAGATCAGTGCGGAACAGCTTCTTCGTGAAGCTGTTGACCGACAAGAAGTTTCCATCCAGGCACCAGCCCAGCGGTTTGCCGATCTCGAGGAACTCCACGAATATCAGGGCCGCAAGCGCAAGGAATTTGAAGACTATGTCCGAAGAAATCGCATGCGATTGAGCAATTGGCTACAGTATGCGAATTGGGAACTGGACCAGAAGGAGTTTGCTCGCGCTCGATCCGTTTTCGAGCGCTGTCTCGATGCGCACCCCAACGATGTGCAAGTATGGACGCGCTATATCGAGGCAGAGATGAAGACGAGGAACATCAATCATGCGAGGAATCTGCTTGATCGTGCGGTGACGCGACTGCCCCGAGTTGATAAGATATGGTATAAATACGTGTATATGGAAGAAATGCTGGGTAATGTTCCCGGAACCAGACAGGTCTTCGACAGATGGATGCAATGGCACCCCGATGAAGCCGCCTGGAGCGCATATATCAAGTTGGAGAAGCGGTATGGCGAGTTTGATAGAGCACGCGACATCTTCAGAACATTTACCATGATCCACCCGGAACCCCGGAATTGGATAAAATGGGCCAAGTTTGAGGAAGAGTTTGGAACGAGTAACTTGGTCCGTGAGGTGTTTGGAGACGCCGTCGAGGCTCTGGGTGATGAATATGTGGATGAGAGGCTGTTCATTGCCTACGCTAGATTCGAAGCCAAGCTCAAGGAGTACGAACGAGCCCGGGCTATCTACAAGTATGCGCTTGACCGCTTACCACGATCAAGATCAAGATTACTTCACAAGGCATACACAACATTCGAGAAGCAGTTTGGCGACCAAGATGGTGTTGAAGATGTGGTATTGTCCAAGAGACGGGTATACTATGAGGAGCAGGTACGGGAGAACCCCAAGAACTACGACGCTTGGTTCGACTATGCCGGTCTCGAAGAGGCATCTCGGGATGCGGATCGTGTACGCGATGTATACGAGCGAGCGATTGCTCAGGTACCGCCAACTCAGGAAAAGAGACATTGGCGAAGATACATTTATCTATGGGTCTTTTATGCTGTTTGGGAAGAACTCGAGGGCCAAGACGTTGAGCGAGCGCGGCAAATCTACACCACATGCTTAGGCCTGGTACCTCACAAGAAGTTCACCTTTGCCAAGATATGGCTGCTCGCGGCTCAGTTTGAGATTCGGCAGAGCGAACTAACGGCAGCACGGAAACTGCTGGGACGTGCTATTGGCATGTGCCCCAAAGACAAGCTCTTCAATGGTTATATCGATTTGGAGCGTAAGCTCTTTGAATTCGTGCGCTGCCGAACTCTGTATGAGAAACACATCGAGTTCAACCCCACAAACTGCCAGACCTGGATCAAGTTTGCAGAACTGGAACGTGGTCTGGATGATCTTGAACGCACGCGGGCCATCTTTGAGCTGGCAGTGAGCCAACCGCAGCTGGATATGCCGGAGCTTTTATGGAAAGCTTATATCGACTTTGAAGAGGAGGAGGGTGAATATGACAGGACACGCGAACTCTACGAGCGACTTCTGGACAAGACGGATCACGTCAAGGTCTGGATCAGCTTTGCACATTTTGAAATCAACATTCCTGAAGACGAGGAGGAGGAAGCTGAGGATGAACAGCCTGTCAGCGAGGAGGCCAAGGCGCGCGCCCGAAAGATCTTCCAGCGTGCGCACAAGAGCATGCGCGACAAGGATCTCAAGGAAGAGCGCGTATCTCTGCTCAATGCCTGGCTCTCATTTGAGCGCACGCATGGATCGCCAGAGGACGTCGAGGCCGTGCAGAAGCAGATGCCCCGCCGGGTCAAGAAGAGGAGGCTCGTGGAGGACAGCGATGGAGAGGAGTATGAGGAATACTTTGACTACGTGTTCCCAGCGGACGACCAGCAGGCCAAGAGCCTCTCCAGTATCCTGGCTGCTGCGCAGAAATGGAAGCAGGGCGGAGACTCGTCCGGTGCTTGAACTGGCGCATCCCTGTTTCGAATTTTACGATACCTTGGTTATCTTTATCTGTCTCCTTTCTGATTTGTGGGCTGCCGCACCAAGGAGGTTTTTTTTATTGCCAGTACACATGAGGTCATCGTCAATACTTGGCCAGCTTCCCAATTACCTTGGGCCGTTGTGACCCTGTCGAACCAAACAACCTGTCTAAGAACACGCCCCAATTCAGGAACACAAATGCTACGTCACATACACACATATACACACATACACACAAATCGAGAGGGCAGCCTTGTGGAACAATAACGGGCGGGAGGACCCGGTTTCGTGACGTTTCGGTCAGACAAAGTAAAAAGAAAAAACCTTTCTGGGTTGCGGAGCGGGAAACATCCTTGGAACCCCATGTCTGTGATGTCATGGACACTAGCTCCGAATTCATGCCTCTCTCACTCTCTCTCTCTCATGGCTCCCCCCCCCCCTCCCTTTAAACGGAGAGCTGCATAAGCTCCCTCTCTTATAGATGTGAAAAAAGTCCGCCATGTTTATTTGTACATAGAGCGTTAAGAAAAAGGGCCATTTGGAATAGGTTTCAATGAATAATTAATACTGCATGCTTAAGAAACGCCATCATCAAAAGATCAAAGATCATAACGTCATTCCATTGGTTTCTCGGTCTACCTTGAAGCAAATATAAAAAGGTGTACGATATCACAGAAATAAGAAAAGCCACCAAGCCAGACCATACACTATAGGGGGAAAATTCCAGAATCCAAGCCCATTTCCCAATCCTTTAACCGGTTTTATTCAAACCCAAATGTAGATCCCCACCCATCACCGTTACCCTTTGCCGACTTTGCCGTTAGATCGTCATTCCACCTCCTTCTTCCCTGTCTTGTCCAACTCCATCTTTCACTTTTAGCCTGGCAACACATGCAGGGCAGGGCTTGATCGTTCGATTATGATTGATGCATCCTTCGGTTCGTGTTGCCGTACTTGACGTGGCTGGGCCCTGTAACGATGTCGTATGCATCCTCTCGGACTCATTCCCTTTCGATAGGCAGAACATACACGCTTCTTCTCTTAGTAGCGTCGGTGATCTGTAACAACGCATCCATAATTAGTCAAGTTTCTTAATGACACACAGTAAGTTCTGAAACCAAAGCAATATTCAATCTTGGACTCATTCTACATAGTGTACCCTGTTCAGGGGGCACTCCACGCAGCACACCAAATCTTCCATGCCGTATTTTCCCATCATTTTCAAATAAGCCAATTTATCTTTTGAAATGACCCGAAAGAAGACCGAAAGTGATGAAATAGTGTAGAAGGGTAATGTAGCAGCACTTGCCGCTTGTAAAGAATGTGTGTAGTAATATTCAATGAAGCGCTAAAATCAGGCAAAAAAAAAGACTGTCAAGTTGAGCATAGCCAGAAGCAGGTGGGTTGATTAGCGGATCGCAATTCAGCGGCTGTCACGCCTCATGGGTGATGCAGAGAAACTGGTAGCGCTGTACGGGTTACCATCGATGTAATGCGGCCCATTTGCGATGCCAGTGCCATTGTATCTGGCATAAGGGGAGCGGGATGGTGAGTCCCAGCTGGCAGATCTCCGCCTATCACCAAGTTTCTTGCGCCTCTCTCTTTCTAACCGCTTTTCATGACGCTTGGCTTTTTCCTGCTTGAATTCGCTGCAATCGCGCGTCAATTGCCTTGCAGTCTGTAGTTCTGAGAGAGCACCCTTGATACCCATTGCTGCAATCCCAACGGACGCTGCATCCTGCATGATGGCCTTTGTCTTAAGCTTCTTAGCCTCATGCTCACTGAGGCGCCCCTCCTTGACAGCCTTTTGCCTGGCTTTTCTCTTCTCCATGCTGTGATAGACCTCATTTGCTGCGTGGACAGTGGCAACAGCCGCAAGTCCAGTAGTCACAAGTTGCTTACCTCTCATTTTCTTAGCCCTCTTCTCATCCTCGTCCGAGTCTCCTAGATCTGACTCGGAACCATAGCCAGACCGGCGTTCCTTCTTGTCATTCCGTTCGTAGCGGTCTCGGGAGCGATCTCCAGAACGCTCTCGGTGTCCACGGTCAGAGCCATAACTTTGGTTGCGTCTGTGGCCTCTGCTACCGTCGTAGCTGTCATCCCGTCGCTGTGGTCTGCGAGAGCCTTGGTCGTAAGAATCATCTCTGTCCCGTCGTCGACTCTCATCCGCAGCTACCATGGCACCACTACCAATGCCCAATTTGGCCAAGCCATCACGAGCCTTGTCGACAACGCTGCGGCTTCGGCTGCGCTCATAGCGACGGTCTCTGGAGGGGCTCCTGGAATCGTAGTTTCCACGGCCGCGACTGCGTGATCTCGAATGATCCAAGGCCTTCTTAGCACCCAGGGCACCCAAGCCAGCAGTAGCAAGAGCAGCAAGACCGGCTCCGCCGCCACCGCCATTGCCACGCGAGCGAGCGCGAGACCGTGAACGGCTTCTACCAGTAAGCTTATCTTCTTCGATTTCGTTTTTAGAGCCATTGATCAAGCGATTTCCTACCAAGCCACCAATGACAGATTCTGCAAGGCCAAGCTTTCCGTGGTCTGCACCATGGGCAGCATCAACAGTTGCAGCACCGGCGGCGGCTGTAAGAATTCGCTTGGTCTTTTCTCCCCTCCAGCCACCTGGCTCCTTGGCAACACGGAAGGCCTCGGTAGCGCCGGCAAGGAGTGAAGCAATAGCAGCCTTTTGAACCTTGTTATGACCTTTGCCGCCGCCGCGGGAGCTTGCACGAGAAGGCGTGGGGCTACCGCCTCGACTTCGGGTATCTGAACGCCTGTCGTCGCCTACACCTGTAAGGCTCTTGACGGCAGCACCGAGACCAGTTGCTGCCAATGCACTCTCGAGGAAGTTCTTGTGGCCCCTTTTCTCCTTGGAGTTGTAGTCTTCGTCATCGGAATAGTATTCGGACATCTCCCCATCTCGGCCACGGTGAAGAATGTAGTTTGCCTTTCGGTCCTTCTTGGCCTGTTGATTGCTGTAGAACTCTGCTCCCTGGTAGGCGGCGAGAGCGCCAAAACCAGCAAGCGCGGCAGAAGCCAATGGATTGCGGTGCACATCAGTTCCCTCCTCCTTGGCTTCGCGGCGATCGTAGAGTTCTTTACCACCAGCAAGGAGGGCAGCGCCGGCAACAGCGGCAATGATCTTCTCCTGGGTACTCAAACCCGAGGAGTGCTTTGGCTTCCGCTCACTGCGCTCGCTTCGGTTGTCATCCTCGTAGTATCTATCACTGCGCTTCACCCGACGCTCGTATTCACGGTCATATTCACGATCATATCGAGCGTCGTGGCGAGGTCCGTAACTGCGACGATATTCATAGTCCTCATGGACGTAACCCGGCTCAGCGGAGCGGGTTCGACGAACGTCTCGCTCAACGGGGATAAGTAACTCACGGCGACCACTCTCGGCAGAGAGGCCGCTGTCCTCACGGCCGCGCGGGACAAGCTGAGTTGTGTGTGTAGTGTGCGTAGTGTAGGGTTGAGCTTGGTAGGAATCTCTCAGATTGCCATGGCTATCAAAATAGCGAGGATCCCACTCTTCGACCTCCTCCCCTCTCAGAATGCGCCGAGAATGGTCGTACGAATCGTAGCCAGCCATTCAAGCTGTAGAAGTGTTGTAGTGTTGTAGTGTTTTAGATGATATAGAATATTGTTGATATGTCCCAACTTTGTATTTGAGAAACAGTACAGGCAGGAGTTTGTTTTCGTTGTAATAAGACAAGCAAGGCAAACAGGTAAAGTTGTTGTTGTTGATGTTGATGCAGGAGGAGGAAGAGGAGGGACAAGATATTGTCGAATGGGGCGCACCGTCATGGATGGATGGAGGGGACCAAGGTCCTTGCCAAGTGCATGCCCGTGGCGGGGCACGACGTAATGGGCGCCCAGGTGGGTTTCGAGAACCCTGCGCCAACACCAACAGCCCGGCCACCTGCACCCCAAGGGCCACTGAGAGAGCCACTGAGAGGTCACTAAGAGACCACTGAAGAGACTGCTGTGAGGGGCAAGCCAGGTTCTACTAGGCCACTCGGTTAGCAAATGTCTTGCTCAAAGTTTCAGTTGATCAAACCTCGTGTGTGTCTGGCACAGCCGCTGGTAGATCTCGAGACTTGAAGCATCCAAGCATTCAAAGAATGACTGCGCCTCACGGGTTCTGCTGGCTCTCTTGTTCTCTTGTTCATTTTTCCTCCCTATTTTTGCTCTCTCTCTCATATATTTGACCTCTATTCTGTGATATCCTCCTGTCGTCTTCCATCGGGTACTATAGAGCCACAGAGCTGGTACAACACCGTTTACTACCCTATTCCCCCCCTCCCCCAACAGATTTCTTTATTTGTTACCCTCAGTATCCCATTTTTTCAGTTGATATATTTTGACCAGTATTCTCGGGCGAACCCTTCCAGTGTTATCAAACTATCAATTACTTGCACATGGGCTAGGTCTGGGCCAATTTCATCCTCTCTTAACAGTAGTCGGGCGGTTAGTTTATAAGGCTGTTGAGTCTTCTTCTTCTCTTACCTATAAAGCCGTAGATTGCCGCCACGAAGCTCAATAGATACCAAAGGATGAGAGGGAGATCGACCTTTCGATAGATCAAGGCAAACTACGAGGCTGTCCTGTCCATTCATGTCCATACAGTTCGCATATTTTGCCTTCACCTTGATAGCCTCATCTTATCGTGCTCATAGACCTCTTCAACGGATCTCTTGAACTGACCCTCTCCAACACTCTCCCCCCTCCTTTCGCAAGGTACAGTCGTCTCCTCAGTGATGCAAATACAGACGTACAAGTAAAATCGTAGAATGCAAACGGCCTCCCATTTCCCAACCAAAATATTTTCAGAAGCAAAGGAATGACGCAACGCCACCAACACACCATACCGAGAGAGAGCCACCTGACCAATGTTCCAACGAATTCCAAGGCTCCATTGTCAGAACCTCACCCCCGGAATAACGATTCCTCAGCCACAACGTCAGCCTCCTACATGTGGGTCAAACCTGCAACAACGGCGCCTCCTGGCTGGTTCAGAGCTTTTAGCAAGGCCCCACACACAAGCCACGGACCAAGCTGAGGAATGATGTCATGGCTGGCACAAGTTCCGTGGCGCCTTAGGGCAACTTCTTGTAACCCGAACAAGTGCCTGAATAATCAGGATGTCATACTAGGTACCTATACCAATCGAACCTCGTCGCACTGTTTTCTAGAACGTCCTCCAAGCCTTTCTTTTTCTTTGTTTTTTCCAACCCTGACTTGTTTACTTTGAGCACAAGTGTGTGTGAGACGAACACTGACCACCAACCTCCCCCCCTTCCACTTTCGGCTTAGCGCACCCTGTCAACCCCCAGCTCGAACCTTTGAACCTCCAAGAGGCTCGGCAGATGTTTAGGCTCGCCTATCATCTGTGGTGCCGAGCCCTGAGCTTCCCCTTTTATCCAAGGGCCGTTTGCCTCGGGGCAAATCAATGTTACTCCATCTGTTACATAGACGTGCAGTTCAAGCAGAAAAGAAAGAAACATCCATGGCGATTGGCATGACGAGTTCAGGCTTCTGAATTCCGTCTTCCCACCATCAACACCGCCCCCCCTTGCCCTCCCCAGTAAATCGTCGAATGATTTTTTCCCACTAATAATAGAAGTCAAGTCAATAATGGGCCCGAGAATACGAAGTTCCAGCCCCAGTTCTGTCCGTGTGTCTCACCCAATCCGTGAGACAATGATGCGTCTGCGTACGTAAACCGCCACGACGACTACTACTACTAATAATAATATAATATAATAATACCCCATCTCTTGCTGTCATTGAAGCCTTAACATCCTAACTTCATCTCGCCATCTTTTCTCAAGCAGTCTTTATACATTAAAAAAAGAGAAAGAAAGAAAGAAAGAAAGACAATACAAAATGCGTCAGTCCATTACTTTATTCACATTGCTTGCTAGCCTCGGCTTGGCCGAACCCATCGAGAAGCGACAAGATGCACCGTAACGTCTCCCAAAAAACATCCTCCCATGGCTACCTTACACAAACCTCGGGCTAACAAATGGCGTTCTCAGAAGCGATACCCGCCAATTCTCTCTTCCCGTCGAGGCCACGGCTTTTACTGGTGACCCGGCCTTGTCCACGGGCACTCTCTTCACCATCGAGACCATCTCTCCAACCGACGATGGCACCATGACTCTGCCCTTCTTCACCAACACAAACACCGCCTCATCCGGTACCACCGTCACCCAGACTGGAACTGTAACCGTCACAACCTCAGTCCAATCATCGTAAGTCCAGTCTCGTTTTTGCTTTGTTTTTGCGGATATTTATCCATCTACTCTTGGCGTCCGGTATCTCACATCCCATCTTTCACTTAGAACCACCCAAACAACCGCTTCGGCACCCTCATCGAGCGCTCTCACCAGTGGATCTGGATCCAGCTCTGATGCCCCATCTGTTACCGTTATTACGGGAACTCATACTACCACTCAGACTGTGTCCGGGCCATCATCATCATCATCGTCGTCATCGTCATCACACACTTCCAACCCTGCTGTCATGCCAACTGCATTCGCCAATGCTGCTGGTGTCGTGGCCATGGTTGGTCTAGCTCTAGCCCTGTAAAGGGGTCGCTATCAATATCCAACAATCCAACCCCTTATGTTTGGGGAACAGAGTGTCGTTGATATCATAAGAGACAGACCAACGCTCAATCATGCACTACGGGAAAGAAGGACAAGTAGAATAAAGAAAACAATAATCACACCGATTCATGTATGTAAAGACATGTCCAATGCAATTGTATGTAGGGCGGATAAAGGATCAACGGACTGGAGCTTGTCCCCCCAGACTTTGACAACTTTTGGATTACCCTTGATCCCTTAGTATCGTACAAATTCAGAACATATTCGCAGCAACATGGTACCACGCTGTCTAGCATCAAATATCAGGAACATCCCAGTCCTGAAAAACTACCTCGAAAATGCATCCGAAAATCAAATGTACCCTTTTTTTCCATTTGCCAATTAGCATCCTCCCAATCCCATTTCTGTGCTCTCTTGCAAATGCCGTCCCTGGCTCCTGTGTGTTGTTTCCTTCCTCTCATTGTGTACTCTCAGTTTTTTGTCTTTCCATCATCGTCTAGCAAGAAAAAAAAAGGAGAAGAAAAAAGAAAGAAGAAAAGAAAAGAAAGAAAGAAAAAAATCCCATTGTGAAAAAAGAAAGAGCTTGCGTTTCTCGTAAAAAGCACGGCTGCTGATTGCTTGGCCATGTGTTAACCTTCCAGAGGCGAAAAGTATGGATGGTCGCATCGTGGACCCCCTGAAGATCTGAATGGAAGTGAAACTGCAACATCTTTCCAATCTGAATCTTGCCAAGCATGACATCTCTGGAATCCCGGAGATGTGAGCACGCATCTTACATCAAACATATGAATGTGGCTCGTGACGATGGATATACCCGTGCCAACACAAGCCCCTTCGTCTCCCATCATAAAACACACTTCCCTCCCTCGAACCCAAATACCTTAAAAGCAGGGCTGCTGTGCGCCTGTTGCATTATAGCATCTGGACCCAAAAATGCGCGAGTGGCATTTCTTCCCCTAAATCGCCATACTTTGCTGCCACAGTGCATCGAAACGCCATATTCATTGCCATCAAATCATCCGCGCATGTACATTCAAGCGCAAGAAAGCGGATTTCATACATTTCTGAAATCCTGAACCAAGAAATAAAACCACAACTGGTGCAGCGTTTTTGATGGCTTCTTTGATCAGCCTGAGCCAAGACCAGCCAGGCTGCATTGCGACCGAGACATTAAATTCATGCATGCGTATTTCGCCCAGAGCCGCCAAGTATCGTGACAAATGGTCTTGGTTCGAGGCTAACTGAATTGCGGAGGAAGTGATGTCAAGTTGTTCACTTGACATTCACCGACAGGGACGCCTTCTTGTCAAGAAACAGTTGCCGTCTCTGTGCATTCCACCGATTTAGGACGATTGTGCATTGCTATGCACTCCGTTTGTCAACCCGTGAGCACTGGCTTCCTCAACGTGCCCGTTGACAGCGACACCCCTGGACTGATCACCAAGCGGGACGGAGCCAGATGGGGAGAAGTCAGGGACGTCTGCCGACAGCTGACTGGTCACGCCATGTCCATTTCCATTGACATATCCATTGACACCGTGGCTTGCAGCGGATTCATCTGGCATCTGCTGAAAGGCATTGGCATGGGTCGGATATGTAGATGGCGATGCCATACCATAAGGTGCAGGCATTCCGTTGAACTGAGGCGGCACTTGGAATTGCTGGTTCTTGAATGTGAAACGGGCAGGGCCGTGGTTTCGAGCAAATTCATCACGATCTTCAATTGGCAGAACAAACTTTTCCCAACCTTCCCTCCGTCGTATTCTCTCAATATCATCCTCACCGATGACCAAATCAATCTCAGTAGACATCCCGCAAATTGCCCGGAGTAGGTTGATATCTGCAGAGAGGTCTCGCACGCGTTTGAACGCGGCAATGAAGTGCAGAGGCACAAAGCCCTGGGTGTCCATCCGTGCCCGCAGATACATGTCCTTGCAAAGGTTCTCAATCGAGAAGTAGTACTCAACCTGATTCCTTAGCACTGGCACCACCATGTTGTCCCAATACGGTTGAGGCTGGTAAGTCATGGCAGGCATCGCCATGGGATATTCATAAGCTCCGAACTGTGTCTGAACTGGAGGGATGCGTGCTGTCCCATTGGGCAGGGACATGCGGTGGAAGTTACCGCTGGCATTACCGCGGCCTCTGCCACCTCTCTGTTGGGGGATGTACATTTGGCCATGACCGCCTTGTCTAGATGGCGGGCTGTAGGGGCCCTGGGCTCTGGATGGAATGGCACCTGCTCCTACGAAGTTGGATCCAGTGTGTTGCTGGTGATGAGGATTGACAGAGTGGTGTCCGCCACGTCCTCGATAACCGCCACGACCCCTCTCATTACGACCCTCTGGTCGTTCTCTAACGGTAGGACCCTGTTCCTGACGCGGTGACGTTAGCAAATATTCGTGTAATTGTATACGGATATAGCCTTCATGTGTTTCCACCTGTTGCGGCATAGTTTTGAATGGACGTACGTTAGAGCTAGGTGCTGGCTCCTTTGGCTTATCAGCGACGGCTTGAGCCGCGGGCTTCTTCTGTTCGCGGGGATGTGTGTTATCTGGCGTTCGCTTGCTCGTTGAGGGCGAGGACGTTGTGCGACTGGCTCCATTAACACCATCACGAGGGCGATCCCTAGTCTCATTCGTCTTGTTCTGCTGTGTGCTTGGGGCAGCCTTTTCTCCTGCATTTGTACCTGTTGTCCTTGCACCATTTGCACTTCTAGTGCTAGGGCGAGGCTTACCGCGCATTGGGATCTGGGTCTCAAAGCTCACGGTAGGTACGTATTCCATAGTCACCCACTTCTGGCGTGGCTTTGATTGCGCTCCATCGTCTGTTGCATCCTTCTCGAAGCGATCGACCTTCTCGGCGGGCTTCTTCTTCTCCTCCTTGATGGCAGTTTCAGGAGTAGGCCAAGCAGTAGCATCCGCTACCGAAGGTGGTGCATCGGCCTTGATATCCTTTGCTTCCTTTTCCGCTACTCTTGAACCACGATTGGCGTTTCTCTCTGGGCGAGTAGTATCGACTGGTCTTCGGTGAGTTTTTGTGCCATTGGTGGTATGATCTCGTGAACTAGCAGCACTATCCTCAGTGGACTTGGTAACTGCTGTGCCGTTTGGCAAGCCATTTGTAGCCTGCTCAGTAGTGCTTGTCGCGGAAGGCTTGACCTTGGCTAACTGGGCCTCCTTTCGCTGCTGCCAGATGTTGACAGATGGGATTGGTGCCTCGAGCAACTCTACTTTGGGCAGCTCTTGTGCAACCTCCTGGTCCTTATCATCCGCGTGTTCACTCGAGGGTTTCTCCGTAGGCTTGGATTTCTTGGATTTCCGTTGCCTCCTAGAGTCCTGCTCATCTACGGATCTTGTTGTCGTGCTCGAGGACCTTGTGCCCTTGTCGTTTCGTCGCCATGGTCGATCTAATCTGCCGGTCTCGTCATCCCGTGAAGAGTCACGTTGCACATCTGGAACGCCCTCTGACCGAGCCTCGGTTTCGGAACCATTGTTGCTTGCAACGTCCTGCTTTTCAACAGTAGTGGGAGGGATATCGCTATTTTGAACAGAATCTGTTGACTCGTTCGAGTTTTCGACAGGCGGAGTAGCCTTGGGCACGGTCGATGCGGGCTGAGAATCCTGGACCTGAGAGGTAGGGTTGGACGGGGTATTTGATCCCTGCCCCTTGGCAGCCTGTGCATAAGAGAAAGCTGAAGCAGTCGCCATTTCGACGGTAGAAAATGGATATGTTAGAATCTGGTCACGACTGACCGCTGAGGTCCAAATAACTGTCAGGACAAAGCAGAATGTTTTGGTGTTCAAGCCTAAACTCGCTCTCAGCCGAGGTTAAACCTGTATCCAGAGACAATGAGACACCTGAAGATGGGTGTAGAGCCTGGTATAGATTCAGCTCCAGGGGTGGGTCTCTGCGTGGAAGGATACTGAATGATGTCCTGGGATTTCTCAAAGAAACAGGTGCCGTGGGGGACGGTCGTCTCTCAAGCCCGGTGACAGGGTTCGAGATCACGTCGGTAGAGGCGGGAGGGCACAAAATGCAGAGGATAGAAAACAATAACAATGGAACTGGCGGGTCGAGGGCGACCAAGGTGGTGACAGACTGGGGCCTTCGAGGTAGGGCAATCGTAGGCTCTCGCCGCAAGAGGTGTCGCAAGTTATTTCCCGGGGTAACGAACCAAATAGACCCAAGGGGAGTGGCGGTAACAGCGTCAGTCGAGATCGATTTGACGATGGAGGGGGGGGGGGGGGGGGGGGGGGGGGGGGAGGAGGGACCACCAGTCGAGAAAGAAAGAAAAAAACGACAGGGGGACTGGGATTTGACTGTAGAATGAACAGGCGAGAGACGATGAGGCAATGCGATGCAGTGAACCAGCTGCGCTCCTCAACTCAACGGACAGGTTGAAGCGCAGCCCGTAAGGGAACGATGGAACAAAAGGCAGTTGGCGCGGCAATTCTTTGGAATTGACTGCGTTTTCTGGTTGTGGTGAAAGTTGAAGAGGGCACACACGCAGGGTAAAACGGAAAAGTAAGTGGTAATAGGTTTTTTATTTTTGAAAGCGTTGTGTGAATAATAAATTTTTTTTGGTTCCCCTCCCCTCCCTCCGAGTCCATGCCTAGCCGGTAGGGTGCCGTGCTTGTGCCTGTGCCTGTCTGTGTGTGCCTGTCTGTCTGTGTGTGTAATAACATGTACCAGTCCGTCAGTCAGTGAGTCTGCCTCTCGCTGGACCTTCGTTCCAAGCCTCTAAAAAAAAAGCGGAACAGATGGCGACCTAGTTGATGTACAAGCAGTACTATAATAAAAGTAAGTCAAGGGTGGTCCCAGCGATGATATGGTGCTGAATTACAGTACATAGCAGGTTCCATGAGCGACCAGCCGACCTATAAGGGTTTGCCGTTTTGTTACCTAGGTACTAATCTGCTAAGTAATATTATTGTTACTTGTACTTTGTATGTACATTTGGGCGATCGCTAGCACTACGACTGCCTACTACTGCTACTACTCAAGGCCGCCAATTTTACCTACTTTGTATTACCTTAGGTAAGAACATGAATGAATCTGAGCCAGAACCTTCTTTTCTGTAAGGAGCAGCGCAAGGGGGGGGGGGGGGGGGGGCGACAGAGGAAAGCCCTTCTTCTCTTCTTCTTCTACCTCTCCCCCAAAAGACTCCCGCTTGGTCGTCTTATGGCCCACCTCGATTTAAATAGTCACTGTAGTCAGTCACTGCAGCAAGTGGAGAGTGGAACGATGAGTGAAGTGGGATTTTTTCCCTTGCGATGCGCGAATAAGCCGAGAATCGGATCGATTCGGTTGATGGTGCGGAATATCATGTAATAGGATAAGGGATAAGGCACGGGGTATGCTGTGCTTATGCGTCTGTGACTGGCAGAGACAGCCGTGGCTTGGTTTGGTATGTGGTATTAATGTACTCTTCATAAAATGCACTTTTTTAATTTGATTTGATTTTGTTTTGACATATTTTTATTTTATTTTTTTTATTTTAGTTGCCTAAGGCAGTAGGACGTAGGCCTACCATTACAACCAGGCAGATACCTAATAACGAAGAAAAACCCTATGGGCGGAGCAAATGTAGGTAGGGAAGGACTGCTGTAATGTACTTGTATTATGATGCACAGGAAGCATGTGCCTTGAATTGTTCAATACTGTATATACTGCAGTATACTTTATACTTGGGTGTTGTCGTCCAACCTGTCAATGCTCTTTGCATTGATTCCTTGCATTGCATGGCTATAAATAATTGCCTGTCATTTCCAGATGTATGTACGACGGGATGCATGCCTATCTATTGTAGCAGTCTGACATGCTTTGCAATATGGATTGTTTTGTTTCTCTCCCCCCTCTCTGTCTCTCTCCCACACACACATACACACACATGTATGCACGCACAAAAATAAATGCGGGCGTGGATTGATTTGCCGCCAGGTCATCAACCTTATCGACAACTCAACTTAATGATAAGATTGATTCCACCGCGTTCCTGCTTAGGCAGTGATATGCTATGCTCATCATGCGCCTCAAAAATAGATGTGGCACCACAACAGCTGGATCATACTACAAGTATAAGTATGTAGAATGTAAGTACGGAGTGCAAAGTATCGGTAGTATCATCATCATGCCCGCCCTCCGTTCATCCGGCCGGCCATAAATATCTCGCCTGAAGACCCCCCCCCCCCCATGTCTCTCGTAGCTGCCTTAAACACGGTGTTAATGAACTCTGCTTGTATAAGTAGTACTTATAGTAGTTTCTTCCTTGGCAACACCTACGACACCACCCGCGTCTGGGCAACGTGCCAGCCTCGCACTCACTGCTTCGACCAATTGCAACCATGTCTTTTGTCAACATGCTCCCCTCCTTGCATATGCTCTTACGTATTACCGTGTCAACTCGGCGACTCTCAGCTTACCATGACTGAAACAAGCAACAAAGATGACCTGTCTAGTACCTGCATCAAATGTAGGATCTGAGCCCGAGCAACAGCACTAGGTCCCCTCCCCCCAAGGCGCGGGCTACTCCTCCTTTCCAAACAATCGGGCGATCGAGTGGAACGATAACATTGCTTCTTTCCAGAAACTTGGTTACTGATGGCCCGTTGATTTAATGAAGAGGCCTCCCTGACTGGGAGGCGATCACACCTACTCTGGAGGTGGTCGACAGAAAGGGAAGTGAACGTACCTTCATGTCTCATATCATGACTGTTTGACTGCGATATCTCCCGCATTCGTATGACGGGCAGAAACAAATATGCATAATGCCTCAATTCTGCATATCGGACACCACCCTCAAGAAGGCTGGTTAGCACAATATCTGCCTGACTACGGTTGGACGCCACACGCCATGATGTCCGGCGGGCACTTGACAAGCTGCCGGGTTTCTCGGCCATTACCCCAGAAGATCTCCGACCCTTGCGCCTTACCGGCGATACATTCCACTCAGTTTAATACAAGTAATAAAAAAAAAGTCTTGGGTCAGATGTCTCGCATGAGTAGGGCGGCGGCGCTTGCTCGTGATACTTGTATAAGTATACTTGGCGGGCACATAGGTAGGTGAACACTTTCTTCAAATCCATGCAAGTTAGGTATCCAAGACATCAGCTTAGCATTGGGCATTCATAACGAATAAATGTATGCATGTCTCTCATCCATCACATTACCATATTGATACCTCGGCGTGAACGGGCTGCGTACATGCTACGTTGTCTCAGCAAATCCCAAATAATATGTTATTGTGAATGATACGCTCCAAAGTAAGAATGTAGCATTACTTTTACCAACAAAACCACGTCCCGCAAACGCCGATGAGACCAATCTAACCCGCAAACTACCTAAGCAATGCATTCATTTCCAACGTCGGATTACGAACAAAGCAGCTCGTGGGTTGGCTCGCTCGTACTTCTTATACTACATAGGATAAAGATAATATCCCCCAAGGCAACGGTATTTTCTTAACCTGATAACCAGGCAGTCGCTTGTCTTGCTCCAAAGGAGGTAGCCAAGCGAAGGCCAGTGGATCCCATGGGAAAGTAACTGACCAGGTACCAAACCAAAGCGGCAAGCTGAATGATGGCCGCAAAGAGTGTCAAGATGGTGCTGTGAACCTGAGAGATTTTAGTCAAGCCCCTCATGACCAGTTCCCCATATACTCACTTTGATGGCAAAGACAAGAGTCAAGGTAATGGAGCCGAAGTAGGCTGCAGTAAAAGGTAACCTGGGGGCGGAGAGAAGGTGATAGACGTAGTTCATGGGGCCCATGATAGCGGCAAAGGACGCCAGGAACAGGCCCGAGCCGACAGTCCACCTGTGTGGGGGTTAGTCTTTTGCGTTTGATTTGTAGCCAAAGGGATACAGGTTTCGGTCAGATCGGAGTCATGCAACAAGGATGGCCATTCAAACAGAGCAGCATGGTCGGCCGACACGTTGGTGTGTGACAAGACTGTGGAGCGGTAGCGGAGAGGCAGGGGAGGAAGGAGAAAAAGACATTCATTGCAGGAAACAAAGCATGGCAACGACGTCATCGAGCTCCAACTTACAATATCACAAACTTGCGTGGTCTCAATGATAGGACAGGGAACAACGTGAAGCATATGACGAAGCAGGCTAGGGCAGCAAGGTTGCAGGCCCCAAACACCAGCAGGCGGTCCCATCTACTCACTAACACACCAAGTTAGCCCCCTTCCCACCCACGAGGCGTAGCATCTGCATCACATGCAGAATCTGAGAATGGCATAGCCAAAGATGTATGCACATGTCCCGCTGCAGGGGTGCCGCGATGCCAATGCTCGATGCCGTCAGGTTGACTCACGCACAAACCAGCCGTCCTCCTCCTCACGCCGACTGGGAGCTGGTAGAGGCGCACCGGGGCCTTCTACTGTCGGCAGAGACACATATCCGCGATCCTGGAAAGGGTTCATATTCTGAATAGAAGAAAAGAGGCCGGAGCGCGGTGCTGTGTTGACAGGAACATCGTCACGACGGCTCCAGCCAAGGGAGTTGATGGAGTCTCGGAAGCTGGTGGAAGCCATGGCGAGGTCAAGGGTGAGGGCAGGGTGCCAGGTTCTACGGGTACTGGCAAGCGAAGTTGATCGGCAGAGGTCGTGGTGGTGGAGGGGTCAAACGAAGAGTGAGTAATAGGTCGAAGAGTCGTTGAGGAAACAGCTCGCTCCACTTCTAAACATGGTCAGTCGGCAAGCATGATCTGATATAGAGGCGCTTGAGTGGCGTGGAAGGGTTGACTAAGATGGAGGGGGCAGAAACAAAGAGAACAGAGAAGCCTACCAGGCTACCGTGCTGGGGGGGAGGGCCACGAACGGGCACGAGGCAGCGGCCGCGTCGGGAGAGCTCGCGACCGCGTGTACCGCAGGTAAAAATGGAAAGAAGGAGCTTCAAGGAGCCGGATGGGAAAATCTGGCGGCGGGACGAGACGTTTGGGATGGTGGAGTTTGGGGAAAGGTTAGCAAGTTGGTCGTCGAGTCGAGGTCTTGGGTGGTGGTAGGTTCAGGTTCAGGGGGGTGTGGGATGAAAGTCAATACGTTGACTGGAGGGGGCACATGATTGGCAGTTCTGGGCCTAGGTGGTATTTGGTGAGAGGACCCACCCCCGGATGCCGTTCACCTTTTTTACTCGGATAAGGAAGATAGCGAGGGGATAACGTCATGCATGTACTAGGTAGATATGTATCCGTAGCCGTATGCAAGTGTGTATGTATGTGCTACCTTATTCATGTACGGCAATCCTGGGAGGGGGAGAATGCAACATGTTGGATGGATGTGCGGGACATGGCGGCCTGGCGTGCGTGGGGAAAAGAAGGGAAAGGCCATGAAACTACAACCTCACTACTGTCGGTATAAGTGCTCCCCATGTTGCAGCACTACACCATCTCTTTGTCTCCCTTGAGAACGTGCCTGACCTGTCCATCTCAGGCTGGGCCAAGCCAAGATGGAGCCAGAGCCCACTGGAGCCTGCTTTTTCTACTGGCTCAAGGCATCTTATCGCGGTTGAAACACGTAGGGCGGATAGACCCAGATAGACCCAGATAGGGCAGAAGCTGGGGCGCATCATCGTCATCATCTGGATAGTGGCTGACCTTGGTGAGCGGTGCCTTACATGGCCGCGTGGCCAGGGATTTAGGAAGAGAAACGATGGACTGGTAGCGCATGACCGAGCAAGATGCGGCGATGGGCACAATGCAGGGCGATGGGCAGGCTATAGTCTACCTTGAAGATGGGCTCCATGTCTTAAGTCCCGAGTCACGCTCGGCATGGGACACCTTTTGGACACCTTTTAGACACCTGTTAGATACCTTTTTGACACCTTGGACGCCCCTCCATGACGAGGACGAGGGTGTGGAGGAGATGGCTCTACCCACACTTTCTGCGACGCCAGAGGAGTCAGAAGACAATGATAATGATAGAAACCTCGTACTTGGAGGCTCTGTATTTTTAGCTACCTGCAGCGAGTATAAAACGCGACGCTCGGGTACCTTGCTGCTGGGTTTGGGAAGAGGAAGATTGTTGAATGATTTACTCCTGCATCATCGTGCATCTGGTGTCCGACGAGGAAACTAAACAACAAGCCAAACAAGCCCACCAAGAAGAAAGAAGAAGAAACATAAAGTACCGACAACCGCCAACTTTGAGCATCTCTTTTTTGTTCTTTTCCAGCCCCAGCTCACCACATAGTATCAACAAACAAACAAACAAACAAACAACTCATCCATCTATTTAAGTTTTTCCCCATCTTACCGAACCGTCGAGGCGTAACCAGGATACCAGGGGGGTGATATAACAACCACTCAACAACATCTCGTCCCCCCTCTCTCTCTCTCTCTCCCCTTCCTCTCTTTGCCCTTTTTCACCACCTACCTAGAAAAGAAGGTTTCGCCTTGCACCATCTCCCTGTCAGTACACCTGCTTAGGTAGGACTTCATTGGCAGACTCGACCAGCAAGGCTGCATCTCTGCAAGTAAGAAGAAGCAGAAAAGAGGAGCTATCAGTTTTGGGGTACATAGGACAAGGTATATTCAGGCGGGGACAGCATTCTGACACATAGCTGAGCGACCTATCAGCTAGCTCCCACCACCACCATCAGCCGCCACTGCGACTACTCCCTCCACCACCAATACTACGACTCCAACCTACCAAGCTATACGACTCCAACCACTACTACTACCACTACCACCACCACCACCACCAATACGACCACAGGCCTCAGCTCGCTTGCCCACTGTCTCCCCCCCTCCTCTCTCTCCTCCTCCCTTGTGAATGAAAGAGAGGGCATCCTTGCGCTGTCCCAACAACAGTAACAACAACTACTACGCGAGTACCACTCAAAAGGGAAAAAAAAAAAAAAAAAAAAAAAGTACGTGCTCCGGCATCCCTCAACAACGGGCTCTCTTGTCGATCTCGAGTATGTGCGCACACCATAACCCATACTATTTGGACCTATATATTCATCTATAAGCACAGCGTGTCAGCTCATTTGCCTACTTTACTTCGAACCGCCAACACTAGTGCCCGCGGCCCCAGCCTCACCGGCGCATTCATTCGCCTTGACTCTACAAGGAGCATCTTTCTTATCCGTCGCCAAAGATTCTGAACAAAGGCTACTGCTGTTACTACGGCCGTCATCTTTATTTAGAGCGAGGGTGGGCCCATCCATCAGAAGAAGAAACGGCATCGGTTTCGCTCTCATCTCCTTGTCATTTATTGTGGGCTGCGAAAAAAAAAAGCACGAAAAAGCGCTTACACACACCCGCACACACTCACGCACACACACAAGCACACATACACACGCACGCACACAACAAAGGGTTACTCCTCACTGGTACGGTACGTTGTTGAGCTACTTTTACATTCCCTTTTGGCGCTCCGACAAGGTTAGAGAGAGGTGGGAGGTCGTATTGCTGCAACACCACCCCTCGATGTACAAGCCCACCACAAACCATCGCAGATCGCGACAGGCATTCCTTTCCCCTCACCAGAAGCGCACACAGACACAGACTCCATCCAGACTCTTTTTTTTTCTTGGCTCTCGGACCGCCCACAACTAATAAAGAGAGCAGGACGAAGCATATCTCCCCCCCCCCCCTCACACTCTATTCATGAGTGCCTCGCTTCACCTATTACCCATATCATTTACGTTTACTCAACTTCCTCCTCCTCCTCCACCACCACTACCAACTTCTTACTGCGCTCTACTGCATCCCAGACGCCCGTCACCGCCTGGACCCTAGTTCCACGACAGCCCGCCCTTTCCGCGCAGTAGCAGTAACTGCAGCCCCAACGGCGTACCACAACCGCTCTCCACTATTCGCCATTCACCCATACCTTGGGACTCACAAAAGCAAACGCTTGAAACCCCTCCGTCCCTCGGCCTTGTTTTCTGTCCGTCTTCTCTCCTTCAGAAAACAACCTTCGCACTTTAGATGGCCTGAAGGAAGAGAATACATCTCTTGACATCAACCAACAGTGTCCTTTCTACAAGGTCAGTCATAGCAACCCCTCCCGCGCACTCTCAACTTTAAACCTCCTCCTTGCCCCCGGCCTTCTGCGCCACGTCTCATCCAGCTGCGTGCGTGGTTGCTGGTGGCTTTTTGCTTCATATTTGTCGCATCGCGCATGATTTAGCAACTTGAATACCCAAGTCCAAGAGGTTAACATTTTCTCTCTTTATAGCGCGTCAACCCCCCGCTCAAATACTGTCTTCCGAATTTCTGGTGTCATACCGACTATCCCGTTAGAAATCATCCCCAACACTCCAAAGGCCACAAGGGCCCCTCAAGCAATTTGACAACTCGACCTTTGACATACGCCTACTTTGTGTCGCAAAGGTCAAGAAAACACTACAATGGCACAGCACGCCTTTACTCAGTTCGGGTCCGGCCCGAACAGTGGTCACATCGACCCCAACGACCTTGCTATGGGAGGAGGCTACTCGCCTTCCTTTACCAACAATAACTTCAACTCCAACTCCAACGCACAGAACGGCTTCTCCAGTGGTTCCGCCGTTTTTGGCGATGATGAACTACTGGACGGCCTGGCCAGCCCTACAGATGGGCATGTTCACGGCCAGGGTCAGGACTTTTCTGGCATGAGCATGGGCTATCAAAATGCCTACCCATCCCATCGCAATTCTAGCTTGCAGATTGACCCTGCTCAGCTGAATGGCTACTCCAACACACCAGACGGTGATCCTATCCAAAGCCCATATGCTGCTGGCTACAACACACATTATCGCCAGATGCAAACCAACCACTCCCTTGGTACCTCATTACAGTCTCCTCTGTCCTACTCAGGGTCTCCCCTGACTGGTGGGGATATGGGCGATGGTGATCCAAACTACTTGAACGCTAAAGCGAGAGCACGCATGTCCCAGCAAATGCAAAGAAAGGCCTCCCAGTCGCATAACCCCATGACACCCAAGACCAACAGCATGCATGGCATTCCTATCGGTTCTCAGGATTCCCCAGGCTTTGGCCCACAGTCTATGCGGGCTGGCCATGACAAGTCTCCATCTGGGCACTGGCTCAACACTCCTAGTGGCAGTATCCCCGCCTCTTTCAACTCTGGCTTCTCTTCACCCATGCAGCAAGGCATGGTCCAGATCAATGAAGTCATGATGAAGGGTGGCACATCTATGCCCGCTAAGCTTGGCGTAGGCCCCAACGCTGTTTCCACCCAGGAAATGAAGCGAAAGAGGCGCCGAGAGTCCCACAACCTTGTTGAGCGTCGTCGTCGTGACAACATCAATGAGAGAATCCAAGACCTGAGCAGGCTTGTGCCCACTCATCGTCTAGAGGACGAGAAGATCCGCAAGCTGATCTCAAACGGAACACCGTTGTCGCCTACTCTTACTGGTGTCTCCAACCCATCGCAAGCTACTTCTGGCTTGGCTGGACCAGGTGCGCGACGAGCCACTGGTTCTGGGGCTGGTAACATCACTACTGGCCTGCCCATCGAGGACAAGGATAAAGGCCCGAACAAGGGCGACATCCTCAACGGTGCTGTCAGCTGGACCCGAGATCTCATGTGGATACTGCACGTAAAGTTGCAACAGCAAGAAGAGTTGATGAACACCATCAATGAGCTTGGCGGCCAGGTGCCCTTTGAGCTGTCTGACGATGAGCGCCGAATGCAGTCAGAGTTGATGGACGCCATGGCAAAGAATGAGACTGGCGGCTTCGCCTATTCTCGCACTGCTGGCACCGGCCTCCGTGTACCTCATCACACTGACTACCGGGGCGAGCTTATCAACGGCATGGGCGCCAACCTGGATTCCGTTGGCATCACCCCTGAGGGAAGTGGCAGCGGCGCCATGGTCGGAGACATTGGAGACACTGCACAGTTCTGGCACGACCCTGATGATGATGCCAACTTCAAGGAAGAGGACGAGTATGACATGGATCTCACCCAGTAGCTGGTCTATGGGTAATACTCGCTCCAACTCTTGATAAACAGTCTATCTGTCTGCCTATCTATCTAGTTTCTTTATTTTTTCCCTCGGAGTTTTACATTTCACAGGCAACCAATCCTGGCGTGTTGCCTTGCTTTGCTATAGCATTCATCATCTTAGGGAGGGTTGGACTTCAGTTTGGTCGAAGCATCATCCCAAATTCTGTGGCGGCGTTTCAGGTGTCATATAACAGCATTAACAGGGCTCATTTCGAGCGGCACGTTGCTTGTAGGCATTGCATTTAGCATGGCTCATACAGGATGGATGGATGATTACCACATACAGCGTGAGGCATTCTACAGCCTTCTTTCCTCTCTTTTTCTTTTTCTTTCTCTTTACTTCCCTTACTCTCTCCTCTATGCATCTGGGCTCTGGCTTGTTTGGTTTGTTATTTTTTATCCATGTTTTGATACCTCAAGAGGCTTCACTTCTTTTTACGACCAGCCCACGGCGGCGACTCATTCTTACAATATTTTTTCTTACAACTTTGAAGTCTTTATTTATTATTCTTTGCTTTTTATGAGTGGTTATGGGAGATGCGACACTCGATATACATCTGGCTCTTTTGTGTTCGCTCTTTATTTTTTTATTTTTTTTATTATTGGGATTGAATTGCTCTGTCATGTGGGTGAACGGTTTATGGGGGGATGGAATGGGTTCAAGTTGCATTGTACTTAATTATTCTTACAACACTTCATGTCTTTTACTCTTATACTTTTCAGATACCAGAGATGAACAATACATGGCTGAAATGAGCCAAATTCTTTATTTAAAAAAATACTCCATCTAGAAATATCCAAGTACATGCACACGAAACATGGATGGCTGATGCGTCACCAATGTCTCGTGCAGATCAAGTATTCCCTCATGCCCGTTACCAGAGTCCACGTCTCCTTACGTTTCATGTCCTCTTGTAAGGCAATCCTTTCTAGGGCGCAGCGGCCATCAAAATACTTGCACATGAGCTGCCAGGCGTTGCGTACTTTCTCATCCTTGAACCGGCGTGCGGTGGCAGACAGGTACCTGGACTCTTTACCTGTAGCCTTCTTGGGGTCCAGAATGATGTGCGGTGAAATGCCAGCGAGGTGGCGTGCATCATTGATGGATGGGTGGCTAGTAGCAATTGGGATGGTCTTGCGAGCGTGTGCGGTTGCCTTATCGGCGGCTTCCCGATGAGCCTTAAGAGCAATGCGTTCTAGGCGGGCCATCTCGGCAGAATGCTCAGCGGCGGATAGGGTCGACGGGTTGGGAACCAGGAGAGGCTGCGGCGGCTGCTGCGCCATGGGTGACGAATCGCCGGCTTGCGTGTCCTCGCCGTTCTCTGTAGTATGAGCATCCTCGCTGCCTGCATATGCGGAGGCGGCAGCGCCCAGTTCTTCCGCCTCTATCTCATAATCGACCTCGTAAAGGATCTCGGGCCAGATGACGACATAAGCGAATGTACAGAGTTGCATAACCCAACCACCGCGCATCAGCCATGCCAGCATACGGAGGTAAAGAGGGCGGTGAGCCTTGCTTGGAGAAATGTGTTTATATGGCCGGGGGCATACGGAGAGTTCGGCCAAGAAATTGGGGAGATGCGGGGCGAGAGGGAATGCTTTTTGCCATTCTTGCGAAGCTTGGGGTAGTCTCTCGAGATCGCAGTTGGGGGAGACAATGTACATGTCACGAGGATGGAGAGGGGGGATGGCAATCGCACGGCGCCAGAAGATGAAATGTTGAGCGTATTTGCGAACTTGGTTCAGAGTAAGGACATGACTCTGGCCAACTTGATAGAAGCTAGATGCAGTTTTCTGGTTAGTGACACTTCACGATCCTAAACGGGACTGCACTCACGACATAGTTGGCTTTGCCAGCCGTACAAATTCCACCATGGACAAAGTGGCAGGATCCCGATCGGACTGCAACTCTGAGACAATCTTTTTCTCGTCATCCATGAGGAGCAGGGCAAAGTTACGATCCAAGAATCCGGGCTCTTCAAGAGCGTCTTGGCTGAGAAACGCATTTGCAGTAGTGAGCCAAAGTCCACGGTGACGCTCATCATCCTCAGGGGGAAGATCTGAGATGAAGAAAGGGGCAGGAATCTGAACCGAGGGTGTTAGGATACCGTCGACAGTGTCAAGATGCAGAGTCGCAATCTTGTTCTGGGAGACAGCCTCGTAGATGTCATGCACGGATGCTGCCAATGATGATGTTTGCAAAAGCTCTCGCCATAAAAGGCCCATATTCTTTTCTAAGAGTTGGAATCAGCTCGGATCTTTGAATAAGGTAGAGTCTCGTGTACATACGCTCTTCACGCGCCCTGTCCTTGGCGAGAAGAATGCGCTTGGACTCCTTCCATACAAACTCGCTGTGTTGCTGGCTATATTGATAGGCCTTGTTCACCTTCTTAAGGATGTTGGTATAGAGAGAGTCGACAAGTTCTTTGACCTCATTTTTCTTGGGATTGAGTATGAAGACCAGGTTAAACATGGTCATTGAGCTACGTTTCTCCTCGTCTACTTCTTCCTTCTGCTTCTCCTTCTCCTTGTCTTTATCTTTATCCGTGTCCTTATCCTTACATGGATCCGGCTGCTGGGTTGTTGGCGATGGCTCAGTATCATGGGGACCAATACTTTCATCAGCCAGACGAGCAGTGCGGGCTTTGTTGGCCTTTTTTGGCTTCCTCCATTTCCCGTTCTCGGGCACATGAATGGGATAAGAAACGCAAAGTAAGGGATCAAGAGACAGTTGGAAGAGTTTTTTATGGTAGGACCGGGCTGGCGTGAGGATGCCAGCAAGATCGCGGGCGGGGAAGCCAGCAACATGCTCCCAAGGAACAATCTGGGATCCAGCCTCTGTCATGTGATGATCATCATGACTCCCGAGCTTGTCAGCCAGCTCAGCTCTAGAGATTTCATCGCTGGCAGGTTGCGAAAGGCGCTCAAAGAGGATGTCCTCAAGTTCAACGGTTCCCGCCTTGTCAGGGGTATCGAAGACTGATTGGACATGAGACGGATAGTGGAAGACGAAAGCGGGACCGTCGCGGGAGCGATTGATGACAAGGGCGACGGCAAGGAAGTTTTCGTTGTTGACGTACGACATGTCTCCGGGTTCAGTGTCAATGGGGAAGAGACCCGTCGACTTACATGATGGGGTGACCCCAGAAGATGTGGTGATTGGTCCAAGGCAAAGTAAGGCAGAGAGGTCTCTCCCTTTTTCCCACTCTCTTTCTCTCTCCCTCTCTCTCCGAAATACAGTGGTACCAGGTAGATAAATGATAGAGGGTGGAAGCTTAAGCGTGGCCCGTGATCATTTTCTATAGTTGGTCTGGTGGCTGCACTGGCTTCCGAACTGGATACGACGGTAGGGTGGTTTCTTCGCGCAACGGTCGGATGAACCCGGAAGCGGTTTGATTCTATTCGCTGGTTCTTTTATGCAAGCGATTAGTTTTTAGCACAACAGGGTTGGGGAGATGGTTTCGACCCAAGAGGCTCAAAAATGGGTGTCCAAGACTGGCGCGTCAGGCCTCGAACAACGGCCCAAGTGTGTGGCAGTGGAGGTGGGATAGGAAGGGGATGGGGATCCCCATGGAATTGGTGGTGGGGCGGAGTTGGGGATCCGGATAAACCCCAATCTCCACTCCACTTTTATCGCTGTTCCCTAATACGGTTACGGAGTGCTCACTCACTCACTCACTCACATGTCAATAATTACTTGTACAAGTAGATATTATGTGCGCAACTACTCCGTAGGCACAAATAAAAGCAGATGACTCGTTTCCGTGCAACTGCCACACGCAAATAGTAAAAACGCGCTCGATGTTACGCCATTAAAAACGAGACCGGTTTTTTTTTTTTTTTTCTCTCTCTCTATGAGGTCATTGAAAGCGAAATAAACCCCCGAGGCATACAAGTAGGTATGTACGGCGCTTTTTAAACTCATCCGACCAAACAGATCAGTCTTGATGCTGAACAAGGACAACGGCGTCGGCGGCGACGACGACATCTAAAGAGATTGCATCGATGCCCCTTGCCTCACAACAATAATGATATTACAAGGTGCATTATCGATTGCGAGTTGGCTTGATAACTGCTTTCTGCAGCCCCCCCCCAAAGCGGGCGGTGTGACCAGGTCTGGCGCACATCAGGTCAACCAAGAGAGCACGTGCAGAGTACTTGTCTAGTACTAGAGAGGTATCTTAGGAGAGGGATATAACGGTGGGCGATGAGTAAATATCACTTGTCAGATACTTACAAGATACACATCTAGAACAGCAAACCCTTAAGTGGCAACCTCCCCTCCAGGTTACAGGGATCTGCATAGTTGCACCGTCCACTAGCTCATCTCATCTAAGGTTACAGTTGTCCGACCTCATCCCAACAAAAAAAAAAATTGCCATCCAAGGATTCTTTTCTTGCATGTGTCAGAACAAACAGACTTACTTAACCCAAATCCAGACACTGTAAAGCAAAGAAGACAGCTGGAATTGCATCTTGAATTCTGCATGATTTACTGTGGGGGTTTATTGTTTTCTTTTGCCGAGTAAAGCTGCATTCATCTGCTCGCAGAATCTGTGTTTTCCTTCTCCCTTTCTTTGAGACTGAAAAACCGCCCCCCCCCCCAAAGGAAACCAACGAAAACAAGACCAGAAGCCCCTGAAAAGACGCGAAGGGGAGGGAAAAAAAAGGACCTGTGGCTGCACTTTTTAATCGCCTTCACATGGTTTCTTTATCTTGTCCCTTTTCTCTCTAAACGGCCCACCCAATCAATACTGCCACTACTCCGTACTCTGTGCTCTCTCCTCATCATCCTACTACCTCTGCTACCTCGCATACCTGGCCACCCTATTTGTACCACTACCCGGACCTCCCAAATTCTTGTCGCACACAAAAATCGCCATCTTGGAAGGGTAACAGGTCGTGTGCTGTTTTCCCCTCCCCCATCTAGCTTCAACTCTCAACACACACGCCGCCCCCTTTTCCCCCTTCAACTCTACTCTCGCTCTTCCTTTTTTTCATCCTCCATCTCTTCACCTCATCGTGCGCGTCACTGCAGCACCTGGACTGTCTCCTTTGGCTCTTGACCTAATTCACGGAATTCCATATCTGCACCTCATCTCAATCTCAACCAAAGCGGGCCCTTTTTCAACCTGTAGTAGATGACGACAACCCCCTGAGTTGTCTTAAAGCAATCCACTCAATCCTTCACCACTCGCCAACGCCAAGCAAACCCAAGACAGAGACAAAGTGGCAACGGCGATAAGAACTGAAAAAGGGTCGAGAAACAGACGACAAGAGAGAGGGGGAGAAAAAAAAACCAACCTAACCACTTTGTTACTCCTTCATTCAGACATCTCTTTATCCGTCCGCCCATCATGTCACCTGCTGCTACTATTGGCTCTCACAGCCAGGTCCGATTTCTTCCTGTCTCTTACGACTGCCATGACTCCCAGCATTCAGCTCTGAAGCTCATTCTCACTTTGTTTCCTCAATGGGCCAGCGACGATTCTAATGTTGATTTTATCCGATTTACTGATGGCATCACAAACACTTTGCTCAAGGCCGTAAACCGTCGACCAGGTTTGTCCAAAACTGATATTGACCGGGATGCCATCTTGCTGCGCGCCTACGGCAATGGCACTGATGTTATTATTGACCGAGAGCGCGAGGCTGCTAACCATGAGCTGCTCATGAAATACGGCCTTGCTCCCGAATTGTTGGCACGCTTTGCCAATGGTATGCTCTACCGCTTTGTACGCGGCGCCGTCGCACAGCCCAAGGATCTCTCTGACCCCCAAATCTTGTTGGCCGTTGCTCGACGACTGGCTCAATGGCATGCCACAGTGCCCTGCTTCCCTGACCCAACCCTTTCGGCAGAGCCACACTACACCAACGGTTCGGGTAACGGCACTAATTACAAGAGCTTGATGATGAAGGCTGCCGCAGGCAAACCTATTCCCAACCTATGGACGACTCTGCAGAAATTCATCCTAGCGTTGCCAACGGCAACAGATTCGCAACGCCAGAGACAAGCTCAACTGCAGCGTGAGCTGGAAGAGATGATTCAGAGGCTTAGCCAACGCCCAGGGCTGGGTCGTAATGGGGTATGTACAGTTTGTCCTTGGCGTGCCCTTTTTTTTTTCTCTGGTGGGCAAAATTCATGAGATATACTTGCTAATAATTGGATTTAGTTGGTATTTGCCCACTGTGACTTGCTCAGTGGCAATGTCATTATCCACCGAGAAGTCGGTGAGGAGGTATCTGTGAGCTTCATTGATTATGAATACGCCACACCTTCACCGGCAGCATTTGACATTGCCAATCATTTTGCCGAGTGGACTGGGTTTGATTGTGATTATTCCGCTATTCCAACCACATCACAGCGACACGCCTTTATTAGTGAGTACATCAAGACATATGCCACGCTCTCAGGCAATGCCATGGACTTGGAGGAGGAAACACGCAAACTCATACATGAAGTGGACGTATTTCGCGGAGTCCCCGGGCTTTACTGGGGTATCTGGGCCCTGATTCAAGCCGAGATCTCACACATTGATTTTGACTATACGTCATATGCCGAGTTGAGGCTGGCCGAGTGGTTTGACTACAAGGCCGAAGAAGATGGGAGCCGCAAGGCATCAGGAAAGGAGAAGCCACTACGAGAAAGGATGTGGTCACGACAGTGAATGATTTTCTAATTATTATCATTATTTTGCTCTTACAGAGGGTTGTTGAATGAGGCAAGGGGGGGGGGGGTTAAAGATTTGAGAAGCCTAAAAAGAAGGGGTCGCGACGGAGTTTGGCGCAGCTGTCTGCATTTAGACGGGATGATTTGCAGGTCGGTCACCTGAAGACCTTGGACCCTGAACTCTGGGCCACTATCGGTATCGGTACAGGCTTTAGAGAATGGCTGCAACGGACAGGGAAGCCATTCAACATGAGCTACACTATTACATGTATCTATTGTACTTATATTGTTTAATTAATTAACATGAATGAAAGACGAAATGCAGGGTGCTTAATCTTGGGAGGAGGGGGTGTCGGATGACGTGCGGGAAATAATCAATTGTGACGGAGTTCTCGGGTGTCCAAATTACAGCAATCCATCAGATGATGCAGGGTAATGAGCTTTGCTGTGAATATACCGAGGCAGTGACGTCCATGTACGGCAGAGAGTTGAACGATCAACAAACAACAAGTGATAAAAAATCCACACTATCTGTATGTATGCGGGACTATAGACGCAGACACGAACCAACAGACGTAAGGGAGGTGATAAAGACAACGTCAACGACCCTCTCTTTCTCTCTCTCTCCCTCTCTCATATGAAAAGGCGTAAGCAGACATATTCGTTTAGTCATTTAGTTAGTTAGTTATTTATTTTGGCAGGATAAATCTTTATTTTGTATGTTGGGAGGGAGGGAGGGGGGTATGTCGTAGCTGTGCTACTTGTAGTCGGTGGCTAATTCTTCGACGGGACGATATTGAAGCGAACGAGCGAGCAAATGGTTCGATAGGCAATTAGGGTACCCTTCTTTTTTAGATGCAGGGTTGGCAGGGCGAGCTAGCACGGTAGGGTTGGGCTGGAATTTCCTGATTTGGTGTGGAGTAGGGATGACGAGAGAGAAAGAGAGAGCGAGAGGAGAGAGAGAGGGGGGGGGGGGGGTTTGCGGTGGCGAAAGTATGCAGGACGGGATATTTCTTGTTTTTAATCCTATTTTATGTGCGACCCTTTGGAATATGTACTTTTATGTAGTTGCAAGTGCATTGTACATGCAAACTAGAGGCGTATGGTAAAAACAAAGATTGCGAGTGATGGGGCGGGTTGATAGACAATGAATGGGGGTGTGATTGGGTGATGACTGGGTGGTGATGGATGGTGTTGAGAATAATTGTGAGTTGAGAGAGGGCGAAGCGAGGGAGTGTGAGTGAGTGAGTGTGTGTATACATACACATATACATAGGTACATACACTAGATAGTAAATCCTGCATACTAAAAACTGAGAGGAACTGTAGGCAAAAAAATGTGCGGCTGCTGATAGATGAGATGATAGAACCTGTCAAGGACAAGCGAATGGTGGGAAGAAGAAGGGGGGGGGGGGCGTGCTAAGAAACCCCAGAGAGTTCTTGTGGTTCCTGTGTGTCTTCTTGACATGGGAAGTAATCCCGTAAACAGGGTTGGAAATAACGGAAATGTTTATTTCTATTAGACTTTTTATTTATTTATGTTATTGTATTTTTTTCTAAAAACTTGTATTTGGTTTTTGTCTCTGCTGCCCTTTTTTCCTTCTCCAATATAGGGCGGGATTTCCATGATAATTCTGACAACTGACATGCTGGAACCAACATCACTTGCTTGTCAACACCAGCAGCAGCAGCAGCAACAGCAGCAGGCTCCATTGCTCGTGCTCAAGCTTGCTTCAGGTCCATGCTATTATGCCTTGTCAGACACTACGCTACCACCTCAGACTGAGTCGAACGCTTGCTGCTGCAATGCACTGCGCTGCGCTGCACTGAGCGAGGAGTGGAGGTAAAGGTAGGTCTGCCTGTCGGTCGGTCTCTTCTGTATGTACTTGCATGCAGCAATGGCCCTGTAGAGCTTAGAGCCGAGCGGAAAATGCAGAATGGGTGTGGCGTGTGTGTCCTCCTCTTACCCTCCTCCTAGTGCAACAGCCAGCCCATTGCGACCTTCCATGCCGGGCCGTCACGACCGGGTTGTTGTAAGGTTGTAGTGGTTGACACTGTAGGGGAAGACAAGGGTCGGTAGCACTACCTATAGGTACAAGCATTATTACAATAAGTATTTTGTCTTCTGTTCTTACAAGTATTTCTACGCAAAGCATCCAATGAACAAACAAGGTTAAAGGTATGAACGGAGTACTCCGTTTCTTCCCTTTCTTTTTTAAACCTGGGGGTGGCTTTTTTTTTTTTTGTGTTCCCGGGAGTGCTTGACACGTTTGACACTTTTATTCCCCATTTCTCACACCTCGGAGATCTTGGCTTTGTTTGGTTTTGAGCTCTGTTCCTTGTTTTCTTTTCTTGTAATCGAAATAACACTCCGTATACGGCCCTTGGCGAAGCCTGTTACGGAGCGGTAGACACCTTTCTTCGGGAGGAGGGGAGGAGAACAAGAAGAAAGCAAAAAGCAAGAAAGCAAGGGGAGTTGGAGGAGAAGCAGCCACCAGTAGAAGCGTTTTGAAAGTGGGCTTTTAAGGCGGCACCTAAGAGGTACTGACCAAGCCAAGGTAAGTACTGTACGGTACGGTACGGTATGTACGTAAGGTGGTAAGGTGGGCGGTACGGTTTCCACCTTTGGGTTACGAGGTACGGAGTACAGGGCGCTACATACAGTACTTTCTACCCTCGTAGTATGATTACTGCCACATGGCGTTTTCCGGAGTCTCAGACAAGACCAAACACAAGCCCTTTCCGTGCCTGGGAGGGGTTGCCCTGGTTCTGCGACTCAAACACAGTGTTAGAAAAAACAGCAGGGAAATCAGACGGTTTACAAGTTTTTAGAGAAGGGGGATTGTCTGAGAGTCGTTAGAGGAGCCGGGGCCTTTTCTCCTAGCACCTAATCGGATGCCGTGCCTGCAAGGCTAGAGCTAAGCTTCCCCCCCCACCGCCTGTCCTTCTAGCGACTTCTGATGCAACTCTGTTGATGCTGAGAGTAACCGTTATGGTTCTGTACATGCCGAAGGTACATGCAACTTTCAAGGTCTGGGCTTGTCGACACCCACCGCTTTCGCCCTACGTGCCCAGTGTGCCTGAGAGCGAGAGAGAGAGGCAGAGAGAGGCAGAGAGACTGACAGACAGAGAGAACGAGAGAGTTGCTACAAGTATGTGCCTGTCAGGAGGTAGGCATGTACCCATTGAGGATGTGTGTCCAATGCCGGTTGTTGCAAGTGTGTCCGTCTGGTTGACTGCTTGTCTATCTCTCTCTCTCTTTCCCTCGCTCTGTCTTTCTGCCTGTCCTTGACCGGACCAGAAACCATCCCCCAGCGCAAGCCAGCCCGCAATTCCCGCGACCTTCACCCCAATGCAATGCAGGGGAGGGGGGGCGTGTGTTGAGAAAGGAGAGAGGTGGTAATTGGAAAGGCGAGTGAGGTGAGTGAGCGTGCGTGCGTGCGTTGCAGGCAGAGCGAGAGCCCAGAGGTGAGAAAATTATTGCTCGTGGGCAAAAAAAAAAATTGTGAGAAAGTCACTGACAAAAAAAAACTTGTTGAAGAAGATTTAGAAGCTGTCAGAACGTGCAGGGAAAGCGGGAAAGAGACACGGCTAAGAAGAAAATAATCAAGACAACAGCAACATTCACCATACACACAGCACAAGCACACAACCACAAGGAACATATCCAGAACACTCAAGGAAAAAGACAGCTTTGACAGCCTTAATCAGCCACACATATACTTTTTTTTTTGTTATAATATTTTTTTTTTTTTAGTCTGGTCCTTTGACAAAATTCCAGCCCATCCAGAGACAGACGGACGGACAGACAGACAGACAGACACAGACACACCACACACACACATAAGAGACAGAGATCAAACCCGTCGAAACCAGCCCTGCCCAGGGCGCGCGCCATGGATACGGCACTTTCGGCGCGCCGGCAACATGTCATGAAGCCTGGAGCCTAACTCAAGCTGGACTGGACATTGAGAAGTAGACGACTCGACTCGTTCGTTGGATGAACAAGCGCGCGAAGCATGTCTGATCCAGGCCCAGATATCGACATCGACCATGCCATCCGCCAGCTGCTCGACCAACAGGCCGACATCCAGGCAAGGCTTGCCACTCTTTTGGGTGCTTATCACCATGGCCATCAGCATGCTGGCCAAGGTCATGGTCATAGTCACAGTCATAGTCACAGTTACAGTCACAGTCATGGACTCGATCTCCCACGAGAGCTTGACATGCTGCGCCACAAGCTGCGCGTGCTTGAAGGTATAGTCGATCATCACGGTGCGTTTTTTTTCTCTCTTTACACTTTACCCAATCTCACACACACATACATATTGATCCATACCCATCCCATCCCATCCATACACACACACACACACACACACACACACACACACACACACACACACATGCTCCGTACACATACTACACACATACATGACACTCTGTCTCTCACTCCCTCACTCTGACTCTCACTTTCAACTCTCTTCATCTTACCTGCTTGTCGGCCTTCCTGCTGGCCAGCCTGCCAGCCATCCATACATACGAGACAGATGGAAATACATCCACACATGTTCCCGTCCCTGGCACGCAGCCCTATCTGGCTTGATTTGATCCACGTCTATGCCTGCTTGGGCTGAGCCGTTTATGGAGTAGGGTGCTGACTCGTAATGCTTCCCTAGGCCTAGCATCGCGCATCGCCCCATTGCTTTCCGACATGGAGGAGGCTCGCGCGATTCAGTACCGTTGCGAGTGTCTTGAGGCAGTCTGTATTCAAGAGCGTAAGCCAGACCTTAACCCTACCTTACCTTGTCTTTACCTTTTTGCTACCTTGGCCACCTACTTACCCATCCATCCATCCATCCATCCATCTAACCTACCTTACCTACTTACTCACCCGCTACCTGCCTCTACCTGACCATGTACCATGCAATCATCCACCATTCACACCTCCAATTTTGCCTGCCCCGTTTTCACTACTCATCATCATCCTCATCATCAATGACAAAAAGACTCAACCCGAGAAAGAGATGAAGACGAGATCTCGTGACTAATAATTGCAAATAAATCAAACAGGCGTGGATGCGATTGAGCCCCTGAGGCGCTCTTCTCAATCGGCACCACCGGGATTTGGGTCTTGGCTGGATAAGCATCTGGAGCTCCACGACCCGGTCCTTTGTGGCAAGCGGGAACGCGGTAATGATAGCCCATCCGGCTCTTATCCGCTTCCCTCTCTCAAGTGTTGGGATCAACATTGTGTTCACTACGTCTACGGCTTTTCCACACAGATTGATCAGGATACTCACGCCCGGATGCATGCCTCTCACTCAAAGAGAGAGTCTGAACTCTCTGTGATAAACTCATCGCCCGCTCATTTCCATGGACACACTCACATTCACACTCACACTCGCACTCACACTCCATCTTTGTCCAATGCCTCGGATACATTCTTGAGGCCGATACCTTCTATGAACCTTCCTCGCCCCGCACTATCATCTCAATTGCCACCTCTTAGAATCCCATCACGATCTGCCGACCCTCGAGACTCACTATCGGATTATGCATATTCTAGCAACCGCTCCGCCCCCGTGAGGAGCTTTGGCGATTCCGATGTCGAACCATTGCTTCCTCCCTTGAAACGAAGTAGAGTTGGGAGTCTACCCCGACTAGAATCTATCGGAGAGCTTCGTCTCTTTCAAGACTACAAGGCCTGTCTCCGGTGTAGAATAATCCAAAAGGAGGTGGGATAACATCCTTTGCCATCTTTTCTTGTCGAGTTGTCCGTCATGACTAATCTCATTCTTACCTCTCTATCTAGTGTGATGGAAACCAGCCGTGCTCATCTTGTTCTGACCTGTCACCGACCGGCTCTGAAGAACACTGGGCCAGTATCGGGTGCTTCCGTGGTCCCATTACTTCCTTTGTTGATTATATACTTCCAGGTACTTTTCACGCGGTAAACGACCTTCAGCTTATTCTGATCAGAGACTTGTAGGCCCTCCATCACCAAAACAAACCCGAACGCCAATCACGTCGCCATTAGCACGACGACAAAATGTAAACGAACACATACAGCGGACATGCCCGTTCTCTAGCCACGTTACATCCGCTGTTAAGGCCTGTCTTGATTTCCCAGATGCATTTTGGTGGTCCGGGCAAGTATCCAAAAGGTTTGATGGAAACGACGATGCGCCGGCCTATGGCCGAACCGTGATTGAGCAGCCACCGCCTATCCTCTGCGCTCTTGTTGCCAGTTGGAATGCCCAGGAGACCTCATATAGCCTCCTTGAAGTCTTACGAATCACCAGTTGTTTATCGACATCTCGAGAGGCGGAAGAATCCTCATATCCCGTTCTTCATCACGCCAAGATGCTCCTTCGGGAGGCTGCATTTTACAGCATCTTACAGCAAGAGCCCATCCTTCAATTTGAACCCAGTTTTGGCTATCGACCGCCCTCAGATTCTTCCGACCTGAGCGATCACGTACGGCTTCTCGAGCAATGTATGATGTGGTTTTTGCAATCTTTCGAATCCATGGCGACAAGGAAAGTTTCGCTCCCGCCAAAAGAATGGCTTGCTGTATTCCACGCTCTATGCATATTCAGCATCGTTCGTACATTACTTATTGACATTGCTCCCATGTCTTCACCTCACCAGCCATTGCGACATCGTCAGGGGCTTATGAAGGATAACCCTCGCCATGCCATACACAGCATGTATAAGGCACTGGTCTTACTATTCTCCTCTACAGGCCCCATGTTTTTGGACAATATTCCCCTTGAATTGCCAACGGACGTCAGATCGGCCTACCAGGTTACAGCCCAGATCGTTCGAATGGATACCTGGTCCGCGCGAAACATTCATTCCAGTACCAACTTTCTCCTGAGTCTTGGAAGCGGACACCACGAGTCACTTGGCTTCAATGGTTTTATTAAACATAGGCAGCTACGTATATCAGCAGCACATGAACCTTTGCATCTAAAGCCCTTGTCGAGAGCCGGACGGGAGCCGCATCACTCACCTGTTGCTGCACCAGGATTCTCCAGCCAGAGCGGCACTCCTAGCTCCCGTTCCGAGGCATTGGATGACACGGATATCTCTCGCGTAGGATTTACATCATCGGCAAACCAGTCTCATCTCGAGCACGGACGTACCAGGCGGCATACGGTTGCAGAAGCTCCGACGGATTCCATATCATCCAGTCCGATTTTTGGACCTCAGATGGCTGCTATGAGATTTAAACCCGCGTACCAGAGACCGCCTTTAAGACGTGTTTACTGCCCCAGGTGCAACGAGTATCCCGAGGGGTTCCGCGGCGAACATGAATTGAGACGTCATGCAGATGCCAAACATTCCTTACTAATTAAGAGGTGGGTTTGTTGCGAACCTGAAGCTCAGGCACCGACATTACCACGACCCGCCATTCCACTATCCAGCTGCAAAGCATGCGTGATGCAGAAGAATTACGGCGCCTATTATAATGCTGCCGCTCATCTTCGCCGTGCTCACTTTAATCCTCAACGTGGTGGCAAAGCAAGCGGGGACTGGCCACCCATGTCATTATTAAAGGACTGGATGCGCGAGGTGCGCCAGTCTGCAGCAGAGGCAGCATCTCATGGCGAGGACATGTCGAGTGGTGGTGAAGAGGACGATGATATTAGGCCACTCAGGGCAACAGCTGAGCTGCATGGACTTCCTGGTACCGGAGGACGCACACCAGTGTCCGCTACCGGCTCGATGATGCTGTCGCCCATTGTTACTGGATCGCCGGGTGCATGGGAAGCTGCGCAGAGGAGTCCTGCGCACCGCCTACATCCCCCACCACCACTGTCTTTACCTCCCCCATCACAGCCCCCACCTCTTTCTCTACCACCTTCATCAGTAGCAGCGGGTGAGGCCCAAAGCCAGGCCCCTAATCAGTTTCCAAACCGTAGTCGATGTCCGCATCCAGACTGCGGCCGAGTCTTCAAAGACCTGGCTTCACATATGTTAACACACCAAGAAGAGCGGCCGGAGAAGTGTCCGATTGAAACCTGTGAATACCATACCAAGGGCTTCGCTCGTAAATATGACAAAAACCGACATGCTCTAACACATTACCGGGGAACAATGGTATGCCCCTTTTGTCCCGGCGCTGGAACCCCTTACGCCAAAGCCTTCAACCGTGCCGACGTATTCAAGCGCCACCTCGCGGCGACCCACCAAATCGAACAAACACCGCTCAATAGCCGCACAGGCGGCGGCGGTGGCAGACTCATTACGCTATCGACCACCACCGCTGGTCCGGGAGCCATATGCTCCATCTGTGGGGGACGATTTGGCGCTCCTCAGGACTTTTACGAGCATCTTGACGATTGCGTCTTGAGCGTTCTTGTGCCCTCTGCGGCAGTAAGGGCTATAGAGACGAGTAACGATACCATTAACGACGACGATGGGAAAAAGTCCGGAGGGACAAACGGGAATCCACAGGGTTTGATATATATACGCAAGGCGAAAAAGTCTGGTCGGACAGAAGGAATGAACTAAAGTTTTTTGTTTATGCTTTCTCATTTATATTGATTTATATTGTGTGTTTATTTTGGTCTGAATATTGGTTTGATATGCTCTTTTTTTATTCATTTATTTTATTTGGTTACTTATTAGTACTTATATGTCCTTGATTCTTGGATCTTGTTTCGAACGCGTTTGTGGATTTCTTCTTTCTTCTCTTTGGATGAAGCGTTTGAGCGAATCTCATGCTATAGATGCAATACAGTTGCGTGTGTGTATCAAGAAAAATTTGGGAAACAGACAAGACATAATGTTATGGCCGTACATGAGGGAAATAGGAAAGGGGGGCCGGGGTTGGGGGAATGTCATCACAGTTTCTTGTTTGTACCTACTTAGGAGACAGTTCATGTTACAATTGATTCTTTCTTGGATACAACATATATGCATTGTTCATGTTTTTTTTTTAAATCTATTTACTTGCATCTCCGGATGATAGCATGGCCGTAATCTGCTCTACGAGCCATGGATCTCTCTGTTTCATCGCCTCATCAACAAAGCTCGTCCTCATCTAGACGGTGGCCCATCATTTCGTCCTCATTACTTAGTTATGTACATAGGTATTCTTCCGCTATGATATCATGTCGCTGTTCAATACACAAACAAGGGTAGGGGGTAACGTTAAACAAAAAATAGAAAACCAACAATATTTAAAAGCAAAAGACGATGCCGCACATCTATTTGGAGCTATCGTCGGTAGGGGCCTTTTCACTAAAGACACCATTGGACGAGGCGTAACGGCCAGCAGGGCTGGAGCGCTTGAAGAAAGCATGAATCTCGGGAGAGAACTCGCCATCATCAGGCATGCCATGGTCGTTGTCGCCCTCAGTCTCCTTGGGTCCACGAGTGGCTTGGACAGACTCCCACTCAGCACGCATGTCGGCAATCTTGGCCTTCCAGTCCAGCTGGGGATCGTACGACTTGCCAACGCCGCGAATACGTTCCCAGACACTGAGATGGGTGGGGTTGACAGCAACACCATGGTATTCATGAGATCTGCCCTCACGGATATATCTCCAGCGACGCTCCTGTTCCTTGAGGTCAAGACCAGTGGTATCGGGGAGGAAGAAATAGGTGAGAACCATGCCGGCGAGACCGAACCAGGGAACGACATAAAACTTGGTCTGGTTGTCGATGTAGTTGTATAGGACCGATGCAAGCAGAGCGCCGGCCTTACCGAGACAGGCGGAGAAACCATGGGCAGAGGCACGGATGGGGGTAGGGAATACCTCACCGGCAACAAGGAAGGTGACGGAGTTGGGTCCAAATTGGTTGAAAAATGAGGAGAGGAAGTACATGGCCTGGAACGAGTGGATACCGGCCGGGCTGGTGTAGTAATCGTACTTAAAGGCGGGAATGACGAACATTAGGAAGCACATGAAGAAGCCAACCTGTTGCATCATCTTGCGGCCGTACAGCTTGTTGTCGATGAGGAGAGAAGCGAGGTAGTAGCCAGCCAGGGAGACGGTGATGTTGACCAGGTTCCAGCTCCAAGTGGTAAGAAGGGAGTTGGGATTATTGGAGATGACCTTGATAAACTGGCCTTGGAAGAGCTTGTTGCCGTAGAAAAAGACGTCATTGCAGAACCATGTGCCAGCAGTAGCGAGAAGACGGCCACCAAACTCACTGAAGCAGAACTTCAAAGCGGTAACATCGTAGCCGGTGACATTGGTGCGACCCTTGGCCTGTGCAAGCTGCTTGGAGGCGTTGGGCATCTTCCAAGTTCTGTAGTAGACGAGCCACAGTGTACCAATGGCGGGGAAAGCAAAAGACAGACGGAAGGCATATTGAGCAGCAGAAGCGCTGTAAGGGGGGCCACCATTGCCGCTGTTGAAAATGACGAGCAAAACGATGAGGAGGACCTGGTTAACAAACTGGCCCCAGCCCTGCATGAGGAAAGCCATGGTGACACGGCGACCACGATGCAGACGATCCTCGCGAGTAGAGAGCTTGCCAGATGTGGCGGCGCTTTCGAGGGAGGACGTAGCAGTGATGGGGTATTCACCGCCAACACCCAAGCTGTAGAAGAAGAGAGACCAGGCGTAGCAGATAACCCAGCCCTGAAGGGAGAGGCCCCAGCTGGCCGTCAACATGAGCAAACCAACGAACATGATGATGGCGTCCTGAATGAGACCCCAACGTCGACCGACCCAATCGCCAATAACCTGTTTTATCTTTAGTTAGCTCTTTTTCTTCTTCTTCCTATGATCATGGGGTCTCTCTCATGTAACAAGGGGCCATTACTTACACCAACAAAAACCTGACCAACCATAATACCGATAATCTCGAGATAGGTAACAGCAGAAACCCAATTCTTGCTGCAAACCTGGTTTTTACCCCAGCACTCTGGCCAAACCTGACTGAAGAGTGGCTCGAGGTTACCGATGGAGAAAAGCACGTATCCCTCAAGACCGAGACCGGCACCTGGGATGACAGCATGGCGGAAGTACCACGAAAGAGGCGACAATGGATCCTTCTTCATCATGGCACCAATTGTTTTCAGCTCCTCAGCAGCGGCCTTCTTGTCAACCTCTGTAACAAACTTGACGCGCTCGCCGAGGGGCAAATCGGCCCAGTAAACGCCTTCGGGAGTGTATGAGTCGTCCGGACGTGTGACATGGCTGAAGATGCGACGCTCGTCAGCGTCCTCGATTGGGAAATCATCATGGTCTTCACCAGCGCCGAGGGGACCGTGTGGGATCGGAATCTCGCCGGGATAGATGCCGTCGTCGCCCGCCATTGGATCGGGAAATTTCTAGCTCTGGCAATGAAAAATATTGCTATTCCTTAAGCTTGTTTAAAAGGTTCTTGCTGGGAACGCTTCAGAAAGCAATGTAATTGGCAGAGAGCGTGGGCTTGACAGGGAAAACACCGGGGGATGGCGTTAGATCCGGCCGGCTCCAAGTGGCGTGTGTGTAGAGGACAAAAAGGGACAAGGTATTCCTTCCACCACCACAGATGAAAGAGGAAGAAGAGAAGGAAAGATTGAGAGAAGAGAAGCAGCAGAGGAGGTTTTTGTTGCTGCTAGAAAAGAGAAGAAGAAGAAGAAGAAGAAGAAAAACTGAGAGACTCCAGATCCAACGTAGCATCCCAGAATCTGGAAGCCAAATGTTTTTAAAGCATGTCTGTCATTGACCGTGGGCTCTCTGCTTAAGCCGCATTCGACGACCGAAATGTATGTAGATGAACAGCCAGTCAGAATCTCAGATACAGCATCGTGTTCGAATGTCTTACGGTAAGTGGTTCAGCGGCCGTTCTGGGTCATGCTGGGTCTTGCTGGGTTGTGCTGGGTCGTGCTGGGTCGTGCTCCCAGCATTGGACTAATACCTAGGTCCCCAGGTTCGGCAGCTCCAGTCTCGATAATGCTGTGTGTGCATGGCGTGCACACACACCTGCACGCACTCCACAGCATACCTAGTTCCACACCCAGCGACAAGGGCCGCCAACAGCAACATCAACAGCAGCCCTTTTTCGGCTTTTCTACCTTGTCCCCGTCCGTCCCCTACCCTGTTGAAAGCAACGCCACTAAACTCTTCTGCTGATTCATGCATTTTGAGCAACAGGATTGGTTTAGAGCGGCGGAACAAGAGAGGCGACAACAGAGGGGTCCTTGAGAAAATGCATGGGACAGGGGACCAGATCGTTCCGTCACGAACAAGAAGGCGGACCGTCGGTCTAGTCCTCATTCTGCTATTATTGTCCACGACGGATACAAACGCACGTCCGTCCCGTATGAGAATTTTTTTTTTTTTCCCTTTCTCTCTTTTGTCTTTTAACTTTTGTTTTTTCTCTCGTAAAAACTTTCATTTAGCTTGCAAATCAAAAGAGGAGAAAGAGGGAAATGTGGAGGTGTTGCTGCAGTCTGTCTGAACGGAGAGTGTGCATCCATCATCTCACGCCCGCTACTATCTCCATATCTCCATATCTCCATGTTGTTTCTGTTTCTTTTTGTCAGCCAGTCCTCCCTTCATCTCTGTCTCTCTTCTAGAACAGAACTGTAGGCAATGAGAGGGGATAATGCTCTTATTGTGTTGTCCTCTCTCATCTGGTTGGTCCTTTCAACCCTCATCTGCATCCGGATAGAGCGGCAATTTGAGACAGTGCAATATCATGCCGATCCTTTCTTGAAATCCGCTGGTCCCCGCTCGAGAGGGAAAAAAAAACTGGGTGATTTGACCGTTTCTGTCACCGAGCTTAAACGAAATTCACCCAAAAGTAATCTGAGACACGCTCCGCCGCTTTATCCCTGTTGTGCATGATAGCATCTTCAGCTTCAGCCCCTCCTCATCCGTCCTCCCTTCACTCGTCATATCATCATCGTCGTCGCCGTCGTCGCCGTCGCGCCTTGTGTCTGGTCAGGAATGATGCCATGTGATGTTGCTCTGTTTAGGACGTGGCTTGCATGATGCATGTCGTAACTCCGTAAACGAAAATTTATTTAATTCCCCGCAGACCAGAGTGGGAAACTGGTCGCGTGAGTCAAGGCAAGTACGACTGACTGATTGACTTTACTGACATTGCCGCATTTACCCTGTCAAATAACTTGAACAATTGCAGGAAACAGTGACCCGTCACCAGCCGAGGCAGTTGATGCATCAATTCTTTGCCTCTTCTTCCCCTCCTCTTCTTTCTCCTCCTCCTCCTCCTCCTCCCCCTCCTCACCTTATTACTCCCCACATCACATCACATCACATCACGCCTCAAAACTTCCATCTTTGTTTTATTTTATTTTTTTTATCTTATCAAGATTACAAAATTTCTAGTGTTGATCATGTGGCGACGGATCAAAGGAAATTAAGGTTTTACCACTAACTAAGACATGTTTTCAGACTCTTCTCGCCCAATCGTTTGCACACCGTGAGATTCTGGAACTTCTCTTTTGCTGATTCATTGAGACATTGTTTTACCCATCCCATCCCATCACATCCAACAGGAACAGGGGTTTTCTTTCGCCGGCCGGCGCCATCCCAGGGTACTCTCCTCCGTACCTCCGCTTGCATGACCATGTCCAAGCGTTCCTCTTTTCGCCAACCCCTCCCCTCTCAACATACATGGACATCGTCGACTCTGGTGCCAGATTCTCATCAAAGCTCCGGATAATGCTACTCAGCTAAAGCTGACGTTGAAGAAAACCCTCTCTGACAACACATTCCAAACCTGACATACGACCCCCCCTCCCCTCCCCAAATATAGCTCACCCATTCTTCGCCACCCTGTCTGGAACCTTTACATAGCATACCATCTCAACAATGCATTTTTATTTTATTTTTTATTTTTAAGCCGCAGCGCTACCTACTTGTAGACTTAGTTCTTGTCCGAATCTAGATCTTCGCGCTTCTACATCGCCAAGCCCCGGATGTTACCCTACATCAAGATCTAGACTCATCCACTACCTATTCGAGAACATATTTACGCCCTTGGTCTGATCTCACCACCGTTCTTTAACGTTGATAACACCGAGGCAATGAGGTAAAGAAAAAAAAAACTTTCTGAACCAATCAATCATATAATTTATGCAATAATGTATAAATGTCACCGTGGTAGAATACATAGCATAGTGAAAACAGGTATATTTCTTCGTCTCATACGGAGTATGAAGTGCATTTAGCAACATGAACACATACCTGTTTACAGATGCAACCATCTCGAAAGTACAAGTAGAGCTTCTAGACCTAGATAATGGTATTCATGACTTATATCACATTGCAATATACTTCAAATAATCATCCTTTCATTCGCATCTTATATCGATAGATAGGTGGTAACAAGGAATATGCTCCATTGTTTGCACTTCTCAATTCGTGCCCGTCTGCGTGTCGTTCCAATTCGTAGCCCATATAACGCCTCGCTGCTGTCTCATACAAAGGAAATCTGCGATCATTTCTCAAACGTACATTTTGTTATTGTGTTTTCGTCTGAGACAAAAAAAAAAAAAAAAAAGAGAGAGGTAGTAGCAGTGGTAGTAGTAGTAGTAAGTAGTAAACCCCTGGTAAAGAGACAAAATAGCAATCTTTGCCGTCTCTATTTACCCAAAGCACGAGGTGTTGCCTCTTCATCCGCCTCCGTATTGTCAATGCCCTCAATTTGGACTGTCACCGGTGCTATCGGCCGTGGTGTCGCATCCACGCTTCCCGGTCCTTCTGCTTCTTCCTGCTCTGTTCCAATCACTCCAGGCTTACTCGGTGTTGTTTGTGCAATCTCGGTTTCTTGCTCGATCCCGAGCATTGGTGATTCCATTTCCCGTGATGGCGTTGTTGCAACTTGCGTCACCGCCTCAGATGTACTTTCCGAGAACGTAACACTCTCATGACTGTCGGCGCGCATCATCTCAATACCCAGTTTTGAACTGGGCAAAGTAGTTTTGCCTGTGATAGCTTTACTGCCTCGTCTCATGAGTTTCTCCTTTGCCTCTGGATCTTCGTCTTCATCATCTGTGGACTCTGTTCCTTCCGAAGGTCTTTTATCCAAGCCCTCCCGCCTGGCCTTCAATCTGTCTACCCCACGCTGTAGAAATTCAATCTGTGCCGGCGCTGAGTGCTGGTAAAGCAGGAGTGGTACTCCCTTTGGAGAGCCGTCAAATCCCATCACATGGTCCCCCTCAGAGATCCCAAGCCCGCTCTCATCCCAGTCCCCGGTTGCCTTGCGACTTATGACTACTGGTATCTCTTCCGTCGTGAATGACTCCGAGTCACCAAAAACACTGGATGTGATGGAATCTTCGCGGCTCGATCCTATAGTCGACCCATGACGGCCAGGAAAGGCTGATATGCTGGAAGTTGGACTATCGTCCACTGCCCGTGGGATGGTTCTTCTTAGGCTGAGCGGAATGGCATGTGGCACAATTGATGAGAGTGGCCGCTGAGGGGATTCAGGCCGCCATTGACACAGGCTCCTCAAAACCTCGGTCAATTTGGATGAGCTGATAGGCTTTTCGATCAATGAATCAAAGTAATGGGGTGCCTGAAGCTCCTTGAGGTAGGCAGTAATAGCCACAATTGGCGTATGTGAATTGGCGTTCTTCGTCTCTCTAATCATGCGTGCCACATCCGCTCCATTGATTTGCGGAAGCCTATACTCTAGAAAGATGACATCAAACTTGATCTCACTCATTGAGTATCGTACTGCTTCTGATCCATTAGCAACAGAAATAGTACGACACCTCAACTTCTCCAGAAGCTTCTCCATGACCATTCTTGAGACTGGATGGTCTTCACATATCAACACGTCTAGCGGTCGGAAAGTAGGACCGCTATCAAATGCAATCTGCGACAGACGCCGCGAGCTTTGTCTACGACGCTGAACCCTGAGCAAAGCATTATGTTTGTCTCCTTCATTATCCGATGAAGATGGTGACATATCAAACACTTGACTCCTACGATTGCGGTGATGTTGAAGCATATCAGACGTCACTGGGCTTGCTTCTTGAGAACCCACTGTCAAAGATCTCGAGCGACTTGTGGAGGATGTACTGTTTTGCCGGGGTGTCGTAACCAATTTTTGCGGCGATAGAGCTAATGGAGGGGGCGCTGTGCCTCCACGGGGCTTGATTGGTGATGCCGCTGCTGAGGTTGCCGCTCTTTGTAAACTGGGCGGCACCTTTGGCACATCAAATGGGTTAGGATTTGGTTGTAGTGATGCTGATGACTGGTGCGATAGGCTGGATGAATTGCTTGATGCTTTTCGCCGTCCGTCCGACGCCCCACCACTTGTGAACGAAACTAAAAGTGGTGATGAAGGCTGGGAGACACGGCTGGGAGACGAATTGGAGTGACTAAAACCAGACGGAGATTGGGCTCGATTGGTCACCTTTGAGTTGTTGATCGTTCGCTGCACATGATTCGAAAGGACGGGGCTGCCCTCAAGTGATGGTGCGGGTGATGGTACATTTCCAATCCCTCCAGGGCTAATAATAGAAGACTGTTTACTCTGACCCGCGAGGGCTTCCGCTCGTAGCTTTTGGATTACATCCTTATTCGCCTTCTCCAGAACAGGGAGATTCTTAAAGGCGAAGGAGCCAAAGTCATCCGAAGCAATTGGCTCACTCAACCTCCTTGACTTGAGATCCCGCACATGAGGGGGTATATGGAGGGGCATCAGCTTCCGATTCATTGAGTTCACTTGCGAACGCACACGAGAGAGAGCGTCATGGGGCCGATCCGGATAGTCAGAGCCGGCCGTAGACGACTGGGGAGACATTTGGTCTTCCATTTCCTCCACAAACGACTGAAGAACCGCACCCCTGGAGTCAAAATACTCGGTGTCCTCTGGGTTCTCCGGCTGTGGTACAAACTGAGCCTCGTCCTCCAACAGGGTGTCCCAATTGAGACCTTCGAACCATGGGTGATTCCGAATTTCCTCGCCGCCGGAGGAAAATTTTTCGTCGATATTGGAGCCTAAACGCTGCGGGGGGTCCATACAGAGGAGCTTGTTTATCAAATCCTTGGCCTCATCCGAAATCGGCTCGCACTCAGCTTCATCTGGCCATTGAATCTTGCGAGCCAAGATATTCTCGAATACTTCCTCAGCCTCATCTGCATGAAATGGCGGTATTCCATATAAGAATTCAAACAGGATACACCCAACGGACCACCAGTCACTGGTCTCATCTTGCTTATCACCTTTAATCGTTTCGGGCGCTAGATAATCTGGGGTTCCTACGAACCGGCGATTTGTATCTTCAGGATCAAACAGTGCCATTGGCGGAGGCATCATGCTCGGGGGAGGGAGCGAATTTCGGTTGCTGTAGCTGTCTACGCTGGACCTGGTATTCGACTGATAAGGATGTAAATCCGGTGATCCATGAATCATTACTTCATCGTCCATAAGTATCTTGGTACCAACTGTCTGAGAATTGGTGTCGGAATCATTCAGTGAAAACGAGGAGAGCATATGAGTTAGCGTTTCACTGCCGCCACTATCGCTCCGGTGACTGTTTGAAATTCGGCGAACCTCTGGTTGATTGGATGTGAGGCTGAAGTATGAGGGTTGACTGATACTGCTAACATCGGGGGTCATTTGAGGAGTTGTACTAGGAGATTGGCCGGGGCCATGCATATCAAGCGATGTAGATCTTGACGAAGCCATCGAAGTAGAGCGAGCGAATGGCCCTTGTTTGAGCAAATCTGGCGTCGACTCTGCGTTTTCACTATTTAAAGCCCGCTTCTGCCGTCCGACCAAGCCCATTCGTGATAATCCAAAGTCGGTTAGTTTAAGGTGACCCTTTTGATCGATCAACAAGTTGTCCGGCTTCAGATCTCGGTGAATGACCCCTCTTTCGTGAAGATGCTCTACACCAAGGATAACCTCTGCAAGATATTTTTTGACCCAATCTTCAGGGAGCCCGCCAAGGACTTTGATTAGGGAGGCGCAGTCGCCTCCATTGAGGTATTCCATGACTAGGTAAAGATAATCTTTACTCGAAAAAGTCCAATAGAGCTTTGCAACAAAGTCACTTTGTCCCTGCCACATCATGATGGCCCGCTCAGCCTTCACATTGCCAACTTGATTCTTAGCAACCATGTCTGCCTTCTTCAGTACCTTGATAGCAAAATATTCACCAGTGGATTTCTTTTTTGACAGATAAACACTACCAAAGGCTCCCTTACTAATCGGTTTAATAATCTCAAAGTCCTTGATGGAAGGCTGAGTTGGACGCGGCTGAGGAGGTGCCTGATTGGCGTTCAAACGAGGGGATGGTGGCGGTTTCATAACAAAATCTGATATAGCTGCCGATGACTGCCTTCTATGATGCCGAGAAGGATGGGCAACAGGAGAGCTGAATTCGCTGCTTGGAAACATGGGTGATGCTTCAGGAGAAGCAACGCTCTCTTGCGATAAGGGTAACACACGGGGTTTGATCCGCAGGGGGGATGAAGGCTGGTTGCTCCGCGATGGGGACTCCTGACGTCGTGGAGATGTTGATCCAGGAATCACCAAACTTCTTCTGTGTCGTTGTCTGGTGCTTGCCGCACGTCTGAGATGCCCATATTCAGAGATTGGAGACTCCGTTCGATGGGCATTGCGCGAGGCGACCGACGATGAGCGCAAGCTTCCTTCGCTATCATTGTCATTCTCAATTGGAAGAATGGACCCGCGTCGCGAGTCACGGGACTGGATCGTGCCTCCAAAGTGGGATCGAGGAGTAGGACATTCCTTTGGACTGCTGGATCTTGTGGAGCCGATGAATGATGTTGGTCGGGATCGGCCGGTGTGGATAGATGAGACTTCAGCCTGGCGTAAGGCCAGCACAAACGAACTGTTATCAAAAGGGTCCTCTTTAACTGGATCACGTGAAACATCTTCCTCGCTTCGATCGGCAAGCTCTTCTGTATATAGCTGTTCGCCATCGTCAATCTCATCTTCAGTAGAATCGCTGAATCGACCCGCAGCGATGCGGGCGGCCTTTCTTGCTGCCTCATCAATACAATCTTGCACGAGAACGGCAAACTCAACACGAATACGTTCGGCATACTCAATAATTTTCCGATGGCGGAAGATGGCATCAACCTTTGCCCTGGCAACTTTTTCGGTATCAGAGCAGAGGAGAGCAAGACCTTGCTCTTGCTCCAAAGTATTAGTTCCTGGGGATTGCCATTGGAGAACCTGCGAGATTCTTGATTCAGATTGAGGAGACTGGGTTCGCAAATCCCAATGACCCTGTTGCGAAGAACTCTCTTTGATGGCGGGGTTGCTGATTTCTATGGCAGTGTCGCAGAGGTCCATCAGAAGCTCAACGATGCGTGCTTGGGGCCTCCGAACTGCGAACGAACGAGCCCTATTATGTCCAAATCCTCCAGTTCTCTCCCTTGAGCGAGCTAGCGATGTGCCAGGGGATGATTGGGTCGATGGGGGTGGACCTATTGGTAAACCTTTATACTCAGCCGCTGGCACATTTGGCTGGTCACCAGTCATGGACCGACTCTTTCGGGATTCCAAGGCATCTAGTACCCTAACAATAGCGTGCCGGTGCTCGGTCAAATTCTCCTGTGCCATCTGAACGTCCATTTCGGCATGATGCTCTTGAAGGCAAAGTTCCGTGTGTTTTTCAAACCACCAGGGAGGTATCTGTCGTTCGCAAATGCGGCAGAGAACTGGTGGAGGTGGAAGAGGCCGCTCCGGGGTTTCGCTAGCGGTTTCAGCTAGTTGCGTGAGATAGCTGGCAAGGATTTCAGCTCCCGAGCCAAGCGAGTCAACAATCACATTGGGGAGATCAATATGAACTTCATGAGGAATCCATGGGCGTAGCATCCACATTGTCTGGGTCACCATTAGTGGAATCCAGTGACAACAAGCATATCCAAAGTCAACTTACATGGCTCTCTCCACCCGAAACTGTGTCATAAACCATAATGCCCTGTGCCTCGAGATCGGCTACTTGCGGTGGTTTTTCCTGATTATCTAAACTGATAAGGTCGCTGAGGGATCGTAGCTTAGACAATGAGCCAAGGTGTATGGAGAAACGGACTCTGTGACTCTTGGAGTCGTCTCTCTTCATCGAATCGATGACATCTGTGAAGGCGGATTTGTTCTCGCTGACTATCAAATCGGATATGGGAATACCATCGACGGACTTGAAGGGAGTGCCTACGACATCCGTCCAAGAAGGGCTCACCCACTTGATGGTGCCGTCAAGGTTGAGATCCACAATTGCATTAAGCGTTTGCTCGGCTGCCTCGCGGAGCTCCTCACGCTCTTCTCGAATGTCCTGGCTCAAGGACCGTTCCATGGCAGAGGCCTGCTGGCTGCGCAGCGACGAAATGACCGGGGGCGCCAGCATGGTGGGAAAGGGTGTGGATGGCGGATCCATGGTTATGAAAAGAGTCACACCAAGGGTGGTAGAGTCTTGTGTAGGTCCGGCAGCGGGGGAAGCTGGTTTCGAGGGGGGGAGACTCAGGGCCTGGCCAGACAGCCAGAACTATAGACCGGCAAGGCTCGAATACATGACTGAGTTATCGCCGGCGTAAGCTCGCAGTGTCTCTCGCAGGCGTGGGCAGGTATTCGAGATGGCAAGGCAGGAGGACCGTCGTCGAGGAAAAAAAAAAAAACAGGTCGATTGCGAGCACAAGGCAACGGCCCCAGGCGGAGGTGACGACAAGGGCAATCTGCTGCTGGTCGAGGAGGGGCTCAACGCCGTCGTTGTCGGGGGATTGCTGTCTTGAAGGAACGGCTTAATTGTCTTTGGGAGACAATCGCCGTGGAGGGCATACACAGACAGGACCAGCAGTCGCCTTCAGCCAGCTCAGCACAGGGTGGTTCACGATTGTCGTTAATAAAGCGAACGGCCGTGGTCGCGTACTCAGTCTCTCCCATGACACATTAAGCGGGGAAACATACGGATGTGGACCAATAACAATACACCCTCTCTGCTTGGCCTTCACTCGGCTGATCCAGTCTTGTTGTGGCCCAGTCAGTGCCAGCCCTTCTGGAGGGAGCCGCCCCAAAATATTATGGAATTTAGTGGTACTTGGTAGTGGTGGCTATGATAGTGGTAGTGATGGTAGTGTTGCTAGGTGTTATCCACTAACAATCACTGGCGGTATCTAATCCTGCACTGTAACAGCCCAGGCTTTCATCCAATTTCTTCCAAGCTCTATTAAAACCCTCCCCACCGAAAAGAAGGAAAAGAAAAGAAAAAACAAGAAAAAAAGAGACGACTCCCATCCATCCATCCATCCATCCCCCCGGTTCCGCCTGGTAAGTCCTCCCCTCTTCATTGGGCAAAGGGAAAACGGCACGGCACAAGGTCAGCGACATGCAGATGCCCATACGTAAGCAATCTTTGTCATTTTAATTCATAATAAGAGTTACCTACTGAGTACTCATTTGTTGAGTGAGTACACCAAGTACCGTAGCATCCCTCCACCCATCCACCCATCCCTCCGTTTGCTGTTTGTTGTTTTTCTCGATCGGTTGCTCCGCATCAACGTGCCATGTATCTACGCATGTAGGCACACCTTTTATGCCAGTGCGAACTGCATTGAGCTCACTAAGTGGGGGATATAGAAAAGCTTTAGCCGTAGACGATGAAATCATTGGATGACAGATGAAGGCGTATGCAGGAGGAAAACATCTGCAACGTACAATTAAACCATAATACTTGTAGAAACCTTCTCTGTGGTTGGAGTCTTTTTTTCTGTGTATCCAAGTCTTCCACCCCCACATGGGGTACCTCTCTGGACAAATGCTGGTAACCAGATGAGGAACGCCCGCATATGAGGAGAAGGGGGGGGGGGGGTCTGATGTTATCATCGAACCATCAAACCCCCTTTTCAGCATTGAGAAAACCATTCCACCGTGTCATAATGTTTTAGAAGGCTCACAAAAAAAAAAGAGGGAAAAGAATGGAGAGGAAAAGAAAAACAAGCAAAGAAATGTAATGATACAGTGTGCGATTGCTCATCCCTTGCAAACAAGGTCGTAATACATCACCGATCAGCTAATGGTCTCTCGATCATTGGTGGTATCTGGTTGCCGGACGCATGTTTACCAAGAAATGATAAGCAATCATTTTTAATATATTGATTGACCTGATACCTGTCCACTGCATCCCTTCGCACCCTCAAAGATGCACCTTGACTTGTCCTAACTGCCTTGAGGCTGCCCCTACTCTATATCACAATCATGTGCTCCAACTTCTAAAACCTTCTCGGGACCCTGAGAGGCCTGGCAGTAGGTCCAGCCACTTACCAACTCCCCTCTCTTCTTTTTCATTAAGCATTTCGTGTAATAACGTTCTCGTCAGCATGCAGACACAGTAGCAACGCCGTCTATTTTAGCCCGCTGGCGCTTGAGCTTGGTGACGAAAGCCTTTGTCTCTGGGCTTCGAGCCACTCTCCCTTTTCTATCCATACTTGTTCCAACCACTTGGCCAATTCCTCGTCTGTTTCGGGCAAAGAAGTGATTGGAAACCTGCGCGTATGAACATAGAATTGGAAGCCAGCCCCCTTGGTCATATTCGGGATACTAAATGCGTCCCAGATCGAAGGCGCTTCTTGGAAATATGACCCACGCCGGTAGAGGATGGCAAGGTCATATACTGCCTTGATATGTGGCGCCTTTCGGAGATGCTGTACCGTAGCAATGAAACCCTTTGTGCGGGGATACAGGAGATGCAAGGGATGAGGGCGGTCCGTCGCCTCACACCACAAACGGGATTCTTGGTATTTCCTCTTGTTGAAGCGAGTGGCTTCACTGAAACTGATGAGCCCTGTTTCGAGCAAAGTCAATGACTGGTCTTCACATGCTTTCCGATCTCTTTCCCATGTCTACCTATCCACAGCACAACTTACAGGTTGGAAAGCCTCCGGTAATAATGTTGGCGAAGACCCGGTTGAGCTCCGATTTGTCCCTGAGCCAGTTACGACTGACCATAGGCATTCCCATTGCCCAGAGTCCCCAACCCAGAAATGGGACGAGGCGTAACTGCAACTTGGCATAATAACGACAGCGTCCAAGCATGCCCGCCCGCTTAGCAAGAGCCTGAATCATGAAGAAGTCGGACCATGCGACATGGTTTGCGACGACAATGGCCGACTCTCCAACTGGAAGCTCATCTCCGGAACAAATGATTTCAGCACCATTGAGACGGACGAAGATGGACTGAATCCATCTCCAAACAGAGTCCGCGATAATGGATGAAAGATCATATACAAGTCTAGGTGCCAGTCGCTTGAATGGCAGCATCAACGACAGGACGATATCGGCTAGGAACAAGTATAGAAGCCATGGTGCTACCAGGACAACGCCGCGCATATGTCTTATCAAAGCCCCATGCGCAATAGCCATTGTACTTGTATAAATATCCTTCCAATGCTTCCTTATTGAGAAATCGAGCGGTAATACCCTCTTGTTGCTGTTTTTTTCGAATCAAGAACACAAGGGAGCGGGCGTCTCAGATGTTGACCGAGGTTCCTCACCCTCGGCAAGCAGCGCCCGTCTACTACTACTAGGAAGGTAGGCCTCCATGACGCTATGTAACGCCATATGGCTAAGAACCATTTGAGCAATGGAGCCTTTGAGACGATGCTAAGCAAAATGCGGGCTTATATAAGATGCTAAGGACCAACAGGCATCTATTCTGGCAAGTTTGACTAAAGATGAAGTTGGGTCTAATCAGTCCTTGCTTGTATCTATTGTCCCGTGAAAAACCACCACCTACTCCGTACCTACACCGAGGAGGATGCTCGTGAACTTGACACTTGGTGTAGGTAGTAATTGCTGTCTAAGACGGCTTTAAGGCGTCCAATGCCTGGGATGCCCGGATATGCATGTTTTGCATGGATTTCACCAGCCGTTATTACCAGAAGTACTCCATAGCAGTGCTTGTATAACCAGCGGGTGCATGTGCAGCACAGGGAGTCATGTATACAGTATCGCCCCTTGTACTTTTACACAGTACACTCCTGGGCATCAAATCGACGATCTTGTACCCAGTAGGTACCTGTATGGATGGAGCTGGAGGGCACAGCAGAACAGAACAGAGCAGAAGTAGCAAACATGACAAGCCCCTCTCGTGGGCTGGCCTTTTTTTTTTTGGGCCACACTATAATATATAGATATATAGCAGCTGTTGATCAGACTTGAAAGAAGGAGAGAGAGAGAGGCAGAGAGAAGAGGAAGAAGAAGAAGAAGAGAGATAGAAAGAAGTACGGCCTGTCAAGGTATCGTATATACTGTATGAGTACCCAGGTACGAGACATGGATCCTTGTCAGCGGAAAAAACCCACGGCTTAGTGGAAAAGATCCGCTGTATGTCGTATATAATACAGCATCAGTACCAGTACTCCGTACTTGCTTGTACCCTTCATCTACGGTCTACCTCCAGGTTCCAGAGCTCCCGCTCGTCGATAAATTGGGGGGATTGCAGCTGACTCGCCCTACGCAACGACCCCCAAAGACCCCTACCCTACCGTCAACGCCGTCCAACCCCGCTGCATCTGGAGTTCCCATCCTTGCCTCTAACCACCCAATGATTACGACTCCTTAAACTCGCAATAAACCTGCAGCAAAAGGAATCTTACTTTATCTTACCTACGATCCATCTGCACTTCCCTGAACAACAACTTCTTACACATAGTCTCTCACCCTTGCATCAAGACGGTCGTGAGTCGTATCATCACCATCATCATCACCACCACTACTACCACCGTCGTCACACACCATTTTATTCATCACCGACAACCCGCACGCGCACATCGCTTTTGTCTGCGCTTGAAACCAGTCGTCGATCTACTACGCTTTGTGCGGCTGGTCCCCCCTGCGCTGCAATCCCTGCCCACCCTTTGGGCTGTGCTCCCAACTTGGCGCAACCAAGCCCTCATCTTAGCTCTGGTCACGGTCACAGACAACTTTGCGCGACAGTGTTCAAGCCAGTCGGCTTGGTGATTTCGGTTCTGGGTTCCAGGTTTGTCGTTGGTTCGATTCATTTGGAATCAATTGCAAACAGCTGGTCCGACCTCGCCACACGGTGGCACTTTTATGCATCTTGTCGCTTTAAGGCTGTGTGCCTGTACGCCTGTGCCTGTATTGGAGCACAGCGGCTGACGTTCCGTGGACTGTCTTATTTCACCCACTCCCTGTGCCCTGCGACCGCGAAGCTTCTCTTTCTTTCACCAGGCGTCAATTCCCCAGACGTTCCACAAGTCGTCATGTCGGCATCGCTGTCGCCAGAGCAGTATGGAGGAAACACATCACAGGGCTCACCGGAGAGCGCCGCTCACAGTGGAGAAAAGGGCGTACTATCCTCATTGAACCTCAATTTCTTCAAATCGTTATCGGACAAGAAAGTTACCCGAAGTACGCAACGACCAGATGATCTTCATTACGGCCAAAGACTAATACTCATGATTATAGATGGCAATCCGCCTAAGCGGCGTGGCCCCAAGCCGGACAGCAAGCCCGCCTTAACAAGGAGACAGGAGCTCAACCGACAAGCCCAGCGGTAAGCATCCCGAATACACAAAAGTCACGTTGCTAATACACGATTGCTTGATAGTACCCATCGCGAAAGGAAAGAACTATATATCAAAGCCCTTGAAGATGAAGTGCTCCGATTGAAGGAGATATTCAGCAGTATTTCGCAAGACAAGCAAAAGCTAGCCGACGAGAATAGGCAACTGAAGGAGCTTTTGGCGCAGAGTGGAATTCAGGGCCCAAGAGCAGGAGGTGCAGACGATGTTGCCAGCAACCGAAGCGGAGGCCAACCATCCAACACGAGTGTTTCGGGCAATAGCTTTGCCCAAGGATCTCAGAGTGGGTTTTCGCCGCCAGTAACGACACAATCGACTGCCATGTCCATGTCGCCGCCAACTGTCCAAGCGAGCCATCAGCCTATAACGGGAAACCAGCTGCGCGACCTGACCCAGCAATCGGCCAGCAAGGGTGTTGACATTGAGCAGGCTGGTATTGACTTCGTCTTAACGTACGAAAGGCCCCGGCCCCCTTCTTCGACGCCATATCTTTCACCTCCCCCGCAATAAATGTTGTCCTATCACAATTATGAGTTAAAGGGGTGGCGACGCACAGAGGCTGGTCTGCTAACGATTGCGACTTTGTCGAGGGATTCTGTAGTCTCGAGAAACCTTGCATGGTACACATGCCATTCCTGGTTGACAGGGCGAGCGATGCCGATGGCGAGCCTTGTGGCCACGCTCTCATGGCGTCTTGCCCCCCAGCGCCATTCCCGGAATTGACGCCGGCAATGCCGTTCGGAAATACGCACACGCACGATGTCGGCGGAGAGCACCCACCTCAAGGCACATGGGAACTCAGCAAGGCTGATTTGGCTACACTGCTGCACCTCAGCAAGAAATTGGATCTTGACGGCGAGATTACCCCTGTAATGGCGTGGGGGATAGTATTGGCTCATCCTAGATTTATCGAGCTGCTTCCGGCCGACTATTTGAAGCTTGCTGAGGAACTGCTGAGGAAAGTAAGATGTTACGGGTAAGTAATGAAGGATCTCACAATTTTGATGGACCTTGGACATGGAGATGCTGATTTTGAATGCAGTTTCGGCGCAGTGATGGAGGAGTTTGAGCTGCGTGACGCAATGGAAAGCATCTTGTCTACCCGAGCTGATGCTATGGTGTTTTGATGGATTTTGATATTGTGCATAACGGCATGAGAATTTGTTTATACCTAGTATTTTTTTTTTTTTTTTAAAAACGGTGTTGACTGTATTTTATATGGAATTGGTAATCTCAATTGTATGAAAGTTATTATAGACATTTTGGATGAGAGACAAGGCAGTGAGAATAAAGCGCTCAAGTTATACATACACATGCACTATACAACAGCTTAGGGAGGATATTTGAAATAAGAGAAAATATGAGAAATAAAATTGGTTGAGGCTCATTTGACTACGACCATGTATTAATGAGTTGGATATAAAAATAAGTTATCTTTGATGTGGCCTATGCCTATCAATGAGGCGACACAATTTTTTTTGTATGGACACCTGGCGGCAGCTGTTGACGCGGGGCTCGCAACTTTTCGGTAGGCGGCCCCACACCCCACCACAAATTCGATTCAAACCAAAATCATTCACAGGCGCAACCAAGGCCACTTGCATTTGAAGCAAAGGCGAAAAGTGGCAGGGCTCATTTTTCTCTCCTTCTCTTTATCCCCCCCCCCCCCCCTTCTCCCTACTCCATTTCCTTTGAACGAGACCGACAACATCTCGCCCAAAATGCCTGAATTCCTCGATTACGCCAAAATCTGTGAGAGCTGCCCCCCCGGGGATGGCTGGGGACCGCCAGTGACTACCGAAACCACCCTCGATGGCGTGCCCTATGCGCCTTTCTCAAAGGGCGACAAGCTGGGGCGCATGGCCGATTGGACAGCTGAGGGCAAAGATCGTGAGCGTGGCGGTCGCATGCAGTACAACCGCAATTATCGAGGTAGGCACCCTTGTGGCGTGCGTTCTATATATACGAACCAGCAGGATATACTGACAATTCGAGCATCTAGACCAGCAAGTCTACGGTGCCGGCCACGCCGTCGTCTTCAGCGCTCCTCCCGCCGAGGATGAGTCGACCTTCTCCGTTGTTAGCAACACAAGAGATTCAGTCAAGACAAGGTATGGTCGTGGAGCAGTCTTCGCCCGCGGTCGTGGCCAGCGAGGCGGCAGAGGCGATACCCGTGGCGGACGTGGCGGCCAGTTCCAGCGATCCAATGCCGGTGGTCGACAGGGCTATGGCTACGAGCGTGGTGGCCGAGGTGGCGCTGGTGCTCGTGGAGGCCGTCGTTTTGGCTGGAAGGACTATGACAAGCCTGCCCGCAACCGTGATGCCAGCATTAACATCAAGGCTGACTGGGAGCTGCTCGAGGAGATTGACTTCAACCGCCTGGCCAAGTTGAACCTCGATACCGATGATGGAGAGGACTTGGATGACTATGGTTTCCTCTACTACTACGACCGCTCCTACGACAAGCAGCCCGTCAAGGGCACTGAGCGCAAACTCACGGCCATTGACCGTGCTGCCTACAACGTTACAACCTCCTCAGATCCCGTTATCCAGGACCTTGCAGACAAGGATGAAGCCACCATTTTCGCCACCGACAGCATTCTTTCCATGCTCATGTGCGCTCCTCGCTCAGTTTATCCTTGGGATATCGTCATTGTCCGACAAGGAAACAAGATCTTCCTTGACAAGCGTGATAACGCTACCCTTGATATGGTGACAGTCAACGAGAATGCTGCAGACGCTCCCCTGGATGCTGCCGATGGCGGCAAGGATGTTATGAACCAGCCTGCAGCCCTTGCCGAGGAAGCTACTTATATCAACCACAATTTCGCCAACCAAGTCGTTGCTGAAAATGAGTCATCCAAGGTTCAGATGACCCACGCCAACCCCTTCTACAATTCTTCCGAGGACACCGACCCTCCTGCCAGCAAGGCCTACAAGTACCGCCGATTCGATCTCTCCACCAACGACGAAGAGCCTGTCTACTTGGTTGTTCGTACTGAGATTGACGCTGTCCAGAAGAACGCCATCAGCGGCGAGGACCAGCTCGTCACCATCAAGGCCCTCAATGAGTTCGACAGCCGAGCTCAAGGCAGCGGTGGTGCTCTGGACTGGAGGGCCAAGTTGGTTGCTCAGCGAGGTGCCGTTGTCGCTACTGAGATGAAGAACAACAGCTGCAAGCTGGCCCGATGGACAGTGCAGAGCATTCTGTCCAAGTCAGATGTCATGAAGCTTGGGTAAGTGATGGAATCCATCTGCAGTGATCCTAATGAATGAGGAAGAAGAAAAAAGTACAGTATACTAACGATCTTGAACCAGATTTGTGTCACGAGTTAACCCCCGATCCAATGATAAGCACGTTATCCTTGGCGTCATCGGCTGGAAGCCCCGTGATTTCGCCAACCAAATGAACTTGTCCCTCTCCAACGGCTGGGGTATCGTTCGAACCATTGCCGACATGTGTCTCAAGCGCGAGGAAGGCAAGTATGTGCTTGTCAAGGACCCCAACAAGTCCATCCTCAGACTCTACCAGGTCCCCGCTGGCAGCTTCGAGGATGATGACGAGGAAGAGGGAGAGGAGGAGCAGGCCGAGGAGGAAGAGGCTGAAGAGTAAAAAAAGAACAAGTTCTGGTAAAGGACTCACTAGGGATGCCGTTTTGTTTTTCTGTTTTTTCCCCCCCGTTCAATGTCCAAAAAGGGTTGGCATGGTAGAGATCGTAACCAGTTTATCACGACGTAATGAGAGTGAAGAAAAAAAAAGTTGGGCTCGATCCCCGTGGGCATAACTTGGTATATATGTAGAGACTGAAGCTCATCCTAGGCGGGAAAGTAGCGCGTCGAAAACGATATTCTGTTAACCTTTTTTCTTTAAGATGGTTCCATTTCACTTGTAGGGGTGAAGGATTTTGTGGTGTCGAGATGATGTCCCTCGCTTTACTATTCTACAGGTTGAAACTAGAGATCAAATATCAATGTAGACTGACTACAGACGGTGTTGTTTCCGGCGTCCTTTATATCGTAGTGATAGCTCTCTCATGATGAGCTTTCCATTCCATCACCTCATTCTTATGACTGGATGTAATGGAAGGATGTGAGTAAAGAAGCAATGGTAAGTAAGATGTATCTAAAAGAATTGCGCGCCCCGATCTTCATCCACCGATACTGCCCCTGAACCCCCCTCCCCTTCTAAATGACAAAAAACACATCTCATGAAATCCAGTTCTTCCATTCTAGCAACTCCAAGGATTACCCCTAGACCTCGCTCACTGTAAACAAGCAAAAATAATAATAAAAAAACTACCCACCGATATCGCCTCTCCGTTCTTTGTTCGTCCAGCCTTTCCTTACGCCCAATCCAAATATCGAACCCCCACGTCCTGCAAAAAATTGGTTAAAGAATGGCTCTTTATCGGCTCATACCCTTGCTCCCTCAGGTTCCTCTCCTTATCACACAGCCAGTCCCGCGCCGCATTCTGCGCGGGGAGGCCGAGCTCCATAGTCGCCGTGTATGTCGCGGCTAGGACTAGTCTAAACGCCTGTTCGACGTTGGGCTCGGAGCGGATGAAGTCGGGAGATGTCCAGACGTGCTGCATCTCTCCTCGTAGGTGCTGGTCGAGGGGCTTGTGAGGCTGGGCTGCGAGCATGGAGCGGGCGACGCTGGCGAGGCGGGTGCTTAGCATGTCGACCTGGTGTGAGGATGGCCACTTTTGGGAGACAAGGTCTGGGTTTGGAGAGGCGGCTTGATACTCTGCGTAGACTCTACGAAGGTAATCAAGGTGTCTTTGGATAGTGTCCGAGCTGTCTCTGATGCTTGAAGTCATCATTGCTGGTCGGTTGGCGGGGGCGGACTCCAAACGTGAGGATAGCTGAGCCGGTCTGTCTGTTGAAAGATCAGGAGCACAGGATGGCTGCTTTTCCTCACACCATGTGGAATACCTCGACGGTGTAGAGGGAAGGGGGGTTCTCTGATAGAGAGTGTGGTCACGCTCAGATTCGTTCCTGGTGAATGACTGCCCCGAGGCAGTGCTTCGTCTTATAGGCGAGCCTTCTGTAGTACCTGGCTCGTATTGGTACGAGCGAGGGAGCTTGAAAATGTCAATATGCCTGGCTCTCGCTCGTTGGTGATACGGAGATGTTGGTGCAACCGAGAAACGAGGCTCGACTGGACCTTGTCTGCGAATGGTATCCGGCGTGTGATGCAGATGGTGATACTCGCGAATCGGGGTAACGATACTTGTCAATCTGTTGCCCATCTCTGCAGGAGGCGTCGCGTCCCCCAAGTTATCCGTAATAGCCAGTCGACGAGTCTGGCCCTGCCCAGCGGCCCTACCAGAAACTCTGGACTTGACGACCGGCTTCTCAACACCTCCTTTCAGGACTTTGACCCTCCGTTTACGTGTGACGGGAGGAGTAATCCAGGAAACGGCTTCGGGATCCAAGGTGTGTTTTTCATCACTGTCGAGACGGCCGGACAGGCAGCAGGTCTTGCATACAGATAGCTTGCACTCGCGACACTTTTGTATGGCGCCGCATCGTTGCTTGTGGCAGAGGTCGCACTTTGCCGTAGATATCCCTGAAACATCCCATCCCATGTGGATATTGTGGGGGGCATGCTCCGGTAGGGCAGTCCGTTTGACTGATACGAGGTTGTTCGAGGTGGCCGTATCCATAACAGTGGCGTTTCCTTGGTCTTGATTCGATTTGTGGCAGTTCAACGCCGGTTTGGAATGTTCTTTCGTCATGTTGCCTCCTGAAGAATGATACTCCTGGGTTGCCATAGTTGTGTCAAGCAGTTATCAGGGGCCTTTTGCTTCTGAAGATTTTGATGAGGTTGAAGCACACATATGCTATACCATAGAATGGAAAGAAAATCCGGGGCAAGAGATACGAGACGAATAGGAAAGATGTGGGATATGGCAAGTGAATAAGCTTAATCTACTAATACCTATTGCAGCGGCTGTTGAATGTCGTTGAAAGTTTGTTGAATTTGGGGAAGCACAAAAGGGTCAGAGGGTCTAAAGAGCACAAGCGCACACAGAGAGACGTTCGCCTCTGCCTTTTTAACAATTCCAGTAGATCATTTACAATAGGGATTCACTGTCATAGACGAGAGGCAGGAATGAAGAGCAGCAGGTCAAGACGGTGACCTGAATGCTCAAGCGGTCAGGCAGGCAAGCCTCGTGATTCAGCGTCCGACGAAATTGGGATGATTTCAACTGACATTGAGATATGAACCTTGCAGTTACGGTTGATAAAGCGCAGGTGGGGGGTATTGACGTTGGGGGCCGCAATTGAAGATATTGTTTAAAGCATATAGCATCACATGTTGGTGGTGAATAGCCACTGCTAGCTATTCTCCTTCTTTCAAAGGAGAGAGAGGGAGGGAGGGAGGTATTTGACATAATGCTGGTAGACAGGTAAATGTAAGAGCAAGCAGTTCAGACGTTAAAAGTCGAGACATGAGATGATCTGGATGGTGATGAAAAGAGACGAAGTCAACAATCGGAGGTTTGTTTGGATTCAAAAGACCGTTTGCCCTGGCCAGCACTCTGTCTTATCCATAGGTGGTCGCACATGCATGTTTGCTCCCAGTATAGCATTCATCGACCGATTCAAATAATAGTTGTCCTCTGTCTGCGGACTTTGCTGCTTAGCACCCGCGGTATATATTCATCATACCCTACCTTGAGATAACAAGGTAATGAGCAGTCAGTCATGGGGCGACAGAACGAACTGGCTTCGGGAATAACATGAAACGCCAAGCCAAACGGGTCGGACCACGAGTGACCCATCACATGGGTGGCACTCCAAGTAGTATGTAGTGCTTCAGAGACAGACATGGCCAGGTAAGGCACAGGCAGTCATCAAAGAGCCAAGCCAAGCCCAAGGACCTTCTTCAACTCGGGGCGCTTATCGTAGGTGATCGGAGGGAGCACCTGGATAGGCAAGGGATATTTGTACAGGATATCCATAATCCATATCTGCTTCAGAGAGGCAGGACGGACATACGGATGCAATGTAACCAAACGGGCGGGACCAGATGACACACTTTGTTTCATTCTGTGTGCCACGTAAATGGAACAAAATAAGATGCAGCGAGTGAGTGAGCAAGTGAGTGACTGATACAGCGAAGCAACTGTTGGGTAACGTAGTCACGCTCTTCTGTTTGCTGCAGTGCGTGCTGGTGGGCCTATTTGAAATCCTCTCGTTAGCAAGACATTTTTATAGTGAGTTTGTAGATGATGATGACATGTGGCCATGACTTCAATGTAGGGAGATGGAGATGAAGGATGCAAAAAATGGATTGGCGGTTAATAATAATTCAGGGACCCAACGCCCCAAACGCAAGGTACAAGAAACATTACAGCAGTGGCAAAGCTGGTGGTGGTCTTGGCTCTACGCATGAATGGAATCCTCTCATCATTGGCATGCATGCATGCATGATGAGATTGTCCACGTAACGGATATAATCAATTTGATGATAAATTCCTCAGCCACAATGAACGCTTTCACTGGAGCTTTTCTCAAGTCAATGGCAAATGGATGCTTGCGTTGCTTTCGCAGCCACCCACCCACCCACACACACACACACTCTCTCTCTCTCTCTCTCTATAGATTGGCAGGCCACCGGGTGTGTCCTGTAGCGGCATGTACATACAACCTTGGGGCCTGACACATGCACCTAAACAAGTCGCTCACAGTGGCCGAGAGGGACATCCATCTCCTTACAAGTCTGGGATAGCACTAGGTACCTTGCAGCCACTACTACCTACAAGTAGGTTAGCACTAAGTAATGACTGGCAAAAGGTACGGGTACCTCAGAGCTACCGTACTGGTACTACTGCCCGCCCGCACAGCCTCGTCAGCGCGTGATGCCGAGAGGAATGGGCCAATGGTGGCAGCTCTCAAGCCTCAAGGAACCAGGGTGGAGCGGATGGCCTGCTCCACGTTGGACACTTTGATGCTGGGCCATCCGGAAGCACGGCACATCGGGAGGGCTTGGTATTGGGGCTAATGCTCCGTATGGGGGCCCTTCATTCGTTGGTGGCCTCTCCGTCTCTCTGTGTCTCTCTCGGTATGAGAAGATCATTCACTGTGGACATCCTCCGCAGATACTTGTACCTACATGAGAATACAGGCAAGGATGAGGCGCTGTTGAATGAATCCAATGCAAATAAAATAAAATAAAACATACTTACCTTCAAGACTCATACAAGAAGCATCCTCACCTAAATTACAAACTTCTATCGTCAACATCATCACCACCACCACCACCACCACCACCACCGTCATTCATCTCAAGGTTAGTTAGTCAAGTCAACCTCTCGCTCACTCACTCACTCTCCTCCTCCCCTGAACCCACCATCTGTATGTATGTCTATCATCTGTCTGTCTGTCTGAGTCCTCCTCTCTCTTTCTCCGCTGCAGGGCCAAGACTCTTCCTCCCAGCCCCCCCTTAACCGCTGGCGGCTGCACTGCTGGAATTATTATTACGGAACAAGCTGTTTACGGCAGAATCTTTGACACTCACTTGTATGTACCTAGCACTTGGTCTCAGGTGGTCATTGCTTGGCGCAGCAAGAAGTGCATAGCAGTAGCAGCAGCAATAGGTAGTAGTGCTCCGTAGTAACAGCAGCAGCCTTCTTCGTTTCCCATCCCCATCCCATCCTCGTTCGTTCCATCGCACGCACCCGAAAGCACTGACACTGGCTCTCGCTCTTTCCCTCGTCAATCACACTCTCTTAGCCCCGAAATCTACCGACCGCCTTGAACTCTCTCTTTCTCGTTTCTTTGCTGACGCCGGGCTTTTTTTTTTATCTTCTTTGATATAGCTAGCCTATTTAGCGATTTCTTCTCCCTCTCTCCTTTTTCTCTTATCCCTTTGATAAACAACCTTCTTTCCACATCGTCACCTAATTTCGAGTCACACCTTCACTTCACGTCACAACCACCACCGTCAACATGTCCAGTCAAGAATACTACAACCAGGGCGGCCAAGGCGGTTACCCCCAGCACCCTCAACCTGTAAGTTTGAATCCGAATTCCCCATCAATTTTTTATTTTATTTTATTGTGGTTTGTTTTGTTTTGTTTTGCCCATTGAAGCTTCGCTGCCAAAGCTTCCTCGTTCGTGAAGTAATCGCAACTGCAGCTCCCTTCTAGACTCTTCCTGCTTCTCCAATTGTCACATGCAGCTTCCGCACACTCGCTCTCCTTCATGCGCTAACCATCCAATCCCAATCTCTCCAGTCCTACGGCCCTCCCCAAGGTCACTACGGCGGTCCTCCTCCCCAGCAGCAGGGTCAATACTATGGCCCTCCTCAGGGCCAGGCGCCTATGCAGTACGAGCAGGCTCCTCCGCCTCCCGAAGCCCGCGGTCGCGGAAGCGGCAACCAGGGCTGCTTGATGGCCTGCATTGCTGCTCTGTGCTGTTGCTGTGCCGTTGAAGAAGGCTGCGAATGCTGGTACGTTCTTCTGTCGCACGACAATTCACTCGTTTCCCCTTCCAATCAACAACATCACCACTAACTTCGGGTTCCCTTCAGTATCGAGTGCTGCGAATGTCTCTTCTAAAGAGAAAAACTACCACCATTAATACATAGTGTATCCTCTCCGACGAAACACCTTGGCGTCAGCCATCACAACCAGGTGCATCCATCGATAATATCATCATACCCCCCTTTGGAAATATGTATACTGCGCGGGCTCTACATGCTCAACAAAAACTCTTGAAGTGAGGTTGGAGAGGTGGAAAGAGATCGACTGGGACGGCGGCAAGGTTGCGGGCACAGGGTAGGGAGGCGGGTTACGGGGAGGCGACACAACTCCTGTCTTTAGGTTGGCTCAGTTTTCTCATTTGTTCGGCCCTTTTCGCTTTTCGATATGGTCTCTTTTTTATTCTACGCGCTACCTCGCGATTAAATACCGAGACACTGCGCCGCTGCCACTTCCTTCACCCGTTATGTGTGTGTGTATGTGGACAACCTCTATGATAAATAATAGACATGGGAGGATCAGGAAACGCTTCGATATCCTCGTCATCATTCATGATTATTGTGACCGCTGTTGCTTTGCTTCAAAAAAAAAAACACTACAACCAGAAGCCATTTTGTTTATACTCTCCACCACTAACTACCGTTATATGTGCAGTTCCACAGTCACTCCAACTCAGTCTGGTCCATCTACGAGTCGAGCTGCACGTAGTTGGCAGGGAACAGGCCTTGCTGGCCATTGTAGTGGCCAAACCACCAATCCTCATCCGGGAACTCCAAGTTTGAAATCTTGGCGTCTTCGGGGAAGCTCAGTTCTGCAAACATGATAATTAGCCATCGATTCTAAACCATTTCAACCAAGCCCATAATGGGATACTATAATCTTACCGTTATCTTCTGCGGCCTCGTAGTCATACAAGGCAGTAGCAGTTGGTCCGGAACTGGCGCCGGCCGCATGAGAATCGTCTGCCACAGGAGCAGACTCCGGCTCCGGCTCCGGCTGTCTGGTAGCAGCAACCGGCGCTGGGGGTGGGTGAGGAGCAGCAGGCGCCTCATCCTCGACTAGCTCGACGTAATTGCTGGGGAACAAACCACTCTCTCCCTTTGAATTGGTTCCCATCCACCAATCGTCATCAACCATGTCGATGTTGATAACGTACTGTCCTTCAACAAGGTCGATCTCATTGTCTTCGGCTTTCTCGTAGTCGTACTGCACAATTGCGCGCTTGCCTCCCTGCTCACTCGGTACTTGAGCATGATCAAAGGTCTGTTCAGCGACCGCAGTAGCAGCTGATCGAGCTACATACTCTGCCTCACGCTCATCATCAAGCTCCTCTTCCCTCGGTACAGGAACTTGGCTGGGAGGCATAGGTGGCGGCGGTGCTGGCTGTTCCTCAGTCAGTGGCAATACGCCACGAGATACTGGTGCAGCAACGCGGATTGGAGATGAATCCAGCTCATGGGCCGGGGGCTGGAACGCCGAAGCATCATCCTCTTCCTCCTCATCATCAACTGGGGGTGGTCGACTGGGAAGACCTGGCAGCGCGAAACCACCAGCAGGTCCAGGCCGGGAGCCCGGAGGAGGTGGTGGCGGGGGTGTGGCCTCCTCCTCTTCAAGAGATCTCGCCGCTGGAGGAGGTGGAGCTGCTGCTCCGATGGGGGCAGTGTTCTTGAATTGATCTCGCAATGCACTAACCCCCCTGGCAGGAGACTCGGGTTCTGCTTCAACTTGGCGTGTAGCTTCTCCTGTGTTCTGTTGGCTCACAGGTTCGGAGTCCTGCGGACCACGGACAGGAACACTACCTGTTTTCACTGGCGCCCATGTCTTTCCGGTGTAGCCACTCTTCCATTCGCTTCCACTCTTTTGCTGAACCACAGGTGCTGCGGAGGGGGAAGGAGCACTGCCAATAGATTCTCCCCTCTCCCTGGCCTTCTTCTCTGCCCAAATCTGGGCAGGAGTCTTTCCCCCTTGATCAGCAAATGTTCTGCTTGTACCGCCAAGTGGAGCTGCTGTGGCAGCAGCTGGCGCACCAAATCCAAGACCAGGAGTAGGCGCCTTGGTACCAGTGAAGGCAGCGGCGCCAGCAAACTTCTTAGCAACCTTGGGTTTAGGGAGAGAGGTCAGTCGCTCAGCCTGAGGTTGGGAGAATGCAGCAGCTCGATCGGCAAGTGACTTTGCCTCTTCGGACTCCTCAACAGGCTTTTGAGCCTTTGCCCTGATGGCTGCGATATCAACCTTTCCGACTGGTTCGTATGAACCCTTGACAGGAGTTGGTCGGTCATCTCCAGTCTTCTGGGCTTTTGCGCGGATAGCCGCAATATCAACCTTGCCCACAGGTTGGTAGCCACCCTTGATGACATCGTCATCATCCTGTCGAGCCCCACCTGTAAAGCGTGAGGGCTCAGACTTCTGGCTTGTGAGTTCTGCCATGTTCACCTTTGTGGGCTGGTAAGCCGGCGCGACCTTTTCAATCTGGGTCCTTGTGACAGGAGGGGCGTTGGATCCCCAGCCGTCCTCGTCAACGTTATTGTCCCTCTGAGATCGGGCAGCAATAATTGGGTCTACACGAGCAGCGCTGGATGAAGTAGGTATGAAAACTGGCTTGGCCTTAACTGGTGGGGGGGCAGGGGGAGCAGTTCCAGCAGAGCTACCGGCCGAATACTTGGCCCCTGAAGCATCAGCAACCTTTTGCATAATTGACGCAGGCTCTAAGTCGGCATCTGATCGAGCAGTGATCTGGACATGGTATCCATGCAAGACTTTAGAGACGGCTGCCAGATGGCTTGTGAAATATCCCTTTGTGCGTTCCGGGACGCCCCCTCCACACCATGCGATCAAGACGTATTTTGGCAAGGCTGTGTTGGGGTCCTTGACCTTGGCGAACGCGAACTGGATTCGACCCTCGTTGAAGTCCTCGGTCAAATCGGTCAACTCGCCATCTGCGTAGCCAATTAGCAACCACTTCAGGGACAGAAGGGAAAGAATATGAAGCATTAACATACCACCTGTGCTTTCAACCTTGAGGACGCTTTCCTTAGCCCCACTATCTTGGAAGGCATTTACCAAGGGAGCTTGGACCGAGAAGAGTGCCCATTGGGCATGGGTGGGAGAATTGGACGTGGCATTTCCGTTGACAACTCCAGCATAGCTGCTCTTTATGGAGGGCCCGTTTGTCGACAAGTTCAAGGAAGCCATTTTGAAAGGTGATTGGGATGTGGTGGTGACTGTGAAGGATTAAGGAGGGGAGGGATTGAGGGATTGCTTCCCAATAGCTCTCGGTGAGTCTAAGCAAGCCGAGGACCCAGAATAGGAGTAGAACTGGAGGGGCAAAGGAAATCAGACAAAAGAAACTGACTCGGATAGCTCCTTGACTAGCACAGCTAAGAGGAGCGTCTCTCTTTATGATTGAAGGAAAGAGAAGAATATGCTTCGTGGCAGAAGAAGAAGAAAAGAAGAGGAGAAGCTGGGCTTTCAACCTGATCTTCGTCGGACATCGACGTGTACATTGACGTTGCTCTGTCGATGGGGGCGGGGTGCTCTAGTACTGCTTAGCTGCATAAACGGTGGGGAACGAACAATCCGGTAGCAAAGCCAGGAAACGTGGCAGACTATTGCACCTATTGGGACATGAGGCGGATTGAGGCTGTTGCAAGACAATAAGCATGTGGCTGAAGAGCAGCCCCAAATGACGCAAGAAGGCCCCTCACCAATCCCGGCGCTTGAGAAGGAAAAGCCCCGCCAAAATCAACCTCTGACCAAAATCGCTGATCGCGCCGACAGTCGGATCTTGATTCCTAATCCAAATCCGCAAACCGTACATTGAAAGCGCAGCAAGACATCATGTCGACAATCACTGAGGTGACGAGCTATGCGGAGTGGGAGCAGTTGTTGGGCTCTCTGCCTGCAACAACTCTCTTGATCGTTTCCTTTTACGCGCCATGGGCAGCACCTTGTGCGCAAATGGCCACCGTTCTGTCGACACTGGCATCCGAATATCCCGTTAACGAACCACTAAGCACCAAGTGGGTTTCCATAAACGCCGAGGAACTCAGCGATATCAGCGAGGCATACGACGTAACGGCAGTGCCATTCCTGGTCCTCTTGCGAGACGGCCGGGTACTCGAGACTGTCAGCGGCAGCAGTGCGCTCAAGGTTCGAACGGCTATTGAAACCCATGCGAGCGAAGACGGAAAGGTAGCGCAAGTTCCAGATGCATCAAACGGGTCACAACAGGCTGGAGATGCCGCCAAGGTTGAACAGGCGGAGGTTGACCCAGCCAAACAAAAGGAAGAGTTATTCAAGCGTCTCGAGGACTTGGTGAAGGCAGCACCCGTCATGCTCTTTATGAAGGGAACACCAAGCTCACCACAATGCGGATTCTCACGGCAAATGGTTGCACTATTGCGAGAAAACTCTGTTAAATACGGTTTCTTTAATATTCTTGCCGATGACGATGTGAGACAGGGTTTGAAGGACTATGCCGAATGGCCAACGTATCCTCAGTTGTGGATCGATGGTGAGCTTGTTGGTGGTCTGGATATTGTAAGTTCTTTGACACTGCAACGTATCGATGCTCTATTTCCCCGTCGGCTAACAAATATGCAGGTCAAGGAAGAGCTTGGAAATGACACCGATTTCTTCAAACCATACAGTGTTAATGCTGAGGCTACTGCAGCATGATAAGAGGCAGGCTGAGCAGGTTGTCTCAATTATCTTTCCCCATTTCCATCCAATGACTTTTTGAAACTATTTACATTGAGATACCCCATAAATGGTGTCTCGCCAGCACAGAGAGAATGCTCAACTATCAACCACTTAGATTGGAGCATCTCGTGAAAAGTTTAGTCGAAGCAACGCGAATTAGACAGTGATGGGGGAAACAAGAGCGGGGTGGGATAAGTGCGTATGAAGACTTTTATTGGCTGATTTGTTTCGCACAACGGTTGAGACGTCTAACAACCAAACCATATAGCAAAGGACGAAACACTGTCTCACTGGATGAACGTGTTGGGGGTAATTGGTGGGGATTTGATTGCATGGGAGGAACACAGAGCTATCAGCACGTTGCCACGAGCGAATAAATAAATAAAAATGGAATGCGAGTAAATGAGGATTTAAATCTTGTCTTCTTATCATGATAATTTGATAAAGCCCTTGTACTCGAAAGGAGTTGATTGGAGACGTAATGTACATGCTACCATTTGCGCTAAACAGCTTCCAACTTGACTACTTCACTGCCAATTTTTCTGAGTTTATTTTCCTTTTCCTTCTTCTCTAAAAGGTATGTCTTGAATTGCAATGCCAATCATTGTCAAAGCACCTCAAGGGCCGACGGATGATACCATGACTGCTGACAAATTCATTGACGTACATACGACACGACACGATGCAAGCCTAAATGGCAGACAGTGAAGGGACTAATAAAGGCTGATGAAAACAATAAAGGTGACTCACACCTGCGACAACCCGACGCCACAATCCAAACCAACCATGCAGCCAATCAACGGGGATAAGAAAACTTGGGATTTAAAGACTGGATCCAACCAATAACTACCGTGCCCAGTTGGTGTTTGATGGAGCACCAGAGCGGCAGCCAAGAAATATTACAGGTGCTTATCTGCAACAGGAGTCCACTGGGATTCAAAACCCCTTTGTCAGAATTGGTAGAGAGTGTGGGAACTTGAGCACAAGAGTGCAAAGGTTACCTACAAGTAGAGAGAAAACGAAGGCTGCATATTTGAGTTGCTTACAGGTACCTGCCAGTAGGTAGTACTTCCTACTCAGGTACTCATCTTTTTACCACCTCGTAATACTACCTAATAGTTACCTTACATGACTCTGAGCCTAGGGTGAGAAGAGCAGGGAATTAAAACAGGTGCCTAGCCAAACTGACCGGGCCCAAATACTCCTCCACCAAAGCGGGTGAGAATTGAGGGGGGAGTCGTTTGGTGGAAGAAATCTTTGCTATCTGGGTACCTACTTATACCTATTCCACGGATCAAACAGCTTCACATTGGGCACGTATTCATAATCAAAATAAAGTGTAGGAATAAAGGACATTAGAATAGATGCTAAATACTTGTATGCTACCCCATCCTTCAACTTAAAGTATCATTGGGTTCCGTAAATGTACATCGAATGCATGTACCGACTTTGGATATTGAGGAAAAAAAACCACTACTCTACCAGGGCCACTTACGCATTCGGCCCAGGCTTGCACATCTCACCCCCACCATCGCGATCACCGGGGGGGTCACCACCTAAAAGTACCTTGACCAAGTATTTATACCATCTTAATGATAAACATCCCCAAATCCCACAATGTCGTAGTTCTGGGCAGACCGTTTTCCTCTTCCATTTCCTCTCCCTACATCCCGACATCCGCTCCACCAAACCCAAGCAAAAACTGTAAGTCAAAGTCCGCCTTTAGGTACCAGGTGTCGCAGCCAGTTTGACTGACGTACATACCAAGCATCTCATCTGAACCTACCTCATCATCCTCCGCAAACTCCTTCATGCCTTGTCCCAAATAGCTGCCGAGCTCCGCAGCGTCCATTGTCCCGTCGCTTGTTCTCTTCCCTGTTCTCTTCCCATTACCGACTTGGGAAGCGCTCAACCTTTGCCAGTGAATATCCTCTGCGCACTCCCCACCATTGCTGGATCTGCTCTGCTAGGGCACAGTGCGCCGTCTAGCAGCTGGGTGCGGTTGTTTGCTGTTGCATCTGGCGGATGTAAGGTCAATACCAGACAACGCACGAAGCTCTCGAGTCTGTAGCGACTAAAGGCCAGATTACGTTGTCCGACCTTGCATCTTCCTTCGAAAATCCCAACGCTCCTCGAGCTCTAATTTATGCGTCACGGCAACCCAAAACGAGACGCCGCTTGTGAGGCCGGCTGACGACGACCAAATTTTGCCTGACATCCTTAACTCCGAGAAGTCCTCATCGTCGAGCGCGACAACACAGCAACCCCTCATTCCATCACGATGACTCCTACACCTCCATCAACCAACTCGTCTACAGGGGCTCGCTCCCCCGAGGAGCAGTTTCGAGTAGTCAGGAAAAGAAACCGAGTGCCGTTGAGCTGCTATCCATGCCGAACAAGAAAGTATGTTCATGTCCCCATTCCCGACCTCTTTGTCATGATCCAGATTTTCTAACATGCCACCAGATTGTAAGCAATGGCGATGATAATATGCTAAGGTTCCGAGATTGGCTAACTAACGTTACCATAGAAAATGTGACAGGAATCACCCATGCAGCAACTGCACAAAGCGAGAGGGCATGGATACGACAGCTTGCTCTTACGCAGCTCCTGTCGCCCGCAAGAAGAGTCAAAACCAAGCAGACGCAAGTCCAGATGACATGCAAAATCGAATTGATAGATTGGAGGGCCTCGTTCTATCATTGATGCATGGCGGTGCTAATATAGACCCCGCCTCCGCTGCGGCCGCTGGTCGCGATATCTCTGGATCCCAATCAGTGGCCGATAGTGGTTCATCGGCCAAAGTGGGTAGGGATGATGGTCATATGGTTGAAGACGAGAGCGATGATGACGATGGGCTGGCTGCGTCTCTGGGTGTTCTGAAGGTCGACGTCAACAAAGGAAAGTCGATGTATATGGGACAGGCTCACTGGCACACGATTCTTGCAGACATCTCGGAAGTAAAAAATTACTTCATGTCGCATAAAAAGGAGTTGGAGACGAGCTATGAACGTGTCAGGTCCTCCAAACCACAGACTGCGCGCGAAGGACCTACACTATTACTCGGCGCTCTCCCCGCTTCAGAAATCGAGCTTCGTGCGGAGTTGCCGCCGAAGTCTAGCATACTTACTCTCTGTAGCCGCTACTTCAATTCTATGGACAACGCCGTCAGCATCATTCATGGGCCAACTTTCTTTAATCAGTTAAAAAAGCACTGGGAGGATCCTTCAAAAACCTCAATAATGTGGCTCGGGATGCTTTACTCGATACTTTGTCTGGCGATGCTGAGCTATCACAAAGTTGGGGATGAGCCTCCTGAGTGGAGAGGTCGAACACTGGAGCTTGCATCCGAGTATCGCCTGCGGACTGTACAGTGCCTGATTAAGGCGGATTATACAAAACCAGTTGAATATACCGTCGAGACAATGATTTTATACGTTTTTGGAGAGTATTCGTCTCGGTGGGATGCTGATCTTGGGTTGTGGCTTATTGTCTCGCTCATCACAAGGATAGCCTTCCGCATGGGGTACCACCGCGATGCGAAATGGTTCCCTTCCATTACCCCATTCCAAGCAGTAAGTTTGACTACAGCCATGCCCGATCAAGACGCATCGCCGATTCTGACAGTTTTCCTTTTTCTTTTTAGGAAATGAGGCGGCGTACATGGGCATTGTTGCGCATGGCTGATACCGTCTTTTCACATCAGGTGTCATTGCCCAGCATGATATATGAACATGATTGCGACACGCAATTACCAAACAACCTATTCGACGATGAATTTCACCCCGATATAAAAGAGCTACCTCCGTCTCGACCCGCGTCAGAACCAACACCGGTGTCCTACATGATTGCGAAAGCGAAACTGTGTAATGAGCTGGGGAACATTCTGCAAGCCACTAATAGAGTTGGCAAGCCTATTCCATATGATGAGGTCATTCGGTTCGATGCAAGGTTGCGGCAGATTATGCAGGAACTGCCTCCTCATTTGAAGCTCACCACATTAGAAGGCTCTCATGATCCGGTAACACTAATCGTCGCGCGATTTAACGTTGACATATTATATCTAAAGATGCTATGTTTACTACATCGAAAGTATATCTCTAGGGCAAGGCAAAACCCAAGATACACATTCTCGCGACGAAGTGCTATTGAGGCTTCGATGCAGGCTATGGATCACCTGGCTAAGCTTCATCGCGAGTCTCAAGGTAATGGCAGGCTACGCTCTGTTTCATGGTATGTCAAATCTGTTGCGACCAAGGAGTTCGTTTTACCCGCCATGCTCATCATCTTGGATCTTCATTATGACAACATGTCACGGCAACCGGGATCACAATCTCATGAAGGTGCCTTCCTTTGGTCCAAGGAACAGAGAAGTAAGATGATCGAGTCGCTCGAAAATGCAAGACGCATCTGGTCGACTCTTGCCCATACATCGATGGAAGCCTTCAAGGCAGCGAAGATCATTGAAATCATGCTGGAGAAGATTAAGCATCCAGCTGAACCTGGTGATGATGCTGCAGCAACAGCAACGGCTCGAGCAGATTCAATATCTACTTCAACAACCAGCCAAACACTTGACCAAACTCCGTCGACTCAAGGGTTGCCTAATACTTCTGGCTTTGCCAATCTCGGCAGTCTAGAGATGAACCCGTTCTCACCCTCCAGCAGTGGTTTTATGGGCATGGATTTCAGTATGCCACCAGTCAATGGTTTGGATTTCCCAATAGATTCACTCAATGCACCTGGGCCACAGTCTCCCCTCTCCATGTTCGCAAGTATGGGCGGTACGGGAACTCCTGGAGATCTGATGGCCAATTTTGACTGGGTAAGTTTGTAATTTGTGGACATCCTTTGACCGACGAGTGCCAGCTAACGTGCTAAACAGGGTGCATTCGAGAATTATGCACAGATGACAACGTGGGGAGCTGACCAAAGCTTCCAGATCTACGGTGCAGGAGACAAATCTTCCCCTGAACAGGGGTCTGATTCTGGAATGATGAATGGCCAATAAGTAGTAACTCTTCTTTTTAAAAGGAGATACTTGTATACCTGTATGATATAATAATGTGTTTATGACACGGGACTGAAATTGCAGTGTAAGCATACACGTAAAGGGCAATAATAAAAATCTCCAACTTTTGTCTTGCTGGAATGTTTTCTGGTTTTTTTCTTTTCCTTTTGTGACGCTTAGTCATCGTGGATAAAATATTGTATCGCGACGGCCCGCGTGAAATGCATGCGTCGGGCTCCAACACCTTTACGTCATTTATCATAAAATGATGTTGTTTCTCAAAGAGTGCTCTCGCAAAAGGAAGGCCGTTAGTTATCATGGATCAGTGCAAGTTTCCCATGCCGTGCAATAAGCCGTGATACCTATAAGCAACGTGCTTGCGAACTGCACTCACTTGGGTGTTGCCTGAATAGCCTCTTAGGCCTTCAACTTCGGCAGGCGTTGCTGTGATCGCGCGCTTGCCTTAGGCTCATACGCAGTTGACCTGACCCAGTGACTTAGATTTCCATCCCCATCTCCATCGATTGTCCCAACAATCTCATGCCATTCAACCATGGCTTCAGCATCAGGTCCTGTGGTTGCGGCTGGTGCACCTGGTGTAGAACAGGAGACTCAGGCAGCCTACCCTGCGAACGATCAGAGCACGATGCGACAACCCTCGTCTGACAGGTCTTTGGAAGCTCCAGGCTCTGATCTCGCTACCGTCATTGCCCCCGAAGTCGACAGAATCAGTCATCATCCTACCCAGAAACGAAAGAACCACGACCATGATGCGTCCTCTGTCGAAGAAAACATACACAAAAAGGCCAAGCTGGCTGATGAGGAAGGAAGCGATTTGGATTCTGGATCCAACACCTGTTCTGATATGACGCAGCATCTCCCAGCGGAGATATGGCATCGTATCTTTACTTTCCTCCCCCCACGCACCCTGGGGAACTTGTTGCTCGTCAACAGGCTATTCCACACATATCTTGACCCGGTCTCTCGTGTCAAGATCTCCCGTCCCAATTCCGCTGCCCCCTCCACATTGCCTCTCTTGAAGCCGGATGCCATATGGCAGGCTTCAAGGCGTCTGTTCTGGCCACGCATGCCAGTGCCTTTGAAAGGCAGGTCAGAGGTTGATATGTGGCGGTTAGCCTGCACTCGAACTTGCCAATTTTGTAGACGAAGAGATGAGGATGACATTGGGCTATCTCAATCGAAATGGCACAACGGCCCTGGCGTCAATGGCGTTTCGCCGGTATTTCCCTTCTTCGTTGTTTCTTGCGGGCATTGTCTCAGCGAGAGAAGCGTGAAGGTGCGTCTACGCCCATCTCTGAGACATATTCAAACTCACGAATTTCGCAGGAAAGTAATCTAATATTATCATCTTCAACACCGTATTTTCTCCTCTCAGGCCTTCCTGTGGTTATCTTGACGTCGGAATTGTACACAATACCACCTCAAGTGATACGAAATAGCTCTATACCTCTCACTATTCATTTATCCAAGGTGTTCTGGCCAGAGCATATTGAAAAAATCAAAGCTGAGCTAGAGGCAGTTGTGAAACTTGGTGCAGCAGCAGCGGAAGAATGGAATAAGGGCCTTGAGACTCGGGGCAAAGGGATCATTGCCGACCTTTCTCGTTGGGAAAAGTGGTATATATCTGGCGGGGTTCACCAAATGAACCTGCGCGATTCTGCGGATTCACCATTGCATGCTGGCAAGATATCAACTGTGACCTCTTCTGCTGCTTCGCCCACAAACGCAAACGACTTGACCAGTGTTATAGACAAGCCAGGGACCACGTCAGACCCAACCAGTATTAGGAAGCCGATTTCTACAAATACCGACGGTATGTATTATTCTCAATGCAATGAATGTAGTCTAACCATCAGCAGGGCAAGCCCATACAGGGTCAAAACTTCCCAGCATTCCACCCAAGCCCCCAACCCGTCTCCAAAGCCAGCAAAAACGAACCAGAGAGGAGGTAGCCGAACTAAAGGCAAAGAGGCGTACTGAAATCGAGAGGAGAGCTTTGCAACTTCAACCGCCAATAACACCAAATGTTCTTGCTCACATTCCATCCTTTCAGGCTGCTTTGCAGATTATTGCCCCCTTTGATAATGGCGCCTGGGAACTCTTGAAACCTCGACTTCTGGTTCAACGTGAGGCGGCAGAACAGAGGGAAAGAAGTAGTGTAGCTAATGCTATTACTCTCCAAGATATGCCACAGAATGCAGCTATAGCCAAACAGAATACGAAGGAAGTGACCGATGAGGAGTGGAACGAGGCTCAAGTTCCCCTACGAGCACGAATCGCTGGCTTTGCAGATGAAATTATCAAGGATGGCTGGGGCATTGGGAAGAAGGTGAAGAAGAAGAATTGCGCTCAATTTGCCACAGAGGTCTTACTATATGTCCGACAAAGGTTTTACTCTGATATCGCAAAGAACATCGCGGCAGCCCGAACCGCCGGTGTAGATCCCACTCTTGATTCTCCTCAAGGGCCTTGGACGCAGAAATTGACCTTGGAGAATATGAAGTGGATATTTGATACTAAGATCAGATCCCTAACTGACCGTCATCGGAAAGACTTGTTTCAATGCAGCGGCTGTGAAGGAAGCCGTAAATTCTTCGGCTTCGAAGCCATCATTCAGCACTACGCGGCTAAGCACACCGGTGCCCTTAGCAAAGGGAACGTTGTTGTCAACTGGAGAGCAGAATGGCCCGAAGCATCTATTTTTAATCCTGAGATCAGGCTCTCTGTTCCACCTTCAAGCCTTGTTGCGGAGTCCAAGCAACTTTCTACGCTTACCACCCCATCCCATGCCAATCAAAGCGTACAGGGCTCTACACTTCCTATCAATCACACAGCCATTGCCCTCTCAAGTCAGCAATATAGCTCTATACCGCAACCATTAAACCCTGCGTCAGCAAAATGCGGTATCAAAGTTATTCCGAACGTGCCTGACAGAAGACCCGGTATACCGCCGCAGTATCAGTCCGCAGGCTCATCGGACCATAAGCAGAATGGCCACGCTGGACCATCGCAGCAACCTAAAGAGAACAAGGAGGATATTGGAGTCGTGTTAAACCAGATATATTGTCCACATTTTCATGCGCGGAACAAACCACGGGGTGGCTATCCGCATGCTCTGTCAGGTGACCCCTATAGAGAACAAGTGGATTTTATGGCACAAGTCGTCAAGGATACATGGAATGCGCTATCGTGCGTCATGAATATCCCATCATCGGTCAAAATATGTACCGTTGTTCACCACATCGCAAAGGGGTATCAACAAAAGTATTTCGAGCCTGCACCATTTGAGATGTTTCTTGATGGTCTAAGTAATCATGAATTATTTGTTCCTCTACGCGACATTCAAAATCTCATCTGCAAAGCCTGCATGTCCTCACCTACTTGGTCACATGAAAGAGGGCCTTACACCTTGTTGGGGTTGTCAAGTCATTTTTACGCGAATCATGGTAAGATGCTCATAAGTCAGATGGCACCACCTGATGATTGGCGTGTGGACATGGTTTGGCTCCCTGATATAGGGGCGTTGGTAGGACTCGAGACGGTTCTTCGCAATAAGAAACACGCCTTGCAGCTAGTTTCCGATGCATTGCCTTGGGCATTGAAGAATGAAACGGAGGGCAACAATAAAACTACAAAGACGAGGGGGGCTATAGTGGTGACACATACGGACCGCCATGATGAGTCTGCCAGTGCCGCAGAAGCGCAGGCATCGACTTCAGCCCCAGCTCTGCAACATAATCAACCTTCTAAGGAGGTGTTACTAATTCAAGACAGACCACTTCTCCGACCAGCCAGCGTTGTATACGGTAAACCACAGGGTGGTCGTCGTCAAGTAGCTTACACTTCGCTATCATCTATCGGAAATGGGCATAGCACGCAAAACATGGATCAACATGAGCTGAGAGCTGATGTACCAAGTGCCGGGCAAGGGTATTCAACCAGTCAAAAGTTTGATGATGTCACTGAACAGCCAGGCTCGACCACAACGCTTAGAAGCCAATTTTTGGACCAGGCACATCAAACCAGATCTAATTCAATGGATGACAATGAACGAAGTCAAAGGACGGCTAGAATAGCAACGCATGTCGCTCCCGTAGTACTGCCTTCTGATGGCGACAGACGCCCTTCAAATGCTCTTGAGCCCAGCCAAGGAGGGCATGAAGGGAGCTTTAACCGTGGCAGGCAAGAGGTAACCAGAAGAGAGATGGGCCATGACTCGAGCGAGGTTGAATATGTAGAAGTTCGAAGAATTGGAGCAGACGGCCGTCGGAGGTCAATCTCGCCACGACCAGTCTACCGCTATGCTCAGCCATTATACCGAGAGCGAAGTCCCAGACCGGCGACCTCTCGAGCACCTTATGATTATGAGGTTAGGTATTCTCCATACTCTCGTCACAGAGATGAACCTTCTATCTATCCGGTCCCACCGTTGGCAACATACGAAATCGTTGAAGTGCGCGATCCTCAGGGTGACTACTTCATCCGACGCCCTATCCGCGTTGAAGAAACTGAGGTGCTCACTTATGCCGCACAAGCCAGGGATACTGGTTGGTATCCTCAATACACAACGGCCTATGAGTATGCACCGCCTGAACGGCGACCTTTAACGCATGGAGAGTATCGCCCAGCACCGGTCAAATCCCCAGAATATGAGGATTATGATCCGAGATATCCGGCTCCAGGCCCTGCGGAAGGATCTTCGCGCCAAGCGGGTAGATCTTAAGGGGCTCAATGACATTTGCTTATAATCCACAAGAAGTCACACAAAGCCAACATGTACATATATTGAGGGAGGGGATCAACATAAAACCTGAGAGTTAGGCAGACCAAAAGGAAAGGTTTAGAAAGTTGGCTTGACCCATTTCTTTTAATTTAAAGCAGATCACACACAATGGAACGTAACCAGTAATGTATTTATCATGGGAGATGTCGACAGGTCGAGTGGTGTAATACAAGAGCCCTCTTCCAACTATTTGAGTAGCATCATTTCCTTCGCATTGTGTACAGATAAGACAGTTGTACAAATCTCAAAATGGAGACTATTCCATTATTCACCGACAAAAAGATGTTCGCCCTCTTTCAGACCAATCCCTTTGCCCAACCTCTCCTTTCCCCTTTTTCTTCTAACCCCAATGACGCCTGAAATTGTTTTCCCTCATTGACTTTTGCCTCTCCATCATTTCGGACATCCAGCTTGCCCCCCTCTTGGTATGCGGGGGGGCCATATGAAAAGAAAAGAAAAAGGCACTCAAGGAATTTATAACACCTCGCCGATAATTTTAGCCGCCTCGCGATAAGTTTGAAGAAGTTTCTCGCACTTCTCACGCTCCTTCTTGACGCCGTCGTCTTCATACAGGAGCTCCTCAAACAATGCCTCTTTATACAACTCACTGACAAGGCGGTTCTGAACCACATCCTTGCAGTGGTTAACAAGAAGGTGCATGATTGCCTTGGGGACCTGATCGGCAATGGACTCCCTGACAATGTTGAAGTAGGATGAAATCAAGGCCCGAATCAATTCTGACTCCATAGCCTCACGGTCAGTCATGGCTGGCTCATTAGATTCTCCCTACAATTGAAAGCTGTTAGTAAAGAAAAAAGGATCAATTAATGCAAGAGTATAAACGATGAGAGCTTACCAAGTGAGATGCCAGGCCGTAACTTCTTCCAGTAGGGTCATCGTAGTCATCACGAGGTGGGGCAGATCGAATTGGCAGTTCTTCCTTACGGCGAAGACTCTGCGAAAAGTTTGGCTCAGATGCCTGGCTAATATGCCTACTGGCCGGAGGCGGGAGTGATGAAGCGCTGACCGGCGACACGCCATCTTTGCCGAAGAAGTAGTTCAAAAATGTGTCTCGTGCACCGCCATGGGCAAGATGGTGTCCATTAAGCCTGGACGGTGAGGTGCCTCGACCTCCATTGGCCAGATTAACACCGCCAGCCTCGGAATGAACAGCTGGGGACATGCTTCGTGATTGTTTTGCAACCAGTTTCCGGTGGCTTGGCTCCGGCTTCTCAGTTATTGGGCTGTCCTCACCACCATCCTCTGTGGGGTCGGCGCCGTTGACCCCAAGCTCTTTAAGTCGACGCTTCTCTCGTCGGTCACGCTCATCCTGGATCAGCCTCTTGCGTTCGCGTTCTTGCCTGGCACTAACAACATTGCTCATTGCAGCAGCCGCTCCGAGGAAATTGGGATGATTAGTGTTAATGTATGCTCGCTGAATCGAGATGAGAGATTCAACGTAGGATGAGGAGGGACCTAATCTCTCCCTCAATAGGTCTGAGACCGTCTCAATAAGTTTAGCTTGTAGTCTTGGGAATCTAGAAAGCTCTATGGAACCACATGTATGGCAAATCTTGATGAGCTCCTCGTATACAAGCTCGACACAACGCTGACTGGGTATTTCCAATAGTTTTATTTGGGGCTTAACCAGAAGATCAAATGCCATTTCGGGAACGAATAAACTTGGTCGGGGTCCAGTGGAATTGCGGATCGCTGTTCTGATGTCGAGAGCTGAGAGGTTGGATGTGGGGTCAATGGATTCAAGAGAGCTCCCAAAGACGGAGTTGAAGATGTAGTAAATGCGGGCACCACCACAGAGCTCCTTAGTTGAGATTTCGGTGGAAGTACCATCAATCGATGAGATGAAAGAGGTTGCGAATCGTGTCATGAGCTGAAGAATCAGAGAGCCTCGGTGCTCCTTGCCGCTGAAGTGCATGTCGCCATAGCCTGCAAGCTCCTGCTGGGTTTGGCCCATCAAGGTATTAAGACGGGCCTTGATGTCCGGAAGCCGTTCTCGGATATGACCCATGAGCGTTGTGTTAAGCGTCTTGGCCAAGAATTGAGTGCCACATCGGCTGGATATGTTGCGATAAGCGGGGTGGTGCTTGAAAAAGTCCATCTCCGCTTGTAGAGCTTCTTGCATGGGCTTGTTTCCCTGGATATCCTGTTGCGAACGATTCACCACGCCAATGAAACCAAGTTTCAATGGATATACCCGGCCAGACAGAATATCGAGAGCATTGGTGCCATGGTCCATCAAGTCAAGCTTGGTGAGAACGCCGATGGTTCTTCGGCCAAGTGGATCCACATGCCGGGCAAGCTTCAGAGCTTCCGAGTTGACAATATCGACGTTGGCGGGAGAAACAGCAAGGACGATACTGTTTGGCTTGGCAATGTACTCGGAAATCAATGTTCGAGTTTGCTTTTCGATATCGGTAGGCTGGTCACCAATGGGCACCTATGCATGAGGGTCAGTTCAACGTTTTGCGCGCAATGGTTGGGCCGCGATGACGCACTTTTGTTAAGCCAGGAAGATCGACCAGCGTCAAGTTGAGAACATGGGGAGAGTAGATCTTGAGGTTTATGGGCTGTCGGTTAATGCCTTTGTTGGTGCCGGCAACTCTTGATGTTTCATTCTCAATCTCCCGCTTGACATCATGGAAGTCGTTGAACCTTCTGTTGGGAAGGTGATGAAATTCAGCCCACTCTGATCGTCGCGCAGCAGTGGGTGATCTATAAGGGTCTGGGACTTCGGGAGTAGAATCATCGTCAGGGATGTTGATGAGTTGGAGGATCAAGGGTCGTCGGGTAACAATGCCACTTCCTCGAGGCAAAAAGTCTCGGCCGACGATATTTTCAAGGACAGAAGATTTACCGGCCGACTGCGATCCGACGACAACCTGTGGTGGGGAAAACTTTAGCCAGGATTCATTCGTTGATAGCTGGTATTATTATTACATACAATCTGAGGCAAATCAAGAGAGTCATTGCCTATCGTGTTGAAGACCAGATCTTGCAGCTTGTTCACTGTGGCCAAGAGATCCTCGCCGAGAGCAGCCATGGTGGAGGGCTTATCGCAGACTTGTACTCCGTGTTTTTTTTTCCTTCCCTTTCTTTCCCGAAACGACGGTTGGACGTTATCACAGGTGAACTGATGGAGCGTCGAAGGCGGCCACAGGCCAAAGGACACAGGCACGCAACGATGGGCGATAAGTTGCGCTGCACTTTTTTACAACGGTATCAATTGGGAGATGCAAGCCAAGCAGGCGACAAATAAGTCTGTTTGGCTGAGGCACAAGCACACAAGGTACGTACTCTCATGGTTGGTTTCACGTGTGAGTGGATCAGTTCCCAGCCCAGGTCCTGCAAGTCGCAGCGCACAGAAGAAACTTGGAAGGAAGGGTACTCCCTGAGTAGTACGTAGGTACGGAGTACAGTGGGAAGACTGTTCCTGTAGTACCTGTAGGCAATGGTGCTGGTTCACTGAGCTTGTTGTAAGTACCTCTAAATCGCTTGGCACTCATGGGCGGGGTGGTTTTTTTTTCTTTTTCTTTTTGTTTCTTTAAGATCTGCTACCCAGCGCTGTAAAGTCAGACAGTCTTGCACTGTAATCGCAATGCCCCTCTCCCCTCTTTTCAGTAGGGGTTGTCCTTATCCAGGAGGCTGGGGCAAGGGGGGAGGGGGGAGGGGGAGATTCATGACATTTGAAGAAAAGAAAAGGATAGGGCATAGGAGAAAATTGATGAAATGGGGGTTCTGTCTTTACCCATTCAGATATGCCTGTCTTAGTACTACCTAGTAAGTACGATGCTTCCAAAGCTGGTCGTGCGATCATCTTAGCATCCCTCAGCATTCTGCTTATTTATACCTTAGACTTAGAGTTCGTTTCAAAGGCGGCTTCAGATTTCATATTCGTTATGTTGAAGATGCAGTCTTCCGAGTCATGCGGTTGAAATTTTGCAGAATACCTGCCCAATGGTACAACATCGGTATGTGGCGGCTTTGGGCTTCAAGGACCACTATTTGCAAATATAGAAACATCGCCACCTGGACGGATGTTCGCCCCTCGTCTCCGGAGTAGGCGAGGGAGACTAGGACATCTCGAAACCAGCATTCCTATTTGATAGGGCGACAAGCGATGGAAGAAATCGGTTCGAAACCGGAAGAAGATGAGTTCGCCGACTCTGTCTGCCTCATGGATGACGTGTAGGCCCCACGACAAAGGTTGTCTTGTGTGTTGTGCTGTTCTTTCACCTGCCAGCTAAGTAGTCGACGTGGCCGCGAGCACTGCCTTTAAAGTCATCGTACTTGTCACCGAAACAAAACACATCGAATCATACGAGATATTTCCTCCTGACCGTAGTTTGCGGGGACGGATCCGTAAGAGGTGAGTTCTCCTTATGAGGTACAGTCCAGGCCTATCAAGGACGTTATTACCGACCCCTTAAAAGGGCCAAGCGTTGCGGGATCAGCAGACATACATACAGACAAAGTCTAATGGTGTTCGCTGTTTAGTGACCCCGGCAGTTGTTTAGTTACTTGTAGTTAAGCGACCACTACCGCTAAATCGGGGCCTGCATTCCGTCCAGTTTCTACGGGCGGTCGGACCCTGCATGGAGAACCTGGAAAGTTGTTTGCTGGGAGCGAGCGTCTTTCAATTACAAGTACAAGTACGATTGATTATGCGCTAGAGCCATAATAAGAAGAAATGAGTACGTTCGGCAGCCCTGGAGCACTGCCAGCCACGAAGCCTACTCCGTACGTTGTTGTTGTTGACCCCCGTGTCTCAATCTCATTCGTTTGCAACCGTTGACCGAGCCTGTCGCCCAGACCACAGCGTGGAAGCTTCCCCCTAGATCATGATGGTAATAAACCACGGCCCACGACCCATAACCCATGACCCATGACTATGATCATGGCCATGGCTATGCCCCCTGAAATTTTGAGGCGCTCGGCCAAAAACAAGCCAATCAACTAATTTCCTTTTCTGTGCTTAGGGGAATGCAAAAAAGCAATGTTTGGTTATCTCTCATGCATGAAGAAAGTTCGAGGTGTTAATGAGGATGAATGCCGCAACTTGGCCAAGGCATATCTATCATGCAGGATGGACAAGTAAGGCAGAATTATACCACCTTCTTTTTCTTTTAATTAAGGAGAAGACAGCAGCAGCGTACTGACACGTCAACAAGAAACTTGATGGCAAGAGACGACTTCAAAAATCTTGGCTTTGCAGATCCTCATCATCAGCCCGCAAAGCCTTCTGAGCCAGAAAAGGGTGTTAAGGGCGAGCTTCATTGGTGATGGAAAGCCATAGCAGCTTCATATGAGGTTGGAGGAGAGCCAGTAGGATAAGCGCCGTAATTGCGCCAATGGCTGTCATGGTTGTCATGGTTTCGTCGGCACATCTGGGTGCTACCATCTATCTATCTAGATACCTTTAGGTACAAGCAAGCAGTACTCCGTACCAATGCCAAAAGGTCCAGAAACAAAAATACCCAAAAACTATCCGTAGAATAATTGGTGATTGTACTCCGTATAGGCACTAGGTATCCCATCTTACATATTCCCGCATATAGTGCTTGCTTCTGCCACCGTTGCCATTGGCGATGCATGAAATAGCTACATGTGAGCAATGTTGGGGTGTCTCGGAACATGCCATGCGTTGCCTAGCCAACCCCACTATAGATAGCTCACAGTGCTTTCTGATTCGCGTACAAAAACGTCACAGCCGGATGCGCTGTCTCTCTCTTCCCTTCCGGTGAATGCCCAACTAACCGCTTGCCGTCTGCCATCCTGTTGTCGACAAGTCCATTGCTCACTTTTTTAGGACCGTACAGCATCCTCCTCATCTTGCGAGACGAGCCGTTTGCTTCATTGAATACGCTCAGGACGAGTATGAGGCAATCAGGCGAAGTCAGAACCAGGAAGGTGACTCCTCCGTCGCCTTCCTACATGACTAACGACCAGTTTGGTAAGATGCGTGAACAAAACTCTCACATACACACATACACACACACAGGACATCACGCAATCAACCTGTCGCTAACATTTGATGCTTGCAACAGCCAGCTATCTAGACAACCTTCGAGTGAACCGTATAACGCGACCGGGAGGGGCCAGAGCGCAGCCTCCGAGTTCTCGTCCCTTAGCGAACCGTTCGAGTATTAACCGTTACAGCTTCGATGTATCAACCCCCCCACAGGAAGCCACCAGCCCTCCCAGTCACCAGCGCACTTTGTCGCATAGCCCTAGTATTGGTGTTCCGAGCATTTCGTCCCGGCATTCCGCCATAAGTGGCAGGAGTCGCGATTACTATCCTGCCAAGCCAACTCCACCGCCACTAAAACCGTCCGACGTTGTGCCAACAACTACCTACATGGAACGTGGACAAAGATGGATGGAAAAGGAGGAAGCCAACTCTCTACGCGACGCCATGGAAGAGATGGATCTGCGAGACAACAAGAACGATGCTATTGAAACAATTGACGAGGAAAGTCGTATCTACAATGCTGCCCTCGATGAAGCTGCAGAACTTGTTTGGCAACACCAAAATGGCGTCGTGCCTAGGCGACCCGATGGACCGTACCGATACCGCCCGCACCTTAGAAAGGACAGTTATGCGCATGCGAGAGCGGCCAGTGTGGTCAGGGGGGAAGAAGAAAGGAATGGAAGGGGCTCGGCTACTGGTTTCCACTCACCCTCTGGAAACTCATCGGATGAAGATGAGGCAACAAGATGGAGTCGAATGTCATCCGAGACAACCGTCGATGAACAAGGCAACAAGACGAAATCATACGGCAACGTTGGTGGTCGGTTTTCAGGTATTCGCCGCAGCAGCATGAAGAGGAATATCAGTGGAGAAGTCGAGCGCCCTTTCTCTGGAGATCAGATCTGGGAGGAACCCGAGTCCATGTCAAGTAGAGGAGCAAAGTCGGCCATCCCTAACCGCCCTTCGCCTGTATCGCTCGGCCTCAAGTCAACTAATTCCCCAAGCCGCGTCCAATCCTCTCGGGAAGAGCAGCACACTCCAACCAAGCGTTTAGAGCGAGTCGAGATCCATCGGAATCCCCCAACAAGGTCCCGCAACGCTCAATACAGGGTTAATGCCCCCCAGAGCCATGATCCGCTTCCGCAAGGATCACACAAGAGTGGAATAGAAATTCGGGGTGATGATATCCGTCAAGCCACCAGTATGAAGCTGAAGGACCGCAGCCCCAATCTCCCGGAGCCAACTGCCGTCACCGACAGCCCTGGAAGGCCCATTGTAAGCTTCGATACAAACTGGAAATCCCCGGAGGAGTCCACTGATATCAGCCCAGACCGGCCAAGCCCGACAAAGTCGTCACCAAGCAAAAGCCACCAGCCGCAGTCCCAACCTGTGGATATCCCTGCTATCGTTGTGGCGGAAGACAATACGTCGTGGTCACGGCCGCAAGCAAATGCAAATGTGCCGTCAATCTCCGTGAATGATGAAGAGGAAACATCAGCTATACCAAAGATCAATGTATCATCCATCGCTGTGGATGAGCCTCCAAGCCATCGCCGCAGTCCCCCGAGCATAGTATTGCCAGGAGACTCGCCAACCAAGAGCTCGCGCCCCCTTCCTACGCCAGGCAGTCGACCAGGCCAGAGCCGTGATCTGCCGCGACCACAAGGTCACTGGTCACCAGCTCCCAGCGCTGTTGGACGATCAGCAACCCTCTGCCACGAATGTAGTCTTCCGATAGACGGTAAATTCGTGGCCTTGGCTGGAGCTACACAGCGGTTTCATCCCAAATGCTTCCGCTGCTACTGCTGCGGTATCAGCCTTGAGGCAATGGAAATCAGTCCTGAGCCGGAAGAGGCCCGGAATGAACGGCTTGAGCGGATCCAACGACGCGCCGCCGGAGAGATTCTAGACGAGGCGCCAGGCATGACGATGGCCGAAGACGGTGACGAACGCTTGCGCTTCTACTGTCACCTAGACTGGCATGAGCTCTTCGCCCCGCGTTGCAAACACTGCAAGACTCCCATTCTGGAGGAGCATATTGTTGCATTGGGCGCGCATTGGCATTATGGGCATTTCTTCTGCGCCGAATGCGGCGATCCATTCGAACATGGCATGACGCATATTGAGAAGGACGGCTACGCTTGGTGCGTTAACTGCCAAACCAAGCGTACCGAACGACGTGCTCCAAAGTGCAAGATGTGCAAGACAGCTGTGATTGGACAATATATCAAAGCCCTTGGCGGCGAATGGCATGAACACTGTTTCCGTTGCGCAGAATGTAAGGGAAGTTTTGACGATGGACAAATATTCCCCAAGGAGGTCGAAGGGGGTTCTATTGTGCTCTGCACCAGGTGCCGAGCCAGGGAGCTTAAGTACTAAAAGTTGTAAGATTGTAGTGTGAGATTGTGATTTTAACGGCGTTCGAGTATGGTCACAGCATGGTTAGCATTAGCATAAGTTAGATAACGGATAATGTATTCACGGCCGGACTGGTTTTGATTTTTGACAGGGCTTTTTTTTTCACGATGCCTTCTCCAACCCGTGCGCGCCTCAACACACAGAAATAATAGAGGATTAATAATTTTTATCATAAAACGTCGTAGAAGATTAAGGGCTCCGTATGTATTTGGCATACATAGTCACAATGACCCCAGGCGATATGTAATGCCAAAATGCCCCGTCCAATGCCAGTATTCTTGTGCTCCTGTGCTCTTGTGCTTTCTCCATTTCTTCTTCTCTACTGCCTCGAAATACCACCTCCAACTTGTTCTTGATGCACTTCGAGAGTGTCACCATCCGCCATTTCGAGCTGAGAAGAAGAGGAGGGACGTAAATGTCAGTACCAATAGGCAGCATCAAGGGTCGTATAGATAGGATGGTGGGCCTTAACATACCTCTGCTGGAGTATCCGTTGGCTGGACTCGGGTGCCGTCAAAGAGGAAGCGCACAGAGCTCATGGACTTTCCCTGCCGCTCGCAAAACGCATTCATGAGCTTCTCTAGTTTTGTGCTCCGCTTGATCTTGAAGAAGACCTCGTTGTTGTTGTCGGTGACCTTGATGTTGAGGTGCTCAGTCGGCTGGGCACCCTGCCCCTCAGCGGCTTGTCCGGCGTCGTTTTCAGACATGATTGGGATCGTGCGCGGCGGGTTTCAAAGTGGAAGAAGTCGAACTCGGCGGTGTGGAGGAGAGGATGTGTGAGAAGAGGGTTGGACGTTGGAGGCGCGAAAGAAGAAGAAAAAAAGAGTGGTTGGGCGGAAGACGTGAGGATGCCGCGAAGGTGATGACACAGCCAAGGTTGAATTTAGGCGGGATGACTTGCAAGTCGAGGTCAGCGCTGGAGGGTGGGGAGCATGGCTTGTAATTGGCTAAGAAGTAAATTCAGGGCAGCACACGCAGTGGTGCTTCACTCACTAATCACACCCTGAGATTCAGGCGCCTCAGCGCTGTAGGTACTATAACCTCAGTTACTATGGGCGAGGCACAGGTGCTAGAAGACTGTGAAGATATCGTCTACCTACTAGATACGTCTGGGTATGTACCTATCACACTGATACATTGTTTCTGTTCGCTTTGGATTGAGCATGACATCAGTAAGACTATTCAGTCATAGGTAGATAGGCATGATGATCATTCGTTCTACCAAAGATAGATTGATTACGGCGAAGTTGCTACCCTGGTATGTTTTATGTCTTGTTTTACGCGCCCTCATTTCACTACAGACCTAAGCCTCAGCTCATCCGCAACAGTTCAGAATGGTTTGATACCACTGCTTTTTGATGTGCACTGAATTGGCCAGCTAAATCTTCTGCAGCCGAATCCAAAAGACGATATTAATGCCAGCCCGCCCTGTCATCCAAGAGCAGTGAGTTCTGCTGGAGAGCACTGAAACATGAAGTTGCTGACAGCAAGCCATTCAACCAGTGTGCAATTCAGGGTAGGTTTGCATCTCAGTCGACGAAAGATATACCCAGACTGAAGACAGATAGACTGCCTCGCAAAGAACAACTATAACGAGGCCAGATGCCAAAAGGCAATCAGCGCGCTTTACGAATGCTGCGAGGCTTTCTACCAACAGCGTGGCGATGAGGCGAGATCCCCAAGCTGCCCACTTCCTAGCCTACTGCGCTTGAAGCTCCAGCAACGGAAAGAGGGCAAATAGAGGCACAAATTACGTAGATAGTTAGATAACTACATGTTAAGATGGTCGAAAATATGTGACGTCCATCGTTGAAGTGTGCCGGTATAGAAGACCTGCAACATTTTGGATGACAGTAGCTTTTTTCTAGGCGATCATTGAGCGCGCGAGAGATCCGTAGACCTGAACAAGCATCGAGAGGTCCTGTTCCGAGACTCTAATATGAATGCCGATGACATTATTGAAGAAGAAAGGAAAAAAAAGAGAAGGAAACTCGGGTCGCGCAGAAACTTGATATAAATGAAATCTCTGCTGCAATTCGCTTTGTTGCATATTCTACTATCCGGTACTATTTTTAGCGTGCACGTCGAGAAGCCCGGCGCTAGCGCCCAGTTAGTTAGTTGTGCATGAGCTCAACCGCGCCTTCAGCAACAAAACATTTGTGCCTGCTTTTGCGCTGGTGAATCCGCCAACACGACAAACGAAACACGGTCTTTTGAGCATCCATCGAGCGTCCTCGCCGTGTCCACAATTAAACCCATCGACCTTCATAATCAATATCGAGTGCGGCCAGGGCATGTGGACAACCAGCCCGTAGTGAATCTAGCAATTGGACGGCAATCCAGCCAGTTTGGTTTGCCTTGTCTCCTTTGCGCGGCAAGCTTGGCATGAGCTCCTGGATCATTCGCCTTGCAACTTATCCAAACTTACTAGCATCTTGGGCACCTGCATTTGTACAAGATGGATTTCAGGGCCGATGAAGGGCTCTTTGGCACCATCAGCGCTGGGGTAGAGGTGGAAGAATTTGCCAACGCTCTAGACAACTGTCTTTCGCCTTTTCTTTCACCCGAAGACAAAAAAGCACGAATCCTCGATCTACCCCGAAAATTCTACGAAAATGCGACTCGACGATTAAACCAGGCGCGTCCGAAACGTGGCCGAAGTAGTGATGTCGACATGGATATGGACGAAATGGAGACTGCTGATGGTGATGGATTCTCAGACGAGGTAAAGCGGTTGGAAAACGAAGTTCAAACCTGGGATCTGATTCGACGACTGCTGCCTTTGAGGTATAACGCTTCCAATCAACCCTCACCCGCCACGGAATCACTCCAGCCCGGTCTATTAAACGAACTGCTCGAAATCAGCACCGTAGCCCAGGAACGCCATGCCGTGCTCCAATGGCTTCAAAGCAATGCTGCCTCGGGTCCCGATATCGACGAGGTGGCACGAGATCTCCTGAACAAGGCCAACAGGGGTGACATTATCGCCCATGGCTGGCTTCATACCAGATCCGCCATCAAACTCAGAAAGGGCATGACAGCATGGCCTCATTTGTTGGACCGCCAGCAGCCAAGTATTATGCATTCTCACTTGAACTCGGACCGTGCACCTCTTATCACTCAGCTGGACCCTGATGCCGTAACTCGTCAAGGCCGGAAGCTCGAGCCCGCTGATGAGTATTTTGAGCGTGCGATTTGGCTGGGGTGTTTCGAGCATCTCCGCAGAGGCAGCAGCTTGGAGGCCTTGCGCGACTGGTGCCAGGAGCGTACGGAATTATGGCGAGCCGTTTCAATGTCAGCCATGCTTTTTCAAGCCGACGACAAAGCTACTTCGGAGGATATCAACCCTGCGTCTCTTGCTCTTTGGCGACGCATGTGTTTTGCCCTTGCCAGGCAAGGTGGCTCAGACGCTTATGAACGAGCCGTATATGGTGTATTGTCGGGCGATATTAGCAGCGTAGAGAAGGTTGCCAAACGCTGGGACGACTTTCTCTTTGCCAACTATAATGCGCTGCTGCGAACTCAGCTTGACGCGTTTGTGTTGAGTCAGTGCCCTCCAGATGCTGCTTCCTCATTAACACAGTCGTTTCCCTCCTTTGATGCTGTCCAATTTCTCGGGGACCAGGAGGGCATGGAGAAGCGACTGGTTTTGTCACTGGAATCACAAGAGCAGGTGAAAGATGAAGCAATGGAGCCCAGCAAGGCACTACAAGCTGCTTTCATCGCGAAGGATATTGGGCGCCATCTCTATGAACAAGGCCTCGTTATGACGGAGGACGCCAACTCAAAGAGACCATCCAAGCTGTTACCGAACGCTCAGGTTGTAAACTTTGGTGTTATCAAGAAAAAATATTTCAATCTGGATCAACACGAGGGGCTACGCATAGCATCTCACGTCTATGTGCTCACAAATTTGATGGAGAGGCTTAGCTCTCCCGAGGGAAGCGTCTCTAATAATGACACACAATCTCACTGGTCCTTTTCTCAGGAAAGCATTCTGGCAGGTTATACAGATTACCTTCGTCGTGCTGGTCTTCAGGAGCTGATACCATTGTACTGCTCAATACTACAAACACCAAGACAATATGAGGTCCTGAGTTGGAATTTAATCCATGAAGAGGACCCGCAGCAGCGCCTTTTGCAGCTTAAGTTGGTGAGGAAGGCCGGCATTGACGTTTTGAAGTTTGTAGAAAAGCAGGCGGGGCTCTTCTACGAGGGGCTTGGTTCGGGGGATGAACACAGGAGTGCCAAATCTATGTTTAGCATTATCAAAGAGGGTACTCATGCGGCAAGATTTGGGAAAATGATCAGGGCAGATTTTATCGGCGGTGAGGATGGTGTTGTTGATAGCAAGCATGAGCATGTCATTCGATCCTTGGAGTGGTTACTCATGGTAGATGGAATGTGGCCAATGGTCTTCTCCATGGGTACCAAGGCATACAAGTTTTTCCTCAGTAAGTCATCACAGTGTAATAGCAGAAGGATCAGAATATCAATGGCTAACGCTACGACAGAATATACGCATCTTAACGCGGCACGTCAACTCATGGAGAGAGTGCCGTTCAACAAGGTCATGCAGAGCGCAACTGGTCATGAAGAGTCTGAGGAGCTGTGGTACGATGACGTTGAAACATGGTTTCAGTTGCTTGAACGGGGTGGGATCGAAAACACGCGCCCCGAGCAAGTATTGGTGGACGCACGGAACTTCCGTGAACTTGAAAATCTCATCAGGGGTCTAGACAATTTGGAAACAGTTGGCTCCCTGATGGTGATTTCGTTGGAGTACGTAAAACAATCCGAAGACATGGGGGTCACCTAGCTAACTGCCATAGGACAACACCTGGAGACCGTGACTTCTGGAGTGGAGCCGGACCCGAGATCAAGAAAACGAAGGATTTTATACCACCTCTATTACGTGGATGGCTAGTGCCATCAATCGAAGGTATGTCATTGGAGAAGCTATATATACAGCCCATATTGCCAAGGGATAGGTTGCTGACAACATACAGGGGGTGATGAAGAGCTGAAGGATATTCGAATGGCTTACCTTCCCGAAACAATTCTCGCTTACATTAGTGCCTTACATTTTGCCGGTATTGGCCTATCACGCGACAATTTATTGGAGTGCATGGAGCTGGCAGCCATGGTGGCAGAACGTGGTTCAGATTTGGCGGATGTCTTCACAAAGACTAGCCGTATGACGGAGCTACTCGAATCCTTCGCAGCCTGCAGCAAGGCTTTAGCCATTGCGACTGGGGACAAGAGATCGGCGGGGACAAGTAGCAAGAGACTTCGCGAGATGGGCTGGTCACGAGACCTTTGGTCTGTCAAGTCTGGGAATAGCGATGCCAGCGTGCGTGGGTCTTGATGGAGAACAGCGAACAACTTTGTCGTATGTATTTATTCGGTCAGTTTGGGTTTCATAAGGCATAACGGATTTAAGGTGTTGTACGGTATTTAGATTTAAGGGGGAGAACACATGAAGATGAAGATAGTGTGCTCCGTGCTGAAGAGAAGATACCCTCATACACGAGCATTCAAAATTGCGATAATGAAAGTAATCCCTTGCATTATGTTTTTTTCTCTTATGGCTACCCTCTTTTTTCTTCTTTATCATTAACTGTCAAACAATCCTTGGAGGTATATATTTGCTCACATAACTTGTGGTGTATGCGTTAAATTGTTTGCTATAGATTGGTCGCTTGCATAGAAGCTCCACGTTATCAATCTCAATATCCGGGGTAAAAAGCTGATGTCACTCTCTCCCCCCCACCAAAGTCACTCCAAACAGAGCTCGCCCCACCATTGACGACAGCTCATTCCACGCGATACCCTTCCAACTCGTAAGCCATCTCTCTCTCTCTCTTTCTCCCTCTCCTCCAATTCCAACCTCCACCCCCCCCCTCACAACCTGTCACCATGTCGAGCTTCACGCCGGACGCCCATGCGCCAACTCCACCCGTCCTACCCCCTAAACCGAGCAGCCAGGATGCCAGTCGCATAGGAACACCTGCAACGGCAGCCATCTCCCCCCCTCCTCCCCCTCTGCCCGAGGGAGTCGCGGGGCGGCGCCAGGTTCGCAGTCCCGGGATCACGGCCAGCACGGGGCCGACGCCGCCTCCGCTGCCGTCGTCGTCGATAGCGAAAGCTGCGCCGATGCCGGATCCGGGGGACCAGTGGCTTCCCCAGGCTCTGCAGGATAAGTCGTATGAAGTTTTACATCTTCCTCTTCCTCTTCTTTTTCATGTCTCCAATTTTTAACATTTCCCCTTTCCATCCCATCCCATCCCATCCGAAAGTAAGGGGTTGCTGACTTCCATGGTTTGCCATCTAGAAAACAAGACCTCGCCGACATCCTTGCCTCCCCATCCCTCCTCAACGCCATCACTCACGCCCCCGAATCCATCCATCCTTCCCTCCAAACCTCCCATCAGTCCCTTCAGACCGCCCTCGCCGAAAACATCGACCTCGCCGCCCAGCTCTCCGACCTCGAATCCCGCCTCGCCCACCAGCGCTCCGCCACCCAGTCGCAGCTCCTGTCCACCCACTCCCTCGAGCGCCAGTGGCGCCAGAAGCAGTCCGACATGGACCTCGCCCTTGCGCGCTTCTCTCCTGCGGCTCTGTACCAGCTGCTCGGCCAGAGCGTGCACGAACAGGCCCTCGTGTGCCAGGCCATGGAGGAGAGCTTCCTGGATGGAGGAGGGGGGAGGGTGGACGTGGATGGCGGAGCGCAGACGAGCGAGAGGGAGGCGGCGGAGTGGATTAGGAAGTATAGGGAGGCCAAGGTGCAGTACTATTTGCGTCAGGAGCGCAAGGAGAGATGGGATGAAGGGCGAGTGGGTGGATGGAGATAAATTGCAAGGCTCACGATTATAATAATGAAGAAGAAGGCGCATTTTATGATTTTTATTTATTCATTTATTCTCATGATGCTAGATATATAGAGGCACATTCGATATCGCAAGAGTTTAATATCTAATATCCCATCTATAATTATTCCATATGCTTTCACAGGTATACTAAGTAGCTCATATCAACATAAATGACACGCGCCGTCACCAATACAGCAAGTAAATTTGATAAACAAGTGTTTAAAAAAATCTATTCCCAGGGCTCAGAATATGCTTGATACAAAAATCGGGGAGGGCAGAGCGTTTCTAAAATAAAAGGGTGGCCGCATTCCAGTTGCTGGGCAGCAAAGACTTCCAATGGGTCTCGACAAGGGTATCATGATAGAAATAGGACAATGGGCCACACAATGCTAGAGTTATGTTATTCCTCGACATGGTTTTTTTCTTCTTCTTCCAAAATCAAAAATACCACCTAAAAAGGCCGGGCACCTAGGGCACTAAATGGGCTCTTTATCATATCTGGACTGCGAGGGCTCATGGGGAGGGCGAACAGGTCGTCCTCTTCCTGCGTCGTCTCCGGACGCGGGGGAACAGTTCCGCTATTAAGGGCAGCATCTAATGACATGGGAGCGGTCGGGGCTGGAAGGGTGGCGGCGATGGTATTACCGCGAGAGATTGCTGAAAATGAAGAGACAGCGATATCGCCTCTCAATGGCGATAGGGTGTTGTCAAGACCTGTAAAGGTGTTTGCTATGGACAGGTCAGGTTAATACGTGACAAACAGTTCGAACAAAGACAAAGACCTACCTGTTGGACTTGGAACCAAATCCAAGGGAGAAGTAGCCAAACGCAACCCTCTGAGCTTGTCACCCAGACGTCCGGGTATAGGTGACCGCGGCGTCATGGGCACTGGTGCTTGAGGGGCGCGTAGGAAGTTGTCGACAATCCACTGCTTCTCTGCCAGTGCCATCTCGAGTCCAACACTCTCAGCATTGGTCCTTAACTCTGCCTCCATCTCGCGATCCAATTCAACCAAGCGTTTCTTGGCCCATATTGTATGAAGAACTCCCCGGGGTCCGGATTCGGCCTCGAATCGCTCGGGAAATATGGCTGGGAGAGGCTTAAGGACTAGAGTCTGGTGGCCCGGACGGGAGACGGTCACGGTTCCAGGTACAGGCACATCGGACGGCAACATGAAGTAGACTCTGCGCCGAGTGCCATCCTCATCCGTGTCTCGAGCTGGGAGGGTTGTCGACTTCCCAGGCCATGAAACGCTCCACTCTGAAGTGTCGGCCGCCAAACCAGCGGAAACAGCCCGTGGTGAGATTGACGTAGCAGTCAAGGTAGCGAGTCCAGACTTGCGATCCGGGGAAGGGACATGATCCAGGTCATCAGCGGGGGTAGGCAGGGCGGCGGCGCCGGGATACCACTCAACCATCAGAACCTTGGTTCCATGATCGCTAAACTCAAATCTCGCCAGATGTGTAGCAGTGATAGCAGGGTCAGCGGCCACTACAGGCGTGGGGTTTGTGGCCGCATCGTTGGCGACGCTGGTGCTATGCGCAATCCCAAGGCCAGTTTCAGGGCTGTCGACCGCAGCGGCGACATTACTAACAGCAGCAGGAGGAAGAGGAGGAGGAGGAGCAGCAGGAGTAGCAGCAGAAGCAGGAGGAGTAGGAGAAGACCGAGGAGGCTCCGAAACTGGGTCCATGATGAAAAAGAAAGGCGCGATAAGATGTGCGGGATGGATGGACGGGCGGAAAGCCTGCTGGCCTCGCTTCACTTGCTTGCTCGCTTGCTTTGGTAAGGGTAAACGCCCGTCTATCCGGGGGCTCGGCAGTTCTCGGTGTACAAGTCGGAGGATCTTTTGGTTAGGGTCGCAATGAAGGGGACATGGTCATGAGCGTGAGCGTATTGCTTGTCTCCCAGTCCCAGTTGTGATTGAAGGTCTCGGTTTGGCTGATGGAAGAGAAACTTGGAATTGGATTGGATTGGATTGGATTGGATTGGATGAAGGGGGAGACGTGTTGGAACGTGCTAGCTAGAAGGAAGATGGTTTAGAGATGCCGCTATAGCATTGGCTCCGCAGCCATGATTGGAGCAGGAGGGGTCGTTTCGCTCAAGCCGCGCGGTCGGACGGGATAAGCCACGTTCATTTTCTCTCTCTCTTTCTCTCTTTCTCTCTGTCTTGGACTCTCTCTCACTCGGTCAGCCAAGGTCACTATTTCAGACAAGTAACAATCCTTTCCCCCCATCTTCTCTCAGTTACTGCTGGTTGGTTGGTTGGATTGGTTGGGTTGGATTGGTACAAAGGTTAGTAGAGTAGGTATCTAGGTAAGCAAAGTGAGGTATGGAAGGGAGAACAAAAACAGAACCAGTCTGGCTGTCTACCCACTCGCCCATCCACCAAATGGCATGTGGCAAGCAACACTCCATCGTACCAATGCAAGGTACCATGAACATCAAATCAAACCAGTCACGGTGGCTGTCCACTGTCCATAATTTGATAACTTACGATACCACTACTACTGCTACTGCTACCGTTACTGCTGCTGCTGCTGCTGCTGCTATACAAACACCATAGGTAGGTAGTATTCCATTATGCAATGTAGAATCAGATGTCCTGATCAGCTGGGAGAAGAAGACCCATGGCAAGCAAAGACTTGGATATCAGATCTGGTGAGTCGAACCTTTATGTTTCATACGTGTCCAATAGGCGCAAGCGTGATACCTTATACGAGGTATTGAATCCCCCCAAGTGCTATAATTGGACGTGATGCGCGGGGAAAGCCTTTTTCCAATGGAACTGCTGTACTTGGTGCTCCGTACATACAGGACAGGCAAGGCATGTGCCAGTAGATGAATCCGGAAGGTTTGTAAGACAAAAGCATATGTGTATGATCCTTGACTCCGTATGTACGGAGTACCTACCTCTGTTACATAACAGCTTGTAAAAAAAATGATGAGACTGGTTTTGGTATTGTAAAGAATAGACGAGCAATATGTTTCACCATGTTGTCGTTTGCTTCCCCCTCCTCCCTCCCCCATCGTTTTGGGCATGCGATAACAATGGTGGCACGAAATAATACCCTGAGTCCTAGATACCTATGGATTTTGACGCAACTTACATGCCTACTTTTGGTAGATGCATAGATACATATAATACAGTATAGAGAGTGCTCGCCTGGTCATGTGGTCACAGTTGCACCATTTGACCCGCAAATGGTGTTTCTGTCTGTTGATTCTGCTTCTTCTTCTTCTTCCTCTTCTTCTTCTGGCCGAGTTGAAGCCGAAGCATCTTTGACCGACACAACGATGCGAGTCTTGAACATACGAGTAATAGCAAAGGCTGTCTCTCAAAACATCTATTGTTGGTAGCAATGGGTAGGTAATTGTCCCACTGACAAAGAAAAGCGACCGTTTGGTTTTGGCGCCGCGATGGAGAAGCTGGGATCTGCTCCGTACTTTGGATCAATCAGATTGTGCCATAAGCATGCATGTCTGTGACGACATTATAAATTATAAACACTGGGTATCTAAATTGCAGGACAGGGTATTGTCTCTGCATTTGTCAGGACAGAAAAGAGAGGGGGGGGGGGGGGGGTTGCTCGCTGTTGTTAGTGATGAACATCAAGACTCATATGATGATGGCCTTGGACAGGTGAATTACCCCTCTTTGTTTCTTAATTCAGTAGGACTGAAGCAGCGGTGAAATGTCAACCGCCCGAGTACAATGATTATTGGCCGAGATGGCGATAACCTGCCCAGGTATAGGCAGATGAACAGATTCTGCACATAATACACACGATAAGAACAACAACAAGAAAGAGCATCCGTCCTAATACAATAGATCCATGCACATAAGACCCCCGATCCAATATACTTTGAACCGGGTTATCGAGCGTTGGATCATTGTCATGTCTTATCTAATGTGGCTTTGGTCAGGTTGGAAGTTTGAGGGAAGTTCATATAAAAACAGAGATTGATATCGAGACACAAGGGCGATAATGGGTGGTGAGATTCAGATACCATGTTACGCCACAGCGGATGATGCTGGTCTTGTCCGTCATGGGCAATTCTTTTCTCCGGTCACACGCGATATTTACACATGCATGTACAGGGAATCAAGAGGGGGGCGGACCAGGACATGGGATCAAATCAATGTGCAGATTGAAGAAAGAGAGAGAGAAAGAGAGAGAAGAGAAAAAAAAAAAAAAAAAAAAAAACTCTTTCTAAAAACGCCGAAATGCCCTATCTGCAGATGCAGGGTAACCAAAGAATGCTACGATATATCTGACTTGGCCGGAAAGACGCCGCAAATCCCGATCTAATTTGCGCACTAAAAGGCTCAATTCGCTTAACTCGCCTGCTGAATTTGGGTTTATTTATTTCTTTTTCCCCCCCTTCTCTTCTTCCATCTCGGCGGCATTGGTAGATTATATGCAAATTGGTTGAGGGTTCTTGAAGGGAGAAAGAGGGAGAAAAAAAAAAGGGGGGAGAGGGGGGAGGAGGGGAGGTTGAAAAGGGCGTCTTCTACACGAAGGATAGGCGCAGCTTGTTTGAATGGTGTAATTACCAGTATGAAAGGTGCATAATTACGGGTAAGACTGCAGAAACAATACACAGGGAGGGAGATGAGAGTCGTGAGAATCATCCAAGGGCAGCAGGGAAAAGCAAGGTCCCTTGCCCGAGACACTCCCCGGAATGTGGCTTTTTATCCCATCCCGCCCGGGCCTAATCATTGATGAACATGCTCTTCCTTGGTTACCAAGTTGCCTACTTACTACTTGTTGTACACTACACACATGCTGAGCCGTATGCAGCACCGGGTAATATTTCCGACAAGTTGTGTGTGGCATGCTAATACATAGATATACACACACATACACACACATACACACACATTAACCCCAAATGCATGCATAACTTGGATAACGCCAGCAGCTTCATTCATCTATCCATCTATTTATTCATCTGTCTATCCATACCTTATCTAGACCCATACATACATCATACATACAAGTCGGCAAGATGTCCCGGAGATGCATGTTTGTTGGTGATGTGCCTCCCGGATAAAGAAGCCGCCCGTATTGGCAAACCGATAGGCCCAATCAAGTGAGTGCCCCGTTCAAACTGTATGTACAAGTAGATACCCGTAGTGTCAGAGGCGCCCAAGCGCCCAAGGTAACAACCTTCATTCATCTATCCATTCATCTATTCATTCATCATCCATCCATCCATCCATCCATCCAGCCAGCCAACGTGTCTCTCCAATGGCTCTTCGTCGGGGAGGCTGCCCGGCTGCCCCCTCCCTCTCTCCCCCCACACGGTGCGCTTTCTTGATGTAGCTCTGACGGCAACGGGCAGGCATTAGAGAGACATGGAGGCTGTATGTGCGTGCTCTCGCCCCGTGCTCCTCCGTACTGTGTGTTTAGATGGGATGTGCAATTCCAGGGATACTTGTATGTATGATTTGGAAGCGTGTGTGATATGATGTGATGAGACAAACAAGATTCCAGCCCTCGGTGCAACTGCTACATATCTAGGCACCCAAATACTCCATCCATACTTTGTCGCCTGAGGGGGGTATTGATGCATGCTAACCCTACCCATTTGTTACCTACCATCAGATGTGCAACACCGTAACCAGAGACATTTACTGCTTGTTTGGACAGATATTCCTTGTAGATTGACTTCCTTGGATCTGTTATAGACAAGGTATCCTCGGGAGACCAAGCCTGAAATTGTGGTTTGCACACAGAACTGCCGAACCAAATAATTTTCCTGAGTGAGATCCTTGGTATTCCTTGGCTCACCCTCTCACCTATCTTATCATCATCTTCCCGCGTTTTCCTGCGTCGGCACTTCACCGGCAGAGATGCCAAATGCGTAGTTACGTTGTATCCTGATGCATGCACATTCCGAGGGCTGAATTGTTGTCATTCGTTGGAGTCGCTCCGATTCGATGCACGTCGGCATACGCGAGCCCCCCCTGACCTTGGGAAAAAAAAACATGGGGTGAAGGAGAAAAAAAAAACAATCCGATCCTGTTTATGAGTGATGGGTGATGAGAGAGGTGAGTGATGACGGGTCACCATCCACAGTCCACAGGGTCAAGGATGTAACATGCACCACTGCTTCTGCTTCCCTTGCCTTGTTAATTGCCTGTACGGAGTACTCGGTACTCAAACTGCGAGTAATTGGACGTTACATCTTCAAGTATGGATACAAACGCCCTTGCAGGGCATCATCCGCAAGCAAACCAACAAACCTCGCTTGAGACAGAGAATGGATACCCGCCTTCTTGACCTACCTGTAATACTTGTATGTACTCCGTACAAGTATGCAAACAGACTCCGGCCGGTAGCCTCGGACAATGACCGTCTGACCGAAACATGCCCGGTACAAGTCTGTAGAGATAGGCCTTGCGAGGTCTCATTTCGCCGGGCCCATGAAGGTTACACAAAAGGAAATATTCTCGGCACTTTTCTCTTCTTCTTTGCTCATGATCTATCTTCTATCGGTGACGATGATGTAAGCATACGGCCTCTACGGAGAAATAGACTAACACACAGACTTGGGATGAGCTGAGCGTACACATACAACATACTTGTACATACCAACCGGTGGATGTTGTATGATATGCATGTTTTACTAATAGTCCATGGCATGTTACGAAGGGGGATCTGCTTTGGCTGGAGCGAATACCGTTGCATTCTGCTGTACTCCAGACCTTTGGATCGACACTCGTCGAGACAACCAGTCGCTGGGATCAGAACGGCCGGAGTAGGGCCGCAGTGGCTTCCAACACTTATCTGCTCGCATCGTCACGCAACAAAAGATGCCTTGTTGGGCTCTCACTGTCGTCAGTTGAGCCCATTATGTGCGCACTCATCTTTGCGATTGATTGATTGCTCTTGGATAAATCCATCTCCATCAAGCAAGAACCGGTCAAGGGCGGGCCGCGGCAACACCATACCGAGCCAGCGGTGGCGCGAGCAGCATCATGATCCACGTTTTGGTCCTGGCGGCGTACATACGTAGGTTGGCACGGTCCTGGACCAGGCACTTCAACAAGGTTGTGTGCACACATTATCATTTGAGCGAACCAGCCAGCCAAACAAATCTCGATAACCACAGCCCCCAATCTCTCTCTCGGGATCCCACCTTGGGTAAATGCTCGTCCAGACAAGGGGACGCTATCCGTATCATGTTTGCTCGGCGAGCGGAGTAGGACCGGGAACAAGTGAGAGCCCACACCAGTATTCCAGGGGGCCGGGGTTCGATATCTCTTTTTCCTTTCTTTTTTGTCTGAGTGAAATGAAACAAAGAAGAAAGAAGCTGTCGATAATATGTATGAGTGATCCAAGTCGGACACACGAGACTTGACAAAGATAGGCGAAGAGCGCCGCGTGTTTCGAGAAGATCTATGGTTTTGCGGATCTTCCGAGGGTGTCGCCGTAATTGACGTAGGTAGACGTTATGAGACTTGTACAAGTATGCTTGTATGTATGGCGGTATGTCGGATATACCCCCCCATTCATTTGATCACGTACCGACTGACTTATGTTCTTCTCCACATCCGCCATGACGAAAGCAAAGTGCACACGTATCTGTCCATTATCTGTCCATTATCTGGACGGGTATGTAGGCATATACTTGTACATATATGGGGCAAGATGGATATGGATGCAAAGATAACTTATCTCTGCCATTTTCTGTGGGCCATGGTGGCTATTGAAGGAAATTCATGATAATTGATTGATAAAGTGGACAAATGCCCAAACCCGGGTGTTGGGTTAACAATGATGATGATGGTGGTGGTGATGGTGGATGATGCGGATTGCCCTTATTTTGGCTGACAGAAGCGCTCGGCTAAATCCAGAAAAAAAAAAAAAAAAAAAAACCAAAACCAAAAAAACCAAAACGGCGGGCGCAACAAGGCAAGGTACGAAGGGGGAGAATGTACATAACTTACCTACGTAAGTACATACGTACACGCTACACGCTACACGCTTTAGGTATGCACGTCCTGTAATCACCACTGTAATAATCGCTCGCGGGGAGATGCAACTGATCTGGCACTTTTTTCATTGGCTGGGCTCTATCGTATCAGCCATGTTTTTGCGCCGCAGCCTTAAAGATGTATGTATGTACATACATGATAGAGTACCACATACCACTTGTGCTGTAGTACTAGGTACCTTGGTACTTGCAGTACTAGTGGTAAATGGGGGGATCCGCCATCGTGTGAATATGTGCGCGGTGCTACTGTACGGCCCGACTCTGAGTGGTTCTGGGAGGGCGTCCCCGCCAGGCATGGCTCTATTGCTAGGCTGCTGCCAGTGCATTGAGAGCGCTGGCAGGTATTCTTTTTTGGGGAACTCCGTAACAAATGAGGCCGAGTCAAGCGAGACTGACCAAGAGCTTAGCGCGCCGTGCGTAACACTGTACTGGGCCTGTGTTGGACCCCCAATCTTTTGGGTTGGGAGGAGCCCTTGAAGCCCTTTGAAGGAGAGGAGGAGGGGGAGAGGAGACTTTTCGGTTGTCTTTGGAGCCTTTTGGAGCCATTTGGAGCCCTTTCAGAGCCCTTGGGAAGCACCTTTTTGCTGTCGCTCCACTATTACGCCGGCGAAACGGCCGCCTTGACGAACCAGCTTTCGCGACTCCGCCCTCCCACGCTTCCCGTCCATTCCCTCGTCCATTGTGATAGTGCATACTACATACACACACACACACCCCCCGGACCAGTCGTCAATCCCAGCAACCACCCCGGTCCTCAGTCCCCCAGAACCCAAAGGCAGGGCCCTTGTCTTGTCTTGTCTCTCTATCTGTGGAGTTCTTTCTGTGGTGTGTGTGTGAGTGTGTGTGTGTACCAGCCTGACTGGGGCGTCCTCTCTCCTCTCCAAGCAACTGCAACTTGTACTGGTTTACTCCCCAGGCGTCCCAAAATTCAACCACCCTTTTCCCTCAACTCGGCTTGCGATTATCCAGTCTTCTCTTTGTCATTCTTCTAGCTCGGCTGGACGTCTTTTCTCTCATCCTCCCAACATCATTGCCCAGTCCGTCAAGCCCTGCATCGCGTCGTACAATTCGCCTTACCTCGCCACACCACTTCAACCACTATCGCGCGCATCGAATCAGAATCATCAGGAACAAATCCGACCAACCCATCACTGTGCTCTCTCGACGAAAGAAAGGCCTTTTATCCGGCACCAACTCTGCGAGCCCACTGCCCCCTCTCGACCCGAAAACCCCCCCATTATTGGGCGGCGTCGCCATATCATCTCCCCGCCATGTCGAGCTTTTTGCTCTCTACCTTCACCCAGTAATAGAGACGTTTTCTTTACCCCGAGTTGGCCGGCGGGGCCGCTCGTCTTGATAGACTCGATACATCGTCGCTCGTTCAGTTTCATATTTATTCTTCACAATGGCTGATCATCGCCGTGTCGCCGCCATGGACCCCCCTCACATCACCGAGTTCGCCTCGGAGCGCTACTTCCAGAAGCTTCAGCAACTCAATTCCAATCAACAACAACATGGAGAGCCGTCGGAATCCGGTTCGCCGTTGACCACCACAATTTCCGGGTCAAGATTTATCCTCCCACTCCGGGAATCGAAGTCAACAGAAGTCGACACCATTAAACCCGCCGACCCTAAGCGTGATAAGAGTCGCTTCTTCAATATCCGACACAAAGTATCTCTCCGACACTCCAAGCCAGAATCAGGATCCCAAGCTGCTTCGCGGACAAAATCTTCGGCTGAAGCAACTCGGAAAAAGTACAAATTCTCTGGAGCCAGTCTTGCAGGGGGGATAAATGCTGACCTTCTAAATAGTGTTCCTCTTGACCAGCTTTTCCTATCACTCCCCAACGAGCTGCAGATACAAATCGTCTCCTTGCTTCCATTGACCGATGTCCTGAATCTTCGACTCACCTCAAAATCGTGGCATGCGCTTATTACTCTTAACGAAGGGCCCATTGTGCGGCATCATCTCGACCACCACATCCCCGCCTACGCTCTGCGGCTCTATCCGATTAGAGATTCTACCGAAATGACCTTCCACTTCCTATGCAGTCTCTGGCATCGTCTTCATGTCGCGTCCAAACTTGCTTTTCTGATGTGCGAGTGGATAACCAAGGACATCTTCCTGCGACAAACAGAAGCCCAGCGGGTAGCCTTTGCGCCACAGCACGAGCGAATGCGCCGCCGACTAATTCCGCTACTCTTTGTGGTTTTCCACTTTTTCGAAACATACCGGAAACTGCACCTGCAACACATGACCGAACGTGGTGGAAATGGGTTATCGAAAGAGCCATACACTGTGAACCCGATTGAGGCCAAGATTATGAACATGTACGACAACCAGACACTGCTGAGAGTACACGAGGTTTTCCCTCTTGTTATCTCCTCGTTTTGCCGTCGCTTGCGACCTCCTACCTACGTCGGCCGAGTTGAACGCTCACTTCGTGGTTATATGAGAGAACGACCACCTGATGATGTTCACGTCGCTATTCTATGTCTTGGTGGTCTCCGTCAAGTTGAAAGATTGTGGGAGATTAGGGGTTACAACAATCGACGGACGGCTGTCGACACATGGTTTTGTTCTCTTACCAAAGAACCTGTGACGGACAATCAGTCCAAGGGGCGGCTAGGATTGAAGGGATTCGGGCGGAAGAAGTCAACGAGTGGTGACCGGCCTCGCCGAATTTCGACAAGTGAAGGCCGGAGAAGCCCATGGGGTTCAATGGATGCAACAAATGCAAACGGATGGGACCCTTACAATGTCTTCAACACCAGTTTAGCTGCGGACGCACCGATGGCCCCACTTGAGCGGGAGCAGACTCAGAGTCTATTGGGAGATCTACCAGTTTTACAACACATCTGGTTAGTAACCGCCGAGGCTATGATTCTTGATCGTGGAATTGTCCAGAGGCCACAGGATATCAAGCGAAACCAGCAGGTCATGCTTGATCTCATCCGCGAGGATGGTATCAATGAGGAAGATGAGTGGTGGTATGGACGAAATATCCCTGACTCAGTCCGGCCACCAGCGGGCGCCGTTTATGATGACGCCGACTAAGGCGTCATAAACATATATATATATATATGAAGACATATCTTTTCGGCAAGGCCTATTGGCCTCCTTTAGTTTCCTGCTTTTGTGCGGGTTCACGGTCCATCAACCAACTATTTTCTTTTATATGTGTCCGGCTTGGCACACGAAGCATTTGCGAGGCGTTATTTTTTTGGATGGAAAGGGCCCAGAACGGGTTATTGGTTATTAGGGAAACTACTTGGTTTAATCTCTCTTGGGGGTTTCTTGTACTTTGGGGTCTGCATAGGCGCAGCTCGGCCGCATAGAAACTTGCGCATCCTGTCTGTTGAAAAACTTTTTCTTGTAGTTCTCCTTTGTCTCGGGTCAGATATCTGGATCCCTTTCAGCACAGTCAAAAAAGAGACTTGATTTCATAACGCTATACCTAGGTGTATATACACAAGACCACTGCTTGAACATCTTTTGCTCCCACTTTCTGCCCCATCTTTGTGATGTTGTAACGCCAGTGTGTCCCCCTATGCACGCATTTGTTTCTTCGTCCCAACGTTGTCCCAACCAGCTGATTGGGAAAATTTTTTGTATCGCCTATTGCAAGCAATAAAAGATGAATGGTCATAATCATTAACAAACAAGCACCCTTATACCTAGTTCCCGTAAACCAAGACAAACACCTAGATCTGCTTGGAAAGCGTAAAGAAAGGAAGAAAAAAAAATGATATGACAATATAGAAGTACACCACCCATGATCAGAAACGCATAACACCGAACTCATGATGTACATCAAAGATATAACAGGGAACCTAATGCTCAGCGCCGGGTCATGGCCTGGTAAAGTCGTTCGCGCATATTTGGTTCAGCCAGGGCTGCTTCAAGACTGGAATCACCAAAAGCAGCGGCAGCTTCCTGAACATCACGGTCAAGACTATAATCCATTTCCAAGTAATTCTGATCCCCAAACCCCTGGAATTGAGTCAGACTCGACGTAGGTGCTGATGACGAAGGAGCCTGTTGGCTAGTGAAACCGGTAGACTGACGACCTGCGCTTTGACCTTGCTGATTCCTGGCGCCTTGTACTATATTTACAACATTGCTATCGTTCGAGCTTTGCCTCGCCATACCCGGTGAGAATTGGGTGGCGGGCTGAGCACTCCCGCTTCGGCCAAAGCCGCTGCTAGTGTTAGTAATCTGTCCCATTGGACTCGGAACCTGTCTATGCTGCGCATAATAGCCTTGTGATAAACTTGTTGGTGTCGCGCTATATAAGGGTGCCTGTCTGGAGCCTGCCGGTGGCATTTGCCCCTGTTGCTGAGGTCGTGGCCGCATGATAGATGCTTGTTGCTGCGGTTTGTGAGCAGTGAAGTGATGGTTCTGGGTCTGTTGGTTTTGAGAGGTTTGTTGTGATGGATGTTGAACATGCTGATTTGAAACCTTTCTGGTTCCTGGAATCTGAGTATCAAAGGCTCCGGGGGCTAGAGATTGCGGCATGTGGAAACTACTACTCATGACCGGAGATGCACCTATGCTCACTCGAGGAGAATTCAAATCAACACTGCCGAAGCCGTTGGATACCCGACGGCGCTTGCCGTTCATAGTTTGCTCAGATAATGGGTTCTGAGCAATCAGACTATCTTGCTGTTGGTGTATCCTTGGTGACGCGTCCGGCTTGCCGAGCAATAACTCCAGATCACCACCCTGCGCAGGCTCACCAACTTTCCTTTTCCGTACGGCTTGATCGTCCGCGTTCATTTGTTGTGGTCGGGTTTCTGGTAGTTGCAGCCGGGTTTCTGGCAGTCGCAATCCGGTACCTGTCCAACTTGTTGTAGAAGGAAAACTCGAATCATCAAGTGTATTAAGTGAATGATGCTGTGAACCCACGGATGCGGGTTGCTCCGGCATATCCTTTCGTATTATCGTTCTAAGTGGGGATTGCTGCTGCTCCGACCCTCCGTGTAGTCCATTTTCAGAGGGAGCCAGATTGATGTATTCGTGGTTTAGTTTTTGTAATAACGGAGACTGCGATGACAGGTTGGCGGCGCTGCCCGGTGCGGGTAGCGACAGACGGCCTGTGTCTGGTGCTCCCTGGGTATTTTCAGTGTTATTCTTTGGTCGATTTTTGGAACCTTTGGGGCGACCTCGCCTCCTTCCTGTACCAGGCGTGCTCATCATACTGGATTCGGGGTTTAGCTGCGAGGATGGTTCGAGATGAGCCAGCGAGTCTATTGCCATGAAATCTGGTAGGTGATCTGGGCTGCTAGGTATATGCGGATTTGTGCTTCGGGTTTGTCCTGTTTGGATACGGTTAGAAGCGTTAATCGTGTCATCTGGTTCAGAGTTTCTCATGCCTTTGTCCTTCCGTGTTTTTGTGCTTTTGCTCCCCTTAGGTCTTCCACGAGGTCTCTTAAAGGAGCCAGTGGGAGTAGCGGTAACGTCTGCATTGGCCGAGGAGGATGGAGCAGGAGGGGGAAGAAGAGGCGGAAGAGGAGGAGGCGGAAGAGGAGCTGTGGATGGTGGCGCCGAAGCTGATGTTGGCGCAAGAGTAACGGCAGCAGGTGTAGCAGGAGATGGTTGAAGATGTGTAGATGAGTGAGGTGTTATTGCCGCAGGACTGTCCTCAACTGGAGGGAATATCTCAGCAACCCAGCCAATGAAGAGCGAGCCTTGACCGTTATTCTTTGCGCTTTCCGGGAAGAGGCTATCGTTTGGAGGCGGTGCCCCTGGTATTCCGCCAAAATATGCCAGCGCTTTGCAAAGTTGGTCAACAACCACTACGGGGTGTAAACTGCGCAGCAGTGTGAGAAGTCGAGCCTGTTCCATTTTAATCTCGTGTGGTGCAAGCCCGAATTGAACCGTGGCAGCAGCAGAAGCAGGTGTATCTGAAGGATTCGAAAGACCATTCCGGGGGGTCATCGGCGCTGGGGGACCGGAAGAGGCAGCAAGAGTGGTTGCTAAGGAGGTAGTGGTGGCGGGAAGAGAAAGAGAGAGGTCCTGTTCCGAAGTAGGATTCCAGGCAAGTTTGCTCCGCTTAATTGACTGGTAGCCGCGCATGTTGGCCAGCCTTGCCGCCGCCTCCGTTTCCTCACTCGTCCGTTTCGCAGCAGCATTCCTCACAGCCGCCTGGGAGCTGCTTATTTCGATGTGCATGACGCCAAAGTTCCCATTCTTATTGTCTGCCATGCCTTTGAGTTTGCTGGGTACAGGATTCTTTACGCGGCCATCGTTGGTGTGGTTAGTTCCCCCTTCATTGGTGTCGGCTGGGCCCAGGAGTGTTAGTATGAGCAGCTCATTAAAGCATCAAAGCTTCTGCGCCATGACAACATACCGCGACCTGGGAAGTGAGCTGGTGTGGAAGAATTTTGGCCAACTGCCGATGCTGTGTCGGGCGCGCCATCGGGTCTCGTTTGTTCTGGTCTCTCATCAGAAGGCGGAGAGGCACTGATCGCAGCGGTCGCAGCAGCTGCCGGGTGCAAGTCAGAGACGACACATACGACACTGAGCATAGGATATGGGTTTTGGGGGACGAACCAGGTGCCGAGGCCATTGCGTTGGGAGGGGTCCCGATATGATGCGCCTGCAGGCCACTTCATGCCCACGCGCGCAGGCGTGTTGGCGCTGATTGGCAGTTTATGAGGAAAATTGAAGGATGGCTCAGTATCCCAGAGTTCCTTATTGGTGACGTTTCACATGGTCCAAGCAAGGGGAGAGTGCCAATTGTCGTGCTGTGGTAGGTGCTTGAATTATCGCGTCGCAGGTTATGTGTTGTCCATGGCCTGACTGAGTTGTTTGGCGGCGCATATGATTTACGAATTCTTAGTACTACTAGTAGTACTGCTAGGCTAGGTAGGTACGAACCTGTGGTTTGCCTAGTAGGTGATTTGGGTGGTTTGGGTTGTTTAAGTAGGTACCTTGCCAAAGTATCAAGTACCTTTATTCTGCGTTGGTTCTATAAAGAAGAGCACGTACCTGCTGTCTCTTATGAACCTACCAAGGTAGTACTAGCGTCATTTACAAATTTTCGTTAGCTTTGTCGAAAGAATGATGACAATAGGGCTCTGATACCTCCTAGTCGAATTAACCCTTTAGCGGATTACATTTCCGCAATGCGATAGATATTCCCGTATCGAACCGCCGTACAGCGCCTTGCTCGGGAAGCTGCCCCACTGCTGAGGACACTAGGTAGCTGAGTGGAGGACAGTGGCTCGTCAAGAGCTGGCTGCTGGAGAGCTCAGTGCTACTTGTCGATAGCCAATTTAGTACCTCTCGTCCAACAACACCAAAAGCATCCCGAGAGCGCAGTGTCAACATCCGGTCGGTGCTGTCGCAGGATTCCATCATCTTACTTCCGAGTAGCTTTATCAGATCGCCTGCAGGTCGAGGTACCTGAAGCTCCTCTCCGCCTTCCTTTCCGCGTCATCGCCTCCCCCTCCACCAGCCTCCTCCGCCTTGCATCACGACATCACCATGTCGACCAGATATGCGCTGGTATCACTTCCCCTCGGAGCCTTTGACTCCAGTGACAGGGAAGATGCCCTTGCCGCTATAAGCGCAACTGTCTCGGATAATGGCACCGTTCTTCCATTTCAAATCCCCGACTTCAAGATTGGCACTCTGGATCTCCTCGTACAGCAAGCCGATGATCTGGCGAAGCTCGAGGCCGCCTGCCAGACGGTTGTGGCCAAGGTTGCTGATTCGCTGCGCACTGTTCTCAACAATGACGAAGACCGGATGGCCTCATATAAAATGGTCAATGATAGTCAGTTTTGGGCTGTTCACCAGGACATGATGCATTTGATAGGAACTGACTGCCCATGGCAGAGCCGACCGATCACTATCTGCGCAACTTTAGCTGGAACAAGATGCGATACCGAGCCGACAAGCCTCTAAGCGAACTGATAAACACTCTTCAAAAGGTGCGCTTACATTCGATTCTGGAAATGCCAGTTGGCTGGATGCTGATTCATGTTCGCCGTTGATAGGAGCTCAATACCGTCGACAATGATGTCAAAACCAAGTTCAATCAGTATAACTCAGTCAAGACCAATCTTGCATCCCTGCAGCGCCGTCAGACGTAAGTAACTATGCTCCTGGATATCAGCAGCTGATTGACCGGATCCTGTCTCTAGCGGTAATCTCGCAACCAAGTCGCTCACTCCGATTGTCGATCCATCTCTCCTCCTCCAAGACTCGGAGTACCTTGAGACGCACTTGATCGCCGTGCCGACGAATGCGAAGAAAGACTTTATCAAGAGCTATGAAACGCTATCCCCGATGGTGGTTCCCAGGTCCTCGATCGAGATCGACCACGACGACGAATTTACACTCTTTGCCGTTGTGACCTTTAAGAAGCATAGTGCCGAGTTTGTTCACAAGTGTCGAGAGCAAAAGTGGACGCCCCGTCAGTACAAGCATGTCGAGGGTGGCAAAGAGGAGGAACAACGTGAGCTGGACCGTGTGACCAACGAGGAGCGTAAGGTCTGCGGCGAGGCTCTGCGAATGGGAAGGACCGGCTGGAGCGAGAGCGTCATGATCTGGATTCATGTCTTAGCCCTGCGGGTTTTCGTCGAGGCAGTCCTGCGTTATGGTTTGCCAATTGACTATGCGACAGCTTTAGTTAAGGTATGTGATTCTCTTTGTCCGGCATAGTATCACGTGTGAAGCAGAAGAGCTTCTCATAAAAAGACGGTAGTAACTAACTGTGACCTGATAGACAACATCCAAATTGGTGCCCAAGGCCAAAGCAGCCCTTGACTCGAAATACTCATACCTGGGAGGCAATGCATTTGGCAGAGACAAGCAGGGTAGAGTCACCAAGGACGATGCCAATTTCAGCTCCGAAATTGCTGCCGCCGGTTTAGGGGGAGGGGAAGGACATGAATACACAGCCTACGTTTATTACGAAGCAGAATTCCCCTGAAGCGTTGCTGGCAATCACCCGCATGCATTGACGTCTGTAATCTATATACTTTACAAAATTACTCGACCAAGACAGATCTTGAGACGGGAATCAATACCATTACATAAATGCACTTTATATAAACGCTATCCTCCCATGCTTGATCTGCTTTTAGTTAGCCCTGACGTAGCCCTTCTCAGCGAGCCAGGCCATGATTTGCGCGACACACTCCTCTACTGTGTTTTCGTGTGTCTTGATGGTGATTTCTGCGTTGAGAGGCTCCTCATAAGGCGCGGAAATGCCAGTAAACTCCTTGATCTCGCCAGCACGAGCCTTCTTGTAAAGGCCCTTGGGATCTCGCTGCTCAGCGACCTCGAGTGGTACATCGACATAGACCTCCACAAAGGGGATGGGCTCATCGTCTCCCTGGTTAGTCTGAGCGTGGAGCTCACGGGCGAGATCACGGTCTGCGCGGTAAGGGGAGATGAAGGAGGTGATGGCAATGGTGGAGGAGTCGGCAAAGAGCTTGGCCACCTGATGTGCGTGTTAATTAGAGTTGCTATCCCGCTTGTCTGTCTGCCTGCTATTTATTTACCTCGGAAATGCGGCGAATGTTCTCGTTGCGGTCCTTTTCAGAGAAACCAAGGTCCTTGTTCAGACCGAAACGGACGTTGTCGCCATCGAGTCTGTATGCCGCGATGCCGAGGTGAAGGAGATGCTGCTCGAGGGCCGTCGCCACGGTGGACTTGCCAGAGGCGGACAGGCCGGTGAGCCAGAGGGTGAGGCCGCGCTGGCCGCGCAATTGGTTTCGCTCACGGCGAGAGAGAGAAGGATGCCATGTGATGTTGCTGGGGGGGGGGGGAGAATCAGTCCTTTGTTCTTCACATGATGGCGGGGTATGAGCGATTCAATGGTGGGGGAGGGGTGGTGTGCGTGGTAGATTGAAACTGTACATACGTAGCCATTGTATATTCTGATGGTGTCTTGGTAGTCTCTTCTGTATTTCAAGTTCTCAACATATGTTGAGGGAATGTAATGGTCAGATTTAACCCGAGTTTAGTGAGTGATATAATACAAATTAAGATGCTGGAAGACGGGAGGATGTAGAGAACCAAAGATGTATACCTATGCATGTATCTGGTAAATCCCCAGGCCTTGTCCTTTCATTTATTCAAATCTTCTCTCTTGGCATCTTCACCATCTGACCCCGTTCATAACATCTTCTCATCATCTCTCTACCCACATTATGCCACATGTAGTTTACTCTCACTCAGTAGGGCCAATTGGCTAATATGAGTGATCGATGGCGACAGCCCGAAGCCACCGACGGTCCGCCGCACCGCCATCAGCCATCAGCCACTCAACCATCATCATGGAGGCAACCATTTTCATTTATTTCGTCATGTCCATTATATATACATGTCTATATCGCCCTTACTCTATACCGGGTTCAGAGTGCCTCTTGTCTAGAAATTTCATCAACATCAAGCAGGACAGCCTCCATCATCTATTACCATAAACCAAAGTCCAAATCTATTTACTCGAGGGTTCGAGGGAGCAGCTAGATGTTCAATCGACATGTCAGTTCGCCGCACTCATCACATAAATCTTTTTTTTTTTTTTTACAGGGCAAGACTCACTGCAGCCCATTTGGGCGAAATAAACAACGCCTTCGCCTCGGCTAGAATCACTGGCTTCTCTCCAGCAGCAGGCAGCGTCTCAATGTGACCCTCAACCCATGCCTTTCGGCCCTCCACCCTGGTCGTCTTGGCTCGCATCACGAAAAAGTTGTCCGCCTGCGCAGGCTTGCGATAATCAACCTCCAGACGGGCCGTCACAGCGACGTTATGCGGCACCGCACCAAAGCAGCACTTGGCCAGACCCTCATCCAACATTGTGGCCAAAAACCCGCCATGAACCTTGCCAGGATAACCACATACCGCCTCACCTGCGTATCCTACAGAGACAAGAGACTTGCCCCCATCCTCAACCCAGATGTATGGCGGGACTACCAACTTGCCCTCACCCCGCAGAGACCCTGCCGTAAGACTCTGTCTTTGGATCTCGGCCGGCATCTTTAAGTGTGGGCGTGACTCTTTGAATTCTGGTTTCGATCGTAGTTCCTTGACCATCGGAAGGTTATTAATGGTCTCTTCGATCCGTCGTGTTTTATCATCAGTCGGAACGAATTGCCGAAGTGTCTCTGCGTCCGAGATGCCATTCAGGCGCTTGCCCATCATGTTGTACCATGTTGCCGCTGCGCCAATGCCACCGAATGTGAGGCCGTATACAACAAGGCCGATGCCTCGTCCAATTCCACTCCGTGAGCCTAAATCGCAACATCACCACAATCGTTAGCTGCGCTGCCCATGATATCTGCCCTATCCTCTTTCGTAGCTAATCAGATTCTTTAAAACGTACCCTGAACGGCTTCGGCGTAGCATCTTCGCTGGCCAGCATTGAGTGACGAGCGCTGTGCCTGTCCCCAGGCCATCTGGCCCATTCGTCGCCCACTGCGACCAATTTGCTGGCTAAACATGTTGAACGATGCCTTCCAAACGCCTAATATTCCTAACGAAAATAAAATGAAGAATAGAAGAAAAAGATAAAAAAAAAAAAACAAGACAAACTGAGGTATGGCGTCTTTCACAAGAGTGACAGGTGTATTGAGGCGCTTTTAAAGTGGCATACAATTATTACACCGAGGTAAGGTCGGATGGTCTCCGGCGCTAGTTTTTGCCAATTCTGGATGTCAGCGACGTCCGAATTCGGCATCCAACCATGAGATTTGTAAAGTGCATTTCAGGGGAGTAGATTATCAGTAATAAGCAAAATCTCGCGCACATTGCGCATTTATCAATGTTGTAGATGCATTACTTGTAAAACGTTTTGATTCTCTCTTTTAGGTGTATTCATATTCACACTGCCACGTATTTTACATGTCCTCTTCTCCCGCCAGAAGCTCTGCGTAGTCATCCACAGACGCAAATGTGGGCAAGCCCTTGAGCATCTTTCTCCTAGCTTTTCGCTTGTCATCTCCCTTGCCCTTCTCCTCTTCGCTGTCACTGTCCATATCAAGAGCCACCAAACCGTCTGAGCCCATCTCATCATCATCATCCTCACCGTCTTCAGCCAAAGCGCCACTCTCATCTTCATCATCGTCCTCGTCATCGTCCAAATCGCTGTCAAGGTCCAATGCGGGTGACTCCTCGCCTTCGTCATCTGAAGCCATATCCAGCTCATCCAAATCGTCAAAGCCATCATCAGAGCCGTCTCCATCAACATCAGGCTGCGTAGCCACCAGGGCCTTCCAGATCTCATCTTCTTGGGCATCCTCTTCATCATCATCGTCACCAGTGACAGGCGCACTCTTGGTGGGCTCCTTGGTCTCCTTGGACACATGCTGGAAGTACTCGTGGAAGAAGACGTCCTCAGCGGCGACATCTTCAACCTTCTTCTTCCAAAATGCAGCGGAGTTGACCTTGGTAGTAGACGACCTAGCGCCTCCAGTACCCAGCCAAATGTCTCCAAGGTCCTTCGTAGCTCTGAGGGGCTGCATGATGGAAACACCACGAGCAGAGTCTGTGGCCTTTGCATTTCGGTATACAAACTTATCCAAAAATCGAATGAGACTGTGGCTTTCTAGGTCTGGTTTGGCCAGTTTCTGGTTTCTATCCAACAATGCAGACGCAAATTTACTGACAGACGGATGGAAGTGGTTTTGGGCGGGAACCTGTGCGAAATTAGTAACTGATGACGAATCTGGTGAAGAGGAGGATACATACAACTTCCCACAAGCAACTTCTATGCGCATTACTGAATTCGGGGTGACGTTTTCGCCCATCATAGGTTGGGCGCCCTTCTAGCTCGTCACCATCAAATTCTGTTTCCTCGGGCACCTCGACCAATGTTGACAGGTCAGGGAAAGTCTGCCTTAGATGCGACACGACGTAGAGAAGACCACAGACAAAGGGGGGCTGGTGTAGCCCTGCCACCTGCAACATTCTTTTTGCGAATGCTTTTACCCGTCGTACATCAACATCGTTCTTCAAGGCCCGAAGAAGCAGATTAAGATAAAGCGCTTGTTTTGAGGATGAAATCAAACGGGGATCCAGTAGCGACTCATATAATGTCCTGTAGAATCGGTCGCTGGCGAGATTTCTCGCCGTAGAGAGATGCTGTATCAAAAGTAGGGCCTGGATACCTGTATTGAAGTTGGCTGAATGTGCAATCTTGAAAAGGGTATCAAGATGCTGCTCCAGGCTATAATAAGGTCAGCAAGATTTATGTAACAGAAGAAGTCGAATAAGCTTACATTGCATCATTGGTACCAACGAAGGGTGCCGCACGATTCACGCCTGTCAAGAGGGCCGAGACAAGTTTGTCTGCAGCTTCAGTTTCAGGCACAGTGGGTGCTGGCGCTGCAGGTCTGCTCTGCCCCCTATTAGGCCTTTTGCTTGATTTCTTGCCCTTGTTTTGCTCTTCGTCAAGATCCATGCTTGTCTGTACACCAAGTTTGCCTGTCTTCAACATAGTAACAAAAAGATCAAAATAAATCCGGAGAAGTGACTCAGCAACGGATGGCTCCTTGCTAGTGAGGATGGTTTGATTCAGCGTATTAATAGCATAATACTTTGCTCGATGATCTTGAGAATGTCGAAGCAAAATTTCTTGCTCTACCGTGCGGACGATGATAGGTTTCATTCCAGGATGCGAGGTTTGTAATTGCAGTAGTAAGTATGAGGCACGAGATGAAATCTTACGATCTCTATCACCCAGTTTGTTCACCAGGAGCGTTAACAAGTTCGATTCTTGTTCTGGTTTATCCTTTAGCAATGCATAGACGAAATCGATTGCCCGCATTCTTGAGTACTCAATCTCATCTGAGCACCAAACTTCCAACAACTGGATGATCTTGAAGTAAGTTTCCTTCAGCCAATCTTCGTACACCCACGAGATCAGATGCGCCTCGGTAAGTTTACCAGGAAGATTTTGGCCCGGAGCCCAGACTTTAACAGAATGTTTCTGAAGAGTGCCGAGCAAACCGGGTTGCGTTTGGAAGGTCCGTAGTCGTCGATCGGAGGGTAATAGTGTACCAGGTCCCAGCATATCTACCAATGCGCCAATGGCACCGATAGCTTGCGCTCGACTCTTCTTGGACGCCAGATTCATTAAAGAGTCAAAAGCGCGGATGTTGTGGGCCGGCGACTCTTGACAAGCCAGGGTGAGAGCAGATACTTTATCTGTGAGGGTACCGGAAGTCATAATAGTGGAGAGAAACTTGTGAGAAGTAGAAGCGAAAACAGTCTTTCTATATTTCTCAGCATCTGCATCCATCAAGGTCTTTGCGTGCTCTTTGAGAGGCAGTATAGCTCCCATAAAAGGGCCGAGGTCGTCAGTTATAGGATTAGGCAGCTTGGTCAGTTTGACAGCATGCCAATCTGCACGTGGCTCGAAGATCTGGCTGCTGCGTTAGTTGTCAGAGACGCCATCAACCCGAGTTTGAAACTTACTAAGCCCTCCACCTTGCGAATAGTGCTATCCTTCAACCCATCGTCGTCGTCGTCGTCATCGTTCTGATCCTCCTCATCACTGACATCTTCCCCTGCTCCCTCCTCCTCTTGATTATCTTCCTCCTCATCACTGGCTTCAATAGGCTTCAGTTCGGCAAAACCTAGTTCCTTTGAAAGCGCCAGCAATTCATCCTTTAGACGCTTGTCGACTGGCTGTTTGGAATCCTCAGCATAGGCTTCATCAGACGACTCCACATCATTGATGAGATCGAAGTCCTCTTCATTCCCCCCAAGAGCCATAATCTCGGCTAACAAAGCCTCATGATCCTGGGCGCTAGCATTCTTGGGTGATTTATCGTCAGAGCTGCGTTGCTTTTTCTGTTTCTGCTTCCCTGAGCTGTCGGTTGGTGGATTTTTTCTCTTGTGATCATTGCTGCTTAACTTTTCGTCGAGTTTAGAGGTAAGTGAGGCGAGCGCATTCTCATTGAAGTTCGGTCCACCGCGAGGGCCTCGGGGACCTTTGCTCTTCTTAAATGGCTTGGACATTTTGTCAATGCCTGGATATGGATGGTTAAAATGAGAGCATGAGTTCTTGAGATGAAGAGCTGCAACTTTTTTGAAATTTCTTATCTTATCAGTACGTACCAACAGCGCGTATAGCGGCTAATCTACTATTATCTATGCTTGCATAACCGCGCTTGACAAACCTTACCAGGTCCATCTCACTGATTAGATTGGCGAGATCAATGACCGGCGCGCAAAGCAATGATTGGCAACTCTAGGTTATTTTATTCCATAATGAAGTGATGAATTGGTTTTAATCTTGCCGTCACTGCCTAGTTATTGTTTATTTTTGTATTATTATTTTTTCAACTCCAATGGCGTACGGCAGATTTACTCTGCTAAGGACCAGCTGCACCTTGAACCAAGTCAGAGCATTTTCACTGTCCAGTTTGAACCACGCTGCTCAAACCCGGTCAACATTATCAAAAATATGGGTACCAACAGGTGGTGTCTCGGCAACGGATGGAGAGTGTATGGAATTATATATTCATATGCTTGAAAATGAGAGTTGAGCTGATTCTGGAATAGCCGGTCATGGTAAACTCATCCGAGCTGGATTCCTTCGACAGGTGAGGGGATCCCACATCCAACTTTGACGGTGAAACGGTGGAATTGATGGCCCTGGACAGTCACAATCCGGTGTATTTCAACTCTTACCACTAGGAGTGCGTGTTCAAGACAAGATATCTAATCTTCTCGACAAACACATGCAAGCTTTGGGTTAGCAGGCATTCCACTGATGTGTCTCATGCATGCTTGTTTGCTCACAACCATAGGTGCATCTCGTCTTTCACTCTCATCTCTCACAACTGAGGAGCTATGGCGAAAGAGCGGCCGCCTGGAGCGAGTCTCTTCAGAGGTATTGCATATTCAACATTCCCTAGAATCGGGCTTACACACTGCAGCTCTTTCGATTCAATGACCGCAAGCAAATGCCCCTTATGCTGTCCCCTACTCATGAAGAAGAAATCACTTCCCTCGTTGTAAGCACCTTGAAGTCTTACAAGGATCTGCCTTTAAGGCTGTATCAAATTAGTACGAAACTTTAGCATTCTTGATATGTATGTACAGTCATTGACATGAGTTTCACAGCACGAAAATACCGAGATGAAATCCGCCCACGACATGGCCTACTAAGATCCAGAGAATTTATCATGAAGGACCTTTATACGTTCGACTTGACTGTAGATTCAGCTGTTGACACCTACCAGGATGTCTCTGCCGCTTACAGGGCCTTCTTCTCTGACTTGAAGTTACCGATCTTGGTGGCTGAAGCAAGCTCAGGTGACATGGGCGGAAATCACAGTCATGAATATCATCTTGCTAATTTGATAGGAGAGGATACCGTGGCGACCTGTAAAAGCTGTGGCTACACGGCCAATGACGAAGTCGCTGTAGCTCGACCTCTAAGTAATGTTGACATCGAGAATATTGCTAAAGATGTCAAGCCCTCTCAGTTCCGAGTTTGGCGCGGCATCACCAAGGATCGAATGACACTGGTAAATGCCTGGTACCCGCTGACGGAAAGCTCATTGGAAGACGGCTTGAATATCCATGCCGTGGGGGCTGTTGTGCCAGGGCTAGACGCAAGTATAAGCGACTCCATACCGTTTTGGAAAGAATCCGTACAGAAAGCAGGGGGAGACGGGTCCAATGGAATGCAGCTTTTGAACGTCATCGACTCGAGACTTGCAACAATATTCGAAGGGCTAAAGAATGACCTTCCCCTGTTCCCAGCCGATTTGGGTGATAGCAAGATACAACAGTCTTCTATAACAGAAACGCCGTCAGGCGAAAACCTGAATCTTCTGCGTCTCATGGACGGCGATGGATGCCCCCGTTGCGAAACAGGGACTCTCCAAATTGATCGGGCTTTGGAGCTTGGACACACATTCCTCCTGGGCACGCGCTATTCAGAGCCTCTTGAGGCATTTGTATCCCTTCCCCAAACCCCAGGGAAACCGGTCCCGATCCAGATGGGCTGCTTTGGCATTGGTGTCTCCCGTATTCTGGGCACAGTTGCAGAGCATTTGGCAGACGATCGCGGTCTTAACTGGCCCCGTGCAATCGCCCCATTCGAAGCCATCATTATCCCGACGTCTGGTGTCAATGAGCAGACATTAGAGTTTTACGATAAGCTGGCAAGTCGCAGCGCCTCAAACGAAGGCGTTGACGTTGTTTTAGACGATCGAAAGGAAACGTTTGGGTGGAAGATGCAAGACGCCGATACGACGGGGTATCCCGTTGCAATTATTCTCGGAAAAGCATGGAGAGAGAAGGGCATATGCGAGGTTCAGTGCAGAAGGCTCTCAATTAAAGAAAATGTAGCAGCAGAGGATGTTCCGCAATATTTGTCGACCCTGTTGGCGCAGTTGTAAAAGCCATGTACGATTAGACAGACGTGTGTGTCAATTTAGCTACTGTACCATTCTACAGTTTGTGTAAACATCAAGCAATTAGCGATGAATATAATTATGACATCCTTCACGTGGAAATAAAACAAAATAAAATAAAACCATTGGTCAAATTACATTACAAAATGCCTTCATATTTAAATGTCCATCTCCAAGTTCCATTGCCGAAATGATCCTGCTTCAGCGTCAGTGCCCTCGTTACAAGAATCTGCAACCCCTCCAAAAATTATTCACGAAGCGATGCATAGAGGGGCATCAACCCAACGACCCAGGCTCATCCAAGACCCCTTTGCGCGTGACAATCAGACAACGCGACCATGGCCAGCGAACGAGAGACAAGTAAATCTTCTTTATTTCACCCTTCACATTTCAATTCTGAAGAAGCAGTAATGGCTAACCGGGATTTACAGTCAATCTCGACACCCTCGAGCCGCAGCAGCTCGCGCAGGTCAAGAAGCAGCTCGACGAAGAGCTCGAGCACCTGACCACGTCCTTTGCCCAACTGCACGCCGCGCAAAACAAATTCAAGGATTGCCTACGATGCGTACAAACTCGTTCGTCAGCTACTGAAGGTAAAGGATCCGCGTTCAACCCGACTTTCAAAGGCCTGGATCGAATAAACGAAGCTAAGAATATGGTGACAGGCTCAAAGTCGGTCTTGGTACCGTTGACCAATTCTCTATATGTGGCGGGCGAGTTGACCAGCACGGAAACTGTTTTGGTGGATGTCGGCACAGGTTTCTTGGTGGAAAAGGTCAGCTAGGCTGCTCCCTCCAAATCCTGGAGAATCATAGACTGACGGTGAATCACAGAAGCTGAAATCGGCCGAGAAGTTCTACGAGGGTAAGATCAAGGAGCTCGGTGACAACCTCAAGGATCTCGAAGCTATTGTTCAGAGGAAACAAATGAATGCCCATACGATTGAAGATGGTATGTTCACAATCTACTGCCAACTCTAGGCCAACAACGTTACTAACAGAACCACACAGTTCTGAGGCAAAAGATTATGGCCGCTCAGCAAGGAGCTCAAGCTTAGAAACCGAAATTAGTTATACATAAAACAACGAACAATTAATTGGCTACATGCTTCCTCCCTCTGAAATTGCTCCGAGCGCCTCTGGCCTAGCTACTAATACCTCCACTTCCGCTCTCGATAGGGTCCAGATCATCCAACACTGACTGAACCTCGAGGATAGTTTTAATGAACTCTCGGAATACGGCCTCCACCCTTTCTTTCTTAACTTTCCCCTCCTTGACAATCCAAATATTTTCCATGTTCTCTCCCCAGTTTTTCTTCCGTTCGCCTGGATTGACGTCATTCACAGCCGAGTCCCAGTCGGCTCCATACATCTCGATACCCCATCCCGTTTCAGGTTCTGCTGGTGGCCTCAAACCCTTCCACTTCTGTGTGACACTAATTTCCACTACATATGGGGTGGTCTTGATGGGTATGGTAACTGATTTTCTCAATCGAGTCTCGGATATCTTGCTCTCCCAAGATCCAGGTTTGATAACTCTGAGGCGGGGAACAACAAACTCCTGACCTAGATGACTCTCCGTATGAGGCATCGTCAGTGATATGTTTTTGACAATATCTCCCATATCTGAAGGAATTTGGTTATACTGTTCGTACGAATCTACTTGGAGATTCCAGTCAAATTTCCTATCGATCAAAGACATATCAGTAATGAGTATACAGCGGGTTCAGAATTTCTCACATGTCGGGTGCTGCAATGGTACAGTTTAGACGTGAGAAAACTTCCGGCTTAGACAGCCTCGAGAAAGAGAGCTGCGCATCTCCGTCCGGCATGAAAAAGGCACCTAGTTCCAGCTCCTGGTCATCGATCGTTACAGTTACACTACTCGACTGCGTCACTTGCTCCTTATTGAAGCAAATGCTAGGATCTGTGAGGCGCTGAAATAGCCCCCTAGCAAAACGCGGATCAGCCAGCCTTGAACTTATGTTAGCCCTAGAAATACCACAATAGACGAAGCATATTACCATGTATCTAATCTCGCTCCTCCACGACTTGAATACATCTTCATAGCATTTGCCAGTTCATCGAAGTTGAGCTCGTCTCCCAGCCCTTTCTTCTTCTGACGGATATTTAGATGTCCAAAATTGATTCTCATCTTCAGGCAAGCTCCGCAAGATGTTAAAACATTAATTTTGGCCAAGAGTTCATTGCGAATGTTTGTGGCATGAGCATCGATTGCTATTAATATTGCGTTTTCAAGCCTCGGAGTCGCAAACTTTACATGCGGGCGTGAACCAAGTTCGAAGACAATGGGAACTGAATGGAAATCCCCGCTTAGCTTTTGTACCATGAATCTCGTGTTGAGATATTCACTGGACAGCCGCATATCGTAGATTAAATCGTTGATTGCGGGAATTGCTTGACGCAACTGCAGCATAGACTCTCCGCAGATCATAAAGACATTGGGTTCAATGTTGGTGATCCAGACCTTGTGGGATATGCGAATGTTATCAAGAGCAGCTGGGTTATCCAAACCACGAGGGAGCATATGCTCGCCAGGAATAACGAGACGAACCTAGGAGATATTCAGTTCGACTATTATTATGCCCAAGCCTTGGCTTTATAGCTGAGGGAGAGCCTACCTCGATCAGGGCTTTGTTTTGGGGGGGAGCACCAAGGTACTCCTCAACAGCAGCGATGGTTGCTATTTGCCGTCTTTTATCTACCTGTGATTTGGCCGTTGCCATATGATCGGGTCTTGCGAACTGGCTGCTGGATTTCCTAGGTACGGGAGGGTTTTTTGGACCATTGTCCCTCGAAGAGTCCTGACGCCTGTTCCTTTTCATGTTGGCTTGATTCCTTGATGCCTATGAAGAGTGAAAAGAGAAAACAGTTTGAGGTGATGATGGAAGATGTAGGCCCAGCGAGAAACCAGAACGGTGTAGAAGGAGAAGTAATTTGAGAGAGGGGAGGCTCTTGGAGCGTTGAGGAAGAAGTTAGGCAGCTGGGGGTTACGAGGAGAGAACCTTCCAGTGCAAGTAGCCGGAGTTGAGTACAGTGAATCAATGTCTCTCCAACTATGGGCAGGCAGTCACCATAGTTTAATTGACCGATGTTTTTGCAGCCAAGCATCAACAACCTCTAGCTGCTTAAGTACTAATGCAAGCTTTATCTGTAGGTAGGCAGATGGACAGATGTGTTTCTTAGTTACACATTTTATACATCAGGATAACCATCTTCCTGTTGTAGATTCTCATTCCACAACTCGGAATCAAATGTTACTTTCTTACTTTGGTCTTAACTTTCATTGTATGCTTGGTCGGAAATAAGGTCAATAGCACTTGGGGGATATTCGCTTTGGCGTATCTCTCGGCATCTGCAAATAGGATGATCAAGTATTGTCAGAGGGTTAGGGTTGGTGACATCCAGACCTGTATGGGGGGGTGACGCTGTGGATTTTTCTGGTAGTACTGCACCTTACCGACGCGTCTCCTGGCGCGTTAATTGATTCTGCATCGCCCTAAACTACCCCAGATTCTTGGATAGGAGTACCGCTCAGCAAGGTACAGAGAATTATCAATCACTCACTATCCCGTTCGACAAATCTGATACAATATCAGCATCAATTGGAATACTTTCTTCATTGTCCGTTGAATTCTTGCCGTACGAATCTCAGCTATACCTCCTCCACCCATGCCCGGCCAAGTTTCTAAAGCAGGCGCCGAGCCAGCTCGCAGGCGCAGTCGAACCCTTACAGGCATATCTCGCGAGCACTCGGATGATGAGCTTGGCGATGATCTTCCTTGGGAATGGATTTACGCGGGCGAATCTACAGACTCCAACGAGGGAGCAGATGGGGATCGAAGGAGAAAGAAGGTCACAAACAAGATTGTCGGTGCCCGGACAGGATCCTTCGAATGCCGCATTGGCGATATCGTCATGCTCAAGGCAGACCGCTCCAATGAAGTCTGGGTAGCTATTATCGGAGAGTTTGTCGAGGACGATGGGGAGGGGGACATGGCGGCCAACTTCATGTGGTTTTCTACCGAGAAGGAGATCCGTAATAAAACCAAGAAACGAGCTGATTTCTACTGGGTACTTGGATCCCATGCTCTGCCACTACTGTCCATTTCAGGAAATACTGACCCAATGATATTTACAGAACGAAGTCTATATTTCACCATCATGGGACGTAAATCCCTTGGCCTCCATCAATGGCAAGGTCAAAGTCATGTCCCTCGATGCGTTTCTTGGCGACTATCCTTCGGGCAAGATCCCTCGCAACTCACCAGACTACGGCAAGACATTTGTTTGCCGTCGCGGCTGCAATACCAGATCAGCTACCTACACCGACGAATTTATATGGGAGAATGTATATCGGGGGGAAGAGGACATTCATGACCTAAACGACCTTATCGAGAAGGGGACAAAACCAACTCGTCGTCGACGTCGAATGCCAACACCAGAAGATGTTACATACTTGCCCCCTCAAACACCGACCAAGTCTGCAAGGACAACAGCGGCAACACCAACATCGAAACGGAGCTATGCCAGAAGTGGTAGCAAGAAACTAGAGTTCACACCTCTAGCGACGCGGAAACTTGATATGAGCAATGTCCAGGCATCCCCGTTCCAAATAGCACGATCACGTCTTCATGTCTCAGCGGTTCCAACAAGCTTACCTTGCCGTGAGAGCGAGTTTGCGCTCGTTTACTCGCATCTGGAAGCCGCGATTACTGAGGGAACAGGCAACTGTATCTACATTTCTGGAACGCCTGGAACAGGAAAGACGGCAACAGTTCGTGAAGTTGTCTCTCGTCTTGAAGAAGCCGTTGGTTCGGATGAACTGGATGATTTTATCTTTGTCGAAATCAACGGTATGAAAATTACCGATCCACACCAAGCGTACACACTGTTATGGGAGGCGCTCAAGGGGGAGCGAGCCAGTCCTGCCCAGTCCCTTGATCTATTAGAGCGAGAATTCAGCAATCCCAGCCCGCGTCGTATTCCATGTGTGGTGCTGATGGATGAGCTTGACCAGCTGGTCACAAAGAACCAGGCTGTCATGTACAATTTTTTCAACTGGCCAACCCTGCGACACAGTCGTCTTATTGTTCTTGCTGTTGCAAATACCATGGATCTTCCCGAAAGAACGCTCAGCAACAAAATTAGCAGTCGTTTAGGTATGATACTAAATTCCCCTTTGCTGGTATAATAGAATGATAGCATTGCTGACTGCCTCCTAGGCCTTACTCGAATTACTTTCCCCGGCTATAATCACGAGCAGCTGATGAGAATTATTCAGTCTCGTCTGGAAGGTGTACCGGGCAATATTGTCGACGCAGATGCCATCCAATTTGCCAGTCGCAAGGTTGCCGCTGTCAGCGGTGATGCCCGAAGAGCATTAGATATATGTCGACGAGCCGTTGAGCTTGCAGAGAGTGACGTCCCCGGAGATCCAACGACGCCTAGTAAAAGGGCACAGGACAGTGGAATTCCTGATCCGTCTCGGCGCGGGAGGGTCACCATAACTACTATCAAGAAGGCTATCAATGAGGCGACTACAAACCCTATTCAACAACATTTGCGAGGTCTCCCACTCATGTCGAAACTCCTTATGGCGGCTCTGCTGTTGAGAATTCGACGAACCGGCTTGGTCGAGACTACATTTGGTGAAACTTTGGACGAGCTGCAGCGAGCTACCACTCATGCCCCGCGAGCTGCTCCGGGAATGGCACAAATCCTAGCTAATTGCGCGAAAGGGTCTCAGGGGCTCAGTCAGCGTCAAATGGGAAGGCCCAGTTATGTTCATACAGCGGCTTTAGAGCTTGTCGCCGCCGGTCTTATAAATCTGGAAGCTCAGCGCGCGGACAGATCCAGCAAGCTTCGCTTGGCTATAGCAGATGATGAAGTAAAGATGGCATTACGCGACGACGTGGAACTTAAGGCAATAGGCATCGGTGTATGATTTTGATTAAATTACAGCCCTTTATAATATTCTATCTACTTTGGTACAATATGTACTTGATCCGTCATTCATTCCAATTGGCATTCAGGCCAGGGTAGGTATCCATTGCAGTTTAGAGTTGTAAAAAGAGAGAGAGAGAGAGAGAGAGAGAGAAAAGGATGATGGCAATTTACTGGCCAGAGTGCTTCTTCATGGAAGCGAGGATGCCATCGATGATAGGCTGCAAGTCGGCGATCTGGATTTGGCGAGCAGGCATTTTCCAGCCTTGCTCGACGGGGAGCTTCTCCTGGTTGAGCCAGAGACGAACACGCTTCTTGGGTGCAACATATACCGAAGGGTCAGGCTTGTCAGATCCAGCGGGGACGGGGCCGTCCATCATGGTGGCCATGAGGAGGGAGGCCTCGAAGAGAGTAGCCTTGCGCTCAGAGTCCTTGAGCTCCTTGGGCCTGGAAGCAGCCTCGAGGCGGAGACGGCTGATACCGATGGAGTCAACGGAGACGGTATCGGTGTTGCTATCGGCGAGGAAGTCCTCGATGCGCTTGGAGTCGGGCTTCAGGTGGGGGTGAGTCTCATCCCAGTCCTGGCGGGTGATGGAGGCGATGTGCTGCTCGATGCCGGGGATGTTGAGGTCAACAAGGTCGAAGCGCTCCTTCTTGGTGGCGTTGGCGAAGATGCCAGCGGGGAGGAGGCCAACGTTGGGGTGAACGTTGATAGCAGCAACGGCATCACCAAACTGCTGGACAGAGATGTTCTTGCCATCGTGAGGACTTGAGAGGAAGAAGATGTCAGCTATGCCATGCTGCTTTACGTTTTTTTTTTTTAGAGAGAGAGGAATCAAACATACAGGTAGCCGTGGTTGGCAAGGGTGTTCAGCATAGGGCAAGGACCACGAGAGTCATTGGGACCAGGAGCAATCCATGGCTTGATATTGACGGTCGGTGAAGCAACTGCAACAGCAGCAAGGGAAAGGATAGTTGACAATAACATGATGGCGGTGGTGATAGTAGAACTGTGGATGGTAGTCTTGAGGAACTGTGTTGTGTTCTGACACCGAGTCAAGTCCCGAACGATGGGGTGGTCTCAATGCCTTTTTGTATCTACAACTGACATACTCTATCTGGGCAGAAAGAAGTCTTGAACTCCGGAGAGGGGGGGGGGGGGTCCATGCAGCCCAGCATCGGCAACACCCCGAGTACCACAGAACAAAACTGGACAGGATATTACACTACGCTACACTAGATGCTTTCTCAGACATGATCGAACAAGCCCAAGACCGGTGAGATTTGGCTCCGCCAATTGAGACATCTCGGCCAGAAGATTGTGCCGGTGTATATTATCATATTTGGGGCGCTTGACTAAGAGTTTCTCTTGAAAAGGGCCTTTGAAACAAGGGCAAGAAAGAGAAAGAAAAAAAAAACAAGGTTGGCCATTCATGACCATGGATAATGCAGAATGCCAGAATGCAGAATGTAACCCAGGGTCCAAGCGTGATTTCGTTTTTGTACAGATTCGGCATGGCTTACCAAGTGCCGAGCCGAGGCAACCTGATGATGAGTGATAGTTTTTTTCTTGTTGTTTATTTGTTTATATGTCTGTATGCATGTAGTAAAGTAGTATTTCCCTTATTCGACGGTCGATTGACCAAGTCCAGGTTCAGGTCCCGGCTAGTCCGCTCGCTTTTGCTTGGCTCGGATCGACGAACGGACGAGGCCCCTCGAATACGGCCGGCTTGGCCGACAAGGGGGGGGGGAGGAGGGATGGTGGGATGGTGGTTCTTGTCATAATCTGCAAGGTGCCTATTTCACACTGACTAGCATTTAGACGTACATGCTTAAAATTCTCCTTCGGCAATAATGTCCGTCAATAAGAATCGAGTCGTTTGTAAGCTCCCCGTATGACTGTTTGGGGAAGCTGGTTGGATCAATCTGGGAAGGGGGGCACAGAACAATAAGGGGCGGACAATGGAGGTGGATCTTTGAAGTTTTTGAAGAATCGTACGAATGACAAATCTCTTTTATTTAATGTGCGTATTTATTTTTCCCTCTTTCCCATTGTAGAACTGCTCACATAACATATATTAGCAAGGCCAACATATCCAATCCAACACTCGTAGGCAGCAACAATCATCAACAGATGTACAAGTACCTGGGGGTCTATGCATTCCACTCCCAACTCCGGCTTGCATGGTGATAATACCTTTGCTTGCTGTCGGTCCCCCCCCCCGACTGACGTGACATTGCAGATGCCTTTCCCTGCGCCTTATAGAACGGAGAATATAATGGCATGTCGATGTCTAAGAGAAATTCGCATACGCCGTGCCGGCTATGACATGTCATGACCTACCGTCCAACTACGATTACTCTCTGTCTGTACCTTGGTCAAATTAGTACTATTGGGGACGGCCCGTTTGCCTCATCCCAGTCGTCTCCCTCTCCTCCTCCCCGACTCCTTCAAGTCAGGGCAAACGCACAGACTGTCTCTCAATGGAGCATCGTGGTCAGACTTGCACACACCAGTCCTGAAAGATACTTCTGGGGTCGATGGAACGATGGAAGAAAATTTTGTCCTCACTTGTTGTACCTGGATTGGTCGGACGAGACGCTGGGGTCATGGCCGTACCCGCTTCACTCGGCCGAGTCGAAATCCGGTCCGTGAACCCAACGCACCCCCCTGCCCGGTTGTCATTCTACCTACCGAATGCGCCTTAGCCATGAGACAATGAGTCTTACTTGTAAAAACAAGCAATGCATTGCGCGCCCATTGATGGACCATATCCAGGACTAAGGGCGTCCTAAGCATCACACACCAATCAGCTGTCCATCATTACATGCCTATTTGGGCCCAGGACTCTGATTCAAGTGTGCAATGTCTGGCTACCTTACCCAGCGAGTCCGCTTGGCAGCCACTGACATGCAACTATCAAGTCACACTGCCGTTGGCAACTGAGCACATCATCTACATATAAACTCCGTTCCCTGCAAGCATCAAGTCAAAGCTTTGTGTTGGCAAAAGATTTGGATAGCCGATTCCGATAGCCTATTCGGCCTTGACGACCAGCCTCTATGTATTATTACCTATCTGCCTGTCCATCAACATCCCAACTGGGTGATTTGTCTCAATAATTCCTAACATGCTAAACCTCTAATCATTGTTGCTCTCATACAAATTATGCCCCATCATATCGTCGCCGGTCCTTTCAACAATTCCCAAACTCCCATTAGAATTTCCGTTGTCCCAAACTCGGTGTCCATTGTATTGGATGAGTCTCGGCCGTTGCGTTTTCATCCTGCTTCCATATTTTGACTGCATATAATGTTAGCATCACAGCCAGTGATCAAATATATATATAAAACAGCCTTAGTGACTTACTGGTCTTGTCGGCTTCACCGCAAATAAGACGCAATCCAGATCGATCAAATGTCGAGCTCATGATTCCCGCCTCCGCATCTAGAGATCCAGGCTGTGCAGTTGTGTCGAGAGATTGGAATCGGTGGCCGGACTTCCAGTCCCAGAAGCTCATTGAGCCATTGTCACCTAAAAAGTTTCACCATCAGCCACCCCGTTCACACAGTAGAATAAGCCAAGACAACAGTTGCAGCTGCAGATACAGCTGATACGATAACAACTTACCTCCTGAGAATAAGACATTATTTCGGTTCACGCTGAGCGTGTTGATGATGGAATTATGCCCCTCAAAGTTCTGCATAAATGCACCTTCTGGGCATTTCCATTGCTTAATGCTTCCCGTGCTGCCAGTTGCAAATGTAAATTCCGTCGGGTGTGTAGCCAGCGCCCTGACTCCCTTCTTGTGATGTGTCAGAACGCCCATCGTCTTTCCAGCCGCCAAATCCCAAAGGCGGACTGTTGAATCCAAAGATCCTGTAATGACTTGTGGATCTGCCTCTTGGCACTTGACGTCAGATACTGTCCCGGTGTGGCCTGATAAGACGTGGATGTTGCTCCTCGTACGCAAATCCCAGACTCTGGCAACACCGTCTCTGCCGCCCGTTACAAGGACGTCCAGCGTTGGATGGAGGGAGAGTGTGTAAACTCCGCTGAGGTGTCCGTGGTAATGACGGATGACCTTGTTTGTCTCCAAATCCCAACACTTGACCATCTTATCTTCTCCACAGGAGAAAAGATATGGGTGTCTCGGCGATACGGCAAGCCCACGCACCGTGCTGATATGGCCGGTCAAGGTCAGTCTCAGCGATCCCGTTGCCAAATCCCAAATCTTGATAGTCCTGTCGCCAGCACCACTGGCAAACCATTTGTTCCCCGGCTCGACGGCGAGAGCGCGAACCCAGCCCAGGTGACCAGAGATGACCCTCATCAGCTTCCATGGGGGATGCCATTCGGGCTTGACCTGCTGGATCATATGCGACCCTCGCATCGCCAAACTCATGTTCTGTGGTGCCTCGCTTCCTTCCGCCTTGGATGACGATGCGTCCTTGGATCCCGGTGGTGCTTCAAGAAGTTTCGGTGTCTTTCGCACCAATGCCCCTGATTTGACCGCTGATTTCTTTTGTGCTTGCTTCGATGGCTGTTTAGCCGCCAGCGCTTCGGGCAATGTATGCACGGCGGCATATTCTGATTCGAATCGTCGCTTCATGATGGGGTCCTCGAACACGCCCTCGAGCTTCTGTCGTTTACCATTCTGGCGCTCCGCGGCGCGCGCGTATAATTGTCTCGATGCGGCGGCATTCTGTGACGCAAGCGCACTTAGTTGTAGCGCGTCTTGCGGTACTTGTGGTGCTTCCATGGTTGCTGAGAAGGAGGTTGTTCGACTCGCATGTACATGCAAGAAAAGTTCGTGACGATATAATTGAGCTCCTAGAAGGCTGCTGTTCAGCCGTGTGTGGCGCAGTAGCAGATTGTGGCGCTTAAACTGTGGCGGGGCAGCACTACGTAAGGCGATCAGTGTGCCTGGAGTCTACCTCATAATCTCCTGCGGTTTTGTAAAGGTGCCTACCCTGCACATCTCCGAAATCTGGCACTCTTTTACAAATTTCTCACCAGTTGAATGGAATATTTTAACTCTACCTTTATTGTTTTCATTAAGACAGCCGATATTCAGAATGTCCGCAGATAACGATCGATTTCCCTTACATACAGCCGCCCGGGAGGGTAGAGGTAAGCTACAGCTCCGTGTGAAGTCGCAATCAATGAAGCTCACTTAGACAATCGCTCAGCCATCGTGGCCGAAGGCCTTTTAAAAGTGTGTAGTATTCCAGAAGACAAAGATGATCGACTATGAATACCATGTTAACTTTAAAAACAGACCGATCCTAAGCTGTCAACGAAAAAGGATGACGACGGCAGATATCCCATCCACTGGGCGGCTTCAGCCAACAATCTGGAGATTGTGCTTCTTCTCGCGAACCAAGCCAGCTTTGATCCCGATATCCAGGTCAGCATTCTTTTGATCGTCCTACACAATCAAAATGCGAAATTTGGGATGTTGACATTCGGTCTTCCTAGGATGACAGCGGTTGGACGCCCTTGATGATCGCGGCGAGTGTACCGAACAGCGAGCCTGTGCTACGACTTCTTCTCCAAAAGGACGCCGATGTCAATGCAAAAAGTGCGTACTGTTTACCCTATTCTATACCACCCACGAGACTAATAACTCCCCTCATAAAGATAATAGTGGCCAGGTGCGTGCTATATGATGGTTCAAAATACAGGCGAGAGATACACAGCCCAGAACTGATACACAACTTAGAGCGCCCTTCACTTTGTTGCCTCAAAGAAGAATCTGGACGTCGCCCGTCTCCTGATCGAAAACAAAGCTTCAACTAGAGTCAAAGATCGACGTGGCCAATACCCCATTCACCGAGCCGCAGCCATTGGATCTGTCCCTATGGTGACACTCCTGCTTAAAAATAGGAGTCCCTTAAATACGGCTGACAACGAAGGCTTCACCCCACTTCACCATGCTGTTGCTGAGGGTCATGGTGAGTGAATCCCCCCCCTTTAAAAAATAAAAAAATAAAACGCAAGTCCTTCCTGGGATTCTTATTTATAGCCATCTTTACAACCAGGTGATACCGCCGTGGCTTTACTCAAAGAGGAGGCCGATTTTACTCTGAGGAACAATGAAGGAGAACTGGCCCTCGATCTGGCGCCGGATAAGGAGGTAAGTTACCGTTCCTACAGACCCTTTAATGAGTATCTCACTCAAACTAACCTATCAAACGCATCAGGTCCGCAGCTTCATCATACAAGGAGCCGAGAGAGAGGGCATATCCCTGACAGAGTAGCTTAGAAAGCCAACAAATAATAGTTAACAATGTCAATGAGAGCGTTGATTTGCTTCTTTAACTTCTACAAAATCTTACTTTACTGTCCGTTCAACCAGCTCGCGATACATGGCCTTGACATCGTCCACATCAGCCCTGAGCTCATCCACCAGTTCGCTCTTCTCTCCCAGTAGTTCTAGCGTTGTTTGATATCTTGCATCGAGATCTGCCACTTCTTTCTCCAAGTTTGGTACTCGTGAACTGGCCACTTTGGCCTCCTCTAGCTCTTTCATGAGACTGGCAATGTCCCCACGGGCCTCATCTCTCTGAGCGCATATCCTGGTCATCTCTTCCTTTGCTGTTACCTTCTCGGCCTCTAATCGTCGAATCGCAGCGCTCATTCTTTCTACCAACTGCACTGACGGGCCAGCCGCCACCGTTGACACAGATATCATGTCTTGTGCCAAGTGTCGAGGTGATGAAGGAGCAGTATCTGCCACGCCATTTTCCCGATCCGTACCGGATGGCGGTGATATAAGCAACGGCGATTCCGCTGGATGCTCAAAGGCGGATAGTGGCGTCGGAAGAGGGACTGAACCTGTCGTCGACATGGTTCCTGAACGAATTGGAAGATGAGGAGGACGCCGTCCCGCTAGAATGCCTTCCGCAGAGCCATCGGGTATGCTGCCTGGTGTAGGAGTTCGCCGTGTTCGGGCTAGAACCGGCAAACCAACCATATCAGAACTAAAAGTTCGATGTACAGAGAGCAGAGGGGAGTCTGGACGGCTGTGGTTTTTCCCTGTTGCTCCTGCGACATCATCTACCCACTGTCGTCGTTCTGCCTCTGCATTAGACTCTCTGTTGGCCCCGCGTTTCTCCTTTTCCAGCTCAGCCCTGGCCTGCTCTAGGGACGTTTCCGTGGCCTTGAATGAGGTGCGCAAAGCCGCCAGCTGCTCACGACAGGCCTCTAGCTCTTGTTGAGTGGCAGAGAGTGCTGGCTGAGCATCTTGCAGCTCATCCTCTAGAGCCCTGCAACGACTGGCCTATATAAAATCATAAGTAAGTCATCCTAGTATGTGCCATGGTGGCTGTATAAAATAATAAAAAGCGTTAACATACCGCATCGCGCGCCCTCTTCCTCATTTCTGACTCTCGGCGCTGGGCTTCATCCTTCTCTTTCTCCAGGCTGGCTGACTTAGCTATAAGCGATGCTTCTATACCCTGCCAATTCTCCCTGGCTGAGGCATACTGCGACTGCAAGGTCTCAATCTGACGAAACAGCTTGACTTGGGCTTCACCCCCTGAGCCGGAGGTGGCTTCTTCTGCGGTTGCCCGCATACCCTCCAATTTGCTTTCCATCGTCTGAAGCTCAACTCGAAGTTCAGCTTCTACAGAGCGACCACGCTCAACGGCACGCTCCAGCTTCTCACCCCATTCTAGACTGTCCAGGCGAGACTTCTCGCCCAGACTTTCAAACTCTGCTTTTAGAGAGGCGTTCTTATTTTCAAGCTCCTTTTGCTTTTCTTGTTCCACAGCTAATGCTCTTTTGAGTGCTTCCGCATTGGCTGCCTCGACTTGCTCTATTTTCGATTTTGTTTCTTGTTCTAGTCGACGGATAGCTTCGTCCTTGCTTGCCTTTTCCCTTTTCAGAATATCAATCTCTTTTTGCAGAGCTGTGGTTACCTTCAACGTTTCTTGCTCTCGTTTTCCCTTCTCTTCATCGCTACTCAACCGATTGCGCAATATCTCCGCATCTGCTACGGCCTTATCTTTGCCTTGCCTAACATCTGCCAGCTGCTTCTCATTCTCCGCGAGCTGTAGTCGTAATTTCTTGATCATTGCCCGGTATTTTTGCTCGGCCCCTGCAAGTTTTTGTCCTTCTTCCATTAACAGTGCAATGCGCTCATCTTTTTCAGCCAATTTTCGCTCTGCGCTTCCAGAGGGAGCCGAAGCCGCCGTATTCTTTGCCGCGTCTGCCGCATTCTTGGACATGTATTGAAGCTTCGATTGTAAAGAGTCTATTCTCTCCACATACTCCTGGACCTCTTCCTGATGCCTGGCTTTGATTTCCTCCATTTCGCGGTTAAACTTTAGATCATCGGCCTCCCGAACTGTAGATGATTGAATAGTCTCCAGAGCTTCTTTGGAAGGCTCCTCTGTTGCTGACTCTCCTTGTGCCGTCTCGTGTAGTGTTTCGCCGGGACCCAAGTCTCCCTTCGAATCGTTTGTAGCAATTGTGTCATCTGTCGGACTTGGCGAAGTCGTCACAATTTCGGGTACGGCGTCATCCGCTGCTGTCGTAGAAGCAGTTTCAGGCGCAGGCGTCGATTGTAGCGGTTCAATCTTGTCATCTTGATCTGCGTCTGCCCTGGGTCGTTCCATGGAGTCTCGACCCGCGATATCGGTCGAGCTGCGTGGAGAGACAATGCTTTTATTATCTCCTGCGGCTTGCGCATTCTTGTTGGCCATGGCCTTGGCCAGCCTGGCCTGTAGTCGGTCATTTGCTCGAGTACTTGAGGATGCTCGTGAATTTGCCGCTATCCATGTTAGTAGGACTCCCTCAATTCGCCAAAGTCGGCTTTATTCTACTTACTGGAGCTTGGCGCCTTTGTTGGAGTAGCTTGCTGCGAGCTCGCAGGCGGTTTATTATTACTGCTACCGTTCTCCTCCGACTCTGCTAGAATATTGTCAAGGCGGGACTCGACGCCGGCAACAGCCTGCGAGAGAAACGTGCCCCATCTTGCCGCCATGGTTATGGGAGACAGGAAGGGGGATTTGTGGAATCCCTCAGCCTTTGCGGCGAAGGATGTTGAGGATTCGTGTTCGCTGACGAGTAGATTGGGGCGTGGCCGTGTATCGGCACAGCCAGGTACAGGCAAGTAGGCCACCTTCTGCTCACTGGCCTCCACTGTATCCTTACCGTAAAGACTAACGCACGTTCACGAGGAGAATAATGACTGCACTTGCCTTGGCATATCAGTAAGATTTATATGTCTACGGGTTTCGAAATCCTGGAGCATTTGCCGATTTAACTATAAACATTAAATTTATTTCTTCTTCTTCACCTTCTTCCAAGCCCCCGTTTCCTTCTATACTGACACTGCTGCTCCGCCTCGCCTGGTTTAAAAGCTAATAGTACGACATCGAGATTCACTCACTGATAACTTCTGAGTTCGACAATAGGTGCGGATTTCTTGTCTCTATGCTACCAAGTTCGTTAAAGATAACAAGGATTCTACAGAAATAGCAATAGTAACTGTGCATAGAATTACGTCACGGACAGTACATCTCGATGAATTTGACTTCGACAACAACTCGACTCTATTTTGTCGTTACGCTCCAACCGCAAATATTACGTCTACATATACACAATATACAAACAAGCACCAAAGTTGAGAGGGTATATCTTAATCAAACATTTGCCGACTGTTACAGCATAAATCCCAAGCCCCCATGACTCGTACAACATGAAACTGTTCGCTCGCCTCTGTAATTCGAGCTTCATCTTACATCAAACGCGGTTACGGAATCCCAATGCCTCCCCCAATGTCATCAAGCATAGGGGTTCCAAAACCAAACAAAACATGGGCAGCGCCTAAAGAGTGCTCTCTGCCAGAACCAACCTGAATCTAACCGTAACTCCATGCCGTAGCAATTGCCAAGATCTGACCAATTGCAATGAAAAGTAATAAAATCAAAATATGCCCAACATGTGCTCAGAAGCACTTCCCCCTTGCCCAAGGGAGCTTATCTTGTCAGCTTCTTCCACCAGCTACTTCGTGGTGCTGGTTCTGCGACTGCCTCCCGGCGGCTGCGGTAACGCTCATCACTGCCATCGGATGCAATGACACGTTTTGTTCGTTCACGTGTCTCCCGATCGCGGCCGTCGCGCTGAGGAACATCACGCTCACGACCTTCTCGATCACGACCTTCTCGATCACGGCCTTCTCGTCTTGATCGTCGACGCTCATCGTCTGCTGTCAAGTCGCCATACTTCTCCCTTCGTCGTTGAGCACGTCGTGCCTCGCGTCGTGCTTCGTCTTCCGTTAACCCTACGCCATCTGTTTGCTCAGTATCTTCTGGTGGAGGCGGTGCGTCCGAGTGATCCTTGACCCATGATGATGTTCCTGAGTGTGGCCAGGCAGCAGGTACTCTTCTAGTATCCCGACGTCGGTCTTTGCTGGAATACACATGATCGTCCTCGGGATATCTGTGGGTGCTCCGTCGTTTGTAGGCATCTGGTTCTTCTGCAGTTTTGGCGGCACGCCTGGCATCGTGTCTCCGTTGACGCTCTGCCTCATCCCCTGAAGGTTCCATGTGAGATCTTCTACGCTGGCGTTTAGTCTCCCTCTGAGCTTCCTCTTCCTCCCGTTCTCTGCGTAGGCGATGACGCTCCGCCCTGCGAGCCTCACGTTCCTCCTGTGCTCGTCGCTCTTCGTCCTCACGTTGACGAGCAGCACGCCGTTCACGCCGAGCATCTTTCTCCGCTTGTCTGCGTGTTTCGCTGTCATCCCTGCGTCGTCGGCGTCGTTCACGCTCGCGCTCTTCTTTTTGACGGCGCGGGTCTTCAGCAACCCTTTCTGCTTCCCGGTCGGGTCTCCGGACTCCCCTGCGTGACTCGCGAGGATAATCTCGGTCAATATCCGCGGTGGCATCAACGTCAACGTTAGCTGGGACCTTGGACGCTTTGGGTGCCATGAATCCGAAGAGACCGGAGAGGCCCCCCTTCTTCGAGCCCGATGCCCCTCGTTTGGGCGGGTATTCAGGCACATCGGCATCAACCACGACGACATCATCGTCCGGGAGCCGCCTGCTGCGACGTCTTTCAGGTGGAGGTGGAGGAGGAGGGCTATCGTCACCAAGAGCCCCAACCATCACAATATCGGCCTCATCTTGTGGACTCATCCTACGTGACCTCCTCTTGGCGCTTGATTTATCGACCCCCAAAATTCTTGCCGCCTTGGATGACATTTCTGGGATCTCTTCGGGAGGCGGCGAGACAAGGCCATGGGCATCGGATGAGTAGCGACGGGAAGACCTCCCGCCGGCAGCTATTCGTTTCTCGCGGGATGACATTGATCTGGACATTGGTGGATCATTGGTTGTAGAGGCACGTGGCCGTGAAGATTTGCCCAATCTCTCTGCAGGTTCTGCCTTGTCTGAAGCCGATTCCCTTGAGGATGTCTTCTCCATTTGACGTTTAGAAGATCTCTCAGGCCTGGACTTGGACGATCGTTTCTCCTCTTTTTGTGGAGGAGACAACTTCCCCCATGATGCCCCCCTCTCATAGCTAGTTTTTGACTTTTCTCTCCTGGACTTCGGTTCAGCCGGTGGCGTCGACGGCGGGTCTGGAACCGGAGGCGGGGGTGGCGGCGCTTCATCTACAGGGATCCTGTGTTTGCGTTTTTTGCTACTCTTCTTCTGCCTGTCCTTGTCTCGTTCCCTTTCTCTTTCTCTTTCCCTGTCCCTGTCCCTCTTTGATGGTTGTTCAATCACGGCGATTATCTCATCGTCCGCATCTTCCACAGGGAAGCTTCCGGGGATATCTGCAGACCTCCGACCCTTGGATGAAGTGCTTCGCCTCTCAGTAGTTTGTTCTTCCTCTACCGCCGGCTCTGTTTCAACCATCGGCTCATCCTCAGCTACCGGTTCCTCGGCGATCGGTACTTCTTCTTCAGGTGGAGCCTCATCCTCAAGTGACAGCTCATCTTCTGGCATCTGTTCCTCCCCAGGCTGCCCATCCTCATCCTCGGCCTCTTGTTCATCTTCAAGCCCTTGTTCATCTTCGGGATCTTGTTCATCCTCGAGCTCCTGCTCCTCTTCAAGTGATTGTTCTTCATCTACTGGTGCGTTTGAAATGGGCGGTGGGGATAGTGGAGACGTCGGATCAGCTACATCGTCAGACTCTGACTGAAAGTTCTTGAGCTTGTCGGCAATTTTACCGCTCCTAGGTTTCCGTGACATGGACTTCAGTGATATGCCATCGTTTGATTTGTCGTCCATATGGGCTTCTTTCGGGGCTTCGTGAACTATGTGATGATGTTAGTCAGATGATTATGAGTGTAATGAAAATACGGTGAGATGGATAATTTAAAAAAAAAAGGGATGAACCAATGGGACGTACCTTTATTCTTTTTCTTAGAGCCACCAAGACCCCAAAAACTGAAAGCGTTATTCGTAGGAATTTCCTTTGGCGAAAGTAGTTCCTCGACTTCAGAATCGTTCAGTTCACTAAGCTCCCGGTCGCGCTCAGGCTCTGCTTCAGGCTCAAGTTCCGGTTCAGGTTCAGGCTCCGCTACTGGCTCGGGCTCGGGCTCCGGTTCCACTTCCGGCTCCGGGAGTGGCTCGACTGGCACAGGTTCAGGTACCCGGGATTTTTTGTCCTTCTTCTTATCCTTGTCTTTAGATTTTGAACCCTTTTTGGACTTTTTGTTGGCTGCAGCCTCCTCAGCTTCTCGAGCGGCCTTTTCTGCAGCTTCCCGGGCGGCTTGCTCTTCCGCCTCTTGGGCAGCCCGTTCCGCAGCCTTTCGTGCGGCTCGTTCAGCCTTTCGTGCAGCCCGTTCTTCAGCATCTCGTGTGGCTTGTTCTTCTACTTCGCGAGTAGCCTGTTCTTCTGCTTCGCGAGCAGCCTGTTCTTCTGCTTCGCGAGCAGCCTGTTCTTCTGCTTCGCGAGCAGCCTGTTCTTCGGCTTCTCGCGCGGCCTGCTCCTCAGCCTCACGCGCAGCTTGATCTGCAGCCTCCTGCGCAGCCATCTCTGCAGCTTCTTTGGCAGCCAATTCGTCTGCTTCCCGGGCAGCCTTCTCTTCGGCCTCAAGAACGGCCTCAAGAGCAGCCTTCTCTTCAGCTTCTTGACTGGCGATGTCCTCTTCTTCGTTTCCTTCGTCTTCCTCCTCGCCCTCTGCTAAAACTTGCTCTGCCTCCCGAGCGGCTTGCTCTTCAGCCCTTCTCAAAGCATTTTGTTGAAGACGAAGAAGCTTGTCGGTATCCTTTTTACCTAACTTTCCTTTCCTGGCCTTCTTCTCATTTAGCGCAGCAATTTCTTGCTCTTCAGCAGCAATGACAGCACCCTCGGCCTCCCGCGCAGCCAGTTCCTCAGCTTCACGAGCAGCCTGTTCTTCTGCTTGGCGAACAGCTTCCTCAGCCTCCCTTGCGGCCTGCTCCGCTGCCCGCTCAGCCTCCTCGCGCGCAGCTTGTTCCTCGGCTCTCCTTAACGCATTCTGCTCAAGACGATGAAGCCTCTCCGTATCTTTCCTGGTCAGTTTGCCTCGTTTCGCTTTTTTATCAGTTAGCACAGCCATCTCCTGTTCCTCCGCAACAATTGCTGCAGCCTCGGCATCGCGTGCGGCTTGCTCTGCAGCTTCCTGAGAAGCCTTTTCTTCGGCTTCACGCGCTGCGGCTTCCTCCGCTTCTCTTGCTGCTTGCTCCTCAGCCTCGCGGGCAGCTTGTTCTGCAGCCTCTTGGGCGGCCAATTCCTCTGCCTCTCGTGCAGCTCGCTCATCAGCTTCTCGGATTGCCTGTTCCTCCGCGTCTCTCGCAGCCTGTTCTTCTGCTTCTTGTTTCGCTTGCTCTTCGGCTTCTCGAGCCTCCCTTTCGAGCCGCTCTTTCTCAGCTTTCTCGGCCTTCTTCTTTTCTTTCTCGAGCTTCTTCATTTCTCTTTCGGTAAGTTTAGGTGCTTTGTCCTTTTTTGATTTTTCCTTGTCTTTGTCTGCTTCTTTGTCTTTCGATTTAGACTTTGACTTGATCGACGAGGTCTCATCCTCCGTGACCGCATTAGGTTCTCCTGTTTGATCTTCAGGCTCAGTAAGGTCCATAGATGGGGGTGTTGGGGCGGGGGGAGGCGGATCAGCCAAGGTATCCTTTCTGGACTTAGGTTTCCCCTGATTAGAAATAGCCCAAGCCCAGTCGTCGTCTTCCTCAACCTTGCTGTCCTTGACCTCCTCAACATCGTCAGGCTGGACTGTCTCACCAGTAGTCACCCCCATAACTTCAACTGGATCACTTTTGGACTTGTCTTTTTTCTTTTTGTCCTTCTTCGTGATTGCGCCCGAGGCATCTTCGGTTGGTTCTTCGATGCCATCCGGTTTCCATGATGACTCGTCGGCCCCATCGGCTTTGTTGCCGACTTTGCCGACGCCCCAGTTATTGAAGAAGTCATCATCACCAAGTGCCTTGGTGGTGTCCACTGCTAGAGCGTTAGAGTCTTCCACAGGGGGGTTCTCAATTTCATCAAGCTGAATCAAATCGGTAGCTCCCTTTTTCTTCTTTTCCTTTTCCTTTTCCTTTTCCTTTTTAGAGGAAGTGGATGGCTCTCCCCAGGCATCCAATACCGAGTCTTTCTTTGATTTGCTAGTTTTCGATTCCTCTTTGGTCGATTCCGATGAACCTTTCTTCTTTTTCTTCTCCTTCTTGCTTGACGTCAGATCCGGGTTCTCCTCAGGCGGCAATTCCACTTTCGGTTCCTCCTTGGGCTCTTCTCTTGGCGGCTCTGGCTGCGGTTCCTCAGGCCTGGATTGTTCAACAGCCGTAGTTTCGGGCTTCTTCTTTCTACTTCCAAAGCCCCAGAAACTCCAACCTTCTTCTGCGGGCTTTTCCTTCTCGACGGGAGGAGGCGGTTCAACGACCCTGGCGACTCTTGCATCTTTGCTGGGCCCATTTACGGACTCCCAAAACTCATCAGTCGACTTGCGCCCAGGTTGTGAGGCCGGATCAGGCGAAGGCATCTCAAACCTCTTCTTCTTCTCCTTTTTGCCACTTAGGGCAGCCCAGAAGCCACCTACCTCCTCTTCCTCTTCAACGGGAGGACCAGGAGCTGGTACAACGACTGGCGCAGGCGTTGGTTCCACTGGGGGTCCGGGTGCCAATTCATCTGGGCCAGATGACTTCGTCTTTTTCTTGTCCTTTTTGGTTGGTTTAGCAGTAAGCCCCCAAGCGTCCTCCGAATTTGCAGGTTCTGGTTCGGTATCTTTTACAGGCTCTGCGTCTGCTGCAGTTTCGGCGGCTTTATCCCTCTTCTTCTTTTTCTTGTCCTTGTCTTTGTCCTTGGTGGTACCAGAATCCCATACATTTTCAAGGAGTTCGGGCGCTGCTTCCACCGCAATGACAGGGGCAATTTCCTCTATTGACTGTTTCTTGTCCTTTTTGGAGCCACCCCAGGCTACCCATGCATCGTCATCCTTGTTCTCTGATTTTAGTTTTGCCTCTTCGACTGGGTTCTCAACTGTAGTAGCGCCCTTCTTCTTCTTCTTCTCTTTCTTCAAAAGAGTAGGATTCCCCCAATCGTCCATCACCGGGGTTGATTCAGTCGCAACGAGCTCAGATTCCGGTCGAACTCCCTTCTTGCCCTTATTTGCATCCGCTGACCAACCCCAGAGATCACCGTTAGCCTGACCTACAGATCCATTGGACTTTGCCTGAGTCCCATTGAAACTATCCAATGACAAGTCCAATGTGTCTTGTTTTCCAGTCTTTGCGGCCTTGCTGTCCACAGAATTGCCATCGATGCTGTCTTTCTTCCCTCCTGGATCCGGACCATGAGGATTGCCAGTTGCTGACCCACTCCAGCCTCCCCAGCCACCAGCATTCCATTTTTGGCCCCAGGCACCGAATGTTTTACCATCCCCAGGACCGAGGTTCAAGTCCAGCTTGCCAGCTGACCCATCGCCTAATCCGATATCGTCGAAAACGTCTGGGGGATCGGGGGCACTTTCTGGCGTGAGTTCGACTTCGGGTTCGGCGGCGCCCTTTTGAGTCTTCTTTTTGTTCTTCGAATCTGCATCAGCGTCTTCGTTGGCATCTCCCTTAATATCCTTGTCCTTGTCCTTGTCCTTGTCGCCATCGCCATCTCCTGCGGCTCCGCCATTGCCAGCATCACCACCTCCTTGCCCTCCACCAGCGGTATCGTCATTATTATCAGTCCCCTTGTTATCAGAATTATTGTAGCTGTTGCTTATAGCATTGTTGTTGTTGGCCGCGCCTCCCTTCTTCTTCTTCTTTGCTTGATAGATGAAGCCTTCTTCTGAGTTGAAATCAACCTCAAAATCACGTGTTGGGTCCTTTAATAAACTATCACTGGAGTCAGAGCTTCGGCGAGAGCTGCTGATGGACGATGGCGATGTTGGAGTATGTGACCAATGCGAGATATCTTGATGAGCAAGTGCATCTGTCTGATTGAGGTCGATGAGTTCATCGGGGAGTGGCGTAACATCGGATGTAGCGGGGAGTTGACGAGACCATCTTGGCGATGGATCTGGTATTATTATGGAGGTCGCTGCCTGCGGTCGACGGGCGGTTCTTGACTGAAACTGATGAGACGTTAGACTGGATGATGCACGTTTTCGCGAGGTATCCATTGCATTATTTCATAGCTATGCACATGATGACCGGGGAAAGAAACCGTTGGAAGCCCATGAGGTGAATTGTGGTTAAGGTTTGTGTTGGGTGTGGGGGAAGTATCTACGGAGTACTATTCGGTGGGGATTCCCGAACGAGGGTACATACCTGGGCAAGGCGTCTGTTCCGAATCCAAGCTCGAGATATAAGGTGAAGCTCATCCTGCAGAGACGTCTCATAACAAAAAGACGTTGACGTCCCAGTAGTTGATCTGCTGTACCCATACCACGCCCAACCTTTGCTAAATGTCAAAATGTCGGCCGCAGCCATTGTGGAAATTGAAGCTCATGCAATAGCAAGACGTCGCAATCATGGAAGCTGTATGTTCTAGGAAAATCGTGAGAGTCGATGGTGGATGGACAGTCCTCGAGCCGATAGCTGTTACTCAAGCAGGATGCGACGCCCAGGAAAGCAAAGCTAAGGTGTCGTGAAAGTGTGTTGTCACTCGGGGATCGATGCGCGCTGACCGCACTTCGTAGAATGTTGAACTTATGGATCGCAAGGTGTCGGGTCTTCAATCGTTTAGGTGGGTATCTATCGACCTAGGAATAGAACTATAGAAAAAGCAAAGGCCGTTGATCGTTGAAGGCAGAAAAAAAGGCAAGAAGAAGAAAAAAAAAACGACAACAATGATGAGGAGGATAAAGTGTCACCACACAGGTAACTGGTTAGCTGAATGGATAAGATAACAATGGCCGCCTCGACAACGACGACGACAACGATGGACGATCTCGTGGCGCCCCGCTGTCCAGTCCGTGTCAGTAATTCCTTGGTCAGGGCTTCACGGACCAAGGTGAAGGAAGCAGAAACCAGTGAAAAGACCAACCACGGTTTGACAGAGAGTTGATGCAGGACAAGACTGCAAGACTCGGCCGTGCTCCGTTGTCGCAAAGTTCTTCCGTGCTTTGAACCGAAATAAAATAAAAACGTAAAATCGATACCACCACTCCACCAAGGCAAGACAGGCGGTGATGCAAAGGGCCAATGGCGCAGATGCCCTTGCCTGGATTGTCGGAGGGAATATCTCAGCTTAATGTCGCACCAAGGCGTTGAGCGCGGCGTGGCGACTGGCTGGACCAGGCACACACTCTTTTTGCATCCTATCCCCCCCTCCTTCGAGCAGGGCAAAAAAGCAATGGTTTGTTGTTATGAGCCCGAAACTCACACACGAGATAGATACGTTTTGGGACGAAGAGGGAGGAACGCGACACTGGAGAAGGGTAGGGAGAGGGTGTAGGAACAATGTACCGACCTGCACGCAACACGGAGTGCACGCCGCAACAGGCCCCTCCAGGCAAAAAAAGTAATAGTGGGTATGCATACGCCGGCTGAAGTCGCGACGCAAATGCACCCTTCGACAGGCGACGAATGATGAGTGCGACTTTGATTGAGGATCTCTCACTCCTTAGGGACAAGTTTGTCGATGAATGCCTCCCTCAAACTCCCTGTATCCATGCACCTATTTACTGGCCCGCCCCGTTGTGGATGCAGGCCTTTGGCGACTGACCAGTCAAAGAGGCTGCAGGCGGATGGCTGGAACAAGACGAGGGTGTCCTGTGTGTGTCCAGTGTGTGTACTGTGGGGGTGATATTTTTGATAGGTGTGATTATGGATTTGCTGGGGTGGTCCATTGGCCCATCTCATCACCAGACCCAAACAACCCGACCACCCAAGCACAGCCCACCATCATCTCGCATGGGGATTGGATCTCTTGTTGGTATTTTGCCTTGTGACCCTGTCATGCCGTTTGACGAGACTCGTGCTCCATCGTTGCATTGCATTTTGTGCATGTCGAGGGCCGAGACAGGGCGGAACTGCATGCTAAAGTATTCAGCGAGCGAATACCGTCCCGCTGGCTTTGAGATGATTCCAATAATTGCTTTTCGAGGTGTGCGGTACACAAAACGAGTTTGAACAACCGTTGATGTTGAATATTATTTACTTGTAGAAACACAGCGCATAGGTCACATGCTCAAAATCGCCGCCAGCCATTATTCTTGAAGACTGCAAGGTAATATGAATGAAAATGGGGGGTGGTTCCTTTCTCCCCGCATCAGGTTGCCATCCCCTCCCTCCCCCCTCCTATCCATACCCTTTCTCTCCCTCCACGAAGTGTACGGCCAACCTTGTTCGCAACTTCCTTTCGTAGGCGAATGATAGTTAACAAAAAAAACCCTCATTCTTGTCAGATTACAACTTGGCTTACCAAGGTAGTAATACTAAAACCTACTAATTACTGTCCAATCCAGACCTTCTATATCGAACGAGGCCGGAATCTAAGTGAAAAAAAAAAGAGACATTTCCACACATCACGCAATTAATGAGCCTATTTGTTCCCATAAGTCATCATACTCTGGATCATATAGAGTACGTTGCGATGCTTCCTTGTCTGAAGCACTAGTATTGGTTTGCTATTCCCAGGACTAGGTCAATCAAAAATACTGCTATTATTATACAAGTGTAAAGAGTTATGCATGGAGAACAGCGTGATGGTTGTTGGAGATCCCTCTCAAAGACCTCAAAGACCTCAAAGACCTCGAAGACCCGTTTCAACACCTCGCCAAACGTTCCGCTCTCGCATACCCGAAGCTGCATCTCATCCAAACCGATGGCTGGGAGCCGAGGAGTGAACGAGTCTTTCGCTACTGCACGTTTCTGCATCTCCGAGATGGAGCAACGAGAAAAAGGAAAACCTCAATCTTGTTAATTAGAGATCCCGAGATATGGCGAGCTATTCAGAACGGACGGTGCGTCATAGCGAGCTGTAAGGTCTCTCTAATGGGTACATTGATGTCTGAGCACAGACATACTAGCCATGAGGTACACCCTCGGTTCCAGGTATCGCCTCAACAACTTGTCCCGCGTTACTAGGACTTACATGCTTGTACTCCGTAATTGTACAAGTAGTAGTGTCAATCTTCGGCACGCAGCCATCGGGAACTAAACTCAGACGTTGAGCCCTTTCTCCATACTACTACTTGTAGGTACATGCGACTGCAATCTAGAACCTTCAAGGGTCTGTCCTGGCAAACAAAACAAAAGTCAACAGATTTTAATGTTTTATACTTGCTTTTACATACATATATACTTGTACAATGCGTGCTGCTTATGCCATAGACAAAACGGCGCCGCACATTGGCCCCAAGATGAAATTGTTCAACTCCTCACCGCTCATCCATGAAACGGCCGGAGACGGAACGTGTCGGGATTCTTTCAGCCACTCATCGCGCGTTGCAAGCCTTTATGCATCTCAGGCCCATATGCATCTCATAAATAATAATATGGATAACTATGACTGTGCGAACCACCATGTCCTCCAATGAGTGCCATACATGATGATGATGCACACCCATTCTCCATCCCTTGACTGCATCGGCATACCGACTGACACCCCTTTTGACATCTCTGTACCACAAATCTAGAATCTTCAACTTTCCGATTCGACCAAATGTCATCAGCGGCTGAACCTTTTCTCACCCTTGTGTGTGCTCCGCACTCATACACGTCACAACCCATCATCTGATAGGCCAAAGGACAGTCATAATCATTATTTCCCCCATCTCGTACATGCTTGTACATAATAAACCTTCTTCATCTCCGCGTGCATACCAGACCCACACAAAACAATTGCTGCAGCAGGGGTCCTTTTGGGCGGTCAGACCCGATCGATGCCTGTCGCGAGAACCAGACGAAGCAGGCTGAACGAGCTTCCTTTCGGATTATTATGCGAACGCGGCACAACCGAGACGAGCATGTCCGTAATCTCGCGGCGAGCTTCAATAGATGGCCTGCATGTTGCTCCATGGGTCAATGGCTGTCGGCACATGTATTGGGATAAAACCAAGAACCCCCATTGGGTACCAGAGATCGCAGCAACATAGCCAAGTTTGATAAGCGATGCATAGTTGTGATTCCCGTGTATGTGTGTTCTGCTTGGCTGCTGCTAGGGACTATGCAATGCATACCCCTGCATCATTCACGCGTTCCTCATCTTTGAGTACTCATTGACGATGCATCTCTCAAACACCCCGACGGGACAGAGCCGTTCCCTGTAGCTGTCAAGACTATTCTATATACTTCAGCTATCAAAGAATCAAGGATGTGCCTTCATTTATTCCTGCCTTTCAAACTATGGAGGTCAAACCCAAGGAACATTTGAAAGCATCCGGGCCCGGACAGACCGGCTCTTTCCCCGGACTCCGGCCTATTATTTCGGGGCTCCACTTTACCTCCACCGACACACCAATACATGACCAAATTACAACTGGTCTTGGCCCTTGATATAGTATATCTCAAATATTAATAACATCCGCTCCATTCAGGTCCTGTAATTTGAAATGTTCGATTGCTATTTCGCCCACCTGACGCCAAACAGAATATATGGGAGATGCGATTGATAACAAAATAAAGATAATAAAAATAAAAATAAAAATAAAAATAAAAACATAAATCAGATATTGGTATCTATTGTCTGGACCATCTAAAAACCCAATTCATCCCGTAATTCTCCAAATGTTAACCGAACATTGGTATAAATGTCAAGAACCTATTTGTTCCCATTCATCATCGTGACTGTGTCCAGTCCTGGATACACTGGAATCTCAGTTGAAAATGTCATACCCACATCACTAGGCATAGCATCAGCCCTTTGCAATGATTGGTATCGACAAGGAGAATCGTCATATTGATAACAGTGTAAAGGGAAGAGGCGCCCAAATAAACGGCAAATAAGTCATGACTTGTTAAAGAGTAATCAGCGACCAAAATCACTGTTATAACTCATTTCGCCATAGTTTTGGTTCATGCTTCCGTCTGCGTACCCTGAGCTGACATATCCACCCTCATCACCATCATCGTAGTCGCTGGCATCAAAAGATGACCGCCCACTAAGCTCATCATCTATCCCCCCACTCATGTCAGCTGACCAATTCATCTGGGCTAATGCAGGATATTGAGCCAGTAGAGCGGCTGGAAGCGCGTATTGACCGCCAGCATCCATAGGATATGCTGAGCCGTCCATGGCCATGGCTTGAGGATTAGCAAGATTCGACATGTTTTGTTGTTGCATCCGCTGTTCCTGCCATTGCCGCTGCCGCTCTATCATTTCCTCATCCAACAGGGGCTTGATACAAATGCGGCCAGCTTCAGACCGGAAATGTCGACCCAACGCATCAGCACGAGCGAATCGCCGACCACAACCCCATTGGCCACCAACTTTCAGATCTCCTTTACAGACAAATTTCTTCTCGCCAGAATGTAAACTTTCGTGTCGCTTTCTGTCATGTTGACGAGCAAATGCCTTGCCGCACACTGTACATACGAATGGTCGTTCGTCCGTATGTGTCCGTAAATGAGATCGTAGGTTGTATGCCCGAGTAAATCTCTTGGGGCAGAGATTACATTGGAATGTCGCAGGATGCTTTTGCATGCGCTTCGTTACCCCTGCGTCTTGACTATTCTGATAATCTGGGTCTGCTAAACGCAAAGCGATAATATTATTCGGTACTGAAGACGTCGACTGTCTTCGACGTGAAGGTGAGGCAGCCGATTGCCTGTCGAGCGGAGACAAGGATCGGGATGCCTCTGACCTTACTGAAAGATTAGAACCAAGTGAAGGCGATAAACCCACATCACCTGGGCGGCCCATCAAACCACTGCCGGGATGAAAGGGATCAGTGACCGCGCGAGGGCGAGATTTTGGTCGACCTGGACTGACGTTAGTTATGATCATCTACAATGCATGAGGTGGTGAAATCTTACCTCGATCTGGGGGTGTTAATGAATCCTGATCCATCTGCGATTTAGATGGTTCAAAAGTTCCCGGTTTAGCATTACTTGGAGCATAATCAATATTGATAGCAGGAGGGGCCATTTGGGGCAGGTCGGAGGGGCCCGCCGCGAGAGATGGGAACGCTTCATGAGCACTCGACATTCCAGGGTATCCATAGGCGGCATTTGGTGGTATCACATTAAAAGATGGTTGAAGATTATCTGAGAGCTGCTGTGGCATGATGCGAGGGCTGATGGCTGGACTATGTGAAGGACTGCGACCGTGATGGGCAGGGCTACCATGATCCGCAAGACTAAACGAGCCAATACCAAGCACTTCCTGATAAAGACTGCCATCTGACGGCCGTTGTAGAGGAGAGTGGCCTGGTAGCTCGCTGTCAAAGGTGTCGGAGCTGATCATGTGGGGTGATGGCGCAACAGAGGAGACGTCAGAGTACTCAGAGGGGCTTCGTCTATGGCGCTGGAACTGTGGTTGGTTCCAATCGTTGATCTGACTTGGAAGAAGTGCAGCCTCAGGACCAAGAGAAACGTTTCTTGAGTGTCTTGTTGGTGGCGAGGAAAACTGATGCTGATTGAAAGATGGTGACTGGTGGGCAGAAGTGGGCTGATGATTCTCCGGTTGAAGCAACTGTGGTGGGGTTGGGGAATGATGCGAGTTTGGGGAGGCCATTGTATTTAGATCGGAAGGATTAAGGGAGGCTTGCTCGAAGAGAGGGGAGCTAAACTGGTCACCTTGATCGCCAGTGGAAGGGAAGAGAGAAAAATCGCCGTCGTTAAGGTTTGGAGATAGGTACGGGTGTGACTGAAGGGCGGGATCGGACGCCGCAGCCGAAGGCTGCTGGGCGAAGCTGGTGCTGGGATCAAAGCCGGTAGACGGATCGGAGACGTTTCCTTGTGCGCCGAGAAAGCCACCGTTGAACGAATCGTAGTTGGGGTTTGGAGAACCTCCAAAGTTGTGCTGCTGCTGCTGCTGTTGTTGTTGCTGCTGCTGCTGCTGTTGTTGTTGCTGCTGCTGCTGCGACGTCTCTAGACCAAGACCCAGACCGATGACAGCTGACTGATCGTTTGCGCCAAACGGACTCCTTGACGGTGAGTGAGATTGATTTATACCAAGTTGTTGATGGTGACCGGCCGATGGCGACCGGCCGCGCTGGGGTGCTTGGTCCATGATGTCGACGAGAATGGGATTGCGAGGCACACAAGCAGATTCCAAAGTCAGCCTTCTGGCCGAGGCGGGGGGAGGCTGTGCACTGCCAACAGTGATGCAATATTCCGGGGCACGGTCCTATCACAACGACAGGACGCGCGGAGAGCGGTGCAAGTCACCGTATTAATGCGGTTTCAGACCAGATCCAGAGGCCAGAGGCCAGAGGGTGCGAGTGGCTAGGAGCAAATGCTGCCGTGGGTATAGGGCTGGGGCCTGGTCGATGGTTCTGGCGAAGGTTGTGTGTAGAGTTGGGGAAGGCGCTGGCGAAGAATGAGGGGTTCGTTTGTCGGCGCACACTGGGGTTGGGCGCCAAATCATGGACAGTCGGGGGACCCGCGAGGCTGTGCAAAACCGGGCGACAGGCACGAGCAAATTGGAATAGAGAGAGTTCTGTGGCCGCGATTACACAAGAGAGACACACAGTTCACACGCACGGCGTCTTACCACCGGGCCCTTGTGAAGGCGATGCGGGCCAAGAGTGGCAGAGGTATTTACCCTGTCTTGTGAGGTAGCAGGCAGGTGGGCAGGTAGGTAAGTAAGGTATGTAGAAGTGGAAATCGATTCATCCATCCACGGCCAGATGACAGCCACCTAAATTGGCCAGAAAGAGGTATTTGAACTCTTAGCAGTACCTGTCGAGGTACCTTTCTCTTACTGTTCTGCTAGCCTGCAAGACTACCGAAGATGCAGTTAGGTGACCTGGAAGCAATACATTGCATTCTCGCTTGTCTTAGGTACTCACGTGAATATCGTATGAGCTGGAACTTGCCCGAGGGATTGGTGGTGGATGAACTCTAATTAGGTATCTCTCTTATTATTACTAGTTACGCTCAAGCTTAAAACGATGAACTTAGGTTAAAGCCCCCAAAAGATATAATAAGAATATAGCACTGTAAAGCCGTTTGCTTCTCTCAAAAGGCATGTCCCCCCCCTCCTCCCAATTAGCAAGGTCTGTGTATGTAATCCCGTCGCCAATGTAATCATAAAATCAGATTGACTGACCTCGCAACATCATTCCGTTATGCAGGTACAACTACATACCGGAGAGGCATATCTGTGCACTGCCCGGGTAAGTACTTCTTAAGCTACAGGTTTGACCGCTTTTAGTTCGAATGATGACAAGATACAAAAATGTACTTGTAATACTTGGCACAATGCTCAGAAAGCGTAGTACTCCAGCGTACAAGGTGAACGATGGGGTCCATCAGGCAAGGAAACAGGCAGCTGTACATATGTACAGGCATCACTTGGATACACGGGAGAGCTATTTTGGCCCTGATGGTGTTGATGGGCTTGAACTTAACCACTTCAGATGCAGGGCGACGTTTTGTGTTTCTGTAAGGGGATGATGCACTGCCTCGCTGGAGCTACCCACTGCCTCCTAGTACCTGTGCCTGTAATTATCTCGCATCTTACCCCTTGGATATTTTATTGGATGGCGTGTATCACCAACTCAACAAGCTTTGCATCATCAGACCCTACATTTGGTCGGTGGCATTTCATTTGCATCCAAGATCTGGACCTATCATATAGAATTATTACTATGGAGTAGCGGGGCTGCCCATATTATCTATGTAACATCTCTCTACCTCCTTGCGCACGCACAAACCAGGGATCTCCAGGTTGTAGAGCGATTACTGTTTTAGGCAAACATCCAGCAGCAACTAGAAGTGATTCCGGTGTGAGCCATACCGGGTATCTACCCAGATAGATAGGTAGATTACCGATTTGGAATCCATGTTGTATGACAGAGGGATCCATACCGAGGTATAGCCCAATACTAATTATTCTACTAAAAACATAATACCTACGATAAAAAAGAATGAGAAAATAGATCAGGCTTCGTAGTCCATCCACACTACAAATCATTCAAGCGGGCGAAGCAAACGATGCCGTTTCACTGCTTTGCAACTAAATATAGCCATCCTCACCACCACCATCACCACCACCACCGCTACTGCTACTGCTACTAGATATTACTGCCTATTACTGCTTCCACATCTGCACGATGATGAATGCTAGATACGTAAACACAACGTAATCTTCATGATCATTTACAGGTTATCGGGGAGATTATCAATTAAAAGAATCGTGCTCCGGCACTAAAGAGTCATATATGGAGATTGTATTACGCGGCCCTCATGCAAGCAACTCTTTGATGCAGAACACAACTATGAGCCGGGTATTTTGGTCGTCGATAACCTTACCCTAGAAGTTAGTTTCCACCTCCATGCGAGTTCAAAGCAACCATGCCAACGCATTACGGACCATGTTCCCAAATCGAGTGCCTACGTCTTTTCACTTCCACAAGATGGGTTGAGTAGGTAAAGATTGCTTCCCCCTGTCGATGAGTGTGGTCCCTGCATCAAAGATCCGTCAGCCACACAGCGGTGACGTGTGTAAGGTGGCATTGTTGCTCTTTTATCCCGCAGTTTTGCTGTTCGAACGTTTCATCCTTTTGAAAATGCTTCCATATTTTTCTTTCTTTCCAAATACGTTGATTAAAGGTACCTTTGTTTTCTAAATTAAGCAACTCCTATAGTATAGGCATCATGATCCATCTACGTTGCTAGGGTCAATGCTAAAGCTTCATTCGCAGAGATACGATTGTTGATAGATCATCTATTTTGACTTGAGGGTGATTCCCCGACTCGTTTTGAGGTCAATTTTGAAACATTCATGAGCATGCATTGCCCGGTCGGTTGTTCATTGCCCCTTTGTTTCATCTCCCTCCTTTGTCTAACTTACCCAGCAGTAATCAAGTATAGCCACAGCCGGAGTCGTTCTTCTTCATTGGGTCAGATCGGAAGCAGTTCTCCGTAACTAACCTTTCGGATCGAGCCGCAAAAATAGGCCCAAGTTCCATGGCAAGGCGGCTTTGTGGGGCCCTTTTCATGACGTTCGGCAGTTGGGCCGAGATCAGGGATAGTCTCATGTGCACTTTTGTTCTGCACCGTGTGTTTCCCCGTGCCCTCGAAACAAAAGCCTCTTGATGTTTCAGTTTCTCTGTCATACAAAATGACGCTCCATCTTGGTTTCTGTCCTTTTTATTCCCCTTTTTAGCGACTCATGGGCATGATCAGTCCGTTATTTTCTGTTTACCCGTGTTTTGTACCCCTGATCCAACGCTGTTTGTGGCTATGCTGTTTCAAATCGGTTCCCGTTTTCAATAACCATAACATGTAGGTAGGTAGTTTTATAAGTGGAATCCCAGATGATACCTTCCAAATGATACCTGGTATAATGAGGCAAAGTCAAACGCCGGGTTTATAACACCATAATGATGGCTAATCCATAACATTCCTCGCATGAAAGGAGCAAACAAATAACAGGCTAGCAAATGTAACTAGAAGCGGAGATCTTTCAAATCCAATAAAACATCGACAGACAAATAACATGCAGTTAGATCACGTCAGAACGCTCGTATCCTTCCGGCCTGAGGGCTGGCTTGGGCACCTCCCTATCCTTAAACTTGCTGACAAATGGGTTTGGGTCATCTCTCTGGTTGAGGTTGCCCAGGGTGTGGTTGACACCTCTATGGCTGGCTTCATCAGCTCGGATGTAAAGAATAAGGTCCTTCATCGTGCGTTGGCCTTCAGGCATCTTCCAATACTGCAACAATGGGGGTCAGTAAGTCTATCCCATATCACACCCATCAATGACACCGCATATGCTGGACTAACCTGGACGGCAATATCTGGGATTTGGAAATTTGGGTCCGACCACTTGGGTAGGTGACCTTGTTCGATCTCATGGATGGCTCTGGTATAGGTGTGGACGGCCTCTTCCTCCAGATAACCAACGAACCGATGAACTATCTTAGGATGGATGAGATAGGCGATGAAGAGGCTGTTGAAAAAAACACCCTGTGCGCCGATGATCATCAACTTCATGAACCGACCAGGCTCGCACATGGTCATGAAGGTTAATAGATGCATCCGCTCGTTATAGCTCTCTTCGAGAAGCGTTTCGATCCAGCCCTTGTCGCGCTTCATGCGCCGAAGACTGTCGAGATGACGCAACATGCCTCCAACCATTCCGGGGACACCAGCAATGCTCTCCAGAAATACGAATCTCACGAGCTATGATATATAGTGTTAGAGAATATTCTTTGACATGCTTTACTCAGACGTTTATATGAACTGACCCATTGGCTTTCTGTCAGGGGTTTTTCGGCCTGAACCGATGTCGTTGGATGTTTCTTGTCGACTTGTTGATCCCTCCCCATACCTGTAGCTACGTCCATCCAATAACGGGCAAAACGAACAATCTTCCAGGCAGCCCAGTCGCCGAACCCACGAGGCTTCCGGTGAGAGGGTACCACGGCCCAGAGCTCATCTGTTGTGTATCCAGGATGGGGCCATGCTGCTGGCGTTGTTTTGATATGCGGTGTATCCCTGGCTGGAAAGAAGTCTCGAAGCTGAACGACGGAAGTGGTTGAGAAAGATTGAGAAGTTTGGTGATGCGAGAGGTATCCGGATCTTCCGGTGCAATTGAGTTTGGTACCAACCGGCGTTGGGGACCCTTGGCTACTGAGCACTACCACCTTAGCAAGCCGTGCTGCTTGCCTTGTGGTTTGGAGTTTGTAGCACCGAGCGGCGGAGAGCATTGAGAGGGACAAATGATTCGTATAGGGTTGACGAAGAAGATCGATCGATTGATTAGCTGCTATGTGTAGCTTATGGCGTATATATGAGAGTTGATAGAAGGCTTGATGAAGCTACTTTGGCAAGATAATACTGTGCAAGTGTAATGCCCTGTCTTATAACAATAGATCACGGACTGAAGTTTGGATAGGCTATGCCAGGAGAGAGGCTTTTCTTCTTTTCGTCCGCGGAGAAACGAACAGCCCCTTTATTCTTGTCGTCCGCCGCCTAGAAAATGACGTGGAATCTATAGGTATTCCGGCACCCGCAGCCTCCTCCTCCCCGAGCGAGCCCATCAGAACGGGGCAACGCCCAGGTTCAGTTCCCGAGCTCTGGCCGGTGAGGCATCCGGAAACAATTGGATAGATCACCTGCAGGGCGTGCAGAGGCGTTGCCCAGCTAATTGGCAATAGCCAGCTCCGGATTGGGTCGGGACATTCCGGACATGGCCAGAAACAGCCACTGAGCTGTCCGACTTATTTTCGATCGCATTGAGCGCGGGAGCAAGTATGCAATCATTCCTATACATATTTCATAGTCTAATAATAAATAGGTAGACATAAAACATTGAAATGTATATATCCAGGTGCCCATTGGACTTCACAGAATTTACATCTTCTGTGTCGTGATTTTTCAGAGTCTTGTTTGACATATTGAGGTAAGAAGAAAAATAATAAGAAAAGGTTCACGGCCTTTGCAATTGTAATATCCTGGCTGAAAAGGTCATAAGGACACATCATTTTCATCGTTTCTTGTTTCTTGCTGCATTACGATAGAGTTCAAAATATCAATACTTCTATTAGTAGCCTAACTGCCTGCAGCCAGCCTCCGCCACGGCACGGGAACGCAAAAATCTCGTGTGCAGATGGGTACCTCCTTTGGCCTTCGGAAAAGACAGGGTAAAAATTCTTGCTCAATCATTTCCCATTCCCGTCAGGTTCCACATTGAATATAAAATATTGTGCTATGAGTCACTTGGAATGCCGGTTACTACCGAGCGCCTTGCTTCAAGGTGATCACCCCCTTTTGGCTTTCCTCTTGGCTTTCAGGAGTGACTAGACACTGTTTAATCATTAATTGACCTGGTGACCCAACTCAGTGATGCATCATATACGGACTAAAAACTTGCTTTCGACTGTAATGTATTTAAAGTTTCCGGGCCATAATCCCGGACAAGTCTGAAATCTTTTTATACCTGTCCAATGAGCACTCATTGCTTTATCCACCAATAGACATAGGTAGTCTGATGTTTTATCATCTTTACTGAACCACCTCAATCATTTCCTTGAACAGGAGGCATATTCCAGTTACTAATTCCTAATACCGTCATCCACTTTTTATTCATCCATGTGTCGCGAATTTGCGCTAAATGCGATCCGAACGGATGTTTCAACATTTCCCTTCACATCCTAGAAGCGGTCAGCATCATTTCATCTTACTGGGAGTTTGAAGCTCAGTAACAACTCACCTTTCCAGTGGAGTCAAGCCAAGCAACTTCATTCCATTAGCCAAGACGATGCGAGCAGCATCATACAACGCCATGCGGGCTTTCATCAGCTCCCGCTCACTACCAACCACTTGCAGATGATCGTAGCTACTGCTTATTGCATGCGACATCTTGAACAAGTAGGTTAGTACTGTGGTAGGTTCCTGTGTCTTGAGAGTATTCTGGACAATATCGGGCCACTGTGAGAGCATCCGGACAATATTAGTAGCATGTGCTTCCGTGAGTAATGAGATGTTTGCACTGGATAATTCCTCCTCTGTCAAATGAGCTCGTCGCTTGATGGAGCAAAGTCGAGAGTGGGCGTATTGTAAGTAAGGACCAGTATCACCCTCAAAAGATGTCATGGCTTCCATGTTGAAAGTATAGTTGTTGATCCTAAAGATGTTGTTAGTCCAGTCGAAAGACAGCTTAGGAAAAGAGAACGCAAACCTCTTTCCACTCATGTCCTGGACCATAACGCTGCTGATACCCAGAATATCGGCAGTCGCAATAGGATTCTCTATCTGGGCATACTTCTCCTCATTCTTCTTCATCACGTCATGCATATGATCGGCGCAGTCCCTGAGAATATCATCCAGGCTAGTGATAGATAGATATTGTCAGTAAGTTGCAACCCACCAATTTCAAAATATTGGAACTGAAGGATTGGATGAAGAAAAAAACATACAACTTGACTGTTCCTTTCCTGGTGCTCATTCCGAGAACAAGACCAAAATTGATGTGCTGACAACGTTGTGCTATATCCTTGTGGCCAAGGAGTTGAACAATCTCGAAGAGCTGCTTTACATGCAGGTCCTGAGCACTAGCAATCACATATATCATGTGATCAAACTGATATTTCTCGTACTGGAGTATAAAATGTTAGCAATTGGGTATATGACCGCGGGCTTGCTTCAAAATAGGCTTTTGATTTGACAAAGCTAAGCAAGGTGTAGGGTACTTACTCGACCAAGAAGTTCGCAAATGTCTCGCGTAAGATACAAGGCAGTGCCATCCTTCTTTCTAAAACCTTACTGTTAATATAGAGATTAATTCGGAGTATCCCATCAAAGCTAACCAGAATACAAATATCCCGATATAGTTGATGGAGCTGAAGAAGATTATGTTTGGTAAAAACCACGTACCTAACGACTGCTTTGCCAAGTTTCTTACCCTCTTTGCCGGGTAGAAGTTCAGTAAAGTCAACAAGTACCGCACCGTTATCCCCTTTGGTAATGCCTTTATCGGCCATTTCCTCTCCAACTTTTGCCATGGCATCCTCTGGAACCTGACTCTCACCTGCTCAAGGTGTTAGCTTACGAGAGACTGGATGGGTGTACGAGACAACTGAACTTACCACTGAACTCGTCGAAGTTAATGTTGAGTCGAGCGTAGGTTTCTAGAGCAATTCATGTTAGTATATTATAATGAGTATGCTGCTGATTGACGGATAGGAAACGGGGAAACAAAGATGAATGTGCAAAGTGAATACGCTCTCGACTTTTGAATGACATTCCTACCTTTATAACGAGCAATACTAAGATCACGGAAGATTTGCCACTGCTTTAGTACCGCCTCATCTCGGTCGGTCTACTAAAAGTGTAAGTTATCTATACTATGGACCGGAGGAATGGATTCAAACTTACCATTCGCTTGAAATATCGACGGGCTTGCTCATCAAGACTATTCGCTTCGAGTTCGCTGACATCTTTACCCTGTTTCTTTTGTTCCTCAATAGATTCCTTCTCTGCTGTCATCTCGGTATTGATTTGTACGTAGAGCTTGAAAAGATGATCGATGGGGTCTTTTTTAAGCGCCTCTTCGTCCCCATTTTTCTCATACGCCAGAGCCAAAAGACCGTACTGTTTACCCCAATCACCAAGATCTTCAAATTATCAGTATTGTCCAGAGAAAAAAGCAGGCCCATATCTGTGCAACTAAGATTGCAGGAGAATGTCACACTTGAGCTATCACTCACAGTTCATTCTGATAACTTCCCAGCCACTGCCTTCATACAGGTTTGCCAGGAAGCTTCCAATAATAGTCGATCGTAAATGCCCTGCGTGGAAGGGTTTTGCAACGTTGGGAGAGCTGAACTCGACAACCTAAATAAATTAGCAAATGAAGATTGCAGGAATGATTTGGAACCCTACGATGCGCTTTCGACCCTTGTTGGGATCCTTTGGATCTTTCAATCCATTAAATCGATTACGGCCTTGTTTGAAGTTGGTAAGTCACTACTCGTATTTGACTATAGCTATAATAAGTGCATACCGTATTCTTCACCGAGCTGGCGGATCATTGGTATGATAGCTTGAGATAGGGGTTCCCCCTTCACAAAGAAGGACATGAACACGCCGCTAACCGTGGGTTTTTGGAACAGAGGGTCGTTTTGGGGGAACTGAGATGATTTACTATCAGTTAGTGAGCACACGCCAGAGAATAAAACTGATTCGAACCTCATCTGCCCACTTGGAAGCCAAAACATCTGGCTTTGACCCCTTGAGTCTGAGAGCGGGTACGGCCAAAACAAAGTCACCCTTGTCAAGACCAGAGGTCCACATGACAACTGGATAGATGATTGCGACATCAACACCAGAAATGCCCGCTAAAACATTGCTTAGATGCGCCCGGTAAAAATCCAATGGGTTGATTTCCGGGTGCGCATTGGGATACTTTTCAGCAACGGAGCTGAGAGTCAGACCCTCGACAAGAGTCCCTAGTTTGTCTACTCCAAGTGTATTCGCCATGGTGGATGCGCTCCTTGAGAAGATTGACGAAGCGGGAATCGGATAGAAAGACCTGAAATTGAAATATCTTTGCCGAGTTTTGTTGATACAGAGCAGCCTGGAGGTGACCCAAAAATTGGGAGAAGCTAACAGTAGACCGCGAACAGGTTTGTCCGCTATTCGGAGAGAAGTCAGAGTCACCGTAGAAAACAGCTTTTGATTGGTAGAGATTTTAAAGCAGCTCATGGAGGAAGCCCTGAGTAGGTAATTGTTTGGGGTTTGCACCTTCTGTGACTCAATTTTGCCCAAGGGAGCACTTACCCCCACTAAGATGGAGAGTCGTCTGTAAGTGCACACTCCAGTTGGCGGGGTAGCCGAAACCGAAACCAAACACGACGCCCTTGCTTTGTCTTGGTTCCAGTACTCTGGGAGTGCCTAGCAAAAGACTGATATCTATTTACGACTGACTACAGAGAGTGCCGGATATACCAAGAAATCTATATAAGTTATTTATAGTCCAACCTCATTTTTGTCCGGCTCACGCTGTTCATTCTAATCGAGAGGTCCCTGGTAACTTGTGTGTAACCTGCCGGTACAATGACGTATTGGCCATGGCGGGGTCTTTGATCTGCTTGCTTACCGACGACAAAGGAGCCATAGAGGAACCATGAAGGAACTACTTTGGGCGGATTGATATTTTGTTTAATGGTGAGTGGGCATTCGTGCTTTGATATTTGGTTGCTTATACCACTCTGAATTCACCGAGGGGACTCAAGTTGGAATAGGTAGTCAGCAAATGTTCATGGTTCATACTAGAATCATTCGCATCCAAGTGTTTATAAATGTACGCACGCATACTGTCTTTCGGAATTGTTGACCACGGACGTATGTGCCTTAAAAAGCTCTCAAATTGATCTGTATTACTCTGTATCTTTGAAACCATCATCTCATTCCTCAAGTCTTTGACTTCTTCCCAAACTGACTCGGTAAGAAAGAAGGAGAAAAAAAAAAAGGCTGAAGACGTGTTCGTCTAAATTCATGTGCCTGGCTGGCGGCCGGACACACCAAAAGTTTTCAACCCCTCCACCCCCTCCATTCCGACCACAAACCAGAAAAAAAAAACAGCCTAGACTTCTTTCACGTTTCTTTTATCTTGACCGAAACTTCACGCCAGATTCGTTAGGCATTATCCCGCATCAACCAGCCACGCTCCGGATTCGCCCTCATAAAACCTCAATATTTGCCAAAATGCCGCCTAAGGAATGGGGTTGGTTTCCTATAAAATTGTTTCCTTTACTCCTGAAACTGACTGTACTCGATATTAGACGAGGAAGAGGAGGAGACCGTCGCCAACTCTGCGACCCCTGCCTCACCCCCCCTTGTTGCCGCACGTAGACGGCAGTTCGAAGATGAAGAAGATGACGACGACGTAAGTAGGGACCCAAAGTTGTATCTGTTTCATGGGATCGATCTCCTTACTAAATCCGTTTTGTAGGTCCTCGACTCTTGGGATGCCGCCGAAGACTCCGAGGTAGAGCGAGAAAAGACCCGCAAGGCTGCTGAGGCAAAGGAGAAGGCCGACGCCCTCGCCGCCGCAAATAAGAAGTCTAAAGCACAACGGATCGCCGAACATCAAGCCGAGCGGAAACGTCTGGCTGCCGAGGATGACGAGACTGACGAAGATGAGACGGAGGCTGAGCGTCGTGAGAGACTGCGTCGTACGGAGAAGGAGTCCGATCTCAAGCACGCAGAAGATCTCTTCGGCGAGATTGGCATCAGCTCTGGCCGCTCTGCCAATACTCCTGCAACCACGATCGCTATTGATCCCAAGGATCCCGGCAACACTGTCAACCTTGCGACCCTCCCAGTCTTCAGCCCCCAGACGAAAGCACAATTCGAGAAAATGCGTGGTGCCATTACTCCTCTCATTACCGCCAATTCCAAGAAGGCACACTATGGTCTTTTTCTTGAAGAGTTTGTCCGAGAGATTGTCAAAGAAATGTCCAGTGACCAGATCAAGAAGATTGCTAGCGCTCTCACTCGAGCCAGCAATGAGAAGATGAAGGAGGAGAAGGCCACTGGCGGTAAGAAAACCAAGGCCGCAAAGACGAAGACCTCTCTTGTCACCAACCGTGCCAACACCGCCGATGTGGGAACATACGATGAAGAGACTTTTGGAGAGTAAGTTATGAAACAATTGCTTCTTCTAGCTGTACCTTGCCACTGGTAATTGTGTTAACATGATCTTCAGTGATGACTTTATGTGAAACCATCTATAATGGCCGGCGAGTATCGTTACCTGTCAACAAAGCGATAACCTCTGTATAGATACCTAGGTGCATCTATTCCAGGCAGTTCCCTTTAGATAATGAAGGGATGAGTACGACTGTTAAATCAGTTGATCCTGGCACCATGAGACTTCATCTTTATCCAACTCACCCTTACGAAGATGGACTGCCTGAAAGGGATTTGAACACTTGGATGGGCAAGGCTAGGGGAGAGGGAATTGGGGTTACAATGCAATAATATGATGGCAAGCGAATATTTCTATAGATTGTTCATACTTCTGAGTATCTGCATTGCCCACGCAGCCGCTAATGCACATCTTTTTTCTTATAAAAGAAGCGTGTACTTTAGACCGCCGTGCCAAGTTTACCAGAGTTGCCGGTAGCAAATGATTTGGACCAAAAGATCATCTTACACATTCTAATTCTCTCGTTGCATTCTGGCAGAGAATGTCTTATTTATATATAATCCTTGTGCTATGAGGCTAGGGTATCGTTTCGTATCCACTTCTTCACTCGGGAAAAGACGAGATGGCATCGTTGAAGAAATCACCATCAACCCAAGCGCCTAAAGAGCAAAACCAGCCCAACCAAATTCCCGTAATTTGAACGCCATATAATATCTTGTTCCATACTACCCGTTCCATCATTATTGTAATGATACAGTGACTCTAAGAATGCCTTCGTACGTTCGTTTTTTGACATCCAGTCCAATAGAAGTCTTCACCACCTTTTTATTTTCAGCTTACACCACACTGCCCGCCATGCCCATAAACAAAGCATGGATAGCTAGAGAAAGGGTCCAGAATCCGACCTTTTTAAACCGTCTAACTCGACTCTGTTGATTCTCAACGTCTTTTGCAAATGCCTCATATGTTTCGGCAGATGCGTCATCCAGAAGTCCACAATCAAAGACAGTCCAGCTCCCGTCAAAGTCGCTTATGGGTTTGATGATGCGACTGAAAATCGGAATGTATGTTTTCTTCGCATTTATATAAGCGACAATAGGACGGACGAGGGCCTGATTGACATAAGACATATCAGTGGTGAACAGAGGCACAGCAGCCTTGACATCATTGAGATGGATGCGGAAATCCATGATAAGACAGCGAGGGTCTACTTCTGACTCCACATCTTCTTCTTGAGACCCCCTTTCCTCAGAAAAGCTGTCAGGATGAGGTGCTTTGGGCAAAAACCGATAGCGATTTGACATGACAGTATCCTCCAGCTGGTCGTAGAAGTCCGTCATGACTTTGGCGATGCTTTCGTCCGCATCAACTGGAAACATAACATCTGCCACTATATCAACGTTACCCTCGTATATCCACGCAAACGGCCCTTCCACACCACTGTTGAGATGATCAATCCTCAAGCCATCGATCCTTAATCTGTTGAATTTCTTCCAGGCCTTTGACTCCCCCAACCCCATCATAACACCCTGGTAATGACTTGAGACAGTGCCGTGAACTTGTCTGGGATGAATTGTGAAGAGAGAGCCATCAAAGGAACCAGACATGTGGCTAGCGGCCAGGAAGTCATAAAAGAGCCATTGTTTTCGAAGCCGGGGCAGTTCACAGGAGTAGATGCTGACTGAAAATGGGCGGAAGCCATCAGGCTGGTGCACGGTTAAAAGGAGATCCTCCAGCTTAAAAGATTCAATCTCAAAATCGCCCGGTTGATACTCATGGCGGTAGGAAAATGGGTCAATCCGTTCTTTAGGCCACCTAACCGATGTACGGTCGATGATTCCCCGAACCCCACTTACTTCCACATCTTTGAGCAGACCCTTGCCGTTCCACCAATTGAGAAAAGATAAGGTGACGTTTACGTTCGCAATGGTGACATCGAACTGGGTATAGTTTCCATCATCTTCCGTGTCGATGTGAATATGCTGGGCTTGTCGCCCGGCAGCGGCAGCGGCAGCTACCGCGGCAGCATCAGACGATCCCTTACTGACCGATTCAACTTGTCCGGGCCTTCGCGAGATGAATACATTATGGAATGCTATAACGCCATTCTTCCACCTGGGGACAATGGCAGATTCAAAAACAACAGTGACACCAGCGGATTGTGTCAGGTAATCCCCAATCCATCGAGCAAGGGTTTCTAATCTTCCATTAGCGTATTGCAAAAGAAGAAAAAAAACCGTTTCCAGTAACTGAGACGGCGACTTACCCTGAGCGAAGACCGTATTGATGGAAAATATGATAAGAGAAAAAAAGGTTGTTGTACCAACGAAAATCCACAGGATATGGCCAAACATAAACCAAGAAACAAAGGCTCCCCATTCGTCTATATTCCATGGACGCATATCCCTGATGGAAATCCACTTGAATCTAACCTTGAGTCTCTCCCAAGCACCATTTGCTGCCGCGAGAAGCTCCTCTTTTGTGGGGCGATGCGGAATCAGTGGAAGATTCAAGTACTTTGACATCGATGATGCTATTGATTCTTGCTCCTTCTCCACTGAATCATCTTTTCTACCAGTTTCGCTGTCTTTGAGAGAGGGAAGGAAGTCTTTTGTATGACCATCTTTTTTCTGCTGAACATCATGTTGTTGCAAGTCATCTATTCTCCCACGTTCATTGCTACTGTAGAGTCTGCGTTGTATTAGGCATGGCGTTGCATATGAAAAACCATTGGCGGGGTTGCGAAATCCGTTTAAGAAATCCAGCCATAAAGGTTTTGTAAAAGACCCATAGCTAAGCGCTCGCACATTATTGAGCTTTGTTGAGGCAACTGGATGATGAAGAGCCAGCCATGGTTTGAGCTGGGAGCTTGAAAGCTGTCGGATGTATGGTGGTGATGCAGAATTGAAAGAAGATGGCAATCGTCGAATTTGGAGAATGATGCTTGACGTAGTTGCAGATTGGAATAGTGGCAATGATTGACGACTAAGCGTCAGAAGGCGGCGTCCAGTCAGCCATGATGGGATGCCCTTAGACATTATTGCAGTTCATGGCGACCAGGAATAAGAGGGCAGGCAGGACGCCAGGGTTGTATTTTTGAGGTGATTCTTTCAATCTGTGATGGAGCTGGGAATGCGAATACCCTCCCAATTCAATCCGCAAGCTGCATAATAAAAGTTAACCATGACGCGCTAGTACAACCGCCGACAGTGGGTGGGGACAGACCAATCGATAAGCCCCGATAGCCATCCACAAATTTTTGATCATGGCTCCCGAAACCCATGAGAACCGCATATGTGATCTTCCCTACAATCATACCACAAGCGTCAAAGAATTTTCTTTCGGACATTCAACGCTCCTGTTATACTCCACAAACGCGGGCGCATTTCTGAGAAACATAGAAGATTACGAATTCAGTCAGCTTTACCCAACTCCTCAACATGCCCGCACCAACGGCCCTGAGAAAAACTGAAGACACCCCGCTTGCGACCGATGTGTCTTTGGCTTCCCAAGGTAATTCTCCATCAAGGTTGAGTTTACCTTTGTGCGCGCAATTAACCACAAATACAGAACATGAGGATGAGTTTCTCTTAGATGCGACGGATGCAACAACAACAGATGCCGAATTTATTACCCCCGAAAATGGAGATGGCGAGGATGGTATGGCGATTGACGAGGAAGGAAGACCTCGCTTTGGCCCCTCCAAGGACCTTGTAAGTTGATATAGGGCAAGGATGGGTTCGTTTGTTATACTTACTTACACTCAATCAGGATCATATAACCAGAGTCGAAACGCGAAAAATCCCTATCCCACCTCACCGGATGACACCTTTAAAACAAGCATGGCCTTCAATATACCCTCCTCTTGTCGAGCACTTGAAGCTGCAGTGCCGCATGAATATTAAGCGCAAGTCTGTCGAACTAAGGACTTCAAAACACACGGCAGACTCGGGAGCACTGCAAAAGGGTGAAGATTTTGTAAAAGCCTTCACCTTGGGATTCGACGTTGACGATGCAATTGCTCTGTTGCGACTTGACGACCTTTATATCGAAACCTTTGAGATCAAGGATGTGAAGACGGTTCACGGCGACAGCCAAAGCCGTGCCATTGGTAGAATTGCAGGTCACCAGGGCAAGACAAAGTTCGCGATTGAAAATGCCAGCCGGACAAGAATCGTTCTGGCCGACTCAAAGATTCATATTCTTGGAGGTTTCAAGAACATCCATATGGCTCGAGAATCGGTGGTCAGCCTGATCCTTGGTAAGCCTCCGGGTAAGGTCTATGGAAATCTAAGAACCGTAGCCGCAAGAATGAAGGAGCGATTTTAGGCCAAGTTCAGCAAGCGTGTATTGTTCATTCGGCGTTTCGGGTGGTTCATGGGTTTCTAAGAATGATGAGATAGTCATGATAAACTAAAATCAATTGTTTCATTATGCAGCTAACGATGAGAGATATAAGTGCGTATGCATTTAAATTATTACACTCATTGTCCAACAAAAATTAATATTACCAAACCGACAAGATAAGACAAGCGTGTACCGGCCAACCCATGTCGTAAGAATAGGCATATCGGACGGATAATTTGCATTCGCAATTAGTCTTCCCTACTCCGAACGGTATTTACATTGAGACGAAAATTCTCGATGTCCCTAAGTTAGGCAGGTTTTTCTAGATGTCAGTCAGGTTGATATCAATTCGAATTCTTAACCCAACAAGCTTGGCACCTCTAGGATGAAACTAACAAGCTATAGTCCTTGAAAAGCATTTACTATGTCACAAGGCAAGTCTACATATTTTGAGCAACACAAAATGCCAAAGAAGGCTGAGCATGGTTGACATGTCGTATTCCATGTACACAAGTCTATACCAACAAATCCGATATCATAATGGCGACAAACCACATGGGTCCGAAAGCGGCCAGGATAGGTCACACCATGGAGGTGTTTTCGGCGTGATACATCGGATGAAGATATGAATATGGATCTTATTTTTTTGCACAATGCCAAGATGGGGGTAAAATAGCAGTGTACCCTAATCCGCTCATTGAGGTGCCTGCAAATGTTGTAGTACGCTAACTCGTAAAAGGCCTGCAGCTCACTCTCCTCTTTGCAGCTATCATGCCCCACCTGATCGCCCTTGCACCCCTCCATCTCCTCATGAACAAGCTCCTCAACACAACAAAACAACACCATCCCCTTCTTCCTTCTCACAGACGTCTTTTCATCTCGACATAAGCTCGAGGATCAGCATCAACTTTCTTCTATACAGGTACGTGAAAGTTAAGAAACTTTGTCTTCATCCAGATCCTCCGTTTCCGTACGGATCTTATACAAACCTCGATCATCTCATTACCCCACCATGACGACAAAGGACCTGGAAGAAATGCATCAACACTGGTTGAGGCATATTCCAAGCATCCTTTTTCCCCCTTGATATGAGCTATTTTTACTGTTCTTAAAGTACCTCTGGGGAATTGAACAAGTACTCGGCGCCATTCCGTCCTTTTTCAAGCTCCAAAAGTTGCCACATTTCTGGTCCTCTGCTTGTTTTCTCAAAGAACATTGCTAATACCGTCAACAACCATCAGAACCTAAATATTCCTATTTCAACGCCTCTGAAAATGGCTATTACCAAGGTTCACGCTCGCTCCGTCTACGACTCTCGCGGCAACCCCACCGTGGAGGTTGACGTCGTTACCGAGACTGGATTGCACCGTGCTATCGTTCCTTCTGGAGCTTCTACCGGTTCGTCCCGATGCTGTGCTTTTTACACATGTCAGTCCAGAAATAACCGAAGCTATAGGCCAACACGAGGCCGTTGAGCTCCGAGATGGCGACAAGACCAAGTGGGCTGGCAAGGGTGTCACCAAGGCAGTTGAGAACGTCAACACCATCATCGGTCCCGCTCTGATCAAGGAGAACCCTGATGTCAAGGACCAGTCCAAGGTTGATGATTTCCTTAACAGCCTTGACGGTACCCCCAACAAGGGCAAGCTCGGTGCCAACGCCATCCTCGGTGTCAGCTTGGCCATTGCCAAGGCTGGTGCTGCCGAGAAGGTGAGACCTGGAGCAAGTTCATGACTGTCGTAACGCGGCTAATTGAATTAGGGTGTCCCTCTGTACGCTCACATCTCCGACCTCGCTGGAACCAAGAAGCCCTACGTCCTTCCTGTCCCCTTCATGAACGTTCTAAACGGAGGGTGAGTATCAATAAAGTCAAACATGTTGTTTCAACGGTTGCTGATTGAACCCAGCTCTCATGCCGGTGGCCGACTTGCCTTCCAGGAGTTCATGATTGTTCCTTCGTAAGTCTAGCTCTTTGTCGCTCGCCATTTGGAGCATCATAATCTCCTAACATATCACAGGGATGCCCCAAGCTTCTCCGAGGCCTTGCGCCAGGGTGCTGAGGTCTACCAGAAGTTGAAGTCTCTGGCCAAGAAGAAGTACGGCCAGTCTGCTGGCAACGTTGGTGATGAAGGCGGTGTTGCCCCCGATATCCAGACCGCCGTCGAGGCCCTTGACCTCATCACCGAGGCTATCGAAGAGGCTGGCTACACTGGCAAGATGAACATTGCCATGGATGTTGCCTCCAGCGAGTTCTACAAGGTGGATGCCAAGAAGTATGATCTTGACTTCAAGAATCCTGATAGTGACCCCACGAAGTGGATCACATACGAGGAGCTTGCCGCTTTGTACTCCGACCTCGCCAAGAAGTATCCTATTGTCAGCATTGAGGATCCTTTTGCTGAGGACGACTGGGAGGCATGGAGCTACTTCTACAAGACCCAGGAGATCCAGATTGTCGGTGATGACTTGACCGTCACCAACCCCGTGCGTATCAAGAAGGCCATTGAGCTCAAGGCTTGCAATGCCCTTCTTCTCAAGGTTAACCAGATTGGTACCCTGTCGGAGTCTATCCAGGCCGCTAAGGACTCTTATGCCGATGGCTGGGGTGTCATGGTCTCCCACAGATCCGGTGAGACCGAGGATGTCACCATTGCTGACATTGTCGTCGGTATCCGAGCTGGCGAGATCAAGACTGGCGCTCCTGCCCGATCTGAGCGTTTGGCCAAGCTCAACCAGATCCTTCGAATTGAGGAGGAACTCGGCGATCTGGCCATCTACGCCGGTACCAATTTCCGCACTGCCGTCAACCTGTAAATGGATTTTCAGGTGAAATGCAGTTCTAAAACTGCTCAAAACTGCCCGCCTCTACTTAATGAGAAAACAAGGGGATCGATTTGATATCAGTGGAAAATCGGAGGCGAAAAGTATATAATCAAGCAGTAAACGCCAACATGGGCAGTTAGCAAAATAAATGACAAAAAAGCCAAATTATGATAAGTTGGTGAATCGTCACGCTTGTGTGATTGTGAGAACACTCTTTCAATGCATCAATCACGTATTAAGGTGGTTCTCCTTAAAATCTCCCGATTGTATCCGTTTTGCCAATTCGAGGAGTCATTCTAAACCGCATTTGTGAGGTACTCAGTACTTATATCCCATGGTCCTTTTAGTTGTATCTGTGAACAATGCCTCGATGGTTCAAAGTACTCAATACTTATTTACCCCACCGGCCGGTCTGTCTGTTACCACAGCAACATTCTACGGAAACATAGACACCCACCAGAAATATTACCAGATTGGTTTGATAGTGGGATCAACAAACGCATCCTCAATCATACCGCCACAACCCCCCACTAACCATCACAGCATATCTCATTCCTCGGACATCTTAAGCACATATTCTGGCACGGATTGACAGTTGATGATTTTCTATAAACACAAAACTGAGAAAATATGGCGGGCTCAGATGATGTCACTAATTTCGATGTGATCGAAGATCACAAGGAGAATATCCAGTCCTTACCTGGTGGTCGTTCTGCAAAGAAGCTTGCCCAACTCTTCTCGCCTACTCCTCTTTACAGACTATCAACCCCAACACCGACAGATACAAGAAACGTCAATGACTGCATCCGAGCCGAATATGAAGCTGAAATTGAAAGCATTTCGGAATCAGACGATCCCCTGGATGTATATGATCGATACGTCCGGTGGACTCTGGATGCCTATCCATCAGCACAAGCGACGCCAGAATCACAACTCCATACTTTGCTCGAGCGTGCCACAAAGACTTTCGTCAACTCGACTCAATACAAATCCGACCCGAGGTACCTAAAGTTGTGGATGTACTACATTCAGTTCTTCTCCGACTCGCCTCGCGAGACGTACATGTTTTTATCCCGACACGGTATCGGCGAGAGCTTGGCATTATTCTATGAAGAGTATGCTGCATGGTTAGAGAGCGCTGGCAGATGGTCACAGGCGGAAGAAGTATACAAACTTGGAATTGAGAGAGAGGCTCGGCCTGTTCAGAGACTCCTTCGCAAATTCAAGGAGTTTGAACAGAGAATTGCCCAGCAACCTAATGAAGCGGATGAGCCTTCATCCCCAGCCCTCCCCAGCATTCGTCCGGCGCTCGCTGCTAAGATGGATCCATTTGGAGCATCATCACGACCGGCGGATCCTCAAGCGCCTCGGCAAACCAGTGCCGTGGGTAGCAGCTCATCAAAACCCAAGTCCAAACTTGCGATTTTCTCTGACGCAGAAGCGAAGCCGTCTGCTCTCTCATCTAGAGATAGTGTATCAAAGGGCTGGGATAGTATTGGATCACTTGCTGATCGCAAAAAGGAAAACGCTATGGAGCCAAAGCCCTGGGCGGGGGAGACGCTCAAAGCAGGTGGAAAGAAGCCTGCTGTTGCCAAAATGGCGGTGTTCAGGGATCTGGTATGTATCCCCCCTTGCCCTTGATACGCCCAGCTGTTGATGAGAATAGGACTAATGTATTGATATTTCGTCGGCTGTGTAATTCAGTCCCTTGCCCAAATACAGAACATTGTTGTTGTTCCATCCAAACATCAAGTAACAGTGCACCCACAGACAGGAAAGAGGGAGTATATATTTGTTGACCTCTCAGTGATTTATCCTACCCCTGAAGAACCTGGTACTGAACTGAGCTTTGAAGAGATCATGGCCTATAACCGTGGCTGGTTAGACCATCCGTGGGAGGAAGACATCGTAGATGAAAGTTTTGTTCAAGATCCAATGGCATCCCTTCGTGATGTCGCACCGATAAAGAAGGGGGTTGATAAGTTAGCTATTCACCAGGACCCTGTCCTATATGACGAGAACGGTGCAGTAAGGGGACAGCCCCGAGAGCCACGAGCAAGCAAGAAGAAGAAGTTCATGGAAGTCAATGAAACGCAAATCAGTGAGGCTTATACCATCTCCTTTTTTTTTACTTATCCCTGTACTGACGCCCTTCAGTCAAGGCAAAGCTAGATTCTCCATCACGGCCGAAAATGCGAAAGAAGAACATGTCTGAGCCAACAATGACGCTCCACACAAGAGCAGCTACAGATGACATATATGATATCTTCAACGCACCGCTCGCTTCAAAACCCGTAGATGGCGATGAGAGCGGGGATGATGATGATTATGAAAGTGATGATAACTATACATCAGACGGTGAGAGCACTGGTACCACAAAACAGATCGATCCGAGCGAGCATGGAGATGATGAAGCTGATGCGAAGAGTGTGACCGAATGGTCTGATTCCTCAGCTCACAAGCACGTACCGGGCCATGGGGACAGTGAAGAAGATCATGATATGGAAGATGTGCCTGAATTCATGGATAAAGAGATATCTCCGCCAAGAACTCGTACAATCTTCATACCTATTCCTCCGGAAGATTATGAGCCGCCGACTCGTCCGTATAGGGATCCGGCCGAAGTGGCAAATAACCGACTTCCTTTCATGACGCCGATTACAGAAAGAACCGAATCATCTTTAGACGTCGATGCAGGCTTGGCAGCATACAAAACCCCATGTCGGCATGATGGCATCGCAACGCCAGTTGAGGAGGAGTCCGACTTGGAACCTCTCAGCAGTCCTTTGAGAGATATTCTTACTGAGGAGCGACCATCGGCGAGAAAGGCAAAGCCATTTGCCCCAAAGGTAGCCGGAGCATTAGGCAAAGGTACAGCAAATAAACTGCCCCTGCACAAGGGACCTATCATCAAAGAAGGACAATGCAGTCCCGTCGATGATACTATACGTCAAGAAATTCTTGCAAAGTCACATCCTGCCTTGACTTCGTATCCTGGCTTCTATGACCACCGATTGGAGAGATACGAGCGTGGCGCCGAGATTCGTCGGTTTGCCAAAGTCCTCAACAAGGTCGTGCGAGGCGCGGACAAAGCAGGACCTATTCCTGCTCCAGTTATCATTGAGTTTCCCGAATGCCCTTCTACATACACTGTACGGAGGGAATTAGGTGCCGGCGCTTTTGCGCCTGTGTATCTTGTTGAGAACTCGTCACCAGAAGATCCTCAAGAGGATCAAGAGAATGCTATCATGGGGAAGGGGGCATTTTCTATCAACCAAAGAAGCACTATGGAGGCATTGAAAATGGAAAACCCGCCAACTTCGTGGGAGTTCTACATGATGCGCGTGGCTCATTCACGTCTTGGACCACAACATCGAGCAACTTCCTCACTTTCATATGCCCACGAGTTGCACCTCTATCAAGATGAGGCATTTCTCTTCTTACCTTTCCACCCACATGGAACGCTACTCGATGTCATCAACTTCTTCCGTTCTGAGCCCTCCGGTGTAATGGACGAGCATCTGGCCATGTTCTTCAGCATTGAATTATTACGTACCATCGAGGCATTGCACTCCAAAAACGTCCTTCACGGTGACCTAAAACCCGACAACTGCTTACTGCGTCTTGACCCTGCCGGGGGCTCTGGATCTCCCGACGTGCCTCTTTCAAGTCAGTGGTACGCTGATGGCGGCGGTGGTTGGGGAAATCGAGGAGTGGTCCTTATAGACTTCGGTCGTGGTATCGATATGAAGGCATTTGGTCCTAATATCGAATTTATTGCAGACTGGAAGACTTCCGTACAAGACTGTCCTGAGATGCGCGAGGGTCGGCCATGGACGTGGCAAATCGACTACTACGGACTTGCCGGCATCATTCACTGCCTCCTCTTTGGCAAATACATTGAAACGGTACGGGCTGACCAAGGTGGGCTTGGCCGCGGGGGTCGCAGGTACCGTACCAGGGAGAGTCTAAAGCGATATTGGCAAACAGATATATGGTCTGACTGTTTTGAGGTTCTCCTCAACCCATCTTCATTTCTTAGCGGTGAGGATGGTGGCAAGATGCCTGTGCTTAGATCGATGAAAAACATTCGGGAACGCATGGAGGCCTGGCTGGAGGCGAATTGTGAAAAGGGGGTGGGCCTCAAGGCCTTGATTGGAAGGGTCGAAGTGTTTGCAAAGAGTCGCAGGTAACCCCTGAAGTATCAGGTGCTTATGTTATATAAGTATTAATACGCCATGATTTTTTTACATAGCAGGACAGGTTGGTGCACATTCACTAGGGATTGATATCGATATCATGTTGAAGCAAGGTGCTGGGACGGGAGGCGATACAGAAAAGTTTAGATCATTGGATGATATCCTGCTTGCGTGATGAATATTAATAATGAGAACCTCGCATCAATTAGCCGCATCCACCCATTCCCATATTCACGTAGGCTATCTAGCTTCTCATAATCTGAATCGATATTAAGGGCATATTATCTAGTGTACAGTAGTTCGACAATGGATGTGATATACGTGCTGGCTGGCATAACTCTAGTCGCTCTCATCAACATTTTCAGCCTTCTTCTTCTTTCCCTTCGCTCCCGCTTTTCCCTTCTTAGCATCTTTCTGTGATTTCCTGCTAACTTGGTCTTGTATTTTCTTTCTCTCGTCCACTCCCTCATCTTGCAAGTTCTCCTCCAGCTCGCGGAACTCGTCTGTCTCAGCATCCATGCCAATAAGACTTTCCAACAGCTTGATTTCGTCGGCCCAGACTTTCTTATCTTCAAAGCTCTTGCCGTCAGGCCCTTTTTTGTCAATGGGTGTTTCCAAGACCATGGGCATGCCTTGGAATGCTTCATAATTCATAATGCTATGGAAGGCACGCAGGCCCAGGAAACCGGTTCCAATATTGGCATGGAGGTCCCGATTTGATTTGAACGGCGCTTTGCTATCATTCACTGCTCGGTGTTAGTATCCGGGGATGGGTTGAAAATAGACAGGGGTAGGGTAACATACAGTGGAAGGCTTTCAGGTATTCTGCACCGACAATTTTGTTGAACGAATCTATTGTCTCCTTGAAGGCTTCAGGCGTCCGGAGGTCATAGCCAGCAGCAAAAGCGTGACATGTATCAATACATACTCCCACGCGGTCCTTATCATCCACCAAGGCAATAATATCTCGCAGATCCTCCCAGGTAGAGCCAATAACATTGCCACTGCCTGCCATATTCTCCAGCACAGTCACTACAGTCTTTGTAGCTTTGTGGGATTTATTGAGTTGTGTAGCAATGCGCTTAATCGCCGCAGCTCTGCTATCGCCCCCAGTAGAGCCAGGGTGAAAGTTATAAAGCTTGATACCAAGCTGTTCACATCTCTTCAAATCATCGACAAAACTGTCATACGCTTGCTGCGCCTTGTCCTTATCAGCCTGCGCAAGGTTGACGAGATACGAGCCGTGTGGAAGTGCATGTTCGTTTGCGCTATAGTCGTGGTGCTTGCATTGGCTGATAAAGCCGTTTTTCGCATCTGTTGTCATTGGGGGGTTGTTCCACTTCCGTTGAGATTTGAGGAATAGGGCAAAAGAGTTGGCACCGATCTGAACAGCATTTGCTACGGCATTTTGAACGCCTAGAAAGAACATCTTTAGAAGCTCACTCCCAAAACAAAGGAATTTCAGGACTGCACACGTACCTCCAGCAGCACTAACATGGGCGCCAATATACATTGGTTTTTTGAGCGAAGCGACGGCAGTCCTTCCAACAGACATTGTGTTATCTTCCTGCTTCTTTGTCCTCTGTTTCTTCACAGGTTTTGGCGCTTGAACCGGTTCATCAGGTTCTGATTCGGAATCAACTTTGCGCTTCGCAGAAGCCTTTGGGGCCCCTTGTTTTGACTTATTTGTTCCTTTGGTCGTAGTAGTGGAAGCCAACTTTTTGTCTTCATTATCTTCATTATAGTTGACTGCCTTTCTCTTTCTTGGCGATGACCGAGGCATTTCGTATCGAAAAATGGGTATTGTGTAAATTGTGACAAATAAGACCAATTTAATATACAAATCATTCAAGATCTCTTTAACGCTGAAGTAGATTGCGAGTCGCGCCAAAGCTACCGAGCGCGACAGGGCCAGGCGCGAGGTCATGTGATTGCTTTAATTTCACTATATATATCATATCATCATTTATTTGGTATCTACCTGGTAAACAATACGATTGTATTTGAAAAAAAAATACTTGTAGATATAGGCAACAAACTACAAAATGTCTCAAGCCGTTATCCTTGAATTTATTTGTAGTATATCCCTCAGAATTACTGAATCCTAACGTTTGAATACTGCGGGATAGCGAGGCTCTATAAGATCCTCTTATTTGTGAAAACAATCATTTCCACATCTAAGTAGCATTAGGGTAGGCTTGATATAAAATATCCCCGAGTCATTTTGGTTTCATTATTTATATAGAAATTACAAGTTCATTCTATATTTTGCTAGGTCTCTGATATTTGGAGTACCGGAATTATGTCCTCCTGCTTGTTGTCTCGAAAAAAAAAACGCCGGAATTTCCTATCAATAGTGACCGACCTTGTCCCCCTCCCCCTGCAAATGACAACAAATGAAAGACAAAAGAGACTTATGCCCATTATGATTATTTGTACCGGCCGCGTCTAGGCTTGGTAATATTAAGAAGTAATTTGGATCTCAGCAGATCGACTTTTGGCGAACTGGTCCTTGTATGTCTCCCAGAGCCTCTCGAGTTCTTCAATGTAGAGCTCATGATATCGATCAATCTCTTCTTGAGGCGGCTGCTCTCCGTAGGCTTGTCGAACTACTAGCGGCCTGCCAACGACGATATTGACGGGTCGGCGGTAGGGCATCAGGCCAACATCATAGTTGAGAAGTCCTCGCCCGTGGAGCGCCGGGAGTGTGAATTTGAAGACTTTCAGCACGATCATCTGGATCTTATGCACCATGGGGTGAGTCTTGGGGCTCAGCTGATCATACAAGTCATTCTCGCCGAATGCAAGGACAGGAACGAGATCTGCTCCTGTACGAAGAGCCATCTTCACGAAGCCCTTGCGACCCTTGAGAACAAGCCTAAGAGTGCCAGGTTGAGCTTCGAGCGACTCGCGGGCTCCACCAACAACAATAGTCACAGCACGGCCTTGACCTTTGCTATCGGGTCCACCCTTTGTCAAATGGTTCCGGATAGACTCCTTGGACACTGAGCGCATACCCATAGCCAAGATCCAGTCGCGGTAGAAAGGGATTCTGAAATTGGAGTCGAGTGTCAAGAGACTGTTCGTAATACCAGGGAACTTTTCAGGGAACCCAAGAGCATTAGTGCCGAAGGCAGCCCACGCGCCGTGCGAGATGATTCCATGGGGGTGGTATCCAAAAATATACTTTCTGTTTGGGTCAAGGTCACAGGTCTTGTGTAGTCTCATGGGGAAGTATGAAGCAAAGAGACCCCAGATACGCGAGGCTCTGAGATACTCGGATCGATAGGAGAGCTTTCCATCCGTGGCTGCCGTGGATAGAGTAAGATGAATTAAATATGGTACCAAGATAGGCCAGCTCAGAGGGTTGGCGCAAGTGAACCAGAATAGGGACACCAAGACAACAATTCCCATACAGTGAAAGAAGACAGCTGCAGTCTGCATGCGTCGAGAAAATGGAACTCGAAGGGGAGCGAAGCGAATCCCTCCAGCTTTCCAAGCCTCTACCTCATGATTCGAAGCAGATGAGTCATTTGGAAGTGAGGGATATGGAACATCCTCATGATCGCCATTTGTCATGGCTACAGCCATCTTGCTCTGAATATTTTCAAGGGATGTTAGTTTTTATTAATGGTGGAGGATAACGTTGCTTGGAAGTGGAAGTAAGTGGGCTTTACCTTTCGCGATTGTTTATCAACGGATCTCCGGCGATTCGCCTTTTTGTTGGCAGCTGTGGCCCTATTAATGTATGCCAATCAAGATAGAAGAAGAAGAAAATGTTTCTTATTAACTGGGCTTAGAAAACGATGTCGTTTCCCCCCCCCTTCTCGTGAGTGGCTGACATGCCTATATAGCATTCCATTGTTATGGTGGTGCCATTATAGGTAGGTAAGGTCCCTCGGCACGGCGGCCGCTATCAGCAACCCGGGCGACGGCGAGGCCGTGCAGTTTTCATAGTGGGGATTGAACTAACGCGAGAAGTCCCGAGGCTCGTTTGAAACGGCCGCGGAATGAGTGGGGAGATGGAGGAAAACGCTTACCATTCTGCGGCGCAGTTGCAGATATGACTTCACTCGGCGCCATTCTTGTTTTATGAATATTCCAAGAAATGATGATTCTTTCGATGGCTCGAATCTCGGGCTGGGGGTTTTGATTGCAGACGTTGCAAGAAGCACAGAGAGAGCGACACCTGGCAGATGAAGTGTAGTCCAAGCAGGCCCTTGACGTATAAAATCGTAATAACCGGTCTTAGAGCTTATCTAAACGAAGAAGCTAACGCCAAGATGTGGCTCCGGCAATCCAAAAGCATCAAGTCTGATGTTGTGAGAAAATTTGCTGCTTCAAGACAGGTCCAACGACGTTGTGAGGAGTAAGCACGCGGCATGACGTACAGCAGCCTACCATTAAGCTATAAGCAGCGATTCCACGCCAGATCTTAAGCACGTGAAAATTGATCCAAGCGTCGGAACATTTACTTGGACCGGGAGAGGAAAAAAAGAAAACAGTCAAGTCCGCCTCACGTGCAGGGCCACGCTTAGGAATCGATTCATTTTAGTTTGCTATAAACAGCAAATACCGCTTAGTTATGGGATTGAGTAACCAAAGTAACGAGACTCTCAATTTCTTTGACATTGTTTTGGGACCGAAAAATACTGAGGCAATTGTTGAATGCCAACAACTAAGAGCCAAGGCCAGAAATAAAAATTAATATCACTCTATAACACCAAAAAAAAAAAACATTGACATCTATTGCATTCATGTCGTGTATCTGAAACACACGCCACATATACATACATGCACATGCATGGATTATCACAGTAGCGTCCCAAGTCCGCAAAACTCTCTCAATACTCATTGTGCTCATGGCCTTGATTGAAACTTAGATTGTAGCCCAATACATACTACCCATGTCACCCATACCCTTATGAATGCCGCCACGAGGCATAGTGTCTTGAGATTGCGTGAACTTGTATAATACAACATTTAACGATAAACCCAATCATATATCCGCTCACCATCTTTTGCGTGGAGGTCCCTACCGTCCACTGATAGTCCCAAGTCCAGAACGCCCTCCATCATACAGGACTCCATGCAAGATCAATTGAAACACTCCGTGACTAATGCAAACCATATGCTACTACCCGTTCATTGCACAGTTTGTCCAAAAGTTAAGCCGCCCCAGAATAAAGTCTTACAAGTGCTTCATCCAGCAGGAACTCCATCCCTATTTTCAAGTTGTTTTTTCAACCCAGTCACCTCGTGATCTAGGGAGAGTACCTTTTCAGATAGTGTCTTAACTTTTTCCTCCAGGGTCTGAATGTAAGCCCAAACACTTGGGTCGCTCTGTGCAAACATATTACCGCTATCACTACTTGGTGTGGCTCCACTGGGCGTACGACCATGAGAGAATCCAGTTGTGTTAGTTGATGCGAAACCAGGATGAGAAAGTCCAGGTAGCTTCGGTCTAGTCTGCCCGCTATGGGGTGATTGTAACTCAGACTGTCGCCGTGCCATCTGCTGTAGTTGTTGGGTCATGCTAGGCGATCGTTGCCGGCCAATACTGCTTGATTCGTGAGATTGAAGTCCGGGACTTAGTGGTTTTCCGCTCTCGTTTACGCCGGCTTGGGAATACATGCTTGTATTTCCAACGCCCACCGGGACCGTGTTAATGCTGGCGTTCGCCACGTGACTACCGGCCAAGTTATTCGGTATGTTGGAGGCTACTGTGCCGGTTGCTTGAGCCTGGTTCAAGTTGGGTGCGTAAAGCCCGTTGTTTGCGCCCCGCGTTGCAGTTGGAGGATAAGTACGCGCGTGCGCAGTATACTGATCAACTTGCCCAGCTGGCATGTGCTGAGCATTTAAACTGGGCAGGCTTTGTCGCCTCAGTTCTTCTTCGTCTCCATTGTCGTAGGCAATGCCTGACATGGCAACTTCGTCACTATCGCCAAGACCGCCATCCAGCTCATCACCATCGGCAAAGCTTCCCATACTGGATCTTCTGCCAGCACATCCGCCAGCCCCTTTGCTATGGCGCGCCAAGGCATCCCCTCTAGCGAATTTGCGATCGCACTTGGGACACACATGAGGCTTTTCTCCAGTATGTAGTTTTCCATGACGTTTTAAATCATGAAGACGACGAAAACGCATTTGACAGTCGGTGCACACATATGGTTTCTCTTGGCTGTGTGTCAGAAGATGACTCTTAAGATTGTGGTGACGGGTAAATTCGGTATTGCAATAAGGGCATTTGTGCTTCTTTCCGCCTGACGAAGCTGGTGGACTCTGATTTTGAGCGGGCATTGAGAAACTCATGCCGCGAGCGGGCGTTTCTGTAAGGCTCCCGGACGATTGAAGAGAGCCTGGATATGACAAGGATGCTGGCTGTTGTCGCTCCTCTTGAGCAGCAACTTGTTGAGACGTAATTGACTCACTCTTGTCATCAACGTCCATCGCTGCAGGGCTTTCCGTAACGGGTGCGCCTGCAATACTTGTCGGACTCTGGGGGCTCATCTCAGTGCGATCCTCGAGACGATCGTCCATACCAGGTGGTATCGGCAAAGCACTATTAACAGACTTGGAAGATGGCTCCATGGCAGCTGTCGGGGCAAGCTGAGGAGCATCAGCGGGACGGCTCATAGCTTGTGTGCCTGCAGACATAAGAGAGATCAGAGCCTGGTAGCCTGCGTTCTCGGTTGTCGCGCGAGGACTTGTAGATTCCTCCCGGAGCCGCCTCTCCTCTTCAAGCGCCTCTGCGCCTGTCAGTGGTGGCAGTGATTGGCTCGACGTAGATGAGATTCGGACAGATTTCGCTGGAGGTCCCAATGAGTTGAGTTGATCGGTGGGGAATGAACGCGACGTGGTGGATTCGGACTCGCGACGCCGCTTGGGCAGTCTCGCGATGTCGTCTGGAGAGAGCGTAGAGGGAGGGGTTTGCGTTGAGTGAGTCGACAACGGGGCTTCGGTTACGATGGCGCCGACGTTGGATGCCATAAGAAGATACAAAAGAAGAGGAATATTACGACAATGACAAGTCCAAAGCGAAGCTGTGCATGAAGTCGCAAGTTGAATCAACCAAGTCAACGGCACATATCGAGGCTGCCGCTGAAGGTGTGGCTGAAGAATGTGGCGAAAGCTGGGGATTTTCACCCCCGGTCGGGAAGTTGTGAGATAGATATCAAAATACAATCCGTGATGATGCAGATAAATGACATGAATTAAGTGACGTGTATGTGTAAATTTTGTTGGGAGTTGATAGGGATGCTGGAGGGATGAAGTTTGTATCTGCGTTGGATGACCGATTGGTGATGGAGTGAAAGATGGTGGTTGAAGGTCCAAGGTCCCGGGAGGCTTGAGAAGGAAGCACTACTAGGTAGGTGTTGTGCGTGCAGGGAGGTACTGCCCACCTAGCCTAGTCCTTTCCCGGTAGTGTCTGTGGTGGAAGCTCGTAAGGAGGCAGGGAAGTGGACAACAAAAATCCAACGAAAACTTGTACCTATCGATAAGATATTTAGTAGACAGAAGCAAGCTTGCTAGACTTGTTTTGGCCTGGTTGGCGAGAATCGAGCTACCTCCGTGTCTATCAGCCAATACTTGGAACGCGCGCTATGCTTGTCTGCGTACGGCGTGTGCCGGATGACACAGAGCCTCACCACCACCAATACTTGGAAGGATTACTCTGACAAGGGAAAATAGGAATGACAGCATCTCTCCAGTTGCGCGCTGCAAAACCCAATGGTCATAACTCTTCTTGAGCTCTATTATACTATTGTAAGCTACAATGGCCTACTGCTACATATTATAAAGGTTGTTCACCGCTGCAGACTTTTACTCACCATGCAGAGACCCAATGTTGTTCAAAGTCCTTCACCTTAGCAGCAACCCAAGTGCCTACTAATCACATATACAACTATTGACCTAAGAAAGGCGCAACAACTTAGTAATACGGTTATGGGACATATTGTTAGTATATATTGAAGCATACCATGAGTGTTTATTCCTAAGTGAAAGGCTCATATACTCCATGTTACTTGATAATATCCATCTGGATCGCCCGAACATATCAGTTCATTGGCAAATACTAGTATATGCTTGATGGTGGGCGGCAGTGCTAGACTGGCGCGCCCGTATCTCAGGTGAGTGGCCCCTGCACAAAGTGGCTGGGCAGAGTTCCGCCAGTCAATGTTAGCCCTGGAGACATGCAAATAGCGGAGAGAATCCAGGACAACAGATACCTACTAGACCTGGGTATTCAGTACTTATAAGTATCTGTACAGATTACCCACTAAGTACCTGTTACGCACATTAATACCTGGTATAGGTAGGCGGCAATTTACAGGTAGTAGAATATCACGATATTGTCAGATACCTATAGTACCTCGTATCTGCCTACTGAGTGCCTTTGACTGGCTACGCTATGGAGAAATATGTTGTTGATTGTGTACTTTGATCTCATGTTTTCAAAGCGCGTTTGGCTACAAGTACGAGGGATGATAGGTACCTAGTAAGTATTTCTCATAGCCCTTTCGACAACTGTTTCGGTGATCGCGCGGCGAGGCTAAACTCTCGCAGGATAGCTGGGTTGTGGCGGTGTTTTGAGGAAGGGTGGATAGCCCCATCCATTGGACAGCGAGCGAACCAGCTGCTCGCCTTTAGTGGATCTGACAAAATGAGACGGGCTATTACTCCCCCTTCAATGTTCTCGAATGAACTGAAAAAACACGGTGTACAGCCACTGACCGCGCCACTCAGGCAGGAGAAGAAAAGAGAGACAGTAAAACAACCAAGCAGAGCTTATTGTAAGGTACCATCGGAGTATATGAAAATACCGCCGGTCGCCACATATAAAAATACACTAACACATCAGCAGTGTTTTGCTTCTGCCTCTTGGGTAACAGGTACCTATTGTTATAAAGGGGACATATAATACTCACATTTGAAGATTTGCGAGCAGAAAGATATGAGAGAGATGTTTAAAAAAAAAAAAAAAAAGGAATAGCGGGTTGCAATAGAAATGGAAAGGAACGTCGGAAATCGAATGAGACAATAGACTTGACAACGTTCGACGTTCCAGTGCTTATCTCTCTCCCCTGCCACTCACATCGTCTCAAATACACAGGCACAGCCATGGAGCTCTTCTCTCCTTGACCGTTAACTGAAGCTCTTATTGCAGTATCGACACCAGATGCATTCAAAATAATCTCTAAATATTCATTAATACATTATCAGTATCGCGCACCTAGCTAAATTCGATGCTTGCTCAAAGTGGCTCGCGTCCGCCGACTTACAGAGAAGACGAGATCAGGCTTTTGTTATAGTAATGTCTGTTCAGTGTGGTTGATATATCAAAGGTGGCTATGCAGCTTATGCTGGGCATGTCTGGTTTTGGTACTGTACTTCTAAGCTATTTTACCCGTATTCTGGCATTTCAATATTATTGCTTCACAATACCAGTATTAGTATTGAGGGTGCACTCCAGACCAGGGCCACAGCTCAGCCACCTCTAGGTAACGTCATCATCATTCACTACTGATCTTCTAGCTTGGAAGGTACTGACGTTAACCAAGCAAGGGACGGCATTCCAAAGCAGGAGAAGAAGAAAAAAACACAGCAAGCCACTACCTAGTACACACGAAATACAGGCACTAGACCGGTGGTGCCTTTTTTTTTTTTTGCCCTTTGATGCGCTCTATCGTGAGCTCTGGGATGTTCGGCTTCCCCGCAATATACTGGTGTACTGCAACACATGTGACATCCGTGGATAGGCAGGTACTAAGAAACCATGGAAACATCAGAAACTATCTATGCATAGCAGGTTAGTATTTTTTAACAAAAGTCATGGCCTGTGATAACATTTGTTATAATTTAAGTTTGGTACATGTGTTGATCAATGAAAAACAGTACAAATCTATCTTGTAAAACGGGTTTGTGGCTCCAAAAACAGACGGATCAGCGCCCTTGGCTGTCAAGGGCTCATGGAGCCAGACTCTCCGTGTAACGGTTGCTACGTTGTACAGAGTACCGTACCGGATACCTGTTTATGTAGTCTCTTTAAGCACGCCACCAATATTTATCATTAAAGGTGATTCTCCAAGAGCATCACCTCGTGGGCAAAACACATTGCCCAGCTATCAGTAACCAGTAAGCGTACAGCAACAGCCAGCAAACACCAATGGTCCTATAAGTATAATGGGAAAAGACAAAGGCTTAGGCCAAACAATGCATACGGGACTCTATTTAACATGGATAAAGCTTCCGTTCATACAAAGGTACCTTGTACCTGTCAACATGCAGCTGTTATCATAAACATGCAACCTCCATCTGCACGATAGATTAATGCATATATGCCGTTGAGCTTGACGTAGATCAATTATATGGACAGGATGGGGTCCATTTATCGAATCACACTGGGTCAAAGAGGGTTGGAAGACTTCTGATAACTGCGTGAAGTCAGGTGATCGAGGGGCTTGTTTGACTTGAGTTATGTTTACTATCGGGTCTTTTTTTTTGGTTACAAGATAATGGCTGCTGAATAAAAGCCTGGAAAGTTGAAATGAACAGTCATCCAATTATCGTCTCACATCCTCTTTTCCGTACATTTGGTTGGTCCAGCATGTCTGTTTTAGGTGTCACCGCCGGATACTGGCCGGAATAAGACTAGTTCAGGAACAACCAGGCGCTAACGCAAGGGACAGAAGTTAATGAGACTACAGTTGCAAGTAACAGTGATGGGAAGGTACCGAATACTCCGCTTGTTTGAGCATCCATGGCCGGACCTGAGGTGGCTGATGTTGAATAGCCACTTACTAAATATAATAATTAATTCAAAATGTGAAGGATCAACTTGCCAACCTGTTGGGTATATAGAGCATAGGCAAAGCTGATTGTGTAAGTTTGATAACGAATACAGTATCGTTAATTGATGCATACATTTGAAGAATAAGGCGACATCGTGTGGAACGGCGTTGCATTTCTGGGGTAGCAATCTTAAGCGGTGCTACTGGCTAATCAACAGCACAATGTATGTATTAAATACTCCAGGGTACATACAGTGCATCTTCCATTGCATTGACAATGAAAATGACATACTAACCGAAACCGTCAGGCTAGCACGCCGTTTACAACCACAAATTAGCCCCTTCATGCACAATGCACCGCGCGCTCACTGACCCTGGTCTTGCAACGACGATCATAACTCATCTGCGCAAAATACTCTGCCATGCGCAATCCCTATTTGGGGTGATGTGACACAGGGACGGGATCGCATCTCGTATCCATGCAGGAGAAGAGTGCCAAACTTGGTACCGAGGTCATGGCCATGATGCTGAGGTCTCGCGAAACAAGAACGTACAGGTACTTGTATGTTTTCCCTTTCTCCTTTTTCTTTTTCAGATACGGCGTAGAGCTAGCCAGAAACACCCAGCTCTTTGCAACACAAGCCGGTGCAGTGTCGGAGATTCAGGTGAATAGTGATTTGTTCATCGTGCAAGTATAAAATTAGATGACAATGCTAAGGTGGGATTGTAAACACCAGGCAATGTTTGGCGTCCCTTTAGGAGGTTAGACGGTGATGCCTTGGCGCCCAGCGACAACATTGTAATTTCCCAGGTTTGGCCCCCTTCCTCTGCTCTCGCACCCCCTGCTAGGACTCGGCCCCTCCCCCCATGACCTTAATTGGCTCCGACTAACAGATGCCAATTCCCTTTTCCGCCCTTCTCCTCCTCCTCCCTTTTTGCCTCTGCCTCTCTGAAGTCATCTTCTTTTGAATTCTCCTCATCGCGTTGCGTCCTTTCCAACAGAGAGTTGATGCTCTCTACCACACTCCTTTAGGTCCAGCTCACCGCGCTCTTACGTTCGTTTTCTAACAAGTCCGCTCGTTACAACAACTTATAACAAAGATAAATTGAATACCCTTCAATAGGTACATTACTCTCCAAATTCTGATATTCAACGACCAAGACGTCGATTGTTAGTGATGTGGCTACGAGACTGACTCAACTCTAACAGTATTGGTAACTACCTATACTTAACCTGCAGCAATGAAGAACTTGATCAACTACACCTTGGCGGCCACACTGGCCGCCAGCGTTGCGAATGCCTCCCACCATCATCACCTTCATCGCCATCCGAAGAAACATGCCGGCTCCCATGTCGAAAAGCGTAGCCCGGACGTCGTCATCCAATATGTCGCTGGCGCTACTGAGACGGCTTACGTACTTGGCGGCAAGAAGATTGCATCTGAGGATGCTAAGAAGGGTATTGAAGACGGCGAGTTCGTCATTGTTGGCGAAACCACACCGACCATCGCATCACCCCCTTCTTCGCCTGCCGCTACGACTACGATTTCCAAGGATATGAAGGCTCAGTTCATTGAGTCCAAGGCATCCACCACCACCACCAGCACCACGACACCTGCTCCTCCACCACCGCCCCCTAGCACAAGTGCCAAGCCTGAACCCTCTCCATCCCCGAAGGCTGCCCCCCCTAAGCCCGCGGCTGGATCCCAGGAGAATGCAAGCACTGGCGCTGCCGGCATTAACGCAGACTTCCCCAGCGGCAAGATCAAGTGCTCCAAGTTTCCATCTCAGTATGGTGCTATTCCTCTTGACCACCTTGATTTAGGCGGCTGGTCTGGTCTCCAGTTCGTCCCCAACTACTCTATCGAGTCTCTTAGCATTAGTGACATTATTACGGGTGTCTCTGGTCAGGACTGCGCGCCTGGCTGCATGTGCTCCTATGCATGCCCTCTTGGTTATCAAAAAGCTCAGTGGCCCAAAGCTCAGGGTTCCACCAAGCAGTCCATCGGTGGTCTATTTTGCAACAGTGATGGCTACCTTGAGCTGACCCGGGATGGTTCTAATAAGCTGTGTGAGGCTGGTGTTGGTGGCGTCTCTATCCATAATGAGCTTGATGTTTCCGTGTCCACCTGCCGTACCGATTATCCCGGAACTGAGAGCATGGTCATTCCTGCAGTTGCTGGTCCTGGTGCCACTATCCCGCTCACCAACCCTGACCAGGACACCTACTACCAGTGGCAGAATATGAAGACCTCTGCCCAATATTACGTCAACAAGAAGGGTATTGCCACCAAGGATGCCTGCTGTTGGAACAGCATTGCTGATAAATGGGGTGCCGGAAACTGGGCACCTGTCATTCTTGGTGTTGGAAGGTCCGGTGACAATACCTACCTCTCCATCTTCCAGAATTCCCCCACTAGCACTGCGTTACTGGATTTCAACATTGAGATCACGGGCGATGTTAACAGCAAGTGCTCGTACATCGACGGCAAGTGGACAGGCGGCAAGGACGGCTGTACAGTAAGTCAATCCGTCAATATACATGTTCAGGGCTATGGCCATACTAACATCTTCTGCTTAGACCGCAATGCGTAACGGAGGACAGGCTGTTATCCGATACTTCTAAGTTTCTGCCAGACGACAGGGCTTTGGTACCTGGCCTTTGGATATTCATGTGCATATTCGTTTTGGCAGTGCAATGGATTAATCAGACTACTCATTCTGGGCTTCAAGACCACATGTTGAGAACACATTGGTCCGAAATCGGGTTGGATGTGACGAGAGAGTGTCAACTCTTAACTCAACGGACGCCTGCCATACGGCGATGGGCGGGTTTATGCACCCATACTGAGAATTGTACAATATTATCCTTGAGACTGCTAGTAATGTTTTGTCTATTGCCTAGTTCTTGTTGCAATTTGACTTTTTGTATGATGTCTGTTTTAATTGCATTTCGTCGAAATTGTATCTACCCGCTACTCCCTTCTTCCACCACCTTATTTAGGTAGTAGTCAAATGAAATTTGAGCAGAAGCTGTACTTGGCCCTCATTGATTTCTGATTGCTCAATGACGTGTATATTATTTAATATTTATTCTCTCTGAATGTTGATAGAATGGACATTAGAATTCCATAGCAGTACCAATAGCTGCCTCCCGAGCCCTTCGCAATTCATCATGCCTCTCCTCATTCTCCTCCTTTAGTTTTTCCTCTACATCGTCTCTGAATGATCCTATATCAGGGGGGATGACCTGCATCTGAACACTGGGTGCCGTCTGAACAAAACGGAGTTGCTCTGTGACATGTTGCACGATTTCCTGTAAGCGTTTTTGGGGATTACGATTCTGTCGTGGTTCGCCCAAGATCTGTTCCAGGGTCGGGAAAAGTGTCTCTTGACGGAATTGGTCACGCCAAGGTGCATGCTGTGGGAGTATTGGGCTAATCTTATCCTGACAGTCAATGGCTATGCTTGTCTCATACGTCCAAGCTCGAGCAACGTTCCTTGGAGTATAACCACCACCACCGAAGAGGATAAGAGGAAGCCCGACCCTTTTGCAAAAATCGACACAGGCTCCATGGCCTTGCACTTGGAGGTTAAATCGACCAAGGCGGTCACCCGCCAGAGAATCAGCACCACATTGGAGCGCGATTGCGGTTGGTCTGAATTTTTCAACAGTCTTGCCAATAATGGTGTTGAAAAGCATATCATATTGCTCATCTGTGATACCGTCGTTCAAAGGAACATTAATGGCATGGTGAGCGCCAGGGTTGTGTTCGCTCTTGGGTCCATTATCATCGAGAGCACCGGTACCTGGAAAGAAGTTGTTCGGGTCGTATTTATGAAATGAAACAGTCATGACTCTGTCGGTAGAGAAGAAAGCCTCCTCGACACCATCGCCATGGTGCACATCAATATCAATGTACAAGACACGCGGATGGAACCTCAAGAGTTCCAATATGGCAACGACAATGTCATTGATATAACAAAATCCTGATGCTTCGGCCTTTTTGGCATGATGAAGACCACCTCCCCAAGCAATAGCAATGTCTGACTGCTTTGAGCAAATCTTTCTCGCGGCGTCGAGAGCGCCACCAGCAGACATGGAACAGTAGTCGTACAAGCCATCAAATAGAGGACAATCAGATCCGCCAAGATTGAATTTGAGGTCAGGGTTTTGGTTTTCCAGATCGCGCGGAACAGGCTCCGGGAGAACAGTACCGAGAAAGTCGAGATAATCGGTGGAATGAAATGAGGCCAGCTCTTCATACGTAGCAGCCCTGGATATATAATTATCCATAGCAAATGACATACCATAAGAATATATCAAGCTTTTGGAGAGAGTTAGGCGCCAGGGTTTCATAGGGTGCGTCATGCCGAAATGATGTTTTTCCATGTCAGGATTGCAATGAAAAGAGACGTTGTAGCCCTTGGGACGCGTAATACCAGATTCTTCAGCTAAGCGTTTGCATTTGTTGTAGAATCTTGCATTTTCCATTTCACTGGCTAACCCAAGGGGTGTATTGTACTCTTCCACGATATCGCCATCCGGGTCAAGATCAAGTTTGTGAGGAAGATAATTTGGCTTGGGCACACGATATCTGTATGAATCCATTTTCGGGGTAGACCTTGATCAGCCAGCAGACAATGCTGGGTGCCAGCCAACTGAGACGTAATAATGGTTTTTGTTAAGGATGAGATTCACGCCAGAATCTGCTAGTAGAAAGGAACGAGAGAAGCATCAACTGAACGACAGAATGCGTATGCCAAGCTGTGGAGATGTTATTGGAGATGGAGGATGAGCGGAGTTAACGTGTTGAGATCGCGTCCAATCGACCTTTTTTCAGCTGAAAAAGAAGAGCAGGTGTTTGTATATAAATCGTCAACTGCTAATTTGATTCAACGATGAGATGATGGGTATTTCTGATAGGATACTGATGGGCATGTTTTCATTAGATTCAAACGGTCAGAATAGTCCTGTTAGGCCATCGCTATGAGTCTCAGTGCAGCTAATTCCCCATTTGGTTACTCCCTCAGCCACGACACTGGTCACGTGGGCTGATTCCAGCCACATCAACACTCTCGTCCTGTTTGTTGTTTATCTTGCAGTGACAGGACCATGTGTTTGAGTATGAACTTGCCCAATATCTGTGTCTTTGTCTTGGTGCTACTGAGGCCAGAGGACAGACAAATTCTTGACCCTGTATATGTCGTTGAAATGCTATTAATACTACAACTATTGTGTATCTACCAGTAGGTTGATCCAATTGGACAGTATTGTTAAGCATTGGGTACTTGGTACCTAGAAGTTCACCTAGATTGCCAAGCTTTAACAGCCTGGAATTTTCCACAGCGATCCTCTCCCCTTCAACCATCAACCATCAACCATCAACCATCAACCATCAAACATCGAATGTCAACATTCAACAACTCACCTCATTTTCAACACCTGAAATTTCCCACATCCATATTACCGCGCTGCGTTGACGGACCCGGCAGGCGACAAGCTCAGTGGTATTGAGGTGAGCCGAGTCATTCATCGAGTCGCCCTGCGCTTGCGTTTGCGTTGCACTTGGCGGCTGGCACCTAGAGCAGGCAGAATCCATCCATGCACGTCTATCTGTAGAGGATTCATCGAAGTGACCCTGCAGAGGTGGCCTGCTGGCTGCACATCACACGAACTCTCTCCCCCTATCTGCCTTGCATACGTCTCGTTTCGGATAATATATAGCCTTCTTTGGTTGTATATATTACGCCTGTTACGAGGTGCAGATATGGTAGTCGCGGCTTAACTGTCTCATCGGCACCAGCTCTGGACGAGTACTGCACCATCATCATCACTATCACTGTTGCTTCCACAACTCAACTCTTCGTTGCTGCCGTCATAGTTTTATGCAATCCTTATCTATCCCGCACAATCTCAAGCCGTGAATTTCCCCTCAAGCTTGACTTTTGGTCAGCAAATTTCTGTCTGCTGTCGTATATTTCTCTCTGCATCACTCGCGCGTGGAGAGCTTCACATTCAGCGTTTCTCCTTCATCTTCATTGACGTCTCACCGTCGCCCATCATTAACCATCATGCCTAGAGACGATCTGTCCATCGACTTCGTCAAGAGGATGCCGCAAGCGGAGCCTCTGGACCCTGGTCTTATTCTCGATGACTGGATCAATCGTGTCCAGAATCTACCGGAAGAGATTCGCTTTATTCAAGAAGAGATATCAGACAAGGATCGGCAGTATAATGAGTGCATCCGTATGATTGATGACCGCGATGCGAAAATCCAGAAGTGGATCAAGACAAATGGTAGCCACGAGCCCAACCCGAAGGAGGACTTGCTGCGATCTCAGATTCGCGAGAGCTATGCCCGCGCCGACCAGTTTGCACAGGATAAGATTGCGTTAATGCAAAAACAGCAACTTGTAATGGACAAGCATTTGCGCAGTCTAGATGTCCAAATCAAATTGCTATATGACCGCGCCGAGCCAGGCTTCACTGACCCAGATGAAGTACCATCGTTACTGAGGCCCAGCGCTGCGAACCACAGTGTGCCTTCGATCCGTACCCTCAACCTTACCAACAATATCGCCTCAGCAGGACCAGTGGCATCACCCCGAAATAGCTTGGCGGGCTCTGCCAACCCGGCCATGAGTCGGCTCCCTAATCATCCTCAAATCAGAAATGCTCAAACGCAGCAACAGCTTGGACAACAACACCAGCATGCGGCCTCAGCGCCAGCAACGCCAGCAGCAAGCATGATTCTCAATCGACACCGAGAGAGCTCAGCAGGCCCAGCGACAAAGCGTGGGCCTAGGTCCAATATTGGACTTAGCAACGCACCTGCTACATCGAGTGGCTTAGCGAGACACTCTTCTCTTGGTCCTGGTACTCCTAAAAATGGTCCTGGAGCTGGGATTGGAGCTGGTGGTGCTGTAAGGGCTGGAAGTGCTGGTCCTCGAGCAAGTTCTGTGAAGGGAATTATGGGATCTGGTGGCCGAAGAGGCACACCTACTGCTGCCGCCCGGAAGAAGCCCCCGAATAAATCCTCACTGTCGCGAGTCAAAAAGGCGTCAAATAGGAACTCTCCAGCTTCAACAGTTGATAGTGACCTGTCGGATGCTGAGAGTGGAAGTGGCGAGGAGGATGATGGTGCGGAGGGACGATCGAGGGGAACTCCAACTGCTGATGGCAAAGACGCTGACGGAGACGAAGTACTTGCCGATGGTGATGACGACGATGAAGGCAGCGATGACAAGAAATATTGCTTATGCCATAATGTCAGCTATGGTGACATGGTTGCTTGTGACAACGACAATTGCCCGTATGAGTGGTTTCATTGGGTATGTGTCGGACTTAAGAGCGAACCTAATGGGACCTGGTATTGTCCGAGGTGTACTGAGAAGTTTCAACAGCGCAAAGTTAAGTAGAGAGCGTTTACATGATCAGTATAATGGGCGCATGAGTGGTAGCAAGAGGCTTTTTGAATTCTAATGGTAGAATATTGAAATGAGAGATCTCGCTCATTTAACTCGATTCATGGATGTAATGATCATTGTGTCTAGGTGAGAAATCAAATCAACCCCATAGTTTCCAACGCGAGCTGGCACACCATCCGGCTTGATTTTCAATATACCACCCCTTGAATCTGGCAGCCATGGCTATGCGGAGAAAGACGGACTTCTAGTCTCTGCGTCGTCAATGTGGGAGGGCACAGTGAACTACACCACGTCTGACACCTTCTGTTTCTTCCCTGAGCTCCGTGATCAAGGCTCCCCTCTCTCGAGCCCCGTCTATAAAGTCAGTCAATGAGCCACCCACTCCGAAATACAACCTTTTAGCTGCGATGTAAGTGAAAGCTTTGGTTCCCGGAGTGCCTCGCTCACGCTCAAGGATTGTGAACAAAACCTCTGTGAAGGCTTGCAGGGCGAACGGAGAATATATGGTTTCCGCTCCCAGTAAGAGTGTGGTAGCGAGTAAGCCGCTGGGAATAAAGGATGGCAAGCTGTAGAGTATCTGAACGAATTCGGGTGACCATGCTCCGGATATGAAAGACAGTTGAATATTATTTTTTGATAAGAACGTTTGAAATGCTTCGAGAATTTCGGGGGTGAGCTCGAGTTCGCCCTCGATGCTGAAGGCGTCCTGGAGAACAGCCGTCTGCTGGTGTGAAAGGGCCCAGGTGAGGAGGAAGTTGGGCATGGTGACAAGCCGTAGAACGGAAGGGTTGTAATCTGCAAGAACAAGAGAATATGAACGTTTTTGCGCCTGCCCTCCTTGGGTGCCTATGGCCATTATCCATTGGAAGAGAGCCAGTGAGGGAAGCCCAGTACCACAACCAAGCTTTCAAAAGAGGGATATAATGTTAGACTTTCGAAAGGGCTTTATATAGATCAGATATGCATACCTCGATGACACGAAGGACGGAGCTTTCCTCTTGCGTAGTGGCCAAGTGGTCTTGTGCTGCGAGAACTTTGACTAAATCAACACTACTCTCCCAGCTCTTGAACCCCCCCTCGTAAATTCCTGTTTTGACATCATGCTTGCCAAGTCCGCCGTCGTCCACAAGATTGTCGTTGTCCGTTACTTCTTCGTCCTCGGCCATGAGCTGCACTCTCACATCCCATAGTTCCCGCCTTGGAAGTTGCATACTTGGCCACCGGCTGCCACTTTCATCCAGGTTTACGTCTAATAAACTATACGCAATTTTTGAAGGCAGCGAGGAAATTAGATCGGAAAGGTGATGCTGTGTTGCCGAAAGTTGCGGTTTACCGGGTACTGGAAATGCACTTTGCTGCGGTTGACCAGACGAAGTAGAGCTTGGTTTGTCGTTCAAAGTAACGTCATTTTCATCTCTTTCTATGTCGTCACCCGAGAAGCCGAATGAGAATGACATGTTTTGATGCCAGCTCTTGAGAGCAGTGACAAAACTTTTAATTTTTTTTTTGTGCTTGGAAATCTTGGTCGTGAGGGTTCTTTGCCGCTTATTGAGCGCTGCACTCCTTAAACTGAAAAAGAAAACAGGAAGAAAAATAGAGAATGAGGAAGGGAGCTGAGGGATGGTAGGTATAAGCAGATTTTTAACCCCAGGCGTCAATAGCTCAAAGGAAGCGAAAGGATGAATAAACTTGATATAAAAGTTTTTGGTGAAAGAACCTTGCGTTGAAATTGGGAACGAATAGTTCGAGTGGTGGGGCCTCTCTGCTGCAATTCACTCACTGAAACTAAAGCTATTAATTACCTATTATGTGACCACACCTGGAGTCATGGAACTGTCACCTTGACTAAACCAGAGTTCTGTTTTTTACTCACTCATCATCGTCATGCGCCCGTCTATTTTAAGGCTGGCCTCTACTGCGGCTATGCAAAATGGGTTCCGTTCTCAACCCATGGCTTTGTTACCTCCGATCCCTCTCTATCGACGCCTCCTTCGTGCTCATCGTAAATTTCTTCCCGCGGAGATGAGGGTTTTGGGAGACGAGTACATCAAGGCGGAATTCAGAGCTCATCGTAATGTCGACAATCCTGCGCATCTGGTAGGTAATGATCCGCAATTTGGATGGACCGACCTATCTACCATGGATTTCCCTCTGGCTTGTGCCATGTGTTGATGATTTTGTAGATTGGTTTTCTATCAGAGTGGCAAATGTACGCTCAGAAGGTCGAGGGCGAGTCATGGGTGGGCGAAAAGATTGAGCATGGTAAACTTGAAAAGATGAGTGGTGAGTATTTCTTCCCAATTCTTATGCTGTTGCACTTCTTGTATCAAAATGTTCATGCCTATTTGACTTAGATGAACAAATCCAACAGCTCTACGAGTTGATGCAGGCGATACAAAATCGCGAGGGCGACGGGAAGCCTGAGTGAAACACATTGCCACAAAAACAAATTTCCCATTAAATATATATGTATTTCTATGTTTATAACAGACTCGCTCTATCTAATAGATCCCAAGGAGGCCTGACTACATCTGCATTCTATACAAACTACCCTTCCAAGGCCTCGGCAATCCAGGCGGCCTGAATTGCGCTGACCTTTTTCGCGTAATTCTTGTTGGTATAAACATGTTCCAGAAACATAATGGCCTCCTTCTTTTGACCATGCAAAACACTCGCAGGATGAATGGCAACTACATGCTTACCATTGACGGTGACGAAACTTCCATCCGGTGCTAGCATGGCCGTCTTCATTGCGAACCCTCGGAGGAAGCACTTCAATAGCAACTCTGCCCTTTCAGGATGTATCGGCGTAAATGGCTGGGGGTCTACCGGCGGTGTCTCTGATAAAAGCTTTTCTTTCAGGCACATTCCCCGAAGCTGCCTGCGGATATTCAGTGCTTGCTTCATATTACGAATGTTCATCTTGCGCTTTTTGCACCATTCATTTCTGTCCGAATTCTCTGCCGTATAAATCTGCATCGCTGTGAGATAGGTAATGATGTCACCCTCTCGGCGTTGAAGCTCCTTTCGAGCAGCCTCAATCTCTTCCATTGCCTCCTCTGACTGTACTTGGATGAAGATATCATCTCCCGAAGTAATGCAGGAGACGATGTCGATTGCCTCAAGAACGCAATCAAACTCAGGCTTTGCTGCCGCCAGGAGAACAGCCCCTAGAGGTGCGGCGATGGGAAATCTGGCCATCTTTTCTCCTGCGGAAGTAATGGAGCCATCGTCATTGAGTGCTCCCAGATAGTGCAAGTGCACAAGGGCCTTCTCAATTGCCTCAGTTTCCGGGGCATCCATCAATGGAAACGCCAGCACATCTTGTATGCCGCGGGCCTTCATAGTTAAAACAGCGCCCAGAACGTCATTCCGCAGGATCTCAGGCAAATCCGAGTCCTGTAACGTCCCGAAAGCATCCTCCGTGTACAGCCTGTAACATTTTCCTGGCCCCTCGCGACCCGCTCGACCAGCACGCTGAATTGCGGACGACCTTGAGATCGGTTTGGCCAGCAACGATTCCATACCAAGCCGTGGTCGATATTGTTTGACTTTAGCTTTTCCGCAGTCTACCACGTACCGTACGCCTGGGACTGTAACGGAGGTTTCCGCAATATTGGTAGCCAACACAATTTTTCGTGTGAAGGAAGATTTGACAGGCTGAAAAGCTTCCCGCTGGGCCTCAATGGATAGCTGTCCATAGAGAGGGATCACCTTGACTTTAGGAACGTTAGACGCGAGAGTGGCAGCGTACTCCTCAATCAATCGCTGTGCCGATTCGATTTCTTCCTGGCCAGTGAGGAAAGCAAGAATGTCCCCGGGAAGTGATTCTTCCACATGGACTTTGAGGATCCTTTTCAGGAGAGCATCTTGAAGGTCTGCAACGGGACGAGGCTCATATGTAACCTCTACCGGGAACTGTCTACCTTTGATTCGAAGCACTTCAACATGCCCTGCTCTAGTGTTCTCTCTAGCAAGAATATCCCCGAAAAATCGTTGAATGGTGTCTACATCTGCGGTAGCACTCATAATAATGAGTTTCAGGGGAATACCGCCCCTCCCTGAGTGGTCTCCGGCCAAGATTTGCTTCAGAAAGCCGGCCAGAAGATCAACGTCGAGACTTCTCTCATGGATTTCGTCGATAACCACAGCGCTGTATTGCCGAAGGTGAGGATCCCGAAGAAGCTCTTGAAGCAATGTACCCTCGGTCAGAAATTTGATCTTCGCGCCGCGTGGGACTTGATGATCGAATCGAACCGAATAACCAACAAGTCCATCTCTGCCCTTTCCAAGTGGCGTGCCGGCTTCCTGAGAAACTCGATGAGCCAAAGTTGTCGCTGCAACACGTCTGGGTTGCGTTATTGCAATCATACCACCAACGTTCGCCTCTTCCGATTGCCCGGCCACCTTCACCCTTTGACGCTTACACCATGATTCTTGATAGAGAAACTGGGGGACTTGGGTACTTTTTCCAGAACCAGTTTCACCAACGAGAACAATGACCTGATTTTCCGGATTCCGAACGGCTGCCTGGATTTCGTTTCGATGTTGCCATATCGGTAGTTCTTTGCGGGTTTTGAGGAGTCCCTTATCTTCAGTATTTCTTACATTTCTTGATTCACGATCTGCACCGCGATTCTCTGAGCGCCTCTCTTTCGTTGGCTCTCTTGAAGCGGAACTCGTGGTGTGTGATTGCGGTTGCAGGCTTAAATTCTGTAGCTTCTGCTGTTCTGTGACCGGGATTGGGTTGTTTGGTGTTGTGGTTTCCAGTGGTATTGATGTGGTTGACTTTGCTGGAGCAAGATATCCCTCTAGAGAAATGGCTTTGCCTCCTACTTTCACAGCATTTGACGTTTGCCGCGTTTTCCTTCTTTTTGAGGGATGCTCAGTATTTAATTTAGGCATCTTTTTGCTTTATAAGAAATGGAAAATGGTATGGAAACCAGTACCCTTTTCTTGAATACTATTACAAGTGTCGTTGAGCTTTTGGGTTTTTTTTTTACAGTTAAAAATACCAGTACCAAAAATTGAAGCTCCAAGAACCTGCTAAAGTGGGGCGGTGTGGGCGGGAAACCCGTTAGCTTAGCAGCTCCAGTTAGAGCCACCAAGTTAGTAGTACCTTGCCTCCTATTGGTACCTAACAGAGTCTGAGATGTTTAGAAAAAATACATCATGCTCTCTAATAGAGTACAGATCCATACTCTCACTGAATCTAGAAATAACAACACTGCAGTGTCTTGAGTTTTGAAGGGTCCTTCGTTGCCAAATTTAGTCCTGGACAGCATGGCGATACCCCACATGGCGACAGAAGGTACAATAATACTGAATAAAAAAAAAGTGTGTGATTTAGACGTTGTCATTTTACACGTAGATACTGTAGATGCGATCTAATATAGTACGCCAGTAGCCTCTTTGTGGGCCGTATTGCTCTGAAGAAATAAGTCTTGAAGTCGCGTTATTGGCTCTGAAGCCTGGAGTTATGGATTCCAGGTTTCTTTTTTGGGAAGCCCATTATTATGATGACATTAATCTACAAAACAGGTGTACTCATGCCCGTGGCATACATGGCATAGTCTCGATTCAGACATGGCCGCCGCCATCTTACTTGATTCTTGCCAGCCGCTCTCTGTTCATTCGGGTGGCATCATCAACAGCATCGCTCTATAAAACCATTAGCAAATTAAAGGATAGGAATGTAGAGGCAAGAATACACGAATACATACCTTATTCATAATTCGTTCGATTTGCTTGTTCTGTGCGTCCACCTCCTGGCCGATGGCTCGACCTACCATATTCATCATTTTGACCTGACCCTCTAACTCTGTGAGACCCTCGTCAATCTGGTCCTCGAGTTCGTCAGCTCCTTCCTCGTCTTCAAGATTGAACTTTCCATAGTCTTTCTTGCGGCCTTGCTGTTGCGATGAGCCGGCTTTGCCAATCTGTCGCATATTTGTTTGCACACGTTGAGATGAGGCATACCCGTCACGCCGAGTAGCTTCTCGTGCGTCTCTCTCTTCCCGGTGGCGAGTCATAACTGCCTCATCCGCCCTTTGCTGCCGTTGCTTGGAGGTAAAGGGATTCCCGACATGGACCGCAAACATACTCCGGTTCAGTGTCTTTAATTCTGCTGCCCTGTCTTGTGCAATCTTGTTCTGATTGGCTGCAAGATCGAGATGCTTCTCTGTATTGTGTAATCGTTCGCCCTGAGCTCCAAGTCGTTCCAAAGTAGCACGACCAACCTCGTTGGCTTGCCTCGCCATTAGTACAGACCGCGATACTGAGGATGCGCTGTCCTGTTGAATTTGCCTCTTCTCGGCCAGTATGGCTTGGACATCCGCTTCTTCCTGCTCCTCTGCTGTAAGCTCCCGTTCCTCGCCATAGCCACCGTAGGATCCCCCTGAAGCACCTGACTGATCAGGCTGTCCATATGAAGAAACAGGGGCTGTTGTATTTTGTCTTTGCTCATGTCGCTCTTGAGCACCAGCAAAGAGGGCATCTCGATTACTGTCTGGGGCGTCTGGAGCTCGACCAAATCCACCATATCCTCCAGGTCCTCTAGCTCCGGTTGACGAGGAGCTGTTACGGTTCGGGCCAGGCTGGTCATACCTGTTGGAGCCATAACCACCGCCTGAGCCGTATCGGTCTGCACCATAGCCGGGGGCAGGAGGGGCACCATAACCCCCAGCAGGTTGCCCGGGAGGAGGCGAGCTATATGCGTTACCAGGTCGAGAGGGAGGCGTTTGAGAGGGACCATTTCGGGGTTGTTGATAAGGTGTCACGTTTGCGTACTTTGCTTGGTCGGCGTAGGGATCACTTGCGCCTTGGTTGGCATAGGGGTTGTCTGAGGGAGGAGCTGCAGGTGTCTTCTTCCGGCCGCCAAATAGGGCGCTTCGGTTGGCATCTTCGCCATCGTCGGATTTCTTTCCAAAACCAAACTTTTTCATTTTATATGTCGCTGTGTAGATATAGGTAAGATCAAATCGTGTTGAATGCGAGGAATTGAAAAGGAGTTTGAGTGTTCAGTACGGAGTAGAGTGGGTAGGCACGTTTCAAGTAGGTAGGTATGGATGTATGCAGTACCTAGTAAGTTTTACAGGGTAGTTGGATTGACACGCAAGGAGGGGCCTTGAAAGGTGGCGGAGCTCAATGTTCTGTTTATAGGCACCATCTATAGTGTTCAATAGCTTCCAATCCTGTGTAGACCCCTTGAATACTAGGCGCCTGACAGCTTAATTACGGGTGGATGGCTGAGAACTTTACTACCTCGCAGGCATACATCTGATAATTCAATCTCAGGGTTCTAAGCATCACGAATATAAAACTGCGAGTTTATATATTTTGATGGCTGCGCATTAATTGCAATGTACAAGGCACTTGGTTGCTCTATTCTCAGCCATCAGCTGCGGAATCTGTCGGTGTTTGAATTGCTGTCTACTCCGTAATTGTGGCTGATTCGTGAACAGCCTGCGTCTACTCCGTATTAGTTTGCCCCTTGTTTCACTGCCCCACAATCTATGAGGCTGACCATGCCATGTGTCTTGACTGTCTTTCAGTTGTGTTTGATAATAAAGAGAGAGCATCGATATCGGCGCTTGAGTCATCTAGGTATCTGTACCTTTTATTGATCGTGTCGTAGTACCTAGTAGTAACCCGTGTAACGCTAGCAAACCGAATAAGGCATACCAAGGCAATAATACCTAAGCATTTTAAGAGCGAGATTTTCCTTGGAAATACTTTCAAAGCATAAAACAAATATTTAGCATCTAAAAAAGGTAGTATTAAAAGTGAGCCTCCGGTGCTGAAAGAAAGACTCCACCCAAAAGCGACCTCCAGACACACGTCGGTGCAGATGTGGTACTCGTAGGGACCCAATTTGCCAAGCTCTGGAGCCGTGTCTATGCCTAAAAGGGATTTCTGGATGTCACTGGATTGTGGCCATCTACGTGTTACCTACATAATCTAGGTCTTCTGTTACACTCCGACTCTGCGTCGAACTCTCTCCGTTCGAGTCATCGGGACGGGAGAGTCGGTCTACCGGGTCTATGTACATACTAATCGTGATGCCAAGAGCGCTTGCGGCTACCAGCTTGACCTTCCCCGGGCAATCCCTTGACTCACTCAACAACATCTTCTTCTTCAAAAGTCGCTTGTTTGCTCCAGCTTGATCAGACAAGCTTCCACGGCATCTGCTGACGATTCTGTTTTACGCCCTCCACCACAATGATAACCCAGCAATATTTACATTTACTCGCAAGCGATATTTTGATAGCATTCTCCCTTCGGATGATAATAACCTGAGTGCTTTTACATCAAATTGGAAAGAGAATCTATTACTTGTTCATCATGGCCTCAATATTCACGTATGACCCCGATCCTCCCAGGGTTGCATCTCCTTGGATTGTATCCGAAGACTCAGCCAGTCCGGCATCCAAGGGCTCTTCAACGCCCATCCTGACCCAATCGCAGCCTGGTCTATTATCAGAATATGGTGTGACTAGATTACAGGCAGAACCCCAAAATGGCCCAACGGAATATAAACTTCATTTACTACTTCGACCCAGGCGGATATTTTCTCATATGAGCACCATAAACCCGGACTACAAAGCTAACCAAAACCAATTTGGTGATGCTTCAGCAGCAAAACCGACCGTCGCAAATCCCGCCGCATCCAATCAACCACGCCAGCAACGTCTTCAACACCTCACAACACAATTGCTCTGGCGCTTGCAGCAATCTTCTCCCTATCATGCATCGAGTTCAAAGGAATTGACAATGCCTAAACTCCCAGACGACAGTGTTGATCTTCATTCACCAATTCAGATAGGAACACTCATCCCAGGACTAGAAGAATCCAGAGGAGCGCTGTACGAAATTGGCGTCTCTGATGATGGAACCCTGGTTGGACTCACTAAAGATGAAATGGACGAGAGTATCCTCACACTAAGGGTCATGGCTGCTAGTATTGGGTGTTGCGTCGATGTCGTTCGCATGGTGATCGTGGGTGATTGTCAATGGGTTGAAGCAGCTGGGCTCGTTGGCGATGCCATTTCAACCCCGACTCAAATTTCTAAGCATGGTAGACTTTGGGTTGCGGAGGCTCTTGTCACACCAAATCTTGAACTTAGAGATAGTATTGCGGACGATAGCAAGGGCCAAAACGACTCGATGGCGACAACATTTCCCTCTTCCGGACCTCCTGAGATACCAAGCCGAGGAAGTTCTACAACCCCCCAGTTGCGAGTGACACTTACTGGCCCTACCACATCAGGCAAGTCCAGCTTGCTCGGAACTCTATCTACGGGTACTCTTGACAACGGTAGAGGCAAGAGCCGTCTAAGCCTACTCAAGCACCGCCACGAGATGGCTTCTGGTGTGACAAGCTCTATTGCACAAGAGCTCATTGGGTACAAGGAGAAGACCATCTTAAATTTCTCCCATGGTAACATTGAGTCATGGGTTGATATACACGATTGTTCTGAAAAGGGACGGCTGGTATTCGTATCTGATTCTGGGGGCCACCCAAGGTATCGCCGCACTGTTCTTCGTGGCCTTATGAACTGGGCTCCCCATTGGAGTATTCTTTGCATAGCTGCTGACGACGCCGAGGTATCCGCTGCTGGTTATGGAGTGAATTCCTCGGGACAAAACACTGGCATTGATCTCGTTGCTGCTCACTTGACTCTTTCGCTCAAGTTAAATGTGCCCATGGCGGTTGTCATCACTAAGTTAGATCTCGCATCCAGAATCGGTTTACAAAAGACCATGGTTAAGGTTTTGGCGGCTATTAAGGTTGCTGGCCGCATACATAAAATTATTCAACCCGATCAGCGCCAGCACGACGAGCTTGGTGAAATACCGACAGAGGATTATGAAAAGATACAGACTGTCGTCCAGAGTATATCTGAGTGCCAGAGTTTGACGACATATGTCCCTATTGTACTCACCAGTGCTCTAAAGGGCACTGGCATTGGTCTTGTCCACGCTCTTCTTGCAGGTCTACCCGTGCCACCTATACCAACAGCCCACGATTACATCGGTATGGCTCTTAATCCAGAGCAGCCAAAGAGCTTGTTCCATATCGATGATACATTTACTCTACCAAAGCCATATAGCACTTCAAGGGGAGAAATGGAGCAGCAACCCAAGCAAGGTATTGTCGTCTCTGGCCATGTACGGTTTGGCGATTTTTGTGTGGGGGATACGCTTGTGATAGGACCCTTCCCACCAGAGGACGAATATTCTCGCGGTTTGGCATCGGAAGGTCGCTCATCACTCGGCAACTACGGACTTTCGATTTCGCACCCTTCATCTGCAGAGTTAGCCCGTATAGCCATGAAGAATGCTGTGTCCGCGTCAACAATCCCAGGTGAGTGGCTTGATGCACGTATTGTGAGCATTCGCAACCTTCGATTGCCTGTCCGAACTCTGGAAGCGGGCCAGGCTGGCTCCATTGGCCTTGTCATCACATCAGATCGGAACAGGAACATCACCAATGAAGACATGAGCCGTATTCGCCGAGGCATGATTATTGCAATGCCTTCCAAGCATATGCTCGAGGCGGGACTGTCCTTACAGGCTGCCAGTGGCTTTACAGCATCCTTCGAGGATGTATCTGTCCAGTCTGTAGTCGTGGGATCATTTGTCAATGTGTTCGCTGCCTGTGTCAGAGCAGCTGCTCGTGTCATTAGTATATCTCCTCAATACACAGACAGGTCTGAAAGTGTCAAGACTGACGAGGATGATATATTTGGCCTGAACGAAGAGATGGAAGATTCGATCATCAAAGAAACAGCATCAACCACCACCATAGAAGTCAGACTGGAACTGCTTCACAGCCGAGAATGGGTTGAATTGGGCACTCAAGTCATATTAATGGAGGGCGGAAGTCAGGATAGATCAGGCTTAGAAGGCTTTGTTGGAAGGATTACTGAGATTGTGGATTAAAGGCTTGGGCACGTTGTGGTTACAACCATGGCAACTAGGAACAGTGAATGTGTCATCTAAAAATTACCATTGAGTGATTTGTTTCACAGCTGCAAGTAAATTCTCGGCTCAAAAATTCGTCACGCCATGATATATGTTTCTTCATTCCGTTTACTCTACCAGATGCTAGATACACTACTATGCTCTCACCAACCCATAGAAAAGTGTCCAAGTCAGTATGAAACCAGATAGACCGCTAAATATGCCACCAGTCCAAAGGTCAAAGGCATTATGATAGAATCGGCCGCTATCAAAGAGAGATCGACCCTCTTTTAAAGAGTCCGGGGCTATCTGGATAGTGTAGAAGAGGGTGCTGGTGATGAGGGAGAAGACCAAGTAGAGTAGAAATCCATTGTACGACTCGAGGCCCAGGACGCCAGCGGTCACGCCGAAAAGGGATGCAGTCAGGCTATGTAAATTCGCCAGTGTCTATATCACAGTTTGGTTAGTCACAAAACTCTTGCGTGCGAATAGCTGCAGCAGGCTATAGACGTACCCTCGAGTTATGCAGAACCGACTCTTGGACGATAGGTCGGATGTGGTACTCTTGTTCGGAGAGCATCGTTGCGGTGGTGGTATTTGGTAAACTTATATGGCGACTCGGAGACTTTTCATGCGATGGCTTCTATACCAGATGGGTTCAGCTTAAAGGCTTTCTTGATGAGCATGCAGATTAGATGTTTAGAGCAGTAGCATCATTGACGTCGCTTGGTAAAGCGAATGGCGGATTGAGAGCCCAGTGGGGGTGCACAGCCACAGTAAACTATGAGTGTCCCAAATATGCGTGGCGGTGCAATTCTGTTCGGTTTGAACCGAGGAATGAATATGATGGTGGGGTATTTGAGTCTTGAGAAACTGGAAGTTCCTCACCCTGCAACAATATTTTGGCCACAATGGAGCATAGCTTTAAGCCATTAGAAAACGATCTCTTGCTTAGAGCAGCATGGGGTGGGTTGTCTATCCTCCATTGATGACACATGCGTGTCATTGCGATTATTATGCTGAGATTATTCTTCATGGCTAGGTCAGGTTGTGGAACGTCCACCCATGTGGGTGATGCGCCAGGGTAAGTTGCACCATCAAACTGACAGCGAAGTTGCGGTTACAAGTAGCTCACCAAATACCAGCCGGACGTTATCTTCCAGAGTACCACGAAGCCAAGGGCAGTCGGGATTTTTTTGAATGTTGCCGGGATGCGGAAGTAGCCTCGACTTTAACATTACAACCCATTGAGCGTTACTCCGGACTACTGGATGCGGCCATCATTTTCTCCGATATCCTTGTGATCCCACAGGCTATGGGGATGGTGGTTGAGATGGTAGACAAGAAGGGACCACACTTCCCGAATCCACTCAAGACTCCAGCCGACGAACAGTACAGCCAAGTTCTGGGGGGAGAGGTTAACGTCTCCGCGGAGCTTGACTATGTTTATAAAGCAATAACTCTCACCAGACAAAAATTGGCTGGAAGAGTACCGCTGATTGGATTTTGCGGCGCGCCATGGACATTGTTCTGTTACATGGTCGAGGGGGGCGGAACCAAATTGTTTGCCCAAACCAAAACCTGGATCTACAAATACCCGGAGGAGACCAAGAAGCTGTTGGCCAAGATCGCCGATGTTTGTGTGGACCATCTGGCATTGCAAGTGAAGGCCGGGGCCCAGGTATGTTTCGGTGAAATAGAGAATAATCTTGTCAACGATACGTTTTGACAAGACGATATGGTAAAGAAGCTGCTAACGTACTTGCTTAGTTGGTAATGGTATTTGACTCGTGGGCCGGAGAATTGTCACCAGCATCTTTCAAAAAGTTCTCCGAGCCTTACCTGGCACATATCGCTCAAAAGCTTCCTGAACGGCTCAAGAGCCTTGGAATTGAGCCTGTGCCCATGACAGTCTTTCCCAAAGGGGCGTGGTTTGCCCTTGATTCAGCTTGCGACCTCGGATATAACGTGGTTGGTATGGACTGGCTACAAGATCCCAAGGAAGCCGTTCGTATTCGAGGATCACGAAGTGTGGTATTCCAGGGCAATGCAGACCCCGGTGTCCTGTACGGATCCAAGGCAGCAATTACAGAGGCAGTGCAGGATATGGTAAATGGATTCTGGGTTGAAAAGAAAGGTTGGATAGCAAACTTGGGTCATGGTAAGTTAAATCTGCTTCTGCCATAATTTCAATTTCACAGGCTAATTAAACCTAGGTATAACTCCTGGTGTTGATCCGGAAAACCTCAAGTTCTTCTTTGAGGAAATTCACCGGTTGACCAAGTCCTGATCGTGCAGAGAAAATTCCTACTGTATACTAGGTAGTAAAAACGCAAGCTGGGAAAGGATATGATGGTATATGCATCAAATGCGGGTATCTAGAAACAAATTCCCCTTATATTTCGCCCGCGTGCCAACGCCAGTGCCCATATTGATGCCTTTCCCACTTTACAATGCTGAAGTAAACAGCCAGACAGTCAACAGAACCAAAACTCCAAACCCGTATAAAAAAAAGCCAGTACCAAAACCAAGTCTCGTGTAGACTGACACTCAGACAAGGAGAAGGTGGGACTTGGCGCTTATGCTTTCTTACCGAATAGCCACGCCTTCTTTTTTGTAGCGAGTTCTTCTACCTTCTCAATCTTGTCGGGGCCGTCATCAATGGCCTGCTCACGGTCCTGCAGTCGTAGGGCGGTCTCAATTTCTTCATCAGTCTTGAATATGTTACCGGCACCACCACGTCCCGCGTACTGGGCACCAGAACTGAGTCGTCGAGGAACACTAAGAAAGAACCAAATCAGAGACCAATCAAATTTTGAATCATGTAAAGTAGTTGAAATGCGGGTTCGTAGTTTAACTTACGCCTCGACATCCTGGCGCAGGCGCGTCTCATGAGGATCTTTATTCTTAGCCATGTTGCCGGTGCCTCCCCGACCGGTGGTGACAACGGCTTTCTTGAGCGTTGGTGTCTCGAGATCCGAGGGCTTCAGTTTCGGGGACTGTGTGACATCCGCCATATTTCCAGCGCCCCCACGGCCGTGGGAGGCAAGCTGGGAGGTTACAGTTTGCTGCTTGGACATATCGTTGGTAATGTCGGCTCCGATGATGTCTGAAGATGATTTGGTGGAGGGGCAAAGGGTCACGAGTTGAAGACAACTGGGTGGGTTCACGTTCCGATATAGTAAAAGCGTGTGGGCCTTGAAAGATTAAGGGATGTCGGGAATAAACCGTTTCACTGAAAATATGAAGGGTAAAAAAAGAAAGAGAAAGAGAAAAGAAATAAAACAAGAGCAAGGGAGAAAAAAGCCAAGGGCTGGAATTCCAAATAGGCGTGCTGAATGCGATGATGAAATATTTAGAATGGCAATAGGCTGTGTTAGCGTAGACCTATCGCGTTGATTCCCTTCCTCTCTAGCCAACCCCACCAGAATGACCCCAGGGCTGAAAAAATGACATCGGCTAGCAGCTTTGATTAGCCCCACGTTTCCAATTTGGTACCACCCATCGGCTGTTTCTCTCATCCAAGAGCTTGGATGCTACCTCATAAATGTGCTCTTCTGCTGTAAGCTCCTGCTGGATCTAAGACATTAAGATACAGCCAGTCCACCCAAATCAATCAGAGCATCTTCTTGAAAGCATCTTGGTATAGGTCTTGAGATAGGTGTTGTCCTCGTCCTACCTTAAAAAACAGATAAAGAGTAAGTTGGATTCAACATACTAATAGCACCGTCTGAGTGTGCAATGCAATGAGCTAAGTTGTTGCCAACTGCTCTCTTCATATTAAGCAATTGATGTTGTTGATATCAATGGGTGGCGCTGCTTGAATTCATCTTTAATCAATGCATCATCCCCACCAAGTTGAAGTATTGACCTGGACCTATATCACTCATTATATTATATTTGGACTTATCAAATGCCTGTTCACTTCATGCCTGCCAGTACGGTGTGGTTTCTCTTCCTTTTCCAATTTCTACCCACTCCTATACAAAAGACCTATAGATTCTTGGTCTTGACCAAGAACATCGTGTGCGTATCTCAAATATCCCTCCATTGACCAGATTATTTTTAAATAGTTTTCCCCTGTTTGTTTTAGATTCAGCAACTGACCAGGATTTCGGCACCCTTTATGATGGGCATCTATCAAGGTAACAAGTTAACTGTTGGAAAGCTGAAATGTATACCACGTATTAAACCATCTATTTCGCAAATATACTTTATCCTCCAAATCAAATGCCTTCGGCAAGATGGATTTAGTCACCGTAATCATCTTCTCCATCGCCGCCTTTGACATTTGCATCTTTTCGGATAGGAATCTTAATGCCCTGAGTAGCAAATATTTTGCTAAGTGGTGTGCTTTCACAAACTCCCGGGAATTTCTTGGCTGAGTAGACATTGAACACTTCACTGAAGCATGAGGCCAAAATTGGCGCCCGTCCGGTATTCACCTTGAGAGTACTTCCATCATGCGATGGCGGGCCTCGTGGTCCAACATTGACAAAGGAGAACCTGAGACTGTTATTGACTTTTAGCCATCTGTTTTTTTAACCAAAAATTTTCTTTCCCTGGCGTAACTTACCGGAAAGGGCCTTCGGTTCGCACACTGAGATCCTGTAAAACAAACCAAATACCAACTCGATCAGTGGTATCACTTAAACGAAACGCACTTGCTGCCAAACTTCCAATGAGGTTGCGGGTGAACATGCCCTGTGGCTGCCCACCAACCATTGCCATTCTCGCTAGAGAGCTCTGGTCTTGCGTGTAGCCACCTGGTGTTGAGGCCCCATTCCTGCTAAATGGTGTCATATTGGCCTGCGATGGCAGCGACGGCACGCCTCCATCTAAACGATACGTCTGGTGTTGAGGGAAATACTGTTGTGGAGGGCCGTATGACCCACTTGGTGGATAAGGTGCGGCTGCTGCTATCATCGCACGGTCAGACTGAACCACATGTTGCATCCACGATCTTTCATATTATACATACGTTGAGTATAGCTTGGCTGTGACTGATAGTCTTGCACGAAACCCACGGGCTGCGGTGGGTTGTATGTTGGATCACGACCTGGAGGAAGAACATGTTGACCATAAGGAACAGGGGCCGTATCTCCACTATTGAGTGTTGCATAGGAGTATGGTGTTGTTGAGGATATCGAAGGGCTATTCGTCGAGGAACGGACTAGATTAACCTCTCGCGTTCCATCTTCGTTCCAGAGATCAACATTCAGAACAAACATTGAATGATCAATCTCACTAGCACTGAAGAATTAGAGTTTTGAAAATCAGATATTGTGCAGCCATATATCATTGTGAGACCAGTTTAAAAACTTACTTGCAATCGAGTTCTTTTCCGGTAGCCATATCGGTGATAATAAGTCGCACACATGGGGGTGGAGTAATTGGTCGTCGATCCTAGATAATTGTTAAATATTTTTTTGAACCGACAACAGTGAGAAGATGCTGTTTACCTTATCACCAAAACCGCACATGCGAGCTCTACGAGGTTGTTGAACTACATCAAGCCTAAATATATCAAGTCAGTTATCCCCTTCATGATTAAAGCACTTGTCGGGGTCGCTAACCGGTATTTGCGACCTGTGAGCTCATCTACCTTGGCCAGCGGCTGCAACATTTTAGGAGTGCCATTCTGCTGCTGTTCTGGATGTACCAGAGCGGTAGAAGTGGACGTTGACGAGTGTTCTTGAGGCCGGGGAGGAAGACCAGAGGCAGCCTGGCTCTGAGACTTAGGCTGGGCGATATGTGATGGGTGTTGATGATGCTGCGGTTGATGAGGCGGTAGGTGTTGTGGTTGGGGAGGAGGTGGGTGATTAAGGTGGAGTGGGTGAGGAAGATGATGCGACTGCGCGTGTTGTGGTAGTGGTGGTGGTGGTGGCTGGTGTCGATGTTGTTGTGGTTGCGATTGTGGTTGCGGTTGTAGTTGCGGTTGTGGTTGCTGTTGTTGTTGTTGCTGCTGCTGATGCTGATGCTGATGCTGATGCTGGTGGTGGCTCTGACTCGGATGCGCTTGATGGTGCTGTTGGTGCTGTTGGTGAAGTTGATGCGGGTGTGACTGCGGATGCTGATGAGGAAGTTGTTGTGGATGTTGGTGTTGATGCTGGTGTTGGTGTTGGTGTTGAAGTGGATGTGATGGCGGAGGTAGCTGCTGGTGTTGGTGCGAATGTTGGTGAGGATGGATAGGGCCTTGAGGGTGCGGACTATGATGCGCATGGAGCGATGGAGGCTGCTGATGTTGCGGTGGTGGTGCTTGATGATGATACGATGGATGGTGTAACGGGCCTGAGCCGGTGCCTGAGCCAGGAGGAGGCATCGAGGCTGGATAGCCAGGACCCCCGATGGGCACCTGCTGGTGAATGTCTGAGGGACCGTAGGCCGAGTTCATGGCGATTCGGGCGTCGTAGACAGAGGAAGAAGAGACGCACAGCACACCTGCGCTGTCACGACCTGTTGTGGACAATGACAGTGATGAGCAGACAAGCAGGATGCGTGCTCATAAAAGTGAGGTCGGTAGGTAATAGGTCAGACAGGTTAGGCCGTTAGGACGTTATTAGCTGTCTGGAGGTGCGGCAGAGCTTAGATACAAGTATGTGGAGACGTTATGTATGCACTGGTGGGCGGGAGCGCTAAGCTTATAAGAGTAATAAGGAATGGATCGCCCGTGCGTTTTGTAGTGACCATCTCTGCACATATTTGCATTGAAATGAATTAGGATACATTAGTATAGCATATCGATCAACTAGTGTAGAGATGAAAAAAGGGCTTGCCGTAAAACGCAGTAAAACGCAGGGTCGTACTAATCTGCATGAAAAGCCTGTTTAAACGACGAACCTGCCAAAATGGATTGATTGTGTGCCTTGAAAGGCCCAAACGCAAAAAGAAAAAAGAAAAGAAAAAAACCCATGTCCTGAGGCAATGCACGGGAAATCATCCATCCTCTATAAGCAAGGGTGCTCATGTACAAATATGTTAATACCCGATTAAACCAAACGGTATCTAGGAATTGTGGGCGTGACACTGAGATGATATTTGATGAAAAGACAATGAGCAATCGTTTATCAACTCAAGTAACACAATTCATAGGTGACTATCAGTGTACAGGTAGACATAATAATATTGTGAAGATAGCAGAATCAACAATTTATTTCTTGTATAGGTTACTAGAGTTATCAAAAGCATCATGAAACCATTTTTTGGAGTTTCCGATAAGCAGATATTCACTTCGCTTTTGTGCATACCAGAAGGGCCTGCCGATTCGCTGCCGGGGATAACAGCGACCCTCTTGCTTAGACTTGGGCTTCGTTTCTCCAGCCACACCACCCCCACCAGGTAAGGGCTTGTATAGGTAACTGACAGCCCCCGCGGTCGGAGCTTTGAAGCAAGCATCAATGAATCAGCTCCATAGTCATGACTCTATTAACTCGTCAATCCCGCAGACTATGATTCTCCTTTTCCTTCTGCTCGACTCGATTTCCAAAAAATCACGCAAATAATACATATTTGTAACAGTCCAATTGAAGTTATAGATTCGGTGGATTGGTTTATCTACGTCTTAGAAATGGATCTTGTTAACTGGTGAGTTTATCCTTTTTTTATAATAAGGGACATGCGGCAGTTAGACGACGTTTCTCTCTCACATCTGCTGACCTACATTCATATATGCAAGTCTCGAAGGCCGGCTGTTATTTGCAGTTCCAAAAAGTATGTAACTATGAGAATTCGAATTTCGCTCTCATTAAACACTGAGCTGATCGAATTCCTATACTAGAGGGTCGACTTAACCAAGCTGCATTAAATCTGCTGGAAGGTGCCGATATTCAATTCCGACGAGAGAATCGATTGGATATTGCCCTTGTGAAAAACCTCCCAATAGCCTTGATTTTTCTACCTGCTGCTGATATCCCAACATTTGTCGGCCAGGGAAGTGTTGACCTGGGCATCACTGGGTGGGATCAAATTCAGGAGTACGAGGCTGGTGTGCGTGCTGCTGCCACCAATGGCGAACAAGATGACCAAGTGTCAGGCAGCGAAACGGTTCTGGAACTTGAATTTGGAGCCTGTAGACTCCAGGTGCAGGTCCCAGAGAAGGGCAAATATACCAACAGCAAAGATCTCATTGGCCGCACCATAGGCACAAGTTTCGTCAACTTAACAGCAGAGTACTTTGCCCGTCTTGAATCGGAATCTACAGCCACGGAATCCTCGAACACTGTTCCTCGAAATAAACTGCGTACTAAAATTGTAGAGTTAAGTGGTAGTGTTGAGGCAGCTTGTGCTCTGGGAGTTGCCGATGGCATCGTTGATCTCGTTGGTAGGCTGTGCTGCATCTTATTCATGATTGATCTGGTGATGCTGACATTTGAACAGAGTCGGGCGAAACGATGAGAGCTGCTGGATTGAAGGCTATAGATACTGTAGTTGAATCTGCTGCGGTTCTCATCAAATCGCTCTCACCCTCCAACCCTGAGATGGTGGAGCTTATTGCATCCAGAATACGTGGCGTCATTACCGCTCAACGATACGTTTTATGCCAATACAACATCGAACGGTCTCGCTTGGTTGCCGCCACCCATATCACACCTGGCAAACGTGCCCCAACAGTAACGACTCTTGACGCAGAGGGGTGGGTAGCAGTCAGCTCTATGGTGGAGAAGAAGAGAATTGCGCTGGTTATGGATGATTTGACCCGTGTTGGTGCGCAGGATATCATTGTGCTTGACATTCACAACACCCGCTAGGGTTGAATTTAATGAGAGGCTATGATATTTCCATCACCTTCCCGCACTTTCAGAATCGTCCAACTGAAAACGTAAATAATATGACTTCGTATATTGGTGTAGTGTTACAATGATGCTAAATGTACTAAAGCCATCCATATGTTCGTCAGCCCCCAAGCCTAAAACGCCGCGCTGGTTATATCGTATCCATTGTTCACATAATGCGTTGGCACCAACCTTACTGACTGGTACACCTTTCTCAGGCCCCTTGCTTAGTAGGCCTTGACTTTACGAGGAAGTCTAGCCCAAGTCACCATATCTATATGCGCTCCTATCCGATGCTCGTGTTGCACTTCGTCGAATGCTATCTACCCAGACTGAATCGTCCAACATATCCTGGGCTGGTGTCACACTCAATGCACTACCTCGACGGCCCATTTCACCTGAAGCCGCTCCATCTGCATCGGGCTCATAAAGCTCGAAACTGAAAGCTGATGGTGCGCTAGACTGATGGCTATTTGTGGGTTGTAATCGGGGGAGACTTAGTGGGTGGTGTTGTATCGAGTCAGGTGCCGTTATTTCTGTTGACCAAGCCGACTTCTTGTGTTGCTGTGCAATCTCGTGAAGATGAGTTGTTGATGAAGCTTGGTTTCTGTTTCTATCAAACACTCCATCTTCTCCTTCATCAATCAAAATATCAGGCACCCTGAGTTGTGGAATCGTAGTCATGCGCGCAGCACGCTTTCGCTCCATATGTTGCTTAAACTTCCTTGACCAATAACTATATTCCCAATTTTAGCCTCTGTTCGTTGTTTCGTTGTCATGCATGAGAAAATGACTTACAGCGTATCAAAAAAGCCCTGTACGATCCGTCGTCGAATACCTTCATCGACACGTTGCAGACGGGCTCGTCGCCTTAAAAATTCCTCTAATCTTGGCATAGTTAGCCTGGGACTTCAGCGTGTAATTTGAAAATTGGAGAAAATACTTCAAGCTCTTGCTATCATTGATGATATTGTAATGAGCAAGGATCATCAGAACATCCGTGAAAGCGATGCCCTTGTCCGGATCTGCACCCACCAAAACCTCTTCATAGAAAATATTGAAACGATGGCGTCGTTCGCGGATCTTTCTTATATCAAGTTGAGCCAGCCTTTGATTCAACTTGCTGATGTCCACTTCGCTAAGTGCATTGATTGAGATGATTGAAGTGTGTCGCGATGCCCTAATATCACCGCGCACATCCTCGAGAATCTGCCGAACGGAATCCTCCGGCTCATAGATACGCATCTGGAACACACCGGACAATTCACCTAGCAGTCGTGGAAATGTTTCCTTTGTTATATAGCCCGTGCCAGCAGGATCAACGCTTCGCCATGCTTCTTTGAAGCGTCGAATCTCATCTCGGTCAACAACAGCCATACCGCTTGAGCGTTGGTATACATAGCTGAAGCTCTCGTAGATGAGCGACACAAAAAGGTTGACGAAGATGTACATGCTAACGATATTCCACGCTACAAACAAGAATCTGGCCCAAGGTTTGCTGCCGCAATCACTATCAAAGAAGTTGGTGTTCTCCACACAAAGCGGTGGCTCAATGGCTGCGTAGTCTTCCATTATCTGGTTCCACCCTTCGCCAAGGCTCATCCGGAACAATAAAATTAAGGCGTTTGGAACCGTTCGAAAGTTGATATCGCTCCCCTCATTTGCTCCGAAACGTGTCAAACTGAAGGCCTGTGTCATGGCAATAGAAAAAACGAGAAAGAATACAAACCAGGTTGCCAGCAAGTTCCCAATTACAGGCAAACTTGCGGCAGCTGTTTTGAACAGTTGATCTAGGGCATCGTTCCTTGGGATAACGAGTAGAACAATGGCAACGAGAAAGAACTTGTGTAGCTGTATGTAGGTATCTTGGCTGGTATCCGCAATCAGCAGCGCAAGGGTCGATACGAAGGCGCCGGATACGGATACTAGAGAGTAAAGATCCCAGGAGCTTCGTCGAAAACGTGTCCAGCCCAGTCCGATAATTCGAATAGTGATGTTTGCTACATATATGAGAATAAACATCAAGAAGATGTACTCTCGTGTTGTTGCCCACCATACTGGCTCATCATTGAACTCTATCACGAGCAAAAGAAGATGCAAAACCAGTACCATTGTAACAGCCTGATACCATTTGCCTCGCTTTTCGATTGCTCTCTTGTGACACCACTTTTTCCACGTCTTTTCCGAATCATCATAGGAGCTTTTAGATGGTGATATATGGCGCAAAAGTTTGCGCAACTCTAGCCATGACCGTTGTTCCGCGGTAAGAAAAGCTACACCCGTCTGTTCTGTATAATTTCGCATGAAGACGGAGATAAACAGAGTGAGAATGAAAACCGTTGCCAAGAGGTTGAAGACAACAAAGAAGACAGCGTTTCCCTGAGATGAAAGATCCTGTGGTTGTACACCCCGGCCTGCAATGGCTTGTGCAGCAAAGGAAACATCAACCCATCCCTCCTGGCTAACAATTTGAAAGAGGGTAAAGAGTGAAGCTCCAAAATCATCAAAGCCAAAATATGGGTTAGAGGCGGCTCTTGGTGCCAGCATCAACCAGTCCTCTCTATAGGGTGTACTGTTAAACTCGCCAAAGCATTCGTTGAGCATGGTGATGCCATTTGAGTCGTTACAGGCAACCATCAGACCGCTGAATAGATTTAATCCATATATGGCAAATGGTATAAGGAGCGATATTGAGACAAATGCAGCTCCAAAGAGTTTCCACCAGCCAACAATTATGAGCGAGTGAAATGTGTCCCTTGCGCTGTCACTGAGGTTCAATAGGCGAAGTGCTCGGAGAGCTTTGAATGCTCCTACAGCTCTTGAAATGGCCCCGTCGTTGATAAGTAGTGTTACGACATTGATCCAGAGGGTGATCAAGACGACGCTATCAATAATTCCCCAGGAGCTACGTAAGTAGGCGTTCGGCGTTGAAATCAGACCATCAGCAACCACTTTGATAACTGCCTCGATGGTGAATACGATGGCGAAAGACATATCTGTCCAGACATACCAATTTGTCAGGTTGGAGCCATGCTCCTTGCGATACTCTTTCTGATACAGAGGCGTTGCTATACATGCTATTACGACCATGGCCACAACAGCAGCATACACGAACGCTGAGATAGAATACCAAGCTATCTTATTTGGCTCCAACCCGTCAAATCGCTCAGATCCCCTGGAAGGCCCAACAAGGGTTTGACAGAAGCGACGGATTCGGCTCTTTGGTGGGAAAAGGTACAGTGAATTGTTATATCTTGGATGTCGAGCGAGATACTCTCTCTGAGCTTTTCGTCGAGCGGAGGTAGCCGAAACCACTTGACGGGCCATTTGGCGAGGGTCCAGATTATCATTTGGGCCGTCAAATCGAATGTTAGAATAAAAGGGATTTGGGTCATGCTTGCCAATGCGATTCATGACTTTCCCCCAAAAGTTAGAAAGGAATCCTGGTTCGATGTCGCCCATCAAAGTGGTTTTACTCCGTTGCGGCGGGCTTCGTTGCTCTGGATTGACGCGGAGAGGCTCTGCCAAATCATCGTCCAGGAATTCACGCACTACCGCGTCCTTTAGGAGCATCTCCATCATGGCCGGACCGTAGTCTAAAGGATCCTTTCGTCGGCGAGACCTTCCAAAATTGAAAATTGTGGATAAAGACAGATTGTTGGATGTATGTCCCAGTTCTTTTCTCTGAAGGAATGCTTTGACTTGCTCCAAACGTTTCTCATCTTCAGACACGTCAAAGTTTTCTTGAATGACAGCAATAAACATGTTAATCAAGATAAAGAATGCCAATATAAACCAGCCAATTAAGAATATGGCGCCAATCCAAGCGGTGCCGAGAGAGGTGGTGTAGGATGTAACTGAGTACAATATCGCTGTCCAGTTTTCGCTGGACAATATCTGATACATGCCTAGAAATGAATTGAAAATTGTGTAAAAGGAAATGCGGTTGAGTTCACCACCGCTGTCGTTTATGGGTATTTCGCCTCTGAATAGCTGTGCAGCAAAGATTGCGACCAAGAATGTCATTAGGAAGACGAAAAGCATCAGGTTTCCGATACCTGCTGAGCTGCCTAAAACCAGAAGAATAAGTGTTCGTGTGACTGGGATTGCTAGAACGACTCGATAGGCTCGGAGTATTTGAAAAAAGGTGAGCCACGCATAGGCACGAGTCTTTCGGATTGGGGGGACAAGAATAACTGATGTTATTATAGCCAAACCAAGATCAAAGAGATTGCGCCAGCTTCTGTGAAACCCACGCCAATCGGCAAAAAATCGAATGATCATCTCCGTGACAAGAAGAATCGTGGCCACAATTTCTGCAGCATCAATAAATCTTTCTCGAGAATAGGACATGGATGCGCTACGACATGCCTCACACAGCAGGGCGAAGGTAACAACCAGCACCCAAAAAAGCGATGTTTTGTCGTACAAAACTTGTAGACGCGAGGGCTTCCGCGGTCGCTGGTCCGGATGAGACTGCATTGATGGTTCCTGCTCGACAGTAAACGCGCTGGATTTACTCTCCTCCCTGATGACTTGAAAGGAGGAGGTAATGACGGCTATCAGAAGGTTTGTTAACCAAAGCATCATGATCATAATACCGGCTCCAAAGAAAAGGGCGGCCTGTGAGTAATCTGATCCCATGGTGTAGTACATGAGATCAGAGAACGTGTTGGCACTCATGATGACAAATACGAGCTCAAGTGAATGAAGTATGTTGTCAAAGTTGACAGTACCATTATATGGATTCCCTTGCTGGAGACAGATAGAGCCTCTGGGGCAAAGAAAGCCCTTCCCGTCGTCGGTTCCATTCTTGAGGCCATCCAAGGAGCCAGGGGTACCAAATTTAACCCAAGGTAGAGTTACTCCGGTGTCATTATCAAGATGCCCACCACAAAATTCCATATCATTGGTAAAAGAGGCTGAGAGATTCTTTGGATCGAGAGGGTCTAACCATACACATTGGCGGGTCAGACTTGACTTGAAGCTTTGAACACCGATGATAGCGAAGAGTAGCCAGAAGAAACTTATGAGAAATGCGACACGAACAAGAAGGGGGGCAGCTTTTTTAAGGCTCCTTAAGATAATCTAACTTCTGTTAGTCTAATGTTACCGACCCTTATGGATTCGAATGTGCCAGCTTACCGCGGTGCCGTGAGTAAGTGCCAGCAACCTCAATATTCGAAGACAGCTCAGCATTTTAAATAGATATAGATGATGGCGATGCTCCAACCCTGTGATGCCCAATATGAAGGCAATCCAGAAGGACACTACCGCAACAAAGTCTAGACGATTGAATGAGTGACGCAAGAAAGCTCGGCGCGCTAGCTGGAATCGTTGCTGCTCTTCCAAAGTCTGTGGCTGTACTTGTTGACCCTGCATGATCGTTGTGAACGATCGAGCAAACACTGGGGCTTGGAACTGGGCCTGGCGGGAGCCTTTGACAGATTTATGCCGTTGAGGCTGAAATACTGCTTTATACTGATCCGCAAGAGCGGCCCGGATCCCCTTTTTTCGATCAATGGTGCTGTACTCTTCAGCATTCAAGATAAATCCCGAAACGATGATTCGAGCAAAGATCTCTATCGTAAAGACAATGAAAAGACCGAGCATAGCCCAATCAATAGGCTTTCTGCCCCATCTGTCCGGCCGCTCATTGCCAGGACTGAATACACTAGGCCCAGATTCCACGGCGAGCAAGATAGTTTGTAAAACAATAAGAAGTAAAATCAACGGTTCTGTGTAAGGATTGACCAGGAGATCGCACATCTTGAGTCTGATTTTGTTTTCAGGAGAGAAGATGCCCAAGGAATACCCCTTAAGCGGATTTGGAGGGGGGCCGCGGGAAGGCGAGGAAAGACGGCTTCGAGTCTCGGCAAAGAACAAATGTTCTTCTGTTTTTTCAGTTGGTGACTTGGCTGTTTGGGGGTTGTACGATGTATCAACATCAAGCATGGAGGTAACCGTATTTCTGGACCTGTCCCGGATTGAACCATGAGGAGAGCGGGAGCGATAACGAGAACTTTGTTGATCAATCACTTCGCTCTCTCCACTGATATTAACCACTCTTTGTGACATGGCCCGGACAATTGATCCTGCACGATGAAAAGCGCCAGATGTGGAAGTTGAGCGACGGAGTCGATATTCGTCGGGAGCAAGGGACATCCCATAATTACGGGTACGGCCAGGTCGATAATTATCCTCCAAACCGGTCCCATCATTTTTGGAATCAAATCTGCCAGTCGAATTGTTATCAATGTCAGACACAGTCTGAAAACTGTTCCTTGGTTGTGCATCGTGGTCGTGTGTGACAAGAGAGCCAGATATTGGTTGTGCTCCAGCAGTGAGAGGAACTCTATCAGATTCGGTGTAATATGGATTTTGTGTTTCTTCAATATAGTGGGAGCCCCCATCATAGATATCGTAAGAATTGTGAGGAAGTCGTGGCGATTGTGCCAAAGGCTGCGGTATCTGTGGAGGCAACGCTGCTTGCAGGGCGGTAGGGTCTATTGGCGATTCCGGGCTGACACCATCGTCGGATGATGCGTTATACTGCGGATACCAAAACGTCGAAACACCTGGCAGACTGGCGCCTGTGTCAATCGTGGGTGGTCTACGCTGCGCTTGAGGCGCATCGTGGTCATATCCATGACTCTCTGATGAGAGAAGATCTTGTAGGGGTATTGACTGTCTAGCTTGGCTCTGGCGGTTATCTCGAGGATTGGACGACATAATCGCAGCAAAGTAGCGAAGGTTTTAGCGATGGGGTCGATTCAACATCACGAACGGAAGGGCTGGAGTGACTACTTGTGTTAGATTGTATGCCATCGGGGTAGCGATTATTTGGCTACGGTATTGACAGAGTTGAAGGTTGGCCTGAAGAGGCTGTGCAAGGGATAAATCAACTAACCATACCGTGCTATATTTGGTACGGTTTCGCAAGACGCCCCGGCCTCGGTCAAATCCAGACACCAACCTTCCCAAGGTACGGTTCTGCAAGGCAGCCTATATATAGAAACATAAAGCTTACCTTGTTCTATCGCGAGCGTTGGTTGGCTCTTCAAGGACGAGTTGAGATTTTGCTATATGGCAATTCTTCCTTGGTATTCTGTAGAGATACTGTGTCCAGAGTAATTTTTCTTCTTCTTCTTTTTCTTTTAGAGTACCCCAGATCAATTGACGTTCTTCGCTTAAGGCAGGGCCTCGCGCAACCACCAATGCTGTTCCTAGATGTGTATTAATTATGCTAGGTTTCAGGCACCTCATGGACAGGTAGTACTACTATTACTATGAGTACATACATTGGTAGGTACAGTAGGTCGCCTTCCATACTGAAGCGGAGAGCGCTATAGGCCATACCTAAATGGGCATTGTGCTCCAAATAGCGGGACTTCGCTACTTTACGCGCCTTACCCAAGCTGTGGCTGATAATGAACGCGTTTGTTTGTAGCGTACAATCCCTAGCCTACGCGATCTATTTGCATTTACTCCAGACTAATCCATCTGTTAAATTACTGCATATGCAGCATGAACAGACAGATTCTGCGTAACTTATTCCTACCCACATGATCAACCATTTGTACAGAGTTAGGTTATTAGTTGGTCTGATCGTTTCTACCCATCATGCCCTCCCAGAAGCGACCTAGTCAGGCTGTCGACGATGACCAAGGAGAGCTTGTTTCGCCACTGCTCCATCGCATTCGCAACATGTGGCAGTTTGCAAACTTGTGTCAGTGGATATACATTTTTGGCAAGGCAGCCAAAATTGATGAATCTATTGATATTGAGGTAATTTCTCTTCTCGGCCATCTATGAAGCTGCGCAACTCGTACTCATTTTCACCCTGACCTAGGAGATCGAAACAGAATGCCTCAAACCAAATTCGGCAATCTTGGCAAGCATCGCCTTGGCCCTCTTGAAGCTCGTATCACCGCATCGCGGATTAACGTACGTCGTCCTTCACCACCTAGCTTAACTTCAATACTGACCATATCCCGTAGGCTCGATATATTCGATGATCAAGCTCGGAAGCAGTATTCTATGAAATCGTCTAGTCCCAACCCATTTGGCGAAGAAGATGCTCATCGGCGTTTTAACGATTTTGACATTTTTACAAAGGTGCCTCTCATTAGTGCACCCTCTACATTTGGCAGCCTAATTATAACTTGAGACTTTAGATTAAGGTGTTACAACAATTGACACAATGGGCTATGATCCACCCAGAGCGACTTCGGGATAACATGGAGGAACAAAAAGATATTGACCAAACGGCTTGGGTAAATTGTAAAATCATGTGCCCAAATAATCTTGGCTAACGCAAGTCTCAGCGAATAGAGCCCTACGGATGGGATAACGAAGACCGCACATACTATGTGCTTGATGATAACAGAGTTTATCGACTATCTCAACCACCTTCTAAGCCTAGCCGCCGGCCGACAAAGACCAAGACATACGGCTCCGGGGGCCGGTCGAGTAAACGACGCCGAATCTCAGTTGCTCCTCGTCATCATGCGGACAATGAAGATGCTGAAAAGTCAGATAACGAACCAGAAAGCGACATGTATATTGAAAACGAAGGTTTAGGCGGTATGGCCTGGGAATGTGTTGCCGTCACCCTTCCCGAGGTTCAAACATTGTTGGGAACTATGGCACGGACTCGCGATGAAAATGAAAAGATTTTGAGGAAGCAGCTGGAACTTCACCTCGTTCCCATTTTAGAGAAACAAGAAGAAGCACGAAAACGGAGAGAATTACAGCGTGGACGAGAGTTGCTGAACCTTGCGAAAATGGCAAACGCTAAACGGTCCAGTCGTATCGCCAACAAGATGGAGCAACAGAAATTGGAGGAGAAAGTGAAAGCAGAGAGACAGCAAATGGAGGCAGCGGAAGCAACGAAGCGACACGAGGAAAAAAGACGCCTTGAGACAGAACAAGAACGAGAATTCAGATTAGCTTCCAGAGAAAAGCGACTGAAGGAGAGAGAAACCCGTCGGCAGCGCCATGAAGAACAGTTACTGCAGCTTTCTGCAGATCATAGGGACATGCCAGCTCGTGTTGGACGAGTATCTGAGCGCAATCTCCAGGCCGAGATCGACAGGAACAAGCAAGCACTCAAAGATTTAGAGCAGGAGGAAGAATCGTGGATATTTGATTGCGCGTGCGGCTTGTATGGACAAGTCGATGATGGTACCCATAGTGTTGCCTGCGAAAGATGTAACATTTGGCAACACAGTAAATGCCTTGGCATTAGCAAGGCAGTGGCCGACCGTCCGGATTTCCACTTCATCTGTACATCCTGCAGTTGTGATAGGGACCAAGAGAAACCAGCCTCAGAAACTCCGGTGAAGATTGAACTCGACTGTGCGACTAGCTCAATCGAACTCGATATTTCAACCAGGGTGATTGGCCTGGAAGAAAGAAGTTCCCTCAACCGAAAAGGGCCCTTTCATAATAACAACAAGGTTGCAACGATACAACCAGCACCGGACACCATCGCAAGCCAACAAATAGCTGGTCATGTCATCGAAACTACTCAGAAACCCCTGATACACGATTTGCCGACAGAATTGGCATCCCTTCCAAAACACCATGATTCTACGGTTCCAAACAGTAATTTGTCTCTCCAATGTTAATCAAGCCATAAGACTCGACGTTCGTCTTATCATGAGCTGCTAAAATGGACTGCAAACTTCATAAAAAGACTGTGCCAAGCAAAATATCCGAGATAGAAAGGACCAGCCCTTTGTATGGAAAAATCAAAGACGGGTTTTCAGGGGCTCCACCTCATCAATAGCTATGGAGCAGCTACAGGTCTAAGTACAAGATTCTGCAAGGATATCTGGTGTATGTTGTCTTTGCTATGCCATCCACAGAGTATCGATAATCGATAGCCACGTTCAAGGGGTTCAGTTCGTGTTAACGATGATGAGCGACGAGTGTTTCAGATACCTTAGTTTCGGAGGCCCAAACTCACAAACAACACTCTCCGCAACCTCTCCTATGTTTGGATTATCACATTCAAATTTACATGGCCGGCTGGTTAGCAGATAAGGTATCTCATTCTATCTAGTTGTCTTTTTTTCTCCTACACCATCCTTATCAGGCCCTCCGAATAATAGCTCCCATGGACGACTTCAGGGATCAAAATTGTGCTACAAAAAAGAAGAAAAAGAAGAAGAAGGACAGAGAGAGAGGGCTTGCATACTACTCTACGAGCACCGCCAAATATAAACGCATCTCAAACATTATACACAGTACCCCTTGTAAGTATTATTCATGATACTTAACTTCCCCGCACAGCCAGCCTTACCAGGTGGTTCCAAGCGAGGTGGCTGAGTTGATTCTCAATATCTTACAAACTCTGAGCAATGACGAGCTTTGCGAGCAGACATTCTCAGCTCTCTTTAACAGCCCCTATTTGCTATTTGTGGAAGAGCTTGAAACTTCATTCTATTTCCTACTTTAAGTAGAGAAGTATTAATTCATGCATATCCCCGCCATCGTTTCAGGGAGGGTTTACATACAAAGCAGGTAGTCTCAAAGCGATGTTGGAAACAAACAAAGCGGTGAAACTTCTGATAGCAATCAATCAAAGGAGCGCATGGCCAACAGTCATTACTCTAACATTCCAGTAGAAGCAACATTTTTAGGTCAATCTATGCATACACTTACTACTGTCCTGTGCCCCGCCTTGGATGTGCTGCAGCAAGACCATCTGTATGGTGCCGTTTGGTGGCGCTTGCGATGCAGCTTTCGCTCACGTTGTTAATTAGTAGATCGCAGGGCGGCCTGTGTCACAATGCGAGGTCGTTTCTCGTGAGCCATTCAGTGCCGCATGCGGAATATTTCTGCTATTTGCTTGTGTGTATGGCCTTCATGCAACAGTATTGCCTCAAAAAAAGCCACCACTCAGACTGTACGACAAGATGAAGAGATGGATGGTTCCCAAAATGGCGACAAAGGTTCTTCAGAGACAAAACATAGCCACAAACACCCATAAGAGTCGTGGGAACCCTGTGGTAGAAGAGTCTTGGGCTTTATTGCTACTTACGTATGCTGCTTTGTTGTCAAGGACAGCCAGGCTTGACTGTCCATAGACTTCATCAGCGCTCAGCATCTCATCAAATTACTTTAATACACTGGTTTCCTTTCTCACAAACCTTTTTCAACTGGAATTTAGACGCCAGCATCAAAGATTACATCTACGGAAAATATCAACATGGGGCAACAAACACCACCTTCTCCGGCTACCTCTACCGATGAGCTTGTTCCAAAGAGATACGTTACAGATACTACTAACAACAATATGACATCTGTCACTCAGACCGGCCCTGGGGCGAATTTGAGATCATATTGGCAAAAGCAACCCAATCGTGATAGTTTGGGTTATGGAGCAGGGCCAGTTCCTTATACCCAACATGCTGCTTATCGGCCATACAGTAAGGATGTTGTCATTGTAAGTGTCCCAAATATTAGAGACTCGTACCTTTGCTTAATACCTAATTAATATCTTAGAGTAATCATCCGCCCAGTATCGACACAGTCAGCGAGGTTTATAACACTTCAGACCGTAGCGTAAGATAATGTTACCACATCCCATGTAATGACCACTAACGATACAACCAGAGCTCCTCACGATATACGCCTGAAACCTCGCCGCCTGCTAACTCCCGAGTAACAAGTACGGGAGCCACGTCGAGTCGCCAGAAGAGATCCATAACATTGGTCACCACCAGGGCCAGAGCATCCAGAGGGAAACGAGCGGATAAAAAAAATAGAGATCAAAAGCGACGAGACACATCAGGTCCAGCCGGGAAAGCATTGTCTCAAATCGCGCTAGAGTCTCCTCATATTCGCCTTCCTGATGCAACTGCATTTGCTACACGTTCTATCGACACCCGGCGTGAAGAAGCTGCTGATGCAGGGAAGATCAAGCGCCCCCTCAATGCGTTCATGCTATACCGCAGATCTTACCAGAACGTAGCAAAAACAAGATGTACACGCAACAACCATCAACAAGTATCCACAGTTTGCGGAGACTCTTGGTCACATTGCGAGCCATCAGATGTTGTCGATGAATTCATCCGCCTGGCCGGCATTGAGAAGCAGATGCATGAGCAGGCATTCCCTGATTATAAGTATGATCCCATACTACCTAAGAAGTCAGGAGAGAATGATGCTATTTCCTCTCGTGCATCTGATTCGAGCGATCTCGATTATGGCACTCGTCAAAGGATATCAAAGCAAAGTGTACGAAAAAGTGAGGCCAAGAGTTCTCGACTCAGCCAGCTGCACCAGCTGAGCCACGAAGAACATCTTGAAGGGACAGACGCTGACTTTCCAATGCACGATGTCCCTTCTTTAAGTGTTGGCCCATATTGGAGTTCGCCATCTCTACGATCTTTTGCGACTCCTTACGAGCAGGAGCAGCTGGTTTGCGTGGAAAATGCTACTTATCAAGAGCCATTTGATGCATCACTGGGAAACAGTATGATCAATGGAAGTTCTTCGCCGATATCCAGTTATATCGACCAAAACGTAATGGACCCGAGATTGCATTTTGTGGATGGATCTATTGATACAGTACTCACCACACCATACGACTCTGGATACGATGGTCTTCCTTCCAATTTGCCCATGGAAATGCAAGTTCGGGGTGGATGGTATCAGCAGGCGCCTGTGAATTCAGACTTTGGGATTTTCATGCCCGATTTGGATGGAGGAGGTTCTTACAATGCCTATCTCAGAGGAACGGATGAAGATTGGGAAGTCAGACAATTGGATGAAGGGAGCCAGTTTGAAGATTGGATCTCACAAACTGAAGGGTCCAATGCATAAGCTGGAAGCAGCGTTTCAGTAAATATCTGGATTGATGAGAATACCGCTAAGGTTTTGAACGTATGGAAGATGATATAGGGCATTTGGGATGCATGAGTAGACGATACGGGGATCACGGTATAGCGATGCATTTGGGTAGAAAATCTGTGGGACTTGGGAGTTATGGAGTTTGTGTTATCTTTTGTATCGAAATATGTATTAGAATAGTATGCATTAACGCCATTGGCTATCATCTGCTTTCTACGTAAGGGTGTTACGGGATATTTCAATCCAGCATGCGCTCCTAGAATTGGCAGAATGAGCGTTCAGACTTCTCGTTGGTAATACCCAACTTCATCACATGGTTTCCCTGTCGCTAGAGACCATCCCCCGCACCTCACTCTCACTTTCACGCTTACCTAATCAGTGCCTGTTTTCCAATGTCAGTTTGGTTCTTCTTGCACTCTGCTACGTCAACCGCCAAGCCGTAAAGAGCAAGTTACGAAGCGACGTCAATTATTTGTCTATCCACCATCCAACAACAAGCGCCTTGCTATATTCCACCTCTTTTCGAGATATGACGTGGACATCTAGGACTGTGACCTTAACAGGTCTTGTTTTCCTTGCTCATGCGTAAGCCTTCTCTATGGTTTCCGGACACGCACTATGCATATAATCCTAACCACAAGATAATAGCTGCTATTCGGCACAGGAACACGCAACTCTTCTCTCCACCCTAAACAAGCATGCGCCATTACATCAGCAATCTAGGACAGCTCTTCCGACAGATATCTGCATAGAAGCAGTGGCTGCGACAATGTTGTTGTGTCTTGGTCTCATTCTTGGTTCAGAAAAACCCCGGCCTATTCGATGGGATGTTTGGGCGGGGAAGATCGAACGAGAAGGTGATGTGGGCTTTGTTGACGCAACTGGTGAAGTGGATAAGGAATTTCGAGGAAGTCCATTCAGCGCTCTAGAGAGTCGACCTAGCTTTATCGACATTCGCAAATTACGGCACGAATTCACAGACTGGGCCGAGGGCCATGGGAAATAATGGAGGATGGTCACACACATACTTTTCTAATAGTACTAGAAACTCCTTCAATACGATCAAGCATTTGCATAATTAGTATCAATATTGATGGATTAGTGACAAAGATTTTGGAGCAATGCACCTTGGGTCGCGCCTTCTACCATACGGTCATTGGGCATCCCCTTGTATTCTTGCGGCAGTTAGCCATCCGCGATTGCCCCATATACCGAGGTGCTTTGTGAAATACAACGTATTTCTTCAGCTCCCCTTCTATAGAGGTTCAGCACATTATCAATATGCCTCGAGTACTGAGATCCTCTCGTTCACGGTACGCTGCAACCGCGTCCTCACTGGTAAAAGATATTGGTCAAAGAGACCAACGTTTGCGTGTTGATGCAAATCTTGAGAGAAGCTCGGCTATCCCCCTGAACCCCAATTTGACAGATGACAGGCCTGATGTTTTAGAAGAGCATGCTTATTCAAACGTCACGCATGACGGCCAAGGAGTTCATGGGGATGATGACAGCTTCATGACTGAAATCATTATGGGCCTTGATATTAGAGACAAGATCACAATGGGGTGCGCTTTCTTTAACACAGCTGATGGATTGCTCACAGTGTCCGAGGATATACCAATGGCCGACGTAGTCATTGCTGAGCAGTTTGTCACTCACATACAGCCGACCACGCTTTTGGTGTCAGGACGAGCTCCAGATTGCATTCTCGCCTACCTTGAAAGGAGAGCAGGCCTGAATACCCATGGTAACTCAAACTCTTGCATTGACTAAAACAGGATATTGGCCGATTAACGTACTTACAGGTGATCAGTTGTCAATGTTCAACCTACGTGTTTTGCCATCGTCGGACTTCTCTCATGCAGCAGCCTACGAAAGACTCGTCTCTTTACACAACAACCAACGGTCATCTGTCGGTGACATGAACGAACACGTCCTAAGCAGCCCCTTGAGTGCTGATACCGAAGCTTTTGCTGAATATAATGGGGGAAGAGCATCCCATATTCTTAAGCATATTCGGTGTGGTTCCTCTATCAACTTAGACAGCGTTGCTTCTGTATATTGGATTCTTGAATCGTATGCCAACTTGCAAACACTTACGTTTTCTAGGTTAGTTCCGCCGGCGCTGTCCTAGCAGAACTTCATCGGCGTCGATCAATTGGGCTTTTGCCAAATGGACAGAGTGCAGAGATGATATTTCGCGTGAGCTCCATTGGAATGTTCTCCTTATCTGACTACCTTTTTATCAATGAGGATACATTGGCATCATTGCAGATTATTCAACATGAATTGCATCCAAATAGCCAAACTTGGGGTGTTGTTTCCAATAGCAGTAATTCAAAGGAGAGCCTTTCGGTGTATGGTTTATTCCATCACTTAGCTTCCACGCCACAGGGTCGTATCCATTTGCGACAGATCTTTCTCCGACCTACATTAAAACAAGATGTTATCAAAGCAAGACACCAAACTATATCACTTCTTCTTCTTTCAGAGAACGAAGATAAGATGAAGCAGGCAGGTTCCATCTTGAGCAAAATTGGAAATTTGAGATCCACTATCACACACCTACGAAAAGGGATCAACTCTCCATTTGTGGGACAGTCATTCGACCGAGGCGTATAGGCTACACTCAGGCGATTCGCAGTCCAGTCATTAAAGCTTAGAGAGATAGCCAACACGATACACGGAAACAAACAAAGTGCTATAATATGCAAGGTAAGTAAACCATGAGTAACATTTTCCTTGTTAAAGGTCAATAATATCTTGTTCTAAACCTTGGAATTAAGCTCATCTCCGGCATCTTGCCATCTGTTCTCATATCCGTGGGCGAGGCGATCAATAGAGTTGTCGACTTTGATCAGTCAAAATCACAACAACGCTGTTTCGTCAAGAGCGGTGTTGACCCCCAACTTGATAAACTGAAAAGACACTATGGCGGTATAGAAACTCTCTTGATCACGGCAGCGAGCAACTTGTCCCAAGAATTGCCAGAATGGGGACGTCGATATGTTCACTCTTGCATATTCTTACCACAGTTGGGATTTCTTATCGTCGTGGAGCAAGACCCCCACACAGGGAACGGCAGATATGAGGGGAGGGGTGGAGAAGATGCATGGGAAAAACTATTTGTAAACTCTGGAGCAGTTTGCTACAAAAGCTCCTATATGATGGAACTCGATCGCGAGTTTGGTGACATATACGGTGCGATTAGTGGTAAGTGATGGCTCCTCTGCCAGCTATATGCAGTACATGATCAGACTAACTTGTACTAGATATTGAAGTGGAAATACTACATAAGCTTGCAAATGAAATCCTGGAACATGCCGAATCACTTGGGGCAGCGTCGGATCTCTGTGGAGAGTTTGATGCTATCCTGGCTCTTGCAATCGGGGCGCAAAAGTACGGGTGGGTATTACCACGAATGGTGGATTCCAGCATTCTTCAGATAAAGGGTGGTCGGCATCCTTTACAAGAGCTCGTTGTGCCATCCTTTGTGCCCAATAACTGTTTCATAGGTGGAGAATACACTCTGTCAAATGGTCAAATACAGAAACAACCTCATTCTTTGGTCCTGACGGGTCCAAATAATTCCGGAAAGAGCATTTATATCAAGCAATCTGCCATTATCGTATACCTCGCACACATTGGGAGTTTCGTGCCGGCTGAGGAGGCAACTATTGGTATCACCGATAAGATTTTAACTCGTATTTCATCTCGCGAGAGTGTATCTCGAGTTGAAAGCGCATTTGCCATTGATCTCGAACAGATTTCCCAGGCTATGAAGTATTCAACATCTAGGACGCTTGTTATTGTTGATGAATTTGGGAAAGGCACAAATGCTGATGATGGTGCTGGCCTTTTCGCAGCGGTCTTGCATTATTTCCAGTCTAGGGAGTCCAGCAAACCAAGACTACTTCTAGCAACACATTTTCACGAGGTTTTTGACGGCGCATACTTAGACAGGAGCCAAGATTTATCTCTTTGCCATATGGAAGTCCAGACTAATGGGGAGACAGCCCAAGCTGAAGATCAGGTGACATATCTCTTCAAGCTTGCTGAAGGTCATACCATGTCAAGCTTTGGTGCCCAATGTGCAGCACTCAACGGAGTGCCTCATGCAGTGGTTGACCGCGCTGAAGCGATCACTACCCTGCTTGCTCGCAACGAAGATATTGGGGCTTCCTGTGCCAGACTGTCAGAGTTGGAGGAACAACATCTGGAGACTGCTGAAATAGTAGCACGGCGATTTCTACAAATGTTTAAGGCCCGGCGTATTGGAGAAAACATTAAAGACTTACTTGGGAGAATTCTGGCCCTGGGTGTTTTTGCATGATATTAATAAAGAGAAGGAAGCATCATTTGATCTGTATCTTCCCTCGCTCGTCAAGATTAGTCAACTCAGGAAGTTTAATGGCTCAGGCGTTAATGTCATATACCAAGATACACAAGTGTAAAACAATAAAAAATTGCTTTCCATTAAAAGCCAACGACGTTCAATGAGCAATGTTTTGATGAACCTCAAAGGTATGCATCTGTGTAGTTCTTGTTGGCATACACACGCACACGCCTGTAATATATATATATACCAGTCCTAAATCTCCAGCTTGTGAAGGATGGGAAACCATCAAGGTTTATGTCTATCGATTTGAGTTTGATTCCCAATACTACCTAAACAGCACGGATACGGCCCGCATCTCACCAAACCTCTAATTGTAAGAAGATGGCATGGCTTAAAGAGAAATATTGATGATAACTTGTTTCTGAAGAGAAAGGCTCGTATGTACTCTAAAGAACACAGCATTAGAGCAGCCTTCAAGTAATTGTGTAGTATCATTAAGGTATATAATTAATCATCTTAGCTGAAACGGTATGAGGCCTTATCTCTCTCTCTTAAAGGAGATGAAATTAGAATCACATCTGGGCAGGAAAAAATTCGGTTCGTCGTATCATAAGTAAAGAATTTGGCATACTTGAATCGCCATGGGATTAATGTTATAAGACAAAAGGCAACTGAATATATGTGATAACTCTGGAGCTGGAATTTTTGACCGTCAAGTACGGCACAATCAAATCGGGTAGCTCATTAACATAACTAACAAGTTAGTGCCAGTGATTGAAGCTATTAAGAATAACGGTATTGAATGTGCTGCAATGCCAGCAGAGTTCTGGCCATACGAGTCACATTTGGTAGGTGCAAGGCTGGAGCAAGCTTCAGAGCTTAGACTGGAGCAAATAGATGTTGCCTGGGCCCCTCCGAGGCCTGCTTTTGTAGCTTCAACAGTGACTCCTTTACCACCTGGGACATCAATCGTGACGGGGAAGGCGCTGCCGCCGCTCAGGCCTGTAACACAAGCGTTGTAGTTATGGGAACACGCTTGAACAGCGGAAGCGCAGGAGGCGCTGTTTGGGAATGTCGTCGGCGCGTAAGGGAAGGAGAAATAAGAGTTGGGAACATAAGATGTCGCGGCGGTTGGAGTGCTATGAGCAGTGTTTGTCGGCGCAGTACCAGTACAGACGGCCCTATTTACGGATTAGACTGATGCCATTTGGAAAAGGGTTCGGTAGACGTTAAACTCACCCAGAGGGACAGCATGCTGGGTTGCTATTCGTGTCTAGAGCGCACGTTTGGCCATTCTGACAGCAAATATCACTAAAGATGGCGCCTAGGGAAGCGGGACATTGATAGGTGTTTGCTGGACAAGCAGCTCTTGGGTGAAGAATCGCGGTTATTGGAGAATAGTCCTCAGCAATTTGCGAAGCAGCGCATACGTAGGCGGAAGCGAGGAGGAGCGAGGGTTGCAGAAACAGCCACTGCCTATTGTACATGACGAAAGGGGGAGGCGGTGAACGAACGATGCGGTTGTCTCATATGTCTGGAAGTTGATGTCCAAGTCGTCAAGAGGAAGATTTGTTAGAGATGCTGCATAATGAGTTTGAAGTGCTATATCCGTACTGTGTAAACAAACTTAGAGAACGGGGGTGATGATGTCATTTTAATTGACCCGAAATGGCGTCCGTGGGGGTACTACCAGGTAGATACCTACCTGAGTATTCGTTTTTCAGGGAGGTACCCATAATGTAGCATCCACTCTTCTAGGAGCGGCCACTTCTGTGCTTGTGGTAGCTGCCTTAAACTCAATATATATATATATAATGTGTTGAACTCAAATACTCATCTATAGCCTCGGACGTGAGCTAGAATCTGTCTGAGGCGTCCAAGCGCATTAACATCGGGCGTCGTTTCAAGATTATGAGACTGAGACTCCAGGCGGTTTACCTCCAGTTTAGCTTCGGTAACCAGAGGCTCCAAATCACCCCAAACTTGACTATTGTAAGCTGTAAATACATCATTCCACTGCTGGAACCATAGGCTGCGTGCAGTAGCCGGGTCCGTAGTTCCAAGGTGAAGTGCGGCTTCATGTGAAACTTCTGGATAGGACACAAAGTCTGGTGAGAAGTCAAGTAGCTTCTCCCAGGAGGGATACTTGTCTCCCGACCCAAATAAGGCTTCACGCAGTCTATCTGCTTCTTCCGGAGAAAGAAGATCATCGCCTCCTGGTACATCCGGCAGGTCATCAAGGTTATCAGGCCGTGATAGTAGGTCCACCACAGCGAAGCCATCGGATGCTTCTTGCTCAGCAATCGATTGGCTATGGAATGGCAAGGTCATTGCTTCGCTTGATAATTCGGCCCGGGGTCCAGAAATGAAGTCGTCAAAAGCCTCTGTTGGATCTGCCGCATCCTTTGCCGTTCTTATTGAACCGGATGGTCCAAGCCGATTCGTGCTCAACGACGACTCACCCGGCAGTATCGAGGATGGCCTAATGTTCCTTGAGCTCCCAGGGGCAGCTTTTGTTCCTTGTGCAATCTCCGGCATAATTGGTTTTGAAGTCAGAGCATTGACAGTCAGTCTGCCAGACTCCTGGATACGGTCAAGGATACCCAAGTCCTTTGCTTTCCCTTTTCCCTTGTTGTCGGCACTTCTGCTCTGATGTTCATCACCCCCTGTAGACGCGCCATTCTTCTTTGGGGTATTATCTTGATCTTCCATCTTATTAAATAAGCATGTAAATAGACTGGGAAGAGATCTCAAGGGTTCTGCATGGATTGCTGACTTCCCGAACAAGGCGTCTAAAAAGGTAGTGAATGTGAGTTATTTGTAGGTTGCATCTAATGATTTAGCAGCGAACCCCGATGCTCCATAATAAAACTGGAAAGTGTAGGCGCCCGTGATCAAATGGTATGGCAGTATAAACAGCGCTGAAATAGGTAGCTAATACAGGGGTATTCCTCCTCTATCTATTTCATAGTCTCAAGACACTCCGGAACTAATCATAGGCCGTCTAGTAGGGATGTGCCCCTTAATATTTAATCATGGATGCGTTAGTACCAGATAAATGATATTTGGAACAGTTTTCTTCCAAAAGATCTGACTGTTGGTAATGGCCCATCCATACTACATATCAGATAGAAACGCCTTGACGCCAATCTTTAGGAGAGGGTATTATAAGTACCTACCATGGTGGGGCATCTTTCTACCTCTAGTTTGCAATTACATTCACAAGTCCTATTAGATATGCAAAACATTTCCTCGACAAGAATGAGAACTTTTCTCCTGTATTGAAAAATCGGGGTATTACATGCATTACTTGTACTTGCGCCTTTCTCACACACTGCTAGAAGATTATTGAGGTCTGTGCAAGGCTCAGTAAGTAGAATGTCTGTACTCAAGGGTAAAGCACCAAGGCGCTCGCTAAGTTGGCCTGTTGCTGTGGATTACTAGAGTGCTGAACAGCCAATTCGTAGGTACTACCTAGGTAAGCTAGGTACTAGATAGGTAGAATGCCCAACGCCTAACACCTGCAGAGACACTTTGACACTATCGGCGGCGGAGAGACCCCACCACACCTCCCAATTTATGTACCAGTTACTTCGCCAGTCATCGAGCGGTCCATCTACTGCAAAGGCAACCCACCAGCAGCATCATCACGTCTCAACCCAAAGCTCACTTGCGGCTCTGTTTGCTCATCGTGCTCCTCTGAGCTCCCGACTCCGGCAATCCGCCAGGCCTCTTCATCTCGAACCGTGCAGCCCTGTCTGGCACCTCTGCCAGTGACCTAAAATCGTGGGGGCCACTCTCCAACCCGCCACTACGCAAGCGACATCATTCCCATCGCATCACATCAGTTGGCTGCCTGTTCACACGATCTGGCGTCCGTAAATATTCCTAGCTTTCACAGTACCTTGGTCGCGGCTGCCAAAGTGCCATCGTTGCAAAGATAACGCTCCCGAATCATCTCCGCCTTGCACCCTTTCTCGTCGTCTCTAGCTATTGCCAACATTGTTCTTTGACCCCCGCTATCGCTGCCAACCAAGATGGTCGACAGCGAGGCGAACTCGCCAACGTGGAAGTTCACCCAGTATGTACCCCCAGCTTCAAGTTACGTGCTACTTACTAAGACATGGCTGTATAGATGCTTCGGCGACAAAGGCGATGTCGAAGACATCACCGAAGGTTTGTCGCTGGGCCTCCCCAACCTACACCATATCCGCCGACGCTGACAGTTTTAAACCCTAGCTGATATCATATCTACCGTTGAATTCGATCATACAGGAAACTACCTGGCTACAGGTGATAAAGGAGGACGAGTGGTTCTGTTTGAACGAAATGAGACGGTATGTCTTCTGCCCCCCTCCCTAGGAGGGGTACATAGCTTTATAGCTTTATCATTCACAAAGGACATGGAGCTGATTTTCTGCAGAAAAAGTCATGCGAGTACAAGTTTCACACCGAGTTCCAGTCTCATGAACCCGAGTTCGATTATCTAAAGTCCCTGGAAATTGAGGAGAAAATCAACAAGATCAAATGGTGTCGTCGGCAAAACGCCTCCCACTACCTCTTGTCTACCAATGATAAGACTATCAAACTTTGGAAAGTCTTTGAGAAGTCACTCAAAGTGGTCGCTGAAAACAACCTTTCTCATGATGTTACACCGGGGAATATCGCCGGCGGAGGAGGCGCCCCTCGGCCTCTCGCGACATCACAGCAATTTAGGAATGCTGCTGACCTCAAACTGCCCCGTCTTACCCATCATGATACTGTGGTTGCTGCTGTTCCTCGTCGCACCTACGCAAACGCCCATGCGTACCACATTAATAGCATCTCTGTGAATAGTGATGGAGAAACCTTCATTAGTAGCGACGATTTACGTATCAACTTATGGAACCTCAACATTCAAGATCAGAGTTTCAATATCGTCGACATCAAGCCTGCAAACATGGAGGAGTTGACTGAGGTTATTACTGCGGCGGAGTTCCACCCTATCAGCTGCAACTGGTTTATGTATGCCAGTTCAAAGGGCACCATCAAGCTCGCTGACATGCGAGAGAGTGCTCTGTGTGATCAACATGCCAAGCGTTAGTACTCAAACATACCCTAATTAGGGACATTCTATTTTTCGTGGCCTACTAACAGCTGATGCACTAGTTTTTGAGCAAGAGGAGGATCCCTCTTCAAGATCATTCTTTTCAGAAATCATCTCATCCATATCTGACGTCCGCTTCTCCTACGATGGGCGATACATTTTGTCTCGCGATTACCTCACAGTCAAGATTTGGGATATCAATATGGAGCGGCAGCCCATCAAAACGATACCCATTCACGAACATTTGCGACCTCGGTTATGCGATACATACGAGAACGACAGCATTTTTGACAAGTTTGAAGTTGTTTTCTCTGGAGATGCCAAAAATGTCATGACAGGAAGCTACAACAACAATTTCATGATTTACCCCTCGGACCCAGACAAAGAAGTTGAGGTAGTTCTTCAGGCAGACAAGTCGGCCTTCAAAGCAAAGAAAGTTGGTGTGCCTACACCTATCAACTCATCAAGCAGCCCGACCGCGACGAATGGTAAGAAGGGTGGTTCAAGGGCTGGCAGCCCTGCAGGCGGTGCCCAGGGCCAGCGAATGAGAAAAGAGACAGATGCAGATCAAATTGACTTCAACAAGAAGATCCTACACATGAGCTGGCATCCCTTCGAAGACAGCATTGCCATCGCCGCAACCAACAATGTAAGTGGTCTTCCCCTTTTACGATTTGGCTCATGCACGAAGTTGGCTAATTATGAATGTTAGCTCTTTGTGTTTTCAGCATTGTAGACAAGAGCAGGGATCCGGTCGGTGTGATGGGCATCTGGCAGTATTTGTGGCAAACTCGCACAAGGGACTATCTTTGACAACTAATGATGGGACTGGGCACGGAATATTTGCCAGAGTCTGTCTGGGTATTCCAAAATCACATAAGAAAACGTCCCAAATTCTAGTGAAAAGGCATAGACCGCGCACAAATCGATTGGTACAGGCTTACGGTGCTCTCTTTGACTTGTCTTGTTATTGTAAAGTGACTGTAATGTTGGTCTATAAGATCATCAATAATATTAGGTAGCAAGGGAGATGCGGTCAACATTCAGTATTTGAACCAAGGGGTATGTTTTGTTTCGGTGCGTGCGCATCGGAAGGCTTTAGGCGCCGCCTAGTGATGCAATGTGTGAAATAATACAAACTTTTTCCTTGCCTGCAATAATGGATTATTCCATTCGCGTAATTCGGCTGCAGAAGAGATGGCCACCTCTGGGTATCGGCCTATAACTGATTACTAAGGAAATTAGGCATGTCTCAAACAATGCAAGCCAGTAAGCAATTTAAGCTATACATCCTCTCTAGGTACAGGAGGTAGGGTAACCAGAGCAGAAGATTCGGGTTCAGACTTGTAGACCCTCAACCAACCCAAGGAATATATCCCCAGAGGCATCAGTGCCTACCAGGAGGACGGCAGGTTATCATCGCTTTATATCGCCCAATTTAGAGGGGAACATATTGTGAACCCAAGTAGGTTTCAGTTTTAGGCTGCATAAGAAACAAAGACTCACATTTAGAGACGAACAGAAACAGCGACGGCGGACTCGGCTGGGTTGAATATGACACCGAGTGTCGGCCATAAGGCCTCCGAGACAATTGGCAGTCGGTCTCACCAATCTCGCATTTCTTGGCTTCTTGTTGTTGGAGGCGGACCAACCCTACTTGTTTCGGCTGTTATGCTTACCTTGATCTTTGGCGGTTGCTGTTCCAATGTGCGAACCAGTTTCGGATTTCTACCCACCGAGAAAGATGCTAACAATGTTATAACAGGTGTATGCACTGGAAGCGATAATCAAGTAAGCCAGTACCGCTCAAGAGGAAAGGATTAAGGCTAACTATCAACACCCAAGCTTCGAACCTGCAAACGGTATGAATGAGGAGTTTCGTTACCATAGGACATTCTGACTTGTATAGGAACGCTGGTTACGTTTGTTCAATTTGTCTTTGTCGCCTTGACGGGTTACGTGGCCCAGTTCGATAGAACAAAGCCCCCTTTCTTTATTGCTCCCAACCAAGTTCCTCTTCGCCGCTGGCTCGTCAACATCATTCTGTTCTTCAGCATCAACGTCCTAAATAACCATGCCTTCAGCTATGACATCTCGATTCCCGTTCACATAATCCTACGTTCTGGTGGTAGTATCACTACCATGGCAGCCGGGTATCTTTATGGGAAACGGTATTCTCAAGTTCAGGTTTTAGCTGTTACCCTGTTGAGTCTTGGGGTTGTCCTAGCTGCTTGGTCAGATGCTAAAGAAAAGGTAGAGCATGTCTTCTTCTCCTCTAACGATCTTCTATCTAATGTTTTACCAGAGAGTCGGGGATAGTACGACACAATCTGCCCCCAGCGTTGGTCTCTTAATTCTTTTTATAGCTCAGGTTCTCTCAGCTATTATGGGACTGTATACCGAATCAACCTACCGGCAATATGGGCCTCAGTGGAGAGAAAACTTATTCTACTCTCATGTCCTTTCATTACCACTGTTCATGCCATTCGCATCATCAATGACTCGCAATTTCCGTACATTGGCCAAGAGCGAACCGCTTAAGCTAAAAAATCCATTTTCTGCTACAATCTCCCAGCCTCTGCAGATCCCAAGCCAATTAGCTTATCTCACCGCAAATGTTTTAACCCAATATGCCTGCATTCGCGGTGTGAATCTCCTCGCAGCCAACTCATCAGCGCTCACTGTTACAATTGTACTCAACATCAGAAAACTAGTCAGTCTCCTTTTAAGTATCTGGTTATTCGGGAATTCCTTGGCAATCGGTACACTGGTCAGCGCGGTTGTTGTATTTGGTGCAGCGGGTCTTTATACTATAGGGTCCAGGCCAAAAATGTCCGAGGAAAAGAAGAAGGCTTAGGCATTGATGAAATCTATCGTATTTATCCGAATAAATCATCTCTTAGTGCAATCCAAGGATTGTCACTTGATAGACAACAAATCAGCATTCTCTCTCTTGTAAGGACTCATCGCAACTGGACTAGCATGCAAGCAACCCCAGCTCTACTACAGGCATGGAGAATTTTTACTTCCATTTGCCATGAACAATAACTCATGACATTGGTCAGCTGCTCACAAAATCTGAGAAGATTTGGATTCCCGAGCCCAATTTGCTCTATTCCAGTGTGTCCAAGTTTTGCTCCCAGCCAGGCGTTTTGCCTCTCAACGAAAATTCGTTTCATCCTCAACAACCCGCCAAAAAAGATCTGGCTAAGTGCCAATTGGTGCGAGGCACGCGAACCGCCGTCTTCTCACTCCTTTCTAACTCCTCTCTCCACAGGAGACGGGCGGGTAATTAATTACATCAAGTACGCTGATGAGCAACCTACGGTTCCCCATTGATGCATATATCGCTTATAGGCCGCCTCCGGAATCAGCATCGGACCCCGCCAACTCCCCACGTGGCTGAGCTCTCTTAACCGTCCCTTATCTTATCCACCGTTCTGTGATTCACAGTGAACGTTCTCTCTCGTCCTGGGAGGAGATCGACTCTGTAAATTGAAGTGAAAGTTAGATCTGTGCTCAAACTCTATCTATTATCGGCCTTTGTTTTGAAAAGTATTATAAATAACAGTTTCTACTCATTTTCATATTCGCTTTTCATTCTATCAATTGGGTCTCTCACTCAAAGGCACCCCCGACGTCATCAAACCATGGCTGGTAAGCATCTTGGCAGATTTGTGAGAGTTGTACTTGTGTCACGTCCATCCAACTTACATTATGCATTAGACAGTTCCTTTCATGGCCATTCAGCGGTCTTCCCAGTTCGCACCCGTGAAATAAATGGCGAGGAGGAAATACCCGAACCAGCTACGACAGCTTCAGACGATTCCGAAGAGAACACTGGGTCACTCCCCACCCATGAGAAAGATGAATTCGAGCATGGCATGCTATTGCGAGATGTCCCCGAGCGAACGACATTTTATGACCCTGTTGCGGAGCGACAGATGACCCAAACAGATGCAAAACTATTCTATCAACGAAGCAAAATCGACGTACGCAGCGGAAATACTACTTGGCCACAGCCTACACCGTTTGATAGCCCTGTAATTATCTCGGGGTCACATCCGCCGACAGACTATGGAGGCGACTCGCTGATTCTTGATCACGAGGGCGGTCAGTGAGGCTATTATAGTATTTTTAAGGACTACAAAACGCTAACTGAAATTTCTAGATAAATCAGATGCACTTGAGATGTCCCTGCAAGCCGGCGGTCCCTCCTCCGCTTCAGAAAACCCAGCTGGTCTTTCAAATGCCAGGGGTATACAAAGCTATACCGATCCCAAGATTGTTCTGGGTTCCCATCCTGGATTCACCTCAAACAGCTTATTCGACACAGAGCCGCATATCACTGCCGAGCTTAGCGCCATATCCAAAAGCATTCAGAGAATACTTGATGTGAGGCGCAAGTACATTGCACTATCAGCTCAAGGCCCAAATGACAATCCCCATGACGACTCCAGTTGGGAAATCTATCCTCCTCCTCCGGAGCCTGCATGGAGACAGAACTCGAGTGGTAACCCGGATGAAGCCCAGATACATGACATTGCCAGCTCTGATGTCGGACTGAATCAAGCTGAATCAAAGCGACCAGCGAGGAAGAGGAAGCCAGGTCAAGACGTTGGCGAAGACTTCAGTGTTGAAGACCTACTTCCCTTACCCGATGAAGACTCCATGTCCTTTAACCTTGATGAGAGTGGCGTCTACCAAGTGGTTGACAATTCCGAAAATCCATCACCCGCCATAAAAGTCCCTACCATTCGAGAGTTCTATATGGATCTGGATGAAATTCTCACAGTCTCGTCCGACGGACCCAGTAAGAGCTTTGCCTTTCGCCGACTACAGTATCTGGAGGGCAAATTCAACCTCTATGTCCTCCTCAACGAATATCAAGAAACAGCCGACAGTAAGAAAGTGCCACACAGAGATTTCTATAATGTTAGAAAAGTTGACACCCACGTCCATCATTCCGCTTGCATGAATCAGAAACATCTTCTCCGCTTCATCAAAAGTAAAATGAAGAAGTATCCCAACGAAGTTGTATTGTTCCGAGATGGAAAACATCTTACACTAGCCGAGGTGTTTGCGAGTATAAATCTCACAGCCTACGACTTGAGTATAGATACACTTGATATGCACGTGAGTAGAATGTTGTATTACCACTGAGTGACAAAAGGCTGACTGTCTAGGCGCACACCGATTCTTTCCACCGTTTTGACAAGTTCAATTTGAAGTACAACCCGATTGGCGAATCCCGTCTCAGGACAATATTTCTCAAAACTGACAACTTCATACACGGGCGATACCTAGCGGAGATTACGAAAGAGGTCATTTCCGACTTGGAGTCAAGCAAGTACCAAATGGTGGAATGGCGTATTTCCATCTACGGCAAGTCGATAGATGAATGGGACAAGCTCGCAGCCTGGGTCGTGGATAACAAACTTTTTTCTCACAATGTCCGCTGGCTTATCCAAATCCCACGCCTCTATGATGTTTACAAAGCAAGCGGTTTGATGGAGACATTTGAGCAGGTTGTCAAGAACGTCTTCCAGCCCTTGTTTGAAGTGACAAAGGATCCATCAAGCCACCCGAAGCTTCACATCTTCCTTCAAAGAGTAATCGGTTTTGATAGTGTTGACGATGAGAGCAAAATTGAGCGTCGACTCTTCAAAAAGTTTCCAGTCCCCAAGGTCTGGGATACGAAGCAAAACCCCCCTTACAGCTACTGGATCTACTATCTTTTCGCCAATATGGCCTCTTTAAATCATTTCCGTCGCCGACGGGGCTTCAATACATTCGTTCTACGTCCTCACTGCGGCGAGGCCGGTGACAGTGAGCATCTGGCCGTGGCAGCACTCTGTTGCCACAGCATCAGCCATGGTCTTTTGCTTAGAAAAGTCCCACTACTTCAATACGTCTTTTATTTAGAGCAAATTGGAATCGCCATGTCTCCACTCAGCAATAATGCCTTATTCTTGGCTTATGAGCGGAATCCCTTCCACCAATATTTCAAGCGGGGATTGAATGTTTCTTTATCAACAGACGATCCATTGCAGTTTGCTTTCACAAAGGAGCCTCTAATTGAGGAGTATGCTGTAGCTGCCCAGATTTACAAACTCAGCTCGGTCGACATGTGTGAATTGGCGAAGAATTCTGTGAAACAGAGTGGTTATGAAAAGGCCATCAAGAAACAATGGCTGGGTCCGGATTTCGAGAAACCTGGCAAAGAGGGGAACCGAATGGTTAAAACGAATGTTCCGGACCGCAGAGAGGAGTTTCGGTACCATACGCTTATACAAGAAAGAGATGTGTAAGTTAGGGGATGAAGCCCTCCAAGCCCGAATAATGCTAACAATACCTCTCGACATCTAGATTGAGGCGCTACATCGCATACAACTCAGTTGACGAATCTGTGCCCAAAACTCTCATGGTAAAAAGTCAGCACGCTGAAGCGACAGGGTTCGGTAACATCATGCAACGGTCAATGGAGGCAGATACCGAACCTCGGGAGTATGAGATGGAATCACTAAGGGCTGGGTCAAATGAACATGAGTTGGAGCTTCCAGCCAGTGCAGTGGGAGATCTTCATATGTCTGGAACTGATCCCAAAATGTTTCCAGGCATCCTCACCAAAGAACATCGCAACGGTAGTTCTAGGAATCTGTCCCAGTTTGATGGCAGGGCGTCTCCTGCCAGTGAAGCCCCTTAGGCTATTACTACGTCACGAGATAACTTTAACCAATTGAATATCAACATCAAGACATGGTTCGAAAAGCATTTGCCAGTGTACAACATGAGGGCTATAGGAAATGTGCATTGGTATATTGAAAGACTACAATCATGAACCTGAATCTCATCGACAGAGGCCTCGATGGCGATGCGTTCAATCGTATGTCTTTCATAAATTAGTATTAGACAAAATAAATACACATTAATTGCTTAATGAGCAGTACTCTTTAAGGTGTGAGTATTTGGATTTGCGCAATAGAATGTAATCCTACTCAGATAATCTCTAAGTTGCAGTGAGTAGGATTTAAGCTAATGCTGATGAGCGAATGGGATGGGGGGCGCTATCAACAATAGATTGGTTTTGTTAAAAAGTAGCCCCTAAAATATGAAAGTGTTGTTGAGTAGTATCGTATGAAGATTTCGTTTCTTCCAGTACCCTTCTGTAGGTTAGGCCATACCGGTACTATCTTATCATCAGGTACCACCATATTACCTAGAGCAAGCAAGGTACTCCTGTACCCCCCTGAGTATACCTTGGGTAGGTAGGTAGGAGTGGCTTTTTAAACCTGTTCTCACTGGTCTTAGTAATGACGACGACGCTCAGTGAAAACATGCACCACTGGAGAAGATTGGCGGGACCCGACCCAAGCTATCCCTGGTACTTGCCTAGGTACTAATAATAATCGCTGACAGCGCTGGACGGTCTTCATCAACGACGACTTCATTCCAACACTGACAGAGATATCGCTTCCCCCGGACGAGGCGCTCTCCATCGCGTCGCGACGACACAACCAGCCGCTCAAGTACAGAGCTGTGGTGTAGCGCACGATACAACATCGACATGGGTTTCCTGGGGGTGTATCGAGCCATCTACGACTACACGCCCCAGGCGGATAATGAGTTGGCCATCCAGCAAGGCGACTTGCTCTATGTGTTGGAGAAGAATGGCGACGACGGATGGTGGAAGGCCAAGAAAAAGGCTGGCGCAGACGATGAAGATGAGCCAACCGGCCTAGTTCCAAACAATTATGTCCAGAAGGTGTGTGTCTCCTTCATCTGCCACTACACCCATCCCCTTCCCCGCCAGTGGATGACACGATCGTTGAATTATAGTGTTGCTATTTATTCTCCTTTCTACTAAACTTTTCGTACGCGGGAATTGTTGTACTGATATCTGTTATTTTATCGGGATACCAGGCCGAATCATTAAGTCGCGCCCGTGCCATTTATGAATATACTCGCCAGACCGATGAGGAGTTGTCCTTCTCCGAAGATGCCGTTCTCGATGTGTTTGATACATCAGACCCTGATTGGATTCTGGTAGGGTTTGATGGCGAGTATGGATTCGTCCCCGCCAACTATATCGAGGTACAAGACACGACTATCGCAGAGGAACCGCCATCTATGGCTGCGCCTCCGACGCTGCCGACGAGACCGCAGTCACAACACGCCATTGCAGAATCTAATGAGACGCCGACAAAGACTGAAGTTCCCATCAGCCCTGCTTCTGCCATTGCCAGTGTTATGCAGTCACGAGAAACTTCTCAGTTGGCCAGGTCCCCCCCCCAACTTACCAGAGAGCCTCCTTCACGGGAAGAGTCTCAAATCTCTGATGAGGAGCCAATTCGCTCTCCAGCGTTACCCTCGCGACCTCGCCCCCAGTCTCAGTCAACATACCGACCTTCGATAGATAGATCCAGTGTAATTGAACCTGTTGAAGAACCGCAAGAAACCCGTCGCACACCCGGAGGCTTTCATTTGTATAATATCAACGAGATGGTTTCGGTAATGGGCAAAAGAAAGAAAATGGCCACAACGTTGGGCATAAATCTTGGAACGGGCACAATCCTCATTGCTCCTGATCGGGGTCAGGACGACCCCCCTCAAGAATGGACTGCCGACAAAATGACACATTATTCTCGTGAGGGGAAGCATGTTTTCATGGAGTTAGTGCGCCCTAGTAAGAGCATTGATTTCCATGCTGGAGCCAAGGACACAGCAGAGGAAATTGTAGCCGCTCTCGGTGAACTTGCTGGAGCTGCTCGAGCAGAGGGATTGAAAGAGGTTATCATGGCAGGTTCCCAAAAACGTCATAAAAAAGGCACGGTTCTATACGATTTCATGGCACAGGGCGAAGACGAAGTAACGGTAGCAGCTGGCGACGATGTTATCATCATTGACGATTCGAGGAGTGAGGAGTGGTGGCAGGTTCGACGCTTGAAGAATGGAAAAGAGGGTGTTGTCCCAAGCAGTTATATCGAGCTCACAGGAACTATCACACCTCCACCTACTCAAATACCACCCGCTTCCGCGAACTTGGGCCATGTCTCGGCGAGATCTACGGTCGAACAGAACCGCCAAGAAGAAATTAGGTTAACTAAGGAAGCAATGAAGGCAAGCAAGGAGTCACAGCAGGTAGGCCTGGGAATGCGTCTTCCTGAGAGAGGCAGTAGCCTCATGACGAAAGAAAATGGTAATAATTCGGGACAACAGCGGAACCAGCGCGAAAGTGGGCGAAATGACCGTAGCGGTCAACTCAAACCAAAAGCTAGTAAGTGTCCCAGTTCTCATCTTCATCTACATGCTTGTTTTATGCTCAGAAATACTGATAATCTTTGGTACAGAACCCGACTCGTCAAAAGTTCGAACATGGACAGATCGATCAAAATCGTTTAGTGTTGAAGCTCAATTTCTTGGACTTAAAGATGGCAAATTACATCTCCATAAGTTGAACGGGGTCAAAATCGCCGTGCCTATTGCAAAGATGTCACGCGAGGACCTTGAATACGTTGAGGACCTGACTGGAATATCCCTGGATGATGAAAGACCATTGGCTGATGTTAAGAAATCCAAGTTAACTGAACCAAAACCACCAGGTGCCGGGGCTTCAATAGATAAGACTCAGAACCGCCCTGAGTATGATTGGTTTCAGTTCTTCTTGTCTTGTGACGTTGCTGTGGGTCTTTGTGAGCGCTACGCTCAAGCCTTCACGAAAGACTCGATGGATGAAAGCGTCCTTCCGGATGTCGACGCGAGCATTCTAAGGAACCTAGGACTACGCGAGGGTGATATCATCAAAGTGATGCGCACCTTAGACGCCAAGTTTGGTCGGGAGCGCGGGAACAAGACTGGTGGGGAGAATGACGGCGGCTCTGGCGGTCTCTTTTCAGGGCCCCGTGGTACCCTTCGAAATAACACCAGAAAGGGCCGTCCGGCACCGGCAGTACAAACCAGTGATGTCGTTGATGCTGCTGCCTTCTCTACAAAGGAAGCTGCTGGATCAAGCAGCGATGGGGTCAAGTCACCTTCCTTGGCAAGTCCAACCAAATCCCCAGAGGCTCCGACAGCTGGGTTTGATGACGATGCATGGGATGTGAAACCATCGAAGAAAGAACAGGAGCAAGCGCCTCGAGAGACCAAACCAACCGCGCCAACTGAGCCAGCTTCAGAACCAACGCCTGTTACACCAGCACTAACAGGGTCGATGCAAGAGCTATCTCTACTCACGGCACCACTTCAGCCCAATCAAGTCGAGCCATCTATTCAACCCCAACCCCATGGCGCCAGCGCCAACGGAGGTAACGCAGATATCTCAGCTCCGGCACCCTCTCAGCAACTACCCGGCGCTAGTCCTTCATTCTTCTCATCAGTTTCACAGGCATCCCCTAAGTCCTTGGCTCGTCAGCGACCGGTCCCTCCATCCATGTCGCCGCCTGTTCAAGGCTCACTCGTCCCGCCGCCACCTCAGCGACCGCTCTCTGCTCCACAGGCAGTCATACAGCAAGGAATATTTCCTCCTCCTGCTCTAACACCTCAGTTGACAGGAATTGTCCAGGGGCAAGTGGCACCGCTGGGGCATAGCCTCCATGACCTAAATCAAGCTCGCTTGCAGCAGCAATACACTGCACAGTTGCAGCAAATGCAGCCAGTTTTGACAGGATATCCTGGAGCTCAGCCTCAGGCTTTGGCTGCGTTCCCTACGGGCACCCCGACGCAGTTCATGCAACCCATGTTGACGGGAGCACCCGGAATTTCCCCCTTTGCAAATCCTGGTGGACCAAACCAATTTGCGCCTATTCAGGCGCAGCATACTGGCTTCCATCCTGGGTTTGCGCAGCCCGGGTTTGCGCAGCCAACCCCAGGCAATATCAACAGTTACCTGCCTCCGCCCCTAGAACCTCAGCGCACTGGATTATCTACATTACAATCCCAACAAACCGGCGCCACAGGCGCCTTCAATGCGGGCATTCAAGCCCAACCCCTGATGCCTCAAAAGACTGGGCCACCACCTCCTGTCCGCTTTGGTGTCACGGGAGAAGCAAAGAAGCTGACCCCTCAGCCGACCGGCCGACGGGCAAACTTGGCACAAGCAAGTAAGTGAAGTCTATGTCATAAGCCATAAGTATTGAGATACTAATTTATTTCATAGCACCCCAAAACCCATTCGGCTTCTAAAACAAAGCACTTTAACCCAGACTCAATTCGTACACTGACTTGTAAACGTATTCGATTAAACATGGGTGTGCTCCTTGTTTGGATTTAACTATTTGTACCTAAGGTGTTGGCCAACCCGTGTAATTTGAGGCGTATATAGAGATACAAGATTACGACAATCCACCTCCAAGCCCACGCATTTCATTAGATAATAATTGTCTATAACTCTATCTCAACTGTTAAGAACCATAGCCTGCTATCGCCCATCGCCAATCGGCTAGCTACAAGAGTAGCCGATGGATGAGGGGGTGAAAATGTTTTTTTTTGTTATTGTAAATAGAATTGATCTAATATATCCCCACACCATTGTAATTCCATTACCAGCGCCCCGTCATGGCCATCCCCCCAAAATTCCGTCTACCTCTATATAAGAAGTGAATGAAAGGATGGAACAACTGTTCCAGGTCGTTACATCGCTAGTCTACGTTACTCTCATCCATGTCAGTCCTAAACCGAGCCAGGCAGCGAATTCTTAGCCCCTTATGCTTTGCGTCGTTGAGGTTTAGGGCCTCTGGATGCCCCAGAAGCGACTGATGACAAGTCAATCTCTACTTCTGTCACGGGCTCTATTTTGCTTCCAGGCTCGAACCGTTTGCGAACCGCCCGAATCATCATGATAAACCAGTAAAAGTTCAGGAAGTTGAGAGTAAGATTGGAAATAATATACGAGCCAGCAACCCATGGCTGTACGGTAGATTGACTGTTCGTATAAATCATGACGGCGGTGTCGGCAAAGGTTTTGGTGGGATGGTTGTTAACAGCCCGTACCAGATCCCGCAAAACTGAGAATGATTGGTACGTCCCGTAAACAAGTCGACATGAAAAGAAACTGAAAAGAAGCAGAATGCCGTTATAGAGCTGCGCCTTGGATCCTGTCATATTGAGCTTATCCATGAACCAGTGGATATTTAAGAAGGGGGTGGATAATTCCCAGAGGATAAAAATGCTTGAATAGTAGTTGACGAGAGGCCGCTAATATGCTATTAGTACCATCCATAACGAACACCGAAGTCAGTAGAAGAGAGAAACATACGAATCCAAGGGAATAAACAAGCAGAGCGGCAACAGCATGAGCAAGGGTGCCCAGACCAAAAACATCCAAGTTGAAGCTGGTGACAAACAGATCCCAGACAAAGTAACCAGCTGCTAGAGCTTGAATCATGGCAGCAGCCCCGGTATAGCCCCAGACACGTCCCTCCCAGTCCATATGCTTGCGCTCCTCATCCACCAGCATAACCCATATTGCGAGTACATTAATCAATGTGCTTTGAATGAATGACACTATATGGGCATCCCAGTTTAATCGCTTCTTTCGGTTCAGTTTGGAGTAATGCTGGGGTGCAGTCAACTTGGACAGCATCGGTGAAATCGGCCAAAAGATGAACGAGTAAAATAGGGCTGCAAAAAGAACCTCATGGATATGCAAGGGCAATGTGGGCATATCGTAACGATCTGCCAAAGGCTGCACTAGGTCGGAGAGCCATGGAATTGGCGCGATGGGGAAAGGGTCTTTCATCTTTCAGTTGCTGGGAGGTATTGCAATCACATTCAGGACGCTTGGCCGTAATTTTGATGGGGGTTTCTCATTCGCGCTGAAGGGTCCGGGAGGAATGTCGGCTATAAATACGTTGAGAATGAAGCTTTCCGGCGCATGACCACGTAGGGAGGTGAGCACTGCCTTGTGATTTATCAAGGTTCTACGACACATGTAGGTTGTTGTCACCCGAGCCAATTGTTGGGGAGACTCACGTGAGTTTCGGTGAGGTGCCTTTGTACCTACTTGTCATGCCCACTCTTGCGCTTGTCCGTCTGGAACCTAAGAGCGTTAACTTCTCCATAATTTGACATTCCGCGCTTACCTTGGTAGCATATTAGTAGTTACTCTATCCCCTTTCAGATAGCAAGCAAGTGCTACTATACTACCTAGGTAGCTGTCAATAACTAAAGCCTTCTTGGCGGTGGGTGTCAATTCTGGGCATGACAAGGAAAAATTCAATCAAGTCAAAGGAATCAATTCAATTCATCTCTCTTTTTCTCTTTTCCTTCTTCTCCTCTCCCTCAACTGACAACGCCAAGACTAGTTATGGCTGAAGCATTGCGGGATCTGCTCGGCATTGGCCAACAAAATGATGCAGTAACATTGGACTACGTGGCTTATCTGGCTGAGCAACCAGTCGATTTTTTGCAATCTTCTGAGCCTCAGATATTGACTCAACGCTCACATTCCTTGCTACTTTCAATACAAGGCCTATCAAAAAAATCACACAAACTCATAGTCGATTCAGCGGCGAAGCACGCCTCACTCAGAGAGACACTACCGGGCCTAGCAGACCGAGCAACTGAATTAAAGCGATCAGTTCCCCAGCTTGACTCCAAAGTTGATTATTTTTCTAGCAACTTCAGTAAGCTTGGGGAAAGCAAAGCTGTTGCTCGCAGGAAGCAAGCTCTCAAGCTCTTGGAGAATGCTGATCGTTTGGTTGATCTCATGCAAGTACCACCTCTGCTGGTATCAGCCATCAGTGCCACTCCTCTCGGTTATGCTTCAACACTTGACTTGTATGCACATGTTCGCCGACTTGGTGCTCTTTATCCTGACTCGGAACTTGTCTCATCCGTGTTAGATGAGGCTGATATTGCCATCCATCAACTGGCCGGGGAACTGATTAATGTCTTGAAAGCGCCAAGCTTGAAGCTTGCCGCTGCCATTCGCACCGTCGGTTGGCTTAAACGCATTATACCAGATATTGCTTCTGGAATGTTTGCTGAGGATGCGCTACCCGCAATCTTCCTCGTCTGCCGTATGGTCATCTTTCTTGAAACATTGAGCGCCTTGGAGCCTCTTCGACAACTTGCCGACGAGGAACGCGTTCGTCAAGCTAAGGCATCACAATCCTGGTCCGGTGGTCAACAAACAGAGCGATACCTCAAACGTTTCATCGAGGTCTTCCGGGAACACAGCTTTAGCATAGTTTCCATCTCCAAGAGCGTAGGTGCCAGCTTGACGAACCCATCCAATTCTAGAGGCGACAACTTGTGCCTACTTCCCTCAGCATTATCCACATTCCCTCTGCAACTTATTGACCTGTTGCTTGAAAATCTGCGCATCTACCTCCCTACGATTAAAGATCAAGCGTCTCGCGAAAGCATCCTTACGCAAGTTCTTTACTGCGCGGGAAGTCTAGGGAGGCTAGGCGCTGATTTTGGAATACTTTTAGCCAGCATTGGTGTTGACGGATGGGTGGACTTGGTCAAGCGCCACCGTCTCCTGGCAGGCCGCCTCGAGTCAGTCATTGGTGACTATCGCAGCACATAATTAGCCGCCGAACTAAGCGGGGTAATGTAGGATAGCCGCGCGGCAGATTAAACCCTTACCCAAACTTAGATCAGAGCTCAACTCATTGTGACGCACATATGTCACGCCGCTGGCTCATCCGACTCTACCAAGTAACCCACGAGTGTAAAAATGAACGCCCGGTCTGGATGATAATGAACACACCACAAGACAAGACCAAGGACAGAAACCAGTCAGGTACGCGCTATGCTGACTGATTCCCTGGGTAAAATCTTATGACGATTGGCAGCACGACACTTCTTGTCGGGGCTAGGCTCTGGCGTGACATCAGCTATTGTTTTACAACCTCTTGATCTACTAAAGACAAGAGCGCAACAATTAGGACGATTGTCTTTGCGGACCAGTTGGCAAGATTTAAGTCGGTCGTCACATCCTATACGTGGTTTGTGGAGAGGCACCTTACCTTCTTCTCTACGGACTGGTTTTGGATCTGCTTTGTATTTCACTTCCCTCAACTCTATACGTCAATATGCACAGCGATCAGAGTCTTTTAGGCAGAGCGTGCAAGTACAAAGTGCGTCCTCGGTTTTACCGAGTCTAACAGGCACTGCTAATTTGATATCCGGTGCCGTGGCGCGAACATTTGCGGGCTTTATTTTGATGCCTCTCACCGTCATCAAGGTTCGGTTCGAATCCAGTTTTTACTCTTATCCAACAATGCTATTTGCTATAAAAGACATACATCATAGAGACGGTTTTCGAGGGTTTTTTTCCGGATTTGGGGCAACAGCAATGCGAGATGCTCCCTATGCAGGCATGTATGTGCTGTTCTACGAAATGTTTAAGCTAAGGCTCGGTGTACTGGTATCTCATGCTGGCTCGCCATCCACAGGGCAGCCAGAGATGACTTCCTTTGCAGCCAGTTCCGTCAATTTTGCTTCAGGCATCACAGCTGGGGCAGTTTGTTCAGCCATATCAAATCCAATAGATGTTTGTAAAACACGAATCCAACTACAACCACGCAAATATCAGAATGTAGTTCAGACAAGCTATAAGGTTTTTATTGAGGAAGGTTTTCGATCTTTCTGGGATGGTCTGGCGTTGCGAATGGGACGCAAAGCTCTAAGCTCTGCTCTGTCCTGGACAATATATGAAGAGCTTGTTCGGAGGTTCACAGGTGGTGTGAGGGTCACACTCTGAGGAGGGTTTGGGTAATTCAGACAGGATGAATAAAGAAGCATGGCAACAAGATTAAAGCTCATTTGTGAGGACATGTTGAACAAATGGAGCTTAAGAATTAGAGCTCAGCTAAAGTACTTGGAATCCTCGTTAAAACAAATGTAACACACAAACGCACGACTCAACTCCATCAACCATTGCGTCAATCAGCATCATCAACCAACATCAGTTTGGTTTAGCGCCAGCAAGGTACATCAGGAGAGCTGGGGACTTGCTTCTCTTTCTGTCGTGCTTCTTGCGAACCCATTCAAACTCGGCTCCTTTATGATGGTGGTGCTTCCTCTCCTCAACCATAAGCAACTTCCCACGCTTCTCCCGTATATGCTTGGTATGTCGCCAGAACTGATCTTGCTCCCATTCTGGAACCCATCGCTTGATCAACACATACTCTGGATCCTTTTTTTTCGGAGCAAGTTAGACATGATCGAAAATAAAACAATACTGAAAGCTAGAACTTACTGGATCTATGTCATACTCAATACGAAGTTCTCGTAGAGTCTCGATTGAAAGATATTTTCGTGCCATCCGAGTATACGTAGGGCGCTCAACTGGCGCCATCTCAACGACGTGCTCACGGACTGCAACCGTTGTTTGAGCTACAGCCGGAGCTGTGGTGGGAGCTGGAGCTGGAGCTGGAGCTGGGATTTTCTGTTTGTTCAAAATGGCAGCAATTGCCTTCTCATCAAGGCCGGATTTTATGAGATCCTCTTGCATGCGACGGTTATATTCCTTTTCATACTCTTCCCTCTGCTTCTTTTCCTTGGCTTGACGCTCATGTTCCTCCTTCTTATACTTTTCCACTGCTTCTTGAGCATGCTTGTCACGCAGTCGCTTCGCTTCAGCAGCTTCTTCCTCCTCCTTAAGTCGCTGTAGCTCAATCTCTTTCTTGATTTTATGAGCCTCCCTGTCTTGCTCTTCCCGCTTTCTAATCTCATCAAGCTCACGCTTTGCACGTCTGAGCTCGGCCTCATCCCGATATTCTTTGACCAGACGACGGTCATTTTTTTCACGCTCCTGAGCAAGACGAAGTTGCTCTAATTCGCGGCGCGCTTGCTCAGCCTCCCAGTCTTCACGTTTCATACGAGGAGTATCAGACCGAGATCGAGATCGTGAGCTGGACCGTGACCGAGAACGGTGGCGGCGGTGGCGGCTACCTCGCTTCCGGTGAGAGCGACGGTCGTCATCAGACGAATCATCGTCCTCTGACAACTCATTGTAAATGCGATTATTGATGATGACTGGTTGAGCAGGGACAGGAGGTGGACTACGACGGTCCCTAGAACGATCCCGCGATCTAGATCGAGCAACCACTGTTGTTGTGTGCTCCGGGACCAGATAACTCGGCCCGCCGGGTACACCGTAGTACGAACGTGGCCGGGGTGGGCTCTGAACGTAACGGATGGGCTGCGGGGGAAGGCCCCGGTGCCTGACATGGATATCCAAGTCCGAATCTTCGTCGTAATGGCTACTCATAGCGGGGTGCTGTTGCCCAGGTATAGTAGTAGGATATACAAGTGTCTCAAAAATTGACCAAAAGAATGATTAATAGATGGCAAACAAGAAGTGTGATGAAACAGTCAGATAGTGGGCGATGCCTTCATATAAGTGCCAGGGAGGGGCTACAGAAACTAGTACTTGATTACTTACTGCGTTGGTTGAGTGCCCAGTCTCTTCCTGTACAACACTGGCGACGCTCATCCAGTTGCGGGGCTTCTCACGAAGCGGTACCATAGGGCTGGGAGAGGGGCTGAGTGCCTAAGACAAGCAGGGATTATCGAACCGCTCTCGGATTCGTTGAACAGAACTTGAATCCTGCAGGCCCCACCGCGATAACACACTTCATGCTGCAGAGTTAAGACATTACCAACACATCTCCTTCCGCATTGACTCCTTCGGCCAATCAACAAATTTTAGCAGGAGTGCCCAACAGGTACTTAGGAGCAAAAGAGGGTTTTACTGCGGCTCCGATTAAAAGTACATAATACAGAGGTTACTTTTAGTGTATGTACTTTTTACTCTGCTCTGTCTACGACGAGTCATTGGTACAAAAAACCTTTGTACAAGTACCGTCCGTTAGAAAAGTTCGTATACAACGAGATAGCATAACGTATTTTATCTGTACCGATTATCAACCAACTGCAGTATAGCGATGACCAGTAATTATCCAAAGCATGGATGGATGTACGTTAGTTCCAAGCAAGTATCATGAAGCGCCGGTGAAGCCAGCCTATGATGTTGGTAGTGGAGGTTTCATATAGCACGTGCAAGCGAAACTAAGGTGCAGCGCCCACCATATGGGGCGCTGGCAATTGTAGCAAGAATAGAGTACGAGGATAATCTGACCAAGACAATGGGCATGGAGTGCCTCACAAGGAAAACAAGAAACAGTGCAAATGCTAAGAAGATACGTATTGTGGGCATGTTATCAAAAGACCTTTTCGCATATAACCTTCATTCCACCAATCCAGTATGGTAACCTCCCTAGCCGCGGGTGTGTTGGTAAACAGAGGTAATCTGGTAACCGGGTCAAAGAACTAGGAAGAGATCCATCCAACCGGGCGCTTAGTGAAACAACATACAAGGAGAAGAAAAAAAGTACGCCTAAATGATAAGAGGGGTCATAAGAGATAGGATAAGAGAGTTCTATTAGTGTGTTATAAAATCATAGTTTCATTTTATATAGCCTATGTAATTTTTTGTATTTGGAGCTGTGACTTGACGTAGGTACATAAAGCGAATTGGTGTTTTATAATAATGAGAGTCCTTGGCACGATATGGTTCAAACGGTAGGTGGTTTTTGTGTGTGTAATAATCTTGATTCTTCTTAGTTCGATGTTCGTCATCGAACTACTATCATAGCTACTGTCGTTACATAACGGTCTCCCATGTCACCTTCCTGTGACAGTGCTACAGAATAACAAGAATATATAATAGAAAAAATGAGTTAAATGACATTTGTGTAACAGCGATAAAAAACGCAACAACACAAAGAGAATACAGCAAATTAAAAACCTTCGCTAGTCTAGGGTAAATTAAATAATATTAATAAACTTAAATAATAACTAAATAAAGACTTTTCATTTTAAGCCTAATTTAAATTAAAATAATAAAATTGAGTTAGTTTAAAATAAGAAATAATAATATAATTATTGGCTTTAACTTTTTATGTTAGTTATATGTTAATTTATTATATTAAAGTTTTAAAACTACAAAAGAAAACAATAAATTAAAATAAATTAAGACAAAATTAATTATTGTTTATTTAATAATATAAAGGTATTATTTATAGAACATATAGAAATATATAGTTTTTTAAAAGAATATACCCATTAATAATTATTATAAATATTATAAATATATTTATTTTGTTATTTAATTTTTTTTTCCAATTATAATTATAAACATAAAAAGTTTAATATTAATAAAACAAAACTAATTAAATATTAAAAAGCTAATTTTAAAAAAGTAAGTTTTTAATGCAGTAAAAACATAAAAATATAATGGAAATAAAAATAAGTTTTTTTTGTAATGCGTAAAACGTGCTATACGCGTAATGGCACGCAATTATATAATATTACCTTATAGGTATACTTTTATATAATATTCGCTATATCAAATACTTACTATTGTGATGGTGTAGACTGTATTCTAGGGTAGTGTTATGTAGTTTCTTGAAGATGATACCGGAAAAATAAATACTGGGATAGGCTATAGGATAAAAGAGGAATTAATTAAGTTTATATAATAAACAATTAATCTTTTATTTTTGTTTATATGATTTAATTATTTTTATTATAATATTTATGTTTTATTCTTAGATTTAAGGCTATTATTATCTTTGTTTTTTTTGTTTTTTTTATTTTAAGTATTTAATTAAATACTAATCTAACGTTAATTCTTATATTAGACCTATATAATCTTATTATATTAACCTAGATTAACTGATAATTAAGATCTCTTATTTAGTTATTACTTAAATCTATTAATTTAATTTAAGTTACCCGGGACTAGTAAAGGTTTTATAGCTTTCTGTGTCCCCTTGTTATTATTGTGTTTTCTTCGCTATTACACTATTCTAATAAACTTAAGTATTAATAATAATATTGCTTACTATACTTTAATTAACTAATATTTTTATTATAATTCTTTAGTTTTTTTTATAGTTATTTAAATAATATAATAGTTAGTATTGAGTTTTAATTTTAAGTTTGTAAATTAATTATATAAACTATTAATAAAACCCTATTAAATTTTATTTTTGTATAAAATATATTTATAAAGAATAATTTTATAAAACTTAAGAAATTAAATACTCTTAAAAATATAAAAGATTATAATAAAAGTAATGATTTAATAATTGAAAATTTTTTAATCCGTATATAAAAACAACTATACTTATATAAAAATTATAAATTATAAGATTATATTTTAATAAATTATAATTACAAGGCTATTATAATTTAAATAATTTAAAGAGAATTATAAAATAAAATTAAAATTAAAAACACTTAATAACTTAAAGTGTATATAAATTTATAAGTATAGGATAAATAATTTAATAATCTTTAAAAGGCTTTTAAAAGTATAGTTAAAAATAAAATAATAATATAAAATAATTTTTTATATTAAATAATATAAATAAAATATATAAGATTTAATAACAATAATGCTTTAATATATTATTAATAAATATATAATGAAATTATAAGAAAAATTAAATTGAATTTAAAAAATAAAATAATATTGTATTTAAAAATATTATTTATTAAGACTTATATTTAATTATTTAATTAAACTAAGTTTATTAAAACAAAGATTAAACGTTTAAAGAGTTTTATATTTATTTAAATATATTAAAAAAACATTTTCTTTGTATTAAAGAAAAATAATATATATTGAACTATTATATAAAACTAAATTTAAACTTATAGTAGTATATGTCATTATATTATAAAAAGTTTTTTAATATACAAAAAATAATATCTTTAATTATTTAATTTTAAGACTTAATTTAATATATAGAAAAGTAGAAAAAAATTTAATATTATATGTTAATTTGCCCGTATGGCAGAGTGGTCAATTGCCTGGCAAACCTTTGATTAATCCTTAAGGTTATAGATTCAAATCCTGTTATAAGTGAGTTTTTCTAGGGTTAGTCTCCTTAAAAAAAGAGTGGATAATCTGCCCTGCTTTAGGGCAAAGTAATAATATTAACTTATATTTATTATATTATAAGAATAATTTTTTTAATTAATAATAAAAGTATTAAATATAAAATATAAATTTATAATATTTAATCTTATAGTATAAACCTAGATTATATTAATTATAAAAATATAATAATTTTTAACATTAATTCTTAGAATATATAAGTTAATGAATAGATTATATATATATATTATTATTATTAAATAATATATTAAAAGAAATCTAAAATAAAAAAAAAATTAAATAAAAAAAATAATTTAAGAATTTTAATAGATATTAGCTTTTATATATAAGTTTTTAGTTTAGTCTTTATAAAATATAATTTTCTCATATAATTAAATAATATTATATTATTATTTAATATATAATAGAAATATTAAAATATTTATATATTTAAGAATATATTAGTTTAAAGTAATATAAATAATAATAATATATATATTAATTTAAAAAAATATATTAACATTTATCTTAGAATTATTAAATAATTTTATAATAAAAGGATTATTTATAAAATATTAATATTATTCTTATTAAAAAAGGACTAGCATTTTAATTAATTATAAAAAAAAACAAATATTTTTTATACTACAATAAAATTATTATATTAATTATTAATTTAAAAGAATTATAAAACTTTTAAATAAATAATAAAAAAGAATTAATAAAAATAAAAGCTTTAGCTAAAATTAAAATAGTAAAAATTAAACTATAAGAAAGTATTAGATACGTATAATAATAAAAAAGCAAAAACCAGTAAATATTTATAGAAATTTGAATATAAGAGCCAAGATTACTTTAATAAATATAACTTTTATAAAAATCTTTTTTTTAATAAATCCTTATTAATACATTTAGCTTAAAGTTAATAAAAAAATAAAAACCAAATAATATAAAGTATAAAAGATTTTATTAAAAGTTATTAATTTTTAAAAGATTACTAGGAAAATAAATATATATTAAAATTAACTAAAACCCAAGAATAAAAAAAACTTAATTTTATTAAGTATACTTATAATTATAAATTAATAAATTTATGTTAGTTATAAGTAGAAATAGTAGTTTAAGTAATATTAATACAGAAATAAAATATTATTATTGTATAAATACTAGAAAACTTATTAAAATAAATTCATAATTTAATTCATGATTTAATTTTATGATATGATATTTATTATAAGAGCTTGTGCGCGCGGATTCAAATATAAATTAATCTTATTAAATTATCCGATAATATAAAATACAATAATAAAAGTGATTCTTTTCTTAAATATAATGGCTATAAAATAAGATTAATATTATTATTATAATAAGTTATTAAACCTCTGTGACTATGACTAGTATATTAAATTATAATACTAAAGTTTTAATTATATTATTAACGTTAAGGTTTTTTAAGCAATTAATTAAACTAAAGTTAAAGTTATATATTCTTTATATAATATATTTATTATAATAATAAATAATAAACTAACATATAAAAACTTTTAGTTTAAAGTTAAATATTATATAAGTATTGAAAAGTATAAAAATAAAAGAAATTTATATATTTAAAACTCGACTAGAATCATAGTCTTATATAAATAACTTAAGATTATAAGTATACTATCAATAACTCAATAAGTGACTAAAGCCCTTGACTAAATTAATAATAGTAATTAATTAAAGCAATAAAATAGCCTGTAAAAAAGAACCAAATACTAATATTATAATAGTTAAATTAAAGATTAATAAAAATATTATTAAAGACTAAAATAATAAAAAATAAGTTATTAAAATAGAATATTTAAAAATTAAATTCTTTTAAAATTAAAATAAAAAAAATTAAATTTAAGCCTTAAAAAAATATGAAAAAATATAAAAAGAATTTAATAAAAAGCTAGATTTTAAATAATTAAAAGTAATAATATATATAATCTTTTTATTAATATTTTAATTATATTATTATTAATATTTTATTATATAATTAAACGGAATATATAAGATTTAAATCTTTAATATAATTAATTTTATTAAATAATTTAATAAGCCAATAAAAATCAAATAATATAATTAAAATATTAATAAAAAAATTATATATATTATTATATTTAATTATTTAAAATCTAGCTTTTTATTAAATTTTCTTTTATTTTTATATTTTAAAGTATTTATAAAATATTTAATTTTAAATTAAAAAAGCTTATTTATTATTTCTATTACTCTAACTAGCTTTTTAAATATATAATACTTTAGTCTCTCTTTTATTATATATAATAAGAAAACCTATAATCCGGGAAAAAAACCTATTATTTTTTTTGTTACTGCGTTCTCGTGTCTTTCTTGTACTAGTAAACTGTTTTCTTAGACTAGTTTTTTTATATCTTATAGTCTTATTCTAGGGGAAATTTCTTTTAAGCTTTCTAGCCTTTTTGGTTATTTGGTTTATATTAGGCTATAAGATTAGTAAATCTTTTACAACTATAGTTAGTCATTGTAGCCTTGTCCTCGCTCCTCTCGCGCTTATTAAAAAAGCTTATTTTTAAATTTAATTTATTATTTATTATAATAAATATATTATATTAAAAATGTATTGAAGTTTAGGTTTGGTTTAGTTAATTACTTAAAAAATCTTATTGTTAAAATTAAAATTAAAATTTTAATATTATAATTTAATACTTTAATTATATAAAAGTTTAATAATTTATTATAGTAATAGTATTAAGCTTATTTTATAATTATTATATTTTATATTATTAAATAATTTAATTAGATTAATTTAAATTTAAATCCACGGGTATAAACTCCTATAATAAACATTATATTATAAAATTAAATAATAAATATTTATAATTATATAGATAAATATAAAAGAATTAATGCATTAATAAATAATATTATTTTTATTAAACTATATATTTATAGAAATATATTAAATATTAGAAGATTTAAAATATTATTATAATATAAACTAATAAATTATATAATTAATTTTCCTCTTTAAGGGACGAGTTTGCCTGGCTCGTTTGATTGTATTATTTGATTTTTATTATCTTATTAATTGTATCAGGGATTTAAGTCTTATACATTTTGTCTAATTATATAATAAGATATTATGGTATTAGTTGAATAATTATATGTATTATTGTTATTAACTATTTAAGATCTAGTTTTTTATTAACTTTTTTTTTTATATTTTTTAATATTTTTTTAGGGCCTAAGCTTAGTTTTTTTGCCCTGGTTTTAAAGGAGCCTGTTTATTAAATATCTTATTTTAATAATTTTTTTTATTGCCTTGGTCTTTGGTGATGTCTTTTTTAGCCTTTAATTTAACTGTTATAGTATTGGTATTTAATTATTTCTTATAGGCTATTTTATTGTATATGGCTTTGATTAGCTGCTGTCATTGGTTTTAAGGGCTTTAGTCACTTACTTGGCTATTAATAGTTGTTGTTTATTGTGTTATATTTATGGTCTTAAATTATTTGTATAAGACTATGATTTTAGTCAAGTATATCATTTTATATAGTCTAGATAAATAAATTCTTTTATTTTTGTGTTTTTAAGTATTTATAGAATATTTAGTTTTAAATTAGAAAATTTTATCTTTTAGTTTATTATTTGCTATTATAGTAAATATATTATATAAAAAGTATATATAGGTTTAGGTTTCGTTTAGTTAATTACTTAAAAAACCTTAGTCTTGATATTATAATTAAAGCTTTAGTATTATAATTTAATATATAAGTTATAAGATTTAATAATTTATTATAGTAATTTATGGTATTAATCTTATTTTATGGCTATTATATCCGAGAAAGGGAATTACTCTTATTATTATATTTTATATTATTAGATAATCTAATAAGATTAATTTATATTTGAATCCGTAAGTATAAGCTTTTATAATAAATGTTATATTAAAAAATCAAATCATGAATGAATTAAATTATAAATAAATAATTTTATATTTATTGATATAATATGATAAAGAAAAATCTTTTTAAGTTAAACTTAAAAAATTAAAGGCTTATATTAGGAAAACTTTTATAAAAAAATAAAATTTTATAAAAATTTAATAAAAACTTTTATTCTTTTTAGGGGATAAGTCTACCTAGTTTATTTGATTGTATTATTTAACTTTTATTATTTTATGAGATTATTTGATAAAATTAATTATATTAAAGCTTTAAGTCTTATATATTTTATTTAATTATATAATAAAATATTAATTATATAATAAAGTATTAATTATATAATAATATAATTAAAGTATTAGTAAAAAAAATATATGTATTATTACTTTTAATTATTTAAGATCTAGTTTTTTATTAATATTTATTTTTTCAAATAACTTTTTTTCTATTTTTTAATATCTTTTTTTTCTAGGGTTTAAGCTTGGTTTTTTTATTCTAGTTCTAAAGAAACCTGGCTCTTAAATATCCTGTTTTAATAGTCTATTGCTTATTGCCTTGGTTTTTGGTAATGTCTTTGTTAGCCTTTAATTTGATTATTGTAGTATTAGTATTTGGTTCTTTCTTACAGGCTATTTTATTGCTTTGATTAGCTGTTATTATGGGTTAAATAGTTAAGGGCTTTAGTTATTTACTTTGCTATTAATAGTTGTTATTTATTTGTATTTGTGGTCTTAAGTTGTTTATATAAGACTATAATTCTGGTTAAGTTCTAGATAAATAAATTCTTTTAGTTTTATGCTTTTAAATATTTGTAAAATATTTAACTTTAAACTAAAAATTTTTATTTTTTAGTTTAGTTTAGTATTTATTAGTATAGTAGATATAGTATATAAAAAATATATATAGGTTTAAGTTTAATTTAATTAATTATTTAAAAAACCATAATTTTAATAATATAATTAAAGCTTTAGTATTATGTTTGTAAGATAATATTAATTTTATTTTATAATTATTATATTTAAAAAAAAAGAGATTACTTTTATTATTATATTATTAAAATAATTTAATAAAATTAATTTATATTTAAATCTGTACTATAATAAACATTATATTATAAAAAAAAAAAAAATATAAAAAAAATAAGATAAAATATTAAATAAAATAAAAAATATAAAATATAAAAAAAATATATAAAAATAAAAAAAATATATATATTTTATTAAAATAATATAAATATTTTTAAGTATATTTTGTTAAAAAATAAACTTTTAATATACTTAAAAAAATTACTATTATAATTTAATAAAAACTAGTCCGGCTAATCTTTGGCTAATGCCCGGGGAAATCCCTGGAAATCTATGGATAAGATTACTTAAAACCTTCCTAGGATTTCCCTAGAATAAGTAATTATATCTAGCCACCAGATATCCAAGAATTTCCCCTGAATAAGGAGAATATATAGATAGAAAAGTAAAATAAACAAAAGAGACTATCTCTTTCTCAAACCATAGGTATATACTTAGGTTTGAGAACAAAGAGACTGTTAATATAGTAATTATTTTGCTTTTATTCCTGACTAGTTATTTAGTATATTATAATATTTAAAAGTTATAAAAATAATTATAAATTATAAAAAAAAAAATAATAAAAAAAAAAAAAAAATAAAAAATACTTAATATAAAAAATTTCTCATATTTAGTATATTACTATAATTAAACAATAAAAATAAATATTATTTAATAGCTTTTTAATTAAAAGATTTAATAAATTAAAATTAAATTATAATATTTTAAATTAAAAAATATTTATTATAATTCAACTATTTAAAGATTAGTAATATTATATTAAAACAATAAATGATTGATAAAGATTTTATTAAATTATCAAAACCTTAAAATATTTATATAATAATTAAAGTTATTTAATTAATTAATATAATAATATATGTACTTATTATTATTTAATTTGAGTATTAAATACTACTTAGAAATTGTTTTTGAAAGAAAATTTTTTTTAAGTTTATAACTAATATAATAAAATATTTTTAAAATTTATAATTTAAATTAACTCTTTTAAAGAATAAGTCTGCCTGGCTTATTTAATTATATTATTTAATTTTTATTATCTTATTAGTTACATTAAGGATTTAAATCTTATATATTTTATTGAATTTAATGATAAAGTATTATAGTATTGATTAAATAATTATATATATTATTACTATGGATTATTTAAGATTTAGTTTTATATTAACTTTTTTTTTATACTTTTTAATTCTTTTTTTTCTAGGGCTTAAACTTAATTTTCTTATCCTAGCTTTAAAAAAGCCCACTCATTCAATATCTTATCTCAATAATTTTTACTTATTATTTTAATCTTTAATAATTTTGTTTAGTTTTTAATTTAATTATTATAATATTAATATTTAATTCTTTTTTATAAGCTATTTTATTACCTTAATTAATTATTATTTTTAGCTTTAAAAGCTTTAATTATTTACTTAATTATTAATAGTTATTATTTATTTATATTTATAATTTTAAGCTATTTATATAAGATTATAATTTTGATTAGGTTTTAAATAAATAAATATTTTTATTTTTATATTTTTAAATATTTCTAAAATATTTAACTTTAAACTAAAAATTTTTATCTTTTAGTTTATTATTTATTACTATAATAAATATATTATATCAAAAGTATATATAAGCTTAAGTTTGATTTAATTAATTGCTTAAAAAACCTTAGCGTTAATAATACAATTAAAGCTTTAATATTATAATTTAATGATTAATTAAAGTAATAATATTAATCTTATTTTATAACTACTATATCTAAGAGAGGGGATCGCTTTTATTATGAGTATTGCTATTCGGGCTGTAACTTACTTATTCCAGCTAGCGTTGGCGTTAAGCCAGCAAGACCCAGTTATAGTGGGGCCACTACTAGCTATAGTACACCATACCCGCTATAAGTCAATTTAAACCATTATAATAGTAATAATGCCTTTAGCAATTAGTTACTAACTTTACTATTAGTTATTCTAATAGCTATTCTAATTAACTATTTCAATTAGTTATTTTAATTAGCGCCTTTTAATCAGTGTCTTTGACTAGCTATTATAATGAACAACTGTGCTATAGTTATGTTACGTATCGGCACAGTTAATCCTTTATATACAGTTAATACCGTCATAATAATCACTAGAAATATAATTGTTAGCCTAATCTTTTATCTATTAGCTTGACAATATAACAATTTGTTACACGATAATTATATATAGCAGGTAGCCACAGGTTTAAATCGTGATTCAGGTGTATGATTTAATCTCTGCTATTTATAAGCCCGTTACGGCAGTCTTTTAAGCAAGGACTAAACGTTTGCTTAAGGATTAGAACAACTGTTAATCCGGATAAGGTTAATTCTTTTATCTTAGTGGGTATACTAGCTTAAGGACAAGCTAAAGAAAAGAGAGAGTATTGTATTATGCATCAGCACGGTTGATCTTTTATATACAGTTAGTACCGTTACAGTAATCACTAGAAATATGATTATTAGCCTAATCTTTTGCCTATTGGCTTAACAGTATGACGGTTCGTTACAAGTTATAGTAAGTATTATGTTGTATTTTTATATGTATAGAAGATCTTTGCGCTAGCCCCTGTTATAGCTAGAGCTTGCTGGCTTAGCGCCAACGCTAACCGGAATAAGTAAATTACAGCCCGAATAGTAATATACTACAGCCCGAATAGTAATATACTACAGCCCGAATAGCAATACTCTTTATTATTATATTTTAACGTAATCCACAAGCGAGCGGACTACACAAGCGAGCGAACCATCTATAAAACACATATAAAACACTATTTTTAACTCCCTTGCAAAAACCATCAGTTTTTAATAAAATTTAATAAAATTATATATACAGATAGATTATTATATAATAATAGGATAGTGTTTTTCTTAAATTTTTTATAGTTTTATTTAATATTTTATTTTAAATTTAAATTTATAAAATATCTTATATAAACAGCTTATAATAACTTTTTAAATAAAATTATATAAAATATAAAAAAAAGTTTTATTTTAATATTATATATTAATAAATATGTATATAAAATTTTATTGATTTTTATTAGAAGCTTAATGTTTTAACAGGGGGGTTAAATAAAATATAAAAAGTAATTATACAAGGTGGTCTGCTTGCTTGTGTGGTCTGCTTGCTTGTGGATTACGTTATATTATTAAATAATTTAATAAAATTAATTTATATTCAAATCCACAAGCACAAGCTTCTATAACAAATATTATATTATAAAATTAAGGCATTATAAATAATTTAAATTAAAAGATTATAAAATAAAAAAAGTATAAATTTTAAGTAATTAAATAATACAATTAAAAAATAAATTAATTATAAGTAATTTTTTTAAAAGAAATATTTTTAAAAATATATTACATTAAAAAATAGCTTATAAAACTATATAAAATAACCCTTAATAAAACTTATTAAAAAGCCTAAAAAATAAATGTAATATACTAAAAACAATTAAAATTTATAAAGTTATTAAAAGAATTTAAATACATAATTTATTATATTAAATAATTTATTATAATATATTAAACAATTAATTATTTTAAAGTAAAAACTACTGTATAAAATTATTTAAGTTATATTATAAGAACTTATTAATAAAATATGTTAATAAAAACTATGCACTAGAATTATTTTAAATTAAATTATATTAGTTATTCTTGATTTAATAATATAATATAATGTTTATTGCAGGAGTTTGTACCCGCGGATTCAAATATAAAATAATCTTATTAAATTATTTACTAATATAAAATATGATAATAAAAGTAATTCTTTTTGTTAAGTATAATAGCTATAAAATAAACTTAGTGCTATAAATTATTATAATGAATTATTGAACCTCTATGACTATAATATATATATTATATTATAATATTAAAACCTTAATTATAGTAGTAAAATTAAGATTTTGAAGTAATTAATTACACTAAACTTAAATCTATATATACTTCTTATATAATATATTTATTATAATAACAAATAATAAATTAAATTAAAAATAAAGTTTTTAAGTTTAAAATTAAATATTTTAAGTTTAAAATTAAATATTTTATAAGTAATTAAAAGTATAAAAATGAAAGAATTTATTTATATTTAACAAGAATTATAATATTATATAAATAATTTAAGACAACAAATATAATACAATAAACAACAACTATACTATCAATAGCCAAGTAAATAAGCGAAGCCCTTAAAACCAATAATAACAATTAAGTAAAGCAATAAAATAGTCTATTAGAAAGAATTAAATATTAATACCATAATAATTAAATTAGAAGTTAAAGAAAATACTATAAAAGATTAAAATAATAATAAAACTATTAGAATAAAGTATCTAATAAAAAAAGTTCTTCAAAATTAAAATAAAAAAAACTAAATTTAACTCTTAAAAAAATATTAAAGAATATAAAAGAAAATCAATAAAAAACTAGATTTTAAATAATTAATAGTAATAATATATAATTATTTAATTAAGATTATAATATTTTATTATATAATTAAACAGGGTGTATAAGACTTAGATCTTTAATATAACTAATAAAATAATAAAAGTCAAATAATACAATTAAAGAAACCAGGCAGACTTATCTGGTCAAAAGGATTATACTAATTATAAATAAATTAATATATTAAAGTATATATTAAAAACTATAATGTTTCCTAAAATAATATATTTTAATAGTATTTATTATATTCATGATTTAATTTTATGATTTAATATATACTATAAGAGCTTATACTCGCAGATTTAAATATAAATGAATCCTATTAAATTATTTAATAATATAAAATATAATAAAAAAAATAATCCCTTTTTTTTTAAATATAATAAGTATAAAATAAAATTAATACTATTATTACAATAGATTATTAAATCTTATAATTTATATATTAAATTATAAGAGTAAAGCTTTAATTATATTATTAAAGCTAAGATTTTTTAAGTAATTAATTAAATTAAATATAAATTTATATATACTTTTTATATAATATATTTACTATAACAGTAAATAATAAACTAAAGAATAAAGTTTTTTAATTTGAAGTTGAATATTTTATAAGTATTTAAAAATATAAAAATAAAAAAAGAGTATTTATTTAAATTATATAAAATAATATAGTTAACTAAAATTACTTATAGTTTTATATAAATAAGTTAAAATTATATATAACATAATATATAATAACAATTAATAGTTAAATAAAACCTTTAATGAAATTAATAATAATAGCTAATTAAAGTAATATAATAACTTATAAAAAAGAATTAAACACTAATACTATAATAATTAACTTAAAGATTCAAAGAGATATTATTAAAGATTAAAATAATAATAAAAAAGTGATTAAAATAAACTATTTAATAAATGGTTTCTTTTAGAACTAGGGCATAAAGTTTGAATTTGACTATTAAAAAAATATTAAAAATATAAAAAAAACTAAAAAAAAAGCTAATAGAAAGTTAAATTTTAAATAGTTAATAATAATAATATATATAATTATTTAAGTAATATTATAATATTTTATTATATAATTAAATAAAATATAAGACTTAAATCCCTGATATAATTAATAATATAATAAAAGTTAAATAATATAATTAAACGAGCTAAATAGACTTGTCCTTTAAAAGGGAGTATAAATTATATAATGAAATAAAAAAAAATTCATTCTTTAATAACTTAGAAAAAAAATAAAATATAAATTCTATGATAAGATTATTTATAATAATATTTAATAAGTAAAATATTAATATAACTTTAATAATTATAAACTAATTTATTAAATATTCTTTTTTATATTTCATAAATATTATAATGAATTAATACTATAAAACTAATAAAATTATTTTATTAAAAGAATATAATTAAAATTTAATATGTCAGGTAAAATAGTCTTAGATAAAAGTCTTATATTTATAAACAAATTCTAATTAATTAGACTTATGTTTTTAATCTAAAATAAAACAAAGGCTTTTAATTGCTTTTTAATTATAAACAAACAAGTAAATAAAAAAAAAAAAAACTAAACCTTAAAATATTACTTTTGTTATATTGTTAATAAAAAATAAAAAGAATTAAATATCATTATTAAAAATCGTATAATTTATTTATAATTTAATAAGAAATAGTATAATAAGAATATTACTGAATATAGTTTTAATAGGCTATATATTTAAGTTTTATATTAATATTAAGGATAATATTATAAACAAAAATTTAAGTATAAAAGTAAAAGTAATAAAACTTAGTTTCTTAAAAAAGTATTTTAAGTTATAACAGTAAATTATAGTTAAAAAATAAGTAAATAATTATAATGACTACTACTAAATATTTATGTTAAAAAAAGATAACTTAATTAAACTATTAATAAAAAGTATTGCTATTCGGGCTGTAGTATATTACCATTCGGGCTGTAACTTATTTATTTAGGCTAGTGTTGGCGCTAAGTAAACAAGACCTAGTTATAGCAGGGCTATTTTTAGTTATTGTATACTATACTTGCTATAAGTTAATTTAAACTATTATAATAAGAACAATACCTTTGATAGTTAGCTATTAACTCTACTAGAAGCTATTCTAATAGCTATTTCAATTAGCTATTTTAATCAGGGGCTTTTAATCAAAGCCCTTTAATCAAGGCCTTCAACTAGCTATTATAGTGAACAACTGTGCTATAATTATAGTAAGTATTATACTCTATTTTTATATGTACAGAAGGTCTTTGCGCTAGATCCTGTTATAGCTAGAGCTTGCTGGCGTAGTACTAACGCTAGCTGGAATAGGTAACTTATAGCCCGAATACTAATATAGTATAGCCCGAATAGCAATACTCTTAATAAAAACCCTTTACCCTAAAAAAAAAACTAATACCTTGCTTTATTAGCGCTTTTTAATTCTTAATATAATAAAAAATATATATATGATAATATTACTTAAAATATATACACGTTGTTATGACATTTTTTATATTAGTCTCCTAGAATTGTAGATAAAATAATACAGAAAAGAGAATAAAACCCTAACAATGTTTAATTTAAAAAAAAATCATAAAAATTAATAACAAAGTAAAGAAATTAAGGATGATAGTAAGAGTAAAGGAAATATATATTATTTAATTAAAAGAATTAGCCCTTAAAATATAATTGATAATTAATTAAAAAAATATAATAAATATATACAAGACTAGTAAAAGGTATTAGAAAATAGTGATAAAAAAAAAGAAAGAAAAGTATTAAAAAGAGAGTAAAAGAATAATAAAATACTTATACCTTACGAAAATAAGAGAAATAATAAAAAAAATAGTAATTTATTGATATTACTGTTTATACTTTAATTTTATAATAAAATATTTACTGTAAGAGCTTATACCCGCGGATTTAAATATAAATTAATCTTATTAAATTATTTAATAATATAAAATATAATAATAAAAGTGATTCTTTTTTTTAAGTATAATAATCATAAACTAAAATTAATATTATAAATACTAAAGCTTTAATTATATTATTAAAATTAAGGTTTTTTAAATAATTAATTAAACTAAACTTAAATCCAAATATATTTTTTATATAAGATATTTATCATTATAATAAATAATAAATAATAAATAAAATTTTTTGGTTTAAAATTAAATATTTTAAAAATATTTAAAAGTATAAAAATAATAAAATTAATTTATCTAGAACTTGATAAGAATTGTTTATAGTCTTATATAAATAACTTAAGACTATAAATATAATATAATAAATAATAATTATTAATAGTTAAATAAATAACTAAAGCTTTTAAAACTAATAATAATAATTAATTAAAGTAATAAAATAACTTATAAAAAAAATTAAATATTAATATTATAATAATTAAATTAAAAGCTAAAACAAATATTATTAAAAACTAAAATAATAAAAAAAATTATTAAAATAAAATATTTAATAAATAAACTTTGTTAAGATTAAAGTAAAAAAATTAAGTTTAAGTCCTAGAAAAAAAAATATTAAAAGATATAAAAAAAAACTAAGAAATAAAAGATAATAAACAGTTAAATCTTAAATAATTAATAATAGTAATATATATAATTGTTTAATTAGTACTATAATATTTTATGATATAATTAAATAAAATATATAAGACTTAAATCCTTAATACAATTAGTAAAATAATAAAAATTAAATAATATAATTAAACAAGCCAGGCAGACTCGTCTTCTAAAGGGGATTTATATTACTATAAGTAAATATATATTATAAATATATCTAGGTAATCTAGCCATTAGATAAAAATAAAAATAAAATAATAAAATAATAGAATTTCTTAACCGAGAGTAAAAGTTTATAAAAAAACTACTTAAACAGTATTAATAATAATAAGAAAGTTTTTTTATTTGCTTATTAACTTACTATTTAAACTACTATCTTATAAAAGCTTAAAGATTTTAAACTCTACTTTACGTATAATTAATTACTAAAGTACATAGCCTATATCCGTAAGTATTATATATAATATTTGTATAGGCTGCTAAACTTAAAGGTTATTAATTAAAACTTTGTAATGGTTTAAGGAGTTACAAAACTTTAAGAAAAAAGTGAATGATAAAAAAAAAGAATAAAATATAAAAAAAAATACTTATAAGTAAATAAAACAAAAAATATAAAGATTATAGTATTAAAAGTATTTAATAGTTATATATTATTTAATAGTATATTTAATGGTAAATAATAATAGTTTTTTTAATATTCATAATACTATAAATAATATAATACTATTATTTAAATTAATTAAATATTAAATAAAAGTATAATATTAAGTTGATAAAATTATGATATATATTAATAAAGTTCCAAAAAATAAACAATTACTGTAGGCTTATAAAAGATTTAATTAAGAAACTTAAGAATAACCTTAATTTTTTTAATTTTTATAATAGTATAAAAATAATATATACTAATAGTAAATAATAAAAAATAATAAAAAATAACTATAATAAATATAAATCTTAATAGTATGATAATATTTAGTAATAATAAATATATTAAAATAAAATAATACAGAATAATATAATTCATGATTTAATTTTATGATATGATGTTTGCCGTGGAACCTTGTGCTCGTAGATTCGAATACAAATCAATCTTATTAAATTAGTTAATAATATAGAATATAATAATAAGAATAATGCCTTTTCTTAGATATAATAGTTATAAAATAAGATTAATATTATCTTACGAATTACTATATCATGTTATTAAACTATAATACTAAAGCTTTAATTATATTATTAAAATTAAGGTTTTTTAAGTAATTAATTCAATTAAATTTAAACTTATATATACTTTTTATATAATATGCTTATTATAATAGTAAAAAATAAACTAAATTAAAAAAAAAATTAATTTAAAATTAAATAATTTATAAGTATTTGAAAGTATAAAAATAAAAGAATTCATTTAAAACTTAACTAGAATTATAATTTTATATAAATAACTTAAGACTATAAATATAATAATAAATAATAACTATTAATAGTCAAGTAAATGATTAAAACCCTTAAAATTAACAATAATACTTAATTAAAATAATAAAATAGCCTATAAGAACGAATTAAATATTAATATTATAATAGTAATATTAAAGACTAAAAAACATAGTATTAAAGACTAAAATAAAAGAAGACTATTAAAATAAAATATATAATAAATACATTTTTTTTAAAATTAGGGTAAAAAAATTATATTTGAGCTTTAAAAAAAGATTAAAGAATATAAAAAAAATAAAGGTTAATAGAAAGTTAAATTTTAAATGGTTAATAATAATATATATAATTGTTTAATTAATATTATGATATCTTAATATATAATCGAATAGAATATATAAGACCTAGATCTTTGATATGATTAATAAGATAATAAAAGTTAAATAATATAATCAAATAAACCAGGTAGACTTGTCTGTTAAAAGGGAATAATATAACATAAAATAAAAGATTAGTTAATAAATAAGTAAATAAAGTAAATAATAAAATAAATAATATAATAGAAAATATTAAAAATAATACTAAAAATAATAATAATAATATAATAATAAAAGCAGAAAAAAATGTAAATAATAAATAATTAAGTCCTAGGGTAATAGATAATATATATATAGGATAACTTAAAATAGAAAAAGATTTATATAAAATAAATCCTGTGCGTTAGGGTAATATACACGGAAAAGAAAATAATTATAACACGCAAAACATACTATATACGTAATAACGCGTAAGCATATGACATTGCCTTTCAAGCACACTTTCATATAGCATTCGCCATATAAACGCTTGCTATTCTAGTAAACTTAAGTCTTAATAATAATACTACCTATTATGCTTTGACTGACTGATATTCTCATTACATGTTTCCTAGACTGTAGGTTTCTTAGTTATGTATAAAAAAGAAAAAAACTTAAGTATTGTATATTTAAAGAGTCAGCTAAAGTAATACAAATAATTGTAATTAAGTATAGCAATAATTTTTATTAAAAAATTGATATTAACATTAACAATGTTCATAAATAATGTAATTGTTTAAGTTTTATTCAGATTTGGTGTTTATTGAGTTATTTTATAATATAAAATATAAAAGTAAAAATAATCTTTTTAAAAAAAACAAGTATAATACTTATAAAATAAAAATATTATTATTAACTATAAAAGATTATTAGATTATATAATTAAAGGTTTAATTTATAATACTAAGGCTTTGATTATATTATGAAAGCTAATTATTATGCTTTAATTAAATTCATAATAAACAATAATAAAATACTAAAGAGAAAACTAAAAGAGATTAAAACAAGTATAATAACTAACACCTTTAGGGACAAGTCTGCCTAGCTTGTTTAATTGTATTATTTGAGTTTTATTATTTTATTTTATTAAGTTATTTAATAAAATCAATTATATTAAAGATTTAAGTGTTATACATTTCGTTTAAGTATATAATAACTATCAATTATATAAGAGTATTGCTATTCGGGCTATAGTGTATTGCTATTCGGGCTGTAACTTATCTATTCTGGCTAGCGTTGGCGCTAGGTTAACAAGACCTAGTTGCAGCGGGGCCACTGCTAGCTATAGTATACCATACCCGCTAAAGTCAATTTAAACTACTATAATAGTAACGATGCCTTTAACAATTAGCTACTAAGTCTACTATCAGCTATTCCAATAGCTTTTCCAATAGCTATTCTAACAGCTATTCCAACAGCTATTTCAATCAGCTATTTCAATCAGTGCGTTTTAATCAGCGGCTTTGACTAGCTATCACAGTGAACAACTGCGCTATAATTATAGTAGGTATTATGCTGTATTTTTATATGTACAGAAGGTTTTTGGCGCTAGACCCTGTTATAGCTAGAGCTTGCCGGCTTAGCGCTAACGCTAGCCCGAATAGGTAAGTTACAGCCCGAATAGCAATACTCATTATTTATTATTATAATAAATATATTATATAAAAAGTATATATAGGTTTAGATTTGGTTTAATTAATTGCTTAAAAAACCTTAACCTTGATAATACAATTAAAGCTTTAGTATTATAGTAAACATGCTATTTTTCTTATATAGCCTACTTAGGATTATTCTTATTAATAAATAGAGGTCTAATAACTTATTATAGTAATAGTATTAACCTTATTTTATAGCTACTAACGTAATCCACAAGCGAGCGGACCATATAAGCGAGCGGACCATCTTGTATAATTGCTTTTTATATTATATTTAACCCTTCTGCTAAAACAATAGGCCTTTAATAAAATTTAATAAAATTTAGTATACGTATTTATTAATATGTAATATTAAAATAAAACTTTTTTTTATATTTTATATAATTTTATTTAAAAAGTTATTATAAGTTGTTTATATAAGATATTTTATAAATGTAAATTTAAAATAAAATATTAAATAAAACTATAAAAAATTTAAAAAAAATAATATTATATTATTATATAATAATCTATTTGCATATATAATTTGATTAAATTCTATTAAAAACTGATAGTTTTTGCAAGGGGGTTAAAAATAGTGTTTTATATGTGTTTTATAGATGGTCCGCTTGCTTGTGTGGTCTGCTCGCTTGTGGATTACGTTATATCTAAAAAAAATCACTCTTATTATTGTATTTTATATTATTAAATAATTTAATAAGATTAATTTATATTCAAATCCATAAGTATAAACTCCTATAGCAAATATTATATTATAAAGTTAAATCATAAATAAATAATCTAAATGTATTTTTTTTCTATAAATTAATAAGTTTATTTTACTTTTTATTATTTATTAATAATTTTAAAATATAATATACACATTTTTTAAAGTATTTAAATTTATTAAAAATTCTTTTAATATTAATTCATTAGTTTTATTTAACGCCTTATAATATATTTCATTTACATACATTAAAACCACTTAAAAAAATTCTTTTTAAGGATTTAATAATATAAAAAACTTTACCTTATAATATTATAAAGTGTTACTATAATATATAAAATAAACTCTTAGCATAATAATAAATAATTTAAACTTTTTAATAATTCTATTCAACATATTTAATACCAATAGTTTAAAACTAATTTTAGTTTTAAGTTTATTATACTTAAAAGATAATTGTTTATTTAATATTAATAGGCTTAAAGATGTAAGCAGTTTTAGTAATTATAAGTTATTAATTTAATTTTAAAAAATTAAGATTACTTATTAAAATTATATATCTTTGTTTTATATCTATTAAAACTAGACAGCCTACTAGTATTAAATATTATTAAAGTAATTTAGTACTACTTTAACATTAGAGTCAGCGGGCGGTTGTCTTTTTCTTTAGCACTGCTTATAATATTATCAAGCCCATCATCAACATAGGTCCCGTATAATTATTGCTGTAAGAGGGCGGCAATCCTGCTTAACCTACTATTATTATAATCAATATTACTCAGGGCTCCTCTATAGTAATTTACTAAACAAGAGTCGTTAATGTATAATACGCCAGGCTTTCTTTTAACAAGAACTATAGGATAGGTCAGGTTTATTAATAAAAGATTAGGGTAAAGCTAAGTAATCAATAAAATAATATTATAATTTAAGATATTAAATAAAAAAGAATAAATAATTATATTAATGACTAGTTAAAGCTAATTTTATTCAAGAAATAATATAGACAATTATATAATACATTTTTTTTAATTATAATAAATATAAAACTTCTTTTTATAAGAATAAACTTATATTATGTGTTTAAATTTTTAAAGTATTAATTTCAAGTCTTAATCTAGGTCAAATTAATTAAATAATTAAAAAGTTATTTAAATCTAGTTAAGCTAAGGTATTATTAACCTTATATTTCATTTAATAACATATATAAGTATTATTAAAAGTGGGTTTATTTTTGCGGATCATACAAGTATATAGTTAAGTCGTTATAAAAAACTACCTTGGGATTAAAATTATTTTAAAATAAAATTAATACTTGTATTTTTACTTTTAATAATATTTATTATTTTTTCTAAAACTTAAATATTATAATTAAGATTAATATTTTATAATTATAGTTATTGGTTTTTAAAGTTAAACAATAAACTAAAAATTCTAATATATAATTACTTTAATATAATTAAATACTTTATGCCTTACGAATTTATTAGTTTATAGTTTAATAATTTATTATGATAGTCTTTAAAAAATTACATTTTTAACAGCTATAAAATACACAATTATTATTAATTAAGCTATTACTAAATGGGTTTTATGTATATATTATATTTTTATTTATTTTAAGTTTAATATTTATTCTTAATTTATTTATATAATTATTATTATTATATAATATAGTTTTAATTACTTATATTTAATTAAATAATCTTTTATTATATGATTTTTTATTTAAGACTAGTAATATTTAATTAAACTGAAATCAAGATTATAAAAGAGCCAGTGAATTTATTCAATATTATTAAATATCTTCATAATTACATATATAACTTTTTTTGTTTTATATAAAAGAATATTATTTTACTAGTATTAAAAACCTGGGTATTAAAATTAAAATTCTTAAAATAATAAAATAATATATTTATAATGAAAAATAAACTATATTTTATCTTAGCTTTTATTTTATATAGGTTTTAGTTTTTTTTAATTATTAGTAAAATGTAGTTAAAGTATTGATATATTTACTTATATATAAGATTTTAAAAAGTAATAATGTTCTTACTGACTAGTAATAAAAATTAATATACAATAATATAAGAAATAATACTCAAAAAAAGTAAACCTTTAAATAAGATTATATATTATTACGTACATTAAATACTTATGATTTAAGCATTATGAAACACTGTTGAATGAAAAGACTGTTAAAATAACTAACTTTAAATATAAGCTTAAAATAAATAAGCTATTCTATAATTCTCTAGGGCTTATAAATCTTCACAAAATATAAAAGATTTAAATAATCTTATATAACTAATTTATAATCTCCTTGAAAATAATAAGTAATTAACTAGCATTCTTATCAAGAAGGATAAAATTATAAGTTAAGATATAATATAATTAATTTATAGAAATATACATAAACCAAACAATCCCTAAGTAACTTATATTTACTAGATAATAAAAGGTCTAAACCTAAAATTATTTTTTATAAGTAGTAAAACCTTACTTTTAACTGGTATTCTATTCTTGTAAAGCTTAATAATAATAATCAACAAGTGCCTTATTAATGATTTAGGTTTTAAAAGACTTGTTATTATTAGTAAATAATAGAAGAAAAACCTTGCTTTTAAGCAGATGTCTACTATAAATATATAAAATAGCCTTAAATTAAACGTTTAAATTACTATGATTATCAGCAATAAGAACAAAACTGTGTGTAATATTTAAAATCAATACTACTTTAATACTTAAAATATATCATATAAAGTTAATAAAGTTAACTGAATATTTATCTTTTTTTTTAAAGTACTTGAAGTGAAGTCCCATAATCTTACTTCAACGATTAGAATTATAAACATTTATTATATAATTATAGTAATTTAAAGGATTTTATGTATTTGAAAGTAAATTACTTATAAGATTAAAAATTCCTAATTGATTCTGAAAAGAATATACGGCTTATTTCTTTTTTTACCAGACAGCAAGAATATAAAAGTATAACATAAAATCAAACATGACAAATTAAATTCAATTAAATTACTTAAAAATATAATTCTCTTATTTATTAATAGTTCAAACAAAAGAAAAGAAAATCTCATAAAATCCCTTATATTTATATTATTTATTTTAACTTTATTAAGCATACTATTTTTTTTCTCGTATATAAGCTATTAAGACTTATAATTTTATTTTAATTTATATTTAATTTAAGTTAATTCATTTGTCATACTCTTACAATAGTATGTTTTAATTAATTGTTGGTTAATATAATACATATTTTTTTTAAAAGTCAAACTAAGTCACTGGGTGTAAACCATTCACAGGATAGTTTATATATCATTTTATAAAAATAAAGAAAATTAAATTCACTATGATTAATAAAGGTTATACTCTTTAATAAGTGCTTGTTATAAGCATAAACCGTGCCATTGGATAGCCGGCATTCTACCAATTCATTGCCAATCCTTTACTAATCAGCTTATATTAAAAGGTTAACTAGATTAAGTAGTATAAAGCTACTATAAAAAGCTAAGATAAATAATATGATAATATCGTAATAAAAAAAAAACTATTTAAAAGAAATTAATAGTTATATAACTGCTAGGATATAATATAAATAAATAATAACTTTTTTTTTAAAAAAAGAAATTCTTTAAAAATTAATAGATTTAATTATTACTCTATTAAAAGTAATTACTCAACTATTATTAAGCCTTTCTATGATTTCTTTTATTTTTATCTTGAATACTTTACTATCCCTTTATTGTCTGCCTTATCCGGCTCTGATAACTTTTAATTTTTTGTGTATTATTTAAGTATTAATTACTAGTACATTAATTGATATTTTATATATTTGTTTTATTATTGTTTTTTTAAGGTTAATGTTTATTATTAATCTCTTAATATAATTATTATTGTTATATAATGGTGTTAAGTGTTATTTTCCTGTGACAATTACTATTAATAAAAAATAACTAAAAAACCTTAAGTTATATATTAAAAGATACTGTAATTAACTAAAAAAAAAAGTTTTGTATTAGGAAAAGAAAACTACAATAAAATAGTTTTATTTTTAATGTATTCTTAAAGAATTTAATTTTAAATGACTTTTAAATAATAAACTTTCTTTATATCATTTTCTTATTTTTAATAATATATATTTTACATATAATGATTTGTATTAATTTATTATATAATAGTATTATAATAAAGAAATCTTTTATTTATTTAACATTAAGAATAATGATTTTACTTTTAATTAGTATAGAATATAGTTAAATAAAAAAATCAATTAATATTTTTAACTTAATACTAAACACTTTTATTTATTTTATGATATATTTAATAAATTGGGTTTTTAATGCTTATTAAATATTTATAAATAATATACTTAAGTCTTTGTTTAATCTTTTTTATTGCTTATTTATTAGTATATTATATTTTATATTTTTATAAGTGAGTATAATTAATACTAATGATTTTTATTAAAAAAACTTAGTTAAGTAATGGTTTTATGTAATTTAATATGAGTATTGCTATTCGGGCTGTAGTGTATTACTATTCGGGCTATAACTTACCTATTCCGGCTAGCGTTGGCGCTAGGTCAACAAGACCCAGTTACAGCGGGGTCACTACTAGCTTTAGTACACCATAGCCGCTATAAGTCAATTTAACCCACTATAACAAAAACAATACCTCTGACAATTAGCTACTAACTTTACTATAAGCTATCCTAACAGCTATTCTAACAGCTATTTCAATCAGCTATTCCAATAGCTTTTTCAATCAGCTATTTCAATCAGTGCCTTTCAATCAGTATCTTTCAATCAGCTATTTTAATCAGCTATTTTAATTAGCTATTTCAATCAACTATTTCAATTAGCACTTTTAACTAGCTATTATAGTAAATAACTATATTATAATTATAGTAGGTATTATACTGTATTTTTATATGTACAGAAGGTTTTAGCATTAGACTCTGTTATAGCTAGACCTTGCCAGCTTAGCGCCAACGCTAGCCTGAATAAGTAAGTTACAGCCCGAATAGCAATACTCTTTAATATAGTTTTTATATTTATCTTGTATTTATAATTTACAATCTTCTTAATTTTAAAAATTTTGTCTATATAAAGTAGTTTATTATTTTTACTACTACCTTATTATAGTTTATGTATAACTCGAGACTTATAAGATTATAAATATTATAGATTTGTATTAAAGATAATAGTTATGGTTAGTAAGTATGTCTATGATTTTTTATATAATATCTTATTTAATAAGGGTTAGTATATTTTTAAGTTAATTTTTATAAAAATCATTTAATTATATTATAATATCAGCATTTATTTTAATAGATAGGATTACGATGATTTTATGACTAAAAGTAGTAAAGTTATATTTTATTATAAACATACGAGTAACTTAATAGTATTTAAGTAAAATAAAATATTAAAAAAAATTAAATAAAGTTTTTATATTTCCCTATTCTGTTATTTATTATTAAAAATAATAGTAATACTATTTAATTTATTAATTTTAATAGTTTATTAACTTATTAGTTTATAAATCAAAAGTAATATTAAAAGATTATTTATATATTAATTAGAAATTAAAATCTTGTGTTAAATAATTTATAAAAACCTTTTTTAATTATAAACAATTTTTATTATATGTTAAAGGGTTTAAAAATATTTTTTAAAAAAGCTTTAATAAGTTCTTTAACAAATAAATATAAGTGAATAAATATATACTAAGTATATTTTATAAATTAAATAATAATAATAATATATGAATTATTATAAGAATATTTATTAAAACTTAATATACGCTATAAGTTTATAATTAATTTATTAAAAACTCTTTCATAATTAATAAGAAATTAAAAATATAATAAGTAAACTATAAGAATAATAATATTAACTATTTATAGTTTAATGTATATTATATATCAAAACGTTGTATGTAATGTTTCTTTTTAAAAATATATAAACTAATTTTTTTATACAGTTAATTCTTTAATAGTTAATAATAGTATTATTATTTATTAAAGTAATAGCTTTTTTTTATTATAGTAATTATATGAATCCGATTATAATAGTATATTAACTTAGTTTCGTTGATTCTTTTTAATTAGTTTAATTATATTAGCTTTTTTTTAATTCTTCTAATAACTTAATTGTGTTACTAAGCTTAAAGAATTATATTTTAATGCTTTTTTTTTTCTTTACTATACAAGTAATATAAATACTAATAATATATTATTATTAATTCTTTTTCTTAAATTACTCTGAGAACTAATGCCTTAATAATGGCATTTCCTAATTAAGAGGGCCCGTAGTGCAGTAAATCACGGACCAAAGGGTAAATTAAAGACTCGGAGGGTATAATTAAATAAGATACCAATTAAACTGTAAGAATAAGAGTAACTATATACGAGGTATAATAGTAAGGTAGATTAAATAAGATATAAAAAATATATATAATAAAATAAAAAATAAAAAAGAATATAATAATTTACGCTAAAAAGTAATATAGGTAAAATATAAAATATAAAAACAATAAAAATAAGACTATAATAATTAATCATAGTTAAAAAAAGATCTATAAAAGCTATAGTTTTATAATAATTAAATAATTATAAGAACTAAAAGACTTGAAAAAAAGTTCTTTTAAAATAAAATTATAATATATAAGAAAAGTAGTTTAAGAAAGAAGTCTATTAGTATAATAAAAATATAAAAACATAATAAAAAAAGTTAATAGGTTTTTTTCCTAGACTATAAGTTTTTAGTTATATATAAAAACAAAAGAAACTAAGGTATTATATATTTAAAGAGCTAGTTAAAATAATAATAATAATAATAATAATAATAATAATAATACTATAAGAATTGAGTATTGCTATTCGGGCTATAGCTTATTTATTCTGGCTAGCGTTAGTACTAGATTAATAAGACCTAGTTGTAGCGGGATTACTGCTAGCTGTAGTGTACTATACCTGCTATAAGTTAATTTGAACTACTATAATAGTAATGATGCCTCTAATAATTAGGTACTAACTCTACTATAAGCTATTCTAATAGCTATTCTCATAGCTATTTTAACTAGCTATTTCAATTAACTATTTTAATTAGCTATTTTAATCAGTGCCTTTAACTATTTATCACAGTGAGCAATTACGTTATAATTATAGTTGGTATTATATTATATTTTTATATGAACAGAAGGTCTTTGGCGCTAGACCCTGTTATAGCTAGAGCTTGTTGGCTTAGTGCTAATGCTAGCCCGAATAGGTAAGTTATAGACCGAATAGTAATACTTTTATTAATAAGATAATTTAATCCTAAGGATTATAAGTATTATATTTTTGTTATTATTTTAATCAATTTTATAATATTATAATTATGCTTTAAACAAGAATTATAAAACAAGTCGAGTTTATTAGTAAAGAATTAGAATAAATATAAGTAATTAGTAAAATATTATTATAGTTTGAGGTATTAAATAAGAGTATTGCTATTCGGGCTATAGTGTATTGCTATTTGGGCTATAATTTACTTATTCTGGCTAGTGTTGGTGCTAGGTTAACAAGACCCAGTTACAGCGGGGCCACTGCTAGCTATATAGTATACTATACCCGCTATAAGTCAATTTAAACCACTATAACAGTAACAATGCTTCTGGTAATTAACTACTAACTCTACTATCAGCTATTTCAATCAGCTATTTCAATCAGTGCCTTTTAATCAGTGCCTTTAACTAGCTGTTATAGTGAACAACTGTACTATAGTTATAGTAGGTATTATAGTATATTTTTATATATATAAAAGGTCTTTGTACTAGCCTTTGTTATAGCTAAAGCTTGCTGGCTTAGCGCCAATGCTAGCCGGAATAAGTAAGTTACAGCCCGAATAGTAATATACTACAGCCCAAATAGCAATACTCTTAAATAATTAATAGTAAATAAGTATATTAATAATTAATTAAAGTTAATTCTATTTAAAAAATATAAAAGATTATATAATAAATAAATTTATTTTAATTATAATAAGTATAAGATTTATTTCTATTAAAATGAACTCATATTTTTATAAATAGTTTTTTTTAATTATTAAATATTTTTTTAGTTTATCTAGTGATTTACTAGCTTATGTAGTGATTCAGTGTTTTTCATAGTGAGCTAATTTTAGTATACTGATTGGATAAGATGCCTGAGGTTTTATGGTTGTGTCTTGATTGGTAGTTTATATCAGTACTATCAAAGTGGGGCGAGTCTGGTTAAGTGTGGTTGGGTTGTTATACATTGCTTTTTTTTTTTAGTTTTGTCTTTAAGACCTATTGGTTTGGTGTATAAATCTCTTAAGTTCTTTTTTGTATTTTTTTTTAAAAGTTTTTTTAGTAAGTTGTTTTTTTTAGTATTATAGTGTTAAATGTTATGGTTAAGAAGATATGGAAATGTTTATATACTATGTATAATTATTATAAGCGCTTAAATTGAATTAATTTTTTTGGTTTTGTTACAATACTTTGTACTTTTTATAGATTTAAGGGTATTGAATATATTATAGCCTTAGATTATGAGAATTGTTAGTTATGTAATAAGGAAAGTAAAATATGCTATAATTCTTTTTCTGAAATAGTAAGTATGTTTTTATTTTTTATGTTTTTTTAATGTATTTTTGATATATAGTTTTTTTCATAAATTATATTCTTAAGGAAAACCGTTGGTTAAAAGCGTAAAAGGCTTTTACTAAGGCAGAGCTTTTTAAACATTATGAACAATTGAATAAAAAATAAGTTATTAAGCTTATATTTATAAATGAAATAAAAGTATTTATAGGCAAAGAATAAAAAATATATAACAGAAGACTAATATTTATAATTTAATTTCATGATATAATATCTACTATAAAAGCTTATACCCGTGGATTTAAATATAAATTAATCTTATTAGATTATTTAATAATATAAAACATAGTAATAAAAGTGATTCTCTCTTTCGGATATAATAGCTATAAAATAAAATTAATATTATTTTATGAATTACTGTAATAAATCATTAAACCTCATGACTATAATACTAAAGCTTTAATTATATCATTAAGATTGAGGTTTTTTAAAGAATTAATTAAATTAAATTTCAATTTATATATATATTTTTATATAATGTGTTTATTATAATAGTAAATAATAAATTAAAAGATAAATTTTTTTAGTTTAAAATTAAATATTTTATAAATATTTAAAAGCATAAAAATAAGAAAATTTATTTATTTAAATTATGTAATATAATATACTTAACTAGAATTATAATCTTATATAAATAATTCAAGATTATAAATATAATAATAAAAAATAATTATTAATAGTTAAGTAAGTGACTAAAGTTTTTAATTAAACTAATAATGAGAATTAATTAAAATAATAAGATAGTTTATAAGAAAAAAATTAAATATTAATACTATAAGAATTAAAGTAAAGTCCAATAAAGATATTATTAAAGATTAAGGCAATAAGAAACAGGCTATTAAAATAGAATATTTAAGAGAAAGGTTTTTTTAAAACCAGGGTAAAAAGATTAAATTTTAAATAGTTCAAAATAATAATAGATATAATCTTTTTATTAATATTTTAATTATATTATTATATAACTAATATCTTATTATATAATTAAATATAATATATAAGACTTAGATCTTTGATACGATTGATTTTATTAAATGATTTAATAGAATAATAAAAGTTAAATAATATAATTAAACAAGCTAGGCAGACTCGTCCCTTAAAGGGGACAGGAGACTAATATAATAAACAATTTGAGTACAACAGGTTAGACTAGTATAATTAATTTTTTATAATAGATTATTGTTTTTTTAAAATAATCTCAAGGTTATAGTTAATTAAAATGTTAAAGGTTTTTTGGTTTTAGATTTTAGTAGAACTATTTTAGAATTATTTAAGACTCGGTTAAGTATTTAATATACTTTTATATACTTTTAATACTAAAATAATTATTTTTATTTATATAAGTATTAATATTTATTATTTTTGTAATATAATTAAAAGTTATTTCATTTTATTTTGCATTAATTAAAAGTATTTTAATAAAATCATGACTAACTTTTTTAGTATTTTTATTAATTAGTATTATTTTTAATTAAAAAAAGTTAAGTATCTATGATTTAATTTAAGAATATAATGTTTATTATAAAAGCTTATATTTATATATTTAAATATAAATTAATCTTATTAAATTATTTAATAATACAAAATATAATAATAAAAATAATCCCCTCTCAAATATAATAGCCATAAAGTAAAATTAATATTATTATAATACTAAAGCTTTGATTATATTATTAAGATTAAGGTTTTTTAAGTAATTACTTAAACTAAACTTAAAGTTATATATACTTTTTATATAATATATTTATTATGATAATAAATAATATACTAAAAGATAAAGTTTTTTGGTTTAAAATTAAATATTTTATAAGTATTTAAAAGTATAAAAATAAAAGAATTTATTTATCTGGATTATATAAAAGAATATAGCCTTATGTAAAAAACTTAAGACTATAAATATAAACCAATCATAGTAGCTAATTAAAGTAATAAAATAGCCTGCAAGAAAAAACCAAATGCTAATACTATAATAGTTAAATTGAAGGCTAAAAGAGATATCATTAAATACTAAAATAATAAGAAAGAGGTTATTAAAATGAGATATTTAATAGTTATGTTTTTTTTTAAAATTAAAATAAAAAGTTAAATTTAAGTTTTAAGAAAAAAAATATTAAAGGATATAGAAAGAAGTAAATAAAAATTAATAAAAAGTTAAATCTTAAATAATTAATAATAATATATATAATTAGTTAATTAATATTATAATATTTTATACAATTAAATAAAATTTATAGGATTTAAACTTTTAACATAATTAATAAAATAATAAAAGTTAAATAATATAATTATATAGACTTATTTTTAAACAGGAAAGTTATTATTACATTATAAAAAAACCTTTTTAAAATATTCTTTAGTATAGTATTTTTATTTATAAGAATTATAATAAAAACAAAAATTTAAAAATTATAATAAAAGTTAGTAAATTATTTATAAAATTATATATAATTTTTTTATTTTTTATAGTTATAAAACTACTAATAAAATTAATTATAATTTTTTATTTAATAATATTTAAAAAATATTTAAATAAATTAATTTTATATATATTCAAATTAAAGATTTTAAAAAATTATTTATATATAATTATATTCAATACATAAATTATAGTCAAGGTCTGATATCTTATTACAGCAGTTTATAAGATAATATTAACCTTATTTTATGGCCACCGTATCCGAGAGAGGGGATTGCCTTTATCACTGTATTCTATATTATTAGATAATCTGATAAGATTGATTTATATTTGAATCCGCGGGTATAAGCTCCTACAGTAAACCTTACATTATAAAATTAAATCATAGATATAATTATATATTAAAAATATATTTAAAAAGTATATTATATTTTATACTTTTTATATTCAATTTTGTATTAAAAACTTTTATTTTAAAAAAGTTTAATTTTCTATTATTTAAAAGTTAATTTTTATAAAATTCTAATTTATTTATTATTAATTATTATAAATGTTATTTTATAAAAAAATAAAATTAAAGTTATAAAAGCTTGAATAATTTATTTTATTTTATAAACCTTAAATATTTTATATTAAGTTTTTTTTATAAAAGTTTATTATTTATTAAAATAAAAATATAAATTATATATTAAAAAATTAAATAAAAGATTATAATTATATTAAAGTTTAAGTACATAAAAAGCTTACTTTTAGTTTCATTTATAATTATAAACAAATATATAATATATAACAATATAATTATTATTAATATTATAATAATTAAATAAGGCTTTTTTATAAAAGTAATATTATATTTATAATAAAAGGCTTAAAGAAAGATAAAAAAGTTATTAAAGCTTTTAAATAATGAGTATTGCTATTCGGGCTGTAGTGTATTGCTATTCGGGCTGTAACTTACCTATTCGGGCTAGCGTTAGCGCTAAGCCGGCAAGCTCTAGCTATAACAAGGTCTAGCGCCAAAGACCCTCTGTACATACAAAAATACAGTGTAATACCTACTATAATTATAGCGCAGTTATTTACTGTGATAGCTAGTCAAAGGCGCTGATTGAAAGGCATTGATTGAAAGGCACTGATTGAAATAGCTGATTGAAATAGCTGATTGAAATAGCTGTTGGAATAGCTGTTGGAATAGCTGTTGGAATAGCTGTTGGAATAGCTTATAGTAGAGTTAGTAGCAAATTGTCAGAGGCATTGTTCCCGTTATAGTGGTTTAAATTGACTTATAGCGGGTATGGTGTCCTATAGCTAGCAGTGGCCCCGCTGCAACTGGGCCCTGTTGACCTAGCGCCAACGCTAGCCCGAATAAGTAAGTTACAGCCCGAATAGCAATACACTACAGCCCGAATAGCAATACTTTAAATAATAATAATGTCAATAGCAAAAGAATTTGAGGTTTATTAAAAAATTCAATAAAATGTATAATAATGTTATTATTATAATGATCATTTATTATAGTAAAAATAATAATATATTTATAAAATACAAATGATATTATATAAAATTAAAACTTGTATATAATTTAATTTTATATGTTAAAATTATACTTTATATATTTTATATAAGGAAAAATCTTATAGAAGAAGTTAATTAAAATTAATTAATTATAGCCTGAATAGTAATATATTTATAGCCCAAATAATAATATTTATTACTTTTATTATTAAAAGTTTATTTTTATTAATTCTTAGTTATAATTTAATTCTAGTTTTATTAATTTTAATATAGCTTTTTTATAATAATTTATAATTTAGTTTTATAATAAAATATTTACTATAAGAGCTTGTGTCCGCGGATTCAAATATAAATTAATTTTATTAAATTATTTAATAATATAAAATAAAATAAAAGTGATTCTTTTTCTTGAATATAATAACTATAAAATAAGATTAATATTATAAAAATAATACTAAGACTTTAATTGTATTATTAAGGCTAAGATTTTTTACATAATTAATTAGGCTAAACTTGAACCTATATATACTCTGGATATAATATATCCATTATAATAGTAAATAGTAAATTAAATTAAAAGATATAAAAATAGCTAGAAAATAAATTTAATAGATAATTAAATCTTAAATAGTTAAAAGTAATCATATATATAATGTTTTAATTAATATTTTAATTATATTATTACATAATTGAATAAAATGTATAGGATTTAAATCTTTGATAAAATTGATTTTATTAAATAATCTAATAAAATAATAAAACTTAAATAATATAATCAAATGAGCCAGGTAGGCTCATTCTTTAAAGGGGGTTTTTATAGTAATATATTAAGTCTTTTTTAAGTAAATAAAAAACCTAATACTTATTTTTAATATTATTATGTTTTATTATTTAACAAAATAACATAACTTTTATTTAACTTTTTATTAATTAACTCTTAGTTTAATATTACCAGATAATAAGTTTAATAATTAATACTTTAAAATTATATATATTATATATTTAATTATAATCTTAATTTAATTAAGTATTGCTATTCGGGCTGTAATTAACTTTTTTAAGCTAGCTCCTTGCATAAGAATTTTCCCCATATAAAATATATAGGGCATTATTCTGATGTATAAGACTAATATAAATATATTATATATTTAATTAAATAAAAATATATAATAATTAAAATTAATTCGTTTAAAAAATATTTTTCAATAAAGTTAATAAAAGTATATATATTATAACCCGTTAATTAATCTATACCTTTTAAGGTTTTTTATATAATTAAAATAACTTTTTTAACTATTAAAGTTATTATTATTATCCTTAACAATAAAACTAATAATCTTATTAATATATATTTCTTTTACTTTTTTTTTATATTATTCTTTTATTCCTATCTTTTATATCTACCCAAGAATACTTTATTAAGAACTTTAAATTTCCTTAATTAACTTATAATAATATAATCTTTATCTCGGTTATTATAAAAATATATTATATACTTATATTAAAACATCAAATATTCTATTAACTTAAATAAAATAACTAAAATAATTTAAACTATAACTATAATTAAATTTATAATTATAGTCTAAGATTAATAAAAAGTTTTTTATTTTATAATAAATAAAACTATTTTTATAAATTTTTAATAATATTAACATCTTAAATTTATAATAATAGCTTTATAAGATTCTATAAATAAAAATTAATAATTTTTATATAATTAAAAATAAAAATCTTATTAAAAGCTTTTTAAATTACTATTATAAATAAATAATTTCTTTAAGTAATTAAAAATAAGCCTTAAGTTATATTTTAATATAATAAATATTAAAAAAAAATATTATTATATAAATAAATAAAATATAGTAATAAACTATTAATAATATAAAAAATTAAAAAATAAAAATTATAAAAAAAAAATAAAAAAATTTAATTATATTATAAAATTAAAAAAAAATATTAAAAAAAGAATTTATTATTTATTAAAATAATAATAATAAATATTATATGTTAAAAAATTAAATAAAAGACTATAATTATATTAAACTTTAAGTATATAAAAAATCTATTTTTAATTTAATTTTTAATAACTAAAACTATAAGTTTAAACAAATAATTAAACTAATAATTAACTTTTTAAAACTATTATTTAATAATAACTAACTTAATCTATAATTATAAATAAAAATATAATATATAAAAATACAACTCTTATTAATATTATAATAATTAAATAAAAATTTCTTTATAAAAATAATACTATACTTATAATAAAAAGCCTAAAAAAAGCAAAAAGATTATTAAAGCTTTTAAATAATAATAATATTAGCAATAAAAAGATTTCAGGTTTACTAAAAGGGTTAATAAAGTTTATAATAATACTATTATTATAATTATAATCTATTATAATAAAAATAATAATATGTTTATAAAATATAAATAATATAATATAAAATTAAAACTTATATATAATCTAATCTTATATATTAAAATAATACCCTATATATTTTATATAAAGAAAATTTTTATACAAGGAGCTAACTAAAGTTGGCTAGTTATAGCCCGAATAGTAATATATTACAGCCCGAATAGCAATACTCATTTAATTAAAAACTATATTTATGTTATTATTAATTAATATTATTATTTAATATTATTATAAATTAATTTTATGAAGTTATTTAAGACTATGAAAGATATGAACAAACGTAATTATTTCCTTTCAATACATTATTTATACAATAAAATTAATACTAAATCATAATACTATAGTTTTAATTATATTATTAAAACTAATGTTCTTTAAGTAACTAACTAAGCCAAACTTCAAGTTATGTATACTTTTTATATAATACTTACTATGATAGTAATAAATAAACTGAAGTAAAATATAAAGTTTTTTTTTTTAATTTAAAGCTAAATATTCCGCGAGTATTTAAGACCACCGAGATAAAGTAATTCATTTATCTGGCAGTCTTATATAAACAACTTGAGACTATAAATATAACATAACTAGCCACGACTACTCTATTGATAGTCAAGTAAGTGATTAAAGCCTTTAATTATTTAATCGATAATTACAACTAGTAAAAATAGTATGGCTTTCATAGAGTAAACAAATTTGAATTTTATTAAAATTAAGACTAAGGTTAAGTAATAAAAAATAAAAAACTATAATAATTAAACTAAAGTTGATTAACTAAAATATTCATTTAATATTATAAAAGAAGTAAAAAAAAGTATAAAAAACTGCACTATAATTAAAAGAATATAAAAAAATATCAAATAAGAGAATTAAACAAGCCAGGTATACTAGTTCCTTAAAAGGGAAAAAGAATTATTAAAAAGAAATATAACTAAATCTCAAGTTATATACGTATATAGTAGTATATTGTATTATATTATTGTTTAAGTATTAATTAAAACTAAAAATATAAGATTTTTTTATTATTGTTAGTATGCTAATAAGGCTTTTATTATTGTTTTAAAATATATTTATATTTTATCTTTTACTATTACTTTTATAATTATTATATATAAATAATTAACTTTTATATAAATAATTTTATAATAATTTTTATTATATTTATTATATTAAATATTTTATTTATTCATAACCCTTTTCAGAGACGAGTCTGTCTGCCTTGTTTAATTGTATTATTTGACTTTTATTATCTTATTAAATTATTTAACAAGATTAATTGTATTAAAGATATAAGTCTTATATATTCTATTTAATTATATAACAAGGCATTAATGATATAAGAATATAATTAAATTATTAGTTAAAAGATTATATTTATTATTACTTTTAATTATCTAAGATTTAGCTTTTTATTAACTTTTATTTTTTTTATATCCTTTAATATCTTTTTTTCCAGGGCCTAAGCTTGGTTTTCTTGTCTTGGTTTTAAAAGAACTTGGCTTTTAGATATTTTGTCTTGATAACCTGTTTCTTATTACCTTGGCTTTTGGTGATATCCTTTTTGGCCTTTAATTTGACTGTTATAGTATTAGTATTGGGTTTTTTCTTGTACGCTATTTTATTACTTTAATTAGCTGTTATTGTTGGTTAGATAGTCAGGGGCTTCGGTTATCTACTTCGCTATTGATAGCTTGCTAAAGTTTGTTTTTCATTCTTGTATTTGTGGTCCTAAGTTATTTGTATGAGGCTGTCAATCAAGTTGTTATTATAGATGATTCTAGTCGAGTTTTAAATAGATAAATTCTTTTATCTTTGTGCTCTCAAGTACTTATAGAATATTTAATTTTAAACTAGAAAACTTTATTTTTTAGTTTAATTGATTATTTATTATTATAATAAATATATTATATAAAAATATATCATATAAAATATATATATAAGGTTAGGTTTAGTTTATTTGTTATTTAAAAAAATATTAGTTTTAATAATATAATTAAAATTTGAGTATTATAATTTAATACTTTAGTTATAAGGTTTAATGGCTTATTATAGTAGTTTATAACATTAATCTTATTTTATACTTATTGTATTTAAGAGAAATAATTACTTTTATTATTATATTTTATATTATTAAATAATAAAATAAAATAAATTTAAGTTTAAATTTATAAATATAAGCTTTTATAGTCATTATTATATTATTAAGTTAAGGCATGAATTAATTAATTTATAATATTAACATTTTTATTTATAATCTAATATAAATAATCAACTCACGGACCGAAAAGTGAATTGAGGACCCTACGGGCACGATCACAAAGGATACCTAGCAAGTGAAGTCATATAGTAGAAGCGCTTGAGCATCAACCACAACAAGAAGGCGAATTAAATACACTATAAAAAGTAAAAAAGTAAAGGTGAAATAAATAGAGGAAAAGACAAGAATAAAATAAAATTAATATAATAAGTCTTATTAAAAAATACTAGTATTTGTGATTTGATTTTATGGATATAATATTTAATGGAAGAGCTTATATTTATAGATTTAAATATAAATTAATCCTATTCAATGATTTAAGAATATAAAATTCAATAATAAATTTTTCTTTCAAATATAATAACTGTAAAATAAAAGTAATAATAGTACTATAATAAGTTATTAAATCTTATAGTTAAAGCTTTAACTATATTATTAAAGGTAAGGTTTTTTAAATAATCTATTGAATTAAATTGAAACTTATATACACTTTTTATATAATATATACTATAATAATAATGAATAATAAATTAAAAGATAAAGCTTTCTGGTTTAAAGTTAACTATTTTATACATATTTAAAAATATAAAAATAAAAAATATATTTATTTAAATAGTATAAGATAATATACTCGACTAGAATTATTATTTTATATACATAATTTAAGACTCTAAATATAATAATAAACAATAACCTTTGGCAAGGTATTGATAGTCAAGTAAGTGACTCAAGTCCCTTAAATTAATGATAGTAGTTAATTTAAGTTATATATAATAAAATAGCCTGTAAGAAAGAATTAAATACTAATATTATCATAATTAGATTAAAGACTAAAAAAGATATTATCAAAGACTAAAATAATAATAAAAGATTATTAAGATTAGATATTTAATAACTAGGCTTCTTTAAACCTAAAATAAAAAAACCAAGGTTAAGCTTTTCAAAGAAATACTAAAAAAATAAAAAAAACTAGAAAGTAAAAATTAATAAAAAACTAGTTCTTAGATAATTAAATATAATAATATATATATAGTTTTTTAATTAATACGTTGATTATATTATTATATAATTAATAACTTATTAGATAATTGAATAAAATATATAAGATTTAAGTCCCTAATACAATTAATCTTATTAAAGAACCTAATAAAATAATAAAAATCAAATAATATAATTAAATAACCCTGGCAGACTCGTCCCTTACAGGGGAAAAATACTAGTATTATTATTATAAATAATATATAAAGTATAAAAATAATAATAATAAGACTATTATAATTAATTATAGTTAAAAAAGACTAATAAACCTTATTTTCTTATAAGAATTAAAGAATTATAAAAACTAAAAAACTAAAAAAAGATTCCTTTTAAAATGAGATTATAAGATATAAAGAAATAAATCTAGGAAAATAGTTTACTAGTATCATAAAAGTATAATAACACAATAAAAAAAGTAATAGATTTTTTTCTTAGACCGTGTGTCACAGGAGGGTAACACACAATACTATTATATAATGAAAATGCCTATATTGAAGGATTAATCATAATCATTGACCTTAGTAAAACAAATATAAATATATATAAATATATATATAAATATCTATTACTATATTAATTAATAGTAATTATGTATTTTATAACCCTTAAAAAAACATAGTTTTTCAAAGACAATAATAAAATAAAAAACAAAAGCTATTAAACTAAAAACTATTACAATATTAATAAACTATTAAATTAATTAAATATAAACTAAGAATATTATAAGTAAATTATTAACAATATTATAATTAAAACTAGGATTAATTATAATATTATTTAATTATATGAAATCATAAAACTAATAAAATATATTAAATTAATTATATATTATAATTTTAATATATCATTTAACTTTAGAAGATAATATTAATACTATTTGAGTAAATAGAGGTTATATCAGCTTAACTAAAAGTAGGTATTAAAGATACAATAATACTTGTTTTTATAACGGATAAATTAAAAAAAAAACCCTTTGGGGGACGAGTCCGCCTGGCTCGTTTGATTATATTATTTGACTTTTATTATCTTATCAGGTCATCTAATAAGATTAATCGTATCAAGGATCTAAGTCCTATACGTTCCGTTTAATTATATAACAAAACATTAATTATATAATAATATAATTAAGATATTAATAAAAAGATTATATATATTATTACTTTTAACTATCTAAGATCTAGCTTTTCATTAACTTTCATTTCCTAGCTTTTTCTATATCTTTTAGTATTTTTTTTTCCCAGGGCCTAAGCTTAGTCTTCTTGCCCTGGTTCTAAAAGAACCTGGCTCTTAAACATCCTGTCTTAATAGCCCGTTTCTTATCGCCTTAGTCTTTAATGATATCTTCGTTAACCTTTAATTTAACTGTTATGGTATTAGTATTTGGTTCTTTTTTACAGACTATTCGATTACTTTAATTAATTACTAGTATTAATTAAATAATCAAGGGCTTCGGTCACTTATTTAATTATTAATAACTTGCTAAAAGAATAGTTATTGTTTATTTATATTTATGGTTTTAAGTTATTTATATAAGACTACGATTCTGGTCGAGTTTTAAATAAATAAATTTCTTTATTTTTATGCTTTTAAATACTCGCGGAATATTTAACTTTAAACTAGAAAAGTTTATCTTTTAATTTAGTTTATTATTTATTATTATAGCAAATATATTATATAAAGAGTATATATAGGTTTAGGTTTAGTCTAGTTGATTACTCGGAAAACCTTGACCTCGACGATGCAATTAAAGCTTTAGCATTATAATTCAATGCGCAGGTCATGGTCGAGGTCTAATGACTTATTACGGCAGTTCATGAGATAGTATTAATCTTATTTTATAGCCACTGTATCCAAGAAGAGGGATCGCCCTTATTATTATATTCTATATTATTAAATGATTTGATAAGATTAATTCGTATTCAAATCCGCAGGCATAAGCTCCTACGGTAAACGTCACATTACAAAATTAAATGATAAATAAATTAAAAAAAAAGTTTAATTTAATATTAAAAGACTTTTATATTTGTTTATTGTTAGTTTATATTATAATTAAAAATAATGGTTAAAAAATAAAATAAGTTCTTAAAAAGATAATTGAATTAAATGTATAAATCTTTGTAAATATAATTAATTAATGTATATTATTGGCACGAAAACGCAGTGACAGAGAAGGTAACAGGTTTTTCTCCCGGACCGCGGGTTTCCTAGTTCTAGATAATAGAAGAGTGACTGAGGCACTATGTATTTAAAAAGCTAGTTAAAGTAATAGAAATAATAATAATGTACATTATTAAATAAAATTGAATATTTTAATTGTTTTAATAATAATGATAATAATAATAATATTGAAATATAAAACCTAGATTAAAAAAATAATTCATGAAATAAATAAATATATATATTATTTATTAATATTAAACAATTAGGTTTTATTTAAATATTAGTTTGTTTTCAGAATAGTATTAAGAATAAAACCTTAGGGTAGGTTTTATATTTTTTTTAAATATAGAATATTATATATCTAACAAAAATATTATAATAATAAATAATAATAAATTATTATAGTAAGTTATCATACTTATAATAATATTTAGTACATTTAAAGAATTAATTGTTAATATTTTAAATATAATCATAATAAAATAACATAAAAGTTTAAATTAATAAAAATTAAATGTTTCTGTAAGGCTAAAATAATTAATATGATAAAATGGTATTAATATAATTGTATAAGATATATACAAAAAACAATAATAAATATAAATAATAAAAAAATGAAAATAAAAAGAAACAAATATATTTACGTATAATAATAGTAAAAAGAGTAATAAAAGTAATGATTATTACACTTGTTAAATATAAAAATAAAATATTCATCTTAAAGAGTTGTAGTTTTTTACGTAAAGTATATAATTAGTCTATAAGAATAATTAAACAATTAAAAATTGATAAAATAATTATAATAAAACTAAATGATACTATAAATAATATTATAATCACTCAACTAGGAAAAATTGAATCAACAAGAAATATTTCTTATATAACAATATTATTATTTATTAATAATAAAAGTAATATTATTATTATAAAAAATAAAAATTATAATTCTTAAAAAGATTATAATTGAATAACGGATAATAAGATAATTGTAAATAAAAAAATAAAACTACAATAAAGTTTAAGCTAGAATTAATAGGGTTTTTTTTCGACTAAACGTAAACAGCAAGAATAAAATAGTTTATAAAAATAATTAATATCTTTTGTGTAAGATTATAATATTTATTAATACCCTATATAGTTATATGTTAATGAAATATAAATATAAATTATAAATAAATACAATATTATTATGAAAGAGTAAAATTATATTATAATATAAAAGTTAATTATAATCATAATAAATTAATAAATATAGAAATAATAAACTTATCAAAGTAAAAATGAAATATAAATATATAAAGTTTTTATATTAAATATTGTAAGAGAAAAATTAATTAAGTTTTTATAATAAAAGATTATAATATATTATAAAATAATCCCTTTTGGGGGACAAGTCTGCCTGGCTCGTTTAATTATATTACTTGACTTTTATTATTTTATTTATTATATTAAAGATTTAAGTTCTATATATTCTATTTAATCATATAATAAAATATTATAGTATTAGTTAAATAATTGTATATTTTATTACTTTAATTAACTGCTATTATTAGTTTCAAGGGCTTTAGTCATTTACTTAGCTATTAATAGTTATTATTTATTATTATATTTATAATCTCAAGTTATTTATGTAAGACTATAATTTTAATCAGGTTTTAAATAAATAAATTCTTTTATTTTTATACTTTTAAATACTTATAAATATTTAATATTAAACTAAAAAACTTTATCTCTTAGTTTATTATTTACTATTATAATAAATATATTATATAAAAAGTATATATAAGTTTAAGTTTAGCCCAGTTAATTGCTTAAAAAACCTTAGCTTTAATCATATAATTAAAGCTTTAGTATTATAATAACCTATTATAGCAATAGTATTAATCTTATTTTATAGCCATTGTATCCGAGAAAGGAGATCGCTCTTATCACTATATTCCATATTATCAAATAATTTAATAAGATTAATTCGTATTTAAATCCACAAATACAAGCTCCTACAGCAAACATTATATCACAAAATTAAATCATGAAGTATAAAATAATAATACATTTATTTTAAATAATAATAACAATATAAGAAAAGAAACAAAAAGTAATTTAAAATATATAATAGTAAAGGAAATTAATATATAAGTTAGTAATATATAGTTTAAAATAAACATAAAAGTTTAATACTAATTTATAGTAATAAATATAGTATTAAATATACTACAGTATTTAATATATAAATTATATCATTTTTTTAATAGTAATAATTAACTTTGAATGTATTTAAAGACTTTAAAAGTATATTAAAGTAAAGCTTTATAGCTTAATAGGTTCAAGTAAAAAACAGCATTTGTGTCATTTATTATAAGATTAATTTAATTTAATCATGTTAATAATAATAAAAATATTTTATTAAACTAGTATTAAATGTGAATATAATAATTATAATATAGTTAATATGTAAAAAAATAAGAGTAAATGGTTTATATATATATATATATATATAGTATTTAATATATATTTAAGGAAAAATAATAATTATAAGTAAGAAGAAATAAAGATTTATATATATTATAGTATATATCATAAAAAATCTAGGCTTTTTAATATTATTATAGTAGTTTAATAAGATTCTTATTGTTAAAAGAAATTTATTTAAATACTATATTTTTATTATAATTATAAATTATTTTAAGGTCTTATCTATATGAGTTATTAATAAAACCAAGTATATAATAATAACCACTTTAGGAGATAAATCTGCCTGGCTTGTTTAATTGTATTATTTAACTTTTATTAGCTTTTAATTTAACTATCATAGCATTAATATTTAGTTCTTTCTTATAGGCTATTTTATTACTTTAATTTATTATTGTTATTACTTTAATCAAGGGCTTTAATTATTGACTTGTCTATTAATAAATTAATTATTATTTATTATCATATTTATAGTCTTAAGTTATTTATATAAGACTATAATTCTAGTTAAGTATAAATAAATATTTTTATTTTTATACTTTTAAATACTTATAAAATATTTAACTTTAAATTAAAAAACTTTATTTTTTAACTTATTATTTATTATTATAGTAAATATATTATATTAAAAGTATATATAAATTTAAATTTTATTTAATTAGTTATATAAAAAAGCTTAACTTTAATAATATAATTGAAAGTTTAATAATATAAAATTTAATAATTTATTTTAATTTTATTTTATAGCTATTATATTTGAGAAAAGAGATTATTTTTATTGTTATATTTTATATTATTAAACAATTTAATAAAACTAATTTGTATTTAAGTCTTTAAGCATAAGCTTCTATAGTAAATATTATATTATAAAATTAAATTATAACTAATATTAATTAATCATTCTTTAAATAAGTTAATTATAGGGTTGAAATTATAAGTATTTTTAATTATTTTTTAAAAAAAATAAACTAGTAAATAAAAACAATAAAATATAATATTCATTAGAATTTATAAAAACTTATACTAAGATAAAATATAAGTAATTATAGATTTTATTAAAATGAGGTATAAAAAATAGTTTAATATAAAATATAAATGAAGCAAGTTTACTATTAATAAGATTTATTTACATTTATATTATGAGTATTTTTATGATAGTAGTTATTAAAATTTAATAAGTAAAAAGTTAAATTATAAAAGCAAGATATTTAAAAGCTAGCAATAAAAAAAACCTTGTAGTTTAGTAACAGGCTAATAACTAGTAATAAATAATAGGTTTTTTTATTCTATAATCAAAAAGTACTTAAGAAAATATTATTTTTTATTTGTTCTTTTAGTCTATGGTTTAAAATAAGAAATATTTTATTTTTTATATAAAAAAGATATATATTATAATATTATATTATATTATCTTACTACAAGAGTATGATTCATATTATATAAATTAATACATTTTTTACTTAAAATATTAAATAATAATAATAATTAATAAACTAAAAAAAATAATTAGCTTCTAAAAATAATAATAATAGTTATGTTAGAAAAAAGTTAAAAACATTTATATTTGAAATAATAAATATCAGTAATTATATTTAAGATTGAAGAAATATTCATATAAAATAATACATATACTGAAATTAAATATATAATCTAATACTTAATAAATAATAAAAGTTGATAAAAGTTATTACAAAAAGAGTTTTATTATTCACATATCAACAGTTAATTTACTTATAGGCTATAAGTGATATAAAGAGTAATAAAAGGATTAAAGGATTAGAATAAATTAATTAGTTCAACTTTAATAATATATACTATAAGTTTTATATATAAAAAATTAATTAACAGTTACAGTGAAAGATAAAAATCATAAACTTAAATTAATATTTATAATAGAACTTTTAATATCTTTATTAATATAAATTTAAATCATAAAATAGATTTAATTATATACAAGTGAGTGCATAACAAAGGAAAAGAAAAAAAAGGAACAGAACAAAGAAGAATACAGTAAGTAGTACTAGAGAATACTAGTATAACTAACAAAGGCAATATACAGAGCGCAAGAAGAGCAAGAATAAGGTTATAGTAACTGATTACAGTTATAAAAGACCTATTAACCCTGTAGCCTAATGTGAACCAAATAACTAGGAAGGCTAGAAGATTTAAAAGAAATTTCCCCTGGAATAAAACTATAAGATATAGGAAAGCTAGTCTAAGAAAATAGTTTACCGGTACGAGAAAGGCACGAAAACACAGTGATAGAAAAGGTAATAGGTTTTTTTCCCGGACCGCGGGTTTTTTTGTTATATATAATAAAAAAGGGACTAAAGTATTATATATTTAAAAAGCTAGTTAAAGTAATAGAAATAATAATAATAATATATATAAGTAAAATAAAACTAAAACTATTATTAATTTTAAAACTAAAATTTAAAAATTAAAAGTAATAAAATTAATAGCTCAATTAAATAAAAACAAGACTATAAATAATTATACTAATAAAAACTAATTCTTATATATTTAAAAATAAATATCTTTAATTAATAGTAACTTTACTTAAGAATATATAATCAAAAAATAATAAAAAAATATAACTTATTAAAAAAAATATTAATAATTTTAATATATTATACTTAAAAAATAAAGAATTAAAAATAATAAAATAAATATCAATAAATATATTAAAAACTAATAAATCTTATAAGAAATTATTATTAAAATATTAAATAATAAATAAATATTATGTCTAAAAACTAGAATATTAATTAATACTAGAGAAATTAAATTAAATATTAAACTATTAATTAATAGGTGTTTTTAATAGTGGTAAAATAAGTATTTACTTAATTAAATAATACAAATATATTATGTATTATATATTATAATAAATAGCTTTAATAAACTATAAAATTATTAAGGTTAGAAATGATAATGATAATAATATAAACAGAGTTTAAAAAATATAAAAAAAAATATTATTATGTAATAAGCGGGAGGGGCGGGAGCGGGGGAGTTGGAGCAAGCGGCGCGGCCACGGGGCGAAGAAGCCACGGCAGTGGCGGTGGCAGCGGCGGCGGCGATAGCGACGGTATTATCACCTTGGTTCCTTACACAACGACCATACTGAGCACAGGCAGCATTAGCGAAAAAAAGTATTATACTTAATAAAGGGCTAAAAAAGTATTAAAAAATAAACTTATACTAAAAAAGAAAAACAAAAAGACTTACAATAAAATCTTAAAAAATAATAAAATCATAAGTATAATAATAAATATTAAAAAAAGACTTTAGTAAAAATAAGTTAAAGGTAAAATACAAGTATAGCTAAAAAAGAATTATTTTATAACATTATTTTTAATATAAATATAAATAATATATTAAACTATATCCACGAGGCGTTGAAAAGTACAGCACCATGGAAGGCACCGGGAGAGGATAGTATACTAACGGGCCTGCTAAAAGCCTGCGGACCGTAACTAATAGAAGCAATCCTCGCGCTAGCGAACGCTACTATCGAATACAAGACGTACTTAACCCGGTTCTAGCACGCTAAAATTATTGTCCTAAAGAAACCTAGAAAAACCTAAGAATAGCTTAAATATACAAAGGCATAGTAACTTATTTTACTATTAAACATAATAAAGAAAATTATAAATAAAACTATAATAACTCTATTTATAAATGTAATAGAAAAGTAATATATCTTATCTAAAAAATAAATAAAAAATAAAAAAAAAGATTTACTAAGATTATAATATATTTTCTTTAAGAAATAGTATATATAACGTAGAAAAGGTATGGAATTATATTATTATAACTAAATCTAACTAAAGTATTTAATAAAATAAACTATAAAAGATTATTTTATATAATAATAATACTTAAAATTTTAATTCTATTAATTAAATAAGTTAAAGGTTATATAATTATAAGAATAATATAATTATACTTTAATAATAAATAATTAAAAGTTTATAAGTTAATAATAAAAATCTTTTAAGAATTTTTTTTATTAATATTTTTTTATTATATATTATATTATTATATAAACTTTTTAAAAAAAATTAATAGTAATTAATTTTATAAATAATATAAATATTCTAGTATTTAATATAAATATAAAAGTAATTTAAAACTAGTTAGAAAATATATAAATAACCTATTAAAAATAGGCACAAAGAATAAGAGTATTTTTTAAACTTATTAAAAATAAACTAATATATTTTATTAAGACTAGAAACTTAAATATAATATTATTAATAGTAAAAATAAGATTTTTAAGAATCTAAATTTATAAAAAACTAACATAAAAGGCTTACATTAAGGAATTATTAATTAAATTAAAACAGTAAAAAATAATTTTTATTAAATTTATAATATTAATATAGAGATATAGGCTTATAAAAGTAAGAGAGATTTATATAAAAATTATATAAAATATAATAATATATAAAACAGGATTTGATTATAATTTTATATTATTAAAAAAAAATTAAAAAGATTAGTTAAAAAATTAGTTAATTAATAAATAATATATTTAAGAATAGTTACTAGGATATATAAAACTATATTAATAAAAAACTTAAAAGTTAAAATAATAATTTTGTTATTAAATTTTTATTTAAATTATAAAATAATAAGATTCTTTTAAAGGCTAGAAAATACTAAAATAATAATATAAATATAAAAAAAATATATAAAAGTAATAAAAACTTTAAAAATATATAAAAGACTATAAAAATTATTAAATAAAAAAAGAAAAAAAAGAATAAGAGAATAGTATTTAAAAAAAAAGATTTTAAAAAAATATTAAAAAAAAAAGTAATTATTATAGTAAGAAAGATTTAAAAATAAGATATTTATAAGTTAAAAAAGTAATAAATAAGAAGTAACAAATATTTAAAAGCTAAAAACCTTAAGAAATAAAAGCTTTAAAGCTTATAAAGATTTAGTTAAGTATAAAAGCTAAATATTAGTATAATTATATATAGGAAAAATAGAATTAAATAATTTTCTTTTTATAAAATAAATCTTAGGATATATATTATTATTATAAGTATAATAATATAAAAAGAATATATTATTATTTATTTATTAATTATTTATTAATAATTAAAAAAAAGAAAAAGTTTTTTTTTAAGTTTTATATAAAATATAAAGTCTATTTAAAATTAAATAAAAAAAAGATTAAAAAAAATTATAATTAAATAATTTTTTAGTTTAAAAAAATATTATATTTTAAACTTATAAAAGAATTAAAAATATAATAAATAAAAAAAAAGAATATAAATTAAGAAAAGAATAATATTAATATAAGATCAGAATAAATAATAATAATCTTTTTATTTTTTAATTCTTTTAATTAATTAATATTATTACTTATTTTTCTTATTTTCTTTAATTTTTTTATTAATACTTTTCTTTAGCTTAAAGTTTTTATTATTATTAATATCATAAAAATAAAAAAAAAAATTTTTAATATAATAAAGACTATAATAAATAATATAGATCTTATTAATAAGCTTATAAAAAAGACCTAGGATAAAGTTATAAAAAAAAGGGGTAAGAGAGCTAGAGTAAGTAATATGGCTATAGGATAAAGAAGTTATAGTAGTGGTAGCGGTAGTGGTAGCAGTGATAGTAATAGTATTATTACTTTAGTTCTTTATATAATAATTATATTAAGTATAAGTAATATTAGTAAAAAAGATATTATAATTAACAAGGGGTTAAAAGGGTATTAAAAAAATAAATTTATATTAAAAAAAAAAAAGATTTATAATAGAATCTTAAATAATATTAAAAAAAGCAATAATAAGATTATAAGTATAATAATAAGTATTAAAAAAAACCTAAATAAGAATAGATTAAAAGTAAAATAAAAATATTATTAAAAAGGATTTATTTTATTATATTATTTTTTAATACAAGTATAAATAATATATTTAATTTTAGTACTTATTTAATTTATATTAGTAGTAAAGATAATATAAGAGTAATTTATTTATTAAGAATATTTAAGATAAAGATAGCCAAGGACTTTTATATAAGTTATATAAAAGGTATAAAAGATAGGATAAGTATAAGCCTAGGATAAGAGTTATTAAAGGCATAAAAATAAAGTAAAAAAGGCCTAGATTTATAATTTTATTAAGTCTATAAGAACTAAAGGAGGTAATAATAGTAATAAAAGAATTAAAAGCAAATATTTTTTAAAAATAAAAGGTTAGAAAAATAAATTATTTATAAAAATAAACTAAGAATAAAATATATTAATAGTATAAATTTTTTTTTTTAATTTTAAACTTTTTAAAGAAAAAAAGAATTATTATTAAAGTATATTTATATATAAATAGTATAGGAAAAAAGTATTTATAGGAGATTATAATAATAAGGCTATTAATAATAATAATAAGAAAAAAAAAAAACTTTAATAAAGGTATTTATTAATTAAAAGGATTTATAGTGTAGTAAATTATAAATTAAAAAATAAATTAAAAACCTTAGAGGTAAAAGTATAAAAAATATTAATTATATTCTAGTAATAAAAATACTTATACATTAATTATAATAGAAAAATAAATTAAATATAATATAAAAAATAAAGAAAAAAAATAAAATAAATATATAATAAAAAAAAATATAATAAATAATACTAAAAAATATTAATATAATACTAAAAAATATTAATATAATTAATAAAAATAATATATAAAATATAAAAAAAGCAAGGATAAGACTATAATAATTAATTATAATTATAAAAAACTTATTAATTTTATAGCTTAATATGAATTAAATAACTAAAAAGGCTAGAAGGCTTAAAAGAAATTTTACCTAGAATAAGATTATAAAATATAAGAAAGCTAGTCTAAGAAAATAGTTTACTAGTACAAGAAAAGTATAAAAATATAATAATAGAAAAAGTAATAGGTTTTTTTCCTAGACTATAGGTTTCTTTGTTATATATAATAAAAGAGGAACTAAAGTATTATATATTTAAAAAGCTAGTTAAAGTAATAGAAATAATAATAATATATTAAACTTTAATATTATTTAACTTATATTAATAGTAAAAATGATATAAAAATAATTTATTTATTAAATATATTAAAATAAAAATAACTAAAGACTTTTATATAAGCTATATTAAAAATATATATAAAATAAAATATATAAAAATTTAAAAAAATGTTTTTTATATAATTAAATTATTTTTATTATGTATAATTTAATTATTTTTATTATTTATATTTTAATTATTTGTATTATTTATAATTTTATTATTTTTATTATTTATGATTTAATTTTATAATAATAAATAATATACTAAACTAAATAATAATACTATAATAGTTATATTAAAGGCTAAAAGAGATATTATTAAGGACTCGGGCAATAAAAAAAACCTATTAAAATAAGATATTTAATAAATAAACTTTTTTAAAACTAAAATAAAAAAACCAAAATTAAACCTTAAGAAAAAAAATATTAAAGAATATAAAAAAAATTAATAAAAAACTAAATTTTAAATAATTAATAATAGTAATATATATAATTATTTAATTAATACTATAATACCTTATTCTACAATTAAATAGAATATATAAGATCTAGATCCTTGATATAATTAATAAGATAATAAAAGTCAAATAACATAATTAAACAAGCCAGGTAGACTTGTCCTCCAAAAGGGATTTTTATTATAATATTTATTTTTTATTCTTTAAAATTAAAGCTATTATTATTATTATTTTCTTTTTTTAATTATTTAATTAAATTTTAATTTTGCATTATGTTTATATTAAACTTATACAATTTTATTATAGTAATTTATATTAGTTAATACTTAATACATTTTATTTAGTTATTGCTTAAATTCATTGATTTAACTAAAGTTACTTGGGACTAGCAAAGGTTTTGGCTTTTCTGTGACACCTTTGTTCTTGTGGCGTTTTATTCGCTACTATAAGATTATAATATTATTTGTTTTAGCCTCTTATAACAGCTTTATATTACTTAATTTAGTTAATCTTTTAATATAAGTGGATTAACAAAAGATTAGTAAAACGCCAAATATTTCTTAACACAAGTTACGGAGTAGACTTATTATAATTATTACGTTTTATTTAAGCTAATTAAATAAAAATAATTACATATTAACTACAACAAACAAAATTAAACATGATATAAAAAACAAGAAAAAAAATCAATATATAATAAAAAACCTACAAACATCATAATTAAAATAGTTTAGACTATAATTATAACTAGATTTATAATTATAATTTAAGATTAATAAAAGAAATTTATTTTATAATAAATAAAACTACTTTTATAAATTTTTAATAATAACTCTATAAGGTCTTATAAATAAAGATTAATAATGTTTATATAATTAAAAATAAAAATCTTATTAAAGACTTTTTAAGCTATTATTATGAATAAATAGTTTTTTTAAATAATTAAAAATAAGCTTTAAGTTATATTTTAATATAATATATATAAAAAAATATTATTATATAAAATAATATGTTAATAAATATAATTGTAATTATATTATATTTTATATTATAATTTTAGTAAAATAATATTACAAACTAAAAAAAAGATTATAAAATAATAAATTTAAGTAAATAATATATTAAATTAATTTCTTTTAATATAATAGTATTATAGTTTTATTTTTTATTAAATAGCTTATTAAATATAATTTTTTTAAATTAATATTTATATAATTATTATATAAAAATAAAAAAAGATTTAATATTTATAATAAAATAACATTTTATATTTTTATAAGCCATTTTTATAAGATTATTTATGTATTAATTAAAGTTATAGTATTATTTAATATAAGAATAAAAAAATTATTTTTTATATAAGAAATACTTTTTTATAATACAATTAATACTATAATTTTAACATTAATTAAAAAATACTTTTAAAATATTCTAGACTTTAAAAAATTTATTGTTATTATTAATATATAAAATAATATATTAAGCTTTTTTAAGGCTTTTTTTATTATATTTAAATAACTTAAAGTCTTAAGGAATAAGAAAAAATTATATAAAAATAAAGTTAATAAAAAAGGATTATTAGTTAATTTATTAATAGTTTTATTAATAATATAAATAAAGGACGAACTAAACATAATACAAAGGACAGAGAAAGAAAAAAATATATATAAAAGAAAAAAGAAAAAAAAAAAGAAAAAAAAATATAATAAATAATACTAGAGAATACTAGTATAACTAATAAAAGTAATATATAAAGCATAAGAAAAGCAAGAATAAGACTATAATAACTGACTATAGTTATAAGAGACTTATTAACTCTGTAGTTTAATATGAATTAAATAACCAAGAAAGTTAAAAGGCTTAAAAGAAATTTTTTCTAGAATAAGACTATAAGATATAAAAAAGCTAATCTAAAAAGGCAGTTTATTAGTGTAAGAAAGATATGAAAACGTAATAATAGAAAAAGTAATAGGTTTTTCTTCTAGACCGTGGGTTTTTTTATTATATATAATAAAAAAAAGATTAAAATATTATATGTTTAAAAAACTAGTTAAAGTAATAAAAAAGATTATAATAAAGTTTTTTTTTTTTTATATTTATAAAATTAAAAATAAAATTACTTAGAGATTTTTAATTAGTAATACTAGTAATTTAAAAAATATATATTTTAAATCAATTAGTTTTATATATTATTTAAATTATAGATTTTAAAAAAATATTTTTACATAATTATATATTAAAAATATATTAAAAAATAAACTTTATTTTATAATTCTTATATTTAATACAAAAGATTTTTATTTTAAAAATATTAAATTTATTATTATATAAAAGTTAATTTATATAAAAAAGTTTATTTTATTTTTTATTAGTTATTATAAATATTTTTTTAATAAAAGAATAAAATTAAAGTGATAAAAACTTATATGATTTTTTTTATCTTATAAGTATTAAAAATTTTATATGAAAAAGTTTTTTTTATAAAAGTTTATTATTTATTAAAATAATAATAATAAATATTATATATTAAAGGATTAAATACAAAATTATAATTATATTATTTTAAATATATAAAAAGTTTACTTTTAATTTAATTTTTAATAATTAAAATTATAAGTTTAAATAAATAAATGATTTTATTAATAGTTATTTTTTAAGGTTATTATTTAATAAGTAGTATAATAAAAATAAAAATCTTTTTATAAAAATAATATTATACTTATAATAAAACATTTAAAAAAAATGTTATTAAAGTTCTTAAAAAATAATAATACTAATAATAAAAAGATTTTAAGTGTATTAAAAAGATTAATAAAACTTCTAATAATACTATTATAATTATAATCTATTATAGTAAAAATAATAATACAATTATAAAATATAAATAATATAATATAAAATTAAAATTTATATATAATTTAATTTTATATATTAGAATAATACTTTATATATTTTACATAAGGAAAATTTTTATATGAGGAGTTAACTAAAGTTGGCTAGGTATAGCCCGAATAGTAATACTCTAATATAATTAATATAAATAATATAAACAATATAAAAAATATTAAAAAAATATATTAATTAATTATGATAAAAATAAACTTTTATATTTTATAATTTTATATAGCTTGGATAATTCTAAAGCTTCAAAAACTTAAAAACTCTTTTTCCCTTAAAATAAAATTATTAAACATATAAAAGTCAATTTAAAAATAAATTATTAACATAATAAAAACATAAAAACATAATAAAAATATAATAATATTATATAACCCTTTTAAAAACAAGTCTACGTAGCTTATTTAATTGTGTTATTTAACTTTTATTATCTTATTAAGTCATTTAATAGGATTAATTATATTAAAAATCTAGGTTTTATACATTCTATTTAAATATATAACAAGGTATTAATTATATAATAATATAATCAAGGTATTAGTAAAAAGATTATATATATTATTACTTTTAACTATTTAAGATTTAAATTTTCTATTAATTTTTATTTTTTTAAGTAACTTTTTAATATTTTTTAATGTTTTTTTTAAAGCTTAAATTTAAATCTTTTATTTTAGTTTTAAAAGAACCTAGCTTTTAAATATTTAATTTAATAATTTATTTTTTATTATTTTAATTTTTAGTAATATTTTTATTAATCTTTAATTTAATTATTATAGTATTAATATTTAATTCTTTTTTTATAAACTATTTTATTTATTATTTTAATTAACTATTATTATTAATTTTAAGAGCTTTAGTTATTTATTTAATTATATATAATTATTATTTATTATTATATTTATAATCTTAAATTATTTATATAAGACTATAAGTAATTTTAATCAAGTTCTAGATAAATAAACTCTTTTATCTTTATATTTTTAACTACTTATAAAATATTTAACTTTAAACTAAAAAACTTTATCTTTTAATTTATTATTTATTATAATAAATATATTATATAAAAATTATATATAGGTTTAAGTTTAGTTTAATTAATTATTTAAAAAACCTTAAGTTTAATAATATAATTAAAGCTTTAATATTATAATAAGTATTTTTTTTATATAACTTATTTAAAATTATTCTTATTAATAAGAGGTTTAATAATTTATTATAATAGTATTAATCTTATATTATGATTCTTAAATTTAAGAAAAGAGATCGCTTTTATTATTGTATTTCATATTATTAAATAATTTAATAAAATTGATTTATATTCGAACCTATAAGCACAAGCTCCTACAATAAATGTCATATCCTAAAATTAAATCATGAATAATATTATATAAACCAGCCTTAAAGCGGCTATAATTAAGCATTATAATAGTTTTATTCAGAGAATTATAAAACCAAATATAATAGCTATCTAGCTTTATTTTATCCCTGTATTAAACCCGTCCCAGGTCCAGAGTATTCCCGTTCCAGGATTACTAAGGCATTGCCCTAGCGCTTTTTATATAACTAGGTATATGCTTATAGTATAAGCTTATTATAAGTAATAAGTTTTTTTTTAAATATATTTTTTTAAAAATATGAGTTTTTTAATTATATTTAAAAAAGATTATATATTTAAAAAGTTAATTCAACTTATAAGAATAATAATTCATGATTTAATTTTATAATATAACATTTAATATAAAAGCTTATGCTTATGAATTTAAATATAAATTAATCATATTAAATTATTTAATAATATAAAATATAATAATAAAAATAATTCCTTTTCTTAAATATAATAACCATAAAATAAGATTAATATTATTATCATAATAAACTATTAAATCTTATAATATTAAAATTTTAATTATATTATTAAAGCTAATGTTTTTTAAGTAACTAAGTTAACTAAATCTAAATTTATATATATATATTTATATAATATATTTATTATAATAATAAATAATAAATTAAATTAAAAGATAAAAATTTTTAATTTAAAGTTTAATATTTTATAAATATCTAAAAATATGAAAATAAAAAAGCATTATTTATTTAAATTATATATAATAATATACTTAATTAAAATTATACTCTTATACAAATAGCTTAAGACTATAAATATAATAATAAAAAATAATTATTAATAGTTAAGTAAATAACTAAAGCCTTTTAAACTAATAATAATAGTTAATTAAAATAATAAAACAATCTATAAGAAAGAACTAAATATTAATACTACAATAAAATTAAAGATTAAAAATATTAAAGATTAATTTACTATTATTATTATTTCTATTACTTTAACTAGTTCTTTAAATATATAATACCTTAATCCCTCTTTTATTATATATAACTAAAAAACCTATAGTCTAGGAAAAAAACTTATTATTTTTTCTATTATTATGTTTATATACTTTTCTTATACCGATAAACTATTTTCTTAAACTAGCTTTTTTATATCTTGTAGTCTTATTTTAAAAGAAATTTCTTTTAAATCTTTTATAACTATAGTTAATTATTATAATTTTATTCTTACTTTTTTTATACTTTATATATTATTTTTATTGATTATATTAATATTTTCTAGTATTATTTATTATTTTTTTTATTATATATTTATTTTACTTTTCTTTTTCTATCTTTTATATTATATTTAATTTATTCTTTTATTCTTTTAATTAATAAATATTTTTATTAAAACTCTTTTTTTCTTTTTCTTTTTCTTTTTCTTTTTATTATTATTATTAATAGTTTTATTATTATAGTCTTTTATAACTATTTTTTTCTTGTATTATTTATATATAAATATACTTTAATAATAGTTTTTTTTTAAAAAAAATTTAAAAACTTTTTTTTATATTATTAATATTTTCTATTTTTAACTTATTTTTATAAATAATTTATTCTTTTAACTTTTTATTTTTAAATAATATTTACTTTTAGTTTTTTAATTTTTTATTTTATTTTTATAAACTTAATAAAATTATAAGTCTAGACTTTTTTTTTTATCTTATTTTTAATTTTTTTAATAACTCTTATTTTAAATTTATATTTATTTTATTTCTTATACTTCTTATATAAGTTAGATAAAAATCTCTAGTTATCTTTATTTTAATACTTTTAATAAATAAATTATTTAAATATTATTTTTACCATTAATATAAGTCAAGTAAATACTAGAATTAAATATATTACTTATACTTATATTAAAAATAATATAATAAAATGAATCCTTTTTAATAATACTTTTATTCTACTCTTAACCTACCTTTACCTAGGTTCTTTCTAATATTTATTGTCACGTTTATAATTTTATCATTGCCTCTTTTACTATTACCCAGGGTTTTATTATATGTCTTTTTATTTCCCTCCTCCGGTATGAGTTCGCCCTTTTAATGCCCTTTTAGCCTCCCGTTAACTATGATATATTAAAGATTAAAGTAATAAAAATAAACTACTGAAATAAAATATTTAAAAGTTAAATTCTTTCAGAATTAAAGTAAAAAAGTTAAATTTAAGTTTTAAAAAAATATTAAAAGATATAAAAAAAAGCTAGAAAATAAAAGTTAATAAAAAGTTAAATCTTAAATAATTAAAAATAGTAATATATATAATTTTTTAACTAATACTTTAATTATATTACTTTATAATTAATATTTTATTATATAATAAAATCAAATATATAAAACCTAGATTTTTTAATATAATTAATTTTATTAAATAATTTAATAAAATAATAAAAACTAAATAACATAATTAAATAAGCCAGGCAGACTTATCCCTTAAAAAGGTTATAAATAATAATTAAATAATAATTAAATAAAATTTATTTTATAAAAATAATATTATATTTATATTTAATTCTTAAAAAAATTAAAAATTATTAAAGCTTTTATAATGATGATGATGATGAGGAAAGGAAGAAGAGAGAAGAAAGAGAAAAAGGGAAGCCTTAATAAAGGCATCTATTGATTGAAAGGACCTGCAGTGCAGTGAATCATAGACCAAAAAGTGAATTAAGGACCCTGAGGGTAAGATCATAAAGAATACCAATTAAACTCCGGTAATAGGAGTTCCTACGCACCGATTACAATAAGAGGATAAACTAAATATAATATAAAGGATAAAAAAAGAAAAATAGAATAAATATATAATAAAAAAAAATAAAAAAAATAAAAAAGAATATAATAAATAATACTAAAGAATACTAATATAATTAATAAAAGTAATATATAAAGCGTAAAAGGAATAAAAATAAGACTACAGTAATTAATTATAGTTATAAAAGATTTACTAATCTTATAGCCTAATGTAAACTAAATAATCAAAGGCTAAAAGGCTTAAAATTTTTTTTTCCTAGAACAAGACTATAAGATATAAAAAAGCTAGTCTAAGAAAACAGTTTACTAGTATAAGAAAAACACAAAAAACACAGTAATAAAAAAAGTAATAGATTTTTCTTCTGGACCGTAGGTTTCTTTATTATATATAATAAAAGAAAGACTAAGGTATTATATATTAAAAAGCTAGTTAAAGTAATAAAAATAATAATAATAATAATAAAAATAATAATAAGAATAATAATAATAATAATAAGAATAATAAGAATAAGAATAATAATAATAATAATAATAATAATAATAATAATAATAATAAGAATAATAATAATAATAATAATAATAATAATAATAATAATAATAATAATAATAATAATAATAATAATAACAATAATAATAATAATAATAATAATATAATATTAAAACTTATATATAATTTAAACTTATATTTTAAAATAATATTCTTTATACTTTATGTAAGGAAAAAAATTATACAAAAAGTTAACTCAAGCCAACTAGTCATAGCCTGAATTGCAATACTTTAGTTTATATTCCCGTCAACTATAATTATTTTTCTATAGCCTAGTCATATACTACTTCCCAGTCTTATCCAATGTAGGATTTTCCCCTATGTCATGAGCATAACCCATGCCAACGGATAGCCGACGTTCTGCCGATCCCTCGCCGACTCTTTATTAATTAACTTATATTAAAAGGTTAGCTAGATTAACTAATATAAAGCTCCTATAAGAAGCTATTATAATATTCCAGCCCGTATAGCAAAGTAGTCAACTGCCTGGCAAACCCTTGATTGGTCCTTAAGGTCATAGGTTTAAATCTTACTATAAGTAAATTTTTCTAGGATTAGTTTTGCTAGAAAAAGATTAAATAATTTACCTTGCCCTAAAATAAAGTAATAATATTAGACTATATTTGTTATATTACAAGGATAGTTTTTTTAAGTAATAATAAAAGTATTAAATATAAAATATAAAATTATAATACCTAGTCTTATAATATAAACCTAGGTTATATTAATTATAAAAATATAATATTTTTTACAATTAATTTTTAAAATATATAAGTTAATAAGTAAATTATATTAATATTATATTATAATTATTAAATAATATATTAAAAGGAATTTAAAATAAAAAAGAATTAAATAAAAAAAAAGAATTTAAAGATTTTAATAAATATTAGCTTTCATATATAAGTTTTTAATCTAGTTTTTATAAGATATAGTTTTTTTATATAATTAAGTAATATTAAATTATTATTTTATATATAATAAAAGTATTAAAGTGTTTATATATTTTAAGGATATATTAGTTTAAAGTAATAGAAATAATAATAATTATAATATTCTAACAAAAAGAAATTAATTAAAAGAAAGTTAATAATTATATAATTATTAAAATACAATATAAATAAATAATAATCTTTTAATTTTTTTTAAAGATTAATAAATTTAGTTATTGCTCTTTTAAAAGCAGTTAATTAGCCATTACTAACCCTTTTTATGATTTTTCTCACTCTTATTTTTGGTGTTTTACTATCCCCTTATCGTCTGCCTTATCCGGCTCTGACACCTTAGCTCCTGGGTACTTATGAAGACCTACGGGCTGCATAACCATAACGCCAAACAATCAGAGCGTCCAGCTTTATTTTTCTTACTGCGTGACAGCATTAAACAGTGTCATAATTACTACTTGACCACACCCTATATATTATACACAAACTATCCTCTCTACTGTTTTAATTGTCATAAAATAGGAAACCTTTTTGTTTCGGCGGTATTAGGGCTATTAGAAGAGGCATCCTGATCTGCTTATAGTATTAAGAAATAATCGTAGCAAAGTGGGAACGTCAGGGTTAGCTGAATGAGAAGAACACGGCTTTGCTTACCATCTCAATACAATGGTATGCGTCGACCAGGATTTTATGATGACATTTGATTAGGATCATCTTTGGTTGAGTTGATAGACACAGACGTCACGGATAACTATCTTCAACCTGTACCTTTTCAAATTTCTGTTCTAATGTGTGGTGTCAGTGGTCCACTAGTTTGTCTCTTCCCCAAAGCAACTCTCTTACAGTTCAGCTTGGTGACCCGAGGGTCACCACAGCCGCTATCGAGCTGCATCAAAGCCTCTATTATCCTCACAACGCAAATCACTCCTATATATGGATATTGATGCCATCATATGCTCGGTATTAACCCGCGGGATAGCGAGGGCAAGCTCCTGCTGGCATCTTAGTTTGCCACGGGGCCGAGCCAACTAGGGAAAAGAACTTGGTATGGCACAAAAGGTGCTTTATGGATTTGATTGGGGGTATTTTTTTTTGAACAATCCCCTGAAAGTTCCGGTATTGCTAATGTTCACCTCACTGCCAGGATTAATCTGCGTGCCTATTACTCTTCTCGGCGGGGACTATGTACTAACAATTCCAAATTATAGATAATTCACACAGTCATTTTATGTCAACTCATCGTTTAAACTTTCAATGAGTGTGAAAAGTAACTCTATGAATACTGAGCATGTTTGTAAATTTCTCAACGAGGAAGCTCACTGAAATGTGTATTCGAAGCGTTAAGGGGAGTCTGTCAGCTCTGCGATGATTGTAGGCTTCAGAATACTGGGCTTCAGGCAACTTACATCCATATTTGTCCGTTCTTATCGGTGGAATACAATTAAGGTAAAGATACTGATGGGATCTGGCCCTTCTGTATTGGATTATGGCTCTCCGCTACCTTGCCTGGTGCAACTGACTACTTCATGGCTTCGGAATCAGTTGTCTTGAAATAGTTTCGCTTCAGTAACATTATCGATATTTTGCCGGGGCAGGCCGCCATTTACCAGAAAGGGGGTGCTCATGAATTCCGCTGAGTTGTTGAGAAGAAACCCTATACGCCAGACTTATTTACGCATGTTTACTTAGCGTACCCGGATTCCTGCATTGATAATATTTCCCTATACTGCAGTCGGAAAATCATGGGGCAGAAATTGGCGAAGAGGATAAGGGAAAGATATGTACTCAGAGAAAAAGGTTGAATATATTGATACCGGCAGGTCACATTTGTACACACTAACAAACTTTCCAATCATTCTAGTCTCTGAGATACAGAATTCTCCAATAAAGAGATCATATACGCATGATGTAAGGCAATCTCTTGCCTATAGACGACTAATATCGCAGTAGCTAACAAGCTAGGGAAGCCGTATATGGCTGCGTTTGTCAATAACCAATATGTCCAGTGTATATTCATTCTTCCCAATCAAGCTCTGAAGCAGAAGAGTACCCGCTCTCACCTATCGAGTCAGAGCTCCGACGGAAGAATTTGGTAATCATAGATGACGGCCTCGCCAATGGTAATGAGTAAAGCCCTTTATTGAGTGAGAATTCAGGCTGACCAAAGTATCAGCCATATCGGAAGAAATCCTGTTGACTTCTCGTAGTTTCACTTGCAGGGGGCATCGCTTGATGGGGCAACTCTTGGGTTTAAGTGGCTAAGGAAGTAGGGGCGCCTGGTATTGTGTTCTTTTCGTGCTTTTTGGAATGCCCAGATTCGTACATCATGCTTTCGAGTATTGTGTTCTTATTAGGAATATCACTAACTACGTGTGAGGTATGGCATACACCTTGTGGATCCTGTTGGTAAGCACCTGCCCCTGAGGCAACAATGAAAGCTGCTCCATGTTGTTATACTTATCGGTGCTAAAGATTTTATTGCGTGTAGTAAGACACGTCAACGGGTTGCTGAGCATGTCAGTGTTGGCAATGTTGTCTACTATGCTCTCGGCGGTTTGAAGATCATATTGAGGCGGCCGAGAAAGATATGACTCAGGTTGAAGACTTTGAGGTGGGTCTTTTTGGCGGCGAGTATGTTGCATAAGTTCTAAAGAGGTATTTTGACCACCTGTGTGAGTTTTAAAAATGTAAGCGGAAGCATGAAGTTGGTAAAGTGAATGTAAATGTGGGTGATGAAGGAAGCGCAGTCACTAGTTCGGGATCTGCAAGTGCTTCAGAAAGCCCATGGCATCAGTTTGGTAGTCTCTATAACACTACAACTGATCTCACAGCTCATGATAAATACTAACAGGCGTCTATCTCCGTCAGATTGATATTGCCATTTCTACCACTCTAGACATTGAAAACATGCTGCAATTCTAGGCCGAATCAACGATTAATATGCAGCCATTATATTGTCAGAAATAACGGAGAAATGTCACACATCTTACTAGGGAGATGTCTGATTAATGATGGCTAGACCACATGGTAAGGGTCTTCGGACAAGGGGATAGAGACAACACTGCCCGCCCTCCATATGAAGTTTAATGTAAAAGCTTACAATAAGATGTATCAATCTCATAATAATAGCTCTCGAGGCTCTCACTCTAACAGCATATATTATGTCTTTACCTATGAAAGTCGAATTGTTTCAAGTCCTCCATATGATATTATTAACCAAGACCTAGACATAGCCAATTCCGTTGGCAACAAGCTTACTCTTTCCCCCATTTGCCTCCCACTCCAGCCTTTCCCTCACCATCTCCCGTTTACACCAAAAGACTGTTATTGCTCCCCAAAGACCACACCATAAGAATGGCACTGCCCAGCAGACGCCATATGCGCCAGTAGATGGTACAGCTGGCAGAACTGCAACAACGGTGAGCGCCCCTGCTAAGAGTAGGGCAGGTATGGACCAGAAGAGAGACTGAATGTAAAGCATCCTCTGAAAACGAGGGCTTGCTTTATATCGAGCAGCAAGGGCTTCCCTAAACGGCCGACCCGCACCTGCATTTACGGCAACTACATCCTCAATGAAGTAATAAACTCCAGGAAGAACCTGTGTGAGCACATGTCAGCTAATACGCACTTGTAGGTAAGAATCTATTCGACAGCATGTTATTCATACCTTGTCACCTTTCGCTGTCGAGCTTATTCGGAATGGGGCAGGCCACCCCATGGCATGAAAAAGTGTAATAAAGGCCAAGACTCCACCGAGGCAGTACAGAATCGCCGGCGCAGGCATGGAGAGAACCCTCAGCCAGACTTCATGTGGAGCACTACCAACGGTGAAAAGAGCTGTAACAGCTGTGATGGTGATGACGGAAGCCCAATTTAGCATGTCGAAACACCACCGACTGTCGGTTCCCAACGGCCGATAGAACCTCTCCTTCTTGATCAGTCGCAGCGACCGTATCGCAAACTCGAGATATGTTGGTCCACCCCATATGGTAGCGACTACCGCAAAGATTATCCAACCTTGGACGTTGCCGGCGTACTTGAGTCCGTAGTATAGGGCGATTGGTATAGCTGAGCCATCAACGAATACAATGAAAGCGAAAAAAAATAGTCTCCAACGCTTCCAGCCGTGGTGCCAGGTAAATGGCAGTTGAGGGAGCAGTTGGGGGTTATTGTCATAAAACTCTTGTAGTGTTCGTGCCCGTCGTTTCCACTCCGCGATTGTGGCAGCTCGCGAATCATAGTAGACGTCTGCCTCCTGGCGTTGTGCGTATGAGAGGCTTCTTCTGGAAGTGTCGAGGCGAGTTGGGTCCATACTCTTCCGTTGATGGTTTTCACTTTGCTGGAAACGCGAGGAACTCGAGTTGCTCATAAGAATATGGTCTACAGATCGTGATCGACTCCATTGGGATTCCGACAGTGCCCCGTCAGCTGCATTCTTGACAGCTGCAGGGGTGGCGTTGACGACGAGGCCCGAGTTTGAAGGCGTCGACGAGTTGTCCTGCCCAGCAGTTTCAGACATAATGCAAATATCCACCAGTGACCCGTCAAACAAAATTTCTTCGGAACGTGTGATGGGGTCGAGGTCTAGTCGAAGTCGGACGACTTGTTGATGAATGACCTCGGCAGGCCATAGCTTTGACAATGGAGCAGCGCTGAGGAGAGTCTTGACGTTTTGAATGGCATCCTTTTTGAGCTATACAACGTCATAATCGCCGGCTGAGCCGGGGTGGCGGTTTCTTAAATTACTGTCCAACCAGCTGTCTTATCGATACTCAGGCTTTCACGTCAGAGCACTTAGAGTGACCTCCGCTTACATAGGCCAAGGCTATCGTGCTACAAATGCCAAGCAGTAACTTGTTTTCGGGTGTTCGCAGTGGGGCATACAGTGCCCGCAAGGTATTATTTAACTGGACTGTGACATTTCCATATTGCCATATTAAACAAGTGTGCATGCCTTCCAGAGTAGTACCTCAACCCACCTTAGCCTCCTCAATGCCTTGGCAGATACCGCGTGGAGCAGGTACTTAAGACACACCATCATAGTACACATTGACATCCAGGAAGCTCTTCTTTGAACCCCCATGGTTAACATTATTCAATGGAATAATCTTTCATGCAAATACTATCAGACTTAAGAGGTCTCTAGTAAGAGGCACGTAAACTAGACTACGAATAAATACTTTCAACATTTCATCGTGCGTGCATCATATTACATAGGTAGGTAGATATATATGTATGTAGAAGGTTCAAGCCCAGACAAGGGCATAACCATCCGAGCCAGAGGGCATAACCGCCAAGGTGATAGCCAAGTCTGCTTACGAGTTGCAGACAGCATACAGAGTAAAATACATTCGTAATCGCTTTCAGGAGTCGTCTCATCCCCATCCTTTGCTTGCTCGTTTCCTCCTCAGCCTGACAAGTTAACATCCGTGATGGAGTTCAACAGTCTGGCATCCTTTGTTAGCCTTGTACCCTTAAATATGCGAGACGTTATGTATGACGATGCTTACTGTAGGTTGCGATCCCTCATTTCGCGGTCGAGGGCATCGATTTGTCGTGTTGTCGTTCTTACTCTACTAAGCTATAATACTATGGTCAGTAAACGCCTATAATCTTGATGAAGTGAAACACAAAAATGATGGGAACAGCTGCTAAGCAAGGGGCTCTCGCACCAAAGCCAATGCCGCTGAAGAATGATCGTCATCTTCCTCACCTTCCGCGGCGTCGTCTCCGTTCTCGTCGGCGTTCGCGAATCTGCTGCTTGCTAGCCCCCTGGGCTTAACCGTAGCCGCTTTGGCCTAAAATTTCGTCAACCTTGACCTACTCGAACCGGCGGGAATGGCAGATAATACCTTTTCTTCAGCAAGCTCAGCATTTCTAACCTTGAGCTGGGCTAACAATTCTTCCTCTCTCCTCTGCAATTCCTCGGCTTTCTTGTTCAAATCGGCTTCCCGTGTTTGCCCATTTTCGACTTTCTTCGTCAAATCGTTAACCTGAATTTCCAGGTCCTTCGTCTTGCTGTTGGCCTCCTCAATCAAAGAAGTCATGCTCTCATTAAGATCATTATAGTCTGCTTCAGCCGTTCTCTGCTTGACTTCTGCATCGGCTTTGAATGCTTCCAGGCTCTTCCTGACGAACTCGAGATCTTGGTTAACAAGCACGAACTTGTCTTCCATGGTCTTCAAATTGCCCTTGGTAGCATTGAGCTCTTCTTCCTTTACCTGCAGGTTGATCTTGGATGAAGATAGAGATTCCTCCAGAACCTTCTGTGTGGTAGCCAACTCAGATTTAAGAGCATCCATCGCCAGTTCGTCAGATTTTGTAGTCTTAGCGGCGTCAAGTTCCGCCAGCGCCGTTACGCGCTCCATCTTCTCCTGCGCAAGCTGTCGGCTTAAATCTTGCACTTCAGTCTGTGCATTATCGAGGAATTCCTGAGCTTGTTTAAGAGCGACCTGAAGGTCCGCATTTGCAGCTGCCTGTTGTGCCAGCTTCTCCTCAAAACTGGTCGTATTATTCCTATATTCAGCCATGACGTCCTCAATGGCTTTAGTATGAGTCGCTGCCAGTTCCTCTAAATCCTTCTTGGCGCTTGCACCCTCAGCTTTCAGTGATTCCATAGCCTCTGTGTGCATTGTAATGAGCTTCTCAACCTCGGACACGTGATTTTCAAGGAGCTCATGCTTAGTGGCAATGAGTTCCTCAGCGTTGTTGGATTGTGCATTCTCCAGCTCAATTCTAGTTTCGTCAAGTTGCGCCTGGAGCTTGGCCAGTTCTGTTGCCAGCAATTGGTCGCCAGCATCCTTGATAGCAGCAAGCTCAGATCCATGGCTGGCCAAAAGACTCTCTTTCTCATCTGCATGCTTCTTTTGGAGGCTTTGGAGAGCCTCCTCGTGTGAGATATTGAGATCCTCCAGGCGCTTAGCAAGCGCAGCCTCGCCATCATGGGACGCCGATCGCAAGACCTCTTCATGACTGGTTTTGAGTGAGTCGAGCTCCTTGGTATGGGCCTCGGCTGCTGCGGATGCCGCATTCTTTACTGATTCGAGCTCTTCAGCATGACTGGTTCGCAAAGCATTCAAGTCCTGTTCGTATTCCAAAACCTTTGACTCAAGCTGGCCAATAGCAGCCAGATGCTCTTCCTTGATGGCCGTGACCTCCTTGACATGGCTCTCAGCGGTTTCAGCAGCGGAAGCCCTAAGCTCATCATGTTGCTTCTCTAGCTCTTCAAATTTGCGCTTAAAGAATGCATCGCCGCGAAGACTTTCGATTTCGTTCTCATAATCCTGAGAGATCTGTTTCATACGCTCATCATGCATCTCCTTCAGCTTTGAAATATCACCCTCTTTGTCAGCCAGCTTGATCTGCAATTCATTAACCTCATTCTGGATTGTCGCCACATTCTCACGCGACGAGGCTAGTTCAGCCTCTCTCGCGCTGAGGCTATCTTGCAACTTGCTGGCCAATCCTTGTTCATCTTCTGTCTGAGCCCTGGTTTTTTCAGCAACCTCTTCGGAAGCCGCCAACTTCGCTCTCAACTCCGTTAGCTCAGCCTCCAAGCTAGTGATGGCGTTGGTATGTGCTTCCCGCTCCGATTCAACAGAGCTTTTGTTAGATGTTTCAAGGGCTGCATTCGTCGCAGTTAATTCCTCGATTCTACGCTCCAGATCCGCGACGGCAGACTCATGACTAGAATTGAGCTCTGCAAGTGCCTTCTCAGATTCTTTCTTGTCAGCAACTGAGGCTTGCAGCTCCTCGACTTGCGCAGCATGATCACGCAGAATCTTCTGCAAGTTTTCTTCACTTGCGCGAAGTTTCTGTTCGTTTTCGATCTTCAACGTCTCAAGGGAGCCCTTTAGTGACTCAAGAGCCGCCTCTCCTTCATCTCTGACGCGCAACGCTTCGACAAGATCGTTCTCCGCTGCTTGTAGCTTCTCAGCAACTTGGGATATTTTGGTCTCCAACGACTCCACGATGGATTGATGCTCGAGTTTTAAGTTGGAAATTGCGTCTTGGTGTTCTTGACTTGTCTTTTCCCCATCTTGAGATTCTTCAATTGCCGCACGATCTGCTTGTTCACGAAGCTCGACAATTGTCTGTTCAAAGGTGGTGATCTGAGAGCGGAGTGATTCTATCTCGCCATCTTTCTCGGCCAATTTGGAAGTCAACTCCTCAACTTCCTTAGCAGTGTCGACTGGCACCTCAGATCGGAGTGAGGTTCGAGTAGATGGGCGAGGAGTTGAAGGTGAGAGGCCAACCGTAGACAGTCTCTTTCGGGTATCAGTAGTAGAGCTAGATGTCGTACTTCCTGGGCGGGTAGCTGCGGCTCTGGTTCCCGCTGCACTTGTGGTTGTGGCCCCTGACCTTGCGACAATACCACTCGTCCTTGGACTTGCTGCAGTGCTGGTGGTTGTCACCGGCTTGCGCACTGTGGAAGAAGTCGTAACGGCCCCCGGTTTTTTGTCCGCAATACCACCAGGGCTCGATTTGATCGAGCTCACCCTCCGTGCGGTTGCAGAAGTCGTTGTCGATTTAGTAGCTGATTTTTTTTCGTCTTCGCTCGCACTCACACTGGGCTGGCTTTGATGACTAGATGTCGAGGCAGACGTAGCAGGTCGGCGGACAGTTGAAGCTGGTGGACGCGTTGGCGGCTTGCTCATCCCTCCTGGAGCTCGAGCACTAAGAGCAGTCGTAGACTTGGATGCAGTGCCAGGAAGTCCTACTACGGAACGGCGTGCTGCAGCAGTCCCTGTCGCCCCAGGCGAGCGCCTAGCTACTGTCGGCGTGCTGGACCCGGCAGCGTCCTTGGTAGGCTTCTCAACTGGCTCCGGTGTAGCTGCAGTGACCGCACTGGGTACGATGACGGGCGATTCGCTTTCAGACATGGTTACGATACGTCGTGGGCCGTTCTGCGAGGTACAATCAGTTGCAAAACTCAGAAGGAAGGCACAGAATTTTCGCGTACACTCGAGAGCTTGTGTATGATTTGAAAGACCCAATGCGCAGGCACCTTCGTTATCTTGTCACCTTTGCTTGTTGGCACGCCAGTCTAGTGGTTTGCTTAGGATACAGGAAGCAGAGACAAAATTGGAAGGGAGTTTTGTGAGCTATTGAACAGGGGTACCCACAAAGGCGGGTGATTCTCCTGACAATTATCTTAGCACATAGGGGGTTGACGTCCAAACGAGTATACTCCTAGGAAATGTTGAGGTTAAGGGGCACGAACGGCACGAACCAAGGCTGAATGGCACCTGCACCAAGCACTGTGGAGGAGGTTACTTGAACGGTAATCAATGTTGCACCCATTGAAATCAGCACGACGCGCCACGTACCCGGTGTCGTTGTTAGGTACTATCGAGGTAGCATCCTTTTTAATTACTGGGTACAATCTCCAATTAAGAGGTGTGGGTAAAAGGGGGGGGGGGGGGGGGGGGGGTCAATCCAAGACACAATACCGTGGTACCTTTCCTAACTCCTGAAGCAATGGAAGTGAAGGTAGCAACTTTTTTTTTTTTAACACTGTCCGATCAAGCCGTTGACGCACTGGGTTTGAAGGGCTCCTTGGAGAGAAATTAAATCAAGAGAAAAAGAGAGGCAAAGAGGCAGTGCGCTATGAATATCCTACTAAACAATAACATAAAATGCTAGCACACCTTACCCCAACCCCGTGCCTTCAGACACCGTGGTTGCTACCTTGGGTATCACGGTATTCATGAATTTGAATCACCCCACCTCTTTGTCTCTCTGTAACAACACTGACCAGGAGGGGCATCGACACGTAATTTGCTGTTCATGTGACAAAGTTAAATTTCATCGAGTAGGCTATAATTTCCTCCCATCAGTATGAGATGCATTTCTCTGATATACTCCATCAACAGACCTACTTGGCACAATTGGGTATCAAGACATCCTAACTACAAGTGGCGTACCCAGCTAGATGTCGGGTAGCAGAATGTTTGCGCAGAATAGCTAGCTGCCTGCTTACTAACACATCATCATTGTTTCATCTTGTGCCAATGAATCTTGGGCGAAGCTGATCATCATCATTGCGCATCAGTAACCTAGGTTCATCTCATCACGGATCCTTATTTACTAAATAAATAAATAAATCAAAACATGGCCGCTGTCCAGACCACCATCACAAATATACCGACTCTTGCGGTTATTGATTTTCCATCATCACATTCATTTTCGATACCAACCAAGCGCATTCATGAGAGCCAACATGTTTCTCGTTTCCTAACCAGCCTGGCTTATCGTGACATTGGCATCTTTATACTGCAGCTTAACTATGCCCTATGCCCACGAATATACCCCGGCTCTCCTCGCCCATCTCTTTACACCCTTTCTACTAAGCCGCCCTCAACACCATCAATTCTGGCTATTCGGGCTCTCCTATCACAGATACAAAAATTGATAGATGAAGCGCCACCAGACCCCGGTCCACGAAGATTCGGGAACGTAAGCTTCCGCAAATGGCATGCGTTGCTAGGTGAAAGGCTTGATGGCTTCTTACAAAATAATATGTTGGGAGAAACGCTTGGCATAGGTGATGCTGCCAAAGATGAAGTTACCAGTTATTTTCTTGGAGCCTTCGGAAGTTCTCAAAGACTTGACTACGGAACTGGACATGAACTTAGTTTTATAGCTTTTCTCGGCTGCCTCTGGAAATTGGGATTCTTCAAAGATGGGCCAGAGGGTGGTGTTATTGAGAGAGAAATTGTACTATCAGTCATTGACATGTGAGTCATTTTAGCCATTGGCTTCTTCTTATGGATTCCTGACAGATTTAGGTATCTTGGGCTGGTGAGAAAACTCATCGTCACTTACACGTTAGAGCCTGCCGGTTCTCACGGTGTTTGGGGTCTTGACGACCATTCCTTTATGCCTTATATCTTCGGGTCTGCACAGCTCACACGCCCTATTGCATCAGGCGAAGCAATGCCTACAGAGGGTTCCGTCAGAGGGGCACCGAAACCAAGTGACGTTACCAATGCCGATGTAGTTGAAGATCAAAGGCAGATCAACATGTACTTCTCGGCCATTGGCTTCATTTACGATGTCAAGAAAGGTCCTTTCTGGGAGCATAGCCCGATGCTATTTGATATTTCAGGGATTCGTGATGGGTGGGGCAAGATTAACAAGGGCATGATCAAGATGTTTCAGGCAGAGGTCTTGTCCAAGTTCCCTGTAGTTCAACATTTCCCCTTTGGGTCTCTTTTCTCGTGGGACGAGGACCCACAAGCGTCTACATTCGCAAAAGATGCAAATATGACAAGAATGGCCCCATCCACTACTGTTTCGAAACCTGGGGTTGGCACTCAAGCGCCATGGACACAGGTAGCAGGAAGTCAAAGACCAACTGGTGCGGATGCATCATATCCAAGAGGCCCCTTGCCAAAATCGAGTGCTCCATCTACTGCAAGATGAGGATACACTTTTTTCAATATCAGCTAGATATAGAGCTCATCAATGGAGACACCATAAGACAATTGACAGTCGGAGACTTTTATCAATATGAGTGATGCCCCATATTTCCATGTGATCCAAAATCTGATCCGTGCTACTGATGATTACTGGGACAGCCTGTTGCTTTACAGTTGGGTTCACGCTGAAGATGAGAAGAAAAGGGGGCAAGAAGGGTATAAATTGCTCAAGTAAACAAAGTTGCGGCACTATCCAAGGTATCAAACTGAGAAGCAGTAGGGACGCGTTATTAAGGGACTGGGGTGGAGATCCTAGCCTCGGACACTCAATGCAGCCATCACCTCACACGGGGCGCAATAATATGATGGCTAATATGCCGTCTGTTTCAAGTCGCAGCGGCAGTTGGTGCAGCAGGCTCTGGCTTTGCCTCGGTGGGTGTCTCTGCTGTTGGTGGGGCGGGCTGATCAATAGATTCTACCTGCGGCGGCTTTGCAGCCTCTGTAGCTACATCCAATGGCTCATTAGTTCTCATGTATTACATACCATCTCTGAGGATGTTTATTTTATTACTCACCAATGGGAGTCGGCTCTGTAGTAGTAGGGGACGCGGACTCCACGGGCGCAGGCTGAGATTCTGGTTTTGGCTCCTCTGGCTTCGTCTCCGCTGGTTTGGACTCCACTACGGCGGGCGATTGAGCTATCATAGGATTAGATAACATCCACAAGAAAATGAATACTTTGACTGAACATACCCTCTGGTGCGGGTGCTGGAGCTGGCGGAGCTGTCTCCGTTCCCTTGCTGGCCTCGTCGACAGGCTCTACCTCAGTAGGAGCGGCGCCGGCGGCCTTGGACTCAGCAGGTACAGCCGGTTCCTTGGGCTCATCCTTTGGATGTTCAGACTTCCTCCTAAAAGCAGCCTTTAGCTTTGCTTTGAGGTTATCCAGAGCATCAAGAGCTACACATTCTATCTGTTAGGTGGCTGATACATGGATGAACTAAGAGGGGATAATTAGGTGAAGGCTGAGAGACAAACGTATGCCAGGCATTTTGATACACTTTTTGTTTGTTCTTCTTAAGTGCGGCAATGAGGGAAACTATGCCCAGAGCGGTGACAATTTACCGGATATCTAAATGGCTGTGGTTAGCTCAAGGCACGACTGGACCGTATAGGTATATCCCGTGAGGGGTGTTTACAACCGAGTGAGGAGAGGATAGGCTTACTTAGAGGATGAGAGCGCGTATGTGCGGTCTTTTGCAACAGTAAATGATGGAAAAAAAGAGGAGAAAGAAACCGAGCTGGAACAAACAGCGAGTGCACCGAATGTATACACTATATACCTCCCAGTAGTAACTTGTAATCGGTACCCCTTGTTTATCGTATTATCTGGGGAAAAACGTGCTTGGTGGCGCTGGGCCGCTGTTCCGCCTGACCCCTGTGAGTTTATTGCATAGCTTAATTTGACCCTTGTTTCAGCTAGTGGATACGAACACTGGATAAGCTGAGCAGAATTGGCGGTGGTGATGCAGAGAAAAGTATTGAAACAATAATTAAATTTAATGGCCTATTATCACAAAAAATCATACACCTTGTCCATTGAGTTCATTCAAACGGCCAGAGACCTCTTGTGTGTGTTTTTTTTTTTTTTTTTTTTTTTTTTAAAGCTGGTACTCCAACATCATGAAACGGCACCCCACCTTATAATTGATCGACACATTATCGAACTAACACTGGCACTTCAAGTCATTCTCGCCATCGCAAACCATCCAACAGCAAAAACATTGGATATTTCTCTCACAAAAACTCAAAAAAAAGCCCCACAAAAAAGGACCGCACCGTGGATCGAACACGGGACCTCTTGCATATGTGTTGCTGGAAACGAACCCAAAGCAAGAATCATACCACTAGACCATGCGGTCGCAAGGATGGATTTTGTTGAGAAAGTGGGGTGGTATTTACATATATATAGGCTATGTTGATACAAACTTCAATGAGATGTGAGATTTCACATATCGAGTGTCAAGGCATGTCATGACATTCTCTATTTCGTTTAGATACGCTTTTCCTTAGGTTTTTGGGGTGGACTTGTATTCGGTGTAGTATAGACCTTGTAGGTATTCCTGATGAGCTCCAAAAAGTTGCACAGCTGGTGCCTGGTGTTATACATGTTATATTCTATTTCGTATCCAGCTCAGCAATATTTTTTGCCCAGCTTCACCCATATGTATGGTTTCTTTTTCCGATCCCACGTCTACCACTTGAACCCTCCGATGTGCCTCTCCCGCTAAGCGTTCAACATCGTCGTCCCATCTCCTCCGTTCCTCTAGTTCAATCATATTGATGCTGCGTCTCATAAAAACAGAGAAATCTTCTGCCTGTACTCTGAAGCTGTGTGCATCGCCCTGGATCCTTGAGCGTCTTGTGGCTTTGGCTTGCTGTTGGTGTGATGGATTGGCCAATTCCGAGTCATGTAGGAGAAGAGCTTGGGGAATTTTCAGTGTTGAGTGGTCTGGGGGAAATATCAAATGTGATTTCTGGGGCGGCTTTAATGCTTTGATAAACAGCCTGTCATATCCTGTCATGGCATTGAGCATGGCAGCCTCGGTCGCCGACATATAAAATGAGCTGGGCACTAGCAGTCCTGGGGTATGGAAGAATAGGCTTGGGCTGGCAAATGGGTCGAATAAATTTGACGGTACCTTAAAGAGGTCTTTTATTCTTGTTTGTAGGTTATTCATGTGTGAGGACCGGTAGGGCTGGGCCATGGCTGCTGTCGTCTTTGACGACACCTTGGCCTGGTTGATCGGGTGATCGGGCAAAAACATGGTCCAGTTGTATATACCATTATACGCAGCGAATCCTCTGATACCAAAGGTAGTGTGCGGCCGTGACTCAGTGAGTGATAGCGATGCGGAAAGACCGGCACCAAGGTGGGATCCGTACACAATAATGTTGCCTCTACCGTTGTTTGGTGGCCTCAGGTTTTCAGTGATCCATCGAAACGCAAATGCTATATCGTGAACTGGTATGGGCCACGGTATTCGTTTGACAGTTTTTTCTCCGTCCAGCTCTGTGCTGAAGCTAGAGGTAACCCCCCAGCGATAGTTGATACTGGCAACTGGCCATTCTCTCAAAAATCCTGGTATAGGTTGAACCGATGATTCATCCTTGAGCGGAAATGGTGGAATGTGGACGATTAGTGTGTCTGTAGACGAGTTCTTAGTGATGTTGTGCAGGCTGCTGTGATATTAATCCCAACTGCCATAATATATTCTATACGTGCTTGTTGTTCACCGTCACGCTGATGATGGTGTTACGGCTGCTGAACTTACTCAATAGTGACATATCCTTCAGAACCAACTCTCACACGGACTGTCCGTTGGCTTCGTACGCTGAGTCTTCTACATAACGTAGGTAGGTGACGGACATGTAGTGGCATGGACTGTGTGGGCATATTGCAATCTGGTGGTCCTATTATTACCTTGGGTATTTGTATTTGTAGATTGAGAAAAATTTCATTGCTGAAATACCAGCCACACGGCCGATATAAGATGCCCAGCACCCAGTTATAGAATCGAATTAAATTTATTCGTAATAGAGCTCGAATTTTAAAGGCAAATTTACTATGTAACACGGTATAATTATATGTTATAACTGGGTTATGATATCTCCTTTTTACTTGTATAATTAGGTGCTTGAACACACCTTTTCTAGTCAGTTGATGTTTCCTGCCTTACCCTAGAGAAGCTAGTTGGACTTTTTAGCATAAGTCATTAGGTAGGTAAATATCATTTCTGATATTAAATAGATATGTGGTACATCCCCCCCACCCTCATAGCATCACCATAATGAATTAAGGCGTACACTAATCTAGAGTTTTAGTGTTTGAGATGGTCTTGGTTTACAGTAGCTGTTCACATCATCGTGATTATACACGAACAGCACAAAGCATCAAACCAAGTGGGCAAGGGATTGTGGGGCTGGCTAGTGCGTTGTGACGATGTCTTGCTTTGACCATTTTGCTTGCTGCATTGGGGTTAGATGTTGCACCGGCTTGCCTGCTATGGCAGCTTCTTGTCCAATAGATGAATTAAACGCCTCCCCCAGTTATTTCTACTCTATCGCACAGACCACAATCGTGTGAAGCCTGCTAGCATGCGTCCGCCGATTCCGACATCTCGCCTCCCACGTCATTTTACCTGCCTCATCTGCTATATTTTTCATGGAGCTGGCAATGCCGGCACGCTGGTGATGGCGACTAGCAGGCATACAAGCATTATCTCAACGTGCGCCACATCCGTATCAACCAGCCTTGCCTTGGTTTTCCATTCTTTGATCAATGTGAGCTGGGGTATATGTACAATATTACACGGCCTCCATAATTGCAAATGACGCTCATTCCACGATCGTGATAGAGGATACTACTGTTTGCTTCGGTTGGATAGCTGGGCAACATACTCCCAACCCAACTCCCAACCCAATGTTAGAGGTCAATGAGCAGCACACTCATTTATCCTTGTCGGGTTCTTCAGTGACCTGATCTAAGAACCAAGCTGAACCTTACATCAACCTGCTAGAAAAGTACCTCGCGGCGACCATGAATGAAGTTGAGGCAGTGGAGGACTTCAGTCACCATGCTGATACAGCAGAACAAGAGTTGTTGACAACATATCAATTCAAGAATGATGACGCCCATTTGGATCCCAGGTAAGTCTTCATCCCAAAGCTACGGGATGAGTACATGCCGGAAAATTTGGTCAACAATTTAATATTTCTCATAGTCGTTGGTGGTTTGCTTCCTCCGCATTTCCCATGATTGCTGGCACACTTGGACCCGTGGCGTCGGCCTTCAGTATTTGTGCCCTGGTGCGACCATGGCGACAGTATCTGTCGCCTGGCGGAGACATTCAGAAAGCCAGCTTTGAGCCTGATCCTCCGTGGTAAGCCAGCTAGCTGAATCAAGAAGATGTGTGAGAACCGTCTTGTTTGCTAATCTGCATCCAAAGGTTGACTATAGTCAATGCCATACAGTTGGCAATGGCTATAGTATCCAATATATTCCTTTTGCTTAATATGACGAGGCGAGTCCGGTTTACCATTGCCCAACCAATTACAATAGTAGGATGGTAATGCCAACCACCCCCCCTTATTTAAGTCGAATACTAAGAAATGTATAGGTATATTTCCGCTATCTGCCTTGTGACCCTTAACGCTACTGCTGCTGGACCACTCAAAGAAGGCTTACATCCGGCGAACGAATATGTTTGGTCACAGGCTTTTTACTATGGGATCTATGCGGCCATTCTCTATTTTATTGATGCATCTCTAATGGTTGTGACGTTTTGGGGTGCCTCGATGGGCCACTATGACAAGGACTTTGTCCTGACCCCGAGCCAGCGGACTCTTATGCTACAGACCATCATGCTCTTGATGTACCTCCTCGTGGGTGCTCTGGTGTTCTCAACTATAGAAGGCTGGAATTACCTTGATGCGGTCTATTGGGCCGACGTGACCCTATTTACCGTAGGTTTTGGTGACTTCGCTGTCTCTACGACCCTTGGACGAGCATTACTGTTTCCATATGCTCTCATTGGCGTTATTAGCCTCGGTCTTGTTATTAGCTCTATTCGAAGCATGATCCTTGAGCGTGGCAAAAGACGGTTGGATGCTCGTATGGAAGAAAAAAAAACCGCCGGCGGACTGTCAAGACTATTACTCGGAAAGGTGATGATGACATTCTCAACCCCATCCAGGACGCCTCAGATGCCTCATCTGGCTCTCGCCAAGACCAAACACCGCCAGCAGAACTGAGCCGCCGTAAAGCCGAGTTTGAGCTGATGCGCAGTATTCAGAAACAGGCATCCTCTCGAAGAAAATGGATGGCCATGGCGATTTCAACTGGGTCTTGGCTGTTATTGTGGCTGGCTGGTGCTGCCATTTTCCTGCAATGCGAAAAGAACTACCAACCATGGACATACTTTGATGCTTTTTACTTTTGCTTCGTTTCACTCACCACTATCGGTTATGGTGATCGGACACCAATTTCCAATTCCGGCAAATCCTTCTTTGTCTTTTGGTCACTTCTGGCGCTGCCAACCATGACTGTTCTTATATCTAACGCAGGTGATACTGTGGTTAAGTTTGTACGGGATTCTACAATACGACTGGGTACTATCACAATTCTGCCTGGCGACACAGGATTTACTGGGAATATGAAACATATCATTTACCATCTTACCTGTGGTCAATTTTTTCCTACTACAATCTGCCAAACACACAACTTGGAGCTTGCGAATGACTCATCCGACAAAGTTACGGGCGTCTTTAAGGCCTTGCATCTGAAGAATCTGGATGCTAGTGACTGCAGTCGGTTGAATATGGCATCTGTATCTCATGGCGGACAATACACGACGGAGCGTAGGGCTGGGGAAACGTCCAGCCCAGTGAACCAAACCTCAGTGTCATATCTCCATACTGCGCTGGATGAAATACCCTCAGGCATTGATTTCCATCTACTACTTGTATCGGAAATACAAAATGTGACCAGACATCTCAAAGCGAGCAATCCCCGGCGCTACACTTATGAGGAATGGGCCTGGTTTCTCCGACTTTTAGGTGAGGATGAAAGAGATCCAAACAGACATCGTAAGGTTAGGGTAAAACCAAAAGGTAAAAAGGGCTCTGCCATGCAAGTTTTGAATGACAATGATCAGCTGAAATGGTCTTGGGTTGGGACCCATAGCCCATTGATGGGGAGCCAGGAGGAAAGTGAGTGGATTCTAGAGAGACTGACAGCTAAGTTGAAGGAGTCTTTGACCGCAGTCAAAGATTTTCAAGCACAGGCCATGCCAAGAGGATTGCACCATGGTGTGGTGAGTATAGGGGAGCATTCTGAAAAAGATGAAGCATGAGAGTTGCTTAGGTAGTGGCTATGCTTGGTCGCAATAATTTGGGTACATGTGCATCACACATCGCTTACGTGTAATATATATGTCTGTATAACAATATTAAAAAGGCTAATGAACTTATACTTCCTGAACACCACGTCCTTGTTAATGTACATAATTCTCTCTCATAACGTCTCTGCCTTACACAGCATCTCAATTCCCGCCCCCGAGCAGCAGCCTCCTATTCCGCTTGATGATAGAGTTCAAACCCTTCTCCAACTTCTCTGTTTCCTTCTTGGCAGTTGTCAAAGCCGCCTCAGCATCTTCCACACTCATTACTGGCATATTGCCCAAACTTCCTGTTGCCCCTTTACCAGCGTCTTCGCCTTGATGTCCCGAGGACGCAAAATCCTGCAGCGTGCGTGTGCCATCTGGTGTGCTGTAAATGCCCACACCTGCAGCAGCATCTGGTCCGTAAAAGTACGGCGCCAGAGAGTTGAGACTGGCGGCAGCTGAGTCGCGTGCGGGAGATGTTCCCTTCGAGAAGCTGCTTATGCCATTTCCTCCTAGACTAAGGCGAGGGAGAACATACTGATTGATGTAGCTAAGTGCATCCTCACGCTGTAACTTGCCGATAGGATCATGTTGCTGTAGCTGCGAGGTGGAAGGAAAGATGTTTGGTCGCCCATTAGGCACCGCTCGGCCTTTAATGAGCGAGAAGGCCCCACTGCCTGGCTGATGTCTCGGTGCAACGAACGCACCGGGATTCTCTGCCATGGCCGCAATGGCAGATTGAAGTGCTAAAAAAGCATCCTCCTCCTCAGGAGTCAGGCCACGAATGCAATCGCCATTTGGGGTGATTAACATGCGACTTCCATCGACGTGAAACTGTTTACGAACAGGTTTTCCAAACCTCAACGCTGCCAGATCTTCATCTTGGATTTCACCACACCTACAGGAACAGTCCTTGCAGTAGGTAGGTTTGTTGGTTGGTGAATAAGGTAGGTGATCTGAACGAGACGAATTGCTCGAGACAGGCCTGAGCATTTGTAACTTGTCCAAGGCAGAGGTCCAAAGTGACCTTCGAATGTCTGCAAATACAGAAGCAGGACTGGGCTGCGGCTTTTCGGGAACTTCGTTTACCTCACTCATTATCTCATTCTTCTCCTCACCCTTCTCCTCCTCTTTAGGAGAGGGCGGTCCTTGCTCTGGCAGGGGTAGGTACTGTTCTTCTTTGTCATGTTCTTTGTCATTGGGGTTTCCAGATTTCTTCATCTGTACGTGATTGACCTTCGCGGGGGTTTCTTCAACATCGTCGACTAAGGGGCCTCCACTTCCTTCAAAGAGAGCCACTTCTTCATTCGCTATCTCTTGAGTGGATGTTGCGATCTGCGTTTGCATCATCTCTTTTGCTGGCTTCTCCTTTTTCTGCTTCTTTTTACGACCAATAACGGGGGCATGCTCCCCTATTTCTTGTTTCGATACCTCGGCTATTATTTTTGTTTCTTGCTTGAGCGCGTCCTTTCGTTGCTTACGTTGCTGGCTCTTTGTGGTGCCTCGCACAGGGGCAGTCCCGACTTTTCCCAAGGGTGGAGATCCGGCTCTGGATATTGAGACAGAGGCTGAGACTACGGAGGCGGTATCACTAATCATCTCACTGACCGGAGTCTCTGGTCTTTGGGATGCGGAACCTGACCTGGATGGCGCTGAAGAAAGGGCATTGGAGATTGCCGTTGGTACTAAGGGGACTATCTGTCCCTCCGCCTTTACAAGAGTAGGAACAACTCTTAAAGTTTTCGGTACTGGCCTGGGTACTGGAATTGAAATGTTAACCATCGAGGGTGTTGGTAGAGGAGGGAATACAGATACATCTGTCGGTCGATCTCCTTTCATCGAATCCTCTCCCGGCTTTGAAATGGTTGTTGCAGGCTTTGGAGGGGCTGACCCCATATTTTTGGTGTCCGAAAGTTTGATAGTCTGAATCTCAACAGGCCTCTCGGGACTCTTTTCTGGGGCCCTTTCGACCTGCTTCTTTGACGCTGGCGTGGCTTTCGGCGTCAGAGCCGATGAAACAGCGGGAGGGGCTTTTTGACTGCTGAGTTTGCTGATCTTTGGTGCCCCTAAAGCTGGGAATTCTTCATCTTGCAGAGGCGTGTCCTTCGCCTGGGTGATCCGAGATTGGAAAGAAGCAATAGTGCTTTCAACATCTTCTGCTGGCGACTTTGTGCTCTTGGGTTCTGTTCCCAATGTCTTTTGCTTTTGTGGTGTTTGTTCTGGAGTAACAGTCCCATATGCAAGGCCGGGAGGGGGCATCTGGGGTATGGCCGGCGTGATATGTGTATGTTTGGATGGGCTTTGTACGGACGAGCCTCTTATGACCGCATTTTTTTGATTTATAATACCAAAACCAGGTGGAGCAGCGCGAGGGTAGTCTGCGCCAAGGATGGAGCCGAACGGTACTGGATCATCTGATACCAAGGCATCGACGGAATCCGTTGCCTCTGCGAGCGAGGGAAGCTCATCTTCTGGCTAACAGTTAGCTGGACACATATACAAAGGTGTTAGAATATGAAGTAAACAGTGATGGGCTACGGCGGAAAGAAAGTATTTTAAATACATGAGGGCCGAGGGTCATGCTACGGCCTCCATCATCGTCTTCCATGGGGAACAACGAGGGGAAGGCATGTTAGAAAGGTTGAGGGGTAAGGTGCTATATTTCAACCATGAGTGAACCCTCATTCGACAGTTTCATGTGACTTGGTAACATACATAAGGGGACTGGTGGAAGACGATGATGGTTGGCCTCATTTGACCCTCAGACTCTAACAAAACCATGAAGCCTTGCCATCGGCAGGATGGAACAAAAAATTAATAGGGAATAAAATGAGTTGGAAAGAAATGATCTTTGCTTGTGCACAATGCCCCCGAAATGCCTGCAGCCAATGGAGGAAATAAAAAGTAAGGAAATCGACGCTCTTTTGAAGCGACCGTGACATTGCAATTGCAGATGCCTGGTAGATGAAATGCATGCTTCGTAGTCCCCGGAGCAGATGACAGGTTCATTCGCCTCGCTTTAAAATGCCCATAAACGCCTCCGACAATACAAAAGAAGAAAGTGATTTGTGCAAACACATTTCAACACCGTTATCAACATCCTCGACTATGCTACCACCTAGCATAACCGGTATTATACATCATATTTTGGGCATACCCACCTTGACTCTGACCACCAAAGACTCCTTGACCTACTCCGGCATTGCTCTGTGACTGGTGTTGCATCCTCGCCTGCAGGATACTCGGGTCCGCAAGATCCACTAAGCCACTCCCCCCCGAGGAGGAAGTGTTAGCATGTCTATGCTTCTTCCCCTTCTTCTTCTGCTTCGAGCCAAAGTCTTGGAATGCTCCAGGATGATTGCCGTAGAGCGATGCCAGGAGGCCGGAAGCAGGAGCTGGGGTGGAGGTAGAGGGTGGTGGGTACTGATTGGAAAAAGAAGAGATCATGTACTCACGCTTTCCACCGTCGTGGGGCTGGTTATTACCTCCCCTATTTCGACCGATTAAGCTCTGCAGTAAATCGTTGGATGAATCCTTTGGTGCGGTCCCAAAGCCTGAACCACCAAAACCTTGACCAAAAATGCTCGGAGGTGTGCCGGTTGACTTGAGACCTGGAGGGGGGCCTGGTATTGAAGTTCCGTAAAACTGATTACCCCCTTGTGACTGAAGGGAGTTGGGCATCATGGATGATTGCTGGGCCATTATCCTAGGGTTTGCGGCAAGTTTGACATTGGTTGTCGAGTTGGGGTTATCGTTGACAAAGCTGAAGCGAGACGACTGACGATTGTGGCCTTGGTTCTGGAACATGGAGCTTTGAGTAGTGATGCCAGGGGGAACCTGCTCACCAAATCCGCTTTGTGATCTCAGGGAAGCAAGTTGCTGTGGTGTCATGGCACGCCCCATTTGACTGGAGGTGACCTGGCCGAAATTTGAACCACCAAGAGCGGGACCAAAAAGACTGTCCGCATTGCTTCTCTGGATTGGTGGGAGCGTATTATGGTGCCGCTGATCAAATGTCTGGCCATCACTACCCATGTCTCGTTCCTCGGGTTCGCCGCCAAGAGCAAGACTGCCACCCGTTTCTGGCTCGCCGTCTGAGGCTTCCTGAACTTCGGTGACATCCTCATGCTCTGCACTAACCCGCGTATCATCGTCGTCGCGCATTGCTTTCCGTCTTTCACCACCACGTATGTCAAACATCGGAGGGTCTAGCTCATCCAATTGACACTCAGTGAGATTAGGAAGTATGCATGACTGTAGTGCTTTTAATAGAGCTGCAAGTGCGGGGTCTTCAAGGCTTAGCTTTGGCTCTTCGCTGATGGCAAGGTCTGGAACTACGACCGTTGCCGATTCTTGCTCGGGAGGCGACTCTTCCGTATCCTCCACTGCTTCTTGAACAGGTTCTGCCATTGCAGGCAATGATGCTGAGATGGCGGGACTGGATGCGGCACCACTGGTCGCATGGCTACCTCGGCGACTACGTTGGGGGTTCCTAGCCCAGTTTGCAGATGAAGGCAACGCAGACCCGTCCTGGCCAAAGTCAGAGCTTTCTTTGCTTGCAGTTCGCGCCATGGATTGCGATGCAGGTGTTGGAAGCGGTTGTGAGAGCTGAGGTCGGGATGTAGTACGAGAAGAACCACCGCTACCACCAGGTAATGGTCTTTGCGTATGGATGCTATTGATCGACGAAAGATCTTGCCGCGTGTAACTGTCCTCCTCATCTCCTTGCTCATGTAAGAACATACACCCTGGATTGTTACACTTCTCATTCTTCAGCCATGCGGAACAGTATTTGGTTGTGCCATGTTGTGCCTTCAAAACACGGTCCCCATTTTGTGAGCCATGCACTGCTTGAATGCATCTTGTAGCTTCCTCTGGTCGTTCAAAGGTGACGTAGATGCCAAGTGAATGATGTTGGCCATCCGAGCTCTTTCGGTTGCTGATTGAGATCTTTTGAATATTGCCATACTGGCCGAAGAATTCTGGTTTTCGCAGCGTTTTGAGGAGCTCGTCTTCTCTTACTGTCGGAGCCAAACCTGTGATGTACACTAGGTTCTTCTGCACAACACGCACTCCCACAAGGTTCTTGCGGTTTTCTTTCTCGGCTTCACGTTTTTGGACCTCTTTCTGTCGTTGTTCTTGTGCTCGCTTCTTCTGGTTTTTCTGAATGTTCGCACGAAATTCGGCAACCCTGCAATCTGTCAGTAAATTGCTGTGTTTTATAACAATACTATGACATACTCCTCCTGAGTAACAACTTTCCATTGTATAGTTTTCTCGTCATAAGGTCGTCTGCATGCTGGGCATAACCCATTCATATTATTCTTGATATTATTAAAGCAAAATTGGCAGACCTGGGATATGAATGTTAGCCTGTATGAATAATGCTATAATAGAAGCTGAGCTGAACCTGATAGCCGCAGGGACATGGTCGGAAATTCCGATCCGAAAGGTCGAACTCCTCGATACATAGAGGGCTAGAGAGATGTCAGCTACAAGTTGGGTTTGCCAAACGGAAAGCCTGGCAGTGGACAACGGCGGGCGGGATCATATACCAGAGCTCTTCTTCTTCCTCGAAAAATGAATCTTGAGGTGCCATGGTAATGTTGGGGAAATGTATATCGTTAAGTAAAGTGGCTTTGTCTTTGTTGGCGGAATCGTGAAGAAACAGGGGAGATTGATTAGTTGACCTTCCAGCATACATAGCTTTGGTAGACAAAGTCCAAGACGCTTAGGCCTCCTTAGGCTTAGTGAATCATGCCCTTCACGTGATCTTCATGATTGTTGCTCCTGCAGGCATTTTAGGTAAGTACGTGGCGAGATACTTGAGCATCTAGTGCTCGATAAAGTTTTCGGTTAACCGTCGGAAAAATAAGTAATCAATACCGTAAACACAGTTCCAGCAAGCCAACCGCTGGGCATCTCGAGTAAACGTATCAACCTGTCTGTAAGATCTCGAACCTCTCAATTGGTGCGACCAGGCGTGATATCCGCCATGGCATCCAAGATCTCTAGAAGTCCGGCTTTAGCCGCGGCTCTAGCCCCCTCGAAGCCTGCAGTACGGGTGCGACTTGGGCAAGCAGTTCGAGGTATTTCAACCTCATACCCTCGTCTTGTCGCAGTACCCAAGGAGTCTCAGAACATGAGAACAGCGCCTCGAGACCATATCGGAACACTCAGAGCACCCATTGTTAACCCGACGGACAAGTATCAGAGCAAAAATGACAACCTTCATCGATATGGTGCTTGGTTAATGGGATGTCTGCCTAAATACATCCAACAGTTCTCTGTATGGAAGGATGAGCTTACTATCTACATTTCGCCCTCCGGAGTTATCCCCGTCTTCTCCTTCTTAAAACGTTTGTATATTCTCTTTTTGTTACCTGTGACATCTACTGATTCATATCACGCAGATAATACTGCTGCTGAATTCACTCAAGTCAGCACTGTCACTGCATGCGACTTCCCGACACGCGATAACCGCTTTGAAATTGTTTACAACTTACTGTCCGTTCGTCACAACTCGCGCATTAGGGTGAAGACTTATGCGGATGAATCTTCCCCTGTGCCGAGCATTACTGGTCTTTTCAGTGGTGCTAACTGGTACGAGCGTGAAGTGTATGATTTGTTTGGCGTTTTCTTCGCTGGTCATCCTGATTTGCGCCGTATCATGACGGACTATGGTTTCGAAGGCCACCCATTGCGCAAGGATTTCCCCTTGACGGGATACACTGAAATTCGATATGATGAAGAGAAAAAGCGTATTGTTACTGAACCACTTGAACTCACTCAAGCGTTCCGTAATTTTGAGGGAGGATCCAGTGTCTGGGAGCAGGTTGGACCTGGTGAGGATCGCAAGCCAGACACATTCAAGTTGCCAACGCCTAAGCCGGAAGAGAAGAAGGAGTAGGCGGAATACTAGATAGTCAACTTCCGCGTCCTGCTTTCGATTAAGCCACTCGCCCCAAATACTATAAATTGTTATACTTCATATTGTCTTATGAATGCTTCAGTGTCTGGCTAAGTGGTGAGGCTGGATGGTCCGTGCTAAGTCATCTAAACATCTATCCCGACCTACGACATTCCTCCTGAGTCGTGGTCTTGAAGTGGGCTAATACCGCTACATTCTTTGTCAATTCCTGCATATCGTTAAGGGGGATATGCATAAACTGTTAACACAACTGGACTCAACATTCTCAAATAAAGGCGCACTTATAAGGCTTACGCGATGCACGCATGTATAAGCTGTCGCTACCGTGGTTTTCTCACCAGAGAAAGCGACAACGATGGATAAGTATCCTGTATCAGAATAATCGTTTATCCCTCTATATTGTACCATATTCCGCATATGCTCGCACCCAATAGGCGCACTCACTCACTGATTCGACAATGACCCAAATAACATTTCAGCCAATGTTTCATTGCATATCTCAGCCCTTTGGTTATTAAAGGTTCCAACTGTGGTGATTCTTCAGGAATCCCATTCTTTCTATTGGACTCCATCCTTCTTGAAAATGGAAAGACACCTCGGGAAGCCAAGATAAGAGGGGAGAAAGCAATAATAAAATACTGGCGGTGATGGACATGCCTGTCTCGGCAAAAGATACAATGGATGGTCCTGAGATTTTATTGCCGTAACGGTGCATGCCATGTCCAACGCACCCTTTCGCTTAGCGTCGACGTTTTTACAAGTCAGAGACAGTTGCCCACGCCATGCTCCCAAAACTCCGAAGAATGCTATAATTCTGCCAACAGACTGTACATGACCTGCACCCCCCACTATGTGTGACGACAGAAGTGGTTGGTAATGAATAAAGAACTAGCACGGCGAGCGATGCCCCTCCCTGCGCTAATTCACCAAGAATCACTTTGATCATCGTGGTGTGGGTTGGCTGCATTGTTACGGTATTGAAGGTAGCCCTTCATATCCTGGCCGTATCCATCTGGGCCATCGTCCTCATAATGATGATTTTCATGTTCGTCTTCATATATTTGAGCCTCGTCGACGTAATCTACTTGCTCATCGGCAACGGAATTTGCGTATTGCACAGCCATCTATAATCTTGTTTAGTAGATGTCTAGATAGAACCACGCGGGGAGCCTACACGATGGTAATCAAAATTATACTGATCAAAACTCTGCTGAGCGTCTTGTTCTTCCACCGTCTCATGTTGAGTCAGATATTGCTGCTCTTGTTGCTTACGTCGAGCTTCTTCCTCCAGACGTTTCTGCTGTGGTGAAATTGGAACATTCATCTGTGGATGCATAGCCTGAACAATGGCTAAATAACTGTACATGAAATTGCTGAGAAGCACTTGGCTATGGAGAGACCTTCGAGGGTTGGCCAGTTTAATATGCGCCATGCGGTAAATCGCACGCTCTTCCAAGAGTGGGAAGCGAGTCCAGTTGTAATCCACATCGGGTTTCAAGGGCTTATATGGCGGATCCTCGGGTACCTGAAGAAAATGTTGATTTCTCTTGCTCTTCTCCTTCTCCTCTTTCTTTTTGCTTCCACCAAATATTGAGGAGAAAATGCTCCCATCTTTATCCTTCTTTGAATCGCCTCTGCGATTGCTTTCCTTCTTCCGCTCCTCCTGGAGCTTACTGTCAATATTGTCACGATCCAAAACAAGGCTTTCTCGGCCTTTTGGCACGGTTTTATCAATCGAAGTTTGTATCAGATCCAGCCTGACGTTATCTTGTCCTCTTTCGCTCGAAGCCCTGGACCTTGACTTTTTGCTTTCATCCTTTCGCTTTTCTTTATCGTCAGCACTGCCCTTGAACCATTTCCAAGCACCACTGGATTTTGTGGAGTTGACAGATGTTTCATCATCCCGCTCTCTCCTTCCTTTCCTGTCAGCTTTCTTTTCATCTTGTATAAGAGTAGGAATGAAAGTTAATGTGTCGGTATGGCTGGCACTTCCACTAGAGAGAGATGACATCGCTGTTGGGGTGGTGGTAGGTTGTGATTGCATGGAGTTGGATGATCTTGATGTGTGCCGCTGATGAGATGGCTGTCCCTCAGGGGGGTTATTATTCTTTGAGTGAGCGCCTGGCCGGATAGGAAGTTCTTCACCAACAGATTCTGTGCGAATATCTGATCGTTGCCCAACACTCTGAGATGCCGCCCTTTGAGTTGACAATCTTGTATACTGTTTATCCCGAGTCTCGTGGATTTCTTCCGATCCGGTTGCGTCTGAGCCAGGCGAGTTTTGCTGAGCTGATGTTGATCTAGCGGGAATCTGATCTTGATAGAGTTGAGCTGACATCGGTTGAGATTCTGATAAAGTTCGTTCAGGTTCATCTATAATATCAGAAATTGCGGATGAATCCTGGGAGAATTTCTGCTGTCTGCGGACCGATCGTGTAGGCCGTGAATAATTTTCGGCAGCAGGATCTGTTTGAACTTTTGCTAGTGAGTGCCCTTGAGGGTCCATGGCGGATGAGCCGGCTGTCTCTGGGGATTCATGCTGTTGACGCTGTGCAACGCGCCTTGAAAAGGAGGCTTTGTCACCAGAGCGTAAGCTCCCTCCCTTACGGTAGGTAGTGCGAGTTGATCTGCGTAGTCCGGCACCTGGAGCAATGGGAAGAATCGGCATGTCGTCCACACTTGATTCTGGGCCACCCGAGAACCCTTGCGACTCCTGAGTAAGTTTTTGGACTACTCTGGTAGGATCCCTAACAAGATCATCCAGGCTCAATTCCGTTTTATGTTGGCTCCCACGTGATCGTTTTCGTTCCAATCTCTCAGCGCCATCAACATAGCCTACAGCCCCTCGCCCACCCGAGTTGTCAATCTGCCGAGATAGCATCGATTTCTTTCTCCTCAAAGAGGAAGCATTTGGCACTCCGAGCTCTGATCGGCTCTCATCACCAACGGTTAGGAACGAGTCTCCAGATCTCCTTCTGATCGATTGTAGGCGATTCTCAAGAAATGACTTGAATTCGGTCGGGGCAAGTTCTGGATGGACTCTTGCTGGAACCCAGAGCAATCTTGAAGGGTCATTCTCGTCGTCATCGCCTCGGGGGGCTATGGCAGGAATAGAGGTTAATGCCATAGGAGGGATATCTGGGTCAATGTTGTTTCCAACATCCATAGACAGCCTCCTTAAGGCCTGCAAATTGCTCAGCTCTTGGGCGATGTCATTCGGGTTGTCTATACTGGTTAAGGGAAAGGATGGATCTGCTTGGACGTCTCGAAGTGATGGTGTTGGCGAGGACGGAGATTTTGGGTGTTTATCCTGAGAGCTGCCCCATGGCCCTGTTGTGGATAAATGGAGCCCCTGAGTCTTTCGAAAGCCGCCATTATCACCATGGGCGACCCTTGAAGGTTGTGGCTGGTCGAGTGTTGTACGGACGGAAGAGCCTCGTAGGGCATTATGCTGCTGGGGCTGAATCTGTTCCTGGTATGGTAATCCGGTAACAAAGCTTAGAGGGCGGCTTCCCTCGGAGCCTGAATCATCATCCTCACCATAAAGAGTGCCGATCGCCTCCGTTACATGGTGGCTTGGGTCTGATATAGAGAGTTGACTAGTATGGCCACGTCGGCCTGTGAAGCTCGCAGCGACTTCGCCATTCGGTCGAGATGATGTCTGTGTCTCGCCAAAATTAGTCATGTTGTCACCTTTTTCCCCTCTTCCTTTTTGAAAAACATATAGTTCTATGGATAGAAAATAGATATGACAAAGGCTTTAACGCTTTAGGCCTTTCATCACTACCGGCAACGAGTGTTCTGCACAGTGGAGAGTATTTGTAGTATGTAGCCAAGGGAACATACCATCATCGAGGGCGGCGTAGAGGCCGCGAGGGAGGCAGAAGCCTCAAATGATGTCCCTTGTGGAATCCTTCAGCTGCCTAGTCGACGATACAACGCTTGAGACACTCTCATGGGAAACTGGCCACCACAACAAGGTGGGCGGCACCAGATGATTGGCGCAGATGGTGGGATAATGAGAAGCGATGCATGCACCTCTGGTGTCGGGTGTCGTCGTCGGGACTATCGCCGCATTGGGAGGGACGTTACGGAGGGGCCGGTCTCCGCGGATATATAGAGACAATTCAACAGCAGCGGGAGTCTGGATTCAATGCTTGAGCACGTTCAGAGAAGTATGATGGCAGTTGTCCGACAATAAAGAGGCTTAAAGTATAGTCGCGTGGCAAGGGGTCAGGAGGCTAAGGCTTCAGTACGTAATGGTACGTACACAACTACCAGGCAGTATAATAGACTGTTTCTCACTGACGGACTTCATTCCGCCCATCGCTGCACCATGTCAATATGCTAAATATGGATAAGGGAGCATCACGTGAATACCCTGTCTGTGCTGGTGGGGAGGCGGCTGGCCTTGGCAACTTCGTTAAACCTGAGGGACCTGAGAGGTACTAGTACTTAGCTATACTTACCGTTTGGAGCTGATGATGAGATGTGGGCCAACAGAGACGCCGTGCCTTGTTGTCCGAGATTCAATTCGACGTCTCAAGAATAGGTAGATACCACCTTCGCGCCCTGGCTTTAAGCTCTCAAAGAGTAGATTTCGACATCTTTGAAATTGAAACCCAGTGCTCAATGCTTGTCCAATGAGAGCAACAAAGGATTATATCTGATCTGCACGTGCGACGGCCCCCCCGTCGAACGATAATCTTTCAAGGGATGCAGCCATGCCCTGGCCATGGCTTGTGATGTACATCAGAGTGTGCTTAACTCGGCCACATGCCACCAGATCGTGATCAGAACAACGACTTCATGCTCTTAAATTAGCATCTACAAACCATCTTTCCCACGGTGCTCGTCCTGCATTATATATGGTTACTCCTATATTTATATACAAAGAGATTTACAAGCAATTGGTACCGCCACGGAGATGTCATCCCCTATTGAGAAGATCACATGTAGTTATGGTGCCTAAATACGAAGACCTCAACGATTTGCCTTGGCATCTGAAAGACATGGAACTTTAATCTTTTTATTCATCACTGCCAGAACACAGCAGCTATGCCGGCCCTTAAATGACAGTGAAGAGCAAAAGTAATGGAATTTTGCGTAGCGCTTTTCGCACGTTTTTGCCGGCGGCGCTCAATACAAATATCAACCATCTACTCGTATGTAAACGAGGTTCAAGTTGCAAGGGGTTCAAATAAGTACTGGGTTATCTACCCAGTAGATAGGTGGTTCATGATCTCCTATAACAATCTTGCAGAACCAGGGGAGCGTCAACTGCTCCGCTGCCTACAAGGTGCGTTAATTTTTGTTTATACTTCACTTGTTAGCTATCCAGGTTACCTAATGGTAATTATACTACCCATTATTTTATCTGTCCTTATTTTTTTCATAAACGCACAGTATCTCTAAGATTCATCATATTTATTCTGTGCAAAAGAGCAGTAATGCACACCCCCTTTGCTCAATTATAGGAGCTAGTTAGTGCGTCATCAGTAATGTACAGGTTGGAAGCTTGGAAGCTTGGAGCGCACCCCAGTAGTGCGTGTACCTGGCAATATTTTGACGGTCGTCTCAAGCACGGTTAAATAGCGAACCCAGACAAACTAGTCCATTACAGGAAAGGTCTGCTCCAACCAATCTATCCCTATGTGGCCCCAGAAAATTATCGCCAGCCGGTCTTGCTTGTTGACGAGCAGCCAAAACCACTTTCCGCGAACGCCATCTATCCTCTTTATCTTCTCGTCGCCATCCCTTTGATACCCACTCCGCCGCCCTTTGAGCCCCCAGCTGCCTCTTTACGAAGCAGATTTGACGAATCCGTTTTCGAGGCTTTGAGCGCGTTTCATTGATTTAGAATGGCTGCCGTAAGTTCCTTCCAGCTCTCTCTATACCCCTACACCCCCCTCCTCAAAGGCTCGCGAGGCTGGCCATCTACTACAAAGGCATGGCTGTTATGCTTGCGGTCTCCTTGCGTGAGGATCATGGTAACTTTGAACGCATTAAAACTCACTTTCCTGAGCTGGCCGTCTATCTCACCCTCAGTGTATTACCCCTCTGTTTCTCCCCCGCTTGCGGTTACCATTGTTTCCCCTGATGCCGCCGCTGAAATAGGCTGGGCATTTACCTTGGGGAGGCAATGATGCCACCCAATGTCAAACAAATCTTCCACACATCACATTGCATCATTTTCGAGGGCCTTGTTTTTTGCTAACAGACCATAGCCTCGATCCTACAACAACCCCGGCTATCTCCAAAACGGTGCACCTGGCCTTCCTCCACCTGGTGCAGCGCCTCTTCTGCCCAACCAGGGTCGAGTCATCCAGACAGGTCCCATTAGAATTCTTTGCATTGCAGATGTCCGAGGTAAGACTTCGTCGCTATCTTACCTAACTATTCAGGCTGACGATTCGCCAAGGAAATCTGAGATCACTCAACGAACTCGCAAAGCAAGCTCGTGCCGACCACATCATCCACACTGGCGACTTTGGCTTTTATGATGACACTTCTTTGGAGAGAATCGTGGATAAGACACTTAAACATGTCGCTCAATATTCTCCTTTGATCTCCGAATCCGTCAAGAAAGCTATTCAGCAAGGTGGATCAGGTCCTGTCAAGTCAAGATTTCCTGCGAGCGAACTTCCTCTCTCCGAGCTTCCACTCCTGCTTAGCGGCGATCTGAAACTGGACGTACCAGTATACACTGTTTGGGGCGCATGTGAGGATGTTCGTGTTCTGGAAAAGTTCAGGTCTTCTGAATATAAAGTTCACAATCTTCACATCATCGACGAAGCCCGCTCCATGCTGCTAGAAGTGGGTGGTGTAAAGCTGAGGCTGCTTGGTCTCGGTGGTGCCGTTGTCATGCACAAGCTTTTCGATAATGGTGAGGGTCGCACCACTATTGCCGGGGGTCAAGGTACAATGTGGACAACCCTGTTGCAGATGGGAGAGCTGGTCGACACGGCGCATCGTGTTTATGATCCTACTGAGACCAGAATTTTTGTGACTCACGCCTCTCCTGCTCGAGAGGGTATCCTTAACCAGCTTTCCGTGACGCTTAAAGCTGATTTTTCCATCTCTGCTGGTCTTCACTTTCGATACGGAAGCTCCTATAATGAGTTTAGTGTCAATCCAACTCTGGATCACTATCGTGGCAAGCTTGCCGCCTCAAAGGCTTCGTTCAATGATGTGTGGGAGACTGTCAAGGGAGAAGTCGAGCCCGCAATTCAACAAAACGAGGCTCAACAGAATCTGCTGAAAAACGCCCTGCAGATTGTCGAAAAAATGCCAACAACGGCAGCGGGTGGAAATCCCTTTGGTGGCCCTCCAGCGGGACAAGCTGCCCTTGGTCAGGTTGACGAGAGCGCTTTCAAAAATATGTGGAACTTCAATCTCGCGGACGCCGCATTTGGTTACCTCGTGTTGGAAATCCAGGACGGCCGTATTGGTACCGAGATGCGTGCGCAAGGCTTTAACTTTTCACACCGAGGAGCCAAGCAACCAACAGGTGCTTCCCAGCCAGCTGCACCAGCATCTGTAACCGGTGCACCTCCTGCGGCCATATCTTCAGCACAATCTGCCGCACCTCCCGCGACCAGTAGGCAGCCTTCCTCAACACAACCCAAGCCGGCAGCACCCATATCAACATCTGCGCCTCCTAAACCATCGACACCTCAACCCAGCCAAAGTGGTAATAATAGCACCCCGCCTGTGAGCAAAGAGAGTGAGAAGACACAGCCAGTTGCCACCAATGGATCTGCAACAGTCCCTGAGCCAGCCACATCACCAGCGCCAAAGACTTCTGCCTCCGACATTATTGGCCTGTTTATAATGAATGTTAACAGCGAGGAACAATGCCGTGAGCTCTTCGATGATGCGGATAGGACCAAAATCTTCAAGATTGAAAAATGGGGCAATTCGAACAAGGTTGTTCAGTTCAGAACGATTGAAGATCGGGATACAGCTATGGCCCGTCTTCCAGAGGCCGTCAAAACCCGAACACAAGAAGATCGATCAAAGCCACTGGTGAAGATTTTCCAGCACAGAGAGGGCAAGCCATTCAACAACCGAGGCAACGCGGGCAACTGGGGCAGCGCTGGACGAGGCGGTGCGACTACTAGTGGATATCGCAGTGCTGGTGGTACTAGTGATTCAGAGAGCAATCGACGCGGCGGCCGTGGCGGCCGTGGAGCTCGTGGTAGTGATCGAGGACGGGGCGGCCGTGGACGGGGAGGTATCAAAGGAGATGGGGCTACCTCTTCTCCTGCCGGCACTCCCTCGACCCTAGCTGCAGATTAGGACACGATTTGGTGTTGCCAACTAATTCTTTTAAACCGATGTAATGACCTCTTGTGTCGACAACATCCCTGACGCTCTCAGGTTATTTTCGCGATATTCTTTCAAGAAAAACGCTTTTCTCTCTCTTTGGAGCAAGGCAGGAGACTAAAACTCTGGGTCGATTTAAGCATTTCTGTGTACTTATGTACGTAATGAGCATGTGAGGCCGCTGAGCCTCAAAGTGGAGGATTAGCCCATCAGGTTCGACTGTACGAATTTCAAGCTATGCAAAGTATTTAACAGCAAAAGAAAAGGGAAAAGGACAAAAAAATAAAAAATAATACCTGTCTTTAACAATAGCAGCATACCCAATCATGTGCAACGTGCCGGTAAGTTTAGGATTCGGAAACTCGCGGCAAAGGCATGTCAATGCGGTGATGCTTGCGCATTTATTACTTAGGAATATCAACATAACCATGCTACCTACAAACATAACCGTTCATATCGGCTTGATACCTTTATGAATAGCAGCTACGCCCCCGGTGAGGTCTTCATATCCCTTTCCCGCTACCGCAAATCCTGCGTCCACAATCATACCCTTGAAATCTTCTTGGCTAGGGAATCTCTCGATGCTTTCAACAAGATACTGGTAGCTGTCCCGATCACCGGCCACCAACTGCCCTATCAACGGTATTGCACTGAAAGACCATTGCTTGTAAATAGTGTTGAAAAGCGGATACTTGTCAGCCTTCGAGAACTCCATACAGGCAAACACACCTCCGGGCTTCAAGACTCTATGTGCCTCTTTCAAAGCTGCAGGGATATTGGAGAAGTTTCTGATTCCAAAAACCACTGTATACAAATCGAGGGAGTTATCAGCTACAGAGAGAGGCAGAGTCTCAGCGTTTGCCTCGAGAAAGGAGAGAGAAGCTTGATGAGAGGGCGGGAGAGTAAGAGATCGTTGACGACCAACAGCGAGCATGGCAGGATTGATATCAGATATCGTTACGTGAATGTTGGGGTTTGAATTTTGCACGTGTGAGTGTTGCAGCATTCGAAATGCAATGTCGCCAGTGCCTCCAGCGACGTCGAGAATGCGCTGCGGCATACCGGCTGGAGTGGTGGAGCCAGGGTTAAGCGAAGAAACAAAATGATCTCTATATAGTAGGTTAGTAGTTTAGAAAGTTGAGTGAACAGCGTAGAAGAAGCCACATACTTCCACAATCGATGAACCCCCAAAGACATCAGGTCATTCATCTTATCATAGGATTCTGCAACACTGGTGAAGACACCAGCAACTCGCTCCCGCTTCTCCGTTTCCGTAACTGTCTCATAGCCGAAATGGGTCATGCGATCCGAAGCGGCGGCTTGATCCAATTTCTGAAGCCTGGAAGGAATGGTGTAGATATGCCGTGATAAACAAGTCACCCGCGCTGTAGGCCTGAATAGGCCCCTTTGACTCTTCAGAGCCGCGCCTATGACCATGTTGGGCAGTTTTCAAGGCCAGTCACTGCGTTGACTGGCTTCTCGGAGAAAAGTTGCACGAAAGTTAGACTGCAACATTTGCGGAATTGGTAAGGTGCTAGCTGCAGGAACAATGCACACAGCCACTGTGGCTGAATTTTTCGACCTGGATCAACAATTTAGCATTTGGCATTGGTCTCGTGTGTATAGGTGTTTTTTAAGTTATTGCCATGTCGTACAAATCGAAAAGAACTTCTTATCGGGATCGAAGTAGTAGTGGTTTTCAGGTCTTGAACCTCGTTTTTGATCTTTATCAAGCGCTTTCCTCAGCTTCTCCATCACCGTCGCTGGCCCGTGGTTGTCTTTGTTGACGATAGCTAAAAAGCGCTTGCACAAAGGTATGAATCGTCGATCTGAAGAAGAAGCAGACCAATGTAACGAGCGCGAGGATGCCAAGAATAAGTAGGGCAATTTTGCCAGCTGGACTTGTCATACTAGCAAAAGTCACGAATCAAAACAGCGTATAAACCCTAAATGCTTGTTTGTAGATTTAGCTGTCTGCTGCAAGTGGCCGATGAAATGTCTACTTCATTTAGGAGTAAAATGCCTCTATGCCGATGGAAGAAATTAATGTCGGGTGAGAGAAATGAGATAAGTGAATGGAAAAGAGATTTGAAAAAGAGTTGGAAATGTAGCCCCATGCCTTGGCAATCCAGCCAGCTGTCAACCAATTGCTGGCACCTCTGAAGCCGCTTCTTTTCCCCAAGGCTACAGAAAACCCTTCTAAAATAATAGGTAGTCAATTGCATTATATTCTATGGGAAGTGAGTTATGCAGGAATCTTGACACCGTAATCTTAAATAAATTTTGCAGTATAGGCCATTAAACATAGAGCCCAAAAGACATCTCGGCTCAAGCTCCCTTTGGCATTCCGGAATACCAAGTTCATGAGGAGGAAAGAGTGGTGTTTTCGTCATGCACTGGTATCGCTCTCAGTCTTAGACCCTTGTCTGATACGGTAAGATTTCCGATTGGACTCCCCGGAAATGCTAATGAGGCCCCTTCGGCTGAATACAGTCGGCGGCTTGTGTCGGCTCAACTGAAGATGATAAGTAGTTAGAGCCCTTCTTTATCCCCTTCTATGATCATTATGAACTGCAACTTTCCAAAACTCACACCCACGACTTGATTTCAATTATTTTAGCAGCACCCGCCCCCCCCCCCTCAAGTACAAATGAGATCACGCGTTCTTCAAAGTAGTCCCCTACGAAGGCTTGCTGCCGTGGCTAGACCGCGGGTCTCTAATGCAGTATGGACTACTCGAAACGCTGGTAGCCTCTCCCAGAAACCCAATTCTGACTTCGTCTCTTTTCCGGGCGCGTTGAAGAGTTCATTTACAAGCTCTCTCAAATTTGAGACTCCAGAATCTTACGCTGCACTGCCAACGTATCGTGTAGTTGATCAGAATGGCCAAGTTGTTGACCCCTCTTTCACACCAGACATTTCCGACGATGATATCACTAAACTTTACAAAGACATGTTATTTATATCTATCATGGATTTGATCATGTTTGACGCACAAAGACAAGGACGCCTGAGCTTTTACATGGTCAGCGCCGGAGAAGAAGCTGTCAGCGTCGGGAGCTCGAGCGTTTTGGATGATGATGATGCCGTCTTTTGTCAGTATCGCGAGCAGGGTGTGTTCAGACAGAGAGGATTTACAACACAGGAGTTTATGGCTCAGCTGTTTGCGAACAAAAACGACCCCGGTAAAGGGCGAAATATGCCTATTCATTACGGAAGCAAAGCCTTAAACATTGTGAGTACTCCCCAACGCCAAGAGTTAAATAGCTTACTGATACTTGTTACAAGCACACTGTCACTTCCCCTTTAGCTACACAGCTTCCGCAAGCTTCGGGGGCAGCATACGCATTAAAACTGCAAAAACAACAAGACCCCAATGTGAAGCCTCGAGTAGTAGTGGCGTTCTTTGGCGAAGGAGCGGCAAGTGAGGGTGATTTCCATGCGGGCTTGAATATGGCGGCCACTCGTTCTTGTCCAGTCATTTTTATCTGCCGAAACAATGGCTATGCTATTTCAACACCAACCCTGGAGCAATATAGGGGGGATGGTATAGCCAGCAGAGGAATAGGCTATGGAATTGACACTATTCGGGTTGATGGTAATGATATCTGGGCAGTCAGAGAAGCTACCAAAAAGGCGAGAGAGATGGCTCTCCAAGATGGTGGCAGGCCGGTCCTTATCGAGGCTATGACATACCGAGTTTCTCACCATAGCACCTCCGATGATTCCTTTGCGTACCGCGCTCGGGTCGAGGTTGAAGACTGGAAAAGACGAGATAACCCACTTACCAGACTTAGGAAATGGATGGAGGCAAAGGGATGCTGGGACGAGGCAAAAGAAAAAGAGGCCCGAGATAGCCTGAGAAAAGATATCCTGAAGGCGTTCGGCGAGGCGGAGAGGGAGAAGAAACCGCCCATTCGAACAATGTTCGAGGACATTTATGAAGATCTAACCGAAGATCTCCAAGGTCAGATGAAGCAGCTCAAGGATATGTTAGACAAATATCCTAATGAATATGACGTGGGAGAATATGAAGGAGGAAAAGAGAGCTTGGGTAGATGATGCATAATGGGCAATGATCATACTGGGAAATAAGTGTTGCATAGGGATCAATCGTTGAGAGGATTTCAGATAGTTAATTTAGAAGGTTGTAGATGAAGGAGCTGTCGTACGAGCCGCGACACTGATACAGTTTGGGAGTGATTGCATTTTTGTTATCTCATCATCTAAGATATTTCTAAATACTCTGAATATTTCATGAACGATTTAAAAACTTTGTGCATGATCCATGCGTTGTATAATTATATATCTCATCATATGCGTATAAGGTGCCTCATTATGCATATTATTGTAGACCGTATCGAATAAAAGAAGATAACCTCCTTTACTGTAAGATTTTCTAAGGTAGCTAATCCGTAGTTTAGAATGGATGTCGCGAGACCCTTAGGGGCTCCAGGTCCCCTCCGTATTGTACAGTGTGATTCAACTACCTGGAATGGAGCATGGACACATCGTTGGCGGTTCTGCCAGCGCTAACAGGGCCTAGGCAGCCTGACTAAGGCAGCTAGGGCAAGTTCCGGGGTTACTAATCGCTCCAGTGCTTCTATGTCAAGTGTTATCGACAACAAATTCTCCAACCTGGCTCGTGAACCTAGCGCCCGAAATCGCGATACTGTACCGAACTTGCCTCACATCAAACCTAAGGCACAACGAGTACGGCGGCATAACGTACCTATTCACGGTGCAGTTGGACGATCTCTCAGTGTTTCTCATACCTAGATGAGTTACGTTGTGCATTACCAACCAGCGGCATAAGGACAGACGCACGTGTGCCTTGCCGGATCCGAACAGGCCCGCCCCTCTCCCGGCCTCTCCTTCTCGCCGAGCTTCGTGCTTGCCCTCCTGATGGCGTAGTTCGGGCATGGCAGAACGAACATCGGCAGCTGATAACGAAGTGCGACTTCCATCGTCAACGTCGATAGCCTCGACCTCGGCGACTGCTGCCGCAACGCCTGTACCGCCTGGTTCCAAAAGGTATGGACAGACCTTTCATTGTTTGACACTCTGGTTGCCTGCATCACTTCCCATGACGTCCACCACCTTATTTCTCTTGCAATAACCATTTCATTGATACCTGCCTGGCTGCGGATCTACTTAGCCTGCTATTTATCGATCAGAAACTTGGAGGAGCCCTTGCTTTCTTCGCGTCCTTGCTTTTCCTCGGTCGTGTCGTCGTAGAATGGCTAGGTACCTCATTCCCCGCGCCATATGCATCTTGAGATCTATCAAATCCACCGCCCACTTCACAGCAATTGACAAACGGGTGACTCCTCATTCACCAAGGGCATGATACCGGTTTCCCTCACTGCCTTGCTTTCCACACTAGCTTTCTAATCGCCCGTGGTTCTTTGTCATTACCGATCTCACATCATTCCTCCTTCATTATTTCTCTAACGCTTTGGCCTAGGTTGGGCGATGATGCTTCCATGTTTACATCTCTTCGCTCTGTTGGCACATGCACTACATGCCCTATCTACCCCAAACTTTGTTTGACGCAGCCTTCCCCTTTTGAGCACAATATCTGCCACCCTTCTTTCATCGCCTCTCTTCCAAGTCATCTCAGATAAACCTGCAGTATTTCCAATCAGTCACTCATGTCTCCCAGAATCACCAGATCTTCGGCCCGTCAAGCAGCGAGCCAAGCAGCTCAATCCTCCGATACTTCTGCTGCCTCTGCCTCGAATCGCAACACTCCAGCCGTTCCTGCTAATCCTACGCCATTATCTCGGAAGCGAAAGACTTCGACGACTGATAAAAGCCCTATAATCCCATCACATTCCAACACTTCCGGTCGACGGTCCAAGAGACAAAAGATTCCCGAAGCTGTTGCATCCTCGCCACGTACCGCGGACTCTATAGCCCGGACGAATTCTAAAAAGAAGGGCAAAGCCCCTGCGATCATGGACGGTGTTGAGTGAGTTGCCGCAGACGGTCCTACATGTCTCTTACATAAGGGTTGCTAAACTGACAAATGTGAAGTAACGCGGCGGGTTCTGCACATTCCGCCGATACCACTACTTATCCTAGTACCACCACTAGAAAGTCGACTAGGAACAAGAGAGGTACTCCTCGCTCTCAAGGTTTGTTGATATCCCTACTAGTGCTATCAATGTCACGGGAATTTTGACTGATGGAAGTAGAAGATACTACGTTGGCGTCCTCGCCTTTGTCTCGAAGACCAGCAAGGTATCCGGAAAATCTTGCCGACGAAGATACAACGATGAGCGGAACAGAAGATAAAGGAGAAGCCGAGCCACCTTCTCCTTCTGCTGACGGAGCTACTAATGACAACGAGGGGCATGATCACGAAGCTGAGGATGATGATGGGGATGGTGGCAATGATGCTATTGGACGTCAAAGATATGACAACATCGACGATGAGGATGACGACGACGACGATGACGACGACGACGACGACGACGATGACCCCTTTAGCGGATTCGGGGGTCATGGAGGTCCGGAATCCGGCTTGTCGGATACTCTACGTGCACTGACAGGCATGATGACGGGTTTATCTAGTCGACTTCGGGAGCTGCTCAGCAATTTACGGCAGGATGACCTTTCAGTTCAAGTAATTGCCCTTCAGGAGCTATCTGAGATTCTCTTGGTCTCCAATGAGGACAACCTCTCAGGCCATTTCTCACCCGACGCCTTTGTGAAAGAGCTGGTTGTCTTAATGACCAAGGAAGAAAGTCCTGAGATTATGCTGCTGGCTTGTCGTTGTCTTGCAAATCTTATGGAAGCCCTACCAGCAAGTGTTGCAAACGTTGTTTATGGCAATGCCGTTCCTATTCTTTGCCAAAAACTACTTGAGATTTCATTTATAGACCTTGCTGAACAAGCCCTAAGCACTCTGGAGAAGATATCAGCAGAGTATCCATCGAGTATAGTCAGAGAGGGTGGGTTAACCGCCTGTTTATCATATCTTGACTTTTTTGCAACCAGCACCCAGAGAACTGCAGTCACCACAGCGGCAAATTGCTGCCGAAACATCCCAGATGATTCCTTCCCCGTCGTCAGAGACGTCATGCCAACACTCCTGAACGTTCTCAATAGCAGCGATCAACGGGTGGTAGAACAGGCATCCCTTTGCGTCTCGGGCATTGTGGAAAGTTTCAAATATCACCCTACAAAATTGGAAGAACTTGTGAGCATTGATCTCCTCCGCACCATATTACGCCTCCTTGTTCCAGGTACTACCAACCTCATCGGGCCCAATATTCATACTCAATTCCTTCGCGTCTTGGCGCATACGGCCCGAGCCAGCCCTAGACTCGCATCAGAACTCTTCAAGCTTAATGTGGTGGAAACACTGTACCAGATTCTAACCGGCGTTTCCCCTCCGACTGGTACGGAAGACGTCGCGTCAAAGTTGGATAGTGTGGTAATCATGCAAGCACTGATTCACCGACCGCGTGAACAGATTGTGGAGGCTCTCAATGTGATTTGTGAGCTGCTCCCTGATCTGCCTCGACGAACTGATTTGGCGGCTAGTGATTTGGTGGACCTTCATACTACAGCTGAACACATCACGCCATCTCATTTAAATGTTAGAAGTCGTCAGGACACAAACGACAATCGGCTTAAGCTTCTAGAGGATTGTAAATATCAAGTTCGGCGTTTTGCATTGATCATATTTCCAACATTGACCGACGCATTTTCCAGCACAATCAATCTCAGTGTTCGGCAAAAGGTTTTGAATGCTCAACTCAAAATGCTGTCTAATTTAGATGAGGACATCCTTACAGAAGCATTAACACCAGTTCCTTACGCTTCCTTTTTAGCTTCCATTCTATCTCAGCAGGATCATCCATCTCTTGTCATGCTCGGCCTACAGGCAACGGAGTTACTTCTCAGTCGTCTCGATAGCATTTACCGTTATCAGCTATATAGAGAGGGTGTTATCCTAGAGATTCACAAGCTTGCAACCAACGACAATGCTACTGAACCCAAGCAAGATACCATAACAATCAAGCCCGAGGAGCAGTCCCATTACCCGGTGGAATATGGTGAAAACAACACCCAATCATCGAAGCATGGTTCAGACGGGAATGATCACGAGGACAATGGAGGTGACGAAGAAGAAGAAGAAGACGATGCCGATGCCGATCAGGAACATCAATCCTCGAATGGTGAAGATGAGGAGCATGATGAGGAGGATGACGAAGAACCTCAACACGAGTTAAATCCAAGCGATATGTCACCTGCCAGTTCTCGTGGGTCGTCCATGTCCCTTGATGCCACCTCCCATCACTATGTCTCCAGTGCTCAATCGATGAAATATCGCATTCGTAATGTGGCAAAGAAATTCTTAGAAATTCACGAAAAAGAAGGTCATGGCCAAGCGATGAAAGCAAAAGCCACAAAAATCCTTAACACCTTATCCGACTTAGCAGGAGAACTTGATGCTTTCTATCTGACACGCACGTCGGCGGATCTGTCCCCTCAAAATGGCAAAGAGCTTTTCCTAAAGCTTGCCTCTTACTTTGACACCGATATCTTGGAAAGCGTCACCAGCGCGGAACTTCTTGCGTCTGGCATGGTTAGAGTTCTACTTGCAGTGTTCAGCAATCCCGATGAATCCCTGGCACGTGCAGCGCAAGCGACGTTTCTGGAAGTCTTCATGAGCTATGCAGTTAAATCGAAGCCTAAAACCGCTACTGCCGAATCCCCCGCTACCCCCTTCAGTGTAATGATACACAAGCTACAAGATTTGCTTAGTAGGTCAGAGCATTTTGAAGTGATCACTGTGCATCAAAATAGTTTTGATGGCAATCGGAGCAGTCCGGCATCAATGCTAGGGAAACAGATCAGGCTACGATTGGTGGCAGATGACGAATCGTCAATCCCCCGGCCCTACCGCAATATCATGGTCTCTATTCACGCAATTGCTACATTCAAGTCCCTTGACGACTATCTTCGCCCTCGCATTAGCTTAGCGGAACGACCTCGGGGTTCTCGACGAGACGGTCTTTCCAGAGCTCTGGCTGCCATAGCGGGCTCAGGGGTTCTCCCTCCGGGCAGCGCCGCCGCAGCTCGCTTGGCTGAACGATCCCCTTTTCAACCGGCATCTGTACCGCCGCCGCCGCCTCCACCGGTATCTGCTTCCACTTCCACCCCCTCCACCTCAAGATTCGCCCGCAGGCTCAATACCCGACATAGTCAAAATGCGCCAGAAATAGCATTGGCTGATCAGCCTGCCGGGTCTTCACATGACAAGGGAACTTTGAGGCGTTCGTCTCGTCGCCAGGGTGTCTCCACAGATACCGCCAACGCACGGCATCCGCCAGACCCAGATGAGATTCCCCAAAACACCTTGGAATGTGCAGATGAAAAGCAGTTGACAGATGATGACGATGTTGGAGAAGGTAGCGCATTGGATACCATTGTGGGAGATCTTGATGAGGATATGGAAAATGGAGAAGCTCCTGACCCTTCTGCCATCAATCTTGAAGTCGCCAACGGTGGCAAAATTATGGCTCGTAAGGATGATGGCACACGGGTTTCTACCCCAGCAGGATCAAGTTCTGGTCATGGACAAACTGGCGGGACCGCAATTCCAGGGCAGACTACTCCGACATTCTCAAACTCCTCGTCGCGCCCAATGTCGTATGCATCCGCACTTCAAATTGTTCCACAGGACTGGCATATAGAATTCAGTCTAGGTGGCAAGGTGATTCCGAACGAAATAACTATATATCGCGCGGTACACTCTTCAGCTTCCAATTTAGACGACCATCTCAACCGGAGTATTTGGTCAGCCACGCATCCTATTAAATTCCGACGGGTACCTGGTCCGCCCCCCGCTGAGTCGAACTCCAATATGCCCAATTTTGAGGTGGAAGGAGAGCCTGAAGATGGTATCCCTGCGTCACTGGCAAAACACCCATCCACTGCTTCTATCCTGCGGCTTCTAAACATCTTGCATGAGCTAAATGCTAACATTGAAGACGTTCTGGTTGAGAATAGGAACAGTACCATCGGGCTCCATGTTGAGCCCCTGTCCCAGTTTGTGAATACCAAGCTCACGGCAAAACTTAATCGACAGCTTGAAGAGCCTTTAATTGTTGCCAGTAGCTGCTTGCCTAGCTGGTCTGAGGATCTAGCACGCCTCTATCCCTTCCTATTCCCATTTGAGACTCGTCATCTCTTCCTCCAATCCACTTCATTCGGATATGCCCGGTCAATGGCAAGGTGGCAGAATGCACAGTCAGGAGAGGATAATCGCCGGGATCGCAATAACGAGCGGCCATTCCTTGGTCGTCTTCAGAGGCAGAAAGTGCGAATCTCTCGTTTAAAAATCTTGGAGTCGGCCTTAAAAGTGATGGAGCTGTATGGCGCATCTCAAAGCATACTGGAAGTTGAGTATTTCGAGGAAGTCGGAACCGGTCTTGGACCAACACTCGAGTTTTATTCCACGGTGTCCAAAGAGTTTTCCAAAAAGAAGCTCAAGCTCTGGCGCGAAATAGATTCGAACGGATCTGACGAGTTTGTTGACAGTCAGAACGGCCTTTTCCCCCGCCCGCTTAGGCAAGACGAGGTTACCACGGCTAACGGGGAAAGAATTCTCCACTTATTCAAGATTCTTGGCAAGTTTGTGGCTCGATCTATGATTGATTCTCGAATTGTCGACCTTCATTTCAACCCCATCTTCTTCAGGATCGGGGATGCAACATCCACCGGCGTCAAACCATCCTTGGGGGCGGTCAAGATTGTCGACCCAGTCCTTGCTCGCTCATTGAAAACAATCAAAAAGTTCGCCCTAGCTAAGAAGGAGATCGACGAGGATCCTGCCCGAACACCCGCCCAAAAGGTAGCTGATACAGAACAAATTATTGTTGATAATGTTAGGTTGGAGGACCTTTGTCTGGATTTTACACTACCTGGGTATCCTGATATCGAACTTGAATATAATGGCTCGCACAAACGTGTTACCATTGAGAATGTCGACTCATATCTGGAGAAAGTCGTCGATATGACTCTCGGATCTGGCGTTAGACATCAAATCGATGCCTTCCGGGCTGGTTTCTCACAAGTCTTCCCATATTCCGCCTTGAGAGCTTTCACACCTGATGAGCTAGTCTCTCTGTTCGGGCAAGTAAATGAAGATTGGAGCCTTGAAAGTAAGCATTAGATTGCTCCGTAAATCACAAATGAACCATTGCTAACTTTCTTTGAAGCACTTATGGATTCTATCAAGGCAGACCATGGCTACAATATGGATAGCCGAAGCGTAAAGAATTTACTGCAAACTATGAGCGGACTCGATTTGGGACAGCGTCGCGATTTCTTGCAATTCACAACTGGAAGCCCTAAACTTCCTATTGGAGGTAGGCTACCTATCATGATATTTTTTTCGAAGAGTGCTAACAGTTTCTAAAGGATTCAAGAGTCTAACCCCGATGTTCACTGTGGTGTGCAAGCCCAGTGAACCTCCATACATGTCTGATGACTATCTACCCAGCGTCATGACCTGTGTGAACTACCTGAAACTCCCTGATTATACAACACTTGACACTCTGAAGAAACAATTGTTTATAGCTATCAAAGAAGGACAGGGAGCTTTTCATCTGTCCTAGTTTTTGGTAGTGTGGCATCAAACGATGTCGAAAGGGCTATAAGGTCACCCAGTGTTTTCACCAAGGGGGGGGGGGTTGCAATTTTCGATGACTCCCCAGTCGTTCAAACTATAAAAAACAATGTCGATGAAATGCACTCATGAACCAACACAGTTCCGGCATTTATCGCATAGCACAATTGAAAATGGGGGTTTCTTATCCTTTTTTTAGCTTATGGGGCAGAGGAAGTAAGCCTTCTACACATTAGCAAGGAAGGAGGGACTCTTGGGGCGCAGGCCCATTCATCTCAGCCTTTGAAAAGGTGACGAATTTTTAGCTGCACATGTCATGCAGGTGCAATATGATGTATAGGGAGATCAGTAGTTATAGAGAGATTAAGTCGTCTCAGTTGGCCTTTGAAGGCCACAATTTCGCCTTTTAGTGGAATTTCACTTTAGGCAATGTTAAACTTAACGCAGAGCTGAATTGTGATACAAGTAGTGCTAGAAGTTAACCGACTAGTTAAACAGATCAAGTGAATGCTTCCTTCCGCAAGGCGTTAGCTGAGGGTATATTATGTGAATGTGAGTTGGTGCCAAGGCATCTTATCTAACAATTCATAATCTGGTTTTCTCCCATCACATTGATTCCTTATCGAATGCCAATAGACAACTCTGGTCGAACCTAACAAATAAACAACTGACTTCGCTTCCGAACACAATCGATACACTGGTAGGGTTACAAAGAGAATAGATATTAGACTTCCATATCATCATCTGAGTCCCATATCTCTTGTGGTAACCCTGGACCATCCTGAACCAGGCTATCGGGTAACATTTGGCTTTTGGTTAGCAGCTGAGAGGAGTCAAGTTGGACATCATGAGGGGGAATGACTGCGGACCCTCCATGATCCTGAAAGGTGAGGCTACTGGACAACGAATATTCGGTGTGTGGTTGCGGTTCTGGAACAGGGGTCAAAGACTCGCTTGTCGTGTCTGAGGGTCTTGTAGGTGTGGTAGCTTGTCTCGGTAGCGAGTCTGAAGACGGAGAATTTACGTTTGGAGGATAAGTATTGCCAGCCGGGGTTGGCGTCTCATCGTCAGATGCCGGAGTTCGAGTAGAAAGTGTAATATCGTGCTGAATCTGAGCTGTGATCTGCTGTGACACAGTAGGGCTAATATTTAGGATCTGGTTGTTGACGTGAACACTTGTTTGCTCTTTTTCGGGGCTGAGTGTGCTCTCTTCATCATCAGAATGATCCGGCAACTCATTATCAAATATTGCATGCCGAAGATTCCAGAGCAACTGTCCCACAACAGCTGGGGGTAAGTAGGCATAGCGTCTAATCTGTTCCCCCACCCATCCTTCCTCCTGCATGTCCTCGCCAGTCACTGGGTTATTCAGCTCATACACCTGATTAACAGCATAGGCCCAGTCAGGCCCGCAAGGTTTGCCGGGCTCAACACAAGCCATATACCGAAGGAAGGAGCCGTCAAAGAGCCAAAAGCGAACAACCTGGTTGGGAATTTTATAGGATATACAAAGACTGAGTTCATAGCCACCAATAATAGGGTCTAGGGTCTCGGAAGATATAGGTAGAATTATGTCGGAGCGAGCCGACGCGGGCGGCAAAGCCTGAAGAATATGAACAGGTACCCGCTGGGATTCAAAAAGCTGACTGTGGTTATGGATAGGAAGGGGGGCCAGACGGCGGATAGGTTTGCTTTTTCTTTTACCTTTATCCTTTTTCTGTTTTGGTATTTGAGAGGCTGCCGCACTCTTGCTCGCGGTTGCAATTCCAGCATTGTGCATATTTGGCGTCAATGTTGTTTTTGAAGCTGCTTGGGGCACTTTCTGGAAACTTGAGTTTAATGCTGACGGCATTGATGGTTTGGAGCCTAAATCCAGTTCGCCCTGCAGTTGATACTCAACAAACGCAAGCTGCTCTAGCACAAGCTGGGTCTCTGCGCCAGCAACAAAAGCATCCTGCCCGTCTTGGTCCTGTTCATGAAATTCTTCATCTTCATCCTCAGAGTCAGGTATCTCCTTAGGACTGGCAGGTGTTGCCCCTTCAGAACCCCCTCGACTAGCAAACGAAACCAGATTGACATCATTGAAACCAACTCTTCGTTGGGCCTTCAAGGCTGGTTTCGGCGACTCAGGTATAGGGGGCCTAGGAGAGCCCACGGCCAGCTTTGACGAGCGAGGAGTTGTGTTAATGACTGATGGTGGGACATCTTGGCTTTCCTTGAGATGAAAACATCGTTGGGATCGCCTTGTTGGTGTTTCAGGATTCCAGCTATCAGTAGCAAAAGAGTCCTCAATCACCAAAGTAGTTGGATTCTTCGTAGATTGTTTCGGCCTCCCCGTCAAAGCTACAGGAATGACGACGGCGTCCAGCGTTGGTGTTTTTTTGAGAGGGGATTGCTGATAGTCCGGTGGGCCGTACCGTTCAATCTGTACTGTTGATGTTGTAGATACGTCTCCGGGTGACGTTATTCCCACATGGGTATCCTTAGATTTCACCGGAGTCTGTGGGATAACAGATTCTTCTCGATCAAGCCTGAAATCCTTTGTCGCCGCACCAGTGTTGGATCTAATCCTCTGATGAGAAGTATCAGTACCTCCCCCAGGGGACAGCTGTTTATTGTTATCCGCGTTTGAGCTGCACGGCTCGCCAAGCCAATCTAGAAAGCCCCGATCATCGTTCTCGCCTGATTCAGAGGTTGCAATGTGTGAATCATTTCCCAAGAGCTGAGTCAAAGTTTGTGTATGATACCTCGAGGTAGCTGTAGAACTGGGAATAGTTTCTTGTCTTGCAAGGGCAGGCTTCTTCTCAAGTAGTTCATCTCTATCATTAATCGACGCCCGCTTTCGCTTGTTCCCTTCATTGCTCGGCCTTGTCCGTCGCTTGGGTGCCCTTGGTGGAGAATCATATTCCGCATCATTGTCTCGACCGTTGGATGGTGCAGCCGGCTCTGTCCCAACTAAATAGTTCTTCAAGTCTTGACCTTCTCCTTGATCACCAGACTTTTCCGACTCGGTGTCACTCAGTTGAACGGGGTCCTCGCTAAAACTGGATACAAAGTCGATCTGTGTTAGGGTCTGCTGTTTTAAGGCAAAATTCTCCTGGCGTTTTCTATTTTTCCCATATGTTCGAACAATTTTCTTCCGCGAAGGGAATTGGGATTGCTTGAGCAATGGCGTTGAATGATAGACTCTGCCTTCGGGAGGTGCGCCGCGAGATCGAGTTTCGGGTGCCATGGCTTTAGTCTGCTATGGGTATCGAGTAACGGTACTCCGTACCAATCACACTATCAGTCAATTTTCGGTGGAGAGCCCAAGGCAAACTCAATGTTGCCAATGACCATGACAAGTGGAGCTTTCATGGCAGTATAATTCATTGTTTTCGAGGCATCGCTAGATCAGAGGAGAGGGAGAGAATGGAAGGGGAGGCAACTACCTACGTAATAACCACCACGTGGGTTAGATAAGCAAAGGCTAGCAATTACTAGGTCGTTATTGAACAACGCGAGATTATCCTTCACGCCTACCTAGTACCTATCCAAAGTGGCGTGCGGGGAGGTGTCGCTGGTGACTAAGACGCGTTACGACGCGTAAAGTGCAAACCAGAATACAAACCTTCCCTGGTCTCCATGACATCCCTTGCGAAATATTTCGTAGCTCGTGGATAAGCTCATGCCCGATGTTCTCTAACTCCCACGTAGATAAGTGGTAAGGTATAATAGTATTTGGTATTGTTGTCTTTCTATCCTATGTGCAAAGGTGGATTCATCCCATCTTCTACACCATAGGATGTTATTCATGATGCCATTTTATCTTATAAACCCTCACATTCAAGAGCTCTCTCCATAATTCATCACAAATAAAGGTGCCCTAGAAAATCAAATAGCGGCCAGGTTTAAATTCGAAGCCAACTTAAACGAAACTCTCTCTCTTTAAACAACGCCTCATCGGAATGCTGCCTTTACATCCGCTCTTGGCCATTCAAATGGCACATCTCCACCGTAGACATCCGTCGTTACCCTCCCTATTCTTCCTTCTACATCTGCATAAAACTCTTCACACTCCTTTGTTACTTTGACCACCAGGCCCCGACTTAGCCCAGGATCATCTGCGTCACCAAAGTGTTTCTCCACACGTTTACGGAGCGCTTCGATGCCCTTGCGTACCTCCTTCGAATCGTAGGAGCCTAGTATCTTGCTGAAAATGGCTTTGCTGTTGGAGGGTTGTCGCGCAATAGTCATGGCCGACTTGCCAGTTTGTAGTTGTGCCTCAATGTTCTCAAGGTGGTCAAGCAGTTTACCCAAAGGTCTCCGCATTACTGCGTTGAGGTACAGCCCCATATGTTCATGATATTCCGTACTCGCCTGTTCTTTCCATTCCTCTAGCACCTCCAGGCCTCGTGTATCAGTTTCTTCGAGGAAATGGTTCATATTCTCAATAAGAAGAATATGGAAGTTGAGAGCCTCCTTATCTTCAGGATCTCCTGCCCCTGTCGCAACACCAACTGCCGGATGTTCTCGAGCAATTACCATTAGTGAATCGAACATCGTCTTCAAAATGCGGTCGTATTCGCGGTCAACTGTGCGTCGCAAAACATGGTGTTGTTCTATGCCAGCAAGCATGTTCTCGACAGCAGCCATAAACATCGGGAACACGCGGAAGAAAGAAATAACGCCCTTGCGCTTATTTATCTTGACCTTCGTTTCTTCGATGGCTCGGATTTGCTCGTCAACAAATTTCCTAAAACGGCCTTCCAAAACGCCATGAAGCTTTTGAAGGACAGTATTCAGGAAATCTTGGTTGGATTGGCCCATCTCTGCCAGCTTCCTCTCAAGGGTAGCGAGCACCCCAACACCCTGCCTATAGCTAATATTAGTTTTGTGTGCAATATTCTTGGGGACGTAGACCTACAAGGGATCTTGTGCTGTGACCCACTCCATGAGCCTCTGTAGCTCTGTTTCTAGGAAGGAGAATATAACTTCCATGGAGCGGTTCACACGACGAGCAAGCTCTCGATCAGGCTCCATTAGTCTGTGTCGCTTTAGATCACCTCCCCGGCGACCATGAGGAGCACATGCAGCAACCGCATCGGGGAAATCCATCTGTTCCAATGTGGTGGCATGAAAAAAATCAATGACAAAGTTCTGTTCCATTTCGACCAGCGGAAGAAGGTCATCAAGAACTCCCGAGAAGACTTCATAGGGCAAACTCCTTGTGTCGGCCGCACTTTTGTCAACATGTGTTCGACTACCGCCGTCCGCTAAAGGGGACCGCAAGGCTCTGGCAAGTGTTTGGCTTCTTTTAACGGTCAGCTTCCGAGCCGTAGTAGCTACACCTTCCTGTTGCTTTTCAACCTGGTGGGAAAACAGAAGTTCTGATTCTTCTCCAGTCAGTTTTCGCGCATTTTTGCGCCAGATAGTGACCACATTTTGGAATTCATGCTTGTACACGGGGTGGCTCTTGTCTTGGTATACCTGGATAAGGCGGTTCCAGTTCTCCAGGTCTGCGTCGCGGGCATACAACATCAAAGGGCCGTATTTCCAAAGCATATCCCGTCCCACGTCATGATGGGCGGGATCGACCTTCTTTGACAAAGCACCATCCAGTGCTTGCTTAGTCTCAACGTAAGCTTCTTCGAACTGCTTGGTCATATACTCCAGTAATCGTTGCATAAAATGAGTGCTTTCTTGCAGATACATCTCTTTCTTCTCCTGGACAATCCTCATGTTCCCGTAATCGCTGTTCAGACCGAGACTCTGGTCCGAGTCAAGCGAGACATCCACTATCTTCCCGGGCTCGCCCTCGCCAATAGATGGATCAATTTTAATCATAGCTTTGAAAAGAGTAACGAGAGCAGATTCTACATCCTCCAGCCCTTGCAACGTTCCCAGTGGAGATAATTGAAGCGCCTGGAGGTCACTGGATGTAATGGCGCAGGTCTCAAGAAGTGATTCGAGTTCCTTTTTCAACAATTTTTGATTGGCAGTTTGCACCTGAAGGCCTTGGCCTTGTGCCTCGATGTAGGCGATATCGTCAGAAAGCGTCTGCAAGATGTTAGCATGAGCCCAAGAGCCCAGTCACAGTTAGAGCGCACCGAGAGTTCAACAGAGTAAAGTGTGAGCAGATTGTCCAACTCCTCGCATTCTGCCATGGCAAGGTCAATGCCTCGTTTGATGGCATTCACTCTCTCATCCTCTTCACGGAATCGTGCCAGCCATCCACCCGCCTGTGTTGTATTAAGTTCTCTCTCCAAATCATTTTTCATGTCATCCGTGTTTCGGGATCGCATTGGCTCGCCAGGAACCCAACCAAAAAAGTCAAGCCATTTACAGAACTCCTCACTTCTATCATCCAGTATAATTGGCTCAACGCCAAGTGTTTGTAGGTACTTCGTATCTTGTCCAATAGGTATGGAGCGGCGTGGAGTCTCTTCCTGGGGGGTCTTTGGAGCGTCCGAGGCTTTTTTAGTTTCATTAATTGGCCCATGTAGGCTGGTAGGACGGCTAGAGTTGGGCACTGTTATTTTAACCTCTGGTACAAGTTCGGCCAATTTGATGGGATCGTGAGCAGGAGTTGTTTCCCTAGATGCTGGTCGAGGCGGAGCTGGTACGACGCTCGTGATACCATCCGGGCCATCATCGAATCTTGGTTGCGCGTGTCGTAGACGGTCTCCTGCACCACCTGGTCGTGGCCGAAATGCGCTTGCAGCAGATGCAGCTTTCCAGATAGCACCGGCAATGTCATTCTTCGATTTTTTTGACTTGATCATTGGCCCTAACCCCGGTCGTAGCTCCCCTCCCAACCCCCCCGCGGTTTGGTCATCAACTACGATATCGCTTGCAACTTGGAGATTCGGTGCAGAAATTTCTGACGGCGAAACAACGGAAGATGCCTTGTTGTCACTGGCTGGCTCAGTCTTGACAGGCAGTGATCTTGAACCTTCCAATGACTCTGTAACTGACTGAGAAAAGTCAGGAGTAGTCATCTCCGCAATTAATCCTCCTCCCGGCTGTAAGACGGCAGGCATCATTTGAGGGGTCAGTCGCTCAGTGCTCCTTGGAGGCGGTGCCATTGGTTCTCTTCTTGCTCCTGTGCTCATCAACGGTGGAGGCACCAAATCTCGATCTTGTGGCCGTGAAGGATCCATTGGTGGCCTTCTCCTCTCTGGTGGTAGCTTGCTTTCCTGCTGTTGACGAGATGGAGGGGGGTGAGGTTCCTGTGATGATTCCCGTGCATCTCGAGATTCTCCAAATCTGCCTACCGCCCCTGGCCCTGCCATTCCATTACGAGATCGAGGTGGAAGGCTGGATGCATCCTCACTCCTCGTCGCCAGAGAATCCTGGCTCTTGTTATTTTGGGCGGTCCATCGGGGTAGAGGTCGTTCTCTAGATGTGGTGGAATCGAAACTTCCGGCGGGGGAATTGGTATCATTTTGTGGTGTCCGAATGGGCGGGACCCTTGGATATCGTGGCGCATCAGCTCCTCCAGATGGCGTCGTAGAAGCAGGTGAAGTGAGAGAGACGGCACTTTGCTGGCTTGGGCCCGAATCAATGGCCGGTCTACTGGAGGGTGCTCCTGTCGGGCGTTTACCAGCTCCCAGCACTTGATCCAGTTCCTTCTGATCAAAACCAGAGAGCTCTGGTATTTTTCCGCCGGTATATTTGCCGTATATCTTGACCAGACTGGCAATGAAGAACTTTTTTTCTTTATCCGTCTGTGCTTGCCAATAATATGGCTTTCCAAGTGTTACAAGAAAGCCTGTTTCTCCACCCCATTCTCGTAGGTTCTGGTCGACCTGAGCTCCCGTGTAAGATTCAATGTGAGTTAAGTCATCCAGATTCCATGTCTTTCCAATTGAAAATGTCCCGCTGACATTCTCCTTTGTTTTGTGCACTCGAACGCGACCAGACTTTCTGACGGCCACAATGATCACTCTCGGCTTCTCGCTATCGGGAGTACGAGCTTGAGGCGGCGGTGGTGAAGTGGGATGAGTTGAATACTCGGTGATGCGGATATGTGTGATATACGTTTCTTGCACTGCATTCCAGTTTAGTCGCGATACTATGAGTCATAGAGCTCATGTAGGCTTTTGTATCTCAGAGAACTAACAAGATCCATCAACGTCTTTCTTGCCAAAACAGCTCTCGATGATACGACGCTTCTCGTCTTCAAATCGTTCCGCCCTACTTGCGGCCGCATTGGCGCCGGCTCCGTTTGCGCGGTCCATTTAAAGGCGTAATGGCGATCATGAAGGATATTTTGGCAGAGGATTAGGGGGCATGTCGAATTGCATGCAAGAGCGCGATGCGTTAATCCCCCGATGTGTTGGTTGTTGAGCCGACCAGACGCCAGGCGACTTTCGAAGTCGTGACACGATCACGGCTTGAAACTCAGGGTAGCCTGATATGTACTACTAGGTATTAGCAATGTAACGTTTTGAGGGGTGGAGTTAGCAGGTACAGGTTAGGTATGAGCTACTTGAGGATGATGGGGCAATGTTCTTCCATGGTGGTTGTTGCTCCTCCTATTTTAGCAGTATATAATACTCCACTCTTACAAGGGCAGAATGCCCCACCAAGACTGAAGCTGGAAATTTGAAACTCACCTGTTGCGATCGCTTCCAATTCGGTTATGAATTCAACCGTCATGTGTATCGTCCTTTTGCTTACACTGAGTGCCGCTTGTGCTATTAGATAATATAAAATCGTTTTAACATGATATTGAATATTACTTGTGATTTTTAGTTTTTTGCAATGAACAGGTACATAGCAGCTTACATTGCACTACATGTTAAGTAGTATCTTCATCATAACGAAACACACATATCTATCGAACTTCTTATCACGATTAATTATATTTCATCCTCAAGGTAGTTTAAGAATTATGAATACGAAAGGCATATGCGTACCAAGAAATTTAACTGGCACATGAACACATAAGTTTTGAGCTCCATGATTTGACATAAAGCTAATGGTGTAGGGTAATTATTAAGTTGGTAAAAGGTGGACATAGATATCCTATGCCGATCGCTTACTTGTATCAAGGGTGCCATATATTTCTTCCGAATCTAACCTCGTTTGCAACCAGCATCATTATCAAACTAGTTGAAACAGATACCCGGAGTGTTGCAGATGATTTATGTACCAACTACCCGGCGGAGAATCCGGGGATTTTGGGTTGGAAACTAGCTGAAACCACCACTTAGACCGCTGTAAAGCCCCCTCATACTGTGGGGATTAACTGCATCTACCCGAGGTTTAGGTTGCTCTTAGAGAATCTAATTGGAAACGTATAAGGGTATGGGGGCTCTCTATCTTTACACAGATATGTTGGTGTCATTTTCGACAAATTCATGAGCAAGCGCTGTATCTACGAACCCATCACACTTCATTGAATCCCTACCGTTGGGGCAGATACCTGACGTAGCCATGGTGGTATCTGTGAGAGTGATACCAAATGTAAGATCCCTCTTCCTATATCTTAATTTATTGGTCTGAAGCCAACGTCTCATTAGGCTGCGAAGCGGGCTTCAAGCCTCCTTCGCACGATTCAATACACACATCCCCCATCTTGCCCATGTCATTCGAACCCAGGCTATCACAAGGGTAGTCCTGTCATAGTTCCTCGAGCTAGGGATGCGGGAAGACGACGTTATGCCACACCGAGCGGCGCAGAGCTTAAGGAATATGCCTTTGAGATGGCCGCCTCATCGATTCGCTTTGGTCCTGGTGTCACTCAAGAAGTTGGCATGGACTTTAAGAACCTCGGGGCTCAACGAGTCGCTGTGGTCACGGATCAAACAGTCGACAAACTGGACGCAATGAGACAAGTCCGTGAAGGTCTCACCCGTGAAGGCATAAACTTTGAGGTCTATTCCAACGTGAGGATTGAACCGAAGGATAGCTCGTAATTACTCGCACCCCATTGATTCCTCTCTTATCATATCGCACAGAGTGGTTTATTTTGACTAACTTGCTACGTTGCTTAGTATTAAGGAAGCTATCGCTTGGACAAGGCCGTATGCGCCTGATGCCTTTTTGGCTGTGGGAGGAGGATCTGTCATTGACACTGCTAAGCTCATGAACTTGTACTCAGCGTACCCTGAAGCTGACTTTTTGGACTTTGTTAATGCTCCTCTCGGAAAAGGTCGTCCGATCGATAAGCCCCTCAAGCCCCTCATTGCAGTTCCTACCACCGCTGGCACAGGAAGTGAAACTACGGGAACTGCCATATTTGATCTTGTTTCAAAGAGAGCCAAAACCGGCGTTGCGCATAGAAATCTGAAACCGACTCTTGGAATTTGTGACCCGATCAATACGAGGACCATGCCAGCAGCTGTTAAGGCCAGTTCTGGGCTTGATGTTCTGTGTCATTCGCTCGAGTCCTGGACTGCCATCCCTTACAATGAACGAACTCCACGACCACAAAATCCGCTTTTGCGTCCTGCCTATCAGGGTGCAAACCCAATTTCTGATATATTCTCTCTTAGTGCACTCCGCAGCACGGTCAAGTATCTCCCTCGATCTGTGAAAGACGCCGATGACTTTGAAGCACAAAGTGAGATGCTTCTGGCGGCAACTCTAGCAGGTGTTGGGTTTGGAAATGCAGGGGTTCACCTTTGTCATGGTTTGTGCCCCCTCATACTGTACTCGAAAGCTTGCAAACCCTTGCTGATTCATTTAGGAATGTCCTACCCTATCTCTGGTCAAAACCCTGGCTACAAGCATACTGGTTACGATGTTCCGTCTCCCATAATCCCACACGGTGTTTCCGTCGCAGTATCTGCCCCCGCAGTATTCAGATTTACGGCTGCGTCCAACCCTGAAAGGCATCTTGCCGCCGCCGAGGCGTTTGGTGTCGATATCTCCAATGTGAAGCGAGAAAGCGCAGGGGAGGTGCTGGCCGAGGCGTTGATTAGATTTCTAGCAGACTTGGGAGACCAACCAAGTGGCTTAAAGGACCTGGGCTTTGGCAGCGAGCATATCGAAGCGCTTGTGGAGGGAACAATTCCACAGGCTCGAGTATTGAAGCTTGCTCCCGGACTCTCATCAGAGCTCCAGGTAGAAAGGGACCAACTCTATCGACTTTTTGAGGATGCCATGACTCACTGAGACTCATCTACGAAAAAAGAGTCATTTGAATTTATCTGGATTACTTGGTATCATTTTCCTCAAAACTGTGATTTGCTTGACCATGCCGAGTTTTCTGAGATCCGTAGCACCGCGCTTGTCGATTCGACGTGTACCATTGGAATAAACAACTGTCCAGTCGGGTATTTCCTCGCCTTTTGCAATGGCAGACATGTATGAAATTGTACAATTCTATTGGCCATCAGTTTCAAGGCCGAGCCGAAAGACCGCGATGAGTGATTACCTTGCCAATCTTGGCCCCGCTGCCAATTCTGCTTCCAACTTGAATGATACTGCCCTCGCCGATCTCTGTGCCCCCTGCTTCAATGACAGAGCCGACTTCAACAAGCACGTAGTCACCTAACGTAACACCACCAGGTGAAGCAGTTTGACGGTCTTCAGGAGTGGCTCCGACATGGCACCGCTCATGAATTATGCACCGCCGGCCGATGAGAATGCTTCCAAGGTTGGATTCGAAACGGGAGCGAGGGTGAATTATACTTTCAGATTGAATTGTGATTGAATGTGTTCCTAGAAGGATCGCGTTGTCGGATATCACCAGCGACGACGAGAAGTTCACGGGGGGTTTTGGCCCAGCGCGGTCAGATGCAGGCAAGGCCGAATGTCTTTTGCCTGACATGGTAGTATCCAGTGACAATAAAGTAGGTAACTATGTCTTCTAGGTAGCCACCTGGTAAGGTGTGCAATTCAGGAGGTGGTTTTATATGGAGACTTCTTTGGAAGAAACTCTGGATGGATGCAAGCTGTCCCAGATGTGCATTGGGTAAGAGAACAAAGACCCCTGTTCACAGGTACCTTGGTACTTTCTCTGTATACAATATAGTACTACCTATCTATCTGGGTACCTAATCGCTAGTACTTTATGTAGACAACCTCTAAACCGAATGTAATGGTTACCCATATTGGCAAATGAGGGTACCTTTTGAAGGCACATATATGTCTACTAAATGTTAATGTCATGAATCTGGGATCAGCTATAATTGTTTGTTATATCCCTGGGACACATTGAACCACCATCATCCATCTTCTAGAAAAATCAATTACCTAACATGGCTGTTGTAAAGTACATCAATCATAGTGGGTTTTGAGGCTAACTAAAGGTAGCGGATAACACCACCGCTGGGTATCCTAAGGACCCGCATTGACCAACCACAACGTCTGTAATTCTACGATTACATTGCCTTGACCTGGCTACCTAGTATTGAGTTGAACCTCATCTCTCGTCGCGAAGTAACGCACCTACTCACGCCTCTCCTCCCTCAACCCGTCAGCAGACTGTAACCATGCTGTCGACGAGAGCGGTGCCAAAGAGAGCAGTGGGACTCTCACGAACCGCCGTGAGGGGTTTCGCCACTGTCCAAGATGGTGCTCCAAAACGAACGTACGGTGGTCTGAAGGACCAAGACCGGATTTTCCAAAATCTCTACGGACGATACCCCGCCGATCTTAAGAGCGCGAAGAAAATGGGCGATTGGCACAAGACAAAGGAGATTCTTTTGAAAGGCCATGACTGGATCATTGGCGAAATCAAGGCCTCCGGTTTGCGTGGACGAGGTGGTGCTGGCTTTCCTTCTGGATTGAAATGGGTGCGTGGAGACATGCCGGTGATGCGCAATTGCTGCTGACTGTTAGAAAAAACCAGTCTTTCATGAACTTCAAGGACTGGGATAAGGACACAAAGCCTAGGTATCTCGTAGTCAATGCGGATGAGGGCGAGCCTGGCACATGCAAAGATCGCGAAATTATGCGAAAGGATCCACACAAGCTTGTCGAAGGATGCCTTGTGGCCGGCCGAGCTATGAACGCTACTGCCGCCTACATTTACATTCGTGGCGAATTCTACCACGAGGCCGCCGTTCTTCAGAATGCGATCAATGAAGCTTACAAGGACGGTTTGATCGGCAAGAACGCCTGTGGATCTGGCTACGACTTTGATGTTTATATCCACAGAGGTGCTGGCGCATACGTCTGTGGTGAGGAAACATCTCTGATTGAGTCTATTGAGGGAAAGCCTGGAAAGCCGAGACTTAAGCCCCCGTTCCCTGCTGCCGTCGGTGTCTTTGGATGCCCTTCGACCGTCGCCAATGTTGAGACAGTGGCTGTTGCGCCAACTATCTGCCGTCGTGGAGGAAATTGGTTTGCAGGCTTTGGCCGAGAGCGCAACCAGGGAACCAAGCTGTTTTGTATTTCCGGCCACGTAAACAACCCCTGCACTGTTGAGGAGGAAATGTCTATCCCACTCCGGGAGCTTATTGAAAAGCACTGCGGTGGCGTTCGTGGGGGTTGGGATAACCTTCTAGCAATCATCCCGGGTGGTTCTTCTACTCCCATCCTGCCAAAGAGTGTGTGCGATGACCAACTCATGGACTTCGATGCTCTCAAGGATAGCCAGTCGGGTCTCGGTACCGCAGCAGTCATTGTCATGGACAAGAGCGCAGATGTGGTCCGCGCCATCAGCCGCCTGAGCCACTTCTATCGACACGAGAGTTGTGGCCAGTGCACACCCTGTCGAGAAGGCAGTAAGTGGACAGAGCAGATTATGAAGCGCTTTGAGAAGGGCCAGGGACGGGAGAGGGAAATCGACATGCTTCAAGAGCTGACAAAGCAAGTTGAGGGCCACACTATTTGCGGTAAGTTTTCTTTGAATCGACGTTTCTAAATCCTCCAGCGAAACTAATATATCCCTCTAGCCTTGGGCGAAGCATTTGCCTGGCCCATTCAGGGTCTTATCCGCCATTTCCGACCTGAGCTGGAGGCCAGAATGCAAAAGTTTGCTCAGGAGAGCGGTGGCAGCGCCTTGGCTGGTGGGTGGGAACATGGATCTAAGGCACAGGGCAAACTCATCTCTCCGGGCCAATAATCTCGTCAAGGTCTGGATTTTAGACATGCTTTTGAGCATTGCCTTGGGTTTCAGATGCCCTATGCATACCTCTACGTATTCATGCGAATCCGCAGCTGTCGTGTTGTATCTACTATGTCTGAACTAAGAATATATTGTTGTTAAAGTGCCTGATCTTGTCAACCTATCTATTTACCGAACACTCTATTGACGTAGTTTGAGGCGAAATCTTGTTATCTTTTTGCTACGGGTTTGCATATGTGTTGCCAACGCCAATGCAGTCTACCCACCCCCACCAAGACCCCTCTACCTGGCTAGTTTGTCCGAGACAATAACAGCGGGGATCAGGCAAACGAAGAGACAGCCCAGCAATTTGTACACTCACCCACCTTGTGTACGACGGTTTCAAGTACTGAGCTGAGGCTGGATATAAGCTAGGAGTCTATAATTCTGTCTCCTCTTTCAGAAGCAATATCCACCGGCCAGAGTGTCTGGAAAATTATGGCGACAACCTTTGAGCAGTTTGTGGTCTTTGGGACAGACAATGGTATGTTCACCTCACCAACCTGTGCTTTCCCTATTGTGAATTCACCAAGTTTTTGGGCATTTAGAGAAGAATCTCAATCTGTTTTACATCTGCACAAGATGAGACCCAAGATGCTGACGGCCGCCTAGCTGGAATTGAACGCTCCTTGCGATTCTTTCAAGCCGCTTGCCTGTTTCTCACATCCTACCCAATCCTCATCCCTCTTCTGCTTTCTACATCTCCACCAGCTACCCACGCCATTGCTAGAACAAGCCTCCACCAGCTCCACGACCGCATCAACATCACTCGACGGCTCTTGCGTTTCTTCCGTTTCCTAGAATACTTCCAATCTGGATGGGTTCTTTATGTATCGGACTACAGCAGCATTGACATCTGGCTTGATGTGTTGGGCAAGTCATGTTTGGGCATTTTTGGGATGCTTGAATCTGCGACCCTATTTGATTTGCTTCGGATCGAATACTTCGAATTTTTTGGCGCCCAGATGACAATTGATCTCAACTACCAGGCTCAGTTATTCTGGATCATTGCCCTCTATGCCTCCATTTTGAGTTCTGGTATCAAAATGATTCGTAATTATGCTTACCACGGTGTACCAAGGACTGGAGCCGGCTTTGGAGCTGTCGAAATCCCCAATAAGGAGGGCGGTGGCAATAAATTAAAAGACAATGCAAACGCACAAGACATGAACTTCATTCTCGATGAGAAGGTGGAGCGAAATGGGATGGTGAATAAGAATGTTGTGAGAGCACTGGAACAAAAGGAAAACAAGAGAGACAAGGTAACAGAGTCTATTGAACAGACCTCGACATTATTCATTGGGATAATAGCAGATGGGCTGGATTTGATTCTCCCTACTGCAGCCGTCGGGTGGATAAAAGTAGATAAAGGGGTCATTGGAATTGTGATGATGATTACTACATTGCTCACGATTAATGAGATATGGAATAGATGTGGGCAAGAGCTACTGCACCGACGTGGCTAGTAGACACGTGTTGAGTTATGTTCTAAAGTATTAAACAAACAAATGATATCACATTGACGTATCTGCTAGAAATCCATGGGGTATCAATGTGCGGAAGACTCTTGTGCCCTAATGGCTCCAATGATAACAGGGAAATGTAAGGCATCACTGCCGACCAGTGATCACAAACTTGCCAGTCTCTACTCTCATCTTCCAGCCATCTTGCAGGAGGGCTGCAGCAACTGACTTTCTGAGCTGTGAGACGCCACCAGCGCTATGGCGACCAATACCTGTAATAATCGTAAGGGTGCAAGCTTGCTTTTTCTCGCCCCTGATTTTGCCATGACTCTCCCACCAAGACAAAGCCTTCTGCCTCGCAATGCGCACACCATCATATACCGAAACGCCGTGCAGGTCGATGTTCTCCTCGGTGCTCTGTTCTTCTACGAGAAGGTCTGCGGCAAATGACGTTGCCTCTTGAGCATAGCCAGCTTGCTCGCGCGCCTTCTCTGCATAATAGCCCGCCGCTTGTCTGTATAACGGGTTGGATGCTCCTCGCCGATGCAGGCTTGCTGCTGATGCAGCCGCGTCACGCCTCGCTTGATTGAAGCCTTCGGATAATTGGAGAGCCTGTGTAAGGCCATCAATGCCTCTCGGTGAGGTTGGTGGGGACATCCAGCTGCCACTATCTCGCGAGGATCGTTTGCTGCTCGTGCTGGTTTGGACTGGTTCAATGTCCTCCACTGGCAGTGGGACGAGGTTGTAGCTTAGGTCAAATCTGTGACTTCTTGGTCTCTTAAAATGCTTGTTCGCCAATGCAGCAATATCATCAGAAAACCGGGGTACGGTCCCGGTAATTTGTATAATAGCTTGCAGATACTTTTCCGGAATGTTACGATACTTTCGTCCCAGTCCATCTAGAGTCTTTTTTTGAGTATTATCCAGAGATTTCGAGTCTCCATGCGAGATGTGCTGGTCAAGGACTTCTATCACGGTGGCAGTGTTTGAGCGACCTGAGCTATAGTATAAAGCTGACATCTCATCGAACGAGATGTTGAATCGTTCAGCTATGTACGCGATTTCGCTCTGATCTAAACGGCAAAAATAAGCACAGTCTTGAGTATTTAAAGAGAAAGCAGTTCAACTCACTCTTGAACTCATCCTCAAAACCGGACGTGGCTCGATTATGCCCCTTCAAGCCATGATCCACCGACGCTTTGCCTCTCTTCTTCCTTTTAGTCTCGGTCGGTTGCTCTTCAATGTGGAAAAACGCATCTATGCCTTTTGCCTGTTGACCTGTTGACTGGAGATACTGTATGTTGAGGAGATCATCAAGTGCTGTTTGAAAGTCACCCTTAGCCTTTCCAAGAGAGTATCGTATATCATACTCCTTCAGGTTTGGGAATAATCCCCGAAGCTGTTGAAATTTACCCTCTTCACTGCTGCTGTTGAAAATGTCTAGTTGAGGGGCCTTAATGCCCGACTCGCTTGAGGAGGTCTGGCTGGTGCTGGATGTGTCCGTTTTATGGGCTTGTGATGCATGTTCGCTACGAGTTGAAGCGCTTTCTGCAGCATCCTCCTTTACTTTGACGTCACTCTCTTCTGTTAAGTCATATATACCGCTTGGGTTGAAGCCACTGGCCTCCTCAGATGGCACACTTTGTGCTAGACCTTGAAGGATTGAGTGGGCAGCCTCATATTCAGAGGGGGTTTCTAGATTGTGATCATTTGCTATAGCAACAATAAGGGACTCGTCTAAAAACAAGTGGAAAGATTCCTGGTAGGCATGTGGTGGTTAGCGAAGTGCGCTGTTTGGTTGACTCGTCCCATAACGTGTGTAATGACCACATATGGACGTGAGAGCCTAATGGAGAGGAAACAACATAACCCCTGTGAAATAAAGAAAATCGCCACTCTACGAGCATCCCTCAGTATTATTATTGTCTTGTAGAGATTCTACGGCGGCTGGTTGCTGCAATATTGACCATACTCCGTTGCCTATGGAATATGCAGACAATAGACATGTTGACGGCTCCAGTACTCCATACACAAATATGCAATCGAGTTTTGACTCACCACAAGCTTTTGAAGAGGATCACTGGACATCGGGGCTCTGTAATTACTAACAAATAGGTGTAAATATGAGAGGTTCAAATGCTGGCTGTACCAAAATAAGATATCATCCAACTGTTAATGGGCCTAAAATCTATTTAGGATATCCAAAGAGTTGACGGGGTTGGCGCGTGACAAGCAGACTTTGGGATGTGAGGCCGCCCCGTTGCGTGCTTGGTAGTAGTTGCATAATTGTGAACAAGATCACGTGGTTGCTCGTGTGCCTTGAGTGATGCATGGGACATAGGCGATTTGGAGAATTTATCCGCCCCTTTAAACCCAAAATGCTGCGAACACGCATGCCCATTTTCCTATAAGCATGTCGTATAGCCTTTTCTGATGATAGGTTTCATGCCCAATGTAATGGGAAGCATCATGTCTAAGGTAGCAGGTGTCTTTGTTGTAGGTGTGGAAGAATACGTACCTGTCTCAATTATATTGAGGTAAGAAACCTACGGAGTACTACACGATCTACACCCAACTTACAAGAACGCTCAAACGCCTCCTAGCGTCTCCCTGGAGACAAGATGCTAGTCTACTAATTGCCATGGAGTAAGGCCGGGTGTCTTGCCTCGTGCAGTGGATCTTTTCTCGAGTATGCAATAACATCAGGAAGATGAAATTTCTGTCATTCAATAGTCAGGCGCCAGGTAGGTACTAGGTTCTATAAGTATTAATAAGTGAGGACTGAGAAGCAACGAGGATCAAATGGCAAGTTTGCTTGATTTCGCTGACGTACCTACATATAGTATTATGTTGCACCGCTTAACGATGTTCAATAACACTGTCTTGGTCGAGGGTTAAATGAAACCGAGCAGTGAGTTTGTAACGGATACTGTGCTATTCGATAGTGCTGACGTAGACCAATACACTAAAACGTTCTTGTATCCCAGGGATATTCTCCATTGCGTTGCTATAAATCATCACGGTGGCTGGTAATATAGACTGTCTCAATCTCCCGTCTCAGCTTGGCCATCTTGGTCATGCGCATGCCCGCATCATTTCGTAATTGCTTCTGGGTACCTGTATCTGAAGAACCAGACCGCAAAAAGCTACCACTTCCTAGCATTTTATTTATGGCCATTATCGCACCTAAATACCTATGTACCATTAGTATGACGCTTTAAAAAAGTTGTTTCTCATGCATATAGAATGTTTAAAGGCCATGATTACAATCTACCTTATGATGCCTTAATTCAACACCTGGGCTGGAGTCCTCGTCCTCAACGCCACCGATGACATTATGTGGGGTCCAAGGCAAGATTTAAGTATATATACTTAGTCGAGGCACATTAACGCGTGATTAGTACTAGGTACCGATAAGTCTTCGGTGTAGTACTGCAAGGCTCGTGCATGTACTCCGCATTATCAAAGGTTCCTTTGGTCTGATTGGATACTTCTATCTAGGTACCTGGGTACCTCTAACGGAGAACTTCACCGATCCAGAATGAGCACCTGATAATAAACCGGACCCGGGAGCTTTACCTTTGAGCTCGAACCATCCTACACCTTCATCTGTTTTCAATCAATCAACCACTTCAACACGCCTACACGAGCTCTATCGCGGAACTGCTCTGGAAGAACATTTGCTACAAACCATCTCGACACAGGATTGGTAGAACTCGTTGCACTTTCCTTTCTTTCCTCTTCTTATTTTTCCCGGCCGCGGCCGGTCGACGACGTCATGCGTCATCGAGTCGCACCGCCTCTTGGAGCGGCAGCTCTTCTTTTCTGCGCTCTGGTCAGAGCGGATTCATATACCGCAAAGCATGAACCTGGAAGATGTGCCTTCCGTGGCCAATGCGGAAAGCAAAGCTTTTTCGGAAAAGAGCTCCCCTGCGTCGACAATGAGCTGGCGCATGATCCCGACGCTCAACTGCGACAGGAGCTCGTCGAGCTCTGTGGACAGAAATGGAGCGAGGGCCCGGTGTGCTGCACCTTGGACCAGGTATGTTGCCCATTTTATAGACAATTGACGCATTTTTGTACTGATTCTATGTCAATAGGTACGCTCTCTTAAGTCAGAACTCGGCACTCCAAACACCCTCATCGGTTCCTGCCCAGCTTGCAAAGATAACTTTTTCAACCTCTTCTGTACATTCACATGCTCTCCCGACCAATCCACGTTTGTCAATATTACGGATGCCGCCGACAAGAATGGCAAGAAACTTGTTACCGAACTCGATCACCTGGTTTCTGAGGAATATGGCTCAGGTTTCTACGATAGCTGCAAAGAAGTCAAATTCGGAGGAGCCAACAGCAAGGCAATGGATTTGATTGGTGGCGGAGCTAAGGATTATCACCAGCTGCTCAAATTTCTGGGAGACAAGAAGCCGTTTGTTGGCTCTCCCTTCCAGATCAACTTCCCTGATAAGTACACTGAGCCTGCCATGGAGCCAGTGAATATGATCCCTAAGAAATGCAATGACGAAGACCCGGCCTATCGATGTGTTTGCGTCGACTGTCCTGAGGTGTGTCCTACACTGCCAGCCGTGGAAAAGCCGGGCTCCTGTCGAATTGGTGTCTTGCCTTGCCTCTCATTCGCCTCCCTCTTCACCTATGGCATTTTACTTCTTGCATTTGTCGTCTTTGTCTTTGGCCATGTTGTCTGGCTGAGGTATTCACGACGTCGCATCGAAAGGACAAGATTACTTCATGAGTCCTCTCACAGTGACGACGATGACGAAGGGGGCCCTGTTTTGACCGATGCTATGAGAGATCGACCAACCAAACGCTACTGGCTTAATGACAAGTGTGATAAGGCATTTTACAAGCTAGGAAATATGGCTGCTCGATTTCCTGGCTGGACTATCGGTATCAGTCTTCTTATTGTCGCTATTCTCAGCGCTGGATGGTTCAAATTCGACTTGGAAAAGGATCCCGCTCGCCTTTGGGTTAGCCCTTCATCCGCCGCTGCGCAGGAAAAGGAATATTTTGATGCAAACTTCGGGCCCTTTTATCGCGCAGAAAAGGTTTTCCTCGTCAATGATACAGGTCCCGCTGGTCCCGGCCCGGTTCTTAGTTACGAGACTCTCAAATGGTGGATGGAGGTCGAAGATAGCATCGCAAGACTCGAAAGTCCAACATTTGGAAATTCCTTGCACGATCTATGCTTTAAGCCTACTGGTGATGCTTGTGTTGTCCAATCAGTCACAGCCTATTGGTACATGAAAGGCGGTCTGGATCCCAATACCTGGAAGGACGATCTTCGCAACTGTGCAAGGTCTCCTGTTGATTGCCGACCGGCCTTTGGCCAGCCCATTGACCCCAACATGATTTTGGGAGGCTATGAGGATGATGTTACGGAATCCCAGGCTCTCACAGTCAATTGGGTTGTTAATAATGCTGCCGAAGGGAGCGGTGCGCGGACCCGTGCTATTGATTGGGAGAATGCCCTGCGTGATCGCCTACTCGAGGTACAAGAGGAAGCAAAAGATCGTGGTCTCCGATTATCATTTTCGACCGAGATTAGTCTTGAGCAGGAACTTAACAAATCAACAAACACTGACGCTAAAATCATTGTGATCAGCTACATTGTTATGTTCATCTACGCCTGCATGGCCTTGGGAACGCCGCTGAAGTATCTGTTCAGTAACCCTGCATTGCTGCTTGTCGAGTCCAAGGTTACTTTGGGTCTTGTCGGAATCATCATTGTCCTCATGTCTATCACTGCTTCTATCGGCTTCTTTGCATGGACTGGTCTAAAGGCCACACTCATTATCGTTGAAGTCATTCCCTTTATTGTTTTGGCGGTTGGTGTTGACAATATTTTTCTCATCGTCCATGAGCTGGAGAGAGTCAATATTAGCTGCCCAGACCAAATGGTAGAAGAGCGAGTTGCCCGAGCCCTTGGCAGGATGGGCCCATCAATTTTATTCTCAGCTATGACGGAGACAGTCGCCTTTGCTCTAGGTTCTGCTGTGGGAATGCCAGCCGTTCGGAACTTTGCAGCCTACGCTGCCGGCGCAGTCTTGGTGAATGCGATTCTTCAAATGACCATGTTTGTGTCTTTCCTCTCACTCAATCAAATGCGAGTTGAGGACCACCGTTGTGAGTTGTGGCCTTGGTGGCAGATCAAAAAGGCCAGAATTCATCTCAATGGCAATAATGGGTATCCTCCCGCCGCCAGGGCAGCTGATGTTGATGAAGAGAGTTACTTGCAGATCTTTATCAAGAACACGTATGCACCAAGTCTTCTTGGTAAAAAGGTCAAGCTTGGCGTATTCACCGTTTTCCTCGGCTTATTTGCTGCTGCTATCGCGCTGCTGCCAGAAATCCAACTTGGACTGGACCAACGTGTGGCAATTCCAGACGGTTCATATTTGATTCCCTATTTCAACGATCTTTATGACTATCTGGAGATAGGCCCGCCTGTCTATTTCGTCACGCGCAACGCGGACGCTTCTCAACGACATGAGCAGCAGGCACTCTGTTCAAGATTCACCACCTGCCAGCCCTTTTCTTTGACCAACACCTTGGAACTTGAGAGACAGCGGCCAGATATTTCTTACATTATGTCACCAACTGCAAGCTGGATGGATGACTTCTTTTTATGGCTAAACCCCATATATGAGCAATGTTGTATTGAACATGGCCAAACATGCTTTGCAAACAGGAAGCCTGGGTGGAATACTACACTTCATGGAATGCCTAAAGATGAAGAGTTCATTCGCTATCTCAAGAAGTTCCTGGACGCCAAGACAGATGACAATTGCCCATTGGGTGGACAGGCCGCTTACAGCGACGCCGTAGTCATTGACGATGCAGGTGTCAAAGCTACACATTTTAGAACCGCACATACCCGATTACAAAGTCAGGATGACTTTATCAATGCTTACTCCTCTGCCCGTCGCATCGCCTCGGATATCAAGGAAAGAACAGGCGCAGATGTATTCCCATACAGCATCTTTTACATCTTTTTCGACCAATACCTTAGCATCATTCCTCTGACGGCGGGTCTCCTCTGTGCTGTTATTGGCATCATTTTCGTTGTGGCTTCTCTTTTGTTAGGTTCGGTCTTGACTTCGGCTGTAGTAACTGTCACAGTTGCAATGAGCGTCGTCGATATCATGGGTGCTATGGCAGTGTTCGGCGTTTCTTTGAATGCAGTCTCGCTGGTCAATCTCATCATCTGTGTTGGAATATCAGTGGAGTTCTGCGCTCATATAGCTCGAGCGTTCATGTTCCCATCTCGCACAGTAATGGAGAGCAATAATGCCTTCCGTGGGCGTGATGCTCGTGCTTGGACAGCACTTGTCAACGTCGGTGGCTCCGTCTTTTCCGGCATCACAATCACTAAGCTGCTTGGTGTGTGTGTTCTGGCGTTCACACGGTCAAAGATTTTCGAAATCTACTACTTCCGAGTATGGTTGGCTCTTGTTGTCTTTGCTGCTCTCCACGCCCTTGTCTTTTTACCAGTCGCGCTGAGCATTTTTGGAGGTGAGGGCTATGTCGACCCAGAAAGCGAGGGCACGGCAGCACAAGACTTAACCGACAGACGATGGCGGGCAATCAGAATTCACGATAACAGCGATTCAGACGACGACTATTAGTTACCTCAACCAACTACCTCGCACGCTTGTGGCTGGCCTATACAATGGTTCTGAGAAACAGCAGTATTCCTGTCCCAAGACAGGAGTAAGGTATTGCAGTGGTCTAATAACACCTCTAGTACTCTTAGACTGTTTTGGACACATGCAAGTGCTGGTGATAGATGGCAGCTCGCCAAAGGTATGTGGAGTTATGAATTAGTTGTTCTCTACAAATTGATTGGCAAAGAAGGATTGGGGTTTTCAGAGCATATTATTTCAATCCTTGCAGGGAAGGAGCGAGGGGATCGGATTTTCAGCATAAATAATGAATTGGGTCGGCGTGTGTTTATCTAATGTGATTTTTCTTACAGGGTCTGGCTGGGAAATTTGTACAGATCTAAATGATTATGGTAGTAAGGGGTTGGGTCACAGAATGCGTGTATACTAAGTAATGAATAGAATCATCCGAGTCAATCTCTTTTCTTTTTCATTTTTGGGGGGGTCATGAATTCAGAACCTGAAGTTTAACACCAAATAGCCCAGCCTCGTCGTTCATATGACCCATAGCATCAAGCTTCCTAGCCCCCCGACGCCTTCCATACAAGCATTCAGTAGTCAATCAGATTTGTATCATGTTCCTCCATGTCTCCATTTTCGCCAACGCTTTCGGCTTGCCAAGGCTTTTCGGATAACCAGTTTGAGTCATCGACTGTTTTTGATTCCCCAAAGGAGTCCCAGCCGTTCGTTTCCCCGTTGTCTACACCCCACGTGGTTGTCCAAGACGACTTTTCTTTGCGCTTTGTAGCTTTATCCATGATTTTCATCATCCTACGACCACATGCCTCGGTGTATTCTTGGCCATCTCTGCCCACAAAAACCTTCTTACCTTCATTGAAATCATTTTTAAGTTCGCCAACTTTCCAGAACTCGGTATGGTGAGTGTTGAGCCACTCGACCCGAAATGGATAGCTGGTCTTCCAGTGGATGTTGGCCATCCACTCTGACTTTTCTATGTCAGGGCTGGGTGCTGTAAGCATGCGAGCCTAGAGGCATCAAGCCGGAAGAGTTAGTCGCTATACAACCGATATATTATCACCAATCGATCAGGCCACTACAGCCTCGCAGCCCAGACTTACGTATCCCTGAAAGCTCTGGCTCTTATTAATAGACCAGAATAAAATAACCGTTTTACTCTTGTTGAAGGCCTCGGTTAGGAGTTCACCATTTTCAGCCCTCGTGATCCATAGGCCCTATGCTGCCATTAGAATTTTTATTAACAGGTGGATGACTTGAAACTTACCTCGTTTTGCGACATTTCGACATTCTTTGTATTAAACGACTTGATGAGAAAGTATCGCGATTCTATGTTCATTAGCCATGTAACATTTATAAGCGCGTACTTCAATCTTTAGATACTTCAGATATAAATCATGAATTACACAAGCCCAGACAGAGCTTAAGAAGGAGATGCCAGCTACCTTGTATACCATCCGGATTCTGAAGCAAGCTTGGCTGCCATTTATTACGGCGAGGTCGTTCCTTAATCCTATACCGTGGGATCTTGGGGGTTCTCTCCGTCTCTGCGCCTTCGGTGCCGGAGCGAGCTGATTCCGATGTCATGGATGCAACGGAATTGTTGTCATATGGAGGGAATGTGCAGTCATTCGTTTGAGCGGGCATTGGACCGCCATCATAGTCTGTAGGGTCGGTGCGAAAACCAACGGTGTCGGCGCAAGAAGCTGAATCTTGGAATTCGCCGCTCTCATCCAAGCCATGGATATTGTGCTTAGCATCATTGCCATTCCTGTACTCATGTGATGTCCCGGAAGAAATTGAAAGAGTTGTTGGTTGGAGTGTGTAGGCTATTGAGGAAATAGGGCCATGACGCTCAATGGGGCTCAGCGATGTGACAAGGTTACCGCTGGCGTTTTGGATCTCGGAGAGAATCTCGGATCGCTGTGCATCAAGGGCCTTTAATTTTCGGAGCCCAGATAAGATTTTGTTGCGATACTCGATATCATAAAAGCGAGTATACTCCAGCCAGAGCTTGATGTCCTCATGAGATTCCGCAATGTCTTCCAGCGCATCTCTGTTGGGCCTATGTGCCATTTCCTCCGCACTGTGATCCAATGAGGCACTGTTATCGTCGTCGTCGGTGTTGGTGTTGGTGTCGTTACTGGCAATCTCGATAGAGGGTTGCAGGGTCTCTTCTTTGACCACCTCCTTGGCCGGATCCATCCTGGTCAGTGCTCAACAGGTTTGTGGGGCAGTGATTATCTTTTTTTTCCTTCACCGAAGAGCCAACGATTCAGGTGTGGCGTCCTTTTGTGACGTAGCTGGTCTGGGGATAGTGGGTTAGTGTCTTGTAATATCTTGAGTAGCAACTCCACCATGTGGCCTTAATGAAGCATCATACTCTGCTGCAGGTGGTAATAGAATTTTTAATGCTCCGTACTGGGTCCGAGTAAATGAATTGAATGGGTTCGGAAATGATAACAGGCCTATCAAGACAGATGATTGCAAATGCTTTTATGACCACCAGTTCAATGGCAGAAGCCGGCCAAGTAAAGGATCGATTAGGAGCATCCGAGAGTCGCTGAATCAGATACAATACTCGCGATCCGCGTCCCAATCCGATGCTCTCGGCTGCTAGGCAAGCCAAATTGTACCTAGAGTCGGTCTGACGAATAGGTAGAGTAAGAATCAGACGGTGAAAGCAGAAACAAACGTGACAAGATATGCATAAAGACCCTTGCGAGTGCATAGAGCTCTCATCATTCAAGGTGAGCAGGGCAGTAGCTCATCTGTCCCAGATGCTCCGATCCTTCATTCGCAGTTTCAAGGAGAATAGAGGCATATGTTCTCAGCAGTGAATCATGGCCAAGCCACGTAGGCATGCAGTCGCCCGTTGCCAACGCACCCGAAGCCAGTCTCCACGAACACTTACGGTGAAAGCAATCATTGATGAATAAGGGGGGGAAAAGCCATTCAAGTCGTGGAGCGGTGAAGGTCAAGGAGACTGTCATTCACACCACTCTAGTAGTAACTATTCCCACTTACCTATATGACCAAACGTATGAGACTTTAGTGCCAGCACGAGTCATTAATTTTCAGCAAATGAATTGGATAATTTTCTGGTTAGCACAGCTACAATCCATATGACATGTACCTACTGGGGCGAGCTGGTAGTCCAAATGGTTTAAAAATGAATCTAGGCCGGGGGGAGAAATGATGCGAACAACCCGCCCTGAATGCTGCCATACATGATCATAAAGACAACGATTTTCCATCCTCTAGCCTGTAACTTATCATCGCCCAAGCATCCAGCCACCCACCAGTACCACACAGAGTAGCCAGATGATAGTCGCGTGATAATTTGGACATGAAAATTGGTAATGGCCAATATGGCAACTACCAGTTGAATGGCTGCCAACGTGCGCACAAAGACCTGATAGCCCTCTCCTTTACTGGAAATTTGTGAAGGAAGCGCATGAGTAGGCTCCATAAGAACCGAAATCCCGGATTTGATCAAGATTGCCAGCATAGGACTGGCTAACAAAAACAAGGGAATCTGTGAAGGGGTCCAGTATTTCAGAAAGCCACTGTTCCTATAATTCGTGTAAGCTTCATTCAATCAACAGGGCTCATATACTTTAAGCTCACCAATAATGTTCCTGGACAAAAGTGTAGATACTGGGGATCATACGAGAACACCAGGGTCGTAGCTCACTCTCGGCTAGATCCCCATGGCAATACCTCAACCAAGCAACGGTTTGAGGCGCAATGCTGCCCGCCGCTACGCATAGGCCGCCAAGAACCGGAGCAACTGCTGTTAAAAGTACAACAAAACTTGGCCGTTGGATGAATGTTTGCAAACACTTGATTGCCTCCACGGCAAATAGGATGCCATTCAAAAGCCCATTACTTCGAAACACGATGGAAATGCCAAACACGGCTCCCGCGCTAATTAGCTTAATGCTTCGACTGAAGGATGTTGAGCTACTCTCCAGACCCTTGGCAAAGAGTAGATACCCGATAAATGACAAGCAGGCAAACGGGCTCTCCGAACATGGTGCGGAAAGAAACAGGCCTGCCGGTGAGATTATGTGTAACACAGATGCCACATATGCAAGCCTCTTTTTGTCAAAGAGAACCATGGTGAGTTTATGCAAAGATAGTACTGCAAGAAGGTGTGTAAGATGCGTAAAGGCAATGGCCAGCAGAGGCTCGAAAACGCCATCGCCAACGAGGCCCCATGATCGAAAGGATCGCAATGTGCCGTGGACGAGAGTAGGTAGGGCTGCTCCGAATGCCCATTGTTGTTCATATAGATAGCCGTTGCGTGAAGCATACATAAAGTATAAGGCATCCCATCGGGTCAGCCTAGAGGCAAGTGTTGGGACTTTTGCATCCCCTCCATACGTGTGCTCAAAGAAGATTGACGTTGACGTGTCATAATCGGGGCCAACGGCAGCGCCAAGCGCAATAGCAAGCAGGAAACCTTTCCATGCCAGGAATATGACTGTCAATGAGGAAAAAGGTTTGGTATCGTAGGAAAGCAGTCCCATTTTGGTTCTTATGGATGAAGGCTCAGAGCGAGGCTTCATCTGTGGGCCAAGAGATTTGCAAAGTAACGTGTCCACTATTGAGTCCTTCAATTAGACAGTCCAGGCTGGCCCTCGTACTGGGAATAGTATTGTCAATAATCAAGTTGATGGCTTATACGCGAAATATTGAATCACATTCATTCAAAGTATGATGTTCATTAAGGTCCGCAGAGACATCCTTTTTTTTGGGACAATATGAGGTGGGTGTACAGTACATTGTGTGCTTTTTGATACTGTGTCTCATCTCATTACCTCTTTTTGTGTGAGCGAAAATGAGATGGACTTTTTACACGAGTTTTAACTACTAGGCATCTATACACATCTTAGGGAAGAATCCTATGCTCTCAAAAAATTATAATTCAAAATATGTTACATCATTAACTTCCTCTTATATTATACATGCAAAGAGGCCTTCTCCTCTTTTACATAACATGAAGAAAGTGGCTCTCACCTTAACAATCCGTGATGCAACCTCACCCTGTACTATGATGTGTGAGTGAGTGAGTCTCTTAACAAAACTCCATTACATGAAGTCTTTGGTTATAGACCTCTCCTTGCTCTACATCTGATTTGCATAATAATAATAGTGGGGCAAACCTCAGGAGTACCAGTTGCTTCTCATTTTTCCCAATACGATCTATGACTCACCAGTATCACCATCAAGCACAGTTTCAATATGAGCGACGACAGTGTTATATGCCCGCCAGCTCCTCTCAAGGGCTCCTCAAAGCGACCTCCTCTTGGAGAATTTATCCCTCCCATCATCGTACCACCACATTCTTCATCACATAAATCGACCATCATATTCCTTCATGGCCGAGGATCAAATGCCAAGAAATTTGCTGGGCCTTTACTATCAACTCCGGTAACAGGCCATCTTACCTTTCACGATGCCCTGCCTCACACCAAGTTCATTTTCCCCACAGCTCCACTTATGAGGGCAACCAAGTACCGCCGTTCTATCATTCACCAGTGGTACGATGGAACGGGTGATTGGGAGCCAGAAACGCGGGGAAACATGCGGCAAAGTGTTGAGTACATTCATAGAATACTCCAGCAAGAGATCCAGCTGCTGGAGAATTCTAAGAATGTGGTGTTGGCTGGTATTAGCCAAGGCTGCGCTATGTCTCTGGTGAGCATGCTCCTTTGGAATGGGTCACCCCTGGGAGCCGTGATTGGCATTTGTGGGTATATGCCTCTCAATGCTCACCTCACAGAAATTTTAGATGATAGTGGCTTTGATGAAACCAATGAAGATGGCGGTATCGTATTTGAAACGGAGAGCGGATGTGACAATAATACTGGCAAAGATGAAAATAGTCCTTTATCACCATTGCAAAAGGCGATAGCTGAGCTTCGGGAAGAGGTTGAGCTTCCCAGCATTGTACAGTCTTCCCTCTCATTTTTATCTACCCCTATCTTCATCGGGCATGGTACCAAAGACAATAAAGTGGAATATCATCATGGCCAGCAAGCCTCAGAGTTGCTGGACAAAATGGGACTGCCAGCAGAACTTCATACTTATGACGGACTAGGCCATTGGTACTCTCAGGAGATGCTGGAGCATATTCTTGTTTTTTTAAACGATAAAGCCGGCTTCGAAAAGGATAGAGTGATGGCTGATGATGCTTGAATATTTACCTACAAAGAAGTCATGATGTTATCGTATTCCATTGACTGTGCCTTAAACAACCCACTGGTTGGCGATACTGAGATGGTAGATAGGTAGAACGGTTTCTAAGATGAGAGAGAAACAGATTCTTTCTATCCACCAAATCGGCTGGACAACTATACTATTCTGAGCTTCTCTTTTGGTAAAGGACTTGAGAGTGTTGTTGCGTTGCGCCTGAAATCGGCACGTATGGCACATACCGCCTCAGCTATTCCTCTTGAGCGTTGAGGTGTTGGTTGCCCACTACCTTGAACAATAACTCACACTTCTGCTCCACGCATTCATATATCATCCATCCGCCTTCCCTCGACTCATCAAAAACACTTGAATAATGAGATAGTTCATAGCGCATGCGATTGTTCGGATGCCAAGCTTTCAACGAGCTATTTCTGTATTGAATGCGTATGACTTGGTGGTGCACTCGAAGTAAACGGAGGCTTCTCTTGTGGTAAGAGAAACAAGAGCGAAACCTATCGAAGTAGAAGATCGGCAGGCGAGCTTAGGAAAGAAGCTCTTTGGTCCTCAATTTAAGAAAAACGCAAAGGAAATTGAGAGTTTGGCGGCTGCACAACGGAGAAGCTTGTGGATGGAAAGACGTCTGCAGAACAATCACGGAACATATGGCCAATCAAAAAGGCGAAACGGGTTGAGCATACATGAGTACACTTCAAATGACTACATGGGAAGGCACCGGCGAAAGTCTCCAAACTTAGGTAGCTTGTGATGATGCATTATGCCATGCCCGGGCCATCGGCGGACCGGCGATGTGACCAAAGGAGGGTTCGCCGTACATCTGTGAGCTCAAGGGATGAGCATTGTCTTCATCTCAATAACCTATGTACAAGTACGTATATTTAGGACTAGTATTGTGGCGGACGGGCGTGCCCTAGGATTAACCCTGCTACCTCGTCTCATTGGCCCTAAATAGGTAATACGCCGTATCTATGTATGTGTAAGTTTAGCCAAAGCTTTCCTCAGCCTCTTTATGACGGAGGGTTCCATCAGACGAATAACAACGCCAATACGGTATTTTACCCCCCAGCATCATTCCTGCTCATATCGGAGTGCAACCCCCCTTTCCAATAAACGCTCACCGATTACGCGCATCTCGCATTCTAGTCGATAGGGCGAGCGCCCCTCCTCCCCCTTGTCTTAAAGTATCAGCTATTCACTGTGCTAAATGACATGATGTTGTCCTTAGTTGGCGAGTCTTGTGTGCCGTACGCGTGCATACGCGCCACCACTCGTCACCGTCACTGTTGATCTGCCAATATCGTGCCACATCTGCCATGTCTTTTAAATCCCGGATCTAGCCGCTACCCCCCTCCCGATAGAGCTTATTCATGCGACAACTAATACCTAGTCTGAATCCTAAAGCTGCATCCAGAGATATGAGAAATCCCTTCTATGTTGCCTATTCATGGAGAGAAGCAGGCTCGGTATCCTTTTCGCCGGGGAGGTCTTGACTCTGGACTCTTTTGAACCAAAGCTGATTCTAGCCTTGCGTATTCGACAATTCTGCCAGCATAATGTCCCAGGGCATCGAAAAGTCTAACTCTGAGAGGCCCATGGAGATTATGGTGGGCGAGACAGCGGTATGATCTGCAAACTATTTCTTCCTCCACGCATATAATGCTCTCCAAGTTATAATCCAGCCATAGCTGCTTGTTTAATCGCCAGTACTCCGTAGTTTGAACACCTCTGCGATCCCGAGCCTGAGACTGACTGTGCTCTCTTCCAGGTCCATGATGTAGCATCCGACACGGCCCGACCCAGAGCCAGCCAGGAAGCACAGGTGGAGCGCCACCTACACGTTACAGAGGATGACTTGTTTGAAGCCCAAGAGCTCGCCAAGACATACGCCCTCGATGAGGTTCGCGATGTAGGCATACCACTATCCACCAAGTGTTGTTCCTTGGTTAAGAACAGATACTAATATGCATAACAAAAGATATTGAGCAGATTCTATGAAATACACAAGAAAGATCATCTCATCCCTCTAGATATACTAGAAACAGTGGGTGGATTTCTGAGTAAGTCAAGAACGAACTTCCATACAAAATAGCTGTCTCTTCTAACGTCCCTTTTACTAAACAAAAAAAGAAAACGAGGACATCTTTCAGCAACCAGAGAAACACGAGACGCTTATCTTGGAGATGAAGATCCAAGCTGCCCTGATCATCAGTAACTCTCCATACGCCGAGGTTAGGTCCGTTGTCAGTAATAAGGACGATCCTAGTATGCCGTGCTCTACCATTCGTGCTTGGGTCATTGGCATAGTGCTATCCGGTGCAATCTGCTTTGTCAACGTCTTCTTCGAGATTCGCTTGCCTGCTATTTTCGTTGGTTCCAATGTTGTTCAGCTGCTTGCATATCCGCTCGGAAAGGTCTCAGAGAAGATTCTCCCCGATATTGGCGTCACCATCTTTGGCGTCCGTCATAGTCTCAACCCGGGGGCCTTCAACAAAAAAGAACATATGCTCATCACCCTCATGGCAAACGTTTCCAAGGGCGTGCCATATTCCCACTTTCTCATCTGGATGCAGTATCTGCCCCAGTTCTTCAACCAACACTGGGCAATCAACTTTGGCTATCAGTTTACGGTTGCCTTATCCACCAACTTTATCGGTTATAGTCTCGCAGGCGTGTGTCGTCGATTCTTAGTCTACCCTTCATACTGTCTATGGCCAGCCTCCCTCGTTACGATAGCCCTCAACAGCGCTCTCCACGGGGAGGGCAATGCCCCTGTACAGGGCCCCTTTGGCAAAACTTGGCGCATGTCTCGGTATAAGTTCTTCTTCATGGCATTCACTGCCATGTTTTGCTACTTTTGGCTGCCGGGTTACCTTTTTACTGCACTATCCACGTTCAACTGGATGACATGGATTGCACCAAACAATCCCAATCTGGTTGCTCTCACTGGATCGATCAATGGCCTTGGATTTAATCCGATTCCAACGTTGGATTGGAATGTCTTAACGGGTATAGCTGATCCACTCATGCTGCCGTATTTTACCACATTCAGCCTTTTCTTTGGCTGCTTCCTTACCATGTTCGTTGTCATTGGGTTCTATTACAGCAACGCTTTCAACACGGCTTACCTTCCTATCAACTCCAACCAGCCGTTCGACCACTTCGCAAAACCATACAATGTCAGCTCCATTTTGGACCACCGTGGTATCCTAGATGAGCAAAAATATCAGGCCTACTCGCCCCCATATCTTTCTGCCGGAGTCATGGTCACCAACCTCTGCTACTTTGCTAATTACACTGCAGTTTTAACGCATGGTTTCCTCAATCACCGTAACGAAATCTGGAAGGGTTTTATAGATCTCATCAACAGCTTCCGTCCCAGCAAGAAAGATGAAAGAGAAAGGTCGCAATACCTTGATGTCCATAGCCGGCTGATGAAGGAATATCGCGAGGTTCCGGAGTGGTGGTATATAGTTATCCTCGTCATATCTATTGCAATAGGCTGTGTTGCCGTTGCTCATTGGCCAACATACACAAGTCCGGTCGTCGTTATTTACGGTCTTATTGTGGCCGCGATCTTTATAGTTCCGACGGGTATCATATATGCCGTGACCGGTATGGAAATCACCCTAGGAGTTTTGTCACAATTCATCGGCGGCTCGTTCGTCCCCGGAAATGCCTTGGCCATGGCCTTCTTCACAACATATGGCTCTGTCACCGCCACGCAAACCTTGAGCTTCAGCAACGATCAGAAGCTCGCCCATTACGCCAAGATCCCGCCGCGGCTCACTTTCGTCGCACAAATGATTCTCACGCTCATTTCGACGTTTGTGTCTGTCGGGGTCGTTACATACCAGGTACACATCAAGGATGTATGTACAACAACAGCACCGTTCCGATTCACATGTCCCCAAGAAACCACCTTTTATACCTCTGCCATTCTGTGGGGAACGGTCGGTCCTAAGAAGCTCTGGGGTGCTGGAGGGCAGTACGCTGTAACACTGGTTGGATTTCCCCTGGGTATTGTTATCGTACTTGGTTTCTGGTACTTGGCCAAGCTATATCCTAGGAGCCAGTTTCTCCGTTCCATACATCCGCTTATGCTAATCACCGGTGGTGTTTTGTGGGCGCCTTTCAACTTGACTTATATATGGCCCTCCGTGCCGGTTGCTACACTCTCCTGGCTATATATCAAACCACGCTTCCTCGCGCTGTGGTCTAAAGTAAGATTTCACCACCAACTTCCTCATTTTCTGTATATTGCATACATGTAACTAACTTTGGTATTTTTCAGTACAACTTTGTCTTATCTGCAGCCTTCTCAGCCGGTGTCGCCATTTCTGCTATCATTCAGTTCTTCGGCCTATCCTACAATAATGTCGCTCTTTCTTGGTGGGGCAATACAGTCACTTTCAAAGGATGCGAAGCAACGGACTGTCTTCTCAAAACCCTTGCACCCGGTGAGTTCTTTGGGCCAAAGCCGGGGAGTTATAACTAGGCAGGCTATCAAACGTAGTATTGTGAGTTGCGGGACGCGTAAGCAGCCAGCAAATGGCGAGAGAGGTGGACGTTGAGCAAACCACGAATATACTAGGGACATGTGGAGGGCAAAATCTACGACGATATAAGCCCCATCTTCGGATGGTAATGACCTTGTTATGGTAATAAATGAAACAGATTAATATCTATATACTAAGCAGCTGATTCTTCTTGCTGACTACACTGGAGCCCACCGAGTTGAGAATGCGGAGATGGTCCAGAATTGCCCACACTGTGAACAGGGGAGATGTAATAAACCCCAACAACCAATAATCTTGAACTGCCAACCTGACCAACAAGACGGCGTCAAGAACGCCAACATGTTGGCCACAGGCATAAGCTTACGTTCCTCGTCTTGGCCGTCAATAACCATCCGTCCAGTCAGAAGAAAACGCTTACCACCCCATGGATGTTCTCGCTTTTGCCACCCGTCACCTCCCGTATGCATTACACATGACAAACTCCTCATACTAGTAAAGCCGCAGAATAAGAACATGAACATGAACGAAGCGTGGGGGAAGGGGGGGGGGGGGGGGGGGGGGAGGGGCATTTTCCTCAATGTAACGGAGCCATTAAAACTGTGAGAGAACAGATAGCCAAGAAACTGTCTGGTTATTCCTTAGGTCCATATGCAAGGCATGACACACGCTACACATATGAGAGGGGGGTTCTCCAAGCTTTGCTAATTGCCTCTAAGAGCAGGTTGCATGTTACAAGTGGACCCTTTTAAATCACGCAAACAAGCAATCTGTTGGGGGGCTACTGCAAGCCCAGTTTCTTGATGGCACACGACATTATGCGAAATATTTACAAGTCACGAAATATGGCGCAGACAAAGGCATCATAGAATAAAGTTGATGTAATAAACTAGACTGCAATTGCGATTAAGTAACTAAAATCAAACAGCCGTTCGCTGAGTATCTTCCTTCACAGAAACCCTAAGAGTCAAACGTTTTGGCGAAAGGAAAGAATAACAAAATCCGCTTTTACCTCACTCTGTCAACATACCAGATTGTGACAAAGCAATCCTCTTCCAGTGATCACGTTCCGCTTCCAACTTCGCAATACGTTCTTCTAGCTCTTCAAATCGCTGAGCCTTGCGCTCACGCGATTTTCGAGCAGCCAATGTATTACGAGCTCGCTTCATAGCAACCGTATCATGCATGTCTTCGACAATGATAGGTGGTAGAGGCTTGTCACGCTTGCGAGCATTGACACCTGAAACAGAGGAGTGTCGAGTGCTGGTTGTGGGTGAGCCAGTTGCCTTCTTCTTGTTGCCTGTGGAAGCACGAAGATCGGAGTCAACATCCTCCGACTTCAGAGCAGGCGAATCATTCACATTCGCCTGTTCTGAAGGGCTGGTTTCAGGTGGGAATAGTGGGTACCAAGGATCATTTGATCCATCAAAATCAGCATTGCCAAAGTTTGGGGATACATCGTATCCATCAAAATCCGGAGACCCGTTATACAAAGACGGTGATGTCAATGCAGTTAAGGCTGCGGAATTTGGCGCAGACATGAACGGTTCTTGAATAAGCAAATCTTGAGGAGAGACAGTTCCCATGTTTGAAGCGCCGCTGGAGACGCTACTATTGAAGTCAAAGCTTGATGGGATTGCAGGAGACGAGAGAGCCGTGGAGGCACCTCCGTCAAAGACGGTAAAATCGTCCAAGTCGACGTCTATTGGGTTGTGTGAGTTACAAGAAGTCAAGGGAGCATTAGACTGGCACCAACCTGCTGCGTTCATCATCTTGCCGGTTTGAGTGTTACCAAGGTTCTGATTGAACAAGGGTACGGGTGGCCGTGCAAGGCGAGATTGCTGATTCAGAGAGACGGTTGATGATGGAGCCGATGAAGCGTAAAACTGGTTTGGAAAACGATTGCTGTAAGCAGAAGACGATGACTGGTGCCCTATAGCCTGGAGGATCTGGGCCACTCGTTGGTTCTGGACTGCAGATGCAGTGGATTTGTCGCGACGATTGTTATATGAGTGACGTCGTTGGCTAGATACTGGAACAGACCGATTATGGTGCTGACGAGGCTGAGGGTTGTCGAACAAGACAAAGTCCTGCTGGGGATTGTCGGCTGGGTTCAGTGACAGGTGCTCGGATGGTGCCGGCAAGGCGGAATCTGAGTTGGGAAGCCATGTTGACTGGGAATCCGTGGTGAAGACTGGAAAGTCTTGGCCTGAAATGGTGGCGGTAGTAAGAGAACTCGAGCTGTTGCTATGCAAAGCAGTGCAGAAGTTCAGGTCGACCAAAAGGTGAGCTGAACTGGGGGGTTGAGTGGAGATAATAACGTTATTGTCCGAAGACGGAATTTTGACGATGTTTAAGGGGGCGCGCGGGAAAGCGGAAGTGTTTACAGCATTTTGATGGCAGCCTGAGGCTTGTGAACGACTTGAATGTATTTTGTGTAGAGCGCGAGGGTTGAAGAAGAAAGAGGAGAAAGGAAAGCTTTGTCAAGGTGGGAACCTGGTGCTATTTTGTATTTCTCAGGCAGCAATCCACAGGTTGGTTGATATTCAGCGGAGGTACATAGCAGAATGTTGAGGCTATGCGTAGAACCTTAACAGTGATTGGTAATTTTTACATGCAAGGCTGTTAGGTACTGGCTGTCGAATCCAAGTACCTTGACAAACATGCCGCTTATCCCTTTCAGAAGGACCCGCCGGTGAGTCACACTTTTTTGCGCTATTCTGTTTTGGATTGGCCGGCGTAGGAGAAGGCGCCTGGGGCACTTTGGTAACATTTTTTGGGGGCACTTGGAGGGGCATCACAGCCAACACAGCCCCAGTTGGTGGACGATGCTCTTTCCACATGCAGCCTGTTGGCCCAGATTTTTCGGTGGGAAAAGCCTTGTCAAAGTTGCAATTGGGGCATTTCTGGACACAGTGTACTGTGCATTACAGGGAGGCTGCCTGAGACAACCCAGTGGACACTCGACTTGCCTTGTAAGGCAAGTCTTGGTTAATCGCACTATTAACAAGTACACAGTTTGCAAAGAGCAAAGTCTCCGCAACGTCTTCATTATACTAATACCAACATGTCATATACTACCCAAGTTGTATTTTTTTTTTTTTTACCTATAACAAGATTTCCTTCTGTAAGAAAACCAAATAATTGAAATATTAATTTCATCCATAAGAAAAAGCATATGACAGATTACCCGTCTACTTACCTACTTGGTAATACAATGTCAAGGCAATTGTAGCATGTTGCTGGTGAACAAACCATAGCAGCGATTATACTAGTCCCCTTCAGATTAGCTTTTGCTGTACAGTACGAATGAAAGGCTCCTTACGGAGAAGCATTTCACCCGTACATAAACGAAAGGCCTGCAGCCTGTTGAACAGGAGGATGAACGCCCTATAGCCTTGTGTCTCACAAAGGCGCGCCCAGAGCTCCAAGCACAAGCAGGATGACGACGCCGCAAACGACATAGGCTTGCGTTGCACCAGCTTCCTGGACGGATCAAACATAGCACTATCAAATGATATCCATCAACACCTCACCCTCTTGCGTATGCCAAGGTAAACATTGATGATGACAATTGTGATGAAAGAACAGAACGAGAATCAAAACGCGGCTGTTGTCGTATAACCAACCCATGCTAGAGGATTTCGACATCCATGCTGCCCACGAAATTATACTGTGTGGATTGTCGCCATTATATACTGTGCTGTACGACATACGACGGCACTCGCATTTCAGCAACTGGATGGTCGCATTGAAATCCTTCCATTGGCTCAGGGGTCCCATCCAGATCCGCCCCATTCAGAGCTCCAAAGAGAAAGACCAGCGAAATAGAGGGTGCCATGACCCGCGTGGCTGAACCAGAAGACGCTGTTCCTTGGACTATTGTCTGAAGCTAAAGCTGTGGACACGAATCTCTCCCGGTTCTAATAGACATGATTCGTGCTGGTACGGCTTGCCGTTCGCCCTGCTTACAAAATGAAAATGGAGAAGAAAAAATCTTGACGAGCCTTGTAGAAGCCAAACAGGGGGGGGGATAGACACGAAAATGTTGAACATGGTAGATGTATTCGTGCCTATTGTTTCTTTTAATCTCTAAGGTTTCTTTTTGTTTCTCTTAATTAGCCTTGTATATGTCAATTTCATTATTGATAATATTACTGATAGCCTATATAACACCTTACAGTTAGCTCTGTTACTGTTTTTCCCCCTGGTGCGGGAGCCCCTTCATGTAAGCTTGTCCAGAAAGCTGTCCGCCTGGCGTTTTGCCCTACGTTCCTCCATGTCTTTCCGGCGCTGCTCAATCTCCCGTCGTCGCGCAGCCTTCTGATCCTCCCTTATTTGGCGTTGCTCCTCCGTCCTGCGCCTCTCTTCTTCAAGTGACTGCATCTCCTTTATGCGCGTTTCCTCATCCCTACTAAACTTAAAGAAACCCGTGCCTTTGGTTCGAATCTCCCAGTCAGCGTCATAGTGCTTTAGCTCAGGCGGCGTTGCACTCCTGTCCCTTTTCCGCGCCAGCTCCTCCATCTTATCCGGGTCGTCCGGCGCAAACGCCATAGCCTGTACTGCATCTCCATAAATGAGGTTACTTGGAGCACTAGGACGAGCCGACATGCGCTCCAATTCCTCGGCTCCCAAAAGACCACGCCGTATCCTCCGCTCCAGCCTCTCCTTGTCGGCTCGCGTGCCTCGCCGTGTCCTCCCGAATTCATCTTCGTACTCCACAATTTCTGTGTCCCTGTTGTCACCATCCTCATCGTCGCTCGAAGTTGAGTAGTCTTCTCTCCCCTCCACGTTTTCGGCCCATTTACGGTCGAAATCCACCAACGGCGCAGCCTCGTTCTCCTTTGGCACGTAGTCTCCCCTCTTCATTGCCGCATAAAGTCGGGCTTTGCTCTCCATTTTGCGTTTGGCACGCTCAAGCTCCTGAGTCTCTTCCTCGGTCCCAGCCACATCTTTGAGCACCAGCTTAGATTCACTATCGCGTGTATCAGGTTTCTTTTTGTTCTTAGTGCTGCGAAAAATCCCGTCTTTCGATTCCTTGGATGGCCAGCTCCTCCCGGTGCTCGTAGAGGTTTCTGTAGATTTGTTTGACATGAGCGATGTCAATTGTGCGGTGAAGTCTAACGAGGAAGACAGCGTAGCGTTTTTCTTCTGCTTCTTGAGTGGCCGCTGGCCATATAGGTTTGGATCTTGAGGCATGGCGAAAGGCTCTCCGGCGATATATGATAAGGCACTGTGGTTGATCTGAAGCACAACGGTGCTGAGAAGTTGAAGGGATGCCTAAGATAAGACGCCACCATCAAAGCTCAAAAAATACCGGATTTGTCTTTACGGCGATTTAAACACGCCAACTCAATTTCAGCAAACCTATCCCCCTACGCGAATAAAAAAGCATACTATTCAATCAACAAATTCCAACGAAATAAATCAAGTAATGGTAACAGTTAAACGAACTTGTTCCTGAGTCTTAATGAAGCTTACTAAGCCGAATTGACGTTTTTACGGTTCCAGGTATCCGGCTATCTGATACCCGTGACAGCATGACAGGGTACAAGGCTATGTGAGAATCGAAAGAAGAAAATTTTGAAACAGGACGGTCTAGATCTGCATAGCCTGAAAATTTCAGAGCAAGTGCAGAGTTTATTGGCCTTGGAGAGATCCGGAATACTCATAAGATCAAAATAGGTGAATATAATATCATGATTCCAGCCCCACCGTACCCTACAATGTATATTATTTGATCATATGTCCCAGTGATCGTCTAGATTTTCTTGCAATAAAAGTCCAGAACTCAAAATTCAGTGTTGCAATCCCATGTTGAAATATGTTAGATAACCCTAGGTTTAATGCTCTAGAAAAAATGACCGGCCATGTGATGGCAACACATCAAGCTTCATTAAATCTCATCATAGGTCATTATAGAAGATTCATTCGTATCCTTATCCTTTAACAATTCCAAGACTTGCTTTTACTCTATATAGAGAAATAGTATTAAACTCGGCCAGTTCTATCTGATCGAGGGCGCAGCTCAAGCGATGTAAATGTTGTCGATCTCTTTGATAGATCGAGAAACCCCACTATGATTCATTCCATACCGCCCCGCTACCGGGCTCTAGTTAAATCCTTCCCCTCTAAATAACTTCGCAACCATATCAACCTCATCAACAAAAACGTAAACTATGGCTGCGGTTAATCAAGTCTACATTGCAATTATTGGTATGAGATTATCATTTTAATCAAAGAGTTAACTAATCGTCTTAAAAACAATTAGGCGCCGGTGGTGTGGGAAAATGTTTCCTGTCCCAGCTTCAAGCTCTGGCTACCCGCAAACCATCTCCTAAGCTGAACCTCTGCTATATCTCAACCAGTCGCAAGGCGCTCTACAATATCAATTATGCACCCCTGGAACTGGACAACGTCGTGGGTGCGCTTGCTATGTCAACCCAAACTCCTCCTCCCCTGCCACAGGTGATCGACTACCTTGCCTCCGCCCCTGCCAAAGTCATACTCGTCGATAATACCAGCTCACAAGATGTTGCTGATATTTACCCGCTGGCCCTAAGTCGAGGAGTGAGTATTGTGACTCCTAACAAGAAGGCCTTCTCGGGTTCATACAGGCTGTGGCAAGATATTTTCACCGCGTCTGCGACATCCGGCGCCAAGGTCTATCATGAGTCGTCTGTCGGCGCCGGCCTGCCTATTATTTCTACATTGAAGGATCTAGTCGACACGGGCGACAGGGTGACAAAGATTGAAGGTGTCTTCAGCGGAACTATGTCATTTCTCTTCAACTCCTTTGCGCCAACCGAAGGACAGGGTGGCAAGTGGTCCGACGAGGTCAAGAGGGCCAAGTCCCTGGGATACACTGAGCCGGACCCGCGCGACGATCTTAATGGGCTTGATGTCGCGCGCAAGCTGACTATTCTAGCACGTCTTGCCGGCTTGGCCGTTGAGTCTCCAACATCTTTCCCCGTCCAAAGCCTTATCCCCAAAGAACTTGAGTCATGCAGCAGCGGCGATGATTTCCTTAGTCAACTATCGGCCTTCGACCAGCAGATGGAGGATACCAAGGCGACTGCCGAGAGCGTCGGAAAAGTGGTTCGATTCGTGGGCAGCATCGATGTTGCTACTCAACAAGTCAAGGTTGGCCTTGAACAATTCGATCGATCGCATCCGATTGCAGCTCTGAAGGGAAGCGATAATATCATTAGTTTCTATACTGAGCGTTATGGAAACAACCCTTTGATTATCCAAGGTGCTGGGGCTGGTGGTGAGGTGACGGCTATGGGTGTGACAAGCGATCTTTTGAAAGTTGTTGCGCAAATCTCATAGACCCATGCTCGGACGGCGGGATAGAAATAGCTAAGGAATGATATTTTCTTACTCGCTGGGCTGTTATCTTTGTCTAGAATTCTTTAAATTCTGTTCGGTAGCATCGGTTGCCGTCGTAGCTGCATCAGCATTTGTCGTTGCATCGCGACGGGGCGGCGATGATGCATTGTGACTTTTAGCTGGGAAATGACTCCAATAAATCCTCCACACGTATAGTAAGATGTCGATTATGATAAAAAGAATAACCGGGAAGATGAAAGCGATGCCAATGAGCAACTGCCCCTAAAGTTAGTCATGCGCGCGTAGGAAGGACGATTTGCGACTGCATACGTACACTGATGATGGAAATGATGCGAACAATAAGGGAAGAAAGGGGCATAGACTGGCCCATCAGGTTCCATGAAGCGGTCCAAAGTGATGAAGACATGGCGGCGATTTGGATGAAACTCCTTCGAGGTATGATGATGGAAGGTTCATTGCTTGGGGAGAATTCAACAATGGACTGGGCCTCAGCTCGAATTAGTAGTGCCGAGGGAACGGGGTTTACGATTATGAGGTAGTACCACTGTAATTACAGCTTACGGTACTTGCTTCCGAAGGGCGGATGATTTACGATCACTGGGAAAAAAAATCTAAAGAGAAGGCGATAAGATAGACAAATCTGACTCACCGCTTTCCTATTCCGTAGATTCAGACTGCAAAATTATAGATCTGCACTCTTCTTATTCAATGTCATAATATCAGCTGATCCAGACAGCGCCTGCATCAGGCGACACGAATTTGGCCAAAATGGTTACTCAAGTGAGCAAGAAAGAAAAGCGCGAGAAGTTTAAAGAAAAAAGGGGACATGATGGCATCGTTCTCTTGCCCCGGAAAAAACTCTATCGTCAGAGGGCTCATGCGAATCCTTTCTCAGACCACGCCTTAGAATAGTAAGTCATGCCAACTATCACCCGATTGTTCATTGTTTGACCTTCTTTCAGCCCAGAATCACCTGAGGATATGGACTGGTCATCATACTATCCTGGTTTTGTAGATGAGGAATCGCCAAGTGAGCCATCCAAGCCGCGGCGGTTACGGCAAGATGTTGAAGTAGTTGATATCGGCTGCGGATATGGTGGACTTCTGGTAGGCCTTGCGCCTCTTTTGCCCGAAAAGTTAATACTTGGTGAGATATATCTAGTCAAAACATCTGGAGATTGTTTGCATCCTAATATCCATAGGTTTGGAAATCCGCACACAGGTGACACAGTTTGTTCAGGAGAGAATATGGGCACTGAGGGCACAGAATTCCGGTAACCTTTATCAGAACGCAGCCTGTCTTCGTGCCAATTCAATGAAGTTTTTGCCCAACTTTTTCACCAAAGGTCAATTGAGCAAGATTTTTATCTGCTTCCCTGACCCCCATTTCAAGGCACGAAAACACAAGGCGAGAATCGTTTCAACCACGCTTAATTCCGAATATGCATATGCTTTACGGCCAGGTGGCATTGCTTATACGATTACCGACGTCGAAGCACTGCATGAGTGGATGGTGGAGCACTTCGACGCACACCCTTCATTTGAGCGTGTCTCAAAGGAGGAAGAGGACAGTGATGAGTGTGTCAAGGTGATGTTGATGGAGACTGAAGAAGGCAAGAAGGTTGAGAGGAACAAGGGACAGAAATTCGTGGCTCTGTTCCGACGCATCGAAGATCCGCCCTGGTAATCAGTCTGGGGAAATAAAGATAATTACTTCAAGGTGCTTTGCGCCCAAACCTTATTCAATATATATATATAAACAAAATAGATACCGTTTGAATTATTACAAGTCAATTCAGCTACTACATCTGTTCAGCACAGTTCCTTATCTGGAATACTCGTAATCAGTCACATGCACAAGGGGGGAGCATGTGATTCGTGACCCATCTCACGACAGTATGTATTCCTGGTGTGGAGTCAAAGAGGGTCTCATGCTAAAGTTGCTAAATTAACGCTGGTAGAAATCTCAAGGTGCAACGGTGGTGGGAATCCTGGAAGCTACGTAATGGCAGGCAGTACCACTGATAATCGATAAGGCGCTGGACATTGACTAGCCCACTTGCTTGACATCTCCCTTCAACCATCCAAAGCGCACCTCTTCTTTGGACGATGATGTCCAACAGGCTACTATGGCACTCAAGCGGAGAGATGTAGCTCTTGCTGGAGTGGCCGCCTTTATTGCGTGGGGCTATGCAGTGAGCTGGTTCTCTGTCCTTCGCTGGGTCGGCTATGCTTTCAACGGCGGTATCATTATATGTGTGCTCGCCCTTGGAGCGGCTCTCGTTTTGACGACGCGACGACCAAGCGATCGATCGCCGCGACCGAATGGACCTGTTTTTCTTGGCACTAGGCAATGGAAAGTGGAAGTAGAAGCTTTGCGCCAGCGACAATCGTACAACAAAGAGCCCCTCGACGCCAATTTCCCCCGCGCCTCTGAGGCCGTCGACAACCTTCTCGAGCTTATCCTCCGTGACTTTGTGCGTTCTTGGTATTCGCATATAAGTCGAAATCCTTCCTTTTCAAATGAGGTCGATAAAGCGATCCGGCTGGCCCTTATCAGTCTGGTAGATTCACTTCGTGGCAAGGATATGGCGGAAATCATCACCAGTCGTTTCATGCCAATCCTAACGGCCCACTTTCACGATTTCTACGAAGCAGAAAGATCGGTACGGGGAAGAAAACTCAATCGATCGGTTACGGAATCTGAAGAGCTAGATCTTGCAATTGCCTCCAAATTCAGGGATGGCCGGCTACATGCAGCCGCCTCGCTATCGTTCCCAGACACCAAGATGGTACAACAGGACTATTTACGGTCTCTCGCTTCTCGAATCATACCCAAGATTCTACCACAGAACATCTATTCTAGCCGAGCTGTATCAATCATCCTTCGTGAAATAGTTAGCTGTGCAGTCCTATTCCCGGTTACTCAGCTACTCGCTGATCCCGACACATGGAACCAGTTGATGGAGAATATAGGTCGCTCGATGCTCCAGGACAGATCAACTGTTCGCAAGCTCAGAGCGGCACTTGATCAGCATGCATCGCCTACACCTAGATCTGGAAAGCAGCCCGCAGCGCCCCGACTAGCACCTGGCGATAATGAACGAAAATTTGAAAAGTTCATTCGCGCTATTCGCAAAGTCAACAATCTCTCCGATGCGAGACGGTTCCGAAGTGAAGTGGCCAGCCAGCTCAAGCGTGACTCATTGCAGGATAACCAGGACCCAGTCTACCTTCGCCGATTGGAAATGGGAAAGCGACTCCTTGACCAGAGAGTATACCATCTGGCAGCTGGAGGAGATCGACGTGCTCCTCCTCCACCCCCACCGCCCGTAGCGCCATCTTCCTCGGCCTCGAGACTTGAAAATGCATCCCTAGTAGATCTTCTGCGAGACCCATCTGGCTTGTCTTACTTTATGGAATACATGGACCGTCAACAATTAATGACTTTGGTGCAATTTTGGCTTGTTGTCGATGGTTTCCGAAACCCCTTGGAGGATGATGGCCATGACGACGAACAACTTCCGTCAACATTACCTATGTGGACTGAATCCGACCGTCTTGACCTCCAACAAATCCACCAGGCTTATTTGACGAAGCCAGAGTTGAATGTTTCGGATACTTCAAAGAAATCTGTACGAGAGTTTCTCCAGGCTGGAAAAACTGCTACTCCGGCTCAGTATTACAAAGCCAGACGTGCTATACTGAAGGCTCAAAGTGCTGTATTGGAAGCAATGCGCTCCAGATGCTTTGATAGCTTCAAGAAGTCAGATCTCTACTACAAATGTCTGGCATCTCAAGAAGCATCACATTCTAACATGACGATGCGCCAATCAGTGCAGTTATCCCAGTCACCCAAAGCAAAATCGTTGAAATCCTATCCAACTAAACCCAGGGCGGATTCACGGTCCACGCCATCAAACGGTAGACCAGCTGGCCGTAGCCGCGGCTCGATGTCTGAACTTTTTAATGCTAATGGTAGCGGTTTGGATCATATTTCTGCTTCCAGGGGATCCCTTGATGATGAATCTGCAAACCCCCTATTCGACGATGACGATCTGGATCCCGAAGGAATGCTTGATTCCGTGCAGAGTCTAGACCAAGATCCCCCTAGGCAACCGGTCCTTGATACCCAGGTCGTACAGGCAGTAGAACAGGCCTTGACCGACATCTTGGAGGACGATAGTCCGCAGAGTGCCGAAGCTCTCCGAGCGTCATTGTTCGGAAGTGATGATAATATCTCAAGCATGCACTCAGGGAATGAAACTCGTTCAAACAGAGGTTCCTTTGATGCTGGACGTTCTTTGGCACCGAGACAGGTAGACAAGCCTACTCTATCATCTTTGGGACTGGTTAGTGCTGCGTCACGCATTGGCGTCTTCGTAGATGATGACCTCTTCGGCGACGAGGATAAGTACCTACCCGATGACGGTGATGTAGATGAAGAAGCCCACTCTGAAGATGATGAAGTACACGAGGCGGCTCCGGGAGACCTGGGCTTGGCGGAAGCAATCACTGTGCTGACAAACGATATTGACCGCCTAGCTGCACAAGAGGCTGTCGTGGAATCTTTGACCAAAAAGGCGGAACTCACAAATAACACAGCAGAGCTACGGATCCTTAAAAAGTCAAAGGCAAGTTTGCACAGAGAAATCAGGCGCAAGGAGCTTCAACGCCAACAATACGTAATACAAGAGAGTGATAATAGCCTGTATGGACGATCTACTATCAAAATCAAATCTATTCAGGTGGGACGAGAAGAAGATGGCAGAGAATTTGCACTCTATGTCATCGAGGTCCAAAGAAACGCGGGAGAACAGATGCCGGCATCGTCCTGGATTGTTATGAGAAGATATAGCGAATTTCACGAACTTCACCAAAAGCTTCGGTCCAGGTATCCCTCTGTACGAAACCTGGATTTTCCTCGGCGGCGTGTGGTTATGAAGTTTCAGAGCGAATTTCTCAAAAAGAGGCGCGCAGCATTGGAGCAGTATCTACGGGATCTGCTTCTCTTACCTGAAGCATGTCGCAGCCGCGAGCTGCGAGCTTTCTTATCACAGAGTGCCATTGCCCATGGCGAAAACCTTATGGACCGAGAAGACAAGAAGGATATGATGACTCGATTGTATGATTCGGTTGCAGATGGTATGGAAGACATTCTGGGGAACATACCGGTACTGGATCAAATTTCAGTTGCTGGTCAAAGTCTCATTGCAGCAGCAACGAATCAACTCAATCCAGGTGCTCTTGATGTCAACGAAGACAGTTTCCCTGCTGCAGAAGCGGAGGCCGAGTTGGATGCCTTTGAGAACAAGGAGCTAGAGCCTTTTATCAAACCAATTTGTGATATCTTCTTGGAAGTTTTTGAGCTTAATAGAGGAAACAATTGGCTACGTGGGAGAGCTGTGGTAGTAGTACTTCAGCAACTTCTTGGGGGAACTATTGAGAGGAAAGTTCGTGACAACGTCAAGATGCTTTTTCAGGAGGACTCGTTGATTCGGTATGTGGAACTGATACAGAACTCAATGTGGCCGAATGGAGAAATGGTACGCGACAAGAAGCCCCGTACTGCAGCAGAAAAGAAAAAGTCGAGGGCGGAGGCAAGCCTAATGCTTGCAACACTGGTGCCGGACCTTGCTAGTAATGTTGTAGGACGAGTCAACGCTCAGGCGGCAAGTCGACGCGTATTTGCGACTTTCAACAATTCCAGACTCAAGTAAGTTATTACCCTATTGCTGATGTGATCTTGGGGAGGCTAATTGATCGATACAGCGCACATTTAGTCTTTACTTTACTTGACGAGATAGTCTCGGTTCTCTTTGAAGAAGCATAGGCATATTTTGCATCTATGAGTGTGGTTTATGATGTTATGAGAGCAAGGCGTGAGGCGTCCGTTTGAACCTGCATGGCCATAGAGTGAGGCAGTTGCTATGAGGTAGTGATTTGGCGAGACACTGATATCATGTCTTGGGGATGGTCTTTTGATAAAACTTAGTTACTTAATTAGTAATGATGATGATGATTTGAGAAACATTTAGCTCATGTCGTGTCTTTCATGTCTAGATTTAGCAGAAAGGATGCATGCAAATGGGGGGCTGCTGTTGCTCTGAAATACATACTATCTGGCTATTGAATTTATAATGAAGCTATCTAGGTACCTAGTAGCTCGATTGAATTGACTATATTACATTGTGTTCCTGGCAAACGTTCTAGTGGATCGATCAATTGTAGACAACCCTATCTGGAAGCATCGACAACATCAAAATGAATGAATCAATAAGTCCATTCACCCCAGAGTTCGGTTGCCCTTGTAACGGTAATTGCAATAGCAACAGCGTCTAGCTGCAGAAAAATGGATGCATGAATATATTACACAGAGACCTGCATGCTCAATGATGCAACAAAAAGGATCTCGATGCATGATTACACCGAGTAGGACCCCAACAAGGTTTAGTGCGCAGGAAGAAAAAAAAAAGGTCACCTGCGTCTAAAGCCAACCAGAGCAGCGGGGGGCGAACTATGCTGTTTTCGGATGCTCTGCCCAAATTTACCGCCTTCGCAGCTGCGTCGTTAGCGACTTCCTCAACTCCTCCAGCTTCTCCTCCCACCCACCTACATTACCTCATTCCGTCTGGTCTGGCTCCCATCGATTCCGTTGCTTCCTTGGATCCTCCTACTACCGGGCCCTGTTTACTTCGAATTCCATTGGCTGAAGAAGCACCTCTCCGGACTCGTTGAAGCGCAGACTCCACGATGACCGAAGTTTCGTCTACCAGGCTGTACTTGGGCAACCTCCCTCGACATGGTCCATCTCCATAGTTCTCTTACTCCCCATGGCTACAACTGACGCGCTTTCCGGCAGCTACCAAGGCCGATGTTGAGGCTCACTTTGCGACTCATGGCACCGGAGAAATCACCGAAGTGAAGCTGATGAATGGCTTCGGCTTCATCGAGTACAAGGATGCCATGGATGCCCGTGATGTTGTCCCGGGTTAGTCGACTCTTTTATCAGTGCCGCCTCACCAACTGAACCAAATGCTGACGATTGGCGCCTTTTGGTTTTTTACAGCTTTCCGTATGTTTCCACCTCAGTTTGAGCAATCTTCCGATCCACCCACTGGCTAACACACCTACTAAAAAAGATGGTTCTGACTTTATGGGAGAACGTCTCACCGTCCAATTCGCCCGTGGAAGTCGACACCGAGAAGGTGGCATGGGACATGAGCGCGCTCCTCCACGACCTCGCCGAACCCCTCACCGCATGCAAATCACCGGGCTTCCGAACGATACCAGCTGGCAGGTCTGTTAACTCCCCATTTCTTGTTCCTGGGCGCCATGGAATTCGCGTATCCCTTCTTTCACTCTTGGAGCTTTTGGTTTTTTCTTGCCTTGCGTTTGGTTTGGATTTGCGCCATGCATACCACTTCTAGTCCTGGACTGGCGACTCCGCAACACTCTTCGCGCGTCACCGGCCTAGTACCTTGGTTCCTGACTTGATGGATGGGTCTTGCGAATACATGGACTTTCTGCCGGCACTCCCCTCACCCAAGGCATCGACTTACGTGGATTCTGCCAATAGGACCTTAAAGATTTTGCTCGCCAGTCAAGTCTTGATGTGGTGTATTCCGAGACTGGCCGCGACTCCAATGGCCGAGGGTAAGCTGGCATCTCCCCCGAAGCTAGTATGCGCAAAAGATGCTAATTAGACCTCAAGATTTGTTGAATTTGAAAGCGCCGCAGATCTGAGAACTGCTGTGGAGAAGCTTGACGGCCGAGAATTCAAGGGAAATCGCGTTCAATGCGTTGTCGATGTATGTTTTTCTTATTTAGTTCCAGCCCTTAGTAGAGCCTCTGCTGATGATGAATCATTAGACCCAGCCCGACATGCCTTCGCGAGACCGCGGCCGATCTCGCTCGCCCGGACGTCGACCTTACCCCCCGCCGTTCGAGGACTATGCCCGTCGTGGTCCTCCGCGAGCATACAGCCCTCGACGGGAGGGTGGCCCGTACGGGTACCGCGATCGAAGCCCTCGAAGAGAGTACTACGATGACAGAGCCCGTTACCGCTCTCCTCCTCGTCGACCTATGGAAGACTACCCACCGCCTCGTGGAAGGTATGAGGAGCCTTATCGACGTGACTACCCACCACCGGCTGACCCCTACGCCAACGGTGGCCGGCCTCCCTATGATCGACCATCAAGGGACTTCCCCCCGAGGGAGCCGCCGTATCCACGGGAGGGATACGCGCGTGATTATGATCGTGGTGGGCGCTACTGGTAAATACATTCTCCTAACCCCTGTTATGGCATCCTGTGCTCTATCTCGTCGTTTTTGTTTGTGCCGTGCCCACTTAAGGGGATTGTCCTTGACCGGAGGTGATAGATGCTGCCATGAACGGCCATACCGAATCGAAGAGACAGTCTAGGTTATGAGGGAGAAAGATTGATGATTATCTTCTTGGATGGGAGCCAGGGCACACCAGTAGGGGGAGCAGCTTGCAACGTGGATACGAATGGATATGGAAGGGTGCACGGGTGGATTAAAGATTGATATCTCTGATGACCAGGCATGAACAGTGGCCATCTAGCGGCTTTCGCGACATATATGGACAGGTCTCCTCAGTCCGGATGAACAGGGAGGAAGTCAAGCTGTACGATTAACGGGACACATGCTATGCTTTATATTTATGTTCTGATACATGCTCAGAAACTCATGTTACTAGGTCAATTAACATAAAAAGTTCTTGCTTGAATGCACTCGACATGGTGGATGAGGTTCACAGGGGATGTGAGAATTAATGAACAAAATTCATGATTCGCATCGCGCACAGCAAGACGGAGCTGGCTCAACTTTACTATGTATCCTACATGTATGCCAGTTGCATTTGATATCATACACGTGCATTGGCACAAGCTCAAATCAAATCGAAATCGAAATCGCCGCCGCAGCATCTCTTTATCCAAACACGCATTGATAACATGTGATTCTTGGCTCATTCACCACTCTCTTACCGTTTGTTTGGTGTCAAAAAAAAAGAAAAAGAAAAAAGAAAAAGTCAACTTTAAGCAGTCTTCTTCCATTGGTTATAGACGCCAAGTACACTGCTAAGGGTACCGGCCAGACCGACAACGCCATCATCAAGGTTGACCCAGCCGAGAGCGGAGGCGGGGACAGTCAAGTCGGCAAGATCGGAAATGAGCTGCAGCTGACTGGCGGCTCGTTCCCTAGGAAATTGGTTAGGATGCAGTTTAATGGCCCATACACTCGGGGAATACTCACTTGGTGATGCGCTTGCTCTCGACAACGCCTTCTCCGTCCTTACGATCAATCTTGGCCTCGCGCTGCTTGAGTTGGTACAGAGTGTAGGACTGGGAGACGATGCTAAAGAGCAAACCCATGGCCCAGAAACGGGAAGCGTGGCGCTGAATGTTCTTTGCGCCCTCCCACTTGCGAATGCCTGTGGCATCGGGAACGGTCAGGGCGTCAAAGGACAAGTATCCTGCGTAGCCGATCTGTCGGCCGATGGCAGTGTAGCGCAGGACCGAGTCGAGAGCCTTTGAGTCGGCGGCGCTGGCGGCAGCCTTGACGTGCTCGATGTTCTTGCCAACGCGGAGGAGCTTGCGGGTGAGGCCGAACTGCTTCTTGATGGCATTCCAGGGGGCCATTTGCGATGGAGTACCATTGGTACGGAGAAGGTACCAGGCGTAGAAGCGGGCGAAGTACTGGAGGGTGCGGAGGAGCTTGTCGCGGCCGACAGTGGTGGCGACGAAGCGAAGGTAGTGGGCCACCGTGGGGTGATAGACGAGAGTATCTACGACCATGGTGATGATAGTTTTTTCCTCCTCCTTGTGGTGTAATTGAAAGGCGCCTTCTCACGCTGGGTGGTTTGCGACTCGAGATTGGGAGGTAAGTCGCAAATTAAAGAAGATAATTATGGAGGGAAAAAAAAAGATGAAAGGCGCGACACTGCGAGTGTAAGACAGGAAAATAAAATTAGAGGTTAGCGCAACGATGAGGTTGCTAAACTAACGGTGAGTCAGTTAAGGATGAAGATTTGCCGTAGATGGTGGGTGGTAGGTGATGCTTCTTGGATAAGAGTGGGAAAAAAAAGAGAAGTGGAGGGTAGACGAAAAAGAAGAGGAAGGAAGAAAAAAGGAAGCTGAAATGAAATTGGAATGGAGAGTTGGTGATAGTTTGACCGGCGGTTGGCGGTTATGCGGACGGCAGAAGGCTTCTTTGGCCTGAGTGAGTGTCGCTTATTCGGTTTGCGGCTTGAACGAGTTGGCACATGCCGAGGTTCATCCCCCACACTAGATAGATGAGAATAGGGCAGGTGGAGTCGTGAGAGTGTATCAGAGGTACCTGATACGTACCCCGGAAGCGGAGGCTGGAGTTATTTTTTGGGGAGGAAGCACCGATCCAGGTACTTTGCAGGTCTTCGTACTCCGTACGTACACGTACTTGTACATGCATTGTGCGGTAATCAGACCTGTGGTTCTTTCCTTCTGACAGACAGATTCTCACGTGAGGGGATTGAACGATACGATGATATCCGTTTAGATAAACTTGATCGACTCCTCACCAGATTTGATACCTTACAGCAGTCTCCAACTTCCCCCTCCCATTCTGCATGCAGTTACCTCCCCAATATATATGGGGCTCATATCCCATTATGGTTGCAGTTGTCATATGCTTAACGGTGCTAGGAACTGGTCGTTCCATGAGCTCCGCATTATCCAGAATGAAGTAGCAGCCACAGCGCACCTTTTCTCAGCCTCACTTTCTTCTTCTATGTACTTCTTTTCCTCCTCCTCCTCTCCCCAGCCACTACAAATTCATCCCCCCCCCCCATGTCCACAGTTGACAAGGAACGGCGGCTCCTCTCGGTATCAAAAACCCGACGCACATCGATCCCACACACAGTGACACATACTTATACTGTACTTACTCACGTGGCCCTCTTCTTTGTCATGCTCCGACCAAGCAGATGTAATCGATTACCTACGCTCTGGCACCCGGGAAATCCTCTTCCCCTGCCGGAAGCCGTCCTGCGATGAGAGGGGCAGCGGGGAATAGCGAGTGTCGAGGAAATCCGATTGTCCAAACAAAAGCGATTTCCTCCTCTGATCCGACCCGAAAGGTTGCTAGGTATTATCGTGCAAGTACCCGTCATCTACTAGTATGTAAGAATTACTAGAGCATTGAATCAATCCCCGTCGGTATCGTCGGCTGTTGGACGGTTCAAGGGCAAAAGCTGTCACCAATTACTCGGCATATGCATGACCAAGACGCGCGCCAACATTGGGGAGACAGTCCCTTGGATAGCCGTGTCGCCGTAGCAGCAGCCCCCTTATTAACGAAACTCTCGCGAAGATGGATCTGGACCCGGACGTCTTGTGATCAATATCAACCCGTCGTAGCGCCTCATTGTTTTTTTTTCCTCTCCCCCTTCCCTTTCTCTTATTCTCCATCTTCCACACCTCCAAGTCTCGTGCTTTCTTGCCTTCATCATCATCTATAAGCTCTTGACCTCACGATACCCCGCGCTCACACAGTTACATCCACAACCACTCCGTATCTCTCTCTGTTGATACTTATAACTCTCCCCCTCACAATTATTGCCAAGCAATTCAATTCATTATTTGGTTTTAATTGGAGCTTGACAATCACCTCAAGTCCATCTATCAGGTCCTTGCAAGCCACAGAAAAACGAGAGACGTTCGGCTGTTAAACTCATTACATCATCGTCATCACCGGTACTACCACCACTGCCACTACCACAACAGATCTTCAAGATGACGGACAACGGCGAAAAGGTCAATACCAATATTGTCACCCTCACACGATATCTCAATGAAGAGCAAACAAAACACAAGGAAGCTACTGGTGATTTCACGTAGGCCAATTTCCAATACCCCCTCCCTACCACAGTTCCTAGCTCCCAATCTTGCAGCTCCCTTATCTGAAGCAGCCATCAAGACTGACATCGACTTTAGCCTTCTTTGCCATGCTCTCCAGTTCTCCTTCAAGTCCATTGCCTATTACATTCGTCGCGCTACACTAGTCAACCTCACCGGTCTTGCCGGATCCTCCAATGTTACCGGTGACGAACAAAAGAAGCTCGATGTCATCTCCAACGACCTCTTCATTGAAGCCATGCGCTCCTCCGGCAAGTGCGCCATGATCGTTTCCGAAGAGGAGGAAGAAATTATACACTTTCCCACCAATTCAGGCGCCCGCTATGTAGTTTCCTGCGACCCAATCGATGGCTCATCCAACCTCGACGCAGGTGTCTCCGTAGGCACCATCTTCGCCATTCACAAGCTCCCTGAGGATTCTCCCGGTGTCAAGGAGGACATTCTCCAACCAGGAACTGAGCTTGTCGCTGCAGGCTTTACCATGTACGGTGCCTCTGCACAGCTCGTCTTGACCATGAAGGGCAGCTCCGTCAACGGCTTCACCCTCGACAATGGCGTTGGCGAGTTCATCCTTACCCACCCGAACATGCGCATCCCCCGCTCTCGAGCCATCTATTCCGTCAACGAGGGTAACTCTCTCTACTGGGAGGAGAACACTATCAACTACTTCAACTCCCTGAAGAAAGCCCAGGAAAACGGCAAGCCCTACAGCGCACGTTACATTGGTAGCATGGTTGCCGATGCGTACCGAACATTGCTATACGGAGGTATCTTTGCTTACCCTGCTGACAAGAAGAGCCCCAAGGGAAAGCTTCGAATCTTGTACGAATGTGCTCCTATGGCCATGGTCTTTGAGAATGGTACGTTTTCACATCGCCCATTTGAAATATGCGAGTAAAGCTAATTATGTTCTACCCAACAGCCGGCGGACAAGCTGTCGACAGCCAGATGAAGAGAATGATGGATGTTGTTCCAGAACACATTCACGATCGGTCAGGAATATTCATGGGTAGTTATGACGAGGTGGAAAAGGTTAAGTCTTTCCACTCTTAAGCTTGAAGTGGAGAGTAAATACTATATTTTCGGTTGATAACTCCATGTGGTGTAATGATCTCATCTAGAGCCTCCAAATAGCACAATAATCAAGGAAAGAAATTTGAAAAACTATCTCTTTCTAGCTTACTTTTGTTTTGGAATCTATATTTAAATCTTCATATGTGCTGTCCCAGTTACCACAGCTTAGGAATCAGCGTTGGCGTATTCTTCTTCCACTCCTGATACTCTTTGCGATCTCCATATAGCCTGTCGTATTTTCTATCACTCAAGGGAACGCCAGACACTTTGGTGAGCAAAAGAGTAACGAAAGCCGGGCTAATAAAGGATAGAGCCGTGGTCGCGATGATTCCGAGAGGTCCGCTAGAGTAGCCAAGGGCTTGTTGAATGGGTTTGCGCGCGAGGACGCTGGCAGCGGTAGTAGCAACACCAGTCCATAGGGTGATTTCGCCAAAGTAGTGAGGGAAACGACTAAGCGAGTACTTTTATCAGTATATCTATCGGTTTTGCGAGCCATTTAGGGATAAGGTGGGGGGAAGTTAGAGGCTCACCATTTGGAGAACAGTCCACTGGCCATAAACTCTTCGTCATGCAGCTTAAGCCTTTGCTCCGTCTTCCACTTGCTCCTCTGCGCATCCGCCACGACCTCAAACGTAAAGCCAGAAAACCAGAGGGCCAGACCGAGTGCGTCAGTCACTGCGAGTTTAGGAAGGGCAGATGCCAAGACCGAGGGTGCGACGGCGTTGAGGGCGAGGACGGGCATGAGCTGGAGGGAGACCCAGATGGCTTGGAAGATGAAGGGACGGGTGAAGCGGACGGGGTTGGAGCGAATCTTTTCAAAGCGTGAGTCTTCTCCTGTTGTGAGGATGCGGTGGAAGAGATATGTCCCAACTGTCATGCACAAGTTAGCTATACGATTATAAAAGTGGTGCAGGTCTACGTTTAGAATAAACGAGCTTGTGGAGAGGAAGGACATACGTCTCGTAGCCCATAGCATTACCAGCCCAGTAAGAGCAACCTGTCTCCAATTCAACACCGCAGCCCCAGTCGCATTTCCAATAGTGTTTCCTTTGAACGCATCAAGTAAGCTGGGCAGAGCAGGAAGCTTCGTTGCACCCTCAGCCGCCGCCGCAGCAGCTCGGGCACGCAGCGCAGGCAAAAATAAGCTCAAAGCCCCCACGGCGAGATATGTCACGGATCCAGAGACATCGAAAAAGCGCTCAGACTGGGCGATGATGGAAGGGACGGCAACGGCGTCTTGTATAGCGAACGCGGCAGCAACGCAAGGAACGATGGCACGAAGGAGGGGTGAGCGAAAGTTGGTGATGTGCAGCAAGCTGTTGAGCAGCGACATGCTGACACGGTTTTTAGGATTGAGGAACTGATAAGTTCCTCCAAAGTGCTATTAAAGACAGTGGTTTTTGTTTTGTTTTTGGAATTACGAATAAAGAGGAAAAGAAGGACGAAAGCAAATTGGGCAAATATGCCCCTCCTCGAGTGAATTTTTTAAACCCAATTATTAGGTAGTATTGTACAAATCGTTGACGATTATCACTGATCCTTCAAGATGCCGAGGTTGCGAGACTCCCGGCCGAATCGGCGGGGTTGAGTTGATCGAGCCGCTCCGACCGTTGCGATCCGGTACCGTAGATCTGGGAAAGATGACGTGAAATAGTGCTGACAGATGTCAGACTTGGATGAGGTTTATTGGCAGAAAATATAGTAACTTTTAATATATCTGATTCTTCTTCATCGGTTCGTTTTAATTTTGCGAAGATGACGACATTTTGATGTTGTGGTGATGAACACTTGCTGTTTGCTTTCAGCATCTCCTTCAGACCAGTCCGCAAAGCAAGCTCCGTAGCCAGCTTCGCGGTTGAGATTGCTGCTGTCGCTTCTGCTTCTGTGTTTCTGAGTTAATAGCTGCCTTAAGATCCTCCTCGTCTTCATCTGAGTCATCTTGGCAAGCTTGATCCCCCTTAGAGACGTCATTTGCATTGCTTTGTATAGCTGCAATGGCTTCAATCTCAATCGAAAAATCGCCCTCCTGACTACCAAAAAAGCTAACACACCGTCAATGCATGTCACACAAGGTTATAAAACTCGAAAGGCGTCTCTCACCTTCGCATCATCAAACCAACCCGCTTGATATTAGACAAGTTCAGGGGCTTCGCATCGTCCTTGGACCGGCCCCTATATGTTGGTTTAAACACACTCCACGGCAACTTCACATCCGCGGGCCCGGGGCCGTCTACCGTGAATTCCGCCTCCCAACTAACTCCGCTCTGCTCACGGCCGTCGTCCCGTCTCGGAGGGATATCATCTTTCAGGGTCAGGGCATACCGCCTGCCGTCCGCGTTGACCACTGAGACCACTATGCCCGCATCGTAGGCGGACAAGTCCAAGTGAAGGACTCCCCGGCTATGCTGAGACGCAAAGCCGGCGCCGCCCAGTGTCTTGGTGTCCAGGTGGCCATAGAATCGAGCCTTCTCCGGGTTCGATACCTGGAGGTGGGACTGACTGGATCCGCCTCGAACACGGTCATCTGAGGTGACCCATTCTGACGAGTCCCAAGGCCTTGGAATAGGGAAAAGATGTTTCAGTTAGCCGAAAGACTTTATTCGCTGCTTGTTTTTCTCGGGAACTTTTTTATTTCTTTTTCTTGATTCCTCTTATCACATCATTCCCGGGTCTATGCCCGTGGGTGTTGCGCTAATTTGCCCGGGATGAAAAAGAGGGAAAATATTAGGCGTCCGAGCTTTATCGGAGTATGCTGGAGACAAAGGGGGAGGGGGGATAATTGAGGTGTGTCTTGCGAGATGGAATCGGATGGGATAGGGAATAGGGGTGTGTGTGAAAGGCAGAGACGGGTGGAAAGGCAATAGCGGATATGCTGTACCAGAGTGGGTGCTTGACTTACTTGTCACCACCGTAGAGGTATAGCCGTTGATTCGGCATTCTAATCATTTATCAACGGAAAGATTGGTGTGTCTTTGTTTGTTTTGTTTTGTTTTGTTTGGTTTTTGGTACAAGTATGTATGTGTGTATGGTGTTGGAGTAGGTGAGATGGGAGACGGGAGAAATTATGGAGTAGAATATTACTGTCGGGGACGGCGTAAGGTGAGGTAGGTGCGTCGTAGGCCAAGTTGCCAAGTAAAAATTGGTGGGTTCAGTGCTGAACCAGGCACCACACGAGAACGACGTAGCGCTGCCTCTTTCCAGTTGCTCCGGACGAGCGGGCGATGGGTCTTCAATGACATAATTGACTCTCAACTCTCAACTCTCAACTCTCTCCGCCATGGTATCTACTTGTATGCAGGTACTGCAAAATGAAAATATCCTTCCAGTACCACGTTGGTCCACGTGTACGGAGTACATGCAGGGGAACTGCATTAGATACAAGAGCAGCGGTAGGTACTGATGCTGCTGCTGCGTGTGTTCAAAGCTTTTTCAAGCGAATGCACACGCAGACGGAGAAGATGCAAAATGCACCCTTCACGCCTTCACGCCTTGACGCATTCACGCCTCCAAGCGACAGACCGGAGAGACAATTCCGTTGAATTATGGCTGTCAAATACGAGATAGCAGCGATCTGCCGCCTCCGAAGGCCAAGAGGCATACGCCATCATGTGCTGTTGCATTGAATGTATATTTGACTCGATATCAACGTTTTGACGTTATATCAAGACATTTTATACGGTACGTGCATCTTTGCCATTACGCATAACGCAGCATAATCCCGGCTTTCGCCAACCTGGGAGCCAAGGAAAATCCATTGCAAACGAGCGACAACCGTGAACAGGCGCTAGACATGATTTGATTTTGTCTCTGTGTCTCTATCGTTCACTCATCCCCAAGATCCCGTAGCCTCTGGCTATCCATGCGATGACTATGCCCCATGGGACCATAGCTCCATCACAGATTTGCATCTAAGGCTCGCAAACCTGGCATCAATCTAGTGCACCTCGGGTTTAGAGCAAGCGCAAGACTTCAGCTCCCTCTGGTCAACCGGCGTGGTAATTCTAATATGGTGCACGGTACTCTGTGGTTTTTTTTTTGGTCCTTTACGAGATACCGCAGACGGAGATGCTCATTTTCCTCTTAGTAGTAGCAATATCTCCGTGGTAGTAACAAGGAGTAATGCTAGGATTGAGCCTGCACTCAGAAATCTACTTTGACAAGTCACCATCTCTCTCCCTCTCTCCCCCTCACACACCCATTCTGATACCTACAAGTAGTAGGTAAACCGTCCGTGCATCATCGTCATTATTATCATCAACAGCAACAACACCAGGTTTCATCCCCTTGCAGAGTGACAGTCACAAAAAAAGACAGAGAGGCATTAAACCATAAACCCGGCCTTTACTTCTATCGGCCGAATTCAACATTCTCCCCCTCCACTCAACCCAAGCCAACCCAACCCATGATGAGGCGTGCGAGGGGGTGCCAAGGGGGTGCCAGAGCCCACCAACCAGATGCCCCAGTTTCCCGTCTTTTGTCTCGCTCTGCTCCGTGCAGTGCGGTGCTTGTTTCTGTTCTCTGTCTGTCTCGTTGTCTGTCTGTCACAAAACCAGAAACCAAAACATTGGGTTGGCATGCACATGTTGTTTGATGCAAGTCTCTGTTATAGGCCGGGTAGATCTGATATACCCCCATAATTCATCCCACCTTTTTCATCGCCCACCCACCCACTCTTTTTATTACAAGTATTATTTTCTTCCCCTTGCCGTGATGTCAAAACGAAACGGTGAAATGTTTCCTTGAGACTAAGGCAAGCGTCTGAAATCGAGGCTTTTTTTTTTCTTTTCTCGTTCTCTCTTGCTTTCTTTTCTGCAACTGCTAGATTTAGTTTAGTTTACCAAGTTCGGGCATAAATTCTAGCAAGCGAGGCTAAATGATTGCCGTCCGCCGCTATCTCGCGATTCAAGCCGAATCAATCCAATAAGGAAGAGGCCATAAGGAATAACAGGGTTGAATGGGGGGATGAGAAAATACTATGGCAACAAAAAGGCGGGATCGAAATCTGGTATGCCTAATTACACATCCATCCAGCCGGGAGTAGTTGCCGTATAACGTAGCTACGGCCTTCGCCGAGTTACTTGTTGCTGCTGCACGGCACCCCTTGTTGTATTGTAGTGGTAGGGGAGGATATCGATTGTCCATCCAGAAGGAAGACGGTCTCCTTTGGGATTTGGGAACCGAGAGCAGCAACCAAGTTCCTCTCGGCCAGCTTGTTTTGGGTTTGACCGCACACGAGGAGGGGGGAGGCGGTCTCTGGATTTTCTGCATTGTCCCAAGTCAGTTCAAGTCTTTTAGCAGCTCTCGCCTTTGCCGTTAGCCAATACAAAGACCTATAGCATATGTACACATAACGACGACGACAGCAGCAACAGCAGCAACAGCAACCCCCCCCCCCTCCTCCTCCTCAAAAAAAAAGAGGGTGTGTACGATCCGCCTGTGCCTGGACGGATCGCATCACGAGATACCCTCTACTACTACTAGTCAAGGGAGCCAAGGAGCGAAAGCCGGACCACTTGTTCCCAAGGTCGTCTAGCTCATCGCCAATCGCCCTGAACGGCAAAGAGAGCACAAAGACAGAGACGTGTCCGTCCCAGCGATCACTTTTAGTGCCATTGAATCAAGCTGCGCAAAACCCAAAACAAGTTCAGCACACAGACTATCTTTAGTCTTTCATCTGTGTGTCGTCTCCCACTCGCAATCGCCAGCTGCATCCCGTGACCATCCGAAACACCGGGGACCCTTTCTCGTTCTCGGTTTGAGGTGGGAACTTTTACAAGTAGATAGGGAGGGAGCTTTGACAAGAAAGAAGACGGGATTGAATTTCGCTACGCCTTGAACAAAAAAAAAAACCAGATGGCCTGGCTTGTTCAGCTACTCACTAACACGGCATGCCTTGCCCTTATCGGAAACAACCTCCAAAAAAAAAATCTTTGCTATTAAGGTCTACAATTTCTATTATAACCTAGTTCCTCCGAGATGATCCGTCTCGGCCGGCTGATCACTTGATTGCATTTGCCAAGTCACAAGTGGTATTTGACATGCGGTGGGTGGCGGCGAACTTGGCGTGTATGTATGTAGATCATGGGCCATTAAAACGACGACTCATATTAAACGAAGCAAAAAGGACGACGTCAAACCGGAGAGAAAGAGAGGACAGACATAGTGACCATGACCATGTCCATGATATCCTTAATACAGCGAAATTATTACCTTTCCTCCCCAGCAATTACAAGTACAATGACAACTTTATTCTCCGTCCTGCAAGGTCCCGCATAATTAAGGGTCCTGGGGTGGGATAAAACAAGAAGAGCATATATGTGTGTGAAAGTTGCACAACATTCCCAGGACCCTTGGATGCTCTCTTTTTTTGGGGCCCCCCATGTGATGTCCTTTTCCTTCTTTTCTTTGGTGACAATGCACCCGATGTATACGTAGCATATGTAATGCGTGTATGTGATGGCACCAGCCCTACCACACATGCCGCTTGGCCGTTGTCGTCACATTTTCCTTTTTTTTTTTTTTTTTCCCTTTTGCCGCCCAAGACCTTTTTGTTTTTCCCTCTTTCCCCTGTAAAACAAGATGGTGAGTCCACTATTTCATCGATGCGCTCATGTGTGTGCCAGACACGGGCTGGAACTGGGTCCCCTCTTTGACTCTCGTCTCTTTCTTCTTGGTTGCCTACACACCCGTTTCACTGTATGTCTCAAACAGACCCTTTTTTTTTTCCTGTCTTTCTCCCCTTCTCTCTCTCTCTCTCTCTCTCTCTGTTTCTCTGCCTGATCATGAATGACTCTCTCATTGCCCTTCTGACTCTCTCTTCAGGTTGCCCATTCTCCACCAGACACACCGGTTGACTTGGACCCAATCAACCACGCCCTTCTTCATCTGCCAGAAACTTAACATGCAGAAGAGACATTGTCTCTCCCTGTTATTGTTTTGCTTTCGTGTTGCACCAACCAAACAAAAAATTTAGCAGGGAACATCCTCCCCCCCTCCCTTACCCTCGCCCCTTTGGGTCTCGATACTTGGAGCCCTGTGAACCAATGCGCGCAAGAAAAGCAAAAGTTTCTCTCTCTTTTTGCGTTCAACGGGGAGTCTCAGTAGGAGTTTTTTTTTTTTTTAGCCCCATTTCCAAATTCCCGGAGCAGCGCGCGCAAAACAGAAACAATTGCCCCAGAGGACCAACAGCCCCAAGACAAAACGGCCACACGGCAAAACCACCCGGCAAACGTCAAAAGAGACAGAGAGAGAGAAGAAGAAGAAGAAGAAGAAGAAAAGAGATTGAATGAGTGCCGTCTCCACTTTGTCCGGCTGCTTCCAGCTCCGAACAAAAAGGTTTCAAGGTTCCCCCCAGAGTTTCCAAATTGCTTCCTTTGGGATTTGCGTTGCGCGCGTGTGTGTGTGTGTGTGTGTCTTTGTCTGTATATCCGTACGGTGCCGGATATGCAGGACCAACATCGTATCAAGGCCATGTAGCCTTCGCAGCAGCAGCCAAAACAAGAACTCTGTACTACATACGCAGACTCGGACTTGCTTCACCTCCATCACCAACTTACAACTCCGGCATCCCGCCCCTTTAGTCGTAAACTAAGAAATCAAAAGTAGAATGAAAAAGAAAAACGTCAATGCCCAAAAGATGCATAGTAGCTGCAACTAAAAGTCCAAATCACGACCCAAAATCGTCCCAAGATCCCTCTCTCCCCACACACACACACTCACTTACTCATACCACACAAAAAGCCCCAGCTCTGGTAAAAAGAGGCGTTTTTTTGGAGAGAGAGAGACAGAGACAAAAAGACACCAGTGGCGTCACCCTCTTTTTTTTTTCTTTTCTTTTCCCTTGGGGAGCCGGGCGGGAGAGGGGGAGACGGGGGCATGGATGGAGGAGTAGGAGGGGGGGTTCAAGCAAGCCCCAAAAGCCCGTTCGTAGGCGACTCCGATGATGGATGGCGTAGGTACCAAAACCATAGCTCACATCACACATAGCTACAATCTGGCTGTTTTGATGTGCGTGTGTGCGTATGTGTGTCTGTCTCTCTTTGGCCTTCTCGTTCCCTCTCTCTCTCGCGCGCGCGCGCTCTCTCATCTGCGATGGAATGGACGGATGTCTTTCATCCCACTCCCACCCCGGCAGGCAATCGTAAAATTCACCAACCCATCGTCTTTGGTCCGTCTCTGTCCGCTTTGGCTCCCACCACCACCACCACACTTTTAACTCGTTGAAACCGTTTTCTGCTTGGTGGATTGGCTTTGGCTTTGGCTTTGGCTTTGCTACCGCGTTGCCCACCATCATTTGGCAGGCCCGCCGAAGATTTACACCATTCGTAGTGAAATTGCTCGCTGATTAAGTGGCGTACCAATAAGTCCGATCCAGTTAATGGGAAACAACTCAAATCGCCATATCATAGCATAGCACATCACATAATGAGACAAACAAGAGAGGAAAAGACGCCAAAGAGTAGAGTAGTAAAATCGTTAAATTGGAGCACTTATTTTTCGTGCTTCTCATCGTATTCCAAAGGGGGATATCTAGTTTAACAACCATAAAAAAAAGCAAATCCACCATGTTATTCCAACAAGCCCTGTCTGTGACAGTTTACCCAAAAATCCAGCCAGTATACCCCAGCCGAGATGTCATTGCATGTGCTGCTCCTTAGAACGCCTGCCGACCCGTTTGCCTTGTCTTTCCTGTTCATCCCGTAGTAATCCTCCCAATGCAACCAAAAAAGTGGTATGTAACACAAAAGAAAATGAAGATGAGCCTCGTGTGAGTGCTCCCCAAGAAGAAAAAAATGAATTCCACAAATCGCCGTGCTATGCTCTCGTAAAGTCTTGATCCCGCTGCCGCCGCGAGCCCATGTCCTGTACGCCGTTGATCGTGCCGATTAATTCAGGCCAACCGCCTACTTCATCGATGTCGTTTTAATGACCCTAAGGAAATGAGAGGTCGTAGTGTATGATGATGATGATGATGAGGATGAGTGTCGGTAGTTTAGATAATTATGGCGATGATGGTAGGTGATGAGAGTGAGATGGTTCGCTTAGTGGTGGTGCTGGTGCATCAAAGCGGGAGAGCCGGGCATGGACAGCGGCGTCGTGGGGTAGTCGAAGCCAGTCTCGGAGCAGGCAGCAGAGTCATATGAGTGCGACAGAGGAGGTGTCTAGATTGCAAGAGTCAGTAATGTGTATCTATGATGGAAGAGAGGCGGCTGTTGTACTCACCAGAGGGGTTGAGTCATAAGGGCTGGGAATGCTCATATCAGGAGCAGGAATGAAGCCGTAGCCAATGTAGGGGCTCATGTTGTCCTGGTACATATCCCGCTTGATGGGTTCGCTATAGTGGCCCAGAGAAGGCAAAGAGGTGGCCATCGTGGTGGCAGTGAGGTAGTTGGGATATGTCTCTGCGGTGGTCATGGCGGGGTATGGGTGAGTAGTGCCGTAGGGGTTCATGAGCAGCTCATCGGGAGCGGGATATGTGGTGTAAGAGAAGACGGGCGGCGTGTTGGATCGCTCGCGGTCATCGTAGTGAGAAGGAGCGAAAGCAAGCTCCTCATGCGACTCCATGGGAGGAGTGAACTGGCCCTGGGAAACAATGCTTGTGGGCTTGGGAGGAGTAGGGATTCGGACGGGAGCCTGAGATTGCTGGACCTTGTGGGACTTGGTCGCCTGGCGCTTGGTGACCTTGTTGGGGCTCGTTGCCTGGCTGCCTGAAGTCTTGGTCTCAGTCTCGCCCTCTTCCGAACCAGCACGGCGCTCGAGGTCTTCCAAGCGGCGCTTGAGCTTCTTGCCTGTAGATGAACATGTTAGTTATTGTCCCTTCCTCTCAATGCCATTGTGTGAAAAGCTGAAGACGTACGGTAGTTGCGCTGGGCAATGCGGTTCTGTATCCTGCGGCGCTCGGCAAGATCTGAGATCTTGGTCCAGTCCTCGTCGGGGTGGGCAGAGCTGCTGAAGGCGCTGCTTGTGCCGTGGTTCGAGCAATGCCTAGGAGGAGGAGCGGGGGCTGGAGCTGGAGCCGCGGCGTAGGCATAAGGATGCTGTTGTGAAATAGCGTACATGGCCATTGTGAATGTGTTGGGTTGTTGTGTGTATAAGTGGTGTGAGAGTGTTGAGTATATGGAGAGAGAAAGAGAGATGAAGGCAAGGTGGGATGGGCGAGGCAACCTTGAAGAGGCACTCGCAGCTGGGTAAGAAGTCGTTGTTGTAGTTGGGAGAGCTGGAAGTATGAATGAGATGAGATGTAGATTGTCGATGAGGAGCAATAGATATATATCTCTGACTGTAGATGGATGATGAACAACCGTTGAGTGAAGCTGGCTATGCTGGGAATGGGAAGATGGGAGGACGACTTGGTTAAATACTAGATGGCCGGATATCTCAGAGTCTCTGGAAGCTCTTGTATGCAGAGAGACCCTTGACTTTGCAGGGCTGCATGGGTCAGGCCTCATGGCTCGTGAAGCCCAGCAAGGCTCGTTGCTAATTAGCGTTGCCCTTCGTCGGGGCAGGGGGGTGGTGACAAGCCATCCCGCCCATGTCTATGGATTTGACGGGTTTGGACGATCTGTGTAGTAGGTACGTACCCTTTGGGTGTCCTGTCGAGGGTGTGTCAGTGTGTCTCTGCTGTCTGCACGCGGCGGATCTGGGTGCTGTCGCTCTTCGTCAGGGGGGAGTGAAGGTTGGGAGGTGATGGTGGTGGGGTGTGATGAAGGCCAGAAGGGCGTATGTGGTGTGGGGCGGGTGCGGAGCGGGGCATATGCAAAAGGAGGGGTGCCAATTTCCATTATGATCATAGTGGGAGGCGTGCCAGTAGCTTGGGGCAGAAAGCCAGGAGCAGGAACACACACCACCTACCTGGGCGCTCGGGGAAGTACTTTTATTAGTGCTTGGGCTGGGCTGGTACGTACCCCCACATGGCCTCGCACAGCAAAAAAAAGAGCAGAGGCACACAGCACACGCACGCACACTCAAAGTTACTCGGTTTCCTGGCACTGGTAGTTATTCATATGTACTCAGTGATACTTTTTTTTTGTGTTTGGCCGGAAAGGGGGGGTCAAGTCAACCAATTTTGCCCACTTTTAGAAACACAGAACACAACCCACTTCTGGCAGGCATTCTGTTTCGCCTCTCTATCTACTCCGAACTTCCCACCAAGTACCGTTAGTACCTCACACTCGCTGTTTTTTTTTGCGCTGCCACCACCACCACCTATTCCTGCTCTTCCTACTCCGTACTCCATCCAACAACGTATTGTATGTGCACTAAACGGTCTCCATCCCAGCCAACCCCTCTCCGTCCCGACCGTCGTCCAACTCCATACAGCGACCTTTCTGGTTGGTTGGCGAGAGCCGGCCCAGAGAACGGCTCCGGGGGAATTGTTGGGCCTGTCCGCCGCCTGTTGTCGAATGTAGTGCCGTCGTCATAGGGCTGCTCCTTTTTTTTTCTCATTTGCTTTCTTTTGTCACAGTATTCCATCGTAGATCTAGGACTCTTGGTAAATTCCAAATCGATTCCTCCCTCGCATGATTTCACCTAGACTGGTACAGCCAGTTTCCGGGGCCGCCTCCTTTTCCACTCAGAAGGATCTCGCCCAAGCAAAGGGCCTACATAGCATTCCGTCACAGAAACGTACGACGGAGCGTTGGGATTGGTCAAGGGCCAGCATACTGCACTTTACTACGGATGCACGGAACGTGTTCCAAATGATAGTCGCCGTACTGTTTGCCTGCTTGACCGTTTATTCCCCCAGTTCTCTCTTACTCTCTTGCTCTCCCTTTCCACGTAGAAGCCGGTTAACCCGGCAAATTCCAGGTCGGAGGCGAGGTACCATCGCTTGATTCAGCACGTTCGAAAGTGCTTCCTTTCTCGAATCGTGTGAGCTTCTCGAACGAGGGGCACAAGCAGCTTGGAACGTCGGCTCAAAACATGGGCTAAGCAGGCCACAGAGCCACCCCCTCCATAGCAGATAAAATCCCCCAATCGCTACAGCACCGCACGGTTCACTCTATGGGTGATGCGTCTTCCCTCGCCCATGGACTGGGACTGGGTCTGGGTCTGGGTCCGGAAACTTTGTGAGGTAGTACCTTGTTAGTCACACCCAGGTTGACCAGGAAGAGAGTGGGTGGCAGGAAAGAGACTGCGAAAGCAAGCCATCGAGAAGTGACAAACGGCGGATTCAACACTTCCGGGTGGCTGTAAGTGCTCCGTAGGCATGGCTAACTTTGTTTGACACACCTTGTCGACGCAATATGCAGTCAACGTGCATCCTAATATCGAGCAAAATAGCATCAAATTAAGCGCCTTGCTAACCCATAAACTGACAGCGTCGAGTAGGTATCTACTCCCAGTCGTCGCCAAAGCAAAACAAAACAGAACAAAACAAAACAAATTATGGCCTTGCACATTTTGTCCTATAGTTTATTTAGTACATATTATTTTTATTTTTATTTCAACTGCAAGTCGTCGAATGTGCTTGATTCGGCAGATGTGGCGTTTTGCTGGCTGTACTTACATGATTAAGGATTCCGGACTAGAACAGGGTCAATAGTAGTCATTCAGTTCAACTGCACCTTGCCTTGCCTTTTGCCAGTCGCAGTCTCACAGACCATGAGTTTAACATAGAGTGTTAACGATAGCCTCGTAAGGCAAAGAGAATTGTAAGGAAGACGGGACAGGCCTCCCGGCACTTACTTGCCTGGCGGTATTGGCCGCTTAATTGGTCGGCTCGTTTAATTTGTCTTTTGCATCTGTCGACAGATACAGCCTTTTCCAGCATTAGTTCAAGATTAAGCACAGAGCCATGTGCTGCAGGCGCGGCCATACATGCCCTTGGACAGTAAAGCGTGTGAAACGCTGGTTTCCAGGTCCATGTCGACAAAAAAAGACTATGACCACGACTATGACTATGACTGCATTCACGGATCTTTTGGGCCCCGGTTGGCAGTGCCAATTCCACTCGACGTGAAATTCAGCCTAGTTTAGGGAGCCCTTGGAGAGGAATAGAGGGACAGAGAGACAGAGAGCCCTGGGAGAGCCCTCTTTGGTGGCCCTCTCCTATGGATACCTTTTTTGGAGGCCATGCACGTGCCAATGGGTGTGCTTTGTAAGACTACTATTTTTGGGTAGTGCAGATGACAGAATTAACTTGCATACAAAAAAGTGCGAGGATATGGCTCTGATTGGTTATAGCGGCTAACGGCTTTTGCACTGCCATATTTGTGCACTGCATATTCATGCTTGCTTGTTGTATTCTTGGCTCTAATACTCCATACACCAAACGAATACAAGATCAACTAGTCTCTCCGGCAAAGCAAAGAGCCGCGAACAAGCGCCTGATGATGGCTTCTATTTCCTTTTCTGCCCCCAAATCAACTAGCTACACGCCATTGGGGGAGAGAGAAAGAGAAAAGAAGGAAAACATGGCGCAACGTTTTTTTCTTGTTTATTGTATCCACATATCTTGCATCTGACAAGAATGGAATTAGCCGCAACGATTCTGATCCGCAATATGCCCGGTTCTAGCTTTTGAACTTTTGTTTGATGGCGTTGAGAAACACTCACACGCACACACGCACATACACACAAGAGAGCGTTTCGCCACCGCCAGCCTTTTTTTTCCCTTTACCTATCTTTAGGTTAAGGGGAGGTCCTTTATCGATAGGCATACAAGTTTTACTCCGAATAGTATCACACACATACACACAGGCCAACCAGCCCCACGCCCTTTGCATGTTAAAAGCTCTGTCGCTAGTAAGCTGGGTATGGAGACTTTTGTTTTTGTTACAGACTCTAACATGCGCCCTCGCACCACCAAAGAGACCCGCACGCGATTTCTTGCGCAAGTAAAATGATACTCACCTATGGCCCAAATGGGGAAGTCCTGCAGCAGCTGATCGTCCTGTTGAGTAATTGTGGGGCCAAGTTGGAAGGCCGAGCTTGCGAAGCCTCCGACGTGGCCGTTCCGTTTCATCATCATCATCATCATTGTACGGTATCAATTTGCCGGCATGTCAAGATCGTCCTAACTCCAGACTAAATCCATGGAGCACGTTTTCCATCCCGTCCCCTTGCACGGCACATGTGCGTGTGTGTCCATATAACTTACCTGCCTACGAATACGCGGGATTGTATGTGCTTTGAGTATATAGATACACCTCACCACATCCGTTTTCTAACGGGTCCTGACCACCATGACCAGGAATTGCATCCTCTGATAGGTTCAAGATTGTGGGCGGCCGTTGAATAGACGTATGATGCTTTGTTCGGCTTCCATGGCGTCGGGACAAAGTAAAAGCTTCTCACCCCCAACCATCATGGTTACAAAGGGGGGGGATGGAACCCAAACATGACCCACGTTTCCTTCCGTCGCATAACAATTTAAAATAACAGAGAGAAATTGCGAGAGCCGTGACAGCAAATCGTTTTTTGTCATCATTCAGCCAGGGGGCCCCTGGATGGTCCCAGCCAATGGGCCTGCTTCCCTACCCGTCGGGACACCAATCTGCCACATGTCCACATACTGCCGAGCCTCCCTCTCAGCCCTACTATCCCAACGATATGGCACACGGAGGCGGATGGCCCGTCTGATGGTCCCGGTTGGGTGGCAGCGCTCACACACTCACACACACAAGGCGTATCTATGTACATACTTGTAGTAAATATGTATGCAAGTACCTATCATGAGATGCACAGCAAGGAGGGACGGGAAACACTACAACATAACTACATAACTAGCACTTGTGTGCGGGCAGAAAGAAGCAACTAAACACGGATAAGAAAAAAGAAAACAAAGGAGAGCAGCATCCCATTGTCTTTTTTCTTTTTTGTCTGCCCTGAATCGAAACTCGCTAGGGAATAAGTGCGGCAGCGGCAGGCCTCCTCCTTCAGCTCTTGTTCCCGAAAGGGCCATAAAAATCGAATCCAACGGGTCGGAATCAGAGACATGCAAGGCAAGGGCGGGCGTGCGGAAGGAATGAAAGTTCTCATTCTTGTTTTACTGCGGAAGATTTGATCGTGGTTCCAATCGAGAGGCAAGGTAGCAAGCTGTGCCCGATGCACACTACTATAGCAAGTACCTACAATCCAATCCAAATCCATCAGCCACCGACGCACTGCCGCGCCCAGGTTAAGGGTGGTTTGAAGGATGAAACTGAGCTACCGAGTAGGTAGAGGAGGGGGGGTTGATTGATAACGTTCATTGTTGTTGATGGTGGTGGTGTTTGAGTGATGACTGATGAGTGGAATCATATTTCCATATCGAGAGGATAATTGCGACCGATGTGGGCATCTAATGTAGTTTCAGCACTAACATGGTTTCAAATTAAGTTTGTCATGATTAAATTCTAGGCAGATACTACTCGTAATAATCATATAATCATATGTTTGTTTGTTTGTTTGTTTGGGGGGGAAAGGCTTGTAGGTCTCAACTTGAGAATAGGGTAGGTGGTGTGATGGTCGGGCGATCCAATGCTACCTCCAGCAGCTTTTACTCCATAACAGCATTCTACTTGATACTTGCACTGTATTATGTCACCTATGCCCCCCTTCGCGCGCGGGTGCATCAAAGAGGGAACGTTCATCAGAGCCACTTTAAACGATTTCCCAATCCAGCATGTCGTCTATGTCTCTCACACCGGAAATATCCGTTACCCATGTGGCTCGTAGATGAAATCTTTATTAAAAATACGTATCAAAACACACGCGCTCTCTCTCCGCGTGCACGTTTACCCACCCAATCGATTGGGAATCATTGCGGATAACCGGCACCCTGGAATGGTGGCAAAGGGCTTGTTTCCAAACCCGGTTCCGGTTGGATACCGAGAATCAAGAGAGAGGAGAGAGAGAAAAAAACCTGTTGGTTGAATAGATGAAGGACCCAACAACGGGTTTCTTTTTGGGGGGGGACCTGTGTGAGTGGATTTGTTGTCTCCAGATTTTTCCGCCGGAATGGAGGGGGAGGGGAGACAAAAAACGGGCGAGATTTTGGTGTCAAATGGTGGTAGTGCAGGTGATGGTGGTGACATCTCTTTCTTTGCCTGCTTGCTGCTGTTGGTGGCGGCAAGATACGCATAGTGCTGGAATACAACACCGTTTTCTTACCTGCCCTGCGGAACTTTAGGAGGGAAAAAAACGATAACGATAATACATAGATACGTATCTGCGTGCTATAACGGGGCTCATGGAAATAACTTCCGGTGGATGTTTTGATGCCGCTGAATGCCGCCCAAGCTTGCATCCCGCAAAACCCGCAGCTCTTTTGCTGCACGAAATCATTGTGATGAACGGCGACCTCATGTCCGGTGCTATCAAATTGCGCGGCGGGGAGAACCTTGTACCGGTCCCCGCTCTCTCCCCCCTTCAATTCATTCAAACCTGTCAAGTCCACAAGGGCGACTCGACGAGCAAGGCCCCCAGCCTTGCACCATTTTTTTTCTCTTCCCTTGTCTGGTCTTGTCCCCCAGTCGTGCGGCTATTACCCGGATCCTCCCCATTGGGAACTTGCATGAGGACTGGGGGCACACCCCAGGCACCCAATCCTAGTCCACAGCGACAACCGCCTGTCTTGAGAGTCTCAAGCCTCGAGAGCCCTATTGTTAAGCCTTGCGAGCCCATGTGGCCATGCTCATTCCCATTATACCTGTTGCATAACCACCCCTCGTACGTCCCACCTGTCATTTTTCCTTTGCTCCACCAAGTAGGTGGGATAGCCGAGTACCCATGACCTGTTGGAAATAATAACGGGGGCCCTTCATGTTCACTACCTAGTGCACATACTCCTGGCCAAAAGAACTTTGTGATAGCATGGAAGAGAGATTTCTACTAGCTAAGGGGGGAGCAGGTTACGAGAAAGAACCAGGAAGGTCCTCGACTCCCCCAGGAATGTTTCGATTCGATAGATTGTGAACGGCGGTCTAGCTAGCACTTACGATCCCCATCTTAAAGCCCCCTCCCCCAAGGCAACTTACTCGTACAAGGGCCCAGAGAGGGATTCTGTCGTCTATCAAATTTCCTAAACGCCAGTTTGCGCTCGGGAGATGGCCGAGTACCTCGCATTTTTGCATCTCCCGCCCAATTGGACAACATCACCAACTCCCCGCACTCGCTCCGGATTGGGGTGGCCGGAGCTATATCCGTCTGTACTTTGTGACTTCGTATGCCCGGATGAGTTGGATGAGTTTTTCATGTGAGTTTGAGTAAGTCACCAGCTCGAGTTGCATGCCTTGGCCAAATCTTCCTCCTCCTCCCACTCACCCTCCCCAGCTGCTGGTTCATTGCATTGACGAGTTGGGAGGAGGGCCCTCCCCCCCCCTTGACAATACCTAACCTACTGCTACGGTAGTGCAGAACCATACCCTAACCAGGTTGGTATGTCATGTACGAGAAAATGTATGTACTCACTTTTGGCCCATCGGCGAACAAATCTTGGTACCGGCCGATTAGCCGTTTACTTTTTTTTTGGATCGAAGGGGGGGTGGGCAGCACAAGGAAGAGCAAACAAAAGAAAGGAACACGACGACGATAACAAGGTATGGGCACCAAGCGGTGGAGACCTTTGGGGGAATGCAAAAATCCAAGACAAGTGTTCCAGGTTCTTACGATGAAAGAAGAAAAATGACGTTCACGTGTGCTGCACGGTTAAAGATTGAAGTCCTAGGGTCGCCAATAAGATTTCCATTGTGCCGTATTGGCGTGCAGAATTGTTTTACATGTAAAACATACTTCGAGGTGTGTGTCTACCATACAGGACAGGACAGCGCAGTCCTACAGACGACGTACCGACCTAATCCATAGTTATATGCAACTCTTCTGTAGGTTGCGTGTGTGCTGTACTGCGCTACGTCGTGTGCTGGGCTGTGTGTGTCGTGTCACTTTCGTTTGAAAGAGCACCTGTGTCAAGCAAGTCCATGGACTGGCGACGAATTGGGTGTGAGCGGAAATTTCAGCATGGGACCACCTCTGCATCCGTGAATAATAATACTAGGAAAGTCATTTGCGAGATGGATTCTTTTTGTCCCCAAAATTACCATGCATATGTTAGCGTATTTGCCTTCATTTTTTTTTTTGGTCAAAGGTAAATGACCTAAAAGGGATTCGTCATTCACCATTCACCGAAAGTAGCATATTGACAACGTGTAGTCCTGCAGGTGCCGGCGCTCATCTCAGCCTTATACTCGTATATCTGTTTTTTTTTGTTACTAGGTGTACAAAGTCACTCTGTACATGTCCTGAAGAGGAATGATGGCATCATCTTTTGGAGTCCGTTCTACTCCTCCCCCCTTTTTTTATTTACCTCCCGTATGGTAACTTTTTTAAGGTTCTCACTTGGCGACGGTGACGATGTGCGCCTTGGCTTGCACACTTTTCTGTTTTGCTTTGCTCGGGCTCTCCCCATCCCCTCCCCCTGGTTGAAGCACGATGTCATGTTCGTTCGCCTGGGAAACACACGGCAGGACATCAGGACGAAAACAAACAGACGCGAGACAGCGGGAGAGACGGCAGGGTATCCCGCCCTCGCCTGTTACTCCTGTTTTGACCAGGCCAGCGTGCCGGTCCAGAAAAGAAAAGAATCCATCAGATAAATTCAAATCACATGGCCCAATACGGAAAACGCTTGGGTAGCACTGGGGAGGGAGCACTCCCATGTCCCTCCACCCATGTACCAGGGATTGGCACAAGCATGGAGATGTTGCATCGGGTGCGTACCCAGCTTTCTCTTGCATTTACGAACCCCCCCGGCCTGATTCGATACGGGGCGTGTAATTTGGGGGACGAGGGGGAGAAAATGACATGAGAGAGAGGGAAAAAAAAATTCATCAGATGCCTGCACAGAAAATGAGAGACGCGACTCAGAGATTTGCTGCTACATGATTCTTTTCATGAGATCCGATCACGACCACTGGATTGGACAGACATGATTGCTGCCGGACCCACAAACCGAAGTCAGTGCACGCAGTTTGGTGACCTCCCCGAAAGACATTTGTGGCGTTTGGAGAAACATGATGGAAGATGAAGAAGAAGGAGAGGCAATAGTGGCAAGATGAGAGACATGGAACTTGGGGGTCAAATTGGAGTGAAAGCTTGGCTACCGTTTCTTTTCTTTGCTTGCCCTCTAAACGCTAAACGAACAAATGTTACGTATGTCTGTCCGTCTGTCCATGTCCTACTGTGTTATGTGAGTGTGTTGTGTAGGTACTCCATACTCCAAAAACCCCAACGCCTTAGACATGCGTCCGGACGGACGTGCGTACGTATGGAGTCCGCGGAAAAGAGAGATACTCAAATTTGAACTTATATCCGATGCCTCCGTCTCGTCCGTTTATGCCGTAATTAGAACGCTCTTTCTCTTGCCTGCTCTTTTATTACAAGTGACCGCGCCCTAAAGAGAACAATCACGGATAGCATAGAAGGCCCAAAAAAAAAAAAAAAAAAGAGAGAGACCCTGCTGTAATTCTATATTTACAATGCACCAAAAAAGTCCTATACCAAGCTTTGCCAATACCTCGCCAGAATTACCAATACATTGCAAAGAAAATGGCGTTTGAGCCACTCTCGTCTCCAATTGGAGAATCCCAAGTTTACCAAGGAAATCTTGGAAAGGGTCCCAAATGGTTGGTCTAACCTCAATGGTCGGCCGGCTTGGTTTTTGGGGGCCAGCCAGTGGAGGCGGGGCCCGTCAACTCTATTGAGCCTATCCGTTCTCAGCATTTGCAAAAACAGTAAACCGTGAAAAAGGTCACAGGTGGGAAGGAATCAGCCAATCGTAGTGGCCAAGAGCGTGGGGAAAATGGGCTAAATTCGCACTTGCTATCACGTGCCCGGCCTCTCGAGCATTGCTGGTTAGTAGTGGTGGCGGGTTTTTGGAATTCTCTAGGTACTCGATACACCCCCTCCCACTCCCACTCCCACCCCCTCAAAGGAGTCTGTGTACTACCCAGTCTCTTGCAGACGCCGCAGACGCAATCATGCTCCTGCCACGCCCTCGTGGATTGATCGACATGTACGTACTACAGTGCATGTACGAATATGGAGCTTGGTCATTGCTCGTACGATTCGAGAAGTAAAACGGCGGGCATGCAGACTGGAAATTATACGACACCATACAAATCAATCAATATGTTTCGCTTTACTCATGCTGGGGGTGGAGGTGGAGGTCCAGGCAAGATAGGGCGCGGTGTGCGTGTGTGCCTCGAATAATGCCCTGCCCACGCGCAAAGATGGGCACGCAATCTGGAGTTGACGACAAAGATATCCCGAAGCACTGCAGCCAAGGTCCGTTAGTTGGTACAAAGTAGCCAATATCGTCATGCATCTTAAAGTTTCGGGCACCTGTTTCAGAGGAGGAGGAAGAGGGGAGGTGGATGGGTGGATGGGTGGATGGTGAGGGAGCACAGTAGCAAAAGGCCGCTTGATTGTCGGGCTCACACCGGTTCATCTTGGTGCAATGCCCGACCCGGAACGACGTTCGGTACTTGATTTCGCGCTGTAGGGCTGGGTAACGAGCTACCTGCGAGCCATGGAGGATTGACCTAAAGGGGACATGCCGTAGAGTGGCCGAGCTGCTGTGGCCGCTTGTACAGCGCAGGTCAACTTGACCCGCAGAAGCACATCAAAACGACGTGCCCAATGCACCTCACATTCGAATGATGTTCCAGCGGTGAGTCTATCAATTAATTGATGGCTTCGGCGATGCCGAGCGGGACGCTGTGCAGCGGGCGCCCGCTCTGCGGGACACAGACAGGGGCATCACTGGACAGCACCATCAAGGGCACATCTGCAGCACCTGATTGGCTGCCCTGGCCAATGCCCTGGCACGAGTCTGCTTGTCTTGCTGGGACGTCATTTACCCACTGCCTTCAGCCCTACCATCCACCCACCCCCTCCCCTTCCATCCCCTTGGAAGAGCAGGATGTAGATTGGTAGAAGCAAGGCAAGGCAAGGCACTTTTCTGCTTGTCTCTTTCGCTCTTCTCGATTTGTATCCCTTTCTGCTCAAGGGTCCCTTCTCAAGGGCCCACCATCTCCCTCCCCTTGGCCGAACCCCCCTCCTGGGAAGCAAATCAGCAACCCATGTTTCCAACAAGACCGTTTGATTTTCTGGCCAGGGTTGATTGGCATTAACCTATGATTGGATGCGTCGCTTAGACTCGACTTGTCTCAAAATAGTGGTGTGGTGCCAGAGATTCGGCGAGCAGGCAAGGACCCCCAGCTTCGTCCAGAAGAAGCTTGCCCCAGATCCTCCCCCCCAAAAAGGCTCTCGCTATTCTTTCCCTCTGGCTGTCGCTCAAACAAAGACGTTTAAGAAAGGAAATAAAGGGTAAAAGAAAAAGGGGAGACAGATGACTTGCTGGCATCGCCGAAGCATAACTGGGTCTTTCTTGGCACGACGCATATAACCAGGACTTGATATTAATGAAGGGGGTGGGTAGAGAGAGCGAGACAGAAAGAGAAAGAAAGAAAGAAAAAAAAGAACAAAAGGTTCCATATTGCTTCTCCATCGGCTTCCAGGCTTCTAGGCTTCTGGATGGATATTTGCTTCTTGTCGCCTACATGGGGAGAGGAAAGGCCAAGCCCAAGTGAAAGCAAAAATGTGAACGGTACATACCTATCACAGACGGCCCCGTCACCAAAAATTCCAAGCAGCATTCAAGCATGATCAAGCCCATCCCAATCACAAAACCAAAAACAAGCACTCGACCCAGCCTGCAGGAGCCGGCGCCAAAGCTTGTTCGCTCCAAAGACCCAAGCAATCAAGTCGTCCCCTCCCCCCAAACACAACACCCCTGGCTGCTTTTTCGGGGGAGGGGGGGGACCGGCCGCCGCCAACCAAACCCACCCACACTTCGTCACTCATGCACACACACTCAACAACCACATGCCGTGCAACCCGTCAAGCCCGTTTTCGCTTTTGGCTGGATTCGCAAAGCCTCGTCATGCATCCTGTTGATTGGTGGATTTTCGATATGCAGGCCGCCACCCAGATGGCCACCAGTCCGTGTGTGCCACCCTGGTCGACCGCCCTTTTTAGGTGCTATACCTTGAATTTTGCGGGAGAAAAGGCGGGATGGGCGCCGCCCCCAGCGGACGCGCCTCTGCTGTGCTTGCAGTGCAGTGGAGGACAACGATTGTATTGCTGCTGCTGCTGTGGCCCCCTAGTACTGGTCCCCCCTCCCTCCCCTACCTGTACCTACAGCACACTGCAAGTCCCCTAAAGCTTCGTGCCTCTTGCTGCTAAATCTATGGTCCACAGCCTGGAGGTTTTCTGTACAATGTACGCCATCTCTATCGTGTCTCGCCGAAGGCGCCCCGTAGTTTGGCTGGGCGGCGGCGGCGGCTGCTGTCCTGTCTGTCTGTCTGTCTGTCTACCTCTCTACCCTTGTCTTCAACATGTCCCTACTATCCCCCAACCATCCGCTCCAACTGGTCACACCTACGATATCAATAATGACAATCAACACCGCCCTTCGTCATTGCATTTGTGCATATCCCGCCTCTTTCAAGGTGTACGCAGCCCAAATTGCACCAGTTCAGATCTCAAATGATCGGGATCGGGAAAGAGACTTGTTTCTGTTTCCAAATCTGCAGCTATCGGGGGAGGCAGTGTCTCGCCTACACACCCCTTTCCCCTCCTTTCCCCCTCCATATGTCCCTTTTGCCTTTGAGTTTGTCCTTGTCTACTTTTCTTTCTCTCATTGAACAACGTGATTCATCGTTTTGCGGGCGCAGAGGCCGTCCCAGTGCCGTGTCACGGGTCGCCGGCTGCGGAATCGAGTTGCATGAGAGCGCTCTGTTATATCGGGCGCAGCTTTGTCTACTTCTTTTTTCGCCCGTAATTTTCTCTATCTGATATCAACAAAAAGAAAGAAACGTATCTGAAATGCTACATCCTGTTTCTGCCTTACCCTATGCTGAGGCCTTAGGGGGGGCAATGATTTGAGTTTCTTCACAAGTTTTCCCACTCACACGCGCCGTTCCCGGCTTACCCTGTATCGTTGAAGGCTTCATTCTAACAACGGTATGACCGCATGAAATCATCGACCACCCTCTAGACACTTTCCACCATAACTTCTTGACTAATTCATTCTTTTTTGCTTCGATCGGCCCATTTGGATCCTTTCTCTTGATTGTTCTACGAGCCATCTTGACAACCAACTCATCCTCCTACGCAACAAATCACCTTGGCACACACATATTGTCATTGGAGAATGAAGGGATGGCAACGGCGTGGCGTCATTTATTCCAGGCAGCTGCTTTTTCCGAGCTTCTAGTTGGACACCACGCTTGGTGAACCTTTTGGTACCTTCAACAATTGCCCCCAAATTTGCCAAGCCAATTCTTGCGGACGTGTTGCTTGCTTTTTCCCGCTAGCATGCTTCCAGCGATCTGGTTTGAGTTGGGACATTGTCTTGCACCTTATCCTGAAGAGGAGAGAACCTGATTCCAAAGCCCAAAGCCAGGTGCCACGAAAAGCGAGGGTCAAGTCAAACAAACCTCAGGGTGGCCATCAAGGTTGTTAGCAAGGAATAACCTCACCAGCTTCCCCTCCCCTAAGCTAACCAAGGACCAAGCAGACAATACCAGCCACAACGCATATTCTAGCGCCCATCGTGAACCGGAGTTTTGGGAAGGAATATCAAACACCCAAGAAGAGGAGGGAAGGGGAGGGGGGGCAGCAAGGTGTGTGCAAAGGGTCCCGGAGACGCCGTGAGTCGTGGGATGCGAAAGCTTGCAACTTTCAATTTAACCCAAACCCTCATATTCTACATTGGTGCCCTATTAACACCGAGCTCTTGGATTTGTTAACTCCTCCCTTTTTTGTCCCATATTCTCCGCGACGGTAGTTACGGACGGGAGACGAGGTTTGATCGACAAGCGATCGTATGGTAGGATCCATTATCACATATGCTTACGAATTGACTGAATAGGGAATTCGCCAAGAATCAAGTTGGAAGATGAACTAGGCTATGACGGGACCTAGTTCATACGACAACGAATTACACTTCCGCCAGGCACGGCGTGGATGCCGCTTTTTTTCAACGGCGCTGCCACTCCGTGGACGCCTCCGTTGAAATGGCCATTTGCCGGACCTCTGAAATATGCCGGGACGGAGTAACTCAGCGTCCTAGTCGACGACATACCCGCGCGGCATCCCAAGTTTCAAGCCGTGTTGCTGTGTTAAGCATCTTCACGTCTTAATGGCATCGGATGTTGCGTTTGTCGATGGAGCCTAACCTCCGCAAAGAGGCATCCCGCATCTAAGATCTCTCTCACTTTTGCTTGTTTATTTATTGTCCCGATGCGATAGTATCTCCGTAGTATGATCTACCAAATGGTTATATACGTAGTAGTCAGACGCGACCCGCTGATGACTCTTCCCCCCCCGACGACTACGGCACAATGCTATGCGCAAGTTTGTCAAAAAGTCCTGACTAACCACTTGCTTTTTCATGCGGCTGGCCCATTTAGTGCAGCAATGACAAAAACATCTTGAGATAGGTGAAAAATAAAATAAAGGATCTAGACTATTCTGGACAGCCACTCAGGCGTTTGAGGCTTGCTTTAGCTACTGCTGTCCGTTATGCGGCAATCCTCCTAACCTGCGGGGCCAGACGTCTTGTCGAGTCAGGGTCGTCAGAACCATATCTAAAAGCGAGCGTGGCTTTGACTTGGCGGATTGGATTGCTGGCTGGGGATGAGGGAAAAGACCGGCACTCGCACGACATCCGTAGCCTCATTCCAACCAACCTTACGTCAGGTTGCATTACATGGTATTGGTATGTATGTATGTATGTCTTGGTTTGATGGGGGTCAGATTCTCTACTACAAGCGAGAGCGAGAGAGGGCGCCGTATAGATGGCTCATGCACAGATTTGACATAAACCCCACGATGATACAGTTGCAACCCTAACAGTTGTATAAGCTCGTAAAGCAGGGAGAAGGAGAAGAAGCCGTGTTGGTTCTGAAAGGTCAAACCACGGATAGGTCGGCTACAGCGACCCATCATCACGCCGTGACCACGAGGTCGTGGGGTCGTATTGAGATGGGGGAAGAGGGGACCTGCATCATCCAGGCATAGAGAGAGAGAGAGAAAATATTCCGTATTTGGAGTAGAGAAGAGGATGCATGTCGCGCTGAAAAGGGGGCGCAGGACCCAGTTGGCCGGACGAATTTGCTTTTCCTGCCTGGATCAAGCTGTTTTAGAATGTACGAAACTTGTTCTCGAAGGCTTCTTCCGGCCCCGTTTTTCTGGTGGCCAGTGTTGCATTGGAAGGGGCAAGCTTTTGGAATATTGGAGTCGTAGTCGTAGTGGGAAGAGGAGAGTCTTAGTTTCAGCGAGAGCCGACTGCATCTGTACACTCCCAGCGGAACTCCGTTACCAAATGGCACGTTTAGGCATCTGACATTGGATCAGCCATCACAGACATGCAACTGGCCCCAGCTTCTTCAGGTGCCGCGGAGGCATCGAGCCCTCTATGGTGTGTGTGTGTGTGTGTGTGTCCGATGTCTCTTGTCGGGGATTAGTGTCTGATATCTCCAGCTTCCTGGGTCTTTGCGTATCGCGTGGCAATATTACACTAAGAAAAAAAGAGGGCACTTGGACGAATGCAAATAGAGCGAAAGCGAGGCGGAAAAAAAAAGGATGGACTGTTGTTGTTGGGATACCATGTTGGTCTGTGAGTATTTGCATCTCTGTTGGAATTTGAAACGATGCGACGTAAAAGGAGCGGATTGCTACGGCGGACACTTGCAACCTTTCCTGGTTGGTGTGCAAAACGCTAGACAAAGAAACCCACGTCGTTAAAAGACAAAAGGGAAGGGAAATCGGCAACCCAGCCAAGGAAAAACCGTCACAAGCACACAAACAAGAGGGGAGTGTGACGATCTGGGCTATCGATCGAGTTCATGTTTCGGGCCAATTTTTGATGTCCGTCACGTTGGGCTAATTATTTTTTATCCCTCCCCTTCTCTCTCTCTCTCTCTCTCTCTGTTTGACATTTGGGAATGGAGGCGCTGCGCTTAGTCCGTAATCCCGTGTGCAATCCTCCTCTATTCTCCCTTTGCCGTGCCGTCCAACCGTCGCCGAAAGATTGAGGCATTCGATTCATGGAAATTGTCAATCTTTTCCTGTTTTCTGAATAGTTGCATGGTGCGTGCTTGTCTTGGGCGTTCCTTTTTTTTTTCTTTTCCTTTCTTTCCTGCTTCCCTTTCTTTTCTCCCTGAATGAATACTCCGTACACCACCCACGTGTGCTTCTTCGGACACGAGAAGTGAAGTCCTTGACAGGTCAATGCTTTTTTTTCCTTGTTTTTTTTTCTCTCTCCCGTCTATAGTTCAAGAGGCCAATAACGATGCATATCTTTCAAGATATCCGGGATATTCAGGATATGCATGTGGCATTTGTGCTCCATCGCCTCTTCTGCCCTCATCTGGCGAGGTTGCATTTCGCATCTCGCCTGCCCTATTTTTTGCCCACCATCTTGGAACACATGTCGACATGGGATGATTGATTGATTGCCCCACGAAATGCCGGGTAACTAACCCAGGGGTTTCCACTACATGGAATGTCAAGCATGGTGGGTGTGTCGGTGTTCGAAGCTTGAATTGACCTGAACTTGACCTGATTTGACCTGACTTACTTTGTTTGGATGGAGGTTCTGACAATCGGATGAAGGAACACAGATGAGATGGAATGGATGGGTGTGAACATGCATCACGGACGAGGGGGAGGGAGGGATGAGACGAGGATGGCGCGTGGCAATTGAATCCTTCCGGAGCCCTGGAGCCCTGAAGGGGACCACTAGAATCACTGAGACACCCATGCCACGCTTTTCGCACGTTTCAGGGCAGCATTAGCGACGGTGGTGGCATGCACAGAGCTGCATAGCAATGCACAGAGCTGGCCCTGGAGTAGCAATGGGCAAGCATTAGTCTTGCATGGATGCGAGGGAAGGGGGGGGATGGGATAGGATGTACTCATGGCCCAGTCGTAATGTCGAATCGACAGCAGCACATACTTGTTTCGGCTCAAGATTGGGCGGAGAGTGGCCGAGACAACCCATCACTGCTTTTACGAGGCCATTCACACTTGTTCGCGCACGCACGCACGCACGTACGCACGCCCGTCCGTTCGTCCGCCTGTGGAAATCTTGCGGAGAATGATGAACCCAAGACGCCATGACCATGACCAAAAGCCGGGATGGCATGACATAATCAGGGCGGCGGCGCAGCCACAACCAAAGGGAAAAACAAAAGAACACGAATTGGATACTGGGTACTCCGTATCAACGGAGTATTAACAGCAACAGGCTCTTCTTCCATTGCATCTTCATCTGCATCTGCACAATGCACCACCAATACTACCGCCGAACGACGAAGCGGCATGCAGCATGTCTCAGACCTTCCTTTCCAGAAACCCTCTGGAAGACGTCTCGACGCTTTCTTGAGGCTTCCAGTGCAGCGGCGCTACGAGGCCACGAGGGCGCTATTTTTGCTCCGTGCAGACATACACACACTGGAGGAGCTTCTGCAGCCGAGAGGAACTGGAAGTGATTTTCTTCACACCCTCATTATCATGGTATTTTCTCTCCCTCCCCCCCCTCCCTTCGTTGTTTCTTTATGTCACACAACTCTGATACACGCAACACACACACACGCACACCCCGATAGAACCTTTTTTTAGTCAATGCTACTCTATGGGTGTGAGTAGACTTATGTCCGAGACGCAGGCTCACTAATATTTGTCGTAGTATTCTAGGACAGCAGTCCCAAAGACACGTGCGTTTTGTGCATGGCATCATGCTCATGTAGGTAGGGATGTCCATACCTTCTGCATAACCTACAGGGTGATGTGACAAGGCGGCGGGCCGGCCACGTTGCTGGAATAAATTATCCCCCCCACTCAAGACGATGCATCCCAGGCATCGGGGTGGACATGCGTTATGTGCACCTTCGGACTTGTCCCTCCACGACGAGGTTTTTTTCATCTTTTCTTTCTCATTCTCCCTCATCGGTATTGTGTGGGGGCTCGCTTTGCGACACTTGCCTGATCTGTCAGTCTTGACAATGCTCGATCATGTTGCAATCCGGCACCTGAGTTTCATGGTGAGGTTGCAGACAAGCTCGACTAGGTGATTAAGATATGCTCAGCAAGCAGGCAGGTTTAAAAAAAACACATACATACAAGGTCAAAGTGATACGACGGACGAGGTATCCAATGCTACCCCGAGATGCCGATATTGAAACCCGAAGGGCCTTCCTGGTCCTTGCGTCCACGTGATGCATACGATGATCAGGGATTTTTTTTTTTGAGTTAAATAACTTGATTGTTGCGGATACGGATGATGATGTCCCGGCTCTCGTTCACACCCAAAGGCTCTCGGCCCCACGTGGCTCCCTGAGATTTGGATTTCCTCGTAACTAAACCTGGTAGGCTATCCAACTTCCCCGGAATGCCGTTTATCCTTGGTTATCAGGAGTAATAATGCCATATACCTGGCGCATAATACCCCGTCGCCACAAATCTTCAACTGTTTTGTGATATGTGACAAAAAAAAAAGGAATGGACGGGTTGTTCGGATCGGCCTCCATTGGCCAACGACGGGACATTTTCGATTGTCCCGCCGGAGGAAGTTCGTATCAATCATGGCGATTGACATTGGTAGTGGTTATAATGGGTTAAGTCGTACCTAGTAGTAAAACAATAATAGGGTGTTGTGATATTCAAACCATTCGCCCTCACCTCCCCCCCTCTTTCATGACTTCATCTTTGTGCCACTAGGCAGACAGACGGATCTAACGCCCGCTTTGCGGATTCGAATGCGGATTTCTTCGGTCGCTTACTAACCCCATCTGATTACAAATGGCGTGGTGGTGGTTGAACATTGATACTTGGTTACATAATATACATAATGCATGGTGGATGACGAATATTACTCGATGAGCATCGCCATCACTACTTGGTGGGGGAGTTTGCGGAGAATGCTCCGATGATGTAAGTCAAGCTGGCCAAGCTGGCCAAGCTGGCATAGAGATACGGCAATGGTCAATCTCAATTGGACAAGTACCGAAATCGAATTACCAATCAAGATTTGGAACATTCGGGATGAGGAGAAAGAGGAGAAAGAGAGGAGGACAACGACGAGAATGGAAGTAGCATCTGTTCTCCTCACTTGTACTGTTGAGTAATATATAAGGGAAGAGGAAGGAGCCGATCAGTAATAAGAAAGACCTGTTTATCAACCAAACAAGACTTGACCGCTTGTTCCTCATTTCATTTCGTTTCATTTCGTTTTTTTCCTCTTCAGCACCATCGGACGATAATATCAAATTACTGAACCAATATCGAAACAAGGACGACAGCAGCAACAAATCATGGCTCGACCTACTGGCCTGATCGCTACCAAGGGCATTGAGCTCCTAACATGGGGTACGTATCTTTCCCCCCTTCTCTCTCTCTCTCTCTATCCCTCCTCTGCCCTCTGCCCTCTTCTCTCCCCGCAGTTGTCCGCACTTTTCCCGTTATAGACGCCGCGCGCGCCTGAGCCACCGCACCAACCATTTCCTGTTGCTGGAACCACTGAAGGCATTGCAGTGACCAATTGAGGCTGAGGCGTTTGTTCTCTCCACTCTCTGTGCATTGCTGCTGTATTAGTCCTGCAGATGTATCGAGTTATTCTAGGACCTCTGGACTTGTGTGCCAGGTGGGTTTCCGAATACTCCGTCAGACAAGGCGTCTACAAGAACGCGCCAGGGCGCAGCAATTACGTCTGCATGTCGCATCAATTGATCCTCCCTGCCCTCGATTCACTGAATCAAGCTTCTTGCTCAAACCTTACGTTTGGCTTCACTTTTCTCATACCCCTGACCCCCAATTCCAAATCGTGACGTTACTGCAGTGTAGCCATCATTGGCGTCTCTTTCCCCCACGTACCCCGTACTACCCAAGCAACTGGCCATGATTCCCAAGTTTCTGAATCCTTCAGGATCTTTGTCACTGACCGGGGTCACGCAGGCACTCCCAATGGCTACAAGGCCAGCATCCTGCTCGAAGAGCTGAAGGAAGCCTACGGCCTCCAGTATACATCACAGGCCATCAACATTGGCCAGAACATTCAGAAGGAGCCTTGGTTCATTGATGTGAACCCCAATGGCCGTATTCCTGCCATTGTCGACCATGACAACAACGGCCTCTCCGTCTTTGAAGGCAATGCCATCCTCGGGTACCTGAGTCGCCGCTATGACAAGGAGCACCGATTCTCTTTCCCTGTAGACAGTGATGACTATACCAGGGCTGAGTCGTGGATTGGCTGGCAACATGGTGGTCTTGGTCCTATGCAGGGACAAGCTGGCTACTTTCTCCGATTCGCAAAGGACGTGGTCCCGTTCGGTATCCAACGTTATGTTGGTGAGACAGAGCGCCTCTACGGCATTCTGAACTCCCGACTTGCCGATCGCGACTACGTTGTTGGTCCTGGACGCGGCAAATACAGCATTGCCGATATTGCCCTGGTCGGTTGGGTCAACTCTTTGCCCTTCACTACCATTTCATATGACCAGTTCCCCAATGTCAAGGCATGGCTTGCCCGCCTGTGGGAACGACCTGCAGTCCAACGTGGCTTCTCGGTTCCCTCGGAACCTCTCCTCAGTCCGCTGAAGGAGATACCTGCAGACTTGGCAGAAAAGAATGCAGAGTTCAAGAAGGTTGTTGATGCGGCTAAGGAGCAGTACGGCTACAAGTACCAATCACCATAAAGGACTTGATGATTTGTCAACTCGAGTAGAGTGGATGTATATAGATGCTGAACTATAATGAAGCATAATGAGAGAAATACCTTTTGGTTTCTAATCGACTCAGTGGCTTGTGAGTCCTATATGAAAAACAATGTTCCTGTGTTATGATATAAGTGTGCATATGAGGTGCGTCAGGAAGTGAAATGACAACACCATATTATGTTGTTGATAAATCGGACATGTCACCCCCTTGACCCCCCGGGGGTTTCTTCCTAAAACCGTCATGCCCGTCCCTGATTGTTGTGTGGTCAGAATGTGCATTTAGACCAATCCAACATGCATTTACTATTGTTGCATATTCTAGGTCTAAAGTGTATGATGAGGTGGTCCCGAGTCGAAGGATACATGTGATGCGGGATCAACATGATGGCGTATGCACCCATGCAGGTAAGACACACCCTCTTTATTTGGCTCGGTTCTTCTGGAAGGACTATGGAATGTTGTTGTTTCATGAATGTCCGTATTCCCGTGTGAGTTGTGAGTGTGTGTGCGCGCGCGCGCGTGTGTAACAATGTGTTTCATGCTGTTGGTTGAAGGTTGACTGGATCCTTCTGAGGGGGTTTGGATGTATGAGTGAGCTAACTTGCAGAATGAATGAGGGTTGGATGGGAGGATATATTTAGATGAATTTGGAATATCCTGGTTAAGTGGACGTTCATAGTATAATATACGGATGGACTTGACTTGATGCATCCAGGGTTTTTAAGGGAAGAATTGGTATTGGGGATAGATGATGGGTTGGTTGGTTTCATCCCCGAGCTGGTGTGCTGTCTCCTGGATTCTTTCTTGCTTTTTGATGCAGATGCATTGCGTTGGAATTCTTGTCTCGTATCTCTTGTTCTAAGCCTGGAAAGCTTGGAAAAGGGGGGGGGAGGGAGGGGACTCTATTCTTTTACTTCATTCTACATTTTTCTCTGAAGAATCAACCATGAACGAGCTCTTTGACCCAAGGCTTTGATGATGATGGGTGAAACCAAGTAGGAATCGATTCCTTCTGTTGAATTCGTTGCTATATGTTGAAGACACGTTACTATCTCAACTATTCAAGGGACTAATGTCTATCCATTACCAAGCGAATCCAACGCATTACTGCCTGGTCGGATAGGAGGAACATGTATGTCAGGACGTGGAAGACGAGAGCATGGAAAACGGGTCTCTTGGCATATTGATAAAGAAGAACCCAATATATTAATGGGACTGCAAAGGACTGATGATAGATTCATCATTCCAGGGAAAAAAGCGTAGCATAAAATGGATTGCGTTGCGCATGCATCGGATTGGCAATGGTCACAGATCGAGCAAGAGAACTTGCGAGCATACTAACATCACTATAAATTAACTCAAGATGAATGTAAAACCTGAAAATCCCTCCTCACCCCTTTTTGGTAACCAGCTCCCATCCACGTTTCACCTATCGTTACAAAACAATATACATTTATAGTATCAAGTACAACTGGCGCCGCTACTCTCTCCCCTTTTCCAGAGCGTCTCTCCAACTACTGTACCTGTCTTTCATATCAAAAGATCTCCACCCCCTTTCCTATCATCCTACCCAACGCCTATACGCCCTCCGACGCGATCCATTCCAAGTCGTCAAGGGGAAATAAAGCGTGAACCCGGTCACGCCCTCAACAGTCAAGCCAAACAGAGCCAATACTCCCCTTTTCTCCAACCGCCCTCACCCCCCCACCGTGACTTTTCACAAGTCGAATGCTATGATCCTCCAATATGCGATGATTCCCTTGTAATATATATAAAGCAAGATGAAGCTGCAGGAAAGAAAGAAAGAAATGAAAAATTATTAACCCAAAATGTACGCACAAGCCGAAGAAATCTGAGCAAGATAAAGAAAGATATCTCGGTTCCCAAATCCATCCGGACTAACTGGGCGAATCCTCATGGGCCGTTCGCATTATAACGCAAAGTGTTAGAACACCAGGACCCTGAGAGAAGGAAAGAAAACTCTCTGCGTTGGCACACAACGCAGCTGCGGGTATCAATAATGCAGAATACTTTTGTGGGCTGCCTTTATACCATCCGTAATACCGTGAGAAAACATTCGTCTAGGCTCCGTGAATCCCCATGCCCAATGCAAGATTTAATCGTTATTTTTGTTTCTTTATAGGTTGTTGACGCCCGCCGAGTTAGGATCAACGACATTATCGGAGAGGTTGATGAGAAGCTGTGCAAGACATCTCTTAGTGGCTGCATCATCTCGAAGGACGGAGGAAAAGGTTGCGTCTCGAAGTGGTTCGGGGAGGCATTGGCGAAGAGCCTCACGTGCTCTGGCATTATCGCTCAGTCTATATTGAGTCAGCAACAGAATTACCACCGTATGATACCATTGGGAGATGATGTTACTTACCGAAGAAAGCACCTAACCACATGCTTCAACAATCGAGCGGTCTGGGACTCCACCAACTGAGCAACCATGTTGCTCAGGACTGTGCCCACGGCGTAGAAGCGCTCGTATGTCGCACAGATGTAATTGAGGCCATTGTCGTCGAGCAGAATCTTTTGAACGATGAAGATGGCAACAGTCTTGCTAAGTTCCGAGCCTGTCTCCATGATACGAAGACACAGCGGGATGATTTCCGTAGTGAGCAAGAAGTTGATGACCTCCGAGGAGTCATTCTTGACCAAGGCGCCAATAACACCAAGACTGGTCAGTCGCAGATATTCAAATGGTCGAGATTTTGAAGTTGTATTGAGGAAAGGATAGAGAAACAGAGGAATGTGCGCTGTAGTAAGGCGTGAGTAGCCAATTCGAGATCCCATTGAGGGGCATACGACATACCGTTGAGAAACAAGGTTCGGGTGTCATTGTGCGACGCAACGCATTGCAAGAGAGCCAGCGCATTGCACACTCGGTTCGATGCGGCAGCGGTAAGCTGGGAAGGGTTGAGAAGAGTGTAGACCGAGATGATCTCTTGCAGGAGAGATGTCATGACACCTGAGCGGGTGGGATTAGAAATGTTGTTGCAAGAGGAGGTGGAGGAGGAAGAGGAAGAGGAGGAGGGGCATATTTGTGCTACATACCAAACGAGTGCCACAGGATGAGTGCCAGTTCTGGGACCTGCTCCCGCTTCTTGCTGAGCTCCAACAGTGCGGCCTCCCTGGTGTTTTCGCTGAGGAGGTCCGCGATATAGGCCATGGTGCGGCGGTTATCCTCAGAGATGTTATCGTGACCTCCGTCTTGAGCGTGCGAAGCGGTCATGTTGTTGACATTCGAGTGATTGCCAGCCATGCGTCCATAGTGCTGCTGCTGTTGCTGGACGGCCGAGGCAGCGGCGGCAGCGGCCTGCTGAGCGTGTTGGTGGTGCGCAGGCTGTTGGTGCATCCAGGACGAATCGCCCTGGGGGTTGAATTGGTGGTGTCCGTAGACGTGCGCCGATGGCATCATCTTGGCAGAATGGATTGTTGTTTTTGGTTGGCTATTTTGTCGTGTCGCGGAATGGTGACGGTGATGGGGATGGTTTGTGGTGGAGGTGATTGTTGTCCTTGCTGCGTTGTTCCCTCTTGTGTGTGGTGTGGTGACTGTTGGCGGTAGTGGAGCGTAATGGTGGTAGTGGTGATTGTGGTGGTGGTGGGAGTACGCAGAGTGCCAGGAAGCGATGTTGCAGGGCTCGGCAAGGGCCGATGCTGATGCGATAGGGAACCTTTGAGAAGGTAAGGCGAAAGTTGTGGCGCAAACACTGAGCCTGGGGATAAGGTATTGGCCGGCTGAAGTTGAACCCAAAAGAGAGGTCAAGACCCAGACGAGGAACAGATGCAATGGAGTGAATGTTGAATATGCTGCAACTGAAAAAGAGAGAGGAAGGGAGAGATAACAGATAGAAAGAGAATGAAGATGAGAAGAGAGAGAGAGGGAGAGGCAGAGAGAGGCAGACTTGAGAAGCGTAAGGAAGGGAGCAGTTTTCCACAAAAGCTTTGGTTGGGTTGAGAGGCTTAGAGGCTCTTGATGCGCTCTGGCTGCTGGCCTTGGTTTTTTTTTTTTTTTTTTTACCAAGTACTGGGTACTACTAGTACCACTTGGTAGGCTCTGTAGGCTTTGTAGCTGACTCCGCACCAAAGAAAAAGAAAAAGAAGCCCGTGCACGGGGTCAAGAATAAGTTGACTCTCCGCTCTAGAGTAGCAGGTACCTGTATTCCTTATGGGGTGCCTACAGCATGCCTACAGCACATTCGCAGCACACAGTGTACATCTACTACCTCTATGTACCTTATCTTAAGATTTGACAGCCGCAAGTGACCGTTCAAGGTTGACGACGCATTCATCAAGGGCAGGGGACACTGGCCAGGTACGAGACATCCACCAGAACCTTGTTTGCTTGATGCCCGACAAAAAGGGAGGCCGAGAGGAGGACATTGGGCATTTGGTTGTTAAAAATCCAATTGCTTTGATGCACATCTCCCCAGATACTAGGTACGCTTGCACATTGATTACCAAGTACAACGTATCTAGTATGCGGCCGAGATATAAATAAAGAACACCTTGCCTTGTCTATCTGACAGCTGGAAACACACAGACAGTGGCTGGAAATGGGTGACAAAGGTGCTGCTGACTCGAAGATCCCCCCCACCTCGCCGCAAAGCCCAAGATGCTATCTATAGTAAGTACGAGGTAGGCAGTACCAAAGTAGGTTAGTACCTAGATACTCTGGCGTACCATCTGTAAAGCATCATGTAGATACCCAATACACACATCATTTCTCAATCGGTACTTGCTGCATTCTCCAACGGTCAGTTCTCATTGCGAGAGGCAATCTCACTTCAGCAACATACAGCCCTGATACACTTTGAAAGCACTCACTCAGCCTTGCCAAACACATATCTGCTTGTACTTAGTCACTTACATCAACAATCACCTCCCGATTGAGTCATCGCATATCACCATCATCATTGTGAGTAGCAGTAGTACGGAAGAGTGCTTGGGTCAAACATATTCGACAAGGCCAAAATACCTTTTCTATACTCTTTCTTTCTCATTAATCAGCTATTATATGCTCATCTCCGTCTTTCCTCCTCGAGAATCTTTGTACTATGAATGAAGAAGAATACTCCGGCTACGTATTTGAAATGCTCCCACATGTCATATACAAACACGGTGCCATCCCCGCTGTTTTTGTCGACGCCGTTGCCCAACCACAAGATGAAAAGCAGGCAATAATCAAGTCCCGTTCGTCTGCATAATGCGCCTCCAAGCTATATAATATGTTTGCTCTCCAATGTGCATTCGTGTGCGCCTCTCTCTCACATATTGGTTTCACTATCCCTCCCCCCCTTCACATAGTTCCAGCTATATTCCAACTTAGAGTCGAAGCTCCTTAAGGATCTGCTCTGCCATATTCTTGAACTGCCAAGTGTTGCCCGTCATCCGCTTAAACTGAATGCCGTGTAGCGATAATAGGGGGACCTTGACAATAAAGATCTCAAACTCCAGCACCATACTTCCTCCTAGATCGCTTTGCACCTGCGTGCTCGTCTCCCCCGGTGCTCTTCTAGAGGCTCCTCCGTTTCGTCGAGGGATGCTATCCACCGATGATTCCGAGTTAGAGTAACTTTGGTCGCGATCACGAGTTCGCTCACGGTCTGATCGACCAGGGGTCCGTGGTGTCAACGTAGGTCGTTCAAGCTCACGAATCTCATCGCGATCTCTGTCTTCTCCTCGCATGAGTCCACCAAAACTGAAGCGTCGGCGCTGACCAGCCTGAGCAGGGCTGATTGGTGGATCCTGCACCTTGTTAAGGTCAATGCTGGGAGCATGCTTGCAGCTGAAGCCGCCCTTGATTTCCGTATATTCAACATTGAGCTGTCTAAGCACACGCCGAATATCAGCCCGAATAGCAGGTACAGTTTTTCCTGATGTTGTCGATACGCTAAAGAGGCCCTTAAGGAAGACCGGTTTCGCGAGCTCGGTACTGTCCAGCCTGTCGGTAGAAACACCACTCTGCTCTTGTTCCAAATCTGTCTCCTCAGGCACATTGCCCTCTTGAGCAGCTTCTCTTCGAAGGCGACGTTGTTGAACGCTCTCGCGGCGAGCATGTCCGAGAGACTTGGCCCTGATGGCAACTGACTGTGAGTACCCATGACCCCGTTGTGCTGGGACGGGCGGATGATCGTTTGTCATGGATTGATCAGAACCACTTGTCAAAGGGGGTTCTCTGCCTGATCGGCTAACATCGCGGCGACGCATATCTGCCGAATTGACGCTGGTCGACCGCCCAAGACCAGATTTTCGAGAAGCTCTGCCGCTGGCAGATATAGGCGGGCTAAGGAGCTCGCTATGCTGAGGTTGACTACCTCCTGATGGTAGTGTCATACGAGAGCTCTCATCTCGATCTCGTCGCCCGCGGCGTATGCTGAAGCTTTTTCTCGGTGTTGTGGGCACATCTGCAGGCGAGTGAACTTGGACCACGGGAGGATGAGAGCGGTCTTTTTCCTTTTCAGGACGTTCAGGTTCCTTACGCTTACGAGTACTGAACCGCCGAAGTAGGCCAGCTGCAGTGCCCTCTTTCTTCTGTAACTGTTCAACCTTGGTTTCTGGCGGCGATGTTTGTGCCTGTTTGACCATCTCAGGGGCGTCATCTTCGCCATGTGTACGGGCTCTGGGTCTGGTTCTCCCGCCCGTAGGGCCTTCGCCAGGCATTTCAAAGGCTGTTGCATTCGTATGGGCCTCCTGTGGAGGTGCTAGATCAGGTATGACTTCAGGCACCTTCTCACGCTCCCTTTCTCGCTCCCTTTCTTTTTCCTTCTCTCTTTCTCGCTCCTTTTCTTTTTCGCGCGATGTACTTGTTGGCGGTGGGCTCACCTCACCTTGTTCGCGCTCTTGCTTCTCCCTTACTAGATAGTAAATGGAGGTAAGAGGACTAAAGGCATTGAGAGGGTCAACCCCAAGCTGCAGCCCCTCTGAGCTTGGACCAGTCAACGTATCACGGCTGGTCCCAGAATTTCTCCTCTTGTAAAAGTCGAAGCCAAAGCCTCGTCGCTTCTCATTGTCTTTGATGGGCTGGGGCAACTCCCTCTCCTTTTGATATGCTTTGATTGCCTGTTGGTATTCCTCAGACTCAATGACTTTGTTAAGCTGACCCTTGATAGTTTCAGGCGAACCAAAGTTGAAACCTTGCATTGCTTGAATGACTTCTGGTTCCAACTTTGGAGTTAGAGGCTCTCGAACAGGGAGGTAATTGTCGGGTGGGCCGTTGAACCCCTTGATCATCCATGGATGATTCATGACCTCCTGCATAGAAGCTCTCTGTTTGGGGTCGGTTACCAGCATTCGAGACATTAGGTGCTTGCATTCTTTTTCGAATTGACGTCAGTACATGGCTTTTCTCTGCTAACTCCTAGAGAGTGGTAATCCTTACCTGTAGAAAGCCAGCTCGGGTAGTCGACTACACCCTTTTTGATTTTGGCATGCAGAGCTGGCATGCTCTGGTCATCGAATGGCACCTTACCACAAACGAGAACATAGAGAACAATGCCAAAGCTCCATACATCAACTTCTGGTCCAGTATATGCCCTAGCCTGTAGAAGCTCGGGAGCGGCAAAATAAAGACTGCCACAAAAGGTCTTCAAGTGCCCCCGTGGCGAAAACAGATTGCTAAGACCAAAATCAATGATCTTGATGTCGCCAGTCTTGCTGATGAGAATATTCTCAATCTTCAAATCGCGATGCACAATACTATTCCGGTGACAGTAGTCGAGAGCGCTGGCAATCTGCCGGCTGAACTTTCGGGCCTGCTTCTCCTTGAGCTTTCCGTGGGAGATGATGTAGTCAAGCATTTGTCCACCATTGACATACTCGAAGAGCATGTACCAGTGATAGTTTGTACGGACGACATCACGCAAGCCGCAAATATGAGGATGGTGGAGAAGGCTGACGATGGCGGCTTCGCGGGCGGTTCGGATTTCCTTGGATTGGTCTGCACGCTCTTTTTCTGCCCGGGTCTGGTGGCCATCGTCTGTTGAGCCGCGGGGGATGATCTTGCAAGCAACCTGAATAGGAGTTAAGTTAGTCATACCTCGCAGAATAGTCAATATTAAGGATTGAAACCAACCTGTTCGGTTCCATCTTCTTTGCGAGCCAGTTTTACTTTGCCCATGCTGCCGGCGCCGACAGTTTTGCCCAGTATCCATTTACCAGACTGGGTCGGGATGGTTGTCCGTGATCTGGTTTGTTTGGTGCTCGCTGCAGCATGAGGCGCGTCGGTCGCGGCATGAGAATGTGAGGTGCCATGCTGCGCAGAGGCAGCATTGCCATTGTTGGTGACGGCGGAGGGGGGCATTTCGGTATGCGTTTGGCGGGGATGGTTGGAGCGTGTGCTGTTGCTCCGTCGATTAATTCGGGAAGCGTCTGTAGCTCTGTTGACGTTGGAGGGCGGTGGACGATCTCGGCTGGAGCTGCGCTTGGGATATGCTGCGGCTGTTACGTTAGACGTTTCGTAGTCATTTTGGGGCAAAATGTCCTGGACTGGTCGGGTTGTCGATGAGCTGCGACGATGGTGGTGACGGCTTTGTTGCTGCTGTTGTTGTGACGAAGATGGTGGATGCTGTTGCTGTTGTGCCTGATGATACGAGTTGGAGTGTGCGTGGGATGCGGCCGTAGACGACGTTGGCCCAGCGGCGCCAGCAGATGACACAGGAGGGGGGCGGGAGGAGCGTGTGGAATAGGACCGGGACGGGGGTGCTCGCGAGGGGGAGGCGTGGGAGAAATCCGAACCTTGCGACGTAGCGGCGGTAGTAGTAGTCATGGCAGGCGAGCAAATCACAAGCAATCAGAGAGATGAGGAGGGTAGGGAAGCTCAAGTCGGGTCGGTCAACTCCTCTATAGGCCACGGATTGTGAATGCGCGTGAAGCAAATAGATAACAGGCGCGATCAAACGCAACGCCGGAGGAGGGGGGGATGGGGCACTACCCGCGAAGTGCGTCACAGAAGCATCTAAGATCGAAGTTGAATTGAAGGAGAAAAAGGAGAAAGAGGAAGATGGGCAATGCGAATGTGTCCAGCGGTCGAGGACAAGTAAGATGTTGAGGTGACGCAGCGTGTTTTTAGTGACCTGTGTTAGCGGACGGCCAGGGCGTTTTCTTACTGTCCAGGGCCCCCAAAGCCCTCCGTGCTGTAATGGATCTAATAACGGACCACCACCACCACCACCGCCTCTATCAACCAGCCATCATGAAATCAAACGGATGGGCTACCCGACCTCACGGCAACATCCAGTCCTGCCAAGTCTACGTATATTTCCCCTCGTCCTCCCTCGCAGCGGCGTCCTGCTTTAGCCTTAGAGTGGTTGGACGCTATGTTATGCAGTACAGCTCATCTACTAGGTTGTAAGTAGGCCGGCATCCCTCCCTCCCTTCCTGTCTCCCTCCTTTGGGCGTCATTTACAACTGGTTCCACTACAAGCTGGAGGAGGCTTTGATTGTTTGCCAACGGCCTAAACCGACCTTGTTTTTGGGCATCTCTTCTCGCTGTGAAAGCCAGCCACCAACATCACCAATTTTGGTGCCACATGCCGCCGCCCCTTGAAAGCGCTATGACTTTTGACGAGCTTCATATTTTCACAAGGGGAAAAAAAAGAAGAAGCGAATCGTTACCTGTGCGACAAGAATGCTTTGTTGCATGAAACAGAGCGCCGTTACGGAGTGGCACAAGTGCATCATTTCGCTATCGCTCATTGCATAGGTAGTTCGCTGGATGATCAGCATGATTCCTTTTGCTGTGGCCAGTCTTTGTCTCTCCACAATACGACATCGATAGCCCCCGGCTAGTGTGGAAGCAACCTACCCGGCTTGAGAGCTCCGATGCTAACATGTCTGTCTCTTTGTTTTTCCATGACGATCGTCTTTATCTTTACCCCTTTCGTCAACCAACTATGCGGCCCAGATGGTCAACATTAATTATTTGCCAAATTACATCATATCAGAAGAAAGAAAGAAACACGTATATTATTGTTACAGGTACAAGTGTCTGGTCAAAGGTTGGAAGGGGGGGGGGGGCAACCAGGAAGATGAGTATACTTGTCGTTTGTTTGCCAGCAATAAGGCCTCAAGTACCTGGCTATTGAAGGAAAAGCCTGGAAGGAGATTAACGACAAAGAGGGCCTGGGGCCAACGGTGGTGTGTGTTCATATTTCATTAGTAGGTACCTTGTCCTAATTCTTACAAGTACTTGTAGAAGCATCCATGGATACCCTATGTGTGGTACGAAGTATTTGTGGTGCCTGCCATGTCCACATGCCCCTTCCGTCTATCACGGCCGCTGATAGCGGTACCCAGTAGGTTTAGTTTCCGCCTTATCGATAGCGTTGTCATTCAACTTCTTTTGCGTGGAACACGCGCCGACCTATAGTGGTGATTGATTAGTTATGCAAAGCGAAACTCATGCTGTTTATTTCATCATCTCACTGTAGATATTGAGATTGGCATTGTAAGCGAAGCCCTCCATGTTACGATAACATATTCCAATCGTCGCTTCAATACGGAACCCCATGTCCTACAAACGATCGCGCTCGACCTTTGAGGCGGACCTTCATGCACCGTACGCAATCTTCGGCACTCCTTTGCCAGATGAGGGGGAGCGTGATGATGGCTCCTACCTCCCTCTTTGGAAGCAAGATGTAAGAGATGAGAAGGGTAGACGGCGATTGCACGGAGCCTTTACTGGCGGCTGGAGCGCTGGGTAAGTGACATCATATTCGTTGTTTATGGTAATTTCTAACAATCCAGACAGCTACTTTAATACTGTCGGGTCTAAAGAGGGATGGACACCGTCTACCTTTGTATCAAGTCGAACGAATCGTCGAAAGGATGAATCGGGCTACAAGCAGCAACGGGCCGAGGATTATATGGACGAGGAGGATTTGGCAGATGCTGCAGAAGCACAGACTCTGCAGACATCCCAGGCATTTGCAGGACTGGGCTCATCTACTCAAGATGAGCTCCATGCTGGCGGATTAATGGGAGTTTTCAGAGTGGAGGGAGATACCATGGGTTTAAAACTGTTGCGTAAGATGGGCTGGAAAGATGGCCAAGGTGTAGGCCCCAAAATCCGGCGATCCGCAAGGCTGGATGTTGGTACAGGACCCGCCTCAGCAGGTGCAGAAACTTATCTGTTTGCGCCTGAAAATACGGAAATGATACAATTCATCCGAAAAACCGACCGCAAAGGATTTGGTTATTATGGCGAAACGAAGCTGTCCTTACTGGGCCGTGATAACCGGGACAACGATGATAATGATGAACATGAGCCTCAAAGCAACCAAGGAGAAATGATATCGCTATTCTCCGGTAGAAATCCCAAGGCGAAAACCAAGCAAGGCGGCATCGGAATAGGAGTTTTGAATGACACTGGATCTGATGAGGAAGACCCTTATGAAATAGGGCCAAAAATCAAGTACAATAGGGTCATAGGAGGCGACAAGAAGAAGAAGACGAAGAAATTTTCGGCCTCTGCAAATCCTTCGCTAAAAAATGCACCGATATTCACTCTGAAGACGGCCAGAGGTGGAAGTAGCTTGCGACGATGCCAGGATGGACGCCTTCCCCTGGACGGATTTGTTTTGGCACGAGCTACAGAAGATCTTACAACTATACTATCGAAATATGCGCCTCCACCGGTACCTCCAGATTGGAAATCATCAAAAACTCCAGATGACCAGGTTGCTAAGGTCGAATATGTCTCAACTGCGGATGCAGCAAAGATGTCAAATCTCGATCCCAGGTCCCGGGCTGCTGTTCTGGGCGAAAAAGCTCTCCCAGGTAAATCTGTCTTTGACTACATCTCAGCCTCAACTAGAGAGAAATTGGTAGTGGCATCGGGGAGGAAGGACCTCCCACTTGGTCGGGGTGAAGTACCCGAAGAGTTCAAGATATCAGACGAGGAGCACCAAGCGTCACTCTGGGGTCAAGTCCCTAAACTAGATCGAGACACTGCTATAGCCGCGATCGCAAGGGGTTCGCGAGGGCCATACGCGGATGACGAGACTAAAAGATCCCGTTATAGACGCTATCTGGAGCATAGTACGGGTTCTGGGCAATCACTTCCCGAGAAGCCCAAGGACATGTCTGATGATGATTTCCTCCGCGAGATGAATGAATTTTATAACTGTGCAAGGATATTCAAGCCCATGACGGGTTTTATGGCATCACGGTTTACAACAGCCAAGTCGTCGTCTACCGCGACGGGAGGCCCAGCGCAGGGATCTGACCTTGTAACCAAGGCGGAATCGAAGCCAGCAGACCCGGCAGATGAGGCGGCAAGGATGGGCATGTTTGGCAGCATGACAAGATCGGTTGAAGATTTCTTTCCCACCCGACTTTTGTGTAAGCGGTTCAACGTAAAAGCACCAGTACACTCGCGGCCGGATGACGAGCCAGAGGATGGGCCCAAGGTTCCATCAACCGGGACCCAGATGGCCTTGGGACAGATTGAAGACGTGCAGGCTTCATCACAGCTTGATACTGGTGCAGCTGTAGAATCCAAGTTAGGTGGACCAACACAAGTACAGAAGAAGGAGGTTGTTCAAGAGAATCAGGTAAACCCTGACCGGAACGAGGCAGTTGAAGGGGCTACAGCTAATGCGGACGTACTACGTGCCATTTTTGGTGATAGCGATAGTGAGAACGACAGTGAATAGAGAAAGAGTTGAACACTGCAGGACTGGGTTACAGTCTTGCTTGGAATCTAGAGAGTGACATGTGCAGACTTCAATCCTCATCCATAGAACCTACAAGTATCTACACACTTGGTAACAAAGATCTGGCACTGGCCAATCATCCAATCCTTTTGCTGAGAAGCTTATTTTAATTGGATGCTGGGCTGCATATTTCCGCTCAAGTTGGGCGGCTAATGGGCACACTGGGTCTGGAAGGACTGCTGCAATTGGCCAAGGGAGGTGCCTAACACATTACCTGTTCCAGCGGTAGTGGAGCCTTTATGGGCTCACAGGACCCAACCACGGGGGAGCACAACTGCCTGGACAACCTGCGAGCCGCCTGGAACTCGCCCCAATCTCCCCAAAACAGGTGCTAATACCCACAAGCTGCAATCTGCACCAGCGGGGGCTTCTGGGGGGGCCATCCATTAAATGTTACAGCGAGCGACGGGGTAACCACAAGGTAGCATCTCCACTCAATATCAACACCTCATTAGCAGTCCCTTGTAGTAGCACCAATACCTCATTTAATCATCAGTTCATCAACTCAATGAGCAGGTGTCCAGTATCTGTTTGCGGCCCTTCTTCTTGCTTATACTGCTATACGGCCTAGAGAGCAACTGTCAGTTTCGACAAGTCCAGATACAAGCACTCGATCACGCTCGAATGCCCACCTCTTGAACGGTTGTCCCTATCTTCATTCGTCTGTCGTAGCTGGATTGCCCATGCTGCACTGACCCGCTCTCTCAATCTCTTATTATTACCCCCATCACCGCCATCTTGCCGAACCGGGCTACTCAACCGCGACAAATCCGCCAAATTGTCTGGACCGAAGGAAACTGGGAACGGACCGTCAGAGTCCTCGGAGTTGATAGAGGCCTTGGTGCATCGCAAGCAAGCAGTTAGATCCGCAAAAACGATTGCAGACGCCGTTCAGCCACGCGACACCCAACTTCACGACGACGGAGACGACGACGGCGCTCTTTCAGAGATTGAACAAGTACCTCCGCCTCAGTATCCCGTCTCCGAGGCCTCGTCTTCTTCTCGCCCGCCACCCTTTTCCTCCCTCTTTTCGTCGCTTGAGGATCCTGTCGAGCGTTTGGGCAAATTTGTCGCTACCCCTTTGGAAGGTGAAGCATCTGGATCTGTCGCCGCGCCCGCCTACGTCGACGCTTCTCTTGCCTCTGGGCCATTTGATCCTGATCAGACTGTTACAAGGGCCTTTGAAGACCCTGTAGCCGAAACCAAGCGCGCGCTTCCTCGGGATACAAAGGGAGAGTCGAGCCGCAAGGACGAAGACGCTGAACCACCGCCTGCGTACTCGGAGGGGGATAGTCCTCTCCTCACCTTTTCGTTCGTCATGGCAGCTGCCGGAGGAGCCTCGAGCATCATTACTCAGGTACAACAGGGCGGACCGCCTATCAATGCTATCGGAGGTGAGCTTGGAAGCTATTTTTGTGATCAATGATGAACAAAGCGACTGACGCTTCCAGATGTCGGTGCCGATGAGACTATTACCATGGACCTACGGTAGGCTATCTATGTTTGGATGAAGGACAAGCTTCGTATACTAACAATCTTCCATAGGGGTACCCGATTTGTCCTTTCGCGAGACGAGCTGCTCACATTGCCCGAGTTTGTACTCCTATCATTGTTCCCCAACGGTCTCTTTCCGGAGGGTCACATGAGTGGATTCCCCGACAGCGACGCAGTGCAAGTAGATGTGAGTGAGATGCTGGCTTTGATCTTTAGAAGACACTCATTAACGGCATCTATAGTATGATCCTGCCTCACTGCAGTATATGTTGGACTTCTTCAGACACGTCGCCCAATCCATCCCAACGGAGCCATCGCCAAGTACATCCCAGGACGGCGAAGTTGTGCCTATGGATCCTATCGGCACCAGGGATGAGACCGGAAAGAGAGCCGGCATTATTGTGCTTAGGGAGGACCTTGACTTTTACGCGATACCACCAAAGGCAGATATTAGCCAGCCAGAAATGATCCAAGTAAAGCGCGCTGCAGCCCGTGCTTTACTGAAGCAGGATGGTATCTTTTCGGGTTTGAAGCGAAGCGACGAACCTGGCACCACAGAAGCACATCTTATTGAGATGCTGACAGCTGGGTAAGTTGGATCTTACAGGGGTCTTGATGCAATCATATTTGAATAGAGTGGGCAGCTAACGTAGAAACACAGTGGTTTTAACCATGATGATCGGTGGGGCCATCGGGCTGGCGAGCCCAACAAGGCCGTCATCTGCAGCTTGGCACTGGCACGGCTACGCAGCGACATTAGGGGTGACGCAATGGGTGGCAATGCAGTGGGAATGGCACAGAAGCTGCTTCTGTTCTGGCGGAAACCGGCCAGGCGGTGTTGGTGGGAGGGAATCGAACTGGAGAATGTCGAAGGCGTCGAAGGCAAGCTTAAAGTGTGGATTCGGCGAGTGTGGACATTGGAGATGAGCGTTATTGGACTTCGTTAACACGGCAGTGATGGTGAACAAACCGTACAACAACACATTTTCTTCAAAGGGCGTCAGGGTATATAACAACAGATTCATTCCGATTGGTGCCGATTTGGGAGCAGAGTTCTATCTGCGAAGATGCCAGTTTCATTTTTTTTTAGTAGTTTGAGATTTCTTTTATTCCGTCGTGGAACCTCGCGAATACTCTCTTTGTGTCACTTGTTGTCAAGCTGTTTGCTGTTGTTTTTGGAGAGGGATTAATACTTAATACAGGAGTTGCCATCACATGATAGTGCGAGCAAAGTATGTTTTTCATGTGTGTGTATGCGTGTGTCTGTAAATAAGCGATATAATTCATTCAGACTTTTGGATACTGGGAATATAGAGAATAAGGATTCAAGTCGCCCCGTGCTTCATGCATGATGATTTCGCGGGGTTTCAGCGCAGTCGAAACAACCTTTTTAGGCAAGGCATCATGCTCAAATGCGCCTTTAAGCAGTGACCTTTCAGCAGGGAGGTGGCCCGATATCTCCACATGTGGCTGCACAGCAGTGGCTTATCAACTAGCCGAAGGAACAGCTGCCCTCCCTGGAAGACAACGTACCTACACTGCTTGGCGGTATGTTGATTGCTTTCATGAAGGGAGTCGCAACTAGTGTTCTCATTCTTCTTTTCTCCAATTGATGTGCTATTTTTGTTTTATTTTTTGTTTTGTTTATTTCTATTTCGTTTTGGAAAAGGGATATGAGGGACCGCTACCGGATTACCCCATGCCATGAATCTACCACGAAGAGTGACTCGATTGGTGGTGCTGAGCGCCCTTCTTCTTGGAGGACTGCTTATTTTTTACCTGTTACCATTCAACGAACCTCGACCAGTTTCTGTTCCACCCAGACCCAAACCCAATCCACCAGTGTCCAATGCGCCCATATCCATCACCCCTAAACCGCCTGCCTCTATCCCGAGCGGTTTTATCCCGAGTTCGTTTGACTGGTCGACTGTGCGGGAACACCATCCCCCAAAATCTATTCGGCCTTTGCCAACCGATGCGCCTCGTATTCTCCCTCGGGTTCAAGCCCGTGCGAGCGCCTTTACTTCTTCCGCCGTGAACGAGAAACGTCTTACGGCTGTTCGAGATGCCTTTAAGCGTAGCTACGACGCCTACAAGAGATATGCGTGGATGAGGGATGAATTGACGCCCATATCGGGCTCGGCAAAGGATCCCTTTGGAGGCTGGGCTGCTACCCTGGTTGACTCTTTGGATACGCTATGGATCATGGGTTTCAAGAAGGAATTCAAGGAGGCTGCGAGTGCTGTCGGCCGAATCGACTGGGCGCATACCGAATTTGAAGCTGCCAACATGTTTGAGACGACAATCCGCCATCTGGGCGGCTTACTGAGTGCATATGACCTCAGCGGGGAGGATGTCATACTGCGCAAGGCGGTGGAGTTGGGCGAGATGCTGTATCATGCGTTTGACACGCCAAACAGGATACCAGGCTTCTGGCTTGACTTTGCAAAGGCAAAGTCTGGCAAGTTGATTGCTGGAACTAACGATGTATCGGCCTCTCCCTGCTCACTGAGCATGGAGTTTACGAGGTTGTCGCAGATAACTGGCGACCCCAAGTATTTTTCTGCCACGGATCGAATCACCCAATTCCTTGGGAAAATACAAAACGATACATCGTTACCGGGCATGTGGCCCCTGAATATTAATTTTCGGGAAGAGGAAGCAACTGGCACCACATTTACGCTTGGCGCTGGGGCTGACTCACTGTACGAGTATTTCCCCAAAATGCATGCTTTGCTTGGTGGAGTGGATGGAATCTACGAGAAGCTGTATCGAGGATCCATGGATGCTACAGTCAAAAATCTACTGTTCCGGCCCATGCTTCCAGATCAAGATGATATCCTGTTTAGCGGAGAGTATAGCGCATCAAAAACAGGCAGACTCGAACCTGATAGCCAGCATTTAACCTGCTTCGTGGGCGGGATGTTCGGCCTCGGTGGTAAACTCTTTGAGATTGACAACCATGTCAAGCTGGGGGAGCGGCTCGCTCGCGGTTGCGGCTGGGCCTATAGCCAATTCCCAACGGGAATTATGCCCGAGATTTTCGGTATGCTTTCATGCAAGACGCTGGAGCCTTGCCCATGGGACGAAGCACGCTGGCAAAAAGCTGGCAATCTGAACCTGCCAAAGGGCTTTTCTCACGCTAAGGAAAAGAAGTACATATTACGGCCCGAAGCCATCGAGAGCATATTTGTTCTGTATCGAATAACGGGAAAATCGGACCTGCAGGATATGGCCTGGGACATGTTTGAGTCTATTATGAAGGCTACCAAAACAGATCTAGCCAATTCAGCCATCAGCGATGTGACAGTCAAAGGTCCCACAGACAAGGTTGACTCTATGGAGGTAAGTTCCCACGTGTTGTCAAGCATATGGTCAATGAAAGCAACTGACAAATCGGATCGTTTAGAGCTTCTGGATGGCGGAGACGCTCAAATACTTTTACCTTATCTTTTCGCCCCCAGATGTGATTAGCCTAGACGACTATGTGTTAAACACAGAGGCACATCCCCTCAGACGGCCCCATGGAAGGACATGAGCCAACGGGCCAATTACGAGATACTGAGTTGCAAGGGCTCACATAGAGAGTCTGAGTAGCCGTGACTGGTAGTGGTATTCCTTGTTGGGGGATACGGTTGTGATGTCGGCACGGGGAAACTTGCCCATTTTGCGAATGCCGCCACCGGAACGTTTGATGGCCCGTCCATCTTGAAAGCTGCCATTGTATGCTTGACCGCGGACCAGGAGGAGCCTTTTGCCCAACCAGTACCTAGTATCAATGGTTACCCAAGGGGCGCCACTAGAGGTTGGGGGTTTCTTTTGTAGGAGTCATTGTGCAGCAGCAGCAGAAGCTATAGGTACGTATGTGTGAAGGGCAAAAGCTACTCAACCGCCGGACGCTAGAGAAAAAAGAGGCACACACAACCCTCCATCTTTTCTGTCAATGAAAATGAGAGATATTATCGACAAGGCTCATAATTAACGAGTATACATGACGGAAGTATAAGGCGTGGCTCACGCTACGCCAAGTTGATGGTGGTGGTGCTGGTAGATGGCTCTCCTGGTTGGAAAAATCAAGGGCAAGGCTAGTAGAATATGCAATACTTTGATGCACAAAACATTTGATTCGAAAAGCACGCGAAGTTGCCGCGGTTTTATTCGGGTCCTCTAGACTGCAGCTTTGCATGCTGCGAGACCTCGATTCCTTTAGGTATTGTCTACTGGAGAGGAATTGTGGGTTGTGATTGATGAGCCAAGGGGGGGGGGGTGGTTGAGCATTGAGCCTTCAGCAGGAGCTTCAGCTCAACCCCACTGTCAGTTCGTGACCCCACAGTTGGTGCTAATGCATTGAATTGGATCCATTGCTCGTCCCTTTCCCCTCACCATGGTCTACACACACCAACCATGCCCCCATGCTCACGACCCATGCTTCAGCCAAGTTTGCCGTCGCGCCGCCCACCTACATGGAAGCATGTATCTATGGTATGCAACCTAGAAAAGCCCACCAATGCCGACTGGACATAATAACGGATTTAGAAATAATAGAGAAGGGAGAAAAAAAAAGAGAGATAAAAAAGAAGATCGCCGTGGCGATGTCTCACTTTGTTTCGTTCCGTGGTTGATCGAAGACTTGATCCACTCTTACACAACGTGCATCATCTATCAGTACTTACATCTTCGATTCTTCGTCCCTCTTCATCTTTCTTCTTCATCGGCATAGTTTATCAATACCACAGCATTAACAGAAAGCCATGGCTATGAAATCGGTAGCCCTATCTCTCCTACTCGGAGCACATCTTGGCTCGGCTGCTAGTGATAGCTGCTCCAACACTCTCACGACTTCGTACCCCGCGCCTGTTGCTGCCAAGGGCTGGCAGTACCGTCTTGTCGCCAACGGCTTTACCAAGCCTCGAGGCATTGCCTTTGACCAGGACGGTGGCCTGCTTGTCGTTGACTCGGGAGTTGGGCTGGTGCATTTGTCACTCAAGGATGAGGGCAGCACGTGCTTGTCTGTTAATGAGAAGAAGACTTTGGTAGCGGATAAACAGGTGAGTCCAGACTGACAGTCTTAGCATGTCGATCAAACCTTTGTATCATGCAATTGAATTTGCTCTTCACAACGGCTACCTATCGAGAGTGCAATTGACTGAAAATTTCGTAGCTCAACCATGGCATCACTCTCTCCAATGATGGCAAGACTGTTTACATCTCATCTTCTGAAGCTGTTTACTCCTTTACCTATGACAGCAAGGCCGTCACCCTTGATACCAACTCCAACCGCACCCTCGTTGCTAACATGAGCAACTCGGATCACACCACCCGCACTCTGCTCATGTCCAACAAGAAAGCCGGCACTCTTCTCGTCTCTCGCGGCGGGGACTCCAACGAGGACAGCGATGCCCTCAACAAGGACAGCGGTCACTCTCAGATCCGTAGCTTCGACCTTGGCAAGCTCGGCAAGAATGATTCTTATGAATTCCTTGATGGTGATGTTATCGGCTGGGGTCTTCGTAACTCTGTCGGCGTCGCTGAGAATCCCAGCACGGGTGGTATCTGGTCTGTTGAGAACTCGGTCGACCAGCTTGACCGCAAGGGCAAGGACATTCACGAGAACAACCCTGCTGAGGAGCTCAACTACCACGGCACTTTGGGGTCTTCTGACCACCAAGGAGGCAACTACGGCTACCCCGTTTGCTACACCATCTGGTCCACTCAGAACTTCCCTGAGCTAGGTTCCCTCAAAGTCGGCGACCAGTTCCCAGATGACAATGCCCCATCCACTCTCACTGACCAGGCCTGCAACTCGCAATACGTTCCCGCTGCTCTTCCTCTTCAGGCTCATGCTGCTCCTCTCGATATAAAGTTTACATCTGACGGATCCAAAGCCTACGTCACTTTCCACGGCAGCTGTAAGTCCTTATATCATACTTCGCACATATGCACCTATACTGACTCGTCTTAGGGGATAGCACCAACCCCGTTGGCTACCGCGTTGCCAGCATCGACTTCAACAAGGATGGCCAGCCCAGCGCCGCCAAGACCAGTACCGATGCGGCCGTCGACATCCTCACCAACCCTGACAACTCCAAGTGCCCCAAGGCCTGCTTCCGCCCTGTCGGCCTCGCCTGGGACTCCAAGAACCGTCTGTTCTTCTCCTCCGACAGCACCGGCGAGATCTTTGTCCTTGAGCAGAACGGCCAGTCCTCTGGCGGTGGCAGTGACGGCGGCAGCGGCGCCGTAACCTTGTTCCCTAAGAAGTCTGCCGCTATTGCCGTTGCATTCGCTGCTGTGTTGGCCGGCATGCTCCTTGCGTAGTGCAGATGAAGGCTTGATAACTCATCAAGATATAAAAAGTATTGGCGAGAAATGAAGGAAACGAAAAATAAATCAAAAAAGGAAAAGGAAAAAAGGAAGAAAAAATTGAAAAGAATTTATGAGACGAAAAATTTCGCCTTTTGGGTTAGCTATTCTTTTAGATATATCACTGCTTGAGGTGTCTCTTATTTACGAATTATGACAATCAACTATTGGCGTCAGTCGGTTTTCTTACCGAGTTAACTCTAATTACTCTGCAATATCATATTCATTACAGAAAGAACGGCGTGCACCGCTTATGAAGACATTCAAGGTCTCCGGCATTGAAATCATGCGACGTGAAAATTGTTGGGATTCATCATGGCTCAACTAAGCCGAGTCATATACAACTTGGGCATTCCTTTGGCTTCCCTTTTTCTACTCTTGGCCACTTTCCTTTAGTATATCATAATCCACATGACGGGCGTCTAAGTGTAAACAACAGATTGGAAAGAGTAATTAATATCCGTATTGTTGTGGGCTCTTTTTTCTTCTCTTTGCCTTGAACGCCTTGCTTGCTCCCCCTTAGCAGCAGCAATCTCCTACAGGTTTACTTCATACACTTGGATTACTCCTCAATGGACTTGACACACTCCCATTCGCCACGCAGATTCTCCTTCCATAAGGAGACCTTGTTGTCAGCGCCGCTCACGGCGAGGACGTTGCCGCTCAGAGACCAGCTCACACGCCAGACGGGGGCCTCAAAGTTGAGAACCTTGCTGACCCACTGGCCACTGCTGGCCTGATCAGATGTCCAGATTCGAACCGTCTTGTCTTGGGAGGCAGATGCAATGTACGACTTTTGCAGGATAGTGGGGGACCAAGCGACGTCTCGAACCCAGTCGGAGTGGCCCGTCAGGGAATCGCTCTCTTGCTTATAGGACTGGGTGGCAGGGTCAAAGGCCCAGATCTTGAGGACGTTGTCTGATCCGCCTGTGACGAATCGGCGGTTGCCAGTGGCACCAGGTCCAGGAGCGCTGCTAATGATGCTGCCGGGTGTCGTGGCGGGCGCCCAAGAAACGGAGTTGACGCCGAGGCCGTGGGCGGGGAAGGTAACGTGGTCGACGCTATTATCCTTGAATTCGAGCACGCTGACGTTGCCGTCGGAGGAGGCGCAGGCGAGGAGGCAGCCGGCCTCGTGGGGGGACCAGGAGACGATGTTGACCGAAGCCTTGTGCAAGGGGAAATCGTAGATTCTCTGCCATTGGTTGTTCTGGGCACCCTGCTCCTTCCAGATGAAGACCTTGCCGTCGTAGCCAGCCGACGCAAGAATGTTTCCGTATTTGGGATGCGCCCAGGAGACGCACCAGACGGCGCCCTCGTGACTAAAAATGGATTGTGTTAGGATGACATTTGATATAGGTAAAGGCATCGATTAGAAGAGAGGGGAGGGGAGAGAAGGGGGGTACATACCCCTTGAGAGTCTCTATCAAACGCTGTGTTTCCCCCTCGATTTCAAAGATTTTGATTGTTCGATCGCTGGAGCAGGTTGCTAGCTTTCGGCCGTAGTAGTCAAGAACTGCATCGTGCTAAGTTTGGTCAGTCGAGGATGTCTTGTGGGATCAAATTGTAAGAGGCGAAGAAAGGAAAAGAAAGAAGAAGAAGAAGGAAAAAGCTTGTGGGGGGGGGGGGTTGTAATCGACAGCAACGTACAATCATATCATCGTGGCCAGAGTTTGAGATGACTTGCGCCGCCTATAGCGAGAGTGTGTTAGTTTTGCCAGTGCTGGCTCCTTGGCGTTGCACCATGGAGAGTATTTTGGGAATCGAAACATACCATTTTGAAGGAGTTTATGCCGAAGAGGCTGGATTATATGAAATAGAGAAGGAAAGGATTGGCGTGGTGATGGTCGAGGGGGACAACGAGAACGATGGGCTCGATCTGTCCTTGAGAGCTGCCCGCCATCAAGCTACGACGTATAGTAGCATGGATCGCGCTTGGTGACAGATTGACCCTGGCCTTGTGAGTCACGTGACTTGTATATAAAGGACCCACAAGGTGATGTTTGTTGCAAATCAACATGTTTAATTCAATGATTTAGGTATAAGGCGACCTTTCCAAATGATAATAGCTACATATGGGATGTAGCTTAGCATTGAATGGAATATTCAAGCATGAGTCTAAGCGTCATTCCATGAGCTTGGCCCACATATCGTCCTGGCTATAAACTTGACCCCCCTCTGTACTGCTGCCATGGCCAGTGTGAAAGTTGATGATATATTCAAGGAATATATATAGGTATAGATGGGTGCTGGAACATGCTTCCAGAATCCTAAACTACATGATGGCCGCTCCTTCTATAGGGCTAGCATATTGTGTGTAACATAAACAAAGACACACCATAACACGCAGTCAGTCAGAGAGACGAGAGACTCACCGTGTTCTGTTTTCTGTTATGGAGACAAATCACAAGCCTCGGCAGCGCGCAGCCGAAAGGGGAAATCTTAAAGTACAAGTAGGTCCGTACCTCGAAAACAGGGACCTGATGTCACAGGCGCATGTTAAGCCTTTTTTGACCGCGTGCGCATGCTACTAGATGTATTCATTCAACGACTTGACATATTTCCATTCTTTTTTGTCTTCTTCATCTGAGAGAAGAAAAAAGGGAAGAAAAAAAAGAGAGAGAGAGAAAAGGAGGAAATATTGCAAAGAATCTCGTCTGGCTATTAAACGAGATTCCTCATACTACTCACTTTAAAATACTACTGGTACCCCAGACTTTTCTTCTCCATTCATCCCCTTTCAACCCTTCAAGCCGGCCTTGACGGTCCACTGCCGCCACCCCCGGTTTCGCCGAGGCTATTACAAACCCACCCTCCTCCCCCAGAACAGGACCAGATCAAAAGTTGCCATAACCCGCTTGTCATCCTATGCGCCATCTCACACAAAGACCCTTTGAAAAAAAAAAAGAGAGAGAGAGTCAAGACTTTTGTGATTTCTTCTTCTTCTTCTTTCCTTTAACTTAGTAAAAGGGCTCGCTTTTATTCAAATCAACAGTCATCATGGCAGAGGCATCTTGCAGCGGTGGAACGCCCTTTAAGCGTCTCATTGATCACCAGTCCCGAGACGTTAGCCATCACCAAGATCGTCTGGTTGACCGCGCTGGCGCTCTCGGAAGCAGTGTAAGTTTTTTTTCTTCTTCTTCTTTCATTTTCATATTGACTCTCAATCTCACCAGATACACCTCATCTAACACACTCTCTAGTCTTTTCGATCTTCGCCAGCTCAGTTAAGCCAGCCTCAGAATGGCTTCGGCGCATTCATGGGCGGCAACTCGGCCCTGCCTGGCTTTCAGCATGATCCCGCAGGTAGACTCGCAGCACACGCGGCCAACTTGCAGCCCCTCAACGCTGGTCCTGCGGCGGCTCATCCTGAATTCTCACGAGCTTCCCCCGTTCCTGAAGCGAGCAGCTGGGCCGCTGACTTTAGTCGTTTTGCCACGCAACAGAGGCCAGCCCCCCAGGTCTCTCACGCCGCGCAGTCCAGGCAGATGAACCAGTCTCCGGCGTCGCAGCTCAACTTCCAGTCCGCGTTTGCGCAGCCCAACATGGCCTTTGGCTCCGCGTTCGGCATGGCCAACGGCGCCTTCATGGCTCCAGGGGTAGCCCAGCAGCAACAACCCGCCCAGGGCGATTTTGACCAGGAAATGTCCCGCTGGATGTCCGCCCATGGTGGCGGAAACATGCAGGACGTAGATGCTGCCATGGACCAGATGGCCCGAGAACTGGAGCAAAGCGAGGCCGTCGCAGCCCCTGAGGCCGAAACCATCGACAACACGCGCCTGACGGACCTCGAAACCCCAGAGATTGGCAACCTCTCGTTGGAATCAAGAGAAGCGCCGTTGGCAACCACGGAGCAGGAGCAGGTTGACCTCGATAACCAGGCCAAGTCCGCCGTCGCCGAAGCAGCGGAGAAACTCCTCGATTGCGTCAAGCACGAGGGGGGCGAGAAGTGGCAAAACTCCGTCTTCTTGTCACTCATGCGTGATTTCCGCGACGGGAGGAAGGATATCGTTGGTGATGAGATTCGCACGTCCGACGAGGCTCCAAATGCTGAACCACAGACATGACGAGGACTGGCTACGAATACAACAACAGGATTGCGGCCTCGCAGTCCGTCGAGACACGAAGAAAGCCAAGGCAAAGAACCACGGCCCACCAAAGGATCGCCACGGACTTTTCGATCATGCGCCAGTCATCTCAGCCAAACGGCGTTCTAGAAGGGCCTAAAGGGCTATGGGCATAAGAACAGGTTTACGACAGCCCCCTAATGTATTTTGCTTTATCAAGGAGCAGAGGGCGCTCTTCTCGGGGGGGGAGTATATGAGTACGGCAGAAGAGCGAGGCCCATGGCATATAACAAGAGTAAAGGATATGCAGGATCGGGTCTGCTATTGGCGAGAAGGACTGGGAAATGCTTGCAAGGTAGATGAAATATTGCAACTGGCGCATATGGTTACATGTATAACAACTTTGAATACGTTGACAGCTTGTTGATTTCACAACCACGAGTTTGGGCTACACATTTGTATTATAGAAAGGGAACAGACATCATTGACCTCTTTTTTTTCACATCATCATCCTCACCATCAGACAAATCTGTTTTAACTACTCAGACAGAACAGTTTATTCTTCTTGGTATCACCCAGCTCCCAAGATACCTACATGACGCAAACATGCCACGTAACCTACGCCGGCGAGAACATGTTTTTAACTGCCAACCAATAGACCAACGCCTAATCTATATAAAGTGAAAAAAAAAAAAAAAAAAAAAAAAAAACTATCAAAACCACCACATGAAAACAAAAACGAGCTTATGCACGCTTGAACTCACAGAGCCAGGTTTGGCCAGAAACTAGAAACAACAACAAGGCAAGGCCCAGAGAAGGCCACAAAAACAACGAATACCCCCAACTCCCATCCAGCTGCTGCCCGAGTTTGCACTATACACAATTGATATAAAGACAGGTAATGACATCAACGCCAGTGATTGAACAAGAAAATGAGGAAATAGGGGCCGCAGATCGAGGGCCATCGTAAAGTAAAGAGGGGGAAAAAACATAAGGAGCTTATGAAACGTCGCTCATTTGCGCAGAAAATCCGAACAATGCTATTGACGGGTAAAGAAATGTTTAACCAAAAGCGACCTTGGCACACTTTATTGTGCCCACCAAAGACAGCCGCATTGGGTGAGTTCATATGCCTCGCGAGTCGAAACTCTATCATGCCATGATCGACTATCAACATGCCGAGGGCGTTGATGTTGCTGCATCTGTTGCTTCAAGGAGCTTGCGTTTTCTGTAATTTGCACTTGAACAGGCTGTCCATCGTCTGTTATATTCTTAACGCCACGACCATTATCAACGATTTGGACTTTGGTGCAGGACGCCTTATTGTTGGGGTTACCGACACGTCGTTCTACAAATTTCACTGCATTCGGATATGCCGGCAGAGGATCCGTTGGATAACTGTAGGAGTCGCTATCAGTCGGGGTTGGTGTCTGACCATTTGATGTCGTTGATGTCGGCCTTGTCGGTTTGACTTTTTGATTGGGATAGATGAAAATCTCCAACGTAGTATCCGGCCAAGTGCATATCCAACACACATCTCCATCCTTTGCACCAACACTCTTCTTCAGCCGGAGCGTCTCAAAGTCTGTCACTGAACCAGAAAGATCCCATCGCTTGGTATTCTGGTTAAGGCCGTTTTCGGGGATGATAACAGTCTTATCGTACACAACTTTTAGCCACCACGCAGGGCCACGGCCTTGATCGAAGGTATCATTGACGAGTATGAGTGGAAGGGCGCGTTTCACTTGAGGTGGCTGTGTGCCCCAAAGATAGTTGCTGTTTGAAATATTTACAGCCATGAGAGTAAGATCATAGCACTTGGTATTTGCCTCGTTCGAGTCATAACTGATGCCCATCGAATAGAAGCGGAATGGCATCTCGCAGCTCCAGGTCTGAGACTGGTTGGCATCACTGAAGCAGTCCTTCGGCGCCTGACTTGGAATAAGCGGAGGCAAAGCAAAGTAGCCAGTAATAAGCGGTGGGAGGCCGGGGGGAGGTGTAGGCAAAGGTATGATATCTGCAATTGGTACCGTCGTAGGATTAGATTTGCCAGGACTAGAATGGCACAACTGTTAGCTCGCACAACTTGGGCAAGAGGGATCTAAAGAAGAAGACATACCCTTCATGGCCACGGCCTTTTCCATATCCGGGCCCTTTACTGTGATGAGACAACACTGTTCCTATGACAGCGCCCATGATGACGCCAACAAGGACAACAGCAACAGCCACCAAGCAGATTGCCCAGTATGGTATAATCCCCCACAGTTTTTTCTTTGCTCGTCGTTGCCACTTGTTCATGGGTGGTTTCTCGGCCACATCTCGGGCGGCAGTATTAATATCATGCTGGCTTATGGTCGATGGACGAGATCGCGTGGGTTCAAGATCCTCTTCAGTAGCAGAAAATTCAGGGTTTCGCGTAGCCACACCAATTCCTCCCGCGCCGGCAATGGTCTGTTGGGGCGATGCTGTAGAGTTAGTTGGGCTTGTCTCCTGGTTTGCTTCGATAGACGTCTTTGGCGCAAACGGTTGATCAGGATATCTGGTGTACGGCGGCAACTCCTCTGTATGCCCCAGCGGACCGATCAAACCGCCTGCTTCCTCCCCGTCTGGGCCTATTTGCCTTCGATAAGCATCACCAGTGCTTGGAAAGCCGACGGGTATGTGCTGTTGTGGAGTCTCGTCCCCACTTGGAACAATATTTTGAGTGTATAGAGCATAGGGATGCGCAGGACCACGGGGACCGTCGTATGAATGGCGGGCAGCAGGCAAGGCAGTCGAGGATGTGGCGTTGCTGAGAGTCCTTTGCGGGTACATTTGATATGGGTGAGAAGGGCCAGACGGTCCTCGATAGGGACTTTGTGGTCGAATTTGAGGCGCATCAGTTGAGGATCTCAACGGCAGGGCAGCGCCACTGGTATTGGGACCATCATGGCGCAGAGTTAAAGAATCGTGTGGGCGCGGAGGTTTTACTGTGCTTAAAGGGCGATCGGATGTGGTCTCTTGTTGCTTAGATGATGAAGATTCTGTAGCAACGGAAGATTCTGGTGGGGTGGAGAGCGACTGAGTAGTTGAATGCGGCGACGGCGTAGTTATTGGTGATGGTTCAACTGGCGGAAGCGTAGGCGCAGGTTGAGTAGGTCGGAAGCCGTCGGATATAGTAGCTTCTGCCAAATCGTAATCTTCTTCTTCATTCTGATTACCACTGATTGATAACCTCAATGACCTTCTAAGAGAAGACCGTCTCTCAAACTCTGACGATTTGCCATTGAAGGGATCCATGGCGACAGTAAGGTTTATGTTGAGCCTCGCGAACAAGCAAGCTGTGGTGGACCAGAGCAAAGGTGAAATTCCGCAGCGAAGGACTTCAGGGGGTCAGGGATTATCACGGTTTGCTGTTCTCTCCCGATCGACCACGTTCAATTTAATGCGTCGATCGGGACAGCCGTCGAATTGACGGTTGGCCGAGGCGGCGACGGCGGCGATAGTATTATCAAGGCCGGAGAGTCGTATGGCCAAGTAACAAATGCTGGTAGTCGGTCGAGGCGAATTTTTCCAGGTGGTGAGTCGATGCGGATGCGGCGGGTGTTGTCGTGTGGTGTCGATTGAGATTGAGAGAATGTCGAAATGAATAAAGTGGAAAACGCAGAACGGGTGGATGGATGGGTGGAGGAGCAGAGCCACTGACCACCCAAAGCCAAGGAACGAGAAAACCAGCCGCCCCCCAGTCCACAACTCCAGACAGGCACAGGCGGGAACAGCAGCGAAACAGAACAACAGAAGAGCGCTGGAGGGCCAATACGCACGGAGTTCGGCAGGCGAGTGGGCGCTGGAACCGGCTTCGGTTGGCTGGTGGTGGTTGGAATGGGGACTAAAAGAGGGACCAAGGTCGTATCATTGGCGCCTCCGTTCAGGATGGTGAGAATTGGCTTGGGTCTTCTACCGGCAAAGAAACGGGGATATTAATAGCATGTTGTTGTACGTAAGTTAACTGGTTGCTGTGCCTCATTTGGCTGGTTTCATCTATCATTTGTTATGATCAAGGTCTTGATAATCTTCACGATCTTATCTTTTGTTCTCGCCGTTTTGTCCACGATTCAAGACCTCCTCGGGCCAACTTGCAAGGGCTGTAAGTACCTGTAAGTAATCTGTAATAAAGGATAAAAGATAGCTGCGTGGTAAGAATAGACAGTCTTACGCTGCCAAATTCCTACTGTAGCAAATGCGTGACACTCTAGCACCCCTCAACGTAGCAGCCGGCGTCGCAAAAGGATTGTGGCATCTTTTTGGGTTTGGTTTGGTTTGGTTCCCACACGTCTTCGATGACAACCGCTTGTGAAAATAAAGAATTGAACAAGTTAATGACGGCTTGCTTAAACGAACAAGACCAAATTCAACTGCATCGCCAGTTTGACCTTGGCAGGATGAAATTTGCTCTCAATTGCCAGGGCCTATTGAGACCACTCTACCGTGATTGTCGCACAAACGGCAAGTGCCGTGCCAGCGTCCCCTCCCTTGCCCCCCCTTCCCCAGGCGCACAAGCACTGTGTACACACGAAGACGATGGGATACCTGTACCTAGCAGCCCCTGAACCGGTCTCAAGCAGCACATCATAGAGTGTAAGAGATGTGAATATTGCAAGAGATTACGGAGATGCATATGTCATTAGAATACATTGTAGTAATTTCAAAACTGATTTTATATTATGCAGCATCTCCTGCTTTCAAACTCCAATCATACTCGCATTCACACCGTCATGCCATGAGTTGGTACCTCCTTTGAAGCTGCAAGTACTTTAGTATTATAAGCTACCACTGCCTATAAGACCTGCATGAAGCTCTCAGCGTGGTTTAGTGCGCAAGCTTAGCGAGGTAGTGGGCCTGTAGGGGAGTGCCACTGAGTGGTGAGTCTCATCACCATCCATGAAATGTCAGACCAAAGCCTGCCGAAAAAGACTGCGCCCGCTTCATCAACGATGAGCACCACCTGAACTCCCCTGCTCGAGCAACTAAAAGAGGATGCAGTTCGTTATCTGCTTTCTTGCAACTTGCACCTCTTCCCTAGGGGTACATACCAGCTCCAGTCAGTCAGTCAGTCAGTCAGTCAGTCAGTCAGTCAATGATCATCATATAGATTCATGGATGGCTTGATTCGGCACAGTCTATAACGATCATGCCGAAACTACATTCTGGGCCGATCGAGCTGAAAATTCAAACGTGATCCATGGATGCATATGCGTTGCCAAGTACTTGTATGTCAACGAACGCTTACCAACCTAGCCTTCGGCTAGCAGCCGCTTCAAAGCAAGTTTTTCGTCCTAATGCCCCGTACTTTACAATCCATGCATTGGACAGTCACTGGTGCCTCTGCTGCATCTTACCATTCGGTGTGCTCTTCGTTTGCCTTGGCAATGCAGGAAGCTGAAGCGAAGGTCAATGCTAGGACTTTGACATGATGCGCGTGGATGGTAACTCGGTGGAAATGAAAGAAGAAGAAGAAGAAACAGGCCCCAACAGCTTCTGTGTATTCCATCTATTCGCATTACATCATGTCAACTGTATCTCGCAAATACCGATGGAATCCAAATGTCGCCATACTCTAGTTTTAGACTCAAGGGCTCCCTCCCCCAGTGTGCGACACCAACCTTCTCGGCGTCGCAGTCCGGTACTCCTTTAATCGTGGTAACCTCATCAGACAACCGTGCTCCCATCAAACGATCCATTTGCCATCTTTTTGCGCCATCCATTTGCAGATGCTATTACCACGCCTTGATTTAATCTGTCTACGTATGCCAAGCTGTTCCAGGCGTTAGAATGCCGACTTATCCTGACAGCTCGGGGCCAATCGATCTGATCTGCCAGGTCCCCGCGCCACCAAATATGACCTAACGAGCCGTTGCCGTGATGGGCGGCTGAGTGCGGCACTTGTTCATGTTATGGCTTATCAGGGGACAGTTGTTCATTCAGTTCGGCATCAGTTCGGCCAGCAGTCTCACTCTAGCTTCAATATGGAGACGACTTCATGGCTGGACAAAGCTGCGAGCCGTGTGCCATTCCGGTCTGACGACAATGTCTCTGTAGAAAGTACTACTTCAAGCTGCTAACCGTGCCCAATCACTGGTCAGGATGATGTCCGTTCATAGCCTTCTTGAAACACGAAGAAACATAGGCCGTGTAACACGAACGCCAGGATGTCTTGAGGACGAGCGTCCCATCGGATTCATAACAGCCTTGTGGTATCACTCGTTTATCTTGCGTGCTGATTGCCGAAGCGTCTTCTTAAGGCGTTTGTGTTTCCTCAAAAGGCAGCGTTTCGAAGTGACAGTCAGGTTGTCGCTAACAAAGATCATGATGTGCATGTTTTCTGGCCATGACCAGTCAGTTTACAAGGACGTCAACGATGTTCCGACACAGTGGCTGGTTATGGGTCAGCTTGAATTGTACCAGCCAGAATGTCGACTGTTATATGATTCTATCCGTCTTTTCAACGCCTCGCTGCATATCTTCCCATCAAACAAACAAACAAAAAAAAAAGAAGGTGGCTCCTATTTCAAGGTCTGTATGTCCATGTGTAAGCTGCACAGCGGCATAGCTGCGGCCAAGCGGTCTCTGTTTGAATCTCCAACTCACCAATATGGAGAGGGAGACTTGACTGAAAACATACTCATCTACTCACCTAGATTCGCCACTCGAGCTCTGCTTTTGGGCTTAGGGTTGCTCAGAACCAACCTCCTGCTCCTCAAACCAACCTACCTATCAACATAAGTTGACCGTTTTGGAAGACCAGGGCCTGGCCTATGGACATTAAGTATTCCCTTGAACTTTACGAGACAAGCCAGTCATGTCATCAACTTCGTCTTCTTCAATATCTTCGATAGCACGCGCTGCCTCGCAAGACTCCGTAATAGCCGCTCTCCAACAAGACCCTGGTGGTGGCTGGAGCACCAAATACAAACGAGTTCCTCGCAAAAAAACCATGTCATGGAACTTTATGGTTTATGTCACAGGAGGAAGCTCTCCACTGATGCTAAAGAAAATGACAAGAAATCCTCCACCAGATAGACGAGGCCCTTCTCCGGAATGGATCATCTCTGGGAAAGAAACTCGACTCTTTTGGGTTGGTTCGCGACATAAGGTCTGGGATAAATCGCCGGAGGGTCATGACGAACATCGATCAGCCAACCCTAGCATGCCTCCTCCTATGCCGGAGCCCCAGCCTTTTTTCTCCATGCATCAAACAAGCGTCTACGCGTCGCCTGCGCATCCTCAAGCAAGTGGTGCGATGGACGGGAGGCCAGCCGCCCATCCAAACGGTGGCACCGCAGCTCATCCAGTCGCAGCTTATCACGTCAACAGCAGCGGTCATCCAAGACTGCCTCCTGGTTCGTTTGGCATTCCTCCAGCAGGTAACTTTCAAGGAGGAATTCCAGCTCCAGGTAATGGGAGAAAATGAGCTTAGAAGGGTTAGTGCAGAGTGGCATGCGTTTGACGGTGACGAGATTTGAATATCAGGGCAGCAGCTGCAAGAAGGCTTTGTAGGTATAATGGTCGAGTTAGGAATTCGGGGAGAAATCGGTGTAAGTCTTGTATTCGGGACGAAGTCATTGGTAATAAATGAGTGTAGTTATCGTATTTCATATTGCGCCCTGATCCCCCCCCCCCTTTGTCGACCAATGACTCCTCTTGAACGAACCATTAGAGAGGACTGTTTTGGTATACAAGGCTCTATAATATTCTAAGAACTAGTATTGTTCATTCATGACCGTAAACCCGAAACGAAAGCAAAGTTTCAAAGGCAAAAGGACTTGGCTGGATTTACAACACGGGATACCCAACAGTAATCCAAAAAGGTTGACTTATGAGTGGCAAATAACAAAAGACTCAACGAGTAATCCAATATGTCATTGCCAGCGCGTATATGGGCATCAGCGTCTTACTTTATTGAAAAGAGATATTCACCGGTGTATAGTCATCGGGAGTCCCCTATTTAGTCTCAAGATCCACGTCCGGCGAGTTCATTCAGGCAAGATACTAGCCACGGGAGGTACGCCGAGGGGGCAGTGCACGACTAGAGGGGTGAAGTCGAATGACATGTCCCGTTTGGAGAGGAGGCAGCCTGACAATTAATAAAACAAAAAACAAACAAAAAGAGGAGAGTGGACAGCCAAGAGCGGCCACTATTGTTGAATGGAAGGCTTAGACCTGTGACTCAAGCGGCCGGCCTTTGACGGATCAAATGTACGAGCTATGTGGGATTTCTTGCATGTCTGTAACGCTGCAGGGTAAGCATGTAAGTCTTGGGTATCACATCGCCTCACATTATAGGATAATGATCATAAGGCAGATAACTACAGAGAAAGGTTATATTTTTCAGGGATAGATTAATCAAATTACTTATCAAAGCAAAAAGTCAGGTAAAGAAATATATGTTCGAAGGAGGATAGATGGAAAATAGATGAATGTGATGACTCCTATCGCCAATGAACAACAACCTGCAATCTACCACCTACAACCCCTGTATACATAGCAAACGCAGCCGCTTAGGGGGGGCATTTAGTGAATGAACGACTATTGGGCAAAAAAACTCTTAGTGCTCTAGTTGAACCCCCAAAGAAAGACCCCCAGTCGTGGCGCAAGGCTTGACACCACTCCTCTCCAAGGCAGCCATGCCTCACAGGCAGCCGATCATCCAACGATATCTCGGCATTTGCGAGACGAGATGCATGTGTTCACTCGGGCGCGCTTTAGTATCCACTAAGACAAGGCGGCAGTGTCGCTTTTTGCCATAGCATGACTTCATTCAAGTTATTGCTTTTATGCATACACCTTACCAGAGTTTTTGCAACATATAAATATCATCATCACTTCCGACTCTTTTTTTTTACAACTACTTCAACAACATCAAGTCTTGTGACCAGTTTCATGGGCAGACAGGTTGATTAACTGCTATATCAGCCCAATCATCTGCTCAGTTTTGAATTGTTACCTGACTCCCATCTGTCCTACTCGACCCTCACCAACACCGAGTCGAGTCTTTTTTTTTTGGACCGGGCAGAGCCCTTCACGGCCAACCTCACAGACGACTATTTGTCGTCTCGTGCTCGTAATCATTGCCGAATTTCCCTCCTCCAGAAGCGAACAAAAGAAATCAACCATGGATCCGCTACTTAATGTCATAAACACCTCCGCTCAGTTTCCTGATGGCGTCCCTAACCCTCAGTTCGCCCTCCTCAACTACTTCTTCCCGGGCTTTTCTGTTTTCACAAGTGCCCTTCATACCTACCTTGGTGTCGATCTCAACTTCTATCTCCCTCTTCTCCTCACCATTTTCGGGCTCAACTTCGCTTGGGGTTATATCAGCGGTCAACTCTGGGCTCTGGTGGGAGAGTATCTCATGTCCTCCTTCAGAGTTCGCACGGATGACGAAATCTACAACATGTTGATGCTCTGGATTTCCCGTCAAAAGTTCTCACAAAACTCTCGCAACTTTCTCGTAAACACAGATCTGTACTCCCGAAGCAGCTACGTGTATGGTCCAGATGATTCTGACAGCGAGGATGACGATGAGGAGGAGGAGGCCGGTACCGTTATTGACGGCTCCATCGTCATCGGAGGAAAGCAGCCTCTTCACTTCACCCCCTCATTTGGCTCTCATCGCTTCTGGTACAAGGGCTGGCCTCTCATATTCGAACGTCATCAGAATCAACAGCAGGTCAACTTCCAAAGTGCTAGTGAGCGCGAGGAGCTTACCATCTCATGCTTTGGTCGCAACCCCCAGATCCTCAAGGATATTCTGCAGGAAGCCCGCCAGATGTATCTGAAGAAGGACGAGCGCAAGACTCTCATCTACCGCGGCACCAACAGCTCATATGGCGATCCTTATTGGCAGCGCAGCATGGCTCGGCCCAATCGCCCATTCTCTACCGTTATTCTCGATGAAAAGCTGAAGCAGAACCTTATTGATGATGTTGCTGATTACATTCACCCAGCAACTCGTCGCTGGTACTCGAACCGAGGCATTCCTTATCGACGCGGCTACCTTCTTTACGGCCCTCCTGGAACTGGAAAGAGTTCGCTTAGTCTTGCATTGGCAGGCTACTTCCGAATGAAGATTTACATTGTCAGCCTCAGTTCCCTTACTGCTACTGAGGAGGGTCTTACCGCTCTCTTTGCCAGTCTACCTACCCGCTGTCTTGTGCTTCTCGAAGATATCGATACTGCCGGCTTGACCCACACGCGCGATCAGCCAGACGCAACACCTGACGCAAACGCTCCACCTGCACCGTCTGCACCTACGGGACCCGGTCAACCCGGTGGTAACCGACTATCTCTGTCTGGACTTTTAAATCTTCTTGACGGTGTTGCTTCTAAAGAGGGACGTCTTCTCATCATGACCACAAACCATATCGAGAAACTCGACAAGGCTCTGATTCGACCTGGTCGTGTGGATATGATTATTCCCTTCAGCTTGGCAGACAGCACCATGACTCAGGCTATCTTCCGGGCCATTTACGCTCCCTACGAAGGTGAAATCACTTCAGCCGAAGGTACAAAACCAAAGGAAAGCATTCCCAGGTCCCCCGAAGAGGAAAAGGCAATCTGGGCCAAGGAACATGCCAAGATCACGGAGCGCGTCGCAGAGCTGGCAGTCAAGTTTGCTTCCAAGATACCCGAACTGGAATTCAGTCCAGCTGAGATTCAAGGTCTATTGCTTCGCCACAAGCGAAGCCCTGACGAGGCTATCGAAGCTGCGGAGGCGTGGGTGGACAAGACACGTAAGGACAAGAAGGAGAAGGAGTTTGAGGAGGCTGAGAAGCGACGCAAGGAATTGGAGGAGAGTGAGAAGAAGAAGAAGGAAGAAGAGGAGAAGAAGAAGAAGGAAGAGGAGAAGAAAAAGAAGGAAGAGGAGGAGAGCAAGAAGGAGGAAGAAAGTAAGAAGGAGGGGGGAGAGGAGAAGAAGGCGGGGGATGAGAGCAAGCCTGAAGAGGTGAAGTCGACTGAAACCGCAAAGGATGAGGATAAGCTGAAGCCCGATGGCCAGGATGTCTCCAAGGAAGAGAAGAAGAGTGGTGCATCGGATTCTGAATATGAAAGAGTATAGAGGACGAAAGCATAGCGCGGCGTTTGGGTTTTTGGTTACATTGTCAGTATCAGTGGTTGTCTCGAACGAAAACTAGATAAATACAATTGCAAATATAGAACATTTGCTTTACAGTCATCTTTCAGTCTAACGTGAGGCAATGCCGTTCTTGATACCGTTCTTCTTAGAACGTCTTTTTTCGGTCATTGAGTGTATGTTACTGTAACTCATATGTACATCATTAACTACAAATATGCTTATTACACTTGGTATACTGGTATTTATTTTCCAACTCCTGCCTGCGCTTGGCGTTTTATCCTGCCGGTCGCCAGTGTAGGCTCAAGCTACAATCAACAACGGCCTTCCCTGCTCTTTTGGATTCAGAGGCTTAACGTCCAGATCGAGTTGGTCATCCTTGATCAGCCTAATAGTATCCTTCTCTGTTACATCATAAATCCAGCCGAGTGTGGCATGAAGCAGGACCTTTCTGGTTAGTGAACTTATGACATTCCGTCAAATGGGACATGACACAATCATATGTTAATTGAGGGGCATGGCGTGGGCTGTGTTATTGTTTCGGTGAGAGATTAACGACATGGGGAACAGATGAAAAGAAATCGATCGCCGAAGGAAATAATACTTTGTTCCGAGCTGGATATTATATAGCTCAAACTAGATAGTTTGTTAATGATGCCATTCTCAAGTTTACATGTTCTTCTAGGGTACGTACTTGTGTGTAAGTGAAATTAGGCACTTAGGTACCTAGTAGTCATAAATGTACGCTGTAGTTGTGAGAATGATTTACCTGTACTACCAAAGCCCCTGAATTCTAGCCGCTGAACTGGGCCTGATCGATTGAGGCGTAATTACCGCACTTCGTGCTCGGTTTCTTTCAGTGCCGTATTCGTATTACGGAGTAGAAATCTGGTGCTCCATCTTGGTTGTTGCTTGTAGATTCTTTCATTAAACATTTTACCTATGGGAGACACCCCTGTATCCCTGCTCAACCCAGTTTGTTTTCACAACGAACAGCAGCGTATTATTTTGATAGATAAGCGACCTGGATCTTGATCGTTGGGTTCTAGTCAGGCCGAGTGAGCGAGAGTACTTGTAACAATAATTTCTGCAATAAACAATAGTGTATCACACAGCCTGCTGACAGCACAGGGAATACCTGGATCAACATCCATATACTAGTACTTCAAATTCTTTTTTTCTTCGGTGAATATGATCCTTCTATCCAAAGGATCATGAATGTGCGCCGTAGGATAGAAGGAATGGGAAGTCAAAAGCCACAACTCTTGTTGTACTAGATTCATTGATGGTGTGGTATAGTATTTCCCAATGAGGAAAAGTGAGGGGCGATCAATTTATAGTATTTCCAGATTTGGGCTTTTTTCCCTTCTTTTTTCATGCCGACTTCGGCCAATTTCATGGGGAGAGAAATTGCTGGAAGGAGTGCAATTGTTTTTACTCATAGAGCGTCGAAGTGTCATGTCAGTGATGATGACGGTGTTGAGGCGTGTAATTATTTCCATTTTTGGAAATCCTCACAATGTCACTCTGAGATGTGGGATCATGATTCGCAGATTGCCTCCCATAAACGGATATAGAGGTTGGTTGGAATGTGATGCGGCCACGCATCATTCGGCCCATCCCAATCCATCCGTCTTCAACTGGTTGGGTATATCGGCATGACACGTCAAAAATTCAGCCGCTGTAAACTGTCTCGCTTTTGGCATACGCTCCCAAAGTATTCCTTAAACCGGATACGCAATTACAGAATGCCATATACGTACTCCGTAGATGGTGAGGTACAGGAACGATAGCCGTGTCTGGCCCAACCTGACTGGTGCTGCACAAAGTGCCTAGTGCCACAGGGACCGACCTGCAAGGTTGCAGTCAAGGGTCCAAAGTGGACGTTGCGCCACCCGGTGATACTTGTAATTTTCTTCTCCCCTGTCCAACTTTAGAGTTTGTCTTTGGACGGGTTGAACTTCAACATCCTATGTATGTGCCTGTATCTAATTACTTGTACATGTCTCTTGTTTCGTATTGCGTTGCATGGACGAAGGCTCACCGAAAAGGGGGTAGCATTTGGCAGTAAAACCGGCGTGATTGGTGTTGACGGTTGTGGAACGGGAGCGCCTCAACCTCCTGCATCAAGGTATTGATTGATGTTGGCTAGCGGTGATCTGAGAAGGGCGGTGGAGACTTGGCCTTTTCGAACCTGGATGTGCATGGTGCATCCATGAATGTTTCTGATAGTGATGGTTAAGGCAGATACGGATACGTGAGCGAGCTGATTGAATGCGAGGGAGCTAGGAAGTATTCTTTTTTTTTTTTTTGCTATTTTATTAGCCGAGTGATGTAAGAAAGCAAGCCCCGGACAATTTCCAGATAGCAAGAAGACGACAAAATGGCTGTGGTGTGTGTGCGTGTGTGTGTGTACGTGGTGTTTTTTTCTCACATACCACCACCTACTTGTAATTCGTAGTCGTAGTGTCCACGCACTTTGTGATGGCGGGACGTCACCCCCTGGCAAATGCATGTCTGGTAGCACACCTGCTACAAAGGCGGTGAAAGAAAGAAAGAAAGAAAAGATTGGCAAGTGCCCTCTACAAGACCAAGGCCATCTGCACCTCCTCCCTCAGTTCCTTAACCCATTCAATTTCACCTGTTCTTTTTTTTGAAATATATTCTACATTCTTTGTGATAATCCTAATCCTCTCACAATGGCTGCCAAAGCGATCAACGTCGGTGTGAAAGCAATTGAGATTTACTTTCCTAGTCAGGCAAGTGCATTCTGCCCCTCTACCTGCAATCCCATCTGCCCCTCCATTGCAGACATTGCCTTCTCGCGAGATATAGTGCTAACCAGCAATCTCTTTTGCAGTATGTTGAACAATCTGAGCTTGAAAAGTTCGATGGCGTTGCTGCTGGCAAGTACACCATTGGTCTAGGCCAGACCAAGATGGCCTTCTGCGACGATCGTGAGGGTAAGTCTCCTATTTTGCCCCTCCTCCTATTCCACTACCGCTTCGAATGATTGAGCTGATACTTGGTGCGTTAGACATCTACTCTATGGCCCTTACCGTTACTTCGAGGTTGATCAAGAACTACAACATCGATGTCAACTCCATCGGTCGTCTCGAGGTCGGCACCGAGACCATCCTCGACAAGTCCAAGTCCGTCAAGTCTGTCTTGATGCAGCTTTTCGGTGACAACACCAACCTGGAGGGTGTCGACACCATCAATGCCTGCTACGGAGGTACCAATGCCTTCTTCAACAGCATCAACTGGGTTGAATCCTCTGCCTGGGACGGTCGTGACGCTATCGTCGTCGCTGGTGATATTGCCCTTTACGCCAAGGGCGCTGCCCGACCCACCGGTGGTGCTGGTGTTGTTGCCATGCTTGTTGGCCCCAACGCTCCTATTGTTGCCGAGCCTGGTCTGCGAGGCACTTACATGCAGCACGCCTACGACTTCTACAAGCCCGACTTGACCAGCGAGTACCCCTACGTTGATGGTCACTACTCCATCAACTGCTACACCAAGGCCCTGGACGCCGCCTACCGCGATTACAACAAGCGTGAGGCCAGGCTTTCCAACGGCACCACCAACGGTGCCAACGGTGCTGATGTCACCAAGACTTCTCTCGACCGCTTCGACTACTTGGCTTTCCATGCCCCTACCTGCAAGCTTGTCCAGAAGTCATACGCTCGTCTGCTCTACCATGACTACTTGGCTAACCCCGATGCTGCTGCCTTTGCTGAGGTCGCTCCTGAGTTGCGTGATATGGACTACGAGAAGTCCTTGACCGACAAGGGCGTCGAGAAGACCTTTATGGGCCTCACCAAGAAGCGTTTCCAGGAGCGTGTCAACCCTGCCATCCAGGTCGCTACTCTTTGCGGTAACATGTACTGCGCTAGCGTTTGGGGTGGTCTGGCCAGCTTGCTCTCCTTTGTTGACAGCAAGGCCCTCGAGGGAAAGCGAATTGGTCTTTTCAGTTACGGCTCTGGTCTTGCCGCTAGCTTCATGTCATTCCGTGTTGCCGGCAGCGTCGAGAAGATTTCCGAGGTTCTCAGCATCCCTTCACGATTGGAGGCTCGTCGTGTTGTCGCCCCTGAGACCTATGATGAGATGTGCAACCTGCGAAAGCAGGCTCACCTCCAGAAGGACTACACCCCCAAGGGCGAGATCTCTACTATTGCTCCTGGCACATATTACTTGACAAAGGTCGATGACATGTTCAAGCGAGAGTACGCCCTCCAGGCTTAGGCTTGGACACTGTTCTCGTTGGAATAGCCATTTTGTAGCATAGAGCTCACACCATCCCAATTTCCGGTTCGGGCAATCTAAGGAGAGCATTCGAGTTACACGAATTATGATGGGATAGACGCAATCGAAAGAAAGTATACGGGCATTTCATTTTATTTTATTTGACGATAGACCTGCTTGGACAGAGCATATTTAATGGAGTCCTGAGGGGGGAGGATACGGTGGAAAGACATACATACCCATCCCTCATCACGACTTGTGTAAATAATCGGGCAGACATACGGCCTATATGGGCATCCATGAGCAGCCGCAGTTTGCTCGTTGCCTGTTTGGCCGGAGTCTCTACAAAGAGAGGCTCGATAATGAAAAAAGTTCAAAGTTATAGCTTGGTGTCATTTACAGTGAATTTTGCTGATACTAAATATGAGTGTGAGGGTATGTGGTATCTCTAATCTATGTGGTTGGAAATCCTGATCTATGAGGCCTTCTCTTGGCCCTTGTATTTCCACTCTGCATGTCTATGCAGCTTATAATCCCTTGTGAGTATGCTTTTATAAATTCCATACAGCCCGCCGACGGGCCATTTACTCTTTGCGGTCTTCTTCCACTTTTGTCTCTCTATCCTACTGGATTCAACATCAATTCTAACCTTATCATAGGCGCTTGGCAAGGTGGTGGCGCTGTACTTTTCGCGCAGCGCCTGGTACCAAGGGCGGTCATAGACTTTCCAGAACTCGTCCTCGGAGTAATAAGTGTGGGCGTAGAGCCACTTGCGGCCGCCCAGTTGGATGAGCTTGTCCTCGAGCGCGCGGTTCTTGGTGATGAACTCGTCGTGGTCTTCAGGGCCCCAGCCCCAGACGCCGATGTTGAGCATGGGCTTGGATAGCGCGGGGGTGGTGGTGTCGGCTCCTTTGCTGTTGTCTTGGGTCTCGCTGGTGACGGGGTGGAATGTCGGCATGGCGGTTGGTTTCAGGGGGCAGAGCCACAGGGGCCAGATGTTGAACTCCTTGGTTGTGTAGTCGACAAACTCTTCGGTGGACTCGTAGGGCAGGGCGAGGTCTTGGACGACGAAGCGGGCGGATTCGCCGCTGGCGTGGAGCGCACGGTAGAGCATGCGGGTGTGCATAAAGTCATCGAGGAACCAGCGCCAAAACTTGTTGAAGGGCACGTATTTGAAGTAAGTGAAGCCCTGGGCGCCGACCCAGAACCCGGCGCGGTCATAGCGGAAGAAGTATTCGGCGAGAGGGATGTAATCGGTAACGGCGGTGGAAGAGGCAGTACTATCCTTGGTCTTCTCTTGGACGTGGAGGTAGAACCAAGGGTCACGGGCCTGGCTGAAGGTCTGGGGCTGGCGATCTGTGGGTTTGTCATCGGTCAAGCGGCCGGTGATGACGACGCCGTGGTCCTTGGAGAAGAGGATGCCGTCGACGTAGTCGTTTTGCGGGTCTTGGGTCTCGGCGCGGATCCGGGCGGCGGCCTCGGCGACGCTGTTGGTTCGGTGGTAGGTGGTGTGGACGAACTTGCGGGCCTCGATGAGCTGGAGCTCGAGGAGGGTGGTGACGCCCAGGGAGCCCACTGCGCCGGCGGCTCCGCGGAAGAGATCTGCGCGCTCGTTGCGGGAGGCCTTGACAACCTCGCCGCTGCCGAGGACCATTTCCACCTCGTTGATGGTCTCGTCGAAGAAGCCGTAGCGAAAGGAGCTGCTCTCACCGGCGGTCCCGGCGAACCCTCCGCCGGCGGTGATGCCGGGGAACTCCATGACGACGGGGGGGACGAGGCCGTGCCGCAGGGTGGCTTCGACGAGGCGGTCCATGGGGACGTTGGGCTCGACGAGGGCCGTCTTTGCGCCGCGGTCGACGGACAGGACGTTGGAGAGGGCGCTGATGTCGACGGCGCGGTGGCCGGGGCCGGGCCTGGGGCGGGTGCTGTTGGTAGAGCCGTGGAAGATGCGGTAGGATTCGCCGCGGTCAAAGTAGCCCTTGACGGCGGCGGCGATTTTGCCAACGGCCTGTTTATGGCGTTCCATTGTGTGTGCGTGTGTCTTTGTCCCTGTGAGATTGATATAGCTTGGACGAAAGCTCAATTGAGTGAGAAGGAGGGGGGGGGGGGATGGTGGGGTAAGAAAAAAAAAGAGAGACAAAATGGGTGGGATGAGAGTTTGAAGCTTCAAGAGTTTTTGTTGGAGACACTAAAAAAAAAACACACATAGAGAGATACCTTGAGCTACAGCTCTGTGATGTTCCAATTCAAGGTTGCTTTCGCCAGGGCGCCCGCCGATCGTCCAATCGATTTGTTGGAAGCGCTGCCCGTTGGTTCGGGGAGCGGCAGCGGCTTTTGGCTTGCATGTGAACGCTAAAGCTCCCCGAGTGCAATGGAAGCTACCTCTGGAATCATGCCAATTGTACAATCTCATGGTCATGAATCGGATTTGTAATCGGTGCCGTATTTCTTACATCCAAATCTAGAATAAGCACATATCTTGTAAGTTTTAACATGTTGCCATTTACGCACTCTATTCCAAGGCAGTGGTAGGCGAGGGGCGAATGTATGCATGCTGCTTCGTATAGGTCTGTCTACTGGCATTACGGATATCAAGCTTTTCAATGCACAATATATAAACCTCCGTCAATCTTATTTTTACAAACAAACGAAACTCCTTTATAGTTTCGCCATGGACTTGGGCTCTTGACAAAACGACCCGGCCTTGGCAGCCACGCGCTCTAAGACTGCTTCGTGACTCTCCTCCAAGAGCTTCTCAAATTGCAGCGGCACCTTCTCCAGTGTCCGCGCTTTAACCATTGTGGCGCTTTGTTTGATAGTGGCTGGGTTGTTGATGGCACGGCGGATAAAGGTAGTCCAGCTGTCAAAGCAGTGTCGTGAGGCCGTTGTTGATGTCAAGAAGAGAGCGAAGCAGTGAGACATGGCCTCGTATTCCTCAAAGACCAGGGGGACGCCGTCGGCTGCCAGCTTTCTGGCCAGCGCCTTGTCTTCCCACTCGAGGAGCTCCCAACCAGTGCTCATGTATATAGGTGGCGAGCCTTCCCAAGATCCAGCCATGATAATGGATACCAGGGGGTGTGCCATGAGCTCATCATCGGCATAAAAGTTCTTGCGCGGTGGGCTGGCGGGCCAGATGTCGCAGGGCGGGATCATGCTCATTGCGTCGGGCTTTGGCTTCGGCATCCAGTCGAATGTGTGAGAGCCATTTGCCTTCCAAGCTGGCGAGCTCAGTGTGATGTCGGCCCATGGCGAAATGACAGCTACTCCCGCTGGCAGGGGAACCTCGCGACGCTCGCCATACCAATAAATATGCTTGTTTTGGCGGCGAAGCTGAAGAATGACTTGGAGTAACGCCAGAGACAGATTGCCACCGGCACTGAGACAGTGGTGAGTTAGCAGTGTTTCAGCATTAATCAATTGAGGTCTCACAACATTAGAGACATACCTGTCGCCGGAGAAGACAATGTGCTCCGGTTTCACTGCCGAGTGGAAGGCGTCCGGAGGGGGGTAGAGCAAAGTAAAATAAGACACCAGGGCATCGAGCAATGCGCTCGGGAATGGGTGCTTGGGCGCGAGTCGGTAGCGTACTGAATAGCATCTTCCTCCCAGTATCTTGGCTAGCTTTTTGGTGGTTGGTCGATGGGTCGCAGGATCCAGGAGATAATAGGCACCGCCATGGAAGTATAGGACTGTCGTTGGCTCGCGGCATTCCTTCATCATCTCACGATACTTTTCCGCCTCTGAGATACTGGGCAAAGGCTCCTTTGGTGAAGCGGCAGCCCGGTATCCAGTCCATTCAGCTTCTACATCAGCCATTTCCGGCAGCCTGATGGCTGCGTCTTTCTGTCCCATGCCCTCTATTATTTCAACGAGCGCATCTCTAACGCTTGTCTCTGGAGGCGGAGGCGAGGAATACAAGCTGATCCACATCCTGCCCTTGATCCCTGGGGCGCGCACCGAGCGGCTCTGGACCGTTGATATGCTGAGGGGCGCCTCATTCTCAAGGTAGGAGCGCAAGACGGCGACTATTATATGAGTCTTTAGGTCGAGGTATTTGGATGGTTCTGAGAGCCCCAATAAGTGTGTGATGGCTACTTTGGCAGCAACTGGCACTTGGGCAAGTATTGCCAATAGGATTCTGAGATTTCGGCCTGACATTTTCGCGGCGCTTGAAGTTGACTGATGAGAAGCAGTAGAAACAGAAGCCGTAGGCGCAGCAGAGGGAGGCGCTGGGGGAAGCTGTTGTTGTTCCGTTGCCATGTTGATTTCGAGAGAGCGGCGACAGTTTTTATCTATGGTTATTTATTTGTTTATTTTTTTTTTAACTAAATACTACTCCAGCCGCAGTGAATTAATTTCGAAAAGTATGTGTGGGCTGAACAGGGAATAATTAGGAATGAGGCGAAATTGGTAGATTCCAACCCGCCAATTCGAGCCGTCTCTTGGCTGTTCAATGACGACTAGGCAGAGCTAGCAACTTGAAGGCCGTATCGCCGTTCAGAACCCCTGGTCTAGTTGACGGCTGGTTTGATGAACGGGTAGTCTTTTCTAAATTTGGGCTAACGGATAGATAGATAGATAGATAAGTAGGTAGATTGATACTACTTGTGTGCGTGAAGATGGATGCGAGATGTAAGATTGTTTCACGGTAGGCGGGTGAAATCATTGCAACGCTGACATCCTTTGCCGCCTTTCATATCCTTTTTATGCCGTACTGAATTATCTATCCGATACTAACAACACGAGGTTCCATCTATCAAGTCGATGAGTCATTCCTACATAATTCCCCCTCCTCGAGCATTCCAGAGTCCTGCGTAGCCTCGGTAGGCCCAATTCAGGCAAGTGGAGGTCAACAACAAGAAACGTACTGCGCATCTGTACTTTACATACAAGTAATGCGCTGATCTGTCCCCGATGCAACAGCCTGTTGTTGCTTTTTTTTTTTTTTAATTTTATTTGACCTGCGTATGTCAGTGGCGCGGGAACGGCACATTTTGACTGTGACTGGAACAGGGGTTAACACATCTCCCTGAGGCCCGAGACACCAGAGGCATGTACTTGTACATAATTCAGTCAATATAGGGGTTTTACTCAGACACAAGTAGGCAGGAGGAAAACCAAGTTTTCTACTACGTGGCTTAGAAAATGCTGACAACTTTGCTAGTCGCTGTTGAACGTCGTTCTTCGGAGCATATATCGTGGTAGTCGTTATAGGGATCCGTAAATCGAAAGAGGAAATTGTCGCGGGAGAGCCGCATGAAGGGTTACATGTGGAGCTATAGTAGGGTGAGAAAGAGGTCCCAAGTGTGAAGCAAGGTGCATGAGACAATTTGGTGTGCGACATGAGTAAAGAAAAAAGAAAAAGAGAGAATTCTTTGGCTAACGACATGCATCTTACATATAGTTCCTAGTTACACATTTGCTCCGATCAAAGAGCGCCAAGAAAATACATTGCCTCGCCCAATATGTTGCCCCTTATAGGAGATATTATCTTTTGACCCATTTGAATACTTTCCCATCTCGTCTCTAACACCACATTATGCAACATGTTCCGATGCTTCCATCTTCAATAAATTCGTGCGGTTCTGGGCTTGCGCCTCATGTCTTTTTGTTTAGGAGCTACTGCTGGCACCCGCAGCCTCGGACTCCTTTGGCGTTTCGACGGCGGGAACGACAGGAGTGGTGGTGGTGGATGGAGATGGGGTGCTGGCGGTCTTGTTGGCCATGGCCATCTGCCAAGCAGGAATGGAGGCCTTGGTTCCGGAGCCGATGGAAGAACCGGAAACTCTGTTGAAGCTGCTCTGGGCAAGGCTCTTGGGGGGCTCGGTGGCTGGTGTAGCGGTGGTCTCAGCGGTAGTGGTAGTGCTAGGCTCGTTTGTAGATGTGGCAGAGCGGCTTGGTGTCGGGATAGTAGAGGAAGTTCCGTTAATACGTGGCAGGTAGCTAGATGTGGCAGCGGGAGGAGCGGCAGTGGCAGCGCTCATTCGCTGAGAGACCAAGGTCTTGAGGCTTGTGAGCTCCGTGTTGATTTCAGAGAGACGGTTGTCGGTGAGATCCTTTTGGTTGTTCAATGCCTTGGGAATTGCGTCTTTGAGCGCCTGTACCTCATCACGGATGCGCTGAGCATCGTCCTCGCGTCGCCTGCTCGCCACCTTCAACTCGGACATGACTGTCTCCAGGTCGGAAAGTGTGGTGTCTAGTTTTTCTGTTCTCTGCTTTTCCGCCTCCTTGAGGGCTTCTGTGTCTTTGGAAAGCTGCTCAACTAGGGAAAAGGCCTTGTCGAACTGCTCCTCAATTGTCTTCTTGTCCTGCTCAAGTCGCTCTGGGGTGGGCGGTGCTACAAGAGGGTATACATAGCGCTGGTATCATATTAGCAGTGCTCATACACGATGAGGCGGTCGGGAGCCGAATCACCTTGCCTAGTGAGTACAGGCCATAGCTGACACCGCCCACGACGGTAGCCATGATGAACCAATCCCGCCAATCCCTCTTAGGGGCTTGCGGTGGTTGCCACGCATATTGGGGATAAGGCTGATAGTATTGTGGGGGCCCAGAAGGACCACCGGCATATGGTGCGCCTGGGGGCGCGTTGCCAGACCTAGCCAGAGCAGCACCAATCTCCTCCTGTGTCAGATTTTTCGTTCGCAAGAATGATATCTTATTCTCAACCGATGACGACGCGACACTGGGGTCTTGCAAAACTGTAAGGTGTTAGCTATGCGTACTCGGCCGTTGTGGTTTCGAAGTCATTGTAACTAACATTGCGCCTATCTCAGGGTCAGCACGAAATCCATCAGGGACGCGAGGTGTAGAGACTTACCGCAGATGTCACTAGGTCCTCGCGAATAGCCATGTTGAAGTATACACCAATGAAGCTTCACAGCATCACCAGATCAGAGGTAGAAAGGGATGGCAGGTTCGGGATTGAAGAGTTGCGTAGAAGAAATAGGAACTGCAACAGCATGTGCTGCTCCGGTCGGGAAGTGTGGATAATGGAATTGAATGGCTGGCCTGCCGTGCTGGGCCGAGGCTAACGTTGGATTGGATTACCCCGGATAAAAATGGGGCAAAATGGCACTTTACCGGATTACATAACCCCTTTTCTTTTGAGGCAGGTCACGTGCTTTCGTGGTCAGGAAGTCTTCAGCCCGTGCTACCAAAGGGTGTCCAATCAGGCAAGAAGGGTTTGTTTACTTCCTGCCGGGCAACCTAATCTTTCGTCAGTCCCAGCACCCCCACGCATGATAATTACCCAAACATCATAGCCTTGTGTCGCATTTTTTTGTCTACGCTTGACGTCCAATCCGCAATTCGCATCAAGACAAGTAAAAACTTGCATAGCTTTGCATATTTAGCATTCCAAACAAGTGTACAATACCCCATCATGTCCCAAGATACGGGTCTATGGAGTGTCCGCAGGAAAAGAGAGGTCAGTCACCCAGCAGAGAATCATCAATCGGCGCATCGTCGCATCGTCGCATCGTGGCGCAAAGGCATTAACAAGTTCCGCAGACCCTCGCGGGCATCAACATGAATTCAGGAATACCGCCTCCGGGCTCGGGCATGAAACGCTTGAGCGTAAACAATCTGAACTTGACGAATAGTCACGCCAGGTCAATGTCGGGATCTAGGCAGTCCCTCGCCTTGCCACGACCGAATCCACCACAGTTCCCGCGTCCATCCTCCGGTGCCAATCTGGCGGATATTGGGCTCTCCTCTGTCAAGCGAACATCATTTCAGCAACCGAGGGGGGCCTTTACACACACACCTTCCTCACTGAGGCCATCCGCAGCAGATAACGACCGCCGAAGCAGCGTATACCGCCCCCGACAGTCTACGGCCGGCCCAACAAACACCCAAAGCTTCTTTCAGACTACACCACAGCCAGCAGGCGTCCCTCGAGATCCCCGCCCACTCAAAGACCGGTCCTTTCAAGCTCGAATCGCCCAGGAGCTCATGGAATACATGGTTCAACATAACTTTGAATTGGAGATGAAGCATACCCTCTCCCAAAACATCCTCAAATCGCCAACTCAGAAAGATTTCAACTTTATGTTTCAATGGCTCTACCACCGAATAGATCCGAGCCATCGCTTCCAGAAGAATATCGATCAAGAGGTCCCGCCCATTCTTAAACAACTGAGGTACCCCTTTGAACGGAGCATCACCAAAAGTCAAATTGCAGCAGTCGGTGGTCAAAATTGGAGCACTTTTCTCGGTCTTCTTCATTGGATGATGTTATTGGCTCAAATGCTTGACGGTTACGTTGAGAACAGATATGACGAGGCTTGTATGGAAGCTGGGCTCGATGTCAGCGGCGACCACATCATTTTTGACTTTCTCAGCAACGCATACAGGGATTGGCTGGCTATGGATGATGACATGGGTGACGAGGATGCCGAGCGGCTACTTGCTCCTCATGTTGACGCCATGGCAAGAGCCTTTGAACAATCCAACTCAAAATACACATCAGAATTAGAGATGCTCGAGGCTGAAAGCGAGAGATTACTCAAAGAGATTGCGGATCTTGAAAAGGCGACACCAGATCCAGCTGTCTTGGACGACCATTTCAAAATTATGGAGGAGGATAGAGTAAAATTTGAAGACTATAATACCCTTGCTATTCAGAGGACGGAAAAGTACGAAAACCGGATTCAAGTACTGCAAGATGAGCTTGATAAAGTTGCTGAGGAGCTCAAGGAAGCTGACGATGAGCGCCGAGGGCTCCAGAGGGCTGTTGACGACCAGGGCATTGGCATGCAGGATATCGACCGCATGACTTCCGAGCGGGAACGTTTACAGAGGGGCATTGAATCCGCGAGTCAAAGGCTAGATGAGGTCAAGAAAAAAGTCATGGACAAGGAATCGGAGGCCGGCCGAAAATTGGACGAGCTTGAACGCATGGTGGACAAGTATAACACGATGGCCTACCAGATTGCGCTCATCCCAGCCACCGCGGCCAATGCCAAGGGCAGGGAATATGAGCTGCAAATTACCTTGAATGACAACGCCGATTTTGCAGCTTCGATCAGTGCGCATACGCCTGCAACCGACCGCCTGCTGGTTGATGCCACCACAGGATACCAGCCCGGATATATTCTCAATCTGGATCTGAGGGGGCACATTCGTAGCAACTTTTTGGCCCTTCGCAAGGAGATTGCAGAGCGGCGAAGTGCGGTTATGGATGACATGATGAAAGATCACGACTTGCTGGACGGCATTAAGGAAGCCATTGAAGACAAGCGCAGCGAGGTGGATGCCTTGAACCACCGAGTAAGAGCAGCTGAGGAAGAGTATGAGAAGACCAAGGAAGTGACGCAGGCGCAAAAGATGGCTTCGGATGCACAAATTGAAAAGATGGAAAAAGAGTTGTCCAAGATGCGTGCCGGGTTGACAGAGTCGGTGCAACTACTGGAACAACGTGAAATCAACACAACAATTGAGTACGTTTTTGGCCCCCCCCCCATTATGAAACGGTATTAGACTAACAGGTGAATTACAGATATGAACAGCTGGTGCTTCGAGCAAACTCTCTGCGAGAGGAATTGCACACAGAGATTGACCGGATGCTAAACGATGTCATTAAATTCAAGATACATGTTCAGAAAAACTTGGATGATTATGAGGGATTTGTGGCAGACGAGTTGGAAAAAGAACTTGGTGGTGACGACATGCAAGATGATACCCGGGTACTGGATAATATTTGAACGAGACCGCTTGACTGATTATGACTTGAAGCAAACAGAAACGAGTGGTGTTGAGGGCGTTGAGCAGGTCAATGAGCATTGCGGAAGGATATTGTGCGTTTTGTTGGAAAATACCAATTTGTTTTTCTGCTACGAATAATGAAATCAAAGCTCGTGTGCTCCATTAGAAACCAAGGCATCTCTTTATCTTTTTTCTTCTCACTTGAAGTGATGTTGATGGTTTTTGTTCTGCAAGATGCATTTCGGGTGGACGTGATTGAGCTTTGGGGTGTGCATGTTGTCGGCGGCATTGGAGGGGCACAAGTTTTTCCACGCCGAGCTCGGTGGATAAGCTTTTGCTACACTATCAGCAACTTTTTTTTTTCCTGCTAAAAGGTTCTTGCGATTGCCACATCAAACGATTCTTCAACTCTCTCTCTCACCTTTTCCCTCCCACCCACTTCCTCTCTCAATACTACGGCAGTGAGCCTTCCTCAGGCGAGCCCTGTGTCCTTTTTCTCTACCAACAATGGCCTCTCAGGATATTGGTAAGTGTTGATATATATCTATGAGCTTGGAGTGGGCTTTGCGACTGGTTTTGCTAACTTGGGCTTTTTTTTCCTTTGAAATAGCTTGGCCTTTGGCCGATGCTGCTCTGACTCAGGAGATTCTCGATCTCCTTCAGTCTGCTATGCACATTCGTCAGGCGAAGAAGGGTGCCAACGAAGGTATGTCGAGCTTTGGGAACTTGTCGAGAGAGTTTGCGACAATTGGCTAACTTTTTTTTTTCTCTTTTCTTTTGCTTCTCAGTCACCAAGGCTATCAACCGTGGTACCTGCGAACTCGCTGTCCTCGCCGCCGACACTGAGCCCCTCGCCATTATCCTGCACATCCCCCTCATCTGCGAAGACAAGGGCGTGCCATATGTCTACGTGCCCAGCAAGACCATGCTGGGACGTGCGTGCGGTGTTAGCCGTGCCGTCATTGCTGCCAGCATCAGCTCCAACGAGTTGAGTGAGCTGTCTGGCCAGATCAAGGCTCTTCAGCAAAAGGTCGAGCGTCTTGCCATCTAAGCGAAAAGAAGAAGAGGAAGAAGAAAGTACACTGTCATTGGGTTGCCCTCTTTGCGAATGAGGGTGCGCATGGATTGCGCATTTGGGCGACATTTGCTTGGGACATGGCCTTGATTATATGAGTGTACTGGAAAAGATCTTTTTTTAAGCTCGACATCAACCTTGAAGGGATAAATGAAAACTATTGACAAAGCATGTTGCTGGCTGGAGCATGATTGTGACGACGAGTGAACGTAAATGCGGAACATGGACATGTCGAGACTGTCGTAATCAGAATCATGTCCGCCGCGCAAGGAGGATTCGCGACCATGATGCCGTCATGCGTTTGAAGGATTGGACATGCTGAGCTCAACCTCTACTGCTTCCGACAGCACAGACACAGGTATAAGAAAGATGAAGATCAAATGGATATCAGATTCGGTCTGTCATGCCAAACCAAAGGGTGGCTCCGGTCTTAACCAAGGCAAGCCTAGCGGGGGTTTCCCCTTGCATTTCTGTTCTTCACAAGCCAAATTCATACTGTCCAGCTCGAGGTCTCTTCCAATAATGCATGACAGCTACCTATAGCAACGCTCATTTGACAACCACCCACGTAATCTATCTTATCACATCATCCCATCCGCCCCCGGCCCCATCCCCATCTGGCTTTTAGCTCAGCTCAGCATACATACAGGCATTTGTTTAACTCCGCTACCTGCTCCATCTGTCTCCACCCCGGGCCCGGCATCGAGTCCGAAGTCCGCAAAGAAAGAGAGAAAGAAAGAAACAGAGAAGAGAGAAAGAGGAAGAGAACCCGTCATGAGCGGAAGTCCAGGTTGATGCTAATGATGACGAAAGCAAAATGAACCGAGTAATTACCCGCCTTCTCTTCCCGAAAATTAACCCGGAAGGATCATTTGGGGAACGGACAAACACGGTTCTCGGAACTGCGACAAGATCCGAAAAGGGAATCGAATCTAATATTTGTTCCCTCGCATTCGCATCTTGGGGAAAGGGCTTTTCTTTGCATAAACTCCGTGGGGGGGGAGCAGACAATCTATAGCGGCCTTTATTCGTCTGTCCCACTAGGCCAGTTTGGCTCAGGGTCTGGTGTGTGTTTTTTTAATTGCGGCTCAGCTCATGTGTGCGTGTCATGGATGCTGAAGGGCAGAGAGGAAAGGGCTTTACGGAGATAATACGATGTCTGGCTATATAGGCGGTAGTATAGATGGCCTACCTAATAGTAGGTTGCGGATGCGATGGCAAGGTCCCTCCCATCCCCATCCCATTCTGGATGTGATTCATCGCCAAGAGTCTAAAGACATTGAAGCTATTATCGATCTAGTAGTCATGAAAGTTCATATAAAAGGCTTGGTAGCTCATCCGTCTCCCCCCTTCGTCATAGACCACCTCGCTTGAAGAATTCCATCCTCTATACACCCCCCCAAAAGAAAAGACAATTCATATGCCTTTGTTTCATCGTGTGCCCATATTCACATTCGTAGCCGCAGCAACTACCACAGCAGCAATGGCCCATATGAAGCCCTCACCATCGCAAACCACGCTCTCTTCCACCACAACCATCACCACCACTGTGTCCAAACTCCCGGGCCGCTCCAACATTCCGGAAGACGCCGTCTCGAACCCTCATCATGTCCTAAAGAGAGGCGCCGTATCTGGATTCAAGAATCCGTATCCATCATGGACCAGCGGCGCATCTCTCACAACAATGCTGACCAAAGTAGTCTGGTTCGTCTCTCTCCTTGACTTAGACGAAAAACTCCCCCATCCCCCCTTAACAACAACAAAAAAAAAAAAAAAGACTTCACCTCTGTAGAAACCTCATAAAAGCTGACATCCTCCTCCTCCTCTTTTCAACAGGCCAAGAATCACCGGAGAACTCAAATCCCCAGATACATCCGCCCCAGGCATCCCCGTCGTCACACCGGAATGGTCCCCCAGCCGAACTTCTTCCTCAAACAACAACAGCAACAACAGCAACAACAGCCTCCGCGCAACATGGCTCGGCCACGCCTGCTACTACGTCGAGTTCCCCTCCGGCCTGCGCGTCCTCTTCGACCCCGTCTTCGAGGACCGCTGCTCGCCCTTTTCCTTCATGGGCCCCCGGCGCTTCACCCCTAAGCCGTGCGACCTCAAGGACATACCCATCGTCGACGCCGTCGTCATCAGCCACAGCCACTACGACCACCTCTCCCACCCTTCCGTCCTCGAGGTCCAGAGGCACCACCCCAACGCCCACTTCTTCGTCGGCCTCGGCCTCGAGTCCTGGTTCCGCAAGAGCGGCCTCAACAACGTCACCGAGCTGGACTGGTGGGAGGACGCCGACCTCACCCTCAACATCCAGGACGGCCGCGAGAGCAAGACCGTGACGGCCCGCCTGTCCTGCCTCCCCTGTCAGCACACCTCGGCCAGGACGGCCCTCGACAAGGACACCACCCTCTGGTGCTCCTGGGCCGTCCGCTCCGGCGACAAGAACGTCTGGTTCGGCGGCGACACGGGGTACCGCTCCGTGCCCCACCTCCCCCAGAATGTCGACGACTACGGCCCAGAGTACGACCAGCTCCCGCGATGCCCGCAGTTCAAGCAGATTGGCGAGCACCGCGGGCCCTTTGACCTCGGCCTCATCCCCATCGGCGCCTACTCCCCCCGCGTGGCCTTCTCCTCCATGCACGCCAACCCGTTCGACTCTGTGGAGATCTTCAAGGACACAAAGTGCAAGAGGGCCATGGCCATTCACTGGGGCACATGGGTCCTGACCCTCGAGGAGGTGCTGGAACCTGCCCAGAAGCTCAAGGAGGCGCTCAGGCGACAAGGCATTCCCGAGACTGGTGTCTTTGACACCTGCAACATTGGCGAGAGCAGGGAGTTTGGCGGCTCTGAAAAGTAGAGTCAGCAAAGACAGTTTGGGCAGCATCATGATGATTGATATATCAGGTAAAGGGATAATTGTTAGATTCGTCATTGTACATTAGCATAGATACCCCCTCCCCTTTTCCATGGGAAAGATAATTTGGACCAAAATAATCGTGGCATTTGCATCATATTTAACAATCATCTAAATACAATGGCGATGCAGTCAAGCATGTACAACAAACCATGGACGCTGACTGCCCATCCCACGGTTCCATTACACATGGCACAGGAGAGCCAGTAAGCGCATAACGATACTCGACAACATGAAGTCGCTGCGGTTCAGAAGACATCGCCAAAGCCAAATACGTAAAAATAACCAAGAAATCGAATCGTCTTTGGTCACCCCTTTTAACCCCGGCGGATTTTGAAAGGGTGAGCCTCAGTGTTAAAGACAAAGGTGTTGGCTCCATGGGCTTGCACCTGAACAGGGGAGTCCTCAGCAAAGATGAGATACATGTACTTCAAGGCCTCGGCAAGCCAGAAGCTCTCCATGTCATCGTAGAAACCACCGCCATCAGACTTGGTGACGTCCTGGATAGCCGAGTAAGCGCTTCCGACATGGCAAGTCTTATTAATGGCCACGTAACCTTCCCAAGCCATGTCCTGATACTTCTTATCACCAGTGACACGGTAAGAGTAGTACAGACTCTCCATGGTTTCGGGTCGCAAGATATAGGCGCCAGATGTGGTCCAGAAACCAGCCTTCTGATAAAAGTCTGTTTGGTTCGTGGGAGGTGCCCCCTGGGGATTGGCGGCATCAATCCAACGGAAGCCCTCGGGGCCAATGCCAGCGGTACTCTGCTTGTACGTCTCGAAATAAGATTTGGCCAGGCTGAGGCCAAAATCAATATACTTTTGCTCGCCCAGAAGAATACCACCAAGGATGAAGTTTCCTCCAGCGAAGCTGGCCACTAGACTCATGCGTTAGTTTCAGGCTGGATTTCCACAGTATACAGTATACTTACAGTGACCCGAGTTAGGATTGGTGCTCTTTCCGTTGAATGAAGACAAGAAGGTCAAGTCCTTTCGCGATGTTGGGTGTGAGGCGAGATATTTAATGGTGGAGTCAGCAGCAAGAACCCAACGATCCTTATAGAGCTTGAACGCCTTGGGATCATACAAGTACATCTTGATTAGGTACTCGTAGTAACTGTCATCATAGGCGGACCAACTGCCTTGGTTGTCTTGGAATGTGCCATCCGCAGTGCTGACCCAGGTGCCAATGAGGCCGGGGAATGCCTCTGGGACTCCTTTTGGCTGGAGGAGACGGTTTTGAGCCTTCTGAGCCAGCTGAGCATACAACTGATTGCCGGTGATATCGCTAAGTCGGGTCCATTCAAGAACGAGCGTGCCAATTTCGGCAATGTTATTCCTACTCGCACCACTATTGCGCTTTGTGGGATTGAGATAGACAGTAGGATCTGGAATTCCAGAAGGAGTGTCAAATGCAACCTTCAAGCTTTCGGCAAGGGTGGTCGCTTGTGTCAAAAGGTTCTTCACAAGGGAATGATCAATGTTCAGGGTTACAAAGGGTCCTGTCAAGAGATCATAGCCTAGAAAATTATTAGTTTGTTTCCAAGGTGCCTTATATCACGCGTGTGCTACATACCGGCAAGCAGACCACCAAGGTATCGAATGGTGGTTTCAAACACCGAAATACCATCGTTTACAGCGGCCGTGGTATTGAAGTTAATTGTTGGGACAAACTTTAAGATTTCATTGACGGTTTCAGCTTCGCCCATGATGATGGCAGTGCTCAATCCGTCAATCGCGGTCGCGCCCCAGCCGTTTCTGCGTGCATTGTAAGCAATGATATGGTCAAGTCAATACGGAACACACAAACTCACCGGCCATTGTCATTCCCATTAGAGGCGGGATGAAGATTGTCGTTAGGGAACGCGTGGTCATAGTACCCTTTCCAGGAGATTTTAAACGTATTCTTGACGGCCGCTGCTCTGTCGGCGTCGCCAGGAAGGCTCCTTTCGACACCAGCACGAGGGTAGCCGAAAACTGGGGCAGCCAGGCTCAAGGCCAGGATAGATCCGGTAGTTGGGAACCGCATGATGCTTCTCTATGCTGAGGATGGCTGTTGATAATACCGAAGGACCCCAAAAGCATCAGAAAGTCGTCCTGTTCAACAGACGACGGAAGAGCAGCCGGTATTTCAATGAACTCTAGGCCCCCCCAGATTTCCCCCCTCGTCGTATTACCCCATTTCGCCTTCATAAATAATGCATACCTAATCTGGTTCTAAGACATGGCGCCGCCAAACGACCAGGGAAATCTCCATGCATCGACCATCGGCTACGTAAAAGTTCAGGGATCGCGTGGAGCAGCTCCACGCAAAGGCAAAGGTCCTAGGGAGCTTGGGCCACAGCAGGCAGGTGACAGTGACACCAGGAACCAGGGCTTTGCATATATGGCGGCCGGTTAATGCTATAGCCCAGCTGCTTATGATAACAATAACACAGTAGTATATGTTCAGAGCATTCAGGCCCGGTAGAAGCCGCAAAGAATGGATGAAATCGTGGGTCTGGTGACGCTTTCATGCATTAAACATCTTGACCATGTTCCAAACATTTGCTGTTCTGAGCCATGTGGAATGTTCAGTGACAAACCCCCAACATCATCTGATGCCATTTGCGATACCAAGTGATTGCGGGTCAATGGCTGACAGGGGTTGAGACAACTGAATGCAACCCTAAACAAGGTTGGAAGATCGAAATTACACTGGTGTGCTGAGACCTCACGCCGGCTTGAACGCGACCGAGTCAACTAGAACGCGGTATCATTAGATGAGTATCTAAGCTGCTGATGTCAGAAAACATATGCAATCAAGATTCAATCCGATTCGGTTGCCATACGGAGTACATATAATATATGAGAACATTTGCAAGGCTTCTCTCTGGGTTCATGGGCCATCTGGATTGGGAACGGCACTTGGGCGGCTCTGAAGTTGCAGAGACCAGGCACAAGGCCAAGGTGGCTTACTGGAACGGAACAGCGCCACCACCCACCCGGCCAATTTATCCCGATAGGTTCCAGCCAAACCTCTGTCGGCGTGACCTGGCCAAGACGGCATGTTACCTACCAATGTAGGAACAGAGCACATGTGTATAGTAATACTACATGGACGGCAAATGCATCGTGTGCCTCAGAGAACCTGTTTGTTGTACGATTGCCAGCAAAGAGAAAGCAAGGATTGCATTCCGTCGTGCGGGGTGAGGCTTTTTAAACACCTGATCAGTTGGGGTAATGCCTTGGATAATACACAGATCCAAGCTCATATGTTGGGGTTCACTGCCGTCTCTTCGGCAGTTTTGCGGCGGATTTCAGCATCAGTGTAACTGTCCTGGTGGGTTGATACTTGTAGGGACTTTGGCCTCGGCTCTGGTACGCTGCACGATTAACCGTTTTCTCGCAACTTGGCCAAGGCCGCAGCCACACCTCCACTCAACTTGTGGTCTTTTGTCCCAGCTTGCTGTCCCTCTTCTCGCGTGTCTACAGATTGTGACGTCTTTTTCGACTCCTCAATGGCAGCAGCCAACATTGCGTCCTCGTCATCTTCATCGTCCATGTCACCAAGGAATTGAAATTGCCCTCGACTTGGGGAACGGTCACCTAATGAATCATGAAGGGATAGACCGCGCGGAGACATCCCCCCCGATGGAACGCGGGAAAGCGGTTTGGTTTGGTCCAATCTCAAAGATTGGTCACCATCAGCGACCACCGCATTGTGTCGTGCCGCCGCCGCAGATGTCTGCGGCCCACGCTTCGCTGCTTTTTTGGCCCTAAATGGCTCTTCTACCGCGGCCGTCCATCTCTTGACCTTTACTCCTCCCCAACCGCTCAGCATCCCAAGCTGTTCGGAGTCGGCATTGATAGCATTCCTAAGGCTACCGAAATTGGCCACTAAAGCCACGGCATCCGATTTATTCAGGCTTCTGGGTACTGTAACGAAATCAACCAACCGATCCGCATAATTTGAGGATTGCTGTCCCCGAATTGCTGTAAAGTTGGCATTCTCGCAAGACTTGTAGAGCTCGAGATAGCGCGCTGCTTCGGCGGCAGACCAGCATAGTATGATTGTGACATTGTTGACCATTGACGTCTTGGATAGCTCGCGCAAGGGGTCTTCGTGGTTATCGATGTCCACCAGCGTGAGCAGAATGCGAAGGTTGTACTTGCCCTGCAAGTTTTCGATTCGTTTGTATATGTATACGGGGTGAAGACGGTGATACTTGAGGCTGATTACGAGCTTCAGTCAGCAACACGACCCCACATTGTAGTATCTCGGGTCATACCTCAGAAACAATGCGCATGTTGTCAATCCAAGCACATAGTCTGCTGGTGTATCGCTAAACTCCCAAGGCACGGTTCGGAGACTGGTGAGGACGGGATTGCCACGTTGGCGAGGCGATACGAGAATCGTGGACCCAAATGTCTTTTTGGGGACGGCTTGCGGTGTCGGCTGTACAACTCTCTTATCTGATGCATTGTTCGTCGGCGGTGCCTTGTCTAAACGTTGAGGTTTTGGCTGCTGAACGGGCACTCGTGGTGCTGGCGTCGGATCAGCAGCGGCCATTGCTTGGAGCAGGTCCTCGTCGGCGCCAAATTCGTCATCCATTGTGGGTTTCCTTTCGGTATGTTTAATGACGATGTTGGCGTGGGCTATGAGACGACGGAGCTCATGAGACAACGATTGTGACGTCTGCAAGCTTGGAGCGTGAAGCTTTCAGCGCATCGTGGGGAGCTTAGATGATATGCAGCTTGGGGTAGGTGGAGAGAGGTGGGTCCTTCTCCCTTGTGCAGCAGCAGGGTAGCTCTCAGGCGTGCCAGACTGCAGAAGCTCCAAGAGATTGCTAACCTAGAGTCTAAAGCACATCTTTCAGGCTTTTCTGACTGAGAGAGAACATACATTTGCTGGAATATGAGGGCATGCAATTCGTGGAAGACTTGTGCCAGCGATTCCAATGACTCAATCCTCTTAAATGTCTTTAGATGTTGAATCATCTCCTGGCTCTCGCGATTCATATCATCTGGTCAATACCAATTGAGCTGATAGCCATCCAGCAGGATCATGTACACAGTTGATCAGGTATTCATTCGTAGTATTTGAAAGCGCAATTGTCGGTGTCATGTCCAATGCGATGTGATGTTTGGGAATGATCCTCGATTTGCTTCTCATTTATGCCCAAATCAATCTATTCAATAAATCTCGCACTATGCATCTCGTTATTGGAAATTACTTTGGGGACATCATATTCCTCCCCTAACACCTGAGAAATATTTACAACCTTCCCAAAAATCCCTGAGGTTGAATTAGATTCTATTGCTTAACTTGTTGTTCTTGGCCTGGAGAGGGTGGTGTAAACAACTGAGATTATAGTAATACTGCTCAGACCACCTCTTTGTCTCTTATCTTATGTGAAAATGTCCTCTAGCTTACTCTTCGTGTGAAAAACTTGTAGAAATCTCGTATTGGTCGCTCCAGTGGTGGAAGTTATATTTTTACCATTGTTCTATGATATCTTTGTGGTGTTTCACTCAAAGGCATGTGACGAAGATGGTGCAACACAATTTACCTTATTTATGCATGTATATTTGGTAAAATTTGAATGAATCATCACCTAAAAAGAATTACTGCCATCATACAAAAAATATGTACCTTGATATCCAAGACTATGTCGACATAATACTACATGAGGAAACTCATTTTCTTCACATCACTCTAGGGTAGGCGATAGAACATGGGTGGTGGCGACACAAATCTGCCATTGCTAGCAATTCCTGGCGTTGCTGAGGATTGCTGTTACTACTAGACATATCCGATATTGCCGCCATATGCCTTTTTCACATAGGCCATTCACTATCAACTATACTTGTGCTATGTGGACCTTTACTTTGTGCGACCTCCCAAGGACAATCTCCGATAGTAAATGACACGGACAAACTTGGTCATCACCAGTGAAATAGGCACGCGGTGTAAGTTGACCAGTTCCTGACGATGCTACCAAGCGGTCGATCTCATGCGGTGTGAAGTGGGACGGGTTCCTCGAGATCGGGCCTTCAAATCGGTCTTCAGGTTCATCCATGGATTGCAGAACGAGGCAAACGAACTAGACTGCATTGAAGATGGCTATCGAGACATGATGCCTCTCTTGGGGATGTGTCGTGAAGGTTGGAATATGTCTCGGGAATTTGGTCCACGGAAGAATACTCACCGTCATTCCAGGGAGTTTCTAGCCTGGGAAATCGAAGCCCAAAGTGTAGATGTATTTAGCAAATATTATCTATAGGGTTGGCAAAATCGTTCCCGTACAATACTCTTAGGCGATAGCTTGACGCCCCCAAAAGTTCTTGACATAAAGACATGCAGCGTTGACCTTGACCGGCCGTCTTGTATCCGAATGCACGGGACCCTACCATTGGTAGTGGAGTTGTGATGTTAGACGAAAGTCAAAATAGAGGGGGTCATGTTTGTCTTGGAGGACACAAACAAAACAATGACTCGCAAGGCGTTTGCTACAATCCCACTCATCGATTTGCGGAATATTACTCCCGGATATATTCGTCTTTGGAACAAATCCAAGTTTCTAGCAAACATTCGGTGCTCACCGCTTCGGTGTGGCTACAACGTTTGGTTCAAACGGCCACCCGAGCAGTCGGAACGGCAACAAAAACATTGTCTGAGCCCCGGTCGCCGGACGAGGGACTTTATGTTTTCCCGCTTCCCTATCATGATATTCCATTTCTGGCGTCTCCGGTCTTGGCATTGAGCGAGTTTGTTGCCTGTGTCTCAACCTGGTGGTGAAATCCCCAGATCATCAAAAACAGTCTAAGTCGGGCAGGTAAAGTGGCCGCCCCCGGACGAACCAAAGACATATGGACGCCTTGGCAAGCAGGCTATTGTAATGATGTCAGTGAGTTTAAAAAAGGCCTTATTATGTCGCCTTCCAGAAGAAGCTAAATAGGGGAGACTACATGCGCGCCCGCAAACAAACAAAAAACACCAACAGAGGAGGGATCGACAAGGTCAAACGGTATTGTACGAGTATATGGCTTGCATGGACAAGATGATTGTCCCTTTTGACCCAGGCTTGCTCCACCTTGATGGTAAGGTTATTTTCAGGCTTGGATATGGCATTGGATCGACAGCACTGTCCTCCGTGATGATCTGCAATCACATGTTGGAGTCAGCGTAGAGCAATCCTGCAGGACAAATCACGACAAGTTTGGGGGGGGGGAAGGGGGGTCATGCTGTTGATTTGCTTCTTAGCTTGATTGGAGAAACCGCAAATTGCGAATAGGCAGTGAAAAGAATGTTCGGAGAAGCCTTCCACGAACCGGCTGGCCGGTGCTGGAGAATAGTAATAGCGTGTGGATGCGTTGCGTAAGCCCATTGTGTAAAATTAGGACGACTTAAGTGAGCGTGTACCATAATGGCATTACCGCCTAGGACTCGGTGTAGTATGTCCTCTGTGCTTTGTGTGTTGTGCTGTGTGGCACTTTACACTATGTACCGTATCATTTCCCCAGTTCTTTTTAGGCCGCCCTAGTTACAGGGGCTTCTGCCGAATGTGACAGCGATAGCACGCTTGCTTATTCATTTTGCCCACTTGTGCACACACCTAGCTGTGAGAGAGAGAATGGGCGTTACCTAAGTGCTAACCTCAAAATGCTCCTCTGGCTTCTCCGTAGTTGACTTGCTTACCCAAAAACGGCGAAACCCGGATTTTTGGGGTAGGAGATACTTGTAGGGCTGCTGCTGGTAATTCTCGTAATTGATACGAAATCGCCTGCCCAGACATTTGGTGAATGAACAGAAGCCCTGCGTTTACCAATGACTATAGCCCGGCGTGCGTAATGAACAAAGTGACCAAAAGGTTCCGTTCAATCATATCATTTGGCAACGCCTCAATAGGGAGCTGCAGACTCTTTGCTTGTGGCTTGAGCGCGGTGAGCCTATTGAATGCCACAGGACGGTAATTCTCCCGACTCTAAGATGGCCTCTCTTTTTGACGCTACGGGTAGTTTGCCAATCACCGTTAGCCAAACCACGGGACCCCTGAAAGCATTGACGGGCTCAGACAAAAGCGCCTGTGCTTTGTTAGGCGATACGAAGTGCAGCGGAGATCTTCCGAAGCAAAGAAAAAAACAAACCAAAGAAAAAACAAACAGCCCTAGTTGATTGTCAGGTTCCTTCGCTCCAAATGCCTAATGGGCCACTTGGCGCTGGGCTCCCCTCGTAGGCGCCTTAGTATTATCCCAGGGCTAGCAAGATACCCGAGATCTGCATCGCGTATTAGCATGCTTTCCTTGTAATGGCATCCGGGGATCGGCAGTCCTATCAGGCAGGTACCGGTCCTTAGCCCAAGAGCCTGCCGAAATGGTTATGGATCAGCATCGTCTTGGCCGGACGGTGCTGGCCATACTACCAATCAATCTGCGACTCCGCCGCTAGGCGCTGCCTCATGATGGAGTCGTCTGTTTGTCTCTCCATCTTAGTCAACCACTTTACCCAGGCTTCACGCTCAGCGAAGTGAAGAGTCCTGGAGATAAATAGATGCTGAATCTTCCCTCCAAATCCAATTTCTTTCTCCTCATCCTCATCATCATCATCTGAGTTCAGCATCATCTCAACACTCTTTCAGCTTTAACATCTTTTGTCTTATAAGCTTTGCTATCTGCATCCGAGTTCAGTCTCAGCTTAACACTCTCTCAGCTTAACAACTTTTTATCTTATACCTTCGCCAAAATGCGTGCCTCTACTCTTCTCGCTCTCATCCCTCTGGCTGCTGCCGCTCCCGCCAAGCGATCCTCTCCTGCTCCCGTCATCGTTCCCCGTGGCGCTCAGCTCGTCGAGGGCAAGTACATTGTTCGCATGAATGATGGCTTCCAGACTGCTTCTGTCGACAGCGCCGTTGCTAGCATCAAGGCCGATGCCGACTACACCTACACTCACAGCTTCAACGGTTTCGCCGCCACCCTGACTGCTGAAGAGGTCCAGAAATTGCAGAACGACCCTAGCGTAAGCATCTCATCTGTGCATTCTAGAAAATCCATCTAACAAAATCTTAGGTCCACTCCATTGAGCAGGATGCCATCATCACCATCACTGCTACTCAAGAGAACGCCGACTGGGGCCTGGCCAGAATCTCATCCAAGAAGGCTGGCACCACCACCTACACCTACGATGATTCCGCTGGCAAGGGCGCCTGCGCTTATATCATTGACACTGGCATCGAGGCTGATCACCCTGTAAGTATACAGCCTCTTTCCTATTCCCAATTCCCAAAGTGGCACAGTGGATCCGGCATCCAATGCCGGCCCCCACATCCCGCTACAGTGCCACACTGTATACAAACAGTACACTATCAATTTGATAAGATCGCATTCTGACCATATACAGGAGTTCGAGGGCCGCGCCACGTTCCTCAAGAACTTTGCTGGAGATGGCCAGGACACTGACGGAAATGGCCACGGTACTCACGTCAGTGGAACCATTGGCGGAAAGACCTACGGAGTTGCCAAGGCTGTGAAGTTGTTCGGTGTCAAGGTCCTCAACGCTCAAGGCCAGGGCACCAACTCCGCCGTTATTGCTGGCATGGATTTCGTTGCCAAAGATGCTGCCAACCAGGACTGCCCCAAGGGTGTCGTGGTCAACATGTCTCTCGGTGGTTCTGCTTCAAAGCAGGTCAATGCCGCTGCGGAAAAAATAAGTGAAATCGCCTTCTTAGCAGTGGCTGCGGGCAACGACGGCAGGGATGCTTCGAATTCTTCCCCTGCTTCAGAGCCCTCCGTATGCACAGTAGCAGCTACTGAAAAGGACGATTCTCTGGCAAGTTACAGCAACTTTGGAGCCCTTGTTGATGTCCTGGCACCCGGAACCGACATCACGAGTGCCTGGTTGAACGGAAAGACCAATACCATCTCCGGAACTTCGATGGCGACCCCCCACGTTGCCGGTCTTGGTGCCTACCTTCTGGGTCTTGGAAAGGATGTCAAGGGCCTCTGCCAGATCATTGCCTCTGGTGCTCTTAAGGATGCTATCGACGGCGTCCCTAGTGGCACCGTTAACCTCTTGATCAACAATGGTGAGCAGTAAAGGATTTGAGAGAATCTACAAGGAAGTGAAGAGCTAGGATGCTGGATTACATCTTCGTGTTTTGATATAGAATATTCCCATTCAGTAGGGATATGCTGGAGCCTGTTCATATTTGCACAGCTGTATATATGATGAATAGAGATAGAGAGTATATTTCTGATTATGATTACTTTCATTGCTTTCCCCATCCAAAGAGATGTATAATCTCTTCGTGTTTACTTGGTGTAAGATCGCTTTTGAACTCTGAGAGTTCTTGTGACTTGTACGAATATACTCTTCCAAAAGTTTCTCTCCAAGAAGCCAAGGCATTTACATAGTGGCATTTCTCGCTGTTTCCCTCGAAACCCTTTGTCGCCCTATGTTTCGTCTGTTTCCTTTATTTCTTCTGTATCCTCTGTATCCTCTGTATCCTCTGTATCCTCTGTATCCTCTGTATCCTTTGTACCCTTTGTTTCCTTTGTTTTTTCTATTTCCTTCGTTTCGTCTATTTCGTCTGTTTTGTCCATGTAATTTATTTTATCCGTTCTGTCTGTTCTGTCTGTACCCTTTGTTCCCGCTGTTTCCTCCGTTTCCTCCGTTTCCTCTGTTTCCTCTGTTTCCTCTGTTTCCTCTGTTTTTTCTGATACCCCTGTGTTGCCTTCTGCCACTCCCTGTCTTCTCACCTCAGACATCCATCTGATGAGTGAATACCCCCTCAATGCCGAGTTATCTTTATCTATTCTATGTCTATTTGAACATAAGCATCTTCAATACACAAATCATATCTATATATTGCTGATTAATTGATAGAGATGCAATCAATGAGCCCTGCGCAGATTACTGCCTTCATGCAGGCGGTGTTACCAGTGGCCGGTGGGTGGGGTGTGCTGGTATGCTACCGTGTGAGTCAACCACTCAAGATGATGGGCGTGAAGTAATAGGGCTAACAGATGAGATAGTGTCATCAACCTGGCCATTTGATCAGATTGCAGGCGTGATAGGCGTGGTGGTGGTCTGGGTACAGTCACACCAAACAACAAGGCCAATCAAACACAAAACAACACGGCCGAAACACCAAAGAATGAATCTCTTTTTACTTTACGTAATGTGTCCTAGTAGGAAAGAACCAAAGGGCAGAAGTTCGAATCCTGTCTCGTCTATTCTTTTTGTCATTTGTGGTAATATCAAGAATAAAGTGTTCTCATTACCAAATGAGAAAAAAAAAGAAAACCAATCGAGCCTCCTCCTCCATCTTCACATCGTTCTTTTTTATGTCCTCATCCTCGTTTTTTGGTGCGTTCTCGGTCGCGTTATTTTGTGCATTCTGGGCAGCGTTGTTTGGCTTGTTTTTGGCCTTGTTGTTTGGTGCGGTAGGAGGAGATAATGCTTTACCACTGAGCCACTCGCCCTTTTTTCTAGTTGCTAGCTTGTCAATTATAGTTGTATATAAGGTATAGGCTGGATATGAAATAGAAATATCAGGTACATGATCATTAGACGATATGGTAAGCGGAGCCCTGAGTCGGAAGCTAGCAGCATTGGTCTTGCTCGCTCCCCGACATATTCTTTTCACGATCTGCGACATTGCAATATTCACAATTGTCATTTGGGACATTCGAGCATTGAATCGTATTGTTTTCATTCTGAGGCAATTTCTGGGGTGTCTGAGTACTACCTGACAGCCACGCCATAGTTAATGACCAAAGACCTCCTTCCCTCACCAACCTTTTGTGCTCTGAGCCGACATAACAACAACCAAACATTCCTCAAAGGCTATTATACATACATTTAAATGCCTTGACAAGAGTTGGACACTTTATCATACGGCACCCCTGGCTAATTATTAAATATCCAGAAGCACCAAGAAATCACCAACATGTGCATTGCAACTCGTCGATGCTACATCGAGCCCATTCCCAGCTCCCATTTCTCCATGGAGATTATCATTCTAAACACTAGTCAGTGCTCTGACGTAACCATACCTGACTACATGCCGTAAATCTTATTGAGATGAGAGGTCATATTTTGTGCAATACTTTCAGCAACAGCAAAGCATTGAGGTAAGAAGTGTTGTATGTAATGAGACAACTACTTTCTAATACTTAATAACCCCCCTTCCCCCGTTACAACACCCCATAGATCCCGCTTCCCCTTTATCATGGCTCCTCAATAATGCTTTCCCCTAGTATAGACAACTCTCAAATTAAAATTTGTTGAAGCAAACCATGTCCGCGTCTTCAGATCCGAATCACTCTAGTATATCAAGCTTATAGCAAACAGTTAGGGCTGTCTAAGGTAGATTCAACCCGAATCTTGGGGTTTTCAGAAAGATTTTACTTACGATTGATGATTATGTAGTGTGAAGCGTTGACTCATTTCTTAGCTTTTCGTGACTGATGTGGTAAATCGGTAGGCGACACGTGGGCAATGGTGGAAGAGAAGCAAATTGATTCCGCTTATTGAATCGTAACCCAATACTGGTCAGCTTACTGTAAAGTAAAGAATCGAGTTGACCTCACCCGTATGGTCAACATATTCATGAATGACTTTCTTTTACAGAATTGAAGTGTTTGCGCAAACACAAGGTCCGCCAAATCGACAGCGTCAAGTAGGTTCCGTCTGGGTATGTTACCTTGTGTGTGTTAGTCGCCTTCCTCGTATCGAAACGTTGCTCAAAACAGGATTTCACATACCCAAATCAATCCAACATATAGAGTGATGATTGATGTATAAGTCTCGACTTTGCTAAACCTCGGCCGTCAACTTCTCAAACTCTTCCCAAGATAGCAATGGTTGGTTGAGGGATGAAATTATATAAGGCCTCTTGATCCATTTAAATCCGGTGATTTCTGTAGCTTGATAGGCTATATAATCGGTGTGTTGTATTGAGATAATGATATGGTGATGGTGTAACACTTGTGGGTTATTGGCCAGGAAGATTGACAGTGGCATTGAATAGACCTTATTCAATAGAATTCTTTTTGTAATAAGATATTCTCTGATGGTGATTGGTAAATATATTATCAGTATGTGTTGTGAGCTTCCAGAAGATGACAATTAAATATTGAGATTGAATCCATGGGGCGATAGAGGTGACTGCTGCCGAGCTTAACACCAGTGTCTTGATGGCAACATTGGGGGTAGCTGTAATGGAGATTGGTACGTATACAGCGCCCGCTTCTCATACTCCTTGAGTTTCCCCGTCAATTTTAGATGAATGGCTTGCTGTTAAACAGCTGTGTGCACCTCGGTTATCAGCTTGTTCATGGCTGCGCGACAATGGGATTCTGAGTATCGGATTGCGTCTTGAATGCTGAGCAAGTTCTGGCTTTGTTCATCGACCGGGATTTCCAATTTAACTCTTGAAATCTATGGGTAATGATAAATGAGTCGCATGAATTACTAAAACAGGAGTCAATCAGCATTAAGTTTATTGTTATGCTATGAGAGGGTTTTTCTTACCAGAGTCACCGTCTATCAAGGTCCTGGAAGTCGGCAACAGCTGGTAGGACCGTAAATGTTTGTTGTCAAAAAGGACTATCGCTGCGAATTCCAATCATGGTGATCGAAGTTGCTGAGATTTGAGTCGAGTGTCAAGTGCCAGGCGTGCTATTAAAAGAGTCAGCTAAAGACCAGATAATGCGTGACAGTAGATATAACTTTGGTGGGTTTGTGATGTCCTGAAAGTGAAAAGCCAAAATTATTCCCTTTCTCATCCCCCGTTAGCTGTCCGTATTTCGCCACTCGTCGCGCTCTATAAAAGAAGGTTAGCGGAAAATCGGCTTGTGAAATGTGAGCGAACCGACTTTTTGCTCATGCATATCATCCCTCTGGAATGAGTAGCAAGAATCCCCCCATGCCAGTGAAAAAAACGTCGCCGCTCATCACATACAAATTTGTATGGCCAAACCGGCGGTGTTTTGCTTCACCCACGTGCCCCCTTAATATTCCCTCATGATTCCCGTTCCTTTCCAACTCCTTCTATCCCCTTTCCCCCTCACTGGGGCTCACATATCCTCTCTTGTCTTCTCCATCATCCTCCTCATCACCTTTTACCAAGTTCGAGAGTCGTAAGTTCGAACTGAATAGTTGTAGGGCTGAAGAGCCCAACTAGAAGCAGAAATATCCACCTAATCACTGTCAGTATTGTCACTGCCGTAATTTCAGTTGAGAAACAACCTCGTTAAGAAAGCCGATATCTGCTTAGCCAGGAACTACCTTTGGTGTAACGACAACATCTGACTCAGAACCTCCATCCATATTCCATCTTCTCGTAAATTAAATTACGATGCGTCCCTCAGGCAATGTCGAATCTCAGCGTAATCCCATCCACTTCCTTCCCTTTGGCGTCGCTTTGGAAACTCCCGGTTAGCACATAACCTACCCAACAGAGCTTGGGTCAATTGTACCAATGAGTCGGAAGATGCAGATGACCACTCGAGTCACTGCTAGCTTTTCTTAAAGGTCCTATACATGGTCTCGAGGTCCTCTCTCTCGGTATCGGCCGTAAATAGATTTAAATTGTGATTGAGTAAAAAGCTCCGGAAATTGATGGGGAATTAGGCGGCTTGCTGCTGTTTTCTTATGGTGATTGAAACACCACTCAATCATTGACTATGATGTTGTTGAACTCAAGCACAGATTAGTCTGTCATCAAATAAGAATCTGAATTGAAGTTACCGGATACATACCTGTATGCATAAAGGTAGTAACTATCGTGCTTCTATCGGCAGGTTGTATCGCTGAAGGGGACGTGAGATGACGGCAATGCTGTGTGGCCCTTGGTCTAAAAATGATACTGATGTCCTCGCACCTGGTACGGACATCACCAGCGCCTGGTTGAATAGAAAGACCAACACCATCTCCGGAACCTCGATGGCGACCCCCCACGTTGTTGGCCTTAGTACATACTTCCTGGGTCTTGGAAAGGACGTCAAGGGCTTTTACCAGATAATCGCGTCCAGCGCTGTCAAGGGTGCTATCGACGGCGTTCCTAGTAGCACCGTCAACCTCTTGATTCAGAACGATAAGGCTTAGATAACTATATGAGGGATTATGAGGATATGAACTGGAAGGTTTTGAGGGTGTGGATTTACACCATTATGTTTCATTATAGAGTATTCTTATCCAGTAGGGATGTGCTGGAGCCTGTTCATATTTGCATAGTATATGTATATGAAGAATAGAGATAGAGAGTATATTTTTGATTAAACCAAATGGAGTTACCATCGAAGTGAAACACCCAGTCCATCTTAAACTCGGACCTATTCGGTCTAAGTATTTCTATGGTTGTGGTTGGAATACTCGGAGCCAACAGTATCAAATCTCACATTACCTTCTGTTTCTCATATTGCCCACTGTTCCTTGTGTTACTCATCATTTCCCTTATTGCCCTATGTTACCCAAATTACCCTTCGTTACCCAGATTACTCTTCATCGCCTATCGTTGCCCGTGATTCACATTTGTATAAATACTATTAAACCGATCTTACCGACATTACCACTGTTAGAGACTTCCGATGTCACACGTGGAATCATTGATTTGTGGGGAAACAAGAAGCATGGTAGGTTACCCTGGGCTACAAGTTACTTGCTGAATGGCTGTGGCATACAACACCCTTTCGTTGGCGAACAAATACACGTCTCATCCGTAGCGCAACGTTTTACTTGAGATCCTCCTTTGCCAACACATCAACGTCGCAAAGTTCAAGTTGGTATTTATTATAATAGAGTAAGACATGGAACTTTAGGCTATACTCAAGCAGCACTGCCGGTTGTTGAAGAAAACAGCGACTTCGTTGGAGTCACTGTCCCTGATTTCTTCCTCTTCTTCCTCCTCTTCCTCCTCTTCATAAGCCCTCTTTCAGTTTTCGGAGCCGACCTGGGAGAGCGTTCGCCAGCTTTTACCGGTAACAGCACTTTCCGCCCACTGCGTCGCGGATTACGTCGAGGCTGGGATTCCTAATTCTCGTTGCCATCGACGGCATTGATATCTGCTAAACACTATTAGTATCTTCATACAAAGATTGACTATCATTTGTCCAGGAGTATATACTAATTGTCTTGCCCTCTGTGACCGGAGTTGGCAAGGTATTCCCCGAAATGGGCGCGAGTATCTGTCGCCCACTCCCATTATCCACACCTCGAGTGGGTGTCTTGAATTGGCCCTTGCGGGCAGAGATTGTGTTGTTGCTAGACATCTTCAATGATATGTCTAGAGAATTGTCTAAATGGTTGTTTTATAAATCGTAGTGTGTCTTGAATTGTTCGTTTCTAGATGTTGCTTTGCTACTACGAAATTCTACAGAAAAAAATTTCACAAATTATCTTGTCCTTTCCTTGTCGTTGTGCTCTTTCCTCTTGAATGATGAGTTCCTTCCTCCTGGAGAGTGGGCTCTTTCCTATTGGATGGCAGGCTGTTTTTTGGAGGGTAGGCTCCTTCCAAACGGCACCCAATGTTCATTGCTCAGCTTCTACTTGCAAAGTGGGGTTTGAAGTATGTATCAAAATATACAGGGCAAAATTAATGCGTCATGATTAGGATAACACAGTCTCGTAACCGGGGGGCGTTAGTCTGGTGTCTTGATTATATCGCTGATACTATAAACCAGGAAAATTCAGTTTCTTGGAGTATTTGAATATCTTTAATAAGTCTAGGCCAGTACTTTAGTTATTGAATTCTCTAGGTGTATTATTATTATTATTAATGTTCAAGTTTCGCTCAGAGTCCATCAGGCCCTCTTCTATATTCTCATTGAGCGTATACTCAGTCAGTGGGCTGTTTGTGAACGTCAAAGTACATGTATATATGGACGAATGAAAATATCAAGAACAACCTTTTCTCATTAACAAAAAAAAAAACAAGCTAATCAGGCCGTCTCCTCCATCTTCATATCGTTGTTTTGTGTTTTCTCGGCCGCTTTGTTTGGTGCGACCGCACCCACACCACCACCACGTCCCAGGGAACACGCCCACGCTGGGCATCCTGCCCACCCCATCGCCCGCGCCGACAATCTCTGGCCAGGTTGATGACACTATCTCATCTGTTAGCGCTGCCACTTCACGCCCATCATCTTGAATGAATTGATGTCTGAAGATAGAGAAAAAGGGAAAATAAATAAATCGACAGAATTTTACTTTGTGGGCATTAGTCAGCCGAGGGCAAATTCACATGACCTACAGCAACTGTGAACATTTCATCCAGCTATACACGGGGCTGCGGGTAGAAATGGCAAAGAAATTTGACCTATAACTACATAATTTGCCAAGCGTAGACCTGACAGAGAAGTATGGTAGAGAGTTTCCATGTCTGTGAATGAATTGGGTCTTGAATATACTAAACTTGAAATTATACTCCTGATCCCCATGTTACTCCCTACTTTCCATCGTTGTTTATTGTTCCAATACGCATCCCAATACCGCTTCTTGACTCCCAGCACGGAGGAAAGGAATCAATATGGAAAGTAACAAAAGAAATAGAGGGTATCATAGGAAATAAGGAGCAATATTGGTAATAGAAGGAGATATTAGAAACGACGGGAAATATGGGGAATGGAGGGCAACGAGGGAAATCATAGGAAAGAAACCCGAGATCTACCATATTCAGAACCATGGTCTAGCCAGTAGCTGTTGCGCAAGTGACTCACAAATAGAGCGTGAGAACTTTCTGCATCACATTTCTCCGGTATCTTTGAGCTTAACTGCAATAACGGAGTGTCTATGTGCGAGATTCTCTATACATGTCTTGGTAGTATTTGCAATTTGTCGCGGGGCTTCCTGATAACTTTATGAAAAGGTAGGCTACCATTTAGCGAGCTGGACCAACTGATACATAGTCAGTTATATATCCGACTAAATATGAGGTCAAGTGACGACCTAAATACTTGAGAACATGAAACATCAAGTGTCTGTTTCAATGAAGTGTAGGACGTTTTTCATGGCTACACCAAGGAGATTGTTGCGTTCAGCGCAGAATTAAGCCAACCATCTGGTGTTTGAACAACGCAACATAAACAACTACACAAGTAGTTACTACTATTCAAATCCTCAAGACTTGTGTTAACAAATATGGGATATTAAAATTAAACATTGTCTTCTACTCATATAATCATAAGAGCGCTATACAAGGGGATTTATTCGTATCTATACACTAAAACATTAAGTGGGATGTATCTAGACTGGGGTTTTGCCATTTCGGGAAGCTCTCGCGCGGGGCAAAAACTGCCGAAAACAATTTAAAAAAAAACATCACCACGCTTCTTTAAAAACAAAGGCCCAGACCTTCGTCATGGGAAAATCTTCCAAGGATAAGCGTGACGCCTACTACCGGCTTGCAAAGGAGCAAGGATGGAGAGCGCGGAGTGCTTTCAAGCTGCTTCAGCTGGATGAAGGTAAGATCCCACTGGCAATGCACATCCCACTACCTGATTGCCCCTCCACAAAAAAAACATTTTGTGGACGAACAGCTGAATTGATAGCGGTTTTCTAGAATTCGACCTATTCTCCAACGTATCGCGAGTCGTTGACCTCTGCGCCGCCCCAGGCAGCTGGTCCCAAGTCCTCTCCCGCGTGCTCATCAAGGGCGAGAAATTCGGGCGCACAGCATGGCAAGATCGCGACGCCAAAGTCCGCCAGCAGATGCTCGGCGTCTTCCCCTCTGCCTTTTCCGACGACGAGAGGCGGGGCGTGGAGGAGGACATTGCGCGGCAGAAGGAGGAGTCGAAGCCCCGGGGGGATGTCAAGATCGTGTCGATTGACCTGCAGCCCATTTCCACGCTGGCGGGCATTACGACTTTGAGGGCGGACATCACGCACCCCGCGACCGTACCGCTGTTGCTCAAGGCGCTGGATGAGGAGTATGATGCTCACGCTGCGGGGACCCAGGCTTCGCACCCGGTGGATCTGGTGCTCAGCGACGGAGCGCCGGACGTCACGGGCCTACACGATCTGGATATCTACGTACAATCGCAGCTCCTCTTTGCGGCACTCAATCTGGCGCTCTGCGTCCTCAAGCCGGGAGGGAAATTCGTGGCCAAGATTTTCCGCGGGAGGAATGTCGATATCTTGTATGCGCAGCTCAAGATCTTTTTCGAAAAGGTCATTGTCGCAAAGCCGAGGAGCAGTCGCGCTAGCAGTGTCGAAGCGTTCATCGTCTGCCTGAATTTCCGTCCACCCATTGGGTTCCAAGCGAGTCTGGAGGAACCGCTCGGTGTTGGAGAACGATTGGACAAGTTGGTCTTGGAGAGGGAGGGACAGCTCCCCATTGTTGCGGACGCGGTCATGCAGTCGCCCGAAAAAGCAACATGGGACTACACTCCCACATCAGCTCCCAGCGACTTTGGCGATCGGATCACGGAATTGGAAGTCTACGACGAGACAATCGAGAACGACAAGATTAGTGAAAAGGGTACTCGGTGGATTGCACCGTTTATTGCTTGTGGAGATCTATCGGCCTTTGACTCCGATGCCTCTTATCAGCTGCCTGAGGACTATGTGTCTCTAGACCCAGTCCAGCCACCCATTGCGCCGCCTTATAAGCGTGCCCTTGAAATCAGAGCCGGGCTATCCAAGGCCTCAAGGTAGAAATGCCCAAAATAATAATAATCTGAAACAAAAACAGAAGAAGAAAATCATGAATCCCAAACAAAATCCAACCGTGCCTCATTAGAAGAGACGATGCAATGCAAATGGGGGTACATCGACAGACAGAAAGAAAAAAAATGAAGTCATAACTGTGCTCTCTTGCCACCCCAGGTTTATTTGTGGTCTTCCGGCACATCTTTAACACCTCCGCCGGGCATCTCCAATAATACCAATCCTGCGGATGGGCCCTCGTCCCAATCAAGAGCGCCAAGTTCGCGCTGGTACATTTTGGCGGCAGCTTGATCGTGTGTCATGAGGACGAGACCCCGCAGATTTGGCCACTCGTCGACGACTTCTTTGAGGGCACGCATCATCCAGCTTGCCAAGCCTCGGCGTTGGAATTCTTCGATGATGAAGACGTCGGTGAGGTAGGCGAATGTGACCTGATCGGTGATGACGCGGGCAAGGCCAACGAGTTTGAGGTTGTGACCGTGTGGCCGTCGAGGAGCACCGTGTTCTGGCAATTGTTAGTCTAGGGATTCACGAATATGAATGGGCGAAGAAAGGATGGACGTACTCTGCATCTGCTTCTCGGACTCGGGGACAGAGTATATGCTGAGGGTCATACAATTGCCCAGCATTTTCCTCATCTGACCCTCCTCGAGTGGATCGTTCCACCACATGAGGTCGGAGGAAAAGACTTCGTTGACGGCATGGGGGTCGAGGTATGTTTTATCGGTAGTGAGGAAGAAATTATCGCGATACCAATATCGAGGTTTGCCTCCCGGCTGTTGTGCCGATTTGGAGGGTGAAGACATGAAGGAACCCATGGTGTGTGATGCTTGGCCTTGTGATTATGGGTCTGTAATTCTTGTTGGTAATCTTCAGAGGCTAGAATTATTGGTAAAGTTGGGGATAGTAGTGCTGGATGTGTGTTGAAGAAGACATGTGAGTGCCGTTGGTAGGTAATAATAGTAGTGTGTGTCCGCCCCCCCGGTGTCAGAACTAGATGGCCAGAGCACCACCCCTCCTTGAAAGTGTCTCTCCGCTTCTTTGTTGGTGTTTCTTATTCCTGGTAGTTAAGATTAGTCGACAGCAAGGCAAAAGGCTATCCAATCCTCTTACGTACGAACTAGGTAGTCAAGGCCATGGCTTCACCGGCTAGCTGCGGCTCCTCTCGAGGGTGTAGACGGATCAAAAGGAACAAGAAAAGAAGCGGCCAGGCAGAGATTAGGCACTTTGGCCTGGGGTAAACAGGGGGGTGTGTGGACACAGGTCCCAATCCTGACTCCCAGGTCCGGAAGGCTATTACGCAAATCCCGTGTGATGGGAGAGAGGTCAGCTGCACGACGCCGGGTCCGTAGCCCTACATTCGGCGGCGCCAGAGTCGGAGCGTTCGAGCACGGCTGCCGGACGATGCTTGGCGGGGGGGATTGAGGGGGCAAGAAGACTTGGAACTTGCATGGACCCATGTCTCTGTTGGTCATCTGCCTCAATTGAAAAGTCTGGAGAAGGGAGAACTTGGAGCAAAGCAAATGGAAAAAGCAAAGGTTGAAAGCAAAAGGACATCCATCACATCAACTCTGGTCGGAGGTAGGCCAGTGGGTTTGTGATTGATTCAAAGCGAGGACGCATGCGGAAGGTCACGGGAGTTTCGGTCAGGTGAGCCGGAATCAGGTAATGGAAATGTTATCATGGTTATCATTATCATAATCTCTTCGGCAAAGAGAAGGGGTCGTCTTCCTCCAATTGGCTCTTCCAAAGAAGAGAAGTCAGATCGTCAAGGATCCATGGATCGTGGAAGGATAAAAAGTCGGGCGTCATGTCAAGTGGGATGTGATTGTCATAGGCAGTAGCTGTTAGGCAATTATTACATATTAGGTCGCTCCTGCCGTTGCATTAGTGGAGCTCGTGGGAGGCTTAAGGGTGGAGCCCCCCCGGAGTCTTTGCAGGGACTGGATTGGTCTGATAAGGATGATAAGGGGAAGAAGGGGTCCAAGTCCTGTCCAACATTGAACCTTCCAAGGCCTGGCACTGGAACACACTGGAGGGTGCGGCCCCGGATTGCCGGCCTTCAAACCCTCCATCCCATGATCCATCCCTCTCTGTTGATGGAAGACGGAGAGTTCCGATAGTCAAGGGAGGATCCTTCAGACCAGATCTGTTTATTGTGCATCGTCGATTTACCGCTGTTTCTCTTTTTCTTTTTTTTCTCCCGCCCTTCTCCTTTGTTCCGTATCCCTTGTCTTGTCACCAGCCTCTCTCTCTCTCTCTCTCTCTCTCTCTCTCTCTCTCTCTCGCCTTGCCATTTCGTTCCCTGATCAATGGAGTAAATCAGCCTCACAGGTGAATGCGTTATCTTAAGCATGTACTCCGCTCCCCGTATGCTGACCAACTTCGGACCAGTCTCGCCTCTCCGATACCTCCCACGTGCATGATAAGTAGGTACTTACAGTGGTGGCTTACAATGATGCGAGTTATCTTGACCGCCAAGGTTCGACACGGCTTAAACCGGCAACCATCAGTCACGGAATTAGTTCCACCCATGACCACTTTGATTCATCACGGAAATCACATAACTTTTGCATCCCAGCAGCATACATTAATACATACGTCACATATACCGCGTTATGCTAATCAGCTTACTCGGTACATACTTATTCATCATCACAGCGACACATCACATTGATACCGGAGTGACCAGTTAATAGAAAGCGTCTTCTCATTCAGCTCGCAACAACAGCCTTCCTCTCCTCTCCCGTCCGCGCACGCACCATCCGCTGAAATTCTTCCCATACGAGACATGCATGAACTGCACCTCGCATTATCCCTTCGCGCTATTCCCTTACAGCATGCCCATGCAGGCCACAACACCAGCAATCAGGCAAGATCCGAAAACAGCGGCAGCCGTCGGGGCAGCTCCGTTGGTAGGGACCGAAGAGTTGATCGAGGTAGAGCTGGAGTTGGTCTTGCCAGTGCCGCTGGGTGCCAACGTGGTCTTGGGAGTTGTGATGATGGTAGTCTCAACAGTCTTGGTCACGCTGGTGGTGCCGCTGGCGGTTCCAGTTGAGTGACTGGCACTGTTGGTCCCAGTGACAGTGGAAACACCAGACTCGGTTCCGGATGCGGTTTCAGTGGAGGTCTCCGCAGTTTCGGTCGCAGTAGCGGTCGTTGCGGTGCCAAAGTGAGTGGTGTAGGCGCCTGATGCAGTTGCCGTGGCTGCCTGGGTTGAAGTAGCCGCTCCCGGCAGGCTGAGGTAGCTGGGCGAGTAGGTAGCCGTGCCGGTATACTGAGGGCAGCCCGGAACGTTGTACTTGGGTGGGGCACGGCCGCCGCCGCAATCAAGGAGGTCGCAAAGCTCACCAGTTCCGGGGACGTACCACACACGCAACCCGTATGCGCTTCCACCTGAGCTTGGCCGGACAACGGTATCCGTGTAGGTACAGCCGGCAAGGTCGGTCTTGGCTGCGGCGGAAGCCACCAACAAGGCAGTCGCGACAATGGTTCGGAGGGCCATTTTGAATTGATTGATTGATTGCTTACTGAACAGAGAGCAGATTGTCTAACAGAGGTTGATGAAGTGAACAGTTCTTTTCTCTCAATAATTGACGAGCGAATGGACGACCACGAATGAGGCCTTGATTTCTTTAACGAATGACTAGCAAAAAGGGCTTGATGTGTTGCTAAGGAGAAACCCCAGGGAAGGACGATTGACGACTTTATACGAAAAAAAAACAAAATCGCCATCGAATCTATTGGGAATACGCCTTTACCCTGTCAGCCGGAGAAGGGGCCGAGATGAGACACACTAACCTCAGCCCCAATTTGGTAATGGCCGGACCGCGGGTCCCTGAATCGCGCGCTTCTAGACTCGCGATTCCTTCAATCATATCTTACAAAGGCGCAGTTAATTTCCCGTCTTCACGCATTCTGTCTATTTGGGTGGCATGAAACACGACAAGCTTTTCCCATGCGTGAATGAGTACCTCCCCGGATCTCGATTTAAACGTCCGGAATACACCCGTGTGCAAGTTGTCTCGGTAATATTCGGTGTCGTTTTCCCCCTCGAGCGCGGGCTAAAGGGTGCCGAGAGGCTGTCGGTAGCCTAAACTCGTCGCGGCAAAGAAGCCCAAGTGGGTTGATGAAACTCTCACGTTATGAACTGTTCATGAATCGAGAGTTAGGACACCAAGCCAGCGTATATTGATCCAATCGTCCCGGAACAGTCAATATCGCATCGTGAATGGGAGTCAAGCATAGGGTTGATCTACCACACTTTTACCACGTGTCTTTGCGTTCTCGACAAATATCTGACATGACGATCGGATAACAGAAGATGTGATTCGTGCAAACAATTCAGTTCCGCCATCACAATCCGAACCTATTACCGGCTTATTGCACAGACATGGTTGCAGTCTTTTTTTACTCTGTTCATTCTCTCTCAGCACCCAATGGGAAAATGTGAGATGAGACTTGAGAGGGATACGAGGATTGGCGCATCCATCTTGGAAGCGTTAGGCTCTACAGACCCACATCTGACTGGATGCCTGGCAAATCGAGACGGATCAGGCGAAGCTTAACGTGAAACGAGACAAATTTGGAGTCCGAGGGTTCAAGGGGCAATCAAACTCTACATCATGCCAGAAGCATTGAATGACCAGAGAGACTTGCATTAGTCATGATTTATTGTCATACAAACTGAGCTTGAGGCATTTGCTAATGACTTTACGCAACCTGCGCAAATACCTTTTCATCCAAAAAAAAGCAGTATAATTCCATATTGTTGATAAACTGTTACCGAGTCATCAAGACGCAAGGCATAGTGTCACTGCCACTTTTCGCACAACCCCCCTGTAAACCTATTTTAAGGAAACATCGTGTCTCATTGACTTTGCCTCAAAAAATCCCCATAGACTTGGCAGTGCTGAGATGGGTAAACGCAGAGGCTTAGATATTGCCACGGTATCATTGCCATACGAGTTCAAGTTAGTTGATAAAACTTCTAGAGAACTCTTGCGCTATCCAAGTACTGCGCATCCTTCACACTATGCCTCAACAGTTCCTGTAGAAAACCATGTTACAACTGTCAATAAGACTACCAATATGCCAGCCAACGCATTGTCTAGGATCGCTTCTTTACCACCCGAAGACTATGGTTGGTGAGACAGCGAGTAAGCAAACTGCGTGGGTAACAAAGGTAATGATACCTAAGCTCTGGAAGGCTATAGAAAGAAAGCCAAGAGTTGGATATCTGATCGTCGATGTTGCTGCTACCTCAGTTGCCAGTGATTCCCATTGCTCCCTTTTGTTACACTCTGTTCCTTTCATTTCTCGCCGTTTTCCTGTTTCTTCTGGTACCCCTCTGTTACCTTCTGCCACTTTCTATCTTGTCACCTCCGATATCCATCCAATGAGTGAATACCCCCCCCCCCCCCCCCTTGTATGCAAGAATAAGAGGTAATATGTATTAGTATTAGTAATCAGATAAATACAGGTAGATTGATGGCTTTGACAGGTACCTAAGGGCCCTAAAGGACTGTATTTTAAGAGAGGTGTAGCCCACGATCAAACTCCATCTTCTTTCTATCCTCGTGATTCAGGAATCAAACCGACACATAGTCTATTGATCTGAATTGCCCTTTGTGCCTATTATTCTTGGCCTTGAGGTTCAAAGGTATACCAGCATAACCAACCCTCCAACCCTGTTCATTCATTTTAGATCTGTTTCGGTAGCCTTTATCACGGCGCTGGCCTCATCAGTCATCGAAATGTCTGTACGAAAGTGTCTTGACTGGTCCAAGTTTCTCGAACCTTGGAAAATTTGCGTGCAGATCTTATAATTGTCATCAATGTCTCCCGAATGACAAACTTTATCCGTTCCCGGGCTACGATATTTTATCGGTTCGCTTTTGTTATCTTTCTGCGTCCTTGAATATAGTGAGGGCTGAGAAGGTAGTGAGAACCCACTCCCATCATTCGCGTATGCTCCCATAGAAGCTAGAACACGATCAAGAGCTATCATCTCTTAACGGCGTGCGGCTGACAGACTGCAAAAGTGTCGCAGTCATGTGGTCAAAGGGTACATTCTGGCGAGGAATCAAGGCCATTACCCAATGGAGTAAAGTAATACAGATGCGATCAACAAATACGTATTAAAATGCAATCAATTTTAGTTACTGAATACCTGTATGTCGGTACGTATGGAAGACTACTATGATGTAGCCTGTTTTAAGCCATCCCAATCTCACCACCGACAACATCTAGAGCCTCCCTAAGCAACTCCAGAACCTTTTCATCCCCCTGAACTCTCAGAGCTTTCACCATCAAGGGATACAGTCGCAGAAGGTGTTTCCTACTCTCGCTGTCTGCGCCCTTGAGCGCTGGTATCGCCTCGCTCCGGCTCCTCAAATCCACCAGCTTTCGTAGTATCCAGAGGAGCTCTTTGCGTTGGCTAAGAGGCTGCGGCATCTTCCCACGTAGAGGTTGGTCTGCAACATAACCACGGAGCGTCAGGGCACATCGAAGGATGAGAAAGGGGGCGGTAGTAGAAGCAATGCGAGCCTGCAAAACTGAAGGCGGTTCAGATTTCTTAATCGCAACCGAGTTGGCAGCTGCAGACTGCTCCACGGAAATGAGAGAGAACAGCTCTTCAAAGGCGACATAGGCCATTTGGGTTCGTCGCGCTGGCGGGACAGATACGGTACGACCGGCTCGTGGCGTGTACAATTTTGAGAGTCCCGCTGCGCGCTCAGTATAAATGATAATCTTATCCGCCGGGGTAGGCTCATGTATAATTGACGTTCTAAACAAACTTTCCGCATACTCGCTGCGTGCCTCGTCCGAGACATGATCTGAGCCTATTGAGGGTATGATCAGTTTTACAAGTCTATGAAACGAGGCAATGTCTGCGGCTTCATCAGCTGAGAAGTCAGTCCCAGATGGAGCGCTGTCACAGTCAGCGCTGACAATACCATCTGCAATCAACACAATTGTAGACCATAATTTTTGCGTTGTTTCCTTGGAGATTTCGAGAAGATTAAGCTGCGAGAGCGTTGCCTCAATAACTGCCAATGCAGATGAAGTTGCCAAAACCCATGGCTGGACTGATTTGGTGACTATAGGAAATTGGTATTTCAATGCAATCGGACGGCAGAGAGCAGATAGCGCGACAGAAACAGAACCGCTGGTATAAATGTCCTTCTCTGGGGCATGGATTAGAATGAGGTTCTCGAGCACTTGCATGCTTGCTTTTGACATGGCAACATAGGTTCGCTTTGGTCCGGTCTGCGCAGCGTAATCTTGCTCGTACGGCAGAGTGACGAATTCTGACACTTGCGTAATCAATGCTGATGGAACGCCGCTAACGTCCGTTCGAACCATCTTTACTGCTGCGAGAATCTGTGTCTGAAGTGGAGTGAGGCTTTCCACATCCAACACATAATTACCCATGGACGCCTCCTCCACCGTCTGGCGCAACAGGGTGAGTATTCGCTTGACCTGATCCACAGTCAGATCGGCTTGTATCAGCCTGTACACTTCACGAAAGGCGGCAACATAGGCGGTTAAACAGTTTTGGTTGTCTTGTGTCTTGCCCTTGACCGCTTTCGTAATGGGAATGCCTCGTGACCACAGGTCCCAAGCAATCTTGACTGTTGTCTCATTGAAAATAGGTTTTGCGTCATCTCCTGACTGAGACAGCACATGAGAAAGCGTCTTGAAGGTGGCAGTATTGATGTCCAACACTCTGAAATCGAGAAGCGTCGCCAGATGGCCAAGCAGTTCGAGCCACAAGTCATTGAACGACGGGTGTACCGTAAGCACTTCAAGGTAGTTGCCAAGTAACGTCGATATACCGTTAAGTACAACAACGGCAGTATCATGCCATTCGGAACGATCACTATCGTCTACCTCATCATCCTCCGCTGATTTCAACTCTTCCTCAAGTGAAGACAAGAGTTTGAAGACGACAGACTTCAGGCAGATGGACCATGCCTCAGGACTGAGCCGTTCACCATAGGCGTCAAATATCCGAAGCAGAGTCTGAATCGCACTGTTGCGCAGTTCAAGCCTATCATCCGAGGCAACTGCTGTGAGCCTTAAAAGTAGCAGCATCCACAGTGCAGCACCAGAGCCATCTCGGCTGCGATCCACTGCCATGTCTTCCAAGTTGGATGTCTCGGCGCCTTGGATAAGGTCGGTGGTGATGTCAAGTGATTTGTCCCTTCCAGACAAAAAGTCGGAGAGTGCCCAAAAAAAGGTAATAGTCTAAAGACATTAGAAAATGGAAACCACATGGATAAAGAATCTCCTACCGTTAATGCAATGTTCAAATCATCATCTTGAGAACAAAACTTATACAGAGTGTCTACCAAAATCAAGAAACAAGAATTGGGCAATGATGACAAAAAGTCTGAGCAGATGAGTTGGAGTGAATTAAACGAGGACCGAACAAGTTTCGACGACCGCGTCTTGAGGCTTCTGGTATTGAGCTGCTCGTCTGCATTGGCATCCCTCAGGAACACACTCCCAATAATGTCAAACGCAATATCCCAACCACTAACAAGGCTCTGTCCGCAGTCTTCGATAATGCTTCTGAGCCCCTCGAGTATAATTCGATGAATGTCTACGTCAGTTGTTGTGTTTGCCACGGATATACCGCGACCGGTCTTTTGCAATGGGGCCAGGGCATCTCGTAATGCTCCCAGTAGGCGAAGCTGGATTGGCCCACGAATCTCGTTTTGGAGACCGCCTGTAACGGTGGCAGCCTCAAGCATCAACTTGGAAAGTATTTCAGCCGCTCTGTTTCTCACGGGTGGATTCATGGTGGGCGAATCCAAGGTTTTGATCAGCTGCTCAGTCAACGGTGCCCAACCTGACTCGTCGGGATCATATGACAGCAGTCTCTCCATATTTATCATTGCAATTTCTCCAAGCTTGGCTAACGCGAATTGAAGCTCCTGGTTTGAGGTTGTCGAAACAGCGGTAGAGAAGCTCAGGACCCGTCGATGTCCAGACTGAGATGAAGTCTGTGTCGGTGTCAACGAGGGAGACTTTGACTGAGTCTCTGCGATGGGCTTTCCGCTTGGCTGACTCAAAAGCAGACCACAAACGGCATCAACAACCTCTACAAAGGCATCGTTGGGGAAATCAATACTACTCTCAATGAGCCTTGTTGCGGCCGTCTCAACTGATCGAACCTCGGTGCTAAAATTTGCCATGAGAGAGTTTGCATCAGCCTCAGCAGAGTGGTCCTGACTTCCACGTCTGATAGATGCTGCCCTGCCAGGTGCTTTTCCGGTGACGAAAAGAACAAAATCAGCTTGTTGCAGTGTTCCAAGTATAATGCCCCAAGCAGCACCAAGAGTTGGGCCCAGTGCAATTCCGAGATTCAGTAAAGCCCGCAAGCAGAGAAGGTTTCGGGTGTTTAATGATGCCGTAGTATCGACCGATCCTTGCCTCTGCTTCTCCGTCAAGGGAGACCCTGGCGTCAAGTTCTCGACGCTCAAAAGGCCTCGAGCATTGCTGAAAATACTACTCGATGTCTCTGTAGGTGTACTTGCCCCCGCAGACCGTGGCTGACCGACATTAACACAGGCACTCAAAACGTTGGGTGGCACAGCAGCTTTGCCAAGAGTCGACAGGAAGGCATCTCGTGGGGTGTGTAGTTGTAACAACCCAGCGACATGGGCGAATCTCTGAAATGCTCGAACAAGTCCATGATAATACTCCGAGTCCAAGGCGGCGTATAAAAATGTCGAACAAGTGGCCAATATAGCAGGCCAACATTCATTCACAATGTCTGCACAAATCTTCACCTCTGAATAGGCTGGATGGTCTTCCAGCTCCAGAGGATTTATGGGCACGGGGTTCTTTTTAAATGACGCTGACCTCTCCCTGTTCCCGCCACGGGCTGCTTCCACCTCGAGAAGCGAGGGAGCCGGCGAGTTGCGTCCGCCATCTTGTTTATTCGAGGCCTTTCGGCGAGAGCGATTTTCGTTGGGGACTGTAAGGGGAAGAATGAACTTGGCAAGCCCATCGGACAGAGATGAGAGACATGACAGGATAAGGCTATAGGTATAGGATTCGGGAATCATTGGGGCTTCGGTTTTGTCAAGTTGATCGATGCACGGAACGCGAACGGAGCTCCATTGCGTGCTGATGCCTGTATTAGAGGCTTCCGATGCAACAGAACCACTGATGATTCCAGCCACACTGCTGGCTTCCAGCATCGTGGGGTCAGAAGCCGCACCAGAGGCACCCACAGCATCCGTAACTGGCATTGTAGATTGAGGCCCAAGACCAATGACAGCTGGCTTCTCGGTGCTAAGACGAACAAAGGTCGCAGTCAACGTTTTCAAGACATCTCTTTCCCCTTCTTTGGCATCGTACAAGGCCCAAATGCGTCGCACCAGGGCATGCTCGGCAAAAATTCCACGAAAAACCTCCATACAGAGAGCTCTCTTCCAGACTGCAGTATCTTGATCAAGAAGGTTAGTAAGGATGGCAAGTGCATCACCGCATTCCGATGGCAGGGTGGTAATATGACGGCGTAGCAACGTATACAGAATGCGGACGAGTCTCACAGTTGTCGCGAACGACGGCTTCGCCTTGAGCGCACTGATAATAAGGGGCATGACTCTATCACGAAGAATCTGTGCTTGCTCTGGGTGAGTGGTAAATACCGCCGCATGATTTGTTATGACCGATTCGATCAATTCGAGCCCAAATGTCTGAGGCAGACCAGAGAAGCGTAAGAACTCTGGCCTTTGGTTCTCCGTTAGGAGACATAGGTCATTGAATATCTATCTCATCAGCCATGAACCTGATCAAATGGAAATGTCTCCTTACTCGGTAAGCATCCAGCGCAGCTGAGCGCAGTTCAACTTTACGGTCCCCAATAGGCACCTCGCCGGCAACGGGGACATCATCCCCAAGTTCTGTTGAGTATTAGAAACAGTTGCTACCAGCGGAACCCGCCACTTACTATCTTCGACGACGATCTTGTCAAATACTGAAACAACCAACTGTTGTAGCGTAGCAGCTGAGGTATTATTTACAATGGCATTTTTGCTAGTCTGCAGAATGAAGCAGATATTCAAAGTAGTCACAAGCAGCTCGCCATTCAAGTCTTCCGAGTAATTCTGCAGCAATGAAGGCAGCGCCTGTAAGATCTTCAACTGCACATCCAGGCCCGCGGAAGAAGCTTGCATCAATGCATCCAAGACCTGGTTCAGCTTCGACCTCGGCAGAGCTCGCGCCACAATAAGCCGTTGCAGACAGACAATAGCAATGGCAGTAAACTTTGTGTTCTTGGTGCCACATGCGATAATGAATGGATTCACGAAGCTGGGCCTCTGCGACAACACTGAGAGCATTGGTTAGGGGAAATGACATATAAGGGGCTGCAGACGGTGTACATACACTCTGGAGCCGCATTTTCGGGAACGTTGCCCAATTGCTTCAGTTCATCGAGAGATTTCTCAGCTGCCTATAAAAACTAATAAGTAAATTGAAGGTTTGCTCATGCATCGCCAAAGAGCCTCACCTGTCGCAGATCATTATGCTTCCTTTTGCTCTCTTGAATGAGATTAGCTAGCTCCGTGGCCAGAAGCTGCGTCGTCATCTTGAGCTTCGCAAAGGAATCCGCCCATCAGCAATCATGCAAACCGTTCTCCTTTCCATGCAAGTAAAGAAACGTAGAAATTGGCAAAATTCGATAATCAATGACCTCAATTTTCCTCTTTTCTTTTGCTCGTATGAGTTGCACAAGATCGCGTGTACCTATCACACGCAGCTACCTAAATCAGCAGTAAGCTCAGGCAATTGATCACCGCAAGCAACCGGAAACGGAAGATATATAATACGGCTCTGGCTTACAACACAAGTGTATGAGCCTGGCAGAGCCGATGGCTAGTCAACAGCGCGTCTGTAACACATCGGAGCCAAGATGGCCGAGAGCTTGAGTCACTCTTTTTTTTAAACAAAACTTGAACACTGTTATCGAGGAATTTTGGTGGCGAACCCTTGTATTGGTAGCAGCCTTTCTTTTTTACTCATTGTCTATTACTAAACAAGTAACTTTGATGTCTTTTCTGTTGCTCATTCAAGTGCGCAAATGTTTCAATCCTGGGTGGCCAATACGAAAGCCTCACTGTAGTTGGTTCCATCATGCTAAATCTCAGGGATGCCTAATTATTTGGCTCTTGATAAAACAAAAATACATAGATAGGTAGTCCAAACCCTTGCCCGCTACTCCAAGGGCATGCTTGCCGCTCTAACCCGACGCCTGTTCCCATGCTTCCCAACGCATCCACCGTATACAGGTACCAAGTTTTTGATCTAAACCAAGTCGTTGGACAATTCCTACGTTTCTACAGTCACACCCAGCTTGGGAGTACCAACAACGCAGGCGACTGGTGGTTGTTCAGTGATGACATGGACAGCCTTGTGCTATTCATGTAAGATTTCAATACTTTTGTTGTTCAGGCCCGTCTAAAGGTAAATAAAAGCAATCTAGTGGTATGGAGGCACAGATTGTTCATTGCAAGCCACTGTAAAAATTAACTTACTGGCTCACTCAATGCGAGCGTAGCATCATTGGCATACCTAGTTCCGCGAGCAATCCAATCTGTTCCGGAGAGTTAAGCCGGGCAATTACACAGGAACATTGGTGAAGAGGTATGACACCGATTCGCCATTATGGGTTCGTCGGATAGCCTGTAAAATCCAATGTGTGAGCAAAATGAGTTATCGTAAGAAAACCTAGAAAACAAACCTCGGCTAGTGTTCCCGATACGTCGATGACCTTGAGCTTTGAGCACCGCTCAGTCTTATCACCAACTACATCATTCAAGGTCAGCTGGTTTCACGTCAAGTAAGAATCCTAGGCAGTGATTTATTCCACCAGCATCATGTGGGGTACAAAAAGGCTTTACACAACTTACGTGGGACAGCTATCACATTGTTAGTAAATCATGAAATTTGCGGGGGGCAGAGCACAGCATACTGTTTGTAACCACAACGCCAGACAAGCACGAGCTGTTAATGGTCTCAATGGCCTTTCCACTGAGAATACCATGCGTAACAATAGCAAAGACTTGTTGAGCCCCGTTTTGGTTCAAAGTCTCGGCAGCTTTGGCAAGCTGGAGAAGCACGGTTAGCTCACCGGTTACAGGTTCACGTTGCCCTTCAAACATACCGTTCCACAAGTATCAGCCATGTCATCTACAAGAATGGCAACCTTGTCCTGGACGTCACCAACGAGGACCATGCGGCCTACAACGTTAGGCCGGGGTCGCTCTTTGTGAATGAGAGCAAACCCAGTGTTCAGACGATCAGCAATCGATGTCGCGCGCTTTGCTCCACCAGCATCGGGTGATACAATAACACAGTTCTTGGCGTCTAGGTTCTCGCGGATCCAACGCAGCACAGAGGGCTCCGCATAGAGGTTATCCACAGGAACGTTGAAAAACCCTTGGATCTGTGAGGCATGCAAATCCATAGTAATGACATGATTCTGGGATCAGATTAGTACTACTTTGGCCAGGGCAAAGGTGTATGAATTAAACATACACATCCAGACACCTGGAGCATATTTGCGATGAGTTTGGCGCTGATGGGGGCGCGGGATTTATCCTTCTTGTCCTGGCGGGCATAAGGAAAATTTGGAATGACGGCAGTAATGCGTCGAGCAGAAGCCGTGCGACAAGCATGGATCATGATGAGCAGCTCCATCAGGCCATCGTTGACATCTCCAGGAGCGGTAGATTGGAGGATGAAGACATCCTCATCTCGGACAGACTCGCCAATGGAAACGCTGGTCTCTTGATTCGAGTAGTTGAGGCTCATAGTATTGGCAATGTTGATGCCGAGTCTGCAGCAAAAACCATCAGCCCAGGTCACCTAACCCGCACCGCGCATGTCTCGCCGTCCATCCTCGTCTTCCTATTTTCCACCCCAGCAAATCGAAAGAAATGCTTCGACATACCGGCTAGCGACCAAAGCACTGAGCTCCGGATGGGAGGTCCCCGAGATGAGCTTGATTTCGTTTGCCATTTGATCCAACATGATGAAGAAGAAGTTCTGTTGGCGGGGCCAGAGAAGGCTCTCTCAGTTAATGAACGAGAAAGTTTTAGCGGGAAAATTTGTGCCAGTCGGAGCAAGTGCAAGTGTCTCAGAGTGACGCAGAGACCAGCAATGGTTGTTGAATGTTGCAAGCAGCAGCGTAAATGCAAAGTTATTTATTCAAGTTGATATTTTTTTTTTTTGAAGTGTCCAAGTTTTTTTTTTTCCATCATGGAGTTCAATTTTTTTTTAAGTCGCCTTCTAAAGGGAGCCGGCGTCATCATAATGATATGGCTCCCTTCCTTCCCGTACTGTACAGTGTACATGTATACATTCCACAGGGAAGAATCACAGGCAAAAATCAGTGAGTGAGTCATGTGACGGGGGACTGTTATTCCTGAGCAATTAACTGTATGGAGTACTTGGATTTTGATCCATGTAACCAGCCAGTCAAGCCAGTGTTGCATAATCATGACTCTGCTTGCATGCCCTGCTTGCTGTCCACTTTATTAGGGAGCAGAAACAAGACAAAAACAATGAGCATTCATACTTATTGACTTGCAGCCAGCCGCATGTGGCCAGACATGAGTGATGCGAGCCAGTGGAACTCGCTGGCACAAAAATGACCCCACAAAGTGGTTGCGGATTTGACATACGGTCACATACCCATCCCATGAACCGAACCCTTGTGCTTGTGCCGCGCCTTGTCGATATGATTCTTTAGATGACGGCGGGTGCTAATATTAGTGGCCCCTCGCCACCCAACCCTCTGGCCTATGGCCTACCTTATGGCACCAACGACGTCAAAATGTAGTCGTCGTACAACTCTTTTCTCGCCTGTATCATTCAGCCTCGTCCCTCCTTTTACATACTAATGCTTCAAACTGAGCTGTATCCTGCGGGGGTCTTCACGGAACACTGCACCAAGCCAAAACCGCACACGTGATTGGTTTCCTTTCATTCATCTCGGCGTGCACACCGCTCGCCTTGTCGCCTTTCACTGCCACCACAGGTGCTTAGTACACTTCCACAAGCCATGCTACAAGATCTGGCGAGTCTCCCATCATGGCGCTCTATGCTTCTCTTCCTCCACGCCTAACCTCCATGGCATCCTCCTCCTCTTCTATCAGCGACACGCCAATGCGAAACCGAAAATTGCGACTGCTCGTAGCGGCTGCGGGCCCGCGAGATACTTCGTGGGCCCAGGCACTCGTTGTACGCCTCTCCAAGAACCCTCAAATCGAAATGAGAGCCATCGTCGACGACGTGGTCCCGCGATTGACCCAAACGATAATTGTCATGCAAAATTTTAGTTTGGCACCCGGCCAAGGCGATCGCGCCGACGACGTCGAATTCTACAGACAGCAGGCTTTCGATTTGGTGGAATGGGCTGACCTGCTGGTCTGCGTGCCCCTCGATGCGGACGGGATCGCAAAGATGCTGGCTGGTGTGGCTGACACATTTCTTGGCGAAGTTTTGAGAGGATGGAACTCGCAAAAGATTGTCGTTCTAGTGCCAGGCATGAGCACACACATGTGGTCCAGCCCTCTAACTAAGCGCCAGCTGAGTAAACTTCATAGGAAGTGGCGCTGGGTTCGAGTCTTGACACCGATTTTATGGCATTACGAAGGCTCGCCGAATCCTAAGAGAGTGCCCAACTGGAACGGTTTCAACGAAGTCTTGAGCATCATCAAGAATCAAGCTGACTTGTTGGGACTCGACCGCGATGTCGAATTTGCCACCAGCGTGATGCCAGTCACCGAAGGCAATGGAAAAATTCGTTCAAAGCTGCCCCCGGAAATATGGACAATTGTACTCGAATATGCGGGAGACTGGGAGCTAGCCAAGGCCATGGGAGTCTACACAACTCTGCCGATGCCTTCGCCATGGACATTACAACCAAGGGATCCCACCAACCCACTCAAAGTGTATGAGCATGAGCTAGAGTGGACAACTCTGACGAGCAGCTCAGCGGCTGTCTGCAAAAAACTCTCACAGGCACCACCGAATTTTCTAGACTTGCCTGCTCTAGTTGTCAAACTAGTGATTCGCTTTGGCTTTGTCGAGGTGCTCGCTTACTTGGAAGCCAACCGACCAGATTTGTTCAGGGATTTTGAGGGGACCACCTTATCAACAAGGGCATCAGCATACTACGGTCGTACAGACATATTGGAATATTGGAGACAGAGCAAACATTTCAGGGACAAGTACGTTTATGATACAGAAGCCATTGATGGAGCATCCAAAAACGGCCATGTAGGTGTGCTCGATTGGTGGTGGCGGCGATCAGGCTTGCAGATGCGGTATACCGAAACTGCTCTTGAGCAAGCAAGTGCTAAGGGTCACCTGCTTGTCCTTGAGTGGTGGCGCGATGCTGCAGCCCAGGACGAGAACATAGTGTTGCGTCCTGGGCGATCACTTCTTTGTGCGACGCAGTGTGGCCAAGCAGATGTACTAAAGTGGTGGGATGCCTCTCGTATACCCGTTGGTCACGGTGAAGGAATTCCCAAAATGGCCAGTCGATGGGGACAAGTCGAATGCCTCGAGACCTGGCGACAACTCAAAGGAGACGATAAACTCGTATTCGATGAAGAGGTGCTAGTCGCTTCCACCGTACATCAGTACATTGATGTTCTCGAGTGGTGGCGCAAGTTTGCTCACGGAGAGCTACCCGGAATGGAGGGACGCAAACAGCTGGTGGAATTCCGAACGTGTAATATTGAGGAGGCACTGGAAGACAGTATTGGTGATCAGAGCAAAGTACGACAGTGGTGGGCACAAAATGGGCTGAATCTAGGGCTGCGAAATGAAGAATGGCTGCAAACCAGACATCTATGACACCGCAAGCATTTCGACTAATGGGACATGAGTTTATGAGATGACACTTGGAAAGGGGGCAAGATCAGGGATATGCATCTTGGCCGTGGCGTTTTGATAGCGAGTCTTTACCGGGCAAAAAAAAAGCAGTACTTATCAAGATTGAGAAACGTCGTGTAACATTGATGACATTTCTGTTCTGTTCATTGCTTTTGGCCTCTGTGCTGCTTCTTCTTCTTTTTTTTTTTTTTTTTTTTTTTACTCTTCCTTCATCCTACCCGATCTTAGACATTTTATTTAATGTTCTTGGCAACGGTGATTCAGTTCCGAGAGTGAACCGCTGGTGCCCCTTTGCCTCGAGTCAGTAGCCTCTTCACAACCTTGACAGAGAGATACACTATAGAGATGGTGGAAAGACACAAATAGGGGGGAAATTGAAGATGTCTGAAAAAGCTGCCAAGGAATAGGTTTTTGAGTGGCATCGCCAGACGTGGCGGTCTTGTGAAAATCGATGCCCAAGGTTCAATGGGTTCGCGTCAAGGAATAGGGAGCGTGCACCAATCGATCATCTTGCGGCAAGTAAGTCACTAGCCTCCGCCTGAGCCGTAATCACACGGGAAGCCAGCGGGTGCGCCAAAAGAGTGAAGCGATTCACACAATGTGGGTATTGGAAAAAAAAAAGGACGAAACGAAATGAAAGAAGACCCTTTCCCCCTCGTATTCTTTTGGCTGTTCTTTTTTTTTGCCCCAGCCACCAAACCTGAGGGAAGTAACCGTCGGGGATTATTCAGTGACATTGTCTTGGATGACTTGCGTTGCCTTGATCCGATATGGGGGACGTTGTGATTCATCTCATCAAAAGGATCGGAACAAACAATAGGTTAAGCCGGTTCGGCCGACGGCAAGCAAAACTGTGAACAAGTGAGTTTTGTACGAGCTATGGAAGTGTACTCCGTATGGAGGAGTTGTAGACGAACCCGTTGTTTAGCATGAAGGGCGTAGATAGTGATGCAACCCCCCTGGTTTGGACCCCCAACAGTTCATCAACTCATGCCGTATGTATGTACGCATGCTTATACCTTTGCTTTTTTTTTTTTTTTTTTTTGCTGAAGCATGGGTAGGGTTTTAAGACTATATACTCTCTCCCTCCACTCGGTGAGATGGATCTGATAGTAGTGCCCAGTAGTAAAGATACGGAGTACGGAGTAAGGCAAGCGTGTATTACCATTTGTCCCACTCAACAAGGGCCCCGGAGACAGGACATGTGTTTTGTGGTAAGAAATCGTGCGATGGTGCCAAACTATCGCGTCATACTTACTGGATGCGGACAGACGTGCATACGACTTTTGATTTGACAGACAGGATGATGCTCCATCTTGTATTGGATGTAATCGTAATCGACGTTATAATTTCAATCCTACAGAAGCATGTATGTATGTAGGGACTCGTGGGCTGGGCGGATGGGACGCTGACTACACCCAGACACGTGGAGACCTGGGCCGTTTATCAGGGCACTTCCTTGCCTGGGGAAATTATTATTGCTTTGTGCTGTTACTGTGCCTGTTTCGGTACTGGCTTTAATTCTGGTTCTGGTTCTGGCTCTGGCGGCTTGTCTTGTCTTATCTCTGGAGATGAGCATGTGTCGTTTCTCCGTCTGCTACTTACTATGTCTTGTCTCTGTTTCTGGCGTCCGTCTGCGTGTCTCTCCAGAGACGCTATTATAGAGGAAAGAGGCCAGTTCATTTACAAGTCATACAAGCGCTGAGAGATCGACAGCAGGTGCCTGCTGACCACTACGTCACAGAGTTACCATGGCAGGTACGAAGTACATTGCAGTATCAAGACTTGCTGTGCGTGTGTGTGTGTGTGTGTGTATGTGTGCGCACCACCATTTATCAGAGAATGCGACTCCGTTACGATCCAAGCCAATTGAAATCTCAACGGCGGTGTGCTACCGTCGAATGGACGGCATGGCATGGCTTGTCGATCCGTCTTGTTGCAGAAACACCGGGGTGGACAACGCCTTGGCCTCTCTGCTCTCTCTCCCCTGTCCGGCTGCAGCCAGACCCGCAGCAACAACCCCCATTTTCATTCCACCCTTTATTATCAGGGCTCTTTGCTCTTTGACTGTTCCTAGCAGAAAGGCCAGTCCATATTTTGCATGATATGCAATCTACCAATCCCAAGACGGGTTTGCGGAGATTGAACCGACCCACCACGTCCTTGACACTGTCTTCAATATGTATACAGTCTATCTTGTTAAGCGAGGCTACAAGGGAATGATGATGCTACAAGCAATATCGCGCGGCCAAGGGCGCTCGTGCAAACACGGAAAGCAAACTGTTGTTGGTCGTCCAAGATGCCGGGACCAATACCGAACTTGAACCCGAGGGTGCAGATGAGCTTTCATTAGCCTGGCGATTTGCCATATTCTGTTCCCGTGGCTGTGATCGGTCAACTCCATTCTCGCAATTCATGCGAATCACTGCTCAACAATCCCGACCGTCTTGTGCCGTCTCTGTGTGTTGGACGTGTCCGTCCCAAGTTCTGATATGGGAGGAGAATTGGCGCTGACAAGGAGGGTACACAGCATGGGTGGCCACCGTGGGGATCATGAATGCAAAAAAAGCCCTGCTTTTACGGTCCCCTCCGCACCCCAGGTACTTAGGCAGGACGGTTCTCTTCTTGGATCCTGGGGCCAATAACGGCGACTGAGCGCAGGGCCCACGGAGTAGTCCGTACTTACCGCGACCTTGGCCCCTTGGCCCTTGTCTACTGCTGCTGTGATTGATGGAGTCTAGCACTGCTTGCTCCATGTCATGCTACTGCCATCGTGAAAACAGCTGCATGCCTCCCATCCTCGACGTTAGCACTAACGCTTTCTAGCTGCCTCTTCCTTAGTAGCACGCCAACGCCATCAACTCCTGCAAGCCTCATAGGCACCTTGTATGCCTTGAAGTAGACAAGGCTCCGTCCTGTCAGGGCCGCTGTCACCAGCTGCAGTTGCTCGGTGGGAGCTTGGGCAAGACGAGGGTCATTCAAGGAAAGAAAAAAAAAGAGGGTGGCATCCAACTTATCCCGGACCCAGCAGAGTGGCCCACGCCGTCTAAGACATTGCTTCTGCCATCGACGACAACGGTAAAAACCCCCTCTAGAATCGCTAGGCCTCTCCCCGCCTTCTCCAGCCATCACGCGTTCGCTCGCTTCATCTTCCCACAAAAGCATAATTCCCAGCCGTCGGCTTTTGCTCGTAGGTTCCTTTCTCATTATCAGTCCAGGACTTGCGGCAAGGTACCCGGAACCTATTCGGCTCGGCGTCATACACATTTCTCTCCCTGGCCCCCATGATCGGCTGGCCGCATTGGCAGATTGCCCCGAATTATTAGACGGTGGAGACTTTTCTTTGTAAAAGACACGGCCGGCACCACACCTGCAGCAAGCACCGCGGGACACAACTTCGCTTTGTACTCTACCTCATACTCACGCAAAATCTTGCCCATTCCTTTTCTCATCGACTCAAACTGCATTACTTTTGCTCTTCCTCTTCTCCTGAGAGGCCGTTTGGACTGTATTGCAGCCCGCAACTCACGCCAAGCGAGGCAACCAACCAACCAGCTGAGATGGGGCTTTGCTGACAGGCTGAATCTGGCGGAGAACAAAGCAAGATCGAGCTGTCCTGCAACTCAAAAATTTCTATTTCTGTCCGTCTCAGTCCATCACATTGGACGAGTTTCTGCAGCCCTCGGGAAACAAGTTTAACTTTTGCAGTTCAGTTTTGTTCAGTACATGTCGCCATCTAACCCGATCAGACGGTGAATTGGGCCTGGGACGTGTTGAGCCTCCGAGCTCAAAGAAGGAAGCAAGATGGGCAAATTCTCCTTCTCGTTACCAGGGCGAAGGAAACCGCCGTCGCCCCAATTAACTGATGGACGGCCATTGAGCAAGGCGCATAAAATATTGGGATCGACGCCGATAAATATTGATGCCCCGATTTACTTGGAAAATGCGTCTTCCTCAGCCATTGATGTCACCTCGATAGGAGTTCGACACCTGTCGCCGGACGATGCATTTTTGGACTCTCATATGAGACTCGCCGTATCTGAGGGGGAATGGGATGATGACTCGGATCCACCATCCGCTGGCTTGAGGTTTAATGCTATTGGCAGCGGCCCAGGACATGGTGAAAGGAGACTGAAGAAATCACTGTCATCATCGACAATCGGGTCACGCTATGACAAGGCGAAGCCGTTGCAACACATATCTCGACAAACCTCAACACCAACCATGCCCAACTCCCTGCCTCTAAGATCACACCCCGTTCACGGTTCTCACGCCTTTAGCGATTTATCCAAAACCAAAAAAAAGCCGCCTAAGCTCGATTTTTCTAATCTTAAACCAGGCTCGCGATTATCTAGAAAAGGCTCACACGGTCAACTAGATAGTGCCATTTCTCATAGTTTTAGCCACCCTTCCAAGTCTACATCCGTCCTATCACCTTTCTCGAGTTCAGGACGGTATAGTGACAAGCGTGGTACGTTGAAACGTCGGACAAAAGAGAGCATTCTGTCGTTACTGTCGGATGGATCTGGATCAAATTCCAGCGGAAGCAATCGGCGAGAAGGACTGTCGGACAGCGGACTGTCAACTCTCTACCACCACTATGAAGAAATGTCGCTCCTACGGGTCATGAAGCAAGGTCGAGCTTCGGAAGATAGTTCTCGTCCCAAGACGGATCATATTGAAACCCAAGAGGATGTTGAGTGGAAAGAGGCGCAAGTGGAACAAGATTTGGATTGGCTCCACAAACCCATACCGGACACAGCTCAAACATCCTTCGTTTCCGAATCCAAACCACTATCCCCTGGATCCAGAGCAAACAGGGCCTCAGCGAAATTCAACAAGACCCCCAAAGGCTCTAGATACACCGACAGAGACGCACAGGAAACCGATTTCCATGAAAAAAGCGTTCTGATGCTTTCCGATTCTGAAGATGAAGCACACGGGAGCACGACGATAAAGAATCGCACGTACAATCCCAGCCGTAGACCAGCGGAGATGCGCACCAGCTTTTCCCGACTCGAAGAATTTAAACCTGAACCATTACGGATACGCCGGCCTGCTGAGCGCCATTCTAGGAAGCCGTCGAACGGTAGGGGGAGTGATGGATCGACCAATTCATATACTGCCATCCCCGGTGCAGAAATGAACTACTCAGCACCCATTCATTCTCGATCGACCGACAGCCCCCGAGCTCACTCGCCGAGGGAATCACTCAGCTCAACCAATTCTACAGCATCCGGAATGACATGTCAACTAGGGTATGGAGCTCAGGAACCTCAGACGATGACTATTCTGCCAGCTCGCCGTCCGTCACAAGCAGAACTGGAACAAGAGGCGGCGCGAGTACGAGCTGCGGATAGTGTAGTACACGTTATGCCTCATGAATCCGTTCCCACGTCGCCCGATCAGCTCACACCGCCACTGAGTCCTACCTCTGTCGATTTCTATTTGCGATCAGCTCGCTCATCCATTGATGCGGCTGGCCCCCAAAACCGTATCATGGCCGTGACCCGCGAGGAGGAGATGCTTATCTCAGCGCTACGCAAGAAGAATCAAGCTATGCGTGAGAGTGCTAAGCTAGAAGCTGAAGCACTGATGCTGTCTGGGAGACGACGTTCTAAAGGGCGTGAATCGGGCTCGTCTCAAGCTACAGTTACCCAAACAACCACTTTTGATTTTGGGTTCCCTGCGCCGCCAAATTTTCATATGAAGCCACATCGTCAGTCTGAGGCCACCGTAGTGCCCGACAAGCGCCCTTCCATGATCGACTTGGACGATGCATTCTCACACGGTGACAGTGGCTCTCGCAAATCCTCCGTTGAGAAGAAGACAGATGCTACCTCTCGAAATGACAGTCAGGAGACAACCAGACAAGGATCGCAAGATACTACACACCAGGATGTTTTCGTTTACCTCGACCAGGGCAAAACAACAACGGGCTGGGATGACGTTATGGTGAACGATGGGAGATTCGATAAGCCATCGGGATTAACACCGGATTTCCAGCCCATCTCGTGGGGTCACTCTGAGAACAGTCCGTCTACCAAGCGAAGGGATAGTGTTCCGCCTAAGGCGCGGTTACAGCCCAGCCGCCTTCAGACCGATGACATCCCCTCAGCCTCTCAGAGACTGGCAACTCTGTCCGAACATGACCTTGAAGATATCCCTCGGCCAGACAGCCCAATCTCCCCCGAATCCTTTCCTCCTCTGCCGGCAAATAGAATCAAGGCCACCAACATGGCACGACTGAGCGCCGTGGGCTGGTCAAGACCCCCCAACGAACCACAGTGGGGGGATGATGATTGAAACGACATCCACCCTTTGACACGTTTACAAATGTATTACTACTATTATTTTAATTGCTATATGGCGCCCCTATTACGACTTTCGCTCAAAATACTCTTGCATCTATTCATTTAAACCTTGCTATATACGGGCTGTTGTCTTTATTCGGTAATATTGCTTGATACCCGGAATATTGTCATTTTCTGGCTGCATCAGTGAGGAGTTGGCGGGCATTTTGGGCAATGGTGCCCTAATGAGTAGATGAATAGAATACGGTTAGGTAACACAATACGGGGGTGAGAAGGAGGAGTATAATGGCATTGGGGTGAGGTGAAGGAGCGTTGATGCGGCGCAGGGGTGTTTGCATGACAGTATTTTACCACCATGTAACGACGATTATGTACTCCAGATAAAGCTGATGATTTATATGAAGAGCTAAAAAAACAAATAAGTTTGCGCTACCAAACAAAGAGGATGATGTGATCGTGTCTTGTACTACGTAGAAGGTAGCGCGTGATATATGAGTCTTATGAATCGTGATTCATCAAGATATTTGCTCCTATTCTCCTGAGACCCAATCCATGTATAACAACGCCCAGCTCTACCACACTTGGATATTTTGACTCGTCGTAATCGTTGATTCGTAATGTCTTTAGAATGTAGAGCCCTCGGGGGGTTGAGGGATCTTCTTGTTATCGGCTGAGGCCATGTACCTAGAAAATCGGTGTTAGAGACCATGATCCCTGCTTCATTTTCCACATGTAGGATCTGTTCTTCTTCTTCTTCTTCTTTTACCTTCGCAACTCGATGAGAACCGTCTCCATGGTGTTTTCGCGCTTCCACTTGGCGAGGCAGGGTAGCTGCTTGGGGTCGACCATGCCGTTGATCGGGTTGACGCAGGGGAGGTTGACGCGGCTGCTGAACTGGATGGTGGGGGGCTCGTCGGGGTACTTGGGGCCGCAGGTCATTTTGACGCTGTAGATGCGGTTCTCGTGGACAGACTGTAGGGCTTGTGTTAGCTTTCTTTCTTTTTTTTTTTTGTTCCGTTTGGTTTGGTGTGCTATATTTGTGGTGGAAAGCGTAGGTTGTTGCTGAAATGGCGATGCGATGGTGACATGCAGTAGATGTATGGGCCCCTCCATGTGAATCGACCATGGCGCAGCACCGAATAGTCCTCTGAAGGGGAATGCTATAGAGAGGGAATGGAGGCATCCTTACGTGAGGAGGGCCCAAGATGGTGCCGTTCCAGTTGGTCATGAGCAAGTCTTCAGAGTCTTCCAAACCATAACTGCAGGCCTCGGCTCCCATACCCTTCTCGCCCTTCTCCAGCTCCTCGAGCAGACGGAAATTGCGGGGGACCTTTGCACTCATGGTTCCCTTTTTCGTCTTCTTCTTTTTCTCTTCTCTTCTCTTCTCTTCTCTTATCTTCCTTTCTCACTCTAGTTTCCTCGTTTGCTTCCTCGTTGGAGATCGTAGGGTATAAGGGGGAGAGAAGGCTATGGGTTCTGTATGTCCTTTGTTGGACGTCGTTTTGTACAGAGCACGGGGTACGGAGTAGGTACGGAGTAGGTAAAGGCAAGGTAGTTTATTATAGTGGAGGGTGGGTTGGAATGGAAGGTCCTGGCGCGGGGCAGTTTTCATGGGCAAAACGTGCTGTCGCCCCGCCAAGATGGGCGCTGAACAGGTGCCACTCCCGCCTCTGGTGGCTAAACCTCGGAGAAGTTCGTTATGCACAGCTTCTGCCCGCCAAAGCTCACGATTCCGGAAAGCTCCAAGGTTGTTGTTGTGTGTATGTGTGGTATTTTCCGCAAATCCTGACACAACAACTCTACTTCTCTCTTCCTTGTCGAACCGTCTACCGGTAAACTTGCAGCCGAGTCGATAGCGCATTGTTTTTACCTCGGTCGATTACGATTCAGACGAGCCTTAGAAACGCAACGCAGCTCTTGGTGCAAAGACATTGCAGGAAAGCCAATTTCCACACAGCTCACATGCCCACCATGGCGTCATTGCCAACGAGGGCGACTCTCCGGGCCCTTCGGTCAAGCTCTGCCCTCTTAACACAATCCCGCCTCGCCTTCTCGACATCCTCACGTACCCTCCTACCGACGGGTGGCTTCTCCGGCAGCGGCCTCGTGGGCGGTCCTCTGCCCTCGTACTTTCAGAAGCCTCGGCTCCCTGCCAACACTATAATACGCTTCGTCCCTCAGCAGACAGCATGGATTGTCGAGCGCATGGGAAAGTTCAACCGCATTCTGGAGCCTGGTTTGGCGATCCTCGCGCCCGTGATTGACCGCATTGCGTACGTCAAGAGCTTGAAGGAGGTGGCCATTGAGATTCCTAGCCAGAGTGCTATAACGGCGGATAATGTGACGCTGGAGTTGGATGGTGTACTGTTTACACGTGTGTTTGATGCATACAAGGCCAGGTACGTTGTCCAAGGAAGATGGTTTATATAGCTCTGGGTTTGGGGACAAGGCGGGAAAGAATGGGTTTGCTAATGCTCGTTTGGATACAGTTATGGGGTTGAGGATGCTGAATATGCCATCTCTCAACTGGCTCAAACAACAATGCGCTCCGAAATTGGTCAACTCACACTCGACCACGTCCTCAAGGAGCGTGCTGCCCTCAATACCAACATCACAGCTGCCATCAATGATGCCGCCGAGGCTTGGGGTGTCACATGCCTACGATACGAGATTCGAGATATCCACGCACCCGGTGCCGTAGTTGAGGCCATGCACCGCCAAGTCACCGCGGAACGCTCCAAGCGTGCCGAGATTCTCGAGTCCGAAGGTCAGCGACAGAGCGCTATCAACATCGCCGAGGGTAAGAAGCAGAGTGTCATTCTCGCATCCGAGGCCTTGCGAGCGGAGCGCATCAACGAGGCAGATGGTGAGGCAGAGGCTATCCTTCTCAAGGCCAAGGCCACAGCAGATGGAATTGACGCTGTGGCTGCAAGCATCCTCAAGGGCTCCCATGGAGCACAGGGTGCCATGAGCTTGACTGTTGCTGAGAAGTATGTCGAGGCATTCAGCAAGCTCGCCAAGGAGAGCACAGCCGTGGTGATCCCCGGTAACGTTGGCGACATCAGTGGCATGATTGCTACTGGTCTAAACGTCTACGGCAAAGTCAGCGAGGCCCAGGCCAAGGTACTGGCCAAGCAACTCACCTCGCCCGGCAGTGGAACAGAGCAATCTACGACCCCTGAAGTGGCATCCGATAAGGCCGAAAGCACAGATGTCAAGGACAAGGTATTAGAAGGTTTCAACCAGGCTGCCGCAAAGAGGTAGCCTGCACGACATATCCACTTCTAAACGCACATAGAGACACAAAAGGTGCAACGTGAGGAAACACATGTAAGAGTGGTGTGTATTTCTTGAGAAGCTTTGTGTACAAAATTCAAGAAAGGAAAGAAATAAGAATCAGGAGGGGGTGGTGGTCAAAATGGCGGGCGTTTTTTTTTTTTTCATGTGGCTGTGTATGCATTTTGTTTTTTGGTTTGTTTTTCTCATTTTCGAAAGAAATCTTACTACTCACTCTTGACATCGGGGGGGAGGGAACGGCATTTTGTCTTTTAACTCCTTGAAATCAGATTCCACTCTAAGGGGGGAGAAAAAAGGGGGGGGACTCCGCGGCATAGTTTCATGTAACTCATAGATAAAATGCCATGATAAACAGAGATGCCATGCGCTGATAAAGTGAATACAGATATGAGCTACGTTGATACATACTTCAATGACAGATATCCATAGCCAGAAGTCTTCCAATCTACATATGTTTGCCATCATCACACGTTGTGCGTACCCGGAGATGAAAAGGTTCGGATCTCCTAATACGAGAATATGAACCAATGAAGATTAACTCTAGTGTTGGTAACTCAATTGACATCAAAATGTCACAATTATAGCCAAGCAGGTCACCGAAGCATTAGACAAGAATCATTGAGTGAGGTGAAGATATATATTACCGATAAAAGATTCGGTCACAAATCGCTAATCATGCCACATATTAATACTCCCGAGTCCGTCCAAATAAGCCGTTACTTTCAGGCTCAAAACAAAGGTATCAGTTCCTCCTCTCCGTTAACCAAACCAAATATCCAAATTATGTCTGTAGTGAGTATATGCAATGTCCATTTCTAATTACTCGTCTAGAGGAGCATGGGGACAAGAGCCAAAAGGGCAGCGAAGACGTTGGGAGCGTTGACAACGCCAGCGTTACCCGCAGGCTTGGAGTTGCCGCTGCCGCCGCTGCTGCCACTTCCAGAACCGCCGTTGCTGCCGCTGCCGCTGCCACTACCACCGTCACTTCCGGAGCCGCCAGAGCCACCACTGCTACCGCCAGAACCACCATTGCTACCGCCGGAGCCGCCGCTGCCACCATTGCTACCGCCGGAGCCGCCGCTGCCACCATTGCTACCACCACTGCCAGAAGTAGGAGAAGGCTGAGAACCACCACCAGAGCCGCCTCCGAGGATATCAGTGGCAGTGGGAGTTGGGGCATCAGGGGAAAGAGTGTAAGAGGTAGGCGAGGATCCAGAGGGGGTAGTTCCAGAACCGCCGCCGCCGCCGCCACCACCACCATTCTGGCACTTGAAGTTAGCAATGCAAGTCTGGCCAGCATCGCAGTGGAAGCCATTGTGACAGCAAACGCTGCCAGAAGGCATGCAACCATCGTCACAAGCAGTGTAGCCAGTAGGGCAGCCAGCACCAGAACCACCGCCCGAACCACCTGTAGGAGCGGGAGAAGGAGTAGGGGTAGGAGCAGGCTTGGTACCGCCGCCGCCACCTCCGCTTGTGCAAGTGCCCTTGGGAACACAGAATTCGCCGCAAAGATCTCGGTTGCCGGTGCAGCCCGTGGGAGGACCGCTGCAGGACTTGCCGACAGGGCAGCATCCATCAGTGACACAAGTATAGCCGGGATCGCAGAAGGCTCCGTTGCCGAGACCGCAGCACTTTCCACCGACGGACATGCAGCCAGTGGCATCACATTGGACCTGACCAATACCACAAGTGCCGGCGCGGAGGCTCAAGAGAGAAAGGGAACCCTCGCCGGGGAAGGTGACGCCACGAGCCTCAACATGGCCGACGTTGTAGGGGTGAGGGTTGCTGGCGGCAACAAGACCAGCCGCGGCCAGGAGTAGTGCAGAGTAGGAAGGCATTTCGTTGTTGTTTGTATCGTATGTAGGGTATAGAGGATAAAGGAGGATGATGGTATTAGAGGCAGCAGACTATGCTTGCCAGGTATATAAGTAGAAAGGTTTGATCTGATGGAGACGAGAAAGCAACAGGGCATGGGGAGAATCAACTTCTTTTTATAACATGCAGCCACGCCGTTTGAGAGAAGCATCGACGACCCTTAATTTTCCTTTGGTTGCAGCCCGACGGCGCGACATGGGTGTCGGCCATGGTAACCAGGTCCTAGACAAGCTCCATCAGAAGCTATCACCGGCTACTGGTCGAGGACGCCACCAAAAGTGCCCATTTGGGGACAACGGTGTGACTACCAGAGACTGATTTTGCCTGCACTAGTACTACGCTGGCACTAGTTCATTCAGCCCATCTCCTCTAGTGTCCTTGGCTTGAGAAGAAAAGCCTTGCGCCGGGTAATCTGGATGCGTGGATGGCCTGAACTACCGATGGAGCTTCTGCAGTTTTTGGGACCCAGATGCTTGGGCAACGCATGGCAGAAAAGCTTAGCCAAAGAAGCAGTTTTATTCAGCCTCGTTCCATTGTCATGACCATGAGCAAAGTAAAGATGGGGCCCCTGGAGGTACGTTGATGTGATGAAATTATTTGTCCCAAAGCCATTCCACAACTGAGACAGGTGTCGGCACTGAATCCCTCATGAGTACTGGCGGAAGTAACCGTCTCCCTTGACATTAAAGTTGAATGAAGAGCGGCGTGTAGAAATCCCCGATGTGGAGATGGTCTTCAGCTCCCTGAAACCATGTGGACGAGGGAGGGGAGACTGTGAGCTCTCTGGTGTTTCTGGGAAGGGATCTTTCGATGGTCAAAGTGTAGGTGCAGCGAAAACGCTCATTGGCCAACAACGCTGCCATTATTGAACCGGGTCTAGGCTGGGAAACCAGGGCAGTCAGTCGATCCGCTGCTGTTTGCACATTTGAACCGCCACGCCACCACACCCAGGACGGGAGTCAAGACTTATTGACACATGGGGGTCTCGACTTCAGTCCAAAAGGATGCAGCCAGCTGCCAGCAACCAGCAAAATGGACATGGATACATCAGCCGCTGGAAAGCTATTTGCCCTTGTCTTTCTGCAAAACCCTATTCCATGCGTTTCCTTTCCCCGACATGCCCGACAAGCAGTATGTGGCTGTAGGATAGAACAAAGAGCAAAGATCAAATGTGATGACCGGCGCAAGTCTGTGCTGGTTCCCTCAAAAGAAGCTTGAGTTAAAGTTAGGAGCTCCATAATAATGTCTCCAGGTATTCAAAGATGACTCGTCCGTTATCCCCCGCCGCAATTACAGTGAGACCTCCCGTCGCTCCTACGACGCTAAATCGTATTACCGTATAGATCGTATTGTTGATCGATGTTGCTCCGTGCTCTTGGAAGAAACACACGTCTGTCCCACTGTCTCCAACACGGTTAAGCAAATAAAGCAGCAGCAGCAGCAACAGAAACGAAAAAGGGAAGAGAAAGACTTGGGACTTTTTTTTCTCGGATGCGCATCCCTGAAACGCCACGATGGCCATCCTACTAAAAAAAGAATGCAGGGCTGAATTGCTAATTTCCCAACTAGCGTCTTCTTTCTGCAGTGGCCAGAGTTGACTATGAGGCAGAATCAAGCCTTTCAGCCCAACCGAACCATGCAAGCAACGCACACACACAAACACACAACACGCGCCAGTCGAGTCTAGGCAGGTCCTTAACCTTGTGTTCGATATTATCACCAACCACAATGCTCAAGGATTGAGGCTCAGCACTCCAATTGCATATTTTGTTGGCAACAAGTCGGTATACCAGCATCCATCTTAAGCTTTGACAGTTGAGACACCGCGGAAGTGATGCGGCAGGCCAGCTCACGTGTCGAGAGTTTCTTTTTGCCCGTGGGGAAATGCAGCAGGTATCCATCGGCTCTCGCTACTTTATTGAATCGGCACGTCGCTCTCTTAGCCTAAATTGAGCCAGCAGCAGCAGCAGTTGGAGGTTGAGTGGGTGGGCAACCGTCATATCGCACAGTCTGCCTCGCGGTTGGCGCCATAACAGAAGTGGTTTGGTGAGGCTGCAGCCAATGTGAGTGAGCATTCCATTTTAATTTCGTTTCCAACAACCTTTACTACTCGTACCAGACACAGCGTGCACGTGCAACGAGACAGGAGAGCGCTTGTGTGAGTTTTTGACGGGCCACTGCATCGCATTGTGCAATGTATCACCGCCACTTCGGTTCGGAGGATGTTTTTATAATAGCGCTGCATCCTTATCGTGAATTTGCAACATCAGGGGAGTATTAAAAAGGGAGATTTATCGGTGAATGGACCAAACATCGTATCTCAGGGGCTGTCTGTTTACAGTAGAGTGAATGCTGAGATGTGCTTTGGGCGAGATGATGCATGGATCCCCCGCCTTGCGTAGCCTCTTTTTTCTGAGCATCGTACCTGCCAAGCCGGCCTTTTGTTTCCCGTCTTATTTCGCGCCTTCTTTCGTTCCTCTATTTCAATGTGGAAGGTGCTTCTTAAACCCGTCATTGATGCAAGGACAGGTACTAAACATCGATCGAGATGTCACACATTCTTCCCATGCAGAGGCAGTCAATGCCTAACCTACAGTCGCGTCGCATTAAGGTGAGCGACGAACCATATCACCATAAGGAGTCTGTATGGCCTCTGCGATCTCGTGCATTGATTTCTGACTCTCCTAGCTTGCGCCCTGAGTCTTTGGTCAAGCTAACACTGTTAGACTACGCAATTGGACGAGATGGCTCGAACCACACTGTAATTGTGCAAAAAAATACTTAAAACTACATGCGAATCTTTGAAATATCATTGTATGTTAGTACTGGCATGATCCATAGTCTAGACTTATATCCATCTCACCCTGTTGGTGGATACACATAGTTGAAGGTATCGACTCATTTTGATCGGGCAATCCATCAACCCACTTAGATGTATGTAAGAGCATTGTATATTGGCCTGTGGGTAATTGCACAAAAGAAATCCATTGTCTTCCTAATATACACCCCCAAAAAAATTGACAATAAACATCTCTTTTCACCTCAAGAATCCTTCATCTCCTCGTCTTTCACCTCTTCAACCTCCATCTCATCTTTCTTCCTTGTCACTCTCTGCTCTCCACTCGCCTCCGATATCTCCTCTTCCATCTTCTTTCCTTCAACCTCTGTTGTCGCTTCTTTTGTGTCTGATTCTTTTCGCTGCTCCTCCTCTTCTCCGACCCCTTCCCCGTCCACTCTTAGTTCTTTGTCTTCTACTTTGTTTTGCTCTCCACTTAGTTCTTGTCCCCCATCCTGCCCCCCTTCCACCCTGTCTGGCTGTTCCTCCTTCACCTCAGTTACTCTCATCTCACCTTCTCTCACCTCATCTTCTCCTATCTCTACCTTCTCCTGATCGTTTCTCTCCTTCTTCTCCTCTTTAGAAAACCATTCTGGGATTAGTTTGACCATTTTGTCGTGTGCCTTTCCCACATCCTCTTTTACTCCCCACTCCGCTTCCCCAGGGAGCGTCTCTGCAAGTCTCTTGAGCTCAGCCGCCCAGGTCATCCAGTTTTCCTTGCTCAAAGGAGATTGCAACCTGGGATTTTTGACATAGACTGCCATGGCTTCCCCTGAAAGCAAGATCCATTGGGTAGCGATCTTGACGCCGCACCATCGACCGAGTTCAGCCGATGGCGGAAAATTCTGATTTTCCAATTGTAAATACTCATCCATGTCAAGAATCAGATCTTCAGCATCATTGTCAGTCAAGACCTTTGCCCGGAGTAGCCTAGCAAGAAGGGCAAAGGTGTTGATGCTGGAATTGAGTTTTTTCATATAATCAGAAACATTTCCGGGCCGCGGAACTGGAAATGCGTTGATGATCAGCAATGCGGCATCGGCCTAGAGCCATGGATATTCGGGCGACTTACGGGAAAAGCCTTTCCAGCGATCCAGCGTATGGCCCAGGCCTGTCTCGAATGTCTCGAACTCAGGATCCTAAACCCAGTTCAAGCGTTAGAACCTAATTAAACATGGGAGCTATCGGCAGATATGAATTACCTCAATACCATAAGGCTCCGACCCAAGTTCATGAATATTGATGATGAGATTGGCAAGTCTCTCGTGCTCTGGGCTTGAGAAGGGGACCACCTTGGCCAGCTCGAAAATGAAGTTTGTTGTAGAATTAATGTAGCCCATGGCAGCATCACTGCGGTTCTTGTCTATGGTATCGTAACCAGGGACGTAAACATCCTTCCAATACTTGACATACTGGTGTGCTGCCTCACTGACTGCTGTTGCATTATCAACGGGTGCTTCCAGCATGGTACGTAAGATTGCTAGCAGGTCTCGATCGGCATCATCATAGCTCATCTCGTTGGAAAGTAGCCTCTCTTCGAGATATATGAGCCATTCTGGTCTGTCTTGTGAAGGAACGGCCTTCACAGGCTCTCTGAGAGCAGAACTTGATGTCTCAGTGGCCATGGTAACAATTAAGATGGTGTGATGGGGATTCTAAAGGAGAAGATCAGGAAGGAGAAGAGTTGAAGAAAAATATGAATAACTTGTGTATAGGGGCCTCAAAAAGTGACTTGAAAAGGAGATTGTGGCACAGAGAGGAAGAAGGTATGAGAATGGAGGGAAAGAAATAGGAGGGAATATATCTGAACAAGTGAAGAGAAGAGAATGAATCAGTTGGGAGTTTGCGATTGAAAAGGCGCTGTGATCTTTTTCTTTATTTGCGTTCGCAATCATCGTCGGGGACCACGTGGTTATCCTCATCTGCGCCTTGTATGTGCGCCTCGCGAGGCCGAAGCAATTATCGCCATGATCCCGCGTCGGTGGCTGTGTTATGGTGACACTGAACGCGAGGCCGCAGGTGAGGGGCTGCCGCTTGCGTTTCCACTCCGGCCGGCGCTTACAGACCTTCAGGGCTAAGTTATAGCACTAGACCTCACCGAGCCATGTTTGTATAAGTTGATGTTGGTTCTCCCCTGTTTTTGCTTCGGCATGTCTCTGAAAAAGGCCGTTTGATTCCGTCGCATTCTTGTCTCAGGAATGTCGTTCAGCGGTTAAACTAGCCATCTTTATAATCATTGGCTCAATTGACGCTGGGAGAGTACGTTTCCACAACGACCCATTCAAGGTCACCGTGAAGGTCTCAGTTGCTGTTGCTTGAGCAATTGCGCATGAACGTGATCATGAACTTTGCTAGTCTCTATCATTGTGTTTTTGGTCTTTCACTCTGACCAACATGTGTTTAAGATTGTTGCTATTTCTTGTTGTACTGATGTTTGATTGGATGGTGTTTGAAACCCTGTTGGCTTGAGATGTTACCTGAGTATTGAGTGAGTGACATGATCCTGTCTAATTCTATCTCGCATTATTTTTTTGTCCAAGGCGGCTGGATATATACGTATTGATAAGCTTGAGTCCATGGAGCTCTCGGATCTCTTCTAACAAAACTTTACGTATAATAGAGGTCTGTAGCCTCCTCACTATGGACCTGATCTCTATTCACCAGCACTACAATTACCCATTCCCTCTTCCACTTCTTCCGGACTTGGCTCTTACTTTTCTGTTTTAAACCTGTTTATTCTCAGCTGTTCCTGAGACCTCCCAGAGACTATCCTTATTTCAACCTTTCTATTCTCTGCCAATCTTCCACCATGGCTGATCATCCGGCTAGACGTAATACCGACGACGATGGTCATAACTTGGTATGCTAGTCCCCTCCATTTCTTCTCCTTCTTCTTCTTCTTCTTCTTCTTCTTCTTCTTCTTCTTCTACACGCCCCCCCCCCCCCCCCCCAAATAACATTTCACTTACCATTTCTATTCTAGCAATACTATACTCCCCGTGGGGACAAGATTCCATATGAGATGGCAGTCAAGCAGGCTCAAGCAGTTGGGAATCCTGCCAACCGTAACGGGCGTGACTATCCCGGAAGATACTTCAACAGGGAGAGAGACGCAGCCGGCAACAGGACAACCAATTTTGAGAATTGGGAGACGGAAGGCCAAGATCTCTACGAGATTCCGGTTACGTGTGAGCGTCCCTTCAACATGGACGCTCCAGCAGCTACCCTACGACAGGTCGAAAGGGAACGGGGAGTTCATCACAACGACAGAGATCGCGTAGTTCGAGCCCCTCTAAACGACCCTGGCCCTTACCGCGTCGTTGTGAGAGTTGGCGGTAATGAAGAAGTTAAACAGACTGGGCTCATGTATCATCCGGTCGGCAATGGAAGAGGCTACAATCGTGCACCATTGGAGCCTATTGACAGGCAGGGAAAGCAGGTTGCTCGACGTTATGACGATGATCACGACAACCCTCAGCGAGTTTCTACCTGGCCTCCTCGTGGCGAAGATGGCGATGACCTTGCTGATCGTGAGGAGCGCTATGAGCAAGTGAGGCGGACGAGACGTAGATGAATTTCTGGAAACATGGACCACAACCGGTGATGTACATGGGCTTTATTGAACACCAGAGGAGGGGGGGTGTTGGAACTTGATGCACATTTGGAGTTTGGATCGAGTAGCTGGAATACTGGCTGGATATGTAATGGATAGGTAGTGATTGAAGAGTTGACCTCTCAATCCTTGAACTGCAGGAAATTTATAACTATGTTGGCTATTGTATAGAAGAGATTTGTAAGCCCAAGATGCCTCTTCAGGTCATCTCCAAGCAAGCTCACTGATCAAAATATGACCAATCTCTCATCTAAGCAGTATCATATTCTTGGTATCTATAAAAAAAAAAAGCTGCCTTCAGTCAATAGTCTTTGGACCTTTTAAACAATGTACAAGATATTTCTAGTATGCTTAATAACTGCGCAGTAATAAAGTAACCAGCAGTCGAAAGAATTCTCTGGCTCAGGGTCAATTAATTTCTCAACCTTTTGCCTCTTATATTCCTGGATCTTCTCTATTTATCTTTCTATAAAGTCCTCATCTTTACACCGTCATTTTCTATCCTTCATCGGACTTCTATGTCTTCATTTCTTCCATACTCACCCTTGATTGATCTTTATCTTGTTCCAGCTCCTCTGCAGTGAACCACTCTGGAAACAGCTCGATTATCCTAGCATATGCCATTCCAGTATCCCTCTTGAGCCCCCATTCCGCGGAGTCAGGGATGGTTTCAGCAAGCTTCTTAAACTCAGCGGCCCACGCCATCCACTCCAGTTTCCCCGGAAGATATTCTGGCTTAGGTTCCCTCAAGTATAAGGCCAATACCGTGCCAGAAATTAGGATGCATTGTGCAGAAATCTCGGTCATGCACCACTGACTAAGCTCAGTTTTCGGGGATTTGCCCTTCTTTCTCAACCCTAACCCTTCAGAAATCTGAATAGAGGCGAACTCTGCGCCTCGTTCTCCCAAGATCCCAGCTGCAAAGAGTTTCGAGCTGAAGGCGGCAACTTCAAATGCCTGGGGCCCAAGGTCCTTGATGTTGATTAGGAGTAGGGCCAGCCGTTCATGTTTCAAACTTGGGAATTGAACTTGGCCGGCTAGCTCATAACAGAAGCTTGTAAACATGTTCAAGAAGCCTACAGCGTCTTGGTCGTAGGGTTTTTCGCAGTTGTAGAGGTTAGGAATATAAGAATCTCTCCAATACTCCAAGGCTCGTTGCGCAGCTTGACTGGCCGCCGTTGCGTCATCGCCGGGGGCTTCCAGTAAGGTGCGTATAATACCCAGGATATCTCGATATACACCGTCATAGGTATCCTCATCGACAAGGAGTTCTCCTTCTAGGTAGGTGAGCCAGCGTGGTGTGTCTTGAATAGAAGATGCACCAGTGCCGTTTGAAACTATAGAAATAGGATGTAGCGCTTCCGTCGCCATAGCGATATGGTGGTGGTGGTGGTGGTGGTGGTGGTGGTGGCGATGATTAGGACGAAGATCAATACATGAGATGTTAGTAGTGATAACTTTGTAATTGAGAGTTGCCTCCAAATCAGATCTGATAAAAAGAGGAATGATGCGAAGATAAGCATGAATAGGGATCAAGAAACCCGTGTAAGTTGGTGATAGAAACGAGTATCCTGGATCAAGTACAGAGATTGTTTGTAGACTATATGTTTATTATCTGCGCCTCGTATGTCTGCCTTGCACGACCAATGAAGAATGTTTTACTCTTTCATAATGAGCGTATCGCCGTGACTCTGAATGGGTGGCTATGTTTTGTCTGTCGGTTGGTTCAAGGTGACATCGAGTGGTTGAGGCCGCATTTCAGGCCGCTTGTGTGGGGCGAGGGCTGCCTCCTGAAGAGCGACGATGACAATGACAATGACCCAGCGGAATGCGATACGTAGTATGGATGAAGAACCATAAGTATGAATAATTTTCTATTAATACCTGCCAGGAAGCGCAATGGAGAGTCCGGCCTTACAGTCTTTGAATTTTTGGCAACTTTGTGATAACTTTAGTCCTTTCATATATCAATGGCAGTCTTCTAGTCATCACTCACAAATGAAGAAGCTTGATTCTCAAATCTGGTAATAAACGAGTGAGCAGAAATGCCATATTATCTTGATATCAATAGTTTCTTGACCGGGAATAATAATCATTGATGCTCGGCCCCGTTACTTACTCGCCTATGAGCACCATGCCAATCATGTACAAACCCTATAGTATAATGAAGTAGCAGACAAACACTCTCCTTTAAACACAAAACTCATGCCGAATGATAGTTCCCACAATCTCCTCACAAGCAAACGTCGCCTTCATATTCTCCCCCTTTCTCGCATCCAGCCCAACCACAATCTCCTTCCCACCCTCCAACCTCTTCACACTCCCCCTCCAAAACCACACCATCCTCCCATCTTGCCCCTCGATTACAAAAGTCATCCATGGGCTTCTTCTGCACCAGGTCGGCAAGCTCTCGTTCTCGTACCCCAAAACTACTCTGATTGCCCGGAGCTGGCCGACGGGAGAGTTGCCAATCCCCTCCGGGTCTTGCGTACCACTCTGTCGGCTCCACTTGTCAATCACATCGATCCTCATCTTCAGCACCGGAAACCCGGACAACTGCCTCAACATCTCGTGCCCAAACGGCGGGTTTCTGCTCAACAACCTCTCAATATGATAAAACTCCAGCCCCGCCAGCTGCTTTATTGTCCTCACCCCTCCATCCACCAGCCTCTTCATCTTCGCCTGCCCAATCCCCTCCACCTGCAACAGCTCCATCGCATTTCCCTCCCAAATTTGCGCTTTTACACTTCTTAGCACATCTAACGCAACGACGATGCCTCTACCATCGTCTCTCTCTCCCAAAATGTCTACTAAGCACCTGATCGTCTTGTCTAGAACCTTGTAGATGAGAAGGCTCTCTTGATGAAGCTCCTTGCGTCCGTTTGCCGATATTTTGTTCGGCAACCCCGTTCGCATCAGATCAACCTGAACGAGAAGAAAGACCTTGTGCCACGGTTGGGTGATGGGCTCGTTAATTGGATACGGAATCGCAGTGTGGTTGTTGATTTCACGAAAGAGATTCCGTTCTGCTGGTTTGATGGGAAAGGAGCGAAACTCTAGTGCCTGGCAAGCCGTCTGCAGCACATGGCGTCGCTCAGGGGCCTTTTGGATACTGCAGAGAATCTTGTAGGTCGGAGAGGAGAGTTTGTGCCGGATCTGGATTGTGTTGGCCTTGGTTTGCCCAGATGTTACTGCGGGTTGAGACGAGTCTTGTGAGGCTGGGATCTGAGAGGCCATGATTGAGCATGCTGTTGGTTATGCATGAAACTGGTTACCGACACGTCAACCATGAGGTGAAAGAATCCATTCTGTCAAATTTTGAATGCCGTGATTCGTCATCTTTCATCTCCTTCCTACCTTCCCTTGATGGCGCAGATGCATATCTCTTATCAAGAGTAATGACCAAACGATGATAGCATCAATTACTACAACTACCCTAGAAACAACAGAGTGTGGAAGCAAAGTATTTTATTTATACTAGGTAAGAGTTATCAAAACTAGGAGTAGGACTCGCGATGTGCCGAGGGGCATCGTCAAAATAAGAGGTCAGAGAGCGCTGCACTAGTCACTCGGCTTCTTCTTCTAGACGCTCCTGGCTACACCAACATCGTTCCAAGCTTTGCGCACCGTTTTGGCATCATCAACGCCGTACTCTTCCTTGGCGACATCGACCGTGACGTCTGCGAATTGCAAGAAGGTGCACTTCTCGGGGATTTTACCACTTCGCATAGTCTTCCACCAGATCTGGCCAGCCTTTTCCCAAGAGAAGCCACCAAAGGCAATAGCTACAGAGTAGAAGGCCTTGTTGGGAATACCAGAGTAGATGTGCACTCCTCCGTTATCGTCGTATGTATCCTTAAAGCCGGACATGTTGTCCACCTGGGGATCTTTACCCTGTCATGCTGTTAGCAAGTATTATACTGCACTTCTATCAACGTCAACTTACAAAACGAGGGTCATCGTAGGCTGTTCCGGGCGCCTTCATGCTCCGCAGAGCAACGCCTTTGACGCCTGGAAGGATACAGTCTTCGCCAATGAGCCAATCAGCCTCATCAGCCTTCTCATTCTGCACCTTTTGTTTGATCATGATGCCAAATACATCAGAAACATGCTCATTCAGAGCACCAGGCTGGCCTTGGTAGTCGAGGGGACTGGTATAGTCAGTGACGGCATGCGTCATCTCGTGGCCGATGACGTCGATGCAGCTAGTGAAGTTGCCCAAAAATTCGGCTCCGTCGCCATAGACCATCTGATTCTCATCAGGATCCCAGACTGTTGAGCTGATTAGCAAAGACTGACCAATGACGTAGAAGCACTCATCACTTACAGGCATTTTCGTACCCCTGGCCAAAGTGGACAGAACTGATAACGTCCATATTCTTGTTATCAATAGACTTCCACTGGAACCTTTCTTTGTAAAATTCAAGCACGATGCCGACATTGTCAAAGGCTTCATTGGCGGCCTTGTCGTCGGATTTATCCTGGCCCTCGGCTCGGATGAGTTTGCCAGGCAAGTCATCCTCATCCTCGGTGTGGTTGGCGTCGTAAACAGCTCGGTATGGGGCTTCCTTCTTTTTGCCATCTTCTTCTTCCTTTGCAAGCGCGGCGACTTCTTGGCCGGCCTTTCGTTCCGCCAAGGCGATTACATGGTCGAGATCTCGCTGGGCACGGGCACGGGTAGCCTCGTCAACGGCCTCGGACTGGGCGAGGTTGCGAAGGACTTCCTGTGGGACGAATGGCTGCTTGGAGGGAGAATGTCGGTTTTCACGACGACTTTGGTTTATGGCGATGATGCGTTCTTTGCGTTGAGAAGTGACACGATCACGGGAGGTGAGAGCCGCCTGGGCAGCCTGACGGATGCTCTCTGAGTTGTGAGTGGAGCTGGCAATGGCCTGCAAGAGGTGAGGCGGGACAATGTAGCAGCGAGGTGCCATTGCAACAATACCGTGTTCCAGAAGCAGTGACGAGTGACTGGGGGCAACGAATTTAAGATGATATAGCTAATTCCATATGATTGAGGTTGATTGCATGCGAGTACGAGTATGGGATGAGGAGATGCAAGTTGGGATGAAATTCAAGGTGGATGATGAGGGGTCGTTGCCTGTCTCTTTATAGCCAGTGCCATCTTTGTTTCAATCAGGCTCCTGCTGCTGCTGATGTTGCTGCTGCCAAAGACAGATGTACCTCCCTCGCGCATGATGCCCGTGGACCTATTGAATGCAGGTGACAGCTGACGACATCCTGTTTGCTGCGGAAGGCAAGAAAGTGGATTGGCAGGCAGAAAAGCAGGCCAGTCTGCAAGTCTGCAAGTCTGCAAAGAGGATCGCCAAGCTCCGGGTCAGACCTCGTGACGATTTGTGGTAGCAGCTCCTCTAGGCCCGCTTACGGCATCTCTTCCTGATCATGGTCACCAAGCCAAAGCACAAACAAGCATCCGATGCATGCAGCCGACGGGACCGAAGAGAGAACCTTGAATAAAGTTGGAGACACCGTCATGATCCAACTGCCGGGCCACTTACACGTACATGCCACCACGCCTACTTTTTAAGGTGGTAGATAGTGGTGGGTGTGTCTCGTCAAGCCTCATTCCGTCAAGACTTGCAGATCTATCAACCGTGTCGAGGCAGTGTCTGCCAATCGTATTAGCTGCCCTCTCTGATGCAACGCAACCCTCCTGCGTGCGATAACATGCAGAAAGGCATGGGGGAGAGAGGCAGCCCGATGGCGGCTGCTAATCAAAGACGCCCGTCATGATCAAACGTCTTCCATCTCGTGCACCAAATAATATCATATCGCCCGCATCGCCTACACACGCCAATCAAACACAAAACTCGCCTCGCCAAAAAAAGAGCACACAATATCAAGATTCGGCACAATCTCGCGACACGACGAATCGCATGCCAACCTGCAAGGATTCCCCAATAAAGCAGCTCAGCTACGGATGCGTGGCACATGTTCCGGCGTCGTACACCACTGTATACCACTGCACACTTGCAACGCCACCAGCAAACGAGGCTGATAGGCCAGTCACCTGGCTTTTCTAGTCGTCCCATTTTAGGACGACCTTCTCGCCTCGACTCGACTCGAAACAGTCATTATTGGCGATGAGATAATTGAGATGGCAGGATACTACAAGCGCCTCGCCCGTGTGGCGCCGTTGCTTAAAATTCAATACGTGTCCTAGCGGATATGAAGCATCAAACGTTGAACATGAAGGATAGTTTAAGATTCACTCGCTACGAGGGACGTCCCTGTGATTCTCATCATGCCATTCAGCACGATACCCACATCGGCAACCTCCATCATGAATTCTCATCATGTCCCATCGGCTATCAATGACCGAAATCCCGAGACCTCTCTCGCCCTCTAGCCGCCAAGATGGCAAGATGTGAAAGTTGAAACAGACATGAAACCCCCTCTTCCCAAACTGCATAACAGTCGTATCCCTTGACCCCCAGTGACAACAAAACAACGTAGCATAATATTATAATATTGATTCTTGATTCATATTAGCCAATACGAGCAGTAAACAAAGAAGGCAACTCGCATTTGTTGGTTCCCAATAGTATCAACCAAATATGGTCATGGCGCAAATACCTTTAATAAGTCTTAAACACTTGGCAGGCACCAACACGAGATGGGTCAGATCCTGGGAGCGTCCGTTCACCTTCCGGATAAGAATGATCCGATCATAACAGAGACGAAACTGGCCGACATGGATTTCTTAGGTCTTATTCAGTCACACGATATCATGAGAATTGTTTCAAATCGCTTGTTCTAACGCTTCTATTCACAGGCCTCACGGCATTAAACATACAAATCTACGTACATGAATCATCAATCCAACAGGGGGAGGGAATCGAGCAAAAATACCAAAAAAAAACAAAAGCCAACCAAAAAGTCATTTCCCTCTATCAATAAAATCACATCTCTCTGCCTCTTCATAACAGACCGTAACAAGTCGTCACCGGAATTCAGTTCCGGGTGCCAAGACCAGTCCCAGCTAGGTGGAATGAGAGCAGTCCCCATTAAAAAATCAGTGTAAAATGCCTTGTCCAGAAGACTTGTCAAAAGAAAGCGGAGAACAAATCGATCAGGTGTTCCCTCGTTCGTTTGAATATTTCCCAATCTGGCGCAAAGACATGTAGTGGCTTGTACATGATCGAAAAAGGATGAACTCGAATGGTAAAACCTCACCTGGGCCTGCTCTCCAGCTCGTAACAATCGCTCATATTACATGCTTTCATGACTTCGGAAAATAAAACAGTACATGACGAGAGCAATCGTTATTCCTCAATTTACAGGAAGAGCTGGGCGAACAGAAGACCAGCACCAGCAGCCAGGACACTGCCGATAGCGGCAGCGCTGCGAGCACCGGCATTGTGAGGAACAGTGGAGGGCTTAGGACCGCCCTTGCCGGTGCCAGCAGGGAGGGTAGAGTTACCAGTAACGACAGCGACGGAAGTGGACAAGGTAGTCTGAGCGCTGCTAGTGCTAGTAGAGTCGTCGGAGGTCTTGGTACCGGTAGAGCTGTGGGCAGTGGTGGTGCGAGTAGAGGAGCCCTTGGTGGTGGTGGTGGTGGTGTCATCGCTGTCATCGGAGCTGCCGTCACCGTTGACGACTTGGATGCTCTGCCAGGCTCCAGAGTGGTCACTGTAGATGTATTCCTTGACGCTCTTGGAGGTAGGAGCATCAGAGCCAGCATAGTCGACAATGGAAATGCTCTTGTAGTAACCAAGGAAAGGAGCCTTGGAGAAATCGGTATAGCCACCAGCCCACTGAACGGTACCCTCGGGGGCGTCCTTACGACCAGCGACCCAGGTTCCAAGCTTAACCTGCATGGGAGTTTGGGGGAAAGCAGCACCACCGCTAGCCTGCGCAGCAGTCAAGGTACGGACAACATTGCCGTCAATGAGCCAGTTAACGGCCTTGGAGTTCCACTCAACGGAGTAAGTGTGGAACTGCCCAGTAGGATTGGCAACGGGGTGGAAAGCACCACGGTCGTAGGTAGAGGTATCCCCCTTGCTGAAGTAGTTGGTCTGAGCCTGGCCGTTGTCACCACCAACCCACTCCCAATCAATCTAAGCGAAAATGTTAGCATCATGGTGTGATGATATTTGACTTTGAGACCGGATGAATACATACCTCATCAAGATCATCAGATTGAAGAACAGCACTAGTGACAATACCAGCGCCAGCAGCGGCCTGGACAACAACGTCGACACGGCCAAAGAAGATGTACTTGCCAGTCTTCACTGTAGGAGCATCGCTCTCCTTCTCAATCTTGAAGACAGCGCCATTTTCGTTGAATGAGAGACTGGTACCAGGGAGCTCGGTGAAGTACTTGCAGTCGCCCTTGGTGAAATCGCAGCTGGCCTTGTTGTTACCGAAGGCAGGGTCAGCAGGGCAAGCTATATATGCCATGTGTCAGTGACTTATTCAATACATCAAACCAAAATACAACCCATGTACATGGATATCAACTCGTATGAAAGTGAGGTATAGACTTACTGGTCTTGAGAGGATTGCAGTCAGTGAAGGTCTGGGCGGAAACCAGAGAAGAAGCAGCGAAAGCCAGAGCGGCGGCGGAGAAAGTCTTGGACAACATGTTTGCGGGAGATGTGTGTGGTGACTGAATTAACGGACTCGAGGAGGTATGGGGGGGTCGGATCGAATATAGACAAGAAAGGAAAATATGTCCCTTTAAGAGTTGTAGACAAACACTATGGTGGAATGCTGTTTTGTGTTGATACTTTGTAGCGAGAGACTAGAAGCGGTGCAAAAAAGCAAACGACTTCTCGAGGTTCCGGGTCGAGGTGGGGATTATAGATTAGGAGGAGTAAATACGAGTGGATGATGAGGATGAAGACCGAGAAGAACGAGAGGGAAAGGGTAGGGCCGTGGTGGTGAGACCTGTGTTTTATTACCTTCTGCGACAGTAGCAGATACGGCACGTACCTACCTCACCTCTTGGTGGAGGACATGCCCTTTCCACGATGGGACAGCCAAAAGTCAATGGCCCGTGAGCTGCTGCTGGAGTGCATCCATCCATCTGTGTCGAGGCAACGAGGGTCCCGCGCATCCATGTCGGATACCCTGTCAGCCAAGCCCTCCATCAAGCGAGGGTATCCTTGCTCACGGCGCTCAATGGCCGTTGCGGTGGCCAACCAGAGCGTCAATGGCTCAGGAACAGGTGCAGTGAGACAAGTCAGACGCCGAACCTTGGAAGGGCCCCAGCCATCCATGTGCATGTCGACGGCTTGACTGGGCTGGGCTGGCTTGCCCTGGCTGGTCTAGCTGTCACGAGAGATGGGGCCCAGAACCCAGATTGCTGGCAGCCGATTTGGACGTCTGTGGCGCTGCCTGCGCTACCTGCATATTGGCTGGACCAAATTGGATGCGAGGCACACACATGCACGCACACACACACACACACACACAAGGGAAAGGGAAAGGGAAGGAAAGGGAAAAAAAAGTCAGTGCCAGAGCTGGCTGGGAACAATAGTCGCATGTCAATCCGATATGCCGGCATGGATAGTATACTACCTCCATTACTACTGCTAGCTAACGCCGCTTGCTAACCAACTCCAGCTGTTGTTGCTACTACTATTAGCAAGATTGCGAAAAATTCGGGTGGCAGTACAGGAGGTAGCCCAGCCTAATGCTTTGCGTCATCCCAATCGCCAGCAAACACATGAGACAAAGACGGAAGCATGATAGCGATAATGCGCGTGCTGCCAATCTTTGTCAATCAACCGTGTTAGTACAGAGGATCACACAGCTAACGTTACAGAGTAGGAATCGTTCTTGGCCGAGCCATTCCATTCTGACTGCTCCATCAGGTAGGTCGCACGATTACCAACAATAACAACACCAACAGCTCGTACGTGTATGTACAAGTATGTACGGTCATCATGTACCTACGTATGTACACACGACGACCCTGCATTTGCATCCTCGTACAGCAGATGACGGTTAATATCCCGTATCGCTGGTAACAGCTAATAGCCCTGGGACCAACGTCACTGGTGGATGTTCCGAGATTACCCCTGATGATGAACGCTCTGAGTAGCGACAAAGCCAAGGGACTAAAACCTTTTTTTGGGTGTGCCGGATTCCGCTTAGGGTTAGAGGTACAGTGCGGTAATTTAATCAATTGCTCTATGAAGGTCTTATCAGCTCACCTAATCTTGCATGGTCATACAGTGCATATACAGTGCGACTGATAGGCACCTCGGCCAAAGATTGTGTGAGCATGCCCCCTCACCTCCACCCTCGAAACCTTCTTCACGGTTACGCGGCTCACCTGTTTGATCTTCCATGCAACCCACCTCTAGGACCCTAAAAATCGTATGTGCATACACAAAAAAAAATTGAATTGACGTCCTATTCCTATTTGTGCCGAAACCCCCGCTATTGCCCCAGCTTGTCCCTCAATTGCTACCAGCCTCAACTGGTAAGGCGCTCGGCTGGGAGAGGATCCAACAAATCATACCTCGTTGCTCCTACCAATCCGGCTACCTTCCACGCCTTCCCTACCTTCCCCTCCCAGCCCAGCCCAGGGCTTCCAATGATAGCGCCAACGATAGCAAATAACAAGTCGCCGCAATCCAATAACTAGCTTTTTTGTGCATGCGCCGCGATGGCCCGCCAGCCTCTCCTTTTATTGTCCATGGGTTATTTCCCCAGGACAAGCATGGATGGACGGCATAGGATGATGAATACTACTTGCATCTGACACTTCTTCTGTGCTTTTCTCGCCTTCTGAAACCTGGGGACTAGTCTCCCAGCTTGGTGGCTGAACATACTTGTATGTACGTACAAGTACATGACCTGGGCAAAACACTCAGAAAGGGAGAGGGAGAAAGAGAGCCCGTGAGCAACACCAGATTTCACGCAGGAGACAATCAATCACAACGGTCCTCGTACTCACTCGTGCATGCGTCAGCCCGCCCCTACAGATTCATGGCACCAAGGTACGAGATCTGTCTAGCGTGGTCTGAGCATTTGCACATACATACATAAACACGAGCCCACCGAGATTCTTGGCATCATTTGCCCAACTAGCATCGTCGGAAGCATGTGCACAGTCTCATACGGAGTATCAAGAGTCAAACTATGGGGAAGACGGTTCCCTCGGAAAGCAGAAAATAGGACTTCGTGATTCGCCTCGTGACTCGATCAACAAGGACGCTGAGGGTCTCTGTGCCGAATTCCATGCTCTGTCCGCCCTCCGTATGTATGGAGCATACGCCCAAAATTGGTCACGGCACCACGGCACGTCGCAAATACAAGTAGTAGTAGATACGAAGCAGCAAACTACCTACTTCGTATTGGCACGCTATCTTATGAATGGACTCGCCCGGGGGGAGGGCAGCATCCCGCGCTCCCTCGTACTCACCGGAGTACGCCTGAACCGACTGTAGGCATGGCTTCCAACACCAACACGATGCGCCGGGAATACTCGCCTCTCACCTCATTCAATTTTACTTACCCTGGCCCGGTCACTGCCAAATTCGTCAGGCAAAATTGAACGCTTGCTTATTGCAGAGGAGTCCAAAATTAGGTGTTTTGGTACGGCCAACAGTCGGTCATTTCCGCTCGTCTTTCCGTTTACTTTTCTCCCGTTCTCCTACTTGTATTGTTGCATTTGCCCTTTAAAACTGTTTTCCTTTCCCACATATCGATCCTCCTGGCCTTCCATGGCCACTTTTGGTTCGCAACTTTGTCGATCATTCCGAATTTGTTCGTGAGATTGTCGATAAAATGGGGGATCCGCAGCGTTAGTCCATCTGTTATTGCAACACGAATTCTAATTTTACTCGAGATCCACGTCAGCCTAGTCCACAAACAGTCGGAGGTAGGGACAAAAGAGTGACATTTGGGGTTAATCCTTGCCACAAAAAACGTGTCCGCTAACATTCCGGAAGTTTTGTTGACTGCGCCTCTGGGGTGGTTTTCTTCAGCAATGCTTCATCACAGTTACAGACCTTTGGAAATGCAACTCTCTGTTGACGGACGATGACAATAATCGGAAGAGCCGCAAGGCTCACTGTTTCACTCGACAAGTCGGACTTCCTTTGTTGTGACTCCTTTCTTCCATTTCACCATATTACCCAATCTCGCATATTGGTGAGGCACAAGCCGTATCAGCCATGTGGAGTTGTATCTTTGCTTTTGGTGGTGCTATCATGAGCGGTCACGGCTGCCAGATCCGACTCGCGCGGCTCATTGCACGTTGCTTTTTGAAGTCAACAGGCGTTGGGCTCTCAGCTGCAGGTTTCAGACATGTCACACGCGATCCGAAGTTGCCCTTTTGTCTCCAATTGGAGACAATGAAAATTTCTGCCTCAAGTCTCTAACAAGCCCCTAGGAGCGAGGGCACATTCATATACGTGCATGGGCAATGCGTTGGGACTTTCTGCAACGCAGGGCGGATAAGACAAGACGCAAAGCCTCATTTCATCCAATAATTCATGCCTCCAACAGTTATCATGTCTCTGCAGGGCGAGAAGCGGGTAATTGCGTTGTTTGTTTGTTGTTCGGTTGTTTATTTGTTTATTTGTTTGGTCGTGAGAGAGTCATCCTTTTCTCAACCCTCACCGAATAAGCCATTAGCATCTTGCGGTAAGACAGACATGCAGCTACTTCGGTCTCTCTGCCCAACCTCAGCAAAAACTGGGCTTCTGGTGAGGCAATATACCTCAGAGATGCTGATGCTAAAGACAAGCGTCCACATGATCACAATAAGATGCGTGATTTGTGCAACTGGAGTTAGGCACATCCAATGTCCCTTTCGCGGCAAAGCTCCCGTCGGCGGACTACCCGTTCTGTCCATCCATGATTTGGCATTTCGTGCGAGGGACCCCAGTTGAATCGGATTGACATTTGCCACGCGGCTGCGCCCGCTTGTCTATTAAACTCAGCCTCTCCCGCAAAGCTCAAGATGGAAGCATTCCTTTGAGTCTGTTGTCCATAATTCACGGCAGCGCTCTAGATCCATAGGGGGAAATATTGGATGGACTCGCTGTGGCATGCAGTCACCCGTCATCGATCAATAAATAAATGATATTGATTGATTATTTAAACGGGCACCAGCAGGCATATTACCACGTGGATCTGGCTCCAGCGGGAACATGCATCCTTATTGAATTCGGAGATTAAATGCCATAATAAAACTCGATTATTTTCTGCCGAGTATGCCATGAAACCTTGCACTGTACCGAGGCTGGTTCAACTGATTGTTATTCAAAGGAGACTAAACAGGGCACTACCAAGAGGGGGAATATTGATGGCATCTCATTGCGTGGGGGCCAAATTCCACTGTAGGCGAGATGTCGTCAGGCAATATCTAACTTGATGATGTTGATTAATAAGATGAGCATTATGGAGCTATGGGATTGAACGACAACAGACAATCCTTTCAGCCGAACACTGGGTCCCAAGTATAGGGCACAAATAACGATGAATTCGTCATCCCTAAAACAAATAAAAAAAAAAGATTTGTAGCATCGTGTGACACAAGATGCATATGCAAGTACGTGAAAATGACGATGATTATTGTATTCCCGGGTAGATGCATCGGCAGGGACCGAGCGCGACGCACCCGCCATTGGAGAGAAGAGCAAGATATTCAAGGCATTGAAGCATTAACAGATGGTCACGAGGTGCGATGAGAAGCGGTGAATCAAAGCAAGCAGACAAGGAGATGCCGAGTCTTATTCTTGTATGGTAAGCGTCCAAGACCGAGTTATACGGTGTGGTCTATCCGTACCTATCAACGATGGGGGTTAAAGATGCCGGAGTATATTACTGCCTCCACTCATTGCTAAGAAAGTGGGGGGACACTTGAGAAGAAGCGAGAGAGAGGGAGAGGGAGGGGTAGTTGAGAATATTCTTCATATTCTGGTGTGACATGAGGACGGCACAACCATTGCCAAGAGAAATTTGTTTATACAAGTATATTCAGAAGAGACGAGGGGCCAATGCATTTAATTAATTCGGGCTGTTTCTGTCCCTTTGGCCCCCAATTTTTAAACGATGTATCTATGGCTATTTTAAGAAAATGCCATGTGTGGTGCCCGACTATGCTTCCTCTCTCCCTCCCTTTGGGTTTCCCATTCATGACGTTGGGATGGGATGGGATGGACATATGGTGGACATATGGTGGGCATTGGAGGGCATGGCATAGGATGGGCATTGGAGGGCAAAGGATGGGATGGTATGGCATGCAGCGACATGACAACCAGCGGCCGTTGAATCTGCGGGAATCAGCACACCCAAAAGTGATGTCATAACGTGGGAGAGAGTACCAATGAGGAGTAACTTGATGGCCTTTTGTCTTTGATAGAAGGGAAAAATGAGGGGCTTTGCTTGTGCCAACCCCTCCTTGAGCAGCTCCCCCCCCCTCTCTCTCTCTCTGAAGAAAGGTCCAGACTTTTTTCTAGCTTGTCATTAAGCTACCGCTGGAAAAGAGAGAGAAAAAAAAAAAACTGGAAAGTTTTAGCGGTGACCCTGGAGTTTCACACACACACACACACACAAAGGGACCCCCAAAAAAAAGGACCCCTAACTTCCAATTTGTTGCTCTAAAAAAATAAGGCCTGGTTGGTGACTGGTGCTTGTATATTGATAGCCAGGGGACCAAAAGTCTTGGCAAAGGGCCCGATCGGCAATTCGTTTCGACTTGTACCTTGACACAGCAGAAAAGGGAACGAGGTGGACAAAAAAAAAAGAAAGAAAAAAGAAGAAAAAGAAGAAAAAAAAGAAGAAGCAGAAGCAGAAGATGAGTGTTGACGCGGCCGGATTGATTATTTAGGGGCCACGTTTTTCTTCCTTTTCTTCTTATTCTTCCCCTTTCTTTTCTTTTCTTTCTGCGTCCCTTTTTCTCGTCTACTTGTATGCTTGCTGTGGAAACAATGGCCCCCCCCCCCCCCCCCCCCCCCCCCCCCCGCCATCAACCGGCGCTCACCATCTCTCCGTAGGTACGGACGCATGCGCATATATCCATGGATGTCTTATAGGTGCAGCAGCAATGTCAGAGACACACCAAATCAAGACAAGTCTGTGGAATCTGTATCTGTACGGAGTACCGAGTACAAGTTTACTAATTATGGACCACCGCGGATTACTCTGCTATGTACCTCCTCCTCTTCATCCTCCTCCTCGCCAACTCCCTCCTCCGCCCGGGTTGATGCGTTGTATGTGCAGCAATGGCAATGTACTCGGTACTTTTTATTTCCTTGTTCAACTTGGCCAAGTCATTCATTCATTCACTTATTCACTCACTCACCCATCCAGTCAATCAGTCAATCAGTCAATCAGTCAATCCAGCCAGGTTCAAAATGGTCTTAGAATACCCCAAAACAGGGCAGGCATTCAACTAAAGAGATGCTTGACAAGAAGAAAAAAAGTTGGCCATCCGTCCAATCACCAACCAAGATCCAAGCCGTGCGTCCTGCAGAGATGTCCATCCCATCCCCATCCCTAGCCGGACCTGACCTGAACTGACCTGATTGACTTGACTGAGTGCCTGCACTGCATTGCTTTGCGCCTCTTTGGAGACCTAGAAAAGGCCTCGAATCCAGACTCCCACTGGAACAAACAGGGCACCATGGCCACGGCCCCCCCCCATGACGTAGATGCCACTGTCACTGTCACATTTTTTTCGCTAACCTATTTTCTTTTTTGAGTCGTTTTTGGTCTCGGGTCTTATGTATTGCATCCAAGTCACTCTCTTTGTCAGAAACGTCAAGGTTGTATATGTAAACGTGCAGAAATAATGGTGCTGGTGGTGCTGGTGGTGGTAGTGCAAATACAGCAGCAGCAGCAGCAGTAGCAATAATAGCAACAGTACCAGCAGCAACAGCAGCAGCAACAAAAAAAGCAGTGTGTACCTATCTACCTTGCCTGCCTTACCTTGCCTTACCTTGCCTTACCTTGCCTTACATACATTTTTATCGGTAGCTTTTTCTTCAACGGCCCTTTGCGCCCTTGATTGTTTCATCCCATCAGCCTCACAACCTCCTTTCATCCAGCATCCTTTTCCTTTTCTCGCTCTCCCTCTTCATCTTGCCCCCGTCTTTCTATCTCCGTCTCTTTCTCTCCGTCTCTCTCTTTCTCTCTATTCTTTTCAAAACATCTCAATCCCCCCCCTCAAATCCCTCTCCCCACTTCTCTCTCCCTCCTCTCTCTCGCTCTATCTTACTCACGCCAGGCAACGGAGTTGGTTTTTGCTTCTCCGCTATTCGGGGTCACCAAAAGGCTGTACCCTCGCTGCTTCGATCGCTCGTTCGCTTTTCCCCTCCCCCCCCTCCCTCACTCCTACTTCTCCCTTCCCCCTTGAGATATTTTAAATCATTCAACGAAAAAAAAGTTTATCCAACTGCGCCTTTACGGGCACACAGATTCTTCGCCAGCTTCTCCGATTCCCGTCATCCCATCCCATAGATCCACTCCACAAAGATCAGCATAGGGTAATCCCCCATGGCGCCTCACAACGACGTGGAGGCCTTCCACGAGGTCTTGCGCTCCAGTCGCCGAATCCTTGCCCTCTGTGGGGCCGGTCTGTCCGCATCCTCCGGTCTGCCAACCTTCCGTGGTGCGGGAGGTTTCTGGAGGAATTACGATGCGACGCAGTTGGCCACGATGCGAGCCTTCAATACGGACCCGGGAATGGTCTGGCTCTTCTACGGCTATCGGAGACATTTGGCTCTCAAGGCGCAGCCCAATGCAGCCCACAAGGCGTTGGCAGCACTGGCAAGGGAGAACAGTGACTTTTTATGTCTGACGCAGAATGTTGATAGTAAGTACATGATCTATTTTCTAGAATGGATGGGATTCGACGTAGCAGCAAGTGCCGGAGGGGATGGCATATACCGGGAACATGGGAGGGGGGGCAGCAAAACCTCGTAGCCGATTCTTACGCTTTTTTGAAACAGACCTCTCACAACGAGCCAATCATCCGACTGAACAACTTCGAACCCTTCATGGGTCCTTGTTCGATATCAAATGTGCGAATGATGGATGTGATTGGGTTCAAAGGGAGAACTATGATGATCCATTCTGCCAAGCCCTTGCACCGGCCTCGGTAGATATGCCCAATAACGAACCATTGCCGCTCCTGGATCCTTATCACCGTATCGAACACATCACTGAGGACGAACTACCCAGATGCCCTAAATGCCAGACGGGCTTGCAACGACCTGGCGTGGTTTGGTTTGGTGAGGACTTGGACGAAGACATGCTTTATGGCGTTGATAATTGGATACACGAAGCAAAACTAGTACGCCCTATGATCCTATTAATATCTCCCCTTTGGTGCTTGGTTTCTCGATCCCCATACTAACCAACGACTATCTAGGATCTCATACTTGTAATTGGAACGTCAGCACAAGTCTATCCCGCGGCCGGTTATATTCACAAGGCCCAGAAGCAGGGAGCGCGTGTCGTTACTATCAACCTCGAAGCAGAAAATCCAGAAGAGATGTACAAGGTCAAGCCCGGAGATTTTGCTTTCGGCAGAGATGCAGCAGAGATTGTGCCCAAGCTGCTGGAACCCGTGATTGGGAGAATGAATGCTCGTGGTGAGTTCCAAAGGCAATAATCTTGGGGAAAGAGAAACATGGGCTATTTCATAGTCTTGTTGTCCATTTCCCCGTCTTTTTTCTTGTTTCTTGTTTCCAAAGAATTTGTCAAAAATGAAGGTGCATATATGGGATCGAGTCTTTTGGTTACGGAGCGTCGTGAAATGCTTATTCTTGGGCTGGGGATAAAAGGGAGAATCATCATTATCAACGACAGCAGAGTCATGGGATTGAACAGTCCTTTGAGAGGCAAAAAGCTTGGATGTGGGAAACGGGTAATGCATTGATTCGGCTGCATATATACAATGAAATGATAAATGGCTTAATATGTAGACTTGATGTTGTGTCTGACCCGGCCTCTCTGTGCATCTGTCTCTGTGCGTCTATCTCTGCGTTGGGTAAAGGTAGCATACGATTTTTAACTATAGGCATGGGACAGGAGAAGAGGCCAAAATGTGCGGATATATCAATGTTTAAATCAACTTTTGGGGGTATTGATAGATTCGTTGGCCCATCCTCTGTTGGCAACGAGGTCCAATTATCGCCGAGGTTGGCAGACACCACTTTATTCCCATGTCCGGATGCTGTCTCGCTATTTTCTCCGCATTGGGCAGCTGGTGACCCCTGGCGGTTTTCGTCTACCACTGTCACTTGCTCTGGAGGGGGGGGGGGTAGCGGGGTGCTATAAATTAGCGTACGAGGGCGCCTAAACACCAACGGCATGCACACTGGGGGGGGGGGGGGGTCGGGTCCGGTTCCTAAGGCTGTTTTCGTTGGTGATGGTCTCGCTTCTATGGCTTTTTGGCGAGTCGCTAATGTGATTATGTGCTTTATTTGGGTTCTTATTGGTACTGGCTAGTATTGAGGGCAATGATGTAGTGGGCTGTGTTGTGCTTGGACGTTTTGCTATTTATTACTTTGCCGGACTTGGTGTCCTCTCTCAAGAGGTTATTCTGTATGTAGTAGCTATTATTATTGACGTTGGTTATGGATTGCATATGGTCATGGCTATTTCTCGGTAGAAGAAGAAGAAGAAGAAGAAGTGGAATCCATACTCACCTCCATCTGTCCCTGTAGCTCGGTGTCTTTGTGCTAATTCGCCGTATTTACCAAGTATGGGAGCTCTCATCAGTACGGTCCTCCTTCACGGCTGTCGTTCTTCTTCAACACTGAGACATTCAAATCCTTATTGATCAAGGGGATTATTGTCTCATGCTGTGGCGGAATGACATTCTGTTCTTTCTTCCACGTATGTCACATATTCATATAAACAATCATGTTCCTCTGCCAGTCAGACTATGGATCGGAAAGAGAATGCTTGGTCGACCGGAACCAGCTGTTGTTGTATTGTGACATGAAAGGGCATATCCCTACTAATGATATAGCGAGCAATCTTGTGGATATCAAAGACTTTGCTGGCTGTTAATCGGCGTGCCAGAGGTTTATCGATGTATACACTGGTTGCTTGCATTGTGCAGACTGACACGTAGCGCTTCATGATACTACCATTCCGTGTTATAATGCCCGGTTGGATAGAGAGTATGTATGCCTCGTGGGCTCAGTCAGGGGAACCGATGATACTACCTTGTGTCTTGCCCAATCAGTAGTGTGTCAATTCAATATCCATGATATAGGAAGGAAGGCTGTTGTCTTGGCCGTCTACCGTATGAACGTGTCTACTATACTTGTAGTTGGGTTCAAGATTGTATAGTGTGTGTTTGACAACATGCCCATTTACTCATCTCGAGCATTGAATGTATTGCAATCCGAGCTCTTGAAGCCCTCGAGGATAACAAGCATGCCTTTGAAAGGCTGACTCCCGGGGGTTTCTCGCACGGTTGCTGAAGGAGTCTTGTCGCAATGAGATAATATATGAGTAACTCGACGTTTATTCACGGTGCACTCCATAAGCAGTATTTGATGAGACCGAATTCGGGACAAGCAAGATGGTTTACATGAATCATTCTGAAGTCAGTTGACCTGGTATTGTATTATCCCACCTTACTTGGGGAACATAAACACTGGAACACTGAACTTGATAGATACCCTAGATACAGTGCTTCTCAGCTTCCTCCGACTCTGACGTTTCTCCGGAACCCTCTCGTTTCCTTTCCAATCATAATTCTTCCTGTCAATAACATTTTTTTTTCATCACCTACCCTCTCATGGCCGTTGACTTTGGTCTTTTCCCTCCCCCACCTCCCCTCATAATGGAGCCCTTGAAAAGATGCAAATAGCCTCAAAAAAAAAAAAAGAAACGAAGAAGAAGAAAAGGTACAACTTCCTGTCTTCACAACTCGCCAACGCACCCCATATTTTATCCGGATGATCATCAATGCTCTTGCCTAAAGGATAAAATACAATGGCGGTCGTTTGAGGGGCTCGATCAGCGGCCGTTGTCGCGTTGTCCCGTTGACCAAGACGTTACATTGAGTGTGGACAAAGAAGGCCATGTCTTACCCGCTCACATCATTTCCCCACTACCCCCAAATCCATGTCTCAAATGTCTTATAAGAATGACGCTGATCATCGGGCCGGATATCTGAACTTCATCTCGAGTTTCTCTGGCAGCGTCAGAGCTCAATTGATGCCTCAACCCGCATCAAAGAGAGAGAAAGAGAGAGAAAAGAAGAAGAAGAATAAGAAGGGCAAAACAAACCAACGTCTTGAATGATGCGTCGCTTTGGGTTACTCGCGTCGCTGCTGCTGCAATGCGCGCATCTGGTTCTCGCGGATCAGAAGCAGGGCGATGGGCTTTCCTATGTTGACCCCTTGATCGGCACGCGGAATGGGGGAAATGTCTTTGCGGGAGCTACGCTTCCCTATGGTCTTGCAAAGGCTGTGGCGGACGTTGATGGTCAGAACACTGGTGGGTTCGGCCTGGATGGGAGCAACGTGACGGGCTTCTCAAGCGTTCACGATAGCGGCACGGGTGGAAACCCGAGTTTGGGCAACTTTCCGCTGTTCCCTCAGGTTTGCCGCGACAATGATCTGAACAATTGCAATTTCCGCATCGGTGACAGGAAGCTTCACTACGTCAACGAGTCCGTGGTTGCGAAGCCGGGACACTTTGGCATTGAGCTCGTCTCCGGCATCAAGGCGGACATGACCGTTTCGGAGCATGCGGCGCTCTACCGGTTCACGTTTCCAAGCGGCAAGGACGAACACCCGCTGATCCTCCTCGACTTGACGGACCTGTGGCAGAGCAGACAGAATGCCTCTGTCAAGGTGGACGAGAAGTCGGGGCGGATGATTGGCAACGGAACGTTTCTCCCCAGCTTCGGCGCGGGATCCTACATGCTGCACTTTTGTGTGGATTTCTTTGGAGCCGACCTCTACGAAAATGGCGTGTGGGTAAACAACAGAGCTGGCACTGAGCCCAAACAGATCTACATCACACGCGGTTTCAACCTCTTTTACCTCGAGGGTGGCGGCTTCGCGCGTTTCAAGCCTTCTGCGGACGGCACCGTGACGGTTCGCATGGGTATGAGCTTCATCAGCAGCGAGCAAGCCTGCCGGAGCGCTGAGAAGGAGATTCCGAATCCCCTGAAGGACTTTGATCGGCTTGTTCAAAGCGCTCAGAGTTCCTGGAGGGAGAAGCTCAGCCCCATTTCAGTCAAAGACGGCGGCGCGAGCAAGGATTTGTTGACGAGCTTTTGGAGCGGTGCGTATCGCAACATGATTTCGCCTCAGAATTACACGGGGGAGAATCCTCTTTGGAAGAGTGACAAGCCCTACTTTGACTCCTTTTATTGGTAAGTGGTGGGTGGCCAGGCGTGTGAATGCAGGTAGCTAACAAACGCGTAGCATCTGGGACAGTTTCCGTGTTCAGCACCCTCTGTTGACCATTCTGGATCCGCATGCCCAGACGCAGATGGTCGAGGCTCTTTTGGACATCTACAAACACGAAGGGTGGCTGCCGGACTGCCGCATGTCCCTTTGCAAGGGATGGACTCAGGGCGGATCCAACGCTGATGTGGTGATTGTGGACGCATACCTCAAGAACCTTAGCACCACCATTGATTGGGAATTCGCGCTTGAAGCCGTCGTGGCGGATGCTGAGAATGAGCCTCTCGAGTGGTCATATCATGGTCGCGGCGGGCTGGCGAGCTGGAAGAAACTCGACTATATTCCTTACTTGGACTTTGACCCCACTGGATTCGGCACGAATTCGCGTAGCGTTTCGCGCACGCTGGAGTACTCGTACAACGACTTTTGTCTTGCCGAGTTGGCCGGCGGACTGGGCAAGCATGATTTGCAGCTCAAGTATCAGCAGCGGAGCATGAACTGGCAGAACCTCTGGAAGGAGGACCAGACGTCGTTTATCAATGGGAAGGATACGGGTTTCAAGGGCTTTTTCCAGCCCAAGTATCAGAATGGCACGTGGGGGTTCCAGGATCCGATCGCGTGCTCTTCTCTGGCGAGCTTTTGTTCCTTGACGACGAATCCGAGCGAGACTTTTGAGGCCAGTATTTGGCAATACCTGTTGTAAGTGCAAACAAACCTCCATGCTCAGGCCCAGTGGGCCCATTACTGATGATGATATAGCTATGTTCCCCATTCTGCTTCGTCTCTTATTGAACTGGTTGGAGGCGATGACGCTATGATCTCCCGTCTTGATTTCTTCCACACATCTGGTCTCGCCGATATCTCCAACGAGCCAGTCTTCCTTACCGTCTACCTCTACCACTACACAGGACGACCAGCTCTCTCCGCTGAGAGAATTCACAAATACGTCCCCTCCTCTTTCAACGCCTCACCAGAAGGCCTCCCTGGAAACGACGACTCCGGTGCCATGGGCGCATTCCTCTTCTTCTCTGTTCTCGGTCTCTTCCCGGTTGCGGGACAGAATGTGTATCTCATCTCGCCCCCCTTTGTCGAGGAGGTGAGCATCAAGCACCCCGTGACGGGCAAGACGGCGACGGTGCGGAATATTGGATTCGATCCGTCGTACAAGAATATTTATATCCAGAGTGCCAAGGTTAACGGGAAGACGTGGACCAAGTCGTGGATCGGGCATGAGTTTTTCACCGAGGGGTGGACGTTGGAGTTGGTGCTTGGGGCGAAGGAGTCGGATTGGGGGAAGAAGATGGAGGATAGGCCGCCGAGCTGGGCGGTGCAGAAGTGAAATGAAGTTGCGGGGAGGAGGCATGGATTATGATGAGTAGTCTATTGGCTTGTATACGCCATCGTATATATAGTAAAGCATCAATATTCATGAAGTAATTTGCTTTCGTGCAAAACTGCTGTCCTCTGTGGAGTTCAATTCAACGAGATGTACTTCCCTCCCGCTCTGTTTAGAGGTCGTGCGAGACACCCAGCCCAGCAGCCACGTTAGGCCACTACTCTCTCTCTATATAGTCCTGACAGGGGATGAAAATGAAAAGCCAGAACGATATAGCTGTATACCTATACACTATCTAGATGTGAGGATGTCATGCTCCAAAGAGGCTCGGTTCTCGTGTGAGTGGCCGGTACCATCTCCTACTCAGAATCAATGACAAGCTTACCAGGGAGTACTAGTATCAATACATAACATAGAATTATGAATATCTAAGAAAGATACTCAAGTTCACAAAAATATTGAGATCCTAGCTATCCTCTACCCAGGGGAATTGCTTCATACGTTAGGATCCGTCTTCCAGGGTACCTACAAAACCAAGAAGCCATCAGCACTCAGCCGGCAAAGACCCCATTCATATGCGCATAGTCTCAGCCTGCTGATCTTCCAAGTCGGTGTCAAGTAAATATTTCATCTGAAATAGAGGTTTGGTTTACGCCGTTTAGAATACCTCGAGTTGTTTCGAGTTTTCACCAGATTTCCCCCTTATTAGTTATCTATCATGGTCCCAGAGTTGTCATCATTATACAGCCACTGTAAGGCTGCCCCCACCAACATGGATTAGTGACGTAGCAGTTTTCTGACTGGCCATCATCCTCCTACACACCCTCTCCCCATCAACATCAAACATCCAACGTTCAGCTTCAGAAACCAACCACCAGGACAGTTCCAACCACATCGCCCACCATGCAAGGCTTCAACATGGGACGCTACGTCCCCCCGGACCTCGAAGGCACCACTTCGGCCAACAAACTCCACAAGAAACACCCCCTCGGCGCTCGCGCCTCGAAGCTCTCCTCCCACGGCGTCCTCACCGTCCGCTTCGAGATGCCCTTCCCCATCTGGTGCACCACCTGCCCGAAGCCCACAATCATAGGCCAGGGCGTGCGCTTCAACGCGGAGAAGAAGCGCGAGGGGAGCTACTACACCACCCCGATATGGGGGTTCCGGTTCAAGCACGGCGCCTGCGGCGGGTGGATCGAGATGAGGACGGACCCCAAGAACACGGCGTACGTGGTGGTCGAGGGGGCCAGGAAGAGGGACACGGGCGAGGATAAGGTGAGGGACGGGGACACGGTCATACTCACCGACCAGGAGCGCGAGGCCCTGCGCCAGAATGCGTTTGGCAGCCTGGAGAAGACCATCGAGGACCGCGAGGCCCTCAAACTAGCGACGGAGCGGATAGACGACCTGTTCGACGTGTCGGCCCGGCAGTGGGACGACCCCTATACGCAGAACCAAAGACTACGAAGGGCGTTTCGCGCGGGGCGGAAGGAGAGGGAGAAGCTCGCCACCGCGACGGAGGACCTAAAGGACAGGATGAGTCTGGGCATAGATATCCTGCCCGAGACGGACGAGGACGCAAGGAGAGCCGCGCTTGTGGATTTTGGAGTGCTGGACGATGCCGACTCAACGGACAGGGCGCTTTCAAAGCCCCTGTTCGCATCCAAGAAGTCCTCCACGACGCAATCTACGACATCGACAACAACAAAAACCACTGCCGCCGCTGCCACCACCACCACCACCACCACCAACCCCAAGCTGAAATCCGAAAAGCAAGCCTCCAAGCGAAAAGAGAACCTCGTTTCCGAACTCATATCCAATACGAGGGCGGCACAAGACCCTTTCCTCCTCAACAGTCGCGCCGACACGGATGCCAAGTCATCACCGAGGCTGATTGTCGGCGTAAAGAGGAAGCGCGCGGACAACAGCAACAGCAACAGCAACAGCAACAGCAACACGTCTATAACCATATCTGTTGCGGAGGCGCAAGGCCAGCTGCATACCAAAGTTCCAGCGCAGGGAACAAGTGGATTGAGCGGATTAGTGGCTTACGATTCAGACGATGATGAGGAATGATTATGATTGGGACCTTTTATTAAGCTTGGCGTTTGCATTATAGGAATCATGGGATGATAATAACGACATAGAGATTAGAGTATGATACCCTGGGAACAGCACTGCTTGGGATGGAACTGCGCAACCAAATTCCGTATACAAATTTCTTCATTTTTTGACTCGTGCTACATACTATTGTTCTAAACTGGCAATGCAATTTGACGCCATGCCCTGTAAAGCTTCAAGGTTCCCTTATTATTGGACAACTTACCTACCACAAACCCAAAGATACATGTCAAATGCAAAACAAATGATACTCCTCCACCTCCTATCCCGCTCAAGATCGAGGAAATGGTCCTCCCAGAAAAAGTGCTCTGCTTATGCAACAAACTCTCGTCGTGTGGCTAGAAAAAAAAGGGTGCTGAAAGAATGAGTCCAAAAAAATAGAGGGCGAGAGAGAGAGAGAGAGATAGAACGCCGTTTGCTGTGCCCATGTGCCATCCCATCCGGATCAGACGCCGTGAAAAGTATGATTGTAGCCATGCTGCTTGTGAACCGTCGTAACTTCATGCTGCTGAGATATTAAACATCGTCCATTTGGCCCGCGGGCTCCTCCTCTTCGTCGTCGAAGCTTGCCACAGAGGACATATCATCCTCATCTTCGCTCTCTGCGCCGGCCTCGTCGGCAGCGTCCTTGTTTGCGTATTTCTGGACATATTCTGCGTCACACATTATATCAGTATACCCAGCTTTTTCTTTCTCTCCCAGGATAGCTATCCCATTGCAAGAAATAGCTCCTCCCTTTTCCAGCCGTACCTTTGACCTTGGCATCGTAGCTCTTGGGCTCCCTAATTAACAATGCTGCTGCTTCGCCGTTGAGAGGATCGGTGGGGTTCGGATAGCGGAGTAGCTGTGGCAGAAACACCTCAAAAATATTGATCATATCAAACATGGGTGACCAAGTCTGATTGATGACATCCAGACAAACAGACCCGGACCTATCCAAGAAAAAACCATTGTCTCAGTATAACGTCCCTCTTTTTTTTTTAGGCTTGGATGATATTTGCTCATTGCCTTCCCACGCAGCCAACCAGGTGCATCAGCACGACTCACAGCTCGTCAATATTGGGGTGGAAAATGCGGTTCACGAAACCGATGCTCGGTGATTTGTAGGGGTATGCGTCCGGGAGTTCGACATGGACCTTCCAAAGGCCGCCCTCAAAGGGAGCTGCAGCGGCAAGTCAGTCCGCTTATCCGCGTCGTCGGTCGTGTAACATAAACTCACTCTCAGCTGGGCCTTTGAATCGGACAAAGAACTCCTGCCTATTGGTTTCGGTGAGGACGTGGATTCGAAATGTCGAGTGGGTCGGGGCGAAGGGGGGAAGGGGGGGCATGGGAGGAGTGCTCACACTGTTGCGAGTCAGTCAGTGATGTTGGGTCTTACACTCGAGGGAAGCATGACCTACTATTGTCGTTGACAAGAGTCACCTCATAGTCGCTCATGAGCCTAGTTGAATCAGTTCATCAATAGGGAATGCCGGAGACATAAGGCAAGTTAGATTCCGTACATTCTGTCAGCAAGTTAGTCAAGTGATTGGATTGTTCAGGGTAACAATGCATGCATACTTCATGACCTGAGTAGCAAGTCAAGCAAAACAGTCAGCTTGTAATAGGCTTAAATACCAAGGTACACATTTCTCGCAACTCACATCAGTCTCGATACGACGACGAGGACTACTCATTATTGCGGTTGGGGAAGGACTGGCTGTAGACGGGGTGCTGCTTATTGTCGAGTTTCAACCGTTTCAAGGGTGTGATGTGTGTAATACTTTGTTGGCCGGGGAGAGGGACAGGCAGAGAGGCAAAGGCAGAGAGAGGCAAAGGCGTCACTTGCGACGGAGGGGACGAGCGTTTCGCTTGGAAGCGGGACAAGGAAGGGGTCGGCCCGCGGATGCAGAAGGTGAGATTTACAGAAGATGAAATGAAATGAAGCAATGAATGGTTGAAACAGACAGTCCAGATTGAGATGTTGATGGATAGAATCGGAGAATGGGAAGAGGTGGAAGTGAGGCGGGAGGGGGGGGGGGAGACAAATGCAAGTTTAGTCACGGAGGTCGTTTGTCTACCTTGGACCATCTCCAAAAGAGTCCAAGTCACGAGGGGGGTGAGTGGCCCAGTCACCAAGCGGGATAATGGTACTAAAATAAATGACGTATGTACCTTGGTACTATAATACTGCTATATTAGGAGGTACCTTGACCAACCTTACTTTGCTACCCGGCACTGCGAGAAGTAAGCTGCAGTAATCAATTATGATGAATACTTGGGTATCATTGGAATCCGGGGATTTACCGGACAGACACCGGAGGCTGTTTGGTGGAGTAATGGAGTACCTGTATTCATACTTTGCAGTGCCGGGTTGCGCTGGGTTGTACTGGGTAGTAAGTACCAAGGTAATGTCATAAGCTTTGGCTTATCCAAAGCAACCGTTGGAGGATAAAGGGCCTAGAATAAAAAAGAGTACTACTACTAATGTAAGAATGAAATGGTTCATGCAGAATTGGATGGCGCCATTGGAGGAGAAGGGTAAGGATGCTTGGCTGGCCAGGTAATATATGTACGTACCTACCTGGATAGGTACCTATGCAGTGCCCTATGCAATGCTGCACTGCAACTGCAACTGCAACTGCAACCGCACTGCACATTTACTTCCGGAGTATGTAAGGAGTATGTATGTATGTAATAAGAAATATCCAATTATGGACTGTATTGATGTGCTCCGTATGGTTGGTTCAACTGGCCTCTCATACCGCCTTCTCATCATAAATCACAAAAAGAATCAATCAAATCAAATCAAATCAAATCAGACCAAATCAGACCAAATCAGACCAAATCACATCACATTAAATCACATCAAATCACATCCCATCACATCACATCAGAATCTACGCGATTCATGCCAGTGATATCCTCATGTACGAATGACCTACGTCTATTTTGCAACCCTTGAACAGGCGGCTATCATAACTGATATGAAACCAGTCGCTTAGAATAGAGTCCCTGAAAGATGACGATCACGCTGATGATCACGCTGATGATCATGCTGATACTAGACAACTACCGAGCAGGTAATACATGAAGGATTTTGTTGTTCCGCTTCAAGCACAATTCCCATAAGCGGCGGTGTATGACTGACATGGCATTTCTAATTGAAGGGCACCATCACGGCATCGGTACTACATACATGCTCCATCCCATCCATACTGCACCCATACTGCATCCATCCAGACCTACATGCCATACCTGGCGACATGTATGCAATCATTTCTCAGAATAATCTTGACGAGTCATGATCTGCTCGTCTATCGATTCTCAAACCAACCCTTACCCAAGCTCCTTACTTACATACATACATGAGGATTTCGGTTAATCTAGCGTACATCATTCCAGGGAGAGCGATCCTTTGAAGCCACATTTTATGATTGATCCAAGGATTATCTTACCCGTCACAACCATATCTGCGACCCGGCTATGGGACCCATCATCGCCGAAATGCCTCGGCATAAGCCAGGACGGGTTCTACGACCCACCCGGCCGTCCGGCCGTTCCGTGGGTCAACGGTGATTAGTTTAGGGGGGGCGAAGAGGGAGAAGAAGAGAAAGAAGAAGAAGAGGAGGAGAAGGAGGAAGGAGGAAGCGGGAAGAGGAGGAGGGAAAAAGAGGAGAGAGGGGGGGGAGTGTTGGGGGTGTTGGTTCGGTGCATTTTCTCCCCCAGAACTCAAAAGGTTGCAGTGAGATGGTGATGGGATTGTGTGAACTGCAGATGGAAGCTTCCAGGGCTCTTCTACCCTCCTGGACAGGGCTTGTTTAGTGGAGAGCGAGAATAAGAGGGAGTATCTATCTATGTACTACTTTTACCGGAGTACGGAGTGCAGAAGTAATTACCTCCATAGTTGTAGAAGGCCTGGAGGGGCGTGGGGTGAAATGGCGGGTGGGTTTTAGTGCTGAGAACTGCCCTGTAATTTCGAGTACAGCGGCGCCAGCGCAGATGAGCGCAGGATCTAATGCGCATAAGAAACCGAACCGAGAAATAATGGCCAACCTAACCTAACCTTAGGCCTACGTTGCTGCGCTTGCCTTGCCTGACCTGGCCTTGCCTTGCCTTGCCTCGCCTTAAGGTATGGATACTCAATTCTACAACGTAAAAACCATCATGACTGGGGTGAATAAAAGCGCTTTGTCCGCCCCCCGGACCGTCGCCAAAGCATTCTTTTCCCTTTATCATCTCCAGATTGGATCTGTATTTAAGATCTGATATTTTATCACTTTCTTCTTTCCCATCTCTCTCTCTCCAAGTTGCATCTTCAGTCTTCCCTTTCAACTCTTCATCCCCCTTTGGCCCTTTTTACCTGGGCATCTACCTTAGTACCTAGTACCTAGTACCTACTACCCGGGCACCTTATACACAACCCCATTCCCCGGCCCTTTGCTGTGGTGTACTTGTACATCTTGTACCTGTTGTACCAAATACCCCGTTACCCAGTACCACCCTCCACTGTAGCCATGTCACTGGCCACCTCTCTCAGCAGGTCGTGTGCCGTCTTGGCACGCAGAAGCACGCGACCCTGTTCTGCTACTACTGCTTCACTTATACGACCCTCAACTTCACTCATGCCCAACGCCATCACAACCAGCAATGCCATCTCTCGCCAGAACCGCAAAAGCTCTCACTCGCCAATGGGCGCACCTCCTGCCATTGCTCGAAAGAAGGTTACCATGGGTACTCTGAAGTCCCTCTACAAAAAGGGTGAACCCATCACCATGATCACTGCCCATGACTTCCCCAGTGCACACGTCGCCGACCATGCTGGAATGGACATGGTCCTGGTCGGCGACAGCTTGGCTATGGTTGCTCTTGGCATGGAAGACACAAGCGAAGTCGTATTAGAAGAGATGCTGCTCCATTGCCGATCCGTTGCACGAGCTACAAAGAGCGCCTTCACCGTAAGGATCCCCGTACCCCATCTTCATCCACATCCACATCCGCATGCCCCACCCCCATTGCCACCATGCATCAGATATCACTAACCGAACATCGATTGGCAGATTGGCGATCTACCTATGGGAACATATGAAGTCTCACCTGAGCAGGCCTTGGAAACAGCCATCCGCTTCATCAAGGAAGGCAGGGTCCAGGGCATTAAGCTTGAGGGCGGCCTGGAATTCGCTCCGACTATCCGCAAGATCACCAATGCAGGTATCCCGGTTCTCGGTCATGTGGGGCTCACGCCACAGCGGCAGAACGCCCTAGGAGGCTTCCGTGTCCAAGGAAAGACGTCTGACGGTGCCATGAAGGTCCTTGACGATGCTCTGGCCGTCCAGGCCGCCGGATGCTTCGCCGTTGTCCTTGAAGCCGTGCCCGCCGAAGTGGCTGCCTTGATTACTGAACGGCTGTCCATACCCACAATCGGTATCGGCGCTGGTGCCGGCTGCTCCGGTCAGGTCCTTGTCCAAACTGATATGACTGGTAACTTCCCCCCCGGAAGATTCCTCCCCAAGTTTGTCAAGAAGTATGGCGATGTCTGGGGCGAGGCCATGAAGGCCATCGAATCCTATCGAGATGATGTCAAGAACCGACAGTACCCTGCTCAGGAGCACACGTATCCGATGCCGGCAGAGGAATTTGAGACCTTTGCTAAGGCTGTCAAAGGTCTATCTTTGACCCCTTGATGATTTTTTTTTATTCTTTTTCAACGATATTTTCCTTTTAAGAAAAGGGTGCTGGTGGCTCATGTCGAATTTCTGTGTCATATTTTGCATGTACTACTAAGACCGGCCGAGATTGAAGCTTGGCCGTGACGTTTCAGTTGGAGCAGGCACATTGCATTCATTCCGCGGCGTCTTGGGAGGGCAAAGTTGTTAATCTTGTATGAGGCGTTTTGAGTATTTCTGGTCAAGAAAAAGAAAAAGGAGGAGATACCAGGATGAAGCTGGATTTGTCTATCATCCAAAAGCTGGGGTTATAGAATACGCAACCACAAGTTGGTCCTGCGCGTTTTTAAAACACTGAAAAAAATTATTAGTTATTTTGTCTTGAATAATGAGAGTGTATAGAGTGATGACCAACTTGATGCAAATTCCCAACTATCTCATCCAGTGATGGAGCAAACGCCTGATTTACGTAGAGAAACACGCTGTCCGTATCTTTGCACCGCAGCTTACGCCGTAAATACCGTACGACCTCCTCAAACTTGCGTGCCGCACTGATTTTGCAAACATCCTGTGTGAGGAGCGGTGCTGAACCAACTGGCTTGAACTTGACCACCACCTTGCTCTCTGGCGGGAACCCGCCTGCGCTGGCCAGAGCTGCTGTTGCATCCCTGGGGAGATCTGCCAGCATCACCGAGGCACTCATGGTTAGAGGGATCTCGGGTGAGGCAGCACCGCTGAGGCGGTTGTTGTCTGAGTCGGTGTCCGGCATGGGAGAGGCGGGGTGAGATGGTGGAGAAAGGTGGCCGAGGTCCATGATTTTTTTTTTGGCTGCAGTATTGAGATTGTATATGAGAAGAAGATTGCTTGTGCAATGTTTGGAAGAAGGATTGAAGCTTTAAGACGGGCTGTTGTGGCAGTGGAATAGGGATGAGCTGGTGTGGTCATGGGGGTTCAGAGTGAGGCAGTGAAAGACTGACGGATACCTGTAGCCTGGTACAGTATGTGATATATCATAGGGCACTGTATACGATCTTACCTGAGCCGTCTTTGATATGCGCCGAAGCTTGATTTCCTGATAAAGTTTCTTCATGTCATTAATTTAAAAAAAACTCGCGTGGAACCTTGAAATTATACAATAGCAAGCCCTTAAAATACACACAAAAGAAAACAAAAGCAAGAGACTCCGCAAACGCCAACATTGCCAGCGTCAAAGTACACACACTGTGCAGCTAGCCGTACTATCTCTGGCCATTATCACACTATGCTGCCACCGTCAATACTTCGCCTCGTTCATCTCCAAGCTGAGCTTCTCAAACTCTTCCGCAGTTCGAGGCGCGGCCCGACTTGCATCCAAGCCGTCCATGATCATGTCCATTAATGTGCCTCTTACGCTTTCATAAATGACGCTCACCCACCCGCCAACCGATTTCTTCTCCTCCGTCGGCAGACCACGAGTGGCATTATAGAGCGGATCATCCGTGATGCCGTAATGTGTCGGCACATTCAGCTTTGTGCGCACCCAGGTGTATATCTGCGAGGTGCCGTCACCAAGCTTGGTCGCCACCGCCTCTGGTGCAATCTTGTTACCAGGATAGAAAATCGCTGCGGCTGTGGCAGAGAGTGTTTGGGAGAAGTGCTCCCTGAATGCCGCCAACTGTGCAATAGAGCACTCCAACTTCTCATCGGCAAGGAATTGGGTGACTGGGGCAATTATGGCATCTACCACATATGGTATGCGGTCCTTCCAAGAATTCGTGTTCCAATGATACCAAGTCGTCTGCACGATAGGGAACAGAGCCTCTGCAAGATTATCCACACCAGCTGGCTCCAAGCCAAGACCATGGAGAGCACCTTGCTCTGCCTTGTCGCTCAACACTTGGCCACGCAGAGTATTGAGGAAGTTGATGTGGTTTGCGCGCATATCAACCGCCTGGCAAGAAACAAAGATGTGACAGGCGCACATATGCGCGACGAGGTCTACAGCCTCCAATGTGCGACGAGCCGAAAGGAGTGCAAGTGAGTTGATTCCTTGGTTGTGCATCTCTGCTGACATGACATGCGCTGAGACAGGATGCGCCAGCGCTGCGAGTTCAGACATGTAGGCCGCCATGTTGATATCAAGGCCTTTTGCTGTGAAATTTTCGCAGTCGCTTGCATTGAGATTTGCTTCCAGGCCGTTGTTGGTGCTTGGATGGATGATTTCGGTGACTTGAGAGAAGAGCATCCGGCCAATCATTTGCAGGGCCAGTCTTGTCTTGTCCATGGCCGAAGTGATGGCAACGGCTTGGAAATTGCCTCCGGAATAGACCTCCCCTGAGACGCCACCATCCATCTCAAAAGGATCTACCAGAGGATTGTCGGATGTCGAGTTGAGCTCAATCTCAATCTGCCGTTGTGCCAACTGCAAGTCCTCCAGGTATGGACCAATCCATTGGGGAGCAGTTCGGGTGGAATATCGATCCTGCCAGAGACCATCTCCGGTACGTTCCCTGGTTTCCAGACCGGTGACAAACTTGGATCCCCACAGGCAGCGTCGAATGTTGCCTGCAGCTTCTATCTGACCAGGATGCGGGCGAATTGCATGAATAAATGGATGGGTCCACTCTACGTTTCCAGCCATAGCTTCTGCTGCGAATGCTGTCAGCATCTGCGAGAGGAAGACCAGCTGCTGTGCATCGTAGAGGACTAAGCTGGCCACGGCGGCAGAGGGCGCTGTGCCATTGATAAGACCAAGACCTTCCTTGGGTCCCAGGCCGGATGGCGTGAGACCATTCTCTTGTAGAGCCTCAGGTGACCGGAGTACCCTGACATTCTCGCCATGGCCTACCTGGACGAACACATCTGGACTCCCGGTTATCGCGCCAGCGATGTATGACATGGGCATGAGATCCCCGGAAGCCGAAATCGTCCCTCGCAACGGTACTAGGGGTGTAATCTCGCATCGCAGCAGGTTCATGAGATTTTGGAGAACCTCAAGCCGGACAGCACTATGCCCACGCAGGTTCTGGTTGGCTCGGATTAAAATGGAGCCCCGTACCCACTCAGGAGGCATCACATGTGATGGCTCACGTTCTGGGTTGTGCAGAGGATTTCGGTCGGTTGATGTTATGATGCCGCTCTGTGTGAGTTGAAGCAAGCTGATCTGAAGGTCTGCCAAGTTCTTGATTCGTGAATCTGCGCTGCCGCCGAAGCCAGTGTTGACGCCATAGACGACCCACTGGTTTGAAAGATACGATTCGAGCGCCTTGACACTGAGGTCTACTCGTCTGGCAAATTCTTCGTCGGAATTGATGACCGGTTTGATGCCGTGGCGGGAAACAGCGATGACGGAAGCAATGTCAAGGTTGTTTCCATCCAAGACAATGGAACTCTCCTGATTTCTGAGCTCACGGAGGCGAGTCCATATCTTGAGTATCGAGGTGGTATGAGGCGAAATCTTTGGACCAGCCATGATCGAGAAGGTAAGTATAACGACGGCCTGTCTCTTTTGTTCTTCTTCTAAAGAAATCCCAGTTAGTATTTCCAATCCTAGAAGAACTGACGACTCAGTCTTTTAAAAGAAAGGAAATTGAGTCAAAAAGCAACGGACGATTCTCTTTAGTATTGTCGGAGTATTGCTGCACGTTCATTTTCTCAACAATACCCCCACAAAAAGTCCAATTGTGGCAATGAAAAGAGGATCTCGTATCCAGGGCACGGCCGAATCATTATATACTGAGACGACCAACAGAGGCCTCAACGGACCAAGCAAAATATATACATACAACATGCCTCTTTCTGTCAAGCGTCCGGCATATGAAAAACATCTCATTGCTTCTCTGGGTTTTCCGGCCCGAGCCGGCTATCGCGAAGAGGAAAAAAAGCAGACCCACCTCAATACGACGTCTCCGGCTGAAGCGACCGCTATTCTCTTAGAAGTGCCGGCAGTTGAGAACAAGATGAAGTTGATATACGATCCGATGTGAGAGGAAGACACGCATATAAACGAGCTCACAAAAGGTCAAGTATTTTTTATATCTTGGTCGGACGGACACCAGGGACGGCTCGTCTAGACTCTAGTTTTTACACTACTCGGCAGCTCAGGATCGATAAGCATTTTATACTAAACTGAGACTGCAAATTTAGTTCCGTTTAGTTCTCACGAGGTCGATAAAGGAGGGAGGCAAACGAGGACGCTAGACTAGCCATCCGTCCGGGAGAAGAGCTTCAGGAATGGACAACGACCATTGAGAAGGAGGGAGAAGCGAGAGGATCATGTGATTTCTTGGAATAAGGTCGGCCAGCTAGCTAACCTTGATGAGTTGTGTGGGATGCTCGCTTGTTAGTGTTTTACAAGAAAGGAGGAGGAGGAAGGATGCTACGCGCGAGAGACAAAACGTTGCCCCAAGCTTTATCACCACCAATAACACAGTTTACTGTTGGAGTTGACAACTTGTTTCAACAACTAGAAAGACATCAAGTCTAAGGAATACAGAGCAAGAAAAGTATTTATGTCGGAGTTGTCAGGCAGTAACTTAATGGGGACAGGACGGAGGAAAAGTGCCTATTTGTGAGACATCTGAGGCCTGACGCTGAGATCGGTCTCGCCGGGGTTGTGGTAACGCTCTGCCCCAATCTGAGTCTCTTGATTTTGATTTTTGTTCTGTTTTACTTGCTTCTTTGACGGAACTGCGTGGTCTGGCCGTTGAAGCTGCGATTCCTTGGATCCTTGACCCTGTCTATATCATATGCTTTCTTTCTAGGGCCTTTCCATGAAACCGGGAAGTGTGTTTACGAAAGCGAGAAAAGAGAAAAGATGTCACGCATCAAGCCTCACACGAGAGACTAGTGAATCTCATCACAAAAGAATCACACACAAAAAAAAGAAACAACATTGACTTTTTTTCTCTCTCCCTCTTTTACGTCCCGCATCAACTACCACTGCCGGAGACTTTTTCTTCATTCTTCAGAAATCTGAAGTGAAACTACGCAAGGCTGTGATACTACATCACCCACACACACCCACACACCCGCAATGACACACAACTCATTCCCGTCTATTCTCACTCGTTGCCAGCTGAAGTTTCAAGCCAGCCAGCCAGCCCTCTATCCCTCTCCCTCTCTCTCTCTGCCTCTCCTCCTTTACCGCCTTTCAGTAGCTGGGCTTGTCTGAGCGAGACAACTAAGCGATGCTACATGTATCCACCACACTTCTTTTTATTATTAAACTTATCAACAACTCGCGCAGTCTGGACAGTATACCCCTGCCTTCCTCGCCAGAAGGCAAACCAGTGTTTTCGCCGGTAGATCGAGCATAATGTTTCACATCCTTTCCTTTTGCCCCCTCTCCCTCGGCAGTTGGGGGCCTTTCCCCCCCAAGTGGTGAAGTCATGATGAACCATCCTCTCCTCAAGACCGATTGGCTATGTTTAAAAAAACAAAACAAAAAACCCTAATAGATTATTTTACCCCAGCTTTTCTCGGGACATGATTCAAAAATGGGGCATAAAACTACAGATTTGCGGGGGGGGAGGGGGGCATTTTGTCCGTAATTGGCTGCATCAAAATTGAAGAAATCATTACGAGAGAAAGAAAGAAAGAAAGAAAGAGAAAAGGGGCCTTGATATCATAATAAGTCTTATTTGCTTTGTTTTGTTTATTTCTATGGACGTCACTTACTAGAAAAGATTTCCGAATTTCCCCTTGACCGTTTCATACAACATCCTACACATACCCTTTCGAAAACCCTTTACACGTAACCTTTTTTTCTTTATACACTTTCATGAATTGTAACATGCAAGCTACAACATGCATGGGTTATCCCCCCTTCAAAATGTACAGCCCTCCCTCTCCTCTCCCAATAACCCCTCCCAAGATTGTCGTAGAATTATGTGTTCCATCTGTCCGAATCTCCATCTCCCTTCACCTTAACCTTCACCAAAACCATGCCTCGTACCCTCCATGGCCATCAAAGACGATCCAAATCGTCCTTTCAAGAACAAGGATAGCCCTGTATACGCTCACCCAATGGAGATCCTCTCTCAAACCAAGCACCAAAAGACCGCCATCGTATAAAAAAAAAGTCATGACAGGAAACAACGCCCGACCTGTGATGTAATGCAGTGCAAAATGCCAAACCATGCCCGCTGTGCCAACGTCACTGGAGCTTATCACGTCCAGGATGAAGAAGAGAAGTGAAAAAAAATAAGGGTATAACTCAGTCGGAGACAAGCAATGAATGGGTATGCTTCATGAATGTGGATATCTGACCGAGATGCAAGAAAAGTTGGAAAAAAGCCTTGTATGATTTGCCCCATATGTACAGGCGGCAAATCTGATTGATGGTGTGGTAGTTCGTGTGTCAACATTGAGTGGAATGCCAAATGTAAGGATCGTATGTCGATATGGCGAGGAAAGGTAAGTCATGGTACCATTGGCTCAGGGCTAGGAACTGAAGCAAATGTGGCATATGCTGCTGTTACCATGTTCCTTCTATGGAGGAATATTTTGGCATGCGCTTCAATTCTCCAAGTAGAGCGTCCAGCTCTGTCCAGTTATCATCGCTCTCCGCGAACTTGCGATGCTTTCGACTTAGGATGTGCTAAGGGCGGTTAGCTTAATGGCTCAGTAAAGGGGTCAACTTCATATACTCACTTCATCAAAGTCCCGGAACTTGTCCTGGCAGTTCTCACAATAACCTGGTTTCAGATCTTTTTTACTCTTAAGACTCTGTGACTGTGGCTTCCTCTCTTTGTTCTCCGCCACCTTTTGGCTATCATCGTCCTGACCCTGTATCGTCTTGGAGGTGGTTCGGCCCATTGTGATCGATCGGCTAGATGCGACATCTGCTGAAACCTCTGTGGCACCGTGTGAGGTGGGGTTCGCTTTCTGCAGAACCTTCCTCTGCAGGCCATGAATCTCTTTACTGGTCCCAGCCTTTGCACCATTGATTCCAGATGTGGATGAGATCATTTGCGAGCGGATAGCGGATGTGACATTAGAGTGTTGTATGCCCGAAGCCACGGGTTCGCCTGCAAATAGACGCCCACCTTCAGCTCGACTGGTAAAAGCGTTCTGGGGCCGCATTTCTGCTGGCTTAGCCAAGACGGCTCTAACAGGATTGAATATTTCTGCAGGTGTTAAGGCACGAGCTCTGTTGTGTGCTTCTTCCATCTGTGTCAGGGTCCGCTTTCCAGTCACCGGCTTGGGTGGAGGGGCTTCGGGGGCCTTGAGGACCGGCACGGATTCCTCTCGCTTCACGGTGGGTCGCGCCTTTTCTCGCTCTCGGCTCTTGCGATAATCCTTTTCAGGAATCTCAACTTCCTCAACGAACGGACAACGACCATTTCCGACGCTTCGAAACTGCGGCCATTCGCCATCTGTCTTGTTGGCGACTTTGGCATACTCGCGCACCATAATGGGCTTTTGCCGCTCGTCCATGTCCCAGATATAAATGTAGGGTCCCTTGAAGTATGTCAATTCTCTAGCGATGGCAGTAGGGTCTCGATCAGATGGGCCATTGATGCGCTCATTGTGCAACATCTGAAACAGATTCGGTTCGTGCACGCCCTTGGAAGTGCTATAATGACTTCGCGTCGACGTCCTGGAACCATAGGCGACATTGTGTGTTTCCGATTCTAAGAGCACCGACAGCATCGTCTGAAATTTGTCCAGGGTCCAAATCTTCTTTCCCATTTCTCGTGCTTTATGAAGGACATCATTATTCCTAGTAGCCTTGCTCCGCTTGCTGATATCATCCAACTGGTGAGATTGTGCTTGGGGTCGCTGAAATTCGAATAATAGTCGCCTTCTTGCAGCAGTATTGCTGGTGCTTCTATCTAGAAGAGATGGATTGATGGTCTGAGGTTGTTCTTCAGGTTCATGATGCTCGGGCTCCACGGCCTCAACATTACCACCCTCTGATCTTTCTGGTGGAATCGTTCGTGTTGTGATAACATGCGTGACGTCGATGGAAAAGAAGGGTTCCTGGCGCTATAGATGGTAAAGTTAGTACAGGTACGAAGAGGGAGCAGAGCAAAGCCGAAAGTACATACAGCACCGAGATAAGTGATCCTCTTGGTGAGCTTTGCCCGAATATCATCTTGTATACTCTCAAAGTAAAAAACCATTTTTGGGAATTTGGCCCTGTGATGCTTTTTCCAAACCTCCTTCTCCGTATCCACATCTTGACCATTCCTTGTAGTTGAAGCAGTTCTCGAGGTCCGATCCTTGGTTACAGGACGCGTAGCCGTACTTCGTTGCACGACAATATGAGCATTGCGGGGCACAAGTTTGGATGGCGAGCGAACAGCACGCTGAGTGCCATTTTCGAGTGCTTGCTTCTTGATCGGAGGAGGTTGACCGTATGGCTCTTCGCGTTGGGCTATAGCATAAGATCGTTTCTGCTTGGCATAGCCGGCGAGCACAGAATGACCGCGCAAGGGTGAATTGGCTACATTAGGGTTGTTGGCCAGAGGAGCTCGTCTCGCATTCATGGCCATGGCAGAAAGAGGTTTTGGCGAGATAGAAATGGTTGCCATCAACACTCTTCTTTTTCAACCCTAATGTATAGGTCAAAAGAGGGAGAGGGCGCCTCTTAGAACCAAAGTTCTACCAGCGGAGGGGCTGGTAAAAGGTGGGAGGTTCCGTGGCAAGCACGCACGCGACGTGCGAACCGGGACACGTCAGTGAGGTGAACCCGGAGAAGAAAATGGCCAAATGATGCCCTTTAAGAAGACATTGACGATTGGAGCCTAAGCCTTGCTAAAGGAGCCAAGGCAAGCTTTTCGAGAAAAATGTCGTCAAAACCGTTTTTGTTATCGTTTGTTTCGGAGTTGGCGAGGGAACTTGGATTGTGTGTGGGAAGAAACAATGCGTGCTTTCAAAGCCTGGTGGTGTTGATGGAGACTTCGCGCTTGGCATAATAGCGCCATGCCTGATTCGGACATGGCTGGCTTAACTGGTCAAAAACATCCAGAGTCCCACTTTGCTGGAACAGCAACCACCCATTCAGAGTACAGAGTACAGAGTACAAGAGTACTACTGCGTAATTTTTTTTTTGAGTGCATCCCATTTGTGCAGCCAGTGAGAGCACGCTGTAAATGCCCTGTAAGAGAAGCGCCATTGACGCCCTACGAACACCCGAACGCCTGCAAAGACGCGCACATGGCGGGGGGCTGCTGCTGCTGCTGCTTGCTTGCTGCCGCTGCTTTCAGGCATCAGTGTCATCATAGGGCTAAGTAGTCAATACAAGGTAATACAAGCCATATTTATGAACCAATATCTATTGCATTGGCGCTTTTATGCACAACATAGCTTTATGCCCGAGTAGCTTGATTAAACACCATTCTTCCATCCCAACTACCGAGTCTCTACTTGCTTTGTAGTTTACAACCTCATCAATCAGACTTCCAACATGCAAAGCTAACATGGAGCAACCGTTATTTTATTGATTGCAAAGAATCAACAATAGACATAACCTGTTATGCAATAATCAGGGACGATCATGATACAATTCTCAAGCATCAATTCCTCGTCAAATTATCCAACATCCATAAAATGAAGCTCCCACGCTCGCCATTCCAACGCCTGCTACCACAGAGGCCCCCCACGCAGCGCATCATTGCTCCTCGCCAACGGCCGATTCTTGCGACGCATGCTTCCTTTGCTACACAGTCTTATCCCTTCTCCCAAGACAAACGAGCTGGAAGCTCTGTTGTCTCAGCGGCCAACCTAAAGTTTGGGCAACCAATCCACGAAACCCACCCCCACATCCTAAAAGCTGGCGAATGTTTGTATTACAATGCCTTTGTTTATGATTGCGAGAACTCAAGGGATAAAGCAAAACAAAACAAAAAATCGCTGACTAGAATGCTTCCTTCTTTGTAGTAACACCGGGAATCACCGCCCAGGAATATGCCGACCGAAGAGCCGCCCTCGCCGATGCGATGCCCGAAGGCAGCGTTGCCGTCTTACACGCCGCCCAACTACAGTTCAAGTCTGGCGCTGTTTTCCATCCTTATAGGCAAGAGTCGAATCTCCTCTGGTTGACTGGATGGCAAGAGCCAGATGCTGTTGCAGTTATCCGCAAGACGGGACCCAAATGGGGAGACTACACATTCAGCATGTTTGTCAAGGCCAAGGACCCTCGAGAGGAGCAATGGTCCGGTTACCGAAACGGAGTCGCAGCTGCCGAGGATGTCTTCAATGCGGATGAAGCATGGTCAATAGATGCTGTTGATTCAACATTGCCCAAAATCCTCGAATCCGCGAAACTCGTTTACGCCGATTTACAGCCTGCGAAAGAACAACCCAATTCTCTTTGGAAGTTCTTTTCTGGTCGTCAAGCCTCTGGCCCTGGAAAGACACCTCTGTATCCTGTCATGAATAAACTGCGAGTTATCAAAAGCACAGCTGAGGTTGCCAACATGCGGTTGGCCGGACAAATATCAGGACGGTCTATAACAAACGCCATGAGACGGAGTTGGTTGAAAGAAAAGGACTTGCATGCTTTCTTGGATTATGAATTCGTCACAAACGGTTGCGACGGGCCAGCCTATATACCGGTCGTAGCTGGAGGAGAGCGCGGGAATTGCATTCATTACACCGTCAATAACAACGTCTTTCGAGAGGGAGAGCTCATACTCGTCGACGCTGGCGGGGAATATGGCACCTACATCACCGATATCTCACGAACATGGCCCGTCTCCGGAAAGTTTAGCCCAGCTCAAAGAGACCTTTACGAGGCAGTTCTCAAAGTTCAGCGCACAAGCGTAGCACTCTGCCGCGAGAGCGCCAGGATGTCCCTTGAAGACATTCACGGGGTCACAGTCCGTGGCTTGGTGGACCAGCTCAAGGGTTTGGGCTTCAGCGTCTCCATGAGCAACATAGACGAACTGTTCCCTCACCATGTCGGCCACTACATCGGTCTCGATGTACACGACTGTCCCGGATACAGTAGGAGAGAGATGCTTCGGAGGGGTCACTGCGTCACCATCGAACCGGGAGTTTATGTGCCCAACAACGAGAAGTGGCCGGCGCATTTCCGGGGAATGGGCATTCGTATTGAGGACAGTATTTGCGTGGACGAAGATTCGCCTTACATCCTGACAACCGAGGCCGTTAAAGAAATCGATGATATAGAAGCCTTACGAAACTAAGGGGGGGTATGAGCATTTTCATCTTTTGCGTGTATATATATCGATATATAAAGGCTCCCCTCGCCGAAGGAATCGCCCCTCATACTAACATGTGCTCGGTAACTAACGACGAGCGGACGACAAAACTTTTGATGGATACCTTAAGCAAAGCTTTCAAGAACAAGTGTGTATATAAGTATAGCCAACATTTATCTCTTTTTGGCAAAGGGACATTTTGAGTATTGAACGATGAACCTCCCCCCCCCCCCCTTTTCTCCCCTTCCGGATCATTCGGAGCCGAGCTTCTCAAAAGTGACGAGTCATCAATATTTACATGAGAAATTAAGGTCGCGCCCCTCCACGAACTTCGTTTTGAGTTTGTCTATGCCTTTGAACTCTTTCTAAGAAAAAAAACCCGTTACCCCTCCTCCCCCCCGATTTTCTTCGTAATCTTCATGACCGGAAAATATGCCCTTGTTTTCCGTCTTTCTCTGAATCAACCCCTAACCGGTCCGTTTTGGACCATTGTGTTGGTAAAAAAAAAAGCCCGGTATATGCTCCGCCCAAATATGTAAGATACTTTTTCATCATAAAAGACGTTGAAAGTAGAGAGTTTTTTTTTCAAGTGACTGCATCTCCAAAATCTCATGCCTTGCAAAGAAAGAAAGAAAGAAAGAAAAACAATAATTATACAAGAAATAATTAAAAAAAGAGGGATCCGGTTTCAAAAGAAAATTAGCAGAATCCTCTGGGGTCGAAGAGTGTCATGCTATGGCTTGGCATCATCTCCGTGGTCCGCATAGAGCTATTAAGTAGCGTTTCAAATGCTTGCAGCCTGCGCATGAGGTTCCGATGCTCGGTCATGATGTCTTTATTGCGTTGCTCAAGCTGGTGGATGTACTCGGTTGCTTTTGTTAATACGGTGCCCTTTTGAGTTGACATGTTAGTTTGACAGATTCTTTCTGGAAACCCGGAAATGTGAAGCGTCATGGGCTGTACTTACTTTGCTGACTTTGGAAGTTCCCTGGGCGGAAGAAGAGTCCGCCTCGTCGGCTTGTTGAAGAGCAGGGACAGCATTGCGTAACTCTGTGATTTTCTCTTTTAGGTTGGTGCGGTATTTGCGCTCGACGTCGTTGTGTGCCATCCTATCCGCGGATTTGGGCTTAACGCCTGGCTCTACACAGATCCTTTTCGAATTCGTCGATTGCTTCGCGTTTGTGTCGTTCTTTGGTTGCTTGTGTTTGAGATCCCGGTCCGGAGGGGGCTCTGAAGCGCTGCTGGTATCCTCGGATGACTTCCGTGCAGTCTGTTCCGTAGGTGAGGGTCTCAGTGCTGATGGGTCGTTTCCGATGCCGAACTGCCGGCTCATTGGGTTTTGTTGCATCGGGAATCCGTATCCCATCCCGAAGGTGGTGGGAGTGGCGTAGGGGGGTGGTCTGTTGGTGCCCAGGGCGATCTCAAGAAGACGCCGTCGCTCCTCCGGGGTAATCACGTAACTGTTACCCTGCTGGATTGTGTCCCAGACAGCACCGCCCACTCGCCTTGGCATCTCGCTTTGCATACTCATGGCTGCAGGCTGGATACTCGGTTGAGATCTATTCCAACTCAGTGGCGTTGAGTAGAGACCACGTCCAGAAGGTGGGGGCACAGGTGGAGGCAGCGCGTTTTCTTTGGGCAATTCCAGTTTCAGAGCCTCGAACATGTCTTCGTCGTCGGATAGTGAGTGATCAAAAGCGCTATCATCGAAGAAATCTTCTTCTGTAAAGGGAGCGGTTGGGTTTGAGTAGAGACCGCTACCCAAGCCTGGTGTCAAGTCTGTGCCGGGCCTGTTCCCTCGGTCAATACATACTCATTTTTAGCAGTTTGATCCAGGAACTGTATCCTTACCTGTTTTGGTTTGTCGAGTTGTAAAACTTGGAGTAGTCAATTTCAAAGCTTGCGAACTTTTCGGCTTCATCGTCAAACTGTAGGAGGGAATCGATGTTGTCTAAAGCAGACGGCGGCGGTGATTCGACCTTGATCCGCTTTGTATTGTGAGATGGCTTGTTTTGGGGTGTGTCTTGATTGGAGACTGATGGAGAGACTTGTGGAAACGACATTTGAGTGAGACTGTTGGTGTGTGCCGGGTCAAAGGAGGAGATGGATGGAACCGAGATGGAAGTCGACATGTTGAAGCTATCCATTTTGGATTCCAATGATGATGAGGTCCATGCAGGTGAAGGCTGTTGTGCGGTCTGTCGCTGTTGTAAATTTATCACCGGTCCCTTGGAAAATGAGGAAAGATCAATGTTGCCGTTGTTATGATTCATGACGAGTGTAGAGACCGACATTGAGAGTTGATAGAGAGGTGTTGTTGTAACGAGATGACCTAACAAGGCTCCTAGGTAGGTCAAGTGCAAGACAATGACATCAATGCCAGAGGGTGGAAGTTTGTGTGAGATGTCAAAGCTATGAAAGCAGTAAGAGTGAGAGTGGTTGATGGGAAGAGGAGGCCGGGGGTGTTTGGAGTAATCAGTTATGGGAAAAGTAGACTTGCTAGGGTGGCGGTGGTATTGGATAGGCAAGTGGGTGAAGATAACGTTGGATTGCAGAAGCAAGGTATGTAATGTATATACAAGAGCAAGCAAGGTATGGTAAGGCAAGGTAAAGCAAGGTAAGGTATTAATGTAGGTCCCAGTTTCAGCTTGACATATGACTATTGAGTAGGTCGCCTACATATGAGAGACAAGGCAGCACAGCACACACACACTACAGCACAACCTTTTTGCCAAGATCCAAAGAACTGGGCCCCCGAGCATGATTTTTTTTTTTCGCTTTCTCTCTTCCTCCATCGGACACCGCCGCATTGTAAAGAGGGGGGAGAAAGAGAAAGAGAGGGTATTCCGTTCGGATCTCCCAGAGACTTGCTGACACTGAACCGCCTCGCCCATCGGAAATCGAAACACTATTAGATTAGCCTTAGTTAAGGACCAAGGGAAGAGATGGATTGGCAGTCAACCAGGGTCACTCGATCCGGGCAAGCTGAATCCACTAGTCATGTCATGCAGTACGGGAAGAAGACAAAGAAGAAGAAAATAATTCACTTGACTACTCTCTTCTTCTTCCACTTTCCCCCCCTCCCTCTCTCTCTCCCTCCCGGTCCCGTGGGTTGGGACGGGACCTGGAGGCTGGAAGAACCACATGTTCGGCGAGGGCCGGGTAGGGAGAAACTTGGCTGTGTCCGTAGTAGCAGTAGTAGTATATGCCTGTGACCTGTCAACTTGCAGATTGGCAGCATCCAATCCATGGTCCGTGGGAATGAATGGATATTGCTAGGGAATAGGAAAAACGTGGTCCTTTTTCATGGCTCCACAAATGGCGTGACTTTCGGGGAACCATCCCGGCAAGAATAAACAAACAACAGCCCATTTCCAAGGTACATTCAGGATGACTGCCACCTAAATGTCCTGATGGCAGTTGATTGCCTTTTACACTTGTAAGGATCGGGTAATAAACAAAGATAATTTGCCTAAATAGATTGCGTTGGTGATGCAAACAAGGCATGGAAAATCGCCAAATAGAGGAATAAAAGAGAGAGAGAGAGGGAGAGGGAGAAAGAGAGAAAGAGAGAAAATTGGGACAGGGAGACAAATCGTATGATTCCTGCAAGGGTTGTCCCAAGATGTGAAATCTGATTGGTCGTAACGGCCTGCACCTCTCACGGTCTGGGCTTCGGAAGGAACAAGACGGAAAAACTCTGGAACCCGCCATGGAATCTATTGTATGCAAGCCCCGTCAGCCAAGGGCGTTGAAATACTACAAGTAAGTAGCCAAGCGGGCAAGCCTCAACTACCAACCACACTATTAGAATGCCCTCCTGAAAGACGACGCGATTCCTATCACCAGTGACATGTTTTATGCGCCAGTGTGTAAGAATTTTGCTTGTTCTTGGTTGCGCTTTGTTCTGGCAAAGCTCATCATGTAGCTCGCCGCATCTTATGGTCAAAACGCTCCGGATGTGAAGCCATCCCCGACTTCACAATCCTTCCATCCCCCCTCCCCTCCCTCCCTTTCCGGTGGATACGGGGCAATATATATAGATGACGTCTCCAGTCTCGAACCATCAAGGATCAGAGACAAAATCTCACCAAACAGCAATTACCGATTCAACCCTCTCATTAATATCTACCATTACTCCATTATCACCTGCATCCCACATTCCCACCTCAGCCAAATAGACGTACCTTTCATCAATTAGCCTTCCAACCCTCAACACCGAAACTACTCCGCTGAGCCCATTCAGCATACATATTATCCGGCGTCACCCGAGACAGCAAATACAAGCTACATTCGCTTCCGTTATCCTCACGCCACTTTTCACCCCATTGCCGTCCCTCATCTATTCTCTGGCATGTTAATCGGCACCATAAGCCCGGTGTCGTTGACTCACCATGGGCTTTTCAACGGCTCCGCGACGTCAAATACCCCGATCCAATCACTTACACCCTAATATATCTGATCTGAAGCTTTATATAACATCAAAGGTCCCGGCACTTCACCTGGTAAGTGGTGAAGCTACAAAACAACCCGTCCTAACTTGCCATCCCTCTCGGTCATATCCACCAAGGATACCCATCTAACGGAAACATTGTCAACACATTCAACAACTCCATCCTGTCTCACCCCACATCCCACATCCCACATCATGAACATTCCGTTCCATTCCTAGAACTCCGACTATGTATGTGAATGAATAGCATTGTCCCATCACTAAGACTATTCCATGCCGCCGAATGCCGCAGTCACGCCGCACTATGCCGCACTACGCCGCTTCGCGAGACTCTCGAAATCCTACACAAGCGACAGGCCAAGACAGTATAGTAAACATCAAAAAATAAGTTTTTTTTTTTTTTAACAAAAAAGGGGGGCCAATGAGCCAGTGCCAATGACACTATAGTATGCAAGCTTGCTGCTTCGCGTAGAGATCTGCATATAGTCAACTGCTCAGCCAAGCACCACAACTTTAGCCTTGACGATTGGACACTTCAACACCATCAAAGTGGAGGTGTTTTTGTTAACGCTTTCCCCAACAAATCACGTATACCAATAAAAGCTCAAAAGATATATCGAATGCAATCAATAACGTGTGCAGCACTGTAGATGGGTTCGGATGCAGGTACTGTCAACCGCTCTCCTCGGAGAATAAATCTCCGGATACCACCCGCACGAGCCCTCCAGCTTATTTTCCATCCAACCATCTTATATAAACCTCAACGGTCGGTGAGCGTGAATTAATATAGAGCACCCAATTTATGGTAAGAGATCGACAAAACGTGCGTGTGGCTGAGCATGCCTTGGGATGGATGCATGACGAAAGCTTGATGAGTCCTCATACGTTGCCACCATCACACGTGGTAGTGGGTTCCAGGTAGGCAAGTGAAGGAAAATTGATATTTATATTTAGACTGTTCTTGATAATCTTAGCAACTCCTAACGTTCATTCGAATCTCTGTCCGTCAGTGCAAAACCAGTGACCGGCGAAAACTTCTAGAGAAGGAACCTTTTCCTTCCGTACTCGGCTATCGCTCATTTGCTTTCTCAACAATCTGCAGACCCTAATGAAAACCTATGAGTGAGAAAATTTCCTGAACGAGAACAGCGCAGGGGCGCTGTCGCTGCTGTCAAAACTAAATGTTATGAAGCTCACTTGGCCTCGAAAGGCTTAGGAAGAGTCTTACGCCGCTCACAGTCACTGCACTCCTCCGGCTCGAAGATGATGTCGTGTTTGGCCGACGTCCCTTTGCATCCTTTGAACAGATGTTCGCAGTACAGGATGTGAGAAAACCCGACGTGGCCGCAGGACCATTGCTTGTCCACCTGGGTGCACATCTGTGTCCTCGTGCCCACGTCCGGCTCCCAGTGCAGTCGTCCCTCAATTTCCCTCTCACTGATAGCCGTGATGCTTTGAATACTCTGTTGAAATTGGTATTTGAATAGGTGTAGTTTGTTGGGTATATGGTGTTGAGAATGTGTGTGAATTTATCCGTCCAAGCCTGGGGCCGATGACCTTCGTGTACTGGTCAACTGGTACCGTGGCGAGGACTTTTAGAACTGCCGTCCTTGACGATCCATGCATAGACCGAAATCTATGACTTGCTTAAATATGTGCACCGGTGATGCCGTCCCAGGGCTAAGCACCAGCAAGATGCGGGCTGTCTAATAACAGCGCCCTTGATGTTTTCGGAGGAGTCCTAGGAGAAGCCTCCTTTGGGGGGGGGGGGGGGGGGGGGGGGGGGGGGGGGGGGGGTTCTTTGTTTAGGACATGGAAAGAAAAGCGTAATATTTACTGTCTGCTCTGCTAAATAAAATAAAAATACAAGCAGAGCGTAAAAAAATAAAATAAAGTAAGATGGGAGATGATGGGTGATCGTAAGGATGAAAATAAATCGGAAGGGTTAGGTGAAGGTGGAGGAAAGTGAAACGAATGACAGACAACTTCTGCCGATATATGGCTTCCATAACATCCAATGGATGAAGATGGCGCCGCGGCAGGCAGACGCCATGGGTAAAGTGACACGCTTTTTGTCCGCTGTTGCACACCATCCTAAACCGCTTAAATTACAAGAATGGCCTCATTTTTCTCTCTAGAATGACCCACTAGAGCTGCTTCCTGCAGTGGGCTTGCGCATGTGGTCTGGTGTGCAATTCATCTCGATCACGATCTCAGCCAAGGACTAAGATGGTTAGAACCTTGGCGTCTAATTGGCGACGTCAACATTTCGTCTTTAATAGCCCCAGAGATGTCAAGATATACCAGTCGTCCCTAAGGAAAGAAAGCAACGAGAACGGCCGGTTATTGTCTTGCCAGATATCCGTGTGAATCGAGATCACAAGCACAACTCATCATGCTGGACGTGCTCGTTGTTAGCCTGTGTAAGCGCTCAAGGGTTCAAACCCGGTGTTTCATTCACTTCCTGATTGAGCAAAGGCGCCTCTTTATCCCGAAACTGTCAACATAGAGATTCGTACTAAAATGCAAACCCCGCCTCTCTTCTTGGTCGAGCCTCTCTTGGAACTCCATTCAAACCAGCCAGTCAATGCCCGGTACGTTGTCGAGACCCATCTTCAAGGCGCCGTCGTGTGAAGCCACTTTACCCATTCATTCGGCATCGTAAAGTCCTTTTCGCTCTTTTTCACGAGCTTGCCGCAGCAAAATACCTGAGCGGCTTGCCAGCACGAACAATGTCCACTCCCAACCTCGGTAGTTGCTCATCCGGCTTGGCTGTCATACTGATTGGCTTTTTCACGCTGTCGATCATTGTCCGGCGCGCATCCGGGAAAAAGATTCACCCAAAGGAGCCGACAGTCACCCCACCACGGATCCCGTTTGTGGGCCATCTGTTGGGCATGACCATTCATGGAGGCCGATACATCAAGCGGTTGGGGTCGGTCAGAAATCCCCATGGTCAAATGTGAGACATATTGCTGATAAGGTGAAGACTGTCCCACCCTGAAGAGCCCATCCTGACATTGCCAGTCCCGGGCTCTCGGATCTATGTTGTCACAGAGCCCTCACTGGCGGCTGCTGTGCAACGCAACACGAAAACGTTGTCGTTTTCACCAATGTTGCCCGAAATTACCAAGCGAGTGCTTGGACTTGATGAATCCACAATGAATATCGTTAGTCAGAACGTTGACCCAGAACCAGGTGAGCCACGGGGCTTCTTGGCCGATGTACATGATCTGATCTATAGCTCTCTGGGACCAGGCGAGTATCTAAATATCTTGAGCTGTGAGGCGTCTCAGGAACTGTGCTATCAGCTCAACCAACAATCCTTATCCTTTGATCAAAATTCTCCGCCTGTAGATCTTCTTGGTTGGATTCGTCACTTGGTCACAATTGGCACGGCAAATTATCTTTTTGGACCCCATAATCCCATTGCTAAAGAGCCAGCGCTTGAGGATGCATTCTGGGCTTTTGATCATGGTTTGGGCGGGTTATTGATCAACATTTTGCCAGCACTGACGGCATCTAAAGCTTATCGTGGGCGCGAAAAGATGGTAGTTGGTTTCAACAAGTACTTTGAAGCCGGCCATCTGGGATCGGCATCCAAAATTATCCGAGAGCGAGTCCGTATCGAGAAAGAATATGGAATGAGTCGCGATATGAGCTCTCGCTCAGCACTGTCATTTCTATTTGCCGGCATTGTAAATACGGCAACGACAACTTTTTGGGTGATTCTCCGCCTATTTGCTGATGAGCAGCTTCTTGGTCGTGTACGCCAAGAGGTGATTCAAGCACTTGAGGCAAGTGCTGAACAAGCAGGCCCCAATTCACTGAGCATCGGGCTTATCAAGGAAAACTGCACAACGTTGATGGCAGTCTATCGAGAAAGCTTGCGAATAGGCTCTGAGAATTTCTCCGTCCGAATGGTCAAGGATGACATGATATTGGCCGACCGGTACTTTCTAAAGAAAGGTGCGGTTGTGCAGATATCTGGAGGTGTGATTCATGCCAACCCCTCAATTTGGGGCGAAGACGTTGATGAGTTTAACCCAGGTCGATTTCTCGACCAGAAGAGCAAATCCGTTGGCTATCACCCTGCGGCTTTCCGTGGGTTTGGTGGTGGCAAGACACTGTGTCCTGGGCGCGATTTTGCTGCCAACGAGATCTTATTGTTTGCTGCTCTGATTGTCCACGCATTTGAAATGGTTGCTCCTGGTGGAGGCAAGCTCATCGTTCCTAAGAAGAACGATAAAGTAATGCCAGTCCACATTCTAGAACCAGCTTCTGGTGAATGCCCAGAGGTTATAATCAGAAGGCGGAAAGAGGCTGTGATTCTGAGTGAGCTCAGAGCTGTGATGTAGGGCTTTCTGCACGTATAAATATTAGGGGTCGGTCCAAACTGTCTGGTGCCCGTGTAGGAACCACTCACATGTTTGCTACTCAGCTTCGTTCCGCTATGACTTATGTTTGCCAACTGAAGATGCAGTACAGTACACGTGTGGCCAGTGTAGAGTAAACAGGTGGAAGATGGATTATATTTTCCTTAAGGCTTCGCCTTGTATGGTTTGCAAAATGGAAACCCGGAAAGGGGGAAGGAACAACCTGTTGTCGGCCAAAGCAGGTGCGACCAGCAGAGCCGACAATCGCAACTGCACACAAACACCAGCATTCGACAATCACCATTGTCGACTGTCTCTTGTGCCCTACCGTTCCTTTTCCTAACATTGTCATGCAGCGCACAAAAAAAGCGGAGAGACAGGCTGCGCACAGCGAAACAATTAGGAGACAATAGGAAACGTGGATGTGCAAACAAAAGGAGTAAGCGCACCTCCGCCTCGCATCTGCACATTTCAACTTATCACGTTCAATTTCCACGGCCAAGATCCAACCACACGCATGCACTTCATCTGATCCCAACATTTATCTCATAGCTTAAACAATTTACTAGCAGAGGTCTTTCATACAACATTTGCCTTGTGCAAAATGGCCAGAATGCTTCAGCTACCACTCCTCTTATGGGGCTTCTTGGTCGCCCTCAATATCGTCGCCTTCGGCGCACATGCATTCTCATGGGTTGGAGGGCTGCGAACACAAAGTCAGTCCCTCAACGGGTTCTATCATTTTTCTAATCTACTTACTAAAAAAAACTCACAGAAGTGGAAGCCTCGATAGAATCCCCACGCAGTCGACACAGCCATGCATACACCCCTAACCCAGAGTCACGACTACCCAATATGTACATGATTGCACTCAGCGAACTTCAAGAACTTGAATCAGAGCCTCTATGCCACAGGATTGCAGCTCGTCTTCTGGTCAATAACTGTCAGGTCCTCGATGGCCAAGACGATGCGACAGTCTTGACGGATACCGGAAGAGCTGCAAGAGACTTCGTGGACTCTTATGCCGCCAGCTTGGCCATATGCGATTTGGAGAGAGGCAGCTTCCGGATACCATCCTCATGCTCCAAGTTCCGAGAATCTACTCTGGCTAGTGTATCTCCTCCGTCCAAGCCTCAGCTCCATGTAACAACAGCGGAGATTGATGGATGTCTCGAGGGCTTGGCACAATCCGATTCGGCATGGAACACTTGGGTGAGCTATAGGCATAAGGCCTTGAGATTTTGCGAAGCCGCTCGGGCCGACAATGAAAAAGGTATGTGCTATTCAAAGTGTGATGGGAACCAAACTAACTATTTCCAGATCAAAATATTAGACTTCATCAGAGAATCACAAACATTCTTTCCAGACTCACGACACAGCTAGAAGAGGAAATGGACAGTCACTTTCAATCGCTCAATCATATGTTCCGTGACGCAAGCGTGGCAGCGGAAAACCTGAAGCCCCAATTGTATCACATCAGCGATGGACTTGCTGAGATTGAAAGTATACTCAGAACTTTTCTGATTCCAAACGCCCAGGTAATTTCATCGATAAGCCAACAAAACTGTTAGTTTCTAATACCTCTTAGCAATCGGCGGATTCTATCACCACAGCGCGAGAGGAGGCGAAGACGCTAGAAGAGTTACTGGCCGTATTGGTTAGAACGGTGCATGCACAAAATTCCGAGATAATGCAATCCCATGAAACTTCCTTGCGTGTGTCCACCGAAAGGGTCAGCAACGAGATCGGTGTGGTAATGACTACACTGGCAGCAGCCTTGATGTCATCAACGTCTTTGCAAAAGGAAATTGTAAGTCCTTCTCTTGACTGGTCTCGCACTTCAACTGACATTACTGGCCAGGAAAACTCACAATTGAGAGCAGCCGAGGTTGCCTTTAGGCAAGAAAGAATTGAAATGGTATGTCTCCCGGCTGATGATTGGTACTCATTGCTAATCCAACAAAGGGCATGAAGAGACTTGAGGGGATGGCGGGTACGCTATTAATTCAACAGGAGAGTCATCAAGGACGCCTCGAGCATGCACAGCAATCAGCCAGCGAACTTTTGGGAATTCTTGACTCGGCCTCATCGTCTGCAGCAACTTTACAGAGCTCGATCTATAGTAGCTTTGGTTGGACAGCCTGGTGGCCATATGTGTTCTGTCCCCTCACATCTCTTGTTGTTGGGTCATATGGACTTCCGCCATCAGCAACTCGAAACTTTTTACTTATAGGTCTAGGTAGGTAAATAAGAGGTGAGGCAGATGAAAATTTCACTAATTGCTTGAACAGGAGAGATTGCTGGTCTGGCCATGTCTGTAGCCAACCAATACGGGGCCAAACTTGAGACAGAAGTTACCATTCACGACAAAGAAGACACTAAAGTCAACAAAACGGTGACATTTCACGACACAATCTATTCGAGCAGCGACCTACCTTTTGATGGGAATTTACAGCGGATCAAGTTTTCCAAGGATGTCTATTAGCTCGACGTGGAGCACAACTTCTCGGGTCGGCATGTCATTCGATGAGATGTCAAGATTCTTAGACTCATGGGATTGGCGTTTTTATTATTTCATTTTACGGATCTAGAGGTGCATTGATTGCAAAATTGGGAGTTCATGGGGCAAAAACTGGCGAGATGAGAACGGACGGATACTGGGCCTATTACTCTGGGAAGGTTTTCTTAGAGATCTTGGAGGCGGTTTAACAAAAGCGGATTTCATCAAATAGAATTTTTTTTGACATTGAGCCGTCTCAGATTCCGAGAGTTGATGTTCAATGGGAAGGGATCGGAGAATTGCTTCAAACTATTGCGTAAAGTGAAGCAAGCATTATAGCGAATTACCTAAAAAATATGACCTACATACCGATCTGCGGAGCCAGTTTTGGTGCAACGCCAAACTCCCATCTTACACGCTCCTCGGTATGAGATATATAAGATACTGCAAGCACACGTCGATTCACTGCAACTGAGAAGGATATCTATGAAAAAATGGCATCCAATCTAAAAATTGCAGTGATTCAATTATATCCCAAAGTAGGTCTCTGTTCCCCTTCCCTTCCCCTCATTCACGGCAATATTATTATGAGGTTTATGAAGTGAGACTCAACACCGTGTGACAAATCACAAATACATACTTCTCAGATGGAAACGGCGTCACCTCAAGTCGCTTCAGTCTTTTTTTTCCTTAGGGGGGGAGGGAATATTATTAAAGGCTAACTTGATTCCACTAAGCCACTCGATATAGCGGGAAACTTTGCCCGCGCAGAGGGATATATTCGCAAAGCTGCAGCGCAGGGGACCAACCTCGCCGTTTTGCCCGAGTACCATCTCTCGTCATGGAAGCCTGATGCCAATATTCTCCTCGCCGCCGCGAGGGAGTCGGCTCCGTATCTGGCCAAGTACCAGGCCCTGGCCAAGGAACTGGGCGTCGCCATCGTGCCGGGGACCATCCTCGAGCTGATTCCCGGGGCGGGGGGAGAGGAAGATGCAGTAGATGGCATCTCCAACGTGACCTACTTTATCGGCCCCGAGGGCTCCGTCCTGGGACGTTATCAGAAGAAGAACCTTTGGCACCCGGAGCGGTCCATCCTGACCGCCGACGCCGAGACGCCTCACTTGGCCTTTGATACGCCCTGGGGCCGCTTCGGCCTGCTCATCTGCTGGGACCTAGCCTTCCCCGAAGCCTTTCGGGAGCTCGTCGCCGACGGGGCCAGGTTCGTCGTCGTCCCGACCTACTGGCTTGCCAGCGACAACGGCGACGAGGGTGAATCCGTGAACCCCCTCAGCGAGACGCTCTTCCTCGAGAGCGTGACGGTGGCGCGCGCGTTTGAGAACACGTGCGGGTTCGTCCTCTGCAACGTAGGGGCGCCGCTGGGCAGCGGGGCGAGCGGGAGAGACGACGAGGGGACCGAGTTTGTGGGGCTGAGCCAGGTGGCAATGCCGATGCTGGGGGCGCTGGGCAAGCTGGGCGTGGAGGAAGGGATGAGTGTGATTAGTGTGGACACGAGAGTGCTGGATGTGGCGGAGGAGGCGTATAGGGTGAGGGGGGATATTGCAAAGGAAGGGTGGCATTATGCGCATACGCTGAGAGAGAGGAGTGAGAAGAAGTAAAACAGGGGAGAGTGGCAGGACTGATCTCAGAAGAGGACAAAGGTGGTTGTATCGCGAGACTTGGATTTTCATATATATAACAAGGAGGGTAACAAAGTTATGTGAATGGGCAAAAAACCCGGGTATCTATACCTACAACCTCACCATCAAATCCCATTTCATAAACGCCATCCAGTACCGCAAGCATGCACACAACCCAGGGAGGGAAACCCCATCCGCAGGCTCAAAGAGACGCCCACCTATAATCATACCACTTCCACACCTGTCCTAGCCTCCAGGAATTTCCTCCTAAGCTCTACCCGCTCCATCCCATGCTTGCGCAGGATTCGATGCCACTCCTTCTCCGCCTTCCTGAGCCGCCGTGCTTGCTCCGAAGTTGAAGCCTCCCTTCTCGTATCCACAGAGTCAACCAGCCGCAGCCCATCATCGTCTCGGTCCGTCCAGATCCCCTCGTGATGTGTCGGAACGCCCTTTCCTTCCTTTAGGCTCTGCATCACCACGCCTGCAATACCCCCAGGTGTCATGGTTGTTCTCTCCAAGGCCTCTACTACGATGCGGTGAGGATATCCGAGAGATTCATAATGCTCAACCCACTGGTTGATTCTCTGTTTGTGCTCATCGTTGCTGTTCCTCCTACCGCTACTCCCGGCTTGGGGGCGTTCTTGAGGTTTTGGGTTTGGAGGAGAAGTCGATTCTGGTGATTTGAAAGACGCAGGCAATGTGCGTTTCTTAGGTAGCGCTTTGAGAGTGCTTGGACTGGTTGTTTCCATCGGTTCCTCGTCGGAATTCGGCGAGGTTTCCGTCTCTCTTAACTGTTGATCCGATGAGCCTGGCGCTGATGAACCATCCTCATCGGCTTCCTCCTCTTCCATTCTTGAAGGAATCGCATCAATATTATACGCCTCGGAATGTAGCTGCTGGGAAGGCGTCATATCATACGATTTCCTTTGGGTTTGGGTTCTTGCAGGGGTTGCAGGAACTGATACAAATGGATCGCTCGCGGGCTCCTGTTCTGATACCCTTTCATTTCTAGCGCTTCGTAATAAAATCAGTGCTTGTTTGACGGTTGACCTGCGCAGATGCTCATTGCGTCCCGTAGTTCTTTGTAAACTTGGAGAAGACGTATCACCACCATGGTGGTTCTTTGAAACACCTCTATCCACATCAGGCGTTGCTGGAATTTCCAAATTATGACTCAGTCGCCTCCTTTTGGGCGAGCGCCGGGATGAAAGGGGAGATGTTTCCAGAGCCCTTTTCCTGGAAGTTGTAGCCATCGGCGGCGAGGACGGCATGTAGCTTTGCGGCGACGGCCGCCCTGTGCTGAACGCCGGGGCAGCTTCCTCCAGCTCTTCGTCTGGTGATCCCTCCTCAGGGGCTCCCTCCTCTTCCATTTCCTGAGCAAAGCCTGCCATTATATCCACAAACTCTGCGAGGTTCTCTTCATAGAACTGTTTCAAGTCGTCAATTACTGTGTCGCTGGAACCCCAGTCAAGACCCATATCCTCTGCCACTTTCATCCAGTCTACCTCTTCTGATGGCAGATTCTGGGAGCTGACCGCCAAGAACAAGTCCCAAATCTCAAATTCCTGCCCATCAATATTGAGTTCCGGTTCAATATCCACCTCTCCATCTTCAACAAAAGACTGAAGGTCGCGATAGAACTGCTCTCTTATCGTGACAACATCATTGGCTGGTTCTGAGACGACATCCTCGTCATCGCTTATATCCTCTTTGGATGCAGGCTCGCCATTAGAAACGGTTCCAATCCGGGATAGCGCCTTCGTCTTAGTTATAGTATGTTGTCTAGTAGCATTGGTCTCCTCAGGGTCTTCATGCTCTTCCGGGGCCTGTTGTGGTTCAGGTATTATCATTGAAGCTCGCCTTTTAACGCGAGGTTGTTGATTGTCCCTAGTAATGACTGAAGTGGCTCCCGTATTCTGTTGTGGCTCTCCTGCCCTTTCGGTATACCTACTTGGTCCCGGCCTGGAGTTGTTGGCCGGGGAGGCTCTTGTCTCGTGGCGCCGCTCCCCTGTCCTTTCAGGGGCTCTGCTTGGTTTTGACTTAGCCGTATTCGCTTGTACCTGAACTTGTCCATTCATCATGTCATCCGCTCTTGCTGCCAACACTCGTAGCTGTTCTTGGGGGTAGAATAGTAAGCGTTTGACAAACCTATTCCTCCAAGACTGCCAAGTATGTCGATCATTCTATACATCCTGATTAATCATCTACTCAATAAACGTAAATAGCCAATACTTACAATCCTCTCAAGATCCATATAAAGCGCCTGCCCCTGTACGCCCAGCTCAGGGTGAGAGAGAACCCAGTTGGCAAGCATGGCATCATCTTCATCAGTATAGTCGGTTCGAGTTCCCTTTCCCCTACGCGATGATCCAGCTGGTCTTAGCAGCTCCGGATCAGGACCTATGCGATATTTATCCTTCAATTGGATGATGCCGTTTTTGACTGAGTCGAGGATGAACTTGAATGAGTATGAACCTGCTGGCGCATCTTTCCTTGCATGATCTGCGATTAAAATGTGCGCATCTTTCTCCTCAAGAACCAGTTCACCGCCGTTGGTCTGCGAGGGGTCAGTTTCGGCTGCATCAGCTTTGATACCGTTTGCCACATACCCGAATCATGTTGATGAGATCCTTTCTCGTAGGTACCGTCCGAGAAAGCCAGAAACAAACACCCCAAAAGATCCCACCACCACCATCATCACCATCATCACCATCACCTCTAGGCACACCGTCATAAGTGATACCCGATGCCATCTCTTCTCATTTAAAAAAAAGTTGGTTGCAATAAGAGTTTATTGAATATTCAGTAGCCGTCGGCGCGTTCATGCTCGAAGTGAACGCTGGTAGTGATTGGTGGATGCGACCTCTTTGTCCTCTGGCGATAAGGACAAAGAAATGTGATGAGAATAATCAAATATTGCAGGCCATTCTCTCAGTATCTTTTTTTTTCAAGCAGACTGGACTTATTTATACAGTCATGTTCTTCGTCTGTCTTATGTGGTCATGACCTGCTCATTCATTCACCCTCAGTAGACGCGTGATGAGAAGCCACAAGATCACGTGTGGGGGTCCAGGCAGCTGGTGTGGCTTTATCGGGGGTACTTACGCGATACACGAATAAGCCTGACCAGCCAGTAGTACGTATTACTTGTATCTAACTTGTAATAAACTGGTGACACCTTCTGAGCCACGTTTCTAGCACTCAGCACCGTCATATTCCTTTCCTCTCCTCTCTCTTTCTGATAAAAGTTGGGTAAAAAGAACCATCTCTCCTTTGGTTACCATTATAGCACTTCGACGTGCTGTTTTTTTGTGGTGATTTTGCATCATAATGATTATCTTTTTCCAATAATATTTACTCTCTCATACGACGAGCTCTCTCGTCTTTGTTATGCAAGGCCTGTAGAAAGGTACTCACTCCATTGGTCTTAATCTGTCCATCCATACCATACCACCCGCAAAGGAAACGGCACAACCGCATAATCTTTCAGCCACAATGGACGCCCTCAAACGAATATTGCTTCTAATACTGGCAATCTCCTTTATGACCTTTTTGACCTTTTTCGGGAGATTACCGTTTCTAAAGTTGGTTTTAAACACGATGACCGCCTCACTCTCTCACCGTATGGCTTCATACTTACCATTGAGTGTCTTCGCAGAAACACGCCCATTGGCGGCTTATATAGACTTATATGGATTCACTTTCCCAATGCAATGTCTTCTGTAGATCAGAGACTTACATCCGGCAGGGTGACAAGATCACTGGCATGGCTGTATAACCGCATCATGTATGAACGCCATCCAACAATAGTAGTACGTAAACAAGGACTGGACAAGAAATACTATCCAACACCATACTTACTCAATGAAACTTGCTAACATCACCCTCACAGATCTTCTTCCTTGCCGTCATGCTAATAGCAGAATACTTATATCTCCCCCAAGTCTGGCCCCAAATCGGCTGGTTCACCAAATGTACAGCTACCATAACTGTTTTCATGCCATATTTCTTCCTCTACCTATCCTGCTCTGCCGACCCCGGCTACATTACACCGGAAAACCACGCATACTACATGTCTCTCTACCCATACGACCATGCCAACTTTCATCCTGGAAATGAGTGTCGCACATGTCGCTTTCTCAAGCCAGCAAGGTCAAAACACTGTGATATCTGCAAGCGCTGCATTGCCAGGGCAGATCACCACTGCGTCTTCATCAATTCGTGCGTCGGCTACGGTAACCATCACTGGTTCCTCCTCCTTCTTGGATCCACATCCATCTTGACCAGCTATGGAGGCCTCCTCGGGCTGTCTCTCATGACCACAAAGATGAAGCAACTCTTTCCTGCATGGTCCCTTTGGCCTTCCAAGGAGATAGATTTCAACAAATACCTCGTTGTCTGGGGCTGGGGTCTCAACGGAAACATTCGCATGGGTGCCACCACTCTCCTCGCTCTGCTCACATCTCCCCTCGTCTGGGGCCTCTTCATCTACACCGTCTTCCTTGTCTACTGCGGCACCACAACCAATGAGTCAATGAAATGGTCAGACTACAAAGAGGATATCAACTACGGCTGTGCCTATCGCCGGCCCTTGCCCTCGAATAGAACTCGAGACCTCCGGTTCGAACCACGGTGTGATAGGTGGCCCGCCGAGCCAGAGCATATTATGTTCGCCACAGACGACGGAAAACCACCGCCGCAAGACATACCGCTTGCGGGTCGGGGTCAGTGGGAGCGTGTACGCAATCTCAATGATGTCGACAACCTCTACGATAGGGGATTTTGGCACAATATCGGCGACATATTTATGAAAGACTATACGTTTCGCGGCTTTAAGATAGAGGAACCGCCGTCCGAACGTCGTTGGCAATCCAAGAAGACGGCAAAGACGAGATAGAACAGTAGTAAAGATCCACGTCGCTTCATGTTTAAATCATATACATCTCCTATATCACTATGCTTATATAAATATATATGTAGCATATACAAATTGAAGTGTGAACAATACTGTATGCATCTACTAATCAATGTCGCTTGTATTCGTCATGGCCACACGCTTAGAGGTGTTTGGAGGTATTCGTATACCTACTAACGCTATTTATTCTACTCTTCATCCGCCAGTGGCAGTAACATCGACCCCTTGTCGCCACCCTCATCTAAGCTGCATTGATATGCGAGAACATCTGCTCGTTGCAAACGCCGTCTATAGAAGTGTACCAAATCTGGTTTACTATTGTCAGAATTGTATCAACTGAACGTTTCTTTTCTGTATCACTTACCCAAATGTCTGTTTGATGCTCCTCACGTAATATTCACTCCAGTTGCGCTTTGTGACATCTTCCTGGCCGACGGGGACACCTTCCCAGGTGACACGCATCACGGTGACATGGTCGACATCGTTCTGATCAAACTCAATGTTGAGTTTGGAGTGATGGCCAACAGGCCACTGATTCAATCTCCAGCTCTGGACAATCTTTTTGGGCTTCTCCAATTCAAGATACTCGCCAGACACGTTACCGTCAAAGAGCTGGAACTTGCCGCCCTTCTTTGCACCCTCAAAGAGCCTTGGTGGCGAACGAGTAAAGGCAGCCAACCGCTGGGGGTCGACAAAAGTCTCGTACAGTTCCTCAGCTGTGGTACGGAACTCTTCATTATCAGTCACTGTTACCGTGTTGACAATGTTGCCGGTGCTGCTTGTCTGAGACGTGGTAGAAGCAGCAGCCTTGGGGGCCGATGCCTGGGCGATTGTTCTAGGAGTGGAGAAGCCGCTCGAGGGGTTGGAGCCAGGCGCATGCTGGATATCCTTCCCGTGTTCTGCGATCAAGACTCCAGCAAGCTTTTGGAACTCCTTCCGCAGCTGGGGAACCAGTTTTGACTTGACCAGATCCTTGACAGGCTGTTTCTCCTTGGAGTCTGAGAAAATGTCGATATCGAACTATTGGAGTGCATTAGTAGAGGGAAATATAGCAGCAATCCCGGAAAGCAGACGTACCACATACTCGTCCTCGTCGGTATCGTGTGCGAGTTCGGGAACCGTAATAGTGCCCGAGACTTCATCAACATCTGCCGTGGATCCTACGGCGTGTTAGACTCAAGGCCCCGGGGACTTGAACATCAAACGCATCATACCGGAGTATTCCAAAACCAGTTTCACGTCGTAGATAGTAATGACCTTGCCCTTGCGCTGGCTGACGTCGACATCACCATCCATGCTCTGGACGCCGGTGATTCTGGCCTTGACATCATCCTTTTCCGCCGCGACAGTAGTCAGGTTTTCCTGGAGCCACTGCTTTGTCCATGCAGAGACATCCTTGTTCACCCAATGCCAGTTGTTGGGGTTGTGAAGAGCCATTATGAAGTATTATTAACACTTTCTCGAGTGTGTGTTGGGATCGAAGAGTCCTGGTCAGTCCAATGGTTAGCTGGATGCAACAACGGCTGATCAGAAAGAACAACAAAAAAGCGCAATGCACAGTTAAAGATCAGAGGTGGTCTTAGACCACAGCATAATATAGTCATCAGCGAAGGGAGTACAAATCACTCTATGACTGGTGCCAGCTGGTGTCTCATCATGATAAATGTGGCGCAAGAAGAAGGAGAAATAGAGAATAGAGCTTACCAAAAATAACAAGGCACAGTCTGGGCTGCGGATCACAGGTTCGCTCGCTCAGTGGCTAAAAGGAGAGGGTTGTTGTCGTGCTTTCGAGATTCAAAGTTGGAGAGTCTCTCAGAACCCTCTAGAATTTCAAAGCCTTGTGCGTCCCCACCATAACAAAAGCGGGGCTATTGGCTCATTGGGTGCTTGCTCAACGCAGCCTCGCGCATTTTAGCATCAGCCATCTTGCCTGCCATGATACTCTGGCGCAGAGTCCGTCTTTCGACGACCCATTGCGCTTGTCATGATAGCTATTTTGTCGGTGCGATGAAAGGCTTTGAGAGAAAAAAAGAGATTTCATTTTTTTCTTCAGATTCTTTAATATTTTATAGCGTGCAAGGGCCAGCCTGCATCAATAATTTTCCGCCCTTCCGTCCAGACCCCACTAGTCAGGGCAAGATTGGGTGGATCACCGCATCCTCAACCCGACTTGGACTTGATATCAAGATAAAGAGTCATATGAAGAAAAAAGATTATTGCAGACATCCCAAATAGGTAATGGGCATTAGTTTATTGTCCACTGTTTCGGTGCTTAAGGTTTATTAGAATGTTCTATGCCCCATTGTGCTTCATTAAGAAGCTAATGGTACTAGGTTGAGATGTACACGCATTCTTTGTTCTTGATGCCGTCTGCTCGTGTGTTAAGCTGAATATCCATCAACACAATTTTCATATCGTGACCAGGCAATGAGACGACCGCAACGTATATCTAGGCGGACTAAAAACACGATATATAGCACAATACATTTCAACCTTGGCTTCATCAATCTCAATTGCGTCTGTCACTTTATACCTTCAGGGTAGGTCTGTTGGTAAAAGTGAATGACTGCATGACAACCATCCGCAATGATCTAAACTTACCTTGGTTGATAGGCAAAGACTGATTATGGGACTCACTAGGAGGTAGAGGCTGCTTCTAAGAAAACATAGGGGGTGGACAGTATCCCAGAAGATTGCATCACAAGGGGGGCTACCAGGGGCCATGAACGACATTGTGGAAAGATCCTGCTGGACATTAGGTTCATATCCAAAGTGAGCATCACAATGGCTCATTCGGACCTTCTTCAAAAAGGAGAACATTGCCAATCCCGGCGGTGAAGTATTACGGACAGAACCCGAAGAGTAGATTAGCGAGCCATCATCAACAAAAGAAAAGAAAGTATCCATGGGACCGAGGTAATAGGCAGATATTCCTTGAAGACTTTGCATTTTTTTGTCTAATCAGAGCCCATGAAGAGACTAGATCGTCACTTTCCGTCGGACTCGGAAAATATGAATCCGTGAATAGGAGTTGAGTGGGGGAGTCGGGGGGATTGAGGTGATAGACGGATGGTGATTCTCCCAAGACAAGGTTTCTCATCGCACCGAAGCCCGCCTTCTGCTGGTTTTAAGGTGACAACGATACCCGGGCCGAACAATTGAAGTAGACTAGAGATAGATGCTAAAGGGGGAAAAAAGCAGTGTATTCCATATGCTGCACTAGGAATAGGCTCACCAGCTTGTGCCGTAGTGTTCCAGTCTTTCGGATCGAGCGATGGCTTCCAAGTATCATCGAGGGTTCAAAGACATGGAATTGATGGCTACATCATGTGGATACATGGTCCATGATTTCGGGAATGTCTAACAACCCCCCTGCCAGAACATACAAGTCCGCGTTAGAAGCCCTTAATGTGATAGTCTGTGGTCATGGAGTGAGTGCCTTGGGTGCTTGGTTCCGTAAACGCAGCGGGAGGCGTCTATGCAATTATGGAGGGCCTATTTGGTCGTTGGCTGGTAAAAGACGCTACTAAGCGCCCGACAGCCACTTTGCTGGTTGCACGCATGCGGGAGTGATTAAGTGACCAATTAAAAGCCCTGCTCTTGGCCTGCATGTGCTAATAATAGAAACCGTCAACCCACCCCGGACTGTCTTCGTAGATCGTCTGGCCACTGGGTAATCGAGCCTAGCAGTCGTTAAATCTGGTGGCTGCTGAATTCACAGTGATATGGCTTGATTACCAAGTACTTGCTTGTATGCTGTTGAGGCGTTGATATTCGGGCATGCAATCTATGTCCGACGATATGCATGTAAATATGAAAGATGGAAAAATGAATCGCCTAGATGAATAATGCAAATTGTTTTCTGCCTGAGCCGTAAATAATTCGGACATTGCCTTGCAGCCGGGACTGAAACTGATGGAACTTGGTTGCAACACACTCTGCATCTTAGAAGGGTTAGCTTGAGACGTGTTGAACCACCCCCCTGAGAGTTGATGTTAAGCGGGTACATGAGCACTAGCCATTGTATACCCCAAATCAATGGTACCAAAGACCCGGACACTAACATGCATATTGCGTGCATATAGAGTATTCGAGTTCGCAGACTGCTATTAATGGGCATGCATAATTTGTTTCCAAAAAAAGACATTCATGACCCCATACGGCAGAATTTGAGCCTTTTCCGTGACCTATCTATCCACTATTCACTATCCACCATCCACTGCCCACTGATACGGCTGCTACAACTGCTATAGCATGTACTTCTGGAGCAAAGAAAAAAGAAGCTGGTCTCTGAAAACCCTGACGATGAATTCGTTATCTCAAGACAGCTTAGCGCCCAGGGCCAGTTGATACAGGGGTGGGCATGTTCCAAGACACACTGAAGCTGTCCACCACCGCAATGATGGAACACAAGGCGCACCACCCCTCTGCCGGCCCTGGTCTGTGTGGCTGCCGATTCCCCCTCCATCGCCTGTCCTTCCATGCAGCTATTCCGCACCACTTTTCCCTACCAAGAACAAGCCGACATGCGCTTTCGCGCGGCTCCCTTTGTTCACTGCATGTCGTGGATTCCGGTAGTCCATCCATCTAGGCGTGGCCCTATTGCGCTTAGCTTCTGACCCTGTATCGCTTGTGCTGGCCGGTCCTGCCTTGCCTTGCCTTACTGGGTTGCCATCCACTTTCTTCCCCTCCCAAATCTTTCTCCAATCCACAGCGCGAACAACATCCGGACTCGTTCACCCCAACCCCAACCACGAACGAGCTCAGACCAGTGGATCGATGGATTGGTGACGGCACTCCTGCAGACAGTCCGAGACTCAACGGTGTTGCCGGTGTAGGTACGGCTCAACCGATAGTGCCTGGTCGCATTGTTGCTTGCTTCTGACTTGCAGTCCTCAACGGCTTCACCACTGCCCAGCCTTTTCCCGGCAGTCTGTCACCGACAAGGTGGTTACCTCGTGCCTGCAGCTGTGGCGGCGCGCAAGGGGACCTTGACCCAACATGTCATCTCCTAGAGATCCAACGCGTCTTCGGCATGGCCTGAACCCACTTTCGACTTCGTCCCTGGTGGGATATAACAATCAACTGAGCTCCCCAATGTCTGCTGTGTCCATGGCCTCCTCCCACATGCAGCCAATCCACACTCCCGGTAGCGCCATACAACCATATAATCCTCAGGAGTGGGTGTCATCGCCTGCACAAATACCGGAACGACAACTTCAATTTGCTGCTACTGAGACTCAAGAGAACATGCCATTGCACGGCTCGCCGCAGCAGGCTGCCAACCAAGGCCAAGCATCTGCCAGCGGTGCCGGTCCTCCTCCTCCGCCGTATAGTCCTCCACGAAGAACCCAACAACCTCGACCTATGAGTGCCGCTTTCGAATATGGACACGTTCAAGTCTCGACGCCGCCTCCCTCCCGATTCTCTACACTGATCCCTCACCGGCCGTCCCCCGAACCTCAGGGCTCCCGCGCATTCCCCCCACCACCGGGCATGAGTGGCCGAGGAAGCTCCCGTGAACGTCTGTTTGGTATTCCTTTGGGTCGGCGAAAAGATCGTGAACAATTGACAAGTTCACCGGAGCCAATGCATCCTCCAATGCCAGCTTCAAGGCGGAGTGTTGGACCACCGGCGTTTCACCAACCCGAACCGGAACGAGTTGTGTCAATGTCCTTGGCCGCCAACCCACACATTATACCCCCGGCATCTCGTAGGGCTGCATCAACTGGTGCCATCGAAACACCAAACTCTGCACATTCGCGCTCGACATCTCAAACTAGATGGGAACCTGGCATGCCAGTGCCGCCGCCCCCACCAGGGCCACCTCCTTCGGGAAGCCGGTCTCAAAGCGTGCAAGGCATGGATAGAGCTACCGTTCCTATAATTTCTCCTCCAACCCGTAGGCGTCCACCATCTGGTGTGACATCACTTGGGCCAGTTCCACCGACGCCAGCTGGCTGGGTTGAGGGTGATGCCCAAGCTACACGTCCAATCGAGGCTGCACCGCCGCCTGTACCACGCCTCCAACCTGTTCAACCCAGCCCACTGGCTAGGGGCCGCTCTCCTGGACTAACCATTGATACCGCGCTTGCCAGCGACCCTAATCAGCCTATCGAACAACCTCTTGGGTCAAACTCCAGCGCAAGTGGGCTCAACCGAGCCAAGGCCGTTCGTCACGACAAGACAATTATTCAGAGGAGAACTGAAAGTCGAAGCCAATACGACCCGGCCGAGTCCATCGATACCATGATGCAACCGCGGCCGATATCCAATATCGTTGTGCCTACAAGTGCTAACGGTATGGTTCAGAAGATTGGTTTACCAAAAACAACCCCTCGTAGCGCAGGAAGAGTTCAAATCGAGTCACCCCGAACAGGCAACTCATCAGCACATTATGATTCCCGTAATTCGACTCCACGAGCACCAGATTCCGCAAAGCTTGTGGTGCGTGAAGCGGAGACACCCCCCTTTTCACCGGCTGCCAAAGCCTACCGTCAAACAAGCGGCTCGCACGCTGTCCCGCCAAAATCACTCCCAACACCACCACTCCGAGCTGGATCTGCATCAAGTTCGTTACCTGCTGAGGCCTCTCACCCTCCGGGCTCTGCAGCTTTGCCCCTGTCGAAAGATGCGGTTATAAACCAAAACGCTGATGAATTTGCAAATGGGTCCATTGAGAGGTTCCGCGCGTTTGCGTTAAAGGAGTCAGCTGTTGCGACAGATGCGGATCGGGTTCGCCTTTTCGCAGATTTCATTGTTAATGAGTCTAGAATTCGGCGGGAGAGATATGCGACAGCTATTGGGGCCATGGGGTCCGAAATATTTGATCTTACTCGAGATCTTTTCCGGCCAATGGTCCCGATAAGGCGAGAGTCTGGTACCTCGCAGGAAGACTGGACCCCAGGGTCATCCGAACCAAACCGTTCTCATAGGGGCTCTGTTGGTTCCATCTCTCGTGGCGATGGACCATCAAGCTCTGCCCCCACGTCGGCCAATCTCCCACCCTCGCCCGGCCAAGCTCCTGCGGCGAACTGGGGTGCATCAAACTACATGCCTTCTCTCTCACCGATTCTAAGCATGAGTGTCAGCGACAATTATGAGAATGGTAGCTCTCGTGGAAGGCCGCCAAGCCGATGGTGGGAGACCGACTCTCAAGGCGACCCATCTCGTAGTGGATTTGAGCGATCCAAACGTGAATCCAAGTACATGGGTGTGCCGAAGGAACAATGGCTTGAGACTGAACAGAATGCCGTTCATGGGTCAGCAGGCGAGCCAAGCTCGTCATCGGAGTACCCCCCAGAAAAGACGGGCTGGCATGACGAAGGTGAGCAGACGCCACACATGCCGCCCTATACACCCGCAGGATCCGCCCCTTCTCCTGCCGTAAACATGCACGGGCTGCTGGACGTCTCACGACTTGTAACTCTGCCCCCTCCATATCCTAGACATCATCCTGCTGTGAATAACAGTCACCCAGAGCTATCATCAATTCGCACCTCGGTTCGAGCTTTGAGTGAGTTGAGCGAGATTGAAAGTACGAAGGAGAGGTTTGCTGCTTCCAGTTCTCAACGACGAGAGGAGCAGTTGAAATCAGTATCTGATCGTCGGCAAGCGATGAGAGTCAATCTGCAACAGGAAATCAACACGGGAAATTTGAGCTATGCTGATGCAGGAGTCATCGAATCAGACTTTAATGATCAAGAGAAAGACAAGAAGAAGGAGTTGGAGAAGGCAGAATATGAGCACTTTCAAAATCAAGTGGTGCTGCCATTAAATGACATCCTGACGGAGCGCATTACCCGCGCCACAGAGCTTTTTGATGACCTTACACGGCACCTATTCGACAATGGGGAAATCGATGCCGATATGCCTCAGGAGGAGGGAGATGACCGACCGGAGCTGCTCGAGAAGCTCACTCTTCTAAAGTGGATCTTCGAGCAACGCGAAAGTCTACACCGAGTCATCTACGATCTACTATCAGATCGTAATGGTCGCTATCGCGATGTGGTGCTCACCCCTTATCGACTCTCAGGCAATGCAGAGAAACTAAAGTCTGCTGAAGATTTCTTCGCAGAGGACGCAGCTAAACGCGAGAATGCTTTTGCAAATGAGGTTCTGAATAGGGCACGCGAGTTCCGGTCTGTGATGGAGGAGGCGGTTGCGCGGGGCGTCGAATTGCAGCTCTCGGCATTTTGGGATATTGCACCACCGCTTTGCCGCTTGCTGGAGAACATCCCATTGGATCTCGAAGACTTTGGTATCCAGATCCCGCCAGCCGAGTATGAAGAGAACCCATCGTATCACGAACACCCCTTTCAGTATCTGTACAGCCTGCTGCTTCATGCGGAGAAGAGCTCGTACCAGTTTATTGAAGCGCACACCAACCAGCTGTGTCTGCTACATGAAGTCAAGGAGGCGGTAGTGAATGCAAAGGTCCGTGTGTTGGCGACACAGGTAATTGAGGCGGACGGCACAGCCAGTTGTGCCGCAGATCGAGAGCAAAAAGCCCAGCAAATGAAGGACGTTGAAAGTCGACGGTTGACAGAGGACCTAAAAGAAAAGGTGCGCATGGTTCAAGAGCAGTGGAATAGCGCACTTGGAGAGGTCATGACAGGCGTCAAGGAGCGAACTGGAGAGTGGCTGCTGCAGACTGGCGGCTGGGATGAGACGCTTGAGGATGGAGGGGTTGGGGTTGCCTGAGTACCTTGGCACGCGAAGGATTCATAATAGAAACAACGACTACAATGATGGAAATGAGAATGATTATGGTTGATGAATAGTATGGTGAAGGGGACGAAGAGAGGGGAGGGGAAGACATTTATCCAATTTTGGCATAATCCACGTTGATACCCATTCAGGAGGTCTGGATGACCTTGATCTTGAACGTTTCTTCTTCTTCTTCTTCTTTTTTTTTTTTGCATATACTTTGGACAGATACATTGATAGGTACACATATGAAGCGAATGAGCGAAATGAAATTTTATTTATATTGCTATCCCTGTTCATGGATGAAGTGTTGCGATATCCAATCCTTACGCTATGCTTCTCAGGTTGTCCAGCACCATCAAATGATCCCATTTTTGTTGCCATGCCGCTTGCGGGATCGTATCTCCTCATTCTTCTAATGGCTACACTGGACCTCTCATGATAAGTAGAGTCCCAGCTCCAGAGCATATTATATATACACCTCATTCAAACCCAATGCAGTGTTGATAGGACTGTAGCTTTCCCTACTCATTGCCATCGTAAACCTCAAAATCGATTAAAAAAAAAAGCCGCTTGTTGATACATGCCGAATTCCCCTTGCCCGCACATCCTATTCTGTTATCCGGGGCTCGAAGAAGAAAAAACGGAATAGGTGTCCCCATTGAATGTTTGAGCCTCCCAAGTATTTGGTGCTTCCCTATTTGGCTCCTTCGTGGCGCTTTTATTTCTTCCCCGTTTCAGGGAGATCCATGCCCACACGCCTGGCCGTCAATCGAATGCGCTCATCCTGGGGCATGTCCATGCCTGGGTTATAGCGCTCAATGAGGGCGACGTACATCCTCTGGGAGCGCAGGTAAGCGATGAGCTGCTGGGCTGATTGGGCGGCGTGTTCTAGCGCGGATTTGTTTGAGGAGGCCTCGGGAGCAGAGGAGGGGGAGGAGGAAGAGGGCGTGAACTGTGAGCGTATGCGGTTGTGGAGAGGGGAGCGCGGGGAGGACAGGATAGGTCGAGGGGGGAGTTCCCTGAGGAGGGAGCGGTAGATTGAGCGGAGGTTGGCTGGTGAGGAGGCCATGATTGGAATCTTTGGACTTGAAAGGTTGGATATGGCGATGTTGCGAAGAGGTATGTTGGAGGTGCAAGGGCTTGCGACAGTTTTCGCATGTGGTGGTCGTTGACGATGGGATGGCTTCGGCAAAAAATTGGTAGGCCCTTTGCGGAAACTGTTTGCGTTATCGATAACGAGGGTAGTGAAGGTTGAACCACCAAACCACCCACCAAACCACTCACCCCCACTATAAACTCTCGACGGAGCTGTAGGCGGGACATTGCATGAGCAGGGACCTCATGGCGGGGTTGTGTTTCGGGAGGTCGGGCGGCTTCTTCTTCTTCTTCCTCTTGCTTTTCCTCTTACTCTTCCATGACAGCTCCAACTTCAATTATTCATTTGGAGGTTGCATCGCATGAAATCAAACACCAGCTTCACTTACGTGATATAATCAAATATCATATGTCAATTAAAACCTCACTGGTTTACAAAAAGAAACTGACGTCCATTGCACTGCGAGCCTATCCTCCCTGGTTGGATGTCGGCGTTCCACGTTCCTCCTCCCCCATCTCCACATAAATCATCCGTCCGGGGCCCAAAGGTCTTCTTTTCAGGCTATACCAAGCTCGTTTTCTTCCTGTTACTGCCGCTCTTAATACTCGTTCTATCTTTTCTCCCCGTAACCGCCACCACGGCTCCCAATTCCTCCTCCTCCTTCCTCCCTCGCCTCGTCCAACTCTCGGGACACTTCTTCCGTCCAGCACGCATCTTCTCTCCCGCCTCCTTCTTCCACAGCACAACCACCGCCGCCGACATGCGTCTCCCAAAGTACGAGCAAGAGCTTCAGGTTGCGCAGCTCGCCGTTCAGCGCGCCTCCATCCTCACCAAGCGGGTTTTCCACGAAAAAGCAAAGGGCACAGTCGACAAGAACGATAAATCCCCTGTCACTATCGGTGACTTCGGCGCTCAGGCGCTCATCATTGCTGCTCTAAAACACAACTTCCCCCAGGATGCCATTGTCGCCGAAGAAGAGGCTACAAAGCTTAAGGAGGATGTTAATTTGAGGAACACCATTTGGGATATCGTCAAGGACACCAAGCTCGACGATCCTGAGGCGGAGAAGCTCCTCGGCGGGTCCATCAAGGATGCTGATACCATGCTGGAGCTCATTGATCTTGGAAACAGCCCTGGGGGAAAGCAAGGTCGTATTTGGACCATCGATCCCATTGATGGCACAAAGGGATTCCTTCGTGGGGGTCAGTATGCCGTTTGTCTCGCCCTGATGGTCGACGGCGAAGTAACAGTTGGCGTCCTCGGGTGCCCTAACCTCCCCATCGATGACTCTGCCCGTCTAACAACCGACATTGGAGAGAATCAAACCGACGAGGGTCATGGCGTTCTCTTCTCCGCTGTCCTTGGCAGCGGAGCCACAAGCCGTCCCCTTTCTGCCGTCTCAGCTACATCCAACTCTGAATCAGGAAAGCACATTTCCATGCGCGGAATCGAGGATCTTACCAAGGCTACATTCTGCGAGAGTGTTGAGGCGGGACACTCCTCCCACGGCGACCAAGCCGCCATCTCTCAGAAACTTGGCATCACTGAGCCAAGTGTGCGCATGGACAGTCAGGCCAAGTACGGATCCATTGCCCGAGGTGCTGGTGACATATACCTGCGTCTACCCACCAGTGCGACGTACCAGGAGAAGATCTGGGACCACGCGGCGGGTGATCTCATCGTGAGAGAGTCTGGCGGCCAAGTCACCGATATCCACGGCAAGAGATTAGACTTTAGCATTGGACGGACGTTGGCTAGTAATAAGGGCGTTGTTGCTGCACCCGTGGCAGTCCATGGCCAAGTTCTGGAGGCTGTTCAACAAGTTTTGAGCGCAAAGTTGTAAAACTACAAAATAGATTATAGGAAAAGCGTAAAAGAATAAAAAGTGAACGCATTCAATCAATATGGTATAAATGAAGTCTAGGAGCTCGATTGAACTAATATCGTTTCCAAACAGCTAGAATATCATACACACACAAGCACACATGTACACATATATTGCCCTTCATGAACTCCCACGTGCTTACTGATTCGTTTCTTTTATATCATTTCCTCATTTTCTCCAACCCTCCGGCCCCCCCTTCCCTATCCCTTTTTATTTATTTCTTTATTTAATCTTCTTCTGCTTCAGCTTAATCGTCTGGTCATTAATAAACACCCCCTTGCCCTTATACGGCTCCGGCGGCCTCCACTTCCTCACCCTGCCCGCAAACGACATAAGCACCTCCCTGTCCGGCCCCTCGAGCAGGATCCTCGTCGGCGCGGGCGTCGTGACCTTGACGCCCCGGGGGATCCCCTCCTCGATCGGGTGCGTGAAGCCCAGCTTGAGGCAGAGGAACCGCTGGCCGGGGAACTCCTCCTTGGCGCCGCGTTCCTCGACAGAGGCGCGGTAGCCGACGCCCACGAGGCGGAGGATGGCGGTGTGGCCCTCGGAGACGCCCATAACGTAGTTGCTGAGATATGACCAGGCGGTTCCTATATGTTGCCCAAAGGAAAGGTCGTTAGTCTTCCCACGTGTAATTCGAGGTGAGGATGTTGTAGAGAGAGAGAATTAAAATAAAAAATAAAATAAAAAAACATACCCCACATCTCCTTCTGCTGCTTCACATTCGCATCCTGCACATTCAACGTAGCAGTCCTATCTTCCACATTCTGCTCCAGTGTGACAAACTCCGGCACATCAAGTTCCAGCGTCCCTAGAATGTCCCCTCACATTAGCTCCCACACATACACACACACACACATATATATGCCCTCGTAAAAATCCTTCAAAAAGAAAGAAAGAAAGCCAAGCTTCGAATCAGCATACCCAAAGGCCCCGTAACCGTAATCTTCTTCTTAATCGTCGGCTTAAACGACGTCGCCACCCTCGTAGACACAGGCTCTCCGACAGTTAATTCTACACCAGGCGGTATCGATATCGGTGTCCTGCCCAGCTTCGAGGCCCTCTGTTCCGTCGTCGAAAATTGTCGAGTATGCCGTTGCTGCTGTTGCTGCCAGGCGGGTAAAAGGTAGCTGCTCGCCGCCCTTTGGGACTTGGTCGCCACTAGGACATGGCTCAATGCCTTCCCCCGGCTGGGAGCAAGCATTGTGGCCATTGGAGTTCTGGATTTGACCTAAACTGGTCGCCGTCTTTGTCCTGTCGTGGAGTTACTCATGGAGCTGCGGTTCAGTCGCAACTTTTTGTGCTTAGTCATCAAAAACGTATAATTTCTAGATTCACACTGTATGTCATGTCCATTGGAATATGCTTGGGTTATCGTTAAGACATCAATAGTATCATATTATTCGCCAAAACAAGATTTAAAATCACAGTCATAAAGTACAAGGTCATAATAAGGTACTAATAGCGTACTCATTCGGGCACATATTGTGCGCATTTTTGCTATGTTCAATCGTAATACCTCTCAGGGATATTAAGAAACTTGTCCTACAATCAACAGCACATCCTCGAAGTGAAACTCCAGCACGTCCTATCCTCTCCTTTATTATTTTCCGGAATTCGCGACCCCTTACTCCTCATGCTCGGCAGGAGCCTCCTCCTCGTACTCAGCATCATCCTCGACACTAGCATCCTGGTATTGCTGGTACTCAGAGACCAAATCCTGCATGTTGGACTCGGCCTCGGTGAACTCCATCTCGTCCATGCCCTCGCCAGTGTACCAATGCAAGAAAGCCTTGCGCTTGAACATGGCACTGAACTGGTCGCCGACACGCTTGAACAGCTCCTGGATGGAGGTGGAGTTACCAATAAAGGTAGAAGACATCTTGAGGCCACGAGGAGGAATGGCGCAGAGAGCGGTCTGGATGTTGTTAGGAATCCACTCAACGAAGTAAGTGGAGTTCTTGTTCTGCACATTGCGCATCTGGTCCTCAACCTCCTTCATGGCGACCTTGCCGCGGAAGATGGAGCAGCAAGTCAAGTAACGACCGTTTCTGAAGTCGGAAGCAGCCATCATGTTCTTAGGGTCGAACATCTGCTGGGTGAGCTCAGGGACGGTGACAGCACGGAAAGAGGAGGCACCGCGGCTGGTCAGAGGAGCGAAACCAACCATGAAGAAATGGAGACGGGGGAAAGGAACCATGTTGACGGCCAACTTGCGGAGATCAGAGTTAAGCTGACCGGGGAATCGAAGACAGGTCGTGACACCAGACATAACAGCAGAGACAAGGTAGTTAAGGTCGGCGTAGGCAGGGTTGGGCAACTTGAGGGTCTTCATGCAGATATCGTAGAGAGCCTCGTTGTCGATACAGAAAGTCTCGTCAGAGTTCTCAACGAGCTGGTGGATAGAGAGGGTGGCGTTGTAAGGCTCAACGACAGTGTCGGAAACCTTGGGGGAGGGAACGACGGAAAAGGTGGCCATCATTCGGTCGGGGAACTCCTCACGAATCTTGGAGATCAAGAGGGTACCCATACCGGAACCGGTACCACCACCAAGGGAGTGGGTGATCTGGAAGCCCTGAAGGCAGTCACAGCCCTCGGCTTCACGACGGACAACATCCAAAACCTGGTCGACAAGCTCGGCACCCTCAGTGTAATGACCCTTGGCCCAGTTGTTTCCGGCGGAGGATTGACCGAAGATGAAGTTGTCGGGGCGGAAGAGCTGACCAAAGGGACCAGTCTTGACGGCGTCCATGGTACCAGGCTCAAGATCGACGAGAACGGCTCGAGGAACGTACTTGTTGTCAGACGCCTAGCAGACAATTAGACATTGGGGCCCAACGAATGGAGCAGTGGCAAATTCATACCTCGTTGAAGTAGACGTTCATACGCTCGAGCTGAAGCTCGGAAGAGCCAGTGTAGATGCCATTGCTGTCGAGACCGTGCTCGCTGGAGATGGTTTGCCAGAAAGCAGCACCAACTTGGTTACCCTGATGGCAATTGTGAGCTTCTTGCCATAGTGACAGATGAGGGTGAGGAGGATGTTACTTACGCACTGACCGGTCTGGAGGTGAACCTGTTTGTTGAAAAGAAGCCCGGTTAGCAATTGAGATCATTCAAGTAGATGAAGACCATCATCTGGTCGAATTGGGTTCTGGTTAAGCTCCTTCAGGGAGAGAGCATCAATATGTTGGGCAGCGGGGGTGGAAATCAGGGGCTCCCTTAATTTTCTCCAACGCGTCGCGGGGCAGAAAACATTCAGACGACGGATATAAAACAACTTACAATCTCACGCATTTTGGCTAGTGGTGGGGAGGGGTATTCAAGAATTAAGGTGAAGATTCGTAGGTGGAAGAGGCAAAAGAGATCTCGAGGAGCTACACAGAAGCTTCAACGATTTGGAGAGGAATGGATCAGGAATAAGTCGAGTTTTAAAGGGAAGCTTTGTTGGATTTCGTTTTAAAGGTTGAAGATGAATGGACATGGTTCACCGCCATGTCTCCATTGCCAGCGGGGCGACAGGGAACCTAGGAAGGGGAAGGGGGGAGCAAATGGGGGGGAACAGCGCCAGGACAGGAGGGTCTTAGCGCTGGTGGTCACTGTCAATCAACCAACTGTAATCACTGTGACAGCACTGTGGCAGTGGCCAGCCACTCACTACAGCCCTATTGTTTAGGGGGTAGATGAGGTGGCACGGGTGGGTCTCGCACAGTGCCGAGAGCCCGCTACAACCGCTGGTTGTCAGGCACCGCTACCATCCGAGTACAACGAAGAACGTGTTTATTTGCTTTTTTTTCTTTAATCACAGGACATCATTAGGGGGGGAGAAAAGTTGGGGTTGGACGATGCACCAGCAAGACGAAAAAGAAAAGTGAATTACAAGTGAATGTAAATGAAATTTCAAGAGAGTAGGGTAGATATCAAACTCAACAACGCTGAATCTTTTACGTGTAGATCTCCCCAAAACCATCGTCTTGGAACCATATGATGGGTTTGCATGCTGCTTTAACCCATACAACTGATACCACGGTCTAATAGGGGTCCAATATAAGGTACTTGGTCGACTTTTTTTTTTCGCTTTACCGCAACAAATGTGGAGGCGTCAATTCAGGAGGCTGTCTTCCGTTCGTTGGCTTGCAGCTCCCCTGAACCGAGACGATGGCTGGTGCCCCACACGGTCACATTGCAAGGTTCGGATACATGAAAACATGAGTTGGCACCTCAAACATTAGGTTTCATTCTTCCTTTTCCGCCACTTCATGCTTTTTGCGGCTTCCTACCCTAGGACGCGCCTTTATCTTCAGCGTCCAAGTACGTGTATATACACAGCATGTGACTTAATGAGCTTTGACAACACCAGCAGCATCCGCCTGAGCCGAGATCCTCTTCTTGTACTGTTGCACATCGCCAGGGAACTTCTCTACAGTTCCGTTATCACATACCCAGAGCGAGGTGCATACTGTCTGCAGCATGGTCACGTCGTGAGATACCATGAGCACACCTCCCTGGAACACATTCAGAGCCTCCGCCAAAGCATCCATGGCTTCGATATCCAAGTGATTGGAAGGTTCATCAAGGACAAGGATGTGCGGGTTTGTCAACGCTAGACAAGCAAATGCGACACGAGACTTTTGACCTCCAGATAGCTGGCCCATTCTCTGTAGACCCGTTGTACCTGTGATGCCAAAGGCACCCAGCTGTCGTCGGTAATCCTCGTCTGTTCGACCTGGGTATTCCCTGGCCATGAAACTCACGGCACTAACAGTGAGATCAAGGGCATCCACGTGATGCTGCGCAAAGAAGCCAACGCGAAGTCGTGGATTCTGCGAAATGAGACCCTTGGATGGCGAAAGTTTTCCAATCAGGAGCTTGAGGACCGTAGTCTTACCAGCACCGTTGGGTCCTACAATACCAATTCGTGAATCCAGTTGGACATCAAGATCCACGTTGCTGAGCAGAGGGTGCTCTGGAGTGTAGCCAAAGTTGACCTCTGACATCTGAATGATGGGTGGCGAGAGCTTCTCCACATCAGGGAATCTGAACTTGACACTGTACTCTGTCTCCGGTGGCTCCAGGATAGGCATCTTCTCGAGCTTCTTGATACGTGACTGAGCCTCCGAGGATTTGGCCGCGTTGTAACGGAACTTGTCAATAAAGGCTTGCAGATGTGCTCTCTGGGCCATCTGGTTTTCATACTCCTTCTTGGCAATCTTCTTTCGCTCCTCACGAGTTGCATAGAACGACTCAAAGTTGGCGCCACGGTAGTAGTCAAGTCGCTGTGAGTGCTGGTGGACAATATCTGTTGCCACTTCGTTGAGGAACGCTCTGTCGTGAGAAACGACAAGCACAGTGCTTGGGTATGTCTGTAGATAGTTGGAGAGGAAAGTAATTGAGGGAACGTCCAACATGTTAGACGGTTCGTCGAGCAACAATAGATCGGGCTCACAGAACAAGGCACGAGCCAAAGCCAAACGCATACGCCAACCACCAGAGAATGTCTTTGTTGCATTCTGTTGCTTCTCGGGAGAAAAGCCCAGACCTGCGAGAATGCTTGCTGCTCTTGACTCGGCCTTGTCTGATTCCATTTCCGCCAACTTGCCCTGAATATCGCCGAGTTTGTTGTCCTTGGTTTCTTTCTCCTTGTCGAGTCTGGCAGCATCCGCCGATGTATCAGCCAAGGGAGCGCGCTTAACTTCCAGTTCAGCCAAATCAGCAGTGAGTTGCTGATTCTATTAGCATATGGATCTTCAGGTAAAAGAATAAGTTTGTAAGTTTACCTCTTGCTCTCTCAGGAGAACCTTGCGCCAGACATCGGCATCAAGCACGGCCTGTATAGCCGGCGTATCGTCACCAGTAAGCTGCTTCAGTCAGTGTTTTGAACTCTGGTAGAGTTAAGGAAGGAACTTGCCTCTTGCTCGACGTGAAGAATAGAGATATGTGTAGGGATGGCGACTTCTCTCCTTGAAAGGGCCCTCAGCAGAGTTGATTTACCAACACCGTTGTTACCAACAAGACCGTAGCGATGGCCATAGGCAAGTGTAAGCGTGGTGTCTGTGAGAATACGGTTGGCACCAATAGACACGTCGATGCTGTCCAGCTTGATATCCTTGGTTTTGCTGGCCCCGGATGCACCGCCCAGTTGAAGTGGGTTGACGGCCATGTAGAATTCTTCATACGACTGAGCTGATTCGGACTGCTCGAGGAGTCTTGATGCCTCATATTCAACAGTCTTGAACGTCTTCTTCTGCTGCTTGGCAGCGATCTTTCTCTCGGCTTTTTCGAGCTTCTTCCGATCAACCTTGGACTCGACTTTTCTGACATTAGCGGACTCCAAGTCAACGGCACCACCGGCCACGGCGAGAGTGGAAGACATGTTCCGCTGGCTGCTGACTTGGATAGTTTGGTCCAGTCTTTTGATAGCCGACGGCCCCAATCTCTCGCCTCCATTTGCTTCGGCATACTTGTCGACCCATTTTTCAACAAGTTGCTTGATCTTCTCTTGAACTTTGGCATCATCCTTTCCTGAGGCGGAGAGGAGTAACTCTGTAATAGCTAGAGCTGCCTCGCTCAGAGGAGAAAGACCCGATACATCGTCCTCGTCGGTCCATGCTGTAGAAGCATGTGTCAAGTAACCAATGGAGTAGTCAGAAATGATCGGATCGATGTCCGGAAGCACAGCTCTGATATCGGCCTCCATTTTTTTTTTCTTCCTCTCAATGATATTTCCCCCTGTGCAGATCTCGCAACGTACAAAAGCTTTCAAATGAATTAAAGGCTGATCAGAGTGATTTTCTAACTGAAGTAGATAATATGAGACACTCTATGCCGATTCCAGCATTTGTCGTCTTGGCCCGCCTTTGTCATGAAGTTGCTTCACTCGGTGTGTGTGTGCGTGTGTGCCCCGCCATTACCCATGCTGAAGTTCTTGCCGTTTGCCTCCGCCGGTCCGTTGCGGTCCGTCAACACTGTCTGGCAGCTGGCGGAAGTTTCGGCTTATCAAATTGCCGAAGATACGCCGATGCGAAGGTGAAGAATTCGATAGGTGAGGCTATGCTGCTTTCATGAAGCTGATCCATGATGTCATCAACAACACCCTGCACTACGAAGTCCATGTTTACTTTAAAAATTTTGGCATCATTTCCAGAATCTTACCTAGTGTAAGCCTCCTCTGACCATCGTTGCTAGTGAAATATCATCTTTGATTGAAGCTGACTGCGATATCATCTTTCAGAATCGTTGACATCGGGTCCGTCTCCTCGGGTCATGGCGCACTGGCCCGTCATCCATCATCACTGATTCCCAAATCGGGCATATTTCTCTAGATTGCCTTGGAAACATAGACAAGGAATTCACAAGCTTCCGTTGGTCAGCGACTACGGTGATGCTTTCTCTCTTCGGATATTCAGCTGGCATCGGCAACCAATAACGGTTCACAAGCTTGAAGCATCCCGGCAAACCTTACAGGCCCTTGGTAGGATAGCGCGTCGCATAACGCGTCTTTATTTTATGCACTATTCGGCACGGAGCTCCCGGTCCAATCAGAGCGCGTCCTTTGGCCTGTATTCAAACAAAATAATTACATGATGCATTCTTGCTTAAGCTCAATGCAACGACAAAATTTGACGGCATTCGTATGCTCGCTTCGGTGACCGGGTGTGGGATATCTTCATGCCTACCGGTTGTGAGTTGGCATAACTGCAATCTAAGGCTCCTTGCAGTTAGGGCAATCAGCTGGTCAAATTCGTCCATATACATACAAACAAACATGATCAAGGCACATCGTTTTGTATCCGGGAGCCAGGTTTCAAAAGTGTGCTATTTTCATCAACATGGCAAGCCAAGCAACTCGCCTCACATGCATTATTCCCGCACCGGTGGGGGGAATGTGGGAGTACAATGCAGTAGCTGTTGCGAATTAGGCATGGTAAAAGGACATTACGATATGCGAAGGAGCATGCTATGCAATATCAGGTAAGGATCATTGTTTGAGACGCCTCGGCTTTCCTTCGCACTACGTCTGCCATCAACTGCTTCCGTAATGACCTTCTCCACTCGTCCACAGGGAACATGGGAGGTGATATCTTAGCACAGTTGGTGATGAAGGTCTCAGCCCGGTAGGCGAAATTACAACCCCATAATCGTGCATGCGCCAGATGGGCAGGCTCAAGTTTCCAGAATGTGTCCATGAAGGGAGCCCTGCCTTGGTATCCAAGACTCATGCACGGGAGTATAATTACTTCAAAACATAGTGTTACTGTCGCTGTCGCAATCACTCCAGACCGCCCGAATACTGCGACTCGGTTCAGAAAAACTTGTACAAATAGGATGCTCGAAACACGAGGGAGTCCGGCAATCTTAACTGACGGGTGCTATCTATATCGTAGGCCGGATAGGAAAGACTGGAACACACATAATTTGCTTCTTGTTTTGTGAAAATGTCGATCGGACACGCTAGTATTTAGGGTAAGTAGAACACCACGATGTTAGGACGATATTAGGAAATAAGGTCTATTGCATCCTCGCGCAATGTTCAACGGATATCTCTATTTCAACCACATGACGGAGTTGTGCATTGAATACCCCGTTACTGGCACCGAAAATCCATATGGAATATTCGCAACCGGGTCCATTGGTCATCATTGGAAAGGCAGCCCACAAGGCGCATCCATCCCCCTCAGCGAGTCAAGTAGCTCAAACGAGCAAGGACAGTTGTGTTTCAGGTCCACCCTTGAGGGGCAAGATGCAGATAGCGTGAGCCATTGGCCAACAGAATGAACCGATTACTATTGAGCTTTGCCGTTTAGGAAGCTTATTGGAGACCACCAGTTCGTAGGGCCAGCAATAACGCCATCTGGGGCACATGAATTATAGCCAATCTCGAAACTTGGCTCTCGAATTAACTGGTCCTGGGTCAAGATAGCCTGACAAGCTGGCGGTTCCCAAACCTTCCCCCCATCAACGGTCTACGGAAGCGGGCATTGCCCTCATAAGCCATTTGTGGTGGCTAACCTAGATGGACGAGACGAGAAAAATCAGATTTCCAAAAGCAGCCATGACTTGCAAATTAATACCCACACGATGGGTTGGTATCCTGTCAAAGGAAAGTATCGGCGGAGTTTTCGTTCCTCTCGTGCGCGCGAAAGTGAGCTCGTAGTATGTCATGATGACTTCAGTGAGTTTGAACTTGGCATGGTGTGGTGGAGAGTAACTAGTCTGAGTGCCATGAGTCTCAACGCACAGTAGTGGGGGGGGGGGGTTGTTCTTGGTCCCAAGCTGCGAGCAAGTAACAGATACAAGGAACGCCATAGGAAACTCCTAGAAGATTTGTCGTTTTTGCGACGTACTGCTGTACATGGAATATTGCCTTCTAAATCAGCCTCAATTGCCATGCCCCAAATGAGGGAACCTAACCGCGGACAAAGCACTGCCGAAGCACACTAGAAAACGCCTCGCACCCAGTACGACAAACAATGCGCATAATGGCGAATAGATATGCCCGAGATATATCTTATTAAAAGAGAGGTCAAAGCACTTGGTATCCTACCGGCTTGTTGACATGTGCCGTAGCATCTACATACTAGAAGGTAGACTATCTCCTTTGACTTGGTAATATCCTCTGCTCTGGGGCGCAAACTACCATTCATACCTAGTACAGGGGACTTGAGTCTCCCAGATATGGCTGATCACCCGTGCATAGGCAGCACAGCAGGTAATTAAACTACACAGAAGCGGTGAATGAGCTATGAGGCTGTGGTTGGAGGATATACTACTCTGGCTATCATGCAAAGTCACCCGCATCGGGCTAACCTGCCGCGAACAGTCTATGGCGGGGAAGAACAAGATTTGCAGATAGGAGCTGGTGCTTGTGCGACCAGACACAGTATTCGATCCGATGCTACAGCAAGCATGTCTCACAATATTATGAGTGAGATGGATGGCACCACAGCAGCCCGACCGTTTATCCTCTCCGCTAAGGTTGAAATCGGGCACTGATGTTGACATCACTGGCTGGCTACACCTGGCTGTGTGTATTGTAAGAGGCCTGGTGTGTGAGGCAAAGGAGGGGGAGGAGGGGCGAGAGAGGAAAGCCAAGTGATGATAAACCAAATATAAAACTTCCGGACCATGTGCCGGGCCTGCTTGTGCACACTGTTAAGAGTAAAACATACGCAAACAATGTGCTTTTCTTTTCTTTCATCAAGGCATGGTGCCTGCAGCCGCGCAGCCCAGTCCAGCTCGCCTGGCTGGAGCCAAACATAAGGCGAGATGCTGTCTCACAGATCTCGCAAGTGATGCCATCTCAGATGCAAAGATTTGAGGGATTGGACCGATCAGGGAGGGGGGGAGGGGAGCACAAAGACAGAAAAATCAAATAAAAAAGTCTCTCAGCTATTTCTGGGGTATGAAATGCGACAACGATCTGAACCAGGCAGTGCCGAGAGATTAGCAAGAGATGCTGACAGATAGGGAGTCTCGGATTATGGTAGAGACGTGAAAGTTAAGTGCGATTAAAGGGAGAACGGGGGCGCTTGTTGGATTGGAGCATCATAACTGGTGCCACGCTCGGCGGCATTCATTAAAAGCTGCAGCAATAGGGCCTCCTGGCTGACAAGCCGGCGGTTCCCTAGGGATGGATGGATGTAATGGTATATTTTTCTGTTCGCTGCGTATTTGTCTGGTCGCTTATTTTAGAGCGAGAGTGAACAAACAAAATACAGAAGGTGACTTTTACAATGGAACCAGAACACGATGCAGAAAAAGATGGGATAAAAATAATCTCGACTCCTCCCGTACGGAGTTGCACCGCTGGCAAACAAAACAAACCAGGATAGGACGAAACAAATCAAAACAAATCAAGAACGGGAACAGCGATTGATTGCTGCGGCCTGCATGACCGGCATCCACTTTGCTGTATCATGCCTCTTGCGCCCTGAGCCTCAGATTTGATGCTTGGCGGGTAAAACGGTGACACTGGGGCAACTGCAAAAGTGGATGACCCCCAAATCCCCGTCCGCTTCCAGGGAGAGAGAGCGCTGGGGAAAGGGAACTCTAGGTAGCTGTCAGAAGGGCCCTAGGGGACCCGTAGGACCCAAATTACGTAGAGTCAGCGGTTACGAGTCCACTGTAAGGGAACCTACTTGTAGGCACTTGCAAAAGATGGAACTTCTAGGCCGACGACGATGACCCCCCCTTGTTTGTTCCAGTTGCGAAATCCAGCGTCTGTCAGCGAATAGACGCACTGGCACTCGCGAGTTTGCTCACCTGGACACCAAAGCACAAGGCCAGGAAGACCCTGCGCTGTTGCTCTGGGCGGCTGTTTGGTGAGCAACGCTACGGAACGAAATGATAGGCAGCCCGCCGGGCTCATGTGCATAGCGGGCATGCACATGAGCATTAAGTACGGACTAAGCGCATCATACATTGCATGAAGGCCCAAATGCACTTCATTCATGCACAAGCTCTCGTCAGAAAAGCAAGGCAAGAAGAAGACGGGCGGTTTGGTTTGCCCTTGGGATCAAAGGCCCGCCCCCACACGAGAGAGAGAAGCATTGCTTAGCTTTCCCCTCCCTCCCTCACCACCAATTGCCGTACAAGTGCCAGACAGAAACAGGAACAGAAACAAAATCAGAAACAGAGGGCCAGAAGTTGAGGCCCTTGACACATGGCCAAGTTTGTTATTGTCTTGTTTGGTGTCATGTGTGTAAGAGGTTCTTCTTCCCCCCCCTGGGCCTGGACCTGGAAAAGCTTGGCCGCCTCGTCTGGTTGCAGCCAAAACAAAGCGCTGGAAGTCTAAAAAGAAGCACCGGCTTCCAGTGGTGCTACTGGTGAACCCTGCAATTCGAAACAGTAGGCACCTTCAGGGCCACCTGTAGCTAATATCGCCTGCCCTGGAAGCCCTGGAAGCCCTAGAAGAGCCTTGAACCGTAAACGGGGACCTCAGCGCAGCGTCCTCCATGGGTGGCAGGGTAGGGCAGGGCATGGCATGGGCATGTACCTACCTACCTGTGGGTTGGGATCCATCCCCAATGTTTTGGGCGACCTCGAGCCGTAAACAAGCGTAAACAACAACAACAGGGAACATGGAATCCACGGGGAGATACCCTATGCATCACTACAGAGACACGCAGCCGCACTAAACAACAGGCGGCTCCGCCCACTAATTAATCGTGATCTCACCCTGCCCTGGCGCTCCATCTTAATTGCAAGTCGAAGAATCCCTGTTCTTGTGGTACATTGTGTGGTTGCAGGTACATGCATTACTTGGATGTTTTGCACTCCCAATCCCAGCAGAAGGGCGATTCCCCAAAATCTCATACTGCAATCTCCAAAGTCGCCAGACCTGCAGGAATTTTTGTCTTTACCTGCTGTCTGTGTCACTTTTTATGCTGCCGCTGTTTGCAAACCTGCGGCTCGAACCACGGAAATAGCTTCCTCCTCCTTTTTCTTTCTCTCGTTTCCTCTCTTCTACTCTTGCGCTCGTTCCATCTTTCTCTCTCTCTCTCTCGTCCTCTCTTGCGTTCCTCTTGATCCCCATTTGGACCACCACCACACACATACACACACACACACACACCCCATCCACTCTCTCTTACGAAACGGATCCCCTACGAGTCGCCCTTCCTCATCTTCATACATACACACTCTCTCACTCTCCTCCCCCCTCCCTCTTACTCTCTCTTCCGGCTGCGGTTCTCTAAAAACAAGGTGCGGGCGAATTTGGAACTAGAAACCTGGAACCTTGAACCTTTTCCGGCGCGTTATACTCGACGACCCTTACCTAACAACCACCCACCCACCACCGCCGCTTCGACCTTCTTCCCTCCCACCACCCACGCACACCACCACCACCACAACAACAACACCGCCAACGGCTTCTGCGCCCGTCGTCCTCCGCACCAAACCCTCAGTCACTTACGCGCATTTGCTGTGAGCTTTTGGCATTCGAGGGTTTGCCAATTGCTAATCCTTTTGCTCGATGATGCATTTGTTCTTCCCACCTACACTTCCTTGAGCATTGTTTTTCTCTCTCTTTCTGTCCGTGTGTGTTCAATTCGCAGTAGGATGCAACGCCTGGATATTACGCTGTTGTTGTAGAATCCCTCGGCAACCATGCAGACGGTTCCCAGTGTAAGTTTTGTTGACTTTCCCTTCTGCGCCACAACAACCGCCTTTTACTATGCGCAAATCATTACAGCATCAGTTGCAATCTAAACCTCCGCATTTCCACCAAAAAATTCAATGATACTCTCCCCCCAATTCCCAATTGTCAATCCCTCATGCAACTTTTACCCTGTATTCTCAATTGCGCATCTAACATTTTATTATCAAGCTTATTGGGACCGGCACTGCCATTGCTGCAGCGGCCAGTGGTTTAGTGTTTGGTCAGCCAGCCGAGCCAAGCACATCCACCACAATCCGGCAGAATCAGCCAAGAAGGAAAATATCCTTCGACCGCGATCTGCCAATTAGCGCTCGTTTGGACAGCTTACCGCCGTCTCGAGCTGGCACCACCTCCGAAGCGCCTTCAATACTCCCCGAAGGCCTGCAAAACGATACGTTACCAACGCAGACGACCGCCTCTAAACCACCTTTATCACGTTATCAGAGACCCTCGACAACATCCAAGGGTCTGGGAAGGAAGCTGTCCTTGATCAAGCGCCAGGGTTCAGGCTCGACTACCGCCGAAGGCAGGGATTCTGTTTCATCAAATGGCTCATGGATAAGGAGATTCGCGATCCGCCCTCTCTCGCAACACGGAAGCAGTAGATCCAGTGTCGCTCTCGATACGCCTTCCGTTACCTACTCTCACAGTTCAACCGCGCCCATCCTTCCGCGACCGCAATCATCGAGCCAGCCTCTACCGCGTAATAAGCTCGTGAAGCGCTCGTCCTCCGTTCAAACCAACCAGCCCACCGCACGTTCGCACACACGATCAAAGTCACACCTGCCTACTCTACGACGACCGGCTACGAGCCACCAGCGATCTGCGACTCTTCAACAGCAGTTCCGCACAGACGCTGATCTTGCGAACCTTTCATCTTCGCCAACAACCTCGTTTGACCAGCAAGTGAGAGAGGAGAACCTGATTGATCCGATAATAGGCGCGCAGCCCCGAAGGAGTAGCAAATCATCTGGATGGATCTCGTTTTTCCACTCTAGAAGATTGACTATCGGTGGAGGCGGTGTGGCGAGCCGATTTAGCGAAGCGAGCCCTCGAAGCCGAAGCCTTTCCGGAAAGCGCATTTCTCTCATCGGTGACGAAGGTCGAAAGGTGCATTTGGTCAAACCAAGAATGGTGTCGACATCTTCAGCGCCAGCTGTTTTGGCGTTCTCTTCCGACTTGGGACAGGAAAAGTCCAGGCAAGTTGAGCTTGACACCTCCGCTTTGGAGGTTCCCCCATCAAGACAATCAAAGCGATCATTTTCAATGCCCTTTTCTTCTACAGGAAATTGGATGTCGAGATCATCTGGCAGCTTACGCAGGGCGAAGAGAGGAGCCGTTGAAACTGGCGCTGAGACAGAGGGTGAGATGGGAAATCATAAGCGGCACGTGTCGGCCCCCATCAGTGGCGCGCAAATCCCTGTGGATCAAGAATCCATTGCCATTGCGCCGGCGCGGTTGACCATCCACCCCATAGTTCCAGCAAAACGGGGGCCGACTAACACTGCTACTACCGTTGATTCAGCTGCAAACGTTCAGCCTCCATCCCATAAAAGAAACCTGTCATCCCCACTGCCCCCGCTTCCCAGAAATTCGAGTTTTCATGTCGAATTACCTCGCATTGGCTCGCCTAGCGGGGCTACTGCCAATCACCTAATACGGCCGCATCAGCCCTCCGGGAGCTCAACGAGCTCTGCAGCCATGTCACAACTCAGGGCGTCGCCGCATTACGAGAGGTCATCTGTAATGTCCGGCTCCGAGAGCGACACCCGTGGTTTCATTTCTGGTGACGATGACGACACTGATTTTAAAAGCGAGACAATGTATGACTCCTTGCGCACTGCTGCATCAAGCCGTATGAGGACAGTGGAAACCCCTTTAGATTCTGCTTATGATGAGTCCCCTCCTAGCACAGCCGGAAATGGGAGATCAAAACGGCTTTCGATACAGGAGATGTTGGCAGGCGCGTGGGATGACGATAGAATCACCGAGGAGGATGAAAACGATGCAACCCCCGTTCGGGGTTCTGACGATGCCGAAGCAGACTATACCACCAATCCTACACTGGCGGTGCCTCGGCTTGGTGCAAGCTCGTCGCATGACACAGTTTTAATTTCGACTGAACAGTTCAGTCGACTATCCATGGATGATGAGTTTGATGAAGAGGAATGGCGTATTGACGATGAGGATGTACATTTCAGTCCCTTGTCACCGCCTTCCAAAAATAGCTCGCTCAATTCCCAACGAGTACACCCAAACGTACGTCTTGCCTTGGCTAATATTAGCGGGAATGAAAAGCTTGAATCCCATGGCAACGACCTTCGGGGTGATCGTCCTCTCAGTACCGTATTTGACTGGATCGAACCCTCAGTCCTTGATAAGAATGATGCGGATGGTCACTGCTCGCGCCCCAAGACCGCTTCGGGCAAGCAAGAGGTTGATGCCAGAGGTGGACGTGCTGCTTTGCGGAAAGGACCCGCACCGGCCCATATTCGCAGTCAGAGTGTTCCCGTATTACACGAAGCTCCTGAAAGTTTAAAGCCCAACGGTGCAAAGTATGGGACTTGGGGGTTGGGTAGCAAGCCAGTTAGCGAGGATTGGGACGAAGATTTCGAATTTGGTTGCGGTGGTACTGACAATGGCGATGTGGGCAACAGCGCCCTATTCTCAGTTCCTGAGTCAATACGCGCTTCACAACCAAGCGTTAAAGCTCATTCTGGTCAGATTCGAGAATTGTCGCTGCTTGTTAACGACTTAAAGCGCTTATGTCGCCACGGGCGTGATATGGACATGCTCGAAGGACCTCAGAGGGGCTTGTGGAAAGAGGCCGAGGGTGTTATTGCGCTTGCTTCGCCAGATGAGGAAGAGGATCCGGTTGATGACTGTCACGAAACCATATCAATCAATTTTGACGCGGTTGAGTCCAACGATCAGCTATTCGACGATGGGTTTGATGCTGCGTCACTCGGGCGGCTAGATTCTGGGTTCGAGACCCTGGAGCCCCCAATGTCAAAGATTGCGGTGGTCCGGGAGCGACATTCACCAAAGAGAAGATCCGTCTTTTCTCCCGAAGATGACATTTTTGGAGGACACTGGCCACCTGTAGATGATCACTACACATCGTCCAACAGATCAAGTCGTCCGCGGACGCCCCACATTCCGATTAATGACCCCACCGGAGTGACTCGATCCGTGATGGAGGCCATGCACCGCTCGATCCCTAACCAGACACACGAAGTACGATACGATAAGAAGGTACACTTTGATACGAATAGTTTAAGGGTCTTGGTTCGAAGGGCAGGAGAACTCCGTGACTCCTTATCGGACGTGATTCGCAAAGCCGAACATCTCACGCAAAGTCCATCAAGGACTCCACGACATGAGCGAAACCCCAATTCCAGCCCTGCCTTCACACGAGTTTTTGACGATCCGAACGCCAGCCCAGAGCGCCGGCTGATACGAAGCCGTGGCAATAATTCTATACTTGACGGTGCATCAACGCCGAATCTACCACCCTCACCCATGGGTAGGCGTTTGCAGCCGATGACTGTTAGCTAGCATATGCGTTTGGCTTAAGTCAGCCATCGTATCGTTATGCTTTACAACAGCTCTGTACAAACCTTTTGTGATTTTCATGTTTGCATAGTGATGATCCCACATCCAGCTTTTACGCGATTTGCATCATCCTTCATACCTACCTCCCCTGTGGTTGAACGAACAGCAAAGAGTCAATTCACCAGGGTCCCCAAGGCCATGCTAATGGAAGAGCTTCACCGAACCTGGATACCGCGCTTACTTTGGCATGTTTTTTTTAGCGGTTAGGAGGGATGAAAGAAATTCACCACACCTGCTCACGCTCACGCTTTCCAAACCAGTATTGGAATGGCCAACTTACACGACTAATATGACTGAATGGAGAATGATATGCGAAATACGTTGGCCTATAATGTCCATCAAGGCCGCCGATACAAGGACTGCTTTCTACGCCATGGCAACCAAGACCATGGGGTAGTTTCGGAGCTGTCTTGTGTCGATAATGGATTTCACGTTGTTGCATTTTTTCTTCCTGTTTTTTACGGCCTGTTTTTGTGTATGAGCTTGTTGACTCTTATCATGCGCAGTCGACAAGCCGAAATGAGGATAATAAAGATTTCTTTTTTTCTTTTCTTTTTTTCTTTTCTTGCGATTGGAGGAAAAAGACCAGAGGCAGTCCGAGAAACTGATGTATATTTCTCGACCTTTCCAGCCTCTTAGATCAAAACCACCTCAACAGGTGGTTAATACTTGTTTTTACGGAACGGCGGCATGTTGTTTTTTTGGCGAGCCATTCGCACAACTGCAGTGGCCGCTTCAGCAAATGGTGCAAAGAAGAGGAAGAGGGAAAAAAGGGGGTTTACAGGGGATGGTCAACAAAGCATTTGGGAAAGGGGGCAAAGGGTTTTTTTCTTTTTCGGAATACAGGATACAGTGGTTCGGCAAACTGGTGTTACGTCTTTTTAGCATCGGCGCATTCTTGAACTCGAGTGGCCTCGTTCTCCGGTTCTTCTTTTTTTTCTGTTAGGCTTTTTTTTTTAACGAAATGCATGGATAGAGCTTGACGCGCCATGACATGACATTTTATTGTTCCAACATATCTTTTTTTAATTCCAAGTGAAGTGTATGAGTGTGCTTCCAAAGATTTTAGGTTACTTGGTTCTTCAGTATAGCTTGTAATCCCCCCCTCCTAGATGGGTTAATATTGACGATGTCATTTTCAGAGAGATGGAATCCTTTCGTTCCCATTATTCATCTGGCCAACACTTGAATTGCTATCTGATTGTCCTAAGCGGGTCTACATCGTTGTTTTCGGCTTGGAATTGACTAACCGTACATGATTAGGGGGTATCTCTTCGCCAGTCAAAACAAACACAAAAATATGATAAACAAAACAAAACAAAACAAACAAACAAGCTAGTCAACAAACCACACCGCGGGACTCAAAAAGCTTGGAGTTTCGAATAAAGTACCGGAACGTTACATAGGCGATGATAATGAGACGAACTAGCTTCAGCGTAAACAATTTGACGCAGCTTGCTATAGCATGGACGGCATTCCGGGAGCTGGAGCAGCGCAGACTGGTCATTGCGCTTGTAGAAGTACAATGAAGTTTTCCCTAAGCCGGTGCGTCCACGATGAAGAAATTGTTATGGATCAGAAAAACGTTTCTGTATTGCAAGGTGCTTGCTGCTCTGTTTCCGGGCTCTCTTCAGCGGGTTAAGCTTAAAGGCTATCCCCGTTTCATCACGATGAAACGGGCAGCTTGGACGAGAAGGGGGGTTCAGCTGTCCATTGAGGATTCAGCTTATTAGCGTGCGTGTGATGTGTCACCCCGACTAGATGGATCAAGGGGGTTTGACTCTCATGACGTTTTTGTCAAAGCGCGCCAAGAAAATCCATGGTTCTTAGGCATGTTGAGATGTTCTGTTTGAATCGATACTCCATAGAAAAGACGTCTGAATTCGGGGGGGTTCAAGCAATCGAGACCTTTGACGGACTGGTGAGGTTTGGGGAGTAGCATATGCTTGCCAGGTCGTCGAGTCGGGCTGACGTAGGCCTATATGATCCATCTTCGCTGGCGAAGAAGGCGACCATAGACTGCTATCGTTGCTTGACGATATTTTCTCCGCAAGGGGAAACAAAGATGCTGAATTTGTTTGAAGCAGTGGATGCTCGGTGCGACTTTTCAGCTGGGAAGCACCAACAATCGCGGACTCCGTAGCCTGAGAATCCAGCGTGGTTTGTTTTGAAACACCCAGCTGCCCGGGTGTGTGTGAAACTGTAGATTTGGAGGCTGGGGGTTTGGTTGAAAATGTGATGGGGATAAAGTCGTACAAAGAGCCGCTATCGCTTTGAGGTGACATCTCTGCAAAACGGGGCCAAGAAGGTGCAGCAAATCTCTCAATGCCTGGGTTGGTTGGCGATGGAGTATCACAGAGCAAGGCCCTGTTGGGCTTGAGCAAATCTGCAATTTCCCATAGTACAGTTTCATCAACGTCTTCATCTGAGCTGTTATCATCATCTTCGCAGTAGTCCTCAATAATCGTATCTACATCATACTGATGACGTTGTACGCTTGATACCGGTTTCGTAAAAGAATTTGGTGGAGATTGTTCCTCTGACATGACCACACTCATTGTAACGAACTGGGGCAGAACGGTTGCAGAATCTGATCTTTCGCCCCAAGGGAACCGGAATATACCAAGAGTATCCGAGTCGCCAGTGAGAGGTGTTGGGCTTTCTAGTATGTCTGGTAGCAAGCCGATGCGTTTCTCTTGTCGTAATGGTCTTTGATTTGCTAAACGAGTCTCCTTTTGAAGCGACTGATCTTCCAAGATTGTGGGTAGAGTGGAACTTTCCGAATCTGCCTCAGATACGAGACTGTTGGGTTGAGGTAAGGGGTAATCTTTCGACTGTGGGAAATTGGTTGGTCGATTTTCTGTAGATGGAGATCCCGGTTCATCACTGAACTTAGAGAAGTTATTTGCCAAGTTATTTACCGAAGCGGTTGGCATCATTTCGCTGGACGGAATCTCTATATCTGCTACAGTACTGTCACCTTCATCCTCCTCGTCGCTGTCTGGAGGAGTCGGACTGCCAAAATAGGTTCCCGTTACATTGGTAACAGAAAGAAGACTCATCCCAACTGGTGTCGATATAGGCATCGGGGCGCGCCTGGTTTCAATAAATTCCACTGGCTTCTCCTGATATACTCGGCTTGACAGAATTGGAAGCTCTTGATAAAAGCCTTCTGTCAGAGAAGGCTTCTGACGTTCATACTCCACGTCAAGGCCCTCACCCGATTTCACAGAAAAGAGAGACCCAAGACTATCACGCAAGGATTTCCTATTAGGAGAATAATTGCTGACAAGTATTGAGTCTCGGGCCAATTCCTCTCTCATCTTTTGCCAATGTGATACTTGCAGTCCCATTTCAGACTCTATGTCAGTCAGTATAGTCAACCGCTGCTGCTCATCGAGAGTGGCCCGTAAATCCTCAATTGGAGAACCAAAATTGTTCAGCTGCTCCTGAATCTTCTTTAGAGCTTCCTGAGGAGATTCAAGGGGCGAGGGTTCTGCCTCAACAACTATGACCTTGGACGACTTCTTTAATTTCAAAGGCATTGGTGGTGAGATCTCACGAGATCTCTTGACGACGCTTTTCCTGACAGAGAATGTGGGTAATTCATCTCCGACGCGATGATGCCATGAGGGAATTTGGACTTTATTGCCTAGTTTTAGTTTCTCAGACCCTAAAGGTCTAGGATCTGATGAATTGATGCCTGTGGTATATATTTCAATCTGTTGAACTATCGGATCTCTGTCATTGACGCTTTGGCTCTCGGCCGCCCGAGTGTGCGAATTCAGGAGAATCTGTTGAATATGGGGATCGGATGCCACTGGTGTTTTCTGTTCTTTGGATTGCGCTTGGTTCTCTTGAATATTATGGATGGGTGGTGTTGATGTAAAAGTAGGAGACAATGATGATCTACGTGGAATAGGACGTGGTCTATGAATAACTGGTTCTCGCGGCATCGTTGAAGCAAAATCTTTTGCGTCGTTTTCGTTATCGGCAACATTCGCGATGAGAATGCCATCATTCTTGTTAGAGAGGAAAGGTATGTTAGCCTGCCCTCGGAATTGAGTTTCTTGGTTTGTTGGCTTGGGAGTTTTTGGTAGGCCGTATGTCTTCATTTCTGCGGTATTCTCTGATGGGAGGGGATCAGGAGGGGCTTTCCTAGATGGTCTAATATTATCCTTGAAAGACTTGCTTCGGGGGATAAGCGACTTTCTAGAATTCGATCCAGGTTGAGTAGGTTTATTCGCCGCCTTAGATGGAGACGGCTGTCCCAATGGACTTGTTTTTGCGTGCTGTGGTTGTGCTTCCGAAGGCCATAGTGTAAGAGCACTTGAACGCGAGGCAGCTATCTTGGGTAGAAATCCACCGTCTTCTTTGCCAAGAACTTTTAAAAAACTCAGAGTCGAAGGGCTCCGATCTGGCCTGGTTGGTACTTGATTTGAGGAGGTTGGCATTGGTGAAACCTTTGACTCCTCAGTCTCGGCTGATGGCTGTCGAGGAGACCGTCGCCGCAGTGCCTCAACCCCGGGCGATAGTTGCGTAGCTGATGTTATCCCCCCTGAATTTTCGGGAACAGCCTGATTCTGCGAATCGTTCAAGACGAGAGGACTGGGAAGAGGCTTGCGCTTCAACATTTGCTGCTGATTTCTTATATCTTTAGGGACCAAGACTTTGAGATACTGATCCGAGGGCATGTCTACACCCAACGACAGTAGTGAAGGTTCCATATCTCTGCGTTCTTTTTCTATCCTTGCCGCTGCTGAGAGACCAACGGTGGGAATTCTGTCAAGAAGGCTACTCTTGCTTGCTCCATCTAGCATAGGTCCAGAAATTGCCACTTTGTCACCCTTTTTTCTCCCCTTTTCAAATGCTCTCTTTGTCCACTGCTGTATGATGATGGGTGTGGTTGATGTTCTTATAGGAGGAAACAACCTGCCTTCAACGGGCATACCACCCATGCCCTTTATGGCCTGTCCGGCGGGTGGTTGGCTGATGAGAGGTAGACGCCCAGGGATTCTTGGTGGAGAAACCGACTGAACACTAAGATTTGATGTTTGTGTTGGGGATGGAGTGTCACGGTGGAAACTTGTCTTTTGGACTTGCTGGTGTACAGTTTGCCATGCAAACAGGTTGGTAACGAGCATCAAAATGCCTTAAGAAATATTAGCAAACACTTGATGCAGAAGATGGTATGTTGATTACCTATCAACAAGAGAAGACCAAGCGAAGGAAGCACTGTTCGTAGGACTAGACTGGTAGACTTGATCCCAAGAGACATGGGGATACTGAACTGGGGTTGGTTTGTCAGTATATACACGCCTCTCCTTTGTGAACCAGAACTTACACCAGTCCAAATACCCATCCCAAGCGTAACTAAGAAAATGGATTTAGAGCTAGTCAGTATTCTCCAAGTTCCTTGCGTATTCTTTAACTGCGCAGCAAAATAAGCCATGATTGATAGAGACAGAACGATGAGTGCGTCTATTCCAACCAAGACAATTCCTAGTGGAAGCATGACATTATTGGCAGCACAAACAGGTCGGAAGCTGGGCCGCTGGGCTCCTACCAAAACGCCACCAACAATCAATCGTAAGATGAGGGCGGTTTGGAGAGGTAGAGAGCTTTTAGAGAGTTTATATCCGCCAATGACACTCCAAAAAGCATATTGTTCCAACATGGTGCGCGCCAGTTGATCGAAAGCGGCAGCAAAGGCAATAACAACTTGACAAGTTAATATTGCGTTGCCTTTGATAACAATCGAAGTGAGGCTAAATGAAGCCCAGAGAGACGAAGCGATTAAGAAGAGGACGAGAACCAGCCTTCGCCCATCTCCAAGCGATGCTGCATCATTCTTCCTTATACAAAGAATGATAGATGCCGTAGATGCAAGTATTACCAAGGCGCTATTCACATTGGATGGTTAGCAAGGTGCTGCACTGGCCAAGCCGAACGAGGGTCGACGAACAAGACAACGGTCGCGATCAAGGCCGCAGCGTTACCCAAGGCGGCCATGCCTGCAACCTTTCTGGACAGGATACGGGAGCAGGGAACCGAACACCCAATCAATGGGATTGAAAATTGGAATGATTAAATAAAAATATAAGAATCATCAACAAGACGAGCGCATCATGCCGTATCCCAACAACTCGTCACGACTGTATAGAGAGCAATGCCTCACAAGGCAAGGCAAAGCAAAAAATACAAAGGAAAGAAAACAGAGAAGAACAAGGGCAGAACAGAAACTACAAAGACTGAGTCACATCTTGAGGGAGAGAAAAACTGTAACACGCTTCACTGGCGCTTGTTGATGCCACAGACAGCCTGAGATACATTGCACACCCACCGAAAAGGTATCATGGTGGACTTTGACAGGCTCACGAATACCTGACACACTCAAAAGTATCATGAGATTGTCCATGCGTACGTCTCCGAAACGGCGAGTCCAAAGTGTTGATTGGGCGGGTGAGGAGTCTGTCGTTTCAGGTGAAACACCAACTGTCAGGATCGTGTGGGATTGTGTGGCATCTGCGACAGGTTTTGGAGCAGAGCTAAAGCCCCCCCTCATTGCGTTGGGGTAGACAGGTTTTTGGAACACATTATGGAAAGGAATGCCATGATATATCGATATCCATGACAGTATATCATGATTCCGGACCAAGTGTCTGGTGGCCTGTGTGAGGGCTCGTTGGTGGTTGACAGACGGTTGAAGAGGAGGCTTGCAGTAGCACTGGTGGTTGTGGGCGGAATGAGTGGCTATGAGATGCCCGCTCAGCAAAGCAAAGTATGACTCTCTGACACGAATCTGCATCATGTACCTTGTACCCATCGTGTAGTAGTAGTAGGTATCTTCGAGGAAGGAGCAGTCAAAATTTTCACTTGCTTTCAAAAATGATGTCATTTGGAAATACCATCTGATAATAAGATGAGAGATACGGCAGTTTCAGCCGAAGAGAAAAAAAAGAATATGGTGATGATGATAATCGCTGTCCGATGTAAACCGTCATATTCCATCCTTGACTATAGACAAGGCACGCAACAAGCCATGATCCAAACAAAAACTTGATCGGAAACGGACGGTCCGTCGATGCTTTGATTCTATCTCGCATGAGATGACACATACCTGCATACTGCTCGCATAACTCACATATGCACTCTCAGTGCCGATATCGTCTCTCTCCCTCTCTCCCTCTCCATCTCCCATAACCTGACAGCTCCGAGTCATTTCTCGCCCTTGAGCAAGATCAGGCAGTTCCGTCAAATACATAGGCTTCCATTGGCTCAACCCCCCCATGATCCGCAGTCTTGCCTTTAGAGGCTAAGCTTGTTGGACTTTTGCATGCCGAGAGGGCGTGCGGCCCCGCAGTCTCGACTGCTCGCCTTGCAGCCGACATGCATACTCGTCGTGACCCATGACCTTTCCCTTGCAACCCCCGCCAGGCATATCTCTTTTTTTATGTGTTGCTTTTGATGTTGAAGCAACTAAGTCATCAAATCGAGCTTGCATGAAGCTTGCATTAGACTACATGAAAATACATGACGATACATGAAGCTGCAGATTGCAGGGTCTGCATTCTTGAACCAAAGAGGACTTGAACGGCATATCCTACAACTACCGAGCCATACGAGTGCCTATATATAATCAGTTTGTCTTGTCATCTAGTAAGAAAGTATCAACAAGATTCCAACAACAACAACAACAACCTACAACATCCTCAAATACGCCGCTCTCCTAGAACATAACAATGGGCCGTCACGAGCTCGAATACCCAAAGGACGCTACAAACCTCATTAGGAGGCATGGCGAGCGAGGTATCTCAGTCCCAAAATCCATCGCTCGTAAAGTAGTCTTGTAACTAACGCATGCATTCTCCTTCTCCTTCTATCAGGCTCATATGCTCTTGAAAAGATCCATGGCCTCATCAACTCCTCTCAGCTCCTCAATGTCTCCTTCAACCCCCCTTCATCTCCCTTCCCCGTAATTCTCCCCATGATCGGCCAGATGGGCTCCTTCGAGCGTCCCAGTGCTGACCTTGGAGACCCTCTGGATCTCTACCTTCACGGTTATGTATCCTCCCGTATGATGAACCTCTCTCGCGCCGCTACCAAAGACTCCTCCTCAACTGAGAGCGCGACCCCTGGAATGCCGGTTTGCGTCTCCGCCTCCCATGTTGATGGCCTCATCCTCGCTCTCTCTTCCTTCAGTCACAGCTACAATTATCGCTCTGCTGTCCTCTTCGGCCACGCCACTCTCGTAGAAAACCCAGAGGAGAAACTCTACGCCATGGAAATCATAACCAACAGCGTCGTGCCCTCCCGCTGGAAGCACACTCGCCTCCCCCCTACCAACGCCGAGATGCAGAGCACCAGCATTCTCAAAGTCAAGATCACATCAGGTAGCGCCAAGTTCCGCGATGGGGGTGTCATTGATGATAGGCATGACTTGGAGAATGAGCAGATTCAGGATGAGATTTGGACAGGTGTATTGCCTGTGTATCAGGTTATTGGGGAGCCCATTCCGTCGGGACATAATAGGGTCGAGGTTCCCGCTCATGTCTCCGACTTTGTCAAGGATTCCAACACTGACAACAAGGAGTATTCTCTTGAGGCTGCTAAGAAGAAATAAAAAATCAGGAAAAGGGCAGCAGAGGGGAGGAGAGGGGTTGAGATGAATCTGTGTGTTGTATTTTCACTTCTTTTATTATTGGACGTAAATCGTCCCTAACAGACCCTTCAACACGGGGAGTCCCCTTTCAACTGGGACAAAAATAAATAAGCATGCTGATTTTTTGTTTTGTTTTAATATATTGCCCAAATTGGTGTGCTGTAGCCCTCCTTGAAAGAATAGACTAAGAGATGCCGAAGTGGAGTTGTCAGAGCTGGAAGATTGTGATGCAAAGACGTGCGTTTTTTTAAAAAAAATACCATGAGTTTGTGGATCAGAAGACCTTAACGAAGCTGAGACCATTAGATCGATATGTCCCTTTTGCGTTGCATCAACATATTCATTAAAGTTTATTCAAATCTACTCTTTCCAAGACGACAATGGCAGCCTGTGCGGAATGATACTTGATGTTATCCAGAGGAAACGAAAGACTATAGATAGTCTACCATTTTCGTCATGAAGAGATGTATGTGAGCTATTCAGAAATAAAAACAGAATACGCATGGAAAGGCATCATGAAATATCCGGTCGTCCGATTCATCACAATAAAACGGAAATAGCTTCACCTCTAATCGCCAGCGAGAAAGTAAGTTTCATAATTCATGAATATGTACCTAAAACATATAAATAGGTCTCATAAGTCTACTTTTTTTTTTTACCAATTCTCCCAAAATGACGCTGGAAGAACTGTCCTCATAATGGCCCAATGCCCTGCCGCACTCTGCTTATGCCACTTCATCACCTTGCTCGTCTCATTCTTCCGCAACAGGCCGTAGCTCTGGTCCGCGATGAAGTCTTGCGACTGGACCTCAAACTGGGGCCGTATGTACGCATACCTAGCTCGGCTGTTCAAGAAGTCGGCCTCGACGGGTTCGCGGAAGGTCAGTGGCGCTTCCCTCTTGGTGCAAAATATCACCATGTTGGTAAAATCCGAGCCTGTCTTGGCAAAGATTTCCGCGTCTTGGGGGTTCTCGCGGTAAATGCGGCATGTAGGGAAGACAGTTTGTATCGTTTGAAGGATAATCCTTGGCGTGGGCAATACTAGATCTCCGGCATAGTTCTGTATTCGGTCAGCAAACCTCGGTTTGTAGAGACACATAGGGGACTCACAATTGCAACAACACCATCAGCCTTGAGCAGCGCATAAAGGTTTTGGAAAAACTCGAGAGTGAAAAGATCCACAGGTTCTGCACCCCCAGTAAAGACATCATGTACAATGTAATCATACGTCTTCTCTGCTTCATCAACAAGTTGGGTAGTGTAGGTGACCGCATCCTCAATAACAGCCGGATTGTTCTCCTTGAGCTGGAAATACTTCAGTGCGAAATCATAGACTGCCGGATCAATCTCCACAACAGTAGTATCGATACCGTGAGCTACAAGAGCCGACGGAAGGTTACCAATTCCCAAGCCGCTGCGTAAATGTCAGTCAACAGAGAGGGAAGCACAAAGACAAAGGCAGCTTACATGACCAGCGCGCTGGCATCACTATCAACAAGCGGTTCCTCCCTCTCTACCAGTCGCACAGCCTCCAGCATAACGAAAACGCTGTACACCGGCTCCGTTACATTTTCGCCACGAAAGTCGAACCAATCGCCTCCCAGGATGCTATGATCGGCTCTCATCACTCTCGCCATATCTCTCACATTCTGCGTCACCGAGATGTAGCCTGTTAAAGACTCACGGCGATCCAGCAGCATCCACTGGTTATAAATCATTGTACCATTGAGGGCAGAAGTACCGGCGGGAGTAAACACATGTGTGTTTATCATCGCCGTATGAATCAACGCCGGTAGGGTCAACACGAGATACACCGACGGCGCAAATACAGTGTAAGCAGCTGCCAATACCAGCTCCAAGCCCATGCGAGTATAGGCGAAACTCTGCCCAATGTGTAGCGCCAAGTGTTTCGCAGATACACGCTCGATAGTCTTCAGCATCCACCAGGACCAAAGACCTGGCGTGGCCTCCGCAACGAACTTGGGCAAGAGGCTGAAATCTGCACCTTCAAGATAGTCTGCCACAGAGGAAGCCGTGAAGATGGCCAGAGGGACCAACGTTGCTGCCTCAGTCACCGCAGGGCCCAATTGCGCCCTCAGAGTTTGACTGAAGCCAAACAGGTAGAACTGTATCGTTGGGACATAAATTGCAATTAATGGCAGAAGCTTTGCCGGTTTGATGGGTAACAATTGTCGAAACGCCAGATTTCCAGCCCAGCCAATAAAGCACCCAATCATCAACGCCTGAGAATGGTATGTCGTCGACGGTATGGACCCATATACAGGCGACAACGCAAGCTGCGAGACATTCGAGTAGATACCCAGCAGAGCCAGCAAGATGGCGCTCTTGGTGTGAATCGCAAGCTGCCCCAGCACACGCCTCGCTCCAGTATCGCTCTTTGCCTTGGACGCCAGATCCTTAAGCTCCTTCTCAAACCTCTCTGGTGTAGATTGCTCTCCGGTGCCACCCTTCTTCTTTGGCCCCTGCGCTTTTGGTTGTGGCATCGTGTTGGATATGCCCAGACGAGACCAGCTTACAAATTCCTCCGCCTGAAATGAAGATAATACAAAGAATCTGGTTGATGCCCTGGATTGTAAACGGAGATGAGAGTGAGACAATGTGAGACAATTGACGAATTTGGTGACTTCAAATGGCCAGCATCTGAAGCTTCGGTGGCATGTGGGATAATTAATTCAACCTGGCTTCAACGGCTCATGAAACGTGGATTGGCAAGTTCAATCTACAGAGCTTGGTGTGGCTAGTTCAAGTGGCGGTGCACGGATGTGGCGCAAGCATCTTCCAACATTCCCATGTGCTGGACCAGCGCTTCTCAGCATAGGAATTCGATTTAACTCTTTGCTTGTTAATTACAACTGCCATTCTATATATCCTTTAGTAGGTCAATCGGAGAGAAAGAAAAAAAAAGGATTGTAGGATTGTAGGATTGTAGGATTTGATGCTTCCTGTGCTCACCATACGTTGGGACTTTCTCCTCATTACCAATCTTCAAGTATTGCACCATACAGCAAACCCAATACACCATCGCACAGAATTATAAAATCTTCACTCGACATAGAACTCATCAAAAACTTCAATAATAGCATCCCAAGGGCCGCGAAAAATGCCCGATTCTATTCAAAACTATCACCTCGTCACGAGCACCAGAAGACACCCTCAACAAGGAGAGCCAGCCGTTCCGATTCCTCAACCCATCATACTACCTCTTTAAACGCCATAGACACTTTCGAATCCCCACTGGCCTTCGAACTGATATCTCCCTTAAAGGCAACTCCATCCAAGAAAATGCTAAATAGGAAAAAAACAAGACATCAGAGAAAAAGACAGGAAACTCCTCTATCGGGCCATGGTCGGATGATGCAACAGTGATAGAACCGCCCGTGAATACCCCTAATAACCCAACCCAGTCGTGTATGCACTCGTTTTGTTTTCATGCCCATGTTCATTTATTCATATACTCATCGCCTGTTTTCAGATCGGAGTAGCATAATCGTCGTCCATACCATCACTGCTCTCAGATTCACTCTCCGGACTTTGAACACCGCTGACATCCGTGCTGGCTAGATTACTAAAGCTCCCTAGAATACTCGCTCCACCAGAATATGAGCCTGGTCCAGACGGTGCCGAAAAGTCGACCATGCTGGTGGTGCGGCTCATGGATGGTTTTTTCAGGAAGCTGTTTCAAAAGGCCGGTCGAAATGTCCAACATCGTCATGGCAAACTCAGTCAGCCCTTTGCTCTCGCCGGGCTTCGAGCTTACCGATAACGTCCAGCGATATTCGCCGAGCCGGCGTCGGTACCATTCAGCCTCCTCTCGACCAGGGGAGGTTGCCCAGAGAAGAGATCCGAACGTGCCGATGAGGGCAAAATTCGTTTTCGAAGCAAAATACCAGAAAGATCGCAGATGGTTCGGTGTTAGACGGTTCACAAAATCCATGGCGGAAATGAGACGAGCCTTTGCAGCACTGCGGCAAATATTCTGCACATATGCGTCTACCGAGGACGCGCTGGATGCCAAAGACCTGATGATGCGTCGATGAAGGGTAATTTCTGCCGCAAAATATGCCAGATGCAAATATCCAACACACGAAAGCCTGGCCGACAATCTGCTCGCCGAGTATGAATCTACTCGGATATTGGCCGGCAATCCGCTATACCATTCCTTAAGCTTCAACTGGATGGGTTTTGCAAGAGATAATACGAGCTGCGTCCCTTGTGCCGCCGCGTTTGATACTGTTTGCATTGCTTGCAATGTGTAGAACGTGTCAAGAATCTCGCTAAGTATCTCGGAGAGCTGGATAAACCGCGTGAAAACCAGTCTCCCTTTCTCGATATCCTGTCGCTCCTCTGTATCGTTCTCGTCCCATTCTACGTCGGGGAAATCATTGGCTCTGAGGGGTCTAACTGCCCAGTTAGAGGCAAAAATATGTGAAGGCCGACCGTGAACTAAAGCGCCCCATTTATCTTGCATGTATAATGCCCATGCCAGTCGTCTTCTCAACCCCTTTTCCCACGGTGGTATTTTCCAGCCAGAGCAGTCTAGGTGTAGGCCAAGTTCTTGTGCAATAGCAACCAATTGTGCTGTAGGGGCCCACTGGTCCCCCTCGGGTCTTTGGGATAAGAGAAGTCCGGCCTGGACGGTAGACAGCTTCGGTCGGTACATGGCATCCTCAAGGGTCGCACGAATAATTCTCTCCAACTCCCGCACATCTGGGCGGGGAAGCTGGGAGAGCTCTTCGCTGTGGTCCCACCAGTTAATGGCTAGGATGTAGACGGCGGCAAGTATCGGAGGGGCAAATTCTCGGTATGATCGCTCGTATTTTTCCAAAAAGACGCCCTTCTGGATGATGGGTAATCCAGGGTGGACTACCTTGAAGTAGAGATCGATGAGTTTTCGTCCATGAGGGGCAACAATTGCCTCGATGGCGTCCAGATCGTCATTCACATGTTCATAACCAGGTGTGTTTTGATCCGGTAGCATCAGAAAGGTATCAGTATCGCTGACTTTGCGGAGGGTGCCACGGGCCAAAAGACTCTCATCATGAGGGTCAAAGGGGGAGAGGTTGATGAGGGATGGTTCGAAGTCTGTCGTGGGGCCGATGTACTGGCTATACCGGTCTTCCTGAAGGCCCAAGGTTCTCTTGAGCATGGTGGGGCCGCCGACATTGGCCATATCTTCCAAGAATGAGCTGCTAGCAGCGGTACTTGAGAGACTTGAATTATGCTGTCTTCGGCTGGAAATCCCGGGGGAGCTAGAAAGCCAATCATGTGTCAGAGAATGCCAGTGTGGAATAAAGAGCGTGTCCAGGAAACGGGAATTTGGGACCGTGTGGAACGATTCTAGATGAATCGGGGACTGGGAGGGAAAAGCAAAGCAAGTCAAGATACACAAGATACGATAAGTACTGACCCTCTTTTGCAGCTGTCATCGGGACAATCACCTCCATTGAGCTTTCTCTTGCGGGTCTGAGGGCTTGGGGACGCTAGGGAGCATTCGGCACCGTTAACTTGGCACGGCATGCATCCGTCATCATCTTCACTCATGGTACATCTGGTACCAGAGAAGCGGCATGCCTGGCATGGGGGGATAGCTGATGCAGTAAAGGAGGCCGAATCGACTGAACCCCTGCCATGCAGGCTTCCTGGGCCTATCTCGAACCTATGCGAGCCGTTCTGGCGGCGTGGCAGTGGCTCTGGTCGAGGGGGTTTGGGAGCTATGGCGATTGGCGCCGTGCGCTGGGCGGGAGCGTCGTGTGCCATGTCTAGCTGGCCTGTCCACTTAGATGCAGTTTGTATGATGTATGTAGGCTTTTTTTGGGTTTCTATACGCAGATACGGGGCCAGCAGCTTGTGTCTTGCGACCAGTCCAAGCTGGATCAGTCCAGACAAAGAACCAGCTTCTCCTCGGGATGTTGGTAGGTGCAGGATCGGATAAGAGGTGGTGCGTTTAACGCAAGTATGTCTCTCTCTATCTCTCTCTCCTTCTGTAAGTCCGCAGTCGTTAAGAAGAAAGAGTCCCCACGCAAAAATATGAGGGTGACACAATAGCTATGACTGAACCACTGAGCTACAAAAGGTAAATGAATAGACCAAGAAAAGTGTAGGGCCGGTATGATGGCCCTACACAATGACCACGTACACGGGCACCAAGGCGCGCGCTCGGAGGGAGGTCTCTGAATTCTCGTTGTATTGAGCGATAACGGACTGGGGAGAAGATAAGAGTTAGACAGCCTTGTGGTTGGTCAGGATCTGTGGAATTTGAGATCGGCCCTCTCTGACTGGGGATTGGGACTTTAGGACTGGGGGGGTCAAATGATAAGACGGCCTGTTTGGTTGGAGCACCAGATCGGACGATTACTGTTAGTCCGAAGAGATAAAGAAATGCTGTAAGAGTGGGCGACGACCCGGTCGGTTTGTACCCGCAGACCAGGGGATCTTTGAAACGCGCGTGTTTTTTTTTATTTCAGGTGATGATAGTGGCCAGTATGAGATATGCTTTAGTTATAGGCGTCATTTGAACTAAGAGACGTCTCGCTTCAGTATAAGATGCAGCAAACACACCGTCCTAGATGAATTTTGTTGACTTCATTTAGGCCCTTAGAAGGAGTGCAGTTGATGAGAGAGACTATGCATGAATAAGATGGATGGTGGGGGTGAATCCCGGGGATAATGCGAGAACGGGCAAACTCGGTATCTTGCCCTCTCTGTATGCGATCTAGTCCCTTTTTTTCGAGACTTTCCGATTAAAACGAGGTTGATGTTGATGGAGTAAGATAGAGGTAAAGTTAATGAGCAAAAGATAAGAGTAAGAATGAGAAAGAAGAACGGGGAGGAAACGGCGCAAAGAATGCCAGAAGAAGAATGTTGACATGTGCTCTTCCCCAGACTGGAGCTACCCTTTTTTTGTCAGAACGGACCCAGTTAGAACCTTATAAGTTAGTTAGAGGCAGTGGGATGACGGATGAGATGCAGGTGGTCCCAAAGTTGGTCCCAAAGGTTGGACGGACACCGGCAATGCTGGGCTGGCTGGGTTGGCTTGCTTGGGTTGGTTTTGGTTGCGAGTCGCACGCACACACCAACAGCCAACAAGAGACTTTGAAAAGGTTTCCCCTTGGCGATCCAAGCCTTTTTGTGTTATAGTAATACGTATCTCTCTAACCACCCAAGACGAACCAACTGTTGGGTCCCTCATTCAAGGTCGGAAGGAATCCGATTGAAAAAGAAAATAGAGGAGGGTGGAAAGAAAAGAGACAGAAGAAGAATAGAAGTAGTAAAAGGGAAGTAAGAGGAGTAATACCAAAGAAGACACTCACCAATGGCTTCGGATGTATTGCCGTGACCCTCGAGATGAGACGGATGTTCACACACACATCCAACCGCAAACGTACCCCCGTAGAATGTAACGGTATCCGCCCGCCTCCCTTCCTCAATCTTGCATCTGGCACATCGACCGAAAAGAGACGACGGCCCATGCAGATATCGACGTATTAAACGTATGTACACAGTCGTACTGTTTGAGGATACATGTTACAATATTCACATGCCATGGTTTTGCTCGTCTGTCTGTAAGCAAGAATAATAAATTGCTGGTTCGACGCCACGACTTGGACGGACTCGATAGCTTGCTTTTTTTGCTTGCTTATTTCTCCTTGATACATAAAACTCCGTCCCGATATTGTACCCGATGATCCGTAAAACAACTTGTTTAGACCGAAGGCATCATCGAAGGTTTCTGCCGTCTTTCGTACGCAACGCACACGACACGACATGACAGAGGTACAAACCAGGTACAACCGACGTAATTTCGCTCATCTGCAATATGTGTAGCACAAAATCCCAGCAGTCAGATAGATACCTCATGCAGTAGGTAATAAGTTACCTGATAACTGGGCCCGACCTGTTAAAGCGAAACAACTTATCGGGGCTCGTCTAAGGTTCGTTGCAGATTAGCAGGGCAGCGCATAGAGTAAAAAATGCAGTGTCCATCCAGTGCGTCTGTCCAGCGGCCATAAGTCATAATCTGCAGCGCCCGCCCGCGCCAATACCGCCTCTTTGGCGTCCTCTGGCCCAAATCGAATCAGGGTCCCCGGCAAAAGAGTGACGCTGTGCTGCTAGTTAATCGGGCCTGTAACCAAGGGTCTTATCTCTGACGGAGCAATATTAATAACAGAGATGAGAGATAAGGTAAAATACGTACTTGCATATATGTAATGTAGTGCCATGCCATGCCAGTTGGAGAAAAAACCAAACAGGGTACATATTGGGGAAAGCGTCGTTTATGAGAGAGAAGAGCAAGGGAAAATAGACAAATGGGGTTTGATGGTTGTCAACGACTGGCAGACTGAGACAAGGCTCCTTCTGCGATGCCTGGCCAGCCAGCAGCGTCTGATGAAGCCAGCCTGCGCTGCGTGCATCATGCACCTGCAAGACCGCATCTCCGCCGCCGCCGCCGCTGCTGCTGCTGATGGTGATAGATAACAGGCAAAGCCAGTCAGTTGAGTCTTCTGCTGTTTTGGAATAGTGTATAGATGAAGCCGCCCTTGCTTCCAGAGAGGGAGAAGGGGGGGCCCCCATCCTGTACGTCACCCACCCGACTCTGTACAGGCCTGGACTTGCAGGAGTCGCAGCAAGCTTTGTTGCAGGTGCCTGCCTGCCCATGTTCAACTGTGCGTGGGCTGCTCCTCCCAGTGTCAGTGTCAGTGTCAGCTGCTGAGACTCAACAAACTCCAATCAAGTAAGCAGTACTTGACGATGCGCTCAGTCAATGCCTTGTCGGTCGGTACATGATACCCTGATGTGAACAGTGGGCGCGCTATCTGCTAGGCAAGGTACCTACCTGACTGCTAGCACTACTAGGGCACGGAGGGGAAGGGAATACTCGCCGGAAGAAAAGGCTATTACCAAATAGAAAAGCTCCCAATGCCTCCTTCTGCGTGGGACCTGAATACCTTTCACGTAATGGGCTCTGTTCTCGACGCCACCTCATCCCAAACTTGACAAAGTCACCTCATTTCTCAACACTCGACATGCATGGTTCAAGGCACAGACAGCGCCCAGTCTGAAGCAACAATCTTTCGATTTTGCCTTTTGCTCTCTGTCGTGATTTGTGATGGTGATGGATCCAAAGGGTCTGGCCCCCCTTCGGATGACCGAGATAGGTATGTGGAAACGAGTTTACATCTATTACTCCGTCAAGAGAGTACCATTTTTAATAAACGACATGCAGTCTCTTGCTTATGCTTATTTCTCTCTTTATTGTTGTTAAAATCCTAAGCGACGTTGCCTTGCGTTTAGAATTGCCTGTTAAGGATCCGAGCATTTTATTACTCCGTCTTGGTTCTGATATTAATATTAATATTGTCAGGGCCTCTGTTAACACGGACAAAGTTGGGGTCCATAAAATGATAGATCCTTCAAGTACCCATAAGCTCAGCCATCAAAACGACCAAGACAACGACAACATAGTTTGACACACGCATACACAACACACGCATACACGCATACACGCACACACACACCACACACCACACACAAACGCACACGAGAAATGGTCCGGTTCCTCGCATCGACTGACTTTTGACTATCATCTGCCGCCGCCGACCGGCTCCAACTACACCCACCAACCAGAAGCTCTCCATTTGAGGCCTTTTTCTGCTTCCTCGCTTCTTTGTCTCCGAAATATTGGGCAATGGGAATTCGGAGCTCCCCGTCACATCTTGACAAGTATGTTAAAACTTGCCTACGCATGGCATAATATTGCCCTGAATGCATGGCGGCAGCGGCAGCGGAAGCAGTGCTAGCAGCAACGGGGCCGTATTCCGGTCATTTCTCCTACTCTTGTCTCAACTGATTCAGATGATTACATACATGTACATGACATACGTGCAACTCGGTACCGATATCCCCGAGTCTTGGCCACAGATTTCCAATCAGAAAGACAATACTTGAGCCAAAAAAAAAAAACCACTTCACGGATGTGCACGTTGCCTATGTCGGCACCGGGGAAGCACAGGACACCAAGATGGACGTCATATCAGATCCACTGATGAGACCCTCAAACACCTCGGAAGGGCAGCCAAGGATCTGCTGCAGTTGCAATTGGCACTTACCCCTCTTCGGATTTAATAAACCCAATGGTTATTCTACCGAATACACACGTTTAGGCGGCTGTCCTAGATCATGAGATCAATTGGACGCGCGCAATAACGTTCCATTGAAGCAGAAAGAGGAAACAGTTGTGTAAAACAAAAGTTTCTTCCCTTCTGTTCACGGATGCTTCATTCTATGCCATACATCTGCCGAGTGGAGTCCAACCTTGACCGGTGGTTTCGGTATACCATTTTTTGACTACCGAATAAGCCTCCATTTTCTAGTCAGATTACGTCGAAACAAGCGGTATGTAGTCATCTTCCCCATGTCTTCGAGAATCTCCCTTCACGTCTTGTTGCCTTGCGTGGGATAGCTTGCAGAACATGCAAAGTGCACTTCCATCATCCACATGTACATTTGCCCCCTCGTGGAGCAGTACACAACCCAAATGTATCACATATCCCCCAATCGGGTTATATGCCACGTGCGGGTGGGGAAGCGCCCTTGATGCGATCGTGAGATTTCCTTAGCCCAAGCCTCCGGCAGCCCGGGCCGTTGCAACCTGAAGGTCGAGATTTGATATGCCACACATATCATGTATATCATACATTGCTGTATATCCTGTCGTGTGCTGCTTTGCATCTGATATCGTATTTGAAACCGTACATGTCGCTAGCTGTTACTATCAACTCTATATCCGTTTAAATTCTCTATAAGCAAGATTTACGAGGGCGGTGTCCAAACCATGCACTTTTCTTCATACAGTACCGTTGGCTCATCAGACCCACGAGGAGGGAGCATCAATGAGAGCTCGTCCTTTATCTCAAACCCGTGCCTCTCATAAAATGTCACCGCATTCATCGTAGCCTCAAGCACGACGGGCAACTTGTCGGCAGCCGCAAGCTCCTGCACCTTGCGTAGAAGCAGAGACCCTGCGCCTTTCCCTCCAAAACGTGGATCTGTGCAGATATATGTCGGGTCTGAAAAGCATGAGTCAGTTTAGACTTTTCTACTTATGAAAGTGGAAAATCGGTGAAAGCAGTGTTCAGGTGGGTTTATCACATGTCGTGCATGTAGCCAGCATGCCAAGGTCTTGAACTGATGCGGTTTCACTTCCCAACCAAGGAATGGAGTCGTACATGGCTGGGGTGGAACAAAGCAATGAGTTCCATATGGACGTTTGAGGGGGTTGATAGGCCAAGACCCGGTGGGTAACGTTTATAATTCGTAGGTTATAGTTCCAACAGCTTTGTATACCCTTGATCCCAATCACGAGAAGGGAAACTCAGAGGGTACTCTTTAAGAAAAAAGATAAAGAGAGATTTCACTTACGGTAATACGAGGCATCTCCAATAACCCTCATCCTCGTCTTCTCCGTCAACTCTACATATGGGACCAAGTACTGCGCCCTCAAAAACTCGGGCATCTCCTCTGGCAGCTCATCGTCCTCAACGCCAGGCCTCTGAACGAACCATTTGATGAAGCCAACCACCTCGCCCGTCTCGGTGTCTTTGGCCATTAGGACGCCCTTGTTCTCATCATTGATGTGCTGGATAGTGTCGCTTGTTATCCAGACGTGCACAAACTCCAGGCCCTCTGGAGTAGGAAACTGGGCGTGCAGGAGGAGGTTCTGGTCCATGGCACGGAGGTGGATGGCGGCGAGCGTGGGGGCGTCCCCTTCTGAGGGGGTGACAATCTCAAATGCCATGGTTGATGAATGCGTAAACGGCAGGAATATCAGCAATGCATGCGATCTGTAAGTGTTTTATGCGGTATGTATGGCTGGGGAGGTTTGATGGAAACTCTTTTCTCAAAGAAAAAGCTGGCCGTTTCCCGTTTCGGAGGGGGGTTTAATCTTTCCAAACCCGGCCGAAAGCGACTCTGGCCGTCAGGTGACATTGTCTCTCACGAAATATTAGTAGGGCGGTGAGGTAGCTAGCCACTTACAAAACCACGATACTATCTTGTTATTTATATGATAGACTCTTATTCTATTAATCGTATGAGTACGAATGGCTTTCTTTAATAAACCCCACATGCCATTGCATATACTTTTATCTTTAGACCTACCTACTTGTTCCTCGGCCGCTGTAGGTTTCTCATCCTCTTAGACTCCCCACCAAGCCAACGCATACAGGATCATTCTATCCCTTTGTACGTTTTCCGTCAAGGGAGAAAGTATTGCTAAGCGGCTAAGAAGAGAGAGTATCAAACTGAACTTGAAGACTCGAGTTCTCTCAACGCCCGTCTAACCCATCTCGTACTTAAAAGTCGTCGTTGTATTTGAGTCCACGCCAGCTTCAACTTTTCTTAAGCAGCTATTGTTCATATTTCCCTGCCCCGAGAATGATTTTCATGTCTTGTCTAGCTAAGATGATGTTTCTGGAGTAGTTTATGATTGCTGCTTTTTTTTTTTTTTGCTTCAAGGGTTAGTTGCCACTATCAAACAAGTGAATCACGTTTCCGTCTCTTAGGCCGAAGGCGTCAATTCAAACATATAATCACCCCCCCCCCTCTCAAATGAAACCATTGTCTCAAACGTTTAGCGTTCAACACGTCACATCCGTCTGAAGATCATAAACAGCCTCTTAATCTCCTAAAGTCAAACCCAATAGAGAAAGAAGAAGGGGGCGGAAAAGACATCTCCTCACATCAATCAAGGATTCGGAAACAATAACTCCCCTCCCTTGCCTCAAAATCGACCTGTCAAAAAGGAAAACTAACATTCAAGATATAAAGTGAGTACCCATACAATGGCGTACAAACAATCCCATTGTCTAGCTATGTATGTCACAATACGAGGCTTGGGGGAGGTTGGCAATTAATTAATCGCACGATTCCAACAGTCCCCTTGGACCCTGCACCCCAGATGTCAGAGCAACAAGGCGATAGATTGAAGGGAAGGAGTAAAAGTGTGTGTGTGTGGCGCCCGTCATTTCATCCTCGCCAATCTCGTCAGCTTAACCATGGCATCGGCACATAATTGGATCTCTTGAATGGCCATCATCAATAGATGGATGCATCCTTGATGGTGAATCAAGATCGTACAACTTGATCATCTGTAGAATATCAAATATCACATGCATGAATAAACTCAATTCCAGCACCCAATGAGAATCGAATTAAAGTATGGACATTAACAATACTTTATTATCATGACATTTGCCGCCACCTCTGTTCCGATTCCCTGGAACTATACAAAAGGAAGTATGTGCGACCTGCTGCAAGAAAAAAAAAAGCCTATGTACGTTCTGATAGCCGGTCCCAAAAAATGCCGCGATATAAACAAAATGAATGCTGCCTCCCCAATTAGATAAAACACAAGTACCAAGCACGCAAGATCATGGCCAATGGTGCTGGAAGTATCCCCTGGCTAGTGTAATCCAATGAAAATAACCCCTTAAACTCGCATTTTAATTCATAACCCAAAAAAAGAAATATTATGTTCAGGGCACACGCTGCTTCTTACCGCCACGAGGACGTCTGGCAGCTTGGTAAGCACCGTGGCGCTGTCGCTTGTTGATCTTGGGAAGTTGATCATCGGAAGCGGGCATAGTGACGTTTACAGTCTCCAGCTGGAAGGTCAAGCTGGGGACACCAGTAACGGGGACATCAGTGCCGTCGACCTATTCGAAAAGTTAGTGTTCAATCCTAATATCACCAGCATCACCTTGAGAGAAACATACCGTAGTAATGGAAATAGTCACGTAGTCTTGGAAAGAAGTGGCGGCGTTCTGAGCAGCAGCCTTACTGCTGGACTTCAGGGCCTTGATAGCATCATCGACGGGGAAACCACCATTTACGCTACCCTCCGCAGGAAGCTTCATAACAACCATGCTACCAGCCTTGTTGCCACCAACAAAGACATTGATTTCAACAGGTCGAACTGAAAGGTCAGTGACGTTAAGGGAAAGCTTAACAAAGTATCGCTCTTCAATGGTGGCGGCAGCACGCTTTCGGCGACTAGTGGTACGATACAACTGGTTGATGATGGTGGTAACATCAGCCTTCATCTGTGCAGGAGACTTGGCCCACCACTCCATTCCCTGGTAGGAGTATCCATAGTCTGAGAGGGGAACAGTAGCCACTGAAGAAATTCCCTGGCCGTTCGCATTGAACCAAGGCAGAAGGGGACTCGCGTTGGTTTTGACAGTTCCTGATCGGGTACCCCATAAGGATTGACTCTGGAAAGAACCGGTGAAGACGGTCTGGCTCTGGATAGCCTCCCAGTAAGCCCAAAGACGATCGACGTTGGAGTGGTGGAGGAAGAACAGAGGATCGAAGGCAGAGAAATCAGGAGCAAGAAATTGTTGAGCACAGGCACCGTCCCAGTGGACAGCGTTGTGAATGGTTTCCAAACTGATACCATCACCGCTAGTAGAAGCGAAATCGAGAAAGCTGGTAGATTGTGTCATAGTGTCGTAAACCCACTGCTTATAGGGGCGAGCGGCCATATTCTGGTTGGCAGAAGCGGGATAGCTCTTGGGAGATGGGCATCGCACGGTCTTGGACACACCGGGGTTGAAAGTTCCGTATTTGCCGTTAAGGGCGGCCTGGGGGAAGGTGTATGACTGGAGAGGATTGGTAACATCGGCCTGTCGAAGAGCGTTTCCATTGGGGACATTGATTCTCACTGTCAATGGGACGGTGGCTTGCGGGACGTTAGAGTTGGCACCCCAATCCCAGAAAGGCGCTCTGAGGTTCTGAGCAGCTGTAGTGTACTGAGCACGGTACTGTTGAGGATACGTCGCTGCGATGCCAACAGCGGTTTTCACGAGAATTTGCTAGTTGAAATCAGTACGCGGGTCTGAACGTGAGCATTAACGAACATACCTCGAAGAGCAAGACGTAAGGACGATGCCATGTGACAAAGTCTTGTTGCTGCAAGATTATTAGTGACAGCTTTGGAGATTATTCCTTCAATTACTCACTCCGTGCGGACAGTATCCCAACCAACCATCGCCTTGTCGACGACCCGTATTGTTCCACTCGACGTAAGGTAGTCCATGGATACCAGCAATCTGGAAGAAACCTAAGGGATCGGAGTCGGTTACCGTGTACATTTTCGCGAGAGCCTGGATATAAAGGTCCCTAGTCGCGAATTGATGTAAGCTTAATTCATTAAAAGCCTCTCTAGGAGACCAAGGTCTATATTGAGCATCATTTCCTACCAAGCTGGACCTCCAGCGCTCTGAAGATCATTGATGTTGATTCTCAATGGAACAGCAGGGCCATTGGGAACAGGGGCACCGGTGATGGGATAAGGACGCTGTGCCTGTGAAACCGCGGCCAGAGCCAAGGCAGATATGACTTTGGACAACAACATGATGAAGTGGTAGAAACGAGCGTCTTGTGATGCCAAAAGATGCTTTCCACCCGGGGTACGTGCTACAGCAATCAAGAGTTTCGAGAACGGAACCGGGCTTCAGATGACTTTTATGTTTTGTGTTTGGAGTGACCCCCCACACCCCATACTCACACACCACCAAGTCAATCACTTCCTGTCCGGTGGGATAGAGCTAGGTATCCCTGAGTTTGCTTCTGCGCACCCCAGGAAAGGAAAAGTCGGCACAGCTTCGCGCCGCGCTCGCGGCCCCTCGTAACGCCACAGGTTGTGGCATTAGGATGATGTAGTTCCATGCTACCGTCGGCGACGGCGCAGCCCTGCATGCAAATGTCTCTGGGACAAACCCTTGTCGGATCCAGCTTCATTTAGAATTGGTGTTGGGACAAGGATTGGCGCCGGACAGAAGCCCGGGAGGCGACAACTGACCCAATTGGGCATGATTGAAGAGAGGCTGTCGCTTGTGGGGGGGAGGGAAAAGACTAGAACGTCCAAACGGGGGGGTGTGGCTACTCGAGACTCACTGGTTCAGAGGCTCACAGACGCTTTCAAACGTGTCCGTGATGTGCTGTCCTGAGACATGCCTCTCCTGTTCCCCTTGACAGCCGCGGCAGAGCTGACCACACAGCTCTGGCGCCAAGTCGTACCAATTACGGACCATGGAGCCGTCCTTTCTTTTGCGGGAAAAACGGCCAGGTTAAAGTGAATAAGTCTTTTTTACTTATATTTGAATTCGAATAATAGGGGACCTTTTTTTTTTGGTTTTTTCGAATCAAGTAGCCATGCTATTATGGGGCACCCATCGACACCCCCATTCATCACTTCGAGAGAGAAACGAACCCCCAAGACTCGAAAGCCAAGTCCAAGCTCAAGCCCCAAGAAAGAGGAAGAAAGAAAAAAAAGAATAACACCCCATCTATCCATCCCAAACTTGGGGGCAGAGGCGCGACCATTGCAGATCTATTTCCGTCAAAGGACAAAGACGGCGGGATGCCGCAGCCAACCATGATCGAAAGCGACACGCCACCACTCGTGGAAGGGAGACAAAATCTCACACAAATCGGTCAGAACCTAAGATGGGGATTTTCATATACACACGGTCTCCTCGTCGTGCATGGCATCATGCCTCTGGTGATTGCCGCCGCTTGATTGCTGATTTTGCATTCCAGACGATCAAGACGATTGCCGTTACCGTTGCCGTCGCTCAGGGCGTGAAGAGTTTGGAGGTAGCCAAGAGACTGCAGAGCTTCAGGCGGGCATGTTCGAGGCCAAGACCCATCCGGGGTCCAGGTCCTCGGTTGCTTGTTTCAGTGGCACGCAAAACATAGTTTTTTTTTCTTTCTTTCAGGCATGTTTATTGAAAAGCCAGCAGCAAGCAAGTTGCCGTATCGTATCGTATTCTCCTAGTCATATGTATGTAGCATCATGTAGTAGCATGCATGCACTGTCGTGTGATTCGATGTTGGAGGAGTGCAAGAAAAGTGTGTGTAGTCCCCTCCTCTTCCTCCTGCCCACTATAATGCAGGTCGATTACGCCATTCAAGAGCCCCAGAGCTTAATGGCATGCAGGCATTCCCCTCCTTTCTTTCTTTCGTTCTTTCCTTACTTGTTGCTACAACTACTTGAAAGTGGCTCCTTCTGTTACACGAAGTACGAGGTTTTTTAATTAATATGACAGTACCAGGTAACTATTTACGATCTGGGGTACTTGACTAGTACCTAGTCACTCCTTCACCGTAAAGCTAGCCAACCAAGATTTTCCTATTTTTTTTTTTTTCAGGTGTGCTGCCTGAATGATGATCCAATGCAGTCAACCGCCGCCAGTGACCATCGCTCAGTGGATGAGACGTTTTTAACATTTCTTGGTGGTTGAAACTACTGGCAGCCGCAGCTGGAGCCGCGGTTCTTTTTTGGGTTTTGCGTTGCGCCGTTGTGGTGTGGTGTGATGTGGTAGGTTAGTTTGGTGCCATTTACAGCGCAATGTAGCGCAGCGCAGTGCTGTGCAGTGCATGTTAAGGGTGTGATAATTTTAGAATTACCTAGTAGTACATGTACCTACATAGCACGAGTTAGGCACTGCTGGTCGCTGTAAATGGTCAAGCAGGTTTAAATTGCACGGATCAGTGTGTTTGCCCTGCCCAAGATGTGGCGCTCTAGTGCCTGAATAGTGGAGGAGCCTGGGGTCTTTCGGGAACGGCAAATCGGTTACCGTAGCCGTTTGGAGGAGGGTCATAGACACCCATGGATTGCCTGAAGGGGAGCAAGCAGTAAGGAGGAGTACGGAGTAGGGAGTAAAACGGTGGACAATGCACAATGCGAATAGTACCAGCGTTTAGGAGGAAGAAGAACACAGAAACAGTCAAGACAGGACAGTAACTCAGTCAAGCAAGTCAAGCAAGGCGCGTAACCCTTTGTCTCTCTACCTCCACTTGGTAGGGTAGTACTTCCTCCCACTCGCATTACCGACGGGAAGCAACGGTACTCAAAGTCATGTCAGTGCGAGATTCCTACTCAGCCAGATAGTACTATTCCCATAGTGGCATCACCAATTACTCCGTACCTACTAAGGTAATGCTCCGTACAGACCAGTCTACTCGGTACCGAGCAGTCACCCTCAGTATTTGGCATTTTTGACTCTACAACAAATGCAACGGCATGTCTATCATATGTCTTGTCTTTGGTTTCTTTGTCTCTCCGTTATCAGTTTGTCTACGGTGAGTCTAATGAATAATAAAATCCCCGATCCATGAAGAAGATGTTTTAAAAATCACGCAAACTGTTTCTCTCTATAATTTTAGCGAGAATGGCGAGAGAGAGTGTGTGGACTCCGTATGTATGTACGGGGTACTGTTGCAGCACATGTGCTGGTTTTGGTTTATACATGCATGAATCGTTAACTTATGTATGATACCATGTACACTCCGTACCGATACGACGTCTATACATTATTAGGGTAATGCATAAGGGTGCTGAGGTGTGTTTGCCTTGATCTCTCTCTCTGTCCCAACCTGTCGATCACCATACCCTTCTATCACTGCGGCTGCGCAAGCTTATTTTTGTCTTTTTTAGGTAGTCGACCTTGGCGATACGCTCAGCACAAGCCCAACCGCCTGCAACATCACAAACTGGAAAAGCGACATCCATACAAAAAAGAGGACCAAAATACCTCAAACGATGATCTACACTTTGATCCGATCCTTTAATCCGCAACTTCAAACAAGGGAACGCGTAATCGGCACTTGCGCATACTCAGATTTCACAAAAAGAATAGAATAATGATATTCCTATTTTGCCGTCTTTTCCTTTCCCCCCTGAAGGCGAGACAGGAATAATGACGCTAAATGGACATGCAATTTCGGTTCACTTGGGGCTGGGTCGTCTCCCCCCTCAAGTCACCCCCCCTTCGCCTCTAGCTCTCTATCTTTCTTCCATTCTCTCTCTCTCTCTTATGACAGGTGTGGCTACAAACGTTATGGCTGATGCAATCAGCTTTTCCGGTCAAAGTTTTTCCTAGTCCGCAAGCCAAAAGAACCGACCTTAGGAGCGCTACGGAGTCTAGCGGCAGACCGGTGGCATGGCGTGGCGTGGGAATGGCATGGTGGATGGATCGAAGGGAACCGATCTCCGGGCTCCCATCCATCTCTCGGGGACCAGCTTTGCTAGCTTTTGAGCAAACGCAAATGTCCTGCTCGCCTTGTTCTGTACGAGGTACTCCGTACGATAGTATGGGTGATGCACCCATCATTATCGTAAGACGAGAAAATCACCTGCACCTCAACGGAGTTACGGCTACGGCTCTCTCTACAAACGGATAAGATGATGGTGATCTTGATTTTGTGCCATCTCATCGTCGGGGCCTCCCCCGTCCAGGCACACTCGACGCCAACCGCCCGTCCCTCGAATGGCATCATGAATCATGACCATGTTGCTCTGTGAGCAACCACATTACTCTTTCTCATGTAAGCAAGCAACCCAAAGTCTAAACTCCTTCTGAATGGCTTCCTCTCGCTTCGATTTCCAAATCCAAAAAAAAGTCTTGGCTCTGCCAGGCAAACGTGCGACCCTTGTCCTGCAAGCATGGGATGGACATGAGATGAGCATGGGATTGCTTCCTTCCCCTCTGTCAGGTCCCGCCAGGCTGGTCCATAATACGAAGGACTATAACCAAATCATAGCCCACGACGAAATACGGAGGCAGTAGTACGGGTACTCGCACTGCTTATGCCGGTCAACGTTCTGTGCGAGTCCATTGCCCTTTGTTGGTTAATTATTACCAATGCCCCGATCAGGAGTTCCGTCCAGGTTTCGTTTGACCGCTCTTGCGGTTTTTTCCTCTCTCTCCCTGTGCATCATGAGATTAACGACCGAAAACAAAAGATGATCCTGTCTCGAAATGTTGGATGTTTTAGGACACTTGGCTAGGGTGCAATAAAGCGATGCCACTATTCAGCCCCATAGGGCGTGGGATCAGCAGTGAGAGCAACCAACGACAAGTCTGCCAGCAGCCAAGACTGATGACCTCAACATCCACTATCGAAAAAAAAAAAAAACATACCGGACTTCCTCCACAATAAACTCGTTATGCCGAGGCGGTCTCCCAAGGCCGATAATCCGGGTCTCGTTTCCTTCAGCGGCGGCGGATCACATCCGTCCCGGTGAAGCACTTGACCAAGTTAGCCACCAAACACCACGCATGGCCCGTCAAAAAATTCCAACAAATTAAGAGACGTGGAACTATCAAAAAGACAGAAAATGCAGCGGCAATGCAAAGTTACACACTTTACACAATAACTCTATCGTTAGCTCGCAAGCCTTTTCCGGTACACCGTTCGAGGCTTGCAGCTGTGTACATCGTTAGCTTACCCTACATGCCGATTTGTACAGCCTCAACAGCGTTTTCCCCCAACCATCTCCAACTGTCCTGTCAGTGGCTTTTCGACTTGCTTCATTCCTTTACATAATTGGCAACCTTTATTTGGACCCCTCCGTTAAACACCAAAAAAAAAAAGAGAGAGGGAGAGAGAGGGAGAGAAGGAGCCGGCCGGCCTTTCTTGATGGCTTCCTTAAGCTTACTTCGTATTCCGCTCCCCCACCATCACCACCATCAACCACTAACTACCATGATGCACAACCGCTTCATAGCTTTGATAGGTAGCACTGGTAGATAAAGTGCCAAGGGGCTTTGGTTCTTTGACTCCTTCATGCAACTGACAACATTCCTAGCTTAGTTTTCTATCCAACCTCGTGTTTGTGCAGCCGACTTGACGTCACTGTCGATATTGACAGGTTCCCAGCTCACAAGACCTCAATATATCGCATCCATCCATGCCAACGCCGCGCTAAACAGGACCTGACGACAGGTATGATCAACGCTTTCTTCCGACCCCAAGGTTTTTTTCCGCCGGCGCCCTGACGTCTTTGCTTTGTCGGGTGCAAAAAAAGCCAACCATTTCTTTTCCCACTCCCTCCCCCAGGTTCGCGGATCCGACAATGTCAGCCGTCAAATAGAGTTTTTTTTCCATCGTTTCCCTCAGAACATCTCGACGGGCCCAAATATCTGGGAAACCTCCGTCGCTACCGAGTCAAGCACGTTTAAACGTTTTGTGTCCCCTAAAGAAACGCTAAAGCAGGAATCCAACGTGGCAAAACGTGCTGAACAGGAGGAGAGAGAAGAAAAAGTGCAACGCCTCCTTCTCCGCCAGCTCGGACTGGCCTAACCTTTGTTTGCCGTTCGATGCTGCGCTGGACCCAGCTGCGGGAAAATACCGAGGAATCCAGACCTTGAGAGGATCGTTCTGCAATGCAATGCGGGGGAGCCCGATGATTAACCCAAGAAGAAGCTGAGCAGGCAGTACAACCTCCATCCCGATGCTACCCTCTCTCTCTGTCTGTCTCTTTCTAGCTTCATCACCAGCTTCGCATGATTCCGAGGAGAAATCCATGGCATTTTCTTTCTTGAACCTTGTTTGTGCGGGATGGCCATCCTCGATGGAATTTGACGGAACCCATCACTGCAGGCATCTCCGGCACCGTCTTGTCTTTGTGAAATGATATTTGCTACGTAATCACGTTGGGTCATATCATAATTACCGTTCCTCATGTTAACGTCACTGGAATCACACCTTTGTTTTATTCCCACCATCACAGCAGCGGCAGCACCAACAGCAATAACACTAAAGACATTAAACCAAAAAAGAAGGTCCTTGAAATATCCAATTTGCCCAGATACACTTCCTTGAATAATCAGAAACACTCCACCGTCATAAAAAGACAAAAAGAAAGCTGTAGTATGTATATTCGGCCGAAACCCGGAGCGTGCTACCCTGTGTAAATGAACATGTTTCACGAACAAATGGGTAAACATCTCCATCCGGGTTAGCACACCCCGAAAGCCAAACACACAACAACACAACATGCACATACTTGTACATGTACAAAATTGTCTTCAGCGTGTTTGCAAACTCTAACAACTGAGAATGTCTTTTGTTGTGTGTCTTTGTTTTATTCCGTTTTCCGTTGGGGGCAAGTCATTCCGCCAACATGCCAGCGTAGCATTCTTCAGCATCATAGACGGATTTGTTCTGGGACAATCCATGGAGCGAATACTCCGTAATGTAGAATAAATCAAAACCAACACGTGTTGAGCAATCTAAACGGAAAAAAGGCATGGATATTGCACCGCATGCAGTCAGTCGATGCGATAGATTAAAGACCCAAAGGACCGGGAAGGGAAAAAAAAAAACACGAGAATTGCCAAGCATCGTATTTTTTTTTCAACAAGGTTGCCAAGGCAGACAGCGTTTTACTTTCTGCCTACTAATATACAGAACAGCATCCATGAGCATGGGCTTCAAATCTATCCACACATCGAACCAACTAAATAAACAAGGGGGGGAGGGGGCAGGAGTCCAAAGAAACCACACCAGGTTCGTTAATATAATTCTCGCAAAAAAACAACAACAACAGGGCGCCACGTATGATGATGCTATGTATAGCTTTCCTTCCTGGCTTCCCTAATCCATGCCTTCTTCGGTTTGATGTTTGGTCATAAATCATATTCCCACAACTCTCAACTGGGGGTTGCTGGTTGGAGGATATTTCCATCTCAGAGGGTGCTTTCCATAGACCCGAGCCACCCGTTCTTCTAAGCCCAAATATACATCTCGAACAAAAGAAACCCAAACAAAAAGAAGCATTCCATAGGGCCCAACTATTTTACAATAATCAACTCGTCGTCATCATCATCCAGTGCTACCTGTCTGTCCACCAGGTTCCCTATGCTTTCCCGCCCCGCTACCCGAATCCCTTTATCCGTGACAAACCGAGTCTTCTTCCTCAGCGGCGGCTGCTCCGTCTTGAACTTCTCACCATCCTTCATGTTGGCCAGCTTCTCCTTTAGGCCACTGCCCCAGCCGAACCCCAACGGTTTGCGACCGTTGTCGCCCCCGTTGCTGCTGACCACTGACCCTGCTTGGGAGCTGCCCGTTCGTTTCCTCTTAACGGGGCTCAGGTGAATCTCGCGGTCTCTGTCAAGAAACAGAGATGCTATATCTGGTCTTACCAGCTCCTCCGCATTCACCGAGTTTAACATTTGGCTTGATGAGTTGCTGCCGGATGGCTGGGCTGTACTGTTCCTCGAGCCTGCGCGCTGCATATACTCCTTTCCAGCAGCGTTGCCGATCTGACCAAGTTTCTTCATTATGTCGCGTTCTCTCTCCTTTGATTCCATATTCCTTTTCAAAAACTCGGCCTTCTCCTTGCGATCGGCAGCACTCCGGTCTTTACCATCGATGAGGTCCGAAGCGCTGTGTGTTTTTGACACGAACCAATGTGTCTTTGTTTCCCAGTCGTAATTATGAGGCTTCTTCTTGCCAAACTCAAACGGCTCCTTTGATGTGTGCTGTTGCTTGGACCGCTCTCGGCTGCCAAAACTATGTGAATTAACCTCCATTCGCGTTGACCGCTGCTTGCGGATTGCTTCATTGGAGTGAAATTCGCAAAACTGGGTTCGCTTTTTATTCACCCACGCATTGCACAAGTCGCCATCCTTCTTCATTGCCTGACAGAAGCCTAAATCTCGAGCGGTGCCGACCTCAATAATTGTATCTTCGTCGGAATTGATGACGAGACTGAATCGTCCAGTGTCCTGTCTGCCGGGCGGAGGCGGCATAACGTTTGGGTTGAGGATTGCCACGACAGTCCCCTCTGTCAGCTTCCAATACCGCGTGAACCCCGTGTTGAAGAGAAACAAATCTAGCTCATACTCCAAGTCTACCAGAGAAAGGACCATGTATTTCCCTCTATCCTCTTGTTTTTGACCATTCTTCGCGGCAGTCGGCTTGTGCGCGCGAGGTTCTGATTTCTTTGCAACAACTGCAAAAATAACAATGTCCTGCTCAATATCGGGTAAAGCGAAGTCGGGGGCTTTGACTACTTTTAACATGTCCTTGATGTTGAAAGTCTTCTTTCCAGATACATGCCTAGCGAGAACTGTATGAGGTAATATGCGCTTAGATAGATGGAAACTGGAGTAGGGCTCAAAGGACGCAGACTGCTCTCCTAGGCTGTCGATTGCCATAGAGCTATTCTTTGGATCATTGGTATTGTTGGTCGAGTCTGATGTGTTACTCATACCGGAGAAAGAACGGAAACTGGGCGCGGTTTGACTTGAAGTCAGGCTTCCAGACCCTGATCTCGGTTTGCCCAAAATTTCATCTCTTGTAAATGACCGGGTCATCAATGGCTCGTCAGGAATATCGACAGCTTGCTTCTTGAATTGCTCCATCTCGTCCTTCCCAATACCAAATGCATTTGATCTTAGTTTCTGTATCCTCTCCTGTCTCTCGGCGCGGGATGCCTCCTCGTTTCTCGCAAAAGCCAACCTCTCATTGAAGCTTCTTGGCCGAGAGGAATCTGATTGCATGGGGGAATTAAGCGACCTTGATCGTGACAGAAACCCCCCCCTTTGATCTATCGCATCATTGTCACTTGCTGTCCTTCTGAAACTGGGTGCCCTCTTCAGCGATATATCCTTGGCCCTCAACCCCTTGTCGATTCCCAATAATACTCTGCTCGGCGATTTGGGAGGCAGTAGTGCTTCCGTTTTCCTTACGGGTGATGCAGGAACCTGAATAATATTCTGCGACGCTGGTCGAGGCCTCTCCTCCGCCTCTGGCGTTTTCACTCGCGCGCCACGTCGTGGCAGGTTGTCGGAAGCTGCTGACGATGATCTGAAAACATCATCGTTCAACTTGTTTGATCCAGCAGCATCTTTCTCTTTCGCCTTTTGGAGCCTCTTCAACTTTAAGCGCGCTTGAATTTCTTGCAGCTTCAGCTGAAGCGTCTCCTCATCTTCATCCTCCTCTTCAACTCCCTGGTCATGCATGTTTCCGGATTGCGATATGATGGAGGCGAGGGCTCGAGTATGCTGTCGTGTAGGGGATAGTGTAGGAGAATTTTGATTCATCATATCGCGATATCGCTGACGACCCTTGGGCGTGCTCAAAAGAGCTTCATGAGGCGATCGAGGAGGCCAAGAAGGCTCCGTGTTTTGAGATCCTGTAGAGCGATCAGTTCAGCCGGGGGGTGGTCACTTTTTTCAGGAGCAATAGAATATGCTGACCTGGAGCCATAGCGAATCTGGCGAATGGGTCAAATGCAGTCAACGGGGCCCCGGTTTCGAGGCGCAAACACTCAGGGCGCTGGAGCAGCAAGCCCTTGCTAATGTCCAACAGCGGGCCAGGCCATGCGAGGAGGAGGAGAACGAGTCGTAAGCGCAGGTCGGCAGAGTCAAGGCTGAAACCAGCGGCAACTGTACTTGTAGAACAAGGCTTTCCAACGCAACGAAACGAATCCAAATTCGAACCCCAAAAAAAAACGAGAGTCGCCAAATGTAGAGCAAGAAAGGCTGCTTCCGTCTAATTCATGAAGCTTGATTTCTTTGCTTTGATTTGTCTATAGAAAAAAAAATGATGCGACGTCGGGCACCTTGGATTGCCGATAAGGCCTTGACGCAAATGGATGGTGTGCTGTGGAGAAATTGAGGGCGGGCTGTTCCAGTTTCCCTTTGTTAGTGGAAGGGTTGGAAAGGGTCTGACCAGAAATAGTATAGCGTGATTAGTTAGTTATTAGTTAATGTTAATTAAAAGGGCCAAACGCGTAAAGGCGCGTCTCCTAGGCAATGTGCGACCTGGAGTTTTGCGACAGGGTCACCAGCGTCAACAGCTGCATGGTTCAACTTAATGCCTTGCCAGAATAATATACGATTTTAGAATCCAGGAAGTTGCAGTCTTGGAGTTTGATTTATTTAACTCTTGTCGGATTGTAGTACCATCCCATCTTTTGATCCGTCTCTTGTTATCTTCTCTGGCTTGTCGCAAAGTGCACACATACAAGATGGCCAGAACAAGATCCTCCAAAACCGCTCCGGCAAAATCCAAGCAGTCTGAAGCACCACAAAGCACCGAATCCAAGTTTGCACTCGTATCAAACGCTGGAGAATCTCCCAAAATCTTCATCTTGCCCTCAAAATCCACGCCTGAAGCCAGAATCGTTACCCTGCCGCATCCAAGACATTCGCGACCATCACGATATCTTGTATGTCCCAAGGCTGGCATATACGAGTTCACCAAGATCGCTGCCCCAAAATCAACACCACGAAGCTGGCTCATAGAAGCCGCCGAAAGCTCAGATTCGAAAAATGAAGTTACAATGGGATCCGACCTCTTTGTCGCTACTGCAGTCGACCCTCTCTTCTTAGTTCTGCCAGCATTGACTGAATCAAAGACGACTAAAGGTTCGGACGAACGAAAGCGCCTGTTCTTGACAAGTGATGATCACTTTGACAAGCTGCCGCAAGACGATTCACACATGTCTGAAATTTTGCGATGGGACGCTACACGGACTCTGATTGAGGCCAGAATGGGGGTTGTTTGTGATACCGTCGATGCGGGAGACGAGAGCATGTTCCGACTCAATGAGAAGAAACTATTGGATGTCATCGTGGAAAAGGCAAAAAGAATGAGCCAAGGCGGATTGCCTCCCAGCATGGAGGAGAAATTCGTCAAGAAAATATTGGAAGCGCCTCTTGTGCAGCGAAAAGTCGAGGCGACCAAGAATAAAGAAGCCAACTCTGATTCCGAATCATCGACTCCCAAGACTGACTCCACCACCTCTCAGTCCACTGCCTCCACTGCATCGCAGCCAAGTACGACTGCAACATCATTAACAGATGAGACAATGACAGAGAGCCTTGTCAGTGCCATAGAGGCTTCCCCTGAAGTAACTGAACTGCAGAGACTCCGAGTAGCTTTTGACTTCATCTGCTCGAGCTACGTCACACCAATCTTGGCGGATCAGCTGAAACAAAGTCTTGCCAAGGGAGATGCTGGGTCCACAGACTTTTCTCCCTTGAATGATTATCTTACTAGTCTGGAAAAATTACGGTCAGATGCCATGGCTACAAGCTCATCTGCCGACTTCTCGCGTAGGAGGCGTCGAGATGAGGAGGAAGATGAGGCGCGAGCAGAAAAGAAAAGAAAGCTGGATGAGGAAAAGAAGAAAAAGGCAAGCGAGAGCAGGGCAGTTCGGGATCTCAAAAAGGTTAACACCACTGGTATGAAGAAGCTCAGTGCATTCTTCAAGAAGAAAGAATAGATGCTTTCCGTCCTTTTTTTCAAATGTGGGTATCTACGATGTGAAAGGGAAACCCAAAGGGGCCTGGTGACATGCGGAATCCAGCTCTCGCAATTATTTTGCCGCTCTATAACGGCTTCTAGTTGAGCTATATCCTCTGCCAATGCCTGAACCTCCACGACTGCTTGAAGAACCAGTATTGGTGGTCGTCTCAGTCAGGCGACTGGAGCTGGAACCGGAAGCAACTCTTGAGGCCGGCCGTGTTCGACCTCGCGCTCCCCGAACCCCAACAGATCCACGAGACCCGCGGGTCGAGGCAGCTGGGGCCACTGCTCTCCTTTGTTCGTCTTCTTCCCGTCGTCGACGAGCATCCTCTCGGCGTTGTTCCTCTTCGGCGGCTCTCCGCTTCAGGGCCTGCTGCCTTCGTAGTTCCTCCGCCTCTATCTCTGCTAGGTCTTCAGAGGCACCTTTAAAGTTGGGGTTAAGAATTAATCGCTGGTTATGTTCGGTTTGTGAGAGAATTCGGGTCCAGGTATTTAGAAGGGTTGAGGCGTTTGAGACGGTTTTGGATACAGCCTTGGAACCATGTCAATATTACCAAGGCCATTGGGTAGTAGTTTCAAGTTTACTGCCTTACCTCCATGTTTCCTCCAGCACGTTGTAGAGTGCCAATGATGCCCTCAACAACCTCATTGATATTTCTTACCCCCTCTAGCTCTCTCCGCAGGACAGCTTCTCGATCAACCGGACCAGAGTCATCTTGACCACCTGGTGTCCTCGGAGTCCTGGGGGTTCTAGGTGTCTTCGGCTGAGGTTCTGAAGGGGCATTACGAACAGGGGATGTCCAAAGGTCAGAGTCGTCGTGCATTGTGTCATCAGCCATTGTGGATAGTGGGGGGAGGGGGGGAAGGGTTCTTGATGACTGCAGCAATGAACCCCCTTGAGGCTGCTGCGACTTCCTGGGAAGTTGGGAAAAGAAAAAAAGAACAACTAATACTGGGCCAACCGACAAGCCACACAGCAGGTCAAGCCTTGTCTAGAAATATTCTAGCGTGACGTTATGCAGCCGTGGAATTGAAATTCAGGCACGGCAATTTGTGTCTGATCTGTATGTACGGATAGATAAGTAGTGCTCGGTACTAAAAAGACGTATGTCTTTGAAATTCTCCCGCACTTCTGCCCGCTGCTCTGGTGACGACGATGCTAAACGCCAGGGCCAGCTTTCAGTGGGGAAGGGGGTTAATGCAGACCCCGCCAGAGAACAAGAACGTGGGCCAAGTAATAAAGGGCATAAAGGGCTTTGAGGCGATTTCGCTGTTTTGATTGGCGCAACAAGACGTAACAAGACGCAACAAGGCGCGAAAAACACGCGCTGCAACTGTAAATTGGAGCGGGGCTGGACGCGTCTGGCTAGGGCCACAGAGCCACAGAGGGCCAGCGGAGAGCCAACAGAGGGCCGTTAAGGGCTACTGAGACCTTTGTTTTAGTGGGCGGAGGGTTGCTATGAGCAGGGGTGGCTGGTAACCGACAGCGCCCGTGTGCCAGCGCATTCCTGGCGTTGCCCCAGCCTCCCCTCGCATCCCAGTCCAACTCTCTAAATCCCGTCCTCTCTCCTCTACCATACCCATCACCAAAACATCATCATCACCAACTATCCGTTGCCACAGTTCCTTTATCGATTTGCTCTTGCATCCTGATCTTCCCATCGCTTCTCTGGACGATACTTGGTAGCTTCATTCTATATCGCTCCTTTAGCTCTTTTTTTATGCCTCAGACCGCTATTTTCCATCCGAAATTGTGAACCAAACAATTATTGTGGTCAGACTGTTGGAATTGGTTCAGCCAGTGTTACCGTTTCTTGCGACTCGACAGCATCCCGAGAGTCTATTTTATCAGACTCGACAATAGTTGCATTGTGCTTTATTTAGTCGGTCGATTGAAGCGCTAGTCTATTGATTGGATTTTTGTTTTGTTCCGACTTCACTTTTTTTCTCGAAATGGCCTCCGCCAGTATGGCACCATCTACTCCTCCTCCACCTTCTTCCGTCCGAACTCCTCACGCTCCTCGACTTGGTTTCCACGACGATTGGGAACCTTTTACCCCACGAAAATCTGCTAGATTATCAGCACAACGCGCATCTGCACGAACACCATCGCCTCCTCCATTGCATCGTCAACCACTTGCATCACCACGCACCACAAAAAAGGCCATCATTCAGAGCAACGCAGCCATGTCATCTCCAGCATCATCGCCCCGAAAGAAGCGACTGCCTGCATCTGATTCTGTCCATCGCGCATCTGGAGATTCTACATCAGAAGCATCCTCTAGCGCTGCTGCGGCATTGGGATTCAAGGACAAGCCCATCTCTGCTTCCATCTCTCGCACCGCCGGCATGCTTCCCACTCCATCAAAGACCCCGCAGAAGCCGCCAACCGAGCAGGCCGTTGCCAACATCAAGTCATTTGCCCGGAATTTATTTCCATCTGAAGAAACGGCCATCTCTAGCCCTCGCAAGAAGCGCTCTATGAAGTATTCTGGGATGACTATGGAAAGCTTTACCGCTGAGGAAGTTGAGGAAACCATTGAAATTTTCACCGACTCTCAAGACCGCATTCCCAAAAAGAATGAGAATGAGTCAAACCCTTTCTACAACGCTGCACAGACAGAATCACCTCCACGCCGTAGTAAGCGTCGGCAGGTCATGATTCCCGGAGAGGGAGCCCAATCCATTGACGATGCTTCTCGTCGTGACGATGGACTGATCTATGTTTTGTAAGTGCCTTGTCCTTTTTATGAACATAATTTCATCTTTTGCTAATTATCCTTCTCAGCCGTGGCAAGAAGTTTTTCCGCAAATTCGTAGCGCCTGAATCTGAGGAGCTTGGAGAGTCTGAAGATGAGCTTGAAGCCCATCTTGGCCGACCATTGACCCGCTCTTCCATCAAGCCTAGGCTGCTGTTCCCCACACAAAAGACCCAGAAGCCTCAGAAGACCAAGGAGATGATTGAGGAAGAGGAAGCTGCTACTGATGTGGAAGAAGCCGAACCTGAGGAAGAGGAGACTAACCCCAAGACTCCAGTCAAGGCCAAGCCTGAACGAGCCCAGACGCCTGAAGCACCCAAGTTTGCACCAGTTTCCCCTCCTGATACTAAGCGAATCACACGTTCAACAAACAAGCTGCTGGAAGTACCTACGCCAATCAAGCGCACTACTAAGAAGAGTCCCTTTGATTCCTGGCGTCGTACTAAGGAGCCAGCAGCCACCAAAACGGCTACGAAGCCAACAGCTACAAAGCGACAGGGTGAACCGCTGGCTTCTGCTAATGTCAAGCGAACTCGTGCTTGAGCAAGGTGATCTTTGGCGTATAAAAACAATTGCTTCGGTTTGTATTCTTTTTCTAGGGATATCATAATAGTTCATTGGTTGCCGTACTTAGGTGATGGGGATAGCACGTGTTTGACAGCTCCTTTGATGTCAATTAATTCTGCACTTGTGGATGTTGAATATTCTCTCCATCATGATCTGGAAGCTGGAAGGGATGAATTCGGTTTATGGCGTTGGGTGGACATATGTGAATATTCGACAAGGACAACCAACAAGTAGGTAGTCAGGAAAGCAAGTTATATATAGATTTATGTTACGAACACGCATTCCATTTTGCGTCTTAATATCGTGAAGATGACATCTTTTGCTATTGTGTTTGTCAAGTTGGAGAGTCTCACTAGGGGTAGAGGTTCAAATGACACCATCCATTTTCTTTCAGCCCAACAAGGCCCTTTTCTAAGCGTCGTTGCCCCACGTCGACTCGATCTTGTGCCCCTCCCTCTACCAAACTTTCTGGACTTGAATCGCCGCACCTCGACGGGATCGGCCCTGATGTCTTCTGCCACAGTTTTTGCTTCCTTACTTGTTCAATTCTCTCTTTCATCTGCATTGGACTTTATCTTGTCTCTTTAACAAGCGCCTTGATATTTCGTAGTTCGTCCCTCTTCGCCTTCGCTTCCGATCTCGCTATCCAACCTTTCGCATTCAAAAAGACAAGACGACCATCGTCATGCATATTCTCATAACCAACGACGATGGGCCGCCGTCTCCCAACTCTTCTCCCTATGTCCACTGCCTTGTGCGACACCTGCAGCGAGCCGGGCATACAGTCTCTGTCTGCGTTCCGCATACCCAGCGCTCATGGATCAGCAAGGCGCACATGATCGGACAGACTCTCAAGCCTTCGTATTACCGTCCGTCCGCCAACAGCTTCGGCGAGGACTCCGAGGGGACAACACATGCACAGCCAACGCCATCGGGAGATGTGGAGGAATGGGTGCTGATTGACGGAACGCCTGCGTCGTGCGTGCAGATTGGTCTGAACCACTTCTTCCAAGACAGAGGGCCCGTTGATTTAGTCGTCAGCGGTCCGAATTTTGGCAGAAACAGCACGGCGCTGTTTGCGCTGAGTTCGGGAACTCTGGGCGCTGCGCTTGAGGCCGCAGTCTGCAGGCATAAATCCATTGCGCTGAGTTTCGCATTCTTCACGAGGAACCACGATCCCGTTATAATTGAGGGGGCTTGTCGACATAGCGTCAAGGTGATTGAGGCGTTGTATAAACAATGGCCCACGGACGGGAGCGCAGACCTGTATAGCGTAAACGTTCCGCTGGTCGAGGGCGTAGAGAAGAACAAGACCATCATTACGGACATTTTGCAAAACTACTGGACGGATGGGGGCTGTTTCGTGGCCGTAGATGGCGAGTCAGGGGAAGAGGATATCGAGGAGCAAAAGATCCGCGAAGGTCCTGGTGGCGAGGTAGAAGGTGAACAGAAGGCTGATGGGGACAGGAAAGGACATGCGCACAAGCATTTCAAATGGGCTCCCAAGTTCACGGATGTGTATAAGAGTGTAGACGATGCCGGTCCCGGGAGCGACGGTTGGGTTGTGAAAGAAGGACATACAAGGTAAGTTGACGAATATGAGCCATCCAGGAGGTTAAGACTAATCGTGTTTTGCAGCGTTACCCCTATGAAGGCAAATTATGCGAGTCACGCAGGCGCAAATGCCGGGAAAGAGTTGAAGCTGTGAGTCCTCCGCTGCGTTTGGTTTGGTATCAATGTTCTGGACATGTATGATTGGGTAATGAGGTGACGATGGCATATCTTGCATGTAAACTATGCATAGATTCATTTTTTTTGGCAATAGAATACTTTCTTACACACATACTTCCAGTGCAGATACAGATGAGGGAACATTAACAGAGTTACCAATCCGAGAGGGCAAGGGAACAGGGCATGAGGAGGAGAAGATACGTGCAGTTGTTGCGTACGATGATGCTTACGTTCAGCCCCTTATACTATCTGCGTTGAAGAAAGTGTTTCCTGAAGGCTACTTGGATCTCATAACTTCTCTGCCGGCGTCAGAAAAAGCATTCGCACTCACGAATTTGCTCTCTTCGCCAGACGAGAAGATCCTACAGATCACACCATATGAAATCATTGACTTTGAGTTTGCAGCTTCGCATCCTGAGTCCTCTCTCATCAACAGCTACATGATTCGAAAGGCTCTCATCAGAAAACACTATCTATCCACGACGCTTGATCATTGGGCCGCCAAGAACCCAGAGTCCATTCTAAAGCGACACCTCAAGCGAAGTGAGGCGTTTGAGGTAGACTATGCTGAGTTTCTAGACGATGCCCTAGTTGAGGCCTTCGACCTACGCGAGAGCATGGATCGCAATGCTGAAAACGAAGATGCCAAGAAGGAGTGGTGGATTCTGAAACCCGGTATGAGCGATCGCGGCCAGGGCATTCGTCTGTTCAGCACTATGGATGAGCTTCAGGCCATCTTTGACGGATGGGAGGAGGAGCGTCCAGACAGCGAAGATGGTGAGGGCGATGATGATGAGGAGGATGAGACAGGAGGCGTGGCTGTGAACTCTTCAGCTGAGGACGGAGACTACATCATGACATCTCATCTTCGTCACTTCGTGGCTCAGCCATACATCCACCCCCCGCTCTTACTCGAGCCCAACGGGCACAAATTCCATATACGCACATACGTTCTCTGCACAGGAAGCCTCAACGTCTACGTGTACAAGCACATGCTCGCCCTCTTCGCGGGGAAGCCCTACACAGCCCCTTGGGAGGCACCCGAAGATATTGAGGCCTTCTTGACCAACACGTGTCTCCAGGATTCGCCAAACGAGAACACGGTGCAGCGGTTCTGGAAGCTGGACCTGCCGGATGATACGCTCAAGAGCGTCTTTGGGCAGATATGCGACGTCACGGGTGAGATGTTCGAGGCTGCGGCGAGGGCTATGCCGATTCACTTCCAGACGATGCCGAATGCGTTTGAGGTGTTTGGGCTGGATTTCTTGGTTGATGAGAAGGGGGTGGCGTGGCTGTTGGAGGTTAATGCCTTCCCTGACTTTAAGCAGACGGGAGGGGATCTGCGGGATGTTGTGGAGGGGTTCTGGGAGGGGGTGGTGAGGCATGGGATTGTACCGTTCTTTGGTGTAGACGGGGCGAAGGGGGGTGAGGGGGATGAGGATATGGTTTGTGTGAAGAAGGTGGATTTGGGGAGGAGGTGAGGGAGATGGTAGAGGGTGCGGGCGAGTCATGGTTCGAGGAGCGGATGATTGTGTGTCATGAGATATGCTGGATGGTCTAGAAAAGATGGATGTTCCATACCAAAAAGGTAAGAGGATATAGAATCAGGTGCTTTTCAACAAATACACGTCAGAATTTTGCCCCTGAAAACCACTACCGTCCCTCGATTCCTATACGTGACTCAGAGCATACGACAATATGTCCTCCTCCAACACGAGCTTATAGCGGCCTCCAACATTGAGGCATTGCGAACTACGAGGTCAACTTCACGGTCGGCAGTCATCCCGAGTGTGTCAATATCCGGAGTTAGGGTATAAAATACCAACTTCATAAAACAATAACATCATAACTCCCCTCTCCCCTCCCCCCAAGGATGGCGCAGCACTTCCGGCTAAACTTGATATGAACTATAGTTTTCTTTTCTCAGGTGAGAATAAAGGCGATGCCAATCAAATCCGTCTTCTCCACACAACAAAAAGAGAGCCCCCCTCCCCCCAGTTGAGCGGTCACTTTCTTTTCGGGAAGGGTTACCGTACTATATGGCAAAAGGCGCAATGATCTGATCTTGGCAGTGAGGCATTGCCGGAACACAAGTTCCTGTGATAGGTTACATTCTTCGACTACTGTTTTTCCTGCAGAGTGTGGGAATTCTTCTGCTTTATTGAGATTAAGCTGGTAGATCTGGACTCAATCCCGGCGGTTGTAATATTGAGCGGCAAGAGACGGCAATGAGAAAAGCACAGCCTCCCTTGGGTCACAGGCTTCACTTTGGGTGGTAACGAGCGGGGAAGCATCTATCTATTCTATATGCAACTAAGCTGGGTGCCGAGATTCATGTGAGTTGGTATGTGCAGCTAGTTCTACCAAAGGGCTTGAGAGGTGGGTGAATATGTGGTGTTGAGCTGCTGTATCACTATAGGTTAGGGACTCTCATCAACGGGTTGCCGGAACAACGCAGGAGGGCGGCTGAGATACAATCTTCATGTGTTTCAGAGAGCATACCGACCCTGTTCCTTTTTCTGTCTTCTCCTATTGGAATGCTCTACGGTGTAAGTCTAGTTGAGATACTACAAGTAGTTTTTTAATCCATTTTTTCTTCTTCTTCTTTCCGTTACTTGTTGTGATTGTGGAAATTTCTCGACGCTCTATCTGTTGTGTGATTGTGTTGTCTGCGGTGACCATGCGGTGCATCCCTTACCTATTATCCCTTTATCACACCGGGTCGTCTGATATCCGGTGATTGACAGCCATGAAGCGTATGACAGGAGGGCTGACCGTCCAACGTTGGATCCGACATGAGTCGTCGTCTTTTCTGCCCTTTTTGAATGCCAAGCTTTTTTGGAGCACGCGTCTCATGTGGCTTAGATGTTGTATCGGGAATCCAATCTCGTTTTCTGGCAAACGGTGGGAGGAGTGCCGTGCACGTATCTATGGCGATGGATTTGCACACACACACCCTCCGTGACTCCATCCTCTTGCGGTTCTTGACGGCCGTTATTACTCGTCTGACTAGGTTTTACTTCTTCTTCTTTATCTCTTGACGCCGGTAAATCTACAGAGTACGGTCAACCAATCCCCTGGAGTACCTTACGCGTTGTCCAATTTAACGGCGGAGCGGGAGATGGGAAGAGGCCGGCACTACTACCACTACTAGTACGTGGCTTTAAACAAACCAGGGAGGGATGATGGTCATTATGACAACCTTCCCGATGCGGCCTCCATTGGTAAGTTCTTGACAAGCCAGTGCCAGTGTTATTGCATAGGCAGATGCTCAATGTGATAGTGGCGGCTTGCGTCATGAAACTTGGGATGATGATGGCCTTTATTTCTTTATTGACCCATCTCCCTGGAAATTGGACCTTTGCTAGAGAAAGAAAGAAAAAAAAAAAAGCCAAGCATTTGCCAAGAGACAACTAGTACATAGCTTAAATTTCATGCGTCAGCTTTGCCAAGACTGCGATGGAACGAGAGAGTCAGGAACCACGTTTCGAGGTAATGACTTTGCAGCACATGAGAGAGGAGAGGGAGGGGGGGGGGGGGAGAAACTTGTGGTAAAGGAGCCAAGACCGTGAATTACCGGAATGATTTGTATGAGAGTCGTACAGGAAAGAGAGGGAAAGAAAAGGAAGGATGGCAAAGGAGGCGAAGAAACGTGTTTGCTCACACAGCCAGAGTCGTGGCGAACTAAAGACAAACATGAACATGGGGGTAAAAGAAGACGACGACGACGACAAGGACAAAGACAAAGACGAAGAAGAAGCGTCAAGGGTAAGGCAAGAAAAATCTCGCCATCAAAAGTTCATTCAATCGCCCCAGTTAATTAAACTGACCCCATGGGTCCATGGGTGTCCAGGGGTCCTCTGGCCTTTGCCGTACCTTATTTCTCTCTTCCTCTGATGGATCTGATGGGTTACATCGGCAGTGCTACTGCCACTACTACTTGTACAAGCACAAGCATGCTGCTGATGCGACTCGGACCTGTCCGTTCGACTTGCTTGTTGGCAGAGAGGGATTACCGGATCTGGGGATGAGGCCCGAGGCTGCATTTGGGTGGTGAGATGACGGGACAAACATACATGAATGGAAGGCACACAGACGCCCGTCTGGAATCAAATCCCTTGCCAGTGTTATGTGTATGTGTGTGTGCGTATGTGTGTTGTTGGTTTGGCATATGTCAGGCACAAGATATGATCCCTTGACCGTTATGCGCTAATTTTTTTCTCAACAAACTTCTTCTTTGCTACCTTATCTCAACGAGGCTGAGCATCAAAGGAATGTGACCGTAAGTGGCAATATGAAGTTCCCTTTCGAGGCCCGAGATGTGGGGAGGGAGGAGGAGGGGCAAACCTTTCAAGCATCACCAACATGATGCCATTATGCTCTTATTGGATAAAGTACCAAGAGTGTTCTGGAAGATGGGATTCAATACGAGCAAGTCCACTCAACCTTTGGTATGGAGCCTGATCCTCAGAAGGAAATGGAAGAAGAAGAAAATACGGGCTGTGTGAGAGAGAGAGAGGGATGGGATTTTTGCCCAAGAATGGATATTTTTTTTTATCGTGTCTGCATTCTTTCTTTGCCCGATAGAGGGTACACATGGCATCCTCCCACAGAGCCTCAGACATGACAGCGAACATCCATGAATCAGTACATATATTTTGCAAAAAAAAGGCACACCACCACCCACTTATTCGAGGCACGTTGTCAGTGTCGGCTCGGTGTATCGTCTGCCTTCTGTGGTGTGGTTGCACGGCTGCCCCTCCCATCCTTTTGGGCTTCCTTGGGCTGGCTGGCTAACAGCTGAACTCCAAAGTTTTTTTTTTTTTTTTTTTTTGTCTTTGGTTGGATGTGGGCATGCCAAATATCGAGGCTGTGCAAGAGATAGTCTCTCCCCATCCCAAGGCCATGGATAGGTAACTTCCTCCCGCATCTGTTAAAGTGAGATCTTGGCTTTCCAACCCCCCCACTCCCCTCCCTCGTCGGCTTGACTTTCGGTGAGGGGAAGGCCTTGCACCGGGTATTGCTCGTTGGAGGGGGACAAGGAGGATTTATAATTATTATATAGTACGTTGAGGGAAGGCTTGCTCTGTTCTGTTTCTGTGATTAATGGAACATGAACTCCGGATCCCCGGCGCCCTATCGTTTACGGAACCTATAGGATGATGCTGGGTTGAATGAGGCCATGATGCAAGATGGATGATGTATGGACGTGATTTGCGGAATATACCTGTGGGAGGGTGTGTACTGCTCAGCCTCAATTTCATATGCTTGTGTTTTTCTTTAACGTGCAGATTATATGCATACCTACGTATTATTGACCGCAAGTAGATGCTTGTAGAAATCTTACCATGAGGGCTGCCCCCTCTCTGTCTTTCAATAGGGACGACTGGATGCAAGTCTAGAAGCATGCATGGTCTAGAAAATTAACGACTCCTCACCGGAACGCATTGTCATGCAGATGAACGAATACTACTATATACTGACCCCAGGTAAATGATGCGGATAACGCGATTAAACAAACAATAGAAACCGAAAAAAAAAAAGACGCACAGAATTCTTGTTTCTTCCTTGCAGCAGCACCACCATGCCCGTTCTTGGCATTTTTACCAAGATCGTCGAAGCAAGGGGGTGGAGAGGGTTGAAAAAAAAAAAAGAAGGTTCCGGCGTCGCAGAAAAGCTTGATTTTCGACCAAGACCCCCATCCCTAACAAAGGAACGTGCATGACGATCTCTTGTGTTGTGTGTCCGCCCAAGGACCAGGTCGTCTACCGTGCGTGTTCTCCGTACCGCTGTTTTCTTGGGGGGGAGAAACATGGGTTCTCAGTTTGATGAGGGAAAGAGAACCAGTCTTCTCCCTTTCGGGCTTCGTTTGCGACCCAAATTGAAATGTGGTTGGCGTTAAATTGAAATACGTTGTAAAATAAAAAGAGGCGGCGCCGGCCTCTTTACACACACCCCGGTCAGAGAGCATTTAAGGTGTGTCCAGGGGTTGGTGGAAGAAACATTAGCCAGGGGGGGGAGATAGTCCGTGGTGTTGGTGATGTTCGCCAGGGGAAATAAAATTTCAAATGATGACCTTTTTTTCGGTGTGTGTTTGCTGGTATGGTAAATAAAAATCTTCAAGACTTACGTCGGCCTAATATCACGGGCAGATGCATCAATGACCTCCCCATGATATTCACAAGACCTCGCCCATCCAAGGTCATGCTCAGCAGCTACCCGTGCCTCCTGATGCTCAATGCTACAGCGTTGAGGAGGCGCAGAATGTTCCATCCACCCAGCCATCTCACTCTGCTCCTCCGTATACCTAATGCAAATACATAGAGTTGATTATGGCGGCAGGTGTTGTTTTTGCGGAGATGCCGTCACATTCTGCCAACACTTTGGTATGCGACCTTCCAAACCAGGTAGAAATAGCGGCCGGGAGTTTATCGCTGGCTCAATAGGAGCTTTGGCCTTTTTTGCTTTCTTTTCGTTTCCCTTTCTGCCTGTTGGCATTGTCTAATGTCTGATGTTTGATGTTCAATGCCAACTGTTAGATGCCAGGGCGCCAGGGGGGGGAGTGAGGAATGTCTGAGATTTCATTGCTTGTTTTTGGTCTCCAACGATGGGAGGATTCAAATGCCGCCGATCCCAGAATGTTTGACTTTTCCTTGTCCTTGTCGATGTTGCACATAATGAGGCTCCGCCTTCCACGTTTGAGTACAGATTCCGACAGAGAGCCCTACCTAGGCAACACAAGATTATCTCAATTTTGTTTGCTGGATTTGCCCCGGCAACGCTGACTACCGAGGAATGATACCGTCGCCTCCCGTTGCTCTGCCTCAACGGACCAGCTACTTTGCCTTACCGTGCGTGTCTACCTACCGGACATGATGCTCAGATAGCTCTGAGCCCTTTTCATACATGTCGGCGAACATATCATGCCTTGATGCCTCGATACTGAGATCTGCAATGTGGCTTGATCTTGAATCTTTGGGATGCCTCCTGTGGCGAATGACCAAAACTCGCACTACAGAAAAACAAACTTGTTTGCGTGTGTGCGTGTGTGCGTGTGTGCGTGTCTTGTGTGGCTTCCAACGATTAGTGACCGATCCATGATGAGCTTAAAAATCTCAAGCCTGTCATTCACACGCTCCGCTCCATCTCTCTCTTGTTCGCCGGGTGGTTGAACATAAACTATAATAGGGCTCAGCCTCCTCTTCAACTGAGCTTGTTTCGACGCCTCGCCACGGCGGCAGCCCGTCCCTTGGCATGGCCGTCATCAATACGGTTGACGTTTGATTTCATAGCTGACACTGTTTTACCCTTTTGAGCTGATTCCGTAAATCATAATGAGCTGAGTTTGTACCAGAGAGGCCTCTCCTTTGCCTGTTAGTGACTCTTGGAAGGCATTTTCTGTTCTGTCGGTTGAGGCTATGGTACTCTGTCAACCAACAGCTTCGATGCCATACAACAAACATCCATGATGATCCATTGGATAGCCGATAATGGAAGGAGAAAGCAATTCTTTCTCCCTTGATTAGCTAGGAACCAACCATCTTCATACTCATTGGAGCGGGGGCCCCGTAGTTGACCAGCTCTGTTCAGTTGTAGTATTCACCCTCCATGATGACTAGTTTTGCTGCTTGTTTCTTTTTTCTTCCCCCCCTTCTGCCAAACACAAGTCTCATGGAGAAGCGCCTAAATCAAACGAGGGTGTCTCGCCAGCGGTTGATGGCGTGGTCGCAAAATACCTAGAACCTGTCTAGTTGGTTTTGGTGTTGCTGGGAAACACACATCGCATTGCTAAGACCCCAAAGCCAAGAGTTAACCGCCCTCTTCAAGAGAGCTAAAGGGAGGCTTTGATGGGGGTTGCGTGGTCGTTTTTAACGCTCAGATGAATAGTCCGTTCACTGCGCCTGACAGCACCTGCGTATCTGCGTGGGTAGGTTGACATTATTTGCCGTACGGGCGCCTTTGAACTGCGGGCAACCTTTATCCTCGGGTTTGCTTTCGGCTCTGGATTTCTCTATGTAGCTTAGGGATAGGATGCCAGTGAAAGTACGGAGTACCTTCTACCTAGATTGCTAGGAGGTACTTGTATGTAGTTAGCGCTTTAGTACTAGCACACGGACTCCTACCGGGGTGAAGGGTGGAGGCAAATGGTTGGCTTGCCAAATCAGAAGCGCGCTACTAAGGTAGTGTACATACATACATTGTGGCAGTGCAGTGCTCTGGGCCTTAATTCAATAGGCACCGTACAATGTGAACCTGCATTCCTCTTTTGTTCGTTCCAAAGGCCTTCTAATACTCTTCACATCTCTTGAGCTTAATCGCACCGATCTTGGGTTTCGACTTGAGCCTCTGGATGCCATATGCCATGTACAGAATCTAAAATTTTCCCTCTTTACAGCCTCTTAGGCTCCTCCCCCAGTGACACACACTATCCGCCCCCCTGTCACTGTTATAACCTTCAAAATTCTCTCTCCTTGCCAGTCCTTCAAGCCTCTCTCCCCTGTCTTCAGGTTTCTCAGCCTGCGCTCACCATTCTTATTTCTTTCTCAATCCGCCTTCCGCAAAGCCCCACGATAACGCGTTCCACGGCAGTGCCTTCTAGCTCGCCTGCTGCCTCCACGAGGCGGCCCTGTTTTGACCATGGCCGACTCTAGAAATACCGAGCCTTCACCTGGCCCGCCGCTTGCAAGAAGAAGAGCGTATGTTTTGAGTTGCCAATCACCGGCCCGAGAGATGCCCTTTACTGACCTGCCTGCAACTAGGCCAACCATCACCATTGATACCACTGCCGTCAGTGCCAATAATAGTGTTGTCGAGATCACCCATGAATCCTCACAGCAACACCACCACTCTTCTATGTCACCAATCTCCCCTCAAGACGACGCGATCAGCCCATCGACCATGACCGATCCGCCGTTTGGTTTCTCCCAGGGGCACCGACCCGAACTGCGAACCGACACATCTTTCGAAAGCAGAGATAGCCGACCGACAAGCCCTCACAATGTATCGACACCAGTCGCTTCGCGCAACGACCGTGGTGGTTTCTTGGTGGTGCCACAGAATCCGTTGCGATCCAGACAGAACTCTCTCGATTCTGAAGACGCGAACCGTTCCCTGTACTCAGGCGGTGATACCACAGTAGTAGCCTCAAACTCAACACAAACAGATAAATACAAGACATCTCCAACTAATGATAAGGTAATGAATGAGCCGAACGCCCTGACACCCGATGCCGGGACGGAAGCCGATTTCGAGGTGGAGAACAATCCTTTCGCATTTGCGCCCGGCCAGCTCAACAAGATGTTCAACCCCAAGAGTTTATCAGCATTTTACCAATTGGGTGGTTTACGTGGTTTGGAGAAGGGTTTGCGCTCAGATCGAAAAACTGGGTTGAGTACCGACGAAACACGGCTCGAAGGCCAAGTTACATTCGATGAGGTCACCTCCAAGAAGCCCGGCAAGCTGGCAAAACAATCTTCTGCACCTGAGGCAACCCGAGTAGCAACGAATGCGAGCCAAGCCAAAGAAAGCTTCCGAGATCGATATCGCGTTTTCAGCGACAACCGACTTCCAGAGAAAAAGGGAAAGAGCTTGCTTGAGCTGATGTGGATTACCTACAATGATAAAGTTCTGATTCTCTTGTCCATCGCCGCCGCCATTAGTCTTGCTGTTGGCCTTTACCAAACGTTTGGCCAGGAGCACAAACCTGGTGAACCCAAAGTTGAGTGGGTCGAAGGTGTTGCCATTATTGTTGCCATTGCCATCGTCGTCATTGTCGGATCACTCAACGATTATCAAAAGGAGCGCCAATTCGCAAAACTGAACAAGAGGAAGCAAGATCGCAATGTTAAGGTTGTTCGTTCTGGTACTACTATGGAGCTTTCTGTCTATGATATCATGGTCGGCGACGTGGTTCATTTGGAGCCCGGCGACTTGGTTCCCGTCGACGGAGTTCTGATTGAAGGCTTTGATGTCAAATGCGACGAATCCCAGACAACGGGAGAGTCCGACATTATCAAGAAGCGCGGCGCAGACGAAGTCTATGAAGCCATTGAAAACCACGAGAATCTTAAGAAGATGGACCCCTTTATCCAATCCGGCGCAAGAATCATGGAAGGTGTCGGCACTTATATGGCTACTTCTACCGGTATCTATTCATCCTACGGCAAGACTCTCATGGCTCTTAATGAAGACCCGGAAATGACGCCTCTCCAAGCCAAGCTCAATGTCATCGCCACCTACATTGCCAAGCTCGGTGGTGCCGCTGGTCTCCTTCTCTTCATCGTCTTGTTCATCGAATTCCTCGTCCGTCTGCCGAAACTTGATACCGCTACACCCGCTGAAAAGGGCCAAATGTTCCTCAACATCTTCATCGTTGTAGTCACCATCATTGTGGTGGCTGTTCCCGAAGGTCTTCCTCTGGCTGTCACCCTGGCTTTGGCTTTTGCAACCACACGCATGTTGAGAGATGCCAACTTGGTTCGACATCTCAAAGCTTGCGAGGTCATGGGTAATGCAACCACGATTTGCTCAGATAAGACAGGCACTTTAACTCAGAACAAAATGCAGGTTGTTGCCGGAACCGTTGGAACTAGCCACAGATTTGGCGGAAGTCGACCATTATCAAAGGACGATGACGATGAGGATACCCCGATTGAGGACAGCAACATCTCCCCGTTTGAATTCGCCAATATGCTCAGCGAACCCGTCAAGGACCTGCTCCTAAAGTCCATTGCTTTGAACTCTACGGCTTTTGAAGGCGATGTAGAGGGCGAAAAGACATTCATTGGATCCAAGACTGAAACAGCACTTCTTCTCTTTGCCAAGGCTCATTTGGGTATGGGACCAGTCAGCGAGTTGCGCGAGAACTCTGTCACTCTACAGGTCATCCCCTTCGACTCTGGTCGCAAGTGTATGGGCGTCGTCGCCAAACTCCCCAATGGACATGCCAGGCTTTACGTAAAGGGTGCCTCGGAGATTATGCTTGCTAAGTGCACACAAACTCTTCGCGATCCCGCAGCCGACGGCTCTGTGGTTCCCATGACTGAGGAAAATGTGGAGACTATCAACCAACTCATTGTCGCTTATGCAAGCCGATCTCTCCGAACCATTGGTATCTGCTACAAGGACTTTGAGTCCTGGCCTCCTCGTGCTATTCGTCGTAATGACTCGAGCAAGTCTGACATTGCCTTTGAAGATATGTTCTACGACATGACTTTTGTGGGCATGGTTGGTATTCAGGATCCTCTTCGTGATGGTGTTCTCGAAGCCGTCAGACTCTGCCAGAAGGCCGGTGTTGTGGTTCGCATGGTTACTGGTGACAACAAGATTACGGCCCAGGCTATTGCCAGGGAAGCTGGTATTCTGCAGCCCAACAGTCTTGTGATGGAGGGCCCCGATTTCCGCAACCTAAGCAAGCTTCAGCAGAACGAGATTATCCCCAGACTGCACGTTCTTGCTCGATCCAGCCCTGAGGACAAGCGTATCCTTGTCAAGAGACTTAAGGACATGGGTGAGACCGTGGCCGTGACTGGTGATGGTACCAACGACGCACCTGCTCTCAAGATGGCCGATGTAGGTTTCTCTATGGGTATTGCAGGCACAGAGGTGGCCAAGGAAGCCTCTGCTATCATTCTTATGGACGACAACTTTGCTAGCATTGTCAAGGCTCTGAAGTGGGGCCGTGCCGTTAACGATGCTGTTAAGCGTTTCCTGCAATTCCAACTGACTGTCAATATTACCGCTGTTGTGCTTACCTTTGTTACCGCTGTCTCAAGCACGGAGGAATCTTCGGTCTTGACAGCCGTTCAACTTCTCTGGGTCAACCTGATCATGGATACTCTGGCTGCTCTCGCATTGGCGACGGACCCTCCTCAGGACAGCGTCTTGGATCGAAAGCCTGAACCCAAAGGATCATCCATTATCTCACCAACCATGTGGAAGATGATCATCGGCCAGGCCATCTATCAGCTTGCAATTACGTTCATGTTGTACTATGGAGCTGACAAGGTGGTGACTCCTCTCCTTGGATCTAACCCCGACCCTGCCGACATTCCCGGCAAGAAGGATATCGCCACCCTCGTGTTCAATACCTTTGTGTGGATGCAAATCTTTAATCAATGGAAGTGAGTAATTCCGAATCCTCTTGAGCTTGAACCTACATGTACTGACCGAATGTGCTAGCAACCGTCGCTTGGACAACAAATTCAACATCTTTGAGGGTCTCTCAAAGAACTGGTTTTTCATTAGTATCAGCGCCATTATGTGCGGTGGTCAGGTACTGATTATCTTTGTCGGTGGTGATGCTTTCCAGATTGCCAAGAAGGATCAGACTCCTGTCATGTGGGGCATTGCTCTTGTTCTTGGATTCCTCTCCATTCCCATTGGTGTCATCATTCGTCTGGTTCCTGACCGATTCGTCATTGCCCTGGTCCCCGATTTCCTTAAGCGACGGGCGAACCAGGTTCCCGGCTTGACGGTTACAGATGAGGAGATGGACATGTACCCCGCGCCATTGGCTGATGTCCGCGACGAACTCAACTTCCTCAGACGCATGAAGGGAGGGCGCCTGAACAACCTGAAGTTCGCTATTCAGCACCCCAGGGAAATGATTCAGCGCTCAAGGAGTCCTTCTCACTCTAGATCAAACTCTGTGAATGCGTCAGATACGCCTGGCAGGGAGGACAGCTTTCCGCGGACACCCACACCGGTATCCCGACAGCGTACCAAATCAAATCGGTCACGATCCAACTCGGCCCTTGGGGCGCCGACAGTCATGGCTGGTATTGTGGCGGCCGGAGTGGCTGCGGGATGGTCGCCAGTTGGACGACCATCAGCAGATGAGCTGGCGGCCACGTTACAAGCACCACAACTGCCGAGGACAGAGGGGGGATCGAGTAATGCGGAACAAAATAGCGAGTCACAGAAACAGGCGTAATCAGGGAAGGGGACTGTATTTATGGGATTCCCCTTTGGTTTTTTGTTTTTTTTTTCCGGGGTTTTTTTTTGTTTCCTTGGTCTTTTCAGGCTTAGAGAGGAAATATCCATTAGATGACAAATTGATTATGTTTACAATGGGTGTGGTTCAACATGATTCTCGACTTTGATACTTTGTGTGATGGCAGCTACCTATGCTCTATGTTGTGATGACTTTAAACAATAAGCAGGCATGACAGGTCCGGAGATGGCCGGAGAGTTGATTACTTATGGGGTTTAGTCTGCCTCGTAGTCTGTCTGGTAGCACAAGGCATCCTCGGCATTCACCTAAAATGAGTTGTTTGGGGAGGAGGGAGAAAATGGCTTGGTTGGGCGGTTGGGCTATCATGGCAGTGCATGGGTGGTTCTTTGGGTGACAATCAGATTATAGACTATTGGGCAGATTTATGAGCCATGAGTGTGATTTGTTGTCAGATATTGATGCAATCTTTGGGGGAGGTTTGTCCTACATGACCTACCAGGTTGTTTGCATGCTTCTACGCTAGGAAGGAAATCGTAAGTCTTGTTTCTTTTTTTTTTTTTTTTTTTTTTTTGGCAGGATTGCTTGCAGCTGATGTTGATATTGGTGTTGATGTTGACGATGCTATTGATGATGCGGTTACAGTGCCTAGGACAAGGTAGGCTGCATGATGATAGTACATGGACATTACATGCCGTGGAGAGCATCTTGACGGAATGTGGGGCGGGTAGAAAGATGTTTCGGCGATAGGGATGGATGGCAAATGGAATGATGGAAGTGCGTTTGTGGTAATTTATCTTGCTTAACCGAGGGCAACAAAAAAAAAAAGAGACATACAGCGTTAGTCTGGAGAGGAGGGCATCTGGAATCATTGCCATGGTGTTGTCTTTTTCCCCACCCGGAGCAAAGTCTACGTGTTGGGGGAGACAGGGAGAGAGGAAGTTGGACTAGATGGACGATGTGTGTAGATGATGATGTACATACTGTATCTACTCCTAAATAGAATAAAATTGAAGATGACGAGGGACTCACTGGATTGAGTTGTCATAGTTTCTTGTTTGCGTCTTGTATTTCCGCGGGAGCTTTGGAGACATGTATATATCCTCTTGTTGTGCTCTCTTGCTTGGAGATGGTCCCATGACCTGATTTGTTTAACAGGCATCTATTATAATAGTAAACTACCCGTCATCTCACCAATCAATAGTTGCTTGCCGCTGCTGTTGTTTCTTCATCACCGACACACGATGCCGTTTTTACCCTTGTTATTGGTGGGTGCGATAAAAAAACAAATGAGTAAATAAGCAAATAAATAAATAAAATAAAATTGAGAGACTTTTGTGTGTTGGGTTGGGTCTTGGAGAAAGTGTGATACCGTGACAAGATGTTTTATACTCCATACTGTATGTAAATGATACTGTATGCTCAGACTATGTACATACAACAACGGTATCTCATGTTGAAAGGGTTTAGCTTGTCGAGCCAGGCCAACATTTTGTTGCATGGCATGAATCAATCTATCGTGTATTTTGCATCCATCTATTAGGCAGATATTGATTCTGTATGTTTCCACAAGATAGATGGATGATACGCAACTGAACCCTTTGTTGATTACATTTGACACTTTGTTTGCCTGATGCCCAAATGCTACTGAGAAGGATTCGTTCATTCATTCATCCACCCACCCATTCATTCACATATAGATAGATCACTGTACAAACAATTACCTGGTCTTTGTACTCCCCAAACTGGGCTGATTTGGGAAATTTAAAGACAAGCAAGTGCCTGCCTTCTTTTTATTTTTATTTTTATTTTTTATTGCCCTTTCGTTCTTTCCCCCCTCCATGCCTTGGGTTGACTGATTTGATTTCCTTGGCTCGTCCTTCTTCGTCCGTCTTCCCGCCCCTTTCCTCTCTTCTCCTTCCTCTTTGTCAAATTAAATCTCTTTGTTTCTTTTTCCTCTTTTCCTTCTTCTTCTTCCTCTTCCTCCTCCTCTTCATCATCACAGCTGAACCCGTCTTGACACGGTAATTGATATTTCCGACACGAATATACACGCAGTCTTGGTCATCAACTCGAAACCAAACAAACCCGTGGAGTCACTGTTTGAGAAGCGTTTCGCGCCGCACATGCCTGCACATACATCCGCACGCACACACACACACGCTCCCGCCTCCATCGCCAGTCAAACTGAGACAGAAAAGACAGGAAAGGACAACTAGAAGACTTATTCTAGCCCGACCCCCCCGGACAGTTCTTGGCTGGTCCCTCTTTTTTTGCCTCTTCCTCATTACGCTCATTCACTCACTTACTTACTCACTCTTCTCGCTCTCACTCTTACTCTTACTCTCATCCCGCACACCTCTCTGACACCTTCATTCACACACCCAACTCCCCTTGTTCTTCCTGGCCCCAACGCGTGGCAACTCTACGCTTGTGATTTAAAACCCGACGGAACACCTGGATACTGGAAACTTCTTGCTCTTTCTTTATTTAAACGCTTGATTTTTTCTTTCTTTCTCATTTCGGCGCTTTTCTTCCATTTTCCAACTTCTTCTTTTTCCCCCCCTCCTCCTAGGACGGTGCCTTGTTTTCGCATCTTGTCGCGATTACTACTCTACTACTACTACCGCCTTGATTTGGGGCGACAACCTAAAAAAAGACAGAGCCAAAATGAAGCGAACAGCTGGGAAGGGCGTTACCCTTACAAAACGCAAGGCTCAAGCCGATGCGTTTGAACATCTCCCCGATAACCCGACACCTGAAGATATCAAGGAAGCCTCTGTCAACGTTTCCCTGGCTGAGCTGGAAGAGAGAGTTGCCGATGTGCGCGACTCGTGGGAGACGGATTCACTCTTTGAGGATGCCATCGAGGAACTGACGGACGAGAATGCTATTCACACAGGAAGTAAGTTTATGCGAAAACATACTTGAATCTCTGGAATGGTGTGCTTTTCTCTCTCTCTCTCTCTCTTCTTTTTTTTTGCAGTGTTTCTGTTTTGCGTTGGCAGGGAATGTGTGCCGACTTGGCCTCTTTCCCTCTAATAATAATAATATTATTACTATTATTATGTGAGCGCGGCAACACACCAACCACTACTCAGCCAAGATGGCAGACCGAAACTCAAAATCATCCCACACTTTCTGAATCATGGCTTTTGTCATAAACCACCGAGTCATTTCATCTGTTTTACGAAAGGGAAAAAAAAGGACCTCGATCCGCTAGTCATGATGATATGCTTACAATTTCTCCTATAGAGGCAGATCTTTGCACCCCAGAAGAGGCGTGCCGATTGCGTAGGGAACTGCGAGAGCAGGGTCCCGCTGTCTTTTGCCAACGCACTGTTGATGCCGGTCGCTACACCGCCAAGAAACTTCTCAGCGCCTTCGGCATTAAGCCTCCAGCCTTTCTCGAAGGCGAGCCAGATGATGCCTACTTCAGCCTGCTCTCGCTGGCAATTACCAGGGAGCTCTCTAAACGCGCCAAGTTGTCACGGTACAACACCGTTAATGATGCCGTAGAGCTCATCAACAAATGCAAAAACATCATTGTCATCACCGGTGCCGGTATATCGACTTCTCTCGGGATCCCTGATTTCCGTTCCAAGGGTACCGGTTTGTACTCAAAGTTGGAGCATTTGGGCCTCAATGACCCACAGGAGGTGTTTGACATTGACGTGTTCAAACAAGACCCAACCATCTTCTATTCGGTGGCCAAGGATATCATTCCATCCACTGAGCGCTACACACCGACTCACAAATTCCTTGCCATGCTCCATCAGAGAGGCAAGCTTCTTACAAACTACTCACAGAATATTGACAACCTCGAGGTAAAGGCGGGTTTGCCAAAGGATAAGCTCATTCAGTGCCACGGCTCTTTCGGCACTGCTACATGTGTGCAGTGTGGATACCAGATTCAAGGAGAAAAGATCTTCCCCGAAATCAAGGCTGGCAAAATCCCAAAGTGCACCAAATGCGTTCAGTCACTGCGGCCCCCAGGCGTGAAACGTAAGCGCTCTGCTGGTGCCGAGAAGAAGCGGAGACGCTGGTCCGAAGATAGTTCAGACGATGAGTCGGAATACGATATTCCTTCTGCTGGTGTCATGAAGCCGGATATTACCTTTTTCGGCGAGGCTCTTCCTGATGAGTTCTCGCGACGTCTCACAGAGAATGATCGTGACAAGGTCGATCTAGTTGTTGTCATAGGTACATCGCTCAAGGTGACGCCCGTTTCTGAGATTGTCAGCTGGTTGCCGTCGCATATTCCTCAAATTTACGTTTCCCGCCAGGCTGTTACCCACATCAACTTCGACATTGACCTGCTTGGAGACTGCGATGTTGTGGTGACAGAACTTTGCCGGCGACTGAAGTGGCCTTTTGTTCATGAGATGGTGCCTCCAAACCAAAAGGTAGACGTGCAAACGGAAGAGGGCTACAAGAGCCGGCACGTTTTTACTGTCCGGGAACCGGCCAAGAAAGAATCCAAGAAGGATTAGATGATACGCTCAACCTTAATGAGACATCACCCCTCTTGTTCAACACTAGAGATATAACGACTGTTATGAAATCATTGGCGCCGGATCATTTGCTTTTGTTTTTAGACAAACTTGAATTCGGTACGGGACGGGACGGGGGAAGGAAGCCAAAGATCAAGGCATGGGGTCTGGCGCATGGGACTTGTTTGTCTTTTCAATGCTGTTTGGCAGCTTGTACGTTTTCGGGTTGGCTCTTCCTTAATTTGTCAAATGATGCTTCAGAGGAAACCATGGTAAATTGCGATAATACTAGAGTATAAGGCGGTTGAGGACTAGAATACAGATTTGATGGATATATTTTCTCTCTTGTCCCTTATTCCATTGTCCAGGTATTTCTATCTGCTTATGCCACTTGAACCTGAGAAGCAAGTGTGCATTCTGAAAGGTCCTGGAGTTTGACCACGTGTATGTGGATGTCGCATTTCATCTCACCCGCAATACCCTGAAACCTGATACGTGGGTTAAAATCTTACAGACAGCCGAGATGACGCCCGCTAATGTGCGATTCCCCCATGGGCTGCAACTTATCACTCTCTCCGCTCTTTTCTTTTAGAGGCCCGTATTTAATCTCCGTTCCTTGTTCTTAAGAGATTTCGAATACATACTTGTACAAGTATGATATGAGAGGGATAGATGGATAGATGCTCTCTTAATAGTGTCTTTGATTTCGCATATTCTTCATCATCGCTCATGTCTATTTCCGTCAAATAATAATAAAGAAACCTATACGCTGATATCCATATCCATATTCACGGTTTTTGCCTACCAACGGTGTTGTCCCATTCATAATTTTGTCCTTGCCTAAAAAAACAAAACGCCGTGTCCCTTCCCCCCTCTTGTTGCACATTTTTGCCATTTCTTCTGCTTTTTCACCAAGTTCCTTAAATCAAACTCTCATACTTGTCCAGTCCAGACTTTGGTTGCGTGTTGCTTGGTGGATTGGTGCTCTGCTGTCCCATTGCCATGCCTAATCCTGTGCTTGTGTTGCCCATACCTCCGAGGCCCATTGGTCGCTGTTGAGCGATGGGAGGTATGGCGGCCCAGACGTTTTGCTGCGGTGTCATTGTCGTCATCACCGGCGGGGGAGCAAGGCTGAATCCTGCCGCACCGGATGTAGTACCTGTCATACCGCCTGGCGGAGGAGCTAAGGAGAAGGACGAGCTGGGTGAGTTGGCCATGGTAGGTCTCTGACTCCCGAGGGAGTTCAACGACAGGTTGGACATTTGCGATGTCATGCTGCTGCCAAAACCGGAACTTTGGGCGCCAAAGCCCGAGTAGTTGGGGGCGGCGGGAGGAGGGGTGAAGCTCTTTGAAGCTGTGTTTGCGGCGGCTGATGACCAGTTGAGAGACGAAGAAGAGGAGACGTTGCGCTGCGGCGCGGGCTGGAAACTCGACTGGGCGGGCTGCAGCGGCTGACCGAACTGTGTCGAGGACGGTGTCATGGTCTCGAAGCGACCAAGATCCGGGGTCACCGTCCGGAATGAGGGCTGCTGGGAAATGCTGCTGATGGGCTTAGGAGGGGGGTTTGCTGGTGTTGCCGGCGGCTGAGTGGACCACGAGAACGACGGGGTCTGCGGTGTGCTGCTTGATGATCGAGCCGTGGTAGTTGGAGCATTGGGCGTATCGTCCCAACTCGAGACATTGCCATTGCTAGCAGAACTTCGACCGCCCGTTTTACCCTTCACAAGTGCTTCAAAGTCATCTTCATTACTACCGTTCGCATCAAATGCCGTGCCCGTAACACCTCCAAAGGCAAGAAAGTCATCATTCGGGGCAGCCGCAGATCCGCCCGATGTTCCCGCTAGCTCCTGCAGCTTCTTCGTCTGCTCATCCTCGACTCGCCTCGACAGCGTCTTTATCAGCTCCATGAAAGCCTGAAACTGCTTCAGGTTGAGGAGTGGGCCGAGACTCATAGACCAGAGTATGGGAAGAATGTCCATGGCTACGAATTCCGCGTCGGCTGTTTCGCCGATGATGTACATCAGATCTCGGGCGGCCATCATGACGGCTGGCTCCTTGGTCTTGATTCCCTTGACCAAGGGCACGATTTTCTCTTGCATCGTGTATTTATCCAGCGCGCTGGATGACGAGGACTTTTTATTCTCTGCGACGAGTCCGCTAAGACCGCCGTCGTCTACGCTGGAGACGTTGGAACCGCCGCAGAGCACCACAAAGGCCTGAAGACCACGAACTTTAATGGCCAAGCTGCTGGTTCTGCTAAACACTGCAGCAACCACTGGGAAGAGCTCGTTCTTGATAGTGCTAAAGTCGAGAACTGGCAGCACGACAGGGAAACTCCTTAGACCTGCGTCTACGATTGAGGGGGTTGGGCACTCAATCGCGGCTACGATGACGGGTAGAATATCTGGAGTCCTGGTTAGCCACCGTCATATTTCTTCTGTGCATGTAACATACCGTCTTTGAACTCTTTGCCATTGCAATTATCCGCAACGACGGAAATTTGCTCAAGAAAAACCATCAACCCGGCATCTCTGGCGGGGTCCTTCTCCTGACTCTGCTTTGCATTATCCACAAACACAGTCTTTAGGGCCGGTCGTATCCTGTCCCCAAACGCCCGTCGAGCAGACGGTAACAGACTAACAATTTTAAAGACATTTTGGAGAATCAAAGAAAGAAGATCTTTGTCCTTCATCTCGTCCAATAGCGCTGGTAGCAACTTCTTTTCCATAACCGACTTGGGAAAAGACGGAAGCACCTTGACAAGACCCCGAAGAAATTGAGACTTCTCATTGGGCGTCTTTGCAGGAAACGTGTCGATGAATCTGATAGTAGAGACAAGGATGTTGTCAAAGTACTCGCTTGCCTGGAACTCTTTGGCCGTCATTCTTTGAGCGGGCCGTCTCGTAATGAGTTTTGGTAGAACATGGCTGGCAAGATCCCTAGGTAGGGGCCGAGAGGATAGGAAGTTGTTGGAAGCTGTGGGGACGGTCGAGGATGAAGAAAAGGCTCTCTTATACGTTGAGATGCTGCCATGGCATTCTATGGGTGATTGATGAGGAGAATTGTACAGGGCAACGGATAATATACCAAGTGAGAACATGTCAGCCGAGGCAGTCAGGTTGTTGTCCATGACAAAGTCTGGAGAGGTATAGTCAAGATTCAGCTGGACAAACTTGGGCAACCTGGGGTCCAGATTAAGAACCTCGGAGAGACTGATGCCCTGTATCGAAGTTGGCTTGTTAGACCCCTCGGCAGGACTGCAAAAGGCAAGACCGCTGATTTTCCAGTCAGACTGTCGCAAAGTTAGTCGCATGAACATGTATCGTTGGCGCCGGTTGATATAGACGTGCCTTTGCATTGATGAGAACAGCATCCGGCGTCAGGTTTCCGTGCACCAGCCCTGCATTCTCATGAAGAAACTCGAGCGCCTTGCTGATCTGCAAAAGTCCCTTTTGAATCTCAAGCTCGTCAATCTCAATTTCCCTTCTCCTACGCACACCGTCCGAGTCTTCGGTAACATAGCGACTTGACCGGCCTCCAGCTCTTTCCTGATCATCCTTCTCTTGTAATAATCCAGACAGTGACGCAGTGACGGCCTCTGTGACGAACTGTAAACCGCCACCTCTTGTTTCTTCCACCGGCTCGACCAGTTCCAGAATGCTTGGATGTCTGAGCTTGGCCAAGCTGGAGGCCTCTTTTTTCAAGCGCTCGACAACCTCTTCCACGCTGCGCTTGAATGAGGAAGCTCCGGATCTTCCGACAGAATTCCCATGCGACTCGAGAGACTTCTTCTCAAAGACAAAGACGCTGTATGTCTTGCCGGTGGACTTCTTCTTGGCGTCGTATATCTTCCATGGCCCCGCTGTCGATGTCGGACTGGGGGAGACGGAATAGTTGGAGTTGATGTTTGTAGAGGATATGGATTTTAGCGCCGAGGAGAACATGATTAATGATTATTATATCGAGGGATTGTTTTTTTATTATTATTATGAATGCGAGATCGTTGCGGTCATTTCGAGCTGGGGTTCGACAGCTATTCGAGGTGCGGGAGGCTGCCACGTCGCAAGCGAGGGAGGGAGAGACAGTCGCAATGCGTATTGAATCTGCGATAGCGTCGCGCAGCGCAAAACAGCAATTCACTGCGGTCTTACAGGGGGGTCTTATAAGGGAGAGAGATGCGCACGATGGGTTCAGTCAAAGAAAGATGTAAAGTAATCAGTCAATCAAGCTGTTCAAACGTTTGTCACGCTCTTGACGTTGGGTGATAAGCAAGCAAGCAAGCGCTGAAACCTGCCCTTCAAGCTTGGCGATGCTTGCGCCACACCAGGCTCCAGCCACATCCATCATCATACATATATACTGTGCACCCTGGATAAGGGGGACAGGAAAAACAACTTGCGAATAGCCATTGGAAGACAAGAGAAAAAAGAGACAAAAAATACAAGAAAGACAAGAAAGACGGACCGGAATTACTCAGCCATGGACGACTTTTATGAATCAAAAGGCATCAGGATTGAAAGCATCAGCTCTGACGAAGCCGATGGAACAGCCCTGACGTTTAGGTATAACGGCAAACATATCAATGTATCACTCTTCAAAAGCGCTGTCTCGCAAGAACAAGAGCAGGGCGGCAATTCACGGCAAGAAACTCCTCTCGAGGACCGGTTGCTCCGTCTCTTGGACCGGGCCGTCACGGCTGACAGACCTGAAGATTACAAGGAACTCACGCATGAGGCCTTGGATGCCATCCTTGATATCGGAAAAGCCCTTTTCTGCGAGGCGGTGCCGCCGGCGAGCCTCCACAACCTAGATCTTCACTCACTCCTCTACCCTGAAGCATTAGACTTTTGCCTCGAGACAGTCGACGGCAGGGCGACCATTTCGCAGATTGATCCAGAGGAGGCGGTCTGGGTCCCCGAAGATGAACCCGACCCCGGCATGATTAGCGATTTCCAGGCCGACATTAGGATTCCTCAGTACTCATCCAGAGACATTCAGGTTCAGGATGTCTTTCATACGCGGGAAAGCTCAGTCAGCCGAGTTCGGGTTGGCGGCAGCGGCAGCGGCGGCGGAAGAGATTTGCTCTGCAAGGCCGTGAGCATAGGGCTCGGAGATGCAAACTTAGAACGAGAGCTAGTCAAGCTTCAGAACATATGGACGGCCTGCCTTGACACGGACAGGACCTTTCGCGTTCCCAAAATCCAAGCCTATGTTAAGCATGCTGAGTCGGAAGCCATCATTGGGTTCCTGAGTGAATGGATCCCATCATCCGGTGTCCACGGTAGAACCCTGAGCGAGACGGACGTATTTGCGGTGCCGGTGGAGCTGAGGCAGAAGTGGGCAGACCAGATACGCGAGACTGTAGATGAGCTGCATGAGATTGGGGTGGTTTGGGGAGATGGCAAGGCGGCCAATGTAATCATTGATGTGAACGATGATGCTTGGCTAATCGATTTCGCGGGTCAATGGACTCGGGGATGGGTAGATACTAAGGAACTGGTTGGCACGAAAGAAGGTGATTACCAGGCCGTGGAAAACATTCTTGGATTCTTGGACTTGAAGTAAATAAAATGAGGCCAAGTATGAGCGGTGGTCGGAAGTTTATAACCTGGGGGAAGGGGGGGGGGAGAATGGAGGAGAGGAGGGGAAACAAAACAAACCAGTATTCCTGCGATATTTACAAAAGAAGCAGGAAAGGGGAAATAATAATATGAAGAAAGGAATCCCTCTCTTTTTTTAGACAATTGGGATGATGGGTATAGATTTGGATTTGGATTGGATTGGATCGGATGGAGTTCTGGGAAGGGGAAAGGGGGTCGGGATTTGAGATTTGGGAAACAAAGGGCAAACAAACAAAGGGTTACAGTCGTCTGTCAATTAATGTTAATGAAGAGAAAGAACAAAGAGCTTTGTACTTTCACTCACATCTAATCTCAAATTCCCAAAGGAAATGGAATTGGAACTAAACCAAAAGTTGAATGTTGGTTGCGCCACACCACGATGGCATGCGAATGCGAATTGTGTGTGCGTGTGTGTGTGCCTTGCTTCAGCCACACCGTCTATCAAATCCCTGTTCCTTTCGGTGTTTTGGTATTGGAGAGTCATACCTATACTATATATACAGAGTACGGAGTACATATATACATACACACACATACATACCTACATACATACATTACTTACGGCGTAAGCTTACAACCTGAAACTGACTCGTGGGGTTGTTGAAGCTGTTTTGATAGGATTCACCGAACTTTGTTCATCTACTTTACGGCCTAAATATTCCCCATTGTCGTACAATTCATGGCAATTCACGGGTACCCTCGGGCTATTATCGATGGACAGGTACATACCTACAGCTAACGACCCCGTAGCTGCGGCACACATTGCAGATGTGCTCAGGCACTAAGATAGAGGAGCGGCCGATAGCTCTTCCAGTGACACAGCGAGTACCTAATTAGAGGACACCGAACCTGGATATGCAAACCTGTTGCAGACGCCGAAAACGCAGGGTCCGGTACCGCTCCGACTGTCCCCATATCCAAGCGTCTGATGCCTGTCACTGTCAACAACCACCACCTTATTATCCTGTGTAAACTCTTCGACTCTTCTTTTTCCAATTTTCTAATAGAGCTCTCCCTCAACTCGTTCCACTCCTTTAGACGGGTCAATTGAGCAGCAGTCTTGCTTCGGTAGCTGTGCTGTGTGAGGAATCTTCCGAAACATTGGGCCGGCGTACAGCACCATCACCATGATGAGATCTTCTATTCTGTCAAGGACCGCTCTCTTGAGCGCGACAAGAGCTTCCCGGCTTGCACCAGCTTGCAGACCTGCTCGTTTCTACAGCATCAAGGCCGAGGCTGCTTCTTCGGCCAAGCCCAGACCTCTCGATGCCTCCAGACTCAACCTTACAAAGACATCCAAGCCCAAGCCTCTCAGCAAGCCCGAGGACCTCGTCTTTGGCAAGGAATTCACAGGTACATCCCCGAATCTTCGCTCCTCTCTTTAAGAATCACTCTCTAACAATACACTATAGACCACATGCTCGCAATTGAGTGGAGCAAGGAACATGGCTGGCTGGAACCTCGCATCACTCCCTACCAGAACCTCTCCTTGGACCCTGCCACCTGCGTCTTCCACTACGCCTTTGAATGCTTCGAGGGCATGAAGGCGTACAAGGACAAGGACGGAAACGTTCGCCTCTTCCGCCCTGACAAGAACATGGCCCGCCTCAACAAGTCTGCCGCCCGAATCGCCCTCCCCACCTTTGAGCCCACCAGCCTCATCGAGCTCATCGGCAAGTTCGTCAACCTCGACTCCCGCTTCATCCCCAACCAGAAGGGCTACTCTCTTTACCTCCGCCCCACCCTCATTGGCACACAAAACACCCTCGGAGTCGGCGCCCCTAGCTCCGCTCTGCTGTACGTGATTGCCTCGCCTGTCGGACCTTACTACCCCACCGGCTTCAAGGCCGTCTCCCTCGAGGCCACCAACTACGCCGTGCGAGCCTGGCCCGGTGGTGTTGGTGACAAGAAGCTCGGCGCCAACTACGCTCCTTGCATCGTGCCTCAACAACAAGCTGCCAGCCGTGGTTACCAGCAGAACCTATGGCTCTTTGGTGAAGAAGAGTACGTCACCGAGGTCGGCACCATGAACATGTTTGTCGCTCTCAAGGACAAGGAAACCGGTCAAAAGGAGCTTGTCACCGCCCCTCTCGACGGTACCATCCTCGAAGGTGTCACACGAGACTCTGTCCTCCAGCTCGCCAGGGAGCGCCTCGTCCCCGAGGGCTGGAAGATTAGCGAGCGCAAGTACACTATGCAGGACCTCTACGACGCTTCCAAGGAGGGCCGTCTGATCGAGGCCTTTGGTGCCGGTACTGCCGCCATCGTGAGCCCCATCAGGAAGATTGCCTGGAAGGACGAGCTGGTTGACTGTGGTCTTAAGGAGACTGAGGAGTCTGGAGAACTTGCCCTGAAGGTCAAGGAATGGATGGAGGAGATTCAGTACGGTGATGTTGAGCACGAGTGGAGCGTCAAGATCTAAAAACGTATACCAAATAGATCCCTTTTAATAAAAGCCTTGATTTGCGAGTTCATAAAACATGCCACCGAACTTTTTGATGAACAGCCCCGTTTACATACCTAAAAATTGACACGGTTAAAATGAGAAGAGAAAAAAAAAGTCAAATCGTGGAAACACATCAATGTTCGTCCAACAACCCAGTCTAGTATTCATGCCATTGAAGGACCATATCTCTGGAATAGTTCGAAAAAAGAAAACGCAACGAAAATGCCGAAAACATATACATGTTGGCGAAAAAAAAAAGTAGAGCCCAACAATTTCCCCTCTCCGATACCCACGGCCAGTATGTTGTGTGTTTGTGTTGTTTGTTTAACCCCATTCTATTGACCGATAATTCATTCACTCATTCCCATTTGCTCTCCCCTCCTTTGAGCATTAGTCCTTCTTGTTTGAAGGGTCAGGCAGAATGCCCTCGGCTTCTAATCTCCTCCGTGCCTCCTCGAGCGCCCAGGTGGAAACCCTGTAACTGGTTAGTTATCTTGATAAAAACATGTCAAAATACCGCACTGTGTTGGGTGGCAACAGGGACATTGAAAGCATTCGGTTCCGCTTTGTCATCGATGAACAATGTCGAAACATCCAGCTTTTTGTCCCCCCGCTATACAACATGCGCAGAGGGAGGGGAAAGCATCCAGCCCACTCACGATGTATCCGGCTTGAACGCGAGTGCAATTCCACCAACCACCAGGCTCCCGCAGAACAAGTACATGGGCCACTCCCAGCCCTCAGCCTCGGGCTTCTCGCCGGGCTTAATTCCCCAAAGCCATCCCGCGGGGGGGTCAAACTGCGATTCGTTGCCGTGTCCGCCTTGTCGTCGGGCAGTCAGGGAAAAGGTCCTGGCGGCAGTGATGGGCTGGCGCGCGCACCGCAGGCTGCGCAGCGGCGCGACGGTGTGTCGGAGGAGAGCCATCTGGAGGGGGCTCCCGTGTGGGTTTAGATGAAAGTGCGGGACGGAGGTCGTTTGTGTGGACCTCAATGGCTGGCGAAGGTTCGTGAGGCAGTGGGATATTGAAGCTGTCCGTTGGGGAAGCCGGAGACACTGACTGAAGGCTTGACTCCGGGGAGCGGATGGTGAACTAAATCACGTGTATGATCATGTGACCCGAAAATACGCTGTTTGTTGGCTGTTTGTCCAGAGGAACCCCACATATGATCTTCCTTTGGCCCATCGCTTTGGGGAACCCGTTGCCTTTGTCTGGTGACGGCAATAACGTCATATGATGGCTTAAATAGTGTTGTGAGATGGCCAAGAAACTTCCAATCAGAGGCGAATTGGAATGTTAAAGGTAAGAGTTGGGCCACTGAAGTTCACTCTGATCACATCAACAACCAACCAAAATGCATGCCATCCTTAGTATCTATGCCTCTACTATGAGACAATAGGAGGGATCGAGAGACCAAATGAATGTTTTCTGCCATGGTTAACCTCATAAAGCCGCAGTCAGACTGCAGCACCCAATTTGTGGTTGGCGCAGCATTCAACGGATGAGGCCATCTTAGCGGTGCCCTCTCTCAATTGGCAATTAAGCATGAGGGGAAAGGTAGCCAGAGACATCTTCTAAGGTTTATATCCGACTTTAGCACGTCTTATTCCTTCCATGATTTGAAAACTGTACTTGACTGTGTCGCCATGATGGTATTTTACCGTCGGCTCTGAGTAAAGCCTCACCCGCCTCGTATTGTGATGACAGAGCCCTTGTGAGAATCAACATTTAATATATAATACGCGTATCTTTATAATATCATATGTATTCGATGCGGTATTCAATCTCTGTATTTGTTAATTATTCACATGGCGATCAGGGAACCCGGGTCAGCATGCCTATGATACGATGAAGATGATGAGAAGCGAAAAATGGGAGCGGAACCTCGGTAGTTTCGCCGCGTCCCGGGTATTTTACGCTGCATGAGATTTACGTCAAACTGTCCCGGCCTACCGCTGCGTTGAAGGCGCTTCATAGTCTCGGCTTCAAGTGACATGCACTGACGTTGCAGTACATGCGGTTGAGCATGGCTATAACGATTATGTGAGAGAAAATATTGCACTGGAATACTACTATCATACAAATAGTTATCATACGAGGTGGAATGGATTGAGAGCATTATGAATCCTCTCCTGTGAATGAGTTCGTGTGCGAAAAGGATGGGGAATCCTGTCAGCCAACGGATACCATTGCAGCAAAAGGGTTCATCAGGCCGCCATGAATGGAAGCGGTTCGTTCTGCTCCATTATCGGCCCGTCTACAGAGCTCGGTCTGTCTCTTGTTCGCCTTGCCGAACATGCGGTGTTGACCCGTTGTTCATGGTCATGATGCAGCGCATCGCATCATGTATGGATATCAGCAGACATGCGTCAAGCATCAAAACAGCAGTGAAGGTGCACAGAGTCAAAAACTTGAATTTCCAATCCGAATAAAAACACATTCAGGACATATTCCTTGTTAAAATTATGGAACCCCAATATATTCAATGGCTGAATGGCCTCAACAAGGCAAAGGAGCGTCGGCGGTCTCAATGAAAATTTCCCCGCAAAATTGATCGTCGGCTCATCGCCCCGGATTCAATTTAGCTGCATCAAGCGTACGGGACTTTTTACGGCACCTCAGCGCCTCCAGGGCTCTCTAGCCATCCTCCTCCTCAGGGGGGTGAGGTTCAGTGGACTTTAGTGCATCTGCAGCTAACCCTGTAGTTACTTCAACTACCCCAAACGTTTTGCCCCGGACAAGACCCCAAACCGGAACCTCATCGTTACCCTACCATCCGATGGCAAGCCTTGTTGGTGCGCTGTTATAATATCCCTGGCTTTAGGTATACGCGTACGAAAGAGTTGTTTAAAAGGCTCTCGACAAACCTGGGCATAATGAATCGCGGAACTCGACCCGTTTCCCACGTTGCATGTTGTGAGGAGTAAAATTGGTGGGGAAGATCTGCAGTTGACCAAGTTCAAGTCTCTTCGAACGAATTGACTGGATATTATCAGGTAATAATAATAATAATCCATCAATCGACGGCCCTTTCAGCTATTCGAAATGTTGACCCTTGTCTAGAAGCGTCGGCAATTTAAGACATCACCAAAGCTCCCCATAGCGTCGGTTTAAGAGTCTTTCAATCCCGAGAGGAGGTGTGGATACGAGCTGTCGTATAAAAGGCATCACCAGTCCTACGATTCACTACCTATCACGATCGACTGTCCTTATTCAATTAATTGACATCCCACCAAGACAATGGCTCGTCAGTCAAGCTTGCGGCCTTCGATTCTGGCTGGACTTGCAGTCCTTGCTTCCAGCACACATGCCTATGTGATGCCAGATGGACATACAGTAAGCCCAATTCAGGTCGGCGAGTAGGTGACTTTATCTAACACAAGCATTCAGGGCAAACTTCCCACTCTGGGCTGGAACTCGTGGAACGCTTACCACTGTGATATCACTGAGGAAAAGTTCTTGTCGGCGGCCGAGGCTCTCGTACAAACTGGTCTCCGGGATGCTGGTTACAAATATGTCAACAGTAAGATACTAATATCTACAATCAACACATAGATAACTTCTAACAGACTTCTTAGTCGACGATTGTTGGTCTCTGAAGGATGGTCGGGTCAATGGTCACATTGCGCCTAACACCACTCGCTTCCCTGACGGTATTGATGGCCTAGCCAAGAAGATTCATGACCTGGATCTCAAATTTGGTATTTATAGCAGTAGGTACACGCCGCTTGCCTTTGATGGCACTTGATGCTGAAAGAAAAAAAATAGCTGCTGGAACCGAGACCTGCGCAGGATATCCTGCCAGTCTAGGGTACGAAGACGTTGATGCTGAAGACTTTGCTAAATGGGGAGTTGACTGTAAGTTCCTCACCATTTCTTAAGGGTTATACACATGAAGCTTACATATGACAGATCTGAAATAGTAAGCAGATCTGCAAAAGAGCCAATTGTCACTCAATACTAACTCTAAGAAGTGATAACTGCAACGTCCCCCAAGACTGGCAAGACCAGTACGTTGCTTGTCATGAAGACCAAGTCAAGGTTGGCGCCAATGGCACATGCAGCACGCAACTTGATCCTAACCTCGCCCCCGCTGGATACGACTGGAGCAAGTCCAAATCTGCTGAGCGCTTTGCTCGCATGCGCGACGCCCTCGCCAAGCAGAAGCGTGAGATCCTTTACAGTATCTGTATCTGGGGGGTCGCCGATATCTTCTCCTGGGGTAACTCTACTGGCATCAACTGGCGCATGAGCGGCGACATTTCTCCTAACTGGGGCTCTGTTATGCATATTGTGAACATCAACTCCTTTAAGCTCAATTATGTCGACTTCTGGGGCCACAATGACGCAGATATGCTTGAAGTTGGCAACGGCTTGTCCCCCGAAGAGACACGCACACACTTTGCCTTGTGGGCAGCCATGAAGTCTCCCTTGTTGATTGGAACCGATCTCAAGCAGTTGTCACAGGATAGCATCGACATTCTCAAGAACAAGCATTTGCTCGCTTTTAACCAGGACGATGTTTACGGCAAGCCTGCTACTCCATACAAGTGGGGTGTCAACCCCAACTGGACGTACAACTCTACCAACCCAGCAGAGTTCTGGGCCGGCCCCTCCAAGAATGGCCATCTCGTACTGATGCTCAACACGCTGGGTCAAAAGGTCAACAAGGTGGCCAAGTGGTCAGAGATTCCTGGTCTGTCTGGCACCAAGTATCAGGTCACAGATGTGTGGACTGGTAAGGATCTGGGTTGCTTGGACTCGTACTCGGCTGATGTGGCTGCTCATGATACTGCCGTTATCCTGGTTGGCCGAGCGTGCAGCAAGTATCGTGCTTGATCTAAAGTGGTGGTTGGTTGCTTCGTCACTATGAAGATTCCATAGCGAGATTTAACCCGAATATTACAAAAGTTAGCATGTCGATGATGTCTTGGACAACTACAAGCTTTTGACAGTGAATGTCTCTCACATATCGGTTACTTTTAATATATCTATCATTATATATTGCATAGAGGCATTCATGATATCTCAAGGAAATAGGGCTTTCCAGTGCTATCTCCTTGCTGTAATGAAAGGGAGCTCGTCAGGATGAACAATTAATAGAACCAGTAGTGATACGAGCCCTACAGTAGGCATTTCTCTCTCTCTTTTTTTTTTTTTTTTTTTTTTTTTTTTCGATATACAAGATTTCCTAGAATAAGACCACCATGTGAAACCACCCTTCCTTAGGCCTATGAAGGTATCGGGACGCCTTTGATGATGGTGAATCTCAAATTGACGGTGTAGGTATCCTGGCATCATATCCAGCTCTCTGAAAAAGATTTGGGGGGTGTGGGGGGCAGAATTTCGGTATGCCAGCATGCAGCGGTACAGCCTCACTGTGTATACCGAATCACCTCCCTCACTGGACACAGGGATCTGTCCGCCCCTGCCAGGTAACTAAAGACAGGATAGTATGGTCTTTTTATTGGTAATAAATAAGGAAATTGATATGCATATGATATTTGATAACCTGTAAGAGCAATAGGTTGTTGGTAGCAACAAAGGGTGACGCGATTACAGGGCTCCTTTCAGGCTTTAGCTCAGCCATCACCAAATATGCCCAACAATGCCACATCGCTGCCAGGTCACAAGTCTGCCTACCAACTCTCGGTCAAGAAATTGCTACATACGTTTTCTACACTTCTTCTCGAGTATCCGATGTGCTCATTCATTCTCATCCTATAACCACACGAATTACTGCTTTGGGACCGACTTAGACCCCATCGTTTTGCTGCTATTCACATCATTGATCATTGATCACTTCGCTTGGGCGAATCCAGTCATCGACTGTGCGCAATCATGGCGGCAGTGCCTGATCCTGTCCAAGTAGCGTTCACAGAAGCTATTCGCGAATTCAAATCCAAGCTTAAAAATGATCAACTATACGCCAAGATTCTGGAAACAAAGTCAATCGACGACGTCTATCAGGCGACGGACGCTCTCCAGGCCGAGCAAGCAAGGCAAGGGAAACTTCGGAATCTGTCAAAGATCCAGCCCTACCTTGAGAGACTCCGAGGCTATGCGGATGTCATAGATACTTTTGTACAAGCCAAGCCAGATATCCTCGCCCTTATTTGGGGCCCTATCAAGCTGCTGATACAATGGGCAACTTCTCTAAGACAGTCCATGGATGCGCTTATCAACACAGCAGCCGAGATTGGTGAACTACTACCCGAATTCAAACTCATGGTCACCATGTTTGATCAGAATACTGAACTGAAGCACGTTCTTGTCCTCTTCTTCCAAGATATTCTTGACTTTTATGTCGTGGCTTTGAAGTTCTTTAGCTTGTCTCGTGAGTTTTGAGTTTTACACATGTAGAAGTGAGCTGACAGCATAATAATAGGCTCGGGATATGTATTCGAGTCAATGTGGCCGAGACAGAAAGACAAGATTAACATAGTTCTGGATCATATTGAGAGACATACAGACCTGATGAGAAACCAGGTTCGCTCAGAACACATTCGACAGGAGCATGAACATAGACAGCGAGCCTTTGAACATTTTGAAACAACACAAAGAAGCAACAGGCGTCAAGAGTACAATATCATCAAGACTGATTTATCCCCGAAGTTTTATGATACCGAGCTGTACCGCATACGTGGCGGATTCTGTGAAGGAACTGGAAATTGGCTGAGGCAAGACAGCGACTTCAAAAAGTGGTTGGATGTGGATGATCGTTCGACAAGAATACTATGGCTACAAGGCATTCCAGGAGCGGGTATACCAAACTATCTCTCACATACTCACTTCACTACAAAGTCTGACGTCTTGAGTAGGAAAGACATTCTTAGCTGGTATTGCAATCGACTTCGCCTCGCCCTTGACCAGGACCATATTTGCTTTCCTAAGCCATGCAAACAGCAGCAACACTACCGCCTTGTCGGTTGTACACTCCTTGATCTTTCAGTTGGCTTCACACGATGAGAACCTTCAAGAAGTTGTGTGTGATTCAAGTCGGGAAAAACTAAATAATGATCTTGATGCCGCTATTGAACTTCTGCAGACTTTGCTTAGCTTCGCTGGTCCCGTCAGCATCATCATTGATGGAGTGGATGAAATTGACATCATCGAACGAGGGAGGCTCCTTAATAAACTTTGCGACGCATCCAAGGCATGCGAGAAGATGGCCCTGTTAATCAGTAGCAGGGCAGAAGATGATATTTCGAAAATCCTCAGCTCTGTATCGACAATTCGAGTAGACACACGCAACGCGAGAAGTATTCAAGCCTTCACCGACAACTGGGCTAGAGAGTGGTTCTCAAATCATGAATTTTTCCCTGAAGATAAGTCTGAAATTGAAAGCCTTCTTGCTCCAATTTCGTTAAAAGCCGAAGGTATGTTCTTTGCGCCAACCTTGTTGCCCTTGCTTACTCTCCAAAAGGGATGTTCCTTTATGCCAAAATTATGCTCAGTAGCATTGAGCTACTTGACAACCTGGACGAGATTCGTAGGCATCTCAGAGTACTCCCAAAGGATCTGAATGAAGTGTACGAAAGCCCAGTTACTGTGGTCGTATAAGAAGCTGATGATGTTATAGATACGAGAGAGTATTCCAAAAAATCAACAATATGGAATCTGATTTTGTAAAGGAGAAGTGCCGACTGATTCTCGACTGGATCGGCTGCTCACCGACGCCTTTGACATTGCTGGAGCTGGAGCAAGCATTGGCAGTAACTCTCACCGGCACATCCAGGGTATCTTCACCAATGAATCTCGTCCGCCTTTGTGGGCCCATCGTCGAGGTCGTTGAGGGATACGTTCGGTTCGTGCATTTCACCGTCAAAGAGTGAGTGACCTGGCCCTTGCTGTGTCGTTTACACTAATCGGTTATCGCAGATACATTCACAGCCCTCGCATTACGGGCCACATCGATCTTACAGATGCCACTTTGAGTCTAGCGAATTGCTGTATACAATACCTATGCCAGGATCACCACTCCCCAGGAATCACTGACGATGAGCTCGAGAACGGCATTAAAATAGGCAATTACCGATTGCACTACTATGCTACTGATATGTGGCTCAACCTCGTAGTCCAATACTTTCGCCGAAGAGGGCTTAAAGCTCTGCCAAACGATCTAATCGCGGCTCTAGACAAGCTTCGTAGAGAACGAGGCAAACGTGAATTCAGCGGTGGCACTGAATTAGATGGCCAGAGGTATCCCTCAGAATTACAGCAATTGGAAACTCACCATCCAAACATCTTTTGCTTTGTGCGGAATATTGCACAATTCAAACAAAAATGCACCACATCCCTTTACAGTCTGGAAAATGGTGAGATATTGTGTTTTCTCGTACTTTTAATTGTGACCTGACATCATTCTAGCGCAAACTTGGACTGCCCTCGAAACACTCACTACATCAAGCATATCAGATATGCTGTACGTGAAATTCAATCAGCCCCCGGGCCAGACAGGACTATATACCGATCAAACCGACTGCTCTTATCTATATCGGCATTACGGCCCGCATTTGTTTAAGTGTGGCTTCATGTCCTGTCCATCCTTTCGACAAGGTTTTCCCACTCAGTCTGACAGAGACTTACACAAGAAGAGTCATGACCGCCTTTGGAAATGCGACGTTATCTCATGCCATTATTCGGAAGTTGGATTTCTTTCGAAGGCGATGAGAGACAATCACTTGGATTTCCATCGTGAAGAGGCCCAAAACCATCAACCGAGTAAAGAGACATTACTACTGGATCCGGACTCCGATGACGTCCAGTCTTTGCTATTTAGTCTTATTTGCACTAATGATGTAGGATCATTTGAGCAACTCTTGCCTTTTTTCCACAAGCTTAATGAAGCGGCAAGGGTGGAATTGATAAAGTTTGCTGCACGTTCTGGATCTGTGGCAATGATTAAACTGATGGGCGGAGAGCTTAACAAGTATGGGAACGTCATCCAGGGCAAGTTTATAGCGGCTTGTGTGGACGGACAGAACGTTGAGACCTTGAAGTGGTTATGCCGGAACGGGAGGTCACTGGGTGTCCTCACGGCGGAAAAGTCTCTGGCTCTTGCAATTAAAAAAGGGTCAATAGAAATGGCCAAGGAAATTGAGATCTTCCTCAAAAAGCCACACATTGCTAGTAAAAAAGGGCAGGCGTCCATCCTCTTCGGCCAGAGTGTTATCAAGGCAACGGCGCAATGCCCGGATCGAGAGGAATATGTTCTCAACCTATGGGACACTTTTGGACTCTTCCACCTCTTACCTTCCAACAACCTCCCCAAACATGCGCTAAGATATGTTGCCGACACTACATTTTCAATACGCCTTACACGGACATTGCTCCAACACGGTGTTTCAGTGGATTTTCGGGGATCGAATTTTCAACATACGGCACTTCATAATGCTGCTCGCCATAGCTCCGCTGAAGCCGCGGAGCTCGTAAAATTTCTGCTATACCAGGGAGCAGATCCAGAATTGAGTTTATGTAGAAACGAAAAAATTCATCACATCAAAGATGAGAAGGGCGCTAGGGAAATAGGGAAATGGCTCAATATGAGTTGGGACGAATTGGTTCAAAAAGTAAAGGAAGATAGAGCAAAGGGGATTCAGTGGCCGGGATAGGACTGTGTTGACATTTGCAAACCTCCAGAATCCATGTTATTTACATATTCTATAGATTAGGACATCTCTCTGTAACATCTGTGTTAATCATGGAACCTGGTCGTCACTTGCTCTGTGCAAAACTTTTGCCAATAGTCACACAAGGCTCTACTCGGTGCCTTCAAAATGCGATAAACAGTTACTAAATCATTTACTAATGTTTTCCACAAGAAATTGTGGCTTCTTCATAATGATAAAAGGGGAAGGTATGAAAGAATTCTTAGAAGCTCGATGTGTGATGATTGGGACTGATGATGATCTATAATAAGAGGCAAGAATACCCCTTGTTACCCCCTACTGTTCCCCCATGTAGAAGATAAAACCCCTTGACAAACCACAAGTCTACATTTACTCTATTTCAGTGGATCTATAATACTCTCTCGCACCCTAGAGATGCTCTCAATTCCTGGTTTCCGTTAGTCACGCTCCCATGAAGAAAATGAAGTTTGTCTACGCCTAACCTTCCATCGTTCATCGTTGATAACTGTTTGGGAGATGTACTGCGAATCGAGTGATTGTCGGATGAGTCGAAGCTTATGTCCTTGTAACCATTGCACATACTATTATAACATGATTAGTAAATATATGCATCAGAAACATGAAGGAATCTGAGCCAGGAGTATGAAATCTCGTACCGTTTCTATCGTGTCTTTGATCATATACCTCGTTATAAGGACTGGCCGCGATTGTCCTATCCTATGCACTCGGTCAACGGCCTGAGCTTCGGTCATTGGATTCCAATGCGGTTCAAGCAAATGCACATTGTTAGCTGCTGTCAAGTCAATTCTGCCAGTCTGATTGTCAGCATCCGAATGCAGGATCATCGTAGTGCCACCCGAAGCATATCTCATCATGGAAATCTTACCCTTCACCAGCGCTACCAATGGTTGCAAGCATGACGGTGCAATTAGGATCTTCGTTGAACTGCCGGACGGCCTTGCTTCGTCCTTCAAGACTTGTCTGGCCATCAATCCGTGCGCAGATAAAGCCGTTTGCTTCAAGACACCGTTGGGTTAAAGCTATCATTTTGGCCCAAGAGCTGAAGACGACGCTGTTTTGGAGATGTTGTTAGCTTTTTTTTTTTTTTTTTTTTTTTTTTTTTTTTTTTACAGAGTCACCGTCATTTTCAGAGGTATTTACCTTTTAACAGGTTGATTCAATGTTTCATGGCCCAAGGGGGATTGCTCTTGGCGAAGGTTGTCAATTAAAGCTTTCAATTTTGGCGGTAATTGGTCTGGCATGGTCGTGGTTGTTGAACATGACCCTTCTCGCTCGCTAGATGTAAATACAGAGTGATTTGGGCTTGTTGATTCACTCCCAAACGCATCCCCCACAGTACTTTTATAACATACTTGACATATGGTCTGCAAGGACGAAGTGTCGAGATCCATTGCAGACCGACTTTGAGCATCATCAATCTTTATGCCACAAATTTCGCACGCCGCTTGGAATTCTTGTATCTTTTGCCAGTCGATGAAGCTGACACCTGTTATCTTCCAAACCTCAATAGCTGACTGGGGAAGAAGCTGCTCTCCATGGTCGCAGATCAGACGAAGGATGTTGATGAGCGTTAGAATATTCTCATTCTTTCCCTGATGCGTAGCAGAATAATGAGGCTCATGTCGATTGGCGCCAGATACAATGTCCGCTGCTTTCTTTGAAAAGAAGGTGTATAAATCGCGGTCTTCCGGTGATAATTCCAACCATACGGTCTGCTCACGTCGGTCAGGTAGTTGGAATGATGATTCAGCTAGCTTCTTTGTACGTCGTAGACAAGTAGCTTTGATCAAATAACCGAGTCTTTGTAAGCTATATAAACTGTTGTTTTTGATCGGTGTTGCTATCCAATAGTCGAACACGCTTTTGTCCATGAAGAATGGCACGCCGACGAAGCTCAGTAAGGCGGCGTAGTCATCGAGAGAATTATGGATTGGTGTCCCAGTTAGACACCAGCGATAACAAGATCGAATATCACAGGCCGCTTTGAACGTTTGGGATGTTCTGTTTCTGATATGATGTGCTGTTATTTGTGGTATTAGCGAGATTCTCACGGATGGCCTTGCCCTATAATCCTGTTTGTACATGCCTTCATCCAGAACAACACGATGCCATATCTCAGAAAATAAGGGTCCTTTAGTTGCCCAATCTCGTCTCATTGTTTCATATGTGGTGAGGACAACATCAGAGCCTTGAAGCTTGTCTAGCGATCTTTGTCGATCTGATCCTAGATATATTGTGACCTTTATTCTCCCATCATGAATGTGACTAAATCCTGTTAGTAACTGTGGTATAAGGAATATATTTAACGAACCGTTCACACTGCTGTTGCCAACTATGTATTGCTATTCACAATTAGCAGTTATCTAGCAGACTTCACAATCAGTAAGGTGACTTGCTTGACTTTGGCGTGACAATGAGTGTTGTCCGAGATCGTCTGGCCTGCGTCTCTTCTCTTGTCATGTCTTGAGACTCCATAATATCTAAAGACCAACAGATTAAAGCTAACATGCTGAGAGTCTTACCCAGACCCATCTCCTAAGCTAGAGTCAGCCGGGATGATCATGTGAGGCGCGATTCTTCACTCACGTCTGCCAAGATGCCACCCGGTGTAGGTTTTGGGTTTGGGTCCTGACGCCCTGTGATTATGTGCCGATACCTTTGCAATTGAGATTAGCATTTAAAAATGGAGAGCGTGAGATAAAGACACAAACGCACCCCTTTTTCGAATCCGATCCCGAGGACGGCTGCCATAATGAAGGGAATCCATCTCCAGTTATAACTCCAGCCTCAACCCCAATCAATCGAGCGAGGGCCGAGATTTGATGTCTACTGAAGTCAGTATTTTTGCGCTTCAAGGCATGATAGCAAACTCTCCGCCCTACTCTTTCAACGTTGATCTGAGACGACTGCTCGGCTCTATATCCGTCTTAATATCTCCGTCACCGGCCTCATCAAAGAGTCTCATGAAACGTCCTTTACTGGACTCATCAAGCAATTCCGAGTCCGTTTTCTTGTCACATCCTGTTCCAGAGACATCCTCTAGTGTCGGCATTTGGGATCCTGGACGAATGAGATAGTGTGGATTGTGATACTGCGCGCTTCCGTCAAACTCTGATGACAGCGGATGCTGAAAATAAAGCCCAGAATCGCCAAGAGTGCTGCCGATGATGTTTAGATCAGAGGCCAAGCCATACATGACAATTCGAACATCGCAGTCTTGAGGCAGGTTGGTGGTTTGAAACCATATCTTTGAAGATTTATTTGAAGATGATTTCCCCTCGGCTATTGGGGCTGTGAGTTTTGCATCGAGCCTAACAGTAAATTCGCGAAGAACTCTAGCCAAGGTGCTATTTTTAACGAGACCAGCATACTTGCCCGTCTCCTGGAACGAGAGTTTTAATATGCTGTCGCCAGCTTCGAGCGTTACTGGAACTTGTTTCACGCCTCCACTGGCCTTGAAGCTTGATATTGCCGTTGCAACGATCTATCAATCAGTAGGTCTTAGGCTGACGGCTCATAGAATTGGTGAGGGGTTTGCCTTACAACACCAAAGCAAGTATCAGGCTCTGGTTCATCAATGACTCCCACCATAGGCTCCGAATCGTCCAAGACATGCCAGTTCGGCTCCTCGAGTGGAAAGAAACCATCTTGCATCGCCTGCTCGTTTTCTAAAGATCCCAATAGAGGCAGACAAGGACGTTTGGATGCGACATCGTCATTTTCAGTACCGTCTAGATCGAGGTATCGTTTCGTTCCGAAGCTGCTATGCGGGCTCAACACATGCCCCATCAAACTATAAGACTTCATGACGATTATGACCACAGCAAAACACTCGAATTGATGATAATCAACAGCATGAGCTTGAATTCAGAACATGGTAAATACTAACTCTTTGCTGGTGACAGCACTGCCCAGTACACCCCTTGCCGACGGGAGGGAGCCTCACTAAGCCCCTGTTGACACAGCCTCTTTCCAGGCCATTATCGCGGCCCAGACAACTCAGCAATTTTATTCTCATTGGTGCAATTCATGCATCCCTTCCAGCGTGCAAGGTATCGGACATGTACGGAGTACTCCACAAGGATTATAGCCAATGGGTACTGCTGCATAGTCAAGAGGTGGGGGTGATATTCTAGTAAGGCTTTCTAGTATTTTCCAAGTCTTATGATTGTATAGTATTCGTATAAAATGTGAATTAAAATAAGTAATTATTTCTTATGTCTTTATTAGCCAACTGTGTGTTTTAGTTATTGAACCATTGTGATGGTGTTGTTGGGACTGTGATTGTGAAAGGAAACACAACGAAAAAAAAGATACAAGAGCCCAAACAGTTTAGCCAGTTCTAGGTGGTCGAGCCGAGTTCACAGCCTCTAATGATTAGATATCCTAATCATCAACACGATCAATATCGACCCTTTAGGCGAATTGAACTGGAAGCAAAAATACAAAATTGATTCTTCCATCATGCAGCGACACACTTATCTCTATTATATCAAAGCCTGTCCTGGCATCCTCCTGATCACCTATCAAGTCAACCTCTCTTATCATGGAATGTGACCGGCGTCATCACATCATAGGACTTTGACGAAAAAGGCAAACCCCATACAGTAAGATGCAGTAAAAAATCAAGAAAAATACCAATATAAGTAAAAAAAAAATCCAGGACTTCTTACATGGCTTAATCTTTCACCAATCCACCCGGCTTTCCCTTGCCTAATTAACCTTGGCTAAGATCTTTTAGATTAACCCTTCCAGGTAATTATATCAGACGATGAGCATCTTATAACCACAACACTACAACAGTGTTTATACTGATAGCAACACGCCGTTGTCTAGCAGTCAAACCGTTTAGCTGTGTATACCACTTCATCAGACCGCCTCGTAGAAAAACATAGCTATAAAGTCTGCGCCCATTCCCTATCCTAGCATCCATATCTACTCAGCAGAACCTGTTTCATATTCCTTCTACCACTTGTTACAATGATAGACACTAAGAATCTGTTCTATACTGAGGAAGCCATGGCAGCTTTTCAGTCTGACAGCTCTCTCCTCGGCAAACATATATGCGACTCCTGCGCACAAGATGTGCCCCCTGAGCAACGTCCTCCTGTGAAAGTCACCATACACTGTGGCACCAGCTCACGGGGTCCTGATTCACATATCGATAGGTGTACACCAGATACACCTCCAGTCGGAGATGATTCTATCGGAAACATTGACGACTACTCGTTCACATCTCGCCTAGCTCCGTGGGCCAAACAGGCCATGGCTCGGTTTTATCCCGACAATCAAGTCATTGAGTTTGTCGACCCCTTTTATGCTACGTTCAAGAATACTTGCGATACGGAAAGAAAATCAACCCCCAGCCCACAAGACCTAAATGCGCTGGCATATGCATATCAAATTTCAGCCTACGCAGCAGCGACGATCATGTTAGCCGCAGACGATGCCGCTGTGACGGACCCCATCAAACCATATGATGAAGTGAAATCATCAAGACTTGGTACAGGTGATCACTTATCGTCGTGGGGACGGTTGCTCTGCGGGATTGAATGCACTCCGCCCCTGGTTGCCCTTTGTCCTTTCTATCTTATGATATGCCAAGCATTCACTTTTGAACCCCCATCCCCCAAGGCAGATTATCTGTATGCGGCAATGACAGCGATAGACTGGGCCGGAGACAAAAACAAATTCAGTGAGCAGTTAAACGACTTCTACCAGCGAGCAAATGATGTTATGTCCATCGATGAAGCTTCTCCAAGGCAGAATCGATCAATATGGCGCGTGGGAGTCGCATACCTGGCCGCAATGAATAAGTGTGAGGCATCAAGGCCACCCCGGGCTCCTCGAAGGTTCAATATACCGCATAGTCTTGACCCAGACATGGTCATGGTGATGCGTGCAACGGACGGCACAACTGCTCCTTATATGGGTCGTAATGGTGCAATTTGGTTTGATGATTCAGGCTATGACACCTTGCTCAACACAACTCTCATTAATGACGTGGTGGACCTGCACGTGGATCTCAAGACGTGCGGGACTCACAGCCTCCTCCGACTACTGCTACCTGGCCACCTTGATCTAGGTCAAGCGATGAGGACCATGTCAACATTGCTCTCTGGTTCTCTGTGTGAGATATTCCGCGGCCACGCCAGAGTACATCTTAACGGTAGAGAAGATGGGCGTGGATCAGCAAGCGCGGCAACATATGGCTTTGGTCGATGCAGGCATCGTCGAGTCTTTGAGACGCTTGAGATGTATAGTAGCAAGTACCCACACTTTTGGGACTGGACGTGGGAGATATGGCAGATGGCCAAGGCCCAGATCACGCAGGCCGGTCTTTCAGAACCACTCCGGTGTGCTCTCAAACGCGCCTCCAAGCAGGGAGAGTTGTCTTTTTCGCCCACCACGACCTTTTTCATCTCTCACTACGAGATGGTCGAGACGAAGACACAGTTACCAGAAAGAAACCCCTTGGGGGTTGGTGATAGTATTGCTGAACTGGTTCGCGACCTGCACTATTCATGGCACGGTGGGCTCCAAGCTGAGACCAATCCATCAGGCTGGGGCCAAAGGCTTGATGAAAAGTCGGATATCCTTCTGGGCAAAATGGGTGAAATCCTTTCCCAGGAGTCCGACAACACCGATGATATGCACAGATTCGCTACGGCTTATAGAGGATTGACCATGGGTTTGCCATATATCGCGTACCACACGGTAGATGCCATCATCATGGCCTTTGGTGTCATCTAATTTTGGCAGCTGCTTATTTCTTTCTTTCTTTTGATAAGATATCAATTTGCAATGGAGCGTTTTTTATGACAGTTAGTGCCCGCGGTTTTGGAAACGATTGATCATGTCAGATCATCTGATAAGGTGCAGTGACTGCATAGCTGAACCATGGACTCATCATGCCGCAGGCTTCGATGGCAACTATAAAGTCCCTAGCAGAGCACCAAATTGGAGTAGACATTGCCATTAATCCCGCTCCAGTGCTATAGCGTTGAATGATCACAGCAACTGCCGAGTCCATATTCAACATACCTTATCCATCACCTCACAAAACACTTACCCTGTTGCTGGTTGACTGCACATGTCTGCTACGGCGATTCTAACTGCTGATAGCCAACTGCCCATGGCATGTAATGCGTTGCAGCGACATGTTCGAAGCCCACTTTCATGCTGGCTTACATCACTTGAAACCACCTGTGGATAGCAAAGGTGGGGTGGTACAGACGAGGGCCAATTGACGGACGTGATGCTGCGGCCAAGACAGATGGGCTTCGACATCAACCACTGCTTGCCACGTCATGAATTCATCCCTAGACGGAATTAGATTTTAATGACAGAGTCATAATGTTCAACGCCCTGAAGAATGGAACCGACCCAACGCCGACCATATCAACCGATAAAGTTATCCCTCTGAGCAGATTTGACGATAACATCATCTTCCATGACGTGATATTACACCTCACGTTTCTTTTCAACGACATTCTTGATGCCACAAGACTGCAGGATGGCTTGGAGAGCCTCATCAGACGGGATGGCTGGTCCAAACTGGGGGCAAGATTGAGACGCAATGTAAGTTGCAAATCAGCATCAGGCGAATCAAGGTCTTGACGGGAGATTGTGAGCAGAAAGCAGGTGGCCTGGAGCATCATATTCCAGCCGAGTTCACCAAAGACCGTCCGGCCATCAAATCTTACCAGGTCAAACATCCCATGGCCAGAGCAGACCATCCGATTGCATCACAACTGCCGGACATGAAAGCAACCCCGACAATCATGATGGATCCGATCATCTTTAAGGAACTGTGGCAGCACCTCGATATCCCGACCAAGTTGGGCCACTACTTGCAAAGAGATGAGCCCCAGTTAAGCCTCATAGTGGTATCGTTTGATGACGCGACCATAGTCACATTAGTTTCGCCCCATACGCTCTTCGACGTCATGGGAGAGGCCGAAGTACTCCGTGCATGGTCCTTGATCCTCCAGGGCCGACACGACGAGGTTCCCGTGCCGTACGGAGTTGACCACGACCCCCTGGTAGATCTTGGACAAAACCCTACAGTACCTCACAGGCTGGGCCCCTTGCAGCTATCATGGTTCGGGTCCATCCTCTATGGCCTCCGGATCTCATTCGAAGCCATTTTTCACAAATCCCAAAACCGTATGATATGCATTCCGGCCACGTTTCTCCAACGGATGCGCGAAAGGGCCATTGACGAACTGTCGACCACACGCCAAGATGGCACAAAGGAGTTCCTGAGCGAGGGTGATGTCCTCTGCGCTTGGTGGGCGCGAATAAACGCCGCGCATATAGCCGGGGATTCCAACAAACTTGTTCAATTGACCAACATTTTGGACTTGCGGCCCTCACTGGCAGAGGACATACTTCCCTCGGGCCAGCCATACATCTCAAATGCCACTAGTTTCATCAACGTTCTCATTCCTTCAAACGATTTTTTCGGGAAGCCTCTCAGCTATGTAGCACAGCAGGTCCGTCAAGGCATCATCGAGTCTCGCAAGCGGGAACAGGTCGAATCGTACGCCGCACTGTGGAAGACACCCTCATCCACGACTCCTCCTTTGTTCGGAAACTCCTCGATGCACATGGTCACCTATACCAACTGGTCGAAAGCGAAGCTGTTCGACCTGGACTTTTCTGGCGCGATTATAAGACCCAGCACCACAGTTCCGCCCAACAAGCCTGGGAGGCCAGTTCACTTCCATTCTTTTGTCAGCGGTGGACCTCAGTCCAATGTGCTGGTTATCCTTGGTAAAGACGATGAGGGAAATTACTGGTTGACTGGCAACACTACTATGAAGCATTGGGCCAGAATTGAAGAGTCTTTTGTGAAAGCTGAATATACATAGGCGGTTGGAGGAGAGGTACGACAAAATAGTAGTCTTGGGGGGAAGGGTGGCATGTTCACAAGAGGCAGTAGCAAAAGCTTACTTAGAATGCAGCAGCCAGATGAGTAACTCAATACTCTAACTGACGATATACACTTCTCCATGTCCTAATTTGTATCAAAACTCTTTTGCATGAGATAATGAAGCCGAATACAAGAATACGAAGAGCACAACTACACACCTAAGGGGACGGACGACGACCCACCATCGCTACAATGGCTTCACAAAGTCATTCCATCTTCCGTAGTATAGTGGTCAGTATACAAGCTTGTCACGCTTGGGACCCGGGTTCAATTCCCGGCGGGAGAGAAGCAATTTCTCTTGGTGGTTTCTTTTTTTGCTCGTATTCCTTTAAGATAAATAAAAAAAATACCAGGGCAACATAGAGCAAACCCATAACCCATTTGTTGATCACCTCATTTCCCCCTAGGTTTTAGGGTAGGCGGTGCGGCTGTTGTGACTGAGCAATGTTCTTTGCTGGACGTGTTAATAACGGACACCTTATAACAATCTCCTAAGAGAGTGTCATGTCAATAGCATAGGGGTCAAGATAGCCTAAGGAATACATGGATATTCATATCATCTACAATCTCACAAGCCGCGGCTTTGCTTCCAGCTCTGAAGGAGATCCCAGGCTGAGTATGACACTACTTGTTCTCATTATACACCAACCAAGATCAAGATAAAATGGCCAAGGATAATAATGGTATTCAACTCAATAACAGAACGCGTCGATGCCTTCTTCTCTATGCTAAACGTACAATACAATACCCTAAATATGCCATATCCTATTCATACATGCCCCGTAAAAACAAGTTTTCCCAATACTCAGCCAGTCCCCCCTAATATGCGCCATTGGTCATTTCGTTGAGTATATCCCTTGTGATAATTTTGCCCTTTAGCAACGCCTTCTCCCCAATTCTGGCCCGCCTTGGTGATGGGCGCTGATTCTCCTTTCCAGGGGAGTTCGCTTTCGCCCCCCCTGATACCCTCCTTGGTGTTTTTTGTGTGGCTGCCGTGGCAGTCAGTTGAGTGTTATAATCCTCAAAAAGGTGCCCTGTGAGAGCATCGCCTGGTAAATGATAAATCCAATTTCGCTCCTCCATTAATGAGATGAACTTGCTCAGCATATTCTCCTTCCCACTGCCCTTGAGCGTTTGCATGCTGCCGATGACAAGCAACTTCGTCTTCGCCCTCGTGAACGCCACGTTAATTCTGCGCCAATCTTTAAGCAACTCGCCAATATGGCAGGCATCGTTGCTTCTCACAAGACTCAGCACTACGACTTCTTTATCTCTTCCTTGGAACCGATCCGTAGTATGCATTTCAACGCCAGCGTGCATCTTGAGCTTATCCTTGAGAAGGAACAGCTGTGCACGGTAATGTGTCATGACGCCGATTTCGTTGGCTGGGATGCCAATGCTAAGCAGACTCTCAACAAGCTGTGAGACGATTTGTACCTCCGAGGGGTTGACGATACGCTTGCCTTGGGCCTCTTCCCTGATGGGGGGCTGGATGGTATCCGTGTCAACAAAACGTACACGAGCTTCACTATCAAGAAGATCGTAAAGCCAACAGCGAGACGCAGATGGTCCCGTGCAGAATGAACGGGGGGTTCCCGGGTGATGAATGGAAGCAGCATCATAATGGTGTTGTTTGAGAGCTGCCATGTTCGGAATATGAAGCTTTCGCTTTTTCAACTCCTCTGTGCCACAACGAAGTCTGCCTTCATAAATTAAGGTATTGCTAAGTGTCATAATATCTTCGCACATTCGGTATTGATGCTCGAGGTTGACAACTGACTGTGGATGTGTATCCGATAATAGCTTGAATAAACTGACGTCAAGACCACCTTGTCGAGCTTCCTCGTTCTTCACCACTGGTGGCAGCTGGTTGTGATCTCCTACGAGAACAAACGTGCGGGCCAGTCGTATTGGACCAGCGCAGATGGGTAGAGTAATCTGTGACGCCTCGTCCACGATACAGTAGTCGAATGACCGTTCAAGGAAAACTTGGTGATTGATGCCCAAACAAGTCGTAGCAACAATCGGAGTACCATGCCACGCTTCTTTAATCTCCTCAAACGATTTTTTTGGCTGCCCTGCAAGATATGCAAAATCTCGCACTTCGGGATGCACCTTGGCTGGTGCACCAAGACGTAGAACGGGTATCTTGTCTGATTTGAACTTCAGTAGAATATTGTCTACAGCCGTATGTGTATGAGATGTGAGTAGCACCGTCTTGCCCTGTGACACAAGAGCTCGAATGATGTGAGCAATCGTGGTTGTCTTTCCTGTACCAGGCATTCCGAGTACTAGTGCATAATCCTGTGCACTCATGACTTTTTCAATGGCTCGTTTTTGGTCAACATTCAGACTCTCGCTATCCGTGACCGTGTATTGCGTTGCTACAGTCTTGTATCTTGGAGGGACCAGATCCACAATCAGTTGACGTATCTGCACCGCCGCAGGAACGTCGTTCGCCATCATGTGTACTAGGTTATTTCTGACGGTAGCCATGCCGTTGCTGAACTCGTCTTGATCCAGGCGATACCGAACTGGCGCCTCTTTAATTTTCCCCTGACTTTGATCAGCGGGTGCTCCTTCGTGGGCAACCTCCATGATACTAGCAAAGGCTTGGTTGTCAATCTCATCAAAACCAGGCTGTCGAATACGAGCATTATGCAGTCTTCGATCAACTGCAACACTGGTCCTTTGCTTTCGGATAGAAGTAACATATCCAATCGCCAGTGCGTAATGACCCTCTTCATCAGATACTACAACAGGCTCGCCAACCGTTATTTCGGAGCCTATAAAGGTAAAATCAGGAGGGGCTTCTCGTTTGATGAAAGTGTAGTGGAATCGATTGATGCGCGGGTTGTCCGTATCAACCGACGCTGATCCCTCCTCGATAATGACATCTGAGAAACATCGAGACTTTTTCTCACGCTCAACGCTTGTCATCGTCCATAGTTCTCTCTTGGTCATTCGGCTGTCCTTCTCCTCCTTTGTAAGTAAATTCTCCCACTTGACAAAGAACTCCTGATGTTTTGGCGTGAGATGTTTGACGACTTCATCAAACTTCTCATTCATGCCACTGGACTCTCCATCGCCATTGTCTGCTAGGCGATGATAGGTGAAACAGGACGTTTTAGCATAACATCTCCCGCACATATGCTTGTTCTTGAGCATAGGAGGAAGTTGGACACTTCGCTCTCCGATGTAGCAAGCCAGTTCGTTTCGTTGCAAAATCATGTGTCTCAGCTCGTGCCGAATAGCAGGAATCCGCATAGTTCTTGAAGTCTCCATGTAGTACAAAATTCCATAGGATATGTCGATGTCATAGCGGTCCGACAGAAGGAGGGTATATAATGCCGTTTGAGCCATGTGACTACTGTTGGCATGCTTGCCAGTTTTCACCTCGAAAGGCACAGTAAGAATCTGGCTCTTCTTTCCATCTGTCATGGCAACCTCAACTGTGGCATCGATGTTTCCTTTTAATCCATACATAGGAGACCAGACATGTTCTTCGACATCAAGAAGTTTCCTCACGGCCATCGTTGCCTTGTCTCCGTTTCTACCTTCAACAATTGCATCGGCCTAAGGAGTGTTAGTATGCACTGATTACGATGAGACAACAGGAAATAATTACCTGTGGTTTGGAAGCCACAAAGGTCTTGGCCCAACAGCTAAGCTCCATCATCTTGGATTGCAGATGTTCCCTTGCGGTTGCTATCCCAACCTTGATAGTGTAAAGATCCTCAATGTGTTTATCCATAATGGAGTCAATGATTTTAGCGAGAAAAGCAAGGTCCCATTTATTGGCAAATAATGCCTCCTGAAAAATCTCGTGTAGCATTGTACCATACACCAATGGTGGTGAAGGCTCGATAGTTGCCTTAACTCGGTCCTGAAGAACGGCCCGGCGCATGCAACCAAAAGAGTCTGCAACAACAGTTGATGAGACCAATTGGTCGGGGTGCAAAATCAACAGATTCTGAGCGTCATCTACAACACACTGGCCTTTTGCCGAAAACTCCCCAATAACATGCACATAACAGTCAGGATGAGCTGGCGTATCGAACCAGGCACCCCGGAGATGCACAGTCCTCGTGGTTTTTGAATTGTCCGCTTGAATCATGAGGATCTGAGCCTGGTTAGACTAACGAATTTTGACTGTCATGGTTATTACATACCTTCTCCGGATTGGTGCGACCGTATTGGTCAACAAAATCACCATCCAAAACCCTCTTAATCAAATATCGCTGGATAGTCTTCGTTTTCTGCTTATTCTATCCTGGGCTTAGTAAATGGTCCTTCGAGATTACCTCTTCCACGTACTGGTGTCGTCGTAGCATTCGATCGCTGAACTGACTGGGTAGCTGCTAGCTCAACTGCTTCGAAATCAACATCTCCACCAAAGTCGTCTTCAAATTCTTTGTCAAGGTCTTCTAACTTTCGGGTTGATACTGTTTCAGTAAGTGGTTGCTCCCTTGTAATCGGTGCTGTCGTATTCGGAGCTGGGTTTGTAGAATCCAGGCCGTCAAAAAGATCGTCCGCATCGTCGAAAATGTCATCGTCAAGATCGTCAAACTCATCCAATATCATCTGTACTTTCGTTTTCGCTTTTGGCTGCGGGGTTTGGACGGATTTTGTTTTGGGTGACTCCTTGGCCGGGTTCATGATAGGCTCTGCAAGCTCAAGTGGCTGGGAAGCCTGTATACTCGCTTCAAGTTCCATGAAATCGTCGTCTAAATCGTCGTCGCCGTAGTCTGACAGAGGCGAGGCTGATTTGCGAGCACCAAGCTTCTTGGTAGGAGAGTCTGTATCCGGGGTAGGTGCACGTCTCTTCTTAGGAGAGGGCGAGTCGATGCCGGGCTCCGCATCTTCGTCTGGGCTCTGTTCATGAATACTACTCGTAACAGAATCCAGCAGGGCTGTAACCAAAGAAGATTTCGAAGCAGCCTCAAGCTCTCTTTGCCCGACACTACCCTGACTTCCTGGCTTAAGTTTCTCTATCCTCCTCCTCTTGGGCCAAGTAAGTCCACAACTTATTGCTCGTCGCAGGCTTGCCTCGCCTGACGGTGGTGCATCCTTGACATGTCTCGGTGACGAAGACACCATCAATTGCGCCAAAGCAGGATTCGCAGCCGTAGTAGACAAACCCTCAGGCCCTTTGAGTGAGTATCGATCCCAAAGTTCCAAGGTGGGGTCTGGATGCGGCGATTTCAAAGCTTTTGCCAACTTCTTGACATTTACTGCCGGAGTGTTGAACCTATCGGCAGAGGGTGAGGACATGGGCGGCGACGAACTTCTTGCACGCTTTCTGCCCTTGCGGGACATCATTGGAGAAATGGCCGAGAACGAGGTGGGGTCATGCTTGTTATTCCATAGAAGTCTGTCGTTTGGAGAGGGGTTTTCCTCCTCTTCGGCTTGGCTACAGGGCTCCATGAGGTCTTTCCAGCTCAGCCGAGTGAGTGGGGTGGCGGTGCTATCAAGCTTCTTGGGCTTTGAAGTCAAGTCTCTTTTGGCAATAGGGAGTTCGCCCTCGGCGGCGTTCTCTTTGGACTCTTCATCTCTCGGCGGATCATATTTAAACTTGTTGAGTTTATTCTTGGTGACCTCCGATATGGGCACCGGGGCTTTTGACTTTGGCGCTTGCAGATTCGTCGGATGGCTATGCGATCGTTGCCAATTGGAACGTTGCTGCTGCTGCATCGCGGGTCAGTAAGAACAATAACAAGGGCTGAAATAAACAAAGAGACCGCTGGCTCAACACACTTTTGGGAGGCCGATACGCTCAGAATATGATTTCTGGAGCGGCATGATTCAGAATTGTCATGGCTAGCGATTGAGTATCATCCAGCCTCGCAGGTCTAGCATTGATAAGGTCAAGTTTCAAAGTTTGAGGAGCAAGGGTTAGAATTGATTTAGATGGAATGACGCGCTGCAAGACGCGACGCGCCCCGCCAACATTCCCAATGCAGGCTGAAACAATATAGAGTGCATCAATCACGTGTTTCCTATCGATAAAGCTCCCAGCAGTTAACTCTGCCGTCTTGCGTCACACATGCCGTAATTGAGGGTCATGATTCTAGTCTGTCCATTTAAGCATCAGACATATTCCCCAATTACAACAGGGGAAAAAAAAGTAAAAGCGCCAACAACTGATTTTAGAATTTCCAATTGATATTTCTTGGGCCATGGACGGCTCAAATAATGGGGACAATGCGCCCAAAAATATGAGCCGGGCAGAGTATGCCCGCAGTATCAAAGCAGCCATGGATGAGCGCCGCCAGCGGGCCATTTCGAACCGTCAGCAGTTTGAACCCCAAATCCGCGAACAAATCAATCGCCTGTTCCAAGATTATGAAGCACCTCTGTATGCCCGTCTGCGAGGGTTTGGAAAAACCCAGACCCTGGCCCTCGCTGAATCAACGGTCCTATCCCTTGCCGCCGTCAACGGCCGTAATCTCGAGGACTCTGAGACACAGGCCTTGACGGAGCACTTTCTCTCCAGCGTTCATAACCTCTTGGTTTGGAAATGGGCCATGACAGGCCTTGCAGTTTACATGACGTACCGAGGACGCCGGACGTATCGGTTCCCCTTCTTCAACCCAGAATTCAAGAGGTATAGTCCCATTGGTGGGAGCCCCGGGATCCAGTTTATGTGGCATAGTGCCCGCTTCGCTGCGTACTATGCGACCATATGGGTCCTTGGAGAACCAGTATTCCAAGGCGGAAACTTCATGCGGCAACGTGCGGCGATGGAGCGTGATTCGAGGTTGAGGTCTCTCCTGCATGAAGGAAAGGCACAGGGCGCTACTTTGCTAGGGGGCTCCCCAGAGGCCAATAGCCAAATCCGAGATGCCTGGGAATCGGCATCGCAAGCAGAGTCATCGAGCCAACAAAGGGGGGTCGAATCAACCAGTCAAGTCTCTGTTCCCCAGTCTACTTGGGCTTCCTTCCAAACACAATCATCTCCCTCACCACAACCCCAACAGACATCAAGTTCTTGGGACTCAGCAGACGACTTTGACGATGCCTCACCCACTGCCCCATCCTCAAGAAATCAATCTTCCAGCGGAAACTACGGAAACTCTGCATGGGACCGCGTCCGCCAGCAGTCTCAATACCAGCCAAAACCACAAGGCCAAAAGTCTTGGGAAAAGCCTCAATCCGGTGGTGGATGGGGTAGTGACGTCGACGTCGTGCAGCAGACACAGGTCCCTCGAGAAAGCTACACATTCGCCGCCGTGGATGAAGAGAAGAACGCTGCAAAGGAACAATCGCAAAGAGAATTTGATCGTTTGTTAGAAAAGGAACGCAGTGGCGTAGACCAGGAGCGTAATACTTGGAGCAAGAGGTAGCACGGTTGATTTCCCTGGACTGGATATTATCGCAACTACTACATATCTTATGCATCTTGGCCTCTGTAAAATAGTGTCTTTTATAAGTGCATGCGCAAATTATATTTGTTAATAAGATGATAGTGAATACGGTCTTTGACTTCCTTTTCATGGGTAGAAACACATCTTATTCATGAATGCATTGTAACAACAATGTATATAGACCATCCCATATCCTAGCTATTTCCTACTTTAGATTCATCAAGCATTATACCGAAACTCATGCAAACCTTCATCATCAAGACATCAATCAACAAGATACAAACTTCTCTTCTAAATCCTCACACCGCCCTCGGTGTCGTCCCTCGCGTCATCTTTAACGTCATCTTTCACCGAAATTGGCTCTATTTCGTTCCCGCCATCCTTCTTCTCCACCTTGGCTTCCAAGATGCTCTCGCCGGCAGTGTTGGCTACCAGGGTTTCTTCCTTTACGGGTTCTTCAGTTTCCAGAGGTTCCTTAGCTTCTTGAGCCACCTTAGAAGCTTGCACCGTCGTTTCCCGATCACTATTGTTGGAGTCCTTGGCCGCACCGAGGTCTTTGACGACCTCAAGTTCTTGATAGACTTCTTTCTCCTCAGTGTTCTCGGGCTCTCGTGGTGCCTCTGGGTCCTCACTTCCCTCGGATCCCTCAAAGCCACTTGACTGCTTTCCTCCCTCAAATCCATCACTTTCCTCTGTCGCCTTACTCCCATCTGATCCCTTACTCCCGTCTGATCTTTTGATTTCCTCGAGGCCCTTACTCCCATCGAGACCCTTACTCCCCTCAGAGCCATTACTCCCCTCGGATTCCTTGGTCACTTCGACTTCAGTAACCACCTCAGGCTCTTTGGCAACTTCATGTTCTTCCGTTACTTCAGATTTCTCTGTTTCCTCGGGCTCTTCAGTTGTTTCGGTTTCTTTAATTGTTTCGGGCTCTTTAGACTTTTCGATCTCTGCTAGAACAACAGGTGGTTCCGGGTCCAGTGGCTCCTCCACGTGTTGCTCCTCTTTGGTCACTTCGGGTTTCGGGGGTTCCTCATCCACCTCAACCTCTGGAGGGTCTTTGGACTCTGGTGCCTTTTCAGGTTCTGTGAGCGTTGTTGGTTCTGACTTTGTTTCTGAGACAGGCACCTCCTTCGGCAACTTTTCTTTCAACTCTGAGGCAAACACAAAATCACCATCTTCGGGGTCAATGCTCCATATTGTCTGTGGTATAGAAATGCTGAGAGCAGCCGTGGAGTCTTTCGCAGGTTCTTCGGGAATTGCAGCCACTGCTGGAATAGTTCTAGTTGGTGCTCTGCGTTGTGGACCTCTAGCGCGGCCCTTTCTGGCGTCAGATAATGGAACCTTTTCTTTCTGCTCTACAGCAGCGTCTTGATGTACTGGTTCATCTTTCTTGGTAGCCGGAGGTCCCAGTTGCAATCGCTTATTGAGATCACTCATAAATCCGGCCTGTAATGCAGCAATTCTACCTCCAACAGCTCGATTGGAAGCTGCAGACTTCGGCCTTGCTTCATCCTCCTTCGCATCGCCCGAGCTCTTCCGGACTGGGCGTGGAGGGATCGGCGGTGTCTGAGCAGTTTCAGATGCTGCTGCTGGCGCCTTAGCAACATTATCCTTACCACCGGCTCTCGACTTGGGTCTTTCGGGGACAGCTGGGCGTAGTAATTCGCCTGTTTTCTTTGCAGGTCGAGTAGGAACTTCTGGCTTGTTGTGATCTTTTGATTCTGAAACTTCTGCTTCGTAAAGTGAACTCTCGGGGGCATCTTCCCATATGTCCCTACTAGGGAATCGGCGACTAGCATCTGACTTGGCAGTCTTTGGGGCTTCCTGTTTGGGCTTGTCTTCTACAAGGGGCAAGAAACTATGCTTTTTGCCATTTGCCTCTTTCTCTGCAAGTTCCTCTTGCTGTAGTGCAAATATCTGCGCCGGAGTCATGGGACGGCCTTCCCAATGCACAGAGGACCGCTTTGGAGGCTCATCCGCTACATCAGGGGTCGATACTTCCGCCGTCTCATAAGCACTGTGAGGCGCATCCTCCCAAACATCCTTGCTGGGGAAAATATGACGAGCCTTGCGCTCCGCAGGCTTTTCCTCTTCGTTCTTGGCTAACTCTTCAGGGAATAGCGGCTCATACTCTTCAACATCCTCCAAAGGAGCTCGATCAAAGATAGGGAGAGCATTGTAGATACTTGCCGGGCGACTTGAAGGTCTGCTCGTAGGACGACTTGTAGGGCGACTGTCCTGAGAATACGAACTGTCATTCCGTTCAAGCCGAGGCCGGACAACTGGATGTTGAACTTGGCCCTTAGGACCCTTTTCAACTTCATCCGCAGCGAGGATGGGAGCATTGTACTCATCACCAGCATTGTCGATGGGACTTTCCAACTCGGCACCATAAGAGTAACACTCTGGATGTCTAGGGTCATTTACATGAATTGGCTTGCCTGGTTCCTGAGAAGAGGTATTTTGGCTAGCCTTTTCTGTGGAAGATGCCCTTGCATACTCTTCGCTGGCTTGGAACGCAACCTCATCGGCAGGGGTTCCCTGATGTCCAGTTGATGATGCTATATAATTTTTAGCTTTTGGGTTACCTCATACTCAAAAGGCATATACGTACCTCGATCAGCGGCGCGACTAGCAGTGTCTCTAACAAGCTTGTTAAGATCGCTACTGCTCATTGCAAAGTTGGTTTGGCGTTCATGCAGTGGAGTGTGCTGCTCTCGTGCCAACTCCGGGTGCTTCTTGTAGTAAGCCTTGTCGAGTTCGTCTTGAGGGGCCACACCATGGCCGTGCATGCCGTAACTTCCCGGGGGAAGACCACGGGCGCTGAGCTTGCGGTTATGATTTCTGGTGTGGCCTTCCGATCCCAAAGCCGGTGATGGAGCTTGCACATCTCCAAGATGAGGGTTCATCGGGACTCTCTGGCCAATCTCGGGAATGCCATGTTCATCATCGGTGAAATAAGCTTGCTCACGCTCACTTGTGGTAGAGAAATTGGTACTTGGCTTCTTTCTCAAACCATCTCTAGAGGCAGCTCGGTCCTCTGGATACCCTGGCTTGCCAATGCCAAAGGCAGCAGCCTTGTCGGAGTCAGTGCGTGTAACATTCATGACACGTTGCTTGGCATTCTCGGCCGAAAACGAGGGCTTAGGGGCGTGAAGCTTGAGGTCATCGCCAACGGTGCGAGTTTGCTCTGGCGATTCATCTTCTGTTGCAGCCTCTTGATCCTTGGTCAGCTCACGAGAGACAGCGCTGTATTCCATACCCTCTTCGCCAACTGAAGGCATTGGGAGGCTGTTGGAGCGGTCAATGGAGTCATCAGACTCTCCATTGCTGCCAAGTGGGCTCAGGAGGGAAATATTGGAGGTCCTGGGATTGATACCCCCATTAAGAGGTGACTGGGCAAATCGATCGGGGTTTGGAGACCTCGAGCGCTCAATGCGCCTATTGACAGGTCGAGGAGGTATTACGGGAATGGTGTCTGAGGTGTCCTTGACTGGGCTTTTTGAAGGGCGGGGAGGCACCACCGGTATCTGTTGCACGGCAGACGCTGACATTGTGGGCTATAGTTCTTATAAGTGTATCGAAAGGAGGCAATGTCGACGACTAAACGGGACGCAAAGAGCAGAAGGCTCTATAGTTGAAAGGAAGTTCTAGGACAAAGAGTGACGAGTTAGCCTCGGACCGGTAGTTTGCGGTGAAATTGATGGGGCTGTTGGGAGGAACCGGTTCGAGGGTATGACGCAAGAGGTCTGAGTGTTGTGGTAGTAGAGGGCTCTTTCAATGTTCTGGGGCATAGATGGAAGCCATTGGCAATGGTTTTAAGGCGATGAAAGTAGAAAAGGATATGTGAATAGCTGTATTCGAAGAGAAGGGAATCAAGCAGTGACACACTGGCATCAACCACTTTGCAAAGAGTTATATCCATCTCGTTGGTGTGTCTCACTTGAAGCTCTCTGGAAGGGAGAGAGGGAGTGACAGCTTACCAGATGTTTTTGTTGCAATTGTATGTTGCTTTTTTTTTTGGTATGAAAATACCTCGAGACAGTCGTTACGACGACATGTAATCTTGATGATGTGAAAAAGTAATAGAAGCCGATTGCTCGAGTCCAGCAGGATTTTTTGGTTCCTGAAAAAGACTGAATGATTCCCAACGACAACAAGCAGCTTATCTATATTACGACAGCGATTGGGCGACACTGCATTCGCCCTTCCATCGTGGACCACCCGCACTAAATCAGGAAACCGAACGGCGCTAAGGTTTCACACTGTGCCTTCTTGCGGGGAGCAGCCAGGAACAGGCTAAACAGCAGGGGAGGTGAAATCTTTTATACAGTGCCAATATTGATCACATACCTACTGTAACCTTGTGATCACACCGCGCCTCGTTAGTGGGCCACGCCCAACCAAGTTTGGCTTTTGTGGCTGCATGAATTAAGAGGTGAAGGGGACTCCAGGGCTAAGTCTTTTAACCAAGGACAAAGCGGTTATAAAAGGCAGATGAAAAAGAAACTATTATCTATGGAAAGGAACCTTTGCATATGGACAAGCCTGGATGGGGGGTATCATGGCGATGGCCTGGAGGTATTTCTATAGTATCGTTCCTTTTATACAACTAGACGTAGAAGAGGCACCACCGTCTTCTCGGTATTGACTACGACCATGACCAGGACCTAGGCTGACTGACTGACTGACTTTGCAACTTGGAAGTGGAGCTGTACCCAACTTTTGCCAACCCTCCTCTACCTCCTCGGCATGTGTTCAAAAGTTGGGGAATAATAGGGCCAGTTGGCCAGCCCTACTGCATATTGACGTGGATATTAATTCTTGCAGCCAACAAAACAGCTCGTGGTGCCTCTTGTGTTGAAGGTTGTCTTGCCCCCTATTTCACGGACTAAAAGAACTGAATCTTTCTTTATGCCAAAATCTCACTTCAATCTTCCCCATCACTATAGTCTGCTGCTAGTTGGGCGTTTCAACATGCTCGACTCAAGCAAACCTGGCACGGACGTGGGGAAGCTCTCCTGTTCCCACCACGTGAGAACCCTCATGCAGTGACCCGCAGCTCCGTCCGAACGCCTCATTCGATGACGATGTTTCCTAGCATGGTGGCTTTATTTTTCTATCATTGGCTCAACGATCGTCGACTTGTTTCCGGAAAATGCTCAGATGATGGTGGCACGTATTATACCGGACACTTTAGCCTGCGGTTCTTTCTCTCCGTTAAACCATTGCGCTGTCATGACGCAGAAATTTGAAAATTACCACCGGTTTTGGCCGCTGACAGCAGGCCATGTAAGAGGCATTGGAGTATTTGACAATGAGATATCGAGGTTGTCCTACTCAGATTTGGAACAATCAAATCTTTCAAAAAAAGGTATTAAAGCGCTCGGTCAAGCTTCAACTACATGGAATCCACAAGTACAAGCACAGCAATGTCTTTCTTCTATCATCAAGCACACGAAATACTATTATCACCATGTAGGCTAGGCAAGCCAACTACTACTGTATCCAAGTCCACATGTCAATTCATCTCATTTCATCTCGTCCAGTGGATAAGTGCTGCGTGGTAAACCGAATTGTCTATTCCATTAAAGGCGCCAATCAATAAAGTCATAATTTCAACGATTGAAGCCAAACCATAAGCCATATCTCGTTCCCGACGCCGAAATCCTGTCGGATATAGAGGCCCAACAACAGTCCCAGGCAAAGAGGTTAGAAATCATACAAGCAATTCAACTGCTCAACCCCGTTTTTCGTCTGTCCAAATTTCCCAAACTCGTCATCTCTCTCAAGGCTTCCCTGATCATACATCGTTCTGCTCGCTATCGATGAAGCGGTGCAGTCTGTTTCTGCGTGCTTCGAGACCTTCCTCCGCAAGCTTAGACAATCATCTGCGCAACACCAGCACCACCAAGGGTCTTGCTTCCGATAAAGGCCTGGCCCTTGATAGCAGCAAGAAGATAGCAGATGGCTGTGAAGGCAAGGAAGACACCACCAGCAATCAAACTCGAGCTCACAATAGTGATGCTGACAAATTGAACGGCAGACATGACAGCGTAAGCACCGGCGCGGATATAGTTGGTGGAAATTCTGCGAATAAAAGCATCAAACTTGGATGAGGTCGGGCAGATTCGGAGTAGCAGCGGGACTTCAATGAACAGAATACAGCATGATGACGCTCTGAAATAACGTTAGCTGGTTCCTCCATTAGGTTGCCATATTGGAAGTCGATTAAAACGTACATCGAAAGGGCGCAGAAGATGATGAGAAGAGGGTGGACCGTAAAGATGTTGGCGATTCCGACTGCCAGACAGATGATCATGGACAAGATCCCCAGCCTATAAAGATATTTTATTAGAACGCGTTTCCTCGCAGAGCTTGCATATTCCCATTTCCGATCTGCGGATCGTCGAATCTCATCGCTTCGGAAGGCGGCTAGGATCTCGGGTCTAGGGCAGCGCATCAGAAGCTTACCATTGTGCATAAATGCCTGTTTCCAACGTCAGTACCCTTGTGCTATTGAGGTCCGCGAATATTGGAGGACATACTGAAGTTTCTTGTCTGGAACTCCTCCTTAAGCGTCATCTTGGCGGATCGACGAGGCTGGTGTATCTCGGTAAACTAGCTGTCCAGCAGCTTGTTTGCTTGGTTGTTTATCGTCGCAGACGGCGCGCGGTCAATTAGGGGAGCCCTCGTGAAGTAGGCGATTGGCTATCGGGGCGCAGCGCTGCTTCGTACCGGGTGCAGAAGTCGTGAGGGTCGATTTCGTGGGAGTTGGTGACGGTGAGTGAAGATTGTTGAGAAGTTGTCGAAGTGATGGGTGACGAACTTTCAGGACAAGTAAGGTCAGTACCCTTTTAGGTATAGATGCACGGAGGAACGGGCATGCGCAGTGTGGCGGAGTTGCCCTTTAGTGGCCTGGCGGGGGAAACTTGGGGAGAGCCCCCCTGGAGAGCAAAGAGGGAACAGTGGTCCAGGCTCATTCAGGGCAACGGACGCCAGTGATTGCGAGCCACTGATTGGGTCGGTACTTGTCAGTTTAGAACACTCACCTGCAGTGGAGAGCCGTAGAAACCGAGCGTGTTTTAGCAACAGAGGGTTACAACTTGTTCTTGTATAGATAGCTATACGAGTCTTACTCGCTGCGGATGATAGTTGGATGATAGGATACCTTTCAAAAGAGTGCTTCAATGGAAGGTGTCGAATGGATAAGACAGCGGTGAGTTATATACTTATCATTCCCTCGCCGTTGAACTCTACCGGCATATAATGCTATGGGCAACCAAAGCATGAGGCCTCCCTCCTTGTGATAATACTCCCATCCATCGCCCAGGCTCCCAAATTTTCGAAACCTCACTACCTCGGAAAGCTTCAGGCAACTAGAGTATAATGAATGCCCCAGCCTCGCGTGACGTATGGCAATACGTGGAAGTGGACAATGTCAAAACAGCATATTCCGAGCCATCCCACTACAGTGCCCGCATTGCCGCTCTACCAATCCCTGCATGTTGTTGTTTTAATTCTCACTTGTATGAGATAATTGAGGATGTGCAGCACCTATCTAGAACACTCTCCCATCACTCGGAGATCACTTCTATTTCCATAAATTCCTGCAAGATTGATGCATTCCATGTCGTGCTTGTTGCATACTGCTGTGCTCTCTCCCTCCCCAATCCAGTGACGTGTAACCCTAATTATAGTGGATATATTCGGTACTACATTCGATGAATGATGAACATGGTTCTGTAGCAATACATCACGAGCTGCATATATGATCTGCGAGCCACGAGGTGTCTTGGTCCCCTTGCTTCTCTCATTTCCCTTGCTCCAATCCCGCATACAGCAGAGTACATGTGTTCCCATGTGTTCCCATGTGTTGGAGTGATATGCTGCGCCGTTGACATGCGGCACAATCAATCATTTCCCAGTTTGGAATCATTGCCAAGACACTTTCACCACCAACGACATGACATGACATGACGATACAAATACGCTTATCGCGCGTCGTCGTATCTGGGCGGGATATGGATAGGCAGAGAGGGGCAAGCACTACGGAGCAATATGTAGGGGGGGGTGAGAGCACTGAGCACTGAGCGCATTGCGCATTTGATCCATAGTATTCTTTGCATCCAACATCCACCAGGGTCCTGGAGCTGAACCTGGAATGACATTACATCACTAATTACACCACCATCTTAAGCTTAAATTATTTGACAGCGGCCTTTATAAAGGCTGTTCCTTTACTCGAGGCTATCCAGTGTTCATATATCAAGCGTTTCAAAACCCCAACAAAGCCTCATCATCTGCGAAGCTTTAGCGATATCGCTCAGCTGAAACCGACTTACGGCCAACTTGCCCCGCCTGAACGAATTGCCCACCATGACCCTGACGGTTCTTACTGATGACCAGGTCAAGGACATCCTGGAGAATCTTACTCTAGACGAATTGGATGAGTTTCGTCATAATCTAGCTGAATCTCTTCATGAGTTTTCCACGGATGCTCATGCAGCGGCTGTTGGGCTCTATCAACAACCACATCGTATCACAACCCTGCATCCGGATTCACTGGCTACAACTTTGTATATGCCATCATGCGGTCCCGCCGGCATGGGATGCAAAGGTATAATGCCTGGGAAGTGTTTACCATATTAGCATCACGCTAACATATTACAGTTGTCTCCTTGACTTCATCGGAGGCCACCAGTGATCCCTCTGTCAAAGCCATCAGCCCAACCGGCGTCGTAAACCTCTTCTCCCCCACCGGAGAGCTCACTGGTCTCGTCCACGCCAAAACCCTTACAGCTTTCCGCACAGCTCTTGCATCATCCTGTCTCCTCCACAAGCGCAGCCATGTGAAGAACATTACCGTCTTCGGCAGCGGTATGCAAGCCTACTGGCATGTCCGCCTCGCCCTCATGATGCGCGGCAGCACCATCAAGCATGTCTATCTCATCAATCGCCGCTTCTCTGATAGTGCCGGCAACATCCTCAAGAAGTTTGCCATGGTGCCAAATGAGATTAAAGAGCGTGAGGGCTGGACGAATGCGAAATTTGCTATTCTGACACCCACGTTTCATGACTATGAGCGCCTGCAGAAGGAGTATATCCGCAGCGCAGATGTTATCTACTGCTGCACACCTTCGAGGGAGGACCTGTTTGAGGCATCTATCCTCACCAGCCATGAGGGCAGGAAGAAGGGAAGACTTATTGTTGCAGTTGGCAGTTATACTCCTGAAATGAGAGAGCTGCCAGAGGAGCTCCTTCAATTAGTGACCAAGGGGCATGAAAGACCTCACAGGCATTTTCATAAGCATGCCGATGAGGGAGGTGTTATCGTTGTAGACACATTGGACGGCGTGTTGAAGGAGGCGGGAGAGATCATCGATGCCAAGATTTCGCCCAACAACCTAGTCGAGTAAGTATTTCCAAGATACTACACATGGAATTTGCTAATTGTTTATAAAAGGCTTGGAGAGCTTGTCATGCTCCGCAGAATGGCCATGGACCAATCCGAAACAGAATCTGAGACCTCCGAGGTTCCCTCATCATCATCGATCTCATCCATGTCCGAGCTGGAGATCCAGGACAGAACACCCTCCATGTCTGCCGTCTTTGGCAGCGAGACTCCCCGGTCAAGTAGCCCTTCCGGCCTGAGCTCCAAGTCGAGCAGTTTCAAGAACCATTTCCGCAAACTCTCCAGCAGCTCCTCGGAGAGGGACAAGAAGAAGAAGGAAGATGGCCTGTCACTCTGGCTGAGCAATGGAACAGTCGTGTACAAGAGTGTTGGACTGGGTCTGATGGACCTTGTGGTTGGTATGCACATGATTGAGGTTGCCAAGAAGAAGCACATTGGTGCTGAAATCAGTGGGTTCTAAGGACACAAATAGTAAGACATGATAGAATAGAATACGGTCCAATGAATGAGATTGTGCAGGTATATATCACTTATGAAAACTCTTAAAATCGGCAATTAATAGTTGCTCAAATTGTCAAATGTCCAAAAGACTCTATATCGGTTGTCCTGGATATATCATAACAAAAGGGAAATAAAACATGCTACTCATACATAAAACGTCCCGTTATATACGTATCACATCCTTTCTGCAGCCCCATTTTTTACTCGGCAACCCAGACTGCGCTCATACCCATACCGGTACCAACGCACATGGAGGTGTTACCAATCTTCTTGCCCGTCCTTCTAAGCTCGTAGAGCAGAGTAGAAACCTGTCGGGCACCGGTGCAGCCCAGAGGGTGACCGAAGGCAATGGCGCCGCCCTTGGGGTTGATCTTCTCGTGGGGAATGCCAAGCTGGTTGGCGCTCCACAGGCACTGGCTGGCGAAGGCCTCGTTGATCTCGTAGATGTCGACATCATCTCGGGAGATGCCAGCCTTCTCGAGGGCAACAGGGATGGCCTTCCAGGGGCCCTGACCCATAAGGAGGGGCTTGACACCGACGATGGCACCAGCAACGTACTTGCCGAGGATCTGCTGGCCGAGCTTCTCGGCGGTGGATCGCTTCATGAGAAGGACAGCAGCGGCACCGTCGGAGATCTGGCTGGCGTTACCGGCGTGGATGCTACCGCCCTTGGCGAAAGCGGGCTTGATCTTCTTGAGGGACTCGATGGTCATGCCATGTCGGATACCATCATCCTGGTCGACAAGGATCTCAAGGGTCTCCTCGTCGTTCTTGGGGTTGGTGATCTTGGCCTTGAGGGGAACAATCTCCTCCTTGAAGAGGCCAGCCTTCTGGGCAGCCTCAGCCTTGAGGTAGGAGTTGAGGGCGAACTCGTCCTGAGCCTCACGACCGACACCGAGGTCCTTAGCCATATTCTCGGACAAGACACCCATGGGGACCTTGCAGTTGGCAGCCTCCTGGAAGGCGTCCATGTCCTCGGACAAATCACTGACGGCTTGGGGGCTATAGAGGTGTCAGCGTACTGCAGATGTCATTTTAGTATAGTTTCAAAATATACCCATAGTTCAAGCTCATGCTCTCAACACCAGCACCGATACCAATGTCAATCATGCCAGCCCTGATCTGGTTGGCAATATCGATGGTGGCCTGGAGACCAGAAGAGCACTGTCGGTTGAGGGTTCGGAGAGAGGTGGTCTCGGGGAAGCCAGCATAGAGAACGGCAGCGCGCATCTCGGTAGCACCACCACCGGGGGCGAGGACGGTTCCGACGCAAACATCCTCAACGAGGGCAGGGTTGATCTTGGAGCGGTCGATGATGGCCTTTAGGACACCGGCCATGATATCAGCAGCGGGGGTCTCCTTGAAACCACCCTTGCCTCCCTTGGTGAAAGCAGATCGGCAGCAGGCGGTGACGACGACCTATATCGGAGGATTGTTAGCAACATGTATTTTTTTTTTATGTCGGTCGGAGATGGTGAGTAAGGACGTACATCGTCGGGGTTCTTCTGGAGGAGCTTCTCGCGGCCACCGGCGGTAGGGTTGCCAGAGATCTGGCCACCAATCTGAGAGATACGGTCGAGAGCTGCATGTCGACAAAGTCAGAATCAGAATTGCCACAGTATAAGCAATGCGAAAAAGAACGAAAAAAGCTGACTTACCACCCATTTTGAATGTTGTAGAGAGGTTGGTGTGATGTAGGTAGATGAAGGAGATGTGAATAAGCTTCCAGTCAAGAAAAGAAAAAGATCAAGCTGCGCAGCAGGGAAAAGCGACTAGATATACTGGCTGTCCGGTAGACCTCGGATGTTCCAAGGTCAAAGGTCAACCACCGTGCCCAATGTTTGTGTTGGCGGCGATGAAACTTGCTCCCTGGAGGCGAGACCCGCTGACATCAGCTAGAAGATGCCAAAAAGTCCCGACCGAGGCATCTGAATGCGACCGTGTCTTGGCGCCGACCACCCGCATTTTTAGCCTTTCTTTCACATGCCAGCTTTCCCCAGCTTTTTTTTCTTCTTGTTTACTGTTCATGGATGTCAACTGTCACGAGGAAGCAGGTCTCAGTAATCAGATTAACTGATTGGCACGAGGATAAGCATCTAATGCGACTACTGGTGAAGCTTTTAAGGGGTATTACTGATACTACGCAGTTGACAGTTCAGTCTTCACAAGCATTTTCTCGAAGCCCTCCTCCTGTCGCACTCCTTCTGCCAACCGCATGCACGTGCTTGTTCTTTATGGATCCGGGGTCTCCGCAACCATAAGCCGCGAGTTGGTTCGTTACCCCGGAAAAGGCCATCGGCGCCGAAACACCGCCTTTACAATGCGGCGGCAAGGTTCGGGTCAATGTCAAAGCAGAACGGAGGCATCCTCAGTTCGTGCTCTGTCCGTTTACAACACTAGTAACGTGACTGCAAGGCCATGCCTTACAACGTTTTAACAATAATTTTAACACTTGCATAGTATTTCTGGTTTCACACAATGGTTACTATGAGTTTACACATAAACTCAAGCTCTAATGGCAGATTATTTCTCAATTAGTGACCATGGCTTCCTCCTGAATCAGGAGAACATGGCGCATCTCACCGCAACCAGCCCCCCAACAACACCATGTGACAGTTACTAGAACGTGCGTGTAAATGACAACAACCCTTCGTCTCATTTACATACCACATCTTGCTCTTATACAACCACACTAGCATACACTATCCCACAAAGTCTTCATATATACAACACCAACACTCTAAATCATGCCTTGCTCTCCTTGCCGCTGCTTTGCACTACCTTGTCGTCTGGTGAAAACTTCAAGCTAATGCTGTTCACACAATGGCGCTCATCTGTAGGAGTAGAGAACCCCTCACCCTTAAACACATGACCAAGATGACCACCACAGTTGGAACAAACAATCTCAGTCCTTGTCATGCCCAGAGTCCGGTCCTCGTGCCGTGTGACTGCGCCGGGAATGCTATCAAAGTATGCCGGCCATCCGCAGCCGGAGCTGAACTTGTGGGACGCCTTATACAATGGAGCTTGGCATCCTGCGCATGCATAAACACCCTCTTCGGGATAATGCTTATCGTATTCTCCAGATCCTGCACGTTCTGTGCCTTTTTCTCTCAGAATACGGAATTGCTCTAGTGGGGGAAGTTAGGAAATTATGCGCATGAGATGGTCAGAATCGTTAAAGCTTACCCTTGTTGAGGACGGCGCGCCAATCCTCCTCGGTTCGTTGGTCAGGGTACGACATGGTTGGGGCCTTGGAAGCTGAAGATCCGAATAGAGCACTCAAGAAGGGGATACCGGACATGGATTGCAAACGTAGAGGTCGTAGAGCACTCAGTTGAGCGTGGTGCGGGGCTCGAATTCGAGTAAAGTTGGAGATTGTAAAGAGAAATCTTGAGAATGCAGGCACAAACCGCATGAAGTGCAGATTTTGATGATAAAAAGGAATTTCGAGACACAGGTTATTCTTGGACTTTATAATTCTTCTCGATTATATCCTCAGCTGTAGTTGATGAAGTATTTGGAAACAAGAGAATAAAAGGCGATGAAATCAATGACAAATCGCCAGCTGTGGAATCAATTGCACCATATTGGTGTTTAGAGCGCTGCTGCGCCACATTGTGCAAGGCTGTAGCCACAGTGACATCAAGATATCTAGGTATCTCTTTGGAATACGGATGCCTACAGGGAATACGAGACAATAGGCAGTTAATCTAATGTCTGATCAATTGAATAAAAACAAGACAAAATCTTGAATATTTTCGCATCCTACAAGTACTATTCACCGTAGTTCAAAATAAGCGGTAAAGCCATTCCAATGAATAAACTTGGACCCTCTTTGCCTGAGGCGTGCATCCTGACAACAGTTGACGTGTGGCTTGTTGTCAAAGATAGGAGGCGGCGGCCTGTGGGGGTGGCCAACTTGCATGTTCGAAACTTAGAATAATCCTCAACCAGCACAGGAAAGCATCCTCCTAGGCTGCCATTTTGGCATATCAAACTTCTAGGCCCATCGAATTTCTTCTCCTACATTCTTCGCCAAAACAGAATCATATCACAAATAACAGTCGATCAACAATGTCGAGAAGAGCCCCGAATCCTGCGGCCGAGCGGGCTGCGCAGAATCAAGCAACTATCAAGAGTCTTCTGAAACTCGAGGCCAACAAGGTTTGCGCTGATTGCAAGAGGAACAAGCGTATGCTCTACAGATTTTTACATGGCGGTGATTCTCATTTCTAACATATTTTCTTTATAGATCCACGATGGGCTAGCTGGAACCTCGGCATCTTCATTTGCATTCGATGCTCCGGTATTCACCGTGGCATGGGCACTCATATCAGCAGAGTCAAGTCAGTCGACCTGGACTCATGGACCGACGAGCAACTACAGAGCGTTTTGAACTGGGGCAATGCGCGCGCAAACAAGTACTGGGAAGCCAAGCTGGCATCTGGCCACGCTCCATCCGAGGCCAAGATCGAGAACTTTATTCGAACCAAATACGAGCTCAAACGTTGGGTTATGGATGGGCCGATGCCGGATCCCTCGACCTTGGATTGCGACGATGAAGTTCCTCTCAGCATTGTCAAAGAGAAACAGCTTGTCGATCGAAACGAGACGATTAGGAAGTCCTCTGTCGGCCAGTCCCAGGCACCAAAGGCCATTGCTGCGCCGGTTGCAGATCTGATTGGCAGCGTTGACCCTATTCCTCAACAGCGTACAGGGCCTCCTGCTTCAAAGGTTACGCCCAAGGCCGAGCCCGCACCGCCAAAGTCAACTGGAACCAAAGACTCATTGCTCGGCCTGGACTTCTTTGGCACACCCAGTGCACCACCTCGACCAGCGAGCACAACGGGGGTCAGCTCCGGGGGTCAATCGAGACCCGACCTCAAGCAGTCGATTCTGTCCTTATACGCTTCGACACCTAAGCCCCAGCCTCCACCGCAGCAGCAGCAGCAACAACAACAGGCAGCGTTTGGTGGCATAGGTCATCATCAGCAGCAAGGATCATTGGGTGGTTTTAACGATGCCTTTAGCAGTTTGAGCATGGGAACCACGACAAGTCCTAAGCCTGCGCCAGCAGATCCTTTTGCCAGCCTTGGTTCGGCAACCCGGGCGCAACCCAGTAATGCCTTTGGAGGCCTAAGTGGGGGAGGTTTCTTCGACTCCAAACCAACTCATCAGTCAAAGCCTTCGAACTCGGGTTTCGGTGCATTCTCAACCCCAGCGCCAGCACCAGTGCCGGCCCCCGCAAAGGCGTCGTCTGCCATGGACGACCTCTTTGACTTTTCTGCGACTACCACTACCACATCTCCTCCCCCGCCTCAACCAAAACCACCAGTACCATCCAGCTCGGCATTCAACCTCTCCGCCCCTCAAAGCAAGCCTGCTCCGCCTGTCGCGACAACCGGCGCTCTTGGTGGGGCAAATCTGTCAGGGGCCGATGTATGGGGTGGAAACGAGTGGAGCACTGCTCCCGCTGCAGCCCCATCCAGGAGCCCTGAGCTGCCCAAGCCAGCATCAAGCAGCGTAGGCTGGGGAAATACCGGCAGTGCTTTTGCGAACACGCCAATTATCCCTGGCTCTAGCGGTGGTTTCAATCCAGCTCCCAAGGTTGCCGCTGATGAGGAATTTGGTGGTTGGGCAAGCAGCACTGGACCATCAACATCGGGCGTAGGAGCGACAGCTGCCAAAGGCTTTGGTGAAGGTAGCGATGATTTGTTCAACAATGTGTGGCAGTAAAGTCGTCGGTAATGGCTGTCGCTTGGGATAGGGGGTTTTTGAGCTATTGGGTAGGCAGACAGGGCATGTCTGGGCGTTTTGCATGTTGGGAGTCTTCTGTAGATTGCAAAATAGGGGATAGATTACGAAGCAGTATAATGTCTTGTGATGAAGATGACAATGATGATAGCTTGATTGAAGAATCCATTTTGTGATGGTAACTCTAAGTTTTCGAATTTGATTGTTAACGCCTGTAACACGCCGAGGGTATTGCTATGAACGGTCCCATGGACCTTATCCACCTCCTCCCATATCCTAAGTAATGATTCCAGGCCACATTTACGCAGCCCTGTTCATCCTTCCACCTCTTCATTATCGTACTCTGTTGTATTGCACATAGTTGATCGCATGAGCGCGCCTCTTTTCCCTATTCTTGGAATGCCTGAGACTCCGGACCGCTGATAGATCTACGCAACCAAGTCTTCTCCATCTCGTTGCAGCGTAACGCCTTTAGAAAATCCATTTGACGCCGTAGTAGAGTATTAGAAAGATGCCGATGACTATGGCTGATAGCTTTATTATGGCGACATTGTTTCCCGAGGCGGCCATGCGGGTTAGACGGGTGGCGGAACCCTTTATTTGAGAGCTCATGGAAGTAAATGTATCGGACTGAGAAGGGCATTAAGTTAGTAGGATGTAGCATCTCAAGGTTGGGCCGAGGTTCGGAGATCATACGGTGTTGTCGATGACATCTTGGGCACGGGCATTATCGTAGATGTCGATGGTGACGCCTCTGAGGGCAGTGATTTTAGAAGATAGCTCATCAAGACGAGCGTTGTTTTGACGCTCTCGCTCGTAGGCTTCGGACATGGCGAATAGGAGTGAGGTGGGAGTTGGTGAAGTCGTAAGGAGTCCGGAGACTGTTCCGTCAAGGTAGAATGACGGTTTGCCACTCTGCGCGCAACAACACCCAGTACGAAGACCAGCCTCGCTGACGATGTCCCAGCAAATCAAACTAGAAACAAGCTTCGGCGCCAAGACCCAGGGAAATGGCGGTTATTCGTTGGTGGTGCAGCACATAAACTATAAGGATGACGATGGCATCGAGGCTCAGTTTCGATATTGGGTGTTGGGAGAGAAGGCCCTTGGTTGGAAGGGCTGGAAGGGGACTGGGAACCTGGAAGCCAGGGAAAGAAAAAAGATGGAGGGTGCATGTGGCCCCTGCGTCTCAGCGAAGCGACAGCGTGAAACAGCGTCATTGCCCAGCGGTCTTAGTGGCCTGCATGCTTTTTTTTTTCAGGGCGCCTATTCTGTAATGGGTTCCCTCTACAAGTAGTGTAAGTGCGTAGGTGGATGTCGCACTGCCACGCGCCACGCGGCCGGGATGACTTTCATTTTGTGGGGCCGGAAATCCGATGGGGGAATCTTCAAGAAGCTCTGTATGATTCTCAAGTTCCTTATATAATTCATATTAATATGTCTGTGTTCGAATGTCATGGGCATCCAGGTTTTACCTCCTGCGGATACAAGGTGTTATAACTAAACATTTTGTTGCTGCTTACTGAGACGGGAACTGTGAGTACCTGGCAGGTTACCTCTTATAGACCTTCTATAAAAAGTCCGACTACAGTGGGAGGTTACAGTCAGTGGGCATCATCCCTCCCCCCCTCCACCCCACCTTCAGCACCTTCCGCCGAATTTAGGTGGGCCAAGGTCCAGTCAAACCCATGCCACCCCATCCTTTTGACCTGAACCTGGAAAACTTGCGTCAGCAACAATCAACTACTCCAATTCACGTACAGCCTCATTCCTCATACTTTTTTTTCCCTTTCCCTTGCTTCTTTGATTTCTCTTCCTCATTCTCTTTCCCCTCTCCACAACCTCAGACGGTTCGCGCAGACTCGAATCAACCAAGATGGGTTTCAGTATCAACAATCCTCTCCCGTCGTCTATGGCGTGTAAGTTAATCGCGCTCTATCCCATTGCTACGTCATCCGGCTCTGGCGCAAGCTGTCGCTATGATGGAGCTCTTGTTCAGCACTTAAGCTAACGACTCTAACAACAACAGCGGAGTGCAAGAAATGCGGCAAGATTCTAACATCCTTTGTCAATCCTCGTCAGGCCTTTGGTCCTGATAAAGTTATTCCACCCTCCATTCTCTCCAACGCAAAGGGCCTCGCCATCATTACCGTACTAAAGGCCGGCTTCCTCGGATCCGGTCGATTCGGCAGTGGTCTCGTTGTCGCTCGGCTTCCCGATGGGTCATGGAGTGCTCCCAGTGCCATTGCGACTCTTGGCGGTGGCTTTGGTGGTCAGATTGGCTTCGAACTTACCGATTTCGTCTTCATCCTCAACGATGCTTCTGCTGTCAAGACGTTTGCGCAGGCCGGATCCCTAACACTTGGCGGCAATGTTTCTTTGGCTGCTGGGCCTGTTGGGCGCAACGCCGAGGCAGCAGGCGCAGCCTCGCTGAAGGGCGTATCAGGAATTTTCAGTTACTCTAAAACCAAGGGCCTATTCGCCGGTGTATCGCTCGAGGGTTCGGCCATTATTGAACGTCGCGATGCCAACGAGAAGCTATACGGCACTCGATACACAGCCCAGCAACTGCTGACGGGATCTGTCCAACCCCCGCCACAAGCTGCCCCTCTCATGAATATCCTCAACTCCAGAGTATTCAGTGGGATGCGAGTCGGCGGCGCAGGTGATGATTCCATGTACAACGATATTCCCGTTTACGACGAAACTCACGACGATGTCGTTTGGGAGGGTAGACAGGGAAGCGCATATGGTGAGGGTGCCGGCCAGCGCAACCGCGCCGCCTCTGGTGGATTTGGCGCACCATCCCGGTCAAGCACATGGCAGGATGATGTCTATGACAGACAAGAGTTTAGCCCACCATCACGATCCAACACATATGCATCCAGAGGTGTCACGGAAAACTACCAGCCGGAGAAGAAGGTTGGTCCCGGGCGTCCTTCCGCACCAAAGCCACTCTTTGGTGCAGCAAAGCAAGCCGCTTTAAAATCGAATGAGGCAGTGGCCTTGTTCAACTTTGATCCTGATCAGCCAGGGGATTTGGGCTTCAAGAAGGGCGATGTTATTACAATATTAAAGAAGACGGAAAGCGACAACGATTGGTGGTAAGTATTTGAATCTCAAGTCTTTTGAGAGCATGGCCTAACAAATTTCCAGGACTGGTAGGATTGGAACGAGGGAAGGCGTATTCCCCAGCAACTATGTCAAGATGAAGGAATGATTAGGAGGCTCGATACCCATTTGATACCACCGAGGCTACTGTTTCTTTGTCTTTTGTTTTGAGAATAGTTCCAATCGGAAGGATACCTACTTGTTTTGATATACGACATCAGACTGGGAGGGCCATCATTGTGTCTTGGTGTTCTTAGGGTTCATTGTTTGTACGATGTATTGGAAAATATTGGATTATGGCTCGGGCAGCGGAGGGGACTTGGCGATTTTTCTGCATCTTTGGTTAAGTAGAATGAAATCATTTTGAGCGTGATGAATACAAAAGAAAAAACTATACACCACTAATCTTTAACGTTTCAGAGCTGGATCATTGCTGAATGCATTGTCCAGGCAAAGGACTATAAGGCGTGACGACCCCGGTTGAGGCAGCACAAGGACCCTATTGAGGGAGGTTATATATATTTATGTTGTTTTTCATTGCTAGTAAAGCTACTCGGACAATTGCCTTGTCTATACTTTAAAATTCGGGTAATAATCCTGAAGTCTCGAAAAAAGATGAGATTCCTAAGGGGTTTTCCCGATTCATCTTCTCAACTATTGCAAAGCCTCTCCCGGCATGCCTCCTTATAGGCCAACCTTTATACAGCTTCTCACTCATTTGGCCTCAAATCTGCGTAAAAAAAGGATAATTGAGAGAGCAAGGGGGTGGTTTTGTGTGCAAAAATGCCTTTTTAGTGTATTGTAAAACAAAAATCAGAGGTTGAATCAAAAACGTGCTGGGTATCAAAATATCGTAATACAGGGTAAAGGCCAATCCTGTGTCAACTAATATTCCAATCATGCTGCTCCTCTCCTCCCTTCTGCTCTCTCCCTTATACTCCCCCTGGCCTCCATGCCATCATATACATCCTCCTTTAGATTTATCTCCTGTTTCCTTTTTCCCCACCGCATTGTGTAAGCATTTCTAGCCTCATCCCCTTTCTTCTTCTTCTTCTTCACTCCTCAGGGGCAAGCTCAAGATGCCACATAGCAACCCGCGCGGTGCTTCTCAATAATAAAACCTTTTCGACTTGCTTGTCCCTTCTTGCGTTTCTGAAGAACCTTCTGGTGTGCATTCGCAAGCCTCGTGAGTTGGTCCGGGGCAAGATGAATCGCATGTGACCACGTGCGTCTCCTTCTCGGCGGTCTGTCCTGGATTCTTGGATGCTCCATGTAAGTATTGTGCCATCTGTCAGAACAGCTACCTCGAGGATGTGACGGGGAAGATTTCCTGGCTGATTGACGACTCGACGCAATAGCTTGGCACCCTCGAGGTCGTAGTTGGCTACAATATCGGCGCATGCTTCGACTCCAGAAAGGGATTCGGCCGTGAGAAGGCTGTTGAATGATGCTGCCATGATATCCATTGTTGCTGATTGGAAATAGGTTCTCGTGTTTCTTATGAGCCAATGGAGTGGAATATAGTATTGTGTATGTGTATGTGTTTGTGTGTTTAGCAAATGTCCAGTAAGCAAAGCAATTGTGTATACGAAAGTTGGTATACCTTGGTAGAATGGCTCGATGGATACTCCTGGGCAGATACAAGGGAGGACAAGCCATTAGTTTATACCAGCCAGATGCAACCCGCAATCAAAGGTCCAAGAATAAGTTTTCAAAACTCACGAGAAAAGGGTACAATCATACATATAGGGCTCTATGAGGGAGGTTAACCTTTTTTCCCACCCCTCGATGTGCTTTCTTTCACGTCTCTTTTGGGCACTATCACGCCGCTAATCTTTTTTAAAACTCTGCTTCAAAAGTTAGAGAGTAAAATAAAGGAAGAAAATAGAGGAAGAGAGAATCGATACAGCCATGGGCAGTGTGGTTGTATGCCAATGCTTTGTTCTTCCAAAGAGCAGCTGAGAAAGACAAAGCCACAAGGTCTTTTTATGTCGATAACAATGCTGAAGATTTTAAACAACGAGAAAATTGGGAAGCTTCAATGGTCCATTATACATAATTGGAAAGCACAGGTGAAAGACATCGTGTGCATTGCCAGTCATGGCCTTGTCGTAGGGTCTCCATAGCACCCGACATGAATCGTTGGCCGGTTTCTAACTCATATCAATTTAAACTGCCAGTAATTCTTTAATTAGCTTTGCTTTCTTAAGTGACTTTGTAAGCTCAGCCACCGGCGCGTTTTATGGATGAACGTTAATACACTGATGATTTTAATAAAAGTGTTCTTGCATGGCGCTGATAACGTTTCCCTAATAGGGGTCTCAGAGGTCCAGATTACATTGAGGATTCTGACTAAATTGGACACTGACAATTAAGACGGTATTGGCCTGTTCCCAATCACACCGAGTTCTGTCGAAATTCTTAAATCTGCACTCTGTGAGGTAAAGGATTTGAAGCCCTGGAGACATTTGGAAGCGGGATATAACCTAACTATGTGTACTATCAAGTCACCTCCGTCACCATCTTCCCATATTCCATGTCCATCAAACGAGCGACCCAAAAGTCCCTTCGTGCAGAGTGGATCTGTTCCGTATAGAATCGTGCACAGGCAATTTCGTCACATCCTCTCGCAACATCAACCTCGTACTGTTCCAGCAGCCCCGATGTGGCTTTATTAAGCTCTTGAAGCAGACCTGAGTCAGCGACTAGCATTGTCGGGGCTACTATAGCCTCAGATGAAGAGTTATGCAATGAATAGTCAGACAACGAGGCCACTGGCTTAACGCTTGGTGGTGATGTTGGAGTTTGACGCTCGGTCATGGATTTATCTGCATGTCGTGAGAGTGGTTTCTTCTTCTCGATTTTTTTATTTGTCTTCCGATGCACTGCTGAATCACTCTTACGTGCCTGGCGCTTATTAGATGGTACCCTCGTGGACGGCGGCGATATGCTTTTCTGTTTCGCCTTTGTTGAAGTACTCTCCTTCGGTTTCTGCTTCGGCTTCGGCTTCGGCTTTGGTTTTGGCGATAATTTCTTCTCAGTGTCAGTAGCCTTCTTGCGTTGCGCAAATGGAAGATTTCGAGGACGTGGCATGAGTTCATGAATATCTTGCTTCGTATGGGATTGCAGGCCGCCTTGCGCCTGTTCTTGATTAGGAGAAAGCCCTTCATAGCTGCCCATTTGAGAGCTATCCTGCGATTCTCCAATATTCTTGGCCTCCGGTTGGTGAGTACTAGTGATATTCGAGCCTTCTAAAGAATCCAGGTATCCAATAGGTGCTGAAATAGATCGGCCATTGTGAGGTACTCTGGCTGTTGGCAAATTTGGGTGAAAGGCGCTGTCAAAGCTTACCGTTGCTGGCATTCTGGGATCCTCAATTTCAAGGGAATTTCTCAATGGAGAGCCTATCCGCGGTTGGTAAGGCTGATTAAGCTGCTTGCCTAAAAACACGTTGTAGGGATTAAGATAAGGATGATATGTCACCGATGGTGCGGCTTGCTGACTCAATTGCGAGCCATGATGCTGGGAAGGGGATGTCTGCATATGCTGTGTTTGAACGGGTAAGACGCTGGTATCAAATTGGTTGTAAACGCGATTAGAAGGATGAAAAAGCGAGACTTCGGAGTCTAACATCGAGATCAACGAAGCGTGTGGCCTCTGTTGCAATCCCGGTAACGAGAGAGGCGTAATGGCAGAGAGGCGTGGCCCTAGATGGGCAGCTGGAGGAGTGGTATACAATGGTGAGTTTGGCCGGGTTGGTATTTGGGTGGAAACCGACACTGAAATCCCGTCTTTCACTTGAAGACCGAATTTCTTGAGCATGCAAGCGGCCACATTAAAGTCTCTAGCCTCTGCAAAGGTAGCTAGAATTTTCTGGTGGTGATGTTGCGCTTTGATGTACAGCTGGTGTAAGCGCCTCTCGATGCTAACAGAATCACTTTTATCACTGGGTGATTGTAACAGATCGTTGAGCTTCAAAGACAGCTGACAATGCCAGTAAGTTTTCAAGATCATGGATACAAGAGAGAATGGGCAATTACCACACGTCGAAGCCCGCAGTGCACCTGTAGCATTAAATCGTTATTATCATCGTATATGGAACGTTGCGCTTCCAGCGTGAGAGTTAAAGCAGCGGCCATTTGAGCGGCATCATAAACCCTGCTAGTGGAACTGTCGTGGATTTCCAGTCGCTTGAGAGGACATCCAGAGAGTGGGGTGGGCGGTCCTGGCATTGCGTGCAAGTTGTAGAAGATAGCCAGTTGACCCCTGATGCTTTGGCCGAGATTGTGATTGAGTATTCTCGCAAATAAACCACGAGAATAATGGCAAACATGATCAATCGATATGCCAGTTGATCGTTGATAGATTTCCTATAGCAGGCAAGTTAACGATGTGGTGCATAAGTTTGAGTCCATCTCCCCCGCCCATGCATGTCGCGAAGGTGGGTAGAACTGGAAATCATCCGATTGGACGAAAGCCCACCATCTCACGTGGAGATTAGATACATCTTGCAACCATGGATTTTCGTCGCGCGGCGCGCCAACCACTGGTTACGTCTGTCTTCCCCGGTTTGATTTAGGACACCAGAAAACAGCCAAAGCGCAGCGACAGTTCGAGGTCGACAATCTGGTTCGACTGACAAAAACTGAAGAGAAGCAGATTTCTTTGCAGGAGATATAGGATCTGACAACCCTACTACCAGCTGGGCTCGTTTACAGTGCCTACGAAACGCGGGTCTGCACGAATAACGATACGCGAAGCCCTCCCAATCTTGCGATCACAGATTCGAGCTCTGGAGCTGCGCATCTCACGAATTGAACATCAATATTGCCTCTAGACATCTACATTGCGCCTTCTAGGTGCCGCACTCGCATGCAGAATGGCTCCATCTACGCAAGAAGTGCAGCCGCACGCCATCGACCGTACCCCGGAATATGAGGACTTCATGACCAAATTGAAAGATTACCACACAAAAAGAGGAACAATTCTGGACCCAGAGCCAAAGGTTGGAATGATACATCTCGATTTGTTCAAAGTGTTCAATCATATTGTTGCCAACGGTGGCTATGACAAGGTGTCTGAGGAGAAGCTTGCATGGCGTCGCATGGCCGCTGAGCTCGGCCTGTTTTCCAACAATGAAGCTTCAACGGCATTTGCTTTGAAGGAGAAGTTCTATAAGAATTTGGCCGCATACGAAATTAAGACGGTCCATGGGAAGGAACCCCCGCCCAAGGATATTCTGGAAGATGTTACTGCCAAGGGCGCGAGCTTGTTAACTCGTACAAGAGACAACTTTCGAGGCAAGCGGGAAAGTAATGTAGGGGCCACGGATTCTGCAGCATCTGGGGATGACGGTACACCAGTTCGAGAGCGTCCAGCTTTGGATGCCGCTGCGAGCGCACGTGCTTCCAGAGGCCTTCGCGAAGCTCCCCCTCAAAGAATTCTCTTTCAACCTGATACAGGGCCATCTCGCACTACAAGACAGAGTACCAACCAACAAAATAATCATACACCTTCGCCAGCGGTAAATCAGACGCCACAGGCCACTCATCATTCCAACATGCCGCCTATGCCACCTACATCCCATCATGGGTCAAGGGGGCCTTCAGTCATGCACCATCCTCCAAATTCGGAAAACACTTCACACATGGTTATTTCATATCAACCTAAGCATATGAAACCTCTCCAGCTTGTCGCTGTCGCAACCCCCAGCAATTCGCCAAACGACTTTCTGAAGATGCGCCTCCCACATCGCTTCGCACCAGACCCCACCGTGCGTCAACCCATGCAGCCTGGCAGTAAGTATCATACAACGATAGCAAGGCGACACAAAGCCGATTCGACTGACACTTTCCCAGCTGGCTTCGATGGTCCAAATATCTATACCCGTTGCCTCAATGCACTCCGATCAGGAATCCCTGCTGAACAGGCTTTCGCACTCAACCATCTTGTTAAGATCTCTTTTGAACGAGGTGACAAGTACAAATTCGACGCATTTCCTGGCCTAGCAGAGGGTCTTGTAGAAAAGGCGCTTCAAATAGGTAGCCATTTTTACCACATTAATTGGACCGTCTCTTGGGATTTAACCGAATCCAGCGACGTCGGTTGCCTAGACGGCAACTATGGGACTCAAAATATTCTGGAAACGATCCAAAATCTCATCGAAAAGGATAATTCAGATGCCCTTCAACCAGAAAGGTTTGCTGATGAGATGGTTCTCATCACGGAAGCAGTTTTGACCATTCGCAACATGGTGACACTCCCAGAAAATGCTCAGAACATGGCCGACTTCTATCCCCTGAAGGACCTTATCTGCATCATTTTAACTTTACCGGCTAGGGATTCTCTTGTTGAGATCAAACATCTCGCCTTGGATATTGCCGAGCAGTTGACTCCATTCATGGTTCTGGACTCGGATGACGCTCTATACCAGACTCTGTTGTCGCAAATAGCATCCGATGACCGAGGGACCATCCTGACTGCACTGCGAGCACTCGGAAGGATTTCGATGAATTTAGAAGCCACCAATAGATTGGGAGAGGTTCCGGGATCGATCCTTCAGCGAATCCTGAGCTGGCTGTTGCTCAATGATGACGAGCTCATGGATGCTTGTCTCGACTTCCTCTATCAGTACACCGCAGTAGTGGCCAATGTGGACAACCTGGTCCGCAACACTGTTCCAGACCACTTGGTCGAGCAACTTATTCGTCTGCTGGCTCATGGAGCACGCAGGGTTGCAAGGGAATACACACTGGTGCCAGAGCAGAGGCTGCCTGCTCGAGAAGAAATCGCACCGATGCCCGAAGATCTTCTTCAAGAGATGCTGAAGCTTGAAGAGCCCGATCGAGTTCATCAGTGGGTCAAGTGCTTCTTCGAGGAAGATGGAAGGTCATTCATCACGCAGCTTGCAGCCTGGCAAGCATATCAGTCCGCCTTCGCAACTCCACTTAAAGGGATTGGACAGGCGATGATTACACCCGCGGACTTTATTCGCAGCAGTACATCCGTCTATAAGGATTCCAACGCCCAGGTGCTTCGTGAACCAGGTGACCCCCAGCAGAAGTTCATCATACACGGCATTAGGGCCAGGCCACGACCACTCAGTTTCGATGGGACTGAGTACGGGCGTTGTCTGTGGGCGACAAATCCCGAGAGAAAGAACGAAAAATGCGGGCATTTCTATCTGAAGCAGGAACAAATGTGGAATCACATCTTGACAGTTCATCTAAATGAGAAGAGGAGCGAAAAGGGCCAATACAACAATGTCGAACGGGAGTTTAGATGTACTTGGGGCGAATGTTTCAAGTATGAAAAGCCAACCAAGATGCACTTGCAAAATTTTGCGCGACACATTAATACACACATCTCGGCCATGCTGCCCATTCTGAATGGGTCCAAACGCCCGCAGAATCCCTGGGTCATCCCAGCAAAGACGATGAGCGTTTCATTTGAAGAGACCGCAACGTTTCGAGATGAGCGTACACCGGATGCTCCGCCTCAAGCCGCAGGCATTCCGCTAAGTGCCGTACTAGTCCTTCGAAATATCGCACGAAATGTCGTCAAGACCGAAGCCGAGGATGAGCTTCTCAAGACCCAGGAGAATGAAAATTCTGAAAAGGGGGGGTGGAATGAGAAACTGTTTCGACCCTTCTTGCCGAGATTGTACGAGATCTTGGCCGAGAATGTAGCCATGGTATGTTGCGCCATTCATCTGTTTAGATACGGTCACTAACTTGGAGATGTACAGAGCCCCTACATTGCTTCGTTATTGGAGCTGATACGTGTCGAGACTGACGAAGATCAGTGATCGCTAATGGGCACCAACATAATATTGAAGACTTGACCCATGAAAGAACAATGACACCTAATGGGGGAAGCCCAGCACCGAAAGTTCCAGGGGAGAACAAGGCAAAAAGAATGGAGTTTGGCTTGCTTTTTTTATATATTCATTTATTCGAATTGTTAACGTGCACGGTATTGTATGAGACTTGGCTTGCGCGATTAATACCCTACGCGACGGCGTTCTGGGCGATGAGGGATGAAATACAATGGGTGGATGGCATAGGGGTGGAGGGATCAAGGCACCTTTATCCAGTACCGATAAGATTCAGCTGATAGGTAGTTGTAAGCAAGAAAGGATTTCACAGTAGCTTTTACATCAGGTAATTTTGCAACGTAGCCGTGTTCATGTAGCATATATGATGCATCAATGTCCTGGATTTAACCCCCGTCTCTGATTTGGAAAAAGGAATATCAAGAGGAATTCCCGTCATCTATTGGGTCTTCTACGGTTCTACCTCCGCTCCCCTTCTATATGACGTGTCCCTCAAGTCATCCTCCAAACTTCAATACCCAGCCTTCAGCTCCTCCTTTGCAACCCCCCATTGCGCCGCTTCAAGGTCCACCAGCACCGCCCCTTTCCCATCCCTCACCAGGAAATCGAACCTGTTCACATCCCCATGCTTTATGCCTAAAGCGCGGTGCTTCGCCAGTGCTTCTTGGCAAGCCTCCAGATCCCCTGACTCGGCCTGTCCAGCACCCTCAAAGTACCCCACAGCGAAACCAATGACTCTGACTGCCTCGGTGACATGGCCTAGGAATCTAGGGCCGGTTCCTGTGTGGTTGAGCCATTGGTATGCGGCTGTTCCGGCGTCGTGGGGAATCTGCTAGAAAAATAAAGCGAATTCAATAAGGATTAGGGAATCAAAGAGTGGGCGTGTAAGGATGTGAGTATTCATCCCCACACGGTTGATCTTGTCGAACTCTATATATTCAATCCGTCTCAGGTGCCAGCTATTCGTGGCCCCTCCAGTTGCCCACATGAAGTCTTAGAAAAGACAAGTTGCTCAGCGAGTGCATATTTTGAGACAGAGCCAACATTCCAGTCGCTAGGAGGAAAGGGCAGAAGCGCTGGGATCAAGACGGTCACAAAGGTCCGATCATCCTTTGGTAGGACGCCCAGTTCGACGGTGACGTATTTGGCATGCTTCTCATCAACCAGAAAGTGATACTTGCCCGGTTCTTCGTCATCAAAATCGACGAGGTTAGCCAAAAGGCGAACGTTGCTGTCCGTCCCTGTGGCATCACTTTTTGCAGCATTCCAAGTTAGATGAGTGACTTGGAGGAATTCTCTCGGTTTATGCAGAGAGCAGATAAGCCTGAAATATGTCGAATACGCAAGTCAATCGGAAGAACCCCGCACAAGCCAGAGCAGGCGAAGGGTAAGAATGAATGTTGGCCGGGGGGGTTCTGGTGTGGATTTCTGGCTTCAGCCTATTTTTCCCGCTTGAGACCCAAAAAGTAGTCCATACAATTTAGAAACTGCTGTGTCTCCTTCCCATATTGGGTTCTCACGGCCCATTCACCCTCTTCGTCGGGCCATGTTTCCTGATGTGATCAACAATCCCCTCCTTCGTATACTTTGTCCTTATCGACGTTCCCGAGTCCCTACACCTCACACAGTAAAACCCCCAACACGACTTTCCCACGGCATCAAAGTACGGCGCCGAGATGATTGACATGAATCGCAGGGGCTCGTATCTCTTGGTATCCGGCTGCTCGACCCTCTTGTCAAAGGGTGTGCTCGACGCCCTATCCACGGCCGATTGTCGATCAAAGATGGGCCTCTTTGAGCTGCATACCCTGCCCCCTTGGGCGTAGTGCCCAGGCAAAGTGACGATGTGTGCTATGGACATGAGCTGCGCCCCTGAGAGCCCCGTGTGCTTGCCAGCCTGAAAAGACGGCATAGGGAGGAATTCCGGCTCATTGGTGAAGCAATAGTAGCACACCCGCTTGCAGGTGATGAGATAAAGGTAGTTCCCAAACTGGTTGCAGTTTGCGCATTTGACGCTCAATAGTGCGTTGAATAGCACCCTGGAATCGTACGACAGTGCGTTGATGCTGAGAATGGCGCGCAGAACATTGGGACAGTGCTCCACCACCTGGGAATACTCGTGCAAAGAGTCAACTAAGCTCATCGCCTGCCGGCTAACGCGTCGAAACGTAGTCAACGACTGTAGATCGAGGGACAGAAGTATATCGACCAAAAGCTCGGAGGGAAGCTTCTCCAACAGGCCCAACGTAAGCTCCGACTTGGGGTTGTGCCGGCCATTATCGAGGGGACACTTAATTTCAAGCTTGGCATCGTCCAGTGTGTTGTCCGTCATTCGCAGCCGCTGATATGTGTTTGACTGAAGGCGGATCCTATCGAGCTGTGCCTCCATCATAATGTGAACAGCGTGGACAGTTATCAATGCTGTTAATAATACAGTGCTAACCTAGAGGCAACCTGCCAGTTGTTGTTGTTGTCAGTCCAGCAGTGTTTATGTCGTAAACTGTTTGAAATAAGTAATGACTGTTTGTAATAATGATTCTTCTCATTAGAGACAGAAAATCAGTTGGATTTTAAGGATGGAAAAGAATGATTGATAAAGCTGGCTATTGAGGCAGCTTGGAGGCTGTGCCACGATGCTCAAAAGTATGATGAGGGACAGGATGACATCACGTGGCTCATGGATGCCTAGCACATCTTGCTTTCCGCAGAGCCTATCGCCTGGGACAGCCTCAGCTGAGGCTTTCTACGAGTAACATTCTCTTGGGCGAATTATACTCGGATTTCTAAACTAGCTCAATAGACACAGACCGACCTCACTGATGTTGAAATATCCTCTGAATTCCGTTCTAGGTTTTGGTGAGCCGGAGCAGCTTGTCTTCCCCGCATGACAACCAGCTGCGTGTCTCAAGCTAAGCAAGACACCAAGTAATAGTATGTATGTATGTGTAAGCAAAATCAAGCAGAGTTGGGAGTTCTCGGAGTTTCCATGCCACGAGGAATGAGATGCAAACTTAAAATTTCAGAGAAATTTAACTGAATCACCACCTGCAACGGAGCTCACACGCCGTTGTATTGTGCCCCAGACAACAACTAAAAAAAAAATTAAAAAAAAAAAAAAAACAGGCCTCACTACCAAGGTCCCCCCCAACCGCCAGTAGATTGGGCAACGCCAAGTTAACTGTCTCCCAAAATAATGCGATGCGACACTGGATGTGGGAATACGACATATAAGTACGCTGGCAACGATACAGAAATGGGAGCCTGATCAGGTTCCGTATCCTTCAATCTGACTCGCTCACCGATACCGCGTTGTTCGTTTTGAAATGGCTTGCTTGGAAGCTGAGTAAAGGGCCCCACGGATCGCCGAAGATCTGAGGCACGCATAGCCCAACCTCGTCTAATATTACAAGATAGTACATAGATACATTCAAGCCAAGGTTGTACTGGCAGCAAGATTTGGTGATGACCGCAAATGGAGATTTATGACTTTGCATGATATAGACATGAGTCTCAACACCTGCCAACTTAGTCATAGGATGCGCATTGCCTTGATACGCTTTTCAGATATCATCAAATTTTGCCAATGACCTAAATAGGAAATGTGCATTCGTCGAGAACAGTCTTCTTCGAAAATAGCCCACATAATGCAGTGTCAAACGAGCACAGACATCGTGGTGGCTCTTTAGGGTGTGGCGACAACCTTCTTTGCCTCTGTGGGGTATCGTGCGTCTCGTAAAGTGCCTTGAGAGCAGCATGCATCTAGTTTGGTGCCAAGACGGCAGTGCCATGGTACTGATGCAAGACCACGGCGAGGATCCGTGGGACGGACGTTTGAAGCAAGCACATTGCAAGAACCGTCCATGACAAGTCCAGGGGACAGTGCTGACTGTCATCATCCTTTAACCCTCCATTAACCTCAGCCCTTTATGACAACCGTCTTGCGTGCTATCAGTGGACACCATGCAGAAGCTGCTACGCCAAAAATGACATTGATGGAATGGAGTTGGGCGACTAAGAGGGTCCAGGCAACCATATTAAAAAATTTTCATTTGCCAGCTCTAATACCATTGACAATTGGATTTCGGAGCCCAACAATCTAGTCAATGAAAAATGAACCTAATCGATATCAATGAATTCCACCTAACCAACCCGGTGATTGTCATGGGAAGAGTTTTCTCAGATGTCGGAGACGAGGTCGGCAACTTGGCAAGGTCCTAACGGGATCTTGGGATCTCCGAGATGAACGGAGGTCTCTTTAAAATTTCGGCAAGGTCAGCAGGACACATGACATATCCTTTCTTGAACAAGGGGATTGCTTTTCATTCCACCATAATTAATACCCGAACTTAGCACAAGAGAGTGGCCTCGTAACTTGTTGGTGGCTTCTAACCCCCCAACGCAGCCTTGTCGCCATTCAGTCAGAAACGTGGGGAGCCGCTTTGCCGGGACTCGCCTCCGTTTTCCGGCACCCCTGGCATAGGCCATCTCAATCTCTCGACAGGTCATGCGGACATGTTGAAATTTTTCGGTCTAAGATTTCTGGGGGGCTGTTCGCTAGACCCTGTGTGTAGGACCAGGGAGCATGGACCATCCGCGCTGGCTCCGAGTAAGTAAACTCGGTAGCATGGTTGGCATGGTGGTATTTGAAAGTGTTTGACTCGGTAGATGTAGCTTATTATTTGTTGAGAAGAACTGGGCTGGTGGAATAGGCTTCATATCGTCTTACAAAATGCCTGTAGCGTATTCATGCTTGATACTATGTGTTAACATTTTGAGCAATGGTGATATTTTCAGCGTTCTCTTTGCCACACAAAGAATCTGCCTAACCTGCCTATTCAAATAAGACGCTTGCTTCAGTGACCGTGCCGTATTTCCTACCCTGATACGGAGAGAACAACTCCGCAGTGCGCCGTGAAAAAAGGGGTGTGTGTCGTATTGTTCCATGTTCCTGGGAGATCTCAGAATAACGCTAGCAAGGGGGAGCTAAGGGGGAGCTCCAAACAACCTTATTACTAAACCCACTATACCAAGCCCTGAAATAGACTGTGCAGCCAGAACGCTTGCGTGGCCCCGTCACGGGAAAACGGTACCAGGGTGCCAGAGTCTTGGCGTCGTAACGGTGGAAAGGGTCCCCACGCGGTGAGCTCACCGTGGAGAGTCCGGAGAAGACGGGAAGGGAAAACAAATTTTAGGGTTCACAGATCTGGAGAGAGGATTAGCGGAATAGATACAAGCAAGGACATTGCCCTTTTCGGTTATGCCTCGTGACACACCCCGATAGTAAGAACAGTTGTCCTTTTATACACTAATGTGACAACGGTGTCTGACGATCCTCCTGTATCTATCCTGACAAATAGAAGAATATACTTACCAAGTATCTGCATAATCCTACCCTCACGTCACGAGGAGCCTTGGATAGGATTGATATTGCCAAGGTGAGCTGCGTCGAATACCGGACACGGATACGGCGTTGTCGCGGGGCCATGCGCAAATGTCAATTCCGCGCCGAGATCGCTTATACGGCAGCTAATGCGGTAGCCAAAGCAAAACAGATATTCGTTTCGCACTTGTTGCTGTTGTGAGTTACACCGCATCTCCTCTGCTCCGTTGCGGCGCACTGCTTAAGTCCTAGGGCTATATGCTTGCATTAGCCGATGTCTGCTCACGGATCTTTGGGTGTGCCCAGCAAACAGAACATGCCACCCAGTTTGAACAAAGAAGAGGCCCGGGGCAGTCTTCAAGTGCTATCTCCAATCAGCCGGCTGCAGGACCCCCCCCGTTCATGTCTAGGCAGACGAATTCTAAAGCTCCATCCGAGCTCCACGGTATGCGTAGCACAGGGCATTGGGCTCCGCAGCATGGGCTATTGTTGAAAAGTCCGGACCACTCTAGTTGGGCGTCCATCCCATCTGGCTGATCAACGACATGTTTCTAATTTTTTTTTTTCAGACTGCCCTGAATGTTTTTGCCCCTCCTCCACCCTACCCTACCTCTTACTAGCCTGGCAGCAATGTTGGTGTGCCGTGCTTCCAGAAGCCGATGCAGAAAGCTAGCAGGGTAGCATGCAGAGTGCGTCGTGCGCGTGGGGGCAAGCTGGCTTGGCCGGTACCCAACATCATGAGAGCGAATCCTACTTTGTAATTCATTTCTGTGAAGCAAACGTGTTCGGAAGCCAGCCACATGTCGTTGTGGACGAAGCTCTTATCGGACTGCTGGGCACCGTTGTAAACCAAATATTTCCACGGCCTGACCCCGCGACGGCCGCGCATGCGTCAGTGTCCAAATCCTGCATAGTGATGGGTCCGAATGATTCATACGTATGCCTCTGTTGCAGCCCCCGGGTCGATATCTTGGTGGCGATTGGCTTGAAGTGTACGCACCTGGATGGATGTTACTAAGAAAGAAGTTGAAAATTGACAGCATCTTTGTTGAGTCCAGCCGCATTGTTTGTCACTTCGTTCATGCGATGCAACTGCACAGTCACACAATTTGTAGGATGTATGGAGTCTTTATTCAGCTCGTGCTATGTGTTGGGCTTGAAGCGCCCGCAGTTACTCCTCAATCTTGAAGTTGTCCACTCCTCCCTCCCTTCCCTTTAGGATGAGAAGGCAGGAAGGCAGGAACAGTTCGCTATGCCTCCATCTTGGGAAAAAAAAAAAAACCGAATGGCACTATAGGTAGGTACTACCAAGGGCGTGCTCTGTACACACTCCTGCTCAATCCTGCGAAACCTCTTATCTTCAGCATATTGATTATTTTCAGCGGTGGTAAGCCCGTTCATTTCCAACCACCACATATGCAGTGTTCTCGTTTCACCATTGCCTCATCTCATTTTCGTTTCGAACACCTATCTTTCTGACCAACTGACTCTCCATCTATTCATACCCTATTGTGCTCCGCACCGCCCTGAAAAATTTCCTATGATACCTCGCGGGCCACCAGATGCTGCTTGCTTGCGCCAAGACGCATTTGGTAGCGCCACATCTCATCATGCATCAGCCAGGAACCACGATGAGCTCCCAAAGCTCTATCCAGCTTACCCCCCACGTCATTTGAAAACATGGGAGGATGCAAGGAGCCCCTCATTTGTCTAACAAAGAGAGCGAGAGGGAAAAAAAAAAGTTACTGAGATGACACTCTGGCAACAAGCTGATTTCCAAGGCCTTCAGACTCCCCGCCAACTGAGGAGTTCGTTCCCTGAAACGCAAGTGCTCGGCTGTTACCCGCCCAGAATTGGCACATAAAAAAATTCATTCTGATCTTAACTTGTTCTCGGATCTTGGGCACTCCTGGTTGACCGCTATGAATGCCAACCCTGGGCATGCAGTCATGCGAGTGCACGGCGCGCCGTCTCCGTGAGCACTGGAGCGTTGTTACGGATGTTGCAAAGAAACAGCTTACATCTCGGTAACGAAGCGATATCGGTCCCACTCCCCCTTCAAGATTCAGAGAGAGTTGCTGTCAGGTAGGAAGACATTGGTTCGGATGGGACCGTTTGACGCCAGCCTCTTCTTTGTTTATCGTCTTATTGCCAACCCTCCATTACAGGACGCTTCTTCGTAAAGCAGTCAATAGAATTTTACGCCAACAAGACCAGGCTCCTGGCCACACACCATAATATGTATTCATACCAAACTTGTCAGAGTTTTTCTCAGAGACGGTTGCGCAACACTCCAGAGAAACTAGCACTCGTCCCGCTCTTCCCGCGCAATAGGTCAGCTGAGACAAGCCATCTTTTTATGCCTCCGTAAATCGGGGAATGCAAGGCCATCCCTCTTATGTTGAGAGAGAAGAATTTTCTTTTTAGACTTTCCTAATTGTGTCTTTCCTAGTTGCTTGGCTCCCCTGAGCATTCTGTCTTGTGTCAATGGTTCTGTTCTCAGTTGTGTGAGACAAAAGAGTGGAGAGTCTCTGGCCTCTGTTCATCTGTTAATCTGATTACAGAAATTATCCCCAGGCAAGGTGCTTGCTAGCACTGACCCCAGCTTGAATCCACTCTAGCACGTCTGATCCGACGCCGCAAGCAGATCTGTGACTCTAATCTTGGACCAGAGGAGACCAGACCAGTCGGTGTCTGTTTTTGCCACACCACCACGTTGCTCTGCCCCAAAAATTGACAGATTTTTCGCATATCTACAGCCAGTTCTAGGAATATCCGACGTGGTTGAGGAGGGGGACCGCGATCTGCGTGGGAAAAAGACTTGGTAACTCCGGAGGAGCAGATGGGAGGATAGCCGAACGACGTCGGACAAAGACATACATGCAGACATTGAATCGTCTCATGTTTCTTTTCAATTGAGGCTTAAGTGGATACAAGTGTACCCGTTTCCTATGAACATAATTTTATAGCAATCCATCTAACCGCAATTTTGGGTATAACATCTAAAACACAACATACCACTAACTTTATATGCGGTGACTAAAGTACAAGCAGCAGCCAAGGGAGCAGAACATGTCAAGTCATACATTTTCACATTTCATATCTCATATCAACCACGATCGACATGCTATGCCTTGAAGAAAAGCTGGGTCCCGGTCAGATCCCGAATCTCCGTAAAGTAAGAATCGGCGTTCTCTTTCGTCACAAGCCCATAAAAATTTCCACTGGATACATCATCACAACCGCCACCAAGAGTCTGCGGAACGGCTCAAACAGTACAGATGGGCTTTTCCCTTTCCTCCAAAGAGAAAGAAGGAAACAAAAAAACAAAAAAACAGAAAAAGATTTTCTTTGCTTGGCAACCCCCTTCTCGTTGCCTCCAACCCCTGGCTCAAGAGGTTGGCCCCCGACAGGCTACCCTTGCTAGAACACTGCCACAGCCTCTCGGCGCCCGGGTTCCCCAAATTTGTTGTTGAGCTGACTCTGGTGAGTGGTGGTGATTTAATAAGATCAAAATTTGCAAAAGGGCAGCACATTAGTGCCTCGAACCACAGAAGGGGACGGGGAATTTTTTCTTCTTTCTTCCTCGTAAATCTCTTCTGGGTCCAGGTCTTTGTTTGCCGGACATCCCGCCACACTAAACTTTTAGTGCATGCAGTAGCCGCCTAAATGAACCCACGCACACCATCGTCGTGCCCCCGACCTAGATTCATACCCACTAAAAGACCCCCCTGTAGAGTGCCCACAGAAGGAGGGCCTAAAGGGATCCAGCAATGGAGCCCCCTGTAGACCCCTCCCCCCCTTCATGCCCTCCAGGGCCCTAGACACTCCCCCAAGCGGTGCCCAGCAGAGCCACCCATCACCCACCACCCCCAGCTTGCAGGCCCTGCGCATTTCACTAAGGCATCGCTTGGCGCGTTCACCCTTCCAAGGTTCTAGACCCCCACATCATAACTTTTGCCCCAGGACAAATTTCTTATATCAATCCTCCTCGACGGCCTTCAACAGCTGGCATTCTTCTCTCTGCATACCATTCATCCCTTCAAACAATAACAAAGCGAGCAAACAGACAAACAGTACAAAGAGGGTACTTAGTCTCTTCAATTGTCCTTCAATTCCTACTTCTTCATCCTCATTCCCCATCTCTTCGTCCCATCAAACGAAGGACTTCCATCTTCCTCCATCTTCCAAACAAACAAACAAACTTTCTCTTTCTCTCCCTTCCTCACCTTTTCAATCCTCTTAATACCCATCACAATGTCTTTCCCCGCTCGAAACATGTTGCGCCTCAGCCGCGCTGCCAACTTCTCTCGCATTGCTGCTCCCAGCAACACCGTCCGCTTCTTCTCCGCTACCCGTGCCAACCGCGTTACCGACACCGCAAACAAGCAGAGCGTTGTCCGTGAGAAGGAGGTCCCCATCACCGTCTATGGTGCTGGCCATGGTGACAAGTCAACCCTCCAGGTCTCTGAGAGCGATGCCAAGGTTCCCTTCGACAGCCCTGCCCCTCCCGCTGAGCACGATGAGGTTCAGCCCCTGAACAAGAAGATCTACGATGGTCTCCCCCACACCCTCAAGACCATGACCGTCCAGGGCAAGGTCATCATTATCACTGGTGGTGCCCGTGGTCTCGGCAACCACATGGCCCGTGCCTGTGCTGAAGCTGGTGCTAAGGCCATTGTCATCTTCGATGCCAACCAGCAGCTTGGTGACGAGTCCGCTGCTGAGCTTCACCAGAAGTCTGGTCTCCCTGTTTCCTTCTTCAAGGTTGATGTCCGTGACGGCGCTGCCATCAACGCTGCTGTCGACTCCGTTGTTGAGATGTACGGTGCCCCTGATGTCCTCGTCAATGCCGCTGGTATTGCCGACTCCAACATCAAGGCTGAGACCTACGACCCTGCCATGTTCCGTCGTCTTATCGACATCAACTTGACTGGTTCCTTCCTCATGTCCCAGGCCGTTGGCCGCTCCATGATGGCCGCTGGCAAGCCCGGCAGTTTGATCCTGGTTGCCTCCATGTCTGGCTCCATTGTCAACTACCCTCAGGAGCAGTCCTGCTACAATGCCTCCAAGGCTGGTGTCATTCAGTTCGCCAAGTCCATTGGTGCTGAGTGGGCCAAGTACGGCATCCGTGTCAACTGCATCTCCCCCGGTTACATGGACACCGCTCTTAACCGTGTTCCTGCCCTTGAGGCACAGAAGAAGATCTGGAAGTCTCTCACTCCCCAGAACCGTCTTGGAAACGTCGATGAGCTCAACGGCCTCTGCGTCTTCCTTGCCTCCGACTCTTCCCGCTTCATGACTGGTTCCAACGTCATCATTGACGGTGGCTACTCTTGCTACTAAGCACGTCGCTCTTCCTTTTCCATACCACCTAATGCGTGGCAGAGTTTTTGGGAAGCATAAAACCATGATCGAATTGCGATTTTGGTATAACAGAATCTTGGACTAGCTGCAGTGCGCATAGTCTTGGAACTAAAAGGGGGTTTGAACATGGCATTGCAATGCCTTTTTTCATTTTGCAACACTTGGTTTTTATTGTCGCCAGACGCGCAATGACTTTTTCTTTTCTTTTCATATGCTTGGAGTTCAGGGTTTGATGTCTACTGGCAAGGGGCCAGAGATGCATAGAGGAAATAGAACGTCGTACGCGATGAGAGGATAGAGAGATTTACACGAATGTCTCGAGGCTTCATATGAGCTTAGAGATGACAAAACATTAATGGATGGCCCTTGGCCTTTTACTACTTAATATCTGCTTCTGTGCCCAAAAACTTGCGAATGTCTTTTGCCTGCTCTTTTCAAACTAACAGTGACGACGCATGAATTGTAAAGTACTATCACTACCGTTTTTGAACCATTAGGAAGTTTGAACACCGATAGACCTGACTTACTACTCTCCTATTCCGTCTCCTCACCTGTCGATCTACAGACGATTTTTTTTTTTTGCTATGCTGACGTATGATTTGACTGTGCACAGCGAGGACTTGGTGGACGCCGATCAACATGACCGCCCTTTCATATCATAGCATCATTATCTATCCAGTTCACCTCCCCAAGATGGGGACATGGAGAGGCGGGAGGTAATAGTAGTTATCCATTTCCTTATCTATTTATAAGCTCTTTTCATGTAATTTATATAGTGTATCCCCCTCCCCCCTTGATTAAGATGGAGAATCTCACAACATTAACCAATCAAGACTGCAGCGTTATTTTTTTTCTCATTACTCTTAGGTGCCTAACGAACTGACATTGCCCATACGTCATAACATCCACACAATCATCCTCCAATGTAGCCAGTCTGGTGAAAATGGAAGCTCATCTGCATAAAATCAACCGGGAACAGAAAATGCATGCGATACCTAATGCAGCGGGGATCAGGGATATTCCATTTACCACGTTATCCCCGGTCCTCCGGGGGGAATGTTCACTCGTAAGTGCGAGGCATCGCACTCATGTCTATATACAAAGAAAAAATTCCCACCAAAGAAATAAAGAGTCATCTTACTATATATGAATAGTAAAAGAAATAAAGCTTCATTATAATCATCGCTAGTAGGTAATGGTATCATGCCCCAGGGCTTTCTCTAGAGCAGATGGCTTTCAAAACTGCCCATATGCTCGACATGGTCTCCAAGCAGCCCCTTTAAAATAACAAGGCCTCAGATTTTAATTCCGTGTCGTGAGCACGGCAAGGTACAAAATGTGACCCTGATACATGGTCTCCAGCATAAAGCCCAACTTCATTCAAGGTGAGGCCTAGTTTGTTGAGGCGTTTAACCCTTGCGGGCCTTTTCTTGGGCTCTCTGTTCTCGAGCAGCCCGAACCAATGGTGATAACTGCGACAGATCGACACACTGTTTCATAAATTCATGCTATTCGAATGTTAGCAATGGTACTTTGAACGTTAGAGGCGAGCTTCTTACTCTAAGTAAATCATGTGCACTCGCTCGCTTCTCGGGATCCACCTTTAACGCAAAATACAAGAAATCCTTGAATACTGGGGAAAGGTCATCCTCATTCTTGATTTGCGGCGTGCCGTTGGTAGCGATCAGCCACAGAGCGCGAAGCGGGGACTCGGTCAGATATGGCGGCTCTCCTTCAATCATTTCGATAGCCATAATGCCAAGGGACCAGATATCGACTTTACGGCCGTATTCCTTTCGCGTAACTACTTCAGGTGCCATCCAGTAAGGAGTTCCTACCATGGTTGTCCGCTTATTCTGTGCCTCGTTGATTGTAGCACAGAAACCAAAATCAGCTAGAAGCAGTTAGTACAAGGTTGTAAAAGAGCTTCGGATCCTTTACAGTCACTTACTCAGCTTGATGTTGCCCTCGTTGGACAAGAGAATATTGTCTGACTTGATATCTCGGTGAATAACGCCCTTGGAATGCAAATGTTGAAGACCCTTCAGTGTTTCCCTGCAAACAGAGGCAATCTGTCCCTCAGTCATGATGTTGAAAGTAACGACGTCTGTTAGACTGCCTCCCTCCATGAACTCCATGACGACCCACAACTCTCCTCCGCACAAGTAGCTGTCAATAAAGTTGACAATGTTAGGATGAGAGCTGTCCTTCATAACCAAAATCTCGTTGATGATAAGATCCTTCTTTGGCTGTTGTTCCAGGTTCATTTGCTTGATGGCGACCAGTCGGTTAGTTCCTCTCTCATGACCTGTGTATACGCCACCGGAAGCACCCTGTCCAATCTTTGTGAATCCTCTAAAGATTTCTCGAGGGTCACCTTCACTACAAATTCGCTTCAGTGACGCAACCACATCGAGTCCGTTGGGCTGGCGAGTTCGCTGTCTAGGTCTTGCACCGGTAGAGGCGGCTGGGCTGACTTGCTGACGGGGAGTAGTCTGACCATTTGTCTCAGGCGCTCGTCCATATCCCGCCGCGGCATGTGCAGCAGGCGCAGCAGCGTGTGGCACTTGTCGTTTGCTTGGAGTACGGCCAAGTTGACCAGACATGGCTGCTTGTGCCTGTGCCAAGGCCTGCTCTTGTTGCTGTTGCATCAATTGCTGCTGGTAGGCGGTAGCTTGGGCGGCCTGGCTCAGCTGATGAGGCTGGGGGCTGTAGCTGGAGGGTCCATTGGCGCGCGAGTTGGATCGTGATCGGTGTTCCTCTGGAAGCATGGGGACATTTTCCTGGGAATGGCTAAAGTAACCGGAGGACATGTCGTCAAGAGGCTGAGACATGCCGATGCCAGAATCCTTGGTAGGGTATGCATTTTGGGGGAGAGGTCTATTGTTCATGCTGACTGGAGGCTTGGGTGCTGGGCGATTGGGAATGATCTCCTTGGCTGGTGTAGGTCCGTATCCTCTCCCACCGGGAACGGGTGGCGGCGCTCGAGGATTCTCAAAGCTTCCTATAAGATCGATTATTAGATGATTCCATAGTCGCGGAGGGTGCATACATACCCAGGTAGTTTGTGGGATACATATTGGGAGAAGTTGGTGACATGGCATATTGCCGTGTATCCGGAGCTGCAGCATTGTGAAACTTTTCGAGGACCTGATCTTCCGGTGGTCTCTCGGTTGTCTCTTTATAGAACTGAAGGATATCAACCATAGTTTGAGGGTTCTCTCTCCGTTCTTTCTCCGTGATCCCGCTCTCGTTGATCAACCGCTGCCATTCCTTGGGGAGACCCTAATCAAGTTGTTAGCACTCGGAGCGATGCCCAAGGGATATGTGTGACATGAACTGACCGTAAACTGCCCCGTATTGCTATCGTACCCAACATGGGTGACATGAACTGGGTTCTCAGGCGCAGAGATAACAGGCTTCTTTTGCGACCCAACTAAGCTGTTGACGAAGCCTGAAAAGCCAGTCTTCTTCCGTGTAGGTGGTTTTGGCTCCTTGCCCTCATCCGAGTAGCGCTTTGGGCTCATCAAGGGAGGCTCTACCACCCTTCCGCCCTGGGGCTTCTCCAACATAGAGGAATCCATGTTGTTGTAGCTCACCGACGATCGAAGGCCCGGTTTGGCCAAGCGAGGATCGGTGCCGGCCCTGACGAGCGGAGGGGCGTTCCAACGCTGTGATTGCTGTGGCTGAGGGATGACGGATTTGGGTTCGATTTGATTTAAAATGGCGAAGCCGTCAAAGGGAGCACCGATAAGATCTTCTGTTCCTTCCTTGTGTCGAAGTTGACGTTGGTTGGGGTCAGAAAGCCTATTTCGGTTTGGGCGATATGGAAAGTTGGAGCTGGAGCTAGAGGCACTGAAGTCACCCTGTGCCAGCAACGGCGATGCATTCGATCGTTGAAATGTCGAGGGGTGTTGAAATCGCGGAGATGAGGAGCCGCTGGACGCGTTGTGAATTGATCGAACAGGAGGAGGGGCGCTAGGGGCTCGACGAAGGCTATGGTTACTGCCTTTACTGTCGATGGATTGAGCGTCGAAGGAAGAAGGGCCAGCGTCAAAGCCGCCGGATGAACGAGTATAATGGTGGGAGGGGGGTCGCTTGATGAGTTTGCGACGCTGGGAATTGCTATTGAAAGGCTGGCCCTGGCTGTCCATGATACGTATTCCGAGGACGCACCCTTACCTAAGAAGGTCTCAGCCTATGATAGAGGATCCTGGTCTTGGGTGCGGGAGTGGGAGTGGGAGTGGTGTGAGGAAGGGGACAGGCGCAGCCGTCCGGTGGTGTGGGCAAACCAATTCAAACGTCGAAGCAAAATGCGAAACAGTTGACTGAGACCAAAGAAAAAAAAAAAGAGCGAGAGCCAACAAGTGGCAGACCAGGGAAAGAAGAAAAGGGTATCACAAGCCGGGGTTCAACTTACGAGCTTGAGCTTTTCTTACGCTCTCTCTCACACACTCTCTCTCACACTCTCACTCTTCCCTTTCTCTCAATTTTCTTCGTCACTCCCTGCCTCACTGGGCCCTGTAGAATGGCAGCGGCGGCAGCAGTGGCAGATGCAGTCCACAGGCCGAGGGATGGCGCGCGTGTGGGTTCCGATGAGCACAGAGGGCACTTTGCACTGGAGTCTCCAGCACTACTGGTACCTGTACTTGCACTGTACTCTGTAGAAGTAGCACAAATCCAAGTCCAAGTCCAAGTCCAAGGTTCAAATCGCCGCTTCTGTGTGGCTGCGGGCCAACCATGCATACGCACGTCTACTAACGTGTGCTGAATGGAAAGGCGGGGCGGACAAGCGTCTGGCGTAATGCGCAATTGGATAATGGAATGGGGATGGGGACAGTAATGAGTGAATGGGTTGGCTGAATGAAATGAATGATTGACTGATGAAAAAAATATTTATGAAAAAAGATCGCGGATGGAATTGTGCTTCTGGGCAAATTGATGCCGGGCATGTGGTAGAAATTAGTAGGCACCTGGTATACCTGTAATTACAGCACCAGCACTCCTATAAGGTAGCATCTGTGGTACCTTCCAGACCTGCTGTACCGTCAAACACCCCCAGGGCTGCACTACAAGACAGTCGGGCAGTACTAGGTAGGTACCTACCAGGTTTACGAAAGGACAGTGCGGATGACTCGCGGACACATGGTGGATAAAAATCAAGTTGGCAAGAAGATTGAAGGAGGGGATGCCGTGGCGGCTGGTTGGTGGGCTGAAGAACTGTATGGAGAAACGCGCATTAACCTGCAACCTCTGGCGCACATATGGAGCTATGACAACGAATATGTTTGAAGCTTGAATTACTTGCTTGCCGCCAGGCGTTTAAGGGAGCCTCATATGATGTGATGTTTTTTCATGGTTGGCTGTTCAAAGAGGTGATGGATTTAGAGATGAGAAACACGCTGCTTTATTGTACAAGGTACTTGCAAGGGAGAGAGCTGTTGATGAAGCTTGACTCAGCCCAAATGCTACTGTTATAAGTACCGGTACATGCTTAACAGCGTTTCACACCCGCAACATTGATCCACAAAAATGTCCAAGGTACGGTCTGCCCAACACCACCAACTCCTATGATCTTATCAGCCATGAGAGCCAAAAAGTACTTTATACCTGTCAAGGCAATAAATATCTCTCATTCTCATTGCAGCGGCAGCAGCAGCACGCCTTCGGTCTAGTAGCCGCACTGTATCTCGATGGGGGGGCTTTTTGTTAGCGTTATTGTTGGTGGCTTTCACAAGCAAAGTGCATCTATTTTATTTTATTTGAACAATGGAAATCATTGATTGATGACTGATGTTGACCATTCCTCGGTCAATTTTAGGACACCACTGCACTTCAATGCACTGCATTGGGGCATTTGCGCTGCTATCCGCAGGAGTACCCGTAGGTAACGTTTTATGTTGAGGTGGGGTCGATTTCACAAGCAAAGCTGGTGATGTGGCATTTCTCACCGATGCGAGCTGCAATACTAGATTATGCTAGCTTATGCAGGCGCTTTAACCACTTGGGCAGTTTCTGTCGTAGTTCGACATGTTCTTGTGGCCCACCAACAAGGTAACCTGATTGTGCCTCTTTTGGTTATTCCCAGGGAGTGGATATCCTCTATTGACACGATGATGAACTTTTGCTCTGACAGGATCATATGTAGTATCTATGTACGTGCCTTTGATGGTTACTATGGAACGTTGTGCGAACATTCTCCATTCTTTCCTATTCCTCTTGATGAAGCGACGTGACGATTGAGCATAAGGTTAACAACAGCACCCAAAAGAAACAACCGAGAGAAAATTGCCCGTCTCCCTTGGCATTCTTGAAGAGAAGAAGAAAGAAAAACCTTTACTCCGTAGCCCAGTTGCCTTTAACCGCAGAGGCCGTAATCAAATCTATTCAAGAAGGTCGTGACTCCGTACGGGCTCTGATTTCAGGGCACGGTAGACGGACAGTCTCAGACAGTTCACTCCCGTTCCATGAATCTCGCAAGCCTTGGGATCTCGACTCCCATCCCTCGGACTCAGCGACTAGATAACTTGCACCCAAGACTTGCGGGCACCCGGTAATATGAGACAACTCCATCAGTTGCTTTTTTCTGACCGGAAACCGTCTTAAAACATGAACCAGCCCGCTAATTTGTCCAAGGACACATAAACAAACACCCAGGAGAGGTAGTATTTCCAGCCGCGTTGAGATAAGCAGAACGGTAAGAAAAGTTTTTCGCGACCTGGAAGGCTCACGGCATGAGAGGTTCACGACAGGATGATCCAAGTCAAGGGGAGCTCCCGAATGCACAAAATACCGTTTTCTCGATATACCTACCGCACATGTCTCATGGAGAACTCATGTCTCTACCATTGCCAGCGATACTGCTGGACTTGCCCGGACAAGGCTATTGTTTTTGAGTTTAACGAGGAGGCTCTGCGCAATTAAACCCTGCGTTGTTTCTGCCGGAAGCCTTCCTTGATCTGCAAGAATCAATCTGTAACGTGCTGTGCCTCGAGGTTGGATTAGAATCAGGGGCTCGCCAATCACAAACTTTGTTTTGCCAAAACAAAGCACATCCTGCAATCTTTTCCACGCACCACCACCCGCCTCCATGATGCTCGAAGGGAAAAGTAACCCGAACAATGGGGCACAGTGTCTTGGCCCCTGCTACTTCCAGCCGAGCTTTCCTGTACTTGTCACTCCGTATTGGTGTATTGGTGCTTCATGAAGTGAGACTGGCACCTCATGGGCATCCCCTACCTAATGCGCTGTACCTGCAGTAGAGGCGGCACGATATGCGCCTGGAGACCTGCACCTGCAGGCATTGGGAGGGATAACAATATGGCCATAGCCCTGCCTTCCTTGGAAGTGTCTAGAAGAAAAACCTGATGTACGAAATAAAGGGCTGGATTATGCTATGGCTGGGGCTACGTTCCTCTCAATTTCCACATGCGTCACATGACAGTGAAGTACCTATTACATTAGAGGACTGGAAATAAAGCCGGGAAGAAGAAAAATAATCCGTTGATACATATGAATTTGCTTGGGGTCGGAGCATTTTATCTGTACGCTTGGGAGATAAATTTTAACACTTGAACATTACGAAATAGAACGGGTTATCTCTTCCTTCAGAATACTCATGTACATGCTCTATTATACTACTGACCTTGGTAGTACTAGCACTCGAATTCTAATAATAAGGTTGTGTAATGCTAGTATCATCGACTTTATTTATTCACTACCTATACCCTATGTATGAATGATGGCGGATATGAGGTCTTGGCTATTGTCAGACTGCCAGCGTGAATCCCGTATCATTCCATCATCGCAGAGTTGCTTACACATCTTTCCCATCATTGCTAATATGGCGTCTTTGAATGCTACTCAACCAAGTCACATGATCTGGCTCGTGACATGGTCTAGACTTGGACCAACTGTCTGCGGCGAAGTACTGGACAGTACGTATCTCTAGCCTCGGTGGCGCCATTGGCACCTTTTCCAGAGCAGGCTCCGCTTGTTCGAAGCACCCTGTTGGCCAGCTAGACCGGGATACATGGAACTATGGACATCGTGGAGAAAGCTGGCGAAACTTCCACCTCACCCTCAACTCTTCTGTCTTGCAAGATTCATTCTGTCTTTGCTTCGACACCACCTCAATTCTCTCGGCCCTTGTCCCTCTTCTGGTTTTTCCCTCTGGTTTCCGGTAATCGTTTTCTGTTGGCTTCTACATAATGTTCTAGACGCCTCAGAAATTGGAGAAAACGCAATCCTATCGCCTGTCATCGTCCTAGAACTTGTTTACTATTGCCAAGTAAGTTTGATCAGGCATTGTTGCGAAATGCACCAGTGAACAAGCCGTTATGTAGCATTCCCAATGACTACAAACCTTCCCGGCTATAGTTTTGCTCCCAAAACTTTATCATGGCACCCATGACTCCCAATGGCTTTAAAGCTGACAGCTACTTAGTCGGTGTGCATTTGCCTGCCTCTGTCTCTCGTCCATCTACATCTCTATTCGATCTAAATCTCAACATGTCTTCCGGAGAAGCTTCCTTGACTGCCAACGCCGGCGAAGAGTCTGCCGCTCAAAAGCTTCAGCAACATCATGTTACAGTTGAGGATGCTCCAGATGAGGACCTGCCATCTACCTCAACAGCTGCTCCTGTGAGCTCCAAGCCTGCTGCAAAGAAAGCTTCTGCGACCCTCGATACTCAGTCTCATGAACTTTTCCCCGAACTTGGAGCTCCCAAGGGCAAGAGTGCAAATGTTGCTCCTATTTGGGGAGCTAAGAATATTGCGAATGGCCAGGCTAATGGAGGCGGCTCCAACGGTGGATCTCGATCATCGACTCCTGCCGTATCAGGCACTGCGACTCCGACTCAAGCTGCTGTTCCGTCCATGAACATCCCTGGACGAAGTGTCGAGACGGTCACACTCGAGCCACGGTTCATCTTGCCACGTGGTCAACTCAAAAGGCCTATTCCGGACGTTTTGAAGGATATCAACCGCAAGTCTCGTGCCAATGTCACAATGGCCACATCATCCAATGGTTCTATCAAACTCTCTGCTTCTGGTCCCCAAGAGAATGCTCAGCAGGCGCTCAAAGACATTGTAGCGCAAATCGGAGCCAAGGTATGCCCGCATGACCCTTATTTCTATGCAGCTCATTATGTTAACCCCCCTAACAGGTTTCCATCAAAGTGCCTATCCCTCAGTCTGCTCGAGCGCATATCATTGGCAAGGGTGGTGCTACAATCAAGGCTCTCCAAGAAAAGACTGGTGCCAGGATTAACTTGCCCAAGGCCGACGAAAACCAAGTCATTGATGAAGATGATGAATCCAGCATTGATGTTTTAGTTGAAGGCAACGCAATTTCTGCTGCGTCAGCTCATGATGAAATTCTCAAGATTGTTGGTGAGAAGGCTGGCAGTGTCCAGACAAAGGTGCGCGGTATTCCCGCCGCATTCTACCCCTTTATTGCCGGCCCGCAAAACTCTCTTGCACAGGCTTTGGAGGAGGATCATGGGGTTCGAATCCGTGTCCCTACGCACCAGACTTACTCGGCAGTACCCGCCCCAGTTGCCCCTGCCCCCGGGCAGAGACCAGTCTTCACACCTGCTGGTGCAGAGGATGAGCATATCGTTCTCGCTGGTGACCGGACAGTGGTGCAAAAGGTTCGAGCTGAGATTGAGCGTCAGGCCGCACAGTTGCGTCAACAGCTTGAGGCCGAGCAACTCTCCATCCAGAGGGGTAGACACCAATTCATCATCGGCCAACGTGGTATTCCAGCGGAGGATTTCTTTGCTGAGACCGGCTGCGCTATATTGCTCCCATTAGACGAGGATGACGATATGATCACCATTGTTGGACCTCCAAGCCATGTACAGGCCGGTTTGGAGAGGGCCATGGATCTTGCTATGGGCATGCAAATGTCAAATATTGATATTTCGAAAACTCATCGCAGTGCTCCCGGGGGTGCGGCAGCCCATGCTGCTAACATTACTCGCTATCTCCGAAACCGAAAGGAGATTGAACGTCTGGAGAGCCTTTACAACACACACATCAACACTCCATTCTCTCAGGATGGCGCTTTGCCTTGGGAGTTGTACTCTCGTGACGGCAAGAACGCGATTCGAGCACAGTCGGAAATTCTTTCAATCTTGAACGGTCATCCGCCTTCCCGTATGCGAACCGTCCCCATCGATCCCTTCTTCCATCAGCATCTACGTAACGACGTGACCCCGAAGGTTAGACAAGACTATGGTGTCCATATTGTGGTGCCGGAGGCATCTGATGCAGATGTCCCAGTTCTCTTGGTTTTCGAGGGACCGGATGCTGCAGAGACCTACCAGCCCCCTCGTGCCAAGCCGTCACAGGCCGATCTCAACGCTTTTAGCAAGGGACTCGAGGATGCTCAGAAGCATATCCTTGATCTTATCAACCAGCAAGAAGCGCTTGCCGTCGAATCCTTGGATGTTCCTGCTAAATACCACGAGAAACTCCGACGCTTCATTAAGAAGGAGCAGGAGAGTCGCTCATCCAACCAGATTCCAGTCAGAGTTACAAAGGTTGGCACAACCATTACTCTGCGAGGCCCTCAATCTGCCGTTGAGTCACTTGCATCCAAGTCCAATGCCTTTGTCGAGCAGGAGAAACTGGATGAGAAGGAGCGAGGCTACACCTTGACCTTTGATTTCCCTCAGAAGTTTGCCAACCATCTCATTGGTAAGGGTGGAAGCAACATCAAGGAGCTTCGTGACCGATTCGACGTTGAGATTCAAGTGCAAGACGGCAAAGTAGAACTTAAGGGACCCCAGCTCAAGGCCGAGAGGGCCAGATCCCACATTCAAAATCTTGGCAAGACTCTGGCAGACGAGACGACTCATGTCCTCAAGATCGACCCCAAGTATCACAGAGAGCTGATTGGAGCTCAAGGCAGCCAGATCAACCGCCTTCAGACTCGATACAAAGTTCTCATCTTCTTCCCTCGTTCCGCCAAGAGCAACGCTGATGATGATAATGCGGATGCTGCTAGCGATGCTGGAAAGCCTCGTCGCCAGCAAGGCCCCGATGAAGTCATCATTCGTGGTCCTAAGAAGGGTGCTGACGAGGCTCGTGACGAAATCTTTTCGTTGCACAAGTACTTGGAGGAGCACTCTGCCACTGCCACTGTGGCAGTGCAGCAGAAGCAAGTCGGTTCCTTGATTGGCCAGGGAGGTGCCGCCTTGGATGAATTGCGCCAACTAACTGGTGCGAGGATTGATGTGCCAGCCGATAGAGACACACCCATCGTAGAGATCCAGATCAAGGGTACCGCAGCTCAGGTTGCCAAGGCTCGACAGGTTCTTGAGGAGAAGCGTGTTGCTTTTGATGACACCATCATTGAGACCATTGAGGTCGAGAAGAAGCACCACAAGGCGCTTATTGGAGCTAGCGGTAAGCATTCCAGCTTTTATTTCTTTGTCACAATCATCTAACTTGAATTCTTAGGTTCTAATCTCCGTGATATTGTCGTTGCGGCTGGCGGCTCTGATGATCGACGTGCTCTTGCACGGACTATTCAGTTCCCCAAGCAGGAAGCAGATGGCAATACCATCAAGGTGGAAGGTCGTACTGAAGTTGTTCACAACATCATCAAGCGCATCCACGAGATCGTCGCCGAGCGTGAAAGCCAGGTTACGGAAATTTTGGATGTGCCTATTGACCAACACCGATCTCTCATTGGTCGTGGAGGAGAGACAAAGCGACAGCTGGAGACCAAGTTCAGCGTTTCAATTGATGTGCCTCGTCAGGGAGACGGTAAAACTGGCGTCAAGCTGTCTGGTCTGCCAGAAAATGTTGCCAAGGTTAAGGAGCACATTGGGGGTCTCATCAAGCAGCAGCAGGGAGAGACCATCCAGATCCCCCGCAATGTTCACCATGCGGTGTCCAACAACGGACAGCTCTTCCGTCAGCTTCGCAGCAACCACCAAGTGACGGTTGACCATTCGGGACACCCTGTGCCGGCCAAGCCTGAGCAGTCAGCCAGAGCTAACCAGGGTGCTCTGCCGCTCATCACGGATGACGCTGATGCAGTAGCGGATGCTCACTCATGGAAGATTGTCAACACTGCGTCAGACGAGGAGGGCGAGATTCCTTGGGTTCTCCGAGGCACTGCAGAGAATGTCGCCAAGGCCAAGGATATTATCCAAAAGGCCTTGGAGCAAGCCGGGAAAAACAGTGCGACAGGATACCTCATTCTCCCTGACCCCAAGACTTACCGTCATGTCATTGGACCAAATGGAACAAAGGTCAACTCAATCCGTAACCAGAGCAACTGTAAGATTCAGGTGCCACGGGATCAGGCAAAGGATGAAGCCATTGAGATTGTTGGAACTCGAGAAGGCGTAGAGAAGGCCAAGGATCTGATTTTGGCAGCGGTCCGAGACGGAGTGTCTAAGTCAAGGGAGTAAAGGAGATTTGAATGGGTGTGAATTTCTAGCAAATAATTGCGGCATATTTTTCTCGGGTAACTGGGTATATACGGAAAAGTTGAAGATGACTTTTACTGGCAAGAGGATAGATGACAAGGGTTCATTCAGCTTGTACATGATTTGATTTGGGTGGTGGGAGGTGGGAGGTGGGAGGTGGTGTCATGGATGTCGATTCTCGGGTACGCAAAACGATACCAATGGATTCGGGAAAATGACAGTCATGATGGATGAAACTAGCATAGCTATGAGACGAGCAATGATTGATGCTTTATGAAGAGGGGTGCTGTATCTTCAGTATGTTCTGTATGTTCTATGACCAATGGTTGATGATGGATATATTAAATGGCAGTGCATGGATATAATACGTACATTCCGCTGACGAATCTCGTAAACCTGACTCCTTGCATGCTTTTCCTCCCGATTTTATTGTTTTTCAAGTTTCTACTGTAATATTATTAGTATACGACGACTTGGAGAGTAAGACAATGACGATTGCATCACTGATCAGTGCCATGAATGGCTTCCTCTCATTTGGCCATGAGAGCGGTGTTGCAAGTGGCGCATAACAATACCCCCACCTACCTGAGCCAACTCCCGCCGGACAGTTTAATGACCCCTTTTATAACGGTTCGTCCCGAAATGATGCCCTGTCCGACCCGATAAAGATCTGACACCGCCCTAGAAGAGCTCTTTGGCAGAAAGATGCGTTGCCGCTGTTATCTTTTCTGATCTCTTGAACCCAAAATCAACGTCGTGCGTGCGGTCTGTCTGACCCAGATTAGCTTACCTTATCCTCTCCGGCCGCCTTGACCTGGAAACCTGGAAAATATGGCACCCGAAGCACCAGCTCCCGCCACTGCTGCCCCCTGGGAGGCGGTACCACCACATGAGCAGCTCTTTGTTCTCATCACTGGCGCAAACAGGTACAGTGGCAGCCCCTCCTATATCCAAAGCACCGATTCATGCCATTGACCCCCCCGGGCTTACAAAAAGGTGGATTGCAGTGGTATAGGCCTGGGTATCGGACAGCGCCTGATTGACGAATTCCTCGCTACGCGATCGCTCACCGCGCACCTGATCCTCCTTCCGACGACTCGATCCAGTGATAAGTCACTGCAGGCTGTTGCCTCACTGCGTCAATATGCAGAGCAAGCTGCTCAGACGTCGACCGCTCTGCAAGGCCGAGTCGGGGAGGCGGCGTATCGCTGGCAAGACACGGTGGCGCGGATCCACGTGCTGAGCTTGCCGCTCGACCTGTGCGACTTGCGCGGGGTGTATGCCTTTGCCGAGAAGCTGTGCCGCGGGACGGTCAGCAACCCCGAGGGCCTGGAGGGGGAGTACCTCAAGAATGTCAGGATCCCGAGGCTGGATACCGTGGTGTTCAACGCGGCGTATGGGGGGTGGACGGGGTGCAATTACGCCAAGGCGTGCTGGATCATGTTGACCAAGGGGTTCGTCCAGGCGGTTACGTGGCCGACGTTTAAGAATTCGCTGCCGACCTGCATCCTGAATGAGCGGGCGTGCTACAATTACGTATGATGACCTATGTTTTCCCCTCCTTGGGAGGCCACCGTTTGGAATGCTAATTAGATATACAGCCTCAGAAGCCCCTCCTTGGCGAAGTGTTTTGCGCCTGCATCTTTGGCCACTACATTCTGGCCCACCAGCTTTTGCCCCTCCTCAGTCGCAAGTCGCAAAGCGAAGCTCCGGGGCGAATTGTTTGGTCCAGCAGCGTGGAGGCCATCCGCGAGGTCTACAATCCAGAGGATATGCAGTGCTTCCTCCATCCCGCGGCCTACGAATCCGCTAAGCGCCTCATTGACATTATCGCCATATCATACAGTCTCCCTTCTGTCCGACCCTTTTCCACGCGCTTCCTGCAAATAGACGAAGAGAGCGGCGGAGACGCCGCAGAGAGACCGATCCCTCCCAAGATGTACCTCTCTCACCCCGGCGTTGTGGCCAGCACGCTCTTCCCTCTACCTTGGTTCCTATTCTGGGCATATGAACTTGCCCTCGTCGTGGCCCGCTGGCTAGGCTCCCCCTGGCATAATGTCGACGGTTACCGTGGCGCCAAGTCGGCCGCTTGGATCGCCCTCCAGGACCAGGATGCCCTCGACGAAGCCAACGCGGAGCGCATCAAGTGGGGGAGCGCCTCAGACCATAAGCTCGACACGTACGTGAAGAAGACTGAGGTCGAAGGCTGGGGATGGGAGGGGAAGCCCGAGACGGCGGAGACGATCAAGGAGGACACCGCGCAGGGGATACTACACAAGTCGAACGGTAGGAGGGTGGGGACGAAGAATGTCACGCAAGAGGATATCGTGGAGTTTGAGGAGTTGGGTTCCAGGGTGTGGGCCGAGATGGAGAGGTTGAGACTTGAATGGGCGAGTATTCTAGCGGAAAAGTCTGAGTGAAGTGATATCACGAGGACCTGATACAATATTCGCCACACGGGGTAAAAAAAGGGGGGTATAAAATTTCAACTCAGAGCTACCAAAGAACTCATGTAATCACTAATATCATTTATCAAAAAGCCTGCCTTTGCACAGCAAAGGCTTCCTTGATCGTTTCCCTTTAATGCTGCCCTTTCCCTTTCCCTTTTGCATTCGCATGGTTCTCATTATATACACATTTCATTCGTTAAAACATGGAAAGAAAAAAAAACCCCCCAAAAAACAATGCAACAACTTCATACTCACGCAGTGGTTGAAGTTCGTTCCATGTTTTGTTGGTGGTGAGCGCGGTCTTGGTCGGACCGCACTCTTCGCAGGGCGACTTTATCCTTGCGCCCAAACATGCCAAGGGCGATGATGGGCGGGACGGCGCACAGGGCGAGCACCGCCTGGAAGATGAGCGCGCGCTTCATGTTCTTGGGAGGTTTGCCGTCCTCGCCGTCCGTCAGGGCGTCGCTGACGATGATGAAGATGGCGCCGAAGAGCTGCCCGCCCGCCCAGGCGGTTGTGGAGGTGATTTCGGGGCTGATGGGGTGGGAGAGCTCGACGAGGAGCTCGACGGCGACGGGGACGAGGATGAAGCACCCGCCGCCGAGGATACCGAGGATGACGTAGGGCCCGGCCAGGTTGCGGGTCCCGGGCATCCAGATGAAGACGAGGTAGCATACGGCTATGATGGGTATGAGGACCTTGAGGGCGAGGACAAACTTCTTGTTGCGGTCCAGGATAGGGGAGCTGATGGCGGCGCAGACGAGGCCGACGACGATGAGGACGGCGCCGCCGATGCCGGCCTCGTTGTCGGAGAAGCCGTAGGGGCTCATGATCTGGCTGAGGAGGGAGGAGAGGGAGTTGAAGAAGCCGACGTAGATGAAGAAGGGGATGAGGATGAGCCAGAGTTCGAGGGAGGAGGCAGCGGTGCGGACGGATTGGCCGAGGGGCATCTTGGGGGTTTCGGAAGAAGGGCCGACGGGGGTGGGCGGCTTGGAGGGGAGGAAGAAGGCGGGGACGGAGCAGACGGTGGACTTTTTTTTTTGGATGGGTTAGCTTGTGTTTGGTCTTTTTGAGGGATATGGTTTGAGGTGAGAGGGGGAAAAAAAGGGGGGAGTGGGTGGAGGACTCACGATGATGGAGACGTAGAGGACCATTTGGGAAATGTCACCTGGCTCGTTGACCCATAGGGGGTTAATCAACTGTCCCAACGCCGCACCAAACGGATTCGCCAAGCTCGCCACGGCCGTCGCGGCGACCCTCCCCTTATCCGTGAACCACATGTCCGAGTACCTCGTCGGCGCGGCCAGGACAAAGGGCTGGGAGAAGCCCACGATGATCTCCCCGGCCATGGCGTAGGCGAAGTGCCCACCCTCGCGGCTGGTGGAGCCGGCGTAGCGGACCCAGTTGCCGATGAGGAGGAGGACGGCGGCGCACATGAAGGCCAGCTTGGGCCCGCGGTGGAGGACGGCGATGGTGAGGGGGAAGACGGCGACGAAGGCGAGGAAGAAGGCGGTGGAGATCCAGTTTATGCTCGAGGTGGTGACGTTGTAGTATACGGCAGCGTTGTCGGCGACGGGGGCATAGGTGAGCCACTTGCAGAATGGTTAGCATTGTTTCTTTCTTTCTCTCTCTCTCTCTCTTTGTCTATCTCTCTCTCTCATATTCCCCATCTCATATTTTTTTGATGTTGTTGTTTTTGTTTGTTCATGTTGTGTAACATTAAGAAAGAAAGAAAAGGGAAAAACTTACATCCCAGGAAACGACAATGTTCATGAGGGTCAGCTGGATGAGGCCGAGCCATCGCCGTTTATAAGTCCGATACTGAACCTGGCCACTGGTGTCTCCGTTCTCAAGGACGGCGCTGTCGCTCAGTTCGGTGCCTCGTTCTCGAAGGCTGATGTCTGGGGATTCGGACTTGGTATGCCAGAAGCGGCTGCCCAGCCTGTCTGAGCTGTTGTTTGAAACGGCCATTTTGAAGTTGTGTGTTTTTGTGCGTTTGCGTGTGCGTGTTGGTGAGATATAACAAGATGGTTGGTCCTTGGCTGCTGTTTGGGTGGTGGTATATCGAATGTCTTCTCCTTTCCCATTCGAGAGTTTTTTTTTTTCTCTCTTTTCTTTCTTGATTTCACCAATTCCTGTTCTTATCGATTGATAATCTCCTTCTCATAAAGAAGTGAGTTTGTGTTTTTTTTTGTTGTCGAGTGTTGGAAAAAAGTGAAGTGCTGGACAAGCCCGAGTCCGTTTGTGCGAGTTTGATAGCGCAAATGCCGAATGAGTGATGGGCAGCTTTGAAGTCGTGAAACCAAACAAACAGCCGCCCAAATCCGTAACCCTTTTCCAAGATGAAAGGGACAAAAAAAACTGAAAGAATTTTTTTTTCCCCTTTCCTCTTATTCGTCTCTTGTTTATTCCTCTCGTCTATTCTCTTTTTTCTACCTTTGCTTGCCCACCGCTTGTCCTTGCAAAAAAAAAAAAAAAGATCCAAGTCCCGTCGTCTGCAGTGCGATTTCAAGGTTGCGCACGTGCCCGTTTCACGACTCTAGATAACGGAATCACCGGGAAGCTTATAGGCTTTAGCTACGCTTTGTGATGCGGGAAATAGGGCGACATAGGGCCGAATAGACGAAGAAAGGAAGAAGAGATGGTTATGATATATATATAAATAAAAACAAGTGTTCAAGAAGTGAAGAGAGGAGGAGGGGGGGAGGGGGAGGGGGGGAGGGGGAGGGAAAAGAGGGTGGAGTTAAAGGAGGGTCGTTGTAAGTTTTAATAATACAGAATAGATAAAGAGAGAGAGAGAAACAGAAGTGGAAAATGGCACGGAGAATATAGGCAAAAATAGAAAAAGAAGCTACCAAGGAAGCTTGGGGGTTATCCGGTCTTTGCCTGACTGCCCGAGGTGGTTTAGGATAGCTTGGCCTGCATGGATGATGGGGCTGCTGCTCTTAAATGCTTGGACATCCATGGATCGATCCATGCTTTTACTTGACTATTGCGGAGTTGCCACACACCACCACCAACACCACCACTATAGCACTGTTACCGTTACCGTCCATGGAGGTTGAGCTTGGATCCTTGGTCCTCCTCCTTCATTCCCCCCCTCCAGCCCTAGCAAAAAGCCAAGGCCCCCCCCCCGTGGCGCGCCGTTGTTGTGCGGGGAGGGAATTGGAGGGGGAGGGACGTGGTTGTTGCACAGCTGGTTGGCGATTCAAGCTCTCCCACCAATTTGGTTCAGGATGGCCCCGGGGCACGCCACAAAAGGGCTCTCAAAAGGCGTCGGCCGGATACAAGCTTGCACATGATGCAAGTTTCATGATTCCAAGTGTGTCATGATTCCAAGTTACTTCCATTGCAACTTGGGAGCTGGACTGGCACTACCTTGGGCGGAAGTCATGGTAAAGGCGTGCCATGTATTGACATTGTTGGTACCAGTACCCATGGCATGGTATGGTATGGTGCTGTCGTCGCTTGAGGCTCTTGAAGAAACACGTCAAGTCAAGCATATTCTTTTTCTCGGCCATGTCTCGCGTGGTCCGGGTGGAGAACGGCGGTCCAAAACCACCTGCAGCTCGATTGATTTTTTTTTCTTTTTGACTTTTTGACTTTTTTTTTTTACCGCGCACGCGAGGAGGTTTCAGATGCACCTGTTTCTTTTTTCTTCTCTTTTCGGCCACAGGGCTGCTGACTGTGCTTAGCACTACACACAAATCGAGAGAGAGCTGAGATTAGTTATTCTTAAATCCTCCAGGGGGGTAGAGGCTCTCAGCTCTGAGGGCTATTTTTAAAAACAAACACAAGCCACGACACGACGACAACGGCAACAACAATGCACACCAAGTTTGAGGAACGTGGCGATCGTCATTGAAGCTTCGACAAAGAATTTGGGACAGTAATAGCATGTTATCCACTAGGTACATATCTACCTACGACGTATGTACTCCTCCCCGTCCGAAATGGAACCAAACAACAACTAAACAAGCAGCCAGTGGTGATGGCGCATCTGTCATATGTCGATCCGAGGGTGTGGAGAGACGGCCATGGGAACCAGAATCGGCGCCTGGGGCCGAGGAGGTGTGGGTACCGATAACCTTGACACTGATGTCACCAAGGCACTTGAGATGCACGATTGGTCATGGAAAACGGAACCTATGGAACCTTCAAGTATGGAACCTTTTTTTTCTTCAAAGGGGGGGTCTCCCGGAATGCAGAATCAAGAAAGGGTGCGGGTCATCGGGAACGTTACCTTGACAAAGGACAGTGACATACTCACCTCTCACATCTCACATGCACGAGCACGAGCACATACCTACCCTACAGACAGACTTGATGATATCTTTGTCTTAATTGATGATTCCAAATGATTCATACCCAGATTCTTATCGTCGCGATCTAGATGCGTGATGGTTTTCTGAATCACTCTTCAGTTTTAAACATGTGATGGAGAGAGAGAGAGAGAGCACACAGCTCGCGCCCTATCATGCACACATCTCCCAAAATGCCACGCCCTTCTGGGAAGCCAAGCAGTCTATTTACATCCCAGCTTCAGTCAATATATATACTGACATGCTCATTTCAGCTGAAGCGAATAATTGGCTGGCGCGCATGAATAGCCGATGAAGCTGTAAATGTCAACGAGGGCTAACTAAGCTCATTGTAGCGTTGGTATTCACTGTCACCATGCCAAGAGATTCATCAAAGGCGCAAATGGCATAGATAAGTATGCAGTGATTCAGTTGCACATGTAATGTATGTGTGAACCCTCAGACTCTGATCCGAACCGCGCCCGCACTGCTGCAATCAATCCCCTTGCGTGTGAACCCCGCAGCTACATTAGATACATACATACCTAAACGACGGGAACGATGGCCATGACCGCTTCATTCCGGAAATGCGTGTATCACCTGTTCCATCCATGATTTTACAGTTTTTCTACATTTCTTTTTTTCTCATGCACGATCGATCTGCCCGCGCTTGATTCGGGGCGGCTTGTGGCGGGTGAATTTGTGTGGGTGGCTTATACTTTAAATACACGTGAAGTCGTAAAGTTGGTTGAAGCAATGACTGGGTGGTTCTAGCTCTAGGATGGGATAACACATCTATGATTTAAGATAGGGTAGATATACCATGTACTACTGACTACTAATAAATTATGTACTTCATAAAGTGATTGTTATTGCCAACTAGATTAATATGTTTTCTAGTGAGGCTGCTTTTGTCGATGCTCCCACTGCTGTCTCTGGGCGTTGGAATAATGGCGGCCCGCATGGGGATGATATTTCTGCTGTGATGCCTTGGGAACCGGGTGGATAACAAACTGGCTGCTCCAGATATATTATAGATTATGTCTTTACTCTCATAATCATCATGTTTTCCCCCCGTGCTGAACACATGGCAGGGATACCGCCTCCCCACTACCCCCAAACACCCTGCAACCTTTATATACAGAGGCACCTAGAGGTATGAAAAGGTAGAGGGAGCGGGGCGTACTTGGAATAAATACAAGAATAAAAATGCAGCCCTTTGCTTTTATTTTTTCTTTCTTCTTATCAATCTCTCTCTCTCTCTCTCTCTCTCTCTCTCCCTCTCTTTCTTCTTTCTTTCTTTTCTCTCTTTCTTTCTTTCATTGTTTACCGAGTGTTATAGAGACATGACGCAGAATTGAATGCCTGTATGCGGGCTGACCAACAAAAGGTTGCCATGGCGCTTAAGTGAGGCCTTCCTCTGGAACATCTCCAGGGCACCCTCCATTCAGCAGACCCCTAAACGGCAAGACTAGCGGGCTGCATGCAGTCAGTGAACCATGTCTGTCTGCCTCCCCTCCCCTCCTATCGAATTTATGACCAACAATACGGCTGCCCTGTGTTTCAGGACACAATGTTCAGGATACAATGTTATATGATTTCTGGGGATACACAACCAACGACGATGCAGAAACTGGCGCTTAGCCACCCGAGACTGGGGCGAAGGAATGGGCTGAGAGGCACAGATGTCATCACCAGGCCGAAGGTGGTGCTGCCAACATCATGATTTAATCTATTGGTCTCCCAAATATATTCTCTCTACTTCTTTATCTTTCTTTCTTTCCTTTCTTTCTATCTTCCGCTGTTATAACCTGTGCAAATGCCGGACATCGAGAATGCAAAGAGAGACGTGGAAGAAGTGGCCAGCAGCTATGGCGTCTTGTCGGAGAGTGAGCGGCAACGCATTAACGAGCTGGCACCAGGCATTCGAGCACTCGTTGAAAAGGGAATTGTCGCCAATAAGCTGACAAAAATCTCTATGAAAAGGTATGGGATTTTCCAATCAGCTTATCATAACATCAACAGGTGGAGGCTGACTTTTTTTTCTTCCCCCATAGCCTTGCCAAAGAATTATATGAGTGCAACACCAACTTTGTTCTTGAGCTTCTTCAGTATGCAGACGGCAGAGATTACTCACGAGCTGAGGAAGAGGGCGATAGCACTTCCGTCATCTTCCGGGCATATCCTCGTAAAATTGTGGTTGTCTTCAATCACAATGACTTCTCTAGAGACGATTTGAGGGCCATTTGTGATGTTGGAGATGGCGGCATGCTGGCATCTCAAAAGTCTTCTGTTGAAAAAAGGATACAAGGTTTCAAATCAGTCTTTACCGTCGCTTCAAAAGTTCACATACAATCGGGAAATTACTCCTTCTGCTTTCAACACGAGAAAGGAGACGACGGCATGGGAATGATTTGTCCCATCTGGCAAGATACAGATTCGAAGTTGGATGAGTCAGAGACCAAAATGACACTCTATTTCAGCGAAACGGGTGATGAGGAAGAACTCGACGACCTGCGAACCAAGGTTAAGGGGCAGTTGCGCGATCTGCATTCCACTTGTCTTTTATTTCTTCGGAGGCTGGAGGGAGTAGAGGTAGGATTCTACGATGACGAAGATTCTGACTCTTTGGAGTTTTGGAACGATTTCTCCATCAAAGACATTGATGGTCATAGAGTTACACTTTGCAAGGAATCAGATGCGAGGGACGAAGAAGCATGCTATCATGTTACCAGATATACGGCACCAAGTGGTGATTGCCAAGGCCAGGAGGGAACAACTGGTGATGTCGTTTCTGGGGCTGAGACTATCTTGGCTTTTCCACTGACAAACGACTCATCTCCGCTCGTTGAACTACAAGACCTTTTCGCTCTCTTTTCCGTGAAAAATAGCAGCTCTAAAGTAAGTTGAGTGCCTTATTGGGTGGATAGAGTCGCTGACAAGCCTCAGTTTCTTGTTCACTCCGATCTCATTTTACATAGTAGTGGACGGGACGTTGCCATCTTACCAGAGCACGAAAGCACGTTACTCGATCGGGTGGCTGCAACTTTCGTCAAGGCGATTTTACAATTTAGCGAAAATCCCGAATTAAAATACACCTGGCCAAGGTATCTCCCTCAACCGGATAATGGTCATGACGAATTCTGGTCGAAGCTCATCCCGAAGATCAAAGAGCTTTTTACAACTACTCCTATACTTTGGTCATCTCATCAAGGCAAGCTTCAGCTAATAACTGATGTTTATACGGTCCCAACTGAAGCCTTGGATAACGATGGCAACTTCTTGTTTGAGAATGGTTCTATGCATCGGTTAATTTCCAACGATTATGCCCCTGAAGATCAAATTGCCTTAATTGCCTATGGCTTAGAGCCACTTCCCACGGCGTCTGTTGTGGACTTCATTGAAGCTGATATCAACCACTCTGACTCCATGATAAAGGCGATGCAGACTACGAAGGAGTGGCACTCGAAACTTGCAGATTTCATGTCGCTACTGCTTGAAGGCGATGATGCTGACTTGATAGCGCACATTAAAAAACTTCCCCTACTTCCATTGATGGATGGTAGATGGGTGGCTGCTGACGACGGCACCACTTATTTTCCCTTTACTGAGGGGGTGGAGCTCCCTGAATCTTTTGAGATGCAAGTGTTGGATATCGAAGCGACGAAGAACGCAGAGCGAAAGAAGCTTTTCTGCCACTTGAGAGTCAGAGAGCCCACCATCTCCTCCATTAGAAGGTTAATTCTCAATACATATGAATCCGGGGAGGCAGTTTCAGTCGATATCTCTCTCTCTAAGAAACATCTCCATTACCTTTACCTAACCCATCAACACAAGGAGCCTGAGGAAGATTTGAAGAAGATCGTGGTATTCACTGGGAACATGAATCGGCTCTGCCCGTCGCTACATTTACATGACGTGTATTTAAACACGGGGCATCCATATGGCGCTGGTGTGCTTCTGGACACTGAAGGATTAGGCGCAAAAGAAAAGAGCTCGCTATTTATTCGGCCTTCTTTCCTCCACGATTGTTATATGGAGGATATTCCAACCAGACCGACAAACGTACATCCAGCCTGGAAAACCTGGCTGCGCCACTCTTTAAACATTCGTGAAAGCATTCGACTTGCTTCACAGTTCGGAAAATGGCTGTCGATCGAGTTCACTCATGTCATTACTCACCAGCCTCACAAAACCCTTGGCTTGCTTCAACATCGCTGGGAAACTGGAAAGTTATTGAAAGACGAGCATTTGTTCAGTCGATTGAAAGCAATCGAGGTTCCTATTACTTCTACAATATCTTCGCCACTCGGGAATGCTTATTTGCCATTTTCGAATCTCCGCAAGACGTGGCTACAATATGGAGGGGATGAACCAACGTTTCCGTTTCTTGATCTGGGAGTCTCTGTTTCTGATGAGCAGTTGAGGATCCAGTGGATTTTCTTGCATACACATCTCGGCGTTGGCATGCATGATAACTTGCATTTTCTATTGGATATTATTAAATCTATCCAGAGAGCGTATCCGCTGGCCTCTTCCCTTGATCGATGGGAGAGGATGTTTGAGCTGTACGGCGAAATCGAAACAAGGTACCAAGCAGCCAAAGATAAGGCGGCCGCACTTGAGAAATTGAGGTAAGTAGCACTTATAACGGGGCAGGATACGGGAATTGATGTGATATCAGAACATTCTTCAAGACGGAAGACGCTATATATATTCCGGCAGATGATAAAATGCCTGCTTCGTGGGCTAAAATTGGCTCCTGTGTATGGGATTCCCCTTCGGGATTCTACACAAAAAGGACACTGAAGCGATGCTTCGGCCCAGCACTTGAAGATAAACCAAAAGACTCGGAACGCATAACCAACCTTTTCCAAACCATTCTTGGGGTCAAGGATCCAGACTGGATGGACCTTGTTGCTGAATTACGCCACTTGAAAGCGACAAACTGCTCCGATACTGACCGCATTTGGAATATCTACAAACTATTAGGCAGAATGAAATCAACAATCCAGCTTAGCAAGCTTAGGTATGGACTTTCTTCCAACTTCACTTTTGATAAGTGCGCTGACTGAATTATTCAGGGAGGAGTTTGAGGCTTACTTTCTTGTCTACGTCACTACGGATGGTTATCTTTCCTGGTGGAAAGTCTCGCACTGTAGATGGTCTAGTTTGGACGGGATTGGAGGGAAGACTACGAAATACCCTCTCGAGCAAGAATTGCAAGACTTCTTTCTTGAGGTATTGGGGATCAAAACTTTTCGCTATATGAAAGAGGTTTATGACGAACTGCTTGAAGCAAAGAGGAATACACGAGTCGAACTCGTGAAGATGGCTATCCGGCATTTCAATAGTCATCTCCAGCAAGGACGGCCTGCCCCCGCAGAGCCAATATCTTCCCAGCTTCTCAAGGCGCAAATTTTCCCTGTCAGATACAGAGATGGGACTGTGATACTCGAGACCTTGAACACAGAATTCGCTATTGTCGATCGGAAAGATCTCGGTAATAGCTTTAGAGGGAAAATCAGTGGGCTAGATTTTACACCGACGGAAGTTTGGTCGCTGGAGCCCTTTCTAACATGGGCAAAGCTTCAGCATCGCTATCTATCAAGGTCTGTCCAAGAGAGGACTTTTCTCCGCAGAGGCCAGATATGTCCCATAGCATCTCCACATCGCGATATCAAACAAAAAGCGCATGCGATTTATCGGTAAGTTGTCATTTTGCATATAGCACACAAGGTTATTGATCATTTCTTTACAGGATCGCGACCCATTTCTTCAGCCTTAGAGGGCGAAGTAATTGGGCGGAGCTCTACCGAAAGCTGTGTAATGTTGAGGTCTTCGAGGTAGATGCGATCACGTTGGTACAAGAAATCGAACAAAATGGAATATTAATCCGCAGTGATCAAAGACAAGGCGAGCTTCACTTGGGGGAAGGGTTCCTTAGTCAGGGTGAGCTGAAAATATTCGTCCTCGAAGACGAAGTAGCTCAGGAGTTTGCTTTCAACACGATACTGCCTGGTAAGTTGGCAAACTGGCTACTAAAGGACCCGAAAGCTCTGGATCTGAGCCACGAGCAAACGGAGAACGCCGATGCAGTAATAGCCATGGCCAATATTCTAAACTGCCGACTGGATTTGGTAAACCGCACTTTGGATCGACTGGGCATTGTCTACATTGATATTCCGAACCTAGTTTCACACCAGAGCAATGAAAGGGATACCAGTCCACCCAACAGATTATTCTTGACTGAGGCAACACCGCCAGCGACACCATCAAATCGACAATTAGTGCTATTCAAAGACAACCATCAGAAGCAAGACGCGTCCAAGGGGGAAAACTGATATAATAGCGCACGGAACGAACTGTTTTTCAGCCAGCCTTCAAGTAACATCCCGCAACCTTCTTTTGGCAGATGACAATAGCCAAAGGAATCGACAATGAGCCTTTCTCATACTCGCTACGATACTAGTTTTGATGAGGATTAATATACGCTTTTTTTTTTTTTTTTTTTGGCTTTTGGTGTAGAAGCCAAAACTCAGGCTGTGTAAGGCAGGATCCTCATGGGGATGCTATACAGCTCCTTTGGTGCATAGATGACACGGCTGAAGTTGTATTTGTAGAGTTATGATTGGCGGGTCCATTTAATGAGAATGAGACCGGTGCAGTGCGGATGTCGGTTTTGTATGCTGAAGCTCGACAAGGGTTTTAATGAAGACACGGGTGATCTAGGGGAATATCTCCGAACAGAAAGCCAAGCCTCTTGCTATCCTCATCTTGGGATTCAGGATCGCCAGAAGAGGAGTGGGGGTGTGATCTGAGGTACTGGTTGGATGACGGGTACTTTATGTATATTACTTGTTGATCTTGGCTGTAGATACGATTGGACGCTGGCGACGATTCATGATGGGACGGCCGATTTATACATTCTCCTTTGAACATTCACATGCCATTTGTTCTAGTTTTCTTCAAGCGAAGATCCGGCATCCTTGCCACTCATATGTACAGAAGACACTGGCTTACAAGGGATGACGGTTCGGGAGGCAACGTGTTTTTCTTTTCTTTTCTTTTCTCATTTTCTGATTGTTTTTTTTTTATTGGTTAATAACAATGGTTACATTGGCAATCTGCAGAGAGCAACGGGTAGGCAATCCAAATTTAGTAAGCTTTCTTTTTTTTTTTTTTTTGCCCTGATATCCATGGATTCATCATACCACTTTGCAGCGTTGCTATTGGCTCTGTCGATTTTGACCGAGATAGGGGAGGCAAAGTGAGACATCAGAGGCCCAGTTATGTATGTTTCAACTGCCGTAAAAGCCATCTTAGTAAGAGTGGGTTGCCTATTATTCCAATATATGATCATATATCTAAAGGTTGCAGCCTACTCCATACTCCTTTTTTTTATGCACATATATCGCTCGTGATGTCATGTCATACAGATCCGATCTTATGGCAAGGCTGTGTGTGGTTGGCCAAGTAGAGGAGGAGGAGGAGCTGCACCAACAAGTGGATGGGCGAGACACGACTCAGGGAACAAGTCTTGGACAGCGTGCATCATGAGGTATTTAAATAATTACCTCTCGACCAACGATGCCTCAACCATGGCCTGCCTGAATGTCGAGGACAAGAAAAGCTGGGGGAATTGTCACGACAATGACTTGCTCGCGGACACAGACGGGAGGGGGGGCAGGGATTCACACACACACACACACACACACACACACCATCTCATCTATCTGTGTGCCTGTACGGAGTAGGTACAGCTCGCTGCCGCATCTTCTGATTCTGGCATCCAGCTCTGGTCGTGCAGCCACGCTCACGAATATAGTAGATTGACCCGCGTCTTCTCCACGCCGCGTTGCCATATCAGGCTAACGGTATCAATCTGAGCAAGGGTTCTTTTTGCAGGCCCTGTCATTGAGAGAGCAGGGTCGTGCCTATATGATATGGAGAGCCCTCTTGAATGGCGGGAGAGGAGGCCCCTCCCACACGGATACCTATGGGGCTGGTGAGAGTCCAAGACAAGTGAAGTACATAGATGGATAGTAATACAAGTAGTATTACTTGTAGTATGCAGGCAGATACTTGCCCAATAAGCCAGGCCCAGTGGTTTTTTTTTTCTGAGGAAGAGAAGACGTGAATGATGCTGCGTTGGGTCTTGGAAGGGGGGTTGTTGTTGTCCAGTGCCAGCACTACCCTGATCTTTCTTCCCCCCCCCCCCCCCATGATGTCAAAAAATAGAGGCAACGTTATCAATGCAACAACGATCCCTCCCCTCCCTCCCCAGAAAAAGACACCAGCATGGCTTGGAACGTACATAGTCTTCCGCAAACTTGCACGCAATCATACTAGCACGCGCATTGCAGTAGTAAGAGCGCGAAAAACGGAAACGAGAGGATCGGCCGCCATAGGCCCAGCCCATCACAAGCCGACGCAGCGCCTCCAGCTCGAGGCTAACTTGATGTAAGCTGGCCTCGACGCCCCAGGAAGACGCCAGCGCGGAAGAGAAGACAACTTTAAAAACAGCCAGAAGGGGGGGAAGAGGGCTTCTAGTTCCAGCCGTTGGAGGCATCATCATCATGTGGCTGAGTGGCGGGAGGGAGGGAGGGAGAGTCCGATGCGGTAATGGCGGCGGCTTCCAAGGGGGGGATGGGGAAAATGCCCACAAGTGTCATGCCAATCGCTTTGCCGTCCATGCCCACGATCATTCTCTGTCCTTGACTCTTTGCATCTGGGCTGACCCTTGCATCGACAGGCAGGCCAAACGCACCTACATGTGAGCCAAATGATGAACCACCATGTCGCTCAAGTGTAAACAAAAGCCTAAGACTCTCCTCATCCCTCATCTCATCCCTCTCTCCATCTCCCTCTCCTCCTTCCTCCATCCCTTACTCGAGTCCTGCTTCGTTCCCTTGCCTCTCCTTTTCTTCTTCTCATCGTCCCTGATACGGGATAGGCAGACACACGGGTACCACTACAGACAGGTATGTATCTATGCTTGCATCAGCTTTCGTCCACTGCCCCGCCATAAACGGGCTGACTTAGAGACATCCATGGAAGCAAGAATAGGGCCCTCAGTTACATATACACACCCCTCTTCACTCTCGAACTGACTTATTATCTCAGACATTAGGCTATCACGGCTTTCGGAACACTGGCTGCAACGTGGGACGGTTGTGCAGGGACTAACCGAATTGACTAAACGGCAAGGGACAGACTTGTTATGTCTTAAAAAAGTCATCGAATCTCGCCTCACCAGCATCTACTTATACGTCAAACGACCTCATAGTCTGATAGCTGTTTTTCTTCTTTCTTCTTCATTCCCGTCGCATTCATCTCTATTAGCTTATTCGAGTCGATTCGTCGTCATCATGGAAAAAGTAGACGAGAAGTCTCCCTCGTCCTCGCGGTCCTCGCACAACCAGGCCGACTCAGAAAATCATGGCGCCTCGGAATTAGTACCGCTTGGCGACCAAGTCATCAAGAAGGATATCGGTGCTATGCGAATCATTGCTGTCGGCTTCAACATCCCAAACAGCTGGATTGCGCTGGCCACTGCTTTCACCAGTGCTGGCGCGGCCGGAGGATCGGTAGAGCTCATATACGGATGCTTCATTGCTGCTATTTTCTACGGTATGGCTGCCGTTAGTCTGGCCGAGCTCGCCAGTGTGTATCCAACCGCCGGTGGACAATATCATTTCGTCAGTGTTCTTGCGCCCAAGCGATTCAACAAGTCTCTGTCATACGCCTGTGGCATGATTTCGACCGTCTCCTACATTGTTGGTGCCGCGAGTTGCTGCAGCATTATGAGCACCTCTCTCTGGGCTATTGCATCCCACTTCACTGACTACGTTGCCAAGCCATGGCATCTGTTTCTCATCTTTCAGGGATCCAACTTCTTCGGCACCGTATATAACCTGTTTCTTCTGAAGCGCACCAACTGGATTCACGATGCTGCGTGTAAGTCTCATTCTCACCGACGCCTTTTGACGATGGCTCTGCGGCAAAATCTGACCCACTGACTGCTTGCTCTGCCTTACAGTCTACTTCTCTCTCCTTAGCTTCCTAGCGATAAGCATCACTTGTCTCATCACTGCCGATAAACAACCTTCTGAAAAGGTCTGGACCGACTTCGAGGACAACACCGGGTGGACGCCATTTGTATCTTTCATGACTGGACTCTCGACATTTGGTTACATGTACGGATGTCTTGACAGCGCCCTCCACTTGGCCGAGGAGACTCACAATGCTGCTGTTGCTGTTCCGAAGGCACTCATGACGGTGATTGCCCTTGGGTTCACCAGTGCTTTCGTCTTTGGTGTCTCCATGGCATACGCCATTACGGATATCCCATCTCTTCTTGCAGAGCCGTTAGTCCCCCTTGGTATATACATGTCTCTACTCCTATGAGCAAGCTAACCCGAAACCGTCAGTATGCCCATCTACAAGCTCTGGCGAGATGCCACCAAGTCTGAGGCTGCCGGCACAGTCTTTTTGATTCTCTTGATGCTCATCATGCAGTTCATCGTTATTGCCGTTATACAGACGACCTCTCGACTCATCTGGGCCTTTGCTCGCGACAAGGGTTTGCTCTTCTCACCCGTGTTCGCCAAGCTGGAGCCGAAGCTTGGCAACATCCCAGCCAATGCCATTCTCCTCTCCTCCTTCTTCGTCTTTGTGTGCGGCTGTATCAGTCTTGGCTCCAGTGCCGCCTTCAACGCCCTTCTCGGTTCGTTCCTTATCCTCCAGTTTATCTCCTTTGCGATGCCGGCGGCGCTCCTGATCTACCAGAAGCGCGACCCGTCGCTACTCCCGCCGACCAGGAGCTTCAAGGTGCCTGAGATTGTCGGCTGGATCTGCAACATTGGTACCTGCTTTACGGCCGTGGTTGAAACGATTTTCTTTACATTCCCCGCTGCGTTACCCGTGACGGGTACCTCTATGAGTGAGTTTTTTACCATGTTGCTTGCAAATGCGTATCGTTGAGCTAACAAGGTGTGCAGATTATGCCTCTGCCGTTTTGGCCATTGTTGGCTTGATTAGTATAGCCAACTGGTTCCTATACGCCAAGAAGCATTATCAGGGACCCCGGATGGAGTTTTATTTATAGCTAATGTCTATATACCCGGCATCTACAAAAAGTGTTTTTTATATGGGAGGAGCACATGGACTTTTTCCTTCTGTTACGGGCGGGTAGGCTACCGTTTGCCTTGAGCTTTGGACAATCTGTTTGCGTGATACCTTTGTTTTAATAATGAGCTTGAAAATTTTTGGATATATATATACCTATGAGAATATGTAGCGAGCCTATTTGTGTTAGATCATCTCAGTCTGGGTTCAAGTATAGGCATTGATGTTATGCTTCAGATGCTCCCTATGATAAACATCATCGATCCAGCTTTATAATGATTATATAATATGATGCTGCATCCATGTAAGCGCAGCTTTAGGCCCGTTTGCCTTCTCAGCAAAGTCACGTTGCTCTCTACCATTCGACGTCGAAGCTGCCACCCCCCTTAACTCCCTATGCTTGCTTCTTACGATAGCAAAAAAAAAAAATCTGCCAAGCTTGCCCCTTCACACGGCTCGCTGAGACGGCTCCGGACTGGACCTGGCCCGACACGTCATTCCAATGTCTGGAAGATGATGTGTTCATGTCCGAAGTGAGTGTGTTGCATCGCAGGTGAAACAGGGTTATCAAGGCCCGTACTCCACATTCGATATACGGGACGGGTGAGCCGGACCAAGACGGCAGAGCATCGGTCAGATATCAATCCCACATCGCCTTGGCAGATGTCAGGACAAGGAACCGGTCTGCCAGGGAAAGATGGGCGTGAAGGGAGTAATGTCTCTGATCTCGTATCACGCATGTTATCAAATGCCACCATTCAAGGCTGTCAAACTGAGTCATGATGGGCCCCCCCTCCCTGGTCATGCATAACGGTAAGCCTAAGATAGACCTTTCCGCTCAGATTGAACAAAGACTCTCTCATTGACGCGACATTTCTATCCTTGATCCCTGGAACGATTGCAGCCATTGCGGGAAAGTGTCATTACAAGAGCCAGCATTCTCTCTCATCTTGCTTTTGCACATATAGACTGCCCTGCCAAGAGATGGAGGATCTAAGCCGAATACTCGGTCCGGGATTGTCAAACAGAGGACAAAACCACACAGTACATGTCTCTATGCGTTGATCGGTTACTAGGATTGGGTCTTTGATGTGTCCCCACTGGGCGATCTCATTGTGCTTGTTCAAAGACGGAAGACCCTAGACCGGATTCATATATCTAGCTATAGGGCGAAACTCTGCGACCCAACAGTTTTTTCATCCAAATAAGATACTATCCCGTCCTTGGGATCTCACAACACTTGAATAAATGAGACGCCATGGTTTATTATGACACGCATCAAGTGGGGAATTGTTGGTGAGCATACTGATATTTCAGAGGCTGTATTCTTCACCATCCGTCTTCTCCCCCTCCCCTTGTAATTAAACAAAAGATAAATAAATACATACAAAGTCAGAAGCATTGGCAAAAAAAAAACACTTCGCTAACAGTTCCTCTCTATAGATTGAGTCTAGCTGTAGCCGGCCAAAGTTTATATTCACATTATCTAGTGCTTATAACTGGTCAGCGATGGAATGGAATGAAGAACACTGCCGGGCTGAAGGGAGGAATGCCGATTGCATCAGTGTCTGATCATATCATCAAGAAGAATCAGTACCTGCAGAAGATACTCTTCCAAACCCAGACAACAGATAGATATCCGAGAACGGCCATTTGAAGATTTCCAACGGCTATAAATAAACACGAGTTTTGGCTCTCAGTCTTTCCAACTTTGCAACTCACAACCCTCAAGTCCGGAACGCACCGTTTATTACCGTTATCATGTTGTTCAAACCTCTTGCCATGCTCACTGTTTGCCTGTCGGCTGTCCAGGTCCAGGCGGCCATGAGTATAGCTGATTTTCAGAGAGAGATTGGAGACATCCAAAAGACAGTTATGCCCGTGGGAGTTGACAGTTGGGATGCCGCAGTACGTCGTCGCTCCGTTGATTCATCCGTGAATGAGTTTCCAGGCCAGGCAATAAACTAAGAGTCTTCTTCTAGGCAATAGCCAAATTAGTTGATGCCTTTTCTCGGAAAACCGATGACCTTACTCAAAAATTGATCACAGATCCTCCTCAGTGGTCTGATGGTGAACAAGACATGGCGGTCAATAGCCTTGGCCAGGTGCGTAACGACGTGTAGCCCGCACATCAAGCCAACTTGCGTGCTTTCTGACCATGAATACAGCTCACCGACATAACAAACTATACCATGAGCCAGATTGCGCAAGCGGGTGGCCTGATTTCAGACATCGAAGACAACGGTTTTGGGGCCGCTATTCGAACCATGTTCAAGGTGCTCCTACAGCTTGGCGGATTTTTCGTGCAGGAACTCGCATTGGGACAGAAACAAATCAACAAGATCCACGATTTTTTTGACAGCCTCGTCTCATTTGCTTTCGGAAAGCAAAACTGAATATACTTCCTCTTGGGAGTTTGACCTCAACGGAGCTGGGCTTGGGCCGAGGCTTGCGTGCCGTTGCAGACCTAGGACATGGCCACGATAGCAGAGATGCCCATGAATAAATTTGTCTGGCCTGTTTTGAGGAGCCGTATACGATTGCTCATCGATTCTTGTGCGTAGTGTGACCTTTGGGAAGTGTAGTGGACAGTTTCAAAGGGGGGATATCTACCACAAGAGTATGGATTTGCCCCAGCCCTGAAGCCACGGTGTTTGCATAGAAAGCCCATACTGATGATGGCCTTTGGGAGCGAAAGCAAACGACTATTACTGACGGTCAGAATGATTCCTTCAGGATGATAGATTCATTCACCCTCTTCTATATAAGCTATATAAGGCAGTCGCTGAACAAATTCTGCCCTCCGCACTGCCTTGATTTTCGTGATTTAACCAGTAAATACCGCAAATGGACAGTGAGGGGGGAATATTAATGGTACAAGTAGTAGTGTTTCCATCCATATCGTCAAAAGCAATGAGTCGGCCCAGCGTAGAACCAAATCCGAGATCACTCCCCCCTAAACTGAGACAACAACCGAGCAAAACCGGATTATCCGCGACATTACTTTTCTATAAATCTGACACGAGACTAGGGTTTTCAACTCCTTCTCTTCATAGTATTCACGCTCACCAGTCGAGAACGAGTCATCATTGCCACTTGTCAATATGTCGTTCAAACCTCTTGCATTCCTCGCCGTTGGCCTGTCAGCTCTCCAAGCCCAGGTGCAAATGGCCGTATCTGAATTCAACCTCCAAGCCGGCAACATCCATTCAGAGGTGGGGTTGTTCAGCAAGTCGGGCCCAGCAATGCGAATAAGGCTGGTCCAGTATGTGGTCTCCCTCGCTCCATCTACCTTGAGCCAACAACTGACAAGACCCTCCCACCACCATGTGACACAAGATGTTGACAATGAGCTAGTCAGAGCAATAGAGCTGTATGAGTAGGCTCAGTCCCCATAGGGTATTTCGAGAATTGTTGGGTTTTGGGCTGGACGTCGGGCTACATCAACAACGCAGGCCTGGTATGGTGTCCGTATAGCAGATGTGCAGCTTCCTCGAGTCACATCTGCTTCTAGCCGCTACCTGTACTAGAGCATATCCCTTTCTTTTATTGACCATGGAAACAAAGACCTACTAAACAACAGATTCTGAGGTATGTTGGCAAAAAGTCATTCTGGTAATGTCCACTGATGAGACAAAATGGGTTATCGGAAGCATACACCAGGGCAGAGACATTCGTGCGGGCGAAATCAGGTCATTTAAGAGCTGAACCGCCACCCATGGACAAGAAGAGGGGGCAACTCTTGTCTTTTCCAACATTCACAACCATTAGTCTATCTATCAGAGCGCGTCATCATCAGTGCTGCCAACATGTTCAAGTCTCTTCCTTTACTCACTATTGGCTTGTCGGCTTTCCAGGCGCAGGCAGCTGTACTTCCATCCGAGCGTCCGGAGCAAATCGACCTCCTTGAGCAGAGACAATTCGAGCTCCTCGAGCAGGAGCTCGTAGATCTCTCGTATCGGACGTATACGCCCCTACCTGGCGAGGATCTAAAGCTGTTTGGTTTGGTACATCGCCTCGCTGGCTCATTCAGAAATGAATTCTCAGGCCTGTCTGTCCATCAGCTAATTAGCCCTACTATTATAGAAGATCTCCGAGGGATTATATAACGCCGCCAATAAAACCACGACCCTTGCCGATACTTTGGTGCACACTCCAAAACGCAATCAAGGCAAATGCGGGTCGTGTTATGCCTTTTGTGCCGTATGTTCTAAAAAGTACCCTGGGTATCAAAACCCAACTTTCATCTTCCTTCCCACGCTGACTGTACATGCAGGTGGCTATGATAGAATCGCAGTACCTAAAACATATAGTCAAAGAGAAAGACCATCTATCAGATTCAAAGGAGCCTATTCAGGCTGCCCTTCAATATCTGAAAGAGAGCAATCAAAAAATTGAGGATGCTATCGAATCATTTAACCCGTCACGGCAGTTCATTTACGTGCCTTACAAGGAGATGCTTGATGGCAGCGTTACCGAGGCACTCAAAGCGTACGAGTAGACTCAGTTCCTAGAGGATTTCAAGACCTTTTTCCTCTTCTTTTCTTGATATGACGAGAGAGTATTTGGACTCCAGGCCAGTCTATGAGTGCAGACCTGGGGCATTGTCGATCTGGTAGATATGTAGATTCGGATTTACCATCGTGAGGGCGGCGCCATATGCACCTTTAACCGATACCTCTACATAGTATAATCAAATTCGAGCACTATAGCAATCCACTACCACTGGAATCAACATTGTGAATTTGCCGCACACTAGAAGCCTGCATTTTCGCACAGAGAGAGGCCATTTCTGGTAAGCCGTAGGAGGAAAGCAAAACAGTAACAACGGCCATCATAACGGTTCTCCCAGAACGAACCAAGTGAAGATGATGGATTCCTTCGGGAGTACCAATGGTACAGAGTATCAAGTTGCAGCTCTGGGTCTTTATATAATGTCATGTATTCACTCATCACTCTACGCAGTCTAGAACGTTAGATGGCAACCACCACACCATTATAGGATGCATTACCCTATATGCAAGGTACACCACCAACCATGCCGAATCTTGCAGCGCCATCACTGTCCGAAGGTCCATGCATTAGTGAATCGGAAAAACATCGTTCCTCTGACAAGCTAGCCATCCCCATCAAAATCTTGTTAATCTCTGACATCTTGCATGCTTTTCCGGGTTCTTGGGGGGGGGGGGGGGTCGAAACGCCTCAAGACGCCCCCTAAGTGGCGCTTTAGCCATAAAAAACTTAACCACTCAGGGGCTGAAACGTGAAGCCCGTCTCATCATCACGACGGTGAAGCACTCGGAGCACGAGGCTTTTTCTCCGTGATACAAGATTCTCTACGCTGGCATTTATATGATAACGACTATATATCTTGTAGAAAGTCATGATGTATTGGTGTGGGGTTGACGTCTGAGGGCCTCGTCCGTGGGTCGTCGCAGGACATGTCACCGCAGGCCTCCCCGAAACCAGCTTGACGCCGCCAACAGAAAAGTATTTCCATCATATCTTTACTCATGAATCCATACATGAGTGGCAGAATACATGTGATAAGGATTTCAAAAAAAAAAAAAAAAAAAAAAAGAAAAAAAAAAAAAAAAAGACATTCGGATATGCCTCCTATCTGTCTCAACTGCGTCTCCAATCCGACCGCCGCCCGGCATCGCCTGATCCGAAGTGTCTCCTCGAGACAAAGATGAGACTCGTCTTGAGCTTAAACGCATGAGCATGTAGCTTAGACTCGATGAACTTCTGTGTATAAGAAGGGCCCCTTCATCCAGCCCAGAGAATCCATCATCATCATCAACAAGCTCAGCAACGCCTTCTCATCACTCAACCAACACTTAACGGCCCGGTGCCTTTTCTTCTGTATATTTTTCTTTCTTGTCCTTTACTTTCGACCTGGTGTCGTTTTCTTGAGTAGATTTGCCTTACTTGCATTGCCGGATTCCTTTCTTCAGTTTTCGAACCTTTATTTATATTATAAAACCGCCAAAATGCGTTTCTCCATCGCCGCTCTTCTCACCCGTATGTTACCCCTCCTCTTCCTCTTCTTCATAACTTCCCCCATCAAACTAACACAAACATCAGTCACACTGTCTGCCTACGCCGCCCAAAATGGTGATAGCAGCTGCAATGGTGGTGCCGCTCCTGCTCCTCCCCCACCAGAGAACGCCAACAACGGAGAAACTGGCGGTGCTGGCGGAGCCGCCGTCCCCGCTGGCTTCGATGCCTCCATCGGTGACCCAGCTGGTGCCGGTAATCTCGGTAACGGTCAGGGCAAGCAATTTGTAAGTCCAGCCCGTTAAAACAACCACCAAAGAGAGGTATGGCTAACTTCGTGACAGATCACTGGCGCCTGTCTGTCAAATGCCGACTGCGCTTCAGGATGCTGCGCGGCTGTCCGTGGAGGGGCTCTCTGCAGCGGTGTAGGAGCACAGTTCCAGAACGGAAAGCAAGGCTGCGGTAGCTTCGAGGCTGGGAAGCGCAGCGTGGATATCACCAAGAGGAGTGCCAAGTTCAGGGCCTACTAGGCTCGGAATATATGATGGTGGGGAAGGGGCCGACTTTGGATCCAGGCTGGAATATGCCTCGATCTGCTCTTCTCAAACTCCTGGATAGTCGATGGTATTGGCTGGCTTCAATGCCGCATGGCTACCTGGTGGGTGCATAGCTGTTTATCTCTCTGTCGTCTCAATAATATAGACATATCGTACAACCCCATCTTCTGTTACCTAATCGTACCATATCGCATTCATGCCGAAACCTGGCTCTGGGACCCTCACCCTCGCTACCCTAGCAAGAAACTCATCCTGCCATCTGTATATTTCCAACCATCCCTCTTGATCATCTGTGATGGCCACCCATTCATCCGTCCAATCGCTTGGCGAAACCGCATTGCTGTGGCCACCACTTGTGGGCGTAGGATTCAGACATATCTGGCGCTCAATATGGCCCGCGGGAGATAATTTAAACGCGGCAATGTAGCCCGTTAGATCGAAGCTATTCGCGCGGGAAGACGCAAAGAGATAATTCCCCGAATATGAGAGGGCGCAAACGTCAGCTCGGTATTGTGTCCAGCGGTCTGGTATTCCGGGGGGGATGAGAGGGAACTGCTGTTCAGTAAAGATTGGGAGATGGGTGTGTGGATCAATGGCGTATTCGCATAGTCGATTGCCCTTTTCCATGAGGACGTAGAGATATTGTCCTGAGGGGTGCATGGCGACCCATCTAGGATGATCGCGCTGGTCTGGGCACGATACTGAGCCTACAAGCTCAAGTTCGGGAGATTCGAAGCCGAGACGGCGGTGGACCCAGATCTTGTTGGCTTTCAGGTCGGCGGAGTAAAGGTATGTCTCTGTAGGGTCAAAGACCATGCCATGAATGCCTGTATCCGGCTGGTAAGGGTAGTTTTGGATGTTGGAAGAAAGAGCACCGGTAGAAGAGTCGGTAGTGAAGACGGAGCCGTGGCCCGCGTGGTTGTAAAAGGGGTTGCAGTAGACGGCGTAGGGTGGTTTATGGGCAGCGAGGAGAAAGATGGCTCTTGTGTTGGTTTCGGAGGATGAAGCGGCAGCTGTATTGATGTGAGTAGGAGAACGTCCTTGAGATGGTTTATGAGGCGAGCTATACGGTCATGAAGCATAGGATGTGAAACTTGGTGTTTAATAGATGTAGGCGATTCCACGGCGAAACTAGACCATTTTTTCATAGCAGCGCCGTAAATGGTTTTCTTCGCATGCTAAAGGAGGGTTTTTTTTTCAGTCAATTTGAGTACGATATTTTCTTTGTTGATCATGCTACCAATGGCTTACATCAAAAGTCATCCATGAAATGGGCTCATCGTGGGGAATCTCGGTGCGTTGGATGAGTTTGAGGGTGAGAGCTTCGTCGTCAAAGGCGAACGTGAAGATGGCGCCTGGAGGGGTCCATGTGCCAACCATGAGGTGATGGACCGGCATTGTGTGTTGTGTGTTGTATGTTGTGTGTTGGTGATGTTGTCGCTGACGTTGGTGTTGAAAGGCTGGCTGTAGACAACGCTTGGGTGAGTGTTGCGACAGAAAGGACAAAAAAAATTGGATAAGGTGAGGAAAAATGTTTGGCAAAGCTGATTATGATATCACGGTTGGCGCCATTGCAAGAATAGATTGGATTCTCTATTTCCTAGAATAATCATACAAGGCGCCGTTGATGATGATTATGAGATGCGCCATTTCCATGTTTATTTCTATTCTAAGCTGACTTGCCTATAGATAGATGGATAGATAACAAAATGATATCTACAAGTAGTAATTTTTTTTGGTTTCCGACGCCAATGCCGAAAACCCACCTCCAACCACTGAAACAATCCATCTTACCCCTCACCTTCACCTCAAGGGGAGGAGAGTCAGTCATCCGCCCTCGCTAGGCTCGCTTCTTTGTTTAGCTGCCGTCTGTTGGTTCCGGAATCGCGGGGCACCACCCCATCGGACGGTGGAACCAGGCTCATGATCCTTGCAAGCTTGCCAAAGGGTAGGTCGCAACGGGAGTCGATATCGGGAGATGCAACCCAACCAATCAGCCCTCGTCTTTATCGACATCCCTCCCCCCCTCCCCCTTGCTGCCTTGCCATGTCCAGCGGATCCTATAGGTCGAAGCATCTTTGTCGGGTCCTTTCCTCCCGGTTAAGCGGCCTGAAGCAAGGGAAATCAAAGGGCTGTTGTTTAGGGAACCTGTCTCGCTTGGTTGGGTCGGGCCATTCACAAAGGACTCCCGAACTCAGCATCCGGTACCTGACCGGGGGGTTTTCTTGTCTGTCCGGCTCCAATGCAACTTTGCATCTTGCTATACCCGTTGTGGGGTGTTGCCGAACCGACATTCCATACCTCTTGGGCAACCATCAGGGCGGGAGCAAGGAAAGAGTTTCGGCATCTTGTCAGTGGCTTGGATGCATGTGGGATGCCCGCTCCACTAGAAGCATGGTAAAGAATGCCAGAAATCATTTAATGCAAGGTTTTTATTTTATTTTGGATGTAATGATGTAGAATATATATCGAGCCTTGCTCCCACCATTGGGTCCCATCTCCTCATCATCATCATTATCACCACCACCATCATCACAGCATCACTAGCCTCTGCCCACCCATCTACTACCTGCTACTCATATTTCACTCTTCAGCATAATTCAAATCAGCATCTGGACACAATCCACCTTGACAAGCATCACAATGGCCCCTCACGCTACCGGCATCAACGAGTCCAGCAATGGCACCTCATCCCAAACCCAAAGCGAGGAGCGCACCAGCCGCTTCGACCCTACGTTTACCCAGCGCGTCATTGAGACCATGGGCCCCAACGTCACTCCTCGAAACAGGGTCCTCTTCGGCTCTCTGCTCAAGCACCTTCACAACTTTGCCCGCGAGGTCGAATTGACGACGGACGAGTGGATGACTGGCGTGCACTTTATCAATGCCGTTGGGCACATCTCCACCAAGACTCGCAACGAGGCGCACCGAGTGTCTGATGTTCTCGGTCTCGAGACGTAAGTCTACAAACTCCCCTCCTTAATTATTCTTCCTTCTTTTTTACTAACGCATCTTCAGTCTCGTCGACGAAATCGCCAACAAAATCGTGGCCGAGGGCGACGTCGATCCCACCTCGTCCTCCATCCTCGGACCTTTCTGGTCCCCCAACGCCCCCTTCCGTGAGAACGGCTCGTCCATCATCCAGGACCCTGCACCCAACGGCCGCGTCACTCGGATGCACGGCACCATCACCGATCTCATCACCGGCAAGCCCATCCCCAACGCCGTCTTCGACATCTGGCAGGCCAGCTCCAACGGCAAATACGACTTCCAGGACCCGGAGAACCAGTCGCCCAACAACCTCCGGGGCAAGTTCCGCGCCGACGAGAACGGGAAATACTGGTTCTACTGCTACCATCCTACGGCCTACTCCCTGCCTACCGATGGTCCCGCCTACGAGCTTCTGAGGCTCATGGACAGACATCCCATGCGACCCGCGCATATTCACATCATGGTGAGATTCTTTCCTTCTCAATTCTGCACCGCAAGGCGTGCTTGTGTATAAGCCATCAGCGAAACTAACAGGACAATTCTTACAGGTTACCCATCCCGAATACAAGGGCTGCACAACTCAGCTCTACCCCAAGGACGACCCCTGGCTGGCCACCGACACCGTCTTCGCCGTCAAGGACGATCTGGTTGTTGACTTCTTCCCCGCCAAGGATCCCAATGCCGAGCTGGATCTCGAGTATAACGTCATTCTGGCACCCGCCGGCTACAAGGGCAAGCAATTTGGTCCGTCGCTGTAAAGACCAAAACACACGCGCAAACACACGCAAAAAAAAAATTGTAGGATGAGAACGAGCGAGTGGGATGAATAGGCTATCCAGGGGGTGAGAGGGCGCATTGATGATGATACGAGAGCAGATGTGAGACTATGTACGAGTAATACTCGGTAGTTTTTCTTTTTTTCTTTTTTTTCTCCTTCTTGTTACTTTTTGCATTGGGAAAGGCTGGGTGTTTTTTTTTTTTTGGGTTGCAAGTACAAGTATGTGTTGTTTATTTTCTTACTGCATGCAGATAGAAGTGGGTTTAGGTAGTCGTCGTTTTGGTACCTTTTCATATCATTCAATCCATTGTCCTTTTTTAAAGCAAGCTATTTTTTTTTGGTTGCACCTGGTAGCATAACAAGAAGAAATGAGTGAGTGATTGAATCATGATTCAATTTAGTTGAAACTTGCCATCGCCAATGATGTATTGCCTTTTCGATCTATAATGAAACATGGGCAGTTTTACTCGCCCCTGGAAATAGAATGGAGATGCATCATCTTGGTCTTGGTGTGAGTAATACCCTACACAGTGCTTACACATTTATGACCAAAGCCGTGTCACAAAGAATGGCAGATCAATCTGGAGTGCATAGATACGTACATACGTACATACATACTTGTAGACACATACATACAGGACTTTCTCTGTCTCTCCCGTTCACAACCGGATGTAGAAACGCCCCCCCTACCGCCCAGCCATTTCCGTCGGCGATTTGTAAACAAAAGAAGCAAAGTCAGTCAGTCAGTCATGCAACGACAACGGCTCACGGTCCAGGTGCGTGCGTCTGTGTGGGATGATGCATTGAGCTATCCCTTCTCCGAACACAGCCTTCTTGACAAATCTTGGAAATCTGGAAGCGGCCGATTCAGGTGTGCGTGCCTGGACACGTTCGTTCAACTAGAGCATCTAGAATCTGCTCAATTCACATCACGAGATCATCTGCTACTATTCCTAATATCTACTAGGATTCAATAAAGAAATGGTATAGGTAGTATTCGAACCTCGTGGCAGCTCTAGCAACGGCCACTATCATGGACCAGTTCCCCCCTCTCCCTCCCTCCCTCCCTCCCTCCCTCCCGAAACCCTACCCTTTCCCTCTTCCCTTTTCTCTCTCTTTCTCGCTCTCTTCTAGCTCTTAGCATTCCTACCGCCTACTTTCACCGTAGTCGTTAAAAAAGCTAGTGCACATAGCACTGGGCTTGCTCCCGCTTTTATCAGACCATACTACTCCGTACCAGTGCACTCCGTCCTACTACTAGTAGCATTAGAGGTAGCATCGTCAATGTCACTGGTGTCTCCCCCCCCACCAAAAACACCACTCCCTTGCTCGGAAACCGGTATCTACATGCTACATATAGGAAGAACCCTTTATGCATTAACCAAAAACAAAACAAAACCAAAGAAGAAGAAAAAATACAAAGAGAGAATTGATTGTCAAAATGTCAATGCATGCATGCACTAATATCTCCTCCTCCTCCCCCCTTCAGCCCAGCTGGACTGTCACATTCCCTTTTCTACAAGTATCCATGAATCTCTTCCTCCCAACCCACCCATTAAACGCCTTAAACGCTGTCCCGTGCGCTGCCCGCCGCCGCCAACAGGTCCCCCAAACCCCCCAAATCCTTTCCCCCAATCCACGCTTTTGGTGAATGCGTTGTTCTCCCCCTGGCGTCGCCCCAGCAACACAAGCCATCTTTACCCCACATAAACAACACAATCAGCCTCGTTTCCCTTGAAACTCCCCCAATCCCCTTACCTCACCACCACGGCCACCACTGCCAACCATTGCTACCACCTTTACCAACCCCGAAAAAAAAACACACACACACATACACACATACACACATACCACCACTCAAGTCAGCTCCACCTGACGCAATGCCGTAAACCGTCCTGTTTAAACCTTTTTTATTACAACTCCAAAAAAAAAGAAAAGGGCTGGAAGTAATAATCTCCAAATACATCATCCCTTTTTTTTTCTTGGCCAAAGAAAAACAGGTATCGATTGCAATGACATACTACTGCTAAGTAATAGCTTGTCCAAAGAAGACGCAGAAGAAAAAAAAAGAAAAGGAAAAAGAAAAACACACACAATTAGTTGAGCATCACACACATATTTGGCATTCTTCTCTTGCTTTTTCTTCTTGCTTTGTTTTTTTTTTACGGCCCGTCGGGCGACCAATTATCTTTTCTTTTTCTTCTTCGTCTTCCTCTATTATATGTTTTTGCTTTATTTTCCGCGTTTCAGTTTTATATATATCGTCAAAGCCCACACCCCCGGTGCTACGCCTGCTGTCGATAGCATCAGCTCTGCAGCCAAAAGTCCGTGCATATCACCATTACCATCACCACCACCACCGCTCTCTACCGCCGACATCTCTGAGATTTTGGTTGGAAAAAGGAGAGAAGCCAAGGAAGACATAACAGGTACAAGGCATTGCACACGGGTCGTGCAATGGCATCTAGCAATGACTTCTACGCCTCCAATCACAATCCGCCGGGCCATCAGCGAACAAAGTCATCCGTCCTGAAATCTTTCATCCACCGCCGCCAGCAATCCGAGGCAACTACCTTATCGTCCCCTTCGCCCCTCGAGACGCAGATACAGACACATACGCATACACACACACACACGCACACGCATACACATAACCAGTACCACCAGTATCCGCAGCCGTATGGCGGTAGCACAATCATGGCAATTGGCAACTTTACAAAGAACAACCCCGGCGCCCTGGGTGAGCTCCAGCAGAACCAGCAAGAGTCCGCTCCACGCTCCCCGCGAAGGTCCCGAGACGAACGACGCTTCGAAGTCGCCGACCGCTCACGCTCCCCGGCCAAAAGCTCGTTCCTGAGCCTGGCAAAGTCCCGCGAAACGTCCCCGACCAAGAAGACAAAGGAACCAAAGTCCGGCTCCAACTTCACCGACTTCCTCGGTCGGCCCAAGTCGATCAAGAATCTGCATAAAATACTGACCGACGATGACATACGATCGAGCAAGGATAAAGAAAACAGGACACCAGACGAGCCTCTCAGCGCGCCGCTGCCCCCCATTTACGCTCAGTTTGCTCAAGGAACGTCCATGAGCCCAAGGGGGATTGGAAGCCCAACTGGCAGCATAGGGAGAGATTCTTCGGATTCTAATAGCAAGGCATACCCGCCTACTAAGGAGAGGCCCAAGTCATTCATGTTCCCGTCCAGGTCCCAGCAAAACGTAAAGTCAGAATCGAAAAAGAGCGACTTATCGGGTCGGGGGCTGAAAACGTCTGATGGCAAGTCATCACAGACACAGAGAAGCAAAGCTTTCAGTGCTTTTGCTAGTTTCGGTCACGGGCGGTCAAAGTCAACAGCAACAAGTCCCAAAAATGGCTCGTTGGCTTCGGCCAGCTCGACCGAGTACATGCTCGATCCCAAGGATATTGACAAACAACTCGAAGCACTGCTGGATCGTCGTAACATACCCGAGAATCAGAGGTACAAGATGAGGAATCTCAACGACACAATCAAGATGGAGTTTATTCGGCAGGACTGGGCAGAGATGCAGGCCGCCAAGCTGGACCGGCCAGTGACCGAGGGCAGCCTCAACAGCATTGACGGCGCTGCTGTATCGGCCGCCGTGTCGGACGCCGAACCTGAGGAGAAGCCGAAGCGGAGCCGTGGTAGGAGCTTTACCTTTTCACGGGGTAAAAAGGATAATCGGTCTTCATCCAAGAAGCGAGGAGAGGGAACGACGTTGGGCCGCCATTTCAGGAGCAAGTCGACAGATAGCGTAGTCAGCGAGCGACCAGCCACCAGTGCCTCCAACAATGTCGGCTCTAGTCTGCTGGCTAAAATCAAGCCAGGGCAGAGGCCAGACGACTACGTCGGGTATCTTAGAAAGGTTCAGAAACCGGAACTGGTTGAGGTTGGGAAGCTGCACAAACTTCGCCTATTACTGCGCAACGAAACTGTCGCTTGGATAGAAGACTTTATTCAACAAGGCGGTATGAAAGAGATTGTTGGGTTGCTAAACCGCATCATGGAGGTTGAGTGGAGGTTAGTACCCACCCCCCCAACAACGCTTCTCTTGTTTTTTTTGTCCCCCCCCTTATGCAGGTTGTAAAGTTTTGTTTGCTAACTTTGGTGTGTGTGTGTGATCGCTTAGAGAGGAGCATGAAGACGCACTACTTCATGAAAACTTGCTTTGCCTCAAAGCCCTGTCCACGACAGCAAAAGCCATGGAGTATCTCCACTCGGTTCAGGCTGATCTTTTCCCCAAGTTATTGCACATGCTATTCGATCCGGAGAAAAAGGGCCCCAGTGAGTTTACAACACGCAACATCATTACGTCGGTCCTCTTTACCTACATCGAATCCGCCACCCCGACGGAGAGGGTCTCCAGAGCAAGGATTGTTCTGGGCCACCTCCGGGACCCTGAACCAGCGGAGGCAGCTCGCCCGTTACCCTTTGTTCTTGAAATGAGACAGGACAGACCCTATCGGGTATGGTGTAAGGAAGTTGTTAATGTGACTAAAGAGGTCTTTTGGATCTTCCTCCACAATCTAAACATCATTGCCCTCCAGTCCGACAAAAAGGACACTGAGTCGGCCGAGACGAGCATGTCATGGCAAGGCGGTAATGACGAGCAGCAGCACTCATACATGCGTCGCCATTTCCCACCGGAGAAACCACCGGTACCCGCTGCCCCATATGTGGGCGGTGTCGAATGGGATGCCACCAACTACCTGGCCTCGCACCTGGATCTTTTGAATGCCATCCTGGCTTGTACCCCCTCGCGTGAGGACCGCAACAAGCTGCGGGCCGACTTCCGCATCTCGGGCTGGGAACGGTGCCTAGGGGGCAGTCTACGTCTGTGCAAAGAGAAGTTTTACGGTAGCGTGCATACAGGACTGCGGACATGGGTCGCTGCAGCCGCAGACGATGAATGGGACGTCAGGGATGTGAGGTACGGGCCGCCGGCAGATGCTCGATCCCCAGCCAAAAAGGTCGGCGGTGGACAGAGGAAGAAGGTCGAAGAAGCACCCAAGCTTGACATGCCCAAACTTGACTTTGGTTTGGAACAGGTGCCAGCTACTCCCAAGGATGCGTGGTTATCATGAGAGGAGGAGGGGGGTGAAGTGGATGGAGAGCGGGGAGTGGGGGGAGGGGGGAGGGGGGAGGGGGGGGGAGCAGAGTCAGTCAGGGTCAAGTTGTGATGCAAGACGCTTGTGGCGGTCTGTCACGTATAAAAACACGCAATAGTCGCATATATATGTGGCGTAGCACAGAATGCTGGCCGGAGTATTGGGCATTTTCATCGAAAAGGTTGCCGATGGGCGTTATATGTTGGTGGATTTCTCCTTGTCACATCCCCCCTGGCACTTCTCGGCACCAGCCTGTCGGGTATTTGAGAGAGAGAGAGACAGAGAGAGAAAGAGAGAGAGGAACGGGGAGGTATTGGGTACTGGGAGGGAATTCTTTCATTTGGTTTTATCATTGGGGTTATGGGTTCTTCTGTATGATTGCATGTTCATGAATTAATGACACGACGAGGCCGCCAGCCCTCCATCTCTTTTGATGAATTTTTTTTGTGCCGAACCTTTAATACGGAAACGATTGGCCAACGTGAGTGGAATGCCCGGCACGATATGAAAGAAGGAAGGGTGTACAGGATCGCCAAAGCAAGGGCAACCCCCCCCCCCCCTCTCCCTCCCCCCTGGACCGGAGGAGGGGGGAGGGGGCACACTTGGCAATAAACAGGCCTGCTCTCTTAGGTGCCACGATGTAGTTTGAAGGCTTCGTGAACCGACATGCCCTTGAGCACGTCCTCTTTCACCCTGGCATCTGCAGCAACCATATCGGGCAGCAACTCCAAGACTCTGTCAACCTTGTCTCTCGGTATGATGACGACTCCATTCACTGGGTCGTGGAAAGCAATATCGCCCGGGCTAATCACGACGCCATTGATTTCGACGGGTACCTGGGTTGCCCAGGGGACACTCCCACCACCTGCGCCAACGGTGGAGGTGCTATAGCCCCAGATCTGCAACGCTTAGACCTGTGAAAAGAGCAAGAGAGCCCATTGACGGGGAAAAGGGTCCGTCAGGTAGCAAGGGGCAATAGGGAATGGAGGAGGGGAGTTTGGGGGATTCTTACAGGCAAACCGGTGCTTCTCAATTCGTCAAGATCTCTGACTCTGCCGGCAACGACAATGCCTTTTACCTGGCGCACCTTCATGCGGAGCGCCATTATACCGCCACATACGGCATTCGTCTGCCCCGGTGGCTGCTTCAACACGACAAAGGTGCCAGGCTCTGCCAAATCAGCCCAGTGTGTGTCCTTTGGGATGTTGAATGCGGGAAGGTTGCCGCCAGTACCGCCGCTATCTTGGAGGGCCTGACCCTTCTGACCCTTTGGTACAAATAAGACGGTGGACACTGGCGCGACGGTGACAGCGGAGCTATCGGCTTGGCTTCCGGGCTGTGGACTATAGGCAACGAGGTCAGCAATGAAGCCAGCCCCTGGAACCTTGAGCTTCAGCAGGGCGTCTGAAATGTCGCACGCCGAGTACTGCTGAAGCTGGGCAACCAGGTCGGCGGAAAGTGGCGACAGCGACTGAGACTCCAACTGCGACAAGGACTGTGACTCTGTTTGTTGGGCCATGACGGTTATGAGTCGATGATGATTGATCGATTGCTAATAAGGCAGATGATCCCCGGGCCGGCTCTTGGGCTGAGGTTCCCCCTGGTGTCTTGGTGACGTAAAAAACCGCGCGATCAGGACGGAAGAACAGCGGAGTTTGCAGATGGCCTGTTGGTACTGCTGCTATTACTGTTACTGCTACGACTGCTCCTTGCTTGCTCTTCTGACCTGGCCTGGCCTTTGTTCCGGGCTTAGGTCGGGGTCTGGTTACTACCTCTGTTCTAGGTTGCTTCTTGCGGCTGTGGCTACCTTTACTGGACACCAGAGTGCTGCTCCTGCTGGCGGTGGTACTGTTGCTACAGAAGAACGCTGCTTCTGATGTAGCTACTCCTGGTTACTCCTGGGCCCGGCAGAGTTTGTCGGAAACGCAGGCGCACGGATGGCGTGCCTGCGTGCTGCGTGCTGTGTGTGTGCCTGCGCTGGGGGTGTTGATGAGAAGTCGGTGAGAAGCGGCTGCTTTAGGGCTTCGGGGCGATTGTAGAAGAACTTGGAAGAATTGAAAAAGAGAGGTGCCGAACGAACAAGATGCTGCTGCTGGTTGCTTGCTTCCAGCTGGGTCTGTCGCTACTTGTTGGTTACCAGGGAGGGGGGGGGGGTAAGGAGTCTTCTTCTTCTCTGACAGACTTCAACCGGTGAATGCTGCTGTTGTTCCTGTTTAAAATGTAGATAATTTTTGTGTTGTGATGATGGTTCTTACAATTCCAACGAGTCTTACAGGGTGCAGTTGCGTTGCAGTACTTGCAGCTTCCCCGGCGAAGACGGAGGCAGCGATGCGGGCAAGCGCAAGTAGATGGGAAGCGAGGAAGTGCAAGTGCAAGAGCAAGAGGTGAGCTTAGTATGGGATTGGCCAGGGAGTGACTACCCAATGCAGTAGTATCTGATGTAGGTACGTACCCTGGTCCTGCCATACCTAGTACTTACCTGTGCCTATACGCAGCTGTGAACCAGGGCAGAAAACGGATGCATGTGCAAGTGGAGGGGGAGTTTTTGGGGGCTATTGGCTATTGCGTTACAGGGCACTATGGGTGACCATAAGGGCCAAGGTACGGAGTAACCTCCATGGGATGGGATCAGAGGCAAGCACCTGCATTTGTAAAGGTTGGGGGGTACGTAGATGCCTGCCCTTGCCTTGTCTTTTTTTCTTTTCTTTTTCTTGCCTCAGTGTGCTCCCTTGTCCAGCAACCTTACCTTAGCTGGATTCTCTCTCTCTTCTCCCCCTCAATCTTGAGCATGAGCATGAGCCAATTCCCAAAAAACCAGCCCAGTCCATTGACCCCGTTCCCACCCCCTGGTATCCTTGGTATCCCTGGACAGAAGCCCTGAAAGCCCTGGTGCCCGTGCTACGGGACTGTAACGGTGGGTCGGCGGCGGGGTTTCCTGATGGGCCGGAGCCACGACGGGAGCCGCCGCTACGCGGGTCCGCCAATCAACCTCCGTACCATCCCGTGGTGTTGCTGCAAGTCCCGGTAGGGGTGAGAGAGAGCCAGAACCAAAAGGACTCGAGATTAGTATTGCCTTAGTTTCTTTCTTTCTTTAGGGTACGGAACGGTACGATAGACATGCAGGTATGCACTGTACTGAATGTAGCCTCACTATTACTGGTACTGCGGATGCATGGATGGAAAACTCCGGTAGAAGAAGGGGCTGCTATAGGCTGGACAGTGTATGTATGAGTATGTAGGTACATACGTACGTACAAGGAGAGAGAGAGAGAGCAACTACAGCATATAAGAAGGCACCGGCTATTGGCGCTTGCGGCGATCGGAGCTTGGCTTCTTGGGTGTTGTCCAGGGTGATGTGATGTGGCCTCCCCCTTTGCCAGGCTGTTACTGGATACGGAACAAGTAAGAAGCCTTCCATATTGCAGGACCATTGCTTATACGAACTAGAGATTGCATACCAATATGGAATAGTACTTGCTTGTTGTCATGGCCCTGAACAAGGACCTGAACCTGGTATACGGAGAGACAAAAAGCACAGTCACACTTGCAGCCTTGCTTTGTCCTGCCTTGTCTTATCTTGTTTCTCTGTCTCGTCTGTCTGTCTGTCCGTCCGTCCGCCTTGTTCTACTCTTCCTGTGTGAACTTTGTTTGGAGGAGAAAAGAGTCAACAAAGTATGATGCTGTGCGATGGGATGTGATGGAGGAGAATGAACTGGAATCTGGATGCAGGTACAGTTCTCATACCGACTCCTTGCACCTTCCATGAGAGAGCTAAGAGCCTACTCTAGCGCCTTACACCTGTCAGACCTGATGCCAGAACAACTGGACAATCATCTGGAGTCGCCGTCGAGTCACGCAGAAACAACGCTCCTTAGCACCATCAAATCGGTGCCAGTCTTGGCCTACAGAAGCAAAATTCTCATGGATTGGGTGGTCTGAGCCCTCGGTGACAGACCCGGTGTTCCCTACAGCAACCGGTGAGCGCGGCTTGGTATGCACCGCGGCAGCCTCGGCTGCGATATCACGAACCCGATCCCTTGGAAGCGGAATTATTAGTATTTTCTACTAGTTTCTACCAATGCTAAGGATACGGAAGCGAAATGTCTTTGTCAAACCCCGGCTTACCAAGTTGAGCGAAGCGAAGAAGCAAAAAAGTAAGAGAGCAAAACGGACTACTTTTTGTTTATTTATTTTTATTTTGTATATGCAAAGCACTACTAATCACTGTTTTCTTACGCAGTGGACCCAACATTCTGATAAAGCTGAAATTCCCAACCAGGGGAGGGCCAAAGCCCTGGAGTTGCATTCGCCGCCCTTTAGTCCGAGTCCCATTCGTCAGTGTGACTTGGAGGGCCAGTCGGAGGACCTCCGACAGAGGGAAGCCCAAAAAAAAAAGGTCAGCACACCAACTGAGGAGACTGGTGAAGAGAAAAGAAACGACCGGAGAGAGCGTGACGGCTGGAGTGTGACTCCCAGGTAGCCCTATTGGCTCCGGAACCCACGATGACCGGCCCATATCGACGACAGACTGCATTAAGAAGTAGGGGAAGAAGCAAAAGAAGTCGAAGAAGAAAAGAAAAGAAAGGACAACAAAATAGGACCCTTCCTATTCACGACCCCCCTGTCTTCTTGTTTGGAGGGCCTCTAATAATCAACGAGCTGCATCCCCCCCCCCATTCTCCTCTCTAAACAGCAACCATTCATAGCAAAAGCTGCATATACCTGCTCACCTTGGCTGTGTTGGTGTAACATTAAAATCAACCAACCCAGGGCCAAGTCGTGGCATCATGGGCCTCCAGGCAGGTGCTGTGCTGCTGATCTGGCGATGTCGTTCTTACAAACCCGCGCAGCTAACAGAGATCTGAACAACTCGGTGCGCCATTACATGCAGGTACTAACAACGTGCTGTCTTATCTAGCACAAACGAACGCTGATCAGTGCGCATGGTGGCTGTTGTTTCTCTTCCATGTCTCTCTTTTTTTTTTTTTTTTGGCCCTTTACCTTGCTTCCTCCCCCCCTTGTCCTCTTGAATATTTTCCCGGCTGGGCTTTTTATCTTGCAAGGAGCTGGAGCTCGTTCAACTGACTGATTGATTAGCCGACTGACTAACTAACTGACTGCCTTGGCAAAAACAAAACAAAAAAAAAAAAACAACAACAACAAAAGAGGCACACACCCCCACCCCCACTTCTCCATGGTGGTAATGCGATGTGGTATAATTCGAGTAATAATAACGTCAAATAATGCCAATTTGTTCAAATTGTGCGTCTGGCAGACTATAGGATGGGGCTGCTGGCTTCTGCTTCCGGTCCCGAATTACGACTCTTGCGGCATCACCTCTGTTGGTCAGGCCTGACTCAATGCCTTCCCTCTTTGAGCGCAAGATACATATAGTTTTTGCCAGGATATTGTACCTACGAGGTAGGGCGTATGGCTATGACAAGCCTGACAATTGGATTTTCAAGTTTGCTTCCCTGCAGGCTGAAATGGCGCGGGGGCGCACATTGACGATGCTACGCAAGTCATGCATGGCATCTCGAGACCACGGACGGATAGCAACCCCTCTTAAGATCCGTCAATCAAGCGAAACCAAAGCAGGCCAAATCAGGATCTTGGCATAGGAAGAAAAATAAAAATAAGGTACTGCGGTCATGGATCAGTCGAATCCACAGACGCTTCTATACCGCCCCCATCAAAAATGCCGATGCATTTCGGTCTCGTCACGGCGTGTCAATGCCTGAGTGGTATCCCGCTGGAAATGGTGACGAAAGCGATTTCGACATTTCTATACTGATAATATGCACCTACGCACTCTCAAGGTCGTACAAGTGAGTCGGTGCCAGGTGGTACCACGTCAATGGGCTGTATGAGCATGTCGATTAGATAGGTAGCAACAACTTTCTGAACCAGCACGTCGGGACTGACACAACCAGCACCCCTCCCCACCCTCGTCCCCATGTTCACCTGCTCAGACCCCCCAAGAAAGCTGAATGTATCGAGACTAAATCTCCTTGCTGTTTGCTCCAGGAGCCAAATTCACATCGGGGATAAGTTCCGGGGGGAGCGGAGATCCAAGGATCCAGAGGCACTAAGTTTGAAGGAGGCTCTAATGATGCAAGAAGCAGGGTCGATGCGATCTAATGGCGATCGTTACAGGACCTACAAAGACTTACAAGGTCCTAAGCTTGCATTCACTCAGTCAGTCAAAGTCGGCGTGGCAATGTTGAACAAGTGTCATGTATCATTTCCCCAAACTAAATCAAGACTGAGAACCTGTTGCTTTTTGCTTGAGGGGACTTGTTCTATGATACTCCAACTGTCGCTATTCCTTAGTTCCCGTGTGGTTCTTCGGTCCTACTGGCGTTGATGAGGTTTGGCGCTGCAAGTGTGCAGTCGTTGAGACGCTTTTTCACTTTTGACAACTTAGTCCTGACGCAGGCGAAGCCATTCCTTACTCGATCAAGTCTAGTCTGAGGGGCACGTGGTGGGCACTGGAACTGGGGGACTCTCACAGCCGCCTTGTCGACACTCCAGTCGGCCGCTGCCAGTGACTTGCCATGGCCATCCCCCCCCCTCACTCTCTCCCATCCGCCGCCGCGGCCGCCCCCCCATGCCCCGTCCACACAACAATCCAATCCAGGCTCGGCAGCCGAGTGGTAAGCATGTGGTTGTGGTTAAAAAACTTTAGTTAGCACCGCTTTACTCTGTATATAGTCAAGTTTGAGGCTCGAATGTTGCAATGGAGCAAGGTAAAGGACATAGATGGCGATCTAAAAGAGCTATTAGATCCTCAAGTGCTGATCAGCGGCCGCAATTGGTTTTCTGAAGGAAGTCTGCTCTGGTTTTCCAATTCTACCCAAGGGTGCTGATGCTAATGTACCTTGTATGCACATCCATACGTAAACATGTCGCCTTGCCTGCAGTGTGCCCATGGAAAGAATGTGTCCATGGAAGGAAAGAGAATTAAAATTAACAACAAAAAATGCCTTGCGTACTTGGCCAGGTACTAGGTAGGTACTAATGCTTTTACTTGCGTAGTACATACAGTACGGAATACATGGGAAGAGAGCATCATCGCCTTAGCCGTCCGTCCTGCAGACTTTGGGTACCTTATGTATTAGCAAGCATGGAGGCTTTTTGGCTAACAAACAATGGATACGTACATACATACATACATACATACCTGACCACTGCATTTCATTCAATCCGAGTTTGGCATGGGGAATGGATGGGCCTTGCGGTAGCCTCTTCAGAGCCCCATTGCTCACTGGTCCGCTGGCTGTCACTGCATCAAGCATGGGCAGCACATCGCATCGCACAACCTCGCCATGTGCACGCAAGCGCACTCATCTGGCTCTTTTTATACGCACACCACCATTTGGGGCATTTGGGGGGGCATGCAGCCGCCACCACTACCACCACCAGCACCCAAAAAATGTCTTCCTCCACTTGGTTGCTTGCTTGTTCTTTTTTGGTCGCCACCTCTGCAGCAAACAGCCTGCTTGCTAACTCTAGATTTTGATTGCTCTACTACCTACCTATACTCCTTGCACAGAAAGCCAATAGGGACTGCTGAATGGCAGACAAAACAGACCCCCAGCTCTGTTTTTACGGAGTAGATGGAATGTAGGTACCATGTATTTTCCCTAAATCATGCCCATCCCTTTGAAGAATAAATCCTATACTCCGTATTGTGCCTACATGCTTCTGCATACAACAGCGACCTACTAGGTCTCTACCTGACCTACCGACGTAGGTAGCCTAATATACGAGCTATTACTACGAGGCAGTAGGTAGTAGCAGCAGTAGGAGGAGGTAATTACTTCATATCTCGCCTTACCTAAGTACCTCTAAGGTATGTACTTGGTGTGGTATAAGGCAGGTATTCATCATACGACGCACACATCCTAACACAACATACATATTACATACATCCATATTACTACGACCTTACATACACATACACGCACGCACACATATGCTCCCTACATGGAATTCTGGCCGCATCAATGTAATGTACCGAAAGAATTAAAGGCCCCCTCCCAAAAAAAAAAAAAAGGACCAAGCTTGAGGTTACTACTGGCCCTTTTTTTTTCTTCTCTCTTCATTTTATTCTCCCACTTGCCTACGTACGCCATCGCCTATCCGCCGCCGGACTGACAGATCACCTTACACAAGCCGAGCGCCGCAAACGCAAAGCCTTTCTTCCCCCACACCCTCCTCCTCCTCCTCTTTTGCGCACTGCACCACATTGCGCAGCCAGTCAGTCAGTCCCTCATTTCACTTACTCACACTCACTCAATCACACACGCTTCCACTCCTCACTCCAACCTTCTACTGAGCTCACTCCTCCGGCATCCCGTGTCGTCTCTCTTTCGCTCACTCGCTCGCTTCTTCGCCTATCGCCTCGTCACAACGCTGTTCTTTCGACACCCCCAGCCACGCCTCCCTCTGCCTCTCTTCCTATCCATCTCTCCCTGTCTTTTTTCTTCCCCTTCCCTTCACCCTTCTAACCCTCTCCCAGACCAACCTTGAACCACCACCACGGCCCCACCACACTTTTCAGGTTCAAAGACCCCGAGGGGTCTCCAACATCCTATAGCTTGCCTTTTGCCTGCTTGCGAGATCTCCTGCTACTACTAGCAAGCACCAGACAGAGACAGACCTGCACTGCTCCTGCATTGCACCGCGTGCGTGCCGGTACATCCCATACCATACCATACCATCCCATACCATCCACCTACCTACAGTTCATAAAACCGCTTCTCTTTTAGCCCAGCGATTCGGATAGTAGCTAGGGTTTTTACTGGAACCCTGTCGGTGACAATGTCAATAAAGTAAGCCTTTCTTGCGAGCGACCATTCTTTCCGCTTCCTTTATCTTGCTTCCGTCCCCTACTTCTGTTTCCATCTTTCTTGCCCATCTCTATTCTTCCTCTCCTCCTCCTCCTCCTCCTCATACTCCTCTTCTTTCTTTCATTCTTCACTCTCACTGTGTGCGCTCGCTTCCATCAGTCCCCCCTCGCATATCAAACTCAAACTCTCCTCTCCTCCTCTCCTTGGCTCAAGATCCTTTGAGTCTTCCCCTTCATCTGCTTTACTTACTCCTATTCTCCTTCTCCTTCTCCTTCTCTTCACCTTTTCTTCTTATCCATCTGTGCGCGTGTATCATTTTGCTCGCTCGCTTCGCTTGCCTGTCCCACCTACATTTGCTGCCCCGCTATCTATCCCATATCCTCTCATGGCAGCCATGGGCTCGGGCCCCGCCCCACGATGAACAACCCTCATGACTATCTCATCCCGAGCCCAAGTCCCTCGCGGCCAGTCGATCCTGACAATGCCGATAGTTGGGTAATGCTCAACCAGAGCGGCTTCGTGAAGCTGGGGAATGAACGAATCCTTCTGAAGCTTGACTCGCGAATATCATGCGAATTGTCCGTGCCCCAAGAGCTAAGGGCTCGCTGCACCCCGTTTCAGCGCAAGAGTGACAAGGGCGCCCTCTTCCTGACCAACAAACGGGTTGGTTCAACCTCCAACCTTCCGATTGGGTGCCTCTTTTTGTTAACTTGACCTCTAGATTGTCTACCTACCAGCTAAACCAACTCAAGAGCCAAAATTTGAATCCTTCAGCGCGCCTATTCTGAAGTTCCAGGACTCCACTACAAGCTCCTCCATGTGGTGGGGATGGGTCTGGAAGTCTGATTGTATACCAGTGTCTGGTGGCGGTGTTCCGGCGGACTTGCCTCGAATTGAGGTCAAATTCACCTTTTCCGATGGGGGTATGATGGATTTTAACGAGGCCTACATGCGGCTACGAGAGCGCCTATTCCAATATCAAGAAATGCGCAGGGAGCTAGGTGCCGGCTCTGATATCCCTGACGAGCCATTACCAGCATATGAGGCTGCTCAAAGTGGCCAACCAGAGGCACCGCCGGCAGATACCCTGGCAGTTCCTCCACCCAATCGGTCAGATAGCTCTTCCAGTCGCAGAGCTCCCGATGAGCCGCCCCCGAATTATGACGAAGCACAAGCGCAGCAGCTCAGCAACCGATTGGAAGATCACATACGACGAGAGGTGGACCGCGGTACCGAGGATGACTAAAACTGAACGAGGTGCACCATGAAGTACTTATGGCAGATTTATGACGAACGATACACGATGACCATGCTACGCATTCTTCTCTCCCTTGAGTGATCATATTGGATCAACCTCTATTAATTCTTTTCACCTTGCACGCAGACTTGTTTCATGTCATGGGCTTTGGGCATGGCGTGGGTAATGCTACGTCTTATATATAGGTCCTGGTATGGATAAGATTTTGTCAATTAGAGGGTTCATTAATAAAATTTGGGCAAATTCTGTATATGGGATGCTTCGGACAACCGCATGATATTTGATCACATCACCATTGCAGGCCTTTCCCATGAAGGTTTAGAATTGCCTGTAGTCTGGTTCGCATTCCAGAATGCTGTGCTAGAAAACCTAATCTTGAAGGATATGCCTCGTGGCTCGCCTAGCAAACCCACAACATCCTTGTGCCTACATTGACAAGGGCACCGCATCTTTCATAGTGGAGGCATGAGGACGGAGTGGCGTACCGAAGCTGAAGACTTCCCATTCGGCCTTGGCATTTTGGCACCGAAACAGTTAGACGACTTAGAGCTGCTGAGTCAGCAAAATGCTAATTAGCATCTGAGAGTCATGTGACTTTAATCGTGACTTGGTCGGCTGAGACAGACCAATCAGAATGAGTCAATTCCGGACCAGTTTTCGCTTTGCGATTTTGACCGAGAGCTTCCGACCTCTCACGCTCGAACGCAAATAACGATACCGCTCAACGAAACCGACCGCCACGGCGATTCCTCCATCTCTCGCCAAATAAAATCGCAATGGGTATCTGGGAAGCATTCTCCGACATTGTCGAGGCCGTGACGCCCTGGAGCGTCGTAGAGGCCGAGGCCCCGGCTGAGGAACCAAAGGTACGGAAAGGGAAAGAAGAAAAAAGTTGCGCCTTTTCGCCAATTGTGGTCTTGGGGCGGTGGTTTTACCGCATGCTTCGCATAAGCTGGCGCATTAGGCTTGGGGATTGGAAAACAGGTGCTAATCGTGTGCATAGGAGGAACCCGCCGCCGAGGAGACCAAGGAGGAGGCCCCCGCAGCTGAGGAGCCCGAGAAGGAAGAAGAGGCTGAGGAGGAAGAGGAAGAGGAGGAGGAGGAAGAGGAGGATGAGACTGTTGACCCCAAGGTTATTTTAGAAAAAGGTTCGTCAACCATACGCATCTTGCGTATCCGATCTTGATTTATGCCGATACCATATATGCCTCGAGGCATTTCTGGCCTGTGGAGGACTGGCACAATCATGTTGCGGAACCATGTGAAGGAATATACAAGACTAACACGCACAATTCTTAGAGTGCGAAAAGTCCCCTCAATGCGCTCCTGTCAAGCACCACTACGATGAGTGCGTTGAGCGAGTTAAGCAGCAGCAGAGCGAGGGCGACGCCAAGGAGGACTGTGTCGAGGAATGTATGTGACAAAACAGTTTCACATCCCACCACCCCGCATCGTAGGGGGGTTATACACTGGCTATGTCAATTTAACATGACCAGTGGCCACCTTATGATTTGAATGTCCGTTGCTAATCAAGATGATCAGTCTTCCACCTCGCTCACTGCGCCACCGCATGCGCTGCCCCTAAGCTGTGGGCCAAGTTAAAATAAATCAACAAAATTATCAAGACATGCCCGATGACTGTATACGAGCCGAAGCGAGCAGTTGAGCCGGAGAGAGAGAGAGATTTCAACACAGTCATCGGATCTCAACTGACGGTTACTTAATTCCCTCTGAAGGGGGTATGTGTTCCCGTACCAAAACTGCCAACCAACGGCAGTGACGTCAAAAACAGCAGCCGGCCCGTCAAGGTCGGCTGCCCTGTTTGTATCATACGCTCAAAGCGCCTTGAAGAAAATAGATTTCTCTCTTCGTGTGTCATTGTCCTCATATTTCATAGTGATTCGTTGGTGGGATGGATTCATGACTGAATGAACGAACGAACGAACGAATGAATGTGTATTAGTTTTGTTTCCAGATGCAACCTCACTCTTGTGACCTATGGCAACCTTGAGCTCATCCTCTTGATCCGATGCCTCTGTGAATTGAGTGGTTCTGCGTCACGTGAGAAAGGGTCCATTCGTCGTATAATTACTAGGCAATTTTGTCTTTGGTGACTGGGCCCTTGCTCTCTTCATATTCCAAGTCCAATTGGTGATGCTGATAGAGAGATATCCAATCCAAAAGCGATAAGATACATACAACCTTGATTACCCGAAGATGATTCAGTGGAAGGAGAGGGGAAAAAAAAGCCAACGGCGGTCTTGCCGAGGAGCCAAGGCCCTTCCTTTCCTTGAAGAAAAATTGCGTAATAAGTACTTTGTACTCGAAGCTGTGTGGCAGCATTTTTCAGGAGAAGCCTGCACAATAAATTTCCAAGGCGTTGATGAGGCATCACAGGCAAAAACTTGCACCCCCTTCATCCTTGAGCCCTGGGCTATTGTAGCTCGATCATTTATTTTAAACACCCCTCCCCACATATTGGAAGACGATCAAACGTACCTTGATTAACTACAGCCCTGACGAGGTGACCATGTCGGGCAACAAGGTAAAGGGGAGGCTCACTGCGGGCAGCCATGCAGGCAGCAGGGTTATGAAAGCTGCCGCCAAAAAGAGGTCTACACTTGGTGAATCCATCTCCCTTACGCCCAGCAAGGCTCTTATGAAGAAGTAATAGCATTCTCTAATACGGATTTAGGCGCAGACTCTTCAAAATTGCTCTCCAAGGCACCTCCTTTACATGACAAATCACCTAAGGCGAGTGACAGAGCGCTTGCCCCAGCTACCACCACACCTACGAAGGGCAAGGGCAAGCGTAAGCGCGAAGGCGCAGATGATGAGAGCCACACCGAAGACGGCGAGACGCCACGACCTGCAAAGAAATCCAGGGCTGCGGCGCCAAAAGCCGAGAAAAGGTCATCTCGGGTAGATGCTGCACCTGCTGTCATCAACAAGGTCCCCTCCAAGGTTCTCACGGTCCTCGTCTTCGGCGCCGGCGAGTGCGGCGAGCTTGGCCTCGGTCCCAAGCGAAAATCCGCCTTGAACCCACGAGTTAACCCCTTCTTGAATCCCAATGATATAGGGAAACTTCATGCTGTGCAGGTGGCTTGCGGTGGAATGCACACGCTTGCCCTGACTACGGATAACAAGATTGTGAGCTGGGGCGTGAACGACAATAATGCGCTGGGGAGGGATACACACTGGGAGGGTGGGCTGAGAGATGCGGACGAGAGCGAAGATGATGACGATGAAGATTTGAACCCACATGAGTCGACACCGACAAACATTCCGTCGACTTACTTCCCGGAAGGGACTACATTTGTGCAGGTTGCTGCCGGAGATAGCTGCAGCTTCGCGCTTACCGACACGGGTTTTGTTTACGGATGGGGAACATTCCTGGTGAGTCTCAGTTTCGGAATATGACCGATGAAAAATGTCTAACATTGATGAGCCAGGACTCACAGGGCAGGGCACGTTTTCGACTGGATGAGAACAAGGAGCTCATCGAGAAGCAAGAGCAGCCCATTCTCATTTCGAGCCTGGATAGGATTACACAGATTACCTGCGGTGCGAACCACGCCCTCGCCCTGGATACTTCAGGCACCGTTTGGGGCTGGGGCAACTGTGAACAGAATCAGCTTGGGCGCCCGCACGCAGGGGCCCCGGAAGACACCCTTACACCTCGCAGAGTCGAGATCGGCCGCCGGGGCATCAGGTACATTGCGTCCGGGGAGTATCACTCGTTTGCCATTGATGAGAAGGACCGGGTTTGGGGCTGGGGGTTGAACAGCTTTGGCGAGGCGGGTTGTGCGAAGATTGCTGGTGGAGACGCGGCTGTCCTGCCGGAGCCGAAGAAGATTCGGGACTTGTCAAAGAAGGGCATCAAAGTCCTGGACGGTGGTGCTCATCACTCTGCTGCTGTCACGGCGGATGGCGAGTGTCTTGTATGGGGACGCCTCGACGGCGGACAGCTGGGCATCAAGTTCTCACAGGAGCAACTTGACGACGAGACACAGATCCGCCGAGACGAGTACAATAAGCCCCGCATCTGCCTCAAACCGACCGCAGTCTCCAACATTGGCAAAGTTACCCACGTTGCCTGCGGAACGGATCATACAATCATGATCAACGATCAAGGTCATGGCTATGCCACTGGATTCGGCTCCTCTGGACAGCTTGGCATGGGAGACGAAGACGATCAGGATGTTGCCCAGAAGATGAGCGGGAAAAATGTGGTGGAGAGGGAGTTGCTGTGGGCGGGTGCTGGTGGACAGTTTTCGGTGGTTGCTGCAACGGTAAAGGTTGAATAACGTGGCTAACTGTAGGAGTTTCTTTGCGGTCGTTGCTGAGAACTTTCGGTTCAGAGTGTGTGAGTTGGGTATATAGGCTAGGAGATATAGAATCAGCTGATCAATGAATCGAATATATGCACACATTGTATACAGTAACTTTAAAACTCCTTTCTCGTCTTTATTTTTAAAACAGAATTCATGTAAGGAGGGGCTCTCAGTCTCCGGGGCAAAGAATAATGCTCAAAAAACGTCATTTGGATCCTATGCTCCTGTCATTGGCATTTAGTTTAGAGGCATCATCTCAGAGGATCTCGATCATACAAAATTTGTCAATGAAAGTTGTATGAAATCATAAAAACGATACAAAGCAATACACCAAAACACCCAAAAAGCAACTCGCTCTTTTCGTACAACACGCTGATCCACACCTCAGTTCATGAGTTGGTTTCCCCTCATTTCACATGATACCTCCTCCAGATCATCTCAAGCCCAACATATAAAAAAAACCTAGACCCAACCTCCCGATCTTTTTAGTTCCCTCATTTGGCCCCGTTTTGTCCCTTTCCCAAAAGTGGTGTTGACTCATTACGATCATCATAGACTTGTGTATCAGTGGAGTTCCTGGGCTTGTCACCATCCGCTATAGTCAAGCCCTGTTTAATTTTGAAAATACTGCCTCGTGTGCTGGTTCGTGGGTTAGCTGCTCTATTGGCAGGGCCGAGGCGGAGTTGCTGTCTCATTTCATCCAGAGATGACCTGACTGGCACAGTGCCAGTAGCAACTCGTCCATCAGGACCGGTGGAGTTTTGACGCCTCATGAAGACGGCTGTCTTGACAGGTCGTTCATGGTGGCCCGAGTCACTCTTGTATGAGCCAATAGGATGCTCCTCAGAATTCTCTGGGATATTGATCAGATTGGCGCCATCGGTTGTCTTCTTGATGGCGATACCGACGCCTGGCGCATCGGTGTGAAGGCGGCGAGCTCTAGGAGCAGGTGTGAGACGCCTGATCGCCTTGTGCACATCGACATAAACATCGGATTCATCAACAATTTCCCTAGAAAAGTTAGCATGCGATATGAAATGTTGGGCTCAGCAGATACGTACTCTCCAATAAGCTCCTCAATAACATCTTCCAATGTCACAACACCAAGGGCGCCATGGTCAGAACCTGGAAACTCGGAAACCAGCACCATGTGAGACTTTCCTTCCTGGAAGAAGTTGATAATGTCTAGGCAGCTTGTCTCCGGTCGAGTTTCTACGATGGCGCCAAGCTGAACGTCTCGAACGGGAATACGATCCTCAGGGTCGTAAGTGATGAGGGTCTTGACAAGGAGCATTCCAACAAAGTCTGTCTCGTTGCCGGCACGGTATATGGGAATTCGCGAGTAGCCTGAGGATAGAATGGTGTCCATGGTTTCCTCATCCAGAATATGGTCTTCGGCAAGCGAGTAGACATCTTCCATGGGAGTCATGACCTCCGAAACGGGCTTGTCCTTCAGATCTAAGACGGCTGTGATGATGGTGACTTCATCTTGGTTTAGTCGCTCTGAAGCATCGCCTAGTGTTCTGTGCAGAGTCACGAGAGTCTTGAGTCCATTCTTCTTGTACACGGTGCCATGGTCTTCGCCAAGAATCCAGTCGAGCAGTTTGGCAGTGGGCCAGGCAACGGGGCCCAACAGATACATGAGTGCCAAGACGGGCTTTGCCATATATCCACCGATTGGCAAGCCATATCGGACGCAGACGGACTGGGGAACGATTTCGCCGAAGATGACTATGTGAAAGGAGGGTTAGCTAAGAAATGTGAAGCTCTCAATTACGAGCCCTCTTACCAATGAGAATAGTACTGCCCACGACGGCAGCGATACCACCGCCTAGAAAACGGTCTAGTACGACAGGTAGAGATTCGTTGACAATGACGTTTGCGAGCAGCAGCGTAACCAGTACCCAATGTTTGCCTCTGTTAAGCAGCTGCAAGACTCTCTTGGCATTCTTTTGTTGCGATTCGGTAGGATCCCCGGAAATGACTTGAAGATAAATGCTGTCTTGTCCCATCAACCTAGCTTAATTGTCAGTGTTTATCACGGCAAGGCAAGGCAAGGCGCTCAACAGCAATGACGTACGCTATTGTCAACCCGGCAAATGCACCGCCTAGCAGAACCAGAGTAAGTGATCCCACGGCGAGCACCCATAGCGGAGTGTTTCCTGCATCCTCTCCATGATGGTCGCGCGACGACAGAGGAGCCGCAGAGACCGAGGTCAGACCGATCCCAAGCAGCCGTCCCAGACCGAGGACGGCTGGCCTGAAGTTGGCGAGCCCAGTAGAAGCACCTCTCTTCTGCATATCAATCTTGTAGGCTATGTATGTATGGTCTCGAGAAGGGTTTGATTAAGGGTTCTTGTCAAAGCCGAGTCAGACGTCGAGAAGAACAAATTGGTACGAGTCAGAGTTCTAGACGGTCGCAGGATAGACGAGAGTGGAAAACGCGGCGCAGGCGGTGGAACCCAGTTGTCGTTGTCGTCGATTTTGGGTTTTGTTGTTTTTCTCTTTTTTTGTTTTTTTGCGTTTCTCAAGGAAATGGCTTGATGCAGTGTGGAATTTGTAAACAATTGAATCGTGTCAATGAGAGAAATGCAGTGGTATTCCAGGTGACGAAGATGAGCGTGACAATGATGAAATAGACAAAACAAAGCGGGTGGGAATAGGAAGGGAATGGTTCCAGCTTCCAGTTTCCAGTTTCCGAGGCGTCAGAGCTTCCACACATGGATGTGGAGGCTGCTCCAAGTTTAGGTCCTGCTTTTCAGGCGTGGAGGCTACTGTGAGGCCTGCTGCCAGGGTTCAATTGTGGGCCAGATGACGACAGATAGCATGGTCCACAGGTACTTGGCAAATCCGCCTAGCGAGCTGTCCAACTGTATTCCAGCGACTTCACCTGCTGTGCTGTATCGGTATGTTCCTTTAATACCTGGCGTGGGCTTGGACGCTTGGAGCCAACCTTGTTTCTCATATTTACTCTCTCCATCAATTGTTTCACCAAGACTCTACCAAATGCAACAGCAGCCCGTCTTTCGCCGCTATAATACCAATGATAATTTATCCGTTGGAAGGGAGGGTTCGTGAGGCTGTTGGCGAGGTAGCATTCTTGTTTTTGCATCATTAGTAACGTCAATAAGTCTCCGTGTGTCAAGATACACTATCATCATGATAAGACTTCATATACTAGTAGTAATAAATGGCATGCTTCAGGTGTCACAACGGTGAGAAGTACAGGTATGCGGAATGCGGAGTACCTACATACATACTTGGACATACTTGTAGATAGATATTTATAAGTAGAGACATACTTCTCTTGGCAACGGAGTGAGCTATATATATATATATATATACCCTTGCATATAATAACTTGCTCGCTCGATTCCGTTATCTAAGCTTCTTCTTAAAGTCTGATAACCAAGCCTCTCATCTTCTGCATCCTATTGGACGAACAGCAGATGGACAACGCATGGACAAAGCATGGATTCAGAAGGTGCATTTTCCTCGTACATGCCAACTGCATACCGAGTACAAATGTGGATAAAGCCCTTTCTTACGCCAAGAAAGAAAAAAGCACATGGACCTCAATGGCCTCAATATCCACCAATCTTGTCGTTACAACTGAATCAAAACTACATCGAGCACACCTTCTGACCTCCGCAGACCCTCTATCACTGCATCGCTCACCTTACCGTCGACCCCCAAAATCATCAGGGCCTCATTGTCCTTCCTGTGGTCTCGATCCTGCTGCAATGAGTCTCCATCCAAGCCGGCCACCTGCATGAAGTTGATATTAATGCCGTGCGACCCCAGAACCATGCCTACTCCGCCAATCTTGCCCGGCTCATCATAATTATGCAGGATGATCATCTTTCCTTCTGGGCTAAATGTCGCATTGAACTTGTCAAGCTTGGAGATGTACACTCGCTTGTCTGATGCATACCCCTCGATGACCTGTTCCCCGCGTCCATCCTCGGCGATGGCTCTTAGACGCACGAGGTTTGCATAAGTTTGGTCATCCGACTGATGTGAGCGTGTCTCACTAATGGAGATGCCCTTTTCTTTGGCAATCAGTGCGGCATTGACGATATTGACATGCGAGTCGCTGAATGAGGCAACCAACCCTTTGACCAGCGCAGCATACAAGGGCTTTGTGTTTTGCATTCCGGCCAAGTCTCCGTGATATATCAGCTCAAACCTGCGGCCACCGACCATTCCGCCCTTGCTCCTGACAAAATGTTGGGTGTAAAGAAGACCCATCTTTTCAACCAGCTGCACTGACGGCTGCAACTTGCGATACTCTTCTGGCATAATGATGGGAGCGTTGACGGCGCTGGTGGGAAGTCCGCCGCGCAAAATCTCGAGCACTTGTGTACACACATCCAGGGAAACGTTCTCTTGTGCTTCCACAGTGGACGCTCCCAGATGGGGTGTGGCCAGCACCTTGGGGTGCTTAGCAAGCTGTGCAGCTGTCGAATCGGCTTTCGGTGGCTCCGAAGTGAACACATCTATGCCTGCCCCAGCTATCCATCCCTCTTCCAGGGCTTTCAAAAGAGCTGCCTCATTATAGACCCCACCTCTTGCAACATTGAGCACTCGGGCCGTCTTCTTCATAGACTTGAACTCCTCCTCTCCAATGAGGTCCAACGTCGTCGCCAGTAGCGGTGTGTGGATGGTGAGAAAATCAACGACTGGCAACAGCTCGTTAAGGGAAGATGACATCTCGACGCCCGCATGCCGGGCCATATCCACACTGGCATAAGGGTCGACGGCAATGACTTTCATCCCGAGACCCTTGGCCATTCTCGCAACATTCATTCCAACCTTTCCAAGACCAACAATACCAAGAGTTTTGCGTCCCACCTCAACGCCAACAAGCTTACTCCTCTCCCATGCACCTTTCTTGACGGTGCCATCGGCTTGGCCAACATTCCTAGCTGTGGCAAGCAGCAGAGCTATCGTGTGTTCAGCGGCAGCCAGGATGTTTCCTGAAGGTGAATTGACGACAATGATGCCCTGGGAAGTCGCAGCTGGGACATTGATGTTATCGACACCAACGCCCGCTCGTGCCACTACTCTGAGCTTCTTTCCGGCTTGAAGGACCTCTTCCGTCACCCTGGTTTCAGACCGAATAATGAGGCCCTGATAGTCTGGAATGAGAGAAATCAGGTCTTCCGGAGACAGGCCTGACCTGATGTCGACGTCAAAATGTGGCTTCAACAGGGCAAGTCCATCTTGCGAAACTTTTTCTGGAACGAGAATTCGAGGAGGATTTGCAAGTTTACTATCATTCGGGCTATCACTGGTAGCGATTAGAGCCATGATGGTAGGTGTATTCGTTTTTTGAAAGACTCTTAATTAAGCAATGCCAGATCTATCAAAATCACCAAGTTTGCAGCTCAGTTGATCGGAATAAAGGGGAGGTTTGCAGAGCAATCCAGTAAAGGGCAGCAGCACGTGGTGGTTTAAAGACAGCAAAACAATATCCCCGAGGGGTCGACACATTCAACCATGACGTTTGGGTCAACCCCTCTCCCTCCCTCACCTACATGGGACAAGGTGGCGTGGCCATTAAATCAAAATGTCACAGGAGTCCCGTCATAGTCACCACAAATAAAAACCCAATTGTCCAATCCGAATGCTTGTTTGACTCCGGGGGATGAAGAGGTAGCCTCCTATATGCAAATGCAAGGAGCTGGATACTACATCAACCAAACGGATTGCGACATTGGCAAGCCACAGTAGATGAATCACTCAGGTAATGCGATTTGCTTTATCTTTGACATTCACAAGCTCCCCCACGCAACAAGCCTGTCAGCTTGTGACAGGGAGACGGGGCGTTCTTTGGATACTCCCAACGCTAAGACTGCCACGCATTGTGTCAATCCTTAGTCCCTCCTGACTTGGCACATCGTGGGAGGTATTGTGATCGAGCATAGTCATTGTATTGTATCACCGGATCCCTATATGATGTGTATACTGACGGTTTCTCCGTATTATTGGCCTTTACTGACCAAATGCAAACACGATTGATCCCAGAGGCCCAAGCTGTTAGCTTCATCGGATTATGGCAGCTCTGCAGTGGGGATATCCAAGCTGGTAGACGATCGACATGGAGCGGGGTGACGCTTCAGCACCTGAAAGCCGGGGAAGTGGAGTTGCAGTGCGGGGGATCAGATTTGGGGGCGGTTGGTGCGGATTCAACGGCCCGTTTCCATCATTCATGTTTCAGCCCCTGTGAGTCAAGCCAGGATCAGCCACTACATCATGGATCGTCCTCTCCAATCATCCGTTGACGGCCATTTGAGGACTGGGTTGCTGTTACATCGATTCTTGAGGTTACTATATAGCCTTGTTTGAGGTCCCTATAGGGTAGGCAATTTGATTGGTATCTGAAGCAACAGACTTCTTGATCCTGGAAAACAAATACTCGTCTTTCGAAAACTGGAAAGCTTATTGCTAGGATAGGAAGGCCCACCGAGGTTCAAAAAACAACAAAGATTGCGCTCGTGGCTATTTGAGTGGCGGATGTGAGGCGTAAAAGGCAAAGAGTAGGCAATGTATACCAAGGCTTCCAGGCTTCTGCGGAGAATATCCACAAGTATCCCGAAAAAGAAAACCATACGGATCAAGTCTTCGATTTCATTTCGTACTCATCTTTGTTTCAAACTCTGAACTTCTGACAGGATACCAATGGTGCAAAAGACCAGGCTAACAGCTTTCGGCTTGACACATGCAACAGACGCACGATGAACGCCCGTCCTAGCATCACAGGATCATCTGCTATTGCAAGCCAAAATTGCCCTACGAAGCGGCTCACGGTACCGAAATTCGGGGTTTAACCATGGAAGCCCTAGACGAACAGCCTTAGGACCTATATGACGGTGGGACGCACAAGAAATTTACGAGGAGGCCTATGAACTGGGGGGAAGATTACTACACTGCGTTCTTTGGAGAAGAGGAGAGATTTGGAGCCATAGAGAAACAAAATGCTCCAGCGATCTCCCCTGGGGAAACTAACTCGAAAGTCTGGAACTTGTTGTCGTAAACAGATGAAGGAGCGAGTAGAGACATGGACTCGAATTGAGACAACCTGAATGTCGCATCGGCGAGAAGCTACTATGAAGTTGGGATTTAATGGGATTTACCGGCTGTGAGGGGGGGGGGGGGGGGTCGCGGTATTATTCTCAAGGGAGAGTCAGGGTGTTCGATATTCTTTCGTGGAGGCTATATAGTTGCTACCTATGCTGCCAATGATTGTAAGAGATATACCTATATCAACTAATTTCCCACATTGAGGCATAGAGTCTTCAATCGCTCATAAGTAAAATGCTATAGAACTATTTGTCGGGGTTGCAAGTAATGTCTCTCCCAGGATCTAGAGCTAAAAGGGGCTATCCTATGATCGGTATGTCTCTGAGATGTCTGCTTGCGAATAAAACAAAACCTTCTTTCAGATCTCATAGATGCTGAGTGGAATCTATAGGAGGTGCCTTGTCCTACGATACTGGAGAAGACAATTCGAACCCGTCTGAAGAGACTGTCTTGTGCTTACTATGACTACTCAAAATACATGTTTATCACGGTCGATATTCGGACATATTCACTCAATTGGGTTTCTTGGGGCTATATGAAAGCAAATCGTGCATTCCGTTACCATTATTCTACATACAAACAGACCGATACTTATCTTGACAAAGCCATGTTAGGAAAATAAACCATTACCGAACCCTTAACCCTTAACACAAGAAAAATTCTGTCTTAGCAGGCCAAAAGTTGTACATGAAAGAAGAAAAAACCTTTATGCCTCTAGAGGAACTCATCAAAATCAACCGGCTTCTTGAAGTGGAGAGAGAGAATTATGCACTTGTCGGAGTGCCGAGCTCTACCAAAACCAGAATGAAAGATGAGACAAGAAAAAGAAAACAGAATGTACATAGGCTAAGAACCGCAGAGTTATTTACTTGAAAGTATGAGCGTCGGGAACTCGTTAAGAGACGCTTTCATGTGAGCCACCGAGCCATTCGGAGGACAGAAAGACGCCCAAGGAGCATTCATTCTCTTCATTCCAACCGGTCTAAATGTCTTTTGATGGCAGTAATTGTATCATCAGCAGCCTGGGCCCTCTCGGCCATTTGCTCACGGAAGTACGCAACCGCGTTTTGGTGGGCGGCTCGTAGAGAAGATGCCATCAGTATGACTTCGCGACCGGCTTCTTCACAAACCGCTTCCAGCTGTTGGGCATCAGCTTCTCCTTTCCGGAGAAACGCAGCCTTGTCATGCTGGATTTGGCTAATCTTTGCTTCCAAGATCTGCCGTACAATCTTCTCATCATCCAGCTCCTGTTGGGTTTTCTCAGGGGCATCGGAGTTGGATGCTGCTTCATCGAGCTCTTCGTCTGGCTCGACGCTCTGGTCAGAATCTCCGGATGAGGTGCCGGCCGTTTCAGCGGCGTTGTCCTCCATTTGTCTGGGCGGATATGTAGGAGTACGTAGTATAATCTTGATTCTTTTTTGTTCGACGGGAGCTGTAGCAGCTCGTTGAACCCGTGTACTACGGCGTGGCAGAGAGGTTGGGGAATGAGATCCCGTGAGTTGTCGGGCAACTCGATTTCTGACCCTGGGGATACCAACAGGGTGTAAACCTATTCCAGGAATCATGTCCTGTGGTAGCTGACTGACGAATTCATGCTTTTGGTATTCGGTCCACCAGGACCGAGTCTTGCATTCCTTGGAGCCCCACATCGTCTGAAGTATTACACAAACGCCGGGCTCATTTTTGCCCTTTTTGAGGGCATACGCGTTGAGGGTGTGCACAGATATGTGCTTTGTTGACCTTGAGATCTTCGCCAGGTGGATGTACTTGATCACTTGACGGCGTACCTCTTCATCGAGATGAGGCCAGGCTGCCTCTTCGATCATTTTCCAAATCGCCCTCATGGCCTCGTCGGCGTCAGCCGGGACCTCGGGGAACTTGACTCTATCCGACATGACGAATAGAGCTAGGAGATGATAATGTGATTGTTTGCTTTCTGGAGCGTTGAGAGTCTGATGTGCTTTGTGAAGATCACAATAGTTTTCTGACCGGTCAAACGGATTTGGTTTCTGCACTCAAGGAAGTGATGGGCAGTTGGATAGATGCAATGGATAGAGTTAGGGGGCTAGACGAAGGGTGAAGTAGTAACCGAAGACTGGTTGAAGAGTCGATAGAAGGTAGAATTAAACTTTGGTGGAGGTTGAGAAGAGGAGAAGTCGACGAAGAAACTGGGGGAGTAGAAGAAACAACTGGGAGGTGGGAAGTGGGGAAAGGATATAGAAAGATAAACAAACAAAACGCAAAGTCAAGGTGAGTGACAGGTGAAGGCAGCTGTCAAACGGCTACCGAGTGCTAGAACCACAAGGCACCCACCGAAGAATGTATGCTACCACTATAACAAACCAGGAGATACATCAAAAGGAATTCTCCAAGGCATCAAAAATTCCCAAGTGAGAATAAATGTGTCTACCAATGGCCGTGCAAAAGTAAGAGGAGAGTACCACTCAGGGGCTCACAGCAGCAGTACCGCCATCGGGGCCAACCCTGTGCACTGGCAATCAACTGCTTTACAAGGCTGTTACTGACAGTACAGGGCCGATAAGACTGTTAGAGATCTCCGATTAAGCTGGTCGAAAAGGACTTCTACCTCTCAGCCAGGTAGTATCACGATACCCCTCTCTCGATCATCTCAGAGACATCCGACATCTGCGACCAGGATGAGCACACATAGGTTAAGCAAATTAGTTCAAACCGAAAGTGGAAAGACTCGGCGCAGTTCTCTCTTAGGATTGCCCGACCAAGACTTAGAGGCTCGTCGTCGCATACCCACTTCCTATATCGAGCCTTTTCCCCCCCTCTGCCGTTCCATCTCGAGATACTCTAGAGATTCAAGGGCTTGCCTTCATATTCTGCTCTCCCCTGACGGATATACCAAGAGTGAAACCACTCTATATCACATAATCTGAGGCCTGGAGGAACAACACTGCGCAACACAAAGAAGGTCAGTGCGGTAAGAACAGGGAGCTGTGCTGCTGCTAGAGGAAGACTGCACATCTACGATCCAACACCTCTTGCTCTCGGAATGGCCTGACAATATTATGTAGTATCCAGGTACTATTGGCTTAGAGTATAACCATTATGGATGGCGCCTCGCATAACATAGCTGGAGCATCACAGCTAGACTATCCAAGCATTTGAGATGTCTTTGACAACCTTGAGCCTGATTCAACTACGGTCCATCAATCCGGTATGAGGTTCCTCTTTATTCAGGCTCTTCAGGACTTTGCTAACTACGAACTCTAGACCAGGCATGGATAATCTACTCACATTTGATATGGCAAACAGCAACTAGCTTGCGCCTCTGTCATTCACCAGGTCCCCAAAGAGCTTCACTCCTACGAAACCGATCCCGCCGAGGAAACTAAGCCCTTTAAATCACAAGCCAAACACTGCTGGCTATGATCTTGCCGACAATATTACAACGAGTTGAGCCGCGTAGATCCAAACTTTCCAGGTTAACCCTCATAGCAGCCGGTGGGCAACTCGGAACAACAGCGAAATCTCCAGCCGGAATAGACTTGGTTGATGATACATTATCAAAAGCAACGGATGGAAAAGCAATCTGCAATGTTAAATGTATCTTGTCAACCTAATATAATGGTGTGATTGTTTTCTGTGAAAGTATTATCACTAGAGCTAAGCCTACAGACCTGACTGTCAGATTCGAAAACAGCAATAAGGGTCTACTTATTTTCCCAGTAAGCGCTTCTGTTATACACCGGCAATTCAATAGCACCGTTGCGTCAGATAACAACATCGCTATTCTCAACCTTCGCTACGCCCTATCTGTGGTTGTACCACACGCCTGCCTCTGTACATCTCCTAAAGCCCCGTTAGGTGAGGGCATTCATGTTATTGCATATGAGTCAGGCAACGAGGAGCCGGCTCTGAAGTGTCTCGACATGGCCGGAAGCTTGAATAATGAGGGAAATAAAAACCATAGCCCCGATGAAGCTATCGCGGATCCCCTTTCCATGTTTTGTGCCAAAGCACCTAGAGACCAGGCGGTCTGTGAGCCGGACACGCGAGGTCCGGCGTTTCGTACCGAGAACGAGAATTGAGAGCTGTTTGGGATTACCAGTCAGACTCTCCCAATTGCGATTCAAAGCTGCCGGGTATCATAACGAACATTCTCAATGCTGGAGAATTCATTCATGGCCGTAAACGAGTCGGCGCCTGACCATGTCTAGACATTCAAAGCGGCACATGCTATCGACAAAATTTAGCAGACGAGACACCTATAAATTCTTTTTAGTTTATATTTAAAATGTCCAGTTTACAGGTCTCTAAGTCGTTGATTGAAGTCTAGGAGATGACGGTCAGACATTCTCGACAGAACAGATGCTCTTCACGGCCCCGGAGGACCTACGACAAATATTAGATAAAAGGTTGGGTCTTCACCTTGGCTTGGATATTATGGCCGAAAAGTGTTGATATGCAGGAGTCAATAGCTAATATAGAATGAAGTTGGACTACCAATATATCATCTGCTGCTCTCCTATCCCACTATGTGATTCAAATTGGTGGTTTGACTGTGGCAAAAGCGGGAAGCTGTGCAGTGGAGCACTTTCTCGGAAAGATTATCATCAAAGATACAAAGCTCAAATTGTTCTCCCTGCTGCCAATGCCAGAATACAGCTCGCTCAAAGGCCCACCCTCGTTCAAGACTTTGCGTTTGGGAATATTTCGCTTCCGTATTTCGCCAATAGATCATCCTTGGTACACTGGCAGCAACAAAATACCCAGAGTTCCATAGAAACTCTACTCCAATAGTCTCATCTCATATTGGGTCAAGGCTGCTACTATTGAAGTTGAGAGCGACCGCGGTGAAAACGTCATCCCTTTCGTTCTTCGCCCAGATACAGGCTATATGCTTTCCTTCCGCCACGAGTTGAGGGCCGAAAGCTGTCACTTCCTCGGAGGGCACCGTCTTGCCATGCTTTTGGTACATGCAGGTAATCGTTATCCTCTTCCAATCTGATTTGAGCGTTATGATATCCAGAACCTTGTTTCCGACTCCCGAACCAAAGACCAGGCGTGTAATGCCGTCAATAGTGATTAGGATGTGCTGTTCGCGGATTGAGTTGACCTTGATGACTATTCTCCCCAGGTGCTCGGTGCCGCTGGTCACCACAGCCGTGGCGGCGAACGTTGTGATCTTGGTCGGCTCAGGCTCATCGTCCTCGGATTTGTCGGAATGGGTGTTACTCATGATGGTGACTTGAATTGACTATTGAGATATATGGGGATTAGAATATTAGTAGTGATTGTGAGAAGTGTGTATTTTGGTGGTGATTTATGATGGTTGGCAGAAGGAACTCATGGTGGAGATTTCACAGCAGCCTGGCCATCTCCTCCTCCTTCCTCCTCTTCTGAAAAGTCATGGGAGAGGTACCCACCTGAAGTAAATGATATGATGATATGATGCTTTTCGCCTCCACGTTTCCTTTGCCTCTTTCACTTCTCAACTAAACTCGATATATCTAGTAGGTCATGCGTACCAACGACACATGCAGGTGAGCAGCCAGCATAATATATCGAAGCATCCATCGCGGTAAATCACATTCTCTTTGATTGAAATCAGCTTTCAGTTATTTGCTGCAAAGATCCGACGCTTTTGTCTGAACATGACAGTTCCCGCTGTCAATCACGGATGGCCGCGACTGGTTCGTGAACATGTGAGGGACCGTGATGACAATCAATGCTGCTCATGCAACAGCTTTTAACAACTTTAAATGCTGCTTGTTTCACAATTGATGCCAAGGAGAGAGAATTTTGCAAAGTATATGCTGTCTTTGGTGCGCTTTCTTTGTCGAGGGGAGCGATACGGCTTCATTGTCGTATAATCACAGCATACTAGCCATGCTAGGCTTGTTCATTCTTACTATGCTATGCTATTCATAACCCCAATTCATGTTGGCCATATCCGAAACCCACGAGCGGACGGGGACTTTTACTTCCTCGAGGTCTTCCTGAATGATGACAATGACATCGCTTGTCATTATTGCATGTTTTCTTGATATCGATAGTAAAAGTGCATGTCCCTAGCCTATAACCATGCATCAGTCAGTGTACTTGGGAGCACCGTCTCAGATAGAGTCGTTGCTTACTACATCTAAACATCTAACCGTGATTGCAGTCACATACAACCTCTTCGCTAGAATGAACTGTTGAGACAGCTCACCGCCGATGAGCTGAACAAGATGATTCACCCGCAACTGCAAGGGAGCCTCGGAATACCCATGGAATACCCATGGTTGCATGATGGCATGATAAACCCCCTGAGCGAGCTTGTGGTCCAGAACGGGATGGCGTCAGACCGAGTACCTTAGTTTTGGAGGGCCCTTGGATTCCGCATCTGCACATCAAGTTTGGGTACTGGACCGTAAGTACGCCTCCGTAAGCAAGCAAGTTTTCAGCGCCTGAGTTGGCAATTGTCAGTGATGATGCTGCCAATCAGAAGATGATTTCGGCCTCTCAAAAAAAGAAAGGTACCAATGAAAATAATTGGACGATGCATCATCGCCTTAGAAATCCAGAAGCCAGTACTATGAGGCGGTGGGTAACGGTGGGTAATGGTGGATGAACCAACTATAGTGGTTGCAGTCTGGGGTCGGGGGTGTCTGGGTGATGTGTTCGACGGCCACATTAACACGACTGGGGGGGAGACACGGCCAACCAGCGGAGGCCACTCAATCATGCCTGGAACCAGTCTGGCGATGGACCCATCCATTTCTGCGTTGTTCTGCAGCACTGCCAGCATTTACAAGAGACAGCAGGCCTTTGATTGACGGCACGGCCCAAAAAATAAAAAAAAATAGCCACGTCGGGCATCAAGCATGCGTTAGCTTTGGTTGAAAGGCTTGATTTCACAGTTGCATATTACTCCTGTGTGGGCTTCCCATCAAGTATGAATGCAATCAATCGAGTTTTATTCCTTTTCTTCCCTTTACCCTTTGTTTGCCCTTGATACCCCATCTCATGCTCTTCTTCACCTTCTTCACACCTCTTGCCTTTTCCCTTACAGCTAACCTGGAGCTCTTGAAACAAATACCCGGATCGACAGTCACCGCCTGTTCGGCCTCTTACTCAACATGGGCCACGAGGAGATTGAACAGCAGATTGAGAACCTCAAGACGGAGCTGGTCACCATTGAGGATGTCTTTAAACAATTGAAACGAGCTCATGAGAGCGACAAGCAGAAAGCAGCATGGGACCTCTCGACAAAGACTCAGATGTCTCTCACGGCCACCATGATCTTGACCATGCGCATCAGCGGACAGTTTGATCCAAACCAGCCGCCTCCAGATTTCGCCTCCGTCATTCATGATCTAGAGTCTTGCTGGCGCGAGGCCAAGGAATCGTCAGAAGCGTTTCTAAAAGCTGTTTCATCCATTGCAGTCAACGTAAGTCACCCGACTGGCGACCCAAGGTCATGGACGGCGTCGAGTATCAAGCAATCAACCATGGGCGATACTGACATCAAGACCGGCATCTAGCTCATCAAGCTTCATGATACCAAAGTGGTGCTGTGGCATCGGAGCGCCGAGATGCTACAGAACCAGCTAAAAAAGAGGCTCGATTCCAGCCAAGAGGCCCTTCAGCACGAAAAGAGCCAGCTTCATACGCTGAATCTACAATGCATGATTTCGCAGAAGAAGCTTGGCGGACTTCAGCGAAGGTCGCCCGAGGCACAGCAAAAGTTTGATGACCTCAACAAGGTATGCAGTCCCGCCTTTTTCTTGCTGTTCCTGTCTTCATCGACCCGCATCCTGACCCCAATCACAGTGGCTATGGAACAGCCCCGAGACAAGACTACTACAGCAGAGCTTCAAGATTGTGATTGAAAGCCTAAAAAACGACATCGAATCCGCCAAAAAGACGGCAGAGTCCACTTCTCGGGCCCTGGCAGAGTCTCAGACCGCCGTGGCGGAGGAAGAGGCCAACGTCAGAAAACTCGCATCAGCCAGCAAGGCACAGATTGATCTACTGACCCAGGGCGTCGCCTTACTGGATAGATCCACCGCCCTCCTGGAAGAGGTCAAGAACATGCAGCAAGAAGTCGCCTCCATCAAGAACGACCGTTACGCCGCGTGGGAGCTGGTCTTCCACTGCTTCAATCAATCCAGGAACGGGGAAATCACACTGCACAAGGTGGAATACGCCAGACTCGTCCTCCAAGTCGTCGAGGTATCGCTCAAGGATAAAAGCCTGCATATGACCTTGGCCAGCATCATCAAACATCTCGCCCAAAACGATGACCTGGAAGGCAGCGTGTTTAGCATCACTGATGGTCACCCCGAAAGCCTGCTTAAGCACATACAGGAGAAGCTCGGGCTACCAGACGAGGAGGTCCAGAAGAAGGTACCAAAGGAAACTCGAAAAGACAGCCGAAGGATAATTGAAGAGGAGGACCAGGACACACCAGACGACGATTCGGACTCGGATTGGGACAAGGTGTCGGTGCCGTTCAAGCCCTATGGCGACTTTGATCGAAGTAGCATCCGCATCAACCTCAATACCAAAGATGCGTTCCCCACCGCCCAGGTCGGCACTCCTCCATGCAGAGACAAAGACGGTAGCCCAGTCTACTTTGCCTCTGCCGTCGGCCTCAAGGGCGGCACACATCCGGGCAAGTACTCCCCCAGTCTTCAGCCGGCTGGATGCAGGGTACCCTACGGAGGCGAGGAAGTGTATCACCAAGGCGACTATGAGGTGCTCCCGTATCTCCCAGAACTAATGGAGTTTGTGGAAGCCAAGAATGGCCAAGTCCCCCCTGGCCGGAGGGGAGTCATTGGCGGGCATGAGGACGAGGGGAAGTTGTTATACCACGCCATTGCCGAGATCAAGGGGGTTTGGGTACCGGGCAAAACAGGAGAGCACATCGTAAGTGTCTAGCTATCTTGTGACAATGGTAAAGAGAAAAGCTGACAAAGATTTGTCGGAGAGTTCGGCGCAACAATCGCATACGGCGACGCCGAGCACCATACAACGTCTTACAAACTACTGTAAGTTTTTTTTTTTTATAACACTGAGAGATTTTGAAGATGGAGCCTTTGGCTAATTACTGTGGAATTTCAGGTGCTGGAAGGAGTGATGTGACGTCTTTCATCGAGAGGTGGAGGAGACCCAGGGAGCCACAGACAAATGTGCGGAATTATGGAAAGGCCAGGGCAATGCAGCAATAGAATGGAACAGAGATACAATGAGCAATCAATGAATGACATACGAATACTACAAAGAACTTGTTTTAGTTTATTAGCATGTGATTGTGAACTCTTTCCTAACCGTGCCAGATGATGGAAACAAAGAATGCGAGATGCGTAAGTTGGTAAAGTAACAAAGGGAATGCCGACGAGCAGCGACTGATGAACTCATGCACAAGAAAGGATTTTTGACCAGTCCACCTCGACTGATCAAACAATGTACAACAATAACCCCGTTCTTTCACCCCCCCCTAATGCTTCTTGCTTCAACTCATTACTTCTTAATGGAGTACCATACCCCCAGGCCAATCAGGGGCACGACAACAGTCGTCAGGACCTTTAAGGCGGCATTCCTGATCCGAGGAGCGAGTGTGATTCCAACAAGTGACTGGAACTCTGCGGGGGCATTGCCGATGGGGTATGGCTTGCTCGGGATATCGACGCCGAGGAAGGGGCAGATTTGTTCCCAGCCGAAGCCATCTTCTAGCTTGCATACTAACAGCCTGTCCTTTGGTGCTAATTGTTTCACTCTTTCTTGTCTGCATGTATATATGTCAGCTGCGTAGCTCACCAGATGGGGCAGCAGAACAGAGCGGAGTAAACTTACACCATAATAGTATCCTTCTTCGCATCCTCCATACCCTTGTCAATGCCCTTGCCATGGAACATGATCACCTCAAAGGCGTCTTGGATAGTGACGAATGCGTTGATCCAGGGGTCCATATACCGAATTATGTTCAACGGGAAGGACTTGCATGCTTCCATGACGCCTCGGATGGTGTTGTTCAAGGACCTCTCCCACGCGTCGATATCTCGCTCCGTGAGGATGAACTTGGCGTCTGGGTAGAACTCGATGAACTCTTCGGCGAAGAACTGGGGGATTTCAACGATTGCCTGTCGCCTGTTTTTTAGTACTCCTTGATAACCCATTATAAGATGGAAACGGGGGAAGGGGAAAGGGGGGGGGGGGGGGGGGGGGGGGGGGGGGGGGTAACAAACGTCATAGTTGGCCATCCACTTGTCAAACTCGGCTTTTCCGTATGGTTTCCCAGTGCCCTGGAACTTGCATCGCATAGCTTCTTCAAAGAGGTTCATATGTGTGATGCCGCCGTAGACGACTTCGTACATGTGGTACGGTGTGTATCCAAGCATCTTGAGAGCCTGATATAAGGAAAAGGTTCCGACTCTAGTTGAGCATACATGTCAGATGCTGTACTCTTTTTTTTTTTTTTTTACTCAATGGCAGGATGAAGTGATGTCATACCGGCTGCGGCTAAGGACAATGAGCTTCCTCTCGCAGATCCGCTCAGGGGTAGGGAGTCTGTCGATGAGGCGAGACATGATGGACGAATGGATAACGAGTATTCGGTATAGTAACAGGTCCAGGTTCAAAGAAAGCAGTTGAGATGCAGTGTTACAATAGAACCAGATATGAGCGACAGAGACATTATATACATTGGCTCCTGGCGTCGACTTGCCTCATTCGACAACAGCGCAAGGGGGAGAGGAGGGATTGTCTGTTCGCACATTGTGAGAGGGGTTCGAGGGTCCAAAACACAGCCTGTCCATATGATTGGCTCAGTTTATCCATCTAGGACTTGAGTATGTCTGCAGTAAGATCTCGCTAATATCTAGTGCCTTGTTGCTATTTCAGAAAGCGTGTCAGACCCAGTTTAACAAGAAGGCAGAGAGAGAGAAGCTAGTTTGACAACACCAGCCCTACGGCATCGCCAGACCGAAACGTACAAGCCCCCCCCCCCTCTCTCTCTCCCTGTCCACACGCAGTCAGGATATGCATGTCTACATAGACTTATTCTGTATGTATGTATACCCAGGTAGCTGGTTCAGCCAGTCGCAAGGCATAGGGCGTGGTAATTACTCGCGAGCTAGAGGCCCCTGCGCCATCTCCCATGATGACCGTTCGAGTCTTACATCCAGATCCAGAGGTTATGAATCCCCTCCTCGGCAGGGCGCGAGTGGACTTGTTACAACTCGCTGGAGACTAAGGATATAAGCTGATTGGCTTTCATGGACGGTGCACGTTTTCTCGGGGCGAAGAAGCAGTCGAAGGAGCGCTAGCTACAAGTAAGCTTCTTTTTCCATTTTTTTTCATACCAAATTCTCACCAACCCCCCCCTTGTTAGGGAGTTACTGAGTGGTGACTCGATAAACTTTGACCTCAGCCCTGCTGATTAGTGACTGAGCCAGGCTTTCCCCCCCTGAAAAATAGATAACAGAAATCGGTATAATTCAGGAACCTATATCAAAACGGAGAGGGGGGAGGGGGGGGGCAGGAGGGATTTGACCACACGACATGCTTGTAGCTTTTTCTACCTCTCCTAGGACAGGTTTCATCCGGGGGGTCAGAGTCACGATAACAAGTACTTGTAAAATACTAGAAGGAAAGAAAATGCAAGTTGATTGATTGTTCCTTTTCGAATGCTACCCTTTGACGGAACGTCGGCCCGGCACGAACACACGAATGGGTTGGTCAGACTTTAAGCTCGCTTGTATTGGCGACGATCCGGCGGGGGGGTTGTTTTCTTTTCTTTTCGTTCTTCTCTCGAGTATCTACGGAGTATCTAGCGCCAAGCTAGATTGCATCGAATGTTACAGTGGAATGCCAAGGCGATAGTTCAGTTCAGTAATCATTATAGGCTCTTTCTTTTTTTTTGGTTTAAAAATAAAAATAAAAATAAAATCATTGGAGTCTTATCATGTTGCCAGGACTCCCGCATAGACTTTGGCCAAATCCCATAAACAATCATTGTGGTCAAACATGATTACTCCCCTCCCCTCCCCAAGAGTTTCACATTCAGGGGTTCAAAAAAAGTCTTATACTTGTACTTGCATGTCCTCGCTCTCGCTCTCGCTTCGCTGCACGGCTTGCATATCAGACCACTCCAACTAACAATACCTACCTTGCCAAAGCTGCGCCCCCCCCCCCCTGGAACCAAGACATGGATACGTCACATGAACAGCCAAGTTATGTACGCCCTCTTTCAAAGGGTGTCATTTGTGAGTATATCTAGTATATAAAGTAAAAACCAATGGACTTATGGAGTAGATAGTATGTTCATACAGCATTGCTATATTTGGGCACCAAAGGCTGATCATGGCTCAGCAAATCATCATTATAATTATAGTTAGTCATGTCCATTCTTTTACTCAACGTCCCACCCCTTGATAGCAACAATCACCATCTCACACATCCCACATACCCATTCCCTCATACCTTGGTATTCGACGCCAGTTTCAAAAGTCACCGCAACGCAACGGCAACGCAACCGTTTAAAACAGAAACCTCCGTCTGATTCCGTCCGTCTGTCCCCCGTTGACATTAGATTCCGCGAGTACATATATACATACATGATCCCCTCCCCCCATACTTTAACCCCGGCTAGCGCACGCTGTAAGGAATGCATTCTCTTCTCTATATTTTAGAGTGTGCCCATCTGCACTTGGTGACAGGTCAAAACAGAAACGACAGAAAAACAACAAGCTACACATTACGAGAAGCCAATATACCTTAAAAGGACGCTTTAATATGAAAATGACGATGATATATCAGTTGACCACATGTCATCTGCTTTTTAAAAAAGGGGGGAGGGGAACTGCAGCCTCACGGTGCCATTCATGTAGATTGACGATCCATAGATGCAACGGATCCATTCAGATGTGCAGAGAGCTCCCAGCTGCCTTCTCATTAATTGCTCGAATGCGCCAAAGATCAGCGGCAATGTGCGCTATCCCACCCCCGCTGCAACTCCACCGTCAACCCACTGGAAAAAGAGGTGTCGCATAGCGCGGAACCCACAAACCGGAATTCTTCCCTCCCCCCATGCCCATCTCCATCAAATCCACACCCACCATTCCGCCGCACCAACCCACCCCCATTCAAACTCCAAACTCCAAACTCCAAGCCAACCGTCTTGATTGATTTAATATTGCAAACCTTTCAATTTGAACCCTCGTGCCCACTCCAATTCGAGAAGCTCCGTTCCCCTTCCTTGAATCCTCCCTTTTGAGCTTATAATACTCTTTAATACTTTAGACCTGTCGTCGTCGTCGTCGTCATCTCCCAGGGTTACACAACAAAAGACATCCTCTCTCTCCCCCCCCCCCCACCCCCCAGTCTCGAACGAAACAAAATCGGGTAATAAGCTCGTGACACGCATCCGAATCTCACTCACTCACTCTCACTCCGCCTTCTCCAAAAGCACCGAAACAAACTTTCCCATCCGTCCACCTAATTTTCAACGTCTACGCAAACATCCGCAAAGAACGAAAAATATCCATCGTCTCCCAACGGTCCAACAACAAAAAAAAAAAAAAGCAAGAAACACCAAAAAGAAAAATATACTCTCGCATCCATGTCTATCCCAAGCACCGCAACGCCTCCCCTCCTCCTCACCAAGCGCCTCAACGCCTTCCTCCACACCCACCAGTCCCCCCAGCTCCCGACTCTCCTCCTCACCACCTCCCACGGCAAGCTCCTCGCCCACGCATCCTCCCAGCCCGTCTCCCTCCTGCGCACCCACGCCACCGTCGCCGCGTCCCTGCTCGCCATACACACCACTTCCTCCGTCGCCATACCGACCGCCCTACCCGGCTCGCGCACCCCGGACATCAGCTCCTCGCCCGCCAGCGAGCCAGACAACGACAACGAGAGCCAGACCAGCGATCCCGCGGGCCTCTACGACCACGAGCAGCGTCCCTCGGCCCGGAAGCCTCGCAGGGAGGCCAAGAACGCCATCCAGCCCGGCACCATCACCGTCCAGCTCACCGGCGGAACCGTCATCATCCGCCGCCTCAAATGCGGCCTCTTGTTCGTCTGCGTCGGCCCCTCGGCGCATAGCCCCGACCACCCTCACGGCCGACACTCCCCCCACGAGAACGGCGATCCGGTCGGTTCGCCAAGCGAGGTCGAATCCCTCATCAGCGCCGGCGGGCAGACCACCTCCAGCCTCGACAGCTCCGGCGCGGGTCCCATGGTCGCCATGAGGAGACACGCGGCGGAGCTTGCGCGCTGGCTGGACGAAAAGCTAGGAACGCTCAAGGTTCCCGAGGAGAGCATCGGTATCGAGTAAACTTTAAACCATCGGTTTACCTTGGTTGTTGTTGTTGTTCTGGCATTTGAACGGCGTTTTGGTACGGGCTTTTGGAGGAGGTTTCTTCACCATCTTGGGAATGTAGAATTAGATAAACGTTGAGGCGTTCAGGGTTAGATACCCAAAAGGCAACATCACCATCATCATCAGGAAGAATAGCACTTTTCCCCCCCTTATACTTATTATAAATGACCATTCTACATTAAACAGTATTACAAGCGGAAATGCCTGCAATATTGAAGCTGCTAAAGAATTGCATGAAATCTATAGGGTCCATTATACCCACTCCCCTTTTGTGATGGGATTCCCTTCCTAAGCATAAAAGAGTTAAAAACACGTGAAGCTCGCTTGTCCCGTTGAAACAATGCCTCCCTATATATACAGATAAAGGAAAGAGAGAGAAAAACGCCGTGGAAATGCATCGGAAGAAAGACAGAAGACCTCCAACCAGCGCCGGCCAAGAAAGCAAAGGCAGTATTCATACACCGTCAAAAACAACGACACCATTTTTCTTTTCCCCTTACTCAATGCTCATGTGCATGATACCATCGTTTGTATCAACCATTGCCTGTAGACCCACTCTCCCCTTCCTATTCACCTGTCCAGTCGAGCCCAAAGGCGGAAAGGCAGGCGTTCCAGTAATACTGCCTGACTCACTCTGTCCGCTGCTGCCCCTATCACCGCCGGTACTGCCTGGCCGTGAGCCCCAGGGCATGGAGTCTCGCTGCAAGGGACTCTGCACAACCGGCGAGCCGTGTACGCTCATACTCGGGCTGACGGCCCGGCGTTTGAAGCTGGTAGGATCAAAGTCGTCGTCCCGCCGACGCTTGTTATTTATCCTGCGAGTGATTTCCGCAGCAGTGGGGGGGATACCATGATTAGATGCCTGATGGGAGTCAGACTCTTGAGCTTTCAAGAGCGTAAACAAATTCCTTACCTGGAAGGTAGCTTGACTTTGCAATGAAGGAGAGTCCATGGTCGCATCCTCACTTACACCCGATGAGGAGCCCCGTGGGAGGAATGCTGGCGGAGGGGGCGGCGTTCTGGCACCACCCATACTGCTTGATTCGGAAAAGGTATCCCAAAACGTCTTTCCTTTAGAATTCTTAAGAGCATGTTGCTTAAAACTGCTTGAGAGACCCATGGCCAAGTCCCCCATTGCCTCCTCTCCCGGAATATCATCGATAGACTCTTGATTGGTCAGGTTTGGCGACGACTGAGCCGTTGCATTTGCGTTGGAGTCAAGCCCGGCGGCTTGGGGGCGAGGCTCAAGATCCATATCGCTTTCTCTTACTTGCTTAACGATTTCTGCTTCCCTCATAAAATCGGCCTCGGCCGGAGAACATTCCTCCGCCAAAGCTGCTCGAATACGAGCAAAATTCTTCGACTTGGGCTATACTACTGTTAGTGTCCCAGGTCCATAACGAAGACATCTAAGCTTTGATAAGCCAGCCTCAAGTTTAACTCACCAAAAGATTTCCACGCCGTGTGACAACTCGCCGGATTACACCTCGTGAGTCCCCACTTGAACCATCAACATCGCTTACAGGTCGTCCAAGCTCATCAGTTTCACCACCAGAAGAGATGTGGAGTTGGTTTGCCTGCCAGCTAATGCTCTCCCTCCTTGCTTTCGCTGCAGCCGAACCACCAGGTGGTGATCTGGAGAGTGCTGCCGTTGCAAGATTAAATCCCAAGCCCAAAGGACCACGGGCCTTCTTCTTCGAATGCCTACGCGGCCGTTGTCTCTGTTGGAAGCTCATCAGGCTACTCATAGCTGGGGAACCGAATGGACCGCTAGTAGGACCTTGACCAGGCATGCCCATCCTAGAGACCTGTGGTGTCGTCACGAAAGATTCGTCCATATCCTCATCCATGAGATCGTCGTCATCCGAGGAGCTTGACAGGTCTGACCCTAACCCATGATTGCTCCCCAGAGAACCTCCAATGTTCATCCTCTCTTGATTCCCCATTATGGACCAGAGTGATGTCGAACTCTGTTCCGGGCCACTATATTCACCCCTCCGACCCGGAATGTTCACTGCCCGTTCGCCGACCAGGGGCGACGAACCCGGAGAGGGTTGCTCAGCGAGGATCGAGTGGTGAAGACTGGTAGCCGCACGCGAAAAATCGAGGCCTCTTGAGCGACGAGGTAAAAGGTTGGTGGGGGAAGCGTAAATTTGAGAGTGGTCGAGCTTGGGAGACAAAGGTGCTGTACGAATAAAGGTGTTGTTGGAGGACGACCCAGGGGGCGGGGTGAATTGGCGAGGCGGCATCTGCATCTGCAATGCTAGGCCTCGATTAAAGTCGGTTCGCCGCGGCGTGACGGGTGGTTGCGACAGAATTTTGATGGCACTATCATCTTTGGACTCCCTTCTCGTTGATTCGACGATACGTGGCGAGGGGGAGAGTTTTGACGGCGTACCTCCACTGTCAGACATAGAACGTGTTTTTGTGACCACTGGGGTTCTTGCTTGGGCAGCAGTGGACGCGACGTCAGCGCTATCCTGCTGTTGGACATCATTGTCGCTGTCCATAACCACAGTCTCGTCAAAGGGAACGCCAACAAGGTTCCTTGGTCGCTCCATCTTTGTTGTTCCGTTCAATGCGCCGCACGCGACTGTGTTGAGGGTCGAGACCCAGAATGACGTTGGCGTTGTCGATCTTGTCAGGTCGTCGTCGTCGTCGTCGTTGTCGTCGTGTGTGCAGTAATTATCGTCGGCGTCGTCATCAGCTGCAGGTTTGAGGTTGAGGGAGGTTCATATGCATGCATGCGCAAGACGGAGAGGTATGTTGGCGATAAGCGCAGGGAGGCACTGGAATTATGGGTAATAAATCCTCCAAAGTTCACAACATGAAGAAAAAAAAGCAAAATCGCATGACGAAAGGGAGAGTGAGATGGGCGAGGTGAGGGGTGCTTCCGCGCGCGTGGGTGCGTGTTGACCAATTATAGAGACAGTGGGCTGATGAAGATGCTTCGACGATGGAGCGCCAACATGCAAGGTTCAAAGCGATTCGAAGCGCGAGATTGGCAGCTGCAGTCGGGAAGGGCGGCGGCGGCGGGTCCACCAATTGATGCCATCCGCGTCTAGAATTTGGGTTGCCCCGCCTTTCGCATGTCACTTTGTCACTTGACATGGACATTGTTGACAGATGACGTGAAGTGCTTCAATAGCTACCCTATACCAAGTAGGTGGATGGAAAATAACCATGTCGAGAGATGCATAATCATCGTAATGAGATACAAAGATTTAGGGAAACAAATAACAGCTATTTCATGACTGCAATAGAGTGATACTTGGAAGATGTGGTGCGCAACAATGCTGCGGATTACAAAAACATTCCATAAATGATCATGGAATACACCTTATTTAAGAAAGTGTTGAAGGTGCGCCGACTAAAGAACCCGAGCAACCAGGGCGTCTCTTCGTAAAATTAAATCATGATTAATTGGTATTAAAGTTAACACGGGCAAATTTAATGCAGTTACTATTATAAATCAAGAACTTACCTAGGCAGTCTTTCAAAAAATCTCAATCCAATCCTAGGTTCAACCAGAATGAACTATTTATCATGAATATGAAATCTTAGTAGTTGTCGCTTTTAGGTATGTATGTATGTAATGTATGTACGTATTCATTAAATCAAGAAAAAATCAAAGGAGCAAAAAGCAAAAAATAACAGCTGCCTTGATATCTCAATCTTGTATTATAGGAATAGCCCAATGCGGGGGTCGAACCCGCAACCTTGAGATTATCGCTGCTTCAGAACTTGAAACTTAAGAGTCTCACGCTCTACCGATTGAGCTAACCGGGCGATCCGATTAAGCTCCAAGGCAGCTGCTCTTGTTGTTGGAACCTGGTGAGTTATTTTGTATTATATGGGGAAGAAAAAGTTTTGCTAGTGTTATGATCCATCAAGCGTGATCCTTGGATTTTTGTTAGTGGGTTGTTTGTATCCGCCAATGAGGGGCACTAGACCCCCTGGGTTGGTGGGCTTGGCTGAGGGCGACCCCACTATCGCTCTGAGACTTGGTGCCCCTCCATTTGATGGGTCCATCGTCCATCGCCAACCAAGTCAGGGACCGTGAATCAACTGTGTGCTCAGAGAGATCTGGATGAGTCTTCATCATGCGTCAGCTTCGGTATAATGCTGCAACCTCTCTAGACGGCTTTATAGCCTCTCCAGATGGATCTTCCGCTTGGATCATCGAGGATAATAGTATCGATTTCGATGCCCTATATGCCCAGTTTGACACGTTTATCATGGGGCGCAAGACGTACAATGTCATGACGTCGTTTGAACCCAGTCCTCTGGCAAATCGACCTAAAGAGAGCATCATAGTGATTAGCAGGCAAATGAAGCCAGAAGACCACGACAATATAACAATCCTGACCCAGGGCATTATCGACGCGATCAGAGAGATGAAGACCAAGGAGGGTAAAGACATTTGGTTGATGGGCGGTGGCCAGATCGCTGGTCCATGTCTTGAGGCTGGGCTGGTAGATTCGATCGAAGCTGCCATTATGCCAGTCGTGCTGGGGTCAGGAATCAAAATGATTTCCAACTTGACATCGAGCGATAGCAAATCTTACCGACTAGAGCTTGAGGATGCTAAGAAGCTGGAGAAGAGTGGGATTCTTATGACCAAATATAAGGTGATATACAACTTGAATGGAGGAGATAGGCGTTGAAAGGCATTGTATATAACATTTGGGTAGGCCATAGATTTGGTAAATTTAGGATGATATGCCGGTAGCTGTGGAAGCCCAAGGTCTGAGGACCAGGAATATGAGATCAACACGAGATAAAGAAGGTATTGAACACGTTGCACTATAGGTAGTGGCCGATGAAGCAACAAGCGATCAGCTGGGTGGGTATGATAGGAACCCCCATCTATGCAATGCCTGAAAATGGGTCACAATCAGCGTGGACCTGTGATTTCTCCGGCCGTCTTGACTTCCCCACAAAGATAGAGACTCGATTGAGTGGGTCGCCCCGGAAAGTAAACAGGATACAAAGGAAGATCGTATGGGTCTAGGATTTGGTCTATGCGGCAACGCCTGATTGAATTGGGTAACGAGGATTTTATGATCGAAAAAGAATGTAATATATTAGGATATTCGATAGCATTTGATGTACAGTCAGGACCAAATGGATCTGGGTGCCGAAATCAACGTGCATTGTATTTTAGTAGGGCTCACCCTCTATGCAAGCCTGTGAACTTGGACGTCAGGACCTAAGCCAAGGGATCGTACTGCGGGCATACCTGGCCAGGTGAGAAATATACGCCTTCGTAATCGACGTGTAAGATAGAGTAGTAGATTTGACCTCACCGACAGAAATCTCGATGCCAATCCTGGATTTTCATCGGTGGTTACCTTTCCGAGCAGCTCTATAGGATCCGCACTCTCATAATAGGTAATGTGTCTTGGGACACGCCGAAGATGGGCCATCGCAGGATTCCAGACTCCACTGGCCAATGCGTCTGACCAAGATACCGAGATATAGCTGCGGCATCTTTATCTTTTTTCTGTCAACTACCGTTACTGGGCACTTATAGCTCCCGAAGATCTTTGCACATTGGCAAATCTTTTTTTTTTTTTGGTTGCCAAAGCTTCTACTGGTGAGCATTGCGAGCCAATCCCATTCATCTTGTCTTCACTCATACCGCAACTAGTAACAGCTGTTAACCACAATAAGCGTATATCTATCATCCTCTTGAAACAAGGTGCGACGGACTGCTATAGCCTCTTCTTTTACGGCGTCAAGTTCGAAAGAAACATCATCTGGGTTGACACCGGAAAGGCTTACTTCTAGAAGCCTGGCTAATTTCCAGCACATTGCTGGATCAAGCGTACCGACAGGAAAAGAGTCCAACCACGATGATCTCAAAACCTAGTCATGGGTCCCTGAGGAGCTTTTGGTGCTATTAGCAGCTGCCTTCTTGGCCAATGCCTGGGAATTTACCATTTATTCGGATAGAGAGTGCGGGACGACGCCGACTGCTGTACACAGCGACTCTGAAAACAAAGGATGCATGCCATTGCCGGCTTTACAACGCGGATTCCAAGTTGAAGATATAGGAAGCTGCACTACTTGGATTTACAGGGACGACAAGTGTGGCGCAAATCGACTGAAAAATTGGTATGATAGGTTTCATGCCAGTGCTTGCATCCCCCCTCACTATACCTGGAATTCTTTCGAAGTTACTGATTGTTGATCTTGAGGAGTGGGAAGGGATACAGGCTGTTGACTGAAAGACTATAAGTGTACTGATCTGAGATGGTGGACTTCCTCCAAAATTTGGGAGAAAGCCGTCAGGATGAGCCGTCAGTAGGAAGCTCAATCTGAAGGCTGGACAAGGAAAACAATCTCTTATGTAGTGCAGCAAAGAGATGTTCACATTTGAGATGCCTGTTTATACTGGATTACGAAAAATTAGTCGTACCCGTTGGTATTCATCGACGGTTCTGGCTGCAATGGTGGGTCCCCAAGAGGAAATATCTCCCTACAAGCAAGTTTGGTCATGGATAATGATTTCGGATTCCGTCTATCTGTTACGGCAAGTATACAGGGACAAGCAATGCGGTGTTATTCGAGAATTTTGTTAAAAGGTTATTGCAAAATTGGACATATTTCCAACTGTCGTCGCTTGTTATTGACGATGCCTCTTGGCACCGCTCCCCTCCACACTAGCGGATGTGCGCCGAGCCAGGCGTATTAATGGAGTTTCTGACTTCCAACTTGCCAGACTCTAGCCTAATATATGAACATATTGCTTTTTTTGTTCTAAAGAAGAAGAAGTTCACGCAATCTGGTTGGTTTAGGAACCGATACTTCATCATCAAGCTTAAGACGCATCGGGACTGGTATGTGCAGGCAGGGAGACTCATTTTTGTCACGCTGAAGTATATTGTTTCATTGATATGACTGTAATACTTCAATGGGCGGTTCCATTTGAATCGTTCTTGACCCCTAATCTGAGACACGGCGTACTGCTGGGGAGCTGTTCTGAGTCACAAAAAGTACATAGCTTTCGATCTCCAAAAACCGACAGAAGGTCAGCTGGCACGATGTTGTCATGCCTCAATTGCTATCACTTTCAATTACTCTATGAAAGGGACTTGTTGCCCCGAGATTTCCCGCGAGAAGCAGTTAACAGATTGACAGCAAAGGCCGAAGAATCAGTAACAAATACCATAGTTATTGTCACAGGGAACCTTTATTAGCGCTGGTCACCCCCGTTTCTGTACTGCCATCACCTTATGAGGTTGCAGTTCGTCAACGTCATCACACGAGACATACATATGGCGCATTCAGCCCTCATCTGTCTATGGCCCTGATCATCGCAAAAGCCCTACATTTCTCCGAGCTATTCCGATATAATTGCGTTTCCATCTGGTCATTAGAGATCCCATTCAACATATAAAGTGATTCATCTCCTACAAGTAGACTGAAAGCTTGCTTGCCGTAAGCTCCCATTTGATCGCTAAAGCTCCAATATCACTCTTTTTAACAATGTTGTAGACAATCTACAAGGCTTTTCACTATTCTGCAGAGACAAACTTCCAATTGTGACTGTATTACTAGTAGGGAATCCCTCTCTACTTCCTTCTGCTTGGTTTATTGACAGGTTCAGGTCCACAATACCAAACTCTGCATAATAGAAAGCGTTTTATTAACGCTATTTGCATTTACTGTCATTTTAGTCTTTCCTTTCTATGTTTACCATCAATTATTCCTCACAGGAGAGATACCGGCCGGTATACAGTGGGCAGGCCCTCAAGATCAGATATTGGGAAAGTTGCGTACTCCAATCTCTACGTTTACCAACCTCCCAGAGATCATTCTTGATGCTCATATAAAGGTGTTTTAGTCACTCTTCGACTACAATATTTTACTAACGGGCACATACCATCAGTTTTCATCCCAAGGATATAGCTATATCATTTCCAACATCATAGATGAACCGGTTGTCGTGCTTCCACCGAGCAGTGGAGGCCAATATCTTTACTCACAGTTATTCCTCCCAATAGCAACTATAATTAAATTATTTCGGCCTGCTTTTCGACGGGTTATCGGAGGCATCCTAAAGATGCTGATCCAATAGCTTTTGGCCCAATTTTCCATGCTTAACTCGTAGATGCTAACAGATCAACTTGCCAAGATGGATCAAGTAGCAGGACCTTTGGAGGATGAATACTTACCACCCAACATATTTGTTACCCGGTACGTCGAAGAGGCTCGAAAGTCTTCACTCGACCAGGATGCCATCACGCCTGAAACCATTTCATCGGTCCTCGTGACTGCTAATTTTATTGCGGTTTTTACTACTGCCATGACGGGCACAAATGCCATACTTAACCTCGCTGGATCTGATGCACAATTTGTTACAGATCTTCGCGAGGAAGTCAAGTGTGTGCTGACAGATGCAAATGGTTCTTGGAGTAGCATTACTACAGCAAAAATGCCTCTTCTGGATAGTGTTTTGCGCGAGACCCTTCGAATAGATACGGTTGAAGCGTTGGGCTGCACTCCGAACCTGATACCGCCCTCGGTGTGAATGAACGAAATGGAATCCGAGACGGCAAAGATCTGTCGCCTGTTTCCACATCTGATATATACTTGGCATTCGGTCACGGACGTCATGCAAGTTCACACCCCCATCATTCTTTAGAAATGCATATGTTGTAACAAACGCTAACCGTTTTATTCTACAGACATGTCCCGGTCGCTTCTTTGTTTGCATGCTACTTAGAATCCTCATCGCCTACATGTTGTTGCATTATGACATTCGACTTACGGCCCCCAAGGCTTCAAACAAGTGGCTGGGAGCTTTCCTGGTGCCAACAACAGCAAGTGTAATGATTAAGAGAAGACCCCAACCCTGCCTTGCCTGAGGGGCAGTTGCAGCACGCTGTGTTGAAGCTATCAACCATGGATGTAAACTACATTTGTGAATGACACTATGTTATTATTTTCTAGAGGTAATTTATACGTGCACTCTGTATTAAAACATGCATCAATCGCATGCAATTCTTCTTTCATGGGACCCGTGGGGCGACCCTACGTAGATAACGACTGGCAGAGTTCGGCTTAATTACTGGCATATCCGTGCTTCATCCGGCTTCCAGCGGCTTCAAGACGGTGGATGTTGTTGGTGCCTGCTTCAGAGGCTCCAGTCTGCTTTATAATAGAGAATCAGAAGGCGGGGTTCCAGGTTCCATCCCTCCAATGCTAATGTATTAATGAGGGGGCATGAATGGTCGGTCATGGGTTGATTCGGACCAGGACTTTCGGCGCAACAGTTTAAAAAAAACCAATTGCGGAGAATATAAGTCAGAGATCCATCTCTGTTGTCATGCCCGAGAGTTTTCTCCCCTTCTTCTCCTTTCGTCTTGTGTTTATTAGTAATTTTCTTTCATGAACACTACTTTGAGAGCAGCACAACGACTTGGTCTTCTTCGAAGGACTTTAGCATCTCCAGCATCGATAACCAGAACTCCATTCTCAAGTTTGTCATTTGCCCCTCACCAACGTCATCCATCTGTCTCGCTATCATTAGAACCCACTCACTCATATCACCTTCATTTGCAGGACAGAAAGTCGGATTAGCAACCATGGCGGCCACTACTGATTTGAACACCTACAAGTTCAACCACTCGATGTAAGCTCTGCTTGGCATATGTTTCCGCGGTCGACGCTTCTAACATCATTTAGGATTCGAGTCAAGGACCCCAAGGAGTCTGGTATGTAAAAAAGAAACCGATATGATATCATAAGGTTTCATACCCTTAGATGAAATATAGACATGGATTGACGCTCTATAGTTAAATTCTATGAGTTCCTGGGCATGAGCGTCGTTAGAAAGTTTGAATTCCCCGAGGCCAAGTTTGACCTCTACTTCTTGGGCTACAACAGCCCCAAGGCCGTCTCTCATGGAAACTCGGCCATTGACCGAGAAGGTGTCGTCGAGCTGACTCACAACTACGGTACCGAGAATGACCCCAATTATACCGTCAATAACGGCAACAAGGACCCCCACCGAGGTTTCGGTCATATCTGCATCTCCGTCGACAACCTCCAGGCTGCTTGCAAGCGAATTGAGGATGCTGGCTACAAGTTCCAGAAGAAGCTCACCGATGGGCGCATGAGGAACATTGCGTTTGCACTTGACCCTGATGGATACTGGGTCGAAGTTATCGGCCAGAATCCCTACGAGGAGACTGAGAATGTCACCGAGACGGACCCAGAAACCTACCGCATGGTGAGATGGGGTCCGGGAAATATCAAGGAAGTTTCGCTAATTATTGACAGCACCACACCATGATCCGCGTCAAGGACGCCCAAAAGTCTCTTCAATTCTACCAAGAAGTTCTTGGCATGAAACTCTCACACACCATCGAACAGGAGGCCGCAGGCTTCAACCTGTATTTCCTCGCCTACCCTGGAACTAAGAACTTGACCGAAGGTGTCAAGACTGCGGAGACAGCACGTCATGAAGGTTTCCTTGAGCTCACATGGAACTACGGTACCGAGAAGGATGCTGAATTTAAGTACCATACTGGAAATGATGAGCCCCAGGGCTTTGGCCACATTTGTGTGTTTGACTTACTAATTATCTTCTCATGCCTTTGCTGACTTTTTATAGGTATTTCGGTCGATGACCTCGATGCTGCGTGCGCGCGATTCGAGTCGCTGGGCACTAACTGGAAGAAGAGGCTGACAGACGGTCGCATGAAGAACGTCGCTTTCTTGCTGGACCCTGATGGATACTGGGTCGAGGTTGTTCAGAATGACCGATACAGCGACAAGCACAAGGTTTAAGTTAAACCCGCACCTGAAGGGAACTAAAATAGATACACAATGAGAAGTTGAAGAAAGTCTAACTTTATGTCTATTGCATGTGCACCCTTGCTAGATGATATTTTAAAACAACACGCCTATCTGGTGATGATTGAACTGAGTAGGAACTGAGAAAGCTTAACACTTGGCTATCCAACTCTATGCCACTACATCATGCAAAGTGAACTGAACAACTAAGCTACGCCTCACAAAATTATAATTTGCATCCTTATCTGTGTCCTGCTCACGCATTTTCTGGACTACATAAAGCAACAGTGTCTCCCCACATTTCACCCCCAGACTTATTCCGTTAAGGAACATACCATACAAAGTCATCCGTGTTCCCATTTATCACGTCTACTAATAGCTGAAAAATGGACTTTGTAGTGCACCTCACTGTCTTCAACTACAGAATGGACATTCCGTTGTGGCCGATAGAGTGTGAGGACTACTTCTAATCGTTATAATAGGAATATAGCTAAACTGCAGCAGGCCTTGTACATGGCGCTCTCTTGGTGAGCTACTACGATCATATGACGAACTACTTGGCAGCCAGACAAAACTTCAACGATCCAGGTACATCCTCAAGTTACGTCCACGACATCTGAACCCTTGACTAACAATCTTGTTCATTGTAGCCATTACACCACGCCCGACACACTGGAAAACAAATATGGCTCATGGAATTGCATCTTTGCTCGCCGTATACCACACCATTGTATGCCTCCTACTCCTCGGCCTTTTCTATGCCATCTGGGCGAATCCATATGGAGGCTACGTCCAGATTTTCCGAATGTTGAGTTTCCTGATTACTGGCTGTGTGCTTCTCGCACTATTCACTGTATGGGAGGCGGGGGCGATGGACGGGCTTTATGAATTGGATGAGATTGATGAATCAAATAAAGTGAAGGGAGAGTAATTGGAAAACTGGCGGTGGGCTAGAGTTCTACTGAGCAGGTGGTGAAGGAATCGGGTTGGGCAATTAAACGGGCCACTGCTTGGAACAATAACATGTCTATCTCGATGTTGTGGAGGAGCGAGTAAAATGATATCGCTGGAACCTTTGACCTGGTACTCTCAAATCACATGAACAGTCCTTTCATTCTCCCTCATGCCTGCTTCCCACCTTGCCGCCATATCATCCTCGATATCCCTATACGCCTCTCCATCTTCCGTCCCTTCTTTCCAATCCCTATAATACTCCATCACGATCTTTGTAAACGGTAAAACCTTTGTTATCATTACCTTATTCGAGGGATTACAGTCCAGCAGGTCCTTGACCATCTTTCGTAGTCGCCAAGAGTAGCGCGCCCGCGTGAGGAAGCTATCGATATTGATGACCGGCTCGAGGCACTCCCTGTGTATGGGACGGTTCATGGCTGGGACTTCGTGTGTGCACCGCGCATTGGGAATGTGCTTGCATCCGCCCATGGCACAGTTGCAGCCCTTGCTGGCGGCGGCGTTTTGGAGACAGCCGCCTCGGCTGCAGGTTGTGATGTGACAGCAGCCGTAGGTCGGGCAGCAAAAGACTGGTTTCTGGCCCGTCATCATGGTGAAGATGGTAGTGCCGATGGACCAGAGCTCGTCAGCTAATGTATATGGCCGGGAAAGCTGAGCAGCAGAAGTTAGCTCTCGTTTTCGGGATGTACTAGTAGGGAAAGGATGGTACTATGATGCATACCTCTGTCATAAATTCCTCTGGGTCTTTGTCGATGTCCTCTCGTGTAAGATGCCACGGCTCCCAGCCCCTCCGAGGAGCAATGGCAAGACTCGAAGGGTTATCTACCTCCTCTTTCTTAGGGCCATCACCAGGACTGATGACGTGGTTTGTCACAGCTGCGTTCTCAAAGTTCCCCAGCTTGCACATGCCATACGTTTCAGTACCCTGTGAATGCTGGAAGAAGATGTTCCTGGGCTCGATAGCACGATGCAGAATCGGATTCCAATCGTGGTCTACTTGAATCCATTTCTTAGACTCGGCGGACGCTGCTTTAGGATCGAAGAAGAGTCGTTTCCCGTCGTGGAGATACGTCACCGCCCGCATAAGCGACGTGAGAACGTGCCAGCAGAGAGACTCTGGCATGTATTGCTGACTCGACTTCCAAGGGGTGTCCTGAAACAGCGCGCTCAGATTCGAGGCATCGCATAAGTCCCAGACGATGAAATCGGTAGGACGATCAAGCCGCTCATCCCCGGCGGCTGTGGTGCTCATGAATGGACGCACTTTGATATGGCCCACGATGGAGAGGATATTCTCATGGTTGAATATCTGGGCGATGACGGGCGCCTGATTCATGACGTACATTAAGTCGTGAAATGCGAGGCCGGCATCACTGGTTCGGCCCTCCTGCTCAGGGTAGTCTGGGGGGTTGAAATGGCCGATTGCTTGGGCGAGGTATTTGGTCCCGCGGTAGGCGTCCCGCTTGATGGCATACCAGAGCCCGTCGCCGATCTGGCTGAGGAGTTCAAAGTCTTGAGTGGTGAGCCTATTTGATTCCATGATGAATGCGACTTAATTTTACGAATTTGTGTAGGTGCCTAAAAGGTATGATGGCACGTAGAGGTGAGATATGGCAATGGTGGGACATGGCCTTGATATTTTCTGAGGCCCTCATGTGAAGTGGACATGTTTGCTAGTTCTTTGACGAACTTGTTTTCGGGGACAAAGAACTATTGAGGCTATTTTTGTGCACAACAGCATCTATGTAAAGATATCGTAACGCGTGCATTGTTGAGACTTCTTTGTCTACCACACCATCCATTCTGATATTGAGTGAAGTTGACACGAGCCTATGCCACCTTGAAAGGGAGGCCTCATATCGTTGCCAGATGCATGGGAAATGGACAGACATAAAAAAGTTTATAGTGGAAGATAACACAGACAAACATGGCATTTTATCTGAATCCCGATGTTAATTTATCGGAAATCTACGATGGAAGAATAAAGCAGGTGCTATTTTTTGCTTTTTAGTGTTTCATGTTTCAACGGGTAGAAACAATTTGAGCAGCTATAAATCGAGCTTGATGTCATCGTGGGGGGTCTGGCGTGTTTCACAGTGATTGAAAAGGCCCAGGTTTCGCGAACAATGCGATAGGCGATCATGGTCCTTTTATAGCATTGATGAGGTAGCGGGAAGTCAGCCTTGTCTGCCTTGCGAACTTTTGTTTTTGCGTATACTTACTTGGACGGGGTTGGGATCAATAAATTACGACTCAATATCGTCAAGGGATATTATTCGTGATGGTAGTCATTTATTTACGTGGGCAACCGTGGCACGAAATTGGGATCCGTGAGTGAGAGAGGCTAGTATTGCTTGTACTTGTAGAAATGATGAAAAAAAAGGGGCTTATCAAGGCCATTATTGTCATGAAAATGTTTCCAAAAGCTTGAATAACAACCAGACAAAGGAAATGAAGGCCATAATATCTCGCCCTGCCCCGGAATTGGTTCAATTTTGGGTTGGTTGTCAAAACGCCAATCAGAGGCTGGCCGTGCCTGAGCCAGCATCCACTGAAACCGTTGGGCCAAGATCGAACCCCCTCCTCTCTGAAACTGCCGCCAATCGTCGTGGAGCACAGCATCAGTTACAGGGGAGTTCTGAGGATGAGGGGGGGCCCTGGAGGTAGCCTGTTTGGGCCTAAGCAAATGGCCCCGTTTTCGCTAAGGAGACCACTAAGCTGGGGGGGTTCAAGGGCCTTGTACTCCACACCCACGCTTTTGGAAGCGCCATCATGTCCTAGTGTGGCGCTACCGCAATGTTTTACTCGTAGCTCCCCCCCTCCAGGGCTCTCTGTAAGTCACTGAACGCAGTGCCGTCACTCTCGTCACTTTGAGTGCTTGGCTCGAGTCCAGATGATCAAATTTCTAGGGCTCCCTTCTTTCCATGTCTCCCTCAAAATCGTCAGAATTCCGGATGTGGGCGATCCCAGCGCCCATCAGCCATCTTACCGCCTCTTCAGGCAAAATCCCCGTTGTCGGTCCTTTCATTCCAGTCCATCCAACGAAAATCGCTCCTTTCAGTCATCGTCCTATCCATCTGCCGACGAGTATTAGGCGCCGGACCCCCCCCAATACCCTGCGTTGCATGCATTGTGCATACGCGCTCGTTCATGCGACACCACACATCTTGATACACCTACGGGGCCTTGCGACGTTAGGGCTAACAACCTGTAACGCTCTCATCCACTGCTCAGTCTTCGTCGTGAAACAGCTCTGCGGTATTGCGCCCGTGGTGGAGGATCGCTGGCCGACCCTGGGAGGGCACTGCTTACCATCAACCACGGTGAATTGACATGCCCATATCGCTCACCTTACTCGAGGAGCCATACGCTGGGTCAATCTCCCGACCACCTGTTGTGCTACTTTGCTGAGCACAAACAAGACTTTTCACTTCTTGAAAATACTCAAGTCGCTCGTTCGCCAGTCTCGAACCTGCGGCGTCCTTTCTTTTCGACCACCGTCCTTCGTTATAGATCACCGTCAACATCTTCGCAGGCGAGGAACGACGTGTGTTTTTTTATCGGCAGGTCCGTACCAAGCACGAAACTTACGACCAAAATTTTGAATATTCCTTTTTTGTCTGCACCTCTTCGATTCACGGCCTCACTCATTCTGATACTCCGCCAAGATGGGTTGTCTAAGCCACCGCAAGAAACAAACCGAAAACTTTGTCGACCAGAAATGGGACTACATCAACCTGAACGACTTCAAGTCCAAGGGCTGTGGTGCTGGCTTCGCATATGGCTATCTCTGGTTTTCGTTGATTCTATCCATCGCCGTCTATGTGGTCGACACCTTTACCGCTGTTCAGCTGCTCGTCTTTAACCGCTGGTCATCCAAGATTGAACCAGCAATTAGCTTCTCGATATCGAAATGGATCTTCTCAGTTTGCATTCTCCTGTCCTTTGCCAACCTCGCATTTGAAGGAATTCGTGCCACTCGAGTCATTAGGCGAGGAAACATTGCCGAGTGCTACATGGACAGTCTGGCTGTCAGGTGGGAGTCTGCCCGTTTGGGATCTGGCCAGGGCTGGAAGAGATTTCTGGTCTTTACCGAGCTCACAAAGAACAAAAAAGGCGCACACTACGTTGCATTGTTTACCTATTTCAACTTTCAGGGTATGTGGATAGTCAGTCGCCGCGTTCGAGCCGCTTTGCTAATATTTTGATAGCTTGGATCCGTATCATCTTCTGTATGGGACCACGTCAAGTGGTGAATGCATTGACTCTCAGATCTGTTTACATGGCAAAGCTCGCGGTCAGCTCAAAGACTGTCGAAGGTTCCATTACCGGCTTTTTTGACAATATCAAGCTGTTGGCCGAGGAAGATTTTCGCCAGGCTGCCATCCTCTCGGGCATGTTGTTTACCTTGGTGATATGGATCTTTTCAGCCCTTTATCTCATAATGGCTGTGTGTTTTTATGTTTTCTTCCTCTTCCACTGGATCCCCAAGTCGGACGGAGGACTTACTGGATACTGTGAACGAAAGGTTAACAAGGCGCTATTGGGAATTGTCACCAAGCATGTCAACAAGGCACTCGCCAGAGGACAGGCAGATAGGCTGAAGGCGGCAATGAGTAGTGAAAAGCTGTATCATCATCCAGATACTGGAGTTCCAACTTTACCGAATATTGGTATACCCTCCATGCTGGAGAGAAGTGCGACGCTTCCACCCGAATATACGTCACGCCCAGCTACCCCAGCGGATGGCCAGAAAGGCATGGACTGGAAAAGACCAATTTATTCACGTACCGGCACTGGAGCTTCTCAGTCCAGCTACTCGTCTCGAGCTCCCCTCGTCAAGTCTGCGGCTGACATGGGATATAACGGATCGGATTCACGTTCTACCAAGGATTATGGTTTCTCAAGGCCACCTCCCACGAGATCGACTACGATTAGCTCTAATAGTAGTTCAAGCTCGCGACCTGCTACAACTCACGCCAGAGTTGAATCTGGGTCTATGTTGCGCCAGACCATTACACAAAGCCCAACACTCATGGATTCGGAAAGAATGTCAGCATTTGTTCCCGCAAGGCAGTATGGAGGCTATGGCTCATCCGGTCGCTCCAGTGTGGCTCCGTCTCATGTTTCCTACCAGCCTCGGCAGTTGACGAGAAGCGTCACGAGTCAAGTGCCCTTGCCTGATCTTCAACCTCTTCAGAGGACCATGACAGCACCCATGCCGCCTCATACCACAGCAAACGGCCACCATGGTCGAACAGAAACCCAGAGTATGCAACAACCTCATCGCAACTTCAGTCGCCATCCTTCGGTACCAAACAATCCATTTTCGTCTTACGGATACGACGTGGAGGCCCAAAATAATCGCAGACCCCAGTGGTAATGCCATTCTCTTCCGACAGGCTCGGATGTGCTTACACGTTCTAATGCAATTTATGACAAACGGCGCAGGGGCAGCCGTACCCAATTTTTTTTTTATGTTATATATCCATACCGCAACTTCTTGTATTTGTGTTACACGGGGACCTTGGGGATTAAAAAAGAACTTAGAAAAGGAACAGATCTGGGTTATTAGGTGTTTAGGTGATTAGATGAGCTTCGTGCTCTGATTAGTGAAGCTAATACAATTATTGGCTTCTTCGATTTGCACATGACGTCGAGTGATGCAGCTAGTCACCAGGATTCCACATGCATGCCAAGCGGGGCACCACCTACAACGCTGGGCAGTTGATTACATGTCAAGTCCGCTTATTATGCCTGGGATTTGTTGGCAGTTCTAATTACTAAACAGGTGGTTGGAATCATTCCAATGTAGCCTGATCTGTTAGTAGCCGGCTGATGAATGCGGGATATGTAAACAGCAAATGCTAAGAAGGTTTTTTTTTTTTTTTTTTTTTTTGCGCTGATACTGGATTCAATTAAATGGCTGGTGGAATATATATAAGAGCAAGCCGCGATGCTGCTGGAGTCGCTTTATGCTAATGCTACCTATCTGACTAGCTTACTATTCTTTAATGAATTGTCGTATCAATCAGACTATATCCCAACGATAAACATGCCGTCTCGATTGGATCAATGGCACGAAGGCGAGGTCGCCATGCATAGGGCCCTCAAAGCCCCGACGGGCATGAACCCTACGTCGCCGGGCTTGCCCAGATCGTACGCAATGCGGGCGATGTACTCGCACCTCATCGCTGTCGGTACACTGGATGGAGAAGGCAGGCCGTGGACATCAATCTGGGGAGGGGAGAGGGGATCTGCGCGGCCTGTGGCGGAGGATGTGCTGGCGCTGACAACGAGGGTTGATAAACGGTATGATCCTGTTTATCGAGCGTTATGGGAGGAGAAAGGAGAAGGGGAGGAGGTAGTGAGGCCAGGAGGAGGGGAGGGGAAGATGATGTCGGCGCTGCCAATTGACCTGGAGACGAGGGATCGGGTCAAGCTGATGGGCAAAATGGTTGCTGGGGCAGAAGTGACGAGCGAAGAGGAGATGATCCAAGTTGCGTTTCTTGTGCAAGAGAGCTTAGGGAACTGCCCCAAGTATATCAATCAGAAGGATATCGTGGCAGTGGTTCCGCAAGCGACGTTGGTGTCCGAGGGCCTAAAGTTGCCGGATGAGGCTGTGGAGTTGATTGGCAAGGCGGACATGTTCTTCCTATCGAGCTCAAATGGGCAGACTATGGATACGAATCACAGAGGAGGGCCGCAGGGGTTTGTGAGAGTAATGAAGAATGATGATGATGGGCTAGAGTTGGTATATCCAGAATGTGAGTTATGCCTTTAACTTCCTCGAAAGGGACATTTGACTAACGAGTTTGTAGATTCTGGGAATCGACTTTATCAGAGTCTGGGGAACTTGAGAGTTAATCCTTTGATCGGGATATGCATCCCAGACTACGACACGGGAGACGCAATCTATGTTACGGGTACCGCGACGATTCTTGTGGGGGAAGAAGCGTCATCCATCCTTTCACGCAGCAATCTCGCTGTCAAAATCACCGCCTCAGCTTCAAAGTTTGTCAAGTCGAGTCTTCCCTTCCGAGGCCCTTCTCAAGAACGGTCTCCTTACAACCCTCCCGTGCGATACCTCCTCGCCGAACGAAACGACGATCCTACCGTGGAACTAGATTCAACCACAGGAATCACAGCCAATCTCATCAAGAGGGAGGAGCTTACCCCGACCATTCACGTCCACACATTCAAGCTCGAGTCGAGAGACCCACTTCCTCGATGGAAAGCTGGACAGCACGTCACAATCAACTTTGAGGAGGAAGTTGGGCAGGGTTATTCGCACATGAGAGACGACGATCCGCAGAGCTTGAATGATGACTACGTGCGGACTTTTACGGTGTCTCGCCCCCCAGGAGATGGCCCCGATGATGAAGTACAGATTACAGCCCGGCTGAACGGTCCGGTGACAAATTTCCTACGGCGACACAATATCCGGGTACCCCTCGAAGTCCCCGTCATGGGCTTTGGTGGCAAAGACGAGTTTCACATGCCTACGTCTCCGGGAGCGCCTGAGCCAGTCTTTGTCGCTGGTGGAGTGGGTATCACGCCTCTCCTTGCACAAGCACGGGGCGTACTCGCCGGCAGCGTGCCGCTAACCCTTCTGTGGACACTACGCGGCGAGGACCTGCCGCTGGCGGTGCATGCATTTGATAAAGTCCCGGGGCTTGCGGATGTGACGACGCTGTATGTTACGCGTACAGAGGGGGAGAAGCACGAGGCTTTGCTGGACAAGGTTAGGGAGAGGGGCGCGAAGATAGAGAAGAGAAGGATAAGAGGCGGGGATGTGGATGGATTAAAGGGGAGAGGGAAGAAGTTCTATCTGTGTACGGGGAAGGGGTTGATTGGGGAGTTGGTCAAGTGGCTGGATGGGGAGGAGGTTGTTTGGGAGGACTTTGGATACTGATGCTTTTTACATACTTGGCTACTCGGTTACCTGTTTGGGAGAGAGCATGGCTTTTGGGCGTCGGGTTAGCGATTGGTTTTCTTTCTGGTACTGAAACAAGGCGGTACATATAATTCGAGTGCTGAATCACTATGAAGGATTTGGACTTATCAGATCTGAGCAATCTGGCGGATAGTTGTCATGTGAAACTGTAGGGCGAAGATCATGGCCCCTATCTATTGGTAGTTGGTGGTGGGCGCATACAATGACGTATTCAGTGATGAATGGTCCAGTCCTGTGGCAGTGTGGCCAATGAATGGGGATTTTCCCGCTGGATCCTCAAGATTGCCCACTTGTACGCTGGAACCTTGTAGATGCCGTTTACCAGTTCACGGTTCATTCAGGGCGTGCTATAATCAGGTTTGGGTTCATGTAGTGGCAGGCAACTAGTCGGATGGCAGTGCTTTGTTGGGCGATGACGCCTCGGATGGATGGGGGGAGATGATGTCGGGTCAGTGGAATCGCTGATGGCATCAACTGTGGCTGATTATAGCGCCAATCGACTGGAGCTTTAGAGGCTTGCGGAGCGCTGTGGTGAAGCTGGGTGAAGTGTTCTAGGGCACCAAGCTCCCGAATCTTCAGGGTCTTCGGGACCCCCCCCCCCCGCACTGGAAGATCATCTGGAGAGCTCCCAGGCCAAGATCTGACAGTGGGGGGCGGATATGTACCCATAGCTCATCTGACTTGAAGACGGAGATGATGGATTGGACATGGTAAATTAAAAGAAGAATAGGCAGCCGTGGCTTCAATAACCGAGATAGAGAGGCCCGTTAACCAATCTCTTCGCATTACGAAAGCAGCTGTGATGAAAGTAATCACTTGTTGGAATCCTCTAATCCCCCAATTCCCAAAGGGAGTTCCATTGGCGGTCCGATGCTCGGCGGTTCGGCAAGATCCCTTACCTCAACAAAACATCCAGAAACAAGCGGCAACCGAAAGAGGAAGAGCCTAGACAAATCTCCCATGGCATCACGAGATCTATCCTCCCTCCCTCCCTCCTCGCTTACCGAAATGGAAACGGATCCAAAGTACTCCGTACCATGCGGTGACTGGGCTTCACATTGTTATGTAAAAGAGAGACTTTTTTACTCTTCTTTTCCCTTCTCTATTTCTTTTCTTACATGTGATGTGCGGATACTTGTTTACCTGACTTGGAATAACTCCGTTCACGCATGGATGCATGCCTGTTTGCCTGTCTCACTTTTTACAAGGAAGGCTACTTTTTTCCCCGGTGTCACGGCAACTCTAAGAAGGACATGGAACGGCATAAATGAGCATTGTGATTCGGTTGCTGGTCCTAATAATAAGACAACAAGTACTCCGTAATAAACAGTCTGATTGAAGCGAAAGTATGGGGGTAGAAGTTGATACTACAAGTGTCCGTACTTGTATTTGGAATGGATTGAGTGAGGCTTGGATCACGGTAAGCTTTCGCATGAGTGCCGGCGGAGATTGAATCAGGTTACCTGCCTACTAGCACTACTTGTAGGTACCTAACTGTAGTGCTAGGTACCAAGGCAACAGGTACCATGGCAGGGTACTCCGTACAGTGGGTGCACATGATGGGGAGGTACAGTACCTACAGCAGGTGAAGAAGCAAGATGGTGTCACTGTTGCTGTCACCGGTGTATTGCAGGTCCCCACTCTTTTTGCCTTGGTGCGTGATAATAATTCATCCATCATCCGCTCCAACGAAGAATCAGCATCCAACCTTTGACCTTCTTGGACTAACTTGATCAAGACTCAAACTCTGCTCCTTCACCATCCATCCATTCATTCATTCTTTGTCCTCTCACAACAGTCACACATCTCTCGTCGCCTATGAACATGAGAGCTTGAGAGGCATCCATTCCTACATATTTACAAACTACAGCTACTACCATTGCCTTCGAATCCCTTGCATCCATCCATCTTCCTTCACGCTGGCCCGCTGCCTGCGCAAAGACTATCTTGTTTTTCTGGCGTGAACGGCCTTTACCGGCGGGCATCTCGGATCCATCACATTCTCGCTCGCTCGCTCACGCACCGCGGCATCAGTCATCAATTACTACTACTACCCGGGGGGACTGCTCACTAAACATAACCCCTCGTCGTCTTTTTTTTCTAAACGTGCGCAATTCCTCGGTCGCCTTCTTGATCCGGCCAGCAATTGCGCAATCGTAATTCAATTTTCATTCCTTACCAACCTTATCCGATTGCGCTCTCGCGACAACCGCAACCACGACGACCTCAACCGAGCTCTGAGCTTTGCTGCTCGCCACCAACCCCTACCGCCACCATGACTTTCGACTATCAGTACGTCAAGGACAAGACGCCGTCCGACTATGTCTTCCCTTCGCATAGACTCAAGCGTACTTGCGACCCCAACCGAGTTCCCCTCGTCCTTGTAGCCTGCGGATCCTGTGAGTCGACTCTTCTCTTCTTCCATGCCCGGCTCTACTAACATAGCTTCATCGGATAGTTTCGCCAGTTACGTTTTTGCATCTGCGTCTTTTCCCTATTGCTAGAGACCATGCTCGCAACGAAGGTATGTACCCATCCGTCAAATCTGCAGCTCAGTGTTGCAGGAGTTCCCGCTAATGCCGTCTTTTTCTAGGATTTGATGTGGTTGGCGGTTATCTTTCGCCAGTCAGTGATAGCTACAAGAAAACGGGTCTGGCACCTGCGACTCATCGAATGCGCATGTGCGAACTCGCCGTCGAGAACAATTCCAAGTGGCTCATGGTTGATTCCTGGGAGGCCGGAAAAGAGACTTACACTCCCACTGCTCACGTCTTGGACCACTTCGATTACGAAATTAACCATGTCATGGGTGGCGTTGAATGTACAGATGGTACTCGCAAGCCCGCCAAGATTGTGCTTCTTGCTGGCGCCGACCTGATTCAAACCATCAGCACCCCGGGTGTCTGGGACCCACGAGATGTGGACCACATTCTTGGCGATTATGGCGTTTTTGTCCTGGAGCGCTCTGGTACCGAACTGTACTCGGCTTTGACGGCCCTCAAGCAGTGGGAGAAGAACATTCACGTAATGCACCAAGTAAGTGCTACGAGGCATTCTCAAACTGGTCTGGGTACGGACTAACAAATAACCTTAGGTTGTCACAAACGACATTAGCAGCACAAAAGTAAGGTTGCTTATAAAGCGAGATATGAGCATTGATTATTTGTAGGTTCACCCCCTTCTATTGATCCACAGCTCTTTGCTAACCAGTAATAGGATACCCGATGAAGTCATCAACTATATTTATGAACATAATTTATACAGAGAAATGGATCTCTCAAGCTCTTCCAAGGAGAAGCAAAAGGAGGAGAGCCATGCTGCCGTTGCCGGACCCAGCACTGGCTGATCTCATGCGGGAACACATAAGACATGGGTTTGTCAGAAGTCGGCGCCATGCCGTTGGCTCTGCTTGCCCCTAATCTAATTTGGGAGACCAGTGAACCCCTCCAAAAAAAATACCCAAAATATTACGGGCTCTGGCTCCTTGACAGTTATAGAAGTACTGTCTGGCATTACCCGGGCGGAGTTCACATTGAAGATAGCGTATTTGCTCATAGGTCTGGAGTTATTGATTAAGTGTTTTGAACCATGGGCGAGAAGGGCGAGGAGTAAATGGGAAATGAAGCAGAGTGATGAAACCGAAGAGCAAAAAAATACCTTGCCGGTTGGGGGATACAGCTTCTGGGAAACACCTCTCAGTTACTCGCGCGGTTCGAGTGATTGAAAGACGCTGTCAATAGGTTCTTATTGGTCAGGTTGCTGGAGGCTTTCCCTGGTCGACATGGATACGCCGAGTGTCAGTTTCGAGGTTCCATTTAATAGGCCGCCTCATGATGGAGGCGCTTGTATTTTGATGGAATGTTGGAGATTATGGTTATACAGGACAATACTTGGCAAATGAGATGATAAGGACAAACAGTGTTTTATTTGGCAGCTATACTCTTGCCCTTGGCCCCGTTGCATGCGATTGGAACTGGCGGCTCTGACGATATTATGATGGCGTTTGAATAGCAGGGACTCAATTCTAATTCTCTCTTGAAGGAGACAGTAAACCGACTTACCCGTGCCCATTGGTGTGATACTGCCCTGAATTTCTCCACCCTTGTTCCTTGAGGAGGATAATGATCAGCCTTATTGTTCAAGCAAACCTTAGACCTGTTGTTGCGAGTACTGTAAAAGAATAATTAATATCAAGACTTTTAGAGATTCTTAATATAGCATTGTATTCACTTTAGCTAGTTGCTGTCTATTTTTTTATATTTTTTTTTGTCTTGGGATCATCTCCTGGAAAGCTCTAGAAATTCTATTAAAGTATAATTCTAAATCGTGGTAGGCACAAGGAAATCTTCATATCTCTAACCTTTGGGCACTGAACCTTATCAATAATGTTATAGCATGTTTAGGAAGGCGTATGTGCGATTATATTTCCGCTTGATAACTTTACAAGGGATATTCCTAAACTGTCACATGCGTTGTTGAATCATCCCTGTATTCTTTTTATCACTGGGAAGAATTCTGGAAAGTTTTGTAACAGCCCCTATCGGTGTGTCTTATTATCGAAGTTGAGCCATATTACGATGGGTTAACTTGTGTAAGCTATCTAAACAATCTCTCGAAAAACGTAGAGAAGCCATGGTGCTGCTAAGTCGAATCACTCGACTCCCATCAGTCTAGCCAGAGGGGCCCATACTGCCAAATCTACCCTTTGATCGCTCCAAATTCGCACTTGTTTCCACCAGAATTCTAGAAAGTCTTCCTTGACAAGCAGACATGATTCGATGTGGTTAAGAAAATCCTCCCTCAACCAAATCGTCTTCTCCATTGCCTTGAGTGACTCTGCTGTAAAACCAGGGGGGTATGGTAGGATGTCTATCCATAGTGCATAAGAAGACACCATTTCCCAACAGCTGAGGCAATGGATCCCTTCCTCCATCACTTTGTTGTGACCTATCCAGGACATCTGGGAGAAGGCCTTACGGTGCTCCCTGTTCCAAGGAGGTATGGTTAATAGATCTTCCAAGGTAGTGTTCCCTTCAAAGTCGGAACGCAACTCCGATTGTAATTCGGGCGAGAGACTTTCGAACATGGCAGTGGAAACTTCCTCGACCTCTTCCATGGAGCCATGAATCCGAATCGCCAGCTGCTTCGACTGCTCAGCACTAACAGAAGGCTTCCAGGGTGAAGCTACAACGGGAATGTTGAGACGAATCTGGTCTTCCGTCAGTCCGAAACAGCGACGGGCTGTGGTGATGTAAACCATTCGAAAAGTGATGTTGTGGTTGGCACATTTGACGCAGATACGCTCAAAGGTAGGCAGAAAGACGGTCCATCCATAGGTTCCGTCGTCGCAGCCCACGCACCGGCCCGACCTCAAGGTCTGCCAGATACGCCGGGGCGAAAACACACGTAGGAATCCGATATTTGCAAGGTCCTTCAAAGTATCTTGCGCGTGTCGCTTAACCTCCCGATAGGCAGGGAATTGGTTGACGATGGTTTTCATCCCAACGGAGACTTGCTCGAGGCGAGCGAGCGATGGGAGGTCGAGATACTCGCATGCGTGAAGCATGAGATCCAGGGATAGTTTGCTGAAAGTTCCAATGGATTCGGTTGAGAAAGAGTGGCATTCTGGGGGGGAGTGTTCCGGACCGCCGTCTGATTTACAGGCGGCCCATTTCTTGATGAGGTCTTTGGGTGAGGCATCTGGGGATACTCCCTCGGGTTCCGCTTCTGCGGGGGGACCAACCATTGGATCATCCATTTTGACAGTAGTATTAAAGTCTGATCCGATGATGGAAGTCTTTAGGCAAGCATGATTTGTTCGAGATCGGGAGATGGTTCTCTACAGAGTTGAGTGCAAAGTAGAGAGAGCTTGTGAGTGAGGGTGAGACGACGAGAAGAGGTGTTGGGCACACGCCGGTGTAGAATAAACAGGGCTTGCTATGGCTTGTGATGAGAAATGCTAAAGAGAAGAGAAATAATTTGGATCAAGTGCAAACAGAAGTGAAAGAGAGAAAAAAAACAATAGAAGCGACTAAAAATAGACGTGACGTGACGGAGTAGGGGGGGGGGGGGGCACTCTTCCAGGCTGTGTTATGTAATAAACATTGCATATCCAGACAACTAGCGAATATCCAAACTTTTTATGGCCATAAAAGTATCAGAACTGCTGAACTATAGCTATATCCAGAGCTTTGGATATTGTAAATATTATTTCAGGTGGTTACACTTCGAGTGGCGTTGCTCTCCAACTTGGTATCAAGTTCCAGCCCCTACACACCTTCATCCCTTTATCCTAAAGGCAAGTCATAACAGATGGCAGATTTCGCCAACCTACTGCTCCGACTTATTCAGACCATTTCATGCCACAATGCGTAACCTCAAAGTTCCCTTCTTCTTCCCCAGTAATAGAGTTTTGTCATCGTCTGGGAGATGTGAGTGCAGTGTTAAAGTTCGCAGCTCGGGGTCGTGTTGAAAGTGAATAAAAATCCGAACACGTATCCCGGTGAATCAACATCAGACGAAAAGCTTCTCTGGCCATGGTTTACATCTATCAACTCTATTCAATGGTGAATCCCACAGAAACAACAGACTCCTACTGCCTGCAAGAATGGGAATTCATAGCTTGTAAATCAGCATATATGAACACTGCGCGCCCCCCTTCTCTTCCGCATACATCTTTTCATCTGCCTCAATCTTTGCCAACTTCGCTTGTGGATTCATCTTTACCACTTCACGCCAAAAGACAGATCAGTAACCGAGAAGTTCCTGCGCACTTCATATTACATTCGCAGTCATGTCTACCAACGGAACCTCAACTTTCTCCCCTGAACAACTGGCCATCAAATACACAAAGCCGCACTTGCCATCTACCCGGCTGGTATTTGCCAGATGCCACCTCGAAATTCCCAACTCCTCCATCGGGCATCTTGGGAGACTTCCAACCGAGCTCCTTCATGGCGTCTGCGATCATCTCGATTTTCAGGCGCTATGTCGACTCTCACAGACCTCCGGTGGCATGAAGACACTGGTTGAAGAGCACCCTATTTATAGGGTAATGACTCAACATGGGAGATCCGTTCTAAAGGATCTCTCAAAATACAGACTCATCAAATGCCACTCTTCTTCTTGGATCGGGCATACGCTATATGCACGAGACTGTGTGGCTTGTGGTGACTTCGGCCCATACGTCTTCATGCCCACGTTCGCTCGAATTTGTTATCCCTGTATCTCAAAGAGCCCCCTGAGCAGAGTCGTTGATCCTGCCACGGCAGAGCGGTGTTTCGCCCTATCGCATAAGCAAAGATGGACTGCACTCCCAGCGATCCACCTATACAACCCAACCCAGCCCCGGAAATACAGGTCTGTAATCAGCGTGGAGGCAGCTCGACAGCTCTCGGTGCAAATCCACGGCTCGATGGAAGCTGTTGTTCAAGCCTCCAAGCGACCTCCCTCCCGGACCAGTCGTCGTAAGAATCTCACGCCCTTGGATCACACCACCACGCTGGAAGACCTTCTTTCGCCTGGCCATCTATCCACAAACTCCATCAGCGTCTCCTTAGTCAGTCGCATGCCATGGGCCAACAGGAGGTCTCGAGAAGTGGAGTTTGGAGCCAAATGTATTGGATGCGTGGTGGCCGTCAGCCTTGGACGTCGCAAATTCTTGCCTCAGGCTGTTCTGGCCAGAATACTGCCAGAGCCTTTCGCGCCGAAAGAGAGTTTCCGGATGATGGCGACCCGAGAATGGACGAGGGAGGAGTTGTTGGAGCACATCACACAGTGCTATGGCATACAGAAGATGGTGGAGGAGGACGAGGAGTAGGGGAGAGGATGACTGATTGGGATGGCTTAAATTGGTGAAGGAAAAGGCTTTGCTTCCTGTATATTTATCATGTATTATACAAGAGGATATCCATGAATCTTGATATTAGTCTCTAGTATCTTGCTATCGACCCACAACTCTCAGCGCGATGAGAAATTGATATGGCTGAAATGCAAATTTTTACCTATAGTAGTGCCGTTTTTTAAACATCTTTCTTCTTCCAAGTAAGTTGCTTTGACAATGAAAGTCATATTCATAACTTGTCGTCATGTAATGTTTGTTCATTCATAGGGTCTGGCGTTCACGTCCAACTTTCACCCGCTCGTTTCTCAATACAATAGTATTCAAGCTTAGCCAACACATCCTTCTACTGTAAGCCTTGTGTTGGGCAGCTTTTCTAGTGAGTTTTACGTGCATCTACAGGGTCAATGGTGAGCCTTTGTTTAAATAATGCTCAAGGGACCAAGTCTGCGAGGCAGATTCATTTACAGAAGCATTTTTCAATGTAACATGACGTCAACGCAGCAACATCAATCTATGATGAATAGTGGTTTTATATGTAACAGTGACCATATCATGAGCATTCAATTCCGAATAATAATTTAAAGAATGATGGTTTCAAGACATTTTGCGTCAAGAAACTTAACGAGCTTTTCATGGCATGGGCAATTTCCTAATCAATCCGATCTCGCCCATCTGGACAGCTGATCCAAGAATAACGATTGTTGCACAGAAAAAGTAGTCAAGGTGAATTACCGTATTGTTATGTGAACAGTTCATTCCTCACTCATCGCATGCTGAGAGCTTATGCCGATCCCTCAACCACACGGAGCTCGTTGCTCAACACCAGTGGAAGCTCAACCTCGCCCCAGCTGGCATCGTAATCGACGAATCGCTTAGTTCCGTATCTACGAAGAAGCCTGTTAGAAAAATCTTCAAAAGTCTCAGGACCGATGGCTACTTGCGTCCAATGAACAAGACCAATCGCCATGTCTCTACAGCCGCGAAGAAATGCTTCCGTATCGCGGCCGATGTTATGAGCACGACCAAACTCGACCAAGCGCGGTTCCAGTGCCACAAATTCATCATAGCATGTACGCAGCATTCGCACAGCCTCTCTGACTGCCCCTTGAACCTCGATGCCCTCATGGTAGACCAGCAGTGGGATGATGTTATCGACATGGTTAAGTGGCTGCACAATGTTGGTTACCAAAAGGGCTCAACGTCGTTTTTACAAAACGATGACTCACCAGCTCGTGACGGATAGATAGTATATCATTTGAACTGAATATGAAATCAGTACGGCGCGCTATTTATCACGTTTATGGTAGGCTTACATTGATGTGATCATATTGACCAGGCGGGTTGCCTCCTTTACCATCTCATTCGAGAAAAACCAGCTTGGAGGATCCATATCAAGGGTACACCTATGCCTTTGTTAATTCATGTCTATGGCTTTGGTGTACATTCAACATACAGCATGACAGCGAATGATGGATAAACTCCCGATGAGTTCATACGGAGCGCCAGGTAGGTCGGGATGTCCAGAATGATTCTACTTTGAAAGGCTGTGTGACTTGTCACAGTTGCATTCAAATAGTCAACAATGGTGCTTCTATAGTAATTCCTCATAGTTTCTAGTCAGACTTCAATTAGCACAATCGGAATAGAAAGGTGAATGACAGAGAACCAGGGGGGGGGTGAGTCAGGGGAACAGAACAAATATGGGTGTTACCCCAAGGTGTGTGCATACCAGACTTGATTTTACGAATTTCGGTGTGAAATTCGTACAGGGATTGTACTCTTGGGTCGCACAATTTTATAGTCTCCTCGTCTACATCCCCATCCGCCAGAGACTTTTGGACACATTCAACGGCTTGTCGACGGATCCTGTCCAAATTTTGCGGTTGATCATCGAAACTGCCAAAGTCAATGGCTGGAACAGGGTCAGTTCTCATGCAAGCAACTGTCAGGGCTTTTTATATCAGTCTGCTCACCATCATCATAGAAGTAAATCTGTATTAAAGTCAACAGCTGGTGCATTGTGTTGTGAATAGAAAGCTTACCCATGCCGCCCAATGTGCTATGAACGTTGCGCCCTCCAGGTCCGCATGAGGAGCAGACCAACGAGCGAAGGCGGCCTGTGCCCCATGCCTATGTCGCTTCAGATCCTCGGGATCAGTGAGCCATCTAACGCACGCCCATTAGCAAAGACATCAGGCGGTTCAATCAGCGGAGTGATACCTCTGACGCCAGTCTTCAATAGATTCTTCCAACTCCTCATTATACTTATTTTCCTTACCATGCCAGGTAGGAAACAGGGAAAACAGGTACGGAACCAAGATCTCTTTCCCTATGCATTTATCAATAAGTTTCTGAGCATTGGCATCCGAGAAGCTTGAGGCCATGTTGATGTATTGATGGGCTTGTCTTGGGATGGTTGAAGATATTTGTTTGAAGGGCTTGTTGAATCTCGACAGCGAGTCTCCGAGGGCCTTTTATGCTCTCGATTTTCCAACCGTGTACCTATCAACCTACTAAGACCTGACAACACGACACACGTCATAGACAGTCTGTCGCACATCTTACAAAAGCTCAACATCCTGATGCGTATCTTTCAACGACAAACCACCAACCCCTCTCATCATTGAGCTACAGAAGATGCCGTTTTAGGTAGTGTAATACTGCTATCTCATATGCATATGTGAATTAACTTTGTATAATAGATGCTCTACACACAGTAATAAGTTATTACCATATATATCCAGTAAGACGATTACCAAGCCCAAAGGTCGTCATAATACCCCCCCCCCCTCCTCAACAAAAGAAAAAGGATATTCTGAAAAAGAGTTATGTGGGCGCAATTTCAGGTGCCGCTAAGAGTGGTTGATGGAATGAAAGCTAACTGACTCTTGCTTTATAAATGCTTAAGGACGTTGGTGTTTTAAAAGAAAATTACCGTGTTTGGTAATATAGCTACTCAGCAGGGAGTCCCCAGGGCCGCTAATCATTGGTTTCTGGACGCCTCACCGATCCCTCAACGCCAGCTCATCATGTGATGATGGCGAATCTGCGGCTCAGGGCAAAGGAAGCAGGTATGCCTTTGTGTGCTGCTATCAAGAATGAGCCCGGTGCCGAAACGGCCGTCATGCCCAGATATGGATCCACCAGTTGCATTGGCTGCTATTACAAAACAGGTTTCTAATAGAGGGCTCTATCATTATAATAAGCTACATGCAAGAATCTCAGAGTCTATAATAAAGATTATTGTGGCGGTACCGACTGTGCTTTAGGACAATGATGGATGGCTTCTTGATTTGGATGCCGGGAAAACGAGGACCGAGACGAGCCGCAAGATGGATGAGATATGCTGAGCTTTTTATCATAGAAAAACTGATTATTTACCTTTTTTTTCATATAGTTTGATCGTTCTAGTCACGATACTTATGTTCCAGTTATATACTTTCAGCGCACAATGCCATTGTTTCTGTTGTTTCTTTGCTTCTATCATCTGATTAGATCAGATGCAAATTTATTGCTATTCGTACCCTAGACCTATCAAACCACCTTACGTTCATCTAGATCGAGGTGATGAACACTACTTCTTATAATAGCTATTGCTCGAAGTTACCAATCCATCTGTGTTATCCGGGAATAGCAATGGCCTTGGATTTGTTCCGTCTTCTTTTATTATTATGGTTTTCTTCGCTATGACAATAAGAGACTAAAGTTATGATCTTTTTCATTCTCAAGCTCATCTGTTACCAGACACACCCCAATGTGATCTAGTGGTTGGACAAGATCAACAAAGCAGTCTGCGGTCAAGAAGGAGAGACGAGGTATCGGTAAGCAAAATGAGGGTTATATTGCTGACTATATTCTAATTGTAACATGAAGAACAAAGGTTTCAGGACGCTCCGTATCAAGAGGGAATGAGAGGGGGCCTCCTTAAGCATAGACTATTTGTTTGTCAATCTGATCTAGTCTATCAAGGTAAGAAGCCTCAGGAACGATTGCTGTTATACTCCCCGTTAAAAAGGGACCAAGGCAGGGTATGTAAGCCCATGGGAGCATGTTCAATGAGCTGCCATCAATACTGCGCTTGGGACCTCTGTGTCTGCCTCGACTATCACACGGGGTACTTCAGTCAGCGTGAATGGAATGTCGATTGCACCCCAGCTAGGATCGTAGTCCATGTATCGCTTAGTTGTATATCTATGCAAAGAAGTATCAGCATCTCGCTATTATCGAGAACGTCATGTACTTACGACCAAGATACGTGGCCTGCAGCCATGTACGTGCAGGTGCGAATAAATATTCCGACATCGTTGCTGATGTTGTGCATGCGTCCAAGCTCAATCAGCTCTGACTCCAATGATACAAATTGGTCATACCAGTTGCGCAGCATTTGTACGGCCTTGGCAACTGCTGCCTGGACATCCAGTCCTTGTTGGTGAACAAGAAGCAGTATCATGTTATCAACGTGTCTACACTCCTACACCGTGTCAGCATGGCAGTCAAAGATGCTCGCGGTTGCTCTGTAAATGGCATCTTACCAACTCATGGCGAATAGAAAGGATGTCATTCGTGCTATCCAGTGAACTAAGCACAATGCATTCCGCCAAATTTTATCCAGCAGACTTACACTGCGACAATTAAACCGAGTAGGCGACACGCCTCCTTCACTAAACAATTCGAGAAAAACCAGCTTGGCGGATCCATTTCGGTGGCACACCTGGATCAAATTTAGTTTATGTCAACTGTTCCGGAAGTATAGCCGACATACAAGGCGGTGGCGAACGTTGGATAGGCTCCAGAGTCGTCCAGACGTATAGCCAAGTATGTCGTGATGTCCAGAATCAGGCCCTTCTCATAGCCCCCCTGCATCATCACAGCTGCGTTGAGGTAATTGATCACAGAATCTTCGAAATAAGCCTTCAGTGCGGCTATTTTCATATTAATTAGTTCGCAGTGCGTTTCATATGGGTCCCAGGGTGGATATAAGGGTATGAGGATGGACAGGAGGCAGTAAAAGAAGAAGAAGAAGAAGAAGAAGAGGAGGAGGAGGAGGAGGAAGAGGAGGAAAGACACATACCCGACTTGACTTTTTGACGGATCGCTACGCCGATCTCGTAGAATGACTGTACTCTTGGGTTAGGATGGGTCATGGTCACCGTATTTGTGTCTTCTTCTGCCATGGTCCGCTGAACGAATTCTATACACTGTCCGCGGAGCCTCTCCAAGTCCTCCGAGTGATGGTTAAACTCTCCAAAGTCAATAGCTAATACAAGCATTAGCTTCTCAAGGCATTCACTGCTCAAAAGGAGTTTCTTCACCATCGTCAAAGTAGAAAAGCTAGAGCAAGATCAGCAACTAGTATCCAAACAATGGAGAGAGAGAGAGAGAGAGATTATACCCATGCTCCAATTAGTCCCACAAGCTTTGCCCCAGCTGGGTCTGCGTGTGGAGCAAAACTACGACTGAAATTTGCCAGGTTTCCGTGCCGGTGCTTCTTCAGGGCGACAGGGTCTGTTATCCACCTAAAATACATCTCGTAAGTAAAGGTAAGTATGGACGCAGTCAAGTGGAAGTTGTGATACCTCTTACTCCAAGCGTCGATTGTTTCCTCTAATTCCTGGCCGTAATTGCTTTCCGAGGCTTCCCAAGTAGGGAACAGGGTGAACAGAGAAGGGATCATCACCTCCCTCCCCAGACACTTGTCAAGAAGCTGTTGAACATTTGAAGCCAACACTCCTGAAGACATTTTCTGACAGTAGTAAGCTTTTATCTGGAATGATGCGCAGTAATTTTTGGTGTTTGTCGAGTACCAGATGCGAATTTTAATGGCGAGGCATAGAGACCCTTTTATGTCCTCGACTTCTCATACCTACCACTATCAGGCTGATTTAACGTAAGATTATCAGAGATCTCATCAAGGCCATTCCCATGCCACCTAGCAATCATTCTCATCGAACCATGATCAAAAAAAAAATCCCTTTAACAGAAATTCTTCATCTCCAATAGAGTTGTCACATCATGAGGCGCTGCTCTCCTTACTGAGAATTGGCATGCCTTGAATTTAGATATGGTTCTATATGATAGGTTCACGAAAGGTAAACAACGGACTAGGTCGTACGACAAGCTTGCACATCCATACTCCACGTTGCTAAGCAGGCTCACAGTCATGCGTGGTTTAACGTCCAGTACACAGCACATTGCAAAATGAAGTTGTTTCGCCACCACTTATTCCTCTGTCCAAGGTAATTTGTTGTGACTGGATCTCATAGGCTAGAGTTTAGGATAACATGGCTTGCCTATTTGCAAACCGGTCAGCAACAGACGAGCCAGACATCTCACTCGGTTTCTTTCTCGGCTTGCATGCAACGATGGTCCTCAATAAAGCTCATACGCCATGATAGAAGATTAAACGAGACGGATGAATCACCAATACGTAACGAAATTCATTTATTACTGTGAAAGGAAGAAGCCGGGCCACGTATTTCCTCAGGCCATACCTGACGTATTTTATGGCCTGGTATCATTCCCGCAACGTCGTCCCCTGTTGTGTAACCATCTGCCTCCCAGTTTCAGGTAGCTTAGAATGAAAGCTAACAAGCCCGTACTACATAAGCACTTAAGCATGTCGGTGTCTCGGAAGAAAATTGCCATTTTCGGCAATGTGGCTGCTTGGCAAGGGAGAGTTTCCAAGGCTATTAATCTTGTCCTTGAACGCCCCGCCGCCCATGCTTCAACCACTTATTAAACAATGACGGATCTATAGATGGCTCCAGGCGAAGGTAGCTGGTACCGACACAACGCTTCAAGTCCCTTTTCGTTGAACTGGAACGCCGGTATCCAGTCAAGGTCACGATATGGATCAAGTCATTTCAGATGTAAAGATGGCCTGTACCTTGTCCAAAATCAGAATCAGTCTTATGCAGGCAGTTCCGCGATGGACACGATTATAATGAAGCGGGACTGCTACGAACGATGAAAGAGCCCTCGGTCATGTACTCCGTACGCTTCCGTACTCCAACTGTCAAGGGTGGGAGAGCCCAGCACCAAAATGGCCTGGACAGGACGAGCCGCAGTCACGCAACATCAGGGAGGGCATGAATCCGCGCGCCTCGTTGGTTGTGGGCACCAGAGTCCAAGCCTCCAAAGGGAGGGATATACAGGCATGGATGTCATGCACCGCTGACAGTAATTATCTACTTGATTAGCGAGTGATATCACAAGTCAATGAACGAGGCGAAACTATTCCCATCGGCACGGAAAACGATGTAGATGCATTACCTATTGCGCAATCATGCCCCCGAGATGCTGCTACGGAATGCGACCCGGCCAGTAGATATAAAGAAGACCTCGGCAGTACGCCAAAACATAATTTCAACCCAACCCTCCTCAAGCCAGTTCTTTCAAGGATAAAGCCACAAACCAGTTGCTTGTACGAGCCTTTCCAACTCTACCATGGACCTTCCGTCTCTCTTTTACCCAGCCTCAGCATTTATCCTTGAGCTCAAGATAAATGGGCGGTCGATTTCGATTGCATCGCCGACCATGTTCCTCGCCTACAGCATTGGCGCCATCATTCTCAAGAAGGCCGTCGCACGATTGGCAGGGAGTGGTGAAGCGGTGTACTAGCATGAGACCAAGAGTGGTGACAATGTCAATTATGGTATGTCGTGCTTATGTGGTTCAATATCATGCAGCAAGTCTGACCATCCTTGACAGTCTCGCTCAAGGTGCAAGGGAAAGTTGGAGGTAGATTTATTAACCATGGCATTCTTTCTCTTCTCAGTTGTTTAGGCTATTATCCGTCTTCTCTTTAAGGAAATAAAACATGATGAAACAAACTTCAATACGCACAACACTATCCTCCAGTAGCCCCATCAAGCACCGTTGTCGTAATGGCTAGGCCATATGCCCCCTTTAACCTCGTACTCCTTTGTAAACCCCCTCCTCCATCAGATAAGGCAGATCTGTTTAATCTCAAGCACGATACGTCGATAAGGGCATTCTTCATTGTTGGCTATAGGTCTACTTCTGTTTGATGTTGTATGCGGATGTATAGGTGGTTTACTTTGAACTTGGCATTCTAGGGTAACAGGTCTACTCAGATTACAATGAAATGATAATATCAAGCTTAGCCTGCGTTTCTCTTGCAGTTGGGACGAACCATGATTGGGGTCTAGCTCTGTCACATACCCTCCGTTAGAGTAAAGATGTATGTATTCAAGCCTACTACGCATTAGATTTGGATGCACGGTAGGCTAATTTATCAAGACGACCAATACTCACCTTACTAATCCAAAGCATTGCCGAACACAAGACGGTGAGGATAAAGGAGAGCTAGAGTATCGCTATCGTATCCGGCCATCGCAGTTCCATGCCGCTGCATGCGCTCAGCCCGAATCCCTGCCCAAGTGTTCGTATCGCGTAGGAAAGAACTGTTATCGAGAGGTCCTTGCGGATTGCGGAGTATTTGCTAGATGAATGGAGCAACGATTGGCTTATCACTAGATCTAACAGCGGACTCTACCTACCCCCCCTTGGCGATTAGCGAGCAGTGTGCGCAAGAACATGGACGATTAAGAATACGAAATGAGTCTCACATCGGTGTGTTCCGAGATCCCGGCGGCCGTCGACAGGGGTTGTCCGTATTCGTCAATTGTCGCAGATTTGGAGCTGTTCATAGACGAAGCACTCTGATTATCTAAAAGCTTCTGACATATCAATTTACAAAGCCATCATTCTCTTGAGAGTCGGAAAAAAAAGACCGTCTATTTATAATAGAATGTAGAAGCTCGTGATTTCCATCTCTGGCGATGGATGAGCGTATTCGTGTTCGGGGATAGGTGTTTCTCATCTTCACTTGCTATTCGACAAGGAGATGAGGCTCAATTGACAAGTCTCTATGCATATAAAGTCGCTTCTTGTTCATATAAAACATTCAATCCCACGTCATATTCAGCAATTCTATTCTCAGCATCTCCCCATCACACGCACCTGCTTCTCCAAGTATCACGATGAGCACCCAAGTACTTCTACCAGCCGAGCAGGCGAGAAACTCCGCCTTTGATAAGGCCCTCCATGGCAACTCCAACAAGAAAGTCGGGTTTGGCGCCATGCTGAACAAGGACGATGCCGCGCACGCTGCTGCTGTGGGCGAATACTTTCAGCACTGGGACAATAAGGCGGCAGAGGACGAGACGGAGGCGACCCGAAAAGCCCGGACAGATGACTATGCCGTGATATCAAGACAGTGAGTCTGCCTTGGGACGATGGTAGTTCCGAATTATGGCGCTGTTCTTCTAACGCAAGCTGCTTGATAGGTTCTACAACTTGGCGACAGACCTATACGAATATGCTTGGGGAGAGTCGTTCCATTTCTGTCGATTCGCCTACGGAGAGAACTTTTATCGGGCCATTGCACGCCATGAACACTTCCTTGCGAGCCAGATTGGGATAAAGAGAGGGATGAAGGTGCTCGATGTGGGTTGCGGAGTGGGTGGCCCGGCACGCGAGATGGTCAAGTTCACGGGCTGCCATGTTACCGGCTTGAATATCAACGAATACCAAGTCCAACGTGCAAACAACTATGCTGCGAGGGAGAAGTTGTCAGGTAAACTTGACTTTGTTCAAGGCGATTTCATGGTAAGTGGCTCTCCTAGTACGTACTAATGCCTGAAGCATATTGCCATGGCTAACCATCTTTTGGTATGTGTAGAAAATGCCATTTCCAGATAATTCATTTGATGCGGTCTATGCCATCGAAGCAACAGTTCATGCACCTTCTCTACAAGGCGTATACAGCGAGGTCTTGCGCGTCCTCAAGCCTGGTGGAGTGTTCGGCGTCTACGAATGGCTCATGACGGAAGACTACGACAACGACAACCTAGAGCATCGCAAAATCCGCCTGGACATTGAGCAGGGCGACGGCATCGCGCAAATGGTCAAGATCTCGGACGGCCTCGCAGCATTCAAAGGCGCCGGATTCGAGGTCCAGGTTACTGAAGATTTGGCGGCGGATGACGACGGGCCTGCGCCTTGGTACTGGCCTCTGGATAGCGACCTGCGGCACGCCCAGACGTTCTGGGACTACTTTACCGTCCTGCGCATGAACAAGACGGGGCGGGACATTGCTCATGCCTTCTTCGGCGTGTTGGAAAAGGCAGGGATCATTCCCACGGGGACCAAGAAGACGGCGGAGAGTCTGGGCAAAGCCGCAGAGGCTCTGGTGGCCGGGGGGAAGAAGAAGCTGTTTACGCCCATGTATCTAATGGTAGGAAGAAAACCCATATCTTGAAGAACGGCAGTTGTGCTGATTCCAAATGGGTGCCCGGGGGAGGGGGGGTCCTTATAATGTATGTATATATTCTAGGTTATTGGCTATGTAGCAGTCAGTCAGTCAACAGCCGAATTGGGCTCGAGGGCCCTTTGTGACCAGGATGACGATAAGTGATAGGAAATTTTTATTACATTCTTTCTCGGAGAATTTGCTTTTTTTATATTTTTATTTTTAATCGCAGGCTAGGCTTTGTCAATTGACTACTGACAGTATTGAAGAGAGAGAGAGAGAGAAAAATAGGTGCACTATGTGGTCCAACAATAGCCCATTCATCCATGGCATCTCACCAGGATCTTTTGCAAACGCGCCGCCGGTCAACCAAAACGGCAACCCAGCCCGCCCCCCATCGCTCGCAGTAGTTGTTTTTCCCGCCGTTTATGCTTATTGTTTAAAGGACTAAAGTTCCCAACTATCTCAACAGGGCCTCGACCTAAAAAAACAGTCCATGCCAAGCAAATAAAAGCAACACACGTGCAGACCAACCGGGCCAATTAGCGTCCCCTGGTTAAGGGAACAAATCTTTTTGCGGCTGATGAAGCCCGTTTTCGTGGTACCTGCGGAATATGGAAAGGTCTCCCGAAGGTAGCATCCATAGTATGTTGTTGTGTTTCCCTAGTTGGTCTACCCCGGTTCGGACGAGACCGATTGATAAAGGAAAAAAAAAAAAAAGATATTGGATGATGTGGTGAGCGATAAGTGTGAGGAAGCAATGGAGAAGCCAAGACTCAACATGTCATCTTTCGATATAGTCGCCGGAGGATAGGACAAAATGGCGTTGGCTGGGGGGAGGGGATGTCGCGCGGCGATATAACTTGTCAAAGGGGTCTAGGCCGGATAGAGGAGGAAGTAAGACGACCATGGACGAGCCATGATGGCTAGCCTTTTGATGTTGGTGTCAACTGGAGACTACAAATACGCTTCAATGCCAATGCCCTTTGGCAGTCGTTGAGGTCGCTGTGTTGGATTGCAGGGACCAAGACCGCGGACCAACAACAGCAACAACAACAACAACAACAATGAAGTCTCTCGCCACCTTGGCTGCCGTGGGCTCGGCTGCTGCCATCTCCATTGCCGAGATCAATGGCAATCACTACTTGTCGCCCTACAACAACAAGGACGTTACCAACATCCAGGGCCTGGTCACCGCCAAGAACGGCAATGGCATCTTCCTGCGGTCTACAGCACCGGACAATGACCCGGCCACATCAGAGGGCCTGTACGTCTTCAACAGCACCGTCACCAAGAACGTCAAGGTTGGGGATGTCATCACGCTCGACGGGCACGTCTCCGAGTACAGATCCAAGGCTGAATACATTTACCTGACGGAGCTGACAAAGCCAACCAACGTCAAGGTCGTCTCATCGGGAAACAAAGTGACGCCCCTGGTCATCGGCGTCGACACCTTATCCCCCCCCACAAAGGAGTTTTCAAGCCTTGACAAGGGCGGCATCTTTGGTGTCCCCAACGCCGTGATAACCATCTCCAGCGCCAACCCGCAGCTCGATCCGACCGCCTATGGCCTTGACTTTTGGGAGTCGCTCGTTGGCGAGTATGTCACCATCAAGGACGCCTACCAGATCAGCCGTCCCAATAACTTTGGTGACGTCTGGGTCCGCGGTAACTGGGCTGTTACCGGACTCAACGGCCATGGAGGGTTGACAATGCTCGAGGGTGGTAAGCACTCACTTTTGATCCTCTGTTCCATTTCGTCCCTGAAGCTAATCTTTTTTATTTTTATATATATATATACAGATGCCAACCCTGAGGCTATTACAATTGGCACTCCCCTCGATGGATCCAAGAACCCAACTGACACCAGAATGGGCGACTATCTTGGCGACATCACCGGCATCGTCTACAACGACTTTGGCTTCTATCGCGTTCTCCCCGTCACTCACGTTTCTCCCCTCAAGAACGCCACTACAGAGTATCCGCCCGTATCCTTCACCAGCAAAGGAGACTGCAGCGGCATCACCGTCGCAGACTACAACTGCGAGAACCTGGCTCCCACATCCGCCCACCTCCCCCGCGTCGTTGACCACATTGTCCACAAGCTGCTCACCCCTGATCTCATCTTCCTCCAGGAGGTCCAAGACGACTCTGGCAACAAGAACGATGGCACCACATCCGCCAACGTCACACTCACCACGCTCGCGCAAAAAATCAAGGAAGCGTCCGGTGTGGTGTACGACTTTGCCGAAGTCAACCCCGTAGACGGCAAGGACGGCGGCGAACCCGGCGGCAACATCCGCCAGGCATACCTCTACCGAGCAGATATCATCCAGCTGTACAAGCCCAACCAGGGCGACAGTCTGGATGCCAACACCGTCATTGACGGGCCCGAGTTAAAGTACAACCCTGGCCGTATCGACCCCACCAATGTTGCTTTTGACAACAGTCGCAAACCATTGGCAGCCATGTGGAAGACGGTCAAGGGCAATAGCAAGACCTTCTTCACCGTCAACGTTCACTCCGGTAGTAAAGGTGGTTCTACCTCATTAGAGGGAGATCCCCGACCGCCCGTCAACAAGGGCGTTGAAAAGCGTACCGACCAAGCTAACATCGTTGCCGTAAGTCCTCTTCCGCTCCATTGAATACTCCAATTCATTCATCTAACCCAAATCCCAGAAATTCATCGCCGAAATCCTCAAGCAGGACCCCAAAGCCCTCATCCTCGCCGCCGGCGACTGGAACGAATACACCCAAGTCGCCCCCATGACCTCCTTCGCCTCCCTATCCGGCCTCAAGGACCTTGACGACGTCGCCGGCCTGGACCCCGTGGAGCGGTACACCTACCTCTTTGACATGAACACCGAGGCGCTGGACCACATGTACGTCAGCCCCGCGATTAGCAAGGCCCAGTACGAGCACTTGCACCTGAACACGTGGCAGAACAACGCGGGACAAGTGAGTGATCATGACCCGAGCGTGGCCAAGATTAGTATTTGCAAGAACTCTTGCAAGGCGAGGAGACGAAATGTGTAGTTTTTTTTTTTTCTCGTCTGGGGTGATGTAGATATAGATCCCTTGTATAGTAAAAACAAAATGACGAAAATTGCCAGCTCACTTAGGACTGTGCGTGATGGAATTCCCTGCTTCAGTGAGAGATATGAGCTTGAACTAACGTGTTATACAAAACCTCTGCAATATTCGAAATAGCCAACCGGACGCCACTCTTATGACCCAACAACTCTTAATAGAACAAGCCAACACCAACACCAATGACCAAGGGCTCCAGAAAACCGTAACGTTTCTCGCTGAAACGATGCGTACCCTTATCCACTTTCCATGATTAAAACTACTCATCCTCATTGTCTTCCTCTTCCTCTTCCTCCTCGGTTTCGCCATTCTCCTCTCCATCATCTTCGCTGTCATCGTCTTCATCCACATTTGGATCAGGCATAACTATGCTATTCAAAAAGGAAATCTGATCGTAGTCAGTGCCCATCTGAGGGAAATAGTACGACAAGAGATACTCACAAATGGATGCAATCCCCTCATGATACTGGTAAGTTTTTCCTGAGCGTCATCACTACAGAGTATGTCATGTTCATCAATGCTTGTGCCAACAGTAAAGTTCCTCAACTTCAAAAGCTCAATGTCCCGATGTGTAACATCGTAGCCCTATCCCATCAAACCTTAGGTCAGCATCCCTCTGCGGTTTTCATGGGAAAGGGGCAAATCTCACCATTGGTCTCTTCTTGAGTGCATTCCCCTTATTCTTCTCCACAAACGCCTTTATCACACCTTCTGCCCCAGCACTCTCTTTCACAGCTGGGAAGAATACCTTCTTGAAAACAGGATTATTGAGCGCTCGCCGCCAGCGCCCCGGCCGCTCATCAATGCTCGCCCGCAACTTGGCAATGTATTGCGCATCCGGCATCCACAAACCACCGCCGATGAAGCATGCTTTGGGCTCGCAGTGGATATAGTACACTGCATAAGGTCCTTTGCGACCTGTTCGGGACCAGGCAGCGGAGAAGTGTGGCTAGTAGTAGGAATGTTAATTCCCTGGACGAATTGTCATATATCTATAGACTTTGGGACTTACCTTGTAGGGAGTAGGATCTTTGCTAAAACGGATGTCCCGATGAATCCTGAAAATAACGTCTTTGGCTGGTAATTCAGGAATTGTCTCGTCGACCTCGATGAGTGTCACCGTCGTTGCCTCCACAAGGGATTGCCAGTCCTTTAATGACCTCCTATACTCGCCATCATGTGCTACCAAGGGGTCAGTATCCAACCCCACCCTTCGTGTAGAAAAAAAAAACTAACCCTTTAACCATGGCCTCTTATTATTCGCTTTCAAGTCCTTCAAGAAAAGTAGTGTGTTCTTATGCAGCTTATGGTCTTCATATTCCACCCCTCCATCGTCTCGCATTTTTTCCAGAGGAATAATTTCGACTTTGCGCACCCCTTCATCGTCATCGTCTTCTTCTTCTTCTGAAGCCTTCTCTGGCTCGTCCTTATACTGATCCCCATCAGACTCTTCTTTAGTGGTGGCCTTCTTCTTTAAAGCAGTCTTCTTTGCTGGACTCTTTCCCGGAGGACGGCCTCGCCCACGTTTTTTCTTGGGCGGCTCTTCTTCCTCGATTACATCTTCCTCCTGCTCCTCTTCCGCAACGTCCTCCTCAGTCTCATCTTTATACTGATCCTCATCGGATTCTTCCACGACTGGCGCTTTCTTTGTGGACGGCCTACCTCGCTTCCTCTTAGGCGGGTCCTCTTCTCCCTTATCTCCTTCTGAATCCTCAAAATATGAGCTCGTTTGCGCACTGGAACGGCCGGATCGCCGGCGAGTTCCTCTTGGCTCTGGTTCAGGGGCGGAGCGTTTGCGAGCCGGCATTGTGAATATGTGCTTTGTTTTTACGACTCTATAACAAGACAGAAAGCAACTAAAGCAAATAGAAATTACTGCGCAAGACGAGATTGCATCAATGAATGCTCAACCATGTAGATCAGCTTCGATATGTCGTCATTAACGTCCTGATCGCGACGGCGCGTCGTCTGTGGTAAGACGGACCGCGCTATCACGTGATCTATTTAGAGCAACGTCAAAGTCCTTTGTCTTTGTCTCACTTATTGTTCAAGCTCAGTCACCAGAAAATGCAAAGGCGTTTTTTCATGACCATTTACAATGGGTATCGTAAGTCTGGACCTAATGTACAAGAAAAACAATCCGTCCAGGTCATCATATCATGTCTCATTTTCTTGAATTCCAGATACAGATTTCCTTCTCCAAACGTGCAACCAATGCTCCAAATGATTTCTGTCAGACTTAATGCCATCTTCAGTTTCAGTTTCCATTATTCGCCGCAGATACATCAGATCGAAGAACTGCGTCCTTCCTCTTGATACTAGTCATGAGCTTCTGCAAGAATCTAATGTCTCTAATTTTGGAATCAAACCACTTGTGCGCGAACTCAGGCGCAGTCTCCTCCTCTGGGCCAATAATTTCGGCGAGCGTACCAACAATCTTGGCTACGGCCTCGAGTCTGTCCCATTGACCGCACACCATAACCTCAGCTTCCTCGGGAAGAAACATCAAGTCCATGATCTTCCACAGGCGCTGACGGAAGTCATACGTAAGAAAGGCTTGAGACTTGCAGAGTTGGTGGAGCTTCCTCTCGTAGCGCTTCCAGTTGGCTGCTGGGATTAATGCAATGTCTCCCGCGAGATGAGCAATAGCTCCTTCGAGACGAGTAATAGAACTCTTTGCAATAGCAGGGCTGAGGGAGCGTAGCTTGGCCTCTTCTCGCTCAAGAAAGGGCTGCAGAGAATCAAGTAGAATGGGCCGGTATGACTCCCATTCGTCCGAGGTAATGTATGCCATGTCGTTCAAGATCTGCTTCATCTCAACAACTGCATCAGCCTCCTCTTGGGTGTAATCGAGCTTAGAATCAGCCTCAGAGACCAGATCTCCTCGAATTATTCCCATAGAGGCACCAATGGGGATGTCATCAACACTCATGGCATCATCAGTAGTGGTGCCATCCAGAAAATAATCCCTGTCAGTGGCGTCATCATCAGTCTCTTGACAGTCCTGCTGCGACTGAGTCTTGACCTGGACAAGTGGGGAGCCAACTCGGGGAACGCGAGAAGTATTTCCCTCTTCTGTCAAGGAACGAACGATATCATGCTGGGGCCGAGGGGTGGTTGCCTGAGTAGCCTTCTTGATGAAAGCCGAGGGGCTCATGATAACCTTGTCTCCCTTTTGAATGTTCATCTCGGCTGGCTGTTCTGGGTCTGTTTGTGGTTCAGCCTCAGTTGCAGGAGGTGAGGGGAATTGCTCTTCTGGTTGAGATGTGGGAGGCGACGGAAACTGTTGCTCTGTTTGTTGGGATTGTTGAGCTACAAGAAGCGATGGGAACTTCTCTTCTGGTTGCTGCGGATTTTCGGTGGTGGAAGGTACAGCAACCAGAAACGGCGTGGTCGGTTCAGTCTTGGTAGGTCTTAGTATAATCCTCTTTTTCGGTATTGATGTTGTGCTTCCATCAGGTTCGACGACACTCTTCCTCTTGCGAGAGCTATTCTTGCCCCTGGTTCGTCGTGCACGCTGATCTTCAAAGGCTTCAGTAAGAGTCTTGATAAAGTCGGCAGGGTCGGTTGTTCCGTCAAGTCTAACACCAAGCGGCATATCAATCTTGAAAGTCGACGGCGGGAGTTGAAGGTGGGTGTCGGGTTCACTTCCGTCAGGGAGGAGAACTGGACAGCCGGCACGGGCTTTGGCAGCTGTCGTCTTGGAAACCATGAGTAACAGGTCCACAACCTTTTTCCTGACAAACGCAAAGCCATCGTTGCCTGAAAAGCCTTTGTACGAGACTTCTTCGAAGAGCTCATTGAGTGACTGAAGAAAATCGCTTCCTGCGACTGCGCGAGGCATGATTACTTGAATGCTTGGGGTTGCAGTTGCTTGACGTTGAATGTTGGAGTGAATGTGGGTTGCAAAGTGAAGAAGGTGAGTGTGAATGAAAAAGGGAAGAAGTTGAATTACCTAGAGGCCTCAGGAAGCCCATCAAATACTCCCCAGCCCCCGTTTTTCTTATTTTTTTTACCTTTATCTCTTCTGATTTTGACTCCATCATGAAGTGCTACGGTGAACTTAAAGTGAGGTTAAACTATAACACAACCAAACAGGCTCAACTAGAGTTAGGCGCCAATGCCTATGTCATTAGAGAATAACACATAAAAGATGCATATTTATTTTACACTGAATACCTAAAAAATATATCAAGAAGAGGAAAAAGAAAGGCTATACGTCAGTCAATGGGGGTGTTGATGTTCTCCTTGTCCTTGTGGAGATATAATAGGCCCGACAAAAACACCAGGTGACCAACAGTCGATCAAGAGATTATCCAGAAACACATTGGAGAAAAGCAAAGAATAGAAACAGATATGTGAGTAAAATATTTGTAACATTGTTATGCAAAACTAGTTATATAGATAGGTCAATGGCATCTTATAATGATTGTGAGCAACATCTCCTGCTCCACAAACATACGTCAAAATTTCAGTTCAAGCATCGCATTAAAGTTATGCACGTCATTCATCACGTTGGCAGAAAGGGTCCATCCATTTTAATTTGAAGGGTTCGAGTTTTCAATCTATGCATCTAGTTTACATGCACAGATTGCATATGGATCTCATAAAATGCCAGATCCGGCGCCATGACCATCAAGAACACCTGGGGAACTTCTATGGTTCCTCTAGAAAACGAAATATATCATCTATGCATTTTACAGTTCATCATGGAAATCACCCTCCTCCTCACCAGCGCCACCAGCGCCCTGGTACATCTTGGAGGTAATGGGGTAGGCGACGTTGGACAGCTTCTCCTTCTGCTCCTCGAAATCCTCGGTGTTGGCATCGGCGCCGTTCTCCTCAAGCCACTCAGTAGCCTCCTTGACAGCCTCGAGAATCTATTTTCATGTTAGTCAATTGTTACTCCAATGATTTAGAGTGGGTTCAACTTACGGTCTCCTTGTCCTCCTCATCAATCTTGCCACCAAGACCCTCCTCGTCGTTGACCTGGTTCTTCAAGTTGAAGGCGTAGTTCTCAAGGCCGTTTCGGGCTTCAATACGCTCACGGGTGGCCTTGTCCTCCTCGGCGTACTTCTCAGCCTCGGCAACCATGCGGTCAATCTCCTCCTGGGTGAGACGGCCCTTGTCGTTGGTGATGGTAATGGACTCCTGCTTGCCAGTTCCCTTGTCGTGGGCAGAGACCTTCAAGATTCCATTGGCGTCAAGCTCGAAGGAGACCTCGATCTGGGGAACACCACGGGGAGCGGGGGGGATGCCAGTGAGCTCGAACTTGCCAAGAAGGTTGTTGTCCTTGGTCAAAGAACGCTCACCCTCGAAGACCTGGATCAGGACGACGGGCTGGTTATCAGCGGCAGTGGAGAAGATTTGGCTCTTTCGGGTAGGGATGGGAGTGTTACGGGGGATGAGCTTGGTCATGACACCACCAGTGGTCTCAATTCCGAGGGTAAGAGGGTTGACATCCATGAGGACAATCTCCTCGGTACCTTCCTCACCGGAGAGAACACCAGCCTGAACAGCGGCACCGAAAGCAACAGCCTCATCGGGGTTGATACCCTTGGAAGCCTTCTTGCCATCGAAATACTGCTCAATGAGCTGCTGAACCTTGGGGATACGAGTAGAACCACCAACGAGAACGATGTCATCAACCTCGCTCTTCTTAACGTTGGCATCCTTGAGAACCTGCTCAACAGGCTTGATGGTCTTCTTGAACAGATCGATGTTGAGCTCCTCAAACTTGGCGCGGGTAAGAGTCTCGGAGAAGTCGTTGCCCTCGAAGAAAGCCTCGATCTCGATACGGGTGGACATCTGAGAAGAAAGGGTTCGCTTGGCCTTCTCAGCCTCACGCTTCAGCTTACCCATGGCCTTAAGGTCCTTGGTAACGTCAACGCTGTTCTTCTTGTTATAGGTCTTGGCGAAGTAGTTGATGACACGCTGGTCGAAATCCTCACCACCAAGATGGGTGTCACCGGCGGTAGCCAAGACCTCGAAAACACCGTTATCAATGGACAGGAGAGAGACATCGAAGGTACCACCACCGAGATCGTAGACAATGATCTGGCGCTCACCATCGGTCTTGTCCAGACCGTAGGCAATAGCGGCGGCTGTGGGCTCGTTGACAATTCGAAGGACATTGAGACCGGCAATGATACCGGCATCCTTGGTAGCCTGACGCTGGTTGTCCTGTAGGGCTGTTAGAAAATGATACAAGTGCGGTCGGAAAAGGGCAGAAACTTACGTTGAAGTAGGCGGGGACAGTGACGACGGCGTGGGTAACCTTCTTGCCCAAGTAGGACTCGGCGACCTCCTTCATCTTTCCAAGAACCATGGCGGAGACTTCCTCGGGAGTGAAGATCTTATTCTCGCCATTGGCCTTGACCTGAACAACAGGCTTGCCATCTCGGTCAATGACCTTGAAGGGGAAGTGCTTGATGTCGTTCTGGATGTCCTTCTCGTTGAACTTACGACCAACCAATCGCCTATTGAATGTTAGTCGCCTGAGTTTTTGGACCCCAAAGCATACTCTTAAGCCAACTCACTTGATATCGAAGATGGTGTTGGTGGGGTTGCTCGCGGCCTGGTTCTTGGCGGCGTCACCAACGAGACGTTCTTCATCGGTGAAAGCGACGTAGGAAGGAGTGATTCGGTTACCCTGATCGTTGACGAGAATTTCGACCTTGCCCTTTTGCATCACACCGACGCAGCTGTATGTGGTTCCCAAATCCTAAAGTGCATTGGTTAGAGAAATGGCGAGAGCAAAGGTGGGGTGTTGCGTCAACTTACAATACCGATAACAGTGCCGTAACCATCGCCGTCCTCGACGCTGTCAGCCCTTGCGGTCTGAACAAAAGCCAGAGGAGCGAAAAGAAGAGTGATCCAGCAGAGCAGGCCTAGCCCCAGGGCCAGCGTGCTCCGTGAACGAGCCATTGTGAGGGATGTGTGTGTTTGTGTTGTATTGCTCCGCGGGGCAAATTATATGGTATCTAAGATGGGAAAAGGAAAGAAAAAAAGGTCGCTGGTAGTTTTGCAACACAGCGAGGTATTTAATGTATCCTCAAACTGGTTGTTTATTCACTTAGTGAAGGGGTATCTTTTTGTTGTAGACGTAAGGAAAAAAAAAAGAGGATGAATTGGAGTCGAAGGAGACGATGTGTCCCTCTTATTAATGGCTGCCCCAGAAAAAAAGTTGAGGTGTCCTGATGCCACAGAAAAGGCCAGATTTCAGTTAAGCGCCAGGTACACCAAAAGCCTACTATGGGGTCAAAATGGGGTCCCTGCGCTGCACCAACAGGGAGCCCCAGAGTAAGCCCCACACAACAGGGAATCCTGCTCGGACCTCTCTTTCAGTGTGTCTCTAAAAGATTTCACACTGTGTGACTGAATGTTTCTCTATTCACTTTTGCCTACTTTGTAGAGGCCCTTACAGTGCATTGGTCAATCCCACACGTAGGCGGCACTTGGCTCAGCATGCGGGACATGGCCCCTTCAGGACACCAAAACAAGTCAAGGGCGGCCTAAACCAGGAACCTCACTAATCTCCAGTTTTGGACCCTCACAAAGGCCACCATGTCTTGAGGCTTCAAAACGACCTTCCACAAGTCTCAAGTGCTGACAGAGGAGTTTCGATATTATTCCAGAAAAAGTGGCTCAGAATAGGCCCGACCAACAACAACACTGAATTACGAACTGTCATCATGAATGAAGCCTGGGATGCGGATGAAACTTGCCACGTTACTACAAGTAATACACTGCTTCAAGTGGCAAGGTTCTTAACTTTTTTTTTCCGTTTGTCATATCTGTCAGAACAGAGTTTCCTCTTCAGGCAACTCCACTATAAATATCAAGAAACTTTACGGAATAATCACTACCAGACTACCCGATACGTGAGGAAGAAACAACTGGGCTAATGGCAATATGATTAAACAACTGTCTAAGCTTCAAGCCAACGGCTTTTCTTTTGCAAGAAGACACATATCTATATCGTTTCATTCCAACAACCCAGCAGCTACAGTTTCGCCTCCACTCCTGATAACCACCCGCTGGCCAGGCTCCAAAGGCACCTTTGCCTCCAACTTAATCTGAATACGAGCCACATCGCCAGGCTGAACAACCTTGGGTTTCTTCTTGATCACTTGACCCGTAGACTTGTCCAGGGTAGCGGCTATAGACTGGATCTGTCCTGCGGCATGCAATCTACCCCGGTGCAGATCCACCGGCATGGGCATCAAATGGTCAAAAGCCATCGCCTTCATCGTAAACGTGTCGCCAACGTTGATAGGATCCGTAGTATGGCATATAATATCGCCAATCCGAATATGGATGGGGTCAATGCCTGATAAGGCAAGACTGACATTCTGGCCGGCGACAGCCCATTCTTGCGCTTCCGTGTCCACCATGATGGATTTGATGTATGCCGTCTCTCCGCTGGGTTGCACCAAGATAACGTCTCCGATCTGAATGCTCCCGGAATCAATGCGACCAGAAAGCGTTGCCGTTCCCTGCTGAGAACGGAATACTTCTGAAATCGCCATTCGGAATGGCTTCTTCAATGCTCGAACCGCAGTTGTCACCGAAGCCTCCAAGCCCTCTATTAATGTAGGCCCGGTATACCATGAGGCAGCTGAGTCCTCTGTTTTCCGAACAATGTTATCTCCGTTCAGCCCAGATATGGGTATAAAGGTGACAAACTTGTCTTGGAAGCCAAGTCCGGTTAAGAAGCCAGAAACTTCTTCTGAAATCTCCTTGAATCGATCCTGAGACCACCCCACCATGTCAAGCTTGTTGACGGCAACTATCAATCGCTGAACCCCCAGGCTTCTTAACAGTAAAACGTGTTCCCGTGTCTGCCCCTTTAATCCCTTTTCATAGGCTCCGGTGTTGGCATCAATAACCAGAATTGCAAGGTCGGCTTGACTGGCACCAGCAATCATATTTGGAACAAAATCCCGATGTCCCGGCGCATCAAGAATAGTAAACTTGGTGGTTTCTGTTTCAAAATGATTGGTAGCGATGTCGATTGTCACGCCCCGATCTCGTTCTTCACTCCGCTGGTCCATCACCCAGGCCAAGGCGAAGGATTGCTTGCCTGTTTTTTCTGCCTGCCTTCTATATTTATCTACCGTACGCTCTTCAACAAGCTTAAGCTCCAATAAGACACGGCCCATCAGTGTACTTTTTCCGGCATCAACGTGACCTAGTTGGATTAAGATCATGTTCCTCACTGACAGATCAGATGAAAATGACAAACATACCTACAACAACAAAGCTTGCACTCCTCTTGCTGGTGCTATTCTCAAACTCTTTGACGACATCGAGCCCCTTACTTTTAGGCGCAGGTGTGTCGGTGATCTTGAGGCTCGATACACTGCTCGCAAGGCCAGAGTTGGAGGCATCATCGTTCTTTTGTGATTTTTTCGGGGTCTTTGGAGTGCTTGGAGCACTTGGTGGCTTCTTCCCGGCTGGTTTAAAAATTAGAATTAGCCCATCATTTTGCCCTAGCAAAATTCGAACCTTTCGCCTGAGCTGCGAGCACGATGTCGTCTGGGCTTGGTTCTGAAAACGCTGTGGCGAAGAAGGAGGAAGAGGATGTGTAAGGCATTGCAAAGACGTTTTGTCTGTGTGTTTTATTTGCCTCTGGAGCAGACCCAAAGAGCGTTTGAGCAAATGCAGAAGGGGCATGCTGTTGGTTAGACACTGACTCTTCTCGCTCGACCTGAGACAAGGGATCAGTAGAGCTGCTCAGGCCTGATACCCCATCAAGTTGAATGATGGTATCCTCAACACTTTTCTGGGATTCTTGGATAGGTGTCGTTATTGAGGATTGTGCATGCGCAGCCAAGCGCAAAGTCGACTCGACTGGCAGTTCCTTGCGTTTGATTCGGATGGATGCAAGTCCTTCATGCTCTTTGTTGTTCTCGTCCGATAGTGAAATATCCCCGACTCCCTTTTCTGCCTGCAATAGCTTTTCTTGCTCTTTCTTTTCTTCATTCTTTTTCTTTCGCGCTGCTGCTAATGCCTGGAGTTTGCTCATTTTTGCGGGACCCTCGCCGCCCCCAAGCAGTCCACCAGGGGCGCGAGGTGGTTCAAGAAAGACGGTTGTTCGAGCTCGCGGTATATTCAACCATGGCATATCAGTGAAGTACATGGAAGGAGAGATTTCAGGTCTGTCCAGAACAGGGAATGGAGGTGTCGTTTGCAGTGTACCCAGATATTTGCTGTGCTCGCGAGGCTCATGGTCTGCTCCAGTGGCTCTTGAAAACAAGCCATGCGTATCCGAAAAACTAAACGCGCCAAGCTTACCTTCTGGTGCCTTCTTTGGCGCCGGCTTCGGTGCTGGCGCAACGAAGGTCTTGATTAAATAAGTAACTGACTTGTCGACGTCGTAATAGTAATGCCATAATGCGTCTTGTATTTGTTTCAATGTGACCTTGCTGGCTTCTGTTCCGAGGGCCTTTCGAACTTCAGCTGTCCCATTATCCATGGCGATTCTGTCCTCGGGGCTGAGTTCATCCTCCTCCTCCCCAGCGCCTTCTGAGTCATACTCATCAACGAAATCGTCATCATCATAGTCGTGGTTTGGTGCCATGGCGACTGAAATGTTTCGAGGTTTACAGAATATAAATCTGACTGTCATGTTCACGTTAGAGGGGGAAAATGAGAAAAGCTGTGATGGCTGAATATCGTGAAAATATCAAAGTGCAAGATCGTGTCATACCAAGTGGTGGGTGTGTTTATGAAGGAATTCTCTTGAAGCTGAGAGATGGCAGAGGGTTTATATATCGTCGTCTTATCAAATGTGGCTTCATAAAGTTTCTGAACTTTTACCCATTAACTTTTGACAATGCAGTCTGCGAACTCTAGAGTCTCAAAGGTCAAAGACAAATTATTATGATGGCCAGACAAGGTTACACGTGAGTAATTCTAGCTCAAAAACGAAACGGGCGAGGAGGGGCAGTTTATCAGTCTGGATTAAGTCATGGAGGGGCAAGAGCTTGGACCATGGCGGGGTGTACTTCTTCCAGCTGCGGACTTTACTTTTCCCGCCTCCGCAAGCATTCGTTGTGGTGGTGCAAGGCAACCCCCCAATACTCAAAAAATTCGGGCACAACAGTGGGAGGCTTCGAAGCTATACTCCGTGGCCAGATATCAGGGGTAATTTCTTTGGTGCCTTTATAATTCACTCTTGTTCTTTTGTTATAATCCCACGGCAGGCAGCCCCACATTCAAGATGTCGTTGAGTAAGTCAGGGGAATACTCTCTCCCAACTCCTTTAGCTTTAGGGCAAGTTAGACTAACAAGCGGTAGACCTAGATGTATCGAACGGTAAGCAACCTGGAGCCTCGAGACGACGAATCGCGACTAACCTTGGGCGAACAAAGCTACGGTGGTTAAGGATGAGCAAGGTCGTCCCTTTATTGTCGTCAGAGAGTAAGTTCATTTCGAATTATATGCCCTTCCATCATCTGACAACTGTCCGTCTAGCCAAGGAAGGAAGAAGCGCCAATTCGGTAACGAGGCCGTCAAATCCCACATTCTCGCCGCTCGAACGGTTGCCAACATCGTCAAGACTTCCCTCGGCCCGCGTGGTCTCGACAAGATTCTGATTTCACCTGATGGCGACATCACCGTGACCAACGATGGTGCTACTATCCTGCAACAGATGGAGGTTAGCAACCACGTTGCTAAGCTTCTCGTCGAGCTCTCAAAGTCACAAGATGAGGAGATTGGTGATGGTACCACCGGTGTTGTCGTTCTAGCCGGTGCCCTGCTGGAGCAAGCTGCCGAACTCATTGATAAGGGAATCCACCCCATTCGTATCGCCGACGGTTACGACCAGGCCTGTGAAATCGCCGTTGCGGAGCTTGACAAGATCTCAGATACTATCGAGTTCACAAAAGAGGAGACCACCAACTTGCTCAAGGTTGCGAGAACAAGTTTGGGAAGCAAGATTGTTTCAAAGGCCCACGACCAGTTTGCCAAGATTGCTGTTGATGCCGTTCTGTCAGTAGCAGATCTTGAGCGAAAAGACGTCGATTTTGAGTTGATCAAGGTCGATGGCAAGGTTGGAGGTGCGCTTGAGGACACTATTCTCGTCAAGGGTGTCATTGTCGACAAGGATTTCTCCCACCCACAGATGCCTTCGGAAGTCAGGGACGCCAAGATTGCCATCCTGACATGCGCTTTCGAGCCCCCCAAGCCCAAGACTAAGCACCACCTGGATATCACTAGCGTTGAGGAGTTTAAGAAACTGCAAAACTATGAGAAGGACAAGTTTGTGGAGATGATCCAGCAAATCAAGGACACCGGTGCCAACTTGGCCATCTGCCAATGGGGTTTCGATGATGAAGCCAACCATTTGCTGCTACAAAATAAGCTTCCTGCTGTTCGGTGGGTTGGCGGTCCCGAAATTGAGCTGATTGCCATTGCGACAAACGGCAGAATAGTGCCCCGCTTTGAGGATCTGAAGCCCGAGAAGCTGGGTACTGCCGGTATCGTCAGGGAAATGTCATTTGGAACAACTCGAGAGAAGATGCTCGTCATCGAGGAGTGCGCAAACACCCGAGCCGTGACTGTCTTTGTCAGGGGAAGCAACAAGATGGTAAGATTGCCCCTTGATATGTCCAATTAGATTAATGACTAACTTGATCTAGATCATCGACGAGGCCAAGCGATCATTGCATGATGCGCTATGTGTTGTACGAAATTTGGTACGAGACAACCGTGTCGTTTACGGCGGTGGTGCTGCTGAGATTGCCTGCTCCCTAGCGGTAGAGGATGCTGCTGGTCAAACACCCGGCCTTGAGCAGTACGCCATGCGCGCCTTTGCAGAAGCTCTGGATGCAGTTCCCATGGCCCTAGCTGAGAACAGCGGTCTGAACTCCATCTCAACCTTGGCAGAGATAAAGAGTCAGCAAGTGAAGGCCGGTCCCAGTGACAGAGGAAAGCTTGGTGTTGACTGCATGGGCCGTGGCGACAACGACATGAAGAGCGCCTTCGTCATTGACCCGTTGATCAGCAAGAAGCAGCAACTGCAGCTGGCAACTCAGTTATGTCGAATGGTTCTGAAGGTTAACAATGTCATTATTTCTGGTGCTGATGATAACGAGTTTTAAGATGTTTTTGGGTCTTAGACGGGGATTATACCAAAAGGCATGTATGGTCAAATAGAAGCCATTTTGCGCGTCATTGATAATTGGTAATACAAGCCAATCTACCTTGTAGTGATGAGATGAAATAACAAGAATATGATGCATTTGTTCCTACTTCTCGTGAGATGAATAACTGCTGGAATCGTTGATGCCATCTTCATCCCATTTGCTACCCTAGAGTCATTAATGCAATGCTTAGGCCATGTCAAGATCAGTCTGCATTTATAGAGTAAAAGCATATCTTTACATATCCCAAAGCAAAAAACCCACCAAGATGCAGTAACAAGCAGATGGAAAGTTTTCGTATTCAGTGAGCTAAACTTAGCCACGGGCTGAATATGTGCCGAACTTACACGATCGCGTTGACTCCTGCGTCAGCCTAGTGCATTCACGCCGCGACTTGTCTCAAACCATTTCAGCCCTACAAAACACTAAACAATGTGACTCTTGACTGCACCACATCATGAAGACCATCAAACCATTTTCACGGCGTCCAGACGAAATTAATGTAAAAAATTAACCACCTGTATATCAACATGGAACGTGGGTCAGACAGTGAGGCTGCCTCCAGCTCGAAAGATTTCAGTTCCCCATCAGACAGCACTCAGCAACGGGGCTCACCTCCTCATGCACGACGGCGTCCAATCCCGCGCAAGGGACATACGAAATCTAGGGCTGGTTGCTCAACGTGCAAGAGGCGAAAGGTGAAATGTGACGAGACAAAGCCTGAATGCGGACCATGCTTGCGTCTGGGTCTGCACTGTGCATATACAGAGAAGCCTCGGGATGATGCCGATGGAAGCACTCCGACAGGCATGGCATTGGCGAGGGCATTGAGGACTGATCCTTTGACTTTCGACATGGATGACATGCGGTTCTTTCATCACTTTCTGTTTGCTGCATATCCGTCCTTGCCAATTGATGGGTGGCAAGTCTGGCAATATGTCTCCCAGATGTCGCATCAAGTGAGAGGGATACTGATCTATAATACCCCTTGATCTATGCTAATAGAAGTTGACAGTACGAATTCCTCATCCATGCTATGCTTGGTCTTGGAGCTTCCCATTTGACGCTCATATCACCAACCAACTACTCACAAGCATCGTTGTATCATCGTGTTACTGCAATTAGGAGCCTGAATGAGTTTCTTTCACATGCTCATTTGTCTCAAGCTAATGCGGATGTTGCATTCGCAACTATGCTGGCTCTCACATTTCAGGCTAGCCATATGCCAGACGGCATGATCGAGTATCTTACCATGGTTCGCGGATGTACGTATCAAGACCTTAGCTTGGGGCTCTACTGCTCACACCATTGTCTCTAGGCTATTTAGTCGGCATACATGCGATGTCAAATTACGAAATGTCTACATTCAAAAGCTTTGAGCGGCAGTTTTATATCGCCAAAGTGATGGAGCTGGTGGAAATAGACGAAGCGAATAGTCATCTCGATCAGCTGATATCCGACCAGTTCTGTGCGAGTGCAAAGCGTCTTGCCCCGTTATGTGGCAGCGTTTCGGAAATAGAGTACCTAGCAATGATGCAGAGGATTGTTTCTACAGCAGTTACAGATCCTGCCAACAGTGAGTATTCATATTCGTTACCACCATGCCACACTTCCCCAACTAAATGCCGGCGCAGGTTACACTGACCATACAAAAATGTATGACAAGCTTGGCGAATTATCCGCTGACGAGTTTGCGGCATTCATTGACCCCCAGAACCACGTCGGTCGCTTGGTCATCATTCATATGCTGGCCGTCGACTTCATCATGAGCCGTAGACTACCACTTGAAGGGTCCAGGGTTCAGCATTTTGTGGGCTTGCATACAGGGCATGACTTTCGCAAGGCCATGTCTGTTGTGTGGATTGAAGACACGATGAAAGAGCTGCCAGAAGAATATGTTCAATACGGCCAATGGATTCTAGATTTCGTGCTGGAATATATGAACACAACAAAGATGCACGGGGTTGTTTGGAGGCCAACGATGCGTATGCGATACATACAGGAAGTATCGCCGAATTTCGCGCTCATCGAACCTGGACCATAAAGAAAATGTAAGATAAAGAAATCTAAACATAAACCACTCTATGACTAAATGCGTTATTAGAAACAGGCTACTTGTACTTGAATTCGTACCAACTTGCATTGACTATGCGCATCTTACTCTTGTACAAATTCAGTTGTGTTTCTAAATGATCCCAACTTGCTCAGACTCTATTATCACTTCCCTGACTGCAACTGGAAAGTTCCGTAACCTCAGTTGCTTTTGCTACCCGGCCAGAAGCCCATTTTCCGGACAAGTATCGGCTCGGATGGAAGAAACAAAAGATACCAATAGCACCCGCCATGGGAATGGCTTCAAACACCCAGAAGAGCCACTCCGTGCGGAATGCGTAACCGTTCATACCTTCGGCAAACTCACAGACACGGTAGATGCATCGAATCTGGTGGAGGTTAGTAAGACAGGGTCTTGAAAGACGGAAAGGGGGCTTACCATGATGAGAATGCTGGAGACATAAACAGCAATGACGAGTCTCCGCCATCCCTTGGGGGCATCCTCAACTTCATATCTAGTTGCTAGAAAATGGAACCTTCCAAAGACGCAAAGAAATAATCCGAATGCAATAAGCTGAAACGCTAGACCACCGATCAAAACATTTCGGCCGACCTTTTCGTTGGGACCCGTCCAGTTATCTGAACTCGCAATGCCGGACCCGCTTCCTTGTACCATGAAAGCAATGATATCGCATGCCACAAAGATTGGTGTGAGTCGTCGGCCGGGGATCTTTAAGATTCGGTGGTGAGATGGAGGAAGCACGGCACGGATTAGACGGCTGATGAGGAGGTAGTTTCCTGCAGCAACAAAGACCGGTGCGAGGACGGTGAATGTCAATGTCATGACAAAAGGTGGCTTTTCGCATGTTAGTCATGCACTCCATGTCAATAATGTGTGGACTTGGGCCAGTATCTTACCAGGACAGTCTGGTTCTTGGTGGAATAGGCACGGAGGATGTAAGCCGCTACTTCGATGGCGGCTCCAACCACCACCACAGTAAAGTACCAAGCACGATATTTGATGACGGTGAGGTAGAAGATTGCGAGAAATATTATGCCGTATACGATTGTTCCGATGACGGCAAGGGGGAAGGATGGATCGTACATCCAAACAACTTGATCGTCGGCCATGCTGAAGATTTCGTCCCCTCGAGTCTCTGAAGCACTTGAATGAGTTTGATGACTTTTGGACGTGTTAAGATTGTGAGAGAATGCGATAATCAAGATCCGGCTTTTCTATTTCTTGCAAGATACACAATGCGTTTAATAGCTCCATCTTATATACATGTTCCCATCACAAGTGCCTACGTGCAAGTCGGATTCAATACGATACTTGACATTTCCTGCGCTCTTCTCAGCCACAGCAATCCGATGAATGCGCGAAAGGTTAGTTGGGCCCCCAGCGCAAGATTGCGGCTGTTATTGGTTACCACTCTGGGCGGCCATACAGAGTTGCATTCGTTTTTCCTAATTTGGGTAAATGAGGCTGAGATGGTCTTCCGTTCTGGTCGGATTCATTGCGTGGCTGATGACGTTGAAGAATCCGACGGATGCGAGCAACGAACCGATATGCATAGCCGCACGAGCATGTGGAGAATTAATATTTTATTAAGGGGCTTTTAGCATATATAAGAAAAGTGTGCTTGCAAGATTTATATGAGTTTATCAGGACATTCTTTAAACGATCTTCAAATAATGGCGGGAAAATCTGCCAGGCTAAGTGCGCTCTGTCACGTCCTGACAGGGTGATCAGCTCACTCTTTTTCTCCCTCTGACCAGTATCGCAGGTAATAGGGGACGGGTTCAATGAAAGGCGCCGATACAAGGCCATGTGTGTTCACTGGGATAATAGACACAATATCTCATCAGCTTTCACCACCACGATGCTTTCTACCAAATTCTGTTCCGTCTGATGGCAGTCTCTCATTAGTGAATGTCAACCTGTTGAACAAAAAGACAAACCCTGGTGTATGTATTTGAAATGAATCCATTCCACAAATCACCATAAGCTGAAACCGCTACAGCTCCTGGGTTTCCCGGATATCTCTACCATTATCTCGGTCTTAACCCGCCGCCCAAGGGTGTCTTTATCCAAATGACTGCGACATGACCCCTCTTTGTATACATCTAAACCGGCCTCGGCCTCTCTTGACCTTGTTCACTCATGTGATAGCAGGGTAAAAAATGGCTATTGAGATGTTGGATTCGTATATGAGTATGGGAACCAAGTTGGCCCTTATGTCGCGCACTCTTACATAGTCTTTGGGGGGTGACGTGGACGAGACCTTGTAAATTATCGTCTGTTCTTTCGCATTGACTTTCAACCCGTCTTGTCTCTCTCGCCCGTTACATGATACATTAAGTGGTTCGGGGCATTGGCGTAGTCGATAAACACGGAGTCACAAACCAGCGAAGCCACGGTCTATCACCATTCTCTGTACTAATAAGCACGTTTCTTGACAAAAGGCGTATATAAAACTCTACATGGTCCATTGCCTCCCGGACTGTAGCACTTATGTGTCCAAAGAATATCAACCTGCCTCTACCTTGCTTGGGCGTTCTCGTTCGTGCAAGGGTCTAGAGAAAGAGAAGACGGTAATCAGTGAGGTGTTGAGTTCTTACCCAAGTACATGATTTGATTGGATGACCCATTCTTACACTATGCAGTCCATGTAGTCTTCGGCATTGGTACTGATGAGGTTCTCTGAATTACTGCTTGTTCATTTTGCATAGGTTGACGATATTAGAGATGTCACATCTTCTTCCAACCGATGTTGTTGTCCCCAGCCGTTGTATGAACAAGGGATTCGTGAACCACCAAACCAGCGTGCTCAATGTTCAAAGAACCATCAAGCAAGCAAAATTTTGGCTCCCCCTTTGTATGCCAAATATTCTCTAGCGTTTAGCTATAGATCTATGGTGTGTTTATCCAAAACCAAGTTGTTGTAGAGCGCTCGAGTCCAGCGGTGGTGATACAATGAATGCGTCAAGTTGATGTCCACTCTTGCATAAAGGCATATAAGGCTAAATATCGCTTTGATCCTGTAATTTTTTTTGCTTTTCTTACAGAAGTTTAATTGCTAACTTGTCACGCGGTAGAGGAAAAAAGTCATGCACCTTTGAGCACTGGCAACGCACTGAAAATCTTTCGATCTAAGCGCGTGTTTTTCTTCCCTCGCCTATGTATACATTATGATGAAACATCTCTATGATAAAGAAATTGCCAGTATATAATGTCTAAGACAATCTTACTAAGACCCTTGCAATGCTTCTCCTGGGGTTGCCTTAGCATCCAGGTATTTTATACCAACTGATCCTTGATGTCATGAAAACAGGGAATCAGGTGATCATGTCATTCAGGAAAAGTCCACTGTGTAGCCGGCGTGAATTGCTTTTATATACTCCATACTTGGCTAGCATTTACTTTTACACGCTGCATGTTTACCACACCCCACCCAGGGCGGCCTGGCCATTCATTAAACAGCCAGCGGTGAGGAAAAAGGAGTACGGGGTAGGTGACGGAGTACTGTCACTTATAAAGCACCGCCACCTTCCGCCTGATCACTCACTTCTGTTTCTCATTCACACTATCATCTGCTACTGTCACTATGAAGCTGCTTATTCCCGCGTTTGTTTCCTTGGCTGTTGCAACTGTCTATAAATGCCCAGGCAAGTACACCACCAGCTCCGAATGAACTTTGTCTAACTACATCTAGAAATTCCATGCCCTGAGGAGCGGAAATGTGTCAGTATAGCTCCTACAATCTCAGTATGTCTTTCTGAGGCTCAAAGAGGCCAAGCATGCTCGGGTACGTGAATGAGATAATACATGATTGTTGACTATTCACTAAATATATGTTAAGAGGTTCCTAACTCGGATGGGACGTATATGAAGTCCCCTCCATGTGCACCAGGTTATATTTGCGATCCCACTAAACGTGTATGCGTTTAACTGTATGAAGCTTAGCACTTGGTATGCGGATGTTATCGCTTAACTTCTTTTTGAACTTGATGTATTCTCCCAACATGGTGGACAGTAGTCAGCTTAGATTCAGAGTTATATATTTATGTAAATGTTAATCGCATTAAATATGCGAGTTATCACCAACCTGCTATATTAACAGGTACCCTCTTTAATTGTTATTTACTACGACCTACGTTGGTCAAATTGTTGCATCTCATCAGAACCGACTCAAATACACGTAGGTATCCATATGTAACACCATCGCCACCACTGCCAACCTGGTCACTGAAACATCCATTATGCTGTCCATTGCAACTGACACAATAGTGCTAACGCCAGCTGACTATACGCCTGCATCTTGTTAAAGGGCACAAGCCCATGTCAGTCTCTTTGTAGGGATCCAGGCCAACGCTGATATGGCTTCATAACCGAAGTAATGCTGGCTTGCATTGGGTCTATATATATGATTATATAATGATCCATACATTTACTCAAGGTCTACGTCTCGGCAGGCTTTCTAGAAGTGGCATTGCTGGGCTCTATGAAGCTAGATCGCGCTGATACATAATGCCATTATTCTCTGCTGGAGCGTAGCTGACTTGATACCTTCATTACATCGCCATGGGGTGAGACTTGTTTACCTTATTGAGCTACGACAGGTGAAGCGTGAATGAATGCGTATGGACAGATAATATAGATGAGAACAGACCTGCTGCGGATTTGTGGAACAGAGACTTGATACCTTAAATAGATTGAATGTCCACGTCTTTTGCGTTACGGGCTTATGCACATCGAACAAGCTGATTCAGAGTGCCAGCATCAAAAAGCATCAGAGGATCAATCGAGTCCGTCAATCCAAGACGGTGATCGTTTCAAACAGTCCAACATACATCGAGAGAAAGACTATCTGAGATGGTATAGCTCAGTCATTCAATAGATTTTCTATCTCAGCGCCTCAACTTAGCTTCACCCGTCACTATCCACCAAATGATCAAATGAACATAGGAAGTTGAAGAGAAATGAAGCGGAGGCCAATTCTTTCGCGTGGCACAGTATTAGCCTATGGGACTGTTTCTACACCCGTTGCCAGAACTAATGTGAAAAGTGCGCATATCAAAAGCCTCATAGCTGATGATATAGAGACATGGCCGAACTCTGATGAGATGAAAGAATGTGATTAAGGTGGTTATGGTAAATAAGAATAGAGAAAAACGCCCATCGATCAGAAAAAAACGGGACAGGTCTAGAAAAACAATGATAGCCTAACCTATTCCCAACCCTTCTCAATCACTCAATTGTTAGGCAAGCTGCCAGGTGGTCAATCTGAAGAGTGTAACAAAAACACCATAGTTCGCTGCTTGCAAATTGTTGTCACCAGATAGGCAATGTGCTTTGACTTTGCGAATGCCCAGAGTATCATGAACACGAAACACAAAACACCAGTCAACCGAACCATATCGCGCATGCGCTTATTTGCTCAGGTTGATCACTGGTTTCCTTTTTTTCTAAACATATGAAGGTGTTTTGAGTATAAAAAAAAGAAATTCGCCCAGCCAAATTGCGCTAGACTTCATCAATAAGACTTGAAACCCTTATTATTAATCTATAGTGGTATTTTGATCATCTTAGGGTATCCAAAACAAACTATAATGTCTCCATTATTGGATCATAATCTTCCTCTTGCCCGTGGAGAACATAGAGCTCCGATAAAACTCGGCTTTTCTTCAAGTGGCTCCCTATCTAAAATACAATATCATACACGATATTTGCCAGGCTTAGCGCTCCATATGAGTGTTTGACAAAACAAGACAAAACAATGAGATAGCAGTCTGAGGTAGGAGAGGCACAGCTTGCACGGAGAGAGTGCGCATTTTATGATTGACTAATATTACATGTCCAGTCCTGAGGATTGGGCATGTGAGAGCAGTCAAGGGGGCGATACTACTGACTTATAGTTGAAGAGCATGTCTTAACAAAGTTACTATAGAGAGTATGCCGTCTGAACAACGGTCATGCCCTTGTCGTTGTGTGTTGCCAGGACCTACTTTGGTGACGCTCTTCCTAGATCCATGCCAAATTGTGTAATGCAACACACTTTAGTAATAAATTTTACATCTAAACATCGTATCCGTAAACGACTGGGTTCGGACGACTCTGCCGATGTGTGGATATGGTCAGGACGAATAGAGGATTGAAAGTCCACTGGGTATACTCGCGTTATACGACAAGTACAAGATATCTCAGCCCGTGTCTCAAATCGTCTATGAAAGCAAATATACTACATCATATCCAAGACATATGATCATATCAGAAGTGAGAGCGCCGTGTCACTCTAATCTCACAATAGTTGTCCCAAACTAAGATAGCAAATAATCGTATTTCCATGACCCTCATAATCGAGAAAGGAGCAAAACCGAGATTCATGCCATCTACCAACGATCGTTTCATCCTACCATATTGCAGGCGATCCATCCATCATTATCTTCCTACTACAGGTCTTTTGATTCACCTTCTCACACTTTGTCGTGACCCAATACAAGTTGTCGCTGCCTACTATGAAGTTATCTGCGTTGATTTCCATCCTATTTCTAGTAGCCACAAGAGTGGCGGCTTTTTCGATTGAAGCTGAGGGAAGGGATTACTCTAGAAAATGAGCCAAACGACTCTGAATAGCATCCCTCCAATAGTACATTGAATCGCAATTCCCAGCTCGCACCTACGGCGTATCATATCTTGATAAAGACATCGAACTATGCAGATACCCGGCTAGCGAAGGTGAACCTTACGGCAGGTTTTTAAAAAGACACTGTGCAAAGAGCTCAACTTACTGAACCAGCCGCAGATGAAGGAGAACCGTCTAGAGAAGAGTCTATGAACAATTTGCTCCGTGTAAGGAAATTAGGGGACACAAGTTCTCGATGAATGCAAGCAAATGCATAAAAAAATAACTGTCGTATGTCCAGAGACCATCAATGTACGTCCCTTGAACCTATGAAACTATCCATGGCATCGTTAGATGGTTATATGTCAGATTTTATGCACCTATGGGAATCTGACGGGTTGACTTTTGGGTCCATGGGGTGTACTTCATATAGCCCGTATAGCTAATTCATATTATGATCAAGTAAACCGATTGGAAATTCTTGCAGCTCATCTTAACTTATGCTGTCTCATTATTCGCATAAAAGAGGAATTCACTACTCTTGTAAGTCACTACCTATGATATATATGTGGCTGTATTAAAGATTTCTTTATTTTAGTGCGCTGCACCTCCTCCAGTCCTTTAATTGAGCCTCCCAATTCATCAACTTAGTTATACTCCGTATGCATGATGGTCACAAGTCCAATCTTGACATTCTCGCAGAGCAAACAAGTGTGGACAGCCCCTCGATCCGGCGTGATATGCACATAGATCCGCATGTCATATAACTATGCATCCAAGGCCGAGTTGATTAATCATTATCTAATTACACCACACCGTGATTCAGGGGGTAGCATCTTCATTCACTTCATTGGGTGTCGATTCACGTTCATGATAATGACAAAGAAGACTATGAGACATCTTCAGCCTAACCGAACCTATCCATCGTAAAGACTCCATCGAGAAGAATAAGTGGTCAATTGCCAGGGTTTACTTCCAATCGTTCTGCAAGTCTAGCGCGTAGGCGTCGCTCTCAATTAATATCGCTTCACCCATGCCCGTTAATCAGCCTTAACGAAACGAGATCTTGCAAATGTTAATGCCAATATAAACATATGCCGCCTCTACAGCTAACCGCTTCTAGAACATGATGCATTATTCAATGATGCGGCCCAAACTCAAAAGCTCGCTTCTGGTTGATACGATGAAACTCAAGCCACCACGGCTTTCACGTACTCCAGGCCTCAAGGTACCCCCGGCTCAATTTGGCGATCATGGATTCACTGGCGCGGCAATGGAATGCGGCCGCATTGTTGCTGCAAGGTACGCAAAACACCCTGTTCAATTCATGCAGTTGTGCCATGCGTAAGGTGTATGTCACGATGGAAATCTACCAGCTTCCCCTGACTTGTGCATGGGCAGGTTGATGTTGAAGGCTGGCTGATTTCCTAAAGCAGAGATGCGGTTAATATATTTCAACGACCGCATAATCGAAACTCATTCTGTATGGTGCGCTTGAAGAGATGATGGAGATTGGCGGGGTATAGATTCATGGACACGTAAGAACATCCTCATAGAACCTTCTCCCAGCTGCATCTCTGGGGTCCGAAACCTTAACTACAAGTATGATCGTGGAAGTCGGAAGTTTTGCATCGCGTAAGGAACGCTCAGCTGCGGCTGATCTGTTGATGAAGCATGCTTGCTCCAAGAACAGGTATCCTCCTTGGTCCCACGTGGGAGTGCATATTCCCGTTACGCCTCTCATGGCAGGACACGCCTCCTCTGCCCTCTGCCCTCTGCCCTCAAGCCAAAAGATCCTTTTATTATTATTATTACTATTATTCACGAGCTTCTAGGATGATGAGGGTGTGGATGTGAATGCCTTGCTGACTCAATATCGTGCTTGGGAGACAGCACGTGTCCAACGCCCATGCAGTAAGCTTCCGGTTAGAAACGCAACGCATCGAGATCCGGGCGAATGAAGTGGGCCTGTCATCTGCACAAGTTCCCGTCGTTGTTTTTGTGCTTTTTTAAATGACCAGTATCAAGGAATTCATGAGGATCATGGCCCTAAACAAGGTATGATGGCGTCATGTTTTGGTCCTCAGACTGCTGTAAAGAAGAAGAAAACCCGTTGCAGCACACTCGCGGGGCGTTGAAGAAGATTCGTAATGCTCCAACGGCATCAAGAAATCGTCAGTGGCTCAGGGAAAAGCGCCGAATAGGAAGCCAGAGAATTGTTAGCACGAATAAATTCCCACCTTTCGCGTGCGTTCCAGGTCGGGAAATCTGGTCCAGTCGGAGGGGCTGATGACTCGACAATGGCGTATCAATTTTGAGCTCGACGGCCCAATCATGTGTGGGGTGAAGGCGAGACACGCGGAAGGCCGGATATGCCTGGCCTGGGGTAATAATCAATCAGGCTTACCTTGTTGAGGGATTCTCCCTCATGATGCGATACGCGGTAGCTAAAAGAATTGCCGACACAGAGAGAGGGGAGGGGAGGGGAGGGGAGGGGAGGGGAGGGGAAGAAAGAGAGAGGTCTTGAGGCAGCCACCCGAAGGCGGTGCATAATGCTCAAATTGCAGATAGTCTCGGTCTTTATGTATCTACTCTACTCTACCTTACTTGATTAACTTTTTTGCCACTTGACAGACCAGCACTGGCCTGGCTTACTTGGCTTGCAGATTTGCAGACTTGGAGTCTTGGATTCCACCGAGTAGCAAAAAGACTTGAGTCACCAGCCCTGTAGATGGAGGTTACATGCAGATGCGTGATGTATCTATTATGTAGGAATAAAGTAGGGTAGCAAAGTATCATGTATGTCTGTACAACTGTACTCATGCAAGTTTGTAATGTATGCCCGCCATTCAGGCGGCCGGGGACACATGGTCCACCTTGCATGGCGCGTTTCCGAACACCAACTTGTCAGATGGACCGCCGCCATTTTTGTATTGTTTTTGCATCCTTCTTATTTGCCTGGCTGGAGGTTGTGGCGGTCCAGGTCACTATTTCGGGTCTCTTGGGGAAAATGATGTGGAGAGTGGAGGGAGTAGAGGGAGTGGAGGGATGAGTTTGAGACAAAATGAAGCGCGGGGTGAGGAGGAGGAAGAGATGGAGATAGAGGGAGGTGGATAGGCAAAGGCGGGGAATTAGATATTGTAGAGAGATAGAGAGATGGAGAGAGAGAGGGCTTATCTCTGGCGAATATTATTATTATTACTACTACAACTACTACATTCATGATTGTTCCTTTGACTCAAGACAGTTCAAGTGACACAAGACTGAAACATTGAGGATTCAGTTCTTGATGATATACGAACTGCATAATTAAGAGGGATTATACGTGTGAGCCACTCATCAGCAGCGGAAGGCTTCCCGGCGCTCCGCCATGGGATGTCGAGATAATGTTGTGTAGGTACGATGAGATATCAAAGGCCTGGTGTGGTGTGGTGTGGTGAGGGCGTGTAAGAAAGGCATCAAGAAGTAAGAGAGAAGAGCATTGGCTGGGTTGGCATGTGGTAGGGGGGGCTTGTAGAGGGGTCGATACCCAAGAGTCGTGCAAGAAGGAAGAAAAATAAAATAAAAATATAAAATATAAAATAAAATAAAAAAGAATATTCGAAAAAATAGAATAAAGGAATAAATCACAACCCAATCATTTATTTCTTTATTCTTTGGCTGCATCCGTAACGGTTGTCAGTTAATCTACCTGCCTTCCAGGTTCACTGCAACCCCCTTCGCATAGCCATTTTTGGCATCCGCCGCCTCAGACCGGTGCGCTGCTGTACGTACACCACTGTACACACTTCGCCAGGTTCTTTTTCAGTGGGTGCCCGCTGTAATCAATCCATTAATACCACTAAAACATACAGCTGGTCCAGTATTTAATAGCCCGTACCTATAGATGGACAGTACTTACTCACCGCCCCTCATCAGCCCAAGCCCAAAGGTCATTGAACCACCTACCAACTAGGCCTGCAGCAGCCTATTCCGCACTTTTCAAGGTCATCTGCCTGGACATTGCTGAGTTGGCAGACCCTCCATCACCCAACCATTCGTCCATCCTTAATCACTTGTTGATCCCTCCGTGGCCACCCAGCGCACGCACGCGCCAGGCCAAAGAAGCGACCGCCTGGTTTCCTTTTTATTTTTATTTTATTTTTATTATTTCCTTCTTTCATTGTATCTTGTCTTTGCTGATAGACAAAAACCTACGCTTGCGGTGACAGGTTACAGCTCGGAAATGGTCAGGACTTTTCAAACACGGAACGTGAGCTACCCATGGCCAGGTCATCCCGGCGAAAGCACCACTTGATCATGGTGAGCCCTTCAAACCCCAACGTACCAAAAGGGGGCGGACTCTCGGCATAGTGAGTGAGGGCATGGATGGATGATAATTGCTGCACACCTACAAACCCGTCAAGGTCTGGCCTCCTCAATATGTACGTGGCAAACCTGGCTTGCATGCTCGACGCATGTCTCCTCGCGGGTACCTAGAAACCGGCCAACCTGACGTCTTTGCGCGAGCATGTCAAGCAAAAACTTGGGGAACTGGCCTGATTTCTCCCAATATTGCTATGTGTTGTGTCTTTGTCAGGCAACACAAAAGGCCCGCTCTATGCACAGGACGCATACAATCAGACTGCTGCCGGATGTACGGTATATGCAGTCCAAAGTTGACTGCAATGGAGAATATCCCACGTACACTCCCCATGGTCACCCCCTCAGGGAGAAAAGAGACAGCATATCAAACAAACTATGTCTTGCAGTCTGCAGGCACGGCATACCGATGGCTGTTGCGGATGCGACGTTCTTGCAGGCCAGCAGGGTACCTCGTGGTCCATTACGATATGGCCAAGGTTCCTTGTACTGGGCATTGGGCATTACCACAGCTCTATTGCATGATCTCGACTCTGGGTTTCCCTCCGCCAAGTGAACAACAACTACATTGGCACGGCACATCCCCAAAGGTCTAGGCTGTTTGATTGTCATTGCAGAGCCGCTTGTTTTTTTTTTTCGATAGCCAACAATGGCGAGCCGGCGGAAAAGCAGAGCCAATTGCCCCCATCCGTCGCAGGCCTTCTGATGCCGGCCCAATTGGCGTGTAATCGTGTTGGGATCTTCCCGGGAGAGGCGGAAGAAAGGGTAATTTCTATCTGCCCTCTCACCACGATCCGGATCACCGATCTATTTAGGTATAATATGATATATCTTGTTCCGCTGCGCCCCTCCGTGTTGCCGCCGTCGTAAGAGGGGAAGCTCGAGGAGCTTGCTCATATCTGGTGGGCGGGGAAGATAGTGGCCTAATAGTAGCAGTTGATATCCGGGTCATCCTTGAAACAACAAAACAAGCTTGTCGTCTCCAAGAGGTTTACTATGTCATGACTCACCTGACCTCTTTCAAACCCTTTCTTTTGAATTTAAATGAAAAAATGTCTCGGAATGGTAAGCAGTGCGACAATGACATCTAGTCTTGCTATCAAGCAGCACATTAGATGCTTGCTAGCTTGGAACTTGATGTTAAAGCAACTCCTTGGGGGAATCAATTGCCTTTCTCAATGGAGCTGCTGCATTGGTCAATCAGGATTCAGCTTTGTGAGTCATTGAGTAGTTAGAGTATGTAGGGTATGACTACAATCACCCAGTTGAGACTCTTCGACTCATGTATACGAAATGCGAGAGAATGGACAAAATCTTTTAAATGTCCATTTTATCGCATAGCTTGCTATTTTGTATGTAAAAATGCTAGTAAGGTACCAATAGAAAATATGATGGATTTTACTCGGTGAGTCACAATCGAGCAACTGGGAAAATCAACCCCACCACAGCTTCTGTCAGCAACCCACCTCATCTGTAACATCTGGCCTCGCCACCAACAAACAGACGTCTTGATAAGCGTACGAATTTCCTTCTATTGCTTGTAAAAAAAAATACTGTAAACAATTCTATTCACTTTACTTGACGTTTGTCTTTATTTCCGGCGTTGGGTTTCTTTTCCGAGTATTTGGGCACTGTTTGTGACTTCATCGCGCATCGAGACATCTCATCGTACTCGGCATCCCTAATTTCAGTATATAACCATGATTGCTCTCAAGACGCAATCGGACGGCTCCCCGCTGGCCCGAAACCAAGCCGTGGGAGAACCATCGGCCGCGCGGGTGGTCCCCAAGCCCGTCCCCGAGGCGCAGCTTCAGGACCCGCGCGGCTACCAAATTGAACAGCTCCGTCGCAGGTTCTCACCAAAGGAATCGGATGCGAACAACGGGGCGACGTCTTTGATCTTCAAGCTTAAGCCCTCGGATCCGGATTTCCCGTTTGAGCTGGCGTACCTTGATTGCGATATTCGTGTTCCTGAGGGGTATCCGGAGGAAAGGCCGGAGCTTCTGGTCAGGAACAAGGACATTCCCAGAGGGTTTGGCATCAATATCGAGAGAGGATTTGAGAGGCTTGCGGAGGAGAAGAAAGGATCTACACTTTTAGCGCTGGTTCATGCTCTGGATAGGAACCTGGAACGGTTCTTATCTGAGCAAAAAGCGGAAACGATTAAGTTGGTGGCTTTCAAGGATACGAGGCATCTGGATGCAGAGGTCGGTAAGGGCAAGTCGGTTGCTGTTGAGCCTGCAAAGCTGGTGCAGCCTACGCAGTCGGCCCCTCCACCACGACCCTACGTTCCGGAGCCATCATATTCGAGGGAGCAGATTAATGAGGCCAAGGCTCGACGTGCTCAGGAGATCCGTCAACTCGAATCGCGGATGGGAAGACTGCCTCAGTTCCGTCGGTCAGCAGATGGTGTCATCTTTACGCTACCCATCGAGCCGAAGCGTCGTGGAGATCTCCCTCTGGGACTGCAGTCGGTCAATAGTATTCACCTAATCATTCCACTTCTGTACCCTCTGCAACAGCTACGCATTCAACTCAATGAGGCGGATGCAAGTGATGCCGAGCCGGTGGAGGATCTTTTCGCAGAAAAGGCAGCAGAGCAAAAGCAGATGAGTCTCATGGCTCATGTAAACTATCTGGCTCAGAATCTTCATAACCTAGCGAAGCAAGCTCGCGCTCTGGCAGCCAAGGTCGAAATACCCCAGGAGCCAAGCGCACCGCAGCAACAGCAAGAGAATGAGGACGAGGACAAAGGCCCAGACGGCCCTTCTGAGTCTATGGAGGGGAAAGGATATGTTCAGGTTATTCAAAGACCCCCAGAATGGGTTTTGGTTGAGGAAGAAGAGGACTCGGAGGACTTTTCCGATCTGGAAGACGAAGATGGTGGTGTGGTATTGGTCGAGAAGGCGGATGCCGCACCGGCACCGCAGACTGAAGTGGAGCACGGCACCATGATATCCTTCCCAACAATTGAGCTTCACGGTATCGAACTTTTACAGGTCTCTATTCTCAGCATCAGCGTCAAGTGTGAGCGGTGCAAAACCCTCAATGACATTACAGGTCTCAAGCCAGGGGCTGAAAAGTCGGCGAGTTGCAAAAAGTGTGCAATCCCCTTTGCCGCAAAGTTTAATCAACAGCTTGTTCATGAACACTCTGCAAGAGCTGGTTTCATCGATCTATCTGGATGCAAGGTAGCAGACATGCTCCCCAGTACATTCGTGCCTACCTGCGCCAAGTGCTCAACCGCCAGCCCTGGTCTGGTATCAGTTAGAGGTGAAAGCACAACCAACGTCTGCCGTGAATGCCATGGCAAGTTTACGTTCAAGATCCCTGAAGTCAAGTTTCTCTTTGTCTCTCCAGGATCTCTCCCTCCTCCGTCGGCAACGGGATTTCGCCGGAAGCAGGAGAAGCTGGGTCTTCATGCCGGGGACCCACTCCCGGGCCGGGGTGCATGCGAACACTACCGCAAGTCCTACCGTTGGTTCCGATTCTCATGCTGCAGCCGCGTGCATCCGTGCGACAAGTGCCATGACAAGGCTGAGGATCACATCAACGAGTGGGCGAACAGGATGATCTGTGGGTGGTGTAGCCGGGAGCAGAACTATTCTGTGGAGGCGTGTGTGTTTTGCGGGCGGAGCGTCATTGGAAGGAAGGGCAGGGGATTCTGGGAGGGCGGTAAGGGAACGAGGGATCAGAGGATGATGAGTAGAAAGGATCCGAGGAAGTACAAACGGCTTGGGCCGTCGGCGGGCGCAAAGAAGGAGTAGGAAGCGGTCATTGCCTATTACTAGATTTGGGTGAAGGTTGATGGTGAGGTTACGGGTGTATTTCGTCTGTGCAAGACAGTGCAGGCGGTTGTTGGTTGATGTTCAGTGGTGGGCTTGGCGACGGAGGTTGCCCAAAGCAGTGAAGCAACGGTAGAAGACACGGCAGGAAGGCATTATGGCAGTCTCGAAGCGAAGCGGTGTATCGGTGTTAGTAGCGGAGTTGATAATAAACACAACATATGGAAATGGCGGATCTGTGGTTGTAGCGGATTTGATACGAAGAATTGTAATCCCGTTTGTTGGAACCAACAGCCCGGGGGGCATATGCAGCAGCACGATCCCCCCCCCTCTTCTGCTGCAAAGTCCGCATCGATCACTTATCTGCATAGTAGGAATCTGTGTTGTTGGCCCACAAAGCAATTACCAGACAGCTGGAGATATCAGGTGATGTCCCTTAATCACGTAGAATCACCCAAATGCAAGCAATTACGGCGCAACGTCCGCATCAGGCAAAGACTAGCCACATACACACGGGTGACAGATGACAAAGAGCCTCACAACGGAGACCAAAGGCGATTTTGACAGTATTGTAGATGCCGTTCTAGGAATGACGCGATGTCTTGGAATGGAATTGGGACTAAAAACATGCAAGAAGAGGGGGGGATGATCAAACAAGGTCTCCTTTGTCTCTTGTTGTTGTTTTTTTGCTGTGTGTTTTGTCTTTGGAAGACCAACTGTGAGTCGTTTTGAGACGGTAAGGGGGGGGGGGACAGTGGTCGATGTTACCCTCCTCCCCAGGTTTGTTCGCCCACGTGTTCATCAATAGGGTCCTTTAGGCATGGCCGAGGAATGGCTGGGAGTGGCGAAACCGGGAGGATGTTTTTTGTACATGTGCAAAAACATGGCAATACAAGCTACAGATTGAAGTAACCCCCCTTGTTTTTTTTTTTTTTTCGATAGACGGGATACGAGTATCAGCTCTCATAGAGCTTGGTTCGTGATAAGGACTGGCTTTGAATGTAAACGGGAGGAATAAGGGGGAGAGATGGAAGAAAAGGAAGCAATTCTGAAATATGATATGTTGGCCAAAGTCGAGAACATAGTTGTAGATAACAAGTGGCAACCAAAAAAAAAAAGTCCCCAATGGCAATTAACAGTCCTGTCATAAGTCAGCTTTGTTGGAAAGCAAGACACGGGAAGACAAAAACAATATCATATAAGTCCTCCGATAAAAAAAAAAGGAATACGATCCAATAGGATCCAGTAGAATAAAATAAAAGACTAAATATAATAATTGAATGTGATTTAATCATGAAAACAAATAAAATAAAACAAATACAATAAAATGAAATAAAATATAAAATAAAAATGAACAAAATAATAAATTAATTATCTGATGGCTCGGGCTCAGGCACGAAGTAACTGCGGCACATCCAGATCAGAAAAATGTGACAACTCGCAAAAAACATAGCATGTCAAACGCCATCGTGTTGACTACCGCCCGGTCCCCCCTCCCCTCCCATATTCCCCTCTCCTCCCAAGCAGCAAAGCAGCAGCATCTGAATCTAGCGCGGGTGAGCTTTGCCGGATGAGTTGGTTGGCACACCTGGGGTCTCCGTGCTGATGCAGTCCTCCTTCTTTTGGGAGGAACAGACAAAGGACGGGTGTGTGTCGTAATTGGTATGTAGATCAAAGTTTGGTTTGGTCTTTAAACTTACCGTCCATGTGTGTCTCCATGTATGTATGTGTGTATACGAAGCAACATGTATTTACTCCCGTGTTGGTCGGCGTCTGTCTGCTGATCTGATACTCAAGACGGGAGGGAAGTCTGATGCGAACAAAGCTTGGGGGAAAAAAAAAGAAAAGAGCACATATGGAGATCACAAGGGGTCCCTTCGCCGCTCCCGTAGTTCTTCGGGCACTCCACCACGGGAAAAAAGAATCAATCAATGTTTTTTGTTTTTTGAAGGGTTGTCACATCTCTGTTTGTCTTGTGTCTCAATGTCTCTCTATCAGTTGCAGGCCAAGACCCTGCCCTGCATGTTTTGACAGCTTGTGCGGAGAGACAAAAAAAAGAGCTTGTTGCCTCAAAAGAGGGTCCTCGTGAAAGGTGGTCCCTCTCTCCCCCTCCCAGGCATTTCCTGGGGAAGAGATTTGCTGACGCATCTGAATTTGCGGGCCGTAATTGGTGGTTGTCAGTTTTTCCGCATGGGGATCTGCCCCCGTGACGAGAGAATGATGGCTTTTCTAACGGGATGAGCGAGAGAGAGAGAGAGAGAGAAGGGAAGGGGTCCTTGAACTGTTGGCTGGACAGATGACGGGGGATCTTCAGGGTCCTACTGTAGAGGTACGTACTCTGCATCGATGGACAAATCCGATGGAGGGCATTCATGATGCTTCTTTGGATCGATCAACTTTGGCTGTCCTTTCTTGATCAGCTAGGGTTGGCGCATCACTCCCCCCATACTGCTTGTTTAGCTGCATCAAGTGCATCAGTGCATCAAGTCCCAGCCCCATGGTTACGGACTCACTCCATCCCCAAATCCCCCCCGCAAAAAACCAAAGCAGCGGCGGCTCCTCTGCAAGCGCACATACGATAAATTAGATAAAAAATTGGCCCTTTTTGTCCGCCTAGACCGCAACTCACGATATAGAGTCCATCGTGACCTATGAAACCGGACCCGGCGTTAGTCCTGAAAGTCAGTCGCCAGTCAGATTTGGGTGGTGCCTCCGTTGGCCAGATTCAGTTAGCATCCCGACTGAACGAAAAGGAAACTGTTTCATACGAGGGTCCCTTTTCTTTCTTCTTTCCTTCTCGTGAGAGGAGGTAGGGTTGCGTTTACCTTCTGGTTGGAGGGTTAGTGCTTGCTCTATTCTCCTTAGCATTGTGAGGTTGCTTGATCTTGCGGCACTCGACTGTCCGTTTTGAGGGTGTTATTGCATCTGCCGCCTCAACACCGTCAGCTCTTGTCCTGCAAGTCATGCCTCCATCTCAGCAGATCCTGCAATATATCGCCCATGCAGTATTGGCCCGATCACGAAACTTGTCTAGCAAATGGCATTCTTTGTCTGATTCCCATTTCCCATCAGTCTCACCATCTCTCATCATGATGACCGCGTACTATGAGCTTGGCCATCCATCTCTCCAAGCTATCACACTAATAGATTGTCACTGTGCAACACTCCCCCCACCCACGCGACGCCTCTAATCTGGCACAACATCTCACATTTTTCGTAGACAAAGAAAGACAATGGGGGAGAAGGCACACCATTCTTTGGGGCTAAGCCGACGATCAATAATACCATCTACATACATTCAGTAAGGTGCCCGCGTTATGAGGCCGACTTACACTTGGGCCTACGCCGCAAATCCGATTTACTGGTACAGAGCCCAAAGAAAAGGCTCCCGCCAAAGCAACCATTATCCTCATGACCTCTGCGTTGTCGCACTATATGTTCCCCCCGCAAATGGCCAAATAATGCCGGTGAGCACAGCAGAGCAAGGAAGTTCCCAGTTGCAAAGAGGACAGCAGGACGAATGAATATACGCCATGGCACGGTCCGTTGATGGCCTGACGGCCTTGACAGGCTCTCTCAGTCCATCGCCAAGCGACAAAAAGATCACCCCCCCTGGCAGCGCAGGACCCTCTTCTTCCTCCTCCTCCGCCCTCCTGCGCCTCAGCGCCAAAACGTTTAACAAAACGGCCCGAGTAGAAAACCAATAACTCCAGTCTGCTATACCGTTTCTTCCATCAGGGACCACTTACGATGGGGAAGTGTTCTTTTGCGTTTTCTGTCCCTGATCCAGAACGCGATTCAGGTAAACATCGTCAACCCAAGGGCGCCCTTTGGATCTTACATGATGAAACTAGCATGGGGATCTTTGCTTGATGAAAAAGAAAAAGGCGAAATTGTACTTGTACACCGTATACTATAGTGCGGTTTGAACGGGCAATATGATGAGACAGTATCACGATGAGGCGCAAAAGAACATCTCTATGTGGCTCTTTCGAGTCAGCACCGGGACTCGTCCCCCCCGCTGTGCTAGTCGAGTGCCGGAGAGTGATGGGAGGCGTCTAACCCCCAGGTCAAAATCTTACCCTGTTCATTAATTATCTTCCGGCACTCGCTTTAGGTAATCGCCACAATATTGGTGGTCCCCTTCATTTTGCTTGTGCCTTGGCAGTGGGAAGAATGAAAACACAAACAAGCAAGTCCTCAGACACTTGCATGAGAAAACGCCCGTCATTAGGCATGGCATCGCTTTTCCTCGCCCTATGGGGGAGAGGGGGAGGAGGAGTAGTTGGTGGCTTGACGACAACCTCGTTGACGCCTGTTGGTTTGGATAGGGCTCCTCTTTCAAGGCGACGTTGACGCAGGGCGCGACAGCCAGCGAGAGCCACTGATTCATAACTAATCTTTGACATGTCCGACACGGTCAGTTTCATGCATCGTCGATGCAGTCAGTGTTACTGGATAGTAGCACAAGCAAGGCAGAGCAGAGCAGAGCAAGGTTTGCCCGTGCCTCCGGCCATCCGTTCACGCTCCCACTCTCGCCACCGGCAAGCTATCCATTCCAAATGCAATCTCGTATCCAGAAAACTGGAAAACCCAGACTAAATACCGCGGTACAAGCAAACCGAAGACGAAATGATGCCGAATTCGATCTTCTCTCTCTTTTTTTTCTCTCTCTTTCCCTCAGAGTCTTTCAAAGACCCCAGTCACCGGGACACGCTTCCGGGGGTGAGGTGAGGTCTCTTAACAAGCGCGAGTGGCTAACCAAGGGTTCTCTGGCCATGACCCTATGACTGAAGAGGAAAATGTCTTGGTTGACAAAGACACATTCGTTTGCTGACGAGTGGGCGAAGAAGAAGAAGAAGAAAAAAAAAAGAGACTTGCCCCAAAATTCACTGGTTTCGCCTTAATTTTATTTCTGCTGAACTAGGTCCTTTTGGATTTTTTATTTTATTTTATTTATTTTATTGTTTTATCTTGATTATTTCGTTTGCCATGCCTCGGTCCTTTTCCCGATACCCGAGTAATAGAACAGAATGCTTTGGATGCGCGCACATCATAAACGTCATGACCATCTCAGGAAAACGGATCGGAAATGCATTGCATCACCTTGTTAATATCGAGAAGCGAACAGCTGCTGTGCCTGAGCGGCATCTGTAACGTATTGAAGATCATGGCGTAGGCGCCTTCTGATTGATCAGGTTGGGTTCGTGGCTGATGTGCTGTGTGGCTTGAAAAGGAGGCTTGAACGGGTGGAAAACCAACATCACCTGATTGTCGGTGTCTGCGAGAGAAGCAAAGACGCAACAGTTCAGACATCAAAACGTCAAGCCACTCAGCATGTTTAACGCCTCCCGTCTTAAACGGTTGCTTTGACGTTGAGACATCCATCCATCCATCTATCCATCCATCCATGCGCTTTGAGAAAAATAACAATTAAATAAATTGATTATTTTTCATGGGAATTAAAATAATAATAATAATAATAATCCTTCATGGGGATGGTACTTTCACATGCAGCCCCCTGGATCAGACATACTTGGACAAGACCCATTAGGATGGGGATCTTTTGACAAGGCCTGACTTTTCCAGGAACCTGGAATGGTTTTTTTTTTTCCTTTGCTCCATCACGCCACTTGCATTTCCCTCTCCTCTCCCCTGGCCTAGCGCGACCGGAATCGCCGTCAGAGAACCACTGGTTTTCCCAATTTCGGGACACGTCCTAGTCCTCGGGTACCCTCCCGTCGGGTTTGGACTGGGGTTTTAGTGAGAGGGGGAGAGAGGACTAAGAAGCTCTCGTCTAGTGTTCAATCAGGCTTTCCCTTCAATCTCCAGCTTTCCAAGTGCTAAAATGCTCTCGAGCCAGGCTACGTGACGTTCCCTTGGGACCTTCTGGTGGGTGGTTCCCGTGAGCAAGGGGGGGAGGGGAAAAAAGACGTTCGAACAAAGGCAAGACATGGGTTTGGAAAAGATGGAGCCCTTTTCGTTTAGCGATGGTGGTGCCTGGATTCAGAGACGAGGCTGACTCGCGGAAGAACTCCCCCGTCGCCACACACCACCGGCGGCTCCAACACACGGCATATTCTTCCTTTCGTGATCAAGAAAAAAAGGTGGCCTAGGGTCAGGAGGGAGCGGGTCATATGAACCACTACCACCACCACCCTGGCTCTCGGTGTTCGAGAAAACTTCGAAGACATGTCCCCTTTGGGATATGCAGCTGAAGAAAAAAGTGTTCACCATTTGGCGTATCGAATCAAAGTATCCCGACTTTCTGGGAACCTTTGGTAAGACAAACATATGTGGATTTTTTTTCCCCCTTCAAAAAACCCCCCCCTAGGCAATCTCCGTTCAGGCTGCAATCGCGATTGGACTCTTCGAGGTCGGGCATCGACAAGATGGGTCTCTTGAAGAAAATTTTCTCTTCATCTTGCATCTAAATGATCAAAAAAAATCTGAAATCTGAATCAAAGAGGAGAGAGGTTGGTTGGTTGGTTGTTTGGATACCAATCAGGAGACAGACATTAGTTTGTAACGGGATGCGGAAGCTGTCCGGCCTTTGACCCGCCCCGGAACATTCCCCCTGGACGGTTGTCTTCGGGCCGTGTACACCGAAACGCAGTCGAGGGCCTGCCTGTCTGTCGGTCTTTTTTTGTTAGGTGCATTGAAAGGGCCGTCGGAAACTGGGCTACATGCTGATCTACCTTGTCTTCTAGAAGTCGCAGAACCATGCGAGTCAGATATGCTCTGCCGTGGTCAAGGATTGCGATGCATGATGCATTTGCGGCTCATGGGCGTGCTGGCTTCACATTCTGGTATTTGTATTTGTATTTGTGTTTTCTGAATCGTGCGCATCCAGATTTTCATGGTATGGAGAAGATGTTACTCATCAGCGAATACGAGGCGCACCTCATGGGTCTTTTTGCGACTACTCGTCGGTGTGGTCTAAGACGTAGTTTCATGACCGAGGTCCCCGATCGGGCCGAGAGACGGTGAGCTTTCCACCATTTATGCTAACAAACATCAAGAAGTCGTAGTTTACATAGTCAGTAGGCCAGAGTGTGCTTCCGTATAAAAAAAAAGACGATATAGGGTTCTCATGCAAATTCTCCGGTGGGTTTTATCGTGTCAGACGCAATCCTTAGCCTTGTTTAGAAGCTTATATGCCTTGTTCGCAACATGGCCGGCCCCCCGTGTAAGCATCTAAATCGGGGTGTATGTAAAAGATAGTGATGACCTACCTAAGCAGACTTGGCAGGTTTCAAACGTCATGTCGGTCGGGAAATGGGTTTACAGGGGGGGGGGGTTCAAACGAGTGTTTCTTATGATACCCTGACTTCTTCAAGCAAGAATGTGCCACTCTGATGCGACTGGCAGTCATCTTTATTTCGGTGTGACTCTGACAATGGGAGTCGATTGGTGAGTCTATCACCATTCCGATGTTCGCTATGCTAGGTTTAAGTATCGGGAGTGGCCACACAGTCTTATAGAAAACATGTGATATTGTATTCATGTCAGGTAATGCTCCATGACTCCCTCCCGAGAGCGTAATCGGAACGTTTTTGAAGATCTGTGTAGTGTTTTTTGCTGTGACGAAGGTATTAGCTAGCACTATCTATTTCGCATCACCTGAGAGCAGATGATTCAACGATTTCAGAAAGCATAAAATGTCTTGTATTTATATAGAATTTCTAATCAGGGCTTTTAGTATTCATTTTTATTCCATCTCCTGGATATCCATCAATTCAATCGCTTTGCTAGGCCCTGGATGTATTACTTGATCTTGAACTGAAGGCACACTGAACCTCCCTTGCTTATCGTCACGTGTGAGGGGCAGTTTCTGTATCAAGAAATTCTTAGCCCCTCATCATCCCACTTCCATTGACTTCTGAGACGAATGACCTTGGGCCTTGGCTCTCAATTCGGATAACTGTTGATATAAGTCTTCTCTCGATCGCGCCAAAAATAAAACAAAATAAAACAAAATGGCCGAAGAAACTCCCAATCCCCCGATTGTGCCAGTCGCTGCACCCCCCGCCGAAGCCAAGCCCGAGGAAGCCAAGGCGGACGGAGAGACCTCCAAGAAGGCTGCGAAGAAGGCCGCGGCCAAGGCCCAGAAGGAAGCTTTGAAAGCTCAGCGCGCTGCCGAACGTGAGGCTGCTGCCGCTGCCACCAAGCAGGAGCCTACCGAGGATCTCGCCAAGGAAAACTATGGAAACGACACACCGGCCACGCCCGCGAAGCTCACCGAAGATGCCAAATATATCAACCTCAAGTCCCTAAGTGAGGAGGATGTGGAGAAGTCTGTCATCCTTCGCGCCTGGGTCCAGAATGTCCGTATGCAGGGCGCAAAGATGGCATTCCTGGAGTTGCGTGAGGAGGGCAACTGGGCCATCCAGGGTGTTGTGGCAGCCACTGCTCCAGACGTCACTGTCGACATCGTGAGCAGGCCCATGGTCAAGTGGGTTGGTGGTATTCATGCAGAGAGTTTCGTGGTGGTAGAAGCCACGGTCAAGAAGCCTCTCGAGCCCATCAAGAGCTGCAGAGTGTCCGGCTTCGAACTGCATATCCGAAAGTGCTTTGTCATTGCCGCTGCGCCTGCTATGCTTGGCATGACTTTGGCGGCCTCGAACCGAGCAGTCACCAACTTTAGTGATGAGGACGCTGCGGCACCGGTCGAGAAGGTTGAGAAGGCTCCCGAATCTGCTATCCCCGCTGCGACTATGCTCACCCATCTTGACAACATTGTCATGCACAAGCGTGCGCCCGTTCAGCAGGCTATCGCCGTAAGTGATTAGGAAGCTATCTGGTTATAATCATGCTTATCAAAAACTGTAGGATATCCGTGGAGAAGCCAAGGATCTTTTCCGCACTTATCTCAAATCTCAGGGCTTCAAGGAGTTTGAGCCACCATGCTTGATTGGCGCGGCATCTGAGGGTGGTGCCAACGTTTTCCGTCTTCCTTACTTTACTCAGGAGGCATTCCTCGCGCAGTCACCCCAGTTCTACAAGCAGATGGAAATCGCTGGTGGCAGAAAGCGTGTTTTCAGCGTTGGACCTGTCTTTAGAGCTGAGAACTCAAATACCCCCAGACACATGACCGAGGTTGGCTTTGACGCCATATGTATAAATTCGAATAGGGGCTAACGTGTACCAGTTCACCGGTCTTGATATGGAAATGGAAATCCAAAAGGATTATAAGGAGGTCCTCGTCATGCTTGAGAATGTTCTCCTACACATTTTCCGTGGCATCAAGGGTATTTATTCATCTATTTCTTTCAATCATTGTTTTGATACAAAAACTGACCAAATCAGAGCGCTGTGCTGCCGAGGTCGAGCTTATCCGCTCCATCTACCCATCTGAGGAGCTTCTCCTCCCCGAGCCCGGAAAGGAAGTTCGTTTGACTTTCGCCGAAGCCCAAAAGCTTTTGCGCGAAGAGGGTCCCGAGGAATATCGCAACGTCCGAGATGACGAGGATATGAGCACTCCTCAGGAAAAGGCGCTTGGTGCCGTTGTTCGCGCCAAGTACAACACTGACTTTTACGTTATCGACAAGTTCCCCGAAGATGCTCGACCCTTCTACGCCAAGCTTGACCCAGCCAATCCAGCAGAGGGTCCCAAGGTTACAAATGCCTTTGACTTTTTCCTCCGCGGACAGGAGATTCTTTCTGGTGGACAACGTATCAACCACCCCGAGGAGCTCGTGGAACGTATTCGCTCCAAGGGTGTTGATCCTGAGAGCTCTGGTATCAAAGAGTATGTCGATGTGTTTAGACAAGCTGGCTGCCCTCCTCACGGCGGCGGTGGTATTGGACTTGACCGCGTGGTTGCGTGGTATCTGAGCTTGCCCAGCGTGCATTTGGCAGCGTACTATCCAAGGACACCAAAGAAGTTGACTCCTTAAGGGCTGAGGTAGAGAAAGATCAAAAAGATAAATGTATTATGTAGAGTCTCACGAGAATGGGAGAAAAGTAAATAAGTCAAGTTAAAGAGAATGAAAGATTGTGAGCTCCAAGTGATTTCTATAGAAGAGCACTTGCTTCCATGTCTCAGGAGCTACAACATCAGGTTCGATGCCAGAGAATGATCAATCTAATTACAAATGTATTTGAGCAAAGTTTCAAGGGATTCCAAAGGCCACAGTTAATTTCTTGAGTCCATTAGCTTCTCTACTTCCTTGGACCTCTGCAATACCTCTTCATACGACACCTGTAGAGTCAGCCCAAGAATTGACGAGATGTTGACTCCCAATGACGTTCCATGAAGCTATAGGCCAAGATGTAATTCATACTGGATGCATATTTTCTTGCCGGGCAAGCATGATACTCCCATAAGATTGAGGGTCAACACCTCCTTGCTTTTTCTCTGCTGGCCATTGAGGCTACACACGCCTGTTGGCTATTTGCCAGGGAGGTTAGCATCCGCATCTGCTGATATTTCTATTCAATCTCCCCTTTATTCGAACTATCAAGCCAATGAATGTCACTCAAGTAGACCAAGGCTAAAAAAAAAACAGCAAGGAAACAAGGCAGACTGGCTTCTCGACAGAACGTCGTCATCGTCGTCACCAGCTTCACGACTACAGAGAGGCTCATCTGCATCAACACGACTCTTTTTCTTTTCTTTTTTTTTTCTTCACTTGAAGCTAAAATGGTTTGAATTGGATTCCACTGCTTCATCTCATCCATTTTGGTTCGTTTAGTCCAGTATGATACGCTCTCGGCATTGGCAGACCTAAGATCATCTAGTATAACGGCGATGACGCATGACCAGGGACTTGAAGAAAGGATTGTCAATAATTCACATTGACTTCCTCCAGGGCAGCCAGGGGGAGAATGATCAAGTGATTATATTTTTATATTAAACGTTTGCCTAAAAAGCAACGGGACTGAAAGCCAGTGGTCCAATCCATTCACATTAGGCAAGGATATCACCACTTTGGGAACAAAAGCAATGATCGTCACACAAAACTCAATTGACATGTCAAATGGCTATTTCGGGACTACTAATCGGGCCTCATTTTTTATCTATTTTCTTTCTTTCTTACTTACTCTCAGCGTCAATTGAGCCCCATAGTCTCCGCCCGCTACCACCCCTTCGGCTATCGTCCCCCTTCTTGAGCCTACCAGAGGCTGTTCAAGTAATCAGGGATTGACGTTTTGCCACAAAATCAAGATCCACCAGGGGGGGAGGGGAGGGAGGGAAGGGACAAGAGAACCTTTCAAAGCCCCTGCTTGTCAGTTGTCAACATTTACAGAGACGCCATCCGGCGCTGACGTTGTAACGGGGAATATATATTGTTGACAGGATGATGTGTCATTTTGGTTCTGCCCAAGCAGTGCCTTGGTGGCCGAAAGGGGGCGGCGGTTAAATGGGAGGAAACAAGTTGGGGCGTATAGAAAGGAACGCAGGACAGCTTGGCCAGGAATAGCAGCTGGGGGGAGAGATCACGATTTCCCCTGGTGACATTGCTCGTAAGGAGAAATGATGTGCCGGGTATTGTTTTTCCAGGCATGCAGGGTAAAAATGCGTCTTTCTACAATGCAACTTGGTTGACAAAGAACGAATGGAGCGTTTTGGATGGAGCTTCTGGATGGGCTGTGTTTGTTGGTGGCTGAGGCACGGCAGTGAGCGTTCCAGACCGGCACATCTATGCATGGCACATGAGCCGATCCTGGGCGTGAAAAAACAAGGAAAGTATGTGCTCTTTTTATTATTATTATTAATAATAATTTTTAACTATTTTGATATTCATCAGGTCCAGTTTATTCTCTAAAGCCACCCGCGTGAACTGATCAAATACGGCAAATCCCAGCAGGAGTGAGAGTAAGAGCTTTTCTCCATGAGATCAGCGATCTGGTCCCCCCCCCTTAGTTTTTCTCGTATCGCGCTTATTCGAGGTCTGGCATCTCGATCGATTATTATTATTTTTTTTCTTTCTTTCTTTTATCTAATTATTATATAGATTAAATATGAATGAGGTGGGTGCGGGTCGAGTCAAAGTCCATGGCGTCAACTATTGGAGACATTAACGCCCAAGAGGGAAAAGGTCGTCGCTCTGTCGATTGGTTGCCTATTTGGGTAATCCGACAAGGGGAGAGGAAACATTGGGACCTAGGTATGTTGCACTTTGGCATGTTTTCGTCCTTTCTTTTCAAGAACGTGTAAGGACTACCCAAGGAACTGGGGAGTATACTTACTTGAGTCTTGGGGGGGTTGGGTTCGGGGAGGAGAATATGTGGAGAGACGGAGGAGGGAGGCGAGTCTAGAACTGGTGATGGGTTTGATGGGAGCAGCTGAACCAGCGGAGTGGAAGGGTTCCGGATGGGAAACTATTGAGATTTTGGTTTGAGACGTCGAGGGGAGGGGGTAAGGAGAGTTGTGAAAGCTCATGGCCATATACTACAAGTAAGAATCTGGACCTAGGGATCTGCTCTACAAGAACATGGATAGTCGTTGCTATTACCACTTGGCAACCTGGTGTGTGTTTTTTTTTTTGTCCGTTTGAGCTTCCGTCTGCTTTTGAGGCTGTTCCAAGCACATGCGTAGGTCCCATCGATGGTGTCTCAGATAGGCTCGCCCAAGCTGCATCACTAGAGCAATCTATCTGCACTTGTATAATCTCGCACGAGGAGGGGCACGAGATCAAGCACTTTGACGACTTGAAGAGAAACCCAATAGATATAATGTACCTATAGCATGTGCTTTTGCCACTTGAGGAGGGGAAAGGAGGAGGAGGGGAGACCAAAGAGAAAAAGACGTGCTGCCAGCTGTGCCACCACAAAAACACAAACGACGTCGTCTTTAAGCGCCGGAATGTCAAGTCAAGTGAAAGAATGATGGCACCGTCGCCTAAGGGCGGCTGAAAGGGGAAAAAAACAAAAACCATGGCAAAAAGGTTTTTTTTAACTGCTTTGGCTCTTATGACGGGAGAGGTCTCGTGGTCGAGAGGGGGGAAACCGTTATCCATCTAGCACGTTCACACGCACGCACGCTCTACCGTTTTTCCCAGGACACCATCTTTTTTCTTCTCCTTGGGCTTTCTTCCCCTTTACTATAGGCATCATTTCTCCACTATAAACGTAGACAAACGGAGCGAGAGTTTGATGCCGTAAACAATTGGAAAACCTCATACCTACCTAATCTACCCCTCTCTCTCCCTCTCTCTCACACAAGCGACCCAATCCGTTTCCGTGCTTCCCCGCCCCAAAGTTTTGGGGAATCACATGAGGTGAACGAATTTTCCCCCCTTCTCATAGGCCACCTCCCTCCGCTTTTGTACATAATTTATCAATTTTTTATGGGACAAAAATAAATTAAGGTATTTTTTTTATTTGTCTTTTTTTTTGTGTTTATTTTTTTTTAATTAGATTTTATTTATTACATTTTTATTATATACGAACGTTTATTTTCTTGGGCCCCGTTTTTTCTTGGAGGGGATGGGTGGGTAATCTTCAGCTGTATGTATGTTCTTGGTTCTGTTTTAACCGCCCGTAACATGTGCAAAGGAAACATGCAAGAATGTGATTGTCCGACATGATAGATCGCAATCACAGGTCTCAGTTTTCCCACAATACGGGATTTTTTTTATCTTAATAATATTACGTTGAACAAAAAGATGATTACTATTATTTTTTGGAGCCGAGCTGTACGTATTTGTCCGAACACGTATTTTCCCGAACAGGGAAAGGCCTTGTTGTCGCACCCCGTCTTGTCACACTTCTTCTTCCCCAGTCACATAAAAGAGAGAGAAAAAAACAGAAAAGAGACAACAGCGGCGTCCAAACGATTTTCAGTCTCCTTTCTAGGGATGGGGAGATGCATGCACTTCCCGCGACAGGCAGCTTCCCGTGAAGGCGTCACTCGCCCTAGTGTGTGTGTGCGTGTGCGTGTGTGCGACAGTTAATATATGGGGGCTGCGTTGATAGAGGCCTAGTATGCCAGCGCAGATACGCCGAGAGAGAGAGAGAGAGAGAGAGAGAGAGAGAGAGAGAGAGAGAGAGAGAGAGAGAGAGAGAAAGGGGGTATCCGTCCCAATAGCACGGCGGCGCATAACAAGCCAGCCGATCAGGTTTGCAAGGTCATTCGCTTCTTGTCAAACAGATGTTAGGGAGGGGGGGGGGATGGGTGGACCAAACCAAGTTTTCTCTATCCCGCCAAAGGCTTTGGTCATTCCGTTTTGATATCATGGCTACGTTGTGACTAACTGTACTTATCCGCAAAGCAAAACGCAAAGCAACATGTGCATGTACATGGAGAAATCTGTAATACCGAAACACTGACCGAGAGTACCATTTCTCTCTCTCTCTCTCTCTCTCTCTCTTTTAGCCAGTAAGCATTCTTAGTCGTGGAATAACTCTCTGTGCTACCTATCTTATAATTCACTGGCCCTTTTTTTCTCTCTCTCTTTTTCTTTTCCTCCAATGTCCGTCGAGACTGGCGCCACTGGAATGTCTCTGGTAACAACCCGGTCATAACCACATACGTTGGGGGAGAGAGAGAGGATGACCCCCAACCAAAGCCGAAAACGTCCTTGTTGGTTGATGATGAAAGCACCCTAGCACACATCCTGTTTTAGCGTGTACAGGACCCTAAAAACAGTACGAAGATGGTTTTTTTTTTTCGGGTTGCTGGCAAAGAAGTTTCGTTTGACCGAGGCGGGTTTACAAACGGTGAAGGAATTCCGGGTAGGGACACCGAGACGGCATCTGGCCGAGATTGCGGCCGGGCTATTTCCCTGGATCCTGTTGCGGTTCTTTCATCATTCGTCCACCCAAAGAGTCACAAGAACACACACATACACATCTCCCATGTATTTGGCAAGGAGAGGGATACACGGGATACCTTTTTTTTTGAACTCCGAAAGTTGCGGTAAGTAATGTCGGCATCCGGTTTCCTCTCTTTGTTTCAGGTTTTCTGCTCTTTTTTTTTTTGGGCTATAACAGCTCTTTCGAGATGCCGCGGTTAAAACAACAAACCCCCAACTGAGCACTTTGATACGCGTACTTTACAAAGGCAAAAAGCATTGGGGGCTAGATGCACCCGTCTCTCGAGTCTTTGTGTCCCCCCTCACATACCAAAGGAGGCCTCTACCACTACTACCGGTACATACAAAATCGTGAGGCAGACTGCAGCCAAGATCGTGAAGTCATCCACAACAGCGCAACCTTCTCCTCCTCACCCGGGCTGAACTAAAACTATTATTACCTAGCAAGACCCTTGACCAAAGAAGGAGACGGAAGAAAAAAAAAGCAAACCCCCCCCCCCCCCCCCCCTCCGCCCCTCTCCGCCGCTCCAGCACAAGCCTCCCCCATACATACCTATCTATCCGTTTCTTCCTTTGCCTGCTGACCATAATCGGATTGCCCCCGACCGACGGGTGTTGCAAGTGCACAGAGTAAAATTTACTCCACTTTGGTAAGAAGCCTAAAATCGTTTGCTCTGGGGAAGATAAAAAAACGGAGGAGTTGGCTCGAGCCCCCGAGGTTGTTCTGGGGGCCAGAGCATTGCGCGGGGGGTTCTTGAACTTGTGTTGTTGTTGTTGTTGTAAGTAAGGTAGTTGGACGAGAAGGAGGGGAGTTTCAAAGGGCTAAAAGTTGATGAAACAAAAGTGCTGGCAATCAGGGAGAGGAGAGGGGGGGGGATCTCTAGCCATGATGACCCGCGTATGGACGGAATGTCGTCTTGTGCCTGAAGTAGTGTTGCAAGAAAGGGCCAGGTTAGAGGACGTGAGGTGTGTGTGCTGCTGTTGTTGTGTTGAAGCAGGGGTTAGTTCTGTGTTGGATGCTCCCAATGCCAGGGACCACATGAGAGTCTCTGGGTTGTTGCAGATTCGGTACCTCTGATGCCACCGGCTTCGAAGCACACGGAAAGGTACCTGCTGCATTCAATTGGATGCAACTCCTTCTTCCTCTCTGTTCTCTCTTCCACTGAAGACATTGGAGAAGAATGTCTCGGTAACTTCATTCAGCCCAAGTTGGTTTCATCATCAACAATAACAACAACAACCTCAAGCAAAATATAGATATATACATATATACTGTCAGCAATTAAAGCCATCAATCGACAAGAAAAAGTACAAACTACCTAATCTGAAGATCCCTTCATCTCTTATTGATTGTACCCGTCGAGATTTAATTTAGCCGTCCCTTTCAATTCCGACTAAACAGAAAACATAATCCGAGAGTTCACAAGTCAAGAAGACGACGAAGCAAACAACCACCACCACCCCCTTCTCGGTACGTACCTCGGCGCAATCGTCAGAAGCTTACTTTTGTATCTTTGTATCTTTTACCACGTGCATCGAATCCTTCTAGAAACAATGGAAAAGCGGACATCTCCCGTTCTGAGACACACCCCAGTCCATGGGATTGGTCGCTCAATGGAGGGGGCGTGTTGCTTGTGTTCGTTTGCATCCCCCCCCCTCCCCCTCCCCACTCCAAAAAAGCCAAGTCTCTGTCTGTCTCGATGCAACGCAGCATTCACCCTCCAACTTTCCAAACAACGACGTCTTATTCTTTATCATGATCCCTCCCAGAATCGTCCACCGGGTGCCTCTTTTGGCAATCCCCAAATTACCATCCCGCCCCCCTGGTTGAAAGAGAAGGAAAAGAAAAAAAAGGAATGCTTATTTAACGTCACTGGTAGGGTGGGAGTTTCTTTTGCCTGTCCCACACACGTGTTACCATACATACAGCAGCCATCGTCCTGGAGCCCTCGAAGTTCCTTTGAGGATCCGAAAATGTGACCCAAAGGACTGACCAAGCTTTTTGACTGGCAACCTCTACGAAGCGTACCCCCCTTGCGGTGCTATTCCCAGGGTAGGATGTCATCCCCGGGTCCTTTTCTCTCTCTCGCTCGGTTGTTCCTTTAGGAATAATTAGCTAAATAACATCAAATAAACCACCCGACCGGAAGTAAATCTTCATGCCACGGTACCGACAAGCACACGCCCGGCCGCATCGTACATTATCATCCTTCGTGCTCACGCTCTACCTCTCTCGAAACGTTCGAGCCGTGCCGTGGCACATAAGTTCGTGGCTATTTGAGGGACCCCATGACATGACCCCCCAGGGGGGGCTGTTTGCCACGCGACAGCATCGCATTCCTCCCTGCAGAGATTAACTGCCCACCCCCCCCCCCCCCCCTTCTCTCTCTCCATGGCCTCCATTCCATGCCCTTTTTTTCCAGTCTCCTACGCCAGATCAAGGAGGTTTGGCAAGTCTGAGTAGCACGGCGGATAGTTACGGACGGAACAGGATGAAAGTGCGGAAGAAGAGAAAGGAGGGGGCCAGGACCGGAAGGACTTTGCGCGGGTAAAGTAGATGGGAAGTTATTCCGCTTCAAGTGACCGACCGTATGCCGCAGCCCAGGCCCTGTCGAGCACGCAAGAACATAGGAAAGCAAGCAAACGAGTCCAAAAGGGATATCCCTATATCTCCCGCGCGTGCACAGCGACGGAACGCCACATAGATAGAGAATTGCTGCACAAGTCCTTTTTAATAAAACAACCTATTGGGATCATTCATTCTTTGAAATCATTTAAAAAAAAAACATGCCGGGTTAATTGCAGGTAATTCGCTACGGGGGGGATCCTCTTTCGTTGATTTGACCACTTTGTATATGTTCTCCATAACTCTTTTCAGCCGCGGCGGTCGTGCCAGCAAATGACGTACCACCCGAAACACTCTGACGACCCTCCCCGCGCATCAAAGAGCGCCGAAACAGTCTGCCCCCCACACACACAACGACCGCCGACGTCCATCATGATCTCGATGAACAGAGTCATGACTGGAGAAAAAAAGGGTGAGAAGTGACCGAAACCCCCGTCTTTGACAGCTGTTTCTGACACAAGACATCCACTGCTACCTAGTACATATCTACGTACTCGATGCTTCAAGGGGGGGGGGGGAGAACTTGGGGGTGATCCCTTACATCACTTTCGCCCTACTTCCTGGCACTCCCAGCATCGAGGGTTGCTCGAATTCGGTAAAAGAGGAGCGAATTTCAGGTATGGGTAACAACAGAAGGACTCGGCTGTTTGCTTTAATGAGAATGGGTGGGTAGGTTCCGGAAATGACTGGGTTGTCTGGAAAATCAGAATTAATAAAATACAATAAAATAAACATTTAATGTTTTTTTATCTCTCTCTCTCTCTCTCTCTTTAAATTCAATGATTATTATTATTATTATTTTATTACCATGATTATTATTTATTCTATTTTATTGTTTCCATGTATATTTTGATTTCCTAGACTTCATGTCTTCTTCCTAGTGGTTGCCCTCCCCCCCCCGTCCCTTGTGGTGGAGATTTTTTTGTCTCAGCAAGGCTTTTTGCGTAACCACACTTTCAATTGAACAACTCATCCTGCACTTTAACTTTCGCGCCTCGGAGGGATAACAGAAACAGAAACAGGATATTAATTTAGATTGAGTAAAAGGGATTGTACAACTTTGCGAAAGAAGCGGTCAGGATGTATACACTGCAGTACCATTGCTCTCTCTCTCTCTCTCTCTCTCTCGGTATGCGTCTGTAGAACCGTCAGATACTAAAAACAAGAGGTACCACTCTCATACGGCTGGTTGGCTCTCCGTCTGCATCGTATCACACAACAACTTTTGAAGCGGCTTCGGGTGATCCGCTGCAGCCTCATCACATTGTAAACTGCATCTCCCGTTTGCATGCCTGCATTCTCTTTTCCTTTTCCCACCAGTAACTCTACAAGGACAAACGGAAAGATAAAAAAAAAATAAAAAAAAGCTGCATTCTCTAATTTCACGCCCACCGAGAAAACGCAACCTCGCGTAGGTACCGAAAAAAAAAAAAACTGCCGTATCTACAGCGCATACATCATCATCACCCCCCTTACATGGCTCGCGGGAAGCATGCATCGCCCTGCGCTTCATCCTGCAAGGAGCTTCCTTCAACAAAATAGTATGCAACAGACATAGGCAACTCACACACACACTCACTCACTCACTCACACCGTTCCTTTCGCTTACATTTTCCTCATTTTCTCGCTTCCCTCCTGACCGATCGGCCGTCCAGTGGAAAGGTTGAAAGGAGAGTCACTCGCATGGGGATGGTAAAAAATGATGAGGTATGTTGTTAGCCGAGACTTGCCGCTCTCAAGGTGGACGATGTAATACCGTCACATTATCAGCGTCAACAAGATAGGCAAATGCTAGGAGAGGAGAGGGGAGGAAACGATGTCATAACTGGAGAAAGCCTGCCACCGTGTTTGTCTCTTCTCCGCACAAGGCAAAGCAAGGCTGCCATAACAAACAAAACAAAACACAAAAACCATGTGGTGGCGTGGGCAAGTGACAAGGCTGACGACATACACCGTTCCAACCGATGGAACATGGAGGTTCATCATTTACCTGAGATGGACAAACCGTTTTTTGGAACAAAGGACCAAACGCCCATCTTTGCAAATCCTGACGATCCCGCCACCGTTAATAAGGGGTCAGCTGGACCTTTCTCCAAAACGGGAGGAGAGGGGGTGGTGGTTGAGTCGCCTGTCAAACCGTTTCGCCCTCCAATACGGTTTGTCCAAATCTCCTGGGGGGCGGGTAATAAATTAAAAGTGATGTGTGCTGTGGCTGCCTGTCACGTTATTCAAAACGGCGATCTTTTGACGTTTTCACGGAGCGTTTGCTTGTAGTGAGTGCCTGGGGGGGGAGGGGAGAAGAGAGATTCCCGCGCCAGAAGTGAGATCCCCAGGAACGCCTCCTAGGCGCGGCCATCTGAGTCAGACACTCTACGGTCCGAAGCAGCAGAAGACGGAGAAACAAAAAAAACCAGTTTTTTTTTTATTTCTTTTCTTTTCGTCTCAATTAAGCCATGTACTTGGTTTCTACATAGGACAACCCTCTTGGGTGTATGCGAAGATCTTACTAAGGCTCGTGTTGCACGAAAGCCTCACCTCATGTAAGAAGGGGGTGGAAGGGCTTGTCTGTGATAGAATACAGGATCATCGTCCTCATCACAGGCTACACAGCATTACAGCTTCACCTACTAGTTTATTTAAAAAAAAACCTCAACTCATCACAAGATCATAAATTTCCCCCTTATCTTACTCAATGCCCGGTTTGCTGCAGAAGGAATCAATTACTGCATCTCCTGCTTTCCTCCCCCCCAGGGATCTTGGTCTTCCAATTGGGTTATGAGGTCATTCAAAAAAACCGCTGTTCCTCGGCATTGGATCCCCCCTTTCACCCCCCCTCCCCCCCATTTCAGATGCCATGCAACTTCCGGTCCCTCAGCCCCGGGCCGAGGATCTCTTCCCGATTCTGCTTCGTCTTTTGCTCGTTGTGTCTTTGTTCTTTCCCCAGACCCGAAGGCCCAGCAGCAAGGAAGGGGGGGGGAGGGTTACACATCATTTCCCCACGATGTGAACATCTTCTGCTTGGGAAGAGAAGCTCCGGCTCAAAGGGAACCCAGCAAGCGCATTGACCGTTGTTTCAATCCCCATGGATACATACCTATTCTGTGTCGTCTGTTTACGGTAACTGCTCAGAGCGATGAGGACTCCCCCTTTCTGTAGGGACTGTTTATGTCATCGACCTCACTAAAGAAGGCGGGGGTTCCCAAAAAAACAACGTGGGAAGAAACATAAGTGGGGGGAATTTAATGATGTAAAGCTCCCCAAAAGATCAACCCCTCTCATCTGCTTGAGTGCAGGTATTTGCTTCTGCTCCGACTGTCTTCCCACGTTTTTTTCAACGTTGATCACTGCATTACCAATAGGGAGAAAGGGTGAAAGGAAACTCTTTGACGTTGTTTTCTTTCTTTCTTTCTTTCTTTTCTTCAAGGAATATTTAGGAGGGCGCAAAGACCAGCCCTCTTTTTTTCCTTATCCCCTAGAGATCAAATCGGGTCTAGGACACACACACACACACACGTACATACTCCCTCCATTTGCCCTTCTTTATCAACGTGATTTAAAACCACCATGACGAGATGAAAACGACCAAAAAAAAAACAAATCCAGGTTCATAAACCAAAGCAAAATGTGTGGGTGTGATGGGACCTCTTCTCGCGTGTGCCACGTCGTCCATGTTCCAATGCGGGTTGCTGCAAGCCCAAAACACTACCACACCCACACGCCCACACACATATAGCATTCTCCCTCTCTCTCTCTCTCTCTTTCTCTATTGCACCTTTTTTTTTGCACTTGCATATACGTTTCAAAGAGGGTGTGATGGGAGGGAAAGAAAAATGCTTGCTTGCAGACCAAAGCAAACTAAACCAAACCAAAAAGAAACGGATGCTGGTCCTGCATTGCTACGCACTTACATCATCGTCCACAAGATGCACAGCATACAACCACCACCACTACCTTTCTGACTGCACATGCCTTTGTCGCAAACTTTTCCTCCTCGTCTTTCAAGCCATCCCATATCCCCCCCCCCTTGCCTAATGCAACCAACCCTTCCCTTCAATGTAGAACACACCACACCAACAAGAAAGAAAGAAAAAAAGGAACCGGCGGAATCCCATCATCCAAGCCGAATTGAAATGCCGTTTGCAGGATTGGACATCCTAGTCACCGCCAATTCCTCAAAAACCACCAGAAACACTTTCTTTCTTTCTTTCTTTCTTTCTTTCTTTCAAACAAGCTCTTTCGTCTAGTGCTCTAAAACCCGACCCGTTGAAGCACAACAGCCGGTGGGTGAACTAGTTTCATCGTAGCACCAACCATCACCAAAACAAAACAAAACAAAAAAAAAAACGTTGGTGCCTTTCTTGTTCTTAGTCCCAGCACCATAGTTGAGTAAAATAAAATAAAAAGATATCAGAGGCGGGAGTCAATCTTCCGTAGCCCCCCTCCGATGCTAACCTTGCCTTCAACAAAGTTCATCCGGTTTGGCTTCAAGGAATGTACAGAAAACGCACGTAGGGTTCAGTTCAGACCCGGTGCCTTAGCACGGGTATTTAGTCGAATAGCTTGGCTTCCCTTGGTCCTAGCATCGCAACAACGTCTAATGAACACACACACATACTCCACAAATCCAAACCCAAGTCTTTGTTCGCTTTCACATGTCTACAACAAGGGGGGGGGGGGGGGATGGAGAGAAAAGCTTTTTGCTTCTGCCTTTTGCCCTTGTTAGTCGCTCCGACCAAACTCTCAGCTGAAAAGGAACAACACATGAAAGAGAATGAAAGAAAAGGATCCCATAGCCTCGCCTCGTATGTTTGTGTGCTTGCGCAATTGCAGCCCCCCTCCTCTTCCTCCGATGAATCCCGTTATCAAAAACATGTCCTGTATCGGCATGCTCCTATCAGCGTCCCTCCTCCGTCCATGTCGTAATTACCATTATGCAAGCAATTCCTCCAGATAGAAAAGAGAGAGAGAAAAGCATCACGAAAAGAAACAATCCGATCCCATCCACAAGGAAACTAAGAAGAGAAAAGCCAGCAAAGAAGGGGTGACACATCATAATCATCTCGCATCCTCCATCTCATCTCCCATCCAATTGAACCTCCCACCATGACCATCCCGATCGTGGCTTTTTTTTTTCAGCAATAGACCCCCCTCCATATCCCCCATCACCGCCTCTCTTTTTCAGAGAAAAACTCCAACCCATCACACAGATACACACACACTATACCCGTATTCCTCAATCAGTTTCCTCTCCCAGACAGCAAGAAAAAAAAAGAAAAAAAGAGAGAGAGAGGTCCAAGTCACGAACCTAACCCTCCTTCTTCTCCATCTTCGGCCAAACCTCCCGCAGCCCCCACCATCCATCCATCCACCCACCCACACACACCCCTCCTCTCTCCCCTCCCCTCTTCCAAAACCACTCGCTCTCTCTCGTTCTCTCTGTCTGTTTATTCAAGACATTCTACCCAAGCAGCCGCACGCACACGCACAAACACACACATACTCCCCCCCGTATCCTTCGGAGTAAACTCCCATGCAAGGCAGGCAAGGAGAAAAAAAAGCTTTTTTTTTTTCCCTTTTCTCATCATCTCAAACATGTGGAACCCAAGATACGCTCAATGCTTTTTTTTTTTTCACACACACACACACGCACACACATGTTTATTTTTCTACACCGCCATGGCAAGCATGTCATCACGCCCAATCCAGCCCCCCAGTCTTTCTTGTTTGCCCTTTCTTGTTAGCATTGAAGCAGAAAGAAGAAAAAAAACGCAAATGCATGATGTGTAATGTATGTACGTTATTAGACCATGTATGTACCTGTTCGTAGTGTATGAGTCAAAATAGCAGAAGAGGGGGAAAGAAATAAACATGTCAAAAAACACGCCTCTCCAGTGGCCCAAGGCAAACAGGCAATTGAACCCTGCAGATGCCACTGCCACACACACACACACACACACTCGCACACACGCCCCCCGTCTTAAACGTATGTAATGTCTTGTTGTCTCTGCTTCGTTACAGCACAGCAGCCCTACATGACATATACGAGTAAGTAGGCAGGTAAGCTGCAAAGTCGGTAAGGCCAGTCAGTATGCTACACCAGATACTAGTTAGTTAGCAACCAAGTCAAAGTCAAAGTCAAAGTCAGTCACATTAAGCAAAGGGGGCACAGGTAATTGAAGAGTCATGTCAAAATTTATTCATGTTTTTTGCTCGGTTGTTCTCCAAAGACACAACCACAATTTTGATTATCCTTTTTTTGGTTTCCTTTTGGGCATCATCTCTCGTGTGAGCAGCAACAACCACTTTTCTCTTGCTTGTCTGTACATTGCCAATAGACCCATCGGCTCCTCTTTTGCCTCCACTTCTTTTTTGTCTTCCTGCTTTTCTTTGCCATTGATACAGCTTTGGGATCTTGCGTCCCCGCTCCATCATCTTTGTCATAAAAAGGAAAAAGGAAATCCCTGCCCAAGGTTGCCCCTGGATGCACACATCCTCTTCTGCCCACACCCCTTCCTTCACTAGAGTACACACTGCCCATTGCTTTGCCCTAAAGCTCTGTGTCCGGAAAAAAAGCCAACATGAATGCGTAAAAGGGCTCACCTTGAGCCATAGTAAAAATAAAAACCAAAAAAAAAAAAAAAAAAAAAAAAAAAAAAAAAAAAGTCCGGACCATGGTATCATCGAAAAAGCAACGCCGTGCAAGTGCAAATAAGAAACCGAGCCGGCCAAAACATTAAGAGAAAAAAAAACACACAGAAAAATTCCCCCAAAAATGCGCTTCAGTCGTGAATGCCACGCTTATTCGCTTGATAGCAAGGGTTCCATAGCCCAGCTACCATGATGATGATTAAGTAGTAAAGGTGCAAACGTAGTCTGTTGCACCACATTAAGCTCATGCGTCGTATAAGAATAGAGTCCCCGTGTGCGCCAGCAAGATGTACACGGCAAAGGCGGAAAAGAAAAAGCCTTGCCAAATGAGATCCGTCCCAAGTATATGCAGTTGATTAAAGTAGTGTTCATCGCTCTTTACCAGCCCTTGGAGTGGTATCCATTGAAGGCCTCCTTGGTGAAGTACTGGTTCCAGCTGCTAGCATTGACATCCTCGCTCTGCTTCAAGCAGGGCCTCTCTGGGTATTGCTTCAAGTTGGCGACATCATGAGAAGTGTGTCGGCGCTTGAGGACTGCATTGGCAGTGGATGATTTTTGCTGTCGCTCCCAAAGAAGGTGGCGACGAAGAGACTCAGTGAGCTCAGTAGCAAGCATGTTGCGGCGGGTAGTTCGGGGAGAGAGAGCAGCTTGGGCGTGGACGTGGTTGGTAGTGGCGACAATGGGTTGGGCGGTAGATCGGGGGATTTCGTGGATTGGCTTGAGGGTAGATGACTGGCGCATACCCTTCATCATCAAAGGGCCCTCATCAGAATCGTTGGGTGAGCCACCAAGGGAAGCATTGGCGGCGCGGGATCGGGTAATGGCCGAGGTGGACTGCGAGGCCTGGTTTCCAAGGGACTTGGCACGCTCATTCTGAGCAATCATGAGAGTGATGAGAGAAGGTCGTGAAGTCAGATTGACCTTGGACTCGACGCGCTGGAAGAACTTCTCATCGACACTGGGCTTACCACTGTCGTCGTTGGAGTCCTCCCAGTCGGAGGAGTCGTCGTCGTCATCAATGGCGCTCTCGTCAACATACTCGCCCTCGGTATCAGAGTCAATGGCAGACTCGTTCTCATCAACTGAGCGGCTGATGTTGAAGGCGGGCTGCTTCTGCTGGGTAATGGCGGAGCGGCTGGGAGGAGGACCACGGCGGCTTCGGATGGAGCTCTCCTCTTCAGAGGAAGCGCCCATCTTGAAGACGGTCTTCTTGACAATGGGCATCATGGGCTTGCGGGTCTCAACACTCTGGCCGTACTCGCTAGAAGAGCAGGATCCGCCAAGAGCAAACCGAGCGGGTTGCTTCTTAAACTGAACAGGCTTGGGTGCAGGGGAGGAACTCGGCTCGGGGATCGAATCGTCGATGGAAGAGATGGCCGTAGGGAAGACATGAGAGGCGGTGACTTCAGGGAAGCCGGTGGTGCTGGTGGACTCCATGACGGGAGAGGGGTGAGATTCTTCTGAGGCTTGCTCAGATGCCTGTGACTCGGTAGTAGTAGAACCAGATCGCTGGAGAGTGATCTCCTGCTCCTTTCGGGCGAAGGGAGAGGTCTGCAATGGTGCTGAGAGAGGGGCCTTGTCCTGGACAATGGAAACGACCATCTTCTCAAAGTCGTCAGAGCTGATGTGGCGATCACGTCGGCTAGCCGAAGATTCTAGTCGTCGTATCCTGGGACGGACGATTTCGAGAGGTGCAGATAGTGAAGTGAATTCAAGCGTCTCTTCGTCTGCGAGGGACTCGACACTGCCAGACAGTTGAGGAACTTCTGGGATGCGGGTCTCTGAGGGGACGGTCTTGGGTTGTGTGGTGGAGGTTTCGAGGGCGGCGGCGGCTCTGTGCTGGTGTTCAATGATCTGCTCACGTTGCCAAAGTCTCCAGCTCAAGTTTTCTAATCTTCTGCCTTGCTCAAGAGAATCGGCGCAGCGGGAAAAGACTATATATGAAGTTGGTCAGCGTTGGGGGGACGGGATAGTGGCGAAAGGCAGTGTCCCTTACCTGTCCACATGCTATACAGGTTGGCGGGATTGCCAGTATCGACCTTATGGATGACGTTCGCATCCACTGTTAGTACATGGGTTTCTAACCGGTGCGGCATATCTGCCAAATGTGAAATGGCTCGAGGGGTGCCGAGCGGGTTGGAGGAGAGGATGTGAGGTTGATGGATGCGGAGGCGTATCAAGGCCAGGAAGTGAGACGAGAAAGTTTGACTTTTGATGAATGTCAAAGTCCAATCGTCTCCAGGAGTGCGAATCGATCAATCAACAAATGCGCCAATCGTAAGATATAGTCAGACTATTTGTTGATGTGTGTTGTTGCTGTTGATGAGGGTGAAGTGGAAGTGGAGGCGGTGTCGGTGAGAAGTGGAGATGGAGAGATAGAGAGTCGAAGTCGGATTCAAGTGAAGTGATGGTTGATAGTGACCAGGAGAGGAATTGTGCAGAGGGGATGATGCCCTTCTTAATTGTATATGTTTGACTGCTGGTGAGCCGCAGGTCTGGTATGCGGAGAGATGGAGAACCAAAAGGGCGTTGAGAAACTGGGGAACAGATCTAGTTATTAAGGTAGGTGTGTATTTTGGGCTGTGACAGACTTAAGAAGAAGAAGATGGGAGTGGGAGCAGTGCGGTCGGTGTACAAGTATGTTCAGTCCAACGAGCACAAGCACACAAGCACTACTTGGTACAAGCCAAGGTTACAAGGGCAAGGGCACTTGAAGTTGGTACGTACTGTTCACGCCCCTCGAAGGGGGTGTGGGTTTGAAGGGGGTGAAAAGACGGGGTGGATGGGGGTGGGGAGGTGTGCGTTTTGGAACAGAATCTCAGGTACCTAATTCGGTACGTACCTGTCCACGGCCTCGGTACGTACCAGGAAATGTTGGTAGTAGTATCCCCGGCACCTTGTACGGAGGTGCCGCTCAACACTAAGAGTCGTGGACGAATGTGCGTGTGGGGGGGGAGGAGGAGGAGACAGGCACGAAAAGGTACCTCCCTGCCATCCGAAGCAGGGGTCGAAAAAGGACCCCAGTGAGAAGGGGGAAGACGAGCAAAAACCCTTGTTACGCTCGATTCTACCTACACTCAGACTAGTGTGCTGTGCCTGGCTCATACAAACCTTTCCCTAAGAAGTAGCAGTGAGCTTGACCAGCTGATAATACTTCCCACAAAAGACTAGCCTGTCTACTCCACACTAAACCATATGAGGCCTCCCTTCGTCCTACTATGCTCATCTATGCTCATGCTTCCTCATGCTTTCATCTTCACTTACTCATCACCGTCCCAATCATGTGACGGTACTCCTTCTGGCATTCCGTTTCGGTTTCCTGACACCGAGGTCGTCCAGTTTGCCCCAATCCGTCTTGCCACTGCCTATTCAGGCTTGGACCCTCGCCCGCCTCTTGCGCTGAACCACAAAGGGTAGCTGTCCGCGGGCCTCGACGAGTATTCCCCGTCACGCGATTTACTTTCCCCGGAAACGGTTTCTAATGACTTGCTCACGTTTCCCTTTGCAGCAAAACGTTGGTTTCTCCGTTTGTTCTGGACGGAATCACCAGCCGGTTTCGCGGGTGCATCTCTTGTGAATACACACATGCTCCATTTTCGTCGTGGTGGTGGTGGTGATGATGATGATGATGGTGGTGGCACACACAACTGACAAACAAGCCCATTCATGTCACGCTCGCTTGTTTGATAGGTACCTAGAGTGTCCATTCATTGCACGTAAAGGTTCTGGCTGAAAAAAAAAAAAAAAAAAAAAAAAAAGAGAGACTGGGAGAAGCAAGCAATATTCAATCTTGATAATCCCCTTCCATCTCGTCACCTCGTTTAAGCGCCACCATCAATGGCTCAATCTCTTCTCTCTTCTCAATTCAAAGTGTCAGAAGGGTCGACTCAGGAAACGCCAAATTGGGCCGACGGGTATTCGCGCTCAAAGGGTCCCTCCCCTCCCCAGTTCTAACCAACAGCAACTCGGCGAATTGAATCAAGGAAAGCACCAGCTTTTCTCGTTCGCTTCATTGCTATGAGCTTACGTACCGCCGTGGATGTGACAGTGTCCTTGTCCCTTTGGGGGCCGTACCCCAGGACATTGATTGCCAGTGGTCCGTACACTGTCCAGGTGACTTTTGTTCTGTGCGAATCGCTTTCAGAGGTTTCGAAAGGATTTGCCCTGAGAAATCGTAAACCCATTCCTGCGCCTTGCTTCCTTGTCTCATTGAATCAAATGGACGGGAAAAATTGGCCTCTCTCTCGGTACAATTACAATGTCGGTTGGTGACGGCGCCTGTTTGCTGCGCCTGACCTAAGCCCTGGGGGTAGGAAATGCTTCATCTACAGACAACAACCAAAAGAAAGACTACCTATTATTGTTTATGCATCGTAAGAGATCATGGGGTATGACCACGGACGCGGAGCCTCGTAGGCAGACATCCTGTCGCAAACTGACGCTGTTCAGGGTGGTATTGGGACCTCCTTGCCCAGTCCCTCGGCGCCAACGCACCAGAAGGGTCTGCGACATCTGCTATGAAGGAGGTGGTCACCTGGTTCTGCTTGTCGGGACCTTAGTGGCGTCAGTTTTGATAGCCTTCAGGTTTTTTGCTCGATGTATGGAGTATGTTGTAGCGATCGCTCAGGGGGGTCGCCACCCCTTCCAGCCCACCTGGAGGAAGAGAGGAGCCCTGAGGCAACCCTTTTGGCGACCCTTTTTTTTCTCTCTTGGTTGAAGGAGAGAGGAGGGAGAGGGAGAGAGAGCCCTGCAGGGACCCTTTCGACCCGCTGTGGTTCAAACTGGGTCAGCAGGACAGCCGCCGAGAAACAACGCAGACGGACCAGAAGCTGCCAACGCATAGCTCTCTCCGCCGCATGACCATTCGGATTTTCTTGCACGGGCTTTGCTTTTTGGCCTCTTGGATTCGAGGGAACAAATTAAAAACAACCGCTCACGGGTCCTATTTTACGATAGCTCTGTTCACAACCGCCAATGACTGATCAGATTGACTCTTCAAACAACGGTGATGCTGGTTATTTTTATTCGCCCCTTGGTGTTTTCTTTTTTATATATACAGATAGATAGCAAAACTATTTGATAACAAGGAATCAATCACTTTATGGTGATGGCTTCATCCATCCGCTTGTTTTTTTTTTGTTTACACAGGGATCATGCCCCTCGATTAGCGACCCTGTTGCCCTGTCAAAGTCGGAGAACGACCTGCTGCATTCGCTTCTCAGTAGAGTATTTAGATCCCGCCTTTTGTTTCTTTCAATCAATCAAAGGGAGGATGCCACTCCTAGCAATATTTTTCTTCCCCACGGGGTAGACTGAGAAGCACGGCGTAGATCTACAAGTAGGGGCCAAGGCTTGCCATGCAATGATACGACAGAAGCATCCTGCTCTTTTCTGACAGGAGAGAGATGGTTTCTGATAATTCGCCCTTGCTTGGCTTGGGTAAGCCCGCCCATGGGGTGATTTTTCTGTGAGGGATGGACCCCCAAATGTCAATCCTCACCTAGTAGGGCATAGAGTCTGTGGCTTGGCATGATTCCAGGAACCTCAACCTCGGGATTGGGTTGACACCACCGAAAGCCCCCCAAGTCTGCCCTCCTCTCACTTGGGGGCCTGAGAAACAAGTGTGGCTCGTAGGTGGTGTCCAACAATGCGTGGAAATTAAGAAGGGGATGCCATATTCAATGGCAAAAATGACGTCCCTTTTCCTTCATGAATCGGAAATAGATTACGAGTCACAGATCCATGACAATTCTGACATGAAGGATGCCTTGTCAATGACAAACTACCCTGAACGATATGGCAATTAATACAGGGCCATCTCTTCCAAGATTAGTAGGTAACCAGTAAGCTTAGAACAGCCACAGTGAAGAGGATTTTTTTTTTTGAATGCAACGCCATTTATCCATGAATCCCTCACCGCTGCACACCTTGGGATATGCCAACGCCATTGGGGAAACTGCAAAACTGGATTGGAGAGTATAAATGGAAAGCAAAACAAAACAAAAAAGAGGCGATAACGCCATCTCAAGGCCTAGATTGATCGAATTCGAATGCACGTTTTCAACAGGGTTGATGTAGAAGGTAATTGATCTTCCAATTGCTCCGACAGGGTAGGCGAACCACATCAGGGGAGGGGGGGCTATCAATTCCCAAAAAGGGATGTAACGTGTCTGCTCCGATGGATGGGGGGGTCTGGAAGAACTCCTCTCCGCCACCAAGATGGAGAAAGAACTGAATTCCAGGGATGCTTCTTAAACAAAAGGCCCACTCTACACGAACTCCCAAATACTCCTCTGTTCATCGCCACAGAAAAAGGAAGGAAACTCACATATGACAAAGAAGCCTGTTGGTAGGGGAGAGGAGTGTATCAATGAAATTTCAAATAATACCTTGCTTTTCCCCGTGGAGTCGTTGGTGGTTTTGATCGACCCGAATTCTATCGCATCAAGCAAATCGCCCGTTGGAAGAGTATGTACATAGCTGTTACACACACACATACACGAACCGCGTATGCACTGCTTTTTGCTTTGGTATGCCTGCATGATGCGCATATATTTGAGACAAAGGACGACGCAGGTCCAGCTGCATTTTTTCTTCTTCCTTCTCTACCTTTATGACCTGTCTTTGTTTACTTGTATTTTCAGTCCCGCTTTCGTAAGACCACTTTCAGAATTTCTGTCATATGATATGCTTTTGCTATCAGACATGTTGCTAGAGTCAAAGAGCCGCACGGTTTATCTCAACCCGCGTCCGGAACGCAACAATTGTTCCAAAGGCACGGGATAGAAAAACAAAAAAAAAACTAAAAAAAAAACTAAAAAAACTCGTATGCTTGTCTCATACCTGCCAACGAAACTATCTCACTTGTAAAAATTTGATATGATTATTTATCATGTTATTATTTTATTTCCTCGTTAAACATCTGGAAAGGCGTGCGTATATCTCTGCTTTGGCATTCATTTCAGGAGTTGGCACAATGGTGGAAGTGGCTCCCCCCATTTCGGCCACCTAAAACACAGCATAATGCAAGGGAAGATGGAAGCGAAGCAAGTGGCTTGTCTGGCGATGCCACAGCAGCTTGTTGTTGACTTTCTCAGCCTTGAATCAGCCACAACAACGACAACGACGACGACAGCAAACAAGCCTGCAGAGGTTCGCTTGCGGCTTGGACCGTTCCCGTGACTAATTGGCAAATTCTCCTCCGTGTGAGGCCTCTTCTGATTTGTCAATTTATACGACAGACGGACAGCCAATGTTTAATCAATCGCAACCCGGCCAATAACAATTTGGTCTCCCCATAGCCTTTGATTTCCAATTAACAGGATACCTTTCCATTGTACGAGTAACATCGTCAAAAAAGGACCCTTGCCTTGCTTTTCTGTCCAAAATACCCTTTTTAGTATCTGTATCTTGTTCCACGATGAGACCCTCTAAACTTGCTTAAACTGGGTATTCAGCAACATACTACACACTAGGGCTGCGATATATGGTCATGTGTGGGATGCACGGGCCAGGCCGCTTGTCAAGCTTCAGCAACTACAGCAAAGAATGTGAGTCGCAGTTTGACAGCGGTGGGGAATGCTGATTGGCCTAAATTGTGAGCGTCTCCTCTCTCTCACTGGCTCAAAGCTCCTGTTGCTGTTGCCTTTAACAGGTACGTACCTTTTCCCCCGGACTGCCGGTCCGGATCCTAGTGCCGCTACCAATCAAGGCCTAGTGTCAGTTCTTATCCCAAAGAAGCAACCAGGGGGTGGGAGGTTGTTTTTTTGTCCTTGGGAAATATCCAATCTTGATTTTCTTTTTGGCCTTTTGCTTTTTGGTGAATTGGGAACAAACAAGATGGGCAATTTACAATACGCGGCATGGACCCCATGTTAGTCATCTCAATTCACATCCGTTCTCGACTGTTTTCTATTTACACGTGTAAGCAAGAAAGGAAAAACAAAACGTTGAGAGAAACACGTTGTAAGCAACAAGGAAATCAGGGTCCCTCTCGATGATACCAAAGACGAAACAAAGGTCACCAGATGCGCAAACCCGCCAATCTCAACATCATCGTCAACACTTCAGCTCGTCTCGTGATTGACTGACGGGAAACAAAGGACGTCAATCCATAGCTCTCCTTTCGCTAGCCCACCCCCAGGGCTAGAAAAGAAGAGCCTTGGTTTTTTTTTAATTCCATTATCCGAAAGGGCCTCGGCAAGGCCCCAAACGATCAGCCCAGCCCAGATGTCCCGATTGCCAGAACGCTGGAACGATCGCGAACCGATGACTGGACCGTCACATATGATAGCCCATGCCCTCGAAATTCGGCCGGTTTCCCCGAAAGAGGGGTGGCCCAGTGTTGCGGAACGCATGTCTCTTTGTCTTAGCCTGGAAAGAGAGAGACGAAACATTTCTGAAAAGCCCATGTTTCATTCCCACCAGGTGGTGGTGGACGCACGCTTGTGGAAAAAAGAAAACCAGGTTCCCTTTTTTTGAGGTATTTGCTTTTGTTTCCCCGAGAAAAGATGACCATTCCTCTTTGGGTCGACCGGTTCGCACCCTCAACGCAAGGGACACGAACATATCACTTGTCACAAAATATGAGAATACGTCTGCCTTGGAGCTGTGCTCTGGCTGGTAATTAACCCAGTTTCGACACCTTTAATACATTTGCCCAATACAGCTGCACCAGTACTCTGGCATGCGGGGGTAAAAAAAACGCGTTACATCAGGAAGAGATCAGCACATACAAATGTGTAACACGTTTTTTGACCTCTCCTTGTCTGGTCCTGGGACTTGCTAGCTTTTTATTTTGACAGTTTTGACTCATGCATGTTCGTCACACACGCACACACGCACACACATACTAGTACTCCCTGATGATGCACAAATGTTGAAACATCGCAAACATCTTCTCATTGAGGTTTGATGATGGTCTCTCCCTTGTTTGCGGTTGCGACTCTCCTACAGTCAACGAGCCCGCTCCAACCCGCGTAGCGGATAAGAGACGAAACCACATGCTCGTAAGAATACAAGACGGGATCAGAGCGGGCCGTAGCTTAGACCATCTCTCCATTTACTACCTGTATCTACCTTTCCCCTGCCCTGAGCATGCTGCTTCCCCATATCTCAGCTCTAACCAGCCTACCAATGCATGGCGCACGGGAACACGTCGTTGCGAGCTGCCCAGTTCATCAGCTCAAATCTGTACCTGCGTCACCAAGCAAACTCCTTACTTCATAATCTCCCGTCATTTTATACTGGAGAAGAAAGAAAAAGAAAGTAAAAAGTAAATGCACAACACAAGCGGTAGTGTCTGATTCGACTGTCATATGTTATCTTTTCTCTCTTTACAGCTCTCTCTTCAGTACGCCACCTAGCTCTCCTCTCTTTCTTACTCACACTACTCTCTCTTGAGCTGGAGAACGATCATCTCCCGAAAAAGCTCGGACTCCACACTCGGACATCTTATTTTGAGTTAACTTTCCGAAGCAAGTTTGAGACTTCTGCGAACCTTGGCATTACATGCATGCGAATCAAAAACGGGAGGGGCGAAAGCAACCTCAAATGCAAGGGAAAGAAGGATCATCGTCAAATTTATCAGGCCACTACAATGTCATGCTTTGTTCCACCTGTCAAGCCGCTGGATGCGCCATCGTAGCAAATCGTAGACTGTCTGTCTCGACCCTCCCAAGACAGCGGGGCGGGGAGATATTCTGTACCTGAATCGCCGATATGTAGCCCGTGTCTTTCTCATAACGCCGCTCCATGAATCATGATTCAAAGTCTAAACAAAACAAAAAAGAAGCAAGAAATGGTGTCACTGAGAGTCAAACAAAGGGAGAGTCTGTAACATATTTACATGGAACCAACGCTGGCCGCTGATTCGACCCTGACCAACAATTCACATTCCAAGTATACAAACCATCAGATCATTAATCAAAGACATGGACGATCGAACCTGCAAACAATACAACCGATCACCTACGCCGTGGGGGCGTTTCTTGTCTGTCTTTTTTTCTTCTTCCACCCCCCGGTCCTCTAGAGGAATGATAAGCCAGGGCTTGAAGTAAAAAGTATAATCCAAAAGAAAAATTCGGGGGAGATTAAATCCCATTCGACAGATTCCTCTGATGTGCAGCGCAAGGGAGAGGGTAAACAAGGAGGAGGAGGAGAGGGAAAAGGCCCTTTGTGGCCCCCGCGCGAGGCTTGCTTTGAGCTGGAGGTACTCACATTTTTACGATAAGCGAGCGGTCGCACCAGATCTCCGGTTGGCGCGGATCTTATTCTCCTCTCCTCCTCCCCCGAAAGGCTGGACAGGCTAAGGCGACACCCAAAGGCTACATGAAGGGGGTTGTGAGTTGAAACAAGTAACAGCCAACAATAGGGAGAATGGAAATATGATATGTGAGAAAGGGGAAATAATTCAATTAATTCAATTCAATTGTTTTATTTGTTTTTTTTTTATCTTCCACCAATTCCGTATGCAAAGTATCATTTCCAGAGATATTTGTCATGGATGCATCTGGACGCATTTAGATGCAATGAGCTTATTCAGTGGTCTTGTGGCTGTGTTAGTTTACTTCGGTAAAGGCTCAAATTTTCCAGAATTGGAAATACTTCATCTCTGGAAGCTCCCATGCACTTCTATCGCATTTGATGATTTTGAGAGACATGCTTTGTCAACTCAATTATGGTACATGTGCATGTATATACGTATAATGCCTTGTGCTAGTGCCAAATCAATCTGTGCTGCCAATTTCTGACCATGATGCCGACTCGACGCATCGTGATACACCACACAGCAGTGGCGGGTGTCACCTCTGAAGTCTACGGGTACAAGCCATGATTGTACTGGTTGACTGGTGACTCCGCGCCATGAAACCAAGCCCATAATTCATCCAGACAATGGTAGTAGATTCTGGGCCTCCCGTAATACAGATCGAGAACATGGCACCATCAAGTGACTCATCTGGGCCGTAACGTTGTTGGAAAGCTTCACCAGAGGGCTGTACAGGGTAGCATTGCACTTGAGCTGCAGACGGATCCGTGGCGTCCCTCCGCAATGGATAGCCGCATGAATACGTGTCTCCAGCCACAAACCCATTTTTGGAACCTGCAGCTTTTTGGTCATTCACAGCCACACGCACAGTCAGTTTCCTTCCTGGTCATCAACATCCACGGATGACTCCTCATCAGCTCGGCTTTGTTGCTTGGATACCTGCGGCTTAGGCATTGGACTGAACCTCAACCGTTAAAAGTATGTTATGGAGCATGCATGTTGTTTATTTCTGTCCTCATGATCCCTCAAAGAAACTCTGTTGGGCTTCTATCCAACATGGACATTCAACCTTTTGCTCCATGAGGCTGGCGCTTACACTCGGGGGAGGGAGGGGAGAGGGGTGTTTATTTTAGCTGAGGCGCAGTCATCTACCGTTCTACATATGCAAGACGATCCGAATGACATCTGCCTTGTTACCCATTCTCCCTCCCTCCCCCCACGGCGCATCCTGTCGTCCAAGTGCCGTGTGATGATGATGATGGGGTGGTTTCAACAATGAACCTTCAAAGAAGCGGTCAACCTCGCGCTTGTGATGTCCTACGTGGCCCAGTACGTAGCGGCGGTATCGTCCGCAGAAACCGAGATGCCACTTTAAGACAAGAGCGTCAAACACTGTGTGCGCGCTGTGTCCGACGACGCGAGAACCTACGGACTTATGCCGACCTGAAAAAGCGTCCGGCTGTCAAGTGACTCGACCTTTTTTTTTCTCCAGCTTGTGCTGTAAGTCCTCGGCAAGGCGAGAAAATAAAACACCTGACAAGCTCCAGAAAGGTAAACAAAACAAAAAACAACAACTTGGCATTTGGGGTCCATTGTAACCTTGCCGAAGCCCGCCCCCAAAAATGATGCCGACGGATGGCGATTGAGGGGGCCATCTTGGGTCTTGTCAATTCATGACAAAGAACTAATAGGATTTGGATGATTACCAAGAAGGGAAAAATTAATCGATGGGCTATGCCGAAGGAGGGGGAGCGCAAAGAAGTGAGCGAGCGAGAGAGATGGAGCGCGAAAGAGCGCATCCAATGCGAAGCATCTCTGCAGAACCGCGGGCCCCCAGAAAGGGATGCACAGCACAGCACAGCACCTTACCGTACATTGCATCCATCCTTCATCATTAAAGCATCGCGGGATTTGCTAGTCAGGCAGGCGAATACGATCTAAACTTGAAACCCGTGTTGCCACTAATAGAATGACGGGTGTTCTTTGTACTACCATTATTGGATGGATGGCCTGTATGTACAGGTATGTATGTGGGAATTTGTTTGCTGCGCTGTTGAACAAAGCGACGGCCCCATTCACGATGACCCCATTCAAGACGTCACGTAGCAGCAGGGTGGGGCGTTGTAGAACTTCCACAAAAGCTTCTAGAAGGTCCAGGCGTCTTCTTCAACCAGGGGAGGGGGCATGATGCGATGATGGCATGGACATCCAGGGCAAGGCATCCATATCCTTACCATGCAGCCCATTCCTAACCCTGCTGACAAAAAACCAGCCCTTGTTTGACGAAAGTTCATGGTTATCAAATCGGATTCATTGTCATTACTCGTACAGTGATCCGGAAGGCGTACACGCAATTGACATGATTATGCGTATTATGATCGCTCAAGGGTGTGTGTGTGTGTGTGGTGCTGTCATCCGGGCATTTCGAGAGCCACCAACGGTTTTATTCTTACGGATGCCTTCTCCAACCAACGAGCCGGATGATGAAGTTGAAAACGGAACTAGTAGTTGATGCCGAAAGTAACGAGGTTGTATTTGACAAGCGCCAACAAGAAGGAGTTGAGAAGAGCCCAATAAGCACACACACTCTTCATGCTTATCGGTAAATTAACACCGATGCATTCACCGAATCTATTCCAATGGCTGGTCTTTCTCATTGACAAGAGAAGCATGTAATTAATTTGTGTTGTACATGTATCGCAAACTCGCCATTGAATTGAGTATCCAGGACGGAGAATAGGAGACTGCATAAAGGTAAAAAAAAAAAAAAAAAAAAAAAAGGCCAGCCGCGGCTTGGAGGTACATTCCGACAGTCCGAATCATTCCGCGACAAGGATATGTCTGATTTCTAAGTCATCACGAATTAAAGAGATAAAAAAATAAAATTCTGCACCTGGTCAGGAGCATGCAGGGCCATGCCTTGCCACGAGCCTCGGAACTGATGCTTCCGCAGGAGAAAAAGATAACAGCGAAAGAGAAAGAGAGAGAAAAAAAACGTAGGGCTGTGCGATGGAGTAGAATATGCACATGAAAAGGGACTCTGTTGGTCCAACGTTGATGCTCGCAAATTGTTTGTTGGCTCTACGAGTCAAGAGGTCAGAAATTGAGCCGTTGACCTTGTCCCAAGACGGCATAGCGTGACTGTATGCCGAGACATGTTGGTTGTTTGCGTCGATGGCTTGATTTTCCGTCTCAAAACCGTTTTATTCCAGTGTGTGAGTGTGTGTGTGCTCTCGGGGAACTGGCCCGGCTGCAAAAAGTTGTTATCCGTTCCGTTTGCCATTGCCGTTAATTCCTTGTTTCAATCGAGTCAGTCCATTCTACGTAAGTTCTGCCGCGTTGAATGGGCGAAAGGATATGGGAGTACTCCGTATACCTACATGTTGGTACTCCGTATCCAGCATGTACAAGTATCTGTTTAGACGTGAAGAGGGTTAATTATCATGTAATTGCTATCCACCGTCGCTTGACCACATTCGGTTCCCTTGTGCCGAGTGGTGGGTTGATCCCGAACTGCCGAAACAAGGCATGAATCGATGTTGGTCCACAATGATGAAGTGAAGAGGATTAACAGCAAGAATTGAGAAATAAAATAAAGTAAAATAAAGAAATAAAGAAATAAAACAAATGATTAAATAAAAGAAATAAATGATTAAATCAAAACCACACCCTGGCGACCCATCAACGTGGTAAATCTGTCACGGTCTCCAATGCCCATAGTTGGTCCTTGTTATGATAAGTCTTTCCGCCCTCCCCTTTGTTCCCACTCACAAGAACGGACATGCCCCCCCGCCGTTTCGGGCCTTTGCTGCCTCCAAAAAGGGACCGCAAGAGACGCCGGGGCCCAGTTTTGGCATTGTGCACGAGTTCATTCATAGACGCGTTCAGGCTCTTTGCTGTTTTTTTTTTTTTTTTTTTTTTTTGGCTGTGTGCATTTTGATATGGGAAGCATTGGACCATTGCTGGCTTGTTCGTTATTCTGCTCGCAGGCATCCATTGTAGGGCACACACTCTCTACGACCTTGAACTACTATGTTGGTAGGTATGTATCTAATCCGAGTGGTGGAGACTGTCTGCATACATCTGCTGCACACTCTATGGCACACTCGACGGATGGGACGTTGTCCGCTGCAGGGGAATGGATACCGACGAACCTAAAGAAGCAGAAACTTAGCTTCCATGGTTTCCATGGCATTACTAACGAATCCTCGGTGTACCATCTTGGGAATTGTTGAATTCTTGACTCGTGTAGGAGTTTTTTTTTGGGTTATGTTGGCGTAGTAATGAGGTATTGATCTACAACCCAATGACCCCAAACCTTCTTGTTAGCTTCTGTTCCATATGACCGCTCTATTTCCCTGACATGTTTGACGTTGGCCGAATCGACGGTGACGGTGGCAACAATCATTGCCCCAGATATGGTGACATGCTCAAGTTCCCTCTCTCAAATCCGTCGGGACCGAATTCAAACAACTAAACGTAACAGCCTTTTTATTGTCTATACAATTTCGGGTCGATCACGATCACGATTTCAAGATTTGGGCATCGAGCAATGACCATGTCACATGTATGTATATGCTAGATTATACCTTCAACCATAACACTTTGACTTCACCATGATTGTTGGACCAACGCCCACACCCCCCCCCTCTCTCTCTCAAAAAACTCAATCATCACCAACAATAGCTGCTAACCAAAGCCGCAGACTTTGGGGGGAGTTATGGAGCCCTACGTTTAGGCAGAAGGTTAACGGCCTACGGCGCGCTGCAACACACAGGGCAACACTCCATCGTCGACAGGAGGTCATGTTTGTTGGTTCTTTGATTTCTACACCCATTGTTCTTTTCCGTTCTATTGGGAGGGGGGGAAACGTTTATTCTCTTTCAGTTTGGCCCACTGCTTTGTGGTTCTGGCAGTAGCGGCTGTTTTTTTTGCTTTTCTTTGCTCAAACGTCCATGCTCTTGACGGATGATGCTCCCCTTGTACGACGATCTTGTCTGCAACCTTGCCTTGTTCTGCCCTGCAAGGCATATGTATGTCCGCAGCATGTACGGAGTATGTACAGCCATGCCTTCTTCTGCTTGATGCGCGCTGCGAGGCACACCCGATGCGCCAGGGCCAATCACAATGACGTTAATCAAGGCTGTCGAATAACTTCAAGGTTATTTTTAGTTCGCCGTGGTTCCTAAATTCGACCGCTACTGTCAATGCCAATCGCCTTTTCTTCACTGCCCATTTAACACCGAGCGTCACCGATGTCTGGCGTTTCAGATATGGGCCATAAAATCAGGTTCAGCCTCAGCCTCGGTGACAGGCCACCTGTAGCCTTCACCAAAACCGTTCTATTGTTTTGGGGTCCTTGATCGATGTAACATCTCCATCGACCCGAACAGGATGGCGTCCGGGGGAAAAATTGCCAATGAGCTCCTCTCAAGGCCAAAGAGGAACCTGTCACGATGCCAAGGGCACTGCCGTGACTGATGCATCGGTATGTTGGCCGCTGTTGGACGGCACATGGGCATCTATGCTTGATGCACTGGACACAATGCTGGCCCGGGCGACAGACTCATGGGCCATGAGGCAAAAAGCACTGGGCAAGGTGAGAGAGAGGATTCCTTGATTTCATTCTGACTCAATTGGCATTTATTATTGTCATTTGAGTGTTTACAAAATCGATTCAGCCAGTCGGTATATTGCCAAAAAGGCATTATCCGGAATGCAATTAATGCAATGGGTATGTCTCTCCCACCTGTTCAAGACTACACAGTCTGAAAAGACGGTATTCATTACGGTATTGCGTCTCAAGTCCATCATCGTGACCGTTTTGCCAGCCACGACTGTCTAGCACACGGGCAAAGGGGGAATTAATCCATTTCTGCCGCGGAATTATTTTTTCACGATGAATTTATCTCATTCATTTCGCTTTATTTTATTTTATCTATTTATTTTATCTATTCTATTTTTTTGCGGGATATAACCATCTTCGCCCAAGACGGACCCTGAAAATCGAGCAACCTTTAGTCAACCCCACTGTGTGCGGGACAGGCTGATGACTGGCGAAGAGCGGTGACAGCTTTGCAAGCTTAGATCCTCTCTAACACGGACTGGCCATCCTGGATAGCACAGAACCAAACTTGTCGTGGTGTGTGCTTTGTTTGGGGGACAAAAAAAATCTTTGTACGGGTCATGTGCATCAGAGCGCTGAATTGGCACTCCCGTGATGTGTGGGTGATCAAACTCCCCTCCCTCCCTCAGCAGTCTGCCTGGAATGGACAAGACCTCGGGGGGAGATGGGAAATAAGCCACAGGGTCTTTGATGGCGATGTGATGAGATTGGACCGGCCCCCATCCCTCCTTGTCACGATACGATCGCTAAGGATTACCGATACAAGCAAAACGAGCAAGCGAACCAAGGAGCCAAAGGACTTGGGCACAGCAACCAGTTCAGCAGACGGACCAAATACCCCACGATCCTATACGCTGTTTACTGTCCAAGTGACCGCCTACGTGGCGGTTGCAGGCTGGCGCGCCCGCTCCGGGGGAAGAAAACAACCAAACCCCTCCCCACCCACCATCCACCACCCACCACTCGATGTGCTTTCTGCTGGCAGAGCCCATCGGACGCCTATCTAGCACTAACACTGTATTTGGGTTGGGCAACCTGAGGAGAGAGAGAGAGAGACTGTCGATTTCAGCCCCCAAGCATGGCGATGCCGCCTTTGTCTCTCATTCTCTTCTGGCGGTTTCATGAGCCATGTCCAGTCGGTTTGCTTTATGCCTCACCGACGGGCTCTGCGATTGGGGTCCGTGGACTCGGTCAAAGAAAAGCAAAAAAGTAGGACTGTCAGATGATGGTGGAAAAGGACCGCTCTCGCTGGCATCATGACCAGAATTGCACAGAGACGAGGCAGCATATCGTGTGGTTCTTCTGAAGCACAAGGATGCATCGAGTATGGCAAACATCTATACCGCCTATTGTTGAAATTCGCGCGTTACTACTTCGTACAGCACATTCACACACACACACATGCACATTATTTCCATTGCTTTCCTCATTCAGCCCCCAGGCATAGCTGGCGGGGAGGTGATGGGGCGTACCCGCAGGACGCGGCAGCTGGAAATAAGGTGCATATCATCGTGCGGCCCTCGTTGGTGCGCATCAGACATTTCAATGCACGGCGCTGCAAACCATAGGGCTCAGTGAACCAGGCCTGCCACTGAACGAACAGCGGTCCTTGCATGAATGACGCAGCCGAGACGTGTTTTCGAAGACTCGACCCGGAACAGGAAAAAAGGAGCTGCAGCCACCCGGGGCATACCATGGCAGATTTGGGATGAACAAGTCATACTGACGCCTACGATTTCAAAATAAACATGAGACGACGGCAGCGGATGGGTGTTGTTTGACCTTGTTTCAACACCACCCACCCGCATAGCAGCCCGGCCGGTCAGCGCAGTGCATACCAAATAGGATACATACAACGACTCTGCCCAAGACACGCATATACCGTGCATTACCTACCGGCACACACAAATACGCATACAAGTATGCTCACACGCGACCAAGGTCATAGCCCCCATTGCGGAAATCGGAAGTTGGCACCCCGGCGGTTGACTTGAAAAAAAAGCTGACGCCGGTGAGCGACCGGCCCGCAGCCCGATTCATCATCTGATCGGGTTGCTTATGGTACTTGTATGTTTGATGTGGTCTACGGAGGTACATGTTGCAGGTATTACCCCGTCAGGAGAAAAGGCAGCGGCCCGTCATGCCTTTCGATTATGACTTACACACACACACACACACACACACACACACGTCTTTCTTTGGCTGACTACAGCAAACATGGGAGGGCGTGTTATGATGGCTTGATAAGACGCCATTCGGAGAAATCCCGAGCTTTTTTTCCCTCTTGTTCAAAACCTGTTGGGGGGAGATCATGTCTCGCGGATCGCGCTTGTCAATTGGATGAGCTGAGAGGCAGGCCATTCCCTACTTTGACAACGTGGGGGGTATTTGCCCATGCCCAAAGGTCACCGACGTCTGACCTTTTTTTGCCGGGAACTGAGACAGACCAATGAGCCGGCCTCAATGGCCCATATGGGGCTGCTGCTCTTCTTCTTGGTAAAGAAACCGAATCTTTCACCAATCTCCATATCACACACCACGCAGCTTTTTGCAAGCGAGGAGGAAGCTCTTCAATGAAACACAAAGGATGTGCCCCTGGGTGGCCTCGGCCCCGGAATGCCACTTAAAGGTGAAATCCGGTTTGCTTTTTTGGACCATGAGGCTGGAATTGCGACCCCGGCATAAGCGATGAAACTTGGGCGAGCAAAAGAGCACTCTAGATTGGCGCGAACTCAGCTGGGCGGGAAATAAATGCACAGGAACCACTGCCTACTGGTCCGTTCGGATCCATTCCCGCCCCCTTGGACTGGGAGATTTGAGGTAAGGGGAGATCTACACCGGTAGCCACGATTCACAACGTAATGAATGATGCCCAAGAAGGCGTGAGGTCTTGGAATAGCCTCTTCCCCCCCCTGCTGAGACGGACCCAAAGAGTCGGTGTCGTGGTTTAGACTGCTCTAGGGCACCGCGCACCTGGGAAAAAAAAAACAAAGAAAAGTAAAACGAGGAAGCGCTCGGTGTGGCGTGCATGAACGCAGCCTTGGAAGAACAAAGAGAGAAAGAAGGAGAGGTTCTTCTTACCAGATGCTGTCCGTCTCAGGCGGACGACGATGTTCCCGCATTACCATGGGAGAGGAACAGAGGAGGGGGTGCGCGTGCTTCCTTTGTCCTTGGGGGCGAGCACAAAGAAAACGCAGCCCATGATGATGAGACAAAGGGGGGGGCATAATCATATTCCAACGATCTAAATAATTAAAATTGATTTTTTTTTCAAATATTCTCATTATTACTGTTGCCTTGAATATTATTATTATTATTTTTATTAATTATTATTATAATTATTTCCAACGGTTTACTTGAGAGACAGGCGGCTCGCCAAAAACGTCCTTGGTCACAGCCGCGTGTCGTATCTTTCGCGGCTCCTTTTCACACCGAAGCTGTATCACACACGGGATGAGAGAGAGAAAATAGAGTATTCCAATGGCCTAGCTAGAAGTCGCAATCTCCGTGCCTTGGAAGTAATTGGGCTTGCGAATCAAGCAAAAAATAGACACTGACCGGTGTATCTGAACCCAGGTCAAGGCCATCGGGATGGACACACACACACACGCCTTCATATCACAGGAGAGAGAGGGAAAAAAGGAACAACTTCCTTGGTGCGTTGAACACATAGCGTTTTTTAGGGTGTGTGTGTGTGATATCGCCAACTCTCGTATTTTGGCACCGCGGGTGCGACAAACTTCAGTTACCCTTTTTTTTTCTGTTCGCCATGTTCAACTCATACACAAGTCGTGGGCAGTATACGCAAAAGACCCCCCCCCCTCCTCATCGTGCAGGAGCTGAGCAGACGGATGCTGACTCGGCTGCCTAACAGCTCTGGGGGAGCACATATGCTCGGTCATTCCTTGTCCTCCTGATATCCATCTCGGGGATTACTTCTTGGAGTTTTTTTTAATACTATCGGCTACGCGCGATGACCCGAAAGTACTCCCATGGGATCTCACTTCTCCTATGCCATGGAAGGGGGGGGGGCATCTGGAGAAAAGGGCCCGGAGTTTAGACCCTGAGCGTTATTTTGTCTGGGGATAAGACGAGACAAGACCGTTGGGGGATGAGGGGGAGGAAGCTTATCGGCTTGCAAACCTCCGAGGGGAGGCATCCTGTCTTCTAAGCAGAAGTGCATGAAACCGGACATGTTGCAGTGCTTTCTACGGTTGGCGAGATTACGATGTGACGGACGCGAGGGACAGCATGACCTCTTTGAACATGCCTTCATGCGGCGGAAGAGAGAGAAGAAGAAAAAAAGCTCGCTGCACGAAGTCATCCGTCCTCATCAACTTTGCTCACTTTTTTTTTACTGTATCGACCCGTCATGCACGATCCCGTCGGCTGCGGCTGCTGTGGTCCGTATATGCCTCTTTTTCTCTCTACATCTTCGTCTATCCTATCCAGGGAATACCTGCATCTTGGCGGCCGCGCGTTGAGGAGAGAGTCCTGGTGTCTCTCGGCCTTTCTCCATCAAACCCCCTCCCCCCATCCCCCGGGTTCGCCTCGATGCCCGTAACTCATTTTTGGTATACTGGAGTACAGGCAGGAAATGGGATTTTTTGGGGCACGAGGGAGATTTGCTGACAAGGAAGAAGGTGTTTTTTGGCCGGTCAGAAGGAATGGCGGAGAAACGAAAAAAAAAGAGTAGCAGCAGGAGGAAGAGGAGGAGTATTATCCGGGGTCCTACAGGCAAGGACTTGCCGAGGTGGGCAAAATGATGTACGTCAAAAAGGATTCCTGCTGCTACCGGGAACAAGAGCCAATGACGCTCTCGCCATGGACCACGAAAGACAGAGAGAGGCAAATTCTGTGTGACGGTGAGCACGGTCCGTGGATACACATAATGTTTGATGATGATGGTCATGTGGACTTTTGCATCCTTGGAATTCCTCGTCACTATTTTGTGTAAAAGGCTTTTTTTGGGTCTTGAAGCCACGGCGGCACCATCATGTCTCTTTGCACGGGGGGTTCAGACGTTGAGTGAGTCAAAAAGCATCACCACTTTAGGGTATTCATATTGGGAAAAAAAAAGGAAAAAAAAAGTATGGAGATGCCTTGGAACTCGAGACATTATGGTTCAAACGGCTAGAGTTGCCGTTGTTTTACAACGTTCTGGCATGTGGTATTTCCTGTGATGGACTATCAACGGGTTGGTTGGCTGGTTCCTTTTCTCTTTTCCTTTTTCGCGCCGGGGACTGAATCAGAGTGACATGCCAGGGAGGAGTCACTTGAGAGAAAATGCATGGATGGGTGAAGAAGAGGAAGAAGAAGCAGAACGAGGAGATGGTAGGTCAAATAGGCGCGCCACGGATATACAAACAGAAAGAGAGAGAGATAAAAAAACAAAACAGGCTTGAGCTCACACGACCTGCGCCATAGTGATACATGGGCAACCAGTGAAAGCATCCTCTTTGGATGTTCCAGTCGGTAGAGCTTGCATACCGTACTTTGGACGGAGGGAGGGGAGGGGAGGACCAGATGAAAAAGACCACGCGACGGAACAAGCGATCTTGCATGTCTGTCTCGTCACCCTCGTTCATCTTAGAGTGTGTCATCCTGCCCTCTCCCCTCCTCTCGCGTGGTTCATCTTGTTTCGTGTTGCATATGTTTGCGAAAAAAAGATGACCACTATCACTACCACTACCACCATCCCCGGGGAGCTTCTTCGTGCCACGACAGCATAAAGAAACAGCGCTTGAGGGGGATAAGGAAGGGGGACCCTGGGCAACTGGTCGAATCACAGAATAACAAGGCCTACCTTGTCATGTGTAAGCGGGCGGTTGCGGTATCACAGCGCCTAAAAGAGCTATTATTACGGCGCAGGTGCAGTGCAGCCTACCAACCGGAATGACACTGTGGGCTATTTTGAACACACATACAAGTACGCACTCACACACGCATCCAATGAAGTTGGAGATGTGCGAGAGAGAGAGAGGGGGGGTTTTCGGTTGCGATTCGCCCGGGGCTGTGACGGCTTTCTAAGACATGAGATGACATGCACGATAGTCTATTGGCTACGGCACTTGATTTAAGAATTGGGGGTTAAAAAAATAAAAAAAAATAAAAACAAACAACAATATACAAGTAAGAATACGTCAGCGGGACGGGAGGATGTTTTGCTACCTTTACTCTATAAGGCGTGGGTAAGATTACTTGCATGACGTTGGTGGTATTTGATGGGCTAAGAAACAGGCACAGCACGCAGCGCGCCTACGGGAAGATGAGATTGTGGCTTGTGATGATATGTGTGTGATGAGCACTTCACCTCGATCTATTCGACGTGGGCTTGGATGTTCAACGTCTGCCTGAATGGGGGAAGTTGATGGATAGCAAGCGGTTGGTGAGTGTGATGGATTTGGAACCCCCCCCCTTCCGTCTCAACTCTGAAGCAACCCCATGATAAACAAGCAACAAGCTGTCAAATAATAAGTGGAGCAGGCAGACACAAGCAGACATCATAGGGCTGGAACTGGGTGGGAAGAAGGAAATCCAATCTCCCCACGCGCCCGTTGGAGACAATGTCTTTCGGGGGCGGGGGAACCCGAGGATATCTTATCAATTGGACGTTTGATAAGGCTTACTGATGCTGCTTCTGCCTTTTTTTCTTTTTCTTTTTCTTTTTTCTTCTTCTTCTTTTTGTGATGGATATAATTACTATGGAGGAGAAAGAGTCACTGGACGTCGAGAGGAGCGGTACAATGAGGCATTGGCCTTGTGAAGAATTTGTAAAGGATAATTGCTTAGGCTGTCGATGTCAATGAGGCCTCGGCCGTGGCAGAGTCTCGGATCATCATCATCAAGTGTGTCAAAAAAAAAAACACGGCATCAATGAGATGTCAGCCCTGGCATCTATATGATGATGATGAAAACGGCAATGCCGCCGTCCAACACGAAACCCCAACGGGGGTTTAAAGAAAATATAACAATTATTATGATTTATTATTATGATTTATTTTTGTACTATTATATTTCATTTAATTAATTTAATTGACTTACTCACTGGGCGACAGTTTCGCATCGACTCTTGACTCGGAGGGTCTCATTCATGCCGCGCCCCCTCCTGTCAATGAGATATCACGGGTTTTATTCCCTTTTATTTTTTTTTTCCTTTTTGTTTCTGGCTAATTTGACAGTAGTATTCCCGTCATGCCGTCCCGAAATCTAAGATTCACCGTTTTTTCTTTGCTTTTTTTTTCTCTCTCTCTCTCTTCGTCTTCCTGCATTGGAAAGGCAGTCTTTTTTTTTCTGTTGCTGACAGGACCAATAACACGCATGTTGCCTGGGCTTCATGTTCATGGCATTGAAACATGTCACACTCACGCATAAACGGTCTTCTTTGTCTTCCCAAAGGGAAAAAAAAAGAGACCTGCATGGATTCTTGTCTAATTGATCACTTCCTCCTCCCCTTGTCTTTTTTCCCTCCTGTCTTTCTCATCACTCGGCTCTCGTCCGGGACCCAGCCGGATTAAACGGCAGAAGCAGGGTCCCCGTGGAGAAATATAAAAAAGAGACGTGTAAGCTGAGACCCGGTCCCTGTTTGCCTGTCCCCTTGTTGGCGGCTCTACATACTTCCAGATCCAGAGAGGGGAGGAGGGTCGCAGAGGCGAAGCCGGTTCGTGACGTATTAATGCCTGGTCAGCTGCGAAGTCTGAGATCTTGGCTTTTTTTGTTCCCCCTACTCACTTTCTCTCTATTCCCTTGCTAGAGGGAGGGGGGGGGGGCATAGAAGAAACTCAATTGGGAGAGGGAGTGTGAGGAGCCTGGCGGTTCGCATGTACGTCGACGGGGACCCGGACCCTGTCATCTTGTCCAATTGACGGTGTTTTGTCACCTCTGATATGCCTGAGACCCCCCCCCCCCTAGGCAAGCCGCGAGTGGCTCTTTGCTGCGTAGCATTGAGTGGCTTACATGACAGCTCCATGTCTGAGAAATCACCGTTGACAGCAGTAGTAGAAAAAAAATGCGCACCGCCTCTCTCCCCCCCTCTCATCATCATCATCATCGTCTAAGTGGACGAAGGATGGCCCCCAGGTTTTGGAAAGAAGGCGACTTTTTGGCTGTGTTCAAGCACGTGAGGTCTCATCGGACAGGGACATGGGCAGAAGCAGGAAACATCGTGGCGAAGGCCAAGGCGAAAAAAAAAAGAGGCACGATATAACCCTTTAGCGGTAGGCTGGGGGAGGGGGGTCGTACACGTAGGAATGATGGAGCAACCAACAAGAATTCTCTTCCTAGCCTCGTGATGCGTGGCCGGTTAGCCCACAGAATGTGGTTCCTTGATTCGCAGCGTCCAGGGTTGGGATAGGACAAGGCCAGCGGTCACGAGGGTGCTGCCGTCTGAGACATTTGCAGACAAACCAAAGAAAAAGAAACCTGGCCAACCAACATGCGTTGTCTGCCGGGGGTGTAAACACACATACAAGGCAATTGGAGAGGGGGCAGCAGCAACAGCATCAGCAACATCAGCAGCAAGGAACACACAGAGAAAGAGAAAGAGAAAGAGAGAGAGAGATAAACTGAGCCGCGGAAAAAAAAGGGTTGCCCATGTCTCAGATTGCGACATCAAAATTTTTGGTGTTGCATCTCAAGGTACTTGCATCTCGGGCTGATTCTCGTCTCCTTGGTGTGTGATCCTGCTGCTGCTGCTGCGGTATTTTGTACCGAGTCGTCATGCAGTGCATGTATGAAGCCAGCATGTAGCCCTTACACACACATACCTGGAACGGATAAGTAGAGACGGAATTGGAAGATCCTACTTGGATCAAGAGTTTGCGAGTCCCCTCCCCTCCCCTCCCCTCCCCCCCCAATGCAGGTCTCATTTATCTCTGAATAAGGCTGGCCGGCTGGCTGAGCTGGGCTTGGAGCAGTTCGTCACTCAGAGAGACACAAAGTTGCCTATTTGGGAAGTCCTTCGTTACGCAACAAAAGCGCCGTGAACGTATCCGTCCTTTTCTTTTTTGTCCCAATCCTGAACTTCTGGGAGATTCTAAATGATCACAGAATGGAGCAAATGAGGCCGCCAAATTCCAAAGATGAACAAGGAATTCCAAAAAAAAAGAGAAAAAAATCCTTTCCCGATTGAAGTGGAGAAAAGTAATGCGGTGGCTTGCTGCTGCTGATATGCAAGTTGGCAGCGTGATGTGTTGTCCGTATTATTACTGCTCGCCATCCGTAATACCCAAGGCTGATTGATTTTTTGTTAGTATTCCCGCCGAGACAGACGGCCCGGGCCCGTACGATCCACCCGGAGGAGAGAAAGTAATGAAATAATATTAAATAAAAGAAATATAGTAAAGAAAAGGAAGGGGGCCCAAGAAAAAGAGAGGATTATTGCTCATGTGTGTGTGTGTCCCCCCTAGTCAAACCGGGCATGGGGGCGTCTGCTATTCCTCTGTTGAAGGATGCTTGCTGACGGGGCAAGTTGGAGCGAGCAAAGAGGCCTGGAATTGCCATAATGCATCGCATCACTCCAAGCAAGACATGCTGCCTCGTATTCTCATGTTGCTCCAACGTAGGGCGGTGGCAGTATTGGTGGTTAGTTAATAGCTTGTGCTTTGGTATAGAGGCAATGCTAGGACGGCTGCATGCCGGTGAGTTGAAATGTCTCATCTATTAACGGTAGGCTTAATCATAGCGTATAGTCATACGGACGAACATTTCCTTGTAGGAGTAGCATCTAGTATGTACTTGTAGTAGTAGTAGTAGTAGTCAAAAAGCCGGTTCCGAGTATGACAAAAAACAGGCTATCAGATGGAGTAACATTGAGACACCAAGGTGGTTGAATGCTAAGCGAGTACGTAAAAAATGAGAAATAAAATGAAAAATAAAATAAAATAAAAAATAAATAAAATAAAATAAAATAAAATAAGAAAATATCAAAGCATTTCTGATCATATGAGAGAGAGAGATTACTAACAACTATGGACAGGTTCATGCCTGCAATTGCTGCTGCCTCCTTTGCTTACACCGATGCGACGGACCACCCATCAAGGGTCTGGTTACGGCTCTCGCAAGGAGACCGAGGAGATCACGATCCTCACGGCTGTCCTGCATCCGGATAGGCAATGGCAAAATCGCAGGGCCGATATAGGCGGTCAAATGGATATAACCTCTCAACGTTTTTCTTCTTTCCCTTTTTCCCTTTCCCTTTCCCTGTCTCGTCGAGTATCCGAGACCCGATCCTGGGCAATGCATGGATTGCTGCTGGCACATGCATAATCTTGAAGATAAACCGGCTGCAAGAGTCAGTTCCCCCGTTCATGGGTATGGAAGGGGGACTGATCCCTGGGCGCACACCACGTGAAGAGCAAAATACCATACAGGTAAAACGATAAATCCAAGCTAGAACCCAAGAAAATTCGATATCGTGCCCTTGTATCAATTTATCAAGGGGGAAAGAGAGAGAGAGCAAGGGGACAAAGTGGCCAAGAACAAGGTCAAAGGCTTAGGGGCAAAGCAAGGTACGGCTCCCTCCCAGTGGAACCTCAAGGGTCCTTGTCCTTGCCCGCGATGAGCTCATCATCCTGGCATCTCACGGTACGGAAGATTTTCCCGGTGTTAAAGACAAACAGAAACAAGGATATAAGAGGATAAAGAGTACATGGTTTAGAACCCCTAGGAATAGGCAGGGTGATGACTATACTGGGTAGCATGCCGGCATGTTTCTCTCTCCCCAGGGGGTTGATGAACAAGATACGGTCAAAACCATGGATATGGGACATTTCCTCGTCTTGCAGTTCGTGGAGAAAACACATCACGAAACCCTGGTGATGTGCCGCCGGCTTGTGATAATCTGCAATGCGGGCAACCATGACCTGGCGGGCGTGACTCGGGATGCCTCCACAAGGCTGAAAGGAGTCTTGTTTTGTTTTTTTTGGCTTCTCACGATGTTTACAGGCTTTGCGAAAAAGAGAAAAAAAGAGGCTTGGAGAATTGACCACGTGGGGGCTCAAGAGGCGTCCGGAGTACAGGACTTTGAAGAATTGCTGACTTTGTTATGGTCCCCCCTGGCAGTTGTGCATGATGCCCCCCCCCCCCCTTGCTTAGGTGACTTGTCGATCAATCCCTTGTCTAGCTGATTCCCATTGACACAGAATTGGGACAATTAAAGCGTCGGGATGACTCGGAAAGAAGAAGACTATTAGAAAACCCAAAAAGAGACTGACCAGGGCAGGACGTTCACCGAGCTGGTCCGTATCTTCGATGTAAATGGTAGTTGAGAAAGCAGTATGAAGCAAGGCAAAGATCTTGGCGTGCCTTTTCTCTTTCTTTCTTGCATGGTATTCTTGCAACGTTACCACGTTTGAGTAGCCACACATCTCATAGGGTAAGGGGTAATCTTGAAGGGCTTAGAAACAGGTTTGTTGGGTAAAACGCAAACAAGATCAATGGGACTTTGAATCCGTAGACCTGGATGTTGGGATTTTTTTTTTTTGCTTCGGTCCTTATTCTCGAAGCATTTCCTGCTTTCCCACTCCATAGGCCAAAAAAGAGACTGCGATGAAACCGATAGCCGGTCAAATACAAGGGGAGGGAGGGGGGGGGGGTTCACAGAAGCTTGACGTAGGCATTACAGTAGCGATATGTAAAGGACCGAATTGAGCACAATAAATGCCAGGAACAGAGTTTTGGCGATCAAGTCCACCACCACCACCCCGACCCCAACCCATGAAGGGTATTGATCAATGGTCATGGCGTCATCTTACCGAGAATACGGAATGCAGAATTTGGGACCGTATCATGGGAAAGAAACCTGGGAACGAAACCTGGGGAAAGTTGGACGATCTTCTGGCAAGGCAAAACAACCCCCCCCCTTCCCCGGTGATGAGAGGATACCAGCCCTCCGGTTGAAGCAGATACGGGCGTAAAGCTTGGATGATTAAGGATATAGGACACATCGTAAATGAAGATGCAATCAACGAGTTTCTTCCACAATCCTCGTATCCACTGCAAACCATGACCAGCCTCGTCCCTCCCCCCTCTTAGAAAATGGATACAACAGACAGGCAGTTCGAATTTTAAGCAATCATGATTATGAGACGCAGCTCATACGGGGAAGCTGATCATGCCAAAAAATATTATTGAAAACTGTATCCTTGGACTCATGCCCTCCTTGACTAAACGGAATCCTGGGATCCTGCAACACTTGCCAATCTCGGCCGGATGGAGGTTTTAAAGGGGTTCCCCTAAGCTTCGAGTCCACCGCTGTACAACCAGCCATCGCTCGCAACTGTTATTCCCCCCCCCAAAAAGCATATAGATGGCACATAGTATGAGTTGGGGTTAGTCGAGGGGATCTTCAGCGGTCCTCGTATCCGGCGGTATTGTAGGCCCAGACTTCATCCACCGGGGGGGGGCATATGTATGTATCAACAAGGAAGACTAGATCGAGCAATGATGATCATGGGGTATGCCCAAGGTGGGAAGTCAGCGACGCAGAGGTGTTGACAACGTATCCTTTAGACAGATGGCAGCCTGGATTCCTGCACCCGTCCGTTTCGGTCAGATGGAGATTTCAAGGGGTTTTCATCCAAGAAAGAGCCGGCTGTGCGGGGATGGACTGTATTGCACGTAGGTAGCTATTGGGCCTTTGGAATGTTTGCATTTCCTCATCATTATACACGGGGCTTAGGAGCCCAGCTGATGAACTAATACAGGTCGCGTATGAACACCTATGTTGCCGCCATCCTGGTTGTATGCTTCAATGTTGTCCAGTAGACTGCAAAACCTCACTATAACTGTTGTAAAATCGGAACCAATATATACGCAAGCTGCTAATTGTATGCAAAAATGTTCTTTTTTTTTTTTTTGTCTTGGGACTGTATATACATATTGTTCAGACTTCCCCTGAAGCTACTAGTGGCCTGGCCATCAGACTTTGTGACGCCATCAGTATTCCCTTATGAAACGACTCGCTTGGCTCTGTCTCTTGCAAGTGCATTTCTTCTGCCTCTGGTAAGTCTGGCAAGGGCTGTGCATAAGCTTCCATCTTTTCTGAAGGTCGTACAATCCGTATAAACGCCTCCATCACGGCTTGTCGATCATTTCTGGTAGCACGACACTTCTTTACATGCATGAGGGCTTCATCCAGCCTGAAGAGCGCACCTTCGTGCCTCTTTTTATCTTCTGGATTAACCACTGCACGCATTGCTGCCGTTTTCATCGCTAGTTTGATACCCTCTTTGCATGTTGGGCTTCCTCTCCACCACTGAATTTCGGATGTGAACTTTGAGAGTACGGACCCCAAGTCATTGTATCGTGCCGAGCCGGTATAGGCAAATATTAGATTCGAGAAATTGTACTCATTATAGAGCAGCTCTCCATTACCGTTTTCTTTTGCTGCGATTTCGCATAGCTTGATAGAGCCTTGGAGATCCCCCCCTGACGATATTGCTTGGGCGGCTTTGTTGTATACACTGTCATGAATGCGAATTCCTTGCTGCAAAGTTCCTTGTATCAAGGCACTGGCATCATCTCCCTTTTCAAGCCTTGCGAGCAGCAAGGGCGTCAAAGCCTCGGTGACATCATGTCCTTGAGCTCGAGCTTCGTTTATAAGTGAGGAAGCATGATCGATTCCTTCACCATCCCTCTGTATATGTCCTATGACCGCAAGTCGAAGACAACTAGCAGAGAAAGTTAGGTTGCTGGTAGTAAGCTTCGTGTAAGCCTCACAAAGGCGCTCCCATTCACTGTGAGCCGCCAACGATTCCATGTACTCTAGTGCATCCAATTCGGATACCCACGTAACTGATTCAAGGTCGGCCGTAGGTGTAGCGCATCCCCTATCGTTCTTAGATTTTAGGGAATGAGCTTGTGAGATGGGTATTGACTGCGCGATGCCTTGATGCAAGATGGCAATGCTCTTGTCCGAAAAACTCCAATACTTGCGGCACCTGGAGTAGAAGGTTTGAATGAAACCATCATTCATCTCCAGTCCGTTGCCGTTGCAGAATTTTAGCCACGAATACATGGAGTCTAGCTCATGACAGCTTGCATGTCGATCCAATATGGAGTTGACCCATCGGTGCTTAAGAGGTATGCCGTAGTGGCACACAAAACCTCGTAGTAAGTCTTCAAGCTCTTCCGCAGAGTGCTGTTGCGCGAAGATATCGGTTATCCTGCCCAACACATTCTGAAACTCACTGGATTTCGTATCGGCAAATTTGATCAATGCATCTAGGCCCGAACGAACAGCATCCCATTGCCCAAGAGATGCCTCTCGCGCAATTATTCTGCCTTGCAACCTTATATCAACCTTGGCCACCTCTGGGTCAAGTTTGCAGATGGCCTCCATCTCTTCTCGAGCAAAAGCATCGTCATTAGCATCAAGAGCTCTTGAAAACATGAACCTACGAATCTTGTACTCCGTTTCCCGTAGAATAGTAATATTTCCAAACAAGCCAGCCTTCAGAAACATCTGATAGAGTTCTTTGATCTGCTTGTATGTCCCTCCAATCTTGATTCGATGAGAAAGAAGTCGATATATCAGCATGCCGCGTATCCAAAACCGCGACTGCTTGCGGTCCATCATGAATTCTAGTAGCTTTCCTAGCTCCTCTGTGCCACCCCTCTCCTGTAGCCATCGGGTAAAAGGAGTCAGGATCGAGAGGCCATCTCGGCTCTTGGGAAGTAGAATTGTCAATACGGCTGGCACTTTGGTTCCATCCAATTCAACGGCCCTTTTCAAAATCTCAATTCCCCTCGATTTCAAAATTCGGTTCAATTTTGGCGTTGAAGGTTGAACGCAGGCCAATTTTTGAAGTGCCGTGATTGCATTATCAAGAGTTTGAGAGACTATAGAGGGATCTGCATTCCCTACCCCCAAGTCTTTCAACAAGTCATCTAGGGCCCTCAAGGTATCCTGGTAGGAATGTTGGGCTGTACCATCCTGATGAGAGGAGGTAGTAATGGACTGAGTCGCCGCTCGAGGTGCGTCTATCACCGGCCTTTTGTCCCTTTCACCCTCAGTAGTCTGGTGCGTTGGTTCTGCATAGGGAAATAGTATTGATGGGGTAAAGAACTCCAAAGGTTTTAGGGCAAAATCATGTCGTAGGAGTTGAGGTGCGGGTCGAATTGGTTGAAATGGGTCCATATTGATGCTAATAGTTTGCACATCTCGAGGCTTAGCCTCGAGCCCTGCATGCACAACCCTGCCTCCCGCTACATGATCGGAATAATGCTTATGAATTTCGAAATCGGGATCGTTTAGAATGTAGTTTGTCAAATCATCTCGACGGCGCCGACGGTACGAGTTCCTTGGTCGTTCAGCAGCCGAGAGTGATAAAACCTCATCGCCCAGCTCAGATACCCTGCCCTCCCACCCCTCGCTCAATGCGATAGGCCCACGGTTGCTTCGGACTGTATGTAGCTTCTTCGCATTATCAATCGCGGCGCGGGCAATGTTCAATCGGCGTCGACGTTCTTCGGCGAGGAGGATAACGGAACATGATGTGGTGAAGAGAACGCCCCGGAGCGCATTGAGTGCAGCTCTAGAGGGGACGGGTTTTGTGGAGGCCATTTTTAAGGCACATGGTTGCGATGGCACACCAAGCGCTTCAGATTCGGTAGGATCCTCTGCGCATTAAGGTGACGGTGATGCCATTGATTGTCTCGCTGGTGACATCGAGACCTAATCGTAGGATTTCTTGATATGAGGTCCGGGCAAAGATTTCGGCAGCAGCTCGGATGAACCTTGCGCGAGGTACGTACATATACAGTGCGATTTATTATTCTGACGGTATCTCATTTTCTACAACACTCCTAGGAAATAATTCAATATGATGCTTAATGTAAAGTGCATTAAATGAATTGAAATCTAAAATTAAGTCTTTGATTATTGCTTGAAATGCTTCATGTGAATCATCAAAAGGGGATTTCCATGATAATAGACAGCATTATGTTATCCCTCAATACACCATCCCCTCATACATCATGACCGCTAAATCATACCCAACCAACTTCCTCACATTATGACGCTGGTATATCAAAAACTAGGGACTTTTGGTAGATAACATTGACGAGTTGTTGTGTACTAATTACTTAGTACCCTACAACGCGAGTATGCCCATTTCTGCCTCTGTCATGTTCATTTGAGGTTCTGGTCGTGCTCTTGTAGATGTATGTCGTCGGTTGTCTCCGACTGCTTCGCGAGCGCTCCCTGACGACAACGGGTGGTGGTGCAGACAAATCGGAAGAATGCCTACTTCTATGTCTTGACGAATGGTGGCGGTGATGGTGATGGTGATGCTTTGGGGGGTCAACGTCGTTGTATAAGAACTCGCGTTCTTGAGGCGAGGCGCCGAGCCGGAAGCATGAGCGTATGATCCAGAGGAGCAAGAGGAAGCCGACTATAGAGCCAATGACTATGCCTGCGATTGCACCTCCGCTGAGATGGTCTCCATCATTGTCTACATCAGTCGTGATGATCGTTATCGTGGATTGCCGAGCCAAGATGGTACGAGTTGGTAAGGATACTGGCGTTGGGGTTCCTTCCAACCATCTTTTGAGAGATAGGGAATCATCGGTAATGGGCAGAAAGGGAGCCATTGCAAAATATGTGATTTCAGCGGTATAGGTAACACAGGTTTCATCAAAGTTTCTGGTGCACAACGTTGGGGGATCCCTGGTATTAATCGTTTAACTCAAATCTTGACGTTAGAACTATACGTCAACCCGGCGTCAACTGGATAACCAACTGCCTTGAAAGGGACCAAAAGGCTAAATGTTGATTCGGCAATTTGGGAAGAATATGTCATATCTGTCCAGCTATGGCTTGTATGCTGCCACGCCCACGGACGCCAAAGACCGGCCTTGCCGGTCAGTATTGACGGCATTGAAACAAGATACCTACCATGCGGCCCGCAAGCCCAAAATGTCGTGGCCGTCTGAGAGTTGAAGAGGGCTTGTAATGTATCTGCTCATTCGTCAATGGGTGCAGGAAGAATTGGGATAGTGGGTCTAAGCCATCATTGACATGTGTGACGTCTTCTGAGCAGCATCGCCCACTATCACCACAAGCTGTAAAGAATTTCCCTTGAGAGAATATCATACCAAGTTTAGGAATAGCTCCTGATGTTGTCATTAATATTTATAGTCCCAAGCTAAATGGAAATGAACTGGTGGAGCACAATCCTGTGTGACGTCAAATGACTGTAAGAGAATAATGACCAGCGGGAATATCCCACGTCCAGGGATTATTCGTTATCTCTGCAAGATTCCTAGAAATTCAGTCAGCTTTAAAGTGGATCGCATGAGGAGTAGATCTTTTCCATGTTCGTTTCGCATTCGTTCGCCCAAAGAGGAGGGCTCACGTGGGAGAGGAAAAAAATAGCGAATCAAAGCCATTGTACGGAGCATTATAGGTAATAGGGAATACAAAAATAAAAGAACTAGAGAGAATATGATAGAAATAAAAATAGATCTTTGAAGGAAGAGAAAATAGTAGAAAACAGGACAAATAGAGAGAAATAAAGAAACGTCAAAATGAACCTGTCTGCCATCTTCAACACCCAAGTTCAGCATGCCAGAGTTTACCCTCCCACACGGGGTTCTAGGGTATTGTAATGTTTTAATGATGCTGTATAACACATTTCAGGGTTTCAAGTGAAGGATAAATGTGGACTTAATTGACGATTCAATAACCAAATTCGGTAACAATTAGTACGGAATAGATCTCCCGGCGGCGGGGAGAGCATGATCCAGCAGCACGTACAAGTTCTTCTATACCCTGATCACTCATGGGTGAGGTGTAGGGTGTTTTTGGCAAATTCCAAACACTTCTCGCTCTTTAGTGAATTATGTTGTGGCCGAATTAGAAGATACAGGCGGAGACGCGGCATTCGATCATCTCAGCGTTTCAGCATCTGTCGTGTCCGCATCTTTACTTGGTGAAATATAGCTGGGCCTTGTCGAATGATGCCTCTCTGCCTCGGATCAAGGTGGATATAGCGTGTTATTCATAGTGCTCCTTGTCTTGAGGGACCATTGATCTGAATCGTGTTTGAAGCTCTTGCGTTGTATCACCTCTGATGGCCCTGGGCCCTGGCCATGCCGAGCTGAGATCTACTAACAGAAGACCGCGGGCAGACGAGGCCGCGTCGACGGCCCGCAGTCATAATCACTTACCTCGGCCCTGTATCTCCATAAATCCATATCTCGATCGACCGGTTATTTCACGGAAGGATTATTCGGGATTAAGGTTGTTGGTTGCCATTCGATCCGGACTTTAGAAAGTTAGACTGAGCTTTAGTGTCTCGGAATGCAGCCTCCAACGTACATTGCGATACAACGGCAAGTCCAGGAACCAATAAACGGATTCGGATACAACCCGAAGGTCACGGAATGGAGATTTCCCCAGCCTATAACTGGCATAGTTTCGGATGAAGAGGAAAGCCAAGATATTTTCGTGCGGAGTTTCGTCCGTTGAGCTGCAGCTCGTACATTGTCAGACGTAGCTTCACGACTTGGACTTGGCTTGCCTACCTTGGCTGAGTTCCAACACAAGGCAGCATCACGTCCATGCCATTGCTGTTTCCTGTTTTCGCTTTGCGCCCGTTTTACCTCGCTTCGCTTGAAGCAATGGTCGGCAAACATGCGAACTTGGTCAAATCCAAGTGGTGTAGTGTAATTCTATAAAGGGTCCAAGCTGCCCTGTATGCCTCTCAATCCATCTTGCAGTACACTGCCATATATTTCATCTACTTCACCCCTGACTAGAGTCTGTGATCTTTTATTCAAGCACACAGCCAGGCACACCATTAGTATCTAGCTAAACGCTACCAACATGAGTCTCCTTCCTACAGTTGGGCCACCAAAGAGCCCCCTGAATCGGTACCGACTGCTGTCACCAACTGCTGCTGTGCGGGTTAGCCCTCTCTGCCTTGGTGCCATGAACTTTGGTTCTGGCTGGTTAGTAGCCGTCTTGATATAATCTCACCCTTCTCATCCGGCTATTCACTGACTGTGTGCAGGAAGGACTATCTTGGAGAATGTGATAAGCAGCAGTCGGAAGCTATGCTCGACTTTTTCTTTGAACAGGGAGGTTGGTTGACATGATATCATCGTTTTGCAGATTTGAGACTGAATGCTCTTTTCAGGTAATTTTATCGACACGGCAAATAACTACCAATTTGGAGAATCTGAACAAATCCTTGGAGACTGGATGAAGAGGCGTGGAAACCGTGATGAAATGGGTTTGCCACCCTGAGCATGAACTTGGCTATTATCCTAGCTAACATAATGATCCCTTGCCAGTCATCGCCACCAAGTACACCACCAACTACCGCGGGGGGCTATCCGATACTTCTAATATTATGGCCAATTACACAGGATGCGGCGCCAAAAGTCTGCACCTATCAGTCAATGCCAGCTTGAAAAAGTTGCAGACCGATTACATTGATCTGGTAAATCCCAGCATCTGTTTGCAGTATGATGCCAACATCTTCTGACATGCTGTTCCTAGCTTTACGTCCACTGGTGGGATTACGCTACTGATGTTGCCGAGTTGATGCAATCCTTGAATCATCTTGTCGTCTCCGGCAAAGTACTGTACTTGGGCATCAGCGACACACCCGCTTGGGTTGTTAGGTACGGGGGACCAAACTGATCGCATGCGCCGTTTGATTTCATGGAGCTAACAGACGTTGCGGTGTAGTAAGGCAAACGAATACGCAAGGAACCATGGTCTCCGACAGTTTTCTGTCTACCAGGGCCGCTGGTCTGCTGGTGATCGTGACATGGAGCGCGACATCATCCCAATGTGCCGAGCAGAAAACATGGGTATTGCCCCATGGGGGGCTCTTGGCGGAGGCAAGTTCAAGACGGAGGAACAGCTCCAGACCCAAGACAGACGAAAGGTGGAGCTCACAGAAGCCGACATCAAGGTTAGCAAGGTGCTAGAGTCCATCGCCGCTCGCAAGAACACAGTCATCACAAGTGTTGCTATGGCCTACGTGATGCACAAGACCCCTTATGTCTTTCCCATCGTCGGTGGTCGAAAGGTAGAGCATCTCAAGGCCAATATTGAAGCTCTCACACTTGCTCTTACCGAGGAGGAAATTACCGAAATTGATGATGCCGTGCCTTTCAACGTGGGATTCCCCCACAACGTACTCTGGGGACCGAAGATTCCCGATAACGAGCAGAAATTGTGGCTCATTCAACACGGCGCGAACATGGAATACGTTCCCCATACCAAGGTTAGTGACCGACGCTCATGGATTTAAATGATGCTGGACTAACCTTTCATGAAAATAATAGCCCATTAGGCCGACCAAGTTTGGAGAATAGAGTGTCCGCTTGAAGTCGCCTCCATCGTGGAAGTGGTTGCCAGGTCGTCAATATGCCGCCTACCAACCCCCTCCTGAACACAACAACATGTATCGGCCACCTGGATGGTGGCAATGATCTCGGCATGGTTATGACTGTGGGAGGATGCCAGGTAGTTATTAAACATGCGTAGTCTTGGTGTGGAACAATGCAGTAGCATCAATATATTCACGATGACCTATTTTCAGTTTTGTGAGGTTCGGTTCGGTTCGTTTACATCACCTGCATAGTGACTTAATCCCTTGAAATGGAATTGATGTCATGATTTCCGGGATTGGGGTTATGCCAAACATCTGGTGATACTGGGGACCGTAGACTGCTAAAGTTGGGAGGAAGGTACGACATCTCAAGCCCTCTCCGCGTTCGTTTAGCTCGTGACCCCATCACAATTATCCAATTAGCACTGTCAATTCTTTTCTTCCATATTCATTCTTTTATTTCATAATCTTCAAAAACTCATAGTAAAAGCCCCGACAACAGCTTAACCTCTGCGACAAAATCGACCCGGTCTCTATCTTGATGCCCTCGTGCAGCATATCCCGAAAGCTATAGGTATCAAGATGCCTCTGGCTCGAACCATGAGTCTACCAAAAACGCCTCGGGGGAAACGAGTCCGCCGAGGGAAAAGTCTGCCATGCTGTAGAGATGCAACGGAAGCCGAAGATACAGGGTATCGAACAAACAACACAGATTCGGGCAGTGTATTATTTTCTCCGGATGAGCTCAAATACCTTGATTTGTCAGTCAAGACCTACGATTATTGCTTTGACAGGGCTGATGATGAGGTAGGATATACGCGACACAGTATCCAACACGCAGCTCATGGATATCATCCCAAAATCTACTCCCGAGCTTTAGTCGCAGCGAGATAACGAGTGGCATAAAACATGAGCCCTTGCCGGAACCCCCTATCCCGAACACGCCAGTCAAGGGAAATGCTGATGAAGGTATGCATCATGGAGAATCCTTAGATGTCCGAACACCGGGTAAGTTCAGGACCACTTTAGCAAAAATACGGATGCTGAATACTGCCATCAGAATCGTTGGTTTCTCAACAGAGCCTTGTCAACTCGCCTATTTCCCCACTCCAGCATCCAGATAGCAATGAAGACCCTTTTCAAGACCTCCCCAAGAAGAAACTTCAGCCACTCCCCCCAAACGCTCCGCGAGACCTTGTGAAGAAAGGAAAATACACATTCCTAAAAGGTGTTCGAATTCGAGATTACAGACTGCCTCAACCCAAGGCTATGCCATTACCATTGCGAAGTCTTCAGTTCCAGTGTCGGGATGGCTTTGATCAGAGCGAGATTTCCCTGGGCTATCCACAACCAATGACGAAACAAAGCCCTGCTATTCCACATCATACACCTCGCATACTTAAGTCACCAACCAGAAGAGTGCGACGAAGGCCTACAAGTGCAAGCCCAAGATATAGAACTAGTCTTTTTATGAGCGCACGCGGCAACGCATCTACATATCTAATTCGCAAGCATTAATGCCACTTGTATGCCATGATCTTGAATCCAAAGAAAGGCGAAGTTAATGATATAGCCTGTCAAAAATTCATCAACAAAGAAAAGTTGGGGGCCAGCAAGATGAACTTTATTAGTCACCAAGGTACACAATACAATAATCTCTGAAAAGTAACGTAATGATGCATCTTACAAACATGGTCATCGAGATTTCGTTCATTATGGGTATCTACATACCGAGTTTTGTCATCGTACCAACCGCTATTTGTCATCAAATACAACAATCCCATATCTTAATCCGAACGCCCATTGGGATAAGATCCGTATTCAAACATGCTGTTCTCCTTATTTGGCGCCCTTGCCCTTTGCCTCGTTGTCACCAAGCTCTCGGATCAGGATTCCAGTTTGTCCAGCACCGTTATAATCATCTTGTCCAGTTTCGAAGCCAGGGCACACACCAACAGCAAGGAATTTACCGTCAGAAGAAAATGCTAAAGCTGCAACACTGTTGGGGAACTTTTGGTACTGCTTTAACCTTCTCTTGGCCTCAGCATCCCACAATGCCACTGTACTGTCACCGCCTCCGGAGGCAAAGGTTCCGTGCATAGGATGGAATGCTAGTGAGTTTACTGGATATACGATATCGCCATCCCCGTCCGGTGCAGCTTGTCTATGACATTTGAAGGCATATTTGCGAGCCTGGGACTCGGCTGTATCTTCGAACCACTCGACAGCAACACGACCTTCAATACTGCTGGTAGCATAACCGGCGTCATTTGGCATGCATGATACTGCCCTAGTAAGATATCGGAGGGAGGACTCGCGTTGTTGCCAAGGCTTGAGCTCTGTGCCACCTGAAGCAAAGAGACTAGTAATGGCGTTGATGTCGTAGATGTTGATTACACGGCCGGTCATGGCTACAACAATCTTTGTCGGGCTGCCGGCGAGAGCGTGCGGTTTTCCCGGGAGGGGGATTCTGATTGGTGAGCTGGAGGGGTCGTTCAGGTTGTGCAAGTTCAGGCTGCAGTCCCAGGATGCGGAGACCAGAATGCCTATCCAAGTCAGTTTGGCTGCTTTGGCCATGTTGGGGATTGAGCTTACCGTAAGATCTGCTATACACAACACATCGTACAGGTGCCGCATGTTTGCTCAGAGCATTTATCTCGCCCGTTTGGAGGTTGACCCTACGCTTCACCGTCAACAATAGAGCTCAGAAGATCCAAATGCTGGGGTCCAAGTACCGGTTGACCGTCCAGTCCATGCCTGCAGTGAAGGCCTCATCGTCATCGGCGCCGAAGCACACGTCCAGCACTGGTGCGCGATGTTCGTATGTATTCACAAGACTATTTTCGCTAGGACCATTTGCAATATCGTAGTAATAGACCTTCTTATCCCAAGACGAGACAAGTAGCTTCGTCCCCGAATTGGGGGCAAAAGCGATGGAGGATACCGCGTCCCCGGGGGGCGGTGAAAGCTCGTACTGTGTTGCTGCAACCGTAAAAGGGTCATGTTAGCCAAATTAAGGATTCCGAACCGTGAATTCGAACAAGAACCTACCTGGAGCCATTGCCAATGTCTATTCTCCCATGAGATTGCCCAAGGTGAAGCTTTGGTTGTTTACCTCGAAATCACGTGAAGATAAACCTGTAATCAAAGACTCGGCGGTGCAGCCCCACAGAAGCCACACTTGTCCACTCGCAAAATGCAAGACTTAGCCACACCCCGCCACACACCCCACCACCAATGCTTGTTCTTGATCGCAAAATGTCAAAATTATGACTCCGCCTGCATTCCCTCCTTTGAAGTGAAGCTGTGTTAGCAATCACGATTCCGAGTACAAAGAGAAGGATCATCTGTACCGGCGGTTTTAAGGGATATTCTTTGGCTGAACTATTCCGGAGTTATAAAATACTGCTGCGACCAACGTTCGATTCACGTTCAAGCAAAGGCAGGAGTGTTTGGGTCAACAACACCCCACTTCCACAACCATCTATCCCTCTTCGAAACCGACCCCCATCCAAAATATCTCGATAACAATACCGCCAAGATGTCGTTCACAAGTTGCCGTTTCTACGAGGAGAAATACCCCGCGATCGATAGCTTTGTCATGGTCAATGTCAAGCAGGTAGGTTGCTCGATTGCCCCGCGATCTTAGGCTTCCTTGGCTCACAAATACGACGTTATCAGATCGGTGAGATGGGTGCCTACGTCAAGCTTCTCGAGTACGACAACATCGATGGCATGATTCTGCTTTCCGAACTTTCGCGAAGACGTATCCGAAGTATTCAGAAGCTCATCAAGGTCGGGCGAAACGAAGTCGTCGTGGTTCTTCGTGTAGACAAGGAGAAGGGTGAGTCTAAACCAGGTGTGGCGATGGCAAAAATGAGCAGGAAATTAACGTCTGGATAGGATATATCGATCTTTCCAAGCGACGAGTGTCCCCCGAAGATGCCGCCAAGTGCGAGGAGCGATACAACAAGAGCAAGATGGTCCACTCCATCATGCGACACGTTGCCGAAAAGACCCAGACCTCAATCGAGTCACTATACGAGGCCATTGCCTGGCCACTCAGCCGAAAATACGGACACTCGATTGATGCTTTCAAACTATCCATCACGTCGGTTCCCCCTCTTGATCTTTTTTCCCCCAAGTCTGACACAGTAACAGCAACCCTGATGTATGGGGTGATATTGAGTTCCCCAGCCAGGCCGTTGACGACGAGCTCAAGCTCTATATCAGCAAGCGACTCACACCTCAGCCCATCAAGCTGCGAGCCGACGTCGAGGTTACTTGCTTCGGTTATGACGGTATCGACGCTATCAAGACCGCGCTTCGAAAAGCCGAAGCCAACAACACCGAGGATCAGCAGATCAAAGTCAGACTTGTCGCCCCACCTCTGTACGTCCTCACCAGCACAAGCTTGGACAAGAACCAGGGAATCAGCCTTTTGCAGGAGGCTATTGTTGATGTCCGCGCAACTATCGAGGCAGCTGGAGGAAACCTGGTCGTGAAGATGGATCCCAAGGCCGTTACTGCCAACGACGATGCAGAGCTGCAGGCTCTTATGGAGCGTAATGAGCGTGAGAACGCCGAAGTCAGCGGAGATGAGAGTGTTAGCGAGAGTGATGACAATATCCCGGAAACGCTTTAGACGCTGGGAATAGTTTGTAATTGTTAGGAAACGATATGAAGAAGAAAAAAACGGTTCAAGATGATTAAACTCAGGTTTGATGTTTGTGCGAGATGATGTGAGATGATATCTGGAATGAGGACCACGGTTTCTAAAAGCAACGAATAGAAGTTCTAGAATTTAACAAGCCATTGGATATATACTCACAGATGAGCTGTAAAAAAACATGCTATAAGCTCTGATCCCAATCTTCTTGATGATCTGATATGCACTTATGGGGTACTCAGACTGCTTCAACCACCCATAAGTTCACTATCCCGACAATGTTTCCCAGGAATATATAAAGATGAAGTTTTAGAGAAATGATGTTTCGAAGATTCTAGAGAGGAAAAGCTCTCCTATTTATTTCAATTGAGCCTGTCATTCAGGTAGCGAAATCGGATTGAATTTGTTGCGGTGGCATCACTACTTTGGTGGGCCTGTGTCATTAACAACCAAGCTCCCATTTTTAAAGGTCACACTACAGTGGCTCATCCAATCTTCATCTCACATATCAACACTAGGCCTGCACACGACGTCTATGCACAACAGTGCAGCAGGACCCTTTTAGCTATTACCTGTTCTCTTCATGTTTAGAGCCAGCGCCAGAAGCATGGCACCTGGTTCAATATGGGCCCGGTTCAAAAGCCAGCCGACTGCTGTGAGAGCAACAGCGCTGAATCTGATTGGCTTTGCGACGTGGATTCCGGTGATTGCGTGGTTCAACCTGCACGTTGCTGAGCTGACTGTCGTGGACGGACCTTCTATGTATCCTTTCATGAACTCGGATAAAGACTCGACGCTGAGGAGGGACGTGATTTTGAACTACAAGTGGTCACCTCAGGAGAACCTGCAGAGGGGAATGGTGGTCACATTGAGGTGAATTGACCAACTCAGTTTATGAATTGAAAAGCGAAACTGATAAAAACTGCCAGGAGTCCGTTTCATCCAGAAGTCATCGCCGTTAAACGAGTGGTTGCTCTCGAAGGGGATGTGGTGAAGACGAAGCGTCCGTATCCAGTCCCAACCGTGAGGATACCGCAAGGACATGTCTGGGTGGAAGGGGACGGACCGCCGGGGTCAAGCTTGGATAGCAACACATATGGGCCAATATCAAAACGCCTTTTGACGGGGAGAGTTACGCATATCGTGTATCCTTTTAAGAAATTTGGGCCAGTCAAATGGTGGGAGCATGAGAGGCCGTTGGTGGAGTGAGGGCATCAACACTCTGGAGGGGGCTGCTCCTGGTTGGCATGTAAGATATCTGTTCAAGACATAGAATTGTATATATTATATGGCGAAGTGGGATAAGAAGTACCTTGTTTCTATGCACTCGATGCTCATATTACTTTCACTCCCATGGTTCCCTTCATTGGCTACAGAGTATATTCCGCTTGATTTATATGCTGACTTCTAATCTAGTTGTTTCTTAGTCGTGGACTGAATATACATATAAATTACCACTGGGCATATTATGTGTACTTTTATCTTATGCTTATAGTGCTTTTATCTCTCAATTGGGGAAAGGGAAATAGTATAAAATCAAATTATTACAACTGTCATATTATTTAATCCATTGCAGTTGATTCAAAAAAGACGAGGTTCCATATCATCATCACTCATTATCGGAAGAGGGCTGCGATCGCCACAGGTTCTAAAAATATAGCGCTTCGTAGCAGGTTCTCGCCCTATGAAGGCTCTATCAAGCCACAGTAATGCATCCGATAAGGCAATTGTGGCTCTGCTCGGGGATTCGGCTCAGGCTATTGCACCCTTAAACCATCCCCAATCATCCAATCACATCCAAATATCTCAAGCAAAAAGTTCTCAAGAGCCCACGCGCGACAAAAACGGAACCCGACCAAGTGCGAAAGGAACGAACTGACGTCTTTTATTTCTTTCTTATATGCGACTTTTTCTTTTTTTCCTTACATCATCATCGCCTTTTGCTTTGGGAGTTTTAGGCAAATAGTGCAATACCTGTTCATTTCCTTGCGCTGGTGCAGAAGAGGCAACTCTCCTTTATTTCCTTTTTCGTACTTTTTTTTTCACTTCTTCTTGCAGGGTAATTTGGGGGGTGGGCTGCAAATGTCCGAGGGGCTCTCGACGAATTCTCGGTTTTCTTCGCTTCCTGGTTTCTCAACGACGAGTGCGGCTCCGACTGACGCTATAACGGCCAACGGTGGCCGTGCCATCGCCCTGGATCATCGCCATGCCGGTCAAATCCCAATTGCCCTGCCCGAGTCTCTTTCTGCAGGGTTTGCCAACGACTACGACATGAAGTCTGACGATATCGAAGCCGAGGGGCGGCCGCCCTATCTCCATGTTCGTCTTCCCCGCCCAACTTTTTACCAGCTTCTTTCGGAACCAATTTGAATACTCGCATACGTTATTTGGAGGGGCAGGATGTGCTGACTGGGATATTTCACAGGCCATGCTTGCGGGTGGTATTGGAGGATCAACGGGAGACATGCTGATGCATTCGTTGGATACCGTCAAGACGCGACAACAAGGCGATCCTAATATGCCACCGAAATACACATCATTGGCACGATCTTACCAAACAATATGGCGACAAGAAGGAATTTCGAGGGGCCTGTATGGAGGCTGGATCCCTGCGCTAGGAGGCTCGTTCCCGGGAACACTCTTCTTCTTTGGATCGTACGAGTGGACGAAGCGATTTTTGATAGATCATGGTGTTCAGCAGCATCTTGCCTACCTTTCGGCTGGTGAGTTGCGCTGCGTTCAATGCGCTGCGCTGTAGTCCTTGCTAATACTCTCATGTTTAGGCTTTGTAGGTGATCTTGCCGCTTCCGTTGTCTACGTCCCCTCCGAAGTCCTCAAAACTCGTCTCCAGCTTCAAGGCCGCTACAACAACCCCCATTTCGTATCAGGCTACAACTACCGTGGAACGCTTGACGCTGCCCGAACCATTGTCCGCACCGAAGGCCCTTCCGCCCTCTTCCACGGCTACAAGGCCACCCTTTACCGAGATCTCCCCTTTTCGGCGTTGCAATTCATGTTCTGGGAACAATTCACCGCATGGGCAAGGAAATACAAGCAGAGCCGCGATATCGGCATGCCTCTGGAGATGCTCACCGGCGGAGCCGCTGGTGGTCTTGCAGGTGTATTAACATGCCCCCTCGATGTCGTCAAAACCCGCTTGCAAACACAAATCAACACCCCCACTACAGAACCAGGGCCTACAACCAGACATGCCAAAGACCCCAGCCCACAGAAGCGCTCGATATCGACATCCTCACCTAGCACGCATAGACCTCAGCCAGGCGCAACCCCGCTGAGGACATCTTCCGTCATTACAGGTCTGAGGGTCATTTACCACACAGAAGGCCTCGGCGGCTGGTTCCGCGGCGTGGGCCCGCGTGGTGTGTGGACATTCATTCAGAGCGGGTGCATGCTGTTTTTGTATCAAAGGCTTCTTCGTCAATTAGATGGTTGGATGCCTCTGGAGCGGGAGGAGTTATAGACAATGTTACCTTTTACCCCTGGGTTTTTTTTTCAACACATGAAGAAAGAGGGTAGATGATGAAATAAAAAAAGGGATCATGGAAAATGGATATATTTTGTGTGTACAGATAAAAGATAAGACATGGCATGAGTCATAAGGGCGTGTTGCGAGAGGGGAATGAGTCTGCAACTTTGTTTGGCGTTGGGGGGATAGACAGGATGACCGATGGGATGGGTGTTCGAAACGTTACTCAAGACTTACCATATAGAGAGCATGGGATATATGCTACAATCTCCATCTACTAATTCTATGAATTATGAAAGTCCATGTTTGGATGTGAAGAAGAGAATGCTTTGGTCAGAGAGGGGATATCTTGCAGTAGAAGCCCCTTTTTTCAGAGGGTTGAAGGAACAAGTCTAAAAGATCAAAGTAAATATGAGCCATACATGGGTATCTACAAATAAAGCTACACCAGACGAAAATGAACAAACAATTGCCTCCCCTAGTTTTGCATCAGGTCGTGTTCCCAAACAAATAATACCAAATGTACCTACAGCGCCGTAAAACATCCCCCCACTCTCGGGGGAAGGGGAAAATCTTATGCATCAACATCGCTCTCCTCCTCTACCGCCGCATTCACCACGTCAAAGTCTCCGAGTCGGGACATCATCTCATCCCGGGCGACGCAAACCACCATGGCCATGGTTAGGGCGTTCCAGACGCTTTGCTTGTAGTCCTTGAGGTCAATGTCGACGTGGAAACTGACGTACCCCGTGTCGCCCTGGGAGGAATCAACCGTCATGATGAAGACCGACGTCCTGACGATGAAGAGACCGTAGACGACGGGAGGGCGGCGGCGGTATTCGCTGCTGAATGGCTCGAGGGGCTCTGACGCGGGATGGGGCGCGGAGGGTATGTCCAGCATGGGCGTGTCTTCGTCCTCCTCCTTGATAACCTCTAGTTTCGCTTTGTGCTTAGCTCTGCGACTGTTGGTCCGCTCAAGTCTTAGATCCTCCTCCTCCTCCTCGAGTTCGATTTTTATTCTCTTCATTCCATCGTTCTGCGCCGGCACGCCTTGCCCCTCGCCCGTCTCAAACAGCTTAAAGAATACATTCATGAGCCCAAAGGCCCTGGCTTTCCAGCCGTCTTTTCTCTCCCCCCTTCCCCTTCTACCACTGCTGCCGCTGTCGCCCGGGGACTCAAACTCAACTTCTCGGTTAATCTTGAGGTACTCGCGCTGGAGACGGGCCAGGGCTCGCATGCGGTTCTCGATGATGCGCGTGACGCCGGCTTCGCCCTCCTTGGTGTCGATGATCTCGGCGATGATGTTGGGGACAACTCTGAGGTGTGAAAAGGAACCGTCCTGGGCGGCCCATGAGATGTAGCTGTCTAGACATTTCTTGACCATGAGGGGGGCTTTGTGGGGGAGACCGCATTGGATGACGGTTCGGACGTTGGCGGTTAAGTCGATGAGCCGAGTCAACGCCATGGTAGCTGTTTCCTGTCAGCCAAGAGTTCTCTTCACACCCATGACCAGGATTCCAACCTCTAAACTCTCGACAGTGAGCGTAGATGATGGGCTTCGCCCACTGATTGGTACTGAAGCATCTCTCCGATATGGGGATACCCCTAAAGTCAATGCCCCAAAATGACGGCAGAATAGGCAGCTCCTGTCTAAGATACAAAATCTCAAACAACCTCTCCTCATCCCTCGCCCAGGTGCTTGCCCCGGGATACAGCCTCTTGTCCTCCTCCATTTCCTGCCGCACCTTTTCATCGATCCAGTATCCGTACTCTGTATACATGGCAAGTTCGGGATCTTCCTTTTCTTTGGTCTTTTTCTCGTCGTAGTCGTCGTCATCAAGTCGCAAGTCTCTGAGCTTAGATGAATCTGGGCTGTCTGGTGAAGACGATCCGATCCTTTCGACTTCGCCTTCATTTTTGTTCAGTCGGGGAGATTCATAGTCAATAGCTTCTGATATTGAAGGCTCGGGAGGGTCTGTTTGATTATCCATTGTGAGGATATAAATAACATGAGAGCGCGCCCAATGCGTTTGCTTTGTCAGAGCGAAGAAAAAGGGGAAAGGGAAAATATTTACGGGCAAAGGGACAACGATGATGATTTTCTTTGAAGAATTCTCTTTTTTGTATTGAAAGATGTGTCTAAGGCAGGGACTCTAAGGTCCTGCCGTCATGGTTGTAAGTTGCCAGTGCTTGACAGCTGCGCATGGTTGGAGCATAAAGGAAAGGCTCTGTATTGCAGACACTAGCGCTATATCCTATCAAAGACTGCATTCAAACAGAATGAATTGTCTTCAAACAAAAATCGGCCCTTATTTTCTTGTCAGTTGCATCGAGCCAAACAAATATCAACATCACTTTCAAATCACCAAAGGAACAATGAAGGAGGGTGCGGGAGTGGTTGCATGAGGGGTGCACGTATCATCTGCACGGTTGATGGCCCTCAAAGTGAAAGTGGCGGCTTATGTAACACAGCTGTTTGACAGTTCGCTGGAAGAACTCTGCGCCGTTCGAACCAATCAAAGGTCGCGACAGCCCACGGAAATTCTTCTCAATTCAAGGTTCAATTCAAGGTGTGGCTGTCGATGCTTGATGCGACAACCTCCTCGCCAAAGAAGCAGTCATGGCGGAAGTAGTAAAGACAGCGGCACGCCAATTGCCCGGCTTCAAGCTCGGGAAGAAGCAGGTTTTCCTGTAGGATCAATTCACAAGGCGATGCACACAACATGCGCAGCACTGACGTCTGCATAGGCCAAACCATGTCATTACCTTTCTCCGAAAGGAGCACCTCCCACCCAACGAGGCGTGCTTCCAGGTCCCTCTCCGATTCACAAAATTCGATCTCAGGGACTACCTGTGGAATCTCTACAACGTCGAAATCCGAAAGGTCCGGTCGTACGTCAAGGAGCAACCCCTCACCCAGCGCAGCGACCACTCTCGTTCGTGGTACCGACCACTGCCCCTCAAAATCATGACCGTTGAGCTGGACAAGCCATTCCAGTGGCCAGACGCACCGGAGGATTTGTCGCCATGGAGCAAGGAGTTATGGGATATGCGCGAGGTGGACAGAGAGGAGCAGAGTGAACTTCAACACATGCATCAACAGGGAAAGATTCCGCTGCTAAGCGCGAGCCCTTGGAACAAGGAGCGCACGCAGCTATCGAGCCTGGCTAAGAAGATGCTATCCGGAGAGGTCAAATGGGAAAACAATGTTGCCTTGGATCCGAAGTGGGACAAAATATTAGACAAGAAAGAAGTCAAGACAGAGGCTAAGACAGAAGAAACAACCCCAACAGCATGAAATTGATGACTTTTTTTTTCCCCCAAGCGGCTCTGGGGCAGAGAATAGTACTGGCGATTTGGATAGCCATTGTATAATTTAGCAGGCATAACATGTGTATATTACGGTAGCTATCGGGACATGTCGCCGAGGCGGGTATTGACTGTTGAACGAAAATAAAAACCAAGAGGTCATGGATTTACTCAACGGCGGTCCAATGCTGTGGTCCCTGGAAGCACAAGACTTCATTCCCCCAGCTCCACCAACCGGCGGTGAGTGTACGGGCGAACACTTCGAGGGCAGGATAGCCCTCGCCAAGGACATCCTGGAACAGCCACCGTAGGTTTGGTTTCCTGGAGTGCGTATCTGGGACCGCGACGATGACCTTGGACTTGAGAGTGGGCGGCATCCGGGAACTGACGCGCTTGGCAATGAGTAGTCTTTCCCACGGCTTTCTCCATTGTGACTCCACGTTAAATAGCGGTTCTCCAGATGCGGTAACTTTGAGCCAGGTCCATTCAGTCACGAGTTCTAATCCCCAGGATGCAAAGAGGCCGGTTGGTGACGTAAGAAACTCCAGAATGCTTGGTTTGTTAGTAATCCACATGGCCACTAGGCCATCATCCGCCAGATGAGAAGATATTGGGATGTTGGAGAGAAGTTGACGCATCTCTGTGAGATTGGCAACCGTATTATAGCTGTTTGTTCTCCTGCGAGCTGATCTGTTTGGCCAAGGGGGATCAAGAACAACAAGCCGAAACCGGGGCGCCTTATCAAGGAAAGTTTGTCTCATCTCCTGAATCGAGCCATTCAGAAAGTCAGCCCCATGGGGAATCTTGACCGGTTCTTCGGAAGAAGCTGCACCATCTGGGGGGAGAAGCCGGGGTAGACAGAAGGGGCCAGAATAGCAGCGATTTAGTTGGTCCAAGGCGTTCTCGGCAGCTGCAGAGGCCATCAAATCGGCTACTTGCGCCGCCGGGGATGGCGGTGGCCAATCTATTGAGGCCCCATCTTTCGGCTCCGGAAGGCGGAACGGTTCAGCCGGTGGAGCGTCTGAGTAGATGCGTGCTCTTGGCGGTTGTTCCGGCAAGACTTGTGCTTCCTCAAGAGATCTCGGAATATCGAGGAGGAGGACGGAGGAGTCTTGGCTTTGGAAGAGGATTGAAGATGGGGGGCTCATTACTGTTGCTGAGCCGAGCAGATTCGCATGTGCTTGTGAATTTGAGCATATGAGCTGATGATTATGTGTAGGCATCCAATATGTAATTGGTGTAGGTGGTGTAGTGAACCAGCCGGACCAGCGGAATGGTCCAAGGCATTCCGAGATTCTGTCCTGGGGGCCAAGATAGCTATGAAAACAATGGCTGGGGCCAACCAGCGGATAACGTCCCTCCCTTTAGAAGGGGGTTTCAGGAAATGCAAGGGAACCCAGAACCCGTCTGCAGCGAGAGCGGCTTAGCGAACCTCTCACGGCCACTGATTAACAAGATTACAGTAATTTTCGGTAATCCTCGGCTCCAGGAGGCTTCAGGAACCCCCACGTCCTGAAAAGGTCCCCTAGAAAAAATCCAGATTGTCTAAAAGTCAGCGTGACCATTCACTAATTAGTGACTGACCCGAGACGGCGAATGACGTCTCTCTCACCTACCCGCAATAAACCGGAAATTCCACCACCACCATCACTTTTATTTCTTTTCCTGCGTCGCAACGTTTTGGACGTTGGCAACTTTCGTTCTTCTCCTTACTTACGATTATATTTCCTTAACCTTCCCTTTTAGGTCTTCATCACTTCCAACGAATTCGGACTACAGCCAATTTCAGCGGGTATGCGGGCTTCCTAAACCTTCATACCCTTTCATCCTCACTCCAATCAGCCTCGGTGCTGAGCACGCTCGGAATGCCCTCGACCTACATGGACCATGCGTCTATGACGGATATAGCGCGCGACAAGGCTCGCCAACATGGCGCCGCCGTAGTTAATGCTGCCACTGCTCCAATCAACAATATTAAGAAGGATCCTGCCATTTGCCCTACAGACGACGAAGCGCTCACGCCGCGCACAAAAACTCGGACATGGGATTACGCCTGGAGATCTGGTGTTGCCGGAGGCGTCGCAGGGTGTGCAGTAAGTGCAATCATTACAAGCTCAAGAGATGTATACTGATATTCTTCAAACAGGCCAAAACAATAGTGGCACCGCTTGATCGTGTCAAGATCCTCTTCCAAGCCAGCAACCCTCAATTCGCAAAGTATTCCGGCTCTTCCTTTGGCGTCGCTACTGCTATGAAGGACATATACTTCCACGAGGGTAGCAGGGGATTGTTCCGAGGACACTCTGCGACGCTTTTACGAATCTTTCCCTATGCCGGCATCAAGTTCCTGGCATATGAACAAATCCGCGCAGTCATTATTCCTTCAAAGAACCACGAGACGCCATTGAGACGCTTGTTGAGTGGCAGTCTTGCTGGTGTTACCTCCGTCTTCTTCACATACCCTCTTGAAGTCATTCGAGTCCGTCTGGCTTTTGAAACGAAGCGTGACGGCCGGTCCTCCTTATCCTCTATATGCCGCCAGATCTACAACGAACACCCTGTTGATAAAACTACTACCGCTAAGCTACCAAATGCTCCAACAATTGCCAAGGCTGTAGATGCCACAGGTGCCGCCGTTCAATTCGTTTCTCCCCAAAGAGGCCTTATCAATTTTTATCGAGGATTTTCTTCTACCCTTCTTGGCATGCTGCCGTACGCTGGCATGTCTTTTCTTACGCATGACACCATGACTGATTTATTACGACATCCCTCTGTCGCTCAATACACAACTCTCCCAAAGAAGAAGAATCACCCGGCTGGAAAACGTGCACCATTGCGGTCGTGGGCCGAGCTTTCGGCGGGTGGTATTGCAGGCATGATTTCTCAGACAGTTTCTTACCCCCTGGAAGTTATCCGACGGCGCATGCAAGTTGGTGGTGCCGTAGGTGATGGTCATCGCTTGCGAATCGGAGAGACTGCGACTATGATCCTTCGGGAACGAGGATTCCGTGGTTTCTTTGTTGGACTTACGATTGGATATGTCAAGGTGATACCCATGGTGGCGGTCAGCTTCTACGCATATGAAAGAATGAAGCTCTTTTTAGGGATTTAAAAAAAAGCAGATTGGGCAATTGGATTGGCGTTGGTGGTTTTGTCAAGCGATACTACATTGGGATGAGTTTCAACACAGGGATTACATCAGGGAGTTGTGTGAACATGGATAGAGTTTGAACATCATTACAGTGTAAATATGCTGGATAGTGCAGCGATAGAAGTGTATGACGAGTATGATTTAAGATTCGAATTAGGGCGCTATATAGGGACAGATTTGTCACAGTTGGCTGTACCACTGATCTATCGCTACTAGATATGGTGTTGATAACAGTCCTTCCTGTGTGGATGATGGTGTGATTATTATACACTGCCAATATCGGATCGAGAATGGTTGCCATTGGTCTCAACAATGGGGATACAGGGAATAACGGCGACTTATTCTCCCGTTGCGATTAATTCCCCCTCTAGTCCTTTGATGCCCCCTACTACCTGATATCTCATCCCCCAGCATAAATATTATCACTTTGGCATGTATATGATCCTAGTGGAAAGCAGGAGGTATAGATCTTTATGCGGTTAGATGGCTATTCTCGGCTCCTCATCCAAATGTAACCAGACTTCGCTGTGTCAGTCTCTGAGGCGTCTGTCGCTAGATGATAGATGAGAAAGTATGCCCTAGACAGGCCAGGAACCCTTGTATAGACAAATTTGGGTCTAGCGTCTTCTTACTCGCATTCGAGAGAGTGTATCGGGAACCAAGAAGGAGATCCTTCTTTTATGATTGCCTCTTCGACGGCGATGCGTTGATTTAGTTTGTTGACTCCAACTACGATCATGAAGATTCACTAACGAGCTTTTAGGGATAATTTAAGAAGAGATTGGGTCTCTGGAAAGCACATAGCAAGTCAAAGAGATCGCACTTCGGGTATACGACTTGGCGAGTGGTGCAATTGACGCCTCCATGTCATTATGATGGTTAGTGTATGGACCGGAGGATTATTAGCCTAGGGTTGAAAGCGGCATTACTATGGACATCCTATTCTCAAACGCATACGAAAACATTTACTGGTTCTTGAAAGATGCCATCTTTAAGTCCCTAATCTGGATCAGGACAGACAAACGGAGCTAGGGCTGAAAGGCAACGGATAATACGCCTTGCATAAGAGTCACTTGAATCAGCTAGGCTTTGGTCACTTTATCAGTTGCCTCTTGGAATTGTCTCTGCGAAGAGTGAAGAATCGATTCGGTATAGAGAGTGGTTCTTGATACATACTTGAAAACGTGGCAGGATACGGCGAAGGGGTTGCGCAAGACACACTCCTTCACCAATATCAACCGCTTAAAGACTGAGCGGTAACAGGAATCAAGAGCCATACACAGTTGGATCTTGAAGGCAACACATACCGCTGCCTCTTTGTGGAATCAAGCTCGAGGTATGTCCTTGCATTGGGTGCTCCTGAGCACAGCCAAACAAAGCCTATCTGTATGCCAAAGAGAATTTGGTCTCCCGCTTTTTCAAGAACCATGAGGATGATCCTGTGGCTATTTCTAGAACATGCTTAGAGCCTCCAATGACTACCTCCTCTTCTCCCTTTTCTTCCTCTTCCCTGTAGAAGCTTAGGTTTATTTCATGGAGCATGGCGTATCCGAACGAGGGATGAATTCGAACCACTTCCAAGCTCACACCCAGATCCGGATCAATACCGTTAGACGCTTGGTCATGTCAAACAAACTCTCAAGTAAAAGGGAGAAGGCGCTTTATTAGACGCAAGGTGCATCTGAAATGGCACTCATGGATAACTATATGGACGACATCTTTTCCAAGCACCAGACTGCCAAGAGAAATCAATGGCATTACCGGAAGTCCAGAGTAACGAGAGGAATCAATGGTCAATATCTTCTTCAACAACTTCGCCTATCCAAACCAGCAAAAAGCTTCTTGTATCACATATCGTCGCCCACCAGCATCCAGAACCCTGCTACAATGGCTTCACAAAGCCATTCATCTTCCGTAGTATAGTGGTCAGTATACAAGCTTGTCACGCTTGGGACCCGGGTTCAATTCCCGGCGGGAGAGCAGCAATCCTCTAAGGTTTCTTTTTTGGCTCTTTTTACCCCTTTTCTTGTCATTGCGCGATAGCCTCAATAGCATGATTATGGTCTGTTTTTTTTTTTTTTGTGTTGTTTAGTTTCCCGGGGATTCTTCTATGCAACGGCCAGGTTGTTTGCCAGGTTCATGGATCATGTATCATGGAGGGGCTGTTACCGCGGTCATGTAACTGCAATTGGAAATTACTATGTAACTTGACGATCTTCTACTTGCTCTTGAAGTATCAAACTCGAACCATTTGCCAGCCCTGGAGCTCCTCTCTTCAAACTCTCAACACACCGCTCGGATCGCCATCAACGTCATGGTTCAATTACTGGGCCTCAGCAACGAGGTTCTCGCTATGGTAGCACAATCGCTCTGCCCCCATTGTACCAGATCTTGCGAAGACATCACCTCTCACCGCGAGGATCAGCTTGCACTTTCACGATTATCACGAACATGCAGGACTCTTCGCAGCATCTCCCTGTCTATTCTCTATCACGTCTCTGTGGCCTCCGACCGCAAGTTTATACGTTTGGCATGCAACATCACACAGCGACCTGACCTCGCTAATGGTATCAGATGGTTACGGATTCCTGGTGCCCGCCACGCATACTCAATACGCGGATGGGACGAATTCCCTCATGGTGTGGTTCTTTCCGACAATCAGGCTGCAATGATAAAAAAGGGAGCGAAATCTTGCAATTTGGGAGGAAGACAAGTCGAGCCCTCTTAGGGGTTACCATATCCAAACACTCCTACGATTGGAATTCCTTTCCACGGCCGTTCTGAACTGTGCCCCCAAGATTGAGCGCCTTGCGATTGAGTCAGACCACATATTCAGACCGAGATATGCACCATTACACCTACCTCATCTGGTGGATTTCAAATTCGAGTTCATGGATGATAAATTTATCAAACTGGCATGCCATAACATGCTATGGGCTGCAAACATCGTTGCAGCGGCGCCAGGATTGACAATGTATACTGGTGTGTATATTGACGACACAAAGGATATTCGAGTGATGATGAACAACCTCACAGAAGTGCATCTGGAGAGATGTGCTCTTAACTATTCAAGCGTCGAAGTTCTTCTCGGCGGTAAGATATCCCTCAAATCGTTCTCCTACAGTTCTGGTGCCCCAGGATTGATCACACATGGCGAGGTGTCACCTCTCCAGACTGCTCAGTTGTTGAGTCCCCATTGTTGCACCCTGAAGCATCTTTCATTGGAATTTTTAGGTGGGAGCTGGGATCTTCGTCAAAGAAACGGCGACTCGATTCGCAATTTGACAAAGTTTCATGCACTCGAAACGCTGCAGCTTGACGGCGCCGTCCTCGAACAAGACCGCCCTGAAGATGGAACAGATTTCCTATTCACAGAACTTCTCTCGTATTCCATTCGGAACTTTACCATTATCGATCCAGCTCCCTTGAGAAACTTTTGCGACAGTATGCAAAGCCTCTCCGAAGTAGGACACGATGGATTCAATAACCTTCAAAGAGTGCACATGGAAATAGGCAACGACCTAATGGATCTAGATCCAGACAAACTTCACGCCTCACAATGCAATTTCGAAGCGGCAGAAATAGCTTTCACCTATTCAACTTTTGAGAGAAGAAGTAAAGAGTACACTGGCTACATTCTGCCTCCACTAGTTGAGCATGATGAATAAACAAACCTGAAATGTCGAGAGGGGTTATGGGGAGTCGTTGTCGGGAGGGCATGGGGCATAGGTTGGGCTTTTTTCTGCGAGAAGATATGTGATGCGTTGTTTTTCAAGTGTCTTGTGATGAATCTGCTATATTTTAGTAAACTGGTTCTCGTTGCTCATGCAGATGTAAATGGAAGAATACATGTTGTCAATATGAATGATGCTTTGATGTTCTGCAAACCTTTGGGTTCTCTTCTTCTTCTTCTTCTTCTTCTTCTTCTTCTTCTTCTTCTTCTTCTTCTTCTTCTTCTTCTTCTTCTTCTTCTTCTTCTTCTTCTTCTTCTTCTTCTTCTTCTTCTTCTTCAAGCATACTTATATCGTTTGCCTCTTTATCTTTCTATCGTATTCTCAAGCGCCGCAGACGATCATAGATGCCAAGGGTCCTTCATCAAGAGGTCTGTGAATGTATTGCGATTATGGGCTATTAGAGCTGTAGGGTTTCCAGGTCATTTACTTGGCTTTGGTTCATCCTTTTTGTTTTGTTAGCTTTTAATGTCGTCGTAGAAACTGCTCGGCAACATCTACGAGGAGAGAAAGGGTGAAGGCACGAAGAGCCCAGAACAGCAACGAGTTTGTCTTTCACGGACTTTAAACTAACGGTATCTACACATTCTCTCTCTCTCTCTCTCTCTCTCCAAGTCAAAGGCATTTGTCTACTTCACGTGGCGAATGCTGGGATGTTTGAAGAGTACCCGGCCCTGGACAACTTTGTTTGCTTTTATTTGCTTCATATACGCGAGGACCGTGTTTTCTATTGTCCATGGTCATCATCATTATTATTTCTTGACTACCGTTTTTCTTCTGATCTTCCGAATTTACTCTCGATTTTTGCTGTTACCCGTTGTTGCCCCTTGGATGCCTGGCAGCTGCGCGCCAGCTGGCAATCCATCTCCCCTCCAACCCTCCAACGTACGTCGAACTGTTAACAGTCAATCAACCCCCTCTTTTCTCATCACTACTTCACTTTTTCTATTTTTCTATTTCAACAAACTCAACACTCGCTTCCCTTCATCGCCCAGCCTATAGTGCGCAGCCTCCGTCAACACCATGGTCAAGTTGCTTGAGCTCCCCCCGGAGATTCTTGTCGCGGTGGTTAAGCAGCTATGTGTGCATTGCCTGGGCAGCACCCAGTTCTTTTCCAAGTCTGGAGCCAGGACACTCTCTCGCCTCTCTCGGACTTGCCAAACCCTCCGCGATATCGCTCAGCCCATCCTTTATCATGTTATTGGTCCGAGTGATGATAGATTTATTAGTATGGCGCGGACCATCGTTCAGAGGCCTGACCTCGCCCTTGCTATCAAATGGCTACGAATCCCCAGCGTCTACCAAGCGTATTCAGAGGATGGCTGGGACGGATACCCCGAAGGTGTGATCCTCTCCAACACTCAGGCATCGTTCGCCATGAAGGAGCATTTTTTTTCTCCCAGGCGTCCGGTCAGGAGCAATCCAATGCCTGGATTCGACTTCCGCATACTAATGCGCTTGGAATGCCTCTCTGTCACCCTTCTCAACTGTGCACGCAATATTGAGCAGCTGCATATCGTGTCGGACCATGAGATACGGCCAAAATACATGCCGGTGTCCCTTCCTCGCTTAACCAACTTCACATTTGTCTTCCCCAAAGACGTATACCATGGGCGACCATGCCATAACATGCTGTGGTCTGCTAACATTATCGCTGTGGCCCCAAAGTTGAAAACGTTTGTTGGGGTTAATCTCGACGACGTCGAAAACATTCAAAAGAAGAAAGATAGCCTCACGGAGGTTCACTTTTTCGGCTGCGCTATGAAGCCCTCAAGTATTCAGGCAGCCATAGCTAGTGCTACCAATCTGGAGTCTTTTTCCTACCAATCCGGAAACTCTGAGTTAATCGAGGGCGACGAAGTGACACCTCTGCAGATTTCCGAAATGCTACTCGCCAGGCGCTATACGCTCAAATCACTGCTTCTGACTTTTTGGGGTGGCTGTTGGTATATCCGTGAGAACAAGGGACAAATAGTGCCCAGTTTGGTGCAACTGGAAACCCTGGAGATATTGGAGATCGACGGCCCCTCATTCATGAAGCAAGATGACGAAGAGAAGCTCGACTTAGGTAACGAATTATTTATCAAGCTTCTCCCAAAGTCTATTCAGAGCCTCTTTATTAATAGGTCGTACGATGGGCCCTATTTTTACGACAGCTTAGAGCACCTTGCCGCTGTGAGCAGTAAACAATTCCCACGCCTAAAAGAACTGGTCTTGAATGAAGATAACCGTTTCCTGACTGATTGCGACTGGGGAAGGTTGATGGAAATTCGCAAGAAGTTTGCAGAAAACAATGTCAATTTTTGTTATACAGATCCTTATGAGGTCGATGAAGAAGAATTGCATTCTTGTTTGGATGGTCAAGTTAGGAGATGAAGGTACACAAGGGGTTTGCCACGGGAAGAATGTTTATTTGTTTGCGCACAGGGGAATGTAGCTTATTGGTCATTTGCTGATGTTTCACGAAATTATGGTTCAGAGAGAAGTTTCTAAATATTATCGCTCAATCGATTGAATGAAAATAGTACAATTGTCGTCACCAGTCAGTGTGGATGTGAAGTTGTTGTTGTGCACGCTGATTGGCCAGCGGGCTCTACCATTGGAGTTTAGCTACGGCTCCATCGCTAGCCTCACAGCCTTGTCAGAGCCAAGCTACATCTTCTCCTTCAACACCATCACCAACATCGCGACATTTCCAATCAAATCCGGCCATTTAGTCCGGCGCTCACTTGACTATCCACCAAGGTCTTTTCAGCGAGTGTTATTTTGACGCAAACATCTATACTCGTACTATCAACCTTCACCTTCACCACCTCTCGATCGCGTCCATCATGGCTCCCGCCGACCATGATCCGCTCCTCCTCCTCCGCCAATCCATCTCTGCCGGCAAACCTTTCATCCCCAGCGCGTCCTCCGACCCATCCGCACCAGAGGTCCCCCTCGCGCAGGCCTCCCACCTCCAATTCTCCGGCCTGGCCCTTGCCCTGCCCATAGATTGTCCCACGCGCTTCGTCTCCAGCGACAAGCCAGTCGATCTACGTAGTATCTACTTTGCCTGGCTGAACCGCGAGCTCGCTATCCCCGAGTACAATGCCTCGTCTACGACACTAAACGACGCGCTGGCGGCGAATGGGGCGAGCGGGAAGGTGCAGAATTTGGGATTCATTGAGAGACTGGATCTGATTACCTGGTTAGAGGGCGCCAGCGAGGAGAGTGAGTACATCAAGCCACTGGCTGGTGATGGCGATGCGGCTGCAACTGGAGCGGCGCCTGTGGCAAAGACTGGTGCTGTTTCAGCCGCCGCGCAGGCCAGGTCAGGAAAGGGAACTTTGGATCCGAGACTGGCGAGCGTATACGATGGAGAGCGAAGGATGGGAGACCGCAATACGGTCTTGAGAGGCATCAAGCCCACCGTAAGTGACGTCCAGCATAGTTCCAGGTTGCTTGTTCGTGAAGACTGATGCTAAACTTTTTCAGGACTTTTCTCATGTGCGAAAACTCGCTGTTCCCTTTATCCAGAAAAAGACCCAGTCGTCATCCGCCATAGGATCTAGTCAATCCCTCTCCATTAACCAAAAGGGCCCAACCCGACGCCCGGATCCCATCATCCTCCTCTCACCCTCCGCCTCGTCCCTCCTCCGCATGTCTAATGCCCGATCCTTCCTCGAGGATGGCAAATTTGTTCCCCCCGACGCTGGCGCCTCCACCGCCAGTATGCTGCACGTCCAGCGCATCATCCCAGCCATTGATCCTAACCGGCCTATGCGCTTTATTCTGGTCGAGGGATCGGAGCAGTTCAAGCCAGAGTACTGGAACCGTATTGTGGCGGTGTTTACGACGGGTCAGACGTGGCAGTTTAAGAACTACAAGTGGAGCAATCCCAACGATCTTTTTAAGCATACGATGGGCGTCTACGTTGGCTGGCGAGGAGACCTGGCTCCTGAGAATATCCGCGGTTGGGGACACCGCGTAGTGACTACGAGCGTTGACCGCTGGAGAGGCGAGGGTGACGTAGCCTCCCGTTTCAGAGACAAGGAGGTTGTCGAGCAGATTTGGAAGTCCATTGAGTTGAACATGCGAAGCAAGGGATGGAGAAAGGATGCCGCTCCGTCGTCGATATAGACAGGAGTGCCTAATGGTTAAGCTGAGGGTATTTGAGGAAGAATCAGGATTCAGGGGCGAACTAAGCTGTTGGTGTGCTCGGGGAAAGAATCAAATGGCAAAACGAGAGTGAAGACTTATGTATAATTACTTGGGGAACAAGTTTATTTTGTTTTTTCGCATTGGGATTGGAGAGACCAAGAGCGATGGCGTTGGTTTTTTTTTTCATGGAATTTAGACTCAAGATGGAACACTAAAAGAAGATATGCCAACTTGATAACACGTTCTACATGGTACCAGCTTGAGAAGGTGCCAGCAACTGGTCCTTTACTATTTAAGTGTTCATGTTATGTTTCATGCTACCTCTTCTCTGTTGAGTTTTGGTTTCGTGTAGAGAATCGACCAAGTTGCCGTAGAATCATACATCTCCTTTCATGGTTATCATGGGCAAACCCAGTTAGAGCAATCACGCAAGTAACAAAGGAGCTGCTCTTAATATCCCATGGCTAAGCCATATTCTACATCATCATCATCGCCGTCATCACCATCGTCACCCTCATTGTTTACGTTGAAGCTCATCCCAGTAAAAAAGAACTCGCTTTTTCCAGAAGCATCCATCTCTCTCCACACCACTGATATAAGACTTCACCTACAATCTACAGCATGGCATAAGCCAGGGTATTGTTCCTATCCAGTTTACCAAGTCATGCTCTGCATTACCCTCCACTTCATTCTCAGTCATTCAAACCAAGCTCATCCATAACAGGCATCACATCTCTCGCCTTGACCCATCCAAGTCTCCCCAGACCAAGTCAGAAACACACAAGGACACGAGAGCAACCGACTCAGTCGTCCAACTGCCGGAGACTCAACATGACAAGATCTTGAATCGAAATCTCCGATCCTCGTCAATCATCCCTCTTGTCATATAAACGAGTGTAATAAGTGAGGAGGGTCATCTTACCTTACTATAAGATAATCACGTATAGCTAAGCAGCAGGAGACCCAACCTCAAAGCACAGTCATAAAACGTTTAATGTAATGAAATGAAATGATCGTATCTTGCCGAACCTAACTTGACCAAGTCATGTTCCCCATTCTCTCCCCCTTCTCCCCGACTCGTCTACTCGTCTACTGACGAACACGCACGTCCCATTGTCACGACTATGGAATCATTTCGCGTCGTCCCTTTGCTATTTCTTATGACGTATCAAAACCCACGGTCCCTCTCTCCCTATCCTGCAGATCGAGTCAACCACCGTCCATGCTCCTCGACTCAACGGCTTCATACTCCCCTCCCCCCAGCTTCCAGCTCTCTCATGACGCGAACAGCCACGCAATGAAAAGAAAAGAAAAAAAAAATGAGTCTAAACCCTTGAGCAACGATCCCAAGCGGGCACGCCACTCAAGAAGGAGAAACAGAAATGGAATCAAAGCTCATAAACCCCCCCTAATGACTTCGGAAATCAAGTCCGGATCGAATGAGCTCCTGTCATTGGACATTTCGAATCGAAGCTCGTGAACCCCCCCCTTACGGCTTCAGACACCAGGTTCAGCTCAAACCAGGTCTTCTCATTGGACAAGTTACGCAGATATGGCTTGGCAAGACAACAGGAAAGCTGTGTGTCTTCTTGCCCGTTGCCAAGCGTAGCTCGCCCGCAAGCACGCGTTTTCGTCGTTCGTTTCGCTTCGTTGTGAGCCTTGTTCCCCCCCATGTCTCACACGATTTTGTTGATATACGATTATACCCATGCTCTGCCTTTTGGGAGGGGGGCCACCTGAACTCAAACATGACAAGTAAAGCGTCCATGCACCTCATTCTACCAAGTCAAGCGAGCTTCAGCGCGAGGCAAGCCATGTAAGAAAATAAGAACATGGTCAAGGAGGGAAAACGACATCAAAAAAAGCAATAAAGCCATGGCATCATCTCGGTGACCGATTCGGTTGCCGCCCCTGGACTCCCCCTAGCATCGTGAGATCTGATGAGTCATTATGTCAATGAAAAGAAAGAAAAAGGCATACCATGTTCCTCTCTCTCTCCCTCTCTCTTTCTGTCACAAAATACACCATGCATCATATGGCACACGCACACCCCCCCTACTATGCACCATCCATCTGCAGCGAATGAAAGCAAGGGAGAAAGAAAAAGAAGCAGCCCAGAAGCGCAAGGGAACAAAACCGTACTTCTTCTAGAAGGAATCCTACGGCGCCCCCCTCAAAACGCCACCGGAGCCTGGCGGACGTCAATCCTTTCCCTTTCCATCCCCCTCTTCCGTTGGCCCCCTCCCTGTCCATATCAAACAGGAAACATTCTGGAACTTCTAGCGTCATTCCATCGCTCCAATGACGAATGTGGAGTGTATGTGCGCGTGAGAGAGTGTGTGTGTGTGGCGCCATGGCCCTAAAGAAGAAAAGGGTAAAAAAAAACCAGGAATAAGAAAAAAGAAGAAAAAAACTTGAAACGCCAGCTTCAGAATGTTTCAAGCAAACCACCATGGATGGTAACGAACAGCAACAAGAAGAAGTTTAGACTAATGTCGCAATTTGGATTTCTTTTTTTGGGGCCAAGGGTCACGATCGGACACGCCCCCTCCCCTGCTCCGACGTCTACCGGGCCAAAGCAAATAAAAGGGAGCGCCTACCAGTTCAAAGACAAGAAAAGCCGAAATTTGAGAAGAGGAGAGAAAGAAGAAAAAAAGGGACAGGGAGATCGAGGAATTGCACCCTTCATCGCCGCCGTTCGGCACGTGTACTCACGGAGATCCCGTACCTGCATGAGCAAGCAAACCAAAGAAGAAGAAAAAAAAGCAAGGAAGAGAAGGGGGGGGGAGGATATGGCCAAGAAAGCCGACATAAAGTGCATTTACCGTACACAGCGGGTTAATGCAACATCCGTATATTAAAAACGCACAATGCATAAAAAGAGAGAATATTCTCCACAAGTTTAGGGTGAAACAACAAAGAAAAAAGAGGAAGCAAAACACGTTTTTTTTTTCCTTCTCTCTTTTGGTCCGTGGTGAGTAAATGCAACGTCAACGGCTATCTTCCATCTCCTTCTCCTCTTCTCTCCCCTGGCTACCGCAGCGGAAGCACCGTGATGCATCCGAGTATGCTCCTCCCCCCCGTCCCTTGACGCCTTGGAAACGGGGAATGGACAAACTCCCGGCCGATAGTCCGAACAGGCATCATGTTCGTCACGGAGAGAAGAAACCAGAAGGGAAAAAACAACTGCCACCAACAAGAATACTTGTAATAAGAAATACCCGATTCGGAGAGTTATCCAGTTCGACATGGCATGGCCTTGTCTCTTTTTTTTTTTTTACATGGCACCAGAAAGAATGGTCGTCTGCAAGGAACAAGGCTCCCCTCCCCCAGGACGCTCCGGCATTGTCTCCAACCAAACGGAAGTTTCTTCCTCCTCGTATGCCCAAGAAGAAGGAAAAAGACATGCAGGCTTATACGCATATTGCCTTGCCTTCTACCTACCTGACTGCCTGACTGCCTGCTGCTAGGCATGCCGCCGTCAGCCCCTGGCGTTCCTGCATCAGGGAAGAAGATGGAATAAAAAAAAGCTTGATTGTGCCTCAGGACCAGGGGGACCCTCAACGTTTCATCGTTCCAATGCAGATTAATTCCCCTTCTATTTTGTTAAGGTTCTTCTTTCTGCCCTTCTTCTTCTCCCCCACCCCTTCCCATTTCAAGCTTCCTTCTCCGGCTTAAACACCCCCTTTCTTCCTTTTGCAGATCAAGGATAGGATTGCCGGCTTGTGGGGAGGCAAGGAGGGTAGTAGTTAGGGCAGGTAGGATTCTTTGCAGCAAAGAGAAGGGAAAGAGAAAAAAAAGCCAAGCGCTTGGCCTTGTTGCATGTAGCACCAGGTTCAGATCTGCATCGGAGGCATAGTCTTGTTTCTCCCCGTCCCCCTCCCCTAAAGAGCCGCATGGGAAAGGGTATTACCAACTCAAATCTTGACATGTGAGATGAATTCCATATTGGATGCTCTGCCAGATTTGGTGAGATCCGCTCGGTCTAATTGACTGTCCGAGTCGGGACGTCCAAGTTGGGAAAAGAAAGAAGAAGAAGAAGAAGAAGAAGAAAAAAAAAAATTAAGGCTTAGCCACACACGCACACACTTCCTTGTTTGTTCCTAGTCAGCCGTATTCTTCAACAAACAAGCCACAACCGCTTGCCACAGCACGTTTTTGGACATTGTATCCGCGCACCAACAAACAGTCCAAAAAAAAAAGCCCTCCCATCTTGTTTCTCACCCGTCAGAAACTACTTCCCTCTTCCATGATATGATGTAGATTCGTCGTCGTAAATTGCCAAGCCTCGCCTAGTCCCGGACACGGAGACACATGGTTTGGTTGGATTGCGGAAAATTTAACGGAGTGGCCGGCCGGGAGGGGTTCATCGGCCCAGGCAGCCTTTCGGACGTCCCCGAGCCTGCAAACACCCCCTCCCTCCCTCTCACTCACTCACTCACTCACTCTCCTTTCCAAACACGTTCCGAGGCTGTGGTGGAGGGGCTGATGGAGACTTGAATTGATGATGAATGTAACGGAAAGTAAACGTTGGCCAAGGCTTTCTCTAGCCCCCCTGGCTCCATCAAGTGTGTCGCGTGCGAGAGACAACTGCGTCTCAGAAGCGGGCAAAACGTTACGCATAGGTGCATATGTATGTTTACCTATAGCAACCGCAATAAGCAACCCAACTATGTCGCAATACGTCCAAATCTATCCTCATTTTGGCGATAATATGCGCCCTCTTGTGGATACAAAAGAGACACACGATGTCATGCTTGGAACACCTGCAGCATGCCAAACCACCAAAGCGGTGGTATTATAGAATATGAAATCGGATATAGGAAGGGGGAGAGGATATGATCACACGGCTTCGGCTTCTTGCGCTAGAATGTTTGAGAAAATTCTAAAGAAAGTCGAGAAAAAAATTTAATAATGGAACAAATAAAGATGGAAATCCTTGCGAGATTGATGAGCACCTCCCCACTACTACTAAGTGGAAACCCAGAGCAACACCAAGAGGTAGGGAGTTGGCCATGAAGTAGAAGAGGGGCTGCTGGGAGGGGGAAAAAGAATATGCAGCTCGTAATAGAAACAAAGAGAATGACGCAAGGCAAACAAATAGAAGAAATAGAGGGATTAAATTTTTGAAAAGAAACCCTGGTCCAAGTGGGAGGTTTCGTGAAAGCAAAAACTTGTTCGTGGAACCCCCACGTTATTAGAGCAAGGGAGAAAAAAGAGGGTCGAAATCTAAATCTTGCATCTTCGAAACCAAAATTGTATGAATCTGCGACACACACACACGCTCTCTCTCTCACACAAGTCAGTCAGTACATGCAAGGAGAAGAAAGATGGAAGAGAAAAGAAGAAGACCAAGCCATTGGGAGGCGGCTTGTCCGGGCACGGCTCCAATTCAGAGACATGGATGCTACTATACCCGTGCCCATCATATAAAGCCATACACAGACATCTGCAAATGCTAAAAAGAGGCAGTGTCTGACAACCAGAGCATGAACACCAAAAACATCATCTGTGTGTGCATGTAGGGAGAGAAGGGGTGGTTTGGTCGATTGCTCGGTCAGACGTCTCCGAGGGGGTGAAATCCTTGCTAGATGCGTCACGCTTTTTCTGTAGCTTGCGCTGTCATCGTGATCGTGGGTTGGTCGGCCGGGGGGGTCGAATGAGGACATTTACGTACAACGACTGGGATCCCCATCAAAAAAAAAAAAAATTAGATATAGCATATGTCATCGTGCTTAAATCTGAATGATTAGTTTCGCTAAAATGATTGAAGCTTTGATTTTATTTTTTTCTGATTAGAAGAGCGACGGAGCTCAGCTCAGCTCAGCTAACTGCATAAGTGTAAAGTGAGAGAGAGAGAAAGAGAGCGAAGGATTCTGTGGGAGCCAAAAGCAATGGCATTGCTGAGGGTTTCCGGACCCGTGGTACTCCCGATATGGTAGACAGCACCCGTTTACGTCAATGGTTGAAAGCTCACTCAGTCTTCCGCGCATCCTACGGGAGCACTAACAGTTTGCCCAACGAAGACGGGGTTCCCAAACGAACAAACGAACAAGCAAGAAAGCAGCCTTTCGACGCAGCCCTCAAAAGGTCAGCATCTAGTGATACCACTAGCGAGTTCCGTACCGCTCGGCAGGTACGGAGTACGGACTGCTACCATAACAACTGGGACCCTTTTTTCCCCTTCCTCCCATGGAGCTCGGCACCGAAGGCCGGGGGCATGAGACATACATGACAGCGAGGATTTTTACCCATATTGGAATGAATATTGGGGAGGGGCGGGCCCATTCAGCCCTGAGGAGGAGGGGGGAGGAGGAGGAGAGGAAGTCCTACGGGACGAAGTAGTAGATAGATCCGAGATGGGGTCTGTAAGCCTCGTAGTAGAGAGGATGTTTGTCTTTACGGTGGACTCGAGATGTTGTAAGATTCCATTTTCCCCTTTGTGTACGGAGAACCCGGTCATTATTATACGGTGAGTATCATATGGGATACAAATAGTTTCGATACGGGGATATTAGAAGAGGAATGGCATGGCTAACTAGGCCTGCCTTTCTCTTACGTCGTTGCCTATACATTTCTGGGCAGGGTTGGCACTGTTCTCTCTCTGTGTGTGTCTCTCTCTCTCTCTCGCCTTTGACGTCCACAATGAGCTGAGTCTAGAGTCAGACAAAAAAGAATCAGCATGGGAATGGGGGGGGGTTTCCCCAAGTTGAATTGAGCCACCAAGCATGGATTCATCCAGCAAAGCGAGAAGAACGAGGGAGTTAACTGTACTAGGTAATGAAGTAGTCCTGTAAAGGGGGGAGGCGTTTATCCTATTCTCTCTCACATGCTCAACTTGGTAGTCCGTAATGTTGATGAGCTTTTTTTCCCCCAACCCATTGGGCGAAGGAAGCCCTGATATGTCATTCAATATATATAGAGAGAGAGAGAGAGGAAAGAAGAATAAAAAGAACAGAACCAACAAGTTCAAGCCGTTGCAGCAGAAACCTGACCACTCAACAAGAGGAGGGGGGAAAAAAGAAAGGAAGGGCTTGGGAAGGGCTTGGCTGCAATGCACTCCACCCGCCATCTGCGTGGGCGCACGGTGTGGCGCCGGCCATTGCATCTTGAAAAGCACGAGGCGGGTGGCACCAAGGATTTTGGTCGGAGCGAAAGAAGAAAAAAAGATGGAGCAACAAGAAGAATGAAGAAGACAGGACACACACACACACACACATGCACATACTACTACTACACAAGTGTGTGTGTGTGTGTGTGTGTGTTGGTGCTGGTGTTGGTTGAGTGGGTGTGCGGGTACGGGTGTGCAGCGTGGCAGGCACATGGCAAAGTACACGATACATTGCTCCTCCATGGATCCATTCACCACGTCTCTGTCGCTTGCTTGTTTGCGCGTCACAGCATATTATAGCGCCATCCCCCCTCCTCTCCTCTCCCTACCGGTAGTACCTACGCAAGCACGTAATAAAATAAAATAAAAATAAAAAGAACCACAACTTGGGGAGGGGGGGGGGGGGGTTAAAAACAACGAAACCCAAGTTCCGCGCACAAAGAAACAAACTAAACCTAGAAAAGAATACCAGAAACATACATACAGCGCCAGCGTGCGTACAATCTACTACTATCTAGGTATTACGTTTCTGTCTCAAAGCCGGGAATAGCGACGGTCGTCTGCCCCCCCCCCCTAAATTGCGGGTCAGATTCTGTGTCTCTGCTACTACTACAAGTACTACTTGTGCTAAGCGTGCGGCGAAGTTGGACGGCGGATGGAGACAAATCCCAATGTCCCATCTGCAAGTAGTTGGTAAGAAACATGGTTTTATTTTGTTTTATTTTATTTTATTTTAGCGAGTTTTAGGTTTGGCTTGACACCAGAATATTCATTGGGCTGAAAAACCGCATCGCCGTTTCAGATGTTTGTGTGTGTAATGAGTGAGAGTGAGTGTATGAGTGCGCGTGTATGAGTGTGTGTGCCATGCAAACCACACTACACCACACCAAAGGGAGTTCCATGGATTTGCTATTCTGACACGCACAACCGCCAGCCACCATAAATAGTTACAAACTAAATTATAGCCCTTCAGAGCAGGCGGCTACCCGGCTGGGTCCATCGGGAAGCATGGGGGATTGGGGGGGAGCATGAAGCCAACATGATCATAATGGGCTGATGATGGAATTGCGGCGACCCGCGCTATTGAAAACAAAGCTGGAAATGAAATGGTAATTGTGAAAACAGCCCAAGTCTCAACGCTTTTAACGGTTTTTTTTTTTTTTTTTTTTTTTAACCCTTCTTCTCAGGGGTGTTGGTTTATTTGGAATCCCACAAATAATGGCTGCGATAGAGAGAGGTGTGTGTAAGAGAGAGTAGGTATCCTGGGATTGGATTTGGGTTTCGTTCTTTTTTAGCCGCTCACCGCCGCCGTGGCTACAAGGACTCCTCCCGTAATCCTTTACCATGCGAGACCCCGTTTGGCTTGATTATCCCCCTTCCCATGAAATATCTACTTGTTTGTTGTGCCTCTTTCTTTGTCTTGTCCATGCGGCATGCATTTGATTCGCTCGGTTACGAGGAAGACGTAGGAACAAAAAGAAGAAGAAGAAGAAGGGGGGGGAGGGGGGAAAGTGAATCCTACGCACGACATTTCCGTCACTGCAAGTCAAAGTTCATAAAAAAAAATGACGATACGTAAACCCGGCTCCCGGGTGCGGAGGGGTGAGGAGAAGGGTGTGTGTGTGTGTGTGTGTGTGCTCGTTGACGCTCACTCACTCACTCAACTCATTCACTCTCTTTCTTCTGACGACTCTTGTCTTCTCCGGAGAACCCGATTGATGAGATGCAAGTAGGAATGCAGCAAACATTTGGGGAACGTATGACTTCATCGGATCGCTTACTGCTGCCGCTACCACTCCGTACTGCTATCCTAATAGCGCAGGTGGCCACAAAGACAAAGGCACATAATACAATCAATGCTGGGGTGCATAATAGTACATCGATAGTATAGGCATCTAATAAAGAGAGAGAGAGAAAGAGAGGGGGAAAAAACATGGACCCCTAATAATAAACCATGATAAACTTCCATCAACTATGAGATATTGTTAATTAATTAAATTGCAAACCACCACCACATGGGCTGCATCTCTCTTTTCTCGTCAATCGGACCAACCACCGAGAACAACCGATGCGTGCAGGCTCACACAGTCTGATTCAGCACCCCCCCAGGAAAGAAAACAGCAGCAGCAACAACAACCAAAGAGAAAATAAAATAGAATAAAAACATGATAACTGACATACGCACCATAATCTCAATCTCCAGTTCAACCTTCTAGCTGATTAATAGTTTAATATACCCGGATAGCATGGAATGTCTGCATGAGATCCATCTCATAATACACATCACATAATTATCAATCTCTCTTTTTTCCTTCCTTTTGTTTGCATGCTACCTTATTATTACCCTTCTCTTTTTTTTTCGTTGAGAGATATGGTTACAGTATAGAATACTACTACTACGGCGGTTGGGTCGTTGGGTCGTTGCTTTGCATGCGCAAATTGACATGCCATGGGATCCCGAAATCCTTCCATGCAACCGCCGCACGCAGCGGGCAAGCATTTTTCTTCTTCTTCCCTGTACACAAGAGAAGGTGATATTAGAGAAGGTACGACAGTACATGCGTGTGCGGCGCACGTTTGCTGCTGCTTCTTCCTGCGAGTGTGTGTGTGTGCCACGATGATCCCACGTGTCACGGCAATTTGCCATGTGGCAGTGGCAGCAGGAATCGGACAATACCTGGGGAGGGGGGAAGGGGAAGGGGGAAAAAAAGATGGGAACTCAGCCGCCACCGCCAACACCGCTTTTGTTGGCTGAAAGGGAGCGTGAGAACGAAGGAGTAAGAGAGAGAAAAAGAAGCTGTTGTTTACTTACTCGTAATGAAATCCTCAGCCCTTCATACATGGTTTTCGGCGCTGCGTCGTCATGTTCGTGTTAGTTATGGAGTCACTAGTAGTTTCTCCCCCCCAAGTGCTTAGCAGCCAAGACAAGGGGAGGGCCCGTAATCAACTGAAGCAACAATGGTAGAGGTTTAAAAAAAAAACGATAGGTGTGTGTGGTGTGCGGCGGAATACCGCCTGTGGGCTGAAAGTGCGCTCGCCTTTCCGCCTTGTTCTCTCACTCTTCTTCCTCCGGCTAGGCGAATAAAAGAATGATGATCTGACAGCGTAAGGCTTCTGGCTGATCGGCGCTGCTGGCCGGCTGAATAATAATGGGAACGATGCTCCGGCAGTTGAGCAGAAGCAAAGGCTGTTGTTGTATGTGAGTGCGAGTGTGTGTGTGCCTTGAGTAACTCTGTAGCGATCGGCTCGTGCTTGCGTGCTTGTACAACCCCCCCTTACAAACTTTCTGATTCGTTTTCCGTGGAACGAAGAAAAGCTTGTCTCATAGGCAGATCGCCAGAGGGCCCCTTGTTCTTTGTCGAGAGAGGGGGGATAGAGATTGGAACAACCGATGCAACTGCACCACACGCCAACGACCTGATTCGCTCGCTCAGATGTCGCCGGATTGGATGTGCGTGTATGTGTGTGTTCGTATGTACAGTCCCCCAGTTCTCAAAATCCTTCTCTCCCTTCTCTTTCCCACAACCCAGGGCCGACAACTGCGGCCGTACACGTATCGGATGATCCATAGAGGAGCCAAGCATTCTTCGTAACCCCACCCAGAACATGGGCCATGCCCATTTCAATTCTCACACACCCCCCCCCCCCTCTTGAGAGTCCCTCGATCCCACCCTGAAAAGGCAGGCCGGCCCTGCAAGTTTCCTCCCCCTGCGAGCGGCCGCCCCTGCTGGCAGCCCTCGTTGGCCAAGCTCGTTTTTGCAAAACCCCCCAGTCCCAGTCGCGGCGCGCGTGGTGCATCTTCAAACCCACGTGGCATGCTCCGTCTGTGGGGCAAGAATATGGCCACGGGACTGGTCCAGCGAGTCCACCAGTTCATTTACAGCAACTCCCCCCTGGTCGCCTTGGTGTTTGTCCTGTTGTGTCAGCACCGCCACGCTTTTCATCCCCCCCCCCTCTTCTTACATGCAAATCAGTCAGGGTGTACCTTGATTACGAGCCCCAGGTTTGAATTGGCTATGCAATAATTGAGGTGCGGTGATCTCCCAAGGCCTCGGTATACTCATGTGCTGCATAGCTGCAATGCCACCCTGAGTTGTAGGTATTACAAGTAGTCTCGTTCACTGAGTCGATAATACAACAAGACGTTGCTTTGAGTGCAAACGATGGCTCTCCGCCTTGCAACTGTAGCTTGGCTCTGCTTGGCACTTGGCAATGCAGGTTCATGACATCTCGGCATCTTTCGGTCGATTATCGCGTTCCTTCTGTAGACATCATGTCATAAGTCGGTAGGCAAGGCTTGTCCAATGCAGCCCAGTCCCGCTTCATGTCTCGCATCAATGCGCCATTTCTCTTCAAAGGATTCAATTGAGCACTTTTTTTTTCTTTGCTTCTTTTTTGCCCAGATTCAGATTCATATCAGCAAGACAAAGTTCGTGACCCAATTGTCTTTGTTGGTGGTGCGCCCCAAACAAAAAAGAGGGAATAAACCTTGCCTGCTCAATCGAGCGCTGATTTGTCACGATCCACCAAGTGTCCCCAGCGTCACAACGGAGAGTTGCAAGTTGCCAGTGCTCACAGTTCCACATCATCATTATCATCTCCACTCCGAAAACCAGGACCGCCCTAGAATTTAATAGTCTCAGTCGAAGAAACGTGACTCAAGTTTGATTCGCTGTGATTGTTTATACGAGTCAAAGGGTGCGACTTTTCAGTGTCATGATCGAGTTTTCAGGGTTTGACGATTGAGTAATTACCGAAATTGAATTTTCGTTTGTTTTTTTTGTGTGTTTGCAAAGGTTACCGATTAGGGCCGAGCCTTTCTTCCAAAAAAAAGAAAAAGAAAAAAGAAAAAAGAAAAAGAAAAAAGAAAAAAGAAAAAAGAAAAAAAAAAGAAAAAAGAAAAAAGAAAAAAGAAAAAAAAAAAGAAAAAAAAAAAAGAAGATATTGGAATCAAAGGTTGGAATGGAACAGTGAGGAGAGCATCCATCTCAATACGAAGGGTTGGTTTGTTGAAGAATAAGGATTATTTTGCCCAATTTTGCCCTGACCCAGGGCATCGGAGGGAACAAGACCAAAGCCAACAAGCATAATAGAAAAGAAGCTACAAGATGGAGCCAAACAAGAACCAACAGGAAAATTAAGAAAAGGGGCATAGCCTTGGAAGGCGTCGGCAGGTCAGATAAGAGAAGAGAGATGCAGCAGGCCAACCAACGTAACCAAGCCAGCTTGCGTGATGCGCAATGCACCAGATCTGCCACGTGGGATCACCCATCGCCCCTCGTCACATTGCAAAACGCGGGAATGTACGGGTATAATGGCAAAGACGGAGGGCAAAGGAAGCGAAAATGGGGATAAATAGTATGCCTTCAACCTAACAAACACACCAAACCTTTTTGACAAGCAGGACAAAGCTGCATAATAGAGGGGGGAGGGGATGCACTCTGCCGTCTGCCTGTATGTAGGTAGGTAGGTATCTGGATGGTCAGTCAGTCAGGTAGGGGTTGTTTGTGTGGTGGAGGCAATGTAAGTAATCGAGGCAAACAAGGTAAGGCGTGCATCTAAGCTGTCTTGGTCTCTGGGATTGGGTTGTGTCGTGTTGCAACTGTTCCATTGCAGATGGATGTGAAGGGCATGGGAGGATGAGCCGTGCCCACCGCCACGCACTGCCTGTCGAATAGGCGCACCAATCCGAGTTAAGCTCCTGTGCTCTTATTTTTTGTTTGGAAAAGGGTTGCAATCTGACAAGGCGTGTATGTATGTGTGAGTGTGTGTATCTGGATGCGAAGTATTTCGGAGGTTCGTTTTACTCAAGAGTCAGTATGTGGCTCTTGGCTGTGTTTGCTTGACTTTTTTTTTTTCTTTGGCCAAGAAAGTCCTATCTGACTCTCCCTTCCCCCTAGTCATGTTTACCGTCTGTGTTTTAGCTGGGGCCAATTTAAATGCTGGCTGGCTCGCCGTCTTCGGTGCCGGGGCTCTCGGTAATGGGGGGGAAGGGGAGGTTCAAATGGCTTAGACCAGATCAGTCGCGCGCAGCCTTTGCCATTTCTTTCTTTCTTTCCTTTTTGTCTGGCTGCTCTCGGTCGACTCCGGATGCGGCAGCCAAGGAATCGGGACGGCGAGCGTAAAAGACGTCTTACTCGTGCCGCGCTGGGATACCGGGATAGACATGATTTCCCACCGCAAGATTGGGCTGGGGTTCACAAGGTTCATTACCGAAGTATTACGGCAGCGATGCCATGCCAATGTATGCAGTAGGTGCATGTATTGTGTACAAATGCGTGTGCGTGCGTGTGTGTGTCGCCATGTGCGGCGTCCATGTGCTGCGGCGTCCTCCATTCCTCATGCTGCCAGACCCTCCGAATGCCGAGATAGGGTAAAGATGCAGTGCAGATGCTCGCGTGGCAAATTTACGGCTCTTGGTCGAATGCCGCGTGGTTACCGTACTAATCGAGTCAACTCTACCCCGCAAATAGAAAATTATCGCGGTTGGGTTTCATTGCCTGCATTTGACCAGGGACAATGTTTTAAGACAGCCTAACCTACACTCAGTACGGAGTAGAGCAAACAACATTTCCTATTGGCTGCAGAACTACTACGAGGTCCTTGTTATCAAGGGGGGTATCTAGTCTGCCCGTCCAAAGTGCGAAGGGGGGGGAATGTCTTTCCATCATGCGCCTTGAGCGTAAATGCAAGCTTCGGCAGTAAGTTTTTGTAGTTTCCAAACCAACGGTACTTATGGGGGGAGCTTGCTGAGTGGCAAAAGCCCCAAACACTGTATTGATGACCCGAATTACTGCAAAGACCGCCCTTTTCCGGGCCCTTTTTGTCACACAATGTGGTAACATCGCGTTCAGCCAACCATGAGCCGACCATCCTGATGAAGTTGTAGCGTCACGCCATACGTCAACAATTTCCATCATATTGCATTCGGCACCTACCTCTTTCAAGTCTCCAAGGACAAATAGAATCACACGATCGGCTCCATAGTAAATCGTCTTTACGGTGTGGTATCGCATGCGTAGTGATTAACGGAAACATACCGACTTTTTTTTAGGGGGTTACTTTACAACCCTTGATCAAGCCCTACCCTAGACCATGTCCAGCAGGTAGGGTCGTAAATTGGTCAAATCAAGAAGAGCCAATACCACTCGTCTGGTCTTCCCTTATAGTCAAATGCCTCTATCGAAGTCCCGATTTTACGCTTAAGTGAATTCGGAGGGATCAATAAGCCGAATGATAAAGCTGTTTCTCTTCCCTGGCAGCCCCAGAACAGGATGTCGGACCCAGGCTGTTTCTGAAAAAAGCCTAGCAGAGATGCAGGATTCCCTGTCTTCCGATTCAAATATGACATCGTGGGTGGGCATTGGTATTGAAGTTCCTTTACTTGCATACGGACATGACTCGCTTACGCTTTTTCGTCAAAACGAGGGGGAAACGACGCGGGAAATTGAAGATGATGTTTGCCAGGGTTTATTAGTGGTGCCTGAACGTGGTGGTCCGGGGGAACGATCATGCAAACATTACTTGGCACAATGAATAGAGTCAGAGGAAGTACGTGTAGCAAACGAGATCGTGTTCTAACAGAGGGTGGATGGATCGTTGCCTGCTAACCTACTCATGCAGATCGTTCGCCGATTAGTAGGTTGGGCTTGAGGGATTCTGCGTGATGTCTCATTAGCTTGTTCCCACCCCAAGCCAGATGTGGTGGTTAATTCAAAATCCTTCGTTTTCCCCAGCATCTGGGAGAAGTCGCTGGACACGAGAGTAATCGAGAAAGACACTACTTGAGAGATACTTGCATGAGCACATCTGATGAATGTGGAAGTATTCCGGTGGTTGTTTTCCACCCTTTGCCCGTGTACTTATGCAAGAGGCACATATGCACCCACACAGAAATAGATAGCTTGTAGATATGTATGTATGCACACCGTCGGCGTCGGATAAGGGATTCTCAAGGATTGTTCCTTGTTTAGACGTGCAAACCGAATGCATGGCTGGGCTGGGCAAGTCCATGTACCTTTATTGTTTGTTTGCTCCGCCAAAACGTGGAAACGTGGAATAACACGCCGGATAGGGCTGTCACACCGCAAGAAAGAAATCACAATGCAAATGATTAGTCACTGAAGAGTACACCGTAAAGAATACCAAATGACACACACTCAGCTTCGCAACCCTAACCTCTTGCTGTCGTGGTTTGTTGAATGAAAGTACGGAGTAGTGTGTCTAATCCATGGGTTTTCCCCAGATTTTCGCAAGTCAGCGCTTGGCTTGCCTCCCCCCCCCCAAACACGGCTTGACAAATACATACATCACAAACACGCGCCTTTTCGCTTCACCTCATGGCACATCTTGTACTTCTGGCGTCAGCCCAGTCATCGCCGCTAACAAGATTGTCCGTGCCGGGTTCTTCGCTCGCATAGCATTGCCATTTGCGACGGGCTAGTTCACTTCAGCTCCAGACAAACGACGTGCACCCGCCGCCACGTTCAGATCCCACGCATCTCCTCCAGCCAGTGGCAGAGCCTCAGAACCCGCGCAAACGGTTTGCTTAGTTCCTTTGATGACGCATTGCATGTTTTGGCTGGGCACCACCCCTCTCCCCTGGACTGTAACCTGGAAAGCAAACGGGGGAAAAGATCGATTAAGACGGAACAGGAGCAGGAAGAGTGGAAGAGAGAGAGAGAGTTGGGAGTGAGAAAAATGACTGCTACCTCGTACTACCTACGTCTACTCCAAACATCGATATTTTCTTGCCTGCGACAAGAAACATTAACCTATACACACAACGGAATACTCTTCTTTCCATTCCGAGAAAAGTCCCTGAAACTCAAACCTGCGCCGAAATCCAAGGAGCAGCCAATAAAAGGACCCCTGTCGCCCCTCTCGGCTTCCATTGGTCTTCTAGAAGCTTTCCATTTCTTTTCGGGCACCACTCCGCACCCACGACACATACGAACCACCCCCAGCTCCCACATCCCATCCCAGGTCTGTTCGGTCGCTACCCCCTAAGAGAAACCAGAAAACCCGATAGTTGGACTCGCTATCAGCTCCTAGAATCAGAAGCTATGCGCGGCCCCAACATGTCACCCGGGAACTGATGGTGAATTTTGGGCTTCTGGCTAACAGCTTGACCAAGCAGGTTTCTCCCCCAAAGTCGAATTGAATTGACTTTTGGTTTTGACTACCTAAAATAAGCTTTGGAGCCACCTATTGGGCTTCATCCAGTCTACCCCGTCGGTAAAACCGGAAAATTTATCTGTTTGCTGGGAAGACATTCAATTTGCCTGGCCCCTCTCTATGCACGGCACCGAAAAGACAAACTTTGGGGTTGCTCAACATTCGGGTGTGGTTACGCTGCATCCCGTCCGTATAACCATCTTTACCCATACCATCCGTCTCAAACGGCATACGGAGGAGGTACTCTGGCTCACATAAAAAAAAAAAAAAACTCCTGTTTGGAATTGAATTGGGGGGTTTTGGAACAAAAGGAGGAAGCGAAGCGGTCACGGCGGATAGACCCCGTTTCTCTCATCACGGCGACACCGATTCGTACCACGGGGTTCAGTCAAGGGCCACAGGGAGAGAACCCCGGCCGCCCTCTCAGCTAGTTCAGGTACGTGGCATGCTTCAGTCTTTGTTTGGTTTGTTTAGGCGTATGGATACCTACCTACCCATCTACCCATCTATCTATTTCTCCCGTCACATTACAAGTATTTCCCTTGACAGCGACCACGCCGAGAAGCCTCGGGGACATGGGTTGCGTTGCATACCTAGGCCTAGTAGTCTTGAAGCCTGATGAGGGTGCAGTGCCCATATATCTACTTGTATGAGTGTACGAGCATGTATAAGTGCTGCCCAATCACGTATTGGTGATGCGACCGCGTGAGGAAGAAGCTCGCCGGAAATGTACATTTCACGTTTATCAGGCGAGTCTCCACTGCATCTCACGGCTTGAGTCAATTCGGACAGTTGCCGAGTGTTGTTCTGAGTAGCAAATTATGAGAGATGAGAGGACGCAGAAAGTAGTTTGCACAAAGCGGGCGGACAGACCCATTCACCCCCCTAGCCAAGTGGGAAAGTGGGCAAGTGGGCAAAGGCATAAAATGATGATTTCGTTTTTATGAGTGGTCGCGTTTTGCAAACGTGGTTGAAAGACGTCAGGGACCCCCCCGAGGGCAGGCCTAGGGATCCCTGAAGCCACGCGCCGATCTGAGTGAAACTTCTTTGAGCACGAGCAAGAGAGTTTCCGCTGCTGAATGATGCATGCGCTTCTCTTGCTTGCTGCTGTCATGATCCAATTCAGGTAGAGACCGTCAGCCCCCGTCCCCACAAAGCGCATTCACGATCAAGTATCGCATCAGCTTCAATTTCACTCTTATCTGAAAGGTGACAGAAGTCTGGGCTGGAAGAAGGGCTTGAAAGCTATGGGACCGAAGCTCAATTTGTACGAGGGACCATTTACGTGTAGCAAGCCGATAGTGTTGAGCCATGGCTTGCTTTTGCCGCTTGTCGGCATACACCGCACTTGCGTGAGTGACTGAGTGTGTGTGTATGTACGATAGCCTGATAAAAGAGCGAGAGCAAGAAGAGAAAAGGAAAAAAAAAAAAAAAGAGATTGGCTTTTCGTCACACAGCGCAGCCGACCAAGACCAGACCAGCCTTCCTAGCAATTCTGTGTCATGCTGTCTCTCATTTTCTCTTTGACCTTGTTCACACGTCCACGCAACGTGGTTACGGGAGCCACCGCTCTTGCGGAGAAGCAGGCCGACTGGCCAAGTTCCGATCATGCAACAAACGAGGCCCTAGTGGGCGAGCAAACCCCACCCCTGCCATGCTTTTTCGGCCTGTCCCTTTCTTTTTTTTTCTTCAACTCGCTGCCTTCAAAGTGACGGTGGGTGGTGTCAGTGCTCGCTTTCTGATTAGTGCATGACCCCGTTTGGTTGGTCGTCCTGACTCTTGTGAGTGGCCAAAGTGCGCTGAAGAAGCACTGGCGTTTGCTTGGCTGTCATCGCTGAACACCGCCTGTAAAAGCCCACTGAAAAGCCTTCCCACATGGTTACCTAGGGAGGGAGGGGGGAGCAGGACTTTAGTCCGAGGCACCCAAGGGCATCATCCATCACCAGCATTGAAAGCATCGTTAATGCTGCTGCTGCTGCTGCTGCATCATTGTACGTCCTGACCACTGGCCCGGCGTCATCGCAGTCGTTTAATTACTGTGATTGAGATTAGGCTGCCTCTGTTTCAAGTTGGAACGAGCTCTCTACTCATTACCAGAACTGAACACCTACTCTTTCACCGGGGCACCCGCACTGCATTTTTTGTCTCGGATCTCACAGCAAACACGTTTCTCAAGGGCAATCAATCAGTTATCATTCTGCATCATCTCGCCTGCATTTGTTCTACATACATGGCATATATTGTACCAGAGTGTAATTAAATGGTCTGACTTTCTTTAGAGATCAACGCTGTTTGGTCTATGTCTTTCTCTCTCTCTCTCTCTCTCGTCCCGTCTCTACTACACACTTCTCACCTCTCACTCAGCGCCTTTTTCTGCCCATCTCCTTCTGCCAGGGTCTACACTATAGTAGTAGGTAGGCGCCAGAATTACTTGCTAAAGCAAACATGACAAAGCTACAAGCACAAGCACCAAGCACCAAGCACACACACACACTCGCCCCCCTGTTCCAACCAAGACCCATTCTTTGACTCAACTCACAAACAACACCCCCCTGCTGGCACTGAACCGCATTTGCAGCTCTGCACACCCCCATTGCCCATCACCCCTGTCTGAGCGCCACAAAAGTATCGGCTACTTGTACCCTTTCAATGTACCTCGCACTCCTCCTTCGCTCTCAAAGTGGTCTTGCGCACACGCCCCCTCCCCAGAAAAGCCCATATCCTCCCAAGCTCCCTCGTTCCCACGCCTCCTCAGGCTCAATCGTCTTTTATCTCGACATCCCCAGTTCGAAACAGTCTCTTTTCTCTCTCTTCTACTCTCTTAACATCTCTCTCACGCTCTTTCCTTCTTGCCAGATGGCCATTCTATCACAACCTCTCAGCCTCGATCCACTGCCTCTCCCAACGAGACAGCAGCCCGAACGATCAAGACCTTATACCACTTCCACTCGCAATTCCTCATCAATAGAGCACCGCTTTGCCGACTCCGCTGCCGCCGCCGCGGTTCTACCGGCCAGCAGCAACTCAATCCAGAACCATAACCACCACCAACACCACCACCATAACTACACTCACACTCACTCTCACACGCACTCTCACAACGCCCGTCGCCACGCAAGCTCAAACTCAACAAGCACATTACCCAGACCCCAGCGATCAGCAAGCGGTATTCTTTCTCTGGCCGCAGCCGCCTTGGATAGGACACAGAGCGCCATTGCAAATCTTTCAGAACCTGTAATACGACCTCTTCACTCTCACTCAAGCGTTGGATCGGGACGGCACACAGCACAGGCGCCGCATTCTACTTTTGTCGAACCGATAGGCTTGAACAAGATCAATTCCTTCAGTGACCTGTCAAATCAATCTCAAATCTCCAGCTCTGGCGACGGAAGACAAACCACCTTTTCCTCACCCATCTCGTCGGCAAACAGCTCGCCGACACAGACTCTATCTGATTCATCTTCACATTTATCCGCCGCCTCCAACAAGATGCATCAAACATCATCGCGCTTGCTACGCATGACTGACGATGACCGGCCATTCACAAGGGTATGTGTTGATTTAAGCTGCTTATTGCGCTCGCCGCTCTTTGAACTTCACGATTATTTTTTTCCGCATTCAACTACAATTCAGTGTGCGGCTTACTAACACCGTTATAGGACTTTAATGACCTCTTCTCCACTCTCATTGTTAGCCTGCTGCCTCTCTCAGCCCACAGGGTCCGACTCACAAAGGTCGAATACACCTTCTTGTCTGAAGATGCTATTAACAATCTTGGATCTTTGAAATTTTCCCAGTCCAACCGCATGCCGGATCCCAAGGACCCTTCAAGAATCGTAACGACAACAACCACGACGACTTTTTCCATGGCTAAGGACATGGCTCGGTCTATCTGTCAACGGTTTGTCGAAGCTCGCTTCATTGAGTCGGCGGATGGAAAGTATCAGCAGAACTACACCATGAAGGGATCCGTCTGGCAATTAACCCCCAAGGGAATCTCCATCCTAGATCGATTCTGTGCCAAGAATGGCATCCAACAGAAGCAGGTGGCTGAACTCGCCGGCACTAACTCTGCACAGCTTGTCATCTTGGAGAGGGATCAGCAGACCGACAAGCTGCTCAACGACTGGGGGACTATTGAGGTCATCTTCCGAAGGTTCGTCGGAGCTGAGGGCCGCAACATCAAGACCAGCGTCACCGCCGCCGACTCCGACTCACTACACGACTACAAGGATGGTCTTACTGGTGTCAAGATGGCAGCGGAGCGCAAGGTCAACGGCAGAGTATACCGTGATACCTTCACTGGAAAGGCAGCATCGGATTGGTTGATGGACTGCTCAACAATTGTCGATAGGCGGGAAGCCCACGAAATCGCGTCGCTTTTCGTCGAGCACGACCTCATGGAGCCTATCGTACAGGACAGAACCTACACACTGCAGCACCACAACAGCAACTTGTTCCAGCCCACAAAGCACGCCGTCTACCAGATTTCACCGAGAGGCAAGGATATCATCAACGGCAACAACTCCAGGGGTCGGACATCGGAGAGTGAGGGGACCAGCTCGCACCGCAACGGAGTCGCCCGAGACTCCAACACCCAGCGACTGGAGCGAATTCTTAACGACCCTGCCCTCCGCCTTCTCTTCAGAGAGAACCTAAGGGATACGCACTGCGAGGAGAACCTATCATTTTATAAGGACGTCAACGAGTTCGTCTGCAGCTGCAAGAATGCAATTGAACTCGCCGAGAAGACACCCACAGCGACCTCCATGGACGCCATCAAGGAAATCATGGCACAAGCCTATGGTATCTACAACGCATTCCTGGCCCCTGGTTCGCCCTGCGAGCTCAACATTGACCACCAACTTCGCAACAACCTGGCCACACGGATGACCAAGGCCGTCGGCCAAGAAAGCGGCATGATTGAGACTCTACGGGAGGTTACTGCTCTGTTTGAAGATGCCCAGAATGCAGTCTTCAAGCTGATGGCTAGTGTAAGTACCATTACAACACTGAGACTTGTCCAATACGGATGCTGACATGAGACAACAGGATTCCGTACCGAAATTTCTGCGAAATGCCAAGTACGAGCAACAACTGCGAAACTTTGAAGTCGACTCAGCAGCGTCAGCACCTCGGGGAGTTGAACGGAGCCAGAGTCGATCCAATCGGACATGAACCAGGACCATCAATTAAACAGATGGAAAAGCCATACATATCGCGGGCAAGTCGAATCGGATGTCATCAGGCATGACCAACCTTCGCCAGCCTTGCACGAATAATGCGAAACTCACCGGCGCACGACCCCATACCTTTTTCCTTTTTTTTTTTTTTGTTTGTTTTTGGGTTGGCTACATTTGCTTTTTCACAAGGGACGGCACGATTGATACCTTTTAGATTCCACTCCATGTCTCTCTGCATCCATCGGTGTTCATTGCGTCATTTTACCTCTTTTTATTTTAGTTTTTTTTTCTATCTTCTTACTGGCTATCATGTGTTTTTTTTTTGTTCTTCTTTCTAATACCTTTTTCTACTTTTTTTGGGCTGGCATATTTCCATATACGACATACTGGAACTGGGTGCATGGCTCAGTTTTATTGGCTTTGCTATTTAGATCCAGCGGTTGTTGGTCTCACATTCCATTCGGAAAAACAACGAGGAAACGGCGTTCAAGGAAACCTTAGCATAGAGGAAAGAGGTCATCTGGCGACGAATACGGTACACATGACAACATGTTTTATTTCTTTGACTCGAAACTGCGGCCCCGAACAAGGGGTGGGGATGGCTATGATGGCTTGAGACCTGGGGCGGTATTAGTGTTGGGCATTTTCTTGGGACAGGCAGAGAGTTGCGGCCAACGCTTGGCCCGCAAACATCAGGCGATGGTCAGGGTGGGCCTCTCTCTTTGTGGTGGTGGTTTTTGTGTTTTCCTGTTTTGGGCCTGAGCTGGGATTGTCAAGTGAGACAGTCACCAGCCGGGGGTCCCATCAGTTCAACCAAGGTCGGCGCCATTTCGGCAGCGAGAAGAATCTCGGCGACCAGGGGTGGGGAGAAGAAGGGAACTGTTGTATGTACATAGAAGGCTGAGACTTGCGCGATAAGACGTGAATGTCGTCGCAGCGAACTCGCTAGCATGGCAAAAAGAAGAAGAAAAGAAAAAAACATTCTAATATTGCCTAAAACATTATTGCGCGCGCGCGGTTGTTCGGTTTGTGACTTTGTTATGTGTGATTTGGAATGGGGGGCGATATTACAAGTATGCTACAAGTATGCTGGCGTGGTGCCGATCGCCGGCAGTTGGTATGGTGGGAAATGAACCAATGGCATGTTGGAGAGGAATGTGTAGGAGGGATTCCTTATGTGAATGGTCTATCGCATTCTTTTGCGAGGCCATGTTTCTTTGTGAGGCAATGGGCCTTTTTTTTGGTAGGCAAGGGATTGGCATAATTGAGATTGGATGGCTGGTCATTGGCATGCTGTCAGTTGGTTTTTGCATCTGTTGATGCTGGAGAGGATGGCGTTGGAAGGGGAAGGGGGAAGGGGAGGGAGCATGGCCAAACAAAACAAGTCGACATCTCGAAGGGGCATATAAACCAAGCTCTTGGTCGACAGAGAAGTTCTATTATCCAACTTATTACAAGTCAAACAAACAGTTCAGTCATCGAGAAACTTTGTCCTCACAATCTCTCTACAAGTTCTCTTATACAATCCTTCTCCCCCCCCCTCCCTTCCAGCTTGACTCTCGCTACTTGAACATACAAAAGATATTCGCTCTTTTATATACTTTGACGACGACGACTACGGCATCACAACGATATCTTTTTTTTTTTCAAGATGCTCAACCTCAAGACAACCGCTATCCTCACCCTCGCCGCCGCCGTCGTCTCGGTTGCTATGGACGTGAACAAGCCTGCCAGCGAAGAGTCTATCGCCGCCGCTTATACTACTCCCGCCATCGATTATACTACTCCCGCCATCGATTATACTACTCCCGCCATCGATTATACTACTCCTGCCGCCGAGTATACTACTCCCGCCATCGATTATACTGCCCCTGTCGCCGATACCACCACCGTCGCCGATACCACCACCGTCGCTGGTACCACTACCATCGCAGATACCACCCTCGCCACAGATATCACCACCATCATTATCGCCACAAAATACACGCCCCCCTACGGCGGAAACCAGACCGTCGTCACCACCACAAAGGTCGTTAGCCAATACACCACCTACTGCCCCGGTCCCACCACCATGACCGTCGGCACCCATACCTACATCGCCACGGAGCCTACCACATTGACCATCACGGACTGCCCTTGCACCATCGTTGAGGTACGCTTTGCCCCCTGGTCCTCCATACCCTTCTAATTTGAAGGGTATGGCATACACACACACATACACATACACATATATATATGCCCTTGTGATATACGTCTTGACTGACTGACGATCCTTTCTTCAGCCCTGCTACACTTGCCAGCCTCAACCCACTTACAGCCCACCCACCCACCCTCCTGCCGGTAACTACTCTGCTGGTAAACCTCCTGCTGCCAACCCTCCTGCCGGCAATTACTCAGCTGGTAACCCTCCCGCTGCCAACCTCCCAGCCGGTAACTTTCCCCCTCCTGCTATCGTCTCAACTCCCGGTACTCCTCCCGCCGTGGCCATGAGCGGCGCCGATTCTCGTCTCGCTTCCCTCGGCGTCGCCGTCCTGGCCGCCGCCCTTGTCGGCTCCCTGGCCATGTAAACAACAAAAAACCTTTGAACCAACCGACCAACAGAAAGAAAAGAAAAAAGGGCAGTGGAACCCCTCCCTCCCCCTTTGACGGCCGAAGAACTACGAAGTGGGTAGGGCGATTGTTCGGCAAAAAGAAAGCATAAAAGGAAGACATGGGCATATGAGAAATGTGGGGTTCAAAGACGAGGGAGAACATGTTCCATTCTTGGCGTGTAACTGCTTTATGATTTATTGATTAGTATGGGGGGTTTGACTAAGGGAGGACGGGAAACGGCATACGGAGTAGACTGGGCGGCTTGTTTGGAACATAATCATATGGTAATTATGTAGTAATTTTGAATAGACACCTTTTTAAGCTTTTGAACTTGGGTTGGGTGTTGGACATCAGTGCAGGTTCAGATTGAGACATGGGGGAGTGCATGTAAGCCTATGTATTTAAACCATAGTTGTTGCTTTTGCTCGGAGCAAAGGAATCAGCATGTTTCTGATAGCATAAGATGTCTCTCAACTCTATTGAACCTGTCTCCTACATGCCGAGATTTCACCATGACCTTTTCTCCTTAGTAACTCTGCCGTGCCCGATATCCGAAACCCCAAAGATAAATCCCAAACGCTGTGTTATCAGATTTAGACGGCGTGACGATATCCTGCTCGTCCCTTCGCCTTTATATATATGAGATATACGCCCATTCATATATCGAACCAAGATATGCAAACATAATGTTGTAAGAAATATCACCCTGCGAACATGGAAAAAGAAATGATAATATGTCAAATGAATTGCGTCACTTTATTGTAGCTCCGCCATGTACGTTGAAGATTGAACCGGTATTGTTGGTGCTTCAGGCCGTGGCTGTTGTTGCTGGTACTGTTGATTCGCAGGAGGATATGTGTATTGCCCCGGGCCAGGGACCTTTTGCTGCATTCTCTCTCTATATGAGTATGGGTCCGCTGGGGGTATGGCAGGAGGTGTCTGTGATGGAGGCAGATGGTGAACGTAGTTTTGCTGGGGACTCGGCGTCGTTATAGGCGAGTAGTCGGCTTGCCATGATGGAGGCCTCTGAGACATGGGTGACTTCACCATGAGGTTCTGAGGCTGCGGCAACGATGCTGTTGATCCAGCGGATGACGATATGATATTTTTCGCCTTGGCAGACAAGGCTACGACAAGCGTACCGTGAGATTTCTTAATCGTCTTTTTGACGAAGCCTGCCATGACGATGCTGCATCGCAGATCAACATCTTCCCGGATGTACAAGCCTGTCCTCGGCGCCCCCAAACCCAACTCCATCGGCTCGGGCGGTTCCCCGGGCATGGTTCCTCCAACGGACCATTTGTCGCGCAAGTCTACCCCCATAGGCGCATAGCAATGGGTTTGTACCCCCGTGGGCAAATCATGAAAAGCGCATGTGTACTCGACGGCCCCCGTTACAAGTCCTCCTGGAAGATAGCTGATTTTGTCGGTGATGGAGTACCATGTGCAGGCCCGCTCCTCGGGCAGAGAGTGCTCGGGAGGGGAGATTTTGTGACGTTCTGTGACGAGGGGGTTGAGGTCGATCATCTCGAGATGATTGTGGAGGAAGTCGAGAGCGACTTGGCGGGTGATTCCGGGAGGGAGAGGGGTGATGGAAGTGAAGACTGTGCGTTTGGACATTTTGAGATAGATTTGTGTTTTTCTGGGGGGGAAACAAAATGTTATTGTGCTGTATGTGCAAGTTGAAGTTGAAGACGTTGTGGCCGTTGTATTAGTGGGATTGTGGTGAGATTGCCGTAATGAGGCGATACTATGGATGATCCGAGCCAAGGCGGGGGTATAAATGCAGTGCGCGGAAGGTCGTAATATGTATGCCCAAAAAAAAAAAAAAGTGACAATGAAAGAATATTGTCGAATAGATGAAATAGAGTGGGGGTATTTATTGAACAATAAAAGCGAGAATTCTCAATGTTTGATGATCCGCGCGGTTAGCGGCAAAATCGAATGCTTTGTTGGATGATGATGATGATGATGATGATGATGAGCAGGAGGAGGAGGATGATGCTATTCAGCAGATCCAGACAATTACCACATGATCCGTCCACAAGAACGTCGGTACCTCATGAGGATGAAGAAAAAATAAAGCAGGAAATCTAAAAGAAAACTAAGAAAGAGAAGATGCGAGAGAGAGGCCACACTATTTGAGGAAGTAATGCTGACGGCGTCAGCCGCTTCGACCGCAAGAAGGTGGCGTTCGTGTCACCAGCGCAGCAGCAGCACCAAAGCAACTGCACGCACTACGAAGCGAAGGAATCGGGGGCTGGCGCTTGTTAGCAAAGGTGAAGCGCTTCCAGTAAAAGAGAGAGACAGAGAGAAATGGGCGGCCACTTGCTTGCTTGCTGGTCTTTCTCAAATAGTGATCAAATTGGTGAGGGTAGAGGGGGGACCGCTCCAGCCTTGTATGTAGCACACGGATAGATGGACATCCGGATCGGGATGTGGGTTTTGATGTAACGTAAGAGGGGGAATGGGGGGATGATGAGTGGGATATTCCGTTGATGAGATAGATGCCACCCCCCGGTAATGAAACTGGACGGGGGAGAGAAGATGTTACAGATGGGACGTTTTAGAAGTAGTGCTGCTAAGTAACGACGTAGGTACTATAGGTATGTATCTATCTATGCGGTGTGTGTTTTTTTTTTTCTTTTCTTTCTTGACACGTGTGCCAAGTCTTGAATGATGCAGGTTCCAATGATTGTCCACAGCGCTTGCTAAAACACCTCCATGATGTCAGTTGGTCAAATCCTCCTAGTAGGAAAAAAAAATACACGCTGATCATGATCAGGCAGATCAAAGGGCGGCTGAATCATTCACTACTCCCCTCCCCTCCAGGGCACGTGAAATGTAGATTACTTGATAAGGCAGTCTTGTCCGCCCCAGGCCATGTTGCCCAGGCGCGCTGCAGGGCTATGAAAGGCCCTATTGCAGCAGCAGCACTGGTAATTGCTATTCTTAGCGCTAGCATTTGATTACCTGAGCAGGTTTTTTTTTTTTGGGGGGGGGGGGGGAATCAACATGTTCCTCTAGACGGATGGTACAGTTGCCGAAGACGTCAATTCATTGGATGCTATTGATTCCCCCATGAATATATTCACTGCCGTAAATGCCGAATGCCAACAGACTCAGCCCTGTTTGTTCGCATTGATTGGCAACCCTTGACTCGATAAGATACATTAAACTGCGAGGCAACTTTGCCCGGTCTTGCTCGGCTGTCGCTCTTCATCGGTAGATGATGGACATGGTTCCTTCACGGCATTACACCAGCAATCGTATTGTCCCGAAACCCTCGAGTCCTACTCGGTCAAATCCATTCTTTTCTTTTCTTTCTCAAAATACCTGCAATTTGCTCATGCCATATGTACTTGGGTAGGTACTATACTATCTAGGTAGCAGCAAACAAACAAGCATGAATCAAGTCTCGGTATATCAGCTCATCCATACCTCGGCTCTTATCCACCACCAAACATCACGGCCCTCTCAGAAGCCCTCTCCTCGTATTCTCAATCCGGGCAATCCCTCTCCATTTGCACCGACACGCCAATCACATCCACCGCACCGTATTTCAAATTCCCCAAACCAGGCAACTTTCTGCTTCACTAAAGACAGAAAGCTCAAAGTCATAGCGCAAACAAAACAAAAAAAGCCCATGTAACAAACCATCCGTCTGTCCATTCATCCGTCGGCCCTGGGTAAGGTGTTCTGAACATGGCAAGCCATCAACATTCTAAGCAGATAACACTCGCATGCATACCCAACACACGAAATACCAAATCTGGAAATCAAATCCAGTTCCTAACCCACCCCTTGATAATACAATGGGAAAGGGAGAGAAGAAGAAGAAAAAAAAAGAAACTACCCCCTTTCATCTTCAGCCCTGTGCTCCCACTCTCTCCCCGATTCGTACCCCTGGTGCACCCCATATAATGGGCAACCATATTCCTCCGACGGGCCATCAAGCTTCCCGATCCCTCACACTAAGGGGGGCAGGGAAATAACATGCTTGCTCAACTATCCTACCATCACAAACGATAGCGAACAAAATACCGTAAATGGGCTAATCCAGAACTTTGACATCTCAAAGGGCTTCCAATCAGATCGGAGATCCGGTAAACCGAGCCGAGGAATAGAGCGACGAATAGAGCGGCGGCCGCCAGTCAGACCAACGTCAGAAAACCTCGAGCTTGTCATTTCACACAAGATTCCGCCCTGTCCATCAGATTGTCTGTGTTTCTATTATGAATGTAGTGTATGTATCTGTATGTGTGTATGGACTCCCAATATCCATTCATCTATGCATCGTACAATGGTTTTTTTTCTCTCGTTCGCTCCCAACCGTCATGATAATATGTGTACATACTTGTATAAAAAAGATGAAGCAACCATTAAACCCCCTTCCTAAATCTCCTTGCACCACTTGGCCAACGTCGTGCTCAACTTGGTCGCCGCCGGAATCTCTTCCAATGCAACGTCCACCTTCCACATCTTCCCATCCAATCCCCCGTGCCCCTGAGTTCGGCTGCCAGCCCCTACGCCGCCAACCCCGGCGGGCACCAGCAACCCCAAGGTAATGAGTCGCTCCCACGCGATTCCCGCCACGCCTCGGCTCCATACCCTGACATTACCGCCAACAGCAAGCAAGCCCGAGGTCGCGGACTGCACTCGCTGCCGTCCCACCAGTGAGCTGTACTCGTCGTACGCCATGGCAAAGTTGACTGTATCCGTGTCGGCCACAATGTCAAGCCGGGCCGCTGCAATAAGAAGCCCGAGGTCGAGATCCGACAGTGTTGACAGGAGTTGCAGACGGGAATCTGGGGGCGTCAGAGATGTCAACTCCGCGCCGGTCGCAGGTATGCTTAGATTAGGGTTGGTCGCCGAGACAATTGACAGCGGCAGAATCCACTCGTTAAAGAATGCCGACGGAGATTTCGTCGTGTAGTAGTGGTATTGTAACAGATCTTGAAACTGTCGCTGCTTGTAAAGCTCCTAAACATTCAAGGTCAGGTGGATTCCAAGACGTTACGTGGACAGGGGGAGGGGGACAAACCTCAATCTTGTGGTTCCAATACTTTTGAAACTCGCCATAGCCTTCTAAACGAACATCAATGCCCTCGTCTTCAGGGTCGGCCTCTCCTAGCATCAATCCTTGTCGACATATTTGCCAATACGCGGGTAGACTCCTAGGTAGTGACAGATAGATGTATCGATGACTAAAGCGACTCTTGACTCTCTTCTCGAGCATCTCTACGACATCAAGACGAGTCGTACATCCCAACACTGCAATGGGTGCCTTTCGAGATTGAGCGATATCAAAGAGGTTGTACAGCAAAGTTTGTCGAGGGTGGGCGGCAAACATGTCAAATTCATCAATGATGAAGATGACCGACTGTGATGTGATTCCTTCGTCGGTTCCTAGAATTTCAGAAGGATGTGACAACAAGGCCAACAAAGATGCCATGGTATCTGCATAATTGGACTACAAAAGTATCAGTCATGGGCGGCTCATATATCATATATGTATTCTTACTTACCCTATTCAAGAGATCGTCCTCCACATTCATCTCCTTTCCAAGCTGGCGCCAAATTTCCTTGAGTGCCAGCTTATCATCCGTATGAATAAAGCCATTCAATCGAACGATATAGAAGTCTCGTTGATACACCCGTGACAGGTCGCCAATGATGTTTTCCAGCATCTGAAAAAAAAAAAAAAAAAAACTGTCAGTGCCAGCCAATCACAAAATCGGTCAGTATTCTTACCGTCGTCTTTCCACAGCCTCTTGGCCCAATGAGTAGCATAGAGTTTCCCTCGCCGGCCATTACTGTTTGCTCTACAAGCTGATGTGCCTTCTCATACGCTTCATCTTGACCAAACATTCGGATTCTTCGCCGCCCAGCGCAACGGTCCAGAAGAACCCTTTGTAGAGATCGCAGATGATGGTCCAGGTTGGGGATATCTGGTATTTCAATAGCGGGCACGGGGGGAGCACTTGCCACTACAAACTCTCCAGTTGGCTTCTTTGGCGTATTCAAAATGTCCTCCTGAGTACAAGATTTGCATAGCCATTCTCCTTCTGGGATCTCTGCCACCCCATAACACTTCTGATGAACTGCAAAGTCGCAATTATCGCACAATATGATCTCGTTCGGTGCTTTAGAATCTGGCCGGGCGCATATCCCACATGTAATCTCATCTGGTGCCTGTACCACGGGCTCGACCTGCTTCGGTTTCCGCCCAGGCTTTTTGGCGCTGACGCTTTTTGGCAGATCCTCAAAGAAGACTTCGCTGGCGCTTCCATTAAAACTGACAGTCTTCTTTGGCTGTGGCCCCTTTTTCTTAGACGGCGACAAGATACCCTTGGGCGTGGGGGTTTTGCCCGTTGAAGCCGCCAAGCGCATATTCAGATCGAAGCTGCGGTGCTTCAGAGGACTGACCCCCTGCAGCTCCGTCGAGGAAAGCTCGTCAGCCGTAGAGTCCAGATGGCCGTTGGTGAATGGCGCTACGTTGAATCGCTTCACGGTTCGTGATTTCGACGGCGAATCCTCCAGCGCGGTCCCGTCCGATTCCACACCTGTAGACGCATCTTCAATCTTTGGTTTTCGTCCCCTGCCTCTGCCTGTGCCTGTTGCCGGTGTTTTCTTTGTGCTGCCGGGAGGCCTGCCAGGTTTGCCCGTTGCCCCCTTTTTCGGCGACGGCGACCGACCCGGCTCTCCTGTATCCCATTTTGTTCCCCTCAGAGCTGCCAATTTTATCGCAGGACGAGCTTTACCGGGAGTAGGGGCGGCGGTCGGCGGCTTAAGCAATGGAATTGATGCGCCATTGATGGTAGGCTGTTGTTGTGGTGGTGGTTGGTCGTTGGGGGACTTCTCAGTCAGGGGTTCAGGCTGTGGTGATTCTGCAACCGGTTCCGCAACAGCAGGCTTCGACTGCTGAGAGCCAAAACTGAGTACACCTGAAATCGCAGATACTATGGCGGCGCCTATCGCCCTCGGCGTCGAAGGTGAAGCCGTATGTTCATCTTCGAGCTTGCGCTTCTTCAAAGCTGCCGCGGTGGTTGGGGTTGCAGCCTCATCGAAAGGTCCGTCATCGAATGCTCGTTTCCGGTTCCCTGGCGTGGCGACGAGTTCCATCTCCGGCCAGCGGAGATTCTTGAAAGCAGTTGACCGTCGGTCAAGATGTATTACAAAAAAAACAAGAATCTGTTATATTCTTAATGAAAGGGAATCTGCATGGCGCAATTGCAAGACATGTGCACTGCAGTAAGAAATCGCAAGAATTCTGGCTGTAATTATTAGGTGGTTCCTTTTCAGGGTGGGCAATACGGATTGCCCTTGATACTACTGCATGTCAGCCAAGTCGCGATAGTGGGATTAATTTCAACGCGTGTGGCGCGTGTGCATGAACGCGTTAGCACCTTTTAGTGGTCTCGAGCCACTAATCAGCCACTGTTGAGCCACTTACCACTCTAACTCGAGAGCGCTTTATAGTGAGCAAAGTGCCTATAAGTCACTAAACCTGCAAAGCTTCATGCATATGCACGATATCGATGTCTTGTTCAACTATAATCTCTCAATGCCCTCTGCATACAGGATTTTTCGTAGCTTTCCAAGACCTCTTTTCCGTAAACCATTAGTTTTCATGAGCCCCTGACCCAGAAGTTAACCTTTCCGTCGAAGCTGTCTAGAGCAACAATAGCCAACGTTGTTGACTGGGCAAACGACCAATGATGCTCTACTTAAACTCAAAAAAAAAAAAAAAGTTCTATATATACATATATATATATATATATATATATAAAGCCGTATCTCAGTAGAATACACAGTGGTATCTAAATTTTAACCTGCATGTTTAAAAACATCAGTTTATGAGTCCGCAGTTATGCCTCACTTCATCGAGGTTGGTGTCACGGACGAGCATATCCCATGGAGGGCAAAGGCGTATAGAATATGGATACGTTCGTGGCAGCGCAAACCAGTGGATAACATAACGCCAACTTTACTTGATGTATTTGGTGACGCAGGTGACACATGGAAAACCATTAAGAAGAAACTTGAGGCGGGCATCGCCCGGATGGCAAAGCTGGACGAGGCCATGGTCAAGAAGCGAGAACAGGCCAAACAGCAGAAGCTCCTCCGTCAAAAGACCGAGAGATATAATGCATATGCCCGAGCTCGCAATCAAATTACCATTTCTCGCAAGAAGACAGTAGAGCAGAGAAAGAAGGCGAGGCTGCGCATTCTTCATGACGTGCGAACCGGGAAACCGATTCCTCATTGTCCACGATCTATCATCGCCATCTCTCAGATGCGTCATGACAGAATGGACCCGATTCTCGAGGCGTTGGATCTGCCTCGTACGGGAAGTCTAGTAGAAAAGAGGAAACGTCTCCACGCAGTATTTCATTAAGACCGTTTTTCTGTAAGTCAACCCGCCGTTGAACAATCGGGCTCTTATTCTGCATTCCGGCGGCGCTGACACTCATCCTCTAGTCATCGGAGACTTTAACATGAACCCAGTTCAACTTGAAAGATATGACTACATTGGAAACACGGTTGTGAACGCAATCAATGAGAGGCCTCCCCTCGTAAAAAGAGGCTCATCTTGCACTATCTTGACAAACTCGTCTCAGAGGATCCTACGGAATAGCCGCATCCTACCAATAAGTATCTAGAACTTGGCCATCTCTGCAATTGCCTAATTGGGAAACTGTTGCGTCACTCGGGGGGGGAGTCAAGAGTTCTTCTGGTTGCATAGCCTAACCTAGAGCATCATTGGGGCGTCCTCCAACGTGGGATCCCGCGTGACGGCCGTACTGGATCGGAACGTTTCAAAGTAGTTGAAGCGCTGTTGGTGAAGAAAGGCGGCTTCTTTGAATAAGTTGGATGGAAATCACCAGTTTAGGAAATGGCATGTAATTTTTTTTTCCCCTACAGAAATCCTCGTGGCCTACAGCCAATGATGCAAGGACCTTCTGTCGCACAGCCAGCCTCCACATTCACAGCATTCACAGCATTCACAGGTGCACTATTGAGGTGTGATGCACAGCCGCAAACAACCCAACCGACTAACCGACCAACCAACCAACCTCCCCGGCACTTGAGATGGTTTGAAACCACTGAACGCAGGTAAGCACGGTGACTTTGTTCTCCCTAGAGCTTTTCATCTCATCGTCACAGAACATTGGCAATGAATGCCATGAAGAACCAAGGTAAGCAACCCCGTAATCGTGCTGACTTGCACGGCCTGGCACGACTCAATAGGACCACCCATGGTAATATTATCCATAAGGAGTGCATGCACATGTATGTACTTGTAGGACTTTTCTTGGAATCAGGAGAGTCACAAGATTACCGTTTGGCGGAGATTGGGCAGCCTCAAAGCTCAACCTTCTCCGCGTCTCATCTGCCCGGATCCGAGACCCAATCCGGGTGGAGCCAATGCAAATGCAATGGTATCACGAACAAGAGAGACCATGACTATTGTATCGAGTGCTGCAGCAGCATAGGGAGCTTGGGCTATTGCGGTGTAGCGTCTTATTCCCCCTCTCCGATGTCTGTCTGCCTTGACCCAAGCCAAAGAGAGACATTTGGGATCTAGAAACGTCGCCAAACATGCAGCCCGATTTCACAGCCTCCCCGCCAACGATGCCGAATTATCCGTTTTATTGTAAACAAAGGAAAATGAAAAAAGGTACATACATACTTGTATATGTGTGTGTGTGTGTGTGTGTTCATGCTGCTGTGTGACGGCCCAACAAATGATAAGCACTTGCTTGTAGTAATCAATTATTTTTGTCTTCTCAAATGATGCCATGATGAATGATCCCTGGTCTTTTCCGTAGCGTTTTAACCTTAAAGTACTAATAAATAGATAGATAGATATTGGATACTACGAGGCAGGCCTTAACCCCCCCATCGTGGAATCTGCCTTTTTTTATTGCTTTATTAGCCTGATTTGTACTAAGCTGACAAGCTGAGCGAAGATCGCGTAAAGAAACCCGGTAGTGATTAGTATTGGGTAAGCAGCCCTATATAAACACCAGGGTAAAGGGGGGGGGATGGATTGAGAATGGAGGCAGTACGATCTGATGCTCTTCTCCAATGGACACTGAATCGAATCGGTTACCCCGTTTGGGATCATAAAACAAGAGAGATATGCAAAACATTACTTTACGTTGGATTTCTTATCTCAAGACCGCTGGAATACATCGCCGTACATAGCTTAGCTTGCCGTGTTCCTCCGTGCGTCGAGACACTGTCGTGAATCCAACAGCCAGAGTCACACTTGAGTCCAGAACGTCTATTCCGTATCCTCCTGTTTTCTTTTTTCTCTACTATATACCTGTAGTGAAAAGAAGAAGAGGAAGAAGAAGAAGAAGAAGAAGAAAGTAAACCAGAGTCAGCCCTGATACAAGTCTTTTTTTCTTTTCTTTCCTCCCAATAATCAGGCATTCATGTGGAGAACTATGAGACTCTTTTCTTTGGGTTGGAGGCACCCTTAGGCTCCCCTGATCCCTTTCGCGAGGCGTTGTGCTTGCTTAGCGCAGCCGTCAGCCCGGGAGTCCGTCAAGAGACCCTTGTCAAAGATGGATGGTGGGGAGAGAGAAGGACGGATTGAGCTTGCTTGGCTGGCAGAGAGTTGGCGATGGCGTCGGACGCGACGGGGGGGTGGACGGATGTAATACTATATGACCCTCTTGACATCCCCCCCCCTTTTCTCTCTTTCACCCTTTATTTTTCTTTCTTCCTTTCTCTCTCTCGGTGTCTCAACAGCTTCTTCTCTTTCCATTGGCTCCTGTGTTTTTCCTTTGGTGTTCTTGTTTGGAGGAAAGGAAAGCCGAGCCGGCTGAAAGAAAAGCGAGATGGAGCAGCACGATTACACAGAGCATCACCATCTTAGGGAGAAGCTCGCCATTATCAAGAGCCCCCTGGTCCGCCATCATTCCGACCACCAACACCCTGGCTCGTCCGGAAACTCACTGCCGAACCTCGAGGACTTTGGAGAGCGAGATACGCCAAATCTTCAAAGAGTGCGTGTTTTTATTTATTTATTTACTTAACAAAACCTCAATTTTGTTACACATTCTTTATTCCATAAAGGGATAGCTGAAGGGATAGTGGGAAGCATGAGGAGCTATTGTGTTTATGATGCACTATTTTTTTTTTTTTTTTTTTTTCAATGCCCAATCTCGCTAACACGAGAGAACCCTTAGCATGACGATGCGAGCACGCTGGAAACCTTCTTCGACCTCTTCTTCGCTGCCAATTACACAGTCTTTACTCACAACCAATCCGTAACAAACCATTCGAGGTTCAAGGCCTATGTAGGGTATTTCTGGTTCGTACACTGACAACCCCCCACCCCAAAAAAAGCCCCATCAAGTCAAGTTTACCAAACGCATGTTGCTAACACGACCCCGTCCTGCTTTGAAGCTTATTGTGGTTAACATGGTTCGTCACCACTCTCTACGATGTTCGCTTCGTCACGGACAGCATCTTTGGTAAATCAATTTCTTTTCTTTCTTTCTTTCGTCTTCTCTCAGTCAACCTTGAAGCGAATCCGAAACTGACACCCCATGTTAAAGAACGCACCGCCAGAGCCGCCCAGCTCGGTGTCTTGGTTGGCTTCGCCGTCGTAGCCCCCAGCTTCGACCCGGACCACCAAGAAGTCCAGACCATGAGGACAATGTCCATCATCCTCGCCATCTCCCGCGCCGTCCTCGCCATCGAGTACGGCAGCATCCTCTGGCACTGCAGGAAGTACAAAAAGGCCCGCGTCCCGCTCTGGATCTCTATCGCCATCAATGTCGCCGCCTCGGCCATCTACTTCGGCATCACTTTCCGCTTCCACCACACGAGGAGCCGTGTGTTCATGACGTGGTACTTCATCTCCGGGGCCGAGGCAGTTCTGACGCTGCTTATTTCAAACTTCTATGACATCTTGAGCTTCACCAAGACGCACTTGATGAAGCGGATGAGTCTTTTGACGGTTCTAATCTTGGGCGACGGCACCATTTCCATTGCCGAGAACATTGTCGAAATCGTCGAGAAGCCCGATCACTGGAGTAAGTTCATTATACATCCCCCCCAAAAAAAAGCAGCTACTCCTATACTGACTCATCCGTAGACACCACTATCATCGGCATTGTAACCGCCGCCACAGCAACCGTCTACTTTGTCTTCCTCATCTACTTTGACTGGATGAAGGCCACCTACCTGCCCCCCTGGCGCCAGCAGCTCTGGTCCATCCTCCACCTCCCCTTCAACCTCGCTCTGGTCCTCTTCATGGCCGGCTTCGAGCAGTTCATCATCTGGTCCAAGATTGTCGAGACCTTCAACCACTTGGGCGCCAACTGGATCCTCTGGGACACCCTCGCCCTCATGAAGGCCACCAGCGAAGAGGTCCAGAGGAACATCACCGACATGACCAACGAGTTCTTTACCGAGTTCCCGCCAAAAACCCCGGATCTGACAGAGACGGTCAGGGAGGCGATTAGGAACATCACCCATCTTCCGGATACCCTGTGGCCTGAGCTGGCCAAGTTTGAGCAGACGGACAGCGAGAACGTTTTTGGCAACAGCACGGCCGCCGACACTCTCTTCGAAATCGTCACCGTCGTCCTATCCTCTATGAGCAACGCCGTCTTTGAAACCTTTGAGATCGAAATGGGCTCCGAAATCAAGGCCAAAGAGAAAGGAGGCGAGGGAGGTGAATCCTCCGCAGGCGTCGTTCCCAGCGCTAGCGGTCAATTCCAAGTCAAGGTCCAGGCCAAAACCTGGCAGCGTTACCGCCTTGTGGTAAGTACAAATCTTCCCTCCATGATGGTTTCCTGGCTAACCCGTGAATAGTTTGCATATGGCTACATAGCCGCTGGTGCCGCCCTCATCCTCATGACCGTCCTCACCATTGTCGCCCGTACCCACCCCTGGAGGGTCTGGCCCCTTATTCGTACCATCATCTACATCGTCCTCGGCGTCGGCGTCGGTCTCGTCGCCATTCTCTTCTACCACCCCGATGAGGCGCTAGACTTCCTCTTCAGCTCATGGGTCCTCCCAACAGTCTGCTTCCTCTGGTTCGCTGTCCTCTGCATCACCCATATCGGCCACACCACGCCGATTCTTTTCAAGAAGAAGAGCAACATGAACCTTCACAGAAATCTCTATAGAAGCAAGGGTTTCGATCGTGGAGACGGGCCGTATGTGCAGGTTGGAGAGCACCAGGGAGCATGGAATGAAAGAGAACAGCGTTCTCTTGACATGGAGATGATGCATCGCTCAAATACGGCCCCTGGATCCATTAGGGTTGTTGGCCAACAGGGCGGATATCCGCAATCCTATGGCAGCCATTATTCCGAGACGGAGCCAACTGAATGGGGAGGTCATACGACACAACCACGAGATTTGACAGCGGGAGGAGATATTGCCGCTCAACAGAGATCTCTTCTCCAATACGGCGAGACAGAGTACAGAGGTGCTGGTCAACATCATTAAATCCATACAAAGAGAAAAGTAATTAGAAAGCATATTGCATTTGAGATGACACGGAGTTTGGTTATGACATGGGAGGAGGAGTTAAGACGAGCCATTCGTTGGATTTGATACCAATTATAGCTTTATGTGCGTTAAATCTTCCATAAGTTTTAGAAAAGAATGATATATACAAACCATATGTGGCCATTATGGTCACCTACCATTTACTGAATCCCAGCTCGGTCTACCCACCTTGTTCTCTTCCCTGAGTGTAGACTTGGCTCTCCTCCGTCCATGATAAACGCAGAGTCCGGTGCCGCCACTCTTATGACGACTATTCGCAGGGCACATTGGACTGCTTGGCAAGTGTTCCGGGACATCAAACTCGAATTTTCTAGTAGAACGATCGAGAATATTGCGACCTTTCATGCGTTGGGGTATCTGCTCCCACCATTCACGGGGCTGCGACGCCTTGTTGCTGCGAATACTGTAGCGTGAGTTGGAGCGGACGGAGGATGTCGCTGTTCTGAATACAGTGTGTGTATGGTCTTTCGGGATAGGCGGTGTCATGGCAGTAAAGAAACCGCGAGGCTTTCCATCGGCTGTATCTTCGTCTAGAGGCGGTGTGCTCACTCGTACTGCTTCCTGAGATTGATATTTCATGAGCAGGGCCTTAAGGAGTTAAGAGGTATAACTTACGCCTCCAGGAAAGGGGTTGTTTCCAGACTTGAAGCTGTCTGCACCAATAGTCAGCTTACAGATTTTACCCCAACAATGATTACGGTACTGGGGCCACCAACTGGTATAGCTTAACGAAGTAGTGGGTGTATTGGATGGACTTTGGCCTTTGAGGACTGCCTTGATGGAACTGGAGACACTAAATAATGAATCACCCGATTCTTTTCGGTGCCATGGAGCCTTGCCGAGGAGCTTGCGTGTAATCTTGGAGGCTCCTGATTCATTCTTGTACCAGGTTTTTGTCCTGCTGATGTGTTGAGAAAACAAGAAGCTCCGTGTTCCATCACTTGTGGATTGTATCCGTTTAGGGTCATCTAATTTTGCTGGATCATACTCGTAATTCTGCTTTTTCTGGGACATGCGCCGTAGTTCCATGTCTGGATTTGGATGTGTATCCCCATGCCGCTTTCTCTTGAGTTTTGCCTCGATTTCTTTTTTGGCTTTCATGTACAGTGCTCTAGGGGATAATAAAGGAGTTTCGGGTAGGATTGTATGAATAGAAGTGTATGTGGTGCTACCTGGTGAACTGAATTCGGGGACATCATCCATCCATGCGCATTTTGAAGCAGGCGATACCAGGACGCTTTCGCTTGATTGATGAGATGTAGAAGACCTCAATTCAGTGGTGGCCGGGTGCTGTAGGGAAAAGACGTGAGCAGATTCGGAAAAATAGGGGCTCCACACCTGAGGCTCGTATCGCGATTGCGCTGCCGATATGGATGGAAGTGAATGTGAAACTTCGTTTATTGCTTCCGACTCGCTAGCAGATTTTGTAGAGCGTGAGCGCCATTTCCAGAACCGCGAGCCAGCACTGCTCTTGCGAGGCAGGCTCGTGATGACTCGTTCCGCCCAATATCCCTCGGGGAACCAGACCTACTCATATCCTTCACGAGGTGGGCGTGGCGGATCGACTCCAAACGCTGGAACGGAAGAATCTCGTGGGCCTCTACTCATGGCTGAATTCGCTGGCGAACCTGCACTTGTGAATGCCCCGTCTTGCATCACCCTTTGCCATGGGCCGGGTCTGGGTGTTTCGGCTGCGTCGGCTGGAGGACTGGCAAAAGAGAAGAATAGGAATGATGGGCTAGATGAGGAATGAAACGGGAGATCAAAGTAGCTATCAGGGTAGTAAGAATGTGTTATTAGACCATTGGTAGAGGATGCTTTTAGATGGCATGCTTGCGTACTTTGGTTCCCATGGAGTTGAAACATTACGGATCATGTCCCTCCGAACCAAAGAGTCCGACATGACAGGCTTGTAGTAGAGAAGGATGGCGAGTGTCAGCCAGCTGTTAGAAGAGCTGACTTAAGACGAGAACTGGAGGAGCTTTCCTAGGGATGCCCCTGGAAGGGCTTGATGTTTTGAGAGATGAAGAGCAGTCGGTCGAAAGAGAAAAGAGAAGGGGGGATGGGATAAAGATACTGGCATGCCCCTTTGGGATCATATAGGATATTCTGGGATAGCTGAACCGAAGGCTTTGATTATAGAAATACTTGGGCGGCAAGTTATAGAAGTTTGGTATTATCAAGGGTGAGCTCTACTGCCTTCTATTCAAAGCTACTCTTGATATTGTGATTAATCAGCAAGCTTCAATCACGGAAAGTGCCATCACTGATCATGCCTTGTTTTACGCAACTCAAGTTTTGGCTCTTCATCACGATTCTTTATGCATATCCAATAGAGAATTTCAACATGTTCACAGCCTCTATCGCCATTGAGTATCGATGAAACTGTACGGTGCGTCATGCAAAAGTTATAATTTTGTTTCATCCCTCTATCTCTTTCACAGCTTGATGTTACTCCAATTCTTTTCCGCCTTGAACGCCAAACGCCATGCATATCTTCATTAACCATGGGCTGCCATAATTTCTGTGGTAGCTCTTCATATGCCATTCTTAAGCATCAATTACCATTGTATCATCGCCATCCAACACTGGGCCTTGTGGTTCCAGGGGAATACCGCGACCTCTTCCGGCAAGCAGCTCCCGACGGACTTCTGGGCCAATGGCAAAGTGTCCATGCGTTAGGAGAAGATCGAGCAGTGCCTCACGCTGGTCCTCAGTAATATCACCCTTGTATCTCTGTGCAAATGCCAACAAACTCTGATGCCAAATAACAGGCAACTTTGCCCTGTAGTCTGATCCACTCATAATAACTGTCATGTTGTCCCCTCCATGGGCAGAAGCAGGGTCCACAGCACGGAATCTAAGGAAGTGGAATACCAAGGCATCAATTGCCTGGTATGGTAGCGCATACTTCTTCTCTAGTAATGTCTTGATGAAGATGTTTGTCGCACCGCCACCTTCGCTTCCCTGCGAGGCCTCTTGGGCAGCAATATCGCAAAGACCCTTGATGGCGGCAGCAGAGTGCAGAACTGGTACGGAAACTCTGGCTAGCACGGCAGAGATGATGTGTGCCTCTCGCAGCGTGCAAGTACCACTGCCAATAAGTGGGAACAAAAATCCCTTGAAGAATGCGGCAGGCTTATAGAGCGCCTTTTTGAGCGAGTTGAATAGGTGCACATTCAATTTCTTGTTCTCATAAATATCCTCGCGAACCTTTTCGAGAACTACCAGTTCCAAAAATCGCTGCACAACTCCAGGCTTGGCTGACACGAATATCCTGGTGGCTTGGTAGCAGGCGTTGGGCGTCCATTTCTCGGGCTTGGTGACATCGATGATGTCCTCCCAGTGAGGAATTGTGGGGAGGATTTTAAAGGGTTTCGGCAATGGTCCAGACTTGTAACGTGAGAGAATCTCTCCGATTCTTGCAATTGTTAGCGCAGGTACATACATGGTCATGAAGTAATGCATGGCTTACTTTGTATAAACCTCGACGACTTTAGGGGGAAGTTCATATTCATCATCGGCGGCACGCATATCGCCTCCTGCAGCCTGAGCGGCTTCATGCTGCGCAATCTTTTCCAAGATCAAATCTGCTAGGTTGATGCTTTCTCCCTGCTCTTCCCCAGAAGGCTTGCGATCCCAACCATGCTTGAGCAAGTCATCCTCCTCGTCGGGCAAAAACTTTCGGTAGGTCTCGAGGTCCTCCGGGTCGACCTCAATCTCTTCGACCTCCTCTTCCTCCTCTCCCCATGCTTCATCGTCATCGTAAGTTCCGTGCTCATCTTCCTGCTCGTCGCCGAATCTGGAATCGTATCCAAATGTGTCCACGGTAGGTTTCGGTACAGCGCGCTCGGCATTTTCCTCCTCAGCAAGCTCGCGGCCTATCCGGAGAATGTTTTTGGAGGCCTTGGAGTCAACGAAAGCCTCCGAGTTTTCGAGATCCTTGGACTTTCTCTTGCTGGGCTTGTTTCGCAAGATACCAGTGGCTACGATATCATCCTCCAGAGGGTTATGGCGGCGCCCGCCCTGGCGCATCGATGTAGGAGTTGTGGCCTTTGGCATTGTGGAATTGGGTATCTAAAGAATAGTAGTTTCGGAGGGCGATAGCTGGATGCTGGTGCAATTCTTGCAACTGGACTGGGGCAGATCTTCAGTTGGTGGGTGGAAAATGGACAAAATTTTGTGTCTTATCGATCTGCCACCCCTCGCCCCAAAGAGGTTTAGCGCTCCGCACTGAAGAGTGAAATTTGTGCCTCACCGCTTTCGCTTCTTTGGCAATTGAAGCATTGAGATAGCTGAATGGAGAATGAAATGGCAATCTAGACATGAACTGAATAGATTTAGGGAACAGATACCTATGAACGAATGAAGATGTAATATTGGGAAGTTGAGAATGTCATTTTACAGTGGCTGGGCATGATCACTTGCATCAAACCTTTCGCTTCATGAGAGTGGATAGTACGCTGTAAATCTCATCTTGGCTTATACACATATTTCTCAAAACTTCAACTTTATATAGACCCCATTCAATTTCTCATTTTTCGCCAAAAAAAAAAGCCATCATTTTCTGGAAGTTTCCTGAGCTTGGTATCATCTTACATACAGCATAAGCATAGCATGACTTGCAGTGGCACATGTAATAACTCTCAATCAAGTTTAGTGCCTCAGTAGACATTAATTGGCTTTTCACCCCACTATCAGAAAAATTGCCCCTCCATCAACAAATCAACCACACCACGATAAACATTCGTCGCAGGACTCAGTCGCAATAAACCAACGAAAATATATTCATCTTCACTGCTATTGAAAGAAACACAAAAACAGCGCCATGCCTACTGAACTTGAAGAGGTGGGTGTGGAAATCGCATCATGAGTGTGCCGTTGGAATGTGTGTTATACTGACAAACCCTGTTTAGCTCGTGGGCTTCATCGCTCATCCAAACCCTCAGATCCGCGCTGTCGCAACTGAGAGTCTGATTCCATATTCAACATCTGACCCTGCCATCTTCAAGACTGAGCAGCTCAAGCCAGTCAAGCATCTAAAATTCCTAATTAATGATCAAAGGGTAAGCGGCAATCATTCGAGTTGGAGGAAACACCACAGTATACTTATTACTCTATAGACAATAGCCGGACATGCGCTCAACATACTGGTCAACTTATCTGGTGACCCAGAGGTCCTGGAGTCACTCGCCACAGACGATAAGTTTGTGGATAGAGTGTTTGCATATATAGTTGTGAGTTCCCAATTCGCCAACTCATGCATAGCCCATTACTGATCCCCGTGACAGGACGCTGAGGAGCCAAACGCCAACATGCTATCCATGTTACTGGCTAACCTCGCCAAATGGGACGGCGCAAAAGACCTACTCAACAAAAAGCAAGAGGCCCCCAAGGAGCTCGGTTCTGACGACAGTGTCCTCAACCAGCTCATGGACCTCTTTGTCAAAGGCCAGGATGGCGCATACAACAAAAACGCCGACTTTGACTATCTGGCCTACGTCTTCGCCGACCTCGCCAAGCACGACGAAATCAGGAAATACTTCCTCACTGAGCAACCTTACGACGGAGTTATCCCCATCACCAAGCTCAAAGTCTTTACCGAGCACAAATCGGATATCCGAAGGAAAGGTGTCGCCAGCACAATCAAGAACGCTGCCTTTGAAGTCTCTTCCCACCCTGCCTTCCTCTCCGACGAAGAAATCAATATCCTCCCATACATTCTCCTCCCCATTACAGGCAACGAAGAGTACGATGTTGAAGAATCCATGGCCATGCTCCCAGACCTGCAGCTCCTCCCGCCGGATAAGAAGCGCGATCCAGACGCCACCATCATTCAGACCCACGTGGAAACGCTAATGTTGCTTACAACAACGCGTGAGGGCAGAGAATTAATGCGTGAAATTAAAGTTTACCCCATTGTCAGGGAGACACATCTTAGAGTAAATGACGAGAATGTCAAGGAAGTGTGCGAGCGATTGGTCCAGGTCCTTGCTCGAGATGAGGCACCGGAAGAGCGGATCAAAGAAGTAGAAGCAGACGACGACGATCAACTTGTTGAAGTTTAAAAGGATAATTTAGGGCATGGTTTGGATAAAAGGAAAAAGGGGGCTCATCAATAGACAAGAAATAAAAAATGACTGTATCTAAACAGAATCACTTTCCGCTCGAGCAAGAAAGCTATGCAAAAACTATGATCAACTGGTATCTCAAATATCCAAAATCCATTATCACACATCCCTCCTAGAAATATACGTAATTCTTTCCATATACATAAAAGTGTTTTCATACCATCATATCATCATATCCTCTTTATGCCCCTGAATCATGCCCTCTCTCGGATTGGAGATTGTCTATACTCCTCTTCTTATCCTTCATTTGGAAGATAATGTGACGCATATCTTGGTTTGACGAACTTGACGAAAGATTTGGGCTTGGATCCTTTTTCGTCGCTAGATAATCTTCGCCTTGAACCTCATCCTCTGTGGGTGGCGAAATAAAGCTTTCAGACCTCCGGGGATCTATTGGTGACACAACATCGGGGCTCCTATCTCCGTGTACCTCTGTTGACGTGTTTGAACTTTTCCCGCGAAACAATGGTCTTATGTTGCCCTCTTCAATCTCAGGTACTGGAGGGGGGCGGCCAACACCGGCAACGGGGAATGAAGCACCCAGGGGCGGCGAGTCTACCCTCGGTGTACCGTCGCCAATACCCCTATGAACTGAAGGGTTTGCGCTCAAAGGAAACCCGCTGATCGAGAAAGAACCCTCACTGGGGCTGGGAGGCTGACCATGCCTGGCTTGGAGCCAATGTGAATATCTTTGATGGATTTCTGGCCGCGTCAGACCTGTATCTTGGAGCTCGGCTCTAGTATTTGAGGCTGCAAAATGTTAGTAAGAAGAGCGTCTCGGCAGAAAGGGGAATAGCAATGCATACCATCTAGTTCTATAACCTGCGTGTCACCCATCTCATGTCGGCCGGCGATCGAATCAGTGGTGGCAGATATATAGGAAAATACTGGAGCGTCTCTCCCTTCGGGGCTGACAGGCGAAACGACCGAAGTTGTTGACGTGGCGGCTTTTTCTGCCATTTGTTTACCCCTTATCCATGAGATAATACGCGAGCTATTATATTCTGTGCTTGGTGTAGTTGATTGTCTCCTCGATTGTCTTCGCCGCCTCCAAAGGAAGAACAGAACAGCAAAGCAAGTAATGACGACAAATGCCGTTACTACTCCCAGCACTGGGCGAGCCCAACTGGGAAGACCAGAGTCACCGTGAGGAGGCTTTGGTAATGTAGGCCGATCTGTCGTCACAGCCGCGGGGTTATATGGCCAGTATTTGGTGATTTTCTTCCGATCGTACTGGGTGGCAAAGACAGTACCAAGTGCATCGGTGGCCCATCCCGAGGGTAACGGCTTGGTTGCTGTTGCGCCCCCGGAAGCACTACCTCCAATAATGGACCGAATACCGTCAGGGACGCCGTAATCACTGTATTTAGTAGGATCATATGATTCCATCCACACCCCCGATGTTAGGTTGAAGACGACAACGGGGCCTTTGTCTAGACAAGTTCGATTTGGCGTGTTACCTCCAAACACCATCATCTGGTCAGGATACGGAGTGAAGCATTTGTGGCCGGATCGTGCGTGAAGAGGTGTGCCCTTATTAAGTCTAGTCCACGTGAAAGAAGGTAGAGAAAGCACCCAAACTTCATCAAAAAACGGATCCACGGGATGGAGACCGTCATATCCTCCGTAGTAATAGATATTGAAGCTCGAGAAGTCGGAAGCAGGAGCAACTACGGCGCAACCTCGAGTTCTTGCACTGGGGATCGTACCAGGACCACCGTCCTGGGTTGGTTGTTTGTACCATTTGTCGTTGGCAATGTCATAAATATCGATGACACTCATGTATTCAGGGTCCAGTTGTTTCTGATTCGCATGTCAGTTTGGTATTCAAGTAATAGACTGGTTTAGATACTCACACTCCCTGTCTCGTTCTGAGACTTTCGACTCGAATTAATCCACTCCGGGTAGGTCACACCTCCCAGAACAACAAGTATGCCTTGCTTACCAACTGGCACCCAAACCACCTCCGCATTTGCCCGGCCCCTGACTGTACTAGGCAATGTGGTATTGCTCCATTTCTCATAAAGCTGTGTGCTCATGTCCACAGATATGAGGGTGTTTGAGATATTCGAGGCCTTGGTTGACCCATTCGCGCTGGGGTTCTTATAGATCGGCCCACGAGTTGGAGAAGTTAATCCTGAAAAATACCATGCTTTATTTTCTGAGGGAGCATTCACCGCCGCACCATAAGTAATATATCGTGTCACGCCACTAGAGAGCTTCAAGTTGTGAAGTGCAGGTTGAAATGCGGGTTGGTTCGCTCCATACTGATACGCTCGGTATTCCAGAACAGCATCCCCTCCGGGGGGCGCATATTGCTCGTCAACTCGCAATGGAAGACCTCCATAAAGAAAGAACTCTGCGTCGTTTGCGAGCATTCCACCGTCGTAGAAATTCGGCCATACGCCACTGCTGCCAGTCCCCCCCAAAGCTTTGGATAGGGTTTTCTGGAGTAAGATTCCTGTGACATTGGAGCTTATAGAAGAAAAGGATGTGCTTAAATTATATGTCAAGATCAAACCCTGACTGTTCCCTGAATACTTTTATTAGCTGAGTTCAAGCCTCTCTGTATGTGTCAAATACCTTCGTCTGTAATTTCTCCGTACTGACCAGAGTCTAGCCCTGGCAACCATGATATGTCACCTCCATCCAGGTAAACTGTGTCGCGGATCAAGGCAGCTGGAAGAGAATGTCAACGACTATTCGGATGATTCAGGGCTATTTCATTTTCTTACCTCTTGGCTGCTCCCACATGCAAATGCTTGTATTAATTTGATGCGTATCCCAATTATTAAACTGGGCAAGAGTTCGAACCACAAGCAATGCTTGGGCAGCCCACGACAATCCGCGAGCGTAATTCATAGCGTCCAGAAGCCCGCGAAGATTTCAATTTCTTTTGAAGTTTTCAGAGTTGACTTGAAAATGCGACGAGGGAATACATTGTTCATTTCCGTATGCTGACGGACGGTTTCTGGTGGGATGTGAATATCACCACCTGTCAGCCATTGATGAGACTAAAGATGGTGCGTTGGCTAGATGACTCCGCCAAGAAACTGCGATGATGGAAGGAGATCCTGTAGAATCGGAAAATGACAGATTCTAGAATGATTCTTTGCGAAACAAAACGGAGCGAACCATCAAATTCCTTTGACTACCTAACACACGCTTCTTCAGAAGTTACGGTAGTTTTCTCGGTTGGATACTGCGATACTTCAAGAGAAAGTAGCCGAAAATAGTAACAAGGCAAATAAGTGCAAGGCAGAATAATATGGCGTAAGATCAGTCAAACTTTCAAAATGGGATTAGGCTGCAGATATTGGGTAGCGGGCGAAACAACATCAGCATAAGACGCAGAATATTGAAAATTTAGAGAAAAAGGACTCGCGGGGATATCAGGCGAAATGGATGGCAATGCAAACAAATTGAAGGGGGGGCTGAGTTGATTTCTGGGACACACCATACTGGGAGAATGGGAGAACGTCTTTGCTTCTGGGTCTCAATATGCAGTCTCGCACAGGCACAGTAGGTAGAAACCAAAAAGAAGGCATGGATGCACATGGCAGCCATGTATCTGTCCGCCCATCTATCACGGCTCGAGGTACCTACTCCTAGTTCATGGTTGCATTTGCATTTGCAAGGGTGCCATCCCAGCCTCGTGGCAGACGGATCCATCCTTGGCACTAACCAGGCCACCGGATTTCATTCAGAGAGGGAACAAAGAGGCCATTGCGGTCACAGCTTGTGGAGGCACAAAGAAAAAGAGCTATCGAAGTGTTTTCTTTTTTTCTTTCTTTCTTTCTTTTTCTTTGCTTGATGGATAGACGGTGGCTGGAAAGATGCCAACTGTCGCTAACTTCCGTGGCTGGGAGATAATTCGAATTCTGTCAAACCAAACACAAGCATTCGTATAAACATTGGACCTATAAAAACGGGGGTGTTGGGGGTTAGTTGACTTGATGCATCCATCTAGACGCAAGCCATGGCAAAGTTTTCCGGTGACGAGGCTGCTAAGGCAGACATTATGGGGAATTGGGGGCCTCAGAGCCTTCAGACCATGACTGTACTGGCTGTCTGCGGAGTACCGTAGGACTTTGTGTATCATGCATGATGCATGGCGCCAGTCAGCACCAATATCAAATCAAAGAACAACAGCTTGACAAAGATGCTAAGCTCGAACCGGGATGGATGTGCAAAAGACCCCTGGACCTGCAGGTGGACACGAATAGAAACCGCCGGTCGGTGAGTGTTCAAAAGTCGCTTTATGCGTAAAATAAATGTTGTTGTGTTTATGTGTGGTTGTACTGCAGTTATGCTTGGGAAGAAAGCGGGCAATGAGCTCGAGTAGGCAGCCATGTGGTGGGGCTAAATTGGATGATGAAATACATCGAACCAATGGAACCAGTTACAACTACGTCACGTGCATCTCTATGCATTTATCTCGAGTGGAAAGGGCAAGTCCAAGCAACCCCCACCAAGCTTCAATGTAGCCCTGACGGCAAGAGGAGCCTGCATCCGGGATCCTTCAGCTTTTAACCAACATGTCACAATTCACACTCATTCAGAGCCACGTCACGACTTTTGCCTCTTTTTCAAGGTTTTCGCTCTTGATTTGGTCGCCTCATACAAGGGATGGACCTATTCAGGCCAACGTATGTGTCGAGATATAGTATCTGCAGTAAACAATACTACTCTATTGAGGCTTCGCCGTCTCCATCAACATGGCTTCCATTGGCTTAGCTATACGGGCAAGTCCTATTCTGACAATGAGGGGGGAGGGGGGGAGACAAGAGCTTGAGAGATCGACGATTGCTTCCCACAAGAGAGAAAACAAGCATCAGGCTCTGCTTTCAGCCATATCGAGCATTGATCCTTGCTAGTTGTACCCAACTTGCAGCTGTCTCACCCCCGCCTAGCGTGGTTGTGGCCCTTGCTTCACCCAAACATCAAGCAACCAACATCGAAACTTGCGCCACACATCCTTCTAATACTGTCTCCATCTTTTGTGTCCTTATTCGTGGACTAAACATAGGGCTGAGTTATCACCAAAAAAAGCTCACTTAGCTGATCCATTCTTCCCGTCCTTCACGCTTGTTTCTGGCAAGTCGCTGCGGGAATTGGCCCGATTAGACAAGTCATATAGATTTTTGCTTACATACGTGCGTCTCAGGTCCTAAGCAAGGGACCAGAACACAATCCTTGGGAAAAAAATGGATGCCTTTTCATCCAGATGAGGCTTCGATGAGAGTGGGCAGTACGGACCAATGACCGCATGGCCCAGCAGCCTGTCCACCTGAGATTGCAGCAGCCCGGGCCTTGCATAAAAGTCTTGGACAAAGCCCAACTTGCCGCAGATCACCGCATTTGGTCGCTCGTTAGTTGAGCTTTCTCATCCTTCTTTTTTTCTTCCTTTCTATCCATCTCGTGAACTCTGGTCTCTGTGAAACGAGGCCTACACGTGTGGTTGAGTCCCCGAGCATATCTCGAGGGAAATTCCACTCTTACATTCGTTACCTTGGCACTCGTTACCTTGGCAGACCAGATTCAAGATGCATTTGTCCAACCTGCTGGCATTCGGCTGGTTTGCCCATGTCATTGCCACTTCGCCGGGAAATTGGTCTGCGGCTCCCTCGTTGACGCATCATGGATATGGAGAGACTCCCTGTCCTACATCTGTCGTTACTTTGACTGAAACCTGCTAGTGAGTGACGAGAATTATACACATTCAACGGACTAGGCTAACTTGTGATCAAGCGAAACGGTCTTCATAGAAAAGACGGTTGGTTGAAATCTCACAAATTGGGTATTCACTGTCTAATATGTTCTCAATTCAGGTTACAGCACATGACGTTTCCACAAAATTCGAGTATACAACTGAATACAAAACCACCACCACCACATCAGTTTACGCAACAGTAAGAGATAACCCAAATTAAATATTCTTCTTTGCTAACTCTTTCAGTCTTACCCTGTGACGGTGACTAAAATTGGAAAGTGAGTGAACATGAACAATTCTTCCTTGTTGTCTTGACTAATTTGATGTAGTTGCAAGCCCAAATCGACTAACATTTACCAACCTCCACCTGGACGTCGGGGCTATGAAGATCCCGACTGCGAGACGATTACGACCACAGAATGGGCGACTACTACGACCACGGAGCGGTTCACTGTTGTTGAGCCAACTGTTACGACCAAGACAGAAGTAGTCCCGACTACAGTCGAACATACAACAACAGTCACTGAAAACAATGGAACCGCGCCTGGCACAGTCGAACGTACAAAGACAATCACAGATGTTGAGACGGTCCGCACGACCATCTGGCAAACTACTGCGAGAACGGACACGACTACATTGACGACCAGCTTCCCGGTTACGATAACCGCCAACAACACTGAAATCATAACGAGCATCAGCACAAAATATGAAGCGACGGTTACCATCAGTTATGGCATCCCTGTGGTCACAAGCGTTACGAGAACTGCCATAGTTACAGTTCCTGGAGGAACAGTCACTGCACCGGGTCCGACTATTACAGAGCCTGGAGCGACGATAACCGCCCCCGGAACCACTTTGACTCTTCCTGGAGAGACCAAAACCCTGCCAGGATCAACCGTATTGTCAACAGTTACCCAACAATTACCCGCAAGTACCATCACAGTGACCAAGGACGGCAAGACGTATACTACCACACTACCTGGGAGCATTACGACATCTATAGCCACTCTGACGCTGGGTCCAACCACCGTTACACTTCCTGGAGAGACAGACACAGTAACTGCTCCTGGAAAACTCAGCACTGTGACCATTCCCGGAGAGACGGACACAATAACTGCTCCCGGCAAACTCAGCACTGTGACAATTCCCGGCGAGATTAAAACCCTTCCCGGCTCTACCGTTTTATCAACAATCACTCAAACGCTACCTGCCAGCACCACGACAGTAACCAGAGATGGCACAACTTATACTCTCACGCTTCCTGGCACCACTACAACGGCCACAACTACCCTTACTCTTGGACCCACGACGGTCACTTTACCAGGAGGGACGGTTACAGTAACGCCAAACTTCAAGGTCACACTCTGCCCGAAACCCACCGGCCTATCAGCTCCGCTTGACAGGACCTCCGACCTTACTTTTGGCTGCAAGCCTGGACACATCTGCAATCCTAGAAAACCATCTGGATGTAATTTCTGGCCGGAACCGCCTGCAGATGACTACATCTGCCACCCTGAAGAGTGTATTCCAGCCTTACCAATCACAAACGTAACATGGGGTGCAGGTAACACAAGCTATTACCCTCCTTCATATGGCTACTTCAACTTGAACCCAGAGGCCTTTGGCCTCTCGTATGGCATCTTTGAGTATAAGATTTACGAGACTGTGATTTACGGACATACAAAGACGATTACGACGGGCGATTGGGCTTCCCAGACATCTCTGTCAGACTGGCCCAAAAAATCTACCACGACATCAAGCGCATACCATGTGCCTTATCCAGTGCCTGGTGGACAATCGATCCGCCGCAAGATACACAAACTTGGGAAACGAGCCGTTACACCCTCTCAGTGTTATGACTCCTGCAACGATGCCTATCTGATTGCACAGCAAAACGGCAAGAGTGATCAGCTTTGTGCTAAGGATTCCGATTTCCTCGATGCTTATAATGGTTGCGTCGAGTGTATTCTCTCGAACTCGGATGCGACCAAAAACACACTCCAAGATTATGTTGAACCCAAGTTTCAACAATTTGTTGGCTTCTGCGATGGGCGAGACTCAACCCCCATATCGTCCACCAAGATCGAACCGGAGCCCGTCAAGACCTCTCTGCCCACCAAAGTGACCAGTACTCAAGTTGAGATCAGTCCAACGAGTTTTAGTCCAATTGAGACGGCAACCTCAACAGATACTCCCCCAACAAGTACGGCAGAGCCTATAACTACCGCTTCCCCTACTAGCTCTGCTTCTCCTACAAGTACACCTGAGCCTACAAGCACTCCACCGCCATCTTCCCCAACCACTGCCCCTGCGTCTAGTACAAGTGCCAACTCGAGTCCTGTTACGCAGTCAGCTTCATCTAGCCCAACACAATCTCCAAATTCTGCAGCAACTACACCGGATCCTCAGTCGTCACCCCATACGACCCAGGCCGAGACTTCTGAGCCTCCTAGAACGACAGGCGGAGGCAGTACTTCCCCTACAACCAACCCCGTGGTGATATCGGATTCCAGTTCTACAGCGGGTCAGAGTACTGCACCATCTACCGGTCAATCGCCTACAGGCGGGTCTGCCACCTCTGTGTCACAGACCGCCACTGGCTCGGGTATTGAGGTACCCTCATCCACTGGTTTATCGACAAGAGAAGTCGGTTCTGTCACAGGAACCGAATCTGCCACAGGAATAGACTCAGTCACAGGGACAACATCTCCCTCTGGGGTGTTGTCTTCTGCTGCGACAACAGCGACCACTTCGCCCGCATCTGGTCCAGGTTCAGGCTCACCTGCATCATCGCAGTCTGAAGGCCCTGGAAGTACACGCAGTATTGGGAGCATCGACACCAGTGGAGCTGCTGGTGGAACGGGCGCTCCTCCATCCGCATCTGGCCCAGCCGTGGTCCCCGGCTCTGGTGCTGCAGCTCGGGCCGGGCCCTCACGTGGTCTGTGGATTCTCGCTCTGCTGAGCTTGTTCTTTATTTAGATGCGAGAACCTTGGGCTTGCTTACCCTGATTGATTCATGCAATATTCTCTCCTTTTATAGATTTTGATGTTGGGATTCCAAGAGTCATGTTTATTTTATTTGTATAATGCACGTGCCAGCTCTCTTTATTTGTGCTTGGGCTCTGCTAGGGGTAGCTATTTTGATGGCATTTCTTTTGTGGATATATGGATTGTACTCGATGAAATTGATGGATGGTTTTGTTATAATGAATTGAAGATACCCTGGTCACTCATTGGAATAATTCATCACGGTTTTGGAAGGGAACGACGGCGTCATTGAGTCTACTAGGATATCAATTCCTGAAATTTAGAAATAGGAAATAGGAAACTGAAGTGATAGTGCTGAATACAGACGTCAAGGAAAACAATATAGTTCAAATGATGGTTCAACGCTTGCCCTTAAGCATTTTCCATGGGCGGGTATTTTTCGATGCCCAGCAGCAGGCATCCCTTCTCCTAATATCGCCAAACGCCGTAAAGAAAATCGGTGTTGTCACAGTGTTGCAGTATCATCGCTCATGATACTAATTGATGGCAATGAATTTCTGTTATTCGGCATGTCAGTCCCCCATGATTCGAAGAAGGCCTGGATCACAAACTTACCATGTAGGTGGGGAATAATACATAATCTTACACGGTCATAGTCTTCATGTTGTGTTCATCGCAAGTAAAACGAGCCGTTGCTGGACTTGCGCCTGATGATCTCGCCCGGCTCGGAAGCATTGGGCGAGACGGTGCTGGAGGTGGAAAGTCTTCTCTTGGCGGCTCTGGGGAGGGGGAGACGGGTGAGGAAGTCGTTCCAGTCTTCTGAGCTGGGGATGGGGACGATGAAGGCGGTGGTGAACATGGCTGATGGTGGTGGTTTGTTGTTGGTTGAAGGGTAAGGTAGGTAAATGGATGTTCGGATTGAAGAAGATTTCTTTCTTTTTTTTTCTTTTTGGGTTTCTAGAATAGAATAGTTGAACTGTTTGAGAAGAGGGAGAGCACAGTATTGAAGCAGAAGATTGAAAAGGGTGGCGATGCGTCCTCACTTATACCCCCATCTCGCCCATTCCCACCGTCACATTTGCCCCCCCCCCCCTCCCTTCACGTACCCTCACCTCACCCTCTCACCATGACCCAAGCGCAAACCCCCAACTGCCGAACCATTCTAAGCTCTCCCTCCCCCCTCCCCTCCTCCATCTCACCATATCCACTACCGGGGTGCCCCCCTCCCCGGCCCTTTAAACTCGCTTTGAACCGAAGCTGGAATGCTTCACTAAGCCCTTCTAAGCAATCTATGCATGCATGCATGTATTTTCTATCTACTATTTGTAGCTTTTTTTCACTCCAAGCAGCCGCCGCCGCCGCCTCTCAGAATCTATCCAAACCCTTTTTTCCCTCTTCTTCTCGCGTCTCAGACTAAGCAAGCAAAAGTTACTCAATCCTGGTGACATGACCCCTCTCCCGTTTGCAACACGGAACATGCCGGTCACTGGGTTCGAGCCCCCATTTCTTTTCTCACTCCATACTTGTAAGATTAAGAGGCATAACGCCACTCATCATACCACCACCCAAGTCAGGCCCAACTCAAGTCAGGTTCAAGTTCAAGCTCAAGTAGGAAAAAAAAATAGGCTGTAAAAGCTCTTCTCTCCCCCCCCCCCCCCAACGCCGCGCCGTCATAAAGAACCAACACGTTAAACCCCAACCGTCAGGTTTTGAATGCGACATAGATACATACATACAAGCAGATAACATACTAGTACTACAAGCAGCGCGTCTACCAGCATCTATCCCATAGATAAAGCACAGGGGTGTATGTGTGAGAGGGCAGGACATGCAAACAAACACGCAGGCGCCCGACCCAAACCAGGCATTTTGATTCATACACCATGACAAGACGGACGGACCGGGAGGCATAGAACATCAAGACGTTCCAGTCAGTCCACGATGCCGCCCCCTGGAAGACTGAAACATCACAAACAAAGGGTAATTAATATCCAAGCGTTACCAATCCATTACCATCAAGCATCAAACTGACACGCCAACGGCCACCCTTACGCGGGCGCCTCATCTTTTCTGTTCATGCTACTACAAGTAATCTAAGAAGATCTGCTGACTCGCTATACCGACACCGGGTTGGACAAAAAGAGCACAGGTCTCAGACTGGACGCGGGAGGTCATATAACACAAAAATCACACCAAAGCTATCACAATGTCTCATTCCCCGGTCGGATCGGCGTTTCCCAGAGCCTCGCATACTTGAATTGGTGCGTCATTTTGTCTTGTCTGTCCCCATCCCTATAACTGCATGCTTGTGCTGTCTTTATGCCCTTTCTGTACAATTTTCACAAAGGAAAAAGAAAAGAAACGAAAAGAGGGAATGAAGAAAAAAGCCAACAGCCAGTAATATCCCCAAGAGAACCCAAAGCCTCCAACAGAGCGTATCATCGCCCATGGATGTTGATCGCCCAACCTGCAAAAACAAAAGAAAACACTAAACTCCCATACCAGTGCTGTAATAACCAATTCGGCCAACGAAACGAAACGAAACGAAAACAAAACACTCCAACCCTTTTTGTATTTCCAAACCAAAGGCCAAACCAGAAAAAAAAACGCAAAAAGGAGAAAAACTCTTTGGTCATTTTACCCATGTGCAGCATTCCCAGTCTCATGCATCCATTCTCATCCATGCATATCTTCATTCAACTTCCAGTCCCTCCAATACGCCGATGGCTCTTGTTCCCTCGCTTTCAAATCGACTAACAAGTGTCTCACACTCGTGCTTTAGTTTCTTTTCCGCCTCATTAGCATTAAAGTAAACCCATTCTTCCACTGTCATGCGCTTCTCTGGGCTTGTCAAGTCTTTGCCTTGCTTTAGGAAGCGATCCACTCCCATCTCCTTTTCTCCGCCGGGGTGTGGTGTACCAAAGATAGTGTCAATATTTGCAGCTGTCCATGATGTGGTGCTCTGAAGCCCAGCAAACACATTACGCTTCGATGGAGACCCGCGCATGGGCGTTGCCGTTACTGGTGCCAGCACAACTTTCTTCGTGGTGGCAGGGGCTGCAAGTCGTGATGAAGGCGGTTGGTTCTCTGCATCAGATGATTGAGGTGATTGTGATGGTGACAAAACCGGCTGTCTGGCTGAAGGCGCAGGAGAAATGACCTTGATTGGTGTAGAGGGTGGGATGTTCAAAGACTGAGATACTGGCGCGGGCGATGATCTGTTTTGCATTGGTGGTGGTGACTCCGCGCCATGTTCTTGAACGTCTTCTATAGGTTCAGGTTCAGGCTCGTCGGACTTTTGGTCTTCCTCCACTGCCACTTGTATTTCCTCCATAGGTTTTGTGTCGGTTGACTTCTTGGACGGCCTTCCACGACTGCGCTTTGTGGGAGCCTCTAGATCGTTAGCGTCGCCAGCCACGTTTATGCTGTCGCCGTCTTGCGAGGCCAATGAAGCCTTGGAAGGCCGCCCTCGACCCTTCTTCGCTGGTACCAAAGAGAGTTTGCTTTCCTCTGGTTCCACATCTTGTGATGCCAGCGATGCCTTGGAGGGACGCCCGCGCCCGCGTTTGGTGGGAGCCTCAATAAGCTTCACTTCTTCGCCATCCTTTGAAAACTGCGACACCAATGATGCTTTTGAAGGGCGTCCACGGCCACGTTTCGCTGGTAGTTCAGCTACTGCTGCAGCTTCCGCAACATGAACTTCCTCCTCCGCCTCATCAATGGATGCAACAGAGAGAAAAGAAGTTGTGGACGGACGTTCCTGCCCTCGCCTTCCAGTCCCTGCTGATCGGCGTACCTTTTTTAACACCGTATCTGTGCTGCCAACTGTCATATCATGATCATGCTCCTGTTCCTGGATCTCTTCCTCAGGTTGCATTCCCACTTCAATAGAGTCTCCCTCCAATTCAGGTGGAGCTAAGTCAAGTATCGACTTCTTCTCTTTTGTTTGATTCGACTTGCGAATGCTTGCTTTTCGGGCCTTCTTGGGTACGCGGAGCTCTGGCTCTGGCTCAGGAACTTCCATCTCGGCCTGAAGAGCCTTGAGCTCATCGTCAATGGTGGCCTCATCTGGCACAGGCGCATTAGGATTGAACATAGCATAAGCAGCAGAGGTGTCTGAGGCTGGTGGTGTTGGCTCCTTTTCTGGCACCTTCTCAACCAACACCTTTTTTGTCTTGCTCTTTGACCTCTCAGAATCTGAATCCTGGGTAATTTCCTCATCGCTGGATTGTCTCTCAAGATCCGCTTCTAGCTGGCGTTCAATTTCATCATCATCTGGGAAGCTACCAGGGGGCGCCCTCAAAGATGCCACCGATGCATTTGAAGGCGAGGCCAGTGGCTCTGGTGTTTGTTGGGCAGGTTTCAGTTTGGATGACGACTGAGTCTTCTTATGACCTGAGGTCTTTGGAGCATCCGTCATGTCGGTATCGTCTGCAATGGAGTTGTCGACCGTGCTGATGGGTGTTCGGGTCGAACGTTTTTTGGATGCTGGACCCTCTGTAGTGCTCAAGACAGACTCTTCGACAGCTTCGCTTCCTCGCTTCTTGCCTCGTCTGGCCTTGGTTTGAGGAGGGGGCATGGATTGAGACACGACACTATCTTCGACTGGTGGGCTCTCCTCGTGCATCTCAGAGGGTTCCTCCTTTTTTACTTTTTTCTTAGATCCCTTCGCAGCTGTGCCCTTCTTCGCCCTTGACTTCTTCGCGCCTTGTTGTGTCATTGTGGATCCTGTTGTCAGGACACTATCCTCAGGTCCCGCAGTCTGGTCCGTAAGAGCTGTCGTCTCGGAGGCGACTGTGCCAGTTGACTGAACTGATAATCGAGAGGCTTTGGAAGAACTGAGTGTTTTTGAGCGGCCGCCGCTTTTCGTCGTGCCCTTGTATTGCTCGGCCAAGGTGAAAAAGGGACAGGTTGGAGATCGATTGTAGTGCTCATCGCTGAGAAGAGGTTAGAGCTTGTGTTGTTGTTGACGGGGGGGTATCCAACTTACTAAGGTTTGTCGTTTGGTTCCCATCCATCGAGTGCCAGCTGACAATAGGTGCATGTGGCCATGTCGTCCGAGTCTAGAGTAGGTGTGTACTTCCATCCTGCCTCGACAAGCTGTGTGAGAAGTCAGTAAGACGAGCCCAAACACACAGGTTTCCTAACGGGAAAGAAACAAACCTGTTTTGTTTTGCATTTCCAGCCTTTCTTATTGTCGTGTGGCCACTTTCCGCCAAATGTGGCCTTTCGCGCCTCCACCATGTCGGGTTGGTTAGGATTCTCTTTCCCATAGTCGCCAAGCTCTGCCTCGATGGCAGCAACCACGGCCCAGCCGCAGTGTGGAGCGTGTTTAAGATGTTCGACCAGTGGATCATCGCCTGCTTCCCATCCATCCAAACCTTTCTCGCAAAGGAAGCAAACGGTATTATCGGGGCTCTCAGGACTCGGTCGGAAGAAAAAACCGGCTCGGGCAAGCTATGAAACGCGCGTCAGTTGGGCTACATGGCAGCGATTTGGAATTGAATAGGCGCATACGCTGGCTGGGGATATTTGTTTGTGTGGCCAGTTCAGGGCCTTGGTTGCTCGACCGCCTGCTGTCGAGCCTCGCTTCTTTGTGGTCTTCTGGAAGGAATTGAGGCGGGCGTCGTAGGTAAAGTACGGGTCAGTATCTGCTGCAGCCATCTTAGCCATCTTGAATGAGTCGGCTACGTCAAGCGCAGATTATGGTTGAGTTGTGTTCAATTTGTTGTTGTCAGCCAGTCTCAGGCTTTGTCTCTCAATGTCGGTCGCGATCGCGGAAAGGTGTTGTTGTGTCGATGGATGTTGGGACGGGACGCGGCAAGTGCCAAGGGGGTTGCGATTGATTAATTTTCGGTGGCAATTGAAACAGAGAAGCTCAGCATCTCAGATGGAAAGAAAAAGAAGAAGAAGAAAAAGAAGCAGCAGAAAAAAAGGTCGTCAGGCTATCGTAGTCAAAAATGCGCGCGCAATTTTCGGGCAAACGGTTCGTTGGTATAGCTCGAGTGTCGTGAATGGAAATTTATTTGGGTGATTTGTTTTGACGGATGCGTTATGATGGAGTCGAGGGTAGATAGACAGAGTGTAATACGGAGTAGATGGATACTTGGATACTTGGATACCTGAATACCTGGTACGTAATTACAGGTATCTAGACGCCAGAGCTTAAAGACCTGCCCGAGTGGGTCCGCCATCAACGCGTTCAATGTTTACATGGGATGCGCATTTTGAAACCTTCTTCCATCTCAATGTGGGGCAACCAGAAACGGTTATATTAGACGACGACGATGGCGACAACGATACCGACAACGCATAAATCACATGCTTTATTTAGTAATTACTTGCTACAAGTTATTCAACGTCGCTTAGCAAGGGAAAACGAACGAGTCTACCTTATTTCTCAAAGTTGCTTTCCCAACTTTCGTCAAGAAAGCATAGGAACCACGCAATGGCTTGACATATACTGAATATTCCGTACATAAATACCCCAGGCCCTGACTGTCATACTGGTACCCCCTTTCATTTCACATGCATCACGATCCAGCAACCAATAACCAAGTATCGCGCATCATAACAAGTCTATTTTGCGGCCACATGGCTTTATTGATAATCAATAAAATACAGAATTGCACAGTGAAACCCTCCAAGCTGTTAATAACCTTATTTCATAGCCCATCCTCACCTTTATGTCGTTATTTCTTCACGAGCCGTATGCATCTTTCATCTCTTCGAACTCATAACCACTAGAGGGTCCCTCATTCTTTGCTTGAACACTTCGCGCTCAGGTTGCTCATGCAGCCACTGCTTCTTCACAGTATCGCTCACTGCTTCATTGTAGCAAATACTGGGTAGCAGTTTCAGAGGACCGTGTATCTTGATCAAAGTGTTGGAGATTGCGTCGGTATTCATCCTTGACAAGCTCATCTGACTTGTCGATAAAAATGCAAAGTCCATCTCGGATGGTTTCTGCCATGATTCTCAGTGGCCGGCGATGGATTTGTAAGATTGATAAATGGTAGCAATGAAAGATGGCCAACTGACGCCCAAATCTCCAAGTTAGAATGTAAAGTCGCCCTGTGACTCAGTCTTCGTGCAGAGAATGATGTCTGGCTTTACATCAAAATGAAGGATATCCCGTTTAGCAAGATAATCTAAGATATGAAGCATATAGTGAAGCATTTTGTTACACGTACCATTGACTGCGATGGGTTGGAGACAGCAAAGCGCCAAATCTTCAAGAGTCCAAATTCTTCGGTAAACAAAGCCTTAACACTTACATAGCTCAGTTTTGACTAAACCATTATCCTCCGTGTTAGTCTGTTCACCGACACCCCTGGGGCCCGTTTGAAGCGCAAGAATAGAAAATAAGAACCAGACTTAAGGCATGTTTAGACTTGATCAGTCTATCAAATGACTTGGCACACTAGTAACCTACCTAGTATTTTTACTTGAATATTTGATGAAATAGAAGCGGTCACATTTTGGGGAAGCATAAGATCATAGGATTATATTCGTTGGCTCGCCTCATTTCAATACTTGATTCTCGTAACCAAGAGCTCCCCTAAGACACCCTGTATGTGCCGCATTGTGCCCTCAAATCGACTCGAATAATTACAGCTTTCCAGCCGCACGCAGAGCCTCGTCACCGTCAACAAGAACACACCAGCCCTCACTACCTCGCCCCCCCGGCCCATACAAAACAGCTTCAAAGGCACCATCTTCAAGAGCGAGGTTGAGGACGTCCTCATCAAATGTACCTGGCTGCAACCAAATTGACGGAATGCCCACACTTCTGGCTTCTTTGAGAACGCCAATGGTGACGGCAGGGTGAGTGATGATTGAGAGAGAAGTTTCCTTGGGGTTGGGAAGTGCCTTTACGTTTGGCACTGTAGGGTAGTCATGTTCATTGACAGTTACAAAGGCCGAAGCAGGGTTAACAGGCGTGACTTCCAGGTCTCGAGCGAGATACCAAGCATGAACTGCTGAGAGGTTAGAATGAAGTGAGTGATTTGGAGGTGGGAGTATTTGTTATCGCGACCTTTATGACCAAACTTGGCGGGGTTCGAGCTGGCTCCAACGACCGCAAAGAGGGGTGATGTGAAGAAACGCTTGGCATCAACTTTGGTAGCCATTTTGTCTTGAATTAGCACTTTTGAGTAAAAGTAGAAGTTCAAATTGGGAATTATAAAATCCAGATAGTCTTTCTTAAATAAATGTTGTAAACCGATTGAGTAAGACGAGCAAAAGGATTGAGGTGACGTGATGACTCTGAAGGGAAGCTATTACATCGGGTGATTGTCGGGATAATGTCTTGTGGCAGCTGCTTATTTACCTGTTGCTCAAGAATATATGCATCTTTGGTGGTTTAATTGAATGAGATGTTGAATACTTGAACGGCAAGGGGCAGAACGCTGGTAATTGGATTATCTAGGCAGTTTTCTTAAAGAGAGGCATTGGGCTAATAAGAAGACAAAGTCAGTGTCTGCACTGAGCCTTGGACTTGGACTTGGTGTGCCAACCAATGCATTTGGGGCATATACGAACAAACCTTCAAGACAACCCTATTTTGCTGCTGAAGTGGTATATTCTGTAGGTATCCGATATAACAAGTACCCTACTCTATTCACACTTTAACAATATAAATTCTGAGCATCTGATAGAAAACTTTCAAACAATGCATATAATCACACATGGCTGGGTATCGATAAGCAGACCTACAAGTAATTGTATTCAGTCACCGAGGTAATAGCGCCATGCAATGCGAGATTGATTGATTGGCGAGACAAGAGGCTGTTGTCCCAGAGCCTATGGCGAGGGACACATCATTCCACTAAATGCAATGCTGCTGCACACAATCCAACAAAGCAAATCCATCCATCCATGTCAGGTTTATCGATTGGTTTATCGCAGACCGCCTTGGCAACACTTTTACTCGTATTGAGAGCAGAGACCGACAGGCAGGGTCGATTGGCTTATCGCTCTGACTATCGGCTCGGTTGCCCCGTCAGACGTCGACAAGGGGAGTTCAGTGGGGCGGCAGAAACATAGGTCAGGTCGGGACTCAGGAGGCAACAGTTCTGTTGTCCTGTTCTCTGACTTCTCATCATCATCATCTCCGACCTTGCATCAACATCGTTTGCGAAGCCTTCGAAAAGAAAGTCACCGACCGAACAACATTCCAACGAGCTTCTCTTGTGGGAGGGCAGCCATCAATCAATCAAAACCGTTCTTAACCAGGAAAACCCCCCCTAAAAACAATGGTGAGTTCCACGACGTTGCCCTAGCACCGATGTAAACAAACCAGCCCGCCCAAACGGTTACAATCGTCGCATTTGATTCGCTAGTTGCCCACCACTTCTCATATCGCGCGATCAAGTAGCCCTTTGAAAGCTGTTTTTCTACGTTTTCCCCCTTCATCTTCCCCAAAACAAAGAATTCGTCAGCAACAAACCGATCGCATAACACACAAACATTCCCCTGCACTTTGCGCAAACAACATTTTCTTGCAAGAAAACATGGCTTCTAACCACCAGTACGACTCTCAGGCTTCGACCAACTACAAGGAGGCTTTTGCCCTGTTTGACAAGCGCGGTAATGGTCGCTGTGCAGTGGACACTCTGGGTGACCTGCTGCGAGCCTGCGGACAAAACCCTACCCTGAGCGAGATCAAGGAACTGGAGAAGGGTCTGGGTAGTGAATGTGAGTACCAACCGATTTGAGCTATCCGCTGCGCTGCACGGGATCTGGTCCTTGTAGCGCAAACAGATTCCTAGAGAGGCCCTGGCGCTAATGCTGCGGGTTTATCGCAGTCGACTTTGAGACCTTTCAGCGCATCCTGAACCGCCCCGGCGGATTCCGCGACCCAGGCGAGCCTGAGGAGTACTGCCGTGGCTTCCAGGTCTTTGATAAGGACATGACGGGCTTTATTGGAGTTGGCCAGCTCAAGTACATCCTAACAAACCTGGGTGAGAAGATGACAGAGGAGGAAGTAGACGAGCTGTTGAAGGCTGTAGACACCAGCTCCGGCCAGGTCAACTACACAGGTATGTTTGCTATCTTGACGCCACAGTCTGTATCATTTGTTCAAGAGACTGTTTCACTGACGCATTCCTCTCTCCCACAGACCTCGTCCGAACCATTCTTGCCAACTAAGGCTCGACTCCCTACACTCTGGAAAACCAACTCGGCGGCGCAATTTTTGCATCTACGGGCGGGACGGCGTTGCTTTGCGTGTTTTTGACTATGGTATATGAATTGGGCACACCTGGTACGATGACGAACTTGCAACGAGTGGCAATAGCGGACTCGTGTATGGATAATGTAACTTGTTTTGATAGATTGCTGGAAACGGCGGGTTGAAGCCGTTCAGTCAATTGATGAATACCTTACGCAGCTATGGTTTATTTGACCATACTTTCAGTCTACCACGATTGAAATGAAGCCATCTCGTGTTCTCTAGCCATTCTATTGTCACCGTTTGACTCTAAATGCGTTGCATGTTAAACTCTTAGGTTGCACCTCTTTGAACCGCAATATTCTCCCCCTTCCCCCCTGGCAACCCATTTCCGCACTGATTTGGGCTCTGAACTAACCAAAACAAACCCCGCCGTCTTTTTCACCACCTGCCAAACAAGGCGCCATGCACCCACTGCTGAGGAGTACTGCCGCTTGGAGATCCCCGCATTCTCGGTATGGCATCACTAAGCCGATACGCCAGTTAATGTACCTTCATTTAGACTGCCTATACACCTTAACATAGGTAATTTACTACGTGTACATTTGCTTGGTTGCTTGGCCTATAGCACATAATAATACTTACACATTGTTTTTACCAATACTATCTTCTAGTCAGCCGCTTTCAGCCGGCTCTCAACAGGTTACTCTGAAGCTACCCCTCCTCCACCAATTGAGTTCCCTCTGTTCTGGTAGGCCGGCCGAGCTTCATCCCACCGTGTCGTGTCCTGCAGTTCTGAGCGGGTCAACTTTGCAACGGTGCATATTCTGTGGTGCAATCTGCGGGTAGTAGCTACCGATTCCTCTTTATGCTGGAGAGGCTTCGTGTCACACGGCCTTTCCTCTTTCTCCTTTCTCTCCTCATTCTCCTCGTCGCCGTAACGCTGGCTCCCCCACGAGCTCTTCCACGCATCAACTCCATAGTCAGTCACTTTAGACTGCAAGCACAACAACGCCTCCCAAGCATTCGCCGTTCTTTGGTGATTAGTACCATGGCCCCGGACAAGTACCAGACCCCGCCTCAGGCCCCGCCGTTGTTCACGGCGACCCCCGAGTCCATCTTGGCCGAGACCAAGAAGCTCACAGACCAGAGCAAGAGTGTCTTGGACAAGATTGCTGCCGACGTCAAGTCTGACAATGCTACATTTCACAATGTCTTGGAACCCATCCTTCTCGATGACAACGAACAGGAAGCTCCCAACCGAATCCTTACCTTTTATCAATATGTGTCGACCGATGCTGCTCTTAGAGAAGCCTCGGCCAAGTCGCGAGAGCTTTTCAGCGATGCTTATATCGAGAGCAAGATGAGAGAGGATGTATTTCAACTGGTGGATGCCGCCTATGGCACCAAGGACTCCCAGAAGCTGGAAGAGGAGCAGCTCATCATCTTTGAGAAGGAACGCAAGAAGTATATCAAGAATGGCTTGCGTCTCCCTGCTGGAGAGAAGCGGGATCGTTTCAAGGACATCCAGAAACAGCTTAGTCTTCTCGCCATCAAGGCTCAGAAGAACCTCAACGAAGAAAAGGGCGGGTATTGGTTTACCCCCGCAGAACTTGAGGGGGTGCCCAAGGATGACATTGACGTTGAAACCCTAGAGAAGGGTACCGGGGAGAATGAAGGCAAGGTCAAAGTCACTTTCAAGTACAACCACTACACTCCTCTGATCAAGTATGCCGTCAATGAGAATACCCGCCGTCAATACATCATTGCAGATTCCAACAAGGTACGTTTACATGATGCTCTCATGTTCTTCAGACTTTAAACTCATTTATTACTTAGAACAACAATAACGTTCTGATCTTTAAAGAGATCATGGAGCTCCGAGATGAGGCTGCCAGACTTCTTGGCTACCCGGACCATGCCAGCGTCCAAATCGAGGACAAGATGGCCAAGACCCCTGCTACGGTCAACGAGTTCCTGGGAGACTTGCGGACTCGACTTGTTCCTGGCGGCGAAAAGGAACTTGAGAAGCTTGTCGAGTACAAGAAGCGTGACTACGAGGAGCGAGGCATTCCATTTGAGGGCTTCTATCTGTGGGACACCTCATATTATAGCAGACTCATCAAGGAGAAGGAGTTTAGCGTGGATGAGGTCGAAATCTCCCAATACTTCCCAGCCGAGTCCACATTTTCCGGCATGCTCAAGATTTACGAAGAGATTTTCGGTTTCGTCTTCGTAGAGCTTACTAAGGAAGACCGAGCACGACTGAGCCCCACGGGTAAGTCGGAAGACATTGCTTGGCATGAAGATGTCATCGTCTACAGTGTTTGGGACGACGAGGCATCTGGTGGTGGCTTCTGTGGTTATCTGTACCTTGATCTCTTCCCCCGCGACAACAAGTACGGTCACTACGCCAACTTTGGTATTGAGCCAGGCTACATTGCTAAAGACGGCACAAAGAGGTATCCTTCTACTTCTCTCGTCTGCAACTTTAGCAAGCCTACAGCAACCAAGCCTTCTCTTTTGAAGCACCATGAAGTGGTTACCTTCTTCCATGAACTTGGCCACGGAATTCACGACATTGCTTCTCGAACTCGCTACAGCTATACACATGGAACTGCTGTCATGCCCGATTTCGTTGAGGCACCCTCACAAATGTTAGAGAACTGGTGCTGGACCCCAAGTGTCTTGAAGTCACTGTCCAAGCACTGGGAGACTGGCAAGCAGATTCCCGATGATCTCATTGAGAAGCTCGTCAAGACCAAACATTTCAACTCGGCCACCAATGCCCTGAACCAGATTCTTATCGGAACTTTTGACATGACTATTCATGGACCCAAGTCCCATGAAGAAGTCAAGACTACCAACTACGGCAACCTTTGGAATAAACTGCGACATGATATCACTGGCATCAAAGGTCCAGAAGACCTGGGCGAGGGACTGTACGTAACCCTTTTTTCTCTCTCAATGTTATTGGATTTTGAGTGATATGCTAATGTGATTTGTATAGGGACTGGGGTAATCGCTACGCTAGCATTGGCCACTTCATCGGTGGTTATGATGCAGGATACTACGGCTATCTCTACTCTGAGGTCTTTTCCCTGGATATGTTCTACTCTTTCTTCAAGAAGAACCCCATGGATGGCAAGGAGGGAAGGCGATACCGCCATACCGTGTTAGAACGCGGTGGTAGCAAGCGTGAGACAGAGTTTTTGAAGGAGTTCCTGGGCAGAGAGCCTAGCAGCGAGGCATTCTACGCTGAGCTTGGTCTGACCAAATGAACAAAATAGCTGACAGGCGAAATTATAAGACTGTATGGGCTATAGAGAAAGAAAATTATAGACCCAAAGATGAATTGAGTTGATTTATGCGCTTACATGCCAATAATGCTTTTGTGTGAGCCGTAGCGTTTAAGTGCTACACGACGTCTACTAGTGGTAGTTTGCTTCATGCGAAATAGCAGGTTACGCAGGAGATAGAATGCAGTCAATAGAAAGTTCAGAAATCAGAAGGCACAGAAGTAACAGGAGAAACAAAGGAAATCGAAAGTAACGGCAAAAAGCAATAGAAGCGATGGACACACATCTGTTCGTCATATTTCTTGTTTCGGTTTGTCTTTTGTCTCCCACTTCTGAGTTCAAGGTCAGGTCCAGAGTTACAGACATGATTACCACAATCCATGGATTGGAAAATTGCAGAGTAGGCATGACCGTTTTGTTTTCTAATCTAGTTAGTAGGGGAATTGCACATGGGGGGGGGGAGCAGGGCCAGGTGAGCGCCACTCATGTTCGACGAAGCTGCAGGTTTCCGCCATGGGACCACCCGGGAGCTGAATAGAAAGTGTGTTTTCTCGGTGAGAAATAAAATAAAAGGGTTACAGGGGGTGTGGGTTAGTGGTCTTTCTGGTTGGGAGGGCGTGGGATACAAGGTTGGATGAGGCTTGTAATCCATCCAAAGAACACCGGATGCTTTGGCCATCCAGTTTGCTTGATAATCGTTTTTCTTTCTTTTCTTTCCCGTTCCAAATGCATATGTCTTATATCAAAGTTCGAATATAGAATGCTAGATGCTGCTTGGATGTTTGTTGAGCGCCACATGAATGGGCAGAACTGGAAGACGATGAATGGACAAAGACCAGGCTAACGGTTCATTGAGATTGCTTACCAGGGTGCGTTTTTTTCCTACAGGGGAGGGGGCTCGCACTTGGAAAAGCCCAGATGACGAATCCAATACTGCATATGTTGTGAAACCGGAAAACTTTGACGGAGGAAAACGGCGTGTGGAACAAAACCCAACATCTCTTGTTCAGGGTGAACACCCCAAGGATGCTACAGGCGGGAAAGTTTTGCCTCGTTAGTGAGTAGGCGATTAGATGGAGCTGGTGCTTTTGTTGACGAGCGAATGGACAAGATAATTCCTATCTACTTGTGCTTGGTTTATGTCTGGATACGTTGGGGATATGTCTCACCACAATAGATTGGGACAAGTCAAAGACAAGATGCAATGCAAAGTGGGTGTGGATGACGTATTGCGGGATCTGGATCTTGATATGATGCAGGACAAAGACGACAGAAAGAATCCTAGCGACAGGGGAGTGTATGGTAATTCCACGTGGAATCTTTGTCTCTGAAGATTGCAAAGGATGAGTGCATGAGGACAAAGAAGATTGTCGACTGGGACAGGTCTGTGCATGCTGGGTTCATAGCATGACAAGAGTACGCCTTAATAAAAGATTAGAAATCAGATTGATGTTGAGAATGCAATTGCTCTATTCTGTTGGCTGCAGGACGGAGGCCAGGTGGCGTTATTTACTTTCCTCATTGGTGATTTCATGCCTGAAGAGATGCGTACTCCCGAAGAAGTGGCTGCAAAGCCAATATTTGGCGTTTAAGAGAGAGGGGGGGCTGGTCTTCCAATCATCGCTGATGTGAAGCCCAATCTCCTGGTGGACACTGTATCAACCCATACAAGTTAGTCTCCAGGCGGGAGCCTACAAAATGGTGAGTGTGCGCATCGTGTCGCTGGCAGACGGATGATGTCTTCGGCACATGGAGTTTCCCCCGCTCTGGCAGTCATAATGGAAGAGCGGAGTAATATCCCGCCATAGCTGATGCATCAGAATCCTCCCGGCTGGGGAGCCTCGTCAACTCTGTCCAGGTTGTTCCCCGCGTTCTATAATGGACCTTCCATTCAGGACAGCCGCTTGTCAGCTCAGACTGTAGAACGGATTGGAAATCAGTCAACTGTCACAAATTTGCAAGCTTACATGTAAACGTTGAACCAAGGATCCAGAATGTCGGGAGTACATCATCTCGTGCTTCAGTAGTTCCGTCCTTTCGTCCCATGAGATTTGTCTGCAGCCACCCAGTAAGAGGACACACGGGAGCACGAACAGAACGTGGCATCAGCATGTGTGGCACGCGACATGTTTCGTACCTCTATCTAATTTTCTTTCGGGCTTTAGACTTGGATTAGCCTCACTGTGCCTGCACTGTCATTGATTGTTGAATAACGATGATATGGGTCTGGGTTGGGCGGCTTCCACTGTTGGCCGAAGAAGCAGTTTGTCAAATAACCGCATGTAGTTATACACAGTACAAACACCTTCTGCATATGTCCCCTGTACCACGATCGTTTGCGTTGATTCAAAGTCCCTGCTGATTTTTTGGGTTTAAAAAAAATCTCGTCGTTTTGGGGTGTCGTATCGTTTCAAGCAGCAAACAAGTCTTTTGAAGACGAATTGCCAAGTTTCAGCCTGCAGTCTCAGTGTCCGTGAGCCTTAATTGAGGGAGAATGCGCACCTATGAAGCTTGGCAACCAGATGGAAGGACAACCAGATCGCACAAAATGGTGGGCCCAAGAAGGACTTGTCCAGGATATGCTTGCTTGAGAGAAGGGAGGGCCATGGTAGTGCATGATGGCTTGATGGATGGATGTTTCCGTCCACAGGAGCTAACAAACATGCCCTCCATATCGGCCCGGTGGGACCTGTTGATTGGGCAGAAAACTTCTAAGGACTGTCCTGGCGAAGCCAGTGCCTCTTGGTGGCTTGAAAACCTCGGAAAGCCCTACGAGAAAAGGAAATGTTTTGGAACAAAGGATTCATCGAGCAGCCAAAGACTATCAGGAGCTGGGGTCCTATCTGGGCCTTTGTTGGGCTTTATGCTGCTGTTCATATCCGTGCCGCGTGGCATTCTCGAATTGACAACCGCATTTTGACCAGTGCTTTGTAACGCTTGCCATTCAAGGGTCAAACTGGATCGATGTATGTATCTTTTTACGTCGCATCCTGGTTTCAGTGGACAAAGGATTCGCTAGGGTTACATCGCCCAAGTCTTGGGGATCTTGTGCATGACCGATGGGCTGAATTGTCGCAAACTTGGATTCAGTGTGCTTGAATCAAGTTAAAGGGCGCATGTCTTGGATTCTTCCATCTTGACGAATACTACCAGTAAAAAAAAATTGCGCATCAGTGATTATTCGGTATAAAGGAGTTGAATGGAGCAGACACAGAATGCATCCATCGCCTTTTCCTTCCCGTCGGCATTGACGCCTGCCTCTCTTGCTCCGCCGCGTACAAAGGAAAGAATGTGGAGTTTTGAACCCCACAAACATGCTTCCCCATGCGACACTAAAAGATTTAGTACGAGAAGCAAGGATAGAACAGACAGACGATCCGCAGATGGAGAAACAAGCCGAACGTCACCGGTGACTTTTTTCTCTCTGTCTTTTTCTCTGTCTCTCTTTCTTCCATGTCCATAATGATCCATAATGATCCATAATGACAAGAACGGGCTGGCCCTAGGCTGTGGATGATGAACGATTATGAAGCTGGAGGCTAACCTTAACTGCTGCAGGTGCTAACAGAGTCGATATTGCCTTGGAAAAACCCTTCACCGTCCTAGGCTGGAATGGAGAGAGAGGGAAGGAGGAAACAGTATCTTTGACAAAGCGGATAATGTCCCATCCTCTTTCCTCTTTGACCGCGTGTGTGCTTACTCGAGAGTACATGGCCAGTACTTTCTTTCACCGTCCCCAACAAAGGGATGACACTCAAGATCCAATAGAACATTTCAAATATCAGTACCAGGTACCTACCTACCTTATGCATCATACATGGCCCAACACACAGTCTCCTTCTGGGCTTCGGTTTCGGCTTCGGCTGCCGCTGCCGCTGCCACAAGTCTTCCATCTAAAAACAGAGCCAGCCGTTCAAAGCCCTGAGAAGCCAATTACAAGTCACCTGCAGTCTTGTTTGTATCTGGACAGAGAGAGAGGGTGTCCTACAGAGGTTTACCCACTGATAAGCAACAACTTGCCGTACCCGGTAGTAATCCTTGTCCCCAAGACGCATGCTACCTCCACTCTCTGTACCTGGGATGAACCTCTCCCGTCCCCTAGGAAGAAAGCTGACTGCCACCCACGAAGGCTAAAAAAGTGACAGCTTCCACAGCAAAATCAGTCTGGTCTTGTTTTCTAGAACAATCATCAGTCGTCTGCATTCTTCAGCTTTCTCCCCAATACTACCTCTGGTATTCTTTCATTCTCATTTCCGCTTAGACATCCTGTTTGAGTCACTCCACGCCCTTTCTTTCCCTCCATCGTTTCCCCACTCACCATTCCCCTCTGCCTTGGCTTTCTCTGATCCCAGTCTGTTTGCCTCAGCGCAATATTTCTCCCCTTTGGCCATTGGTCGGTGACCCATCCATCCATCCATTATTCCATTTAACTGGCGTCTGCTCCGTGTTCCTCTTCGTCTTTCGTCTCCTCCCCCTGTCCGGCTCATGCTTCCCGCCGAGGCACACCTTAATCGTCGTCCACCCTTCGCTCTCTATCGCTTAAGCCCAAACAACCCCGGTGCTTGCCGCCTCCCCTCTGTCTAAGACTGCACACACAACCTTCAGTTCGTGTTTTCCCCTTCCACAAACATCCTTCTTGTTTCTACCTCTTCTACCATTTATTTGTGGAAGGGTTGTGGCGAGGTGTTTGTCTTTTCTTCTTCTTTGCATTTATTCTCCTGGCGCCGCTGCTTCTGGTACGATTTTCTCCTTCTGCCCATCATGAGCGACACAGAGAAGCCAAAGACCGCGGACAACATGTCCAATTCCGAGGTTGATCAGATTGTTGACCCGGACGCGGGCTTGTCCGAAGCCGAAAGGGCAGCTGCAGTGAGTTCCGACCTACATAGGCATGCTGCCAAAGCATAGCAACTTTATTGACATTGGATTAGGAGCGACGGTTATTATGGAAGCTTGACAGGACGCTCATCCCATGGGTATGTATCTACGAGTCCAACTGGTAATCGCCATGTACAATGATCAATGCAGCAGCTGACATTCATTCGAGTTATGCTTATTGTATTTGATGTGTTTTCTTGATCGCACTAATATTGGCAATGCCAAAATTGCCCACCTTGAGGCCGATATTCACATGACGGACTCGCAGTATAATGACTCCCTGACAGTCTTCTTCGTCTCATATGCTGTCTTCGAAGCCCTTGCCAACTTTCTACTCAAACGCTCGCGGCCCTCCATTTTCATCCCCATTATCATGTAAGTGTTAGCCTCGCTCCATTTGGACTAACAGTGCCATCATTGCCATCCGATCAGTGGCTAACTCTATGGTAGGATCTTATGGGGAGCGTGTATGCTAGGTATGGGTTTTGTGAAGAACTGGTCTGGCCTCATGGCTGCCCGCTGGTTTTTGGGAGTCGCCGAAGCCGGTCTTTTCCCTGGTGTCAACTACTACCTCTCATGTTGGTATAAGCGAAACGAGTTTGGCGTCCGAGCTGCCATCTTCTTCTCGGCTGCTGCTCTTGCAGGTTCTTTTGGTGGGCTCCTTGCTGCTGCCATTCAAAAGCTCGATGGAAAAGGAGGTTTGGCTGGCTGGGCTTGGATATTCGTCATCGAAGGTGGCCTCACAATGCTTATTGGAGTTGCGTCTTTTTGGATGGTCCATGATTTCCCGGATGAGGCCAAGTTCTTGACCAAGGATGACCGCGCACGCGTCTTGTATCGACTGAAGCAGGACAAACAAAGCTCTGCCGAGCACGAGACATTCAAGATGGAATACCTTTGGGCTGCCGTCAAAGACTGGAAGACATATGCCGGTATGCTCATTTACATGGGCCCCTTGATGCCATTGTACTCTTTCAGCCTGTTCCTACCTTCTATTATCCAGAACATGAGCTTCACAAACAAGAACGCTGTCGTCAAAAATCAGCTTCTAAGCGTCCCTCCGTATGCAGCAGCTGCCGTTGTCACCGTTGCTGTTGGATTTTGGTCCGACAAAGCACAAAGACGAGCAGTTTTCAACATGATTTGTGCGTGGGTTGGCATCGCAGGATTCGTCATGTTGATGGCATCCACCAATCCTGGTGTTCAGTACGCTGGTACGTTCTTGGGTGCCATGGGCATCTATCCCAGTATTTCACTCACGATTGCGTGGATCGCAAACAATGTTGAGGGTGTTTACAAGCGCGGTATTGTCCTTGGATTTGTCATTGGTTGGGGCAACCTAAACGGCGTCGTGAGCAGCAACATCTATTTCAACAAGCCTCGGTATTTCGAAGGACACGGCACCATTGTCGGGTACTTGTTTTTCGGCATGTTCTGCGGTAGTGCTTTAATGGCGACTTTACTCAGCATAGAGAACAGAAAACGACGAAATGGAGAGCGAGACTACCTGGCCGAAGGCAAGACAGAGAAAGAGCTGGAAGCCATGGGCGATAGCCGACCCGATTTTTTGTACACCATTTAAGCGTGGACAAGAGCCATATTTCATAATGTCTGTTGTTAAGTCTTATTTTTGGGGAACCTTTTATTATTCTTTCTTCCGGGTCGCGTCTCGGGAAAGCGTGGGATCAAGTTACAATGCATCTGGATTTGTGACAGGTTGGTACAGCATGGGCAAAAGCAGATCGAGGGATATGAGACATGGGCTGCGTGGCGCGATCCTCTCTTACCTTTCTTGCGTACAAGGAATCTGTGGGTGGCTTAATCATGGGCGATTAGCGAGAGGGGGAAAAGTATAGTTTGCAGTGAGAAACTGTTCTGTTCGGCGCACGGTTGGGCGGAGCAAACAAATATGGTTGATCACTTGATTGGAAGAGTCGTTACAAACTCTGCGTAGATAATTGAGTGAGGTATGTGACGGCAACACTGACATGTAGATGATAGGGCTCGCATAAGAATGTGTGACGCAAAAATAGAAGAAAACATGACAAAGAGTAAAGTTTGCCTTGGTGATGATTGCGTAAAAGGGGGGATCCGTGCTTACCTCTGGAATGGAAGAATGTTTGTTGTATGCTGAGTGACTCTTGAAAATGGGTTGGTAGGGTTAATTGAACGGCGAAGAGAGACTAAACAGGCTTTTTTTGCGATAAAAAACAGAGAAGACTGTTGTTGTCTGACTTCAAGCCTTGTTCTGGCTATTTAAGGAGAGAGTAGGCTCCGATTGTTCAAAAATTGGAGTCATGAGAGTAATTGATGCATGTTAAGCGATAAGTCAAGTCTGCCTTGGAAAAGCCATTGAATGATCTGAATCGTAGTGATGCTATTGATCAAGCATCTCGATTTGGAGCTGCGGAGACAACAAAGAGTAAGTGTTGTAGTCTGTCAACCGTACCCATCGTCAAGTAGTATCATGCCTCCTCGGAGAATATCCCCCCTTCCCCTCCCAAAAAAAAAAATCTACATATTGATGTGGTTTGATACAGATGGTTGAGTGCTTGCGCTAAACTAATCTCAATGCGGCGCATGTCGACTCGAAGGGGGCTAGCATTACACATGATGCATCATGAAGCACTGGCGTCGAAGAACTAACAAAGACGGATGTATGGGTGGCAAGGAGCAGCTCTCCCAGACTACTCATGCCAAGCTGCGGCTCTCAGATCCTCACCAACCCATGGCAGCGACAAACTAAAACAAAGAGCTGAGGAAAAGGATCCCGTAGAGGGTAAGAAATCAGACGTGAGTTTGGAAAGGGAGTTGGCGTGAACGGATTGGGGAAAGAATAGCTGAAGTTAGTGGGTGTTTCATTGTTTTAGATATTCCCTAGTGGCGGGCGGGTGCTCATTTTGCCATGTGGGATGGCGTTAGTATCCATGGATCCACTTCAACAACCTCTATCCATGGTCCTTTGTTCTTCATAAATTAGGAGTTTGCATCGCCGTTAATCGGTGATAATATCCGCTTTGATCTCAAAGTGGTTTCGACTGCACACTTCCAGATTGTTTGCGTACAAGCGGCTGGTAAAGTGTGGGCGGGGGGGGACGGGGAGTTTGTGGTTCCTCTTACACAGTGCAGCAGGAGGACAAGGTGCGACGCCGCTTGGGTCGGAAACTCATATGCCTATGCGGATGCAAGCAGCCTCTCTGTCTCTTGATCCAATCCCAGCGCTTCTCTGTGACACCGAAAAGAAAGAAAAAACCCTTCTCCTCCCCTCTTGTGCCCAGTGCCATATTCTGTGCGCATCTATCCTGAAGGGGGGTCCTGTGTTGGCTGGTTCTCTCACTTGATCGAACAAAGGCAAGCAAACCGCGGAAAAGGATGGCCCCGGAAAGGAAGGCTTGTAATGCAGCCAAGGCAAATGGCACTTTGAATGCACTAGTCCTGCTGCGGTAGACTCGATGATCTTCGGTGGGCGTGGGGTCTGGGGTCCGGGGCCTGTCGAGTGACTCGTAGATAACGGGTGGGCACTTTCGTAGCAGTAAGGTCGGTAGGTTATGGCTGACAAGTGCGTGGCGTGCCTGGGGCCGGATCTTGAAGTTGTCTGCCACACCCGTTTTCTTAAAGTGTTTCTTCTTAGTATGGGATGGAATGATTTTTCAGTTCGTTGATCAATTTGGGGCCAATGAAGAGCTAAAGAGAGAGTGTTGGATGAAATGTTTGCCGCGGATCGAAGAATGCGAGGTCAGGCGGCGTTGGGTGTGGTTGGGAAATGCACTTGGATGCGTGTAGGGCAGAGCTTCACCGTTGCTCTGCAGGCGATTGTAAGCATCCATCCGTTATTCACGAGGCGTACAAACTCGAACGATGATGCCGGGGAACTCGCCTTGTTTATTTTCATCACTCTCCCCATCCAAATCGGGCTGTTGTCCAATCATGGCCTCGATATCAGGACCACCCTTGAACCAATTAATGGAGTGGAAAGGACGGCTCAAAGCATTAAACCATTGGGAGAGCCCGTGTGGAAGCTGAAAAAGCCAAAGGCAACGAGTTATATCAAAGGAGCCCTGCCCACTGCCGGCCGAGTGCAGCTGCAGTACCACCCGAGAGAGGGAGAGAGGTCTTGCTCTGGTGCGCGCACACGAGAAGAGTTGTTGTACCATTGAGGTCTCCAGCGTCTCCAGCCCAACGTTTTTCGATTATTTACCCTCTTTCTATTATTCCCTTCCATTGCAAGAGGCTGCAGAAGAAAAGGCGATGGTGAAGAGGGGAGATACAAGACAACAGGAAAAATAACAAGAAGCGAGAGTTTGGTGTTGCATGAGTTTGGGAAGTTACTTTGGTCACTTTCCCAATCGCAATACCTTCCCCTCTCACTTCACGGTAGTACATCTTGTACCTTCAACCATTGACCAGCTTCGACCTTTTTTTTTCACTTGTAACTCACTTTTTCTCTCTCCATTGGACTTTTCCTCCACCTCTTGTCCATCATCATCATCAGCAGCAGCAGCAGCAACAGCATCATCATCATTTATCTTTCTTCATCACATCAGCTATAGTTATAATACTCTGCTCGAAATTGGGTCTCTCATTACATTCTACCCACCCCCCCCCCCCCCCCCCCCCCCCTCCTCCTCCTCCACTTCTTTATATCGTCATCCACCCTCCCTTGCCTCTCTTTCTGAGACTCTCTTCACATCCTCACCACCTCCTCATAATGACATCTCTATCAGCTGATGAGTGGCTGTCACCCCACCAAGTCAAAACCCTGGTGGTTTTAGAACGTATTGGCGGTTCGGTCAGTCTCATCTCGGTGTTGCTCATATTCATCGCCTACTGGCTTGTTCCGCGCGTGCGCAATGTTCAAAATACCTTCATCGTATTTGCTAGTGTGTCAAATATCGGGGCAAGTATTGGGAGTATTATTGCCTATGATGGACTTGCCAAGGGGAAGACGACGGCGTTGTGCCAGGCCCAAAGTTTCTTGTTTGAGATGTGAGTTGCTCTCCCCTTAACAGATACTTCGACGGGTTGTCAATTCGCTACACTCTTGCCCTTGAAAGTTTAAAAGTTGAAACGAATTGGAAGCTAATCGAACCTTACTCACCTCAGGTTCATGCAATCTGATCCTTGGTGGTCTCTCGCCATGGCGATCAATGTCCTCCTCGTGTTTTACTTCCACACAAGTCCAGACTCGTTCCGTAAACGTTGGTGGATATACTGTCTCATTTGCTACGGAGGGCCTTTTGTCATAGCCTTGTCCTTGTTACTTGTCAGAAGCTCCAAGCATGGCCTCGTGTATGGAGGAGCAACAGTACGTCTTATCCCTGACCTGGGTTGGGTATCCTCCATTCAGCATTTGATCCTAACCCGGCCGCTCTGGCAGATTTGGTGTTGGGTGGATCGAGAGTGGGACTTTATTCGGATTTATACCTACTACATGCTCATTTGGATATGCATCGTCGGGTCCATTTTGTGCTACTTTTTGGTTGGATACCATGTCTTTCGCACGAGAAATCGCCTTCGCAGTTTTTCCACCTCGAGAAATCGAGAACAAAAAGAAATGGAAACTGTAAGATGGCGGAACCCCTTACTAGAATCAGACCGCAATGATAACAGTCTATGACAGACTCAAACAGATATGGCTCAGCAGGGTTTTTATGGCACCGTCACTACTGAGGTCCATGTCATTCACTCTGCTGCTTGCCCCAGCGAGCCAAAGAGCGTCCACCTCCCTCGAAAAACCGCCTCTCATATCTCCTTCGAGAACACAGCTGCACCAGAGCTTCAGTCGTCTTCGAGAAACCAATTCTTCTCTTCAGTTACAACCTCGACTTCAGCTCCCAAAGAACCCCCTCACCCATCTATATGGTCACGATTCATTTCGGCAATTCATCGCGTCACAGGCAAATTCCACATCAGCGATCCTATTAAACGGGCCTATCTACGTACAAGTTTCCTCTTCGCTGTCAGCGTCCTTGTCACATGGATACCCAGCAGTCTAAACCGTATCCACGGCTGGTTGGATGGAGGGTCTCCGTATGAATTTCACGTGGCTACTGCAGCGGTTCTCCCTCTCCAAGGCCTTTGGAATGGCATCATCTTCTTTGTCACGAGTTGGAATGCACTGAGTGCTTGGTGGCGTGATACCTTTTGCAGCCAAGAGGTAATCACAGGTGAGCGACACATGAGCGAGAATATCGCTATCAACGAGAGACCAAGTGGACCCAATGATGGACGATTCGACACATCAGATATCGAAGATATGGATTCAGCAACTGTCGGTAGCGATGTTGAGCTGAGGGGGGTATCCAATGCACCGAGCAAAACCTCGGCATCTAGTTTATAATAATGTATTTTGGGGTTGCGTTTATGGTGTTTTTTTGGTATGATGACTTGACGGGTCATGGTATATCCTTTTTTTTTTTGCATGTATTAACGTATATGTGTATTGGTCTACTGAAATGAAGCCTAGGCAGCCGGAGCGATACATAGCTTTGCTTTATGATACTTATTAGCTACGTTTTGAAAGCATTAATTTCGATAAATCAAGTATGGGGTTTGCCAGTGTGATTCCTTTGAGAGCATCTGCGGAAGAAAAGGTTATTGTCTCTTCTCTCAGACATTAGGACGGCAATGCCGAGATCTGATCCAATTTTCTCCACCATATGGGGCAAAGCATCGTACATTTTCCCGCCTTCAGATTCCAACTCACAGCTCAGTCACATAAATTTTCCGAGTAGTATGCGAGCAGGGGTCCAACTACAATGATACCAAATTACTACGTTGGACTTTTATGAGTCTGACCATCGATCACGACTATCACCACCACCCTCCTCCTCCCTTTGTATACCCCCCCCCTTCCTTACCCACTCACCTATACACCCCATCACTCCTCCGAGCTTCTTCCAAAAAAGAAAATTCTTCAAGAGAATAACCTTAAGAGTTAGTTCTAAGCCTTCCTGATCCGCCCATGGGTCGTGACGCACCGCCCATCTCCATCAATATCATCTGAAATAATGCATACAGTCTCCACTCCCAGCCTGGGAGAAAAAAAAACTTCACTCCACCCGCAAAAAGAAAACATTCGTCGCACCATTACGCGAAAGTCTCACACAATTTGGGCAAAAGAAAAAAGTCTTAATAATGATAGAATTATATTCATCCTCGGCCATTCCCATATCCATTCCTGTATCCATCCATCCATCCATCCATAATACATCAATGAGATCATGACACATGTGTCAGTCATATCGACAGTCATATCATACAGGTGATCGTTTCCATATAAGTTTACACAAAAAGGGTGAAAGAAGAAAAAAACCATAACGCATATGTACGAGCCCCTTCTTTTCTAGAAGTTGAGCCCCAAAAGTTCATGTCCAAATCATTCCATCTCTTACTCATGTCTGAATTGTAACAGACGTCATCTATTCATTCGTGTTGTTCGTGTTGGTGTTCATGTTGAATTCGTAGTAATATGTGTGTGTGTCAATCATAGCACATTGTAAACGTCGTGGTTCAAAAATTGTGGTAGGTGGAATGTTGTGCATGAAAAATCATGCTTAATCAGTCTCAAAGAAACTTCCGCAGAGCTTTAATAGTCGTAGATCAACCAGGCCCATCACCTTGCCGTCAACTTTCCAAATACATTCATCATAAAAGCGCCATAGGACAATGATGGCAAATGACAGAATGGCCTGTGCAACACCCAAGGCGACACCCAAGTACTTCAATCCGTCTACAGCAGAGACGATGTGCGGCGTGGCCAGAATAAGCCCACCTGCCGCAAGGTTTCGCATGATAACGACACCAGAGTGCATATCCCCAATGCTGCGCTGAGCAACAGCCATGCTAGAGGCAGTGAAGGATGCAGAGCGAGCAAGCAGAGGGCGAGTAGTAGCATCGATTGCGTAAGCGCCAGCAGCAAGAAGTCCAAGTTGAAGTGAGATGACGGGAAGGTCGAGGCCATGCGCAGCTTCAGGGATCAAGGAGGCCTTGCCATGCTGCAAGTAACTTTGGAAGCCCAGGCCAAAGGACAAAAGACCGACAAAGGCGAGCATAGTGCCGCCAGCAATGGTGAGAAAGCTGACCAAGCAAGTAAACTTGGAGCGGATTGAGCGGTAAAAGTAGAGGCCAACAATAACAAAGGTAGGCAGAAGCCATGGGCCAACCATGAGGGTACCCATCAAAGATGACCGAAGGTTGATTGGTGAAGGGGTAAGAAGCATACCGAGGGAAGATGCAAGACTCCACAGAGCGACGTAAGGGATAAAGGTAAGGAGGAAAACAAGAATAGTAGTCGGTGCAGCAAGGGCACGGGGGGCTTGAACGCAGGTTGACAGGTTCATGTCACCACGGAAGGACCATGGCTTCATGCCACTAACATAGGCCAAAATGGACTCCTTGTCAAACTTGAATTCCTCAGGTTCTGGGTGAGGTTCCCAGTTGGTGGAGAGAACAAAGCCAGAGGCAGGCGTGGTGGCGATAGCAGCTCGTGCACGATCAAAAGCAGTCTCTGGAGCACCAAGGGCTAGCAGAGGAAAGGCAATAATGAAAAAGGCACTGATAATGCGGTACTGCACAGTAAATGAACCACCGCTGTGCGAAATGGCGCCGCCAATGACTGGCGATCCCCACATGGTAGCAACGGTGAATACATTGTAGATGGAGACCCTCACATTCCGCTCATGCTCCTACAATCACTGTTAGTGAGACTCTACGAGAGATGTCTACCCAAACTTACAAAGTAGGTGTCCTGGATGGACTCCATTAACAGTGTGTCAAAGGCGCCCCATCCAAGGCCTTGCATCACACGAGCTCCCATGCAAGAGCGGTAGTTGTTACCTGCTGTCATGTTCCATACCGATCCGATAAAGACGAGCACGGCAGATACCAAGTATACGGGTCTCTTCCCCCAGAGCTTGGCGGTCATTGAGCTAATCAGACCAGTCAAGGCGGATGTCATCAAGGGAACTGCAGTCAGGGCAGCAATGTAGGTATATGAAACGTCATAGTGGGATGCCATGTCACCATTGGTAGAGATGAAAGCCGTCTTCATAGCCCCAATCAAGCCAACCATGATAAGCAGTGACAACAAATTCAATTCCTTCTTCCATTGTTGCCAGTTCTATTCAAGGTATGTGAGCTTCCAAGTTCTCATCATGATACACAGGCCAACTCACCAGTGGGTCTTCCAGGTCGTCGCTTGGTTGGGGCACAAGCTCGACCTCTGCATATTTGCCGGTGCCATATTTGATGGGCTTGTTGGGTTGTATTGTTAATGACCCAAAGGAAACCTTCCTTGGCGTACTCGTTCCCGGCCTCGATGATACAAGAGTCGTCGTAGACATGAAATCCTTCTTCGTTGGTAGTGGCGGTAGTGGCATAGTAGGCGGCATGCTGGGCAAAGAGAGCGACTTGAGTGCTGACTTGAACGAATGGACCGATGGCGGACGTGTCAAGTCGCCCCCATCCTTGGCACGTTCACAATCCATCTCGACACCTTGCCTCTTCACTTCACTTGGTGATCCTGTTGATGTGTGACCTTATTCCTTTCGTGTACGGCAGTTGTGTAAGAGAGATTAAGGTAAGTTGAAGAAGAGGCCAGCTCATTCATTCATATGTATGTGGGATGGATGGATGGATAAAAGTTGAGCAGGGAGGGGCTTACAAGCCCGAGACTGCGGACCCCTGGCTATAGATAGATACTTGTAGAAACAGGGCATATGTGGTGTGTCCGATTGGAAAAAGGAAAGGGACCCAGAAAGGAGGGGACCTGACGGACGAGAAGAATAAGAAAGTACCGAACAGGCCCGGACCTTGCGCGAGGCTATACTAGCACTAACCAGAGCTGCGGGAACATCGACGTCCGGGTGGAGCTGGCGTGCATAAGCAGCGAGACAAACGGCGTGGGGATCAGCAGCGACATCACAAAAGACTTCCGATAGTGGAAAAAGAGGGGGTTGCGAAACTGAAGGAAAACCCTGCCCTTGATACTTGTACAAGTAGGTACTAGGTATCTGGGTACTTGTAGTACAGATAACCTGTCAGAACAGAAGCGTGCGACCCAGACTGACGGAGGCGAAGCGAGGCGAGAATTAGAGAACCGCCAGGGTGCGGGCGTATCGTTCGCCGACCGACTGGAAGCGGTTTTCGCAAGCAGCATCGTCGAAAGCTTGAAGATGGCATAGCAAGCATTGCAAGTGTCATGATGATGCTGCCCAGGGTCTTGACTCAACTTTGGAAAATCTTACCTATGATGCAACACCCCTGCTCTTTTCTTGCCTGTTCTCGGCTCACACAACCTTGGACTGCCCTTGATCAGGACAGGATAGGACAGAAGAAGACGGGGCCTGCGTCTGTGCAGACAATGCAGGTTCCAGGCGAGTAGCCATACCAATGAGAGTAGAGAGTTGGTGGTCCGCTGCAAAAACCCAGCAATGGCGACAGAGACCGAGAGACGCAGCTTTTGCATAGTCCCTTGTCACAAGTGTGGGTGTGCTGCATAGGGAGACGGGCCAGGGACAAGATGACCAGAGACAAGTCTCCCAAGAGAGCGAGCATGGCGAGAGGCGAGGCTCCAGTCTCTATCCTCCAGAGAGGACGAGAGCACCGACGACATGGTGGCGGAGGCTCTTGGCACCTGGATCATGCATCATTGATGGATCCATTTAGTGGACTTCTTGATAGAGAAAGAAAAGAGAGCACAAGTAGTGGCAGAAACAGAGACAGACGGACGGAGAGAGAAAAGAGAAAAAGTAGGCCGGACCAGACCAGAATCGGACAAGCAAGTTTTGACAGGACGGGCTTGACGGGAGGCTCCCGCGAGTTTGAAAAAGGTCATGGTCATGATAGATGATGGATTTCGTGGGAGGTGGTGGTGGGTGGAGGAGGATTGGAGGGTCCAGAGTCCAGGTCTATCCATGTCATCCATGGGTGGAGCTTTGACCCTTTCTTACGGGTGACCCTGCCGGACGGTGCAATAAGTGGGGACTTTGATTTTCAGGGGGTTGACAGTCTGAGGCTGGCAGTGCATTCGTCCACTGCATGTCCACTGCAGGTCCATTGCATTGCAGTTGCAGCAGTTACGGTGCAGGCAAGAATTTTTCACAGTAATGCTGCATGCCTGGACGGCACCTGCACTGCACTGTATGGCACTGAACTGCACTATACATACGGAGTACAGAGAGGGGAAGAGAGAAGGCTCGCTTAGAATAAAGCAACGCAATTGGTGGTAAAGTTCAAACTTAACCTATACCAAGACTACGTGCCTGAGGCAAATTAATATGGATTCCAATCCTCCCCCCCCTCCCCTCTCTCACGTGTGGCAACACAAAAAGCATCAAAGCAACACCACAAGACGATGGCAAAGACCAACCCTCGATAACCGTTGGCCTATTCACAAAAGGGGAATGGAACGGGAGAGGCTGAAACACATCAAGACCTCCGTGATCGCTGACACTACGGAGACAAAAACTGACGGGATCGTTTTTTTGGCCCTTTACTTGTCGAGGTGTAGTTCTGACTGACAAAACGAATTCTTAGTTTGAAAGTAAACAGCTGGAGCCGTTAGTCCATTTCTCCGTTGTCTGTCATACCCATTCAGAAAGTTACAGAACGGTCCTATTTGCTAACATGTTGCTTTTTTCGACTTCCTCACTAAGCCTCTTTTCGACCGTTTTTTGTTTTTTTATTAGCCCTTTTTTTTTCGCCCGAGGTCTTGTTAGACCCAACGGAGTACGCCGTGACACAGGCGGGTCGTCGTCTTTCAGCACTGGCCGGACTGGGACTGGATGGGCACTTGTCCATTCGTGGGATGCTTCTTGACTGCTCTGAGCCGGCGCGGCCCTGCAAATGCGGGATGCTACCTCGACCACCGTGCCCTTGCTACGACGAGGAAAAACCAAGCTGCCACCGAGACGACACTACGCGATTCGTTCATACACGTCCTGCATAGACGAAGGTATCTATGCGTCGGCTCCATCCAACCACAGTGAGAGGACGAACCAACTGGGCATAACAAACAAGAATGAGAAAAGTTTTTTTTTCCTTCTTCTTGCTCTCGAAAAAAGGAAAATAGTATTCTCCTAACCCCTCCTCTTTTGGGTTAAGCCTGAGGAGGGTATACATACATACTCACAAAGGGGGGCTCGATTCAGAATATGAACCACTGCAGAGCTAAGAAGAACTGGGACATGTTTTCTGATTCGTTAATTGTTTCCCGAGCCAAGAAATATCACGTCTTTGAACCCCGAAGTTCAACCCTGACGCCGAGAGAAAAAAAGAAGACGATGGAAAGGGAAGAGAATGGGGAGAGAAAAAGAGAGTGCGTGTACCCCCGGAGACTTACGTCTGACGTTTGATTCTAGAGCCCAAGCCACGAGATGCAGTGATATGTTTGCGTAACGGTATAAATCATTACTATTACTAAAGATATACGAGCATTATGATTCATATGAATCACCTCGTTATACAATTCGGGAGAGACTCGGGGGGATTCACCGGATCACGCTTTTATACGCTGGCATGCCCGGCTGTTTATACAATGATACCATATAATGCAGGTCTCATGAATAGCTTCACCTCGTCCTCAAACCGGTCAACAACCTAAACAAGCCAAGGTCAAAGCATTTCTTTCACCACCAAACCACCGTAAAAAACTTCCGCAAAGTTCCCTCTCCCCTCTTTCTCCTCAATATATGCAATGCAATGCATTACAAATTTTGCAGCTGCAACCTTTGCGTCACGGCCAGCAGCACATGTGCTTGTACATAAAAAAAAAATGCTCCCCCTCCCGGGTATGCATAATGATCACACCCCAAAAAAATGAGTCCCGGGTTCAGGGTTCAGGGTCCCAAAATACGAAAGACACGCCCCCTTGTCGCGTCCCGTTCTTGATGCTTCCGGTTCCTACAGCCATCTAGCATTTCCCAGCCCACCCTATGCAAAAAACTTTTCTTTCTCCTTCTGCAGAACAGGTGCTTGTAGTATGTATGCTTGCAGAGCTCATCCGGCTGGTGGACCATTCTCCTATCCATGTTCCTGACAAGGCGTGCCCATGGATTTCTAGACTGCGCCTCTTCAGCGATCTCACGTTTCCGATTGATCATTGGTGGGCGGTCCTCTCTCCCCCCCTCTCCCCTTGCTCTTAACAAACGTGCCGTTCTCCTCCTCTACTCCGTACTGCATACAGATTGATCCCACTTCTCTCTTTACACACACACAGAGTCTGCAGGAACAGCCGGGAGAAAACTTGGTTCCCGATCCCATCCGTCTCCTCTTTTTCGTCGTCAATGACTGCATCGTGATGTGATATCTGTGGACTTTCTGCAGCCTACTGCATGTATAATATCCATCCTATCCACAATTCATTTCCTCTTGATGAAGTAAAAACAAGGCTCCCTCCCCCCATTCTCCCCCCCACGCAACAGTTTCTTGTACATATGTACATATGTGCATACATACTTGTAATATCCGCTCCAATGAGTTTTCTTTTTCGCTTGTAGAAGTGTGTGTTGAGATAACGTCAACATCCCGCTCTTCAACGACCCCAACCGTGCGTCGGGGTGGAAATTAAGACAAGATAAGAGAAGATTCGCTTCCTGCTCTGGTTGAAGCGAAAGGGAAACGTCGGTAGGGCTGAGATGTATGCCATATTGCCCCAGGAATAGGTGTCGGCTCCAGTTTGCCTAGAAGCGAAGCGATATTGAGATGCGCATCATCCTTGTTCCTTTGTTTTGTCCTTTTTTTTTTTTTTTTTTTTTTGCTTTTACCCTATAGATGGGCACCTTTTGCAGTATAATCCACGTTTATATAAAGTACCTGGCCTACATATTTTAAACAGGGCAAACTGGCCATCCGAACATTACTCAGTGAACCGACTCCTACCGGTAATAGATGGATTTGTCTACATGTTCGTTATGCAACATTAATGTTCCTGCATATGTCGGGCTTTCGTGCAGAATATGACTGATCTCAATATTGCCATTCTCAAAACTGCATTTACAAGGGCGCTATAATGATATCTTTACCTGACAACCCTGCGTGTGGTATTGTAGTCTGCTCTACTGCAAGGAGCAGCTTACTCGCTCGAACCAATATCTCTGAATCCCCCCTTCCCATGTTAGCCATACAGGTACTCACCACCACCATGCATACCCCGTAATGGAACCAAGGAGCCCAGGGGGGAGATCACCTACCTTCGTATACCAGCCTGTATGTCACAGGTGGGTCATCTTCTGGGCCAGAGATAAGGGGCATCCGCTCCGATGGTCCCGGCATCACCCTGAAGCGCAGCCCTACGCTTTTTGCGTCGTCTACCCATAGCACCCTGGGGTCATCTGACGAGAAGATGCCTGTCGGCTCGCTTCTCACCGCGGCGTTGTCGCTTGCCGCCATACTGGCGAGCCAGTGCCTGAATACCCGTATGACGCCGTCGCTGATGTTTATGTGGTGACTAAACAGGCCCGGACGGATTCCGGGTTTAACTACATTTGTCACGGTGCAGAGCTGCGAGAAGCGCTCCCCGTCATCAAGGTAGACGTCCTCTGTTGCCGTTTCATCCTCGTCTTGTTCCCTGGCAGCAGCAGTAGCAGTAGCAGCAGCAGGAGGAGGAGGTTGCGAGCTACTACCGCCGGCTGATGACATTAGCCAGCCGAAACGGGGCCTTCGCTGCCTGTTGTCTTCCGTCTTTACCGGTCGAAAGGACGAATACAATCTCCGCAGGTCTGCAAAGCTGGGACATTTGCCGTCAGAGGTAGTAGGACCATCACGTACCGACGTGTCTAGATACCGACACGATAGGTAAGGCGTCGAGATCTTGGCACTGGGGTGGTAGCACTCGAGTATCAATTCATTGTCTGGCAGCGAGGCGGCGTCCAACAGCCGTCTATGGAGGATGCGCACGGCCAAGGAGTGCCAGAGACGGTCCACGGCCGCCGCTGGGAGTAAGTCCTGGGTGCTCAGTTCTGATAGAATGGTGGAGAGGAGCTACCGATTGCGGTCAGAAGGTAGTTCATGGCATGTTTTTGACAAGTCGTGCTTCTGAGACAATGAAGCACTGGTTTGGGCTTTTTTTATTTTATTTATTTTAGCGTACCTCATTGGGAAGAGACTTGACCGGGCAGCAACCTGTCTCTGCCATCTTTTTTGACTAAGACCTGTGTCAAAATAGCTCCGAAAACGTGAGGTTGGCAGGCTCAAGTCCCGAGATGGAATGATGCAATCCAGGATGTGACCTTGTCAATGTGAGATGTTGTCTTTGGGGGGTGATGTTGCGTCTATCTATCTGTAATGCACCTCATCAGAAGAACTGGTGATGGTGGGGGATCGGCGTGAGAGAGAGAGAGGGGAATGCCCGCCTGCCCGCTTGCCCATGGAGATTGGGCTTCGGATGAACGGATTATCTGTCATCATCCAGAGGGGACGACCAATTCGATGATGAAGTCCTCCTAAGAGATGATCACATAATGAAAGTTCCGCTTCCCCCAGACAGAGAGACGGTTCGCCGAGCCTTCAACCATTGGGCCTTGCCGCGTTACGGCATCTGGTCAAGTGCAGACTTGAAGCGGGAGCTTATCTTATCTAGGGGAGCCGTGCGTGCACTGCACTCGACGCTACATACAAGCGACCTTGATCCGTGATATTCCCAGAACTGTCAAATACTGAACACATCGTCCATTGATTATGGAATTCATTCAAGACTCATACTACTCCATCCTGAGTTCACAAACGGAACAGATGCGTGAGTCCATGGGGGAGGGACTGTGCACTGTCAAAGTCGGTCAAGCAAGTCAAGCAAACAAAAAACACCAGCCAGCCCAACGTTATTGGTTTTTTGACGTTTTGACGTTTTGACGTTTTGACATTGCTTACTGTCTAGATAGGTCTGTCGCTATGCTCCACTTCAACTGAGACCGGGGTAACACAGCAAAATCTTGCATCGTAAATGCAAATGCAAATGCACTGCAGTCTGCACTGGAACGATGCTGGGTAAAACCCATCCAGTTGTCTTGTCTCACGCAATCCAATGTCTTGAAACATGCAAGCATTTTCCTTGTTGCCATCATCTCAGGCGAGAACGCTGCTGGTCTCATCACAGAAACAGGGTCCTTTGGTCACGAAAAAGACTTGAAACAGCCAACCAACCAACCCTTCATTTCCAAGGTCGGATCTTGCCCCCCCCCCGCCCCTCTCTCTCCCCGTCTCGCCGTCTCGCAGGCCCGATACTCCTTTGCATGTGCAATGTGTCACTGCAGGTGGCTCGGCTTTTACGCGCTAGTTTCTCGTTCAGTTGCTCGCTCTCCTCCCAGATGGTCATGGTGGATACAGACGACCAACGCAAGAGGGAATGACTTGGCCGATCCTCTTATCCCATTCGCGATATCTGACCTACCAACGTGTGAGAAACTTGACCTTCAAACTCGTTAGTCTTTGTCTCTTGGGAAAACCCTAGTGTAGAGAGGGTGGTGGCGATGAAGCAGTGCTGGTGACGGACGGGTGACCCCGATGCCCTCCCGCCGCTGCTGACGCCACTGCCGTGATGATCATTTTGTTATTTTTTTTTGTGGTGTGCTTGGAGGTCAAACCCTGATTTAATCGAGGCCGTTCTGAGACAATGTCTTGTCGAGGTCGGTCGCCGAACAAGTCTCATCGTCTTTGGCATATCATCGCGCCCTTTCTCGCCTCCTATCTCTTAGGGACATTGACATCGCAGTTACCATTGCCCAACCTCTTGCAGTATATTAAATGCCTTGTGAGGCTATGGTATTTGTTCGTCCCATCGGGGAAAAGATACTGCACTATCTTGCGTTCCATTTGACCTGAAGAGGATACCATTAGAGCATACCGTCTCCATCAAGATAGAGTAGACGGATGAAGACGCAGGTTTTATAGCACTGAAGCTTATACAAAACTCCAGCCGTGCCTTGCACCGCTCACTTGCACACGTTTCGCTCACCAATGTTAATTATAATTAATCTTATTGCTCGGGGCTTCTACCATATCTGTACACCTCCCAAGTCCCCAAAAACTCCTTCCTAACCTAAGCGATATCCTGCATTTACGACTTCTGTTGCCTTGACGGATACGCATAAACCTGCAATTTCACCCTCAGAGATGTAGTATTGAAAAAAACCAGTGACAACGCCATTATCATCCCAAATAACCGACCCACAGGTGCTATCTGGGGGCTGGAAGTGCCCCGCGGCGGAACCTTCGACCTGTCCCGTGTAGGTCCAATTGTACCCGACATATTTGAGCCTCTCCTCAGTTGGATGTGGGTTTGGATTTTTCTCTATCTTGATAGAGCTTCCAACGATCATTCCATCTAGATTGCCCGTGCAGGGACTGTTGAGGTAGACGGGGGTGAATGGTATGAAGCTGTTATCATCAGGGATCTCTCCAGCAAGTCTAATAAAAGCTGGGGTCTCGCCTGACACACTCTCGAAAGTTTGGTTGACAAATTCCACTCCGTTTTCGAGTTTGACCAAAGAAACATCACTGAAGGATATTTCCTGAACGGCTCTTCCAATGATTCTCCTCCCACCAGTAGGAAGCATCTGGAATACTGTCTCGTCTTGTCCAATTCCGTGGGAGGCGCCGGTCATGAACTTATCGCCAACCACATTCTGGACTAAGACACCCGAGGTAGTGCTGAGCATGGCAGGATGTGCGTGATCTCGATACTTCAGACTGCATATCATCACACCTGGCCTGATGATATCATACGCTGTGCTATCCACGACGCCTGTCACTGGGTCTGGCCGAACGACTCGCCTGGCTTTTCTGTCTGTCCATGCCGGTCTGTGAAGGTCCTTGTTGAGAATGTATCCAGCTGGACAGTTTGCAATCCTACCAGGGAGTCTGACTCTAATCGAATCGAAGGGGACTTGGTCATCGAGAACCACACGGAAACCTTTGTCATAGACAAAGATGAGCTCCACGATCTCGATATGGGAAAGCTCTTTCACGACGTTGCGTGTTAAAAGTCGCAAATCTTCATCACCAAAGTCATCTCCTCTGGCATCAAACTGTTTGCAAATGGAAATGGAAAGATTTCCAAGGTTCTTCAATGGGAAAATCTCCCTTCTTCCATGCGATCGATCTCTAATAGTAATGGGAATACCGCCGACCGTCAACGGCCAAGGGGCTTTTGGCATTTCGGAAACCTCAAAGTTGAAATAAGATCGATTCGGTCCTTCGAAGATAGATTTGGCGCCAGGGAAGATGTTGGAAAGAATGCGGCGAACATCTCCTCCAAGAGCGTCGACTCTTGGATCTCGAAGATCATATGGTAGTAAAATATGCCTCGTGTGCCAGGTAGGTGTTTCATCGGACTCAAAAGTCGTTGGTGAGGGATGGACATGTGTGTATTCTTGCACAATACGGCCAACGGGCCGGGGGAATAGTTGTCTTGGCGCGAAGAAAGGTGAGAGGGTGAGACGATCACCAATGATCAGGCCAGTAGTTCCTTGGCTAGGTGACAGGTGGGCCACAGAGTGTCTGGGGGTTGATTGCTCGACCGAAGGTGTGATCCTACGCCTATTATCTGGAGTGGTTGGCGCGATGGCATCTGGCACGATTGTCAAAGCGATGACATAGGGTGAAGACGAGGCCATGATTCGTAGCTGGTAGATTGAATAAACTGATGGTGAATGGTTCTGTATAGATGAAAAAAAGGGAGAAGATGATTGAAGGGATGGAAGAGGCAGAGCTTTAAGTAGTTCCCTAAGGGTTATCCTTTGGCTAACCCTCTAGTGTGAATCGGTGAGTGTGTGATAGCTGTAAGATAGTGGCAAGTAACTATGTTGGCCTTGTTTAAGTTGAACTCTACCGAGACCATGTCGCGATTCAACCTTAAACCTTGACGTAGCATATTGCGCATGTTACACAAGGACTTGTCAACCCATCTAGTTACTTCCAGGCAGACAACATAACGTGATACATGAATATAACAGATAATGACTATGCAGGTTAAAGAAGATGAGGTGATGAGTCCTCAGACTGACCAAATTGTGAGCTACAATGAAGCGGAGGCGTGTAAAGCTGAGAGTCTAATGATAGTGGTATGAGTATTGCGCAGAGTAACGAAGAAAGCCTAAGATTTGATTAAAAGCGCCTTAAGACAAATAATAGTAATAGTAAGATGATTCAGCAATAAAACCTCATGTCGTTGACTAACTGTATAAATATATACTCTTACATGTATTAGAATTCCATGTGTCACATCTGTCTAGAATTTCTTCTTCAAGATGCGGTTACTGGACGCTTTGCAAACTGCCGTTCGAGAGCTATAATGTAAACAGGTTCTCTGTAAGACCCTGCCGTGTAGCGGCTGAACACCCGACAGCTTACGTGCCGGGTAATTCTATTATAGCGAGTAATGAACATGATTGTTATCTATAAGCCTCAAATTCTCCGTTGTTTTTAACTCCGGAGTCACCAGACGGCCAAAATCATAAATTTTACATTGTCATTTTGTCTTTATGCAAGGTCTTTAAGTTGGACATGTTGAACGTTTCCTATTTCAGCCTGTCCGTCCGGGCTGACTCACTCGGCCAGACACTGCATTATCCGTATATCTCGGGTTATTCCACCAGTTGGCCCAAATATTTAAAGGCCAGAACCCTGCAAAGCTATGACAGTTTGCGCTTCATCTCTTTTACAATCTTGTATAGAAATCCGTGAGCAGAATAGTAAAAGCCGGATAGTCTTCCAATCCCGCACAATAGCTTTAAAATTGTCATTCAAAGACCAGCCCAAAGCCTTCCAAATGTCCTCCCTTCCCGAGCTCGGCAAAGAAGCCCTCGCCTCGTGGGAAGACAATGCCGAATTCTGGGACTCTGGCGTCGGCGAACAAGGCAACAAATACTGGAAGCGCCTCCAAGAACCCAGCCTTCAGCGACTCCTGAGTGAGAGCCTCAAGCACGAAGACTGCAGGGCGCTGGATCTCGCTACGGGAAATGGACTCTGCTCGCGCTGGCTGGCGAAACATGGTGCTACGGTGACTGCTACTGACGGAACCTTGGGGATGTTGGAGCAGGCAAGGAAGTACTCTGCCGGAGCAGATAGGATTTCCTTCAGTAAGCTGGACGTGACGGACGCGAATGACTTCGTGCCGTTTGTAGAAAAGGCTGCTGAGGTGAGATCTCCTATTTTTTGTTCCTACGTAGTTCATATTCTCTCTCTCTCTCTCTTTTCCCATATGAACTGCCTACTAATCGCCACAAAAGTCTGGCGGCTTCGATATCGTTCTCATGAACATGGCCATCATGGACGTGTCAACCCTGGACCCGCTCGCAGACACTCTTCCCAAGCTTTTGAAGAAGGATGGCGTGTAAGTCAATTCTTGCCACGTGCTATTGTCATGTACCGCTGGGGAAAAGCAGCAATGACTTACAGCTTGTGCTGGTGAAATAGCTTCGTTGCGACCATGCTTCACCCCGTCTTCTTCACCTCAACCTATTCCCGCAACGTCGAAGTCAAGTTCGACTCTGAAACGGGCGAACTGGAAGTCATCCGTAGCAAAATCATCAGGGAGTATCTTGATGTCAAGCCAGCCAAAGGCGTTGCTGTCGTGGGCCAAAAGTCAAAGCAGGTGCGTTCACAAATTCCGGCAAAGTTGTGTGATCAATCTGCCTAATAAGCATGACTGGGTGATTAGATTTACTTCCATCGCCCATTGCACGAGCTCCTTGGAACGTTTTTCAAGAGAGGCTTGCTGCTGGATGCGCTGGAGGAGCCCAGTTTCACCGAAGAGGATAAAGTCCCTGAAAGATTGGAATCAACGGCCAACTTTGTGCAGTTTCCTGCTTTAATGTCATTCCGCTTTCGTAGATCTGTTTGAGTGGTGTTTGGATTGGCAGGGAGACTGAAGCTGTCTTATTTGGTTAACCTGATGATGTAGGTATGATAGAATGAGAAAGTGTGAAGTTTCCATTGAAGCTTGAAACGAAGTTGCAAAAGATACAATGTGAATAATTGACTATCAAATTAAGAACAGGAATAACTTCAAGGGATAGCAGGCATACTCCAGTCTTTAACCTGTCCGGGTTCTTTGCTGGAACATAGAAAGACTGTCGGCTTCATGGTTGAGTGGGCAATCCCAGGCTACAAGCCACAGCCACTACAGGTCACCTGATCCACTACACCAACTCCTTCAGTCCGATAAGCTTTCCCTTATCGCATCCCTGCCCCGAAAGGCCAGCTTGGAGTTGCACATCAGCATCATCATCCTCATCCGGGTCGACAAACCTTCACTTGCTGCAAGACATTCTCTCAACCCCGGGTCACTCTGGTTGATCCCCTTCCTCACCTCCGCCCCCTGTATCGTCTCTCGACCAAAAAGTCCCACACTGGGCAAAAAGAAAAGTAGCCCAAGATGCTTTTCCTAGGCAACCTCGTCTACGTTCTCTGCCTCCTAACCAACGCCCTCGCCATCCTCTCAGACGACCGCTTCCTCGCGCGCATCGGCCTCTCCACAACATCTTACGATCCCGCCTTTGGCGCCGGCTCGGATGCAAACAGCGTAAAAGCCAAGCTCGTCAATTTGATCGCTAGTGTACGCATGGTAATGCGACGTACGTTTTTACCCCTCCATGCTCCCTCCCCCCCTGAAATAGAGACGGGGGTTCAAGACCTTTGAACTTTTGCTAACTTGGTGAATAGCGCCGTTGATTATAGTTAATACATTGATCATATTATACGAGTTGGTCTTGGGATAAAAGAAGAAAATGTACAGACATATCTTAGTTCGGAGTACTGCAAAGCTTGGGTAACGCTCTTCAAGAAGCGTTCGACCACCGAATTTACACAGCTCCCGACTCAATACATCATACCTTTAGGCAGGCTCACACGCCTCGACGTATTGAAATAGTAGGAATAGAAAATCTAAGCCCCTGTGACTGCTGTGCGGATGTTGCAAAGCTGCATGGTTTTGGTGGTGGAGCCATAGAATGAAGACTTATCATAGCATGAGTTTTCAGTCTCCTCAACAGCCATTACCAAGGGCATAAGAATCACTCAGTAACGAGAAATGAAGCTTAATAAAGCACCAAAGGCCTTTAAGAAGGCATAATTTTCTACACATTATGACTACCTCGTAAGTTTAATACTGTATACTTTGACGTGATGTATAGTCCCTATCACTCTCCACGTCTCTCATTATCGTTATCCGTCTCTTTTCCTTTGGTTTATATCATCATATCCTTTGCTTGTGCGTCCCTTACTGCAGAATCTACAGCATCATGTAAATCAACATGGAAAAAAGGCCTGTCAACGGGAGAAATCGAGGTCATTCTCTCGATTGGCCTGCTTTCCACATACGATGCTCCCTCAGCTTCAGTCTTGGTCTCCAGTGATGATCTGTCCACCGTGTTGATAGATTTCTCTGATGTTGTAGGCCGTCTTTGATCTCTGCTCTGCCCTCTCATTTCCACATCTAGGGTTCGCTGGCTTGGCGATGCATATAGTTCATCAACCTTTGAATCTATCTCGGCAATGCTGTAAACGGGTTTCCAATGCCTCATGGCTTGTGGATTCTGTGATGTTGGGTATCCAAAACCTGCCACTGCCAGCGCTCGCCTCGTCCATCGATTATGCACATTTGCAAAATGCCACTCCACTGTATCTGGCGATGAGTAGCGATCGAACGCATTCCTCAAATCAACTAGACCCTGAATTGAAGTGATGTCGACATTGTTTACTGCTGCGAAATCAAGCACCACGGCTCGCAGAAACGGTATTTCATCGTCATCGTGCTTGTAAACTGTCGGGCCCGAATCATTCCATAGTCGATCTGACTCTTTCTTAAAACGTTCCTCCGACATACGCCGAGTGTTTTCCATGATATAGTTGGTTATCATATCCACGTGGTATGCTTGATTGGTGTAGTTGAAACCTTCACTCAAGCGATATACAAAAACCCCTGGGTAGGGTGTTTCCAAAGCAACATCTGGATTGGAAGCATCTTTCCGATCAAGTGTGATAAACACTACCCGTGTAGACGGTGAACTCTTTGACAAGGTTGGAGTAGTTGGGTCGAATTTCACCTTTCCATTCCCTGCAACATTTCGTCTGACTCTGGCTAAACCAAGAAAACGTCCTTCGGTTCTTGCAAGGCGTACGAGCAGGACAACAAATGAGAGAATAACTCCCGTGTATATGCACCACTCAAGTGTGTAAAAGATGGCCAAAGCGACACCGATAACCCAAATAAGAAGTTCAATAGGTGATAATTGCCAATACCTGAATAGGCTTTTGGGTGGGCTCGCCAGGTTGTACACCGCATGGATGATGAGCCCTGCCATAGCCGCTTTGGGAATGTAATAGAAAACTCCAGTCATGGCATATAAAGCAAGGATCAATACCATGGCGCTGAATAGACCAGCCAAGGGAGTACGAACGCCGGATTTAGACAGCACAGCAGACGCACTAAATGAGCCTGTACAGCCATAGCCTCCGATAAAGGGACTGAACATATTTGCTGCACCAAGAGCCATCATCTCTTGCGAGGGATTTATGGTATAATTATGTAACCTGCCCATGGCCTTCGCAATGGCAATATGCTCAATAACCAAAATGATGACCACGGCAGGAAGTTGCGGTAGAATATGGCCTAGCAAGTCTGTGCTAGGTCTGGGAATGTGAGCGTGTTCAAACCCTACCGGAAGATTAGTTAGCTCTTCGACAGGGTGAATAAGGAAGAGGGTAATTTACCAGGGTCAATGTGTCCTACAATGATAAACTTGGTCTTGGTGAGGGGTGTATTGCGATGAACAATGTAGCTGATGAGAGTAAACAGGGACATTGTGAAAGTAAGACGAAATGATGAAATGAGGGACCACATGCGTTTCTGACTTGGCTGTCGCTCTTCCATCCTGGAGCAAAATCCACGGATAGCAAAGAGTAATACAATGGACGACAAGCCAATTGCTGCATCGAGTTGAATGTTTGGGAGGCCTTTGAGGGTATTGTAAATCACACGATACGGCGCCTCCTTCGTATTGATGCCTGGAATACCAAGGACGTTTGGGATCTGCGTTGACATGATAGTGATACTGGCGGCAGTGATGAAAGCTGAGATGGGTATATATGGAACGAATTCTATAATCCATCCTAGCCTGAAGAGGCCGCAGAAAAGATATATAGCACCTGTTATCATACTGAGGGAATTGGCTATCTGCTCAGGGGTGTATTGGCCAGGTGCCGTGACAGATACTCTACTGACAACTTGGCCAACGAGAAGCGAGCCCACAGAGGTTGGCTATATGTATCTGTCAGCCTTCTCCATCCAGATGGTTCAGGTGTAGAAAGCGTAAGCATACACCGATTACAATGTCCTTGGAGGTCCCAAACAGCCAGTATAGCACCGCTCCGGCAAAAGATGTATATAGACCGTATGCCGGGGTTAGCTGAGCCAGGGCAGCATATGCCATCGCTTGGGGAACCACGACCATACCAATAGTAGCGCCTGGTATACTGTCAGCTTTGTGGGGAAAAAAAGTTGCATTCGGGAAAGGTGCTAGTACCAGAAACAACATCCCCAAGCAGCCATTGAAGGTTATAGCGGCGTATCCATTGCGCTGAGGGAAACAGACTCCGAAAGTAATCGATTGCTCCTTGCCTGGTTGGCGCAAGTCCTTTGATCCATTCCACTACAGTGGGCTCATCCTCGAGATATAGTTCAGTGGGATAAAGTGCATCTCTGGCTCGTCTATCGAGATCGCGTGGCTGATGGGAATATCGTTCGTGGACATCAATGCCCAAGACCTTGTTGGTCAGGAAATGAGAAATCTTGCCCTGCGTCATGCCGTACGAATCATCCAAAGATCATACAGGTGAGCTCGGACAAAAAAAAACGAGTGACTGTTAATGCTATATCATGGCTTCTAAGAGAAAAGAATGCGGACTGAGTTGCAGCATGTAGATGCCACAGTGAATTGAGGCTGGGAAGGGAGAGTGACAGGAATGCATTCCCGGGCCGCGTGAGCCTCAGAAAGGGGTACAGCATCGTACGTATCATGAAGTAGGGGCAGAAGGAACGATCAATTCAAGTTGGGCTAGCTTAGGTAGGTATTTGAATCATTACTAGTAGCAATCCAAGGGTTTTTATAGTTGGTTAGCTGTAAAAGTACGGAAGTCGAGGCCGATCCAGAGGTTCACCTAACCAGAGATGCGCTGAGTTGGATGATACCAATTATTTGGCGGGCATGCTTTTAACAGCGCTTCCTCATTCCTAGCTGTATCGGGCTTTATCGCCTCATGTCTCATGTCTGTGCCCATATCAAAGAGCGGAAAGTCTATTTCCGTGTGGATTAGACTGAAGGATCACCGACCACCAGAGTCAATAATGGCGACACAGTAGCTCAGATGTGGCTGTAGACACTGATAACTTGGCTAGGCATCTCCTTCGGACGCCATCACGATTTCTTCTAGACAGCTGTATGGATGGTACATTGCTCCTATTTCGGATGTCTATTCTGGTTTATCTATACATGATATATTTGATGAAGGAGCCACGTCAGTACGAGAGGCTGAGACTGCTTAACTCATCGTCATCTCTTTAGGTTCGACCCAAACTCCAGGACCGCCGGTACTCGTCTTTCTTTGAAGCAGACAATGCTGACCCCACTTCCGTCTGAACTTTTCAGGAACAACATCGACTTCGGGAATCCATAGTATTCGTGCTAGAATATGAGTGTTTGCTGCATCTAGGAAAGGAACGCACTTGACAACGCCCCAATGGTTTGTATCGGCAATGAAATCAGGCTCGTGGGGTGGCAGAGGATCGGTCCTTTCGGGATATTGAGTGTCCACTAAGAATGAGCACATACGTGGCTCGACGTATTTCCCCATATCTTCCTCGTTGCGGTCATTGAGCCCATTAGTAGGCAGCCAGGTCCCGCTCCAAAAGCCAAAGCCGGTTCCAGCCTCAGAAAACTCGCCAGGGAGTAGACCTCGGAATTCTGACCGTAGGAATTTGGCATGCATCTCATGTGGGAGGAAGTAGGATGTGGGGAAACGATACCACTCCTTTCCGAAGCATACATTGTCTCCCTCTCGCCCATATGAGCTCCCTGATTTATTACTCCAGAGCGGAGAATAAATCTTCAGCGGGGCGGAGTAGGCAGAGTACAAGCCAACGATGCGTGCAATGCTGATATCTAACGAAAGGAAAAATACTAGACCAACTCCTAGGAGTTTCAGACGCGCTGGGATGAGACCGATTAGGCCCTTCTTGCTACCAATTGCTGATAGCAGAATATGCAGCGACATGGCGGAGTTGAGGGCTAGGAAGGGGTATGCCGGGTACATGAATCTCTCTTCTTTGTGTGGCTGGGCCGTAAAGATTGCAAGCCACATGTAGAAAGGGGCGACAAATACAACCGTCCGCAGGCCACTTGAAAACCCTTGTGCAGAAGGAGAAATGATCTTCTGAATCAAGAACAATGGAAGAGCCAAAAGAGCTAAGATGAACCATATGTTGAAGTTCAACGCGAGATTCTTGAAGTAAAATGTCCAAGGCTCAGTTCCGTAGAGCTCAGGGCCCCCGTTTGAATCGAAAATGTTGTATCTGACGATGTTCCATGTAACAACTACAGATTTCTTGTAGAAGAAAAGGTTGATGATAAAGTCGAAGAACTAGTTTGGTAAGATGACAATCCTGGGGGGATGACAGGCATAACATACCAATATGAGCAACGCTGCAATGAAGCCACGGAAAAGACGAATTACAGAGTGAATAAATGCATCCTTATCATTGAAGAGTATAAGGAGGAATTCTTCAACGAGAAAGGGGGCACAAAGTGCGGCTGCGAATGGCCAGCCAAGAATGCCGCCAGCGGCAAACCAAGCAATACCCTGCCATGTTTTCAAACCACCACGCCAGTTCATGAATGAAGCAGCGCCCACCATGCACATATGCATGGCAAAGCTCGAGGGCAAGAATGCGGTGCTGGCATGGAAATTACCCGGGCTAGTGATGGTGGCAATGAGGAAGAAAAGACCAATTCTGGCATTGAGGGTGGTGCTAATCACTTGAAAGAGGAGTGTTTGGCACAAAGCACAGACAAACGCCAATCCGTAACGCACAAAGTAGAACTCGGATACCTGTCGAAATGAGTCAATTGATCCGCATATCAATTGAAGCGACTTACTTTGCTTGACTGGGGAAGAATTCTTCTCAAGTTGCCCACAACAGCATGAAGTCCAACATAGAGCCAGCTTCGAATCGCATAGTCGGGAGAATACTCCCATGTCTGCAAACCGTATCCATGTGAAAGATAGTGAGCTGGCTCCCAGTAATTAAAAGTCTCGTCACAGTCTTGAATTGGTGCAAATAGAGCGGCGATGAGACCAGCGCCAAAGAAGAAATAAAATGCAGAAATGGGTTCTATGGCATATGCGCTCAGGCGTCTGTTTATGAGGAGCCCGTCAGTATCATGAGATGTTTTACCGAAATAGAGGCGCGTACTTCTTCTTTGCATGACTTGCAGCAGGATGCTCATAAGCTTTATCTGCCGCCTTTTCTGTTGGCGGTTTCGAGGGTTTTGGCGCCATTGTCTCTACAAAAAGCTGTTGGTTTTGTTGAGATCTGTCGTCATCAGTGGAGAGCCAGCTCAACTTTTAATTGAGAAGAATCGAGGCCCACCTAATGAGGTTCAGCTAGGGCTCGGTGAGTTCTCGGTGAAGATAACGCTAATGCATGTCGGGACCCACTTGCGTTATCTTCACCTGGATTTTTTTCTCTAGCAACCGATAAGATGGGATCTACCATTCTTTATTCTTTGTTCTTCGACTTTTCCCTCCCTATTCACAATTACCATTCAAGCCACTCTGTGCCCAAAATAGGCTCCGGAGCATCGTTGTCTACTTCTTAAACCTATCCGACAAGTTTATTTAGTCATTTAACAACGGCCGAACGAACCACACAAAAACTACTTTGCGCAGATCAGATCCTGCCGTCGACTTCTTCTGCGACGAGGTTTTGAAACGCGATTTCTCACGGCCGACTCGAGCTTAGCTTTAATAATGTCTGGGTTTCAGATTCCTGGTCTTGGCCAGGCAAAGCCAAATGAAACGCTCCCGCCACTACCACAAGACCTAGCTGTGGCTGCCGCGAGTGTTGCGGAAGACAACGAGATGACCGATGCGAACCCACCACCAGTAGATGCCACACTGCCAGCAAATACCAATGGCGAGCCAGCTAGGGTGGCTGTACCCGATCAAACAGAAGAAACAAAGATTTCAGATTCAATGGCAGTAGATCAGCCTGAAAGCCCCCCGTCATTGACCCATGCCCTTGAAGCCGCCATTGGCGGTTTAGGCGATGCCAATGCTGAGCAACAGGTTGCTCCTGAGTCGCAAGAGCAAATCCCGCTTCAACCCGATCAGAGCGAAAACCCTGAATGGGAGTTGGATTCATCTCCATACGAATCATCAGAATCCAGCAGTTCGGACTCCTCGTCGGACGAGGATTCGGATAATGAAGGCTACGAGCTCCTTGGCGTGGAGGAAACAGCACGTTTGCTCATGGAAACTGAAGGTGGTTCTGACGACGAAGGCGAAAGAGGAGGGAAAGCATCTGGATCGGGTTACATGCGAACTAAGAATGAGTTGCCCGACGAAGTTATTCCAAAGCCAGAAGTCACAATCACGCCGGAGATGAAAGTAGAGGAACTGGGAGCTATCGAACACATTGTTGAAAATATTATGCTTATAAAGGCGTTTACCCCCGGAGAGTACCAAGTTCTAGACACAGGATCGGTCCTTTGTAACGCAGACCGGGTTGTTATTGGAGTCATAGCAGAAACAATCGGCAAGGTGCTCCAGCCAATGTACACCGTCATGTTTAACTCTGCGGATGAAATCAAGGAATTCGGCTTGGAAGTTGGGACAAAAGTTTTCTATCCAGTTGATCATGCTTCATTCGTCTTCACCGAGCCCCTAAAGAGCCTGAAGGGCTCGGATGCCAGCAACTTACACGATGAAGAAGTTGGAGATGAAGAGATGGAGTTTTCAGATGATGAGAAGGAAGCAGAGTACAAGAGATCACTAAAACAGAAGAAGAAGGATAAGTGGAAGAATGGCAAGGATACCAAGGAACCCCATCCTCTACGGCAGGAGACGTCAGCGGATGGTGGCCTAAATTATGATGAGGATGATGATGGGCCGTACAAGCCCCTTGCCCGACCCGCTGGATACGGAAGCGGACCAGTATCTACTGAGAACTATGAACCTGCGCCACGGCCAGGTTTCCAGCGTGGTAGAGGGAGAGACTTTAAAGGTCGGGGTGGCCGAGGAAGAGGATCTGGTCGTGGAGGAAGGGGAGGTTTTGGAGGCTCTAGGGATGGCTACTCATTACCTCCTCAAGGCAATAACCAATATTCTCAGCCACCACCAGCACCTCCAGCCGGTTCCTGGAACCCACCTCCTCCTACTGGTGGTGCCGTGCCATCTCTACCAAACTTTGGCTTTCCACTCTCTGGATGGCCGCAGGCATCTACTCCCGCACAAGGTCAGACAGCACCCGTCGTCCCTCCGCCCCCGGGCTGGCCTGGTCAAGCCCAAGGACAACAACCCGCAGCGAGCGGTGCATTTGTCAATCCCGCTTTCTTTGCGGCGTTGATGAGTCAAATGCAGGCACAAGGTGGGCAGGGTGCCTGGGGGCAACAACCTCCGCCGCCTCCACCATCGGGTGGTCATTAAAGTAGCGTAGCGATGTAATAAACCATAGATTATTTCAGTATCAGCTTAGTATCACGTTGCCTGAATAATCGTTTCGAAGGGTTACGCCCAGACAGCTCTGAGACTGGTATCTACGTCCAACGCCTGGTCATGGAATATGATATCTAATACATGAAAAGGTCTGAAAGCGTAGATGTAAGCCTACATTCGCCATGTTTGACGCATGCAATGCTAAGAGGAGGTTCAATTGATCTGGCTTTACAAATATTTAGCACAGCTGCTCTTTGTACTCTCATCGGGCAGTGTAAAGAACATCGAAGGGATCTCGAGCACAAAGAAAACTAAGGTGGTATTGAAAATAGAGACTCACATTGAACTACTAGGTGATTACAAGTCCGTCTTGCACTGTGAACCTTCCCGCCCACTTGCTTTGTGCCTATCATTTCTCAATGAACTTCAATTGACATGTCTATAACGATGTGAAAACGACTTGATGTCTGTATTGAATCGCCAAAGTATTTTCGTGGCCCATGAATGCCTCCACCAAAGTCTGCAACGAAAGCTCGAACGCTTTCAGGCAGCCTTTGTGATTTTCATCATACTCAATGGCTGAACAACAGAGTATCGGACCAAGGATGTCATTCGCAGTTCATGGCGGAATCAAAGGATCCTTGTTTAAACAGAATAATCATTCACCGTTCCACAACTGAACAATCATAATTTCGAGAGAAAGATAGGCTACATATACTTTATGATAGATATATAACCAGCCATGGATCGCATATCCATCACCATCATCACTTCCAGCATTCACTCACCAACAATCTACACCTACATATCTCAACACCCAAAGCCCATCCCCATCGCCATCATCAACTCAATTTTCAACCATACTATGAAGGAATCTACTAAGCAACGCATGAGCAGGGCTAGTAGAAAGTCTTCCGAGACACCGGACTCTTCTCTGCATAGGGCTCAAGCTCGCTCTAGACGTTCCAACGCTCCTCTACCTATAAAGGACCTCAACGATGATGCCGAGGCCATCAATGACTTGCCTGCTAATCCAGAGGACATACCAACCGGAGATGTAAAAATGCAATCGGCCGCCGACGCCGATCAGTTTGACGCTTCACCGTCAAGCCCAAAGCCCGCTTCCCCTATTACACCGACTATCAAAAGAAAATCCAAGTCCAAGACCCCAGAACCCGCGGCACCAAGAAAGCCCAAATCCACCAAGGTTCAACCCGCTCCCACAGTTCGTGGACGCACATGCAAACATATTCCTACCAGTACGAGACAACTCAGGCCGCGAAAGACCCAACCACCGCCCCCTCCTCCGCAACCAATACGGACCAAGAGGGCTGCTGAGGATCCGGCGAGCGGGGGTGACAAGAAGAGGCAGAAGGTTGTCAAATTCGATTCTACTAATTTAGAGGAAGCAAAAAAGGACGCGGCAGAGGTAAGACTCAATCCGCATATGAAGGGTTTGAAGTCACCCAGGGGCAGGCGTGCCACTGGTCGACCTCCAAGCAAACCTGTTCCGCAGGGAAAGGCAGCCAGAACAGCACGACCATCGAAGCTTAGGGAGGCGTCTGCCGAGGACGGTCACTCTCATCTCCCCACTCAACCAGAGGAGTCTGATAAGGAGAAGAGCCCGGACCGAAAGCGTAAGAGAGTCGCTTCGGATGCCGGCAAGCAACAACCCAAGTCACAGAGAGCCCGCAGAGCTAATTCTGAGTCACCGGCCGACGAAGCAACCTCTCCCAAGGCTGTTTCAAATGACGAGCCCCAGTGCTAAATTCATCATCATCCATCCTTCTGTATATTAACAACTGGTTAGTATTTCGATATCTCGTATATCTGCGAAGCCACTCACCAGTATCCATAGCCTTGACCTTGTCGTGATTGATGACACTACTTGAGATTCAGGGGGAAAGAGGATGCAAGTTTGCGTCAGTATGTCTCCAAGTACCTTGAGACATTGGGTCCTTTCTAGGTGTCTAGTAGAGGGTGGCTGTTTAGGGAGTTTACACCGTTATGGTGACCATAGAATGTATTGTTTCATTAGCTTGGAATAAATTGAACAGATTGCATTTATGAATAGACAGTAGAAAGTCGCAAAGTTATCTACGTGTACTGTGTAGTCCTTGGTGCACGGTTTCGCAATTGTATGAGAAACAGGTTGATGATGATCTCGGGTTGTGGTATTGCGAGAATGCTATCGCATTGGTGACTGAAGTAGAACTCTGGGGGGATGAGTAGCATAAACATATTTTGATGAATATTAACGACATATTTAGGTTTCATGATGTCGGTGGTTGTAGGTTGGTGGGAAGTTTGTGATTTTGCTTCCCGGGTATCTTCAATCATGCTCATAATCCCATATCGTCGTCGCTGGGTTCATCATCCATACCTTGGCCTCCGCGCTCTTCTTCTTCTTCGCGTCGTGCTGCCTCGGCGCTGGCGCCAATCTTGCGTACACCTTCGACCACCCCGGTAACAAAGCCTCTACTTTCTGCCAGCTCCATTGCTCCAACACCCCGTAAGCTCATGACACCATCAATGCCACCCTCGAGCTGTGCCGTACTCGACCGCATCTTGGCGGCTCTGGCTTCTTGTAGATCTCGCAGTAGTGAGCGGACTTCGGAAGATGAGTGGACATCGTCACTTGCATGTGCAAGCAGCATCTCGGCTAATTCGAACCAATGATAGGGTAGGGCACCCGCAGGTGCGGTAGACGTGCAGGAGGGTAGGAACGGCGGTGATAGGATTATATCATTGTCAAAGGAGTTGAGCCTCCTAGAGTTTCCACGGCTATCAGCTTGAACTGGTGGAGGAGGAGGTGGAGTCCATCCATTGGGGTCGGTCGTCGTCTCGTGGAAGATGATATCGCGAAGAGAGTCAGGATGAAGCCAAGGAGGAGGGACGATGTTGGCACGCCTCTGTTTCTTCAGTAGAATTGCGAGCCATAGAGGCAAGTTTGTTCGATGCGGCGGGCGAAGTGTCGATGTCGTACCCTATGACCATAGTTAGAGACGGTGTTTCAAGCTGTAACACGGCGCGGGAGCTGCCGTTGGAGGAGCGTGTTTCACTCACAGAGAGAAGGTCAATACTGTCAAGTCGCTGTCGCGGAACAACAGTGACAAGCTCCATTTCACATAAAAAGGCCACCTCAGAGGGCATGAGGCCAGGTGGTAGAGGCAAGGCCATGAGGAGGAAATGTCTGGGTTATGGCTGAAGCCGCAAGAGAGTGGTACAGGCACAAGTATAGGTATAGGTACCTAGGTACGTAGATATATCGTCGTCGCGTTGTTGGTTCAAGATGAGAGACCGTGCCCCTCCATGAATTGACTTTCGGCAGTCACGATTCACAATGAACCCCACCATCGAACCTTCAGCTTCTAAGACCCTTTAGCAACACCTACCAGGGTAGCAGTACCTGCCTTGGGGTACCTTGGCTACCATTAGATCTAAAGGACTGGCTCTTAGGCACTTGGGCATTGATTTCTCCCACAAACACACAAATTCAACACGTCGAGCTGGACGTAAAATCATATTCTATATCTCATTAATTTTGTTTTGATTACTTGCTCCCAATAACGATGCCCGTCATTTCCAAAATCAAATGTTCTTTCCTTTATTGTTGAATTTCCACCAGGACAAAAAAACACCCCTGACTCCTGTCGTCTATATCAATTGTCTGACTGTCATAAATTCGTTTCCCCAAGAGGATTATTCATTATTCGATCAATATTAGTGGCCATTTGAACAAAGGCCTCAAGATATCCCGCCCGCTCCTTGTTCAGATCTGGTGAATCGGCTTGGAGCATCAGAAACTGCAGGGCACATCGCAGCTCAGATTGCAAGCTGCTCGACATGCTCCCGGCCCTTGGGTGTGTTTCTTGAAGCTCATGTAGCATCCGCTCTCCATTCCAGAGGTGAGCCTCGGCTGCTTTCGTGTCCTGGTTCATAATTTCGAAAATGACAAAGAACATGGAACACAAAATGGCCGAGCGAAGGGCCTCCTCACCAGCACTGGCCTCTCTCACCAACCTGAGAGCCTGGCCGTAGTGAGCCAACGCCTTTCCATAATGATTTCCTTCGAGGCCAACAGCTGAATTGGCAAATATGAGCGTGAGAACAGCAGTGTTGGCATACCGTACTGCTAGGTTATCGCGAACGAGGGCTGGAACTGTCTCTCTCCAGAAATCGGCCTCGAAGGCTCTGCTATCCGGGATCGATGATCGTGACTCCATCTGCATCTCCAGCTGGTCTAGAATTGGTTGGGAGACCTCGAATACCTCTTCGCAGTGCGACGTTATGAAGGCGCTTGATAATCCTGGACTTGTCGGATAAGAGGTGCAGCCGTCGTTGGAAATGGGGCTCGGGCAACCGCTGGAGTCCACGTCACCAGATGCCGCGGGCGATCCTAATGGGCTGCTAAATGGTGTCGTAATGATGGGCTCGGGTGTTGAGGAACCTGAATGGTTATGCAGGTCTTCATAGCCGCCGCAAGTTCCGATCCATTTCAAGCACTTTTTGCAGCTCGGCTTCGTTTCGTCGCACTTCAAATGACGTCTCCTATCGAAAGCAACACCGTGTTAGAGAACTGTGCCAGATAGATTGCTGGGACAATACTATTGGCAGACTCACTTGCCTAAAAAGAAAACCGCTTTGTCAGTTTGTACTCTCCTAATCACTGCAACCCCTGGTCTAGATGTGGATTTTGATCTTCAGGATCACTCACAAGTAATGCATCCGGTGCGTACTTTGGGCAACTTGGCACGGGTGCTTTTCGGCCTTTTGGTCAAAGAGAAGCTGGTTATAAAGGGCTTTTCTGGGTTGCTTATTGACCCTACATGTCAGCATATGCCGCTATTAACAAGCCCTGCTTGACACGAATCGCCAACGCACCTTGCATGGACCCTAGTCGCTGCTACTGAAGTATGATCTTTCTTCTCCATTGGAATAGGGAAAGTAGTTAGGTTACACAAAGAGTCAGGGAACAAACCTTACACAGAGTCTCGAGGGAGGACAGTCGTGCGACCAACGGCGGACACGGGCTTGTATAAGAAACAGCATCGCATATCTAGCGTCGCAACGGCTGCCGTCCGTCTCGCATCCGAAGATCCTGCTTCTTCGAAACCCACGAAGATCAGGGTCTTTGCTGCTGGTAAGCAGCCACCCCACGTTTAAGTCAAGCGGCATCGAGTGGTTTGGAATAATAACTAAACCGCTCCACTGAGCGGCGTTATGTTGCATTGACGCTTTCCATCAATCAAGTTGTCTTTACTACGACCGACCATCCTTTGACGACGTCGCAGATACAAACAATCGCGGGCGTCTTGACGTAAGGAGTCACGCATTGACTCTCTGCATCTTCTCCGAATGGCCGTTCTCGTTCCACTCCTATATGTGGATCGCTTAAGAACTAAGGTCATTGAGAGCAATAGTCGTCTCACACCTCCGTGGGTTTCAGAATCGCGCCCTTTGCCGGCCGAGATTCTGGACTCTGAATGGCCGTCAGCCCTCCAACAGTCTGTCGAAACCGGGACTCCAGACCCTGTGCGACCATTCATATTACTAGTGGCGATTTGAGCTCGGATGCATTGTGGGACGCCAAGCACAATCTTAGATCCAATGTAAACTCATCATTCAAAGAAGAAGAAGAAGAAAAAAGATACAATAGCCATCTTGCGGTTGAGGTTATTGCCAAAAGTGCAACGCGCGGCCTTCATCAATCAGCTTGACTTCTGCGGCAAATTAACTGCCAGCTCAAGGGGACAGACGATCATTGATTCGGTCTTCTTTGAGGAGCTTTTTCTTCTTCGCCTTTCACCTATGGACTGGCAATAGTCCGTTGTCACCCCCGATCTACTAATATCTTGTAAGACAGAAGCCCCAGCAAAGCTCCCGCAGCTCATCAACTGAGAAGAATCTGAAAATGCACATCATTAGCGACTTAGCGGGCTAGTAGTACATCCTCGGCAAACATAATAATGATTTTGTCTGGATCTCATCGGCATGTCCGATTGTTGAGACACGAATGCTGAAGAGTTGCCATCCCGTGATGCGCTTTGATATTCCCCTATCCCAGTTGGACCCTTATTTTTCTCAGTCAAAAAAAACGTCGGCACCTGAGAAATAAGCGGAAATTCAACGGCTCATCGGACCCGCTCAGCGCTGTTGCCTCTACAAGCAGTATATACAAATTACTTGTATAATGGAAGGGCGCATTTTTCAATTGTTCATGAGCCAAGAATTAAATACGAGAGGTATGCATGTGCTCCGAGATTGTCATTCCACTGCAACATCATTCCGGAGCGACATTCCAACGGCAGAAATGCTTGTTTAGGTTGCGTTTATACAACCTAAGCACGCCGTCATATTACACCTACGTGTATGACTGCGGTTCGGAGTACTCCGTACAAATGCCTACATGGTAATTTCTCCCGCATCGGAAGCCATCGCATCCGGACTATTAGCTATATGCTATTACTTGGCATCATGATGCTTCTATAAATGTCTACTATGATAAGTCGCATTTTGTTCAAATTTGTCCAGTGTAGAGCCGAAATCCACCCAGTGTGGTTGGGGATCTTTGAGCTAATCGTCCTTGCCTAATAGTTTGGGTTGTGATTGGAAGACGGTGAGATCCCACGATCAGCAATAGCCTATCGGCAGCTTCCGGAATCCTTTGGCCGGATGACTGTGATGGAGAGCCTCAACGTTAAAAGGAACGTCTTTTCTCTCCGTCTTGAGGATGCGGGATTTGAACTGCTCGACACAAAGAGGATCGGATGCAGCTATGAAATTGAGTCATATGCAAGATTAGAAATAAAAAGGAGGAAAAAGTGTTTCCCACACGGCACAGCACAGCATAGTACGCGACAGGGAAAGGGAAAAATACACGACAGAGTGGATCTCACCACCACCATAACTACTTACTAGTACACGATCTGTCTCGGACTAAAGGCTCTTGGACTTTCATGATATTTTCCTTTCTGAGAAGGACCCTGAAAAATTCAACAGGCTAGAAAAAGAAAAAAGTGGCCAAAAAGCAAGCAAATATGTCTTCAAACTTAAGACTCCCAAGCGCTTCGTCTCCAACCATTGTTCTCACCAACCCAACAGTGGACGAACGAGCTCGCACTTGGTCTTACAGCTACACGGAGTGGGGACACGGCTTGACTCTCCAGGGCTACCTCGACAGGGAAGCTTACTTGCTCACCATACCACTGGCTCGGCACGGCGGTATCACGAACTGGATCCTAACTGACACTGACTCTACGTCGACATCATCTACCGCCGAAAGACCCGTGCTGGCCTCGTGCGAAACGCTCCGCAAGCGAGCCATCGCCAGGGGCAAGGATGGCATCGTTAAGGACGTTTGGGCCCATGGCGTGGCCAGTGTCTTTACGTATGAGGAATTTCGCGGCAGGGGCTATGCCAGCAAGATGATGGCCCTTTTGCAAGATCGCATGACTAGGCTCCAGCAAGAGTCCGGCGAAGCCGTTTGCTCCGTTCTATTTTCCGATATTGGCAAGGAATTTTACGCGAAAGCCGGATGGGTCCCGATGGGCAACATCCATCTCGAGTTCCCTGTCAGGGAGGAAGCCATCACGACTCATGAATCCGTGAAACCTATAGGCGATGCTGACTTGCCAGTATTAGCCGAGACCGATGAACGGCTTCTTCGCAAGGAATTGGAAGCGCCAAGCGCGGAGGATCCGTCAAAAATCCGTGTCGCTTTTTGTCCTGATCTAGATACTTTGCTGTGGCACTCTAAGCGCGAAGCTTTTATCTGCAACTTGTTGTTTGGACGCAAGCCCATTGTTCGCGGCGCGATATACACACCATCCAAATCCCCGAATGCTCGTGTCTGGGCACTCTGGGCCCGAAATCACGACGGCGGTGTAGAGAAGCCCGAGAAAAACATCCTGAGTTTCCTTAGGTTCGTCGTCGAAGACCACAGTATTTCTGACGGGGATTTGTCGAGCGCCATTAATGGTATTCTAAGTGTTGCCCAGAAAGAGGCTAGGGACTGGCACATTACCAAGATTCAGATGTGGAATCCTAGCGAAAAGGTAAAAAGGTTAGTTGAGCAGACGTGGGGGCTAGATGCCAAGCTTGTTGTCAGAGACGATGTCAACCTCGCTAGCATGAATTGGTTTGCCGAAGGCTCTACGGATGATGTAGAGTGGGTTGCCAACGAGAAGTTTGTTTGGTGTTAAGGACTTGGAACAGGGCATAGCGAAATCTGGATGGCTAGATTTTTCTCTATAGAACTGGAGCACATCATGTGTACAGCGAAGAACACGAGACCGCGATAATAAACTCATTTGATCCGTATTTTCTTGTTGTCTCGTAAAAACCAAGCTATACATTAAATACCAGCAGAGCATAGAAACCATCTTTTTACATACAACCACTAATTGTCTTTTCTATTTTTCTATTTTTCTAGTAGCTTCGTCCAAACATTGTCCAGTTCGCCGCCTTGCGCTCACACTCGGGGTTAAGACATTTGGTCTCACCAACAACAATACCCTCAGGCTGCTCGAAGGGAATGCAAAGAGACTTCATACCCATGGAGGGGGGCTTCTTGCCCTCAGGGATATCTGGCTGATCGTCGATACGGGTAGTGAGTTCCTTGATGCGGTCCTCGCACTTGCCGTCACCACAGAAGGGGATGAGAACAACGTTCTTGTTGTCGAGGGCAGGGAGAACGTCCTCCCACTTGGTGATTTGGAGACGATGCTCTCGGAAGGATATTTCGGCCTTAGTGTACATATCCTTCTGGATATTCTCAAGGAGCTCAGGGACCTGGGTGGTAATATCGGCGAGAGGAATGGTGCCCTTCTCGCCGGTATCTCTGCGAGCATAGCTGACAACTTCCTTTGCCGCATCCTTGGGGCCAAACTCAAGGCGGAGAGGAACACCCTTGAGTTCCCAGTCGTTAAACTTCCAGGCAGGAGTGTAGCCATCCCTCCAGTCGGCTTCGGTACGAACGCCAGCCTTCTTCAGGGTATCTCGAATTCCGTTGAGTTGCTCCTCGTGCTTCTTCCTGTCCTCAGGAGTGGTGCTCTTGTTGATGCCGACAGGGATCAGGGCAACCTGAATCTTGGCCACTCTAGGAGGAAGAACAAGACCCTTGTCATCACCATGAACCATGACCATGACACCAATGACACGGGTAGACAGACCCCATGAGTTCTGCCAGACGTGAATGTGAGAGCCCCTGTTGTTGGGATCCTCGACAGTAATGTCAAACATCTTGCTGAAGTTCTGTCCCAGGCAATGAGAGGTACCGCCCTGAATGCCACGACCATTAGAAGGAATATAGCCCTCTACGGTCGTAGTGTAGTAGCCACCAGCGAACTTCTCATTCTCGGTTTTCTTTCCTCGAACGACAGGAACAGCAAGAAGCTGCTCGTAAATCCCGGCATAGTACTCTAAAATTTGCAAAACTTCCTCCCCGGCGAGTTCCTCGGTCAAGTGAGCAGTGTGACCCTCTTGCCAGAGGAACTCTCTTGTTCGGAGGAAGGGGGTGGTCTGCTTAGCCTCCCATCTGACGACTGAGTTCCATTGGTTCAATCGAAGGGGAAGATCTCGGTGGCTACGAATCCACTTGGCGTAGTATGGATACATGACGGCTTCGGAGGTGGGACGAATCGCGACAGGGACTTCGAGATCCTTATCGCCACTGTAGGCGTATTAGTATGTTTTGTGATTCTCTCATGTTGCAACTAAGTATACATACGCTTTAGTAACCCAGGCCAACTCAGGGGCAAAACCCTCGACATGGTCCTTCTCCTTCTCGAGAGACTTGGAGGATAAGAATAGGGGGAAACTGGCTTCTTCAACACCGAGCTCCTCAATGCGCGATTGGAACCACGCGCGAATTGTGCTCCAGATGTGCATGGAAAGAGGACGCAAAACGAAGAAACCGGAAATCTCAGTATAGTACTCGACCATCTCAGACTTGAGAACGACCTCCTGATACCATGCTGGGAAGTTTTCTGCCTTGGAGACAGTAATTCCGATAATGTCGTCCGTCTTCTTGCCGCCAACAACGGGGAGGGCAGCTTGCTTTGCGGCCTTGGCAGCCTTTTCAGCAGCCAATTTGGCCTGCTTCTCAGCCTTTTTCAAGGCGCTCTTGGAGGGTTCAGCAGCAGGTTCGGACATGATGGGCTTGTCGTAGGTGGATTAACAAACGGGATTGGGTATAATGAAAAAGAAAAAGAAAATAAGATGGACTTGGAAACGCCTTTGGAAGGGATTTCTCAGGTTCTCTTGTATGTGAAGACGACGAGAAGTGTGAGTCACCCAAAGGGCTTCGAGTCAAACGGCCAAGTCAACAAAGGGAGTCAGATAGAGAGATGTCAAAAGAGGTCAGAAGAGTAATAAGTGAGAGCGCTTGGTAGGTTGGAGCTGCCCCGCCGTCACTTGCCGTTTGGAAAGGAGGGGCAACGATGGAGGGACAAAAATTTGGGTCACCCTTGGTGTGCTAAAAGTGCTGCCTGCTGTCCAATCAGGGCTTTGATCGCTGTAGATTTGGGGGCTTAAGGCACTGTCGGAGCGCTATGACGCCTGTGATACACTGGCTTAGCTGAACAACTGCCCCCCCGGAACTGGAACAATATGTGCTTCCGACAAAAAAGTCGAGGGGCAGAGGGACGGAGGCAGACGCCATATTGAGCTTCGCAGCTTTGGGCGAGCCAGGGTTGCTGTTTGTACGCAACGCAGAACCTCTTTTGCTACACCAACTTTTCCCCCTTCCTTTCTCTCCCCTTATACGCCAGATTGCAGATACTGCCAGGTGTACTTTATAAAACCATAGCAGCCATGGCGTCCTTGTTCGAGCAACCCCGAAATGGCACTCTTTTCCTTGGCGGCCAGAAGATTTCAGGATCAGATATTCGAGACCAAAATGGTGCGTGTCTTATTTGGGCGACAGATACGCAGTATGCTAACGCATTGCCATAGTTCTTGCTACTCAAGCAATCGCAAATGTAGTAAAGAGCTCTTTTGGCCCCAGTGGTCTCGATAAGATGATGGTCGACGACATTGGCGTGAGTACACCGACAACCCCACGATGAACCATCTCCATGCATGACCCCTTACCCCTCCAAGGGTGCCTATGGTCCCCTATGAGACGACATCAAGCTTACAACATGTTCTTTACTTCTATAGGATGTTACGGTAACAAACGACGGTGCTACCATTCTTAGCCTTCTCGATGTCGAGGACCCCGCCGGAAAGATTTTGGTCGATTTGGCCCAACAACAGGACAAGGAGGTCGGTGATGGCACAACATCAGTCGTCTTGATTGCCGCCGAACTTCTACGAAGGGGTAACGAGCTGATGAAGAACCGCATCCACCCTACCACCATCATTACCGGTTACCGACTTGCGCTCCGAGAAGCCATCAAGTACCTCAACGAGAATGTTAGCATCAAGGTTGAGAACCTAGGCAGGGACTCTCTCCTGAGCATTGCCAAGACCTCTATGTCTAGCAAGATTATCGGTGCTGATTCCGATTTCTTCGCCGACTTAGTCGTTGATTCTATTCAGGCTGTCAAGACTACCAACAACCGGAATGAAACCAAATACCCCGTCAAGGCCGTCAACATTCTCAAGGCCCACGGCAAGAGCAGTCTCGAGTCAGTCCTCGTCAAGGGTTATGCCTTGAACTGCACTGTCGCCTCACAAGCCATGCCAACTCGTATCCAGGATGCAAAGATTGCCATCCTGGACATGAACTTGCAAAAGGAGAAGATGAAGCTTGGTGTTCAGATCACCGTCGATGACCCTCAGCAGCTCGAAGAAATCCGCGCCCGAGAGTCTGGCATGATTATCGAGAAGGTCGAGATGATTCTCAAGTCTGGTGCCAATGTCATTCTCACAACCAAGGGTATCGATGACCTGGTATTGAAAATGATTGTTGAGCGTGGCGCCATGGGTGTTAGGAGATGCAAGAAGGAGGACTTGAGACGTATTGCTAGGGCTACTGGTGGTACTCTATTAAGTACCCTTTCCGACCTCAACGGCGATGAGAAGTTTGAACCCTCATACCTTGGCCACGCTGAGGAAGTTGTTCAGGAACGCATCTCTGACGATGAGTGCATCCTCATCAAGGGAACCAAGGCTCACTCTTCCGCCTCCGTTATCCTGCGAGGTCCCAACGACTACTCATTGGATGAGATGGAGCGCTCCGTTCATGACTCCCTTTGCGCAGTTAAGCGAACCCTAGAAAGTGGCAGCATCGTCCCTGGTGGTGGTGCCGTTGAAACCGCTCTCCACATTTACCTCGAGGAATTCGCCGGTACTGTTGGATCCCGCGAGCAGCTCGCAATTGGCGAGTTTGCTCAATCCCTTCTCGTCATCCCCAAGACCTTGGCTGTCAACGCCGCCAAGGATGCTGCAGAACTCGTCGCTCAGCTGCGATCCAGACACGCTCTTTCACAACGTGTGCAGGAAGGCGACGCCAACGAGGATGAGAAGTCTCTGGCCAAGAAGAAGAGCTACAAGAACTACGGTCTTGACCTCACCCGCGGCAAAGTTGTCGATGAGATTAAGCTCGGTGTTTTGGAGCCCAGCATAAGCAAGGTGCGACAGTTGAAGAGTGCGGTTGAGGCTTGCATCAGCATCATGCGTATCGATACCCTGATCAAGTTGGACCCTGTGGAGCAAGCTGAGGATGATGGACATGGACATTGATGAAAAATATCTCTGGGATTGCGGCTGGGGGGCCAATGATATAGACAAAAGAAATTAACGACTTGGTTTATAATGTCCTTTCCTAATGGCTTGTTAGAAAAAGAGATGAAAATTACATGCTTCCATGAAAGCAGTTGGGGGAAATTCGATGAGCCTTCTCACCAGGAAGGGCATCTTCATTTGCTCTAGATATCCTGGCAGCCAAACTTCCTACAAGGGCCTCACGTTCTAGTAGTTGAACCGTATTTCATGTGACGTTTATTTATACAGTGCTGCGTATAGCTCACGTCTAAGAAATAAGGAGTTATGTGCCCCCTTTACTTTGTAAGGACACATTCCTCCCCTCCACTCCAGCTCGCGCAAACTCCCCCACTTTCGTCATCCATTCATCACCAAAGTGCCCTCCCTTCCAGAATCTATTGTATTCCGTTTTTGTCGAGTTTACTCTTACACCCGTTTGTATAATTTCGTCATCCCCCCTCCTGACCCCCTTAGACTGAAAGAAGAAGTTGTTGATTTTTTTCCGTTTTTCGTTTAACCGATGATCAGCTTGTCGTCCTCGGGGAAATCGTACGCGGGGATCTCGAGGTTGAGGGGAGCGGGGCCCTTTCGTATCCGGCCAGAGATGTCGTAGTGGGAGCCGTGGCAGGGGCAGAACCAGCCGCCAAAGTCGCCGGCCTCGCCAATGGGGACACAACCAAGATGCGTGCAGACACCTAGGAATTTAGAGTTAGCATATTGGCCCTATCTTGTCATGATTGAACTGGGTGAAGGAATATGAAGATTCGTTTCTGGAGGATAAACATACCCAACATGACCAACCACTCGGGGCGCTTGACACGATCCTCATCGGACTGGGGATCTCTTAGGGAAGCGACGTTGACCTTGTTGGCCTGGTCGATCTCATCGGCGGTTCGGTGTCGGATGAAGACGGGCTTGCCTCGCCACTTGATGATGACCTGTTTTCTCAATGGTTAGGCATTGTTCTAGTTCCCCGATGCATACGGATTGGTTTTTTTTTTGTCATAACTTACGTTCTTGCCCTCGGGGATGGTGTTCAGGTCAACCTCAACCTTGGCCATGGCCAAAACATCGGCGGAAGCAGACATGTTGACCAAGAACTCTACAAGTCCCAACTGTCAGCGCCAATCCATTTCAATCCCACCCAATTGGGCCATATCTTTTTTACTCCAAGCTCAATTCCCCATCCTCAATTGACTCCATGCCACCCACTCATTATCGCACAATTGTCTCAAACAAAAAAACAAAACCCACCTTGAACAGTGCTCTTGGCTCCGGCAGCCGTAATCGCGCCCATAGTTCCCACCATAAAGTACGAAAACAGCTTGTTGGTCGCCCCGCTCCCGGTGCTCACGTATTTGCCAAAGTCGGGAATCTTGTTTCCCTTGCTCTCCCCGCCCTTGAAGGGGCTCGTGTACGAGGCATCACCGCCGCCGCCCTGGCGCATGGCCGTAGAGCTCAGCGCGCGAACCGCAGGCTTAGCCACCGAGGCCGAGCGCAGGCACAGGCGGGAGGCAGTCGCGAGAGGTGCCATGGTGTGTGTATGCTTTTGCAGGGAAAAGAGAAATTCGTCCGACTCGACAGAGGGAGGGGGGAGGAGGCTTTGGCGGCTTTGGCGTCAAGTCGTCGTCGTCGCTGAAGGGATTGAGGTCTTTTCCAAGGCACCGGGCTACAAGTGGTTCCAGCGAATTGCTTAGCCGAAAGTTTTGGATGGATCTTGGTGGCCTGAGGCATTTGGAACTCTGTCCCAAAAAGCTCGGAAATTGGTGGGTTGTGATTGGCTAAGCGGGTGAGCCGGGGTGGACACTAAAGCTGTCCCGGACTCTCCCGCGGCATCACCAAATCATGCGATGCACATGATGATGATAGTTTCAAGTTTCAAGTATATATATATATATATATATATAATACAAGTTTTATCACCATGCAGTCTATCAATTGATTTATAAGATGCATTATTGTTGACATGTATGGGAGCACCATCTGGCTACCTCCCAGGCAGGCCAAGGCCCCCCCCAATCAATCAAGTCCGATGTAATATCATCAAAGCATGCTTCTATCTCAGCCATCTGCTTCCACATCATATACACATTGCATTTCCCAATATCATACAATGAAACATGTATTTTGCCCTTATCTCATCCAGATCAATGTATCCTTCTAAGCTCCTCAATCATGCTTCGCATAACCTCTACACTCGGTCCCAGTCCTTCGCACACCAACTCCTGTTTACCCTCGTCTAGATCTAAGAACCGCTCCACAAACTCGCCATCAACAAATCGCCAAGGTCCCTCGCTCTCAGTAGCCTGATTCTTGAATGCCCGCCAAGTATCGAACGACAAGTTTCCAGCGGTTGAAATGTACTCTTGAAGCCGTGATTGAAATTTCAGCAGTAGATCCTGGTACTTCGGTGCAATATCGCCGTAGAGGTATAGAGTGCCCTCAATCTGTAACAAAAAATCAGTCTCATTGTACGCTTTAGCTTTTCAGCATTTCAACTCACCGATCCTAAAAATGCCTTTGGTGAGACAATGGCATTTTCAGCCGTGGCCACTTGCAGTTTCCGGGTTCGATTGATCTGTTCACCAACATTGATGGAACTTGTAACCTCCAGAGTGCGCTCCTCAAACTGTGTTGGGGCTTCCAAGTTCTTTCTAAGAACAATAAGGTTCCCTTGAGCGTCCGTCTGTATCCATCTGAACTCATCCAGGTTGCAAACTGAAGTAGACCATCCCTGTTGAAAGTGCCTGCCTTGCTCTTCAAGTTTTGCTTGACTACCATTCTGCGGCGGGGTGAACTCGAGTAATGTCAACGACTGCATGAGATCTCCTACGCCTATCACGTTGTTGGAAATATCCAGATCGACCGGGAAGGATGCAGGCCGGTGCGCTGCTACCTTTTGCAGTGTACCCGATGCTGATGTCTCCTCCACATATTTGTAGACCACCACTGTCTTAGAAAGCCCAGCAACGATGTACTCGCCCATGATTCCTAAACAACGACACACACCCTTCAGCTCGTGAGCTACAATCTTATATAGCTGCCGGTTTTCGTCTACCCCTAGAACGAGTATTCTACCACGGGTCTCTCCTGTCTCGTTCGTATCCGAGTCCACAATGAAGCTTGTGCCAACAATAAATCTTTCTGCCAAATTTCCATAACTGTCTGGGAGCTCTGCACGGGTAATGCACTCAACCAGCTCAAGCTCGCTTGAACCATCAAGCGTTATTGGCTCCCCTAACTCTTGGAATATGACTTCATCCATAAGCCTGATAGTACTGGTTATCACTTCTTCATTATCCTTAAGTTCCTTTTTGACACAACCTAGTCCGAAGGCTTTAAGTCCTGGGGAGTAGGCAACCCGACGGACAGTCTCGCTTACGGGCAAAGCCTTAACATGGGTAAGTCTTTCTCTGTCGACGTGACATATTCTCACATGTTCTTCGGTAGATAAAACGATAGAATCTGGGAACGCCTCTGAATCAAACGCCGCAACAAATGTTGCATCCTCTGCTGTTGTCGCTGAGTAGACAATTCTACCCTCCGCACTGTATATCAAGCTAGCATTCTCCGTGGTTGCAAATACATTACACGTGCCATCATCTTGTGGAAGGACATGCAATCTTGCCGGGCTGCTCCCCAGTGTTACTGACTTTCGTCCCGAAACTGAGAACCCCTTAACAGAGACGTCAAAGGTAACAACATTACCATCTTCCAAAGCCACTAGTAACGTAGGGCCAGAGAAATCAGGTGGGTGAAGTTGAACAAGCGCAACATCTCGTGGAACTGAAGCACTGTCATCGGTCTGTCTCAGAGATTCACCGTGCAGTGGTTTGAGTGTTGCCAGATCCACTATGGATATCATGCCAGAAGTCCACCAGCCGATGATGCCAAGGTCCTGGGATTCCCGTGCCGCATGAAGACATGAGATCTGGTCCGATTGCCCAGTAGCGGAATTTTGTGTAGCATTCTGGATGACAGCCCTCAGATCATCGAGTAGACTTAGTGAGACCAGCGTCGTACCCTCAACGGACAATAGTGCCCATTTAGTATTTGCAGAAGCTGCTGTGATGGTCTTTCCTTCCGGGGCTTGCCACGAAGCAACAGCAACGCCGCTATCTGGATCCAACAACGTTACAGACCGTGATGTTATTTGCAGTAACTGACCGCTTGGCAAATTGGATGCCAATAATGTTTCGGATTCAAGATCCATGCCCTGAAATGAGTATATTTCCTCAATACTGTCTGTGTCGAATTGCAGAACCCGTGTGCCAGTAACGGAAGATATTACCACGGTATCAACCAGTTCAGAGCCTTCAGAGCGCAGCGTAAACAACCCTCTCGTACCTTGTATTTCATCAAGAATACCGCGGTCTTCAAGGCCAACACCGCTACGAATACTGCGTAGACTTCCATCTTGGTAGGCACCACAGCCAGCCACAATTCTTGCCTGGCCCGATGAGAAGCTGTTTCCAGATTGGCTATCTCCCTCCCTATTGCCCATGTCCATGATGGCAAAATCCATGATCGGGCCATTGTTCGACATAACTTTGACGAGGGTCATGGTTTTTGATTCAATATCAACACGGAGCAGCTGAGAGTCGCCGTGATGTGAGCCAATGAACAACATGTTATTATCCATATACACCAGAGTCGTTGCACGCGATGTAAGCTGGTCGGGATCTTCGAACTTGATGGGAGTAACGGTCATCCCGGTGACTACTACGCCAGTTGGTTCATTGGTTGTGTTGATTTCCAAGAGGTCCAAGCGTCCATAATCATCTGCGAGAAAGTAATGTGTTCCATCATACTCGGCCCAGGCAAGATAGATTCGCGGTTCCGCTAAAGTAGAACAGACACTGGCGTATGTCAGACTATCAAAGTAGGTTAAAAGAGTCTCCCCGACGGCAAGGAGGCCTCCTAGGTGAGCCTTGGCGCCCTCTTTGTTGCGGACATGGTACCGTTTCTCTTCATACACAGGAACCGGAATCAGCATCGACGTGTAGGCGTCAGGGATGGTCTCGTCGAATTCCCTATCCCGGGTCGGATCGAACTCAGAGACATCACCACCCTTGTCATCCTTGGTCAGTCGATAGACAGCTATCCGGGCTTCCTCTCGATCCAGTTGGCTCTTGTATAGGAAAGCTATCTTGGGGTGACCAGTACGGCTGTGCAAAAAGGCACTTGTTTTCATCCACAACTCGGTTAAGCGAACCTGGCCGAGCACGTCGAGTTTTGTGGTGTTTCCCCTTCGCGTACCTAGGCGGAAGACGTTGATGATGCCCTCCCACAGGTGCATAGCCATAAATCTACCCGTAGGATCTACCAGGCACCTGTTCTGGGTTTGCGAGTGACGCATATACGATTCGGCTGCATCTTCGATTGTCTGCTGTGTAGCGTCTAGCTGATTTGTTTCAGGATTCCAAGCAATACTAAAGTATTGCAACCGCTCAGTGCCGATGAAGAGCAAGTTTGTATCGGAGTCCTTGGGTTCCAACTTCTCGAGCATATCGATCGTGCCATGGATGACTTTTGTGTGAAGGCAGGTCATACCACCTTCGTCGACCCGCCATATTTCCAATCGGTTTGCCTTTCTTTGGCGACGAAATCAAATCAGCAATGCCCATTACTGAATGGCTGATCTCGCGAGTGACGGGTGGTGGGTGGTGGGTGGTGAGTGAGTGGAACTTACGCGATAACGAGGTCCTCTGTATCTGGCGACAGAAACCTGATGCGCAGCGCATGGCGGACGCTGGTCGGCTTGTGGATTGGGGCGATGTATGACATGATTGAACGGATGGAGAGTTCAAAAATCTGCGTTGGAGGATTCAAGTCACGATGCGGCCCTCTGGGAGAGCTGCATAGGAGACTCTTCCATGCCGTAAGGTTGGAGACGAGGGAAGTTGTCAGATCGTGCAATATTACGTAGGGGCTCGCAGCTGTAAGCTCCGGAGTAACAGGGGGCTAAATCCGCTAGCAGCGCAGTTTTGGCGGGGTACTGATAGTGCTCCTAGTGGGGTGCAGTCTCTAAGGTTCCCTAAGGTGTCCCAATGGATCTCAGGATTGGGTCGGGTCTGTTGGATTTGTCACCAAACGGTTGATCTATCCACGTTAATAATCAAGCATCATCTCAGGATGATAGTCAAGTCATTCTGTCCAGCAAAAAAAAAATTTGGAAGAAAATGGGAATGGGCTTGTTCTTAGGCATCTATGGATGTTTTATTCAATCTTAGTAGAACTACAATTACCTACATAATAAAGGTAAGCTTAAAGAAGGGACCTCAACTTGCATGACATGTTCGTGCCTGCCTTTCCCATTCACTCTTCGATCATCCCAGGTCAACAAATCTCGCCGAAATTTGCGTGATTCATTCCGTAGCATACATCCCAAACAACACGATATAAAAGCCTTATTTCTGACTATTATTTATTAATGCTACACTCGTGTAAAACAATCCATCGAATGGCTGAAAAGGTTACGCCCCCAATCATGACAGCAGCAAGCCAACAGTTGATAGAAATGGTAGAGACAGCAGACGAGTACGGTCGTCGAGAGAAGTGTCTGAGAAACTATAGGAGGCCGCCATTTTGCTTCAAATCTTGCGTATCATATCTTCAAGACACTATCCAACAAACAGACAAAGGTCGACTGGTCGAGCAGCCTGGACTACGGACCTTTACTCTCCCACAACCGAGTATCACCCTGGACTCCTTCGAATCAAGAGATGCTCAAGTAGAACATTTTATGGAATTACCACAGGATCCCTCCCTTAGAAATCCGCCGTTGATTGCTGGGCTTGATATTTACAAAGATCTTCTCATCTCTGTTGAGTCTTTGGATCTTGGATCAAACCATGAATTTGATACTCGGCAGTACTCCAAAAAGGTTTCCGAAAAACGGTTTAGCAATCCGTTTAACCAATGGCTTCCTTTGAGCTCGGTAATAATTGAAAGAGATGAAGGCCTACCATTCCCTTCGCATTCAGGCAGATTGCAATTACTTTTACAAAGAGAAGCTGACCATGAAAGACTCAACCTGCCAAACGGGGCCTCGGTGCTTGAGGAAGAAATTCATCGCTCTACCTGGTCTGCAGAGCTGCAGCAGTGTCTTGACAACTTAACAAAGCCCAAACCAGTAAGAAGAATGCTACCTGGATCAAAAAGTTGTTCATCACTAATAGCCCCAGTTACATCATACGTATCCCGAACCAATTACGCCTCCAATATCACCTATCTCTGAGGATGAACTACTGCCCTTTCTTCCTTCAAATGGTGGCAATATCATTGATCTCACATCCGAACCTAATAGTCCTACATCTAGGAAAGCTCAAATTTTGCAGAAGAATCTCGAAGAAGGATGTTTCAGCTCAGAGCCAGCCATACCAGCAACCTCTCTAACATTATCGCCCTCCCAGAGACTCCCTGATATTGTAGGGGCTTCACATCTGAGCCTACAAGATATGCGAATAGATGTTCCCGTTGTTCTTACAAGCTCTGATGATCTGTGCGAAGAGAATATCATGGTAAATGTTTGTCCCCCATTGACCAATGATGAACACCTGCTTGCTTTCCAAAAAGGAGAAGAGTCATACTTTGAGGAAGCATTTTCGGCGTTAATGCATGACCGTGGTTCTTATATAGAGCATCTAGCGGAACAAGAACGACTTAACCCATCCGATTCAATCTCAAGAATTCAGGTTCCAATTCTGGACTTTGAGATCTCACCCCCGGAATGGAGTGCAAAGTGTTCAACCGCAAAGTCACACCTGCACTGGCTTAGAAATTCCATGGGAGTCGGGTTTTGTATTCCCACCACCCCAAAGGATATCAAATCGGAAATGAGCTTAAAGTGGATGCCAGTCCCATCGAAAATGGGTCGCCTGGGGGACAATGAGGAGTTGGCGTGTTCTATTGAATCAACGCAAGACCTTCTTGATGATGTGGCACCTACCTGGGCCAATACCAGCTTCCTGTCCATCAGGCAACACATGGCTATCCTAGAACCCATCGAGGATGAGGAAATTGAGATTCTATCTGAATTTTCGGATGATGAAATACAAACGCAATCCTCTCCGCAGCCTGTGGATCAAAAAGAAGCAATTAACCAGACAAATTCGATGCAGGAAGTTCAGTCAAAATATTTTCCTACTCAAGATTGGTCGACCTTGATCCGCTCTATTCAGAAACGGCCCATCGATATTCAAACCAATATCTTGCCAAGATCTAGCGATACTAGCGCGACGAGTAATCTGATATCAGGTTTCATGCATCTTCGAGGTAAAAAGCCTCGGCTTAATAGTCCAGCTTTCATGGCTCGTGGAAACAACAGAGACATCAGCTTACCAATAGCTCAAAACCATTCCACAACGGCTACCAAGCAACAGTCTTCTTCAAATGAGAACGAGGCTCAAAAAGTGCCAGCTCTCGCACCGAAACCAGAACTTCCAACAGAAAAGGGGACATTTATCATATCATTAAGTCTCGGTAGATCAGTCTTTGCACATCTGGAGACTATGTGGCCCTCTGAAAATATTATCGATATGGACCACTCGCGATATAACACTATAACTTGGTCATCGGATACAGTCCAACAAAAGGAGGTCGTCTCAACACTGTCCTTTGAAGCAGACATCTCACTCTCACCAAGCACGGGTATCATTGTGACCAACCTCCTCAAAGTCAGGCAACGCACCCTTCCTGGGTCAAAAGCTCAGACTCCACTGAGAGAACGCATCAACAAGATTAGTCAAAAGTACGAGACGCTTGTCGTCTTGGTGTCTGAGTGTAATCCTATGGGAGAATTCATGGCATCTTTGAATCCCTCCGACGCAGCTGCATATGCTGACTTTATTCGATTCACTATTGCACTTGATGCGGAGGTGAATGTGTACTTCGTTCCCGGCGCGGATATTACGCTAGCAAAATGGATATTGTCTCTCATGTGTCAATACTCACACCAAGCCGTTCCGTTGAAGCGTTTTCTTTCGTCCGAGGAGACATCGTGGGAACTTCTCTTACGACGTGTCGGGATGAATGTGATGGCTGCCAAAGTCTTCTCAAGATTGGTTTATGAACAGGCGGGCCCCTCGGGTCTGGCTCAGTTACTTGTCACGCCGATTCAGGAACTGATTTCCCTATATGCGACACTTCTCGGTGGAGAAAAGATCCTGCGCAAAACCAGGGAGGTTCTGGATTTCAAATGGTGATGATCCGTAGAAGTCTGTGTTTTTTCAGGTAGTCTGCCTTCGCTTTTGAGCCAAACTTCACATACTAGAAAACACCAGAAGCATAGAGTTTTAGGGCAAGTAAATAAGTTCATAGCTCATAGCCATGTATATATGCTATCTTGAATTTTCGTCATAGCCAAAGGCAAGAAAGTATGTTCAAGAAACCATCAACATCTCAAATCGTCCATCCATAAATAAATAAAAAAGAACATCACTCTAGAATCTTATCAGGATATTCCTGCATTTAACAAAGCTCCCAAAGGGGCCGCGGTAGTGGCGCCAATTGAGATGTTGTCCGTGGTTTATTTGTTGGCTTTAGACCAACATAGACCACTCTTTGTGATGTACTTTGTAAAGTGACGGATCTGGATGCGAGACCGTAGTAATCTGAGATGCTGTGGGTGAGCCAGCGTCTATAACATGTTAGCCTTATTCAATCATCAACTTGAGAGGGCAACGCACTTGAAAGCAGCGCTCTCATCATCACCAAACGAGTCAAAGACAACCCCTGAGTCAACAGTTTGTTGAGACACCTCTCTTCGAGCCATCCTATACCTCGCCTTCTTCTCCTGCAGCTCTCGCATCGCGCCATTCCTGCCCACAAAGACAATCTCCTCGTCATCAGAGTCCATCTCTTCAGCTGCACTATCCTCATCCTGAACATATTCCTCATCCTGTACTCGCTGTCTATGCTCATTAACAAGGAACTGTCGCACCGGTTCTTCGAGTATCTTGACCCAGCTACGGATCACGGGGCTGCGCTTCGTCGTCTCTCGCAAATCCCGGGGGACTTCACCGATACCCAGGCCCGTTGCACTACCGGTCTTGAGCTGCTGCCTCTTTCTCTCAGCTTGAAGCATGAGGGTCTTGTCTTCTACACGCTGTCGGACCCCGCGGTCCCAGAACTGTGCGAGCTGGTAGGGGACGCGGTGGATGGTATGGGTGGGGTGAACTTCCCAGTCAATTGGCTCCGGGGGTTGCACATTGGGAACATGGATAAGACGATCTGTAGTTTAAAAAAGCCATTTAATCAGCCATCTTGGATGAAAGACCCAACAACGATAGGTCAGTTCGGATTGTACCGTTCTCCCATCGGCGGCGCTGTCGGCTGCCTTCTTTGCCTTTCAAAAGCTCTTGTCTATGTTTCTGACTATCTCGTCTAGAAGGGGGTCTGCGTGGTGGGGAATCGGCAGATGTCTTTTCTTTGAAAGTGACAGTCGAGTTGGCATTCTGCTTGCCGGGGGTGGCCTTTCGGGCGACATGCTCGTCGATGGGGATAGCTAGCGGGGTTCCCGTCCCGCGGGCGATGGGGGAGATGCTTAGCGATTGCAGCGCCGAGATGGTCCACGCATCAATATCAATGGCCTGATTTACCACCGGAGTGGTTGGTAACTGAGTCCCCGTAGCATTTGGGCTGGATGCCTGGTCCTCAGGGGGAGGTGGTGTGACTGCGCTGGTAATGGCCATTAGTTGTGCTTTCGGAGACGATTATCCGCGGATGCTATGCTGTATCTTAAGCAGAGGACGAGACGGGATCGAAGCTGCAAACCCCCTCAAATAAAGAAGCTATTCTATAGCTTATGAGTAATTATTGACAAAGAAGAAGAAAAGGATACGAAAGGGGAATTAGAAATAGAATAGGAGTAGTGATAGATCTGCCCTCCCCAACCTGGCTTGCCTGGATACGAAGGTAGCTTCCGCTTTTACAACACCAACCATGTGTGACTCAACCAGTAATGTCTATCCCTATCTCCAGCCAATCAGCCTTTGAGCGCAAGCCATGCCGCTGCTTGTCTGACTCCCCCAATGACCCCATCCCCTAATATTCGACACTTGTCCTAGAAAGGTTAGGCAGACTTAATATGCAGAGCTTCGAGCTAAGTCTAGGGTAGCCTCACGATCCTTCTGCAAGCCGATGTGTGTTGCTCAAGGTTGAAATTTGTTTATATCTAAAGTATTATCTACATCCCATAATCATCATCATATAAAAGCGTAATTCTATCCGCTCAAGTCGTTTACACATGCGGTTTACCGATTATGCGAGTTAAGTACCGGTGCGCATCCGCCGGTCTCCAGTGCCATAACTGCGGCTCCTTGCTGTCTTCCACCTTGTTTCTCACCACTTGTTCCATGATGGCCTTCTCTTCATCCGACAGCAAATCTATCCTGTCCTCGTACCCCCGACGTGCACTTTCGCCCCAAAAACGCTGGTCCAAATACTTCCAGTATATAAGATCCAACCTATAGCTATTGCGTGTTGCCCATTGAATCCAAAATGTACCAGACTCCCAACTCCGTCGCATCCGAACTGATAGCAGCTCTTCTCCCTGGCCCAGTTTTAGGTTTTGCAGCCTCCTATCTAAAGAGCTATTACCGACTTCAGTCGCTTTTAATCTCGCCTCCTCCGACTCCATAACCTTTAGAAATATGTTCAAGACTCTTGGGTATTTGCTAACCCAATCGCTGATGCCCCCCTTCCATCCATCAGGGACACCCTGTAGTAACCACCATGGCGACGTTGAGGCCATAGAAGAGGGTCCAAAGTATGCGAATTCCCAGTCAATAACGGCAACAAGTTTGCCTTCCTTATCTACGAGGACGTTGGATGGGGTCAAGTCTTCGCATACAATTTTAAACTTCTCGGGCGTGTAGACAGAATTATTATCGCGAATAGCCGTTTCGATTGAACCATCGTGGTTGAGTCGTCTAAACAGATGACGCGCCATGTATTTATCCCGCGCATCATCATCGCATGTGATGGCATCATTGTGTTGAAAAACAAAGTGCGCCATGTGTAGGTCTGCTATTGAAGCATAGTACTCGCTTGATGATGAGAATGTTTTGTCTTCAGGAAACAGGACACAGTCAGGGCATCCGCCCAGTTTGACAACATCAGAGGCATTCTTTGGAAGAGGACGGCTGCCTACGACCCATTCGCCGCCTTCGAATACCAGGGAGCCAATTTTGGGCATGTCCAACCTGTCAAGCTGGACAAGAATACGGGCCATTGGTAAGAGGAGCTTGGCTAGCTTCTCATCTGAATATCCCAAATTGGTAATGATTTGATCCGTTTTATCCAAGACATCTTGATCCAATAGATCTGCTGAAAGATTATGAGCCTCTGGATAATATTCCATGATAATGAAGGGGCCTGTCCCCAATGGATTATCAGAGGCGTAGCCCCAATGATAAACACGTGGAACAGGAACCGTCGTCTTCTCGGCCACATACAACATCATGTTGACCTCGGCCCGAGTCTTCTCGTCAGGGAAAAGAGTGTATCCTGGAAGAGGAACCCGCATGGCACCCCAGCCATCCTCAAACTCAACTCTGAAGACGCAGCTGTAACCTCCATAAATGCCATGATGAAATCTTACTGGCTTGCCTCCCCGATATTTGGCAATGAAGTTTATGATGTCATTCTTGATATTAACACGTTCAGATAAATATTTGCGAAACTCTTGAGGGCCTATTTCTGCCATGTCAACAACAAATTCATCTGATGTCATCCCACGACGACGTTTCCCAGAGCCATCAGGCTGACCCATAATGGTTGGGGGCCGAGGCCGGGGCCGAATTACTGAGGTGCTATGCCTGCTGTCTTAGGCTTAGCAATAGACGCGAAAAGAAATAACAAAGGCTTATTGAACAAGAAGTCTTGGAGGCGATGTCATTGTAAATGAGGGATCCGTGGGAATCTAGATAGGGGCCGCCTCCTTGTTCGACTGTAAACCCACACGTGACTCTGATTTGGTGTTGGTCGAGAGTAGACCAACAAGTGTCCCAGTCTGCGCCACAGTTCCGTATTTGAGTAAGTGCAAAAGACCCACTTCATTCTATCCCTCTATCGTACGAGGCTACGAGGCATCACAGCTCCACAAGTGTGAAGTAGTAGACTATCAAGAAAGGTCACATTAATACTTGATGTGGAACGAGATGTCTATCTTTTCAGAAGGAATATTATTAGATAAAAGGTTTAGTGCTATATGAGTTCATAAATAATGCATTCCTTGACCAAACGTTAACATGGAGAAATGAGTGTTGACTTACAAACTTCAACATGTTGTCCAAATAAAGCTGGTATGTGATGGATGAAGAGCCTGGCCAATATAAACAATAAGAGACATATAGTGAGCACGCGCAGCATTTTTTTACTCTTCTTCTTCACTCTGTTGGAAGGCTAAGGTAACATGAAGTGATATGAGAGGCATCTTTCGAGTACCCCCATGATCATTCACAGGTCGTAGATGCCAGCCAGACAGAGTTCCAGTATGACTTATGAAGCCGGTATTACCAACAGCATTATGTGAGGTGTAATTTCGAGTTTGGTGATTGCTAATATATGCCTCTTGCTTTTCGTGCGAGCCATTTCAGTGGTGGAATAGAGCCAACACAAGAGACAGGAGGCCCAAAAGGAGACCCTGCTGCCTTTACAGACCCATCTATCTCCCGATACAGAGAGTAAACACTGCCAACAGCAAGCTTCAAGGTAGAATCCAGCATCAAGTGACGACCAAAGTATGCCTTTTGCTTTTCGTATTTGCTGTAACGATACTCTAAGCAGGACCAACATTGTATTGATGGTCTAGAAGGGATGATGCTGCCTTGAAGAATTCCCCCGCTATAGTGGTACTGGCACTTCCTATGCGTCCAGGCCTTACAGTTCTCGATATGGAAGCATCCTCATCGGCTATAATCCTAGATCATCCGCAGCCGAAGGTCGGTCCTCGGGATACTCGTTCAACAATCCCCCTTTTTTCTCCTCCAGAGAGTCGGGATCCCGAGTATCTGGCTTTTCCCGGCGCGAAAGCCCGGAACCTGAGCTCTCCTACGGAAGAAGAAGGTCCGAGACTGACCGGCTGAATCAAGAGATCTCACTCCGAGCTGCCAGAGTCACTCAAATATCTCGGGGCTTGGAGGAGGACGAAGATGAATGGTGATGAAGCACGGTGATAGAGAAGATTACACTGTTGACGACGACAAGATTCCGTGACACATATTACTTGACAGCTGGACATCCAGTTATGGAACACTATGAATCCAGCCCTTTTGATATTATTCTCTTTTTATTGTTTGCTTCTTGGAATTAGTTTCAAAAATCCAAAACACCAAAAAAAAACCCCCCCAGAAAAGGAGAAAATCCAGATAAAAAAGCCTCCTTTCAAGTTATTCGCTATTACCCCCCGACTGGTCCTCTCCCCCTTGTCACAACTTCTACATATTTCTTTCATACGTGTGTTTATTCATCTTTGATTAACAAACTTTCACTTCTTTCTCCCCTCATGTTGATGGGGGCCCTTTTTGAGATAGCTAGCTTAGATAGGTTGTCGCAAGGCAGCAATATAATCAATGCCCCTTTCCCATAGCAAGCTTTAGTTTATCATCAAATTGTAAGCCTTTCAGCATTATTCTCTTTCGAGCCTGAGCCACCAATTATGAAGACCAGATACTTGTTCTCGTCGGGTGTTTAAACTCTCCATGTTCCCTTGACTCTCGATATCTCTCTGCATTTCCGATGTTTATCTGAGTTTCATCATTCTAATAGAGATTTCTCATTACATGAAATAAACTAGATTTCGCAATATTGCAGTATCTATCATGTATAATGTATCGTCTAGCATTACAGTTGATTTGCACCCAAAGTTCCTAACCCAATCTTTCCACAAACAGCTCAATGATACCAAGGCAGACTCGCAACCCAACTACCCAAACTAACAACAGCCAACCAATCAAATCTCCAGCATCCACTTACAACTGCTCTCTCTCATTCTTGTCAAAATTGTAATAGCCAAGCTCCACAGCCAGACCAAGCGTCATCTTGGCATGCTCGAGCATATGGTCGAATGACAGATACTTAATGAGGTCATCAGTGGTGTGGATTTTCTGGTCAGAGTTCTCAAAAGCAGATTCGATAACAAAGGCAGAGGGATAGCCGGCCTTGGAGGCTGAGGCGTGGTCAGAGCAGGCATAACCGCACTTAGTCGCAACCCATGGGATAGCACAGTACTAAGATAATGTTAATACAAGGATATACGAATGGTCGTAGTGTTACAGATTAGCTTACCTCCTCAATAACCTTCTTAATAAAGTTGGTGAGGCCCTCATGGACAAAGTCGGTGATGACACCAACGCTCTCTGGCTGGCCAGCATCGATGGTGCCCTGAACGTAGCCAGTCATGTCTTGCTGTAACATGGCCTTGACATCGCGCTTATTTTTCGCATATGAGGAAAAGATGTCCTGACTGCCTAGCAAGCCAGCCTCCTCGGCACTGTACCAGTGGAATTCAATCGTGTTCTTTGCCTTACCCTGAACAATATCTTGGTCCTTGAGCAGGGTTCGGAAGACTTCCATGATAGTGACTGTTCCACTGCCATCATCATCGGCGCCGGGAGCGGCTAAGATAGTGGGCAACCAAAGATTTGTTGAATCTTGGTGAGCGCCGATAACAATGGTTGACTTGGATTGGCCAGGAATAGTGGCGATGACCGACTTCTGTTTCCAGCGATGGTCAAAGTGCTTGGCTGTGACGGTTTCATTGGCACCAGCCTCCTTAATAATACTGTTGACCTTGTCCAAAACCCATTGCGAGGACTGAAGGCCATATTCAGAGTTATAGTATCGGGTCCAGTAGCTGGTCAGGTGCTCTAGGTTCTCCTGCATGTTCTGCTTACGGAGGTATGAAAAGAGCCCCTGAACACGTTCCTGGTTGACCAGCCGCTTAGGGAACTCGACGAGGATTGATTTCGGTAGGGTGAATCGTTGGGTAAGGTCTCGGTGGTTGGTAATGTCGATGAAGTTTTGGCCATTCTAAGAAAAAAGGTCAGTATGCTATATAGTTATAGAAGACACATACGGAGAGGGGTGCAACATACTCGTCGTAGCTCCCATTTGCCCTCTTCAGTCACCCACTGGGTCTTGCCGGGGGCAGTCTCGACGAGGAACTTCTCCTCGCTGGGTGCGCTGAGCACGACATTGTCTTGTTCGTGGCGCTCAATAAAGCGGGCGGAGATGGCAGGCGCGCATATAGCCAAAAGTGAAAGCTGTGAGAACTTCATGATTGTAGGTATAGCTTGTAATGGGGTGATGGTGAAGGAAGAAGAGAAGAGAGCGCAGAACAGACAGAGGAGGGAAGTCAGCCAGATAGGAAGCTGACGTAGGTACCCGCCTGTATAAATACACACACTAGTCTCATTAAAATAGACTCCATAGCAACTAGATTCAGGGCTATGGTACAAAAAAGTAAAAATTCCCAGCCCAACAGACTCACAACACCGCTATAATTCACTTATTCGAGGTCAAATTTCGGATTAGACCAACATTCAAAGCTTCTAAATCAAATTTCTCTGTTTGCAAAGGATATTTTGGACGTGATTTCACTACCTAGCTTCCTGTCGTCTTGGTCGAGATACACAGAGTGGGTCTTTCTCAAGGGATCACAAGTCTGGGGAAACTGCCAGATACGGATTAGACTGTGGTACATTTTCAGATCTTACGTGTATGTTGAGACCCCTAGAGAGGTTGGACAGCTCTTGCAGCTTCTATCTTGGGCATGTGACAAGCTCTAGGTTACGATACCATTAGCGCCACCCAAAGGTACCTTTTTGGATAGCATCAAGCTTGATCAGCTGCTTGCCCTTAGGTCTCTACATCTTTGAAGAGGTTTTACTGTTAATTTATTAGTTTAAGCCTATCAAGATTAAACTAAGTATTTTATAAATGTACGTTAATTCCAAACTCAAAGCGATTTTAAGGGAGATGGTAGGTCTCATATTAATCAATGATTCCAATCGCATCAACAACTCGAGGAAAATCTTGAATGTTTACACATGTCGATGAGTCGTCAAGCGTTGATTCCCGCGCAACCGGGGCCACATCAAGCACGCAATCATACTGTAAAGCTTGTATCATTCCCTAAACTTTCAAATGTAGTACAATGCACTGTTCCTGCCAAGCAAGTCTCATTCCCAAGCTTGTATGATCCTGACAAGCTGTATATGATTTTAGCGGCATCCTGCTGCCGCTTTCAGGGGAATCATCCTGTTCTCCCCCCCAAAAAAAGCTTTGAGGTGGCTTCTATCTTATAGAAATAATACATATGCCGAATTCCACATACGAAGCAAAGCAAGTCCTCATAGTTATCTTCCAAGACGCCTTGCAATATAAAAGCCACCTAAGATTAATCATGTGTCGAGTAATAGTTCTTGTGCGGGTTGCCGATACCTCCTGGGCGCAGCAATGGTTGGTTCTCTCTGGCAATGGCACGCTCCTCGCGCTCTTGAATGTGATCCAAATCCTCCTCCGTCTCGGCATATCGTTCCGGATGGCCGGTGAAAGGTCCTGGGAGACCGCGCTCCCACCCTTCGGAGTATGTCCGAGGAGCGATGGGACGCTGGGGGGCGGCGTGTTGCTCGATGGGCGACTGTGGTGCGCTGCTCACGAAGCTGTGTGAGTACCCATCTGACCGTCGGGTAATCTCGTAATAGATGCCCATGGCTAGCACGGTGCCTTGCATAACCGCAGTCAAAAGGTAAATGGCCCACGTACTCCACCCTTCCATACCAAGTCTCCCAAAGAGACTCGCAGCGAACAAAAAGCCGCCTGGGGTCTGAATGCACATCATAGGGATGCTTAAGCTACCAACATGCTTCAGCCGGTATGTCATGTAGATTTGGGGGATGTACTGCACAGCAGCAAGCGCAGCAGCCATGACTCCGAGGAAATTGGCCCAAAATCCGAGTTGATTGGGGATGGCAATGGCAAAGACGCCGGTGAGAAAAACGACAAGGAGGCCATGAAGAAGGCAGAGAAGGCCAACGGTGGCGGCCATCTGCCACTTAGGCGACTCTCCACCGAGCTCCTCCTGCGATACATTGGCCTGTTGATAACGGAAAAAGACGAGGAACAAGACGAGACTATGGCATTATGAGCATGGATTATCGGGACAAGTTGGGTTTTGCGATTTGACCTACATGGCGGTAAAACACAACCACTGTGTTCCAAGCTGAGCAACACCAAGCAGGCCGGCCATACACTCAAAGGTCTCCAGCTCCTTGCAGCATCCTATAGCCTTTCGAGACGGAGCAACGGTGAGAATATTGGCAAAACCGGCGGTAGCGGAGGTGGTCCCGAGGAGTACGAAGTAGGGGGAAATGCCTTCGGCGGTGCCTCGAGAAATGATGCGATAATGCTGAGGTAGGTAGGATATCAAAAGACCGATCAAGATAATGCTAGCTGTCTGTCAGTGCGAATTCAGATGGCATCTCCTCATCGTTGTGGGGAAAAGCTGACATGGAAACCACAAGCTCCATATACGAGGGAGCTTTGAGCTCATCGCACACCGCGCTGAAGGGCGAGGCGTCCATGGCGAACGATGTCCTCCTGGTACTATCCGAGAAGGAGAGGTAGGTGGCCTTTGATAAAGACAGAATCGGTCGAAAGGGCACGAGTAAAGCTTGACGAGTATGCAAGAAGATGCAGAAAATCCGTAAATGATAGAGAGAAGTAGATATCTATGGCGTTGGGCCTGATCAAGGTACGCGAGCGGCGAGAGGCTGATGACGGCGGGGCGGAGTCCAGTAACTCACTCGGGCTGGTCCGGGAGGAAGAGCCACAATAGCAGCAGGGCCTAGGCTAAATTCATGATGTGTAGGAGAGAGATGGGGAGGAAGGGATCGAGATTTGCGAGGCCGTCTGTATCTGTTGAGGAAATGCGATTTGAGTCAAGTTGCAGCGTGGATGAGACAAGAGACGGGACAATGGCATGGGCATGGATGGGCTTTTGGGGAGGTGAAGTGAAGTGAGGTGAGAATGAAGAGTGGAGGGTGAAAGGGAGGGATGGGTCGGTGCTAGTGCTGGGGAACCTTGAAAGCCTGCTGGAGAGCACCGCCGCTAGGAAAGCCATAGGGCACTTAGGCACTTGAGGGGGGAGCATGGATAATGGTCGGGTCACCTAGAGGTAACCTAGTGGTAACGTTTTAGGCGGGCTTGGCGCACCTTCAGCCCGCACGTCCCACCTGTAGCGGTTCAAAGGCAACTGGAACCAAAAACGGACAACCAAACGCGTGCTGCAATCTTCATCACGCAGCTATGTCACTGTTGACCTACGAATCGCTAGCAGGGTACATGCCTGGTACTTGGACGCGATAACAACCGCTCGTATCTCTAAACCATCCCCCAAAAAAGATCCCCATCAAGCTGTTCCCTATGACGTCGATGCAAAGAGATTACTGGTCCCTGCAGCGCCAGCAGAATTGGACTTTGGGCTTGGACCCATTATTTTCCCATTTTCCAGAAGACCCACCAAACCCGTCTCGATCCGTTGTTCGTCTCATCCCTCCAAGCATCTCTCCTCTCACATCGAAAGATTATGAGGCCATCCTGACAAGCCCGAGCTGATTAATTTACGTATGCCTTAGTAGGGTCACATGCCTATGCGGAGTATATGGACAATCTGTGCGTGCACCCAATTGAGAGGAGGTACCTGCCTGTAAGCATCCACCTACACCGGGTGCTAAACTCTAGGAAACAAAAAAACTTGACACAGACATTTGGGACAATAGCACCCCTTAACACGCTATAGCACGCAATTCATACAAGCCAAGAGGGATCTGCGTGAACCAAAGTGTGCGAAGCTGAAGACGAGACAAACGAAAAAGAAAATTGGCAAATGGATGTCACAGCCCCATCCCAAACATGATTCAAGGGGAGGAAAATAGTGCTCGCTCCCCTGAGGAGGGGACAAGCCGCTCAGTTGAGGACCTGCAACAAAGCCCAGTCATGCGCCTGCTTGCTCAGAACTCTGCTCGTGCCGACAACAAGGAATTCAGACTTGAATTACCGTCACATGATGACAAAGGCAAGTCTCAAACTGGACTACCCGCGTCATCGGGCGAGAGCCGTCTATACTACACTTCGGCCCAATGGACCACAGACGGAACCTCTCTCATTACGACTTCATCCGACCAGACCGTCTCCTCTTTTGTGCTTCCTGCAGACCTTCTGCAGCCTGCAGGGGAAGCGCGAACGCTGCAGCCACAAGCAAGTATCAAACTTCCAGAGCCAACCCAGGTTATTGCTGCAGCGCCATACTTCTCACTCGCCGAACCAGCATCCCAGCTGCTACTGGTGGGATGCAGAGACCATCCTCTACAGGTGTACCATGCGTTTCCCAAGGATGCCTGTTCCCCTCCCCTGAACTCTTATAAGCTCATCAGAAAGGAATCGGAGCAATATATTACTCCTGCGTCACTACTTTGGGAATACCCCGGAACCCACTTTGTGTGCGGTTCCGCGAATCGTCTGGATTACTTTGACATGTCTCAGCATGGCTCTGATGGGCCCCTCCTAACCATTCCTACGATACCATCCAGGCGGCACATCTTAAAGGGAGGCGGGGTAGGTATGAAGGGCACCGTCGCCGCATTGGCTGCTTCTCCCTGGGATGCCAACGGCGGTTCCGTTCTTGCAGCGGGCACTTGGACACGGTGGATGGGACTGTATGATCTCCACCGCACCGACCGAGTCATTGCCAACTGGTCCATCTCGAACGCTGATGCGGGGTTCCAAGTCAATCTAGGTGGGCAAGGCATTGTCCAGACTGCCTGGAGTCCGTGTGGACGATATCTTATAATCAATGAGCGTCAGGCTGAGGGGCTGCTGGTCTACGACATCCGAGGTACAGGCCAACTGCTGAGCGTGTTAAAAGGACGCAAGTCAAACACACAGCAGAGACTCCACTGCGATGTCTTTCAAGGGGAGACGGGCTTCGAAGTCTGGGCGGGATCCCAGGACGGCTCAGTCGCGGTATGGGAGGGCGTTGGTTCGCAAAACGATGTCATCAAGCCGTCTTGGACCTGGAAAGCTCACGATTCGCCAATTGGGAGCACCATCATCCACTCCAGCGGCTCCGTGGTAGCAACTTGCTCCGGGGGCTGGAGTCATCCACCAGAAGATGATCACTCTGCAGGAATGACGCACGACGAGCTATGCGGCAGCCGAGTTTTGGACGAATCATCTATAAAAGTCTGGTCCATTGGAAGCAGCGCAGGGTCCTGAATTCTTGATTCGTATCTTTGTCAGCATGTAAGCATGTATAATCTACGCAATATACCCATAGAGCTTAGAAGGAGGCTTGGAAAGCATATGAAAACGAAAAGAGACAACATTAGCCAGCGAAGGGGGGGTTGCAATACACGAGAGCGATGTCATGTGGGTTTACTTTGTGGGAATTTCCGTTACCCACAAGGATTTTCGCCGTGGGGGATGCCTTTCCCCCCTTTCATCAGACATGTCTTAACGAGTTCTTGAAATACTAGTCCGAGTTCTGCGGAGATACCCAACAAAGCAAAGGGTCTTGTCTCGGTTTTTTGACCTCCGCCGCCGATATACAAAGCGGAACGTTACCGTTTTTGGCTAATTCACATATTACTGATCAAACGGATATTCTTTGTGCCCATTCTAAAATAGGTACGAGTTTGCGAGAAGTTGATTGATGTAGACGGGGAGGGGGGGGGGGGGGAGGGGGAGGGGGGGTCTTCAAAGCATGCGGTAGATAGGCCGGCGGCATGCCTGGAGCTTGGAGCACTTGAGATCCAGACCGCGATCCTGGTGCATTAGTATACTGAACTTACGGGATGAGATTGGGGTCATCTGTCTTGGGGAAAGAGAGAGAAAAAAGAGCTTTGCCTTGAATCAAGACATGAGAGGACCTCGGTGAGTGCTCACAGTCTGATTGTCGAGCCCAGACAAAAGCAAAAAACCATGTTTCGCTCCCGCCCTTCCGCCCCTCTCCGGTGTCGAGATTGGGGGGGGAACCTCTCGAGACTCCACTTCCGTTTTGTCGATCCGCATGCCATGTCCATCACGTCCTACGAGTACATACATCTTTATGAAGCGATATCCGGTGATGAATCGGCGTATCCCGTCTCTGCTGATGGTATCAAGCCTTGGACGTCAGCTGAAGGTTCACAATCATCTTCAGCGCTGAAAGAAAAAAAAGAAAAAAAAAACGGCTTTAGTCAGATATGCACGATCTGCCAGCCTGCAGCAACATTCCAACATTGTTGTAGATTCAAAGCTCCCGGGGGCTGGTCTACCATTACTCTTGCCTGCCGTCAACGTCTAGGTCTATCCCAGTAGAGAATACCCCCACGGCCAAGATAGCTGTTAGGACAATTACGTCTTCAGAAACATGAAGAGCATGCAAGGGGTGCTGAGGCGGTATATCTTCAATTAAAAGTCCAAGACCAATCAATTAAAACTTGGTGGTTGTTAAACAAAGAGGGAGAAAGAGACCTTCACCCCCACAGTGGCTTCCTCCGATCCTCCGCCATAAAGTCCAGACGAGAACAACCAAATCTGCCCAATGGACCAATCACCAGTCACTGGACATGGGCAATGCCTCATTTTCATGCAATCATATGCAATCACTCAACATGCTGTATTATTAATGGACAAAGTAGATGGTGCCATTGAGCAGCTCAGACTCCAATGACCAGATTCTATGACTCCACCACACCATATCTACCTATTCACTGGATCGCACTCATGTAACGAAAAAGAGCTGCAGCGCAGAAAGGCCATAAAATACCTGATTCGTGGCCTTACTTCATCTTATTCTACTCCCTTGAGCAACCAGCAAGCCAGATTAGCCCAGCCACTTCCAATGCAGAATCAGAGCATAAGCTGTTCATCCAACGGCTTCGAGCCAGCCATATCCATCACCCATCTTCAAATCTCATCACCAAAATGCAGCCACAACCATAGAATAAAACGTCCAAGTCATTCACATTCGCTAAAAAGATATATATTAATCCCGCCAGCTCCCAACTCACTAGCCTTGTATATCTGCATATCATACAAGCAGTGTCCACCATCCAGTTTTCAAAAAAGAAATGTGCCATGTTCACCAAAAAACCCCCCTTTAATTCACAGCAAAATACATACACGAATTTTTCTTCTTCCAAAACGAAAAGAGTGTAGAGGTTTTTGTAAAAACAAGAAGGCCATGTTACACACTGTCTGAGTAAAAAAGAGAGGAAAATAAACAAGTTGTTCGTTTAAAGAGAGACAAAAAGGTATTCAAGTCAAGTGAGTGACGTTAGGAAACAAGAATGCTTGCTGATTCCGCGAGGGGTTGCGTCATGTCTTTTGTCCAAAAATGGGAGGTCGGATTCGAAATTACAAAAGTTCAATAGAAACATGGTCGTCTTGTAGTAAGTGAATGTGCGGTTTTTTTTATTCGCCCATTACACCCATTGGGATCTCGTCTGTGACCAGAAAGATCCTCCTCCACCTCTCCTGGGTCCGGGATAAGCCTCTGCCTCATACGTTGGTGACATACCACCCTGAGGCTTCTCGCCCTCGCGAGTCAAGGGAATTTCGTCTGATGGTCTGGATCGAACGTTGTCGAGGGGAACAGCAAGACCAATGGTGTTTGCGTCCTGCGTGAGGTTGTCAAGCGGTCGCTCACGGCCCTCCTGCGGGGGGTTGGTTGCCAAAGTGGCTTGGGCGTATGCGTGACTCCTCAATTCATCATCCTTTTCTGCGGATGGGCTGGTAGCTAGGTCAGCAACAGTAGCTTGCAAAAATGGTATGATCATATTCTCACCTGATGTATGCCTTGGGCATGGATTGTCGACGGCGTCGCCAGAACCAGAATGCAATCATTCCCAAGACAAGCAAAGCAGAGATACCGCCAACTACACCACCAACAACAGGTCCGGCACTTTTTGAGCTTTTGCCCTTGTCGGGGGCCGAAGGATCAGAGGTTGGACTCGAGGTTGCGCTCCCAGCGCCAGCACTACCAGCAGGTGAGCCAGTTGAGGTGTTAGTCGATGTCGTCGAACCTGATTTTGTCGCAGCCGACGAAGTGGCTAGTGATGCAGGTCGAGACCCAATTGTTGTCGGTGTGGCAAGATAAATCGGCGTAGCAGTCAGGGTAACGGTGATGCGACTGAATTCCAAAGACGAACGTTGATAGGCCGTGGTAGCGACAGTGGTTGCGTGCTCATTTGCACCACAGCCGTATTGGTAGTATCCTCCATCAAAGTTATTTTTATAGCAGGTATCCGCTCCTGTACATGTATAGATGTATGGGTCCAGCACTGTCTGAGGGCCGCTGTCGTAGTCGACACAACCGGTAAAGATGCCCTTGGTACAAGGTCCTCCATCTGGACAACAGCCTATAGCTTTCTGGTTGAGATCGACAGCGCAATGTGAGCCGGCCAGACATGTGGCTGGGAAAGCAGGGTCTCCACCGATATATCCACAGATGGTGTTGAAATCGCGGCGTCCAAGTTCGAATGGCGATATGGGAGCTGGTGTCGCAGCGACAAGAGGGTAATCCACCACATTCAATTCATGATAGGCGACTGTCTTTGTCTCCTGGGGGAGCACATGGCCAGCGGCGAGCTGAGAGAGACTCGAAAGAACGAGAACGGCAGTGGTCGTCGGTAGTCGCGAGAAATCGTTGGGAATCATTGCGTGCAAAGATGAAGGTTGTCGTTGCGGTTGTCGTCGGTGTTGATGTTGGTGTTGTTATACGGTTTGTGGTTTAAGTCGTGAATACCAATTAATTAAGGAGAGGACGTGGATTCGGCGAAGTAAAGTGCTAATTAATTCGGGTATCCAAGAAAGCAGCTGGCTATTTCAACACCAAGAAGCATAATCGCGTTACAAGGCACAGAAAGAAAACGAGTGACAATAGGGTCGACGAAACAGCCCTGGAGGACTAATGAGTAAGTGAGGGTGTGGATGAGGGGGGCAGTAATGACGGTTAAGGACCAAGGGAAGGGCAAAGGGAAGAGCAAAGGGAAGAAAGAAGGAAAGAAATGAGACGAGAGAGAAGTGTAACTGAGGATACCAACCTGAACCCCAATGTCCAGGCCAAGGTAACCCTACACCGTGTTGTCTCTGAGCGAGAGAGAGAGTGTGTGTGTGAGTGTGTGAGTGTGTGTGTGGGCGACAAAGAGGAAAAGAGAGGCCAGCCCAGCCCGTCCGTGGTTGCCAAGCTAGGATACAAGCGAGTCTCACTGGTAGTAGTGCGAGGGGGAGGACGAACGGACTGCGGCTCCAACGCGTAGTGCTGATGATCCAATGCAGGTACCAGCCGCGAGCAGGTCAAGTCCGTGATGGGGGAAATTTTGGTGTTGATAAGAGAAAGAAAAAAAAAGACTGTCCCCTCCTCTTCCTCTTTGACACGGGGACAGCCGACCGAGTATCAAACAAACAAGAAAATAACGACGGGAAGCGCAAGCCTCTTCTGAAATTATCACAATACTACTGTTTTAATTACAGCGGATATCTACAGTTGTGTATGTACTTGTACGTATATTGGTATCCCACTCCTCCCCCCCCCTTTGGGTGGTCATGAATTAAAATGAGGTCAACACCAAAAGCCCATCCAGATGCTAGTGCCAAGTGCTACTCGACTAGGGTCCAGGCGATGCACCTTTCCCCCTCGGCATAACTTGGTTGCTTGGTTGCTTGGTTGCTTGCTTAGCCTTGCCATCGCCCAACTTGGGAAGACTTATCCCAACCTGTCAAGCATCCCCCCGGCGTCATGCAGTCCAAGTCCCGGAATTGCCTTGCCATGCACAACGGCATCCGTGCGTTTGGCTGGATACGGAAGCAAATCTTGTTTGTGCTCGACTGTGGTTGGTCAATGAAGGACGGTTTGTGCATTTTGTGATCGATGAACGGTGCCGCCAAGGGGGGACGATCCATGCATCCCCTCTTGACAGCCGGCCCTGGGTATTGTGAGAGTAGTATTGCGCAGTGGTGCACACACACACACACACGTCTTCCCCTTAAACGGAACAAACAAAAAACTCAACAGGCATTTTTGCATTTCTCATATGTACTCCCTATATTTTGTTTGCATCCATTATTATGCCGTCATTATTGTATTATTGCATCACCTTGGCGTCCTGTTCCGTGGGCATGAAGCACATACGTCGGCATGTTGTGCAACCAACAACCCGGACATACCCAAATAATGCACGCATTGTCCCTCTTGTTATCCCACCCATCCAAAACATGTCCAATGCACTCTTTTCTTTTTCCTCCCTACCCAAAGCCTCCCGTGTCGTCCTTTCATAATTTGAACAAAGAAAAAAATAAGAAAGAAAAAAAAAACACGCAAAATGTCTCGGAAACCACCCACTGCATACATACAAAACACACAGAAAACTTTCCAAATTTTCATTCTATGTACATATTGTATGAGAATTGAGCATTGTGTCTCATGGGTCGCAGACTTTCCTCATCACTCCCAAGCCTGGTCAGCCCCGTCCTTGTCTCAAGATCAATGTCTTCGGTGACGACATAACCGCCTCCATGGCGATTCTTCTGTGTCTTCTTGGCAGCCTTCCGTTGTCTCTTCTCCTCCTTCTTGGCAGCCTTGATGGCTTTCTTCTCTGCACGTGAGACTTTGGGAAACTCGCTGTCGGGTCCACGCAACACAAAGCCGGGATGCATCGAGTTCATAATGGTCAGAGCTAGGACCATCGGAAAAGCGTCGAGACCAAACGGATATGCCTCGTGTGACAGGATCGGGTTATTGCTGTCCACCCCTGGGCCGAATTCCACCAGTCGATAAATGATACGCATCTGCAAACGAAAAAAAAGAGAGAATTGGCGTCAGTAGTCTGCATGCAAGTCTTGCGGCGTTTTAAAAAATTTTCCCCGTTTGACTTACCACGATGAGAACCAAGACAGTCAGCAGGGCCCAGATCAGGAACTTCATGCGCCCAGTCTGTCCACCCGTAACTAGGTAGTATTTGCGGTAAAACCAGACAGTCATTGACCCGAAGATGATGATAAAGCCCAATTGGACTCCTATGCCGGCCGTGTACAGCTTCATGCCGATACGGCTAAGATCTGGGTGGTCGGTGTTTGAAAGCAAAGCGCCTCCAGCAAGTTGGACCAAGAAACAAGCAATATCCAGCCAGACAAATAGCAAAGTCAACTTGATTGCCCTGATGCCCCATATCTTCTTCTCAGGGAGCCCCATATAGACCATTCTTGCAACGGCCATGTATACAAAGGCGTTTATCCCTAACGACCGATTAGCTGCAGGATCCTGATTGAGGGGGGAGGCAGATAGCTGTACACAATGGAGCAAGAAGGAAGAGGACCTGGCCGAGAATGGCATATGCCAGTTGCTGCTGGTCATGGGCACCGAGAGTTCGAAGAGCAAAGGCCGCCGTCTCCCACACCCCTCCCATGATGATTACCCAGCAGAAGCCCTGACTTTTCTGTTAGTAACTCAACGTCATCTTTGTCTTGATGATACAAACTTTTTTGAAGGCAATGGCCTCAATCAAGTGGATGATGGTACTCAGACCAAAGAGCACAGCAAAAGCAAGATTGCCAGTAAAACTGGGCTCAAATGGATATCTCGAGTTGCATGCATCGACAGGGACATAGCCATATTTCCCGGGAACGGCAGTCGTACAAGTGACCGAAGACGTTGCAGAAGTCAAAGTAAGGGTTGGGCCCAAGGTTATTGTCGGTGTTATCGTTGCCATTGTGTCTTGTTCTGAAGTCTAACCAATAAGGATATTCGGTTTTGTTCTGTCGACTCGGCAACAATGAGGATGGACTTGTCGTATATTTACGAGAATGGAACCTCTGGGAAAGCTATTATATGTTTACTGACTTCAGAGTGTTGACATCGTCCATCTCTATCTAATCATTAGCACGCCCTTAATTCGTCACGAAGGGGCGCATTCAGCAATATCCTTCACCAGAGAAGGCTTATTCTACAGCGGTGGAGGGTTGGGCCGAGACGCGTAACTGGGATCTTCAACCTTGTTCAGGGACCAACCTCGAATAGTCCAATGACAGTGAATTTATGTCTGCAGCAATGACGTTCTCGTGTTTCTCGGTTCCGGCACTTGTTGATAGTCATCCGGACCCACCTCCCCGAGTGAACGTTCGGGCATTCGGCTATCGTATTAGGATATTTATGTGAGAAGGTGATATTCATGGATACAGATCCTCATTGGTTTACTAAACATTAATCGTGTTTTCTACAAGTACTTGTTATTACCATAGTGAATGTTTGATTACCTAACAAAATGGGTATAGAAGCATGTGTAGGGTCCTCTGGCATCCGCTTCTTATCTATACTATCTAAATGCGTACAGTCTTTGCTCTCTGCCCTGTCGCTAACAAGATACAACACTACATACAATCTCTGATTTAGTATCGGGTACTCTTCAAACCCATTTTGATGATGGGTTCAGCGTCCTTCAGCTCTAGTTGTTAGCTATAAAAAACATTCAGCCAATCCTAGATTTTGATCTCAATTAACTTAATTAAGGGACGCGTCGACTCTGTCGTCATCCACCTAATCTAGATGCGTGAGGTGCATGATGCAGGGTCTTTAAGTTGCCCTCCTCTACACCTAAAAAAAAATTGGATGATAAAAATAGAACCCACAGTTTTCGTCTGATGTAGATGGATCGTATAGATTTGGTCCGCAAGAAAAAGAACTCAACTTGGATGAATTGGAGAGTAATTGTTTGGGCTGGCAGCTGGAGGCTTGGCGAGGGGTTACGCAAGTCTGGTTGGTGATTGAGGCTGTGCACGCATGAGTAGGAAATGAGGAAACTGAAAGAGGAGATAGCCAATGTAGTACAGTGAACAATTCAAGCATCAAAAAACAAAATGCTGTTATTTTTCTTTCATGTTGCATTGAAGCAGGGAATACAACGGAACAATAGTGGGCTGTGATACATGAGATTTGATGCCGAGGATGAAGGCTGGATGGATCCATGATGGCAGTGATGAGATCCATTGACTGACGAAAATCATCGGGTACGTGTCCCGATTGGCTGGGATGGCCAGTGGATGGAGTCAGTTTTGTGCTTTGTCAGGCCACTTTGTTGATTTTTACCCCCGAGTTTGAAATGAAGACTCGTATTGACTAAACATGATATTCATGTCCAGGATGTAGATACTGCGTGAGATTCCAGGCTGGGTTGTCATGTACCTGTAGTATCACTTAATGTCATCTGCGATTGACCGTGATGCGTAGGGGGGGATAGCAAACACGGGACATGAATAAGAACAAGAGTACCCCGTATTAATTCCTAGGAAGAAATCATATAGTCCAAGTTTTTGATATCCCCTCCTCTCCCCACGAACAATCACTCTTTATCTTGTTAAAATCCACAATGTTCAGCCGATCACGCATTGGGGAGAAGACGACCCCACAGCCAGCACCAATAATATCCAAATATCAATGTTAATCAATCAATGAAACAGCTCATAACAGAAAAATGAGGGGCTGGCCGATTTTAAACGGTCATGACAAAAAGCAACTGTTGGTTTCAGATAACCGCTGTGGCGAATGGATAGAACCGCTCAGGTGTCAGGTTTGTTGTTTCTGATGCGGCCCCTCGAGTCCTAGTCCAGCGTCGAGTTGACGACTGAAACTCTCACCGTCAAGTGGTCAGGATTCAGCTGGGACCAGTGGGGAAAAAAAAGAGAAAAAAAAAGGACGAAGAAAATGGTACTGAATGCATGAATGATGGCGTGCATATTGCACATCAACTCGTATTGGATTACATTCTGGTCCTTTGCCCCGCCATTCAAGGAGCAAACTTGTAGGTGTTTGACGCTGCTTGACGCTGCTGCAATCGTCCCAATAGAGGATAAATCTGCGGCGTGGCAAGTCACCTGTCAATATGCACAGGCCACCCAAAGGCTGAGCTCAAGTGCTTTCTCAGGCGTTTCTAGGCATTGGATTCCCCCCTCACCTAAACCCTCTGAACCCTGGCTCGCCCATCATCACACTATTACTACACCACTACACTACTATCCATGTCCACCACCATCGAGGACAGTGCAAGGTCACCATCAGCTGTCGCGACTACCACCTAACCTTAACCCCAACTAGTTTAGCTGGTCCAGAGCTCCTCCCCATCCGTGCACCGGCTTCTCAAGGGCTCCCTTATCAACGCCTAGAGCTCGCCCTTTAAGCTCTCGAAGCTTTTTTCTTACCATGGACAAAGACAAACCTGGTCCTCCGCCTATACCTTTATCCTCACCTCATTCTCATTCTCATTCCCATCCCGATCCTGATTCTGCCTGCTATTGCCGCCCCGAGACCAACCAGCTCTGCAACCATTGCTTTGGACAACACCTCCAGCTAAGAGCAGGCAGGATGCCCTTCAAGGCGAAGTTCAAGCCTCAACGGGACCGCTCCGTCAGTCCAGTGCCTTCGCATTTCGACTACGTTGAGCTTCCCGATATTGGACCCGAGGATTCCTTCCGAAGGGTGGTTAAGAGCCTCTCCGAGTATGTGTCATGGTTCCACAACATCCCAACCCCTGATGCAACTTGAATCTGTGCTTTCAGTATCGACAATTGCTGACCGACTCATGCCAGATATTTCGTTGATGCCATCGAAATCCCTAGCACATTTGAGCAGCTGCGCACAACCGCTGCCGGATCATGTCTTCGCATCTTGCTTGATCACTTAGATGAGAATTGTTCCCATCCCGCCATTGTGAATGCCCTTTTGTAAGTCTGCCATTTCCCGCCTCCAATTGCCCGAAGAGCATCATTTAGACGAGCCATTCATGTACCATTGGTCCATATTAAGTGCCACACCCCCAGCCCAGTCATTGAACTGATCTCTTTTTGCACTGCTATTTTTTATTGGTCCCAACTGATCTTGCATCTGCAGGGCCCTCAAATGGCATTATGGCGCTGGTCCTGATAATCATGGTGTCGGCGAAACTCGATCTAATGCATGTGAAATCGTAGCATGGCGATATCTTACCCGTCGTTCAGAGCGCGAGGCGGTAGATCTTTGTCTCTACGAGATCCCTAACCAAAAGAAGGTAGCCCCTCAGGCCGAAGAACAGGGCGAAGAGCATTATCACGACCATGATCCCGAGATTGGTGAAAGGTCCCCCCTCATCCCTCGTGTCTTGGCGAGCTTTGACGGCCACTCATCAGTCATTGTACCCGCAGGAAGCTCTGCCAAGAGGACCAGGCTCTTGACCTCGCTTTCCCGTTTGACCAATCTCACCGAAGACGACGAAGAAGATGAAGATGACCCCACTGCTGCATTTGAGGGTCTAAACGCGCTGGAAATCGCTGCTATTGCCAACGCCAAACGCTTCCTCAGCCAGCATGTCGTACAGAAGATCATCTCCGGCATATGGAACGGCGATATCTGTTTCTGGGATTCGCTGGCCGTCAACTCTTCAAAACACCCTCACTTTTATGACCCTAGAACCGCCGACCCATACTCTAGACTGCGTGTCCCCAAGTACCTCAAATGCTGGGAGATTCTATTCTTCGCAGTCTTTTTAGTTTTGTATTACACAGTCCTTCTTGTCAGGGACGAGAGCCATATTACAGTCCCGGAGATCGCCCTGTTTGTCTGGATTGCCGCCTACTTTTATGACGAGCTGAGTGAGTGGATAGACGCTGGGTCCATCTTTTATGCTACAGATATTTGGAACGTATTCGACATGATCATGATTCTGATTGGCACCATTTTTGCCGTTTTACGTGAGTATTGATTGAATCAACCAAATCGCTGTGAACCAACTGACCATTCCCAAGGTATATATGGCCTCACCCAGGACGACCAGTATATCAATGACCTTGCGTTTGACGTGCTGGCGCTGGAGGCCCTCTTCATGGTGCCCCGTATCTGCTCCATTCTTAGCTTGAGCCCTTCCTGGGGTACTCTTATCCCTTGTCTTAAGGAAATGGGTAAAGATTTCTTCAAGTACATGGTGCTTATTGTCGTTGTCTACCTTGGCTTCCTGACGACATTTTCCCTCATTGGCCGGGACAAGTTCACATTTATGTCTATGCTGAATATCTTGACTAAGATTTTCTATGGTTCGAGCGGTGTAGGCTTCGAAGTCATGGATCAGATCGACCCCATCTTCGGCCCACCCTTGATGATCATTTTCGTGACTCTGTCCAGCTTCCTACTCATGGGCTCCCTGACTGGTATGCTATCTAGCAGCTTCTCACGAGTCATTACCCATGCAAAGGAGGAATACCTCTATGTTTACAGCGTCTACGTGCTGGAGGCATCCACTAGCAACAGGCTTACGCACTTCTACCCACCGTTCAACCTTATCGCTTTGATCATCTTCCGACCCTGGCGTTATATCATCAAGAGCGAACACAAGTTCCGTGCGGGGCGAATCTGGCTCCTCAAGGTGACCCACACACCAATTGTTGCCGTTATTAAGCTGTACGAATACATCAAGCGCGGGAATGTAGTCGATGAGTATCATGGCTTCAAAGGCCCTAGCACGAAGGGTAGACGTCGCAGGAACTCTGACGCAGGACATGCAAGACCTGGAACTGGAGCTAGCCACCCTAAGCTTCTCTCACCTCGTGCCATTATCAAGTCTGGTGCGATACATAAGAGTCAGGAGGATGATGGCGGCGATGCTCCAACTCCAGTTGAGGTACAGATTGCCGAGTTGAATAACAGAATTGATCAGTTGACGAGCGCGATTCTGTCGCTGCGAGCTGACCAAACCAAGACTGAGGCGCCTCCAGCAAAATCTTGAGTAGGATTTTGGAAGAAGATTTATTGATGACGGCAAAGTCATGTGCTTTTGGGATTTTGAAAGAGGAGGATAGCATTGTGATTGTGTCCATCATGGATAAGAGCATGAGTATAGCATGGTTTAGCAAGTTTGTTTTATTACTCATGGCTCTTGGAAGATGCCAATTGAATGAGCTGCAGCATACATGTATATATATGGCTTGAAAGCCTTCCACGACAGGGATAACGATAATGAGCTTGGACGAAATGATGTTGACGAAGTGGTGCAGTTGAAGACTGTGAATGATGAGTCCTATGGAAACTTTGGAGCTTCTAGTACAAGTACTTTGCAAATAAATCCTTGGCCCACTAAAGCCTTCAAGAAGCAGCGTCTAATACAGGTGGTGTCTTAGTTCAAGTCCACTAAATCAACCGCTAAGGATGCCCCAATGCTGCACAACAGGCCAATCATGCTCTATTATACGAAGATACCTAGTAGGGTAGCCAAACTCCACACTTCCATAATTGGCATGCCCGAAGCTTCAGGCACTTCTTAGGCTGTTAGAGAGGCTTCTAGGCGTCCAAGGCACACTGAGGCTAACGTACCATTTGTCTTGCAACATCATCGTCTTGCGTCAGCTCTTTCATCCTTCAACATCCCCTCCTCTTCTCCTTTGATTCCATTTCATTAAAAAGGGAATCTCTAGCGGTATTAGTATCATTATAGCCATCTCAGCTACTTTCTGCCATATCTCCAAGACCCAGGACAAGGACGTCTTTTCTGCCTGGCACTTGGTCGTGTGACTACACCTCCTCAACGAGCATCAATAAAAGAAGAAGAAGCACCACTCACCATGGTCCATTCCCAAAAGTTGACTGCTGAGGCCCTCCTCGGGGCCCCCAGGCGCAGCCCAGCGGTGCCTAATGCGAACGGAACTCTCGCTCTATACACCGTCTCGACGCACGACTTCAAGGAAAACAAGACCCTCAATGAGCTGAAGGTCATCGACATTAAAACAGGCTTCTCCAAAGTGATTACATATGATGAAAAATTCCACGATGCTCAATGGATTCCTGGCTCTAGGAATGAGATTATTGGACTCAGGTCGCTGGAGAGTGGCCGTACACAGGTTGTGGTGTCCAACGTGTCCACCAGAAGGGCATATATCACAGCGGAAATTCCTGCACCTGTTTCTGGCTTGAAACCAAAGGCTTTGCTTGATGGAGATATCGCTTTCGTTGTTGCAGGCTTGGTTGGAGAGGATGGCTCTCTTTTCAATGAAGTGGCGGACAAGCCAAGATCAACTGGTCGGGTGTTTGATACGAGCAACGTCAGAGTGGTAAGTCATCATGATGGAACACACTGGTTTCATAACTAATACAAACGATACAGTGGAACGAACTGCGTAAGCGTCAGAGGTACTCTCTCTGGTACAATAAGCTGGAGGGCCATCGCGATGGAACATGGAGATTTGCTGGACCACTCATCAATCTCATTCCCTCCCCGACAGTAGAAGCGCCTATAGGCGTGTACGATGGTGACCCTACCAACAACTACGACGTTGGAAACGAAGGGATTGCATTTCTTGGCAAGGATTCCTCATTATGGAGGCCCGAGCAGGGTCTATTTGCCAATCCATACTACATCTCATTGGAGTCATTCAGCCATCCTCCATCAGAAGCTCCGCAATTAATTGAGCGGGTGAGTAGTGGAGGCTCTGGAATTGCTGCCAACATCCGAATCTCCCCAGACGATAAGATGGTTGCTTTCCTCTATGCTGGCGAGGAAGATCTTCAAGATATCAGACTCTACACTACGTCCGTGGAATCTCTCAGTGCAGTAGATGTTGTCTCTTTGATCTCGGAGACCGCATCTGAAGAGAGGTTTCCTCCTGATGGGTTCGAATTTGCTGGCAGTAACGATGCCATGATCCTCCAAACCACCAGGCATGGCCGTAATACGCTGGCTTACCAGAAGCTGTATTACGGTGAGAAGCCTCGAATTTTCTTCAACGAGGGCTCTGTGAATGCATACTTCCCGCTCAAGTATGGAAAGTGGGATGAGTTGCTGATCACAAGCAATAGTTACATTGACAGTAGTCTTTGGCAGATCGTCAGTGCATCAGATGTTGGATTCGTTGACTGGGACAACACTACCGTGACAACAATCTCGTCTGCTACTAAGCATGGGCTCAACTTTGGATTGTCATCCGAAATGATTACGGAATTCTGGTATGAAGGAGTTGATGGTATTTTTATACACTCATTCATGGTCCGGCCGAGTGATTTCGATGAGATCAAGAAATATCCTTGGGTACTGATGCCGCATGGAGGCCCTATCTCGTCATGGCAAGATAGCTGGAGCACTAGGGTGAGTTAACCATGGTTCGTCTTTCTATAGCCAATTTTTCTGACTTGTAATATAGTGGAACATGGCCGCCTGGGCAGAGCAAGGCTACATCGTGGTTTTACCAAACGTGAGTGGCAGTGTTGGCTATGGACTCGACTTTGCAAAACGTAAGTGCCCTGCAATAAGATTTGTGTTTTATGCATGACGAAGCTGACTTTACTTTAGGAGTTGAGGGCCAGTGGGGTGGAAAACCCTACCAAGATCTTCTCAATCTCATTGAATATCTCGAGCAACTTCCCTACCTCGATCGCGACAAGGCCGTTCTTGCGGGTGCCAGTTATGGAGGCTATATGGTCAGCTGGTTCCTCGGTCACGATGTCATTGACAAGGTCAGTCCCTTGATCACACACCTTCTCATTCCACACTCTAACCGCTTCGCAGTTCTGTTGCGCCGTCTGGCACGATGGCATCTTCAGCATCCCCAGCTTCTCCCTCCAAGGCGATCTCATCTTAGATAACGGCGAATATGGCCCCTCGCCCTATCCTTGGCTCTCCGATGTCGAGATGGACCGCTGGAACCCCTCTCGCCCAGAACTCCTACGAAAGTGGAAGGACGCACCGCCCACTCTTGTTATTGCTAGCGAGAAAGATTACCGATGTCCAATCACCGAGGGGTTGGCTACGTTCAATACTCTTCAGGCACAAGGCGTGCCCAGTCGATTCTTGACTTTCTCGGACGAGTGCCACTGGGTTCTGAATCCGGAGAATTCGCTGGTGTGGCATGAGACAGTGTGGGACTGGGTGAGACGTTGTGTTGATGGGGATATTAAGCGGGGTGATACGGAATGGTAAAGGGAGCAAAAGTTTCACGGATAAGATGACAATGGGTATTGTTTGGCTTTCATTTGGTTGCATGTTTTGGAAAGATTGGTCTTGGATAATGAACGACATTGGGTCTTAGGAATGGAATAAGGTCTGGAACCGGGCTCTAATAAAATATGAATATAGAAACGCCATCTCATTGTTCTGTCTTACACAATAACAACGAAATATCGTTTCCATTCCTCGGTGTTATGTACGGGTCTCTAAGAAATGATAATGCTCCATTCCGTATGATTTACTATCCAAACACTTGATCCATCTACTTTGGCTTTTTTCCTCCTATTTCGCCCTTTGCTTTACGAATCTCGAGATGCCTCATCGCATCTAACATAACAAATAAAAAGAAGGGTTCATATCGCCGCCAGCCTCAGTAGGCGAGGCTTGGTTCCTCTTGTTATCCGGACTAAGTTTCTGTTCTTCTTCTTCTTTTTGCCCATCAGATACTCTCCCTGCTTTAAATCCTGTAGTTTTTAACCTAGTTCTTCCTGAAATGCACTTGATCAATTTTAGTGATAAGCAAACAAAAACGATAAAATCATCATTCACATTGCATTGAGAGAGGTTTGATACCATGTTTTACTGATTTCATTCTGTTCTGTTCTGGTTGTTCTGTTCTTCCAAAAAAAAAAGTAAAAGAAAAAGAAAAAAGAGACCCTTGAAACAAAAGAGACCATCAAGTCGTCGCCGTGTAAGAACCTTGAAGTCATCCTCATACCGCGTGTGCAATCTTTCTACCACTTCCAGTGTAGATTTCCCCCCTAGTATGCCATATCCATGATCCAAAAATGCCTGTATATATCCAGTATGCCCATGTCCTGAGAGAGAAAAAAAGAAACGAAATGAAAGAACTCCTGTATGCCCCGTGAAAATGCTAGTCGTACATCGCTCGTAACAAATGAAACGTGTGGCTCGTGAAGACGGTGAGTCGCCCAAGGAATCGTCCCTAGCGAGATGTTGAAAATATGAAACAAATGAAAAGAAATGGCGCGAATGGCGAGGCAGCTCAGGCATCAGGCAGATTGCCTGAAGCTAAATGATCTTTGTCCCTGATTCCTCCGCATTTTGTCCAATCTATGATGCAGCCTTGGCCCATGGGTTCACGTTGAAGTGATCCCACATCCATGAAAGGACGCCAACGACCTTCATGGAGGGAGGAGCCCAGACATTGATGCCATCGGAATCCTCAAATCCTGCGTATCGCTGAAGTGTATCATGCGTCATCGCAGAGAAAGAAAAGACCTCAAAGTCCTCCACGTGCAAGAAGTTGCCACCATTTACGACATCACAGAACAGCTCCGGGGGCTGGGGCTCGGATCGCCATGTTTCGCGCTTGAACTGATAGTTGTGAGAAGACTTGGTCGACTTTCGAGGGGCGCTGGAAGTGGTTTCGGTCGTCTTCTTGGTCGTCGATGTGCGGCTGCGTGAGGATGGTGAAGAGCGGCGCAGCTTTCCTCGGCGCTTCTTTTCCTTCTTTTCGGCATCGACATCAACCTCCTCAACGATTCGGGTGACGGTCTTGGTCTCGATATGCAGAATTCTCTTCTCGTGTTCAATGATAGTCGTTCTCTTCGGGCTTCCGCAATGAGTGGAGAAACAGTCCTGGCTGCAAATATCTTCCTTGACCTCCGTCACCTCTGTCACTTCCGACACCTCCTCAATCTCGATGACCCGGCTGGTTTGTTGTACCTTCTTCTCGGGAGCAGGTAGGTATCGGTTTGATTCCGGGACGAGTGGCAAGAAACTCTTTGTCGGATAAGCGGAACCGTTCTCTCCCTTCAAAGTTCGTGGGCGTGTAGACAGCTTGACACTTCCTACGACCCATTCATCGGCGCCATCCTGACCATCTTTTTCTTCATCCTCCGGGGATTTCTTAGCCTTTGACAAGAAGAACAATCGCATAGAACCATCAGCCTGCAGGGATTGAAGCGGGGAGCCGGCGGTGGCGATGACCATGGGAGAGTTGAAGAATTTGACGCCATTCGGAAGGTTGAAGTTTGCGCCGGACAGCATGGACTGAAGCAATTTCCTGGGGTTCTGGATGTTCATGAAAGTCATCTGTGAATTTCCCGACATCATGTAAGCTATCTGCTGTTTCCGGACAGCCATCACCTTGGATGATGATGTGCGTACGATGGCGGCGCGGCCGTAAGGTGCAGAAGATCGAGTAGCCTCCTTCACGCTGGGATCAGTAGACTCGATAGCAACCGAAGTTTCGGCGGATTCTTCGGCATAGCAGGGCTCGACGGCATCCTCGGTATCATAGGACTGGTCGGATACTGAGGTTGGTGAAGTGTCGTCAGAGTGAGCAGAGCCAACGGAGCTGGCATCATCCATCTGAGATAGCGACTCTTGGCTGGCAAAGCGACTGCCAAGCCCCGAGCCATCGCTCGAAAGCAAGATGGTCTGAAGTGGCTCTGTCGAAAGCACATTTGGATCTTGCTTGATGGGGTCTAAGAACAATTGTTAGCCCCACGACCATGTAACCTTTGTCGCGTGACCACCTACCTTGACCTCTCTTCACGATGAACTTGGATGCCTTGAAATCGGATCCTATTGAAGTACCCTCAAGCCTATGTGGATGTTAGTTGAATAGGTCCAAGACACTGTGGGTAGGAGCAAGCACTTACAATCCTTCGACGATGTCGCCCCACGAGTCCTTCTTCACGTGACGGATCGCGGCTTGGACCCTTTGGCTCAGCTGCTTGGACGACTTGACTTCTGTAAAATTCGCCAGAGGGGAATCAGGGTTGGCGATGCCCTCTGAATAGGCATTGAAGAAATCCAATGTCTTTCGTAGTCTGGTCAAAAAGTAGCGTTTGGCGAGGGAGGGGTACTCCTTGTCGCGAAACTGAAGGACGCATTTCTCGCCCTCATCTTCCTGCCCCAGCTTGGGAGCACGTCTCTTGACGCATATCTAGAAGGGTGGGAAAAAATTCCACAGGTCAGACAACCTTGATTGTTGAATTGATGGGCGTAGCGAAATGAGACTTTACTTACTGAGTACGGGACGGCAAGACTGGCTTTGGATTTTGTTGGGATGCAAGCCTTGACATACAGCCACCGCTTGGATTCTGGTGAGAGGTTTTGGTCGACATAATCGGCCATGGCCTTATTGTTGAGCCATGACTCTCCGCTTAATACCTTGTCGACGTGCCATGCTTGGAAATAGAAGGTCCCTTCCGGGCTTCCACTTCGTCGACTCATCGTAGGCCAATTGGGCGGCGATTGGGCTCTGAGGCAACGGCGACAAAAACAGAGCAGACGAAAAAAAAGGTCTTTGGGGCCGTCGAGAAAACGGTGTGATAATTTTTTTTTCGGCTGGCTGACCGTAGGTTTTACTTTGTGAGAGGTCTGGTATCACACAACCAAAGGAGGAGAGCATCAATCCATTTTATTCCAATGTGTCGTCCGTGGCCGAGGTGCACACGTCGTTCTGCATTGCTCGCATTATTTTGCAGAGGAATTTGCCATTGTGACTGACCACTGACCACTCTGGGCCTTGACGACGTCCAATTACACCCCAGCCACGTAGTAAAGGCTCACTGCTGCATACCGCCATTGCTGGAGGTTGTTCATTGGTGCAGGGATGTGTGTCTCCATCCGTATGGATCAACCTCCGCTGCATTGCAGCCTTACCCCGATACTTTGGCTCTAGCAGTAGCCACGACTCGCATGGCTGCGCCGGGATAGGCGGGACTGAGGTAAATTCACAAATGAGGAACCTATCGAAAGTGCTTGCGTGTCGCTCCATCGTCATGGAGGGGCAAAGATTGGGCTCTCCAGAATCGCGAGCTGTTTGCATTGGCTGGAATTAAAGGTCGAATTGGCCGAGGCGCCCCAATGCGGTGTACGCACTACACGCCGTGCGGCATCGTGAACGGGATTTTCTTTTGTGCATCCTGTGTGCGTTGCATACCCATCCATTCCGAGAAGACATGTGCGGAGAGCCCCCCCCGAGGAGTCTCTCATCCCTCTCCTCCCTCTCCTCTCTCTGACTGCCAAGTGGGCGTGGTCTTTGCTATTGACGTATCATAAAAGACATGGGCTTATCAGTCGACATCTCGCGTACGCGGTCTCATGTGCCAGACCGGGAATGTGGCGTGTTGACACTGTTGGTCCGTCCTCTCTGCACTTGTAAATCCTACATATGTAAACACCCTCCTCCCCCCCCCCAGTCCCTAAGGGCCAAGTTTAATCTGTGTGTGTCTGATGTCTGAACTTGTTTGGCGATCCGTTTGTCTTGTCCTGTCCTGCCCTGCCAAGTCTTGTCTTTTTCGCCTTGCGTCGGGGCCCTTTGCCGCTGGGAGAAAAAAACAAGTCTCCACCTGCAGGTCGTTTTCGGCCAACTGCCTCCATGAGTAAGCGTCGGGATGGTGGCTCATCCAAGGAACAGCTTGACAGCACACAAGGCACACACCATGGGAAAAATCCAAAACTTGGAGGAGTGGCGACAAGACCGTTTTGACTGGACAAAACTGGATCCCCCCCCCTCTTCGCATCCATCGAATCTTCGAACAGGGAAAAAAGGGTCCCTCGCATATTTATAGCGAATGCACTATGCAAGGGATGAGCTTTAGCATGTTTGCTTCGCTGGTGCCAGTTGTTGGAAGTGGAGGAGGGGGGACATCGGGGGGGACGCTTGGTCTACTTCGGGGGAGGGGCTAACAATCGATCATCACCAAGCGATAAGACGTGGCTGCCCCTGGTTGCAACTTTGGTCACCTGATGACTCAGTCAAGAGAGAGGTAACGTCGGCGAGTAGCGCCAGGTACGTACTGTCATCTAAGCCACCCTTGGTTAGCCTCTTCAGTCGATCCAGGGACAAGCGGCCACAAGTCCATGTACGTACCACAAAGACTTCCCGGATTCGTCCACTAGTCCCCACTTTCCATGATTGTTGAAGGGCGCTATGAAAGAAGACAAGGAAACAAGCTATTCCCTTTGCAAACAAGAGATATTAATAAGCAGATCAAATAAAGTTTTAGCCCAAAGTCTGATTTATTATGTAACTAGTAAAAACATCTACTGTTATTGCTAATCACTTCCGAATTCCTCAGAGAGCCACTCAGGGGGGGATGGCGGGCGGGCGGGCGGGCGATTATGGAAAGATAGCGCACATGCAAATCCGGGATGCCGGAAGAAGAATAACGGAACGCTAGGAAGAAAATGGGCTCGGCCGGAGTTATCGTTCCCCTCAAATGGTAGCGCGGCGGGATAGCGGGCCGTTTGCCAGTTCAACAGACTAGCCATATCTGGAAAGCCACACCACTACAGCTACCTAGCTACCCTATAGTGTTAGCATGAAAGGCTGCGATGGCTTTCTACTGACAATTACACTGCCCCCGGAGTAGATGCGAGCTTCATCCGATAGGATATTAGACGAAGTCATGCCCCTATTATCTACCAATAGGTACCTAGAGAGATTTGGGCTGCTACCGCTCATGTTCTGACCAGATTACAGGGTAGATACATCTTTGCATGTGATTGCGTGTCCGTTTGTTCTCATTCTGGTGTCTACTCTTTACCTCTGCTGTATATACTTTATAGTAGTTGGTAGCTCTCTCTTATCCAGGTTGATGCTGCCTAATTTTAGATTGTTACTACTATTGTTACTTGCTAATCGCTAAATGTAGACTTTCACGGTCCCTCGTCGATTAAGAATGGTAGTATTCGAGACATTGCATCTGACAAGGTACATGGAAATGCTCAGTGCAAAGATTTTGTAACTCTTATATTTATTATTATTATTATTACTACTACTCTAAATAGCTCTCTGAATACATAGTGCCTTTGTCTCTCTTCTATTACACATTACTAGGAAGCACGCGGTCCGGGAGAAAAACCTGTTACCATCTCATCCGCTACGTTCTCGTGCCTTTATCGCACCGAAAGTCTGCTTTCTTCGACCAGCTTCCCTACATCTCGTTGGTCTTGTTTCAGGGGAAATTCTTTTGAACCCTTTAGCTTCCACAACTATTCAGTTCCTATAAGGCTACAGGGTTTATAGGTCCCTCTCAACTGTATTCAGTCGTTGTAGCCTCTCGTATATTGCCTGCGCTAGTTATACCAGTGTTCTCTCGTATAACTTATTGTGTTTCTCTTTTTTCCATTCTATTCTCTTCTTTTTCATTTGTTGTGCGTTAGTTCTGCTTTTCCTCCTCCGACCTTTGTATCGTGGTTGGTCCTTGTAACTCTTATAAATTCCATGTCACTCGCATAAAGATAATTCGAGCCTGATCTTCCGAATACCTACTTTACACAAGGCACTGTCTAGCTAGGCTATTTATAGGTCTGGATCAAGCATCAAGGAGTTCTGAGTCGTGTTACTGAACTAAAATCTTCCTGTATCATAATCTCGACCCTACTGACTCTTCGTCGTTATACCCTTTATGCAAGCGATTGACGGTCTACTTTATTATTTACGTCAACTGGAAACCTCTCTAGGATGAGAATGTCCTCAGGAACTATTTGTAAATGTATCTAGTTCTACAGTGTCTCATAAAGCTGCTGTAAAATTGTTTGCTTGGCCTGCTACTATAGCGACTAGTTGCTGAACCTGCTCGGAGTGCGACCTTGGCGGTTGGCTGAGAATCGGAAAATAGCCTTGCCTCCGCTAGACGGCTCATAACGGTGGAGTATTGCACCCAAACCACCGCGCTGGGAGTGCTGCCTCGCCTAGTCAATCTCGACTCGATAGCCTGCTTGCTAAGAGAGAGTTACCAAGTCCAATGCCGTGAGAGCAGGGCATCCTTGGCTCCTTTAATAGACAGACGAAAGCCAATCAACATCAGCCTCTACCGCATCGTTAAGCTAGTTGATTCCGTGCTTCTCAAAGACAGTTTTGCTATAGGGAATGTTGCTCATGGCCATGATGCTTGGAGCAGGGACCTTCAAACGACGCGAGATTCTTGACCTAATCTGTGATTCATAAAGTCAATCTGTTCATCATCCTTCACCTTGTGAATCTTTTATTCTCGTAATCCGCCTATCCATATTGGATGCTTAGTGTCTATAATGGCAGAATAGAGATGGCAGCTCAACTCGTTGCTTTCATCTTGGTGAGAATCTCGGCACGCTTCCATTATATACCCGATGGCTCTAGGCTAAAACCTGTTTTCGATAGCAGTGTACATGCCTCTATCATATATAGTCTCCAGTAACTGCACTTGCTACATTTCGTATGCTTCTTCGGATTTTCTAAGCTCTCAACTTGGTTGTCAACGGCAGGCTTGTGTAGCATGGGGAAACCGACAATTCCAGAATCTAGACCGTCTCCTAATTCCACAGAAGTATTTCTGATAAAACAGTGGTTGTGCATGAGTTGTCTGGACCAATCTGTCTCATTGGGGCCTGAATTTGTTCCTCCACCTACCGTACTCTAGCGGATCTTCCCAGGCGCTCAATATCTTGGGCTCGGTCTTTTGTAAGGGATTAGTTACTGTGAGAAGCATGGCAGAATGAGGAACGAAAGTAAGTTGGTTGCTGATGTAAGTAATGATAATCCGGGGATGTCCCTAGCCACCCTTAGATGCTGGTAGGGGCAATCTTCGCCTTCTTTTCTCCTGGTCAAACTTTCTTTCCGTTCTCACGATTCATGTCAAGCAATATGAACCGACTGTTGGTATTTGCATCCAATGGCACTGGTAAGCAAACATAGAACACTTCCACTTCCGATACAGTGACCAGTAGCTGCACACACCCTGACGCTGATAGCATGCGTGCGGCCATTTAGCTCATGCTTGTCACTCTACTCTAATCATGAAGCGTGTTTCCAGCAGTGGCATTCGGACATTCTAGTGTTGGGATAGCTGCAGTATTCGCTGCAGGCCTTGTCTCCTTTGAAACTGCAACTGGGGCTATCTATCTCCGAGGTATCGCTGCTGGCAAAGTACTGAAGGGTACCAATATCCAGGGGGTCATGCTGGTTGTTAGAGAAAGCGCCAAGGAATCACAAAAGCTCTTTGATCTCAAAATGGGATATGCAGTTGTTGCAGCTTCTAACAGTTCAGGCAGCGTAACCATCTCCAATGATGTGATTGCCATTCAACATATGCAAGAGAAGGCTGAGAAGCAGGGCATCTCGGTGGGGAGATTAAAAGACGGGTGGCCCACCACTCTAGTCATATGGAACAAATAGCAGATTCATAGTTGACCCCCATCCAGTCCTTTAAATCTTCTGACCATTCGTCACTGGCCGGAAAATCTACAAAACCATGTTGTATATCCTCAGTTACCGAACAAAGGGCATCTATAGATAAAATTCATACATCCTATTAGGTAAAGAACTTACTCTGACTTTCAAGTGTTTAAAGGAAGCGGAACCTTTGTTCTCAGAATGAGATAATGGCAAAGATGAAGCTATAGTGCTGAATATCATTACTATGGCTAGTCCTAGATAGGAGTCGTCGAAGGTGATAGCATTACTCTGAGGCCGCTCCTCACAAACATGATCTACAATCTTTGGGCACTCAGCCTCATCTTGAGTGCCGGAAGCAAGGCATAGGTTGACGACGGCGAGCTATAGATCCCTTTCCAGTCCCCCGGCACCTATTTCACCGCTCATCAGGCCGCAACAATGCAAAAAAGCGCACAGGACCTTTGGAGAGCTCAACCTCGGTGGTATTCTTGACCAATATTACAGAAATCCTGCATCAGTTTGGCCAACATAGCTGGCGGGGGTTCTCGATTATGCAGACAAGATGTCTGAGAGCCCACCCGGTGGTTCCAGACTTTTAACGCACTGTAGGGTCTCTCCGCTAGTCGACATTGAGACTGTGAGAAGTTGCGAAAAGACACCACTCCCTGAGTAGAACACAAAAGGCCCTAGCCGTGGGGGCGCCTGGACCCAGAACCAGACATAGGAGGCAGCTTAAACGACAGTTCATGCCCCCTGCCATTTACTGCCAGGATTGCGACCTCAACTGCGGACAACTGGACCACTGCTCGGATCGAATGGCTGCTCTGCTTCAAAATAACGATGCCAGGAGAAGTATACTGATGCCCTATTTCCGCGAGACATCTGCCGCAGCTGTCGTCGTTATCTTTGGAACTCTGAAGGCTGGAGGAGCCCTTGTCAATATGGATCTGGATCATTTTGTGTAAAAGCTCGCCACCATATTACCTGACGTTGATGATTCTACAGTCTCTGAGGGAATGAATGCCAGGGCTACTACCGCGAATAATACCATAGTTGTTAGTATGGAGTGTATTCGAAGTCTACCCCTTAAAAGACCAGAGCCGATTATTATCCAATCTTCGGATACCTACTACTTCACCTATACTTTAGGAAGCATATGGACACCTGAGGGTATTGTCATCTCCCACTCCAACTTTGTAACGAGTGTGCGTCATAATGGTGGACTCTTCGGCATCATGCGTACCCGCCCTCGCTCCGTAACCCTGGACAATAGCTTTCGCCAAGGTGCCATGACAGTCTACCCAGTGCAGAAAAGATGACTACTACAGCAAGCTGCACGCTATGACTATAAGTTACAATGCAATCAACTGGGGGTGGGGTGTGCCCAATACATCTACAGACACAACCGCAGACCGCACATACAGGCATGATGCAACACAACGCAATAGACAGAGTAGATTTTTTCATAAAGAATATTTATTGAAGCCCACCAGACCCTTGTATTTGCGCGAAATAGCCATGTCGTCGAGGGCAAAAAAAAAGGGAGCTTGCTCCGTAAATATGTAACTTTATGCCGCGCCCTGCTTGCAAATAAGTAACATATTCGTACACTCATCAATTCTTAATGTACGCTGATTATTGGGGGGACTAATGGTTGCAATTCTTCGATAACCTTTAAAAGATCATCAATCCAATCCCGATGTCTAAGAGTCGCTTCCTTCCTCGGCTCAACCTGTCTTTTCATCAGCCGTCGTATCCTCTCTAGCGATACAAATCGCAGGTTAATAATCACCGAAAACATTGGCGCTGCCAAGGCAGTTGCGCAAAGGATAAGAACGGCGGCGGGCTTCATTGTGAGTTGGCCTCCGTGGGTGGTTTGCAGCAGTAAGTAAATCGCCAAGGGGATCGGTTATGTCGTTTTCGTGTGAGTTTGTTGATCTGTTCCTTTATCACGCACTATCGAAGCGGCAGAGCACATATTTATAGGCAGGCCGTATCATGGCAAGTCATGTATCCGAGACATTGATGCAAGATTATGTGAGAAAAACACCAGCTGATGTGTGTAAAAAGCAAATCATCCACACTCTACAGGCAATTCTCGCTTCATACTTGTATCACGCGGAAGCTTCTGCATTATTGTACCACATTACCTGCCGCCTGCTGTTCACGTGGGTGCGGAAAGCGGACCCAAGCAATGCATTTCAAGCACATACGACATCCTATATGACACATCACTCTGATAACTCTGCCGCTAATCGAGGTTGATGATACTATAACACATATAAAGCAGCAGTACCGATATCGGTATGGGACATGTTGATGCTATATATTAACATTAAATATTTCTCTCTAAGGCTTTTATTATACAATAGTTCGTGTTTCATATGACCTGCATGGCCGATCGTAAAAGGGGTAACCCGTTATGCTTAATTTGGTGCTGATATCAGATCTGACCAAGGCCATTCAGGTGTCTTTGCAACGAATAGCCTGCCTTGCGGCGTCTAATCTTGTTATGCATATTTACTGGGGACACCAAATCCCTCAGAGTAATCGAAAGCACTTTACTCCTTCTTTGGCTTTTGAATAGGATTACCCTGCTCATCCACAAGTCCCTTTGCTCGCATCACTTTGATGGCATCGTGGATAGGATCCAGTGCTGGGTCTGGCGCCCTGTGTGAGCCGAAAGCGCTGTCGGCCCAAGTAAAGTATTGCCCATAGTTGACGGTAAAGTACATGTGGTGCAGCGTGTGGTGCGCGGGGCTGTTGATGAACTTTTCGGTCCAATGGCCTGTAATCATGTCGCCATCGTGAATCAGGATGGTCCAGATCTGTACAGCGATAAAGAGAACCATGTACAGGTATCTCTGCATCGGGCAAAAGAAGACGAAGAGACTTTGGAGCATTAGAGGAGATGACACACTTGGAGGTACTGGTAACGATGTACTGGGATACTCACTGGTATGGCAGAGATTGAACATATCCGTCAAGCGGGTGGAAGGCGAGGGCAGCCCATGGTGTGGGAACTATCATGCGGTTAGCATTGGCGCCTGCAGGTATAGATTGTAAGAAAGACTTACCAATCCACTTGTGGTGTGGCTTGTGAATGTACTTGTACACGCTGGGGTGATGTTCCAGACGATGAATCCAGTAGATGGCAACATCATTGAAAGTCATGTACAAGACAAACGAGATGAACAACCACGACCAGCCGTAGTCGCTCACGTTGGAGTAAAGCAAGCTCTTGCCACGGACCTCGGCCAGAAACAAAGGCAGGGTCAGGATATTGATAAACGGGACGGCCCACAGCGACGATTTGATCTCTTGGCTGATCTGGTTCTTCAGGAAGCGAGGGTGGTATTCGAGCCTACGGTCGAATATGAAGTAGTAGGATAAGGCGCTGAAGATGAGGTATAGAGAGGTCGCGCCGAACTGTGTGATGACGAGAATCGATACGATTTGGCGATAGATGTTGTCGCGCGGCCATTGCGACGTAGGCGCCGTCGCGGCATCGGCCGAGAAACCGGAATGCGACGAGTTGCCGAGACTGACGCCCGGCTGAGGCAGCGCCCAGGCATATGCCTTATCCAGGATGAGGGGGTCGAGGAGCTCGAGAGCTACGTCCATCGTTGCAAGGCGGGTTGTTTTTGCTATTCAAGCCACGATTGGGCTGCCGGTGGCGGGATGAAACTTTTTTTGCTCGTGAGCTAGCTCTGCGCCGCTGAATTTGAGAGAGAGAGAGAGAGAAAGAAAAGAAAAAGAAAAAACAGTTGGGAAACCAAAGTCGACGACCGAGCTTTTCGGTGTAGCTGCAGGACAGGCCAATTGAGGCGGGAGGGACGCGGGATACTTGATATCAAAAGGACAAGCTCGTCACGTCCTCGACTAGAATTGGTGCGTGCGGTGGTGGTGATGGTGGTGCCATTGTCGGATCAGGAAAATGGGGTGGACGGATGGGCATGGCGAAAGAAACGCATGCGCGCAAGCTCCGTTCAGGGGTTTCAAATTTTCGGACAAGGGCTCCCAGGGGTTCGGGTTCAAGTCATTTTCCATTTCCCCCCCACGCAAATTCAAAAGGGTGGGGACAAATTGAGGACAAGCAAATCTCCCGTGTTTTAGTCGCCATTCTAGAAGGCCGAACCCGAAACTCTCGGATGTTGCTCCTTCCAGCTATAACGACTTTGGATAAGGGAAAAGATAAGAGATAAGAGATAAGAGATAAGATATAGAAAAAAAAGAAGAAAAGGAATAACAAAAGCATTGATGATATCACTCCATCAGACTTATCCTAATCAGGAAAGCAAACCGTCTGCAGACTGCGCTCAGCGGCGCTCAGAGACGCTTAGAGACGCCTTTGCAGCACCACTCACATGCTCCGAATTCACCACGCCGTTTTGCCAACCTGTTTCTCCGAGATCGGGTCTGGCCATTGGGCCTGCTCTCCCAATCAGATTGCTTGATGACCTACAACTCTCTCTAGCAACAACTGCTTCCGCCCAGACCTTGTCAGCTTTCAGTAGGTCAGCGGCAACTTCATTCGTTGATCATAAATCCCATATATTCATTCCTCTTGTTTCTACCCATTGTGAAATACTCGCATATTCGCATTGCTCCTCGTTCTTCTTTCCTCTTTTCTTCTTGCTCATTCTCTTTTTTTCTCTTCCGACATCTCAATCAACCCATCTGTGTGGCGATGCAGCCAGGCCCATTGTCACAAGCACTTCCTCTCGCCAACGGATGCCGTCGTCGTCGCAGTAAGGCGCCTTGATTGAGAGGGAAGCGAAAGAAAGAAAAAGAAAAAAGAGAAAAAAGAGAGGGAGAGAGGGAGAGAGAAATAGAAATCTCAAAAGCTTCATTCTCTCGCATCACACATCGCACACCATGAAAACGGACGGTTCCTCGTTGGCTGTGCCTGGCAGAGACATGACGTCTCCCTTGACCAACAAGCCCACCACCAACTGGAACACCAAGAATCTCTCTTGGCGACTCGGCGCAGATGCCGTCAGTGCCTCGTGCGCCGGCGCACTCATTGCGCCAATCATCTCCATAATCGATCGGTGCGTCTCCTGCAAGCTCTTATCCCCTCTCTTCCTCTTCTCATTGGCGATGATAGCTCCATCATGGAAAACGCTTCCGGCCGCAACACCCTCGGCGACTCCATCCGCTCGTCCCTCCGCACCCTCGTCTTCCGACCGCAAACCTTGCTCCTCTCTCGCCCCTGCGCCCTCGTCTTCCTCCTTTACAGCGGTACTTATATGACCGCCAACTCCGTCGACACTGCCTCCTCCACCCTGACCGGTCGCCCCGCCTCCACCATCACCGCCGGCCCCCTCAAGTTCGCTGCTTCGTCCGGTGCCAATGTCGGCTTGTGCGTCTACAAAGATCAAGTCTTTGCTCGCATGTTCGGTCCACCAGGCGCCGTCCCCCGCCCCGTGACCCTGCCGTCCTATGCGCTCTTCACTCTCCGTGACTGTCTTACCATCTTCGCCTCCTTCAACGTCCCGCCCCTGCTGGCCCCTTATATCGACTCTCGTCTCTCACAAGACATGCGCCGCCGCATCTCCGGTGCCACAGCCGCCCAATTCATCGCCCCAGCCTTTGTCCAGCTCTTCTCCACTCCCATTCACCTCCTGGGCTTAGATATTTACAACCGATCCAATATACCATGGCGAAACCGGTGGGAAGCTGTCCGATCCAATTGGTTCATCAGCGCAGCAGCCAGGATGGGTCGCATCATACCCGCCTTTGGCGTGGGAGGTGTAGTCAACATGAAGATTAGACGAAACCTCATGGAGAAACTGGAATAGCGCTCAAGAAGTACATTGTCGTGCGGTTGCTTTTCTTTCTTTCTTTTCTTCTTTTTTGTCTTTTATGCCAGTCATAAAGAACATGGCGCGTTTTGGCGTTTTGGTTGCCATTGTCCATTGCTATAGATACATTAATGATACACGGCAGGATAGATAGACGGGGGATCATGAGCACCAAATGCTGCGGAACAGCACATGTTGATAGATTTCATTTCAGGCACTGTACGACGATATATGATCTCACGTATGACACGAACCAGTAGTATTCTGTACAATTTTTTTTTATCAATTCGCATCTCAGCTCTCTTAATGTAAAAAACACTTTGCCGAACCATCAGTTCTCATGCTCGCGTGTCTTTTTTCAACTCATCGATTCGTCTTTATAGCGTCTCCCTTATGCACAGCCCGCCCACTTTTGATGGTAAAATCGTATGCGCAAAACTCTTGCTGTCCTTCATTCATTCCACTCATATGCCCTGCCCATTCGCGTTACCATCCTCAAATGTTCCTAACAAAAAAATTCACAAGGTATAGTGCCGTCCGTATTTCACACACAAAAAGAACAAATCAAGTCCCCCTCAACGCCATTCCTAGGCTTCGGATATAAAGAAGAAGAAGAAACAAACTAACTGTGGGGGATCAAATAACAAAAGAAATACCCTGTCTTGACCGAGTGTTCGGGGAAAGAGGTAAGAACTCAAGTTCAAGGATGGAGATTGATCGACGGTTCACTAGTAGCTCGTGACTCTATGCTAACCATCAAGTACCCAAATGAACTCTCCGTATCGTGGTGTCTAGTCTCTTTAACATGGGCAGGTTGGGTTGTCCTCTGGGGACTAAAAAGTGTATATAGCATAGGACCTGAAATTGGTGTGGTCCAATTTTGAGAAATTTTATAAAACCGAATGACGCCAAATGCATTCAGGAGTGGGGGTATTGGTTAGAAATGGTGTTTTCGTGCGTGCTTTTCATGTCATGAACTGTCCCAAATATCGACAAGAAAGAGAAAAAGCCTGAAATTCATATACTCAAATCACCTCGACAAAGAGTAACAGCTTCTCATTACGCTGAAGAGCAAAGTCCAGGTCATTATTGCTCATCATGCCTGGCTTGTCGCCGGATGGTTCGTCCTTGTAGAAAAGCTGGAGTTGGTCGTCCAGTGACAGCTTGAGTCGATCTCGGATTTTATCGCACAACTGCTCGTATTGAATATTGGTCGGGACGCGGATCGCAATGAGGTCGCCGTTATAGTACATCTTGATCTTCATTTGAGCAACCTGATTCTGTCCTGGTTGCGATTGCGGTTGCGTTGCACCTAGTGATGAAAAGTGTTAGTGGACCTCCCCCAAAAATGGCATTCAGAGTATCATACTGTGTTGCGAGCCAGACATCTGTCGGGGCGTGGCAGAGAGCCCAGAATACCCACCGCCATTCAAGTTATTTCGCGAGGACTGCCTGGAGTCGGCATTTGCAGGCGAGTCAGTTGATGAAGGCTGTGAGCCTTGGGACAATCGATACTCCTCGTCAACTGTAGCGGGATCGATCTCATAGTCTCCTTCCCTAGGCGCAAAAAATTGCTTGACGAGTATGCATCGAGAAATATATGGTGGCTGATTTAACAGGTTCTTGACGTAAGCATCAAGGTTATGCAGTCTGCCCTCGGTGATCGCGTCCGTAACGTAACTAACGGGGCCGGGCATATAAGGGAGACTTCGCTTCTGAGTTCCGGTGTTACCGGCCTCAGCAGGAAATTCGGTGAGGAGAGCGATTTGGAAGTCATAGAAGTCTTCATAGTACCTCGACAACTCCCAATGTCGGCCATCCTCCAAAACTGCTTCAATGACAAACCAGTACTTCTCCTCCGCAAAGCAGTACCGAGGTATCCGGGCAGAGACTGGCGCATAGAGCTGAGATGCAGTATTTGAGGCGTACTGAGGCTGTTGAACGGACTGAGGAAGGCTCTGGTGAGCATCTTGTTGCTATATTCAGGGTTAACACTGGTCCCCTGCTAGTCTGAGAACGCATTATGCTTACCGGCATGCCGTTCTGAAGGCTCAATCGCTCCATTCCTTGTTCGACAGATGGAGGTGGACCACCGCCCTCAAACTTACCCAGGGTGATACTACTGTTCTTGTATGCTGTCGCCATTCTCTTCCACTCCTCTACCTTGGGCACGCCGGCCTTTTGGATTGCGTCGGATGGATTTTCAATCGCCTTACCCGTGCTCATATCACGAATCTCGACGAAGGAAACCGGAATCAACCCGGGGCCGCCAAGTCTACCAATGGGCTTCGCAACAAACCACTCAGGGTTTGACTGTGCAATAACAATGATGGCCTCGCCAGCCTTGGCCTCGAGCTCATCAGATCTCTCAGCCTTGAAGTCATACATGACAACACCATAGACCATGGCACCATTTTTCCCACCAGACTTGGAGTTTCGCTGACTGGGTGTAGTTGCGCCCTGGGTCTGAACAGAGACTTCACTATAGCCAGAGTCATGGTCGGGGTTCTTTGTAGCGGTCGGCGGACGACCACCATCTGACTGCGCACTATCTCGTTCTGTCCGCCCTAGTGCCTGAAAGAAAGCAACAGGAACAAGGCCTCGAGCATCCGGCAAGGCAGGGTTGCATGCGTCATACCAATCCGGATCGTCTTCGCGGTCAATGACGTGAAAGAAGTCGCCTCGTGAAAAGCTCAGTTCCTGCGACGTGCGGGCTTCATAATCGTACAGAGCTCGGATGACCTGTAAATAAGCATCAGTATATGCGATACACATACACACCCATGCGCAAACTTGTTTAGAATGACGAAACGATCCACAAAGGGAAATACCCAAAACACATGACAAAGTTTGTGGATGTTCGGATTCAAGGGTTCGGATATTACGGTATGGAAAGACTCACCTTCTTTGGTGGAAGGATGGCAACAGCGGTTTTGGGACCGATAGAGGAGATGCTGTGCTGCTTCTCCTTGTTGCCCTTGATGGATTGCCGAAGAGCCTGTATCAAGCGCATCGCAGTCAGTGATTTGGTGTTGCTTTCAATATTCTTGGCTCATGCAGTGTTCAAAGGATAAAAAAGTAAAAACAAAAAGTGCAAAGAAGTCTCGAAGGCAAGCACAAGCAATGCGCAGGCGCTATCGTCTTCGGACGAACAAAGCTGAAGGAGGAGGGGGGGTTCGGGTTGCTGCACGACTGTGATTGTATGAGAAGTGGAAGTGGAGGAGTGACGAACCTTCATCTTGTGTAACGTTGGATTTTTGAAAATCGCGAACTCGCAAAAGTGTGGGAAGCTAAATAGCAAGTGATTCGAAAGTGAGAGTTTCCCTTATCCAAAAGGTCGGCTATTCGCCAACTGCCAAACGGTTATCGCCGGTGGTGGTAGTAGTAGTGGTAGTGGTGGTGGCTCGATTTCCTCAACGAGGGGTGATGGTGGTGAAAATTAGGGAGGGGCTCCCAGTAATGTCTCTCCCTCAACACCAAATTTAGTGGTTGCCGGCCGATTCGTGGGGTGGATGGGTCGAGAGAGAAAGAGAAGGTCGTTGTACAAGCTTGCAGGTGCCTGAGCGAAGGATGCGGAAGAAGGGCTGCAGGTTGTGTTCGTGAGGGAGAGATCCCTAGCCGGGATGGTACAGAAAGGCAACTCCCTCGTCTGACTGTCGTGCGTCGCTACCAGCTGACCACCAGCTGGCTGGCTAGCTGTGTTCGTTTGTGTCTCGTGCTTGTTGTTGGTGGTGGTGCTTCTAGAAAATCCAACTCCAAAGATGCCCCAGCCGCTACGGCCAATATCGTCTCCCTATCGTCTCAATTGTTTCGCGATGCAAGTTGCCGCAAGGAAACGTGCAGTTCCGAACGTCGGATTCCGTACAAGTCACTGCTGACTGGATTATCTATTCCCCAGAGTAGTTCAAGTCCGGTTCAGCCAGGGCAAAGCAGTCGCCTGCTCCAGACAAACAACTCAACACTGTCGCGCGCGTTCGATCGAATGGAAGCGATGGGCGAAAAAGAAAAAAAGAAAAAAGAAAAAGAAAAGGCCGAGAGGTTTGGCGGAGGAAAATAGGTGGCGGCGATGTTGGCGAAAAGGCAAGGCGACAAGGTGGGAGGAATGGCAAAAAGTGTGAGAGAAAGATAGGTAGGATGTAAGAGGCGCAGGTTGGAGGTATTAACATGTAGAAGAGAGCATAATCAATTGGCAGCCCATGGATGGCGCTTGCAGCAGAGCCTGCGGTAGGTGGTCACTTTTGGAGGGGGCCATTGGAGCACTTGGGGGGGAGAGAGGCTGTCAGCCCCAGCGCAGCGAACAGCAGCATGAATGGGGCCCCCAGCGAAAAGGCCTGGCACAGCCCTGAAGACCTACCAACCTACTAGGTACTACTTAGTAGTGCCCAAAAGGCCAATGGGACCGCTGGGCGCCAACGGGAGGGGCAGGGGGGGCAAAGTTTTGAAGAGCCACCGACCCATGAATGGATGGAGTGGATGGAGGGTCATGGAGGGTCATGGAGGGCTGCAAGGTCGCATTGCTAATCTATTAGCGTCCTCTTGTTGCTGGCCACTCTGCACTAAAACCATCCCGACGGCCAGGACCGCGGGTGTTTTAGAAATTGGAAAGCTCTCTTCCCTTGTGGTTCATGGGATTGAAATGGGAATGGATCGTACTGCAAAGGTGGATAATTCTTATTCTGTTTGATTTTACAGCGTCTCATCTTTCATATCCGTCAGCGCCCGTATGCGCCCAGCTGGAGGAGAGGACGCGTACTGAAGAATTGCGTCATACTTACCAAGATATGATGATGATGTAAAGATCTGATTGATAACATTAGCATTGTCTTTTTTTTTTTGGCCCGAGATCTACAATAACAGGCATTGAGCAGCTTAGAAATCAGTAAACTATCAGTGTATAGCATACACATAATCAAACGATAACTCTTGTACTGGTAGGCGAGGTCCAAAGATATAAGAGTAGATACAAGTAGTACACAATCCTTCGCCAGGTACTCAGTGGAGTGAGTGAGTGAGTGAGTGGGACAACGACAGTGCCATCATGACGGAGCACTTGAAATGGGACATGCTCCGTCTGGGTTTAGCCAGATACCAGGCCACATGGGAATACCCCCAGCATGGATTACCTATAGGTACTGACCATACTCCAGTCGTTCATCTCGGGCTCCCCGTACAAACGGTAAAAACAAGCATTTCCATCTACTACTCCGGAAAAAGTGCTGACCTAGTCCTTGCAAAAGCTTGAAACCTTGTGTGTACAAGTAGTACCAAGTTGGAACTGGGGACTGGGGGTGGGAGGGTTAGCTGTTTTCCAGAAGTTCCATGGATGCTTGCAACCCTGGCTACCTACTTACTTACAGCCATCCATGAATGTCTTAACAAGCATGGCAATCTCCGTCGTTTCTGCCCAACGTGAGAAATTTTTTCCTCTTCGCCGTCGCTCTCTCTCAAACTATTCTAATTAAAGTTGTTGGCCGAGTAGTATCTCAAGCTCTTCCCGCGTTTGCTTGTCTCAAAAGTAGGGCAGCTTTTTTTTTTGCTTACACCACCACCACACTACCACCCTGCATACCTACCGAGCACAGAGTACACACAGCAGAGACATTTTTGGCCCTCGCTTTGCCTTGCATATGCTACCACTGCTACTCTAACAAACAAAAACTTCCTACTGGACAATGCGAATGCGACTGTAACGGTTCCAGGTTTAATTGGTGCGAGTCACTATCCCGGCCAGCCCTGTCATGTAGGTGATTTAAAAAATAAAATAAAAATACCGCCAGTATGGGATCAGACTACAGAATAGACGAAGGACAGTAGTACCGTACCTACCTAATCGACAACAACAAACAATGCTGGGTACTGGGTATGGATATTGGGTGTAGGTATGGGTATGGGTATAGTAATCAAGTACTCTACATACATACATGCCTACCAAATAACTAAAAAGAGATTATCATTCTTCCCCTTGGATCCATCTTCATTCATCATGCATGCGCACGTATCTGCACAATCCTCTCAAGGACTTCCACCTCCACCCGATGATCAACATGGAAATTTCGGGCTTCCAACTAGCAGGGATGCCTCCCACCCACCCCCAAGTATGTGGGAAGACACATTGCCTATGTACGTTTTGCTCTGCTCCTCTCATGCATTTCACCACCTCTCCATTCCTGCAGCACCACCGTTTCCCCTGTCCATCATTTCCTCCCTGGGCGTGAATACGACGGCGGGGTGCTTGAACTTGTGGGTAGCTGCATCGGAAGCTTCTTCTTTCTGCAGAGCACAGGCAGATAGTATTAGTAGCTCAACAAACAATGATGAAACCGTTTGCATCAAACTTTGACCCCACGGGCCATGCCTCTCTGTCCTTGGGTTCTTGGTCCTTGTCTTTCGGTTCTTGGTCCCTTTTTTTATTCGTCGTTGTCGCTAGTTTTAAGCGAGCTCATAGTAAACAGCGCCGTCTTTGCTCTGTACAGAACACATACACTCACTATAGCGAGTTATTGATCAGGACTCTAGGGTACTGTTTCATTAGGTAGGTAGTCGACGAACTTTACCCATTAAACCATCGCAGCAATTTCAGATTCATCCCCAACGCCGTTATTACCCCTTGAAACCGGATCTTGAAAAATAACGTTTACTCTCCCTCTAAGATCCAACCAAGCTTTTTTTTGGAGCCCAAACTGGCCCCCAAACCGTTGGCGCCATGTGAGAGTTGCTCCTCCAGCATCCATCTATCTCAATACATTTATATGTAAAACATCCAATCCCGCCCCCACCACGTATTGAGAAGCTACTGAGATATCGAACGAACCCCTCACGACGTCATATCCATCCATCCAGTACGAGGCATAGCAATCTTGTGATCGATTGGGGAGAAAAAAAAAGGTATGGATCATTCTTTGGCTTAGAATATCATAGAATAAGTGTAGACTAGCGAAAGAGATGATATATTGAGCTGTATCTTAATTAACAAAAGAGACTATTGAGGCTAGTAAAGCTATGTAATAACATTCATCCAAGTTATTCTTCGTCACCATAATCATGAATAAGAGCCTGCAAACGCTCATCACCCTCATACTCACGTAGTGCTGCCTCCCTCCACACCAGCCAATCTTGGCCAGCCCCAAAGACCTCGAGTATCGCATTCGCCATTGGCAAGGCATATTTCCACTTTGGCTCCAATGCCAAGCCCCAAAAGAACCTCCTCGCTTTTTCGTCGGTCGCACCACTGTGAACGCCCCGTTTCTTCAGCGCATCTGCCAAGGCGGCATCATCGTTGCTCAGCGAGACCTTGCCGCCGCATAGTGCATTCATTTCGGCCGTGACAAGCGATGGTCCAAAGGCCTCACGTCGAGGTACGACACGCGCCATCTGCCAGTCTATAATGCCCGTGATACTAAGGCTCTCATCCACGAGCAGGTGATCGCCTTTATCATCAACATGCTTCAGAAAGAACATTTCTGGCGTCTGTCCTTCTGCGCCTCGCTCGACAAGTTGTGCCGCATTATCCTTCATGAAGCGGTACACCAAATACGCATCAATAGGATATTCAGTATAAAGTTGACCATCTGCAATGAGTGACAGGTATTGCTCTGCGTATGCGGTATAATATGCGATGGCAGTATTGAAAGGACCCTCCGGATCAAGAACAATGAATCTGTCGCTCGCTATTGCTGAGACTTCCATCTTCGATGACAGACAGCACAGCGACCCAGCTTTTGGAAATGGGTGTTTTCCCAATTCAGCTAAGATATCTGCTAGGCTGCCCCAGACTTTTGACTTTTCCTCTTCTGTAGCGCTGTCGCTAGATACTCCTTGGCCAATCCATGGCCGTCCCGGAAGTTCTTCCATGAGAAGAAAACTTACACCAACGGCATGGTCCACTCCAGTGCTACACACACCATAGCCGAAAGCTCGAGGTGCGGGAACTGCAGTGGTTCCCAGAAACTTGAGGGTAGCATATTCACTGAGTACCAAGTAATCCACCAGCGAATCCGGAAGACCACCAGCAAAAGTTGCAACGCGAGGAACTCTCAGGAGCCATGAAGGAGACCCGTCGTGGAAGCGGATACGAGCGTGATAATTGCCAGCTCCCATCAAGGCATCGGATCCAACCGCAGAGGAGTGCTCAACCGTGCAACTCTGGCCGTTGGTTAGCCTAGATGCTAGTGCGCATACCGCTACATCGTTGATGCGCGAACGAAGATGATCGATCTCAGCGGCAGTCTGTGCCAGCCAGGTTGCATCATCCACCTCGCCACATGTGTGAAAGGAACGGGACAAGTGCACACGACACAAGTAGCGATTACAGCCATCGCAGCCACCAACCCCCCTGACATTTGGTCTTCCACATCCCGGTACTGAGCAGCTGAAAAATCTGGGCATCGTCGCACGTGTGGTGATCTTGAGTTAGCCAGATATGATGGTGATTGGAAAGGGATAAAATGTTGCGGCGAAACGCGGGTGAGGTAGGTATCGGGTTGTTGGTTGAACTGAATAATGCTTTATTGACTAAAAGATATGTACATCGGGAGATGCTGTTAAACTCTCGTAGGGTAACATCGACTAAGTCCAGACCACCTTTAGACGTCCAAATAAACTACTGTAGGACAAGAAAGGCAACGCCAGACTCCAGATGCCAGAAAACTTTGAAGCCAACCTTTGAGCACTAAGGGAAAAGAGGCAACTGCCTTCCCTATGCTTTTTTCTCAACCACCAACTCCGTACTCCATGGGTTTTGGGACCATCCATCCTTTGAGCTGTCCTCATAGCAGTGCTACACTTGAGCAAATGCTGAGCCGCCAGCTGTAAAAGCGGAATGCTGATAATAAAGTTAGAACGAAAGGGATGCCGATAATAAATCGACGAGACAAAGAACACGGCAGACGGGATAATTCCGTTTCTAAGTCTCACGTTTTGACGAAGATTCATACGCCTGAGGGCTGATGGCAAAGGGTCACTCAGGACTCAGGGGTAATGCGATGATTGGGGCCATCGTTTCTACACGTAGGTGCATGGCCAGACAGCGAATGTAATCCATCACCTGGCTTCGTCTCCAAGTGGCAAATATATGCAGACCGCGCAAGGAATCAAAGTAGGGAAGGCGATGCATGAGAACAAAGAAAGAAGAAAAAATAGAAAGAAAATCAGATCTGGCCTTTGATATCGACTTTCCGGAAGGCTGCGACTCTGGAACCCTCAAAAATAGAACCGGCTTTACCAGTTAGAAACGCAATGTATTCTGTACGATCTTCGAGCAAGTGCTGGCCTTGATGATCAATAATGAACTGAGCGGCATCGGCATCAGACTCGAAACCGAGTTCTTCAGTGATGAACCGCAGCTTAACATCAGGCTTATATCTGCGAAAGAGTTAGCATGTGATCAACAGACATCGTGGGGAATCAATGACTTACGCTTTGCAAATGTTGCACAGAGCAGCTAGGCGTTCCCTTACGACAAACATATCCATGAGATATGCTCCCATATTGGGAGTGTCGAGGTAAAGCTGGAAAAACTTGTGATAGTTTCCCAACGCCAACGCGGAACGAACATCAAGTGCATGCTTGATAGGCCGCTCCTCTTTCTCAGCTGTTGTTAGATCTGCCAAAGTGTCGTTCAAACCAGTACGGTTGGCAGTATGGATAAAATAAAGAATACGATAGGCCTTGAACTCGATAGGGTTCCCTTTCAAGCCCATTGCGTACAAAGAACGCAACTGGGTCTGGCACTGATTATACTCACCAATGTCCCCCTTCTCCAAAGCAATTCGGGCGTGAATTTCATAAACTGAAACTGTAAAATCATTCTTGATGCGCTGCACGGTAAGATCCTGTCGCATAGATTTGAACTGGTCGCAAATATACGAGTAGTTGCTCTCCTTCCTCCACTTCTTCTTTAACAAATCCAAAGTTTGGCGGAGCATTCTTTCAGGCCGCACATTGGAAGGCACTGGGGGAGCAGTAAGACGTAGATACTTCTTTTCAAGAACTTCACAAGTGCCAACAATGGGACCAGAAGCTGGGGGTGGAGGGCTTGGCGATAGGTTGGCGGCTTTATACTCGTTCTCGAAACGTCGCTTGCGTTTGTTGGCATCCTTCTGGAACTTACTAGATCTGGTATCATCCAGGGAAGAACGTTTCTCGGGGGAGGGATACGAAATACGGTCCTCAAGGGACGGGCGGTTGTTAGCAAAGTGCCACGGGGGCTGCGAGGAGTCATCATTGGAGAAATCAGAAGATTTCCGTTTTTTGGAGTTGAGTGTGTCGGGAGATGCAAATGCACCAGCTTGGTGCTTGAGCAGAACCTCATGGTCAACCTTTACCAGAGCCTGGGGCAAGGGCATAGAGTCCCAGTCGAGGGTAAAAAGCGTCCCGTTCTCTTTGGCGGTACCGATGGTGTTCTTAAGCTTTGCCTCGAGTTCCGTACGGGAGACCGAAGGGTCGTCGTTCTGGGGTAGGAAAGACCTTTGAACATATCTGCGGACTGACTCTGGCCATTCTGTCTTGCCCTTGGACTGTTCCTGTGAAGCAGATGCGGCGGACGGGCTTGTCGTGCCAGGTGCTTGATGGTCGGCTTGTGAGGGATTAGATGGGTATGGATTATACGATTGGGCTGGAGTAGTATATGAGCCAAAACTCTGTCGCACTGGAACAGGGATATATGCAGGGTCTAGAAGGCGCATTAGCAAAATGAGACTTTTCGACTCTCTCCACAGTGGTGACTTACTGGCTGGGTATGCGTATGAAGCAGGTGTGGTCTGTTGCGAGACTACGCCCGGCGCGTGCTGGGCGGCTGACCAGCTAGGCATCATGGTGGCGACTCGAAGCTGGAAAAGGGAGGTTAGTTTTTTACGATACGGTCGAAAGGCGACAAGCGGCTGTGTGATCGGTCGAAGTTGAAGATGAAGCACGATGTCGGCGATGAAATCTCAAGATGATAAGGAGAAAAAAAGAGATGATGCTGGCAGGGTTGGGCTGCAGCTAGAAGTGTGTGGGCTGTGCCCAGCGCTAAGGCCCCGTGACCTTCATTTAATCACTTGTCTTAGTGTCGGAATAACACCGGCTATCAATTTTGCCCCGATTTTGACAGCACTCCCTTGATTGCATCTTTAGTGGGGCATCCTCGGATAGAGCTCAACCAAGCAACACCACATCACCAACTATCTTGAGTATTTAAGACGGCTAGTCCTGTCTGGAACGCTAAAATTTCCGCTGTGTTTATTCCTTTCCCTGAAAACAGTTATTTTATTTATTTATTTTTATTTTGATTCAAATTTGTTTTTCCAAATCACCACAAGGAAAACTTCTTGGCTTGTCACGCGATAGCGATAGAGTGATATAGAGAGCTCATTGTCTCTCGCCGTCATCTCACCAACTCGCCCTTTAAAACTGGCTTTTGCCACTCACATGACGGATGTTTCTGAAACACATTGATCTTACCACTGCGTTACGGCCTTCTTATCTGACGGACGAGGTTCTACTCTTTGTGCAAGACAATGTCGGCTTATATGAGGGGTAAGTCCTCCCCGTGGGGGTGATAACCACAGGAGTTGATAGCCCGTGATAGGAAGTTCAAGCTTCAGAATCAGCAGAATGGCCAGGTTTACTTGACATCACACCGTATATGCTATGTCGACAAGGATGAGCCTAGGAAGAATTCATTGGCACTTAATCTCAAAGAAGTGGATCGGCATGAATTTTATGCAGGCTTTCTCAAGTCTTCACCGAAAATCACCATATTTCCAAAGCCCCTGAAACGATCAACACTTCATAATCGTGTTGTGTCCAATTCAGGCTCTCCCCGTGGCAGTTCGCCCTCACCTGCTTTGACAGATGGCGTTTACAGACCCCCTTCTGAGCCCCCGGCCACTACAATTGCCACATGGGTTTGCACAATATGCAGTTTCTCTAATCCAGTGCCCTCTAACTTTGATCCTGTGGCCGCAAATGCTCACACTCCACTTCCCCCATGCTTAGCATGTGGAATTAAGCCAACGTTGGCACATGTATTAAAGGCGGCGATCAGCAATGCCAGCAATCGTGCATCACCAGCCATCGGCCCTGCCAATACTGGGAGTCCGGGGAGATCAGAGGTGGTATCACCATCACCACTGAGAGAGTCAATTACACAGTCAAAGACTGGGCTGGGAAGCCGCACTGATTCTACTCCATCATTTCACTGTCCTCGATGCACGTTCTCAAACCACCCATCCCTGTTATCGTGCGAGATGTGCGGAGCCCCACTACTGTCGCAGGACGTCCCTTCGGAAGTATCAGCCTCAATACCAGAATACAGCAGGATAGAGTCTCCAGGACCAGTGAAGGAAGTGGCCGGAAAGGCAAATCAGAATGGTATTGATATTGCTGAGAGTGTAAAGCTCTCATTTCGAGGTGGTGGTGAAAAAGTCTTTTATGAAAGGCTAAAAGGCGCCATGACCCAGCGTAAGTGGCTGCTTCAAGACGCGCCACCAGCACCGAAAAGCAATCGTTTGGTCGACGATGGCTCGTTGGGCGGATCATCAACCGGATCAGCTGGCGGGAGAGCCAAGACTGCTGGCATTGCCGGACTTGAGCAATTGGGATTGAACATGCGTAAGAACAATGAGATTCTGATTGGTAGCGCTTTCGAGGATCTTGAGGCTCTTATGACCTCCGCCAAGGAAGTGATAGCATTGGCGGAGAGATTTTCCCGTCAATCTCATGGAGCAAATGGAAGTGTTTCTGCGGAAGACAACGCCATATTAGCAGAGTCCGCCAGCCAGCTAGGATTAATAACCACAAAGGATATAGTCGGTGGAGGCAGTTCTGAATCGCTCTACTTATCCGAGCTGTCTCGCAACCTTGCCGAGTTTCTCACAGACGATTCTAGAGGCGTGCTCAAGAAGGCAGGCGGCATCCTAACCCTTGTCGACCTCTGGGCCATGTTCAACAGGGCGCGGGGCGGAGTCGAGCTCGTAAGTCCTATGGATTTTGAGAAGGCCGCCCAACTGTGGGAGAGTCTCAAGCTGCCAGTGCGACTGAGAACATTCCGAAGTGGAGTCATGGTCGTCCAAGCCCGCGATAGAACCGACGAGGCGACCGTCAATTCGATACTTGCGTGGCTGCAGGACTTGCACGAGTTCCCGCCGGAACGGGAGACTGCGTGGGATTGGCGAGAATTTGGTCGCGGTGTGACACCACAGGAAGCGGCCGAGCGCTTCGGCTGGAGCTTGGGAGTTGCGGAAGAAGAACTCTTGATGGCGGAGGAGCATGGGGCTTTGTGCCGCGAGGAGGGCCTCGAGGGCCTCAAGTTCTGGAAGAACTATATCGGCACGAGTAATATGACGGTGCAGATGTTGGAGGCTCAAAGGGAACAGGAGAGGATTTTACGTCGCTTGGCGTACAGCGGCTTCATATAAGCATCTTGAAGACATAGATAATGAACGCAAATAGATATGCAATTTTTTTTTGATTCGGGATGTCAATGATCAATATTGCAAGGAACATGATTTAAAGAAGCCAATATTTGAGTGGCGTCATCTCTGCAACGAGCAGGAACCAAGTTCATCATGTGAACCCGCCCAGTGCCTTTAAAGTGGTATATAGAACGCCTTTCAAACAAAAGTGACCTCAACTCCTCGACACAGCTTTTTGTTTCTCTCCCTAACTCCTATTACCATAAACCTGTTCTAACCATTTAAGCAAACAAGCAGCAGACATACAATGCCGCGATTCGTAAATTCATTAAAAGTGGAATTCCTACATGTTTATACCACGACGTGGGTAGACATGTGCTCCACAGCTTCCTTGATAGAGCGAAGCATTCGCTGATTGACGCAAAAGGGACAGCGGAGGGGTCTATCATGAGTAGTGATTGGCACTTCGGAATGTATTGGAGTCAATGTCAGATCAGGGGCGAGATCATGACCAGGTGTCGCATAACGTGGGTCGGGATGATGTGAACGACCTGGCGTTGCTACAAGACCCGGGGGTGGAGGGTGAAGCCCCGCCCTTTCGGCACGTTCGCGCTCTTCACGCACAGCGGCTGCTTGTTCCTCAGCAGCCTGCTCTTCCTGTTGGAGCTGGCGGAGGGCGTTTTGCAACACAACCTCCGGGTCGTCCTCGGCATAGAGGTGCTGCTCGGGCTGGGGTGGGGGGATTGCCGGCTCCATGGGTGTAAGCGCGGGCATTTGCGCACTTAGACGACGGAGTATCTCATCACGAACGAGTGCGCAAGTGTTGAGAGTAGACTCGACACCCACGACACGCAGAACCTGCTCCCTGATGGCAGCAGGACTCGTGTCAGCGGCGATGGCCATGAAGCGGGGCACGCAGTCGGCCAGGTAGTCGATATCCTCTGCGGGGTTGATCCCACCATCGCCATGGCGTCTTTGGCGTCTAATCAGGAGGCCATACCGTTTCTTGAAGCGATGAATCCAACCTGGAGAGAACTCTGGAGGCGTCTCTTCCTTATAGCGCGGGAGCTGGTTAAAGATGGTTTTGGCCTTTTCGCCAAGTTCCTCGTTGGTTGGTTGTCGGCCAGAAGCTTGGACTTGTTGATACCATAGGAGCACAAGCTTCTCAACATCAGGCCAATTACCAAAGCGCAGGCGTGAACCGGACAACTGAGGGTTGTCGCCGTCGAGGCGCGAATACTTTGGGGAAAGCGAATGAGAGACAGTGGACTGGCTAATCTGCTGGCCGTACTGAGAAAAAAACCACTCGATGCACGCCTTGTGAGAGGGGCGAATGGTTTGGCTATTTGCCCATCTCCGCAAAGCGCGACGCTGATCAAGGGTCAATGAATGGCGTTCCTTTGGCGAAGTGACACCTCCCGGCGGGGAGAGGTCGTCGTCGCCTGTATCCGCAGGCACCAGGGCCGGGTCAGTTGGGGCGGCAGACATGCCCAGAAAATAGACGAATATCCAATATCCAGATATCTCAATAGAGGACTTGGTTTTGGTTTTGGCGTCTCAGAAGATTGCAATCGTTGTAACCGATGAACCCCATGTGGCAATACCTAGGCAATTTTTCGATTAAGGAGAACAACAGTTGCATTTGCTAGAAATGAGGTGGCGGGGGGGTTTTTAGCTAGGGGAAGGGTTTTTTTTTCTCTCTCTCTCGCACCAGTACAGAACCGTGGAATGGACATCACGTGATGTTCTAGGCATCTTCTTATCACACATAAGAACCCCCCCATAAGACCCCCGGAATGTTACATGATGCATGCAAGAAGCAGGATGGTTCGCAAGGGGATGTTGGAGCCAATTGATTTATAATATACTAGTAGATGCCCAAGTAAAACCATGGTTTTATTTTGTTTTTGTTTTTTTATATATTTTGTCTTGTCTCTCTGGTTTTCGTCTTTTACTTATTAGCATGCCGGTTTGCGCCATATCGTCCATTCAAGTACCTGTACGTCATATGCGATTTCGAGTTAAATACTTCTGGGGTTTAAAGCATCTTCGCAATAACCCGGTTAAGGATTTGCTTTTGCTATTCTTATAGCCCTTTTAGATCTTACCCCCATGTTTGTTCTGCCAAAGTACAATGACAAGGATCTGGCGTGCTTAATCAATCAATTAAATACAAGTAATTGAGTTACTGCACTCTGTATTTTGTTCGCCATTTGCTACAGCCATTTTCCCAAGCACCTGAATAACTACAATGACAATTGATGGATTGCACGCATCTCTACGGCGCATTTATCATCTGCAATCATTTGCAATCGGGAGATTTTATAGTATTTCTTGAAGCAGAGAATAGCCTGGACAGGCCATGCTAGAGATCTGACCTCATCTCATTGCATACGAATAAAATGTCATCTCTGGTATACTCGCTCTCTGTCTTGATGAACGCATCATCTTCATCCGCATGCGACTGATGCATGCATACTAGAATTAAATAATAAATCCGTAATAGTCGAGACTCTAGAATATGCATAGCTACTACCCATCTAGATAGTAGGTATTTGCCAGGGATCCGTGCCGGTCATGATGATTTGCAGTGGCTTTTGCTTGTTTTGGTGCGCTCATACTGCACCGAGGATGACTTAATCAAAGGCAAGATGCGGGCATCCCTGAACACCATTCCAAGAAGTATGACCAACAGCAACGTTTCAAAGCACGGCGTACTGTAAACGCAAAATGAAGATGGAATCGAGGCTTTCCCCGATTGACTGGCTGATGCCACGATCTTACATCAGCCAAATCTTATGCTTTGAATCAACCAGCTCGCGAATCTCAGAAGCCCTAAAGAGCGGCTTGGCTGGACTTGTCAAGGATGTCCCTCATCTTCTCTGCAGCATCATTGATGGCGATACCCCTAAGGGTTCTGTCGCATTGAGCAAGCCTCACCAGTCTCCGAACGATCTATTTTCCTTCAGGGATCTTTCGACCAAAGTTGAATATGCCGAGCTAAAGTCGGATAACTTTCCACCGTCAGCCTTCAACGACCTGGACATCTTTCCAAAAGATGTCGCTTCTGCGGATGGACACCCCAAACCCGTTTTTCGAGCCGTCTTGTCCTTGACCCGAGGGGGTTTCCTTCTTCACGTCAGTGTTCATCACTCGACAACGGACATTACTGGATTCGGCGCCTTACTCAAAATCTGGGCGTCACATTGCAGGACAGGATCAACTGCAACTGGTTTCTCTGGGAGTTGGCTAGACCGGGAAACTATCTGCCAAACATCTATAGAGCATGAGCTAGTTCATTTGCCTCTTCTTCTAAACACCACAAAGCAAACTAGGGAACCTGAGTCTCAAAAACCTATCGACCCAAATGAGATGATGACCTCACTATTTAGGTTTCCTGAGGCATCACTAAAACGCTTAAAGGCTGAAGTGACAGAGCATCTCCCGGTAGGGACACCTTGGGTCTCAACTGGCGATATTCTCACTGCGCTCCTCTGGAGTGGCATTATATGCGCCGAATCCGACGAAGAGGTGGATTCACTTGCCAAACTGTGCCAGATACGCATACCAGTCAACTTTCGCAACCGTTATTCACCGCCCTTGCCACATGCTTACCTCGGTGCTGCGTTTTGTGTCACATTGGCGACAGCGCAAGAAACCGATCTTCTACGCATAAATGCTCGAGATAGAGAAGCGTCAGTGCTTGCTTTAACAAGAGTGACCGTGGTAATACGTGAGGCTATTAACCGTGTGAGTAAAGAAGAAGTATATAACATGGTCGAATATCTGAGTTCCCAGCAAGACTTGAAAGGGATAAATCTTGGCCCCTCAAATGCTAGAATATCAATGGTATCATGGGCGGACGAGGGTATTCATGATCTGGACTGGGGTTCTGGCATCGGGCGTTGCGAGGCCGTGAGGTTGCCAAAACTAAAATCCAGGAGGTATCCAATTGTACTGCCAAGGCTTCCAAATGGTGATATGGAGGTTTTGGTCAGCCTCGAAAAGAAAATAATGAACCGGCTTGCTGCAATATCGATTATGGGGCATAGTAGTAAATAGATCATCTCCATAAACAAACACCTACTTCATACTCAATAGACTAATCCGATGCCTTTAAAGCTCTACAATTATATCAGAGGCAAGAAAAATTGGAATGAAGAGAGAATTATCTACTGATAAATGCCTGAGCTACTGCCAAGAAGCGCATTCACACTCTACTGGGTAACTCGTGGTGGAATTCACACCAGCTGTCTGCCAGCTGCCAGCCAGGCAACCTATGAGCTGGCGTATTTGAATTGCATTACCAGCTGGCAACTTTACTTTTCTTCTCTCTCCTCCACTCACAATTGGCATACCGCTTTTCCCTCCTTGCAAGTGTGTAGACCAGTGGACAACATTGCTCCTGGCTCTGCCTGCTTATTGCACTAGCTTTCTTACGAGAACGCCATGAGCCTTCGGCTGCCCCCGACAATGGGCTCCTTGGGCGACGAGATGGAGATCATCCCTGAGCAACAAGAGGTCGAGAAAGAACCGATTCCTGCCAAGAAGGAGATTGTGAATGAAAAACCTCTTCACCCTCAACACCAGCCGGGTCCTGAAACCTCGAACCGCCGCCATCAACGACATCCCAAGGACAAACAACCAGCCCATTCTCAGGAGGATGCCAGAATTGAACATGAGGCTCGTCTCCAGCATCTGATGACGAGAATGTTTTTTCATCACGTGCATGTGCCACACCCCGGAATTCTGCTTCAGCAACCTCCATTCTACATTGCCATCCGAACTCTCACTTCAAGCGAGTCAATCGAAGGGGTTGAAATTCGAAGCGATGACCTGGCCGTCCTGACGTATATCCGTCTCTATGCAGAGTCACATAATATCAAAGTTGACGTGAGTCTTTCATCGCCTCCCTTAATCACGTACTATAAGGACTTCAACCCGATGAAGACTACACAGCAAAACTAATTCTTTTGACTGTTTAGCCAAGCACAGCCGATGCCCCGGGCTTCATGATGGTTTACCGGCTTTTCGTCTTTGATGTTTGCAGCCGTACAGGATGGTTTGCAATTCTTTTCATCAAGTTTATCGAGCAAATCTTAGGATATCAGAAAACTTGCAACTGGGGGAACTTCTTGATGTTCAGGAGAAACACCTCTTTCATAGCAGAGATCACGAACCCACAAGCAAATGTCTAACCCCGAAGAGAACATGACGGAAGAGTGCGGCGGTACAGGAGCAGAGACATGAGAGGATGTACCAGGTATAGACAGGCATAAGTATGTCACTCTTCCTCAGATAATAAAAAACAATCCGAACCCCACTTGGTATGCCCCTAGTAGCTTAATAAAGTTGGCATAAGAAAAGAGTCTTTCTGTTTCTGGTAATGGTGATACGAGGATACCAGACAACCCAGGCGATATTCGATCAGCGCAAGGCAGGATAATAGAGATAATAGAGATAAATTCTGAAATGTCACAAATCATAAAAGGTGCAGGATGTTCCAGATGATATCCACCAGTCTTTTAAGGGAAGCGCAATCAAGTATGATCCAGGTTATCGGCCATATCGGTATTGACGATGGTGATCCGTTATCTCTATGATGAGAGGCAGCGCCTCCCGGGATTCATTTTATGTACACCAGATCGTACAAACTTCCCGCCACATCCACTTTATTCGCTATTTAGTTCTTCTTCTCGGACTCCTCAATGAACTTCCTATACAAATGGTTAGCAGATCCAGCGTCGCCGTCGCATACAGAAATGACGCACTTGATGAAGTCGGCCTCATCGGAGCTGGAAGCGTTGATTGGGGGAGTCGCGATAGCAGTCTGCTTCTTGGAACCAGAGGTGGCGTAGTAGGCACCGCCGAAGAGAGTGGCCAACCAACCCATGGCGAGCTATCGTTCAAGTTAATTCATGCGTTTCGAGGAGGACTGGCAGAAGCGTAGTTGAGGCGACAAGAACGTACGTAGTGACCTCCGACCTGTCGGCCAGCAATTGTGTAGGTAGCGACACCGGCCATCTTGACTTCGATTCGTAACGGAGCGAGAGGGAATTGGCAAAGGATGGATGTGGTGGATGGGAGGAAATGGAGGATCCTTTCGTTGTTCGAATGGCCGTTGCCGAGCTTGCTTGAAAAACGGATACTTGTGCCTGGAATTGCAGGTCCCGGCGTGCGGCTATTCTTCGGCTTCTGCGGAAAACGGACTTCTGGGCCAACGATCGACGTCACTGCTGGCGCAATTCCATTAGTGCGGGACATCCCGCCGTCCGCAAACAATTTCCACACGCATACATACCAGGTCGTTACGGTTATTTATACCTGATCTGCCCCGAGCCGTTTCTACCTCCCTTGGGACACCTCCGCCGTTTTCTACTCTCCGAGAGTTCAATCGCAAAATCAACATGCCCTGGTTTTGGAAATCCCAAGAGCAACAACCTGAGAAGCCGAAGAATGCCACAGCCCCCTTCGACCCCAAGAAGCTCCCTGAGCCTGAAAAGCTGCCAAAGGCTCTGCAAAAACTTGTCGACAAGGCAGATGAAGATTCGAGCTTCTTTGATAATGTGAAGGACGGGCTGTAAGTCGTGAGATAATATCACAATGCATTATGCAAGCACTGATTCTGCGCAGCGCTCCCGATTCAACAGAGAGCAACGTCCGATACGCTGCCTATGCGACAAGAATTCGGACAATTCTTACTTCGGCCCATCGTTATGTCGCCTACACCTCCGATATTGGTGAATCATTCCGCCCCGTCGCACATCCGAATATCGTCCGTGCTGCGTATGGAATTTCGTGGCTATACATCCTCGGCGATGTCTCCCACGAAGGCTACCGATCGTACTGGCGAAACCAGAGAATACTCAACCCTCAACTACAACTCACACCCCACCAGCGAAAAGTCTCTGGACTGCCCGAGGTTGAAACGGCAAATATCGCCCCCGGAGAGATTTCTCCGCTTGAAGACTACCGTACTGTCATGGTTCAGCGAGCAATTTTCCAGAGCGTCGCCAGTATGGGATTGCCTGCATTCACGATACACAGTGTGGTCCGATACTCTGGCCAGGCGATGAAGAATGCCAAGAGTGCGGCGCTTCGAACATGGGGGCCCATTGGTCTCGGTCTGTCGGTGGTGCCATTCCTACCGACGCTCTTCGATAAGCCTGTTGAGAATGCCGTCGAGTGGGTGTTCCACAAGGGCTTTGAGGCTTACGGTGGCCACGAGTACGTTGGCGATTCGCCTACCACAGGCCGAGAGAAGCTCCTCAACAAGATTCCCAAGGTGAAGGAGGAGTAAATGTATAAGAACTGGTGTTGAGATAAAAACAAATGGGTCGGCGTTTTGGTGATATATATATATAGGTACTCAACTCTTAAATATCTAACAATGGCCACGGCCATGACTTGCAATTCGTTCAAAATAAACTTGTATCTCTATTTTTTCATTACTAGATCTATGTGTATTTTCAGCAAAATTGAGTAGTGCCATATAAGGGCAGGGCATGGCAGATTTCATGCTTATACTAATGTCCATGTACTCCGAATGAGAATCTTCAAGAAGTGTTGCTGAATTCAAGAATTCCATGGTTTCCAAGTCGGGAAATTCAATAGTGGGGTCGTGTCAGGGACGGTTTTGCGGGGCTGTAGGCACAGCAGAGACATGGAACAGCCACGTCAATCTGCAGGCAGGGGTGCAAGCCATTAAACTTACGGAGTACACCCCTTCGTGATCTGTCTCCTTTTGCTCATTCATCCTCTTGCTGTCTATTACAAACTTATTGATATTAAAAAATCACAATATAGATATACCGGATCATACTGGGAACCTCGTGCTGTATCAGCTGCCACATCATTCGCTGATTGTAGACGCTTCCAGAGGTTTCCGTTGCCACTTGGTCAGCTGGTTCAGTCAGCCTTCACAGCCTCGCTTGCATCGATCGCACTGACGACAACGTCTCTGCCTACAATCCCGCGGAACCTAATCAAACAGCAGGATATATCTGGAACAAACATCCGTCAATATGGCTTCAAGCTCAAATTCAAATTCAGACCCCCAGGAAACCAGCTACGTTATGAGGGACAAAACAGATGCCACATTGGTCGGCAAGCATTGCCAATACGAATACTGCAATCAGCTTGATTTTCTCCCCTTTTTCTGCCAGTCATGCGCCAAGACGTTCTGCCTCGACCATAGGTCAGAGTCTTTACATAAATGCACAAATCCCGGAGCCTGGGCAGAGAGGAAACGACAAGCACAGCTGGCAAGGCCTTCCATTGGCCAAGGGAAGACGCTGAGAGACAGAATCTCACAGAAACCTTGCTCATCACCAGAATGCGACACGACTATCGGGACCTCGCTGACGCCTGGTGTTCATTGCGACACGTGTAACCGGGACTACTGTCTAAAACATCGCTTCAAAGACGACCATGACTGTAAGAACCTAACACCAATCGGTGCACGACCAGGTCAGATTGATGTCGCTCAACGAACCAAATCCGCTTTGGACAAGCTACGAGCATGGGGCACGGCAAAGAAGGAACAGGCTGGCAGAGTGCTCCCCAAACCCAAACCCAGCTCTGTCGCCGCGAGACTTGTTGCGGTCAACAGCTTGAAGAAATCCGCAAAGGGAGACGATAAAATTCCACCTGAGAAGCGGGTGTACCTGTATGTGGAAGCTGAGGCGGAGACAGCCAAGGCCAAGTTCCCCAAGGGTGAATTCTTCTATTCCAAGGACTGGGTTGTTGGCCGAGTACTCGACGCAGCAGCACGGAGTTTACAAGTTCAGAATATCAACAACCAGAGCTCGGATGAGAGGGACAAGCTGCGCGTTTTCCATGTGGAAGGTGGACGACTCCTGGAATTCAATGAGAAAGTCGGCACAGCGCTGCAAAGCGGTAATACTGTTGTGTTGCTGAGAGGCGTTGGAGCTCCACCAGATTTGATCGAAGCTTAGAATTATCATGGGATTGATGGAAGCTTCCAGTTGGCGTTGTGGTACGGGACCTTGTTGGAGCTGATTTATGAAGCGAAGCGCTCACTTGTGCTTTTTTAGAATGTTTGGTTAAACTGCGAAACCACATAGAGTAATGGAAGGAATCATAATTTCCACGCAATTTTGACACATTAACAATAATATATTCCACAGGCATATGCGAAATGATCATCCGCTGGGCTTGTATCATATGGTTTCAGTGATTAATCCATCTCATATGGTCTTCAAAGAGACGAAGTGAGTCTGCCACAAATTATGATCACGTGATACCGTGTTAATCCGCGTTCAATGACGACACTGATTTCTGACTTGTTTCACGTTAAACATTTGTCACTGTCGCGGTGCACCAGACGAGATGCCTCCCCATGTCCCTCGTAAGCGACTGCGGACCTCGACACCAGAACGAAAAACAAAGGATGGGGCACCCAGCAGTCGAGAAACTCGTATCACAGCGTCAAATAGTCGAAAGACAACTTTGTATGATGATCTCGATGCAACAACCACTCCAAATTCGGAGCAAGCGAGCACGGGTTTGAGAGGGTTCGACGACAATGACAGTGATAGCTCTTTGACATCCTTATCCGATGAAGAATTTGAAGACGTCCCCGCTGCGAAGCGACAGAAAACCGAAAAGCCGAGCGACGATAATGATGACGATGACGATGAAGATATCGAGTTTGAAGATGTGGCAGCTCCTATTATACCTGTCGCAGATGCACCGCTACCGACAGGCGACCTTGAATTAACCCTCAACAGAGATACCCGTATTTCCTTGACCAATCAGTCTGGTGATAAAAAGGGGCCTACAAAAATCGAACGAAAGGTGCGAATTGCAACGCACTGTGTTCACGTCCTCAGTCTGCTATGGCATAATGCGGTTCGCAACTCTTGGCTATGCGACCCAGAGATCCAAGCTATCATGGTGTCCCATCTCCCGCCTAGGATGTGGGACGATGTGGAGCGATGGAGGCGGAATAGTGGGCTGGCCGATACTCCCGAGCCGCAAAGATCAAAAGGCAAGGGGAAGAAAGGGAAAGGAAAAGAAAGAGAGTCTCGCGACTGGGGCCCAGCCGCTCAAAAACTGGAAGAAAGGACTGTCGATATGAGTCACGGAGATCCTCTCTTTCGTTTGATGCAGTCGCTAGTCGCTTGGTGGAAGCAGAGATTCCGTGTCTCGGCTCCGGGGCTCCGAAAATGGGGATACATGTCGCTGGAGCGGTTGGATAGACTCGCGAAAGCTCAGCGGGAGCTACAAGACAAACAGGAGCAGTTTGGTGAGGCTATCCGTGGCTTAGACGACTTTCGCCAATGCGCTCTATCCTGCAAGGGGAGCAGAGATGTAGGGGCACAGTTGTTTACGGCACTACTTCGCGGTCTAGGTTTGGACGCACGCATGGTTGCCAGTTTACAGCCTTTGGGCTTTGGATGGAACAAGTTAGAGGATGCAGAAGCAGAAGAAGAGGCTTCTGATGACGAGAAAAGCCTGGCATCTAATAAAAATTCAACAGGCAAGACATTGAATAAGGAGAAAAAGAAGGTAGTGACGAAAAAAGGGGGCAAACAAACAGAGAATACAGGTCCTTCAAAACCCACAGGCTCGGCTCGAACAGCAAAGCAGGCCAAAGTTGAGGTTATAGAGGACTCCGACGACTTGGACTTGGAATTTAAGGATACAGATGACGAGTCGGTAGTCGAGATGAAAATTACGCCCAGGAAAACCCCGGTTCCTACAAAACAATACGATAAGGACCTCGATTATCCTCATTACTGGACTGAAGTCCTTTCGCCAGTGACAAATAAATATCTGCCTATTGATCCAATCGTGAAAGGCACCATTGCGACAAACCGGGATCTCGTCGAGACGTTTGAGGCCCGTGGTACCAAAGCAGACAAGGCTAGACAGGTGGTGTGTTACATAGTAGGCTATTCTAAAGATGGAACGGCAAAGGACATAACTGTCAGGTACCTGAAACGACAAGTTCTACCAGGCCGAACCAAAGGAGTCAGAATGCCTTTGGAGAAGGTGCCTGTTTACAATCGTCATGGCAAGGTTAAGCGCTACGAAAGCTTTGACTGGTTTAAAACGGCGCTATCTGGGTATAGACGTGGCGGGAAGAAGCACCCCCTGACCGAGGCTGATCAGCAGGAAGATGCTACTGATTTAAAGGCAGCAAAGCCCGAGAAGAAGGAAGTCAAGGAGGGCGAGGAAACTCTGCAGTACTACAAACAGTCCAAGGATTTCGTTCTCAAGCGACATCTAAAGCGCGAGGAAGCGTTGCTGCCAGACGCTGAACCCGTCAAGGTGTTCAAGAATAAAGGCAAAGGCAGTAAAGTCGAGGAAGAGGGCGTGTATCTTCGCTCAGATGTTGTCCTGGTCAAGAGTGCGGAGACCTGGCATAAGCAAGGTCGGGCTCCCATAGTGGGTGAGAAGCCATTGAAGAGGGTGCCTTACCGAGCCGCTACATTGAACCGGAAACGAGAAATACTAGAAGCAGAGGCGGCAACTGGAGAAAAAGTTCTTCAAGGTCTTTACAGTCATGAGCAAACCGACTGGATTATCCCACCGCCCATTAAGGATGGCATCATCCCAAAGAATGAGTATGGGAATATTGACTTGTTTGTGGAGCACATGTGCCCTAGAGGTGCTGTGCATATACCTTACAGGGGCGTGGTCAAAGTCTGCAAGCGTCTACAAATTGATTATGCCGAGGCCGTGGTGGATTTTGAATTTGGCCACCGAATGGCTGTCCCCGTCATTCAGGGGGCTGTGATTGCAGAGGAACATTACGATAGAGTCATGACGGAAGTAGAAAAAGACGAAGCAGAGAGAGTAAGAAAAGAAAGCGAAAAACGCCGCAAGGCAGCGCTCGGTATGTGGCGCAAGTTTTTGATGGGTATGCGAATCGTGGAACGGATCCGCCAGGAGTATGGAGAAGTGGACGAAAGCATCTCGGTGTTTGGGCATAATCGAGGGCGCGACCAACCAAGGGAGGTGTCGAACGTGCAGGATGAAGATATGGCAGGTGGATTTCTACCAGAGGGCTACGAAGAGGATGTGGAGGTCAGCGGCAACGCACAACAAACATCGTCCTTTTTCCCAACATTGGAGGAAGATGATCAAGGTGGTGGGGATGATGGCTTGGTTATGGAACATGATACTGAGACGAAAGCCGAAAGCAGCAACCTGCCGGAGAGAGCTGCGAGTCGAAGTAAAAGTAGCCGAGCAGCAAAGCGGGAAATAGCCATGCCTGAGGACGAGGAAGACGAGGGTGGAGGAGGTTGGGTGGACCCCGAAGATAGCTACAATGAATGATCCATAGAGAGCTTAAGGTTGGAACATACAAGTTGTAATGCAACGCATCATGCAAATGCAATCCACCCACATGGACACATGTTTGAGAGTGGCATTGGTTCGCTTGGCAGTAGAAGCTGACAGACAATGTCACTGCATAAGAAGTGTCTGGACTCTGGAGGGGGATTGGCTACGTCAATGCGGCTCAGATGGACGGAACCCCAGGGCGGAGAATGAGGGGGAGATGGGTGAATGTGAATACGCAAAGGAGTGGAGACTGTTGGGCGTCGACGGTTCTGGCTCTGGCTCTGGCATTGACTTTGAGAAATACCTGGGTAATATCTGGGTACATATCGGTATGCCATGGTGGAATGTCACAATACCTCCTGTAAGTGCTGTAAATAATACGAGATCAGGCAAAGCTGTTATTCCTGGATCTGCTGGCTGGCCACCGCCATTGAGCATCCCTCCGATCCAAACGCATGAATGATGATAAATTTCTTTCATGAATACCTTGTCTCACATCAAATTTAGCTAATTGTATAGCTTTATTCACAAGCTGTTACATGCTTTTTTTTTTTGTAAAGCTGTGTTCCCAATACCAAGCATGGTAAAGCTTACCTACCTACCCTACACCTTGACTGGCCCTTACTGGAGTGATGTCAGTTGTACCTCTACGTACATGGCGTTTTGGAATTCGGTTAGTTGGTTTGGTTAAAGACCCGAATGAAGCTGCCAATAACACGCAAGGTAGGTGGTACATCTTCTGCTTTCATGCCTCCAGTAATTGCCTTGCAATTAGTGGAGGTCTATAGCAAGTACCTATCTATCTAGTAATTCTTTTGGCCGTCACAGAAGGTTGGAGCTTTTTAAACCCAACATCATCAAACCATGTCCGCGAATGAATATCAGCCTCCTCCTCACTCAACGTGCCTCCCATCGCTTTGATCTTATATGGACTTTACGGGCTGTCTTTACATATTCTGATATTCCCATACTGGCTTCGCACTCTGTATCGCAAGCTTATATAACCAGATTTGATTGCCAGCTGGAGAGCCCAAACGCCATCACTCCACGTCCATCCGTCCATAGTCATATCCACGGCCCCGCCAGCCAGCCCGCCATTCTTGATGACCTCAGATGATATACGTCGCGGCAAGAAATGGGGGCAAACATATTGTTCTTTAGATAGCTCGACTTTTCGCACCAGAGACAACATCTTGAAGAGCTTATAACAGCGCTCACCTATCTGATCCACTGTGGCAACCCGTGGGCTGTTTCGCTTTAACAATTGACTCGACTCTCTACAACGTCCATCCGTCCGTCCGTCTTCTCGACTTACCTGGTGACCGCCATTGCTCAGTATTCTGCGCAGATAGCAAAATTTTGCCTGCAATGCAAAAGCAGAGCAGAAGATACATGAGCCGCACTACCGCCGTTTATATTCTTCTCTTCTTTCCTCCCCACAGCTTCGACTACAACCGGATCAGGTTCGACAACTTGAGGCACCTACTTCCTTACTATCAGTAGTAATAATACTCAATCAGGTCAGTAGATCAGCTTGAACTTGTACTTCTCAGTTTGGGATATAAATTGTGTGTTGTTTTGTTTTTTCACATGTCAGGGACTTTTTTTTATCACCGTGGAGATGGATGGATGACACAAGTGTACTGAGGATCAAGCTTTAATGACGGTGCCTCTTTTACGCATCGCTCGGCAGGGTTTTACTTTCATGGCTATTTCTCCAGGTTAAATTCTGTTGTTGTCCTCATTTCTGCTTGCACGTTTACCCAAGTCACCAGGATACGGAAACATCTTCGGGTCCGTTTTGCCAGTGGCTTGGACAAGGGTTAGGATGCCTCACGCCATGTTGCACCAAGGACGCACAGCAGCCGCAGATTCTTCCCCTATCTCTCACACGAAGTTCTACATATCTGACGAACGATACCTACAGCACGAACCCCCCGAGGCCCAGGAGGCATACGGACTGTCACATTTGGTGTCATCTTTGTATGGCGTATACGCAGCACTTGAAAGAGTTTCCAACAGCCTTTGGCAGTTAAATATGAGTGCCAAGGACCCAATATTGATTGAATCTGAAGACGATGAAGAATCATGTATTCAAAGCGTGACAAGCGTCTTCCCTGACATCTGTCCCGATTATTTGCGCAATCTCGCCAAGCAGTACGGGCTTGACGCCCCTACAATCATTAGCATCATCGTGGATCACGAGGAAGATGGGAAGCCCTATCACAGGCGGGCTAAAACTAATGCACTCAAGCGAAAAAGGGACGACAGCAAAATTGCTGAAGCTGAGGCGCTGAAGATACAGAAAAAATATGACAGTCCTGAGAGACGGGCCAAACCTGTGTCATCAGTCCGAGCCAAGGAAGTGTACGTAGCCCCTCGCCCATCTCCATTGTTACAGCTTCGAAATTATGTTGGGATCACTTCTGCCGACTATGACTAACAAATCGGCAGCATATCGCTTCTAAAAACCGACTTCTATTTCATTTCAGAAAGAGTGATCAAAAGCAAGATGGCAGAGAGCAAACAGCTCTTACTACCTACTTATCTCGCCCTTTTTGAGATCGCCTTCGAAGAGGACCTAGGCGTCTCCAGGTGGATGCCGTTGCATATAAAGAGTGAACTGTGTAGACAAAAGGCACCTTGGAACACCGAAGCTGATGCGGCGGAAACTCTTGATCCAACAAGTGATAACCTAACAGAGGAGCTGAAATGGGCCCGGTCCCTTTGCCTTGCAAAGCTGGACAAGCGGCTGGCTGAAAAAGCGCACGAGCAAGCTGAGGAGAGGAACTATGAGAAAGCCAAGCTCCAAGGCCAGGTTGCCGAATGTGAATGCTGCTTCCTTGAACTGGCCCTCAATCGACTGGTGCATTGCAATGGTGAAACGACTCATGTCAGTACCAGTATGCCATGCTTGGTTGTATGAATACTAATAATCTCTAGTTCTTCTGTACCGACTGTACCAGACGCCATGCCGAAAGCCAAGTTGGCTTGTCCAAATATGAGTTGCAGTGTTTGTCCATGGATCAATGCCCTGCTGGTTTCTCTGTTGCAGAGCGCCGCAAGTTTCTGGACGATAATCTTATGGCCGCACTTGACCGTATTGAGAAAGAAGATGTACTCCGTCTTGCCAACCTGGAAGATCTTTCAAGCTGTCCGTTCTGCCCATTCGCTGCGATATGCCCCCCCGTAGAAGTGGACAAGGAATTTAGGTGTTTAAACCCCGAGTGCGGGATCGTGAGTTGCCGACTCTGCATGGCCAATACGCATGTGCCTAAGTCCTGCGAAGAATCGGAGACAGACAAGGGATATGCCGCCAGACGAAGGATTGAGGAAGCCATGTCTGCAGCCTTGATACGGAAGTGCAACAAATGTATGCTGCTATGGATCTCTCTGGGCAGTCTACTCGCTGACGCTGCATACTAGGCAACACGCCCTTCATCAAGGAATCAGGGTGTAACAAAATGACGTGTACACGCCATGGATGCGGTAACATCCAATGCTATGTGTGCTCCAAATCCTGCACATATAACCACTTTAATGACCCAGGCCGGGGAGGCAGGACAGGCAATTGTCCCTTATATGAGGAGGCCAAGGACCGACATAAAGTGGATGTTGAGAAGGCTGAGCTTCAAACAAGGGAGCAAGTAATCAAGGACAACCCTCATTTGGACCCTGAATTCCTCATGTTCAAAACGACGAAGCCGGTCGCTGCTAGACAAAACAACAGGAAGACTCAAAATGGTCGAAAGCGTCAAGGGGCAAGGGTTAATGTCAGAATGGATGCACCGATGACGAAAAGTTCTCCTACACCATCAAATCCCGCTCAACCAAATGATATTGCGCAGAATCTCAACCCGCAAGCAAGACAGCCCCCGCAGCGTGTAATGGCCCCTCGGCACCCCCTATTCCAGCCCATCGGTGCTCCTAATGGTGTTCTCAGATCTCATCCTCTCTCGAATTTTGGTTTCATGATGCCTCAGATGGACCATAACATGAATCAGAATATGAACCAAAATATGGTGCATTTCCCTGAATTCGTCCCAGGCAACTGGAATAGCAATTTCAATCTGCCGCGGACTCCCTTCTTCCTACCTCAGCCGGTCTATCACCAAACTCCTATGCCGCAGAATAATGGATATCAACCTCCGGTTGTCCAACGGCAACCAGAAGGGAAAATTGGTGCGCTTGGAGGGTTTCGTCCGGAGGGGGAGCGGATCCGGCAACAGCAAATCCGAGGACGGGCTGGTGAGATCATGGTACAAAGAGCAGAAATAGGGGAGGCGGCGATGAATGAGGTAGAAAGAGCACGTATAATGGCAGATATGACGAGGAGCCAGATGTTCAACTCCCAGATCCCTCTGAACAGGCAAACAGCACAACCTGAACACGGCGCGGCTGCTAGTCACCAACAAGAGTTGCACTCAGTGCCACTCAACATGCCACGGTACTCGACAGGCGCTGCAAATCAACAATAGGGAACCAGTAGGACCAGTTGATGCTTTCAGAGCCACTAAATGGATTCATGGTTTGATTCGGGAGTTGGAGAGGCTTGCACTGGATCTCAAGGCAAGATCTCTGGAGCAAGCTGGTAGGTTGATTTCCAGATATACATGGTGGTGTTCCCCCCTCCCATCATTCAGACAAATGTGTCTGTCTAATAAATAGCGCCTGGTGCTGGGATCACAATTTTTCTTGTTTTGTGCTATCGGCATTATTATTATTATTAGAGGCCTGTCATTGGATAATTAAGTGGCGTTGATTTGGATTTGGTGTTGCATAGGTTTTAGGGAAATTCATGAAGCTTTTACATTAGTCTATAAACACATCATGCCGATATGTAGTAATGAAGACCGTCATGTGAATAGCTGAAGCTCATCGTCCTTTGCCAAATTTCTCATGCCACTTGCCCTTGCTCCCCGTGTTCTTGAGCGGAACACCCCCAACAGGAGGATCGTGCACGAGTTGAAGCTCAACACTTTCTTTGATGGTAGAAATTGCAGCCAATTCGTGGTCTGGACCGTCTGGCGAGGGTCGAGAGGAGAGAAGGATGACGGAGTTTGATGTGTTTTTTCTGGCGGAGAGCGTAGGTTCTGTCAGGCGTTTTGAGGAGAGCAGAAGTATCGGACGATTCTAACTTGAGTCTTGACGGAGAAATTGATGAATATGAGATGAGTTGCGTGACAAGTTTTGATGGCGATTGGATGGATTGGGTAGATTGGGTGATGGTGGTGGTGGTGGTGGTGTTGGTGGTGATGATAAACTTACACGGGGGCATTTTCGGATTCGAGGAGGGATTGTACTTCGGGAGGGAGCTCGATGAGACGATATCCCTTGTCGTCTGGTGCGTGACGAAGGGGGATACCTTTTGTCTGACTTGACATGTTGGAAAAAAAAAAAGGAGACGAGAGAGAGAGAGAGGGCGTGTATGAGGGTGACTCGCTATGAGTGGTATGGATATTTCCTGTTGATTGGCAATCTTAAAGTGAAAGGGTATACAGAGCATCAATGCAAGGAATAAGAGAAATAGCATAAAGAAGCTGGATAATCTTCTTGATAGACGTCATGGGAGAATAGCGGGGTTCTTTTTTTTTCTTCACAAAAAGCCACAGTGGGTTTTGTTTCTTGAAGAGAGCACCACCTTGAAGCGTGAGCAAGGTTGCAAGGGAAGCTTCCATTGCCCCTCAGTCTTGTTGGTGTGTTTACAGTGGGGGTGGTTCTGGGGGGTTCCAGTGTTTTTGTGCCTAAAATAGGTGCACTTTAGGTGAACGGTTGCTGGGGGACGCGTTGGAAGACCGCGACCGGGCAAGGGGGGAGGGGGAGGGGGGGCCGCTAGGTACTAGGTCGGTATAAGCTGTAGCTACCTAGTAGGTAATTAATGGGTCCATGGATACACTGGACTTGCACAAGTTATCCAGTAGCTTAGGTGCAACGCGCACTGGGCTGATGGGCGTTAATGGGTCCAGTGACACAGTCAGCTTTCTAGGGCTCTGTTTAGTGCTTTTCAGAAGGACAGCACCCAAGCTTCTTGAAGGGGGGGGTCCCTGTAATACCAGGTGAGAGAGCTTCTATTCTGGAAGCACAAACAGCAGGGATTGGGGGTTTTTCCATCGAAGCCGTCCCTGGGTTACCAGCTGTGAGGTTTTACCTTGGTCGTCGTTGTTGCTATGGTCTTCTTGGCTTTATTTACTTTACTTGCATCTAATTACTATCTGATTACTATCTAATTACTTGTACTTGTAGTGCTTGCTTGAGGAGATTGTCCTCCGTTGTACACAAACAGACTTCTTCCCCTTCTTTGGTACCCAGGTATCTATCCATTCGCATAGCCATCTTTTTCTTTTTCTCTTCCTTTTTTTTCTTCTTATGCGGCTCAAAATCTTTGAGAATCAACGGGACGGGCGTCATTCTGCATAATCAAGTTTCAGAAGAGAGAGAGAGAAAGAGGGGAGTAGGAGCTTAAACATTGATTTTCTCCCGCAAGCCACACAAACAGCTCTCGACCTAACAGAGGAAGGCCCTGGAGAGAGCGAGCGAGAGAGACAGCGAGACAGAGAGACACACCCGCCCCAAGACAGCGACTGCACGGACCCACATGCTCCCGAACCCAATTGTTTACTTTCTTACCGGACTGTCGTAGCGACCCACACCTCTTTTTTTCTTTCTTTCTCTCTTTCCAGCAACGCAACGCAACCTTGGAAGACAACAACCTGAACACACAGCAACTCGAACACACACACCCCCCATCCCACCAGCCAGCCAGCCAATCCAAACCCATGCAGCACCAGCTCTGCTCTCTCTGATGGCTGCTGGGGGTTTTGTTTTGTGACTCGATTTGAAACCCCATCTATCCCTCCATCCATATCTGCATCTTCTTTCCCCTTCTGTACCACTTCTATACTTTTTTTTTTTTATACTTGTACCTGTTTCTGTTTCTTGTTACAAAGAGACCGCACAGCGCGGCCCAAGCCAGCTTTCTCTCTTTTTTTCCCGCCTCCTCTCCTCTCCTTCTTCCTCCTCGCCCTCCTCGTCGTCGTTCTCCTTCTCCCAATCGCCAATTCCCTTTGTTTATCTTGGGCTGCTATGAGCGTGGCCTTTTGACGACACAATGGTTCGTGTTACGGACGAGTTGGCGCTATCGCCCGAGCATGTCAGTCTTTACCACGCCGCAGATCCCTTGTTGGGCCACCTTCCAGTCCTCATCTTCCACGGCCCCTCGACAACGGCCAACTACACACACAACAGCTCTCGAGTCCAGGTGCACGTCTTTTCCCCGGCCGGCTTCCAATCGTTCCCGCGCATCACTATATCGCCCAGCTCGCCTTTCTACAGCGTCGTCAACTACCTGCCCAGGGAGTTTCAGGGCGACGAGGTCTACCGCGGTCTGGCTTTTGGCCTCTACAGATACTTTACAGAATTGCCCGACAATGTCAAGAACCATCTCAAGCACACCTATCTCACAAAGGGGAAGCGACCGGGTAGCGCCCCGGCGCTGTTTGGGCCTGAGCACGCGGCGGATCTGGTCGAGACCATGGTCAAGAGCGAAAATACCACCGAGGTTATCGCAACACTGGACGAGGCACTGCAAACTCAGCACGTGAGTAACGTCGACATGGACTTTATTCTGCCTCCTGGCGCAATCATACCTCTCGAATCTGCCGATTTCGAGGAGGTACCAGATGATGAGGATGATATCCTCGATCCGACGTTGCGCCAATATGGAGGCTACACACCCCTCGTCAAGCTCTTTGGCGAGCCCGTCTTTTTGCCGACGACCAAGCTCAGGCGCGCACCTTCGAAACCAACGCCATTGAACAGGAACAAAAGCTTCACCAAGGACCAGAAGATTGAGCTGCGGATGAAGCTTTGCGAGCTGGTCGACACCGAGGAGCGATACGTGATCAAGGTGCGCGAATTAGTTCAGACCATTGCGAGCGATTTCCGAGACAGCGCGAAGCGGCGACCTGCTGGCAGCCTGAGCCCCTCGGAGGAAGAACTCGAAAAATTGTTTCCTAAATCGGCCGACAGCATTTTACAAGTCAACTCTGCCTTTATGGAGGAGTTGCGAAAAATCATGGACGAGACAGAGGATGAGGCTGCGAGGGATATGGAAGCGCCTACGAACAATCTGATGGGCTCCAAATCCGGAAGCACTGGCCGAATAAAAGACCCCCTCGGCGTGTTAGCGATCGCAAGGTTATTCCTCGAGTGGTTTCCCAAGTTTACAGAGTGTTATCAGGACTACATCAAGGCGAGCCAGCACTTCCCAACGCTGCTCAACTCGTTTCTTGACCAGCAGTCCAGTTTTAGACAACGAGTAAACCAAGCAGGCGAGCAGACCATTCGCTCCGTACTGATTGAGCCCGTACAAAGGCTGCCTCGATACAGCCTGCTCATTGATCAAATCGTCAACTCTCTACCAATCACACACCCTGCTTTGCAGCCTATGCTCAAGGCGCGCGACATAATCACTAATATCTGCTCCATGGACGAGCCTCTCCCGGACAAGCCCCATATCGCTAACCGACTTCGAAACATGATTGAATCATGGCCGAGGGATTTTGAGCCCCAAGGTCGTCTCATTCTCGCAGCCGACTTCATCGAGATCAGCTCTCCTTTCCAGCCATCGGTTGATCATTCAGACGATGCCGGTATCTTTCTGCTGTTTGCAGACTGCCTCGTCATGCTGAGAAAGTCGGGAGAGATGACTGGACGGGACCTGCTGCGAGAAATTGACAAGCCATCTGCTGCTGAGCTACTCATATCCATGACGAATGCCGCTGGCGGCCCTGCACAATATGAGTTTATCTTCACTGGTTGGCACCACCTCGCCGATGTGCGCTTTACCGAGTCGGCAGATGGCCACCTGGTTTGGATGACATCTACACAAGAAATGAAGGGCGCTCACAGTGGCGAACATCAAGTCAGCAAATCAGCCACATCTCGGTGTTTCATGCTGCAAGAGTCCTACGATGGCAGGGCTGCCAAATGGAGTGAGGACATTGCCAAAGCCAGAATTGAGGCTCGTTTTGCCGAGTCTGAGCGAGAGGATCCGTGCTGGACAATGCGATCCATTCGTATGCTCGAAAATAATCTAGGGCTCCACGCTGCAATGTTTCAAGAAGGAGCTGATCAGCTCATTGAAGGTCGACGGGAGCCGGCTCCCATCAGGGTTGTTGTTGATCATGAGAAGGGTACTAAGGGAGCACCAGTGGGACATTACGGTGTTGAAATTGTGATTAACGTGACGACCAACAACTTCAGACGAGTTTCGATACTCACAGCTGGGTTGAATGGCAAACAGTTCCAGGACGATGTTGCCTTGGAAGACTTGTTGCCAACAATGTCGCGTCGAAGTGAGTATATAAATGCTCTGAGATTTTTTTTTACGGATACCTTGCTAACTCTCATCCTTAGTAATGCAACTTCTCAGCGTCCAGTTCAATGTGTCTAACCGAGTCGTGGCTGCTCCCATGGTCTCCTATTATTCCAAGACGCTGCGCAATCTGAGTCTTTCTACTCGTGCTGAGAAGACAAGATCATTCCTAACAGCATCCCCGGTCAAACTGCTCTCCAGTCTGTTTGCTAGTGGCTCCAACGCCAGCGATGCATCCCTATCGGAGTCTAAGATTCAGCGCCAGGCATCTCTTCATCGGGCGGATAGTCACCATTCAATGTACGGATCCATTAGGGGCAAGAGTGGCGACCGGAATGCACCAGATGACACACCGCCAGAGAACCCTCTCGTGCGTCTGGAGCAGACCTTTACTGGATTTACGGCTGCACTTCAATGTCGAAAGGGCTCTGTCGTCGGCAGAGCCCTATTGAACAGGTCAATGGCAGATGAGCTTTCGGTCAACGACATATATAATAGACTAATCGAAAACCCCTTTGATTTTGAAGTCGCCAACGATGTTGGATTGGAGGTTGTTTTTACAGCGTTTGAAAACTTCCTTCGCATTGCTTGGGCAGAGCAGATGGGTCCAGTTGTCACGATACAATTGCTTGATACGCTGGAAGAACGTTCAAACAAGCGAGTTCCTGGAGAATTCGCGGATTTCGTCAACTTCTTGTTCAAAGATCTTGCACCACAGAACCGCAGAGCCTTTACTTCTATTATCAAGCTACTGGCTGACCTCTTAGAGGGTTGTGGCAACGATAGTGATCGCGGTGCGTTGACGCTTGCGTTTGCGGAATTGCTGGTCGCTGATGGTTCGGCGGCAAAATACATTAACTTGCTGGATCGCCTGGTTGACGACTGCGATAGAATATTTGGAGAGCCGTCGCTGAATATTTCTGGTATCCCTATTGAGTCGATTTATGCTACCATAAGGGGTAACAACAAATTGTACAACGGGTCAATGACGTCGAATACTTCGTCTTTGCGACGAAAGTTTGGCTTTGATATGCTCCTTAGACAAAATTCCAAAGAGGATCGGTCGTCAATGTGGCGCACTCTAAGCAAACACAGGAGCATTGGTGAGACAGCAAGCTTGTCTAGAGCTTCGGCGAGATCTTTCGATGACGGAAGTTTGCAGAAGAGGTTTAAGCAGCGAAGACCCGTGTCGCGGGATAGGCCCCACGTGGCTAGTGCCTTCGAAGAGCCCATTCCTCGACCACCGAGCGCGCATCGTATGGAGTTCCCCTTAGGGACCATCGGAGAACCGCCTCATGAGACACAGACACTTAGACCACGGAGAAAGAGGCGCAGTTCTTTGTCTGACTTGAAGGATCTGGTAGAAGCGGTGACGATTGAGGATGAGTCAACCCAGCCCCTCCAAATTGCAACATCAGGGAAGGTCAATTCCAGCCCCAAGACAATTGTGCCCTCGAGAATACCAATCAGTCCAAGCTCATCCCAGACATTTAAATCGCCCCGACAGAAGGAAAATGTAGCTATCATAGATCCGTTTGGCACCTGGCGAGGAGGAAACCCTACTAAACAAGGCTTCCCAGTAAGGCAGGACTCGGCATCCAGGTTACCAAGACACTCGAAGACTTTGTCAACTTCCAACATCCCGACTTTGAAGCCCCCTCGACCCAAGTCTTCGGGGAGCGATTCACATTCGCCAAGTCGTCTGCCTGGTAGCCCAACTAGAACTCCAGCACAGAAGCTACGTCTACAATCACCACAGAAGCTACGAGAGCGGCTTCAGATAGAAAAGAGGGCACTGGGTGAAGCCGACGCGGCGTTGCAGTCCGAGCTATCCAAGATTGGTGAGGAAATGGCACGCGTTGGTAGCGTAAACTTGTCTGATTCCCAGTCTGTCGACCTTCGACGGCTGGCATCTTCAGTACATTCACTGGAAGACCGAGTTCCTGCCATGATGCAGGAATTACACGAGAGGCAGGATGATCTCCAGCGGGACATGGAAATGAGTCTCAAAACGTCGGAGTCCAAACTTCGGGCTATCGACCACCTACACAAAGAAGCCGTTGCGGAGAATGAGCTGCTTTATGAGCGATTCAACGGCGAGCTGTCCAAGATTGTCAAGGCACTCAAAGGCAAAGGGAGGGAAGACAAGGAGGATTTGGTGGCTAGGCTAAAGGCGCAAGGGGAGGAAATGGCGCGTATGAAGAAGGAAAACTTGCGCTTGAAGCGTGAGATGGTGAGCTTGAAGGCGGCGCTAAGGGGGATGGAATAAGTAATGCTGCCCCTGGTGGTGCTCGGACGGGCTATTGGACGGTTGAAGGTTTATTTGGGAATAGCATTGACTGCATTAAGAGCGAGATGGGTGGCTGCATGGTGACCGTTGTCTTTTAAGGGTCTTATTGTTTTTTCTGGTTTCTTTGGCTTTATGTTTTGTTACTTAGCATTGCTTGGTTTATGGACCGGTATGGCTGTCTGTATACTACGCGAGGTTTCTGGGAAGGGCATGCGGTAGGAGTCTCGGGTAGATATTCATCGGCCAGGGTTTGGTAGAAATTGGGACATTATTGGGCAAAGGGGGGGTAAGGCAAGGGGGGATGGTGGACATCTCTGTTTTTAGTTGTTTAGCTGGAGTGGCGGCAGGTCGCCCTTGAAGACGAAAGAAGAAAAGAAGAAACAAATACATAAAGACATTTTAAAAAAAAAGAACAAGGTTCAAGATAGCGACAGTTTTTTGTTTGTGCCTGATGTTGTGGTGTTAGTTGAATCTGGGGGGCTGCCCTGTTCGACCCAGCATTCGAAGAAGAGAGGGTCGGCGCGGACGGAACGGACGGGGGTGGTGGATGAGCCGCCAAGAGAGGAGCCTTGGTTCGGTTTGGACTTTGTTGGTGGTTGGAGGTCTGAGGGGGAGGGGATCCAAGGTTGAGGGTGCTGTGAAGAGGGAGGTTAGTAAGTATTATCAGGGAGAAGAATCCTTGTTCTTTTTTTGCACGTTGATTTTGTCCCATGAGCTTGTATTTGGGTCCAGGACTTACCCCTATGGGAGCTTCAGCCTCGTCCCTCAACTCCAACGCCAGTGTAAATGTACAGCCGTCTGGTAACGGTGGCATACCCTCTCCCGCATACGCTATCCTTCTTAACACTCCCCTCAAGGCCTCGTTGACATCCGTCCAATTCACCCCCTCCTTACTATCCTCCCCTTCACCCTCCCTCTCCTCATCCTCCTCCTCCGCCGCCGCCGCCGCCGCAGTAGCAGCAGCAGAAGCAGAAGCAGCGGAATAATTCACAATCCTATCCCCTCGCCTCCCCCACGCGGGGAAGCTCTGCACGTCAAACACCCAACGCTCCACCACGGGGCAGTCGGGGGCCAGGCCGTGGACTACGAGGACGATGCGCCTCACGGCGCCGACGTGCAGCTGTACGGACGCGGCGGAGATGGCATCGCGGATCCAGGCGCAAACGAGGGGGTGGCGGGACTGGTGGACGGGAAGGTTGTAGGCGCGGGCGGTGAGGAAGGAGGAGGGAGGGTAGAGGTTCCGGTAGTAGAGGAGGGAGTGGATGGCGATGGTGAGGAAGTCTGTGAAGGAGGTGAGGAGGGCCGAGGCTTGCGGGTGGGGGAGGGAGGGCCCTGAGGGGGATGAAGGGGCGGGGCCGGCGACGGCTGTAGCAGACATGGCGGGCCGTAGTGTTGAGGTCGTTTTTTGGGGGGTGGGTAAGGATGAGGTTGAGGTGGTGATGATACACCCATTAATGGTTCTTGATGGAGTCGCGTGGAGGGGAAGACGGAGAGGGTGGACGTGTTAAGTGGTGACGCGCTATCACGTGATGATAACACAGTACATTAAAATCAACCTTGTAGTCCATACTTTGTACTCTAGGTTGTTGCTTATATGTCATAACACAGAAGAAGCCCGTTCATTTGTAAGATAGAGCTAATAAAAATAATTTTTGCTTCTATAAGAGAGGTCACCATTATTATTACTCTTGTTGTTTATTTACTTGGTAGTATTATTTTGTGTCCTATTCCGCCTGTCCCTGTCGTTGTTACTATGATGTTTACCCCCCCTTCCGGAGCTTCTTTAGAGCTTGCCTGCCTACCCCACGTTTTTTTTTTTTGGAGCTCCAAGGCTGGAAGGCAGCCCTCACTATGACGCCACCTTGAATGCAAGGCAGTTACATACCGTTATCACCTTACTTCATCTGTAGACTACATACGACTTCGATATATCAACCTTGCAACCATAAACAACAAGTGGCTGTATCCATATAGTGACAGACTCATTTTATACACTTTCTTGATTCGTTCTGGATAGTCTTTGATCCCTCCTGATGGCGGCAGCAGCAGCAAAGATGGCGGACTATCTCAAGCCGCCCGCCATATATCAGGGCATGGCCGACGCTCTCCCCACCCATCAGCAAGGCGATGATAGCTCCGACCTAGCAAGTTCTTACGAGGCCATTGCTCTACTCATTCACGCATTCCTCGCTCGCCTTGATTTCCGCCTCTATGGCTTTGATGAGGACAAGCCTCTTGGTACGACATCTCCCATCCTCCCCCCTTGTGATTCCATCCTGCCATCACCAAGCTAACGGCCCCCCCTCCCCCTAACAGCAGAATGCAACTCTCTGGCGCCCCGGCTCCCCCCGCAATGGAACTCGGGGTTCGGCTCTCTGAGCTTTGCATACAGGCACAAACAGTCCTCGATGCGCTTCGTTTTTCGCATTGATCGGATGGGAGCCAAGGTCGAAATTCGTGGCCTAGCGGTTGGTGACGACAAGATTTATCGGATCGAGGAGGCTACCAGGGACATTGTCAATTCGAGCAAATTGCCCGTTCGAATCACCATGACGCAGACAGGAGAGGACCGGAGTGATTTGCTTGACAAGTTCAGGGGTGTCTTCCTTTCGGACGATTGTGCTGCACGTAAGACGACCCTGGTGATTATAACAAGCGATGCGATGTAGAAACTAACAAGATGAAAAGGTTTCCTTGCCAAGTTCCAAATGAGTATTGTGGAAAAGCTTATCCCCAAGCTACAGAAGGAAGGTTATCGAGAATTAGGTCCATTGGAGAGCCCACAACCCAGAGCCTCACATCAACCATCACAAGATACCGGACCCCGATATCCAGTCGGCTACCCCGTTCCACCGCCACCTCCCATTCCATATAATTCCCCTCCGCCCAATCCCCTTCCTTTGGGAGACTTTCAGCCTCCCGGGTTCGAGGATGAGTATGAGATCAACCGTCCACCCAGGGGGGGAGGGTTTCACATGCCACACTCTGGGCCCTATGGTATTGGCCATGATGACCTGAATCCACAGGGGCTCGGTCCCCACGATCCCTTGCGAGGATCTTTCGTAGGAGGGCAACATCCCAGACCAGGTGGCTTCGCTGGTATGCATCCCACATTTGATGACCCTTTATTTACTGGACAAGGACGTTTCGGCAACGGTGGTCCACCTGCACCTCCACCTCCAGTACCATACAATCCTCAAGCACCCCCAGGTGCTCGTTGGGATCCTGTTGGACCTGGTGGTAACCCCAGGTTCCCTGGTCCAGGAAATGGTAGAGGCAACAATCCTTACGGAGGTTTTGGCGGAGGTGGTGATATTATTTAAACCTCGCTATCTATGTCTTTTGCAAAGTTATTCGGGGAAAGGGCTATTGATGATTGAAGGAATACCTGTCTGTATAATTGGTTATGATTAATAACAATCAAATTGAAACCCCATCATGACGGATAGTCAGTTACCATCCTCACTTATGCAATAAATAAAAGGATTTTCATCCCAACTACAAGCCCTTATGACTTGGGACTGCTCTTTTGCGCACTACAATTATCAAGGTATTTATCTATCATCCACACTCCCATGGCCCCCCTGTAGAGATAAAGTAGAAAAGCGATTTTTATCGTCATGTTGTCATAAACTTCGTGCACTAGTACTCTTTTTGTATCTTTGTTTCCCCGTCCTTCTTCTTTCGGACTTTTTCGCTTGTGTTTTCCCTTTATTTATCGGAGCCTACCAAGATATCCCCTGACAATAGGAAATTTCTTTCTACTCCCCCCAAGTTTCGCCTTGTCTGCAGGTACTCGTCCGCCGACGCTACATAGCATCTCTACTGACTAGCAGCGTTGGCTACCTCATTAAGCTTCGCCTTTTCATCGTCTGTGAGCATGTTGTACCAATCCTGGAAGTTAGCAATATTTTCCCGGGCACAGCGGATGAAGAAGTCGGTCAAGTAGGCTTGTGTCTCGTCATCGCGCTGTCGTTGACTACCGTCTAGGCCAAATGCCATAAGGTCGGCCTTGGTAGCTCCAAGGCTCAGATCGAGAGTGTCATCATCATCCTCCCATCCTTCCTCATTATCGTCGTCATCGAAATCGGCAGTGGTGGCTACTGCAGCGGAAGCGGCGTTTGCGGCAGCTCGGACACCGGAAGCGGACAGGAGCTCCTCGATCAATACCTTGATTATTTTCAGTGTGGCAGGGATGATTGTGTACTGATCCGGGTCTAGTGATTTGGCATTTTGATTAGTTCCTTGCTCTTCTTGTACATATTCTTGATAAAGTCGGTCTAAAAGAGAGCTTGTGTTGGGTGTAGCGTATGAGCCTTGAGACATACTCTTCTTTGCGCGCGATCGCGTCTTGATCATGCCATCGTCCGCAGCGACAATGAGGTCACCCTTTACCGATGTTTGTGCTAATCGAGGGTCGTTAAGTGAGTATAGTTTCGACAATGCAATAACACTATTTACACGTTAGCAGGTAAAGGGCAGAAGCCGTCATAGTAGCTCCAACGCACTTTTGTCGAATCTCATCGTAGCCTGCGAAGCTGACGGAGTTCTCAAGCCACTTGGCAAGAACAACCTGAAGACCACTCTCTCCATTAATTTGGATCTGGCCGAGAAACTCAACCACGTCATGGGCACCGGACAAAGAGAGACGGGCAAAGACAAGAATGAGAGACTGGATGAAAGCAGCGGCTTGCGCGGTTGCAAGTCGGTTAGCCACAGCCTGCAAGAGCTGTGGTAGGAAAGGTCCCAGCCGATCCTGCCCAGCCTTCTCAACGAGCTCAGCAGCCAACCCTCCAACCTCAGAGGCCGAGTTATCTTCTATCGATGGGCCCAGGAGACGGTCAATGATATGCAGGCAGACTTCCAGGCCAGATCGGCCGTTTCCATCTTGCCAGTTGAAAACTTGCTGGTGGTCGTGTACCAAAATCCATTTAACGGCTTCAGATCCGGGTCGCAGAACTTCCCCCTCGTTAGACTCCATGAGGAGACGGTTTAGCTTAGGGAATGTAGCGGCTACAAATCCTTCCGGAAGAGGCTCTGATCCGTTTTCGGCCAACACAGCAAGCAGTTCAGTGGCCACCTTATAATAATCAGCTAAAGTTCACATCTAATCAGGTATCAAACAACTTACTGTAACCAGCGGGTTGTCCTCAGTCAGGTTTGCCACATCAAAGGCGCCAGTCAGTGTGGGGAGAATTCTCGCGCAAAGGGCAGCAAACGAAGCAGAGTCGGATAGACTGCTGACGATTTCTTCAAAGGCTTCCGAGACAAGCATGGTAACCTGGAAATTGCTTGCACCAAGCTTGGCGAGCAGGAACAAGAGATCGACAGACTGAATATCGCTAGAAAGCGCAATCTTTGTGTCGAGTGTGATGGCTGCTCGCAGAGCTTCGCTCAGTGTGACGAGAAGTTCATCAGCGTCCTCCATATCATCCTGATCTTTGCCGTTCATGTATGTTTGAATAGCATTAATGATGGGGATTTGTCGATCAGGAGAAACCTTGCCCGAGTTAATCAACCCTTCGATAGCCTTGACACAAGACACTTGGACAACCTCAGACTCTTCGTTGGTAATAGAGTGAATGATGCGGTCCAAAAGACTCGGGGGAGGCTGGAACGAACGCCCAAGCATACCCGCAACAAGGTACCCACGGGCACGCAACAGGGGCTCCTCGGATCGGTTGACGGCGAAGTCAACAAGTTCAAGATAAGCATTGGCAACAACGTCAGGAATTGGCTTGCCCAAATCCTGGAAGTCACTAACAAGCATAACGAACAGATACAGAGCAGCCTCCTGACTCCTCCATGATGTACTATCACCAGGGAAAAGAGTCTGAGTGTATCCAAATAGCCCATCGACAGTCTTCTCATTAAACCACTCGCCCATCTTAATGAGCAGGTCGCCAGCTGCGGTTCGGGCGGTATATTGAGCTGTGACAGAAGTTTCCTCGGCGAGATACAGAGAACAGTCGAAATCCCATAGATCCTGTTCCTCTCTGGTCACCCGGGAGTATGCAACAAGCATATTCATGATTTCAACCATCCATGGAACCTCGTGACCAGAAACATGAGCCTGGAGTTGGCCATCAAGCTCAGCCTGGACAGGGGGTGCTCGGAAGCATTGGTTCAAGAAATCAAGCTCTTCCAGGATAAGCAGGTCAAGAGTGTAGGGTAGGCTGTCAGAATCTTCCAATCGAGATTGGGCTTCGTCCTTGATATACAATTGCTCGTAAGCAGCCTTCATCAAGCTGAGCTCCTCCCACACAGCTGTGAAGAAAGTTGTGCTCTGTGGAAGAAGAAGGTTGGGGAAAACTCGTCGGATTCGGAGAAGGGTCTTGACAACCTGAAGTTTCAGAGCGATAATGCTATTCCAGCTCTCGGGCTGGGTACCCGCAGCAGATTCCACATCTGGCAAACGTCCCTTGAGAACAATAATGAAGAAAGGGTTCCACTCCTGCAAGAGTTCGTCCGCAAAGGCTTTGACCTCCTTGGCGTGATCATCCTTGACCATATTCATCAGATCGAAACAGCCTCGGAATACAGAGATGGCAAGCGCTCGCAGCATGGGCTTTCGGTTCTCGTTCAGAGCGACCTGGGTCAAGGCTTTGGCGATGTCCTGGGCCATGGAGAAGAATTGATCTTCGCTCAAGCTCTCATCGACTAAATCTCCAAGGACTCGAAGAGCTCCATGAAGCTGGGAATCACTGCCAGCAGGGATAACGCCCAAAACTGTGGGAAGGAGATCGGGCCATTGCTCAGGGAAGTCGTGGATGGCAACTTTGCCAACGGCATAACTGGCAGTTCATCTGTCAGCTTCCCCCCCACATGAGGTGTAAAGATTAATAAAACCCTACCTAGCAGCGATCTTAACCTTTCGGTCCTCTTCAGGGCTTAAAGCTATCTCTAGCAGCGTTTGCTTCAGGCGGGCCCTGGCCTCATCGGAAATAGGGATCTGGGGCTCACTCTCGAGCTCCTCAACAGACCAATTCCTTTCGATGAAGAGACGAAGAGTGCTCAAAGCAGATTGACGGATGCCAGTGTCAATCGAGGTATGAGCAGCGATGTTGGCAAGGGAGACGGGAAAGGCAGGATTGGATTGAGCCCGCTTGATCTCGATCTCGGCTTGTTGGCGGGGTGCCTGCTCGGACAGCTGCGTGTTAGCGAGGAGCTGCACGAGCTGGTCCTCCATTGTGAGCTTTCTGTTTCTGCTATAGGACTAGCAAAAAACAAAGAGGCAATTCAGGATTAAAAAGGAAAGAAAAAAAATAAGTCCTCACACCAGCAGCGCGCGTCCAAAAATCGAATTGTCTGTAGAGGAGAAGGCTTTTCGCCGGGGTGGAGGGATGAACGCAAGGAGGGGAGGGATGGTGGGGGATGAAAACAAAAAAAGAGTGGGTCAGTCCTCCTTCCTTGCAGTCAACGCGTTGCTTGTACAAGTATTTTAGTTTTTTTTAGTGGAGCGAAGCGGTGATGTAGTAATGCTTCGTTATAGTGATAAGTCTTGTTAACTGCACCAGTTGCTCGGTTGGTTTTAGCGCGGGGTAGTCATTCAGTCGTCTGAGGGTACGTACAGAGTACGGCACACAGCAACCACTATAAAAGGTTTATAGCCAGCGCTTGATGGTGACATATCACGCCAGCAGCAAGAAATAGCCAACCTATGCATGCCTTATGCAGGGTAAGGGAAATGCAGAGACAACCTCGGAACCTACCCAGGCTTTCAAACAATCCTCGAGGTTCCTTTTTGCACCCACTGGGGGCATATGTACAATTGCCAACATGGTCAGTGACGTATCTGTTGTCATGGTGACAACCACAGACTTTCAAGCAAGGAGCATTTGAAATGACATGAAAACTATGATTGTATTTTTCTGCGGAGTATCTCTGGGTGAATCAACAAAACTGTGTACAAGTAATACAAGTGTATGCTGGCTTACTACGGCATAATATTACTACCTCTAAGACATGCTGGCACAGGTTTCTTGGAACATCTTCGGAATGCCTCTGAATGGATAACCCGCCCTATATGGCTGTTGGCGAATTGGTCTTGTTGCATCCATCTCATTCTGGATCAATGGGCAATGCACACATGCATGATCCAGGATATTTCTTCCCGTCGTCCTTATTAGGTAGTTGGGATTGCTGCTTTTTCCTTGCTTTCTTCTCTTTCTGCATGATTTATTGTCAGATTCTTCTCATACCTTATCAACTACATGTTTCTATCGTGACCTGCTCTTATCGTTCTGATAGATAAGCTGATAAGAATTAGACAAACCGTTGAATGTTTTGTCCATCGCCTCACTCTTAGACAGTGCCAAAAAAAAAATTATTCAATCTCATGCACCACCCGTGTCTCAGCAAGATTTGTTTGACTCGATCACATCAAGTAATCACATCGTCCAGCATGGGATCAGCGGGGACATGTCCACTATAGACCCTGTGAGGTTGCCAGGGCCCCTGCTAATCATACCGTCGAGGCCATCATTACTATTGGCTCTGCGAATTCCGGCATATCGCTGTTATCGTTGTCCAATAACAGACCCGGTGCCACGGGCCCCAGTCGGCACACAAATGGATCCTTTATCGTCGAATGCAGAATGGCTTGGGTTCTGGGCTTGTGAAAGGAAGGGCGAAAGCCATGATGGTTCCCCCCCCGTACGCTACTCGTGGCACGAGCTTGACAAGCAACACAAGCTAGGGAGTGTCCAATCCATATTGGCATGTTGGCTTTGCGCCACATTTTGCTGCTTTATCTCCATCTCACCCTGTCTGTCTTAAAAGTGCCTCTGATAGCGTTGCAACATGAGCCCAGGCAGAGAGAAAAAAAACATACTAAAGCAATGTCTCGCCCAGCTCTCCTCCTGATTTTGATCTCGAGTCTGACGTCCGACGTATGCAGCAGTACGCTCTGGGTACTTGTATGCACGGCTCGGTAACAGCGAAGATGCAAGACAAGCGGCCCGTCCAATAAACCGTGGATGATCTTCATTGTCAACATTGGCAGCCAACATCTGTAACCCACCATTCGACGTCATTGCTCCGGAGCTTTTCCTTCACGCGAGCAGCGAGTATATCTGGTCATCGCACGTCCTTCTTCTCGGTTGACCTTACCATTTCATCCTCACAATCGGAAAAGAAAAAATGGCGAGCAGAAAGAGCTTTAGGTACTGGGCGGATAAGGTGGCCATCGAGCCCCCGGAACCGGGTTTGTCGTCGACCCAAATGATGGTACGAAGGCTCTTTTCCTCTCTTACAGATCTGCAATAGCGGATACGCCCTCTTACACTCCTACGAGAACGATACCGGCTCCCGAGTGCTTCTAACACTTCCCACAGCTTGTCAATCATGATCTTACTCCCGTCGAAAGGGAGCGCCGACAATGGGGCACATGGAACTTTGTCGCCTTTTGGATCGCAGACTCATTCAACATCAATACATGGATGATATCATCGTCCATGATTATCAATGGCTTGTCATGGTGGCAGGCTTGGTTATGTGTCTGGATCGGCTATGCCATATCCGCCAGTTTCATCGTAACTACGGGTCGCATCGGTGCCACGTACCATATTGGCTTTCCCGTCATTAGTCGTGCCTCTTTCGGTATCTGGGGCAGTCTCTGGCCCATATTTAACCGAGCTGCTATGGGTGAGTGACTGCATAACCATACGATAACTTGCGCCAAAGGAGATGATTTCTAACACATTGCTTTCCCCGTATACCAGCTTGCATTTGGTATGGAACACAGGCCTATCTCGGTGGCCATTGTGTGTACCTCATGATCCGTGCCATCTGGAAGTCATGGGATAGCACCAAAATGCCTGGGAATTTTGGTACAGATGCCACCAATATCCCCATGTATGTGTCCTTCATCATCTTCTGGATCCTGTCTCTCCCGGCTTTGTGGTTTCCTGTCCAGAAGATTCGTCATCTGTTCACCGCCAAGGCATACTTTGTTCCTCTCGCAGGCGTCGCTTTTCTCGTCTGGGCTGCTGTCCGAGCAGGCGGCGTTGGCCCCATTATAAAGCAGCCTGGCACTCTACATGGTAGCAAATTGGCTTGGGAGATGGTCAATGGGATCATGTCTTCTATTGCCAACTTTTCAACTCTGGTGATTAACGACAGCGACTTTACCCGTTTTGCGCGCAAACCTGGAAACGCTTTTTGGTCGCAGCTTATCGCGATTCCCATTTCATTTGCTGTCACTTCATTCATCGGCATCATTGTATCCTCGTCCTCGACCATCATATATAAGGAGCCCATATGGGATCCTCTGGTTCTTTTGGGACGATTTATCGACGATGGTGGATCTGCCCAACGATTCGGTGTATTCATAATCGCCCTGGCATTTGCTGTTGCTCAATTGGGTACAAACATCGCTGCCAATTCCGTCTCCGCAGGCAGCGATCTTACTGCACTCATGCCTCGATACGTCAATATCCGCCGTGGATCTTATATATGTGCTATCATTGGGTTGGCCATGTGCCCTTACAACCTTTTGAGCAATTCAAACAAGTTTACGACCTATCTTTCTGCATATAGCGTTTTTCTTAGCTCCATCGCGGGCGTCATGGTAGCTGATTACTACATCGTCCGAAAGGGCTACCTGAACATCAAAGACCTTTATGACGGGCGCAAGACTGGACCGTATTACTACACGTTTGGAATTAACTGGCGCGCTTACGCAGCATACATTTCCGGTATTCTGATTAATGTTGTTGGTTTCGCTGGAGCTGTTGGAACCAAGGTTCCTGTTGGCGCGACATACATTTACAACCTCAACTTTTTCTGCGGTTTCATTGTTTCATTCACTACATACTACGCTTTCTGCAAGATAGCGCCTATACCTGCGACGAGCGACCGATGGATGGAAGTTGGCGATTCTATCGATGAGGTGCATATGGCTCATGATGGCAGCAGTCAGGATTATGATGAAGAAGAGAGGGTAACGGCTGGCAAAGGCATAGATGTGAAGCATACAAGGACCGATTTCTGATTTTGTGGGATATATAATAGATGATATTTAGCATTTATTCTATTGTCTAGATTTAATTTTACTACTTGCTGTGGCGCTTCAGTTGGGTATGATGTGAATGGAAGAGAGATGACCTTCTGTCGTCTCAAGTCTAAACTAAACAACGCCGTGGTAATATCTCAAATTGTAGAGGGTCAATATCTATTCAGTATAGTGTTTAGACACCTCCGCCGGATATTTGGCTCAGCAGTCTCTCCAATTTGTAGCGCGGTTGATATACATGCCAACCAAGAAAGGCGTCCCGAAATCCCAGCCAGGATCGGCGGGCTAGGTCAGTATTCCACCGTGCTCGTTCGGCTTCTGTGCAGGAGCTGCAAGTACCGAGACATATGTATTAGCTTGGATCGAACAGGATGTTTCAGGTGGGGTGTCGTGTAAGAACATACCTCTCGAATTCAACGAATGCTCGATCCAAAGCGAATGCTGCATCACGGATAGATTCCATCGTTTCACAGAGCGTATCGCGAAATGTCCATCCTCGTGGGTGAGCGGCATCCGGGTGGTCGAAGCGGGATGGTGTATTGGCTTGTCGCTTCGAAATGGTTTCCAGGCCCATGTAATTGTACGCGTCGTTCTGCAGTATTTCCTTTGAAATGGAGAACAAGTCATTGCCTTTGTTAAGGAAGACTTTGAGATTTGCTAGACTCGTGATCCAGTACTCGTAGGGCACCTCTACATCTCGAGAGGGCTTGAAGATGGGCGCGATCCAACCGCTCGCGGCGCCGGTCCACTCACGGAAGATGGTCGCAAACCCGTCGGGACAGCAGCCGTTTGTTTTCTTCCCGGCCGGGACGGAAGAGTAGTGAGGAGGAAGCTCCGTCGGGAACTGGGTCTCCAGGGGCTGGGATGCGACCCAGAGCACGACGTCGCTCGCTGCAAAAGCGCCAATTCTGGGATCATTGGCACCATAATGCTCAGCGAGGCCCTTGACCATGCCGGCGAACATGCTCTGCCATGGTCCTTGAACCTTCTGTCCTCTGAATATGTCGTACAAGAAGTAGCCGAGATCTCTTCCACTTGTACCGGTCTGTCCATCATCACCGCTAAGAACCGCCGCAGTGAGTTTGCCAACCTGCAGCCTGGTGTCAAGCTCGGCCAGTGGATAGTACCATTCCGTAAGAGAGGCACTGACTTCAAGAACAGTGTCAATAACTGACACGTTGCATCCTGGGACCGTCTTGATATTGGCTTCGGCCCATGCCCACAGCTGATGCCGAAATTCAGGGTCTTGTGGCCTGTGGGGATGCTTATAATCTATGGTTCTGAGAAACTCAAACAGAGCAACATCCAAGGACCTTGCTGCAGCGAGCTTCTCCTCGGGTCCAAGCAGGGCTACATCGACAAATGACAAGACGTCAAATTGTTTCTGTGATAGTAGGGCTGTGAAGTCACCCGCCTCTACCTTTGGTGTAGCACCTGTGACAGTCATGGTGCTGTATAAGCGCGGAGAGCACAAGCTTGAAAGAATTTTTTATAGTAAAGAAGCTCTTTTTCCGAGTACTTGGCATGAACCCCAAGGCTTTTCTTGATTGAGGATGGAAGGAATGAGGAAAATGAGCGGATAATAGGCACAATATATAGTCACTTTTGAAGCCATCATGATGCACTGGGGGAGAGGATACGCAAGGCAGCTCGTAGGATCAATATCTCATGCAGAATTCAGATGAACATATTATTATTGCCTCATTCGTGCATCCCCCTCTCTCATTTACAGGCTGGCCCAATGGAAGACGACATAGTGCTGCGGGGATGATGCTGGGACATCTCTCTTGGTTTTACTTTTATTGCCAAATAGAGAACAGATGCGTTCCATTAAGAGGCATAATAAAGCCTAGCTTGCCCCATATTAGACCTCTGAAGGTGAAAAACACTGCTTCAAAGTACAGGGGGTAGACACTACGTGTTGTTGCAATGTGACCCCCATGCTTGTCTACCCGCATATGCGTGGTGTCAAGGCGCCACTTTAAGCCTCAAATTGTCCCAAAGGGGCAATAAATATCCTTCTTGTTTTACCCGAGCAAGGCGCTCTGAATAATTGATAGCTAATTGTATGCAGGGAGCTTGGTAGCGTTAGTGATCAGCAGAATCCTTATCATCCGTGATCGACCTATAAGATAGTAATAATGATACTTTTTATTGCATTTACTCACTCTATAGGGACCCATGAGTCCCCCCAAAAATGCGGTTCTGAAGAATGGATGACGAATGTTTATTAAAATACCATAAATCTATGTCAGCGTTTAATACATATACACATGATTTAGTGCTAAAATATATCACCATTCATAATTTTAATTTTAATTCTATTTTGTAAGATGTTTACAAGATTTTTATTTTATGTTTAAAGAACAGTTTTTTTTTTAAAAGAAAAAAATCCATCTTTCTTCAAATAGCTGCCACTCCACTCATACCGATCCACAAAGAGAGGAAGCCCCGGAGTTCCGGAGCCGATAGACATGGTTGTGAGGCCTTTCGTGTTAATTTGGTCGTATATTCACTTTCCTGGCTCCATAAGACCATGTATCTGTTCAAAATCTACGTCCCGAAACCTGACTTTCACTCCTTGCTTGCTGCAGCTGCAGCTTACGGGGATCACATATTGCCGGAACTCTACTCGCGGGTCATTTTATAGACATTTGAACCGCCAAAAACACTCTACTAGTAGCACTAGACCTCTTACGGGGATTTATATGGTGAAAATGGCCATTCATCTCTTCAAGAGTGTAGCCCAATCTTCCAGCAACTTGCGCCTCACAGATAGAGGCAAACAGACGCTCACCGTTCAAGCATAAGACCTGTAACGTTAGCTTTCCAAGAAAGGCAATATGCAACTCTTATAATGTCTGATGTACCAGCAATGTTCAACCGGGAGTATCGTGTGTGTTCAAAGCCCATAGGTGGTTCAGTAGCCGTATGTTGTATGCGAACCAATGAGAGACCGCAGTGAATGCCGCCTTGAGCTCCTAAAGAGACCTAGTTTCTCGAGTCTAGGTTTCTTTTTATTTTCCTAATAGCGTATCTTGCGCTCCTATCATCATCATCATCGGAATCGCCCCTTGCGCGTCTATAAGACCCCCCAATGCCGCCACATTGTACCACAATATTGTGAAACACTTACCATTGGACCCTGACCTCGGTGAAGCTGGGGCATCACAAAGAGATTTCCGATCCAAATTTTATGTTAGGTGCGTGTCAAGGAAGTTTATTACTATGTAATTGACTTGGTAGTCCAAAGCAGATGATGCCCGGCTTTGTTGGGTTACTGCAGCTTTCCTCACGCTTCAACACCAAATCATCGAGTATGATGGGATGTAAGACCACTGTCGCAAATTCGTGGCTAAATTTGGTATAGTTTGTCTTGCTCACTTTGAAGACATGATTTGTTTCTCTTCATTCCTCGGTAAATGATGATTTGGCCTCACCGCCACTGTCAACGCATGGAGGATGTCTCTAACCGATGTCTCGTTATGTGTTCATATCTCTCGCCATGCCATCTTCGGTAATTAAAACTGTTTTTAGCTTCTTTATTTTAACAGAATTTGTCTTGGTGATAATGTCTAGAATTTTGCGAGAGTTGTATCAGGGATAATAACTCTCTCCCTGCCCTAAGTCTAGCGATAGTAGTGAAACGTTATATTTTACAGATAGCAGATGGATGAGTGAGGTCTTTGGTTTGGCTAGTGTAGAGAGAGAAAAGGGAATCAACCTCAATGCAGAACCAAACTGGATAGAATTCTCCGTGTCTCTGGGACTCTTGATACGGTAGCGACGTAGCTATAGCTTTGGCTTCATCAGAGGCAGGGCAGGCCATATTTGCTTCCTTAGATCGAATCTCATTCGTTGTTGTCCAATTCAGATTCAACTACGATACTACGCTTTCCATGATGGCATTACAGCCACAGGATTGGTGGCAATGGTCTTCTGGGTATCGGCCATAGTGCGAAGACGTAAGGCGATCAAAGATCAACTGACGCAACACTTTTCTCTGCTGTTCAGCGAATTGCTGTCGCGGAGAAGAGGAAGAAGGGGCGCCGATATTGTCATTTCTTTGCTCGTGAATGGGAGTTTAACAAATTGAGAAAACTCCCTCATAAGTTTCTTTAGAACGCAGAGAAAGACAGCGATTTCCATTGCGAAGGGGGGCTGGGGGTTGGCCATATTACGCTACTGAGCGCTTAGGGAGCAAGCAGAGCGGGACATATTCCAGCATCTTGTGATTTGAGAAAGAAAACGGAGGACTTTGGGACCAACTTCACAACGAACGCGTAATGCGCAAACGGAACAAGGCCCAATTGGATCGAAAATTCATAGCGATGAGTGGTAAAGCTTGCTGTAAGTCGTCTATGGCCGTGTAAGTCATTACGTAGTCTCCACCCTGCTTATGCCTCTGACTTGGAGGCTTCTTGCATTGATTGCTTATTATTCCCCAACATCACAAGCCACTTCGATGTGCAGGATTATCATTGCCGAAAGCCGTAATCCTATGCTTTAGTGAATCTACCGGTTCATATTCTTCATATCCCGTTCCCTTGGTTAGCGGGCTTATGCATGGGGTTGAAGTAAAACTGCGAAACTCTGAACCGGCCCTGCTGGTGCTGATACATGTATGGAATCATTTGGCATAGAAGCCATGAAGACGATCATTTCCATGAATCAGAAGGTCCATATGACCACACAAAACCGCGAACTAGGGAGACAAGCTGCATCAGCACAAACAAGAATGCTATTATTCACAACAACTGCTTATCCCACGTATTCGCGCATATCCATGAAACATTGAAATGAAGCAAGAAATATAGGAGTCTCCCAAATGTGATTTGAAACTACTAAAACAGCACTTTGAGGCTAAATGTATCACCATGGAGGCTTGATTCATTGTCACTGGGAGTCCATTACCATCTCTTCGTAGGTTCGCAGCTTGTCTATAGGGTAGTTGAACGCAGATGGAGACAGCGACCGCGGGATAGTACTTTGCCACCAAGAATACTCCATGGACTGACCAACTTTGTATTCCAGCGTGGAGGAACTGTATCATCTCCTAGCAATCATCATCATCATCATCATCATCATCCACGCGTACGTATAATTCCAAGTTTTCATATGGCCATCGCTTTCATCTCATTGGAAAAAGCATCCTTTCGGCGAGTCAACAGCTGATCTCAGCCTCTGACTTCAGTCGGACCCACGCGATGTCGCACGCCCGTTTTTGAAGCTTCTGATATCAGTATAAACTGTAGCATTATGGAGTTCAGGTGGCTCGTCTCACTGAGGCTGTGTTTATTAAACAATTGTGCTGTCATCAACTGCGTATCGTGTCAGCACGAGCCAATTGCTGTTAGTAAATGCGGGCGCCTTACCCTTCTTCCCCACCCTTGCCATGTGGTCAGCACGAGGGGCAAACACCAAAAATACCATCAGCCAAGCAAATGGGTCCATGGGTAGGGCAAACCGACTGCCGAGGATCCGATGGGGGAGGCGAATGTCCGTATGCAAACTCCGTAAACATTGATATATAAAGGATGGAAGATGTTCTCTAACAAGACCTATCTCACAACACACAACAGACATTCAATCCAATCTCAATCATCTCTGCATCTCAAGCCTCTACCAAAACAACTATTCTGCCCATCATGAAGTCCTTCACTGCCTCCGTCGTTGCCATCGTTGCTTTGGCTTCCACTTCCGTCGCAGCTCCCGCTGCACGAGATGTTCCAGGAAATGTGAGTGATTCAGCTTTGTCCCCCCATCATTGACAACTACATACATCTCATTGTATCTCTTCAAGAACCGCGAGCTCGTATGCTAACCTATTATTGTAGGTCCTTCTCTGCAACAGCTCTGGCTTTAACAATTGCGAGGTCCAAAATTTTGCTCTCAGCCTCACCAGCTGCACGCCTTTACCCAGCCGATTTGTTAAAAAATTGGGTTCCATTGGCCCTGATAAGGGTGCCATTTGCCGCATGTGCGTACCACATCTATCACACCCAATTCTATTACACCCAATTCCTGAACAAATGAACTGACTCTATTGTCTGTTTAGCTATACTGATTCTAGCTGCGACGAGAAATTCAACACTGTCATTACGTTTTCCCCCGGTATTACCAATCTTTACAGCTACAATGGAAAGGATGTTGGCCACTCGGCTCAATTCATCCGCTGCAGCGAGTGCACCAACTGCCAGTAGAAGGCTTCGAGACTTTATCTGCGGTACGAATCTGGGAGCGATAATAACATGGCTGCCCAGACTATTAGATTGGACAGGAAGCAATTCCATGTAAGACGGTGTTACAGTATCTAGTCACATAGTGTTGTACGCGTCGAGGGGCTTAGAATGGGATGGATCACGGCGGTTTGGGGATATTTATGACTTTATCTGACAATAGTTGGTTCTCTCATGTGATTTTTACAAGAATAAATGTGGCATTTTTTTTTAAAAATCTTTTTTGAACCCCATCTGTGACTTGTATAAATGTTGGAACATCTTGTGGTGTCCCGGAGGTTGCACTCGGCTGGTGCCATGCGGATGACACCTTGCATGCAAGTCTGCGTTCGGAAGTGAGATACGATCGATTGAGTGTCTCACTTGGATACTACGCCGCTATCTTTGTAGACAGAGAATAGCAAAATAATAGATAAATGGTGGGTCTGACCAAACAAATGATCGTCTCCGATGAAAGAATCACATCTGACTTTTGGCCTTTACTGAACTTTGGAGTCGTCAGCGTAGAGGTTTGTAGCGCGAGCTACGTGTATCGAGGCATGAAATGATGTAGTTAATGTCGTGGAAAAAAAAACAAAGGAAATCGAACACAGTGGTTGATGTGAGGGATGTAGGTGATTGGACCTGGGGTTTGATGCGCACATGGTGCCAGTTGAATCGATGACTGTTTCATAAGATTGACGCATTCAATAATATCTATATATTAATCTTAATGTTTAATTATCTCTAAATCTCTCATGGCATCCTTTGCATTTGTCTCTTGTATTACTCTTGCTGTCGACCACTCTCGTTATTCTCAATCACCCTTACTGTGATGAGCTGTTATGTATTCAATGAATTTCTCTAGGTTTATACAATCTGTCTATTTATTTACATTTCCTCAAAACTGTTGACATTGCGCCCCCCCTCATCTCTCTAGTCTAGTAGCCTCCTCCGTTGGAACTCTGTCATTTCTTCATCAATGGGGCAATGCAAAGTGCAGCCAAGGATCTATATCCACTTTCAAAGCGCTCGCTGACATTGAGTTGCGGCCATTGACCCGTGTTCTGCTCGATTCTCCTTCATGCACTGTCTCGTAGTAGGTTTGGTAGATCATCTATTAATGATCGTAATGATACATCCAAACCGTTTGCCAGTCTCTCAACGATGAGGCAAAGGCTGCTCACCATCGTTTCTGCTTCCTTCTTTGTCATGAGGTGTGAATTTGATAAAAGTTCAACTTGAAGCTGGTCACCCTTTGGAGAGGAGAGTATTGTCAAGTTTCTCACGATGTGGTGTGGATTCTCAAAGTACTCGAGCTTTCCCGCGGAATCCACAAATTGGAATTCCTCTTCATCATCAAAGTTATGATGGGAAATTTCTGCATCGAATTGCGAACCAACTGGCCAATTGGTACAGTGCTCAATAATCTCTCGGAGACCTAATGAGTCCGCGTCTCCCAGCGCAAGGAACTGCTCCTGAAGAGCGACCAAGAGATCTATACATGTGTGAAGCTCATCAAGATTGACCCTGATAGGAACAATGTTAGCACAGGGGCCAACTATCGTTTCAACTCCTGCAATCGCGGCATTGCGACCTGCGACCGTGCGACTGAACACTACATCACGTTTCCCTGAAAGTAGTGACAAGAGTACAGCCCAAGCAGAACAGAGGAGAGTGGCTGTGGTAATGTTGTTAGGGACACTTGGCAAAGGTATCTGTGCCTCAAAGTGGATGGCATCTGGCAACGAGGAGCTGGTCGCCCCTTGTGGATGAAAGTTGGATAGGATGCTTGTAATCGATGAACCGTCCAGAAGCTTTCTCCAATAAGCGGTCGAACTAGCGCGCTGATGATGCTTATATGTCAGATATTCTGAGAATGACGGCCCTGCTACGAATGGCCTGTCATTATAGCCATCAATCAGTGAACGTACAACAAGTGGCATGGAAACACCATCATATTGAGCATGCGATATTTGAATCACTAGCCTGTCGCCCTGGAGCTTATGTCTGAGAACACTGAGCTCGAAAGGTGGCTTGTTGGGCAACGGCTGTTTCATCTTCTCGAAGCAAAATTCTTGTAGTGACTGATTAAGGCTTGAGTTCACATCGTGAACCTGAACACTTTTGGGAGACGATTGGAGGACAACTTGCCAGAATTTGCCACAAAGCCTTGGGAACCGTGTACGGAGAATGGCGAAATTTTCCAAGGCGGCAGAGTAACTTCCATCAAGACGAGAGATATCCAATCCGAGGCCAACATCGAGATAGAAATACCTATAACGCTGTAGGGGATAGGCTTCGCCCTCGAGGCAATCCTCTTGAAAGTCTGTAGTTGGTAAAATCTCTGTCACATCTGAGGAATTGAAACCAAAATCCGAAGAATTGATCTCGGAAAGAAGTGATTCCTTTGTAGTCGGATCAACAAGTACGGCTGGTTTCAAGTGTATCTCAGCTTTTTTGCGACTGGGACTCGAGTGACGGGCCAGATCCCCCAGCTTGGGGTGACTGAATACGTCTAGAACAGCTATTTCAACACCACCTTGCCGTGCCTCACTGACCAATCTCATCGCCACGATTGAGTCGCCGCCAAGATCAAAAAAGCTGTCGTCTAGTCCAATCATTCCCAATTCGAGATTGAGCGTCTTGGACCATATTGCTTGCATCTGCCGTTCCTCTGGGGTGATGGCCTGTCGCTTGGGTTCTTGACTGGAGGTCTGAGCCGCTGTTAGTTGCTGTAGCGTGAAAGAGCTTCCGATTTGGCGAAGAAGTTTACGATCCGTTTTGCCAGAGATCATTTTTGGAATCTCCTGTAATGAGAAGAAAGCTCTGGGGATCATGTAGCTCGGCAGATGTGCGGCCAGTTTGCCTGAAACATCACTACCAATGTGTAGTATCTGCGCTGTAGTCGAATCTGGAACACTTGGCTCCATGATAGTTGTATTCACTTGGACGAAGACTGCTACCATCGGCTTTTCATCCTCCCCATGCGGTATGATGATTTCTGCAACCGCCTCCTTGGCTTCCGGGAAGTTCTGCTGGACGTGGTACTCAATTTCTCCCAGCTCTGCTCGCTGTCCGCGGATCTTGACCTGTTCATCCTTGCGTCCAATAAAACTTAGACCCCCTCTCTCATTATATCGGACGAGATCACCTGTCTTGTACAATCTCCCGGATCGTCCGGGAACTCTTGGGGTTTCAGCAAAACTCTGTGAGCCTTCGTGCAGCCACTTTGGGTTCTCTACGTAAGCTGCGGCTGTCTTTTCGGGATTACCAAGATATCCATAGCCAACAAGGGGACCTTCGAGTAGGAGCTCGCCAATACAACCTGGTGGGAGCAACAGGTTGTGGTCATCAGGGCTCACAATCCAGGTGACCTGACCGGCTCCTGTGCCAATTTGGACAGCGTCTTCCAAGCTTGTGCTATGGTAGTTGAAGATGCTGCCTGGTGTACACTCTGAGGGTCCATAGCCGTTAATGATACGGGCTTTTCCCCACCACGATGTGATGTCTTTGGTATGAAGAGCTTCTCCCACTAGAATCAACACCTCTACCTTAGGGAGCATTGCAGGGTCCAGCAATTGAGCAACGGAGGGAGTTACTACAACGATGCTAGCATGGAAGGCTGCTATGCTCTCTGTGAGCTTGTTTTTTTCGATCATCTTCACTTGGAATGCATAAGCAGCCTCCTGAAGCGAGAGCAAAGAACATGGTGAAAAGGGATGCATCGAAGCTATACGATGCGAAGTCAAATACCTTTGAACTTGATGTGAATCCAAGTCTCGGCAACTGATAAAATAGAGCTGAGGCCATGTTCTGGTGAGAGATATTGACTCCTTTGGGGGTTCCAGTGCTACCTGAAGTAAAAACGGCGTACAAAACCGAAGAAGGGCTGGTTCCGCCATGGCTATCATTGAGATGGTTTTGTGTGCCATTTTGCGCAAAAACTTCAGAATCAACAACCAAGATTTGATTTGCCAGACGCGAGGCTAAAGTCTTGGTAGAAGCCGATGAAAGAACCAAGTTCGCATCCACTTGCCGGATGATATTTTGAAGACGCTTTCCCGGAAGCGATGGGTCAAGGAATACAAAGGCTCCGCCTGACTTCATCACGGCCAACATGGCAACAACAGCCCACATTGACTTCTCAAAGCACAGAGGTACATAAACACCGGACTCAATACCGAAATCTTGCACAAGCCGATGTGCCAGTTGTGTAGCAAGCTGATCTAACTCTGAATGGGTAAGCTGTCCATCCCAAGCACAGACGGCCGAGGAATCAGGGCGTTTTTTGGACTGTTCAGATATAATATCATGAACACATCGCTCAATTGGCGAGAGGATGGTCTTGTTCCACTGCCATATGGCGTGCAGATCTTGCGGTGTGGTCATCTGTAGTTCATCTAATCGCTGCATGGGAGCAGCATCACTGAGCTGATGTACTACATAGTCAAGTCGTTCCAAAAGCTTTTGTACGATCCACTGCTCTATCACCCTTGAATCGAAGCTCGCAGTCGCTGTGATCTTGTCTCCATCGAGCTGTAGTTCAAGGACAAGCGCATACGTATTGAATGAATGGCTATGATCCTGCCACTCCCCAAACATCTCGATTCCTTTGTCAATTTCTTGCGGCTGGATGACAAGCAATGTCTGGAACGTGCAGGCTTGTCGGCAGCTTTGGGATATTTTGCTAATCTGATGTAAACCTGCCTGCTCAAAGGGTATCATGTCTGTTGCACTTTGTTGTATCGCTTGCAAGTATTCCGCTGCCGCTTGCTCCTTTGATAGCATGATGCGTAATGGAACGGTAGCAATGGTTGGACCCGCCATCTCCTCAATTCCGTTGATAGGTGCGCTTCTCCCAGCGAGTGTGACACCAAAAACAATGTCCTCTTCGTGCATTAACTGGCTGACAACTAATGCCCATGCAGCATGGATAAGTGTTGATACTGTAACATTGGACGAGCGAATAGTCTTAGGTCGAGATAGTTGATGGGATGTTTTCTTATCGGCAACAGGTTCTTTGACTGATGGCGGTAAAGATGGATATGGTACATGATCAAACCCTGCCAAAGTTGTTCGCCAGAAGTCTGCTGTTCTGGCACTGTCCTGCTCCATAAGATACTTGATGAATCTTGTGAATGGCAATGGAGCCATAACAGCATTACCCTGGTATGTTTGGTGTACAGCTTCAAAGATTAAATCCAGCGACAAGCCGTCATATACTGCATGGTGTGCCGTAAATACGAATGCTGTGGGACCCATGCTGTCTCTAATGAGTGCGAAATGCATAAGGGGCTGGCCAAGGCCAATCGATTGGCTTCTATCTTCCTGAAGATAATCATTCAAGTTCTCACTCTCCACCCACTGAATATCCTCATCCAGAACCATTTGTAGGAAGCCGTGATCATCCTGGTATATGATTCTTGTCCGCATTATCGCAAACTTCTCAGCTAAAGAATTCCATGCCTGGCGGAAAACTTCTATATCAATGTCTGGAGAGATTTGAAGCACATTTTGGACGACGTAATCACCGGGTGTTTTGGATGAGAGAGACATAAGACCCTCTTGAAGCGGGGTGCATGGATATATATCCTGAACCGACGTCACGTCGAGCTCATACTGGTTGCAAACTTTGTCGATAAATGAAGCGACGTCGGGACAGTTTTGTAATAGAGAAAATGGTTGAATGTCTTCTGAGCCGCACCCATTGAGTTGAGCACCTTGCCGGGCTGTTTGGTAGATTGTAGGCTGACGGAAGATGTCTGCAACTGCCAGCTGAATCTTAGCTTTCCGAGCCTCGCTTGCAACCCTCATTGCAGCGATGGAGTCGCCTCCAAGTTGGAAGAAGTTATCGTCCAACCCAATGCTTGATGGTTCCAGACCCAGAACCTGACCCCATATGTTCTGTAACTGTTGCTCAGTATGTGATTGTGGCTGCCGCTTGGAACCCTGTCCAAGTGACTGAGCTTCGATTATCTGTTGCATGGAAAAGGTGCCTCCAACCTCGCGCAGTTGTTTCCGGTCCATCTTACCACTGGCAGTGGTGGGCAAGAGTGTCATGGCGAAGAAGACTGTTGGCACCATGTATGCTGGCAAGCGGGCAGTGAGCTGATCTCTGATGGCAGCACTAATCGGGAGCACGCGGCATGTCTCTTTGGAAGACTCTGTAGTTTTCTCGTCTTTCAAATGACTGACTGTCTCGTCCTTCTCGTTCCTTTGTTCAATAAAAGCCGCAACCATTGGCCTTGATTTCTTTCCACTTGGTGTAATCACCTCTGCCACAACCTGACCTGATTCTTCTGACAAAACCTGCTGCACGTGGCTTTCGATCTCTCCTAGCTCTACTCGTTGTCCATTGATCTTGACCTGAGTATCTTTACGCCCGATGTACGCGATGCTTCCATCCTCATTATAACGGACCAGGTCTCCCGTTGCATAAAGCCTCCCTTGTCGTCCTGCGTGGTCTTGTGTGCCGCGGAGTAACCAAGATGGAGCGTTAATGAACGCCGCAGCAGTTTTTTTAATGTCTCCCAAGTATCCACGACCAACAAGGGGTCCTTCAAGTAACAGCTCGCCAATACAGCCAAGCGGTGCCAAGCGCTCATGATTGTTTGGATCGACAATCCAAGGTACATGCCCTACGCAGTGTCCGATCCCAGTGGCATCTTCCGGGATGGCTGCAGTATCATTGATAGTTGCAGTAGCAGTACATTCAGCTGGCCCATAGACATTCAGAAACTGCACCTTGCCCCACCAGGGTTGAATATCTTTTAAGTGCAGCTTTTCCCCGGACAGCATTACGGTGCTAACTTCAGGAATTTTTTTGGGCGATAGGAACTGAGCAATGGTGGGCGTTAGCTCAAGGAGCGTCGGTCGAAGTTTGACGATGCTCTCTACAAGGTTGTTCTTTCGATCATCTTCGCTTGGGATACACACACAGCCTCCCGAAGCCAGTGTAAACAGCGGGTTCACAACTGCACCGTCAAAACTATTAGACGTAACATCAAACATTCGGACATCTGCAGTGAATCCAAGACGGACGGTTTGGTGATGCCAGCCAGAAGAGAGGTTGCGATGTGTCATGACAGCGCCCTTGGGCACTCCGGTGCTTCCAGAGGTAAATATCACATACGATGCTGATGAGGGACTGACAGTAGGCAGCCGCCTGTTTGTATGAGGCTGATCGTCTAAATCGGTAAAGAGGCTGGCATCAACCACAACCACCTGGCTTACTAGTCTTGAACTAATCTCCTTTGTTGAAAAAGACGAGAGGATCAAAGGAGCTTGTAGCTGTTGAGCAATTGAGAGAAGGCGATGCTCCGTGAGATGGGGGTCCAGAAGCATGATGGCACCTCCAGCCTTGAGAACAGCAAACACTCCAACTGATGTCCACTTTGACTTCTCGAAACACAGAGGCACGTAGACGTCGGGTCCAACTCCGAGATCGACCAGGGCGTACGCCAATTTTGTGGAAAGCCGGTCTAGCTCGCCGTATGTAATATCACCGTCCCAACTGCAGAGGGCGAGGGCATTGGGCTGCCTCTCTGCTGTTTTGGCAAATATGTCGTGAAGACATTGATCAAAGTGGGCTGGGACAGTTCTGTTCCAGTTCCATATCTTGTCGAGATCAGAGCTTGCCAATACAGAAATGTCCTTGACCGGTCTGGAAGGATCGGTGATTATTGTAGAGACTGCACTGCTAACGCAGTCTGCGATGCGCAGTGCCTCGTCTTGTGCGATGCTTTCGGGACGGAAATGGACTTCTATCTCGATTTGCTCGCCAGTATCGTCGCAGGTAAGACTGATGTCATACTGTATACAGTTAGTAGGCAGAATGGAAGGGGGCCAAGTCTTGTTCGTTTACTTACCTCTGTTGGATCATGGCCATCCAAAATCTTCACTACAACATCGTTCTCGGCCCTGTTTCCAACAATCTTGGTGCTTTTGTTAAAAGAAATAATGCTGTTGAACAGTGCATGATAGTTAAGACCCAGAAGTTGGTGGATTGTCGCTAGGGAAACGTGCTGATGAGACAGACTGGTGAGGTAGTCTTCCTGGGCTTGTTGCAATGTCTCGAGAACGGACAGTGGCTGGTTGAGGGGGATCCGGCATGGAAGCATACCGATCAAAGGGCCAAAAATCGTATTGACTCCGTTTATTGGCACATCACGACCTGAGCATAGGTCGCCGAAGCAGGGTGTTGAAGCCCCGGTGTATTCTCGCAACACGAGCGCCCATGCAGTTCGGACTACTGTTGCAAGTGTTACCTCCCATTTCTTGCAAAAATCACGAATCGTTGTTGTATCGATGTTAGAAACCACAATTGGACCACTGGCGAAGCCAGTCTTTTGCTCTGAAGTCGGGAAGATGCATGGCTTGACGTCAGACAACTGTTTTGCCCAGAACTCGAGCTCCGAATCTTCTGACTGCTCATTTAGGTAGCTCATAAAGTTCTTGTATGAGCTTGCCTCACAAAGTTCGCCGTGGTTATGATAAGCCTCCTGCAAATCATGCCACAACATAGCCTCTGAGAATGCATCTATGATTGTGTGGTTGATCTCTAACAGAAGGTATGCCTTTTGCTCATCAATCTGTCTGATTGTCAGGTGGTGCTGTAACGCGGACTTCTGATAGGTTGGAAGGTGTCGTTCCTGTGACGGTTGGGTAACAGGCAGATCGTCTGAGAATAAACAAGTTACGCTTGGTGCCGGGTCTTTCAGGACGATGTGCATGGTTCTACGACTGCCAGGGAACTGATCGCAGAAGACGGCTCTCAGAAGAGCATGTCTTTTGACTACAGCACACCATGACTGCTTCAGTCTAGCTAGATCGAGTCTACCTTTGCTACTTTGAATCTCAAGCTCAATCCATGTCTGATAGCTACCCTCGTCTTTGGCCTGGCTCATCAAGATACCTTCTTGCATTGGTGAACAAGGGAAAATATCCTCAATATCGTCGCTTTGAACGCCCAACCGATCAAGCCAAGTGTATTTGAACTCGTGTATATCATCGTATGAGTTGAAGGCCAATGGGAAGTCGCTGAGCGTCCAGTCTGGAGATTTGTCTTGTAGTTCAATTGCCATCTGACTCAACACCGACTTGTAGGTCTCGATCCATTTGATAACCTTTGATTGGTGTCTTATATCTTTGTGCCAAGAAGCTGAGCCAACAAGACATCCATTTTCCACCCGAAGCGCAAAGTCAAACAAGGATAATCGTCGCAACCCGGAGGCAGAAGCAGGGTCACAGTTGTCAGGCAATTTAATGTTCCGAAAGAGAGCGTCCTGGCGCTCTAACTGCTGATAGACGCCTTCGTAGTTGAAGATTATCTCAACAGGAAACTCCGAAGCAAACTGTTTTGCCCTTTCTGGGTCGGCGAACCGGGAAGTGAAATGGGACCATCCATTTCGAGATAGGTTGCGGAAGCGGTCTTTTGTCCAACGCACAATGTCAACAATTGTGGCCCTATTGGCAGCAGAAACACGAATAGGATACATTGTGGTGAACCAGCCAACCGTAGAAGATGTATCGGTTCGATCGTCCCAAATCTCACGGCCATGGCCTTCGGAGAATATTGGTGGGGCAGGGCGATCAGAAAAGACTTTGACAAAGGAATAGAGAAGACCAGATATCATAAGCTCAATGGGTCGGGTGCCAAAGGTATTGTTGCAGCGACCTAGAATGGCAGAGGTCGTTTCTTCGTCGACGCCAAAGTCGTAGATGGTAGCACCCTGTTGGAGGTTAGCACTGTTCTCCATTCCCCAGTAGGAGAGCAAGGCTGGCTGGGTCTCAAAGGAGTCGGGTTGTAAACTGTTGGCAGCATATTCAGCTTGCAGAGAAACCCAGGTCTGAAAATTCATCGATGGTGAAGCTGCTATCTCTCCAAACACTAGTAGCTCTTCCAACTCCTGTAGTAACACACGCCAGGACACAAGGTCAACGACCAGATGGTGTATCGAGATCATGAGCCTCTGACCATTAGCATCATCAAATAGCACAGCAGCAACAAGGGGCCCGACTTCTATATTCAAGGATGCACGTGTGTTGGCAATTATTGCAGAATGCTCGGACCAAGCACCCTCCTTAACTTGCATAGAAAATGATCCGGAAACATCGTCAGTGATGTGCTGATGCCAGCAACCCTCTCCATCTTGGCCAAAACGGGCACGAAGTATATCATGTCGGCGAACCACTGTCTCAAATGCTGACACTATTTTCTCGTGTCCGACTTTTTGTTGCAACTCGAGCAAGAAACATTGATCAAAAGAGATGTTGGTCGGATCCGGTTGCATACAGAAGTACAGTTGCTGTATCGGGCTCAGCCTCGTTGACCCTTCGCTAGCCAGGGAAATTGACGTTGTCTCAGAAGTTCCCGTTATGCTTGTTGAATCCAGATGCTTGGCAAGGTTTCTGATCGTCCTTTTCTGAAGAATATCGGCAGTCTGGACACGTATCAACGATGACCTCGCGACTGCCGATACCTGCATGGCAGTAATCGAGTCTCCTCCTAGCTGTAAGAAACTATCATCTACCCCAATGGATTCCGGATCAATGTTGAGCACCTGGCCCCATATCTTTTGCAGCTTCTGCTCTAAGGATGATACTGGTTCTCGCTTCAGCCCATGGCTTCTCGTTCGAGCATCTGCAAGTTGCTGGACTGAGAATTTCCCACCCATTTCACGCAATCGCTTCCTGTTTATTTTCCCTGCAGGCGTCATAGGAATTTCACCGATAGAAAAGTAAGCTGTTGGTACCATATAGCTTGGCAGGTTTGCCTCCAAGTCGACTTGAATGCTGGGGTCAATGGACAGCACAGTAATTGCCATGGGGTCATCCGCCATAGCTACATCGGCTTTGAACTGGATGAATACGGCTAAAGAATGACTGGAGCCATCGCCTTGCGGCACTATCACTTCCGCGACAACGTGAGCTGCCTCTAACATGCGTTGCTGGACACTATATTCCACCTCCCCTAGCTCTATTCGCTGTCCGCGAATCTTCACCTGAGAGTCTTTCCTCCCAATGTAGTTCAAGCTGCCTTCGCGGTTATACTGGACAAGGTCACCTGTCTTATATAAGCGTCCACGACGTCCAGGGAATTCCCTACCCACACCCTGCACCAGCCATGCGGGGTCCTCAACGAAAGCCTGTGCAGTCTTTGCCTCGTCATTGAGATAACCTTGGCCAACTAGGGGGCCCTCGAGTATCAGTTCGCCAATGTGTCCTGGGGGGAGTAGACGGTTGTGGTTCTCTGAATCAACTACCCATGTTGTAAGGCCAGCACCCTTTCCAATGCAAACCTCCTCACTTTGTGATATGAGACCGATTGTAGATACAACAGTACATTCCGCCGGCCCATAGGTATTAAATACCTTGACACCTCTGTCCAGCCAAGGCTTGACATCACTTGGGTTTACCTTCTCGCCACCAATCATGAGTAACTGAAGGCTGGGAACTTCTTCGGGTATCAGAAGTCGACAAATGGATGGTGTCAGATACACAGCATTGGCTGTTGAAGATTCCATGCTCTCTGCTAGATTGTCTTTCCTATCCTTCTCACTAGGTGTGCAAATGCATCCGCCCGAGGCCAGTGCCTGCAGTGGACCCATGATCGCGGCATCAAAGCTGTATGACGCAAAGTCAAACATCCTTGTTTCTACATTCAAACCAAGTTGAGGGCACTGATGATAGATTGCTGACGAAAGGTTCTGGTGACTGATTATGGCGCCTTTTGGCACACCAGTACTGCCTGATGTAAATACGACATAGGCAGGAGATGATAGATTGATAACAGGCAGTTGTGTCATTTCCTCACTGTCTTGGCTGATACTAGAGTCTAAGACGATGACTTGATTGACAATCTGGATGCCAATATCTCGATTTGGGATAGAGGACACCATCATCTTGGCTTGGACTTGTCGACACAAACCCCGAAGTCGTGCCAAGGGGATAGAAGCATCAAGTAACAGAAAGGCGCCGCCTGCTTTCAACACTCCAATCATAGCAACAGTAGTCCACATTGACTTCTCGAAACAGACAGGAACGTATGTGCCAGGTTCAACGCCGAGGTCAACCAATCGGACCGCCAGTGATGTGGAAAACCGATCCAACTCATTATATGTCAAGTTGCCGTCCCATGCACATACAGCAATCTTATCAGGATATTTTCGTGCCACATCGGAGATGGATTCATAAACAAAATGTCCAATAGCGGGCTTTGGGACAGTTTTGTTCCACCGCCATATCTCCTCCAGATCCTTCTGTGTGGCAACATCTATATCCCCCACCAATTGATTAGGGGGTGCATCATTGAGTTGCTTCATTACATGCTCAAAACGTTCAAGAAGTCTCTGAACGTCCCAAGCCGTTATTGCGGATGAATCAAATCTTGCCTTGACACCAATCACGTCTTTTCCAAGTTCGAATTCGACACAAAGAGCATAAGTGTTCAGCTGTTCCTGTGGGCCGTTCTGCTGCCATGTCCCAAGGATATGATCCAGGGGCTCATCTGGCGGCTGGATGACTAATAGCGTTTGGAACATGCAAGCTCTCTGGCATTCAGAAGAGACTTTGGCAATGCGATGTAGTCCAGTGTGCTCAAACGGAATCATGTCTATGGCCCGCTGCTTCACTGCTTCCAGATACTCGGACACGGGTTGGTTCGGTATCCTGACTCGGAATGGAACCGTTGCAATTGTTGGGCCACTCATTTCATCAATCCCGGGAACTGGCGCGTTTCTACCAGAAGTTGTGATGCCGAAAATGGCATCATCCACATTGGTCGCGCGACTGGTAACCAACGCCCACGCAGCATATATCAGAGTCGATGTTGTAATGTTAGTACTCTGGCTTTGGGGATTGGAAACTGTGTGAGATACCGAAGCATCAACTACCGGCTCCCGAACATCCGCTGACAGAGCCGGAAATTGCGTGTACTCGCCCCCAGATAGAGTCTCTCGCCAGTAGTCCGCAGCCTCCTCATCGTCTTTATGATTAATGTACTGAATGAAAGCTCCAAAAGGCTGTGTATCCTTGATGAAGCCATTTCTATAGACGTCATAAAGAGCCTTTTGCAAAAGCCACAGTGACCAGCCATCATATAAAGCATGATGTAGCGACCATACAAACCAGCGACAAGTTCCTGTTTCATCCGAAATTAAAGCATATCGTGCCAGGCTGCGACCCATCCCCATCGGGCGGCTTTTGAGCGAATCAATGTATTCATCAAGTCCATTTACTTTGAACCAATCAACACCTTCATCCATGACGATCTGAAAGAGACCGATGGCTCTATGCTGAACAATTCGTGTACGCAATATAGGCATTTCTCTAACCACTGTTTCCAAGGCTCGACAAAAGTCTGCGATCTTAACGTCTAGGGATAACTCTAGCACATTGTGACTAATGTAATCTCCTGGTCTCTTATCTGATAGCGCAAGCAGACCCTCTTGCAGTGGCGTGCAGGTGTAGGCATCTTGTATGACGGCTAGATCCAGTTGATATTGGGCAGAGACATCCTCAAGGACAGATGCCAAATCGCAGTTGCCTTTCAGAAGGCCGAATGATGGAAGATTTCGGCTGACAATTGAGTCTCCCTCACAACAAATTGCACGACTAGCAATGGTCTCTAGCTTAGAATGGCCAAGTATATCGGCCACAGAAACCTCGATGCCCATCCTGTGAAGGTTACCTACTGCTCTGATAGCAGCCACCGAATTGCCGCCTAGCTGCAAAAGGCCATCGTCGAGCCCGATTGTAGCTGGCTTCACACCAAGCACGTCGGCCCACACGCTTTGTATTTGTTTCTCGACTCGAGATGTGGGCTGTCGCTTTGGCCCTGGTGCAAATGTCTGCACATTTATAAGTTGTTGTATCGAGAATGTTGCACCAATTTCCCGCACCCTTCTCCGGTCTATCTTTCCCGAGGGTGTCATTGGCATATCGCTGACAGAGAAGAAAACTGTAGGCACCATGTAGCTTGGTAAGTAGGCCATCAGTTGATCGTCGATCTCAGTCCCAATATGAAATACGGCAGCCATATCAGAATCTGGGTGCGCTGATCTTGTCAAGCCTTTATCCATTTGAAGAAACGCTGCCACAACTGAACACGACTTCTCCCCCTTTGGATTGATGAGCTCTGCAACGATCTGCTTAGCCTCTGGAACAAATTGCTGGATGCGGTACTCAATCTCTCCCAATTCTACGCGCTGCCCACTTATTTTAACTTGTGCGTCCTTCCGATGAACGAATGCAAGGCTTCCGTCGCCGTTATAACGGACCAAATCCCCAGTCTTGTAAAAACTTCCACTGCGTCGACGGCTCTCTGGATCCCCCTGACGCAGCCATGCAGGGTCACGGATAAAGGCCGCTGCGGTTTTCTCCGGGTCATCGAGGTAGCCCTCTCCAACCAGCGGTCCCTCAAGCAACAGCTCTCCGACACAACCTGGTGGGACCAGCCGATCATGGTCTTCAGGATCAACAATCCAAGTGACATGACCCATGCCATATCCAATACAAGCCGCAGTATCTTCCGGGTTTGGCGAAGCGTGGTTAATTGTAGCCGTGGCAGTGCACTCGGCAGGTCCGTAGAGGTTCAGAACCTTCGCCTTGGCCCACCATGGTTGGACGTCTCTCAGATGCACCATCTCGCCGGATAGAGCCAGAGTCTTGATATCTGGAACATCATCAGGCTTGATCAACCGGGCTACAGTTGGTGTCAAGTCCAGATAATTCGCGCGCAGAGATACAATACTCTGGGTTAGCCTATTGATCCGGTCGTGATCGCTAGGGACGCATAAGCATGCTCCCGAAAGAAACGCGAATAATGAATAAAAGATCACGGTATCAAAACAGGGAGATGAGAAATCATAGATTCTCTTGTCTGGCGTATAGGCAAGCGCTTCGTGTTGGTACTGAAAGGCTGATGCGAAGTTTTGGTGGGTCATGACAGCTCCCTTGGGGGTTCCCGTGCTGCCTGATGTAAATATGGCATAGAGAGCGGACGACGGGCTACATGGCTGGACAAATAGCTCCCGATCGCTGCCAGCCGACTCATCAAGTAATCTTGGTCCAATCGTGATTACGCGTGGCGCAAGGCTTGAGCTGAGGGTTTGGTACGAAGCCGATGAGAGAATCACCGTTGCCTTAACCTTGGCAACCATGTCCCGCAGACGCTGTTCAGGCAGAGAAGGATCTAACAATAGGACAGCTCCGGATGCTTTAAAGACACCGAGCATAGCAACACTGGTCCACATTGATTTCTCAAAACATATGGGCACAAATACATCTGGGCCTATGCACATGCTGGCAAGCTCAATTGCCACTTTGGTAGCCAGCCTGTCCAATTCGCTGTATGTCAACGTCCCATCCCAAGCACAAACAGCCTCTGCGTTTGGTTGGCTCTGTGCACGCTCAGTAGTCATCTCATGGACGAGGCGTTCGACAGGCTGCGGTACAGTATGATTCCATCGCCAAATCTCTTGCAAGTCGTGGTCTGTGAGCAGCTCAATCTCGGACAATGTCCTTTCAGGGTGAGTATCGAACTGAGTCATAACAAACTCAAGCCTCTCCAACATCTTTTTAGCCATCCATGGTGTTATCGCCCTTGAATCGAAGCTTGCAGTCGCATAGATTTTGTGAGCACCCACTCGAAGTCTTAAAACAAGAGCATATGGATTCGGTTGTGAAAATTGGCCTCCATTTTGGGTATCACATAGCATCTGCCCCGGCTCATCGTCATTACACAAGCCAATGTCCAGAAGTGTCTGGAATCTGCATGCATTTTGGCAGTCCGGTGAAAGTCTCGCAATCTCATCCAGCTCAATAGGCTCAACAGCCATCAAATCTATTACTCGTCGCCGTACATGATGCAGATGCCCTGACACCGTCGTGTGAGTAGTCGCATGCCGTATGCGCATTGGGGCTGTAGGGAGCGTGGGGGCATACACGGTGTCTCCCCCAGAGACAGTGATGCCGAATACAACATCCTCAGAATTCGTAGTACGGCTCACTGCCAGCGCCCATGCGGCGCATACTGAGGGTAATATGATGTCAAGAGATGGACTTTCCTGGCAGGAAATTTGATGCCGTATCAGTCCATCTGCAACTGGGTGTTTGAGAGATGGCGGGAGATCAGGGAACGGAGGTGCATCACAATCAGATAGAGCTGAACGCCAGAAAATTTCTGTTCCATGCTCTTTCATAGAACCCATTGTGTGTAAGAATGTTGATATGCTGCAGGTAAGGTGGGTATGGTCCTTGACAAATGCAGACGTGCAAGATCAAGGCCAAAGGTGTTTAGATGAGAAGACATGACCACTTTTATAAGACCTGACTAAAAGCGGTAAACATAAAACCTTTTTCCATAAGCATATATGAATTATGTGCAATGTGCGGAGTATGACCAGACGATTAACATTTTATGGGATAAACCAATGCAATATCTGAGACACAATGTGCCATCTATTGATCTTACTGGATGACGATGATCTCCACAACACAGCTAGCTCAGCTGTCGCAGATCTGCAGTCTTAGTAATATTTAGCAGTATGACCCGCCATTAGCCCGGCACTATCAATAGCTTCACAATAGCTGCATGATGATGATGATGTTAAAAAAGCTTTGCAGCCATAAATTGTTCTCATAATCTACGCAGTTTTTGCAGTAGTCACTTGGAGAAAGTGGCACACTTGGAGGCTGCTGCACAGAAGAAGAAACTCTCATGATACTCCGGATGCAAATCCATGCTTGTACACTCGAATAACGCATGTACGATGTGATATGGATGCAACAAATACTGCTTGCATGATGGAGTAGTCGCATGGCTAAAATAGCCAATTTTGGGTAGCAAGTCTGATGAATGTCAAAAAAACGCGTTATACCAGGGTTAGATGTGCTGATCTCTTCCTAATGCAAGGCCTTTTCAGGCTCCCGCATTGCTCTCAGTGTATAAAAAGGAATCATGTTTCATATTTGGTGAATCTAGGCCTTTTCAAGGAAGGGGGATAAATAAACACCAGGGCGCTGACAGACGGGAAGAAGAAGAAAACACCTCATTAGAGCGAAATGTGAACATTTTATCCGTCCTAAAGATCATGGCATAGATAAAAGACAAAAATAGTGACGAGGGCGAGAAGAATGGAGAGAAAAGCAGGTCATAGACAGAAAAATCAGACATCGAGAGAAACAACATGAAAATCCATTTCTTTGGCTGCCTCAAACCCTACCCGGGACCCTTGGTGTTCTTAATCCGTTATCGATACTACCACCTGATGATGGCGGAATTACTACCGTATTAAGACCTTTCGAATACTGACAAACATGTCAGCCATATACACTTGTTCAATGTTGGCTTGATGGGTGGCGAAGTTGATTGACGATGTTTACGGAAAAGTAGGCCTGAAGGTGAATAGTTCATGTACGTACTTTGAAGATGAATTGCATGTGTAGCAATAAGGGGGCAGTATTGTGACGAATGATCGCACATGGTTACCTAGAATCCACCGTGGATTACACGGTACGGAGTATCTGCATCTATTCTTAAAATGTAGAACCAAGACAAACACGCTCCGAGGGATTGATGACTTGTTCCCAACACGAATCCGTACCGTTGGCACTGGTCAGAAGCACCTTGAACCTACACCGTACCGAAAGGTTCCCATAGTCCCCTGCAAGGGAATAGTACGGATCATACAGCTGCGGCCGCGACAGTAGCTGGAGTTTCCTGACAAAATACATCATGTCTTTTGCGAAGAAACCCGGGTAGCCCCCTTCAAACCACTGCACACCATCCATCACGAAATAAACAGTCATATTGGCGGGGACTAACTGAACCAACTCCTGAACCATAAGGACCAATGCTCGGGGGTCGTTACGCTGTAGGTCTTGTAGGTAAATTTCTTTGTTGATGAAGCTGAGGTCCAGAAGACGGCGGGCCTGGAGAGCAAGCAGGAGCTGCATTATAAGAGATCGCATCATGAGCTTTGGCCCTTCTGTTTGATCGCAGTGGAGACCACAGAAGAAGTAAGCGACAATCTCGGAGTCTTTCTTTGCACTGATAATGCTACCGATCAGGCTTAGACAGACGAGCGACATGGATGATATCGTGTCGGTCGCGTGTTCCTCATCATAGCCATCGGCGAGAAGAAGACCGGAGTATTCGCCGGAAAACCATTGACGGAACGGGGGCGCCTGAAATAACTCCTCTGCTGCTGAGAGGGCTTGCTCCTTGATCCACGACTTCTCCATCATTACGATGTCTAGATCTTTATTTGGTGCAGAGATAGGAACTCGCAGTATGTTAATCAGTGCCTGTGGTGACACCAGCGGTGCGGGTTTGGGGATTGGAGTTCGAGATCTTGGCACTTCTGACGCAAAGTTGCCCATAAGCCACACACCCTGCTCAGAGTCTTCTGTGTGTTAGTAAAAAGATCCTCAAAGAACCTCCATGGCTTACCCTGTTCTCTCTTCTTTTCCTGGGCCCGAAAGAGCTCGTTGGTATAGTTCATGAGCTCTCGGGCCCACAGCTCTTTTGTCCATTCCTTGAACTTTTCCTCTCATGCCTGTAGTTCATCTTTGTGCGCTTTTAAGTCATCGCGTAGCTGACTAACTTCATCTTTTATCGATTGGGTTTGCGTCTGGATTACTGGGAGGTGAGTGTTCACAGTCTCGCGAATGTGCGTGCTGATGAAAATATTGTGTTCTGTGTGCGTACCAATATGACGCAGTCGCTCTTGAGACTCCAGCTGTAAAGAATATGAATCGACGTTTAATTCATCTCTTAAGTTGTCGCACAGTGTAGCGAAGCTATCGGCATTTGTTCTGACGTTGTTGACTACGCGATCAATGTGATCAATTGATCTCTTGACCGGTTTTGTTTTCTTGGTGGTCTGATCATCGCCTCTAGCTCGGCTCAAAAAAACCGTGTTGAGCGCTATCGCGATTCAGAGCCGTATTAAGTCAGTGAATCGTGAATATGGATGTTAGAGACGTACATTTCTTTGACAAATGCGGCTCCTTGATTTGCTGGAGCAGGTATTGGATGATCACAGCAACAGCCTCAAGCACTGCTACATAAAGGTTGTGGATGCAATCTCGAAGAGAATTATCCCAGTGGAATATCCTTCGCTTCGGGCTTGCCCTATTAACGGCATCAACCACCTGATCAATGGCTTCGTGCACTTTCTCACGGTCTTGCACTGATTTTTTCGCCAGCTGTTTTCAAGGCTCCTCTTAGCTTGATATGGCGCACAGTCGTAGTAGTGGACTGACCTGCAAAATAACGACTATACCCGCTCGTACAAAGTTGAGGCCATACTCATCTGGAATAAAGTCTAGCCATGGGTCGATGTCATCTGCATTCTCTCCAGCCTTGCGCCACAGTCTGCGGAGATACCCAATACCACCTTCGTTGACGGATTTATGAAGAACTGTTGTCTCCTCTAGCTGATTGAATACGTCTTTCCAGGTGCATGTTTCAGCATCAAGCTTCAGGTTACTGTCAGAGAATGAGTTCTGGAACTCGTCGATGGCGGCTCGCAAGTCCTTCAAGTCAACCTGCAGTTCAATACCCGGTTGTCTAAGGCGGCTTTCTGTCAGATGTGATGAGTTGATATCGGAGCAGTACACTCTACCTGTGATCACGAGGGGCGACGAATCTATCCTTTTTACTATCATAATCTGCAGGTACTGAAAAGGCGCGATGTAATCGAGGTGCTTCAGATTGGATGAATGACACTCTTAGAGGCAGCTCCGTATTGTCCATTTCGTATATCTCCTCTTGAAATTGGGTGAAATATCAATTGTCCAAAAGAATTTGCATTATCTTTCCATGAAAGTGACAGTAGGTAGGCAAAGAGCATAACTGTTGGGCCATAATCGAGGCTCAACTCACGGAATGATGAAATACCCATTTTAATGCATGCTTTCCCCACACCTTCCTGATGTTCTGGGCTATATAATGTCAACCATCGTGTCGCTCCTCTATTGGACGATGAGAGATCTACTCACCGAAGGCTCGTTCGCATTCGTCAACGGGCAGCCCGGATAGGAAATTGAGCCGCATTTGACCAACGGCTTGCAGGATACAAACAGCCATTTAATATATTTTCAGTCACGCAATTTGCTGCCCAAATGTTTTGTCCAATGAAGATCAACCTACTTTAGGGTCACAGTGTCCATGCCTAATATGCCCCCAAATGTTCTAAACGCATGCCTAAATTGTTGGTGGAGAGAATTTGTCGCAATAGTTTCCTAGTTATATCAACAAGTTGCTATAAAATCACCTTCATGACCAATGTTTTCTGGTATAGGATCCCAATACTTGAACTAAGTATTATCTGGCTGCTAATTCTACTTGCTACGGATTCTTTTCCATTTCCTCACTCTTTCAATTTTACAAGTGCATTGCCGTCAAGGCTTTTGTCCCCGTCTCGTTGACCTGGAATCTGAAACCATGTCAACTACTGCCGTGGCCGTTCAGCCAGCCTCCATGTCGGAAGCGCCAATTGAAGTCAAAGGCATGCAAGAAACAACAACGGCGATTGATATCTCATCCCCTGGAAGCTCGCAAATACAATTAGAGGTTGAGATTATAAACGAATCACCGGAAGAAGCAGCCGTGGGAGCAACAGTGGATGGCAAGGATTCTGAAGACCCTCTTAAGGTAAGCCGCATTGGCCCGTTCTTCATGCAGGCCAAATGCTAACGTATTGGGAGGCAAATGGTGGAAAGATGGGGGACAAGTGCGATGTCGATGATTTACAAAAAGATGCCGCATTAAATCAATCAAAAGCTCCTAGCGATACACCTGAGAACGAGGATGATGAGGACAACGATTCTGTTGCATCAGAGGTTCTACCGTACCCACACAGTTTTGAGGAAGTTGTTCCCGCAATCCGTGCCACCAATGTTCACCAATTCAAAAACTTTTTTAATCGGGAAGAAATGCTGCCGATTATTCAGGTTTTATACGGCCCTACCAGTCTCAGGGATGATTTTGACAAAGAAAACGCAAGACGGGCATTATTAGAATCTAAAGCCGGACGCATTGAGGTTCAGCAAACGCCAATCCGATCAGAATTAGACACGACTGTACTTCATCAAATTCGAATTCACTCTGCGAGTGTAATAAAACACCTCTACGACGTAGCTAATATCAAAGACCTGAAATACTCGTACTTTCATACATTCAGCCGACCTTTCAAGATCTTCATACATTTTCAGCCGCGGATGAAAGAAGTACTGAGGCAACTTGAATTAAAATGGGGAGATGAGCTGGATGCGAGCGGTTTAACGTCCAACCAGCAAAAACACGATCTCAACCTCGACAAGAACAGCGCTAAGGACTATGTTCTAGACAGTGTAAATGCTCTCAGCCACTTGCGAGTATATGTCAAATTTGTAGAGGAAAAGGTGATGCCTCTCTACAACATGTTTAGGGAACCTGGTTTGAAGCCCCACAAAGTGTTGTTTACCGACCTTTGGTACTTATTTCGAGAGGGGGACCTTGTTTATTCGGCGGTCCCTAACCAAGAGAAGCGATCAACGCATTATGAATCTATAGCGAGCAACGCAGCCTTGCCGGCTATCCATCAGAGTTGCTGGAGAGTCTACTCAATCGTCACCCCACGAGTTTTAAGCGACCTGCGTGATGCGGACGAAAATGTGGCGAACAAAGCGGATGCTGAAACAGTAACGGGTGCTGATGACGATTTGTATTCCGATGAGGATGCAATGAAGATTTGGTGCTACTACATCGATTATGATGGCAACTCATACCGCCCGGTTCAGTCTCAATTTCGGATTCGAAGGTTCAATGGCGAGAGAGATATTAGATCATTGCCGTTGTATCCGACAAGATTTCTGCCCAATGAAGACGAGTTCTTGTCGACTCAGACAGCCAGTGGCAAAATTTTCAAAAAGTACATCGAGGGAAAACATGCCTACCATAGCGGCTGGACTTTAACTCCCACTCCGACTGGTGGAACACTCGATGACGTCGACAAATATCCGGAGCATGTTGAGAGCGAGGTTATCGTAGATTTCGCAGAGGCATACCAGAGCATCACGTTATGGAAACCGGAATTCTGCAGTTCGGGTCCTAGCCAAATTTCAGCATGGAGGACAGAGAATGATGTTAGGGGAGAGCTATATTCACGAGCTTACTCGCCTCATCAGAACCATTATAATAACTATTCTGTTCAGTATGTCCAGGCTGATGATGTTGGAATTAGAAGGCGCAACGACTTCATTAATCAAGATCCCTTTCTTTCAACGACAAAAAAATGGGATCGTGACTTGCCTGAAGACTCTTATGCTCTCTTACCAAAGCGTCTCGTGGTGTTCTCACTTCAGCAGCGAAAGTTTATTCACGCAAATATTAACTGCTTGAGAGCTGTTGAATCAACACCCGAAATATTTAACAAGCTCAGCATCAATGCCAACCACAAACTATTGGTGCGATCCCTGGTACGGGAACACTTTAGGAAGAAGAAATGGCGCTACGAGGGTCATGATATTCAGTATCAGGATCTTATTAGGGGGAAGGGAACAGGTCTTGTTTTCCTTCTTCATGGCGTGCCAGGTGTTGGTAAGACAGCAACAGCTGAGGCCGTCGCGCAAGAAAATGGCAAACCCCTTTTCGTTATCACTTGTGGGGACCTCGGGTTTGAGCCTATGGCTGTGGAGAAGAATCTTAGTCGCATATTTCGCCTTGCAAACATGTGGGACTGTATTCTTCTGTTAGATGAAGCCGATATTTTCTTTACCAAAAGAACTCCAAACGACTTACGGAGAAACGCATTGGTCGCAGGTATTTCACAACCACTCTTAAACTTGCAAGTTTTCTGCCAACTAACGATCTTCTCAAATCAGTATTCCTCAGAATTCTCGAGTATTACAGCGGCATCCTTTTTCTTACTACTAATCGTGTGGGCATAATCGACGAAGCTTTCAAATCACGAATTCACATGAGCCTCTATTATCCGCCCCTGAACCACTATCAATACAGACAAATATTTGAACTCAACCTCAAACGAATTGAAGAGATTGAGGTCATCAATGAGAAAAATGGAGAGCGCAAAGTAGTTGTAGATGTTGACAGCATTCTTAAATGGTCCGAAAAGCATTACAACGAAACACATGATGTCGGTCGTTGGAATGGACGACAGATCAAAAACGCTTTTCAGATTGCCGCTTCGCTCGTACGCTATGATCTTCTCGATGACAACACATCACATGAGAGACTTGGCATTACAAATAGTAGACCTGGCTTTCTTGACGCAGCGCAATTTAGCGTTGTCGCACAGGCGACAAACGAGTTCGATGATTACATGGCTAATACGAAGAGGGGGACGGATGTTGAACTTGCCAAGAAAGATGGCGTGCGGAATGATACACGTTCTTCTCCCGGGATGCAGGATGTTTATCACCGCCGCCCATCTCCGGGATTTTACGGAGATCCATCTCGAGGCCCAGGAGGACGACCAGGACCTCCAGGATATCCACCATCTCGGGAAGGTTACCGCGAACAATATGGTAATACTTACTATCCGCAGGAGCCCAGATACTGGCCTTCCGATGCATATGGTCAGCCACCACCACAATCCCAAGGCCATCGACAGGAGCCAGGCCCACCTTTGAGCTATGGTTACTCTCCGCCTTCAGAAAACAGGAAAGGGGGAGAGGTTCCAGCAGCTTATGAGAGGGATGCTTTTTTGGAGGGTCAAAGAGGTGGAGGGCAACCCAGATCAGGTGCGGAGAACTATATGCATGGGCGAGGGCAGGTCCAGCGACCACAGGATGGGTATCCATCCCCTTCTCCAGATGTCAAGTACGAGAGATATGACGGGATGGAAGGCCGGCGAGAAAACAACTATGACAATCCTCGCATGGGCGGTATGCCTCAGCATTAGGGGCTAAGATTGGAACCGTTTGTTCAGTAGGTAGTTGCGTCAAACAAAACCAAGTGTTAATCTCTTATGGTTATCTTGTGCTATCATCCTCCTGTCTCTTTTCTCCTTTTTACTTTGGTGCCATATCCCAGAAGTGACAGAGTGTTTTATTTGCAGTAATCTCCCTATTTCATCTAGTGTACAATTTCTTCAAGTCATCATCCAGTAACTCTCATCTGGCCTGCAGTGGTACTTGAGGGAACCTCGGGCAGGGGGGTACAATGCTACATTCCGCTCACAGCCGATGAAATTGGAGATGTGGGAAGGTCATCAAACCATCTCTCAAAGAGGACAATCTTGGGAATCTTCTCTTCATTACAAAAACAGCCCCCCCTCCCCCCAATTCTCTTGTCGCCCAGAGTAGTGGTTTGGTGGGACCAGCTTCATTACAAAGCAATAGCGACCGGCCGCGAATCCCCATCTTTCGCGAGTAATGGTATCAAACTCGACTGACAGGGCGGAAGTATATATTCACAATAAGAATCTCAAGACATCTAAAGTGTGATGAAAGCAGAAGAGGGTGTCATTCTCGACACCAATGGCAAGCTTGTGAAGTAATATAGGAACATCACAAAACATGCTGGAGCTGGAGAATGAGCACACATCTTCCTTACTGTTATTTGTCCTACATCATCATCCATGTCTGTTAGTTTGACATCTTTCTGTACTCGTACCCTATATTCTTATCAATCGTCACTCGCAAGAAGAAGCAGGTCCGCCGACTTCCATATTTATTAGGAACTAAGGAGAAACCAGAACAGATTCCATTATTCTCATGCCATCTCAAACCTTCTCCTATATTTCTCATAGACCGTTCATGCCATTTGTATTTCTCAAGTCTCTTTTCCAAAAGACTCAAACTTGGGAGCCACTCCAGCACCTTGGCACGCATGCTTGAAGAAGATGGGTGTGGTCTCTTCCTTAGGTCCCAGCAACACCTTGCCATCAGGACCGGTCACTTTGAAGCTGAAAGATGCCGGACCGCCAGCTTCTCCAAAAAAGAATGCGCACCGGGTAGTATAGCCCTACTTCAAGGCTCGCGGAAAAACTAGAGTCTCCTTTCACCCATCTGCCTTCACTGTTTTGAACGACCGCTGCTACCGAGTCGTAATTATCATGGGTCCAGCCGCTGTATGCCTTGCTGCCAATCCAAAGATAGGAAATATCATCCACCTCATTCATGTCGAATGTGTACGTGCCGCTTGTGGGCACGTAGATGTAAAAGCGATAGGCAAAGTCAAAGTAGGTGGAACTGTCAAATGGTACGTTGCTGATGGTTATCCGCTGCTGGCCATCGACATTTTCAATAACCCCAACAGTCTTGGATGTGCCACTGTCAAACGGTGCCCGAGTCTAAGCAAGCAAAAACTGTCAGAAAACCCGATTTATTGTATATTATCAGACAGAAAAGAGCAATGCCTTAACAGGCCGATTCTTACCTTGTCATCCTCAGGTGTAAATCTCCAATTACCCGTTTGATCAATCGAGGGATTGTGGAAGTACGCCCACTCAATTCCTTCATTACCACACGGTGTTGGAATAGGACAACCCGACGACGTTTCGGTGACCGTCAGCGTGGCCGTGGTTGTCGAGGGGGTTCCTGTGACCGTGACCGTGACAGAGCTGGTGACAATTATAGTGGGCGTGGCCGTTGCTGTTTTACCAATGGTGGTAGTAGGCGTTGGAAGACCAAGGCATTTGCAGGCCTCAGAAATCTGGGAAGATGGAGCCGCAGATATTCCACAAGGAAGGGTTGGAGCAGGGTACGGTGGAGGAGGATAGTAATCCCGCTTTCCCGGAAGATGCTTGCAAGCCGTGTAGGTAGTGGTGCTTAAGCAAGAATTTGAGTTAATTTTGGCTCATTTGGCAGCTCATGGAGAGATATCTTACACGGTAGCATAGCTGGTAATCACAGGAGTGATGGTGGGAGTCCCAATGGTGGCGATCACGGTAGTAGTAATTGGGTGCGTCACGGTCACATCCTGTGACTTTGTAACCGTCGAAATTGGAAGAAATGACTATGTAAGATCAGTATCCATTCAAAAAACCAACATATGAGGGGAATTTTACAGAGCAGAATGGAGCTGTGTCAGTGCAATTCTTCAAGTCACTGAGGACGGGGTTGAGCCAGCACCATCCGAGGGGATTGGGAAGATCAGGAACTGGCGAGGCAAAGATGGGCGCCGCCACAACCAGAATGGCCACGGATTGTTTTGTAAATCTCATTTTTGAACGATTCTAGTCTCTTGGTCTGTGTGTTTGTCTTGGATGTTGTCTTGATAGCTTGAGTTGAATGATGATGAATAGTGATGATGGGACGATATGAGGGTTCTATTTATACCGGAATCAACCTATTTTTCAGAACAAAATGAAGTTCAGAACGACCTTTCAAATAAATTGGGTCATTTACTTGCAACATTCCAGCAACTGTGATCAAAATGGTTCCGTGCATATGCTTTGTGATGGTGACGATGATGTGCTCCAGAGTCACCAGCCGCCTTATGTTAAACTCTTTCCATTCGCTCAAACGTCACCGAAGCCTCGCCAGACCTCCATCAAACAGCTTTCCTTATCAGTTATCACAGTTTCACCGCAACTCATCACATAACTCTCAGTCTCGGATGAAGGGCTTTCCTTTCATTTTGCCAACATTTTGCCCTGATTGCCCTGAAATAGTGCCGTGATTGAGACTATACGGAGGAACATTGAGCAAGTCGGCTACTTTGCCGAATTGACATGATAATTGCCAGGCTTGGGATCTGCGCATAACAGGATGGAATAGGTAGTTATAGACTTGGCATATACTAGCTTGTCCATCATAAAGAGACCAGTAATTGGTTTATTGAGGGATGTTAAAGGCAAGGCAAAAAACCTTGTCGGGATGTCCACTTTAATAACTTCGTGTATTGTACTGGTATGCGAGTATACAAGACATCAGACGAGTTTTCCGAACACTTTGCGAATAATTGATATTATTACCATGGGATATCATAAGGACATCTAAATGACGGTATCAAGGTATGAGGACGTCTACTACGTAGCTAAATATCGACTACCCATAAGAACTAAAGCTCGTTTGGTAGGGATCGTAAATCAGATAGTGAATAACTCCCGCCATGTCCTTCTCCCAACTTCTACTACTCCTACCACATACTGCCTCTGGTATGCTTGTCTATGCGGCCGTGTAGATCATCACTGTCAAGGCGCACCAAAGGCCAGGGGTCGCGGTTGACCCCACCAGTCGCATGGATTAAACCGCCAGGCTCCATTACCGGCAGCAAACCAGTACTTGACCAGGTAAGGCATGATCCAGGGCAAGGGAGGGAATTCATGGCCACCCTCGTAGGTCTTGTCAGCACAGCCAAGCACTGTTGGGAATACATCGTACTATTTACGGAAGACATGTTAGATTCATAACCTGCCAGCATATTGTAGGCAAATGGGCGTATAGAGCTTACCAGCATGGCGAGATTACCGCTTTGTTGTGCAATCTTCTCGGCCTTACTCCACGTTTCCTTCAACCCGGAACCATCCAAGCCTCCCATGGCTAGGAAGATGTCGATCTCGACATAGAGGTGGTCCGTCAGGTGCTTGCTGAACGAGTCAATTATCTCCTTCATACCCCCTGTCCCCTCCCACCTATACTCCTCGGGCTTCGTAGCCGATGCATACGCGAGAAGCCTGTCCATGCCACCATGGAATAGCTCTTGCTGGTGCTTCGGGTCGTCCATGAACCCCGGCTTGCCGGCAAATTTCTCAATCTCGGGAAATATGTACGATTCCTCCACCCAATGGTGGTGGTTAACCATCTTAGCCCACGACTGCGTGTAGAAGAGAAGATCCTTGACATCCTCTGCCTTGAAACCTGCCTCTGTGGCAGCAGGCACATGGGGCACCTGCTGGAGAATAGAATTCAGACCTCGTATGAGGGTGTTGTGAGCATGTGCCATCTCGGAGGCGCAGTGAACGTGGCCAAGGGAATCCTGGGTCTCATGTTAACTGGTATACTTGATGCAATTTGTTTTGTGTGCTTTAAGCACGCGAAGCATACATCCAAGCGCTTTGAAGGCGTGGCAATCAGATGGAAGGGCTCATCTGCCCATGGGGCGCTGGAGGGCTTCGTGGTCATGATGTGATGGAAATGCGCCACGCTTAGACGCTTGCAGTAACGATATGAAGATTGAAGCGAGCTTATTAGTTGTACAGGTCAATAATACACACTGGCAGTCGAACTCATCAAATGGTCGTCTGTCCGTGATGACAGGAAAGAGAGGGAATTGCGAATCCAACCGACCGTGTTGGTTATTGTGTCGATTCGTATAACATGTCTATGGTGGTACATCTACAGTCTTCAGAACGCGGGGTAGACGTGCGTGTACCAACTATACGACGTAATCTCTCGAATCCTTTCATGCACAATGAAAAGGTGGTCCATCTCCGGAGCGCATCCTTTGGATCCTACGTGCGAGCCAGAGTCATCACCGAAGCTCCATGAGAATGATGCCGCGTTAATGTGTGACTGAGTCCCCCCGCACAGGCGTTTGAGGCTCTAAGCTGTGGAGGGCTCCAGCGGTGGCCGCGATCTGAGACATTACCTAGGTTTCCCGTTCTTAACGGGAGACGGGGGAGCTTGAGGGATTCAAAGTCCTTTTCTAGTTATTCGAGTTCTCCAGACTGTCCAACAGACAGTTTAACAAACAACGCGAGCTGAACCACGGACAATATGTCGGATAGTGCACTCAGCTGCTAGTACCGGAAAAATCTACAGGGCTCCAGGGCTCTGAATAGGTAAGAAACAGCCCGTTGCGGGACAGCCCAGCAAGACTTCACGGGTGCGATAAAATATGCCGCAATTGGTGATAAGAAAGAGGGAAATTAGGCTGATAGATAATATACAACAACAAAGATCACAAATAGAGATCAATTAACATAGAAAATTACATGCGTGGTAACGATGAATGATAGTCTACATACATACCTGGATAAGCCCCATGAAGAGCAAGCGCATGGTTGTAAGGACACGCTTCTGGAGAGCGAGTGACGGCTTCAATTTTACCAATTAGGCAGCATCCGAACTTTTCAATCTGCAGAGATTGAATTGTTTACGTTGGATAAAACACAGTTTAACTCATAGGCTACCTGATGTGAGTTCTTCACCCCCACACAAAGTGTTGTTGATGAAAACAGCCTACGGTAACAAAGTAATACGCCTTCTTGTCCAAGGATACAAGATTTTCTTGTGCAGGCAAACTTGTTTCGCCCAGTTTTGAGTTGGGTTTTATAACAATAGTTATACATATATACAAATATGCCGATACCTTACTTCGGTTCTTTCTGCTCTGTTTGTTCATTTTCACGGTTCTAGGGTAGGCCATAGCGCCATCCCAAGACGCAGCCAAGTCGCCAAAACGCAGTACATTTGATTGGCCTGCCACAAACGACATGCCATTCCTGGATAACGTCAATCTAGGCTCCCAGCTGCAACAATATTATTCAAGTTGCCGTTTCTATTGTCAATGGAGATCATAATCATGCCCTTGTTGGCTCGAGTGCCGGCCCAGACACGACGCGATTCGTGGAAACAGAACTAGTTGGACGCTTTGGGCAAACTGTTGCTCTTCCAAGTAGCCAACACGGGTGTGGGTATGGATATTGAGGGATCCAGTCTTGAATATGTGACCTTGCGCAGGGTCGCGATATTGAGATTGTTAGCAGCCTGGTCCGCCAAAGGTTCAGTAATGGGCCTGGTGGAAAGCATCGTTACAGCTGTGGATGTGGTGATTAATAATGGCCGGTCGAAAGGACTCAGCACTGAACTTGGCAATTATCTAGGCAGCCATTGGCGATATGCTTGTTGGTTTCAAGACAATGTGTCTTCTGAACGAGATGCCGCTTGGACCAGTCGTTTTCGCCTCTCTGCCAACATGCTCATGGGGAAGAGTACCCAACTGTGGTGGTCAGAGAGTATCCCTTGAGAAATTGTCAGTAGTGTAAAAGGGTAAAGCAGTACATCGCATTTGTTAGAAAATATAAGCATTATCGAGGTGTATCGTGGGATGTCATACATAACCCAACTTGCTGGCTGTCAAGCAACTTTAGGCAACTCTCAGACTTACTCTGCGGATTTATGATGGGGGGGGGGGGGGGGGGTTTCGTCCTAATCTCATCATGGCTAACCAAATGAATGAGCATTTATACCAATTAGGCATGCACAAAGGATTCTATTGTGTTGGTTGGCCACAATATCCAAACTAGAGTTGGCATCGTGCGAGTTCAGAACCAACATCTCGTGTACCCACTCCTACCCCGGCATTAATCCAGATATCCAGGTGAGGGAACGATCCGACTGCTCATTCGGTAACCAACGGCTTGTTCATTAGCTTTGCAAAATTAAACAAGGATGGCTTGGATGAAGGCCAAGGTTAAGGGAATTCATGAACAAGCTAGTCGATTAACAACATAGCCCTCGAGGCTACACTCTGTGGATGCCTATAAGTATCCGGCACCGAATCTCGCTCTTCCAAAGACCTATCTCACCACAAGTCACTCATTAATCGCCGCTCTACTCAGCAGACAATCCTCACTTCATTACCTTCTTGTTAACGATTACTCCATTCAAAATGAAGTTCCTCGCCGTTTCCGCTTTCATCGCGGCCGCCGCTGCCGTTCCTGTCCAGGTATGTATATGTCATATTCTTTGCTGAAGACTCAGCTATTTTTCCTTCACATGGTTAACCCATTACTAGAACGCGGTCAAGGTTGATGCTTCTGCCAGCGTTGGAGATGTCTTGAACACCAAGATTTCTGCTCGCACTGACCTCCCAGTCGATGTCGATGTCGACGTCAAGGCCCCCGTCGTTGGTGACGTCGAGGTTGACACTGAGGACATTGTTGACGGCATTGTTGGTCACTCCAAGCTTCCTACCCTTGGATTCCCTACTCTGCCTATCCCAACTGGCCTGCCTACTCATACTCTGGGTCCTAAGCTCCCCCCTGGAATCACTGTTCTCCCAGTTCACCCCGGCGGCCCTACCTACACCATCGTCGACGTCGACGCCTTGGCCACCCCTACTCTGGGCCCCAAGCTTCCCCCTGGATACACCCACTTGCCAGACCTTGACCTCGCCGTCGTACCCACTCCCGGAGTAACCGTCCTCCCTACTCTTTCTAACGGTATCCGCACCATCGTTGATCTTGAAGCCTTGGCCACCCCTACTCTTGGCCCTAAGCTGCCTCCCGGAGTTACTGTTCTTCCAGTTCCCTCCAACGGCATTTACACCATCTTTCACCTCGATGTCTTGGCTACCCCTACTCTGGGTCCTAAGCTCCCTCCTGGATACACCCACTTGCCAGACCTTGATCTCGCCGCCATCGTACCCACTCCCGGAGTGACCGTCCTCGCGGTTCCTTCCAACGGCATCCGTACCCTCGTCGACCTCGACGTCTTGGCCGCTCCTACTCTGGGCCCTAAGCTCCCCCCTGGAGTCACTGCCTTGCCAATCCCCACCAGCCTTCTGACCCTCCCCACCGGTGCTCCCACCCTCCCCTAGATGCTCTTCTGTGGGAACGGTCGAACTTGAGGGTCGTTGAGAATGCCGGCATTACCATATAAGCGGCCAGGAGCCCACGATGTTTTATTTAATACTGGCTTCTTTTTTTCTCACTTCAAGCGAGCGATGGCGATTCCAGAGGAGGAAAAGAGGGGTTGTTTTCGATTCTGAATGAGGTCCATACTGAGATAGAGAGCTGATTTGTTTAGAGGAGGATAGATGTATACACGTAATGCAGCTACTTTTAATACATGATATGGTGCACGCCAAAAAAAGTCTTTCTTGACCTCGTTGCTTAGTGAATTGTGCTTGTTCGGACGAGTTAAGGGTAGAAGGGCGATGCAGTCTTTCGCGCCCTGACATCCGTTGGAATATGAATCATGTAGTATTCTTAGCAGTCGTGTATGCTACAATATGTATAGCTGAATAAGTTATGCGATAGAATGTGATGCAATTGATGTCTTGTAGAAAAATAACTTTGCGTCCAAAGTCTACATGCCCGCAAGCACAGCAGGCAGCCTGTCCATATCGTCTAAAAACACATCAAACTCTGCCTTGAGCTTTTCCATATCCTCGTCAATATCATCAGTCCATCTATGTATATAAATAGTCTTTATCCCGCATTCCCGAGCTCCCCGCAAGTCATATGCGTGCGCTGCAACCAGGACCACTTCCTCTGGCTTGAGTTTGACAAGCTGCAGTGCCTTGTTGTATGCATCTGGACTTGGCTTGTAACAGCCCAGCAACTGGCTAGAAAACAGCATGTTGAAGCTCAATCCCGAGGAGCGAGTCAGGTCAAGCTGCAGACGAGTCGTACCGTTGGCATGAACGAAAACCTCGAGACCGAGATCTTCGCGCACGCTGCGGATTGCGTTTGGGACTTCTGGCCAAGCGGGCTGAGAGTGCCACGCCTCAATCAATCGCTTCTTGATGTCAGCGTCAAAGTGGGCTTTGTGATCCGGAGACTGGTCCAGTAGGCGCTCGAGAGTGCGGGCAAGGGTAATGTCAATATCTTCAGGCTCCAGGTTTTGACGGAAGCGTCCGTCATTTTCGATGAAGTACTGTCTGCGCCATTCAAGGGCCAGCTTGGACGCTTCGGCTTTGGGAATCGAGGAGGGCAAAGATTGGACTACGCTGGTGTGCCAGTCGAGGCATGTACCCATGAAGTCAAAGAAGACTGCTTTAATCTTTGTTTCTTGACGAGACATGGCTGATATTGAGTGTTTGGTTGACTATGATAGAATTGCTATTGCTGAAAAAAGTGAGGCAATATCTAAAGTGCAATAAGCACACTTTCGTTGACCTAATATTCATCCCGCAGCATCTTACAGGCAATGCATTGTTTGACGGCATGTCATCGTAGATCTGCGCCGATTATGTAAACCCATGCAGGGGATGCATGTAAGGGATCCAAAAGGCGCTGCCAGGACTGCGCCCTTTAATCAGGGATCCTACCGAAGGATCATGTAGAAATAATGATGTGAGAAATATCTTTACTTGCATATTTAAGTGACGAGTAGAATCAGGATGTCAAATATCTCTTTGGCGCGCCTTTGCAGAACATGCATATTGATTCACACCACAGAGGCTTGGTCCTAACGCGTGATGCAGCATTGGCGGCGTGACCATTGTAAAACACATTGGGTTGGGGAATGCAACAATAGCATTAGACGGGGCAACCTCTTCTCTGCATAATAACGGAGGTGATTGGCAAGGTAAAAGATGGGTGAGTAGATATTGGGTGCTACAGGTACGGTACTATCTGTGTATATATGGATACACTCCCACGTGGGTGAAGAAAAACACCGCCGGTTTGGCCATATAAATTTGTATGTGATGAGCGGCGGTGTTTTTCTTCACTGAGGTGACTCCATAGATCGCTTTAGAGGGGGCAAAGGTCCGTCTCAGGGCCTCGGCTCACACAATCGCGCCAGACAAAGATGCAAGGCAAAGGGCGCAAATGGAAATAACGCGTGGATAAAAAACTCGAGATACCTAGCAAATAAATGATAAAGCTAGAAAACATGCTTACCAGCTATCAGTTTTCATTGCGTAATGTTATTTCACGCCTCCGATATCCATATCGATCGTGCTTGTAATACAAGTAGCAACAGCGACAACCTCGGGACACAAACTGTTGACGGCAACAAACGGCCGAGACTTGGGGGGGGTTAGCGGCCGCTGACCCAGTCTAGGCGCTGGATGGGCTCACATCGCCATGAGATCGATTGCCAAGCCTCGGGCATCCGCCTCTAACTAACCCGCCACTTATTTCGGGACGGAGACCGAGAGCCGCCGGCAATTGCGAGCCTATAATCATCGAGATATCAATCGTCGGCGGTAAATGGATAGGAGGCCAAGGAGTTGTGAGCAGTACAATTACTACCACTGCCACTACTACTACTACTAACAGGCCAAGGGCACCCAGCTGCATTGGAACGTCGCATAGTCAGCATTGTGTTTGTAGACCCATTCTCTTCCTCCGTTCGTCGCCTACCGTCCCATGTTGTGTATGTACTTTTGTGGCGGGATCGACAATTCGTATCGGAGCAAGGAAGCCAATGCAAGGGGCCGATGTCATAATCACTGAGGGGGAAACAATGGGGAGACGGAGGCGAAATCTGCCGAGACAGGGGGTCGCCCAGTCCGTGCGCTTTAAAGAGGAAGCTCGCGACTGTATGTACGAGTGTTTCTGGTATGATGCGATGATTGGTGAGATTTTAGCTTATAAGGCGCGATTCAGCATGCTAGGGGACGTCCACCGCGATACTACACCGTGTGTTTGTTTATTAGTAGTCATAGGATACGGACGGGAACAGCCAGCAAACTGTTAAATACCCCCCCCCTTCGCTTGCCAAACGGCGTAACATTGGCCTCATTCCTTTCTCATCCGCCTTGCTGTCGCGTGTGAGCTGTAGAGCCATGCTTCTCCGTCTTTTTGCCCTGTCAACGGTCGCCTCGGCCTTTGTGGTCGTGGACAAGATCTCTGCTATCCCAAGCGGCTGGAAGGAGATTCGCGCGGGTGCACCCGATGATCACGTCTACTTGAGCATTGCCCTTCGCCAGCAGAGCGCTGACGTTCTCGAGCAACGCGCGATCGACATTTCTACGCCCGGCCACCCTTCCTACGGACAGCATCTTAGCCGCGATGAAGTCCGCAGCTTGACCGCACCAAGTCGCGAGGCGGTTTCTGAGGTCACCGCTTGGCTTAAGAATAATGGAGTCTCATCCGTCCAGGTGGACAATGACTGGATCAAGATTGATACCACCGTCGAGAATGCCAACGCACTGCTGAATACCCGCTTCGCGTGGTATCAACTCAGCCCTCAAGACGGTCGTCCCGTCCCGTCATCAAAGCTGCGCACCCTGTCATACAGCTTGCCGGACGAGTTGACGCAGTACATTGACATGGTACAGCCTACAACTCGGTTCGGCAACATTGGCAGCGACACCTCAAATGTGTTTATTGCTGTCAAATTTGCAGACGAAGTCGAGGCCGCCGCCAGTGCAGCCTCTACGCCCGTTACGCCCGACCTCCTAAAGAGCCTCTATGGGATTAACTACACGGCCAAGGCCTCCGGCAATCTCGTCGCAGTGGCGTCGTTTTTGGAGCAGTATGCGCGCTACAGCGACTTGGATTTGTTCGAAAAGAAGTATGCGCCGAAGGCCGTGGGCCAATCTTTTGCTGTCGAGCTCATCAATGGCGGCAAAAATGATCAAAACAGCGCCGAGGATAGTGGTAAGTTTTGCAAACCTCATATGCCCATCTTTTTAGCCATCATACTAACGGATTTATGACACTAGTCGAAGCCAACCTCGATGTCCAGACTGTTCTCGGTCTCTCACACCCCATTCCTCTTCTCCAATACAGCACAGGAGGCTACGGTCCCGCCTCTCCTGGCGCAGACCCTACCGGCAACGAGCCGTATCTGGAATTCTTGCAGTATCTCCGTTCAGTCGATAATGACAAACTCCCCTCAGTCATATCTGTTTCATACGGAGAAGGCGAGGACTCTGTGCCTCGGGATTTCGCGAATACTATTTGCACACAGTTTCTGGAGCTTGGCGCAAGAGGCGTCTCCGTCATTTTTGCCTCTGGCGATGGTGGCCCGGGTTCATGCACACGGCTCGCCGATAACTCGACTTACTTCACCACCATCTTTCCAGGCAGCTGTCCTTATGTAACCGCCGTTGGTGCCACCAACAATACATACCCCGAGACTGCGGCCACTTTCTCTGGCGGTGGCTTCAGCACGGTCTACCCTGCTCCTCTATGGCAAAAGCAGGCCGTTTCGGGGTTCTTGGGCCAATTTGGCAACAAGTACGCTGGCTACTTCAACCGAGCCGGGCGCGCTGTCCCCGACGTATCAGCCCAAGGCGTACACTTCTCCATTTTTGATAAAGGCAACACGACCTTGGCCAGTGGTACCAGCGCCTCTGTGCCCGCCTTTGCTGGCATTGTTGCCCTGCTAAATGCTGCACGCAAAGAGTTACACCTGCCCCCTCTGGGTTTCCTCAACCCCTGGCTGTACTGGAACGCCCATGCTTTTACGGATATTACCAACGGGGCCTCCACGGGATGCAAGAAGAACGCCGTGTTTGCTCCTCAAGGAGTCAACTGGCCAGCTATTCCCGGTTGGGATCCTGTTACTGGCCTTGGCACTCCCAAGTTTGGCGAATTGCTGAAAGCTGCAGCTCCTGGTGTAGAGAATTGCTGAAGGCGGTAGCTGGTGTAGAGAATAAGTAATGATATATATTAGCTGCCATGTCATGGCTTATTATGAGATTTCGGTACGATTTCCACAAGGCAGTCTATTAGGAAGCGCTCAAGTTAGTCCGAGTTCTAAATAAACGTATGATGCCCATTTCCACGACTGGCTTATTAAAGTGACGAAAATACTTGTGACCCGTCTGGATATGTAAAGTCCTAAGAGCTTCTAGATGATAGTCTGGTGGTTCATATTCTTCTATGAGACTGGTTATTTATCAGCGTACTCCGAGTGACGGTAGCTATGAATGGGCATGAGAACATCTATGATGCCCTCTGAGCACGCTCAAGCTAATGGATACTGTTATGTAGACAAGACCAACATTGCAACCCAGTAACTCCGTCTCAAATAGGGCGAACGTGCCAAGCTTGGATTTCTGGCGGGGACTGATTGTCCTTGTCTGTAAAAAAAAACGAGTGATTGATACTCAATTTCCCCTTATGTGGAGCGGCCGACTATGCTCCAAGTTGACTCCCCGCAACCTGTTGCCTAATATTCAGCATCTCGAATCGCTTCCCAAGGACTTTCTCGGAGCATTTCTCAAAAAATGGATAAAGTCACTCATCAAGCTTGTTTTAGTTGGGTACTGAGAATTTATTTTATTCGCCTTAATCTTCGGTTTTGGCCTCGAGACTTTTACCCCATACTCATAACTCAGGTTCAAAAATCTACATCAAGGTGAAGTTATCCTAATCGTCCAATCGACAGTCATGCCTAAAAGCAATACAAGCATCATGTCAACTACTCCCAGTCCCTCTTGGAGTTTCCCGAGTCCGTGATAGCATCCTCACTATAGCCCGCCAGACTTCGGGTCAGTGGCGTTAGCGAATCGCATAGAGCCTCTCTCTGCATAGTCGGTCCATTGCCGGCCGCGTCCACGGCGGGATGGATGTTGCATCCGCTGGGACCCATCCAGTTGACGCCAGCGCAGCTGGGATCGTCACCACAAAGCTTGGCACATTCTGCCAAGCTCTTGACCGATTTGTCCGTCTTGATCGATCTGCCGTCGCTGTGCCAGCAGTGCTTGCAGTTCAAGCGCATCTCCACACCACCTGCGACGACAAGGGCGCCGTGGTCTCTCTCGCAGCGCATTTCGTCAGCAGGCAGAGGCAAGGTACTGTTCTTGTCACAGCCTTTCTTGCAAGACGAACAGGCGCCAGCACAGCCTAGAGAATGAGCACTGAGGAAGGCGCCGGCAGCGATGGTTGGGTGCTCGACGCTGGTACCATAGTAGCAGCGCTTGGTGCGAGGTTCATAGTCTACGCTGTGACATTCGGGCTTGGTACCGCAAGCCATCATGCAAGCTTCATAAGTCTCGTATAGGTTGTATCCGAGGTATGTAGTGCCGTGACGCTTATAGCAAGACATCAAGAAGTTCTGTGCGATAATCGACGGGTCAGTTCAATGATGTTCTGCATCACTCAAAATTGAATATGGAACTGACCTCTCCAGAGGCACCGGCAAACAGCTGGCCATGTGCCTCGGGACACTCGGTCGAACAGCGCTTCGACTTGGTCAACTCTGGCTTCTTCGTAGGAGGGACCGTGACGTAGGCATGGTGAATTTGATCGGCTTTGGTGGTAGAAAATCCGCCCTGTCCATACAGTCTGCAGTTGTCCGTGGGGGTCTTGCTATCAAACGCGACGCTGGATTTCTCTCTATTAGCAAAAGAGCCCAAGACGATGAGATGAGCGACAATTTCTTCCCCTACCTTTTGCACTTCTTGTTAGTAACGCACTTCTCAATGCAGTCTTTGTGGCTCGAGGCACTTGTTTGGTCAACAACTGTCGCAGAATTGGTATCAACGCAGCACTGTATATAGAACCAAGTGCCGTCGCTGCCCTCCCAAATCTTGCCATTACCTAAAAGTAAGTGTATCAGCATCCGCCTTAACTGCAACTTGATTGATGCCTTGCTGTGAAAGATGGGTCAAGGGACATACTGTCTTGGCACTTCAAGCTCGTAGTGATCTCCGGGTTCTCGTTAGCCTTTGTCTCCCGAACGTCGGGACAAACGACGGGGAGCCAGGCATCTGCATCTTCCTCACTCCCGATCAAGGCCTCGGATGGGGACTTGCTGAAGACACAAGTTCCCGCGGCGTGCTTATAGGCGGCGCTGTAGCACTCTGGGTCTTTAGCGCAACGATCAGCACACTCTTTCAACGTTGAAACAGACCCCCCGCTCCAGGGTTCGGTCGTGTGTCCAGGGCTGCACTTCAACTGATATGTAACCCCGTTCCTGATTGACGGCGTCAGTATTACCATAGAATTAGTATCAGGTAACTTGCTCCTTACGTTGTGTATCTCTTCCCGGCGCTACCAGGACAAGGGTATAAAGAAAAATCGACACCACCACCGCCGCCGCCACCGTTGCCGCCGCTGCCACCATCACCACCACCACCCCCGCCTGTGATGGGCTTCTGAGAGCCATCAGATGGTGGTTGTATCGGTGCATCGCCAAGGTACTTCCAGCTCGAAATATCCTTCCTCTCGACAAGTATGCCCTCCTTCTTCAAGGCGCATTGGGTGCCATTCTCCAGGATCGAACTGTGCACACACCCTACAGTTGATGCACACCTCTCGAGACACTCAGCATAACCGCTTGTCGGCTTGGTCTCGATAGGTACTCCTTGGATAACCCAACCGCACTTCAACTCATACTTCTTATTTTTCCTTAGGTCAGGAGTGTCAGTCAAATATTGGCTCGAAGATTGGGAAAGCGAGTGAGACATACGAAATGACGATTTTCCCATTGTCTCCAGGACAATTGTACACACTCTGGGAGGCAGCAAGTTCAGTCACGGCCAGTATGGACGCGACCGAGAGAAGTGCAACTTTCATGATGACTGCTGCGAAATAGGCGAGACTTGTTATGAGGGAAGATGTTGTATGATATGATGAGGAGATGGTTTAGACAAACGACAAGTTGAGAGTGGCTCGACTTTAAAGAAAAGAGCTGGTCCATGAAAAGTCCCATGTAGACCTGTTTAGAGGTCTCCTAGAGGGGTCGGTCACGCCGTTTGCTCCCAAGAATCCATTCCGACAGAGGGTGTCGCATCTAATGCGGGGACGAAGAGGTCTGTCTGCAGGATATTACGTTACTATTCACATATTACACTGGGCTCATCACTTGGGGTTGAATCTCGTATGCCCTCTCGTCTTCTCCGGTTGAGGATAGGACATTTGCTGGTCTAGAACGACTGACTAAGTTACTGCGGTATATGCAAGGATCCGTTCAGCTTTCAGCAGACAACATACACAGGTTTCTGCAAGCAACGTGTCATATTTTGCCAGCGCATGTCGAAAAGTTTGTTTCTCCGAACACGTTCCAGCCATCAGTCAACTTCAGATGCTGACTCTGCTGTGGGAGCTTATTACGGTACGCTTTATCCGACTCTAATATAGAGTCGCAATTCACCTCTTTCGCTCAATCCTCTCAAACTACTCACCATTTACCTAACAAATCTTCTTTGGCTCCTATAATCTCTCAAATCTGAGTATCAACCTATACAATCTTTTTCTCATTTTTGCAACATCATCATTCTTCATCGACTTCTAGGATGAAGCATTCGCTTGTCAACCTCGTGGCTATAATCGCCCTATCTAGCCAGACTACAGCCTTTGGTTTCCTCCCTTTATTTAGGCCCCTCCAGCCCTGGTGGCGATTGCCTGGGATTGGATTAGGTGGTGGTGGTGGTGGAGGAGGAGCTTGTGCTGCGGCGCTCTGTCCCGTGCAGAGCTGTCCCGTACCAGATTGCATTCCCATCATGGACCCTATTAAGGCATACGAATCCATCAAACGTTGCGATAACTATGGCTATACTGCCGCCAATACGAAGCTCAACCAGGACGGAACTCTGGAACTATGTTTCTGATAGGCAACCTTCGTAGCTAACACGGCTCGACCCTGGGCTCATCTGGTGCCATCTGCGGCAATTTGGCTTACACAGGCAATGGGGCTATGGGAAGAAGAGGAGTCAGAATAAGCCTACCAATAAAGCAATAAAACATCAACGGCTATACAGCCACACATTTTCTCATTCTTTGTCTCCCAGGTTGCAGATTGAAGTGAACATTAGAATCCCAGTAATTCCAGCGTAAGTTGAAGTGAAGAAAAAGGGCGAGTGTCTTCCCCGCCCCTTCAGCTTACAACAGTATGACGGGTAGCTGCGTAAAGGATTCATGCATAGATGGATACATGCGTACCCGAGACGAGACGAGACGAGACGAGAGGGGAACGCACTGATCCCTATTGACGTGCATATGCCCTCCCCCCGGCTACCATATAGAAATGGCATTAGTGCAGAGTTTGTTGAAGTCTTAACTACAAGAAAATGCATGGAGTCAGCTAGCACACACTTCTGCAGAGCCACCGCCGACTCATCAAACGTGGATGCCGACTCGACGCCACCCCAACGGCTACTCCGTGATAGGTCAAAATGGCGGGTGCCAAGGGAAACACGACACAGTTAATAACCGTTGCAACGTTGATGCAGCCGTGATAATAAACCCTGTATCAGGGTGGTGCGTGGGGTATGTAGTGGATCAATGACACATACAATCCGTTGCGGTTTCTTGTCGGCCTGCTTGGCAACACACGTAATATTACCCAGGCCTCGGTGCGACGTGAATTGATTGTTCGCATCTCGGTCTGGATTTAATAAAATGACTCTTTGTCAACTATCATATCTTCGTATTTCACTTTCAGCTCCGTTGGGATCGGACGCGAAGCCAAGTTGGACGGACGTCCTTGTCTCTGCATAGTGACGTGTCGTGTAGTTTGCTCTTGTCGCTCATGGCGTAGATGGGGCGTCCGCTCTTGAGATTTCTTGCTTCTAGCACATGATATTACTAATGAGACTTGCTTTATTGATGTTTATACTAAATGCGGTTGCACGCTGCTTCATCTTCTTCGTCCCCGATAGAGCGAGAACTTCTTTCAATTCTTTATCTGATCATCTCTACAGCCTACGTTTCCGGCGCAAATCACACCATGAAGCTTGTTACTTGCGGTCTCTTGTCCGCTTCAATATTCGCGGCCTCATCTAACGCCATATTCTTCCCCCTCTTCAAGCCTTTCCCCATCTTCAAGCCTATCCCCATTTTCATCGGCGGCGGCGGTGGTGGCGGTGGTAACAATTGTGGCATCTGCCCTGCACCAAAATCACAGGCACCGAACTGCCCCAAGAACGCAGCTTACGAACAGCGAGCCAAGGATCTCGCAGGATGTGCCCTGACGGCATATTTCAACCCTGATGGGTCCCTTTACGCCTGCCAATGACCATGCGGTACAACATCTAAATTGGAGTCAAAACCAAGGCTCATGTCGATGGAGACCAATGTTTCCTCTTTTAGGATGAGTTAAAGGCTTCATGGGGAGACCGGGACCAGAGCATGTATTTGGGTTCGGGGGACATGGAGGGAGGCAGCGCTATGGAACCAATGTATGAACAAACGAACAAACAAAAAACTCTAATGCATGTAGATAGCACACAGTATGTCATGTAGAAGGAATTGCTGTCATCTCTCATACCTAAGATACCTAAGCTCCGTGCGTAAACAAGAGGCTCTCTCTCCATGCTTTTTTTTCTCTGGCTCGGACTCGACAGCGAATCGGTGTGTTCCCAGCAACGGAAACTAGACGGAAGCTATCAACTCTACCCGTGTGTTGCCGTGTGCCTCAATGCCCAGCCTCAAATGCCGTGTCAATTCCGGACCAATAGCAGTTGTTTCCTGCCGCTCTCCGAAGCCAGAGCCCGTGCGGCTTGCGACCCAATACCCCGAACCCAATCACCGTTGTGATATGATCCGCATAGATTGTCTAGTGATTATGCATGCAGTGTTCGTCGCAGAGCACTAGTTCCATGACCCGCGCAAGCTAGGCTCGTTGCGACCGTTTTCGCGGAGCCTGCATCTTGAGAGGATCCATCGATGCTCTCTCGTCCCCTCCAGAGGCTCTCTTCCAGCCGACAGCTTGTCCCCAGCCATATCCACAGAGGTAAGCTGTGCCACCTTTTGAAAAAAAAAACAAAAAAAACAATAACCCTGGCCTCAGCCCCCCCACAGCCGGACATTTTGGTCCTGACCCAAGGCCCAGGGTCCTTTCCTGTGCGCTAAGCCACGGAACTCGGGATGGATTCCATACTTGGCCAGCATCGGGTCCTCGTTGCGACCCTCCAGCTATCTCGGGACGCGACTCAGTCTCCATCGAAGCATCAACATGCCCTGCAGATGTCTTAGTTTGCTCTTGTGTGCCTGATGAGTGATATTCCCCAGCATGTGTACGCCCGTCTGCACTCACTGGAGCCGCTTGCGGCCCGCAATTGTATGCCCCCTCTTGTCCCCGCAAACTCACAACCCGTACCTGAGTCGTGCAGCTCAAGTGACGCCTGGACTCTTCTCGTACGTAACGATAGGCCCACTCAACCCACCTCGGTTGCCTGCACTTACAAACAATAATAGAGTAGGCACAGAGCGCGGTGTAACCGTTGCCAGCCCCCCGCAACTGCTGATTGAAGTCTGATCGATGGTGTACCATTGCATGCCCACATGCCCAAGCTTACTATCTAGTCGTCTACTCACGAGTCTGCCTCAAGTCGGGACCTCCCATTGGCTGTCATGTGGTCAGCTCCATCAGACACAAACTTGATCTGTTTGACAATGACACTACTGAAAATGAAATAAGCGCATACGGTAGCTAGATTGCAACAGAATAATCCGATGATACGTTTAATACAAGCTGAAGCGTAGGCTGACTCTGTGTTGTTCTTAGTAGCGCCTTATAGGAATGTTACATTTGCCTTCATATGGTACATGAAAATCTTCTCAGTCCGAAGAACCTCATAACTTACAACACGATGAACTGACAGCAAATAAAGACCCGCAGTGGAGGACCGGGTGACGTGAGCCATCTCGGTAGTGGTCAAATTAACATTACCGGCAACAGCGCCTATCAACCTCCCCATACCAGATTTGATCTGCCAAATTTTTACTCCCACGTCCAGTCCTTCTGAGTCATCACTGAGATCGATGTTGCCCTGAGGGCTGACACCCATTACCCGTCCTAAGATCTGATGTCAGTTCAGAACTTGTCACTCAGCGTACGAGAGGTAAATACCTGAAGCGCACCTCATCACTATGTCTACCACTTCCTCAATTATGGCTGATTCAATTTTTACCTCCATATAATTAACTTGAGATTATTCCATTGGGGTTGAGAGAAGCTGTGATGCAATCAAATTTTAGCAAATCCCCGGCGTCTTGAGATGGTCTCGAGGAGTCGCTCGGCCACTACAGATGCCAGCTCTTATAGCTCCATACGTGCTAAATTAGGGACCGGAAATGTAACTGCTCAAAAGTTTCATGAAAATTAGGCTTTTAAGCTTACAAGATGATGTATATAAAGGATCAAGCGCGAGAAGAAAATAATAGATGTTGAGTGTCGCTGCGTAATAAGTGCCAGAAAGGTTTACCTCCAATATTTTAGTCGATGGCCTTGGTACATAGATTGACGTTTGAATCTGTGAAATCTGAATCAACAAAAGGCCTTCTGAAAATTATCGGAATGCCTTGACCAGTCAATTTACTCGATTTGAGCGGAGATTCGGGGTCCACTCCAGCCATTTTGTTGTCGAGCTGGTTACGAACGTTGTTCTTATCCATTCTGTTTAGGGTAAATCCACCACTGCACAGAGTCTTACCCTGAACCACTCAACAATTCATTTCCTATGTAGGGGATCGCCCGATCATGGCCTTTCTAAAAAAGACTAAGAATTTTTAGGAGCTCTATATGTTTTGCGTATGATTTTTAGTGACTATCTTTAGTTAGTTACATGCTTTCACAGGTGATAATATACCGTGTTTAGGTTGCCCTCAATTACTGATCATTCCCTTAACATGGAAGGGGTCAGGAAATTATTAATAGGTCGGATTCTGATTATGTTACCATCGCTGTAAAAGACCGCCCTCGATAAGCCGTAGATAGAGAACCAAGAACCGTTCCCCCCTCTCTATGAGCAGATACGTGGCTATTGCTTTGATGAGACAAATCCTAAACCCCTCTAACTTTTTCTGTATTCCAATTCTCAATGGCTGATGCGTTGCATACCTTCATTACACATCTTGAAGTGTTCGGGATACGGATTCTTGGCCTTAAGATGATAGCGAGGACAGGTCCAGCTCCAAAGCACCCCAGCGGTATGAAATGCCTCTGATACATCGAAAATCCGAATGACCGAAGCTGGTGCATTACTTGTAGAGAGCTTGGCAAGAAATTCACCCTTCGTTTGAGAATATTCGTCCTCAAGCTCGATGTTTCTCTCCTGCGTTGCAGCTTTGACCGTATCCATCGATACTAAATAAAGCTTCATGTAAGTCGCAACGGCATTTACCATCGGCTCCATGCCCCCATTCTCAATTTACAAAGCATACTCTTTGTCGAACGATAGGCAATTGTTCGTGAGAATGACAGCGTCGTGTGTCAGTGGCCGGGTTATGGTCTCGACAATGGCAGCTTCATCCTCGGTCAGAGAGTAATAGAGAATCCGAACCGAGCCAGCCACATGTAAAAACTGCGTGAATTAGGCGTTGGCGTCCAAAGTGAAAACGGAAATGTAGTAGGCGCACCTAGCAGTAATGTCCTGCTTTCAATAGCTGAGATATTCATCAATGTTTCGGAATGAATTAACTTTGGTCTTCATGATTGCCTCTCCTTGCTGCCATTCAGCCCAGCGTCAAAGAAACTCCTTGGCATACACCGGATCCAACTGCTCCAGTTCAGAAGACAGGGTGGAGAAAGATGGTCTAATTCGACTTTTGAAACTAATTTTCTAGTCTGGTTCGGAGATATCTATGTCGTGATTGTTCTTAACAGTATTCTCGTATGTGGTGGGCTTTCTCAGACGTCTGTTGATCTTGCAATGCGTTCAGCAGTACTTTCTCGTGTTAGATCCATAAATTCTTGTAGCGAGTATTTCAATAACTCTTGGGTATCTTGGTTCAGTATCTAATTTAGAACTTCTTGTGGCACATTGCAGGCATACCATCGGCTATAAATCCGAGCTTCCAAGCATAGGCGACGGCAACCGTATTTCCCGAGAATGTGTCCATATTCCCTCTAATATCTCCCAGGTGTTGTTCACTCAGAATATTTAACTGAAATTAAAGGGATGCGTCATCGGCAGCCCGAGCATTTTTGTGAATTTTTGGCTGGAATCGAGAGAAGTAGAGTGGGTTGTCGACCTACTGATACGGTGATACTGGACGCGAATGTCTCATATAGCTTGCTGTTTTGGAGGAGAGAGCTTGACTACACTCCACCTTGCGTAAGTGGTTGGGCTTGTGTGAGTTGAATGTGGATAGCACTGTAAAGAAACCCGTCACGGCATACATTGGAAGGATGCTATTGCACTTAATGTACCACATCAGAAGTAATCAAATTGCCTTGGTTACCTAACTGTTAGGGTTGTGTATGTTGCTCACCGCTTTGGAAATTAACACGTCTGTACGATCCTTCATTGTATTTTCCTGTTACTTGCAGGCCACCACATATCCGCCCAATGTTCCAGTTGCATGATAGTTTTAACTAGGCATAGGTGACTTCATATAACTTTGACAGCTGATAGATGACTATCTTGCATAATGTCTCAATGTTTGAAACTTTGAGTTGCCTCTTGGGTCGGGGGTAGGTTCATAAAATCATTCTTTAAACCAAATAGGGCTTGGAGGCCCTCCTGACGTCCATCTTCGGGCCCAGTCACCGACCTGATCGCCGAGTAAATAGCTTCGTTAGTAATCAACTGCAGATACGCACTTCTATCAATCGCTGTGTACTGCACATGTAATAGCACGTCGCTGATGGACTCGTAGTTGAAGTGAGCGACCTCGATTGGCAGTGCCAGATGCCAGGACGAAATGGCGCCCGCTCCTTCAAAGGGTGCGTATCGTGGTCCCTGTGATATCGCATTCAGTCTCGCCGAGGACTTCTCTTTGTCCATTTCCTCCTTTTCATGACTGAACATACACAGATCGTTGGTAGTGGGCTGATAAATGTCCTACCCAATATCGACACCCGCATCCTTGGAGGAGGGAATGTGGGTTTCTAGCCCACCAGCCGGTGCGAAATAGTAGATCAATGGAGATACTTGTTTATTACAGATCATCTGTAGTCTCTACAGTTTGCTTAACCTCTTCATGATGCGCATTTCTGATCTTTCGTTTTACGTGCTGGATATGTGTCGTATCGCGTGCGCATAGCACATTGTATATCTCAATATCTTTCTTTTCCGCTGCTGCCAGAACTTTCTCACCTAATTCATGTAGTTCGGCACACGATTCAAGTGCGCTATGAACAAGTACGTCGAAACCTTGGCGTGGCACTAGGCTGTCATGATCACCAATCACCATCGCCAGCGTATCTAATATGCTGAAGCCTGCCTTATCAAAGGCCATCAGGGCAACAGAATAGATCAGTGACTCGATGAGTGAATAGGAAACAGGACGTTATTGAATATCAAGACTATTGTGAATATTAAACAAGCGCTTCGTTGCTACTGCTGAAGCCGTTTGAACTTGGGTCCATTGGAACGCCGTATCTCCATGTCATGTTTCGATGGCCACGGTCAGTCCATTTTGGATTTGACCCTCAACGACCCCAATGGCCTAGTTGACACTTGGTTGATGGCTAACCAGTCAGTGATGGCCTCATTGGATCACTCAATATGACCTTACTTGCTTAATTAAACATTCTTTTTCATCAAATTTTGTTTCGACGCGCGAAACTACCGATCCAGAGTTAACAATCTTCGTAGATGCTGCAGGAGGACATCCTGTTGCTTTAGTTACGCTGGATCACTCGTGGTCCAAAACCGTGACGATACCCCAAAACTCGACGGAGCATGGTGCTGGCGACACATCTCTCCTGAAATCTCACCATGACTAAAACTTTGGATACTTTTTCTCAAAAGATTTTTCAACTGGATATCTACTAACGTGGGATGAAGGCCGACAGAGCGGCTCATCTGGTCAGCTCCAAGCAGCTGCCAAATCACTGGTTTATACCAACTCTTTCATTGTCACTAACCTTGGTAGCTATGGTCTCGCAACTTAGTGGGTTCGCAAGTCCCACAAAATCAAGTACGTTCACAATTATTTGCAACACTGTCCGGGCGATTGGTAGTCATGTAACAGCCGTCGTTATGTGTGAAAGTCTCCTGGTTAGCTGGATCATCATCAATCACGAAATCCACGTATTCAAAATGAGCGCTCTATTGTTTGGTGTATTTTCAGCTACCCCAAGCAGGGCCTCGTGTGTTTTCGTGAAAGCTTTACAATGATCCCATCTTCCACATAGAGTATCCGCCATAGCTCAGGGCTCCCGTGGCAACGACCTTTGCAAGTAAGATCAGCAGATTATTCGTCGCTCTCACGAATGCCGCGCGCTCTCTGATCTTTGTTCTCTGGATTAGACTTGCCGTGTCGTTTAACCAGGGGAACGGCGCCTCGATCATAGCGCCACTCTTTTCGTCCTTGATCATCGGCACGGGCACACCCAAATGCTTACACAATGGTCCCCATCCGTCCTCGATAGTGTATTCAATGCGACGATCAGCAGGGATGCGCTCTCGGAACTCATCATATGTGGCATTGAACCAGGCAATCGCCTTGTCTTTCTCCTCGGCGTGGTCGTATCGGAGTGCAAGAGTGTCCATCTTCCTTAAGAGCATATCCCAGTTCCTCATACTGGGGTCTAATAGAGCCGTGTACCACCTGAAGACAATTTCTTTCCAAGATCGGGGTCTTATGATCTTATCTACAGTGTTGAGGGCACTCACGTACCATTTCTCGGGGTCGCGGTTAAGGATAATGACTTTAGCATGAGGATACATCTCCGCCAGCTCGCAGCTAAATACGGCAGCCGGCAAGTCACAGCAAGCCTGTGATTCTCCCAGCAGCATATCCCAATCATCCTTAGTAAAAGGCTGCCGCCCTTTGGTGTATTTGCCTTCAAGAGCATCTACCCACTGCTGACTGTGGTCAACGGGTGGTTCCTGAACGGATATCATGTGGTATGTTTTGTTGAAACCGAGTTGCTGAAGGGCAGCCTGTATACCTGTCAATCTAGGTTAGTGAGGTGCCATGTGTATAAATGGGCTGCGGATAAGCGTACTGGTCGTTCCTGTACGATGGACGCCGCATACAATGACGCGCATTGGGACAGAACGGCTTGTCATCGAAGTCATCGTGAGCTGGAGAGCAAGATGCTGGATGATGGGATTTGAATGATAAATGTATGGATATAGAATGGACTGCCAGTATTAAACATTGTTACACAACATAAAAAGGCTTCACCGCATTTAATATTGAGCGGGTTACCCAATGTCATATTACTACATCAGGGTTTAGGCAGCCAAGCCATGTTTTCTACCGAGACCAATTGATAGATCAAACAGATGTTTGTCTCATGCAATGTCTCAGTATGATCAGTATGAGTGGTGGACCAGGGTAGAACAAATCAAACACGTGTCCATAATTCACTGGATAGATAATAGTGAATATCACTGTCATCAACTGGATCGTCTAGACCATGTGAAGGTCGCTTATAATCTAAATTTAATATTATAAATGAAGCTGTTCACATTTGACCGTCCTGCAACGGATACATTGACTTGAAAAATACAACTCACAACACGTCAATGCCATTGAGCCTCACCAAAATGAGTCTAGTCCATAGCCGGGCTGAGGGCTGATCATCCCAGCAGTTCTAAAGGGCTTTTGGCCGCTTTAATTTCTCTTGTAGTAGTATAGTAATGGTATAGATGGCCTTGATATTCACACTGGTAAGCCATTCACTAGTAATCTCAACGACCTTTGACAAAAGAAACACGAATTCCAGCGACAGATTAGTTGATGTTAATATTGACATAATCTAAAATTTTCAAATAATACTCGAAGCCAGCCTATTCACGCCGAGTCATTCTCACTGTTGCATTGATCTTTTTGAACGCAGTCGCCCATCGACTGCATAACGTTAGTAGCCGCCGGGCTAGTTTAATAGTTGCGCGTCTCTTACATCGCGAACATAGCCTTTTACACACACGCAATTGTCTTCTGCCCAGTTGGTACAATCGGCACCTCTTAATGACGGCACACCAGGAGGAAGGTGCTCCTGATCTGGCTAGAAATAGAAATGGTTCTGGTTAGATGCCATTGTGTTCCACATATCATGACACTGACTTACACCACAGTGGTTGGCTGATGCCCAGGCACAGTATAGTAGTATGACGATTGCTGATACTCTCATGACGAATAAAAGGAATATCGATAATTATACAATTAATAATCCCAATTTTTCAGTGTGGTTGTAATGATCTAGTAGTTTTAACAATAATGTGAGAGGGAGTGCCTGCTTAAGTACTTCTTTCCAAGCACGCAGCGTTACGCAGGAGCAGCTATAAATTTGGGAGTTGTTACAATGTTTCAGTTACCAACTTGTATGACGTGTAAATGGGCTGATACTTTACCCGCACTTGACACTTTATTCCTGAAAACTAGAACTAAGTAGGGTTTGTAAGACACTTTGATCACAAAGTCAAGTTGTGGCTTGTCAAGTTGCTTTTGATGTTGACAAGAGCTTTCCCAGCCACCCCTCAATCTCACCGCCTGGGAAGTCCATGTCTCAACCAGTCGTCATTTGTGGCTCGCTTGGATATGGGGGAGAAACTATCATGAGTGACGCGGACTTTGCAAGCCTGAAATAGAAGGGATGCTACGAAATGTGAGACTTATGTTTATCTTTTACATAATTGTACATATACCCCGCGGATGATAGTCGCTCTCGCATACGGCACTTGCCGTTATGAGTTCAACAACTTGTATGAAAAGAGCTATGTGGTTTTTAGAATGAAAGACGGCGTGTTCTAAACATATTCGCCTTTACAAAGCGAATCAAGTTATAGAACATCTAATTTGAAATATCTAATTGAAGAACTTTGAGGAGTTTCTTTCCTTGGAGAGTGGTGTAAAGCGATTATGGGGAAAAAAGATGAAGGTTATGCTACCAATGCAAGAGTGGCCAGTTCCCCGATCAACATTATGCGATATAGCTTAATCCGGAAAAACATTTTAGAGATGTCTAATCAGAAGAATTAAGAGTTAATCATGCTACTCACCGAGCTCAAGAGTTTAATCTAAAAAGGGAAGCATAATACACGAACCACACCGAGACCGGCACACATTACAGCAAATATCCAGAGTCATGGAGAGTTCATCATTATGCCTTTTTTGATTGTAGGAAGATAAAATGTTTGGCTCGTTTGAAATGGTATGATCAAATATATCATATGTAAAGATACCCGTATGTACCAGTTGGACTATTTCTCTTTTATCTGCAAATTTGGATAGCTCTGGATACAGTTTAATCGGAAATTTAGTTATGAAGGAATCCCCGGCATCAGTCAAATTAATATCTAAAAGTCTAGTGGGAAGCTACCTAGATTTTTGAGTTGTAGTTTGGTACGTGTGAGAGTAATCTTTTTTAAATCCAGCATCACAGCCCAAAGGACTGCAAAATAACGGCTTAACACAAGACAAAGTCCTGGTCTACCCCAATGCTCGCCTGTAAAGCCTCGCCAGCCATGACTCCATCACAGTAAGACTCGCCCAAATATTCCCATAGCTCACCACTTGCCTCGCTGTCCTCCATTCGTCGCAGTAGATGAGGTACCGTCCCTCCATGAAACACCGCCACCGAATCTCCCTCCTCCATATGTGCCGGCCCCACGCCCACGAACCCCGTCCCTGTTCTATACAGCTTACGGCCTTTGTTTCTTAGTAGGTTCCCGATAAAGGCGCTCATGTCGGGTCCAAAAGAGACATTTGGGTCGAGACCAGCCTGCTGGCCACGCTCTCGCGAAACATGGAGATTAACCATGCTAAACCGCCGGCGGAGTTTGATGTGAAGTGCCGTGAAATTAACCCTAGCAGAGGCGACACAGAGCCCAACTATGTCCTCGATAAAGTCTGAAAGTCCTTTATAGATAATTTTGGCTGTAGAAATGGGGTCTATGGCGCATCTTCGAATGGCGTCTACTTCAGAGAAGGGCAGAAAATACCAAGGCGTGATGCCGATGGTGCGGTAGATGCGGGTGATGTGATATGATGCGACAATCTCGTCAGACCGGATAAGCCGCTGTCCCAATTGATGAATGGCATTGTGGAGGGCGTCAAGTCTTTCTATCCCAGCAGGGTCACCGAGCTCGTTTGTGAGATGTTTGTGAGTAAGACCCGAATCGCAGACCCGTAAAGCCCTCTGCCTCTCAACTATCTCATTCGATGCCACATTATTTCCCTCATGATTACTCCTTGCTGCTTTTCTTATAAATTCATTCGCTTCTTCAAAGAACAGCGTTGCCGAGCGATAGTCAAGCTGTTCCTTGATCTGAGGCTCAAGCTGGGCCCGATATGTCTGCTTTCCGACCTCCACAATCTTGTCGACGAGAACCCCTCGAGCCGTCAATCGCAATGAGCTTTTGTCAAATCGAAGTCTGGCTCCTTCTTTAGGACCTCCGGCAGCAAACACTGGTTCTTTTAAAGAAGAATATCCCACTGGTATTTTCAGATCCGCGGCCCAATCCGGGACCCATGAGGGGAGTGGCCTTTTTTCTTCTCCCGGGGATGTCGTCGTCTTTGGGAACTGGGAAAAGAGCAGTGTGTCAATGCTCTCATCCATTATAAGAGCAGTCACTTCTGCGTATACTTGAATAGCGTCTTTCTCATAATCCACGTTGACTCGTTGTCGAAGCCGGTCATCCTGTGCCGCAAGTCCTAATAATCCAAAGATTCGATCGTGCGGTAGACTGGACCCGATTTTTGCTTCTTCATTGTTGATGTTGTACTTGAGAACTATATCATAAAGACCCTGTCGCCTCTGGGATTGGTGGATAGCCTTGCGCTCCTGGAAGATACGAATCAAGCCACCCGTTTTCTCAAAGATGGCACTGCGTTTCCGATACTCATTCTGCGCTGTAGCTTCAGTTCTTCCTCTCAGCCAATGAGTGTTGTAGATATTGTAGAACAGCGCTCCAGCACGGAAACAGTCGAAACAAAGCGAATGGTTCCCACAGACAAAGACTACCGCGGGAGCCAAGCAGGCCTCTTGGATAATCCACAAGCGATTAAACCACCTGCGATCAAGTACATCAGCGTAACCATCCAAAGGGAAGCGATGGCCGAATTGCCGGACCATCTCCAAGAGATCATCGCGATCCTCTCGCTGCTCCTCATTTACTTCAAGGTAAGGGTCCATGACGGCGTCAAAGACATGAGGGAAATGCCCTAAGCGTGGTCCCATGACTCGACCCAGCACACCCTCGTGACAAATCTCATCGACAAAAGTAAAGTATTGGTCCGAGGCGTGAGTGTGCGGACCTAGCCAAACGATTGTCCGAACACACCTTGCATATATATCTTGCATTAACTCCACCTGATGGGCTTTTTCGACCTTGTCTTTTTGATTAATGCTGATTTGGTCGATAAAGAGAAGGCGTTGTGTGGTGGTGTTGGCTGCAAGATGAAGCAGCGCCGTCTCCAATGGCTGGTATATCAGCAGTCCGCATGAGCCCTCACTCGTTTCCACGATAATTCGCCGATTTGGCTCTTTGATATGCGGTGGGAGATCCCATGCGTATGAGAGCGCATCATAAGGGATTGGGGAATCGACATCCGCCTCGATGATTTCAATGCGAAGCGTGCCGAATCTGCCTGGTATGAGGGACGGCTTTGGTGGAAGCAGCCTGATCAGGCGAAAGGTTCTTTGCGACACTTCTATGGGGATATACTTAAATGCGTCCAAAGGGTTTGGTGTAAACCACGACATCTTGTCGCAGTCAACGGAAATTCACGAGTGTGTAAAGTGAGGAGATGTTTGTCGGCCGGACACGACACTTCAGCCCCAATATTGGTTTCAGCTCATCATGTGAAGATAAACAGGCTAAATCAGATGGCAGCACAAAAAGCCTCAGGCAGCCCAAGATTCATCCAGCAACTGTCGCTCTTGGAAAATTAACATGCCAAGCTTTGGTAAGAGTTAGCAATAATGTGATCTACAAGTGGGTAGCAAACAGTTCTTTTTAATGTAACACGGTAGCAACAACGCAAGCGACGAGCTATAAGATGCGTCTTAATATGAGAGTATTTCTAATGGTATGGTGTGCTTACAATCCTAAATGAAAAGCGCAAATTGACGTCAATATAGCTATGCCATTATTGAGTATGGCCTGTCAAAGCACTCATCCCAGCTCGTCTTCCCAGAGTCCCAAAACTTTCTCAACACCGCGAGTGCTGTGATCGGACCCGAGCCGTGATTATAAAGCCTCTGTGTTATACTCGAAATAGCTTCATCTATGAGGGCTCTCTCTTCTTCGGTTTGCGCGGCGACACCTGCAACCACCAGCGGCCAGAAAACGCTGAGTGCGTGAACGGGATCATCGACGGCGGTCCTGATCAGGTGGAAGAGCTGCTCTCGATGGAATTGCCTTAGCTTTTGGCAATGGCAGAGGTTGTGACCACAAGGTACAGTTAAACTGCCATAAACAGCCACCGCGGATTGGAAGACCTGCGCGATGATGAATAATAATCCCTCGAGTCGAGACCAAGACTTCGGCGTGGTATGGATTGAGTAGGAGTCAATGCTTTGAAGGAGGTCGCAGATGTTTGAGCGCTTCGCATCCAAGCATGCTGAATCGTTTGCCTCGAGCTGCAATCGAAGACAATTGATGCGAATGATGTCGAGGAACAGGGATGGAGGACAATAGAGCATCAAGTGAAGCTGCGTTCGGTAGATTACATATGCGTCATTCAGATCAACCATGGAGGCTTCTGCGACTTGGTCATAGTAAGGACTTGTCGTATTAAACATCGTAATGTAGCTACACGAATACCACCAACAATTAGCTTGCCTCTGGGTATCAAGGGGGCCATTATAGGGTGGGGGCTACTGACATAAGGCAGTCGCGTAATTCCATCGCAAGGAACGGTGCGCATGCTGCAACTTTACCGATACCTCCATGCGATTCTAACAAACGTAAAAGCCCGATAGCGTGAGGACGCCATAGTACTGAGTCCGAGAACCAACCCTAAGAAGGTCTGTTAGAGCTGCCCAAGAAAGTTGAAAGACTGCAAGATCGGCGTCAGGATACCTCTGCGATGATCAAAAGCCAGATGCTCTGAATTATAGTTGTAAGACCGATCATGTCATGTAATTGAATATCGACGTTCACTCCAGACAGGGCCTTTCCGATATGGAAATAGTACTTTGCCCACAGATCAGACACAGGGCCAGAGTCAATCGGTGTGAGATTGACACCGTGAATGTGAGACGCCCGCATTATTTTGAACGCAACAGTTATCGCTTCAAGCGACTGTTGCATGGATGGCCTCATCGTATGATAAGTTGAGACAGTTAAGGCCTCGCCCATATTGGGACTATTTGGTAAGACTTGCCTATGCTTCAGATCCAGGGAGTTCATATATCGACCTGGTTGACAGACGTGGTATTAGTACGAATCCACGAAAAGACAAGTCTGAATTGGATAACATATGCAATAATTGTGTCTTGGCTATGAGCAAAACGTTAGGATTCAACTAACAGGCAATGTAACTTACACAAGTCCAAAACATTCACTACGTTCCGATCCCCACACCAAAGAGAATGAAACTGACTACTGTCATGTTGGCGGGCAACCAGGGCATGGTGATCGGGTGCATCTCTGGATGATAAATGTAATTGTTTCGGCTTCCGTTTTCTGAACTGAGATCTCGACGTCGTAGTGGTAGCAGGCCGAGTCACAGGTTGGTCAATCTCTTGATCGTTATCCGTTTCAGGGCTGACTGAACTAATCCCCGAATCCGGTGAACTTTTGTGTCCAGAGACCGTCTTTGGCGTCGACTTCTTCGTGGATCCACCAGTAGTTAATACCTTTGACGCTTCCAGTCTTGAGACCTTGCCCGTCCGCAGCCAAGTAAGTGGCTTCTTATCTTTGTAACCCGGACACACAATACTTGCGCTACGGCAGGTATCGCATGTAGGGATGGTACCGTCGCATTGCTTTTTCCGACGAAGGCATGCCCAGCATTGCCTGTTTGCTTGGTCTGGTGGAGATGCGGTTGACTTCATCGTTCGCCCGGCTGTTCACTCAAAGGGAAGTATTTTTTGGATATACGGTATAGATACCCTTCTCCACGTCATTGAGACACTGTCACCATGCCAATCAATTCGCTCTATCATAGCTGAGTCATGCTTACATGACTATGGGTCTTAATGTGTTCACGGGTAGCACGAATCCGGCAAAGACTCGGCAAAGCCTCGGTCAAGCCAGCGCCGTCAATTGATGTTTGCAGACGGTTTTCTAACAGTAATCGCGCTACCAAGCCTTTTAAGTTGTCTCACTCGCTTTGCGGAGTGACTTTTTGCAACCTTGACATCAGGCCCGAACATCTCCTATTGTTCGTTCGCCGTCTTGGTGAATGCTGAGCATTGCTTATTTTTCCAAATCACTCAAAGCAGCTTCCAGCGTGCGCCCGGTCAAACGCTGGCACATTCAAACGTTAGCCAATGAATGAGAATCCAGAGAGATTACCTCCTGGTAGAAACATAAAGAAGAAGAAAAGGGGCAGCCCAATGATGATATCGCGAGAAAAAGACGTACCTTGAAGACTTCCTTGTACTTTTCACTTGTCTGAGCCACAACCTCCTCGGGCATCTCAACGTCATCTTTACCCTTTAGGCCGTTGGATGTCAACCAATTTCGGAGATACTGCTTGTCGAAACTATCCTGCTCTCTGCCTACCGAGTAGGCATCTGCCGGCCAGAAGCGGGATGAATCCGGGGTCAGAACCTCGTCCACCAAAACAACCTCATCGGTGGCTTCATCCAAGGCAAATTCGAATTTGGCTAGATGGAAGAGTTAATGAAGAATGCACTGATGATCGGTTGCTGATTGTAGGATATTCTTACTGTCTGCGATGATGATGCCTCTTTCCTTGGCATACTCTGCTGCGACCTTGTAGATGGAGATGGCGAGTTCTGCGATTTTATCTGCGTACTTTTCCCCAACAATCTCACGTGCCTGATCGGGCGTAATATTCTCATCCTTGCCTCCTACGGGTGCTTTGGTAGATGGGGTGTAGATGGGCCCATCAGGGAAGGCAGAGCAGCGCTGTAGGCCGGCTGGCTGAGGGATGCCATGAACGGTGCCCTTCTCAGCATACTCATTCCAGGCACTGCCGGTGATGTAGCCCCGAACAATTGCCTCAATTGCGAATACCTTGAGCTTCCTCACTTGCATGGAGCGGCCATGGACGGTAGCGCGCTCCTCTGCTGTGAGTGACTGGGGTGGGTTGAGGCTGACGAGATGGTGTCGCAGATTCGGGATTCTTTCAGAGCAGACTGAGAAGAAATGGCCCGAGATTTGAGTGAGGATTTTTCCCTTGTCGGGAATACCATTCTTCAAGACGACCTGAAGGGTTCAATATTAAACGGCCATACTAGATAGGAACAGAAGTCTTTGCATACATCATAAGCCGAGATGCGATCACTGGTGACAAAGAGCAGGGTCTTGTCATCAATGTCATAGAGATTGCGGACTTTGCCCTGCGCAATAAGAGGCAGGGATTTCAGGTCAAAGGATGTAACTGTGGTAGATGCCATGGCGTATGAGCTATGTCTGGTCAATTTCAATTGGGCAGCCGATATCGTTTCTGCAAGGCTGAAACTTTGGAACGCATGGATTTTTATCTGAGGAGCTGATGGATGGACGATGACTCAATGAGCCAAAATTTGACTGATATGCGGGGCATCAGTCAGGTGGGCCCCTTTTGGAGCAGGGCATATGGGGGACAGAAAAAGCGTCCCATTCTTGAGTGGTTGACCACGGCCTGGATGAGAGACTTTTTCTTTCCTCCCCCTTGCTAGGCTAGCCCAAGTTAGGTTACCCTGCCAACATGGTCTCGATGAGCGTCACAGGCAAGGTAATAAGTTTTCTCTGCTCTAGCGTTTGATACCTAGAGAAGTGGCTGTTGCAGGACGAAAAATGTTCAGACATATGATACCTTTATAAAGTAGAAAATATTATTTGGATATATTACCCTTTAGCATAAATCATCTTGACAGGTTTGTGCTTTCTCAAAATCTCCCTGACAGTCTATAATTGACCATCTGAAGCATATACGAGATTGCCAACGTAGACTTTTAACTCATTCAGTTATCCTATTAGGAACCTGTTCCGCCATCTTATTATGAGCGTGCTATGTTATTAGCGCTTCCCAGTATCACTTGTAGCCTCCGTCATCACTAGCCTGCTTTCTCCTCTAGCGTATCTTAAAGCGCGTGTGGCATTGTCATAGCGCCATCTATAGTAAATCTAAATTCTATAGACAGATTCATTTAGCTTTCCAAGTGCTATTATTGGTGGCCTCATTCTTTAGATTCTAAATAGAATACTATGTTTAAGTTACAGTGTGTTATTGAGGTGCTATAATGAGTAGTGATAGTGATAGTCGTGTAGGTTGTTCTGTATATGCCTGATAGGTGATTTTTGAAGAGCATATTGAGCTCAGAAGTAGACAAGGGTGGGTAAGACTCTAGAGCTCCAAGTAGTCATGCCCCGGACCGGATTATCATTCGTTCCAGAATCCCTCTGGTAACGCCGGCATCAGCGTTGCACCGTAATCGTGACTGGCCAAGGGGGAAAAAAACCTCCTTATCCCTCGCTCACACATGCCCTGGAAAGAATAGCAGTCCCTATCCGTCCAGGAGCGAACTCTCTCGTTTAGTTCATGATATTTTTTTCTTGGTTGATGTGGGGCACGCTCTCTACACCCACATCATACATTTGCCATGTTCCCGATCCTTCTAGTGCTGACGACCCTCGTCGCGAAAGTGTGTGCCATAGGGGCTTTCGTTCGCCCCCCTGCTGCTGGAAGAGAAGGGGATTACCAGGATAACCCAAGATATACGCTCGGAAGCGATGTCGATTTCTTGTGGGACTCGGAAGCTACTACCGCCACGGATCTCGTGCTGATCGAGAATTACCCGAAACCAAATGATTCATTAAGTCCCTTTTATTCTGTCATTCTTCTAGGTACGAGCTTGTGATGTTGAGCCTGCCACTAGGTCTACGTGGCAGGATCAACCTGAGACTGAATTAGCTAACAAAAAATAACATATTTTAGAAGACAATGCAAAATATAACAGGATAACTTGGACGGTAGATCTCAAGGGCCTATCAACAGATACGCCAGACGGCCAGGATGTCGTACTTTATCTTGCAATTATTTACCCAGGAAATGGCACAACAGAAATTACTTCGCACTATTTCAACGTGTCTAACCCCAGCAAACCAACCTCATCATTGTTGTCAACTCCAGAGACTACAACAGCTATAACCACACTAGCATCTACTCAGCCTTCGCCCTTGCCGACTGATAGACAAAATGGACATAAGCCAAGCTCAAATGTCTCTAAAGGGGCCGTCGCTGGCATTGTTGTGGGTGTAACAGTTGGCATTCTTGCCATTGGTTGGCTGGGCTTTTATTTACGAATGCATAATAAGAATAAAGAATATGATGCAACCCATGGACATAATCAGCCGATAGTTTCAAACAAAAATCCGAGGGTAAAGTCGATACAGGAACACCCACAAGCCCCGAATGAGTTGGATGCACAGCAAATCCATGAGGCGCCTTGAAGGGTATATCCTGGGTGCCAATTGGGGTTTTGATAGGGAAAGGAAAAATCTAATGGCATTCGAATTCAACGGCTTCTTGAAGGCCATTTGTGGCATAATACGCGCGGAATACACAACTTCAACATTGGAAGGCGAATTTTCTTTTTCATAGTTAATGCAATGTATTGCGGTATCGAGAAAATAGCTATTAAACAAGTATTTTAGCCAGCTCCTCCGCAATCTGCTCCAGATGGCTCATAGTGCAGTTGCATGTATTGGCGCTTAGAGCGACATGCCAGTCCCCCCCCTGAGGCCTGGCGATGATCCACACTTCTTCAGAATGTTCCCATACTCCCATAGGGCCAAAAATACCTGCTGTCACCTGGACGCCATCGCCTAGCAAGTCGACCGTTGGAAGGCCGACATTTTGAAAGTTGATGTTATAGTCCATCCTCCGCAAGTGCTCTGGCCAGTCCTCTGCGCATGTTTCGTAAATGTTGGCCATGGTGGCCAATTCTGCTGGTAGCATATCCAGCTGTGCTTGCTGCGTGGAAAGCAAAGTTTTGTCAAAGTTCCGCTCGGCGTCGAGTGTTACTCGCAGCGGTGCTTGGTTCAGGCAAGGCCCGACAACATTTTCGAGGCCACTGGGTAGCATTGTTCGTCCAGAGACGGTCAGGGTTGTGACAACGTCTGAAACGCCTCGGATATTTGCAATTGCCTGGGCGCAGCTGGCGAGGAAGACATTTGCCGACGTAAAGCGGGCACGAGGTGGTGGTGCTTTAATCACTTTGGTCATGGTAATGATGCGGCCCTCCTCGCCGGTTGGCTGATGCGGGAGGGGCCTGGAGCCCTTCAGCAGCTTCTTCCAGTGATTCAAGGCCCTCTCTTCCTGTTCCTGTACGTGCCCCACATATCCTGCGAAAGTTGCAACGTGTGGCCATTCTTGTCCCTGGATGCTGGCGGCAAAGCACCTCATGATTGGCACTAAGCTGACACCATCGAAGTGGGCGTGCGAGATGCGAAAAGCGAACCGCGTCGGAAAGCCAGCGCCATGGAAGACCATGAACTTTGTATAGATGTCGCCGAGCTTAAGCGGTGACTGTAGGTTGCTATCAAAGACACCATTTGATACAGTATCCAAGTCTTGTCCTGCCTCGAGTTCATGTATTTCGAGAGGCACGGGGATGTTACGAGGAACGACCTGTAGCATTCTGCCTCCGTTCATGACAAGCACGGTGCGTAGGATGTCCAGCTTCTCCCAGAGCTTGCTGCAAGCCGCTATTACGTTGCTTGGGTCAATGTGCTGAGGGACGTCGATGTGGAAGAAGAAACATCCCTGTGGTGGCGTGTGCATCGCTGCATCGGCACACAGAGCTTGAGTATCAGTTGTTGGGATGATGTCTTGAATGTTTTCGGTAGGAAAGCTCAAGTCAGGGCTGACTTCGTTCACTAGCTTGTTTCGTGCATCATCATCTATACCGAGAAGGCTGTAGGGTTCAGGTTCGTGGTACTCAAGACCTTGTCCTTCCGTCATCACCTTTGCCATATCGCCAAGTCGGGCATGTCGAAGGATATCAGCCACTGTCAAAACCCACCCTTGCTTTCGGGCAGCAGCTACCAGTCGGATAGCTTCAATAGAATCGCCCCCTAATTGTAAGAAGTTATCGTTGATGCCGATGCGACTGATGTCAGTTCTCAAGACTATGGCCCACAGTGCCTGCATGGCTTTTTCTGCTGCCGTCACTGGTTCTTCACCAGACCCTCGTGGTGCTGAATTGAGAACCGGTAGTTGCTCCGAATTCAAGTCAGCACCAATTGCCTGTATGGCCTTGCGGTCCAGTTTTCCATTGCTGGTTGTCGGCAAGCTCTCTAGAGGTACGTATGCGCTGGGGATCATATGGATCGGAAGCCTTGCAGCTAGTTGAGAGAAGATTTCAGAGCTTAAGCCTGCAACAGTGGTGCGAAACTTCTCGTCAATGCTCATAGATCCTGCTGCGGGTGCAATAAATGCTACAAGCAGTGCCTTATCGGCAGTCTTCGGTGTGACTACCTCAGCTGCAACCCGGAAATCGTCGTTTTGCCAGTGTTCCGACAGAACCTGCTCAACCTGATAGTTTATCTCCCCAAGTTCAACTCGCTGCCCACCAATCTTGACTTGACTATCCTTTCGACCAATGATCTTGACTGTTCCGTCTTCACGGTAGAGCGCAAGGTCACCAGTTTTGTAGCATCTTCCAAAACGACCGGGCGTATCGGGGCTACCCTTCAACATCCATGGTGGATTTTTGATGAACGCCGCAGCTGTCAGTTCAGGATTGTGCCAATATCCTAGCCCGACACCCGGTCCTTCCAGATAGATCTCTCCGATCACGCCTGGAGGAACAAGTCTCTTGCCTGAAGTATCTACAATCCATGTATTGAATCCAGATCCACGGCCAATGCTCGAATGCTCTGTTTCTGGGCCTGCGGGCTGGCCTGTTGATAACGGCGTGCACTCAGCAGGGCCATATGCAAGATACATAGTAGCAGCGGAGGTCCATTTATTATACGTATCTTGGCTCAATGCTTCTCCGGCAGATATAACGGTCTTCAATAATGGCGTGGCAGAAGGGTTTATAAGCTGTAGTACGGTATTTGTTAAATTGGCAGCGTTGGCCTTGAACCGGTTAATGGATTCAGTCAGATCATCCTTGCGTTCATCATCTGACGGAATGCAGATACAGCCACCTGCAGACCAAGTGTGAAGCATGTTGAACCACGATATATCATAACTGTATGAGGCGAAATCATAGACACGCGAGTTGGCATCGAGGCCCGTGATTGTAGGTTGGTGGTGCAATACACTCGCCCAATTTCCATGACTGAGACGAAGGCCTTTGGGGATACCCGTGCTTCCGGACGTAAATGCCAAAGATAGCGGAGAAGAAGATGATATTTCCGGCAATGAAATCACAGAATTTTGAGTGACGGGATCGTGGTTTATCGATTGAGCGTTGACGACAAATACATTTGCGTCGAAAAGCGTGGAAATTCTGTCAACATTGGCAGCTGAAGAGAGAATGACGCGAGGTGCCACCTGCTGTAGAATGTGTTGAAGTCTCTTTTCAGGCTGTGATATGTCCAACAGTATGGATGTTCCTCCAGCCTTCATCACTGCCAACACCGCAACGGGGACCCATACTGATTTCTCAAAATACAGAGGGACAACCGTGCTAATACCAACGTCAAATTCCTGGATCAGACGATGAGCAAGTATCGTTGACTTTTTATCCAGTTCGCCGTAGGTCAATTGGCCATCCCAAGCATCGACCGCATGGGATTCAGGTTGGTCCATGACTTGAGCCTTGAAAATGTCATGAACGCATGCATCAATGGCCTCGGGAACTTTGGCATTCCAATTCCATATGTCGCGGAGATCTTGATCTGTCGCAATGTCAACGTCATGAATTGCCATTGGTTGGTTCTCTTTTTTGCACAACTGACGCATTACATGCTCAAGTTGTGCCAACATCCTATGCACTTGTGCTTCGTTGATTATATTGTCATCGAAGTCAACATGGACGCGAGTACCATCGGCTTCCAATTCACACGTAATTGACAAACCGTACGTCTTTGCTTCGTTTAAGAACCTGTTGACCGCGATACCATCGTTGTCAAGCTCCAACAGGTTGGAATAATGACCAATATCTCTCGATTCTGGCTGCACCGTTAAAAGCGATTGGAACTGATTGGCTTGCGCAGTCTCTTGAGAAACGCGGCAAATGTTTCGCACACCAAACTGTTCATGAGGACCCATTGCCAGCATTTGGTCCTGTATCATTTTTTGCGTCTCAATGATGCTCCGCTGGCTATCCAATATCACACGGACAGGGACGATAGAGACAGTCGGCGCAACTACATGTTCAATGCCTGGCAAATCTATTTGGCGGCCGCTCATGGTTGCTCCGAACAACACATCCACGGACCCGGTATATTGGGCTTGCAAAATAGCCCATGCAGTGCGTATAGTCGTAGCTGCTGTGACCCCAGCTTGAGACCACGGCAATCCCACAACTCTGCGTCCAATGCCTTTGTTGGCTATCGGAGCATAGTTTTGAGTAGGCATCTGAGGGAATACGGTCGGGCTGTATGGCCCGGAAAACTCTTTCTTCCAGAAGTCTTTGCTCGCTTCATCGTCGCTCTCAACGATGTATCGGACAAAGTGTTGGAACGGGGTCGGGGGGTGAGCAATGCTTTCTTGTCGATACAACTGGTCCAAATGTTCGAGCATTAGAGGAAGACTTTGGCCTTCGTAGACTGCATGATGCATTGTCCAGATCAGGTAGAAAGCTTCCTTGTGTGGCGATTTGGCCAAAGCAACAGATGTGAGCGGCGTGCCAAAAGTCATGGTAGCCGATAATCCTTGCTTCTGTGCATCCACAATCTCCTCATTGAGCCATTCCAGAGACTCATTGACAATTACTTGCACAAAGCCTTGGCCAGGTAAGTCTATGATCCGGGTTCGAAGGATTGGTGTCATCGCAACGAGGTCTTCAAAAGCACGTTTGAACCGCTCTACATCGACCGAATGATGAAGACGCAGGATGCTGCGGGAGACATATTGCTCAGGGAACTTCGCTGTGGCAGCAATAAGGCCTTGTTGAAACGGCGTACAAGGGAAAATGTCTTCAATTTTCGAAGTATCAACATTGATCATCAAGGCAGCCTCACTACGGACCGATTCTTGGTCCGTGTTGTCTGTTTTGAGAAGTGAGAATGGCGATATTTCACTTCTCGTTGTTGAGTCCTGTTCAGTGCTGCCGTATAGAGGCTTCAACACTTTAGCCATATCACGAAGAACCGGTTGCTCAAAGATCTCCTTAAATGTTAGAAGATGTCCTTCAGATCGCGCCAACGCGGCAAGTCGCATCGCCCGAAGAGAATCGCCGCCCAAATGGAAGAAATTATCATGTAACTCAATCGCGCTGGGGCTTCGTTCCAACGTCTGAGCCCAAAGAGCTATTAGCTTTCTTTCCAAGTCCGTAGATGCTTGCTGATCCGTAGAAATTGATGAGATTTCCGCGCTGAGCATCTTGATTTGTTGCATGGACAAAGCCGATCCGACCTGTTGTATACGACGCTTATCTGTCTTTTGAGAAATATTCATGGGGAGCTGAGTCATAGGAATATACATGGAAGGAATCATGTATGGGGGTACAGACTTGGCCAGATGATCTCGTGCTTGTCGCACCGTTTGTCGCCATTCTTCAGTTTGAATCATCGTCTCATCGACCCCATAATCATCAGCTTTTTTCCTGAGGACAATGAATGCCGCAAGGCTCTTTGCAGAGTTGAGAGCACGTGGGGTGATGATGGTTGATATCATGGCATATGCTTCTGGCAAAGCCATCCTCAGATTGGCCTCAATATCGCCAAGTTCTATTCGCAGGCCGCGCAGTTTGACTTGTGTGTCCTTGCGCGCAACAAATCTAAAAGAGCCATCCGGGTCATACCGAGCCAAGTCTCCTGACAGGAAGAAGCGGCTGTGGGCGCTGATTTCTCCTACTTGCTCCTGGTGCCATTTTGGGCGTTTAATGAACTTCTTGGCCGTCTCTTCAGGATTCTTTAGATATCCTCGAGCGATGGATGAGCCCTCAAACAAGATCTCACCTACTGCCCCGATCGGCGCCAGGACTTCATGATTGTTTGGATTCACAATCCAAAATCGTATCGCGTAAGGCTTACCAAGCGTGCCAATGTGATGCAAATTCGTATCATCAATAGCAATAGCAGAAGTGAAGATACAGCACTCAGACGGCCCGTATGTTATTATCGATCGTGCGTGACCACGCCATCGAGTGAAAACGTGTTCAGGAATGGCTTCACCACCACAAGCCATGGTTTTGAGAGTGGGCATATCAAGAGGGTTGAGCACAGCCGCAACTGAAGGTGTCAGAAAAGCCCATTCAACTTTATATCGTGTCACAAAGCCGGCAAGATCGTTCAGACGCTCTTCTTCTGAAGGAACACAGATGGTACCGCCATGATACAGAGTCTCAAAAATCTCAGAGTTACACACATCAAATGTATGAGCTGAAAACTGCAATACTCTAAGGTTTTTCCGGAAACCTCTGGAGTATCCATGCTGGAAAACTTTGCAAGCTGATCGATGCTCGATGAGCATACCTTTGGGGGTTCCTGTGCTCCCAGAAGTGAACATGACCATACACAGATTTCCTGGCAGTACCTGCACTGATTCCTCTTGAAGACTATCATTGTGGTCAAGAGATTCGAGGTGTGACTCGGATACCTGGACAATATTCTCAACATTGCCTTCGAAGAGCTTGGCATTCTCTGGTGATGTTAACACTGTCTTGGCATCGGCTGCGCGCAGTATCTCCATGATGCGATTCGGGGGATGCGACGGGTCAATAGACGCGTAGGCACCACCAGCGCGAAGCACAGCCAGCATTGCAACAATAGTGAAAGCAGATTTCGGGAAGCAGACTGGCACAATAACCTCGGGGCCAACCGCCTTTTTTAGGGATCGAAGATGGTTGGCGAGCCTCGCGGTCGCAATGTCCAGCTCCCGGTAGGTGAAGCTCCGATCCCAAGCACAAACAGCCATAGAATCTGGCTGCTCCGCCGCATGTTTCGCAAAGTGCCAGTGAACGCATTCATCCACCGGCTCATCAAGAGGGCCATTCCATTTCATGATTTGGTCGAAAGCGTCAGAGCTGCACATGCTTAGGTCTTTAATACTAGTGTTTCTGTTGTTGCTGCTGCTCAGCTGTTGTAGAATGTAATCGAGCTGTTTGAGCAACCTGGTCATGGTTATACCATCAATAACGTGCTCATCATAATCTGCTGTGATAGACATAGACTTATCTCCCACGGAGCACTTCAAGATAAGCGGAAAGGCACTAGAAAGAAACTCTTGCTCCAGTTTGGTACTCTTTTCACTGCCATCTTCGCCCCAGTTGGTAATCAACAGAGTTTGGGGGACAATTTCCAGTCGATTCCATAGGGCCTGAACATCTTCCAGCCCAGAATGCCCAAATCTTGGTGTGTCAACTATTTGCTGCTGCAGATCTTCGAGAAACTGAGCAACACAAATGTCTGACCCAATGTGAATTGCTTTTGGAGCAAGAGTTGAACCCCCTTGAGCAAGCCATGCAAGTACGATGTGATTTGTATTTGTCTCTTGCTGCACCAAAAGCGCCCATGCTCCGTGGATGAGGGCTGTTGGGGAGATGGAACTGCCAGATCTATCTAGCAAGAAATCGCATTCATAAGATTGCTGGGTGTGGCTGGAGTTGAGTGTTCTTGAATAGCCACTTGGAAGGGCTGGAAACAGAACGGCATCTTCCATATCGAGCACTTGGGCTTTCCAAAAGTCTATGATATCCATGTTTCTCTTAACTTCTGTAACGACAGGTGTCTCAACCATAGGGTCTGACATGATGTTGGAGTCATGGTGAATTCCCATGTTGATAGAGGAAGCGACTTTGTAGAAAAAATAATATGCAGAGTGCCAGCTCCTTGACAAAATGAAAATTAAAGTAGATATTAACAGAGCAGTGATAGAATAAACTTGTATAATTAGAAAGTGATCCAGTGACTGAATTGACGATGCGACTCTAGTTTAAATATATATCGTCAAAGCCTTAGGGTCGTCATCAGCCGTCTCAGATACAAGGTCAGACCGAACCCGAGCTTACGGAAAGCCTAATGGTGTATATGATAGCGTCTAGAAAAAATACACAGGGTTCATTATTTCCGTTTTTGGCAACGAAACATAGATTACACTATGTCCCCAACCTCGCATGCATGCACGAGTCAAGACATAACCCTGTCGTTACCCCAGACTAGGATAAGGCGCACTATTCGATATATAGATGGAACTAGTTGATTACAAGTCACTTAACCTACTTCTCTCAAGCTCATGTTACACGTCAAGACCGAGTTGAATTCCGGACTGCATTTGTAGAATCCGACTAGTTCAATGGAGACCCTGCAATTTGTTGGGCCTGAAAAGTTCGCAACCCGCGTGAGACATGGCCAGGCATATCCGATACCGTAGATCACTGTTATGCTGGCTGATGTGCATCGCTACTAGGCTGCATCGCTACTAGGCTGCACGATATTACTGCATGTAAGGTGCTTGAGCATACACCACTTTCGTACAGTCACTGGATAAAGAGAGAAAATTTCAAACTGAAGAAACAGAAACTCCAGCTAAAACGTAACCCCGAAATTAGTGACTTGAGAGAGCTATGGCAAGCTTAGTGGTTTAGTTATTTTGATTTTGATTTGATCTTATCGCGGCCAACTCTACGCACGAAGCGTTAACTAGTTACGATGTTTCTATTAACAATCAAACATTTCATAAGATAGTGATAAATAGATTAGTCGTTCTATCTATTTCATAGAATAGACAATTATATCAACCTCTAGATAATAGTTATACTAACTACACAATAGCTATTTGAAAGATTTACGTAGTCTACACAGTAATGAATATTAGTTATAGTTTAATAATGCATACTCATGTTAACATGTCTTTACTAAATCACTAAATTATAACTATACGGTAGGGCAGATTGTTCCGTCTGTAAAAAATGTGAACTTATGGCAAGCTAAACTATGTATTGCCATGCCAGTAGCCTCATCAGAGACTATTAAATTGGGAAGACCAAGTATATCTTCCACATTCTTTCATTCAGAAAACTATCCATGATCTATGATTATCAGTAGTGCAAAATTAGGGACTACCACAATGTACAAGCTTCCTCCCATCTCTAAGCAATGACCTTGCTCGTCACCTTGACCTCAATTTCACCTTGCATCTGGCCCTTTCGTGGGTCATACTTGGGAGAACCAATAATTCGCGCATGGTGAATCTGAAGGTCATCAATCGTAGTGTTCCACAATTCCATTTCGAAACTGGTGACAACACGGGCCAGCGTAAGGTATATCTCAGCATATGCCATGCTGGTATCAAATGTTAGCCACGTTCTTGCTCTTCAAAGCCTACTGAGTAAGATTTCGAACAAAAGGGATCCACTTACTTAATACCGAGGCACTGTCGTCTACCTTTAGTAAAGCTGACTAGGAAATTATCCAATGGGATGTTCTTCTCAGCAGCCCGAGTCCAACGATCCGGATCGAAAGTAAGAGGATTAGGATAGATTGAGGGGTCGGTATGCACTAGCCAGGTAGACTGGCTGACAGGATACTGCAAATGATGTTAGTTTTCGCTTTTCCACATTAACCGTTGATGGTATGAAGATTTGCTTACTCCAGCAGGAATTTCATAACCGTTATAGTGCAAAGACTCTTCCTTGGCTACTCGTGGAAGTCGGCTGACAGGACCAAAAGAGAGCCGGAGTGCTTCTTTCACGCAACCAGTCTAGGATGTAATGTCAGCACAAATGGTAAAAAAAATAAACAGAATACTGGGTGATTGTATCGAATACACTTACCAAGAAAGGCAATTGTTCTACCTGCTGGAGGGTCCATGTATCTGGGGACTGGTCCGCCGGTACGGCTGCAGCCAATTCAGCGCGTAGTCGAGCAATAAGAGATTTATTGCTGATGAGATAGAATAAACCAACGGCCAAGGCTCTAGAGGATGTTTCTGTCCCTGCGATAGTAATGACCAGACCCTCATCTAAAAGACGTTTCAGTGTCCTCTCTTCGACAGGGATTCTCTCATCTGCCAGAGCCTCTAGGATAATCGATTTGGACACCTCCTCGCTTGTCAATTTCTCGCCCAGAGTAGACATCATCTTGTCCTTGATATCGTCACGCAGTACCAGAAAGTTTGCAAGCTTAGGCAAAATGCACCTGATGATGGGAATGGGGAGATCCTTCAGGATTTGGATTAACCATGGTGCAAATCGAGCCAAGTGGAAGATCATGGACACTCCAGCAAAACCATCTCTGACTGGAAACTTGAATTCAGGGTGGCTGAGATAATCATAGTGCTGCCCATAAAGACGATTGAGAATGATGTCTGCTGTCATTGCGGAAATTGACTTGTCCAAAGAAATAGGCTTGCCCTCTCTCATGGCTTGCTCGAGTCGGCCGCAAAAAGTAGTGATTCGCTCATGGACAACAGGCTCTGTGCTAACAATGGCCCTCTTGGAAAAGTATGGATTCATGTAACCTCGTCGTGAACGATGTTTGAAGTGATCAACAGTTGCAGCGACTGAGTTTGGCACCGCAAATCCAGCGACAGTGGAAGGGTCCTTTTCAATTCTGCGATTACCACTGGTATAAATGGTATGGTAGTAATCAGGATCAGCAATATGAATCTCATGAGGATTGATGCGGATAATTGGGCCTATACACACGATGGTTTAAGATGTTAGTTAGGTTTTACCCGAAGAACAAAGAAACAATATTGCTTCATATTTCTTACGTACCGTATATGGAGTGTAGTCTCTTGATTTCCTTCAAGTATAAACCACCAAGATAAACATCATAGTAGAACTCATAGATTGAAGACATTGCAGCGAGCTTTGGGCCAGGCACTTTGCGAAGAGGGTGCAGAAAGAGGTTATACAGCCAGTTGGATATAACCCAACCAGCCAATAGCGCTGCAATTGCCCATGGTATGGCGGCGTAAGGCACGCCTTGCCCAATGTTGAGCTCGAGCATGGAGACAGTCAAATCTCAAGAAGATAGGACAAGTCTATTAAAAGATGTATCGTAGAAGTAACAGTAAAAATTGGCAAGGTCCAAATGTAAAATAGTAAGCTTGTTAACTGATTTCTGTGGAAGACATCAAAGCAACTTTGAAGGCTCAAGGAGTGATGTAAGCAAGACTTGACGAGAAAGATGAATATTGGGAGTTATTGATGAGGTGATTTGGCTACTGATATATACCGTTAGCTTCGGCCTTCAACTTTCACCAGACTTTAACTGTGATAACCAAAGCTAGAGATAAACAATGCTCATCACTCCATACAATCACGTGTACTCAAAGACTGGATGACTGATTTCCGTTACGGGTTCCTAGAATGCATCGCAAATGATGCTAAAATTGGATTAGGAGAACCGAATCCTATTGTTTACTGGAAATGACTTGTCAAGCTGATATCGTTAGAGAGCAGAAAAATGGGACACACTGTCTACGCCTTGGATGCCGACTAGCTGAAGGAATATGATAAGTGAGAAAAGGGGTTCGGCCATAGTAAGCATCAATTCAGCCTGTTGCAACTTTCAACATGAATGAAACCGAATGGCAACTCAATGTACTGTCTATGTTGTGACTGTAACTCGGTTGACAACTCTGACAACAATAATATGTGAGACTTGAGGATTCTAATTACAGGCAGCGAAGGAATGAAGTGTTGAGCTGATAAGTGATATGGGATTTTACAAAACTGACAACTGACTGAATAGCAAGCTTCTCTACCTGCTCTTACGGGATATGTCCCAATGCAGGCGTGTTTCAAGCTTAATGCTGAATGGCGGATGTGAAAACCTTTCTGAAACCCGTGGTTCAATCGCTAGACTAGCCAAACAAAAAACTCTAGATGGCTATGTTCTGCTAGGTCTTATTTCGGTGAATCCCACGGTGTGTCCCATTCGGTGTCGCGATGCAAGCGAAGAGCCGAGAGTTAGCATAACGCACATCGTGCATGGAAACATCCTTGGCGATCCGCAAGCATCTAGAAGTCTCCGAGCATGAAGATGCAGGGATATTAGCTTCATTTTGAACAGAGATGCCTGCTAGGATCACACAACCACGGGGTTGATGGATTTTGCAGGATTCTGAATTGGCACTACACCGCTGCCAGCAAGATGATACGTCGTCCGCAGCCCAAGGCAGTTCTAGCTTTGCCCCCTGTCAGTGTTGACTACCTTGATCGTCTAATATCTACCCCATGATCCCTAATCTGAACCCTGGTCAGGTCACGAGAAATGAAACCTTCCGGGAATAAACCGCACCCCTGCTCAAGATCTTGTTTTCCATTTTCGGCCTAGATCCACAGCCGCGCAGAAACACACCGGATCCACTGGATCCTACCGGCGGATCGGTCAAACTAGGCATACGGAAGCAGTTATGCAGATAGGGCAGATCGGGAGTGCGCTGCTTTGGGACGAACACAACAGCCGCCGAGTTGTTGCCGAGTTAGTGGCTGGCAAGGGGGGTGCGATTAATCGACGAGGCCATAATAGGTAAGTAAACTAGCAAGTAGAATCCCAGTAAGTGGTAGATGGAAGGGCGTGGCTGCAAACCTGCGGATTAATTATCCTAGGGCTACGGCAAACGGAGTGATAGGATATCCATCTGACATCTGCTCGGTCCGCAAACAATTGAGATCCTAGCAAGTAGATGATCTCTAACCGGAGCGCAAATGATGCCGAAATTGGCAACAGATAGTACAGGGATTCTCAACTGATGAGATGAATTGATCAGATCAGGGAATTTCTGCTGACTTCCAGGCCCATCGCAGAAGGCATATTACTAGATTGGTTTGACCGAGTGAATCTTTCTTGAGCCAACGAACTCTATACAGAATAGTAATTTGCTCAACATCTGCTAGAGAATCGTTATCATACTAACTAAGGATAGAAACTTGTAAGAGCAGGTAAGCGTAATGCAATCAGCTGAGAATGAATAACAGACATACAATCCAAATATTCACGGCTTAAATCTAGTTATATCACTTTAAAAATAGACATGCCCGATAACAAAGAGAGCACATCTCGCCAAGAGTACATTTATATGTAATCGGTGGGATGGTTCTTACAGTACAGTGCGTGTGCATTAAAGAGACGTATTACTAATAAATAAATAAAGACGTATTTTAAGTGGCTTAAACGATATAAATTCAGCTGCTAAAAACTAAAATAAAAACAAAACGGAAGCTAATACAAAAACATCGTACATGAAGCTGATCACGACAGCTTGCTCATAATATAGCGGCGGAAAAACTCTACCGAGTTGTGCCCTCCAAGAAGATCAAAGAAGCTGGCCCCAAGTCCCGGGGTGGGAACTGCAACAGCCCTTGGCTTCTGAGTTGGGGTAGGCTGCTGCTTGTTCTGCTTCTCAGCCAGCGCCGCGACGGATGGATACGCCCACTCCTTTGGATCCACAGCCCCAACCTTTGCTGCGGACTCCAGGTAAGCCCTCATCTTAACTCCATCTGCAGTCTGGCCCGTACGCTCATAGAGTTCGGGAAGACGATAGCGGGGGTCGCACAGATGCCAGGTGACGTAGCCCTGGCAAAAGGATTTCAAGGTGTCGAACAGTTCTGGGTCCTTGTCTTTGAAAACAGCAAAAATTTGCTGCGAGTCGAGAATAGTATCTTGCGTTAGTTTCTCAAGAGCCTGCTCCAGTGTCGTACCATCGCAACGGACGTAGTTGTTAACCAGACTTGTCTGGTCACGGGGCTCATCAAACTCCTTGTAGAAAGACATGAGATCATTGACATACACCATCCAATTCTCCATCTGTGCGATGACTGATGTGATCTCGGTGAAGAGAGCCTGCTCGTCAAACTGATCTTTGGGGAAGATTGAGGCTCCGACACAGTGACCCAGACCATTCATTCGCCTCAGGAAGCCGGGGTAGTCATAGGATCCCGGAAAACCTTGGAAGTTATGCTGCTCAATCCAGCAGCCTTGAAAGACTATGGGACTTGAGTTAGTTACTAATCCAAGTTATTCATCCATAGAAACACTTACAGTCGGTGGTGCTGCGGATCATGGCCAATGCACAAAAGGGGCCGTAGTGACTAAGTACGGTAGGAAACTGATCGTTGACCATCCGCCACCATGGGTGCTCCTGTTGTTTGCCGGCAAGAAGATTCTCGTAAAATGACTCCATGGTTGTTGTCGGGTCATCAGTGCTATCATCTAGCACGAGCATGTATGTATAATGAATACTTAGATCAGCCATGACTTCTGGTGATGCCTTGGCCCAGCTATAGACTACCATAGCCACAATAGTTTGTAGCGACGCTTGCAGTTTCCTTGGGCTAGCCTTGATGGTTTTTTGCTGGAAGGGCTGAGCAAAATGAGCAGCTGCCTTTGTGTAGGCATAGTGCAGATTTCGCACTCGCGCTTCGTGGGTGAAGTTGGTATCATTATAGTTGATGGTATCAAGAAAACGCCCCAAGGCGTTCACGTAGTATTCAGTTGGAAACTCTTGGCTAGCCATTGCGATGGATTCCTGTAGATATCTGTGATTTGAAGCGTGAAAAGAAACAAGAACGACTGGAGCGTATGCTAATAGCGTGAAAGAATAGTTTGAGTTATACACAACCCAAGAACAGGAGAAGACTGGCGCTTTTAAGCTGAGATAAATGCTACTCCATTGCTTCTCAAAACCAACATCTCTCACCAAATTGCCGAATCTGAATTACCCATAACAGTGTTGGATATCAATTCGGCATATCCCCTTTGCTCCGGCGTCACGGCAACTCGAACCCCTTTCCGCCATCCTATTCCAGACCATAACGTGAAGATTTCGTATTGTAACAGCTCCATGGGTTTCTCGGCCTTACTGCCAGGCAGAGAAAAGACAGATCGACGCACTATGATGACTACCAATTGTCTGAATTAGCATAAGGGGTAAGTGACCCCGATGATACGATACTAAACCGATGTTTACTGAAGAAAAACTCGGTCTTCCGTAAGACTGGAGGTACACTAACACTCGCGGCGCGTACTTTGTCATTTTTTTGTGATTTCTGAAACTTGTTAGTGCTATTGCAAAAAGAAAAGCCGGTAGATTGGAGCCTGAAGCTAGACATGGCCAAGGGCTGCGGGAGTATAGCTGCGGGAGTATGGCTTCTTAGAGCATCACTGTCAACTCCGTACTAAAGTGATAGTGATTACTTAGGGCTATTTCTCACAGCTTCCGCATTAAATCATCATCTACCGGCTTATGGCCGTTTACGATTTGGACTTTTCTTCACTGGATAGATCTATCAAGAGCATCTTTGCATAAACGAATATAACATGTAGACGAACGATGTCCCGAAATACCACAGAGACATCAAATCTAATTAGACAGGGTGGGCGTGTGATTAAACCCTACCTTTTCTCTAGACCATATAAGGAGTAGACCGATCTTATCCCTTGGATTAGTTTCCATTTATTAAGGCGCAGGCACATGTTATACATAGGTACGCGTAACTGTAGCTTGTTCAAGAGGCATGCCACCACAGTGAGAAGTAAGCGATTTGCTGCTGTAATTTTATACAGGTCATTACTTCGTATGGGAAGAGGTCATTAACGGGTGGCTGTGTGGCTACAGCTCGCTTTTCCTTAATCATCATTGGACGAGATCTGGCTGGTTATAATACAAGATCCATAGGTAGCTGTGTGACAGCGACCTACTTATCTCAACTACCGCTATATGCATTGTTGCTGGGTACAGATAGAGTAGCAGGTATATAAGCACTAGTAAGTGTTATCCGTGGATATTAAACAGGCACCTCACGGGGAGGGGGGGGACACTGCCAATCCCCAGATACAAATATGTCATCTTATAAATTTGCTCTCGCTTAACCATCTCATTACCGTTTTTGGCTTCACCGTGTGACAGGGCCGCATAAGCGCTTACAATGCTCACTAATATGTCACACAAGGCAGTTTTTTTTCCAGTACTGGGTTATTTCCTACACCACATTGATTGAGTGCTTACTCTATGCAGTAATTGATCTTTCGCGAGCCCTTGTGCGACACGAAACTATACTAGCGATTTAGCCGAGTTAACCGCAAGGTGTTACAGATGTCTATTCAGAGAGTAAGCGTCAAGGCCTGTTCTGACCTATTCTTGATGTACGCCTCTGTTTTTTTACCTCCGCTGGCTTGGGTTTCGTGTTCTGCTGTACCCTGTTGCCATTCAAGCCAACAACAGATCAGTAACTTGAAGATTTAGGTCTGTCATCTGAACCACGGATCGAAAAGAAGCCGCTTCAATCCAGCATCTCTACTAACAAATCTCACTTTTACGTAAACTCACGATTATTACTATCTAGATAGACAGATGGATAGCCAGTCGTTAATCACCACTTGTTTTATTTGTGATTATTATTGTTGTTTTCCGGGTGCGAGCTGTTCTCTAGGGTAGCAATATGTGCTTTCCACATCAGGATCCTGGGAAAATACATGCCTGGATGTGACGTTATAGGTGTTCTTCTCAGAAGAATTACAGGGTAGGTCGAGTATATTGGCAGGGGATCCTCAGGATGAAGCTGAGCAATAAAGGTATCATAATTTAAGTTATTAGGTAGCTGATGATGAATGCTGTTATTAAAGACTGACTGTATATCTATTCAGATTGCAATTATTGTGGTTCATATACAAACAGAATATACAGTGATTGGCGTGCTAAAGACGTAATCGTTGAAGTGATCACGATCACAAGTTCAGTGATTAATTGAGTAATCGCTGGTGTTTTTTGTTGTGGTAATTATTCTTTTAATTGGCCAAGTTATCTGGTTTATTACTGGAATAGTACTAGCCGGTAGATTGCACCTCGAACATCAAAAGTGGGTCCGGCCTGTTATTTGTCCTTACAGGGCCAGGTTGTCGCATGGCTACTGTGCTGAGCAAGAAAATAATATTATGAAGAGAAGGGTGTGGATGTTAAAGGATTGTACGGGAACATGAGCGACATATAGGAACATTAGTAACACATGGGGAAAATGGTAACATATCGGAGCAATGGTAACACATGGAAACAGTGGTCATACATGGGAACAATGATAACGTAGAGGAACACAAGTAACGCAAAGAAACAATGGTAATATAATGGTAGAGCTCTTGTATCTTACTTAATTACTAAACAGTCAATTTTGTTCAAACAATCAATTGCCTCTTTACAGCATGATCTCCTCCCTCCGTCTCCTGACCAGAATCTTAGCGGCAGCATCTGCCTGGTAAAACAATCCGTAAGTAGAGGACTGTGGCTTAACATCCGGGGCCAGCTTGAAGTCATATTTAAGGAGGATGTGGCTGAGGGCAATTTTCAACTCGTTTGCAGCGAAGAAACGACCGGGACATGCGTGTTTGCCGTATCCAAAGCCCAACGTACTGGGACTAAGAGAGACAAACTGGGCGGCGTCCTGGTTTCCTTGTTCGCGCATCCGGAAGAATCGATAGCCATCGAATTTCTGTGGGTCTGGAAAGATCTTTTCATCCCATGACTGGTGGACGGAAACCATGAGCTTGGACCCCTTGGGGAAGAAAGTACCATCAGGCAGCACGGTATCTTTGAGAGCTTGCCGGCGCATCAATCCTGATTGTGATTGGTTAGTGTCTTGTCATAATCCAGGGGAGGGAGCGTAAGGGTAAGAATGATACTAACCGACTGCTGCAGGCTTAAGCCGTTGGCTTTCCTTCAAGACACTATCCATAAGTCGGAGTTTGTAGATTGTAGACTTGTTCCACTGGTTTTCCGTCATAACCGAGATGATCTCCTTTCGCAGGTCTTCCACCAACTGTGGCTGGTCGCAGAGATCGTAAATGATTTGGGTCAGAGAGTCGGAGCCCGAGAAATTAGCCGCCATAGCCATCATAACCTGAGAAATAGCGGGATCGTAAGCACGGCCATTTGCAGCTTGCTCCATCCATTCCATGCCGTCCAAGTACTCCTCAGGTTCAAGACCTTCCTTGGCGCGAGCAATCTTGGCTTGTCGGCGTTTTTCAATAACAGGGTTCACAAGGGCACGGCATGCAGCTACTTCTGCTCGAATCCTTTTGCAAGAGGGGATAAACCAGTGGACGAAAGAGCGCAAGGGTTTGGGCCATAAGCGGAGATCTTGCCCGGCCTTGATGGCATCGACAGAATAGTCCATGGTCAAACGCAACCACTCTTCATTCCGGCAGAGCTCGTCTCCGAGAAACACGCGAGAGGACAGCTGGGAAACGAGCCTGAGCATTGTTGGTCTCAAAGTGACCTCATGCCATTCTGGTCAAGCTAATGTCAGCCCTAAATGGCCAGAAAATCCTTTGATACTGCAACTAAAGCTTACCTGGATTTTCGGTCCAGCTTTGGTGGAGTGAGATGGTGGCCTCTTCTGAGAGGGGAAGATTCAACCGGTCTGCGGAGGTTGTGTTAGAATATGATCAGACAGTATAGAAACTAAGAGGCTATCATACTCAAAGCTTGAGTCAGGTTCAACTTGATGGCGTTGTGAAATATCTCATCGTCAAGGGACCCCTGTTTAAATGGTTCAAATCCAGGAATGTGCGCATGGAAGTCCTGGTTCGGGTGTCACAGATTAGCAAAATGAAGCAACCGGATTTTATGACCAAGCAAGTTCCATTCAGTGTTTATTTACCTCTGCGGATATTCTGCCAAAGTTGAGGTCCGGGTTCTCCCTGAGGCCATCGGCGAACTCGGCTGAAAGAACAATCTGAATACCGTCGTCTGTCTGAAGGCGAAATGCTTTGCCAGCCTAAAAAAAAGGGAGTCAGAAAACCATACAGCCATTTCGGCATAACTCCTTGAGATGCTCACCGTCTTTAAGCCATTCTCAATCAACCCCTTAGCGTCAGATGCGAAGCGGTTTTTCTGCTCCGTGATGAACAGTGCCCAAGGCTTTCTGCCATTGACAAGCGGATACTTGGATATATCGTTTGAGTTGCGGGAGAGGAGTTGGTAAGACAGTGGTCCGATGATGGTGGTAAACAAAGCAATGATCAGAAAAGGCAAATTATCTGGCTCAGTCAAGCGGCGAGCGCCTGCTTGAAGCAACTGATCGATCATCTCAAAGTTTCCAATGCAACTGTATGGCTAGAAGCAAACTCGAGTGTTGATGTGAGGATGAAAGTTTGTACATCTCATGAAGCTATGTGCATTTATATACTTGAGACGTGATCGAGGACTCCTCTTACTGGCCTTCGAGCCTGGCAGGATACATGTGTTGGTGAAGTCACCCTGTCCTACTCCCACCAGCGAAATGTGATAACGCTGAAATTCGGCAAGAATCCTCGTTGCTGTCTCCCGTTTGCTGCTGGCGCGGCGTTTCAGCCCAAAATCATGATTGCAATTAGAAAGGTTACTCTTTACAGTTTGCATTTCCTTCATCTCAGTTGTCAGTTTAATCTGTGCATGGTGTACACTAGTGTTTCTGGCTTCCAGAAACCTGTGTAACTATCGTGGCAGATATGCATAAGCGGATCGAGTCATTGACGCGGCTCCATATGAATGCGCGGCTGTGACTCCATGAAAGGTTTCCTATTTGGGGACTGGGCCTGTAGACTCTCAACTCCATGACAGCCATCTGTTCTAGTTCCGATCAAGATTACACGCCTTTGTTGTTAAATCCACCCCATACCATGTATGTACCCCACAACTGCGTGCATGGTATGGGTTGAAATCCGAGTCTCCACTGCATATCTCGATTCCTTTGCTTATGTCCTCCTTGTCACCCCGCCCCCCCTGCTTATCTTCCAGTCTTTTCCCTCCGCTACTATTTCCTATAACAGATTTGATACAAAGTGACTCGTTCTGATCACCTGTTAGATTTCCTGACTCATCACAATTGATGCAAGCACCACGCTGCCAGTCAGCATCTTGTGGGATCTTGCCCCATACATCTCTCAAACATCAACATCCATATGATCCGCATTAACTACGCGGTCTTATATACGCTGCTATCACAGGATACATAGAGAAAAAATTGCTCAGTTATTTTCTATATTTCTCAAACGTGCCTTGTCTTACAAGGTGCCCATGTCTTTATTCTGCCTCGGGCGAAATCCTTCAGACAGTGTTTCCTCTTGGTAAACGCAAAGAAAGTCTCGTTGGACTGCCTCTTTTTATTCCAAGGCGCCACCTGGGAACTAAAAGGTCCAGTCAGTGACTGATACTTTGAAAGCCCGCCGGTTGAAGACAGAAAGGGAAGACGTCAACAGGCACTTTGACATCACATCCCATCCTGTCTCACATGGCAGACGAGACTGAACCAACGCTGCCTATCACTAAGTCGACGCCGTGCCAGCCACTCAAAACGGATGGAGACACTATGGCGGAAACTCAGGATGAACAGACAGTTGCACCAATGGATGGTGGCAACGCTGGCTCTGAAGAGGCTGGCCACAAACAGTCTCCGTTCAAATCTTTGTTTCGCATAATGCGCGATTATTCGGACCCTCTTGACCATGTACTGCGCATAATGGGCTTCCTTGCCGCAGTTGGTTCCGGAGCCTCCCTCCCTCTGATGACTCTTGTGTTTGGGTCATCGGTCGACGAGTTTAACTCGTTCGGTGCAGGCCAATCTTCTTCCGAGAAGCTATACCACAGCCTCTCTCGCAACTCGCTTTACTTCCTGTACCTGTTCATCGCCCGTTACATCTTGGTGTATATTCACGCAACCTGTTTCGGCATCGCGGGAATTAGAGCGACAAGATTGTTCCGCCAACATCTTATCAAATCGCTGCTTAGACAAGACATATCGTTTCTCGATTCATGCTCGCCTGGATACATCGCAACGACAATCTCCAGCAATGCAGATCAAGTTGAGAATGGAATCACTGAGAAAGTCGGCAGTTTGATTCAAGCCATCTCTATGCTGGTTGCTGCGTTCATCGTTGCCTTTGTTCAGCAGTGGGCACTGACCCTTGTCACGGCTACGACTCTCCCGGCCCTTTTTGCAGGTTTCTATTTTACGTTTGGTCCAGGTATGTTCATGATCCTACATACACACATCTTTACAGTTCACTTCAAATACTCCCAACTTAAGAAACATGAAACGGAAACTGACTTTATTTCACATAGATGCTAAAATAGAAGAAAAAATCCTTCAAATCTACAACACCGCTGGCACACTGGTTGAAGAAGCCCTAAGCACTATTCGTATCGTGACAGCATTCGATGCCGGCGGAAGACTCAGTCAAAAGTACGATGTTTACCTTGCCGAAGCTCAGAAGCTGGGCTTCAAAAAGGGGCCCATCATCGGCATCCAATGGAGTGTAGAGATGTTCACAACATACTGTGCCTATGCGCTGGCTTGGTATTATGGCGTCAAGCTGCTCAATGAGGGCCACATCCATACAGGAGGCGGCGTTATTTCGTATGTTCAGTTTTCTTTCCATCATGCTTCATTATCCCCTCGTTTGTCACAAGACCGGTAATCTCTAACGGATGAAACTTCCTCATATTAGTGTTCTTCTATCTGTTCTGCTGGCGACTCAAGCAGCATCTGACGTTGCCCCCGGATTCGGCAATTTCACAAGGGGCCTGGCGGCTGCTTCGGTCATGTTTGACATGATTGACCGAGAATCGAAGATAGATGCGTTGTCAGAGACAGGACACCAGCCGAATAAAGTCAATGGTGATGTCGAGCTGCGTGACGTCTCCTTTGCCTATCCTTCACGACCCGATGTTCAAATCCTGCGCAACCTCTCTCTAGTATTTGAAGCCGGCAAGACCACTGCACTTGTTGGAGCATCTGGTTCTGGTAAAAGCACCATCGTGGGGTTGATTGAGCGCTGGTACGATGTGAATTCTGGTTCGCTGCACGTCGACGGCCATGCAGTCACAGATCTCAATGTCCGCTGGCTGCGCAGCCAGATTGGCCTTGTTCAACAAGAGCCTATCTTGTTTAGTGACACCATCTATAACAATGTGGCTCACGGCCTCTATGGTACCAAAATGAACGAGCTTCCTGAGGCAGCGAAGCGCGAGCTGGTGCGACAGGCCTGCATTCAAGCGAATGCCGACGGCTTCATCCAAGAACTTCCTGAAAAATACGATACCAAAGTGGGCGAACGAGGTGGGCTCCTAAGCGGTGGACAAAAACAGCGTATTGCCATTGCGCGAAGCGTTATTGCCAATCCACCCATCCTTTTACTGGACGAAGCCACCTCGGCGCTTGATCCTACTGCTGAGAGAAAGGTTCAAGACGCCCTTGACAACGTATCCAAGTCTCGAACCACAATCTTAATCGCTCACAAGTTATCGACGGTCCAAAAAGCCGACAAGATTGTTGTCATGAACCAAGGGCAAGTTGTCGAACAAGGCACTCATCAGCAACTACTGGCGCAAAAGGGCAGCTACTGGAAACTTGTCAATTCCCAAGCGCTTGATATCAACACGGCAGATGAGGAGGGCAGAAGATCATCTGAACCGTCGGACAACCAAACCGAGAAGTCTCTCACTGAAGAGACAGCAGATAGCACTTTGGGAATGGAAAAACGATCCGACATGCCTCCTACTGAAAAGTCAAAACCAGTTCATCCCCAGAAAGACGGAGAAGACAGTCACGAAGTCGCTGAAACGGATGACAAACACGTCGCAAGGAAGCTATCGTTGGCCCGTTGCATTTCCATCATCGTGTTCAAAGAACAGCGTCATCTTTGGATGCTTTTCTTGGCTGGTGCGCTTTCATCCGCCGGCAGCGGTGGTGCCTTTCCAGCCCAAGCTGTACTCTTTGGCAAAAGTATCCCCACGCTTCAACTTCCGCATGGCCATGAACTGGTGAGCCGTGGCAACTTCTGGGCGCTGATGTACTTTGTCTTTGGCCTTGGTGCCCTGGTATGCTACACGGGAGTTGGCTTCTTCTGGACAACTTCGGCCTTCCATGTTACCCGCTTCTATCGTAGGCAATATTTCGAGTCGATGCTTCGACAAGACATTAACTTTTTCGATGTCAAATCTCATAGCGCTGCTGAGATGACAAGCCGGTTATCCCAGCATCCTCAACAGTTGCAAAATCTCTTCTCCACCAACTTGGCATTGATTGTTCTCGTCTTGTTCAATCTTGTGTCAAGCTGTGTCCTCTCCATAGCTGTCGGCTGGGAAATGGGCCTCGTGGTTGTTGCTGTCGGATTTCCGTGTATATTTGGCGCTGGCTTCTTCCGAATGCGTCTGGAAATGGCAAATCACGACCGCGTCAGCCAGATTTACTCGGAGGCCACACGCTTTGCGTCAGAGGCGGTGGGAACAGCTCGTACGGTTGCAAGCTTGACTCTCGAACACAAGATAATCGACGGCTACCGTAACCGGCTGGAGTCATCCACGAGGATTGAGATTCAGCACAAGTTGATAAGTATGTTGCTCTATGCCCTTACTGAAAGCATCAGTCTCGCCGTGTCCGCACTCGCATTCTGGTATGGCGGGAAGCTGCTATCCCAAGGAAAGTATGATGTGACGACGTTCTTTATTGTCTTCATGGCGGTGTCAATGGGTGCCCAAGCTGCTGGAATCATGTTCGGCTTTACTTCTGGTGAGTCAGCCCCGCGAACATAACTCTGATGATGGTGATAAACTGACAGGTATATCTCAAGACAACTCACAAGCGCACGCCGCAGCAAACTACATTATTGACCTTGGAAGATCTCAGCCTCCCATCAACTCTTCTACAGCTACTGGAATGAAGCCTATTGATGAGAAAGCCCCGGCGATTGAGTTCAAGAATGTCTCCTTCACCTACCCTACCCGACCAGACCAGCCTGCTCTGCGAAACCTCTGCCTTAGCATCAACAAAGGCGAGACCATTGGCATAGTTGGTGCATCGGGCAGCGGGAAAAGCACCATCATTGCTCTTCTTGAGCGTTTCTATGACGTAGGATCAGGCGAGCTGTTGATCAACGGCACACCCATCCAAAGCGTAGACGTCCACTCTCATCGTTCCCGCTTCGGACTTGTGTCACAAGACACAACGCTCTATCAGGGTACTATCCGAGAAAACATTCTGCTCGGTCTCCCTTTGGAAGAAGCTGCAGCAATCACGAGAGAAGCAGATGGTAAAAACGATCCGGTCGAACGCGCCTGCAAATCAGCCAATATCCACGACTTCATCGTCAGTCTGCCCGAGGGCTACGCCACAAACATTGGCAATCGTGGTATTTCGCTCAGCGGTGGCCAAAGACAACGCCTAGCAATTGCGCGGGCGCTGATTCGAGACCCGGAGATCTTGCTCTTTGACGAAGCCACCAGCGCACTGGACACGGCGAATGAAGCCCTGGTACAGGCAGCAATCGAATCAGTGGCACGAGAAAAAGATAATCGCATCACAATTGCCGTCGCGCACCGCCTGTCCACGATCAAGCGCAGTGATAGGATTTTCGTCATGCACGAGGGCCAGGTTGTGGAGGAGGGCACACACGAGGAGCTGATTAGGCTCCGGGGCCAGTATCACGAGATGGTGCAAACGCAAACTCTGGACAAGGAAGTTGAGTCGTAAAGCGGGCATACTTGGCCTCTGACGCGATACTTCACAAATCAAATAGACTTGTAGGCTTCACACAGACATTAGATTGTAAGACCATTGAATACAGGTTACTGAATTTCTCTTCGTGCTACTAAGCTGTAGCATAGATAGTTACTTAATATTCTCATATTAATTCCTAAGAGCACTTCACCATGAGAGTTGTAGCTATCTCCCGTACAGGTTGCGTAAAATAATAGCAGTAATAATGAGGATAAAAGTGGTTCTCCACACAGTTAACGACTGAGTACAGATTTTCCTAGGAAATGTCTTTATAGGTTAACCTAAGAAATCATGTTTTTCTTTCCCTTGGAGAACTAAAATCTTGATGTGTGCAGTGGAATAAGGGGGAACCGAGTCATTGTATCGACGAAAATGTACATATATTTAACAAGCATTCTTATTGCGACAAGCTAATCTGTATTACGAGCAAGCTCAAAGCTTATGGGTGACCAAAAACCCTCTTTATCCATTGAATTTTCGCGTCTATCGCTTGCACCGCTAATTTCGACTCTGGAGCCATCATGTCGAAGCCGTGAAAGCCTCCGGGCCAGACATGCAACTCTGCTTGAACGCCCGCAGCCCACAGCCTGCTCGCATAGCTAACGGCCTCGTCGCGGAACACCTCAGCCGAGCCTACGTCAATCCATGCTTGTGGCAATTTCTGCAAATTTTCCGCTCTGGCTGGAGCGAAATAATGGCTTATCTTGGCATCTGGATCATCGTCCTTGAGACCATTAAGCACTGCAGACCAGGCCAGAAGGTTCTGGGTTCTGTCCCAGGGCTCTTCGTCATAGTACTGCATGCAACTGGTCGTATTATTTCGGTCATCCAACATCGGACAAGCGAGGAGCTGGGCCCATATGGCCGGCCCATCCTCCCTGTCACGAGCCATGAGGGCAACCCCTGCAGCCAGTCCGCTCCCCCCAGAATGACCCGCAACCATTATCCGCGCGGCATCCACATCAATATCTGCTGCGTGATCATGCACCCATTTCAGTCCAGCGTAGCAGTCGTGTAACAGAGCAGGCTGTGGGTTCTCTGGAGCAAGGCGGTACTCAACGCTGACAAGGACACACCCGGTAGCCATCAGCCACTCGAGAGGTTGCTCAAGGCCCACAAACCGATTGAGGAAGACCATACCCCCGCCGTGCATGTAGTAGATGCAGGGTCGTGGCTGTGATGACAGGGAGGGATCAGCACCAACCTCCGTACTGGGGGTAAAGATGGATATCATCACATCCGGGTCTGTGGGGAGGAAACCAGGAACCAGGAATTCGGCATGCGTAATGGGCCTATTGCCGATAAGCTCGGCTAATCCCGGCAGAGGGCCGTAGAGAGTAGGATCCCTGTGGTACGCCAACATTGTTTCCTTGGTCATGGGCTCCTCTGGACGTTCAATCGCCGCCTGAACAGGCGCCAGTTCAGGATCAAATGGGGGGCGGAGTAGAAGAGCCATGATAACAAACGTCAAGCGCAGCTGCAGAGCGAAACTCAGTGACGATAAGAGTAAGTAGAGAATGAAGTACAAAAGAGTTATTAGTTAAGGTACAGGCGCAAAAGTGACGTGTTTTAAGTAGAGAATATGTCTGAATATATGCTGCTACATCTAGATAGCCTAACATGCAGGTCCGCGTTATAAAGAGTAGGGCCTAGCAACTAGACACCTTTGCTCGACTATAGCCCTGAAAGAAAGAAAAAAAGGTTTCTTTCCTTTTTTAGTGATTCCTTCCTTTTGACGAAAATCCTGTCTTTCTTTTATCCATTGTCATGTTCTTAAAACATACTTGCATCACGCCGCTTACGCCTTTGCTTCCTATACCGAGCAGCTGGGGGGTGAAGTGGAGCGAAACAGTGACCACGACCAGGATGGCACGCGGTAGAGGCTTTAAGCCGAAAATGGATAATGAGATTTTCAAGCAGGTGTTTGTTTAGCTTAAATCCTCCGCTGCATAGTCATGGGCATGGGCATGGGTGGCCCACGGTTGTTAAGATTCTGGATGGGGCAATAGCCTGTAATACTCGATGCATAGGCTATCGAAATTGACCCGGGAATAGACGGATCTTGACTTACTTGTTCAAGTATTGGCCTACTACTACCTGGTCTGAAGTTTCCCATGCTTACTCGCAGCAAATGAGCAGTTTCGGATTGGCTGTCCATGTTGCCGATGCATGACTCAGTAATTACTGAGAGCATCATAATAACTAATCGGGTTAATACTGGAGTTTCTCTTCAGTCAGTCAGTATCCATGTAGGTCATCTGCTTGATTCCTTCGCGTAGTCGATAGGCTGGATGAAACATCATATTTTACGGGAAAATACAGACAAAGCGGTGTAGAGCCATGTTAATCGTTTGCTCGCGAACAGTTCGGATAAGATATCGCAATATGGAAGGTGATCGTCTGCGATTCTGTGTCGTGGCGTGTCGGAATCAGACGTCGTAATCCTTTGGTTGTCTGTTGGTCATGTTCGTTTTTCTGACGGACGAATGCTCCCTGGCTTGCAAGAGATATGCAGGCTCCAAATATAGCGACGACATGTTAAACTTGTAGACGACCATAGTTTAGGTGGACGGCATGAGTATAACTAACTGGTCCAGTCCGTGTGACAAGAAAGACTCCAAGTCCATCGCATTTCTTAAAGTCTTGATAATTCACACTCGCCCGTCTTGACAAACTCAGCCCATAATACCATTTTCAGTCTCATCTTTAGACTCTTGAAAATGCAACTGCCACCGCTCCCCAAACTGACGCCCGAAGCTTTTCGCTGGCATCCATCGCCAAGTGATTCGCGCATTGTACAGCGTTTGGCGAATGGCACCGAAGCATGGGTAGGCATCAAGGACGAGAATGCAAAGGGACAGTATGACAACTATCTGAATACGACCCTGCGCACCATTGACGTCCCTGGTCTGACAATGAACGGGCTCAAAGAGGCTCTTGCTGTGTCACTGGTTGACGTTCGCTTCCAGCATCCAGACATTGCGTGTACTGCTGTTTGGGGCCAAGACGAAAATCCAAGTCGCCCTCATATTCAGTATCAATCGCCTCAAGACACAGTTGAAGCTCTGGCATGGGCACGCAGTGCTTTGAAGATCCGGACCACCTCGCAGAGTGGCCTCGAGCTGCGCACTGAACTAGAAAGGCAACGCAGCCAAGCGTTCACTCCAAAGTCAGCAGACTCTATTTCCATTTTCCTCATCGCCGACGTGGCAGACGAGGAAACGGAGCTTGCACCTGGGACACGGGTGGAGCTTTTGATGCACCTCAACCACATCTACTGGGATGGTATCAGTGGCCGTAACTTTGTTGGCGACCTGTTGAATCGGTTGCCCAATTCCCTCGGCCACGGGTCCAAGCAACAGATACCAGAATACAAGTGGGGAGACGAAGTATCAAATCTAAGCAAGCCCATCTTAGACGCCTGCAAAGTCGACGTCGAGAAATTGGGTCAAGATTTCCAACAAACCCGTGACGAGCTCATCGCCAGCCTACTCAGAAGCGGCGTAAGTATGAAGCTCCAACTTGATGAATACAGCTAACAAGAGTGCATATACTAGTCAAGTTGGGGCCTCAATGTTCAGAACAAGAAAGGCATACCGCGTACAGAGTGGTACAATTTCAGCAAAGAGGAGAGTGAGAAAATTATTCATGCCGTTAAATCACGCCTTGGACCTCAATATACAATCTCTCACCTGGGCCACGCTGCCACAGTCCTGGCTCTGCTGAAGGCTAAGCCACTACCAGCCAACGAGCCAGACACCACGTTGCTGGTCACACCGTTGCCTGTGAACGGCCGGCGCTTTTTACAAGACCAGTTTGCCAATAACCAGTATGGTGCTTGCCAAGCTGCAGCAACTGTCGAATTTGAGAAGCTCAATTCATGGGTGGTTGACGAAAATGACCTGGAAGCAGTACAGCGTATGCTCCAGAGAGGCTGCAAGCATATCAAACACTCGTACGACTATTGGTTGAAAAACGACTTTCAGCTGGCACTTGGTGTGTCCAAGGATAATTTCCTCTCCAACTTCCTCTCAACGTAAGTTCCTGAACAAACCAACGAGAAACCTCCACGACGTATGAGATCTAATACGCTATTCTAATAGAACCCCGATGCCATTTACCGGTAGTTCGATTCCGGTAAGCGCCCTTCTTTACTTTTGCAAGGGAAGATGTTTTGCTGATAGAGAATGTTACAGATATTTGTTACTGATGGACCAGTTGATCGCTATGTACCAGGCGAGGTTAAGAGTGACGACGGCGAAACGTTGTTCGACGTTGAGAGCTGCAGTTTCTTCTTAGACACATACTTATCAGACATGTAGGCTGATCCCCTCCTCTACCACATACTCCGTCAGTTGCTAATATTCTCGCAGTCTCATCCGTATGGACAGCTGGAAAGGCGCAACCTCAATGTCCCTCTGCTTTAACGATGGTTATTTCGGCGCCGAAGCTGCTTCATCATTCTTGAAACACATTGCGGACTTTATGCTCATGTTCGCTCAATAGCGACAAGCAGGCTGGATACTGAAGTTGTCTGAGCTTCAGTAACTCAGATAAGGCAATACAGCTAATATTATAATAAGCCACGTTAGCAATTTGTTTCGGACTCTCTAAGTACCAATAACAAATGTGAACAAAGTGAATCTCTAACCAGTGAATGTTCTATAGCGTCTTCTTCTTCTGGCTTGAACCTGTTCTCTGTAGTCATTCTCATAAGCGGTGCATTCTTCGAGTTGTGGTGCAATCTTTGCAAGTTTTATACAGACCCCGCGTTGAATCCATTTCTCAATCATTTGTCTTGAGCGATCAAACGAACAGTCTATTCGAAACGTCATAGTGATAAGATTCTCTAAGCCAATCATGTGTGAGAAATACCAGGCATGGAAAAAATGTTCAGTTCTTACAAACCAATGTCCATCTTTTCTCGCAATTTCGCGCTGTACTCCCTCAGACACCCTTCTGGCAAAAGAGCTTGACGCTGTTTCCTTCCGGCGTCGCGTTCATTTATCTACTTCGCGCGGGAGGCCTTTGGATCGTCCCAGCATACTTCCATCGACTATAAGGCTGCATCCATTCTTTGCTGCTGTTTTCTGATTGAAACGTCCTCGGCAAGGTGCGCCCCGGAAAGGAAATCTCCCGGTAGGCTATGAGATTTGGAGACGAGGGCAATTGGCCGAGATCGTCGTGACCAGGCAAGCTCTTCAATGGGTTATTAAACACTCACGAACCTATCAAATCATGACATTATTTTACATCGAAATACCCATTCTCCACTGCTACTTCATCTATGCCGAACCAATCCCATCGAATAACGCCAAATCCGGAAACCCCCGTGCCGTACGAACGGATCGTGCCGCTTAGCTTCTCGGCAGAAATAATTAAAGGGTTAGGGTCGTACTCAGAACTGGTAACATCCATCACATGCAACAAGCTCTATGAAAGAAGCGCAAGAAACCGTTGCATTGCCAAAGTAAGATTGTCTGAAACTCTCTTTCTCTGCCAAACCGATTGCGACCGATAAGCAATAAGCGATGCCGGCGAAAGGCTTCTCCACAATCAGCATGTGTGGCGGTCATCTAGCTTGAAGCCATCCATGCCCCTTTGCTTACATGGTGAGTAATCATTTCTCCCCTTCTCAACACATCTCTTATGGACATCTATTTACCTAGTTTCGCTAACCCATCTTCTGCAATGGAGATTTTGACATGCTACTATATGCACGCTTCAATGGCCCAAGCCAGTTCAGCCCAAAGATAGCTCCAAGCTTTCAATGTAGTGTCTCAGAGGGGGAGGGGGGGGGGGGGGGGGTAGCGTTACCTGAGTCAACGGAATCAAGCGTAGTGTCCGCATCTACCCCATACAGTTTGTGTCACGGATCCTCCTCCTCTGTGCCCTCTTGTCTTGGCCAGAAGCCTAGATCATCTACAGGCGCAGACACGGTTCCATGTTGGCTTACACGGATCCTGATTCGGTTGCAAGCCACCCGTGCGTAGCGCAAACCATGCACGGAGCACCCGGAGAGTATTCGTGGACCCAGAAGACAGGACGCCTATAAGAATGAGCTCTGCTGCATCGTTCGTCATGAAATTCCACATCTGCGGGGTGATCTGACGGTCCCTCAACTCTTCTTGGCAGCAGAATCTCTCAAGTTGTATTCAGGGCCACACCTACATTGAGCGTCTCGGCATCTCACTCTCAACGGACAAAGCCGCTCGAGGTCGCCGCTTATCTCGAAACTGATTCAGCACTCAATATCCCTCCTGAGCATTACTCATTCAACCAGCAAAGATGGCGAGAACATCGTTCCGGATTGTAAGCGAGTTCCAATCCAACACAAATGCCATTGCAGCTCCCTCACTGCCACGCCCTACCAAATGACCACTTACCAATCCAAATCCAGACGCTCGCTATTGCGCCTCTCATTTTCTTGTTTCTTTACGACCGGTCTCATATGCTCTCTCTGTTCTATAAGAATGCACCACATCGACTGCAGCGCGTCAACGAACTTGGCAATTACGAGGTAAAATTCGCCGATACCATCCGAAACTGCGAAGATGCGTTGCTGGCAGAGCAGGCTGGTGTTGCAATTATCAGCTGTGATCCCGGTCGAGAGAAATGGAATACTGTAATGGTGAGTTCGGACAGTGCTCTCTCATCGGGACTCGTTCGGTAGACTTACAGTCCACGTTAGAACCTCAATTACTCGGGGCCAGTCGAGAAAGGCGGTTTATGGATGTACGACTATACGCCAACAGATGGCAAGTCGGAATCTCTCGCAAGGATCAAATTCGTCGACTATGAGGAGAGCGAGTTTCATCCATTGGGTATAGCGTATCATGAATCCTCATCCACACTCTTCGCGGTAAACCACTTGAAGGACGGCCTGCGCATCGACATTTTCAACCTCCAACTCTCAAAGAACTCGGAAAATGCACCACAGGCAGTACACCAGCGATACATTCAGCACCCGTTATTGCGTAGCCCAAACTCAATCGCCCTCATTAATGAGAACGAGCTCTACGTGACAAACGATCACCACTTCCTCTTCCCCGATCACGGACATCTTCGACTTTTGGAGGACTACGCTGCGGCACCAGGTGGCACCGTTGTCCACGTCGATCTGCGCACCAATGCGGTACGAAGAGTTGCAAGAGTGCCCTTTGCCAACGGTGTCGAAATCCTAAATGCTACCACACTCGCAGTCGCATCCACGACGAAGCCAGCCGTCTATCTGTACGAGATTAACCCCAGTACGCGCGATCTCACATATCGTACGAGGATCCAAGTCCCCTTTCTCGTGGATAACCTCTCCTCAGATGAGAACGGTGTCCTTCTCATGGCAGGACACCCTCATGTGCCCTCCCTACAGCAATGGGCAAAGACCCGGCACATGTGTCGCTCCGAAGAAAGAGATTCGGAGCTGTGTAGGACAATTTCTGCAGGCTCATGGGTATCTGAGTGGACAGAAGAAGGAGGCAGAAAGGACATTTATGTTAGCTCGGAATTCCCCACTGCCTGTACAGCAGTTAGGGATGTGAACAGAGGTGTTGGTGTGATCAGTGGTCTCTACGCGGAAGGGATTCTGGTATGGAAGGACTGATTGTCTCCAATGCAAGCTCTGTGTTTGCGCCCAAAGGCATTGGACAAGACAGCATCTTAGGCAAAAACTGACATCTCGGATGTAAAAATGGATTATAAACCGCAATCTCAATCGAGATATATATGTAATTCACTATTGCGAGACATTCATGGCAACACCAGGCAATTACAAGACTTTTGGCTGATTTGTACGCGATATCGTCGTTTACGCGGGGTGCAAATGTCAATTGAGATGCCCCGCGCCAGCCCAGCATGACGATAGCTTCCTTTCGTTTCGAAACCATAGAAGCTATAATAGCTGGTATACAGCGTTTTATTGTCTAAAAACTCCAACATCAGCTCGACGCAGGAAGAATAACTTCATAAACGACATCTTCCTCATGGAGATACACGCAAACATGCTATTTAGGGTTGATACTTGCACACCCTCCGTCAATGGCTTCATATAAAACAAAGGCTATGAGGGTTGAACAAAGTTTCGATAGGAGGGACGTTTCCGTGGCGCGATAATTGAAGCTTCGGGGTGCGATGGGAATTTAGAAATACTAATAAATGAATGAATACAAAAAAAAAAAAGGCAAAAAAGGCAAAAAGAAAATGCCCACAATCAGAATCGAACTGATGACCTTGTCATGTCAAGTTTTTACTAGTGACACGCTATACCACTTAGCCATGCGGGCTGAGCTATTGATGACAGCTTCATCAGAAGTTTCCATTATGAATGGGCTCCTCTGCAGGCGCTCATCTTGACGAGGATCGATAGATACATCGTATTCATCTCATGTCATGACAGCAACCCATCACCTTCTAATCTCTATGTTTCGCGTAGTGTCACGGAAATCAATGGTGGCACGTCAGGTAGATGAAAGCCAAGACAAATGAATGTTGCAATATTATAGTGCCAACTTTTGAGTCATGTGCGCCTTATCCCCAACAAATATCGTGAATCATTTTTGAACAAAAAGCATGCAAAAAAACCCAAACTCCTCGCTAAACATGACAGAGTCCGAAGCCCAGTTCCAAGACATCCCCACTATACCCGATGACGAATACATCGGCCCCTTTTTCAAGTGTTGTGTCTCACAACATCTTGGCTTCCCCTCTCCTCTGAGACCTGAACGATTACACCCTGCTCTGCCTCAACCTTGGCAATGTTCGTTCGGCTAGGATTCTCCAACACAGGCTCAATATCGCTGGCACTTCCCTTCCTGTCCTGTTCCTCCTTTTCATCGACTGTGTAGTCTCCATCCGCTTTATCAAGATTGATGAAGAAGCAGATCAACAAAGCGACGGCTGCAATGCCCACGCCGATCCAGAAGATGTATTTGTACTGATGTTTCAAATCCATCCCACTCGCAACGAACTGGGCCTTTGCCACATCAACAATCGCCAAGAAGAAGGCACCTCCCAAAAATAAGGTAACACTAATCACTGCTCCAGCGAGACCCTGGCGACGCTTCGGCAGACTCGTCGTCAAGAAGACATTGCTCACAGTCCACAAGATGTCGTTGCAGGTGGCCTCAGCAAGCATAGCTGTGAAGATCCATGCCCAATAGTTAGGGTGATCTGGCATGAGAGCAAACATTAACACTGCAATGACTTGCGTGACTCCACAGATGATAAGGAGAATTCTGCCAGGAAGGATGTGGAGAATAACACCGCTCGTGATTGCGAGCACGACACCGCCACCAGCCCAAGGGGCAAAGTACACTGATGTTAGAAGCGGTGATTTTTCGAGTACAAGCTCGATACTATTGATCACGGGTTAGTTGACTAGGGTGGGGAACAAACAGTCATGGAAGAGACGTACTAGAAGTTGGAGTAAAACAGGTAGATGCTGAAACAGCCCCAGGTGAGGAATAGGCACAGGAGCATCCGCTTGATGTACTTGACTCGGAAGATGTCTGCCGGGATGAGCGGGGCTTCTGCGACCCATCCTTCGACATAAACTGCCACGCCAAGAAAAATGAGTCCAAGGATGAGGGTAGTGAGGATTCGGGGGGAAATCCAGCCTCCAGGGGCGTTTGCGCTGTCCGTGATGGCATAGATGACCAGCATCAAGCCGGGCACAGTGGTAAAGACTCCGTACCAGTCCATCTTGACACCCATTTTCCTTGTTTCAGTATAGTCCTTGGGAGCCGTCAAAATGGAACCAATACAGAAAATAGCAGCGATGATACCGCCAATAAAAAAGTACCAACGCCAAGAGAGCAAGTCCTGTGCCATTCCACCAACGATGATACCAGCGAAGAAGCCAAGTGGTGCCATCGCTCCGTACAGACTGAAGACAAAGTTCTTCCGGGGCCCCGGCCTGTAAATTTTACCAAGAAGAGAAATGCCTGCAGGCATAAAGGCCGCAGCGCCAAGTCCCTGCAAGGCTCGGCATACCACAAGCATGATAAAGTTGGGACTGAAGCCAGCCACGATGGTCCATATCGTGAACCAAATTAGACCACCGTTGAAGACCAAGTAGCCTCCGTACATGTCTGCCACGCGTCCCAGGGGAAACAGAAACGAGCCAGCCACAAGAGTCAAGACGTTTGATGGCCAAGTCTGAGCTTCAGGAGGGATGTTGAGAGGCTCAATCAACATGGGCAAAACAACTTGAAATCCGCTGATAATGAAATCCTACAAAAAATGTTAGTCAATCTCTCAAGCATCAGGTACGCAGAATTCAGAAGACCGGGAAAGGTGCTTATTGACATGAGACCTACCGCCATGGCAAGGGAGAAGAGAACAGAAATGACAAATGCCACTTCCATCCATGCTGAAGAAAAGACTTCCGGGCGTTGTCGACCAAGTTTGTCTACATCAGCAACCTGAGGGAGGTCCTCAGAAGCTTCCGTGATGGCCACAACATCTGTGGATGGGGGTTTCTTCTCCGACTCAAACATTCTGTCTCGAGTCTGTCTCGAGTCTGTCTCTAGAATGAAGAGAAGAAAGGCTCAAAAACCCTTAGGGGCGATGAGGGAGAGCTCAAGGTGAAGTAGAGCGAGTTGTTTAGATGAAGAACCTCATACAGAGTGCTGGCTTCAAACCCTATTTGCTTCAAACTCTGACGGCTTCGTACCCTGATGAATTTATACTCGCGACCAACACCTGTACACCTCCTCCTATCGACACACGGGCCGTATCAAAAAAGAATTTTCATCCCTTCAACCCAATCTGCGTTCCAAGTAGCATTAGGCTGCACGCCATGCCGGTGGATCATCGCCATCGTGAGCAACCTCGCCCGTCATCGCACCCTCACATTGAGTTCAACGGGCAATCTCCAAGACATTTTTTTTTCTTCGCTCCACCCCAGGTTGACTCGAGCTACAGCGGTGAGAAACGCAGATGTTGTCTTGAGGTTTCCAAACTCGGGAAGTTGGCAGACGTAGCTGCAAAGCTTAGACCAGGGTTTCCACCCCATTCACGACCGGAAGGGTGCCGAGAAAGAAAGCACAAGAGTAGCGAGGACAAGCACGTGGGCCACCACTTTAGAAGGCGTAAATATAGAAATTAGAACTGGGATTCTATGTGTCATGGACCTCGTTCCAGAATCGACACTGTTGTGGTGGGGGAATGCGATAAAGGTGGAATATACGAATTTTGACCTATTGGCTCAGACGCAGCCAAAGTTATCGGTGTGATATTTAGGTTGTTGATATATGGGGTTCTCCTCAGCGGCTTTGCCGAACAAGCCAAGACTTGTTGTTGTGCTGCGGTTTCAGATTTTTGAACAGTTGCTTGACAACGATAATCCATAAAGATGATCAAGCTCATTCATGAGTTTTGTGATATAAAGCCGTAATGCTAGAATCCAGTGTTATCCGCTTGATCTGCAAGTTGCACCTAAAGCTGTTGCCCCCCCTCTCCCCCTCCCGGGTCCTGGCCTCCTCTCTTCATCCAGACCGTCTTCGAATTATGCGCCATGGGTCTCTTCATTTCCACTTTGGGCATTTGCGTGGCCTCTGGATGGACAAGCTCCAACAGACGACGGGGTCAAGCTTTTCTGGTCCTGGCTCAAGTATTTGAGGTGCTGCAGGTCCAAGACGAGTCTCGCCGCGGATCGGACGCACAACATGTCGACAGCTTTCCCATTTAGGTAGGCCTGATCAATAGAAGACGTTATGAGGGACGAGGAGGCTGGCATCCATCTGAGATTAATGAGTTGGTGGCGTGGGACCGTTGGGCAGCTGTGAGAAGCCGTGGTTGGTGCATGCAGGTGGGAAAAAAAGAACCCTGCATCCTTCCATGGGTGATGGATCCCATGAATCCGTGAACAATGGCGGGACTGACTTTATCCCTTTTTCCTTCTCTCTCAGCCACTAACACCACCACAAGTCACCACCACGATCTGCTACAGGCTGCTACAGGTTGTTACAGGTCACTCTCACAGGGGGGTAGGCACTGTCTTGGTGATTGGGTCGCCACTGTACGCGCTGCACAACCATCCAATCCATCCATACAGCCAGCTCCAGCTCATTATTACCACATCGTGGATTGGATGGATCACGAGCCTCGTTATTGACATTCAGGCATCATCTAATTAATCCGTAAGCCCTTTGACTTTTCCCTCCGCCCCTCCCAAAGTACATGCCATAACCTACATACCTTGATACCACCTGGACATACACACAAACAAACAAACACACACCGGCAGCGCCCACCTACTTCAAAAAAACAAACCAAAAAAAAAAACAGAAGCCCGCATGCCTACCTACGTACGCGCGCACACTGCACACACTAAATCGTAAAGGACATTCATCCAATTCCATCCAGATAATACTGCTAGCCTTGGGAGGGAGAGATCATCATTCTGATGTTATTACGGCCATCGTAACAACGACCACCGCTCAGTTCTCATCGACGCAACCTCAGTTGCCTATTACCAGACAAGACATCAAAGCCGCGAGACACGCAGCAGAATAGCAACTGACTGACAGTATCACTCTTCTTCTTTACATTCATCCTTCCCCCAGTCTCTGCTGCTTGTCTCATCGCCTCCTACCAACCTATCTATCTCCCTCCCTTTCCCTGCCCTGCCCCCCCCCCTCCTCAACCACCACGACCATCATTATTATTACCCCTACAAACAACACACGGCGTATGCCAAGCAACAGCAAATCCTGTCACAACTGCCGCCGTCGACGACTGCGCTGCGATCGCTCGTGGCCTGGCTGCCATAAATGCGCGATCTCGGGGCAGGAGTGCCTTGGTTATGGCAAGGTTTTTGTCTGGACACAGGCGACTGATACGCCAGGAAACCAACCCCATCCCACTCCGGGCTTGAGAACCCCCATCGGCTGCCCTCCAGATCTTACCGTTGCTACTGCTATTACGACTAACCCTACGTCTGGGGCCTACGAGGTGACGAGCTATTTCCCGGCTTTTCCAGATTCTGCTGCCACCTCGGGCCCCAGTCCCGGCGGCCCTGGTCACGAGAGCCATGGGATATTTGTCAGTGATGCCAGCTCCGTCCCAGGCGGTGTCCATCAGGCTCTCGCTCGTTATCCCTCTCCGCCACAAACCGACAATAGAGACGACGCGGCTGTTGCGAAGTCGGCCCCCTCGGACACGGGCCAGGATGCACTAGCTGCTGCTGCGGAGGCCCAGCATTGGAAGCCGCCGGCACTTGCAACCCTGACGGACCCTCTCTTCCAGGATCTTGATCGCAACTCGAGATATTATCTTGCCCACTGTGAGTATCCATCCACCCATCCATCCATCTGCTTTGAGAGAATACTACATAGTATGCGGCATGGCTCGGTTACCGAACCAAAAAAGAGGCATCAAATGAAAAACAAAAACAAAAAAAAAGACCTTGGCACTAATGCACTGATTCATGTAGTCGCTGATCGTGTCTGCAAAGACCTAGTCGCAAGAGATGCACCGGGAGCGAACCCATTCCGGGACTTGATACCTTTGACTAATAGGCACCCCTTGCTTCTTCAGATCCTCGTCGCCACTTCCGCCATACACTGGTCCAACATCTTCCGTCCCATTACTGCCATCCCCACAGGACTGACTGACCCCGGCGGCTACCTTGCTCAGTTGCGATCAAAGGACCTTGTCTCTCGCCAAGCTCTCATCGATGCCCTTACTGCCAAGCAAAAGGCCATGGGCCACCTGCAAGAGGTGCTTGACACCCTGGACCCTGCCGGTAGTGAAGTGGCGCTGGCTGCTACACACTTCTTCATCAAGTTTGACCTAATTGACCTCGACAAGAGTGAGGGGAAGAGCTGGAGGGCCCACCTCAAAGGTGCTAGCAGCATTCTAGCCCTTCTCACGAGCACACCGGAAGGCGACAGAAGCGACTCAAACCTGATGTTGCGCGATTGTGTCATTGCCGACTGTTTCATGTAAGTTTGTTGTCTATCTATTGGTGCACGTTCAACCATGGTCACCAGACAAAAACAAAACAAAGAAAAACAAGAGGATATGTGGCACGGGGACTGACAACTTCTGCTTCACTAACCCCACAGATATCACATTTTAGGGTCGACACTAGCATCGGGAAGCCTTGCAGCAAACATTGCTCGTTATGCATTCGAGCTGATGCCGGTCATGAAGCGAGTCGAGGCCAATAGCTACCTCTCTTGCCCCCCAGAAATCCTTCATATCATCCTCAAGGCTTCTCAGCTCTCGTACGAAGCTCCATGCACTGACTGGTCTCTGTCGGCAGCTGACAAGGCCCTGGCCTTGATCGACGAGGCTCTTGCCTTTAACATACCAGAGTGGGCGGAAAAGCTGCAGCAAAACCACAACGTAAGCGACATCGACAGTCGCATACACATTGCGTCCGCACATCGTTCAGCTGTCTGCCTGTACATCCTGCAGGCGCTCCCCCTTGTACGGTCTGTTCGGCCTGTAGACACTGAATTCCTCGTCGGTGATATTCTTACCAATCTCGGTCAAATAAGCGAGGTCGATCCCTATTTTAAGGCGACCTCGTGGCCAACCTTTATTGCTGGCGCGGAGACGCAAGATGCCGAGAGGCGGACGTGGACAATGAAGCGTCTTTTGGGAATATGGGAGATTTGCCCTTGGGGCTATATTTTCACAGCCATTGAGATGCTCAAAGCTACCTGGGAAATGCAGGATGCCAACCGCCGTGCCAGTGGAGAAACTGCAACCAACTGGCTTAAGGGTCTGAAAGGAATGGGGTTTGACTACCTCATCGTATAATGTCGTCTTCACTCCTCCCTTTCTTTTATTATCTATTATCCCCCCGATTTTTTTTTTGATTTTTTTTATCTTATTTTTGGTTTTTCTGGTTGCATTTGAAGCCCTTTCATTTTATGGTAGATACTTCTTGTCTTCACAGATTTAGCGTAGCATATAACTATTTGAAGGGCGGTTGCAGAAGAGGGGGTGACGATGTAATTAGTAATGACACCAGACATGATGTGTATGATGAATCTATTTAGCCTTGCTTTCACGCTGGAATATGGGATGGTTTTTTTAGTTGTGATGATTTGTACAGAGTGTTGTCGTGAGAGCGTTGTCCTAAAAGTGGTTGATAAGCGGCGTGTATCACTTGAGCAGACCAAGTTGTGCGGGGATGACTGTTCGAGGCTCAGTGTGAGAGGATAAGCATTGATGCTGATCTCCACCATAGACGGTGAAAGGGATACATCAGCAACAATGCCCAACTACACGATGATAGTATATTTGTATAACAGCCTTGACATAGTAGCATGACATAGCAATAGATATACGAAAACAGTTGTGTTATCCATAGATACCACTACTTGCGATCCATCTACAACGATGCCCTATCTAGATAGGCTGATAATTGAAATTATCTAATCAGTTGTCAACAACAGCCGAGAAGCCCGCATGGCTAAGTGGTATAGCGTGTCACTAGTAAAAACTTGACATGACAAGGTCATCAGTTCGATTCTGATTGTGGGCATTTTCCTTTTTTGCTACCTGTTCATCCTAAATCCCGGTTCAGACTTATAATGACATAAATCAAGTAATAAATGTTTTTTTTATCCTCAAGGCATTCACTTATCATATCATAATTTGCATCACGAAATAGCCCCCCTCGGCTTCACGCGGCTCTCCGACGCAGTCAATCACTTATGGCCGGGATCGCCTGATCCCAACAGCAACCCTCTGATATCATTTAAACACAATCGAAGTTAAAGGGCATATATTAGTTCTAAATAGCCTGTGGGGGGTCAGTCATTCTCTCTTGGTGCTTCAGCAAACCAGTTCTTTTTTTCGTACTGAGCAGTTGTGGGCAAAGCCCCCTGCAGCGTGAAGCTGACCCAAATATGTAATTATCATTATCCAGGGCAGGCTATGGCCGAACATGGCCAGGTATTTGAACTCCACACTGCAATGAACAGTGCCCGCATCAGCAACAAAAGACAAGTTTCAGTCTCTGTTGCACCTTGTAAACAGACGGGGGGCTTCACGAATAGGAACGGGATAGAGTTCCATCCCATCTACTTTGAGAATTGGATGTACGTGGGGAAAGTATAAGCATTGTTAGGTAGAAAGGAATTCAGATGCTGTCTATGCCTGCGAATCGCAGGAGGCAAACAAGCTTGTCAAGAATTGAAAGGGAGATTGGTCTTGTGTACAGGAAAGGGCTTTGAGCTCGGCTATATCAACGCTTTGACAAGAACAGTCTCGGCGGATCGATTTGGCCATTGAACACGTGTGTTGGAAAGACAAGATCAGAAGAAATATTGAAGCCTTCTTCGATCGAAAAATGTTGGGTCACGCCTCTTGGTATGCGAAGGGGGGCAGGGCAGCTCTGGAACACGAGGGGGGGGTCATTGGGCCATCAGGAACTGCAGCCGAGAATGAGAGCTCACTCTACCGGGAAGTGAGGAGCACCGGCTAGGATCAAGCATACCACAGGGGAGAATCGAGAAGACTGGGAAAAAGTATGAATATGGAAAGGAAGAATGAGAATTATTTGAAACTATTCACGCATACCTCGTGAATTCTAGCAAAACGCCGCCCCATGCAAATTTTGTCATGACAATCATAAAACAGCAAAAGAAAATCGGCATCGGCTGAGCAAGAGGCAATGGCCTGCCCTATAAGCAAGCCGGTTCCGCCGTACTGAAATCACATGAAGAAACGCCAATCGGTCAAGGGGGTGGGCGAGAGCGCCTACAATCATCCCCAAACGGCCCCGAACCCCAATCAGGTTCCAGTATCCAGGCCAACGCAAAAAGGAAAGAGAAAAAGAAACAAATCTATACAACAAGTGAGTAATGAAAGACTGGTTTTGCCAGTAATTACCATCGGCGACTTGAGACAAATTAGTAGATTTCTATTTTGGGGGACGAATAAGCCTTACCTATAAGCCGAATCTGCATTCTGTCGACGGCGGCGCTTTGGCTTTGATGGACGCTGACGAACATCGACGTCGCTGGGCGATCTTTTTGTTGGCCGGCCAAGAAGTTCTGCCTCTAGAGAGTTTAAATCGGATGATCGACTTGAAACTGATGAGTTTCTCGATCCTCGAGATCCATTTGACTTCCTATATCGCTCTCTTGACCGAGACGGGGATCTTAGTTCAGGCAACTGTTGCTCGCTTTCCTCCTCATCTTGGCGGTGCTTGATTGGCTGCTCTCGCCCCTGCAGCTCTCTCCACAGATCATCTAGGTCGCCCCCATCTCCAAAGTCCCCGTCACCGTCGCCGGGCGAGTTTTCCACCTTTGGCCTTTTATGATCACGTTCCTCCTCAGATTGTTCCTCGCGGCGCTTCTGTCCCCTATGCACGTGTTCCTCGTCAGGGATGTTTGCCACCTCGAATGGAGATTTCAGCTCCCTAGCTCTCGATTTGTGCGTAGGAATGAGATCGCCACTGGGAAACTTCCCGTCTCGCACAAACGCTGGGTCGAGTTTAATCAGATGCCAATGTGGTGATTCTCGGATTGACTTTTTGAAGTCCTCAAGATTGTCAGGCGTAACGAATCTCGAGTCTATGCACTCTGCATCCCATTTCCTCGGTAGTAAAACATCCTCGTTGTAGGTTTCCGAAAGAGGGACACCAACTTCATCAGGGGCATGTGCTGGTTCCGAGTCTTTAAAAATAGCCTTGCGCTCCCAATTCCATCCTTCGTCCTCGTCAATCTCTGGAGCAGGCTCGTCTTTCGCATCCGATTCATTCTCCGGGTTAGCCTGTGATTCCTGAGGCTCTTGTTTAGTATCGTCATCTTTTGGGGATGATGGCACTTGCTCAGGTCGTGCATCCACGGAAACTTCTTCCTTCTTCTGTACATTCGCCGAAGGCTTCTGTACCTGTTCGGCAAGAGAAATGGGCTGATTGGTATTCCCATGTTGATGCTTCTTATTAGAATGCCGCTTGTGGGATGGTTGATCCTTCTGCCGATTATCCCTGTTGTCTCGATTGTCTCTATTATCTCGATTTCTATTGTGGCGATCATGTTTCCGTTTGTGCCGATGATCACGATGGGATTCAGAATGAGAGTTTCGACTCCGCGGCGGTTTTGGAGGAAGAGAGTGGTGGACAGTTTGACTTGAAGACTGCGTGGTGGGTGCAGGTTTGGGAGCGGGTACGCCTGGCGGGCCGAATGGCGCTGATCCGCCGGGAGACGGGTATGGTGCTGGAGGCGGTCCATATGAAGAAGGCTGTGGATACGATTGGTGATAAGTGGGCTGCGGCACGTAGCCGATGGCATCCGGGGGTCGAGTAGGAGGATATGATCCGTATCCAGGGGTGTATGGTACCGGTGGCGGTGGCGCCGGAGGCCCCGGGGGATGATTTGGATAGCTGGGTGGTGCAACCTGAGGTGGTCCATAGTGTGGAGGAGGAGGGTAGTGCTGCGGAGGTGGTTGCGAGTGCTGCGGATGCTGAGGGGGATGCTGAGGAGGGTGTTGGGGGGGGTATTGAGGAGGGTGCTGCGGAGGATAGGCTGGCTGAGGATAACCAGGAGGGTAGTGTGAAGATTGAGGATAATGAGGATAGGCTGGTTGATATGGAGGGCTCGGTCCTGGATAGGGCTGACCAGGAGGTTGGTGATGCCCAGGTGGAGGTGGATATTGAGCTGCACCTCGGCCCATGGAGGGAGGAGGTGCATATTTGGTAATTATAGGACCTTTACTAGATCTCCTAGAACCACCATGTTGATTCTTGTTGTTGCCATGCGAGGCATTGGAAGAGTTTTTCCAAGCAGCAAGGCCACTGTGAGGCGTAAATCAGTCAGTTCAAGTACACGATGCCATCATCTCATAGGTAATGAATGAGAAGGGGCTATGGCCTTACGCTGGAGTGGCTCTTGTGGGCTCTGGACAAGCAACAGCCCAGTGACCCTTGGTTCCACAGTTATAACACTGAGGTTCCTCTGGCCGAGAGGCATGGCTAGACGCTGCTTCTGACATTTCCTAACATTCGAGAGGGTTCAACTGGTTGAGTAAGAATCAATGAGGTTGGATTACGAGTTGGCAAGAACAATCAGGCGATAAAAATGACGGTTTGGCGTTGTACGACAGCTGACTGAGGTGTTGAAGATGAAGATGGATCGGCAAAACCAATCCGAGTATAGGATACAATGGCAGCCGTCTCGGTTCTTGAATCGGGATAAGATGTCAGTATCCTAACCGGCTGTGAACTCGCCAACTCGCCAAGATGCAGCATGAAACGAGGCCGGTCGCAAACGGGGCGAGGCCTACCTATAGTTGGGATACAAAGCTTGAACAGCAATTGCCCCCAAGAAACCCCCTCCCCAGACCAGGTCAACTAGAATGAAGGGTATCTCATCCACAAGCTTAAGAGTCTCGGGGCTCTTGGCGACTCGACAAGTTTATATTTAAAAAAAAAAAATGAATTCTCGCAAGGCGACTGGTCGGCTTGGTCCAGGGACAAACAGTTGTGAGCGAGGCGCGTTGAGATGTCGACCAGCCACGTGAAGCAACGCACAGACCAAAGGTTGTTTTATCTCGGGGCGCAATGGGATCCGAATCTTAGCCGATGGCCTTGACTCCCAAGCCGTCGCGCCTTAAGGTTTAAGCCGCTGAGGAGTGAATTGACTCGAATCTGTTGTCGGTGGTAGATGTTTGAAAGGTGGAGTGTATAGACAAGGTATTTCGTACTTGTCGTTCAAGCGTGTTGGGTGGGAATTATAAATGCCCGTGTCGTTTCAAGGGAGAGAGATGCTACCTGGAGGTAGATACTATGGTGCCTACTAAGGTACCTGACAGAAGGGTCTTGGCTACCTGCCTACAAGGTTTGCAGTACCCTCAGGATGGTATATAGATAAGTAAGTAGTGGCAGTGCTCGTAGTAACAGTCATTAAAAAAAGGACAATTGCAAAATCGCTAAACGATTTCAATAACATTTTAGCACAATAGTAACAGGCTTATTATAGTTGGCGGTCAGGAAGAAAGACTCATCGGAGCTGGGCCGTATTTTTGTTTTGTTTCCATTCAGCTCGGCACACAACATGTTTGAGAATTAATGTGGCTTGTTTCGTACAACCGCATGTTACAGTGGGTTGCACATACTTGGGAGGTACCTATAGTAGCTACTAGGTAGGTACCCAGGAAGGTATCCAATACTTTTGACTGATCTCCTGTAGCGCCGGAGAGGGAGGGAAAAAGGTAAAATTGAAGAAACCGTCTATTATTACCGGGGAAGCATAAGATATTCCATGGTTAATCTAGCATCTTTCTAGACGGAACATGATGCTATAGGGCAAGATGCAGATAATCTCTCCTCATCCCTGGCTTATAAAGATTTGATGCATGGTTACGTTTCCCCTGTCTAGTGATCCTAGACTCTAGATGCCTATAGGCAGCCTAGCGGGGGCCACTAACCACTGTAAGAAATCCACCCACCTCTCGCCAATTTCCAAAGCACCCTCCATCCCATGGGCCACAAACAGCAACTCCCATCACGAAACCAAGCTTCAAGAGCTCCCCGCTGCTATCGCCATAGCCTGACCTTGAGGTCCTCGAATACTGCATCCCTCAGAGTGGCCGCATGAGCGATTGTCGTCTCGCCTCAGCGTCCATGTGAACAAACGAGCGGTACTAATTGCCTTTGATCATGTCGATACATCCAGCCAGTGCCCCTCCAAATATCACCATCGCACGGCGCAGACACAACAATCCTCGTCTGCCTTGATGACTTGACGCAAGTCGACGTGCAGCCCCCGGTGCATTTTCTCGTCTCTCAAAAACACCTGTTCGACTTTGCAAAGCCTTTTTTACTTCCACATAATAACAAGACACCATGCCGAGTTTACCATGTGAGCCGGTCTTCCTCCTCCTCCACTTTCACCCCGCCGCATCGAATAGCTTCGGATTAGATTTCTAATACAGCCCTTCTCGGAATAAACAGCGTCGGTCGATTTGGACGAGTGCATCTCGCGCCTCTACAAAAAGGAACTCCTAGCTGAGTCGGTCATCGAAGCAATATGCGCCAAAACCAAGGAGCTGCTCATGCGCGAGAGCAACGTAGTCCACGTCAAGGCCCCCATAACCGTCGTCGGAGACATCCACGGCCAGTTTTACGACCTCATCGAGATCTTTCGCATCGGCGGCTACTGCCCTGACACAAACTATCTTTTCCTAGGTGGGAAAACCAGCCTCCACCTTTGAAGCCGCCTCAATAGTATTGACAAGTTTGGGCAAACAGGCGACTACGTTGATCGTGGCATGTTCAGTGTGGAGACGATATCGCTGCTTGTGTGCTTAAAACTTCGATACCCCGAGCGCGTCCACTTGATTCGAGGAAATCATGAATCGCGAGGTGTTACCCAGTCATATGGCTTCTATACCGAATGCTCGCGCAAATACGGAAACGCCAACGTGTGGCATTACTTTACAGACATGTTTGACTTTTTGACATTAAGCGTTGTCATTGATAACCAAATCTTCTGTGTTCATGGAGGTATGGTACCTTTCCTGTTCCACGCATAATCTGCCAGACTTCGTCTCTAACGATTTCCTCTTCCAGGCCTCTCGCCTTCAATACACTCCATTGATCAAATCAAGATTATAGACCGATTTCGAGAGATCCCTCACGAGGGGCCCATGGCCGACCTGGTTTGGTCCGACCCAGACCCTGACCGAGACGAGTTCTCCCTCTCACCACGAGGCGCAGGTTATACGTTTGGCGCGCAAGTGGTGAAAAAGTTCCTGGCAGTAAACAACATGTCGCATATTCTCCGTGCGCATCAGCTCTGCCAAGAGGGCTACCAAGTCCTCTACGAGGACAGACTGAGCACCGTCTGGAGCGCGCCTAATTACTGTTATAGATGTGGCAATATGGCCAGTGTATTAGAGGTTGACAACCACGGAGAGAGGTTCTTCAATGTCTTTGCCGCGGCACCGGAGAATGACCAGCACAAGGATATGCAGCCGGGAGCTGATAAGACGGCAGATGGCAATTCCTTGCCCGATTATTTTTTGTAGATAATGAAGAGATTTATGATGATATGCATAGTATTTTATGGTTTATGATGCGAGAAATGAACAGAAGCTGCACAGTCAATTTGGCATACACCACTTCACTTCATATCGTGATCATAGTCAAACGGAATATAGTTCAAGATTTGCTATGTTTCTGCATCAGGAACTGCCAGCCAGTTTCCTGCATTTTGGCTTTTTTTATAGATCAGGTATCTCGTAAGTCATGACACACAAAAATTGGCTCCTGTTATGAATGGGAAAATATTCAAATAGTCTTTCTCTCTGTCTCTCTTCGTCCTCGAGGGGGGGTGTCTCGGGTCCCTTACTCCCAATCCTTGGCGATGTCGAAGCTCCATTCGAACTCGAGATGCTTCTTCTTGTCGTCGTCGACGAAGCTGGAGGTGGCGTTGTAGTGGCCGCGGAAAAGCATTCCAGAGGGAGCTTCCTCCTCTTGGACTATAAAACGGCTGTTAGTAAAGCTTCGCGTAGGTGCGTGGGAGGGGCGCCGTTGGAAAACTTACACTTTTTGGTGTAGGTGGGCTGCTTGTCGGTGTTTGGCGCATAGCTTCCCTATTCAAACGCGTCAGTCCAAAAAAAAAAACCCATCACTCACGTGTTTGCCCCCCAAGTCCCAAAAGGTTTCCACTCACAATCATCTCAGAGTCCTTGGAGACCTTGACACCCTTGCGCTTCACCACCTGAACGTAGTGAAGACCGCTGAGGATCTCATGCTGAACCTTGAAATCGGCCTTCATGGTGAACTTGGCGCCCTCCTTGATCTTGAAGGGCTTGTCCTTTAGGGTAGACTCGCTGCCGGCGGCGGAGAGGTCAATGGTGACGGGAGGGCGGCCTTCGGCTTCCATTGTGAGGGCGAGGATGATGCAGACTCGCTTGTCATTGGGATCGGAAAGGTCCTTGCCGCCGCCGAGGCCAAGGGACTGTTTGTATCGCTGGAGGGACTCATCCCCGGCATCTTGAGTAATGTCAGCATGGAACTGGAGTCAGTTATGTCGAGTTGGCTGGTAGTCGAGTTGTTGGGAGAAATGGTATAGGAGCTACGGAGACGCCATCACGGGAACCCCCTCTCTGATAGCTCTAGAGCCAATACACCCAAGCTTGTAACTTGATCGAGCTTGCAACGGAGCTGCCGGTAGCCATTGAAGTTCTCCATAGCTCTCACTATAGGCCTTTTTGGAGTTGATGGAAAGCTTTGGAAGCAAAGGAAGCACCTACCCATCTGTTGGTACGCAGCCAAGCTCTGCTTGGGCTGGTTGAGCTTGTAGCCCTGAGTCTCCTCGGGCATAGTGTCATCGTCGTGAGAGGCCATCGTGTCGGTTGGTAGGGGATATCCTTGCTGTTTTGGGGAGGGAGATGTACGGAAAGGCTAGAAGATATAGAGGATAGGATAGAAGAAGAACAAGAAGAAGCTTGTTGTTTGAAGTCGGTCAGTTTGGCGAAAGGCGGCAGCCAAGTCGATGATGGAGGGGCAACCAGGTCGCTAGTGGGGTCATGCTCGATGCACGGGTGTGATTGGATGAACAGGGCTTGCGCCCAGCTGTTAACTGGAGGCCCATTGGGAGCTGTGCAGGACCCTTTCTGAGAAGAAGCTCGGGGCTTTCTAGGATCTGATCAGATTAAGCCCAGAGGGCGTTTTTGAGGATTTTCGGAGGCAGCATCGTGAGCACAGTGAGAGCTTGGCCAGGAGTGCGGCCATTCTGCTTTTGGTGTTGAGATGGTGTTACACGGGGGCAAAGATCCGTACGAGACGAGACAAACGAGGCGTTCTCTGAGGTGAATCAGAGACTTTGAAACACAGCCGAGCTTGGTCAGGTAGGATGATTCGAGGGGGCTGCCTAGAATTTTGGAGTTTACTGCATTTCTTGTCATATACATGAGTCCTGGAAACATTCAATCTATCTGTATGCCTTGTTGTAATGGATTCAATTCCTTTATATGCTGATGGTCCACCTTGCTCTTGGACTTCTAGGATCATTAAACTGCACCTGCCGTACCATGTCTAAGTATAATATTATGACCTCTGCAGTATAAATTTCATTAATAATAAATTACAGCTTCTTCATACATGCGCCAAGAGAATCTAATACCACAAGCAGCACATATGAATGAGCGGCTGTTGACCGCCGCGGTTGAGACATCGTTTCTAAGCCTACCCTATACAGAAATGGCTCGGGTCTGGGGAAAGGTTCTGGCTGCAACAATAAGGGACCTTGACAGACTTCCCCTGAATGAGACACGTGGGGAGGCCATGGCGGAGAAGCCGAAGAGACATTGGCTGTTAGTAGGGAAAAAAGGGTATCCAAAGTCGGCACTTGTATTGTTACACTCATCCATCCTCCCTCCCTCCATCCCTCCCTTTGGACAGCCCGCAACAACCGCCATTTGGTGACTTGGAGCACTTCGATTCGTCCGTGTGGGGTCTTCAGCTGGACGTATGTAGATTGCCTTTTTTTTTATTGGAGATGCCCGGGCGTTGGCGGAGCATGTATGATGCGCGTAGTCTCCCTACGTATGTATGCCTCTCGTTTTGCCCCATGGTACCATGTTTCGAGAGAGTGCAGGGTAACCGTTTTTGTACCTGGTCTAATGAATGATGAATCATCGGGCATCTGGCATATGGCCGCATGTCCCTCCCCCCTCCCTCCCCTCCCCTCTTGTCTGTATCTGTGTATCTGCATGAACGGGAACGGGTCTCGCTGGATCTGTGTCGCCCTGGACTGAACTGTCTCTGAAGGGACAAGGTGAAGGAAAAAAAAGAGACATTGACTGGTTGGTATTAGAGCGGGGCCACAAATCTTGACACCCTGGCACCATTCCGTTCAACGTTCGAAAGGGGTAAGGTAATATTGCTAGACGCTAGAGTAGTACCATGGTGGTATGTGGCGGTTCTACTAAAGAACATGTATCTGACTATCGCGCTATGCTAGGCCAAGAACCTGTCATTTGTCTGACCTTGCCATTATAGGATAGGCGGGGGGTACCGAGTAATTATTGGGGGACCCTTTTTTCGAACAGGGTGAATGGGTGGACACATTGACACAGAAACTTCCTGGTCTGGCGCCTCAACCGATGCATCCCATCCCATCCCATCTGCTCCGTCTCCCATCCCCATTTAGCACGTCCCAGACGGTTCCCAGACAGACAGGCCTGGCGGCAGCGTGTGGGACTACGGAGGTACCCCAGAAGCGTGGGTAATTACAAGGCCCATCCACGGGTCCTTAGCATTCTCCATACTGCTTGGTGCTACTAACTAGGTACAAGTAAATTTGCGCGACTCTGTTTTACCTCGATGATTATTGGCATTTCGCACCCTCCTCCATCGCGAGTCCAATCTTTCAATCTTACCACCCTTTTTTTTTTCTCGCTCTCGGCTGCTGCCTCTCTTCTCGCAGGGCACTTTCGCCTCTTTCTTCTGCCGTGTTCTCGGTGGTCACAGCGACTCTTCTTCTTCCTTGGCAGCGTTCATCTTTAATTTCTTTAGTGGTCTGCTTAACACGCGCCCCGACACCATTTAACTGATCCTTGTATGCGATCCCTCTCTCTCTCTCATGCACTTATTTTTTTCCCTTTCCCGCGCGCGCAACTCCAGGCTACCTACTTGAGGAACACTAGACTAATAACAACCTTTTTCCCTCTTCGCCTTATATGCAGACTCGATTTTATACATTTTCGCACGCGCCGTTAATCACGTTATTATCATAGCTTTATAAGAGCCAATCAACAGTCTTCAGGGCAGGCTGAACAACACGCTTTGCGCCGCGACGACCCTCTTTCTTTGTCCTGAATACCACAAACACGATGGCTCCAGCTGCGGCACGAACGCTTCCCCAGAAGCACAATCCGTACCTCATCCAGGATGTCCCGCAATGTATGTTGCTCTCGCTTCTCTTTTTCTTCTTGTTTGATTCAAATGCGCAAGACTTACAATGATGCAGATTCAGAACTCGTCGCGCGCCGACGCCTTGGCCAGACCAAGTTGACTCCAAAAATGGTTGGTAGCGATGAGGCTGAAATCACCAACCTGGGCTTCTTTGATTATGCGCATCTCCGCGCGCCAATGCCAAAGGGCATCGTCTCTGGAATCTTCAAGTCGAGCCCCAACAGTTACTTCCTGATGCGCCGAAGCTTCGACGGCTACATCTCAGCCACTGGCATGTTCAAGGCTACTTTCCCGTACGCTGAAGCAATCGAGGAGGAGATAGAGCGCAAGTACATCAAATCACAAGCGACTACAAGTCCCGAGGAGACGGCAGGCAACATCTGGATCCCTCCCGAAGCCGCCCTTGCCTTGGCCCAAGAATACAACATCAGCATTTGGATCCAGGCCTTGCTTGATCCCGCTAGAATTTCCACTACGCAGCCACCTGATACCTCGCCCAAGAGCATCTCTGCACCGCCAAAGTTCGAGAGAATCAAGGCGCCTACTAAGCTGATCCCGCCTACACCGACTCGACGCAGCACTCGTCGATCAGCGAGCCCAACTAAGCCAACACCTACAACTACACGACGCGCACCCGTCTCTCCCCGCAAGCGCACTACGCGAACTAAGCCCGCGGCTATTGTTGAAGAGACAAAGGAGACCAAAGAGGCTACTGCAGTTGTGAACGGCGAAACCAAGGAGGAGAAGAAGGAAGAAACAGTCCTGAAGTCGATCGAGTTCGAGCCTGCTATAATCCTTGAGCCAAGGAAAGAGGCGCCCAAATTTGTGGCACCCATCACCGAAACAACTACTGTCCACACCATCATTGAGCCCCCCATCATTGAGGAGGTGACCAAGAAAATAACTGTTGTGGAGACGGTTCCGGTTAATGTTGAAGATGGGCCTCCGCTGTTTGCCGGTGCGCCGCCCACACAAGAGGAGATTGCTCAGATGATGGCAACTGCTGGAGAGATGGTAAAACAGCAGAAGCTAGAAACAGAAGAGACACTGGTCGAGACAGAATCTCAGGCGGAAACTCTTGAGGAAACCGATGCACTCTCTAAGAAGAGCAAGCGCAAGGCGGACGATATCACAGTTGGTGATGATGAAGATAAGAAGAAGGACGGTAATAACATGGATGTGGACAAGGAGAATGAGCCTGAGGACGAACCCAAGGCGAAGAAGGCCAAGAAGACTAAGACAATTGTGGAAGTACGGAAAGAGAGGGTTCAGAAGCGAGCTCTGCTAGGAATTGGTGCGACAGTTGCAGTTGGGTAAGTTTTCTCCTTGAGCCTATACATGATTGAGTACGAAGCTAACATGAATGACAGAGCGCTGGTTCCTTGGCTGGTAAACTTCCTGTAGTAAGGGAAGAGGATCTATCTATCTGTCTTTGGGAGGAGGAGAAATCTGGCGTGGGACATAGCTTTCTGGCGGTTTATGGGAGGAGGTCTGATGAGATGGGTCGGGACTGGCGCGGTTATTGTTTTTATGTCTGTTTTTTTTTTTACTTGACTGTTTTCCCCCCCTCCATTTCCCCGGATATTCCTCCCCTGGTGAGATGAATATCTATGCTAATCTCTCGAACACACACTTGGAATCGTTTCTTTTTCTTCACTCTTTGTTGGACATACCCCTTATTCCCATCTGTATAAATCCTTTCTTTTCCTCCTTTTTTTCTTGAATGTTACTGGCAACCCACACATACACACAAACGCCCAATCACTGACACAATCACTCACACCCACTACTTGATGTTTCTCTCTCTCTGATACATGTTGCCAGTTTCGCTTGTTATGCCACGGAGAATGACTTTATGTCTAGTCGTGTGTAAAAAAAAGGTTCCATGGCTAATGTGGGCTCTTTAGCCACGGTCTTTCTTTCTCTCTCTCTTTTTTTTTCTTTCTCCATATTGTTCTGGCGATTAAGGGTTAAAGGGCGCGGAGGGAGAGGCAAGGGAAAATGATAGTGTAATGGACAAAATACTAAAAAACATATATAATACCTAGGATTCTACAGTTGTTATAAGTGATGTATGTAGGTACGAAGCTGAGGTATGGCTGATGTCGACTCCTCAATTGCTGATCTTGCATGGGCGAGCTCTTGGAATGGGGGAATTGGATACCTATGAATGAGATTGTCAACAACCCAGTCGCTCTCAGCACCTTTCAGCTTCCAGCAGCCTTTCTGTTACACCGCCAACGGACCTTGCATATGAATGGACCCCACGAAAAAAATAGCTTGCCTCTCTTCCTTTGATCCTGCACTCCCAGTGCGCGCTGCTTGATTGTTTACCAAGGTTAAGCTTGCTGCTTCGCTGCCCAATAAGACATGGCATTCGGCAATGAGCGGCTTTGGCGGGGGGAGGGACAGATCCCCACACCCCACATAACTTTGGAGGTCTCGGGACGACGACCCGTCCCTCCAGCCCTTGGAGCTTTTGCCTTTTCGATTTCTTCTTCTTCTTCTTCTTTTCCTTCTTCTTTTTTTTTGTGATGGAGTTTTGGATATAGAAGAAGAGAAGAAAAAAAAAAATCGCCTGCCATGAGAGTCGCAGCTGCACGTCTGGGAAGCTTGGTGCAGAGGAGGGGGTTTGCCAGCACGCCGAGGAGACTGGATAACTATGCCTTTATCGGCCTTGGACAGATGGTACGGAAGCTTTCCCACCTTTGCCCCCTTGGTCTTCAAGCTCCGGGAAGTTGGTGGACAGGAGAGCTAACGATTGATGTGTCACTTTGGAGAAAAACAGGGCTACCAAATGGCCAAGAACCTCCAGTCCAAGCTCACGCCGTCCGACAAGGTCTCCATTTTCGACATCAACCCGGGGTCCATGACGAGTCTGCAGGCGGAGATGAAGGCCGCACCAGAGGGAGCCCGGGTCGAGCTCGTTGCGAGTGCGCTGGATGCTTCCAGGGATGCTGTAAGTGAAATATGACCATGATTCGATCCTTGCTTTTTGCTTCTTTTACATATTCATCTTTCAGTGGATGTTTTTTATAATGTCTATTGTTTTTATTTTTTTTATCCATGTTCCCGAATTGGAATTGCGAGACTTGGCTTTCGTTTCTCTTCATTGACGAATATTCACTTACTTTGAAGCATCGCATACCTACTCTTGATATCTTCGAGTTACCATAATGCTTACCGGTTCACTAACATGGAGAAACAAACATAGGACACCGTCATCACCGTCCTACCCGAGCCGCAGCACGTAAAGGGCGTCTACAAATCCATCCTGGCACAAGACCTACCGAAGAAGGACCGCATATACATCGACTGCTCTACCATCGACCCATCCACATCCCGCGAAGTCGCCCAATCCATCGCCGACGCGGGACAAGGCACCTTTGTCGATGCGCCCATGTCCGGAGGCGTGGTCGGCGCCACGGCGGGAACCCTCACCTTCATGCTCGGCGCTGCCGCCAAGGTCGTCCCCAGGGTCGAGCCCACGCTGCGGCACATGGGCCGCAAGGTGCTGCACTGCGGAGACCAGGGCGCCGGCCTGTCGGCCAAGCTGGCCAACAACTACCTCCTCGCGCTCAACAACATCGCCACCGCCGAGGCCATGAACCTGGGCATGAAATGGGGCCTCGACCCCAAGACGCTCGCCAACGTGATCAACGTTAGCACGGGGAAGTGCTGGCCTAGCGAGGTCAACAACCCCGTCAAGGGCGTCGTCGGGACCGCCCCCGCCGGCAGAGACTACAGCGGCGGCTTCGGGATATCCCTCATGAAGAAGGATCTGAGGTTGGCCATGGTAGCCGCCAAGGAGGCGGGAGCGCGGATGGAGCTCGCTGATAAGGCGTATGATGTGTATGAGGAGGCGTCGCAGAGGAAGGACTGCCAGGGGCGGGACTTTTCGGTTGTGTATAGATATCTGGGTGGTAAAGAGTGAAAAAAAAAAAATGAAAAAAAAAGTGGAACAGAAGGAAGAGAAGATGAGAAAGAAAAGGGTCGAAGCAAAAGCTGTTCTGAGTAAGGATTGTTAGTTAAGGAGGCATGGCTATGTTCTTTTTTTTTTTTCTTCATCTTTTTTTTTGGGGGGGTCAAGCTTGAAATGTAGACACACACGCAATAGATGATCAAATCGATGTCATCTGATAAAGGGGAAAAAAACGAATAATCTGATTAATAAATTGGAATCGGAATCGGGGAGCTCTAAAGCCGTGTCTCTTAAAATCCGGTGCAATCTACAGAGCTTTCATTAGGCGTCCAATAGAAGTATGTTCCGACAAAGAGGGGGGGGGGGGAGAGATGTTATTCCTGGGGTGGAGGAATGATTAGCCCGGAGCCGAATGCCGGTGGAATACGTTCTAATGCCTTTTTTCTCCTTAGGCTGGGCTGTGCCTTGGCGTTGGTATGGTTGGCTTGCAAGACTTGATCGGTTGACTGGTGGGATGAGACTGGTGGAGGAAAGTAGAAGAAGAGCTAGCAGAAGACTGGGCGCCCGCCTCACGTAAACCATCGTGTTTACTCCCGTAATCTATGTGAGTGGTTGATGGGGGACGGGGTGGCGCTCGGTAAGAGCTTGAGATGCGTCCATGGCTTCTAGAATACGCGTACTATTTGTAGTATAATACGACATAGATACGATGACGGTTGGAGAGAGAGAGAGAGGGTAGCCAATCCGACGCTGTGTGAGGCATCCCTCGGAATAAATAGATCACATATTGAAGATCAAACATAGGATAGACATGCAGAGAAAGCTCGACCAAGTGATGAAATAAAGTAAAGTTATTAATTAGATAGATGATGATAGCACACATGGATATAAGCCAGCATCCACTCTCCCACACACACACGCGCGCCCAAACACTCCCGTTTAGGCAATAGTCCCATGATGACAGGATTAATAATTGAACTTTTTTGTTCCCCAGTTTTTTTCTTCTCTCTGTCTCTCTGGCTCGGAAGAGAGCCCTTCCGTGATTTCAGCCGCCGGGCCCAATCTTGTTCCTTTTGGACAGCTTGGGTTGGCCTATGGAAACGTGCAGATTGCCCGATGGGGCGTTGGTATCCGATGAATGGGGGGGGGGGGGGTGGAACTGTGGAACTTGTTGCTATCATAGATGGATGCACGTGTAGGATAGAGGAGATGATTGCCCTTTTTCTTACTCTACTTGCTTGTCTACCTAAGTGTGTGTGCATGTGCGTGCGTATGTGTGTGTTGGTTCCCATCCCATCCATCCTTCGGGTTCTTAAAGATGCCTAGGCCCCGAAAGCTTACTTTTAGAGTCAACCATTTAGATTTCATTGCATTCTCTCTTTTAATTCTCCTGCAAGCCAATTCCTTCCTTTAGTAGATTTTCTCTTCTTGGCAAAAAGGGCGGGATTGATACCCTATCACATTTTCCCCCATCATTCATCCTTGGGCATCTGGGGGGGGGGAGACAAATAGACAAGGTTGACAAAAAGAGAGGGTAAAAAAAAAAGGGCTTAAAAGAGATAAGAATTCCGAAGTCCGAGGCAGAGCAGAGCAAAGCAGAGCGAACGAGCGAGAGAAGTGTCGCCATCATTCATTCATATTATTCGCCCCGTCTCATTTCGATACGAAACAATTCAAAGCTCTCACCACACTCACCACATACTTACTCACCCTTCCCGAGACATATTTTCGATCAAACACACTTCCTTGGGAATATTTTCTATAGTTACCAAAAAAAACATCAACATCAACATCATATACTCGGAAATCTTCAGGTGGTGAAGAAAAAACCCACCCCAGTCTGTCGCCATGTCCGGCCTCAACATCACTCACATCAGCTACGATGACTGCGACTCCGTCTCCGACTTCTGCCCCGTCTCGGCCACCGTCTTGGGCTACTATCCAAACCTAGGCTCTGGCATCTTCTTCGCCATCTGCTTTGGGTTACTGGCCATTACGTCCTTGGTCTTGGGTATCTGGAAGAAGACCTACACTTATTGCATAGGTCTCTCCATTGGCCTGATATTGGAATCTGCCGGTATGTCTTTTCTTTTTAAACCCCGATCCATGAATTATATATGTATATGTGTATATACATATATAACAACAACTCCTTATATACATCAAATACTCACAATGCTTTTAGGCTACATCGGCCGCGCCCTCATGAACCACAACCCCTGGGACCAAGGCGCCTTCGACCTCCAAATCACCGCCATCATCCTCGCCCCAACCTTCATCTGCGTCTCCATCTACCTCACCCTCAAGCACGTCGCCCTCAACCTCAACCCCTCCAGCTCCCGCCTCCGCCCCCGCTGGTACCCCGTCATCTTCCTCCCCGCCGACCTGACCTGCCTCATCGTCCAGGCCGTCGGAGGAGGCATTGCCGCCGCCGCCGGCAAGACCAACAGGAAGCTGCAGCAGGGCGGGAACCACGCCATCATTGCCGGCGTGGCCCTGCAGGTCGCCGTCCTCCTCGTCTTCGGCGTCCTGAGCCTGGATTACTTTGTCAAGATCAAGAAGTGGATGGGCTCGAGCGAGGCTCAGGGCACCCAGGCCTTGAGGACCTGGAACGACGCCAAGTTTCGCAAGTTTGGGTACGCCGTCTCGGGTGCCTACCTCGCCATCTTTGTCCGTTGCATCTATCGGTAAGTAGACCACCTCCTCCCATTCAATTCCATCGGGAATCTGCCTCTAACGTAAACCAGTATCGCTGAAATGGCCGGCGGCTGGGGCAACAAAATCATGCAAGACGAGCCCAGCTTTCTCGTCCTCGACAGCTCCCTCGTTCTTGTCGGCTCCTTTCTCCTCACAGTCTTCCACCCGGGCTTTCTATTCCCCCAAATGCGCAACGGCCAGGGAAAGAAGAATAGCCAGGAAAGTCCTGTACGCGAAGAGGCGGGCTCTTCCAGTGATGGGACCAAGACGGAGAAAGTTTGAAATTTCCAAATGTAGGATTTCGGATGGCTATTTGCATATGGGTTAGATTGGCGTTTTGTTTGGAAAATAATTGCATTAGACATCCAATATCAGTATTTTTTCTGCATCGACCCTGTTCTTATTCATGCCATAAACTCATCATCGTAATTGTAATCCCATGTCTATTACGCAGACGTATGCCTTCTCTGCAATTTTATACTGCTCTTATGGTCTCATTAATCTTCCGACTTGACCAGTCTATCGGTTTCACCATCATCATCACTTTCCTCCTCCTCCTCCTCCTCCTCCTCATCTTCTTCTTCCTCATCCGTCTCTTCCTCTTCAGACTCTTCCTCCTCACTCTCCTCGCTTTCTCCTTCTTCTTCGGCGAGCCAATCATCCAAGGTCTTGGCCCCAACACCCTCAGTCAGCCCGTTCGACTTGCTTGGTGCCGCCCTGACGAGATCATCTAGCTTTTCACCCGCAGGTACGACGCTTCTTTCGCCAGTCTCATATCTTGAGCTGACACTATCCCTTTCCGGCTCACGCAGTCTGGGATCTGGTTCCTTGCCGGCTTCAACCCAGTTAGGAAGAGTCTCGTATCCTCTCAAACCGTGAACTCCACCGCCTCCCGCCAAGACAAGCGTGGCAGATCCAAGCAAAAATCCCTTTCTGGACTCTGAGGGGCTCGGGGCCTGCGGAGCTGGTTTTGGTGCGAGCAACATCAAGGTTGCCAGCTGAGGAACATTGAGCAATGAACGGTACATCCGTGCTCGATCTCGGAGGTCATATGACGTGTCATATCTGACTAGTAGCAGAACGTAATCCCAGAGTCGCTCAATGGGATGCTTCTCAGGTTCCAGAGGAGGATCATCCTCAAATGACTTATTCTCTTCTTGTTCGGGCTGCCGGTTGAGGTGATGGAGATAGACTTTAGCAGCGAGAAGTAGAATTTGCCGTTTCGCTGCTTCAGACTCGCTTGCAAAGTCTTTGAGCAGAATACGTAGCACGTCTGGAGCAATATTATCCTCCCCATTCAGACCAGAGAATTCACCCACCAGCCAAATAATAGTTGCCCGCGCCTGAGGGTCAGTTGCCGAATCCAGGTTTTTGGCCAGTCGCACGACGGTCCCTACATGCCCCGCTTCGTCTTGCTGGATTAGATGTCGAATAACAGTCAGGGACTCTGCGGCCAAAGTGCCATCCAAGCTTGTAATTTGACCCAAAAGTAATTTGAGGCATCTTGGCGCGGTAGCTGCATCAGACTGTGCACAGCGACCAATAGCCCGAACAGCCTCTCGTACCAGAGCTTTATTTGACCCTTGTGAAAAGTGTTCAAGCTCCTTTAATATAAGACTTTTGACATGGACGGGACTGTGAGGAAAGATGATGGCCAAGACTTCAAGCTTCAATTCCCAGACCGGGGCGGTATCGGTGGCCCTGACCAGGAAATGGCTTGCGTACTTGACAAAATCAAGTGGGCGGATTAGACACACAGAAACAATGTTATAGAGAGCGATCTGCTGTATGTCCTGGGCTCCTCGCATAAGCGCCACCAGGGGTCCAATTGCATGCTTCACATACTCTGGAGTTCCAATGTCGACATAGCATCTTGCAACTGCTACAACAACTCCCGAGTTTCGGCTCTGTAACAACGGCCTGATGGCGTTTAAGAGAAGTGTCAAGTCGGAATCTATCGAAGTTGGACGCTGCGGCTTGGCCGTGGTTGTTTCGCCGTAAAAGTCGTCAATATTTGATGGTGCCTGTGGTTGACTTGGCGGGGCATCTTCTGTAGCCTGCGCTCGCCGGGGGAAACATTTCCGTGCATAGAATGTCATCAGCTTCAAAGTAGCCAACTGGCTCCACTCATCCATGTCGACAATCTTCTTAATCAAGCTGCGGTAATGCTTGTGTATCAGGTCTATTCTTTCGGGGCACATCTCCATAAAAGCCGATACCGCTGCGCCGGCAACGTAGTATTGCTTGTCGCCTAAGAGTGTCGACAGATATTCCAGTAGTTGGGGAGACTGGCTCGGATCCAGGCGATAGCACTTTGGAATAGCCAGCGCAGCAGCTTTGCGCACCAAGGGACTCATGTCCGCGACACCCTTCTTGATAGCGAGAGAAACAATCTGACTAATGACGGGCACACGTATCCCGGACATGGTCTTCAAGGCCAACGCTCGCACCTGGGGGTTCGTATCGGAGAGTGACTTTTGGATGGTGTTTATGGAGAGGAGGGCGAGGTCGGGCTCCTGTTCGGCATGGTGAATGAGGTATATGTAGACCAGCTTCTTGATTTCGAGGTTTGGCGAAGCGACATTCTTGACGACGGAGGAGAAGAAGGGCAGTGTTTTTTGGTTACGGTACATCATCTGCGCCGAGTTAGCCATTTGGTGGGGGTTGAAGCGCATCGCCGCATCATGGCATATGACCTACACTAATAACTCGACGCAGTCCCTCGAGAACCTCCCTCTCATTCCGGCTATCTAGAAGCTTGCGCATCTGATTGCGGTCCAGGAGCCTGGCGGTAGGACGGACATTGCGCGTAGCTTGGGCGGCGTCGAGGGTAAGTTCCCTGGCTGGCGGTAAAGCTGGTCAGCTCAAGCATGAGGACGACGAAAGTTTTTGGCGATATTTACCAGCCTCGAGGAGACCTGATATCCTAGATATGGACTCCATTGCTAGCGAGTGAGCCGGAAAGCTTGTCTCTGTGGCCGTCGCTTGAAGCTGTACAAGACACTTGGTTGGTCGCGTGGGGTGAAGCTTGGAGGTGGGAGGTGGGAGGTGGATGGTGGATGGAGGGATGACGTGCGGCGGGATGGTGGCACTACCGCCAAGCTCTCACCACCCAATCTGCCAATCAGACATCGTCATCCGTCATGGTGAATGGGGCTTTAATCCCACCGACAGATATAAGGCATTTGTGTTACTACGAATTCTTCCCAAGCACTGATATCTCGAATAAAATCCTATGTGAAATGCTTTATAAATTTTAAGGGAAAAAAAAAATCTGACCCTCGATTGTGAAAGTGGGATGTAGGGAAGCCGTCCATACCAGCGCAGTCCTCAATCATGATGACCTTCTGAATGCCTTCACTCTCATATCGACAAAAGTAAGGGGTCGCATATAGATCACCGACGACTCATTTCATACAGGCATCATCTTCCAATGGAATTTCCAAACTTTACATCCTAATCATGCCCTCTTCTCGGCCCATCGTTCTCTCACCATTCACCCCTTCGGAACTCCTCTCATACATCGTCACCCACCACCGCTACCCCACCACAATCCTCATCGGATGGCCCAAACAAGTCTTCCTCGACGCTCTCATCCAAGACGTCAAACACAGCCTCTCATTTGAACCTCCAGATGATGCCGAGGACACCGAGGCACCACCTCGACAACGGCCGGATCAACCCTCTCATCCTCTTCTCCACGCCTCACTCCTACAAATCGCCGTCTCCCGACACATACGCCTCGCATTCATCCCGACAGTCACCCACCTCCGCGCCTATCTCGCCACCTTTTCCCCTTCCGACTCCAAAATACCCCCTCCGCCAAATCACAAGTACCGCAAAACCCACCCTCCCAGCCTACTCATCTACGGCTTCCTCGAGCTCCATCGCGACGGGAGCGAGTGGTCTGCCCAGGGGCTCGGTACCACCGCGGCAGCGCTAATTGAAGCTTCCGTGAGAACCTCTTTTAGGCCTGCTATTGTCGAACCTAGGGGGGCGTTGGGCTATGAGGTGCTGGACGAGTTCATGGATGAAAATGTTCCGCTCTTGAGTGGTAGCTCTATGAAAGAGGACGGGACATGGAAAGGACGAATAGTGCCGATTCGAAGGGTGCTGAATCGTTGGTTTGAATTTGAAGCGCCAAAGGAAGAGTAAAGCGAGGCTCAAGATGGAAAGTTGTCCGCAGGAGATGCAGCATTCATGTAATTTCAATGCTCTAGTATCCATAATTGTAACCATTTCGGCCGAAAAAAGAACCGACAGGCATGCTTCCAACCCCAACGCCAGACCGTGGTATCTCTGTCTCATTTCCGTTCATCATAAACCATAACATAAAGCGCACATACTAAAGACATTATAACCAATCTCATAACAAGGTTGTACGTCAGAAAGGAGGTTAGTTAACCAACAGTCTGCTCCATCTCCGTAATGTACAGCTTGATATGAGCCTCCATTTTCAGGTACTCATCATAGGCCGCGTGAACCTCATTCTCAATATTCTCCTTAAGATCGAGCATCTGCCACCAGTTAACATCAAATTGCACAGCCGTAAAAAGACGAGTCGACATACCTTCTTTTCTGTTTGCTCAATCCTCACCCTTCGAATCTCCATCTCTTTGCCTTTCTCTGTGTGCTCCTCCGTCAACTTCTTGTGCATAGCTCGCAGTTCGTGCATCTTGTCCTTGGCCTCTTGAGCCTTTTGGTTGCTCTGCTCGCGTAGCCTATCTGTCCTCTCAGTCCACTTGGCCAGTTGCCGTTTGAGCATTGTCTCTGCTCTTTCCACCTCACGGGCATTATTCCCCCTTTCTGATAGCGCCTCGCGCTGTTTGGTGTTCTTGGCCAGTTCTTCGTCCTCCTTTGCCAACTCAATGGAGATTTCTTCTAGAATCTTGATGCAGGATGAAACATCTCCGGATACGACAGTGAATGAATCTGCCGAGGTTTGTAGGGCTCGCGCCCGTCGATCCAGGGCGTCAATATGTGATTTGTCATTATTCAAAATATCGCGAAGCTCGGCCAAGTTGTCTTGAAGGTTTGAAGCGCTTTGAAGCACGTATGGTCGTAGCTTGGCGCTCTCTTGCTTCAACGTAATCTTCTCCTGTGTCTTTTGCTCCAACGCAGCCGTTAAATCGCCCTTCTTTTGCTTTGCCTCCTCCAAATGTGCTGCGACTTTTTCTTGATTTCGCCGCAATTCCAGCAGGCGCTTCTTCAAGTCCTCATTCCGCATCGTCTTTTCTCGCACCTGAGCCTCCATTGCTCTTCGATTATGCTTCATATCCACCAATCTCGCCTCGTTTTCTTGATTTTCAGCGTATAGGGCCTCTATTCTGGATTTTGTTGTCTCGCCCTTGTGGTAGTGTAGATCAATGACACTGGTTTGCGACTCTCGGAATCGTACAAAGTTGATGAGATAGCTGAAAATCTTGACCAGGCGTTCGTAAGACGGTTTGTACAGGTCGTTGAAGCTGAAATCCTGAATACCACACTCGATTAGCAGCCTCCGCAGGGACACGTAAAACCCCATCAAGTTGCGCGTATCAGGCGGTATAACATCAGAAAACTCGCCGCACACATCCTCAGCGGCAGCGCGCATGGCCGGCTCAACGGTCTCGCGGGTCGAATTGAGAAGGATATCGGCGAACCATTCAAAGATTGTTTGCACGTGCGCCGGGTTGGGCTTTTGTAGATCTGCAACGGTGAAGGTGATGCCAATGTCTGTGATGCACCCCACGATTTCTCGGTCTGGGAGTCTCATGAACGCATCGGCTTCGTCCTCTTTCTTGCGTGTTCGGGATTGTTGCTGCTGATTTGTGGGGAGAATGCTCACGCGAGGATTGTAGGCCATTTTGACGGGTATATGGCGCCGTTGCGCAATCAAGCCTTTTTTTTCTGTCGGTTGAACGCTTTTGCGACGAATTTGGCTAATGATGCCCCTCGATGATTTCTCGATGATTCGGTAAACAGGTTAGGCGCGTTGCTGCAGAAACAAAACAAGTCCCAGAAGGACTGTATATCACGTGATCATGCTGCAGATGGTCTTTCTCATTCCTACAAGTGGCTGCATTCATTCTTTGGCCTGCAATTGGCGCAAGTGAATATCATGCATAAGTTTATTACTATCATTTGCAATATCCTCAATGATATTTGCATTAAGTGAAGTACACGAATAGGGGCAAAAAGGAAGGGGAAAAAAAAGAATGAATTGAGGCGCACCCGATTCGAACGGATAACCTTCACTGTCATGAATTGTTAGTAATGAGGCCCCTGGTGAGGGATTCATTAGGCTGTCTTACGGAAATTCCAAGTACTGGAATCTGACGCGCTACCGTTGCGCCAGCACCCCAACCTGTGGTGACAACGACCGAATGTGAACAAGTATTTGAACCATCTTCCCCACCCCCTCCCTGCAATCATGGAGAGCCAGCAATTCTCACCAAGCAAGTGTCTCTAAAGAAATCATTTAGAACAATTCATCTATTCAGTAAACATATCATATTTACATGAGTGCTTTGGGGTCTTTACTATCCCTCTCCAGGGCTACAGTCATAAACTTGCTTGGCTCATTCCCTTTAGAAAAATAGCTCACCACAATAAGGGAATGCTACGAAACGGCCGGCTTATATTCCTCAAGACTATGCTTTGTTAAAGTACTATATATATCAGCACAGAACCAGATACGAATCCACAGATTTGATAAAGATATCTGACTGGTGGTAGTTAATAGAACGTAGGGGAAACTTTACGTTGGGACCTTGTGAGAAATCATCATAACAGAGGTGGAAGATATAGTTTTTAAAAATGAAGGTAGACTGGCTGCAGCACTTGGGCTGCCGAGTTGACCAACTAAGCTGATTTCAGAGTCAATGAGCAGGAAATAATGACCCTCTTCTTAAAATACCGGTAATTACTAGGAAAATGTGAGTCTTTTTATAAAGGAAATGCCCAGGGGAATGTCCGAGCAACACGTCTAATAGGCAGTGGCAGTGTCTTATATGGTGTTGTAGGTCAAACAACTGCAAGTCCACACCCAATCGAAGTCTACTTCTTCAAATATTTATGAAAACTCTAGCACCTATTAGGTGGCTATGGAGTATATTAGTTTAGGATAATCTCGATTTAGTAGAAAAAGGTTATGGATTGATGCAACTCCCTTGAAAATCCCTGACTGCTAATACGCACCGGCCCTCTTCCGTATTAAGAGTTATGTTGCAAATCTGATATATTTCACTTTTCTTTCTATGCCCGCAGCTTCTGAGAATATCACTGAAGGCAGCATCCTTCCCCACCCGCAACCGCAACCTACTTCAGTAGGTAGCAATCTGACAGTTGACAGTATATTCTCGGGACGATAATGGAAGGCTTGAATGCTCTGTCGTTCCGGGCTACTTATGCTTTACTCACCAGTTGATCTTATGGTTAGTTTCTCATAAATTAGCAATGAGATCTTGAACAGCTAGCTGGGCAAACGCTTGGCTCTGGCTAAGTAAAACCAGTGAGAATGCTAATGAGATCCAACTTATATAGGCTCAACACAGTCCTTGGAATATCGCATACTGGATACTACCTAAAAAAGATTACAGTCTAGTATCGAAATATAAAATGGTATTATGTCAGAGCATCCAAGTAAGGGGTGGGAAATAAACATCAAAATGCCAGGTACCTATAATAAGCATATTTGATTTCTACTTATTTCTTCCTGTTTGTGTCTCCGAGCTCTCCATAAGTAGGTGTTCTCCTTCTCTCACGGGCAAGGCCAATCGAGTTTAGGGGTAAGTCCGTGACAAGTATAAGGAATATACAGTTTATACAGTCTCAGTATATAAGACGAAAGGCAAGTAATTAGGGTATCCCTTGATTCTATAGTAGATAGTACTCTTGTTACAGCTATGCAGCGTCTCTGTAGTTGGCCTTCTCCAGTCCCCTTTAAAAACGAGTCCCCCTTCTTTAACATATTACTACCAGCAGTCCGCATTTATCCGACTTTTTCGCCTTAAGAAAACTATATCTGCATCTCATTAAGCACCAGTCAGCCCAAACATCCGCTTGCTTGCTGCCCACGAGCACACTACAACTTTCCGTAATAACATATCCTTGTCTCGCGGCTGACGCCTTGTAACCCAGAACATTATGTGAGGCACAGTTGTGGCAGCGTATGGTAACGTTGCTCACTTCTCGCTCCGGCCATGCATCCGTCCGCCAATACACGTGTTGCAAGTATTACCAATCAGGACACCTGCGGTAAGCAACTGCCGGGTGAATCACTTTCAAAGCTATAAGTAGGAGTAAGCTCAACAGTATGTTGTCGCTCAGACATGTCACCTTTAAATCACAGCAGATGTGAGACGTTGAAGATGATCCGGCTATGACTCTTAGACTTACTCGTAGATGAATGTCCCTCCACAGTACCTGGTGACCACTGACATGTTTGTTTCCAGAAGAAATATTAGTAGCATCCAGCCTCCAGGCACCGTCATTTTACTATACATAATAACGTGTTTAGGTTATTGTGGCGTTGGTATTCCGGATAGTTGAGGCGACCCTGAACGAAATTACCCATCCCACCCACGTGGAAAGCCATTAACTGCCCCAGTCCAGGAGAGATAAAGTTTGCTCCCAGCGAAACTGGGCACAGAAGCTGCAGAAGGGAGGCATGGGACATATGCATCACGCAATATGGGGAATCTGGCCGTCCAATGGTGGGAGATTGGCGCATCCACAGTTCAATGCAATGCGATAGGCCCACGCGGAGATGAGTTGAGAGCGGGTAACAATAGTTGCATTGGAACTTTGGAGCGTCTTTGACCTTGACGACAAGGGACGGAGCAATGTCGCTTGTTGGGCGGATTTTCCCCTGGCAACTGGTTCCACGGCGTCAAGATGACGGAACGCTGCATCATGGCACTTGAGGTCGGGCATTCGATCGTGTTCGCAATAATGCTTCGTTCTCCGAAGCAATGACTTCAACGGATTGGCCGAGCACAATGAATCAGCGGCTCTACCTGCATTCTACGCCAACCAAAAACGGCAATGAGCTCACAAAAATTGTTTTCTTTGCATGCAAACGTGCTTCAGCTTGCAGGAAGATTTGGGTCATGCTGCCCTCAACAAAATGCAAAGAAGAAATAAATGCCAGTAGGCCCGTAAGACGCAACCGAGTTGCTCAAGTGGCGCTCCATGGACACCAACCAGGCACGACACGACACAAGGAGGCCAAAACGTGTCGCACCACGACAGACGAAGACACAGACACAGCTACAAACGCTGCACGTTGACTTGTCGCGGGCAGGCGAGTCGCACGGCCAACGAGCTCATCCGCTCAAGCATCCAAAAGGAGTCTGTTTGTCTTGTCCCGTCTTGGCTGTGGAGTACAAAGCCCACAACCAGTAGAGCTGCAGGGTCCGTCAAGACATGGGATGATGAACCGGTTTTGGTCCAGAAATTCGCCTCAATGACGTATCCGAGTCCACTCGCTCGGGGAAAAAGCATGTGTTTTGAGGATTTAGAGTCGGCGGACCCCACGATGGCGCTGTAGAGTGTCTTGAGAGGCTGGCACGCCAATCCGTTCCGATGACGACAGTGACTCCAAGGAGAGAGCCCTCCCTCCCTTGAACCCCCTTGTCAAAGAAGCATATTTCCAACGCTATCGTCCAATAGTGTGAATGATGAGACATACTGTACGGGCACGGAGAGAACCTGTTTTACTGGCTGTGATGGTGGGAATCTGCGGCAATCAATGCTGTGTGGGGCCGGATCAGCACAGTTCTTGGTCGGCAGCGAACCATCGCGTAGCCGTTAGCAAACTATCAAACCGTTTGTTATAATAAGCATGTATGCCTGATGGTGTGCAGAGATTGTTTGTGTCGGACAAGGACTGCAGAGACAAAGGGCTTTATTAATTGCCTATTTCATTTAGCATCCTTTGCGCTTGTAGAATCGGGTATCCGTTCTGGAATCGCTTGTAGTAGCATCCAGCTGAGGAATACGAAGTCTACTGCGGGGGCAATAGATGGTTCATCGACGATACGAAGACCTTCGTATGGATGGGTGGCTCCCAGGAGGTACTCACTAAAAGTGCGTGCAGCTGGGCGTGCCGTAGCGTGCAGGGAGGTGCAGAAGATTGCCAGGGATAGCCATGCTGACGAGATATTGGAGAACCTTTACTCAAATGCTTATTCATTCCGTGGAGGCGTATCAGTTGGAAAAATGATGCAAAAGCGGCGTCAATGTTGTGGTGAAATGAGAGAATGGTCCGCGTATGTGCAGTCATGTCAAGAGAACTTGAGCGCATTTCTTGTTTTGACACATCAGATCGGACGGAGCGGCGATGAATGTACTGTACTTGTCTGGCGAAACAAACAACACGGGACAGCCGGGAGGAGCTATCCAGAAGCCCAACGATGCGGCTCGGCCGCCCGAGTGTGGGCTCCGGTGGAGTTGGGATCGAGACAGGTGGTGATGCAGAGGGGGGCATCTGAATTAGGGTCAGTCAGAGCTAGTCGAGCCAGAGCCAGAGCCAGAGCCAGAGCCAGTGGAAGGATGATGATGTAGGCACTGTCTCACAGAATAAGGAAATTTACTGCAAGTCTGCAAATATTGCTGCTGCCAATTCTAAAGAAAAGCAACTGACTGTTTCATGTGAAGAGCGAATGGGTGGAATAGAAGCCAGGATGTGCTGCTTCGAATCTCACACTCAGACCCCGTGTATCTCCCCTAATAAAACAAAGAAAGCAGAGTAATAAAGCAAAGCAAATCAAAGACTCCGTCTGTTAGGCATAATCCATGACCAGTGGGAGGCTTGGAGCTAAAAAGAAAAAGGGCTTGAACTCTTGAAGAGGGTTGGACACTTTGAGGCTCGGAGGGGGGAGAAGAGGGGGTAAAGGGGGAGGGGCATTTGGAGCGGCGTGCGCCTCTGCAGTGTGGCTGGAGTGGCAAGCCTCACAGATTACGGATTAGAGAAGCTGTGAACAGCTTGATTAGCTCGCTTCAACTTTAAACAACGCATCTCGACATCTCTCTAATGGGATGAGGCGGCTTGGAGACGCTTTGAATGGCCAGTCCTGAGAAAAACGAACGCTTGGTGGCTGTCCAGATGATCCATCCCTTGAAGTCCGGACCAACCTTGCAGTTTGCTTTTCGATATGAGCTCCCTTGAAAGCACACACTATTTGGGAGGTCTAGGAATAGCATAAAAGATAACCTGTGATGTAAGCCATCCCGTGATTCGACGGTAACTGCGCCGCAGCTTAAAAGGAAAGGTAGGTTGATGCCAGATGCGGTTGATACCGGCTATTGTTGGCTGGCCTGCAGTACGACGTTGATATGATAGTTCCATTCATGCTATTGTTAGACCAGTTGACTGGCTGGCTGGCTGGTTGAGGGAGTGAGGCAGAGAGATGTTACCCAGTTAGCAAGCCAAGCCCCAGTATGTGTAGGTCAGATTAAATCGAAAATAGAAGCCCCGAATGAACCCTGTCTCGGCCTTGGTTGCATGTACCCTCATCCATGATGATTTGATGGATCTAATCCATCCATCCTATTTGGCTGCTCCAGTGTCTGTCAATATCTGTCAGTGCAACAAAAAGAAAGAAAGAAAGAAAAAGAGCAAAAAAAAAAAAGCAAGATCGTATGCCGATGCTGGCAAACGGGTCTAATCAGCCACGACTACTACTGTTACCTACAAGACGGCAGGGCATAGAATGATACTGTGATGCAGCACCTCCAAGCCCTAGAGAGTTCTTACAGGCTCAATGAGGGGCAAGGAGACCACACTGTAGCCAGTAGCAGCAGACTGATAGGGCAATGCTTCCCCCTCAACCCCTTCACTGTTCAGGCGGTTAGCGACCAGTTGGGCCCCCTTGTCCCTCACACCCCTGGTCAGTGGTACCTAGGTGGGACAAGACATCCGTACGTACCAGAAACCTTGGGCTACCAGGCATCCAAACGGGAATGATCCAATCAAAAAACAGGGGTCTCCTGGTATACGAGGTACCAGGCACAGGGTAAAACCAGAACAATGACGCTGACAACCTGGGAGAACAAGGCAATGGATGATGATGCCAGTCATTCCGATGGATGTTTTGCTGCTGTTGCTGCTGCTGCTGCTGCTCAACGGCATCACAGACGGGATCATCCAACTGCATGAGGTAGGTACTAGGTAGGTATACTACATAAGGTATGTGCGAGACATACATCATCAACGGGCTCATCAGCTGCGGCAGCGCCACTTGCCGGATAACGGTATCTGCCATTGTCGAACCACGCTTAGCGAGTAAGTAAGTATGGAGTAGATAGTAATCGTTGTCTACTTGTAATAGTCTCCAGGGCTCTCTTTAATTGCCCAGCGCACTGTATACGTTGCATCACTACCTTTTGCACAGCATTGCCAAGCGTGCTGCTCTGCAAGTAAAATTAGTGCCCCTAGACGGACAGCCCTTGTTTGTCCATCCTGTCATTGTTCATCGCCTTCTCCCGAGCTGCCGGACTAGGATTGGAGCTGTGACTCCAATTTTCTTCTCTCACACACATACACTCTCTCGCTCTCCCTCTCTCTCCCCACGCTAGCACTACTCGAGCACGCACCCACCACAGGCACTACAGACCGCTAAGGCCCCTCTCCAAAGGGCCCTGATCTCTCACTAACAGTGTCAAGCGCCAGTTGCCATTCAGTGCCACAACCCACTGAAATATTACCCACTACCCGCCGCCCTTGGCGATTCAGTGTTTCCCATTTTTCACCCCGGCATCTTCGCTTCAAGTCTTGCAATCTTCCTCTCTTTTGTTTCTCTTCTCGTTACAAGGACATGAAGTAATAAGTCGCATATTCTTTCATTTCTCAAGGCGACCGTTCTCCAGAATTAATTACCTCAGAGACACCGACCTCGTATCCTGTCGATACCTCATATATCTTACGGTCGCGCAATCACCTTTTTTGGAAACCCTGGCGCTGCTGCAGCTTGTTCCAATCACAACGAAACGTCCCCCCTTGACCAATCCACGACCATTTTCCCTTGGTTCATTGGCCTGCAAAAAATAATCACCTCACGATATTATCAAATTCCAGCATAGAGACGCGCATGTTGTTGTGACCGATTGTTACTTCATGCGCGTCTGCCGGCTCTTCATCACTCTTATCTAAGACTTAGATCACCACCATGCTGTCTCACGGCTCGCCTGATCTCGATCAAAGAAGCAAGTACGCACTCAGCAAGACGACGACTCGTACGTAGTGGCCGACGCCACTGCGGCCCACCACCACTGACGAAATGGCCTTGTGGCTCTTTCGATTCAAGGGCTCCCGCAAACGCTCCAGCAGCGGTGCTGCCCTGTCCGACCCCGACAATGCTCCACCACCACCAAGAGCTATGACTGAAGGAGTTGTGAAGAGGACTGCCTCGAAGAGAAAGCAGGTTGCCGCGCCATTGGAGCCGCCCCGGCGGGCGCGCGCATATAGTTTCTCGCCTGACCGTCAAGATTCGATTCGCGTCAACCGACAGGATCAAGACGAAGCAACAAACGCAGACGCAGACGCACAGCCCGGCACTTGGGATCGGGCCCCGACTTTACATCACAAACGAAGCAGTAATCATCCCATGCGAAGGAAAAGCAGCAAGAGGAGGAGGGAGGAGCATAATAGAGAAGCCGAGATTAAGGCAATGACAAACTTTGTACCCATAAGAGCAGCCACCTATGCTTGGACTCCCAATCAGCCCCCGAAGCATATTCATAAGAGGGTAAGGACCATGGGTGCTGAACCCGCGTGGGAGCATCCTACTTCCGATCTTTCTTTGCCGCTGCACAGCTCGATTAATTCCACGCTCTCATCCGAGTCTGAGCTTGTATCATACAGAGTTTCAGCTCTAGACGCCCTTGCGCCGAGACCAACCTTGCGATATGCAGGATCAAGAATCCTCAACTCACGCGCTTCTGTTCCCACACGATCAGGCTCCCAGAAGCGAACATTGGCAGGTCGCGAGCCTATCCCCGAGGAAACGCTCAAAGCACACAAACGCATTGATGACCTCGCAGATGGTTTCGATGCCGGTGAGCTACGAGAACTCATGGAACGAGATGCTAGGAGGCGGGAAAGACATCGGCAACATGAACGAGAGAAAATGGAGCGAAGATTGGCCCGCAAAGTAGAGAAGCAGAAGCTTAAAGAGGCGGAGGCTCGGCAAACCGGAACACCTCCCCCGGAAAACATGGAGCGAGGTGTCATGGGTCGAGAATTGGCTGGTCTGGGTATCGACCCACCATCCGCTGTAGTGACATCTTCCAAACAGCGGGACTCTCCCGAGCCCATGTCTGGCGTTGACGAGGAATCTCTCAAGAAGTCTTCTGAGGTGTCTCCCAAACAGCCACTAGAGGCATTCCACCCGGCAGATGAGGCCCCGCCAGTTCCAGAAGTACGACCATCAACAGAGGAGCAATCACAAACCCTCGCCGAGGTTGCCGAGGACGAAGAACAGGTTGCGGATTTACCGACAAATTCCAAATTGGAGGGTGCTTTGAAGTCAAAGAAGTCCTTGTCAAAATCAACTCTAGGTTCAGACAGGGAAAAGGCAGGCTCAGCAAACGATGATGAGGCGACAGCGCGCAAGGATTCTGTTGCTAGCAGCAAGACAAATCGAATGTCCCTAATGGCCTTGCTCAAATGGGGTATAAGAACCCGCCGTAATTCAAGTGGCCCATCATCCTTTTCCAACACCTCTCGCGAAGAAATGGGAGCTGCCGCCGCTCAGGCAAGAGCTCAGGCAGATGATGATTCAACTCCACCGACGCCAACAGGAAATTACCTCAGCAAGCCTGGTTCGGGAACACCCCGACGCATGCACTCTCGGTTCAGAGAAGATCTCCCCGAGCTTCCACCCAATGCCCAACTCCAGTCTCCAGAGATGCAGCCGCCTCTCCCCATTGTTGCAGAAAATAAGCCTCCCGAGGCGGAGTCGGTAACCCTCCATGACGTAAAGGATATGCCAATGACTGCTCACCGATCTGTTGAGGGCCTGCCTCCAATCACTACATCTGTGGAGAAAATGTTTACCGCCCAATCCGCAGAACCCCACTTATCCGTGTCTCTTGCATCCGTCGACTCGGAGGGATCCTGGTTGTCGGGTAGGATTAACAGTCAGCGATCGACTAACCGAGAGGCGGCTCGGGCCAAGCGGCGCGCTCAGGAGCAATCTGCTGAATCTCCAGGCGGTAGCACACAGGAAGATTATGCCATTGCCGAGGACGAATACATGGCGCGTCTAAGCCCCGAGCCTCCAGCCTCAGCTTCCAATATTCATCCGTCTGGCGAAGGACGGCCCAGCAGTGATGAGGATGAAGTAATGAAAGAGAACGATGTCAAGTGGGGTGCTGTTGGCGCTCAGCCACAGTTTATACAAGTTCATAGGCAGGGTAGGGATACCTTCCACAGCCGTGAAGGTTTACTTGACATTGATTCCGGAGATGAAGAGGATGTTGATACCCCCGTTTCTCCTGTGAGTGATGAGAAGGTTGACTTACAGCACGCTAGGAGCGTACCTGTTGGTCACGCCCGCAATTACAGTGCCGGGAGTGCAAAACTCTTGGAGATTACAGCGTCACGAGGGTCAGTTGATGATAAAGGGAAGAGTCGAGAGATATTAAATGGCTCTCAAGTTTGATTGTGATGACAATCCTCACGTGTTTGATGCAGATCGAAACGAGTTACCACAAAAAAAAACAAGAAAAAAAAAAAAAAAAGAAACACCAATAGCGAGACAAGCTCATCTCGTTTTTATTCAACTATCGACAGTACACATACTGCGATCAGGACACTTACGAACGCTTTCCTTTGTCACAAACCTAACCACAGTCACTCCTTCAATACATTTTCTTTGAATATGGACTGGCAAGCCAAGCAAAAAGAATTGCACAGTCCAGTCTAATAATATCCAAAAAGACGACAAAAAAATTGAAAAGATGGAAGATGGAACTCTTGAAATCGAATCGATCTTACTACAGGCTTGCCATCACAGCCAGGGATAAATTACGAGACACTTCAAGTCACTCGCTTGCAATTACTTGTATAATATGGCCTTTAATCAAGGTGGCAGGCGTTGGATTGCTTCATTGATGTTAATCACTATTCTTAAGCACATATACCAGATTTGATACCCGCCTTATCGAAGGAGCTCTGGGCTCTTTTAGGATGTCTTTGTTTTTATGGGGAGGAGAAATTGCATGGCCAGTATGGCTGTCTGGCGAAGGAACGGGCATGAACCGGGAGTATATGGGGTTGTTGACAACGGTTCTCATTCTTGAGTGGCAGCTGGAACTGTCTCATTGGGCCCCTCGATATCATCCGAGGATCCAAGTGCTATATCGCCTTATAGCCTTGGTAAATACTTTGACTGGAACATCAAGTTTAGGGTGGAACGAGGATCCAAGATGCATCTGGCGATACACTCGTGATAGATATGGAACCGTTGGGTTGGACTTTTTTTTTCTCCTTTTTTATTTTTTTAGTCTTCGATTCTTGCATCCAAAACACACATAGAGGCTTCATTTTGCAGGCGGGTGGTATGGCAAACGCCTGCATGCACGCATTTGGTTGGTGGGATCTGGTATCCGGGCTATGATGTTTTTGGACTTTATTGGATGGATGACATTGAATGGTGTATATTTTGCGAATTGACTGTGTATATGATGCTTGAAAGACAGGGGGGATGAATTAAAACCCATTAAGAAATCTATTCGTGTGCCCGGTAGATTCTGCTCGTGACGTGGAGGATGTCTGAATATCTGCTCAGCATAAAAGTTGCATTGTGATGCGGTGCTTGATGGTTTTAATTCGGATTTTACTTTCTCCCGTGTGCCCCCGCCATCTTGGACCTCAATAAGAATCCCCACAACCGCTCCTTGAAGCTCTCTCATTGACCACCTCCCTATAAATATTTAAAGGCATCCGGTTACCCCCCTCATTTGTGAAGCCGGTGGACCAAAAAAAAACTGCAATGACTTCTTCTCTCCTCACTACTCGTCTGTTTCGACCCGCCTCACTGCTTGCCCGTCGAGTCTCCACACCCCGTCGGCTCTTCCATTCTACTCCTCCAGCCATGGTTGTTCACGAGATCAAATCGTAAGTTTTGTTTTGCTTTATTTTTGTTACAGTTTTTCGATTATTTCTAACATGAGATTAGTGTGGATGAGTTCTATTCGACCATTCAGTCAAAGGACAAGGTCATACTGGATTGCTACGCAGACTGGTGTGGGCCTTGCAGAATTATCTCACCAGTTTTGCAAAAGTCTGTCTTCCCCCCCCTCTCCCCACCTCTCCTTCATAGATCGGTTCGCTAACATGAGTAATTGCATCTTTTTTATATGTAGACTCTCAGAGGCGGCTGAGCTAGAGAAAACGGTTCACTTCATCAAGCTTGATGTGGATGCCTTGCCCCAGCTGAGCGAGGAACTTGGCATTCGCGCCATGCCGACGTTTATCTTCTTCAAGGGCGGCGACAGGGTGGATGAATTAGTTGGAGCGAACCCCACGAGCTTGACGGCCAAGGCACATAGCCTGCTCGCTTGAATGAATGGCTGGTATGTGAATGGTTGAGGGCACGCAGAGCTGTCTCATGGTAGTACATCGAACGTGCTATTCGGTTCCCTGATGAGCGCTCAAGTCGTCTTCTTCGGCCAATATTCATCCTTCATATTGACGTTATATTGCCGTTGAAGCTCAGCAGCAGCCGATATCAGATCGTAGCTTCTCTTACACCCTGAACAGGGTAAATCCCTCCATCAGACCAGTCTTGGCACCTGTATTTAACAACGCAACGTCGAGGAACGCAGATCAGCCATGGAGTCGCATGTCACTGTTGTGTTGGACTGCTGTGCGGCTTGATCCGGGCCTCGGCACTAGAGCTGCACGATACTTTCCGAGGACAAATGGTTCGTTGAGGCTGGATCCCCGCATGTGTATATTGCCAAGGTATGGTGACTGTCACGCTGTGATGTCAACTCTCGAGAAGACGTAATGATGCTGGACTGACCCGCACCCACACCCCTCATATGGATGGCCCCAAACTGTGACTTCAAATGCTCTGCCCCGGCCAATGAAAGTCCCATCCTACAATTGGATAATGCAATGGGGCATCCATGCATTTCAGCTGCAAGTACAACGTCACTTTAGGCATCGCCACTGTGAGGTCTACACGCCCTCCCGGTCTCCGATCCCCTCACCCCTCACTTCCTAATACATTAATAAGCTGCCTATAAAGGCCCTCTCAACCCCCCATCCTTTGGCAATATTTCTTTACAAGACTGTATAGCTCCCAGCACTCGCCGTCTATTCAGGCCTGCTTCATTACTTGCCTCATCGAAAAAACAACATCTCAGCGAACCGACCCTTTCATTCCACTCCCGCCGCCATGGTTGTGCACCAGGTCAAGTCGTACGTCTCTTATACTCGCTGCGCGCAAGCCATCTCTTCCCGGGTGTCCCCTCGTTGCTAACATCTGCTTTGTCTACTCTCAGCGCCGAAGAGTTCCGCTCGGCCATCGATTCTCACCCACTTGTTGTACTTGACTGCTTCGCCGACTGGTGCGGACCGTGCAAAGCCATCTCGCCAGTCCTTGACAAGTCCGTCTTCCTCTATCCCTTTTCTCTCTCTTTCTCTCTCTCTCTCTCTTTCTTTCTTTCTTGCCTAGCTAACCAAAGGGGGCGGCGTTTCTTTTGGCCATTGCAGACTTTCAGATGAACCAAGCATAGCAGACAAGGTTTACTTTATCAAGCTTGACACAGATGAGCTAGAGGATGTGGCCAAAGAACTTGGAGTTCGCGCCATGCCGACTTTTTACTTCTTCAAGGATGGCCAGAAGGCCAACGAGCTGGTTGGGGCGGACCCAAGGGGGTTGACTGCAGGTATAAACAGCTTAATCGCAGCTTAAGATAGCTATCTTATAGCAAAATAGATGAATGCAATGAGCTTCTTACATGTAACTACCGACGAACTCTTCCGCAAGTACGCTATATCTCTTGTCTTGACACATGCGTTGGGTGCTTGTCCAGACATGATGCTACATGCAGGCATGCATACACTAATGCGATATTATGTCAGTCTACCGACCCGTTTTGGATCACGAGGCAGCATCGCCATGTTGCACAAGTTGCGTGTCTGCCTGGTGGATGCGAGACGAACCCCCTCCCCTCTCCTATCCTTGCCGTCTACACAGACCGTGCCCGCAACGATACTGTGCTGTGCTTTGAAGGGCCTGCCTCTCCCGCTTTTCTGATCCTCACTTTCTTTTCCCCCCTTTTTAACCCCTCTTTTGAGATGATGTTTCTGATATGAAGATGGTCATGGTGAATGCAGTATCTCTGATACTTCCCAGCACAAGGATGTCTACTTTGCCCCTCTGGATGTGAGTAAGTCTGTCTGCTACTATTTTGAATCGCATGGTATCATCGCGAAAAAGTCTGCATATGGTATATGCTCTCGTCTAGCTCCATAACATGCTGGTTGGCGGCAGCAAACGCCCAATTGGACACAATCGCCTCCAAAGCTGGCCAGTATTTGCATCTTCTTGTGGTATAAAAGGCTCACGTTTCTCCCGGCTGTTGGGGTGTAAGAAAAGAGTCGTTATTTCAACTCGTTTGCTGGCAGTCGGATGAGGTGGCGGTGAAAGGGATAGCGAGATGCTGGATGATAAGAGTGAAAGAGATGATGAAGACAGATGAGAAGCGAGTACACTGCTTCTAAGAAGACGATTATTAGGTCTATTAGGCTCTGAGTAGCTTCCTTTTTCTCAGTACATCGCCATCTATATACATATATCTACGAGCTCACTACGAATCAATGGCTGCGTCACAGTCTTTTCCGACGCTTCCCGGGGCTATGATCTCGCATAAGTTCTGTCTCAGTTTTGTGGCCCTCACTGACCAGGATCATCGGTCTACTGGGGAAGCCAGCCGTGCTCTAGCTGCAAGGGAGGTTGTGCTCATGACATTTGTCCAGTCCTTGTTTTATTCTTCGCGTGTTGATATATGATCCTGATGGGACTTTCTTAGGGTCGATTGGCTGTTAGTAATGAGGAAGGGGTGAGGCTGTTTGAAGATGGTTGAAAGTTCTTATATATATATATATATATTTATCTGCCTATTGTTTCCCTTGATTTCTTTTAATTCTATTTATTTCTGTTTGTTCCTCGTAATTCTGTTTATTCCTCCTGTTCCTGTTAACTCTTTCTGTTTCCTCTTATTCCTCCTGTTTCTGTCTGTTCCTCTGGTTTCTCTTTATTACGCTAGTTTTAACACAGATCTATTACTATCTCTTACCTTGGACTAACCAAAGCTTATCATGTTGATCTAGATCAAGCTGATGAACAAGATCTCTCATTTAGTTATTGCTCACATCCGTCAAATTCAATCTAGGTTACCCGGGACTGGCAAAGGTCTTTAGTCTGCTGTGTCCCCTTTGTGTTATGTTTTCTTCGCCATCATATTAATCATATGATAGCATTGAGATTGTGGGATAGAAGCGTCGATTGAAGACCTGTTTATTTTATAGTTTTATTGCGTCTAGTAATCATGTTATCCAAGATAGTGTGTAAGCATGAATGGATAGATGCTATCAGACAACTGGTAGGAAGCCAATGATCAACTTATTGAAACTTCTTGTATTACCATTTGATGTTATCTGATGATCATGTTATATGAAGTGTTGGAAAGAATATAATGCTTGAGTATGTGTTGAGACTAATCATCAAAGTCTGCATAAAACCTTGTGTATATTGTACTGCAGAACAATTGACAACCTTGATATTGGCAATGGATTCACATCATGGCAACTCATCTGTCAACTCACGGTGCTCTCAAGTTTACTATTTTCTTCATTATACTTGGGATATGAACAATGACTTTTCATATACAATGACAAAAAACATGCTTGCACACTCAAGCTACCAATACAAGGAAGCCCAATGGCCACATAAAACGAGGGACGATTATCCTCATTCTCCCGAATCTCTGCAGATATTTCCTCCATAATGATCACTATCTCAATAATCCCAAGCACGACAATCCTCAAAAACATTGTAAGCTACATAACTGCAAAAAAAAAAAAAAAAAAGAAGAAGAAGAAAGAAAAGATATTTTGATGAATAACCAATGCTAACCTGTCGGCTGAGAACCAGTCTCCACAATATTCAAGCTCCTTCTTCAAACAGCTTCCATAGCCGGGAAAGCCACGAGTCCTGCCTAGCAAACTTGGTAGTACAATAACATCCTCGAACTGAACCAGTCTTTTAGGGCAAGAAAAGATCAGAGAAGCGCCACATGCAGTTGTGCAAGACGTGAAGCTTGGGGCGTAGTAGACCACCCCAGGCGGCAGGGAATCGGGCGCCCAGTGCGGTCAAGATAACATGGGGCAAGTATACCAAGGGGGAAATCAGGCGCTGGGCGTAGTATGTCGGGACGGACCAGCAGACGAGCCACATGAAGCCACGTGTTATGGTAGTTCTCTTTATAATGCTTGTTCTCGCCTTCATGTCCTCAAAGAGCCAGGGCTTGGCATGGGGACCGCGGAGGCGGTACCATACAGCCCACTGAGGATAAAAGTACCATCTGAAGAGAAGGCCGTCGTGGATAGTCAGGGAGAGGAATGCGGAACCGGCCCAGAGGGCGAGGGTCTGGAGGAAAGTGAACGGGATGAGGCTTGAGTCAAAGGCCTGGACGCCTAGTAGCAAGACAGATAGCATGTGGATGTTGTAGAGCAGGATGCAGGCAGCGGGAAGTCTGGGCTCGCAGCCCACTCGTCGGGCCACACTCTCCAAGTAAGAGTTCCAATCGACGAGGGTGAGAAGGTTGGGGCTAATGAAATAGTATTCACGAGAGTCCTGCTCATCACGGCGGGCTTGGTCGGCGTAGTCGGAAGGCAGCTTCCTCTCTCCGCTGATGACCAGGGCAACTAATCGAGCAACCATTTCAGCCATGGCGGGGAAACCACCTTGGTGAGGTCGGGCGTAGCCAACGAAGAACAGACGATGGCCGACATTCTCAGGGAAGCAGTGGAGGTACCAGGCACGAGGGTTGGGTGAGACGGGGGGCATGTTGCTGGGGAGCTTGATCCAAGGGAACTCGGTGCGGTAGCCGGTGCAAAGGAGGACGGCGTCAAACTCACGCTTCTCGGTCGTGCCATCTGCTTTCTGGAACTCGATGGTCTTTCCGTTGGAAGAGATGCTCGGGCAAACAACGAGGTCGACATTTCCGTCCTGAATAGCCTCGCACATCATTTGGTTCTTGGTCACGTATGTAGCCTGGTCATTTCTAAGGATGGAGGGCTTGGTGCACTCCAGGCAAATCTCGGACAGTGTCTTGTGGAGAATGGGCAAGCGCCAGAGAATCCTTCGCCAGAAGCCATAGGTATAGACGTTCTGTGCCGAGCTTATGCGGTTGGTGGTGGCAGCTTCGAGGAAGCCGTTGACGGGGAAGTCCTTCTTCTTGTTAGCCTGCACCTGGTCCATCTCGCGGAGCTTGTTGAGATAACGGGGACCGAAGCAGGGGGTTCGACGAAGCCAGACGGAGACGTTTCCGGGTGACAAGTGGCCGAGCTCAGCAGACACATCTGCACCACTCTCACCGGCACCAATGACAAGAACCTTTAGCTTATTCTCACCGACTTCACGCTTCAGCTCGGCGTTGTAGTCGTTTGAGTAGACGACTTTGCCGCTGTATCCCTTGAGTCCCTCAGGCATGTCGTATGGGACATGGTTGGCGCCTGTAGACACAACCAGAGAGTCAACCTCCATGTTGATCGTTGGCTCCCCCTCTTCTGCCAGCTGCTTGACCTTCAGGGACCACTTTCCATCAACGTCGTCCAAGGACGCAGACACAACCTCGGAGTTGTATCTGATATGCTTGTCAAGGCCGAAGTGCTTGGCATAGCTTTGGAGGTAGAACAGGTACTCCTCGCCAGAGGAGTAGCACAGTCTTTGTGGGTCGGGGAAGTCGGAGAAGGCCATGGCCCAGTTTGAGATGGTAAGATGTAGGTTCGGGTAGGCCTGGGAGGTAGAGAAGAGACCACCCAGTCTGTCGGAGCGTTCGAGGAGGATGGCATCGTGGCCACCGTCAAGCATTTCTTTGAGGGCTGTGAGGCCACAGGGACCGGCCCCTACGACGACGACACGCTTCATGGTGAAGAGGAAGAAACAGAATCAAAAAATTCCGATATTGCGCGAGTATGATTGTTGAAAGTTCCAAGAGAGGTCTCTGCTGGATTAAAGCAATAGACTTTCTTGAGATGGAATGGAAGTCTCTATTGTAGAGGGCGGAGGGAGAAACCTTTATATAAACGTCTTGAACAGACTGATATCGGGAACAATGTGGAGTAAATAGGTCTATTAATCAATACCCTTCTAGTTACATCCAGTCGAAAGCTGAAAGCTTGGACTAAGTCACCTATGAAACAAATGACAAAATTTTCTCCATCTGAACCCCTGTCTGCGGCGACGACTATGGGAATCGAATGAGTTGTCGATGGTTTGATTGGGTCCACAGGAGGGGTATGAAGGTCTAGATCTATGTGATCCGTGTGATATTGATGCCCTCTGATATCATGAAGCGTTGTAGCTGGATGTATCACATCCAGAGAGCCCTGATTGGATCGGATAAGGGGAAACTACAAAAGAACCCGGTACAGTGTCTGTCTCGGCTTGTCAATACTCGTTGCGTTCTGGTAGATGTTCTAGTTGGATCAAGCAGTCCAAGGACGATGTGCGGCCCGCGCATTAGTGTTCCAAACTATCCATTGCCAATGTGTCTCGGCACTCTCCTTCGGCACTGCCGTAGTTAACATACTTAACCAAGGTTAGCTCCCGATTAGCATGCGGTAATAACTACTGGAATAGGCGGTCAAGGAGGGAAGATGAGCTTGTTGGTATCTCTGGATGAGTGTTGGCTGTTGGTTGTTGGCTATTGGCTGTCGACTGTTGGTGGCGATATTCTGTAACGTCTCTGTTGTCGATGGAGACAATTTGCCGCCGGCGTTTGATGGTGATGACGGAGAGCTAGCCGTATTTGGCTGGATTCGTACACACATATATTGATGATTATATGATCATTACCTCCCGTAATCCCGATCTCAGTTAAGCGAGATACTGGGAGGTGTGGACCGTTGGTGAGATTCTTCACTCTTTCAAGGATGGAGGGGGCTTCTACGACTGTGACAACAACACGGTCGTGGTTTGTTCATGTCAAGTGACAAGTTATAAAATCGGCCCAGCGCCCTCTGACAGAATGGTGATGTCTTGGCCCAAGTTAGTCTTCTCCACACTTTCAACTAACCACTTGGACCTTAAGCCTGCTTGGGCGAGAAAAGGGTTTGCTAAGTGTGCTTGAGGTTCGCCAAGTCACATCGTCGACAAAGAAGTTGCCGAGTCTTGTCTCTTCACGGCATTACCACGGTATTTCCCGATTCAAACACTCTCACACTGTCCGTTGTCTAACCTCCGTGGTGACAAGACCTTGTTCCATCCCCATGTCATAGTCACATGGCTTCCCTGTCCATGTGCTCTTCCGTTACGCCGTTCAGCTAGAGCCGCGGGGACTGCCGCTCAACTGCCAATTGGGCCGTCGTTTCACCAGCATGGGCGGCAGTTTTCTCGGCTGAAGGGGGGAATCCCGACGGAACACATGGATCATATCTGTATAGCCTATTGGACTAAATGGTGTTTAGACAATGTCAAGAAACGTTAGCACGTTGCGCTACTCAAAGCCCAAGACGCGACGACGGGGATACTCTAGAGCGGAAAGTAAACTCCGGACCGCTTTTCGGGGTTCAAATACGTTACGGCCACACAGATTCAGTCAGTGCGTTAACCGATTGCGACTTGACTCACTATACTTGAGCGCAGATACATGCAGCAAGGATCTGCGAGCAGTGATTAGTGAACGGGTAGTGCTCTTGTCTTACAATGGCAACCAATGAGGGCGGAACCAGTAATGGATAGAAAAAGGCCCTAGGATCGGATTTCTGAACAACCAAAAAGCTTCCGCCCTTTACTCACCTACGGCGTTGACAACACCTTATCCCTTGCCGCAACTGAATCCCGTACATATGTATGCAGTACACGGGCTTAAACAAGGCTTAAACAGCGCAAAAAGAAAGACATATGCCTGACTTGGCAATGATTGGCAGTTGACCCTGTCACGTTGACAGCTTGGTGGTGGTGACTTACTTATACAAGTACATACATACTTGTAGATTGAGCCTGACGGGTGGGGTTGTGAGACTCAAAACAACAGGCATCAACATGATTTGAAAGCGGGCGAAACTGGTCTGAGAGAGAGTGTGAGAGAAGCGGGACTTGAAACTGGTTCAGGCTCTCTGAGTCTCCGTGCCTCTGTTCAGCAAGGTTACTATGACCTTTGCATCCATAAAAAGCGAAACAACGCTTGGCGTAGCACGGCTTAAGAGTAAAATTACAGAGTGAGATTGTTAACTGTCCTGATATAGCCAAACAAAATGCCTCTCTTCTTACTCATCATATTATACATTCCATTCCAAAACCTACACTGTCCCGCTTTTACTTTAAACAAGACATCGGACATACCTACTCTCTTTGGCTCGCAGAGCATCGCCCCATGTCTCATGGCCCCCCAGTCTGGTTGTGGTCACATATGCCACCCTGCACTGCGCGATCCTCAAAGGCTTGACGCCACGGTCGGTAAGTCTCTCGACAAGGGGTGGATAAACAATCTAGTTTACGTAAGGGCGTAGCCAATTTATCGGTAACAAAAAAATGCAGGGGTGGTCAATCTGGGAAATCCATGCAGGGGAGAAACAGAGAGGATCGTATTAGGATTAAGCTTTACTTCTTTCTTGAGAGTCTACTACTACTAGTACAGACAGACAACAGCGCACGCTTTTTATGCGTGCCGTCGCGAGAGCCGTCCCTAGCTTTTGGGGGTAAATACATACCTACAACGACGAGTAGATTTGTTCTATACTTGTAGATAAGTAAAGACCTGTCTGAACGTGAGCGTCCCCACGTATGCACTTACATGAGGGTCTCCAGTGGGATGATTATATACAAGTAGGGGAGATGCAGGTGCGGATAACATGCAACGCAATCTTCCATAGGGCTGTATGAAAAAGTAGGGTGTCGTGACTGGACCCAGCAGTGGGACAGGGGACAGGGGGCGAAGAGCCTCTCATGCGGTGGAGGATGCAAGCCGAACACAGGTTCTGAGATTGGCAGAGAGGGGACAAAAACACAGTACGAAATATCTTTACTTGGATTGCCGACCAATGTCATAGTCTTTTTTGTACCCCCTCTTGACAATCTCATTTTCCGTATTCGGCTTAAATCCTCCACCGCGTGTCTCTCCAGGGTTGTGCACGGTATCTATCGATTATTCATGAGCCTATCATAAGTTATCTATAACCTACAGCGCGAGACCCGGATGCTCAGACGTCGATCGGCAGGCTCTGCTATCCACAGGCATGTATGTAGTCTCTCATCCCCGCTTTGATTTTTGGTGGGTTTTAGGCTGGACCTCATCATCATCATCTGCTATGCTCTCTATAGCTCCAGTGGCGAGAAAGTTGAGACTCTGTGTCGCCGAGATCCACTCCCAATACACACATACACACATAGGTATCATATCCAAGGTCTCACCGGTTTACCTATCTTTCAACTGAAGGCGCCCGCTTGAACCCGATGGAACCCTTGTATCATTTCGCCTCCTTACACCGTAGTCTTGGATGGATTCTCTCTTTGTTGAAAGATAACGTATCCAGCTCCAATGTGGGATTAAGAATGGGCGTAAGTGGGTTATGGTAGCCTGTCCGTTGGGCCGTCTCCTCTCTTGATAATGGGGATTCTTGGCAGCCATACATGGCTCGACAAGACACTTGAGCAACAGTTAGGATAAGCAAGGGTCCATTCCAATACGGCAGTGTAACTAAAACCGCGTCCTATCGCAGCACAGTGAAAGTGCTATAATAAGCAACCAGTAAAAAAAGCATAGAAAACGAGAGCTGACCTACATCTCACTTAATCAACTTACTTCTCCCGCGCGCATCAATATAGGGCTTTCCTCTTCCTATGCAGCTCACTTTTCTCACCTTTTTTTTTTTTCTCGCACAAAGCCAGGCCAGCTATGGTCCCGATGTTCCGACCTGGCAGTTGTCAACTCCGATATGGCAGATGTCATATTTGAGACTAACTGGCATGTGATCATAGTCGTCTGTAAACACCTTTCCCTTTCAAGGAGTTGAACAAGGCCTCTGAAGATTTAACTCATTTGTAAAGTATTCGATACCACAATACTGAATGGGAATACAGACCTGAGATGCAATCGCAACATCAAACTGAGCTGTTCAGTCCGCCGGTCGAAGCACCGTTGCTTAAAAGAACTCAAAGAGCAAGGGACATCGAAAATAGCAAGAAGTTTACATGATGAGCTGATCACAGGAATCTAGACTTACCCCATAGAAGGATATTTCTAATCTTCGCCACACTTCCTTCCCCTGGCCCTTCAGAAAGATATCCACCTTGTCGCTTGGCATCACTTGGAATCATGACGGAGATAGAATGGAGATAACTCCGGCTACCACGCGCATAGGTCACGCAACTTGGTAAGAGGCCGATAGGGGATGTATATTGTGATAAATTGAGCACTACGTACTGAGTTTAGGTGCTAGCACATGCGATATTGATGGGGAAAAGAGATTCGTGGGTCACAATGCCTGTCTTTGCCGACGTCATAAGCTCCTCCTAAACTTCCGATGGACCGTCTGACATCAACTACTGGATCCACAGAAGAACTTTGGCAGATGGAGCCCTATCACATATGATTGCACCTATCCCTTTTCCCAGCGTGTGTTGTCAACCCCGAGATCCATGGGCAAATCTGGACCTCGTCGTTGAGAAAATGTGAATACGAACCAGGTCGAAAAGGAAAATTCTTCACATAGTTGTCAATACAAAGTAAGAGTGTTCCAAGCATGACCCGAGTCATGAGGCAGATCTCTCCAGCGAGGTGAACCTGCAGCTGCGCCTCATGCTGGTTTTTAGAGGCCATCATGGGGACAAAACATGTATTACTCTCCCTGATCAATCCTTTCCATGCATAGGCGCATTGAATTGTGAAATGAAATTGGCGGTCAGGCCATGGTTCTTCTTATACCCAGAGAAAATGCAACCAGTCAGCATTCGTGGCCGGATCTAGATTTTCATCGCTGACGGTTGAGGAGTCATACTGGAGGTGGAACACAAAGCTGACAATAGCCTTAATAATGATTAAAAATCAATGCTCTACATCAAATTCAGGTGCTTACGGAATGGCCCTACATACGAAAACTTCACTTCAGTAGGCTTCACCGAGTGGCAGCGACGTCTTAGGAGATCCCGCTGAGGTTTCAGGAGTAATACCATCTTTTCATGATTATCAGTATAAGGCTAATACAGTCCTAGAGTCATTTCTTTATGTTATTACAGGAGAACTTTTGTCTCTCAAAGATGTGATATCAGAGCGTTGAGCGTGATAGAAGAGTCACGCCTACTACTTCTCTGGATTCCTCTTGTTTCCTCTGGTCTATCCCGATTTCTGTTGCATCTTCCAACCCCAAGTTCTTTTTTTATTTTTAAAAAAAAATCAACACATAAGGAAAATAAGACTCGGATGAATAATGGCGGCGTTGAATACAATCAACTGATACTAGTAGGATACTTGATGTCAAATCACTCTTTTTCGCCTTCGTCTTCACCCCTTATCGGTAGCAATAGGCAAATAAGGGGACTAATAAATCGGATTACAGGGTTTGCAACTCATTTTAGCTAGCATGAGTATTCCTTGGGGAAAATACGTCAAGACGTCAGGGTGGTGTTTGATTGCTTCCCTTCATGTATACCTCCTCTAAAGAAGCCCTCGGAAATTACGTTGTAAGACAGAGGAAGTGTGTTGTTCTTATTAGCATATATACAAGTAACAACAGTGTACGAAGACACTCTAACTTATAAAAATATATCTCTCTATGGTTGCAAAGATTCAGAATAAAAGTGCACCAACTCAGTTTCACAAAGTGACCAAGACCGCACCACTTTCCAGTCTCAACGGCACATCCAATAACCCAAAGTAGAGCTACATTTTGAACCACTTAACACAAGTATTTTAGATCATCATGTCAGGAGGTGTCAGGGTTTTAAGCATATCACACACTTTCAGGCTGGTGTGACTTCAGAGGTTCAAGCAATATCTCTTCTCTCAGACTGGGAGTTGAAATAGAAGGCTACAATCGTGCTTGGGGATTAAGAAATTTGAATTTAAGGACAGAGCAGGCAGGGCGATGGAGACCAGGTAGGAAACTGTCAGATAATCTTGGGTAGAGTCAAATAGTTTCGTGAATATAAAAATCTTTTATGATTGGATAAGGATAAACGACCATGTAAGTGATGATTGTGAATTTGGTCAAACCTTACATGCAAATAACAGGAGTCTAGCCGACTCCAATCGCCCTCAACACGTGCCTCAAAGACCACCAAACACTTCATTTTTGCCCTGAGTTCATAAATCTCGAGCAGGGTTCTCCCGATAATGCATTGGATTTCGGCCGTGGAAGTTAGACTGTTGACTGTACGGCTGAACTAGCGAGATACTTTAGACAAATTACCCTGCACTTCTATTTCAGTAGCTTGAGGAACATGGAACGGAAGCAGCCTGGTTTCCGTTTTGAGCTAAGAGATAGAGTATATGAAATTATGAAGGAGAGATTGATCAGATATAGAACGGTGTTTTGAGAATTGCATGCCATCGAAGATAGACCGTGGGTGTTTGAGTATGGGGGATGCGTATCCCTCTTAGTACCATATCCGTAGAGGTCGACACAGTAATATACGAAGATTGCAAGCCAGGGGATATATCTATTTAAGTCAGAGGTCCTACGCAAAGATATCTTGTGGGCGATAAAAGACGGCTGGGATGATTCACTCCAAGTTCTTCCCCAACTAGTTTATCAACCACACATAGCGGACGCAACAGGATCAATACCTGGGACAGATTATATCTCAGTGGCAATGTCCAGTATACAAGTGAGAGTGATTACAAAGTCAAGATCCATGCCTGCTTGATCGAACTTGGAGAGTTTAGTCCTGGGAGGTGCTTGCAACAGGGATTCATCTTGCTCAGCAACTGATTGGTCATGGCTATATGCAATGTCTTGATTGAGAGATGGATTTATACAAGACGAAACGCATGTATCTGATGCGAAGGACTCTGTTCATCAACATTCCGCATAGCAGGGAGATTAATCTCACCTATTCATCCGAGAATATGCCATCTAACAATGTTCCCAACTGGTGTCATGAGCTTCTCAGAGGACCTCTTCAATTTTTCGTATGTAGCGGCGTTAGAGTTCTATGATCGCGCGGGAAGTGTTCAAACGAAACCTCTGGCTGCGAATGCCGGCGATGTGCAAATGCTGAGCATGTAAATTACTCTCAACACTTGACGGCGAGCGGCAAATTGTCTAACTTTGTATTGGCTGTATAGTTGCTAAATTGACATCCCAACGCTATGCAAGTAACGCTTCATCATAATCCAATAAGCCAGATTTAACCAATAATCCCTTACGTTGGTCATTAATGGAAACTCTCCTTTTATGTTACAGCCTCCCCTCCATTTCCACTACCACATGTTCAATTGCCTAATAAATGCCCGGAAGAATTCTCCATCGAACAAGCTTCTTGTATTCCTTCCAGTCGTCGCCATATTTCTCAGCACAAGCCGCGTCGTCTCTTTGCTCACGATGGATGAGAAGAGTAGCAAAATACAATGCGTAGAAATAGGTATACGCCATACCCCACCCCCTCGCCTCGCCTTGAATAACTTGTCGACCGTCGAGCATAGTTACAACGCCGGCGCCAGCAGCAGCGACACTGCCGGCTGGGAGGATGAGATACCCAGCAATGCCGGTCGGCAGACTGAAAGGCGTGGCCTGCAGCCAGTCACCAAAGTAGTTGATGTGACGCGCCAGTCCCCACCATCCGGCTGTGAGCAGACGTGTGCCTCGCTTCGTTTGGATGTAAGACATACCCTTAACGCTAGGGTGGTCAGGGGTCGTGCGAAAGACGAACTTTTGGGAGTTGGACGCGCGGAAAATGTAGACGCCGATGGCAAAAATGGCGCTCGCGGCAGCGAGGCCTTGGTAACCGAGATGAACGGGGTAAACGGACAGATAGCGAGTTTGGGTGGTGTAAATGAAGGGCACCCAGACAATGCCACCGAAGCTCAGCATGAAGCCCAGACCATCGGTGACAATATCCATCATACCCAGAAGACCAGACTCGGAGTATTGACCTTCGAGAACGTAGTAGGCCTGAATAGTGGTGATGAAGACGATGCTGTCAGACACGTAGCCGTACAGTCGATACTGCTTGGCGACGAAGGAGAGGTTGAGCAGGATCCAACCAGTCAAGCCAGGACGCATCTCCACCCACGCCTTGACATCAACCTCGCCAATCAGAGGAATGGTGACGCGGGGGTTGAGTTCTCGGCCGATGTAAAAGTCATAAATGATGTTGCCGGTGACACCTCCCTTGGCGAGCTCTCGCATCTCTGCGTTGCCGGACTTGACGCTGAAGCTGCCGACGTAGACCCATGCCGAGATGGCGTAGGAGAGGATGATGTTAGCATTCAAGAGTTGCAGATAATTTTCGTCGATGAACTTCCAGAGGGGAAATTCTGCACCATAGATGTATGTGCCGACAGCGCAAGCAATCAATTGCACAACAGTGCTGCCAAAGGCTGTGTGAGATGTCAGTATTAAGTTCCCCGGGGAGAAGAGCAACCAGGCCAGCTTACAATTGAATCGATACTTCAAAGGGCGATCAAATGTGCGCAGCTTTGTTCCGTAGAGTTCTTGAGCGGGCAGCACGCGGTAGAGAACCAGGCTGAGCAGGTAATAGGCAGCCAACCAGCCGCTGGCCTCCCAGCTGACAAGACCCCAGATGCCATCCTTGGGCCATGGGACCTGGGCCTTGAGCCCCTCAAGAGAAAGGTTCTTGGGGTCCAGAAGACCCGGTGCAGGGCAGCCAGTCAGATCGTTGCATGTGAAATAAAAGAAGTTGACGAGCACGGGGAGGCAAAAGACGATGGCAGCAGCACCCGGACTGTGTGTTTAGAAGAGTGCATGTTAGCCGTGGTCTGTTTGGGGGAAGGGGGGAGGAGAGAGGTTCAGGGATGGAGTTTAGGCGCAACATACGGGCCGCCAAATTCATATTTGGTCATGATACAGGGCAAAATAGCAATGGTAAAAGACCACCTCCTTGACAATGCAAACGTGTGTGTGAGACCAGAGATTCTTCTGTTTCAACTTGAGCAGAGGTCCAAGTTTTTAAACCGTCAATCACGGGTCGGGTCGATTGTTTTATGTCCCTGGCAGCTCGACGCTCTGGCGGGGCAAGGTTGGAGATTTGGACAATTACCCCCGTAGATTAGAATGGCGTCTCATTGGCCGTGACCCCTGAAAAATGGTAATGGCCCATTCGATTTCTACTACTTGTACATAGATGCCCAAGAAATGGACGTGAATGGGGTCTCTTTTTTGGGGGGGACTGAATAAACTTCTGCTACGAGTACCCTGCATCTACAGTGACAGTGGCAGTGTATGTAAATAATGGGCTGATCCGGAGACCTGCGTCCCGAGATCTACTTTTCCTAGTAAGCAGAGAAATACCCTTTCCCCCTTAAAAATCCCGTTAAGATGCAGGGATCATCTCGAGACCACCGAATACGATTACGGATAGGCTGCTCTTGGGTGTCTGAGCGATCCATGGATGCCCATCCATCTCAAGAATTAGGTGGCTACCCTATACAAACGATACTTGTCCGGAAGTGTTGTTGAGAGGTGCTCCACATCAGACATGGATGTCTTGGAAGAAAGCAAATACATTCATGATATCCTCCATTACGTCACTGAAACTACAGACTTCAAGGGCAGGCTTTCTTACAACACAGGCCCAACAGCAGATGAGATGCCAATACTACCTATACTATTACCACTCGACATTCTCGGTACACTAATAACATCGACTTGTATGAGCCTATACCAGAAAACACCCGATAAGTGGGGCTCTAACTTCTTCATGTCTAAGACTCAGCCGCCATGGCCGGTAGTTTCTCACCTTCAATTGCCTCGCATTTGTTTCTAGAAAAAAAAAACAAGTTTTGTCTCTGTCATTGAATGTAACCTGCCATCGAGAAGCCCTGAAAACCAGCGTCTAAAAGAAGTTCTGTATAAAGCGTCTGGACTTGCAACGCGTCACAAGGATGCCCAACACGATTGTGGTGGCGGGGTGAGTTCTTCTCTCTCCTTCAACACCCCCCCGAGTAACATGATGATGGAAATGCCCTTTCTAACAAATATCGCAGAGCTGGCGTAATTGGCCTCACCTCAGCTCTCCTCTTATCCAAGAGCAAGGCCAATCGTGTCACGGTGGTTGCGAAGCATATGCCTGGCGATAAGGATATTGAATATGCTTCACCATGGGCTGGGGCCAATTTCTTGCCGTGCGTCGTCTTGCGTCATTATTATTATTGTTAACACACGAGGTTTGGAACTTACAATGAAGTGTGTAGTATGGCTGTGAATGAGGAGAGTAGATGGGAACGCCGCACATGGCCGGAGCTCAAGCGATTGACTGAAGAGGTGCCTGAGGCGGGTATCCATTTCCAGAGTGCGTTTCCCATCAGTCGTCTTACCGGGCGCAGCATCACTGACGAGTTACCCAGAGTCTCGCGTTTATAGACGGCATAAAGACGTGGACACCCGAAGCGGACATCCCATTGATCCATTGTTTGCAAAGGATCCGTGGTACAAGTCTCTGCTCACAGACTACCGCGAGCTGAGTCAAGATGAGATGATTCCCGGGCAAGACTCTGGCTGTGAGTTCACTAGTCTGTGCATCAATACAAACATCTATCTCGCTTGGCTTGTCGGGCAATGTCGAAAGAATGGTGTCGTCTTTAAGCGTGCCATTTTGAAGCATATCCGCGATGCCAAGGGACTGAGCCATACTGGAGAGCCAGCAAACATCATTGTCAACGCGACGGCCTTGGGATCTCTCAAGCTTGGCGGTGTTGAGGACACGGCAATGACCCCAGCCCGCGGCCAAACGGTACTTGTTGGGAACTCATGCCATCCCATGATCGTCTCTTCTGGCACCGACGATGAACCCGCCGATTTGCTCTACATTATGGAACGCGCCGCTGGCGGGGGCACCATCATCGGCGGAACCTATGACATTGGCAACTGGGACACTCTCCCCGACCCAAACACTGCCACTCGCATTCTCAAGCGAGCCGTCCAAGCCTGGCCACAGCTTGCGGACGGCAAGGGCATCGAAGGCTTGAACATCATAAGCCACAACGTCGGATTGCGACCATACAGGAAAGGCGGCGTGAGGCTTGAAGCAGAACAGTTAGAAGATGGCACGTCGATTGTCCACAATTACGGCCATGGCGGTTGGGGATATCAAGGCGCATATGGCTGCGCTGAGAGGGTCGTTGAACTGGTGAATGAGGTTCGCAAGAGGAGCGGCGAACGTGTGGAGAGGGAGCAAAAGCTGTGATTATTTGGATTTAATTAAAATACACGTAGCGAGATATTGATTAATGGGCACTAAACGATGCAACCTCTTTTTGTTTGTTGGGAATTCAATGTCCAACGGGTTTCAGTGTCCTTGCAGATCGTGCAGTCGGTTTCAAGGTTGTTGCTGGTACCCACCCCCCAAGAAATTGCAGTGTCAACATTCGCGCATGGGCACGAGCCTCGGAGCCAAATTTCTCGAAGCTCCACGTGGAGGGGGAAATGCTAATCTCACCCAACAGCAACATCGCCTCTCCCAATCAATTCCTCTCCCCCCCTCAGGGAGCTCGAACGAGCTTCAGGCGATCAAAAATCCAAACATGGCAGAACCAGAGTCCACGCTGTCTGTGCTGTTGAAGAAGTTCATCCTGGACTTCATCAACGGTCGCCATGCGCTGTCCAAGGTTATCCCCTTGTCGCTCTGGTTCGTTGACGCCTTGCTGTGCGCATTGATCATCTGGAAAGTCCCCTGTAAGTGACATCATGCCTTTTTCTTGAGACAAAATCTCGCCAGCTAACGAGCTCGTTTTGCAGATACCGAGATCGATTGGGTGGCCTACATGGAACAGGTCCAGCAATTCGTCGACGGCGAGCGAGACTACACAGTCATCAAGGGAGGCACTGGCCCGTTGGTCTACCCGGCGGCTCATGTATACATCTACACTGGACTCTACTACCTGACGAACAAGGGCAAAGACATTCTTTTGGCGCAGCAGATCTTTGGTGTCCTTTACATGGCGACACTGAGTCTGGTCATGCTGTGCTATTGGAAAGCCAAGGTAGGCTTTGGTTGCTTGCGAAAACACAGAGATATATTGCTAACCACATGCTAGGTCCCGCCGTACGTCTTCCCCCTCCTCATCCTCTCGAAACGACTCCATAGCGTCTTCGTCCTCCGGTGCTTCAACGACTGCTTCGCCGCCTTCTTCCTATGGCTCGCCATATTCTGTTTCCAGCGGAGAGCATGGACATTTGGCAGCTTAGCCTACACCTTTGGCCTCGGAATTAAGATGTCGCTTCTCCTTGTGCTGCCAGCCGTAGCGGTCATCCTGTTCTTGGGACGAGGTTTCAAGGGTGGTTTACGATTGGCATTGCTAATGGCGCAAGTACAGTTCGTCATCGCCATTCCCTTCATTTCAAACAATTGGAGAGGCTACCTGGGACGAGCATTCGAGCTCTCACGGCAGTTCAAATTCGAGTGGACAGTCAATTGGCGCATGCTAGGCGAAGAATTGTTCCTCAGCCGTGGTTTCTCGGTGGCACTGCTCGCAGGCCATGTGCTCTTCCTGTTGATCTTCATCTCAAAGTGGCTGCAGCCTGCCGGGCGGAGTATCCTCAACATTCTACCATACATCATCCGGGGCATGTCGCCCTTCACCGAGCAACAGGAACGCCAAGTGTCTAACCGAGTCGTCACCCCCGACTATGTCATGTTCGCCATCCTCTCCGCCAACGCTGTTGGTCTTTTATTCGCTCGGTCTCTCCACTACCAATTCTATGCCTATCTCGCATGGGCGACGCCGTACTTGCTGTGGCGAGCTTCGAACAACCTTGCCATTGTGGTTCCCCTATGGCTTGCCCAGGAGTGGGCTTGGAATGTTTTCCCAAGCACTGAGATTAGCTCGGCTGTTGTCGTCGCTGTCTCGGCTATTACGGTTGTTTTGGCGTTGATGGGAAAGTCGAGAAGCACAGCTCCGGAGCCAGAAAAGACTGCGTGGGCCAAGAATAAATGATGGACCTGCAGACTGTTAAGTTACTTATAAAGATATGCTTCAGTCCTCTTCATCGTCACTGGGTGGCATCTTGCCGACGTTGGAGTCGTCCTCGTCGTCGTTATCGTATGCGCTCTTGGAGAATTCCTTGGGCCTAGAATACTCGTTAGCATCATGATCAGATCCCGAAACTAATTCCGAAAATGTGTACCAGTAAGGTTGTTTCCGCCACAACTTCTCGTCTCGCACGATGTTTACAATCTCGCCAGCTGCCCTACTATCCTTGGTATCAATTGGATACCCCTCGGCCACGACAAAGCCACCGCGCTTGATCCAAATCGTATTGCGAAAGCGCTGCGCCAGCTCGAGGACAACGGGTTTCTTGTTTGGCAGCTCGCAGGCATACAAATTATTTCCCTCTGGTTTTACGACACGTACGACGGCCTGGTTGGGCTCGAGGTCATCGGGGGGAGTTATTGCCTCTTGTGCAGCAGCGAGGACATTGCGCTTCGGTCGACCCATGATTTCTTAGTCGTTTTGGTTTGCGACTTGACTCTGAGGGTTCCTTGATTGGAGTATTTGCAAGAAATCTCGAAACAAATTTTGGTGGAGTGTAACAAAGAGATGGTGGGGTCTTGGAGGGGCAGATGCGCTAGACAAGGATAGGTAAGGACCCCTTTTCTTGAGCTCGGATTATTCATAGAAATTCAGAAGCGGAATTGCCTGTTTGGGCGAATGCGATTTAGGACCGCAACCGGACTACATACACATATGCGTACATGATGCAGCCTATAGAGTAAAAGTCTGAATAGTAACTTGAATCACCCGAAATCCAAAATTCGTCTCTCCGGAAATGAGCCTGATAACTGAACCGGAATCATTGTTTTGTTCGTGGATAACAGACCGGCTTCCTGAATCCGATGCTCTGCTACTTCTCACTATCCGATTCCTGATCTCATTCTCCCGGTTCCCATAGAGTTTCTGTATTCCGATGGAGATGCTTTATTTGAAAAGATGCTCTATACCTGAAGTTCCGCACTCTCACCAACCCATGTTACTGTACCTGCGACAGCAGCGTTCGTAGGAACCGCAAAAGCGGCAATCTTGATAGGTCTGGCACTTTTAACCACGGTTTGGAGAAAAACTATAGTTACTGCGAGGGGTAACTGGAAAGCCAGTAATGGAATCACCATCTTCGTCGTGATAAAGCTCAATGCCTTCTCTGGGATGGTGGAACTATGCCCAAACAGTGGGAAGCTAAGGAGAAAGGGGTGGAGTAGTTGAACCATGCTGACGTATTGGAGAAGCGAACATAGCTAATGGATAACAGATTTTATACACTGGATGTGCCACTGAAGTTGGAGGTGAAATCTCCCTTTCTTGCTTTAAAATGATGCAGTTGTCGATGGGGGACGAGGGCATACTGATGGATATCACAGAATTGCGGAACTCTCATCAAAGATTCATGGCTGAGTCCGGAATCTTTTGGGATACTCCCACTGGCTAGGATTCTCAAGATGCGGTGATAACTCTTGGCAGTATTCAATTGATGTATATATGCATTTTTTGGGGGCCCTGGTGAATATACGAATGTTTGATGCGCTGCTATGCAATCTCTCATTCAGGCAGCCTTTGTAGCCCATAGACCACAAGCTCTTACAAGCCGATGCCATTACTAATTGCGTGGTAACTAAGAGAGTATCGGATTATTAAAAGGCAACTTGCTACAAACAGGATATTATTGCTCCAAAGTATCGCGAGTCCGTTCCATGTGCCTAGGTTCGACTGAACGCGGCCGTGGGACCACCGTCTAGGACGGCAGTGGCTCAAGACCGATGCTAGAACCGGATACATAAAGCCCTTGATAGAGAATAAAAAGTATGAGTGGTAACCTAAATCATCTCGAACCCACTCCTAAGCTCTCCCGACACAAACGTGACCATTCACTTGAGACAGCCCCAACCATCCCCCATTCTTTGTGTTTAGGAATAATAAACAGACTCCTGAACACGACGACCCGCCGTCCCTTACTGTCCAACTTCCGAGCTAACCTCCCCAGCTCCCCAAAGAGCATTTGTGTCCGTATGTTGGTGATTCAAATACAAAAGTTTTTACCCGAGGTTCCGCATTCGCAGAAACCTCCTCCAGTAGCCCTGTGACAGCAGCGCTCATAGAAACCGCATACAGGACAGTCCTTGTAGCTTCTGCACTCGTTGCGACGGACTAGGGGTGGGCTACCGTTGGGATCAATCACCATGCCAGTGATGGGATTGACGACTTCTCCGTCACCGAGTTGGAGGCTTTGTCCAGAAAGAGTAGGGAGGGTAGAGCTGTACCCGAGAAGCGGGAAGCTGAGGAGGAGAAGGTTGAATAGTTGAACCATGTTGACGTTGAGCAGTAGAAAGTATAAATTGGAGTATAATAATTTTGTTAAAGGTAGTGAGTTTGTAGTTGTGTAGATTGTGATGTGTTGATGTGTTTGAGAGTGTTGGGATCTGTTTAACGAAGGAGGAAAGGAAGCATCTTATATACCCCTTTCTTTGACCTCCCCAGAAGCGGCTTGGGAATATTGACTTCAACACGGCTGAACGCTGAGTTGGGTGTGAAGCTCAAGAGCCTTGATCCAAAAGCACAAACCTCTCGTCACACAGCAAGTGTTCTGCTCCATACGTAGGACGTCCTCGCCGAGGTTTCACCTACCCCGGATGATGATTCAGATACGAGGTCACGATGACCCGGTACGTTGAGACCTATTGATGAGCTCTTGGCGGGACCACGGCAAAATCTCTCGATGATTGGAGGATACGTATCTTGCCGGGTATTATGTTCATAAATATGTCTTCAACGGTCGTGGTTCTCCTAGGGGTTCGCGAGATGACTTGAATGTTCTTCAGCTGGCATTGTCGCGTTTGGTCTCATCTCCACGGCGCGTAGTATATTATGAAGAGTGCTGTTATGGTCTTCCTAGACCTGTGTATGCGGAGACATAAAGAAGGCGTTGAGGAAACAATGCTAGCGTAAGATTTTTAACGAAAAAAACAGACATAAACCTATTGTGCAATGTTCACCGTTCTGGTGTTTATCCCTCCTGTTGCTCATGGGATCTCTTGTTCCCCCGTGATATCTCTCGTTGCTCTAGACTCTATGTCCCACCTTTATTTTTCGCAATTCTCAGATTTTTGTCCAACTGCCGTTTCATCCTATACCGGCAGTGCGTTTATCCTAGAAAGAGTGCAGTGTATAGGTTGAGTTAGACTATAGCTTATGACCCATTGTGATTTGGTAGGACTCTTCTTAGGTAGCGTATCTCCAAGTGCTTATACGCCCCGGAGTATCCAGACGCAATCTAGCATATAGAGTGCTCGTGTTCAGGGTATCGTGAGGTGGTCCGTTCAATAGTTAGAATATGGGACCGATATCGTCGACCTGGCTTATTAATGCACCACCACACCGTCTTCGGACCCAGTTGTGGCTTGCATGAAGTCGTTGGGCAATATTATCCATAATTTCTCCAAAGAGTCATTCCATCCATCGTGCTTATCGGACTTCGTGACACATGACTTGAAAATGATGCGGCGGAGGATATTTAACTCCCCCATTCCATCTTGTTTTTGATATCACTGCCCTCTCCCTTGGTCATCTCGCACAAGAACCGCTATAATTACTGTAAAGCAATTAGGGAATTTTATAAAAAGAAAATAACAATAGCCAAATAACCGGCATAATTAAACTTCATTATGGATGCAGTGTTTCTGCGGAACCTCATCGAGGTTCAATCTGGTCCAGCGGATGAAGCCATCGTCCCTCTCACAACACCAGACAAAGCCGTACCAAGAACATACCCAGGAGCCCCTCAACAAGAAGACTCAATTGAACTTCACAGAATACCGCGCCATGAGACGCCACCAGCCGAAGTCGTAACTCCCCAGCCTCAAGATGAGGACCTTGAGCGGAGCAGGCCATCCAGCCCTGACCCATCCATTGAGGTCGCAGAAGTGATCCCCAGTGTCTGGGATCCGTTCATGAACCGCTTCCGTTTGTTGGCTGTCTGTTTAGTCAATTTTGGAAATGCTCTGAGTGACAGTGCGGCTGGTGCCTTGATTCCTTACATGGAAGAGTAAGTCACCTCCCCTCAAACACCATGTCTTCCTGTTCCAGATTTGACTGACATGAGACTCAGATACTATAACGTTGGCTATGCCATAGTATCTCTCATCTTTGTAGGCCAAGCGCTCGGCTTCGTCTTTGCAGCAATCTTCTTAGACACTCTCAGAGCCAAGCTTGGTCGTGCCAAGCTCCTAGGTCTGGGTCAATTCCTCATGGCCTGCGCATACATTCCTCTCGTTGCAGGCGCACCGTTTGGTGTCATCATCGCAGCATTCTTTTTTGTAGGATTCGGTATCGCTATTAATGTTGCCATGGCCAATATCTTCTGTGGTGGCCTGCAGAATGGAACGTTCATGTTGGGATTGCTGCATGGGAGTTATGGACTTGGGGGTACGACTGGACCGCTCATTGCAACTGCCATGGTCACTGTTGCGCATGCTGTTTGGAGCAGATACTACATCCTTACCCTAGGTATTGGATTCATGACCTTTGCCATGTGCGTCTGGGCGTTTTGGCGGTATGAAAAGGAACAAGGTCCAGCAGCACGAGAACGAGAGACTGCGCCTAGCGATAACATCCTTGTAGGCATGTTTTCTGCCATGAAGTTGCGTGTTGTCCTATTAGGATCAACCTTCATCTTTGCTTATCAAGGCGCTGAGGTCTCCATCTCAGGCTGGGTCATTTCCTTCCTCATTCACGCCCGTGGTGGTGACCCTTCGTCTGTGGGTTACGTCTCCGCCGGTTTCTGGGCTGGCATCACTATCGGACGTTTCCTTCTGACCGGACCATCTCAAAGATTTGGGGAGAAAATGTTTGTTTACCTGCTCGTCCTGGGCGCTATTGCGTTCCAAGTTTTGGTGTGGTGGGTGCCCAACATTGTGGGCAACGCCGTCGCCGTGTCCATCGTAGGCTTGCTTCTGGGGCCGATATACCCTTGCTCTGCCGCCGTATTTCTGCGCTGCATGTCCAGGAGGGAGGCACTGAGCGGAATGGGGACTATAAGTGCTTGCGGGAGTTTAGGTGGTGCTGTGGCACCGTTTGTGACTGGTTTGTTGGCTCAGGCGGTTGGTACTTGGGTTCTTCACCCCATTGTCATTTTCCTGTTTGTGGTTATGCTGTTGTGCTGGTACGGAATCCCAGCAGAAGATAAGAGGACAGAGTAAATGCGAAGTGATGGCGAAGGTAATCTGAGTAGGTAAGTCAAAGTGATAACAATAACTAAATAAAAAAATCTGGTATTCGTTTCAAGTCGTCTATGCTCTTTGGTGTCCTTTCTAACTTGATATTCACCCACCATGATCTATCGTCTTCGTAGATCTCCCTTATATGTGTATATATATCCTATGTTAAATCCGTGCCTACGGATCCCTGTTGAACCAAGTTATTTCCATTATGTGTTGGGTGATTCCCCGTATTGTATAAATATTTGCATTATGCCATCTAGAGACGACCCTTGGCAGCATCTTGGACACTAAGCTTGCCCGCAGCGATATCCTTGACGGTCTGGGTGATGCTCGTCCAATCGTGGAAAGTGACAAATGGAACTTTTTCATTTTCGCACCAAGTGACCAGATCTAGGATGTCATGTTAGGCTTGTCATTTGTTGTGTGTATATAGCGAGAATCAATGAACTCACCCTTGCCTTCCTTTGCAAAGAGTAGATCGGTCTCCTTGGCTGCAGAAAGATCTGAAACACCATCACCAGCGTAGAACATGGTTGGCCGGTTTGGCAGACTGGAGTATTTTCGGATTTCAATTGACTTGTCGTGGCCATGAATGCTGTCGTCGTGGAACTCAATTCTCCATCCGCCCTTTTCATTAATGGTCTTTCCCTCGCGGGCGCGGACATCATTGCTCACGATCTGGATATTCCACCCAGAACCGAGCAACTTGTCCAATAAAGCACGGATGATTGGCTCCATGCCACCACTAAGAATGACAATGGGGATGTTGTGCTCCTGAGACCAGTTGTAAAAGTCCTGGAAACCGGGGTCGAGCTTAACATTGGCAAGGAGGAGATCGATGCATTCGTTGAATGGAGCAGTGATGCTGTCCATCATTTCCCGGAAAGAGTCACGGAAATTCACACGTCCGTAGAGAACATCAGCGTTGCCGCCACGACGCCTCTCGCCTCCATAACCAATGGTATCAGTCATGAAGTCGTTGGAGTCTGCCGTGGTAATGGTGCCATCGAAGTCGGTGAAGAAGATAAATTTGGGGTTGGTGGCCAAGGCCGGTGTGTTATTTGATACTGAGCCCATGGTTACTGATAGCGGAAATGAATAATTGTATGCAGATCAAAGAATTTATTCAAACAACAAGTCGGACGAAGGCTTTAAACAATCAAAGCGTCAAACGTTGGAGGGGCAATTGGAATGTTGATGGAGGGGCAAATCTATCTGATAAGACTTTGGTGAGAAGCCTGAACTCAATTGGGTTTTATCGATACAGGCAGATGAGAAAAAAAAAACTCAACACAGACCGAATCCATACTAATTACTAGGTAGTTCATCCGACTAAGCAATTAGTACGCAGATCTCAGACTCTTGTTCTCATCTTTTGAGCGAGTCAAGGCAAGATTGCATCAGACTGTTTTGATTCAATGGACTGCTGTGTCGTCATTTTGAGTGGTTCCAGGTCCGTTGGGTGGCAGAAATCAATGGGGGGATGCCACCCGAAACACCCCGCCGGTCCCGCTACGATGCACCTCCACGACATCCTATGGGACCTTCAGGCCCTGATGCCCCTCTGCAGGGACCAAAATAGGCCGCTAACGGGCGCCTCTTCAGGGCACCTTGAAGGGTTCCACAGCAGGCCGATCCAGTAGCCGGAGCGCGAATTTTTGCGAGCCAAGGCGGTCAGTGTCAGTCAATCAGAGACTTGCAGAGACTTGCAGAGACTGCCAGACAACAGGTTAGGCCGGGGCAGAATCAGCCATTAACCTGCAAAGGTGGTAACCGACCGACCGACCGGAGCTTTTATTAGCGAAGGGCTCAGTCAGTATTATTGTACTAGGCCTTGGCCTACCTTTGTTCCGCACCGGCCCAACCTTCAACCACCACTGCTCTCCAAATCAACCGCTGGTGGGCTGGAACTTCGTTTCCATAACCATCGCAGTGCGAGGCCTCAGCCCTGCGCGCTGTTTAGAGATGCAGCCGTTTGGCCGTCCGGCGGCTCGTGCCGTTTGGAGACATGGCAGGTTAGGGCTGGACCTGGCTGCTTTGAGTCGTCATACTTTGTCCAGCCAAAAGTCCCCATCTGCCACCCTCTTCAAGACAACGACATGTCTACGATGCCACATTCAAGCCATTGCCTCTCCATCACGCTCCTACTCCTCACAGCCGCCCCCGAAGGAACCTGAAAAGCCGGCCAACTCGACAAAATCTACCTCAAAAATCCCCAATGTCGACTTTTTGCTCTCCAAACTACGCAAAACTCTTCACGAGTTACCGTCCGTGGCGGACAGTCGACGAAGCGCATTAAACCAGAAATTCGGCGTTCTTATGGACCACGTTCAAAACCGGGCCTTTAATGCAACACAGACTCTAAACGACATCACCGGCTATACCGGTATTGACGCCATCAAAGCCCAGAATGAAGCCATGGAGAAGGCCCTAGCCGAGGCTCAGTCTCGGGTACGCTCTGCCCGTCAGGCCTACAAGACGTCCAACACCAAGCGAGCTACTACCCAACGAGAGGTTACTACACTCTTGGCACGAAAGGATAGTTGGTCACCAATCGATCTGGAGCGCTTCACGGAACTGTATAGGGCAGACCATGTGCTTGAAGGCGAGGTTATTGCGGCACAGGAGGCATTGACCGAATCAGAAGCCGATGAGCAAAATTTGAGTCAGAAACTCAACAACGGGATACTCAAACGATATCATGAGGAGCAAATTTGGAGTGATAGGATTAGGAGAGCCAGTACATGGGGTACATGGGGTCTCATGGGCATGAACTTTCTGCTCTTTGTCATTCTCCAGTTCTTCGCCGAGCCATGGAAGCGAAAAAGGCTCGTGAAAGGTGTCGTGGAAGAAGAGAAGCGAAACCTAGAAAAAGTCACGAGCGAGTTGGCCGAGGTCAAGGCCAGCTTGGATAAGATGGCTCATGCTGTCGACGCAGTTGCGCCAGAACCCGAAGTGGATATTGAGTATATTGCAGCAACCCCTCCGGATGGCACATGGCAAGAGATTGTAATGGACACGGAAAAATGGAAACCCTACGTCATTTACGTGTACCGCGAACTCTTCAGCGAGAAGAAGCTCGACTTCCGAATGAAGGACGCGTCAGTACTGGCGCTGGAGGGAGCCCTGACGGGGGCATTCATAGTGGGAAGCATAGCGTTTCTTGGGCGAAGGTGATGACGAACATGTGTAAGGATGCCGATACTGTAACAATTCTACTCCAATGTACTTATTAGAACCGCGATATACATTTTCCAGGGATATACAATGAAGGAATCTTAATGAGGGCTCAACACCCTCGTCCTGGACGTGACCATGGGGCTCACGGGTTGTAACGGGACTGAGATCTTTCGTGTACGATGTAGGACTATCTATTACTTGGAACATAACTGCGAATAGGAAAGGGATTGGAATTGTTATATAGCTAGAACAAGAATGGTTGCTTTAGGTATTATAGGGACGTCAAATTGTATGACAGGCTTTGGCTTCGGCTGTAGAATCATGACGATACATGGGACACTTGGCACCAACCAGACCGTCTATTCGGCATATGCAAGATCTACGAGCTTACTACAAGTACATGATCCTCAAGGGTGAGACAACCTTATATGTAATTGTAGATGAAGGGACCAAAGGTCGCATGCCAGCCAGCAAACAATGTGTGGGTACATAGGACTTTGAAGCTAGGACTTGTTCGCTTGGAGCCGAAGAACGGTTGGAGGCGCAGTCAGACTCACAAGCCTCCCCGCCAAAACGTTTGTGACAGTTGAACGATGAACGCCACTACTACAAGTAATTGATTCCACACCGTGCTGGGTGAGTAGGCAAGTGTGCATGATTTATGTTTTTGGTCAGCCCTACGACGAATGTGTTGAGTTTTTTTCTTTTTCTTTTCCTTCTTTTTTTCTTCTCTCGGAGGTGGATGAGAATAATATCTCAAGTTGGTGTAAAAAATTAGCTTCAATGCTTATCGACAATACGAGATAGATAGATAATAGATATCAAAGAGTGGAGCAGGGCGGAATCACTGCTCAAGACGATTGGCACAGAAACTTATAGCTCCTATATCTTACCTACTACCTGGTACTTGAACGATACAGAAAGGGACGGCTGCAGAAACGAGTGCCATTCACGCTGCAAGTTCTGGAGCTTTATGTTAAAATTGTGAAAGACCTACATTGTGTCCATTTGAGCGGTCAAGTGGTATCCGTAGCCTCATGGCCTCATGGCCTCTGTGACTCTGTAGTTGCTGTGAGCACAGTCGCTTGTACATAGGACACAGCACAGGTTGGGGCCAAATCTTGCTTATCTTGGAACAGCTTGAGAAGCTAGTCACAAGCTAGATGCCACTTTGGGTTGCGATTCCATCCACATGGAATCATCAGATGGACAACCAGAGCAGCCACCACTAGTATAATATGAATGAATGCTAAATCGAGATGAATGTCCTTGAAAGACAGAGGGAGGGTGATCCTGGATGAGTCCTACCCTTTACGCCCCGTCAACAACGACAGAGCAGTCGGACCTTGTGATTAATATTCCAGGAGGCTTCATAACAAAGTTGCATCCATCTCTACTCTGTACTCCGTACTCCGTACATATATACATACTTACCTGTACTTGTAGGCTTCTGCAGATGTGGAGTAAGAAAAAGAAAGCCCTGTGCTGCTGCAACCTGAACATCGCGCGGCTTGGCCCGTGAGTAACAGGAGCGAGCAATCAATCGGTCACCACTGAATGCTGCTGCTGCTGCTGCTCAAGTGTTGCTGTTTGTTCCAGGCAGATGCTCTGAAATTCAGAGACATTTCTAGGCTACACAACAGGTAGGGCTCAGTGCCATGACCGCTGAAAAAGAATTCATCACCTAGTAAAATAAAATAAAATTAAATTAAAAAAAAGTGGCCAGTTGGCTCCTGACAGGGCGTTAGAAGCTATGGGATGGGTGGTCAATCCCTCCATCCCATCTGCTACCTATTAGCTTTGAACCCGCACATCGCACATCGCACCTGAACTGAACTTGTCCTGTCACTTCTAATCCCCATCCCCCCCCATGCAAAACACATAAACCCCGCCACGGCCAGGCAACCCCCCTTCACTGACGACATTCACCACCACCGCCGCCAGCAGCAGCAAAATACCACACCTCCATACCGAGAAAGGCTCTTCGCCTCTTCTTCCTTTCTCACCCACCACACATTTCGACAAGTAGTCATTTATATATACCACCACTCTCTTTATTCTTTCTTCCAATTTTTCTTCTTCCCCCCCCTCCGAATCTCTCTCCTTTCCTTTCTCTGCAGGCTGGCTCCTAGAACCGCTTGTTCTTCCTCCTCTTCCCCCCCTCCTCCTCCGTCTTGCGCGTACGCATCGCGCTCCCCGCACTCACCATGAACGACGATGAGGCCATTCAGAATATCCACAAGAAGATTGAGCGGGAGAAGGCTCTGATCAACGCCGCCAATGCTATGCGTTCTCAGACCAACAATGAGGCCGTCCGATCTCGACTCGACTCCCAGATGCGCGATGGGCGCAGGAATCTTCAGTTTTTCGAAGAGAGGTTGAGAGACATTCAAATGCGAAAACTCGGTCAAGGTGTCGATGGCATGTCTCTTGGTGGTGGCGGCGAGGGAGGTGGTCCTCCTGCGCCTCCGCCCAAAGACGCTTCTGGCTGGGTAGATAGAACCTCCTCGTATGGGTCGCAGGGTCAGGCTGGCCCGGCGAGTGATCTGATGCCGCCTCGCCATCCTTACGCGGAACCGGGTCCTGGGTCTCCAACAACCAAGAATCGTCCCAACTTTACCAAGCTAGGTATGCTACTCGAGGCCTTCTCCTCCTTTGCCTACGCAGGCCCAATGAAGCTAACCTAGAACCGCAGACTTGATCAAATATGATACCCCTTATCTTGGCCCACGAATCCAACTTATGCTCTCCCAAATCCAATTCAAGGTCAACGTCGAGGAGCAGTATCTCAAAGGCGTTGAGAAAATGGTGCAGCTCTATGGCATGGAGGGTGATCGAAAGAGCAAGGCGGATGCAGCTGCTCGTAGGGTTGAGAGCAAGCAGAAGATCGTGCTCTTGAAGCAGGCATTGAAGAGATACGAAGAACTGCACATTGATATGGAATCTACCGACAGCCCTGATGGTAAGATATGAATTACTTACCCATGATTTCTTGGACTCATACTAATTCACTCTCAGACGACTCAATCAACACACCGAACCTTCGCAAACCTCTCAGCGGCCAGCTCTCCATCCGAGTCATGGCCATCAAAGACGTGGACCATGCCGCGACCGGAAAATTCACGCGAGGCCCCGAGACATTCGTCGCCGTTAAGGTTGAGGATACTGTAGTGGCTCGAACGAAGGCTTCTCGAAATGACCGGTGGGACGCTGAATATCACACGATTGAGGTCGACAAGGCCAACGAAATCGAGCTTACAGTCTACGATAAACCTGGGGAGCATCCCATGCCAATCGCTATGCTTTGGGTGAGAATATCAGATATCATTGAGGAAATGCGTCGTAAGAGAATCGAAGCCGAGATGAATAGTTCTGGTTGGGTTTCCGCCGACAGAATGGGCAATTCTGGTTCGCCAGGCCAGTACCCCATGAGTCCGACACAAGGACAGTTTGGAGGTGGCCTCCAATCCCCTGGTGGTCAAGGTCCACCACAGGGAGCGCCATACGGTGATCCAGGCCCACAGCCTCAGGTTGTGACGGGTCCGATTGACGGCTGGTTCAATCTTGAGCCTACGGGGCAGATCCAGCTTCAAATGAGCTTCGTGAAGCAAAACAGGGACAAGCGACAAGTCGACCTTGGATTGGGACGCAAGGGTGCTGTCCGACAGCGCAAGGAGGAAGTCCACGAAATGTACGGCCACAAGTTTGTTCAACACCAGTTCTACAACATTATGCGTTGTGCGCTCTGTGGAGACTTCCTCAAGTACTCTGCTGGCATGCAGTGCGAGGATTGCAAGTACACTTGTCACACCAAATGCTATTCCAGCGTGGTTACCAAGTGTATAAGCAAAAGCAATGCCGAGACGGATCCGGAAGAAGAGAAGATTAACCATCGCATCCCTCATCGATTCCAGCCGTTCTCGAACGTGACCGCCAATTGGTGTTGTCATTGCGGTTATATCTTGCCCTTTGGCAAGAAGAATTGCAGAAAATGCACAGGTAGGGTTTTATCAACGCTGCTGCAGCAAATCTCAAATAAGTCGTCATCGCTGACCTTTCAACAGAATGTAGCCTCACATCCCATGCTCATTGCGTACATTTGGTGCCCGACTTTTGTGGTATGTCAATGGCTGTGGCAAATCAGATTCTTGAGGGTATTCGTGTTCAGAAGCAGAGACAACAAAAATCTACCTCCCTTTCGGATAAGACTCTGAGGACAAGTACATCAAAGATGAGCCCAACCACCACGCACTCTCCGTCTCCATCGTACTCAAGCGCGAGCACCGGTGCTCTTCCGACACTTGGGGCTCCCTCCAGTGATGCTACAGAGGCGGCCAGGCTCATGTACGCCAACCAAACATCACCACAGCGGCCAACCCAACCGGAACGTACGCCATCGGACTTGACGGCGGCGGCTGCAGCTTCCGTGGCCATGTCTGGGACAACCATCAACACCAGCCAGAGACCGTCAGACTACGGGCGACCTGGCTATGACATGCCGCAACAGCAAGACCCGTATGCCCAGCAAGGTGGACAGTATGGTGCACCTCCACAGCACCACAAATACAATCCAGCGGATTATGCCAATGTCAACCAGGGATATCCCGCTCAGCCGCCTGTACAAGCGCGACCACCGGTTCAGCAACAGCCACAATCGCCGCCCATGATTCAACAGCAGCAGCCACAGTACCAGCCGCCAGCGCCGGTTGTTAAGCCTCAATCTCCAGAACCCCCTGCTCCTCAGAGACAGCCAACGGGAGGTGCAGCAGCACAAAGAAAGGCACTTCCTTTGGCTACGGATCCTGGAACCGGCCAGCGAATAGGTCTTGATCACTTCAACTTCCTTGCAGTTCTTGGAAAGGGAAACTTTGGAAAGGTTATGCTTGCTGAGACGAAGCGATCAAGAAGATTATTCGCCATCAAGGTGCTTAAGAAGGAGTTCATTATTGAGAACGATGAAGTGGAAAGCATTCGATCCGAGAAGCGAGTGTTCCTGGTAGCAAACCGAGAGCGGCATCCATTCTTGACCAACTTACATGCCTGCTTCCAGACAGAGACGCGCGTCTACTTTGTTATGGAGTACATTAGTGGTGGTGACTTGATGCTTCACATCCAACGTGGACAATTCGGAACTAAGCGCGCCCAGTAAGTATTTGTCTCTCATGTTCACTGAATTCACCTGACGCAATATAGGTTCTACGCAGCCGAGGTTTGCCTAGCGTTGAAATATTTTCATGAAAACGGAGTCATTTATCGTGATTTAAAGCTTGACAACATTATGTTGACACTGGATGGACACATCAAGGTTGCCGACTATGGTCTTTGCAAGGAAGACATGTGGTACGGATCAACGACGAGCACATTCTGTGGAACCCCCGAATTTATGGCTCCTGAGGTATAGTTGAATTCATTGATTGAAGAAGAAAAATCTCGGCTAACAGAATTATAGATCTTGCTAGATAAGAAGTATGGTCGGGCTGTGGACTGGTGGGCCTTTGGCGTCTTGATATACCAAATGCTTTTGCAGCAATCCCCTTTCAGAGGAGAAGATGAGGATGAAATCTACGACGCTATTCTCGCCGATGAGCCTCTTTACCCCATCCACATGCCTAGGGACTCTGTGTCTATTCTCCAGAAGCTTCTTACCCGAGAACCCGATCAGCGTCTGGGAAGTGGACCCACTGATGCTCAAGAAGTCATGAGCCAGCCCTTCTTCCGCAACATCAACTGGGATGACATTTACCACAAGAGAGTGCAGCCACCATTCCTGCCATCAATTAAGAACGCCACGGATACGAGCAACTTTGACTCTGAGTTCACGAGCGTTACACCCGTTTTGACTCCAGTTCAGTCTGGCATGTATAAAGCCCCTTTCTTTCTATGGCTTATGGCTAACATGAGGCTAGTTCTATCCCAAGCGATGCAGGAAGAGTTCCGCGGATTCTCCTACACTGCCGACTTGGATTAATGAGTATGGTGAGATGAGTATGAAGTTATGCAACATGATTGTTCACGTCGTAACGAATGCACCGGGGAGTTGCCGGTCTAAGCGAAAGGGCAAAGAAATGTGTATAGCACTGGATGCGATTCTAACGGTCGGTGGCCGGTGGTCATTTACAAAAGCAAAAGAATGGTGAACCTATTGTGTTTTCTGGGGAGGGATATTTCTTTTTCACTTTCACTCTCTAGGGTTTGCCTCTTGGGCATTTATATCCGAGCAGCGACATTGAAAAGCAAAGATCTTTTGGGGAGTTTATTGTTTGTGAGAGTAGCGGAGGGTTTTGATAGCGTGAGAGGCAGTATACCTACTTAATAGATGTGATGCTACGGCGATGATATGATATTTATTCTGGACTTCAAGTGTTGACAGCGGTCTTTGTGATTTGTGCTGAAACTTTTTTTTTCATACAAATTTGAGTCTATCAGGGTATTTACATCATTGTTCCTGTTTCCCACGCTTTTCATTACCCTTTATTTCATCATATTTAGTTGGTATATTCCTTTTGCAGAAGCTTGGCGATGGTGTTCAACCTGATTACACATGTTAGCCCTGGAATCTGATTCAATATTTTATCGGGGACAACTTACTGAATGTTGCTGGTACCCTCGTAGATGGCACCAATCTTGCTATCACGCCAGTACTTCTCGGCCAGACCCTCACGGACGAAGCCCATGCCGCCCATCCACTCAACAGCCAGACCGCTGACACGGCCGGCGACCTGAGAGGCGAAGAGCTTGGCCATGGCGGCGTCACGGATAAAGTCCTCACCGGCCTCCTTCTTGCGAGAAGCATTGTACACGAGGGCGCGGGCGGCGGCGATTTCAGTATAGGACTGGGCGATCTGGTGCTGCATGCCCTGGAACTCGCCGACAAGGGAGCCGAACTGCTTGCGGTCGTTCCAGACGTACTTGACGGCGTTTTCGAAGGCACCGAGGGCGAGACCGGTCATCTGGGCGGCGATTCCGATACGGCCCTCGTTGAGGATGCTGATGGCGTACTTGTAGCCCTGGCCGCGCTCGCCGAGGAGGTTCTCCTTGGGGATGAAGACATCGTCAAAGTTGAGGACGCATGTGCTGCTGGCGCGGATGCCGAGCTTCTTCTCCTTCTTGGCAATGGAGAAGCCCTGGGTGCCCTTCTCGACGATGAAGGCGGAGATGCCCTTGTAGCCCTTTGAGGGGTCGAGGTTGGCGAAGACGATGAAGAAGCCGGCCTCCATGGAGTTTGTGATCCACATCTTGCTGCCGTTGATGGTGAAGCCGTCGGCGGACTCGGTGGCGCGGGTGGCCATGGCGAAGGCGTCGGAGCCGGAGACGGGCTCGGAGAGACAGAAGGAGGCGACGGTGTCGGTGGCGAGCTTGGGGAGCCACTTCTTCTTCATGGCGTCAGAGCCCCATTTAAGGATGGCGGTGTTGCAGAGGGTGTTGTGAACGTCGCACATGACGCTGACAGAGGGGTCAGCGCGGGCGAGCTCCTCAATAGCGATGATGGCCGAGGTGAAGTTCATGCCCGCACCGCCGTACTCCTCGGGGATCTCGACGCCCATGAGGCCCTGCTCGAAGAGCTGCTCGACGATGACCGGGTCCATGTTCTCGGCCTCGTCCATCTCGCGGGCGCGGGGGAGAACGACCTCCTGGGCGAAGCGGGAGACGGTCTCAGTCATGGCGGCCTCGGTCTCGGAAAGGTGGGTTATGGGCGTGGGGGGGATCTCAGTGATGTCGACTGGGGAGGAGTTGCGGAGGGCGGCGGTGGTGGAGAGGTGGCGGATGGGCCTGGAGGGGCATTGTCAGCGATGAGGATTGCGCACTTGGTTCGTATGGCTCTGTATTGTAGTGCATGTTCTTTGCATCTTCAAGAACAAACATCCAGCAGAGAATATCTTACACGTTTGTTCGGGGCATCGGACGAGCAACACCAGAGGCGGCAGCCTTTTGAGCGAGGGTCCGGCCACCGCGCATGGCGGGGCGCAACGCCCTTGTCAATGATGAAGACATTGTGATATCTACTGTGTGTATATATATATGAAGCCAATTGGCGTAAGAGAGAATTGAAATGATGTATAAAAAGGAGAAGAAGCAAGAAGAAGAAGAAGCTATAACGGCGCCACGATGCAGGCCAAGTATGAACTTGTCGGTAATACTTTTGTGTTACCTGCACAATCACAACCCGACGTCGTCGCGGAATGTCCCCCCAATTTCCGTCCAAGCTCAGCCGAGGATATCCTTTTTGGTGGGGCAGATCCGGTGTTTACCCGCCGCAGTCCCATATCTTTTTTTCTGCATGTGATGTCAAAAAGGCGTGGGGGCGTCAGTAATCGTAATTGGTTTAGAGTGGAGTGGCAATGTTCGTAATTGTCCGATTACCCTTTTGGGAATCTTCAGTTTATGTGTTATGTTGGCCTTAAATAGTACCCGTACAACGGTCTGCTACTTACCTATTAGACATGGCTGGGACGATGAACCACACATTATCTACATCATAGATGGAGAGGATGTGGATATCTATCTACCTTGCACTCGGGCTTCACGATTGAAACAAGAGGGGAAGAGAAACGAAAAGATGAAGAAGAGGAAGAGGAAAAGACTCAAACATTGAGTTTTTACAGCAAAAAAGCGTACCCTCTTAATAATTTGCGATCGAAGATTAAATACAGGAGCACGGGATGTAGTAGAAAAGCTCCTGTCTACCCTTGAGTAGCACTGTAGTTTGTGATAAAAAGAGTATGCATGCGTATAACAATAATAATATGGTGACAACGTAGTTTTCTTTTCTCTTTCCTTTCCTTCTTCCCTCTTCTTTTTCTTTTTTTCCTCTTCCTTTCTTCTTTTTCTCTTTTTGTTCTTGCTTTTTTTCTTCTTCGATGTATATTTTGTCTCAAGGCGCCCGCAGTGGTCTCCAGCCCCCCCTCATGTCTCTGCTTCGCCGTGTCCGACAACAAAAGGAGTAGTAGGGCACGCATATGTACATATAGAGCACTGTGCTGTGACAAATAACTTGGAGCCCCTGATAATGTCTGGAACATACCAAAAAAAGCTGGCTTCAATTGGTTGACTAGGCACTATGGAGTATAAATTCACACACACACACAAAGTCAATGCATCCAACCCAAATTTTGTTTCTTCCATCCGCCTCGCATAGTTGCCTGCATTGTATTACATGGAATGTCCTGGATGAAAATGATTCGGTCTCGATAAACAAGTGGTTAGTCTAGATATGAAATATCAACACACATGACAGCGTGACAGCGTGACTGCGTGAGGCTTCCATAGTTAAACGTCATTCCTCAAGAGTATAAATACTTCTCGTATTTGCGGCTCCATCACAATATTTGGGCACTTGAACATTATTAATACGTGTATATTGATTGGGTGGGCTCCTTGCGGGCGACCGGTGAGCGGGCGTGGGTGGTGGCACCGCAGCTACAAGTACAATATGATTATATCCTCCCATTCCAGCGTATTCCAGCCCTACACAGGGCCACAGCCGAACATGGCAGCCGCCGACTTGTAGATTTCGCTCGTCATGAGCGCAATCCACGAGGGGTCCGTAAGCAAAGTATCGCGCCCGTTTGTTCCGATCAACTCAAGCCACGAGGGCGAAGCCAAGGCGTAATCATCATGTCAGATCCCTCAGGAATCGAGGCGGGCGGCCGCCAGCCTGGCCAAGTATTGCCAAAAACCAAGCTCGTATCTGCACCGCGGCGAGACCTCTCCTATAAGTAGATGGGGATATCCTGCAAAGAAAAGGAGTTTTTATTTATTTATTTATATATATAAATACATTGCATCTTCAGAACAACTATCTCAGACTTCATCATCACTTTCAATCATCTCATTTGACACTCTGCTACCCCTTTATCATCCACCTTATAGACCACCAAAACCTAAACTTGTAAGTCTATTTTGAACTGAGAGCCATTCTCTTCAACTCTTTGCTCTTAAAGCTAACAGCCTCCAGACACATTGTTGACACCGCTTCCAGCCGTCAATATGTCCATCCCCACTGCACCCAATGCTTTCATCCAGCTCCCGGACGAGTTCCACTTTGGAGAGACTGTCCTCCAGTCGCCCACGCACTCAACCGAGGATGAAGCCAAGAAGACTATTGTTGCTGCTGTTGCCGCCACAAACGGAGCACACACCGAGGACACTGATGTCGTCGGTGTCACATCACTAGATGTCCTGCAAAAGTTCAACGGAACATTTGCCGGATTCGGCTTCAACACAATCTTCAGACCACACGGCACCAAGACCCCAACCCCGCTGCCTGTTACACCAGATGCCAACGATCCCACCGACAACCTCCTGCAACTCAGTCTGACCAGCGAGACCATGGCCTTCAGCAAGGCTCTCGGGGATGTCCCCAACCGTGGCTTGGACGAGCAGGGCGACATTGTCCTGAATGGTATCTCGTATCTCCAGACCATCATCGACACAACTTTGATCGTCGACACGCCACAGCCGGTTCTTCACTTTGAGCCTGGCTTGTGGATGCGTGTTCCCGAGAGCGCCACCATGCCTGGCCTCCCTGCCTCCTTTGCCCGCATGGGATCTATCCCCCACGGCACGACCATCAACGCCCAGTGTTTCGATCCAGCTGTAACCATCAAGGGAACGCCAGTCTTCCCGGCCGTGTCCATCACGCCGACCACCGTATCCGGCGGGAACCCGATCCCCTTTCCCAACCAGACCTTTGATAAGAATGATACCCACCGTCTTCCCCAAGACCTTACAGACTTCAACAAAGCAGGCACCATTACGCCAGCCATTCTCCAGGATCCAAACACCATATTGAGGAATGCCAACGTTGGAAAGAACATTATTGAGCACATCACCTTCACCGTCTCATCCGAGCCAGAGACCCCAGACCTCGGTGGAGGTACCAGCAACATTGGCTTCCTGTCCGGCGCTGACAACGGTGTCAACACCACTACCGTCGCCGGCAGAAGTGCCAACGCAAGTGCAGCCAAAGTATCGGCCCAGTACTGGATCTCAAAGGTGCGCGCCGAGGTCCATCTCAAGCCCGGCCAAAAGACAGCATCCCCCGCCTCCCTCGGACCCAGGGATGCGGTCCCCAAGTTTGATGTGGACATTCATGTCTGGGAACCCAAGACGGTCACCATCGAGTACGACCAGATCCAATACTCTCAGAAGGTGGCCCTCAACTTCAACGGGCTCAGCTGGCCACACGCCAGTGTTTCCACTCTGGCCCCGGCCATCAACCACAAGTTATCAACAGTCATTGTGAGCCAGTAGACTCGCCGGGGAGAAGGTTATGTGCTTGGAATTTGTGTTTCGCCTGTTGATATAGACTATGAGCAGGAAGATGGGTATTGCGGGTTTGCTATTAAATGATGTTTTGGGATGAGCTACGCAAGAATGATTATTAGATAGCTAGAATATTATGAGGTTTTGAACATTTTCCAACAAACGGGATGAACAACGTTGATTCACTGGATAAGCAATGGCGTATCCTGTCCTTTCTGGCACTTATATGCTTCATCATGATTAGTTGGACTTAAAAAAAATAGTTGATTAAAACCGTTGCCAGTCATGATCAACGCTAACAATTTGCTCCCAACCCAGTTCGCCTCGCACCAAGTCAAAGCAGCAGTATTGGCCGTGTTCTAGGAGAAAGTCTGTGCCTGACCCTTCTGACCACACATACTGAACACCAAACTGACCATCATCTGTCTTGAGGATCATTCTCTCAGTTAGGTCCTCGGGTGACTCAAGTTGATAATAGCCGTGACCACGGGGTTCTTTGGCAATGTTCCCGATCAGCAAGGTGACCTGTTCATAGTTCCGGATCTCTGAAGGGATGATTAGACACTGTCGACAGTGCAAGACGAGTTTTTTCCAGTCAGGATCTGGCCAATACAAGCGAGCAATCTGGTTGGATGGAAGGCTATCAATGGCGGAAGTAGGGATTCTCAGGTGAATAATTTTTATTTCCGCCCGAGAATCGCGATGCTTTGAATAACTGCCAAACCGGACTGCCAAACATCTTTCCGTCATAAAATAGAACCCTGCATATCGTAGGAAGTCCGTTGGTGTATTAGACGACAAATAGTGCAAAGGCAGCGGGCTGGTTTGTTCTGGCAGTGTTAGTCATATCACTCTATCATAGTTAAGATGGCACTTACTCGGGAAAAGATTTAGATTCACAGCTTTGTACAGCACAGTGAAACCGGGCGCATTGTCAGACACGGTGGCGTTGGCTTGGGGTGCTGTTGATTGGCAACCATTCGACCCGTCACCAGGCATTTTATTCCCCACCGAGGCTCTCAGTATGGTCAATAAGCTTCTGTATCGTGAATAAAAGGTGTCGATGAGCCAGAAGAGACATGATTCCGTCAAGCGAACCCCCTCAAAGACCGGATCCATGATGGCATCCTGTAGTTCATCCGAAATCCCCAGCTCAAGCATATATTGCCGCCAATCGTTGAACATGTGAGGAGTGGAACGGCGGATGGGCAGCGTGGCGTAATCGATAAAGACGGCGTCTGTATCACCATCACTGTCTTCGGAATAACTCAGCCGTAGCCAGTCGTCCCAAAGATCCTGAGCGGCAAACTGATTATAACCGAGATAGCGAAGGGTTGACTCAGACTCGAGGGTATCAGGAAGAAAAAGACGAGGTCCGTTGATAACCTCATGACGTAGGTTTGCCCTTGGGGCCAGCTGAGGCAGCATCTGAAGGAACTGGTAAATGAAAGAGTGAGCGGGTTTGTAGGATTGAAGATGATAAACATAGGAAGGCGTACCTTCAAGCTCTCTTTATAGCCACAGATGAGGTGAGATGAAACCATCTGGCTTCGAAAATATTGACTGCGTCATCAGTGGCATCGACCAATGCGTCATTCGGCCATTCATGATTCCTTGAGACGTTGGGTTTAGGCTAGTATCGGGTAGGTTTGTGTGTTTGTTAGTCTTGACTCACAGCGTGATGGAGAAGGTTTGAAAGTATACACAATAGACGTAAAGCAAAACAAGAGTAATAAACAAACATGGGGAATAGATAGAAACAAGGGACATGACCAGATACTGGAGTCTGTTTCGACATACAACTCCTGGGTAAGTCATGGACATGACCAATCTAACATTATCCGCATTCCATCCACGAGGTGTTTCATAACCCTCAAGTTAGTAATGAATGTTATGACGCTCGAGAGTTTTGTGCGCTCCTCTTAGTTCAAGTCCATCTCTAATAACCTTTGCATACTGTGAGTCATGCCGGCGAAATCAGCTTATATATTTCGGCTCGCCCTTTCGTCTTTGATCATACATCATCTACCTTGTTCATACCAGACCCCTATGAACGCTCCAAATCCGGGAACTCGTGCTTCAGACCACTACAATGTCCAAATATCCTCAAAAACCCCTTGCGAACTACAGCTCCGATGAGCTGATAGTTCACTTTTCTCGCCAGGCTTGGCTCGTTAACCGTGATCCAGGACCTCGCGCTGTACGCCATCGGCCCGTCAGGAATTGTCTCGGGACCTTGAGCCGGATTCCGCTGGAGCTATTGCTGTATACCGGTGATTTTCTCGACTTTCAGTCGCTTACTCATCTTTCGCAGACCTGTCGAATAATGGTAATCATTGTAGAAGATCTAACTGCGTACAAGGAGATGAGAAAGCATGCGCAGTTCACCTTGGACATCATGGCGGTTTTCAAGATGATCAGACATCATTCTTCATATTGGGTCAGACACATGCTTCATACGCGAGAATGTGTGTGCTGTGGCGAATTTGCGCCCTTCGTCTTCTTACATAACTTTGAAAGAGTGTGTGACAAATGCTCAAAAACAGAGGAAAGATTCAAGACCATCTCGCCCTCGACGGCGATGCGATGTTTTGGCTTATCGGAGAAACAGCTTGACTCTGGGGCCACGGTTGCTTCCATGTCGAGTCACTCAAAGCATGTGAAAAAGAGTCCGTGTCAATATCTGGTCAGTCTCGAACAGGTCAAAGACATTGCACTTCAAGTCCATGGCTCGATGGATGCCATAGTCGAAGCCTCCAAGTCATCTAGTACTTCAACGTCCTATACAGGTGATTGGCGGGGCAGAGCATGCGAGAGTCATCTTACACTGGAGAAAATATTTTCTCACGATGATAAGGATGAATTGAAGCGTGGGCTTTTTTCCGGTAGCACAAGTTTACCTTGTTTATATGGCAGGGCAACCATTCATATGCCCTCACTAAATCAAGCTGGAGAGCGGGAACCCGGGCTGCGCTGCTTGGGGTGTTGGGCCATCTCAGAGACCGCCCGATGGGATCAAGGAAGCCTATCCATCTTCTCTATACCTCAATTTCAAATTCTCGACCATAACCAAAAATGGACGATCCAAAAGAGAAGAATGCGAGTTTGGCACAAAGAGGAGTTCCTACAACATGTCAAAGAGTGTGAGGGAGTACCGGAGCTGATTGCAGGGTGGCGGCATGCCTTTGACGAGAGGGCCTCGCGGCGATTCATGTTGCTAAGCCGTATGATGGAAGATAGGAAGGCATAAATAAATGCACCCGGGGAAGAGGTTATAATCTTCAACCCTAAGCACCGACAGGGGGTAACATTCTCATTGCCATAATAGGCAATTCATCGTTGTTGGTTGTTGAAAAGTAACTAGAGCCCGGAATGCGGCAAATCTTAGTGTCCGAGAACCATTTCACGTGACCTTGAAATGGGTAGAATTTGGGGCAGTTTTGGACTTTGGTGATGGAATGCGCCCCCGGAGGAGCGACTAGCCAAATCAACAGAACGAACTTTGAGCTTGCTCAAAAATGGTCGGCACAATACTGCGACACCTCTGGTCTCCTCCCGCGAGGAGATCCCTCACAGCCCTCGCATCATCCGCCGCTTCAAAACCCCAATCCATCCTCCAGACCTCGCAATCCCTCTTCCGCGCCGCCTTCTCCACCACGCCCGCCCCCCAGGCTACCCTCAACCAAGTCCTCCGCGGCATTCGCAAGGGCAAGCGCGCTCGCCACGCCGTCTCCCCGGCCCTCTCCAACACCCATTGCCCGTCGCTAAAGGGCGTCTGCTTGCGTGTCGGCGTTGTGCGACCCAAGAAGCCCAACTCTGGCGAGCGAAAGACGGCTCGTGTGAAGCTCAGTTCTGGCGCCGTGGTGACGGCATATATCCCCGGTGAGGGGCATAATATCCAGCAGCACAGTGTTGTGCTTGTAAGAGGTGGGAGAGCGCAGGATTGCCCTGGTGTGCGATATCATTTGGTCAGAGGCGCATTGGATCTGGTAGGCTTCGCTTTAATCATGGTGTTCTTAGTATAAATAACTGACATGATACAGGGCGGTGTTGCGACCCGAACGACAAGTCGAAGTAAATACGGAACTAAAAAGCCTAAGAAGGCGACGGTTGGTTAAGCGGGATAATTTTTGAAACAACAAAATATGCGCCCATGATGCTGAGTTATGAGACAACAACCTGATGAACCTGGTGGGGTAATATACAAAAGCTCAAATAAACACGGAGGTCATTCTGCAATGGTTGCAGAGTGTTGTACTATATGAAACACATACAATTCATGAGAGACGGATGACCTAGAAACCAAGGTACCTCTTCAATTCCAGTACATTTACATGAGCAATAATTTTCCAAATTCAAGTCAACCGATGGACGCCCTTTATACCACCCACATTGTAAAGTTCATGCCATGTTCTCCGTTTCACCCATCAATGCAGCTAAGAATGGGAAGTCCAAACCAGCGGTTAAAGAATGCTCGTCTCATTACCTTCTTTATTTTTTTCCCTTCCAGAATCATTCTAGCTTAACCCTTTTGGTTTTCCCACCCCTCGGGCTTTGTCATGCCATTTGCGTCAAAGAATTTCGAAGTACCTAAACGGGCGATGTTAGTTATTTGTCACTGACATCTCCAATACTAATTGCTTACAAGAGTAGCCCTTCCAGTCAAAGTTCTCTTTGGGGTCGCAGGAGCAGCGGAGATCAAGTCGTCGCTTCTCGCTAGTAGGACAATGTGTGAAAGGAACATGCCAGTAGGCAATGTCATCGAAGAATTGGATCTCAGTCTTGTTAAGCATGAGACCCGCAGCGATGGAATGCACTGGAGCGTCTCCCCATCGTTCGTAGAAGAAGCCACCGTCACGGTCCAGTGACTCAAAGAAATCAATGTAGGCCTTGCTTCGGAGCCACTCCAAGCTACCAATTTCAAAGTTGGACCACTAGATATTCCACATTAGCTAAATCTCACAGGCAGGGCGAGAGCAACTTACAAAGTGGCAGTTGTTGTATGTGTCACCACCGTCTTCACTCAGGAACTTCATCGTGTTGTCTTCCGCAATGTGCTCTGGGTGATTCTTGATAAACTTCTTGGTGCTGTCCCAAAGGGTCTCGATGGTGGCGGGGTACTCGTACAGACTCAGGACAAAACTGTACTTCTTTTTCTTCTCGGCCATGAGGCGGAAGGGGTCGTAGTGGATATCGCAGTAAAGCTTGACCGAGGGCTCCACTCGCCAGTAATATTCATAGTTCATCATCAAGGGTTGGCGGAAGAAGAAACCAGACTCGAATCGGCACATGTGACGGTAGCTGATGGAGTCGCCATAAATGATCTTGCGTGCTGCCATATCCTCACGCACCTTCTTAGCCTTGTCCTGGTCGATCCATTCTGGGAACGACCAATGCTCCTTGGGGATCAGGCCATAGTGAGTTTTGCCAGAAACGAGCGAGGTTGTAACCTTCTTGAAAGTCTCATCAAAGGGTTGATCGTTGAGGAAGACCCAATCGTAGTTGAAGCGTCGGTTGAAGCGATCCTCGACCTGCTGGATGGAGCCTGCAATGTCCCAGACATCGCTATTTCGGGCCAGGGTAACAAAGGTTGCATTCATTCGAGGACCATTGGCAATGCCCATGTCATTCCAACCAGAATCGGATGGGCTCATGGGAAGAGGAAACTCTGCCGCATTGCCAGTGGAGGGCTTCTTGATGGTCGTAATGTCGCCATGGGTGGTATCCTTTGTCGGCTGTTCCTTGGTGGGTTGCTTGGCTGGCGGTGGTGACTGTTTCTCTGACTGGCTGGGAGGATTAAAAGACCCAGCACCATTTCGAAGATCAACACCTTCGTATTTGGAATTCGAAACGAAGTAAAAGAGGACAAGCGTCTAGGACAACGGTTAGCAGTGAATTCATTTCAAGTGGTAAACCATTATCGAATGGCACCCAGATTCCTTACAAAGAACGCGATGACGAGGTAGCGCACGTAGCGCGCATTACCTGTTGCCATCATGAATGACAATCACCTGGAACAGGTGTGATTGAATGAAGGCTTGGCGATAATGGTTCAACTCGGAGAGTCCGGCCGTCTTCGAAGCAGCAAAGCAGATGGTGAAGGAAACAAAGAGTCGAAAGGGGGATCGGCGGAAGCTGATGAGTCGTCGTTGTCAGATGTTTAAATGCCCATGGCCGACAATATGCAACCCGTCTGTTGGTAGTAGGACAGGAAAAGAGGATCGACCGTTTCCGTCAAGGATAACAGGGTCGGAGGTTGACAAAGAGGAAGAAGAGCCAATGCACTGTATTGTAAACAGTTTACAAGGGACAGGCGGAAACGAAGAGGACAGCAATTGATAGTGCGAGGTTTGAACAGAAAAAAAAAGGACACAGTGAAGAGAAGCCGCCGAGAGTCTAAAGAAAAGTATGAATGGACAGAATGATGATGGGAGGAGGGATGCCTCGCTACAAGTACTAGAAGGCCAGCTGCAGGAGCCCCTGTACCGGTACTTGTACGTACCTGGAGAGTTTTTACGGGGATTTAGCACAGCCCTCCCTTCTTCAGTGGAGAGCTCGGCGGGTTCACTAAGGGCGGGGGGTCAAAGGCCGGGCTGGGCTTGCAGAGCTTGTTAGGTGCATGCCAGTGCAGTGCAGTGTGTGCAGGACAGCCCCGGGGGCTGCTCCAGGGCTTTGACGGAGAGAGAAATTTAAGGGAGCTCCCTTACAGTGAGATGGAATATACCTAGGTATGGATGGTTGGAATGCTTCCCCCTGACTACACCCTTAATTCACATCTCATTGTTGCCTATCTGCCTCTTGGAATACGGTAGTTGCACTATATTGAGTAAAGTTTTTGTTGAAATGGTAAAATGTTTATTCTTGTGGGTGCAGGCTCCAGCCTTCATTGTCTTGTGCGATTAGAGGGAGATCCACCTCTAGCTGCTACTACTGAAGGCTCTAACTCTGCACGGCTCTGTTAATACCTGCGAAGCCTTAGGGGACGGGATAGTGGGAGGGAGCTTAGGTGGGAGGGAGTCTGGGTGAGAGGGAGATATCTATAAAGTGATGCACATAAGACTGGCCTGGGCATTTCTACAAGTGATGCAAGGGGGCCCAAAGCAGAAACAACTCGTATGAGCACGCGACGCATTTGCACGAAGAGGGAGGGGATATTTATAGCGAATAATCAATTATTTCCCTCTTCACCCCCTAGAACATCTCAAGGAGGTCGACTATTACCGTCAAATCATAGACAGTAACGCCCTGCATCTAGAACCTGTCCTTTGAATCCACTTGGAAGCCAGAAAGTTTCGGGTGTTTCAGAGCTGATAAACGAAACCCAACCCCCTCGATCCTATCAGGTACTAGGCCGGGGAAGATCACGACCAAGCTGACGTAACAAGAAACATGTTGGGCCTCGTATTTGGCGTGTATGGCTGTATGGGGTGCTATGGGGAGGTTGTATGGGCTCGGCTTGTACGGCCTGGCCAGTACGACAAACTTGGACGGGAAATGGATGCGATTCCTTGCACAGGCTGAACTGGCACTGACTCCGTCCTAACGAGAGGTACACGAGATCTCTGCGATGCGTGCAACTGATGATGTAAAGACTACAGATTCAAGTTGGTTTACACAAATCCCTGTCCTTCAAAAAGCAAGGAGTAGGCCTACTGCCTGTAGGTAGAAATTGCATGCCTAACGGGGATCGATTTCTGGCAGATAGCCTACTCGACATGTCCCTTGGCATGCAAATGATGTGCCCTCCACTCCGAGACTGTTGGTACTGGTACAACCAATTCAAGTACATTGACATCAGCCCAGCCCAAGTTCTATTTTTGGATGATGGACCTCTCTTGATGCTTCAGATCGAGTCGGACGACGACGACGATTGGATCGCACAATAAAATCAATTCGTATTCAGATGTTGGAATGAGGAGTCTGTTATCTATTTTCTACAGATTACAATAAATTTCAGAGTTTCATCCTTTTTTCTTCCTCTTCAATACCTGCAGTACCTACGGAGTACTGGTAGTAGCAGTCATGATGATGATGCTGTGTATACGTACCTTACCAATGTCTTCTTTAGCGGCGTCAATTAAGGCTGCTGCCCTTGATAAAACCACGTGACTGCTCCATGACTAGCGAATTTCCTCCCCCTCGCTGATCCAGAGACGAAATTGGCCAGATGTGGGGTGTCGTCAAGGACGTCAGTTTCTCTCTCCCACTCTGTCAAGTCTCCCCAAGTCTCACCACCAGACTTCCTTTTTCGCCTTCTTGTTTTGCACCCAGTTGCTTGCCCAACACTCGATTTTCTGGATCATCCGGTACTTGAGCTGTTGGGCTTGTGCTTTTCCATTTCGGTTTTCTGTCTTGTCTTGCCCTGTCGTCTTTGGCGCAGTTAGCCTTCCGAAGCTTTTGTTTGGTGGCTGTCTCTTCGATATTTTCGACTCGCATCTGGAAGACAACATGATAGATCTGTGCACTTTTGCCTACCCCCCGACCTTATTATCATCCTAGCGGTAAGTCGGGTCCATTCATTTTCTCTCCCTTTGCCCCGAACTCTGGCACTTGTTGTTGGGAGTGGTTGGAGGAAGCGCCAGCAATGTGGGAGTGGGCGGGAACCTTGATATCAGGCATGGGTTACAGCGTCAACCTCGCAAAATATGTGCCCAACGGATCGCAAGAGGCAGACGGAACTCGATTCGAAATTGTGGCTCCTGCTTAGCCCCCAACGTTTTGTGGTCTCCGGTCACATCAACTCGGTGCTTTTGTGCACATTCGTGAACACAATCCTAAATTTGGCGCACGCTCAACCCACCCGCTTTCCCCGGCGCTTCTAAACGGCCACTTAGAGTTGGAACTGAATGAGCTGGTGACGGCTGGCACGGTTCTTGAAAGGAGAATTGGGGTTGTCACTCCCACAAACAATCACATGAGACCTTTGATGTTCTGCTTTCCTTACAACGTTCAACAGCATCAACTCTTCCCAATCACTTGGCTGACACATGGTTTAGCATAGTACGATTCATTATTTCGTCGTCAAACTTGATACATAATGTCTGGTTTTTTCGGCTTCGATACCAGCGGCCGTCACAATACGGCCGCACCTGGTTTCTCCCAGGCCCACGATCCCTTCGCCAACCTCTCAGGCCAATATGAGGATGGCGATGACCTCAACTTTGATGACACCTATGACGGTCTCGGAGACCAATTGGACGAGACTGACGATGTCTTCAATGACGACACTTTTGGGGGCGGCGGTGATTTTAGCACTTCCAAGGTTGGCAAGGACTTTGATTTCTTCGGCCAGACTGCCAAAGTTGTGGATGCCATGGAAGAGGAGCACGTTCGCTTCACCCGACAACGTCCGACCGCGAGATCCAGCGCTGCACAGAGCCAACCTGTTCCTGTACCCGCACAGTCGGCCGCTTATTATGGAGAATCTATCCCAAAGCCTATTCGAACCGGCTATGAGAAGTACAAGGATCCCGAGCCTCTGCCAGATCTTCATGTCGATCAAAGCATTTGGGGCATAGGTCCATCCAAAATTGCTTCTTCTGCCCCAAGGCCCTCCGCAATGCCTTCGATGCCTGCAATGTCGAGCTCGGCCACTAGCCGCAAAATCATGAGTCTTGAGGAGGTGGAAGCAGCGATGCGAGCGAAGCCTTCTCCTCAGCCGGTGTTCTCAGAAGCTGCTTCGTATCAACATTCTCATCCCAGTTACTCCAATCAGCCATCTCCCCTTGTCCAACATGGGCATGTTCAACCCGTTACGATTCTTCAGCGACCTCAGACCATGCAATCAAAACCTGCTGCGTCTTCTGTGAAGCTTCCTACTCCACCAGGACAAGATCAATATCAACACTTGCAACGTCAACAGGCACCCGCCGTTCAACCTATGCAGATTTTGCAGAATCCTGGCCGTCTTTCGGGTGAGGCTGCGAGACTTGGGGCTGCCAACCATCAGCTTTCCCGCTCATTGGGTTCCGTACCGCGAGTGCCTCAGGGACATGCACCCCCCCAGGGTAACCCCTTATCTGAAGAGGAGAGGGCTGCATTCTTGAACCAGGAGACAAAGCGTGCAAAGCGCAACCACAAGATTTGGCTTCTTTCCAAGGATAATGGTGTTATGACACCCCAAGACAAGAACTTCATCACCAGGATTCAGCTTCAGCAGCTTGTCTCTGCCACGGGAAACCCCTCTGAGCAGGGAACAGACGCATCGCTCTTTGAGGACTTTTACTATCAAGTCTATAGCCACATTCGTGCTGGTCAGCGACAAAATCCCAGCCAACCCCTTAGCAACTTTGCTCAGACATATCTCTTTCAAACTGGCGGCCGCCATGGCAACATGCGTCGCCACGGGAGACCTGCGGAAAACCATATTCAGCGAATGGAGCAGCAGGTACAGAGAGCCGTTGAGGCGGCTAAGAATAAGCCCAAGAACCCTCAGTTGGTGATTGCAGGCAGCTTGGGCAAGATATCCTTCAGCAACGCAAAGACCCCGAAGCCATTGCTCAACATTAAGCGAACGGAATCTGATGCGCACCGTCCCGGCAATGGCAAGAAGTCACCGACTGAAGCCAGTGGGCTGAATCGCAGGGCCATGTTGAAGAATGCGGAAAAGGTCTACATGACCCTGATGAAACTCGAAGACCACGTTCGATTAATCCCACCGCCTCTGACAAACCAGTCAAACGAGGAGCTTCAAGAGAAGCACAGAGAGTGGGCTACGGGCTTGGAGTCTCTCAATTCCCAGCTTTGGCAAGAGTTGAAGGTACACGAGCCGATCGGAGTTATAGTTCCTCACCCATTTATCGCTTTCCTCTCTTGTGCCAAGGGAAAGAAGGCCATTCCACGCATCTTCCCCCACCTCAGTTTTGAGCAGCGGACTACAATTTTGACTATGATCATCTACCATCTTGGTCAACTGGACGTTGTGCAAGAAGCAACGGTTGACAATGACGAGACGACTCTGAATGCCAGATTGCGCGAGAATATTGATTTGTTTATGTCAACTGTGATGCCATCTTTGATGCAATACTTTAATGATACTGGGCTGGACATTGTGGATGGTGTCCTGAACTTGATTGCAACTAATTCGAACTTTGATCTCATTGCTAAGACAAGAGTTGGAGTCTCAATCCTCACTTTGATTCTCAGCCGCGCCGTGCTGCTCAAGCAGACAGGCGGTGGAAATCCCGAGCAGTGGGATAAATGGTATGTACTACCCGTTAATGTGTGCCCCCCTCAATTACTAACTCTTGTTCAGGGATCAAACCTATGAAATTTTGTTTAGCAGACTTGAACCTTTGCTGCCTTACATCTTCCCCGGTAGCATCAATACAGGGTCGGATGTCTATGTCTGGCAACTTTTGGCCGCCATTGGAGTCAGCGCCAGCAACGACCAGCAAACCCGTCTTGTTCTTGCTATCAAGGACCGTGTCATTGGCACCATTGCTTTATCGAAAACGCTGCCGCCGGCCATGGCTGCTGAGCGGCTCGGAAGCGTCAATCTCTTCCTGCACTCCATTGGCTTGGATGCAGATATGCTGTCGTCGTAAAGGATCACTCGGGTTCACAAAATAGCGCTATGTTATGCAGCTTAGATGGGTTGGGATTCTGGGCTATTTTGAAACTGCACGTGCTATGATATGGGACATGGTTGGGATAGTTGGAGAAAGGTTTAGCAAAATGCTTTTCTCATGGGTGAGGGATACGCGGGAAAGCATTGATTTATATATTTCTTCCAAGTTGTACTACTATCTATGTCTTTGCGAAAGGACATGGGATGAAAATCAGGTTATGGACATTGTTGTGCGGGTTTACACATATTGGCCTTTGGTGGAACTCTGCAGAGAACGGCGATGGATGATATGAATCCTTTTTCGGGGTAAAAAAAAGAGCAGAATCGAACGAGCAATTCAATGTCCATTTTCAGCGCATGCGTGTTTTTTTTAATGTTGTTAATTGTTGGACCCAGAAACCGAGACGCCTAAAGTAATGCACCGTCTTTGCTACAGTAAGGATTGTAGACATGCTTTGACCAGGAGGATGCTATCATCTCTAAGAGGCCGCTGGCCTTGTTCTTCCCCCCCTTCTTGCTGCTGCCGCTGCTGCCGCGCCGCCTCTCGGCCGACCCTTTGGTCTGAGAACCTCCTCGGCAGCGAGCTGAGGTGGCGGGGGAGCGACAATGGGCTCCGGCTTGATAACTACAAGTGGCGCGGGAGGTTCTGGAATGGGGTCGGGCTTCTTGATGCCGCTGACGGCTTCGAGGAATTGCTTGTCTTCCCACTTTGTGCCCAGTACGGGAACCAATTCTTCCAGGTCCTTCTCCTCGTCTACCTTGTCCTCTCCTTCGGCCTGTGGTCTTAGGAACAAGCTGTCATTGTAGACCTCCCAGGCAGTCTCTTCGTTCTCATCTGTGTAGCGCATCTTGCGCCAGGGTTCCGTCTGCACGGCACGCAGACGATCGGCCATGGTCTCGGTGGAGACGCCGTCGCCGTCGGAGGTGGTCTTGATGGTCATGTGGATGGCGCGGGCAGAAGAGGCAGAAGGGGCGGTTTCCTTGGATGCGGCGGCGGAGGCTTGGCGCTCGAGTTGGGCGGTGGCATCGAGGTGGTGGAGCTGGGGGCGGAGGTGGACGAGGGAGGAGACGGGCGTGAGGTGAAGATCCTCTGTCGGAGTAGTCAGCGATACGAACATTAGGAATGAAGCAGAGGGAGAAACGTACTGCCTTGGAAGACGCCGACCATGTACTGGACTTCATCCGCATCGGGGTATTGTCCGCCTAATGTCTGTGTGCTCAAAACTTTGCCTTGCCTGACGGCCTCATTCCAATCCAGGTTCTCATCCTCGTCTTGGTCACCCTTCTTCCTCCCCGGCGCCCGCTGCTGCACTGCGCCAAATCCGAAACCGCCAGCCAAGCCATGGCTCCCGCCATTCTTCAGCGTCGTGGAAGTCTGCAGGGCACGGCCCCAGCGGAGGCCCTTTTCGCGGTCGTAGGCACTGGTGTTGTCGACGGGGATGTCGACTTCTACCATGCCGGAGGAGGCCTTGAGGCGCATCTCGGTGGGCGGTGGTCTCGGGGCATTGTCGGTGCGGTTTGGATGTTGGAGGACGAGTAGACGGCGGCCGAGAGGAAGAGCGGGGTTAAGGAAGACTTGGTAGCTGGCGGTGATGGGATCGTCGTCGTCGTCGTTAGTGGTGACGGCGTCGGGGACGGAGTCATCGACAAGGTCCATGGGATCCAGTTTAGACATTTGGTGGGTGATTTATTTGTGCAGAAAGAAATCAATTGAGTTAGTAGGTTCTCTTCCCAATCCTTTCCTAACCGGCGATTCGATATAGCAAATGCGCTATAGATTAAGACGCTTTTCGACGTTGTAAATATGATAGCTTCTTGGTGGGTTGAAGGTTTGATGACGAGGTGGGGTGCTTTGGAGAAATTTCCTGCAAAGTTTCCTTATCGGTGTCTTATCGTAATCTTATCAGATCTCACAAGCGGATCTAGCCTGCCGGATTCCGGGGACCTGCACCGTACAAGTAGTACATATTTTTGGTGGATCCAACCCAACGACAACCATCCCTCTCTGCTTTGCGCAAAGACTGTTGGTCCATGGCCATGTTTTTCCCCAGAGCAAAAATAGAAAGATGAAACGTTCCATGGCTTGAGGCTACTGGTTCATGTTCAGGCTCCTAAGGATTCGAGAAGACTATTGATGCGGCTAAGGAGAACTAGCTGAAGAAGGCTGCTGAGGTGTGTGTGTTCAGGGGTGAGACACGGTTCTTCAGCCTCTGTCTATCCCGTGCCGTCGACCCGCACCGCGCGGTCACACACATGAGCCAAGGGTTACGGGAGGGGTTCGAATGGCTTTAGAGTTCAGGAGAACCGAAATCTAGTAGTGTCGAATTCGCAGTCGAAAGGGCGCACAGTATCTTGGCAATCTTGGAAGATAAGCCTTACGCTGATGGCGATGGCGATGGGGCTACAAACTCAAGATCAAGTCCTCACTGGCACGGAATACAACAGGACTGGAGGTTGAACCATTTTCAGTAGGCATCCGCGAGATTGCCATGCCAAACCATCTCAACTTATCGTCCGCAATTATCACGTCTTCTTGGCCTCCTACCCAGTATCACGGAATCAATATTCAAGACCAAAGCACACTAATCAAATTGCTTTTTCTCACCATGGCGTCCATGCTCAATGACTGGATTAGCTCAAAGCCCCCAGCAGACACCCAAAACAGGGATGGTCAACTCCGCCCTTTTTCTTTACCACAGGCTGAGTGGTTCTTATTATATCTCCATCAGCCCAGATTGTCTGCTCGTTCTCTTTCTCTTGGTTATTTTTATCGTCATGCCTAAATGATTCATCGTCGCTCGTTTATTTAGTCTGGTGTTTGGCTTCACTCATTTGCCACGCCGATCATTCGTTTTATAAAACTGATGCTTATTCTTCACTCACCATGTTAGCACTTCCTAGCTCAAGGCGGCAAATGTCCTTTGTCGGCACGGCATTTCTATTCTCAACATTGGTTTTAATTCTCATTGCATCTGTAAGCCAATATGTCAATTACTCTGAGCTTTGAATCTGTACTGACAATAGCAAAGGTTACTCGACAGTATGACTCCAACACGCTAAGAGGAGCATGGCCGACAAGTTCTCACGGACAAGATGCATCACTTACAGGACACGAGAAACCCGCAGGCGATACATCAAAAAAAATTCATATTATTCTCCCAGCAACGCAGAGCAATGTCAACCTTTGCAAGACATTGCTCACAATGACTATTCTAGGTTATCCCAACCCTCATATAGTAGCCTGGGGAGATATGGATGACTCCAGCGGCCTGCTGGCGGGCGGCTCTCACTTCGCCAAGATTACGAGAACTCTCGACTACATCAACGATCCTGAGCGCCGCAAGCAGCCCGGGTTTGACGACGAGCTTGTCTTTATGCTCGATGCGTATGATATATGGTTCCAGTTGCCACTCAACATTCTGCTATCTCGGTATAACGGCATCATCGCGGAGGAAAATGCACGAGTTGCTCATCGCATGGGTCGAGCTTACGCCAATGAGGGCATCAACTCAAGGGTTGTGTTTGGTGCCGGGAAACGATGCGCGCCGAATTTGCTTCATAGCGTTTCATGCTACCCTGTCCCAGAATCACCGTTGCCGGATGACCTCTATGGCGGCAACACGGACACTGTTATTGGGACTAACCAATGGAGCAGCTTCCGCACTCGGTATCTGAACTCCGGGTATCTCATTGGGCCTATTGGTGAGATGAGGCGTGTGCTGGAGCGCGCCAAAATGAGGTTGGACGAGTGTATCAAACGCAAGGGTGCATCGTTCGATGACGGCACAGGGGCCTCCGATTTTTGCTACCATGGTAGCGACCAAAGCATCTTTGTCGAAATGTTTGGCGAGCAAGAGTTTCATCGCGAGGTCATGCGTCGCCATTACAGGACTCGTTTAGATGGTCTTTTTGATAGGATTATCCCCAATCGAGCCGGCGCTCTTCCGCCTCTAACAAACGTCCAGAACGCACCAGTGTTAGACCGTCTCGATCCGGAATTCAAGCACCAGGTGGTCAATAAGGTATATCTTCCCGGGAAGCCCTTTGAGTTTGGCATATCTCTTGATTACTGGTCGCTGTTGGGCCACCAGACGTCCAATGCCCTTACAGATGGGCGATACATTCGCCACAGCGCACCGCTTGAGTCACAAGTCGGCAAGCAGGGCTTTTATGAGTGCAAAGCCAAGGCGCCGATACTAAAGGACTTGCCCACAGAGCCGCTAGCCTGGCTTCATGATGGACCAAACAAATGGGAGACGATGCCTTTGTATACGGAGATTTGCACTGGCAGTGTGCCCGTCATGATCCATCACAACTCGGTTTTCAAAGAGCACCGTGAATTACAGTGGAATCAAACATGGTGGCATGGCCGGTCAAGAAATTTACTCGATGAGCGACGCAGAGCTGGCGCGTTGCAGCTCAAGGATGGAATTCCGACGGATAAAGGCAAGGTGATGAGGTGGGAGGAATTGTGTCCCGTCAGCATAGAGCCAGAGCTGTTCAGGGATGTTAAGGTTGCAGAAGAGCCGCATCAAATCTAAGGCATAGTCTTGGGTTAGAATTATTATGGATTCATGACGGGAGTTTTTTTTTTTTTTTTTTGTATTATTAGACTGGCAGATGAGGCGCATATCCAGTTGGGGCATTTGGGCATTAAACTACAAGCATATAGGTATCGGATAGTATCTACAGCATCTACAGCATCATGGGAATGGTATTTCTTTTGGATTGCCGACTCTGATACCTTTATAAGGAATAATATAATTGATATTATAGCCATCAACCTGTATGGGTCCCAATGTGTCGCATTCAACTTTTGTTATACATAATCGAAAATTACCTTTTCTTCCCCCTGTCTCGTCGTCCACCCTCCATCACCCTAACCTTCTTACTAAACCTCTCACCAATCTCCTGATGCCCACTCCCCCTCTGCCCATCCGTAGTGTCATGACCACGCTTCCTGCTCTTCTCCAGCATGGCCCTAACGCCCGAGTTGCCTCCCTCCTTGCGCTTCGTCAATCTATCAATGCGGTCCACACCTTCGCCCAGGTCGCGCCACTCTTCGCCACCAAATTGCATCTGTCCACGGCTAGCAGCCTTGGCCTTCTTGGCGAGATCCTTTTTGCTCTCCTTGGGTAAACGGACAAAGTTCATTTCTTCGTACTCTCTGCGCTCGGCCTCGTCCTTGCGCTCCTGAGTGGTCTTCATGCGGCGACCGCCTTGAACGATGGTGGTACCGATGCTGGGCTCGGCAATTGGGGCGCCAGAGAGTTCAGAGGCGACGAATTCGTCCATGGTTTGGGAGCGCATGGGTCGGCGGGCGGCCTTTTCGCGGGGCTGGGTGGTTTCCATGAGTTGACGCTCACGTCGGGGGGGTCTGTATACGCCTGATGGTCCATCTTCACGCTGTGTCGGCTTGGCTGTGACGTCGTCGACCATGGTGCCCATGTTTGGTGCAGCGGACAGATGGCCTGGTCTGTGGGCTAGGGTAGTCTTGACAGCCTCCTCTCCGTCGGAATCGTCCTCGTCTTCTTCTGATCCAGTATCGGAGTCGTCGCTATCCCCGCCAGCATTCTTCTTCTCCAGCATCTTTGCCTTGTGCTTCGCATCCTCTGCCGTCCGCAGGAACCTCTCAATCGAGAACCGCAGCTTCTCCTCCAGAGGCCTGGCTCCCTTTTCGAGATAGAGCCGCAACTCAACCAACTTCGCCCTCACAGCTTCATCCAGATCCTCTTCATCTTCCTTGTCGCTGGATTTCGAGTTTCGAAGTTTGACGAGAATCAAGAACACGAGGTTCTGCAGGTAGGAGAGTAGTAGTTCATTCTTCACGTCGAGGAGGGAAATGCCGTCTTTTGGGTGCTCAATCGTGGAAATCTTGGAGGTACCCTCCTGCGCTAATGACAGCGACTGGGTTAAAGAGGCCAATAAGGCTGGTAATGTTGTTGCCGCAGCCATCATTGGACTGTATAGGGAAAGTGATGATTCTTGATGGTGATAAAATTCCAATAGATTTGAAGTTCAAGCGCTATCCAAACTTTTTAGTGGGGCATCTAAATGGCCCCCACATACTGCTGTGTTATACTTAATCAGTCTTAGCGTTGGTTACGGATGATGAGTCCCTACCCTGTATAAGAAAAATTGAATCTGAGGATCGTCACGCATCCACACGCTACAGTGGCTTTACAAGTCACTACTTCTTCCGTAGTATAGTGGTCAGTATACAAGCTTGTCACGCTTGGGACCCGGGTTCAATTCCCGGCGGGAGAGCAGCAACCACGCTGTGGTTTCTTTTTTGTCCAAGTCACAATACGCCAGAATACGCAAACTTGAGTTGAACACTTAACAGCTGAGTTTTCATTTTTACTCGACTAGCTATTCTTTTGTGGCTATTAAGAGACTATTATAATCCTAAGTCAAAGCTGTAGTAGGTGGTGATAAATTTGAAAAGTCGGCCGAGAAAGGAGAGAGATGCTGGTATGCCTAGATCATGACCACTACTCTTGTTAGCGACCCAGGGAGCATACGGCCAACATCCTCTCCTCTCGATCTCTGGATATGGCGTGGACCTCAAAAGACCGTGGTATCGCAATTCCATTGTATCCATGAACCAGAAAGCATACGTTTATTTATTTTATGTATTTATTAGAGATAAACAATTTGGCATTGATGAAATGTTTTGAGTGTGTGGGATGAGGAGTAGATGATAGATTGACGTCTTGATTAGGGAAAGAGAACGAACAATCTGTTGAAGGGCGGCACTTCCATTAAGTACTCGAATTACTTAAAACATTTGAGTTGTATCATTGTCTATCAAAGTTAAAAGAGTGAGTTTTTACAGGTAGGTTTAAATATCAATCCTTGGTAGAGCTTAGTCTTTTTCTCTATTGCTGGGGTTTTTATAGTTCCCTTATATTCATGGTTATGGATATAAATTTCCTTGGTATTTGTAACCTCTGAGGTTCTTTGTTGTCATGAATTATCTAAATAAGACTGCTAAGACTTAAGAAACATGTGTATGAGAACCGATGTGGTTCTAGAGTCTGTTGGTTATGATTTTTGAACTGTTGAATCTTGATATTTGGTTCAACAGTATAGTATTCAATACTAGATAAGGTCAAAAGGATATCTTAAATAGTTCTAAGAGTCAAATAAATATCCTGTGAGAAGAAAACGGCATTGTAATTGATGATAGTGCAAGGGTTAGGGCGTAAGTCAAATTGGCATGGCGCTCTGAGTTACTACAGATTGGTCTGATAAGATTACTATTGCTACTATCCCTGTGATAAGAGGTTTGCAATACGATGCCCACTAAGCTTTTCATAGAGAAAACACAACCTCTAGACTGTTGATGCTAATAGAGGCCGCTAATCAAGCCGTTATGAATAGAGCACGTGGCTGCTAATGAACCGACTAATCTTAATTCAACCTACATCTGTGAGGTAACAATTTTGATTAGGTGCCAGAAATTCCTCTTTAATTGATTCGTCTTGTATTAAAATTACACAAACAAGTTTCTATTCCTTAGCATTTGTCCTTTCATATACGTACTGCCGTCCTTGCCTTCTACTCTCGTATTTTGCCCATTCCACACAGATTGCCTGCCAGCCCTGTCTCCGGCACCAAACGCCAGGCTCTTCTCCAACAGCAACTTCTCGGCCACTCGTTCCCCCCCGATGGTGGCTTGAATCATGATGTTAGACTGTCATCGTCTCTTGTCTTAAAATTAGCCCCATTCTCGAGAAGCAGCCTTATCCTCTTCTTGGTAGCCCAAGGCAACGGTGTTTGACCATCGTTATCTCTTGCCTCAATATCAGCCCCATTTGCAAGAAGCAGCTTTATAATCTCTCTATGATCAAGACAAGCAGCCTAAGCCAACGGTGTTCGACCATCGTTATCTCTTGCCTCAATATCAGCCCCATTTGCAAGAAGCAGCTTTATAATCTCTCTATGATCAAAACAAGCAGCCCAAGCCAACGGTGTTTGACCGTTGTTATCTCTTGCCTCAATATCAGCCCCATTTGCAAGAAGCAGCTTTATAATCTCTCTATGATCAAAACAAGCAGCCCAAGCCAACGGTGTTTGACCGTTGTTATCTCTTGCCTCAATATCAGCCCCATTTGCAAGAAGCAGTTTTATAATCTCTCTATGGTTAAGACGAGCAGCCCAAGCCAACAGTGTTTGACCATTGTTATCTCTTGCCTCAATATCAGCCCCATTTGCAAGAAGCAGCTTCACAGTTGCTTCATGTTCACCCCTGGCGGCCAAAGCCAATGGTGTTTGACTACCGTTATCTCTTGCCTCAATATCAGCCCCATTTGCAAGAAGCAGCTTTATAATCTCTCTATAATCAAGACAAGCAGCCCAAGCTAACGGTGTTCGACCATCGTTATCTCTTGCCTCAATATCAGCCCCATTTGCAAGAAGCAGTTTTATAATCTCTTTATAATCAAGACAAGCAGCCCAAACTAACGATGTTCGATTATCGTTATCTCTTACCTCAATATTAGCCCCATTTGCAAGAAACAGTTTTATAATCTTTCTATGATCAAGACAAGTAGCCCAAACTAACAGTGTTTGACCGTTGTTATATCTTGTCTCAATATCAGCCCCATTTGCAAGAAGCAGCTCCACAGTTGCTTCATGTCCACCCCTGGCGGCCCAAGCCAACGGTGTCAAATCAATAATCTCTGTACCTCTTACCAAGTGATATCTGCCCACTAGGTTTAGGGTCATTGGCCAGTATGATTCGATCTCGCCTTTAATTTCGAGATTTGCGCCCTGGTCTAGCAACAGCCTGACTGTTGCTTCATTTCCCCGCTCCGCGGCTACCGACAATAAGATTTGAAACGCATCGTCTTTTGTTTCCGAGTCTCCTTGTAGCCCAAGCAACATGCTCACTATCCGGGCATTCCCGTTCCATACAGCCCACCAAAGTGGCGACCGACGGAACGCATCTTTTATACTTGCATCGTATCCTTTTGCAAGTAACTCCACGACCACTTCGAAAAGGCCAAAGCCAGCGGCAATGTGCAGCGCTGTTAGATTACTTGGACGATACGGGCCAATATAGTCAGGCCGATAATACCAAAAGTCAGCTAAATATCCATCTATCAATGATGCGTACCATGGGTCTTGATCCCCATCGCATTCAAGAAATCTGATTATCTTCGCCGTTTCTAAACCTTGGGCTAACGCTTCACATGCATGGTATCCCCAATTCTCGGCTGCATAGCCGTAAAGTGGATTCGTCTCGATTCTATGTCTTAATCCCCTATTATGGAAACAGGGATCACTCCGGAACTTCGGAAAGGAAAGATATGTCATGCAAATCTTAGCAACAATGACATGTGACTTTATCATCCACTCATTATGGGGTCGCTCGAAGTATTCCTGCGTTGTGTAGTGTACCAAGCGGATGATGTTGGTATCCTTGTCGACAACCACCAGTGGGGCGCATGCTTGGACAATGTGCTCAATAGTTGGGGTGTTATTTCGGTCCAGTTCCAATTTTCCAATTTCAATAGTAAGGGCTTCTTGCAGTTCATCAACTGTTAACTGTCTCTTGGCTGCAACGATCCAGGAAAGAATTAACATTGCGTCGTGGGGCAGATCGCCTTTTTGCCTTTGAATCCGCTCCATTGCTTTTTTATACGCTTCATCCAAGATGGCTGATCTGTCAGATGATGTCGTAGAGACTTCTCTTAGGGCTTTCAACGCATCGCGAAGAGCCGTGGGTGATCTTTTACCAACGAGAGAGTCAATATATAGTTGCGCAAGAAGAAACCTGGAATGGACTCATTAGTTACAATCATAGTTTATGTATGTATATTTAATACTCACATTCCTTCAATTGCTGACTCTATTGAGTCCATTATCTCGGTCTGGATATCCATGTCATTTGCCACGAACGTTGGCAGGTTTGACATGCGCGTAGTAAGAAAACGAAAAATATCGCCACGGCTAGGGCAAATCTCTCTGGAAACACAATTTTTGAATCTTGCTTCAATGTCGGGAATATGCCTGGAAGTCATGAGAAGGTTAAGGCCCGTCTTTTCTTGCGCCGCAAACAGCTGATTTAACAGTTTTGTGCGACTTTGGTCATGATCAAAACATTCGTCGAGCGCATCGACGACAATGAATGCCCTTGAAAAGGAATGGATAAGAGAAATGAGGAATGAGGAAAGTTCTTCGAGTAGCGGCCGTGTATTTCTCTCTTTGTGGCGATCGTATAACTTTCGTACTCTGTCAAGTAAGACCTCGTTCGTTTGAGCAAACTGCTTGATCAAGTTTGCTAACATAAGTTCTGCCCTTTGATCTTGCTGACGGTTGAAGTTGTAGTACAGAAAAGCGAAGCCGCTAGTATTGTCACCTTCAAAACTATTCACCAAATGGTTTATTAAGATGGATGCCTGAAATGTTTTCCCGGCTCCCGGAAAACCAGGACAGAACAAAGTCTGATTAGCTGTTTGCAACCAGTCTTGAAGCTCTGCTGAGGCTAATAAATCCTGACCCGTTCCAGGCTCAGATCTGGTGAGATAATCATGCTGCGTAAGAGAGAAATTGAGGCTGCTGAGCCATTCGAGTGCGTCCCGTCGATTCTTAGCCATGCTATCTACATCGATGTCAACATAAGCCGGTCGGCTCTGAGGATAGGGACTGGCTTACCATCAATAAGATTGGTCAAGTCTTTCTTTGTATCTATGAACCCGTTCTCAACCCTTTTTTGAACAAGTTGTATATCTTGCTTGACTGTTTACATATACATTTAGCTCTCTCATAGATTCTCTTGTGCATAAGAACTGCTAACCTTCGCTCAGTACGTCCAACACAGGCCGTTCTCGCCCGACCTCATCAGCTTGGACACAGCCTAGAAGCTCTTTGGCAAATGAGGCTGCCACAGCAGCTGCGTGCTCTTGCCAGTGCTTGTTTTTGTGTGAATCCGAGTAATCGCAGATGCCACGAATAACCAGACACGGAAAATTATTCATCAGTCCAGCCGCCTCCATCTCGACGCAGAGAACCTCACCACCCAGGTCCTTATTGAGCTTATCGCGGAACGTGCCATCCTTAATGACCTGATTGCCAGACGCAATGAGACCGTAGTGTACACGAGTCTTTGATCGGCGTTTTCGTTTCACAATCTTGGTCCTATCACACAGCTGACAGGATTCTTCTTCTTCTTCTTCTTCACTGTTTTCACTTTCCCCCTCTTCCTCTTCACCTGTGGTGCCATCGCTCGTTAGGCTATCCGATCCAAGATCAGACTCGTTAACATGAGCATAATCTGCTTTAAACAGCACATCTTGAAGTGAAGGAGATTTCAGGTATTTCTTTGCCGCTTTTGGGTATTTTTGCCGTAGCTCTTCAAGGTGATCGGGGATTTTTGATCCGTTCAGATCATGCTCTGTCTCTAAATGAGCGAGGGCAGACAGCAAAGATCTTGGTGGATTGTTTAAAGCACCAGTCCGCTCGAATTTACCGCCCTCCTTTGCTTTGCCAAGGTCCCATTGAACCACGCCGGGGTACTGTCCCACCGGTGTGCTGACCACAACATCGCCAAGTCGGACCTTGGGGGGTATACCACCACCAATGCCGACCATTAGACAAATTTTGATGGAGGGAAAGGTGGCAATCATGAAGGTTACCACGTTCGCTGCTGAATTAGTGCCGTACTGTCCCTTGGGCAAACAGGCTATAACGACGTTATGAGAGCCGATCGAGCCGAGGGTGTAAGTGTTGGTATCGTTGGGAGGCTTTGGCAAACTTTTGTGTCGTGTGTCCAACATGGCCGTCGCCGCTGTTTGTTCTTTTGGGAGAGCACAGATCCATCCCACACTATAGTCGGCGTGGGATCTGCTTTCGGTGATTTTTGCAGACTGTGTAGGTTGTATGGTCTTTTGCGTGAGCATATGATCATCAAGGGCTTGCCTCTTGCTCAAATGCTCGATATCATCAAAGCTGATACGCCTCTTGGGCTCACTGCTGGGGCCTGGAGAGTCTGTCATGGTAGTTTTGGTAAAAGGAATTGCAAGCAACGAAAGAAATAACAAGTAACAAGAAAAACGATGAGCAACAAGAGGAATAACAAGCAATGGGGAATGCCAGCAGCTACCAAGATAGATCATAGATGGCTAAAAGCTGGGTTGTAAAAGTCATGGAGGCCTTACATGTACCTACCTCGGTATCAGGTAGCCCTGGCATTTCTGAGTGCACGCTGTACTTTGGGCATCACTGCATATCTCTAGGCGTATAGACACAGGATATCATGGAACATGGATGTCTATGAGAGTGATTGGTGCTGTGACTGCGCCAAGTCAGCTCATTTATGCCTTGCCAAACTCCAAAGTGTTCGCCAAAATACCGTGATTGGCTAGGGTGGGGTTTTGCCTCAATATATTATGCTTGCATTGAGGCGCAGTGCGGTCGCTGATACAGGCCTCTGTATCCACAAAGTTGTTGCCTTTCATTCTCAATTCACACCGCTTGGCATCCTGGGCTTTCGCAGTTCGCCCTGTACCAAGGATGCTGCATATGAGGCTGGGAGTCAAAATAAATTGAAGAGCACAGATGCATTAAAAGATAGGAAATTAGCTTCTTCAGCACTTGTTTCTCTCTACAACTTATTGATTACAAAAAATAGAGAATCCGAGGTGACGATTCGGTTTGTTGCTGCTTGAGGTGCTAAATCAGGGGCCAGGGACAAGTCCAGCTTCACGATGTCGCCCAGATAGCAGAGGGGGTCATGGTAGAACAGTCAACGCCTGCTTGAGGTAGATCCTCAATTGAGGAATTTAAGGATAAAGGTAGCTTGATGCTTTTATTCGGGATTGTAACAGAGAACGGAGTTTCGCTGGCCGAATGTTTGTTGCATAATCCAGTTGATGAGCGGGTAGCCCACGGTTACACACCTATCAATGCTCCGGATATATAGTTCATCAACATGCTTATCTACCAAAGATAGAGCAGTGAATGTCGAAGTTACAGAGCTATATGAGACAAATGGCGAATCTCCGACAAGTCCAAGGGTCGATAACCCATTGCGATATAAGCAGTAGTCTCTGCTCAAACTTCCTGTGTGACTCATCTCAGACAACCTTGATAGCTGGCGAGGTGATCCATCAACTCTTTTAATATCACAAAGAGCATCTAAATAGCTAGGTTTCTCTCGAATCATGTTCAGGACTCCAAGTCTGTACCCCCTCATCGTCTATGATTATAAGGTATGTGGTTCTGAAGACGGATATATTTTCTCATATAGAGGACCCAAGTGCAAGTCGGAAGATCAAGTCTTTGACTCTACATGCTAATTAAACAATTAACATAATTTCCATAGGCTCAAAAACCCCACTGTAGAAAGCTCCATAGTTCATCATCATATGCGCAAATGAATGGGCCGCGAACCACCTCAACACGCGGGATCCGGCCAAGTGACAGCAGTAGTAGGGCAAGAAAATACTAACCCATACAAGATTACATTGAACCAGTAAGATGTATATAACACCTTCATGGTACCCAGTACTAATGCTATTGAGTGTGGTTCTTATATACCCAATACGAGCAGGGTCCCATCGCGATACAACCCCTTCGCATCTTAAATCCATGATCTGGTTCTGTTCATATCTTAGCGCCTCTATTCGCAATTTGAGTGGCCAAATATAAGAACTCTATATGAATTTTTGGCCATCAGCAGACAAGTACATGATTGAGGCTTGTTTCTGGTGGTGAGCTCAGCCTTGTTTACATGCCGGTGCCGGGGGTGGTGGAGATTAATGCCCAATCACAAGGCATAGCCCTTTTGATCGTTTATGCCTTACGTTTGATGCTCTCTCTCCCTTACAATCATACATTCATAACACCTGCAACCAAATCTTTCTGCCCTTCGATTACACCACAGCGACTCGGCCATCGACGACTCCCAGTCACCTCAGCGAATCGACTCCATCAGCTCAAATGGCTCTCGAGACCAAAAAACGCGCAGATTACGCTGTGGGATGGATTTGCGCTCTATCGGAAGAGAAAGCAGCAGCTGTAGCGATGCTGGACGAAAAGCATGCAAGCCTACCGAATCCCACAAATGACAGCAACAGTTACACTCTCGGCTCCATTGGCGGTCATAACATTGTTGTGGCATGTCTACCCCAAGGCATATATGGCACTATCTCGGCAGCAAATGTTGCGAAAGATATGATCCGAACTTTTCCATCCATCAAGATAGGTCTTATGGTCGGAATTGGAGGCGGCATTCCGGCTAATGAGGTGCGGCTTGGTGACGTCGTGGTTAGCACGCCAGGAGGTCAGCATCCTGGTGTGATTCAATGGGACCAAGGCAAGGCCATACACAACGGTCGATTTGAAAGAGCTGGAGCACTGAACAATCCACCCGGTTATTTATTGACTGCACTAAATGCGCTACAAGGGGAGCATATGCTGCAAGGTTCGAAGATTCCGGGCTATCTTGAGGAAATGAAACAGAGATACCCGAAACTAGAAAAATATGGTCGATCTGATTCGCTTCAGGACGTCTGTTTCAAATCAGATTATACCCATATAACAGAACCCGAGACGGCTGACGACAGCGATGTAGACGGCGGTGCCCGCTTGGTTGTTGAAGAGGAAGAGGAGTCGGGTGAGGACAGCGATGAGGGGACAAGCTGCAAGTATTGTGATAAGAGAAACGCCATTAAAAGAAAGCCACGATCAATGCGGGTGCATTATGGCCTCATAGCTTCCGGAAGCCAAGTCATCAAGGATAGCAAACTTCGTGACCACATCAATAACGAGCTGGGCGGCAGGCTTCTTTGCATCGAGATGGAGGCGGCCGGTTTGATGAACAACTTCCCATGCCTTGTGATTCGAGGTATATGCGACTACGCTGATTCGCATAAAAAACAATGCTTGGCAAAAGCATGCTGCTGCGGTCGCCGCGGCGTACGCAAAGGAGCTTCTAGATTGTGTTCAGCCAAGTGAGGTGGCTAGAGAGCGTCCAATTAGGGAGGTGCTCGAAGAAGGTTAGTTACTCGCCCCATGTGACAAGATATTCACGAAGTTGCTAAAAAGAAAACGTCCCTTGAACAGCATCGGTAGGGGTAGATGAAGCCTATAAAATGATCGAGCATAAAGTCCGAGACCTTAGGGATGACCTATTGAGTATCATAAAGCGCTATAGGTGAAATAGCTTCTACTGTATCGGATAATCAGCTCATTTTTGTATCCAGACTACATGTCCCGTCTTTCGTTTGCTTATATGTATTTATAGCAGGATGAGTACAAGATTCTATATTGAAGCCCAGGAGAGGCAACCAACAGACGACCAAGCTGCTCTTTCTAGCCCGCGGTAAACGATATACACATCAACATGAACATTGACGCCCCAATCTCCGTAATAATCAGGAGCTGACGAGACATTAACGTCTGCCCCCTTTTATCATGTGACGCATCTTAGGCTAGATGAGACAGGGACCTATATAAAGGAAAAAAACAAAGAAGCTTAAACTTGGGTGTTTATATAGGAGGGTATCATTGTTATAAATTACAACTCTAAATCAGGGCAACAGTAAGAGTCCTGATCCATCGATTCAGTGATGTAGATACTCTCGTGTTCATATTACGCCGTGTATAGGGTATGTCTGCATTGAAACTAGATCAATAATGAGAAGCAAGAGGAACAAACAGGGACCAAAGGAAATAATAGGCAGATAAGAATATATATAAGAACTTTCACTCATCTTCAGGCAGCCTCACATCCTCCCCATTACTAATAGCCCACCGGCTTTAACAAAGTCCCATCAGGGTCTATCTGAGAGCTATACGGAACGAATACAACATACTAGAACAAACGTTGAGCAGCAAAAGAGAAGAGACAAACGTCAAGGGCATCCAGATAAAAAGCTCCGAGCTCCGTATTGCTATCAAGAGCAAGAAACGATAGTGAAGCTGTTGTTTGAGTGCAGCGACTGTTCCAAGGTTCATAATCCATCTAACAGTGACGAATGAGGTCTACAAGAGCAAGTGAGTGAAGATGAGGCAAATTGAGGCACAAGGTAGAAAGACTTGGAGGCCCAAACAACTCGAATTTTTTAGTTAACTCGTAATAGATGCCTGAGATGGCAGAGCTGGAAGAACATGCAGCTGGGAACAGCTGGCAGTTGGCAGAAGTAATAGCCCCAGGCCGCCATCTACAGTCATTAAGCTGCCAGCTGCCAACCAATTGCCTGGGGATAAAACTCTGCAAACTCAATATGCAAATTCCCAACTCGCCATCTTCGACATCATTCACAATCAGTCATATCTATTTAGTGCGCTTCCGTCAAGCATTGACATCCGTCATGAGAGGACAATGACAAGGTTCCAAAATCTCCCACCAGAACTACGTCTTTACATCTGGGGCCTCACTTTTAAAAGCCAGCGTGTTGTCTGGACCTTGTCGTTGGCAAGACCGGGGGTTTGGAACGTCGAGTTTTCTGCTTCTTTGCCGGACGTTCTACAAGTAAATCGAGAATCACGCTCAGAAACTCTACGGCGATATCATCAAGTCCTGGCGCATCGGTGCTTGACAAGTAATGCTACTGCTGATGGATCAGGACTCAAGAACTGTTCGACCGGATGCTTTCTAGACCCTCTTCTGGATACCTTGGAGCTTCGAATCAAGGATATTGGCAACTCCTCGTCCGAAGCAATCGACAGCACAGCACTCTACACTCTAATAGTACGATCCAGAGCCCAGCATGTTATACTTCGACCGGAATTCTGGTCGCACGATTCATTCGCCATCATATTTTACGCCATCTTAATTGCCCCTATGTTAAAGACTTTGACATTTCATCAACCCTTCATAAACAGCAAGCAATCTTTCATGTATCGCGTAGTGAGGGATGGCGATTTACCATGGGAAACTGTGGTATGGGAGATCAACGAAGAAGACGCAGAGCTTCGTGATGATAATCGATTCTGGGGATTCTTGCCAGTCAGAGAGGCGTTACTGAGGGATCGCGCAGTCCACTTTAATCTTCGAGATCAATTTGATATGGAGGACATGGCAGTGTTCTTGGTTGTAGATGAACAATCATTTCCCGATGAATTTATCTGGGGTCTTGCTGCAATTGCACATTTCTGCTATGGTCGGGCTCCACAGCTTCCACCAGTAGAGAATACAAACTGGTGGAAAACCAAGATCCTTACCAACCTGGATGGCGTTTGCCTTCCTGATTTCGGCTTCAACCAAACTCAGTCACCATACGACACTCCCGGGGTGCTGGCAGAGTGGAAAGGCGATTTCACAACAGGCTTGATGGCTCTCTCTGCCTGGCTCCCACTGAATACACGTGCCCCTGCGGTTGAGCCGGGTGATGAGTTCCCTTGGGTGGTGGGTTTGCAAATCGCGTGGATTGATGCAATGCTTTGGGATAAGCAGATTGAATGCAAACCTTTGCAGCATGGTGAGCTGCGGCCGCTCGACAGACTGGGAGAAGCAGAGTTGGAAACCATCAAAGACGTTTTGAAACGGCATATGCCTCGAAAAGACCTGGTTGGAGGTCAACTCCTCCCGGGCATTTTCGTCTGCGAGGACCTCGGCGATGTCGAGTAGGAGGAAGATGATGATCCGGAGCAACAGCTGGTAAAACAAACCACATAAAATCCAAAATGTTGAGGTGCATTATATGAGATGTCAAGCAATAGAAGTAGCATTGGGATTAAGATGTATGTGTTAACTTTGGCTGGAGAGAGGTCGGCTCATGGAGGATGGTTCGCTGCAAGAGTGGTGTCATGTCAGTCCAGAGAAAAAGGCAAAATAATGTGCTTGCTTTATAGTATAAATCATACTCGACAGCTTTATCGTTTGGTATCTTGCTGTCTATATCGCACCATGGTAGTAGAAGCTCTTACTGAGCGTGTCAAAAATGCACGATACCTATTTAGTATTATATCTACCTTGATGTGGTTTGAGGGCGAGACATAATCACGGGCTGGAAACGATCTTGGTAGTCCCGATTATCATTTTTCTGAAGAGTCACCGTACAGGTTGGAAAGGATTATTTGCAACTGGGTAGCATATATGAGAGGGGCATAGAGAATGTAGTATAACAAAGCGCTTCCAAATGATGATGGCCATGAGGATAATATGAGGATGTTAATCGTAGGCAGTGCAAGGGATGGACAAAGGTACGTGTATAGATACCCTAAGTAGTAATAGTACACAGTAGCTGCCCTGGATGATGGGATGTCCCATACCATGACATCGTTTGTCCAATGAAATCATGTGGTCCATCGGGAGATTCATGACTAAGCTTATCATGGCACCCCTGGCAGGCAAGTTGGCCATATTGGCTGCAACTCGATACGCAAGACACTTCTGATACCTGATTCTGATCCTGATAGCCTTAATACGAGGGACGCGCATGCAGCTCCTGAAGCTTCGGATTTACCATCACTCCAATTGCCATCAGCAATTGCAGACCGCATTGCCCTCAACTTGTCGACGAAGCTGAAGCATTCGCTTGCGCCTACGTTTACGAGCTCCACGACATCGGTTTTCTTTATTGTCCATTTACTCAGTACGCCCGGCTGCGTTGCCCTCCCTTGCCCAACACACAAGGGCGCACACCTCAGGATACCATCCGCCTTGGAGACGAACACCGTGGCATGACATAAAGCTCGAACAATGCATCTACGACACACAGCGCCGTCGGCGCTTTTAACGACTCTTCTGGCGGTGCCCAAGCTGGCATCTGCCTTCTACCTCCCCGGCGTCGCACCAACTTCTTATCAGCCTGGCGACCAAGTTCCTCTCTTCGTCAACAGCATCAAACCCGTAGCTGCGCCGCAAGATGCTCGGCTGCATTCCATCGTATCATACGATTACTACCACCCAGCCTTCCAATTCTGCCAACCGGAAGGTGGTCCTCAATATGTATCAGAGAGCTTGGGAAGCATCCTGTTTGGCGACAGAATCATGACCTCGCCCTTTGAGCTCAAGATGGCGCGAAACGAGACCTGCAAGCCTCTTTGCAAGGTACAATACCCGGAAAAGGCGATAGAATTTGTGACGACCAGGATCGAGCAGGGTTATAGTTTAAACTGGCTCGTGGATGGTTTGCCTGCCGGACAACAGATCCAGGATCAGCTCACGGGTACGACCTTTTACAGCCCGGGTTTCTTGTTGGGCCAGGATGATGAAGAGGGTAATATTATTTTCAACAACCACTATGAGATTTGGGTCGAGTACCACGAAGTCAGCGGCAACGAGAATCAGCTAAGAGTGGTTGGTGTTGTTGTCCAGCCCAGCTCAAAGAAGTACGAAGGAGAAGCAGATTGCGCGGATAACCACCAGCCTGTTGTCTTTTCCCACGAACCCGGCTCACAGGAAGTGCAGTTCAGCTACAGTGTATACTGGAGGAAATCAGAGACTGCCTGGGCCACCCGATGGGACAAGTACCTGCATGTCTTTGACCCCAAGATCCACTGGTTCTGGTTGATCGACACTGCCATTATTGTTGTCATTCTCGTCTTGACCGTCATGTCCATCTTGGTGAGAACCTTGAAGAAGGACATTGCGCGATACAACCGACTGGACCAGATTAGCTTGGATGACTTGAGTGGAACCTCGGCGCTCGAAGATGGTGTTCAAGAAGATTCGGGCTGGAAATTGGTTCATGGAGATGTCTTCCGAACGCCCTCGCGGCCTCTGTTGCTCTCCGTTCTCTTGGGTAACGGCGCTCAACTCTTCGTCATGACTGGATGCACAATCGTGTTCGCCTTGCTTGGATTTTTATCACCTTCCAACCGAGGATCTCTAGGCACCATCATGATCATCCTTTATACACTTCTCGGCTTTGTTGGTGGATACACATCGGCCAGAACATACAAGGCAATGCAAGGAGATCAGTGGAAGCTCAATATTGCATTGACTCCTTTGCTGGTTCCTGGCATTGTCTTCTCTGCTTTCTTCCTGCTCGATCTTTTCCTCTGGGCCAAGCAATCTTCTGGCGCCGTGCCTTTCACCACCATGATTGTCATCGTTGGCATCTGGTTCATCATCTCCATCCCGCTCTCGGTCGCCGGATCATGGCTTGGTTTCAAGGCTCCTCAATTCGAGCCGCCAGTTCGCACCAATCAGATCCCTCGCCAGATCCCTCCCGTTACAACATACCTGCAGCCCATTCCCAGCATGCTCATCGTTGGTCTCTTGCCGTTTGGCGCCATTTTTGTTGAGCTGTACTTTATTATGAGCTCCATCTGGTTCAGCAGAATTTACTACATGTTCGGCTTCCTTTTCCTCTGCTACGGCTTGATGATTGCTGTTTGCGCCGCCGTCACTATTCTCATGACTTACTTCCTGCTTTGCGCTGAAAATTACAATTGGCAATGGAGGTCTTTCTTGGCTGCTGGAATGAGTGGCGGTTATGTGTTCATGAACTGCCTTTTGTATCTCGTCACCAAGGTAAAGCTTGGTGGTCTGGCCGGAACTGTTCTCTACATTGGTTACAGCGCCTTGATCTCATTCCTATTCTTCATTCTTTCTGGTAAGCCAACCCTCAACCCTCAAATTTTATCATTTCCACCTACTAACGGTATAATACAGGCTCTATCGGCTACTTTGCAAGCTGGTGGTTCGTCAGAAAAATTTACTCCTCCATCAAGATTGACTAAACATTCCGAACTACCAAAAGCTTGGCGTGATTAGTGAGGGTTTTCTCCCCTTCTTCGGGGGCTTTATATGTAAAAATATTATTGTACGACCAGCGTCGACGGTTCCAACATTTTTAAAAAGCTTAAAGGAAAACGAAAAGCGATTTTCTCCTGCCTGTATGTACATGATAACGACTCTCTTCGGAAAACTTGGTACGAGCGTTGAGGGGCGTGTGGATGGACTGGGGTGAGAATGATTGCTTTACGATATAGACACATGAATAATAAGATAGTGTTATGAGATGATTCGATCTATGTCTAAGATGATATTGATATATGCTGATTATGCAAAACATGATGTATCTCTAATGCAACTAATCTTCATCATCGTCATCATCCAGATCATCCCAGTTTGTAAACTGGAACTGTTTCTTCTCCGCGCCAGACGGCTTAGCAGCAGATCCAGGCGCATCGGCCGAACCAGCAACGACACTTGCTCTCCGCCACTCGGCCTGTTGCTTTTCCCTCTCTTGCTCCCTCTCTTTCCGTAGTCTTTCCATCTCCGCCTTGACCTTCCTCTCCCGTTCTGCGCGCTCCTGTGCCTCGCGTTCTTCTCTCTCCTTGCGCTCTTCCTCCTCTTTGCGCTTGCGATCTTCTTCTAGAACAGGATCATAGCCCTTGGGGTCAATACCTTGTTCCGATAAGATTTGGTTGGACGCTAGAGCACCGGATCGGATCTTGTCTTCGAGGGGCCAGGGGAAGAAGAGCTGTCCGGAGAGGGGGTTGAGGTACTGGTTGATGCCGTCGGGGAGACTGGTGTTCATGGAAGCTTGGGTCTGCTGGGTTGAAGCTTCGGCACCGGGTTGCGAAATACCGTTCATGGGAGCAGGAGATTGAGTAAGATTCGGCGTTGGCGCTGAAGGCGTAACGGCAGACTGGGGCTGAGACTCGGGCGCTGGTGTTTGCGTTTCAGGGGATGGAGAGACGTTGTTCAGGGTGGCCGCGGGGGGCATGGTGGTCTTGCTGATACGTCGGGCATAGCTGAGCAGTTCCTCGTAAGCGATGGGGTAGTTTGCTCCAGCAGGGTAGGTGGTCGTCTGGGTGGTGACAATGTCCTTGCGCGTTGTTGCGAGGGTGGTCAAGGTGTCTCGGATTTGCGCGTCGAGAGAGGCGGATAGCTGGCGGAGATGGAGAATTCTCAGGTAGTTGTTTTGATGAGATTGTACTGGAGTGACGGTCAGTTTTGACTGTTTGAGGTGTGCGGCGGAGTAAACATACCCTCTTCTAGCCCTTTGTTCAGTTCATTGTCGGCGGCCTTGAGCTCCTCCGCTTGAATGGTAGACGGATGATATTTTGTGACTGAGTCAATAAGAGTCGCTAGTGCCTTTTCAAGCCGCTCAAAGCGATTATCGATTTGTTTATTCATGATAACTCTGGGCACGCCTCGAGTTCAGGTCAAATTGTTGCCGAATGCACGATGAACAAATCCAAAGCCGGAGCAACGTCGAAAGAACAAGGCTGGATGGATGGCAGCTATTGTGGGTCATCCCCTCTAGCATGTGATTGGCCAAAAAGCCTGATCTATTCCCGGCACTATCCGGGCCTCAGGCCAAAACCTCGGCGAATCTCGCAGAGACCAAATCGAAACTCGCGCAAGGAAGCCTTGGTTTTTTTCCAAAACGACGAATTGACGAGCAATTGGACCGGCACAGACGATTTCAACTGCCCCTACAGCCAAGATGGTCTCCCAAGTACGTTTTTAGCCGCTTGTATGCGAAGCGACCCCCGGCTCCATGCCGCGAACCGCAGCGCATCAAGATTTGAGAGTGGACGTGGGGAACTGACTGGTTTGCGAATAGACTCCTTTCCGCGCTGCGGAATTCAAGAGCAACTTTGGCCCCAAGTACGTCGTTGTTCCTTTTTCTAGATCCACGAACTTCCACCTTGGAGAGATGGCTTTTGCGCATCCAGCATAAAGGCATTCTGGTACAGTTTAGAATAAGTAAGACTAACACTCTTCCAGGTACAGCTTCCAGCCCAACTACCGCGGCATCACCGTTCAGACTGCTACCCGATTGTAAGTTTGCGAATTCCTTTTTACATTCGCCATTTCCGAATACTGTGGGGGAACGAACGAACGCATTGCCGGAACTTATCGACAACCAAACTTAGAGGGGTTCTGGGCTTCGGATGATCTTGAGAGCCCTGAGAACGAATGGGTTTGGATGGTTTGGAAGAACTGGCTATGCAGTAAACTTGGACGACGACCACGAAACGAGGGAATCTTAATTTGTCAAAGGGACGTTCTATGGGCAGTGCTAACAACGGCCATCAGTGCTTTCCGTTCCGCTGCCCTCGGCGGTGGTCTCGGCGTTGCTCTCTTCCTTTACGGATCCAGCATGCCTCGTTTCCGCTCCGACATCCTCGTCGTAAGCATCACACATACCGAGCCTACCAGCAAGAACATTGTTAACACCCAATCCAGAAGTTCCCCATTGTCGGCCGCCTCTTTGAGGAGCCCGAGATTCACCCCGCTGACAACGTGAGTCCAACGCTTATCCAAGACTCGTTTGATGTCGAATTATTGACGTTTCTTTGTAGCCTTTCTAAATCTGTCGCTGGACACTTGCATGGTGGAGTTTGGACAAGGCCAAATGTGGCGGCTGAGGCGACTTTGCCTTTGTATGATATACACAATAGACCTTTCCTAAGCTGTCCGTTTACATCTCATTTAAAGTCCCTGGTTGAGCTTGAAATGTCTTGAATATGATAAGTTCAACCATGTAGCCATGAAGAACACCAGTTCAACTATGTATTAGAATTTGTAGAGCCATCTTATAAGGTCGTTTGTAAGTGAACCAGGGAACCGTCGTATGCTGCTCCCGTGTAGTGACGCTTCTCACAGTATATCGTGCACCGTGTCCACACTGTACGTATTACCACAGATGCTTAGACGCAATCTCATTCCAACAACTGGCATCTACAAAGCGCAGCAAAAGATGATTCTGATTTGATAGATCTAATTTGCAAATTTCACAACCAAATGCAATACTTACTTACAGAAATTCAATTTTCTACTTGGAAATCCTGCAGCTTATGGGATCTTGCTGAGTCTCATCCGGCCAGCTGAGAACAGCATGGCATCTAGCACAGCCCCTGATTTGGGGATAAGCCAACTCGGCTTCACAACGTGGGCGGCCTGCGCGGCACCAATCGCACTTATTTTTCACCTTCTATTTTTCAAATCTCAGGGGAATGTATCTGGGGGGTTGGGGCTTGTGCTCTCGGTTTGTCTGGCCGCAGCGAGCTTTTTGTGGTTGGGCATAGTGTCTGAGATTGTTCCTGAGCCCTACCTTGTGAGTTGACTTGCGCAATGGGACTGATGATGCGATATGAACTGATACTTGGATAGGATGAGATATTTCATATACCGCAGGCGCAAAAGTACTGTGAGGGGAAGTTTTTGGAATGGGATGACAAGATTACTACGCCACCAGGACTGTAAGTGAAATTCACTGCCATTGTAAGGAGGCAGAGATGCTGATTCCACCAGATATTGGATCTCAATCCTATTCCCCCAGCTCGCAAAAAGCACTGGCTTCATAGTGGCATATAGCTGTGACCCAAAGACCCTCCGCGCCACAAGTGCCATTGGCTTAATCATCCTGAGTTACCTCGCCGCCCTATGCCGCCGCGAGATTGAAGCGCGTCTTCACGAGGGGCACTCGTCCGTCAGGGTCAAGGTCATATCTCAATATGCTATGCACACGGCTTTCAATATCGGCTTGTTTCCGTTGCTTTTCTTCTTCTCGGGGCTGTACTACACGGATGTTGTGTCCACGGCAGTGGTTCTCGTTGCGTTCTTGAACCATTTAGTTCGTGTGGGGCGGGAGCATAACTCATTCTTCAACGACGTGTTGACAGTATTCCTTGGGATATGTGGTCTTGTTATGAGGCAGACAAATGTCTTTTGGGTCGTTGTATTCATGGGAGGCTTGGAAGCCGTTCATGCTGTCAAGTCCTTGCGACCACAACCTACTGCTCAACCCCTTCCAACCACACTATCGGGCCGGCTCGTCTTCTTTGCAAAGAGATATGCAGTCGGTCAGGTTCATGACTTGCCCTTGCATATGGCATACCCTGAAGGTAGGACTACACATATCACTAGAGGATATAAGGCTAATCATAGACAGACATGCTATTCACCATTGTCAGTCTGATTATCGCGGCTATATTCAATCCCTCGCGCATCCTACAGCGCATTTGGCCACACATTACTGTCCTCATTTCATTCGCCGGCTTTGTCGTTTGGAATGGCGGCGTAGTTCTTGGTAAGTCTTTCAAGCCATAACCATCGAGCACACAGACTCACAGCTGCTTGCAGGAGACAAGTCAAATCATGTTGCCACTATCCACGTCACCCAGATGCTCTACATCTGGGCCTTCTTCGCCTTCTTCTCCCTACCCCTCTTCATGCCATACGTGGTCCAAATCATTGGCACCCTGAAAGCAACATTATCACCCCGCAGCCAGTCATCTACAACTCGTACATCAGCGTCTTCTTCAGGAAAGGTCTCCAATGCGGGGAAACAAGGCGGCGATGCTTCCGCAGATTTGTCCTACCCACTCCGGCAGGTCGCCTCGCTCTTCAATTCCAGACTCCTGTGGCCAATCTACTTGCTTGCGACATTTGCCCTGTCCGTCCTAACCGTTCGGTACAACACCATCATTCACCCCTTTACGCTGGCGGATAATAGGCACTACATGTTTTACGTCTTTCGATATACCATTCGGAGAGCAACATGGATTAGGTACGCGCTCATATTGCCCTACACTGTTGGCCGTTGGATGGTGTGGGGAATCCTTGCCGGCTGCTCAGATTGGATGCTCGGAGGGTACGGAGATGCATGCTCGGCCTACCACCATAGCCTGCGCCCCTCTCCATTTACAAGCGATCCATTCAAAATACAAGAACGGTCCAACGCCCACAGGGCCGAAGATGCCGCTGAAAATTCCAAGGCACAGTTGGAGCAGGCGTACGCAAGGGATCCCCTCATTTTCTCGACTGAGCCAGTGTCCACTTCCACGGGATTGGTTTTCCTGTTGGCTACGACGCTGTCCCTGGTGACTGCGCCGTTGGTCGAGCCCCGATACTTTATCATTCCGTGGGTGATTTGGAGGTTAATGGTTCCTGCTTGGCGACTTCATGATCATACCTCAGACATGTTCTCAAGCCCTGCTCCCGGATCGTTGCTGGGTTTCTTTAGATCCTATGATTTGAGACTCATCCTCGAAACACTCTGGTTTATAGCCATCAATCTCGCAACAGGCTACATCTTCCTCTTCAAGCCATACATCTGGAAAGCCGAAGATGGCAGCATACTCGATGAAGGCCGACTGCAAAGATTCATGTGGTGAAAAGCCGAGACCCGCAAAGATAGAACCGCAGATAGATAGATATTAGATCAAGCTTTTTTTATTTCGTTGTGATCTTATTTGCCTTATTTCCCTTTCTGGTTATGGCCAACTGTCTCGTCAGCGTCTTAAATGATGATGAGATGCTCGAGAGAGAGAAAAAAACGTAGCAAAACGCCTCGCCCAATGTTTCCCAGAACATAAGCATCCCATGAATATTTCCCATTGCCCTTTGGCGTTCCGTCCCATGAAATGGCTTGCCAATTTCCCAAAATAAAGCAAATGTCCCTTGCAGGTTCCCAGCGCTGCCCTAAATAAAAACACATCAAAAAAAAGAAAGAAAAACGTCATCTAAGTTATGTATTTACGTTGTTCCCATGCTTTCGTCAAAAGTCGAGAAAATTCCTCCTCTTCGAGAGCTGAAAAATCAATCAAAGGCACTTTTTTTTTACTTGTTCGCTCCGTTGAAAGACGCGTCTTATAAGGATAGTCGATCAAGACTTAGGCCGTCGTTACTTCGTACCCTCCTGATGACACCGAGTTTAAAGAACTTCTCTTCCCCACCGGCGGTCCTGCCTCCAATGTACCACTTGTCGGCGCCGATGGCATCGCGGAAGCCCTCGCTGCTGCTGTCGCTGCCTCGCCGACGAGAGGAGTTGGCATGGGGGATGTTCATGGGAGCGCCTGGAGAGCCGCGCGGTGAGTGGATGGCCATGTTGGCTGTGGCGGAGGAGTGAGCGCCGGATGCGGCGTTGGTGGATATGGCGCGGGCGGTTGATGAGGTTGTATTTGCGGCGGAAGGAGATGTTTGGGTGGTGTGTTTGTTGGCTTGTGATGCGGTGGCCTGGAGGGAGGGGGCTTGTTGTCGGAAGGAGGCGAAAAAAGAGGAGAGGAAGAAGGGTCGTTGTGACGGCATGATGGGTGTGTTGTGTATTATGTGTTGTGTGTAGTGTATTGTGTGTTGCTGTGTAGTAGGTAGGTAGTTGATTTCGGCGGTTGGCGGTGAGATGGGACGTTGCGCCGATGATGGAGGAAATGAATCCTTTAACGTTGGAGAAAATGTCTCGAGTTACTGTTTCATGAGAAGAGTCTCTGAGGGCGAAAAAGAAAAGGTTCTTAATGCCAGTCCCCGTGAGGTTGGGCGTCGATGAGTCGTGTCGAAGGAGAATAAATGGGATGGATGGTTGGATGGACGAATGCAGAGGACCCGCCGAGGTGCGGTGAACGAATAGTATGATTCGGTTATCGATTACCTTTTGCCGAGGGGGTGGGTGGTTGAAGAGAACGCAAAGACTTGTTCAAGGGGTCGAGGAAAACGTAGAGTCTCTCTTGTTTTTTATTGCATTAAAAATGAAATCGCCGTCGGTAGTAGCGGTGACGGAGTTTGAGGCGATTGCAAGAGTTGTTTATGACAGCGTTGGTAGGTATTCGTTTAAGATTACATGTTTTAGTGAGAGCGAGAAAATGATGCTGGTGTGTCGTGTCGTGTCGTCTGAATTAATGGGAGAGATCTGACGTCGTCGTCCTACCGCTCGGCAAAACCCGGGGGAACAAGAAAGACGGGGAGACAAGTGAGTAATGGCGGGGTTGCCATAGGCTGGGTTAGGTTGGTTGACTGGCTGGTTGGCTGGTTGACTGAACGCTTTGACTATTCCAACTTCCTTGTCATGTACAGAATACAAGGCAGTTGGACCATGTTCTCTTGATACCCCATGGGTATTCTCTACATATGCATCCAATACTTGATACAGCAGCAGACTCACATGTATGTATATGCATTACTCGCGCACGCGCACTGTAGGCAACCTCATGTTCTGCCTATTCCTCTGCCTCTGTCCCCCCTCTCCCCCTGCAGGTGGTAATAGCTTGCATTACGTGCATGCGACAGTGCAAAGGACGAGCCTGTAAAAAGAAAGCGGAGACCCATCCCGCGACTGTTTTCAGTGGAGGTTTCAGCGGCCTCAGTGGAGAAGCTTAAGAGGAATGGCTGGTGGTTAAGCGCCACGTTAAGACTGCCGAGCAATGAATGCGGGGAAGTGTGAACATTCAGGGACTAAACTGTGCTGCTGCAGAGACAAATGCATATGAAGATGGAGTCAGTTGTCTTGCTTGCTATGAAATAAAGAATCCTGCTATGCAATATGTTTTTTTTTTTTGCGTTATTAAAATGCACGGCAGTTGTGCATTTCGTCTTTAACCAGGATAAGATGCGATGCTTGTATCAGATCACATCTCACACGTGCACTTACTCGCAACACAGTGCTTAAAGTCCAGTTGCTGCGGCCACCGACTCCTTTCATGGCTGAACCAGATGGCGTCCCTGCAGCCTCTTGGGTCTCTCTGTGCGGAGCATCTTGATGCCCTACTTAACATTTAAACAAGCATCCCCTTGGATACATAACCGAAGCAATGCCTCCAAGCCATAGCTGTATCTCGGGGGTACATCGGTCTTTGCTGCCGAGATTTAGGTGGTGCATCTAAACAGATTGATTACCCCCCAAAGGAGCTATGCAAGTGATCACGTTGTCAGCCCCAACTGGAGCATAGCACAAAAAGGGCACGGAGTACTTGCGGAATAAAAGCAGGAAGCTGTTCGGGTAAGAGGATGGAGCTGTTGTCTGTCAGCCCAGCTGATGGGGAGCTGCACCTTGTTGGTTCAATCATATGCCCACGCGACCAGAAGCGTGACAGGATTCAAATGAAACGGTAGCATCCCATCTCAGACTCTATTCAAACTCTGTCTGCGTCGTGACCTCCTTTGACAGTTGTCAGTGCTGAGACTTGTCCAGCCGTTCCGAGCTTGGTCTGCCTGGCTTTCTTTTATCGAGTCACATTAACCTACCCTATACGTAGTACGCTCTGGCAAGGCGGAAATGGACAACGAGATCGTAGCGCGACAGTTGAACATGGCGAAGCTTAAGAGCGACACAGTTACTTTACTATGATATTCATGGATCTCAATGTTAAAAATATGCAGCTAGCATCGTACTAATGTGGTTGTTTAGTCGCGGAGGTTTCCTTAGTACCTCTGCACAAGAGATACTGTGTACTTGTAAGAAACGTGAACTTGTCAGAAGGAAATAAACAACTAGAAGCCAGGACCTTGATTTATTACCTAAAGTATACTCGTATTTACTACACGCCCAGGAGGTGGCGTCCTTTTTGAATACTCTTCCATCTAATTATTCCTTTTGTATCTGTCTATTAGATATCTACCTTTATATCCAGCAATCTCTCTCGTCTCTCTTTATACCCCCATATTTATACTATGCGCTTTGATCCGGGTTTTCTTCTTCTCTCACGTGCTGATCAAAAGAGAAGGCAAGTCTTTTACTTTTGTCACCCAACTCTGTGAATTGCATGTCTCACATGAAAGAACTGGCCACTCTTACGATTACAGCTCTATACAACACAGATTTTGGACTTTTTCTTTTCTTTTTTCTTTTTCAATAGCTCCTGAATTTATATGCGTGATGATTCTGGTTGGCACTCTGAATATGCCACTTTCTCTCCAGTGTAGCACAATTGAGTGTCACGGAGTGGGATATATTGTGTTCGTCTTAATTACACGTTGGCAGCAATGTAATGAATTAAATTCGGTTGCGTTGCTAAATATCTCATGAAAGCCGTTAGTAGTTTCTAAAGAAAGTAAAACACTCAGGAGCAAAAAGTTTTTATATATGTGATGCACACTTGGAGTGGTGGCATGTCTTCTACTGAGTACGACCAGTATGAGGGACAACATCTCAGTGAGACATTGATAACACCAACATTGGCAACTAAATATAGAATCAATGCGTTCGATTAGGCCTCTTGATATGCTTGATTAGTCTCACCCTCTAAATCACGAAGAAAGCGGGGTGATGAGATGATAAGGGAGCGATAGTAGGACAAGGACCACCACCGCAAAGTGCAGATGCAACATCGGTGAATATTGATATTGATGTTCTAACGCGAGGCACATTCACTGAGAATGTTTCACAGCGTCTTCAACGCCTGGAATATTCTGAACGAACAAGGCGAATCATTGAGTGTTTATATGAGTCTCGGATATAATATACACCGATCATCTTATACCCTCATTTAAAAGAGTCGCGTGCTGCGTTATCACATGGCAGGCTGAATGACCTCCACGCCTTCCCTTTGCCTTGCGACACTCGCCCCACTCCTGATACAACCACCGATTATCTACTTACCATCGCACGACGACGACGCTCGTGAAACGTGCCAAAAAGGAAAAAAAAAAACCTAGCACTTCCCAAGGTGAGTGTTCGGAACGTATACAATGACACCTTGCATCTCCAGAGCTGCCATTGCGGCCTTTACAATCATCACCAAAGATTAGTCGAGCAAAACTCATATCTGTACAGTACAGTACCGTACGGCACAGCACCGTACATACCATCACCGCTCATCATGCCGAGTATCCAGTCTCACCTCATCTCCTGGCTCGTCTGGTTTCGGATGAAGGGGTGCTTTCAGTCGCCGGAGGCATTCCGCAAGAGCATCGAGGCCGCGCGGAAATCTCAGGATCACCATCCACCTGCCTCTCTGCACAGGCGCCTCATCGTCGAGGAGCGTAAGATCGAGCTCAACATTGACGGACACAAAGGCGAGAGCTACAGCGTCTACGAGGTGGCACCGAAGTCGGAACTGCCCACCCAGGCTCACATCTTGTACCTTCATGGAGGCGCCTTTGTGCATGAGATTAATTCTGCGCAGTGGCAGCTGATTGCCATTCTGGCGGAGCGCTTGCAAGCTGTTGTCACGGTTCCGATCTATCCGCTAGGACCAGAGTATAAACTCATGGAGATTTATGAGGTGGTTCAGCATCTGCATGACGAGCTTGCCCTGCCGGCAAGAGATAACACACCGTTGTGGGTTGTAGGGGACTCGGCCGGCGCTACCATGGCAATCGCCTTGACTCAGCGGGCTTTGCAGGCCAGCGGTCCAGTCGCCTCCCGGATTGTTGCCATCTCTCCCATAGCCTCCTGTGTATTTGATGATGAAGAAACCAAGGCGGCTGCGAAGAAGGATCCCTGGATGGATATTCCGGGTTTAGACGAGATGACAAGGCTAGTTGCTCCGGACATCCCACCGGAAGATGCCCGCGTCAGCATTGTCAATGGTGTGCTTGATGAACTGCCACCAATGATGGTCTACACAGCATCCGACGATCTGCTGACGCCACAAACCAAGATATTCGTGGCCAAGGCCAAAGAGCATGGCAGGGAGGTGGATCTGATTGAGGGCGAGGGGATGATGCACGACTGGCCACTTTTGCCCATACCTGAAGCAGAAGAGGCGGTGGATCTGATGGTGCACTGGCTGGAGAGAGCCAAGACGGCTAGAAGATAATGTTGGAGTGCTTCGTCTAATTACACTTGGCGATGGTGATATGTCTGATTAGTGGAGATCTTTTCCTGGGGGTTAACTAGATTGAGCGCTGAGATGAAGAAGGCGTACGACACACAGACACAGACAGCATGGGTCCTTTGTCAGTTTTTTTTTTGATTACCTTATCTTCCCTTTTTGGTTGTTTCAAAAAAAGATGTTTGGATCAACAATTATTTGTGGAATATAGCGTTGCAAGCGATGGTCTTGCAAACGGGCATTGCGTTTAGATTAAGCCATCGGGCCGAGGGTGTAGGACTTCATACAGGTTGCGCAAGCAGGAGGTGGCATTTTCACGATGACGAATCGATGTCGCGAATAGACACACTACTCAATTCATGGACGCCAGACTTCTGAAGCCAGATCGCGTGGGAGAAATACGATACATTTTCTTTACCGTGGCGGAGCTTGAGTTGCTTACCTGATGAACTGCCGAAGGAGCTGCCTTCCATATGGCTGAGGGGAGGCTTTGACTCTTATACGAACCCGCCAAGATTCCCTTTCCCCTATGAAGCCATACATAGCCTGTATGAGTCAGATAATACGGGATACGGAAATGATTAAGCTTCTATTCCGGTTCGTGATCGACATCCACATCAAGATTCGCGACAGGTTTTTCCATTGCCCCCACGGCCCATCTCCCGAAGTTGACAATCTTCCGTCTCTTCAGCCTCTCCACTCGGTTGTTCCTGGAGCTAAGGACCAGCCACATATGAAGTTATGGGAATTCAATATCAGGGACCTAATCTCCAACACATTGGGCCGAAAGCAAACGATATGGAGGACGTGCCCATCCTGCATGTATAATAGCCATCATATTGGATGAAACCGCCGAAAGCATTCGTCATCACTATGAAGCAGTGAGGAATGAAGCAATGGAAGAAGCATCTGTCGTAATCAATCATGGTATATTGAGCCAACGGGGGGTCTGGATTGTTTGACATAGAAGGCGTACTTTGAATGAGGAAACTGGAGAAAAACTGGGGAAAGTAAAGGGCCTTGTTTGTGATCGGTAATAATACGCTCACATATACGAGTTCTAGACCTACTTTTTTTTGACAAACGTAATGTAAAGGGTCTGAACGCGAAGACCCTCGCACTGATCGACCTGCCATTTGCCAATTCCTTATCTGATTTGATGAGAAAAGGTAGGGGGCTATATCACGGCAATCGCCGAATTAATCGTCTTACTCGAATTGTAAGGACGCTTTTAGGATGAAACCCTTGCACCCGGCAGTCGGCATTGGGCTATGCGGACCGGCCTGCCATATCAATCCCCAATCCTACTCTGTTTCCAATTGCCAGGGCCGAAGACTTGTCTCAGATGGCGTAACCCTTTCCCCCTTGTCCCCTCCTCCATTCCCCCTACCCAATTGATAATGGCTGATGAATAAGGCGGTCGCGGATTAATGGATTGGCAGTTATGGGTTCTGCTTTGGGATGGAGTCAAGGAAGGGGAGGGCATTGCGCGGCTTTGATGCAAGGTCGGAGAGTTGAAACCCTGAGGGCTTGGGTAATATGGGAAAAAATGGGCCGACGGGAGGAGTTGACGATGTTGGCGCCTTCTACGATGGAGATGTGAGTATAAGAGACAGACTGAGGACGGCTCGAAATCAACCTTTCTTCTCATCATCCTCATCAACATCATCAAGCAAAAGCTTCAAGGTCGCTTCAGCCCATCTCGAGTTCTCTCTTACAAGAAGAAACAGTTTCAAAATGCAATACAAGCTCTCCGTTGTAGCCTTTGCGGCCACGGCTCTCGCCGCCCCTACTTGGACTGGCAAGCCTACCTTCACTGGCAAGCCGACTTTGACCTTCTCTCACCACTCCAAGCCTACCTTCACCTGGACTGAGAAGCCTGAGCACACCTTCACCCACACTGGCAAGCCTACCTTTACCCACAAGCCTGAGGAGCTTGCCTTTACTACCATTACTCCCAAGTCCGAGGAGCACACTCATACTTGGAGTGGCAAGCCTGAGCCCACCTTCTCTCACGAGCCGGGCCACGAGCACACCTGGACTGAGAAGCCTTCTCACACCTTCACTCACCCGACTGGCAAGCCAACTTGGACTGAGAAGCCTTCTCACACTTTCACCCACCCAACCGGCAAGCCTACTTTCACTCACAAGCCTGAGGAGCGTGCCTTCAGCACCATCACCCCCAAGTCTGAGGAGCACAAGCCAACCTTCACCTTCACTCACGAGCCCAAGCCTACTTGGACTGAGAAGCCCGGCCATGAGCATACCTTGACTTTCAGCCATGAGCCCAAGCCCACCTTCACTTGGACCGAGAAGCCCGGTCATGAGCACACCTTGACCTTCAGCCATGAGCCCAAGCCTACCTTCACTTGGACTGAGAAGCCTGGCCACACCTTCACCTTCACCCACCCCACTGAGAAGCCCACCCATACTGGCAAGCCCACCTTCACCCACAAGCCTGAGGAGCGTGCCTTCACCACTGTCACTCCCAAGTCCGAGGAACACAAGCCAACCTTTACTCACGAGCCCAAGCCCACCTTCACCTGGACTGAGAAGCCCGGCCATGAGCACACCTTGACTTACAGCCACGAGCCCAAGCCCACCTGGACCGAGAAGCCCAAGCCTAGCCACTCTGCCGAACAGCGCAGCTTCACCACCATCACCTTCTCCCACCCTCCCAAGCCAACCTGGACTGAGAAGCCTAGCCACACCTTCACCTTCACTCACCCAACTGGCAAGCCTACCGGCACCTTCACCCACGGCCCCAAGCCCACCTGGGCCGGCGAGGAGCAGAACTAAGAGGGTTCAAAGGGTTCAAAGTTTGGTATAAAGCAGACTGTATATAAAAGGAACCTCGTACATATACATTCTGTATATATATATGCGACCCATTGGAATCTATTCAATCTTTCTATTCAATCTTCATTAGGGGGACGGAATTTGCTTTGCTGGATGGGGGATATTTAGTTGACGGTTAGAGTTTGGGGGATACCTGAATTTGTTTTGTTGGATACTCAGTTGAGGCTGGAACTTGGGGGGTACACGCAGATAGGCAATGATATACACGGTGTTGCTAGAAACTTTTGACTGTTTTGATGATTTTGACGGTGATACCTCCTTATTGGGATGACCTTGCTTGCATATGACATATGAATGCATCTGCTGAATGAGTTGTACAAAGCAACCCACTTGCCGAGACACATGCAACCGGGGATGCATCTTGTTTCGTTTGCTTTTTTTTCCCTTTTCCGTTTCCCACCTCCCGTGTCTTGCCGTGCCAAGAAGATGGTTGATTGGATGGAAGAGTTAGGCGAAGTGCTGGGCATTTTTTTTATGATGCTTCCATGAGCCGAGCTGCATGACGGGTGGTGGGTTGTTGATTTGCTGGCGGATGGATCCATGCACAGTACTTGCCTACCAAGGTGCCTGTAAAGAGCGCCTGTATAGAACATGGAAGTACTATACCTAATATGTAATGCATATTAGATACCATCTATATTGACGCAACGGTTGGAGAAGCGGGACGCCACAAATGGGCGGCCGATCAATGCACTTGAAAAGTGAAAGTGTGTCTCTGTTTGTCTCTCATGCAAACTTGTTAAATCTTTTTTTTCTTTTTCTGTTTGTTTTGGCTTTGTTGTTTAAAATTCATGCATGCATGCTGTCAACGGTGAGGACGGACTGACTGACTGACTGACAGGCTGGACGAGAAGGGTAAAACCAGAATGAAGCCTTTCCTATACGAGCATCATTCTCGAATCTTCCAACGGCAGCGATACGTTTCCCAGATTTCTAATCTCGGGGCGGGTGGTGGTTCCAGGTGGTGTTTGCTGGTGTCTCCGCTTGCTGGCTCCCCCCTCTCACACCTGTAACCTTGAAATACAGGGTCCCTTTTAGAGGCGCCGCCTCCCCCTCCATTTCCACTATCAAACACACACCCGTGGACCCTTTTTTTTTTTAGCACCAACTTGTCCGGTGCTCAGTGTCCATTGTACATTGGTTGTGTGTGCGTGTGTCTTGGAGGTAGCCCGACTATTGGATTGGGTTAATGACGAACCGGACAGCTTCACGCATGATGCAAATAGACGTCGACCGTTTGCTTCGCCACGTTTTGTTTTAAAATTTATCGGAGAAAAAAAAAGGCTTCCTTCGATTGGATTCTCAACACATCTTGCATTTTTCATTTTATTTTATTCTTTTTTTTTGCATTGGCATTCTGGACATTGCAGACGGAACGACAGATTCTTCTGCCTTGCGATAAAGCAACCTCTTTTCCCACCCTCTCTTTACATCAAAGCTGTTGGGATCGATCATGTTGCTCTTCTGACACTTGGCTCTAATATCGACATCTGGCTGGTCTATTGGGCACCATTACTACGAGAACCTCGCTCTCTTACTCCGTCTCTCTTCTCGTTTCTCGCTACATCACTGCGCTTAGTCTCTCGTACTCTTAATCTCAAACACCACTCATTGCTCGTTGCTATTCAACAACCCGAGTCGCAATGTCTAAGGCCACGGCGCTCAAGGAAGAAGGCAACCGACACTTTACCTCTGGTGACTTTGTCGGTGCCGATGCCCTCTACTCCAAAGCGTAAGAGATCCCGACCCCCCCTCCCCTTCCCCTCTTCTCACCACCAAGCAGACCACTCTTCTAACACCAGATGCCCCCCTTCACAGTATCATCGCCGACCCCAAAAACCCCGCCCTCTACACCAACCGCGCCATGGCCCGCCTCAAGCTCGGCTACTGGGACTCGGTCATCTCAGACTGCCAGACCTGCCTCGACCTCGCCCCCCAGAACATGAAGGCCCACTACTACCTCTCCCAGGCCCAGCGCTCCATCGGCGACTTTGATAACGCCGTTACCCACGCCCTCGAGGCCCACAAGCTCTGCGCCGTCACAAACGACAAGTCCCTCGCCGCCGTCACCGCCCTGGTGCTTAGCTGTAAGAAGGACAGGTGGGATCACCTGGAGAAGAAGCGCAGGCGGGAAAACCAGGATCTGGAGAGGGAGGTGCTGGATCTGCTGAGGAGGGACAGGGATGAGACGCTCATGGCCGTTGGGGACGACGACTTTGAGAAGAAGACTGTGAGGGAAGAGGCTGAGGCGAAGATGAAGATGATTACCCAAATGTTCGAGCAGACGAGGGCGCAGTCTGAGAAGAGGCGCGAAGTACCGGAGTGGGCCATTGACGACATTACTTTTGGCTTCATGGTCGACCCCGTCATTGTAAGTTTGAGCTTTTGTCTCCCCCCTATTACTATTTCCCCTCGACCACTCCTCCCTTTTCTTTTCTTTTACTTATATAAACCTCCATCAGACCAAGACGGGCAAATCCTACGAACGAGCTGCCATCATGGAGCACCTCCGCCGACACCCCAGCGACCCCCTCACCCGCGAGCCCCTCCAAGCATCCGATCTCCGACCCAACCTCGGACTCCGCCAGGCATGCGAGGACTTTCTCGAAGAAAACGGCTGGGCCGTCGACTGGTAGTTGGATAAGGGGAAGGGGGGGATTTTCTGCAAAACAAGGATTACGAAATAATCGCTACATCATCTTTTTCTCCTCTTTTTTTCTTTTCTCTTCTCTTTTTTAGTATTCTTCTTCTTCCCTGTTGTTATTCCTTCATTGGAGGTTTGGTAGGGGGAATGGCGCGAAACGTTGCATGGGAACGGCGTTGTGAATTACAAGGGATTCAATTTTATTCATACAGTATGAAATACTTATTGGGTTCCAATATACAGCGATAGATGAAAATGATCAAGTCCGGATATAAGTGTCCGATCAATACTGAAAACCCCAAGTCTAAGCTGCAGATGAGTGTTGAACACAAGAAACGGGGAAAATTTCAGGGACAAGCCCTCAAGGTCTCGTCCGTCATTATTTTCTCTCAGGGAAGTTTGAGATTCTCTAAAAATATTTCACACACATGTAGATCGCAAGTCGTAAACTAAAGCGAGCATTATTCCGTAATGTATTGCTAATCCTGCTGGCCTATAGTTTTCCCATCGTGGTCGCGTTGACGTTCATGTCCCGCCTCTATAATACCAACACAGTTGCATCCCGCAGACGTACCTCCTCTCTTCCCAGTTCCAAAGTCAGCCATCCTATTGACCTTCGTATACGTTGGGTATCTGTCATGACCATCCAATAACTTCTATGTCATGTCATAAAAAAAAACCAGGAGAAAAAACAAGAATAGCCCTCCCAAGTAAAATAATGCCACCAAAACGCCAAAATAATGCAGCATTGAATCATTGTCCTCCCCCCTTTTTTTCTGACCCGCTATAATCCTCGATCCTCAATTTTTATTATAGAAAAGCCTGCGGTGCTGGTCCCGGGGGTTCCGGATCACTGTCTTCTCTCCTAACAAGACCCACACGTTCCTCTTCTGATGGTTGTGGTGTCCGTCTGAATACTCTGTTGAAGGAGTATTGTCGCTTGGTAGAATGTGGAGGCGGTGTTGGAGCCAAGCTCTGAATTTCGGCAATTTCACTAACATCAACTTTATGGTATTCGGTATCTTGATGGAAGATGTGCTCTCGAGTTGGTCCATAATAATCATTGGTTTCGTCATCCGGCTTGTGGTGCACTACGGTAATCTCGGTTAAGGGGACGGGATGCATAGGACTGCGCATCTTGTCTGTGTGGTAGTCGTCATGAGAGTGTATGGTTATGTTGGGAGTATTGCGCGGTCTCCTAATCGTGCCTGCGATACTGGAAAATATTGTGCTGGCGCCATCGTGTTCCTCGAGCTCTTCATCCGTAGGAAAACGTGACATACCCAAAGGGGGATGAGGGCTGCGTGGACTGCGTGGCACTCCTGGAGATGAGGGGACGGGTGGAGGCGAAGTCGCAGATCGTGCACGGATACTAGATGCCACAGTCCGTCTTCGTCTCAAACCATCCCACTCATACATAACATGCCCGTCTTCGCTGATGGGTTCCATCTGCTGCATCATTATCTTCTCCTCGTGCAAGCGCTTGAGCTCCTCAGCCTCCATCCTCATCCGGGATTTTGAGATACGTCTGACGATGGCCGCAGCGCCTCGGATTGCATCCGCCTTGGGCTCCGTTTCGGGTTGTTCCTGCTCAGCAATGGTATGGATTTGGTCGAGATCGCCATTGAAAACTGCAGCATCGGGGACGTCCTTGGCCGATTTTGATAGTTGTAATAATACCACTCCTGAACATATCGTTAAGAATCCAAGCACAACCGTGACAATGGATTGCGCAGTGCCCTTGAAGCCCTGGAATAAAACAGCGGACGTGATAATGGTTGTGCTCGTAAAATAGACATAATATGTAGGGGTAACGATAGCAGCGTTAAAAATGTTGAGAGCTTTCTGTTTCTGTATTAGTACTCGGACCCCTCGGAAGCAGGCTCACTAGAAGAAGCCGGGGGTTGGTCAAGATGCTCACATTGAGGAAAATGATTTCAGTAAGCAAGGTGCCAATGACAAAGACAAAAAGGACCCATAAGAACCACTCCTTATACTGCGGTTTGCCGCCAATCCATGCGATAATGGCCGCACCAAGGCCCTGGGTCGATACGACGCTCAACCCCCCTACCCAGCTGCAGATGGAGATGTATACCAGCATATTCTTATTGCCGTATTTGGGCCCAACGAAAAATGCAGTTATGATGGACCCGACGATGATGACGCCCGCATAGGTGAGAAATCCGGGTGTAATAACGTAGTGTCTCATCTCTTGAATATCGGCGACTGACGATTCTTGCGGCGCATTCATGACAATGACGACGGATCCAATGATACAGAGAAAGCATGCGACTTTCCCCACCAGACTTAGACGCTCCTTGAGGAAGATGGCAGAAAGAATGGTTGTAAGAACGACAGATAAGGCGCCGAGTGGTGTCACCAAGATGGCGTCGGTAAAGGCGTAGGCGACAAAGTTGCAGATTTCGCCAATAATCATGAGCGTCATACCCGCCCACCAGTACCCGTTCTTGAGATATCCATAACCCTCGCCGGCGACCTCGTTGTATTTTTCGTTTGCCCTAAGCAGGCCGACCTTCTTGAGGACAAAGGACGTTCCAATAAAGACGCCGGAACCCACGGCGAGGCCAATGCCAATAGCTTTGTAGTATGCCGGCCGTTCAGAGCCAGCGCCCCCAGGAACGATTCCGCTCCTGGCGTATAGATCGTGCTCCATCGTAGCGCTGTGGTCGCTGCAGGCTGGCGATGGGAAAGAAAGGAAGAGAAGAGATTTGCGAAATCGAGCTCGGGTGGTTACATGGGGGGAGGGGGATCGAAGGGTGTTTTTTTCGTCTAAGTCGATGTAGGTGCGTGGGCGTGCATGTGTGTAGAGGGGAGGTACAAGTAGAATAGTAGAAGAATGAAGATGTGGAAGAAAAAGAAAATAAAGAAAGAAGTAAAAGAATCCAACCAAGCCCCGTCAAGCCCAAAAGTCTCCCTGTGATCGATTCGTCAAAGACCTTTGTTGGCTTTTTTCCCTCCGGGTGGTTGGGGATGGCGATGATGATGACGACTGAGGGCGAGGGCGAGAGAGACGGAGAGGAAACCGGATTTTTTGAAAGTGTGTCCAGAATTCGTACCAAGCACCCCGACAAGTTGAGGGACGATCGAGGCTGAGACAATAGCCGCTGGAGCATGTGGCTTCAAAGGGGGCTTGTTGCAACGTCGCCCCAGCGCAATGGCGGGCCCTGGAGCGTCGTGGGGAAGCTAAGGGGAGCTTGGCATAGCGCTATAGGCCCTTGTAGCCCTGTAAGTTACAGGGGGTACTGTCAGCAAGTAATTGGGATGGACGCCTGGCAGCTGGAGCTTTCCTGCAGAGCAACCTCAGCTGAAGCTTGATAAAGCCTTGGGGGGAATCTATTTAATCCAGAGCGCTGGGATTTCGCATCGAGATGCGGAATAGCAAAAGGAATGAATGGATGACTGCTTGGCTGGAATACCAAGCGAAGACTTCTAGAATGTCGACATGAAACGCACATTATCCGTTTTTTAATCTATTATTTTCTTTAGGCTTGCAGAATTCTTGCCATCTTGTACGAAAAGGGCATCTGGGGCACGTACTCACATGTTGATTTCGCCATGTGCCAACATACATACATACATATATATATGCACACACACACACGCACACAAACGAGTACGAGTGGCATCCTTGATTCTATAAATACCCATGCTCCCATGCAAACAGATGTAACCTTTGACCATTGATCTGCCGAACCTGTTAGTGGCGTCCAAAGCAAACATCACCTGCAGTGTTTGTCTATCCTAGACCATCTATCGCTTAAGCGGGCTATCATGACTGAACGGGGCTATAGATCTTGACTCGATAGACAGCACACAAAGCCTTCCGTGGCTACCTATGACAGGATGCCTCCCGTCGAGTTGGGCGAGAGTGTGTTGGACGAGCATTGTTTTCTAACATCAAACGTTTCAATGCCCGAGCAAACTTGAACACATATGCTAATTTAAGCTACGGCTTAGCGTACTACCCCTGTCCCAGTCATGGAGGCCCTGCGTCCCTATCAATCCCAAGGACGCCGCCGCCTCTTCAGTCTTCCGTCTCTTCAGGGATTCTTGGATTCTTTGGGACCTTGTTGACGGGAACGCCGTGTCGATTTCCCATAGCAACCACCTCGGTCGAAAGAGGGGAGGGGGGGCCGCTGCGGCTTAGCATCTGGGGCAAAAGTCAGCACTGAATCACCCTGACTTTTACATGTTACACTGCAATCTCTCAACAAATACGAATAGAATCACAATGAGTTAGTTTACCCCTTTATTCTTCTGCCGCTGTCAGAACTTATCTACATACTACCTTACATCTCGCACTTGCAGGCATCGTTGCAGCACCAAGGATCAACAGGCCCTGATCACCACACACTGGCTAACCGGTTTCTGATTTTTCATAGCGTAACCCCACCATTGGGTGCCCCGCGATAATTCCCGCCTTGGCTTCTCTCATGCTGTCTCAGCGCCGTGTTTCAATTTTCAACCACCAGACAATAAGTGAAGGGGTGCCAAAGTTAACAATGCCATGACTTGATCTGCAGTGCCGGTCAAAAGTTTCACTAGGGACGCTATTGAACCATGACGACTGATGATTCCAGACAACTCCGATTCAGGGCTTGACAATGGCTCGTATCGAGTCATCTTTTCCGGATAGATTCGATCCGAAGCCATAAACGAAAGCCACTCCTTTTTGTAGTTATAGTCAGAGAATGCCCGATGTAGACCGTCCATATTGACAACAATTGCATGACACGACGACGGTCCATTTCTTTTCGAAAAAATGGATAAACTTGAAGAGTCCTGGTGATATCAAATGGGATCATACCAATAAAGCTTGACCAGGCGTCCATGGTATGAATCTCGCCTGATTTCCAAGGAAGACATTTATGATGGACTGTGTACACTAAAGGCCCGAGGTATGGGTACAGCCTATACTTGAAGACATGCTCAATGCACCAACATGACTGTCAGAATTGATTACTTCTACATAGCAAAATCCATACAACACGCCTATCAAGGCCAATAATAGTGACCGAATTGACAAATCAGACCATTATTAGGCTGTAAAACTCCCAACATGTAGCATCAACTGCGCCGGGTTCGTGTGGTCAACTACGCCAATAGCGGTACCTCTACATCTCTCATCCAGCCAGCGCTGTTTATTCCTTGGTTCTTCCGGGAGCGTCTCCAATCGGCAGCCCACTTAAGCTCCATTGAATTCTTCATCTTCCATCTCCAACTCCAAAACGCCGGATTGCAAAGCCATTGGGAGCTGACACGGCGCCGTGTCTCCCGCCGACAATGTCCGCATCGCTTCTCCGATCGCGTCTAGCTGCCTCGAGCATCCGATCAGCTCCCAGACCGTGCACAAGCACTCAATCTTACCTGCTTGCCAATCGCCGCCATGCATCATCGGGCTCGTCTGGTGCTGGGGAGTCTGCACAGTTCAGCGGAGCAAAGGTAGCCTTGTATGGCGGAGCGCTTGCGACTTCTCTTTACTTGGGATACCTTTATACCACTGATACACGGGCGTTTGTCCATCAGTATGTTGTGCCGCGGGTGCTGAGAGGGGTGTTTCCTGATGCCGAAGATGCGCACCATGCGGGGACCGTGGCCCTGAAGCAGCTCTACGAACTCAATCTCCACCCTCGAGAACGTGGAAGCTCGCTCGACACCTCGCAAATATCCATCTCCGTTTTCGATAATCAATTGACCAACCCGATTGGTATCTCGGCCGGCTTGGACAAGGACGGAGAGATCCCCGATGTGCTCTTCGCCCTCGGAGCCGGCATCGTCGAAATCGGCGGCTGCACCCCTCTTCCCCAAGAGGGAAACCCGAAACCGCGAGTATTCCGTGTACCCATTCTGGATGGAATGGTCAACCGATATGGCCTGAATTCCAAAGGCGCAGACGACATGGCGATTCGCCTGCGAAACCGGGTTCGCCGTTTTGCGCGCTCGTGGGGTTTCAGCGAGGAGGAAGTCTTGAATGGCGAGGCCGGAGTTCCTGCGGGGAGCCTGCTACCTGGTCGACTTTTGGCTGTACAGATTGCCAAGAACAAAGAGACGGACGAGCGAGATGAAAAGGCCGTAGCTAGAGACTACGTCTACTGCACGCAGCGACTGGCTAAATACGCCGACGTGGTGGTGGTCAACGTGAGCAGTCCAAACACGCCAGGGCTGCGAGACTTGCAGGCAACAGAGCCCTTGACGCGACTCCTAAGCGCAGTAGTCGCTGAGGCTTCTCGAGCAGAAAGAAAGGTCCGACCCAAGGTCATGGTCAAAGTGTCGCCCGATGAGGACGAAGAAGCGCAGATGGAAGGAATCGTGCAGGCGGTTCAAAGGAGCGGCGTCGATGGCATCATCGTAGGGAACACGACCAAGAGGAGGACAGACCTTATTCCCCCTGGAATTAGACTCACCATCAAGGAGCAAAAAGCGCTTATGGAGCAGGGAGGCTACTCTGGACCGGCCATGTTTGACAGGACTCTGGATCTGGTCGGCAGGTATCGCAAGATATTGGACTTGCAGCCAGTTGGAAAGGGCCAGGCGCAAAAGGTGCTTTTCGCTACCGGTGGTATCACAAACGGAGAGCAAGCGTTGAAGGTACTGAATGCTGGCGCGAGCGTGGCCATGGTATATACAGGGCTTGTATACGGAGGTGCCGGGACAGTAACGAGGATCAAGGGCGAGATGAAGGAGGCCATTGAAGCGAACAAATCATAGCAGAACTAGAGGAGCTAAGCAGGTTCCCGTGTGGGTGATGTCAAAGCACCACCGGCCAAAGCTATTGTAAGAATTTATAAAAATTGAAACGATAGAAGAAGGATTGCGATTTCTACATCAAGAATCCTACTTTGGGCTAAGCTCTTGCACGTCTTCATCATGTCCAGTGCTGAAATGTTATAAGCAGCATCGGCGGAGGGGCTCATCATCAAAAGTCGTTGAAATCTAAGCTTTCTAATAATACTCACGACTTGATTGGAACGACGGCTGCGATACGGCTCTTACTAAGGAAAACAACAGCAAAATTCCACACAACTTTTTATCATATCATCTCTCAAGAACTTGCACGACCAGACACAGTCTCCTGAATCTCCCGCATCTTCTCTCTCGCCTCTCTCACGCCCGACTCGACACGACGCCTAAATTCTGGGTCCTGCTCGCTCTCCAAGGCGACATTCTCGTTCCGAATAATGTCTAGCGTCTCTCTAATGACACTCAGATGAGCTTCGATTTTGGCCTTCAGTTCCTCTTGGAAGTCCCTTGCAAGATCATCGAATTGCTTCTTGAACTCATTCATGTGATTCAAAAACAAACTCTCTGGACCAACTGTTCTCCTAATGATAGCCTTGCGGCGTTTGTCGCTTCCAGCCCCTATTACGAGTTAATCAACCCGGACTTCATCGATGAGCAGACATATGACATACCAGATTCGTGTCTGGCAGAATTGTAGCCTTCTTCCATGGCTTTGCCGAAAATCGAACTACGAATACCAGATAAAGCATCCGTTTCCAAGCGTCTAAACCCAGATTGCAGTCAGTAGTGGATCAAAAGTTCACAGGATAAGAGACTTACGATAGGTCACCCCCAAACTTTGTGCAAACATCCTCAACGTCTGCTGCCATTTGCTGGGAACGGGAGTCGACTGCTTCGACGAGAGTATTTGATGAAGGCGAGATTTCGCCAATCTCCGCCTCTAAATCCTGGTTAGTGAAAAACGGCAAAAGCCTTTGTCGAGCTTTTCTAAGCCCTTATCGACCTACCAATGAATTGGTTTGCCCAATCCGCCAAGTTGTCAATCAGGTCCGTCAGATCACTTCCCTGAGAACCAGCCATATTGCAAAGGTTGCGATACGGTTCGGATAAGTCGTTAACCATTTCTTCCATGGCCTCTTCATTCCAGTTGCGTTGCTCTATGGCGGCTGTATAATGATCACCAGACTGTCGAATGAAGGCAGCGTAAGATGCTATGCAAATCGTTAGAGAATGACGGGGCTGGCTAAGTGTATTTGAGAATTACAATGATGCCACTATTCGGTACAGATTAGCCAACCTGCTCCTAAGTAATAGGTTCGGCGGTACTTACTCCTTCCCACTCTGAGCATGCAGAGTTTGCCTCCTGGCTCCAGGTAGCAGTTTGTCGTTCTATGTATCATTAGCATGCTCATACGTCTATATCTCTGAACTCGGCCTACCATCGAATATACGGTGCTTGAACTCATCCCTCAGAGTTTTTCCAACTTGACTCATCGCGGACTCGCGTCCTAACAATCCCTACCAACTAATTAGTGCTAAGGAGCAGCTGCAAGTTCTTGATAAAATGTAAATACCCTCTGTAGGCGGGACTCGACGGCATTCAGGGCTTGACGAATAATAGCTTTCTGCTCAGCGCCCATGTTGCCAGCTCCAGATTGCACCCAAAGTTCCACATCGGCGAGGAAAGCAGGAATATCTTTTTGGATGTATTTTGTCGCAATACGCAACTGACTTTCTGCGACGATGGAAATGCAGTGTTTGCGGACTGCTTTGATGCCACTGAGTTCAAGGAAAGGGAGGAATGCTTCCCTGTTATCATCTCGGTGTTTCCAGTAGTCGGTGTTGCTGACACAGAACACTTGCAGTATTCCGCGAGGAACTTTGTTTTTATACAGATCTTTGAGGCCCTTGATAACAATGTCGTTTCGAGTTGTCATGAGAAACCGTTTGAGGCTGTTGGGAAAGAGGTCAGCATACACCAAGTGGGAGTTCACCTGCTCCTACTAGACTTACTCAAGTTGAATTCTCTCGATTGACTTTCTAATTCCGCAGTCATTAGCAAAGACCTCTCTATATGTGTCCAATGTAATATACCTTTTTTGTCTCTCATCCCGGGTGACTTCCATTTCTTCCTCATCATCTGTCCAATCTTCTTCATCCAGCATCCGTTGCAGTTCACGCAACTCGCTTTTTTCTACGGCAATTTCGGTCATTAACTTGCCAACCTTTCGTGATCTTTCATCCTTCCAATCTTTCTTTGCTTCTTCTGCTCGGATGTCCTATTTATTATGAGCAACTTCCCACATGTACAATAACAGCACGTCACTTACATCGGCCCTGGTACAAATGATGCCCACCTGAGACAGACGGGCTCGATTGGCAAGGTCAAATACACTCGAGACTCCTACGTCGGTGGTGGCTCTGCCGATGTTGCAGATGGCAAAGACTTGATCGCATTCAAGCAAGTAGCGCTCCGTGATATTTTGTCTGGCAGAGTTCAAATCGCGAAGACCTGGATGATATTGATGTCAGACGAGTATGTACTTGCATCGATGGGGTTTACTTACCAGGAAGATCAACCAATACCAGACCCTTACTCAGAATATGCGCTTTTGAAAAGACCCTGAAGTAATCAGCGATATGTTGCACAAGTAGCTATCCAAAGTTGGTTGCCCGAAGATACTCACTTGATCTTTCGAATAAAGGGCCAGACTGAAGGTTGTGAATTTCCAGTTACCTCAGAAGTAAGTCGCATCAAGCGTTCAGAACATTCCGCTAGGGATGAACTGATATGCCGTCCACTGACTGTAGACGGAAACACTTCACGAGCCCACGAAAGCATTGAGTCCAGCACCATGGATTCCGAATCTGAGAAAAGGAACTGGTCATCGTTGAGTCGAGAACCAAACATGGCTCGAAATGTGTCACGGGCAACTTTCGCCCGTTGCTCAAAGTCCTCCTTCTCGCCAACCTCGAGATCATTATGCTGCATGTGATAATGTCTGAAGGAATGGAGGAGTTCTTTAATCTGGGAGTTTACGTCCTCAATGCTAAAAGTTTCAACCTCGACTGCGAAATTGGCTGCAGCATGATAGTGATACTCCGTGACCACACAGGTGCATGCTGCTCCGCTGTTGCTCTACCAAAAATATGAGCCACTCGTCATTCATGTGCCAGGTCTGGAGCATTGCTTACCGTTCTAGCAAGTCCACGATAATCCAAGAGCGAGTTCAGAAGACTGCTTTTGCCTGTAACCAAAAATTATCAGATCAATTAGACTCATCAAGGCTCATGTCAGAACGCGACTTACCGACACCAGAATCACCAACGAAGCCCACGGTTCTCGTTGACGGACATTGAAAGTTTGCCAAGCGTTCAGCTTCGGAATGAAGACGTCGCATCATGGAGTCAAGATCCTGGTGTAGTGCGCTGTTGCCAAGCGTCTCCTTTAGATCCAAGGCAAGAGACTTGGTATCCATGAAGCATCTCTGGAATGATGCTTCATGAAAGGGTTCGGGCGGTGCTGCTTCATCCTCAACTCTATGAGGAACACTGTTAATATTGGAACCCGAGCGACGTCGACGAGACACTCCAGGGCTACGGCCGGGCGTTTGGCTATCGGGTTCAAGGTGTGTTACAATCTTGTCTGAGCCATCTGAGACTCTATCAACTGCAGTAGCCAGTTCGTTCATGTTGAGTGGGCCAGGACTGGATATTTGCAGATCATTAATCTGCCTTGCAATAGTACTGTCGCGAGTCTGTGAGCGACGGACAGGTGTGCGAGGACTTCGAACAGCACTTCCATTTCGGGAAGTAGCAGACGATGAAGGAGTAAAGACTATGGATGGAGAGGGAGAGGACATGAATCGACCTCCACCACTGGCTTTGTAATGTTTACTAGGAGAGTCTTCGGGGGTCTCTTCAGTTGAAGGGAGTGGAACGTCAACATCGGCAAAGATGCGGGGGGTAGTTGATCCGACAATGCCCGTAGTTGATGAATTGGATGTCTCGCCTTCAACACCCGCACGGCTGGCGGTGGAAGCTCGGACTGGGGGCGCCATTGGAAATGAAAATGTAAGTTCCTACATACAGGGGTTAGCATATTTGCGAGAGGTTTAACGACATAGGAATCAGAGAACTTGCAGTTTTGTTGGGGAAGGGAGGCGTGTTATCGTGAACAGATGGTTTGAAGTCAATATGAGAGGCGACGATGCTTGTCAATTCTCGGGGACAGAGATACAACAATCTTATAAAATGCATACAGCGCGAAAGATGGTAGGGGCAGTCATTTATAACAAAACATTGACCCTGTCTTGATCCAGTGGATTCACCTCCCATGAGAACGGCAAAATCAGCCTGGAGGCATATCACCTCCTCCGTCTCGAACCCATCTCAGCCCCAGTGTGGTTGCAGAGAGTGACGGAAGGAGTTCCCACCCGGTCCGGAGCCGCCAGGCCAGCCAATAGCATCGGTTACCATACTGACGGTAGAACCAACATGCATATTCTCACAACACCTCATTGGTCTTTTACATCAAAACGGCATGGGGTTGGTGTCATCCATGCAGATGATGGTCATGTTGCTGCATGGGACGTTTCAGTTATATTCGTTGTCGACGAAAAGATGGGTCTTTACTGCTCGATGCTGATGCTGATACCACCATATTTGTCGCCATGAAATGTCTCAGTGGAAACAAAAATAGCAGCCCCTGCACCCATCTCCGAATGATCAAGGAGCAGAAGAGGCTAAAGCTCTTTGGTTCCACACTGGGAAACAGTCCATACTGCTCTGGGTCAAACAGAAAACGACAAATGGTGGAAAATATGACAATTCACCTTTTTTCCTGTCTATTCCTTTTGCCTCGGTTTGTATCATTTTTGCATGAAGTGGAAATGAAAAGAATTGCCGTGAAAAGCGCGCAAACAGCCATGGATGGGCATCTGCAACCCTAAAAGCTGTTGTCACTGCATTAGCTACTATTCACGGGCGCTAAGCAGAGACGGTACGGCTCGTACATACATAGATAGCTCTTGGGGCATCGTTTCAACACCCGCTGAGATTGATGATCGTCACCGGGTCGGCCGAACTGGTCCTGCTTTGCTTTACTGGCAATAACCTTGCCGACGACCATTGAACGTCGGAAATGAATAATAATGGTAGCCTGCGTTAGAAGAATATTCATGAGACACCTCGGTTTAAAGAGAGTCTGGAACCATGGGCCCAATCATGATGGAGACTCGGCTTGAGGCAGTGTGGATCGGTGGATGGCAGGGTTTGTAATGGCTCTACATCTCGGTAAGTGTTTTGCTTGGTCATCGTGGGTGTCTATAGGAGGAAATACCAGAAGTATTTTGGTTGAATGCTATTCGTGCGATGCCAATTTTTGAATGGACTAGAAATCCATTATTGAGATGGAAGTGCCGTTAGAGATTTTGAGTCGTGTCTCGAGCCTCTAGGGTACGGGAAGGTGGACCAAGATGCTCTTACCAAAACTAGGCGTAAGGCTTCTAACGCCACAGTGGATGAGCCGCTGCAAACATCTCAGCTCAGAGGGGAATCATCATCCGTCACATCATCAATACAACAAACGTTCCTTTGACTTCATCATCCCATCCTTAACTTGTCAATTGCAGGCTATAAATATTCAATTAGCTTTCAAAAAACGCTCACGCCGTATCAACAGCCATCGCAGGTAAACGGGGAAATTGAAAAGTTTGCTTTGGTTCCTACACGATGCCTCGATCGGTACGAATTTCCAGAACCTCATGATATGGGTGGGAGTTTTGCTAATTTTGTTGTAGTCTCTCACACAAGAAGCGCGGGCTCAAAACCGTGAATGTCAAAGAAGGTCAAGGGCTCGACGAAGAGAGCTCATTGATGAACTGAAGAAGCGGGTGGAGGACTATGAACGCGAAGGAGTTGCAGCGTCCCTGGAGATGCAAGAGGCAGCTAAGCGCGTCAAACTTGAGAACCAACGTCTAAAACAGCTTCTACAACTCCGTGGCGTCTCTCAGGATGAGATCCAGCAGTATTTGTCGTCACCTGAGATATCCTCCGAGGCAACGTCCAGCTCTAGCTGCCCTCACCGAACTGCAGTCGGATGTATGACGTGTGGGATGCTTCCTGTCAGCTTTGAGTCTGCTTCAATAGGGGGAGCACCGTTGGATCACCAGGTTGAAGAGTCCAGAGTCCCTACAGAGGAGCCAGGAGACACATTTGATGGTGAAAACTCGGAACTGGTAGTCCCTTCATTGCAGGGCGACAAGGATATTTTTCTAGAACAACTGGGTTCGGGGGAAAGTCATCTGTCTCCGGATTCCGCATCGCCAACTAGCCACAAAGTAAAATTCGAAACGTCCTGCGATGCAGCAGCGGCTATTCTGGTTCAACTACATGCTCATTCCGATGATCGGCGAGCTCGTGCTGCTCTGGGTTGCATGGACGCAGGTCACTGTTCCGTCAAAAACACCGAGTTCTTTCAACTAATGGACACATTATGCTAATATTTGCTGGTTTCGACTTTCTATTTTGTGGTAATACTTAGGGAGCCCTTGCAGCAACATGAACCATACTATTCCCCAATACAAGCCTGATGCTAATCTATTCTATATCTGAACTTGTTGTACGTGCCTCAAGAGAACATATGGGTAAAACAAGGCGGCAAACATTTCCTCGGTTTATTTCCAGTTCCATCTATTCGCGGTCCATCGAAGAGCATATACGAGGCCGAGCAAAACTGGCACTTCAATCAGCGGACCAACAGTAGATGCCAGTGCCTGATCGCTATCTGGGCCAAATGTCGCTACCGCTACAGCAATCGCCAGCTCGAAATTGTTGCTCGCAGCGGTGAAACTCTGTGTGACCACAAATTGGTACTTGAAGCCCAAAGCCCGACAGATGAACACGGTTGCGAAGAATACCACGACAAAGTAAACCAACAAGGGGGCAGCAACACGGACGACTGAGACGATCTGATGAACGACTTGGCGACCTTGTGAGGCAAAGAGGACAAGGATTGTGTACAGCAGACCGATCAAGGACCAAGGAGATGCAAATCGGAGAAACACGCGGTCGTACCATGCTGGCCCAGCCACCATACGAAGGAGGAATCGTGTGATGATGGCAGCTCCCAGCGGGATACCTAGGAAGACAGCAACACTGGTGGCAACAACCGAATAGGAGATATCAATAGCCTCCTTCTCATGGCCGATGACTCGAATGAAGAAGACGGCAAGCGGCGCAAAAAGTATCATTTGGAGCAACGAATTGATGGCGACCAGAACGGCGCAATACTCGGAGTTGCCTCCTGCAAGTCCATTCCAGATGAGAACCTGCAGCAATAAGTGTTAATATATACGATCGTTTGAGCAACATGGGTGAAGACAAACCATGGCGATACATCTCCCGAGCCCCACAAGAATGAGGCCAGTACGCAGTCCACTTTTGTCAGGAAGAAAAGCCCAAGCAAGCGCAAGCTAAAAATGGAATTAGCGGTTGAGTTTGGAGTTGGGAATTTTACAGATGAATCTTACCATCAGAAAAGGAGCAAGTATCCAATTGACAAATACGCTGAATCCAATCTGCTTCCACATCGCCTTTTGCGAGAGCAATTCGTGTAGCGATTCGTATCGTACTTTGCAAAGAATTGGGTACATCATGACGAGAAGACCGACGGCTTAAAGAGAGTTAGATCTGGACATGGGATTGGGTGGAATCACTCACCAATGGGGACGGATACTCCAACGAATTTGCCTTTTTGTAGAGCAGGAGACATCTCTGGGACAAAGTTGCCGAGGATGACACCGACAGCCATGGCCAGAAAGATCCAGAGAGCCAAGAAGCGGTCGAGAATGCCCAGGTTCTTGAATACCGAAGAGGCCTGCGATGCCTCCGCCTCGGCATCCGGTGATGCCTGATCTTGGATGTTCACTGTATTGTCGTCATAGGGACGCTGATGGTTTGGGGACGGATCGAGGTGCGGTACGACTGCGTCCTTTTCGTCGTCATGCTTGACAGCCATTTTGATCCTATTGCGTGTTATGGATGGGCTATGTGTGGTCTGGATCTTGGGTATAAGGATTTGATGAATATGCGTTTTGCTAGCGATCGAGTGCGGGACTGGCAAGGAGGTACTGAAGGTGATGGGTTATAAGGATTAATATATTATCAAGGTTCTTGGTATTAAGAAATCTTTGAAGCCAAGTTTGATTGAGAAATAATGAATGATCACTGATGGTTAATATACCTACCGAAGGGCTCATGGTAGAGCTGCAGAGAGAGAAGGGGGGGAACCTTTGACTTACAGCAAGCTATCCATTGACCAATCAGAGCTCAGGTCTGACACACTCCCTCATCGCCACATGTCGAGGCAAAATTTCGCGTCAAAAGAATGGACCTTGAAGTCGGTCAAAGAGTCATGGGGCCGCGTCGTTCTTGGATTCCTAATGAAACTGAATTTGTAATTCCTCTGGGCATGCATATGATTAATTACAATACGACGCTTTGATGATGTAGTCTCGAGCCCAAGGCCACTATCCATGACACACGATCACATAATCCATAACACCAGATGCAAGCTCGTGCTGATGTGCACCGAAGTTGAACAAGAAAAAATCATTTCTATAAAATTCGACTGAATGAGCCATACATTCTGCCCGATCTTATCCCCCGTGCCTGAATCCTCCAAGACCCCCCAACTCCCCTGAAAAACAACCATAGACGCATTCATTTACCCTGAATCAGAATCCGAGTCCGAGGAGGATGTGTCTGATGAATTATCCTCGTTTTCGGCGTCAGGCGTATCTTCAAACTCGGGGCCCTTTTCGTCCCAACTCTCGTGATCTGCTGGATGCAGGAGTTTCCTGCTGGGATAGCACTTGAAGCACAAGTCGAAATCTATGCATGTGGTGCAATGGTATCCGAAACCACGGACCATCTGGGAACAGGTTAGCAAGGTCACTACTATGTTTGTTTGGTCATATTCGGAATAGGAGAGACTTACGCATCGGCAGGCATCACATGATGCAGTTCGCAGATTTGCTGTCTTAGACTTATCGTCATCAGAATCTTCAACAGTGACTTTTTCATCTCCCTCCTCGGGTTCGAGGCCGTTCTTCAGCAGGTCAATGATCTCAGTGGGTTGGCCATGGAATCGTGCAATCTTTACTGGTGACCATTTATGGCCATTGACAGTGCCTGCAATCGTCCTATCCGCTCCATGCTCGAGGAGAAGCTTAATGACGCGTACTTGCTCTGCCGGCTCACCTGAAAAGTTTGCATCCAGCCAGCAGTCGGTACCTCGAGCGGCCCAGCAGAGAGGTGTCCAACCGTCGAGGTCGGTGTCATTAATAATCTCCTTAATAGGCAAAAGTGACGCAAGCTTCTCCAAGACTTGGACTCGTCCGGCCTGTGCAGCCCAATGCAGTGCTGTACGACCCATCTTATCACGGGTTTTAACATCGCCGCCCGCATCAACAATTGCCTGGAAGTTATCGATGCCGTGGAACGCCGCATTATGGATGGGCATACGGCTCATGTCATCCATCACTTCCACCGTTGCTCCCTTGTCGAGGAGCAGATTAACCAGACTGGGCTTTCCGATGATGGACGCCGCATTAATGGGATAACCGTGCAACCCTCCTTTGCCTGACACCTCTGCGCCGTTGTCAATCAGATACTCAACCATCTCTTCACGATTATCAATAGAGTTGTCGGTGTACTGCACGCACGTAGCTTGCAGGGGTGTACCGGCAATACCATCGCAAGGTTGGTTCACATCCGCGCCGTTTTCAACGAGGTACTTTACAATCTCAAAATTCGCCTTTCGGCAAGCTTGTAGAAGAGGTGCACCGTCGGATGATGAGCCAAGGTTGATATCGGCGCCGTTCTTGAGGAAATACTTGACGCGCTCCAAGTCGCCATTGAAGGCTGCCAGTGAGAGGGGGGTATCGCCCATATGTGTGTCTTGAATATTGATACCAGCACCTGCATTGACGAGACGCTTGATGTTTGCCAGTGAAGGCCCGAGAAGATGAATGGCGGTCCATCCATTGTTGCAAACTTGATTAATATCTATTCTGGATGGGAATTCCAGCACTGCTGTGAGCGTCTCTGCCTTGGCGGCATAGTGGATCACGGGAATGCCAGCCTTTTCTGACGTATGCTTGAGATTGGCTCCAGCTTCTGCGAGGACTCTAACGGCTTCGCTGTTGCCGTAGGTTGCTGCCAAAGAAAGGGCCGTGCAGCCTTTGAGGTCTTCATCATCTCCATCGTAAACCAATTCCAGTGTGGCATTGTGCTTCAACAGGTGCTCGATTGTTTCAATATGACTGAACCAAGCAGCATACATCAGGCATGTGAAGCCACTGCTCCTACTGACGTCTGGATCACCGCCCTTTTCAAGAAGCATGCGTACGATTCCCTCCTCAGGAACAGCATAGTATAGCGCGGTTACACCGCTGCTGCTCACAATGTTTACATCTGGGTTCCTTTCCAGTAGAAGTTCGACAAGGTCATGCTTGTGATTTTCAGAAGCCCAATAGAGTGCAGTCTCATTGGATGAGTCTGTGACGTTGACATCTGCGCCATGGTCAAGAAGCTTTCGGAGGAAGATTTCAGCTTGGCTACTTTTGGCGGCATGCATCAATACAGGTACTCCGTAGCCGTCCTTGGCATTTGCATCTGCATTATGCGAGAGCAGTAGGTCGAAGATCTCAAGCTGCTTATCGTTTCCGGTATAGTCATTGATGACCTGCGTAAGAATCGGAGGGTTGATGAATGTACTGTTTGGGTCAGCGCCCTTATCAAGAAGTAATCGGCAGACATCGATGTAGCCCTTCAACGCGGCGTAGCGCAATGCAGTTCCAGCATCGGTGGGGCCACTGATATTTGGATTAGCTTTCTTTTCAAGAAGAAGTTGAATGCATCGCTTGAAGCCATCATCAGCTGCTACAACAAGCGGTGACCACTTCTCGCAGTAGGCATCTGCTTTGAGGCCCATATCAGGATCTGCGCCCATCTCCAATAGCACTTCGGCAACGTGATGGTGCCCCCATAGACAGGCGAAATAGAGTGTGGTGAAGCCCTCATCGTCAGCACTCTCCAAGTCAACTTTGCCTTCCTCGACAAGAATCTTTGCAATTTCTGCATGACCTTGACCTGCGACATGGTGAATAGGGGTCCTGCCATATAGATGCTTGTAATTGATATCGGCGTTGTGTCTCAAGAGAGCTCGAACGGTTTCAGTGTGAAAGTTACGCGCAGCTTGCGAGAGTGGCGAGGCCACGACGATGGACATCCAGTCGATATTCGCATCGGGTGAGCATCCCAAACTAAGAATCTTATCTGTAAAGCGAGCGAGGCCTAACCAGGCGGCTCGATGGATCAGAATGGGCGGCCAGGTGATGCTGTCTGGGGTCTCGCTCTTCGATGTAATGCGATCGAGCAGGGTAAGCATAAGATCTTCGTTTCCACCAGCACCACTAGCCACAAGGACATCCATAAGCGTAGACTCGGACGAGTCAACCTTCTCAAGAAGGGTCTCGACAGTTTTTGTTTGGCCCCTTGAGGAAGCTTCAAGCAAGCCTTGGCGCGTGTCCGCTTCGTCTCGAGGCTCAACAACATCCAGTCGTCCAAAACCGGCAAAAATGGGAAACAGTGTTTCCAAGGATTTAACACTCCTTGTTACAGGATTAGAGAGAGCCCAGTACCCTGTTGCCCAGTCTCGTGCTATCTCACTTGTTGCATGCTGGGACAACAATTGCGTCAGGTCATCATTGGGTGGGCTGAACAAGAAATGGTATGTCCATGCTTGAAGGGCGTATGAGCATAGATTTCCTCGATCAGCAAAAGTTGGGGTTTCAAACGTTTCAGAGTCAGTGTCTTTGAACGTCTGTTCTATCAACTCCTTCACGCTAGGTCTGGAGAGGTACTCGAGACATAACTTTGCGATTTCGAAATGGGCCGTCTGCTTTACTTCACCCCACAAAAACTTGGGTTGTTCGGATGCTTTCTCACCGGGACCGTTACCCATTAGAATATTTCGAAGACGGGGGTCTCGAATTTTGACCTCGTTGTGTTCCACCTGGATGATCCCGGCGAACCAGGTGTGAATCTTGGATATGAGGCTGTCTAGTGCCGAGGAGCTAGGGAAGACCTCTCCTTGGTCGTGTTCTGATCCAAGGTATATCACTGTTGCCAGTTCCCAAATAGTGAGTGGCCGAACGGAATAGAGAAGCCACGTTAGAATTCGTCGAAGCGTTGCTTGTTCAGGGAGGCCTTGGAGCACCCATTGCAGAAGCTGTTCCAAATTATGGTCCTCTCGTCCTTCACCTGGGAGTACGTCTAATGGCCCAAAGATCTCCTGCGTGGTAAGCTTGTCAGGCCACTCCGGTCTCACTCTTGCTTGCTCCCATATGATGCGCCGCACGAGAGGGTCAAATCCATTAATAAGCTGCAATTCTTCGCGGACTTGGTCACCAAGTAGAATGAGGTCTGGCCGAAGTTTGATAAGGCGCGTCATATCCCTCTCAAAATGATCGATACTATGCCCCCCCAGATCAACAGTTGAAAGGTCAAGGTTCACGGACCATGGGCTATGTAGCTCATTCGAGAGAGCATTGGGCTTGTGGCTTGTGACTACCACTTTCCATGGCGCTTCGCTGGCTTGCGAGAGGTAGGCAAAGTTTTCTAGGAACAGCTTCTGGGAGCCCTTGGTACACTCGTCAAAGTAGTTGATGACAAACATGACATGGTCAACCTCATCTGTGAACCTGAATCGTTCAAACCAGTAAATGAGATCTGCTTCTGTCCAGCCCCGTTCTTGGCGCAGACGAGCAAAGGCGACTTTGATCCGATCGGACAGTCGTGGATAATGGCACATAATTTCGGCCATGAACGTGGAAAGCATATCCCTAAGGGAGTCGCATCTGACGTCCCATCTGTCAAAGGAGAAGTAAAGCACAACTGCTCGTTTGCCTTCTGTATCAGCGAGGTCTTCGAGGCTGTAAAATACTTGCTCGGCTACATCTCGCACACGATCTGAACCGTGTAGGTAGAGTATTTGAGGACCTGGGTTGTTGAGCCAGGCTCTATACTGAGACGTTTGCGAAATGGGGTTGTCTGTTCTGCCTGATCGGAGAGGATACACTGGAGATGATAGTGTCAGAATTTTCCGCTCATGCTGTAGTTGTTCCGAGTCTACAGCAAGGAAGAGATCTGTGATGCCAGGTTAGCCCGTCTTTATCCAATTTATATGGGTAGGGAAGTCCTTTGGGGACTCGATGAAAATTGGAGCAACAGGGATAAGATCAAGCGTAACACACCTTTCTCCAAGCGACCAAGATATTCTCTAACATCAGAATAATCAGCCCCAATATAATCCTTCAATATCCTCTTCTCCATGGGGATTCCCATTGTCCCACTGTATGCGTCAAAGGCCTGGTTAATATCATTGTCCTTTGATCTGCCATGAATGCTGACAACTCTACTTCGCAGGGTAATTTTCGACTCGACGAATAGGCCATTGATTTCTGTGACAGCTGCTGCGAAATCGGCTATGGAAGACACTGATGGGCGAACTTCAGCTACGTTTATGTCATAGCTGGCGTAAAAAAACCGAGAGAGTCTTTCTTCCATATCGAGGTTATCCAAAGATCGATGAGGGCAACCTTGAAACACCTTTACAGAGTCAACGGTCAAACGCTTAATTGGGAACACCAAGAACTTACCAGGATGCGGCTCATTTCGTAAATGTCCATCCAATTGGTTCTGTCAAGGGCTGCCGCAGCCAAAGCCTAGACGAATTGTCAGTTCATTGCCGCTCCAAGAATAATCGGATTGTCAGGATTTGAAGCTTACATCTTTTACGATAATTCCTCCGATATCATGAGCAACAAAAATAATCGATCGTCTCTGTATAAGTTGATCAGTATAAGTAGAGAAGCAAATTTCACAAGTCCCTATAAGAGCTGTGGGTTTACATACCGGGTCATCGGCTTTTCTCACTTCGGCCAACGCGCGAAGGAGCTTCAAGGCACAGTTTCTGATGGCCTCACGACTTCGACGACCAGCGAACAGTTTAAGAGGCTCATACTCAAATCGAGAAGTTCGAACCCGGTAGTTCAATGATTCTGCATAAGTTGAAACCCATTCGCTGCTTCCAGAGCCTGGTCCTGCTCGTCCTTCATTCTGCCAATTACCATAGACTCCATGAACTATGACAATGCTGAAATGATTATCCCGCGTCAGTGTTCTGAGCTCATGAAAAAGGGCAATAAGAGCTTAGTACTTACTCAACGCCTATGGGATTTTCTTCCCAGGAGGGTGTCGTTTCGGCGGTAATGTGTAAAGGCTCTGCATCTGGACCAAGCTCTACCTGCTTGGCAGCTTCAGTTTCCGGTTCTGCCTCCGCCTCTGCCTCTGTTGCTGTCCCTGCTTCTGGTTCCGGTTCAGCTTCAGTTGCGGGTGTGTGTGCCTCTGCATCAGTGGATGCATTTCCTTCTACGACCTGTTCAGATCCATCTGCATCCGCAGTTGCTTGTCCAGGCTGCAATTCGGACTCTACTTGCGGAGCTGATTCCGGTGCTGGAGAAGCAGCGCGAGAGACAGATGAATCCGATGATGAATCTGAATCCGACATTGTTGCAGATGTCAAGAGCTCAAACTAAGAGCCAAAAACGTGGGTTCAATATCGGAACGTCCATATGCTTGCAATTTTCTTGAACGAAGATTATGTGTGGTTAGGCGGTTGCTGCCTGCGTGGCGAGTGATGTGTTGTGAGTGGTGAGTGGTGAGCACTGAGGGGTCTGTGATGAGGTTGAAGTGGGATGATGATGATGATAGCACCAGTGCGTAGGACAGAGCCCGACTGACTGACCTCCACCTCAACAAGTCACGACACTTGAAAAGAAGTAGACAAATGAGGCAAGACCCTCTCAAGACCAAAAAAGTCGGTATATGCACTCGAATCTTCTTCCCAGGATTACTTTTGGCGATATTTTGCAAGGCGACGTGGTTATTTTGGTGCTATACCTGCGGAGTCAAGGCGGCCATGGTGAGGAGCCCGCCCCGTCAGCTCGCCGCCGCCCACTCATCGCCCACTCATGGTGAGGCTGAAAATGAGGGACACCTCGTTCCTCTGACGCAGGACTCATCAACATGTACCGCCAGGTACTCCTACAGCTCCCTAGTCCCTCACGTGCATGCCGCCATTGTGATGGGGGCGGAGACGAAAGGCGCACATTCTCCATAGCTTTACATGATCTGCTGCTTACTCGACCCTTTATGAACGTGGCTGTGCTACCACTGCGTTTACTCCAGGCGCCTATTGTTTTCTCACAGCGTGACACACTGTGATCTCGGCCCGTTCCACGCGGGCGGTATTCTGAGGCGACAGAAGGCTGGCGAATACAATCAACTCTTGACCCTCCACCATACGGGCCGGACAATAGGCAGCATAGTCGCTGATGGTTTGCAATCAGGCGTCTGGCCAACATGAGACGCCAAGCAAAGACATGAGGCCACTTTGGAAACAAGCCAAGACTAAACGATGGCATCAAGAGCCGATGCATCTGACAGGAACATAAAGTCTGTCCCAATCGACACGTTGGCGTCTGTCAATTAATCATTCTCTGACAATCTCAATTGAAACGCGTCACCCCCGCCCGCATTCACAATGAACCAAGCTGATTTGGAGAACGACTATGCAAAGGACGAGGAGTGGGATGCCAACGATGAGGTTGAGTCTGATATTGACTCAGACCTTGAGGACACTACTGTGAACATTGGACTGAATAAGACCGGAGAGCGTGGCAGTGGCTATCACACGCGCAATGACCCTACAGCACCATATCAGCGACAAACCGTCACCGAGCGCCGAGGCATCATTGAAGTTCGATGCAAGTCTCGCGATGTCATTCACGGTGTTTTGTCCGAAGACGGCGATGAACTTGCCACTCTTTTAATCTACGACTTTTATTTGGACACGACTCGAAGATCTCGACGCATTGTTTCTGCTTCACTCGAGTTCGAGTTTGGCAGCACCGTACCCGGAACACCAGCTCCGCAAGTTCATGCTATTTCGCCTGCGGGGAGAGTTACCCTTTTGCCTACCACTCAGGAGGAATCCATTGTCCATGGAACGGAATTGAACGCCGGCGCAGAACAGTTTGGCGCCAACCTTGGCGGCACAGTCAAGTGGGAGAAGACAGTGAACCGCACAACCAACGACGACGCCAGGGTTACAGGGCACATCTTCAGTGATGATTACGGAAAGGGAATTGGTGCTAGCTGGGTTCTTCATGAGAATCCTTCCATCAAGTCGGGAACACCCAGCTTCTTGCGCTGCGCAATTCTATTGAATCGAGGATTTGATGAGAACAAGTTCCAATGCAGGGTCAAGATCAAGGTGGAAGCGGACTGGAAATCCGAGATGGGTCGCTTGTTTGGTTCGACACCAGCCGACGATCCTATTCTCTTTGATCCTGAGCTGCCGCCGACCAACAAGCTGCAGAAATACGACACCGAGAACCTGGCCTCCACTAACTTAGATGAGATTTCGGACATCATATTTGACAAGAAACTCAAGAAGAAAGGTGAAACGGCATAGAGTGTAAGACATATCTTTCCTAGTGTAGAGTCTATGTAGGGGTAGTACAGCATCTCATGATCTTGATTCTGCATCGAGAGTTCATGCAACCGCTGAGACAGGGCGGATCGCGCGGCACCAACAATGAAGACAGCAGGCTTAGGGCTGAAGGACCGACCCGAAAGCTCAGACAGACACTGTATCAATTTATAAGGATTCAACTGTGAAAGCGTGGCGCTTGATTACTATGCATGAGTCCATCCCTAAACAGGCACGCCGTGGCCACACGGTCACCCAATGGAATAATCAGTATTACTGCTAGAGCTTACTTGATCACATTACCGTTGAAGGTACCTTGGGATACATTTGAAACCAGGGATGGAGCAGAGCTCCGGGAACAAAGTGTGTGGATACCGTGGAGTCTTCCCAGCCTCGCCTAGCTTTGTGACCTGAGTGGTGAGGGGTGATCATATTGGGGGCGACGAACCTGTAAGAAAGGCGTAGGACTCGCCTAATCAAAAAAAAGGGTTATGTTCTCATAGCGTGGTTCCCAAACTTGTATTTGTTAATTGCATATTAGTTTGCGGTTCTGTCTTTCATCTTGGTGCGTGCTTGGCCGATTCGGATAATAGCCAAGATTCCCACCATGAGTCCACCGAATGACGACGACTATCTGGAGGTTGAGGATGTTGAGGTTGAAAAGGCAGAGTCAAAGGCTGGTGAAGATTCCAGCGATGAGGAATCTGAAACTGATGAGGATGAGCCCGATGAGCGGCAGGCCAAGGTGTCGGTAAAGGATCTGCTTGAGATAACATTAAAGAATATCCAAGATGGTAAACTGGACCTCACGAGCGGTAACCAGCTTCAGTCATTCAGAAGCGGCGATGGTAACATCCTTGCCTCTACGACTGGAGACCCTCGCCAACCGACGGTGTTGCACATTATGGCTGCCATGGAGAAGAAGGACCTTCCAAAACTCGATAGCAAGATGGAGCCGCTCATCAAGCTTCTCACTGAGCATGAGAACGACCTCTTGAAGGCGCAAGACCGATCTGGGCATACAGCAATGTTTCTAGCTATTGAAGCCAAGAAGGAGAAGATGGTCCAGTGGATGTGTGATAGTCACCCAAACATTGCCTCCATTCTCACAATCACTAGCATGGACCAGATGAACTGTCTGCATATTGGTATCGACAAGCGAGTCAAGTTCCTTGATCTTCTTGTCGAGAAAGCAGATGCGGAAACGCTCGCAGCCAAGGATCGCGACGGTAACACGCCGCTTCACCTTGCGGTGGAGTACAAGAAGTGCAAAAAGGAGCAACTTGCCATTATCGAGCGTATCGTCGCAAAGAGCGATTATGCCGTGCAACACGGTGCCCCAGGTGGCGACTTTAACCAAGCCGGTCTTTCACCATACTTGCATCACAAGGAGAGCGTGAGGAAGGCCCTGGCAAAGGAAAAAGAGAAGGACAAGAAGAAGAATTCCAAAGACGACAAAGACCGGGATACTAGAAGTGCCCCTCGTACACGTCCTGATACTCTTGATACAGACAGCAACGCCGGAAGAGAGGCTGGCCCGGCGCGAAGAGGTCCTGGAGCGGTTCCTGGAGGTCCTTCGTCCCCAAGACTCTCCGCCATCAACACGTCTCAAGCTACGAACCCAGAAGGCCCGCGTCCAGACAAGCGTTTGGAATCTCGCACAAAATATGGATCACGAGCCCCCGGTCCAGGTTCAGGTTCTGCAAACGTCAATTCCCCAATTGTATCAGGGCCGCCGCCACTTTTGGAACTGGATGAGGCGAGGAGAGTAACGCGGCAGGCCGAGTCCGCAAAAGCTACTGAGGCGAAAGCGAGTGAGATCCACAAGTCCAAGGTTGATGAAGCTACTGTCAAGAACGTGGAGCGTTTCCTGAAGTTACACTACTTGCGCTCCCGGAGTTACAATGCGGCCATGGAGATCTTGTATGGACGTAACACAACATCAGGTAAGACTTCTTTTCCCACTCTGGCTGCGCACATTCCCTGGATTTCTGGTTTTTCTACGGATATCCGAGTGTTCCTTGGATTGCTGGAATCGCTTGGTGATCACCTGGATCTTGCCCGCGCTCGTCTTGAACAGAAGCTGACAAGATATAGACCTCGAGTTGTACTTTGACTTATCTGGGCATGCCAACATTAGGCAAACGGGACTTGAAAACCTCTTGTCCAAGCTTAGGTTCGAAGACATCCTTCAGTACGTTGCCATCCCGAAACTCAGTGTCGAAACGAACACGATTGCTGCAAATAGTAAGCGATCGCGAGTGGGGGCACGGACAAAGCAAGACGGGGATGGTCGAAAAGATTTATGCTACATCTTCGACCGCTTACGCAAGAAGGGCGTGAGAACAATCCTCAAGGTAATTGTAGACGATTTGGGCACACCCGCCCATAGTGATGAGGCAATTGAAGAGGCTCTGAAATTCATGGACGTTGAGATTTGGGATTGGAGGAGGACAGATCTGTGCTCTGAAGTAATTCACCGAGTCGCTTCCAAGGTTCGCGAGGTTCACTTGTATTGGAGCGGGAACAACGCTGTGCTGAGAGGCTGGAGTGAAGAAGGTGGCTTGAAGAGATTGAGGGAGCTGAGAACAGTCCACCTCCATATCCAGCAGGTTTGTGTTTACCCTTCCGTCAATTCAGTGCTAAACTGTCTAACACGAGAATAGGGCCTGGAGTCAAGTAACCGGACAAAGCAGAACGTGGAGGAATTCGGCGAGCGCATGAAGAAACTATACCCCGAAGTTAACATCTTTAAAGAGTGGCCAATCGTGCAGCGAGACCCGGCGGACCTTGCCCTCCGCGCCGACGACCAAACAGAGCATTCTACCAAGCACGAATGGATTCAGTGCATGAAGGAGTTCCGACGACTTCTATTTGATGCCGAGCGATATTATGATCGTCTCAAGGTTGACGAAAGTATTGAGGAGCCCATCAAGATTGCTCTTATCGACGATGGCGTTGACGTTAAAGACCTCGAGTTCTCATTTATTGGAGGACGAACATTCTGCACGCGTGATGAGGAGCACAACTTGAACGCTCCGTATTACGTATCAAGCACAGGGCATGGCACAATCATGGCAAAGCAAATCCATCTGCTATGTCCGAGAGCACAATTCTACGTGCTAAGGTTGGAAGACCACGCCTCAGAAGAGGGCTCGCGGCAAATCACTGCCAAGAGTGCCGCGCAGGTATGTAACCACCTTTTATTCATCTACTAGGAATCATCTAACACGTTCTATCTAGGCAATTCTCGCAGCCGTAAGAAAAAAGGTGCATATCATCTCCATGTCCTGGACCATCGACCCACCCGAAGACGAAGAGGAGAGACGGTTCCTCGATAACGCCATTGTTGAGGCTGCCAATGCGGATATTCTCATGTTCTGCTCAGCAAGCGACAAGGGTGCAAAGACAAACTCTACCTACCCAGCCAAGGCGACAACCAAGATCTTTACCATCGGTGCGGCAACAGCCTCTGGCGCCGCTGACCCTTGGGTGGGCAACATTGGCAACATTAACTTTACCTTCCCAGGCACAAAGGTTGAGTTGGATGGTGGCAGAGCTGGAGGCGACTCGGCCCTCAAAGAGGTTACGGGCTCCTCTGTTGCAACAGCATTGGCCGCAGGATTGGCCGCTCTAGTCCTGTATTGCGTCCAAGTCAGACTGCTTCTCGCCAGCGAGCAGGAAAAGGTCAAGGCGCGACGCGATTTCCACAACTTGAAGAAGCACGAACACATGATCAAGGCCTTTAAGGACATTGGCACCACAGAGGAGAGCAATCATAAATTCATTGAGGTGTGGGAGGTCTTTGGCAAGAAGGTCGAGGACAAGGATCGATATGACCAGGAGAGATGGATTGATCTGATTGCTGACGTGGGAGCAACATTATGCAGGAAAATGTGATGGAATATTCTGTATTTAATGGTATCAACTCTTTAGTATCGCTATAGATTCCCCTCATTGCTAAGGATCCATGGTGTCTACACGCTCGTAAGCATAGTCACTACTTCGTTTTAGTCGGGATATCAATACCAGGCGAAAAGTGAGAAGAACGGGAGAAACTAAGCAAATCGATTCATTGCTAACATGACACATTGTCACGATTTTGCAAACACGGTAAAAGACTTATAGACTGTATACGTATATTCATTTTTTTTCCTTCATACAGGTAGCAAACTTTTCATCTTCGCACATACATAACAACTATTTACCTAAAACCTCCCCAGTGTTATCATTAGAACAATAGCCTACTGCCATGCCCATCTGTTTACAGAACTCTGTAAAGACAGTTGCTTATTTCTGCTCAAGAACAACGTTGTCAACAAAGATGGAGGGGTAGCGGGTTGGCACAGCGCCAACAATATCGGCAGAGATTTCGATGAACTGGTAAGAGGGGGCATCCGTCTTAGTAGCGACGTGCCAAGGTCCGGGGCCGTCCTTGGCCAAGCTGAAGATGAACTTCTCCCGGTGGTCGACATCGCCGAAGTTGGATTGCAAGGTGTTAACCTGGACAGTCCAGTTGTTCTGGGCAATCTTCAAAACAGTCAGCATGCTGGTTCTTTTTTTTACAATTTAAGTGTGTGAGGCAATCTTACCTCTTCGTGGGTAAATTGCATGGCAATGTCGAATGATGCCTTGTTAATCAACCCGCCAACGCTAGCAATTTGGAACTCGATCTCGTTGGTGTAGGTGCTGGCAACGTTGGGGGCAGAGGCGGCATAGCCGAATGGAGACACCAAGCGCCCAGCATCAGCCTTCTTGTGACTGCAAGCGGCCGTCTCAGTGGTGTTGAATATAGTGACATTTCCGAAGAAGGAGCTCGAAACATAGACGCCCTATGGTTTTCAGTCAGCGGAGTGGTACCCTGCAAATTTCTCATGCTGATAACTGACATGGTATGGCTTCTGGTTGAGGTCGCCAGGGTTGAAAATGAAACTGCCGCAGCCGTTCTCGTTGGAGACGGCGACATCGTCAAACTGCCGGTAAAATGTTAGTCATGGGTTTTTTTTTACCATGGAGCTGCAGAGTCCAAACTCACGTTGATGTTGATGAGCTTGGCTGATGTAGAGGCAGCCATGAGCGCAGCAGCGCCGAGAGCACGAAGAGAGAGAGGCGACATGATGACTATTGCTGGTAAAGGCTTCTTGAGGCTTGGTCAGAGGCAGATGAGCGAGTGGTGATGATGATGATGATATTCAAGAGATTCACGGGAATAAGCTACTATTTAAGCTCAATTAGACGTGATGATCATGAAATATGACCTTCCCGAGTAGTTCAGGTCCTAGATGACAACAGACGGTCGACATGTCTTCAATCCATGTCGCGGGATGTTGAGTTACGCCGCAGCATGTTGAATTCGGCTCGGTGAAATAATTGCAAGCCGCCGGTGTAGGATGTAACCCCATGCAGGTCTAAGGTTGCCGCCGTCGCGGACGAGGCTATGATTCATTCTGACCAAGGATTGTGTTTCCGGATAGTATGACGGGTATGAGTACTGTGAAATTCGCCGTAATCATACATGCATAAAATGGTGATTCTGAGTTGACATGATAATATTTCCCGATACAAGCTCTCCGCCGTACGACACAGCTCAATCGAGGAGGTTGGTACAGGTGATGACTGCAAAAGCTGAATTTAAGCCAAATTGTTTTCTTACATGTCTTATGCCTACTAATTAACTTGTTTGAAGTCACTATTACATGATCCGTATTCAGCAGGCGAAACCATTAGTGAAAATAGTCCTACTCCCACCTTGTTGAAAGTTGGACGCTGGAATGTATTTGCTTAGACAATACTTAATTAGTAAACAGCCCGGCTATCGCTGCCACGTTGTATTGGACGATACATATCTCTCAACTTAATAGTCATCAGGCGGTTTAACTTGCTTTGAAAGTCCTACGAAACTCGATCCTGCCAGTACACCGCTTAGACGGTTAGATTGTCAGCGAGAGTCAGATTAGGTATCCGGTCTAAACGAAACACCCTAGACCCCGATCGATGCAGCAACAAGGTTCCGGAAGCACTATAGATTGCATATGGAGTACAGCGACGATCACAAAAAAAAAAAAGATGAGTTTTCATGACCATGCTTATTGAACTAAATATTACCTGTATTTTTGGGCTTCAGTGTCTCCAAGCTCGTCCTGGCAAGAGTTTGCGAAACCCGACTGGGATCTTCAGGAACCCACAAAGGAAACGAGCCAAATTAGGGATTTATGTCGACGCACTACTAATGCGTGTCAGATGGCAGTTGACTATGGTGGTGTGCTGGTGTCATAACTGACTATTGTGTGTAGTCAATTGACGGAGAAAAATAGACAGGTATATTGGACACACATAATGATCGGGTTCGGCCTTTGACGAGAGACTGTTTCAGTGTGTTGGCCTCAATCAATGTTTAAGAACGGCTTTTACGGAGTTTGTTCCATTCGGTCCAACCGCCGAGGTGTGTTCAAGCTCTGAAACAGTGCAAGATAGCCCTACAGGTTCATTGGTCTGGCGATCCTACGGTTTTGGTCCAAGCTCATGTCAAGGTGGTGGTCTCTGCATGGGAGGGCGAATTGATACGCTGATGTGGGACATGCACATGTAAGTAAATAGCCACACGGAGATCAAATACTCGACGTTATCATTCGCATTTTTCCTTCTCTACTCCCTTTCAAATCCAATTCGTTATCCAACCAGAGATTCGGTGAAATTTCTTTCTCATCTAGTTGGCTTCAGAGTTGTGATTTGTGGAACCTGTTAAATATTCTTCCATCTCCTTACAGCCATCTACAGGGTAACCCATTCATACACGACCATTTATGCTCACACAAGGGTGGCAAAGAGCAACATGAAGAATGGTGGGTGGCATATTGGTAGCTATTGTCTTTATTGATTCCCCTCGAGTCTGATAATTTTGCTTGTTTGTGTTTACTTCTATCCTTGCTCTCTATTTTTCCTGCTTCGGTTCACTTCACAGGCTGTGACATGGTGTTTTGTTTCTCCTGTGTGCTGCTCAAAAGCAGGACGCTTTAAGCCATTTATCCTTGTAATGTATCATTAACTGCGCGGGAAACAGCCTCACCGTCAAAGTTTTGTAGTGAAAAGCTAGTCAGTATTCATGTACGAATACAAGTACGTTCACATTGTGGCTGCCTTCAACTGAGACCTTGATAGGATGCCAAGTCATCAGATGAGAGAACCCCCCTAGTCGTGTCGCACGGCGGGCCGAAACAACCGAAGCCTTGCACGCATTTGCCATCTAATTTCCGTGGAAAGCTTGGCAAAATGTTGATCCGTACTGTCTGCCCGTGACGGGAGTATGAGTTGGCCAATGAAATCAAGTTCTCGGTGTGGAAATGGGTATGTCAGGCATAAGATGTTACGGTGGCGGTTTGATTCCGAGATTGACATCGGGTCAGGAGCCGAAATCCGTCATGATTTATAATCTTCTCACGTTCAAACAGTGTGATTTCATATGAAGTTAGAGCCAAATGCCTACGTTCGCTTACTGTGGCTGTTTTGAACCCCGTTCACTCCTTCAACCCTGGACTTGAGGCTAGAAAACAGGGGGTGCTTTAACTCCTCAAAGAAGCAACATCCGTTGAAGCTAGGATCTAGTTAGATCTGTTGATCGTGGGGGTTCTGGTCGAACTGACGAGTGCCGAAATCTTAATTATACCTCAACGTTTCTATTGAGATGGTCAAAAAAGCACGTCCAGAGCTTTTATTCTGTGCAGATGCTATTACTTCCAGCAGAGTTAGGACCATACTGATTTCCGCAGCATTGTGAAATAAAGCCAGGGCCCAGCCACTGGCGAGTACCCAAAAGAGACCGAATCCCTTTCGCCATAGGCTGTCAGTGCTGGATTCTGAAAAGTGACCCACCTTTGTACGCTCTCCATAGTCGTCAAATGTGACTGTGAAGCGTGGGCGTGCAGCAGAGATATGGTGAATATACACAAATGGACATCCGCCAAGCCGGGAATGGAGGAAACCGTGATGAAGCTCAGCACCAGATGTTCCAATTCAGGATAGATCTACCATGTAGCTCCACCAAGAATCCAAGTTCAGCTGAACTTGAAGTATCACCACCGGTGACTGGCCAGTATGCTCCCTTTCTTCTCGTTACACTGTGAAGCTATTGCAAGCTTCGTTATGCCACTCACTGTGAACTGTTCCGCAAAATCAAGAGTGAAGTGCGGAATCGAGACAATGATGGGAGGCTACAGATGGGATATTAAGAGGCCGAAAAGATATATAAAGATGTTCAGATCCCTCCATCTCAAGCCTCATCACTAACAACACCATTCCCACTATTCAACTGTCTTCTTCAATCACTTCTTCAATCAACAAGAGCCCAAAAGTCCCCCAGACACACCAACCACCACCATGACGCTCACCAAGCAGTCTTTGGTCACTCTGGCCATGGCAATGTCCTCATCCGTCATGGCCTCGCCAGTTCCTGAACCCCAACTCCCCATCCTTGACGATGTCCTCAACGGCGTTTTGGGCCCCGCTGCCAAGTCCCTCCAGGGTGATCCCTTTGGAATCCCATTTTGTTCTTCCTTCCTTCACATTCCAACTATTACCAAGTCGACTACTGTCACTGTCGGTCACCCATCGACCACCATCGTCCCATCGACTGTTGGCACTCATACCATCACTCCAATTGTGACCAACACCATCACCACGTAAGTTTTTTTTCCCTATTCTTTCGGGACTTGGTGTCTTAAGGCTAACATGAATCCAGGACCGTGACTCGCAGCACATGCATTACCCATGCGAATGGCAATAAGAGAGATTACTACCCTCCCCCTCCACCCCCCCCTCCAAAGCCTACTACTCCATCTTGTGTCTCTGGGTTGCCAGACCCAATCGTCTCCAAGCTTTGCAGCTGGCTTTCAATCCCCACTCCTGCAATCACTTTGACCAGCACCGCGACTGCTACGGCTATCGTCACCTCCGTCAAATCTGTTGTTGTGACTGCCACGGCTTCTCCGTCCACTAAAGTGACTACCGTCACGTCGACCAAGACTGTTGAAAACTGCCCCGCCCCCACAGCCTGCAACAACCAGGGCCTCCAATGGGCCTATGTCCACAATGAGAATGGCAACAACCCTGGTGGTGACTATGTCGCATTCAAGCCTGAACAATATAAGGTGAGAGTTAATCTTTGACCGATATTCTAAAGACCTCACTAACAATTCGCTACTAGACGGTTACTCCTATTGCCAGCGGTGTGACCAATACCATTGGTGGTATCAACTATCCAACCAGCTCTGCTAACCACAGCATCTATGGCTCTGTCCCCCTTGCTCCCAACTTTTTCGTTCTCAACCACCGTGGATACATTTACGCTCAAAAGACTGGCACGTACAAATTCACTGTTGCTGATGTCGATGACATCGCCCTTGTGTGGATTGGCGACCTGGCCTACTCTGGCTGGACTCGTGCTAATGCCAACACGCTGGTTGCCTTTGAAGCTCATCGCGGTGAGTTTACTATCAGCTTACAGGCTGGGAAATATTACCCGGTGCGTATCATGTTTGGCCAGGCACAGTCAGCTGCCATATTTCAGCTCACTGTCACTGCGCCCGACAACACTGTGTTCTTGGGCCCCGACACCCCAGCATCGCCATACCTGGTGCAGTTTTCTTGCGACAAGACTACCGCACCGCCATATGCCCCATTCGGATCTGAAAAGTAATGAGCTTCCTGTGGGATATGAAGTGGTGAGGCTCTGAGAAGGAGGTGATGAGATGATATGGTGCTTTTTCGTTCGATGATGGGAAATATTTTGGAGATGACTTGATCTTGGGACTTTGTAATGGATTTCTATGTCTGTAGCTTCCTTATTTTTTACTGCTTTGATCATCAGGTTTACACTTGTGCTCTGAAATACACATCAAAGCAAGTCTGCTTTGCTTTTCTGGCCCTTCGCTACGTTGCCTTTGTAACATAGTTATGAAGATATTCCAGAAGGATTCTCGACACACAATACTTTTTGTTGACATGTATAGTGACCCTTTGCCAGCAGTCTTGACAAATCTGGTTGGTGGTGTAAAATAGCCTTTTAAACCACTTGAAGTTGAATATATCTATTTACTGATGAGTGGAGTGTTATTGGTTGCCAACATCACTCCTGATTTGCATATTTGCTCCAGCTGTCGCGGTGACGTTGGATATGACCTATTTAACTCGTCGTGTAAACGACTGAGCCGAGATTAGTTTTGTATGCGTTGGGAATTCTCGTAGCCTTCTAGATTCTTCGCTTAAGCATATCATCTACACTGATTGCCTATCAGAAAGCATATGCCGGAGCATTTCTGGCCTTACTCGCCGTGTCTGTTTCTTTCGCTACCGGAGCACACGAAGTCGGGTCCATCCTCGTCACCGTGACAACAAAACAAAACCAACCTGTTATAATCGCAGTCAACGATAATGAAGTGACATTCTTCGGAACAGGAGACCGGACGAAAATTGGCAGCATCGAATTATCGCCCCTGGCGCCGCACGATATTGACATCAAGTGCGAGTTTGAGAATGAAAATGGTGAGAAGGTGTTGTCTGATGTTGGATTCTCATATGTGAGGACGAGGCACAGGGTTTATAAGAATATAAATGTCAAGACTGGGGAAGATAAATGGAATGGTTTGGTGATTGCATTATAATCACTACCTCTACTACATCAATGAATGAGACGAGCGTGGATCCAACGACAGCTGTAACTAGGGCTTAGCTGATCACATTATCATGCGTTTTGCATTCACTAGACAATATTGCACTGGAAATCAACAAAAAAACAAGAACATGTGTGTAATCTACGTGCGATTTGGAGCAATGTGAATAATGAAGCGGGAGGAAACATGAATTGTCGTTTAATAAAAGCGTTGTTTGGGTTAACTGTCCCAATCATCACTCCCCGTCAGCCAAGCCATTTTGGTCGTCACATCCATATAATCCTGAAAGCTGGCCGATTCATCATCCGAGTAATCCCGTCCAAAATGATGTAAAATTCCTTCCGGTGTTTTGCTTTGTGTCTTGTGTGATAGTTGCATTTCCTCTATCATCTGTGGTCTATCAAAGACCACTTGCACCAAGCCAAGGGGGCGAGGCTCCCGTAGCTGTTCAATTGTGATGAGGGCGTCTTCCGAGATATCCAAGTTGCTGAAGTCATCATAGTTGATGTCTTGCATTTGTTGCGGTCGAAGCGGTGTCCAGTTGGTCAGTATTTTGCAGACTGGGCTGAAGGGCTGTCCCTCTTCGTTCGATTGCCGGATATTAGCGAGGCAAATTGCCACAAACTTTGGTGGCAGTGACTCGCGCTTCTTGAACACGACCACTGCTCCATATATACACTGCTGCTCATCTGCATCAGACACACCGCCCTTATCGGATGCATTTCTCTTCAAGATGATTTGTTGTGCCATCACGAGGGGCAGAGCCGGTGGCTCTTGAGCTGACCATCCTATGTCGGAGTCCATGGGGTATATGTTGAACAGACGATAGTCAGACGTACCACGGGGGAAACAAAGGAGAAACGGACTTGCTGCCTCGCGCGGTTGCCATTCGGGAACTGAGATAATAGGAATAAATGACTTTTTTATATGGATGCTCTTGTGCAAGTCTGTGGAAACACAGTCCAGGTGGTTTGCAAGATAGAGAATAGATGCTTGCTCGGACTCTGTAGACTCGGAGTCATGGTAGCTCTGAGCTGCCGCTTGCATAATGTCCGACTTCTGGATCAATCTCACGGAGAAGCAGACCTGAGGCCAGACAAGCCGCAAGTATTGACGTAATTCTGGGGGCCCTGTTTGTAGCAATGGTATCCATATGCGAGAAATGATCTTTGCTCGATTACTGCTCCCAGGCTCAAAGCACCAGCAGTCCAAAACACCAAAGACGAAATGCGGCACCAACGTGGTCACAATGGGCAGGGTTATTTGTAGCCCTGTATTTGTCAGTTGGAATGGGTATGAATGGACAACGGGCGTGTAGTGCTTCTGAAGCTGTGGCGAGTCGCCCATGACAACATGTCTCGAGTCGCCAAAGTCTTTCGGCGATCGAGGGAGCAAATCTACATAGCGAAGCTGAGACGCAAAAACGCTGTGGTCTGCGTGTCTGCGGATGATCTCTTCGATGAGCCGGGTAAATGCCTTGTGTCCTTCGCCGTACACGAGCGGCATGGCGATGTTGAACAGTCCCAGAAGTGAATATGACTGGTCCTCAACGCGCGTTGTTGAGCGACGGGACGCCCAGGATAAGCGCTGGGCAACGCTGTAGCCTCGTAGGGGATCAGACTTTGACAGCTTGTACTTGAGGAGCACAGCGAAGGCAATCCCTGTTATCTCGGAGATGCACAGGGCCAGCTCAGACTTTGTCCCAATTGCTTTCCAATCCTTTGAAAAGAATTTGACCTGTCGAGGCGCCAATAGTTCTTGGAGAGTCCATCCTCTAGTGAACCACCTCGCGTTCCGAAAAGCGCTGTCGCGTTGAACGCACTCATCCAGCGCCGCATAGGGAACATCCTCCAAATAAGCGTAACAAATCTGAGACCTTTTGTACCACGCAAACATGGAATTGATGGCCTCGGAAAGTTCGGCGGAGCTAGTCTTGTCGATGCAATTGGTGTCTACCCAGACATAGTCAAATCCATCCTTTGCCGCCTCAGCGCATACCGAGATGATCTTCTGGTATCCCGGTTTGAGGTGGTGGTTTTCACGGTCTGCCCATTCTTGTAGTGATACCTCACCACCGGACCATGTGTGCGATAGAATGGCGTAGCTGGGGAGGTCAATGTCGAAGAACTCCTCGAGCTCCAGAGTCTTGGTGTTGATCAGTCGCATTTTGAGAGTTGCCTTGCGGTGAAGGGTGATTACTATTACCCCGCTGGTTACTTCTCTGCTATTACAACCCTATAGCGCCCTAAATCAGTAGCGTAAATCTCCATTGTGTCTTACACAAATGGATAGCATTGTCTCAGTGTCTCCGCCACACCGACGTAGGGGCAACGAACGATGTGATTCTTGCTGCAAGGCATGTGTGTGTGAGAGTAAAAAAAAAAAACTCCGGATTAGAGCTTATGGTACAGGTTGAAACAATAGCGATAAACGGAAGCGAATAGAATAGACAGAGAGACATGTAAGGGAAATTAGGGGAAACGAGGAAGATTTTCGGAGGGGAGAAGATTCAAAAGACGTAATAAACACGCATATATCCATCACACCAGGTATAGCGTTCGGCATTCTTGTCTATTTCCCATCCCCTACCATGCTGACCACTGGTTGCCGAATCTGATGAGCATCGTTATGAGCTGATCAATCACACTTCCGCCCAAATGCTTCTGATATAATGCCACAGGGCGGGCCACTAATCTATAGCTGTGATTGATAGCCATAGATATATATTATAGTCACCCTAGGGCTGTAAAGTGCCATATCTAGCCTCCTCATTCCCTCGCTCCCCTTGCTTGAAGCGTTCTGCAAATGTCCCTCAAGATAGACAGCCTGTTGAAAATGCTGATATCTATCTCTGCAATCTTCTCTAAGACTATGAAACTTTGTTGACTAGAAGTGACGTGTCAATAGAACTACCCATTAATATGGTTGGAGGAGAAAATTATGCTGTGGATAACACCTTGATTGTGCAACACCCAGCACCTTATTTCGCGTTAACAATAACAGTTGTCCTGTATGTTGACGAAAAAGAGGCGACTGATTCGGGTCTTCTAGGACTTCTCGGATGAACAAGTTCAACTTCTTAGGTGTGGTGCCTTTGAGGTGCTCTCAGCCTTTGAAGGGCTCTACGAAACCAAGGTGTCAGCAAAAGACGGCGCTCCAAAAGTCTGTTATCAGACACTTCAGCTCAACCTAGGTAATGCATTTTGCTGAAGCGGCGTAGTATACAGAAATTGAGTATAGCTTGGAATTAAAACTACCGCCATTTCTGTGAACTAGAATTCCAGGCCAGACTGAACAACAGGTTGCTGCATGCGGAGCAATCATCCTTCTGCGATACTGGAGCTTCGGAAATTATTCGACATCAAATAATGCTGTGATACTCAAGATGGAATCTCAATAGCTTAAAAGTTTGATTACAGCGGCTTAAGATCCACTGTAAACTTTTGCTTAATCAAGATCTCATCCTCTTCCTTGCCGCCGCAGGTGTTATAACGATACACCATGGCGATCGTGGCCGTCTTTTTCTCAGACCCATTCCACTGTGCAATCTTAGCCCTGGAAATGAGAAAGCTCGCCTCCGTGAACTGGTTGACCACCACACCGCAGCTGGAACGAGGCACAACATTCAATTTCAACATGCCTCTTTTCTCCTTGCCGTTTCTAGGGCCGCCGTTTTGATTTGTGTAAGACTTGAGCACGTTGAAGCGCATGTTGGATAACATGGTAGGCACTGGAGGATCGGCATCCAGTGAAAGGAGCGGGACTATACCGCCTTGTTCAGTCGGCATCTCGCCCCAAGGAATATCAATGTCGATCTGTGTTAGAGGCTCTTCCGGGGTATAGGAACCTGTATCTCGGACGATTTTGACGACGAGATCGAGGGGGAAGCGACTGTTGCTGGGTATTGGACCAGCCTTATGGCGGAGGGAATAGATATTGACGAAAAACACGGGGACATCAAGGGTCTTGGGATCTCGAGGAGGTATGTCCTGGGTTGCTGCACGTACAGATGCAGCGTACTGAGCAACCAAAGCTGCTTCTCGTCTAGGAGATAGAGCCCGCGGACGAACGAGTGCATTATAAGTCGGAGCGGGCGGCCGAGAACGAGCCTTGAGTGGAGGCGGAGCGTCCAGTAACACTTCCGGCAACGCAAATTGGAACGTGTGTCTCAAATCCACATCATTCACGGCTACTGATTCTGGGGGCTTTATAATAAGCAGCTCATGGATGGCCTCGTTCAGATGTAAAGCCAAGAGGGCTGATGTCTCTGCATCCTCTTTAAAGTCATGCTCGTTAAGCACCGATTTAATTACACTCCGCACCTTTTTCACATATGGCTCTATCTTCATGGTGCGGGAGCCGAGGTCAAACAGCTCGCTATTCTCCATCGGAAAAGGAATTGTATCGATGGGTTCTTTAAATTTTTTGTCATCTCTTTCATCTTGATTAGGGAGTGTATAAATCCGTCGAAAGGATACTTGGAGCTTTTCGTTGTTGATTTCTGTGCCGATTGTGAACCGCTGTTGATGGGGCGGCATGGTAAACGTGATGCTCTTCAAGTCCTTGGGAAGGCAGTCGAACAAACAGTACATGCTGTCTGCACTCAGTCGCTTCTGGACCAAGATTGGAGCTTTGGGAGCCTCTGGTACGTCGTCGGCCATCTTGCTGCGTGTTGCCGCAAATTCTGGAGTGACTGCAATATCGGGGAACTGGACGAGCAGCTGGGATCTCAAGATGAAGCCATAGCGTGGCATCTGAGTATGCCAGCCACCGAGCGCTGGATCTGGCGTTTTCAGCTTCTTGTTGATCGTATCCTTGATGGCTGCGCGACAAAAGTCATCTTTGGCCGTGTACCCCCAATGGTTCGCCAAGCTGAGCGCACCATCGACCATCGCATCAGTCCAGTTCTCGTCGAGGTAACAGAACCGCAAGGTTTCCTGAGGAAGATATGATGAATCTGGGAGAAGATAATGCGCCGGGACGTTGGCGAGATGGAGCTTATCGAGGACCCACGAATATACGTTGGCAAAGTCTGCATTCTCTGGGCAATTATGTTCGTTGTACATGGTCCCGTCGGTTGCCTGGGCAGATAGGAGAGCTGCAGCATCTGCATGACTGCGAATGCGAGTAGATATATGAGGCGAATGCATAGAAGTATCAATATGTCCATCGCTATTCTGCGAGGTGGAATAGTCCCAGCGATTGCTGTCCACGGCTGTAGCCAAGTCACCTTGCTCCATTAGCCTATCGCTGAGCCCGTTCAGTCCCTTGATAAGATCATGCATGCCCAGCAGAGTATCCTTGCGAGACTTGTGCGTCCCAAGAATTCTATGCACGTCAATCTTTGAATCCCCAAGGGCAGCGCTGTGAATAACGCCTCTAAGGCGGGTGAGCGATGCCGAGAAGGCTTCATCGCCCATGGCGAGCGTCTTGCCCAGCTGCCAGGCACTCGCGTATGTGATATCCATCAGCGAGAGCTTGGGATCCAGGATTTGCAAATCAGAGCCAAAGTTGGATTGGATACTAAATCCATCGCGCAAAGGATGCCTTATCGGATTTGGAACCAGAGGCCCGCGTGTCATGGCCGCTGTGGTCTCTCCTGTAATGGTTCTGTGGCGAACGAGGGTGTATCCGTCCTGCTGCCGCTTTGTGATGATATCTTGGACTGAATCCGGAGCCTCTGTTTTATCTGGCATCTGGGGCTGAAGAACAGTAATGGTTTTGCCAAGATGGATCAGACGCTCCCTTGGACTGGCATCTCCCTCTGAAGGCAGACAGTTGTATGTCCAGCTGTGTAGGCTCACCATGGCCACGCGATCCTTGTCCAAGATGGGAGACAGATTCTCTCGCATGTTCAAAGACACGAGATGGACAACTGTGGTAGTCGTCTTGTCGAACCCCAACGGACCCGTCCGCGGAGAAATGACAATGCTGAACAAGTCGGTATCATTATCAGCCCCAGCAGATGCCATGCCGTCTGTTGCGACCTGGCGTACATGAGCCATGTATTTGTACTGTGACACATCGAGACGAGGCTTCTGAGTGGTAGGGTCTATGACCGTGAAAAGTGAAGTAAAGAGTTCTTTCTCCATGAAAATTACATCGGTAGACTCTTCAGCAACATGAGCGTCAGTGATTGAGTCAAACGGGATCACATTGAGAACATTATTTAGCTTCGGCGTATCCTTTGCTCGCATCCTCACTGTCATGGTCTCACTCTGCTTCGCATCTTCCTCACTCAAACCAACTGGTTTCAGAATGGTCTGCAAGTCCGCCTGCTCAACCTTCAACTCATCGACGGTGAAGACCAGAAGTACCATCCATGACGGAATATTTCGGCTGTCATTGTTCTCTGCCTTGCGATCGACATACTCTGGGCTGCGCTCCCATGGCATATGCGGGTCTTTGAAGACAATATGAGGCAGTACAGTGACAGGCGCACTCCCTCCAGATGGTGGATAGACCGAGTCGACAATGTCAGGAGGCAGGTTGTATTTTGGGGCAATGATGTTGAAAGTCTGAGTATGAGACTGAATCTCTTGTGTTTCTCCATTCGCCACGATAGTCTGTTTAGCATCAATGGTGTGGATGCCACCTTGAAGAGAAGGCTGGTAGAAGGAATAGAAGCGAACTTCTCCAGGTAGTAGATCTTGAGGAGCTTCGGATAGAAGACGGCGCATATGCCGATGAACGAGACGACGATGAGAAGACATTGTTGCTACAGTGACTCTAGTGGTAATGATGCGTTTGGCGATTCACCAGCTCTCCTCTTTGACGGTAACCATATAATCATTGAGCGGCATCGCCCGATAGTCCTATGGCCTTGGCATCATCCAACCCATCATGTCTTCCAAAAGTGGTCATAATATTAACCGATCAAACTATTGAACCTTTCACGGCGTGTCAGACAAAACGGGCATGGTCTACCGCTCAGCTCTCCACCGGCCACACCAGCCAGCGGCCCGCAATGAACTGGTCCAAATCGGGCCGTCAGCGATCCACACAGTCCATCTCATACGGACAACCATTACATGACGGGAGGCAGGGGGGATAGTAGGCGTTTATTAGCCAGCCGCAGGAATCAATATTGGCGATATGACAGTAGCCAGAAGCCAATCATAGAATCTATACATCTATCCCAGCGGGTAACATTATTCCCTATAACGGTGTGGCTGCATGTATGTGACCTGAACGGCAAATTATGTGTCCTATGTTAACTTACCCTTGACTTAAGAATCAATTAATTACAATATGTTTTTTTGTCATCGGACCGTCCAACCATCATCACATAGCCTTCCAACGCTGTGTACGGCCCAGCCTCAAATCGGGCCCTCTCATCCTCCACCTTAACGGGCATCGCCATGAACCTTTCCGGGTCGTCTTTTGGTTCCTCCGGGTCTACTGGGTGTTCCTTTGATTCTTCCCTTGCGCCTTGCTCATACGGTTGCAGCCAAGCCCAGTCTCCACTACCCAGTGCAGGCAACGCAACAGGCTTGACAATTTCATCCACATCCGGTAATACCACTGGCTCCTCTAACTCGTGACTCGACACAATCTTGTTCGGAACATCACCAGTCACCAGGATCGGCCCAGCATGGAAAAATGCCTTCATCTTTGTCATAGCTGCCTGCCACGTCCATGGTGGAAGCGTCAGCTCGCGAACTGGCAGGATCCCAGAGTAGCTGTGTACAGGCGAGAACGGGTCGAGAAGCAGGCCGTAGACATTGAGTTGAGCATTGCGTTGCCAGACGTACGCTTCCGCCGTCTTGTATTCCTCAGGGCTAGCCCAAAAAGCCTTCATCTCAATGTATTCCGGTTTCTTGACCGGCGGTGGCTGAGCACCCCCTCCACTTGGGGATGAGTCTGGCAGGTAGTAAGAATAGATGGAATCAAGCTTGAGTCCCAGGTCATCCACGTCGTGTTCTTTGTTGTAGAAATCCTCCCGACAAGGAAAGTATCCAACCAGTCCATCAAAAGCTCGCTGGCTGTCGCCAAGCTTGACGGGAAATCTGTATAATTCATCCTCATCTGGTTCCTTATTCTTATCAGGCAATAAGCGCCGCGCACTCTTATCATCATCACCTTCTGCTTGGGTCTTGAGCTCATCTGCAGCTAGCTCCAAGGACCACCCAGCATGTGCCAGGGCCAGTGGTCTCCCAATAAGTGCATTGGAGAAGCTGGCATACGCTTCAGGCGCGGGCATCATTTGTCCCGTAGCCTTGACGATCATTGCCCAGAAGTCCTTGAGAAACTTGTAGTCCCCGAGCTTTTGGGCCAGCAGCTGCAACTGTCGCCAGTCGTGCTCTTTGTTGCGCTCGTCAGATTGTTTTGGCCTTGGGAAAGGAAGCCACTCTGGTGGAACCTGAGCCTTTGTCGGGCCAGCCATGCGTACTTCGCGGTAAAACGATCCATCTGGCATGAAGAGTTGAATACCTTGGTTTGCGTAATTGATGATGACCCAGCCCCAGATGGGATTATCCCATTCATCTGCCGGTCTCCAAAACGGAGCGTTTACATCATCATCCCTCTTGACAAACGTCGCATTAAGACGCGAAAGCTGGTTAACTTGGGGAGGAATCTGCACAAATTCACATCTTCGAGGCTTCTTCTTGTCTTCGTTTTTGGGAGGGTTCGGCTCCGGCTCAAATACGTTGGGCTGGCGGCCCTCTGGGTCTTTGGATTTGGGCATGAGCTGTGGCGCGTACCACTCGCTAATACATGGCCATACCTTTTGAGGCGTCTCAGTTGGTGATGGATCAATTGCATGAATAGCCTGACCAAATTTATCAATGATGTTCAGCCGCGTGAACCGAAACTGTCCGTGTGTTGCCGGCTTGAAGAGGGGCTGATCCGTAGTGGACGGCTTCTTGTCAGTTCCAAACGGCGTGAGGTCCGTTTCGATACCGATTTGAGCAAGCTGAGCGGATCCGAAGCCTGCATCTTCTCTTTCAGCCTGCTTTATAGGCCTCACACTGCCAGTAGACCCATCTCTCAAGTTGGGCTTGATATGACTGCCTTGCAAGACAGTTGTAAGATGCGCAGTGAAGCCCGCAAGGGGAGCCGACAGAAACGCGAGCTTGTGCAAGTTCTTCTGCAGCTTTTCGCGCTTATCCCTCTCCTCTTCACTCAGTCTGTCCGAGGGCGTCGAGTCAAATAACTGCTTGATCTTTGCCTCAAGGGAGAAACTGGGCTGCGGGAGGATCAGTGCTCTTCCCTCAATAAAGTGCCGATCTCTCTGTTCTTTGGGTATATCTTCGACGATAAAGTCCGGCTTTATACCATAGCGTAGTTGAGAAACTGTACTGCTGCGGCTACCCTGCTCCATGAGCTCCCAGTCATTGAATGGTATATGGGTATATTCCACTTCCCACTCAAGAAACAAAGGAAACCATGGCTGTCCCTGCCATCGGTCACGCCAAAGCCCGTCGGGCACATTTCCTTCGAGATTGTCGTGGAAAAGAGGCATCTCCTTGACACCATCAAGTACAGGATCTTCTTGATTTGTCTGAGGATTGGGATTCAGAGCGCAAAACTCCTTGAACAGTCGTTTCATAGTTGACCGCAGCTTATCCGGCATCTGCTTATCAATACATTTGCCAAGGTCTGCCCAATCAAGCTCATTGTCTGAACCTTGGCAGACAATCTGTGAATCGAGACGAACTTGTAATGCATCTAGATAGTCGTGCTGCCACCCAGACTTGATACCACCCACCAGCAGCGTGGGATCGCGTTGTTGGTAGAAAGCAGGACGAGCACCAGGCTGCAGATTATTATTTGGGGCAGACCATTTATTGATGTTCTTCTCAGATGTCTTTTGGGCAGCCTCCAATGCTTTAATCCGTGAATTCAAAATACTGACCCGTTTCTTGGTCTCGTGGTCTTTCTCAGCAGCCTTGTTCTTATCGCTCGGACGGTCTCGATCCGCCACATGCCGCCACCACTCTGCAAACAGTTCCCAGCGAAGCCGAGTCTGGGTACGTTTGATGGCATCCAAAACCAGCTGCTCTCTATTAAGACTTCTCAGCGTATCAAGCAACTCCCCAGGCTTGCCGGCGGCCGGTTCACCACTCTCTTTCCCAGCAATGTTCCATGTCTGCCCACCATCCTCACGTAGATAGTTCCAGTTATAGAGCATGTCTCGCGCCTGCTGCTGTGTCTCTACTCCATCATCGCGCGCAATTAGATGAGCCTCAAGCGAGAGAATGAGACTTTCCAAATCGGCCGTCTCTGCAGGGTCAATATCTTGATGAGCATGAGCAAAGGTGAGCAGCGCATCCATTGGCGTAGTGCCGACTGCGAGAGGTAGCGTGCTATTAAGCTTCTTGCTCGCATCGTCAGCTGGAACTTTCTCAGGCTTGCCGTAGCGATCCCAGTGTACATTGTAAATGGCTCCGTGGCAGACGATGTGCGTGGGCTCAGAGTCCGTGAGCCAGTCCTTGAACACTTTATCGACTTGGCGACGATCAGACGGGTTTGGTTTCTCCATGTCCAGCTTGATAGCCAGCTTTAGCAGTTCCAGTCTCTTTGCCCTGGTCATTCCCGCTGTGCCCTCATGATCAAGCTTTTTCCAAAACATATCCTCGTCATCATTGGAATGCCAGCCAATGACATAATAGCTCGCATCCACCTTGTCGAGACACTTCGTAGGCTCATACTCAAAGTTATCGACAATAGAAAAGACATTAGAGCAGTGCGGTTGGTAGTCGGCAAATAATTGGTTTGAAGACGTCAATAGGCTAAAGTTTTTGATACGTTTGGACTTGGTTTCCTGCCACTTATCCAAAGGCACCTTGTGGCCAATGAAGACCTCTGCTTGTTTGGCAAGGTCAACAGGTTCATCTTCGGCGGCGCTGATGAATGGCGAGACATCAACCTGCAGATCGACTTCGGACGGAATCTCATCAAGCTCCCAACGCCGGTCGCTCTCAACGACCCATGCAGCATATTTTGGGATGGACACTTTTGGTGAAATAGTATTGGGATCCTCAATATGACGGATGACCAGCCAGCGAGTAGGCACATTGGGAAACGTAGGAACAGTGGGATCGACTTCTTCTTTGTCCTTGTTCTCACCGTCAACGCGCAGGCCTCTAGCCAACCGCCCTTCAGTAGCAGATGCGTCATCCTTTTTAGCAGCGGCAACACCACTTCGGTACAACCTAGGAATGGTCCAGTGCAGATAGATGCCTTGACGATTCTCGCGCGGTTTGTAATCATCGGTGCCCAAATCTGTGAACCGCGAGTTGAACTGAGAAGGCCACGAATTATGTAGATCAATAGGGTTGAGAACGTCGCTTTGGATGTAGCTTTTGTCCAGACGTAGAAACGTGTAATTTGGCTGATTGATGGGTGCAATTTTCGCAAGAGGAATCTTGTCAGTGTCGCCTTCTTGAGGGGGCGTTGGATCTGACGGGTCCTGGGCATCAAAAACCGGCTTGTTGAAGACGAAGGCGTCTAGTTTGAGTGGGATGAGGACATTTTGGTCTGATGCCATTGTATAGTATGAAGTAGGGGGTAATCAAGATGGAAATGAATGTTGATGTTGGATGGGCTCAAGACTATGAACACAACAAAGAATTTAACTATATGTTACAAATAATGAAAGATTATTATTGTGAGCTCATTCTTCGCTTACATCAATATCCCACTTGTTGGTTGAGTTGCGGCTTTGTTGCTATGATCGGTATGTAGGTTAGGTGTTCTGGTGAGACATCCTTGTCAGTTCACCCAGTGGCTTGTTTGTGGCTCATCGGATTTGCCCTGGAAACAACTGAGGCTCGTTGGGGGCGATGCCTGGCATCCAGGTTTCGCACAGAACCCTGCAGAGCCGACCGTTAATGTTCTAGAGCCAATATTGTTCAAGGGTACGATGCAAGGCAATGCCTGTGACGCCACCAAAGTTGGAAAGCAAGGATGCAGACAGTATAAACCAACTTTAGGACACTGTAAGACTTCATAGGAGGCCATTTCAGGACACCCATTCTCCGTTGCTTTCGTAATATCGCATGTAGGCGCATGCCGTGAACCCCTCTCAGAGGAAGCATCTGGAACAAACCCTTGGCTTAGCTGAGTTTGAGATTCGGCGAAGCCGATAATCAATATTCAATATTTAATATTTAATGTTAATTATTTTGTTCCACTGCGATTTCGAAGGAGCGCTTGCATGAGGCCTCGGAGGATGATTATGGTGGTGTATATCGTACGATTGGTAGAAAACTTTCCCCCCTCATGCCAGAAAACCTCGCAGCTGGCGGCTAAGGGTGGTGTGGCTATTGCGAGATATGTGATTCCTGTGATTTCTTGGTGATGAGTGTGTCATTGTTCCGAGACGTGGCAACATCACCGCCCGGATATTATTCCATAATGGGCATCCATGGCGAGGTAACCCCAGTAGCTGATGTAGATGCACGACGTAGAGAGAGAGAGAGAGAGAGAGAGAGAGAGAGAGAGGGAGGAATTCTGAAACTTCGATACTTGGGTGTTGACTGCTGCAGAGAAGGGTGTAAATGGATTACTTGCGAGGAGAGGGAAGCGGAGATATGCAAAGTATTTAATGAGGCCGTTGCGACACTATCGTCGTAGTCTCATCCTCATCAAATATCATTTGAATCCTGCATTCTACCTTGGTCCTCTCACCAATTCTCTATAAAAGCACATCATGTCTGGAAAGGAAGAGCCCAAGTTGGATCCAATGGCTCCCATTGCTGTGATTGTCAACCCCGCCCACGCGGAAACCGACGCAGGAAAGAAAAAGATTCTGTGTTTCTCGGCGAGCAAGAGGCAAACCCTCACGGTGCAACATCGCTTCTTCACCGAACATGACCCGGGTCGTGTCGTGGGCTACGACGTTGACCAAAGCACGCCTACCGTGCTGGCAAACCGTTCTTCCTTGTTTACCGTGTTTGCTGATCACAAGGTAAATAGTAATGGGAGATTGAGGTGGTAGTGATCCGGTCAATTGCTAATATCCATTGCAACAGATCTGTGTCTACGGCGTCACGGGCAATGACGGCAAATACAAGGCCACTCTGATCAGCCCAGGCTTTGAACCAATCAAGGTTTCTACACTGGCTACAACCTCGCTTGCAGGGTTCAACATCGACCAACAGATTTATCTTTACTATCAGCCGTATGCGAAGCTTAAATGAGACTATAGCTATTGGGTGCTAACTGGCTCTGGTAGTCTGCGTGAAGGTGAACCGAACCAAATCACTGAGCTCAATTACAACCACGAACATCTTGTCAATAAGCCTGCCGAACTTACAGTCGCTGCTAAGCTTATTCAAGGCTCACGCTTTGCCGCAACCACTGATGACGAAAAGAACCGTTGGGTGGCCTACCAAGATTCTGACAATGCCATCCACATCTACAACGCCAAGGACAAAAATGGTATTGTGCTTGTAATTTGGTCTGAAATAGGAATTGGACTATAGACTGACAATACTGACACAGATTTCCGCATTAATTACACCTCGTCTAAAGAGTGCCCAAGTGCCAAGAAGACGACGCCGCTGGCTATTTGCGTTACCCCCAATGGTCAACTTTACGTCTACTACGTAGACGCAGACAACTTTGCCTGCGTGATTTCCGGCAAGATTACCGGCGGGTCTCAGCTCAACTTTGGGAAGCTTTCACAAAGAGTTACCGACCTTCGGGCAACAGGCGCCGATGCCACCATCAAGGTGCAGCCCTGGTCGGATCTGGCAGTTATCCCATTTGCAAAACGTGCCAGCAAGCCGAGCAACCTGCTGTTTACGGTCACAGAGGACTCTACTAGTGACACTATTTCACAGGTGGAATGCAATGAGTGGGATTGACTTGATAGTGAAGTAGCTACAGATAGGAAGAAAGGGCGCGTGTGCGTCGTTTGCGAGGCGTGGGATCCTAGATTATGCTGGTGTAAGCTGAAAGTACTTGGGGGTGTGGATTTTGAGATAGTTGGTACAGTCAATTTTAAAGTGAAGTCTAAGCTGTAAGCGAAGTGTCAACCGATTAAAGATGACAGTGGTAGTGAAGAGTAGAAGGTGTAAGGATTGCGTATCATGGTAGTACTGTGACTATATGAACGTACTTAACACTATATAGTAATAACAAGTCTGTAACTGTTACGTGGTCCCTTGTGCTGATGTTGATCAGGTTTATAATGAGCCAGTTGAGGGTGGGTTCTTTTTAACGGCACCCTGCTGTCCAGCGTTCATTTATTATACTCCCATTGATCAAGCTAACCGCCCACCCTTGTCGTCTTAGGAGGAACTATTGATAGTATTGCGGCCAGCTCGAAGCAGGGCCTCGGCATGACCGCCACTGACAATATTTATATGTACCTGGGTAGTCCGTCCTAGCACAACCACCTGAGAGAAAGACTTCAAAGGCTTGCTGGTTCTTCAGATCCAAATATTATTTTCAATATCCTATTCTAATTCCTACTTCAACTCATCCCATCTTGTTGCAATTTTTCCAACGCAGTCTATCACATCATGGGTGATACAATTTACTCAGTCCACACATACCAAATCAATATTAACATTGGCGATGCCGCCATACATATCCTTGCCGCGGAAAAAAATCCTCATGGGAAGGCAGATTTAGAACCTACACACCGCAAAGTGCTCAGAGCAGTTCTCATTGATGGTGGTACCGCTGCCAAAGATGCAGCGGGAAAACCAATGGCCCATCCGAACATTTATGAGACCATTCTCGACATCGAGGGCGAATTCGACTGCCAAGGTCCTGAAGATACCGGTGGTCCGCAGGGGAATCGGAATCTACTCAAATTCGATGGGTTTGTCGTAACGCATTGGGATGCTGATCATTGTGAGGGGGTGATGTATTTCCTCCTAAGGAGTATCAACCATGATTGGCGTCTGACACGAGCAATCTATGAAGAGAAGACGAATATGCCCCTGTCGTGGTTTTATGCACCCTCTTGGCGGCACTTTGATTACAGAAAATACATTTTGTATCCTACACGCGGCGGTGATCACTTTAGCCAGTCGTTTTTTTCATCCTACGATGAAAGGTCAGATGTAGGGATCGAGCTTCCCATGGATGCTGTTCTGTACGCTTACACGGATCCAACTGAGAAAAAGAACCGGACGAATATGCTCCTCAGAATGTGCGTTGGAAAACACAATCTTTTGGGTAGGAATCTATTCAATCCAAACCAGGAGCAGAAGCAGAATCAGGACCCAAAGGTTACCTTGCCTTGTATGCAAAGCATTGAACAACTTTTGGATATCAACAGTCCATTCGAGGCAGTGGAAAAAGATTACAAGAAATTCAAAGGCTCTATCGCAGGTCTGTACTGTCTGGCCTCCAACGGCTATGTGATTGGGACCCCAACCGATATTCGCGTTACAGAGAGGAACCGGTCGAGCATTTGCACGGCCGTCATTTGGGCCCCAGATGAGAAAGATGTGTGCCGTGTGAGCCACTACATGGCAGGTGATGCTCACAGCAATCTTGAGGAACAAATATGCAAATGGATGAACTTCAAGACGAACGATTACAAAAGAGTCACCGTCGTAAAGTTAAGCCATCATGGTTCCAACTCATCATCACCAGAGATCCTGTTCCAGACACTGAAACCGCAGGTGATTCTCATTAGCGCTGGCGATCACTCAAAGCATGGGCATCCTCGATGGGAAATCATGTTGCTACTAAATCGTCAGTTTCGATACCCGCAACCGGGAGCAATAAACCCCTCAAAACCTGTAATGCTGAGTCGACATCCGCGTTACCTTACTTTATTTTTAGACGATGGGACATACGACCTTGGCAACACGAGTCATAAGGGCGCCGTTCGTATGATGGAAACAACGCGAGATCTTCATATCCAGCGTTACCCACACTGGCAGGATCCTATCTTTGCTCAACGATTTCTTAAAGAAAAGGCGACGATGAATAGAAAAGACCAGCTCACCGCGATATACGATGAAATCGGGAATGAAATTCTCAAGGAATGTGTCGTGAATGCAGAACATCTGGCGCTGGATCAACAGACACAGGCGAATCATGTCAGAGTTTATGGCATGGATATTGATAATATAAGGGGTTATGTGCAAACTAAGATGGAAGGAGACCAGAACGAAATGTTCCAGTATTTTTTACCCAGTCTGAGCTTTGTGAAAAACCAGAAGCCCCCACCTTTAATGCTGAGAAGCTGGGGGAGAGACAAACGTACTATGAGCATTAGCTCTATTGACTCTTGGGACATCTTGTCTGTTGATGGGAGCGAGAATTCGTACGGCAGCACGGATTTACAGGGCGAAGGATTCCGGCATGCGACCTGTAAACAGAGTCACTCTTCTTCCTCTCTGTCTTCTCCTCTCATAGTTTGGGATAAAGACGAAGAACTATACAAGATTATACCCGAGGGGGCTCCTCATCCAGGGGGCAACGCTACGGTTGATTTTGTGTCAGCTAAAAGCACTTTCCATCCATTTCTAAACATGCTGTGGACGCGGTGCTTGCATCTTCAGCGCAGACCATTAGCCAAAGAGAGGGATTCCGTGCCATTTGTGGCAGATGATGAGTGGCTGCAGTGGCTCCAGATGTGCCTTTTGTCATCAGGTGCACAAATGAACATGTCTACCACTGTATGGCCCCTGGCAGAGGAAGACTTGCCCAACTTTGAGTGTCGAGCAGATCTTGAGAATGGGCATGTGTTGATTCTAGACACTGAGAATGTTCATGAGATTTTGGGTGTGGAAAAAACTCTTATGCCAAATTTGTACAAGGAAGAGAACATGGTAGTCTTTGCAGCTCGATTTGAAACCAAGTCACCAGCACCGCCTATTAATCCTCATGATAGGCAGCTAATAAGCCTCGAGGATAATCAGTTGATGTGGACATTTCAAGACATCACATCTTTCCTCGGGCTAAAAGAAAATATCGTCTACGACATCTTGGGGAACATGAAATTTACACCAGCTACTACCAATACCGTCAATGGGGAAACAGTTCCGGCCCGGAACGCCCTATGGTTCACCTCTGGCATGCCACATTTCACCGACCTTCGATTAGAGTTCAATCTTATCGATGAGTTGAAAGAATTCCGCGACTGGCTCAATCCTGTAGTGGGTGAAAATAAGCCCTTGTTAGCAAACCTCTCCATCAATAGCGTGGCTTTGGTTGCGCGCAAAAGCTGGAGGATGCAGAACAACAGCACCGCCAACGTCGTCGCTGACTCAACCGCCACTCTCGAGTTTCGTCTAGATGTTACATTGGCATCAGTCCAGTTCACGGCATATCTGAGGGCCGGCGCCGGTATTCTCACTCTTCGCTTGCAGCATGACCAACCCGAACAAGATCTTCTGCAAACCCTTTTTAATTGGATTTACAACGCAGGGCTTGACATTGATAAAGACAACTTCGAAGCAGCCCAATGGACCGAGACAGCGAAGGCTCGAAACTTTTTGGGGAAGATTCGTCCTCGGGTCTTCGAAATTAGCCTCGCATGTAATAACAATGGTTTCCCCACAAGCTTGAACGGCATAAGTCTAGACCTCCAAATTGAAATACCTATTGGCAAGGTCAGCGGCCAAGAAAACAAAGCCTTGGTGTTTTTCGTAACTTTCAGATGGTCTCTTTTCAACAGAACCTTTCTAAAGGGAAGATTATGGTGCCCACCCACTCTTACTTCAAACGACAAGAGCTTGGCCCTCGCAGAGTACGAGAAATACCTATATTTGATTCCAGTTCTGGGAGACTCACGTACGCTTCTTCCGACTCTTGATCTAGTAGCTCTTGCCAAGTTACAGACATCGATGCCAAAGGGCATTCCATCAACAGTGTCGTTAGCGGAGCTCGAGATTGATGCGAAGGGCATGTACTTCAAGGGTCAGCTGATTTGTCCTGAGCCACAAAAGGGGGGAAATCCTCAAAAAGTACCTGTATTTGTACTTGATCGACTGCTTTTGAGTGCTGGATTCTCATGGGACAATGACAAGAATGACTCCAAGTGGTTATTTCATCTAGAGATAGACACTCTACTTTATCCATACCATGATCCCGACAAAGAGGTTGACTGGGTTGATGATGATGAAAATGGTGGACTGGAGTCGGTTTCATTGAGAGGAGCACTCAATTTGTCATCGGATCACTGGGAAGTCTCGGCTGATGTGGATATGCTGACGGGCTCACATCTCGCAAGCTTTTTCGATGAAGAATCTCGCAAGGGCGCTCTCTCATTGCTTGAACACCTTTCAATTCACTATTTACACCTCAAATATGAGTACATGGTCGGCAAGAACGCAGAAGGCAGCCAATTCGAGTTTGTCGGTAACATGATATTTGGCACCCTGAAATTTGGTATCACCTTCTTTCATCGGAATGGCGAATGGGAATTTGTCGCTCAAGTTGGTGTCGATGATCCGCAAAACCCCGAAGCTGGTGTCACGCTCGGTAATTTGCTCGAAGCTATCGTGGACGCCAAGATTCCCGAGCTACCCGATGCTGTGAGAGACATCCACATCGCCAAACCTGGGAAAACGGACGAATTATTACGCTTCTCGTGCTCTAGAGCCGATGGCCCACTAGACAAGGATAAGAAGCTGACCAAAATGATTGTATTAGTGGCTTCCATTCATCTGGCGTCTGTGAGTTTGACATTCACCCAATGGCGGGTTTCCACATGGCCTCGTGAAATACCCTCGAAGCGCATTATCAAGGTCGCCATCAGTGACATTGGACCTCTGGAGGCACCTTTGGTTGGTAAAATAGACGAACTACCGATAGAAGAAATCGCATACGTTTGGGTGTCAGACAAAGCGACCGAGGACAAAACAAAGGCAGGCATTACAAAAGGGGAGTTCGATAAGTTGACACCGAAGTTGCAGAAGTCAGACCGGTTGTTTTATAAATCTCCAAAGCAGGATCCTACGGAGATTGCCGACGAAGATGTAGTGATTGAGGCGGGTTCTCATTTCATGGTCGTTACCAAAGACGACAAGGGCGTATCGACGGTCATGCTTGATCATGTTTTTGGTAGGCCTAGGCCCTCTACTGACAAGCCTAAGCTTAGGGGCAAAGAGGAGAGAGGAAAGAGGCTCGTTTACAGGTGGAACAATATCATTCTGCCGGACGAACATGATCCGAACCCATTGCCAAGGGACGCATCAGAAGTGGAAAACAAGAATTTGTCCAAGGCTCCATTCAAACTATCCATTGGGCCTCTGAGTGTCGAGAATATTGGCTTACAGTTCAATATCAAGGAACAGCGGCTGGGTATTGTCTTGGACGCAAAGTTTCTCATGGGTCCAATTGGTCTAGCACTCATTGGATTCGGCCTGAGTGCAAAGCTTGGAAGGCCAAAGCAAGATGACACAATCAGTGACAAGAAGGATGAACGAAGCGGTATCCCCATTTCAGACTTGGCGGCAGGTCTGAAGGGACTTCTCGTATCGTTTGACAGGCCTCCAGTCACAGTGGCTGGAGGTTTTATGCAAGAAGACCTTGATGGCTTCAAATGCTACGCCGGAGGTCTGATCGTCGGCTTCAAGCCCTGGATGATTACAGCAACGGGCATGTACGCTTCAGTCCCCAAGAATCCTGCAGATTTTTCCACGTTCATGATTCGAAATGCCAGACCGCCTCGTCTTCAGACAGGCCGAGTATATGAACTTGATGAAGCAGAGGGGATCCTAAATGAAGGGAAAGAACTGCTTGCACTTGACGACCATAGAGATATTGAGACATTCACCATGGTATTCGTCGTTATGCGTGTCCAGGGTCCCCTCTTCTCGGTCGGTTTCGTGGATGTCTCAGGTCTCACCGGCGGCGTGGGCGTCAACACTGAAATGCGTCTGCCAACAGCCGAGACTGTGCTTTCATTCCCATTTGTTAATCCTTCCGGCCCTGTTTCGGACCCCAATGCAACTCCATTGAAATCACTGGCCGCACTTCTTGCACCGTCCCAGGGACAGACATGGTTCAGTCCCCGCGAAGGATCCTTTTGGTTCGCAGCAGGGCTCAAAGCAACAGCTTTTCAGATGCTATCTGTAGATGCCGTGGTTGCCGTTCAGATGAACCCGGATATACAGCTAGGCATCTATGGCGTGGCGGTGTGCGATATTCCCACTCTTGTGTCTGAGGTCAGGTTTGCTCATATGGAACTTGGGATTGCATGCACGCTGGATGTGGCAGCCGGAACATTCAAGCTAGAGGCTCAGCTATCACCAAGAAGCTTCATTTTCGACAGCAAATGTCACTTGACAGGTGGAATGGCCCTTTTTTCCTGGTTTGCCCCTCGAGTGCCATCTCCAGACAACGATATTCAAGCACTTGAAGGCGATTGGGTCCTTACCATCGGCGGATATCACCAAGCATATAATAAACCCCGAGCGTACCCAAATCCACCAAGGCTCGCAATTAGTTGGACTCTTAGTAGCGCTCTACGTATCTCGGGAGAGGCATACTTTGCAATTACCCCTCGTATTTGCATGGCTGGTGGCAGATTGCACGCAACCTTAACGCTTGGGGCCTTATCTGCATGGTTTGATGCCTTCTTGGATCTGCTACTCAACTTTGAGCCATTCTACTTCCGAGCTGTTGGTGGGGTCAGCGTCGGTATCAAATACTCGATGGATCTTTGGTTGGTCACCGTTCACATGTCTGCCGAGATTGGTGCTACCTTGACCGTAGCAGGCCCTCCCATGGCTGGGACAGTGCATGTCGATTTCTGGGTCTTTGGATTCGACATTAATTTTGGAGGCGGCATGAAGCCTCTACCGGACGCATTTAAATTGAACGAGTTTGTCAACTTGGTGCTCAAGAGCCGCACAAGCAGTAGTTCCAATGGTCTTTTCTTACCGTCTATACCTAGTGCACAGGAGGAAAGGGAATGGATAGCAGTCGATGGAACTGACGAAGATGCGTTCTTCAAGAGAGCCGAGACGCAGGAGAACAAACAAACGAGCAAGCCGTTCTTATTCAACTGCACTTCGGGTCTTGTACCCGTAGCCAAGCTCCCTAGTCAAAACACCAAGTCAGCTTCACCACCGACGTCAGCCGAAACCGATGAAACGGATATATGGACAGTTCAGCCAGGCTCCTTTACATTCTCCATCAATTGTGCTTTTGCATCGAATCTTGGCACGCTCCATGACAAACGCCCGTTTATTCCAGATGATAGACAGAAACAGGTGATGAAGGACGACGTCTTTAAGGGGCACAGTGAGATCTATGCCAAGCCAATGCGCTTAGAAAAAGGAGCGAGTGTGAATTTGGAAGTTTGCATAAGTCAGGAAAAGTCACATTCTGTGCAACTTCGGAGAATAAAGATGGGATTCAAGACAATGACTGAAGAGGAGAAGGCGGGTCTTTGGAAAATAGAGCCCATTGTCAAGGCAGTGCCGACATCACTGTGGGGAATATGTGAGTGCAAGATTCCATATTGAGGATTATGAACGGGCAGAAGCTAACAAATTACAACTAGATAAACCGGAAAATGATCCCTCTCTTCGGGGAAATAGTGTGGATGAGCTTCTCGAAGATACTGCTGGAAGTGGCAAAGGCACAGTTCCTCTCGTCATGGGTCTGACCATTGCACCTCCCATTCCTTTTCTGTCAAAGGACAAGCTTGAAAAGCTCAACTTGGTTAAGGATACCAAGTTAACAGCAAAGACAGCTGTTCTACCAGAGCAAAATAATGCAAACGACGCTTGGCTACCCCGAGCACCAGATAACCCTTTCGATCCTTCGATTGAGAGACCACAAGTATCTGTCCTGGAGAACCCGCAAGAACCTCCTCCAAGTGAGGACGAGAAAGAGTTGAAACGATGGGAGAATGTCAAAGACGTCTGGTTAAATAAGAAGAACGATCCTGAGAATGTGGTAAAGATGTGGGCCTCCCGGTTGCAGTTTGTGGATAATGCACTGAGTGGGAAGAGGCCTCATAATTTGCTCAAAAGGTTCAATGAGATGATGCCTGCGTTGCCAATGGTGGCAATGGGGGCGCAGTAGTCGATAGTCGCAAACGAGATTAGGTGTAAAGGGGTTGTTGGAATGAAGCAGAATGATTGGAGGAGATATTACAAAGTATACATTCCTTTTTAATACAAACTAAAGAGAAATATAGTATGCTTACCGATTATGATTACACTATACTGATTTATAAGACACCACCGGATCGTGGTATGCAGGTGAATCTGATAGATCAATACTACATACTGCTGTAGTCAACTTTAATTTTAAATGGCTTTGCTTTACAATTACATCTTGGGTTGACACCTTATGCCATGCTTGTGGATGATCTACTTAAGCTCAACTGTTCACACATCGCCAAATCTCCATACATCTCAGACACCTACGCTGTTCCCAACTTTCAAGCCAACCCCGAAGAAAGCGTCTCCAGACCTAAGCAGCAACATAATTCCGATTCTCACATCGTGTAACTGTAAACAATAAGCTGATGGTGTATTAATCAATGGTGTGCATCGTAGTCACTTACATGCGCTCCTAGGTGAACGACTAGCAATCGTAATAGCACTTCATCGATTGACCACCATAGAAGTTGAAGCATTTGCCGTCACCAACAATGTTGCCACTCGATCCGATCTCGTTTTGGCAGTCTGAATCGGAGTATGCGTGACAATTGGTGCCGTAGAAAGTTGAACCCTGTACGTTCAAGCTGTTGAATGGGTACACATAGCAGTTCCCAACACATGTTGGTTTGTAATTGGTTTTGAGACTATTCGCATTGCAGTCCCTGTCGCCATAAACTGACACGCATTCTGAAGACCAGCCAGTAGGGTCCGCATTGCAGTTTCCGGCGTAGCCTAGGGAGGCGAGGTGAAGGAGAAGAACAGTTGCATAGACCTTCATTTTGAAAGTTTTTATGTAAGAATACGTCTTTAGTCAGGAGAATGTTCAAATATTGTTGAGTGATAAGCCGTAGTCCGTAGACATGTTGGTCATTTGTTTGATTTATATATTATTTTCTATCATGCTGTTTGCCATCTTGGGGATCATTCGTACGTCGTCAGACTTTTGATCTTGGTTTGGAAATAATCTAAGACAAGCTCATTGTAAGCTTGCACATATCTACTTGGCATAATCTATTTGGTCTTGCAGTATTAGTATCCTGTCTAGTTGAAGAGTGATCGCGGATCGTATTGAAAGACATGATTATACCAGTTTTCTGCTCAAAATAAGCTTGCTTATCCTACTATTTTTGCTTCAACCACGTACTTTGGGATGGCTACTTGCAATCTGGGTTGATAAGAGAGTTTGGAGCTCGTGAGTCCAGTCAAATAGAAGTGAAGTGCAGGAAATTCATCTGCCACGATCAGCACCGCAATTATTACGAGATAAGCATATTTCTCTAATGGTAGAAACTCAAATCCCAGCATTTTTTCAAGTGAAACCTAAATCTAACCGCTATACTCATAACTGGACTCGCCTGTAAACGTTAAGGGAGATGTAGTTGAGTTGCGCCATGTCTCACCCATTATGGTTGGTCATTCGAGGCTTACGCTACGTCGCTCCAATGCTCATAATCAAAAGAGAGCGTGTTGTTCTATTAGCTACATTTTGTTGGCGAAATCTCGGTAGTTTAATAATCCCTATCCTTGATCTGGCGAACAATTCCCGTATGATTACGGTAATCATGCATGAAGGCTGAATGTGAGGGTGTTAAGTGCAGCAATATTCTTCTCTGTCTTTTGCTGAGGGAAAGAAATTCCGATGGGCCATATATTGTATATAAGCTTGCCATAATGCATAAATATCCATCATATCCTCTAGCTGTGCGCCGTAGAAAGTCACTACCAGCCTCGTAGCATTCCTGGTTTCCATCAGTTTATTTTACCAACAGTGAGTAAACTCTCTCTCGTGGTCAGTCTTCTTGATTATGTACTCATGAGACATAAATACTGCTATCTATGACAGAATCACCATGCGGAAAACTCTTCTCGTCATGATTATCAGATTTCCCATGACCACACTGGCAGGGGAATGTAACGACATCGATCCCTGGTCCAGCGAGTGCGTAGAGGTCTACGGGGGTACTGGATGCCAAAGCTACAACAAAAAGCTCAGCTATCGTCCTACATGTGCAGGCAATTGCTATGTTTACCCGTTTGATTCTCTGCAGTTGACGGCCAGCCAGTTTTATAACGTTGACTGTCATGCATACTCAGATGAGAATTGTCAGAGCGAAATTGGTGATACTGGCAATGTCAATGGTGGATGTTTCAACTTTGCGGGTGGAAGATCTATGAAGTGCTATTATGATTGCTGATTATGGTGCTTGGTGGTGACATTCGAGTGAGGGGCGCTATAGGCTTTTGAAACATGACGTTGTGGCTTTAGATATTATAGGGGAACGAATGGAAATTCATAGTATAATTCATATTATCTTAGTTCAGCTATGAACTGTATGACATCAAATATAGGAGGGATGGTTGCGTGGGTATTAGTCGGTACATGATCCGCATCTCGTGTTCTTGGGACATTAGACGGTTTAAATACAGGGGAATGAACTGCACAAGTACGCACCCAAGCATCTTTCAATATTGAAGCGCCAGTACCTTAAGACAACTGGGCATTCATGAAGTCTATGTTACCTATATGAAGATACAGATGATAAGAAGAATGCAAGTAATCTGGTGGAAATAATAAAAATACCCAACCTAAACCTGACTCAATAATCCAAATTTTCAAAGGAAAGGGGTTGTTCCCAACCGAATCTATCATGGCTCACCGTCTTCTTGGTTCGCAACTCTCGGTTCGGTTCAAGCCAATGACAACGCCAAATTTAGAAAGTTGTCATGACCTGGTCTTCAATTAATGCGGATCAATACGCCGTGTTTTGCATATCCAACAGACCAATCATGATGGCGAGCACCATTCAAGTTGTCTTCAAGTCCTTGCGCGGACGTTTTATGTTTTCCCTCATGGCCTCAGAGTACATGTTTTACTTAAACGTCTCACCCCTTGTATCCTTTGATGTGCAGTTTATCCCTGGAATGTTCCACACCTCATGATCTCACTGGGGTTCGGATCAGGGATTGTGATCCAATCAGGTTATAAGAAACACTGACTATGAATGTCAAAAATACTTCTGAACTACAGGGTAGAGTTTGAACAATCAAAGTCGTGAAATCTGATAGGGGGTAAAATCACGAGGTGTGAACCATTCAAGAAATGGACTGTAGAGGGATATATTACAACGCGTCTACCAAGCACTCCCTGCAGTGGCGTCACAGGCTACTTGCTGCTGTATGAAGATTCGGGAGAAAGGGCGATAGATACCTGATATTGAACGCTCGCACGATGGAGACCTTATAACCATGACAACAATCTTCAAAACATGAGTGGATAACTTGACGATGGGGAATGTGGCACTCGGAAACATAACTTGAGTCATTTATGTACAGCAAACTATTCAAGACATGAGAAAAATCTTCAAGTATCATTGTTATGGCCCAGCTGAATCATGTCGATAGGCGGGGCTTTCAAGCTCGAAGTGACGCTATTTTTGCGGAAATAAGTAGGGTGTGTGTCTCATATCCAACAGTGGTCCCCCCGTTGTTGCTTTTCCTCGCCGGCGGTCAGTCGCGATTGGCACAAGATGCTTATGGAAAAGCAAAGAAAAACACAGTTTCAGTTGGTGGGGTGGCGATTCATGGGATTTTGAAGCTACTATGACATTTGGAGGTTACGCCGATGAAACACCATGGCAGCATCGTTTCTCTATGACCGTATTTTGACTGAGACCTTGTCAAGCAGGGAATAAGACTTGCAGGGATGTTTTGCCGATGTGGGAACTTCTCAAGAGCTAAAATCGTATCGAGATATTGCATGTCTCAGCTAATAGGGGAACTTTGGTCCGGAGAGAAAGGGATCATCCTTTGCTTCCAGACCGCCCAAGTGTATTGTAGGACTTGTGGGTAGTGTTCTCTTTGGGAAGTCTAAGTGATCATGTCTCCAAATTTGAGTCAGAATACCTCAGCTGATGGAATAATGGGGCGATATCCCAGGCTATTTTCTTTATGGGACATGAGAGCACCTGATTCTGGGGCCATTGCATCTGGTAGTGCTGAGGAAAGAGTAAAGAGTAACTATCATACTAAGGATAATGTCAGATAACGCAGTTACTGTCGGGGAGTGTATATAGTTCCTGCCCATTCGCTTTGTTGCTCCTCGGCTCTCCGTAGCGTAGCACATTTCTATGTATTCTTCATTGGTTTGGCTTTACTTAAGTTATCTACCATTGATCTTGTTAAAGAAGACCGTTTCACAGTCATGACAGGTCAAACTATGCCAATTGCCATCATCGGCATTGGCTGTCGCTTTCCTGGTTCCTCAAACTCCCCAGAGCGCCTATGGAAGCTCTGTATAGAGGCAAAGAGTGCTTGGTCAGAATGGCCCAAAGATCGGCTAAACGAGAAAGCCTTCTTTCATCCTCAGACTGAGCATCTGGGCACAGTAAGTGATTTTTCCAGCGTCATGGTCTCATGATCTCTATGCTGTCATCGTTGATGTGATTTGCCAACCAATCAAAGTTTCACGCCAAGGGTGCCCATTTCCTAGACGAAGATGTATCGCGTTGCGATGCGTCGTTCTTTAATTTTTCTGCCGACATGGCAAGGGTATGTCAACTCCATCAATCAACTTGACGTCCATAACCAACAGTGTGCTTAGGCCATGGATCCCCAAGTCAGAATTCTTCTCGAGACGGCTTTTGAGGCCTTTGAGTCAGGTACGCCTTCTTCTCTTGCATTAAAGCACTTTGACTGACACAAGGTAGCGGGACTATCCATGGAAGACGTAGCAGGGAGTCAAACGTCGTCTTTTGGTGGTGCTTTATTCCATGACTATAATGATGTGCTTATGATGGATGTTGAGAACTTGCCTCGGTACGCTGCTACAGGAAATGGGCCGACAATGATTGCGAACAGAATATCGCACTTCTTCGACCTCCGCGGGCCTAGTATCTCGGTTGACACAGCCTGTTCAACCGCAATGGCATCACTTCATCTGGCATGTCAAAGCCTGAGGTCCGGTGATGCAGAAATGGCTGTGGTTGGGGGTACTAATCTTATTTTGCATCCCGGTTCTTCTATAGGCCTGTCTACACTAGGGTAAGTTGACAAACAACTTCATTATTGTCACAATCACTCAGCCCTGCCAATGCACCAACCACAGATATGTACATGAGCTTATCATTTGAGCAGGTTTCTCAGTGCTTCAGGCATATCATACAGTTTTGACAGTCGGGCTGGGGGCTATGGACGTGGTGAGGGCGTTGGGTGCATTGTAGTGAAGCCCCTCGCCGCAGCTCTGCGAGACGGTAATCCTATTCGAGCCATCGTACGAGGAACGGCCATGAACCAAGATGGCCATACGCCAACCATTTCATCCCCTTCTCAAGAGGCCCAAGAAAGGCTAATCCGAAGTTGCTATGAGAGAGTTGGAATCGACCCAAGGCACACTCCCTATGTTGAAGCTCATGGGACGGGCACAATTACCGGTGATAAGACCGAAACAACAGCTATTGGAAATGTTTTCGGTCCTGGTCGTCCTGAAGGAGAGCGACTGATTGTCGGCTCGATCAAATCGAACATTGGACATGCTGAATCTGCCAGTGGAATCTCGGCAATCGCCAAGGTCATCATGATGTTTGAGAACGGATGCATCCCACCTCAAGCGTTGTTCGATAAGCCCAATCCTCAGATTGACTTTGATGCACTGAATATCAAGGTAACTAATATCACGATCGCATTGCGCTTATTACTAACTGTAGCTGATAGATACCAAGAGAAGCAATGCCCTGGCCAGATAATCTGCCTCGACGAGCCTCGATCGGCAACTTTGGTGTCGGAGGAAGCAATACACATGCTATCTTGGAGGATCCAAAATACTACCTTTCTGCACAAGCGAGTTCGAATGCATTAATTAATGGCTATTCACTCTCTAATGGTCACTACTTAGGGCATGAGAGCCATCTCACAACGCAAACCGGCAATGCGTCACATCTGATTTATACAATGAGTGCGAAAGAAGAACGAAGTGTAAAGGCATACATGGACAAACTTCAGGAGTTTCTGCACGTCCCTGGTGCCCAGAAGCGTCTAGCAGACATCGCATATACTCTTACGCAGCGACGCTCGCATTTCGCTTGGAGAGTAGCGGTCATAGCCAATTCTGTTGCCAGCCTTCAAGAGGCGTTGGCCAACGCTGCTGTGAATCCAGTACGCGCGTCCAAGGTTCCAAGACTGGGCTTCGTGTTTACTGGCCAGGGTGCGCAGTGGCATGCAATGGGACGCGAGTTAATGCTCACCTATCCAACCTTTTTGGGTGCCTTGCAAGCAGCTGACCAACATCTTGGATCACTTGGCTCTTCATGGAGTGTTATAGGTAAGATTCCCAGCTCGAACTCTATGAAATTGATTCAGATCACGGAAACTAATGCATGCATTTAGAGGAACTGTTCAAGAGCAAAGAGTCAACTAGATTACATCACCCGTTTCTCAGCTTCCCAGTTACTGTTATCCTTCAACTGGCATTGGTCCAGTTGTTGAGGTCTTGGGGCATCACTCCTGCGGCTGTTACAGGTCATTCAAGTGGTGAAATCGCTGCAGCGTATGCAGCCGGCATTATCGATTTCGAGGAAGCAATTGCCATTGCCTATTTGCGCGGTCGGATTACTTCTGCTTTTATTGATGATGGTCGTCTCAAAGGCGGCATGTCCTCACTAGGAGTTGGTAAAGATGAGGCATTGGAATACCTCCATGGACTTGAGTCAAGAGCTGTAATTGCCTGTGTCAACAGTCCATCCAACGTCACAATCTCTGGGGATATAGACGCATTAGAGCAGGTTGAAGCTCGCGCACAGTCAAGCAATGTGTTCTTCCGGCGGCTGAAGATCCCCGCTGCATATCACGCACCACATATGCAACCTCTGGCAGTGGAATATGAGACTGCCCTTCATACTCGTATCAAAAAGTGCCCCCCTAAGAAGCCTCATGTCTCCTTCTCATCTCCAGTCACAGGGTCCGGTGTAAGCGATACCAATGAGCTGCGAGATCCTGCCCACTGGGTGAAGAATATGACGCAGCCAGTTCTGTTCGAGGACGCTTTTGTACACATGGTCCTCGACAAAGACGATAAAGGCAAACAAAATTCTATAGTGGATGCAATCATTGAGATTGGGCCACATGAGGCTCTACGGGGAATCATTCGCCAAGTCCTCAAACACCCAAGCCTTGCAAGTTTTGACATTACTGTCGACACTTGCTTGAAGCGTGGTACGGATGCCGTTCGCAGCGTGCAGAAACTTGCTGGAAGACTCTATTGTCAGGGCTATCCTGTCAACCTCCAGGCAATTAATTTTCCGAATGGCGGCAACTCATTAAAGGTTGTCCATGATCTTCCCAAGTACCAATGGAATCACTCAACACAGTATTGGGCGGAATCCTCAGTCTGCGCAGAGACTCTTCGGCGAGATCATGCGCACCACGATCTTCTGGGTTTAAGGATAGTTGGATTGAACAATAAGCAAGCCATATGGCGCAATACTCTCCGAATGACCGACCTCCCGTGGCTTCAACATCATGCTGTGCAGTCAGAAGTCCTCTTTCCAGGAGTCGGTCTCGCAGTCGTTGCTATAGAAGCGATGAAACAACTTGGATCCAAGACGGACAGTACCCCTGGGGGATATTTGTTGTCCGACCTCGACATGTTCAAGGCGGTAGTCATTCCGACCAGTGATCAAGGCATTGAGATGCAAGTAGTACTTGGGGACGTGGATAAAAAATCACAGGGAGAGCATTGCAAGAGCTTTACTTTTTACAGCAGAGGCAGAAACGGAGATTGGCTAGAGCATTGTGATGGAACAATTGTAGGAGCTGCTGCTCGACCGGCCACACTAACCAACATCACCAATGTGGCCGACCACCTCTCGGTTGATGTTAAGCACTTCTATAAGTGTTTCCCCAAGATTGGTCCTACTCTAGGTTCAAGCTTCCAGAACGTCACATCCCTCCTATGCGACAATGGAAGTGCCGTCGGCATTGTTACTATTCCTGATACAGTCGCCATGATGCCATACCCATACCAATCAGAGTGTTGGGTCCATCCAACCATCTTGGATTCCTGCTTCCAAGTGGCTTGGGCAGCTATGCCCGAGGTGATACTGGATCAGATGGGCGTTTGTATAATCACTTATGCAAAAACCCTTTACCTTGGATCCATCACTGAACTTCCTGTTGGATCTAAACTTGAAGTTCATGCAAAAATCACGACGATAGATCATCAGGGCTTCGAATTTTCGCTGTCAGTTTTTGATAGCCAGTCCGAGACTAGACTGCCGATATTCCAAGCTGAAGGGGTGAGAGTACAATCTCTATCCCCAAGGACTGCGATATCAGACTTTGACAACACCATGATCTTACATCCTGTTTGGCAGCCAGACGCAACTATGATGACTGAGAAAGATCTTAGTGCTGCTATGAAAGTAGACGAAAGCTTGAATGAACACTACGATCACCTTCAGAAAGCTGCAGTCAATGTTATACACGATATTTTCGCAGACCTATCTGCCAATGACGAACAAGGGATAGCTTTGCATCGGCGTAAAGCTGTGTCGTGGATGCGAAGCATTGGCACTGAGTCTTATGCTACCTGTGCGATAGACAATGAAGACAAAAAATTGTCTTTGTATAGAGAGATTGCGTCTAGCAGTGCGAATGGAAAGTTGATAAGCGTCGCATCAAAGCAGCTCCTGAAACTTCTCAACGGTGAAGTCTCGTTCGAAGTGCTGTCGCATCATGAGCTGTTGCGCGACTTTTACGAGAACGCTCTCGGATTTGACAGAATAAAGAGGGGAGTGCAAGAGTTTGTTAGACTCTTCGCGCATAAAAGTCCTCAGCCACGCGTTCTAGAAATCGGTGCCGGGTATGGAGCAACTACCAGTGCAGTTCTCAATGGTCTTCAGCAAGGTAACTCGACATCGCTGAACAGCATCAGCTATGATTTTACAGATAAGATCAAGGATCTTTTCGACTTTGCGAAAAACCGGTTTCAATCTGTTAAAAAGAATATTCGCTACCAAGCATTGGATATTGAGCATGATCCAATCGCGCAGGGTTTCGAGGCCGAAGCCTACGACCTAGTTATCGCGAGCAATGTTCTACATGCCACTGCCAATGTTCAACAGAGTATCCAGCATGCACGAAAGCTTCTCAAAGCTGGTGGCACACTGCTTTTAGTGGAAACAACCAGGGCATCCCCGGATCAATGTCTTGCGTTTGGCCTTGGTCCCGATTGGTGGTCGGTCATGGACTCAGAAAGGGAATGGCCACTCTTTTTGAGTAGCGACTCGTGGGCATCTGTTTTGAAAGAGAATGGATTTGAAGTCACACTGAGTTATAACCACGAAATCATTTCGATCGATCAATCTCCATATTCAATTATGGTGGCAAGGGCTGTGGATGACTTAAATGAGCAAGCTTTGTTCCCAGCACAGACAGCTATTGTTCGCCTGCCTGGAAGCGTCTCCATACCACAAGCGTGGAGTGATAATTTTTCACAGGCTTTGCACAGCCGTACTGGTACAACCGTCTCGATCGAGGCGTTTGGCAGTCCTTCACTCTCTAACAAGCCATGCATAATCTTGGCCGAGGGCAACGAGGATTTCCTCAGTCATGTAGAGTCTGATGATTTCGAAGCCCTCAAGACCACTTTGCAAGAGGCTAGTCATATTATATGGGTCTCCAGAGGTGGTGCCTGCGAAATAGCAAAGCCTGGCTCGTCCATGGCTAATGGTCTGCTCAGAACACTGAGATTGGAAGAGAGAGTAAAGACTTTTATCTCGCTAGACCTTGACCCAGCAGAAGAACCCTGGACCAAGACTGCAATCAAAGCCATCTGTGATGTATTCTGTACTTCAATCGGCCCGCACCATGCAGAGCACAACGACTACGAGTTTGCCCAAAGATCTGGCAGCATACTTATCCCTCGTATGACAGGAAGCTCTCTATTGAATCAACAACTATCAGCGTCGCGAGGGCATCTAGTCCCAACAGAGACAGCATTCTCATCTGAAGGAGCTTATATGAGCCTCGAACCAGTACTTCCTGGTTTGTTGAGTAGCCTAGTGTTCAGCGAAAGCGACGCGGCGTTTGAAAGTAACATACCTTGGACGGAGGACTTGATCGAGATTACACCACAGGCTTTCGGTCTGGGCCTTCAAGATGTGCTAGCAGCCACGGGTGAAATCGACAAGAAAGACAAGGGCTTCGAGTGTGCAGGTTATATCAGCCGCGTTGGCTCTCGTGTTCCTGCGCACCTAAAGGTGGGAGATCAGGTCTGCACTATTGTACCCACTGGAAACTGGGCCAACAAGATTCGCACTTCCTGGGCGACCGTGGTACTTGTTCCATCGGGTATGAACTTGGAAACGGCTGCTTCTATACCGATGGATTTTGCCGTTTCTCTATACAGCCTGAGCAACTTAGCTCACATGGAGCATGGCGATCGTGTTTTGATCCATTCTGCCACCAGCTCACTCGGCCAAGCAGCAATTTCAATGGCCCAGTATCTAGAAGCTGATGTTTTCGTCACGGTTACATCTGACAGTGAGCGTGAGGCATTGGGAGCGGAGTACTCTATCTCTCATGACCATATACTCTCATATCCAGGTCCATCCTTCGACTCTACTATTATGGCTGCTACAGAGGGACACGGTGTTGATTTGGTTTTGGATTGCAGCTTGTCAAAACAAGCGCCACACATGAGCTTGGATTGTGTCGCGCCTTTTGGCCATTTCATCCAATTCAGTGCTCAAGGAGATAATGTCAAACGCCCAGAGAGGGAATATTCCAACCGTTCGGTGACCTATTCCGTTGTAGACATTGGAAAATTAGGACGTATCAAGTCAAAGGCATTGTCACGCAATCTCCAGCAAATCTTCAGCCTGATTGAGCAGAATGAACTTGTTCACCGTGTTCCTATCACCAGATATTCCATATCTGACTGTGACAAAGCATTCAGTCTATTACATAACGGTAACTTCGGGGGAAAGATTGTTGTTACAGCCATTGAAGGAGATCCAATCCAGGTAAGCGATTTCGTATGAAGCGTCTCCATATTCCCATATGTACTAATTAATCGATTTCAGGTTATATCCTCGTCTAAAACGGTGGAACTCGACCCCGCTGGCGCTTATCTGATTGTTGGCGGTCTCGGCGGTCTCGGTCTCGAGCTCGCTCGTTGGATGACTCGGCGTGGAGCAAAGAATCTCATTCTCATGTCTCGCAACGCAGATGCATACAACACGAACGACTTTAGAAGCGAATTTAGTGACCTTGGAGCACAGTTATTCTTCCGAAACTGCGATGTATCGAATGAACAAGACTTGGAAGAAGCAGTAAACGAGTATCGCGGACGCTGGCCCATTCGTGGAGTTATCCAAGCAGCTACTGTCTTGCAAGATTCATTGTTCAGCAAAATGACATCCAAACAATGGAACACTTCAATGCTGGCCAAGTACCAAGGCACCAGGAATCTCGACAAGCTGTTCCAGGGGCCAGAGTTGGACTTTTTCATTATCCTTTCGTCCCTGACAGCTGTAGTTGGAAACATGGGTCAAGCCAACTATACCGCGGCGGGTGCCTATCAGGATGCTCTGGTATATAATCGCGTTGCCCGCGGCTTACCTGCTGTCTCGATCAATATCGGAAGTGTTCCTGACTTGGGATCTGCTCTCCGCACCGGCATGGCGAATCAGATTGATAGAATGGGTTGTCGCTATCAGAAGCGCTCCGAGTTGATTTATCTTGTCGAGTTGGCGATCAGATATCCCCGTCAGCAGCAAATGGTCACAGGCATCAAGCCTTGGGCTGAGCCTGAAAATCTTCGCTGGCGCCAGGAGCCACGCTTTGGTTTCACACGACTGCCCAATACTCAAGATAGATCCAACCACCAGAAAGGTGCAAAAGTGTCTTCGGTCAAGGACCACTTGGTTGGCGCGTCAGATGAAGCGGCAAATAATATCCTAGTTGAAGTCTTGTGCGAACAACTAGCGGGCATGACTGCGTTCTCTGCTTCAGATATTGATCCGGATCAGCAGTTAATTACCTATGGTGTGGATTCACTGGTGGCTGTTGAGTTCCGTGCTTTGCTGCAGGCAAATGTGACGCTGGGTGTCACGATATTCGATATTATTCAGAGTGTATCTCTTCGCGATTTAGCCATCAAGGTGAAAGAAAGAATATCTGAAGAGTAATATAGAGTAGGGTCAGGGTTAGGCTTGTGATATATAGTAGTCGTCGATGGCTAAAAACAAGTTGTAATCCGGGGTAGATAACCGTCAGCCATCTTAGTATTTAATGCAATAATAACTTCATTCATACAATTGATAGGTCAATGCAGGGTGTATCCATGTTTGTAGAGAAAATTTGTGGTCATCGAGAAAGGGATGCAGGGATCTGCTCAGACGCGAGAGCCTTGTGTTACACAAGTTAGGTAAACATTGCAGGATACATCATCAAAGTATTCGTTCGGCTATCATTTTATCCGTTGTTTTTAATTACACATGCAGGCTCACGTGGCTTCATAGAGGGTCAGGTTGGGCATCCATCCGAGTGAGGGGAGCAGGCGCCCATTCTTCCTCGTCTCCTCATCTTTCTCTCGTACTCTAGTGCGACTCTTTCTTCGCCTTTTGTTCTACGATGGATGGTACCACCAACGGAGAGAGTCATCCTCTAGGAGATGCAACTCAAAAGGATGTTTCTCCAAAGCCACAACCTTTGTTCATAGTCTTTCCTAAGTTGCCTATCGAGTTGCGCCGCCAGATATGGATCTACGCTCTCAAGGATCTTCCAAAACGTCCGACGGGGGTCGATGGCATAACCGAAGCGGATAAGGGTTTGAATATCCTTTTCCCATTGGAGAATACTCCAGGTCCCCATGGCTTGCCATGCTTTACCTTTGCGATTGAGAAATCCCGACCCCCAGAGCTGTTCCGGGTATGTCGTGAAGCTCGAGATGTCATCCTCGGGCAGAGACGCACGGAGCAATATCCAGATCTGCCAACCAAGAGCGTCTCGTTCCAACCAGAGACTGATATAATTCACTTGAGCTTAATGTACACTGCGATAGGAAATATTGATTATCCTCGCATGACCGACGAGCGGTTCAATTTCTTTGCCAGGATTGCGAAGAAATACAAGATGCCATTGTCGCTGATGCCGCCTTCTTTCCTGTGCATGGAGACATCCGGCATACGAAGAGAATTCTCCGGGCCACTGGAGGAGAATGACTTCTTCCTCCGTCAGCTTCTGGCCATAGCGCGGTATCAAGGACCTATAATCATCCCCTTCCTTTCCATGACTCTCCACATGGAGGAGCGTCATGCCCTGGACTCTGGAATATTTGATGGCAGCCGTACGCAGTTCATCCCCATGCGTGACTACAAGCGGCTCGACCAATTTACCATGCTTTGGAAAAAGCATCCGCATAAGAACGATCCGGTGGTGAAGGTCATGTTTGATTTCATCTATTCGCCAAACTTCGACGCCTACATTGAGTCCTACATGACGTACCTCAGATTCCGCCTGTTTCACCGAATTTGGGAGGAAGAAAAAGACGTTGTTCGGTTTCAATACGGCGCTTCTGCAGACAATGTCTTTTGCCCACCGGTGACTGAGAACAAAGTCCCCGATGCATTCAAGAACTGCGTCAATGAGGCACATCCTTGGAGTGTAAAGACGCTGGCTTCGCTGCCTACGTTTATCCCTCACATCATGTTTCGATATTGCACGGAGAGGTGCTTCCAGAATATGAGTCATATAGAGGCTGCGGGAGAGCGAGCCGAGTACTTTTTGAAGGACACTATGAGCTACATAGGATCGGTCAAGAAGTATGAGAAAAAGTGATTAAAAATTATGTTACGAGGGGATCATGTATGTGGTAATGAAGAGATGAAAGCTAAGGGAATAGTCTGAACTAGGGTTTATGGGAGATAAATGAGATGTCCTGGGCTTGACCATGTCTTCCTTACTGACGCTTGGGACAGCACGCAACCAATGGAGAACATGGTTATGGGAATTTATTCATGATTTTGTTGATATTTGTTATATATGTATGCTGTTTTTACTTGTTATTCTGATTTATTATGTTTTACAAAATGATGTTGAGTAAAAACCCACTGTAGCAAGATGTGAAATGGCAGCGAATATATTTCAAACATCAAAATAAACATTTGGTATTCAATCCCTCACAGATCAAGTATCCCCCTTCAAGGATTCTCAGGAATTATCAAGGAGAATGTAAATAAAAAACGAATGGGCAAATTAATAGTTCGATAGCATCCGGATAAATATCAACAAGGCCAACAACGATGCGATATGATGTCTATTATGTTCATAGAGTCTCTTGAATGTCAGCATTCTGACGTCTGACAAGACCAAAAGAAACATATGTAGCCTTAATTCTACCGATAGAAGTTACACACTGGAGAAATATATCTATATCATAGTCTATAGCGCTAGGATTTTAAGCTACTCTTCTTCGTTTTGGCCTCATGATAATTATGCCACAAGAGCTGCCTACGTCCGTCGCTGAGCCTCAACTAAATCAGAATATACATTTATATATGGTTGTTATCCTCTATCCTGATTATACACTCATTTGACTTGGTAGCCCAGGGGCTATCATCTTCAATCGCAAAAGCCCTCCACCCTGCAGTCTGGAGAATGCGAACCCTAACCCACAAGCCATCTATTTCTCGTCCGAGCCACGTGAGGCGTGCGCCAAGATGACAGTCTAGAGATGATGCTTGTGACGCGATTCAACTTTGTAGAACCCCGCGTTCACGCCATTCATTTAAAAGGCAGAAAGATGGGGAACTCGACATTACGAAGGAAGGCACCCAAAAATGCACCAGCTCGGCACCCAAGAACTGTGAGAAGAGACTCATTCGGTATTGATCCCCTGAATTATGACAATGACTCGGTGGAGTTCAAGACGGAGCGGGACTTCGAGGCTCCACACCCCCCAGCTCCATATGTCCCTGTAGATCAGCCTACTCTAACATATCAGTCGCTACCGAGCTCCAAGACCATTCGCCTCCTTAAATTGCTTGACCTCTCTCCTCAGGCCATAACATGCAGTTTGGGACAATGGCCTCTCGATGATGCCCCCCCTTACGATGCCTTGTCTTATACATGGCAAGAAGCCTTGTACGAGAACAACCTGAGCCAGTCACTGAAGTCGTTCTATGGGGCTTTACTCTGCGATGGCATGGCATATCCTGCGACTCGGAATCTACTTGACGCACTACACGTGCTCGCCAAAACCAAGACTTCTACATACCTCTGGGTAGACGCAGTTTGCATCGATCAGAGCAATTTAGAGGAAAAGGCTTCGCAAATTCTCATCATGGGTGACATTTACGCCCGCGCCGCTCGGGTCATTGTCTGGCTCGGATTGGATAACAATCTTTTCTACCCAAAGGACTCTGCCATTTCTATTTTCGCCGATGTCATGCAGAAGCTTGAATTGCTGAGGAAATTTGAGGCCGAAAATGGTATTGGCAGTCTTGCAGAACATAACCCATTGGATCCAGCGTTCCAGGAAAAGCTGGGGGCAACCTCACCGGAGGATTGGCGCATGTCTTGGGTCAGATATTTTTCATTCTTTCAGCGGCGGCGCTGGTTCAGACGAGCTTGGGTGGTGCAAGAAGTCGCTTTGGCTTCATCCGAAATTGTCTTGCTCTGTGGTGAAGCTGAGCTACCATGGCGGGCCTTGTATGAGATGGGGATATTGTTGCGAGACAATGGATGGAGACATGTCCTAGCCGATGCCCTACCTAAAAATACACGAGGAGGCATCGGGGACGAAGTGGACAGGATGGTTGAGTATCAAGAACAAGTTCGTCACGGAGGACCAAGCGATCACCTCCTACAAGATCTTTTCCAGCGAGTGGCGGGTGCGAAAAGTCCAGAGCAATTCTGGGTATCCTACTTACAGTACATGGTTCAAGAGTTGCGTCGATTCGGTGCATCGGATGATAGAGACAAGATATATGCAGCGCTGGCTTTGACAAAAAGATTTATACCCTCGGGGATGAAGAATCCCATCCAGCCCGATTACAGCTTGAGTGCCAAGGATCTTTACATCGCGGCCACCAGACTGTTCCTGGAGGGACTTCCATATCTCTCAGCATTATCCTACGTTGAGGACTCTGAGAAGAGGAAGACTAGCAACCTATCATTGCCGAGTTGGGTACCAGACTACACTGTCGCTCTTGGAAGAGTTCCCTTCATTCAGCTCGGAAGAGGGGACGAGTTTGACGCATGCCAAGTATCGTCAAACCCTCCAACCATCAATTTCTACGACCTCGGTTCAGGCCTCTTATCGCTTGGTCTCAGAGGCACCAAATTGGACATTGTTGCAAATGTGAGTGACAGGATGACTCACTTACGGACGAGCTACAATGTTACGGAGTACTTGGGCATCTGTCTCTCTCTTCCCTCCACTTGTGCATCGCCAGGCCAGGACAGTGTCCATCGGATCGAGACGCTCTGGAGGACGTTGATTGCAGACACAACAGAGCAGACTCCAAAAATCCACCCTGCACTAGTAGAGTACGGCCAGTATTTTCGCGATTGGATCATGGTCCAGATCGTCGTCTTTCTCAGCCAATCCAGTGCTCGATTTGCCGAGCGCCATCATATCTTTTCTGTCTTGCACAAGCTACGTGGTCATGAGAGCGCTTCCAATGGAGAATCATGCCTGTATTTGCCTTCGGAAAGGGATATTCTTGACGGCATCGGCGAAGAGATGATAAAGAACCTGAGTGAGGATGCATATTATTCGCAAAAGACCCCCACATCATTCGGAGATCTGCCTTGTCCACAAGCTGCCAAGGGCTTTCGTATCTACGATCAAGCCGTCAGAGAAGTAATGTCTGGCCGATGTATCTTTAGCACGATGGAAGGATATCTTGGCTTGGGCCCAGCATCGCTATGCGAGGGCGATGAGATTTGGCTCCTCCAGGGCGCAAGGGTACCGTTTGCGCTTAGCTCAGATCATGGGCTAAAGGGCGAAGTATATTTGCATGGTTGGATGCATGGCGAAATGCTCAGCACAAAGCTCGCAGATAACATGAGCGAGGTGATTATTAATTAGGCGTTGCTGCACCTTGTTTAAGGGAACACGTGGATGGAGTTTCGGAATGTTTTTATTCGATATATCAAGTAGATAAGTGTTATTTCTTTTACACGATTCCGTAACTCGTGGTCGTCGGTGTGACTCACTGCAATAAATGTCGACATTTTGCTTGAACCTGTCGTTTGTAAGAAGACGGTAGTGGAGGCTGAAAAAATGAACACCATGGTATTCAGTAGGGTAGACAGACCAGTATGCAACCATTTCTCTCGATTCTCTCTGTGCCTCTTTATTGCTGATGTGTCTGGGTGTGTTTGTCCTGTTTCTGTATATTTCTCGTATGTCACTTAATCCCTTTTCATGCCAAATTCTTCCATTGCCTATAGCTACCCTACACTACGGACTTTGTTAGTAAGATAGTGGGGACTTCCGGGAGCGCACTCTGCATCGCCCCGGGTATCTGTCTGGTCACAGCGCCTGAATGCTTACCGCATTTGTACACTGTACGGGAGCATATAAGACACCGGGTCCGGATTTGGAGCCTTGATTTCCCAGTTATTCCCAGCTTCGTTACCTTCGGAAGCTTCGGTTATCACCTCGAATTGAGTTGTTCGAGTATCGGGCACCCGTGACTCAGAACGGATACCCGACACAGTGGAGGAATACCCGGAGGCTGAAGGGTAGAGGCTATAGGTCTCCAGGGATCCAGGGTATGTACCTCTCGGAATCGGATTCACGAGCACAGGCTATTCGTGAGTTCACCACCGCCATCATAATTGCGTACCAGGTGGCCGTATAAGAAGCCACAGAGGGGTTCATGAAAGCTTGGATGGAGCATAAAACGGCCAAAAGCTCTCATTCAAGAGGATATATCATTTGCGTCTATAGTTCTCTTTGCCGCATCTATTATATTATCAAGAATTAATTACAAATGGCAACTAATAAGCTTCCCCATACCATGAAGGTCGTCCATCGCGTGGACCCCAAAACATCCGAGCTACGTTTGGACGAGTCGCCTTTGCCTACACCGTCTGGCCCGGAAGAGCATCTCATTCAAGTCAAAGCCACATCGCCATGCCTTGGTGAGCTTGCATGGGAGACTAATTTCCCAGACCTGTTCCCCAAGGAGCGGGAGCGCGTACCCTGTACCGAAGGCGCCGGGATTGTCGTCTCGTCACCCGATGCAAATGGGTCGTTCAAACCCGGAGACGAAGTGTTTTTCCGTCTCCACGCAAAGGTCCCGGGCTGTCTTCGAGAGTACACCATTGTGGAAACATCTCAGCTAGCACTGAAGCCAAAATCGTTGGGTTGGATCGAGGCTGCTGCTACACCACTCAGTTCATTGACAGCATACCAGGGGTTGTTCCATCACGGGCTTTTGGATAAAAAAGCATTGTCCGGAGACCAGGAGGCCCTGGAAAAGAATGCCAAGCTGAGAGTGTTGATTACGGGAGCAGGTGGAGGCGTTGGAAGCTGGGCCATCCAACTGGCTGCCGCAGCCGGCGCAGGGGCCGTAATCGCGGTATGCGGCCCGGCCAAAGCCAAGGACGTTCGAAAAGCGGGAGCTACCGAGATTGTCGATTACACAAAGGGATCACTTCCGGACTGGGTTGGTGAGGATGAATCCAAGCTTTGTGACATGGCCTTCGACTGCATTGGCGGCTCATCTCTCGCAGGCTGCTGGTCCGCAGTCAAGGAAAACGGTGTCTTACTTAGTGTCGCAGAGGCACCAGACTCGCAGAAGCCCGAGTCTGTCAATAAGACGCTTGCTAAGAGCACATGGTTCTTGATGGAGACGAGTGGGTCCGATCTGACAGAGATTTCAACCGTCATCGAAGCGGGTAAAGCGTTACCCTGGATCGATAGCGTGCTCGAATTCGAAGAGTTTGACGAAGCTTTCAGGAAGGTGGAGACTGGCAAACCCAAGGGCAAGGTTGTAATCAAAGTCTCTTGCTGATGTTGGATCGGCAAGGGAGTATGCTTGAGTAGGAGATCCATGATGTTTTCTGTAATGTTAAGGTAGTATCTTGTTAATGAAACCCCCCTCCATGCATGTTGTTGGAGACTCGCAAGACATAAATGCCAAAAGAATGAAATCGAGTGCTATTAGCCGAATTGGTGAAAGTAGTCCTCACCCCATCAACACTGAGTCAAGATTGTAGATAGCTTGTTTGTTATGAATCGTCGAAATAAGGCCAAGTCTGTCCTTTGAGAATTCATAATCTACAAAAATCAAATATTCGTATATACTCCGACCTGCCCAATCCATCAATACTAAACTCCCCGTCAGCTTACACATTTACTTCCCTTGATTCCAATCTTTTCTTTGTCCCCCTTATACTAACAGAGGAGGAAACGTAAACGCAATGTGCATGACAAATCAAGCCTCTAAACATCTTCATTATAAAACGCACGTTCATTCATGCTCTATTAGTAACATTCAGGTATCCGTCTAATATCGCCCATTGCGCCAAGAAAATGCGTGAAAGGATGCAAAAACGAAATCGACAAGTTCCGCCTCGAAAGTCATGTATGCCCCTGTATAGCTTGTGGGAGATAAAGCTCCTCCAAATATTCTTCCTCTTCGGCCGTAAGCTGCTTGCCGACGGCGTCCAGTGCCTCATCCATCCGCGACACAGAGCTGATGCCAATGATTGGGGCTGTCACCCTTCTATTGAGCCAGGCCAAAGCGACATGACTCATTGGCCAACCTCGCTTCAGGGCTATATCATGGACTCGTGACACGATGGCATCTGAGCCACGTTCATCGCCTCCATACAGTGACCCACCCGAGCTCAAAGACGACCGTAACGTTTTGTCCTTTTGCTCTGGAGCACGTGCTAGTCTTCCGTGTGCCAATGGGGCCCACTAATGCATGCCTGGGTCAGCGATATTCTGGAATGTGGAAGAGGTATACTCACGGGTATAAGACCAACGCCAGTGGCATTACAGTACTTGATCATCTCCCTTTCTTCTTCACGATAGAGCAAATTATAGTGATTCTGCATCGAGATGAATTTTGCCCATCCATTTTTCTCTGCGATGTACTGGAGTGTTGCGAATTGATATGTCCACATTGAACTGGCCCCAATGTAACGTATTAGACCACTTCTGACAAGGTCATTCAAGGCCCCCATGGTCTCCTCCGGCGGTACCGTGGAATCATATCGGTGAATTTGAAGAACATCAATGTAATTAGTGTTAAGACGAGTTAATGAAGCTTCAACAGCCTGGAAGATAGCTGAACGCGATAGCCCTAGCAACAAGGTAAGCTGATAGACTTTTATCTCATACTCATAGGCAAGCCAACACTTACCCCAGTTATTAACATAATCCTTGCTCTCATCAGCAAGATCATGATGCATGGTGACCCCACTTCCGGGATCATAATTCTCAGAGTCACATACCACCCGGTAGCATTTTGTCATGATAGTAACCTTATGTCGAGGTATTTTGTAGAGTTGAAGGGCTTTGCCAATGATGCGCTCAGATTGGCCATTTGAATAGACATTGGCTGTATCCCACTTGGATTTATTAGCACTTGTTCGACGAGGGATTGATTCATTGAGAGCAGAACCCAGTAGATGAGACAGTCTAGAGGGTAACGTACAGTATTTATGCCACTATCATAAGCGGCTTTCAATATTCCCAATGCCTGCATGCATGTTGGTCAGTACGGAACCGTTCAAAGAGTCGATTAATGTCATTAGGAAAAGGTAACTGGGAGTATTGACCTTTTCGTCCTCTAGAACCCAGGGGAACCAACGGGAGCTACCGAAATGCATACACCCAAGGATGGGGTTTGACACACGCAGCCCGCTACGACCCAGCTGGCGATACTTTGACCGGGTGCAGGTGATTGAATCGCGTAGCGACTCCGGTACTCTGGCTAGTTTCTGAATTGATGTTCGAGACATTATGAATGTGAAAGGACGATAGGATAGGCCAAACAATATGTGAAGAAAAAGACAGCAAGCTCGGAGGAAAAAGCCGATGTCTTGAAGTTGCCGACTTGTAGTGGTAGAGTGTTTGATGCGCAACTACATGCGATAAATGAATCAACGAGAGGCTAAACAAAATGACTTTAACCGAGTATCATCGGAGATGGACGATATGAATGCGGTTACATCGATGTTCCTATGAAACATTTCCAGCATCTTTTATGTCACCTTCTAGTGTTGCGCCATGGTCGATGAAACCAAATTCTTCCAATATGTGCACCGGCTCGACCAGCATCAGGGGGGGGTGCAGAAGACGAGGTTGGGTAAACATGGACAGAGCGGGAAGAAAAAAATGAGTGTGAGTGGAGAAGATAGAGAGCACAGACACCCGTGTTGGCGTCGGTTATGCAATATTACTACTTAAGAAACGGAACGTCTAAGTCGAAGACGAACTCTGAGATTGCCATGGAGATGACAAGAATAACCTACACTTGCAAGGGGTGCAAGGAAAACACGGGCCTTGATCGACACACTCCCCTTTTAGTGGTTCAGTGGCCAAAGACCGGTGCTTTTTTCCCACCGCATGATTTGCATACCCTGATGACCTACTATTACCTCATGTCATGGAAGACTTTTCTAAAATCCTACTTGATTGATAATCTCACTAAGCAAGTTCGGTGTAAAAGCTCTACTCCTTGCTGTCCTAAATACGCGGCAGTTTAGGGCATATCCCGTAGCCAGCACCCGCAATGTAGTCTTGAGCAAAAGCTGATGTTTTGCTTCTTTAATTGAAACATTAGATAATGGTCATCCATTGATCTACATTCTTAATTGCTAAGTCTCTCCAAGTCCCAGAAAGCTCCTTAAGACGAAGCTTCCTATGGCATCATGAAACTGAGATAGACTTGGTACTAATATCATCTAGAAGATCAAGAAATTGGGTTTAGAACTAATGTAGTTCTCCCGGTGGGTTTCTGCCGATATTCTTATATCGAACTTTTCTCATCTTTCTGAACTACGACGTCGCTGATCAAGGAACCTCGGATAGTGGAGGTGAAGATTGAATGGAAGTGGATGCTTGATACCCAACGGTTGCTGATTTGGAATAGAGCACCCTTGTTTTTGAACTCACATTACCCCTTCCATGACTATTTGGTATAATTCCCCTGCATTAGCACTCTATATCTTTGGAATTATACTTTAAACTGGTATCTTAGAGCTGTGGTGAGCATACTTGACTGTTTATTCCTTGTATATCGTGGAAGAAACAAACTGCTCAGCACTACATAGAGATTTTCATCTCCAGGCCGGAGGATTTTCATACCCCTCGTGCTCACCTACGCATACAGCGATTGTTTAGGCATACAGTATACCATCACGCATCGGGGTGTTTTCTGGTCAGCCTTCGTCGGCAGCGCGTCTCGGCAGCGTTTCTCGGCAGCGGTTCTTGTCTCGTCAGTGATCCTCTAGGAGCTCTCCATTAGCGCTTTCGTTTTTGAGACACACCACGTATTACGGTAGCAAAAAGCCTTTACCAAAAACACCCTACCTGGATTATATTAGACCAAGACTGAGAGAAGAATGATAACATAATCAGTTACGGCAGAGGAGTTAAAAAGAATAAGACAAAGCACAGGAAACTCCCATTCAGGACTAGACTCCGTCCAGGCACCACAATATTCAAGTCTTACGGTAAAATCTTGGGGATTTGAGACATCCTGCTTAGCTGATCTGCTACCATCGGATTAAATTACTTACTCCCCTGGGACTAGAGTAGCAGTCCTGATTACCTCAGGGCTCAATCATTTCATCCAATCACAGTCATCGTATTAGCCTGCTTCAACGTTCTGTCTCCAGCACTAAGCTGGAAAACCAAAATGCTTACAAGCACATACATAAAGCTCTGGTCCCACATACGCGGCGATCATGTACCCGCATACAGTGATCATCGGCAAACGCAGATCCATGGATACTGCCTGCATAACGATTAATATCGGTAGAAGACATCACGGAGGGGGTCTGCATATGAACGAAGTGAAGATATGCTCTGCTAGTTAGTCGAATACTGCCTACTTGTAAGCTTACTCTGGATTCTTAGACATCCATATCCATGACTTGTTGTGTGCCAACCGGTTAAACCCGTACTTGCAGCAGTTTGAAACATCTATCAAAGTTCCACCTTTCGGAGAGAATCATGTCGCAGAACAAATAAACCACCGGTCATTACATACCAGTCTCTATGGTCAGACCGGTGAATTTCTCTGCCCTTGCATGTGAATCTAGACGTGATAGAGTTTGTGTTTTCGAATCTTGTTTAAAGATAATTCATTGGTAATAGCGTACGACTTGTTGGCATATGCTCTTCTACTTTTGGAACTCAGATATTACTTGATACATGCCCGATTTATATTTTGTATTGACCAAGTATTACCTGGATATAACCTATCTCACATTATATGACTAAATTATCTCCTGAGTTATCATCACTTGGTAGCACTGTTTCTTAACACGAACCAACAGCCCATCCTAAACCCTTAATTTGAGAAGGTAGAAGAATAGGAATCTGCTATAATTATGGCGGCTATATCAATGGATCTTATTGAGATAGAGAATCACCTCAGACGATTATGGGCGCAAGTCCTTGATATTGAAGAAGACAGCATTGGAAAAGATGCCCACTTCTTGAATGTTGGGGGAGATTCGATGGATGCCGTCAATCTAGTTGCGGCTATTAGGAATACCGGAATGTCATTGAGCGCGGTTCAAATCTTTCAACACCCTACTCTTAGTGAACAAGCTATGATTTTAACGAAAATGCAACAAAAGGAGACTAAGATAGCCCCCTTTTCACTTCTCCCCGTCGACTCTGTCGACTCTCTTCGAAGCGGCCTTTCAACTCTATGCGGCCTGACACCGGATTTTGTGGAGGATGCATACCCCTGTACTCCCATACAAAGGGAACTCATATCATCCCAAGCGACGGGTAATATGCTGCAGATAGTGCTTGAACTATCCGATGATATCGACATCGTGTCTTTCAAGGATGCTTGGGCACGGGTGATTACCTCAACACCCACGCTTCGAACTCGGATTGTGCAACATGACCAATTAGGCCTGGTCCAAGTTGTGTGCGACAGAGAAATGAAGTGGGACCTAGTTCAAGGTAGCCTTGAGCAGTATCTTGACAATGACAGATCATTGTCTATGGGACTGGGCGATCGGCTGGTCAGATTTGCCCTTCTCCATGATGAAAATAACCAAAGTCGACACTTTTTATGGTCCGTTCACAAAGCATTACAGGATTCTTGGTCACTGTCTCGTACTCTAAATCTTGTCAATGATGAGTACTGGGGCAGTACAACGAATAAGATCAAGAGTGAACAGACGAATTTTAATGCCTTTGTTAAGTATCTGCTGGACGCAAAAGATGATGATGCCGATTCATACTGGAAGTCATACTTTTCCAATGCAGAATTCACACAATTTCCTTCTTTACCAGCCTTGGCAAAAGAATTATCGGTTCGCCAAAAATTGGACGTTGATGTTGCATGCACGTCAAAGTCAAAGACTCTAATGACAACAGTTATCCGCGGAGCATTGGCAATTCTCATTAGCCAACACACTTCATCTTCAGATGTGGTTTTTGGAGAAACGAGGCCAGGTCGGTTTGCAAGTCTTGCTGGCATCGAGGACATCAATGGGCCAACAACCATAACAGTACCAGTGCGAATATTGGTGCGAAAGGATCAGACAGTTTACCAATATCTCGACAGCATTCAAAATGAAGTGGTTCGTGGAATTCCATTTGAGCAGATCAGTTTACGACGAATTGCAGGGCTCAGCGAGGACGGAAGGATTGCCGCCGGGTTCCAGACGCTGCTTGTGATGAGTGAGGATGATGAGGCGGGCAACAGTGGGCTTAAGGCATGGCAGGGATCCTCTCCTCAAAAGAGCATTGGCAGCTATGCACTGGAGCTGGAATGTTTGTTAAGAGACGGAGGAGTGAGAATCCAAGCAACGTTTGACCCCGACGTCATTAGCAAATGGACGGTGGGGATAATGATGCAGCAATTGGATGCCGTTATAGAGCAACTCTGTTGTTTACGGCCTGAGCAGACACTTGATGGGATCAGCGTCCTCACGAAAAAAGACCTGGATACGATATGGAATTGGAACCGGTCGCTTCCGCCAGCAATAGAAAAATGTGTTCATGATGCTATCAGTGAACAGGCTCAAATTAGGCCAGAATCCAACGCGGTGTCTGCCTGGGATGGAGACCTTACGTACAAGGAACTGGACCGACTTTCAACACAACTGGCCAATTATCTTAGACGAGAACAGGGTGTTGGTCCGGATACGATCATACCACTGTGCTGTGAGAAGTCTGTGTGGGCAGTGGTGGCAAAGCTTGGTGTACTCAAAGCTGGGGGCGCCTTTGTTCCCCTTGATCCTACCCAGGCGGCTGATCGTCGACAACTCATTCTGGAGCAGACTAAGGCTTGCTTAGTACTGGTAACATATTCATATAGTGACATTTCCTTTGCCTCGCCTTGCAAATCAGTTGTCGTCAATCAAGATTTGCTTGACCAGCCGTCAAAGTACATGACTAAACCAGACCCTTTGCCTCAGGTTCACCCAAAGAACATGGCATACATACTATTCACGTCTGGCAGCACTGGACAGCCGAAGGGTGTTGTGATTGAGCATCATTCCCTCTCCACCAGCTGCCATCACCATGGATCTAGGTACGGGTTTACCCCAGAATCTAGGGTGCTGCAGTTTGCCTCCTACACCTTTGATATGTCGACATCGGAGATTTTCACAACCCTTTTCCATGGAGGCTGTGTTATCATACCATCCCAGTATGAGCTGTCAAACGACCTGGTAGGCTTTTTGGAAGCGAAATCTGTCAATTTGGCGAGTCTTACTCCAACTGTCAGCCGAACAATACAACGGCATGAAGTACCGAGCTTACGCACCCTCATTATCGCGGGAGAGCCAGCTACACAAGATGACTATGATGCATGGAACGAAGACGAGTCGCTGGGTCTCTTTAATGGATATGGACCTACCGAGTGCACTATTTGTTCCACTATAAGTGGCTGCAGCGGGGTTGAATCAAGACCAGATAACATCGGCAAGGCAGTGGGCTGCGTAACCTGGATAGTAGATCAATGGGATCATACTGTCCTCGCTCCACTCGGCGCAATAGGTGAGCTGGTCATTGAAGGAGACATTGTGGCTCGCGGATATCTCAATGACACTGAGAGAACAACGGCTACATTTATTCAAGACGCGCCGTGGCTCGTCCAGGGAACCGATAAGCAACCGGGTAGAAGTGGCCGGCTTTACAAAACTGGAGATCTCGCCAGATACAACGAGGATGGATCGCTGACTCTGATTGGCCGCAAAGACGACCAGGTGAAAATACGGGGCTTTCGTCTTGAGTTGGGCGAAATTGAGTACCGTGTGAAGAAATGCATACCCTTTGCCAAGCAAGTAGTCGCGGAGGTTATCAAGCCAGGTGGTCAAACATCAAACCCCGTGCTATCTGTGTTCTTGACAGAGGGCCAAGTAGACGACAAGCCCGATAATTCTTCTAGTTATGGCAAACCGCGGATGGTGAATGGGGTAGAGGTGGTGCCGGTTCACTTGGATATTGAGGCAATGCTGTCTCAATGGTTACCGAACTACATGATCCCTATCTTGTATTTGAAGTTGACCGAAATACCGCTATTGCTATCTGGGAAGACAAACAGAAAGTGGCTACGACAACTCGGATCCTCCCTTTCTGCCACACAGCTGGCGGAGTTGTACGCGCGCTCCATCTCTGATGTTTCAGGAGAGACTTGGGGGCCGCGCACTGAAGAGGAAGCAGTGTTAAGAAATCTATGGGCGCAGGTTCTTGATATAAACGCGGATGGCATCAGAGCCAGCACCAATTTATTCCATTTGGGGGGTAACTCCGTTGTTGCAATGAGATTGGTTGGAGCGGCTCGCAAGGCTGGCTATAAACTTACCGTGGCCCTTATCTTTAAGCATCCTATACTTGAAGCTCAAGCTCAGATCATGGAACATATTTCGCAGACTGGCCTTGAAGTTATTGCGCCATTCTCTCTTCTTGATGAGGGGTTTAGGGCACCTGAAAAACTTTACAAGGGGCTTTCAACAATTCGCGACCTCGATTCATCGCTGATAGAAGATGTGTACCCGTGCACGCCGTTGCAGGAAGGCCTCATGTCCTTGTCAGTAAAACAACCAGGATTGTACATATCTCAGAACGTTCTGGAGTTGTCACGAGACATCCAACTTGAAGGCTTCAAGGCAGCGTGGGAAGAGGTGGTTCGTCACACACCTGTCCTTCGGACCAGAATTGTCAATCATAGCCAACTCGGCCTTGTGCAGGTGGTGCTAAAGAGCGGAATCAGCTGGACTCAAATAAATTCTGATCAATTTGAAGAGTCTTCAGCAATGGATAAACTGTCTCCAATGGGACTGGGTGATTCACTGTGTCGATTTGGATTGATGACTGGAGACGAAAACACATCGCCAAAATTTGTATTGACGCTGCATCACTCTGTCTTTGATGGCTGGTCGCTCCCAATCATTGAGAATCTGGCCAAGGCTGCGTATAGTGCTTTCATTACTGGGGCAGACATGAAGTCAGCCTTTGGCGCGCCCACAGCCTTTAATACATTCATCAAGTATGTCTTGGAGGAAGAGCCTCAAGCTGCCGAACAGTACTGGCAATCATACTTGGACAATGGTGAATTCGCTACCTTCCCTTCATTGCCACCCTCCATGACGGACCCACGAGGAGATCAAAGTTTTGAGATGAGCTTTAAGTTGAGCTCAAGTCTGGATGTGACGACATCTACACTTCTCCGGGGTGCTCTGGCCATTCTCCTGAGCCAATACACGGATAATAGCGATGTGGTATTTGGGACGGTTGTGACTGGTCGAAATGCCCCTGTTCCATACCTTGATGTGCTTTTCGGACCGACGATTGCGAGTTTGCCAGTCAGAATTGACGTTGCAAAACATCAAACTGTCCGTGAATATCTTCAAACGGTGCAAGAGCAAGCAACTGACATGATCAACTTTGAACAAACGGGCCTGGCGCGTATCTCCAAAATTAGTGACACCTGTCGTGCCGCTTGTAACTTTCAGACCTTGCTCGTGGTGCAACCACGAGAGGGTGTATTGCAGGAAGATGGCTTCTTTGGTAAATGGGATACGTCTGCTGACCAAGAGTTTGTCAATTACGCTCTGACGATAGAGTGCTTTCTCGAGCCCGATGCAGTCAAGTTACGAGCCGGTTTTGACGCGGCAGTATTGACACCTTGGAAAGTGGAACGACTCATGCATCAATTCACCGAAGTCCTGAACCAACTGACCAATCCCGATATTGGAAACATCACGCTTGGAGACATTGACATGACCACGGCGCAGGATAGAGATCTCATGATACAATGGAACCAGTCTGACCCAGTGACGGTTGAAAAATGTCTGCATGATTCTATTTACACGCATACACAGAGTAACCCGGATAGACCAGCTGTCTGCTCTTGGGATGGCGACTTGACGTACCGTGAACTAGATGAGCTCTCAACAAGACTGGCAGCTCATCTGGTCCACCAGGGCGTCGGTCCAGAGGTTGTTGTACCTCTGTGTTTTGAAAAGTCACTTTGGGCCGTCGTTTCTATGCTAGGTGTTCTCAAGTCTGGAGGTGCCTTTGTTCTTCTCGATTCCAGTCTTCCAGATGCTAGACTGCAAAGAATTTGCCATCAGGTACAAGCCACCATAGCTATCACATCTCCATCCAACCAGAGCAGGCTCCCAGTCCAGCAAAGCGTTGTGCTTTCCAGGGAGTCATTAGAAGCTATGACTATCGAAATGCCCTCTAATGTAGCAAAGGCAACCCCGTCAAACGCCGCTTATATCATATTCACTTCTGGAAGCACAGGCGAGCCGAAGGGTTGTGTGATCGAGCATCGCTCGTATTGCTCTGTTGCTTCGCATGGGCGAACAATGGGCATGAGCAAGGACACGCGCACGCTCCAGTTTGGCTCGTATAGTTTTGCTGGTGCAATTATGGAGATTCTGATGACGTTGTTGTACGGAGGATGCATTTGTATCCCATCAGAGGAACAACGAAGAGATGGCCAACTAGCACAAACAGTTGGTAAGCTGGGTGCAAACTGGGCGTTTTTGACTTCGACCGTGTTATCCCAGCTGAAGCCAGATGATGTGCCATCTTTGCGGACAGTCTGCATTGGTGGTGAGGCTATTAGAAGTTCCCAAATCTCGGAGTGGGCATCTAAACTTGAACTGCGGCAAACCTACGGTAGTTCTGAGACATCTGCAGTCATATCATCAGCTAGACTCTTAGAAGCCTCATCAGTCGCTTCGGATGTTGGAAAAGCAGAGGCGGGCAGGTATTGGATTGTCAGTTCGTCAGATCCTAATCGGCTTATGCCCATTGGAGTTCCTGGAGAGATTGTCATCGAAGGGCCAACTATTGGGCGCAAATATCTTGGCCTTCCTGAAATGACGGCCCGGACTTTCATTAGTGTTCCTACTTGGCGAACAATGTTTGGACCTGTCATTCCAGGGTCACGCTTCTATCGCACTGGTGACATAGGAGCATTCAAACACGATGGATCCATCGAGCTTCTAGGCAGAAAGGATATGATGGTCAAGCTTCGCGGCCAAAGAATTGAGATTGGAGAGATTGAATATCAGGCAAAGCAAGCAGCTCCAGAGGTCAAGGCAGCTTCTGTGGAACTCACTAAGCTGGTTAATTCGACAAGCCCGGTTCTTGTGGGATTCCTCGTCTTTGATATGGAAACTAGGGATGCGTCGAAGAATGGATCCACGAGACTCGATGCAGATATCACCAAAGCAACGAAAGCAGTACAGACCTGGCTAGAGAGCGTTTTGCCTTCCTACATGGTTCCATCCGTTTTGGTGCCCGTCCCACAGTTGCCTCTTACACCGTCAGGGAAGATAGACCGAAGAAGATTGCGTCAAATGGGCTCCGACTTATCAGAGGAAAGATTGGTAGCACTAAGAACACTTGGACGGGAATATAAGCGACTTCCACGGACGGAAATGGAGCGCCGTTTGCGGGACATATGGGCACAGGTTCTTAACATCAAAGCTGAAAGAATCGGTATTGATGATAGTTTCTTCCACGTAGGAGGAGATTCCATTACTGCGATGCAGGTTTCGTCCACTGCGCGTGCACTCCTGGGGGAAGTCTCCACTGCAGATGTTCTGCAGAAAAAGACAATTGCTCGACTCGCAGCCCAGCTCAGCTCCTCGGTGGTTCAGACCCGTTCAACCTCCATTTTGGATACCGAAAATGACGACCAGCCATTCCAACTAAGCCCCATTCAACAGCTGTATGCCCTTCTGGAAGCAGATCCCACCAGATGCTTTGATCAGGGGTTCTACCTGCAGGTTCGCTCGAATATCTCACATGAAAGATTGACAAAGGCCATTGAAACTGTCGTTTCAAGACATGCTATGTTGCGATCTCGTTTCAGTTCTGTTGAAGGACACTGGCAACAGCAGGTTGTGGATGATATTTCTGGCTCATTTTATGTCGGCGAGAAACAGTTCACACAACCAGCTACCCTGCAAGCGGAGCAAGATGCTATTCGCCATTGTCGTGAAACGATAAACATTGAAGAGGGTCCAGTCTTTACCGCCGTCTTGTTAGACCAACCGGGTCTTCAGACTCTATTCATCACCGCTCATCATATTCTCATAGACCTGGTATCCTGGCGTGTGATCTTGCAAGAACTGGAAGAGCTTCTTACGTTCAAGCAATTGCTGGTTCCATCATCTGTGTCATTCCGGACATGGACCATGATGCAGGCCGAGTATGTCGCCACAAACCATCTACAGGACACATGCAACACTCAGTTGCCGCATCTTTCCTACTGGGGTATAGATGCCAGTCAAGTTATTGAAGGTGCAAACTTTCAAAACCGATTCATGCTTGATGTAGAGACGAGCACGTCACTACTTGGAGTATCTAACGAAGCCTTTGGAACCAGACCGCTTGAGCTTCTGATCGCTGCACTGCTGCACTCATTCCGCGCTGCCTTCGCAGATAGACCTGTTCCGGACATATTTACCGAAGGTCACGGTCGCGAGCCATGGGATGATAGCATTGATATATCTAGAACAGTAGGCTGGTTCACCACGCTGTTCCCTGTTCCAGCGCAAGCAACCTCATCCGCGAGCTTGCTAGACACTGTACGCCAAGTCAAAGACTGGATCCGAAGCTTGCACAAAAATGGCTGGTCATACTTCAATTCCAAGTTTGGAAGTATTGAGGGAGCAGAGGCTAACGCTGTGATGGTTCCGTCGGAAATACTCTTCAACTTTGCTGGCTCATTTCAACAGCTGGAGCGAGAAGATTCACTCTTTGAAAATATACCGATTCCTTCTGACTCTGAAGCAGCCTCTTTTGCCGGCATGAAAAGGTTCTCAATCTTCAACGTTGAAGCGCAGATGGAGAAAGGCTGTTTATCGGTATTGTTCGAGTATCCCAAGGCTTTGCATTACCAAGAGAGAATTAATGTGTGGAAGAAAGAATATCAAAGTTCTTTAGAGAGTCTGGTTCATGTCCTAGGGGACAGAGAACCGGAATGGACATTGGCTGATTTCCCCTTGGCATTTAAATCGTACGGTGAGATTGCCGAGTTTGGAAAACGCGTGCTGCCACAGCTCGACATTGCGGATTCTAGTGAAATAGAGGATATCTATCCTTGCTCATCAATGCAGGAGAGCATTCTGATTGCTCAAAACAAGGATCACAGGAACTACCGAACGGTCCTGCAAATGGAGCTGGTGGCAAATAATGGTCATTCCATTGACGCGTTGAAAGTTAAGGAGGCGTGGCGAGCGGTTATCCAGCGACACTCACTTCTTCGCGCTGTGCTTGTGAGTGATATACCTGGAAGCAATAACATGATGAACATCATCTTGCGAAACCCCGAGCCCAGTGTATCAATCAAGGCAGGAGAACCGGAGCCACGCACCCAGTTGTCAAAGGTTGGCTACTATCGATACGGCCTACAACATCATCTGTCAATTTACTGCCTTGACGAAAACAGGCTGCACATAGACCTTGAAATGAACCATGCTATTGCGGATGGGCAGTCTCATTCAAACATCCTCTTACGGGACCTCAAGTTGGCGTACAATGGTAACCTCGAGCCAAACGCCCCTGCTTATGTCGACTTTGTTAAGTATGCCAGTCTCCGCTCCGAGGGTGCTGATCACGACTTCTGGACACAGAGGTTGGCTACTGTTGAGCCATGCTTTCTTACTAACAGTTTCAAAAACACTCTTGTGGATGAAACTGGCTTCTCTTTCAAGATGCGAAGTATTGATGCTGCGAAGCTACGCGAGATTTGCGCCCAGACTGGAGTCACGGCACCGACTATTATTCAAACAGCCTGGGCTCTGGTCTTGAGCCAGTATACCGGCTCCACAACCCCTTGTTTCGGAGTTGTTACGTCAGGTCGAGATATCCCTGTTCAAGACATTGATGAGATTTTTGGCCCCATTATCAATTTGGTGCCGCTTCGAATCCAGCTCAATCAGCACTCTTCAGTTGTCGAGACTTTGCAGAACACTTATGAGGAATATGTTTCAAGCTTACCCCATCACATGTATCCTCTTATGAAGCTGCACAAGGCCCTCAACATGAGCCAGTCGGGTTTATTCAACACACTCCTTAATTACCAAAAAACCAAGCCCACATTAGAAAATGATGGTAGCTTTTCGATTCGGCATATTGGTTCGCAAGATCCACTTGAGGTAAGTGTTGCTGTTTTTGTTATGCCATATGACTTCAAAACTAACCAGTTAAACAGTTTGGCATTGTGGTCGACGTGATGGATAGTGGGGACGACATCGATATCATTTTGCAATTTGGTCCCAGTCTTATTTCCCGCCATGAAGGGGCTGTTGTATCGAATACCTTGAGCAATGCCATCCAATCGCTTATTGCCAATAGTGAAGCAGACCTTGATGCGGTCAGTCTCCTTGGAGCAGAGGATGAGGCCAAGATATGGGAATGGAACAGCACATTACCGCAAAAAGTCAAGCGATGCATGCATGAGCTCTTTGCAGACCAAGCAAAAGCACAACCGAATGCGATCGCGGTGGATGCCTGGGATGGCAGACTTACCTATAATGAACTTGAGACTTTATCAACCCAGTTAGCTCATCACCTTATTAAGGTTGGTTTCAAGCCCGGTATGATTGTCCCTATTCATCTTGAGAAGTCCGTTTGGGCACCTATCACAATACTTGCGGTGCTTAAAGCTGGCGGCGCTTTTGTTCTTCTCGATGTCACCTTGCCAGAGGCGCGACTGCGTTCGATCGTGGAACAGTGTGGAGCTGAGATTATCTGCACATCTGAAAGCAACTCTCATTTTAACTATCAATTTCCGACGCACGTAGTTATTGTTGGACCATCACTAAGAAGCGAGTTGTCAATGGAAATCTCCTCCTGCAACCTCCCGGCTACGGACCCAACAGAGCTATGCTATATCTGCTTCACTTCAGGTAGCTCGGGTGAGCCAAAAGGAGTGACAGTAAGTCACGCCAATATATGCTCCGCTATTCACAGCCAAATTGGTGCGCTAGGTGTCAGCTCCGAATCAAGAGTATTTGACTTCTCATCTCACAGCTTTGACGCGACAATAGTCGACACCTTTTTCGCGCTGGGTGGAGGCGCCTGTCTTTGCATTCCGTCTGAAGAGCAACGCAAGAACTGCCTTAACCAAACTATCAGAGACATGAGTGCAACGACTGTTTTACTTACGCCATCAACTGCGCGCCTTCTGGAGCCAGAATCATTGCCAGAATTGCAAACTGTGATTCTTGGAGGAGAGCCCGTGTCTGGTGATGATGTGCAACGATTGCAGGGTCATTTCCGCATCCTGAACGCTTATGGGCCATCTGAATGCACTCCTATGAGCATCATAAACACGCACACAAGCTCTGTGGAGATGGCTACACGGATTGGTACTGGAACAGGCGCTCGAACTTGGGTCGTGGCTCCTGATGACCACTCTAAGCTTATGCCCATTGGCGCGGTTGGAGAGTTGCTATTAGAAGGACCCATCGTGAGCCAGGGGTATCTTGGCCAACCAGAAAAGACGCACACAGCATTCATCAAGGATCTCCCGTGGCTCCTCCGAGGTACTGGACGTCATCCTGGCCGAAACTCAAGGCTGTACAAGACCGGAGATCTCGTGCAATACAATGAAGACGGGAGCTTAAACTTTGTTGGACGTAAAGACACACAGATAAAGCTTCACGGTCAACGTATCGAACTTGGCGAGGTCGAGATACATGTCAGAGAGTGCATTCCAACAGCCCGGCATATTGTGCCAGAAATGATAGCTCCAGAGGGCAAGACAAGCAACCAAATGTTGGTTATCTTCCTGACCATTGATGAAGACAGCAAGGAATCGCTGTTCTCAAGCTTCTTTTCAGTAACATTAGATATGGAATGTGCATTTATGTCTAAGGACATGGAGACAGATTTGTCTCGAAGACTTCCATCGTACATGTTGCCATCCATGTACTTTATCATGAAACAGCTGCCAGCAACGGCAAGTGATAAGGTTGACCGTAAGAGACTGCGCGCCATTGGGTCAGAGATTTCATTGATGCAACTTGCTGCGCTGCGTGCCAAAGTTGAAGGAGAAAAGCGACAGCCACGAACAGAACAGGAACGCAATCTGAGAATGTTGTGGGCTCAACTCTTTTCAATTGAGACGAGCCTTATTGGGATAGACGACAATTTCTTTCGATTGGGAGGAGACTCGGTCCTTGCTATGAAACTGGCAGCCGATGCTCGAAAGACTGGTGTACTATTAACAGTGGCAGATATCTTCCAGCAGCCAGTTCTTGCCGCACAATCTCAATGCCTGCAGCGACTAGATTCGGATAAGTTTGAGGTTATCCAGCCCTTCTCGCTGTTGGAGTCCTTCATAGAGCCCTCGGAGCTTATCAAGGACCTGTCCGCATTATGTGGCATAGATGCAGACATGATTGAAGATGCATATCCTTGCACAAAGCTTCAAGAGGGTCTTCTATTTCTGTCGCTGAAGCAGAGTGGTAGTTATATCATGCAGTTTGTTCTGGATGTTCCAAGCGGCATATCCTTAAAAGCGTTAAAGTCTGCATTTGACCATGTCATTCAATCAACTCCTGCCCTTCGCACGCGAATCGTCCAACATAAGAAACTTGGTCCAATTCAGGTTGTATGCCAACCAGACGTTGAATGGAAACATTTTCATGGCTACCAAGCATATTTGGATGCGGATAAGGCGATGCCAATGGCCCCCGGCGATCCTCTGTATCGACTGGCGCTTGTGAGTGGCGTCGAGGACAGCATGCGCCTTGTTTTAACCCTCCATCATTCTATATATGATGGAGCCTCTATGGGACTCTTGTCCAACCGCCTTGACGCCGCGTATCGGACAAGATTACGAGGAGACGAGATTGCTGAGAGGCCGAATGAGCAACAACAGTTCAATGTCTTCATCCGTAGCGTCACTGAAAATACGGGAACCGGGGGGGAAACCTTTTTTTGGCGATCATACTTGAAAAATGGACAGTCTGAACAGTTCCCTCCTTTGCCTACTTCTGTACAAGAACCCGCCGGGAACCAAATGTTGGAGCATACTGTTGAAATTATGTCCACTAGGTCAATTATCACAAGGCCAACATTGATGCGTGGTGCCCTGTCGCTTCTTATTGCAAAGTACACAGGCTCGTCCGACGTGATTTTCGGTTCGGTATTATCAGGTCGCAATGCACCTGTAGCGGGTATCGAGACGATATTTGGTCCGACAATCTCCACTGTACCTATTAGGATACAGCTTCAAAGTGATCAAACCGTTCAGGATTATCTTGAACGAATCCAAGTTGACACTGTGGAGATGATTCAGTATGAACAGACTGGCTTGCAAAAGATTGCGATGGTAAGCGATGACGCCCGAGCAGCATGTGATTTCCAAACACTCCTTGTTGTCCAACCACAGGACAAGCAGCATGGCGATAACAGTTTACTCGGAGAATTCCGTGCCGCAAGTTCTCAATCAGCTTTGGCTGGGTACGCCATAGTTTTAGAGTGTATTTTGCGACAAGATACTGTCCTTCTCCGTGCCACCTTCGATGACGCCGTAGTGGATGAATGGAGCATGGAAAGGATCCTCGAACAGTTCGGCTTCATCCTTGAACAGCTAGCTCATGCTGGAGATGCACAGAAAGTTGAAGACATCCAGGTAATTACACCAAAGGACAGTGCGAAAATATGGCAATGGAATCATCAGGTCCCTCCAATGGCTACTCGATGCCTCCATGATTTTGTCATCGACCGCATGAAGGAAACACCAGAAGCTCCTGCAATTCATGCATGGGACGGCAACTTAACTTATCGTGAGCTTGATGAATTATCGACCCGATTGGCAACATATCTCATTGGACTTGGGATTAAATCTGATGTTGTTGTTCCATTACGATTCAAGAAATCCATGTGGGCCGTTGTTGCGATGCTAGGAGTTCTCAAAGCTGGAGGTGCTTTCTTCTGCCTTGACCCTGCTCAGGCATCAGATCGACAGCTTTTGATGTTGCAGAGAACAGATGCACGCCTTATTCTTGCGTCTGAGCATTGCAGCGACCTGCCTGTGCCTTCAGGCATTACCTCTTTTACTGTGAGTGGCGAGAGTCTCAATGCATTGGCCCAGGCGGACACTGGCTTTTCTTCATCTTCCACCTCAGCAAGCTCCTTGGCCTACATCATTTTTACTTCAGGCAGTACAGGTGAGCCCAAGGGTGTTATGATAGAGCATCAAGCAATCGTACCAAACTGCCTGCGCAATGGCTCTGATCATTGTATGAATGAGACATCGCGAGTTCTGCAGTTCTCATCTTACCACTTTGATGCCTGCATATACGAAATATTCGTAACGCTGGTATACGGAGGATGTATTTGTGTGCCATCTGAAGAACAGAGATTGAGCGATTTGGGGGGCACGATCAATGCAATGGCTGCAACTATGATCTGGCTAACCCCCTCAGTCGCACAACTCCTTCAACCTATGAGTCTACAATCATTAGAAACAATAATTTTGTGCGGTGAGCCTGTCTCGAAAAGCGATTTTGAAAGATGGGAGGAGGTAGTACCCAATTTGTTCAATGGATATGGACCATCAGAATGTTCCGTGGCCGCTACTGAATATCGTTACAACTCACATTCGCATTCAACGAACATTATCGGCTCTGCACTTGAGTGTGTTACTTGGGTCGTAGAGAGAGCCAATCCTCACAAACTCGCGCCACTTGGTGCCGTTGGTGAGCTTCTTATTGAAGGGCCAGGTTTGGCTCGGGGATACCTCAGCGACCCTCAGAAGACTGCGGCTTCCTTCATTCAGGATACCGCATGGATGGTGGGGAAGAATAGAACTGGAAGACTGTACAAGACTGGAGATCTTGTCCGGTACAATAAAGATGGTAGCTTGTCCTACATCGAGCGGAAAGACACACAAGTCAAGATTAACGGTCAACGCTTAGAGCTCGGCGAAGTTGAACATCATGTCCAAGAGTGCATTCCATGGGCCAAACAAGCAGTTGCAGAGGTCATTAAGCCCAATGGCAAGGGAGAGCGGAACATTCTGGCCGTCTTCATCACTGAGCAGAGTTACGACGACTACGAGGTACCATATGAGTCAACGCTGATTGCTGCTGGTTTAGACTTGGTAGCTGTAGGAGATGTTGCTCGTGATGCACTCGCTCAGCGACTACCAAGATATATGATACCTCGGGTCTACCTTAGAATTGCAACATTGCCACTGAATTCTTCAGGCAAGACGGACCGAAAACGTCTGAGAGCCATGGCCTCTGCATTATCAGATGAGGACTTGAGACAGGTGGGACAAGAATACAAAAGGCAACCCGAGACTGAAATGGAACACCGTCTGCAAAGCTTGTGGGCGGATGTGCTCAAGATGGCACCGAACGACATTGGAATTAGTGATAGCTTCTTTCAGCTCGGTGGCGATTCGATTGCGGCTATGAGGCTCGTAGGAGCTGCACGTGATGCTGGTATCACTTTGACGGTTGCCGGTATTTTCCAACATCCCACGCTTGCTGCGCAGGCTCAGATGAGCACAGAGGTGGTCAGCACCGAACCAGAGCATCTGCCGCCATTCTCACTACTGGGTCATGCTATGGGGGTTGATGATATGCGCGGAGATTTTTCCAAGCTTTGCAATACGCGTGCATCTCTGATCGAAGACGCATATCCTTGTACCCCCCTTCAAGAAGGTCTCCTGTCCCTCTCGGCGAAGCGAACCGGTGACTATGTGATGCAAGCCGTTCTTGAATTATCCGATGAGGTGCAGCTAAACGCTCTGGAAACGACATGGCAAAAGATGGCCAAGACCATCTCAATTCTTCGCACTAGGATTGTTCAGCACAGCCAGCTCGGTCTTGTACAAGTAATCGTAAACGACAATATTCCCTGGATTGAAACGACTGGACTCGAGGACTATCTCCGAGCTGACAAAGAACAGCCCATGCATTTGGGACAGCCGTTGTCACGATACGCGGTTGTAAAAGATGAGACAGACAAGTATAAGTGGTTTGTATGGACCATGCACCATGCTGTTTATGACGGATGGTCAATGCCTCTTCTCCTCGAAGCAGTGGATAAGATATATCTTGGAAACTCACTTGATTCCATGCCCAGCTTTCAGCCGTTCATCAAGTATCTGCAAGATCAAGGCAACAGCACAACCACTGACTTCTGGACCAAGACATTGGCAGACTGCGACAGCCAGACTTTCCCTGCTCTTCCCCTATCTGTAAAGCAGCCAGTAGGGGACCATTCAATGACGATACAGCTGCCACTGCTTGCACAACGCTCATTGGATATCACAACGTCAACTCTCATACAGGCTGCATGGGGTCTAGTCGCTGGTCGAATGACAAACTCGAATGATGTTGTATTTGGAGTTACAGTTTCTGGTAGAAAGGCTCCTGTTCCTGGCCTTGAACGGATGCCCTGCCCCACAATCGCAACAGTACCATGGCGTATCCAATTCGGTAACGATGACGGGGTTTTGGATTATTTGAGGTCAGTTCAGCAACAGGCCACAGACATGATCCCCTTTGAGCAGGCAGGTCTGCATAGGATCGCTCAGATTTCGTCAGAGACTCGGCAAGCATGCAACTTCCAGACCCTGCTGGTCATACAACCGCAAGATAACTCTAACGCCCACAGCGCGCTTGGTGAATGGCGAGAGAGTCATCAACAACTCCAACGGTTCAACACTTATGCGCTTGCAATCCACGCTGAAATCGGAGGCGATTGTATTACGGCTAAGGCCGAATTTGATCCAAGAGTGATTGAACCATGGCTGGTACAGCGGTTGCTAGAGAGGCTCGATGCTGTGATGCAACAGCTCAACACGGCAAGCTCCGAGCAAAAGTTGTCGGGCATCAATGTCATGACACAGCGCGATCTAGAGTTTGTCCAGCAGTTAAACAAAGAGATCCCTACAACATCCGAGCGCTTTGTACACGACATTGTTGATGAAGTGGTACAAAGACAACCATCAGCCCCAGCCGTGGATGCATGGGACGGACAGTTTACTTACAAGGAACTTGACCATCTGTCATCAAGGCTTGCTGGCCAACTTCTGCAATTAGACCTTGCGTCTACCCCTATCGTTCCTCTATGTTTTGAAAAGTCCAAATGGACACCTGTAGCCATGCTGGCTGTTCTCAAGGCAGGGTCAGCATTTGTCATGTTGGAGAGATCTCTTCCAAAACAACGGTTGAAACTCATCATCCAACAAGTCAAAGCAAACATCGTCCTATCTTCGACATCCAACCTCGACGTCTGCTCACAATTGTCTGAGGTTGTTGTCGAGGTCAGTTCAGATGCGATTGAGTCTCCTGATTTTGCGCCCACTGAATATCCAAGGCCCCACACGCAACCATCATCAACCCCGATGTTTACAGTATTCACATCCGGCAGCACTGGTACACCTAAAGGAGCCTTAATGTCTCATGGCAATTTTGCTTCCCATCTCGAGCATCAGGTGGGGCCTTTTGGATATGACGCCAGTTCCAGGGTATACGACTTTGTCTCATATGCATTTGACGTTGTAGTCCATAATGTATTCGCTACATTTGCTGCAGGAGGATGTTTGTGCATCCCATCTGATGATGATCGAAAAGGCAACTTAACAAGGTCGTTGGCTGAGATGAAAGCTACCTTTGTAACCCTGACTCCAACCGTGGCACGACTCCTTGATCCACTGGCGCTCCCCGATCTGCAGACTTTGGTCCTTGTAGGAGAAGCATCAGCAGTTGACGATGCTGCCCGATGGTGGGGCAAACTTCGCTTTATAAACGCCTACGGTCCAGCAGAATGCAATGTTTACAGTACAATCAACGGCAATCCATCCAGTCCCGAGGCAGCCATTGGTATAGGTAAAGGAGCTGGATTGTTAACTTGGATCGTGGACCCTGACAATCATGATGTTCTGCTTCCACCAGGCTGTACTGGTGAGCTGCTGCTCGAAGGTCCACTTGTTGGGCTTGGCTATGTGGGTGAGCTTGAAAAGACTGCAGCTGCATTCATCAATGGCCCAGCGTGGTCACTACAAGACAGCTCCGGCCAACCACAAGATAAGAGACGGATGTACAAAACGGGTGATTTGGTGAGGTATAATGAGGATGGAAATCTTTCGTACCTCGGACGCAAGGATACTCAGGTCAAGCTTCGAGGGCAGCGTCTCGAGCTGGGAGAGGTTGAGCGCTGGGTTCAAGATTGCAGGCAAGATGTACTACTTGCTGCTGCTGAGATTATCGTGCCCCAGGGAGAGAATTCAAGTCGTACTTTGGTGGTGTTCCTCGAACTCAATGAGAACTGGGAGCACCTCGACGAATCTGGGGCTCCGGCGCCCAAGATCCTGCCTCTGGATACAAAGACTGAGGACAGACTAGCTGAAAACCTCCCGAGCTATATGATCCCAGCAGTTTTCATTGCCATGCCGCAGCTACCCTTGACTCCAACAGGAAAAGTCGACCGCAGACAACTACGCGAAATTGGATCATCTTTCTCTGCACATCAGCTGGCTGAATCAAATAGAGATACTGCTGTTTCGAGGCGCCAACCGACAACAAAGACCGAGCTACAGATGCAGAGATTGTGGGCTCAAATACTCAATCTCCAACCGGAGATGATCGGACTAGACGATAGCTTCGTCAAGCTCGGTGGAGACTCAATTACAGCCATGAGACTTGTAGGAGAGGCGCGCAAGCTCTGCCTTGAAGTTTCAGTGGCAGACATCTTTCGCCATCCTCGTCTTCACTCTATAGCACAACGAGTGGTTACCTTTTCCGATGACTTTCTCCATCAGATCCCGCAAACCGAATATTCCGGGCCAGTCATCCAGTCTTTCGCTCAAGAACGCATGTGGTTCTTGGAGCAGCTGTATCCTGGCCTGAGTTGGTATCACATATCGTGGGCAACGCGAATTAAAGGTCAGTTGAACATAGAGGCGCTCAAAGCTACCATTCTCGCTATTGAAAGCCGACATGATGTACTGCGCACTACCTTCTCATCTGATGATGGAGTCAACTTGCAATCAGTTCATCCTTTCCAACCAAGAGAACTGAATCTGGTTGACATTGAGAATGACGAAAACTCCCTCTTGCAGGCCTTGCATCAACATCAGACAACGCCATTTGACTTGAGGACCGAGCCAGGATGGAGAGTGTCCATTTACCGAATGGGTGATGAGGACTACGCACTATCGTTAGTCCTGCATCATGTGATTGGAGACGGATGGTCAGTTGATATCCTTGGTAAAGAGTTGGCGAGGTTTTATGGAGCCTCACTTCGCGGGGAGGATTCACTATTGCAAGCAGAGCCTCTTCCTTTACAGTATCGCGACTATTCTGTCTGGCAAAAGCAACAAGGAGAGGTCTATCAACGACAACTCAATTATTGGTTAAGTGAATTGGAATCCAGCAGACCAGCAGAGCTCCCTTGCGATAAGCCCCGACCTCTCACGATGTCTGGACATGCTGATAAGCAACAGATCAGAATTGAAGGCACCCTGTATGATAAGCTCCAGCAATTCTGCCAGGAAAGAGAAGTTACACCTTTTGTCGTGCTTCTCGCCGCATTCAGAGCCACACACTATCGTCTTACCGGGTCAACAGACGCAACAATTGGCACTCCCAATGCCAATCGTGATCACTGGCAACTCAAAGATACCATTGGATTCTTTGTCAATCTTCAGTGCATTCGAGTGAAGCTCCAGGATGAGTCGTTTGAGGAACTGGTGCAGCATGTTCAGTCTACAGTCACGTCTGCCTTGGAGAATCAGGATGTTCCATTTGATAGGATCGCTTCCAACCTCTCCAGCCAAGATAGAGACATTTCCCGCAATCCATTGGTTCAGATATGTTTTGCATTGCACTCTCAGACAGACACGGGCAAGCTTTCCCTTGAGGGACTAGAAACAGAAACGCTTCTGCCACAGACAACCACCAGATTTGATATGGAAATTCATTTCTATCAGGAATTGCGAGCCTTGCACGGATATTTCGTTTTCTCGACGGATCTGTACCTTCCCGAGACCATTAGCAACACTTTATCGGTCTTTTATAAGGTCCTAGAGAGAGTCCTTGAAGCACCGAAAGCTCAGATCTCATTGCTCCCATTGTTAACTGATGAAACGCTTTCAGCTGCCAACGGGGCGAATCTTCTTCAAATTGATCAAGCAGACTACCCAAGAGAACAGAGCTTGGTTGACGTCTTCTGCGAGCAAGCTGTTACTCATCCAAATAAGATTGCAGTAAAGGATGTTTCTTCAACCTTAACCTATGCGCAATTAGACCAGGAATCGGACGTTCTCGCTCGCTGGCTGTTAACTAAACGATCACTTTCGCCCGAAACCCTGGTCGGTGTCTATGCAAATCGATCCTGTCAGACAATTGTCGCATTCCTAGGCATTCTAAAAGCCAACTGTGCCTATTTGCCATTGGATATCAAAAATCCAGTCAGCCGTATAAAGACAATCCTTTCTTCAGTGGAAGGTGAGAAGGTGGTTCTTCTCGGGTCCGGCATAGCTCCTCCTCCTGTTGAGCTGGACGACGTTGAATTTATTCCTATTCAGGATGCCCTAGGTGAAGAAGTCGATGACCAGCAGCCAATCTCAGCAAAGCCTTCATCTAACAGTCTGGCATATGTCATGTTCACCTCAGGATCGACAGGCACGCCAAAGGGAGTCATGATCGAGCACCGCAATATCATGCGCCTTACCCAAGGAAACTTGGCAAGCCTTATTCCTCGTAACGTCATCAACGCTCATATCTCCAACATTGCATTTGACAGCTCAACCTGGGAGATATGGCTGACCCTGTTAACTGGTGGAACAATTGTGTGCATCGATGCTATGACAGTGCTGGATTATAAGGCACTATCAGAGGCATTTGCCCGCGAGCAGATTCAGTGCATGTTCTGTACACCAGCCTTACTCAAGCAGTATCTCACTGAGTGTCCTGCTGCTATTGCTCAACTGGAAGTGGTTCTATTTGGAGGAGAGAGATCGGCTCCTCAGGATGCCTTCACTTCACTTGCTCTCATGAAGGGTGAAGGAAAGGTAATTCACGTTTACGGACCAACGGAAAACACAGTGTTTAGCACATTCCATTCGGTTGTGGAGGGAGATCTATGCGAGAATGGAATGCCCATCGGAAAGGCGATCAGCAACTCCGGGATCCATGTCATGGATCAGCAGCAAAAGCTCGTTCCCGTCGGCGTTGTTGGAGAGCTTGTGGTAACTGGTGATGGTCTAGCCAGAGGATATACCGACTCCCATCTGAATGCCAATCGATTCACGACGGTTGCCATCAATGGAGAAAAAGTGCGAGCCTATCGCACTGGCGACTATGCAAGACAACGGGCCGTGGACGGGGAAGTGGAATTTATAGGGAGACTTGATGGACAGGTAAAGGTCCGGGGTCAACGTATCGAAATTGAGGAGATTGAGTACGCGCTCTGCAGACATGCCCTGGTCGACATTGCAATTGTATTAGTACATAATGTGGGATCACAGGACGCTATGCTGGTTGGTTTCCTCAAGCTAAAGGAGGAACAGAGCTCTGGGGAGGAGAATGGAAAAGTTGTGGACGAGCTTTATGAGTCCATTCGGGCAAGCCTGCCCTCATACATGGTCCCTCAGAAGATCATAGTCATGGATGCCATGCCCCTCAATCCAAATGGTAAAGTCGACCGTGCGGCACTTACAAGACACATCCAAAAGCCGACGGCTACTCAAGGCGAGAAGCGACAACCCACTTCGGTAGTAGAGGAGCAAATGCAGAAGATATGGGGCCACTTACTCAATATGAGTTCAGACTCTATCGGATTGGATGACAACTTCTTTGAACTCGGAGGCAACTCAATCACGGCAATGAAGGTCGTGGGCGAGGCTCGCAAGATTGGCATCCAACTTGCAGTGGCCGACATCTTTCTTCACAGTATTCTTGACCATCTAGTCCGCCATATCAGTCTAAAGAGCATTCAAAACATCGAGGAAGAGTCAGAGGATGTGGTGCTCGTCGACCCCACCACCAAAGCCACTTTGATGCAGGAGATTGATTCCCTTAGTCTAGATATTCAGGCCAGCGCTGTTGAAGATATCACACCATTGACTAGCTTCCAAGACAAATGCGTATCTGCTGATCAGATGACTGGGCCGTGGTGTCACTACTTTTATCTTGATCTGGGCCATCGCGTGGATCGCTCATATCTTATGAACAACTTTGTTCAGTGTCTGGAGAGGATGCCCATGCTCCGCTCATGCTTCCTACGTCTCCAGGATCGCTTCTGGCAAGTGGTCCTCCAAAAGATGGACGTGCCTCTATCTGTACATGATGTGCAAGGAGATCTTGAGACTTACTTTGAGAGCTTTTGTTTGCAAGACTTGGAAGCCCTTTCAAAGACCCAGCCTCCATTCTCCATTTTCCTTCTCCAGCACAACGTGCATGGCGCTCGGTTAGTCGTTCGCTTATCGCATGCCCAATATGATGGTGTCTGCGTCCCTGTTATTTTCCAATCTCTCGTTGGCAGCAATGATGATAGGGCAGCAATCGGGCCAGATTTCTCGACCTTCTTGTCATATGCTCTACGCAAAAAGCCTCAGTCTATCAAATACTGGCAAGGTCTATTACAAGGCTCGTCTCCAACTGTTATCCCAAGCAGCGTACTTCTGGCCGGCAACATAGCTCAAGACTTGGATCCAAAACCGGTCCAGGCTATAACAAATGTCAATGCTCCCAAGCTACCCAATGGCATCAGTTCCGCCTCTTTGGTCAGTGCCGCGTGGGCCTTGCTCTTGTCACGCATCACGGGCAACAATGATGTCGTGTTTGGTCACAACGTTGCCGGACGCAATTCAGCTGTTTCGGGTATCGAAGCAATCGCTGGACCATGCCTTAACGCCATCCCTGTTCGTGCTAAAATTCCATCTCTTCAAACCCCAGCAGAGCTATTGCGCTCTATACAGTCTCAGTTTATTCAGGTCGGTGAAGCAGACTCTCTCGGTTTTGACGAAATTGTCAGCGAATGTACGGATTGGCCAGCCGGATCGACGTTTGGTTCACTGGTTCACCACCAAAACGTTGATGAAACCCCGGTGATTCGCTATGGCGACGCTGAAGTTCAACTGCAGGCCTTTACAAACCCGCTTGCTAGTACAAATGACATTCTCGTGTTATCTTACCCACGAGATGATCATCTGGAAGTTCATCTCAACTCAAGCACAAATATTATGACAACGGATCGGGCAAATGTGCTAGCCAAGACCCTCGGTACAATTATCGACAGGATAGCCGGTAACATGGATGCTCCCCTTGCGTCCTTGATTGATGATATGGATATGGATGTTTGTTTTATGGGGCTTTAGTTTATTTTTCTGCTTGTCTTTTGTGAGCGTTTTCGTTCTTCGTTATATTTCTTAGATCGATCAGTTTTCTTTTTCTTTCTTGATCCAATTTCATGTTCCAAGGTCCTAGATAGACGTTGCATAGTTAATCCTACTTTTCTTAACGAATCTTTTCCAGGTGTCTATTCCTTTCACAGTAATTTACAGTAGCGACAGTAAGACAGATAAATGAGAGTAATAGAAAGAAACAAAAACAATCGACCGCAGCACGAGAAATGGACAGCAATATTTATTCTCTCATTTAAGCCATGGAAATATCACCACTACCATAGTTGATCAGGGTGGACATCATCCCATGATTCATTTTCTCGTCCAGAAGACATTCAGTGTTATATAGCTCATGTGGACTGCCAACATGAGTATACAACATTCTCACCTTTACCATCACCTAACGTCAACATCCTGCGAAACTTGAGGGATATCATGACCAAAGACGCGCTACTGCATGGCGCTCATTAACACACCCATCCACACCACCTGGATAAATTTCCGAGTTATTCTTCGCTGCTTCCTCTTTCCGTAATTAGATTACGATGTTCATGCACTCTTCTGTGGCTTGCTGTAGTCGGATCGAATCCAACAAAGCGCCAAACCAGCGCCAAACGACCCCCTACCCTAGAGCCACGATAGGATCTCAACGGCTGTATTGTTATAATTGAAATACGTGACAATAACAGCATAAAATGTTGGTTCTATCCTCCTCAAATGTTTTGCGCATCGATACCAATACATATGCCACAGATAGTTGCACTCCTTAAACTCAACCACCAAAAAAAATCATAAAGACAGCAAACGAAAACAGACATCCGTGAGCACCGCACAAAACTATACAACCCATCCAATACGTCTTGCCTTTCGGTCATAGAGATAAGAAGATGCATCTTGTGGATGAACAATTGAAACGACATGTTATTCTACCCCGCAACATTATGATAAAAGACGGAGAAGATCTGCATCGAGTACGCCCGCGTTGTTCAACACCCACGAATCGGAACCAACTGTGTTGTTGTAGGACAGTGGTATCGTTAGACATTTCTGTGTCTTACCTCAGATTTGCCTAGTCCTAGATGAGGGGGCACATCACAAGGTTCAAGGTAGTATCCGATTGTGTTCGCTTTACGAGAGAATAAACGGATCATAGACATGGGAAATGAAAAAGCATAATAGCCGAGAGATTGGCCGTTGTGCCGACTTTTGACATGTTTTGGCCAGACGGCACGTATAATTAAGGTGTGAGCCGCCGCAACACTCCTCTCCTGGGCTGATTGCATCTCCTGTACATTCGAGAATAGCTTGCCTTTGCGCAGGCATTGAAGCCATGCATCAAAAACTCATCTCCCTTGGGCTCGTTGTGCTGGCGACTTGCTCCGCGGCCTCGCCGTCTACCAGTCCACACATTGCTCCACGCGATGCGGCAGCGGCAGCAGCAGAATCAGCTGCTTACCATGCCAACGCCGGCGTCCTGAAATATGTCAACCCCCTCATTGGAACGCAGGGCCCTGCGCCAAATGACAATGGTGGCATGATCCCCTCTGTCGCGCCGCCGTTCGGCATGACGCGATGGGTAGCCCAAACGCGCGAGAATTACATCTCCCAAGTCTCCTACTCCAACTTTGATGACCGTGTTCACGGTTTCCAGGCGACGCATCAGCCGGCCATTTGGATGGGCGATAATGGCCATGTCACGCTCATGCCGGCACTTGGAGACAAGATCCAGCCGCGGTTTGAGCATCGTGGACTCAAGTTCCGGAAAAGTGATGAGAAGAGCACACCGTATGTCTATGAAGTGACTTTGGATGCAAACTCGACAGGCAAGTATGACTGGGTTTTGACAGAGGAGGCAGCCTCGGATACGTATGGCAATGCCTGTCCGCCCTGTCCAGGCGGTGGAGCGGCCGTAGACAAAGGGATATCTGACGGCGCAAACGGTCGCGTGAGACGAAGGGATCTGGATGTGGAAAGCCAAAAGAATCACTTCACAGATCCACTGGGACGATATGCGCCACGGTCTGTTGCAAATGCGTCAGATACAGACGCACAAACGTACGAGCGTGCAATTAAGGTGGCCATGAGTGCGACTGCACATGTTGGCCATCTACGAGTTGACTTTGACGACAAGAAAGACCCTCTGCAGCCGTACTTTATCATTCAAGCTAGCCGTCTGAACTGGACCGGACATGTCGAAATCGACGAGGCGGCTCGAGAGGTATCTGGCAGTAACCCTCAGCGGCACGATTACGATTTAGGACCCGATCGTCCAGACTCTTTCAGAATGTACTTTGTGTCTCGGTTCTCTGAACGGTTCATATCGTACGGAACAACCGTCGGCGGCAAGGTACAAAGGGGACAAAGACAAGTAAACGACAAATTCGCCGGAGCCTTTGTCACCTTTGATAAGAATGTGAAGCGCGTCGAAGTGCGAACGGGCGTCTCCTTTATCAGCGTCGCACAAGCACGCAGAAATCTTGACATTGAAATCCCAGACGGAACCTCTTTTGAGAAGACAGTTGATAGTGCCAAGGCAGCTTGGCTGGATAAACTGGGTCGTGTCGATATCTCCGGGGTGAACAAGACGGCTGTTGAGAACGACCCTCGAACCATCTTCTACACCGGCTTGTTTCACTCGCTACAATATCCTAATGATTTCTCCGAGCCTACGACCCAAGCAGAGGGGGGGATTCGTGCATTCTACAGCGGCTACACTGATCGTGTTCACCGAGAACAGGACTCTTATTATCAATCATGGTCTATCTGGGATACGTACCGAGCAGAACACTCCCTGCTAACCCTTTTTGCACCGGAACGAGTTGATTCCATGATGCGTTCTCTGCTTCGTATTTTCGACTGGTCCGGCCGTCTGCCCATCTGGGCTAACATGGTAGAGACAAACATCATGATTGCTACAAATGCAAACGCTGTACTAGCCAACGCACTCGTGAGGGGCTTCAAGAACTTTGACATTGCCAAAGCTTGGAAGGCCGTATACAAGGATGCATACGAACCTCCTGAAGAGGACACCGAACTCTTGTATTACGACAGAGAGCCATTCACCCCGCGTGAAGCTCGTGCTGGTCTGACGAGCTACCTCGAGCGCGGATGGGTTGATAACGATCGCTGGTCCGAGTCAGCTAGTCGCACGCTCGACTATGCTTTCAACGACTATGCCTGCGCCGTCGTTGCCACCTATGCAGGAGACAACCAAACAGCCAAGGAGCTCCTCGCGCGCTCCAAGAACTATGTTAAGATCTGGAACTACGACACCGAGTTCATGCAAACGCGTAATGAGAACGGCACATTTGCCCGCCGCGAATGGGGCTGGGCCGAGGGCGACGACTGGGTCTACTCCTTCGACGTGATGCACGACCCCGAAGGCCTTGCCGCACTGTTTAGACAGGGGAAGCCAGGGATGAAGGCCAAGCTGGACGAGCACTTTGCGGGAGGTCATAACATGCATAGTAATGAGCCTTCGCACCATGTGCCGTACATGTATTCAGCGATTGGGTACCCGTCCGATGCGGCGAGGCAGGTGAGGCAGGTTGCGTGGGAGAATTACAATGCGTCGGCGAATGGGCTGAGCGGCAATGAGGACCTGGGCCAGATGAGCGCGTGGTACGTCTTTTCAGCGTTGGGATTTTATCCCGTTAACTCGGCCAGCGATGAGTACGTTGTCGCGTCGCCGTTCTTTGATCAAGTGCAAATCAAGTGGCCACAGGGACCTGGCGTCAAGGGCCAGACGCTTGTCATATCAGCCCCGGGAGCTGGTACAGAAGGGAAAGCATATGTCAAGAGCCTCAAGGTGGATGGTAAGAAGATCGATAAGCCGATATTGAAGCATGCACAGATTGTAGGAGCGCAGAAGATTGAGTTTGAGATGAGCGAGGAGCCTACGACTTGGGGGCAGTGATGGCATGGCATGAGGTTATGATACAAAATGACTTGACGATTTGTTATTTAATGCCGGGACACCCAGACAGCAATTTTATGATGAACCCAACAGCTACTTTGGATTGACTAAATAGAACCTGTTCCCCCAAAACTCCCTCTCAAACTCATCATACTCGAGTTTGCCTCTGCGGAAGCCCTGTTCATATTGATCTACTTCCTGTCCCCCATCTGAAGAGCCAGCATCTTCAATACTGATTTTCCCTTCCAGCTCTTCCTTCTCCTCCAGCGCCAAGGCTCGCTTCAGTTCCTCTTCAAGATTATCATATGGATATTTCCCTTTTTGTCTTGATGTTTTAAATGTTGGGCCGATGAGAGGAACGCTTGCTTGCGCTCGAGGGATGCGCGAGGGGGTTGGATGTATTACAGCTGCGACAGGCCGAGTTCTTGGAACTTGAATTCGATTGCCTCCATTTTGAGGTGTGACTTTAGTCTTGGCTGGATTCTGAGTAGATGGTCCAGGAGTAGCAGATGGTTTAGGAATAGCGGAGGGCTTTGGATCAGTAGATGGCTGAGGGTTAATAGGGGCCTTCTTCTTCTGACTAGACCACTCCTTGCCCTTGGGAGGCACATCCCCCCCATTGTTTACCCCAATGCAAGGAACATCGGGTTTCTGATTCTCTCCCGGCTCCTCAGGGACCAAATACATCTTCTCAATATCCAAATGTGGAAACGGATTTACGATTGGTTTACGCTCCGGTGGTGGTGGAGGAAGTTCGCTGGGCTCGGGTGGTTTGGGTGGCGTAACAGTTAGGGTGACGATGAAAGCAACAGCACGAGGGAACTCGTCCAGGATTGTTCCGGGGAGAATTTTGGATGCGATGAGTATAAAGTTCAAGCATGTGCAGAAGCATCCAACGATGGGGACGATGGTCTGCAATTGTTTGGCGAGCTCGTCGGAGAGCGGCATGGCGATGGATGGTACTTGGCTGTGCTCAAGGCATTGAACGAAAGTAGGGTAGATATATATGATTCGGATGGATATATAGTCACTCTAGACGCATAAACATGAAGTTGAAGTTGTTTTGCTTCATGATTTGGTGAATTGTTTATGCCTTTTGTTTGTGTGCATGAACAACGCCTGAGAGTTTTCTGAACATGTCATGGATGTACAACAAACTTTGAATGCATCTCAGAGACTGGAACCTTTGTCTTGAATTGTACCTGGTTGCCTCAAAGGGACTTATTCCAGTTGTATCGCTTAAGAACAACTGTGGGATCATCCTTGACTGCTATTTTATCATCTTAGACGAGTTACCTGGCAGAGAGCGCCAACTATCATGTCACAAAGATAGGCGTGGTGCACTAACAGCTTTGACAGTGAGAGTTTGGATGCAAATAGTTATAAAGAAGTAAGTGAAGCAGTAATCGATGCTACAAAGAACAATAGTAGCATACAAGTATCTTATATGCAATTTTGTAGCTAAGCCCTTGCATCACCTTGACCTGAATAAATAGTGATGATGCGATGGTCGTCCGTTGAGACGGTTGTAAGCTTTCAACACCATGTCACCATCGTAGAACAATCAAAGGGTTAAGGTAGATAAAATCAATGTCAAAATTTGCTTGCGATCTCTAATTATTGCTAAGTTCAATATGAAAGGTAGACATGCAGAGAAGCATGCGAGCTTTCTTGTAACCCAGAGCTGCATATAACAGCCTGGCCCAATCGCTTCATTACAGAAGCATAACTGTCATGCCCAAAGCAAACGCAGCAGCAACGCCAACTGAAGCGTGAACTTGTCCAGCACCGTTCGATCCACCGTTACCACCACCTCCATACAAGCCACCGCCACCGCTGCTACCCCCAGAGCTGGAGGTCGGGGATGGTGTGGCTGTAGCCTGGGCCTTGGAAGCGGGAACCACCTCGCCTCCAAACACGCTGGCCGGGCTGCCCGCGGACGACACTGACTTGGCTGACTTTTGGTAGGCGCTGAGACTCTGGTCCTTGGAGGGGTTGACAACACCAGACATGCCGCTCGCACAGTGGCTGCCGAGGTTTTGAGCGCAGTAAAAGAAGATGGGATCGGTCGAGTTGACCTCAACCTGGAAGACGTCCGTCTAGAATTTTGTCTCAGTATCAATCATGACTGCAACTTTGCGCAACAACGTGGATTAGAGAAAATACGAACCGCTTCACTGCTGTCCGTCACAATAAACCCCGAAAAGAAACCCCCCGTCTTGGCAGGCTGGCAGGGACTGTCAAAGTCACCCATGACAACACTGTGATTGGGGGCATGAAAGTGAAACTCCAAAATGTCCCCGACCTTGGCGGTGATGGAGTCTGGAGTAAATGAGAGGCCCTTTAGTCCGGCGTCAACACGGATCGTCGCAGCGGCGGTGACCCATGCCAACGCCAAGCCGGATGCGATCCGAGAAGATGTGACGTACATGCTGGAGTAAATATATGGTTAGATAATTATTTGAAGCCTGTAAGAGTGATGAGAAAGTATTAGAGTCTGTTGGCTTGTTGATGCAAAGCCTGAAGCACTGGACGGCATCGTGATATTTGTAGAACATCTTATACATCCAGTTCTTGATGAGGCTCTTGCGCGGGCTTGCACACCAGCATCTAGCATTCTCTCCAGATGCATCACCGGCGCAACTCTTGGCATCAAGGAAAGATTGTATACCCGTCTTCCCTCGATAGTTCGTCTTAGTGCTCGAGGGTTACGTATGTGAATCTGAGTGGCTTACCATCAGCCGCTCACCCAGACTGACGAGACACGATGAAACAGTGGGGTCAACGCTCACCTACGGGGCAAAGCATGGCGAGCATGGGCGCTATATTAAGCACAGCCCATACCAGATCGAGTCTACCGTGATGGAAGGGGGGGGGGCCAGCCCCAGGCATTCTCAGGGTCTGCCACGTTTGAATCGTGGCAGTCAAAAACACTTTCCGATCTGATTAGCTTGGTCGGTCGGGAGCAAGAGATGGACCGTTGGATCCATAAAGCCCGACGGCAGTGTGAAGCGGCTTGGCACTGAATGAAGTGAAGCCCTATGCATCGTGGTTTGATGCTGGGGATGTCCACTGGCTTGGTTGGTCATCTTCCCAGGAGTCCCACCTGTCCTGTCCCTCCATAGCATCAGTAGTCAGCTCGGCGTGCCCCCCTGCTCCCTGATTCTGTGTTGTATTGTTCACCAGGAACTTAATGAACAATTATGCCAGAACGTTTCTAGAGGATTTTCCATCTCATGACAGGAAGCGAGCTGGGAATATCCAACGGAAATGTGACACATGCTGATGAATGCTACGGAGACTACCTTGGCCGTAAGAAAAGCGTCAGCTTCTTTTTCTTCTTCTTTTTCTTCTTCTTCTTCTTCTTCTTCTGCATGCGGACATCATTCCCACACATTCTTGGTCAACCCCCAACGAGAGCAGCAGTTAAAGATACCAATCCGACATGAAACCCGTCTGACTCATTTACACTTAAGATGGAATACTGTTTATGATCCCTATACCTTGTTGCGTTGCTTAACCTCAGGGTAGCTATTGTCGGTCGGAATCGTCTCCGCCACCGGAAGGATGCGGAAACGATGGATCGAAACCTCGTTCAGGACGTAGATTTTCCTAATCGGGTAACGATCAAGGTGTCTTGGCACTCAGAGTCATGTAAATAAAAGGCCGGATGAGAAGAGCCACCAAGTCCTCACAATGTCTTTTCTCTTGCTCTTGCAGAAAATACTCTATATTCAATACACCTCCCTTCTTTCAGCTGTTCAGCAATATCCATCTTTTCTGCGCAGCAATTACCTCGCCTTCAGGCCAATCCCTTCCAACTCTACCAGGCAATGTCAGCAGCAAACACCATGCGCCAGCAGCTGCGCATCTCAGCACGCGCCATTATCCTGCGTCCACGTATAAGTCGCAACACAGCTCTCCAAACTTCACGCATTCTCAACCGCTGCATATCAAACACATCTCATTCATTGGCCGAAAGCAAGCCAACTGGGCAAGCATCCAAAAGCCATGCCGGCAGCCAGGCCATTAACAATAACAATGTCGACCTTCCGGCTTTCAGCTTCGAGGGACTGGGCATCAGCAAGAACATGAAAGTTTTCTTGATTGCCGTCTTGAGTATCTTTGGCACTATTGAGACATGGTTCTGGTGCAAAGCTATATGGCATTGGTGGAAGGGCGACTCGGAGGATGGCGCAGAGACATCTTGAGAGGTGAGATGGGGTAGCAGCGTGTCTTGGTGGAATGACTCTCAACTCTGTACTTTATGACATGTATTACGTCTGCCAAATGAAATGGCCTAATCATAGAAATTTTCATCCTCAAGGTCAATTAATGTCACTTCTTTCATTACATGCAGAGCCTGTCGGTCGTGCCCCAATTCACCACCACCTCTATTCACGTATAGTTGTAGCGCAGCAAAACAATAGAAGCCAGAATAAAGAGTGTAATTCTATTTATTAAAATAAAGAATCATCTAGTACCCCCCTTAACTGTAGCGATGCATCTGTTGCACCCAATCAGTGAATCGGCGCTGGGTTCTGAATCCATTCTTTCAGCTTGTTCATCGAAAAGGTATCGTGCTTCTTCTCAGACGTAAAGAAGAGTTCTTCATACCATCCCTCCGAGCCAAGTGACTGCAGACGGTTCCCAAATGGCTGACACGAGCCCAAGTCAATCAATACTGGCATTCCATCTTTGACCATAATGTTGTCAGGGTTGATGTCATTATGAGCCAGTCCCAAAGAATGGAGATGGTCGACGGCTGATTCGAGAGCCTCGATAAATTTGGCTTTATCCAATGTTTCAAACTCTGGTGTGTTGACATATTGAGTTAATGTCTTGTCAAGCAGTTCGATGACAATGGCAGTGATGCGACCGCGCCGCACATGGCACCCGTGGTAACGAACAATGTGCGGGTGTGGATTCCTTGAGATTTTTTCCATAATGAGCGTCTCGTCAATCATGGACTTTGTAATGAAGTTGGTTCCTTTCACAGATTCATAGGACATGAGGCCAGGTCTCTTGATGAAGGCTGTCGTGTCGTCCCAGTGCTCTGGCGCAATGGTCAACTCGGTACCTGCGGGAACCTCTGGGTAGAGCTCTTCATCCTTGACATATTCAAGCGCAGCCTGGTACTCTTCCAGCGATATGTCGCGCTTGCTCTTGAAAGATTGGCCAAAGAAGACTTCCTCCTCGGGCGTGATGTGATAAAACGTCACGTATTTTGGAGTTTTCAAGTCTGAGTCCCAAGATTCAATGATTGTGAGATCTTGCAGCGACGTGATTAACGGGGCTCTTTTCTCAGACTTGTCCTCGTCTCTGGAGCTTGACGGTTCATTCTGAGCCATAGCGACAAAATGAGAGCAACTAGATTTGAGGTGGCGGAGTAGAATAGATGGAGGATAAGGAAAGTGTTGTAGCTTAGTGATCTGAAAGAAAATGAAAAATGCTTGGAACACCCTTGTGAAAAAGGATATCAAGAGTAATAAACGAATAGAGAGCGGTTCTAGTACGAACTACGTGTGAAATGATGTTGGTGATTTAGCACGCACATGAACGAGCCAGCAATTGTGGGCGCACCACGGGTACCACAAAAGTGAGGCTCAAGCACCTGGGGGGGTTCATTTTACGGTCCCTGTTTTTTGTTCACCGGTTGTCTATATTACATATAGTGTTGTGTATGAGGGGTCATTTTACGGTCCCTGTTTTTTTTGGTTCACCGGCTGCGTGGCTTATTATCACGTTGGCCTGATATCTAGCCGCAGCGTTGGCTGTTCCATTGCTCATGATTTGCTCACCGAGATCACAAATGCTTCAGCCTATACTTATTGAGGGTTTTAATTACCATTTTGGGGGTTAGCAGGTTGTAGAGGTCAAGTTCACAAGTATGAATTGAGGTAACCAACAACTAGTTCCGTGTATGAGGTACAAGGCATCCTCCATGCTGAAAGCCAACCAAGCAGTATATGGTACGGATAATTGGTTGTCTTGTGTTTACGAGGCTCACCTCTAGAATTGTGGTTGCACAAATGGTAATGAGAGTCTACAGCTGTTGATGACAAGGTTTGCAGTAAACTACAGCAAGCGAGGAGTATCTTGCTGGTTGCTCTCATTAACAGGCATTACATTATTAAACATGTATAAATAGGGCACCTGACCTCTCAGCTTTTTCTTCCGTTTCTCATCATCCAGATATCTTCTTCAGTTACCAATACTTCATTTGACAACTTGCTCATTCCCTGGTCACTTCTTTACCTCTTCCACAATGTATGTCTTTACAATCTTGTCTACAGCGCATCATGCCTGTTTGTCGTTGTTTTAGTTCAGTACTTACACTCCATTTAGGTGTACCGTCACTTCTACCACAAGGATCATTACTAAGGCCAACGGTGACACCACTACCGTGTACACCACCAGAATTGTCGATTGTGGCAAGAGAACTTGTCCGACTTCTATGTCTTACCAACCCCAATCGGTAATATATTGCTCCTTTTTCATCCCACACGTTCACAAGGTTGTTTTTAAGCGGTAGCTAATCTAGCTAGCAGACAACATAGCATCGTCCAGATAGGTACGAAGCCTGATGAAGATGTGATGGTCATTCAGATATGTTTTTTTAGGATTAAGTGTTGGTTATGGGAGAAACTCTCTTTGGTCACCTGTATCTAATTGAATGTTACATGTAGACTCTAAGATTAAATGGTATTAAATGGAAACGGTCGTCTCTAATATGTGAAGCTGATGTGACTCATTACACATAAAGTTTTGCACATCATTTTGCCGGCCCATGTGAAGCATGGAGTCATGGCCGAGCGGCAGGTATCGGTCATTTACATATATATCACGATTAGAGAACGATCAAGTAGGAACATAACTTGATTGCGCTTAAATTTGAGAAAACACGCCTTCTTTTCTCACTTAATCGTGCATTTAGAATCGCCCAATGGTGACCGTCAGGAAACCCTTTTATCAATTACCAATATCACACACCACTGATCCAAGCGCATGAATCCCTGTGGTGACACAGAAATGTAGGCAATTAGAAGTCGATTCTAGTTTGGTTCTTCTCATTTCTCAACCGGAATGTTCACAATGAACATCAAACAACCCTTCTCGCTGCGAAACGGACCATGTTCCATCCCCGGCTTGCGGTACGCATATGCGCCCTTTTCCCATCCTTGCCCCAGAGTAATATCATGCAGATCCCCCTCAGCCAAGTAGATTTCTTCAATGTAGGTGTGTGTCTCTACACGAGCGTTTTGTGCGCCAGGGTGGTATCGCTGAATGGTTGTGCGCCGGCCAGTGGTCTTGTCTTCGTTGAGAACTATTTCTTCAATGCCGGGGCCGAGTGGGCGCCATGATCGGGAGGCGGTTGCGGGGTGAAAGTCGAATTGCTCCATGGTAACAGATGTGTTGTTCTTGATGAGTTGGTTGTTTTTTTCGCTGCTGAATTGCGATATTACAACGTTAATACGACTTGCTTTAATACTTTATGCTGTTCATACCCAGTAAAATATTGGAGGACATGAGTGTTTTCATTTATAATACTGGATCGCTAACGGTCCACGACGGAGGTGGAAATCCGATGACGAGAGTGACGAAGTACTACTGCATGCTCGATTACGAGAGCATCCAACCCTAACCCCTGCCGTAGGATGCTTAGGATGCCATGGATATTACGATGCAAAGAGCCAGTTTACCGTTTCTCTTGCTTCATTCTTTCACTTTGGTATACTATTATGGCTATCCCCGACTCTTTAAAATACCAGTCCTCAAAAAGGATTACGGAGATCATCTGACCACGCAATCGTGTAGACGATATATTTCACAGCGCCTTCAAAGTGCAGCCGAGGTTTGTCTATTCGTAATTAAAGTACCGCGAGATATGCTGTGGCAAACTAAACTACCAACACATCATCAAGACTGTATGTGCTGAATATGTCCAAGGTGATCTAAATGCGGATTTATATCAACCCTCCAATTGCTCGGTAGGTCATCTATGAATGCCCTTACACACCTCCAAGTTCACACTTGCTTAATACGTTCTTCCATGGCCAACGCAACATGGATTCTCCGATCAGTCTTTCATGAGAACCGTATCAGTAGGTACAGAGTGTATCGGCTGAATTGATGAATGTTGGCTAAATCCTCTGCCCCGGAGGATGATCACCCGTCTCCGTCAGCACACATTTTTAGTCCTCGGCCCTTTCATACGCTTTCACAGGCTCCTGAACACCAATCTTGATACCCGACCAAACCCCCATGGAGAAAAATGTGACAGCTCGCGTGTTGACCATTCCGATATGCAACCGCCCCAAACACACACCGTAAGTCGTACAAGACAGCGTCAGACGTAGAACGGACTGACTTTGAGTAGCCACGTAATAGCCTCAAACAGACCAGGTTTTTTGGTCACCAGATAGCATCTAATACGGTATAGCAAACAGATCCTTCTCCGTCCTTGACTTATCGGATGCGCGGTATATGGGGAACATTATTTAGTAAACGTTGTGCGGCATCAGGGTTAAACATGATTTAAGTCGCATTCTAATGCCGATATCAACTACATGCCCGTCATGTCTCTAGAACATAATGATGCATGTAGCTTACTATATAACGGAGGCTTTCGATGGACTTCTTCGTGACATGGTTCAAGGTTCTCCTTAGCGAGAGGCATCTCGATCAGGGCGAAAGCGCGGAGAGCACAGACCCAGTAGCATTCCAAAAGGGGTCGCTGACAGGCAATCCACTGGATGAGAGTTATTTCGTGCGTTCAATCCAAGGTAACCAGCCCTTCTGCTAAGCAAAATAAGGTTGTTAGTGCAGACCTTTGAGCCACTGCCAAGCTATTCACTGTCTTCATCCAGCAGAGCGACTTTTTATAGTGTATAGTTTTCGGATTCTATGTTGTAATCTTACTGTTCCCAATGTCCAAGATTCATGCCATAACCTCAAAGGACATTCCAGCGGGGGGTGTATCTGGTGCATCTCAGCCGTGACAACCCACATCCTTTTCTCCCAGCCCCAGACCCAGTATCTTTCAAACAATTAGATACCCCACAGGATTAAATGAGACATTAACACTCTAAAAGAAAGCTTGTTATGAGTGTGGGTTACATGAGGTCAATCGACTGCCCCATGCCGTTCTTCCTCCAAGCAAGCGTTGTGATGCCTATCTGCATATTACGCTCAACCCATCCCCAGTTTGGCCCCCAAAACAGCTATCAATGCAATCAACGCTTCTGACGTCAAGAGGCCGCCCATCTGTCTTACCACGGTGTGAAAGAATCTTGACCGGCATATCAAGGGTCTTGTCTTGGAGCGTCTCAGAAACGGGACAATTATTGGCGCTACTTTATATCCCTCATATCCGGATCTGGCATCACTCCACCCTCCATTACATAGCGTCTCGGGCCAAGAGCCGTGTAGCAACCTCACACCATCAAACTCACCAGTAATGTCTAGATATTCCAAGTTGCATTGCCTAAATACTCCCCCAGATCGATGCGCACTCCAACTCTTGGCACGTGGGGACCCTTTATCAGAGCACAAGGTATGGGGTATCGATCTAGTATGGTTTCTCCAATTCTGGGCCTTGATATCATTTTGCCTTTGTGCAATTAGCATTGATTACTGGAGGTCCTCCTTTAGATAGCTAATGTTTGACGCCTTCAGGTTCAGTCGGTTTACGTTACACGGGAAATGCCTCACCCCACTTCATTATGCTTCATATCTAGCCCTCTTCTGTTAGTTCAACATGTGTCGCGTGTGCTCGTCCGAGCTCTTGTAGTCTGAGATAATGGGAGTGGAGAGAGGGGATTTGTGCGCCGGGAGTTGGGGTTGAGGTAGCATAAAGGGGAGCATTCCACTCTACGTTCGTCCGAATATCCGCAAATGTTCCTGTAGCATATTCTCTTTCTCCTTTTTTCCCTCTTGAGTTCTCGCAATACGCATTTCAACCCCCTTTACTTTTCTCCTTCGATGGACAACCCGCACTCCGTTCTTCCCAGCATCAATATTAACCCGGAATCCCCAAATTCAAGATATAGTGACAATCAGAGCCGCTCAGAAGACAACGTCGGATATGGAACTTCGAATGCCTCATTGAGCGACATATCTGAAGGCCATTGGTCTCAAGCTCAGGATGAATCACCCGGGTCCTTCGGGTCTCATCTCAAGGGTAAGTCTTTACACCCAAAGCTCCATGCCTCTTAAGTTTCGCTACTGATGAAGGCCATCTTGCAGAATGGCTACGTCGAATGTGTCTCCTCTTCACCTCGACAAAGGCGGGTGCTTTTGACACACTTGAGACACACTACACCCCCTTGCTGGGATATCACAGTTCCGAAAAATCTGATCCGATGAGTCTAACTTTGGAGATTCTTCGAGAAACATTGTGCTGCTCTTGGTTCAATATTCTTCTTGTCTTTGTTCCCATTGGTTACGTTAGCTACCTTCGTGACTTTCATCCAACGCTCACATTTCTATTCAACGCACTGGCTATTGTGCCCTTATCTACCCTCCTGACTGAGGCGACGGAAAGGATTGCCAGTGATGCGGGTGATACCATTGGCGCAATTTTGAACATCAGTCTTGGAAATTTGGTGGAGCTGATATTATTGTAAGTAAAACAAGTTGCTTTCCATTACGTACGCATAGCTGACATTCTTATTCCGTTAGTATGTATGTTTTCACCCCCTGAACAGTCACAGTAACGCACATGGTATCATCGGCGCCATTGTTATGATACTGACCAAGATAGTTTTGCCCTAAAAAACAACCAGATCCGTGTTGTCCAAGCCTCAATCCTTGGGTCAATCCTGGTTAACCTCCTGTTGATCCTTGGCTCCGCCCTCCTCGTCTGCAATCTTCCCGATCAAGAATTCGCCCACTCTACTGCCGGCACGCAACTCTTAGGCAGCCTCCTGTTCGTATCCGTGTTTGCTTTCTTAATGCCTGTGAGTCGCCTTTTCAATTCTTGTTCAGACCTACAAGCTAACGACTACTCTTAAAGACCACCTTCGATTACACGTTCAAAGGCACTGATGGTGCAGAAAGGTCCAGTCTTCAGATGACGAGGACATCCGCGGTCATGATATTTTGCATATACGCTGCTTATTTCATACACGAGATTAAACACCATTCTATTCATAACAATGCCATGTCGACCGGTGGGGACGAGGAGAGCCAACCCATCATTACTACCACAACCCAGTCCATTTCTTCCTCAAATTTGCCTTTAGGGCCGCAAACTCTACCACCACGAACTATTCGATTCGCAGACGAAGATGCCACCACCAAAGTCCCAGCTCTCAAAGCAAGTAGTCAGACCGAACCAGTTGACCCGGAGCACCAAGAAGTTGATAATGACGAAGATGAACTCATGGAAACGCGCGGACGAAAGGGCTATCCAGCGGCCCGCCATCTCAGTGTTTATAATCTCGGCGCGCGGGCACGAACGCACTCCCAGTCTCTTTCACATAGTTCCAGCCAAGAACGTCTCAGTCGGGACTCGTCTATTTTGGATGGAGAAAGAGCAGACTTGATGAGACCTTACCTCACGACCAGAAATATTCGGCGAGACAGTCGTTTGTCCCTCGACCGAGTTTCACAGATATCAGATCGCATCCCCCATGGAACCAGCATCAACAGAATTATCTCAATCTCGGTACTCCTTGTTACTTCGGCGCTGATGTCTGCATCGGCAGAGTTCCTTGCCAGTACGATCGACGAGGTCACTCATGAGGGACATCTCTCCGAGGGCCTCATTGGTCTCATCATTGTTCCAATTGTAGGGAATGTTGCTGAGTACGCCACCGTAGTGACAGTCGCAGCCAGAGACAAAATAGGACTCGCTTTGGCTGTTTCCGTCGGCTCAGCGATCCAAATTGCGCTTTGTGTGACACCCTTGACAATCATTGCGGCGTGGATCATGGACAAGCCGCTGGTGTTGGCATTCAATTTCTTTGAGATTGCGACCCTCCTTGGATCCGTTCTTCTTGTCAACTTTCTGATTCTTGGTGAAGGGATTAGTGGTCCTCTGAGATCTAGCGGCTTGAAAGGCGGCCTCATATGTGCTTGTTATGTGATAATTGGGTAAGTCAAACACCCCTTTTCTCAACGCTTGGTATAGGGTAGGATATGCTCATGAAACGCGATAGCTAACTTGTTTTCAGACTCGGAGCATATTTATCCCCTTAACCAGAATAATCTCCTGAATTACAGTCCATAAGTTTTACAGTGATGATTAATGACTTTGGTTTCGTATTTTATTCCGTTTAGTAACATGAGCAAAGTTGTATTTACATATTATGCGTTGGTTACGTTTGCGTTCAAATTGAGTGGTAAATTTACAATGTGCATTACATAAGCTTATAAGCCACAAGCTTCGCCACCAAGTTCGACTCATCGTGTTTCCCAGCTTAGGCTTTTTGATAATGCTCACACTCTTCATCACCATCTTTCGATATCCATGCTTTATGTAAACTGAGACCCTTGGCGTTTTGCGCCATCAACATTCATTTCAAAAACTGTCACCGGCCATGCAGCGGGAGAGAGACGATTCTGAAGATGACGACGTCCCGCTGCACCATAGACGGCCATTTGGGGCTGGGCTGAAGCGCAAGAGGGTTGAGTTTGTCAAGGCAACAGACCCAGATGCGGGAAACACTGTATTTGAAAAGGCAAAGGCGGCATCTTCTATCGGGGATCTTTATGCCAGTATTGTTCTGGGATCAAGCTCGCCAGCCACGCCAGCAAAGTCTGAGTCGAATGATCTGACTGAAAGCACGAGCACTAGCATAGCTGGGAACAAGGACGAGCCACAGATTTGTGCTATATGTTCACTCCCCATTACGACCTCTTTGCGACAACATGAAGCCTCCCTTGCGCACCAAGTGAGCCTCGCGCATTCTCACCCGCCGTCCGCCTTGAACCGCTCTCGCATGGGGCTACGCGCGCTAGAGTCACAAGGTTGGGACCCTGATTCACGACTCGGCCTAGGACGAGACGGCGAGGGCATGCGGTTCCCTATAAAACCAGCAGTGAAAGAGGACACGCTTGGTATTGGCGCCACATTGCCTGAGAAGCGGGAGGTGAAGGAAAAGCCAAAGCCGTTGACGACCAAGGAGAGGAAAGCTCTGGAGCAGAAGGAACGAAAGAAGGGGGAGAGGTTGCAGGCGGAAATTTATGGTAGAATTGACGTGGAGAAGTATCTGAGAGGAAATGGTGGCGAGGATGGATTGTGAAAGATGGATAACTCAGGGGGAATGTTGACACTTTTCCATCAATCAATGCTGGGTGGAGGCTGGTTAGGGATGGGCATGCCAAAACACGGAGCCGTTGGATATTGATTGGTCCTGGAACGTTATCGCAAGCTACCCTTTACAGAATTGGAAATGTCACTCCATTGAGATTGAAAGTCTGAATTACGCCTCTCCAGCCTAATAGTTATAGTGCATAGGACTGAGGCGTCCGCATGATTGAATTGAGGTTCTTGACGATGTGTGACCTCATGCCCCGCGACGCCTCAAGCATAGGTAGCCCTGGAGGCATCAGAAAGTCCATTGAAGCCACTAGGACTTGGTGGGAGACCGCTAAAAGAGCCCTGCTAGGGGGAGCCCGAAGCTGTAGTTTCAGGTGGCTCGGACCATGCGTGTCCTCCATTCGGGTGCTAGGTTCCATTAAACCCCTTGTGTAACCCCGCCAAACCGCCAAGTTGCTACAGCTCCAATGCTTCATCCTCATTCAAACCTGTCCTCCTCAAGAACCGCGGCTTGATTCTGTGGGCCACACGCAACCTCAACGACACACCTGGTTGAACACCCTACTCTTTCCGACTACTATTCTCCCACAACAGCAGCACTATACGCCTCATATCGCTATAGCTGGCCGCTACCGTTCTCCTCCCGACGGCTGCGTTGACCGCGATCCACGATGGGGCTGTCAATCATTCAAGAGCAGCACGATGGTGGGTAGCATGCGTTACTTCGAGTGGTCTCAATGCATAAATCGCTAACGAAAAGGGCAGTCATTCTCAGAGAAATCAAAAACATCACACAGGACGACGTATGGACGACCTCCCCCTGCTTCGACATACCCCCCGACCTGCCGAAACGATAACACTAACGCGCAACTACACACCATAGTGGAAGTGCTTGATAGTAGACGAAAATTCCAAAAAGATTATAGATAATGCCGTCAAGCAGGATGAGATTCTCAACTGCAATGTTGCCAGTGTGTAGCCCCTGGCCTTATCCTGCTCTCACCCTGTTTGCTGACCTGCCTGCTATCCAGCCATCGAGCGCATTGAGGACCGCCGCGAACCGAACCCGGAGATGGATGCCATTTATTTTCTGAGCCCCGAGCCGCATATAGTCGATTGTCTGCTCGCAGACTTTGAGCGCCGACGTTATAGAAGAGGCTTCCTTGTTTGGACAAACTTGCTAGAGGGTTCATTACGAAGACGCATTGACGAATTTCCGGGTGTACGACAGTTGCGCGCAAGCTCTAGGACACTCTTTGTCGACTTTTTCCCCCGAGAATCCCACGTCGTAACGTTTCGAGATCCTTGGAGCTTCCCCATGCTATTTCATCCATCTTGCAACGCTGTTGTACCGAAACATATGCAGACTCTTGCTCAGAGGGTATAGTGAAGCTCTACCTGTCTCTTGTGTTGATAAGATGCTAACCAGAGGGGTCAGATTGCTGGTGTGTGTATCACATTAGGGGAATATCCAAAAGTAAGGTACTACAAGCCCAGAAATGCCTTTCACGAGGCTTCCGTGTTATGTACGCACTTGGCAAGGTTCGTACAGGAGGAATTAGACGGTTACGCCAAATGGGACTCCAACTTCCCGCCGCCATCCACAAGACCTCAGTCAACATTGATTATAACGGATCGATCGATGGACATTATGGCTCCCTTAGTACACGAGTTTACCTACCAGGCTATGGCGCACGATCTTCTCCCCATCAAGGATGGCGACAAAGTTACTTTCCATACGACTGTCAATGAAGGAACCCCAGAAGCTGAAACAAAGGATATGGAACTGGCAGAAAAGGACAAGATTTGGGTGGAAAACAGACATCGACATATGAAGGATACGATCGATAAACTGATGAGCGACTTCCAAAAGTTCCTGGACCAAAACCCGCATTTTACAAAGGAGAGCGCTGAGACGAGCTTGAGTGCTATCAGAGACATGATGGCTGGCTTGCCTCAGTTTCAGGAGATGAAGGAAGCTTATTCTTTGCATCTCACTATGGCGCAAGAGTGTATGAGCATATTCCAGAAACATAAGCTTTCCGATACTGCGCTGGTAGAACAGAGTTTGGCCACCGGGCTCGACGAGGATTCACGGAAGCCCAAGAACATTCTAGAATCTGTGGTGCGGTTGCTGGATGACGAGGCCGTCACACCGTCGGATCGACTACGTCTCATCATCATGTATGCACTATATCGAGGCGGCGTTATTTTGGAGGATATCAAAAAGCTTCTCATGCACTCGGGCCTGCCCCCTCAGGACACTGAAGCCCTTGTCAATCTCGAACATCTTGGAGGAAAGACGACGCGCTTATTGAAGGATCCCTTAGAGCCTCCTGTACCGCTATTCCCCAAGGATCCTAGAGCTGGCCAAGCCCCAGAGGAGTACACCTTGTCACGATTTGAGCCTGCTCTCAAGTCTATGCTTGATGCGCTAACAAAGGGAACACTGGATCAAACATTATTTCCCTATGTGAAGCCACCGCTTGACCCGAATGAAGATATGCTCGCTGCCCAGGCAAGTTCTCTTAGGGCTGGCCGGCCAAACTGGGCCGCTGCTGGCCGTAAGCAACCAGATAACCTTCAACGGTTGATTGTCTTTATGGCGGGAGGTGCTACTTTCAGCGAAACCCGCGCCTGTTACGAAATTGGAAAGGAACGAAGCCGAGATGTTATCCTTGCGACCTCTCATATGCTTACGCCGCAGCTCTTTGTCCGACAAGTCAGCGACCTCAGTCGAGACAAGCGGCAACTCGATTTGCCCATAGACAGAACAAAACGAGCTCCAGCGCATCTTTTCGAAAGGCCAGCTCCGCCACCTCAGGTGCGGCCACCGCCAGGGGCGCCTATGGGAGGAATGCCGCGACCTGGCCAACCGATGCCTCATCGGCCATCAGTCAGCGGACAGGGAATGGCGCCACCAACGCATGCCATGGCAAACATGCACTTGAACTCGAACCCACCATCCAGGCCTACCACAGCTAATAGTACACATCACGATGATGGAAAGGTTCACAAGGAGAAGAAGCGACGAAATTTCCTGGGTATGAAGAAATAGGGTTCTCTCCGGCAACGATCGCTAAGCTCCTCGTCGGTGAGCCAAGAGAAAAAGCCGCAGCGTTGAAGTGAGATATGAGTGCTTTTGGGGAATCGAGACATGTGTCATGCCGAAGATGAGCTCCCTTGCAAAGCGTTGTTGAGAAATTTAATGTTTTTGGGTACAAAAGTAATGGGGAGGTAAATCCAACGGTTTTGAGATTCTTCAGTTTAATCCCCTGTCATGGAAGCCTTGAGTTTGAAGTAATGTTCGCGCTGTTTCATGAAATGGTGTTTTATTTTATTTTATTTTATTATTTGCCTAGCAAGTAGGCAAAATGGATATTTTGTAGCTTTTGACACTTTTAATAATGACTATTGAGAAAGGGGCCCAACGAAGATAGAGTCTGAGACAAGATGAGCAATACAATCTTTTTGCTTTCGGCATGAATTCTATTGTAAATGGCCTAGACGTACTAAAAAAAAGCATTTATATAAAGAGCACGCCATGTTCAGAATAATTACCCCTTAACAGATATTCATATATATATATATATATATATATCCTCCATTATTTCTCACCCCGTTTTAGCATGTCCACCTTGTCTTGATTCTAAGACTCCAGCGATACAACCCGTGATCATTATAGTCGTTCTTCTTAGCAAGAGACCTTATGCCGACAAAGCCCGAACCAAGGGCACGGCACTCTCTGCCTTTTATAGAGTACCCAACAAAGAAACTAGCTCTCACGTTCTGTTAACCGATCGCCTTGCCTGCACTCTCTCCTTGGCCTTCCTTACTTGCTCTGCATCCATGCTACGCCTCCACGAGCAATCCGAGACAAATTCGCAGCTTCGGCACTTGAAGGCATCTTCCATGTCGACACCAAACGCCTTGCGCTCTCCTCGCCACCATTTCATATACTTTTTCAAGTAATCATTCAGGGTTTGGTGTGACACAGGAAAGTCGTGAGAATCGAGCACGCGACCGTCTACACGATAGACGTATTGCACAGTAAGGATGTGACCTAGTGAAGCGGCCCCCAATGGAAAAGTAAGCTTCATCTCGTCTCTAACGAGAGACAGGAGCTCACGGAGAGAGCCGTATTTGAGAAGGTCCGGAGTACCAGAGGAAGAAAACGATCCGAAAATAACAGTGTTACTGCCATCCTGGCTGGCATCTTCACAACCTTCTTTTCTTGTTTCCAGAGCGCTCGAATCTATCTGCTCCCCAGAGCTTGATGGTGTATCGAAGAATATCTCGTCATGGAGTTCCCCAATCTGAGACATGAAAGCATCAGAAAAGCGCTCGTCCGCATCAAGACCATAGCGTCGAAAAACCTTGTAATAGTCCAGCTTGCCAGCGGCCATTTCAGATAAAAAGCGATGATATAGTAGCAATTGATATTTTGCGGGGCGAAATGCCACAGCTGTGACAGGCGCTAATGTCCCGCGTGTTTTGACGTCAGTCAGATAGTATTTGAGACTGCTCTGGTTTGCAGCATTGGGGCTCTTGGGTGGGAAGTAGTCCGTGAGGGCGGCCTGCTGGGGGCCGGATTGTGAGCCTTGGGTGGATAGTTCCTCTTCAAACTCTGGATTCGGATTCTCGCAGCTGACACTATCGATGATTCCGTTGACCAGGTTGCCTTCGATCATACCCCAAACCTCCAATTCGCGGGTCAATCCAGTGTCTCGCAGGGTTCTCAGTCCTTGAACCAGGTTCCACAGTCTCAAGCCAAATCCATCTTCCTTTGTCAAAATGTCAATCTTGACTGTCGTATGAACCTCGTCTTCGAGCTTCTGATGGATCTTGGTGCCTTGTTGCATTGCAGGTGTTCGGGTTCGTCGTCCACCAGGTAGCCTGGTAAGGGTGTACCAGTATTGCAGTTCGCACCAGGCGCCAGATGTGAGATCGCTGACAGTGAGCGGCTTCCGTGGAAATGAGCGAAATCTTTGTAATGGAGAGCGACCATCGTAGTCGGGATCAAGCTCTTCATCGTCACTGAAGGTCTCCATGGGTATGGGATCTTTTTTGTCGAGATTGCGGAGGGCTTCGCTCACTAATATTTTAAGTCAGCCTACTTCATGATGTAGCATTGGTATTTCAGAGCATACAATTGGGATAGGTAACCTCTTCATCAAGCAAGACCGGGGATGGAATGGGACGAGACCGAGACTCTTGGTTGATAGGCATTACTCCATCACGTTCAGTTGCAGCACCTCTATCACCATACGTAGCATTCACGCACGATTGTAACCGCGGACTATCATCCACCACACTCTTGGACGATTCATCCTGAACCACTCCCGGGGCAGATGGAGGAGGCTGAGAGACGTCATGGCGGGGAACAGTCCGGCTGTTGGAAGCAAGTTCAAGCAGCAATTCTTCCTCGTCCGATGAGAAATCGTAGCCAAATTCGGTATCACTGTCTTGTATTGCGGGAGCAATCATGGTGGAAGCAATAGTCGATTCATTGTCATTCATTAAGGAACAACACAAGATAAAGGCGTATAGTGGCGATAATCAGCTCTGGCTGAAGTTGACGAGGGGTGTCGAGTCACGTGAAGCTCTGTAGGCATCAGCTCAGCCCAGGCCAGCCAAGCCAGCAACTTCAAGTCCCTGATGCTTTTCTCATGTCACAAGTAGAGTGGCCATGTGTGCCTCAATAAGTTGGCTGAGGATGAGGGGGACTGGAAGCCTGGCCGACATGACTGACACTTTGTTTATCTAAGTCATGTGATGTATCACGTGCTGTAACAGTGAGGATCCAGAGATACTTTAAGCAAGGCTCACTGGCAGCCTGGAAAGTGGGCTGTGCAGGTTCAAGGAGCTGTTTCAGCTGCTGAATCCTCAGGCACCACTTTGCAACATTGCACTGGAGGGAACTCGGCTTGCTTTTGGTTTCAGATTAGCTACGTCATTCTTGCAGATACGAGACTTGGGCGTTGTCAATGCCGACGTCTACCAGCCTGTCGATGGCCATTGTTTAAGAATTCTGCCGTTTCACCTCAACAGTAACTCGTCAGGTGCTCAAAAAGACACGGCTGGCTAATGCACCGGAAGCTGTTGTCTGTTCTAAATCGGGTACTGAGACAAGAGCCATGGCTGCCTGAATTAGAGAGTGGATGGATGAAGCCCTGCAAGGGCAAGCAAGGGCAAGCAAAGGCGAGCAGGGGCCGGAATTTCGGTGCCTTGATCTTGAAGACAGATAGATCACTTGGCTATATCTGCGCTACAAGCAGGAGGGCTTTGATCATCCGTCACTTTTTCGACCTGCATTAGATCGCCTGCTAAGAAGCCTACAGGTAGGACTCTCAACTGTCCAGCCTAGCCTGACCTAAAATCAACCTACTCCTCGTATTTGCTACCCTGGCTTGGGATGGTGGCTTGACAGCCCAGCCCCGTACCTTGACTGTTGCAAAGGCAGCAGTTGAATACATAATCCAGAGCCTCCTCGACCGTTTCAATTCAAAGTTCATTACTGTCGTTGAGAATATTCAATTGTCATTCGTTCTTGAGTAACCGGGGGAGCAGGTCACAGTTCCAGATCCAACAATGGCCAATTCATCGCTGTTTGGAACGGTGTCCCCGGAGAGACCCACTCTTCCCCGAATCCGGCCGGGACACAAGTCCGGAGAATCCAGATCTTCTGTGAGACACAGCATGAGGACGGGCGGCCGAGAGAAAGCTACTTTATTATCTCTTCCAACGGAGATTCACCTAGCCATATCGGAGATGCTCATCTATCCAGACGCCCTTTCTCTCAAGTACGCAAATCGATATTTTCACACCTTGGTCGATACCGGCGTCAATCTCAAAGTCCAGTGGCTTGTAGAGAGGCGGCGACTGCACTTGGAATGTCCCAACGAGAAGCGATGCGATCTCGGAACTGACTTGCGGTTCTGCAGAGGAAGCGTTGCGTAAGTGACTGCAGCTCGTGCTCCCCGTTACTCAAGCTAACCAGTCAACAGTCTATTGATGAAAAGAAGGCGTGAGCATATTGAATGCGAGTCTTTGCCGGGCCTTGGCTGTATCATTTATGGCACACCTACCTGTCCTAATCGTCGGAAGGGCGTGGCAGCTTGGAAGCGTTGGCTTGAAACCAAGATGACGATTGAATTGAAATGGTTACTGCTTGCGATAGCCTTGTTCATGGGTAGCTGGGCATACATGATTCTATGAATGTTAATAGTGGCAGTCTCTTTGGCATATTCTTTTATGGCCGCTTAATGCACTAATGGTAATGATAATTTGAATACATATGGTTTACAGAAGTAAAGCTGCTCAATCAAGTAATAAGGGAGATTGGAGAGTACTAGTATTCAATAGTAGGCGAATTCAGCCTCATGCTCATCTTGCTGCCTTTTCATTACTTCCCTTGCCCCAGAATTTCTAATCCGATCAGCGTCCCAGAAAACCCACCCCCATTGCACATATTCTTCTGCAGTTACTGAAGCCATGAGGACCTCATACATTCCACGATGAGTCAGTGTATATGCAAATGGTGGGAACCATCCATCTGATGACGTGAAAGCATCATCATCTCCGCGAAACGACAGCGGAAATTCCGGGCGATATGCCCACGGCTCTTACTCTTCTTCTTCAGCCGAGAGCTCAGGGTTCCTTCCCTTCCATTCCACTCTAGGGACGCAATCCTCATACCATAGTCGACACAAAAACTCGAACTGGGCGAAAGCGAACGCGCTGATATCAATAGGTTCACCTGGCGGATTCGTTATATAATTTAAGATACCTTGTACTATATGCTTCCTGTCATGAAAAGAAAACCAGTTTGGATATATCAATTCAAGAACAAGTGGTATTGTTCTATCAGGAGCTGAATCGTAGGAGTCTGGTATTGTCAGTAAGTCAGTGCCCTATTAACTGAATAGCAATCGCAGTACAGTCTATAGATACTTACCGTGGCACATTGAATCCGGCGATGCGACCTTGGATATTTGAGGACTATTTTCTGGTTTTTCACACAGAGCCATGTGAGATTCCATAATCCTGCCATATGCGAAAACCTGAATACACAGGATCTCTTCTGCTTCCCAGGGGTGAAAGAATCGATCGTACCATCCTAACATCTCTTTCTCGCTCAAATGGTTGTTACGTGCGCCTGGATAACGATGTTTGAACAGATTTTCGAAGATCCGGAAGCGGTAAAAAGCACGGCAAATTCGTATTCCTTCCATGTGAGTCAGTGGCTTGATGCTATTTTCCTCTTGGCCAGCCTCTTCAGCTAGAAGAGAGAGGAAAACTCTCCCGAGCTTTTTGATGAGAGGTTTAACAACACGTTGGTGAAATACTGCCATGGCGAGAGCCTCTTTCTCTGTGATCTCCTTAATGAGAGCTGACAAATCGTCTCTATCCCGATTTTCCCTGAACTTAACGAATATCTCAAAGACACTGGCTTTGGCTCGTGTGTTTGCAAAGTCAGCAGACCCTGTACGATATGCAAACAGCGCATCGACAACATACTTTCCAAGGGTATTTCTCAGACACTGTTGGAGGATGGAGCGGCGGGAGAACCGATATTGTGAATAGAAAACCGGAGACGCGCGCGTCAAACTGTTGAGCTCTAGAAATTATAGGTACGTAAGGATCAAGTGTCGAATCTCAGGAAGAAGATTTTCTAGGGAAATATTAGATGGCAATTCAGTCAGATATTGCTTCTCGCTTGTCCCATCTCTCATTCTGTTGTCCTTTTCTTGCATGTTTTGCGACAGCGTGCCAATATCTGTGGTCTCCATTGGGGGAATGGGTCGCGTGGTGAGCCTCCTGGTCAGATTGAGCAGTGTTCATACAATGTTTGTTATTAGTGTGGTGTGTATTCTCTTAAAATGATGAATTGTCACAAGACGAATGAGGATCGTATGAGAAGCCCAAAAGGTATATGGTAGATGAACGACTTATATATGCAAGGAGTGACCATTGGAGTCACTCGCTTACTCTATCATATCTTCAATTCCAACAATAGGCACGGTGTATTGATAGTATACTACACATCACAGAAAGATGGAATTTCTCTTTCACAAACTCGTTCAAAGCGGTACTGAAATCAACCAGTCACTGGTAACTACTATGGCACCATACAACGCAATGTTGGGATATTTACATCACCATAGCTAATTCGACTCGGTTTTCTTCATTCATCATTCACATTAAGCCATGTTTTAAATCAGCTTTCACTTCAATAAGTCAGTAAGACTTTTCTGTACAGCAAAAACAAGGACACGTTGTTCTCCATTGGCATGATCTGCCGCATTGTGGTCAATGGACAAAGACATTACCCTTACTCCTCTGCACTTTGGGATTAAGTAAAGTTCGATCAACCCCAGTAAGAACCTTTCGGACATACCAATTTACAATTAAAGGTTGACATTGTTTAGTAACTTTACAAGGCAACGTCTGCTTCTATTAAGGCTTTTATTTATCCTTAAGTACCTTTAGCACATTATACGACACACAAAACGACACAGTTCGTTTTTTTACTCACTTTAAATGATAGCCATTTTCTCTTTCTTCTTTATGTCCAAAGAATCTTCAGTATCTCATCATTACCGCTGAAACAGGAGAAGTACAATATCCACACGCAAAGCCTTCTGGCTGAGCTATTTACTACTGGATAGTAGGTTTGGATCTTCGCATTTTCTTTCACAATGATACCGTTGATGATAATCTCCACTCACTCAGAGAGGTCCTTGGAGATTGTACGGACCCTGTCATAGTTCATGCTCGTAACAAGTGCTGAACGAATTGCATTGGAATCGCGACGCATCCACACACAACATCCTTGTCCCACCAATTTCGCGTACTATGACGAAGAGTTGCAGATACTACACACAGATTGAGATTTGTAAATCCGACAAAAGGGTTTACAAATTAGCCAAGACTTGTATGGCATTTGCAACGCCCAGGCATGTCAATTCCCCGTTACGGTGGTTGGCTTCCAGGTTAGCTGTGATTTGGCATTCATGCAAGAGGATGACAAAACAGCGACGCAAATGCATTGATTCACTCTTTCTAAGCGCCAATAGTGGGGGGTGCCCGCCTCTCGCTTCCTAACCAACCAAGTTTACGTCACCATTAGCAATGCACACTAATGACCTGTGGAATCATTCCATTCGTTCCGTTCGACTTACATACACATTCCCCTCACTAAGGATTAGGTCAGGATATGGCCACTTCAGCCTTGTGCATACTCGAGGCGTCCAATCTAGGGGGGGGGGACGCTTGTTTGTACGCACTAAGCTAGATGATTCCAGTTGGACGCAGAAGTTCTTGCATGAGGGGTTGAGGAGAAGCTTGGAGCTGAGAGCTTGGAGTTTGTGTGTGTATATATACCGCCCATGACAATCCCACATTCTGGTCTGCTGAAAAGAAGACATCATCCATGACATTGAGCTTCTCTCATCGATTAAGCAGTCAACTCTGCAGTAAATTGAACCTGAACAAGAAGCAATACCCACGATTATTATCCTATTCGACATCAATCAAGCATAACAATTATCGTATCTCATATCTGCCTCTCGCATATACTACTCCAGCAGTCCAATTTTCGCAGCAAACAAGAAAAATGGTGAGTGTTCGGCCTCACATGTCCTAAATCATCCATCCATACTAACAAAAATCGACGTGCAGGCTACCGAGAACAAAATCACTGACTGGGTCAATCCCGGCGACAAGTCTGGCGAATTCAAGCGCCAAGTCAGCTCATTCCGCGAAAGCATCTCAAGAGAACCCGGTGCCCAATTCCCTCCAGAGAAGGGCAGGTATCATCTCTATGTTAGCTACGCTTGTCCATGGGTATGCCAGCTCCCTCCCAACTCCACCTAGCCTACCCTACATCGACCCGGATATTAACGAATACAGGCTCATCGATCATTGATTGTACGAAAACTCAAGGGCTTGGAAGACTTCATCTCTTTCTCAGTTGTCCACTGGCATCTTGGTGAAAAGGGATGGCGATTCGTTAGCAAGGATGAAAAGGAACCCGGCGAGAATGTGATTCCCGATCCTATTGAGGGTCATGAAGGGTTCACACATCTCCGTGATGTCTACTTTGAGTCCAACAAGGATTACTCTGGTCGTTTTACTGTGCCAGTGTTGTATGACAAGAAGACAAAGCAAATTGTCAACAATGAGAGCAGCGAAATCATTCGAATGCTTGGAACGGAGGTAAGCTTTCTGGATGCATCCCACCCTGCACAAGGTGCTAACAATGCCATTCAGTTTGACGACTTGATCGAGGAAAAGTACCGCTCCATTGCTCTCTACCCAGAGAACCTACGCAGTCAGATTGACGAGGCCAATGGCTGGACATATGATGGAATCAACAACGGCGTCTACAAAGCTGGCTTTGCCACCACCGCCGAGGCGTACGAGAGAAACGTGGTCGCCCTGTTTGAGGCTCTTGACAAGGCAGAGAAGCACTTTAGCCAGCAAAAGGAGGGGCCGTATTACCTTGGCAACACCATCACCGAAGCTGACGTTCGACTGTGAGTATACCCGTTGCACAACTTTCCCCCATCACTTGAGTGCCCAACTGATGCGTTTTCTTCTTCTTTTCCTTTGGCAGATACGTGACGCTCATCCGCTTCGACCCCGTCTACGTGCAGCACTTCAAGTGCAATATCCGGGACATCCGCTCTGGATACCCTCTCCTGCACAAGTGGATGCAGAACCTCTACTGGAACGTGCCAGCTTTCCACGACACGACCCAGTTTGAGCACATCAAGTGGCATTACACCAGGAGTCACACCCAGATTAACCCGCTGTCCATCACGCCTTTTGGCCCGTTGCCGCACATTTTGCCCCTGGGCGAGGAGGTGGCTGCTGCGACAAAGCTGTAGGGCTGGGTTAAATAGGAGCCAGATAAAGCAAGGGAGAGAGAAGAAGAAGAAGAAAAAATAAGACCCTGCAGAATAGGGAGTACCAGATAGGCAATATAGTATTAATTCAGGGATCTTTTTATGCACCAGCTCCTTATTTCGTGAAATCGTGCATCCATCCATCAAGGACCCCTTCTTGCTGGCGACTTGGACCCTTATCATTGGGTTTGGTCACATGATCATGATATTTAATCGTGGAGATGCTGCCTGGAGACTTCTGGTTGATTTGATTGGCTGATTGACTGATTGATTAAGTGACCCCCCCCCCCCCCCCCCCCCCCCCCCCAAAACCGAGTCGGTACGTACCGTTGAGGAGGTACCCACTGCAATTACAGGGTTCTAGTAGCACCAATTCGGCCTCTCAGGCCACCCAAAGAAAAATAAATAACGCCTAAATCAGTCCACGGGTCCATTAAAATGCCTGAGCGGCACCTGTATTGGGTACCTATAGATGTCCACGTCCCCTACAAGCCCAAGGTACAGCGCTAGATATTGTGGCCTGCCGCCTAACGCACTGAAGCCAAGCCAGCCAGCAGCAGTGTAACCGGGGGGCAGTCTCTTGGGCATGTCGTTGTGTGTATCCAATCCCTCTCACCACCACCACCACCACAACCACCGCCCCTCTCCAAATATTCCCCATCTCATCATCTGTCCTCTCACGCACTCAATCACAAACAAACAACGTCAACAACATCACTTTCTCAACATCCGTTCCAGCAACACCGCATCTTCCTCTCGCCCAATATCAACTCCCACGTATCACAGCATCCTATTACTTTTGTCCCCCCTCACCGACTGCAACTTTTCCTCTTCCCCCTCACGCCCACAATATTTAACCCACCATTTTCTGCCTCCTTGGTCGTGCCTTGTGCCTCCTCTACCCCGACTCCCATTGCCTCCTTAGTTCTCCCTAAACCGTTCTCCCTCAATTACTACTCTTACGCTCTTGTTTACCTTGTCCTCAACCACAACGTGTTCCGATTCACTGCCGATTCTCCTCCTCGCCGGCTTCACTCGACCCGCCTTATCTCGACAGCTCCGCATTCGCTCACGTCCAAGCTTTCAGCCCTTCAGCTCCACGAGCACCGTCAAATATAACTACTCAATCACACGTCTCGTCGTCTAATAACTACACCACCATTCGAATCGCCTTTGAAACTCTCTCGAATACGTCCGGATCCTCCTCGATCTTTCCCTCTCCCTCTGCCGCGACCGGCCGACGCTTTTCGCCGGATGGGCATCGCACCTCCGTTGCCTTGCTATGGCCATTCGATACACCGCTGAGCATTTGCTCTTCCTGCGGGAGTCACCGCTATGTACCAAACCAGAGAAACTCCCTCCTGCTGAGGAGTGGATGGGGTGAGTTACTTATCTGCTTGACTTGGCCCGAAGTAGCATCCCTTTGCTGACCATCTCATAGCGCACCCCCGGAGCAGATTCGTGCACAAAACAAGTCAATTGGTGATCGACCACGATCTCTCGAAAATCCGCTCCTTGATCAGACCAACAGACGATCGGGTCTCAATCATGTCTCGCGAAACAGCACAAGTCGGTTTTTCCACATGAACATCTTGCCTCAAAAGTTTTCCCTGCGCTAACATGTATCAAATGGCTTCAAGACCCTGAGGATATTGTCTTTGCGCCGCCACGAATGGCCTTTGCATCATCTGGCCGAGGTAACAAGACGGTAGAAAATGATCGGCCCAAAGACGCCGACTCACAAGGCCGTTTTAATCTACGAGGCCGGAATGGCGACTTGGACGCTGATCGCCTTCGCGATGGCAGAAACAGCACCCTTCGCCGCCGCGGGGATAGCGACTTGGATGAGGGGTGGAGCATGGTCAAACCCCGCAAGAGCTTTGGTGCTGAAGGTGCTGAGCGCTTTCATGGCCGTATGGGTGGCAACTTTCGGGATGAGAAGAAACCGGTGAGAGAAAAGGATGACAGAGATGCCGCTCGAGATCGGCCGACGAGAGCCTTTGATGGTTTCGCCCGAGACAGAGATGGTGGCGAGAGCGATGGCACACGACCACGCAACGGTCTCGCTAGAAACAAGCTGGAATCACCCTGGCACAAGAGCGAGACAAACGAGCCTATCGCACCAGAGAAGAAGGAGCGCGATCGAACAAAGAGCTGGAGAGACCGAGACAACGCTGAGGCTACGGATGATCGCGGGGCCGGCAGGTCGACGGATAGGCGCTGGGCCCGCGACCGTGAACAACGTGTTGAAAGAGATCCAGAATGGTTTGATGAGCCGGCTGACGCAAATCGCGAATCCCACACACAGCAGGATTTCCAAAAATGGATGGAGCAAATGAAGAAGGCCAAGGGTAACGGAGCCGCTCCCGATAGGCCGGCAACGGTTGCAGCCACAGAGCCAACTGAAGCCGAGAAGCCTCCTCCTGCTTCAGCAGCTGAAAATGCACCCGACAAGTTCTTCCTTGCCTTTGGCGCGAAGAATAATATTGATGCTACAGCACCCGCTGAACAGAAGGACGTCGCTCCCAAGCCCAAGGCCGCCGGGAAATCCTCTAGGTTTACTTCGTTCTTCAATCAGGCACCGGAGGAGATACGACCTCGAATGGAACAGCCGGCCAGTGTTCCACCAAATGTTCAGTATGCGCTCCCCGGAGCAGCTCTGCTTCCAGCTCCTGCGCCAGCTCAACCTCAACCCCCCGTCGAGGAAGAGAAACAAGCCTTCCAGCAGTTGCTAGCCAAATTGCAAAAACAAAGCTTGAGCCTCACACCGCCTGCACCTTCGCCGTTTGCCGCCCCACCCCAGGTTGCGGATCTTGGAAAGAAGAGTGCTTATACTTCACCCGATCCGTTCCAGCAATATGGTGGAGAGAGACGTGATGGCCCTATCGGGCGACCACCGCCACACCATGTGCAAGAAATCTTGGCTCCTCGTCCACAGCAGCAGTCCGCTCGCCCTGAGCAGCTCCTTCAAGATCTTGTAGGACACCATCAACGAGTGTCAAGTCAGGGTTCGACCCGCCCTGACCAGTCCCGAAACAATAGCAACACGGAGTTCTTGATGAACTTGATGAGATCAGGGCCTGACGCACAACACTTGTTGCGCATGGCTCAGTCCCAGCCGCAAAAACCTGTACAGATGCCTCTGCTCAATGATCGTGAGCCAGACTTTTCCCCAAGAGAGAATAGGGGACCACAGCGCCAGATGCGCCCACAGCCACCACCTGGTTTTCCCATGGATGACTCGTTCCATAGTGTTGAACGAGACTCCCGCCCTGCTCAACCCACGCAGATCTTGCAGCGGCCACCTCCGCCTCCCGGCTTGGATCAAATGCCACCCGCCTGGATGACGGGCGGAGGACAGATGGCACCACCTCAACAACGAGGTCCCATGATGCCTCCTCCTGGTCTCCCCGGAGGACCAGCCCGTAATGTGCCTCTCCCGCACATGTTCCCACCTAATTTCCCACCTGGAGGAATGCCACCTCCTGATGCTATGGCTGGTATGCCACCTCGCAACATGCCCCTGCCTCCACCAGGCTTCTTTAACGGACCACCTCATGGATTCTTGCCCCCTGGACTGGGTGGATTCAATGGACCACCCGGACCTCCAGACTCACATGCCTTTGGCGGCTCACCGTTCGAGGGTCGTGGCATGCCCCCTGCTGGAAACGGCCGTGGTGCGGCATTTGGCCGGCCATGAATAATGGATGAATACGATGATCGTCTTTTGGGGCTATGGATGAAATCTGGGGATGGACATGGGAATAGTGCCTGATTTTATTTTATGTTTCTTCTTGGGACCTTTGTACTTGATCCATACCCTTATCGTTGAGTCTTTTGTGAGAGTTACTTTTTTTCCTTGGGCGGTTCCGCTTTAAAACACTTGGCGGGCAATAATCATGACGAGCCCGCTTCTATTCTACTCTTTTTTTTTTTTTTTTTTTTTTTCTTGATGGGCCTGTGTTCACGCGCATGTCCTGGGAATGCACTTGTAAAGGGGTGGAGAGAGACACAAAAACGGGTTGGCAAAGGGGGGCGAGCGGGACTGCTTTGATAAGGGTTCGCATCGGGTCATTGTGCGGAAGGAGATATAAAAGACAGGCGATGAGAGAATGAAGTGACATGTTGTTAAAAAAGCGCGGTGTTTCTACTTTGGGTGTTGTGATGTCATGATGTGAAAGGTGGTATTTAACGGATTGATATAGTTGGGAGAAAAGATGGACATCATCATTAACTGTAGTTGCGTTATAACGGGATATCCTAGGCTCTAATCAAGAGATAGTGGTGGAAGAGATAGGCTATGACTTCATAAAAATGCATTTATATCACATGCAAATACTACATCAGAAATTCATCATGTAGAATATCCCATTAGGGTTACTATTCTATACTTACATACAAAGAAGCTCACCATATCTTGAGCTCAAAGTCTAATTGCTATCCATGGCCCATTCCCTTATTGAATATTGACCTTAATATACGGAACCTCAACGTCCTCCTCATCCAAGTCCTCTGCAACAATCTCAAAGATGAGCTCCTTCTGGTGAGAAGGAACAGGCTTCTTCGAGATAGTCTCTACAAGAGTGCTGAGCTTCATCTCGTAGCGATCCTTGAGCTTCGCGGGGGGGAAGAAGCTGGCGTACAAAAGGCTGACTCCCGAACTGAGCATACTGATACTAAGACCCTTGGCCTTGAATGTGTCGAGAAGCTCCTTGAGAGTAATGTTCTCAATTTCAAAGCGATCCCAGATCTTGTCTAGCTTGACCTTGCCTTCAGGTCCCTTGTATTCCATCTTGGGGCTGGCAATGGGTTCACTGAAACCAAAGAACGGCAGTGCAAGGTTGATGAAACCGTTCTTGTACTGCTCAATGTCATCTTTTCCATCGATGACCTTGTACAACTCCAGGACAACCAAGCCCGTGACCAGAGCCGTAGTTGTAGCAATCGCTGGAATAATCTTGCCGGCGATGAACTTGGTCTTGTGTCGATCGGCCGCCTCAATCTTGTAGTTCTCAGCTCGGAGGTTGCTGCACGCAGTAAGGAAGTCAATATGGTGGTTTGTGTCATCATCCTTCTCGAACTCTACGGGTTGCAGTTGGAAGCCTGCTAGAGTGTTGGCGGATGGGATGCTGCTGATGATCTGGTTCAGCTCATCTGTATCATCAAAGCTGCTGCTGGCATTTGGATCCTATATATAATTAGCAAATCGCACATATGCTTGATCCAGTGCTTATAAAACTTACAGGCTCCTTGTCATCAGCTTGAATCTTCACATTGGAATCGGGTGTGAAATCCGGAACGATGACGTTTTCCAGTTCGCGTAGATAGATTGACTTATCATTTCCAGGGGATTTAATGTTGAAGTTGAAGGCATGCAGGTTCGCTGCTGCCACAATAAATCCAAAGTGTGTAGCATTGTTGGGGTCGAACTTGAGCGGATCAGGTGCTCGCTTGGGGCCAGACCAGAACAGTGTGCCACTAGAGGTTTCAGAGTCCTTGGGGAAGTTGTACAACAGCTGTTGAATCTTGTTGGTGAATTCGGTCTCAAATAGCATACGGGCCCAGGCGATACAATCCTCAAATGTACGAGGACGTTCAGTGGTCAAGTAATTGCGGATTGTTTCTAATGTTTCCTTTTGATTACCACCCTGCTTCAATGTAGACTGAATAAAGTTGGGCTGGGTCAGGTAAAGGTTAACTGTCTGAGGAGCCTTAACAAAGCACTTCTCAAATATGTACTCCTTGGACCAAGCAATGGTATGCTCGATCCTGTTAGGGAAACTCCTGATGGTGCACATGGGGAACTCCTTTTCCGGGGGGTCTTGAGAGGATGAGTATGATTCCGTGAGATGCGGGAGAACAACCTGTGTGTTTCCCTTGGTACCCAAGGTACCACTCTCGAGCAGAGGCTTGCGGAAGAAGACACATCGTCTGTCGACATAGGTTCTCGCCTCAACGTTGTCCAAAGCATTTGTCACACCATCGAGACCCTTCCAGAAATCTTCGTTAAAGACGTTTTCTGTATCTGCGCTAACTCGCTCCCTCATTGTTTGAATGTGGCCGTCTAGGTCCGGGTTCATTCGCTGAACGGCCTTAGCTGCGCAGTCACTCTTCATACCACCGACATCTGCGGCTCGGAAAAGGAACTGACGGTTAAGGTTACTCTTTTCGATCGAATCCATATCTGTGACAAAAATCTTGCCCTTCGGACCCGTACCCAAACCCATCATTGCCCAGTTCTTCAGCATTTCGCATCCAATAGCACCAGCGCCAACGAGGAACTGTGTCAGGTTCGCAATCTTGTCCTGGTACTCAGTGCCAAAGACGGCAATCTGTCCGTCGTATCGGCTACCGATAGGCTTGCACAACTCTGGTGTTCTTTTGGTCGAAGTCGGAAGGGATTCCAAGGAGTCAAAGTACATCCACTGGTTGATGGGCTGGAACTTGCCCGATACCGCCTTGAGAACTTCCTGAGCAGTGATACCGCCAAAGAGAGCAGCCATAGGGCTGAGATCACCTGTCGCCTGGTAACTCAGTTCCTTGATTAGTTTCTCGTCGAATTCAATTTCAAGCTTCTCCTCCTCAGCAAACTTCTTGGCAGCCTCCAACACTACGATGGCATCATCCTCGTCCATAGGCTTCGGCAAACGTTTGTTGGCAACTTGGAATGCGTGGAGAGACTGGAATCCGAGGTGCAGCTGCTGCGGACGATCGAACTTGGCAAAATCGGAGATGAGAAACTCGGGCGCCTTGAGTGCATCTGTGAAGCCCTTGAAGTTAACGATCTTGGGCATCTTGACCTGTTGGTATTGTCCACCACGCTGATACTGTCCAAGTCCCGATACGTCACCAATGGAAAATGTATAGGGACCCTTGACAGTAATCTTGCGAGGTTCGCTGTTGTTCAAGGCTTCCATGCCCACAACTTCGGAGAATGTGACATAGTCGCCATCTTCCAAGCCATGTCTAGTCTCGTCCAGAGCGGATACCAAACCCTCCTCATCAATTCCTGCAACGATGCCGCTCAAAGGAGTCTCGCCAGTCGGGTCAATGACGGTGAACTTATCACCAAAGTCGCAGAAAATGGATCCAAAAAGACCGTAGGTGTCGGCAATGACGACGTAAATGCCCTTGGAGTGGCAGTAGTCGCCAATGGACTTTTGGGACTGAATGGGGACGTTGGTCAGGACGACGACCTGGTACTTGTCGAATTGCGAGAAATTGTCATCAAGGCTGTGTTGGGGTTAGTAGAGGCCAACTGTAAAAATGCATAAAACATACCCGGGTGACTGGTGGACCTTGACGGGTGTGTAGGCGTTCAGCTCGGCCAGACGTGGGCCAGTGACTTCGTCCCTGGGCTTACCCACATCACTAGAAGTCAGGAAGAACTGAGAAGAAAGGTCTGCCAACTGAACGGGAGCGGGGTCGTAGACTGTCAAGCTCTTGACACCAGCAAGGGCAATATTCTTTGCAATCTCGACACCAAGACCCTTGAGACCAACAACGAGGATGTTGGAAGCGCCCATGCGCCTCATGGCTTCGTGTCCCAAGACATAGAGCTGTCTGCTGTAGAGGGACTCATCGATTTCTGTGTGACCAGCAGCAGATTCGTCGACTTGCATTCTGGTCGCGAGATCGACCTCGGGAAGCTTGGATTCCTGCTGTAAAGATGGGATTATGCCCATAATTAGCCAACGTTTTGCCAAGCCAGATGCGGGGAGATGACGAGGGTGACGAGGAGCGAGGCAAGCAGCGTCTGAAAAGGAAGGGATGAATGAAACTCACAGCCATGGTTCTTTTATGGTCTGGTTGTGACTCTCCGTTGGAAAGCTTCCGCTTCCCCAGATTGCCCAAAGTAGGCGGCGGCGACGACGTTATCTTGACGACGGCGACCCAGCACCAAGGTCGAGCTTGACCCCGCCAGGATGCTGATGACTATAGAGCGAGGGGGGAGATGTTTGATGATAGCAGGAGCTGTATTCGCGTTATATCGTGTTTCTCGAGCCCTTGAAGAGACGTGAGAGGGCCAAGAGAATGGGTGAGATAGGATGTGCGAGAGTGGTAAATGGGAAAAGCTCGTCTTGGTAATGCAACAGGTGTCTGTCTCTGATCCGTCTCCGTTCTGGGTCCGTGATGAGGTAATGTGATGTGGCCAAACATGTCACGCTGTTTCCCATAATGAGGGGCAACCAGGCAACCCCAGCCACACAGGACGGCTCTAGCAGGAGGTACAGCGGGGCGGAGGTACGTACCGGCTGTCACAATGCAACCTTGGACGGGTGGTGTACCTTGACGCCCTTCAATGCCTCAGAATCTCCAAGATCCCCATGGAAACCAGTCTTGGCTGATTGAAGCGAGTGTATCCGCTTATGTGTCACAACGAAGCAATTAATAATTCAAATTTCCAAGTGTTGTCTGATTATTATATTTCCTTTATTCTTGCCCTTGATATTTAAAAGCAAGACGAGTGAGTACACACTCATGTGATAGAAAGCCAGAAACTAATTGCTACCCTACACATATTTAGTTCAAAGCAGCTATTGTGTATTACTTTGTTCATTCATGATATCCTCCTATGATTTTATTTTATTTGTGATACATGTTTCTTCAACAGTCTTTATGATTGCAAGCATTGTTATAGTTGCTTTTGTATCAAGCTTATAGATCTAACATGGCATCTTCGCTGACTCAAACTCTATCCAGAATACATGTCCAACCAGGGAACCAATAACTATGCTTGAGCCAAAGACATCAGATGCGGTTGCGCGATAGTCAGGTGGCAACCACAGTACCCTATGAGAGTTCCACATAATCCAAGACTCATCTTCACTAATGCCAATTCCTTGTCGTCTGATTAGAGGCTGGCTTTGATGGAGTGATGGGGTTGTAACCAAGGCTGATTGTTTATCGAGAGAATCGAAGTCGATGATGAAGGAACCTATGTTTGTGTGAAGATGAGATCCGTCCGGATCGAACCTCATGTGGTTAATCAGGCGACCGGCCTCGAACTCTGCAATACATTCGCCAGTCATTGCACTCAGAACCCTCAGGGTCGTCTTTCCACTCGAATACGCAACCACAATATGACTGCCGACAGGTGAAAATACTATGCTGTTGACATCTTCGCAGTCTGTCTTGTAAGTCGCAACGCAGGCTTTTGCATCCACATTCCAGATTGTGACCGAAGTATGAGATACCAATGCCAACCTGGTGTTGTCGTATGATAGAGTGGACATTACCAACCTCTCATCAACATCTATTGTCACGCGGTTTCCAGACGCAACATCCCACATTTGAAAGCTGCCATGATGGCTGACTGAGACCAGTATAGTACCATCAAGAGAATAGTGAAGGAATCGAACACTAGGAGCCTCGTATGTCTTTATCAGGTCCCGAGTCTGGACATCCCAGATATTGATGATCTGACTGGACCCAACAGCTATGCTCTTACTGTCTGGAGAATATGTAAAGGCCCAGATATCGTGATGATAAGGGTTTTGTGTCAGCATAGACTGACCCATAGCGATGTCATGTATCTTTAGATACAGGTTGGGTGGGTCACTGTTCTGGGTTCGATAGATAGGACCCTCCCCATATATAGACGCAAGAGTTGAGCCATCTGGAGAAAAGAATACTGATCTAGGCCACCCTAACTTCTCACGGATGCCCATTACGTGTTTGAATGGTGCTGAGACTATATGAAATGGCGTTGTATTGTTGATCTCAAATAAGGTCAAATGACTTTCGTCGGTCCACGTATAAACCCCCCTAGCTGTGCCCCAGATCTTGAACGTCGTATCGCTTGATGCTGATACAATACTCTCGCCATTGGGAGAAAACGAAACAGAAACTACACTTTCGGAATGTTTTTCTGGTGGGATGTATGTAGTCAAGGCTGTATCCCAGACCTTGACAATACCATCCCATGAAGCCGAGATCGCTGTTTTGCTATCAGCCTTGAAAACGATTGAAGATATCATGTCACTGTGTCCAAATAATAACCTAGTACAATTGCCTGTAATTGTATCCCAAAGACGAATAATCTGGTCTGCGGAAGCGGAAGCAATTATGGTACTATCTGGTGAGAACGCGGCCGCCGTAACTGTCGCTGTGTGACCCTTCATAGTCGATCGACATGAAAGTCCTCCAGCATCCCATAGTTCCATGCAATTTTTATCAGACTTGAGGATTATAAATAAATCGCCATCCGGTGAGATACCTTTACAACCATAGCAGGACGGAATAGTAAGGTTGGTCTTGGAGCGCAGGTCACAAAGTTGAGCGATGCCTTGACGGCATTGAGAGACAAATCTTGAACCATCATGGGAGAAAATAATAGCGCTAGATTGGTTTTGATGGCCGCTAAACTCTGCAATTAAGCGGGATGCTTTCGAATCCCATGCGCGGATAGTACCGTTCTCGGTAGCTATAGCCACCGTAGAGCCATCTGGTGAAGGCTGTATCCGGTCTGCACTACTGCAGGGAAGCTGATAAGAGTTCATGAAGATTCCCTTTCTTATATCCCAGATCTTGAGGATATTTTCGCGCGTAACTAAGAGCAAACAACGACCATCTGCTGAAAATTGCACCAAGATAAAATGGCCGCCTGAGCTGCTTAGATCTCCGACGACGTTGCCAGTTTCCGCATCATGAATGCTTAAAGCCCTGTCTGATGATAAAACCGTGAAAAACTGGCCATCGGGGCAGAATTCTACGTGGCTGAAAATGGAAGGAACTGGATATGAAAGGATAGATGCATATGTTTCAGCATCCCAGATCCTAAGCTTGTGTAGTGACACAGAGGCAATTCTTTTACCGTCCAATGATGAGCTTACGGATACCAATTCCTGATCCTTGGCCTCCAATGTCGTCATACAAGGATCATAATACAAGGGACCTCTAACTGCTGTAGCAATCCAAGGCGGCATCGATTTGTGTAATGATTCTCCAAGGATACTGTACCTTGGCGCGAATACAACGGCAGATGCATATATTTGAAGCGGCGCTTTGTCCATGATGGCAGCGTTCGCCATGACCAAACGGAGGGAATCTTGTAGGAGAGAAGATAGCACCGAATTATCCTGTGGCTGTTATTCCCATATTAGTATACTCCTGTGTGTGAGTAAGAGAATATGATGATATACCTTGACTAGTGATAGTAGTAGGTCCAGCATGGCGCGACTTCCTCCCAGCTGCCCAAGCAAACTGAGGGCCTCCAGCCAGTGCAGGAGATGGGAATTGAGAAACTGATGTACTATATCATCCCCTTGAATGATATGAGCGGCAGAGCTCAAATGGTGGACCCAGTAGAGACAGGCGTATTGAACTTCAGGGGGTAGGCATATATCTATAATTCTCTGATTGACATCTGCTCTCATCGTCCCAGGTAGGTGGAGGCCACAAATATCCTCCTTTAGCGTTTCATCAGATGATAATAATTTGAGGCATTGGGAGAACAATATTTTGTGAGTGTCTTGTTCGCTCACCCAAAAAGGATATCTGCTTGGATTGCTTTCCTTCTCTGGGTCCAGTAGAAAGTCTCGAAAAGAGAGGTGAAGAAGCCTGACGGGTGTAAAAACGTCTAATGGAACTCTTAAGACGGAATGTAAAAGATCTAGTTGATCCTCAATAACATCTGTAGAGACTTGGAGTAGGCGAGCTAGCGCAGCAATCGAAAGGGGGGTGGCCAATACAACAATAGAACCGATTTGATACTTGAACCGGCTTATCACTTCCTTTCTATTCGTTTGTGAAAGTCCGATCAGCAATCGATCTAGAACCGGTAAATATGTAGCATCAAGGCCAGAAACGCGAGCTCTCTGATATTTGAGTATTCCACTAAGCTGGTTCTGTGGGCCACCGAGCCTCCGGTCCTTCAGGAGACGGCAGATTGTCGCAGCGACGATGAATAACGGGATAGACATGGCGACAAGCTTCTCAAAATTCTTTTCCCCAGGCCAATCAGGAGATAATTGTCGTGTTACCATAACAGACATATTATAGTCGCTCCTGATGGCATGTAGCTGATGGCGCATGTAAGCACCAATATCCTGCTGAATGACAGGTTTCGGGATCTGAGCCAGCAGTAGACCATCGTATTTACCGCTGATCTCTTCAAAGCCAAGTCGTATCGGTAATTCAGGTCTGCTAGTGAGGAAGAATTTGAGACGAGGATTGCTGAGCTCCCGCGCTTGCGATAAAACACGAATCATGGTCCTCATGCTATCCTCGTGGTCACACTCATCAAGGGCATCGATAACCACAACAAGACTTGGCGCCTGCCACTGGATAGGTGCTTTTCTCAGGGGACCAAGAACGAGACTTTCGAACTGCTCGCTAATGGACTTTTCATGAATTGCCGGGTATCCATCGATTGCGTCCCGGACGAATGGTGCAATGGAAGGTAAGCTGCGCACAAGCTGTGCTGCTATAGTGGTAAAGACAAATGAGACACGGCCCCGGCTACCCTCGCCTCTTTTAAAGAAGAAACTGGCACCGAGACTATTGTTTTCAGCAAAGGAATGAGCAATGGTGCGCGATATGGTCGATTTCCCAGTACCGGCCATGCCATTAAGCCAAAATACGGACTCACTCGTCGGATCGTTGCTCCATTGCTGGATCTGTTTAATGATTTCAACTCGTGTTCCAGGGAGACAAAGTGCTTCATCCCCATCTAGGTTGGAATCATATGTCGCTGCCTCTGCGACCCGAAGCTTGGAGAGGACTGTTTCTTGGTGGATGTCTAGTAGAACGAAGCTGGCATCTGGTGAGAAGGTATCATGTGAGAAGTTTTCATCAAGGGAACCAACGTCTGCTCAATACTGAGATCCATTAATATGGTTGTTTTGTATCTCTCAAGTGCTGCAATGATATCTTGAACATCTCTCTTCTTGAATGGCCAAACCGCCCTTGCATGTCTTGCACCCATGTCCAGTTTAGCTATTAGACCCTGTAATAACAACCGACATCCATCGATGGTTTGGCGCAAGCCTGCAGAGCCCTCCAGCTTGCTAGCATTTGGACCTGCAAGAATACGCTCAAGATCTTTGAGCGTAGCAGTGAATTTGTCCGCTTCCTTGAGAATGCGACGAACATCGGATGGGGCATTCCTGGCATCCATGCAGTAGATGGAGCACATCACACCAACCTTAACAAAGAGGTCGACGATTTGACCGATGCTCGATACGAGGCCCAGAACATCCGCCATCGTGGAGGGTTCATGAGTGTTTACGACAAGGTGTAATGACCTGATGAGGAATGAAAGATAAGGTGGGCATGATGCGATATGGGCCTGAGTGGGGAGGGGAGCCTCGCCGTGCTTCAGCGCTGGAAACAAGCCTAGCCATATTGCATGCATGTTTGTACTACTGCAACGGTGATTTGATAATATGCATGATATGTGGGGGTTATACAAGTTACCTATGAAAACCCGATCTGGAGGCAGGACGCCTAGATAATGATTATCCTTTCTTGGGATATGAAGTTCCAACTCCAATAAACATGTACTTATTTTGGGATATGCATCCCTCATATGATCTTTGCATTATCCTGCAATACTTGCATAGTAGCTTAATAACATGATGGGGAAAACAGGGAGATGGGTAGGCGTCATCTTTAATATCCCCAGCCAAAGACGAGATGGAACTACCATTTCTCTTTAATTCGAGCTTCCGGATTAAAGTTGACAATAATAAAGCCAGATGAAGGATGACCCGAAATTCATCTGCGAAAGACAATTTTTTGACGATCAAATCAAAGTGGGCGTAATTGAATGGGGTGAAGAAATGGGCAATGTAGAACTGGCTCCAATCAGCGTGGGCAGTTGTGGGACAAGTTGATGCTTGATTGCTACTTAGAAAAGTTTGAGCATAAAACTATCAAGGCCAATAAGTCAAGAAGGACCTTCAATATGCCGTCAGTGAGTCGAGAGATGCAAGACAAGGGAGCATTGAACTGTTGCTCTTCTCCTGTAGTAATAGGAATGTTGAGAAGATCACAGCTATGAAGGGGTGACAGCAAGCTGAGAAGCGCCTTGTTCTTATATAGGCGACACTATACCCGACCACTGAACAGTATTCAATATCCATTACGTCTTGTCAGCAAATCCGAATCGGGGTTCCATAACTATGCCTGTTAACGAGATATGAGCTTGGCTGTTGAAACTGAGGTCTACATCACTTAGCGTTACCAGGTTGAACAGCTGCCTGCCAACTGCCAGAGTTTGTTTACAACCAGGCTTTGCCAGCTGGCAAGATATCACGACATTGCCACTTATCGTTACTAGTACAACCGAAAGAGGCACCTGCCAACCTTTGTCAACAAAGCAGTCACTTCAACTGCAACTGCAACCCCAACCTGAGCTTCAAATCAACACAGAGTCAATATAGAGTCAACACAACCAGCACACCTCCAAAAGGAAACCTGTTAGCTTCTGTAAAAAAAGCGACCCGCCGCTCAACGCAACTATTCTAACCCATCACAGTCACTTCAAACGCTCCTCAGCTCCACAAACGCCTTCTACTGTGCCTATTCAGCCCAGCCATGTCACGATGCCCCTCCAACCCCAAGAAGCATTTCGAAAGCAACGAAGCTTAGAGTCGTTGAAGAGGGACTTTCGTAATGAGATTATCGACAAGACCAACGGACTGTACTTCATGAATGACCAGACTTTGATGAAGGACAAAGACACGGACATCAAGCTTCTCGATATCCTCTGCCCCCGACGTGAGCAAGCGACCGTACAGCATGCCTTCAATCACATCACACGTTTGTTAGATGAGTGTTGCAATTCGTTTGATCTGCTAGACAGATTCAGTGTGGACATGTACTGGGCCATCGTTGCCTCTGACACCTCGGTCAAGTGCAACATAGATTTGTCCGGGGAGCTCGCGAAAGAGCTGGTCTTTAGCCTTCTCAAGGCTTTTCAGCGCTGGAACATCCATCATGGGGGGCCTCCATCCACCACGAGCCTCTTTATTCTTCAGGTGGAAAGGCTATTCAAGCACTTTGAGAACAAGAACCCTAAATTGCACTCTCGCAACCAGAATGGCTGGCAACTCACCGAAGAAGAAAAGACGGCCGTGCAGAATGGGTCCGTCCAGATGGGGCCAGCAAGAAAGGTGTCCAACAAGAAGTTTGAGCTGTCGCCAAACGGTCCCCAGAAGCTCTACTTGATCACTGAACTCCCGGGTGATCGCTTCTGCAAGCCTGATCTCATGGGGCTCATAGATACGAGGGTCATGGAAAAGCCTGCACCAAAGTTCAAGTTATCCGCAGCATCGCAAGCACGACGCAGCTCTATCAGCTCGCTTAGTAGCAGCCCACCGCCAGATATCAGCTCAGGCGGTTTATTTTCTCCCTCGCGCAAGCTCAAGAAGGTCAGGACTGACGACAGTTGGCGGGGATCCCTACCGTCATCTGATATTGGGTCTGAGAGAGCAAGTTCACCGATCGGAAGTATCATGACATCAGGATCTCCCTGCCCTAGTACTGGAATCAAACGACGCAGCGAATTCGAAGACCTCGAACACTCGAGCAAGAAGCAGGTGGCCGAGGACCGTACCGCGAGAAATGTTTCACCAACTCCCACGAAGAAGCAAGAGAGAAAGCCCAGACCTAAACCATCTATCTTTATTCGACACAGGAGATGATGGGAAGAAGCAGGTTGTTCAGTTGGCATGCATTGGATGATAATGATTTGGTGAAGTTTCTTGTACACTTGGCTATGATGAATGCGATGATGGTTCATGCACAAGACGAACATCGTAATATTGGCTTTGATGATTTGTACAAACAGTATATGAGATATTGAGGGACAGAAAGTCATCATGCAGAGGGCTCAAACCTGTATGATCAATGTATATTATAAGACGAATTTGCTTATCCGCCTGTCTTAGTGATTTGTCGTGTCGCCCAACTCAATGGAGAACAATTTGTCCTTGATAAGTGATGACGATTAATGGACGTAGTACTAACAAAGTAAGCAGTCATGTAATAAAAAAAAATATTATAAGAGTCAATATCTTAGAATGGAGTATAATAAGAGTACTAGCAAAAAAAAAAAAAAGATTGCACACAGAGATGTATGTTTGTATAGGGTACCAATTCTCAGATTTGACCCCGGATGGCTACGTCAAACAAGATCGAGATGCAGTCATGCGATGTCGCAGGAGAAGAGACTAAGAAAAAAAGTAGGCACACGATCGACAAAAAAACCAAAAGACGGGACGAATGGAAACAGGACCCGCGGGAGAAAGATTCTGACTGCTCTTGGCAGAGGCTGTGTTGGACTGAGAGAGTGTCTTGGCATTTGTCGTCGAAAACGTCCATGTCCGGTCGTATTACGATATTTCCCTCACCGTCTACAAAGAGGCCTCTCTCTTTGTTTCTCTTTCTCCTTGTCTATCTTTTTGTGCTGGCATGAATGACCTCCAAAGCTGAGCGACGAGCGGCCGGTTTGGTATTAATAGAATGGATTTAAATGCAATAGCCTCTTTGGTCATTGTTCAGGGCTGAGGCAGAGATTAGTGATGCAGACGCCACACTGAGGCTGATGCTGCAGAATATGATGCCTCTCTCTCACTCTCTTTGTTCAACCCTGCATTTGCATTGACACATTGGAAAAGAAAAGGAAAAAAGAACTAGACTTGCCGGATATCCGACTCGGCAGGGTGACGTAGCAAGGGAGACATGTCATTGGAGGAGAGAGACAGGCCTCTGGACCAGGTGTGGCTGGTGACTGTAGATACCCAAAGCCCCAAAGACCCAAAGACCCAAGAACAAGGTACCTCGAATAATACCTACCTATGCAATGCAATGCAATGGCATGTGAAGCACGAGCTGCCTCCCCCGGAACGAACCAACGGCAACCATAAGGCTTTCCACAGGGCTTCCCTTCTTTGATGACAACATATTGATTCATCTTGCTCATCTTATGTCTGTTTCTGGTGTCTTTTCTCTTATCTCGGTCTCAAGCTGTTTCCGTCGTTCCAAGTAGATACAGGACAGAAACATCAAAACCATTCCCTCCTCTCCCTCATAACCCCGCCCCCTCATTTTGATACTTGAGCCATACCATCCCTCAGAAGCTCAGATCAGCTTTGCCGGTCTATCCAGGCCTCAACCATCGTATCGTCATTGCGTTCGCTAAGCCTGCTTAAGGTAGCATTTTTGGGCACTGGGAAGCTACCAAGGTTCCGTCCATCCATCCATCACTCCATCCAATCTTACTTAGGTAGGCTTGGTTCCCAGCTGGAGGGAGGGGGGAGCTTGGTAAACTTCAGACCATCATCTCATCCCTCCTCATTGCAATCAAATCAACAATTAATCGCCTCTGCTGATCTTCCACAAGTTCCCGGCTTTGGCGTCTTGGCAGTCCCCTCGACCCTGCGCATCAATTCCATTTTCTACTCTTTGTTCATTCCATTTCGCATCTCTCATTCAACCATTTTCGGAATACCGAGCGATAATTCATAATCATCATGGCTGTAACCACTCACCACGACCCTTCAACATCCTCAGCCTCCAGCCAGTCCTCAAAGGAAGACGACAGCCACCATCACGACCATGAAACAAACGGCCATGATGGACACAAGGAGAAGCAACCACCCGGCGGCTTCGACACCACGCCTCTTCCAGATGCGCCCCAGGGATACACTGTCCGCTTCATCTTCCACTCCGCAAAGGATTTGCCCGTCGCAGATTTCCATACTGGCTCTTCGGATCCCTACGTAATCGCTACCCTCAAGGGGACACAGCCCAAGAGACACAAGGAAGATCCGGATCTGACACACAGAACGGTCACCAAGCGACGCACCCTGGAACCCGTGTGGGATGATGAATGGGTCGTCGCCAATGTGCCTCCCGGAGGCTTCTCACTCAAGTGTCGCATGTACGACGAGGATGCCGCCGACAAGGACGACAGACTAGGCAATGTCACCATCAAGGTAGACCAAGTCTCGGAAGACTGGATTGGCATTCCTCCACCGGGACAAGAATTTGCGGCAAAGAAGCGCGTCATGAGTAAGCGCGCATACCTCCTCAAGGGTCTGTCAAATGCCGTTCATGGAGGTCACATCACTCCCAAGCTGCGCGTTAGCATACAGGTCCTCGGCAAGTCGGCCCCTCCGTTTGCGCAAATGTGCACGCTGGGCCCGACAAATTTCATCAAGCACTACAGTCCAATGATTGGCCGTCTCATTGGCACAAAAGTCAACACGGATGAGCATGACGATGAAAAAGGCGATAGTGGCGGAGACAACAGCGGGAGTCAGAAATATGAGTAAGTCTCAACCATAACCCAACAACGCGATAGAATCGTGAGCTCATGACAAATAGCTTCCAAGCCAATGAGATTCAACTCCAAGGCCCTGTCCCATCAAAGCTCTACCATCGATACGTAGAATTTAGACCCATCATCGGATCCCTATTCGCATCCACTGGTATTCGCGGAAAGATACTAAACAAGGCTCTGCATAAGCAGCACAACCGCATCTACAACTTTGATAGCTCAACCGAGTATGGAACATTTAAACCCTGCTCTGAGGAGGCATCTCTGCAGTTTCTCAAGATGGCCCATTTCGATGAGGGAGGTCGCGTTTTTACATATGTCCTGTCTCTGGACGGACAACTCCGATTTACCGAGACGGGCAAGGAGTTTGGTATTGACCTGCTCAGCAAGCACACCATGCACGCGGATGCTGAAAAATACATTGCTTGTTCGGGAGAGTTTTTCATTAGGAGGTTGCAGCATCCTGACTCGAGCGACGATCCGCAGCCCAACGAGAAGACGCACCCGGCAGAAGAGATACCTGGCGGACCCCCTCTGCAGGCTCCGCCGCCCAACCCGGCATATTACCAGCTGTACATTGACAATGAGTCTGGCACATATCGTCCCGACAAATCCATCCTCCCAGATCTCAAAGAATTTTTGGAGAAAAATCTCCCCGGCCTTGGTATCGTAGCCATGAGTGTTGATGACGACCGCCTACAGGAGCTCAAAGATGAGCAGCGCAATATCAAGAAGAAGGAGGGCAAGATCATGCACGTCGTCATGAATAACAGCTCCAGCGACAGTCTCAGCTCAGTAGAGAGCCAGCTAGACGCGCGAGACAAGACGTGGGAGTCTGGGCAAAAGAGCAAGAAGGAGGCTGCGTACGCGGCCTTGATGAAGCCAGATTCGGAGCACATTAGAGAGGCGGCCAAGGCCATTCTTCCGCATAGGGAGAAGAAAGAGGAGGAAAAAAAGTGAGGGATGGAGGAACTATTATGACTGAATGAAACGCTATTTTATTGTTTTGAGTATTGGTTGTTTATTATTTTTTTTGTTTATTAATATGATACCACTCACTTGGATACGACCACGAGGAATGATCTCTTTATTCTGTTCCTTTCTTCATTGGTTCAATGTATAGATGGTAGCGCTTTATAGCTTGGCTTTGAGTGACACCCACGTGCTCGTACATCTGGCCAGTTCCACCCCATGCTTGTCCCTAATCTCACACTTGATCCTCGTCTTGCGCCCTTCCGTACCCTCTATCCATGCATTGACGACCACCTCGCCCACTGGCACAGGCTTCAAGAATTTGGTTTCTAGACCGGCAGTCAGACTGGTAGATTGAAAGACGAGGCCGGATTTGTCGAGTGCGGTGTTGATGTCGTGAAGGGAGCCCATCGACTCGTCTGCCATGGTCATGATCATGCCGCCGTGAATAATATCTTGATACCCGACGAGACCTTGGCCTAAAGAGAAGAGGGAAGATACGCGAGTGATGGGTCTGGCGGGATCTCGTAGATGCGCATCATCCTCTGGGTGGAAGAAGCATAGCATGTGTTTGAGGCCGCGGGGATCGGAGCGGAGTGTTTTGCCGAGGAATTGGTCATGTCCGTCGGTGAGAGGGTTGACGCATTGGGGGATAAAGGGGATAGAGTCCTTCAAGAGGGTAGAAGTCCAGGGGATGGAGGAGAAGTGAGAGAAGGTGGACGAGTAGAGGTCTGGATGAGTGGAAGGGGGGAGGAGGTGGAGGGTTGGGCAGAGGAGGCGGTTGAGGGGGATGGTTTTGTCGTTTTCTTTGGTGGATGACATGATTGAAGACTGGGTGAACAATGAATAAGTAGGTAAGGTTGGGCTGTGATGTTAATTGGTTGAAAGAGGTTTGAATGAGGTGAGAGATGTAGCTTATAAGACATTATGAGGTGAGATTGAAGCGCGTTGAAGATGTTCCGCGGGTGAATGGGCTATTGTACAGGTACAGATGACCGTTAGTGCTAAGGTCCAAGTATGTGTATAATATGTGGGGTTCATTGTCTGGCAGCATCTCCCTTGGGTACTTGTACTTGCTTGTGAGCCGCGCCATGGAAGCATTCTTTCCAGAATCGGGTTTTCAGTTCAGTCGTTTTCACGTTTTTCCATAATACATAGTCGCCACTGTTTAATGAGGACTCTGCCAATTGGAGTAGACGATTTGTTAGATATAATGCGTCTCGTAGAAATGTAAACATACCCAGAGAGAACTTGAGATATTTGCGGGTATTGAGTACTGATATAAAAAATCCTGCGAGCCACAACCCGGGATCAATAACCTCGGCAAATGCCCTTGAGGATGACAAGTTTGGTCAACTACACCGGATGGTGGCATTCCGACAGAACAATATACGATAATTCAGAACCACAACTAACGCTCAGAATTTAGCTGTGACTGAAAAATCAGACGATATTATGACTCTTAGCTCACTGGATCATAGAGACAAAGTGAAGTCTGCAGCATCTTGGGTCCCTTCAAAACGCAAACGGTACTGCTTAATATTACAAATATGTGCAGTGTTGGCATTGGGTGAGACTTAAACTCGCAGTAGCAAGGATATTCACTTGTGAATATTGACGTACCTCAATATCTCATTCACGGTTGTCACTTCTCCTGACTGAGACTGCAATAGGCAGCAAGGGGTTGTATCGGATCCTCTACTGATGCCAACAAAAATAGATGGTGTTTGATGCATCTCCATAACTCAACAATTATTCATCTCAACTCTTCTGATACATGAAATTGAAAGAGATTCATTACTGGCTTTTGTAGAAAGGCGGAATATTGATCATGCCAATGCCATGATCCTAGGGAAAAGGACTATGAGTGTGTGACGATCCAGCGCCGGTATGTCTTTTGGTTGTATGGCTTTTACATATGCATCAGCATGTAACTTCTTGGATCGATGGGAGTCTTGATTGTGGGTTAATTCTATTTTAGCAGAATAATATCGTCGTAAGAGATTTCCTATTCAACTTAGCGAAGATGATAAGAAGTGAAAGGTCATGGAGAATAATAGGTACAAATGCGTGAATATGAGGACGAAACAAGTAATATACATTGCATGCGACTTACAAATATAGATGGAACTGATTCACTGCTCAGAATGTAATAAGAGACGGACCAAGTTCTATACTGAGGCTCAACCGATACAGCTACTTGCGCCAGCTGCTGGCGGGTGGCAGAGAGAGGTTGCCAACTGCTACGTCAACTGCTATCCGGACCACCTGCCTTGAGTTGAAATACACGTCTGCACACGAATTTTAGATTGATCCGTCAAACCACTCACTTTCGAATCTCCCTCCTCTGTCATCACCATCGCGACCACAGTCTGAAAAATGCTTGTGGTGCCCTGAGTCACCTTCATCTTTTTCCCCTCGGCTGTCCATCGAGTCTTTGACCTTCTTCCAACGACCAACGCAAAGAAAGACACATCTTTTAATCACGATTCCGATCGAGACTACAGTTAACTTCCCGCCCGCCTCGCCGCGATGCGTCCGCCTGAGAACGATAGCAGCGGGTCAACTCTGACTCCTCATCAAATCAAGGTCCTCATCACAATCGAGAGGGCTGGCGCTGGCCTTTCCATGGGCGCCATTGCTCTGACTGTGCTCTCATTCATATTCTTCAGGAAGCTCCGCACGACACCAAATCTCTTCCTTGTTTTCGCATCCATCGCAAACGCAGGCGCAAGCATCGCATCCATGATGGGGTATGATGCTCTTGTCAGGGGAGAGAACTCTGCTCTCTGCCAGGTACAGGGTTTCATCTTTGAGTGGTTTGTCTTTTCTCACACAAACAGCGTATAGAGGAAGTAGCTTACCCCTACACCAACCAGGTTCATGCAGTCTGATCCGTGGTGGTCGTTCGCCATGGCTGTCAACGTCTTTCTTGTCTTCTTCTTCAACGCCGACCCGACCTCTTTTCGAAAGTATATCTGGGTTTACTGCCTCATCTGCTTCGGTGGCCCAATGATACCGGCGATTGTTCTGGTCTCTATCCGCGATGATCCTCGCGGACCCATCTTCGGAAACGCTGCGGTACGCAACTCGAGCCCATGTTTATCCAAGATGCTAATACAAGTGCTGGCGTAGCTTTGGTGCTGGATTGGCAACAACTGGAGTTTAGTCCGCCTCTATGCGTACTATATTCCCATCTGGATTTGCATCTTACTGTCCATTTTCATCTATTTTGCTGTCGGCTTTCACGTTTTCCGTCAACGGAATCAGTTGCGAAACATTGCTCTCCATGGTACCAAGGAGAGTGATAGGACATGCTCGCCGGTCGGCAGTGTCGAAGGCGACTCTGTGGATGAGGTATTCTTGACTCATCTGACATGCGCATCATTGCGACTGACTTCGTCTCAGAATACCCTTGCCAACCAGCCAGATGCCTACGCCACTGTCATTACTGAGGTTCAGGTTACTTCACATCTCCCCGAATCAAACTCCCGAGGAATGCCATTAGTGCCACCGCCTGCACATACGACATCCATAGTCAGCCGTGGTCGATCATGGCAGGATTTTCAGGAAGAGAATGATCATACCATCAACCTGAGTCGTATTCCACAGCCGATTGAAACAACATGCTCTTCAGATCATCGGCCTGTCCAAACTGTTACAGTGCTCAATAAGCTACGGGCGGTTACTTCAAGCGCGTCACTGAAACTCAAGCAGCTCGACCCAATCAAGATGGCCTACTTGCGCACAAGTTTCATTTTCGGATTTGCTATTTTAATCACGTGGATTCCCAGTTCTATCAACAGGGTGTATAGCTTGACACACGATGGTCGTGTGAGCTATCATCTGAGCATTGCCAGCGGTTGCGTGCTTCCGTTACAGGGTGTATGGAATATGAGCATTTACTTTATCACAAGTGCAAGGCTTGTCCGTGAAGAGTTTCGGGCCATTAAAGCAAAGATGCAACACAAAGGAGACAAGGGCAAGAACTTTGGGGACATTGAACGACTGGACAGTAGGTTGAACATTGTGGATTACGAGAATCGACGCACCTTTGAGGGCTGCAGGACAGCAAGCCGAAAGGCATCTAACACGAGTCCTTTTGATATGGACGAGATGGAGCTTAACAGCCATGTCACTTTTGCAAAGAGCTCCATTTAGTTAGACGTTTCAAACAGGACCTTTTTTTGTAACTTTGTATGTCATGGTCTAATGCAACACATCTTTGCAACTGGATTAATGCTGACGATTTAGGACTCATTCAAATGTGTTGCCACATAGTGTTGCCTAGATAATACCCCAATATCACAAAGGCGGAGCTTCGAATACCTGGAGAGACCAAGGCAGAACGAATTGTGCAAGTTTCTCCCTGAACGGAGACTTGGACCTCTAGGTCATCTGGAAGTACTGAGAGATTCTAGGGGAGGAAAAAAGCCGAGTCCGGATTTTATGATTCAGTTCAAATTGGGATTATGGTACGATTTGTATCAACATATCTCGATTCCCAGCCGTGATGAAATATGTGATATACAATCTGATTTGCGAGTTATGTCTTACCAGCCTTGTGGCGTTGTGCGACCTATGCAAGGTTTAGAGTGCAGCTGTTTGCTGAGCAATACTACCCTATCCATGAGAATTTCCTTTTTTCTTTATTTTTGAGGTTATGATTACTAAATTGTTTTCGTCTCCCTTGAGTTCATGAATCAATTGAGGGCAGAAATGGTTATGAAAAGGGGGCGGTATACAGTTGCTAGTTAGCCACCTCATTTAACTCGGCCGCGTGAAAAGAGATATCACAAACAAATGACGTGTATTCTGGTCGGTTGGCTACGTTGAAACAACCTCGTGATGAGCTTTTGGGTTTCGTAAGTATCATACAGTCTATCCCTTGAATGTTTCACATCTCATGACTTTGCCCCCTGTTAGTTTTTGTGACTTCGATTGTTTTAACTCTACCTTATCGCTCAGAGACTTTTCTTTTTTTTTTTTGGAATTTATAACTAGTATTTCTTATTACCAGCTTGGATAATAATCTCTAATCTAAACCACGGTGAGGTTGCGAATATTGAAACATTCGGGAGGTAGACTGTAGAGCATAACGCCCCCTTCATCATCGACTTCCCGTATTACGCAGTCTGGCCGGGAGGGTTACATTTTTTGGCTTCACACGAGCAAGTCACCTTTGTCTGAGCTAGCTATCATGGAGTAGCTGTGACTTGAAGCCCCGGAAAGAAGTCAAGAAGGCTCTGGTTGATCAAGGCAAATGCGGCAGTGATATTCATATTCGCATTTTCTCAAGTTTTCCTCCAAAGGGAGGGCGGGCGTTTTATCTTGAATACATAAACGCGCTGGAGAGCACATTCCAAGTTCTCTTCTTCCACCAAGCTTCAGCATCGGATCAACATCCCACACTGCCTCAAGAATAAGCCCTCTTACATTTTTAGAAATCCCATTTTCAAAACTACACAGCCTTTGTCCAAGCCATGAATCTGTTTCCACTTCTCGTCCTCATGGTCTTGCCGGCTGTCTCCGTTCTTCTACCTCTAAAAGACGATTACCATGCGACAACACCCAAATTCCCTGCCGGCTGCGATGCCCCTCTCACCGGCAAATTGCAACTTCGCCTCGATTATGCAGATATAGACTCCGGACCCGATAGTAGTAGAATTTATCTCTGCTTGCGGGTCGGCAACGCCTGTAAAAGCAATAACGACTGCCTCGGACGACCCCTGTTCAACGAGACGGAGTGCAGAAAGCTGCTCCCAGAAAAGGATAGAAACAACCCCGATGTCCCAATGGGTCCTGGAGATGCAGACTGCGTTGATGGTTTCTGTCGCACGTTACAATATTACCCTGACGCCGACTGCGACTGTCTATTCGGTTGTGCGTACCAGAGTGATTTGGAACACGGGTTGAGAAAGCTCAGCTGCATCAAGGGTAAATGTGTCGCAGCCCCGTGTGCTCGATGCGGGGAGAAGGCAAATGGTAAATCATGCTGTGGGTCTGGGATTGTTGAAGATGGCGGGAGATGTTACTGTGCAACGGGAGTTGGCGAGGGTTGTGGGACGAATCCTCGAATCTGTCAAGATGGTAGCTTTAACGATGTGTGCTGTCCATCAAAGTCAGAGAATAATGGCTTCTGTTGTGCATCTGGCAGCTGCAATACCCGCTGCACTCATCAACCGAAGTGAGAGACAAGACTTTTTGCGATGCGCGAAGAGTCGCTCTTGTTGTAGGAGAGGTATTGTATCTCAAGTTGCCCCCCTGTCAATTGGGAAATCGTGTTGTCGTAGTACGATTGTTGCTTGGGAAGGTCTATATAAGATAAGGTATTAAGACGGATATGTTGAGTTATAGGGTCGGCTTTTCTGTTGGGCGGACAGTTGGGTTTTATTGTTTTTGACACCCTCTAGCCGCTTAATAATATGATAATCAAATTTGGTATGACACGGCGTTTATGTTGAAGATTGGCGAAGGAAAACTCTGCACCCGTGACAGCCCTTCTTTCTAGGTAATGAAGTGTTCTTGATCGCTCTTCAGGGTTCTCTTTCTCAGAGCTTGTAGGGCTATTAGACGCACCAATATACCCGCTTGATCCATGTTCCATTGTTGTCAAGGACATCCCATGCCTTGGATGCCGTTAGCTGTTCATTGATGAACCACTTGTAATCAGGCATATCAAGAAATGGATCTGCAGAACTCACCACGGCATGTGTCATTAGTGTCAAACTAGTTCCCGCTCTGTTTTATCTTGTCCTATGACTCGATTCAGGCATGAAGCTCTGCTGCACAATTCCCAGAGACTATCACACGTTATCACTTTCAAGCGATGAAAATGTTCTCCCTACGTCTACAACTAGCAGGTTCAGTCTCATATTTTGGTCGTGCGGAGAACTAGCAAATGAATATTTAAATACATATACTGAGGGCGTACCACGAGAAGATAGATGATAACTAGACGCTACGTACAGGAAGAGAATCAGTTCTCTTTTGGAGCAGGTTCTTGGTCAACGAGTTTTTGCAGGTTCCCGATCCCACGAACTCGTTCAGATTCCGTAGTGTACACTCGGCAATCTCAGTCAAAGCTTCTTCGGTGAAAAAGGCCTGGTGACCAGTGACGATGACATTGTGAAAAGTCATGAGTCTCATCAAAACATCGTCGTGAATAATTCTATCAGAGTGGTCGTCATAGAATAGCGATCCCTCTCCCTCGTAAACGTCGAGGGCTACGCCGCCGAGGTGCTCGCCCTTTAATGCCCTGATGACGGCCCTGGTATCGATGAGGCCGCCGCGAGATGTGTTTACTAGCATGACGCCGGGCTTCATCTTGGAAATGGAGATGTCGTTGATGATGTGTCTGGTGCTATCCATGAGAGGGCAGTGCAAACTAACAATGTCGCTCTCAGATAGCAACTGATCAAGTTCCTTGTACTCGCCAATTTCTTTGAAAGCATCGCAGGGGAAAGGATCATGGGCAATAACGCGGCAGCCGAAACCTTTCATGATGCGAGCTGTGGCCACACCAATCTTGCCAGTGCCAATGATGCCGATGGTTTTGCCGTGCAGAGTTTTGCCAAGCAGGCCTTGAAGGGCAAAGTTTCCCTCGCGCACACGATTGTAGGCCCGGTGGGTGCTGCGATTGAGGGTCTGGATGAGAGCGACGGCAAACTCGGCGACAGCTTCCGGCGAGTAAGAGGGAACATTGGCGACCATGATGCCGGCCTGTTCAGCAGCGTCGAGGTCCACTTGATTGAAGCCGGCGCAGCGAAGGAGAATGGCCTTGATGCCCAGTTTGGAGAGCGCATGAATGACGGATGCCTTGAGGGAGTCGTTCACAAAAGCGCAGACGGCGTCGGCACCGCTGGCCAGAGGGACGGTGTCGTCGTCGAGGCGGAATTCATGGTAGGTAATGTCAAACGTGGTGGTGTCACTGTTGAGGGCGGCGAGTCTGGCTGTCTCAAGGTACTTTTTGTCGTATGGTTTGGTGGAAAAGACGGCAAGCTTCATGTTGAGGGAGATGACTGGAGAAAGCATTAATGAAGAGTAGTAGAAGGAAACTATAAGGGTGAGGAATTGAGTGAGGATAAATAGTAATTGAAATAGATGTTTTCTTTACCGTCGTTGCAGTGGTGTTTAGGTTGAGTGAGGAGCTGAGTGATGTGATGTTCTTCTATTACCGATTCAATAGATAACGTATGATGTTCTCAAGTATGATGCGCACGCCCTGCTGCTGAGGTGTGTTTGTAGCATTTCAGTAATATCAGGCCCAATGAAGGGACAGAATGACGGTAACCTCATCTCATGCTGCACGTCAGTATGTGGTGCCTCGTACGATGGTACGCAAACAGCTTAGGGGACTCGAGATGATTGGCTTTTGTGGAGGATGCAATGCAGCCACCCCATGGGTGCAGGTACCAGCATAGTGGGAGCTTGCTACTCAGTATTCAAGCAGGAGGGGGAAGGCCAGTAGCATTGAGTTTTTGTACATGATATTGGAATGCCAAGCGTACTCCTCCGTATACGAGAAATAGAAGAGAGGGGTATGGATCCTACTGTCGTCATGGAGGTAGACAGAATGTGGAACTGGTGTAAGTGAGCCCATGAGTGTGGCTGATGGTTTGAACTTTATGCAACAGAAGACAAAAGCAAATTCTTGAGAACATGTAAACCGCCATAGTAATAAACAGGTCAAGAAAAGAGAAGAGAATTGAGAGAAGAGCCACTGCGCTTAAAGACAATTCAGGGGTGAGTAATGACAATTTTGCATCAACAGGTTATAGGGTAGCTGCCATGTTGACGATACAAGGAGAGACTGGAGGGGTTGGAGGGGTTGGATGGGTCATCCACCATGGCTGTCTAAGCATGGAAGTATATACAAAAGACCACATACATAATCAAGTTGAACTGCTGGGTTTAAATAAAAATAAAAAATAGAAAAAAGAAGAAGAAATCATCCTTTGGAAAGTGAAGCAAAAGTGAATGAACATGGTCTGTGCGTAGATGCACATTAAGCATTCGTCTGCCTTGCATTGATTGCACTTGCATCAACCATAGTAAAAGACAGGATTCAATAGACCTGCCAGCTTGGAGCTTCTCACTTTTGCAAACCTCAGTGAAGCTGCATCGTTACTTCTATTCCTCACCAATCATTCTTTCTTTACTGAAAGACTTCTCCTCGCGTTACATTGTATCGGAAAGGGACAGTTTCTTGGCCAAATGGAACAAGCATCGACTTGGTCTCATAGCATCACCCCCTCGTTTGTTTGCATCCGCAAGTCATCAACAAATCGCACCATTTCTGGCAGCACAAACTTCTTTTCTGTGTCTCAAGACTATGGTTGCTCTTTCTCAAGATACTGTTTCTCCTAGCTTATCTCACATCATGGCTTCTTCCACACCAAAGACGTCGTCTAATGGCCTCAGAGCTAGTTCTGAGGAGACGACTGGCCAGAGCAACTCTGCTTCATCAGTAACCAGCATTTACCCTCTGGAACCAGTGTCCATAAGAAGCTTAACAAGATGACTGACACTACCCAGGACGCTGGAGCTTCACCGGACCAGAAAATGCTTCGAAACCACTCCTTCCAACTCGTCAAGCTCCAGAGTGAGCTCCACGAACTGCGCGCCCAACGAGCCAAGGACGTCCAACAAAATGCCAAATTAGTGACCGAGCTGCATGACCTCTACGGCAGCATGGCGCAGCTTAAGGGCAAGTTGGCTGACCTGACGATGGAATTGCACGCTTTGAAGGATACCTCGCCCCAGCCTCGATATGCTACCCCCGACGTTTCCATCAGGCCACCACCCGGTCTTCAGAGAAGATGGAATGTGAACGGCACCAACGGTAGCGTTGCATCTCCGAAAAAAACCGATCGATGAGGGACAATTGTCCCCTGCGCCTCAGGATGAGGGTGACGTTGAAGCTTTGGCCGACAAATTCCTCAAGGAGCAGCGACCATGCCTCATCCAGGCTCTAGTAAATCTCTTACATCTATACGGTATTCTATGCGCTGATATTGTTTTCAGAAGGAAGTTGCAAACACAAACCGCCGCAATGAGACTGCTAGAATGCATGGTTCAGGTGAGCTCCATTCTGGTGCGAACCACTCGTTTGTTGAGTCTCCTGTTAAAAAGACCCCCATGAAGCAAGAGCCGCCTGAAACCCCTGTCAAGCTCAGTCTCAGCGTTGAGAAGCCTCCGGAGGCACTACGCGACCTATTTAGAGAAAGGCTTGCGAAAAGCCATGCTCAGCGGATCGGAAATGCAATGCAATCTGCCAGTGACGATGCTGGTGTTGGGGCTGGAATGTATATCGGTTGAGTGAATGAAGGAATGCATGATGGTGTGGATACTTTGTCGGTCATAGATTTGCTTTGTTATTAGTTGAGATGGACTGAAATAATTGAACTGTTGTTAAATTTATAGAGCTTACGAGTTGGGGCATCGTTCAATTACTGACCACCTGAACTCGCTACTCATCTTGTGCTCTTTGCCTCCCAAGCTCACGTCTATATCTGCGGCTTTATTCAAATCTATCTAGACGAAGCAATCATATCTCATACGTCTAAACTACCTATATCCTTTGATATGTTCCAGCGATGGTGTAATCCTTCTTTGGCCCATTAACCGTATACTCTATACTCCACTTGCTCAAATTCACAGTGTTGAACGCAAAATCATACTTGACATCGTAATAATCATCGATACACAAGTGCCCCGCCTTTGCTGGCCATCCCTTGCCACTATCTTTGCCACTGCTGCTGCTGGAGCTGGCCTTGCCCGGCTGCGTAAACTCAATCTCGTGGAAGAGATAGTCTGCGCGGTTTTGGTCATCCGTACGGGCGAACCAGACGGTGATGCGGTCGGTTTTGGGGTGGTAGCGCCAGATATACCGCCTGGTGGCCTTGAAGCCGAAGCCAGAGATGGTTTTGAACTCGCCGTCTTCGATGTACAGGTACTCCAGGGCCATGTCGTCGTCATCGTCGTCGTCCGGGGTGGCGGGCGTGCCGTCGGTGGCGCACTGGATGCCGTCGGGGGTTTGTTGGCGGAGGAGGAATTGAGCGGTGCCGGTGAAGGTGCCGCTGGGGTGGGAGGGTAATCTGCTGGTGAGGTGGCGCTCGAGGCGCCAGGGGCCGAGGAGGCTTCGGAAGACGGCGCGGGCGACGAAGCGTGGGGTGGTGAGGGCTTCGAGGGTGAGGTCGCGGGTGGATGTGAGGGAGAGTTGGGCTTCTTGCTTGGCTTGGGGGTCGTCGGTTTGGGAGGTGTAGCGGGAGGGAGTGAGCATGTCGAGGGGGAGGTTGTTGCGGGAGAGGGCGGGGGTGTCTGGGACGAGGGGCGGGTGGATCTCCATGGAGAGGGCTTGGGAGAATTCTTGCATGAGGTAGAGGTAGTCGCCCATGGGGAATTGGGAGAGGCGGGGGTCATAGCGTAGGGAGAGGGTTCGGCTGATGGACTCGTCGGCCTGGAGTTTTTGTTGGATGGACTGGGAGATGGAGGAGTCTTTGTCGCTGGACCAGAATTCGGCGAGGAAGCGGGCTTGCATTTGCATGACTCCCCAGTAAGGAGATCGATAGAAGCCGACGAAGCCTAGGTTCGGAACGTCTGGGTGATGAGTGCCGTGGAATGCGAGAGCCAGCGCCTGATTTGGGTATTGAGGTGCGTGTTGAAGTGTTTTGAGTACATCTTCGGGGAGGAAATCGATACAAGGGGACGGATCGAAGCCAGTGGCGAGGACGACAGCGGCAATGTCGTCAATCTTGGAGCCTCCGCGAAGCAGCGTTGCAACATCGTCTTTGAAGGAAGCGACTTTGCCCATTGATAGAGTTATGGTGCCAGATCGGACAAAATCGCTATACCAATCGCTCACGGCTAGATAGGGCGGCTGGGATCTGTGTTTCTCGCCGGGTTGGAGCAGGGGCGAAAAGTCTGATTGATCACCTACTGCTGCTTCGAACATGCCGTGGACTATCTCAGCGACTTCTTCTGTGATGTGGCCTTGAGTGTTTGTCAATGGACCTGGTCGGTTGTTGATGTTGTAGGATGAAAAGTCCAGAGGCAGAAATGCTGGTGTTGAGGAGGTTGGCTATGGCGTATTAGTTAAGGCATGAATGGGGGTATGAAAAGATATGCGCTCACTTCGGGGCTGGTGTATAAGGGGAACACCCAAACCGGTCGTTGAATGACATGTTGAATAGAGTACTTGTCAATATTGGGAACCTCGAATTCTTGTGGTGAGTTGATAGCAGATGACAAATGCAACGCAATCGTGCCGGCAGTTTCGACACCAGACATTTGGCCTCCTACAACGAGGATCTTTCCTCCATTTCGGGGTCCATCCCCTAAGAGGCTCTTCAAGTCTCGATACTGGGTGCTGTGAATGACGGGCACCGAGATTGATGGGCTCTGGAAGCATTCTGGGATGATGGGCTTGCCAAAGTAGCCAGAGGCGATGAGGAGGTAGTCAAAGTCTTGAGTCTCCTCCTTGGCCTTGGATTTGATCTGGATTTTCCAGCCGTCTTGATCCCGTCTCTCAGCCTTTGTGATCTGACTCCCCAAGTGAAGCTCAAAGTCCTGGTGGCTCTTCAAGTACCTGTCAAAGTAACGTTCAAGGTATTTGCCGACCATCCATGCGCGAGGGAACTGTGGTGCGCCATCTTCCCATGCGAGGTCGCTGAACTGCACCGTGTGCTTGCTCTGATTGGCGACCATGAGGGGATGGACCTGGCGGCCACTGTCGGTCTTTGAAGTTGGCCATAGACCTCCAATCTCCTTTTGGGTGTCAAAGATGGAGACTTTGAAATGCCCCTTCGGAGCATTATGGAGGAGGGTCTTTGCGGCAACGAGGCCGGAGGGACCAGCGCCTGAGATGAGATGAGTGATTGGTCCATTTAATGGTAGACAGTGGCAAGATGGTACTCACCAACTATACAGACAGACTTTGACATGGCGCGGCGCAAGGCGTGTCGACTGAGGTACATGTAAAGGTTACAATGCAGAGTGAGGTGGAATGGAGATGGAAGATCTATAATTCAAGTGGGGTGAAGATGACAATCTACGGATGAGCTGTGAATACCACCGGCCAGTCGATGCTGTCTCTGGACTCAGATCATGTAAATCCGTAAAGTCCACAGACAATAGTCCAAACCACGAAACAGACCTACTCTATCATTGTTCAATTTTTTTTAAAGCTATTCACACAATGCAAACGTTTTACTGCCAACGCCGTTGTCAAACGGAACCCCCTCGGAATGCGGAAAGCATCGGACTTTGTGATGACGTAATCCGGAGTGATGGGGACAGCGAGGAGCTTTCTTCATCAATCCCGGATCGAGCCGATATCTGGCATCTAATCATTGATTTAGATCCTCATTGATGGATTCTCACTAAGAGATGCCTCGGCCTAGTAACGAAAGAAAGAGAGAAAAAAAAAACATTTTCAACTACATTTTCTGACTTTCGGAGTTAACATGCAAGTCAACGGATGCTGAGAAATACAGCGCTTCAATGTCTTAGTCTGCGCTGGAGCTTTCCAGGCCCATCAACCCCGCCCCCGCTTCAGGTACCAGTACGGAGTACTCAGTGAGCCATTGCAAAGGCACTGTTGTCGTCATGTCTCAGTTGCGTCATTCCATTGCAGTCTTTCACACTCTGTACCATCTTCAGTCTTGTGTCTTAGTTTCAATCTCATTCTTATAATAAGCATACATCCCTCGTAAAGCCCAATCATCCACATCTGCAGTTCGATCAATTCAGTTCAATCATTGTAGTTTATATCAACTCTGACCATCATGGCTTCTCATCACGTTCTGCTCCTCGGTGGCCACGGCAAGATTGCCCAATTCCTCACCCCCCTTCTCCTCAAGCGATCTTGGACCGTCACCAGCGTCATTCGCCAACAAGAACAGGTTCCTGCTATTGAGAAGCTTGGAAACGGTTTGCCTGGAAAACTTAATGTCTTGGTCCGCAGCATTGAAGTCACCAGCGACGAGGAGGCCAATGGCATCATAAATGAAGTCAAGCCAGACTACGTCGCCTGGAGTGCAGGTTTGTATACAGCACTTGGACAGGCATTTGATCATACCGGCTAACATTATGCAGGTGCTGGAGGAAAAGGTGGCGCTGAAAGGGTATGATAGTCTTTCATTCCAAACATTGACACCCGTACTGACATGACATCTAGACTTTCAAGGTTGACCGCGATGCCGCCAGCCACTTTGCTCGTGCTGCTGCCGCCAACCCATCCATAACTCGCTTCCTCCTCATCTCCTACAACGGTTCTCGTCGCAAGGGAGCTTCCTGGTGGCCTGAAGGCGAATGGGACGAATACCACAAGAAGATCAACTTTGGCGCCCTGGCAGACTACTACCAGGCCAAGATTGCCGCCGACGAGGCCTTTTATGAGGCTACCAAGAAGAGCTCAAACTTTGTCGGTATCAATTTGAGGCCAGGCCAGTTGACGGACGAGCCTGCTGGTAAGGTCACTTTGGGCAAGACCAATCTCAAGGGTCTTGTTCCCCGAGAGACGGTGGCGCAGGTTGCGGATGCATTGCTGGCTGCGGATGGTCTGAAGAGTGGCTGGATTGATCTTCTCCAGGGTGATGATGCAATTGATGCTGCTGTGGGCAAGGTTGTCCAAGAAGGCACAGACACGGCTGTAGGAGAGGATATCTATGAAGACAAATAGGGGCCTTTGAGATTGGATGTGCTCATTTCTCTATTATAATCTAAATGCAGAATTGTTCATATTCATCAAGGCGGGCTATTTTGCGATATCCGTGCAATGGATGGACTCATCGTTTCTCCCTTTGCAGACATTCAGTGTCGTTTGTCCGTCCAGTCGCTGCAGGCCTATCTGTCTCTACATCTCTCACATCAGAATTGGCGATGTTGCGAGTAGCTTGAGCTCTCTTCTGCCTGAGCTTGACCCATAGCATAATACTTATGCAGATCAAAAAGAGAACCGTCGTTACAACAGCCATGATAGTCTTCCCCAAATGACGGGATGTTGACACATCAATGCGATCCATCGACCAAGGGTAACACGATGACTTGATGACAATGTACAGACCAAGGCCTATGTAGAGGAAAGGAACCACTACGTCTGCATATTTTTGGGCCACACGTAGCAAATGCTTCTGCTTCATCACTAAAAACGCAGCGAGGCACCATACTCCAAGTAAGATGTAGTATATCACGACGTATACTGCTATCTCTGCACCTTTGGCCTGCGAAAAGAGAGGTACATACGTGCCAATGTTGTCTCCGCCGTTCATTACCGTGATGAGCGAGACTTTGAGTATGCCTTTGACCTCCGCCATGTTGGATTTCTCAGTCTCTTCTTCTTCTTCATCCCCACTCGGGAACGCGAGATTGAACATGTTCCAGATCCCAAGTAGGATGGGCAGCAGGCCAAGAAATCCAATGGGCTCGGAGGGGATTACCAGTGAAACGCCAAAACCAATCATGCTAATGACTACGATGACTGTGAATCCAATGTATTGGCCGAGTGTGATTTTCAGGGGCGTTAGGCCACCCCTGCTACTGCTGGTGGACGCCTCGGCGAAGAAGGTGACCAAGACGAATATGTCGTCAATGTTGGTGATGGCAAAGGAGCTGCATGCTGTACCGACTGATTTACCAAATTGCATGATGCGCTTGTAGGGTGAGGCTAGCGAGTTGGGTCTCCGTGAAAAAGATGGAAGCGTTGAAGAAGCAGAGAAAAGAAAGTCGATTAATTAGCCCCACGGTTGTGAGATTAAACCCCCAAAGCAGCCTTGCAATTTAACCCCGCTTTCACTCTAAACACACTCCAGTGCAGCTAAAGATAACCGCTGTGAACATTCGTAGGATCCATCATATACACCATCAATATCCTTGTCTTTATTAATAATTTTATCATATAGAATCTCCTCGATTACTTAAGATGTTCGAATGCTCCTGTGGCCGACGATTCGAAACCGACAAGGGCCTAATCCAGCACCGCGCAGACAAAGCTCGAAATGGCGGCACTACTGCTGCTGCAAGGTGTCAATCATCCGTAACGGTCAAGATACAACCAGTTACAGGGGTGCCATCTGGCAGTGCCTCTCGTTGGGCATGGATGTGGAAAAATGTGAAAAACCGCGATGCCATTCAGAGAATCAATGCTTCTTCGTTGCAACTGTCTACAGCCCCAGTCAGTAGTATTCCAGCATATGAGTTGGTCTGCAGTTATAGCTGGCAAAACGACAAAGCACCAATACTTCATGTACCGGGTAAGCAATCTTGAGGGCTCCAGTTCCCACTCTACTGTTCTGGCCAGCGCTGATCTTCATTAGGCTCTACGCCTGTATGGCATGGAGCTTCCTTGCCCGTCACCCTGCCACCGGATAAAGGCTCCTATTTTATCGATCAGAATGCTTCCCGCGTTCCGCACCATCGATTTGAGCCGCTCTTCCGAGCTACCGCCATCATGACCCCGGAGTTCCGGTTTGACAATGTGGATGTGGTGTCCAACCGCAATAGTCTTAGGAAGCTGCTGGATTTTTGTGGCGGACGGGCCATGGATAGCTTCCGCGTCGATCTTATGCTGGTCCACAACACCTTGTTCATCGAGCGTCGCGAAAAGAACGTGCGCGAGCTGATTAGGGGAACACAAACTTCAGGATGGGGCCACAGTTTTGAGCAAGCATTTACCAAGTTTCCTCCTGGGGCGGAGGGCAGCACGGGTTACCATCGCGCTTTGCACTACCCGCTCGGAGATCTTCGATGCGTTGTGCAGTTTGAGATTGACGCCTTCTACAAAGGCAGCGGGGAAGACGATGCAGATGAGGATGAGCAAGCAATAACTTTGCCCATGGCGAGGTTGTCACTAAAGGACCAACCAGAAGTAGATGCCTTGCCATCTCAAGCAGGCGATTCATCCAAGCAGTCAATTCTGATGCCCCAGTCCACAGCAGCGGAAATCAAGACATCAATAAAGCCCAGGAGCCCGGGCCAATACCTGCCACAGCTCTGGTTCGGTCGCACACCTTGGCTTATCAATGGCCGCCATCTTGGTGGCACTTTTAACGAGGTCAAGATTACGCATGCCGCGTCTCAATTTGAGGACTGGGAAACCAGGCATCAGACTGAATTGCAGAAGCTGGTTGGTGTCCTGACCCAGCTGCGGGAGGCTGTAAGGAAGAATGGGGGTAAAAGGTGCATTGCGATTTATGAGCGAAAGGTGGCGCCGCAGGAAATCAAGGTGCTGGAGTCGAAGGAGGACAAAAAGGCGTTGCCAGAAAAATGGATTACAAGGTTCTGGGCCTTGAAAGAGAAGTGATGAGCCAGTGATAGCAGAAGGGCCGCATAATGCGCTGGTACAAGGCGGAATTAACGGGCCAGGTTTGATGAGTGTACGATAAAGGTAAATGTCCAGGGTCCGCAGATGAAAGCCTGGACGTGATTATTAAAGTATCCGCAAGTATGACTACACAAAGCGCCAGCTTCTACGTATAAGTAGATTTCCGGCTTTAAAACAGCTGTCGCAAGCTCAAGTATCTCAGAGCTTCATCCTCACCACAACTAGGCTGGTCTTTGTATGAACTTATAAGTTATCCGGCTCGTATCTTACCTGGACTCTGCTGGCTTTTGTACCTCTCATCTAACAAGGCATCCGTAGATCATATAGCAGATAGCTATCACTTTACATCTAAATGGATTACGCATTAACGTGAAGATCAATCAAGCTTTTCGATCACCCTGGTTATGCTGTTAATATATGCGGCGGAGTATTACTCTTCGCACTCCGCCTATACCTGACCCCTGAATGGCTTACTTAGCAATCATGCATATCATACTCACCGAACGGCGCGGCATGTGGTGCCAGGTGTACCGTTGGTGGAGATCATATGCATCCCCCATGTTAAGAGAGGTTGGTGGAGGCATTGAGGGGGAAACCCCTCTTGATATGTCATGGTCAACACAGGTATCTGATTAATATGCTGAGGCAACATCGTTGCCTTTTCTTAGTCTATTGTAGGCTGGTAGACTCGGCATTGTATCCCGGGTCACAACTATTTGTTGGCTGACAGGGGGGTACTGCTTTTGTATGTCTGACAGGGTCCGCTGCGCAGTACACAGTCAATGAGGAGATAAGTGGACTTGTATGCTTCTGAGCTTCATGTCTTAAAGTCTCCAACGCATGTAGGCTATGAGTCCCCCCAATCTCAAGTGTATTGGACACTCTAAGCATTGCTCAACTCTCATCGTCTTCCATTATACGCATGTTGAAAACATCCACGAAAGCCAGCCATTGTTAGAGCTTTGTTCTTCCACATTTGGTCATCATGGCTGTGTTATCTTACTTCTTGGCGATGCTACTCATGCCCCTCCCTGCATCTGCTTTGTTCGGAAACTCAACCGTGTCTGAATTCTGGGACGACTTTAGCAACAATATTGCCTCAGATCTTGCTCCACTGATCTCCCTGTTCGGTGAGCAAGTCACGAAGCAATTCTTGAATGAATCAATCCATCTATTGGATGGAGTCATTTTCTCCATTGCTCCACTCGGAATCCTCACGGTTATGATCTCCGTCATTCGGGTTTGCGGCGGGTCTCTATTGAAGTCCATAGTGGGACGAGCCCGAGAACCGCATGGACAAGCTGAGGTTGAGCTCTGCTCGTCCACAAGCACGGACGTCTGCGAGCTATGGTCAAACGGAGGAATATGCCGGGTGTTTGGTCGACCAAAGATTCTTGAATTTATCATCTCTTCGAGCATCACATCCACGGACGTCTATCCATCGAATTTCAGTAATGGGTCTAACAACAACGATATCAATGTGCCTGTATGTGGCATAGAATTCCCGAAAACTATATTGGGCTCACTGAAGCGACAAAAAAAGGGAAAGGAGCTACCGCCGGAATCTGAGACACGCCCTGGTTTCGGGAAGTGGATAGACGTCACTCCAGATTACTCAACATGGGGAGGAAAGTATAGAGACTTTTTGGAGAGAATTATTATACCAAACAGATTGGGAAGGAGATCAGATTACCCAACATGGGGAGAATGGTATAGACACGTTCTGGAGAGAATGACTATATCAAACAGATTGGAAAGGAGATCAGAGAGAGCATCCACGATATCTGCGCAAGCAGATGACGATATTGAGGGAAGGCTAGAAGGCGAGAACCCTGACACGCAGTTTGCTGTTTACCCAAATTTGGTGTTGAACATCGAAAGACTTTCATCTGAAAAAGTCGAATTTCACTTACGCACTGCGTGTATTCTTGGAGTGCTTCTTCAGACTGCTTCTTTCATATTCACAGCATGGGTAACTTGGTTCCGTCGGTCAGTTTATGAACATTATGACGGCAGGCAGCTTTTACCGTTCTTTGTTCTTGATATCCTTGGGACCCTCCTACTTCAATTTGGAATGTGGCTCTCCTCTTTGCTCATCGACTTTAATTCTACCGAAAGGCGGTTTATCAACAATGAGGAAAAGACGGAAAAGAAGAAGGAAGGAAACACGGAAAAGAAGAAGACTCTTATGGTTTGGCTTCAACCTGGAGAACAGCGAGTGGGGGATCAGGAATTCTTTCCATTCGCTTATGCGAAGCCAGCAGAGGAATACATAACCTCTTGGAAAATTGTCGATTCAACTCGCAAGGTCTCATATGTAGCTGTGTGGGTTGCTATCTCCTTTTCCTCGTTAGGTTGGGCTGCCCAGTTTATTGGTGCACGGGGATTACATGCTACCGTACCGCTTTGCCAGCTTGGCTGTACGGTCCTCATGTCAATCATTCGGGCCTATCTTCGCAGCAGTCAACTACAAGAAAACACAAATATGCTTCACGGCCTTGAGAAAAGCGTTGAAGGGTGCGAGCTGGACTGGCTGACTCATTATATCACCATCAAGAATGCAGATCCAAGTCTCCCCCATGTGACTAACGATCAGAGTGAGTTGGATTGAACACCAAGAGATGACAGTGAGAAAGGAGTGGCATGAACTGACAAGCATAGTACCTCTCATTTCTATGTACGATGCTATTGAAGGACTCGACACTCAACTCCCTGCTCTGAAGTCTGAAACAGTCGTTATAAGTCTGACTGAAAATCTGAGCGGCGAAGCGATTATCAAGCCATATGGAGGCATTGTTGGCCTTCAACGAAATAAGGAAAATCGGGCTACCTTGAAATTATTCGACACAGCCTGCCAAACGGTGATGACTACGATCGAGTCAAAATATGATAGAGAAGAGCTAAGTTTGAAAGATGAGCTCCAGAAGAGTTTAGGAGACCCGAATCTCATTCTTGGGCAAGATCTACCCAATACATCTGCTTTCGGAATGCGAATACGGTCGCGACTGGCATACCTGACCAACGAATCTGGCCAAACATATGACCAAGTATGGAGTACAACGGTCAGGAGGACAGCCAACCAGCTCAAGCTTTGCATGCAACAGTCGGCCGATTATCTTTTTTCTCATCATCAAATTATACCTCCCAGAAAGGTTAATGATGCACTCTTTTGGACAGCGATCTGCAAACATCGGCGTTTGGAAGAGGAGTTCGGCAATGGCCAACTCGTTTGCTTTTCCATGTTTCGAGAACACGGAAAATGGAAGACTGACTCAAGCTATCTCGAAGCCGCAATATCAATGTGCTACTATTCACTTAAAAAAGAAGTCTGTGAAACGACCAAGATATCTATTGAAGATACACTACTCAGGAGGAAGTCCTTTATTCTTGAGAGACACAGCCGAAGTCATATCGACCAAATGCTCCAGTACTGGGTGCCGGTAATCAACTATACTCGAGATCAGGTTCCTGTGAATGTTGGTAGAGGCAATTTGTCTATGCCAATTAATCTGCAACTGGTTCGAAACGAATCAATGCCAGCCCAGAGTAAGCGTTTGCATTGCGAAATGATTTCCATCAACGCCACTAGCACAACCTTGCAATTGATCGCACAAGACATTTTCACTATATTTATCGACAGAATTGCCTTACTCATAGACAAGATTTTACACGAGCTGACACTGAGATCTGCTGATTTGATGGAATCCACGCACATGATTTCCTCTGGTTTTCGAGGTCTCATGAATCGGCACATCGAGACCCTTGTCAACATATTTGTATCAACCGAACTTGGTACGAGAGAAGAAGCACTGATGACAATCCTGCCAAGTCTTCTTAGCAGGGGAAAGCTATCTGGTGTCTATTATTTGATCAGCGAACTTGTGTTCCAAGCTAATACGCTAAGGAGGGAGCTGAAATTCAGAGAGAGCGAGAAGATGCTACGAGGGTTGCTTGACCTACGGCTGCCTGCTCTCAATGTGAGGCTTATATACTTGTTAGGCGAGCTTTATCGATCGGAATCGCGACGAATCATCAGCCAGGGCGGACTTTCGACTTCAGAACTTGACTGGAAGTATCAGCAAAGGATTTACGGCATTTCCATGGGAGAGGGGGCTGAGATGTCCAGTACGACAAATAACAACTGGATAAAGGACTGCTACCGTGATGCGATCAATGAGCTGTTTTCCAAGACAGGGATAACCCATTTCGTCATCACCCCGGATAACGAGAAGCTTCAGAAGGCCAAGCAATCTCTGGATGACAAGACCTTCGAGGGCATGAATCTAGATAACCTCGAAAATGACAAACTGAAGCTTTCCACAGCTTTAACGTTAAATGAGAGGTTCGATATTGCGGGCTCCAGCAGAGACACAAGATTGCAACTATTACGATGGGCTATTGAATCAGGATGTCTAGGTCTAGTTGAAGATATTTGGGCGGAGGAGAAACACAACAAGGTCGAGACTGCACTGATTCATGGCTCGGATGAGATATTCTGGGCCATTTCTGGCCCAGAACTCCAGCCGAACAGCATGGATATTGTAGAATTCCTCATAAATGTGGCCAAAGTCAATATCGGCATTCCATTGAATGTGGAGGGCGGGGGTAGCCTGACTGCTTCGGGGGAGATGTCGCAACGGGTATCATTGGCCTGGATGAGGAGCAAGAATAGAGAGCATATAAAGCAACAATATCGCAAATTTGGAAGTGTCCTAGCAGCGGCAGCGGCACAAGCCAGTCACGCAGACATCGTCCGGCTGCTTGTTGAAAAGGGGCGAGCTGATACTAATCAACCACTACGCTCAGGAGAGCATGGGAACGCCTTATCAGCTGCATTGTACGGAGGCAGTACAGACACATTTAAATATCTCCTCGACACCTATTGCAGAAACAAGGAGAAATTGATTCGTCATTTTAATCAGGATGATGATGATGATCACTTGGGCATCTCGTTCAAGGTAGGCCGCTTTGGAAGTGTGCTGATTGCTGCTTCATACTGGGGACGGGCAGATTGTGTGGAATTCCTGTGGGATGCTGAGAAAAAGCTCCGCAACGCCAGGAAAGCAATGGCGAGAGATGATAAGAGGAATACTTTGGATGATCAGCCACCCTTCCAACCTGTACCAGCCCGCAGGAATAGTTTTAGACACAACGGATCAAACGATGTTTCCTCGGTCCAGATTAGAATCAGAAGGAACAGCTTTGATCTAAACGATACCGAGGTGAAGCTCTCGCCTCAAGACGAAAGGCGCCCATTCGGTGCCTACAAGGATGGTAGCCTGATTGGTGAGAATTCGGAGCAAGACAAGAAATCTCTTCAGGTGAGAGGAAGAAGTAACACCGAGACATTAAAGGCAAAGGAAGATACGGCATCCAGTATCGGAAGCAGAAGCCGAAGCAGAAGCAAAAGTAGAAGAAGAAGCGTGGGCTCTAATACCCTAGGACCTTCCATTCGAATCGCAGCGCCTCGACTTAGAGCGACTGATGCATATACACATGGAGAATACCCAACCGCCGTGAGGGCTACCGCCGGAGAGCTTGAGGGAAAGGATAAGGAATGGGCTGATAAAACATTTCATCACGATAGAGCCCGAGTGAGGGAGATTCTGAAGAGGTGGAGCGAAGAGGATGAAGCTGAAGAAAAGCAAGATCTTTAGATATACTGATCCGGGATTTGCTATCTCGGTAGCTAGAAGATTATATAAGAGTACTAATTGGAAGCGATGTGACAAAGTGATATGTTCACGCAAAGAGAAAGTCGTGACAATGTGAAGGCTTAATCCCCAGTGGAGGCACTGCGACGGCCTTATCATCTGTTTTTTATACATAGTAATCATGCTGTTAGTTTAGAATGGGAGAACGTAATAAGATTAATTACCTAGACCCTCTTGCTATTGCCTCATTGCTTCTAGTATGTTATTCTCTTTAAAAGTCTCACACTGAGGAAGCTTCCATATGTGATCTACCATCCAACGATGCATCCCCTTACTAACAATTGACTCCATGAAACAAGCGCGAAAGTCAGCATCATTTGAGGATTGTACCAATATCATCCACGTTGCTGCCAGTGAAGAATGAGTTGAAAGGGAGGCAATGTATGTCTCTCTGTCTTTCTGTAGGATAGGACTCAAGGGTAGGAGAGGAGGTTCGGGGCGAAGAAAGCGTGGAATTCCAGCAGGATATGACCAGGCTACTAAAACACCTCTTTCTTTTGTGCACTCGATTAGTGACATCTGCATCAATGCAACCTGCCGCAAGACCTTATCTCGAAGCGGTCGCGCAGGATAATCATTGGTCCAGACGAGCTGTCGTCCCGGAATCCACGTCAGAGCAATGAAAGGACATTCGATTTCATTATCGAATGTGAGACTGGATCCTTGGAGCTTTGGTGACCAACAGAAGCCTTTCGACTCAAGCTCTTGAAGTAGATTTGCCTCGTGTTTGATCTGGCCTATAATATCTTCCTGGGAGGCATTCTGTGACAGATAGGGTACTCGTATGGCCCAGCTCTCGCCGCCTGAGAAGTCTACTTTAAAGACTCAATACTGACCGTCGTCAAAATGAGTGTCTACAATTGGGATCTGGCCATCGGATCGAAGGCGAGAAACAGAGAGAGGTAAATTCTCTTGATAGAAACTTTGGTTGGGCATTTTGAGCGGTTGACAGAACTACTAATCGCGTTTGTGAAGGGAAGAAGAGTCGAACTGTTGGCGAACAGCGGCGTTCTATGTCTGTCAACCAACATCACAATGGCTGCCTAGACTATGTGAATGTAACGCTATGAGGATTTAGTGACTATTAAAGCTGAACGTGAGCAGTAAACAAGAGTACGCAAGTTGCCAAGAACTTCATGTCATAGATCAAGAACATCGTGATGTTTGTAAACGCTTGAGGAATATGCAAATTATTGCTCGATTGGTATCACTATGTTTTCCCAAAGCATCTATATCTACATAAAGCCCATCTAAACTATAAAAAACACCTCATGTGAACTTGGATAAATCAGCATCTGACAAGTAATGAGAACCTCCCCCGCAACGATACCCTTCAGCCTGCTTAATCCAATTATAGCCTGCAGGGCAAGCCCCCATAGCAGCCAGTCTGGCCTGCTTCTCCATCTCCAACTTCCGTCGCTTGTCTTCCTCTACAAGCCGTCTGACAATCTTTTCCCGGTCGGCGTCGCTGGCAGTCTTTTGAGCTTTCAAGAGCGCACGGTACTCGTTGTCTCGACGCTCTGCCTCGGCCCTGTCCTTTTGGAGCTGCTCCCAGATTGCGTCGCTGACACCAGCGTCACGGATCGCGGGGCCGAATCGTGAATTATCGACCTTTTCGATTTCTGGCTCGGGCTCGTTTGATGGCTCTTCTTCAGCAGTCTCATGGTGCTCCTCGGTCTTGGTGTGGAATGGCAAAGATGTCGAGAACGAGGTCGGGGGAGGTTGGTGATAGTTCATCTCCGGGGCCCCTCCACTGATGGTCGGCGTCCAACCTGTCGTATTTAACCTCCCCTGCCGCTCATGGAGCATCTTGTCAAGTTCCGAGAGAACCTGGCTCTCCTCCAGCTTCAGGTTTCGCGCGCTCAAGTCAATGGTGTTGAAAATGTTTCTGGCAAGCGTCTGGACATCTCTCGCACTGGCCCAGCCTTCTACTGCAGAAAGGCTTTTGAGTCTCTCTACGATCTGGCCCTCAAGCATCTTCGACGGAGATTCTAGACAGGATATGTCGAGATTCTTGTTTTTGCTTGCAAGCCCGGCCTTTCTTTTCCGTAGCAAGCTGACCAGAAGCTGTAGGCAGGCCTCAGCGCTGAGGGGAGTGAAGTTGATCGTTTCTGGGAATCTGCTGGACAATCCTGGATTTATCGACAGCAAACGATTGATGTCTTTATCGTAGCCTGCCAAGATGACGATGAGCTTGCCCTGGTATTTTGGCTTTGTGAGCGAGTCAACGATTTCGTCAATGGCCTCTTTGGCAAAATGACCCTCGGCAAGGCGATATGCCTCATCAATCAGCAATACTTTTCCAAGCGCACCGTCAAGAACAGCCTGAACCTTGGGCCCGGTTTGACCGACGTATTGACCGATCAAGTCTGTTGCTGAGCAATCCTTGACGGTCGCATCTGCGAGGAATCCCATGTCGTAGTACACTTTGCCCATCTTTCTCGCGGTCGTGCTCTTACCCGTTCCCGGCGGTCCACGGAATAAGAAGTTGAAGGGGATTTCCTCCTTGACGTCCATATCAAGGCCCTTCAACTGGCGGACTCGACTCTGAATCTTCTCCAGCATCACAATGATGTCTTCGCGCCCAATATCATCCTTGAAGAGCTGTCGCACGTTGGTGTCCTTTCTTGTGCTTCTGTCGAAATCCTCATCAAAGTCTACAGGCTCCAGCTGGTTCCTCTTGATCTTGCCACTGGACATGCGCTTTTGGTAGGATAGCTTGGCCTTGCTGAGAAGATTCTCAATAGCACCGCCGTTACCAAAGTTTGGCCTGTTGCGCTCGCGGATAAGAACATCAAGGGCAGCCCGTTTCCCTTCTCCTGTCGTAGTAAAGCCAGAATTCTTCAGCTTCAGATCCAAAACCTGCCGTAGGCCATCATCATCAAAGTCTTCAAAGACGAATGGATTATCCACAGAAAATCGTCGACTCAGTCCAGGATTGACATTTTGGAACATTTGTTCCATCTGTTCTTGATATCCAATCATGATGACACATCGATCGTCTCCTGGCACGTTTTGCACCTCGGCGACAATGGTGTCGACGACGGCCGTCTTGTATGGATCTGCCACAGAGCTTGAACCACCGTAAAGTCCATAGGCTTCGTCAATGACCAGTACTTTGCCGACAGAGGATGCCAGAATGCCTTTAGTATTAGCCTCTGACTGTCCGAGAACAGAGCCTATGAAATCCGCAGGTGTCCTTATCAAAACCTCTCCATTAGACAAGAGACCAAGCTCCGCAAGAATTTGCCCATATAGCTTGGCAACCGTCGTCTTTCCGGTTCCGGGAGATCCAAGGAATACTTTGTTGAGCGAAAACTCAACGAGGGGCTCTTCGGCTAGCTCTCGCTCATAGTTGGTCTTCAAGGAATCGAGCAAGATCTTGGCTTGTTCTTTGACCGCATTGAGTCCAATCATCTCGTTCAATTTTTTCCATGCCTTGCACTTTTCGAGGGCAGCTGATGGTTCCGGACCTATGATATCTTCTTTGGTATACCAGAAATCATCCGGAGTCTTCTTAGCACGTCGCTCAGCCCGGACTCGATTTGCTTGTCTCTTCTCCATTTTCGCCAAAGCATTCTCGACAGCTCGAGCGTTGCCGAATCCATCTTTGCCTCGGCCTCGGCCAACTCTTCGGGCGGCAATACGGAAGAATAGCCCATCGACGCCGTCCTCGATTTTCATTTTGCCGTCATATTTGCGAACCACCTGCATCTCAAGAATCTCGCGCAACTCCTCGTCCGTGTAGTCCTCAAACTTCATATCAATCGGGAACCGACTGGGGAAGCCAGGGTTATGAGAGAAGAAAGATTCCATCTGTTTCGCGTAGCCTGCCAGAACAAAGACGACTTTGCCCCGAAGATTTTCTACTTCAGCAAGCAGATAGTCCAACACGGCCTTGCCACCAGGGCTATTCCCAGAAGAGAGCTGGTATGCTTCATCGATGAAGAAGACACCACCGCCATTGTCCTTGATCTCTTCAAGTAGTTTCTCACAGCCTGAGACGCCCATGTTGGCCAGCTTGGATCCAGTTGTTTCCTTGAAGTCGTCACCTGCAATAGCTCCGATGCCAGTGAGGAAACTCCCCCACAAGCGCGCGACGGTGGTTTTACCTGTTCCGGGATTTCCAAGCAGCGAACAGCTCAGCCTCTCTTTATCTAGTGAGGCCCCTTGTCGGATCTTCATATCGACCATCGATTTGACAGATAGGAACTCCTGTTTGACTGTCTCCAAGCCGATGAGCTCCATGAGCTTGTCCAGAGCATCGTTGTAAGCGCCTTCATGCTTCTTCATCGATGCCCATTCTTGCCCAGCTTTGCTTGACGGGGTGCGATTCACCTTTGGCGTAGTACTTTTACCCCCGGCTTTGTTTTTTCCGTTTGCGCTTTCGGCTGCTTTCTTGGCGGCGTCCATTCTAGATTGTGTTTCTTTGAGACTTTGAAGCTGGGCCTTCCTCTCCGCAATCGTTTTCTGGCGGTCTTCTTCCTCTTGGTTATACTTCATGATCCGCCTGTGGTGATCAATCTCATCCTCCATTTCTTGAAGTTCTTTTCGATACTTGTCTTCTCTTTCCAGGCGCGTTTTCTCTAGGTCCAAGTCTCGTTGGATACGTCGTTGGTTCTCCTCATCTTCTCGTGCACACTCTTTGCAACCTTCCTTGTCATTTCCGCACATGTATTTTATCTTGTGGCCTCTCTCGCACTTTCGTTGCATCATTTTGTGACACTGAACTTGGGAATGGTCTGACAAAAGGTGGCATCGACGCTCGCAAGTATGCTTTCGGCATCCGAGCATGGCACCGCTGGGTCATGTTAGTCTCCGTTGCATCTTCAATGATATTTGACTCACCATAGTTGCGCGCATCCTCCGTCAGGACAATGCTGCTCGAAATCACGAGGCATCTTCAGTAATGCCAACCGATCCGGATGTTGCTCACAGCGGGCTGGCACACCATCGAACAGGAAACCCTTCTTTTTCATGGCGTCAAAATATGTTTTCCACATTGGGCCACCTTTCTTGTTGCTTAGGAATGTGTTCATATTTCCGAACAGAATAATTCCCGCCCGAGCACGAGACATGAGCACGACCAAACGCTCGCGAGCGACAAGGAACCCGATATCGCCTCGGTTATTGCTTCTTGTCATGGATACAATCACAATGTCGCTTTCCTCACCTTGGTAGTTGTCTGCTCAAGTCAGTCTGATGGAATCAAGCTGAGGGGCGCACAAATAAATAATGGATGAAACATACCAACAGTAGACAATCGAAGACGAGCCTTGTTAGCCTTCGCAGCGGCCTGGCTCATCAAACCAGCACGTACCAGTTCATGAGAGTCGAGATCATTAAGATACGGGTCATTAATCTCACTGAGCTTCTGCCTCAGAAGTGATAACTGGCCCAGATATGGGGTCAAAACGACCATGTTTTCCGATTTATAGCCCTGTTGGCTGAGATATTTTACCATTTTGAGGACCATCTCCGCTTCATAAATGTTCTTCTTGCTAGATTTGGAGGATGGGTCTCGTCGGTCGATGACATCCGAAAACTGCTCCTCTTGTTGCTCGTGGTGTACAAACACAACCCGCTCGCGAAGACCTCGTATCCTCTCACGTCCAAAGGTCTTCGGATTGTCCTCAAGTTCATCATATGCAAGAAGGCGTGCGAAATAGGAAATATCTGGATGACTGCGGTGTTGTTCTTGCAAGGTTGTGAAATGATGGCCTTGTCTGATGAGCCGCTCAAACAGCGAGACATTTAGATCGTAGCCTTCGCCTCCTTCTAGTGTGAGATTGTAATTGTTGACCTTGGGTCGAAGCTGCTTGTGATCGCCAATGAGGATAAGTTGCTTCACAGATGGGCTCAAAGCGGTGATGACATGTGCTTCGAGAATTTCTCCAGCTTCTTCTACCAAGACAACATCTGGCTCAGACGCCTTGATAATAGACTGATACATCGCAGCTGCGGTTGTAGTGCAACCAATGACTCGTTTGTTTCTCAATATTTGCCGCTTGCTTTCTTTGAACAAACTGTCCATTTGTCGATGAAGTTCATTGGACTGCTCCGTCAATACAATAAACTCGTCAATCTGGTCACTCCGAACAGAATTGCACCAATTGACATGAAGGTCTAGCCTTGATCTGGGCGGTATGCCCCAAACTGCGCGGGCTTCAGCACCTAGCAAGTACGCCAACTCTCCGATACTTCCCAGGTTTCCTCCTTCAAGCCATTTACCGTATAGATCTTCTGGCTTCATGGCTCGGTTGTTTCTACCGGCGACTTGAAAGTTGTCCGGCAAATCAGCGACTTGGAATGCATCCCAAATTTGAGATCCAAATTCAGAAAATTCCAGCATGTCTAAGATGTCTCGGGCATTTACCAGGGATTTTAGTTGATTCATGATCGTTTCCAGCTTGCTCTGAACTTTGCCAAACTCGAGTTTGTGCTGGTCCATCATGGCCCAAACACTCGAGCTGTGTCGAAACTTGGTTTCTCTCTGCCTATTTTCGATACGTAGGTGCTCGGTTTTCTCAGTTGCTTTGGAGCCAATCCGGACCATCTCGTCGTCCTCAATGCCAATGTTCATGAGATCCTCAAGGAACTGATCAAGTGCGTGGTTGGTGTAGCTCAACACCAAAATGCGCTGCGTAGTAAGTCTCAAGATGATCAAGACTATTAGGGCGCCTATGAACGACTTTCCGGTACCTGGGGGACCTTGAATCTGGCCAAGCGGGCTTTCCAACCCGTTGATCAACGACTGCAATTGCGCACCACGGACGCGGATAGGGGTCTCCATTTGAACAATGAGAGAGAGGTCAACTTCCATATCGTCCACCAACGCATCTCTCAGAATTTCTACCAGACTCAGTATTTTCGCCGGTGGTCGATAGTCAGATACCCGGCCGTGCAAAGACAACAACTCATTATCGAGAGGTACCTCGGTAATCTCTTTCAATCTCTGCAAGATGGGTTCATAGGCAAAGGCTGCCGTGTCAACGAGAAAGAATTGGAGGAGGTGTTGCACACTTTGATCGAGCAGGAGCGCCATAGCCCCTCTTAAGCCAGCAATATCTGTGAACTGTATGCCGACGGCTGGGGGCTGCGCTGCGAGCATATCGACATCTCTGACAATGGAGCCAAAGGCAACAACCTGTTGTCCCAAACACAAAGCGCCGAATGAATTGTGCTTCACAAAGGACTTGTACTCCTCTAGATACTTCTTCCTCGCCGCGGGAGTGTTTTTGGATCGTGGCAACGCAATTCCTTGATGACAATAAAGCCAAAGAGTGAGTGGTTTCGTCAAACGAGGGTTCCCAGCATCACATTTGAACAATTCCAGTTGGCTCAAGGACATGGGCCTCCTTTTCGCTTTCTTCTGACCCCACGCAATCTGGAGGTCTTCTCTCATCTCGCCGAGCATGTCCTCTCTGAGCAGACGAAACAGCCAGTCAAGGTGATTTGCCGCCCGAGTTTCACTTGAAACCTCAAAGACATCATCCAGGCGCTGTAAAAACGGTGGCTGCGATGAGACAATCTCGTCCGTGGTTGGATAAATGGATATATCACGAAAGTCGACAAAGTCATTATCATGGCGACCACCTGGGCTGTAATCAATGTTGACCGAGGCGGTGGCTGGTGCTCCGCGAAGCTGTATAACCTTCTGAATCTTGTACGCAAACTCTCTGACAAGATCGTGGCGCGAGTCAAGTAGAGGCTTTTGTTCAATGAGAGATTTGACATCAAAAAATAATTCCTGAAGCTTTGGTGATTGCGAGGAAACAATCTCCAAACAGAGCCAGGCGAAGATTACTAGGTTTTCGCCCTGAAGTGAGTCTTCGTAATAAGCCCTTTGAAGGGCAGTCCAAAAGGTTGGGGGAGAGAGCATTGCGACCAGAAGCTGCGTGAGAAATTGACCATCGTTCAGTGCCTTGACACGAGGGTCAGACAGGTTCTGGATAAATCCCATTGAGGTAGATGTGATGAACTCAGATGAGAGGTTGCTGCGCACAGCGCTGCCAACAGCTTCGATCCCATTTGGCTTTGACAGAATGGACTCGACGCATGCTGGTGTTGACTTGTCTTGACAGAAGGCATCCACGGCCTGGAAGAAGAGTTTTGCATCGTGTGAATTGTTAATGGGCTTCTCGCCTGAGATGCACTGGTAAAAGAGTTTCACCAGTCTTCCAGCACGAGCCGAAGGGAAGTTATGAGAAACCATGATGAGTGGGTATAAGGCAATGGGATAAATGGAAATGGGGAGAACTAGGAACACAACGTAGGTTGTCTGGACTTCTCTGGTATGTGCCCTTCCTCTAGACTACAGCGTACACAGCTGGGAGAATTTTATGAAGGGTTACAAAAACCAGAATTCTGTGGTATAGGACGAAATGTATGGACAATTGAGTATGAGACAGTGCTCAGATAAAGATAGGATATGCTGTTCAGGAATAAAGAAAAGAAGTAGCAATTGCACAGAGCAGGATCCAACTCATATACGTCCTTATCAAGATGGATAATTGAATGCAGCCACAAAACGCTCAAGGCGATCCTCCAGACAGCCTTTCCCACGTCACGCCATGTCAATCAATGGTGGGGGAGGGGAAGTGTATCAGGCTGTGGTGGAGGGTGCGGTGGCCTCCCGCATGCTCGGTGCAACAATCACGAATGGAGAGCGACATGTTAAATTTTTGAGGCGCAATTTTAGGCTGCAGCCGCTGAAATGACACGTAGAGAGCAAGGATACGCAGGAGATGCAAGCAGCCAACACAGTGATTGGCGATTCACGTTGCTTTGTTATGTTTCGGACGGGTGTGAAGAGGCGAAGTGTTGAGGTTGTTGGCCTGAAATTCTGACCCGCTGAGCCTCAATGCCTGCGGGAGGGTTACCAGGACGTCTGGCACTCTGTGGAGAGTCGTGGGTGGCGGAAAAACTGCATCGCCGCGGCCAAATCATCCATGAATGTCTATCATGCAGCGAACCCTGTAGACCAGGTACTTGTATATATTAAATACTGGATAAGTATTATATAACACTCTTTTTTACTCCTGTCAATGTACAAGTACCTATAAATAATGAAGGTCTACTATTCTCCATGTTCCTTCACTGTGTTTATTACCGTAGCAAGGAGCACCGCGTTGGGCGAATGACATCCATCCCATGCTTCATGTTAGCCGCCGCCAGCCTGATATGATGTGATGGATGTGTGACCACCATCATGCATATGTATATGATGCATTCACCAAGCCCCATGCGAAACGGCCTTGGCCGAGGTGAATCCAATCGGTTAAATGAATCCACGTATAGTCTTGCAACTGCACATGCAGTTATTTAAGCCCTTGAACCTCCAACTCCACTTTCATCCGTATTCCCCTCTCTCCTACGCCTGTGGTCGAACGAGCACTTACAAGAGACAAGAGACAAGCACAACTACATCGCCAACTCATCATGCTCCCGCTCTTCCGAGAACAAGAGGGCGTGCCTCGTGCCATCATTCCTAAAGAAGGCGTCCGCAGTCACTTCAATACCAATCGTCCACCACCCAAAGATGCAGAACCGCCAGTAGCATCACCAGACCCTCCCAAGGGAGACCTTATCGAATCAATAACAAAGGAGGATCTATCCAATGAAGCCTCTACATCATACTATGGTATTACCGATGCAAAGCTCATAGCGTCCTACAACTGGGTCGTACAGCTGTACCCGAAAATCATCGTCCCAGGTACGTCTACAAGCATCATATCCCTAGAATTCACAGTCTAATATTACCAGGCAAACCCCCAGTCTGGAAATCCCTAAAGGGCCCTCAAAGAGTCTTCAAGGATGGAGGAACATACTTTCGCGATCGAAACGCAGCAGCCTACAACGAGCACCCCATGGAGGCTGCCGTTGTTTCAGTCTTGAAGATGCACCCCGACCCAACCGATCTTGGGGTTGATGTTTTTGCCTGTAACAGTACCATTGGAAACCTCCTCCGCTTCGTTAGAGGCGATGGGAAGCCTTTCCGCATGCTGCTCGAAGTCATTGGGAACACCATACATTTGATCCGAAGAGAGAATTCTCCGACAGAGCAAATTATAGGCATAACGGGTTATGGCCACACATTTCCAGCAAAGTGTACCTCATGGGAAGATGGTTTCAAAGGCTCTGCATCTTACCAAGGGATTATGAAGTATAAGTTTGGCGGACTTGACTTGATGGTTCGGTTCGAAGGTGATGGATACATCAAGCCAGAGGAAAAGAGACCAGTTGAGTCATCCACCACGATCGAAAAGGAAGAGAGCGATATACTTGATGCATTCAACAAGCTCAGTGTGCAACCTAAGCCTGTTTATATTGTGGCAGAGCGTCTTGAGGTGATGGAAGGGGAAGAAACAACCCCACACGACACAATCTTCGACTTGAAAACGCGCTCCGTCTATGCTAAGGACAGAGATACCGTTGCGGAAGAGATGCCGCGCCTATGGTCTTCTCAAACTCGCAAATTCATCCTTGCCTATCATAAGGGAGGGTTATTTGATGAGATACAAGTCAGGGATCTCCAAGATGATATTCAGGCCTGGGAGAAAGACAACCAGTCAACCTTAGGCCGCTTGGCCGAGCTCTTACACCGTCTCGTTGACGAGAGGCTCAAGGAGGATAAAGACGTCAAGATTGAGATTGTGCGATCAGAAGGAGGGCCACTCGAGATTCGGAAGCGTCTCCCAGATGCAGGCACTCCATTTTCTGATGAGGTTCACGAACAATGGGCCAAGTGGTTAGAGGGGCACGGCGGTGTTGATGGAGTTGATGAAGCTCTTATCAGGGAGGAAACGAAAATTGAAGGAGTCAACGATTACAGTGAGAATGAGAGTGAGGATGACTTTACTGCGTGTAATGAAGAGTGTGGATATTGCGGCAAGTGTCGCCTCTAAAGTTATGATGAAAAAAATGTTAGTGGAAGTTGGATATTGTGGTCTCCAACAGCTGTCATGACGACTGTTTGAGTGTCTTGAGTTTTAACAATAGAATGGAAGAATGACGGCTTGACCGTTCATTGATGGCATTTCACGATTGAAATTCCTCTGATATGATGTCAATGCATGACTACTTTGTTTTCCCCACTAAACTCAGCTTCTCCAGATTTGATACGGGTATATAGCAGGGTAGACACTCAGGTTATATCTATTGACGGGCACGGCACAGATATGTATTGTGTAAAACTACGGCCGATTCAATAGCAGTGAAAACCTGTTGGGAATAATGGTACACTGCACGAAAATGATGTTGTGCCTTATGACGAATGTGAAAGTCAATTAACAGATATGAATGAAATCATGGCTGCCTTCTAACGATATCAGGGCAAACAGTATTATTGGCATCGGTACGCAAGTCAAAAACATTAACAGATAACATAACCTGTTAGATAATATGGAGAAATTTACGGTTGAAGCGATGGTATCTCAGCTGATTCATTGAGCCGGAGCCGTCCCATCTTCTCTATACCTATCTCTACAATTTTCCCCCGAACCAGTGAAGCATCAAAGCAGTTTGCAGCCCTCATATACAAACTCCCGAACATCAATCAGAGAGCTCCTCCGGTGATTCAATCCTTTTCCGCATCAGGTCTGCCTCTTGGTTTCTCCCCTGAGAAAGAAGGCATTCCTCAAGGTTATTCATAATCCTCAGTGTGCGTAAATGCGTTCTCCCCGATGTCTCTATCGAAAGCTCCAATGCTTCACAATATAGCTCCTCAGCTTCCTGGTGTCTTTTTTGATTTCCCACCGATATAGCTAGACTTTCCATGGCGAGAATCGTCTTTTTGTGCCCTTTACCGAGTACCTTGGTTCGAAGCGTTAATGTCTCGGAAAACAATTTCTCTGCTTCTTCATGTTGACCTTCATTGTCCAGCGCTACGCCAAGCTCTCGCATAGAATCCAATGTACCAGGATACTCTTTGCCTAAGGATTTGGTTTGAAGTTCCAGTAACCGACGAAAGAGTTGTTCACTCTCTTTATTCTTGCCTTGGTTGAGTAGCGCTGTCCCCAAATTCGCTTCCCACTTTAACGTCAGAGGATGCTCTCTGCCCTGTATTTTTATCGCAAGCGGCAGTAACTGTCGAAACACTTCCTCAGCCTCCTTATTCTTGCCTTGATTAAGTAACGCTAACCCAAAATTGCTCGTAGCCATAAGTGTGACATGATGTTCTTTACCCAAAACTTTTTCTTCAGTCGGTAATAACTGCCGGTACAGCTGCTCAGCCTCTTTGAGTTTGCCTTGGTCGAGTAGCGATGAGCCAAAATTATTTTTAGCCAACAGCGTTTCGGGATGCTCTGGACCCAGAACTCTTTCTCTAACCTCCAGTATCTGAGAATAAAGTTGGTCTGCCTCTTGATGTTGGCCTTGATTATTTAACGTCTGAGCAAGGTTGTTTATCGTATTCAGGGTATCATCGTGTTCTCTGCCTTGTACCGTCATTCGAATCTTCAATGTCCGACGATTGATTTGCTCGGCCTCTTTATATTTTCCTTGTCTTTTCAGCGTTCTTGCGTAGTTATGTTCGATATTTACTGTTGATAGGTCCTCCACTCCTCGTACTTTCTCACTAAGTGGAATAATCCTTTCATAAATCTCTTGTGCATCCCTATATCTGCCCAATATATGGTAAAAAAGCGCATTGCTATCCAGAAGTACCAATTCGTCTTCCCCAACGGATTCGTTTTGACTATCTTTCAGTGCGCTGATGACGTGGGGTAAGGATTGCGTCCAGGTCTCTCTGTTTTCGTGCTTCGGGTGAGGCAACATCTGCGCCAGTCTCTTTGTGATCGTTTTGATCCCCGCCTCCCATTTCTTTTCACGCTGCATCCAATTCCGCATTACCAATCGAACAAGTCGGTGAATATCGAGAAAGGGGGAATCTATTTGCTTCCCAACAAACGAATATGACTGTAGAGTACCAATCGCCTCGTCTCTTTGAAGCTCGCTATCGCCAGGTGGTAATAGCGAAATTGGGATGTTCTTCTCCGCAAGGAAGCAGATGAATTGCAAATACTCTGCAGCAAGCGGCTCATGAAGCATAATGTGATCAAAGGATATGAGCCAGGTCGTGGCAATAGGATTCTGCAAGACCCTATAGCGACTTTCATCCTCAAAATCCTTTGTGAGTAGCTCAATCGTAGTATTGTCGCTCGACTGACAATGTCGAAGGTACGTGGCTGTACTCATTTGTGTCTGAACCATATACGCCGAAGCCTGCTTGATTGCTAACGGGAGGTCCTCCAAAAACTCGGCCAAAGTGTCTAAATTTTCTGACTCGGTAATTTGGTCATCATCCAGTCCACGTTTCAGTAATTCGATAGATTCATCTCTCTCCATGTGTGAAATATCGATCCTGCTCTCTTTCGCACCACTTGCAGCAAGCTTCCTATTCCGCGTCGTAACCAAGATAGAGCCTTTCCGGCTGGAAGGGAAATACCCAGAAATTTGGTGAGCTATATTAGGATCATCGACATTGTCAACAATCAGAAGCCACTCGCCGGCGTTTTCTTGACTGAGAGCAGCCTTCACTAAAACCTTGACATCAGCTTTCTCGTCGTCAAGTCCTTTCACTTTCAGCGCCTGACCAATCTCGCGATAGCCATTCTCAAAGCTAGTCATATCGATTGCGGGAACCCAGAATATGGAGCAATGAGGGTGTTGTTCACGAACTTGATGTGCTGCCTCAAGGGCGATTTGCGTTTTTCCAACACCCCCGAGACCAATTACTGCAGTTCGCTGACAGCTGCCTTTATAAGCAGAAGGTGGGAGTCTGTTTTTGAGCCTCTGAAGAAGGTCTTCGCGGCCTACAAAACCTTCGTTACGGCCGAATGGGACAATAAAATGCGCATGCTGATCAACGTTGGTTTGCCCGTTTCTCCTCCTCTGTAGACTCCTCCAATTGGAATACATTTGATGAATCTCTTTGGAAACTGCTAGAAACGATCGATCTTCTGGATGTGAGTACTTGTTCATCATGAGATGATCTGTCTGTAGTGAAATGCGCGAACAGCCAGCGATGCAGGCAGATGCTTCTGAAACAACCTATACGTTTGTGAGTAATTGTCAGCCCTTTCCTCCAAGCAGTCTATCATATACATACCATTCCCCGAAAGAATCCAAACCAGCTGAGAAACCAAAACCGCTTCCCGTAATCCGTTTCAAGTAGCTCAAAAAAACATGTGATGGGTAGTAACATCTCGTCTCGGAGCCGGCAGAGATCGTACACCTTATCTACTAAATTAGGATTGTCATAATTTAGATCCTGTATTATACCCGTATGCGAACCCACTGGAGCAAGGACCATGGCAGCAATACTGGCTAGGCCTTGCATCCCTGAGCCCCTGAATGGTGTTCCCAGTGCGATGAAGCCGGCAGTGTAGTCAAGCAATGGCTTATAAGTAGACGATGTTTCGGTAAAGAGTAGAGCCTATGTGATAAATGATGAGCATTATTTCGAGTTCCAAATTCATCTAACTGACATGCTGAATAACTAATCCCCCAAGACTATGTCCAATGAAGATGATCGGACGATCATGCGCGCCGTCGCGAGCGGTGTATACACTGTGGACCAGCTCTTCACCACAGATACGGAGACGAATTTTTGGGGAATCGATGTGCCACTTTGATTCATAGTTGTACGCCATGATTCGGGAATGTGGTATCACAGATGGCAGCATTTCCCGATCCCTCAGCCAGTGAACGGTCAATCCTGGGTTGGACTTGCTCTTCCAAGTCCATGACCAATCCACATTCGAACCGAGGCCGTGGACAGCGACGATGCTACGGCTTTCGTTAGAATGGCATATCGCCTACTTCATACTGTTTTAAAGGGAACCTACTCGACCTTAATTGACGCTTCGTCCGTCGCTTGATAGAGAATATCGATTGGCTTTCTGTTTCCATTCACCTGGAATCTATCAGCTTACGGTTGCATCATAATATGGGTGTAGACCTCTGACCTGATCTGACATCTTGCTGATTCACCAAATGCGCATAAGAAATCGACACAGAGACCACAGAGAAAGCGTCTGGTCATGTGAATGAAACAAGGCAGAAAAGCGTGGTTGTACCGAGCGTAAAACAATGCTCCACAAAGGTTCAGCAGAATACTCCAAGCCAGAGTTGAGAAATGATGCCTGAATGGACATGGCTTTAGACCATAGCTCAGAAGAGAACACCCGAAGAGTGCCCGCGGTCCGCAGATAGATTCGCCAACCCAGAACATCATTTCTCCATTACTATTGCACAATACCCCCGTGTGATGACATGATTGGATGGTTTGAAGTGGCTGCAGTATGCGGTCGCCTTGGGCATAATTGCATTGATTGGGTAAATGACAAACAGGCACATCTACCAACTATTAATGATGAGCAAATGTATGTTAGTCATTTAGGAATTCAATTCTCGAACTGTGTACCCAGCTGGCCATCGGGATGCCCAAAGCACTACAAGTCTGGTAATAGTGTTTTGTATGTGCGACCGGCGGTGCTTTCGTCCCTCGCTAATCCAACGACGGCTGAAGGCCGCGTAAAGTCTTCTCCATCTTGCTCCTAGCTCTAGTTAGTAGTTTTACAAATTGCGGACTCAACTCATAGAGAATGAAACATAGTTATTTAAAACTTCAATTTGCATCATATTCCCAGCCAACTTGTTGAAGATCCAACCCTAGGTTCCCTACCCTGAAACCAAAGCTTCATCACCCAAAACCATTCACCCTCTTGAAATCCCTCCGGAAATTCTCAACATGCTTATTCAGACCACTCTTCTCATACCCCCACCTCGCCAGCTTCCCCGACGGCTTCAAGCTCGCTTTCAACACCTGCGTCGTGATCCCCGGGATCGCCCACGGATTCGTCGGCTTCGGCGCAAGAATCGCCCTCAGACCCGTAAACGACCTGAGCTTGAATGAACCAAGACTGTCCTTGGGCAGCTTTCGCGCTCCGATGGCACCAAAGACGGCTCCCACGGCGGCGCCCTTGCCAAAGTTGGAGGCCCAGCCCGCGAACAGATCGTTGTGCGCATTGTAAAACACATTCTCGACGCCGCGCTCGGTCGCCTTCGTAAAGACTGATGCACCGCCTCCGATGAGTGCTCTCCCTCCCACCGTGCCCAAGACTCCAACCGTCTTAAGCGTCTTGTCAGCGACGTCCCATCCAATCTTCGCCGCTAGACGGCCCGTCCCGCTCATGATCCGCGCCGGCGTCGCCGCAGCTCCGAGAGCCCCCGTAGCAGCCCCGATAGCTGCATTGATGGCGACCGTCGTTGCGAAGCCTCCCCAGAACTTGCCCGCGTCTTCCTCGTCCTTGTGATCGACCGAATACGTTATACCGGCTATGCCGCCGCTGACGAGGGCGCCGACAGCAGCGGCTGCGAGGGGAGCTGCGGCGCCTCCTGTGGCGACAGTGAGGGCGATGGCGCCTACGATGGCACATGCGCCGAGGATGACACCGCATATGGAGGAGAAGCTCCAGTGGCCGGTTGGGTCGACATGGTTGATGGGGTCGTTGTTTTCAAATGCGTAGCGATTGAACCCATCCGTTTCCATGAGGAGGCCAGCGTCGAGTAAATCGTCCGGTGTCGTGAAGCGACCAACCAGAGGATCATACCACCGGCTGCTAAAGTCGAGCAAACCTGTCATGTCATCCAAGCGTTTACCTTCATACGTCGACGTCAAATCTACGTCCGATGCATCATGCGATGGCTCTGATTGAAGAAGTCCATAGTCGTCGTATTCGAGCTTCTCCAGTAGATTCGCATCTTCGGCGTTGAATACGTGCGTCACCGTGCCCTTGGTATCTGCAAACTGCATGTTCATTGTGCGGCGCCCGTTACCCAGCGGTCGTTTGGAATCGGCAGACTCATAAGTGTTTGAGATGGTTCCAAGGACATGATCATTGTGGAACAGCTTGTGGCGCACAATGCGAGAGCCATCCGCTTGAATATGGATACTGAAGTCGTTTCCAAGTAACAACTCTGAGGAACCATCTGAATGCTTCTTTTGCAAGGTATCACCTTCATAATCGGAGAATATCTCAACAGAGGTTCCTTTTGCGGCATCATAGATTGATTTTAGAGTCCCAAAACTGTCGTATGCAAACGCAGTAGTCGAATCACCAGTGACCCGTTGCTTCATACGTCCAGCACCATCATAAGTCACGTCGAATATAGTTGCACCGTTTCGAGTTCCCACCGCACGGCCTGGAGAATAAGCGACGGATGTGTCTCGATTCTGGAGCAAGTTTCCTGCTGCATCATAACTATAGCTGTTTCGTGGTCCGTTTCCTGATTGCGACGAGCCAAGACGTTTTCCTTCATAAGTGTAATCGATCGTCGTGCCCGATACAAATTCATGCTTCCGAGAAATCTGGTTGAGGTCATTAAAGGCATAGTGGTCTTGGACCAGTGCGCGAGTGTCCGTTCCGAGAGAGTGGCTCATGGGAAATCCTTCAGCGTCGTACTTCCACTCGTGCACAAACTTCTCTTGCATTCCTGTACCCTGTAGAAACAGGCGCTCAGGGTGCTCAGAATTGTTATACTGTGAAATATCGGCTTTCAGCGACCATGTTGACGATCCGCCTGACAATGTGCTGGCCCGCAGGAGGGAACCTCTGTGGTCGTTGACGACAATTGCGCCGTCTGGAAGTACTTTCTTAACCACGTTTCCAAGCCAGTCGTATTCGATCGATGCAGTATAGCTTGTTCCATCAGATAGTGTCAATGTGCGCTGCCAAACTCGACCTCGGTGATCATATGTGAACTCGAACTTGCTTTCGAAAGGCGAGTCAGGGCCGTTGGGGTGTATTGTGACGGACGAGAGGTTCTCGGTGTCGCCTTGATCGTACACATAGACTAACACCCGCCCGTCGGAGCCTAACTTTCGCAGTGGCCGTCCCTTGGCATCTCGTTTGTACGTGATGATTTCACCCACAGCATTAACATGCCGAACCAGATGATTCGCCGCATCATACCGGAACTCAACTGCTTTCGTGTCCTTTGCAAGCAATGCGTTCTGGTAAGGATTGTTGAGTGATACAATACTTCCCTTGGCATTGTAGCTGCGCTGTTCTGTTTGCCCAGTCGGATCAGTGCATTTGATCAAACTGCCAAAAACATCGTACTCAAACGTTGCACGATGGCTATTTTCGTCAACTTTTAGCACAACATGATCTTCCGTTCCGATGCGTACGTAGTTTCGTTGGACGCTGGATAGAATGGTGGCATTAGATAGTGACTTTGCGTCGTTCGTCCTCAAAGTCTGCTCCTGGATTGTTGCTCCGCCATTGAGATACCTCGTTGAAGTTGCGACAAAATGGTCTTGACCACCGTGTGATGGGCGTATTTGCGTGGCGGGACGGCCAAGGATATCGTATGTTGATCGTACACCGAGTGATAAATCGGGAGTCCAGTCAGGACCAGAAGTAGCCGGAGCTTTGGTTGGGAAGCCATCAAATATCTGCTGGCCACGAGAGTCGTATTCCCAATATTTCCAAATCTTTTCAGCATCGTCAGCATGTCGAGAGCTTCGTTTCCGGACACGATTTGCGCAATCGACGACTTCCATCATCTCATTCAATCCATCAACGCCTTCTTTCGAAAAGGATTTGGCTTTGGATGAAATGTAGGAGCCGGAAGCTCCTGTCAGTCGCTCAAAGCTGAGACTTCTGTAGGGATCGAGGAAGCTTCCACCAAGAGTCTTTGCAAAAGTCGGATCAACGACGAATGAGCGAGCAGCCAGGAACTCAATGGCAGCAATTGCACTGCCATTTGCATTTTGGTCTTTGGACCTAAGTCGGGTCTCAAAAGCCCTCCCAAAGCCATCCAGACGGTAACATACCAGCAAACCGTTCTCCTCTAACTTGGCGACTTCCATACCACTCGCTTCGTCAAAGGCTGTATACTCGGTCAAGGAAATACCAGGCCCTTTCTGCATCACCTTGACTGGAAAGCTTTTAAACGTGTCATCATAGGATGTCAGAATTTCTAATCCTGCAGCATCGACTGATCGAATCTCATTACCATAGTCATCAAACTCATATGCCTTCACCGAAAACGAAGCAAGATCAGATGACCACTCTGAAATAGCACTCAGTGTTGCGCGCCGGGGATCATACTCGAACATGGTCAGGGATCCATCGCCCTCTTCGTAAGTTGACATGTTGACGTTGTCTTGCTTTGACGATAGTTTCTTGCTCGTCATCAAGCCAGTGATTCCATTAATGGTCGTGTATGTGCAGCGCTGCCACGATTGATGCATCGGAGAACCGCCCTGTATTTCTGAACTTGATTGAAGAGTGATATTGCCATGCTCGTCGTAGTCATATGATGTAATGTTAGAACGAGCGACAACACTATCATCCAGCATGTCAGTCCGTTCAAGTATCTTGTTGCTGCGGTGAATCTTCCATGACCCTCTTTGAGTAAAGACGCTTTGATACGAGTTTTTCTCCGACCTCAAAACCTTGCCGTCTGGAGTTTTGGTATCGACTTGACTTTTTAATCCAAACAATGGCCAGGTTTGCAAGTACTTTTCAGTCGTGAGAATGCCGTCAGTGACATTCAGCGAGTGTATCTCACCAAATCCCTGCCAACCTCTGCCTTTGATATTTACACGGGCTGAACCATACGTCTTTTTGATGGACAAGTGATAGTCGAGACAATTGATGGAGGCCTCATTACGGTGTTCAATGCCTGTGACCACATAATTTGGCGAAGCTATAACGGGATAGCTATCAGAGGAGTCATCGGTAAAGTTCTTCCAATCAACGGCAGGTATATAAACTGTTGGATCAGAGACTGGTCCGTATGTGAGCGTGCTGCGGAGTCCCATTGGATCTTGCGCCCAAGATAGTAAATCGGTAACGTCGGAGTGATTGTAAATGGGGACAACCCTCGGCTCATCATTCTCTAGGGTATAGAGCAGCCAGTCTCCCATGCCGTTTCCATTGATATCTGTGGGAACAACCTCCATCTGGTTCGACGGCAGATCTCCAGCAATGCGATATAGGAGAGCGTCACCAACTATTCCATCGCTTTTACCATCCACAGACAAGCACATGTATGCTCGCGAGTTCTTGTCCTGGTAGACATAACTCAAACTAGGATAATTCGATCCATTGAGATTGGTCATGTGGAATTGTCCAACATCGAGACTCATTGGTGGTGGAGCAACGGGTTCTCGTAGGATACTCTGACCATGTTGTTGGAAGCCACCATACCCGTCGCCGAGGTAGACAGCATATGTGAGAGCCATCTTGCCATTGCGATATTCAGCAGTCGCCAGAACAATATCTTGTGTTCCATCACCGTTGATGTCACACGGAAGAACGCTGTACTTGAGTTGCGTAGCGCGTACCGGACTTCCAAGCAATGCTGTTTTGCCTTCTTTGAAGCCCGCACTGGAATCTGCAGCGTTGGTAACGATGAATGTCGTCGTCATGAGCTGGCTTCTGCCACCGCCCAAGTTCTGTGACCACACTCTGACAAGACTCTTGGCTCCGGTTCCAGCCTGATTAAGCTGAAACCAGTCAATAGTACCTGTGTTTTCATATTTTGTGCGCGTCGTCGTTGCATCTCGCAAGCCAATCTCTCCCTTTTCAGTGATGCCTGGGAAATTCCGGAATGCGAGATTCTGCTTTTCCGTAAAGATCTGAACGACATCCACTGTTCCGCGTCCAGTCAGGTCAATCGCCATAAACTTGGACTCGCTGGTCCACTTAAAGGATGTTGATTTTGGTCGAGAGCTCTGGAAGCCCGTTCCAACGCTCTGCGATATCGAAAAGCGAACCATGCCATCGCTGTCTTTGTATGGAATGATGAGGTCGGCGCGTCCATCGCCATTCATATCTGGGCAAAGTATGCTTGGGAATCCGTTTGCCAAGTCAATGGTGGGCAGCTTGGCCTCTGCACCAATACCACTCGACGCATTCCATCCAATACTTCCGTTTGAGTTTTGTTCTGCTAGATACGTTTTGATGGACATGGAATTACTTCTCCGATCATACCGGACGCAGACAATATCGGCCAGCGAACGTCCGCTAACATTGAGAGTGAAGAGCGCAACATTGTTGGTAGTGTTTCGAATTTTGGTAATCTGTTGCGGGACAGTCTTGAACAAATCCTGTTGTGGGACGCCAGGGGAAGTGTATCCAAATGTTGAGGGAAGCAATGAGACCTTTCTATTGCCGTCGTTTGAGATTTCAGTCACAGAAGTGAGGCAAGAATCTCCTGAAAACTGGCTCTTGGAGTAACCAATCTCATATGAACGGTCAATCCGTACACTCTCCTCTTTAATGACACCAAAACGAATGGCAGTCAAGAGGTGAGCCCAGATGGTTTTGTCGCCTTGTACAGTTTGAACGACGAGATCAGAGCGGGGCGAGTATTCAAGCTGAACGATGCGACTGCCCGGATGTCCCGTCTTTTCATTTGAGGTGTACCGTATGCTTGATAGGTAGCACGTGTTTACATCCTGAGATGTAGGTCCTGTACTGGGAGACTGGACGTAGTTGTATGTGACTGCATTCCCATGGCAGTCAATTTGCTTCTTCAAACGCCATTCCCTGACCAAATTTTGGCTGGGCACCACCACTCGACTGTCCTCAGTGGTTCCATACTCCATGCGCCGACCCATTGAATCGGCCATTTGGTAGCCCAACCCTAGAGTAGTCACAATCCTCCCAAGGTTATCAATCTCAGTCGTGTACTGGGCATCTTTATCACCGTATTGACCCTTGATATTCAGCAGTTCAACTCCGTCAAGAGTGAGCTTTTGCTGAAACCGATCAAAGTCTGCTGGTGGTGGATTGATGCCATCGTAGGCCAAGCTCGACGGCCCTCTTCGTATGCAAGAGAGGCCGCCGAGAGCCCAGCCAAGCCCGAGACTGCCATTTGGGCATCCTTGGCAGTATTCGAGTGATAATTCTGGCTCATTGCCATCCTTGATTCCGGGTGGTGTTTGGAGTTTTAATGAATAGCGCGCGAGTCCGCCAGAGTCTGTGTCGACTTTGCCAACCTCGCGGCCAACAGCTGCAAGGTAGTCGTTCATGGTGACGGTGGTGCACCAAAGACTGTCGACTCTACTGTGAAAAGTGGTTGTATCTCGTCTTACAATTGCACGACATTTCTGGAATTGCCTTGAAAGATATCACCCATGATCCCCTCACTCTCAGCAGCGTGAGTCATGACGCATTGATCAGCAATCATTCCAGCCATGGATGCCGATCACGATTCTATTTGTCTTATTGATCTCAGCCTTCTCGACTAGTAGGTGATAAAGCTTCAGCTCCATGTCAATCACTCAAGATGCGGGGAGGCTCAGAAAGGCGGCATTGCATTACTGGTTCTAGCCCCTGGATGCTTCCGTAGTCTCCCGCTGACACTGCCGATTCTAGTTTGGTTTGCCACGAGGGGGTTTCATTGAGGCTAGTCGATTCTTGAACGTTGGCGAGAACTCGCTACGGTGAAGCAATATTTGCTTAACTAGCTCCATACTAATGCTCTCATGCTTCTCCTTTGAGACATGGCATCAATTCTTCATTCCTCTAATTGAACACTATTTCATCATGGCCGCAGTGTAGATCAATTCCAGATTGCATTGCCGGTGCCACAAACCTCTCTATGATTCAATATTGTAACCGATGTGCAGGCTCCCAGACTTCTACAGTGCATGTTTAAAGCTGAAGAGACTATTGAACTATTTGGGAGAGCCTTTTGGTTACACTGTGACTGCGGCTAACATTGGACCGTCCCTCCTATCAATGTCGCTTATATGAAGACATGCCTTTTCCACCTTGACCTTTAAACCTCCATCTTTAATCACACCTGGAAATCATATCAGAGCACTTATCCTGCAAATCCGACCATCCTCCAATTCAACTTTACAACACCATCATCGCCAGTTTTATCATCAACCTTGGCCAGCATGGGATCACAAAAGCTCCTCCTCATGTACTATGCCGATTCGGCACCACAACAGCAACGTTATGCGGATCGAGCTCATGTACTGGTCGCCGATTTGGATGATACAGCCGACTTTAACAAGATTCTATTCAGCCAAGATACTGAGCTCACACCACCACAAGACAAAGTCGGCCATATGAGCTATGGGAGCCTGCTCTTTGACGACCAAAAGAATGAGCTCGTCTTCGTAACCCACGCTCGTATCAACGATAGCAGCGGAGATAATATCATCCGAGTCTGGAAGATTGGCCCATATCTCTCCCTGACAAGCGTTGAAGATACTCCTCTTCGATATGGTGATTTCCCTCAGCAGCTTGGATCTGTCATTGAGGCCAATTCAATCAACTTTGGCACCCCAATCAGACGTGTAAAAAATGCTCCTGAGCCTTTTAAACATGAGATTTGGCGCAAAGGTCTCGACAACAAGTGGATTTCTGTGCCTCTCCGCGCCATGGATTACGTCGAGCAAGGAAGCACGGCTACGTTTGTACGGTGCCCCCAGAGCTCCAAATACATACACTATGTTACCTGCACCAAAGATTATCATGGCACTAATGACCCCCTCCACGTCTACTCCATCGGGTCTCGCAACTTTGCAGAGATACCCACAAATGATTCCATTGCCTGGCAGCATTACAAAGTATACCCTGGATTTTCCACTGGCTGTGGCTTCACCACCCTCGTCACCTTCAATGCCTCACAAAACGCAGGCCGATTGTACTTTATTGGGTCCTCTGATCTACAAAACACTGCCTTTTCTTACATCAATATTCGGAAAGACTGCTCCATCAAGTCTAACAGCAACGAAATCCAAGGCTTAGACAAGACGATCATCCCAATCCCCGCTGGAGCAACAGGTCTCTCACCTTATGTCGTGGAGTGGAACGGCAAGGTCATCATCTTGGTACCGGGGTTGTCAAATGCGTTTTCTGCTATTATAGGGCAGATTGGAGATGATGGAAGCTTACCGGCGGCAAAGGATTGGAAACATGTCCCTGTGGAGTTTTCATCCCCCGTGAAGAAGGACGCTTTGAACTTTGGAGGCGCTGTTGTTGTGGATTCCGACTTTATAGATTAAACTCCTACTGGAAGGACACAAAGAACACCTGTTTGGCCGTACGGTTTGTAAATAGAATGATTATTAATGTCTATGTTTTCCATCTTGACAGATTGCCCCTGTCCATCTTTATTTCTTGACAGCCTGAACAATGGCCTGGCTGGGTCGCTCCAAGAATGGCTTCCAAAATTCGAGGTCCTTTTTCACAATCGCAGCCTGCTCATATGGCACAACCTTCACATCTGACAGCCCAGCTTTCTCGTAAATCTCGGGTGAGCCCGACCATATGACTTCCAGACTGGTGCTCTGCCACTCCATCGGGGGCTCAGAGTGAATGACGCATGTGTACCTTGCACCTCCGGGGATGTGCTCCAGGTCTCGACATGAGATACCGTACCTCCCCTTTTCCAGGTCCAAGTTCCAAGGACCTGCATCCCTCGCGCCGATAAATTTCCCTCCGGGCTTCAGGTATCCCACGATGTTGCGGAACATTCCTTCAAGAACCTCCACCTTGTCTGTAAATGTGAAGATCCAGTTGGCCATGACAACATCATAGCCCTCCTTCTGTAGCGGTAGATGGTCGAGGGGTGTCGAGACGTCCGCCTCAAAGTAGCGTATTGTGCTCTCGTATTGTTTGCCCAGAGAGCGACCAGTATCCTCGCCAATCTTGAGCATTTCGCCAGAGATATCCACTACGTCCACCTTGGAGGCACCCAGGTCGATGGCTTCCCGTGCATGTATGCCTGTGCCACCACCTAGATCCAGGATGGAAAGGCCGGCGCAGTCGCCGAGCGCTATCTCAATGCACTGCGACTCGAGCTGGCCATAAGGGGTGAGGCCATAATCGTTGTAGACAGTCGCTGATTTGTCGTAGTCTATCCTCGCTTGCTCTTGTCTTGATACCGACATTGTGATTCGTTTTGTTCGCTAGGAAGTCTTGGTCTTGTAGGCGCAATTGTATATTTTGATGGGAGTGAAAATCTAAACATCACAGAGCGTGTCTGACGGCTTCAGATGGGGACAAGCACACATTTATTAGGCGCCAACCACTTCCCTCACCGACTCTTAGTCGTTTTCTTAAGGTGCTCTAAAGGTGGCCAATGGGCATCTCTTGATCTATGTTGCATAAATCAACAGATGCGATCAAAGTGCTATGAATGCCATTGGGTGGGACGAATACGACTCTGCAAATCGACTTGATGGGCTAGACTTTTGGGAGCTAGTAGGGCGGAAACTCGATGATGTATTTTCTCCACTTCCTTCAACTGGTTCGGTTGATCCTCATGGATCGTGTGGGTGCACCACTGACGACACTGAGGCCTTCCGAGAACAATGCCAGCACAGCACTCTCTTGGTGGGTAAGCCCTCATCATTCGAACCACGACTACATCTCTTTTCGAGATAAGATATCAGACAGACCGTGTATACGCAGTCCAAGTCACGATTTTGCTGACCCCACAGCAAGATGATGATGAAGCTGCTTCTCATTCTCTGTGCAGAAGCTTCCTTCTTGCCGCTGCCCTTGGTGGAGGCTGCATAAGCTTACGGCCAGCTATTACTATGCATCCTGCGGAGCAATCAGCTCTCCTCCACTGGAGTGCCTGGATAGCTGCAGAAGCTACACTAGGTGCATCGATCGGAATATGGCCAAGGAAGCGCTATGTGCCGCTTGTGGCCCGAAATGAGGGGTTACTTACGGCTCTGGCCGACGGCATTGATTCAACGTTTGCTTTGGACAATATTCCAGGTTGCAACGATAATAAGAAACGCCGGGTAAATCAGGTAATTAACCAGCAATCTGATGATTCTAGGACAAAAAGTTCATAGAGCGACTCTTGCCAGTACCACCGAAGCTCTACTCAGGCGTGGAGGAGCAGCCAAGTTCTCAATTTTACTAAATTCTCACATTAATACCAGACCAATCAACCATCATGTTTACTTGGAAGAACAAATCCAATATGCAAGTGTGTAACGATTGAGTTTTCGTCTTAGGTAGCACCTATCGAATCATCTCTGTGCAAATAAATTGGCATCCGATCATGCGTTGTTCATTGGTGGTGGCATTAGTATCATCATCGTGGGGGCCTGAACTCGAGCTATGCCAACGCCGACACGAATGTACCACAGTGCCACTTATGCGAACCTGAAGAGCCCGTCATTGCCATCTTTTATTTAGGAAGGACTAGAAACTGTATGGGAGGTCTATCGATGAATAAAATACGATCGAGATGGATGTGGGTTGATGGTGTTTTGGATGGTCCAGTAAACCCTGACTTATAACTTTAACTGCTCGACCATGCATGACAATGAAGAACCCCCTCCAGTAAGTAGGGAAATTAACATCAACGCTTCAAGCCATTACCTTCATCATTCATAACCCAAGGTAGTATTTTGCCTAGCAAGCAGAGTCACCGTTACAAAGTGACAAGGAACTTCAACACATAGGAATAAAAGCATACACAAACTCTTTGCAATAGCATATCACATCTGACTTGTCTTATTCACTTAGTAATCGAATATGATAGATACATGACAGTTCGTCTGAGCTTTCATAAAATTTACCTGTCACAATCATGCCGGAAGCTCCGCTCCCAGGCCCCGGGATTTGGCTCATATGCCCATCAGTTGGCTAACAATTGTTATTATACGGAGCTATAGCGAAACAAAAACATGACTCACTGGGCTTAGTATCAATGGTGAACAGCCTTCCCTTGGTGTTGGAAGCATGAGTACCATATGAGCGCTGAAGGTTCATCTGCTCCTCGGTGAGCTCCGTTTCGGCAGCAAGACCGTCCTTTGGTGGCCAGTTGGACTTCCAAGGCTGAGACTTGGGCTTGGTCTCAATGTCAAAGATTCGGCCCTTGGTATTGGAGGCATGAGTTCCGTAGGATCTCTGGAGATTCATCTCCTCCTCACTAAGCTCGCTTTCGACAGCGGCGTCATTCTTGGGCGGCCAGTTTGCCTTCCATGGCTGGGCCTTGGGCTTGTTCTCAATGGTGAAGATACGGCCCTTTGTGTTGGAAGCGTGAGTGCCGTATGAGCGTTGGAGGTTCATCTCCTCGGGAGTCTGTTCGACCTGGGTAGCAAGGCCGTCCTGAGGAGGCCAGAACTGCTTCCAGGGCTGAGCTTTGGTGACTGAGGACATGTTGGTGTGAGTGTTTGTATATGATAATATTCTTGTACAGATGTGAGCTGAGAAATAATGTCAGAGCAACTTCTGATGGGGATCAACAGGCGACTCTTTATACTATGGTCAACTCTAAACTAACACCAGCATTTAATACCGATGCACAACTGCAATGACAGTAAGTGTTACCGCCTCGTCGTAGCAATCATTGGGGCAGATGGCAACACCTAGTGAGCATATTTCGCAATCATTATCTCGCATCTCCACCAAAATTACAATTGCCACGCAACACCCGCATTAGTAGAGACACTTGGATCCTATGATCTACCGCATTAAGTATATTGTCTAATGTTCATCTATTGATTCGACAATATGTCGCCGTGTTAATTAGGGCCAGGATTCCCATCCATGCGTTTGCCTCTTGGCTGAGAAACTTGCTCAAGCAGGGATCTGACGGTGGGCTATACGCCCAGTGTATCGGCAGATCAATATAATATGAATTCTACAGCATCGTGGCGTATATCTCGCAAACATGCTCGGTTACATCGCTTTTTCAATACCCCAGATTACCATCCGCCTGCTTATCTAGGATGAGCATGATAACGCGACGCATACTGACCCATGGGGATCTCCTCATACAAGCTTACGCTTCGCCAGCGTACATCAGTAAAGGTAATCTTCAACTCAATCTCAAACAATCTTGTTCGACATGGCTGCCTCCATTCTACCAATGATGATAAAGTCCAGAGCCTAGCCACGACCATTTCCCCTCGATCAAACAAGTCCACTCCAGACACACATCCTCATCATCCGTTTATACATACTCACTGCATTCAATCAACTCAATACCCTTAACTCATCACACAATTCAATACACTACTCAACTTCCGACATGGAGGATCCAATTATTGCAACCCTCAGATATGCCCAGACAGATAATGAGGCTCTCATCAACGAAAAGGCATACATCTTGAACTACCCCACACCTCCAGAGATTCCCAAAAGTAATTTCAACATAGACTTTTTCCCCGGCATCAAAATCCACAATCTCAGAACGGCAAGCCTCGACTGGAATGAAAACGGTCTGGCAATAGCCAAGCTTCCGACATGTATGCCCAAAGCAGACTTTGATGATGAAAAGAAGATTGAGAAGCTCTATCTCCCTGCCGTATACAGCTGCCTTCTCGACACCCTGGGCGCAGAGGAGGTATGCATCTTCGATTACATGGTCAGGAAGCGCGAGCCCGCGTTCCCATACCAGGCTAAGACGAAGGACAATGCACCTCAACCAGCACTCTCTGCCCATGTTGGTAAGGAATATGTAACCGATCGATGACTTCTAGCGCTAACAGGCCATTAAGATTATACCACAGATGAGATCAAGGGACGCGTGGAGAAGTACTTTAAAGACAAAGCAGAAGAGTATAAGCAACGTCATTTCCAGATTGTCAAGTAAGTCAGCCCGCAATCCCTTTCCCTCTAAACATCCACTGACAAAGTCCAAGTGTGTGGAAGCCACTCGCAGGCCCATTGAGAGACTACCCAATGGCTTATTGCGACGCAAAGACGATGAACCCCCAGACAGATCTTCTTGCCGTGGATGAGGTATTCCCGACAGTCGCAAACGAAGTCTATCAGGTCCTTTACAATCCAAACCACAAGTGGTACTATATTCCGGATCAGCTCGACACCGAGGTTGCCATCTTTGCCGGGTACGACTCCAAGACGGGTCAAAGTCTGTCGGTGCCGCATTGCTCATTCGATCTGGGTGACAATAGTTCTGGAGGGCCACGACAAAGCATTGAAGTTAGAGCCTTTGTCTTTTACGGAGACAAATAAAGGTTGACGCATTGTAAATGATGGCTTTCTGCTTTTAATTCCAACGAAATGAACGATGTCTGTAGTTCGCAGATGATCACGGGATGTTTGAACGATGCGTATATCTATTAGCACCACAGATAAACTCCCTCTCACCACACTCTGTGACATCTGTCCGTTGAGATCCTTGAATTACCGTGGATATCGTTGCGGGGAGATACACACCCCCGACGCCGCCCCCACATGTCAGCAAGCTCCATCCCCCACGCCCAATCCAAAAGCGCTCTTTGACTGGAACAACGCACCAGTTAGCCAACTCGCCTTGACCTTCTAGGCCCCCGCAGACCCCAAGATTGATCAATTCATGTCATGTTATGGGTTCCCACTTGAAACGGAAAGCGCCTGGGTAATTCACCTTGATACACAGGAATGTTCTGGCCCGGGGACTTGGTAGGCCACGATAGCCAAATCTCCTGCAGCATAATTACGAGAGGCCAATCATCAAGTTAATGCATACTTGCTCAATACTGCTCAACGCTTCACCTTATCAGTTCTCAACGCTCATCACACTCCGAAGGCTTGCATAAAATAGGCAGGCTGTGAAGATGAATTATGTAATGTTCTCACTATTGTATTAATCTAAGATCTCCAAATGCCCACATATGACCTAGAGTTTATCTAACAAGTGCTTACACCGCCGCGACTGATGTTCCACACACCATTTTCTCTCTACGATCTGTCCACTGCATCGGTGTACTATAACTAGACCAGTAGAGCTCTGGATCTGCCCATTTAATAGAATGGATCACTCATCCGTTCCATCGGTCTAGCGCAATTCCGGTCCAGCCCCACGTGTTCATGACTGTTGTCCAGCAGCAAGGACGAGCCTGGGTATATTACACCACAACGCGTTCTATGTAGTCCACGGTTTCTGTGCCAATGTTGCTTTTATAGAGATCGGATGCCCCCATATTCGGATTGCTGCAGACTAATGGTTTGCTCTCCTTGATAGTGATTTTACAACTATCGATGCATTCATATACACCATCCATCATCTTGTTCTCAGATCGCTTTGCTTGCCCTTAACAAGCCTATCATCATACGCTCACCAACAACACTCCATTTCCAGCTTCACACTAATCACGATCCAACCTACCAATTATGCATTTCAGAACACAAAATCATGGATGAAGAGCAAAGTGCTCATGTCTACACAAATACCAATACTAGAGTTGGCTCAGATAATAATTGCTAGGGCCTTACATAGTACACTAGCATGGACACTTATTTAGACCCTCAACTTAAATTCAACGTTTGATGAATGTCACTACCTATCTATCTGGTACTACAATCGAAAAAAACTTACAGTCTATCAATAAATCCCTTGATAGACGACAAACTGTCCAAAAAGACGTCGGGTACATCGTTTCGGAACACCACCTCTGACGCATGAGTTATGCCGATGAGCGTCTTTGTAACGGTGGGCACTTCGGCCCTGAGTAGCTTTCGGGCAAAAGCATTTCCCTCATCCCTCAGGGGATCCAGTTCGTTGGTTGTGATGAGGTGTGGAGGGAGCCCCTTGAGCTCTTCTTCTGTAGCCCAATAAGGCCAGGCAAGGGAGTTCTCTGCATTCTCGCCCGTGGGATCATACAGCTTCACAAATATTCGAGTAAGTGTGTAGGATAAAATATACCCATCGCACTCCACAAGACTGGGTAACTCCTGGAGCTTCCACTCGGTAGGCTTGTCATAGCTGCCACTGAGGTAAGGGGCATTGGCGCATACGCCATCAATGGCCTCAACCCAGCCCTCCTGATTTGCCTTGATGGTGGTAGCAATTGCGAGGTTTCCGCCGCCGCTTTCTCCTTGTAAAACGATCTTATTGATACCAAGCTTCTCCCTGTGAGCGTGGACCCAACGCGTGGCATCGGCGCAATCATTGAGACCTGCTGGGAATGGAACGAGGCCGTCTGTTCCAAGAGCATTACGAAAGTCAACGAGAATTGCCACCATTCCGGTTCTTGCCAATGCTTCTACCCATGTCGTAAGGACAGGGAGGTCGGCGTGAAGAACAGCCATGCCGCCGCCATGGAAGTAAAGAATAGCCGGCAATGGTCCCTCGACATCAGTCGGGCGATTGATGGTCAGCTTGATTTGGTTGCCATCCGAGCCTGTAATAAGCTCTTCGGACGTAGCAAGCTTTCTGGAAGCATTTGGGTCGCCAGGTAATGGAAGTGAATAATCCATGGCACCCCAGGCTTGCTCAAGGCCTCCTTCAACAGCACGTGCAAATGAGAGAATGTGCTCCAGTGGTAAATCAGGCGTGATTTCCGGGGGTATCTGAGTTGCTCCAGCTTGGCCGTTTGCTGTCAAAGCTTTCAGAAGCTTGGGGTGAAGACGAGGATCTGTACCAGGGGTCATCTCAGGGTTGCCAAGACGGCCGACTTTGGCTGAAGAGGCCATTTTGACGTTGCTTGATTTCAGGTGAGGATGGAGACGGAAGCTTGAGGTTTTGGGAAAATCTTTGTTGGCGGAGGGGAAGAAATTTGAGTACCGGCAGTCTGGGGTTGATATATTGCCTGCAGGCTACGACGTTACCCCATATGGATGCATAAACAATCTCATTCCATCATGTCAGTCGGGCAAAGTTCAATGAATTTTCCCGATGCCTCGGCATTTGAACCTGGATTTCAAATCCCAAGTACACGTATTCGGCAGGGCTTGGCATAAATGGGTGAGCCTGCATTAGTTGTCTCATTTCTCAACCTTTCACAATATCCTAATCCCTGGTAGGAATACCAGTATCCAAGTCAAACGCCCTTACAAGGACATCCAGGACTATGCAGTTAATAGAGACGTAATCTACACACGCATCCGCAAATAGCCACATGTGCTATTAACCAGGATCCCCGTGAGGGGTAAATAGAGCCTGAATATTCCATGAGTCTTATGCAACTATCGGTGAATCCTTGGGCCGGAAGTCGGGGTGATGCTTCTTTGATATCTTGTAGTGGTGCATCCTAGGCATAAATAAATCTGTAGTGAAATTTACAACTGGGCGCACGCAAATAATGAGTCTGCTGTGGTCCATTACCTTATCATATTATCACATATCCCGTTGCAGTTGACGCTGCCAAGCTGGTGTTGCAAGCAGGGTTCAAGATTGTTTGTTTAGACGGGGTTACATCCAAAGCCTGCCGGAATTTTGCTACCAGGATATAGTCCCGTAGCAGCCCTATCATGATCAGATTATTAAACGAAAAGTCCTGCAGTGAATTAAGCCGCAAGTACAAACCGGTCAGCCACTCCATGTTGGAAAGCTTACAATATGATGACATTGTTTCGCCACCATTTGTGTAATATGGCTGCCAGTCCTAGATAAGTTAGCTGTCTTACAGGAGTGCGGCCATCGGGAATAGCTCGCTTGCAAACGGCGGCTCCCAACGCTCACAATTTGTCAACTTCCTGAGGTACTTAAGAGCTGAGACAATCTCCAAATTGCCCTCACGGCTCATTAAGTCAGCAAACGAGACATCAACTTTAGGCTTGCTCACGGCATATTCATTACCATTTCCACCGCCATGGATCACAGACAAATCCTAGAATCCGCCCTTGAGGACCCCAACAATACCGTAGTAATCACCCCACCAGCCAACGTCAATAAAATCATTCGCACTCAATACAAAGCCGACCCGAACTTCACCTACACAAAGAGCCAGCTATGGGACATGGAACTCCAAAAGGCTCGCAATCCAGAAAAATACCTGAGAAACGTTGTCCGCCCAGGCAGCCTTGAAGTCCTCGACGTCAAGACAGACGGTCAATTCGAAAGCTTTATTCGAGTCACCGACCAGAGGACTTGGAGGGACAGATCCGTCTTTACCAGAGTCATTGAGAAGGTCCTCATTGACAACGAGGCCCAGCGAATATTCTTCATCGGTGTGCCTGAGGTCGAGACATTGGATGGTCGGAAGATTGTAGCAGGCAAGGACCAGACCCTGTTCCATGTTGAGCACTCAACAACTGGGACGGAGACGGAGCCATTCAACGTGTGGAACATTGTGCTCCTCGATAAAGATGAAGATGGCGCGCTGCGTGAGGCTCTCCAGCCCTTGGTTAAGAGCCCTTATTTGAGAGAATTCAATGAGGTCTACATTCGTGAGGACCTTGGTCAAGAGTTAGTTCGCATTTAAGGCAAAGTCTTGATTTTATTGACAAGAATACCATCTCTCCTCTGAATGAAATTAATTTATTCATCATCAAATGTCAACGTATTTGATCCACTTGTATGCATCATGTGCAATAGCACCGTTTCTGGACTTCCATTTCTTATCAGTTAAAACGAATGCAACAAGCCACCGAAAATTACAATACTATTCCCGTTCAAGATTTACGACCACACAATCACGTAAAGAAGTAGATGAAGTACTTGGGTTTGAACAGCCAACGGAGAATTCATTTAATTCAAAAATCAACTAGACTATTCCCGAGGGAGTTATATATATTCCGCCTTTTCTTAGTTAAAAACATTATACTTCTTGAAAAAATCATCCATAGACTCGGCAAACAACACCTCATTCGTCTCAATGGCGAAATGGGGCGCATCCAACAGCTTGAGCTCAAGCTTCTTCACATCCTTCTTATAGGCCTCCGCACCGGGGTAGATGAAAATCTCATCATTCTTGCCCCAGATGGCAAGGACGGGAACACCAGAGGTGCGGAAGTACTCCTGGAAGCTGGGGTACAGGGGCAGGTTGGTGCGGTAGTCGTAGAAGAGGTCGAGTTGAATTTCCTTGTTGCCCTCGCGGTCCATGAGTGCCTGGTCGAGATAGTATGCCTCAGGTGAGACCTTCTCAGGGTGTGGAGAGCCATTCTCGTATTGCCACTTTGTAGCACTGAGAACCAAGAGACTTCTCATTGCGTCGCGATCTTCTTGTGCGCCAGAGGCCCAGTACTTGCGGAAGGGGTTCCAGAAGTCACCAAGACCCTCATCGTAGGCATTACCGTTCTGGGTGACAATGGCGGTGATCTTTTCCGGGTGCTTGAGAGCAAGACGAAGGCCAACTGGAGCACCATAGTCAAAGATATAAAGGGCAAACTTGTTGAGCTTCAACTCGGTGATGAAGGCATCGATAGTTCCGGCAAGGTTCTCGAATGTGTACTTGTAACCTTCAGGCACAGTGGTGAATCCGTATCCTGGGAAATCAGGAGCGAAAACACGGTAACCTTTCTCGGCAAGAAGAGGCATCAAGTTGCGGAACTGGTGGGAGGAAGATGGGAAACCCATGAGGAGGAGGATGGTTGGGGCATTGGGATCTGTGGGACCGGCTTGGCGGTAGAAGACCTTGGAGCCAGCGGTCTGGAGGTGGTTTGCGGAGACAATAGAAGCCATTTTGATTATCTGAGAATGTATTTGGATGGAAGAGAGGTAATTGAATTATTTTGAGTATTGTTTGTGTGAAATTGGATTTCTTGTAAGAGGTGTAGGGTAGCTTGATGCTGAGTGATGAGATAAGTTTTACAATTTCAATCAGGACATGAGTTTATATATATTTTCAATTCAGCGTTTCCCGGCCGCACATCCACTTACATCATAAATATTTCTCTTATCAATCTGCCGTCAAAAATGCCGATTTATAATGCCATTTCCAGCAGTTTCACGACTTTGCTATGGAATATTTCGACAAAAGTGTGGAATCACCAAGTGTAAAAGGTACGTACCTTCGATACCCCACCTCCCGCGTTTCCTCTTTCGGCGCCCAACTGCCGAAGATTCCAAAGCAGTGACGTCGAATCAAATCCTTCCGACCAAAACACCATACAATGCATCCCCGCTCCATCACCATATCCCTCGGTGGTTGATTTGTTGTTCTCGGCCAGCTTGTTCTCGGAGGGCGCAATACAGACTACTCAATAGACCGCAGAATCTTGTCGAAAGCACGTGAAGGGCCGGCACGGAGTACCCGCGAGTTGATGCCACAGTTGCCAGCGACGCGTTCAAGGTCGAGCCTCGACCATTCCTATTCTGATCGGAGCCCATACAGAGTCTATTCGTTTAATAGAATGAGGATGTCGGGGTTCAAATATGAGGGAGCCTCCATCACCGAGTCCCGTCACATTGTTGCCAACTCAAACAGACTTGCCCAATAATGAGCGCATAGATAGACACGGGGTGTTGTGAACGACTCAATGGATGCCTATAGTTAGCCTGGAAACAGAAAGACTGCAATATTATCGGTGACCTTACCTATTGCTACTGAGCTTCTTGGGGTTCTCTCCGACCCAGCAAAAAAGTCTCTAACACTTCAAACTCTCACTTATTCTATCACAGTCTAATCACATTCATCGAATCACAAAGCACAGAATCTAATGTTAAGAATATTCCAAGCTCAGCTTGTTTTCATCAATTCTCATAATCCGTTGCATATATATACGTGCCAAATATGTTCATCCCGCGACATCGTCCACCAAACTGCCCCAGAGTACAAGTATCCCTAGCCACAGCCCAATGGTGCCGTTTCACGAGTTTGCTCGAGATCGCAGTCATCCCATAATGGACCCAGAACCCCGCAGAAAAAATATATACCAAAATATCCTATAATGTTCATGTTTTGTTTTCTTTTTTGTTTCCCACAACGTGGTTGATTTAACCAGAGGGGTTGCCGTTGAAGGCAAGGTTGTTGATGGTGCCAGCAGGAACACCGCTGAGGATGCCAGAGCTACCGAGAGTCTGGATACGCTTGCAGAGAGCCTGGGGGTCGCTGAAGCCCTCGAGACCAGCAAGGTAGGCACCGAGACCAACAATGTGGGGGGTGGCCATGGAGGTACCGGAGATGGTGTTCTAAGGAATGTTAGTTGGCTGATTCACAGTTAAAAGGGGGCAAGCTTGGTCAACTTACAATGCCGTTGTTCAACCAGGTGGAGGTGATGTCCTGGCCAGGAGCCCAGATATCGACAGCGGCGCCGTAGTTCGAGAACGAAGCTCGAACGTCTGCGTTGGTGCTCGCACCGACGGTGCAGACGGTGGGCTCGGAAGCGGGAGAAGTGTTCTTGGCATCAGTGTTGCTGTTACCAGCGGCGACGGCCAAGAAGACACCAGCCTTGATCAGGTTGGCAGCAGCCTGGTTGACAGCAGCGGAGAGACCACCGCCAAGGGACATGTTGGCAACAGCACCCTTGGGGCAGCTCTTGGTCTTCCAGTCGCTGGCAACAAAGTCGATACCAGAAATGACAGCGGAGTAGGAGCCGCTTCCGGAGTTGTCAAGGACCTTGACACCGTAAATGCTAGTCTTCTTGGCAACACCGTAGGTCTTGGAACCGATGGTACCAGCAACGTGTGTGCCGTGTCCGTTTCCATCAGTGGTCTGGCCATCGATGAAGGACTTGATCTGCTTGGCACGGCCCTCGAATTCCTACCAAGGGGGTTAGAAGGAGAAGGGGGTTTCCGAGGCTGTGAGAGCACTTACAGGGTGGCCGTCAGAGACACCGGTGTCGATAATGTAGGCGCAAGTGCCAGTACCGGCAGAAGAGTCGTAGACGTAGGTGCTGCTGCCCTTGGCCTTGTGGGAGATACGGGTCAAGCCCCAGGTGGCGCCAGACTGGGTGACGAAAGCGCTGGCCTTGGCAATACCATCCTGCTCAATGAAGTCGACCTATGGAGTTGTTAATGGTTGTTTGCTTGGAGAAAGAGGCTGAGCTTACCTCGGGGTGGTTGCGGAGAGCTTCAAGGGTGGCAGCATCGAGGTGGCCAGCGAAGCCCTTGAAGACGTTCTTGTAAACGTGTTCGGCACCGCGGGTGAGGTTGTCAATAGCTTGCTCAACAGCCAGAAGATTGCTGTTGTCCTTGAACTTGACAATGTACTTGTCGGCAATGAGACCGTGCTCGTTGCGGGGAACGAGGAGAGGAGCGGGCTCAGATCGCTTCTCAACAACTGGGGCACCGGCCACCAGGGGAAGGATGGAGAGGAGAACAGACAGACGCATTTTGATGGTTTGAAGAAGAAGAAGAGTGTTTTTGAAAGAGTTGAAGAGTTGAAGATGAGATTGAGACTTGGCTGAAGATCCGAGGATGAGGAGAAGAAAGGAACGGTTCTGGAGGCGAGGACGGGCTCTATTTATCCTTCTTGTTCATCAAGTCGGAGTATAAGTGAGACTGTTGAGACACCATATCGGATCGGATCCGTGGGAGGTAAACCTTGTTCCAAGACTCGCACCATCACCTTCCCAGTCTGGAGTGCATTACGAGACCGAAAGCGATGGATACTTGCTCAGGTGGCGAGCAGGCATGGTGGTGAGGTTGGGGGAGGCTCACATGGAAACAAGATGCAAGCAAGTATCAGTGTCCGATTGGCGCCAAGACACAACACCAAGGGCCAAGGGCGCTAAGGAAACACACAAAAGAACTTTTGCATTCTGGTTGAACAAGAGAGAGCATCGAGCTTGGCAGGCTACTGGGCCCCGGATGCTGGGTATCTTTGCACGAGGCAACATTTAATTGTGGCAGAGACATTTGACCACAAGGGTACCAATAGCAGCGGAGACAACATGTCGTGTTTGGAGGACGATGGGAGGGGCGTTTGTGCATCAAACAGGCCGCTCTGGGACCAACAGAGCCCCTGGCTTGGCGAGTATGCCGCTGGGGCCGATGATACCTTGATGCTACCGGATAGGCATCATATTTAGAAACGAGTGCGGGGGAAGGGTGAGGGAGAAGAAGAAGGCCTGTCCCGATGTAGATTTGATCGGCTGAAGGAACCGTAGCATGGGAGGAAGAGGAAGTTGGTCACCATATCATCCAAGCTCTCACTTTTTTGGGCTGTTCTGTGGCCGGATTCTTCTCTCCCCCCCCCAGGCGTGCAGTACATAATATTGAAGGGACAAGAAGATTTGCACAAGCCTGGAACAAGGCAAACATTGCATAAGACAGGACCTAGGACGGTGAATCTGGCGGCCAAAAAGCAGGTGAAGAAACAAGGCGGCGGCGCGAGCTTGGATGATGGGGAACTTACCGGATCTGCACTTTGAGACCGGGCAGCCTATCGTGTGTCGCGGAGTGTCTGAGACAAAAAAAGGACCCCCCATCCAACCCTCCATGAATACTCATCAGTCTCCAGTGTGTGTGTGTCTCTCTCTCTTCCCCTCCCTCCCATCCACCACCACCTCCTTCTCCTTCTCCTCATATGATCTATCCGAGGTCTAGAGTAGGTACGCGGACATTACAACCGTCGGCACTCAGCGGTGCAGCAACCGAGTGCGACAGCCCATATATGCTTTACCCTGTCTGTAAGCATCATATATCAAGACACACGTCTAGAAGCTGTGAGCTGTGCATTTTGTTGGGTATTATCCCGCTTCGGCTGATTGTGCAGCACACTCTTCGGACATCAGCCACTGGGCTCTCGTTCCGGGGCATCTCGTCCTGTCCGCCTTGGAGGATATTAACTAGACACCATCTGGATAGTGAATAAGGAAGGCTTCAATCAACGCGTCCCTTGTGTAAGTGGCATGCTATGGAGGGAGGCATCGTTTGGACTTGGTTGTGGCGTTTATCCTTTAGAATCTTCCATATCAAGTAAATCAATGTCCCTGCATCTATCAAAAGTCCCTGTCCACTTGTCAAGTCCAGTCTTTGAATACATCCATCCATGCATCCATTCATCATGCATACATCCATCATACAAACACACACACTCACTCCCCTCCCCCTTCGGGTGGCTTGTCCAGTCCCGCCCAGCCAGTCCTTATCTCCCCCCCCCCCATCTCCCTCTAGGACGAAATCATGTGCCGAGGATACAGGGGGGAAGAGGCGAATAGGCACTCATGGCGCGTTACGGCAGTGGACTGGTTAGGCGCTGAAGGCCCCCCTCCATTCGGGCAATTATAGCGGACAAGTCCACTATACGAAGTGCCATTCAGCGCCACCAGGTACATACACAAGGCACCCACTTTCGGTCAGCCCTGGAGTCCCCATTATTATGTGATACGGCCCGTACGGGGAGTGCCCAAGCGTCCATCACCAAGCCTGACTGACCTCATTGTCAAAGATGCCGAGCCTCGAGACAGTGATGCTCTCATACCAAGACGGCTGCTATACTATTAGAGCTTCACTCTTAACCACTTGCTCGCCGCTTTCCTGCGCCTCCGTCAACAGCGGAAACGGAGATGAGCTTCCCGATCTAGCTTTAACGCGCCGATCATGTTAATCGCCTTCCCGATTGATGCTCTAAACCAGACACTGGCCGACTGGACACACACTGACGTGCTACGAGGGATGGGCGTGTGACGGTGGGTGGTCGTCTCGCCCATGACCCCAAGGCAAGCCGAGAATGTAACGCTCCGAGCTGGTCCGCTGTCTGGACATATCTATGGGGATCGAACATGGGGTAAACAGACATCCAATGCATAGATGCATACATTACAATGATCCATACGAGCTCCAGTCTGTCCAACGTCGTTATCTTGTATCCAAGATAGCGAGCGGTGCTTTTGTCGTTCACGACTAGCACATAGGCACGTATCATCCATGGCTCAATACCAGACAGGCATGTGCTTTTGATACTGCCATTTATCCAATACTCACAGCGCGCTCCCATTTGGATGGCATGGACGGATGGATTGACTCGTACTGGTGACCTGCATTAATGAGCTGATTTTGCTGCAGCGTATATGTACTCTTTACTCCGTTCTAGGCATACGTTCTCTACATGAGTCCGAATCACAAGGACAACCTCAAGCCCACTCACACTCACTTACTCACCCATATTCGCTCGCAACGCACTCACTCCTCACACCGACAGGCCACCACCACCACCACCACCATCACTGGATATGCACCCGTATTCGCCTACCTAATTGGATATTAGGTACCAATCTATTTAGCCCGCCTTATCGAACAACCATAAAGCATAACCTTACGCTTTAAGTACGCCCTCCGATCGTAGGAGGGGAAAACGTTAACTCTAACCTAGAATTGTCCTTCTGGGCTGAAGGAGGTGAAGACAAAAAGAAAGAACATCACCAACTCGCGCACTTGTAGATCCGGGCCATCTGGGCGAACAGACTCTTACTAATACGACACCTTGGCAATCTGCGGGAAATTTCGCTATCTGGTGGTTCGTTCGTCGGCGCTGATCGGGTAGATGCCGGATCGTCCACCCACGTTGCGTTTGTATAACAAATACAGTGGATAAATAGTAGATAAAATACACATGGGATCCATTACTTTTCTCGTATCAACACTCTATTAGTGATGATAGCACAAGACCAGGTCCAGGGAATCAAAAAGAAATGAAGTTTCTCTTGGCAAAAAGCGACGATCCCCAACCCCCAACTTCTTAAGGGGGGGGAAAGCCAGCAGCCAGAGCAAGGCAATACTGGCTCGCGCTCAACCATGGCGCGCGCGTGGGGAATGCCTTGCGTGCGTAGTAGCAGTACCCCCTCGTAACTAAATCAAATCACGACATCTAGACTTAATGCCCGCAATGCCCAAAACAGAAGCTGGCTAACAAACAAGAACCGCTACCAAGACGTGTCCTACTACCAGAACACTTACCGTACATTAAGGGGCAAGCAAACAGAAAAGATGGCTGCATGAAGTAGAGGAACTGCACAAAAAGGCAGAATAGCTAGCCCCAGGTGCTTGTTTTGCCCTTTTCAGAAGCTGCATTCATCAAGCCCACGTACCACGGCATAGTATGATTGATGGCTAACTCTGCGTGTCTTCTCACTCTCAGCTCTCGTCTGTCTGGGTCTGTATGTACTCACATGCATGTCTCGTAATGAGCCGAGAGCGCGCCAAGGAAGGGGAACAATGACAAAAAGAAACGAGACAGACGGTGACGCCATGTCTGGTCTAGACAAAGAAAAGAAGATCACTTTCAGGGTCCCTGCTTTCCCGTCCTTTCTACTTGTACTAATATACACCACATTTACTCGTACTATAGATCTCTCTATTGTCAATCGCTTAATCTCGAATAGACTTTGCCTTGGCGACTTGGCAATAGGTGTCGAACAATTGGAAATTTTGTCGGCACTTAATAATAAAAAAACGAACCGAATGGATCGGCATCCGCGCCGTCAGCGGCTGCAACGGGTTTGGGGGGGCAGCATCCCCGCCGGAGACGCTCGGATGGCTTTGTAAGATGGAGAGACCCGGGCCACGATTTACCTGCGCACGTTGGTTGACAGGACGGACAGAGGAGAAGAAGGTTTAGATGGGTCTTCCCGTCTGCGACGGTCCAACTGTCCAAGCAGAAGAGGGAGAGAGAGGGGAGGGTCTGTTGGTTGCCGCCCGGTTGATCCTTGTTCTCCTTGTTTCTTCCCCGCAAATCCATCTTTGCCTATCCATTTCATTCTCCATCGTGAATGCGGGTCAAAGAAACTCTATTGCGTGTTCCCCATGCTTGGCCCTTTTTCCATCGCAACCACTCGTGCAGTGACGAGACAAAGCAAAGGGCCTCGACTCAAAACACAGAATTAAACCTTTGCAGAGTCCAATGCCCCGTGCGTTGAACAAGGCAGGTAAGTGGCCTCACCCCGCGAGTGTGAGTGGAAACATCGTGATGCTCATGTTGAAGGGATAAACAGCCTGGTAAGGTGTTCTGGCCTTGTGGTTTGATATGTTGTGAATGGATTTACAGGGGGGGCTGATACATGGTCAACGTTCTTCGGAACTCGCAGCGATACGTGCAGGCAACGCAAAGTAAAATGTACGTGACACACTCCCCGAAGAGACTACCCCCATTTTCATTTGATTGTTATCTATCTTGAGTATCAGAGCATTAAGCATATCATCCAATATATTGAGCGCCCACCCCTTTTCGGCGTTGGACACAGCCCCCTCAACAAAAACTCACTAACACATCCCATTGTGGAAGGCGATGAAGCTATACCCGTCTGCGGCCAATGCGCAAAGTCAGGACGATACTGCGCCCGGGCCCAGAGGCCGTCTAAGTTCTTCGCGTATTCTCGCCCAATAACTCTCCGAGGCGGCAATGCCCGGCATAGCAGCAGTAGTAGTATAGGTACGCCAGGATGTGAACAAAGAGAGAGAGAGAGAGAGAGAGAGAGGAGGGGGAATCTTGACGCCTTCGTCAAGGCCATCCTGAAGTTTATCCACTTCGGACCCGACAGTAACCCGCGAGAGCAGATGTCCGATACCCATCGCCAGAGCGGCCCCGCGAGGCCCTCGGAGACTCAGATGTGGCCTCGTACTTTCATAATTATATCGCCGAGCCGGCCAAGTGGTACGACCTCGGAGATGCGACACGCCAGTTTCAGACGGCGGTGCCGCAGATGGCCCTCGACGAGCCGCTGCTCTTCAGCGCCGTCGTCGCGCTTTCAGGCATGCACGTGAGCCAGACGACGACTACGGGGTCGTCCAAGGCCGCGAGGGAGGTGGCGGAATACTATCACACGCACTGCGTAAAGTTGCTGATTCGATTGGATGAGGGGAGCGAATTATTGGGCAGTGGTGTTGCCTTGGCGGCGGCCTGTTTGCTGAGGTCTTACGAGATTCTAGATGGTAAGGTTTGACATTGTCTCAACTCTATCCAATATGTGCGGCGATGCCGTGAGATGTATTGATCGAGGCGTTGACTTTATGAGCAGAGGAGGTTGATCCCAACAGGCACCTGCAAGGCGCCTACTCGCTGGCATCATGTGAAGCGTTCATTGCTGAGAGCCCTCCAGGGAGTCTCCTTGCTGCCGGTTTCTGGAACTATCTCCGAGAGGATATTACCTTTGGCTTGTTCGAGGGCTGTCCCTTGAAGATGGATTTGACTGTGGCGACGGCCCCGAAACTCACATCTGGCCATGATGAGCTCCATGCTATATCACTTGTTCTTGGACAAATCATCAATGCGACGTTTGGCCAGCAAGTCTCTCATCATGAGTGGGAGAGACTGGCAGAAGTGACACAAGTTCAGTATGATGGACTTCCAAGTCATGCCAAGCCCTTTTCGAGCGGACGAAGCGCGACGTCCCCAGCAGCACTACCGCAACGCTGGTTTCTTCAGGATTACCATGGTACGCTCAACTATGTTTACATCAGACCTTATCAGACCTCATGGTTGACTTGGGTTATAGCATCAGCGATGCACTACTTTTTGGTATCAGCATGCATCCTTATTGCTTCCGCTCCTCCCGGACAGCAGTGGAGGCTCCAGCAACTCAGTGATGATTCTAGCGATGAGGATTCTGAACTTGGCGAACAAGATCTACTTGAACAATATGCACTAGAGATATGTGGTATTGCATTTACTACCAACATTCCGTCTGTCCTGGTAAACGCCTTTGGTCCAATTGCCTACTGTAAGCCCCCGCCATTCATGGTTATTCACCAGTTTCGACTCACCGCTGACCACAAAGTCTTGTAATAGGCGGCAAATTCGTCAGATCAGAGCCCGCTAGACAGGAAATCATACGCCGCCTATCAGCATGCAAGAAATCTACGGGCTGGCCAGTAGCACGACTCGTTGCGAGCCTCCAAGCTTCATGGGCAGAAGCGGAGACCACAATGACGGGTTAGGGTTGGATGACAAGAACTATTGCCCCTCCCCCACATTGGTGGCCCAGTCTGGAAGGATATCCCGAGCTCGGGTTTGGATATAGCATCAACTTGGCGCATTGACCGGTGTTGTTGGTTTATAAAAGGCGGTTTCAACAGCCAATTCATAGTTCTTAATTTGCCAGTCCATTCTTTCCACAGTCTTTTTTTTTTTAAAATATTAGTTGAAATTCCATCACAATGCTTGCAACCCGAATCAGGAGTGTCCCCCGTCTCTTTGGCCGGTCGCTGGCTATGCTCGCACCAAGAGCCCCTGGACTCGGCTGGCCAGCTGTGGTCCATCCAACTCCCAATGAAGTCCAAAACGCAGTTCTAGACACTCGAAACCTCGAAAAGGCTGTCCGGCACATCCATCAAGACGGCCTTGTTGTGATTGAAGACGTTGTTCCATATGCTGATATTGACCATCTCAATACTCGCATGGTCCAGGATGCTCTTATACTACAAGCCCGAGGCGACAAAGGGCCGTTCAACTACAATCTTGGCAATTTGCAGCAGGATGCGCCACCTGTTGCAGAGTTCTTTTACCCTTCCATCTTTACCAGTAGGCAGACCCAACTTCACTTGTATCGTTACCTACTAACCAGTTTACGTCCTACATAGACCCCATCGCAACGCAAATCACCACTGCCATGATGGGCCCTCGTCCCAAGTGGACGTTTTGCTCTGCCAACTCGGCCATGCCTCCCTTGCCCGGTGCAACTCCCCAGCGTCAGCCCGTCCACTCTGATGCCGACTTTACTCATCCATCACACCCCTTCGCACTCGTCATCAACGTCCCCTTGGTGACAATGACGCCCGAAAATGGTTCCACAGAGCTTTGGCTTGGTACTCATACAGCAGACATTTCATCCCAAGAAGGCGCTCACGGCGACCGAGCCAGCGGCCGGATCAAGGAGAATCTCCTGCAAGATCGCCAAGCCGTCCGCCCTCCCGTCCAACCCACAGTCAAGAAAGGCTCCATCGTAATCCGTGACCTCAGGCTATGGCATGCTGGAATGCCCAACACGACAGATCAAGTGCGCGTCATGCTTGCGATGATCCATTTTGCGCCTTGGTATAGAAATCGCATGAAGCTGCAGTTTGGCAAGGATATCCGGCCGGTACTGGAGGGGCTGGAGCGGGAGGGGAAGCTAGGCTTGGATGTTCCCGTGGATTGGGTCAACACGAATGAAGCATTGAAGGGATACTTGGATAGGGGATTTGGAAATAGCTATGATTTTGATCAAGAAGCGTAGATAACGAGATAGCCTGCCACTTCTTCTATAACACTTAGCTCATTAATACTTCTTCGATAGGAAATTCTCCTTGGTACTGGCTGAAGTGATTTTATCCCTGTCCCATTCTTCTGCTCCTGAGGCCAATCAGTGATATGTCTCATGATACTCGTGATTGTTTGGCTTGCATCCTCCCGTCCAACCTCCTCAACAAGCTTTGGACCAAATCATATCCTCTTTTTCACTCATATCACAGAATGGAGGTTGCGACGCATATCAAATCTCCAGCACTTCCAACAAAGGCGCCACTGCTTCATACTCATAGCGATCCGTGACTGATGACCAAGAAGACGATATGCATGCAGAGCAAAAGCAGCCTATCAGCGCCGTAGATGCAGCAGAATACAAGGGCCGCGACTCAACTCTTGTGAACGTAGTCCTCGTCGACGAGCAATATTACGACATCACAGGTCCAGACCGGGAATAAAGCATGCCCGACTTCTTGGATTTGAATGTAAATATGACTATTAAGGAGTGTGTTACCAAGTGGACCAAGGTGTACCTCGGCCGTCCAATCTTTGAACCAACACTGATCCCTTCCAAAAGCACCCGCATCGTGGATTACGACGGGCAAGTACACCAACAGCATCTTGGAAACTTGTAGTTTCAATATTACTGATTCCTCGCCAAAGCATAGCCGAGGACATTACCAAGTAGAACCATTGTACAAAACATTCATAATTCACGGGCAATCAAGGCCTAAAGCCAGTTGAACCCCACACGACTCTCCTTCAAACAATCCAGAACCATATCCTCTCCAAGAAATTCCTTGGCTTAGGCCTCACCCATGTCGATTCCAAGCGATCAATCTCTGCCTTGCCCGACCAAATATCCATTTCTGACAGTCGAACAAACTTGGACTTTTTGACAAGCTTGTAGCCTAAGAACAAACATAAAAAGATGGGAATGTTGATGTATGGCGGGATGAACGACTTGGCGCTGAACCTCCCCGGGAAAAATGCATCGAATCCGTTGAAGAAGGCAATGACCAGGCAGAAGACTATGGCAAAGTAGGCCAAGAAAGGTTGAAATGGCGCCTTGAAAGGAAGTGTGTCCCTATCAATGCCGTTGTGCTTGAGCGCATAGTAGAAGCGCAGGTAGGTGAATGACACGCTCGCCCAGATGAGAAGTGTACTCACGGCGCTGAGATTGCTGATCCAGAAGAATACCTCCGATGAAGCGTTATTCAGATTCAAGTAGCCCAAGCAGCCCAGAGCCGTTGTCAACGCAACGCACGCATACGGCACGCCAAACTTTTCAAACTTGAGAAATGCGGGGGCTTTACCGTCCAGAGCGGCAGAGTAGAGAACTCGGGTAGATGCGTAGAAAAAGGAGTTCCCTGAGGACAAGGCTGATGTGAGGACCACGGCGTTGATGATGGAGGGGAGGGTATGGATCCCAGCGTTGCTAATGGCAATGACGAAAGGGCTTGCGGCCACACCAGAGAGAGATGAATTTATTGCATTGATGAGATTGGGGTCCTTGGAAGAGACGCAGAGGCCAACGAGGAATATGGAAAGGACGTAGAAAATGGTGATGCGCCAGAATACACGCCGAACAGAACGTCTAATGTTGCGCCGCGGGTCTTCAGTCTCGCCTGAAGCAACGACCACGATTTCAGCTCCGCCGTAAGCAAACGTCGCTTGAATAAAGACCTTGAAGAACCCCAGAAAGCGTCCCAAAGCACCCTCTTTCAAGTATTCATTCATAGGGCCAGGGTGGTGCCAGAATTGGAACCCGATGGGCTTGCCGGTGGGCGATCCACCGACGGTGATGATGAACATGAGGAGGATGAGGCCGACAATGGTGGTTATTTTGATGGCGCCGAAGACAAACTCTGCCTCGCCGTAGACTCGAACCGGCAAGCAGTTGATCAAGACCTGGGCCGCAAAGAAGATGGTAATAAGCACCGCCTTTGGAACGGCATGCGACCAGTAATCAACAATGATGGCGCAGGCAGAGACCTCGATGGGAACACCAATAGCAAATTGGTACCAGTAATTCCACCCCAGGGTAAATCCCAGAGCCGGATCGACGAAGCGAGATGCAAAGACGGGAACGGCGCCGGGGATGGGTAGCCAAGCAGCCATTTCGCCCAGACTATTGATGACGCAGTAGAGGTTAAAACCCGTGATGAGATAGCATAGGAAAGCTGATAATGGGCCTGCGAGTGATAGAACTTGGCCGCTACCAATGAAGAGGCCGGTGCCTATCGCGCCTGAGAGTGCGAGGAACTGAACATGACGGGCTTTGAGTCGTCTTTCGAGGGTGCCGATGTGTTGGTGTTCAAGATCTAGTTTTTCCTCTTGGTGTGTTCCTGCGGTCTTCAATGGAGGTCCAGCAAGAGAGATGGTATCTACCTGGCCCTCCTGGACCTCGAAATCCCCAGGATATGCTGAGGATTCGGTCTTCATTTTGAGGTCGGTGTGGTCGCGTTATGTGAGGGTGGCATATGAAGCCCGACACGTCATTGTAAGAGACCAGTCCAGTCGTTATGTATCATCATCTGTAACCAAAAATGACAGCTTCTTACTCAACAGAATCAATACATATCTGAATTCCCACTGATCAACCGTAGAACGAGATACCGCGTCGCATCTGTCGATCGCCTTCCCCGCAATCTCAGGGTTGGGGTTATTGTGATTGACCTGCCTCATCCGGATGAGTCTTGGAAAGCTGTAACCGAAACAGTTCGCCAGTCGTCCGAGCGACTTGTTCTGTCCGAAAATATGCATCTCGGTGTAACATTAGCCAGCAAAGTTATATATCAATACGTAAGAGTTAGCAAACAAGGATATGTATGGCAAGGTATCTATCCAATTGTCAGCATATATCCAGAGGTCATTTATAACATTCTCCGGAACCGGATTGCACCATCAAGAATAAGGATAACATTTAGGTATCAAGAGTAACAGATAATTAAACACACAAAAGCAGACTAATTATTACCAAAAAGAACTCACTAATTCAAATTGATGGGATATTGGGCCCGCAAAACAGATACCTTCAGAAACTGCCAATGCTTCGTGAGAAGGCAAGGCTATTCTACTTCTTTTCTTACCACAAAATTCTGTATGGCGATGGGTGTGCGGATCAAATCTTGACAAATAGCAGTTTTAGGATCAGCCTGCCCACAGTTAGTTCTTCTTCCAAGATCAAAGACTCACTCGTCACCTCTCCCTGTACCTCCTTAATTTTACTCCTGAACACAGGTCTGAACAAGTCCTGTCGAGAAGCCACCACTGTGTTAATCTCAACTTCTTTCAGATTATGAACAATGCTGTGCTGCACATTAATGTCGTATATGAGGATCAGGCCAGCCTTCTTGCAAGGTTTTGAAGGCGGTTGATAATCTGACGAGCTTAGCCTTCGTCGTTGAGTTCAAAGTGTGACGCAGTGTCCAGCAAGATAACTACATCCTATGAGAAAGCTAACTTCTAGTGCGTGCCATTCCAGTCTTCTAACAGCTTATCTTGCTTCCCAATGACCCTAACAAAATCACATTATTCTCTCTAATCTCGGCACCACCAGTCGGAATATTCCTCTCCTTCTGATACTACATGCTCCCAGATTTGAATCTATTCATTTCAGAAACTTTCAACGGAGAACAAACGGGTTGACGTACCAGTAATCGAATATTACGTTGATTCAGTTTAGGACGCCTTGCTTTGCTTTGATGGAATTGTGATGCTGTCAACCTCATCCCAATGGATATCACCAAGCGGGCCGGTGCAGTCTCAAGACCCCTCAATATTTCTAGAATCGAGTCCGTGATCTTGATAAACCAAGAAGAGACCGCCCGTCTAATGAGCTGTATGTCTAATCTCTGACAGAGCTTATCAGAATTGGTACCCTGGCTCTCTAGTCACAGCAGACCAGTTGACCTTGGACCTTTGAGAACAGTTTTGTCAGCAGCTCTGACATGTTGAACAGAGGGCCACCGTAGAAAAAGAGCCAAGGGCAGCCTTCGGTTAACCTGAGTTGAGTCCGAAACGTATCGATTTCGCACCAAAATTCGATAGCCTCCCCCTCCGCCTTGGAGAAGCTGGTGCCTATTTTGAAATCATCCTCAATGCAAGACCGGAAATTAATATCCGCAAACTTGATGATCGTTGAAGTTGTGGATAGGATAGACGAAAAGAACAAAGCATGGAAAGGTTATGTGGGGCAGAATTACAGTTGGGGAAGTCATCCTAGTCGAAGCACTGGTACAGCTGTCAAATAGGTTTACAGGGAGGTCTGATGAAATAGTTAAGATGCATGGATCTATAATATAGAGATCCGATTATAGTCACGCACCCATTGCCATAAGATGGTATAGACTGTAATGTTTGCATAGATTGTGGCCAAACCTTGAAGTAACTATTCATAAGCTCGCTAACAATTATACCATCAGCCTCAGAACAGCTTTCTTGTGTCCTAACACAGGGTTTCGCATTCGTGGGGACTTTATAATCCCTCATGTTATGCACAACGGAGATGCTTTTAATACATCATAAAAGGCGGGTATTTCGGTCAAAATCTGCTTACACGCATGCATGGGTATGCGTCCCTCACCCATTAAAACCAGCCCTTTTACTCAGCAGTTTTGCACATCTGCGCGGAGATCCCATTTTCAAAACCACCACGGCCGGAACATCACGGCTTCTTCTCCCGGGTAGCCTAACCTCATCTCCCCTCCCCCCCGATTTCAAACATTCAACTCCACCATCAGCCCACTGCTCGTGTAATTGTCACGCCCTGTGTGACGCACATAGGCAGACAAGATATATAATCACGCAGTCGCCCTGTTGATTTTTGAATCTCCGCGGGTATCGTCAATCCAGTATTTCAAATTTTTCTCTTTCTTTTCGCTCTAACCAAGTATGCATTGGGCTTCTGCTGGCTGTGTCATAGGAATCCGGGACAAGGCGATGAAGAGAAAAAACAGGTTTCCAATATGGATTTCATATAAAAGGCCCTCCTCGACTCCTTGAAAAGCGAACAGATAATAGACAATACATTCAATACAGACATTCATACACATATATTTCAGAATCCATACCCCTCAGTCCCCCAAACCTCCATCATGACCCTCACACAAGACCAAATCGCCATCGTCAAATCCACCGCCCCCATCATCAAACAGCACGGCCAGGCCGTCACCTCCCTCTTCTACAAGAACCTCCTCTCCTCCAACCCCGCCCTGCAAAACTACTTTTCCCTGCGCAACCAGCAGACCGGTGCGCAGCAGGCCGCCCTCGCCCACGCCGTCCTCGCCTCTGCCACCTACATCGACGACCTACCTAGGATCGCATCTGCAGTTGAGCGCATAGCCCAGAAGCACGCCTCGCTGTTCGTCAGGCCGGAGCAGTACCCCGTAGTAGGCGAGTTTCTCATCGGGGCCTTTGCCCAGGTCCTGGGCGAGGCGTTTACGGAGGAGGTCAAGGGCGCTTGGGTCGCTGCCTACGGCGTGTTGGCCGATATATTCATCAACAGGGAGAAGCAGCTCTACAGCCAAGCAGGAGACTGGCAAGACTGGCGAAACTTTACCATCACAAAGAAAGAGGTAGAATCAGAGGGCGTGCTGAGCTTATATCTCCAGCCCTCCGATGGAAGCCCCCTGCCGAGTTTCCTGCCCGGCCAATACATCAGCGTGCAGATTCCCATCCCAGAACTCAACGGCATCTTCCAAAGCAGACAATTCTCCCTCAGTCTCGCTCCCCATGATGGGCTGGATCACTACCGCATCACCGTCAAGAGAGAAACCGGCGACGAGAGCTCAAACGTAGAAGACCTCGCTGCAGGTAAGACCCCCGGCCTCGTCGCCCAGCGGCTCCACGACAACTTCGACGTCGGCTCTGAGATCCAACTGAGCCCTCCCCGTGGTGAATTCGCCTTTACTTCTTCTCCCACGGAATCCAGCTCACCCATCGTCCTCCTCTCCATCGGCGTGGGCGTCACCCCCTTGCGCTCCATACTCGACACCATTCTCTACACACCAGACCAGTCTGCCCGTCCCATAACCTGGGTCCACGGCGCAAGACACTCCGGCGCAGTATGCTACGGCAATCATGTCCGCCAAGTATCCTCCCAACACGCCAACGTGACAGCCAAGATCTTTGTCAAGAACATACAAGAGGGAGACAAGCAAGGACAAGAGTACGATTACACAGGCAGGCTAAGCCTGGACACACTTGCAGAGGACCAAGTGCTACCCCTGGGAGACACCTCAGCAGAGTACTACATTTGCGGACCAGAAGAATGGATGGTCGAAACAAGAACGTGGTTGGACAACAAGGGCGTAAGCAGAGAGAGGCAGCACCTTGAGCTGTTCAGAACCGGAATGGTCTAAATTGTTTGGTCGCGGAGGATTTGTACAACAATAATGAGTATTTAGCGCAATCTCCCCTTCAGAAGTCAGACAAATCTAGAAATAATAGAGATGTAGAATTAGCAATTAGCAGCTCACCGTTTGACATTTTGCCACTCATTTAACTAGTAACAGCACGGCCTTGCCGGCATGGTCTCATGTGTGTAACCACCCGTGGCAAAATGCAACGCTGCCGTGTGTTGTTTGAGATTTAGTGCATGATCACAGGAGCGCACGTCACATATTCGAAACAGCACCAAGGATGGGCAAAATGGAACTACCGTGTTATTGAAGTCGAGCTCTATTACCACAATGTTTAGTCTATCTTGGCACATCCATGCGGTCTGGAAAACAAATCTCAACCGTACTACGCGAATCCGAAACGATTATTGCGCACGAGAGGACCAATTACGATTCCGTGTTTACAAAAGGGCCAAGAATCCAGCGACAAGAGCCACGCCAGCATAGGCAGCGCCAGAGAGCTTGTTGACAGGAGCAGCGTTGGTACCAGGAGGACCAGTGGTAACGGTAGCGGGAGCTCCACCAGTAGGAGAAGCGGCACCGGAGCCGGAGCCGGAGCCAGAGCCAGAGTGGGTTGGGACAAGAGTGCTGTGGGTAGCAGTAGAAGCACCAGAAGTAGTGGCGGTAGAAGAGCCAGAGGTGGTGGTGTGGTCAGGGGTATCGAACTTGGTAGGGCACTTGAGATCGAACTGAGGAGTGGTGCTGAGATCCTTGGTGATGGCGAACTTGACCTCGTTATCGGGGTTGGAGTCACGGATGTTGTACCAGAAAGTGGGAGTCTTGTTGAAGAGCTTGCGGCAACCAACTTCCTGCCAGTACTTTTGGGCATTCTTGACGCTAGGGACAGCCTCATCCCAGCTGGGGCCAATGTAGGGCCAGCCAGTCTCGGTAACCCAAACAGGCTTGCCGTTGGCAACACCAATAGTGGCATCGTAGGCACGGTCAAAGAGAGTGCCAGCGTTCTTGATGTCGTTGCCCTTGCCGGACTCGTAGAAGGGGTACTCATCAACTCCGAGCCAGTCAACAGCATCGAGGACGGCCTTGTTGGTACCGTTGACCCAGGCATCCCAGGTGTCGACGTGACCAATGGGGACCTTGTTAAGAGTAGTGCTGGCAACAGCCTTCTTGTAGGCGTTGATGAAGTTGAGAACCTGCTGAGGACCGGCGCCAACACCGCCCTTATTCTTGCGACCAGTCTCGGAGTCACGGTAGAGATCCTCGCTACCAATGGAAATACCAATGACGAGGTCAGTGAACTTGGTACCGTACTGCTTGACGGCCTTGGTCAAGGCGCTGAGCTCCTTGTCGATGTTATCGGTGCCGGAAGCCCAGATACCGAGCAGGATGTAGGTCTTGGTATCAATGGCAGCCTCGAAGGCCTGGATAGGGTCATCCTGAGAGTAGGCCTGGATGTTGGTGTACAATCGAACGGCGTTGAAGGTGCCAGGAGCGCCGGCAAGACCCTGAGCGGTCGTGAACTCCTTGGCGAAGTCGGCCTTGAACTTGGCAGAGCGATCGGGGAGAGTAGCACCGGAGTTGAAGCCGAGGTAGTTCTGGCCAGCAGCGGCAGCGCTAGCCACGAGGGCAGCACCAGCGGCGAGAGTCGAAAAGTGCATGATGACGGTGTGTACGGGATGGGAATTAATTGGTCACTGTAAATCGTCGTTACTTGGGATTTTGTTTTTTTGGTTGGTATCTCGAGAAGGAGTGTGGTGTTTGCGAGCGTCGCAAAGAGAGAAAGAGAGCGATTGAATTGCCGTTGATTCAAAAAATGAGTGTGATATTTAGAATGAATGTCTAAACAAGAAAAAAGAAGAACAACGGGCAAACTATAAAGAAACGGATGATGCAAAAAAGATGGGATTGAAGATCAAGAAGAAAAGGGACAACAAGAGAGAGAAGCGAGAGGGCTCAAAGGGGCATGATACATGCCAAGAGAACAGCGCGCTACATCACGTGAATGAGAAAATGTACCTTGGAATTGACGGTGCCTGGGGTTGGAATGAAAGTACTGGTACCTGCACTAATCAAGCACCAGTGGCTGCATCCCCTTGAGGCTCTACGGCAGCAGTGTGAAACAAGGGGTGCATAGCCTCAGTCAGACCAGCCGGATGGGGTACTAGTTTAGACACCAGTGTCCACTAGAAAGTCGCTGTGCCCTGATTTAATGCGGGAGCTAAATTGTCATCGCCACTCCGTAAACAGATAAATAAGGAATATCGCATTTTTACATGTATGTAGAGTGACATTGAAGATTAAAAACATGCCAGTATGTGTATATAAACAATAAGCTTGATTTTTTGCGCGTTTTGAATGGTGGGTTCGTCACTGTTGCTGTCACCATTATCATTACTGTCATCGTTGTCGTTGTTGTTACTATTGCTATTGTTAGTGGCCGTCCGTGTTTACCGTCTTCTGTACGGAGCACCGAGTCCTATATAAAAGGGGTCATGCCCCCTTGGCAGAAATCCCTGATTGAGCTTTGATGCTTATAGCAAAGCTTATTACACCTCGTATAGGAGGAGCATGAGCATGGTCGGTGTAGGACTTGTTTGCACGCTTGATTCAAGGCATTAGCTAAGGCCCTCCCTTGGTGCTTTGACAATTGTCTCTGCAAGCACAAGTATTGTCAAGTGTGTGCACGTGTTTGTTTGCCCAGTATTTTTATGTTATTGTCTCTCATATCAAGGCTGCTTAAAGGAGGTGGTCGAATCACGCCAATGTTTCTCATTTTTAGCAACGTACAGGGTATCCTAGATTCAATCAAGGCCGTAGCTATGCCCCCCCCCTGTTATCGAGTCCTCGTGGTCGCAACCCTCACGCTTTGTAGAACAAGCTGGCTGAATATAGATTCTTGATATACCGTGGCATGGAAATTGAAGCCTTGAATTGACAATAATAGCAACTTTACAGCTGTCAAGTCGGCTTGGTTGGTGATTGGATGCGGCCTTCAAGAAGGACTATCGTATTAATGTCAGACGAGGTTACATTACAAAGGGGATCGTCAACCCTAGTACTCAGTAGTCATAGAGTACATGGGGAAAAAAAACCTCAGTGCAGCGCACCAGAGGATGAATGACTGTTTGATAGCCTTGTTTCGGCACTCCCTGCTTTTGTTTCGCCAAGTCAATAATAAAGCCGACGCTGATAAGGCGACCTCATATCGGTGTACGTCTTATTTCGCCCCCGTATTCTAAACACAAAATACAAAAAATGCGGTCTGTTTGTTTCCCCGATTCGAGGTGAATTGCGAAACATGTCGAAACTGTCGCATGTTGGATGGCGATTATAGGGGGTCGTTGTGTAACACGAGCTCATATTGGCCACCACGGTAGTTACAGGTTAGCAGTTGGAAACTTGAAGGTTGTTTCAAGCTTGGTGCTACATTGCTGCAGCAAAGGATCTCTCTGGCCTTCTCCCTCTCGGCTAGATTCAATCGTCTTATTCAACCCATGCCTAACTGGTCCCTTGCTGCCGTGCATCTATGTATCTTCTCTCCATCTCAGATGCAAACTGGAGTAAACTTAGCGAGGCAGACTGTTCAGTCAATCTGTATCAACTAAAGGGTGGCAATGCTGACCTGCTTCAGGGGGGCTGGACACTGAGCAGTCTCTGGAAACCGCGGCTAAGACTGTGGCGGTGTCGCGTCTGATCTGCTCCCTAAGCGCCAAGCAGCAGTTATCCCATGATGCCTCTACCCCTCCATCATCATCATTATCATCATCATGCAAGCTTTGGACATGGTTCCCCTCATAGACTTACAGGTTCACAGCATGCAATCATCTCCCATGTCACAAACACCATGATTTACAGCTTTTCATCTCGGCCGCTTTTACTCCTCTAGAGGCTATGCAAACAATCTATCATGTCATGAGCATGTCACGCATATTGCATATTGGTTCCCCGATGGATCACGGCTGTAACTACGTTGTGCAGCGGGTGGTGGGAGATGTCTCCTGCGTGTTCACGTGAACGCTGAGACACACACACTCTCACGACGACCTTGGCCCTTTTCTAGAAGCCTGGGTACGGCGTCTATTCAACCAAACAAAACCATCGTGGCTTTCCTTAGACTCGTTGTTTTGCCTCTCAAGGGCCTCCCCCCCCCCTCCTCTCCCCCTCTCTCCACCCCTCCCTTAGTTCCATTGACCAGCCACTTGGGGCTGAAGGAAGCTGACCTCAACTTTCGCTTCCCTTGCCTTGTCAGTGGATTCTGGGGGCCAGCAACCAAAAGTGCCCCGACGGACTACCAGATCAACTTTCATTGTCTGATCATCATCATGTGGGATGGATGCCCCTCCACCATTCCTAAAAAAGATTCGGCACCTCTATTCCGCTGGCCCTTGATGCGAATCTTCTTTGTCTCATCGACCTTGGCACCCTTCGCACTCGCATCGAACCGGGCTTGATCCCAGGGGCGGTAGAGCGCGATGGATTCTTAGCCACGCTAGATCTGCGGCAGTCTTGTCTAGCTTGCTGGGCCAAGCTTCCCGCAACATGGGATGACTAGACTGAATATTGTCCCATTTTTCGACCTGCCCACAAGCCACCACGGCCGTCTGATGATGCTTCTAAAACTGGCAACATATCGTGGCACCAGGGGCAGCGATCCACACACCCGGTTCCCCCCCCCTTCACCGGAGCCCCGGCCGGGATATCCTTTGCCGGCGTACTTGCTACTAGCCTTATGCTCTGTTCTCCCTCCCGCTGGTCAATGAAGTCTGTCGAGTCCTCAAAATGGCCACTCTAGGAAGAGTTTGGGATCTGGTTTTAGCCACTGAGTCTCCTCTTTCGGGTGTCGATGCAAGAGCCGGAGTTGTCGAGGTGCGGTTACAAAAAGGATTTCTCCTTCTCCATAACACTTATCCACCCGAAGTTCTGGAGCCTTCTCTCTTGCCATAGCCGACTCATATTCACCCTGGATAGTAAGGAGAAGAAAAATAGAAGGAACAGAACAACTCTGCCTTGCGGTTTCGCATCATCTTGCCGACCTGTCCCCGAGTTCCATCGCAAGGCTACGAAGCAATCACTTCGGTTGATACCTCTTTGTACCATCGGACTCACCCCGGCTCGTGTCTTCTCATCGACGACGGTGTGTTCTTCATCTATCTTTGTGGCGAAGGTTCTCTGTGTGCCTTTGGGGATGGGGGCGGATAAGACCTTCAAAAGAGTATATATGTCTGAGGGTTTGGGCGATTTAAGCTTCAGAGAGCTCTATAACCTCAGATCAACCAACAACCGCAGACAACAGCTCTTCAAAATCACCAAAGCCAATAGAAGACTTCCCCCCTTTCAACCACCTCTGCCAGCCATGCCTTCATCTCGCAGCAGCCGAAGTGTTAGCTCCAAGTCCTCGAGCAGCAGCAGCAGGACTGATAGGCCTCGTGTAAGTGACCATACCCAATCAAGGGTCTGAATCTTGTTAACTAACATACCATGTCACCAGTCAACTGTCCAAGACCTCATTGACACTCTTACAACCCACCGTGTCAACACTCTCACTGATCTCTGCCGCATCGAGCGCATTGCTGCCTCATGCGAGCACGAAGATGATGCCCGGGCCTTCCAGCAGCCCATGACCTCTGCCTGGATCTACTACGTTAGCAGCAACTCTCTCCTCACAGAGCTCCGCGGTTTTACCCGCAACTTCCCCTTCAGCAGCGACATCCTCGACGAGGCCCACCGCCGTGTGCGGTGCGACCCGGAGAGCAACCGCAGCTGGAACCTCGCCTGGCTCTGCCTCACCCGCATGCGCGACGACGGGCTCGTTGTCATGTATTCAGCCTTCGAGGCTAGTAAGAAGGAGATGTGGGGCGGCAAGGCGCCCAGCAACGAGGAAGTGGCACAGTTGGCCGGGTGCTTCGAAAAGGAGTGGATGAGGGCCATTGAGACCATGTTGAGACACTGGGCCAGCCCTCCAACTTGGTACTGAGCTTGGATGTACTGATATGAATGGGATATACTTGCTGGCATAGTGGGCTTGGCTATGACTGGATGTTTGTACGATGGAATGATGACATGTTTATCACGGCTGGGACATAAAAACGGAGGCATGAGCGGGAATTCAGGGTACACGCGGCATTAGAGGCGTTGTGTAGAGGTTTCTTTTTAGCATTGGACTTTTCTTTACTGCTGTTTACTTGGATAGAACGTTGTTTTAGACTAGACTTCTTTTATTTCCTCTCAACTTTGATATATAACATCACCGGCTTCATTCATAATGGTGTATCAATGTGATCTAAAGTTGTATGAATTGAACAAACCATAATATCCACCTGTATTTATACGCTCATCGCTTTATACTAAAATCAAAAGGGATATCCTATTTTTACTCCAAACCCAGGACCCAAACGCCTTTGTCCTGTCCTATATACCCGACCCGCCAAAATGCCCTCGTGTATTCCGGTTTATTCCCACTCTTAAACCTCAATTACCACTCATTCCCGCTGTTGCTCCTCATCCGCATTAACTTCATTAACGTGATCATAATCGTCACTCTCCAGACCTTCGCCGTGAATAAACATGGTGCCAACCCAGCCCAGGATAGCTAAGCCGCCAAACAGAGTCCAGGCAAAAGCCTCGCCTTTGTGAAAGCCCCTGGCGAGAGTGAAGAGCGCGCCGGAGAGGAAGGGCCCAAAGGATCGTCCTAATGCAGATAGTGTTTGGGCGAGGCCGTTAAGAGTTCCCAAACTCGCATTTGACGGGGCAGAGTTTGTGATCTAGGATGCGTTAGTAATAACCTTGCACGAGTCTGTAATGAGTGAACGTACCAGGAGCATGACACTTGACAAACCACCGACAGCGCAAATGTTCTTGATAACCAGCACAAAACCCAACTCCATATAGAGCCACCATTTTCCCGTAAAGATGCCAAAGAGAGGCTTATCAGTGACATATCCAACCCAAGGAATCAAAACCATTGCGATAGCAAGGCCAAGCAGGGAGTAGCGGTACATGCCCAAATTTCCCGCCCGCGCCTTGAGGGGTTGAAAGACGATCCCCTGGAAGACAATGGTGGCGGTGCTAGAGAGACTGAGCGTGACACCAATTTGATCAGGAGAAAGCTCGCGACCCTCTGGAGCTGGTGCTGCGGTAAAGATGGGATACAAACTGTTGAAGCTGATGTTGGCGAGTTGGAAGATGAGATACGTGATGAGCAAAATGATGGTGGTGCGATTGAGAATTTCGCGCCAAACCTTGGACTGTCTATCAATTTCCTGACCGAGATCTTCTAGTGGACTCTCGTCTTCGCCATTTTCAGAGCCGGTATCTGATCCTGGGGAAGATAGAAGTGGCTGTGTCTGGCCGGCAGATTGAGGCCGTGGCCATCGGGAACTCCATGACCGGTTCAGTTGAGGGGCGCGGCGACCAAAGATTCTGGTGACCCAGGTAAAAATGCGCAAGATCTTGCCAATGATGCTGAACAGCTTCTTTACCCACTCTGGGATATCTGGAGCAGGCTCATCCTTGTCCAGCGTCTCCTCGAACCATATAGCGACGACAATGACACTAGCGCCCAACAAAACGACGGCCAACAAGTTGGGTCCCAGATAGGAGAAGCGGTTGCTAAGAGTGCCTGCTAGGATGCCGCCCGCAGCCGGACCTGTAATACCTCCTAGAGAATAGACAATAGGAAGGTAGGTAAAGACCTTGCTCTGATTCGACCGGTCCGTCACCTCGCCCAGAACAGTTGGTACCGCAGCCGCATTGCCGTTCAAGAGACCCATGAGTGCGTGAACCAGAACGACCTGCCAATATCGCTTGCAAAATCCAAAGACGAGAAAACAGCACATGAGGCAAAAGGTTCCTGCTAGAAGGACAGGCTTCCTGCCAATAACATCTGAAGCATAGCCCCAGAGAAAGTTGCTGGAGAGTTGGGCCAAGGCAAATGCGCTTGCTAACAAGCCGACATAGAACCCAGCATCTTCTTCAGGAATACCGGGCAAGTTTCCCACCATTTCTGGCAAATATGGGCCAATCGAGTTGAGGGCCGTTTGTTCGGCCAAGGAGAGGAATGCAAGGAGTAAAAGCTGGCGCCTCGGCAAAGCGGTAGGCTCTTGATCGCCCTCTGCCTCTGATAGGTCTTCATCGTCGGATTCAATCGTCGCAGGAAAGGAAACCGAGCCGGGAGAACGTTCGATGGGTGTCTTGGGCGGGACAGTAGGAAAAGTCTGGTATCGATGAGTCGAGCCGCGACGCGACGTGAGGATTGTCGGGATGGGTGCGCCGGCGTGGAATGAGCCTGAGGAGGATGTTCGGGATCGTCCTCCGGGTGGAGGTCTTGTGTTGCCGGATTGCGTCATGGTGAGCTGCAATATGATTGCTATATTCTAGCACCGATATCGCAAACAAGGAGCGCAATCGACGGTTTGTAGGTAGAATTGGGTTTCAAGTTGACAAGACGATGTTGGAGGGAGGGAGGGGTCGTCGTCGGTTGTCAGTGGGTAGGCGTATGGACCAAAAACTGTGCGACAATCTGCCGCGATAGGATCATTTCCGGTGGTAAGACAAATTGATTCACATTCAGCGGTGACTTGGAATGGCGTTGAAGCAAAGCAATGCGCTGCGACGACGCGCAAGGGATCGGTGAAGCGGTGTTGGAGGAAGAGGAGGAAGAGGAAGAAGTATGATATGGGTAAGGGAAGAAAAGGAAACTGGGAAGTCAAGGCTTCATCAAAGAAAGCTTTTTTTCTTCGTTGGTGGTGCTCATTGTGATGCCATCCCGTTAATCGTCTAGTGTTGGTGGGGAACTAAGACAAAGGGGGTTACAGTGAGCTCCAGGCACTAGAACAAGCACTAAAACAGCTGTAATTTTAGTGGACGTGACCCGCTGTGGGTGCGCGTGAGAGGGGCTGGAAGGGCTGGAGGGGTCCATCTCTACACCTGGGCGGCCAGGTGATCTCTTTGGTGCTCTCGTCCTACCAACCAACATTAAGACAAAGGAAAAACGCCCATTTGCCATGTCTTGATCCTTTCTTCTTCCAAGTGTGCCTCGAGCGCCATTGGACGATAATGAGCAGGCCGACCAATGAGGGGCAGAGAGCATCCTATACGAGTACGAATGAAAGACGGTGTATGCCAGTAGAGGACAACTCAAATCTATCACATCTTTCGTCACATCCATCCATTGGCCTCGGTACGGTCCGGCAGCAGATCTGGAGGCACAGGCATTGGACATTAACGTTATCGGTCTTGTGCCTGAGCTGGACACCCACCCGGTCGACTTATCAAACGCCATCGGCAGTCCTTCAACCGCTCTAATGGAGATCCCATGCTTTGCGCCACTGCCGTGTGACTGCCGCCGGCTTCGTTGGCAAACATCGAGATATCCATGAGACCGTTCTGTTACTGATTATCGATAGCCTTGATCAGGTCGCTTGTTTCACCGCTGCTGACTGTGACTGTAGTGCATGGCGAATGCAACCCTGTCAGCTACATGTCAAGAGCTGCATCCTTATCTGATTGCGAAGTGTATGCCACGTTCATGCCATGATAACAAACGAGATGCATATACCAAGACTCTTGACATTTTGACTATCTAACGCATTCCGAAATCTATAGGTCAAAGCTGATGGTACTGGATGCTGGATTGACATCTGCTGATATATTCGTGGAACAGGCAAAGCCCAGTTCCCACCGCTATATGCTCCTATAGTTTTACGCTCCCACTCTACTATTGCTGTAGTTACACAACCATATCATGTCTTCATAGCATGCCCTATTGTTACTAGAAATAGCAAACCCACTTAATATCTGTACAGTAAAAACAATAAAAAGGACCAGTTGCAAGTGAATGAATGCCTTAGGCATCTTAGTTCGTGGCTAGTGATTCTAGTGGCTTGCTCTCAGGACGCACCAACAAGGAAGTGAATATGGAATGGAACCTAGTACTCTCCCCCTCCCGTTTTGCCTCCTTCAAAGCTGGTTCCGGCGTGAGTGAGCCTCGTGGGCTCCTTGATAAACTACTCTTACAAGACTATTTCATTCATCTTAAACAAGACCTTCTCTATGAATCGGACCCCGACCAATATGCCGTCCTCGTCTCGCATCTCCTCTTCATCACCAAAGTCCTCGTTCCCTTGGTCAAGGCATGTCAGACAAGTGACCACGACTGAGGCGTATTTGTCGCCCATTCTCGATGGCAATTTTGACTTTGCTAGCTCAACCAAGCGATCCTTAATTTTGGAAGACGGCTCCAGAGCTTCCTTTCCTTGAAATTTGAAGTCTTCCAGACCAAGTCCCAGATTACCCAAAGGCAACTTCTCGTCGGTTTCTGCACCCGAGTCTCCATCTCCTTGGTATTGCACAAAGCTTTCCCAGAGGCCGATCTCAAGGAGGCACACCCCCAGGCTATACACATCATGCTGCATGACGTAGTCGTTCTGCGCAAGCAGACCTTGCCGCGACGGATGACGGTAAAGATTTCGATGCCATGCTTCGTCGCCACTTCTCAATGTTTGAAAGTTGACGCTACGGAAGGAATCAAAACCCAGGAGATAGGCTGAGCCTAAAGCGCACGACACCGCATCCTTCTCCTCCGGGAATATGAGCACCGTCTCCGGACGAATATTCTTGTGAACAAAGCCACATGTGTGCACATAACTGACAGCACTGGCCAGTTGTCTCGCTACCCCTAATGTCGCAGTCAAACTGAAGCCAGAGCTTTGCAATAAATGGTTCCGTAGGCCCACAGGCTTTGGCATCTCTTCTTTCATACTGAAGATTAGATGCATCGAGGCGAGCTGCTTGGTCTCCAGGTTCCTCCGCTTGACGAGCCCTGAGCAAGACAGAAGGCCAAATGTGCCTGGGTCTATCCGAGCCAGCTTCTTGGCAAGAGACTCTGCATCAGCTCGGGCTCTAGATATGTCGAGATTTTGGTCGCAGATAATCGTGTCTACTGCATAAACCCGCGGTTTCTTCGGAGCGGCTCGGGGGATCAACCGAGTGCTGGAGTATTTGACTTGGGTCACATCTTCCCAATCCAAGCCATCCTCTGGGAGAGTTATGTGTACCCGACTGTTGACTTCGTTTCCCCTCTTGATGTCTAGGGTGCCTCGAAATCTCTGCGCCGGAACAAGAGTGAGGTCATTATCAAGCGTCTCTTTTCCCGGAGAGCCTGGGTCAACGTCCCGGGACGGACGCGAAGATGGTGATAGCTCCTTGTCGATAACCTCATTTCCGATACGAAGAATCAGGTACCATGTCGGATCAAAGATACGCTGCCATTGTTCGAGTTGTGAGATGGTCTCATCTATTGCGTCACGAACAAAGACAAATTTCCACCTGTTGATGGCGGAGTTCGATCCCTTCTTCATCACCGATTTAATCTTGGTGATTGCAATCATCAATTTGCTCTTGAGCATTTCGAAGACCTCAAGGTGAATCCTACAGTGCTCCTCCTCCAGGGAGTCGGCCACCCGTTTTACGAATTCGATTTGGACCGCCGTACGACTCCATATTGCCTCTACGACGAGGATTTTGTCTCCGATCTGTTCATGGGCGCTCCGGAAATCCTGGCATGCCTTCACAAGCTTCTTTCCGCTCCTTTTATGATGTTAACATAGGGGTGTGTTATTACATATCTGTCCACATACTGGAGGCATATATCGGCTGCGGCGATTGCTGACAAGGCGATTTCCGCGGACGCCATTTCGGGTTATGTTATTCGGATAGTTCCTCGTCTAACTTATCGCAGAGCTTCTACTGATATAAGATGACGGGTACTCTCTGTGACTGGGACGCAAATTCAATTGCTAAACAAAACACCCCGCCCGTCTTGTCAAACGCCTAGGAATATTGTGATGCAAATCATTGGAGGATATTCTGCCCATGCATGCCCCAGTGCCTGAGGCGGTGCTAGTGGCACAGCCGCATGCATCTTGGTGGTGGGTGGTTGGGCATAGATCGACCCAATCTTTCTGTATGATAATCCTTTGTATCTTTGCTTGCAAGTTGCAACTTAATTTTGAAATCTTTTCGAACAAAAAAAATAAAAAGAAATAAACCCAGTTGACACTGATACATACATGCATACTATGTCTATGCGCCTGTCTTAGAATGAACCTGCTATTTTGCGCCGACGAAGCCGAAGCTGTTTTCCTTGATCTCATTATTTCAACTCCCGTATCGTGCGGCCGATTCCCCACTTCCACGAGTAACGCCTGTTTATGTGGGATCCGATGCCACCTTTCCCTGGGAATAGGCTCTCCGACCTCGTACGCGATTCCCAGATCGAAACTGAGGTCCAAGATGCCTGCATCCAGCATGTTTTCTATGACAGCGGTTTATCGGCACGAGAGCGGCTCATAAGAAGGGAGGAACGATGGGCACGCGAGAGGTTTCTAGGACAGGGGGCATATGGTACGGTGTATTTGGAGCGATGTATCCACGGTACCGCACAAAAGTTGAGGGCCGTCAAGGAGGTAAAAAAAGTCGTTATTCCTGGCCAGGAGATTGACTATTTGAGGGAACTTGAGGCGGTTGTTAAGTTTTCACATCCGAGGGTAGGTGGGCAATATAATACAAGTCTGGCATTATAGCTGGTATTAAGGTCTCGCTAATAGTACGCCCATTGCTTTGTAAGATCAAATGGTTGGTTCGAGATTGGCGACTCCATATATATTACCATGGAGTATCTGAGAATCGGGGATTTGCAGCGACATCTTACGGGACCATTGCCGGAGCCTGAAGCAGGACAGATCACTGCACAGGTCTTGGAGGGCCTGGGATTTATGCATGAAAACGGCTTTGTTCACCGAGATGTGAAGCCTGGAGTAAGACAACGTCTACTGTCTCTGCTATGAGGTTGTCGAACTGACTACTGCCTTCTAGAACATCATGGTGGTAACCACCGGGCCAGATTGGTTTGTAAAAATTGCCGATTTTGGTATCAGCAAGCGGCGACAACAAAATGTTACCAGTCTGCGAACTTTGCAGCGAGGCACTGTCGGATTTGCTGCCCCTGAATCATTTGGCTTTGGCCGAGAGAACAGTACTACCGCTTACACATATTCTGTGGATATATGGTCCCTTGGTGTGATGGCATACCGAATGCTTGCCAATACCCTCCCCTTTCAAAGCCTTGACGATATGTTCAAATACGTCCACGGAATGTTTCTGTTTCCATTGAAACCTTTAAGGGAACTCAAAATCTCAGAGCAGGGGCAAGATTTTATCCGCCAACTGATGTCCCCCAAGTCTCAAGATCGGCCAGAAGCTCCTGTGGCAATGGGGCATGCTTGGATCTCACCTCACCTCAGTATCGCTTATGGAGTCATCCAGCCAGGAGAACATCTAACGGATGCACCATCCAATGATATATCCCGAAAAAAGGCTATCAACTCACCGAACAAACAAATGTTCGATATCATTAACGAGCCAACCTTGGAATCGACAGCGTCAAAGGCTTGGAGTGAAGTGCCTACTGATAGCAGGACTTTTACTGTGACCACGGCAGCCAGGTTAAATCAAACATCCAACTATCCTCAACAATTCGTCATCAAAGAAAACGCTGAGGGTGGCCTAGAAAATCACCAAGAATATTTAACAACTATGGCCACTCTATTTCAAGAAGCCACAATCAAATCGAGCCGAATTAGCTATCGGTCGCCTTACGTGGAAGTTGTTCGGGATGATTCAGGAATCAGTAGTCCAAAAGATTGCTTGCCTGCTGACTGGCTATTCGTTTTAGAACTCGCTACGGAGAACCATGTCAAAAAGGATCACTCTTCAGACGTAAACCTAACTCATGGCAGGCGTCACATGAAAACCAAACAGCCTGGTTATATTACACCTCCTTGTATTAATTCTTCAGATTCTGAGGAATATAGCCAGAGGCCTCGCAACGAGCGACTTGGACAAAGGCCCAAGACTGAGAATATGGCAAATTATACAGGGCAGTTCGTTGCCCAGAACCCAGAACCCCCCTTTGAAACAGAGCAGTCCAAAATTAAGAAGACGCCCTACAATGAAGAAAATTGGACGTATGGAAACGAGGCTCTAGCAGCAAAACAACTCACCGTTTCTAACACCCTGGTCAACTTTCACATGAATTCGGATCCAGCACCGATATATGAGTACATGCTTCTTAGAATCCGTGACAATGAAATCTGCTAAGCTATGATGATCATCAGGTCAAATTTTGTTCAATGCGACAGTTGTAATTGGGAATTCGAGTCCCCAAGAGGCCAGATGGAGCTCCTCCCATGCAGACACTATGTGTGTTACACGTGTCTTTTCCAGAGCTTGACTCTATCGTTAATTTCACCAATGTACATGCCTCCCAGGTGCTGTAGCCATGAACTCGGCGAAATTGGCTCGGATAGTTTCGAGAGAATAAGCATTGGCCCCAAATTCAACACGGTCTCGGATATTTGGCGTGGCCTGAAAGGACTTAAAGATTTTGGGATGAAGTGTCCCCGAGGACACGTATCGCGCCATAGCTCATCTTTTACAACCAACGCCCAGATCCCGGTTTGGAAACAAACTGTGATCTGTGGAGAGTGCGCTGCGGAAAAGCCTACGGATTCAAGCGACCAGTACGACATCTACAATGAATATTGCCTATTCTGTGGCAAAACGCTTAAGTGGGTTCAATGTCAATGTGGGATCGACCAAGTCATTGACGACTTCATACAAACTTTGAATGATGCGTGTGTTTTTGACGTGAAAACGACAATTTCTACTAAAATCTGGGAAGTAATGAAGACAAAAAAAACAATCATCACAAGCGACACTCCCTTCATATCGAGACTTTGACAATATTGAGCACAAAAAGGAGCCAAGGCACTCAGCACCACCCCCGCCCCCGCCCCGGCTGCGCTGTTCCTCATGCAAGATCTTCCCGCGTCACAACACAGTCTGGTGAGTTACCAATTGTTACAATTGTTTCTGACTTGTGTCTAACTTTCAGCCAAGTCTAGAATGCTATACAGTGACTTGTGGTCACTGTGGTGCCGAAGCGGGGCAGCGTAGATGTTCAAGATCATCACATAAGTCCCACGACTGGAAAAGAGTGCCACACAGGCGACCTAGGATAACTCTTGATCAGGGAAGTGGATGTGATAAAGCATATATGTCTGTTAAGGGACTAGAAGATACTGTTTCACCGTCTAACCAAGATTTCCCATGGGTGCTCAACACTCGGAAACAACCCCAGATAAGTTTGCTAAAAGATCGCAGTTTCATTTATAAGAATATAGTATTACATAAAATTGTGGTTAAAGAATTAGAAGTCCTCCCTGGCGCTAAGTGGACGAAGATCAAAAACAACTCTATTGATCCAGAGGTACTCAGAATGAGGGGAGAAAAGTTCGAGGTTCGAAATAACAGTATTCTCGTCCACCGGATTTTAAGTAGAGCGGAGATCATGGACTATGCTACTGCTACTCAGGATTTAAGAGGTGAGTTACTAAGGCTCAATCCTTTTCTTCTTGCTTGAAATTCCTTTTACTAACTGTAATACACACAATATGAAGGCTATATTTTAAGATGATGGGGTAGAACATAGTCAAACTCTGTGGACAGGTAATCATCGTATTTTCCAATGAATTTTTCGCTCGCGCCCTTATCTGATGACAAAATTTCAGCTGCTGCTATATGTACTGGGACCGTTGATGGGGATGCGGCCGAGATGGGACAAGTTATTTGGTGTTTACATGTATGTCTCGGTAAACTGCAGTGGTATCCCAGGAGAGTAGAAGCAGAAACTGGAGTGAGAACGAAGGACAGGAGCATCAGGCGTGAAGAATATATGGTGGGGTATCTTTACCATGCCCAATATTTTTTGAGCTCGCAAAGACCTTCCGTTGTTTGATCACGACATGTCCTATTATTCCGTCTCTATCCACCTCATCTCAATTACCCATTGATGGGCTGACGCGCGCCCTCTTAACATGGCAAAAGTCTCGGCGAAAACTACAGACTCCACGCCTTCTCGGCATGTTTCGCAAAATCTATAAGGACGGGGTCTCATTCGTTCAATGTCGGCGTACCCCACGATTTTCTCCGCATTGGGCTCCCCCACAGCGGGTGACGTTGGAGATAAAGATTCAAGGGCGATAATGCATAACACATGGGTATACATAAATGATGCATGCTGCTTCATTCTATCTCACATCAAGAGATATACTATATAATCATCTATACGAACCGCTTAGATACCCATCATTCATCACTTTCCTAACCGCCATCATCAACCTCATCCCACCGCATCTTGCTCATCATGGCCAATCTCACCCTCCCCGAACCCTTCGCCAGCATCCCCCGCCAATCCTTCCTCTTCGGCCCTTCGCCCATCCAATCCCTCCCTCGCATATCCGCCGCTCTGGGTAGTAAAGTAAGCGTCTACGCCAAGCGCGAAGACTGCAACTCTGGCCTCGCCTATGGAGGCAACAAAATTAGGAAGCTAGAGTACGCCCATCCTTCTAAATCACTTATACTCTTTCCATGTAGTTGGTATCTAACGTTGCTCAGATATCTCGCTGCCGATGCCCTGGCCCAAGGCGCAGACACCCTCATCTCCATCGGCGGCGTCCAATCCAACCACACCCGCGCCGTCACCGCCGTCGCCTCCTCCCTCGGCCTCCATGCCGCGACCGTCCAGGAACACTGGGTGGACTGGTCCGACCCGGGCTACGAGAAAGTCGGCAACATACAGCTCTCCCGTCTCATGGGAGGTGACGTCCGCCTCGATCCTTCAGCTTTCGGCATAGAGCACAAATCCACCCTCGCAGACTTGAAAGCAGAAGTCGAGTCTCAGGGCAGGAAGCCATACTACATCCCCGCCGGGGCGTCCGACCACCCGCTAGGCGGCCTCGGATTCGCCCGCTGGGCCCTCGAGGTTGAAGCCCAAGAGAAAGAGCTGGGCATCTTCTTCGACACAATCATCGTCTGCGCCGTCACGGGGTCCACCATGGCAGGCATAATCGCCGGCTTCAAGCTCGCCCAATCCAAGAACGGCTCCCCTCCCCGAAAGGTCATCGGCATCGACGCCTCGGGCAAACCCAAGGAGACGTTCTCCCAAGTCCTCCGCATCGCCAAGTTCACCGCCGCGAAGATTGGTCTCTCAGAGGGGGACATCACCGAAGAGGATGTCATTCTGGATGAGCGGTATAATGCCAAGGTGTATGGAATCCCGGATGAGACGACGATTGAGGCGATGAAGTTTGGGGCGAGGACTGAGGCGTTTATTACGGACCCGGTGTATGAGGGGAAGAGTCTGGCGGGTATGATTGACCTGATTAAGAGGGGAGAGATTGCTGGTGGGAATGTACTATATGCCCATCTTGGAGGTCAGCTAGCGTTGAACGCATACTCGTCAATTTAACAATGTAGTCGAGTTATAATAATTAATCGCCCCTGAAAGGACAAAATGTCTTGTCTAACTGCGCTTTACTACCTATTGTAAATGCATACAATTCAAGTTGGTACATGCTCTAAATCCATCTGGATATGCAGCCAACCACCCATTACCAGTATTATAACATTATCCATGTATAAATCATCATCATCTATGCATCAATATTAAACCAAATCACATACCAAACCACACTACCATGTCCCCTTGAGTTTGAGATCCCTCGAACTCTGTCCCACCGCAAACGTAAACTCTCCATCTGGAATTACCCAATTCTGCCTCTCCACATCCCAATAACTCAAATCTCTCCTTGTGAGACTAAACTCCACCATCTTGGTCTCTCCCTTTTCAAGGTGAATCTTGTCAAATCCACGGAGGACCTTGACGGGGAAGTCTACAGTTTGAGACTTGGGATATGAGAGATAAAGCTGCGGTACGGTTTTACCAGCCACGTCACCGGTGTTTGAGACGTCGACGGATATTACGACATGGATTTCCCAGAGATCGGGATTTCCTCCTTCACCTCCGCCAGCACCAGACAGGGGTTGCTTGACGTCGTATCCCTTGGGATAAGGGTACTTGCCCTGCTTGATTTCGTCCACGGAATCGATGTATGGGTAGATGTACTTCTTCAGCTTTCGTATATTAGACGGGAATACTGCCTCCTCCGCCTTGGGAATTGCAGCATCGAGCTTCGGCGGCTCTACCTCTTGAGCCGGCCGCTCAGCTGGCAGCGGCGATCTGGGCTTTTTCTCCGTAATCTTCAAGTTCTTAAGCTCAAAAGTGGTGTACGAAAGGCCAAATCCAAACTCGAATCGTGGTTCAATGTCGTGCTTGTCAAAGTGCCTATAATCAATGTATAGACCTTCATCAAAATCTTGCTGCGGGACGACGCCATTTGGGAAATACAAAACCTGTCCGCCTTTGCCGTAATTATCAAGGGATTTACCGACAGTGTACGGCAACTTGCCACTTGGGTTCTCATCACCAAAGAGAATATCCACTAAAGCATTACCGCTCTCTTGACCAGGCAGGTTGGCTGCAATGACTGCTTTGACGCCCGGAAGGTCAATCCATGGCTCGACGACTACCGGACCAACGGCATGGATGACTACAATAGTAGTGCCAAAACCGCCACCGCAATTCTTGGCAATATTGATGATAAAATCATCGCCATTCTTCTGAAGTCGCAGGTCATTCCGGTCGCCGCGAACACCGGCCCAAGTCAAGTAACCCTCGCCGGCATCAGAGTTGACAAAGACTATGCATATATCTTGATTCACTAAGGCATACGCCTTGGGTTTATCATTGGTGAGGAATTCATTTACCCTAACCTTTTCCTTGTCAAATCTTTCCCTGATAGCCTCAACAGGAGTTACCAAATATGGGAACTCGACAGCACCGCTACCCCAGCCGGAAGCAAGTGTGCCTTGATTGCATCCTCTGTCGGGGCAGTGGTTGGGACCCTTCCCAGGCCCGGCATCCTCACCAAAGATGCCAATCCGCACCTTATCCTCGCGAGTAGGAGGCTTCTCATTATTTCCCATTTGACCACCCGGCCTCAGTGGCAGAACACCTTCGTTCTTGAGCAAAACCGTCCCTTCGGCTGCGACTCGGCGAGCCAGCGATGAATGATCTGCTTGAACGTTGACAAACTTGTTGATCTCGACCTTTTCCTGAGGAGAGGAACTGCCAGGTGCCATAATGCCCATCTTGTCAAAAGTCCAAGATGAAAAATTAGGACCCTTATTATCGAAGCGAGAAGTATCATCCTGACCCAACTGGTACCAAGATGCAACAATACGAAGCACCATGTCATCCAGTCTCTCAATCGGCAACGAACCATTCAAGACAGCTCGGGATAAATGTGGACCCCACAGGGGCTTACCATCCTGCCAGAGAAGGCCATCGCCCGGCATACTCATGTCCAGTCCGGCCAGAGCGCTTGCTACGCCAGATCGTTGAGCCAGCCAATCCGACATGACGAAACCCTGAAAACCCAGTTCATCCTTTAGAATACCATTGAGGAGCTTGGAGTTACCACATGCGTACGAGTTATTGACCATGTTGTACGAGCACATGACACTTGCCACACCCGCCTTGACAGCGTCGCCAAACGGCCATGCATAGATTTCGTGCATGGTGCGGTCATCAACATTGGACGAAAGTGCATGCGGCAGTCCCCAGGCCCAGGCTTGGCGGAAATGCTCCTGCTCATTGGCAATAAAATGCTTGATGGTAGCCATGACGCCTTGATCTTGGATGCCTTTGATGGTCTCAGCACCCGCAACACCCTGTAAATATGGGTCTGATCCAAAGCCTTCCCAATTGCGTCCGCCTGCGGGCATGCGGCCAAGAGGTCCAATAGCGGGTCCAAGCAGAACATTAATTCCCTTGCCGCGGGCTTCTAGAGCGTGAGCTTTACCGCGCTCATACATGAGTTTCTTGTTCCATGTAGCCCCAACCGTGACGCCTGCTGGAAATGCCGTCGCATTATCAGCGAATCGTATGCCCAACGGACCATCTTGTAGAGCCAACGCAGGAAAGCCAGCGTTGGTGGCAGGACCAGTATTTCCCACAGCCAAACCCATCATCCAACCCGTTCCGGTTGTAATATTAACCTTTTCCGGCAGTGTCATTTTGGACACCAGATCGGCAGCCTTTTTGTAGCTATCTGCCCATTGTCGCACAGAGCCTCCCTTTGGGGTCGGATACCACGGCGGCGATTTCCCATCGAGCGGTGCATCCGTGAGTTTCTTGTACCCAAATGCGCCCCCGCCAGCCAGTAGCAATAGAATCCCAGCGATGACACCCAAAGCTATCAGACATCGACGGCGCTTGTGCATAGATCGCGGCAACAGTCCTTGCCAAGGAATGTGAGGCATTGAAGGTCTCCATTTTGCGGTGTTGAGATGTGATGCCGATTTCCTTGATGATGTATTGTTATCGACATCAAGTACATGTGTTAGTTCGTCGAGATCGAGGTCGTCGTCAGTATCTATCGAGTCGCGCGTCTGGCGGGAAGGTTTCTGTGCGTTTTTGAGGAGTCCCTCTGTTGCGGGATCCGTTGTGGGAGGCATTGAGAAGGCTGATGGAGAGTCAATGCGTAGCAGCCTAGTGTGGAAACTGACATTGAGCAATCAATGCGTATGATGGGTTCATGAATCAAGAGATATGGAAGGAAATGGAGGATGGGAGACGGAAGACGGAAGATGGAAGACAAAAGGTGAACATGTTCAAGTCTAATGAACAGACAGTGAAAAAGTGGCATCCATAGCTTCCCAACTGGCGGTGCCTGCCGTGCGTCATACCGCTGATAGGCGCCGATAAGGCACCTGGGTTTTCCCCCCTGGACCTGCATACCACTCCGGGGTACATGCTGGGGAAGATGGACTGATTCAAGCTGCAGGGTAAACATGACAAGTGATGTATCAAAGGCCAAGAAGATACATGCACACCGTCTATTAAATGCAATTATTGCATGATTCTTATGCATGAAGATCTTGAATTCATCTTTTGATACAATTACACATGAAATAAGTATGAATGCTAAAAGTAAGAGACATGATATCGTATGCCCATCTGTTGTACAACCTATACAGCCCAACCAACCCTTACCAACCCTACCATCGTCACCCATTCTCATTCATTCATTCATTCATTCATTCAGTCCTCCCATTCCCATTTTGAACAGCCAGCATGTACAGGACCAACATCAAAGTTACAGCCCATGACCTATTCACACACGTCAGCAAACCTAGCCCACAAGACATCAGACTTCACAGATTTACAAAGTAAGGCAGATGATGTACTCACGTCCAAGTCCCTTCCCTCTCTTGGAGACCTCCCTCGCCTGTTCTTGCTTAATCTTGGCCCTCCTCGCCTCCTCCTTGGCCTCCTCCTCTAGCCTCCAGAGTTGATCCTTTGCCTCGCGCACGCGCATGCGAGCCTCGCCCAATGCGCGGTCAGCCTCAATCTCCGCTTGCTCTGCGGAGAAGACGTGCTCTCGGACTTGCAGGATACTGGGATCCAGGCTGCCTAGGTTGTTGCTGTTATCGTCGCCGCGACGGAAGAGGTTTTTTAGGCCACCGCCAGAACCGGTGTTGGAGGCGTCTGTGCTTCGGCGGAAAACGCCGCCCCCAGTTCCAGCCTGGGAACCCGGTCCGGACCCATTCAAGCCGCCTCCGTTTCCGTTGTAGGCGTTGTTGTTATAGCCATTGTTGTGGTTGTTGTAGTTGTTGTAGCCAGGCTCACCTCCAGCGAGGGGAGCGTTGGAGCTTCTCGTGGAAGTCGTGCGGTGAGTGTTGGTCGGGGACGTATCCCGGTGACGGCTGAAGATGCTGTGCTTCTTCTGAGGAACTTGGTGTTCTTGAGTGTTGTGGATAGGCTCCGGCTCGTAGACGGGCTCGGGCGAAGGTTCACGACGGGATCCAAAGAAAGGCATGGTGAATAGTTGACAGTGGAATATTGAAAGTGTATTGGTATATTGATTATGGAACAAAAGATGAATATACAAGTAAAGGCCCGATCTGGGGACGCTCTTCATATATCTTCATCCAATCTCCAACAAACTCCTTTCGTCACAACATTTTGCTCCAATAAACCTGTTTGCTCCCATGGTGTTTAGTGTATCGTCCCAAGATCGCCAAATTTGCCTCCGTGACGTCAAAAATCGACCAACTTAGCCGCATCTCTTTGGCTCCCCAACTTGTCTAAAACTTCAACCATGATGAAGAGGGGTTGATCGACTGGTTTCATGACGCTATAGAGCACAGACTGACGGGCCATCACAGCATTTATAACCCAATGGCCAAACCTGATCGGGACAATGTCATCACGACAGGTTAAAGGGAGGGCAGCCATGTCATTCAGGTGTGGCTAAAACCTGGCTTGTATGAAATGAATTGTGTTGAATGTGGCTTGATAGCTCGTCATTACAATATGTGTAGATTACGATGGACATGATGCCTACGCTTCTAATTCAGGATACGGATGCAATCATCATACGGGATCAAGCTTGTCAACCTGCTGTCAACCCTGTCATTTCCGTCCCCGCGTCAGCAGTCTCGCATATCACAACGTCACACCATATCAAAAACAAAAGAAACATTGGCATTCGAACTCCGATCTGTCTAAGACACTGCAAGCCCAATGAGCCTTTTGGGGGAAAAGGAACATGGTTGGGAAAAAAAAGGAAATAAGAGACTTCTAAGCATGCGTAAAGAAAACCCGCTTCATTTGGTGGTGCCCATCAGATACTCCATCCCCTTTGCCACGGCGGCTTCATTTTTTGCTTCTTCCCCCAATTAAAATGAGTTTAGAATCGGAGATTGCTATGAGCGTTGAATCTCGCGGTTTGAATATGTACAGTGAAAATTCCGCATCCAGAGATGGCGATAAAATGTCAAGGAGAAGGTAGGGCGTTGTCGTGTCGAGTTGGAAGAAAAAGAAAGACAAAATAAAAACAAAAACACCGGTGCTGTTGAAACCAGAGGTGGGCTGCATTGAAGCACCCTGTTCCAGATATTGCGTAACAAAAAAAAAAGAGAGACCGAGACACGAAGTTCCGAGGTCTCACATGATGGTGCACTTGCTGTCGTCTCTCTCCTTCCTGACGCTGAGGGCTACTCGGGCAGCCTCTGTGAATGCCTCGTTGACACCGCGGTTCTTCATGGCAGAGCACTCGAGGTAGCGTGTGGCTCCTATCCGCTTGGCAACTTCGAGTCCCTGGTCGTAGGTGATTGAGGGTGGCTTTTCGCGTTGGGCGCTCGCTGCGGCAGCTGCTGCGCCATCCTCTGCATTCTCGTCGTCGTCGCTTTGTTCTCTCAAGTCGCATTTCAGAGCGACCAGGACCAGCTTAACGCCAGGACAGTTGTCGGCAATCTCCCCGACCCATTTGGACTCGACGTTTTCTAGGGAATCCTTGCTGTCGACCGAGTAACATAGCATAATCAGGTCGGTATCATCTGGATACACAGTGTTAGCGCTGGAATGCGGGTGGGGTAGCCGTGTGAAAATCGCCGAAATGGGAGAGTAATACCGTATGAGAGTGATCGAAGTCGGTCGAATTCTTCCTGCCCAGCTGTGTCCCAAAGCGACAGTTCAATGTGCACATTATCTACAAAGATGTCTATCCCCGCATCGTCAGCCGCAGTCTTCACACAGGGCGCGGTAGCAGCATACCGTGAACGTAATTTTCAAAAACCGTCGGCTCGTAAACAGTTGGGAAGTATCTGGTGAGGAATGTTAGCGATGATCATGGCGAGACCGCAAGCGGACGCCGCGATAGTTGGGGATCGTGACGAACCCTCTTGTGAAGACGTTGAGCAGCGAAGTCTTTCCGCAGGCACCGTCGCCCCTGTGAATCACGCGCCGGTCAGTAAATGATGGACCAGAGTAGGCGAGTTTATGCAGTGTTCTGGACGTACAGGAGCACAAGCTTGCGCTGCACAGTCTTTGATCCGCCGCAGAGAGGCATCTTGTCAAGCCGAGGTCGAGAAGTCGTCGAGGGTGGTCGAAGGCGACAAGCAAAAAAGCACACACGTCGCGCACGATCGGAATCGAAAAAAGGCGACGCCGAAATCGAGATGTCAACAAATTTGATCGTTATAATGAAGAGGATTCGAAAACGTCGAGGCGACCTCTCACCGGTGGGCGACCTGAATGAATCGAAATGAAACTTGGAGAAAAAGATGGAGGAAGTGAAATTGAGAATGGAGGCAGAAGAATGGAATTGGGGATGGATGGAAATCAGGAACGAGGTACTTTAGATAAGGTACCCTCGCGCAGCAGCCCAGAGGAGAGACACCCAGGGGAAACGACGTCGTATTGGCAATGTAAGGCACGGCAGGCCTTTAGTGGACAGTAGCGCCCTATAGTGGACTTTTTAGTGGGTAAGACTGGCTTGGATGGGCTGCAATGGGCCTCAATTGGGGGGGCGCCTTAGTGGACTCCCCTTCTGCCCAGGCCTTTTTTTAGCACCTGAAATTTTGGGGGCGTCCAGAGGCTGAACTGAACGGTTTGTTTTTGGGTATTTTGCAGGAATTGGGATATGGTTTGTTCAAATAGGCTTAGCGCGCTCACCAGCCACAGGAAGCTTTTATTTTACTTTAGCGTCGATGAGGCCATGCGAACTCGACTTCTAATTTTATTCTGCCACGAACGAATCATGAATCCATTTTATATCGTGCAGCTGCTTCATGCAGGCTCTCAATCACTGGATAGCTTCCTACAGTGATTCAAAACTTTATCCCATTCCTGTTCTACTTGCATTGGTGCCGAGGTCGTCACTATCGTGCATGTATTGAGGAACGTTGGAAGCGGGGGAGATGGACTTTGCCACACATCATATCCATCATATTGACGACATGAACAGGGCATACCCCAAACAATTACGATGGATATAAGATCCGTAGCCTATTTGAGCATTTGCAACGCTCACTCTTGATATTCAAAAGATTGAAACCACGCTTAATATACTTCATAATGGAGGAAGCTGCTGAAAAGATTAAAGAGGTCGTCGGCGGCGACAACACTCAAACACAAGACCCGGAACCCAAGCCAGCAAAGGCTCGTCTCCCATCCACCAACGCGGGCGCCCAGGACGTTCCGTATGTCCCATCAGGCAGACTCAAGAATAGGCGTGCCCTCATCACAGGAGGTGACTCTGGCATCGGCCGTGCCGTAGCCATTCTATTCGCCATGGAGGGCGCCACTCTGGCCATCGTCTATCTCCCCTCCGAGGAAGAAGATGCATTGCAGACAAAGGTACAGGTCGAGAAGCACGGGGCTGAGATCTTACTTATCCCCTGTGACCTGAGTCATGCCACGAACTGCAGGGACGCTGTGACGCGGGTCACCCAAGCCCTGGGCGGGATCGACATATTGGTCAACAATGCGGCTTGCCGACAGGAAACTGGTGGCATCGAGGACATCACTGAGTAAGCTGACCTGAAGCTTGATTGACGAACAACCGTAAATTGATACTCAAAATAGGGACCAATGGGCTGCCACATTCAGAACCAACATTGACTCGTATTTCCACGTCACCAAGTACGCTTTACCGCACATTCCAGAAGGCGGTGCCATCATCAACAGCGCCTCAGTCGATTCGTATATCGGCGTCCCGAGCCGCATCGACTACGCAACCACCAAAGGCGCCGTCGTTGCTTTTACCCGTTCCTTGTCCAATCAGTTAGTTAAGAAGGGCATACGGGTCAATGCCGTCGCAGCGGGTCCCGTGTGGACGCCCCTCGCTGAAACGGGCGTAGGCGAGGAGGGTCAGAAAAGTCATGGCTTGGGTAATTGGACGCCGATGGACCGGCTGGGTCAGCCGAGCGAGGTCGCAACAAGCTACGTTTTTCTTGCCGGGAGAGAAAGTGCTTTTATGAGTGGGCAGACACTGCATCCCAACGGTGGCATTGTTATTCATGGTTGATGTGTTGGACCTCGAGTCTTGTTAGATTTGGCGTTTTCTCCATTTGGAGTTGTGTAGCTTTTCTTTACCTCTCGTGGCCCATCCGTTGGTAATTTATCGCTTAGAGGTTGCATCTCACGCTGACACATTACCTGTCTCAGCACAATCTTGATCAAGTCGTGCTTCTTCATAGCCCCGCCTTCCCGGCTACCGATAATTGCAGAAGGCAAGCAAGCAGGCTAACGGACAGTCGCCTTCAGGACTAAGCGTGAGGATTGTAACAAGCCACCAAAGGAGTCTGCAGCCGATTCAGATTAGTAGTCATGAGGAAGAATAGAAAGTTTTAAATCAGATTATGCAGAAGCAGGTGAAGTAGATAGTAAGAAAAAGAAAAGTCAAAGAGAGCTGATGGAAGAGCCATGAAACTCATAAGAATGAGTAACTTTGCTTCTGGAAGATCCAAGTACTACTCATATTCCTACCCATCCTTTACCGCTCTTCTCGCCTTCGTGCTTCTCCTGTTTTATTCCTAGTATGCTGGCCATAAATGATGCTATCATAGCTGTGTTATAATGCTACAAGAGTAAATTTCCGGTGCACCCGTTTGACACACTCCGCTTTGCTCTACGTGAAGAACATGACTCTCTTTTGAGAAAACTCTTCTTTTCTTTCTTCCGAGACACCTCGAACCAACAACGAAATATCTCCTCCAGCTTCCCACTCTGCTGATTCCAAAACTTGCTCTATAGTGGGCTCCCAGAACCCACGCTGCTTGTAGGTACTGCTTGGCTTCGCCCATTTCCAAATCGGCGCGGGGCCCTCGCTGATCAGTGTGCCAGTACTGCGACTGAACACGGGTATAGAGGCAATTTGGATGGAGACCGAGGGTTCGGGGACAGCAGTCTGGCCACGCAGGTTCGGGACAACTGTCGAGATGGCACTTTTACCCAAGTCGTCTTCGGAGCCCCTCTTAGTAGCAACAGATGACAGGTAATCATGGATGGCTGCCGGATGAGGGGCTGTTTGAGCCGGTACGCTGATGCTACCCAAGTCTTGGAAACCACCAATTAACCGCAAACTGCGGAAGCTGAGTTTGGTTGGAACGAGTAAGGCTTGGCTAGATAGCGGATTATCTGAAGCTGCCGGGTTCCAATAATGCAATCCAGTCACTGACTGAGATGAATCCGCATCCAGGCTGGTGGTGACGAGCAGCTCATGAACATGATGACAGCCCTCAAAGTCTTGTTCCTGAAATTCCAGAAGGGAAAACGTCTTGACAGGCTGTTGCTTCACGTAAGGAGGTGGTTCTTCCATGGTAAACAGGGAATGAGTAGTATGAATGTGTTTCCAGGATGGGTAAGAAAAGAGTGTGGTTGGTAATTGAGACTGTGACAAATCACCGGCTCTTCTTAACTCCCGCCAAGGCTATGCATCCAGCGGCCCACCGCCGTGTGGCATTCAACATACCAGATCTGGGTAACACATATTGGCTAGTTTAATAGTGCTCGTCTGAAAACAGGAACAGAAATTTGTAGAGAACATATGATTCAAATCATCAAGGTGCAATAGGCGTGGCTCTTTGTCCATTTCGTTGCATACATGGTTGATGGGTAGGGATGTTTTGTTTTGTTTCAGTTGAAATAATGTCAGAATTTGAGATCGACGTTGAGGGGAAGGATACTCAGCAAGAATTAACTATGACGCTATGATATTTGTGTTTGGGAACTATGGATTGATGACTTGTTTTCTTTGATTCCCAGCATGTCCCTTGTTTCTATCGATCCCCTGGGTTCCTGTCTATTCCTCCTGTTCCTGTCGATTCCTCCTGTTACTCTGTATTCCTCTTGTTGCCGTAGGTTACCCTTGTTGCCTATTGTTTCTTCCATTCCTGTCTATTCCTGCTCCGTGACTGTGCCTATTCCTACTTCCTATGTCGCAAAACACAACCACCCATTGATGTTCTAACAGAACATAACGATATACCAATTCCATCATGCGTGTTAGAATCGGACTGCCCTCGATAACAAACTTGACCCATTGAGCTCTTGAGCCGAGCGTCGGTACAGAAGCATCTGATGTAAGCTTCTCGTACACATACTGAAGCCCGTTATTCGGGTCCGTTGCCATCAGATGTTGAACGTGCTTGACTCCAATCGGTACTGGCAGATTATTAGATTGCTTTCTAGCCCGCCTGTTTGTTGTGATAGCGGCTGGACCTTTTGCCGTGACAAGACTAGTAAGATCTCTTTGAGCGGTAACTTTGCTTGGAAAGAGATGGCTAATGTCTTGCTTGAGCAAGAGAATATTACGGGTATCATGCGCAACAAGAATGCCCGCACGCCAAGTGCCATAATTGAGGCTTGGCTCCAGCTGTGAGGACGGTTCCGACAGCTGAGTGAGCGAGTAGTCACCGACTGTTCCGTTATTAGATGCTCTGAACAGCATCATGGCGTCATTGTGGCCGAGTTTTTCGACCATAGCCCTGGTCTCCGGGTCATATGAGACCTCTTCGGTCAGTACAGTCATTGGAGGTAGGTCCGCACCAGGGTACGACATCCCGCCATTTGGAAGTTTTAGCCCTGTACGCAGGGTTCGCTTGATTGCAAGCAACTTCATAGTAGGACGTGTGACCCTAACAGCAAAGTCAAAGGACCAACCCTCCTCTTGGCCAGCTCGGTTATACAGCACAGGATTCAGCTGCCAAATTGGGACATGCTTCTCCTCATAAAGCTCTTTTAGCCGGTTCCAACCAGCACCTGAAGTCTCCCCTTGAGGATGCTTAAAAATGCCGTATGTTTGAACAGTTGTAGCACCGAACTGAAGGTTATTGATCGGCTTGTAAGGGTCATAGTCATGATGCCAAAGACCACACAATGTGCCCAGATCAATTCTTTTCATGCTCTTGATTTGGACATCAAATTTTCGCCATATGAGCATCATAGGCGAGAGTAAATCCCTTAGACCGGATGTCAATTGCGTTCCGGTTGCCGACACCAGACTTCGCCAATTAAATAGTCTGAAGCAATGGTTGTATGCACCCGACATTTTGCGAGCAACGTGTGCCTCATCGACAATCAAGAATTGTATGTTGTTCAGGCCAAGCTCGGGCTTCTTGAGACGATAAGTGACCAGGTTGCCGTCCGGATATATCCCTTCCTTTAGGGATCTTGGCAATAAAGAGGTCGTCGTCATCCTCGAGGTCGCCATCAAAGTACTTGCGTACCCTGGTGAGGTCGAAGTGGCTGTGCCACGAAGTTATCTCGGTAAAGGCGCAGGTCTGGAAAGCTAGTGATGTTAAACCTGTCGCACAAGGCCTCGAAGTCAACCTCCCGATCGTTATTCCCATACATAAGGATATCAAGAGCATACGACTCATGCGTAAGATTTTTCAGCTCATCTCGTCGTTCAGGGTAGAGCTTAGGCAAATCAGTAAATGTCTTCGATGCCATAGCGGTATCAACAAAAGTATTAACCTGGTCCTAAGGCAAGAAAGAACCGAAGTTAGTCATAGAACTTTTGATAGAATCGATGGCATCCTCTGGATTCTACCAGTCAAACGCATATCGCAAGAGACCAAATATGGTCCCGTAGGTTGTCTTGTCAATTGCCCCATAGCCTTTGACACCCAGCTTTGCTGGGCGGGATTTTCGGCTGAGTCCGTGGGAGGAAATGGTCTCAACGGCAGTGGCATGAATATCCATGGCATCAATGCCAACAATATTCGTATCCGTAGCCTGGCCATCTTGGACTTGACCCAGAGAAAAATTGAGAGCGGCAAGGGGGTTAACCCTGACAGCATCCGGTCGCTCTATCTTATCGAGGCCAAGGCTACATACCATGTCCCATGACCTCTCCAGAACTCCCTCAATACTTTGAGCGCCATTTAAATTTGGGATATGCCCTTCACCAGTGACTGATCGTGGTGATGGTCCTCAAGAGAGTCGCCTTGGGGTCGGTGGCGGAGACTGTGCTGGCGTAGATGTAATCTTTGGTTGTGCGACGTGGAGCAAAGTGCAGCTGGAAATTTCTACCTGCTCGTCTGCATCACCACCTGTTTCTTCAGATAAAACTGGGTTATAATACCCTTTGAATGCAACTTTTTCTCGTAGCAATGCGTTTTTGTTTGAGGACATCTTGCGATGTCTGTCTTGGAGCCAAAATAAACTGGAATAGGATAACTGCACGATGCAAGTCCTCCAATGAGAAAAGTTCGCAAACTGTCAGATCAGACGGTCTCCCCTCGTCGATGGTTGGAAACCGATTTTCATATCCCTCCCCAGCGTAATCTTGCTACTTGCTGCTATCATTGAAGCGAAGAGGAGGAGTGGTACGGCGTGCCTGAGCAGTGGTGATATGGAGCTCACTCTCTCTGTGTACTAACATGGGCGAAGTGTGCCCTCGTACGGCGGTATTAGAGATGCGGCGGATATCGTCATTGCAAGTGTACTCCTTGGAAATCAGCTAGATTGGTCGAGGCAATTCAGTAGGCATGTAAGAAGTAGGGTGATGATGGAAAACGAGGAAAATTGAGCAGAGAGGGGGTGGAAGATTCCGTTACTTTGTGGAAGTTCAGCACGTGACTTCGATTAGATGGAGCCCTAAAATCTTCTGAGTCACTCAGTTGAAGTATTCGATCCGATTCTCCTCGTTTCTCAGCAGTCTGAACATAATGAAGTAATGTGAGGTGATGGTGAGGAGGATGGGGTGCGTTGGTGACCAGTAATGGCCTACCCTGTAGATGTTCAGGGGGAGACTGAACGTTTCCAAACCACACAAATGTCTATCTAATGCATAAACGACGTGCATTTTACGTAAAAGTAACTTTATATGTGACAGAGATTTTCAATAATTTTAAGTAACGAAGAGTGACAAGGGTAACGAAGAGTAATATAAGTAACGGGGGGTAACAAGGAGACACAAAGGCAACAGAGAGAAATTTGGGTAACGGAGGGAAACAATAGTAACGCAGAGAGACATCAGGAACACAGGGGGGCATGATTAAACTGAGTTCAATATCTGCTACAGTGATCGAGTAGCCTTTTCTCCCAGCTGTATCCGACTCCGCGCATACAATATCTGGTACTATTCCGCCTCCACTCAACGCAACCATCTTCTGAGCAATCGGAAGCGCCTGCTCCTCGTGTAGCAATGTCGTGATTTCCCTCCCAAACGTTATTCTGGCATCGATCAAGTGGCGTGGATGCCACGGAATCGCAAAGATGGGCCCAAACAGGAATAGATTATAGCTTGTGATATATGTCATCAGTCGATTGGTGGTTTGAGAGAAGGCAATGGCCGCAATGACTTGAATTCCGAAAACGTTCTTTGCGATGAGGAGTTCAATAGTGGTTGCTAGCGTGAGGACATGTTGCTCGGTAGCCTTTCACATAGGGACACAAGGATCATCGGCTTTGTTTCGCTGACACCGTTTGCGGAAGTCGATGGTGAGAGAAGACAAGTTATGCCCGTCGAAAGCTGCGTTATTAGCAGTTGCCTGATACTTCAGGAGTGGCACAGGCTTACTGTTAATTGGATCCCGAACATACTTTAGAGTATGGCAGTTGTTGTTCTTCATGTCTTCGACAGTTATTTAGCGACGGGGGCAGTAAAGAAAGAATAAGATAACGGAATGGCCTCGAAGTGCCCTGAAGTGGTCGAGTAGGGGCCAGATCCAAACCGAGGCAATAGGAACGCATTCCTTGATCATCTCCAAGAACGCTTGAAGCTCGCCCTCCCGTCGGCGAACTGAAAAATATTTCGCGATTGCCAGTAAATCCTGGATGCCCGAGCTATCACCAAACTCGACATCAAGAATGGTGGGATCCGTACACGCTCTGCTATCGTCGAACTTGGATGATAGAGCATCACGGCGCACAGTCCTCAGTGGCATGGTATTGGCATCTGAGGAAGATGTCTGTTTTCACTTGGTCGTATCGCGGGCAATCAAATGATATGGATAAACAGATGTTGACTGGAACCCACGCTCTTCCTCATGAAGTTGTTGGCGGGAGGTGCCATTAAGATGAAGCTGGTTTTGATATGGGTAAAGTGCAATCACCATCTGGCAGTATGAATTGGGCCGTTTCTCCTCGATGTGGCAAGATTAACCATTGGGATTCTGCTTTCCTCCTAAACCTATGGCCTCCACTGCAAGTCTTCCGTCATGTACACCTACCATGGCAATGCTTAGCGAGACCAACGCCGACTTTTTTTTGTGAGAAAGAGTGTCTCTGTTGCCGGCTATGGAGGATTGAATTCATGAAGGAACTGAGTCTGCCTTCTTCATCGGAGCTGTGACAGAGCTGAGGACCACCTTGGCAAGGGCAGTTTTTGTCAGACGGATGAGAGTACTTATGATCGGCCACACGACACAGTAACAATGGAGAGTATGGCACAATGTTACCGGTCAAATGGAAGGAGTAACAGTAGGATAAAGCGAAGGTGAAGGCATCTGTGGTTTGTTGCCTCGGTCGTCTTACTACCTGATGTATAAATCTCGCAGCCCCTCCTTTCTCCCTCGCCCTTCCTCCATTTCTTCTCCCTTGAGATTTGTCCTTCATCTGGGTGCACACCAAATCGAATTGCAGCCATCTTTTTAAATGGGAAAAAGTTTGATCTCATACTCTGGTCCCTGTTTTTAACCTCCTAGTTATCTCTTCAACTGAGTCCGAACGAGATCGGGGTTTGATATTATCTTAATTGAAGGATCGTTTGTGTTCTACAGTACAATCTGGAATTGGCCTGGATTGGTGTGCAGCTGCATTTGGGTGTAGAAAAAACATCTTCCGTTACATTTCTCCCTTCGTTATGTGCATATGGTATGTTACCGTGTCTCACATCTTATGGCCAAATTCTGTCAGACTATTCCGCTCTATTTCCCTCAGCCCGGTTTCAGCATAGCCATTGCAAACTAATGCGACTGCAGGCTTGAATTGATGTATAGCAAAGACGAAGTCACTGCTCAGCAGAGCACGATATAGCCCCCACATACCATCGAAACAGTTTCATATTCCGTCGTTGACCACAATTATGTAGTTGTGAGAAAACCAAGCTCGACATTCGTGCGCCATGTTGGTGTGACCAGAAATGTCCAAGAGGATGTGAAGCAGCTTATTCATGCCATGGCTCAGGATGGCATCTCCAGAAGTCACATCCGCAACGTCTCACTCAAATTCTGGGATGAACATAAGGATCATAAGTCTATGGAAGGCATCATGTCGCTTCTAGGTAATAGGTTGGATAGTCTACACATGGGGTGTCTCTATTACGACGAGCACCTCGTCTACAGTCTTTTTGGGGACCAACATTGTTCAATTCATTTTCGCTATCCCCTGGGAAAGCCAGCAATTGCCAAGTTTAACAAGAGATTCGAAACCAGTACTTCGTAGTGCTTGAAACGTCGTCCTATTAGTCTGTGGACGATGGCCTCGTATAAGCAGAACAGGGGAGCCAAAAACGGCATCTGCTGATGACAGCGCTCCCAACTTGAGCTCCCTTGAAGGGGAGACCTTCCGAATGATTAACGCAATGGCCGAATCGAATGGTTCCCATTTCAGCACGTCAGAAAACGGGATACTTATCCACCAAATCTCTACCTCTGAAGCGTCGAGAGGTAGCTGGCGCTGAAATTACTTGTGAGACAGACATGTCATGTCGTATTTGATGACAAGTGACGCCCTGCCAGGTTACACACACTTCCATCTCCGTCGCGTTCAGCTTCGACTCGAACGAGCGGTGTAGAGACCAAAATGCAAAGTAAGTATATGTTAAATATGAAACTACAATTCTTTTTGTTGATAGTCGAGGGTGGTGCAAACGTCTGGAGCCCGTTTTTGTATGCATCTTGGAACAGCTCTGGACTCATTCATACTGCGTAGCCCTTATCTGTCATTCGCTTTCTCTTTATCACTCATATCGCCCATCGGGCAGTTATTATGCCTTTGTTTTATACAATTTCGCTCAACATACGACCGAATGTGTAATCAGAAGAGTCAAGAATGCCATTCACGCCACAGTTGGCAGACCTTGGGGGCCTGCACTGCGAGCTAGCTCTGTATGAAAAGTCTTACTACAGACCAACACGTTGCAGTGAATGCAGGATTATTATCTAGGGTTACATTAGATAAGTAGAACAAACGTATATAAGATGTGGTTGATGTTCGTTCTCGCTTTCGGTTGGCCCAGTCAGCTATGGTCCTCGCCACGATGCGGTTCACACCTGATAAATAGAAAATATGACATCTGATAACGGCAGCAGTTCTCTTATGTATTTCCGCTTTGCTGGCTGAAGCTTCCCATGTTGGGGGTTGGGGTTTCCACGGACCGTCAGCCAAATGAAGAAATATCTAAGACGGCGAGCTCTAGCACAAATCAAGACAAGCACATGTTGTTGGTATTTCCCGCAACGCTGTATGATATCAGTCGCCAAGAATCGTTTTCGGGACTTATCTATATATTAAAACCTCAAGACCCTGCGCCACGACATGCTTGATGGAGTCTTGCCGGCCCTTCTATGGACCCCTAAAAAATTTTCTACGGACAATCGCTGGGGAATTCTGGGATGGACCGCGCATCCCGATTTAATCCCTGTCATGGGTGCCGGTATGTCTCACCTAAAGCTTATCCATACCGAAACATGTTCTAAGTCTCGCCAACGAAAGCGAGAAAAGTGCATTCCGACTTAACGCCCTTGGCCAACACCATCCAGGGCCGAGACAAGACGGGTTCCCTCGGAGAAGCCGCTCCCAGGGGCCAACAGACTCATCGCTTGCATTTCCCTGGAATTTATTGGACTCGACCCTGAATGTTCCGCTGGCATCTGTCATCAAACTCCCCGGCCGGGCTAACGGTTGAGCTTGTTTGCCGGATGATCTCCATAATATGTTAGTTCCGCCGCGATTTACAAGGATTCTAGAATTTGCCCTAGCTTGAAGATCCGTTTATGTAAAGGATTTCCAGTTTCTTAAACAGACAGCAACTTCTTCCGTCCTGCCCCACTGGGACATCAAAAACCATGTCTACTTTCTGAAGTGACCGAGGAGCGTTCGCGTGGAATTCCTTCTGATGAAATGGCATGTTCACGTGTAAGATGGACAATGAGTGCAAGATAAGACGTGAATGGGCCTGCATTATGCTGCATCGCGAGAGGCGTCTGTATGGTGGAGTTTTATGACCTCTTCTCAGCCGGATCCCGTTCCGAGTTCTGCTCCATATCTTTAGTAAGAATCTACCCGTAGTTGCCGTTTGAGCAAATCATTCAGCAAAGGAATGCGCGAGTTGCCTCATCGAGTCACCGGAGCTCTGAAACCTCTCTGCCAACTCGGCAATGGCTTAGTCTGAGCATGGGCTGACGACGTTGGACAACGATGCTACGCAACCATCGCCAAGATATGACAGCTCCTTTCGACTAGTTTAGTGCATTGATCTCGCCGGAAAATGATTAGAACGTCGCCCACATATGCAATCAAATCTTGCCCGCAGCTTCGTTCATCATCTTATCACTAAGTCACCTCTGGCATATCATGGATGGCGTTGAAGGGTTGGGTCTGATCCTTGATGGACGGAGTTAATCAGGACAAACTGATTCTTGTGATATTACTAAGATCACGGACCGTTGCTTTTTCGGAACCGAACTGCCCTTTCCCAAAAATACAAGTAGCTCCCCGGATCTGTTCCGTGACTCCCAGTTAGTCTCTTCCGGAACCAGGCTCCTAAGACTGTATCCAGCGTACAAACTTTTCTTGCAACTTGTTTGCCCTCCAGAATATTCCTTCTTTATCATATTGTAATACTACCGTCACACGGACGCCACTCTGATACAATGGAGAAAGGCAACAACTTCAAGGTCATTGTCATTGGCGGCGGCCCTGCAGGGCTTACAGCTGCTCATGCTTTGGGTAAAGCTGGTATCGACTTTGTTGTCCTTGAGCGCAGGGAGCAGATTGTCTTGGATCTTGGTGCCAATATTTCGCTGTGGCCCAGTACGATGCGGATCATCTATCAATTCGGCTTATATGATGAGCTCATGCAAGTGAGCACAGCACTCAAGACCAAGGAGACATTCACGGCAGATGGATATAAGCTAAAATATACGCCGTTCTTCTCGCATATGACGCGAAAGTGAGTCGCTGTATCCATATCTATTGCCTACCCATCCATAGACTAATAGTATATAGCTTCGGCACCGAACCCATCGCAGTCCATCGATCCGAACTTATGAGAGTCTTGCACGAGGGTCTCCCCGATAGCTCAAAGGAAAGAATATTGACCAACAAGAAGGTCATTGATATTGTTCAGGATGAAGATGGTGTGACAGTTACCTGCACGGATGGCACGACGTATGAAGGGTCAATGGTCATTGGAGCCGATGGCGTGCACAGCAAGACTCGACAGCTGATGCGCAAAATGGCTCTCCTGGAGGACAGTGGTAGAGAATGGGACCTTGAGAATCCCTTTATCACAACATATAAGTGCATATGGTTCAATGCCCCACGACCAGAGGGCGCGATTCCTGGCTCCTTCATCGAAACGCATCACCAAGATAAGTCCATTATTCACATTACGGGCGAGGACTTTGCCTGGTTATTCCTATTCGAGACTCTACCCGAGCCCACCAACAACCCACCCCGTTGCAGTGAGGACGAGATTGAGCCCTTTGCTCAGAGATTCGCAGAGTTCCAGATCTCAGACAACCTCAAGGTCAAGGAACTTTGGGCCAAGAAGATTGGTACTGGAATAACCAATCTTGAAGAAGGAATTGCCAATAACTGGAATTGGGGACGCATTGTCCTGGCCGGTGATTCATGCCATAAATTCACACCTCACGCGGGATTGGGATACGCGAATGGTGTACAGGATATCGTCGTTCTGTGCAACCAGATACATGACGCCGTCGCCGCAGCACCCAAAGGTTTGCCAAGCACATCCGATCTCACAGCTCGATTCGAAGATTACCAAGCTGTCCGAGCTCATCCCGTGAAGAAGGACTGCGGAGTCTCAGGACTGGCGACGCGGATTCACACATGGGCCAGCACACCTCACTGGATTTTATCACGATTTATCATGCCGTCACCAATTACAGATTATATTTTGCAGAACTATTTGTCCTCAAAGAACGAAAGGGATTCACATGTGTTGACCTTCCTACCCACCGAGGAAAGATTTGAGGGCGAGATCAAATGGACAAACAGAATGAAGGGCTCGCTGGAACCAATCAAGGCAGGAATATGATGGATTACGGCATAGATTGGGTATACTGGATCATTAAATTGCAGGCGCTCGTGGTTTTCTTAGACATTTATTTAATTAGTCATTTATGAGTTTACGAAGAACAAGTGATGAGGGAACTGTGCGCGCCAAGAATGTAAACAACACTCTACTAGCACATCGCTTGCAGCTGTTTCAATGACCAAGTTAAATTCATTACCTTCTGAAAGTAGGTCCGAATGGACACTACGCAAAATTTCATTAATGGTAAAACAGGCGTACTGGGAATACGAAGATTACCAGTACATGGTAGAGGGAAAGGATGATGGGATAGGGAGTAACAAACAAGATCGTAGGAAATAAGAGGAACCAAGGGTAACAAAAGAAACCATAAGTAACGAGAAAACCCAATCACATCGCAGAAAAAGCATAGGCTGAGCTCATCCTTGAAGGGGAAATACTCCGTTAATGCTAATCTTATAGATATACTGAGTGTCCAGCACATAGCCGTTTCACTTTCATCTCAAACTTATTCTGACTTTGATGTACTCGCTGTACAAATTATCGGCATGCATTAACTGCTAAAAGTCAAAAACATGGATAGAAAGCAATGATTCTAAATTGCCCACGAATAACTGTTCTATTGATCCGGATTAGTGTTCTGGTTGGGTTGAATACTGGAAGCCACACAGCTCACATGCTGACGTGTCCAGGTTGCATGTTTTTGCATCCCAACCTAGAGTTGTGCACTCAGTTGACCAGTTGAACAACTTTGCCCAGGAAAAGCCCATCTGGCCACAAAAGATACAACGATCTACTAATGGAAGTCCTATGAGTCATCGGAGGTCATTCCAGTTGGCTGATGTAATGCGCTGTTTCTCTTGAGACCGTCCTGGAGTGACTGACTCCTTGATTAGAGGATATTCTTTCGTCTGAGGGCACGTTGATGTTTGCTGCGTCTGTAAATTGGTGTATTAATCAGGTTCACATCATGTGTTTGCTATGTCCTGTGTCCCAGTTGGCATGAATCTGTTACATCTCCAACCCTACTCAGGCGAAGGTTGTCGGTAACTTGCAGTAAGACAATGACAGTTGTCAAATTTATGGAACATACGTTTCACTGCACTGATAGAGCTCTATTCACTCAGAGTATGGACGCTCATAGGTTCCAGCACAGTTGCTGTAGGTATAGGAGCGGCATGCATCCTGCCGGAATGCGAATGATTGAAGCCCATTGCAATCATTTTAATAGCCCAATTTGTGTTTAAGATTGACAAACAAAGAAAGTGCTGGTAGAATACGATCATTTTCACAAACAGCTAATGCCAACAATGATGTCAGCATTGCCTGCCATGGTTTCGCTATCGCGATGTCGCATCCATGCCTCTGCCGCGTTGCACCCATCTCTGTTGAGAACGCGGCCATACTTTGTACCGTACTGTCACTTTTCGACTTTCAGCCGACTTTATTCATCACAGAAGACAGCACATGTCGGTGACAGAGATGATTCTTCTACGGATTCTGCAAAGTCATCACAGCTTCTAGAGAAAGCTCGCGAGGTTCTCAACCGGACATTCGGTTTGCAATCATTTCGGTTCGAGCAGGAGGAGGTCATCAAAAGTATCTTACAAGGAAAAAACACTTTTGTAGTATTTCCTACAGGGGCTGGAAAATCACTTTGCTTCCAGGTTTGTTGTGTTTAGTTGTCCCCGCGCTCAAAAGAATGGTGCCTAACCGCAGTATACATCAGATACCGGCTCTGGTACTCACACCAGGAATCACGATTGTTGTTTCTCCTTTAATCGCACTGATGAAAGACCAAGTTGATGAACTCAAGAGAATCGGCATCGCTGCGGAGAGTTTGGACTCTACAAAGACGATTGAGGAAAGCCAGCTGATTCAACGGGCCTTGGAAAAGGGAGAAATCCAAATTCTATATTGCGCACCTGAACGACTTATCCTTGATTCTTTCATTGCTATTATTAAGAAAGTACCTGGCGGTGTCCGACTTCTGGCTGTTGACGAGGCTCATTGCATTTCAGAGGTGAGAATCTTGATGACCAAAAAACCACTCCCCTATTCTTTGACTAAATAGCTATAGTGGGGGCGTTCTTTCAGACCAGATTATCTCAAGGGTAAGAAAATCTTTGCTTGTTCTATACCACAATATGCTAATGTTTTCCAGTCGGTCGATTCACTCGAGAGGTCGAGGCTGAAAGAGTCGTCTGTCTGACAGCCACCGCCACTCCAGAAGTTGAAGAAGACATTTGCAAAGAGTTTTCGATTCCAGAAAACGGAGTGTTCAGACTCTCTCCTTATCGACAAAAGTAAGCCAGATGGCCAAGGTCACAAACAGTTTATACTGATGCTATTAGCCTCCATTTGCATGTTGAGATGGTCAGGAACAGGGACCAGAGGTTTAAGAAACTCTTAGATTTCTTAAAGAACCACCCAGGTTCCAGCATTATATATGTTAACAGCCCAGAGGTATACCTCCATTCATTCGCTTTGTTATTCATTCGCAGCTAATTCTATCATGTCGTTTTAGGAGGCCGAGTCGCGCGCTAAACAACTCCAGGACGAGGGCCTCGAGGCTTACGCCTACCACGCTCAACTCCAATCCACCGAGAAGGAGAAAGTTCAAAATGGATTCATGCCATCCAAGAACCAGATTGTAAATGCATTCATTCTCTTTCAACAATGCTGTTGATATACCAGACGGAAGCTGACCACTACACCAACAAGATTGTATCAACGATTGCCTTTGGCATGGGTATAAACAAGTCTGGTATGGTGGAATATCTCACAATTCCGTACACTTGTTAACATATAAAACTTAACAGACATCCGGCATGTTATTCATTTTGGTTTGCCAGCTTCAGTTGAGCAGTACAGCCAGCAGATCGGTCGTGCTGGGCGTGATGGATTGACGAGCCACTGCATATCTTACCTTCATCCCGATGATTTCTACCTTCTAGAGTGCTTCACGCGTGGGGGTCTTCCGTCAAAAATATCTATCCGTCGTCTACTCAAAGATATTTTCAACACGCGAGTACTTGAGCTTCAAGTTGGTGAAGCCTTCAAGACAAATAATTATCTTCGAAGTCAACAATGCGACGTCAATCAAGGCCCCTTGGAAAGCATCTATGCTGCATTAGAGTTGCAGTTTGGACTCATCAGAAAGTTCAGTGCAGGGTCCAGGCCCTCAATCTTCAAGGCTTATTGCAATTACAACGAAAGGATGAAGTTGGACCAGTCACGCAGCGCAAAAGCAATTGAGCTATTTGCAGAAGAGAATGCGAAATTCCACCATATGGACATCAAACAGGCAGCAACCTGTGAGAGTATACCGATGCAGGACATCAAAAAGAAGCTTCAACACTTGGAACGCAAGGGTGCGATTGAAATTATAGACCTAGGCGAGATGGCAAAATATCGCATTCTTAATCATCTACCACACACTAACGAGCAGATTGAAGAGTTAGTTGAAAGATTATACGAAGAGCTCAAACAGCGCGAGGAGGAAACCTTGAACCGGGCTAAGGATCTTTCAGCTCTTGTTACGGCGAAAAGGTGCATCTCTTTATCGTTGGCTGAGTATGTTGGTATGAGTCTTCCCGGTGGAAAGCAATACTGCGGACATTGTAGCTTTTGCTTGACGGGAAAGCATGCCATTCTTCGTCCGAGTCCAACCAGCTCACCGAGTGTCGATTCTATACGCTTCATCATGAACGCTTGCGATGTCAGAGACGACCCGAGGTTCTTGGCCATGGTAGCCTTTGGTGTCTACAGCCCAAAGGTCCTAAAGCTACGGTTACATCGAAAATGGGTGAACGGAAGGCGAGTTTTTAGATCTCTAAAGGATCATGACTTCAATGTGAGTGAGAACTGTTGCTTCCAATCTTTTGGCTATAGGTCCTGATGGTAATTAACAATCTTGCAGGAGCTTGTTGATGAATTCACCAAGGCTTGTGAGGAGGAAAAAAGGAAAGGAGGGTGGTCACCAAGTGAGAAATAGCCAGCACACATAATCCTATTGAGTCCAAGTTGATCTGCTATACAAATACGAAAAGATGAGAGTATCAGTATGGGGCTTAGCAACCAAGTGTTCTATACGACGCACATGATTGTAGGGTACCAATATGAGAATATGCTGTAAGCAGCCTGACTGTCGATCCCTCCACTGTTGCCTTCAGCCAAATTGATCCCAGTTGTCCGCGGACGCCTGCGCCCTACAGTTGGGCACCCATCAGTCTCCTTTGGGCACATGGGGTCAAGGTGGAGGATATCCTGACATGGGAAACATCCCGCGTGAACGTTTTCAGCAACAAAAGCAAAACAAAATGGACGGTTTTGATCCATTCAGTTCCGAACCCACGGAAGCGGTTAACGATTCCGGGTCGGCCAGCTCCAGTATCTATGCATTTAACTCGGCAGAGGACTCTTGGGATTGTGCCTGCGCTATTTGCACAGGACCTTTGGGGATAACACATATAACTCCCTTCCTCTTCCGACCACCCACTGCACGTTTCCGACGTCGCCACCCTGAAGCTCAACTGTCAGACGATGGGACAGTCACTGAAGAGGGCGATGACAATGAATCAGTTGCCAGTGAAGACGAAGAGTTCTCTTTCGTCCGGGAATTATTAGGGCATGAGAGCCCCACATGGATGAGTCGGCTCCACGTCTTGTCATATGCAAACCAGGAATCCGACGCAAGGCTGTATGCATTCCATTTCTTTCACGTTTGACTGTATTTTTTCGTTATTTCAAGGACATTTTCAGTGCTCACCATTATAGTCACCAAGGGTTCATAACTGGAGAGGGGGTATACCTGGATTGTTCAAGGGTTGATATTCTACCGAACAAAATCCCCAACTTTGATAGGAGGCGTAAGTTTTTCTGTTACGACAACGCATTCCCCTTCCACTGGCCCTGCTACCAGCTTCTCCTCAAAGCCTTTGGACGTGACGATGACCTCAATGGGGCTGAAAAGTATATCCTCTTCTGTTCCATGCTTGACTTGCGAAGTGGTCCTACGGAGCGTCGTCTAAATAGGTTACATCACCGCGACCTTGTTTTCCCATACGACAGATTGTGGAAGCCTATAGCTGGCTTTGAAGTACTTGTCATAAACCCAATGGACTCTTCTCGGTTAGTCAATTTGGTCAAAACAACTATTCAGAGTCTACCACCGCCACCCAGTCCGATCGATCTATCGCGGCGCGTCAGGAATGATCCCTTCCAAACACTCCCCCGTGAGCTCATTCAGACGATTTCTTCATTTGTGCCTGCCGATTCGATATTCCACTTCATGAATGCTTCATGGACTGTCAACAACGCGCTACGTGATAATGTCTTTTGGAGGCAGTACATCAGGACCAATATACCATGGTTCTTTGAACTTTTTCAAGTCTTGGACACCATCGGCCAAGATGATGAATCCGATTTGAAGAATCGGGACTATAGGGTGTTGTTCTTAATGCTAGACAAGGTGACCAAGCCACGGGCCTTTATGAAGGGCCCTTGGATGCGCCTCGCCAACCGTCGGCGGATTTGGTACCTCTGCGAACAGATCGTCGCCAAGTACAAAACAACGGCTAAGCGCCCAGAATTCCAGTAAAGAGTTTCGGTGGGATTTGCGGTGTTTACAAGACTATTGGGTATAGAGGTGTTATAACACGGCGAATTAGTAGCACATCTTATTGTCAAGGTTGGCCAATGTTCGGAATGTCGGTGCTGCAGCAGATCAACGAGAATGGATTTCTTTCTATTACACCTTTACCAATGTCATGTACCAGCTCCTTTCTATGACATGCGTGCTCAGCGGGCGACACTTGATTCACCGATGACCTGTTGGATGCCGAACTCCCTCATGCACTTGTGAACGGACGAGCGGACAAGAATGCAATGAGAGAAAAGAGAACCATGTGGATGTCGAGATTCAGCACCTCGGACTATACCATTTTCCCTCCAGTGTAATCCACATACTAAGAACAATAACGAAGAACACTGGCAGTTACACGACAGGCTTTCGCAGCTGCAATGAATGTATCGATGTAGGGTAGGTAGTGCTTCAGGCAATTGATCCTCTGCATAGAAAAGAGCGACGAAACATTGAATCCTCTGCACGACCTGCGCTTTCAGTCCGGAATCATTGATCCTACAGTGACAATACATCAGTGGACCTACCGAATTAGACTGAATGCCAGGTTTCCGAGGCGTTAGAAGGCGCTTGCACTAGAGACGAGCAATCATGGCCGGCTTGTAGCCCAGATCTGTTTTCGATGGATCGACGACACGAACAACGACGCGGACTCGATGGCTATTCACGGACCGCAGCCGACTCACGTTTTGATCTGGCTCGATTAGTAGCGGCGGCTAATAACCGTGGCGGCCGCTGAGGATCACACCCAGAAAACAGTGTGTAGACAAACCGGGCAGGTCGATCTCTCAGAAAGGCGTGGATGAAAGTACATTCATTGTAAGAGAGGTAAAAACGTGGCTCATTCAACTCGGTGCTCATACATACGACCGACCATGTGGGAGGGAGGTTCTTTGCCAATCCTGGTTGATAAACCATGGCTATAGACCTTATGGGCCGATATATCGCAATTAACATTCCCTCAGGTAGATTGCGTGCCTGGATATTTGGAGGGATTAACCAATATCAGGATGGCCTCTATAATGCTCGCACTATAGCATCTGTTGGATGGAGTCATATTCACTTGGTGTGATGGATTGCAGGTGCATGCATTCCTGATGGAACCTGCAGGGCAGCAGCAGTGGTTCAGATGTCACGATTCACCTATAAAGGCCATAGCGCCCTTCTTGGGCTTGGTTCAAGTAACGTTGACCTCCCTAAATGAGTGTCATATGATGGGTGGCTTGTGGCCATTCACCCTCCAACACGGAGACCATGAAGGCACCAAAAGCAGAAATGAGTGGCTTAAAGTACGGTGTGAAAACCCCAAGCATCTAAATGCCGAAGGAGAAGAAAGAAGAAAAAAAAAAGATCTACAAGCTATTACAGCATCGCTCTGGTCATGCCCCTACTTCTTCATGATGCCTTAGATCCCGTTAACTTTTCCCCCCCTAAGCTTCCCCAGCTTTCATTTCCTTTCCCAGCCACATGTTCCAGAACAGGTGAGGACGTGTAACCAGGGCGTGCCACTTAGTGATCAAAGTCACCTTCCCAACCCGTCATAGTCGGCACCTCTCTCGGCCAAACGCAATATCACGGTGCACTCCCAACCCATCCGACGCGAGCCCTCTTCCAGCAGGAGACGAAAACCTGGGGTACTCCGTACAATAGGGAACGAACCGATGGCTTGACGCTATCCGAGGGCGCGGGTCGTCGACCCCCAACTTTAAATACCTGTCCCCCCTAGCAGGCCTTCTCCCAGAGCTCTCTCTGGTTTGATTCTTTTCTTCCCTGATCCAAGTTTGAAGAAATCTTGCTACACGGTCGTTTTAAACCATCATCATGAAGTTCGCCGCATTCGCTACCGTTGCCATCTCCGGCCTGGCCCTCGCCCTCCCCGCTGAGCGTCGCGAGTCTGCCCGGCCCGTCAAGGATAACCGTCAACTGCACTACGCCAACTCCGTTCCCCTGGCCATCGCTGCGGAGAACGCTCCCCACAACATCGTCAGGCGCGAGACGGCCGCACCTACAAAGGACAACCGCAACCTTCGTTATGCCAACTCGGTGCCCGTGCCTGAGGTCGCTGCTCCTGCGTCGGTCTTGAAGCGCGAGTCTGCTGTGCCCGTCAAGGATAACCGCCAGCTGCACTACGCCAACTCGGTTCCTCTTGCTATTGCCGAAGTCAATGCTCCTCACAACATCGCCAAGCGTGAGGCTGCTCTGCCCACCAAGGACAACCGCAACTTGCACTACGCAAACGACGTTCCCAAGTCTCTGAACTAAATGCGTTGGACGGCCGCCTGTTGGCCACTTTGATTTCTTGTAAATATCTTTGGTTAGCATCTGTCCTCCACACTCTGGGTCGTGCATCTTATGCTAACATGATTCGTATATAGGACGCCCGCACGTCTTTGATGCTCACACCCGTCGACCTGTATATATGGCCACCGATGGCCAACGACGCTTGTGATGCTGATGCGCTTGTGTGGATGTATATACACTCCTTTCAATGTACATATAAATTGGTCTTTTATGGCCATACACGATACTCACTGCATGTGCCACCGTGAAAAAGTTACCCATTGTGATGTCCCATTTGCCTATATGAGGCTGTTGAATCTCTTCTCTGCTAACCGTCTCAATCATCTTCCTGTGAAAATACTATAATATTGATATATTATATGACTTTATTGCTCTATGATCTGTTCCTCCATTGCTTAAAGGAAGTGATGCAGATATAATTTGAAGGTGGGCTTATATCGTGTGTATAAGTGGTACTATTCTGCCCCGCCAGTGTCACCGACGGCTCCAATCGTCCTACAGGAATAAAATCGGTTATCACAACGGTATTGGTTTTTTAATTCATTACTAAGTCAACATCCATCTCGCAGCTTGAATGCACTGAGACTCGGCCATGCTTTTGGGAGATTGTTTGCATCAAAGGTCGGCAAAGCCGATGAGGAGATGGAGAGCATAGAATATGAGGTTACAGACAACCAAATTGTCAATTTAACTACCCCGCCAAGTGGGGGAGCATCAGCACGGAGCCGTTGACCATAGCAGACGGGCTCTGGTTTGCTATTTGACCTATTTCTGATATACTTCTCTATTCCTGATATTCCCTTTACTTCTTTCATGCCTCAAAAGCACCTTTTCGCCTAATAACCTGTCACTTGATATTCATGTTCCGTCTTTTTACTTGTAGTCGTAGCTTTGAGACCAAGGGTCATCTGGGCCTCTTACATTGGGGCCAGTAAGTGATCCATAATTCATTGAGAGCTTTGATCCAGTCCTCGCAAGACGGAAAAACCTATCTTCCGGTCAAATTATTTTTCACCGCTCCACATTCACGTGATGGAAAATCCTTTTAAATTCCTTTTGCGCAGCAACTTTTCGCTTCTCTTCATCCTTTGATGTTCTGCAAGAGATTTGCACCAATTACAACTCCACGCCGGTTTGCTTCTTCTTATCATGCAGCTGGTATTCAGGGCTTGACAGCTGTTATGCGTTTTCTGTGTTGCGCTACACTCATGCGTTTACTGGTTACGACACCGCTTGGCAGTTGTGCTCCAAGGGACAGCTTTTGTCTTTGATTTGGTAAAGTTCCAGCCTCACGGCGAATCAACATGATATTGTGATTCTGCCCCTTGGCTGTACTGATGCTCGTGAAATTTTTTGCAAGTGACATGAATGAACCCCTTAGCTCACTCCGAGATGGACTCCATTTGCTCAATGGTCCATTTCTATTTTTGCTCAAGGAAGATCAATGTAGACCTAATACTCACCGCGACATCCTGTTTACTCCGTGGATGTAGTGGTCCACCAATCTGGCCAACATGTATTACCTCGTAGTGTTGTTATATTGCTTGTGTCAAGTGCCTCGTGTTTGTGAGAGAGTTGCCTAAACATCTTGGCATGCTCCGTACGTGGACAGGAACAAGCTTGAGTATCATCTGCAGGGAGGGCAATGTGATTCGATGCATTGTTTGACACAGTCTCTCGCATGTTGGATTTAACTGGCTGCACTCATCATAACACCGTCACGTGGTTCTCATGTTGGAGGCCAATCGTCACTGAGCCCCGCGTCCGTTCTAAGTGAGTAGGATTAGAAGTTTCAATAGCATTGCTGCCATATCGTTCAATACAACCTCATCTGAAGACGCTACCCTCTCCAACCGAATATGCGTACCTCTACCAAGAAAGAAACCGCGGCGGAGACTGCAGCAAAGAGACTGGAGCGTCTCTTTGAAGAACATAAGAATGCTGCAGAAACCGAACTAGAAGACGAGAGGCAGAAGATTACCATGGAGTACGCACGAGCACGAGGCAGAGACCAGTATATCGACGCTTTTACCCCTGGTGTTGCACGGTTAATCCACAACTTGCCTCGCCCAGCAAATAAGGGCACTATGGCCGGCACCTTTGTTGCTACTAGTCCCTTTTCAAAGCCTACCATGTGGGGTGCCATCATCGGCGCCGCTTACCAGCTCATCGCTGGACTTCCCAGCGTCTTGAACGCTCACGAGTCCGAGAAGATGGGGAGGTTCTGCCAACTTTCGCGTGATGTTGCCATTGCAGCTGGGGCTGCTGGCCTGACAGTATATGCTGCGAAGCAACTTGAGGCTTTCTTGGTCAAGAATTCATCGCGTATCCTATCAGTCATCTGTAACAAAGAAGCCGCAGAGGCCTTCTTATTCAGAGTGGTATTATAGACCCTGGATCTACCCAAAACGGAATCCATGTATCCCAGCGCTAACAACCTCTAGCTCGGAGGAGGCTTCAAGCTCTCCGCTGCGTGTGGTGCCTTGGCAGCAACATCAGTCACTGCGCTAAGTGCATTATACTACGCGGCCACAAGTGCTTGGGCAAACTACTTTGGGGATACTGCCACTTCGGATATAGAGTGGGAAAAGATGTGGGAAGTCTTGAGCCTGGACAACTGCCTTCGCACCGCTGTCTCTGCTGCCAGTGGAGTTCTCGCCATCTGGCTGGCTCCCATTATTGGCACAGGCTTTTTATCCTTCCTTATCCCAGTGGCACTCTACTTTTTCTGCGAATGGACGCTGGAGTTTGCAATCAGCCGAAAAACTCCGTATGGAGGGTGGGGTCGCTGGCTTGCTTCCTGGTTCATCGACTCTCGAGGACCAAAGACATGGGCTGGTGGAGATTTTGAGAATTTTGAAAGACGCATCCCGGACAATTTATTGTGTTCTATTTCGCACGAAGTTGTGTAAGTCCACCTCCGTTTGCTTCTACGCTCGGTCCTTGCTCACTGACCTTCCTTCAGTGTCGACCCAGTTCGTTCTATCCGCACAGGCCATATATATGAGCGCGAGCAATTATATAGGTGGCTGAAGAGCAATCACAAAGACCCCTTTACTAGAGAAAAAGCATCCAGCCTCGATTACATTGATTCGCCCTGCGCGGCGCGGCATGCGAAGCTAATTGCAGGTCTTTTGAACGCGATACCTGTTCCAGCGCCAGAAACAACAGAATAAGTTGCTTGGGATTGAGCCTAACAGGCTATCAAAGTGTGAAACAAGGTGTTGTTTCTTTGGAGGAGTCGCACACTGTAAAATGAGGTTCAATGAACACTGGACACTGGGTTTAGTATGGATGTGTCTATTCATCTTGGTAGGATAAATCACCGTGCTATTACGCTACTCAAAGGCTTGAGCTTGGCTTCGGAAGTGAATGACAGGGCAACTGACTCCTAACATTGATAATGTCGTCCTCCTCATCAATTCTTTCACAGGCAGAGAGTACACTAAGGCGGTGAGTTAAAAGTCAGGTTATTTCTGACCTTCCAGCTTTGTTAGGCTATATAACAGTATATACAAGTGCCAATGATTTGTACGCCGGAACGAAAGACAGTGAATGAGGATACAAATTTTGTTCCCAACTGTATGTAAATATGTCCATCTCTTTTCAAATATGTACCTATGAATTGCTTGGCCACGTAGCTCCTTCTCTCGCTCACGATAGCTTTTCGATACGGTATAGTTATTTGGCTACCGAAACTGTCAGCATCTAGGCTGCACATGTGCCTGACTGGCAAGTAAGGTCGTCGGAGCAATCGTCGTCGGAGCCACAGCTGGCTCCCGCGCAATGTCCCTCCCATTCACAACCGCCAGTGGGGGGAGGGGGATCAGTAGGGGTGCCACTACCTCCAATACGGGAGACAAGTTTGTCTCCTAGGGTGCCCAGAGAAGCCTCGAACTGCGCGAAGGTGCTGGCATTCCACTTCGCACCCTTGGCTCCGGGGACGGCATCACCTCCTCTGAAGGCGATGTAGAGGACATCGTTTGCGTCGTGGGCCGCGTCGCCATTGACGGCTCTGCCATAGCAAGCCTGGCCGAGAGAGAGAGAGACCTCGCCAACCCTATAAGTCGATTAGAATGCATTCAAACGACGAGGAAAACGATAAAACTCACAACGGTGGACCGTCGTCACCATTGGTATCTGCCCACACACCGTAGAACTGCCATTAAATTAGTTATTTTGTTAATTTAGGTGGATATGGAGGCGTGGTTTGAACTTGGGACTCACCATCTTGTCGCCGCAGACAACGGCAACGAGAGAAAGGGGCTCGATACCATACTGCTGAGGGTTAAAAGTGACATAGCCCTTCTTGCTGCCCTCGTTGCCCAAGACAACGAAAGAGTGAACATATGCGTTCACATCCTTGATACCAGCATTGTAGCTTTTGATGGTATCAACGAAAGTGGTTTGGCCCTGGGTGTCCCCCGAGCTGTCACAGTCACCATTACCCTTTCCGAGTGCTCCGTCGCAGTCAATATCCATGTTAACTAGCTGACCATTTTTTCCCTGAAGATAAAGGATGTTGTAATCGTTCAGGTGGTCACCGCAGTAGCCGAAATCTGTGAAAAACAATGAGAACGGATATCAAGGTTGGAAGATATCTTGGAGTTGCATACTCTTGGAATCTTTTTCCTGGCTGTAAAAACCACCCTTAAGTTCATTTTTGCAAGAGCCTTGGGCTCGGATGGAGTTGTAGAGAGATTTGACGTTGGCGGGAATATCGCGAGCCAGCGCCGGGGCTGCGAGAAGAGCCGTCAAGGCAAGGGGCTTAAGAATGTTGTGCATTTTCGTAGATTGCTGGTTGTTGTCTGTTCGAATGGTTACTTGCTTGTTGCTGATGAGAATTTCGAATCTTCATGAGGGCATCTGAACTACTTATACGTAGGCCATCACGGGAGTTAACCGGCAAATACAAGGGACACTCCACAGGTGGATGCCATTCCCAGCAATATTCGCCGAGTTACATTGTAAGCAATTGGTAAAGTCGAACCGAGACACTTCTTTGACCATCTAGTTCCAGTCTAGTTTCACACTTCCCAATTCCAGAATGCTCGCAACGTCAGGTTTGGAAGGACGAAGCAGTTTCATGTAACAACTAAGGTCGGTAGTATTGCCAAGGAACCGAATCCTTCGACGCTCGGGTTTGGTGGAGTTTCTACCGAGCCTTGATGCTACGTTCTCTTAGTGGGGGTCAAGTTCAGACTTGAAAAACGATTGTTGATGATCACAGGGGCACAATGGCATATATTACTAAACATAAATCATTAATAACTGATGAAAGGGGCACAAAAACCATATATCTAATGAAGCAATTAATAGCCCCCGTAAAGTCGGCGTTGCAGATTCTTCGGAGAGTCACATTAACTAGCCCAGAGTGGATAACTGTATTACCCGGTTGGTGGAACACAGCATTCTGTGACAAATACGGGGTCTCAACGCGGGGATCCAGGGTGTCAAACTCCAAGGTTGTTGGATAAAGATACAGTGCCGAAATTGTAATAAGCATCACATGAAAACCCCAGAGTGGCTCAACGGAAGGTCGCCGAGCACCCCCCTTCCCCAGATTCTTGTATCTCAATCCCGAGATCGCACGCTGCTGGGTATCGTGATGAAACGTGGTGTTGGGAAACATTCCACCAATGGAGTTGACAGCATCATCAGCCTTATAAATGCCAATGAGACTCTACAGAGATGGCGTGGGCTGGATTACTGATCAAGCTGCAATATATTTTATGCTACAGGCCGAAATAATCCTACCCTATGATAAACCATGGTGGACAATCTTGGCATCTGAGAGGTGGGTAAATATCCTTCCTATTCTATACTTGGCAACCAATTTTGTTATGAGCCTCCTTTGTGTTTAATCCCTGGTCTTCGGAACGTCGGTGCATGCAAACGGGGTGTTCAGAAGCTTAGAAAGTTCAAACTGATTGTGATGGAGTATGAGGAATATTTGATTGAAGAAGCGTGATAACGTTCCCTTGTCCGTCCCACGAGGCGCAGCTCGTTACATTTCAAGCGTTGTCTCCAGGCTACTAGTCATCTTGACTCAGACATGCACCCAACACGGGTCATTCTATGTTGACATCGCCAAGCTAGAACATCCGCTTGTCGTGCCGATCAGGGATGGATCTTCCCGCCCATCGAACCAATCGGCAAGCAAGTTCATAGGCCGGTGGTCCAGATATGTTGCTTAGGTGAGATTCATACGCATACTCGCTCTTTTTTAGCAAAGAGAAACGTGGAGACAAGGGTCTTGGTACTGAAAAGTGAGTCTTTGGACATATAAGTCAATTAGCAGTATCATCTCCATTCACAAACATGACGAGCCAGATCCGGAATGCGTGATCATGTGTGATAGCCGGTCAACAAGTAGATATCGTCTTCCTCAAATCTACATAGGAAGACTTGTCTAGTAGAATAGAGCACCTTCGTTTACTCGTCTTATTGAGTTAATATTCGAGAAACAGCCAATTGAACTTAGCAAATATATTACACAACCATCACGATATAAGACTGTACCGTGATTCAGTGGCAACACACCCATTGATCATTATAATTCGGGTATGGAACCCCGAGGTACAGTGCATCAAATTATGCAATACACCCAGCTAGCCTCGGCCATCACTGCTTGAGATCAGTGGTCTGGCCAGGGAGCCGCCGTGGGTATTCTAAGCCCGGCTTGGTTCCATCATTTCTTGTGTAATGAAGAAGGATCAGGGCTCATTCTCGTGCATTCTGTATACTGTTTTTATATGTTCAATGTCTATCATTTAACAAACTAAAGGAGCCATTTAATCCAACCCCGAAAATGTGATGAAGTAGAAGCAGATAAGGCGCTGTGGAGGCATGGTTGCTGGCTGGAGTACTTCCATCGGTTGCTTAGCTGAGCGATGCACTTCGACAAAGGGAAGGGATCCATTCATCCGGGGGGAATGATAAATGCGGCCACCATCATGCCAGCTTCAGAACGCTTTGTATGAGCTTCGCCGAGACGCCCGACACTCTGTGCATGGAAGGATATGATACCCTGATCGCATTCGTTCAATCATTGCTAAGCTCTCTTTGCATTGGTCAAGAGACCACCGTATCTCTCCGCATCCTCCGCATCAACAAACAAGGGTTTACCAGCTTCCTTTTTTAGGCAGAATCATCCCCTCCATTATCTTGACAGCCCTGACAGAGCCAAACATACTCAATACTCTACAACGAGTACCAAGTTCAAAAGATATTCATCACATGCCGAATAGACGCCTCTCTCATGATTTCCCGCCAATTGTCGAATTAACCGTCGCGGCAGTTGATGCTGATCATCAATGGAGTGACGCCTGTGAATGCGGGGGAGCCAAGGTTTGGAGACGACAATCATGCTTAAACGCCCCCCCAGCAACGTTACGGGGTTCCAATTTAGCCTCGCCGCCTTGGAACCGGACTGCCCAATTCATTCAAGTGTAATTTCGATCTAATCAAATCTCGCTTGAAGTAGTTGGCCAATTGATGGCTGAGAAGTGAGACATGACAATTGGTGGAAAAAGCAAAGCCGATAGAGCATCACGAAAGATATCAGTGACCTTGAGAGGGACAGTTCGGTATTGTTTGACGCAATCATCAAGACAGCTGATGATACTGTTGAAGGCTGAGATAGCTTGGCATCAAGAGATATAAAAGTCGCGCTCAAAGTCGAATACTTGTTGATTAACAACAGAACAGCAAGACATTGCCCATCAACACGCAACCAACACATCTGCAACGCGTCAAATACCTTACTCAATAACCAAAAATGGCCCGCCTCACTTTGCTCGCTGCTCTCTTGCCAATTGCCTCTGTCCTGGCATTGGACCCCAGCTGTTCTCCCGGTGGCAACTTTGATCTGGGATATTGGAACCTCCAGCTCCCAACCGGCAGCAGCGGAAGCGTTGATAGCGTCAGGAGCAAGGCCCTTCAAGGCTGCGGTGGCTACTCTGGTCCCACCTTCTTCACGGACCAGTCCACCGGGGAGCTCGTCCTCCTTGCTCCGGGAAATCCTGATATTACCGGTTGCGCAACCACTTCCGGCAGTGTCCATTGCCGAACCGAGCTCAGGGAGGTCAAGAAGAGCAATGGCCAGAACGCGGCCTGGCCTCCCACTGGAACCAACACGCTTGAGGTAACCATAAAGGTCGTCAAATCTGACGATGGCACTCATGGCACCGCCATCGGCCAAGTCTTCGCCTCCGAAGCAAGCAAGCCTCTTTTGGAGATGTACTACAGTCAGAAAGGCGAGATTGTAGCTGGTATCAAGCCCGATGCCGATAGCAACCAAATTGTCACAAAGCTTGGCACGGTCCCCGTGGGCACGAAGTTCACCTACAAGCTTTCCTACTCAAACAACAAGCTGAGCGCGACCATCAACGGCAACACGACCAACCTGTCGACTTATGACTGGGACTCACCTGACTGCTACTTCAAGACTGGTAACTATAACCAGGCCAAGTCCGGTGCCAGCACTGAAGTGCGCATCTATGCCATCACTGTGACTCACTCTTGAAAAGTCACGTCGCGGTATTTGGCAGGAAAAAAGGGAGAGAGCTTTTGGATGAGTTGGCTACGGGAGAAACTTCGTCAAGTATATAGTTCTGATAGGATTCCGTATTGTACATTGAAATATATTCTCTGTTTACTCAATTAGCTCATTGCTTAAAGAGAATAACGCAGATATACCTGAAAATACCCAAATAGCACCTGGTACTATGATATCGTAAAGCTGTGAATCATGATTAGCTCGTCAGCCAAGTTAAAGGAAATGATACAAACATGCCTCAAAATGAATGAACGGCCAGCACATCATCTTGTTGAAATATGACGATGGATGGAGATATGAGAAACCCTAGAGATAAAGAGCCAACAACCAATCATGTTATGTGGCGGAACGTAACAAGACGTGTAATAATAGTTATAGATAGTAACAAAAATAAAGGTGAGGGCATGGGCCCAGTTTTTGGGCGTATACATCCAAAGACAACTACCCGTATTTGTACTTGTTTAAAAAGTAAGTTCTCCCTAGACACAATAGTGTCCCGATGTAAAGCTTACTGAGTCTCAGGCTCAAGTTCGAATAACCCTTCATCGGTAAGGTTGTCTGTCGCAAGACGAACAACATGAGATTGCCATATGTCTCTGATCTGCCATCGACTTAGTAAATGCAGTGTACTGTGTAGAGAGAACACTGACTGATATTGATAAAAAAGAAGTTGCGATCTCCGTAACGATTGAAGAGAACGTTCAAGTAAGCGCGAAGGGCTGAGTTGAGAGTTCCAACCTTATGGCGATCAACGATGTAATATAACTGCCGGTGACAGATGCGCCCTTTATATGACAGCATCATAATGAGTCCAGATGATGCAAGCACATGGGCTTTCGTTGTCGCTAGAGATTTACTCTTTTTCTGTTAATCCCCCTCGTTACTCATCATTTCTCTCGTTACCCATGGTTCCTCTTGTTACCCATGATCTCATCTATTACTCCCTATCCCGGTCAGGCCCGCGTTCTTAATAAATCCTATTATCCCTTTTCATTCTATACCCACCATGCTCTAGCGCCGCTTCTTAAAATGCTTGAGGATTGTTTCAAAACGTAATGCAACCTTGTAACACTTTCTCTGGGCCATGGCGGCCTTTTGCCAGATTTGCGCGCGTCTATTGCCCTCCGCCCAGGCTTTGACAAGCTCATCAGTGTTGAGATTAACCACGTCGCATAAGGGAATCCGTGCAGGTAAACCAAGTTCCTCAATCATCGGGAGAGGTAAGAATGAGTTCGCCGGCAGACAATTATCACAAACACGACACTCGCGTTCAATATAATTATAAAAATCTTCTTCCAGTTTTGCCGGTACAGGTATCCCGGATTTCCGGAGAATAGAAGCCAACGTGTTGCTATAATCCTTCATAGCATGCCTGATTATAGGTCGGGAAATGTTATAGCCTGTAGAGAAGATGCCCACAATTTGGCGTGGATGCCAATTGATCCCGTAAACGTCGCCAAGCAGACCCTGAAATGGAAGTAGTTTTTTGAGGGAGTTCGTTGCATGGCAAGTACTCATTGACATGACAATGGTTGCATGAAGCTTGATACTGAACACCCGCTGTGCGACATAGATTTCACCCATAGTTGCTCGTGCGCACACTTGCAGCTCATCTTGATCCAGATCAGGGTAGTTCTTGTTTGTGATGTCTCGACGACATTGCTTCCTGGAATCTGCTGCAATACAGAGAAGTCCATATTGGCGGAAGTCTGACACTGTTAGAATAATACCGATTTGTGTAATTGATAGGCTTACAGTCTGACGTATGTTATAAGGACGTCCGTTGCACAAGATTTGTTAGGTTGCAAAGAATCCAGATACACGTGATGCTTGGGATATTGAAGCAGAGGCATGATGACGACCTGGTTTTGCATTGCGCAAAGTTGTAGTATAAGCGGACGAATCTGTCCACAGCTTGGTCAACACTGCACTTTCTGCAAAAAAATGCGAAGAGTTTGCTGTCGGTGTGGTCGACATTAAGTTCTTGGATAAGCCGATCTGATTTGCCTATGCTCCTCGCGATCGTCACCAGTTCAATTTCTGACGTCCAATTACATCGACGTCATGCTAACTGAGGCATCAAGGCCACAAGGAGACGTTTTGACCGAGTCACCAACATTGTAAGGCTATAAGGCAACAAGCGCCTTCTATAAAGCGCGGGTTTGTCTCCCTGTCCTTCCATTGCTCCTCTTTCCCTAACAAATCTTGCGCCACCACGCCCTGTTGGGCTTCTTCCTATCGTCCAAAGGGGTGTGGGCACTCCCATTCAAACATGGACATCTGCCTCTTCAAACAGGTTATGACATTACTAAATCAATCTTACCGCTGTTTGCTGACATGTGGCAGGACCACTTTCGCTCTCCTTGAGGTTGCAGGATTTGTTCTGCATACTATTTGCTCCGTGGACAAGAATAAAACTGAGCGAAATCACATCCAAGCCTTCTGCGACCCCAAGTCCGATTCTCAGGTTTTTGTTACCAATATCAATATTATGTCAACCGGTATTAATCTTCATACCTGCTGTTCGAAGGGGATCACATTGAATTACCATTACAATGCAAAGCTGGTGTTGCAAGTTCGCGCACGGTTACAACGCCTTGGCCAGAAACATCCGGTCACTTGGCATACTCCAAAGGTTAAGCAGAGCTTCGATGATGACCAAGAGAGGATCTCATTCCGAAAATGGGCAACACAGATGACGGCTGGGACAGATCTACCTGATTACTTGCAAGGTCAAATGCTTGAGGTTGTCATCAATGAGATTCAGCGACGATACTTTCATCTTGGCTTCAATCGATTTGCTTGGAGAACGGTCGAAAATGAGATGGAGAGAGAGTAGATCAATTACCATGCTGAGAGCGTCAAAAAAGCAGGCCATGCCTATACTTGCGTGGCAAGAATCTTGCTTGGGAATCGTTTCGTGGTGGCAGAGGAAGACAATGAGTCAAGTGTTCGCCTTAATCAAATTCTAAATGGAGTCAAATAGGTAGCAGAGGAGAAGAACATGTCAGAGTGGGAAGCTTTCCTGGCTACTGATAATGCTAATGAGCTTATCACTCGGTTTCAAGAGGCAGGTCAAAAGGCCGAGGCAGAGAAGGCTGAAATAGAAAAGCAGTCTCCGCCCAAGGCCAAATGCAAAGATAACAAGCTATCTGACGATTTGGATCTCAGAGAAGTCGACTATGTTATATAGATCACCAAATTAATCTGCTACTTATGCACTCATAGAATATCCGCTGCAAATTGAGCGTGTCGAGCATGTGACTATCGTCGAATTATGTAACTTTTTCGTCCCGGCAGAGTATATGATGTGCCAGATCCGTTTGTGTAACCTCAACTTCTCCCTTTTCCAACCCCAAAGTTTGTATAACGCGAAACTCTCCACGCCATCAACCTTAATGCGGGTCAAGATAAAATCTCACCAGAATAGCCAAACACTCGCCACATCTAGCGAAAGAAATGGATGCAGATCCCCAGCCAGAGGAGTCAACGATAGTCATGGAGACAAGCGCGAAATCGAATGGCGGTGCTTCAAAGAAAATATCAAGAACAAACAAGATTTCCGAAACATCGAACCAAGAAACTGATACGGATGTAGCACATTGGTCCATGTCGGTTTTGCGACTGAAGGAATCCCTCATTCCATCATGGCATAACAATGTCACCTACGGGCATCGCATAAAGCCACCTCTGTATGCACCGAATATGGCAGAAAGAAAAGAGATTCTTTCGAAACGGATGTCATTGAACCATCCTACAGAGGTCAATGCATTGCAGTCATGGAAAACAGAGCCAACTGATACCACAACTGCTTCTTCTTTCATGCTTGATCAGGAATCAGAGTTCTCTTGTCAGCCAATCCATGCCCATTCTAAACCACTTCAAGATGATAACGCGACTTATAATATTAAACTCGTAGATGTGTTTAACTGCATCAGTGCAGCGACCTACTCAAGAAGCCCGTAATGGCCAAAGACCCATGCCATCTTGCAACTAGCCTGAGCATTGGCATGTTATTCAAAGGGCTCAGCACTATTGTAACTAGCTCTATAATAAAATTATGTGATTACTTATTAACAAGAGGAGAGAAGAGACAACAATTGGCACTGCGTCTTTGCTGCGCCTTCTTTCCAGTGGAATTGCTTATAAATGTACGCGAATCCTTTGATCCTCACTCGTGTCGGCGAAAATTTCTCGTTTACGATACACATACAGACAAGAAGAGTCAGCACCTTCTTTATTACCTGACCCATAGTCTCTTACTCTCCCCCAGAAGCCACAGCATTCAACCTCGGGAATGTCTTTCGACCCTCAAAGAACATTCGGTGTGAATGCGGAGTCTCCAGAGGTTGACGATGCACAGATTCGGGATGCTACCCAAAAGACCAGATAGCCTCATGCTCTACAGTAAAGTAAATGCCCGAATATTGCATTCGCATACAAATCGGACTTTTTCTCAGCTCAAACCTTCCGTCGGCATCAATGTGGGATTGATGAAGCTCAATCATCCCCCCACTATAACTACCGAGACGTGGATAATGCACGCCATGTAACAGTAATCTCCAAGGGGCATCGCATCAAGTCTGCGACAACCGAATTGATGGCACTAAAAAACGACCTAGTTGATGTCGAGACTTGAGTTTGAACATGGCCAAACCTCCAAAAAGTCCGTTTCAACTTCACATGATGTCTGTGTGTTGTTGTTTTTTTTTTTCATCTTGTCTCAGAAATGCAAATCATGAAATTGCTTGACTGCTTGGTATGAATGAAAGAATCCCCAGTGTGTAAGCCATGGATTGGCAAACGACTGCCCAATGCATTATTGACGTGCTCAATATCGGACCCCTGGTGGAACTAGGACAGAAGGGGGGGTCGTCATTTGAAGTCGCAGATAAGGACAGGCCTGATATTTGTTATAAACCGTAAGCGACGTAGTCAGTGCTGATCAAATACTCGTTATGGATGAGCAAAGGACCCTGAACATGGTGCTATAGAACGATACGATGCCATGACAGCCGAACCGAGGCCGGTTTTTATGGATCAATCATGCAAGTGCATCAATGGAATGCCGAAAATGGATCCTTATTACTTGATTGGAACTGCTATTTGCAACGGGTACCTTGCATGCGTTATGCTTCCCCATGTCGGCAAGCATGGCATTGCCGTCCTGTCATTTCTTCCAGACTGCCTGCTCATTACTTCCATGATCTACGCAACCAGCCCACGGTTAAATCCGTCCGTCAGCCAATTCCCTATTCCATACAAATGAACGTAGCCTATCTTAAGTCCATGCCAAGTCGTACGTATGGATTGTGATCCTGCAGACTGTCCTTGTTAGCCTATGAACCGGTTACTCTCAAAGTTCGACATGGAGAACTAGACTGAGAATGGAAGCGCACAGATGAAATAGACATTTATCGAAACCGCAATGAAGAGTTTGCTAGGGGTATAGGCGGGGCAAAGGTCAGTCCTACGAGCTGCCTTGGAAGAGACTTTTTTTTTTCCCCTTCCTTGGATTATAGACCGAACCACGCCTTAACACTATCTCAGGACCCTCGTTTCGAAAACCCCGACCCCTGTGAGGTTAAATATTGAAGTTTTGGCTTGGCTTTTGAAGCTATTTTGTTAGCATAAGTGCAACTAGAAATGTCCATAAATAAGATTGTTGCCCAGGCCCAATCTCACCAGTTCAATCCAGTCTCTATCATAGCAGTGTCTTCTATTGTAGCAACACTATTGGCTTTATTAATACACTAATTCTTCATCCATTCATTCTAAGAAGACTCACACTATGAAGAGCCTTACCACTATTGCGTCGGCCATCGCCTTCGCAGCGAGTGCCAACGGATCACCAACAGATGTGAACGCCAACTGTGTAAGTCTGCACCATTCAAACTCCATTCAAACCTCGTCCAACTGACTTTTATGCCATACAGTGCAATGCTCTTTCCAAAGCCCTCCCTGGGATCTACTATGCCTCTTCCTCATCACAGTACAATACCCTCATCAACACACGATGGTCAGGCACCGCCGTTCTCCATCCCGGATGTGTCGTGACTCCCAAGTCAGCCGATGATGTCTCTAGGGTCATTAAAATAATCGTGCCAAACCAGTGCCAGTTCGCCGTCAAGTCGGGTGGCCACAATGCCAACCCTGGCGCCAACAGTATCAACGGAGGTGTCTCCATCGACCTCAGCGGACTCAATGCACCTTACTTGGCTCAGGACAGAAGCTACGTGAGTCTTGGTACTGGTACGACTTGGGGTCAAGCATATGATGCCTTTAATAGCAGCAACATTGGCTTCACTGGTGGCATTTGTGAAGATGTCGGCGCAGGCGGTGTCGCCATTGGAGGCGGCCAGTCGTTGTTTCAGCCCAAGCGAGGTTGGGCTATTGACAACATCATCAACTACCAGGTTGTTCTAGCCTCCGGTCAAATTGTGAATGCCAATCAGACAAGCAACCCCGATCTCTTTAAAGCCTTAAAGGGAGGCAACACCAACTTGGGAATCGTGACCCGCGTCAACATCGCTGCCTTTGACTTTGACGGCCTTTGGGGCGGAGAGGTTTTCGTCAGCCTGCAGGGACCACAGGCTACCCGACAAGAATGTATTGACCAGCTTAGCCAAGCTACTGTCAACTTTACGGCAAACAACCATCTTGATGTCGATACGGCCGTTCAGTTGATGACTGTCTACCTTTCCGGCAACAAGGGTCAGATTGTCAATGCCGCCTTTGGCAATACCAAGGCAATTGAGAACCCCCCATCCGTCAAGGCATTCATGAACATGCCAAACCAAGTCAAGAACTCGGCACGCCATGTCAAGTTGGCTGACTTTGTCCACGACGTGAGCCAGTTCCAGGCCAAGGGTTACCGGTAAGTACCGATCATCGCAGTCAGATATCATTTCTCCAACCACAGCTAACAACTATTTCAGACAGGTCACAGCTAGCTTGACCATCTTCAACGATTACACAACCCTCCGCGAAATCTGGAATCAGACTGACGCAATTTATGATGCTCTTCCTCAAAAGGACAAGGTTGACTGGATGGTCTCCTTCATTCCCCAGCCCACGGTTCAGCAATCCCATGCTGCTGCGAGTGGTGGAAACAGCCTCGGATTAGCCAACGTTAGCAAGGATCAAATCGGTAAGGTTCTCGCGTGCTCGATAAGGCTGTTCGTCTTAGCTAACTTCACCTAGTTATTTGGCTCACCTCCCGCTGGACTGACCCCAGCCTCGACAGCATGATGGCCACGGCACGAGACAAGTTTGTCGATGTCACCACCGCCATCTCCAAGAAGTACAACACCTACCACCCCTTCCTGTACATCAACTACGCCGCACCCAAGCAAGATCCTCTCTGTGGCTACGGAGCCGAGAGCGCCGCATTCATCAAGAAGACGGCAAAGAAGTACGACCCCTCTGGAGTTTTCCAGACATTGATGCCGGGTGGCTTCAAGATCAGCAAAGTTACTTGCGCGTAGAGTGGGATAACGTTAAGCTGCAGTGGGTGGGAGGAGGGCAGAATGGGACAGGCAAGATTGCTTTGGGTTTTCTGGTCAACGCCCATTTATGTATAATGAAATAGTATATTTGTAGTTTAGATTTATGGAGTCATATCCTTTAATCTGGCAATTTGATGTTTCAAAGCTTATCTGTTTTATCTATTACGAGTAGACGCTCTCCCTGTCGAAACAAAGACGGCAGGCCTCAGTCCGTATCTTGTTTAGGAAACTAGCATACCTCTCCTTAAATGAGGGAAGATCGACAGGGGCCTCGTTTATTGTTTTTCTGGGAAATCCCTCATTACCCGTATATGAAGATGGCGAACACATGAAGGATGATAATATCGCGAGAATTCACGTTCAGCATCAGAGCCCATGGCATCAATCGGCAGCTCAGACATGGTCTTCTTTCCCTTCGCCCTACATACCAAACCCAGCCCACCCCTTTATCTCCCGAGTCAATATTGACGCCCGTCTTGTCCCCACCGCAGCGCGATTTATTGCAGTTATCTAGCTCATCTTAGACATGCTCTTCTCAGCAGCCTTATGCATCAGGAATTTTCAAGGACTTTTGAATCGTATCAAGCAAGCTTCTGTAGCCTTTTCGTATTGTTAGTAAAGAAGATGGGGTCTTGCTGCTGACTGTATATACTATGGAAATCTCTGAACTTGCTATGCTAATCCATATGCCAGAGCGATTCCACATTACCGTGCTAATTCCCAGAAGTTTTTAGAGTTGAGTCAAGGTTTGATCATCCGGAGAATATGAAAATGCCCGTATGGGACAATATTAGCTGAGCCTTTGGTAATCTCATTCTATACACCATTGAAAAAGCTACGCGTTGTATTGTTTTGCTACAGTTGCATTGTATAGGGTAAATATCAGATCGTCAGGCACACCGATGTCGCATGCCGATTTGCTGGATACGGCACAGGTGAGAATCCATGGATGCCTGCTGTTTCATCCTACTCACTGCTACTAATACATGTAGAGGACTCTGATGAAAGAACCCGTATTCCATTATTTAAATGTTGTAAGTGGAGTGCCCATCGCGATCTCGTTCACCTATACGGAGTATTTGTTGCTCAGTGTTGTTTGAGCACAGACAAAGGAGGCATCTTGGTATCAAATTGAACCACTTACAAGTCCTACGGTCGGTGAAAAATGCTTTGACGTTATTCATTTTGTGTCCACAATTGCCAAGGTTGACCTGCATTGACTCATAATGAGGCTAGGTCTATTGCAACTGGTGCTCCGGAATTATTCACAAAATCCCCCTCTCGGCGCCCGCTACAGTGAGACACAGGGAACTTTCCCAACCATATTATATGGGCAAGTTTGAATACATGCGCTTTGGGCTATGAATGCAAATCCGTTTTATTTCCCTTTGATCTGCTGGAACGGACCTGGAGTCAAGCATTGGCAGTAAAATGAAAGGGACGCTCAGGAGGCTGGCTATGTTGAGCCGTGATTAAACGCTCTCCCCTGGTTGTACATCGTTGCAAAGTCTCAAGCAATGCGGCCACACAAAGCCCAGACCTGTTGCTCGAGGCAAGACAGGGAGTTTTCGTGGGGAAAACGTGGTCAGCCGATGCTAATGTTGCACTGTTGGCGGGGCTTTACGTGTTCGGGTTACTGGGCGGGAAACACGAGAAAAAGAAGACAGGTGAATTGTGATGGGAATTGAATCATAGCCATCAAAATTGAGAAAACATCTTAGCAGCGCCTACAAGGAGTCATTGAAGTTGGAAGTAGTGTGATTGATAGAGAAGATCATGTTCCAGGATGGAATAATAAACTTTCAAAACTATTGAAACATGTTTCTATAACACGGACTTTGGAGTTTTCGACTGCCCTAAGAAACAGGGGTCAAGGCGTGAAACAGGGGCCATGCCAAAAGTGGAAGCTTTGTCTTGCAGATTATCAGCCTGGGTGTTTGGACTAACCTTGTACAGGCACAGCCAACCAATTAAGCCGCAATATTCCAAGACCATCCCCAAGTCTCGACTCGTTCATCTTCTTGATGAAGGAATTCATGTCGCCTGTAGGGCGTGAGGGGGAACATCTTCGTCTATCAGAAAGGAGTTGTGGAATAACAGGATGACCCGATCAACTGGCAATGCATCTCATCACTTGCCTCTTGGGGGCACATACCACCGTTTGTCGGTAATCAGGACATGGGAAAATCTATCCGAGATGGATGAGCAGTTAGTGTGTATCAAGCATACGCCACCCGATGCTGACGTTGGAACTTAACTGATTCGACGAAACGGCTGGTGATGGTGTTTAACAGCGCATATCTGATTGGTTCATCGTCATACGACACCACTTCGTATCATTTGCCGTCCCTTCCGTTCGGCTTTCTCCTTGATGCTAGCAAGGCAGGTTGGACATCTCGCATTCAAGTCGGGCCTACTCTTTCCAGCTCTCCTAAACGGCCTCCAAGCCGTCGATTTCTCCAGCGCCTTCGGGCCGGACTGGGCTGACAGAACGAGGTGGCCCAGGGGTAATTTTCCATCCACACGGCGTCAGGAGCAGCGGCACAGCGAGGACAATTGCGGGGAAAAACAGGGTACAGGATGAATGTGTGGGGAAACGAACGAGCCTTCTTTGGGGATCTGGCTTGGCTTCCAGGGATGCTTCGATGCGTCATTGTTCTGCGAATGGAAGCTGTCTAAGGCTATAGCATGCATAGCATTATGATTGTCCGGCTTAGGCGATGCTAGATTGTTTGGCGGCTCCCGCTCAGGTACCCGGACGGCCTTTCTGGAAAGTATTAAAGAAGTCGTCGCCGGCATCATTGTTCTTGGCTTGTGGCTTGATCTTCATCCAGCATCCGAACAATCATCACCATCATCATGGCCTTGACTAAGCTCCTTTCTCTTGCCGCCCTCGCGGCAGCTCCCGCCTTCGCAGCACCAGCTCAGGTTTCAACTGCTGACGCTACCAACTGCTTCCCTTATGCCAACGCCTCTCTCCCCCGGGACAACACTGCACCCAACGTTCCTCTCAGCCAGTGGTGGTGCCCCCAGTCCATGGCCTATGGTTTCCAGGGCTTCTCCTATCCTCTTGAGGATAGTAACTGCGGTGCTGCCTCCAACGGCTACGACCAGATGAACAGGGACTTCGCCCAGATGAAGAAGGACTTTGGTGCCAGCATTGTCCGCATGTACTACCCCACGTGCACCCAGGCATCCGTCTTCAAGAATGCCATGAGGGCTGCTCGTGACAACAACATGGGCTTGATTGTTCAAGTCTGGACCAACTTTGGTGGCGGCGTAAGTGCAACTCTCTCAACTTATTTGGTCGAGCCCGGAACTAACACAAAGACTCTGTAGACTGTTTGGAAGCAATCCCAACAGGCCATTTACGATGCCTTGAACGACCCTGCCTACTCTGCTTGGGCTCCCTATGTCGTTCACCACGCCGAGTTTGGCTCCGAGCCCATCGGTGACGGTATGGACGGCGGTGGCGATCAGTTCGTCAAGGACCTGGGCCTCTTCCGTGCTACCCTCAACAAGAAGGGAATCCTCGCCGGCATCAGCGAGGATTGGGACCGTCAAGGCACCATGAAGTCCGGCAACGGCCTCGGCTCTGTCGGCAAGGGCGTCAAGGCCAACTCTGATGTCGCACACATCCACCCCATGCCCTTCTACCACTCCAACAGCCAGGAGTCTCAGGCTTGGAGCTACATCCAGCAGCAGATTGACTGGGTCGTTGCCAACGTCGGCCTCCCCACCTTTGTCAGCGAGACTCAGTGGGCCTGGGGCAACACCGAGCACTACAACGGCCACGTCGACACCGGCAGAACTCAGTACACCAACTACTGGAAGACCTTTGACAACAACTGCGAGTACTTCAAGTCCAAGAACGTTGGCTGGTTCCTGCATGCTTGGCGAGGCGAGGACAAGTTTGACATTATTGATCCTAATGGCGGCTACATCATCCCCAACTGGCGTCCTCGCAAGTGCTAAACGCACCGGCGTGCACTTTTTAGCGATGATGACCCCCCGTATATATTCAAAACCTATGAAGACATGAGTCTGCCCCTGTATATAGCAGCATAACATTCTAGAATGTATATGATATGAGCAATTACCTTGATGGTATTTGAGATTAAAAGACACTTTATTTTATGATTCAAACTCTTGCAGCGACTAGGCTCATGTAAATGCCCCAACCGAGACCCACGTAGCTCAGAAAGACGATGCGTCGATGTGCTGGTACAAACGAGAAGCTGATGATGGAGGCAATTGGCCACACTTTGTATCCAGCGAAAATAATGGGAATGGTTTCCTGTAGGAAAAGTAACACTTAGAGACACTTCTACGGTTTGGTCACTTGCCTAAGTGGGGATATCTTCTGGGTGCTACATGGGGAAAGGGAGATAGGGACGCACCGTTTTGATATTGGACAAGATTTGTGACCCCGACTGTCCCTTCATCACTCCCATGATTGTGAGAAACGCAACCGTATTGAAGCAGGTGCCCAAGGTAATGCAATCAAGGAACCACTTGGCCAGCGTGTTTCGGAAGCTAAATTTAGATTGCGAAGCTATGATCTGGCTCTGGGGAGCGATGCCCTCGCCCACTCGGGACGCTTCCTCCATGAGCTTGAGCTCAATATCCTTGCCACCGCGGTCGTTATGCTGAATTTGGGGAGGATAAGCCGGCAGTGACCTCTCCAGGAACTGCAGCCAAAGGTAATTCGGTGGAGTCGTGATGAAGGGTAGGGCGACGAATCGGAAGAGCTGGAGAAGATCGAGATGAAAGACGCCGCCCTATATCATGGCAATGGTTCAGAAATGGTTAGATCGATATGTCTTTTTTTTTGGTAGGGATTATGACGGTCGATATCTTGAGGCGGAGGTGCTCTTGGGGAGGATGTTGCCTAATGGAGGAGTCGTTTCGAGTTGCTGACCTTGATCCAATACGTATTGATAAACTGGGCGCAGAAATTGGAGATTGTTGATAGAGCAGCCGCCTGTAGCGTCGCAGTCATAATCGGAGACGGCATCTTGACGTTTTGAAGTGGCAGCGCGCGTATGTTGAAGGTTGATGATGATGCTGATCACGGTAGACTGAGCGCAGGGAGGGAATGGCGTCACGTGAAGGGAATTAATAGGAGCATCTACCTGGTCATCGGCGTATCGTCAAAGGGGGAATGGTTTAATTGGGACATTGGCTATTCAATTTGAGCGTGCATGGTTGGGGTAAAAATCTGCACGTCTTAATGATGTAGGTGTGGTGTTATTTACACTGCCGTTACTGTTGACAATCTACCGAATATCTCTCCGGAGTACAGCTGAACAGTCCATCATCTCGGAGTTGAGGCCACGTTCGTGCATCATCAGTGGATCAGACTTATAGCAGGCACCCAGCCTCTGCAGATTGTCCTCAGAGGGCTGCTGGGTGTCTCACTCTACCCCGACAAACCGGTTCGGCACAGTAAGCCATCCCATGCCAGCAACTTGCAGCGCCTCCCAGGCAGCATGGGACGCTAGAAAGCAGCCCGTCGATCCAGCGCGGTATCTAATCGGGTTCTGCCTATCGACTGGCATTCACGATCTTCATAAGCATCGTATATGCTTAGCTGTGAATTTCTTGGAATAACCCAACGAATCCGACAGATACGAGCAAGAAGAGACGTAATCGTGATGCCCATTCTTGATATGGGTGTTAATTAGTTCAACGCCTCCTTCACGGGCGGCGTGAGGGGCTTCAGCTGAGCCTAAATCTAGCCCGTTGATGAGAAGACCAGATGACTATAAATTGACGGTGCCTTCATACACATCTCATGGCTCTTTTCAGGATAGAATAACTACCAATTCATCAGATATCAGCTTACTCTTTCTCTAAAAAATAAAAAATAGTCAGCTTCACCAAGACGTTAAGCCTGCCACCACTCTTCTGCCCATCTCCAACATGCCTCGATACATCTTTCTCATGAAGGCCGACCCCATGGCTGAACAACCCATCACCACAATCCCACCCGAAATATTTGAAACAATGGGCAAATTTAACCAAGAAATGAACGAGGCCGGTATCCTGCTTGGCGCAGATGGCCTCCGTCCCACAGGGATCGACAGCTACCGTCTAACATACTCCCAAAGTGGTTCCCCAGAGGTCCTCAAGGGGCCTTTTGATGTCGCAAAAGAAGCGCATGTCTGCGGTTGGTGGATTGTACAGACCAAGGACGTGGATGAGGCCCTGAGCTGGGCCAAGAAGATCCCCATGCAATGTGGAGAGGTCGTTGTCCGGAGAATTGGTGAGGCCGACGAGCTGGGAGATGGATTCACCAAGGAACTCAGAGAGAAGGAGGCAAAGATGAGAGTAGAAGTAGCTGAGAGGAATAAGGAGGTGGCATTGAAGGGACTCTAGTTCCAATATCATGTGGTCTGATGTATTGTATTGGCTTTAGGTACCAATTTTGCGCATAGCTTGTTTAAGATCTAAGTGTCATTTATCTATATACATGAGATAAGCTACCTTCTGTATCGATATTCTTCTTTGAAGATTAACGGTATGGCCAGCAGCACCTATCCACAGCACAGAGCATTGACTCTTCTAGTTGCGGGTGCAATTCAATGCCTTTTCAAAGCGCGTCCAGGGCGCTGTGTTATTCTGTCAGATTTGCAGGTATAGCGGAGAAGATAGTATGACAGAGAACGGAGATCTTCATCAGAATTGTAGACTCTATTCCAATGCAACCAATCTGATTGATGGGGGATATAGATATAGCTTCCATCTTGAACTCTCACACACTCAGTAGAAGACTCGATTGCTTATACTGTCTCTGCTATCCCAAATGAAGGAACAAAGTTGTTATCATATAGGCTATCTTGCCAGTTAAGGTGATGCTCAATTCAAGAGATTTGTACCTTTTTGTATCTACCAGGGCGCACACATCTACTGGCACATATGGGTACTGGTATGATCATAAGATGGGTGTATATATGATTTGTGATGGCTGTGAAGCGATACTTTGAGTCGGTTTCGATGGACAGGAAGATAGATTGGAATAATGAGACATGGACTACTATTATTATCAGGGACCTAATTTTTTGGATCATAGAGTGAGGGATGCTGCGACATAGGGGTGTCCGTTTACCGTAGAGAGAGTGCTGCATGAAATGGGAGTCACTCGACTGGCTCAACATATTAAGACTCTGTTATAAAATATGGATTTCTCAATTCAACTCATCCAAAATCACCTCTTCATAAACAAAGTATTCGTCATTTCCCCACATGGTCAATAGATGACCGTATGTTCGTGTTCTGGAAATCGATTCGCTTCATGTACCGAACATCTTTCGGGTGTTCCTCAAGACGAAGAGGGGTTGCAAGAAAAGAAGGTAGAAATTGCAAAACTACGCAACAGGATTGAATACACGAGGATAGTAGATTGCGTAGCCCAGGCGATTGAAGATCGGGGGTAGCTCAGGTTCGTATATCAGGTAAATATTGATTCTGCCCCCTGACTAACGATCCAAAGTAGACACAACCGAGTGCGTGTAGTAGATCTCGGTCTTCTGCGCCTTTAGGTATCCTCCGACATTGGGAATTGCAAACTCAAACCGCCTCACGAATCTCAAAACGACAGGTTGAATTGAACGCCCGCACCCTGGGAATCCATTGCAATATCGCTGACCCAAGCCTCATGTACCAAGGACACATGTCATGTCCCGGATACTGAGTAAACTTGAGATTGTTCTTGGGTACTAGATTAGGAGACACGTCTGCCATCTCGTTTCCATTGTCGGAAACGAACCCCATCAGACCTCCAGCCTTCAGGCCCGGTGCCCGTGTATGGCTAAGCCAGGTGAAGGCCCGCCCGCAGATATCGAAAAGAATCTGGCCTCGAGGGAAGCGGGTAGCTATTCTCTCCATCAGTTGGTAAACATCATCCTTGCTCAAGTATGGCAAAAGCCCCTCCATGATGATGACGGTTGGCTGGTCATTCGGCACGGTCTCTAAAAATGCTGGGTCTAAAACCGATGCAGCTACCAGGCGATAATTCCCCTTTGGCTTGGGAAGGACTTGTTGTCTTAGAGAGACCACTGCCGGCACATCCACGTCAATCCAGCGGACCTGAGGGCCAAACTTCACTCTTAGCGAGCGGGAATCTAAACCACAGGCGAGATGGAGCACCGTTGCCTCTGGGTTCGCATCCAGGAACTCGCACGTCCACCGATCAATCAGCATGCATCGTAGGACGATCGTTCGGAAGAACAAATTATCGAATATTGAACGCGGGAAAGTGTCGCCAATCTGATCAAGGACACTGACGGACCATGTATCTCGTAGGATGGGCTTTGGCCTTCTGGCGTCGTCTGAGCGTGCCGTGAGAGTCATAAGCGATGTCCGTGAGACGGCACTCATGGCAGTCTTTCGGTCCAAGAGCGGCGTCGTAGAGGAAGCACCACTGTCGTCCATCATTTCATTTCCGCTGGGAGTCATCTTGACAACTTTGCTTGAACAGAATGAATGACGGACCTCGGGGTCTGCAATTTATCTTGCGGAGAGCTGAACACCAGTGGCTTAGCACTATCAATGTTAGCGTTCCGCGTGATGATGGAATATCGACATTTTTTCCTCTGCGGCATCTGCCGTCTTTGATGTATAGAAAGAATCAGCAGTAACGTGGTCTCTGAGGTGCGACCGATAATCCAAAATACGAGAGGCACGAAATGTCATCGGAAGTCAATGTGGTGATTGACCCATCAGACGAAGAGGATAATTCAAATGAAAGAAACGGCCATGACGCTTATTAGCCCACCTATATCTAGAGATGAACCTATTTGATAATATGAAAGCACTTTGTCCCTATGCCCATTCTGCTTGTGTGACAACAAAGTGACATCCCTGGAGGGGGGGTCGTCACAGATCATCTCGATGCTAAGACGGGCTGCACCGTAGAGGATAAATTTGATCGCTGGCAGTAGTACAAATTTCCAGCCCTATTGGCTACTTTACACCCTTTCAAGTTATTACGCTCTAAGAATATTATTATCCTTCAACTCCAAATCTCTTCATACGGACTTTTCACGGTCAAGGACATTACCACTTGAATATTCCGCTCCCATAGATGTACCCGCAGAGTCGCACATACATAGCAGGATATGTATTTCTCTGGCAAAAGATGAACGTCATTTTTGAGAACAGCGTATAGTGTTTGTTTAGGTGTAATCTAGATAATTTCTGCACTTCATCTTAATCCTTCCCCCCTTCCCACTTCTCTGTTGGGCAGTGGGTATGGAGGTTCATTCGAGCGCGGCGGATTATTTACAGATTAATCGTAATAGTATCCTTCATCATCCACCATATCCAACTCACGCCAGAACTCTTCGCGAGGCTTAAACACCAAGTTCGGGCCATCATGATCCGCCACCAGGATGTCATCGAGCTGAAGTTGATCTGAAGTGGCCCAAGGTTTTGTGCTTCCGTCCTTTTCTGTACCAGCTCCCACCATCCCGGCCGCTCCAGGCGCCCTCTCAAAATCGAAATACCACAGCGTCCTAGCAATGACCAAACTCGCCTCGAACAGTGCCATTGACTTTCCAGCGCAGCTGCGGTCGCCAACGCCAAACGACACCTGAGCGCGTCGCATTTTGGCCATCTGGCTGTCGGGCTTTTCCTCATCCCCCGATTCCAGCCAGCGCTCCGGTCGGAAGGCGAAGGGTTCAGGGAAGTATTCAGGGTTGTGTAACACACTGTATAAATGTATGGCAACTTCTGTTCCTGGCGGTATAACATGACCATCCACAATGAAGGGCTCAGTTGATGATGCTTCCTGCTGACGCCATATGGGGCTCAGTGAAGGGGGCGACAAACGTAGAGACTCGTCAATTACTGCTCGAAGATATTTGCAGCCCGCAAGCTTGGGTCCAATCTGAATATCGCGAGCTGATGAGAACGTTTGACGGATTTCAGCAGCCAACTTATCATAGACTTCGCGGTGCTGTGTGAGGTTGAAGAAAAGACCACACTGAGCCGATGCAACCGTTGTACCCCCTGCCGACAAGAAGAACAGGGCCTCGGTCCAAAGTTCACTGTTTAGGAGATCCTTCTCATCGGCGTCGTATGTGACCATAGAATAAAAATCGGGGGTATAGTCTTTCCCCTTCTTGATGCGTGTAAGAATCATTTTCTCCACAGCCCTGTGAAAATTCCGAGCCAGATTCCTGCCGAGCCAACGAAGAACGGGGATGAAGATGCTGAGAGCAGGCCAGGTATAATACACGTTGTTTGTAAAGATTGCCCGGCGCATTATGTCGGGGTAAAAGTGATTTGTGTCTTCTGTCTGTGTTTTGAATGCATGCCCAAAGGAGACATAGCCAATAACATCAGTAGCGAGATACTTGCACACGACCGACATATTCACAACTTGCGACTCATCTCCTTGACAGGACTTTAGAAGCCTTCGTAAGAAGATGTTAACCTGTGCGCTAATGATTGGCTGGAAGGTCCGCAGGGTTTGATCTGACAGAACCCGGCCAACAATCTGTCGCTTTTGTCGATGCAGCTCCCTATCAGGTGTGTCAAAAAGATTCGGCTTATCCAGCCAACGAGCTTGACGATAGGCAGGCCCTTTGGTCACATGCGGGTTGAAGAAAATGTCTTCAATCATCAGCTTTCAGTTCCTCCCGCCGGTGCATGTCATATTTGGTCCTCTTACCTTCGATAGCCGTGAGAGAGTCAAAAACGAGACGGTTGGGACCCTCCCTATAGACAGAGCCTACATATTCATTAGCCTGTGAGACTGAAAGACGCATCATGGGACATAGTCTCACCATATTTCCGAAGGTTCTGGTAGGTGTCAAGATGAGGTTTTCTTCGAATGGCAGTAATGCCATGGTATGCATCAGTGAATTTAGCCAGAAACGGCCCAGGGAATTTTCTTAGGGGATGAAAGAAGAGGGTATAGCATAGTTTCATGAGAACCTATATGATTCATGAGCTTTCGGGCGATTCTCAAGAGGAAATGGCGAGGGATCATACCCATGGAACAAAGAGCAGAAGCGCATACCTCACGGTTATGGGTAGAGAGTTTAGAAGCAACATAGTGGAAATCTGGAGGAAAGATAACTCAGCACATAGTTCATGGAGAAGTAAGAAGTGCAAAAGTTGTTGCTACCACCAAGTTCTATTGTAGAAGAATAGTGTAGCAAAAATAGGAATTCGGACGTCAGGTGTTGGTATTGTGTAAACCACCTGCTCTGCAATTAATAATGTCGCAACTGCATAACCCTTCATCCCATGCAGTAACAGTGATCGGAGGTTAATAGCTTGATTCCCGACTGATCTGCATAGTGTGAGCCTTGCACGGAGATTCACGGGTGCCTGCTGGATTCATGGTCTTGCGTTTGAGGTGCCAGAATCCTGAATAATCATTGGCACTATTCTCAAAGCTTTCCCCCGCATATGTTGTAGTTTTTACGTAGTGACCATCCAACTCTCGACCTAGCAAGTTTCCCCCAGCATCTCTCCTGCTCTGAGACAATATGTACATACACAGGGCTGGTAAGGGATCAAGGGAGCATCTCTGTTACAGTACGGGGAAAGCACTGTGTTTTAGTTAGCAATCCTGGTACGGCTGGGCAACGGCCGGCTTGTTGACTGCATGTGCATAGTATTTGAAATGTTCGGGTCCTTTTTCTGTCAACGTGCGTTATGGGATGAGGGGACGCTTCGCGGGTTCTTGCTTTCGCGTTTGCTCGGCACAACCCTGAAGCGGGAAGAGGCCGATTCGTCAAGAATACGGTGTCACGAATGTCTCGTCTGTTGATATGCCAAGACAAGGTCCATACACACATGCGAAAACTCTGACCATCCTCTTACTGCACCTACAAGACCGCCGCCACTCTGCTGCTCTGACAGACAAAGAACACAAACATTCCAGTTGGCCCAACGAGTGTTAATAGGCGGGGTAATTACAAGGTATATAATGGGTTTGCGCGAACGAGGCATTCAACCAACAGCCCACCACCTCCCCCTCCCTCTGATTTCTTAAAGCCCTTTTGTGTGGGTATCTGATAATGTCAACAGCATTGGCCACTGCCCACGCCCGACATCAATATACTTCTCTTGACCGGTCGAAGCTGTAGGTTGGTTGGCTCAACAGCTTACACCTACCTTACCCACCAATTTGGATATACCCGAATCCAACCATGACTTCGTGACCTGCCTACCTGAGGCTAGCGTTCTATGTGACACAACTCCAGCCAAGTCTTGTGTGGTATCTAAGGACTGCGGGTGCCAGTTGGCTCACCCATTCCGGCTGTTACCGAAAGAAGTAATGATCACCCATTCGGGGACGGATGAGGAGCAGGTGGTGGTATATTGCTTAATATGTGTTGACACATGAACGTAGAGCGGGAGGTCTATGGTGAGATTATAAGCTTAGTGTACCGTACATAGGCAATATATCTATTCAGCTTATGTATGAAAAGACTCGAGATATTAATGCGTCTACTGATGACCACTTTGCCCGGGTAGAGAACGTTCTAGGGTAGTGGATACACATAAGTTCAGAAGAGGAGACTCGCAGCGTTTACCATTAATTGAGTACCATTGCTTGTGCTAAATGATATATATATACAATAATGCCACCAGTAATCCTAACTTTTAGGTTGGTAACCCATAGCCCTGTTAGACCTTGGATTCTTCCCATGGGCAATGGTGGTCGTCAAGATCTGATCGTGTCGAGGCTTTGGAAGCTGCATCTTCACGCTGCTCAAGCTCTGTAGTCATGATAATGAGATTCCCCGTAGGTTTATGGCAAGCGTTAGGGGCTTTAGCGATGCCATTGGTAATACCAAACTTTGACTTTGGAGGTTGAGAGATCTTGATCTCATCCAGGCTTATTGCCCGCGCTTCTTCCTCCATTCTCCCATACGCATGGTTCTCGGGTTTGCCGCCTGCCATGGGCGGAAAGGCTGTCTGCTCCTCGCTGCTCTTGGATGAGTTGCTTCTCTTTGACGATAGTCTGCGCGTCCACGAACGAAAGGATGAAACAAGTTTTGACGGCATGCTGCCGTTTGTGAAGATGCGCGGAATTGCTGGGACGAAGAAAACCAACAGTACGCATGTGCATTCGGACATGGTGAACAAGAGGGTTTGGGATAGGGAGTAGGCTACATCGCCGTGATAGTCAAGCCGTCTGATCAAGTAGAGTCGATAGGCCGCACATATACATGCCCTAATAAAACAGATCTGTTAACGACATCTTTCTCCCGATCGCTCCCTACGCAGACGCTGAAAAGAGTGCAGTTTACTTACAATGCACCAACCGAGAATACAATTGACACACCAACCTTCCGCGACTTATCCATCTTCAAAGACCAGATAACCTTTTGTGGCAAGGCGAAGATGAGCAGGTCCAGCGCGAGATTGAAGGCGACGACAACACTATCGAAAGGCTTGCGGTCAATACACCGACCTGGCACCCACTTGTTCCATACCTTTTCTGCCGGTATGCAGGAAAGACAGGTTGTAATGAGAGCCGATGCGTAGAACAGAAAATTGAGAACTATCAAAAAACGACTGGTCCAGTAGAAAGAGTTGCGTACGCCGTGCGGTACAAAGATACGCGCCAATTCTAGTAGAATAGACGTTTTCGAAAAGATCATAACTACCGTATATAAGATTGTAAATTGGTACGATACCTGTTCAAGAATTGAGGTGAGTGCGGGTTATGGATGTGTGATCTGGCATCTGATCAGACGTACGCGTGAAACTCCTATCATCTTTCTCACCGGAATATTCCATTGGCGCACGTAGAAACCGGCATGATGGCCGTAGGAAAAGATGCTCCATGCGACAGCGACGAAGGCTCCCTAAAGAATCATGATGAGTACGAGCTTGGGGTGGTTTGCTTGTATATACAAGGCGAGCGGAGACTTACATATGCTGCAATCCCCAAGTCTGCGAGATGTTCTCTGTGTAAGCGTTTAGCCAGCTTGTGGGATAAGGTACAGATGACCAACAGTCTTCGAGTTGCATTTTCTTCACGATGATGGCTCGTGAATATAGGCGCATCAAGAAGGTTATCGTCGCGAGGGCCAAGCATACGCCGGTGACGATGTAGCCCGTAGTTGTCCGGTTTGGTGGATCGATAAAGTTCGGTACCACCCCAGGCGGCGGCCTTAACGCAGGACCGTTGAGAATGGCCTGCTGCTGAGCAGGTGAAAGACTCAAGAAGCCGTCCATGGCGTGGTAGTTCCCAGTTTATCTCCCTCTACGCTCCGGAATAGATTGAAAGGCAGAGGCGGATAGGGAAACGAATCACTTAAGGCGGAGGAGAAAATGTTAAATGCAGAGGTAGGCAAGGCCTGTTTCCACATTTGGTCGTATCCATTTGATCCTTCTGGCGGTTGTCGGGGAGCGTAGACTACGACACCAATGTTTTTATCTGCGTCTCAGTCTGACACCGAGAAGGATCATAGAGACTTAGGACCAGGCCGTTTTCTGCTGTTCTGCCATAGGTACAGAGCGGTAATTAGGCCCTTCCGTAATGTATCGGATCCAAGAACAGACAGGACATCCATATGCATGTAGATCAAATGGAATAGCAATCAGCTGCCCGGACAGCAGTCAGACAATGAAGCCCTACGGGGCCTTGTACATGACGACAACACCTCCCAGATGCTAAGACCGTAGCACTCATGGATCGTGCAGGCCAATGAGGGGCTGAAGCTGTGTAATTTAAGACATAGGCTCAGGTAGTCTACCCAATGATGCATGGGTGGTAGTCAAAGCTGTGTCAACACTTCTGATAACGTTCCAAAGTTTCAAGCACTGAGGCTTCGTAGTTGTAGGTCAATAAAGGTTGCCAGCGTGGGGTGTGACAGGCAACAAGGATCTTCAAGGGGATTCATGGCAAAAAGGTCAGACTAGGACCAGGGAAGAGAAGGGAGTGGCCGTAATCTGCAGCACAGTGCGAGGACGAGGTACCTTGTTCAACAGGGGTCGTCATCAATGCAGCTATGGATCCCTTACAGCGATCCCTTGAATGATTCACACCTTGTGACTTTACTTTGTTCAAACTCTACCCTATATCTAGTTCAGAAGTTTTTTGGACGGTTATAGCCGGTGTTTCTTACAACCTGATTGGATAATAATCCCTGATCTGAACCCCTGTGAGGTCATGAAGTGTGAAGCATTTAAGGGATAAACTGTATGTATAATAGCAGGTCTGTTTAATAGATGGATACCTATTTGCACCTGACACATCATACAATTTTCAATGTAGATCTTGGTACTAATGTGTAGCTATTTTTGTTTCATTGCAAGCAAAGACATTGATAAGTTGAATCACCATCCACCCGGGCAACAAGCCGTTGCAATTATCCTTTGTTTCTGGGGAGGAATTAAGAAAGACCTTAGCCTTGGAGGAAACAACATTCTGTTTGCCCGACATTTCTTATTCTGGGAAGAACCCACCATATCAATGTTCACTGTGAGCATTATCCAAGGCAATGGCAAGCGCAGACACTGAGAAGGCTACCTCTTCAGGTGATGCTCTGGTCTTTCGACGAGACGCGACGTTACCCGACAAGCAGAATGAACAAGCCTACCGCTCGTCGACGCGGAATGACGCGGATCGGAGTGATATCTCTTTTGATATTCAAGAGACCAGTTCCAGTAACGGTGGCATCATCTACTTGCAGGGAATCCGCTTCTGGCTCCTAGCTAGTGTGTTCGTCATCCTTTCTACACCAATTCCACCCTGTTGTTGGCCCTCTGACACAGCAGTCAATAATATAGGATATTTGTAATATTATTTCTCTCGTGCCTCGATGCCACTATCACAACAACCTCTCTCGTGGTCATTACAAATGACCTTGGTGGATTTGAAACGGCCAGCTGGGTCGTGTCGGCATACCAGTTGGGCTGGGCAGGTAAGCAGAGCATCCATACTCACATCGGCTCATTCAGTTGATGTCGTACATTTACTGAAGCGGATATCTTTGTGCTATAGCTCTCATTATTATTATTGCCAAGTTCAGCGACATTTTTGGGCGCAAACCACTGTTCATCGCGTCGATTCTTGTTTTCGGGGTGTTCTCGGGGGCCTGCGCAGCTTCGCAGACCATGCCACAGCTGTACGTATATGTGAAGACGAAGAGTGAGAAGAGACCAACTGCTAATCCACTGTTTAATAAAGCATCATCTTGCGGGCATTTCAGGGTCTCGGGGGTGGCGGCTGCCAGGCCCTGACAACTATCCTAATAACTGAAGCTGTGCCACCAGAAAAGCTCAATGGGTTTGCTGCCAAGATGAATCTGGCACTCGTCTTAGCTCTAGTTCTTGGGCCTCTTCTCGGCGGCGTCATAAGCTCATACACGACGTGGAGGTGGATATTTTTGATCAAGTAATAAGGCCCTATCAGCTCCAATCTTCTTCTTTCTGTCTTCTGACGCATAGTCTTTACATCTGCTAGTGTTCCTCTTTGCGTCGTCTCCCTGGTCCTTGCGCAGGTCGGCATCCCGGATGGTTTCCCCCACCACGGACAAACTGGCTCTCTTTTGGTCGCAGGTGATTCAAAAGCAACTAAATTTGCAAGGCTTGATCTCATAGGATCTGCTCTCGTGCTTTTCGCGGCCTTGTCATTTACGGCGTGTTTCCAGGAGGCAGATTCCCGATTTGCATGGAATTCCGCCTATGTTATTACCTTATTAATCGTTTCTATCGCTCTATGGATTATAACGTTGCTTTATGAGCGTCATATTACCCTCTACAGCAAAATTCGCGAGCCTGTATTGCCCTGGAGATTTTTCACTGACAGAGTCAGACTTGGAGTAGTATTGTAAGTCTTTCTTGTGAAAACATAACGATTCGGCATTCAACATTGACTAATGGCATACTTTAGGGGCTTTTTACTTGTTGGAGGTCCTGCGACTTTAATAATCTTTCAGCTGCCTCAGCGATTCCAGCTTGTTAATGGTCTTTCCAGCATTGATGCTGGTGTAAGGATTCTCCCATTTGGCTTGTCATTCTGTGTTGGTTCTTTCACAGCCTCCAATCTCACTGGCAAGTTACAAATGCGTAGCATTTATCTCATACTTGTCGGGTCCATCTTTCAGGTAGTGGGCTTCGCACTTCTCGGCGTCCTGAAGCCATCTGTTGAGATAAATTCTGCGGTCTATGGCTACCAAGTGCTTTGTGGGTTTGGAGTTGGCATGAACTACTTGACATTCTACCTATTAATTCCTTTAACAGCTGACAAACGTGATATTGGTAAGACTGCCCTGCTCGATTAGGAACTTACAGAAATGGCTGGCTGACATGTAGCTCAATACAGCTGTGGGGATTGGCTTGGCTACTCAGTGTCGGATGATGGGAGGTGCTTTTGGGCTGGCAATTGTTACATCTGTTTTTAATGGATATCTACGATCTCAGTTGGCAAAGCACGGGCTCTCCGTAAGCCTCATCAATATTGAGTATATACTGACCAAAGGGCAAGCAACCCTTACGCCGGGCATGGCAGAGACTATACGTATGGTTCTCTCAGAAGCGTATAATCGCCAGATGCTAGTCATATGTGCGTTTTCTGCCGCACAGGCGCTTATAGTATTGCTCATGTGGAAGCGACAGCAAGCCACTGGTCATTGAAGAGTACGAAGACCAAAAACGAGAATGGTATATACCCGAGCTTTTACATGCCGATTTGCTACTAATATATAAATAACCTGATTGCCTGCCCATGCATTTATTTACTCACTGAGATATATCGTTGGATTGGGGCATTAGAATATCACGATGTTGGTTACAAACTTGTATGAATCTCTCTTTATTATGCTGGATCTCTCCAGTGGCTTCGGGACTCAATGACTACTCAACATGCCAGGTCTATTATTGAATACTAAAAAGAAAGGCTGCATAGTGTAGCAAGAATATTTCTGTACGCCCTAATAGTCAAGCACTTGACGTGTTCAATCTTTCAAATTCCAAATCCTAGCATCTATACGGAATAGTTGCTGTAGCCCCACCGGTCTGATTCCGGTGGATCGAATAATGATCCTGGATGCTGTCAAAGAGCCTTGAAGCGGAGAGGGTACACGGATAAGGTGGGACCGTGGGGGTGGGTGGCAGAGCCATGGATGGAAATGCAATGCAAGGGATAAGTGAAACTAAAATTTGGGTAGTATTGATGGATTTCTTGTGTATATGTTAAATTGACGCACTGTGCCTTTATTCGGGCAATGCTCCTTCGGGCAAACAGCATGCACGCCTCATATATTCGCATGCAGGATTTGGCCTGAAAGTCTGGAGAATCATGCAGCAAGCCGGTACGGCCCATACTTGGCCATGATCCTCTCGATTCTTGAAAATTCGGGCTGAGAAGCCACTGTCTCCATCCCGGCGACAAAGTGAAACACACTCATTTGCTAAACCCCCATGTTCAACATGCTTTGTAACTGGCGGGATTCCGGGATCGTCACCATCCGTTGTTAGGATGCTTCGAATTCATGCAAGTATCCGTAGAGGGCCAGTAATGTGAGCTTTCTCTTGCCTCTAAGCTGCAGTCAACTTGTAATACTATCATCGCCTCTCTGTCCCATTCCTTTTTTCCCAGCACAGGAACCCGCACGCAATGCAATACAACCCAAAGTAGCACAGAAGGCGGTACGCCTTTTTCCACGGATTTAGGTAAGACAATCCTTTCACCCCTTGCAATGACCAAAAAAGGGCCCGACTGGTCTGATGTCTGGCGTCTAAAGCCAAGGGTAGAGGGAACGTTTCCCAAGGCTCGGACCGACCGCAGCTAGTCCCAACTGAACTATGCCCTCAAGATCAAGCATGTACAAGTAGATGGTAGATATGCTTATGTTTTAAACAGGGTTGTTTTACTCGTTTTCGTACCAGGGCTCATTTTCTACAAACGCTTTTCTCCCGTTTATGCGTAACCTGTAAGCCAATGTTTTTACCCCCTGGACATTTAGGCCTTGTCATGCAAGTTGAAGTGGGAGATGCATCCCTGATCACAAACTTTGCTACTATCGTCAGTAGATGAGTGGGGGCAACAAGTCGATGGATGTACGCCCGCAATATTTCATCGATAACTCGGCGATTTCCCATGTGGTCAGGGAGGGTGGTATTGCGGATTCCGGCATTTATTAATTCCAAGGCGGTTGTGCCTTGCCTTGCCACACCATACCCTAGTCCTACTATCGATCATCAAGTATCCGCTACGACGGGGCGTCAGGTAATTTGGAGGACGCGACAACCTCAAGTTCCGCTCTCAGCCAAATATATAGAGTCGGAAACCTCATTAATATAGTTCATGTTCGCTCCGATACTTATCATTATCTGACTTATATGTCTCGACAGTCTGAGCTGACTCTTTTCTTTCTCAAATCACAGCATAAATACTCTGTTATTCCTGTGCGGTAAATCAGGATAGTAATAGCCTGGTCTTCTTTTATCTCTATACTGTATCCCATACCTTGCTCAGCTGGCTATATAGTCAGACACTTCATCACGAGTTTGTCTCATTTATCCTTTACGGATAAATAATGAGGGCGAGATACTTTTAACTTCTGGCTAAGAGAGGCTTTTCTGATCGTTATTGAGCTCCCCTAATACCTCATTTCGCTGGATACAATCTAGGCACTGCGTTGCCTCGTTCAGAGCATAAGGCTCAGAAGCCTCCTGCTGAACATGGAGCCTATTGCTATTGTTGGGATCTCTTACAAGATGCCTCAGGGCATCATTGATGAGAAATCTCTTTGGGAAGTTCTTGAGAATCGCCAAAATGTAATGACAGAGTGGCCGCAGGATCGGCTAACTATTGATTCATTTCACGATGATAGCTCGAGGAAGCTAAACACGGTACAAGCTCCTATATTCTTTTTCCTCTCCTATTTGCCGTCAATGAAAATACGCTAATAATTGTGTTCTATAGATCACTGCACGTGGCGGCCACTTCGTGACTGATGATCTGGGTGCCTTTGATGCACCTTTCTTCTCCATCACAGCCAAAGAGGCAGCGGCACTAGACCCACAACAACGATGGGCTCTAGAGACTGCCTATCATGCTTTCGAGAATGGTTAGTATTGCTCTCGATTCTTAGAATCCATATTGATAATTTGTTATAATTCCGCACAGACAGCTTGCTGACTCTATATCTCTGTCACATGAAGCTGGCATGACAATCGAGAAACTTCATGGCAGCCAAACTGCAGTCATTGCTAGTTCAATGACAAATGACTATTCGCACATGTCACTTAGAGATGCCGACACGATGCTCCGGCAAACCGTGGTAGGCAATGCTTCAACTATGCTCCCAAATCGAGTCAGCAGGCACTTCGATTTGCATGGACCTAGCATACACGTCGATACAGCCTGCTCAAGCAGCATGACTGCTCTGGACATGGCTTGCCAAACATTGCGGAGTGGCGATGCAACTGCAGTACGTTATTTGTCTCTTTCGCATTCCACCCGCTTCAAAATTAAATCGCGTGATCAACTCTGACCAGTCGTCCCTTATAGGCACTTGTCATTGGTATTAACCTGATGATTGGCCCAGATGCTTCGCTTTTCCTGTCCAACATGAACTTCCTATCCCCTGATAGCAAATGCTTTAGCTTCGACGCACGGGCGAATGGGTATGCCCGCGGCGAGGGCGTTACGGCCCTCGTTCTTAAGCCACTGCAGGAAGCACTTCGAGATGGCGATATTGTTCGTGCAGTCGTGCGAGCGACAGCCTCAAACCAAGATGGCCGGTCAACGGGCCTCGGGCAGCCCAGCATCGAAGCCCAAGAGGCTCTAATCCGTCGCGTGTATGACAAAGTAGGACTGGGTTTCGAGAAGACGAGATACCTTGAAGCTCATGGTGGGTGAATTTAGTTGCAAAGACTGTGAAATTTATAGACAATACTGTTTGCTGACACTTCTGACTTGGTAAGGAACCGGAACCCCAATCGGAGATCCAGTTGAGATGGCTGCAATCGGCAAAGTGTTTGGGGCACATCACTCACCCAAAGAACCACTTTTCGTGTAAGTTCCCATTCTTCGTCGCAAGCTACGATTCAACGTACTCACGATATGTTATCAGTGGCTCTATCAAGGCAAACATTGGCCATCTCGAAGGAGCGAGTGCCCTCGCAGGTGTCATCAAGTCTATTGCCGTGCTTGAAAGGGGTATAATTCCACCAAATGCACTCTTTGAGAAAATGAATCCAAAGATTGACGCAGAGTTTTTCAACCTTCGAGTATGTCTTATATTCGATAATCAAAACGAATTAATGTTTATTCTTATTTTTTCTACTAGGTACCTACCAAAAACATTGCCTGGCCAACACCTGGTCTTCGGCGTGTGTCTGTCAATTCTTTCGGCTTTGGCGGCGCCAACTCACATGTCATCTTGGACGATGCGTTCCATTATCTACGGAGTCGCGGATTGGATGGCTATCACCATACAACCCCCATTCCAGCAGTTCCGATAATTGGAAGCGCAAACGGTACGATTGATCATTGTGAGGAAGATGGCAGCGATGCCGATATGGCAGCAAACTCAGGCGACGCCGGACATCTGGCCCCAAAGCTACTGGTCTGGACTGCGGCGGATTCAAACGCTCTACAACGCGTATTGCATTCTTATAAAGAATATTCTCTCAATATTAAACAGAACCACCACAAGCTAGCTCAGCTGGCATACACGCTGGCAGCCCGCCGGAGCATGATGACCTGGCGGACGTTTATGATATCAGATGGTACACAAATCCCTTTTAATGATAAAGGGCTTCAAAAAGACGGTTCAGTATCATCTGGAAGGCTCCCAAACCCCTTCACTCGGACACCTACAGATCCGGCGAGTATTTCGTTTGTCTTCACTGGTCAGGGAGCTCAGTATGTTGAGATGGGACTGGACCTGGCACGGCGTTATCCTGTTTTTGCAGAAAGTCTGAGACGATCAGACAGGGCCTTGGCCAGCTTTGGCTGCCATTGGACGATATTCGGTAAGTTACCAACGTTTTCTTGTTATCGAAGCTTTAAACGTGCTAATAAAGATGATCGCGCCTCAGATGCGCTCTGCAATGAGAACGGAATTCATCGACCAGAGCTAAGCCAACCACTTTGCACAGCACTACAGATTGCCCTCGTTGATCTGCTTCGCAGCCTTGGCATCTTACCTATGTCAGTAGTTGGCCATTCAAGCGGCGAGATTGCTGCCGCGTATACTATCGGCGCTCTCTCCCATGAATCTGCCTGCAAGGTAGCGTACTTCCGTGGGAGATTGGTCGGTAGGCTTGTTAAAGATAATGAAGAAACTGACAATAGAGGTGCCATGATATCGGTGAACCTAGCGGCTTCTGGCATCCCAGAGAGGTTGAGTAAATTAAGTCCTGAGCTCAGGGGGGATGCGGTTCACATTGCATGTTTCAACAGTCCAACCAATGTCACACTCTCTGGTCCTGCCAAGACCCTCGATGCAATGAAGCTACTTCTCGACGAGGAAGGAATACTTGCGCATAAGCTCAACACAGGCGTCGCATACCACTCACCAGCTATGCATGCCATTGCGGCCGAATATCTCACTATGATGGGGTCGTTGGAGGCAGGCCTTCGCAAACCTGACATCCGGAAAGCCACAATGATCAGCTCAGTAACTGGGGAAGTAATTTCGAGAGAGCTGTTGGCAAATCCGCAATACTGGGTTGATAACCTGGTGTCACCAGTGCGGTTCTCTGATGCACTGCAGCATTTGATGGGAGACGTATCGCAAACTAATAATCCGCTCAGCACCAATTCCGTGACTGACTTGATCGAAGTTGGGCCGCATGGAGCGCTGAGGAGACCAGTAAGAGAGACCCTCTCTGGGCTATCCTCATCAACCCGCTACCATTCGATCCTAGATCGGTCCAAGAGACCGGTATGGACGACGTTGTCGCTTCTAGGAGAATTGTTTTGTCATGGACATCCAGTTTCAATATTGGAGGCAAACCGCCAGACTCGGGGAAAACTGCCGTTCCTGGTTGACTGTCCTCCCTACCCATTTGATCACAGCAAGCGTTATTGGTTCGAGTCCCGTCTGAGTAGGGATTTTAGACTCAGGAGAGATTCGCCCAACTATCTACTGGGGAGGCGCTCTCATGACTGGAATGTGCTGCAGCCACGATGGAGGAACTGGCTTTGCACTGAGACAATCCCATGGCTTAAAGACCATGCTATCAGCGATACCGTTCTTTGTCCTGGAACCGGCCTTGTTGTTATGGCTATCGAAGCCGTACAACAAGTAGTAGGCACAAATGGTCGCGCTGTTTCAGGATTCTTCATCAAAGAGGCACGTTTCCTCGCTCCAGTCACAGTCAGCGGGACTACCCAGGATGCGACTGAGACCGAAGTTCATTTACGGCCCGTTCAAACGGAAGAGAAGGAGTCAACCTGGTTTGAGATTCGTATCTTCTCCTATCGCGACGGCCGTTGGACTGAGTGTTTTAATGCTCATATCCAGGTACAGTACGAGAGGTTAGCTACAGCTCCGGTTCCAGTAGACGGTGGTCGTGAGTTACGATGGGAGGAAGCCCGCATACGGAATCAAGTTGAGCAAGCCTTTGCCTCTTGTCGGAAAGGCATCAACACTCGAGATTTTTACAAGTTCTGCGCAAATCATGGTATCCGATACGGTGAATCCTTCCAGCTACTAAAAGATATCGCATGGGATGCCCGCAACTCATCGATAGCCCGCATTGACTTGACATCAACCGAGCTACATCATTCTTCTACCGATAGCCCCGTACATCCAGCCGTTTTAGACGCTGCTCTCCATCTCCCTTTTGCTCAAATCTCCCAAGGTCTCGCCCAACCAATGCCTGCTATGATTCCATTCAAAGCTTCAAATATATGGGTTTCAGCCAAGGTATGGGATAAAACAACATCTACGATACTCCTTAATTCCATATTACACGACAAACCCGAAGGCAGTTCCTCGAGAACAGAGGGAGCATGCTATGTGTTGGACGAAGATGGTACACCCCTATGCAGTATCGAAAACGTAGTCTTGTCAGCTGTCTCGGATGCTGGTATAGTTGGGGACCATGAAACTGCAAATTGTGATTTGCTGTATAACATTTCATGGAAGCCCCAGCTTAGTTCTCTGACCTCCAGTCAGTTGCAGCTAGTCTGTGGCTCAGACGTTCAAGCTGCTGGTGAAGCTTCCACGTTGCGCATTCGTCGAAAGGTTGAATCGGCAATGCGCATCGCTGTAAGAAAAGCTTTGCAGGGTGTAACGAGTGCGGATATCAATCACAGACCACACTATTTTCTCAAATACGTAGCGTTCCTGGAGCGATTATACAACACGGAAGGCCATCCAACCGAAATCGAGGTCATCAGCGATGTAGCTTTACAGTCTCTCCTGCTGGAATGCGAACAAGAGCAGCCCGAGCACCGCTTACTTCTTGCGGTTGCTCGTGCTCTGCCCTCCATTTTACGCGGTGAAACTGATCCCTTGGAGCTGCTTTTCTCGTCCGAGTTAGCAAAAGATTTTTACGTGCATCTCTACAGTCTTCATATGCGCGATACTCGCTTCCAGACCTTCCTGGACCTTGCTATGCATGAGAACCCCAGCATGAGGATCCTCGAAATTGGTGCCGGTACAGGCGGGTTCACACGCCCAGTTCTGGCCACTTTGCAGCGCTTCGAGCAAGAAACAGGTCAGCTACGGTTTGCTGAATATGTCTACACGGACATCTCCCCAGCTTTCTTTGAAGCCGCTCAGACTGAATTCTTCGCATGCCAAGAACGGATGGTGTTTAAAACATTGGATATTGAACGGGCCCCATCAGAACAAGGTTTCGAGGCTGGAACCTATGATATGGTGATTGCTGGCAGCGTACTTCATGCCACTCCAGATTTGGCGAATACTCTGAAGAACGTCCGGACACTCCTCAAACCTGGAGGTCTTTTTGTTTTCCAGGAGGTCACACGCCCGGATAACGTCAGCGTGAACGTTGGTTTCGGCTGCCTTGAAGGCTGGTGGTTGAGTAAAGAAGAATGGCGGCAATGCGGTCCTCTAATCTCGGAGGACAAGTGGGATCAGCTGTTGCAAGAAAATAATCTCTTCTCCGGCGCTGAGCTAACTCTGAGAGATTATCCCAGCGACGAATGTCATTTCAGCAGTATTATTGTTTCAAAGGCTGTTGAGAACAAAGCAGATGGTGCAATGCTAAAGAATGACAACAACAATCACGGCCCGATCAATCTCACAATTTTCATCAACCCAGAAGTAAACGTTCAACATACACTGGCTCTGGATATCGTCAAGCTTTATCCTGGTTCTAAAGTCAAACACATCGGTGAATTCTTGGAAGGAGAACAGGCCGCGACCGTAGACAAGATTATCATCTCGCTCGTCGAAGTCGGCAGACCCTACCTTGAATTACTGTCTGAAGGAGAGTTCCAAGGTCTACAAAATCTGGTTCGAGGCACCAGCACTTTGCTATGGGCTACCTCATTGCCAAGTGCCGGTCAACTTGAAGTCGATCCACACGGCGCCCTAGCAGCCGGATTTCTACGCGGCCTTCGTTCGGAAGACAACAGCAAACATATTGTCTCCCTCATAATTGAATCAGGCTGTCCCGCTGAAGGTACAGTAGACTATGTGGCAACAGTTATTCAATCATGTTTCGTTAAGAAGACAGCCATGGCCACCGAGGTCGAGTTTGTAGTACGCAATGGACATCTCAACATTGGACGACTGGTGAAAGAACCCGAGTTAGACAACGAGCGCGTAGCCCGAATCCATCCTCAGCTGCAAGTTGAGCCTTGGGTGTCCAAGGCTGGCGATTCCCCATCTCGGCCCCTGGTCATGGAAGTGGGCACGCCGGGAATGCTGGATACGTTGCGCTTCGTTGAAGACTCTACCTACAAACAAGACCTCAAACCCGACGAGGTGGAAATCGAGGCTGCAGTATGGCCCCTTAGCTTCCGGGATGTCTTCATTGCGCTTGGGCGTTTAGGCAATGAGAAGTTCGGGGCAGAGAGCGCCGGCATTGTAACACGTGTTGGATCAACCAGTTCGCAGCTTTTTCGACCCGGCGATCGTGTCGTGATGCTCATTTCAGGGTGCATGCGCAGCCACCCCAGAGCTTCGGCTGACCACGTCGTTAAGGTTCCGGATAACGTGTCTCTTAATGATGCCGTGTCCTCTCTTAATCCATTCATGACAGCTTACCAGTCACTTGTCAATGTAGCACAGCTAAGACCTGGTGAAAAGGTCCTTATCCACGCCGGTGCCGGTAGTACGGGCCAGATGGCCATTGCAATCGCACAACGTCTAGGAGCGAAGATTTTCACTACCGTCGGCTCCGACGACAAGAAACAGCTTATCATGGATACCTTTGGTATACCCGAAGCTCACATTTTCTATAGTCGAGACACATCCTTCTCGCGAGGCATAAAGCGTGTGGCAGGAAGTGTCGATGTCGTGTTGAACTCGCTTTCCGGTGACATGCTGCGTGCAAGCTGGGAATGCATTGCGCCGCACGGGCGGTTCATCGAGATTGGAAAGATGGATATAAGAGCGAACTCGTCGTTACCAATGGCGTATTTCGCAAAGAATGTTACCTTTGCAGCCGTGGACTTGTATCACATCTCTCTAACAAACCCAAAACTGTCACGACAATTACTGGAAAAGGCTATTGAGCTGACGACACTCGGGGATATAAAGCCTCCTACACCACTGCATCTTTATCCCGTATCACAAGCCGAAAGAGCTCTCCGATTCATGCAAAGTGGCAAAAATACAGGGCGCGCGCTCATTACCATCAGCGGAGAAGACACTGTTCCTGTAAGATGCCCCAAAGTTTCCTTCAAGCTCTCCACGTCCCTTGTGCCACAATCGCTAACCCTCGAGCAGAAATTCCTTGCATATAAAACTCCTTGGCAGTTTGATTCAAACGCATCCTATCTCATTGCTGGAGGCCTCGGCGGTATAGGTCGTGCTACTGTCCGGTGGATGGTCAGCAGGGGAGCAAAAAACCTGATCGTACCTTCGCGTTCAGGAGCGTCCTCACAAGCCGCATGCGACCTCCTTTCGGAGCTTTCAACCAAAGGCGTCCATATTGTCGCGCCTTGCTGTGATGTATCGTCTGCTACCGAGGTATTATCCATGTTGGAGAGCTGCAGCAGTATGCCCCCTATCAGGGGATGCATCAACGCTGCGATGGTGCTTCAGGTGCGTTTAATTGTAGAAAAAGGACGAAAGCTGTCAACAACTGTCTAGAATTATACTAACTCCACGGAACAGGATTCCATTTTTGACAACATGACACATGCCCAATGGCAACAAACGATACGATCCAAGGTTTCCACGAGCTGGAATCTCCATGACCTGCTCCCGCGAAATATGGATTTCTTTATCCAGCTATCCTCACTGGCTGGCATATATGGCTCTCTGGCACAGAGCAACTATGCTGCGGGTTGCACATTTCAGGACTCTCTGGCACGCTCGCGAACCGCCGCCGGCTACTCAACATCCATCTCCCTCAACCTCGGCTGGATGCGTACTATCGGTATCATTGCCGAAAACGACGATTACAGTCTACACCGACAACAAGTCGGCGACATGCAACCGGTGGAGGAGGCAGATTATCTCGCTCTTCTTGAGCACTATTGCGATCCGAAATTACCCCCGCTTAATGTAAACCATAGTCAGCTCCTTGTCGGGGCTGTCCATCCAGCTTACTTCCATGCCCGTGGCGAGGCGCCTATCCCATTAGTAGCACGCCCACTTTTCGCTGGGTTTGCAGCCTCCCGAGCTGATGATGCTCATTCAGCCAGACTATCCAAGCAAGATGAAACGGCGGTCCTGTTCATGCAGGCAGCAGGATCAAAGAAAGATCGCTGCAACATTGTCCTCAAAGCATTCCAGGCAAAACTAGCACGGGCACTCGACGTGCAGCCAGATGATATCGACCCCCGTAAGAGCCTAGCAGACTACGGGGTCGACTCACTAATGGCAGTGGAGTTGCGAAATTGGGTTCGCAGGGATTTTTGTGCGTTGGTCACCGTCTTTGAGCTCATGAGTGGGACAAGCTTGACAACTGTGGGAGAAATGGTAGTGGAAAGGGCGGAGGAAAAGGGGAATTGAAAGGAAAGGGGATGTTGTTATCATTGAGCAGTCCACAAACATTCAGACATTTACCTTATGATGCTTATCGATGTTTACTCTACCTTCAAGAGAAGCGAGGTGTTGCAGTGAGTCAACCTGCTGTCCCAGCGTACGAATCGTCTGCAACAAAGCCTCCATGAACAGCTGTCTTGTGTCACATAACAAATAGATCACAAGCTTCATAGAGCACATAAGTATTCAATGAGATCGCTCGACATTTGGCTCCAGGTGTGGTATTGAATGGTCGTCCAGGTTCAAGGGTTAATAGACACCCATCCCAGCAATAGTCTCATTTTGCCACGATAGCATGACACTACTATCGTCGTCCGTGAGAAACACACACCAGTAACGCTCTATGAAGGATGCGGTTACCCAACAATTAAAACGCAGAGAGAAATCGAATCAAGATTGGCCAGTTGGCCCGAGACATTTCTCCCGCCACTTTGACTGCTTGAGATTCCGCCTGAGCTTCGAAGCCACAAGGGCGTACCGTAAGCCGGCGCATTTCTGCATTGCCAAATGAGTAGATTGCGATGCAGATCTGTTCGCCAACTAGCTCGGGGGGTAATGAACGTGTTGCTTTGGGGTCATGAGAAACGGCTGAATCACCAGAAGTTCCTGGGGTAGACAGGCACTAAGTCTGACCAACCGAATCAACGTTGCCGGCTGGCAAGATAACCCTAAGAACAAGGGGGGGAGCGATCGGAGGATCATAGCGAAGTGGATATACATTTGAGTACTGAGGTGAGCGAGCTTAAAAAGCTAGTGATGAGAGCAGGGGGGTCAATGCTTCGTTCCAAGCGCGCGTCTTGCAGCTGTCTTGCAGCCGTGCAGACCTTGCTCTCGGTAAAGCAAAGTAAAGGTATGAAACGTTGCTATCCAGGGGGGGCCGATATCAAAAGTAAACATCATGTTCACGATACCAAGAGAGAACAAGAGGAAAGTTGTTCCGCGATGTAGCGTCCCCCAGTGCCAAATGATGGCCCACGGATATTCAGGAGGCAAGCATTCAGCTGGCCTGGATGTCACTTCTTTGGCCTTTCGGTGGAAAAAAACAAAGAGAAATGAAGAAAAGGGCTAGATAAGTATGAGACAAGCGCTAGACTGTCTACAGACGCCGATGCGAAGATGCGTTGGCAGCTGAGGCTGATGATGTTGACTACCCTATACATGATATAATTAACAAGTATTGTAAAAGATAACAATGCACAGCTCGTATGGATGTGAGATTTGAGTACAATAACTCTATTTCATTATTATGTGTATTAATAAAAGTGAGCATCTAATATTGTATGTGTGGATGAAGAACCTGGATTCACCATCGTCTCATGTATATATTGGTGGAGGATTGCTACACACCCAACTCTTACTTTTATAGAGTTGTGTTTTATTTGCACATTTTCACCTGTGGACACCATATCAGTCTACCTTTATACTTTTGAAAGTGAAATACATGATTCCAAAAAGTAGAATTAGAATGTCAGACCAATTTCTGATCCCCAGTTCCAATCCCATACGATAATTAAATTGCCCGGGACGGAAAGTTGAGGCTCGCACGTGACCACAGTAGCCTCGGCTCGTAGAGTGACTGGTACCAGCCCCACGCATTATCAAGAGAACACACCACATCACAATGCCAACGTCAACTTCAAGATCCACGGCCCACAGCCCGAACTGTGGTTCTTTATGCCTGATTTAACCATGCATAAACCGAAGAACGACATCAGATATTGCGAACGCATCAGATGACAAAACCGGAGAACGAGAAGGGTCGACCTGCGCAATCTAATGCCCCTGCGATGACGCTTCGAGATGACATCTCAATGCTATGGTGTGGGGTACCGACCATTGTACCCCCGTTCCATTGACGTGGACATGGCATAGCAACATCAGCAAACTGAGAAACCTCAGAAACGCTCACAGCATACTTCAAACTCTACATACACTCAGCTTTGGAGCAGTGGCAGCTCAAGCATATGTGGGGTTCAGGTCGAAGCACAACAATCCAACACCCACTTGGCGATTATCTGAAAGTATTGGCGAACCAGGAGAGCTATGCGTCCCATACCTTTGGAAAGAAACAAGACATGGTATCCCGATCCGACCTCTGCAGTCCTATATGGGGCGCACTATAAGCTGTCTGTTTGCCGAACTCTATATAGTGGGACACTGCCCTCTATACCGAGTTTCATACTCAGCCTTATATGTGTGACCGTCTCCCTCCAACGCTCAGAACTTGATCGACAAACTGAACCAGCCTGCCCTCCATAGCTATACCGCTTGGGATAGTGAGCTACTGAGTGATCCCGGGGGAGGGGATACTTGCGCTGAGCTCCCGCTGGCCTTGGCTGCTTCCGCCATCTCATCTGGACCCAGAACCTTGCTCCAAGCACTGTCGGGTTCGTATGATAGTAGAGACACCTATTTATTATTAGGTTCTCCGTCAGTTGATGAAGGTGATGGAAAGACAATTCGCTAGATACACCAGAGGGTGGTTGTCTTGCTCTCTGTGTCTTGGGCCCCCTTCGGGGCACACCCATATGCACTGACGCTCGAGACTTGAACTGGAGGAACTACGAGAGGAATGATGCAAGAATCATATTTCACCATCAGCGGGTTCAGCCGCGTTGAAAATTTGCACTCAACAAGTCGTTTCGGATAGTCCCGCCCATCTTTCACTGACCGTGCTGACAGTTCTTCTGTGTAAGTCATTAACCGGTCCCGCCTCAGCGATTGCCTACTTTTACGTCCGAGAACAATCTGGGCAACCCATCGAGGTTACTATGCGCAAGGACTTTGAGGCACTATTGGCTAGACAGTGCGGTGGATAACATGTCGCACCACACCCAGTTGCCATCCAAGACTCTTGGAACAGTGACTCTCAGAGATACCATCCTGTCTTCTGCGAATCACAGTCGTCAGCCATGTACACTGAAACCATAATGTTTTACCACCACTGCTGGCATTAGGGCTCAAACTTTGTCTGCCCACGTGCATAACCTGGGTCTTGAAAAGTCCGTCCCACAAGTCTTATTACCTGATCGTGTACGTCAATTCTGACTTAGATGCTGTGTTTTACTCCGCTGGACAACCTAACCGGGAGGAAGTGCCGGGGATCCGTTATACTCAGACAAACGCAACTTGCTCCAATTAAGCACCAAGTGCCGCTTTGAAGTCAGCCCACTATGCAGAGGCTTGGGGAGTTGTATTATTTGGTGTTATGCTCTGTTGCATGGCTGCGTCCTCAAAAACTTCAACTGCATCACCCGATTCTTCCCGAACATTTACTACGTATTCAAGGACATGTGCCCTTTCGCAACATCAATGAAATGGTAGCAACTGGACACCAACAACGGCTGCACCGACGTAGCGATGTTCCTCTGTCTGTGTGCAGAATCGGCCTGTGCGAGAACTGACCCACATCTTGTCCATACGACGTTACCAGTTGCGTGACTCGTATTTTGAGCTGTGATGCATTAGCGTCACAAGTCTTGGGTTTTTGAGAGTCCTTCCATATGAATATTGCTTTGCGTACAAGTTTTGCATTTTTGCTAACACCGTTGATGCCTGCTAGGGGGGGCAAAAAGGCCAAAAAGACATACAACAGCCGGTGTTCGCTGGTGGTCACCCACCCAACTACTAATCTGCCGGTCAGGAGGTTATCTATGGGGGAGCGGACGGGACCCCGAGTTCTCTCCTGCCTATGGTCGTATGTGGCTGATGATCTTGCGAGTGTGAGTTATGTGAGCAGCATCCACGCTACAGGTTCAAGCCCAGATAAAAGCCGGCAGACTATCTTGTCCATCTCACACCTTGATTGATCGGCATTCTTTTCCCATCACAACGGAATGGAAACGCATAGAAATAACGTGATTGTGACGTTGACATGCATCAGGGAAGTTGTGAGCCTTCGTTTCCCCTGCGTATATTGTCAAAGGCCGTCGTGATTGGAGCCTGCTATGCTGTCACATCAGGACATCTTCAGCTGATGAGACAGCGTTAGAATGCCATGGTGGGTCGCCTCCAGAGACAACAATTCTTAAATGTCAATGCGAAAGAGAGACAATTCTCAGCAGAATACGCGTTTTGTGATCATGTGCTATGCGCCAGTCTGTTGATCTGCTTCTTGAACACCCCCCCTCTCCTCCCCCCTCCCCCCTCTCCTCCCCCCTCCCCCCTCCCCCCTCCCCCGCCAAAGCAAGCTTCACCTAATGATATCTGCCGTAGCGGCAGCATTCGCCTGGCCATGACGTGTTTCCTCATTTATCGCAAAACCCGTGTGGCGTTCTGGATTCTTGAAGACTAGATACAATTGAGCCAATCCCGAGGACCGTGCCTTTAACGGCGTCTCCAGGCTGGAACATGTTGTCGGTAAACTCATCTAGCTGGGTAGAGGTGCCCGGATACTGTGAAGATGGAACAAAAACGTGTTTGGGACGAGGCAAATGATACTGCCAATCGTTTGCTTTGTCACCACCACAATGTGACACGCGCACGGATTGGTGGGAAATGCTAGTGAGACCAACTACCGTCATTTGGGAGTTACTGAATCGAAGGTGGCGTCAGCAATTCAAGGTTGCCGTCAAGGTGTGAGTGGGAGTTTTGCATCGTTCTGGAATCCTCAGGTTGGAAAAGGATGGCAAGAGTTGACGCCGTTGCCGACGGAGATGGTGCAGTGCATCGGGATGGCAGGCTTCTTCTCCTTGGGGTTACAACGCAGCAAGCAGCCAGAAAGAAGCCAAATCAGGTAAGATGAACTACTGCATTAAAAGCGTCGCATTCCACCCGGAACATGCAGTGAAAAGGGGAATAGGAAGAACTGCTATGTAGGTACGCGTGAAGCTCGGAAGGCTTCCGCTGCGGACAAATGCATAAGGTCGAGCAGGACGAACGGAGGTGGGAAGTGGGCCCAGAGACCATCTACGGCAGGTTTTACAACCTGTGGTAGTGAGGTTGGGAGACGGCAATAATAAGCACTGACAAAGACAGCCATGCCTTACTCGAGCATTCGAAATTATGCCCAATTTGCATGGCCAACCGATTCATCAGGCTAAGATATCCGTATACTCTCTGCTCTGATCGTCATTACCGGGCTGCCCATTTGCTGGTATGGGAAACCAAGCAAAATCCTTCATAGCCTCTGGTCTGGACTCGCTCCTCGTTCCATTAATCAATACAACCTTGGTATTAGTTAGCCGCTGTCAAACAGGACATACTACATACAATGCATATATACACACACATAATTGTTAGTGTCTCCTGGACCTAACCCGGGACGGGACGGCAGCCACTTTTCTTGTGCTCCGTAGTTTGAGTGCAACGTCGGGTATGCAAAAGACTAGACTTTAAACCTGCTTGTTTCCCCCCCTGTGCTGATGGGCTGAGACCTTGACTTTTGGGGAACCTTGTTGTCCAAGGACAAGGTGGTGTGCGAGCAACCTTTTGAAGTGGGGGCCATCTCTCGTCGGCATCCGCTCAGGCCTTTTCCCAAGTGAGACTCTCCTTTCTGCTTTCGGCCGTACTAGGGCAAAAACCGCAATTACTAAAGATGCACATCCTCTGGGACATTTCCATTATGAGAGACCCCTAATATATCAAACGCTATTGCGACCCCCCCCTTTGTGTTGACAAGAAGGGGGGGGGAGCAAAAGGGCGCGCGCTATTGGCAACGAGATTTCTTTCTGTTGGCTGACGCCACTATGCTCCAGCGTGGACATTACTCCTGGATGCTGACGTATTATAACTTGCTTTTCATTTTTATGCTATACTAAGCATTTGCTGATCAAACGTGTTTTCTCCACCCCCGGCCTTTTCGCTTACGATCCTGGACAGGAACCATATGTGGAGATGACGCAACCACCCCTGTATGGTTCGTTGCCTCGGAAGATTATAACCTCACGACATGGGCCTGGAGTGCATGCCTGTTTGTATGTATACCAAGTTGCCAAGGTAGTTGTCACTCACACTGACTTACAATGCATGTCTTAAGAGGATGACCAACAAGTCAAAGAAGGTCTTAATAGGTTGCCTCGGATTCTGACTAGCGTCCGTATAGTCCTTCTACATGGAGCTCTCCGTCTCCTTTAGTCCCAACCTAGCATCTATTTGGCTGCATCTCACCATACTACGCCAAGTTAGACACGGACTTCGCTGTTAGCTAAAATGTTCCAAATTCAATGCCATGGTTAGATTAGAAAATGCATCACGGGGCGCTTGTTCACAGACCGAGAGCGACTACCGTGAAAACCCTAACCCTATCGACCAGCTAGAGAGGAGAGGAACGGTTACTCCGGCTGGCAACCTGCAACTCGAGGCTTTGGCCTCTTGGCAATGAAAGGTAGCGTGGTAGACATCACTGTCACTACACTAATCTGACCTGTATGTACATAGAGGTCTCAGATTTGATATTCTACGTCTCCTTCCGCGCTGATTCCAAGTCAATCATCCACTCTCTCAACTCTGGGTGGGAAAGCCCGCACGGAGACCCGGCGGTGTAAATTTGGATAGATGTCCGGAGCGCACGAGCTCTTACCTGGAGCTGGGTTGCCATTTGACTCTTGTATTGGGTGTGTATTACAGACTGCGTCTTTCTCAATACGGGCTAGTTGTGTATGTGTGTGCTACATATTTCTTTTCAAAGGTCTCAGACAGGACGAGTTGCATTCTCATGCGAATTGCGGTCAGGTAACCAAAGTAGTTCGTCTTTGTCTGGAAACATGGAAATTTACTGTCTGTGCAAAGAGTTGTATATGTATGGGGTTTGGGTACATCTGCGCGGTCTCCTTGGAGACTCCCATTCTCACGACGTATATCGAGTAAAGAGAGAGTACGACTTATTACACACTCCTTGAATTTGATAACTAGAACTGGCTTTTTCACACTCTTTTGAAAAGCCTCCATACCTATTAATTAATTGAAACCCTTATTTAATATATTTCAAACAACGGAAAGACAACATGATGCCTCAGGAGACTCAGCTGTCCCAAACCGGACAGGCTGGCGCCAGCAACCAGGACCTCGATCAGATTTGGACCTGGAATGAAACACTTCCACGGACGGTGGAAGCTTGTGTGCACGACTTAATCTCCAAGCAAGCTCAGGAGAACCCAACAGCACCAGCGATTTGTGCATGGGATGGCGACCTCACATATGCACAACTTGACGACTTATCGACGGCACTGGCATGCCATCTGGCAGAGAAGGGCGTGGCGCCCGGCAGCATCATACCGTTATGTTTTGAAAAATCCAGATGGATGCCAGTGGCCGCCCTAGCCGTCATGAAGACCGGTGCAGCTTCAGTCGCTTTAGATATCACACAACCAGAGGAGCGATTGCAATCAATTATCTCACAAGTAAACCCCCCCGTGATCCTCTCAGCAGGGGCTCAAGAGGAACTTGCACGAAAACTATCAGACTGCGATGTCGTTGTCGTCAGCGAAACAAGTCCCCAATCTGACCTTACCCAACGACAACAGCTCCCGACTGTCCGACCTTCAGACCTGCTCTACGTTGTCTTTACGTCGGGCAGCACCGGAACCCCCAAGGGAGTTCTTATTGCGCACACTCATTTCAGCAGCGCAATCTTTCATCAGCAAAAGACCCTTGGCCTTACTCCCAGCTCCAGGGTCTTCGACTTTGTATCTTATGCCTTTGATGTCTCTTGGCTTAATTCACTACAGGCACTTGCAGCTGGGAGCTGCCTGTGTATCCCATCTGCCGAGGAGCGACAAAATGACATCGTCGGCTGCCTCGAGAGATACCAAATTACTTTTGCCTTCTTCACACCTTCATTGGTCCGCATGATTGGACCCGAAGCGCTCTCACGATTGACTACCTTGCAGCTGGGTGGTGAGGCGGTATTGCCGGACGATGCCTCTCAAATCAGCGAGAATGTTCACGTTCAGGTTATTTACGGACCTTCAGAATGCACACCATACAGCACGGTCGGAGACTTTAATGCCGCCAACGTTTCGATCGGAAGGGGTATTGGAACCTGTACGTGGATAGTTGATGCTGACGACCCGGATGTTCTAGCACCGCTGGGAGGTGTCGGCGAGTTGTGGATTGAGGGACCTCTTGTTGGTTACGGATACTATAACAACCCCGAGAAGACCGCAGCGGCGTTTGTACAGGACCCCAAGTGGCTGCTAAAGGGTTCTTTGGAGCATCCCGGACGCAAGGGACGACTTTATCGTACGGGAGATTTGGTTCGTTACACAGAGGACGGATCAGTCATCTTTGTCGGGCGCATGGATAATCAAGTCAAGGTTCGTGGCCAGCGTGTCGAGCTGGGCGATGTTGAACACCATGTACGACGCGCTCTCGGAGCTGCTTCCAACGTTCAGCACATCACTGCAGAGGTTATTTACCCACCGGAACTAAACAGCGGTATCCTGGTCATCTTTTTGACCTTTGAAGGCGCCAAGGATATGCAGGAGGAGGAGCACAATATCGCAGTAAAGAACGCGGCTGCCGGCTTGAACGATATTCTGGAACAGTCTTTGCCGGCCTACATGGTGCCCTCAGCTTACTTACCGATTCGGAGGCTCCCGATGACTGCCTCGGGCAAGACTGACCGACAGAGCCTTCGCAAGGTTGGACCGGCCTTGTGGCTGGAGCACCGTGGAACTCGCGATGCGGCCGACGATGAGGAGTTTGAGGAGCCAACAACCGACACTGAGAAGCTCCTCCAGGAGGTCTGGATGTCGGTCCTCAAGCTTTCAGCTACAGAAGTCTCGGTCGAGAAGGATTTCATGCGATTGGGAGGCGAGTCTATTACCGCTATGCAAGTTGTTGGTCAATGCAGACAGCGCGGTATCACTGTCACCGTCACCGATATCCTTCGGGCCAAGACTATTCGCAAGCTTGCTATCTGCTGTCAGATAATCTCACAAACCGACTCTGAAGCGGACAACGAGGATGAGGGCGAGCGAGAGCGACAGCGAGGATTGCTCAGTGAGCAGTTGGGACTCAAGGCAGAGGATGTTGTAAACGTGTTGCCTTGCACACCGGTGCAAGAGGGTATGCTGCTCAGTATCCAGAACGAGGTGGCTTCATACGCCATGTACTGGGTCTGGCAGCTTACCAGCACTGGTGGAAGCCCACTTTCCGCTGAGCGACTTGAAGCTGCTTGGAAGGCTGTTGCAAGCCGTCACACGATCCTCTCAACTGTTTTCAGCACACACCCAGAGCATGGCGAATTCGTACAAGTCGTCCTTGCAAATCCTGAAATCCGCACTTCTTCCCTAACCTCACAGAACCCCATCGAAACCCTTTCTGCCATCAAGGGCCCCGACTTTGCCGCCAATGAACCTCACCATTTCTTTACGATTTGCCAATCTGCGTCCGGCGAGATCAGCTGCAGACTGGATATTAACCACACCCTCATCGATGGCATGTCTCTCGATGTATTGTTGCATGATCTCACCCGAGAGTACAATGGCCAGGATGCGTTGGCAGCCCCGGCCTTTGGTGAAATGGTTCGATTCATTAACGGACGACCTGAGGAGCAGAACCTAGCCGCCTGGACTTCTCTTCTCTCTGGTGTTGAGCCCTGCCGATTCCCCCTCTCTGGCTCAGCCTCGACAGCCCAGGATATTCGCGGCCGCATCACCCTCCCCGAAACCGCCACCTCGACTATTGCTGGATTCTGCAAGGATATGAGAATCACCCGATCGGTCTTCCTCCAAGTCGCTTGGAGCATGGTTCTTGCACATTTCACCGGACAGAGCGACATTGTCTTTGGTTATGCTTCTTCCGGTAGAGATGCCCCTATTGATAGGATCGAGCGAATGATGGGACCCTTGGCCAACTTGCTCATTGCCAGAATCGACTTGAGTGCTTCGCTGCGTGAAGTTCTCGAGAAGACCGCTGACAACTCGATTGAGCATCTTGGACTCCAGCATGTGTCCCTGGGCAAGATTCAGCGCGCCCTTGGCTTATCCGGCAAGCAATTGTTCAACACTGCGCTCACATTTAGGGAACCCGGAGAGATGGACAAGGCTACCGAATCGAGTATTTCATTCGTCGAGAAGGATGTGGAGGATGCTAACGAATTTGATCTGAGTTTGGATACCTTCCTGAATGGCGATGTGACTGAGGTTTCTGTCTTTTTCCGAAGCGGCAGACTCAGTCAGCAGGCAGCCCAAGAAATCAGCTCTTCACTTGTGTCTGCGATCGAGTATCTTACCTCCGAGACTTCTCTCGACAAGTCCCTTTCCGGAGCGCTGTTCCAGCATCTTGTTGGAGCCGATCAAGCTGCTGCCTCCGCCTTCTGGGAGGCACAGTTCGCTGGCCAACAGGGTATTCACTTTACCCTTCCCAAGACCGAGGCCTATCGTCCCGAACTCAACAAATCAGTCGCCTTGGAAGTTTTTGGAATCAATTGGAGCGCTCAGGGTTTTGATGCGACAACCATTATTCGGGCTGCATGGGCCGCAGTCCTTGCACGACGAACCGGAGCCGAAGAGGCGCTCTTTGGAGAAGCTGTCAGCGGTCATGTCGTACCGATTAGAGTGCAGCTGGATTGGAATTCCAGCATCAATCAGCTTCTCAGAGCAGTACAGGGTCAGGCTTTGGATATGATGCCTTTTAAGGCAACTGGTCTGCAATGGATCCGTCGTATCAGTGAAGAGACTGCTTTGGCGTGCGACTTCCAAGTGCTTCTAGCGATTGATGGCTCTTCAACTAGCCAGTCTTATGGCTCATATGCTGTTGTAGTTCAGGCAAACGTTACGCAGAACGGTGCTGTATTCACAGTTGATTTCGACTCCAGTCTGATTGAAGAGTCTCAAGTCTCTCGTCTTGCTAACCAGCTTGATTCCGTCCTCCACCAATTCGCTCAGGTAAAGATTGGCCAAGCATCTGCGGTAGGACAGCGCGATCTCGAAGATATTTGGAACTGGAACGCAGAAGTGCCCGAGTCGGTTCAGAGCTGTATCCATGATCTCATTGCACAACGAGTTCGGGAGCAGCCTGACGCCCCGGCCGTCTCAGCTTGGGATGGCGAGTTGACCTATGCTGAACTGGATAATCTCTCCAGCAAGCTGGCACACCAGCTTGTCGCTAAGGGAATCTCGCCCGGAGGCATTGCGCTTCTATGCTTCGAAAAGTCTATGTGGATGCCCGTGGCTGCTGTCGCTGCTATGAAAGCTGGCCTGGGTTCTGCAGCAGTTGATACTACTCAACCTGAGGAGCGTCTTCGCGGCATTGCCTCACAGGTTCAACCTGTCGTCGTCCTTACGTCCTCTGCTAGCCAGGCTCTTGCTAATGAGCTTGCTACATCCTGCGATGTGGTCATTGCTGGCCATGAGCAGCTCTCAAGCTCTTCGGATGTTGAGACAACTCTACCCACAGTCAGCCCCTCCGATCTACTTTACATCGTCTTCACATCTGGTAGTACAGGTGTGCCCAAGGGTGTGTTGATTACACATGCCAACTTCAGCAGTGCGGTTGAGTACCAGCAAGAAGCTCTTGGCCTGCAGCGAGACTCTCGAGTTCTCGACTTTGCTTCCTATGCCTTTGATGCTGCTTGGCTGAACCTGCTCAATGCTTTTACTGTTGGAGGTTGCTTGTGCATCCCTTCTGCTGATGAGAGACAGAATGACCTGTCTGGTAGTATTGTAAAGTATAACGCAACCTGGGTGCAGCTTACACCATCAATCGCCAGATCTGTCGAGCCCGAGGCACTTGGCCACTTGTCTACCCTTCTTCTTGGAGGTGAAGCATCTCTCCCATCTGATGCTCTTCTTCTTGGTGACAAGGGACAAGTCAAGAACCCTTATGGTCCCGCCGAGTGCACACCCATCAGCACTATATCCAATCTCACTGCCAACGTTACTATTGGTCGTGGTACCGGTACCTGTACTTGGGTTGTTGATGCTGAGAACCCAGATCTGCTTGCACCAATTGGATCAGTTGGCGAGCTTTGGGTTGAAGGACCCCTTGTTGGAAATGGTTACTTGAACAGCCCCGAGAAGACTGCCGAGGCCTTTATTACTGACCCTGCCTGGTTGCTTCGAGGTACCTCCAAGAGACCTGGTCGTCATGGTACTCTTTATCGAACCGGTGATCTTGTTCGTTACAATGAGGATGGAACCCTGGTCTTCTTTGGTCGTAAGGATAACCAGGTCAAGATCCGAGGTCAACGTGTTGAGCTGGGCGAAGTTGAACACCACGTCCTACAAGCCCTGGACACTTCCATCGCTGGAAATGCCAAGGTTGTCGCTGAGGTTATCCGACCGCAGGACTCTGGCCGTGCTGTCCTCGCTGCTTTTGTATGCCTCGATGGTGCGAGCAGCATGTCGGAGAAGGAGCACGATGACGCAGTTCGCCAGGCCACATCTGGCTTGATTGAGACTTTGTCTCAAGTCTTACCTGTGTACATGGTTCCGACCGCGTATATTCCTCTGCAGGCACTGCCAATGACACCAACTGGTAAGACTGATCGTCGACGCTTGCGAACTATCGGTGTCTCGCTCTGGCACAAACATGGTGCTGCCTCTGAGGAGGAGGAAGAGTCCGTTGCCCCCTCTACTGACATGGAGACTCTTCTGCAAGAGGTCTGGATGGCAGTGCTCAAGCTCGATGCTGCTGAAGTCCCTGTTAACAAGTCTTTTACAAGACTCGGTGGTGACTCTATCACTGCTATGCAGGTTGTCTCTCGATGCCGCGCCCGAAATGTCATCACTAAGGTTGCGGATGTGTTAAAGGCAAGCTCAATCATGAGCCTTTCATCTCAATGCCAACTTAAGCAGAGCCAAACCGAGAGTGCGACTACCGAGATTACCGCCCCCAAGAAGCAGTTCTGCATCTCGCCTGAGCAGCTGCCCGGTTTGGGTTTCAAGCCAGAGGAGGTTTCAGAGGTATACCCTTGCTCATCGTTGCAAGAGGGTATCTTGATCAGCACTACAAAGGGAGTAGCTACCTACTCCAGTGCCCTTGTCTGGCAGATTGCCTCTACTAGTCATGTTTCTCCTTCACGCCTCGAGGCCGCTTGGAAGACTGTTACCCAGCGTCACACTATCCTGTCTACTGTTTTTGCTCTCCATCCCAACGGCGAAGGTTTCGTCCAGATTGTGCTCTCCAACGCTGAACCTCGTGTGCTTCACATCACAGCAGACTCTGAGAGCGCTACCGAAGCTTTGTCACTTCTCACCGCACCGGAATTTGCTATTAACGAGCCTCAGCATGCCCTTACCATCTGCGTTTCTGCTACTGGCGAAGTTGCTTGCCGCCTAGATGCTCACCACTCTCTCATCGATGCGGTCTCATTGTCGGTTCTCCAGCAAGAGATTGCAGCTGCCTACGACGATGTTACCCTCCCAGCGGTTTCGAACTTCAGCGACTTTATCCAGCACATCGGCAACGATACCTCCAAGACCGAGACTTTGAATTCCTGGACAACCTTTCTTGACGGCGTTGAGCCCACCATCTTCTCTTCTAAGCGATCTCCCGCTGCCTCCGAATCCGAAGACCTCCGTGGTCGCATCGAGCTCCCTCCGCGGCCGGTCTCAGAGATTACGAACTTCTGCAAACGCTTGGGCATCACGCGTTCGGTCTTCCTTCAAGTCTCTTGGGCGATCACTCTATCTCAATTCATCGACGCCCAGGAAGTTTCCTTTGGATACATCGCCTCTGGAAGAGACACCGCGATTGATGGCATTGAATCCATGGTCGGACCATTGGCCAACCTGCTCCTTAACCGCATTCGCCTCCAACCTTCAATGATTGACGTGCTGCGAGCCACTTCTGACAATCTGATCCAGCACCTTTCCATGCAGCATGTATCCCTTGCTGAGATTCAGCATCAACTGGGACATGCCAGCCAGCAACTGTTCAACACTGCCATCTCAGTTGTCGAGTCTGACAATACCGAGCCTACCGATGAGCGATCCATTACTCTGAAGATTCATGATTACAAAGATTCCAACGAGTTCGATATGATGCTCAAGACCAACATTGAGGACGCTGAATTGGAAGTTCATCTCGAATTCAGAGAGCAACAGGTCTCCAAGCAAGCTGCGAAGGAGGTTTCTGAGGTTTTCAGCAAGGCGGTTGACTTCCTTTTGGCATCCGACTCGCAAAATGATGGTCTCTACAACTCCTTCTTCCAGCACCTGGTCGGCGCTGATGAGGCCTCTGCAAAAACTTTCTGGGCTTCTCAATTCGCAGGCTTGGAGGGAACCGTTTTCCCATCTCTGAAGAAGTCTACTGCTTCTCCTCTGGTTGACAGCGAAATCGCCTACAGGGCCACTGGTCTTACTTGGGATAGCACCTTCACACCTAGCACCATTATTCGTGCGGCCTCCTCTATCATCGCCGCGAAGTACACCAACTCAACCGAAGCCATCTTCGGTGTCGCAACCAGCTCTTCCGATAAGGTGCCTGTTAGAGTCCTGGTTAACTGGGAGCAGACCGTTGAGCAGCTCCTCCAGTCCGTTAATGGCCAGGCTCTAGATATGGCTCCATTTGAACGAACCTCTCTTCAGAGAATCCAGCGCATGAGTCCTGAAGCGGCAAATGCCTGTGACTTCCAGACACTTCTTGTTACATACGAGCCTGGCGAGGCATTCAGTGATGATGAAATTTTGGGAGCCCATGCACTTGTGCTTCACACCCGCATTACAGGTAATGATATTGAGCTGCTTGTCAAATTCGACTCTCATATCGTGCAAGAAGCACAGATCAAGCGTATTGCTGGCCTATTCGAACACGTCCTTCTTGCATTGGTCGATGTTTCTAAGGCTGATCAGAAGCTCGAAGTTATCGCAAGCATCAGTCCCAAGGATTTGAACGACGTCTGGAACTGGAATGCCAACCTTCCTGAGCCTGTTGAGGAATTGGTACACGACATCTTCGCCCAACGGGTCCAAGAACACCCTCAATCATTGGCCATCGATGCCTGGGATGGCCAACTTACCTATGCTCAGCTTGATGAGCTGTCTACGAAGCTGGCTCATCAACTTGTTGCCTCTGGCGTTGCCGGTAGCATTGTCCCACTGATCTTTGAGAAATCGAAGTGGATGTCGGTTGCTGCTATGGCTGTCATGAAGGCCGGTGGAGCTTCTGTCAGTATCGATGTCAAGTTGCCAGAGGAGCGTATGCGCTCCGTTATTACTCAAGTTACCCCCAAGGTCATTCTGTCGTCAACTGCCAAAGAGGAGCTTGCCAATCGCCTTGGTGATTCCAATGTTCGAGTTATTAATGAGACTTATATGAACTCCCTGCTTGAAGTTGATAGCGCCGAGAAACTTCCTGTTGTTGATCCATCTGCTCTGCTGTATCTCGTGTTCACGAGTGGAAGTACCGGTATCCCTAAGGGTGTTATGATTACACACGCCAACTTCAGCGCTGCTGTTAAGTATCAGCAAGAAGGTATGAGGTTCAACAATAAGGAGCGTGTCTTTGACTTTGTTTCCTACGCTTTCGACGTCAGCTGGTCCAATTTGCTGCAGACCTTGACTGCTGGTGCCTGTCTCTGCGTGCCCTCGGAAGAGGAACGATCAGACGACCTATCCGGCAGCCTTGAAACCTATGGCGTTACACTGCTCCACATTACTCCCTCAATGGCCCGCATCATCAAGCCCGAGGCCCTGGCAAGATTGTCCACTCTGATGCTTATTGGCGAGGCCAGCCTTCCCAGTGATGCGTTCTTGGCTGGTGACAAGACCGTTGTTCTAGACACTTATGGCCCTGCTGAATGCACACCAGTCGCTACTATTGCAGACATGAGTGAAGAGGGAACAGGCATTGGCCTTGGTTTTGGCCTCTGCGTCTGGGTTGTGGATCCCAATACTTTGATGCTTGCACCCATCGGCACGATCGGTGAGCTTTGGCTCGAGGGTCCCCCAGTCGGTGCAGGCTATCTGAACAACAAAGAGAAGACTGATGCAGCTTTTGTTGAGAGCCCCGAATGGCTGGTAAATGGTACCCCACAACACGCAGGCAGACAGGGTCGCATGTATCGCACGGGTGATTTGGTGCGCTACAACGAGGACGGCACTCTGATCTTCATCGGCAGAAAGGATACTCAGGTCAAGATCAGGGGACAACGTCTTGAACTCGGCGAGGTTGAACATCACGTCGGAAAGGCCCTTGATGCCATCGTTTCCAATGCCCAGATTGTCGGTGAAGCTGTCAAGCCTCAAGATGCTGCCAACGCAACTCTAGTCGTCTTCGTCTCCCTCGAGACAGCTGCTAACATGACCGAGGATGAACACAAGGAGGCAGTTAAAGCTGCCACCAAGGATCTGAATGGTGAATTATCACAAATCCTTCCTTCTTATATGCTTCCTTATGCGTACATCCCAGTTCAGCAGATGCCTTTGACTGCCTCAGGAAAGACTGATCGCCTCACGCTTCGCAGCATTGGAGCTTCATTCACAATGGCAGAGTTGGCAGAGTCTACTGGAGAGGCCGAGGATGCCGTACGACGAGCCCCTGTAACCGAATCGGAACGCCTTATCCAAACTCTCTGGGCGGAGGTCTTGCGTATTCCTGCAGAGGCCATTAGCGCTGAGGATAACTTCTTCCGCATTGGTGGTGACTCCATTGGCGCGATGCGACTTGCCAGCAAGGCCCGTGACAACAACCTCAACATTAGCGTGCGAGACATTTTCCAGAATCCCATTCTCCAAGGCCTTGCCGCTTTGGATGCAGCCTCTTCTCCCGTTGTCGAGCAAGCCGAGATTGCTCCATTCTCCATGCTAAGCTCCGAAGTTGACATTGATGCTGCCCGAAGCGAAATTGCACGTATCTGCAAAGTTGAAGAATCGCAGATTGTTGATATCCTGCCATGCACTCCTCTCCAGGAAGGTTTACTTGCCCTCTCTGCTCGACAGTCCGGCGAGTATACCGGACGATTCATCTTCAAGGCAGAAAAGAATGTTGACTTCAGCAAGCTGCGAACTTCTTGGGATCTCGTTGTGTCTGCCAATCCCATTCTGAGAACTCGCATTGTTAACCTTCCTGCACAAGGTCTAGCTCAGGTCATCCTTGACGAGCCAGCTCAGTGGACTGAAGACATCGAATTGTCTACCCTCCTGGAGCGCGACCCCAGCCCGGCCAGTATTGGTACTCGACTTGCGACCTACTTCCTGACCAATGTAGACGAACAGGGTGATCGGTTCTTCGTTTGGGAAATGCACCACGCTGCTTACGATGCCTGGTCCATTCCTCTTCTTCTCGAACAAGTTGAGAAGCATTATTTCGAGGAGACTGTCGAGCCCGTCGAGTCCATGAAGCCATTCATCAAGTACATCACCGATCGCGATGAAGTTGAAACATCTTCCTTCTGGAACGCCCAGTTCCCCAGCATGGAGGGTGCTCATTTCCCAAGCCCCAAGACTGGAACCTCATACCCCACTGTGGATGATGAGGTGAACTTTACCGTGCAAAGTCTTGACTGGCGCCAGGGAGAATACACCGCGGCTACTCTGGTTCGGGCTGCCTGGTCCCTGGTGGCAGCGCGACATGCAGGCTCAAGCGAGGCCCTATTTGGTATCACAATTTCCGGTCGTCAAATTCCGGTCAATGGAATCGAGAGAATGGCCGGCCCTGCCATTGCCACCCTGCCAATCCGAATCCCCTTGGATTGGGACAGCAGTGTTGAGCAGCTTTTGGAAGCTGTTCAGCGCCAGACTGTGGACATGATGCCTTTCGAACAAACCGGTCTCCAGCAGATTCGCCGCATCAGCCAAGAGGCTGCTTGGGCTTGTGATTTCCAAACTCTCCTCTCTATTGAACTTGCCGACAAGAATGACAACACGACGCCCAGACTTTTGTCAGATGCCACCAGCTCAAGCGCTCAAGACTGGAAGGGCTTCGGATCGTACCCATTGTTTGTCCTCTGCACTGTTGAGGCAGACAGCATCCGCCTGCGATTCGGTTTCGACTCCAGCTTCATCGGAAAGTCACAGGTTACCCGGCTTGCCAACCACCTTGATCGTGTTCTTCATCAGCTCTGCGAGACCAAGCAAGCCTCAGAGAAGCTGGTGACTCTTGCCAGCATGGCACCGACCGATCTTGACCAAGTATGGGCATGGAACGAAACGGTTCCAACAGCCGTGGAAACTTGCATCCACGACATTATTGCTCAGAGAGCCCAGGAACGACCAGATGCCGAGGCCATTTCTGCATGGGATGGTAGCTTGACATACCAACAGCTTGATGAGCTTTCTACCGTCCTCGCACACCAGCTTGTTGAAAGCGGTGTTGCTCCAGGTGTGATTGTTCCCTTGCTCTTTGAGAAGTCCATGTGGATGGCAGTCTCTGCCCTGGCTGTTATGAAGGCTGGAGCCGCATCTGTTGCCATGGATGATGCTCAACCCGAGCAACGCCTTCAATCGATTGTGCAGCAAGTCTCACCAATCATCATATTAGCCTCTGTCAAAAACGAAGGTCTGGCACAGCAGCTTGGCAACTATGCCATCAAGGTCGTGGGTCAATCCCAACTTGACGAGGCCAAGGCTCAGCAAGCTACTAGCGAGTTGCCAGTCGTCAGTCCCTCCAATATCCTCTATATCAATTTCACCTCTGGCAGCACTGGTACCCCCAAGGGTGTTTTGATCTCGCATCAAAACTTCAGCAGCTCCGTTGTCTATCAACAAGAGACCTACGGTGTTACCCGCGACTCCCGTGTCTTTGACTTTTCATCATATGCATTTGATGCCTCTTGGCTCAATCTGTTGCACGCTCTTACCGCTGGTGGTTGCTTGTGCATTCCATCTGCATTGGAACGTCAAAATGATCTTGCGGGATGTTTTACCAAGTATAATGTCACATTCGTTCTGCTTACTCCCTCTGTTGCTCGTCTGCTCAAGCCTAGTGACCTTGCCGGCGTTTCCACCCTTGTCCTCGGCGGTGAAGCTTCTTTGCCTGGCGACGCCTCTTTGGCCGAGACTGCACAAGTCAAGAATGCTTACGGCCCAGCTGAATGTACTCCCATGACCGCCATTGGCACTCTTAATGCCGGCTCTGAGGAAGTCGACATCGGTCGTGGCCTGGGTTCTTGCACTTGGGTGGTTGACCCTCACAACAACACTCTGGTTCCCATTGGTACTATTGGTGAACTATGGGTTGAGGGTCCTATTGTTGGACAAGGCTACCTCAACGAACCCGAGAAGACGGCTGCCGCTTTCATCAACGATCCTGAGTGGCTGCTTCGCGGCTCATCTACTCAACCCGGACGCAGTGGCCGACTTTACCGTACTGGTGATCTAGTCCGTTATAACAAGGAAGGAAAGTTAGTGTATGCTGGCCGTAAGGATACCCAAGTTAAGATCCGAGGACAACGTGTGGAACTTGACGAGGTTGAGGTTCATGTCAAGAAGCTTCTCCAAGAATCCGTCGCCAAGGGAACTGTTCGCGTCGTTGCGGATGCGATCCGCCCCAAGGATACTGCCAATGCCATCCTCGTTGCTTTTGTCTCCATGGAGGCTGCAGATGGCTCATTCACTGAGGAAGAGCACAGCCAAGCTGTCAGCAAGGCAACCAAGGGATTAGCCGAGCGTCTAGAACAGCTTTTGCCAGTTTACATGGTTCCTTTTGCCTTCATCCCCATCACCGCTATCCCTATGACTGCCACTGGCAAGACTGATCGCCGCCGCCTTCAAGCCATCGGCGCATCTTTCACTGCCACTGATCTTGCAGAGTTCAGTCAACTGAACAGCGGTGACAGACGTGCTCCAGAGACTGAGGCCGAGAAGTTCATGCAGGGACTCTGGGCCGATATTCTGCACGTAGCTGTTGATAGCATCAGTGCTGATGATCACTTCTTCCGCCTAGGTGGTGATTCTATTACCGCCATGAGACTTGTCAGCAAGGCGCGCGATAGTGGCATCAATGTTACTGTCCAGGAGATTTTCAAGACCCCTATTCTGAGCCGCCTTGCCGCCTCTTTGGACATCGTTTCTGATGGCCTTATCAGTGAAGTAGTCGACATTCTTCCATTCTCACTTCTGAAGTCTGAGATCAACGTTGAGGAGGCTCGTGCTCAAGCCGCCGAGGTGTGTGGCGTTGATGCCTCACAAGTCGTTGATTTGCTACCCTGCACACCATTGCAAGAAGGCTTGCTCGCCATTTCTATTCAGAAGTCTGGCGAATACATGGGTAGATTCATTCTTCAAATCAACAAGGACATTAATCTTAAGAAGCTACGCAATGCCTGGGGTCAGGTCATAGCCTCCAATGCCATCCTGCGTACAAGAATTGTTAATGTTCCTCAACAAGGAATGGTCCAGGTTGTGCTCGACGAGGAAGTGCAGTGGTGTGACAGCGTTGATTTTGAGACGCTGCAGGATCGCAAAGCATACCCTGCCAACCTTGGAACACCACTGGCTAACTTCCTTATTACCAACTCCGATGCAAATGGCGTTAGCTATTTCATGATGGAAATCCACCACGCTCTTTATGATGCATGGACACTTCCTCTTCTCCTTGAGCAGATGGAACAGGCCTACTATGGAGAGGCTGTTGAGTCTTTGAACACGATGTCCGCTTTCATCAAGAATATAACTGATCGTGAGGAAGCTGATACAACCGCATTCTGGAAGAGCCAATTCCCTAGCATCGAGGGATCTCACTTCCCTACTTCCAAGACCACTGCCACATCATATTATCCTCAAGTGGATAACGAAGTCAAGGTGAACGTGGATAGCTTGAACTGGGGTCAGGGTGAGTTCACAGCTTCAACCATCGTACGAGCTGCCTGGTCTGTTGTCGTCGCCCAGAGCACTGGTTCCAATGAGGCTCTGTTCGGCGCAACAGTTTCCGGCCGTCAAGCTGCTGTTAACGGAATCGAGCGCATGGCTGGACCTGCTATCGCTACTCTACCTATGAGGGTTCCGTTGAACTGGGAAGTAAATGTAAATGAGCTTTTGCAGGCTGTTCAGCAGCAGGCTATGGAAATGATTCCATTCGAGCAGACTGGTCTTCAGCAGATTCGCCGCATTAGTGACGAGGCGGCATGGGGTTGCGACTTCCAGACCCTTGTTGTCATCCAGCCGGCTGAGAAAGTCAGTGGCCTCTCAAATAGGCTGTTCGTTGAGACTGAAGCCACTGGTGATGAGGATGCGACTGAGAAGTGGAAGGGTTTCGGCACATATCCCCTTATTCTTTTGTGCGAAATCCACGCTGATGGAGCCCGCATCAATCTTGGCTTTGACTCCAAGATTGTCGATGCAGCTCAGGTTCAGCGTCTAGCTTACCAACTTGAGCACATGCTTCGTCAATTATCCGACGCCAGGCAGGTGGGAGATACCCTCCGCGCCGTTGCTAGTGTTGGCAAGCATGATCTTAACACCATCTGGTCTTGGAATGCCAGTGTCCCTGAGCCGCTCGAGAAGACTGTTCTTGATCTTATCAACGTTAACATTCAGGCTCAGCCTGATGCAGAGGCCATCTGTGCTTGGGATGGTCAATTAACGTACAGAGAGCTTGACGAGCTTTCAACCTCTCTCGCCTATCAGCTCGTTGACAAGGTCCAGTCCGGATCCATCGTTCCGCTCTACTTTGAAAAGTCAATGTGGATGCCTGTTGCCGCTATTGCTGTTATGAAGGCTGGCGGAGCTTCATTGGCTCTTGATATGAAGCAACCGGAAGAGCGACTGCAGACAATCACGACCCAGGTCCAGCCTCAAATCGTCCTCTCCTCTGTTTCCAACGAGGCTTTGGCTCAGAGACTTGCCGGTTGCACTGCTCTCGTTGTCAGCGAGTCTCTGAAGCAAGCCGAAGTTCAGTCTCGAGCGTTGCCGTTGGTGAAGCCCTCTGATCTCGTCTATTCAGTCTTTACGTCTGGTAGTACCGGAACTCCCAAGGGTGTCTTGATCAACCACCGCAATTTCAGCAGCTCTATTCTTTACCAGCAGAAACTCTTTGGCTTCGCTTCTGATTCTCGAGTATTCGATTTCTCATCATATGCTTTCGACGCAGCTTGGTTCAACCTCTTCAATGCCCTCACTGTTGGTGGATGCCTGTGCATTCCCTCTGATCTGGAGCGTGAGAACAATCCTGCAGACTCCCTGGCCAAGTATAACGTGACTTATGCAGTCTTTACTCCTTCTCTTGCGCGAGCCATCGGACCCGATACCCTTTCCAAGTTGACTACTCTCTGCCTTGTCGGCGAAGCATCATTGATGAGCGATAAGGCACTTGGTGGAGGAAAGGCAACTGTCAAGAATGCCTACGGCCCTGCTGAATGTACCCCTGGTGCCGCTATTGGCGGCTTTGAGGGCGACAACGTTTCCATCGGTAGCGGTGCTGGTGCTTGCACGTGGGTCGTAAATGCTGAAGATCCTACCAAGCTTGTCCCTGTTGGCTCAGTCGGCGAGCTTTGGCTCGAAGGTCCAATCGTCGGTCAGGGATATCTTAATGACCCTGAGAAGACTGCCGCTTCGTTTGTTCAAGACCCTGAGTGGTTGCTTCGTGGAGGCGCAGGTCAGTCCGGACGCAGCGGCCGTCTCTACCGAACTGGTGACTTGGTCAAGTATAACGAAGATGGATCGCTGGTCTACGTTGGCCGTACAGGAACCCAAGTCAAGATTCGTGGACAGCGTGTTGAACTTGGCGAAGTTGAACATCATGTTCTCGAGGCCCTCAATATCAACAAGGACAGCAGAGGCAACTTGCAAGTCATTGCTGAAACCCTGCGTGCCAAGGACTCGGGCAGCCTTATCCTCGTTTCCTTCATCTCCCTGCATGCTGCTGCGGAAATGAGCGAAGATGATCACAAGAAGGCCGTTCGAGCTGCTACTACCGGTGTCACAGACCGCTTGGCAAAGGCTCTCCCCTCATACATGGTTCCCAGCGCATTCATCCCCATGCAAAACATTCCCCTAACCGCCACTGGTAAGACGGATCGACGACGTCTCCAGACTCTTGGTCTTGACCTGTGGTTGCAATTCCGCAACACCTCTGATGACAACGAAAGCGACGATGTTGCAGCCCCTGCTAATGAGGTTGAAAGAATTCTTCAGGAGGTTTGGATGTCAGTTCTGAACTTGACAGCAGCCGAGACTTCTGTCCTCAAGCCCTTTACCAGGCTCGGTGGTGACTCCATCACTGCCATGCAGGTTGTTTCCCAGTGCCGTGCTCGCCACATCAGCGTCACCGTCAGTGATGTTCTCCAGTCCAAGACAATCCGAAAGCTTGCTGCTATCTGCGAAATCAGCGCAGCTGATGACGAGTTGGCTGCACAGAACTGGGCTGATGAAGATGCTGATGCTTCCGCATCATTTGGCTTGTCTCCAATTCAACAAATGTTCTTCGATATGCAGGATGACTTGCAGCATTACAATCAAGCCTTCACACTTGAAATCACCAAGGCGGTTCCAGTCGCTACCCTGAAGGCTGCTATGCAAGCTATTGTTAGCCGACACCCCATGCTTCGTGCTCGCTACCAGAGGGATGACAACTGCATCTGGCAACAGAGCATCGCTGATGATGATGAATTTGCCTTTGCCTTTGTTGAGCATATTGTCAATGAGAAGTCCAATGTTCTCAGCATTGCCCAAGACAGACAGTCCAGCCTTGACATCACAGATGGACCAGTCTTTGCTTGCGATCTCTTCACTTTGCCTGAGAACAAGCAGATTGTTGTCTTTACTGCTCACCACTTGGTCATTGATCTTGTTTCTTGGCGTATCATTTGGAACGATGTTGAGGTCTTCCTCAAGCGTGGCAGTCTGTCTCAGCAGAAGCCCGTTTCTTTCTGCAAATGGGCTGAGCACCAGAGCGAGATTGGCAAAGAACTTACTGCGGCCCAAGTGCTTCCGTTCTCCGTCCCTGAGCCTGATTTAGCATTCTGGGACATGCAGGCTTCACGCAATCCATTCAGCGATTCCATTGAGTGGCTCTCTAGCCTAAACCAGAGTGCTACCGCATTGCTTCTTGGCGACAGCAACGAGGCTTTGCGGACTGATACTCTTGATGTCCTTCTTGGTGCTATTGTATACTCCTTTGCTCAAAATTTCCCTGAGAGATCTGTGCCTGCTGTTCACCTTGAAGGCCACGGAAGAGAGAAACTTGATAAGCGTCTCTCTCCTGATCTCTCTGGAACAGTCGGATGGTTCACCACTGTCTACCCTGTCCCCGTCGCCATCACCGCCAACAGCAACATTGTTGATGCGGTCAAACTAGCCAAGGATACTAGACGGAACGTCCCTGCAAACGGCCTACCATACTTTACTCGCCGCTACCACAATGAAGAAGGCCGAGCAGACCTTGGCCAGGGAATTACAGAGATCCTGTTCAACTTCACTGGTGCATATCAGCAACTTGAGAGGGATGATGCGCTATTTAGAGAGGTTACTTTCGAAAATGGCCAGCAACTGTCACAGGTAGCAGGATCAGCCCAGCGAACCTCTTTGATTGACATCACTGCAGGTGTTGAAGACGGACAACTTCTCTTCTCGTTCCGTGTTCACAAGGATATGAAACACCAGGACCGTCTTCATCAATGGTTCCAGAGCTTCGCCAATACCCTGGAATTCACTGCCAAGACTCTCATGCATACCTCCCCCATGCTGACTCTTAATGATATGCCTCTTCTCCCCATCTCCTACTCTGCCTTGGACAGCCTCCATGAGCAGCTCTCTCAGCAAAACATCAAGCCTTCTCAAGTCACTGATGTTTATCCCTGCACTCCCTTGCAAGAAGGTATGCTTCTTAGCTCTAGCAAGGGAGAATCCTCTTATTCCAGTTATTGTATCTGGGATTGCGTCACCGATGGTCAGGAACGTAAGATCCAGCCGACCAGACTGGAAGCAGCCTGGAAGAAGGTCGTCAGTCGTCACACTATCCTCTCTACGGTGTTTACCACCCACCCTGAAGGTGATGGCTATATCCAGGTTGTGTTGTCCGACTTTGAAGGACGTGCATCCCGTTTGACTTCGGTTGGTAAGCCCGCTGCTGCTCTGAGCGCCCTAGCCCGACCCGAATTCGCTGCCAACGAACCCCAAAATTCTTTCATCATCTGCCAAGCCGAAAGTGGAGAGGTTGCTTGCCGACTTGATATCAACCACGCCCTCTCTGATGCTTTCTCTCTTTCCCTCATTGCCCAGGAGCTCATCGCCGCCTACGACGAACAGGATCTTCCTGCAGCCCCCGGATTTGGCGAAGTCATCCGATACATCAACAAGACCTCCAAGTTTGAGAGAGCTGCTTCTTGGGCTGCTCTTCTCGAAGGAGTGGATGTTTGCCAGTTCCCTACCAAAGCTAACTCTGCTGAGGACTCGCATGGTTTCTTCCCTGTTCCACCAAAGTACACTGCCGAGATTGCAGGATTCTGCAAGAAGCAAGGCATTACTCGTGCGGTCTTCCTTCAAGTGGCCTGGGCCATGGTTCTGTCCCAGTTTATGGGTATGAAGGATGTCTGCTACGGTTATCTGGCATCGGGTCGTGATGCACCTGTCGACAAGGTTGATACCATTATTGGTCCTTTGGCCAACCTGATTATCGGCCGAGTCAAGTTGCACAGCTCTGCCAAGGATGCTCTCGAAGCCACTTCCGAGGCATCAATCCAGCACTTCTCCATTCAACACGCCTCATTGGCTGAGATTCAGCACCAGCTTGGCCATGCCGGAAAGACACTCTTCAACACTGCAATTTCAGTGCGGGAGACTGATCGATTCGGAGGCAAGGATGAATCAAGCATGTCGCTTGTGCCATATGATGCTGAGGATCCTAATGAATTTGATCTCATTCTCAATGCCGTCATCATTGGAGATGAAATGGAAGTTGGTGTTCGATTCCGCCAGAGCCAGGTTACCCGACAAGCTGTCGGTGAGGTCTGCAACTTCTTTGTTCAAGCCATTGATTGTCTTCTGGACTCAGTCGAAGATGCCAAATCTGAGCCACTATATGACGGTTTCTTTGACAAAATTGTGGGCATGGATGAAGCCTCTACAGAGGCCTATTGGAAGTCCCAATTTGAAGATTTGGAGAACACTCACTTCCCCTCGTCCAGGGTGCCATCTCATATCCCCCAGGTCAACAGCGAAATCACTGTTTCTATCGGCGGCCTGGCTTGGAACGAATGCGATTTTGCTTCTACCATGGTAGTAAGGGCTGCATGGTCCAGTGTTGTAGCCTTAGCTATCGGATCTCAAGAAGCACTTTTCGGAGTGCCAGCCAGCCAGCGTGCTCTGACATCTGTCAGCGACAACAGCTCCATGGTTCCAGTGAGGATTCGCCTTGACTGGGACGGCAGCGCGCAGAATCTTCTTGAGCAAGTTCAGGCTCAAGCAATGGCGATGGCTCCTTTCGAGAGCTACACCATCCAGCGTATCCGTCAATTGAGCGAAGAGGCCAGCTGGGCCTGCGACTTCCAAACCTTGCTCATTGTCAAGTCTACCGAAGATGAGGTAAACGTGACGGACAGCGAAACCCACTGGCAGGCTCTTGGAAGTTACCCTGTCATTGTTGACTGCAGCGTTGAGACCGATGGCCTCTCTCTCCGAATCGGCTTCGACTCCAAGGTCATCCAAGAGTCCAAGATCAAGCGAATTGCCGGACAGTTCGAACATGTTCTGTCTCAGCTCTGTGATACGGCTCGCCGACAGCACAAGCTGAAGGAAGTTGCCGGTATCAGCCAAAAGGATCTTGCTGACCTTTGGGCTTGGAATGCTATTGTTCCAGAGTCTAACGAGGTTTGTGTTCATGACTTGATCGCCAAGATTGTTGAGGAGCAACCCGAAGCGCAGGCTATTTGTGCTTGGGATGGCAACCTGACCTACAGAGAGCTGGATAACTTATCCACCAACCTGGCCCACCGCCTCGTCAAGAATGGTGTCAAACCTGGTGTCATTGTACCTCTCTGCTTCGAAAAGTCTATGTGGACCCCTGTAGCTGCGCTCTCTGTCATGAAGGCCGGAGGTGGCTGTGTAGCTCTAGACACAGCCCAGCCTGAGGAACGTCTGCGTGAAATTGTCTCACAGGTTCCATCACCCTTGATTCTCTCATCAGCTGGCAGCGTTGGTCTCGCATGCCGTCTCAATGCCAATGTCATGATTGTCGCTGCTGGACAGCCCAAGTACTCTCCCGAGGAACACGAGGCTTTGCCAGCAACAAGCCCATCTGACTTGCTGTATGCTGTCTTTACCTCTGGTACCACCGGCAAGCCCAAGGCCTGTCTTGTTGCGCACCGCAACTTCACCACTGGAGTCAGATGCCAGCGCGAGGCCCTTGGTCTTACGAACAAATCCCGAGTTTTTGACTATACATCCTACTCATTTGACATTTCTTGGCTCAACTGCCTTGCTACTCTCACAGCTGGTGCCTGTCTCTGCATTCCTTCTACAAGCGAAAGACAAAATGACCCATCTGGCTGCCTTGAGAAGTACAAGGTCACATTCTGGAATTTAACACCTTCACTCGCGCGTGTTATTGACCCTGTCGCACTCTCCAAGCTCACTACTATTGTTTACGCTGGTGAAGCTGTTCTCCCAAGTGATGTGGCCCTTGCTGGCGACAAGACCGTGGTTAAGAACGGCTACGGACCAGCAGAGTGTACACCACTCAGCACCATTGGAGACATGACCGTTTCCAATGTCTCAATTGGTAGAGGACGCGGTACTTGCACATGGGTAGTTGACGCAGAGAACCCTGAGCTTCTTGTACCTATTGGAACAGCCGGTGAGCTGTGGATTGAGGGACCGCTGGTTGGACAGGGTTATCTCAACAACCCCGAAAAGACTGCCGCAGTCTTTGTGGAGGACCCTGCTTGGCTTCTCCGCGGTACCGAACAACAGCCAGGCCGTCGTGGGCGCATGTATCGCACTGGAGACTTGGTCCGCTATAATGAAGATGGATCCCTCGCCTACATTGGCCGTAAAGATACTCAAGTCAAGATCCGCGGTCAACGTGTCGAACTTGGTGAGGTCGAAGTCCATGTCCATGAGGTGCTCGGTGAACTCGATGAGACCCTCAAGGGTAGCGTGCGCGTCACTGGTGATACACTCCGACTTTCAGAGACGTCTAGCCCTGCTCTTATTGTCTACTTGACATTCAAGAACTCCAGACCTGAGGATCATGACGCCACCGTACAAGATATGACGGATGCTTTGAACGATCGCCTTGAGCAGCTGCTGCCAGCTTACATGGTACCAACACTCTATGTCCCCGTTCACACCGTGCCCATGACAATCAATGGCAAGGTTGATCGCCGTAAGCTCCGTGAGATGGCTCTCTCTTGGTTGCAACGCGCCAATTCTGCCGAGAATCATCAACATGCTGGCCCTACCAACGAGATTGAGCGCACTCTCCACAAGATTTGGATGACTGTCCTCAACCTCTCTGACAATGAAGTTCCTATCAACAAGGCCTTCACAAAGATTGGTGGCGATTCCATTACTGCCATGCAGGTCGTTTCTCAGTGCCGAAAGCAGAAGATCACCATTACCGTTCGTGATTTGCTTCAATCCGGAACAATTCAGAAGCTTGCCAGCACTTGCAAGATTGTTGTTGATGACCAGCAGGCTGATCGCAACTGGGGCAAGGATGTCGAAGTCATGAAGCCTTTCGGCCTCTCTCCTGTTCAGCAAATGTTCTTCGACATGCACCCACAAGGTCTGAACCACTTCAACCAGAGTTTCGTTCTCGAAATCACCCGCCACGTTCAGACGGCTGCGCTCCGAAATGCCTTGCAGGCAACTGTCAGCCGCCACGCTATGCTTCGTGCACGATTCTCGCAAACCAATGGCATCTGGGAACAACAGATTGCCAAGGATACCACTGACGCTTTCGGAATGGTTGAGCACTCTGTGATGAGCCTCTCTGAAGCCGGAGCAATTGCCCAGCAGCGACAAGAACAGTTGGATATCGTCAATGGCCCCGTCTTTGCCGCTGACTTGATTAGCATTGCAGGTCGACAGGTTCTCGTCCTCACCGGGCACCACTTGATCATTGATTTGGTGTCTTGGAGAATTATTTGGGCTCACATTGAGGAGCATCTGGAGTCGGGCAGCTTCGAGGCCGAGCATGTCATTTCTTTCCCTGCATGGATCCAAATGCAGACTGAATTTGGCCGCACTTTGAACCCCGAGACTGTTCTTCCATCCTTTATCCCACCACCCGAAATCGACTTCTGGGGTGTCTCCTTGTCTGATAATACCATGAGCAAGGCAGATACTCACGTTGTTACTCTTAACCAGAACGCGACCAACCTCCTTCTTGGTGAGGCTAACAATGCGTTCCGCAGTGAGCCCACTGACATTCTCCTTGGCGCATTGTTCCACTCATTCTCTCAAAGCTTCCCTGACAGATCCATCCCAACCGTCTTCATTGAGAGCCACGGCAGAGAACCTGCTGACGGCCTGGATGTTGACCTATCCGGCACTGTCGGCTGGTTCACTACCCTACACCCTGTCTCTGTCCAGCTGATGTATGATGATACTCCTATCAACTCCCTCAGACTTGCCAAGGACACCCGACGCCAGATCCCTGGTAAGGGCCAGCCTTACTTCGCTTGCCGATACTATAATGAGGTAGGCGCCGAGATTTTCCAGGAACACGATGCAAGAGAAATCTTGTTCAACTTCACTGGAAGATTCCAGCAGCTTGAGAGTGATGATGCCTTGTTCAAGCAGATTGATCTGTTTGGAGAGGACGCTTATCTGAATGAGGCCTCGCCATTGACACAAAGAATGGCTCTCATTGAGATCAACACCGGTGTCGAGGAAGGAAAACTATTTGTCTCGTTCCGAATCAACCGCGAGATGAATCACCTCGACAGATTGCAGCAATGGATTCAAGACTTTGCCAAGGCCCTCGAGTCTCAAGTCGAGAGCCTGGCGCAAATGCCATCTGCTTTCACTCTGGGCGACTTCCCATCATTGGGTGCTCTTTCGTACACTGGCCTCGATCACCTCTTGCAAAAGCAACTGCCCGATCTCAGCATTGACCCCGACAATATCACAGACATGTATCCCACTTCTCCCCTGCAAGAGGGTATGTTGTTGAGTTCAAGTCTGGGCGTTGCCTCCTATGACAACTATTGGATCTGGCGACTACTTCCTGGAGCACTTGGAGGCAATTCCCCCATCTCTCCTTCAAGGCTCGAGGATGCATGGACCAAGGTCGCCAGCCGTCACTCCATTTTATCCACGATCTTCACTACTCACCCCGAAGGAAATAGCTTCCTTCAAATCGTCCCATCTGGCTTGAAGGTCCGCGTGATCCAAAAGACTATCACCTCAGGAAGCACAACAAAGGCCCTGAGTGAGCTTGAAAAGCCTGAATTCGCTGTCAATGAGCCCCAGCATGCATTCACTATCTGCCGTTCAGCATCTGGCGAGGTAGGATGCAGATTGGATATTAGTCATACGCTTATTGACGCTACCTCTCTATCTGTTCTGATGCAGGAAGTTACCGCTGCCTATGAAGGCCATGATCTTCCAGTGGCTCCGGCATTTGGCGACATGATTCGCTTCATCTACAGTAACTCCAGAGCCGAGACTCTGTCCTCGTGGCTCAAGTACCTTGCGGGTGTGGATTCATGCAAATTCCCCTCATCCTACCCCGAATCAAGCCCTCCCAAAGAGGAGCGACATGGTACTATCAGCATCCCAACTTCCTCTGCTGGCATGACACGTTTCTGCAAGGAAATTGGAATTACTCGCTCTGTTTTCCTCCAGGTTGCCTGGGGCATGGTCTTGGCCCAATTCACGGGCAAGAAGGAGGCTTGCTTCGGATATTTGGCTTCTGGACGCGACGCCCCTGTGGATGGCATTGATGGCATGGTTGGTCCTCTGGCTAACCTGCTCATCAGCCGCATCAATATGCACATGACAAAGAGGGATGCCTTGGAGGCAACATCAGACTCCTCCATCGAGCACTTATCGATGCAGCATGTCTCCTTGGCTGAAATTCAGCATCATCTCGGCAAGTCTGGACGGTTCTTCAACACTGCCATGACGGTTCGTGAGGATCTTGAGACGAAGATGGCAGAAAGCACCGGTATCACTTTTGAACTTCACAACACCGAAGATGCGCATGAGGTATGTACATCTTTATTATGATATTTTTGAATCATTGATCGCTAACATTTTCCAGTTTGACATTATGCTGTCTGCCAATTTGAGCAAGGACAATATTGATATTGCCTTGCAATTCCAAGAGTCACACCTGAGCTACGATACTGCCCATGACGTTGGCGCTCTCCTCGTCAAGGCTATCGAGTATCTGGTTTCATCCCCCACAAACAAGTCGCGCCGTGATAGGACTTCTCTCTACGATGGATTCTTCAACTACTTGGTTGGAGCCGAAGAAGCTTCCGTCACTTCCTTCTGGAAGGATCAATTCTCTAATATCGAGGGCACTCACTTCCCTCAGTCCAAGACATCCAATGATGCCCACCCCGATTCCGAACTCAATCTGGACATTACCGGAATTCAGTGGCCCCAAAATGTTTCATCATCAGTCATGTTGAGGGCTGCCACTTCCGTTGTTCTCGCTCGACGCGAGGACTCCGACGAGGCTCTCTTTGGTGCCACCACTCTTGATGGCGCACACCAAGTTCCTCTTCGCGTGGTGCTCAACTGGAGCTCCAAGGTATCTGAGTTCCTTGAGCTCTTGCAAAAGCAGATGAATTCCATGAGCACCTTTGAGCGAACTGATCTTTGGCGCATTCGTGGAATCAGCGAAGAAGCTGCATTCGCCACTGACTTCAAGACCTTGCTCACAATCCAGTCTGATGAGCAAAATGCTGATCAGACTTCCGTGCCCAACAAGCAATATCCTCTCATGATCAACTGCAAGACTCAGCCAAATGGTGCAAACGTGAGCATCAAATATGATCCCGCCGTTGTGGGAGAATCACAGCTCCAGCGCATCAGCTCTCAGTTTGAACATGTACTTCACCAACTGGCTGATGTTAACAAACATCAGGACCAGCTTCGAACCCTGGCTGACCCAAGTCAACCTGACCTCCATGACATCTGGACTTGGAACGCTATTTTGCCTGAAGCCCGCGATGACCTCGTTCACAACCTCATCGCCAAGCACGTTCAGGCACAGCCAGATGCTCCCGCTATTTGCGCATGGGATGGCAATCTGACCTACGCACAGCTTGACGACTTGTCTGACAAGCTTGCAGCCAAATTGGTTAAAGCCAACGTCAAGCCTGGTACCATTGTACCGCTTTGCTTCGAGAAGTCTATGTGGATGTCTGTTTCTGCCTTGGCCGTGATGAAGGCTGGCGGAGCGTCTCTCTCTGTTGACCTCACGCAACCCATCGAGCGCTTACACGCAATCATTTCCCAGGTTGACCCTCAGGTTATCCTCTGCTCAGCACTCAACGCAGAGCTCGCCAACGAGCTTGCGGGAAGCATTCCCACCATCGTTGTCAGCCACGCACAGTTTGAGTCAGATTCAAACGAAGCAGTTGAGCTTCCCGTTCCCAGCACCTCCGACTTGCTGTACCTCGTATTCACTAGTGGCAGCACGGGAACGCCAAAGGGTGTCATGGTCACTCATGGCAATTTCACCAGCGCCGTGGCATACCAACAGGAAGGCATGAAGTTCTCCAACACGGACCGTGTGTTCGATTTCGTGTCTTATGCCTTTGATGTCAGCTGGTCTAACTTGCTCCAAACACTCTGTGCGGGCGCTTGCTTGTGTGTCCCATCGGCAGATGAGCGCAAGAACGAGCTCTCCAACTGTCTTGAAAAGTACAACATTACGCTGTTGCATATCACTCCATCGCTCGCCCGTATCATCAAGCAAGAAGCCCTTGCTAGGCTCGACACATTGATGCTGATTGGTGAAGCCAGCATGCCCAGCGATGCTTTCTTGGCAGGCGATAACACATTGGTTCTAGATACATATGGTCCTGCAGAATGTACGCCAGTGGCTACAATTGCGGACATGAAGGATAATGCAGGAATTGGTCGTGGATTTGGTATCAACACCTGGGTTGTGGATCGTGAAAACCCAGATATGCTTACACCAATTGGTACTATTGGTGAGCTTTGGCTTGAAGGGCCATTGGTTGGTGGAGGTTATCTCAAGGACTCTGTGAAGACCGATGCGGCCTTTGTTCGAGACCCTGCTTGGTTGCTTCATGGATCTCCCGAATCTGGACACGCTGGACGTCAAGGCCGACTTTACCGCACCGGTGACTTGGTCCGATACAATGAGGACGGAACATTGACCTTCATTGGTCGCAAGGATACACAGGTAAAGATTCGTGGTCAGCGTGTCGAGCTCGGCGAAGTTGAGCATCACGTACAGAAGGCTCTGGCCGAGGCGGTTGGAGGCAGTGTCTTGGTTACGGCTGAGACCATCAAGCCACAAGGTACCATGATTCTCGCCGCATTCGTTACTTTAGGTGAGGCGAATGGTATGACAGAGGAGGAACATAGCAGTGCTGTTCAAGAAGCGACTGCTAAGCTGGCTGAACGACTCTCAAAGACATTGCCTGTCTACATGGTGCCCGCCGCATTCATTCCCATGAGAGATATCCCTATGGGTGCCACCGGAAAGAAGGACAGGCGTCGTATCCGTGCCATTGGTGACTCCATCTCGGCAGAACAACTTGCAGCCCTCTGTGGTCAAAACACTGAAAGCCGTGCGCCTGAGACCGAGAGCGAGAAGCTCGTTCAGAACCTCTGGGCTGAGGTTCTCCGAACCAACCCAAACAACATCAATGCGGAGGACAACTTCTTCCTCATTGGTGGTGATTCCATCATTTCCATGCAGCTCGTCGCTGTGGCCTCAAAGGCGAACGTCCAGCTTACAGTCACTCAAATCTTCCAGAATCCTACTCTGGAAGCCATGGCCCGAATCATCGATTCAGCCTCTCAACCTGAACCCGCTCCGGCTACCAAGACCCGAAGCATTGAGCAATACGACTTGCCTAACCTCGGACCCTTGAAGGAGAAGATCACCGCTGTCTTCCCTCTTACTCACCAGCAACAATACTATCTTGAGGAAGATCTCCGCACGCCCAAGTTCTCGTGGAACTACCTCTACCTTGATTTCCCCACTCGCGACGTCGAGCGTCTGCGCGACTGCTGCTCTAAGCTCGTTGCTCACCTCGATGTTTTGCGCATTCTTTTCACTCAAACTTCAACTGGATTGGTCCAGCTCGTTCTCGATTCCATGGAAGCACCCATTGATGAGTACAACGACTCATCCATCGATATGGAAACGCTCTTCCAGCAAGCTATTGATCGTGATCTTGCTAGTCCTTGGAAGTTGGAGGAGTCTACACTTCGCTTTGTCATCCTGCGCGCTGCCGGCGACGCAACCCGTATTATTATCCGCCTATCACACAGCCAGTACGACGGTGTCTCAATTCCCTACCTTATCAACACGTTTACGTCCTTCTATAATGGCGAAACTCTCCCTGAAGCACCTCGATACTCCGATGTTCTCCAGCACATGGTCGATGCAAAGGAGGAAACCCACTCCTACTGGAAACAACTCACCCAAGGCGCCACAGTTACAAGGCTTCCTGGCCCTAAGCCCGAGTCTTCAGACAACAACAAGGTTCCGTTCGTTGTCCGAAACACTGCGCGTGCCATCTCTGCCAGCAGCACCATTACTCCGGCAACCGTCTTCACAGCAGCTGCCGCCCTCGCAATTAGCCGCATAACCGCTGAGAACGATGTCATGTTTGGCCGCGTCGTTTCAGGACGATCCGGCCTTGCTGGAGAACTTCAATCCGTCGTTGGACCCTGTATTAGCATCGTCCCTGTTCGAGCTCAGGTGCAACCAACCACCAGTCTCGATGATATCATTCCCACGATGCATGAGCAGAACATCAATGCCCTCTCACGCGACCTTCTAGACGGCGAACACACCGGCCTTGACTACGTTTTCGCTACCCAATACGAAAACATCGAGGCCCTCCGCGAAGCAGCTGAAGGAGACATTCAGCTCCAGGGCTACGAACGGCCAGACAAGCACGCGCATCTGGACATGGTTGCTATTCTTGCGAGCCCAGTCAAGGATGGCTTGGAGATTAAGATCACCGCAAGCAGAGCTCATCATCAACAGGAGGTGATTGAGAAGCTTTCCAGGGAGATTTGCAGCATTTTGGATGGTTACGGCAACTAAATGACAGAAGTATACTTAGATTGGATTTTTAGACTCACTTTCTTTTTCTTTTCCTTATCCTATGTTGTTGTTTTATAGTATTTAGTATATTTAGTGTTTATACAACCTTTCTCAAGTTTCATTCTCCGTTAAGCCTTGGTGATCTACGTATGCATACAGTGACAACCACCTAATGATCTCAATTTTGCCCAATAAAAATTCATAGATCGAACATCGCGACCCAGTAACATGCCACCTAACAGATGACCTCTACACTGCCCTCCTCATATTCCATTCATCCCACTTCCTCAGAAGGCACACTAAGTCCGTAACAAATTCGTCCAACATACAAGTCACCCGAGTTGATCGAGAAACTTGTTTTCGTGATTTAATACACTGCATCTCGTGGCTTAGGCCGAGCTTCAACGGCATGGAGAAGAAGACACCGCCGGTCACCATACACAAATACTATGGCCAGACTGACGGTCCTTTCTCGACCCTCGTGAGCAGCCCTATCAGAGAAAGCTAGAGTCTGTTCACAGACATTCATAAAAATCGCTAATAACATTACAGTCACTCAGATGAACGTTAATATTGTGAACTCAATGGTATCATTTCATTTGCAAAAGGACCCTGCCTCCATATCATTCCTTCTACTGAAGCGAGTTCACACCAGCCTTCAAGGCCTTGAAGTGACTCCAATCATGGCTATCCTGAGCAAAGCTCCAGGCCATCACACCACCGAGCTTCTTGGCGCCAACAATCTCCTTGAACTTTCGCTGAATCAGCGCGGGTGTATCCCAAGTCCAGTACTGCTTCTTCGCCGCGTCCCAGTACCACTGGCCACCAGCCACGCTGTCCTCCTTGCCCTTGGCAAAGATGGGCTGCAGTGTTCCCCAGCTGTCGACGTCGAAAGTATAGGCTCCGGAAAGACCGGTGTCGGTGCCATCGGCGGTCTCGAGCACGGCAGTGTCGCAACCAGTGGGGGTGTTGCAGTTAACGCCGTTCTTGGTAGTGAACCACTTGGCGTAGAAGGCGAAGCCGAGGTTCATCTTGCTGGCGGTCATGCCTCGCTCGAGGTAGATGTTGACGGTCTTGAGAGACGCGGCGACGGAGGTGTGGTGGGTAGTCTGGTTCATTCGGCGGTTCATCAAGTCATAGGTCATGACCTAAACAAATGTCAGTAAGATTCCAGGGTTGAATGGCCCAGTGGGAGAAACGCACATTAACATGGTCAACAGCCTTGTCAATCTTGGGAACCTGTGCAGGTGTAAAAGCAATCATGTCCTCCTCACGTCCAGGAACAGCGATAGAAAGCTCCTTGTTGCCAATAGCCTTCTTGATCTCGGCGAGAAACAATGGGTATGTCTCAATTTCTCCGACCTTCTTGTCGTTGGGGATGTTCCTGTAGTCTTCGCCGTTGCCACCAGGGTACTCCCAGTCAATGTCTACATGTATAATTAGCTCAAGCTGTTTTGAAGATTCCTCTACTCAGGTAGATTCCATGACTTACCGACACAGTCGTATCCAAGTCGATCAAGCGTAGCCGCCACGTTCTTGGCGTAGGTCTTGCGAGTCTCGTCGGTCGCAGCGCCAGCGCTGAAACCAGAAGTATCTCCCCAACCGCCAATGGCCATGCACACTTTGGTGCCTTCGTCAAAGAGAGCCCGGACCTGGTCCAACGGCATGAATGGAGTGTACTGTCCTCCATAGTTGAAAAGAGTTGTGCCAGCAAACGCAGTGATTACGTGGGTTACACCAGCGGTAACGGACCTGTCCGGCAGGTGTGTCGTGTGCCATCTGCAAACATGTCAGCGCTTCAAACCAAAAGCATACGACGTAATGCCCCATCCATAATCAAGGCACACTCAACACAGGCACTTGGACTTACTGGTCAAAGTACATGACAAGGCGAGGCTTGGCCAAGGCGCCAGTGGCAGCCGCAGCCAGTACGGCGAGAGTAGATGAACGCATTTTGGGGTATCAAAAGAGCAATTAAAACGTCAACGCTTAAAGGAGGGATGGGAAGAAACGGTGCGTTCAGAGTTCTCAAGGAACCCATCTTACAGGGACGAGAGCGTCTTTATAGACCCCATCTCATCGGCGGTGTACTCAGACAAGCATTGTTCACCCAGCAGGGATTCATTGCGTCTAAGCGCGTGAAAGGAGATGCTGCAGAATTGTTTGTGAATGCAAACATGTTTGGGCTGATCTTTGCTTGTCTTTGATTAGCCAATCGTTGTAACGTCGCAATCTTATCCAGAGCGTGATTGATGGTAATGAAACAAGGCCGTGGGTGTACCTGTCAGCACTGATCACACCTGTCTAGTCCGGCATGGAGAGATGGAGACCACGGGTTTGAGCAAAGCTCGTTAACCGATCATGGGAGCTTGTTCAAGTGTGTTGCAGAAGAGGCATGAAGGGGGCGATCAATTCCCTAGTTTGTAAGGTCCCTTAACCGCCAAGAAGCCCCGGCTTTTACCACGTGTGAGACGCCCTCTGAAGCTCGCCTGAGGAGCTCCAGTCGTGGAGAAGAGAACAGCGACTTGAAGCGCTAATGCAAAACAAACAGCTTCCTCTACAAGGACGATCGCCGAGATCTACAATGTCATTTTATCTTTATCTTCTTCTTGAATCCATGTGACTGATGCACTGTTTTTGAAGACTTGTTGAGCAATACCAGCTTTATTCAACCAGAGTCATTGTTCTGTGCCAGGAGCGAAATCCAGTGGCTTTGCCACAAAACATGGGCACTTCCCAATGTGTTCACGCATGCATCTAAGCGCCCACTCGGCTGTTCAGTAAGCACAATAAGCCCCGGAAGTCGCTGGGCCTGGGCAGTTTTGGTGCATCAACACCAGAAATTGGAGAATCCTTGTAATACTAATGGACAGCGGGGTGGTGGCTTTAAGCGCCAGAAACATGACCAGGGGCTTCATAGATATGTACGTTTGATCACTATTTGTAAATACTGATGCATGTACGGAGTACAGTTTGTGAGTTTAAAGACTGGTTTGATGCAACCGAGCCTGCCGCTGAGTTCGGTTATGTCGCGTTCACGTCTCGCATCCGGCTTGCTATTACACCCATGTAAATAGAGTGTCAAACACCATGTGTTTATTCGCCAAATATACCTTTGAACATTAAAATTGTATGGATAGAATATAGCACAAAATCACACTCTACTTTGCCTGAAGCCTATAATGCAGAAACTCGATCCATCGCAGAGTGCAGTTATTGGAATATGTTAAGCCATCGCCGGCGATCAAGACACCATTGCTGCCTTCTTTACTTCCCGCCAGTAGCTCTCTCTCTTCATGTTTCTCAATTTCTTTCCGAAAATCACCACGGGAAGATACACACAGCAAATGGCCAGTCCAACAAAGGCCACGCTGATAAAACAGTTCTGAAGACCCAAGTTATCCAACCAAGGCGTGATGCCGTATCCAATGGCAAAGCTCATTGTATTTCGGATGATGATGCACGTCGCTATCCCATCACCGGAAACGTCTCGGTATGAGTCGATGAGGTATGCGACGGACAATGTGACACCGGCGGCATTGCAGGCTGCGAGAAAGCACATTGCGACAAGAAGGCCAAACCAATGAACATGATGGGCAGCCTGTAATCATAAGGGGGGAAAAAATCATCAGCATTCTCCTTTCATCGTCGAGTTAACGTAGTCTTCACTTACCCCGACACCCCAAAGAATGAGACTACCAGGCACCAATATCGAAGTCAAGGAAAACAACCAGAGGCGCTGCTCAGGTTCATAGATGCCACGATTACGACGGGCCAGCTTTATGACGAACCAGTCAGAAAAGGCACCACTATACCAAGACCTATTTTGAAACATTAGCATCACGTTTGATAGCTCGCATCTATCCTTTGGAGACACGACATACCCGATACCAACGCCAATGACACAAGCCAAGTAGCTCAAGCCGACAATACTCGGCTTGAAGTTATATGGGGCGCCGCCCAGCACAATGGACGCTGTCGCATTCAGAATGTTAAACCAGATCAAATAAGTACCGTATGAGAAACCCGAGTAGAAGATGACAGGCCACCCAAGGAACCGAATGATCTGCCAGGCGCGCCGGTGCATCATGAATGGTCGCGGCTTGTCAAACAATGCCAGTTTCTGCCAGAAGGTCTTTTCCTTTCCTTGCAAAGATTTGCTTCCAATTGCATCTACAGAGGGTTGCGCAGCCCGGTCCGCAGCTGTCGCTATCTCTCCCTCTTCTTTACTCGTTGGCATGGCAGACTTGTTGTTGTCAGATTGACTGTCCTCAGCGTAGATTACGCCAGTCATCTTCCGGTCGTAATTCGTCTCCTCCATGAAGAAAAACAGGAACAAAAAGCAGGCACCGCCGAAGATGGCCATAAAGTAAAACGGCCACTTGTATCCCATGCTATCGTTGATAAACCCGCAGATTACGGGCGCAAAATAGTTTGACGTTACCAGAATCCAGGCATACCAGCTTAGATACGTGCCACGCTCGTGAGTAAAATAAATGTCCGTAATAGACGTCTCGGGGAGCGCTTCAATGGGCGATGCGACGAAGCCAGTCACGATGTTTCGAGCAATCCATTGTCCTTGGCCTTTTGCATGAGGACTCCAAGCCGAAACCGCCTATATAACCAGGTTAGACAATGGCCCCTCATGTAGGATAGTAGAGAGTGCTGCGTACTACTATGCCCAGCATGGAGAGCAGGTAGGTCAGCCTTTTACCGTATTGAAGGGCAAATGGCTGCCAGAATAATAGACCCCATCCCAGCAAGAGGAACATGTAGCCCGTTCCGGAGTTCAAGTCACCAACTGTAGATAATTAAGTGCACGTTCGCCGCCTATGGATTACCATCACTCACCGCTAACATCCAAGGGTCCAGAAAGAGGGACTAAAAGAGAGTACACGACAGAGAGCGCCATACCGTTAAAGAGCGTAAAGCTACAAATTGTCAGTCTCTCATTCAATTGCTCATAGCGATGTTGGCGCTCACATGATGAGACAGATGAGATGCTGCCTTTTTCTCCATGGCGACCAGTTGAGGGGATCATTCACATCATTTGACGGCGTTGGGACCAGGATGATGTCTTTTTGAGTGCCGGCGTGCAAAGTCGCGGCATTCTGATCCAGATCGACCAAGTGGACAGTGCCGGGCACCTGGGACTCGTCGATCTCTATCCCATCAGTCGTCCCCGCTGGCTGCATGGCGAATATGGGGGATAAAATGCTTGCGTGAAAACGGTTGCGGCGCGTCGCATAGAACACAAGGAAGCGTTCGTCTCAGGCGGTCACCGTGACACGTTAAACAGAAACAACCATCTCGGAGTTTACAGTTCAATGACCACAGTCTAATTACTGACAAGGATCAAGAGAGAAGAGGGGACAAAGGGGTCGCTTCGATAAGATAGATGAATGACAAATGTCTGAGATGGGTATGTACATGTGCACCGGACACTGCCGACATTGGCGAAGATTGTCTAAGACGGGTTGATCAGTATCGCTTCCGAACAAACCGGCCCACACATTACCCCGGTGTTGCTATAACAGGCGCTGACGCATTAGGCTACTCAATATGAGGCCGTTAATATGGATGTCCATATGGGCATTCCTTTGAGAGATGCAAACATAACCTTCAGAAACAATCCCGATGCTTCCAATCGATCGTTCAAGGCTTAGCATAGCCGACAGCCCGACGTAAAACATGGTGTCGGCAGTTATGGAGATCACGATCTCACTCCTCTTGGCGAGATGGATCCATGGTCTTCCATAGCTAGTAAGCCGATCCTACTTACCCGGCGCTCGCCTACAACCGATGCCTCATTCATCCAGAGTTAAATGCTTTCGCAACCAAGGGAGCTGCCCCCATGTGCCCTAGTTTTTGTAGGTGGTTCACTAAATGCCCTAGGGTGAACTGCCAAGGTAATACACGTTTCTTCGCCTTGCGTTCTCAACCATCACTTGCTGGATACAACAACGTGTTCAAGCCTGCATTGACCAGTCGCATCAGTTTAAGCGTCACGTTTGGTCATCATCGTCAACCTAAGAACATGGCATCACATTATGCCAACGTTGGGTTCTATCTGCATCTCCTTATAGAAATCCCCGCCGCGGTTGGCTTCTTAATTTGGCCATCGGGTACGCTGCCTATACCTCAGCCCCATGCACACGCAGTGATTCGACAATATGGGCTGCTTCTCGTGGTCACCAACCTCATCATCGCCAGTATGTTACTCACTACCGCCACCACTGCGGATGCGGGTGGGCCTGTCGTGTCAACACTCGGTCGACGCGTAGCAGGTTGTCTCGCACTGTATCACCTGGGTCCCACAATGAGGGCGATCTGGCGGATGCTGTCAGAACCAGTGAAGGAACAAAATATACCCCATTCATGGCATTACAAGGCCAAGAGCGCAGTCGTATCTCCCATCACACATTTTCTGCTACATGCCGTTTGCTCTTTTATTCTGCTGTGGAAGTTTACGTCAGTTTGAGCAAAGGGTCCAATACTCATTGGTTGCGGGATGGATCTGTATGAAACTAGTTGTTAATCGCTTAAACAATGCTAAATTACGGAGTACGGAGAGGACTAAGTCATCGATCCCATAAGGTAGATATATGGCAATATCATCGTTATACTTAATGACGAACTCGTCAACAAATATGCTAGAACAAGAGCAAGATACTAAAGACGGCAATTGCATAATGCCACGCTCCGTGAAAATGTGTTTGTTGCAAGGCGAGAACCTCATGTGTAGCAGAGCGACGGACGGTCGAACTTGATGTATTGTCGAGCCATTCGCCATATTCCACACTCGAATATGGGACTCTCCTTATGTGGCGATTAATTGATTATTCGGAAAAAATGTAATGAGCTTGACGTTAGTTTGCGTTTTGAGGACTTGCTGTTTAATACCAGTTGCTACAACCAGGAGCCTAAGTTTTCGGTCACTTGATGCCAATGCGAGAAGTTTACTACCAAGCGAAAAGGCAATGCAACTCAAGAAGCTTGCAACTTTTAGCGTCCATATCTCCTTGCCGGCTGCTGTATTCTAGGGGCAAACAGTTTGATCTCAGGAAGCCGATGCAGGGAGTTTGCCATCAGGGACGCATCATTGGATCAATCGAGGAATTTTGTAGATGACGAGTCTAATATTGATAGTCGTATCGAATTACAATGGGGATATGAGTGCTGATAATATCTTCAGGAATATCCCAAATGTGCGTTGCTAGGTGTTGGAGATTGCACATATCGCGGTGCAGGTGGCGTGACACGATATCAAGACAGGTATTTTATCAAGTCCGTGTGCCTTTTCTGTATCGATCGATAGTATAGGGTGAGCACATATCCTAGTATTGAGAAGGTACTCGCGGGATGACGGATGAAGAAGCCTAATAGAAGTATCATCTTTCTCTGGGATATCCAAGACGGCATGGAGCTGGTTTAAAACTAATTTCATCTTCTCCTTTGGCTCCACAAGCAGCATGACCACGCCGTCGACCGATGTGGTATCATATAAAACAACAATAGACCCAAAAATGTTGTGAAAAAGCTGTTGTGCGTAGTTCACCTCATCCTGCTCCCAAGAGAAATTCAGGGTTGAGGCCAAAACCTCTGTGTATATACAATCCAGCTCGTTCTCTATACAACGAATTGGCGATGCCTCTGAGTTTATAATGGTTTTTTAATTGCTTTCCAGAGCAAGAAGCATATCTCAAGACATGAAATGATTGATGAAGTTAGAAAAGGGTTATCAGCCTCCAGCCGCATCACAAGTACCCTGCACAGGAGCCACGGGACGTTGAGCACCAAACTCCCCCCTACCAATACCCAATAGGAAGCAGAAGCCCAGTATCAAGCCCGCCGTTACTATGTCTAGTCAATGGAGTATATGTAGGGATATAAGATATTGCTTGCGAGTTTATATATATTTAAACAAGCTGACGCTGACGCCGAAGCAACTGTTATGTGTGCATCTAACCAATATCATTAACGCCGGATTTATGCATAGGAATCATTCATCAACATTCAGGGAGCCACGCTCATCCAAGGTGAATGCCAACCGGAATAATCTACATAAATTCGTGTTCATTCATGCTCTAAAATATGGAAATACCCAAATTGAAACCGTTCCGATCGTTAATTAAACCCCCCAGCATACTGTCCACTGGAGAATCCATCTGGATCAAATCATCCAAACTTGTCGTTGCTTCATCAGTCACCCAAGCTTCCATCTCCATGCGGTGACTATCTGCATTATTTGTATTGAAATCATGCATGGCCGCATCCAATATGAATGAAGACATGAACACTTGGCTTGGTGAGCCGAGTGACTGCATATTATCACCCGAAGATGCGTCCGCCGAGTTTGATACTGAATCTCCGTCCGTAAAGCTTCTCTCATCTGCGCTAGAAGGCTCGTAGTTTTGTGGGAGGACCGCATTGTTAAGACCAGAGTCCAATTCGAGCAACAAGCGCATATACTCGGTCGGCTTGTGGTCAATCAGGTCAATGCAGTCGGCCACCTGCGTACTTCGCTCGGATATGAGTCCGCTTTCTGCTAGGTCGACGAGCCGGCGAATGAGCAGGCAGACGATATCTACACCACAGAATCGTGGATGGCATAGCTTGATCAGACTTATTAATCGGCATAGTTGGTCGTGGTTGGCAGCTGCGCGATGGCTCTTGAAGCCGCGGAAGCTGAACTTGGCGTTGACAACGTGTATCATCAAAGGCACAGCAGCGAAAGCGACACTATTTCAGTTTAGCCACATTTTCCTGACTTATTTTTTTCTGAGAGGGGCAACTTACACTGTGCTGGGGAGATATTGGCTCAAGCCCAGCCGTACAGGTTCCGCGAGATGTTTTATGAGACGGTCAACTGTATCTCGAACCTCTGCACTCTTTCCAGCCAACACCATGCGCTCTGTGAACCCTGGCTTCAGCTGGTGCACGCTGGTAATGATCTCCTGATGATGAAGCGCAAGTTTCGTAGCGCTATTGAGGTTAGCAAAACGAATGGCAGATGTACTCAAGGGAAGATGTAAATCCTTACTAGTAATACATGTACATTAAACTCGCCTGTACGATGACCGAGTTGGGCTGTAGTTCTCTTCTCTGATCAAGTTTCGGCAATCGAAGTCGCGCCTCATCATGCCAGTCACTGAGACTGGCAGCACAGTCGGCGAGATCGTTTTGGCACTGGTTCCTGGCTACCGGACACTCCATCCCATCCTCCGATCCTACGGACCAGCGCAACAGATCTGTCAAGATCATGCAAAGCCGCGAGATTTGCAAAAAGATATCGCATAGATTCCTCTTCGATTCGTGGTTATATACCCTTGAGCGGTGCATTTCGTCGTCAAAGTCAGAGGGTTGGAGGGTAGGGTATTTCTCTGTTAGTTGAAGGGGTCGACGGAGTCCAAGAGAAATGGTACGATCACGAATAAGGCAACACCACCAGAGGCGCCTCAACATCTTGGATTGATTGGATGACACATCGGCATTGTCGGTAAATAGCATATGGGCTCGAAGAGATTTCGCATGTGCAATGCCCCTGCTCAGCCATCTTGTGTTAGTTTTCGTAGGTCCAGGTCGGAGTGATCCAGGCCATAGTGTCAGTAGAATGCAAGCTTGTGCCATTGCCATGGGCTCCGGTTCAAGCTCGAAGTCGTAAAGTATCTATATATGTCAGCACAGTTCCATCTCAAGTCGAGTGATAGCTAAGCAATGACATACCTTGGTTCTCTTGTAGAAAGCCGCCGCCGCAGAACGTGGAGCATCAAATCCTATAGCCTCTGCCATGTGCTTGGGCATGAACTGACACATGGTTAGACAACAGCTACTGAAGAATGTATTTGCTTGTACTTACAGTGCAGGCGGCAAAGACCATAGACTGAAGGACAAGAAGAGGTATCTGGCCGGCAGTGACGCCATGATACGAGTCCCAAAAGTCTCCTTCATTCATAACTGGCACGATGGGATGAACATGGAGGAAGTATATCTTGATGAGTTCATTGAGGATGGACACGGGGGGCAGGTCGAAACAACCATTCAGCTGCATGAAGCGAAGGTCCAGTGGCTCGACATGACCCAAGGTAGGGTCACTGATGAATGGCAAGTTCTCATAGCTGATATGGCCGAGGTCTGTCTCTGGTAGTACTACTTGCTCAAACGGTGGACCATTGCCCACGGTATTTGTTCGAGCTATAATGCCGGTAGGTGGTGGTGGTGGGTCTGGAAGTGCAGAGTCTGGGGGTGTGACCGAGGGTGGACCATCTGTTCTGCTCCCACTGCCAACATCATCTGTCCCTTCCATATCAAAATTGTCGACTGCTAGTCCTTCTGGTACGATAAAATCCTCGACTGACGCTGCTTCACCATCCAGAACCTGGGCCAAGGGTTCAAGACCGTCCACGCCGGACGGTTCTTCCTCATTCGGCAGATGTGCCGCATGATTATGCGACGCATGGTGCGAGGCACAAGCAGGTTGCTTTGCCTTTTGTGATTTACTAAAACAAAACAGGTATTTGTATTAGCAAAGACGTTTCCGCCCTAGCCGCGAGCTATGGAAAGCAGTAGGTAAGAGCATACATACCTCTTGGGTTTACGTGCTTGGACGGCGCATACTTCACTGTCCAAATGGCAGTTCAAACAGGGCACACCGCGCAGCGTTACATCGCAACGGACCTTTCTCTGGCGACAGCGCAGGCATGCTTTGCGAGCGCGTCGTCTACGCGCCGCGGGGGCGGATGAATTATCGCCATCCATAATATCCATGGTGGTGAAGAGATGCCGTCTCTCAAGAAGGGTTATCTACGTCGAAGAGGAAGCTGACAAATGGATGGTTCTTTCAATGACGGGATTGATTCAATGTGAGCAAGGAAGAGATCTTCAACCACCCACCGTGGGTGCGAGAACGGCGTAAGCAGGCTTGACAGGCTGCGGAATGCGGAGGTGTTATGTAATTTATTAGGGACCAACAACACACCCAACACCACCACCACCACCACGTCCCACGGAATCTCCAGACAATGCGGGCATAATTGTGCCTTGGTCTGGGGAGGGGACTCTGAGACCTGTAGGACTGTTCACCTCCTCTCGTGATGTTTCATTCCTTGATTTAACTGACCCATTAAAGATTAAATAGACAAAATTGTTCCCTCCACGACAAATGGAATCAAACTCTTCCGCGTAGTCCTGCATGCCAAGCGCTGCTGCTGACGACAGAATGGTGAGAAGTAATCCCCATTAATAACCGAACTCCACGTTTCGGAACCCCATACAGCCTATTTCCGAATATCCCCACACTGGCCATATTGGGCAAATTAGTAGCAATAATTCATAATTGCCTCTCGATGACTAACCAAATTAGCCCTCAAAGGGGGGTTCTGGCATCCAACTTCTTACTCAGTGAATTCGAGTCAGAATACCTTCAGCTCCTCCATGACCATACCACATCCTTCCTAGACGATCAGCCCTCTCTTGCATCGACCATGGGACCTCGCAGGGAACATGTCTGATTCGACATGCACACGCCCTTCCCCAGAGATGATCTCGTCGACGTCGTCATGATTGCCTCTCTCGAACTCTAGGCGAGCTTTGGTTGGGCGACTGTCCCATGGCCGAGTTCCGATCGCGCCAAATCTCGAAGAACCCTTCGGAGAATTTTGCCAGACTATGGGGTACCGCCGAGTCAGCCAAAGGTCTAGCCCCCATACTCACTGTGCTAAAGGAAAGGGGGGGAGAGGGTGTGCGGGATTTCACTTTACCTGTACTCTGGGGATTGTGTCAATGAAGACGACACCGCCCTGGAGGCGCTTGTAACGCGCTACTTTGTCCTCCACCCATTTGCGGATTTCATCGGTTGTGGCTTGGGAGCCTGGTGTCTTGACAATGTATGCTCGTGGCAGCTCTTGGCTGTTGATGGTGACGCCGATGACGCCAGCGTCGACAACAGCGGGATGGGTGAGTAAAACTGCTTCCAGCTCTGCCGGAGCAACCTGGAAGCCCTTCACTTTGATGAGCTCCTTTGCTCGATCGATGATGTGGATATTGGCACCAGGTCCATATGAGTCTACATAAACAATGTCGCCCGTCTTGAGCCATCGCCTCCCCTCTTCATCTACAGCAAAGGTTTCTTCTGTTGCTTCAGGCTTCTGCCAGTACCCCTTCATCAACGCTGGGCCCGTAAACCACAGCTCACCACTCTTGTTCGCCTCTGTGACTTCTGTATCACCATCCATCACTTTGATGGCCGCATTAGGCGCAGCTTCCCCGACCGAACTCATCGCGTTTTTGACACTGGGGTCAGTCACTGTGCCTACACAAGTGATTTCAGTCATCCCCCATCCTTGACGGACTTGGACCCTTTCATCCTTCCAAAGCTGCCCTGCCTTTTGTGCCAGAGCGGGAGCCAAAGGTGCAGTACCGCAAAGAATAGTTCTAACGCTACTCAAATCATACTTCCGGCTCAAAGGGCTTCCTACTAACCCCAGTATAATCGGCGGGGCGGTAGCTAGCTCTGTGATGCGAAATTTCTGTATATGCTGCAGCATCCTCTCAAAATTGAACGTGGGCATGATGTATGCCTGGGCACCGGCCTTGGGCATATTGATGATGTAGGTGGTTTGAGCGGCAGCATGGTATAGCGGCATGAAGCAAAGGGAAACTTCTTCAAATGGCCCTCCCCAATGCTTAAATTCCAGCTGGCGCCGAAACATTGAAGATTCACCATTCGCAATGTAGGCAAAGTGCGTCACTTCCACACCCTTGGGTTTTCCTGTAGTCCCAGAGCTATAATTGAGGCAACATGTCGTCGTGCGCACATTCTCCGGCTCAAACCACCGGAATGTCTCAGCTTCGGCGTCTGTTGCAAAAAGACTCGTCCAGTGAGCAACGCTGTTTGACGGGGCAGCAGAGCCAGGTGCTAACAGCCCGTCAAAGCTAAAGATTCGCGACTGCGAGAGGCCAACAATCTTTGCGGCCTCGACAGCGACGTTCAAAGAAGCAGTAGCAGAAATGACAACCGTGGCACCACTGTCTTGGAGCTGGTACGCAAGCTCTCGGGCGTTGAAAGCTGGGCTGGCACCTGTAAAGATGGCACCGGCCATCACCACTCCAAAGAAAAGACATGGCACAAAGAGCTCGTTTCCGCTGTATAAAAGAACCCGGTCACCTGGACGAACGCCCAGTTTCAACAGACCAGCGCCAATTCGCTTGGAGTATTGACGGTATTCGTAATAAGAAAGTGCTCTGCTGGGGTTCTCCGCATCGATAAAGACTCGCTTGTCGGGTAAGGGGTTCGTTGATGATGTAAAGACCCAAGTAGGAAGCGAGACCTCAGGAAGAGGTGTACTCCATCGGGATGCAATTGGCATTGTTAAACAGGATGAAGGTCACAGAAATAGATGGGTTGTTGATAATAATACTGTTGTCAAGTGGTGAGAATGAATGTCCTTTGACTCAAAGGAATGATAAATTAAGATGGTCGTGTAGTCATATTTATAAAATTCGACGTAAGCCGCCCCCGCTGACATGAACCCAAACACCTCGGTAAAATAAAAGACGGAGACGGCAACCTCATTTCCGTCCACCGCGCGTTTTTTGATGGACAACTATTTGATATAGATTTTCACCATGAAAATAGGAGAAATAATTCGTTGAGAGTTTTTGCACATGTTGAGCTGGAGCCCAACGGGGCAGAAATGTCATCATTACAGGGTAGCCCATGATGGGTTGGTTTGTAAGACGGTGTCCTCCCAGCCCACTGGCATCTCAAAAGAGAGGTTGGTGTTTGCTAGATTGGTTGTGCCACAATAACTTGAAGGTGGCATCCCGTTGATGGGTAATGTACCGGCGGTATTGTTTACTTCGGACGCTGGCGTTTCAGTGGTTTGTTCTTCATAGATCTCTTCAACTTCTGCGTAGCGGGGACGCTGAAACATGAAGCCCCTGCTGGAAGAGCTCATAGTTAAAGGGAGACTGTTGCTCATGGGCATATCGTCGGTCAACTCTGGGAACTGGCTGAAAAAATCTGGCTTCATTCTCCAAGATCCCAAGTCCCGTATGCGGTTCTCGAAATGGTCAGTCAGCACAAACCTGCCGGTTTCATAGTCTGTTGTGTAGCAATCTTCAAAGTTGTGCGGCCACATGACCTGTATTGTATCTCGGAAGAGAGTCCAGAATAGATTGGTGCAGTACTTGTGCTGGCCGAAAATGAAGCGCTCGCGCAACCCGGGCCTTGGTGAGTCAGTTACTGTTGAGAAAAAGTGATGGAATTAGGCAACCTACCAGACAAAAAAGTCGATGGCATAGGAGTGAGGTACGGCTTGTTGAGATGGCCTAGAAATAATTAAGCAGAGAGCCTAAGCGATGGTGAGTAAAGAACCAACCTTGACCAAAACCAACGTGGCAACAGAGATTTTCTCTCAGGTGTTGGATCGCCATGATATGTAATGAGCAGATGCATCATTCTCAGAATGGCCAAACGTTCCGTCTTGCTACATGTAGAGAAGCAAGTCTCATCAATGAGCCGGAGCTTCCTCCAGGACAGACTCATCTTGCCCGATTTCTCGACGCTGTCCCAGCCTTCCATAACCACTCTGACCGGAGTGTCTTGGCTGGTAAAGTCTTCTATCAATAGCTGCCTCATGTTCAGCCTAGTTGACTTGCCCAGAGCGCTGTTTGCGGCCCTCCAAGTGTTGGAAGTATGATCCGCTTCCGTAACCATGCAATCACAATGGGTTGGAGGGCTTGGGACAATGACATCCTCAACAACTTCACTTTGCCGCGGCCACTCTGGTGGGAGTGGGGGGCCAAATGATGATGGTTCCGTAAACTGGTTGATGGATCCGCGTGGGGTTGGGCTAATATCCAGGACTGTAAGACTTTCCCATTGCTCGGATTGAGATGAGCTATGATGCATACATGGAGTGGATTCATATGTTGGCTCCAGATGGGACTGTCTGTGTGGTGCTACAAGCGACGGGCCGCTTTTTGTCTCTGATGATGTGCTTATAAATACATCTGTTATGCCCGATGACATACGCTCTGACTCTGGGGATGACGATGAATACTGAGGTTGGCGGACTAAAGGCGTTCCCGGAATCGGGGCATGACGTCGAATTTGACACTCAATGGACCTCAGTACACCCAGCAGCGAGTCTCTATGTTCAGTGACCTGGGATAAAGCGGTTGTCAACTGAGACACCTCCGAGTTGGGATCATTGGCCTGAAAATGCTCAACCAGAGCTTCAAGATGGGCGATGCGAGTCTTGGTACGTTCACGAGCCACGCGCTGTGCCTTCCGGTCGAGCTCCCTCTTCTTTAGCTTCCTGGCGGCCAGCTTATCTTGGCGGTCCTGATTACCGCCTGAAGAAGCACCGCCGCCTGAGGCGCCACTCTCTGTTGGACGCGTGGATGACATGTTGGTTTCCATCAGGGGCTATAAACGTGATTTTCCTGGAAAAGGAAAATCCCCCCCTAGTACGGCAAGCAGTCAAGAGAAGGAAAATGGGGGCATGTGCACGGGGGATATGAATCACACAGAAGGGAGCAATCCGGAATAAAGGGGACTTTTTTTTTTTCTTACTTCCCAAGAAACAAAGGTGAGCAGTGGCAAAGATGGCACACGGCCGGTTGGTGTGGGTGTGTTGGAGAGTGTGGGTGTCAAGGCTCATGCAGGTCTTCACCATGTACCAAACAAAGCTGAAAGGCCACTACCGGAAGCTCTTCCGCCTCGCCTGAACAAGACTAGCTGGCGGAGTAACCTTCACCCGTCCCAAGCGCCATGCGGGGGTGGATCAACTAGGTTTGGGTAGATGACACCATTATGGGATTAGCGTCAGTTTGATTTGATTTGTATTTATTGAAATCTAGCCCTATCGAAATTTTCTTCAAACGTCGAATGACTCAGCACTTTATGTGGCGGCTTGATCACCTCATCATTCTTCAACTCAAACATCAAACAACAAACAATACTGACGATGCTTGGCTATAAACCTATTTATGCGACAAATAGCTCGCTTACCACTAACAGCACAATCCAACACAAAACGCCCTCATCATTTCTCTCGTGGCGTAAACACCAGATTTAGCTCTGGCAACGATAGGGTAAATGTATCCTTCAGCCCTTCAAGGAAGTTCTCTGCAGTCTGCCCTGCCGCCGGTGCTACATCGAATCGATGGATGACCTCACTTGCGACATATCGAAGCTCCATCAAGCCAAGCTGCTTTCCAACACAAGAGTATCGACCTAATGATTTGGTTAGAGTGAAATGACACAGGTGGGATGAGGGGGTGTAGACATCCACAAGTCTCGACATACCGGTTGAGAAGGGGGAAAACATGGCAGAATTCTTGACCAGTTCGGGCTTCGACGTCCATCTCTCAGGAATAAACTCATTTGGCTGAACAAAGGAACGCTCATCTAACAAAAAAAAACCATCAGTCTCACCCTATCACCAGGCTCTTGATCGTCACAAGTCAAGGGACAAACGTACCGCGCTGAAGGGTCCAGGTTGGGGTCTGGATGATGGTGCCGCCAGGAATAAAGGTATCGCCCAGTTGGATTCCCTCTGGGGGTGTCAATCGCTGCACGCCAGAAGGTACGGCTGGGTGCAATCGAAGCGACTCATTGATACATGCCTGGAGATACTCGAGCTTTCCGAGAGAATGCGCAGACGGCGTCTCATTCTCAGCATAATACTGATCAATTTCTTCTCTCAAAGCCTTTACGACCTCGGGGTGATGCGCAAGTTCGAAGAAGAGACAGGTCAACCCCGCAGCTGTCGTATCACTTGAAGATCACCCAGTATCAGCTTGCAGTTCGTATCCTTTGCTTCTTTTTCTGGGATTAATCGACTTACCTGCCGGCTACTACAATCAGATGGGCATCAGCGTAAACATCAAGGGTTTCCTGTTTGGTTGGCTTCTCCAGAGCTTCATACTCGTCCAAAATCCAGGAATAGACGTCAGGCATCTCTAGTTTTTGCTGATACAGGATGAGTAAAGTTACAGCTTTGAGACAATAAAACAGCAAGGCTCACCTTTCTTCTTTCGTCTACTTGCCCATGCACCCATCTTTGGAACCGAAGGTGTTCGAAGTTCAACCCCGGTGTGGTCATGAGGATGGGAAACATCCAGACCAGATGACTGAGTGCGCCAATAGCAAGCATATTGTTATGCACCGATTCCATAAAATAATGCACGATACCATCTTTCAGCATGTTAAACTTGGTCGCAAAGGCCAGATCACCCATGACGTCGAAACTATAGAAATTGAACCAGGTTGATACGTTCATCGCTTTGCCGTCCGACTCATTTATTTGGTGCAAAAGCTGCCGAGTGTACTCTGCGACGCGGGGTTCATAGTATCGAAGAGCTTGGTGTTGTTAGCTTTCAGCATTCAATACATCGCTGGCATGTTTATAGCGGACCTTTGGCTCCAAAGCCCTTATCCCACGCTTTTCGTCGTCGGGCATGCTCCTTCGGGTCTCGGCTGGTGTGTAATGAGACAGTGGGAGCTAGCAAGGTGTACCATGGGCCTTTCAGGGCTGTAGAATGGATCGTGTTGAAGGCAGCTGGGTCAGCAATAGAAAGTTCGGAGGGGCCTGTAGCAAATTTGGTCAGATCAAAGAGTGCTCATAATGGGTCATTGTTGTGCTGGTGGGGTGGGATTGCGAGACCACTGACCGACTCTAACAATATCTCCATACTGTCTGTGGAGATCCTGGATCTCCTCATAAAGATGAAACTTCTTGACGGCCCGCGAGGTGATGTAAAAATTCGACAATCGAGCAGCAAATGGGCCGGGAAATCGATTCAGACGATGGAAAGCCGCACGGTAGACGAGAAGGCTGGTGTAAATGCCCGCTATGCATGTCGATAGAAGAAGTGTAACAATCATGAATGCATTCCCCAATGATCCGACTTCTTGGGGGGCAAAAGTCTTCAATGCAAGTGTGGCAATGCCATGGAGAAGTAAGGTCCCACGAACCAGAATAGTTGTGTAGGTGTCCCATTCACCCACTCGAAAGATCACAAGGTGAAGGACGACTCCAGCAAGGAAAGCCACCCCGTAAGATGAGGCAGCAGTGAGGTCTGTTATCGAAAAGCCGGCCATTGTAGTGGCACAACTCTCTTGGTTGAGTATGGCTTCAATGGCGATGCAGTATTTGACCTGCTTTCTGTGTTACACGAGGCGGTTTAAATACAGGTTGGGCGCTTAACTGCCACGCAAAATGTGTGACACCTGCAACGTCCTGCAGATGGTGGGTTAATTAGGCCACACATCCCGCATCCCATTTCCCCCAATCTCCAACTTGATTATTATCAAGTTGGGAGATCCATGGATAGAGCGTTACCTCGAACGTCCTAGTGAACTATTATCAGAACCGAGTCTGCCATCACCAACCGGTCGAGTCAGCATTCTATGACATTGCCACTGAATACATGATCTGGTTCCAACGGTTCCTTGCCGATCGTGCTGACGAGCTAAACCCTAGTGGAAACAAGAACGACATCTCGAGGGCTCGGATGCGTCAAAATGAATAATCAGCTGGCGATGCGACAAACAGCCCGGCGGGATAAACCCGAACCGCTTGACCAGGGTAGCACAGGCGTTTGGATGCGCCCTCTCATCGAGTCAATAAACAATGACCGAGCCCTGTCAGATTCTGCAACCATCAACACTCCACTCCCCACCTTGCAACAACGGCACAAAGGGTCCTATGTACCAGTACTTTCCATTATTTGGAATCTTGCGCTGCTGTTAAGCTGGTTTGGGTAGAGAAACTTGGTGCAACATAATAGGGGGTTTGAAGGATCCCATGACCCGTAGTGGTGCAGGCTCGGATATTCCGTCTCGCAGTAGAGCATGCAACTTCAGGTGGGATAAATGCGCATGGTTTGTTTGGAGTAGAATGATTCATAATGAAAAAGTAGCTGCTTTGTTAAAATACGTTGGTTGCTGACGATTGTATAAAATTGTGCATAAAGCTGAATGACTACCGGGTAGGCTGTTTTTAACAACTTGATCTTGCCCGATATCAACACACCAACATGGCCGATATCCTGGTTGGTTATGTTATCTACAAAGGGAGAGAAAGGTCTACGAGTTTTATATACACTGCTAGCCAGTACAGACAGAACTCTCTAAACAGACGCAAGCGCAATACACACTCAAAAACAATCATTACTCATATACTTGAAGAAAATACAGATGGAGATGTAATAACAACGGCTCTCTGACATGCTTTCATGCTTTGTGTAGTATTGGTTCAGCTGAGATCGAGGACAATTCTCCCCTTGATGTTTCCCTTTGTAATCTCTTCAAAAACCTGGCGACATGTCAGCAAGATATCCTTACAGTGTAACGTTTGACTGGCAGTCTCACCTCAGTCAACTCATCCATCTTGCGAATCTGATAAGAAGACTTGACACGCCCTTGTGCAGCAATCTCAAGACATTCCTTGATGTCAAGTCGGTTCCCTGACTTGGTAGCTATCGGCAGTTAGTCTCCCACCCCCATATTGATGCAACATGAAGTCGCCATACCAATGATCCTGAGCTCCTTGCTAATCATGTTGCTGATGTTGGGGACCAAAGACCCTTCGTAGTCGGGGACACCAAGACACAGCAAGGCTCCCCTGAAGCCAAGCCAGGACATAGCCTGGGAGTAGGCTTTGCTGCTGGATGCGCACATCAGGACATATCTGGCGCCACCCTCGGTTACCTGTCGAATCTTGGCAGCCAAATCCGATGGCGATTGGAACTCGGTAAAGTCGAGGAACACATCTGCACCCAAACTGATACACAGCTCTCTCTTAGAGCCGACGTCGAGCGCAAGGACTTTACCACCAAGAGCCTTGGCATATTGGATGCCAAGATGTCCTAAGCCTCCCCCTGCTCCACAAACTGCAACCCACTGGCCTGGGCGGAGACCGCCCCTCTTCAGTGATGTATAGACACTGACGCCTCCACACATGAGTGGTGCCGCATCTGAGAGTTCCAGGCTGTCGGGGATGGGTATTACATAGCGGGCGGAAGCGATGCAATACTGTTGAAATGTCCCGGGGGTAATGTATCCTGAGACCTTGGCGCTCATGCAGGACGACTCACCCCCGTCGAGGCAATTGTCTGCATTTTCTTTGTTAATTTGGTTACCATTGCGAGATGCAGCACTTTTTTTTTTTTGGAAGAAAGGCACATACCGCATGTAAGGCACGCATCAGCGGCATACATGATGCCTACTCGACTTCCAATAGCCGGAGATACTACCCCGGGACCCAGAGCGACAACAACACCAGCTCCTGCATGAATCAGCCACTGGGAACTATTATCACCGGGGATTGGGCGGGGTTAGGATTGGCATACCTTCATGGCCCCCAATCTGACCTGTAATGAAGTCGTTGACTGTCAGTCCCCATCGAGTTCATCTTGCATCAAAAAAAGACATTTGGTGGTGTAGAGCGGGGGGACATACCATTTGGCACAGGCACTGGCAGGTTTGCAAACAGGCCTAGGCAAAAGCTAACATCTGTATGGCAGACGCCGGAGTATGATCTTTGGGAAGGGGAAACGATGATTAGCTATCTTAGTTCGAATGCATCCTGCAACCTAAAAAGCCTTTGCTTCATGGTCGACTAGAAAAGCCGTGTTTTTGTTTCTTACAATCGAACTAGGATCTCCCCTTCCTTGGGCACTGCCACTGGAATCTCCTTGATCTCTGTTTTTGCGGACCTCCCGGGCTCCGAGTATAGAATTGCTCGATGGACTTGGGGAAGAGGTTCGTTACCCATGTTGGCGGGGTGTCGGCTGGTCGTTTCTTGTTTCAAAACCATTGGGATCGTGTAAGCGCGAGAAGGGGGGAGAGAGGGAGGGCTTTCTTGAGCGAAACAAGAGCCAGATATTTGTGCCAAAAAAACACGGCCCGAGGTTGATGGAACGTCAATATTAGTCACATATACGTGTGTTTTCCTTCTTCTATCCAGCCGTTACTTTGATATGATGAATCGGTCTCGTGGGGGGGGGGGGGGGGTGGGTGGGTAGCTCGTCTGGCCTCGATTACCCGAACCCTCAAAGCGCTTTCTTGGGTTAACCGTTGGGTTGGAAGAGCTTACCCAGGAACAGCCCCTCCTTTGGACAGATGGAGCCTGACTCGAGATCATCGAGTCAGCAGGGCTCTTACGGGGGGGGGGGACGGCGACTAGCCGCACAGCCACTACCCCTCCACGAGGAGGGGGTCGAAACAAGGACACCTCAACGGTTGACCGTGGACACCTCCGGGTATTGCAGCCATTTACTACTATTAGTCCGCAATGTAGGCTGACACTCTGACGGCGTTTACTATTGACAAGGGGGAGGGATATATCGGTATTTAAAGGCATCGCCGGGCATAAAATCCGATAAAATAGAGATAAATAGTCCAAACAAGTTAACAACTTTTCTATGATTGGTAGTTACCTGTAGGACAAAATATCAAAATGACTTCTCTTACATTTGAAACATTTTTCAACGTCATTGACGGCAAGTTGTCCGGCACAACCAACACTCGCCATGGCCTTAATCCTGCCAACCAACAGTCGCTCCCACCCGTGCCTCTGAGTACGCAGGATGATGTTGACCGAGCCGTTGAAGCAGCCAAACGTGCCGTGCCTGTATGGGGAAGAACCCCAATCAGCGAGCGCCGAGAAAAAATGGTGCAGTTTGGCCGAGCGGTGTTGGATCAGGCCGATGGTTTTGTTAAGATGCTGGTGTTGGAGCAGGGTAAACCTGTGAGTGACCAGTTCTATGCAACCCCCCCCCCCCGACGATGATGCGTCTGACAAATTGAAAGCTGGCCCTTGCAAAACGAGAGATAGGCATTGGTGGCGGCGTCTTAGAAGGCTGCTCAAAGATTGAATTTGAAGAGGAATTTGTTGTCCAAGACACAGAGACTCGGCGTATCGTCACAAGATATGTACCTGTTGGTAAGTTCTTTCGGTATGCAGGGATATTAGCAGTATCTAACCGTGAGCAGGAGTTTCCGTTGGAATAGTACCATGGAACTGTAAGTTGACGGAGCAATCCAAACCTTACTATTCAGAACGTTGGCTAATGTGATATGATATAGTTCCCGTCTCTCTCAGTTAGTGTTCTATATACCTCATAATATTGGGGCTACTAACATAAAACTTAGCTATGCTGAAGCTAGGACCTGCCCTTTTGGCTGGAAGTCCAATCATCTTGAAGCCATCGTAAGCAATAGATGTATAGCTCTCGCTCAATGCTTCTAGCTCACCTTGATTTTAGGCCATTTACACCATATTGTGGACTTAAAATAGCTGAGTTGGCGCAGCAATTCTTCCCCCCTGGTGTTGTTCAGGCCTTGAGCGGTGACGATAGTCTGGGACCATTGCTTACCGCCCATCCTGGGATTGATCATGTTTCATTCACTGGATCTACACAGACGGGCATTAGGGTCATGCAGAGCTGTGCACCAACGCTGAAAAGAATAACACTGGAGTTGTACGTGTGCACCAATTGTCTCATTTTGTAAGGCAGACTGACAGTTCTTTAGGGGTGGCAATGATCCAGCAATTATCTGCTCGGATGTAGATATTGCAGCGGTTGCACCGAAGGTTTGTGCATTATCAACCTTGTATGAGTTTGATACTGACGAATTTACTCATCATAGGTTGCTGCACTTGCATTTTCAAACAGTGGACAGGTTAGTTGGACATTTGCCCATTATCCAGATATTCATCTTTTCTGATGGATTACAGGTCTGCATAGCTATTAAGCGTGTTTATGTTCACTCTTCCATTTACAATGAGTTCTTGACAGCCATGACAAACTATGTCAAGACATTCATCGTTGGAGATGGGCTGGATGAAAACACCACCATGGGACCTGTGCAGAACTCGATGCAATATGGGAAACTCAAAGAGCTGGTGGCATCTATTGAAGAGGGAAACCTCAATTTGACAACCGGAGACATCAAGACGGTTTTCCCAGAAGGAAAGGGCTACTTTATGAGTCCAGTCATTGTAGACAACCCACCTGATGCCTCCAAGATTGTTGTGGAGGAGCCATTTGGTAGGATGCATCCAGTACTTTGCGCATCAAATTGGCATTGCTAACTCGAAACAGGCCCTGCCGTCCCCGTGCTGAAGTGGGATACAGAAGAGGAAGTGATACGCCGTGCCAACGACACCGAAACCGGCCTTGGTGCTTCAGTCTGGTCAAGGGATACCGCCCAGGCGGAGCGAATCGCGCAGCAGATCCAGGCCGGAAATATCTGGATCAACACGCATCTTGAACTGCAAGCCAATGCGGCTTTTGGCGGTCACAAGAAGAGCGGCATTGGCTCTGAACTGGGTGTGGATGGAGTCAAGGCATATTGCAATGTACAGACGATTCACTATGCGAAGTTGTAGTTATGAGATTAGTAGCTGTTGGTGTAGGTGAATGCATTGCTATTCTACAATTACATCGGAAATGACTACTCGTGAGCCAAGAAATATTGTGTGCTCATCTGTGAAGCTGCGTAATGACTATCTTGAGCTTCTCCCCATCCGCTCAAAGAGAGCGTACTGAGAACCGATCTGGATGTAAGCCGAACCCTAACCCGGCTTAGCTTGGCTAAAACTCGGCGTCTTCGTCGCTTTTCGCCTCAACACGTTCAGTTTGCCGTTTCTGTGTGATTCATCTACTTGATAGCAAAAGACATGTCCCATTTTCCCCAGCTTCCATCTCCCTCTGCAGATAATGCGCGTAGCGAGATGGACAAGAAGCGGCGCGCTTCCAAGGCCTGCTCGTGCTGTCGGACTCGCAAGATACGGTGCGACGTTCTCCAGACGGGATTGCCGTGCACCAAGTGCCGCGTAGATGGCTTCGAGTGCCTTGTCGAGGATCGAAAGAAGCGACGGAAGAAGAATGATTCGTCTGATCAAGAGTCGCCAGCTGAAAGACGATTGAGGGCTCACACTGCCGCGTCAGCACAGTCCCCCCAGCATTCGGCACTTCAGCGAGTTCCGCATTACCCCTTCTTTCGCAACTTTGCGCCTCGAGGTCAGGAACCTCTCTTTCCGGTGCATGATCATGATGAGTCTGTACCAGGTAATACAAAGTCACTAGAGTGGGCGGATGATGATGCCCAGTTCCTGAGACACAAAGGTGTCTTTGATCTCCCACCAAAGAAGGCGATGGATGAGCTTGTGTCCAACTACTTTCAACTGTTCCATCCATTCTTCCCAATTGTTGATAAAATCACGTTTCTCGATGCGTATTACCGAAGCGATTGCAACGCCATTTTAAGCCGTCGTGGCCCAAGTCTGTTGCTTTTACAAGCGATTCTCTTTACTGCCAGTGCTGTAAGGTCATTCGCGATATGCGGAAAAGAATTTACTCACAACGTTTGACTTAGACAACACCCATAATCACTCTGCGAGACATGGGCTTTTCATGTCGGAAGCAAGCAAGAGGCGTTTTCCATAGAAGAACCAGAGCAGGTTTCCCCCAAAAAAGATCGCCTTGAATTTCATCGCTGACAACTGCAGTATCTGTACGACTTTGACTACGAGACTGACGACATGATCACGATTCAAGTGCTTCTATTGATGAGTCATTACTACTGCTCCATGGTCGAACAGAAGCACACCTGGTTCTGGGTTCATCAAGCCATCAGTCTCGCTCAAGGCATCGGCCTTCACCGGGATGCAAAACAGTCGCCGCATCGAAAGCTTTGGGCGAGGGTATGGTGGGCTTGCTTTGTGAGAGATAGGCTCGTTACGCTGGGGACTGGTCGTCCAATGCACATCAATAGCTTAGACTGCAGTGTTCCGATGCTCATGCTATCTGATGTTGAAGAGGATGGTGACAGCGAGGAGGACCGCAGCGTAAAGGCCATGTTTGTCGAATTCGTACGGCTCTGCCAGTGCATGGAAGACGTGTTATCACTGCCGCGCACTCTTGCCACGGCGGTCAACTCATTGCTCAACCATGTGGAACTTTCCCAAACGGCCCTTGAGGGCTGGCGCGACAACCTGGCTGAAGAGGCTAAGGAACGTAATGTCCCTGCGAATCGGACCGAAAAGCGTAGCATCCGCACAATGTACAGAACTGTTCTCCATATGATGTACAAGTGAGTCGACCACAATTTCTGCGCCAGTCTTCCTCACGCCCAGCTAATGCCTCGAAAAGCATCGTCATAATATCTCTGCATCAGTCCCAGCATGCGCGTGACGACAACCGCTCCAGCCCTACACAGCTGCCGGCACCAAAAGTACGAGCCGCCGCTCAGGACTCTACCCGCCTCGCCACCGAGCTTGTCGAGCTCGACATCGTCAAGTTCTGCCCGATCATATGGTACGTTACACTCGTTCGTGCCGATTCATTCTGCTCATGTATTAACTGCGTGCATTGTGACCACCATTTTACCGCCGCTCACTGTCCATCTTCTGATGATGCGATCCGCCAATGGCCAACCTGAAGGCACATCTCATGCTGAGCAATTCGAGAAATGTATGGTCTTCTTGAAGAAGCTGGGTGAAATGTATTGGCATGCCAGCTTCTATCACGAGTTTTTTGACCTTGCGGCCACAACAGCGCAGAACGCGACCGCAAGACGTACTGGCGACCGTGACCCCCTCGCCGCATTTCTCAACGAGCGAATGCATGGAATACCACACTTTATCAAGGCGTTGGAGCCTTCGGATCAAGTACCGAATCGAAGGCGAACACCAACGGGCGACAGGCTTGCGGGCGACCATGCAGTCATTAGAAGAGAAGATGTCCATGACGAAAACAATGACAGCATTGTCAGTACTGGTACGGAAATGCCCACTCTATCAGCTCAGGTAAATGACATGCCTCTGAATCATCAATCCATACTGGAGAGTGGGAACCCCGGGGACCTTACTTTGGTCGATGTGAGCACGCAGTTATTCGACGATTGGCTTGTCGACTTTGGATACTTTCGTAGCATATTTCCATCAGCTTGATATTTGTTCATGTCTGGACAATTTTATACACGGTGCTTTGTTTAGCCTTGGAATATTTTACATTTTCTTTTTCAGCTTCAAGTACCCTGCTTAGATATGGGGGCCATTAATGATCGCCAGTCCCTGTTCGCTCTTCCAGAAACTCCCAGAGGGATAATTGTACTTCTCAACCGCCTCCTGCTTATACTCGACGCTATATCCTGCTTCCCGTGGGGTCACAAAGTGTCCGTTATCTGTTTGCGCAGGCTGTGTCAGGACCTCACGGAACGCATCGACATGCTCCAAGAGAGACTTCTCTCCAGAGACGCAGAGGTAGTTGATGAGTGCGAGATGCTGAGTGTACTCATTCAAACCGATACCGCCACTGTGAGGCACAATGGGAATATTGAACCTTGAAGCAGTCAGTCGGAAAGTCACTGAGTGGGACAACGATGGGGACGTACTTCTTGGACATTAGGAGGACAGCCATGACCTCGTTCACGCCGCCTAGTCGGCAGGCATCAATTTGACAATAGTCAATGGACCCAGCCTGGAGGAGCTGCTTGAACATGACACGGTTCTGGCAGTGCTCGCCCGTGGCGACACCAATGCCATGGGGCTTCAACGCCTTTCTGACCTCGGCGTGGCCAAGAATGTCGTCTGGTGATGTGGGCTCCTCGATAAAGCTCAAGGGAATGTTAGAAAGAATTCTCGTTTCAATCAAAGTTCTATGTGGGATGAATAGACCTACAGTGGCTTGTACTCAACAAGTTGGAGCATGTAGTCGATCGCCTCCGGCACACTCCATACCTGGTTCGCGTCGACCATGAGGATGCGATCGTAGCCCATCGTTTCGCGGGCGAGTTTCAGGCGTCGCTTATCATCCTCGAGGTTACCGCCAACCTTGAACTTGAACTTGTCCATGCCCACGGCGAGATTGGACCGGATGAGGTTCACCATCTTCTCATCCGAGAAGCCCAGCCAGCCAGCTTGCGTTGTGTACGCCGGCACGGCCCTATTGATGCGAGCTTGCTCAAGGCGTTCTGCTTTGCTCTTTTCCTGCTCCTGTAGTAGTGCGACTGCCTCCTCTGGTGTGATGGCATCGAGAATGTATCGAAAATCGATGCAATCAACGAATTGCTGGGGTGTCATTTCGGCGACAATCTGCCATACCGGCTTGTTCAAGTACTTGCCCCAAAGATCCCAGAGCGCATTCACGCATGTGCTGAGGCCTAGATGGATAACACCTTTCTCCGGACCAAGCCAGCGCAACTGAGAGTCGGACACCAGGTGTCTCCAGGTCTGGCCCATGTTCTCAGTCAGCTCCGCCAGGGTCTTTCCGACCAAGCGCTCCGCAATCATCTCGGCCGCCGTGGTGCACAAGTTGTTACCGCGACCGATAGTAAAGGCAAAGCCATGGCCTTTGAGATCTGTGTTGGTCTTCAGAATGAGATAGGCAGCGCTGTAGTTTGGCCCAGGGTTCATGGCATCTGAGCCAGACAGGTCCAAGCTGGTAGGAAATCTGAGATCTATGACACAATGGTTATTATTGGGGCTCGTAAGTTTGGTTCAAGCCATATGCATGCTGTATTCCCCTACCATGAGCTTCAAAGCCTGTAATCTTGATGTCTGAGGCGGGGATGGAGGAGGCGCCGAGGCCACTTGCGCTGGTTTGTGAGGATGCCATGATGATTGCTTGATCGTTGAGTATATAGAAGATTACAGAAATCACAAATGCAAACAGAAAACGCTTGATTTTTATAGCCTCCGATATTGAACAAAAACCATAACTCAATTTTAAAGGCCGTCAACTCTGGGTACAGGCGATACCCCCTCACACAGTAGGGTTTCTCCGAGTTTCCAATCGAGCCATGCATAATACGAGATTAGCCAATCCGATGAAGAGTATCGGTTGTTCGGTTATCGCCTAAAAGGGCCGACGGGTTAATGATGTGTGGATATTTAACCGGATCACTGAATGGAGCCTTAGGAATCACAGTCCCATGTGTAACAACGCCAAATGATTGCCGCAGGCGTGCTTATACGGCTTATACTCAGATACCGATCGTGGGAATTGGACCCTCTTCATTCTCACTGACTCTCGGGAAGTTACCGGCAATGCACGGCATCCAACGTTTTCTGTCTTACCTTTCCCATAGCCCTCACTTCGGCAGCTCTAGCCGCGAACATAAAGCTACAGCCAAATCGGAATATAACTACTTCATATGCAGGGAATATCCAGATAGGAAATGTCCGACGGAGCGATATCCATGGATCGGGGCTCAGATCCCAAAGTCCGGGGTAGTAGTCTGGGGAGGGATGCGGCTAAGCCAATGATGGAGGGTTCATCGGGTCATCGGTTATTTCCTATTATTGCTAGATCAAGTATAAGATGGATGCTGATTCAACGACAATATTCTATTTGGGTTCTGCGGACATGACATTGTCCGGGAAACACTACTAATAATGGTGAGAAAGGTAAGATGGCCAGTAAGATGATGCAAATCCACCCGATGCTAACATGGCTGCAGGAGGTTTACATCTACGGCATCGCCCCGTGTACTGGCGGTTTGGCGTTTGGATATGTAAGTTTCATTGAGACAGACATAGCAGATGGACATCTAAAGGCGCCCATGATCAGGACACAGGTTCGATGAGTAAGTCACTCTCGCATTGAGAAGCCCTGGTTCTTGAATGGAGAATGGCCATTAACTTTGGCTTCCCAGGCGGAATCTTGGCCATGCCACAGTTCCTCAACTATTTCAAAAATCCAAGCAACTTTCGACAGGGTGGAATAACCGCATCCATATTGGCTGGTGCATTCGCCGGCTCTCTATTGACGGGGGCTTTTCTGGCCGATAGCTTCGGTCGTCGCAAGACCATTCTCCTTGGGTCTGCCATCTTCACCATCGGCTGTGCAATCTCGGCCGCTGCCAATAACATTGAGGCTCTTGTCGCTGGCCGTGTCATCAACGGACTGGGAAATGGCTGCTTGACCATGATGGTACGTATGACGAAGCTCGGGGCATTGAGAGTGCTGTTAACCGCTGGCTTTATCCAGGTGACCATGTATCAGAGCGAGATCGCCCCTCGGGAGTATGCAAGGTTCAAATTGCAACATGGATTATTACTGACTGCTTGCAGGATTCGTGGTCGTATTATCAGTGTCTTCCAATGCTTTGTCAATCTTGGTATTCTCGTCGCGTTTTGGATCCAGTTTGGCACCAGCCACATCAACAGTGACGCATCGTGGAGACTGCCAATGGGCTTGCAAATGATTGTCAGTTTCCAATTCTCCTAACCAAGGAAGTGTTTACACTAACTGGCCAAGGCTACGGTCGCTCTGCACGTTACCATGTGGTTCATGCCAGAATCCCCCCGCTGGCTTGTTCAAAGAGACCGACAAGAGGAAGCCCTCCATGTTCTTGCAAAGATTCATTCCGGCGGCGATGTCAATGACCCATATGTCCAGGCCGAGCTGGCGGAGATTGTGGCTAAAATCACCTTTGAGAAGAATCACCCACCGCCGAGCTATTTCGACCTCTTGCTTGGGCCACAGAAGCGACGAATGTGGATTGGCATTGGAGTAGTGAGTAAGCCCATGGGAAGAGCCTCAGTGGGCGAGTTACTAACCTCAGATAGCAATTCTGGCAGTCAATGACGGGAATCAACGTGTAAGACACAAGACTGTGATGCTGTTGGTGGACGCTTCTGACAAGACACAGCATCATGTACTATGCCGTCTTCCTCTTTCAACAAGCCGGTCTTGGCGCGACATCTTCCTCCCTTTTGGCGAATGGCCTGCAAGGCGTCGTCCTCAATCTCTTTACCTTCCCAAACATGTACTACATGGACAAATGGGGCAGAAGATGGCCCATGGTTATTGGCGGTATCGGCATGGGTATTTCGATGCTCATCATTGGTGTTCTAATGAAGACAATGGGTATGTCTCAGACACCAGTGAAAACAGCGTTTTACAATGTCCACGTACCTACCTAACCATTGCCCCCAGGTGATCCTGTTTACGACCCATTGACCAAGAAGACCAACTTTGACTTTGTCAACTCGGCCGCCTCGCATACAATCATCGCGTTTGTTTACATCTATGTCGCCGTCTTTGCCATTACCTGGGCGTGCGTCGCTTGGGTGTACCCGCCCGAGATTTTTAGTATGAGTATGCGTGGTCGAGCGACGTCGATGACTACGGCAACCAACTGGTTCATTGTATGTAGGCTCCTCTGATCCATCCGATTCATCCGGTTCATCCGGTTCACCCGTTTTCGCCTCGCTCTGAGACCCTTTGCTAATAAGCGCAGAATTTTTGGTTTGCCCTATACATTCCAACAGCCATGGCCAAGATCAGGCAAGTGATTCACACGCCCTTCCGACCCCTTAGTCCAATGAGGCATAGTGCTGACGAGGTCTCAACAATAGCTGGAAGTTGTACATGATCTTCATGGCTCTTTGCTTTTTAATGTCGATAGTCGTCTTTCTCTTTTATCCAGAGTCGGCCGGTAAGACTCTCGAGGAGATGGACTTCCTCTTTGCCAAGGGTCGTTCGCCTTGGGCCTTTCTTGACCGCGAAGCCACCAAGATCGGTGCACTATTTGAGCGAGACCTTGCCCATGGTGAGGCTCTGACGGCATTTGAGGATGATGATATTATACTTAAGGCTAAATCGGCCAGCGACGGGGCCCTTGAGGCAGGGCATGTTGAGCACGTCACGATGCACGCAAGGGGCAGTGGTAATAAAAATGAGGGTGAGAACTAGTTCATAACGGCATGGTGAATCCAACATTGGTTCTTGATTTTATTAAGACAATACATAAGCCCGCATATGCGGAGTAGATGGCAGTCCATCGTATGTAAACGACTCATAATGACAAATTGTCTTTAAGTCAAACTGAGAAATAGAGTACATGCAGGTCTGGTAGAAAAAAATTCCTCCAATCCTATTTATCCAAATTCGAAAAATCGTTTCCTTTTTCATGACTCAAACTTCACCAAGTCTCAGCTCACATACCAGAGCCACGCACTTGGTTGATTACAAGGAGAATGCGATCCAATATCCACCAAGCTAAACTAATGCTTGCCATCGTGGCAGAGATCGCAATATGCAAGGTACAATTACGAATTGTGTCGCGTATATACATATAGTACAGCCTTACAATTATCCCGATCCACTACTGACATAGATGCCATGTTCTTGAATATCCTTGCTACGACACCGAGATGAGAATGTCATCAGCTTTAGGTGCTGACATGTATTTGCAGGCGGAACTCTATTATCCCTTAAAATCTGTTTCACAATCACTGCCTAAAAGCATCAAAAGAAACCTTAAAATGAACAAAATAAATATGATTGCAGAATTGCTACGCGTACTCTCTATCTAATAGTACTAGAAGAAAAGAAAAAAATAAAGTGTCCCATCCTATCAGCACATGCTTTCTCTACTACATCTTAAATCAGACCAAAAGGAGTCTTGCTCAAGAGGAATCCGTTCTCATCCTGCAAACCGCGAGCACCAAAATCTCTGCGGCTGACGCTGGGAGCCGGAACAGCGCATGTGGTGTTCCATGCTGTGCAGGCGGGCTGGCAAATGGTCTCCTTCTGGGTAGGGACCTTGCCGGTCTCAAGGTAATCTTGGATGATCTTCTGCACGCAAGGGCCCTGTGCGTTGAGCAGGGTGGTGTGGCCAATCTGCTCCTGGATGACGAGCGCAGAGTCGGGATGGAGGGCGACCATGGCACGAGCACCGACAAGAGGAGTAGCAGGGTCAAGGCGGTTGTTCAGGAACAGGATGGGAGCGGCAGGGATGCCGGGAACGAGAGCAGGGTTGGCCTTGGGGGCAGTGAAGGGGCCCTTGTAAACCCAGTTGGGCGTGAATGGCCAGGATGCGCAAGCGAAACGGATGGTAGACCAGAAAGCACCGTAGATCTTGGACTCGGCAACGAGAGTGTTGACGTACCCGAGCCAGTAGGCCGCGTTCTTACCATTGACAGAGTCACCGTCATTGCACAGGATGGCAGAAGCCTGCTCAGCAACAAACAGAGGCTGAGGATTGGGGTTGCTGGGGGTGGGGCAGGCGTTCTGGATAGGAGGAGGGTTGCCAGTGGTGTTGATGAGAAGGTTGACAAGGGCAGTGGGGTTACCGTTCATGGCCTGGTTAAGAGCTGCAGCAATGGTCATGAAGGTCTGGACAGATGTATAGAAAGACTTGCCAACGACAGTGCGGACATCAGAGCCAGTCAGAACCATGACACTGCCGGTGGGAGAAGTAACTGGAAGGGGGTTTTGGTCAAGGTTGGCGACCCAAGCAGCGAAGCGCGCGATACCCGCGGCAGGGAGCTCGTTGGGCCTGGCAAGCGCACAGACGGAGGGACCAGCCGCATAGCAACCCTTGTAGAACTCAGTAAAAATGGTGTCAACATCAAGGACGTTCTTGAGCCAGCCCTGGTAGACAAGAAGGTTAGTTTGGGCTCATAATTAGATGTATGTCTCAGAGAGGATTGTACTCACAGGTCCATTCGCGTAATCGATTGCGTCGAGAACGCCGTCAAGGATCAGACGGCCGACTCGGCCGGGATACAAAGCGGCAAATGTGTTTCCAAGGAAAGTTCCGTAAGAGTAGCCCATGTACTGCAAGCGGGGCGTGTTGTCAGGGCCGGCAGTGCCGTTTCGCTTCTCAAGCTCCTCCACGGTGATGCCTCTCTTGTGGGCAGCCTGCTGCTTTCTCAACGCGTCGATCTTATCGACCATCTCAACCATGTCGCGGGCAACGTTGGGGGCAGACGTGTAGGACATGATCTGACCGAATTGCTGGTCAGTCTGCAGGCATCGCTGATTGAACGAGTTAGTGAGAGCAAGACCGTAGTTGATGGTGCTGAGGCCACTATTCAGTGGGCCATTGCCGCGAACCTCAAAGGCCAAGGCATCTCGAGCAATGAGGTTGCCGTGCAAGCAGTCCACAACAGGGGTAGAGTGTGTGACGCCTCTGGGGTCAAAGGAAACAATCTCATAGTGTCGGTTGGGCTTGTCGACAACAGTCTGGATGAGTGGGGCGATGGCGACAGAGAAGTCAACGCCTGAGCCACCCGGGCCACCGGGGTTGATGAACAAGCTGCCACCAAAGGCTGGGTCGTCATCTGGAACTGTGGCAGGGAGTTTGATCATGGCGATGGCGACGGTGCGAGGATCCGACGCATTGAGCCAGTTCAGAGGGAGTTGGAGCCTGGCACACTTGAAGTTGCCATAGCAGTCATGGTAGGCGAGGTCAGTGGCTGGTGTAATGGTGGACCAGTCAAAGGTGGGAGGTGGTCCTGGGGGACCTTGAGCCGCGACTGTAGTGGCCAAAGTGAGGCCGAGTTTGATAGAAGAACGCATGGCCTGTGATGCCAATCAATTCAGAAAGTTGTATTGTATTAAAAGAAGAAAAAAATCAAGACGCCGGATGCTTACTGCGCGGTCTGTTGGTGTCTGTCTGCTTGAGCTGTTGGCTTGATCACGAGAACAATTTCGAGCGGGCTGCCATGATCTTAAATATCTCAAGAATCACACTACAGAATCAATAATTTTGTTTTCGTTGCTTCTCCTGCCGTGAACATATGGGTCAGCAGGCTGAGAGTATCGTCAAGGATACACTTGATCGGAAAATGAGAATTAGACTTTACCCATTGGATTCTCCACCCAGCGTGACCTCGCCGGGGTTCGGATGTTGCAAATACAAGTAACATGAAATCACCCCTCCTCCCTGCCCCATCGTCTGTGCCGTGAAGGTCTCTAAACGGTTCAGCCCTGTCCCGAATACTGAAGTGGTTAGCAAATGTGCCATAAATGCAAATAACTCCACACACGGTGGGGTTCAGATCAAGGACTATAAGTCAGTCACCTTGCCAGAAGCCAGCACCAATAGAACATCAGCACAAGATGTCTGGCGGAACATTCAGGGAGTTGACTGTATACAAAGGAAAATCTCCAAAGTCTAGCCTCCTTCAGTAGGTAATACGTACTTGCCAGACATAATGACAGACGGGATGCAAGATCATGAGTGCCTGTTCACACAATGAACAACCCCCCCCCCCCCCCCCCGACCGACCGATCCGGGTATGGATGGTGTGCCGTGTCCCTATTTTACCGCGGTGTATGCCCCCCCATGATAGTTTATGCCACTATTATTTGCGAACCAATTCCCTCAGCAATGTGTGGGATGCTATCTATTCTAAACGAAGCTACGGATATGGCCAATGACAGTATATTTGTAGACTTTTGGAGCCGCCTGATGTATGACAGTTATAACATCTACACATATGCGTATTGATGGTAGCCCAAGAACTCTTCATCAACAACTACTCATGCTAGCATGAAAAAGCTCCCGTAGTCCTATATCATTGTCTCTCATTTCCGTCCATTAACTTTACGCATTGTCATCATACAAGCGGCGGCAGAGCCTGTCTGACATGCAAGAAAATATTGGTGATCATGGCGCGGCGTTGGCAGAGCGGCACGAAGTGATGCGCCCAGGGAACCCGCACGGAAGGGCAAGGGGGTGCCATCAAACACTAAAGCTCTGGTCACAACATGCAAGATGCTTTGATACGCGCAGTCGTACCAGCTGGCATTGTGGCGTATTTCGCGTCAACGCTGTCTCTCTGGCTTCGCACACTAATGCAGCTGACAAGAACTAGCTGAGCAACAAGTAGGTTTGTGTTTCAGTCATCAGTGATTATTATTACCCTGCCGCTTTTATGACTTGGTCATACAAGTATGCTGTCAAAAGCACAATCCACACACCACCGAATAGCCGGCCTTGTGCCGACTCATACCTGTACTTGTAAGAAGGCTCTGCGGAGACTTGGAGAGAGAGGAACTCAGGCGAGATGCGAGGCGGCGGGGAGGATTCATCGCCACGAGGGCCCCAGACTTGCTTTTTCCGCCAGAAAGTCGCCGAAAAATCCGACCATCCTTAAGCGAAAACGGGATGCCCATGGAGGTCCGCTTGGGCGATCATGAGCACCTGATCAACTACAGTCTATCCCTTGCATGTTCCACCCGACGTGACCTGACTGAGGCTCAAATAAGAGAATATCAAGCAACTATCTTGCCATACTCTAATACTCATAAATGATAAGGAACTTAGAGGGTTAGCACTGCGCACTTGATTTGCGGACGTACATATGTTATACTACAAGTAACACGGATAAAAGTATCGAATTGTGGATCATTAAGGGGGTTGACTGCCCAGATATCAGAGACTTGAAATTAATTAGTACGCCATGCTCCATGGAGTTTGAGCCATCATCACCATTACTAGTGCTTGCACAGCTCGTCTTACACGCGTTGTTATCCGCCCGTTTAGGGGGGGCGGAGGCGGGGGAAACCTTCAGTCGTCCGAGACATGTCTACCACATTCAGTGTTATTTCCCGGTTTCACCCCTGCTTCTTCCCATCTGAGCCAAAAGAGATCACCGGATTTAGAAGCTATTTTAGACCAGAACGTGTGCGGCAGAGCCGACAAAGGAGGCTGATATAATAACACTTGAAGGCTCAGCTGCCGAGACATACATTGCCTCGCCAGTAGAATCCGGGTGTTCGAAGAAGGGCTAACAATGTTGGCTAATTATACTCGATTCCACCCAGCTACTTGACGTGAAATATCTAATGGTTAAGCATCCTCATGCTGGCTTTACACTGTGTTGGTTCGACAATGTCTGTGGTGACACAATGCCCTGTCATGTGTTGGTTGCCGATCGCCCCATCGCTACCAGCTTCGGGGTATAGAGGAGATGCTCGCAACCTAATGTTGCATACAACGTAAAACACATCACTTGACAATTCAGAGGGGAATAGTTGTCCAATCATAAAGGGACTCTCTGAGATGTCTTCAATACAATGTTTGCTTATAAACGTGTTCTCCTGATTGGTCACTCATGCCTGTCATTCCAAGCCTTGCATGTCTTGGTTATGACTTCCCTCTAACCACTTCAGAGAATCAGTGAGGAAAGACAAAATTGATCAAACAGAAACCCCCATAATTGCTTTTTCTCTAGGTCAAACCGTGTGTCCGGGCCGATCTATTCCACTTTCTCATCGGTGCTCGGTCCGACACCATAAAGAATGGTTCCTCCGGCTGTTGTCTCACACCCCATGACGGGTCCATCTCACTACTAATAGAGAGTAATTTATGCAGAAACAGCCTTTCCGCAAGTCTTCCGTCCGGAATTCCACATCGGCTAGGGCTAGCATCCCGGGATAACATGGTTATATATTCAGCTGCTCCATCATTGCCGCAGGCTACACCTCCTCCACTAAACTTGATATGATTACTGTTCCAGCAGACCGGTTGACGCAGTCACCCGTTCCCGCTTCATATCCACTGAAGCCTTTTATTGGCCGTCGTTCACTTCGTCGCGCCACCTCCATATCGAGCTATATGGCTACTTCAGCCTTACCATCCAGAGGGCATATGTATGGAAACAAACATCTCCAGTCCAGCCATGGTACATTTTATATCATAGCGAACACTGTTTGTTGACAGCCCGATGCCATCCTAACCCATTCATCCTCGAAGAGTCCTTCTCTTTATCAACTACCTATGTTAAGTCGGTATCGTTGCATACAATTGGGGATCAATAGCTTATTACTAGTGAGCAGTTAGATAGTGTACAAGACAGTACGCTATAAGTATCCATAAGTCTTAAAAATGAGAGGTTTCCTATATGTTGATTGGGCCATGCATGAAACCTGTATTAAAGAATTACAAATACAGTCACCGCCACTTTGTAGTATTGTAATGTCAACCAGAGGTAGTCGATGCCTATTTGATATTCCAGACTATGCACTATGCTGTCTGTTTTCTCTTTATTCTTTTTCTGCCAACATCACAAGTACACCCTTGATCATTCCATCAGCAGTTTCTTTTGTAGCTCTCAAGTTTACGCCAGTCCGCTGTCGACAATGGTAGCGGGAACCTTGCCCTTGACGGCACCGGAGGCGCTGCCAGTGGCCTCGATGGCCTTGACAACATCCAAGGAGGACTGGTCAGCAACCTCACCAAAGACAACGTGCTTTCCATCGAGCCAGGAAGTAACGACGGTCGTGATGAAGAACTGAGAACCGTTGCTATAATGATACATGCTCGTCAGTAATGGGGGCGAGGATTCAGTTGCATGAATTGTTTTCTTACGTGTTCTTTCCAGCATTGGCCATGGACAGAAGACCAGGCTTGGTGTGCTTCTTGACGAAGTTCTCGTCCTCGAACTTCTCGCCGTAAATAGACTTGCCGCCGGTGCCCTGGAATAACAGTCAGAACCCGAAAACGAGCGAATGATGCAGCTGAAACATACGTTGCCAGCGGTGAAATCACCACCCTGAAGCATGAAGTCAGGAATCACTCGGTGGAACTTGGAGCCCTTGTAGCCGAAGCCCTTTTCGCCAGTGCAGAGGGCACGGAAGTTTGCGGTGGTCCTCGGGACCACATCATCGTAGAGTAGGAAGGTAATTCGGCCGGACTGAAGGGCTACACCAGTTCATGTCAGCTTGATGCACATGATTCCAAGTACGAAGAAAAGAAAACGTCAAACATACCGGCGTCCTTGGGGCCTTGCCACTGGAGGTCGAAGAATCTATTAGGAGTGCTTTAGTAAGGACGCCAGAGCAATCTGCACATTCAATGCGATCCATCTTACACTCTTGACATTTTGGCGGGGATTGAGACTGTGTGAGACTGTGAGGAGCTTGGAAGTGATTCGATATCGGGTGATGGTCAAGGAAGAAAAAGACGTCGAGCGGGGGGACACCTGGATATTGAAGTTTTGAAGGTGGATAGCGGAGCCGAAAGAGGGGTAAAAAAAATGTCAAATAAGGGTCGTCCCTGAGATGATTGATGTCATGGTCGTATTTGAGTGGGCGCCCCTTCTGCCTCGACGGCGACGATGACTGGTCAGTGAGTCAATGAGTCCCTCAGCTTGGATTACTAACGCTGCCGATCTCGATTTCCCCCTCAACAAGACGTGATGAGTGCTTTTTGGTGTGGAGGAGAGCTCGAGCTCAAGCTCTGTGCTGTCCTTGTCCTTGAACTGTCCACGCCATTGCATTGCATGACTGCCCCCCTGACGAAGTCCAGGAGAGGGATTTGACTTGCATCTTCAACTACTTACTCCCAATGGCCTTGATATGTATAAATTGAAGGGTTTGATTGCTTTTCCTCTTCTGAATTGCATACGCTCTAGGGTATGCTGTCCCTCCCTTCGCTGCAACCAGAGCTCCCCTCACTTACGAGTGGACCCTTGAGGAGGGGTTGTTGGGAAGATCAGCCCTTGTCTTACCTAATTTGGACGAGAAACCAGGAGGGGTTAATAAAAGCTTGTGATGGAAATGCGGGGGGAAGCTTTGCACGTGGATGATCACGCTTCGGACGTTGGACAGATCCCAACGCCAAGAATGTTTGAAGTTAATTTGAGGAGTATCCAAATACGTATCCGATTCGCTCTACGGTGAGTTAAAGCACAATGTATGAGGTACCGATACTGCTATCCAGTTGTTTCTATCGCACAGGTTCTGCTCCGTGCTTCCCCACCAGGGCACTCAAGAGGCGACTTGAAACATCTGTCATGAAGCAACCCATTATAGCCGACTGCTGGCAAAGAGAATATAAACATGTCAGAGACTTTATGTCATTTAATCATCTAACAGCTGGCTTTAAAGACCCATGGGCAAGTGTGCATATTCTGGGGGTGCATGGGTCCTCTCCTCTCCGCTCTCAAGGAAGCGGAATTTCTCCGACCAATTTTTAAAGCTCTGGACACTAGAAAGAGCAGATGATAGGCCAAATATGACATAAACATGGCGTGGAAAGAATAATGGCGGTGAATCAGAGCTGCAGTCTCGTGGGTTGTACGATTGCGATGATTGTCTGGTTACTATATCTGAAGATATGAGGCAAATATACTCGGTCCTGGCTCTGTATTGCGATCATGCTCCTGCAGCCCTTAGCTGAGATAGGGTCTCGTTTTGGGCCCAAAAAGCGGTTCGCTGGGTTCATTCGCAGTGGGATGAGACATGATACTTCCATCACGTCTCTACGTTCACATTGCATAGCAGAACTAAACCCTTTTGTGTCTGTTATCATAGACAGCAGCAGTTTGGAATATTGTCATACACATACATATTCTCCCATTCCATCAATAGGCTGCTCTAATCTTACAGCGCGTATAGCTTTCGACACCGACTCACCAAGAGTGTTTCTCAACACAGTCCGTTGATTGATCATATCACACTTCTCCTCCCTGAAAAAAGATGCCATGTAACAGGGTCATGAGAGGGATGTGTTTCTCACAACCGAGTATAATAGAGCTGGGCCAAGAGGCAAAACAGAGGTTGATTGCCAGCGCTGTTTCAGGTCATAGCCATCTTTCTGAATATATCTTGATGCTGAAATAAACGGCATTGAAATGAATGTGAAGCACGTCTTTGTAGTAGATTTATGGCTAAACTAAAACGCATGTGCCTCTATACCATTTAATATGCGTTCAGGCCTCACTATTTAAAACATATAAGCTGTTAGATAGATAGAGAGTAATCCTCAAGCCGAATGGTACTTGAATTTCTGTGAATCCAAGGCTGGCAATTATAATCGGCATACCTCCGAGAAAAAATCCACCAGAAATGATGAGCCTAAATGATGGGGAGTTGATGTATTTGGACTCTCTGTGGGAAGTCTTGAGCGAATCTACGGGTAGGCTGGGTTTCAATGCCAAGTTCAGCTAAACTTTACTTTCTGTTTACTATGAACCAGGGAGATACTGTCTTGATGCCTTGTTTCTGGCGCCGTCCTCATCAAGAGCAAAAAGACACTTTAAGGAATTTCACTGTGGGAGCATCTTGATCATTGCTGAATATAGTATATGGGGAAAGGCTAGTGCCATGAGCATGGAAAACGTTCATATTAGAGCCAAGTGATAGAAATAGTTATATTGCATTTTTATCGAAAGGTTTTGCTGCTGGTGGGTACTGGAATTTAGTTGTGTCTCATCAAAGTTGGATCTGGATACATGTAACCCCTCCTAATGCTTTCAAGTGTGTCTAGATGGTGGATCTCATGTGCAAGGTGTAGGTGAATGGTATAGAATTCTAATGTAAACTCAAGCTTTCTCATTAGAGAGCTGAGCGAATAGACATCATGATACCTAGGGATTATACAGATTTCTGTCAGTAGATTTCAGTCAAAACTCATCACAGGCCAAGGATCTGAGAAGCTACGGTAATCTATACATATAGATTTATCTCTGGATCGTTATTTATGTGATGACCTCTTTGAATAACCAATCTACTGGCCAGAACCGGCGAGGTGTGCCAAGATTTCTGGATATACTATTAATAAAATGTCATGACGGTCAGAGCCTTGAAAAAGCTTTGAGATCAGCATTCATTTATATTCGTGAATGTTGATATATGGTTAGAGTTATCTCAAATATTGTGCTAGGGTCTATAGTATTTGGTTCAAACATATGCCAGAACAGCATGGTTTCAAAGCCAGCGCCCACTATTTTGCCCCGAAGCTCAATAAGCAAGAGTTACGAAGAATGCTAGTCCAGCCAGTCATGTGATCTTAATATCGAACCTCGAATCTCAACGCCACCTCATTTCCCTCCATTACAGACCGCTGCACGTAAAGGGGTCAAACCCCAGACAACATACAACACTGAGGTCAATCTACATCGACCATGGCCAATGGAAAAAGAAATCACGAAAATACGGTGTAAGATACATCCTATAGCTACTCATCTACCTGCCAACAGTGCCATTTCCTCGCCCATTATCGGAAAGGTTTGGGAAGCTAGCCCATAAGCAGTCGTAGGTTTATAGTAATAGATGCGACTTTTCTTACTAAGTTCAGCACGATGATACCTCACCATAGGTCGGGGCGCAAACTTGCATACATACATATAACCATGGCTGAGACATTGGGACAGACCTGGGCAATCCAGACATATCCATCTTTGCTACTCCCTTCTTTGCAAGCAAAAAAAGCTCATAAAACCCTAGAAACCCCCAAAGTCGTGGAAGGACTACTCGGGACACTAGGTTTGCATTTGTTGCATATAATAAAGAAAAAGGTAGGATCGACAGCCTGTAGGGAGTCTCTACAGTATAAACCTATTCCTTCATCTTCATTCCTAGACAAACATTTCATTCGTTAAGCCATGACATCGAAACCTGGCCTGGTCGAGTCAATCAAGACAACTCTTGGTTGGCAACCTCCAAGAGTCCCAACGGATACCATTGTTCCCCTGCAGCCCTATGACTCCAATCTATTTCTTCAAGGCCTAATTATTCGTCCTCTGTGTGCGTTTGATGCAGTTCTCAGCCCCGCTAAGCTGCGTCGCACATTATGGGCCGTTGTGGAACGAGATGGTTGGCGGAGATTTGGCGCCAGGCTGCGACGGAGGGTAAGGAGTCCCAAAAATATCAATTCTCCGAATCATTCAAGATCCTCCTTGCTAAATAAGATGTCAACTAGGGTGTTGTTGATCTTGAGTATCACATTCCTGCCAAGTTTAGCAGCAGCCGGCCAGCAGTGCACTTTTCACAAGTTACGTATGACATGAGCATCAAGGACCATCCAGAAGCATGCCACCTGATGGTTCGGCCGGTGGATACAGCCATAACCGCGCACAAAGCACCATATGACGGGCTTCTCCTTGCAGAAGGTACTCCAAAAACTCCCGCAGATTACTTGAATAGCGATATGCCATTGCTTGGTCTCCATCTTGTCTTGTTCTCTGACGCAACCTTGGTTATGCCATACGTTCCCCACTGTCTTACGGACGGGTCCGGGGTTGCGGCTTTGCTCAAGGCCTGGGTCCTCGCGCTTCAAGGCAGAGAATGCGAGATTCCAACCCCTTTTGCCGTCGAGATTGATCCCCTTGATGGCGTTGGAGAAGACGCACCCAATTCGACAGGTAGCCTGCTTTCAGCTGAGCAAAGCTCGGCTTTGAGCTGGACAAGGTACTGGATGGCAAACATGGATCGTGTGCTATTTACCAAAAAGGAATTCAGGACAGTTGTCGTACCACCGTCACAGATGGAGCTACTTCGCGAGAGGGCCAAGCAAGATTTATTGGCCGAGTCCGGCGCCGATAATCCACCATCCAGGCTTACGGATGGCGATATTTTGTTTGCTTGGTGGACACGTCTGGCACTCTCGCATCTTCCAGAAAACTCCAAGAAGCCAGCAGCAATCCTTACAGCGGTTGCATTCAGAAACCACTTACCCAACAGCTTGGTTCTTAATAATCTCATGGACACTGTCGCTGTAGTTATGGAGACCAGCTTTATCAGAACAAAACCTCTTGGGCAGATTGCAAGCCAGATTCGTAAGCTTGTCAAGAATTCGCAAACACCAGAGCATCTAAAGTCCTATGCATCATGGTGGAGAGCATCAAAAATGGGATTCCCTCAACCTTTCGGTACCCCTGATTCAAATGTCATTGGCGTATCAAACACGACCATGGCAAATTTTTTCAATCTCGACTTTTCGAGTGCAGTTGCGGGTGGCGCATCGAATCAAGGTGAAAACTCTAAATGCCCCGTAAACCCGTTAAATATACAGATTCGTGTCTTTGGATGTGATCCATTGGACATATCATGGATTGTTGGGAAAGACGCGAGCGGTAACTACTGGCTAAGCTGTGCTGCTAGAAAAGGGCAATGGCCACAAATCGAAGCTCGTTTAGTAAGAGAGCAACTTCAAACTGACAGAGGGGCAAAGGCGCTCAAAGAACAGGGCGAGGATGCGTTTATTCGTTCGCGATTATAGATTAAACATAAAATTGACCCCTGGCTCCCTGAATGACAACCCTACAGTACACTTAAATTATCTTCTCTTCTATGCAGATAAACCTTGTGCAAGGAGAATTGCATATAGCATCATCAGGCCTCGCTTGAAACTGATATCGCGAAAGAAAAACAAGTGGCGGCTGAAGTTGATCCATCTAGGCCTGCTGGGTAATTATGTGGCTGAGCAGCTAGCATTACCGCATGGGACTCGAAGCATACTTGGCCGATGGTCACTTTTCGAAATTGCCCATCGAGTTTGACAAGGCCATTTACGCGTTTAAACCAAGTAAAAGACCAGCCTTGATCTGCCGAGCCGATCCAGCATATTTGTTGATGAACCTCAGATGGCAATTGTGGAAATAGTGTAAACTTGTCGTTGATTCTATTATCTGGGGCAAGTTAGATGTAAAATGACTAGATGAAGAGTTATATAGTAACAAAGAAGATGTGACAGCGGAATTCATCAATGCTTGGCATGCCTGCTTTACTCATCCATCGTCGACACGCCGGGACCAACAATGAACAAACATTCAGCAGCAGGTGGGGTACGACCGAAGTCATTTTCATTTCACTTGAGCAGCCCAGTTCATATTCACAATGTAAGCGCTGTGTGTGTATTATTGAATAGTTAACGTGAAGTCAGATAAATACAATACTCCACTCTTAAGATATCATATGCCATAGTTTACAAGAGTCCCACTAAACTGCTATTTCCTTTCTCTCCTCTGAAGATATACAGGCCACTGATGAGGTATGATGGTGAGCTTAACATTCCACTGCCATGGCTTCTTTTCATCAACAAGTCGAATATCATAATCACGTATAACTGTCGCAGCTAATTTCGATAGCTGGATTCTGGCCATATTTTGCCCTGGACAGGAGCAGTGTCCCGCTCCGAACTGCACGTCCCGGTTAGATAGAGTCTCGTGTCCTTTCAACAAGGAAAAAAACTTACAAATACCGTATATCGTTCTCTGGTAGCAATATCATCTGCAAACCATCTGTCGGGATTGTATTCGCCAGCATCCGGTCCCCAGAACTCCTTTGAGTGATGAATGACCCATGGAGTCACTGAAAGAATTGTTCCCGGTGGGAATGTACGGTCTCCAATCTTCACCCCATCTTTTCCTGCTACTCGGGGCAGATTGCCTGCAAACGGTGTGAATACCCGAAGTGTTTCCTTAATGCACGCTTGGAAGTAAGTGAGCCTATTCGTGTCCGCAAAAGATACGACTGGACTTTGGCAATGCCCTTCCGCTTGAGCACTTTCAATCTCGTCTCGTACTCGCTGGTACACAACTGGGTGTGTGATAAGGTGGTAAATAACTGCCTGCATGGCGCTGGCTACCGAGTCTGAGCTAGCTCCCAGAGCGAACAGAGTGTTTCCTTGAAGGCTGCGAGTGTTTAGGTTTTCGTGGCCCTGCTCATGCGCTTTGAGCCAATAAGACACAATATCAGAACGAGCATCGATATTTTTCTTTCTTTCGGCGAGTGCCTTCACTGCAGTATCGTAAAGATGGCCCATGGGTAAGATTCCCAATGCCGTGACAAATGGGTTGACCAGCAAACAATGAAACCAGTAAATGTACCCGGCTATAGCAATGTACTTATTAATGATCTCTGTGTTCTTGATGGAATCATCAACGTCTTTGCCCTGTTTTAAGAAGCCAAAATCCTTGGAGAAGTGCAATTCGCCAGCCATGTCATAAGTGAGATAGGTGAACAACTCATCCAGATGTGCCGGTTGCTGCTTCTCGGCCGACTGATCCATTAGTGTCTTTAACATTTGGGTCAGGCGGTCTATTTCATCTTCCAGACGAAGCAGGTTTGTCAAGGAGTATCCTGTAGCCAGATGCTTGGACAGCTTCTTATGCTCTGTAGGATCAAGTGTTGTGGCTCGGTTCTGGAATCGAAAGTCCGGCATGGCTAATGCTTTGTACCATGGCCCCTTGTTTTCCCGTCAACCAATTTCTTATAGCTATGAAATACAAGATTGCAGCTTACCTTGTTCAGTGGAGCCAACAAAATCTCTTTGATGGCATCCGGGTGGCTTACACTGACCTCGGTAGAGGAGACTCGAACAAAATGGCCTGGTGTTCGTTAGTCGAATGAGGATCATCTTAAGCGATGGTGGCTAATGATTCATTACCGTGCTTCTCGTGCATCTGTACAAGCTGTAGGAAGTAGTCGCCCTTCAATATCCGATAGATTTGCCATAATGGAGAAAAAGATGCCAGAACTGGCCCTGGGATGCCGCTCAACGCACTCAGGTAACGCCGATGAAAGAACAGTCCAACAAGGCAAACACTAAGAAGAGTCACTGCCCCCGGCAGAGTTGTAACAATGCCGGGAAGTGACTGTATGCTCAATTCTTTCATAGTATAACAAATCGTAAGTATTATTGTACAAAGCGCACTGTAATATGGTGTTAGATGCTCTCTCCTCAATGTCCAAGACATCCTATCTGCATTCAAGAAGCTGGCCTTTGGCTTCATATATCCAACGGTGCCTCCAAGAGGGGTTACGAACCATTTCGTAAAGAATGCCAGTACGGGCGCAATCTATGTCTAGACCCCGGAAGTTTTCCTATTTTAGCCATTGCATTACGTATCTGAGCAAAGCATGAGCATGAGTTATTCTGATTCGTATGCCCAGTTTGCAGTACAATTGTGTATGCACACCTAAGCAATGGCTGACGGTAATGTGCCAGATTACGGGAGCATGATAGGAGCCGGATTATCTCCAGAAATAGATATGCCATTGAAATTTTAAGACCCTCCGAGCAGACCCGATCTTTCAGGTGGAACCAACCACAATAATCTCCACGATGTGTGTTCTCCATCAACCCCTCCAGTTCAAATATGCTAGCTCAAAACGCTCTGTGGGACATATTCAATGTTTTGGTGGCATCCTTGTTATCCTTATATAAACTTTGTATAATCCCATCGGCCATGATTACTCATATGCTTGCTCCAGGCGTGCCGTCTTACTGGTCATCTCGCACAAGTTCACGTCCAAGGTCCAACTTGAGAGACTGATGCTGCCCAAAGATACCGTAGTTGTTGATATATAAAACCCAGGTCTGGGAGTAAACTGGGTTGTAATCGCTGAATTTAAAAAAAAAAAATTGGACCGGGATCTGTATTGTTGTCTAATGAATATCGCCAAGCTTGAAGGTAAGCTTGTTGACATCTTGCAGGCGGCCACGTGTGTCAATTTGATGACCACCCACTTTCAGGAACAAATGATTGATTCAATATCTAGCGAGACACTAACACACCGGGAAATGAGCCGGGAATTCCGCGTTTTCCTGCGCTGCTGACGAGTTTAGCCATGGACGCGACTCAGGTGTATGTCATGGATGCGGAAATAGCGCTACCTTCTACATACACCATACAAAAGGAGAAACTAGCAATATCTTTGCCTGTGTTGATCAAGGGCCATGTGAAGAGTGCTTCCAAATCTGATCCAACTGGAATAATATATAGTTGGGTTCCCATATGCACCTTTGGCCTGCCTAGGACGCAGTATAGGGTAGGATGTAATAAGTAAAAAAAGGGGGGGGGGGGGTTTGAAGGCGGCACAGCGGTAATGAATGTGACGTCAGGACGTTTTCATTGGAGACGGTGGAGATGGAGCTGATTTTTATTGGGTTGGGTTTCTACGGAGATGTAGTCCGGTCTTTGTGGATTGGGCCTCCTCATTCTCTTCCCTCCCTCGCCTAAACGCGTCTCTGCAAGGTCTCAGCCTGCCCATTTAAATCGCATTCCCATCACGCCTAGATACGTGATTAATGCGATTATGTTGGAGTAAAAATGGCACTGAGACCAATTCGGCCAAACGAGTCTCCAATGTCCGAGGACTGCAAGGCGCCCGTGCCAGACCCAACCTCGACGACGGGGAAAAGGAAGCGCAAACAGGTTCTTGCAGCGTGTTCGAGTTAGGCATCCTTGATGATGAGAAGAGCATCATCATCCAAGCGTATTCAAGAGCATCCTGAATCTGACGTGTTTTTTTTGTAGATTGCCGGAAACAAAAGTCCAAGGTCTCACTTCCTTTGACAGCCTTTCTCAGCCGCACGAGCTGACTGACTGACATTTGTGATGCCAAATTTCTAGTGCGATGGCAAGCGTCCAACGTGTGGGACATGTGTGTCTCGTAATAAAGAATGCCACTATGCGGTTCCAGAAGGCCTGAGCGTTCGCGCCGAGCAGAGACGGAGGCTGAATAGTGTATCTGAGGGTTATGAGAACTTGAGAACCGTCTTTGATATCCTCCGCCGAAGCAACGAGGACGAAATCTCTCAAGTCGTGAAGCGTATACGCGACGCACCGTCTACTGATTCGGCCATTGATCTGATATCGGATACTGGACTTCTACTGTCCAGACTAACTGATGCTGGCAGTTCCGGCTCCTCAGGTAACTTTATGAACAGCATCCTGGTGGTGGTGGTGGTTGTAGTGAGGCTTTACTTATTGATGCCTAAACAGGATCAAGAGCCACATCTCCTGCGTCGGATGATGCGTTTCGACAGGATTTCTTTGGTCGCCGTTTTGGCCCTAGCAGAATCGGCTTTAGGTATCCTCACATTACTGATCTCTAAGACGTTGACTTTGATGCTGATTCTCCCTCAAAGGGATACTTATGCGGCTGGGGCATTCAGAGGATCCTACCAGGCCGGTGGCTTAGGTGATATCATCGTCAATGTGCCCATGCCATGTCTCCCGGTTTCCAAGTGGACAAACGTACCTGAAGACGATCGGCAGCTCACTCACCTGATGAATCTATTCTGGACCTGGGACAATACTGGGTCTCGGGCGATTGACCGGGAGATATTCATTGAGGATCTGATGGGAGAAGTCGGTGCTGAATATCCTGCAACCACAGAGTTTTGCTCTTCTTTTTTGGTGAATGCTCTTCTTGCACTCGCTTGTGTAGGTCTTCTGCCTTTGCATCAACTTATTCTGGAATCTTGTGACTGAACAATTTCTACTCTCCAGACGTACACCACCCAGGAGAAGGTATTTGGGGTACCGGGAGATTTGTTTTCTAGAGGACGAGTTTTTGCAAAGGAAGCCGCTCGTCTCTTTAAGGCTGGGTCAGGTCGGTCATCCTTGCCTTTCTTCCAAGGAACTATTCTGCTCTGGATATACGAGGCTATTAGCGGCGACGATGCCTTCGCCCTTGAACTGCTCCATGATAGCTACGGGCAATATCGTTTATTTCAACCCAACACGGGACATAAACCAGATGCCCCCTCAGCCGCTTTAGAAGGGAGGAGACGCTTGGAAGCAAGATCCCACATGGTCTGGGGCTATTACTGTGTCATGTCGTGAGTCTAGCGCGCGCATCTAATGAATGCTGGTCTAACATATATAATAGCAAGGTTGAACTCACGTTCTCTAGGCCGATGCAGATTAGAAGACCAGAGATCCCTAAACCCTCATTTGACGGCCTGACTAATCCTTTCGGCAACCACGTTTCTCTTGGATCATGGTTTGCCTACCCATTATCCCTTGAGGTGCATCAGTGTTCATACAGAGATCTTTTTCTGGCCGAGTGCGCCTTGGCGGAGTTTGCAGAGGAAATCATGTTGTTTCGCAAGGATCGACAAATGAATGTCCCACTTCCCGAGCTACTTGATGAAGTTCAAAGAATATGGCATAAACTTGCTCAATGGAAGGCGTCTCTTCATGAGTCATTGCAGCTTTTTACAACAAACGTCCCCTCTATCTTGGTTCTCCAGTCAGTAACCCCCCTGCATTTGATACTTTGGAACCACACGCACTGATTCGCGCTCCCCCCTTTTTTAGCATCACTTATAATTCGACTGTACTGAAGTTGGTTGAGGGACTGCCATCCACACCTGGCCAAACTATTGGAGGCCAAGGACTCGAAACCCTGCGCATATCTCATGCGACCTCCATCATGTCAACCGTGTGGACTTTCCGAGCTTTGTACACGTTTCGTCATGAATACTGGGCCATGCAATCGTGTTTTGCCGCAGCCATAGCAGTACTGGAATATCTCGCGCCTGGTACCGTCCAAGTTGATACCTTTGTGAAAGCATGCCAAGCTCTAGCTGAGATGGGTGAGTATTTGTCCTTTGCAAACTCACTCCTTGCTGCGATCCAAAGTATCATCGCACGTTTTCAAATCTCGCTGCCGCTGTATGGAGCGAAATATCTGGGGGATACTAAAGGAAAAAGAGCAGACACCTTTACATCAACCATTAAAGTGTCTGCTCGGTTACCTGGACGTAGGCATCAAGACGGCATGGGAGCTGTGAAAGAGGAGGAGATGGATCATTTGGAAGCAGAGTTTGCTGATTTGATTCTGGACAACGGCAGTCCAAAGGTTGTGCTTGATTAGATTCATTGTCGGCGTCTATCATGTTTGGTTCCTAGCATCCAAGTGGACGATGGAGATTTAGAAAAGGGAATTCTTCAGGGGGAGTATTGGAATGAAATTATGACTTTGGACCATTTAAACCTCATCTTCACTTCGTTGATCATTGTCGTTGATATTATCATTTAACAGCATGTGCTCCCTCCCTCTTATTTGTTTATTTTGAACGCCATGCTAGTCTTTTGCTGCACGCGTGTGTCCGGAGATTGGTTTCAACCTTTATAGCACACGATGTTTTCATCAACTCCATCACCGAGCATTGAACCACGTATAGCTGAAAAGAAGGCCTACTTGTATTGCAGGCCTTGGCCCAGCCGGGGTACAGCCTATTACGTCGGTCAATCGTATAATTGTAGTTATACTTGGCTTCTCAAGTGCTCCCAGTGCTCTTACTCTGCTATAAACTAGTTAATGATTCGCATCCATTGGTGGGAGAAATGGTTATGCTGTGACGTATAAAACCGTAAAGAGGCCACCAATGCAACAAGCCATCATGAAAGGGAGCCCAAGCTCAGTTCACTAGTTCCAAACCAAAACCGGATTGAATCCACCAAGAACATCATCCATAGGCCGTGGCTTAGCAGGGATTCCATGGTCAAATGGGCGGGCACTTAATTAAAAACAGATGACGTATGGGCACCCACTCTGACATCTGAACCTGTATTATCGATGTGAAGTAAGGGGACTAGAATGATATAATCATGATCTGATGCCCTTCTCATTCAAGATCAATACCCAACTCTCTTATATAAAGACCCCAGAGACTTGTACTTGGCGGTACTGTATGGTGGGCCCGTGAATATCATTCTCTCGTTACCTAAAGTCAGACAAACTATTGAACTGGCGTTATATATGCTCAAGTATTGATCCTTAAGCTGTTTATGAAGATGGAATGGGCCCTAAACTAACTATTGTTATAGCCTTTTCAACATTGCCTATTCAAGATCTCAAGACGCCGCCATGTCTGAAAACAACCGAAGCCAACCCAGTCACCTGGACTCCAGGTCCCCAGCGCACGTGGACCAAATGACAGACGACGAGAAAAAGCAAACGTGGACGGAGTGGGCAAAGGGGTTCACGCCGCCGGTCAACTTCCATCAAATGTCCGATGACGAGAAGAAGCAGACATATATGGAATGGGCAAAGGAGAAGTACAACGAGCAATATGATTCCTGGATGCCATTCATTGAGGATTATTTTTTGAAGTGGTTTACCAAGGACAATAAGGCGAGCTACACTACCAGAGGTGCGTATTATCGTTGCGGCGTTGCTATTAGTCCACGGAATGTTTCTGCCCTTTTCTCTCTGTTTGTTTCTGCTTCATGTTGCTTTACTTGCCCTAATATTGCGCGGGCCTTGTTACTGATCCAGATCTGATAGATACCCTTGACAAAGCCAAGGTTACCGGAATTGAGCAAGTCGACAGCGTGCAAGATAACGTCAGTAGCGGGCTTGCTGCGCAGGTTGGCCAGGGCGGAATTCTTCAGCCAGTTGGTGACACGGCGTCGAAGGAGGGGTTTAATAGAGTTGAGCGCCAAGGAAAAGATGAGCGAGGCGGTTACAGCTTGATCTAAGTGTGAGAATAGGTGATAGTGTGAGGAATGACCATGTTTAGCTTTATCGACTACCGTTTGCTTGGCCCTACACGATCGCACTAATTGGAGAAAACAAAACACCAGTGCCCAGATTTATCAGTTCTAAGAATATGTGCATTAGTATTTTCTGTATCAAGGGGTCTGTAGGTAACATATTGGCCTCTATCTGACGCGGGAGTGGATGCTCATCTACGCTCATGGCGGCTTGGACCACCACTAAACGTCGAGGCAGCTATCGTCTGCCTGCATTCATCTGCCATCATATTATTTGCTCGTCAAACATTTCATTTACCTCTAGAATGTCAAGTAGATAAATACAAACTGCGGATCGGGGTTGTAAATTAAACACAAGATGAGCCAGCCGGTGAAACTGGCCGCTGGCGAATTTGGCTTTTATTATGCCACTGAGCTCACCCCTACCAATCAAAGTATTGTTATCTCCTCAATATTCATGTCCTCAACTTTGTTCGGAAACAGAGCGATCGAGTCACGGTGGTCCTGCCAGAAGCGACCAAGACGCACTGTTTCTTCTCCCGTTTGGCTAACAACAAGTCCAACATCGAAACAGCGATCATCCATATAGTCTGGAATCCGCATGAGAAGCAAGCAAAATATCCTTTCGCCAACTACTGGTGAAGCCGTATCTGCAGTCCACGAAAAAGTCCGGTAACCAGACTTGTCTTTGTCCTCTAATAAGAGCTCTGATCCCGAGTGCTCTGAAGCGACGACCTCTTTGGTTGCGGCACATAGACGAATGAAGCCTCTATTACACGAATCCAGACCCGTCTCAACCACCTCTGCGGACCAGCTGGGCGTCATGTTCTCGGCAAATGTCTCTCTGTCTACGAAGACGCGCCCTCGGATACTCGCCCATGACCAAGAGGGACAGAGGTATTCTTTTGTCGGAGGACGTTCGCTCGGAGTATCGACGAACCACAGCAATTCTTGGAGTATTCTTTCCTTCCAAATTCCCCATAAGTTTGTCCAACCAGTTAGTTCTTCTATTTTCTTAATGATGCTCGAGACGGCAACTATGCGATCATCGAAAAAGGTGAGTTGACATTGAGTGTACGAAGCCTGAACGTCGAGCCACATCTTGTACATGGACGCGATCTTGTCATCGATGGGTGTGGTCGCTTGTGACGCCTTGACACAAGCTTCTAGAAATGAAGCCTTGGGTGAGAATTGGCTCACTTCTCCAAATGGTTTGCCTTCGGTTGCTGAACACTCGACACATTCCCACGCCAGTCCCCAAGCGCCATAGTAAAGTGTCCTTGGTGCAAGCAGGCGCTCTTGTACAACCCACGCGCGAGTCTGCAGAGGCAGCGGTTTTCGGTCAATCTGAAGAACGGGCTGTAAGCGCTGTGAGCACTCGGCGTGTAGTCCATGGGGCAGATGGCAGAGACGAAACGCCAATGGATTGCGGGTAACGTCGCGCTCTCGTTTTCCTTGACTGGAACGACCTGAGAAACAGCCTTCGGAAGAAGAGCGAGCTGTGAGTGCAGCAATGGTGCAGGTTGAATGGGCATAGATTTCCCCCATGATCTCGGACTCGGATCGCCAGTCAGACGGCGAGTCCTGCATGATGCACAGAGAGTCGATCCATAGGTATTGGAAGCTTCAGTACTCATTAGCATGGATTAGACATGGGCGTGATTGTCATTCTCAGTCTCACCCCAATTGACGCGTAATGACGACTGCATCCTGAAATGTTTTCGGGAGAAAGGAGAAAGGAATGGCTCTTTTGAGGTTATTGAGATTTTTTGTGAGCAGCTTCAGAATCTTGGCTCCACCCCAACAGTGGGACAGCGTAAGGTATTCTGGCTTGTCTTCATCAAGCTCAGCTGTAACAATCAGTCTTACCACCTCGTTCTCCCCACGGCCGCCAACGTCAACCAGCCGAGTAGGATACCCATGGTTGGGAGGAAAGATCTGTGAGGCCAGCGTGCATTTGGTATGGCGCTGGAGGCACTGTCTCAACCACTCACTTGCCAGAGCAGCTGATGCGTCAAACGATAGAGATTTTGACAACTGAGCACTCTCGTAAATGTTAGAAGTGGGGAAGACAAATGGCGAGTCCGGCTTTGGCTCTTCGACATAACCCTCCAGGCTTCGGAACACGGAAAGTTCCCCTACAATTTGCTGCTTCTCGCCATCCTTTTTTGGAGACGATTCTGGATCGGGAGAGCTGGTGTTTGGCACAGAGAAGACCTTTAACCATGCACCGCCCGACCGTGACACATAGAGACTAACTTCGACTCGGTTGTCACGCTGTTGTTGCGTAATCTCGTAGCCAAAAGCTCCGAAGAAAAGCGAGCAGAGATGGCAGCCCTTGGATGAGGATTCCTGGAGCTCTTCAAGGTCAGAGTACGATCGGAAGGCTTCTGTCCCCTTTGTCAAGGTTGGTAATAGGCGGGATTTTGTGGCAGACTTGCTACACTGCGAGCATAAAACATGCTCCTCTACTAGGGTTAATGGGGACACGGTAGATTGAGTCCCTTGCGAGTAGATTGAAGGATTTGTGGTGGGGTACTGCGTAAGGGTGATCGATTGCGACGGTGATGCAGGGCGAAGGCAAGAGAAGCAGCTGCTACCATTCATGGAACAATGTTAGTCATCACCATAAGAGCTGCCAGCTCGATTGATAAATGGGGGGAATTCAAGGCGTACTGAAGACCATCTAATACGGATGCCATTTCACTGCATGGAACCACACATGCGCGGGAGCGATCAAAGCCTACGGTAGTAGAGAGCTTCCTTGAGCATATATCACAGCAAAAATTCACTTCGCTTTATAAATAGTCAGTGAAGCTGGCCGTTGATGTACAGGTCAAAGCCTGAATGTGATCACCAATACGCTGTGCTTTGTGTCAGGCTCGGCGGCAACCATCGACCAATGGAACACCCATGGGTGTTTTGCCTGCGCTGCTGTTCACCAGCCGACCAGCCAGCATTGGTGCCCAAAGCCGTAGACTGATTGCCGCCGGCCTTGGAAACATGAATCACAGGTCGAATATGAGCAAATTGTCTCTGCATTCGATGTAATGAACTCTTCGTATAAAATGCATAAAAAACCGCCTCATTAAAAGTGGCCCGGACTCGGAGGAACATCTCCTGTGTCCCATGACTTGGGCTCTGGTCCCAAAACAAACTCTAGGGTCCCACCCTTGGCAATGTCGCTATGCTCCAACCAGCTCTTATTCCACTGCTTGCCATTCACCTTTAGACTTTGGACAAAGAAGCTCTTGTCGTCAAGCCCCTCAGCCGTTATCCTAAGAGTATAGTGATCTCCTACTGAGACGGATATGTCCTTGAACCACGGTGCTAGAATGAGGTAGAAGGGCTGCGTGACGACGGGATACAGTCCGAGCATCTGCCATAGCATCCAGCTATCCATTGCTCCAGCATCACTGTTTCCCGGGAGGCCATTCGCGCCAGGGAAGTAATTGATGTCAATGTTTACGCGAGACTGGTTGACAGCTTTCCATTGGCGGCCCGGCAGGTAATTGTACAAGAACGGCGTGCCAAAGCTGGGCTCATTTCCTATAAACGATTGAGTCAGCATCGCTGCAAATCTCTGATTGGATTATATCGACACATATCTGGGGTTACATACCTGGATTGAAGAGAGTTGTTCCTGACCCAACACCTACTCCCAAATCCACTTTGCGCAGTTCGGGCACGAACATCAAGTCAAGTCTTGCCTCTGCTTTCTGTGGACCACCCATCTTTTCGATCAGTGACTGGATGTCAAATGGAATGGTCCACGTATATTCTGAAGCCATTAGCAACAAATCGCCAATAAAGTTCAAAGGGAGGGTTCACATACCCCAGGGAAGACCCTCAGTCGTATATCCCGTATTCTGAGGATCAATCGTGATCAAGCTACCGTTGGAGGAGCGAGGGCCAAGGAAGCCAGAAGTATTGTATTGGTTCATGTCTGGGTTCCAGAGATTCTTCCAGTTTCTGCATCAGTTGTCAGAAATTAGACTCTATACATTGTGCATGTTACTCACGCTGATCGGTTCAGGTATTTCTCGTAGTCCTGGGGCGCCAGGCCCTTTGCGACCTGGCTGACCGCAAAGTCATTCAGTGAGTATTCGACGGTGCGACTGACACTGGCAGAAACATCTGTTGACACGTAACCGTACTTGAGCCAATCCGGAAGACCGCAACGTCCGGCTTGGTCGGCACAAGATGAGTCCTCTGGATCATGGTTGGGTGGGGGCGGCTTCTCTGCATCAGTCAACATGGCCTTGTAGCCATCCTGCCAGTTTATGCCTCCTTGAAGACCTTTGACATATGCATCAGCCAGCACATTATCAGCATTGCTTCCTCCCTGGACTTTGCCGTTAAAGTTGCCGCTCCGGCCATCCGGCATAAACTCATCATGGCGCCAAATGTCAATGAGCGAGCGGATCATGCCGATTGCACGCTGAGGCTGGACGAGAAGATAGAAGCTGTTGAGACATCGGAACGTATCCCAAAGAGTATAGTAGTCGTCATAGTATGGCTCTGTCGACGTCCACTTGGGGTTCTCGCCAGTGCGATCAGAGGGCATCTGATGCATCCGGTAGAGGGCAGAGTAAAACATGGTGAGCCTTGTCTCATTTTTGACAGAGTCGCCAATGGAGATTTTGCTAAAGACATCCTTGTTCCATTCCTTTTTAGTGGCTTCAACAGTATCGTTGAGGGTCCATGACGAGATCTCCTTCTGGAATGAACAAGCCTTTTCAACAGAGATGAAAGAAACACCAATTTTGGACTTGACCACAGATACTTTGGAAGGAAATTGAAAGAGAGCACCGACTCTGTTGCCTGATTCATCGCCATCCGGACCACCTTGTATTCCATTCGGATTTGCGGATGCATTACTGAAGGTCACTGGAGTAGATGGGGTCGGTGGTTTATCTGGGGGATTCCACGACCCCGAAAAATACTGGAAGCTCTCTGGAGTGGAATCAAAATCGTTGCAAAAGAAGATTTTGTAATCAGAGCCTGTGAAAGGAAGAAGAGTCAGCTTCCGAGCCATACGGGCGATTCAAATAACTTGCCTACTCCCCAGTTCACTCCGCCCCCTCCCCATCCACCTCTCCAGACTCCCCAACCTTGGACTCTGGCACCCTTATTCTTCACCACGATTTGGCCGTTACTGTACGTTTGGGATTTGATGAATTCAGCAAGTGATCCAAGGTTGTGTGACACATCAAAGAGGACGTAGCGATTGCCCTCCTTTGGGTAGGTGTACTGCAAGAATCCGGCATGCCGAGAGGCAGCAAGCTCAACACTGACGCCATTCTTCAGTTGGGAGTGGTAGTATCCCACAGATGCCGTATCCTTGCCGATGCGGGCTTGCAAGTATGTTGAGTTATCAAGCACATTAACGCCCTCTAGTGTTGTCAAAGGCATATGACCCACAACGCCGTATTTGGATGCGCCGCCGATGCCACACTCGTGGAAACAGGTGAATGCAGTGACTATTCAAGGCCATCTATCAGCATATAGGCGTCCATAGTAGACACCCAGGGCTCATATCATACCATTTCCATTCGGAGTGTATCCAGCAAACGCATTGGTAGATGGGTTCATCTCAGTTGTGTCCGGTCCAAGCTTAACCACCCCGAATGGAACGGAAACACCTGGAAAGGTGTCACCGGAGTTTGCTCCAGTGCCATCTGGTCCTTCTGTCCCAATGAAGGGATTCACATAATGTGTAAGGTCAGCCTGCGCCGTTGGTACTGCAACGGCAGCGCCACTAAGGGCCAGAAACCCAATTGGCGTGGTGAGACGCATCTTGGCTGTTTACTATAGGGATAAACTCGTTCATAAGGTATTCCTGGAGCTCCGAAAGAGGTGCTTAAATAGTCAAGAATAACTCTTACGAAATAAAACCGAGAGCAGCGCATCGCGTCTTGTGATTTTGTGAGCGCAGAAGGTGAAATGATGTTACATCGTGTGCGAGGAAGCACCCGAACAACAAGAAAAGCATTTTTACCGTCGGGCCGGTAAATAATAATGTAGCAAGAGTGCCAGAGCAGCTGCATGCAGGAAAACATCCATCATTGGGATAGTAAAATAGCCTAAAAGCAGGACCATGTTCTTATACAATTCGTCATAATACACCTGCTTTGAACGCAGTACCTGATAATGAAGATTGGTCGTTCCTGATGATAGACAAGGATCCGGTAGGTTGGTCAGGTTAAGAATGCGGGGGATTGTCGGTGCAATGACAGAACGTTGCGTCTCCAAAGCTACGTTGAGGTAGTAATTCATGTGGAGAGCATGGATTGACGGACTCAAGAGCCGGATTGACTACTCATTCGGAGCGCAGAGCATCAAAGAAGGTATTGAGTATTACAATGCGAGAGGGGGGAGAGGGACCTCCACACTATGAAGAGATGTTAAATGGTTCAATTTCAGAGCACAATAGAATGTTGCTTGTTTAGACAATTGCTGATTGAAGTTGGGCGACCTGGACATTGTTTGAGGACTCAAGCCCATCATGTCTAATCTACTATTCAAAAACGAATTGATTCTAGCCCTCACGCCCCAATTATAGAGTATTATGCCGCTTTGCCAGAGACGCCGGTCTCTCATTCGTCTCCAATCCTTACCTTTCAGCAATGGTTCACCTTTCCCGCTACCACAGAGTATGAGGCAGCGTCGCCGAGATGAGCCATGTTTCCGAAAAGTCCGATCCCAGCGAAAGACTCACACTAACATCGCGTTTATTCCATAAATGCTTTCTCCGGGATATTCGTGCAGTCAATTGCTCGGAAATGGGGCGCCGTTGTTTTGCTTGTTCATCGGTTCGTCATTCTCTGCCCCTGGACCCTTGAAGCTCGTTCTCGCGTTGGCGGTAATAGCAGAAACTCATGCTTCACATATAGCCCAAGGATGGGTGACTCCCCCCATATTTTTAGAAGATTTGGGTATTGAACCACGATGCATTGGCGCAACGCAGGGACAATATTTTGAAAGCTTCATATCATCATTGGGTTGTCCAGCATTCAAACGGGTTGCCTTTCGCTTCAATTAGCGACTACCCGACGGGAACCGGCTTTTCAACGTGCAAATGACTGCGGAGAGCCATGGACTAATCATCGCACAGCACTGCAAGTTGATTCCCTTCTACTCTCGGGCCGCTTCAATGCCAATGGAACAACACATTCCTGTGAAGATGTCAGTTCCTAGAACTAGGCTCCCCGTTTCATCTTGCTCCAATTCAATCCGTCCCTTTACCCAGCGGTTCATTAACACAAGTCCTCCTCCACCTTGTTCACTCTACGAAGAGTACGAGTGGCAGCAACGAGGAGCAGGATATGAATCGCCAGGGGCCGGAAAGTGTTTAGAGACTGCCTCGCAAAGCGCAAATTGAACTGGAAACAGTGTTTTCTGAAATCGTCCTTGAAAAGACAACAGTCGGCCCGAACGGCGAGGCACCGCAACGCTTAAGAAAGACACCGGACTGTATCTGAGCGAATGCGATAGCTGTGAAAACTATGCCTAAGAATTGTTTATGTAGCAAAAGAGACGGAAATACGGACATTGGACATATGAGGTAGAAAGAGTATAAAGTCAAGGGCTGCTTTTGCATAGGCAGATGCCATAATTAGAGACAAAGACCGAAAATACCCCAGAACGTTGGAAGAATTTCAGCGACATGTTGAACTCTGTTTCCAGTGCCTTTGCTGGAATACATCATGGCAATTCAAGTTAAACAATAAATTTCTTGAAAGTATTGGTGAGTTTCTTCCATGAGCTTGATGGGAAAATGCACCAATGTTTGCACTCCCAGATAGAGCAACAGGGAATCGCATAGAACAACGTCATCAAATCAGTACTGTTGTATTGAGAACACCAAACTTCTACGCCCAAAATGAAGCGCGCCCAGTTTTGCAGCAACTCACTAGCAGTGCGTCTCTCACACCAAGACATGTGAAATATATTGCCCTTTACTCGTTTCAAGCTGAACTCGTGGCTGCGGATGACTCGAGGTCCTGTGCCCTCTTTTATCTGGTCATGCGCCAACACTCCTCCTCCCTCTCTCTCTCAAAATAGACGGAGAGCTCGGCCCGGCATGCCCTGAAATCCTGATGGTGGGAGGTGGGACGGCCAGACGGCCCGCTGTAAGCCTCGCCGGCCGCTTCTCGTTGCCCTCTCGTGTAAACTCGTCCAAAGCCAAGCTAAGATCTAGCGATTTATACGAGGTGACACCCCTACTGATACAACATCTATTGACCTGCTGATCTGAAATCTAAGAGGCGTTTCAGGTGATGTCTTGGAGGTCTTGAAATAGCGGGAGGTCGTAGTGATGCAAAGGTTCTAATTAATACCGGTGAAGAGATCGTCCTTGAATAGTGAGTGTTGCTACCCTATAAGGTTGTAGATGGATCAGCTGATGGGGGAAAACATCTCCCCAATGCTCAAAGCATTAGGTATGTGCACTTAATGAGTCTTTTTGGTTATGGAAATTATCTTTTCTACTTAGTAGCATGAGAATACAAAGGATATTCGTCATATTCATTTCCAAGCATACGCGCTTCTAAAAACCTTTAACCATAGTTTTGCAATAGTTCTCAGTATCACCATGTTCCAAACCGCCTATAAAACAGCTACTGTTTAGTTTATGAAGTTGAAAGGCTCTTAACTAAAGTATCATCCATCTCCTCTAATAATTAGGAGCGGCCGCTCTTGAGCTTAATCGGTTCTGCCCGGACATGATATTGAATAAAGAGCGAGAGGTGTCTTTTTTGGTGTGTTGGACGGCCAGAAACGGAGTCAAGTACCTTCAGTTTTGGACGCTTCTGCTCCTAGCGCCAAGTGGAGTAACCGTTTTAAACGCAGTATAACTCCGTTTAAATCGCGATTAGCAGCTCGTTTATATGTTTGTTGTTGGCTTAATTAGTATTAGGGGGCTGTGCTTGGTTGGCCTTCACTGATGAACTGGCGATGGCGCTTTCGGTGTAACTTTGAGCAGGATTGCCGCCGCATTTACATGTATCATTTTAAGGTTGTGTGTCGCCCAACAAAGCCTGAAGCAGGATGTAATTCTCGCCGATCCTCTGCAGGGCGGCGCATATATGATTATGAGCATGGCGACTCAGCCACATAATGCCATCCTCAGAGCCTTGCCTTGGCGTGGTACGTGGACAGTTATATAAAATGCGCAACACTTCGGTAACAGCGTGGAATTGAGTTACATCCTTTGACAAAATAATATCATCATTTTTGAGCTACAATGGCATCGCTGGAAAGCCCCCAGGATGAGCAGCATGACTGCGAGGCTGCCCAGAGTGTTGACGAGAACATCGCCTCACAGCTGCACTTTGTGCGACCTTCTGATGGCAAGCTCGTTCCATTAGTACTACAAAGTTTCCAGGATCCGTGCCATTTGCCGCAGACGGCTCGATGGCTACGAATGGGAAAACCACAGTCGATGGCAACATCGCAGGCTATAGTCAGCAACTGGGTTGGGTCGCCAATACTCCAGCCTGGAAGTCAACAATATAGGCTTGTGGCTTCATCATTGGCTCAGCTGCTATTGAGAATGATTGTAGCTTGGCCAGTCTCATGGCTTCTGGTAATAAACATGCTTGAGAAGTGCTCATGTTGCCTGTTGCTGATCTCAATGATAGGCCATTGGCGCGGAGTTTTTTAAGGTCCTAGTTCATGCTACAGGAGAGACATTTGATAAGAATTATGATATTGTACAGCTGCTGCGCGATAATGCCCCTGATTCAATGGCCCGCGGGGAAGACCGTCTAGAATCTCCCGACCAACTATACCCAGAAGGTTCCCAGCAGAGCGGGCAGAGCCATACTGACAATATTCGATTGAGCTCAGACATTCCAAGGATGTCAGCCCATAGCAATGACAGTAGCTCAACAATGTTAATGGAGCCTACCGACCCTGGTGCCACCTCGCGTCCAAGGTATCTGTGCTCCATCCAGGACTACGACGAAGGATTGTACGAGACTGTTCTTGTCTCGGACTTTCTCCAGAAGCACGGGGACCATGTCGATATTGAGTTCGTCTTTGTTTCTTATACCCGAGAACAATTCAGAGTTGCTACAGACGAGGAAATCGACAAATTTGACAAGTATCCGAACGAAGAGACCCGTGAGGCCAACAGAGAGCTTGCAAAGAAAGATCGACAGACCTTGATCCAATGGGGAATCGATGCGGCTAAGAGAGCTGAGAAAAGAGCGTTTTGGATTGACTTTGAATGTGTTCGAGATACGGACGGAGTAGCCAGGTCTATCAGTAAGAGTGACGATGTCTACAGAATCTGCGACGTCGTTCGGGCAGCTCACTCCATGATCATCGCCATCGGCCCTCCTGCATCGGAAAAAGTCGATGCCATTCTATCCGGGCACCAATGGTCCTCGTCGGGCGGGCCAGAACGTACCACCAAGTGGCTCCGACATTGGGGCTCTCGTCTCTGGACGTTACCGGAGCTTCTGCTTTGCCCCAGCGAGCACCGAGTGAAGCTCTATGTCGTGGGAGATCCTGCTGAACCAGTTGCCCTGGCTAAGCGCAACTTTGCAGAGCGAGCTTGGGATGATGCTGAGCTTGTCAAGGAGTTGGTTAACCATTACGAAGGGTCTGCCATTCTCACACAATTGGTGTTTGTTGAAACGGCGCTTGCGTGCTTTGCACGTCGTGGGACGAACCAGTTCAGCCCAGGAGATATCGCTTACGCCATCATGGGTCTCCTGCCGCTTAGACAACGACCCGACATTCGTCAGGATGATTCTGGTTTTCAAGCTTTTGCGCGCCTTTCGCTGGCCAACGACGGCGGGAGCTTCCTCGGTCGCCTTATCTGTCTACTTCCAACCGTTAAAGAGCCTTCATGGTATCATACCGAGGATGTGTGGGGTGCTAAGTTGAGTGACGTACACTCGCAGAGCCAGGTCATAGGAGTAGGCAAAGGAGACACATTATCGGTTGAGGGCATGTATGGAGCCTCGATCCAATGGGACGGCATCCATGGTTCGGTAAGGACAGGAGAAATGGCAAATGAATGGGCTTATTATTTGCTCGTGATGCTTCGTCTCTTATCCGTCTCTCTCACGGTAGCATTCTGTTGGACATCCGTCGTTTTTACCTTGATCGATTCAATCGACCTTCAAGACCAAACTTATTTGGCGGTGATGAAGGCAACAGTCCTTATGCCTATCACTGTCGCGCCCATCTTGCCTTTGCTATACCTTCTGAGCCGAAAAGGAACTCAAACCCCTGTTAAAGCCCACCTTGTGGGCTTCGAAGGGCACGTGGATGGAGCAACTATTGAGCGTCATATCTGGGGATTTGATCACGGACGCCTCACGTCAACCACTGCGCGAGCAATATATCAAGATGATGAAGAAGAGCAGCAAACAGAAACACAACCGCAACTGGAGACTGCTGACAAATATTCCTTTACACTGTTTGACACGTGTACGATGACGCTACATCATATTCGTACTCGAAATCCACCAGTGGCCATGTTTATTGCTGGTTCAGAGGGTGGGTTACAGCGAGCGTTGCTTTGCTCATATGACTGGCGCACAAATACTTTTATGAGAGAAACAGTCATACGTGTTGGAGGAAATGTGCTTGACCGGACAAAGAGGGTTGCTGGATTCAGTCTCCGCTTGACCAGCCCCAAGAAAGACGGTTCGGAAATCAACACTCGTATTGAGGGCCAAGATGCCACACGGCTAAAAAATGCTGAGACATTGTCTACTACTGATGACGCCGTCTCATGGAAGACTGAACTCTTATATCTAACGATTCTTCTAGTGAGTCTTTCCCTGCATGACATGATCAACCACTAACATCCATCCATGCGTCAATTGGAATCCGTGATTCTCCGACTTTCTGGTATGGCTCCTACTATCGTATTTCTTACACTGCTTCATTTGCAGTGGCTCAAGTGCCGGCCTACTTTCTGATAAACTACTTCTCTACATCTTACATCCTTCCATTCATGTTAATCTTTAAAGGTATTAGAAAATCCTTACTATCTATTGTGAAGCAGAAGTTTAACATCATCAGGGTATGCACCAATCCTGTCATCGGTAGTTGGCCAAAGCGACAAACTATACGCTTTTCAACTACTCACTGACGGAGCCATGGACGGGATCTTATTATCTGTTCTCATTACACTGGTCTGTTCATGGTATGGACCCCGTGCTCTGCCGCTCCGGATACTCTTCTTCGCACTATTTAGACAACTCTTTAGCATGTCTGCTTTGGCAAAGTCCCCTGAGCTGTATAATACTTGCCTGGCATCGAGCGCCTTTCTATGTGTTTTCTTGGCTTTGGCCGGACGAGATGCCATAGGGCAGCCAATGGAAGTGGCTTGGCTGCCTTCATGGAAGAAACTTGATATTTCGAGAAAGGCAGTTATGGAAAAATATAAATTGCATCCAAGTCTAAGCTGGGATTGGCGTAGTGTAAGTACAATACATCGGTGGGCCGATTGTTCAAAACTTATAATCTATAGAGTCGGTTGCTACTCCGAGACGCCCGCCCAACCATCCTCTTCGCCCTCGCTCTTTTTACGTCCTTGGCCGTCAATAATCTCTCCGCGAATCATTTTCTGTATACAAGCAAAATAAGTTTTGTGTGGATCAGCTACTTCCCTACTGTTCTCCTTCTTTCTGAACTCTTTATTTTCCGAACCGAAAAGCTTAACTGTATGAACACACTGTTTTATTATTAGTCTCTTACTGTATCAAATACTAACGCTGCTCTAGACACTCTTCTCATCATAGCCATTTCGTTAACGATCCCGGCAACATGTCTGTTATGGCAAGTGAATTGGTCCCCTTTGATGTTTTTGACCGGCTTTTTGCCACGGTATTTACAACACTTCGTCTCAGCACGTATGTGACCATACCCCTTCATTATGGAGATACGGACTAATCATGTTATTCCCTAGTGCTATGGTTCTTGAGTGTCTATTTTATGGAAACCTGGAGTAGTAAACTTGCGACACTGGCTGCGACGCTGGCGGGTATGTCAACTGGCAAGATATTACAACTTTGTCTTCCTTTTACAGACAGCTGGGAACTTCGTCTGGCTGCGGGGCTTGTATCTGTAGGGTTACTGGCGCTTCTTTGTATTCTTGAGGTAAGGAAAAGAAAACGCAAGGGGAGATCTGCGGGGAATGGGGGGCAGTCAACGGTGGCGCTGGGGAGTGTGACAGCAGCGTAATCACAAACGACACATAAACAATACATCAACACGTGGATGTTATGAGATTAACGGTGTTCAAGGAAGGGAAGAAGTCAGAATAGAGGCATGCAAAAAAACAGGATATAAGGGAACGAGATAGTCCAGCTATAGCTGGGGGGCTTCACAGTGCTGGCTATGATAAACAAGAAGGGGAGCCATCAGGCCCACCGTCCGAAACGGAGGCAAAGTGTCTCTCATAATTGGTAAATTCTCGGCAGCCACACAACAAAAGACGCCCGGTTAGCTCAATCGGTAGAGCGTGAGACTCTTAAGTTTCAGGTTCTGAAGCGGCGATATCTCAAGGTTGCGGGTTCGACCCCCGCATTGGGCTTTTCCTATAAAATATGCCAAATTGAGATATCAAGGCGGCTATCTTTTTTTGTGTTCTTGGTCTTCGTTTTGTTTACAAAATTTTGGAAGAAAGTATTGTTGGTCATACGTAGATATATATGTATATCATCCATCATTATTGGATCAACAGGCCCATCTGTTTTTACCTCCCTTTTTGCATCATTTTCCTCATCAAGTATTGTTGGTATTATTGCATCTCATTCCGTTGTGTAATATCTTAAAACAGTCCCAAACATATGCTCCTTATGCGCCATCGCCTTCAAATCATGCAACAGGTCCATAACCAGATCCTTATTTAATTCTGCAAATTAATCACGATCCCTTTGGAGACCGTGCCTCCCACGCCCCATTCGACTCGCCAAGTCCAAGTGCCCAGCCTGTTTGTGTAACCCGTTGACAAAGCTACGATCTCCTCCACGTTCTCGAGCCTTATCGTCAGCCTCTCGTGCTTGACGTTCTCGCTCCTCTAGAGCGACGAGTCTCTTCTCGCGATCAACGTCCAGTTCAGAGGCAGCAGACTGCATCGCGGCCAGCTTGCGTGCCCGTTCTTCTTCCTCCTTGGCGCGATCGGCTGTCTCAGCCTCTCGGTTTCTACCGCTATGGTGTGATCTCTGATTATTTTCAGGCCGATGTCTCCTCCGATCATGGTCATAATCGCCTCGTCGCTTGCTGGAGCGCTCAGGAGTTGGAGACCGCCTTCGATTACGATCATCCCTGTCATCATGATCTCGCTCGCGTGGTCTATGTCGGCCAGAGTCATCATCTCTATGCCGCCGCGGACTCCGAGATCGCGAATATGATCGCCGATGGCGCCTCGAATGTCGGTGTTCATCATTGCGATCTCTGCTGCGGTGTCGACGATGCTTTCGGCTGTGTCTATCCTCCTTCTCCTTGCTGTTATTGTCCATTCCCATTGAAGAAAGCAACTGGCGACGCTTAATTGGATCGTTCATCATGGCTTCGTAGGCAGCCTGCTCCTGCCTCTTAATGGCCAGTAGGGGGTCGTCGCGAATCTTGGCGGCTGTGTCGCGGGCGCTATTCGCATTCTGCAGCGCCATGAAGCTCTCCTCCCCAGCAGCTTTTTCGAGCTTCTTATTATCGTTGCCTTTGATGATATTGTCGATTCTCCGCTTGCCCAGTAGGTATGCTTCGGTCTCCTCGCTCGTGCCAGCCTGGCCATCGGTAGGGCCTTGGTACATCCAATCTACGCGGTCGATCCTCTTCTTGCCGCCAGCCGCCTCGAGCTGACGCTGTAGCTCCTCCTTGGCGCGCTCCTCTTTGATTTCATTAATGCGCTGCTGGGTGCGCTTGCGCTCAGATAGGGCCTTTTGTTCCTCATCGTAGACTGCTTGTTGATTTCGCCGGAGACCGGGATGGAAGGACTTTTTGAGGTTGAGATCTCCGCCACCCATGATGATGATGCTTTCTGGTTAGAGGAGTGAATGTGATTTGTCAAACTGATAAATGAATTGGGGGTATGGCAATGGTTGGATAGTCGTGATGTTTGAACTGAGCCTTTGAAGTTTGGAGGCGATCGATGTCAGAAAAGAAGTTGGATGGCTAGGATAGAGCAGCACCGCCACGATTGCGAATAGAAGAAAGATTGCCACACTGAGTGGGGGCTGTCGGCGAAATTTAACAGGACGGAATCTCCGAGCCACGTGCCGACGTCGCTTCACATTGTGGCTAGTGTCTACTAAGGCTTAATTCCTTAATTCTTGCATTTTACCTTTTTACCACTATAATAACCTCCAGGCCTGGCCTTACAACGGGTCGACCTGTCTTGACCACGATGAGCATAAAGCTTCATGAATCAATAAAGTTTATTTACTCTTGCGTTATTTTCTCATCATCAAAGGAAATGGGCACCGCAGAGCCCAAATATGCACCTATTCTCTTTGATCGAGATCTTACCTGCAGTTATCGTCATGTCCAGGTCCCACTGCACCCCTCTCTAGCGCTTGAACCACTATATTAATCCACTGTATCCTTTGCATGAACCCACTAAACGTTCCCGAGCACATCCATGGATCCGTCCAATCGTCCAATGCTGAGCGGGGAACGAAACACAACTGGACGGACTGTTCAAAGACATGGGGGATTCATCGTCACAGACGTATGAGTCAAGGCCATATCAACCCAGTCTCCCAACCTTAATATTCAACGGCCCTTTATCTTCATGCATACGCATCATTCCCCGCCTGTCCAAGCCGGCCCCTAGCGCTACGCTGAGCTGCCCACGGGGTCCTCATTTCCGTCCAATCAATACTGCAACACACCATCTCGCCCCCATCCACCTCGTGCTCTCAATCAGGCCGTCACACGTAGACTGTGAGCCCGCATGTCGACCGGTTGCAAGGGAGGGGATGATGGGCTATACTTCAGGCTATACTTCAGGCACCACACGCTTTATGTGAAAAACATGGTACCAATAGATAGGCAGTCAGAAAAAAAAGCCCTCGTGGGCTTATTGTCACGCCCAAATTCACCGCATATTGGGGTATGAATGAGGGGGTCACGTCAGCCTAGGTATTTCGCCTTGCGGCATATCTATCTAGCCATGTTAAAGGTCTGTAGTAGTTACCATGCAGCTATATATCACTGCCGTCCCTAGTGTTTCTCGGTATTGCCTAGATCTGGATGTATGTCATACCTCGTTTATGACAAAAGAAAGCCCATCATATCTCCCGCCCATACCTCTTCTGTAGGCCCATATGAACCATGCCGGAATATGATACAAGTCAGTCAGATAGCAAGACCTCCACCCAAGTAGACGTCGAAAGCATCGTCAGCAGTAGCGATGCCACCGTCATACCAGCCTCAGTCTCGGACGAAGAGACACCTCTTATCCAAGATGATGGCCCCGTCGCCCCCAAGCCATTACGCCGCTTGATCACCTTCATGGCCGTCTTCATGTTCTTTCTCAAGAACATCAACGGAACCATGAGGAACGCTCCCATGTTGAAGATCATGGAGGACATCATCTGTCGTGACTACTATCCTGACCATCTCCTATGGATTCCTGGAGGGAATGATCACCGCTGCAAAGACACCGATGTCCAAAAAACCCTCGCCATGGTCAAATCTTGGACTGTCTCTTCACATCTCCTCATTGGTAAGTCCTTACTTCATGTTTCCAACTCTTTTACTAACCATCCTTTGATAGCTCTTCTTGTACAGATACCATATGGCATCCTGGCTGACAAGTATGGTCGCCGCCCAATCCTGTGTCTCGCTTTATTAGGCTGTGTCGTTAATCAGATTTGGCTTTTTCTCGTCTGTAAGTCTCATATGTCCCAAGTCACTTTGTGTAGCCATGCATGCTAAGTCGAGCAGTGCTGTTCCCTGATAATATTTCCATCTGGAGTATCATCTACAGTGGTTTCTCTTATCTCCTCGGAGGGGGTGTTCCAATCGCCAATGCCCTCATATACACCATTGTGACTGATGTCACTCCTGCTTCAGAAAGGAGCACCGTCTTCTCTAGGATTCTCGCCTTGGTTGTCCTGCCTGGCATCTTCATGAGTCCCATTTGTGCTTTCATCATGGACTTCAGCCCCTGGATTCCCATGTGGATTGCATTCGGCGCAGACCTTCTCGCTTTCATCGCTGGGCTTTTCCTCCCAGAGACCATTCACCTCCGCCAACAAATGTCCAAGAAAGACCACGTTGAAGCAGGGTTTAGTGAAAGCTACGAACCCGATACGAAGCCAGGCAATAACCAGAGCCCGCTACAAGAGGCATGGATGTCGGTCCAGAATGACGTCTCTCATCTCTGGAAATTTGTCCTCGGATCCAAAACAATTATGTTGTTTGTCACAGTGTTTTCAATCTGTGTAGCTTATAGAGAGGCGCTTTTGGGATACATGTTGCAGTATATGACTAAGAGATTCGACATGGAATGGTCCACGGTAAGCCCAATTGTCGCTTCGAACAGAGCAAAAGCTGATTATATAACCAACAGGCAACATATATATCTACGCTTTATGAACTAAGCACCACAGTGGTCTTTATGTTCGTCATCCCGTTCGTTTCCGACACTCTCACAAATCGATTTGGCCTCGATGGCTTCAACAGGGATCTTCTCCTGGCAAAGATTTCCGTTGGCATCTTGGCTCTGGGTTGCCTCATAGGCGGCCTGGCATCCACATCTTGGCTATTTGTCCTCTCCATACCTCTTGGAAATCTTGGTGACGGATACGTTGCCCTGTTCCGTGCCATTCTCAACACCCTTGTTGAACCAAATGCTGTAGCTACCTTGAACACCATGATTTCTACGGTAGAGTCACTGCTCGAGATGCTGGCCATTCCGGCGGTTGGTTGGAGTCTTGGTAAGGGCATGGAGATTGGTGGAATCTGGACAGGACTGCCTTATTTTGCTGGCAGTGTTTGCGGCGCGGTGGCTTTGGTAGCAATACTTCTCTACCGGGCTCCGAAGGCACCCTCACCGAGGTAGTGAGTGCTGGAATGGGATCGGCTACCGGCCCACTCAAAGCCAACTGTTTTTCTGTTTTCTCTTCTTTCATCTGTGTTTACTAGGGGAATGGCGCATGGTGTTTATTTTGTGGTGAATTTGGAAATTACGCTGATTTATAACTGATACTCGGTAGAAGGGGAATAGAGGTTCTTTTAGAAAAGATTCCAAGACCAGAAATACTGTATATGAGCTTGATTCATCAATATGCTCTCATTAGAACTTTACTGCGAAAACTTGATGTACAGCGAGCCCGTTATGAACGACTTATGGTTCCAGTATCCCAGTATTGTTCGCGCATGATGCCAGCAAGCATCATGAGGAGGGGCGCTGCACTGTGACCCCGGTGCTGGTGGGGTTGGGCCATTGCTACCATCCATGCAGAATACAAATGCAAGTCTCCTTGCTGCTATTCGGGTCTTTTTTATACTCTCCCCATTTACTTGAACTGGCACTTGTATTCAGAGGTGCAGCTGATTCAAAGCAAAGTAGAAAACAATAGAAATGGATTGTAATACTGCCAAGGAAGCTCCCGTGAGGACTCTCGGACTTCTCGGGGGCATAAGCTGGGAATCTACCACCACCTATTATCAGCAAATCAACAGTCAAGTTCGACAAGTTAGAGGCAGCCTCCGTTCTGCCCGGTGTACCATCTGGTTATCTGAATTTGCCGAAAGAGACGAATTTCAGCATGCAGATAGATGAAAGAAGCGGGTGCTTTTCCGGATGAAGCCTTCGTCAAACTGAAAGCTACCCCGCGCCATTGTCCTCTACACCAACACGACGCATTTTGTTTCCCATGGCATTGAGGTAGCCTCTCAAATTCCCCTTATTCATAATGTGGAGCTGACTATAGAGAACCTTCAAAAAGCCAGGTTCAAATATGTCGGGTTCTTGGGCACCCGCTTCACCAAGAAGGGCTTCTATGAGGATCGCTTGGTGGACGAATACGGATTCCAGGTCGTCGTTCCAAACAATTCGGATCGGGATATTGTGCATTGAATAATCTACACCGAGCTGTGTAACACTTTCGTAACCGAGACACCGAGACAGGATTATTACAGAGTCATTGGGGAGCTGAAGAAAGCAGAGGCGGAGTGTCTGATCCTCGAGTGAACAGAGGTTGTCCTGCTGGTCAACGTCACTAGGAGCGAGTTGGCCGTATTTGACAATGCAGAGATTCACGCGATAGCTGCCGCTAACTGGACAATGGGGTGGAAGGGGGTTTGAATTGATGAAAACGTATGTCTCTCGTATATATTCGTTCGTGTACCCAACAACACTTCCGTTCGCCTTGTGTTGGCATTTCATCGAGCAATCGCTTTATTCTTATGATTTGAGGCATCCATCCAAGCGAACGATCCAAGCTATCGGACTGGCAAATATTTAAAACTCCTAGAATATTCATACATGTACTTTTTGACGAATGGGCCTACAAATATGTCGTCGTTGGCCAAGATGCTCTGATGGATGGGCTGTGTGGCGCTCTCTCCCTTGCTTAGAGTCATTTTTGTTATAATGGACGACTCCCCCGCAACCAACGTTGGGACTTGAGGGGTCAATCTAAAGTTAGAGAGTTTCTTGAGGTCCTGTAATTGATTAAGGGCATCCATATAGATCTCCGTAATGATTGGAGCATAGCATAAAAATCCATAAAGCAAACAGACCCAAGGCCGTAGTCACGACAGTACTCCCATGGACCTTTTAGATACCGAGCTTCTAGAGCGCCATTTAAGAAAGCTAGCGAGATGACGTGGTAATTACCATCGATGATGAGTGCTCGGATTTCAAGTCTGTAGCACATCGGGTAGCCATGCGTAATCATGATCGGTAGGATGACGCATTCACCAGTGAAGCTCATCATATCCTGTATCATGTATGTGCCTATGGCTGGCGAGGTGAATTCGGAGAGGGACAGTTCATCAGTACTTACATACAAGTAGGCTGGCTGTTTATATTTGGAGATGTGAATGTAGGTTGCATCCTGGACTTTGGCATGCCACGGGAATGAAGAATCCATTGCCAACTATGCAACTATTTCCTCACAGTTTTCCAGGCTGAGATCTGACTACGTGAGCTTGGATTACAAGCTTCTAACAGTTGAAATAAACAAATGCGTTTGCGATTTCACATCTCTACGCAGTCCACTGACGGGGTCCTTCAATAATACATAGATCTACCAGAACGACTCTATTGGTGCAAGAGAACGCCGACTCTGATCTCCAGACATAAAGTCAGCCAATGCACAAGACCAGAAGGCCAAAACAACATTCCACTCTTAAGATTCCACTGCTTATGGTACTACCTCGCTGAAAAAGGCTTTGACATTGGTTGGCGCAGGAGTCCTTGAAGCATCCATGTCAAACACCATGGTCCTGGTCAGTATTTGTGTCTGGTTTGATATTTCCTCACAGTTTTGGGCCAACTTTCGATGCCATCTTTGCACGCTAGCAGTCTATATATGAGAGGAGTTGTTATTTCGGAGACTCTACGGTGGTCAACGCAACATGGCATATAAATCAACCTTAAGGTCAGGCAGCAATCTGGTTTCCATTGCTCCTATCATATCATATGGGCACGGGTTTGAAATATACAAAGCTTTGCAAGCAATCTTGCTCGCTTTGACTGCTCAATTATGGTTTCAATTGCTTAATTATCTATAGCTCTCTGGGGGAAAAAGATATTGAGGAAGTCAATGGAAATAGAGAATGAGAGCATAGCAAAAAGGTCTTGTTCTTAACTATGCAAAGCTGTGTTTGTGCGGTTAGCCTTCTTCACCACGTGAGAAATTACAATAATCATAGTATTCTGGATGCCATTGCGCCGAGTACATCTATTTGTAGCGGTTTGCTACATAATGCGCAGCGTTCATGTTCTCGATATCCCGCAGGATCATGCCAGACGCATGAGCTTCATCGATCAAAGTGTCAGCACCACAGGAATTAGGGACCTTAACAATCCTATCAATGAGGAATATCATTCTAGATTCATCTAATACGTGATCTATAGCCGCAAACCATGTCTCCCCCGCGACGCAAGAGATAATCTTTGGCAGATTAGTATCGGGACTGGCTACTATGAGTAGTATGTTAGCAACGACAACGCGGGCACCGTCTCGTTTTGCAACGTGTTGGAGTGCCATGCACAAGGAGCTAGAAACATGATTTGCCATCAATATTTCATCAATTCAATTAAATGTGAGGCTCTGAATGACGGTGTTCAATGTATATGTAGTTCTAGCAATATGGCTCAAGGCATACGGGACAACATGAAAACAGTCAACCACCCCACTTCTACTAGCCTCCAACGCTGCTATATAAGCTCACTCAAAGAACTGGTCAAGATTTTCATCAATCCATTATCGAATTTCTATTGACTTTCCCTAAACTGGTAGGGGACAGTCGCCACATTCACCATTGTCAAGGAACGAGATATCCCACCCAATCTGCCAGGCTCCGAAGCTGTTTACCAGTACTTCAAACGCCATATGCCGTGTATGCACAGGTTGGGGACAATTCTGCAAGGGCCTGGAGATAAGAGCGCCCATATTCATTTGCATGTCATGGCTCGTAATGATAACAGATGGGCCGCAGACAATCACATTGGATAGACGTTTAACATGCAAATCCTCTTCGATTTATCTTAGGTACTCTGCTACATGTGTTCAATCGTATCCAGGAAAAAGCAAAAGAAATGCTAGCTCTTTGTAGAAAATTACAACAGATGAAGCTTATAAAAATCTCTCAAGCATTGGCTTTTTTAATGCCGCAGGCGCTGATATCTTGTTGAGTAGCAACGGCGTCGACTTTCTGGAGCTCGGAACCCTTGCCACCAGTAAGGGCATTCAAGCCATCGAACGCAATATTAAAGCCGCCGTTATAGGCAGCATCGATGCCAATGACATTAATGCTGTTGCCCTGATATTCAAGCTTCCAGCAAGACCCGCATAGAGGAGAGTTCCAAGTAATACCCTGCACGCCACCTGCATAAGCAGATGTACCAAGATCATTTATAGTATGCCAGTTGTAACGAGTAATTAAGCCGTTTGGGCCGTCGGAGCAAGAAACATCAGCGAGAGAGGTTTGGCGATTATCATAGACAGTATCGAAGGCGACTGGTGATATAATTAGCAAGATGGCCAAATTAAACATTGGGTGAATTACTCTTTACTCACCCAAAGTGGCATAAGCGGTACTGGCAAAAATGGTAGCAATAGTAATAATGTTGGATGGCTGCATTTTGATGGAAGTAGTAAAAGGAAATCTTGATAGATCTTAAGAATCAGATGGGTGTAAAAGAGTAAGTGGATTAAACAGTTGTGTCGAAAGCTAGTTTCAAATACTGAAGATGATATCGATCGTACTGAGAGGGGATATGTTTTCAAGAGAATATCATGGCCCCTTTATATATTTGAACTTGTACTTTTCTCAGCTTCAACGTTGCATTATGACGGGGGGGGTTCTTTGCTGTGCGCCCTTTACTCATACATTATAGCGGTGTCCAAGAGCCCCAGGGTCCGCATATAAGCAGAGTAAGATGTAGGTAAAACATGCCACGTTCTCAATGCATGAAGGAGGGGTGGTTTCAATAACGTCTGTGATAGAGGTGTGTCTTGTGTATTTGCTAATATGTCTCAGAGAATTCCTAATCCAGTCAATTATCGCATCCCAACATAGCCTTGAAGTATGTTGTTAGACGACCCAGTGGCACTCAGTCCCATTCCACCATATTAGCATAATGGTCGATGTTATAGCTTGACCTATATGCACGCAGACCGGACGATGTCACCGACGTCTACCGGCTTACTACATCTGCCTTGGACGATACTAAGAACGCTCTTAACATCGTGACGCAACGATACGACGACAGATGCTCCACCTACAGTCGATGCTACTCCAGACATCGGATAGAATCGCTTAGGTTTTTTTCTTTTTCCCTTACTTTTATCATGATGAACGGGATGACACACGTCATAATTTTGTCCAGACAGGAGGCGATTCCATTAGTGCAATGCAGTCGATGGCAGTCTCAAGAACCGAGGGAGTTCTGCCCATAGTATGATAGAAGTAACCAAAATTTGTGAACAAAGGTAAAAAAAAAAAAAAAGTTGATGGCTCTATCATACAAAACTCGGCATAGTCCCTTTTGTCTTGTGTCCCTCGATGGAACGAACTCGTCGAATGTAGGCTTGCTGGGCTGCTTGCTTACAATGGCCAGGTAACGGTAACTACCAACAGAACTTGCAGAACTTTCAGCGGCGGCGATCTGATTGGAACGGATATTGATGTAAGCCCCCTGAAAATAATGCATTGGGCTGAATATTTGCCACGTCTTAAGACAGACAGTCAATCCATATTTTGGTGAATGTGTTGTAATGTCTAGCGATTGAAGGCCTTGGCTCCATCAGTGCTGTAATTTTGCTCACAGCGCGTTCCTAACAGCGCATCCATGCAGTGTAAAACGGGTCCAAATGCAGGTAACCCAACTTCTGTGGGAAAGTCCGCATAAGACATACTGATACTGGAACTTACACCGCCGGCCTTGACATTATACGAGAATCACAATAAGTAGTTGGCTTGCCCCGCGACAGTGTGTTGCGCTCAGGGAAGGGGAAGCTGCCCATCTTTATCCATTCTCCCACCATTCCTATCCAATGCTGCGCAAGCTCACACCAAAGTGGCAGACAAATGTTGATGATTGACAGGCTAATGTCGCCTTGTCATCGGACCATCGGCCTGCGCAACATTTGACTTGGCATGAATGCTTAGACAAACGGTATAAACGCGGGCGGTCGCCTAACCATTTTGTGCGCCATTTTCTCATAATACAATGCATATGCCGTTGTAACCTTTGCTTTACTTTCCATATATATATCCCAACGATTCTCTCTCTTGATGCAATTTACGAAAGCGTAATCATATAGTTCCCGTTTTGGGAGCTTTGGTGAGGGGCCGGCCACCTGAATCTCTACACATTTTACCTACCTGGATATTGATATGCGACGTTTGGCGCGACAGAAGCGGCGCAGCTGTCTGGATTGTTCTAAAGTAAAGCCTTAGTTATAGAGGTCTACAAAGTTTCGAATTGGGCCTGAATTGAACAATACAATATTAGTCAAGACCGCACCATTTTATTGCACAATATCCTGCATGAACTACAACATGTCATCTCTATGCGTAGGTACTTGTGGCGTATGCCTCTAAAAAAAAGCTCTTAGTGATGAACCAGCTTTCAGCTTGTTCCTCCGCCTCTTCTCCGCTTCTTCTCCCACTCTCATTTGGCGACATTGACAAAGACATACGATCTATAGATGGTAGCATTCGAAATATGATGTCGTTCATATCGTTGGCCGTTGGTTGGTGCTCCAACTTATTTGCCCAACGGCAACAAGAGCCCCAGCTGGGTTCTTTAGCGATTCCTCATGAAATCATCTTAATGATCGCGGCACAGCTCAGCAAGCCTTCAATTCTATCGCTTGCTCTGACTTGTCGCACGCTTTATCATCGCGGGCTTCTCCAACCTGCAGAGCTATCTCTCGTCGAGAAAGAAGAATTTCTGGTTCTCCTAGAAAAAGACGCAGCGGCCTTCTACTTTTGCCATCATTGTGTTAAGCTTCATCGATGGAGCTCGTCCTGGTTCCGCCGTTTCCGTTGTGACTTTCTTGAGGATTTTTCTTCCAAGAGTCCCTGCAGACACAAGTTCTGGATCGCGGATGGCCTCACGTTCGCCTTGCCCTACCCCCTGGCTCGGGTGATTATGAACCGACACTTTTACGGCTCTGCTCATGGGGTACCAGCTCACAAACTGGACAAAAGCATACGATTTACATATCGTGGCGCAAATATTAATAGGACGCTGCATGCCCGGATTATTGAGAATCAGCTCATGCTGTCGTCGGTCATAACGTTGGAGTCTGATCAGGGGGATGCAATGATGCTAAGGCGCTTTGTCGACCAATATGGACCTTTAATATGCCCCCATCTGGGTACAGCCAAGTGGAATCCAAGACCTCGAATACTTGAGTTATCGAAAAACAGCTCCCCTCCAGAATATTTTGGCACATGCAGTCAGTCTACTAAGTCTTGTCTCGTGTGCATGACGGACTATTGTATTGATATCAGCTTGCAGTCGGAGGGCTGGTTCATCAAGATTGTTACATATCAGCAGCTCGGAACAGTTCGATCACCGGCCGACTGGGACTTGGGCCTAATGTTGAGGAGAGGTGAAGAGAAGGTACCGAGATGTGTGCATCCATCGGAGCAAGAGCCTGGGATGGTGAGGCATGCATGGAGCAAAGAAGACAGTATGATTGTGGAGCCTGGGGGTGACTGGGCAGCTTAAATTAATTTGACAACACTGCTGGATCTGTTAAGCCAACCAAGTTCGTGGGTCAAAAGAAGACACTCAAATCTGACGGGATTTTGCAGACATCAATGTCAAATCTTCACAGACAACACACTCTGGACATAATGGCGAATTAAAATTCATGATATCATTAAAAGATGAAAAGGAGCCCCATTAATAGGTACAGCTATGCTAATACAATTCTGTTCCCTCTGCGCCTATATCCATGCAAAAGTCGGACAAACAAAGAAGACATCTCTATCCCAACCATCTAGAGCTGAGCCGCAACGGCCATGATAGTGAGAAACGATCCAAGAACGTAGCTGACCTGCTTCTTGACGCCGTTGTTTGGAGTTCCGCTTGTCGAAGATGAATCCTTGCTGGAGGCTGTGGGCGTGCTCTTGTCACCGCTTGCAGATTTGCTGGGAGTGGATTTGCCGCCACCAGAGGAACCAGCATTCTGCCAGTCGTAGCACTTCATCTTATCGATATCCTCAGTTTCGGCATTCTTGAAAAGCTTGATGGCGGAGCTGGTGACGGTGCAGCAAGACTCTTGGCCGACAAACACACTGCCCATACCGCAGGGGCTTGGCGTAGGGTTGCTTCCAACGCTGTCAATGTCTTTGACAGCAGCAAATCCAGGGACCTCGTTGCAAGTGGGATAAATCTGTTGCGTTGATTCTTGGGTGTAGCAGCACTGCTTTTCCTTGCCGAGCCAGGTGCCGCAGATGCCCTTGGCTTCAGAGGCTGCCGAGCTTCTGAAGGGGCAGTATCCATCGCCGCACTTGATGTAGTTTTCGTTTTTGCAGTTCACTTGGTGAGGAAAGCTGAGCTTGCAGACATCGTAGCCGGGTCGGACGATAACGGAGCCGGGCATATCGAATAATGTGTGGGTGAAACGGTCTCGGGATGAAGTCTTGTAGGTATTCTTGAGAGAGTCGCAAAGGGCGGGTGGTGTAGAAAGTCAATGAAGAGGACGAGAGATCGATTGATGGTGCTGAAGTGCGAGTTGAGAAAATACAGATAGTGTTCAGTCCATGATTCTTATATATCTAGGAGTCTTGAGTCTGGACCTATCTGTCTTGCAATATACTGTCAGCGAATTCTACTTCATTTGATGTATAGTATGCTCTCGATCCAATGAAAAACGCTCTCAGCTGTTCCAATTTTCCTTTTTTCCCAAGGACGGTGGATGAGGCTGCAGTGCCAAGCATGGTTATTTATGTGGCTAATGCGGTTTTGAAGCCAATTATACTGCGCTTCCATCAATAAGTCTGGGTTAATCGAGGGTCTACACCGATAGTGGCCATGTTTCCCCATAGCATTGGGTCAGGCCGTTCTGGACTGGGCTGAGTTTGGCTGTCTCACTTTGGTCCAAGGCTGAATCTCTGTGAAGTCGGGAGATCGTCTAGCTGGTAAATAACGGCAAATAGTGCCACACTATTGGCAATCTGACAGCACCAAGGATCAAATCTGGCCAACGCTTTAAGCTTATCCCTAATAAACATATAAGCTTTTAACAGGGGCTCTGCGGTTGGGTCTTCAAGGGCCATGATTGGGCTGGACTAAACGTGCAACCGCAGCAAATAGCAAAAGTGAAACCAGATTACTGGGTTCCCCCTTGGTAAGAATGGATGGGTGATATCGTGTCATTGGTTCATTCGAGCGAGGACAGGCGGCTCTGCATATTTGCAAACATGCCGGAGAAAAACTTGCCAAAGATTTACTTGTTCCATCCCCAGCGAAATGCCTTTATGCATGTACCGGTAGTTCTCAGGCGGGCAACTGTGGACCGACCCGACAACGAATGCCATGTCAGTTGTCCCAGCAGAGAGCATATTCTGAGGCTCCCTTCTCAACTGGACGAAGGAAAAGAGAATAAATTCCAAGAAATTCGATATTCATATCATTATGGACGATGAGAGAGCTGGCTGTATATATCAGGGAATAAACCCGCCAGCAAGAATGGAAAGTTGAATGGAAATTGCCCCTGGTGGCGCTGAGGAAGATGCATCGCGCTACGAGCTGGCCGTACTTGGTCGCTCCGACGGAGGGCCCTGTAGGGTGAGGTGAACACCCGGACAACGAAGCCACCAAGAGGCTGGATTTCCCAAAGCACCATGAAGGCTCTGTTTTAAGTAACGCTGCAAGACAGTTGGGCAGCAGCCACGCCGGAGCAAAACTCCGGTATAGAATGCAACCTTACCGAGTAAAGATGTAACCGTCTGCCAGCCAGTGTTGCAATGCCAAAACCAGATGTGAAGAGCTCTTCCAAGGAGTGTCAAACAGAAAAGGCATTGCCTCGTGGGTTTACCATATTTTGTATGCAATGGCCGGCAGTGCTTTTGACCCCCCGATACCCCTTTGGCAAGAAAGCATGTATGAAGGCGCGAAACAGTACACACGATAGACAGAAGACGACTGGATGTGACTGAGTGTCTGATGAAATCTTTGAAGATGTGATGATTAGACCACCACACATTTGATGCGTGCATGACAGATTCACCATCCTCACCATCTCAAGATTTTTTATGTATCCAACGTTGATAGTCTAGGGTTAGACCAGCGAATACTCAACTTAATAAAGACATTACCAGCGCAGATACAAGTAGAGGTATTATTTACCTATGAATGCAGTTTGATCTACTTGAAGACGCCCAGCCACAATAAGTACACCTTATCGGAGGATCGATGAATCCCACTCCAGTGCGTGGTCTGAGCAGCCCAGCCCGTCGCTGCCTGATGCAGAAAGTTTCGTTTCACTCACTATCGAGATTCTAAACATCAATGCTTCCCTTTATAGCAATAAATGAGAAAATATGACGATATCATGAGAGATAAATCACACTTTGAGCGGCTGGGGTCTGAAACATTCTCGGAGATACACGATATCGAGCGTAGCCAGAAGAAAGCCTTGCCTGGTGTTAATCATTATTTCCGCCTACGCGATAGACAGAAAACATGATGTAAAATTTCTACAAACCGCTGCTACTAACATGAATTCCGGATAGCTTAAACAGTAAATCGCAGCACTGGATTGTAGGGTAGGTCCCAGTGTGTGTCTAGCATTCGGACAGCCTTGATTACAGGATGGGTCTGTTGCTAATCCTGCTCCGCCCCCTGAAAGCGCAGCTGAAAACCCTACAGCCCATACGGGGCTGGTGTGAGGGGTCAAATAGCCCAGCTCCATGCCGGCACTTGATCGACGATCCCCAGGATCCACCTGCAGATGACACATAGATAGATAGAAAAGGCGGCCCCGGTCTGCTGTTGTCAATAGCGGGATAAACATATGGTATACCACGTTGCCAGCAGAGATGAGGAAGCGTATGCAATCCCTTCAAACTTTTATTCGGACTTCGTAATACACTCTGAGCGCATGCTGGCCGGATGGTTCACATGAACGAGCAAATGACTGAAACTGTTCATCTATTGGCGGGCACCAAAATGACGGCCCGAGATTGAGCAGATGGATGGACAATATGTCTGTAGCGTATGAATGATTGGAAGCCAGTAATCACGCCGTGCATTCAAGCCGTCTTATGTCTTGGCTCACTTTAGGCCTCAAATGAAACAACCCGAAGCATACGAGTCTTGGCTTGTACCAGATCACATCGCATATATAAAGCCACTTCCGATACATCAATGCGTGCGATGGGCTTAACACCTTTCCTGTTGCATCTTTGCCCGTCTCTTCTCTCATTCTTGGCAATGCATTTCCATACCATTACAATTGTCATTGCTGCTCTTGCGGCTACAGCAACCGCAAAGTGCAGCGATCCCAGCGCGAAGCCCGACACAGGCGACATTGCCTTTTACTATGAAAACGACTGTACTGTGGTTAGAGGATCGTACCTCAACATCGGTGGTGCCATGAACAATTGCAAAAACGACGTCGACTTTTACACTTGCTCCGCCATCACTAGAAACGGGGTGACCTGCGCCATTTACTCCGAGGATGGTTGCAATCAAAGCAAACAAATTGCTACAATCGACCAAACAGGATTCCGAACATTGTGCCCGGGTCTGTTCAAGAAGCATGTACAGAGTCTCCGTTGCTGGTAGATTGATTGAGTGTGACAACGTACTGTTGATTGGAGATTGGACTGGCTCTTCAAAGTGAAGAAATTTGCTTTCTGGTTGGATGTAACGACGATTCCAAAGTAGAAGATGCCATGTTAGAGCCACGCTAGGAACTTTCATATGGGTGTATGATATATAGTTGTTAATCAAATTATATCTCAATCTATGAGAGAAAAAACTCACATCGTATAAAAAATTGCTCAAACATTGAAACATGCTAGCCAAGTCAGACAGGTTGGATAGAACCAGAGCATATTGGCTCAAGAGGAGTGTGTTTATCAGGAACTATGAGACCCGGTCTTGAAGTCCAGCTTGCTGCTGACCAACAAAGATTTACTCTCTCTGTTACCTTGTGCCCCTACGATTCCAAGTCTTGCTATCTCCCCATCTCCACCTTAGTGGGCACATGCCTCTTCTCAAAACCAATAACAGACAGGATCCAAAAGAATAACATTCGGCCCCATGCGTCAAGTGAATCCCTTCCTGCGATGTACCAATCTTTCCATAATTCCAATCTTTGCTTCCAGCCATCCGAGAACCCGCTAACACCTGAGATGCCAACGGTAGAGGCGAAATAAGTGAAGCCTGATACCGCGGCGAGTATTGTGACAGTAGTAAAGACAAGAAGGTATTTGTTGATCAATCTGCCCTTCATAGCCCCTCTAACTGACTGAGCATGAAATAGCTAGCCTTATTGTTAGTGAAAGAAAGACTGAGTGAAGGCCGAATACCTCTTACCCCGTCTCTAAGGTCTTTCACCTCCTCTGTCTTTTGATCAATGCGTTTTAAAATTCTCCCCACCGCTGCATCTTGGCGTGATTGAACTACCCCCCAATTGTAATCTATTATTTTCTGAACATCCGCTGTATGAGGCGAATTCTTTTCAAACCAATAGTCATTCATATGAGTGTTGGGGACATTTGGTATCAGATCTTTCAGATATGTCGAGGCAGATCTGACCGTCTCGGCAAAGATTTTGAAGATCTGTAGCAGTTCGAAGTATAGTTCTGACACTTGAAGGTCATACATGAGTTTCTGTCGAAAGCTTTGCTGGTTCAAATCCGCCAACTGTCTCAGTTAGCTTCAATGTTCAATGTCTCAAATGACACGGAATGCTTTGCCTACCCTGACCGAAATAAAGACATTGAGTTCATCCATGACTGAGTTCCAATCCCGTTCCCATGAGTCTATAAAGGAACAAATTTGCAGCTGGAAGACTGGTATGCCAGTGAACAAGCCTGCGGGGAGTATTTGATAACGCTGCCAGTTGTTTAATTCAGTGTTGGGGATTGCATCTTGCCACAGAGAGCCTATTCCTGATTGTCCATCCCTGTCACAGCCATCAATTATTGTAACCAAAGTATAATGACCAATCGGCTGTTGTATCGGTAAAATATTCAGCGCGGAAGAATATCTCTTTTCACGCAATCGCAAATTCTTTCCGTTGAAGGGTGACGTGAGAGTAATATTTTCCCTTTCACACTTGAGTCCTAGATGAGGCGGATCCTTGGAAATTAGGAGTTCGTGGAAGACGATGAATGATTGCATGCTGTGCATGAATGCACCATAAACCGAGCTGACCTCATCATCTGCGGCGTCTGGATAAAAAACACTTGATCCGCACCTGTCATATGAGGATAGCAGACGCCATGGGCTTATATGACTATCAAGGAATCGCATTTCATGACCGTATCTGCCTTCGTGAAGACAGAGAACTGCCGCTATTGAGTTGAAGTCCATGGCATTCCATTCATTGTCAATGAATATTGAGCTGATGTATCGAGTTTCAGATAATCATGCTTGAAAGAATCGAACAATGGGTAGCGGTACTAACCAAATAATTCCACAACAAGTACTGCTGTCATTCTCGTTCTGCGAGAAGTCATGGGCTCGTTGGATATATGATGGCCTTGCTAACAACATCGAGTCAGTAAGGAATGCCGGCACCATCTCGGTTGCATTTCCAGCCATGAGACTGTACTTGTGAGGGCTATTGAATGTATCTGGATGAGTGTGAACTGTAAGGATGCCATTCACTGTTCCAAGCCACGGTTGGTTTTGTGTAATAACCGAGTCAGTTGGCCAGGCGGATCTAAGCAGTGGATGGTATTTTTTGAAGTTTTTGTATGATAACACAATTGTTTGGAAGTCGATCTGAAGTTTATGCTGCTTCCTTTGGATCCAACGTTGAAATCTGTAATAGGCATCCTGCAAGGGCGTAGCGAAAGGGGCAAGGCTAATCAAGAATTTCGCTCCCAGTGGTTCATCTGGACAACTAAGCATCTTTTCCCTGAACTCTTTTGCACCAGCATCGATACTTGGGTACTCCCATGCATCATATGGGTTATCCCATAATCTTTTTGATATTGCGCGTAGTTCTGGCAGATTAGGTCTAGTCTCCACATCTCTTTCAAGTAGTTTGATTATTTGACCTTGATCTCTCTGAAGGTGCTTCAATATCTCGGCAATGCTAGAAATGCTGCTTTGAGTATCGCGCAGGGCATCCAGTGATTCTGTATTTCGTTCCTTTTCAGGGACGTTGGCTGTAACGTTTTCGATGTCTGATGTGTTGGGATCCTCCATCATAGGCCTCTCTGGCGGATCTGTGATTCTGAGAAGCGAGGAAGGTGTGGGCAGTATATCTTGAGCATCTGGCTCTTGCGTGCCTGGAGCCCAACCTCACATTTATATTGATAGCACTCGGTTGCCACTGGAGGTACCATATATGAGGCGCACGCTATTTGATTTGCTAATAAGTGAGCCCCCCTGTCCCATATGCATCGTGCTGTGATATTGGATGGTTTGACTTTCCTCTGCTCATCAATGGCTTCGTTAGGTGACCAGCTGTGCAGAACCCAAACACGCCACTTACACGGCATGAAACACTATGACGAATGCAAGGGTGGTATATTAATTAATGCTCTGCCAAAATAGACTCCGGTTTCTAATTTACTTTCGACTCTCGCCTATCAGTTTCTCAATCGGACCAACCTCCAACTGTTTGGACTCGATTTCATCTCCAATGCGTGTGAACTGCGGATCCGAGACGGTGCAGCACGGCCATTCCCTGTCCCCATTCCGAGGCACCCCATTCTTCGCAAACTCTACCCATGCCTCCTGTATCTGTGCTGAGACATGCACATCAGTACCATCAAAATCGCGATCCTCTAGTGCCTCAGTTTCTGGCACGTCAGAAGATCCCCCGCCCCAAGGTTGCCATACCGTACGGCGTGTCATTGGTCCGAATATATATGGCAGTTCAGCCGTGTGAAGTGCAAGCAGTCCAGTCCTGCGCGCAGCAGGAGATACGCGCGAAAAGCGGTAGAAGAAAGAGGTGCGGTTGGGCAAACGAGCAAAGCGACTGTACATGGCCAACGCAGGTTCTGTCCAAGTGGATGCAGTGCCAAAGTCAACAAGGGCTTCGTAAGGAGTCATATTTTTGCTCGCATAGTAATCAGCGATTGCAGCGGCATGATCTGCGGCCAAGTGTTTTGTCATTCTTTCCACTGCCTCCATCGTGTAAGCTAGGGCTGGGGTAAGATGTGGTTGCACGAGTATTAGCTCAGGGCGAAAGAAGCAGCGCATCTCGTCATTAGTGACGCCAAATAATACAGGCACATTCTCAGCCCAGCCGACAAACTCATCCATTATAACCACTCCATCGCTGACTGGGAACCACCGTAGCTTCGTCGGTTCGTGAAGCTCGGTCGGATTTGCAGATTGCAGACTGCTGATTGTGAGTGATGCTACACGAATCTCCTCCGCCGGGATGGCGCGCAATGCATCAAGGTCTCGGGTGCCAATGGCGGCAAACAGCTCATCGTTTGTGCTGCTTACACGTTCCAGTGAAGGGTTTGGAGCAGTAACATATGGTTCAAACCCCCCGCTTTGAATGATGGCTCGGTGAAAGAGGCCATGGGCCGACGGTGTTTGAGAGCAAAGCGCGTACGGCTACCGCACCAGCTGACTCGCCAAAGATGGTGACATTCTTGGGATCGCCCCCAAAGTTGCCGATATTCTTGGCCACCCAGTTTAACGCGGCAACCCAGTCTTGTACAGCAAAATTACCGCCAACGTCTGGATGTCTCAGGAAGCCAAACGCGCCAAGGCGATAATTTATAGAAACAAACGTGACTCCACGCTGCGCCAAAGTGCCGCCGTGAAACATGGCCATTGACGCCGAGCCGTTGAGAAATCCTCCACCATGGATCCAAAACATGACCGGCTGATTTGCCAAAGAATCGAGAGACTTGGTCCACACATTTAAGTATAGGCAGTCTTCACTTCTAACAATATCGGGTGGTAGCCCTCTATCGAATGTCTGAATAGCTGATGGCGCAAACCTTGTAGCATCGCGCTGCCCTTCCCAGGTCGCTGGGGGCAACGGCGCATGCCAGCGTAGCGAACCAACGGGCGGTGTGGCATATGGAATCCCCAAGAAGCGATAGCAGCTATCTTCACTGCTGCCAATGAGCGCGCCTTGTTCGACCTGAACAACTGGATGTGGTGTATGTTTGGTGGAAGACATGGTATCTGACTGTGAGCAGGTTTGTGAGTACTGTGATGAATACGGAAGAAGGGGCACCTCCTTGTGTTAATTAAAAGTAAGCCGTCGAATCCATATGTCCTTTCTGCTTATGCCACCTTCCCATTTGGCGTCTATGTGAACTGGCTGCTGCAGTTACTCGATCTACCGGATAATGAGAACGCCCAAAGCCGAAGTCCGCAACCCTCTGCAACCGCGGACAACTAATTGCCGTATGAGTAAGCCAAACTTCAAGTCTAGTTACAGACCTTTACTTCTATATCATCCCGCCTAGGACTTGTTCTACATCGGGAACGGCTATCCAAGGGAAGTGGAGCCGTCACTTTCCACATCAGAACCCCATATTTGGCGAGATGCTTCCACAGTTGATGTGTACAGCAAGAGTCAAGGCTAATTTGGCGATATGAGGCTTAGTCTAATGGTCTGCCTACTATTAGATAGTAGAATGCGACAAGCACCAACAGTTTGTTCCTCCGTTCCAATACTATCGTTGCTAAGCATCAGACATCCCAGAAGAATCTCATATCACTCGGGTCCATGTTAAACAGAAAATCCAAGAAGCTGCTATACTGCTGCTGTCCGCCATTTGAAGACTCCATAGGTATAGCGACCCAATCGCTTCCAGATATGGTAGATCCTAAATCTCCCCACAGCGGACCTGATGCAGTTACCGGTGATGGTTCTGCACCACCGGCTGTGTCCGTGATGGGTAACGGGGTATTGATTTCTTCATTTCGGGCCTCGTATTGCGGAAATGGGAAGGATGATGTAGTGTTCCGAACACTAACGAATCGTTCTCGAAGCCCTTTGATGTGTTTTTGTAGCAGCGAGGCGTATCTGACTCCAAGATGGACATCATCAACCGCATGCACACGCCAGGCATTGATGGCTGAATCTACCAGAGCAATTGAACGGTCAAGTTCATTCTGCCGCGCACCCAATGCTAGAGCCTTGAAATCGGATCCAATCAGTCTATAGCGAAATACAGAGATTTTTTTCGGGGGGAAAGCTTACGTGAATTAGATATATCGATGCTGAGGCAACCCGAATGTGCAATCTTGCCGGCATGTACTTTACATGATTATCCGTGGCAAGCTTGATAACAATCTCCAGTATTTGAGTACATCCGTTGATAACTTCACGAATGAATGCATAGTCGCTCGTTTTCTCAAGATCCGAGCCTATTGATACATTTTGCCCGGTGCTCACTCTCTGCGAAACAGCTTGTAAAGCCATTGAATTGATGTAAAGGCGAACAAACTGGTAGTCGATTGAAAGTAGTCGATATGCAGCCGACTCATCTGAGAGAAGTTTAGACTACAGCTCCCGCGACAGAAGGGATATGTGACCTACCGGTAATGCGTGAATACTGCTCCCACCACTGGGCAAGCAACGGTCGAAAGTGATCAAGAAATTCGGCATACCTGCCGCTCCGTAACAAGTCTCTTGTTACCGATTTTGAAGGAAATAAAAACTCTGAAGAAGATCGGATGAGGCGGCTAAGCTCGATCCATAGACTCACATGGTCGTGCCACTCTTTATCAAGCCGGGTGTTGGGTTGTTGCATAGAAGACAGGATGACTTGGTGGAATGGGGTCTTGGGGTATGAACAGCCAAGACGCGAGGCCAGTTGTGTGATGTAAATGAATAATATTCTTCTCAATCGGTTCCTTCTGATGAGAAGATAGTCGGAGAAAGAGACGCTGCCATTGGTGTTTGTAGCCATCGTAGCCGTGTCCTCCTTCACGTCAAAGAGGTCAAGTTCATGACCAAGTGTAAGCGCATTCCCAAGCAACATCCTACAAATCTGTGTTGGCCGGAATAACAGGCTGTATGAGGCATATCTGGTGCTTACCATGATGTCCGATCCGACCGTTCAGCTATTTCTTCGACTTCGCGAAGCCACTTGTTTGGGACTGGCCTCTTTTAGCATGCCACAGCTCTATAACATCTCGTATCGCCCTACCTTTATTCTGCGATAAATTCTGCTCGTCCCCAAACACACTCAAATTGCTATCCAGAAAATCAGTCTCAACTGGGAGATGAGAGGCCCTTGGATGCCACTCAGTGACGAGCAGCATGCTTTCCATCAAGCCCAGATATCTCATTTGATCCCTAACAGCTCGTCGCTCGTTCCATATGGTCTGATCAAAAAGCGACTGGCAGTACCTCCATAAACGATCATGGATGTGATAGCCACGCGTAAGGCCGCCTTCCGTATTGATAATATGGTGGCGAGATGAGATTGCTATGATAGTGCAGCAAAGGACTGGGTCTCGCGTTATCAGCGTACGGTGGTGCTCATGGTCGCTGTAGTAGTCATGAGCGATGGGAGACAACGCAGCCATATTCCGAAAGAAAAGATCCACATAAGTCACAGCCTCTCTGGCACTCATCAGGCCCGTTTGAACAAACCGCCAGTCGCTCCAGGTCTCCAAGGTGCTGGCGCTCGGAGTTGAGAGACTGTGCCGAACCGTCGACCAAACTTCATCAGAGGCCTCGGCTGCAACCCGGGATTCCACATCAGGCGGCCTAGCAGTGTAGTCAGTATGAACTACTTGGTTCCGATTATCATTATCAATTGTTTCTATGTTATAAGAAGGCGCGAATTCGTCATTGTGCGTGGTGGTGGGGGCTTGTATGGAGCCATGATATGAGGGACTCTGGCCTACAGAACAGACTTGTAAGTCGCGTCGCATGAGCTGTGGTGGCCCACCTTATGTAAATGGAATGCAATACTCTGATTGTTACCATTACTTAGAGATGTCGATGAAGATGTCTCTCCCATTACGTGACTCGCATCAATAACAACTGTCCGTTGTGTGACACCGGCTGGTCCTCCTCGGTCGGCAGTGAAGACGCATTGCCGCAATTCTCGTCGGCATCGCGTGCAGGGTGATTGGAGTTGGCCTCCTTCATCGTGATCGATAATACATTTGACTTTTCTCCTACGGCAATTGATGCACGCCTGATACGCTCGGTTATACGGTCTGTCCGATGTCCGACTTTCGCCAGGCATAGTTTGCTGGTCGGTGGTGATTGACTGGTTTGCGGCGTCAACTACTAACAGTCGGGTGATACGTCTACAAACAAAAGGAGGTGCAGAACGGAGTCGTCTGTAGAAGCAATTGCAACGAAAAGATGAGCGGCCAGGACATCTCCCCGGATTCATGGAGATTCTTCTTCGGTGAACGGCTCGTCGCGGACAACAAGCTGACCGGGTGTCTCCGTGAATATCCGCTACAGGTTATGCAAGCAACCGGATGGCAGCGAGGACAACCCTGACCCAGCCGCTTCCGGAATGATTGAATTGGAACACTTAAGAAGAGGCATGTATTCCGTGACTCCGGCTATGCTTGTTCAACCATATGGGGAATTTCAACGAGATTAGCATTGCTTGGTCTCGTAAATCATCTCATACTCATCAGACACCCTATCTTGCGGTACATTGGTTATAGAAAGCAATAAGATGATGGCCACGGCAAATTGCCCAATGCAATTGATCCGGAACAAGTTTGCAGCCGCTCCGCACCAGCATGGTCGTCATCGATGCCACCCCTCCAAACATTGAGGGCTCATCAAGCATGACATGCATACGTCAGAGGAACATCAGTCTCGCAACATGTCGGACAAGCAAAGCATCGGCGCTGAGATAAGCCAGGGTCGCAAGAAGAATTGCGAGTTTACCACTGTGCAAAGGGCTGCCATGTGCGCAGAAATTGCGATGGGTAAATCATTTCGAGCTGTGGCCAAAGACTTTGGCACCACTCACTCAACAGTTCGCAGCATACATAAGCGGTGGAAGAGGGAAAAGAGTCTTGACAGGAAGCCAAGATCAGGACGTCCTAGGACGTCAACAAGACGTAGAGTCAGCAAGGTAAGCTTTACTGCCTGCCACGGGCCGCGAATACTCAATAACATGGAATTGATTTGTAGGCGCATTAAGAATGGAGACCTCTCATTCATTATGCTTTTAATACATGCGTCTATACTTTTGGTGCGATTGGTATCATGTCAGTGAGAGGCCATGAGGTTCGAATCAATGCCCCTCACTGATGTTGGCATCACCCAAGTCGGCTCTCCCGATTAATTGCATGGCTTAAAGCAAGCGAGAGATATCCTATCGTCAGGACGGCACATGCTGTGGCCAGAAAGGTTCCCCTCACTATCCTTGTCTCGTTATGTGGATCGAAGGGTGGCATAATATGCACATGGATGGATCTGGATCCAATATCCCGCGCCCCCTTGACCCCTCAATCCTACTCTCCAGGCAAAGAAGTTCATCGAGTTGTAGCTATATATATTAAAGCGCATATGCAGAAATCATACATGTTTATCAACGCTTCCCGTCTCGGGCCGCCATTCCCATTAATTGTGGCATAACCTAGACCCCATAGAGTGATATCTTTCGACCGGCTGAACCTCCTTCAACAAATGAGATAGCCAATTCTCCACTACCCCTCACCATCTCATATAATAATAAACAAGGAATAGAGTTGTATCTCCCAAATGGCACCGTATGATGGAAATGATGGTGTAATGCTCCTCTTTGACAACCAATGCACATCCGACACGAGCCGACTGCCTCCACCATCTGGAAATATTCAGCTCGCCACTTGCAATAGTGTGGAGACCATATTTCGGGGGAACGGAGGAGAGTCTAAAAACTGGCTCGGATCGTCGCTGCAGCGGTTGTCTCGTCCATTTATGGTTGAGGCGGAGGTTCGAATCATATTGCATGTGCTTCTATGGACCGGTTCGTCGCTTTGTTCAGTGTGCAGACACAAGATTGTACTTCCTTAGTAGATCTACCTCGAATCTTTCATGGAAAAGCTCCTAATGATTGGTTATTCATAATTAATTTTTATATATGGTGCCAGCATACCTTCCATCATATCTGTGCTCTGACTGGAGGCGTGCCGTTAGCTGATTGACGATATTGTGACTGCTTTTACAATCTTGATATTGGTTAAACACCATCACGGGGAATGTATCTATGATTCATCACAGTGACCACTAGGAAATGGAGCGTCAAAGCGGGGAACAGTCTGTTCGTGTAACACAGCTTCACGTAACCTTGCATGAGTGCTATGCAAAGACCACGCTCGATTGAGGCCGAGGTTATTATCACAAGTCTGATAAAGACAAGTCCACTTCATCTATACAGCAGTCAATGAACTTTGCCACCCCTCCTAAGACTCTTGTTTTGGGTTAGTTGAGCACCGGGATATAGCTGCAGTATTGATACGTCAGAACCATCTCTTCCTAAGCGATTACGAGCCGCAAATGCTACGTAGTGAAACACACCTCACATTTGAGGAGATGATCACCTGCTTGTAGTTCATTTTTATGAAAGAGGGTAACATGTATCTCAACTACAAGTGAGCAGTAATATCAGACAAAAGTTACTTTATGAATAAGTTGATGTAAGTTTAATAATCGAAAGGGTGTTGTGATATGAAAGGCGGGGAGTGAGGTGACGTTGTAATATAGACATATCATTCAGCTGCTATGGAAGCTCATTGTTGGACTATATAAGAAGGGTATACTTCCGCCTAAAATGAATAGACCTTCATGCTCCTTAAGCTTCAGCACTAAAGCTCCTAAATAAACATTTGATCGACCTAAGACTTCTCTATCTTTTTCATCCATAATTCTATACAATATGTCGCACAACACACTCGGCAATGGCGAGTGGCTGCTCACAGGCAACAGTCTCTTCAGCCAAGACGGTTCCGTTGAATTCAAGATGCAAGGCGATGGAAAGATTGCCGTCTACTGGGGCGGCGAGTGCCGCTTCCAGAACACAGTAGACCAGAAGAGTGGTGTCAAGGGAATCAAGATGCAGGAGGACGGAAACTTGGTCATGTAGTAAGTCCTAATGTTCTTTATTCCCAGACCATTGTTGATTATCATGTTTTGCCTTTAAAATGTTTGTTTGGGGCTAATGACATATCTTGTGCAGTGACAACAAGGGAACTGCCATCTGGCACACCAACACAGCATCGCCAACCGGCGATAACACCGTTATCTGCGCTGTGCAGAATGATGGCAACGTTGTCCTTTACAAAGGCACTCCCATTTGGTCCAGCAACACCAACAGGGGTTAGTGGGGGCCACGCATAGACTTGGCTGGAAAGCTATGTCGACCATGGTAATGGGTAAGAACAGAGCGATCTTCCAATCTAGTATAGTGCCAATATATGATGTAAAAATCTGGTATTTGAATTGGTATTCAGTGATAGAGGGTTCTGTGACGTTAATTTTTTTGGCTCCATGAAGATGATGGCAGACTCGAGCTAATGCTCTTATGCATCCACTCCACAACGTGAAAATAGTCGAACGTGATCGCCAGCACAAGTTATGGTCGGTATGTATGACTGAGAAGCAGGGTAAGATGCTTGTTTCTCTTTAGAATGAGATGAATAAGCGTTCTCGGGAAGTAGTATCAGAGATTCTCATTTTATGCCTGCGTTGGACTAGATATACGTTATAGGCATAACTTAATCGTAACTGTTGGAGTTTGTGTGATATATTTTGATGTGGTAGGTGAGGCACCTTGGAACTACATGCACTGATTACCCTTATGTTCTATGGCTGTAAGGTGATAAAGCGTTACAGACTAGGACGCTAATATTTCAACTCGAATTCACGCAATACCCAAGTAGGAAGCTATTTATATATTGAGACAGAGGTGGAGAATAAGACCGTGTTTATTCTCTGCCGAACATCCTTATCCTCACATTTTGGACACATACTTTCAGCTCTGTTCAGCGAACATACATAATATCATACCCAGTCCCAGCAGCCAATCTTAGATACTAGTCAACATCAAACTAACAGATAGATGTATTCTACCCCTACTCACAGCCTGAATATCATACTTAGCTCCGGTCTATCCAACTCGCAATGACAGCCAGATCACTCAAAAAGGTACTCCAAGCAGTACGTTGAAGGTCAATCAATGTGTCCCAATCCCCTGCAATCAGTGCAGACAGGCCTTTGTTGTGAGCTTCCAGACGGTCTGAGGCGCTGGCAAAGATAGGCACTGTTCCACTCAGAGCTTCGGCAGCCGCGGCTCCAAGAGCGCGCGACACCTTAGTCCCGGTGCATTTACACACAGGGTCAGCAGATGCGTTAGTCTCTTGCTCCAAGTATGGAGGCAGCGCACCGCCCTGCTTTACGGGAAGCAGAGGGGGCTTGGGCCACTCAGCTAAGGTTGCAAGGGCGAGACCATTCACCGACCAGCGGGGACCGGTAACTTGAGGGAAAGCCATGCATAAAAGCAATTTGGCTGAGCAAGAGTCGCTCCTGGAGGCAGCAGTAACAGAGTCACGCAGCCATGCCAGTATCTCACGTCCAGTAAAGCCGGAAAATAATGCCCAGAGGACCCCATTGGTAGTGTTGCCGTGGGACAAATCTCGGGGGAAATCGTAGAGGTCATGGATAAGCGCCCAGGTCACGAGAGAACGAGTGTCTTCGCCGGTGCGTCGGCTGCTAAAAGGTGACATGCAGCCAGTTGGGGAGATGGCAGATTCCCGAGCACCCGCATCCGCCATCCGGCTAAGCCAGATATCATGCACAGACGGCACGGGGCCATTCAAAGTTTTGATGAAGGGGGTGCGGAGACACTCGATGGCTAGCACCTTCATTGGCGACAGGTTATTGTGATATCCCGTAGTGCAGGCCCGGACTAGTGATGGCAGTACATCGAAAATCTTGGCGAGCTCATCTTTAGGCATATCCCCTCCATCCGCCATGTCGGCCCAGGAGGTGATGGACGTTACGAGCGCCGCTGAGAACTGGGCATCCCAGTTGAGCCGCAGGGCCCAGAAGTAGAACAGATTGGACCCTATTCCAATGTCGACGAATGGTGCACGATGCCCTGCATGTTCAAGAGTAGAGTAGTAAGAGGCAGGCATATATCGTGCCAGTTCTGAACCGACCCGCTTCCAGGGTTCAGCAAATGCCGTGTAATCAGCTCGGCTGACTGAGCTCCATATGAGGTGACCCTCCCATTGATCATGCTCAAACTGCACGTTTGCGAGGCCGGCGGAGAAGGCCGAGTACCAATCTTGACCTCGCAGGTTGGCAACCTCAATGGCTACAGCATCAAAGTGGTCACTAAGCTGCGTGATCCGGCTAGGGAGACCAACGACAGGAATGGAGCAGCAAAGAGGAGGAATGCTCGATGCAGCAGGCGTCTGAGGGAGGCCTGAACTCCTTCTCTGTTGCATCCAAATGTCATACCGCCCCTGTATCTTGACATTGAAGGGACGGCTATCGCGCTTGAATACCAGCAGGCATTGCTCGCACTGACAACCAGCATTGTATCCATCACACGTGCCGCTGTGCGTGCTGACAAAATCGAACTGCAACCAACCACGCGGGTTGATATCGCCCAACTGAGTCTCACCTTCACCCGAGGCCCAAGAATATACCATAGCGTTTATAAGTTGATAGAATTTACTAAATTTGACAGAAAAATAGGACAGAAGTATCTGCTGTTGAAATACTACTCAAACTGAACAATAATGTTATGATATGGGATCTTCTGGGAGGAAATCTCCCTTTTATGTCCAATCCCCCAAGAAAACTGTAACAAGCTTCGTTCAGTAACTTGTCTCATACATCCTATCCAGCAGGTATAAATTCAAGTTTCCTTCATAACCGTATTTGTGATTAGTGTGTGCCATTGTCAAACGGTGTTTGAACTAGTGATACCACAACGGGCGGGAATAAGCCATTGATGCGTCCACTAACAAATAACTAATCACATCTAAGACAATTTGAGAACTACGGTAACAAATAGAGATAGACGCCGGGTAGATAAAGGGGGGAGACATACGTCTATCCATGCTCTTCCATAGCAAGGTTGTAGGACTCAAGTTATATGTGGCTACCGCTCGGAGGTTCTATTCCATATTATCTTCTGCGTTCCAAAACTTGATAATAAATGACAAATGAGACAAGGCTGCAGCACTATTGTCACTAACGAAACTGCTTATACAATCTTTAAAGCCACTCAACTTTGACTGATTGAGACAGCCCCTCAAGTGTCTTTGTGGTGTGTCAGACACAAGTCGGCGGTATGGTTGCCACTGCAAGTGTTGAGAGATCATGAACAGGCTCCATTAGGATCGCTACAATAGTGATCCGTTCTAATGAGATGGCGGTAAGAACACAAATTCCCTCTTTCACTAGCATAGATAATGGAGAAGTGAGCAAAGGTCTTTGAGGACTGCTCGTAGAAACATGACAGTAGGTGCCCAGTATCCCTTGGGCCGTGAAATATAACCATCGCAGTACATCTAGCTTTGGTTGCCATGTTGTCATACCCTAAATGGAGTACATACCAGCTGCCCACCACCCACAAGAATACTATAATCACCGCCCACCCCAAAGTCACTCATGCATTTTGGGTTAATTCTCGACAAGGTTAACTGAGACGACGCCACCTTTTATCATGATAGTCAGTGTGATCCAGTCTACTCATGTGTTCTGGTCAGTCCCGGTCCGACGACGGTTACGTTCCCGTGGAGCATGCTTACGCTAGCATTATGCACACGGCAAGATAATACACAAACGGTCTTCTCTCAAGACATGTTTTATTTTTTATCATTACTGTTTTCACTTTACGTTTTTTAAACATTAAGCAGAGTCTCCTCGGATTCATCAACGCTATGCCTGATACGGAGACACATATGCATGTCTCGTCAGGGGTCGGCTGCCCCCATTACTGGCATAAATACTACGGGGGCTTGAAGCTGAGTTTACAGATCAGATGCCTTTGCTGCACTATCCAGCTAGTGACGTGTTCATGGGCATTTTATGGACCTTTTCTAGAATTTTTAATGCTCTTGAGACAGCGAGATCCCTCATACATGGCCCTCATTCGTCGTCGTAGGTGCACTTATCATGTTTCCCAGTGGTGCAGATACAGGGGTCCCCTTCAGTCATTTTCAGGCGAGTACTCCGTCGTAGTCAGTGAGGGTCACAGTAAGCGAATCAATCGATTTTCTACTGCCTAATACTTGTGGGTAACCAATTAGATGTACATACACCCATCAGCATTACATCAAGTGTGTATATGCTTACGATGCCCCCCTTCTCGAAGTCGGCCAAACGGAACCGCTGCTGTGACTGAACCCTTGGAGACGAGTAGAGTTGGGGGACTCGAAGATTCTCAACGCAGATATGGACTACAAGACTTTCAAAACGATTCTCATCTCAAATGCTTAGCAAACCAACTAATTGCTTGTTTTTCAGCATCTCTGCTCTGTTGATCCTGCTTCTCATTCTTGGCATCTGCTCGAACACAAAATCCATGACCGGCACCACCATAGACGACTACCTCTGTAGGTACCTCATTGCCAATATTATCCCAAGTGTTTCGAACTAAATCCACTTGAGCCATCGACATGACCATATCCCTGTCTCCAATAGCTACTGACACAGGCCTCGTTATCTTCTCCGCGTCATCTGGAAGCGACAGTCCGCTTGGGTGACCAGTAAATGCGGCGTCAACAAGTGGCCTCCCATTAGATGTGCACACCATATCAGGGTGTGTGAGCGTCAAGGCTGGCTTGCCACCCCAACAAAAACCGGCCACACCAACGGATAATGCGGCACTCTCTTCAGCTCGCAAGGCTTGGAAGAAGGAAAAGATTTTGGGCCATGCAACACCGAATCGACTGCTGATCAAGAATGGGACTGCACCGTATGCAATCTTTAAGATATACCATCTGCCGGCGGTCAGCAAGGGTCTACATCAAATTTGTAAAGCTTTGATTCACGGCTTCCGTAATGTGTCCCAGATGGACTTATCATTCGTTAATTTGGGCATGAGATCCTGCACAAGAATGTCAACACTAGTCGTTGGATGCCTCGAATGACTCAAGGCTCACCAATAGCCATAATGGGGCTGGTTTGCCGTCCATAAAATCTGGGAGATAGACGATGTAACTCCCAAGGATGGCGTAGTGGTCAGCTAGAAGTCGATTGTTCACAAACTCCCAGCCGAAGGCATCTGGAATGATAACAATGATACCCTTTGGGGCTGCGCCCTCTGGTGGTAACGCTACATAGGTGTCTCTCCCATGAATCTTGGTGACTGTCCCCGCTGCCTTTCCTTCATGGACATGTCCTTTGAAACAACCCTGGCAAGACATGGCGAGATATCAATAAAATGCGAAAAAGGCTGAAAAAAAGGAAACTGGGCAGCGGTAGATTACGTGAGAAAAAAAGCAATAACAACTGTTTTGGCATAGGGCTGGTTCCGGCTTTTTATCCCTTGCTGCACGATGATGGAACCTCCTTGAGACAGACTGATCGCCATTTCGGCATTTGTGTTTTCAATCTCCGGGTGCTTACGGTCGATGTAGTTGCCGACAGCGATGTGTGCGCAACGAAGAACGATGCGAGGTTACGAGCAAGACACCACAGAAGCCTCGGTCTCGATAATCCTATTTACCCGCCTCGGCATCTAATCAGCTCAAGTCCGCGCTTTGGTAAAAGGGAGAAGGTTCCGTTCCGGTTACCGTCATGGGGGCCAACGGTTGGTCCCGGCTACCCAAGGACCGGTACGGAGGCGAAATCGAACGTGCTCACTCATGCTTGCTGTTGCCGCTGCCGGTAGGTAGTTCTTTTATGGGTAGATTGAAACGTTGATAATATCGAGTGACTTCGGTAGTATAAGAAATCAGCTTGTAAACTCATGTGCAAGATGCATTCTAGAATTGATGATAAATACTGCGATTTATGCCAGTTAATTGAGAGAGAGAGGCTACTTCTCTCTTCTGGCAAACCCAATTCTGCTGCTTAAAGGTCTGCTCTGCATTTAGAGCACCAATTGTTCACTATGCCACCTACAAGCCCTCCAAGTATTGCAATTATTGGCGGTGGCATGTCCGTAAGCCCCCCTGTTTCCGATCCCGTCAGCAGCTGAGACAATACTTGAGATTGACCAAGCCTTGATACAGGGGCCAGCTCTTGCATTGAGCCTGAAGAAGCACCACGGCATCGTTTCCACAATCTATGAACTTCAGCCCGATGGTGACGAGCGAGGTGTGAATATTGCTCTTGCTGCAAATGCTGTGCGTGTTCTTCAGCATCTTGGTGTTTACCATGAGTTATATGAAGATGGTTTCAGCTATGAAGAACTGTGGCTGTCCAATGCCAAATCACAGAACATTGCTCTGATGATACAGGGTAGCCGAAGTCAATACGGCTTCGCTTGCCTCCGTACACATCGTGCTAAGGTGCAGAAGACATTGCTCAAAGAACTCAAAGCACAAGGAATTGTCACTCATTTTGGAAAGAAGTTAACCTCGTTGGAAGAGAATCACGATGTTGTTGAAATGCAGTTTGAGGATGGCACTACGGCCAGTGCCGATTTTGTCATTGGTGCCGATGGTGTTCATTCTCGTGTTCGAGATTTGATAATGGATGTCCAAATGGACTACTCTGGATTCATGGGCATTATCGGAATGAGTGTCCCTAAAGAAGCCATTCACGAGTCTATCAAAAAGGTAACCTTACCCAACTTCATATTCGGCCATACTGGTTTTGTGGCTCTCATGCCCTCTAATTTTGAGGGTACCGAGGTGGACTTCTTCTCGACTATGCCTTACCCAAACCAAACCAGAGACGAGTGGGCGGAAATGCACAAGGACAAGAATGCATTGCAAAAAGTCATCCAGGATCGTTTCGGCAAGGACTGGCCAGAATATGTTACGAGATTGGTCCACGAATATGACAAGGCAAAACTTCAACTATTCCCGTAAGCAAGCACTGGAATCCAACTGCATTCATACTGGAATATCTAATACGAGTCACAGATTTCATGAGGTTCCTCCACTTGATACATGGATGAGCAAAGGTGGCAGAGTTATACTCATCGGAGACTCTGCTCACGCGTTTACACCACAGGCGGGACAAGGCGCGGCTGTGGGGTTGGAAGACGCCGAAACACTTGCTTACACCCTCTCCCGAGATGGATTTATGAACAACCATTTGCATTTCTTGAAAATCTGGGAAGCTCATCGCAAGGAGAGACTTGTGCTCATTAAGCGTCTTACGGACTTGAATGGCAGACTTCGATCCCCAGACATACCAGTGGTGCAGTACGTGAAGGAATGGGCAATGTGGGCAAACTTCAAATGGACAGGTCCTCGTGGTGGGTTGGAATGGCTGTTTGGTTATACTGCCGAGGATATCTTACATCTTTTTTGATGGACAGGTATTATAAGTGCATATGACCCTTCAATTGATGCGGTGATTATTGAAACTGTTTTTTGACGTACACAATAATTCATAAGACCTCCAATGTCTAAAACTCCAACATAAAAGCAAGGCTGTCCTGAGAAATGCCTTCTCGTATATCATGAAGCCTTGAAAGTGTTGGTGAAGGACGGCAGGGAGGTGAACGGACACTCACTTCAAATGTGCCGGGTGTGTCGCAAAGGTTTGCAAATGTTGCAGAGATTGAAGCTCCAGAAGAATGCCCATGTCAAAGCCCTTGGTCCGGGACATTTCGAGCGCAGGTCCAATTTTGAGAGACACCAATCCTGTAGTATTGAGTAATGATTATGTACTTGACAGCTTGCGAAGTTTACCTGGAATAACGCCCAATAAAGCATTGGCTTCTGTAATGAAAGCATGCTTTTGTTCCTCAGTGGTCCCCTCTTTGGTCTTGAATAAAACTGCGAGTGAGATGAGCCTAAGAAAGGATCTTGCATAGGGAGATTATTCACATACGAATTCGATGGATAGCCATGGTGGTTTGCTGCCCGCTTCTTCCTAAAAAGTATACCAGATATCACGGTCAGGGAAAAAAAAAAGAAATCTCGTGGTCTGGAATCATGCAATTTTATACCATTGCAAGTCTCTAGGAGAGCATTGGAAGATCGCTGTAACCTCCCGAATCCCGTGGGATACTAGAACGGGTTTCCGCGGCTTTCCGAGCATATCCTCCCGTCTAGATTTGCCGGGCATTGTTCAACCGACCCCGAGCTTTAGATCTGGCAGGAGATCTGACAATTCCAATCCGGACCCGTAGCATGACCCGGGAGAATTCACGCTGAGAATAGTCTTTTATTAGGAAATATAATAAGAAAAGTCAATTAATTCATGTAATCATGTCTTCTCCTCTTCTCTGGCCTTGTCGCCAGATTGATCCTTGGTGCCGTCACTCGCCCCAGTATTATCATTCTCTTTCGCATCTTCCTCACTACTCGTAGCATCCTCATCTTCTTCTGTTCCATCATCATCCCATTCTGGAATCAACGCATTATCCGCCTCCCCCTCCTCGTCTGGATCCCAACCCTTGAGGACTCTCGAGGCCGCTTCTCTGCCGACAATGGGCAATCTTTCGACGCCCATTTTTCTAGCTGCATCGGGCATCACCGTTGGGTCAAGCAGTCCAACCTGAAGCAGCACGCTCGCTTGGTCCCAATAGACATGCTCGTGGTAAAGCTTCCCTCCCCTCAAGGCAACGATGCTGACGACCAGCACCTGAACCCGCTTGTTGGTAGCTGGAACGCCCGGAAGAATCCATGGCATCTCCTGAGTGTGCTTGAATCGAACATGTACTTCATCGACTACGCGATCGGCTCCAATGGTACGAGATATTAACGTCAGCTTCAAGGTCGGTGGATTGTCAAAGAACTGTGAGTAGAATCTTTCCAGCTCAGGAGCGCCGATGCCGCCCGTAAGCGTTGGGATGTAGGTGACGTGGGGGCTTTTGTGTGCCGTGTAGGATGAGAGCGTGGGTGCAAGATCACGGCTGAAAAACTTGCCTATGAATTCGCGTAAGCCATGATGCAAGCGGCTAACAGAGTGGGAAGTGACTGACCCTGAATATTCTTCTCCAATGCGAGCTCCAAGTCTGCGTTGTGGTTGAACGCTTTTCTAGCCGTGGCTAAACTTCGACTCCATGCCAGATCAGCAGAGACTCTGTCATATTCATCGAGATCATGTTCTGCAAATCCAGATTGGGCGTGATAAGTGTAACTGGGATATGCAAGTTGAAGAAGGCCTCCGGTTCCCATGCCGCTCTCCATTTTCCTCCGTGTTGTGCGCCGCTTGCCCTGGATGCCAATCATCTGGCTCTGCTTGGTCACGCCAATCTCTTCTCCGGCAATGAGGTGAACCAGAGCGGTGATGCTGTTTGGAAAGCGACCTTTTGGATCGGGTATCGAGGTTGGATAGTATGCAATAAGTAAACTAAGCTTGAACTCTGGGTTGTTGTCCAGGATGTGATAGTGCTCCAGACAGAGTGCTGCAGCATCACCATAAGCTGCCGAGCATCAGCCTTGAACCTTTTACTTTCCATGCATACATGATATGTGCGTCAATGTAAGACTTACCAACAATACCAAAAGTCTCGCATGGGGCTCTTTTTATTTTACTCAACTCGCGAAGCTTTTGCATATACGCCTGGTCGTCAATCCCCATAGGAAGATACTCCACATCAAAGCCTTCATCTCGCCACTCTTCGACGGTGACCAGATCGAACTCATCGTCCTCAGCTGTCAAGTAAAGCTTCGGAGGCGACCGCGGGAAATCGCTGGAAAGGAAGTTGGGGTCTCTGTGATTGGGGCCATGCTCTGAGAGGATGCGAACCGATCGTCCCTCAGCTTCTGGGACGGCGGACTTTATTAAATCGGGCATGTTGAGGCTCATGATCAAGGCTGTGTTAAAGACGATTGATAATTGAGAGAATAAAATATAAAAACATAAATACCCTCAAGTTATGAAAAGCGAAGACTAAGTCGATCTATCGTGAGAAAAGTACGACGATGATTGAGGGATGACGATGGCTGTCGGCTAAATCAGGAATTGAGGCCAATCATGACATCATTCCGGCAAGGAACATGCTGGGCTCTGATTAATGTGATCCAACCCTCAAGTGCAATTTTTAAAAAATGAGAAGCGATGTATTGCGTACTAACGATTGGACTTCATCCCAGTATAAAGGAATTGTTATGCATTGCTAGCACGTCCTACAAGCTGTGGCTCTTTATCACTCCTCAATAACCCCTGGATCCAAGAACATTAGGTGGGCCGTGAACGGTAGATGTAAGCCATCGATACTATGAAACTGCTGTCGACTTTGAAACACACTCCCAAGTCAAGTCCGGTGCCTTATTCACCGCTAAAGGATCTGCCTGCATGTATTATAGCTGAAACGACGATCAGCAGTATCATCGAGAGAGAGTGTGTGTCGATAGATATGTGATGCTATAGTATGAGGTTCCGAGAATATTTCAAGATGCTTTGTGGAATGCATAGCCTATGCCACGAATCTAAAATGGAGGTTCTGGTGTGGGTAAAAGGAAGAGAACTCCCTTGCCATAGTTCACAGATCTTGAGAATATAGAATGAATTCTATTGTTCTGCTATCATTCTTCTCCTGCACAGCAATTATAAGCTCTTCTATGCCGTCGCCATAATCCGAGTCACAATCTCATCATCTTCGACATCAATAGAATAATTACGCAATCCATCACCCTCTTGGATCTCCCCGTCATCGTCCAAGTATGCATCCAGCACTATGCGCTTCACCTTTTGCACACCAGATATCAGGCTTCGCGCTCCTAGCTTCTGGTGGTAGTTCCCTTGCGCGAGCATGGAGCAAACGGCGGCGTCCTTTCTGATCATGAGCCGGATGTTGCCGACGAGCTGTTCTTCGGGCCCGGCGGCTAGATTGATGGGACGGCGCAGATCCTGGGCTAGTTCTAATAGATATTTGTGTGTAATCACTGCCTGTTCACCAGTGGAGAATGGTAAGAATGGGATAAAGTCTGAGATTCTTCCAGTGACGGGTGCCTAGATACAAGTAAGCGACATGGCTGGAGGTGAAATAACGCAAGAGAAGCAACAAGTGCACCTGCAGGATGACACTTACACCAAAGCTTTGCAGAAACACTTCTTGAAGTCGCTGCGAGAGCTTCTTGACCAGCCGAGGTTTCTCAGTATCGTCATCGCCGGCTATGGCATTATGCTTATCGTAGAAATCCAAAATGGTGCTGTCCAAAGCATTTGTCGCTAAGATCCATATTGTATTGGAGCAGTTGATATTTTCCCCATTTCGTCTATCGCGATACTCGCCTGTTGGGCGGTTAGCACATTCTTGGATCACAATCAAGTGCCATCTTACCATCGCCAAAAGGGAGTAGCAAAGATTGATGTATGTCCCTAGTAGTCTTTTCGAACTCGTCCAGGAAGACAATGCATCTTCTTCCAGAGTGCGTTGCGAGGAAATTATTGACAGATGACCCTTCTTCATATCCCTGATATGGCGGTCTCGGTCCAAATAGCTCGATTTCCCTGCTGACGACGGTGCAATCGACCACCTCCAAGTCCAATGACAGCAGACGACCAAGTTGACGCGCGAGCTCAGTCTTTCCATGTCCACTAGGCCCGGCAAAGCATAGAACAAGTGGCTGCTTGGTGGGCATCATGAGATGGGTGAGAAGCCTCTGAATAAGCATCTCTGTCGCAATGGACTGGCCGACAAGAAAGTATGGAACTCCTAGCAGTCCTTGAGCCTTTTTGTGCTGAGCAACCTGGCGCCGCCTCACAGATGGCGGTTTCAGCTTCAAAGCTTTCTCCAAGAAGTACCGCTGAGATAGATTAATTGACTTTGAAAGCTTGGTTTTCGCAGAATGGGAACTCCATGCGGTTTGCTCATTGGCGTCCGTCTCATTCTTTTCTTCCGGTTGAGGGCCAGCAAGTGGAGTTTGCATGTATGGCCTAAATAGATCTTTGGGGATTGTATGAGGCGAAGCACCATGGCTAAGCAAGACACAAACCATGGCCGTCATATTAACCTGCAGTATCTCTCCACAGACAATGGCAAACGCAAGCAAGGGGGTCTGTGATTGTGCATGGACAGCATTGACATTTGCTCCAAACTCAACCAAGAGACGCACCATGTGCTCATCATTTGTTGCAACTGCGTAGAAAACGGGAGAGAAATCCATAACGTGATCGTTGACAAGCTGCCTGACCAATCTTGCATCATAGAGAGTCAAGTAGCTGCGGATCTGGTGAACTGTGCTACCGTGCTGAATCGCTTCAGCAAGCACATCGGGGCTGAATTCATCATCCTCCAGAATGACTTGTGGCAATGGTAGCAGAGGCAAAATAAAGTCCCATTCTTTTCCAGTGCCAGTGTCTTCGATCATGCTAGGGGTGTTCAAATCTGGCGCATCGTTGCTCGGTTCCTCGTCGGGCTTATGGTTGGCTGGGCTCCCAGAACCATTGCTTGATAAGGGAGTTTCCAATCGCAAGACTTGTATTGAACTTGCTAATGAGGAAGATCGGCTTCTAGGAGTCCGGCTATTTTGATCGGATGCACGTTGCACAGGTGTTGACGGTATTGACGATATTGATTGCGTGTCTTGCGAGTATAATTGAAGAAGCTGGTGATGTTTCTTGGCCCGATCAACATCATTGTTGTAGTTCTATGGAGCCGTTAGTATATATGGTTAATAACTTAGAAAATTGCGTGTGGTCTCACTTTGAGCAACCTAATAGCTCTCTTCTTGGTGCAATTGCACTCCCTCATCAAGGTTTTGACAAGATCATCTTGTGCTTCCCTTGGACCCGCCATTGCGTCAGATGTAGATTCTGTAAGATGCATTACGCTATGGAGGCAATGGCTCAAATTGATATAACATCGAACAGTTGTGTATTGAGATGGTATTTTAATGCAATTGCTTACTGCCTACTAACTGGAGAACAAAGGCCGGATTTCACCATGAGCGTAGTGTCACCTTGCTCTAGATGGGCCGCCCACTCAAGGCCTCGAATCCTCGGGCACCAACAGAGGCGAAGTTGGTCGGCCTCCCGCCTTGTATCTATGCATGAAGAACCAGACTAGGTGCATGTCAATTTCCATCAATATTAAGCGCTCAGGAGTCGAGGCGGCCAATTGATAAGGCCCTTGACTGTAGGCGTGCTTGCGCTCGTACCTAGCCAATCAGCTCTGATCACTGGCATTCTACACACAGTATTACAATCAACAATCGTATTCATATTCATAGTCTAGAAGCTTAATATCCAACCGGACAGTGGGGAACAAGTTCATTCATCTGCGTCCAACTGCTACACTACTACCTATGCCTTAGACAGGGCTTGCTTGTCCCGGGGAAGCGTCCGTTGGGCCGCCGCCAGTGGACTGCACTCCCAATCCTGCGAGCAGTGACGCCTGCTCCTCAAAGGCCGCCTGCTTGTATTTCAGAGAAGCCTCAAGATGTTTATTGGTGGCTTGCATATCCTTGAACTGCCTCGATAACTGCTCTCCATTCGTAACGTGAAATGCCAGCAGCCGTCTAAGCTCATCCACTTCCTTGTCATGCCCCGCCTGCGCAGAGGCCATCCGCTCAAGCTCCTGCACCCTAGCTTCGGCTGCTTCACGCTGCTGCTGACCCTCGACCAGGTCGCTCGAACGCTTTGCCAGCTCTTGTTTCAGCGTGGCAATCTCGGCATCCTTTTCTGCCCGCTTTCTCCTTTCATTTTCAAGCTCATTCTGAGAATCAATAAGGTCCTCCACAAGCTTATCAATCTGGTGAAGATTCGAATTCTGACAGTCTTCGCATGGTGTTGTGTCAGATTGGATGATGTAGTTGCTTTGCATGTTCCCGTGAACATCTGGCAGCGGATCTAGAGACATGACTGTGCGCATCGATCGAGATGAGTCGGAGGTTGCGTTCCATCTGTCGCTTCGTGGTGTTGTCGCAGCTGTCAAAGGAAATCCACTATTGAGTTTGTCTGTTGGTTTCCCTTCAGTGGCCCCGGCTCCAAGTGAGAAGTTGAAAGACATTGCTATAGAATAAACAATGCACTATAATGGAGCTCGTTCTTGAGGAATAACTTGAGAAAATCGGTCTGGCAGACAAAGCCTATTGAAGGGATACAAAATGAGTATTGAAATCATTCAAGTCCAAGTTACGATTTACCCAACTACCACCTCTAATTTATTCAAAGGGCACATACGACGGTGCAGAGAATATGAGACGCTGGCAAAGGATGATTGTGCATTGTTAATACTGGGGTGCAATGGCTGTCGCATGTCTCCCAATTGGGACCAACTATCTCCTGTTCCACCCTTGTGCATAGTGCATAGTGAGGGGCAGCGATACCACGTCTGTCAAATGGTCAGGTTCTCGAATGAAAACAAGACAAAGATGCATAAATACACCATTCCATAAGGCGTTACTCACGGATAAACAGGACTTGGGATATAGAGAGACTTGAAGCAGATGATAGGTGATCCCCGGGAGCCGATGCTACGCTTAGCTGCTACTGAATAAGGTCTCCAATAAGAAGAGGAGGGCGTCCCGTAGAATGGGGCATAGGCCGCCCACTCCATAGACCATATCTCTCTTTGCTAGAGAGAAGTAAGATGCATATGCAAGTTCTTTGGCGAGAAGCAAAGCTAGTATTAACCTCAATTCCAGTCCATTGAAAGCAGGGATACTAATTGAGGCAACGACAGCCGTTCTATCGAGTCACTCGATGACAACACACACATGGTAGTATTTGCAATTTCATGCCCTTCATCCGATTCCCCTGCAAGCCGATTAAACAGTCAATTCCGACGGTCCACAGCATCTTGGCCACTTTTGGTCGAAGACCATTGGCCCAAGTCTGAATTCCCCTCAAAGTCTCGTGCGGGAGGCCCACGGTGCGCCGTAAGTGGATATATATTGTTTCATAAAATCTGCACACACAGTTGGCCTAACCTATGATAGCAACACTCCGGTTGGATGATGCTTAGCGATGTGGACAGGCAACACAGGTTGTCCGAAGTGGTCCATACAGGAGACCCCGGCATGCATTTAGCCAGTCTCCCGAAACGATTGCGAGTTACGGCCTCTACAATTCGAATGAACGACAAGGCTTGCGCTACTACAAGTTATGCGCCCAGCTGACCAAGCTCGCGGGGTTACACTCAAAGCACCGGGTTGTCTACAGTCCGTAATATTGCAGCCCTAGATTGGAATCAGGCCACCAATTGAACAGACTATTTTGATGTGCTCACTTTGATCCCGCATGCAGCTTGAGGCTGGGTGCCTTACTGTAGTTGGGCCTTGAGATGTACTGGGAGGCCAACATATGCCAGAACTAATAATACATACATGCAGCCCTCAAGTCTTCGGCAATGAACACCTACGAAACAGAGATCACATATTATTGATAATACATGTGGTAAAAATACCAACATTCCCGTTATACGGCTCTATTTCACTCCTATTCTCTGCATGACCAAGGTTACCCGGTGTCATGGATGAATTAGTCCGTCCCTCGCTGAGGCAAATCGCTTCAATCGGCACTCTCTACGACGCAAACTCGGACCGGTTCATACAAACTTCAATTCTACGAGAGGAACTACCTGCCGGCTCCATATCAACACAAGCACATGCCCGCACTGAAATCTCCCTTTTGAGCGGTCGATCATTAGAGGCCGTCTTTAAATCTCTTCATTTCAGACAAGATACCGCTCTGAACATTCTCACCGGACTTGTTCAGCCCCAGGGAGCATCCGTGTATCTTAGAGACTTTGATGCTACTGCTGGAACTCTTCGCGGCGCTGTTCACCACGAAGTCACTACAGCATGGGAGACCTTGGTCAATGATTCCCTACGAGAGGCGTTCAAGTGGGGAATCGATTTGGACTCCTTTCCGGTACATGATTGCACTCATGTGGTGACCGGCATCAGATGGGGTCTACAAACAATCGCCTCAATCAATCATCCCAGCTTCAACGATCCAAATAAATCACCAGATCAGGCAACATTCGATGGAGACTTGAAGGCCCTAGAATCAGCCATCAGATCTGCCCATCTTCAACGACAAGACTATCCAAAAATGAAATTATCCAACGATATTTCTCTCTACAGTGATGTACTAGAATCGGAGGGCCTCGTACTGCAGACGATATCGGATGTATGCAAATTCATCCAAATCGTACCCGATCATATCAACCAACAGTCTGGCGGAAGAGGGTGGCCAATATCATACACTCTGATGCCTATCACGGTGCTCCGCTACTTCTCTTCCATTCCGAAAGGGGTTGGGAGTGATATGAGAACTATTACGTCTGATTACTTAGCCGCATTCATTCACCTCTTTGGTGAGTTTGATGCTTGCGAGGGCAACCTTCGAAACTATTACGCATACTTGGAAGCACAGCGGCTTCATGTCAGCGAGGATCATGTCAATGAAGTATCTACATCACTAAGAAACTTGCAGCAACTCAAGAAAGATGCAATCAATACTCTACAACATCGCCTGGTGAATGTGAGGAAAGGAAAAGATGAGTTATCATCGCTCTCAGACTTCTACCAAGACATCACATCCAGTGAATTCTCGCCAAGTCAATTGTCCGCAATCGTTGGCCAAGAAACTCAAAAGCTCGATTTTATTCAGGGCCTTGTTGCCAAGGGGGCCAAGTACATTAGCTGCAATGGGCCTCCTTTGGAGGTGATCAAAAGCTCGCACAAGGACATGAGTTTTTATGTGTTTCATTTCGACTCAGACTCTATGCATCAGCAAGATGATTGGAACAACAATGTTACGCTGATTGAGGAACTGGTTCTCCATCGAGCTCAGGCTATGCCCATCTACATTGTCGACTATGATGGCTCCGAGATTGATTCTGCGATGCCACGAATTTCCTTGTTCAATGGGAACAAAGAGCTTGTCAGCGACTTATTCCAGAACCGACGATTCATGGCCTCACAGTGCTTTGCTCGGTTCCCAGATGGAAGCCTGGATACGAGCGGCAGTCCACGGCCAGTTAAGAGACGCTTTGTTAAGGTACCCTGCCCCAGCGAAGTATGTGACTCGAAAAATTTGGAATGGAAATGCCCTCGATGCCTCACAGCGATCGAGTACGGCTTTGTCGACGCTTTTTTTCTACTGCGAATGTGGCCGATGTGTTTACAACGCCTACGAGTTCAGATGCAATGACCCCAAGCACAAAGCGGGCTTTCAGAAATATGACTCGGATACCCTTCACAAACTACTCAGTGGATTGAATCAGGCTGACTATATCAATATTCTCATCCTGGGAGAGACTGGGGTGGGCAAATCAACATTTATCAACTCCTTCATTAATTATTTATCCTACTCCACTTTGGATGAAGCCAAAAGCGCTGATGGCTTGGCTTCGGTGATTCCATGTTCCTTCTCTCTTCAGACAATGGATAGGAACAATCCCGATAAGGGCATTGAGGAATACAACGTCAAAGTAGGCACGCGTGATGATGAGGCAGATGGCTCAAAGGGAGCTTCAGCGACGCAAAAATCTGCCGTGTATCCAGTCACAATTGGCTCAAAGACGTACCGTTTGATCGATACTCCAGGTATCGGAGATACACGGGGCATATCCTTTGACAAAAAGAACATGGCCGATATTCTTGCAACAATTAGTAGTTATGATGAGCTCCATGGCATTCTGATCCTTCTCAAGTCAAATAATGCTCGTCTCACCATCACCTTCAGATTCTGTGTCAAAGAGCTGCTCACCCACCTGCACCGAAGTGCGGCTGCCAACATGGCATTTGGCTTCACCAACACTCGCATCTCAAACTACACTCCCGGTGACACATTTCAGCCTCTCAAGGCTTTACTAGAGGAGCATTCTGATGTAGGGCTTACTCTGTCCACGTCAACCACCTATTGTTTCGACTCCGAGAGTTTCCGTTACCTCGCAGCATATAGGCAAAGGGTGCCAGTGCCAAACGAGGAGGATTTTCGTCGAAGCTGGGACCACTCAAGCAAGGAGGCCCATAGGTTGCTGAACTACTTTGCATCAACCTCACCTCACCCTGTCACTAGCACATTGAGCTTGAACGGAACGCGAAAGCTGATTTCCGAGTTAACAACGCCAATGGCAAACATTTCTTCTCAGATCAGGAAGAACATGAGGCTAGCTGACGACAAGGTGAAAGAGCTAAACGATACGAAACTCACCGGACACAATCTACGCAAGAGATTACGTCTAGAGAGGATTCAGTTTGAAGCCACGAGACTGGGCAGGCCACGCACAGTGTGTAAGATGGCCGCTTGTTGTGATTTTAAAGATAGTGGAAAGGGAGACGGTGAAGTTGTTACTATATACAAGACACATTGTCATCCAGAATGCCACCTCGAGAATGTCAAGCATGACGTTGTCGCTGATCCTGGTCTCATCGGCTGTGCTGCCTTCGGGGGGCAAACACAATGTTCCCGCTGCAGACATAGCTGGCAAGAACACCTTCACGTCCTTTATGAGCTGAATGAGAACAGAGTAACAGTCACAGACACGGAGATAGCGCGACAGCTTAGAAGTAACATGAGCGACGTGACTATCCGCGAAAAATCCATCGATGCGATCAAGAAAGTCAACGAAGAATTTAGAGAGGAGCTTGAAGAGATTCAACATGCCGCCGCACGTTTTTGCGTCTTTTTGAGTGAGAACGCAATCACTGCCATCAATGATGCCACATTGGAGTATCTCGATATGCTCATCAAGGATGAGAGGGATAAGGTTGAGGCTGGGAAGTCGAGGGGTATTTCCGTGCAAGCCAACGAGAAGCATCTCGCTGATCTTGAGGCCGACAAGCAGGCCCACATTCAGCTTGTCAAGACGCTCAAGCGTAACATGCGGAACCCCAAGTCTCCTGATGACAGAGTCCTTGATGGACAGGGCGTGAGTGACCTGGTACAAAAGCTATACGGGTTGAAACATCATGGCGCGGACCTGAAGACAATCAAGTATGTCATAGATGAGTCTATCGAGGGCACATATCGAGAGCGACCATATCGTGTGCCAACGGCCAATTCGGGCAGAAGATCAGGTAGTTGGATGCGAAAAAGCTACACGGAATCAGGGAATGACTACTCGCCTTCATATTCCCTGAGCGGTCCAGGTAGGAGAGGGGGACGTGGCGGGGACCGAGGAGACAGAGGGTGGAATCCGGTAGAAACCCCTCGGTACGCGGAACCGGTGCAAACAACGGTCGAGGCCAGCAGATCGCATCAAGAACGACGACGCAAATCAACATTGCGTAGCTTAATGACATTTGTTCCCTGGCGTAATTAGATGCCATTGGAAGGTTTAAATAGCCAAATCAAGCCTCACAGATGAAATTGAACATGCATACGTATCATAACAATGTTTTTGCAAACTGCCAAACCTAGAGTCACATCTCGGAATACATCTCGGAATACATCTCGGAATATAAGTAATTAAAGTCGAGTGATTATATTACCCCCATAGCTATCTGATTCCAATTTTCATGGTGCAGTCTGAACAGACCCCACGGCTGCCATTAAACCTGCGCTGTGGTAATACAACCTCATTTAAAGGATGAGACACTGCATTCATGATTAGCTGTATTCCAATGCTCATAGGGAGTTTTATATTTACCCCAACCCCACCGGCGAACAAAAGACAAATTGGTAATAGGATGCCGCCAATACTGGTCTCGCAGAAAGACACAGTCTTATCGCAAATGCCCCTGCCGTCGCCGTCACCCCTGTCCGAGCCGGAGCCAGAGCCTTGCTGCGAGTGCACCTCAGTCACATCAGCCGCGTCAGCGGGTTGTGGATGGGCTGCAGCGACGGCGACGAGAAAAGCAACGATGGCAGCGCTGGGTTTCATTTTAGACTGTGTATATATGTATTTGATGTGATGCCAAAGAGGGTTGCAAAAGTGAAAAGGGGCGCGGAGTGGATTGTACTGATGAGAAGAGATGATGGTTGATGGAAGGTGAGAGATGCAAGATGCTTAAATAGTTAATCCGTGTGCCAGATCTGATGTCTATTTTCGAAACATATTGCACATTGTTTTTCCACGTACGATAGCGTTCTTCCTAACCTTACGTCTGGCCATCGGGTTGCGTTCCAGAGCTGGCGCTGGCCGTGTTTAGAGATAGTCGCCGGGTTGGGCATAGACTCTGGCACTACACAGTTATACCGTTCCTAATAGTGCCCATCTTGGGGATAAGAGGTCCTTGGTGTAGTCCATAGTTGACGTATCGGTTTGAGTCTTTGCAAATGCTGTAGACATGATCAAACCTAACATTCTATCCTCTCCGCTACGCATGACTTTGCAACATGTTTACATATAAGCCGCTGTGGAATGTCATTAAAAACTCAACCGCCACAACTACGAGCAGTTTATCTTTATCTCGAAAGCAAACTGTCTTCCCTCAGCAACCACGATTTCCGGAAACCTGCACGAACATCAAGTCTGCTAGTCTATGAGAGAATCAACAAGACGCTCGCTGCCAGATACGACCATAGACAGTGGAAAACTCGGGATCCCGTCGGCTCCCCCACTGACAAACCCCTGACCGGTAGATGAATAGTAGTTGATGTATGTCAAGCGGTCCAGGGTAGGACAGTGTGGTGGTGGAAAGATGACCAAACACATTGTCTGTCCGCATGCATCCAGAATCAACCGGACGCCTGAGTAGGTGATCCAATGTAACAGGTAAGCAGTCATACAAAGTCTTTTCATGCGTGTCGAGATCAAACCCAAGGTCATCGAATTCTACTCCCACTAATGACAATAATGGAACACCTCTCTCGCCAAGACCTATTATCAACGATATCAGCGGCAAAAGCGGCTCCGTTTCCATTGATACCACGTCAAAGGCTGATTTTGAATCGACCCTTAACAACCTTTCTCGTGACTATATCCTTAAGGCAGTAGGGGGCAAGCTTGGCGATTTCAGCATCAAACTTTCATCTTCAGGTCTCAATGGTTATGGTTTCATCATGGGATGGATCACTGAATACTCATACGCATATCGTTGGGAATACCATTATCAATATTCAACCAGCTCACGGTTGTAAAGCTTAGGGCGAATTAGGGCTATCCTTGGAATGGTTCTGGGCAAAAATGGGAGTTTGAAAAAGGCATGGATGCGGTGATGAATTGTGCAGTTAGCCATTGGTAATTTGGTTTAATAATATGTTTGTTATCACACATTCAAAAGAGCCTCACAGCTGTGGATGTGCTTGCTTTTGAGCTTGGAGCATGAGTAAACATAATGATAGGACTGCCAATTGGGTTCCCTGAGACATGTTGAATGATGAAGCTTGCAAGCATCAAGCAGCGAGCTATCTTTAATATAATCCATTTCCAAAGGTAATATTGAACTGAAAGAAATAACATCACTAATGTATAACTCCCAATTGTGTGACGGAATCGTGGGAGACAAGATCGCGGTCGAGGCTCTACAAAAGCTCTTTGTTTGCGGTCATTGTAGACTATACAGCCAACAGCCACCAGTTCCCCTTACCTTAGAGAATAAGCTATACCCTGGATCACCTTGTTAGAAATTCAGGACGCAACCACTTTATTTCCGTCCTCGACGAAGACTTAAACGCAGCCGGAAATGTTTTCAAGGTCAAATTCATGGACTCAATTACCCTGACCTATGTTTTTGCTTCTCTGCGCATCAAGACCAAGGGCATCACTGTCTATATCACTTCCATCTCTTGATACCCCAACATCCCATATATGGATAATTGCCGTGGTTTCCATTAGATCTTCAAAATACTATCTACCTGTAACACTACTAAATCAGAGCTTGACAGATGGCCACGCGTGCTAGAGATTGGTTTTATTTAATTTTATTGATTGACAAGCGATATTGGGCTCTGAAACATTTTATTTGCCAGATTCACCCTCTGCCAACTTATCACCCCTACCCTATAGGATCCGAGGAATGACAGAGTCAGGTCGTAATAATATTCCCTCAATCGGTCTTCAATGTGTTTGAATAAAGAATAAAAAAGATCCGTAGATGATCCCATAGGTCTAGTAACAATTACCCCAAGGACCATCTGGGTCAGTCTGGACACATCCAAGACTGCAGCATTCGTGATCATCGATACAAATATCTGAGATGCATGAGTGGCCACATGAATAAAATATTCAGCTGCTTGCTTGTAGGTAGCTTCCTTACCTCCGCTTTTTGTACATTTTCGTTCGTCTTGGGGTATGGTTGCATTGATCGAGACAAACATGCCCATCAGGTATACGATAAGTGATATCAGCTTCATGATGTAATGGAATAGAGCGTATAGGCAGGTGTCTAAGAGATCTATATCCTGTGCAGAAGTATGAAAGAAATCTCAGGTCATAGAGGTTATTGAGGGTAAGAGTCCTTCCTTTTATAGATAGTACACGCCTGCTTCTGATTTGGGATGTAACCTCAACCCGTTAGACGGCGAGGCCAAATTTCCCGAATCTACGCTTTGACAATGAAACGTGACCTATCCGGGGGATAGACGAGAGTCGTGCCGAGGAAGATGATCATGATCAGGCAATATGGCTTCGCTTCTACCCGCTTGAGTCATCTGTATAACTTGCACCCATATTCACTGCTTACTCCCCCAACAAATGGTGATGAAATACCGTGTGCGTGATAATCCAAGACCATGCCTAGCTATCACCTGGTCTTGACCAATCTCACTTTTGTCCACATCTTCAATAGTAGGAGAAGAGGATGCATGTGTAAGCCAGAAATAGAGTGAGGTAGCCATTGATAGAAAAAATCTTCAAGGTTTTCAGAGGCGGGTTGGAGTTGGTGGCATTGCAGAGGGACCTCCTTTCTACTGTAGAGAGTGAGGGGATGCTACCCAATCCGGTAGTTGGAAATGAGTGCCGGCCCGAGGGAGGATGACAGGACCCCTCATTTGCATCACTGGACAGCTATGGGTACGCAGTAGCAGCTCAACATGTCTCCGATCATTGAGTTTCTTTCAATCGAGCCAATTGATATCTATAGAATCTTTACTGTCCGGGATATTGCCTTGTACTCCCCCATTCTCGTCGGTTTGCTATGACTCAATGGCTTTTGGCGCATCCCAACCACAGGCCAAGCAACCCCTCTTCAGCTGTCATCGACAGTGCTGATGGCGTCGATCTGGAGCTCCAGCTCCAAATGCCCCTCTATCGATAACGTTGCCGGGAACCGGTATTGGTTTTGGTCTTGTGGGCGTTGCCATCACAATACGTGGCAGTGCCATATTGGAGCCCGCTTGTTCTATTGTTAGCCAAGACCACTATGATTCTTCATGATTGGCCTGGACACGGCGGAGACGGATGGCGCAGAGCCATCAGCCACTCTTGGACTGCGCAGGGGAGTGGACGTGTAATAGATTTGTGCTGGCTTGTCTTGGGCTACCTCCAGACCCTAGTGTGTATATAGCCTCCGGTTTACCAGCTGTATCCTCCCCCTCAATTCCTTTTGCACCATCATTGTCATCATTGTATTATAACGAACGTTTTGAATCTCATCTTCATCAGGCATCATGAGCGGCTACAACAACTACCAGAACAACGACTACCAACAAGGTGACTACCGACAAGGTGACAACCGACAAGACGGTTACCGACAGGGTGACAACCGTCAAGACAGTTACGGACGAGACAATTATCAGCAGCAGGACGGTTACCAGCAGCAGGGTGGCTACCAGCAACAGCAAGGTGGCTACCAACAAGGTGGTGGCTCTGCAAATGACTACTACAACGATGCCTCGGCCGACCAGCAGCGACAATATGGCAACGACCGTCAAGACTTTGGCGAGGGTGGTGATGGCGAGCGGGGTTTGATGGGTGCCCTGGCTGGCGGCGCTGCGGGGGGCTTTGGCGGTGCCAAAATCGGCGGCAAAGCAACGGGCCATAGCAAGACGAGCGCCTTTGTCGGTGCCATTGCCGGTGCTTTTGCCGGCTCCAAGATGCAGGATGCGGCAGAGGACTGGAAGGACGATCGAGATGAGAAAAAGGAAGAGGAGAAGAGAAAACACGAGGAAGAAAAGAGGAGACGTGAGGAGGAGAAGAACAAGGAGCACGAGCGTCGCGACGACAACTCGGGCTCCAAGCCTCGCAGCGGTCACTTTGCTGGTAGCTTCACTTCTTCCTCTCGCGACATTCGCCTCGATCAAGGTGGTGACTTCAACCTTCGTGCATCGTGCAAGCGAGGCGATGGAGACTACCAGTCCTCCACCATCAGTCTGAACAAGATCCTTGAAAACGATGGAGGCAGCTTCCGCTGGTCCAGTGGCCGCAGCAGCGGCGGCGGCGGCGGCTCTCAAAGCGTCACCGTCCAGCAGGGCGACACTCTCCGCAGCATCGCCTCCAGCCACGGAACCACATTCGAGGAGATTGCCAGAAACAACGGCATCAGCAACCCCGATCTCATCTACCCGGGCCAGGTCCTCCAGATCCCTGGCGGAAGCGGCGGGGGCAACCGCAACGACAGCGGAGGCAACTTTGGCTCGTCGGCGCGAAACGTGCAGCTCATTGACGGTGGACAGACGCTGGAGGCCGAGCTGCGTCGTGAGAACGGGGACTGGATTACAAGCACCATCAACTTGGATGAGAGGATCACCAACGACAACGGAACATTGCGACTCATTTAAAAGCATATGATTGTGTATTTAGCATCCTGGATGAATGTTAAATTGTAATGAACAATACTTTCTCAAGGCCTACGTTGTTTATTGACCCCTGTGAATATATTTGAACTCCTAGCGATGCTGAGATCCCTGCATCGCTTGGTCCACAGGGGGGTAGGGCAGCAGTGCCACCACCGATGCTACAGTGTGGTAGCGAGGCCTCCATGATCACCTTGACAGCGACAGTATGCTAATGGACGGCTTCACCACCCTTGGCAATAGGATCCATTGGTTGGCTTTTGCCCTCTGACAGATGAAGCATCAGATCGGCTACCATGTTGAGATGACTAATATCATTACGATCACTGTGATGCTACGGTCACTGTCCCCAATCTTCCCATTACAGTGCTTTGCCAGTCTCTCCATAGTGCGTCCGCCTACCCACAGCGACACGGTCAGCACACGCACCAATGCTCTGCCAAAGCCAATGATAAACAATAACAGCCATCGAGACAGCTCGCTCATAACAGACCAGTTACTGGAGATATAGCCCCATCTATCATGAGGCTCTAAGTGACCGCATGTATTACTAGAGACAATGTGTAGTTTAAACCATCTCTGCCAGCTTTTACTCAGGAATCCTTACAACAAGCCTCCCCACCACCTCGTCCTTTTCGAGTGCATCAAACAGCTGAGGAATCTCATCAAACTCCTTCACATGTATGAGCGGGCTGATGACTCCAGCGACAGCTTGATCCAGCAACTCCTCCATTTGCTTCTCGGTTCCAACGGCCACTCCTGCGATGGTAAGTGCTAATGAGAATTGTTAGTAAGATAAATATGCATCAAAGGCATTAGGACGAATAATACACACCTCGCGCCGAGCAGAGGCTCACAGAAATCGGTATGTTAAAGGTAGCGCGAGGCAAGCCGATGAACACCAAAAGCCCAGAGTTGCGCACCAATGTAGGTGCAAGCTCAAATGCATCCTCGGAGCCAGAGACCACCAAGCAAGCATGTGCACCCTCACCACCGGTGATGTCCTTGACCCTTTGTTCTACATCCTCTGTAACAAAGTCAATAAACTCCTGAGCACCGCATTGAAGACTTAGTTCGCGCTTCTTTGACCCCGAGTCTATGGCGATTATCTTGAATCCTTTTAGTCGGCTGGCAATCTGAACTCCAAGGTGGCCCAAACCGCCCCCAGAGCCTGAAAGCACGATCCAGCCGTCACTGGGCACCTGGCCTTCAAGCTTTGATACTGCGCCGGCCATGGTCAAACCCGCGCATAGCAGAGGACAAGCAATCTCGCTCGGCAGGCCATCAGGGATCTTGGTCAAATATCTCGCATCTGCCACCACATACTGCTGCAAAGTTCCTCGAACGTGAAGACCCGTGTTGACTTGCTTGGCGCAGAGATTCGGTGTTTGAGCCTGGCAGGCCGAGCATTGACCGCAGGCGCTGAAAACCCATTTCACGCCCACTCTCTGGCCGAGTAGGGAGTCTGCAACGCTTTCGCCAGTCTTGACGACGATACCGACTCCCTCATGGCCGACAACCGGCTGATAGCTGCCCCATCCAAGAAATGCCCGGATTTCCGATTTACTACGAGACAGTGTCAGCACTGATATGCTTCCGCAAACCAATGATCAACCCCTACCAGAGTCCACTGTAAGCCAATTTGACAAGAACTTGGTGCGCGTTCAAGTTGCCGACTGGTGTATTGTCTTCAACTCGAATGGTTGCATTTGGACCGGGGGCGTGGATGATTGCAGCCTTTTGAACTGCAGGTATCGACAGAGCCTCCATTGTAGGCGCGGCTGTGATTGGGATTATTGATCTTGATGAACAGAAGAATAAAAGCTCAAGGCCTATTCTACTTATATATCTTTCATATGCATCGATTCAAGCATCGTCCCCCGCATCGGCTATGAAGGGCGGCAGTGAAGCCTATGCAGGACCAGCGTTTGAGCTCCAGTCGTTGGCCAGTGGGGTAAGTAAATAATGATCTATTTATTAATGCTCTATTCACGGCTTTTGTTTCGGCAATAATCATAGTGATGCGTGTACAAGGCATGGCCATCAACGCCAATAAGACCACCATTCCGGAAGGTTATTAGCATAGAGTTATAATGTGTAAAGGGCTGATATTGGCGATGGAGAAGCTGGATCATATACTACAGCTTTTTATTCTCATCATCTTTCATCGCATTCTTTTCGATGCGCTGTTGCTATCCTGTCGCGGCGTCGCCACCGTGTCATCATCCCAATTCTAGGACTATCGCCGCCATCTTCCTTCTCTAAGCCACCGTAACCAAAGTCCTTCAGTTTCTAGAGTCAGATTTTTCACTATCATAAGGCCTGTATTGTAAATGTATCGACTTTTAAACAAGCCATTAGTATAAGAACAGTCATTGCATTGCTACCTGCCCCTAGTTTGTCGGCTTGATGAGGCCTTTATGCTATGCTGCCAAGTCTATCAATCATTTCTCGCGGTTTTGATGTTAATTGATTCCACATCTTAAAGATATTGAGTATCGAAATTTCATCCACTTTCATACGTTGGGGCTACAAAGATATGTAATGCATAAGTAGAAGAAAATGTCATTTGAAGCGACTCTCTGCCATTGATAAGAAAGAGGCCTCACTTCCATGAGGTCAAGAGTACATCTTTTGAAGTAATTGGAAGAATGATAAACATGTATAACCATCAGTTGCGTAGACATAGAGCCTCATAATACACCCATAGTCATATTATTTTAGCCAGGCAGAACGGGAAGAGAGACAACGATCATACTTTTATGGTTTTTGATACACCGTATATCTCTATTATTGCCATAGCTTGACCATATTTGATCTTTCAGTGATTCACTCTGTATATATAACGGCACAAAGTATTCAGTCATTGTAGTAATAATATTTCATGTACGAGGGCCAAGTTAACTTTTGATCCATTCTACACTTCCCGCTCATTTGTCTGAATACTGGCCGAGATTAGAGCAAACATCTTGGTTTGATCCAAATGCTTAACCGAGCAGTGAATCATTCTTCTAGAAATAGCCGTTCAGACCAAAATTTGTGAATCCAGTTTCGCAGCAATAGAAGAAGAATGGAGAAGTCAATGGTGCTGCTTCTATATTGATTTCAGATTTTGTCTATCTTGATAAGTGATATAAATCTCAGTCCTCCCTAACATTTTCTCTATCAAAATCACAACAGCTTCTATCATCACAGGATCTTCTATCAATACAGCATTGAGTTTGATATAAACTAACCTACCTGCACTTCCAATTCAACAGAATAAACCCTCACTCAAACCTTCTCACACGACCCCGGACATTTCACCGTCATCATGGAGGACGTTCCACTCATCGACCCAACTTTTGTTCACACTCAAATTCATGTTGGACCCCTTGAGGAACTGTCCCACATCTCTTCTCCAGGTCTCTTATTCCTGAAGGAGTTCCTAAAGCGCTATGATTCCCTCGGCCCCTTCTATCCAGAGGTACCACTGCACTTCGAGGAAATGGTCGACAACGATGCCGTCTTCAACGTCAATGACGAGCAGGTTAACAAGCAGCAGAAGGTCGGCATGATCAGAGTTCGTGCCATGCCGGGCGGCGTCTCCAAGTTGACGCGGACAGTTCCCGAATCACGAGACCACTTGCTTATCAATGGTAATCGACGCATTGATTTTGAATCCCTGACCACGACTGTATTCCGGAACGACCCGCCTGGGACGGTCGACATTGTCAGAGAAGTCAACCATTTGACCATCGCACCAGCGTCTTGGGGTGAAGGATATGATGGGTGGAAGGTCTTAGCATTGGTGGTCACCCAGATTCACAAGTGAAAAGGCCGAGTTGGTGACTATGGATTGCGGATGGGGAGAATGCCAGTTTGATGAAAGACGGCGGATAATCAAATTAGACAGGGATAACTTAGACTTTCAATAAAGATTACATCATAAACCCATTGATCCAAGTGATGCCCACTATTGACAGCTGCCCCAAATTTCGAGCGGCTGATCCATTATTCTAATCAAGATCCGTTGGCTTTTAACAGCTACCAATAGCTTAGAAACAGGTATTTTATCAATGCTACGCTGCATGACACATGAGTGGGACTGCTTCCAAGTATAATGTACAGTCATTGCCATGAATTGATTATTCAATTTGTTAATTTATCAATCATTTATGTCCATCATTTGATCTTCATTTGATCTTCAACACAGCCTTGCCAAAGTTCTTGCCCTCAAGAAGACCGATGAATCCCTCGGCAGCCTGGTCAATGCCCTCCGTGACAGACAGTTTCGCCTTGACGCTGCCGTCAGCGAGCCACGCCTGCAGTTTCTCTTGGTGCTCCTTGTAGTAGGCAGGTCCGAAGCCTGGCATGCCAACAATGAAGCCTTGGAAGATGAGCTGCTTGCTGACAACGTTTAGGAGGTTCTTGATGCCCTCGCGCTTTTCGAGCGGGGTGTTGTAGTCGCTAATCTACGGTCGCATATTAGTATTTACTGTAACAAGAGATGCAGCAGCTAACTTACCATTCCGCAAGCAATAATGCGTCCTCGTGGCTTAATGACCTCAAGCGCCGCCTCAAGGTGCTCACCACCAACATTCTCAAAGTAAATGTCGATTCCCTCGGGGGCCAATCTGCGCAGTGCATCCAGAGGCTTCTCCTTCTTGTAGTTGAAGCCTGAATCGAAGCCGAGCTCCTTGATGATGAAATCCAGCTTGTCGTCGGAGCCGACTGATCCAATCACAGTGAGTCCCTCACGCTTGGCGATCTGTCCAACAACTTGGCCGACGGCACCGGCAGCGGAGCTGATGAAGATTGTCTCGCCTGCCTTGGGCTGGCCAATCTTGTGCAGACTGGACCAAGCTGTCAAACCAGGCATGCCCAGAGGACCAAGGAAGTAACCAATCTCGAGACCAAAGGGGTTATTGATCTTGACAACGTTTGAGGCTTTGACATCCTCAATGCGCACGTACTCAGCAATGGCAGTGCCGGCTACGACCAGCTCGCCCTCCTTGTAATCAGCGTTGTCACTTTTCAGGACCTTGGAGACAGTGGCGTTGGTGATTGGGCTGTCGAACTGGAAGGGTGGTGAATAGGACTTGATGCTGGGATCGCGCATCTTGCCACGCAGATATGGGTCATAGGACGCATAGAGAACCTCGAGGATGAGACCATTCTTGGGGGGCGTGTCGAGGTCAACCTCACGGCTCTCGACGACGAGATGCTCACCGGCGACGGGAAGTCCAGTGGGGAGCTTCTTGTAGATAAGGGCCTTGCTGGGTGCCATGATGATAGTGAGGTTATGAATAGATGCTGCTATGGTTGAGGGAGTTGTTGTGAATGAGAGCCAATACTCAAGCGAGGCCTGCCAAACTATTTATCTCGCTATTCAACGATCCAAATCCGTTCAACCAAATCGAATTCCGATCACACTATTAAAAGTCCGATCAAAACTACTCCTCACTTGCTCCATAGACACTGGGCCTCTGCGTCTAGCGTCCTGGAACCGGGGTGATTCCATGCCCATGGGTTAGTAATGCTCTGGTTACTCAACCAGCAGGGTTCGGCCGGTTCCGGAAGTGGAGTCAGAATGTCATTGAACCTCGGCATTGCGTCTTAATGATGCAACTCGAGAGCAATCCTGAGGTTGAAGCTTTAACGCCGAAACGGTCGAATCGGAGAGAAGACCATTATCAATCAGGAGATCAAGGACTTCTTTGTCAGTCAACGATGTGAGGTTGGTTTTCTCACCAGGAGAGTCTCAGATGTTTAGCATACTTGGCCGTTGGCTCATCGTCTTCTGAAAACGGCTATGGGTGATGCTGCCCCTCAACCCCCTCCATACCCTGGAGCTCGAGGGATTTGAGCACTGAACCATCTTTATTAAACAATAGGCCTTAGTAGGCAGTATATTCCTAATCCTAATGTTCGTTTAGTGATATGATAATCTCATATTTCCTAGTGCATGCATGCATTATGAATGATGGGAAATTTCACAATCTGTAATCACCCAATGTTGGGAAAATCGCCTGTCTAGGCTTGCTAAGGAGCTCACTCAGTACACGATATGTCTCTCATATGAAGCTGGTAGAATTACTGAATCGTAAGTTAGATCTGCAGAGCACTAACCTCGCGGTGATTATGGAACGGCCATTAAGAATAAAAAAAACTATGAGATATTTATTAATGATACTGAAAAACACGGTTACAAATCGTACCCAATCTGCCCACGATGTTGTATCTGCGTCGAGGTTGTCATGCAATCTGAATACCATACTTTTGGAAACACAACAACTCTGCCCTCCATCTTAAATAGCCAATGCGTAATAGATGTTGAGATAGAGAGTCACCGGCGCCGTAGGAACCCTTCCATCTGCGCCTTGCAATCTGAGGAACCAGGGTGTCGTGCTGCGGTGCATAATCTCCAGGCTATCATTGAACCCTCCAGTCTCCGCGGTTTGGAAGAGTTGAGAATCCCCAAGCGCACCCGCATAGTGAAAGGTGGCGTCTCTGGCTGTATTTTGCCTACCCGATGATATTTGGAACGTGCAGTTCTTGAGATCAGGCCCTGCTGCATAGATGGTGGCCGACTTGACTTTGATAGCTGTTCTTCTAGCAAAATAAGGGAGCCTCTGTTTAATGTTTTGAACCTCCATGACGCGTTTGCCATCTGTCGAATCATCAGAACCATCTGTAAATTGATGCCAGTTGAAATCGCCGTCACCGTGCAAGGCAATACAAAGCTGTAGGCTATCCTTCTGTGAGGCCATTGCGGTTTGGGCCAGTGTGTCCTGTATTCCCTTGACAGCTGCAGCGTAGAGACTATCGCCGCCATCCTTGGCCGTGTAGCTGACCTTGATGAACATGTCGCCAATGGTCTGGAAGTCGAACTGGCGGAACTCGTTGGGAAGACGGATCCTCCACTTGCTGATGGCGCCCGCACCCTCAAAAGGAAGATACGTGTCGCCGCGGAAGTCTGCCTCGAATGTTCCAGTGTCCTCCCGACCTGATGTGATGGCGACGGAGGTGATGGGGGTTTGTACTTCCTGATAAACAAACCTTGGGTCTCTACCGTCGGCCTGCTCCGGGTAGGACCCTGCGGCTGAGCCGTTGGCACGATATCGATGCTCTAAAAGTGTCACGGTACAGTTGACGGGGATATAGGATTTTGCGCCGTTCACAAATGAGAAACCAACGGACTTGAGGCGCCTGAAATAGTGCCCGGGGAACTCCATGTCGAACAGGATCTCGGGCAGCTCAATGGTAGCCTCCCCAGTCTCACGAAGTGAAAGCAGCGCATGCGGGTCGATCAAGAGAAGAGAAAAGTTCTTTACCATCTCAAAATCGTGTCGCTTTTCGTTGAGGTAGGCAAGCTCGAGCTGTTTGAGCGCGAACCAGAGCTGCTCGCCGCTCTGGAGTCCTCGCTTGCCTTGATCCCAGTATCCGTTGGATGCCAGGGTTGAGCGTCCGGTGGGACCTGTGTCAAACAGGTAGGCTACCTCGACTTTGCGGACGAGCTCCATAGTCACGAGATAGGTCTGATACAGGTATGTACGTATCGAGTTCTCATACCAGGCGTACAGCTCCTTGTTGGTAAACTTGGTGGCCAAGAACTCCTGGACTTTGAGTAGGTTCTCCGCAATCTTATTTTGTGATTCAATTTCCTTGTCAATCGCTGCAATGCGCGCTGTTTGAGTATCGATTTGCTTGTCTATGGCCTTGATCTCGCGCCCAGCCAGGTTGAGCTGCAAGCGCCGCTCCTGGAGCCGTGTCGTCCATCGACCAATTGTTGCTGCCGTGTCGGCCTCGTCGGCCGCGTTATCTGCTCTAACACGATGATTATATGCTATTGCTTCAAACGCTTGGCCGATGTGTGGAATATCGATTGACATGCCAATACCGAAAGGCTGACCATTGATCTCCGGCATGGGAACGGCAAAGAAACTGGCCGCCAGGCGATCCATTAGTATAGCAAGGTTTGTGTAGTAGGATGCAGTATCACCATGCTTCAACTCCAGGGTCTCATGGGGTGTAAGCCGCAGATCGTCGTTGGTAGGTTTTGGTATGTTCTGCTCTATTTCGTCAAAATCTGCCGTTGGTGCTGGAATCGTTACGTTGTCGCCGGTCAAGGCCGCATAGTAGTTGAGTCTCAGGATGGCGGATTTACGCGTCTCCTCCAGCTGCTCCAATCCCTTCTCGGCTTCTCGCCTCTGCTGCAATTTTATTTCCAGCAGGATCCGCTGCATGCCGGTCTCCTGACTGGAGTGCAGTAACTGCAATGCTTCGCGGTCCTCCTTTTCAACCACGGACAGCAATTTTTCGCTCGTCTTCTTTAGCTCCTCGCATAGTTCGTATGATTTCTGTATCAGATATTTGAACTTTTGCTTGGGCATTACTTTCGGGAAGCCAGAGATGATCAAGGCAATGTCACTCCGCGTATTAGAGGCAGAGGCAGCTACCAGATTGCCCACATTGAGCGGCGGATCCCAAAGGCTCAAGCTTCGAGGATTACCATTGATATCAAGCGAATTTCGAATCTTGAATAGACGGTCATCAATCTTGTGGCGAAGTTCCAGAAACTCTGGGTTTGCTTGGGTGCAGAAGTAACGGGTCAAGACAAAGCTCTGCAGCGGACTTGATCCATTCTCTTGTGACCGTCCCCGCTGGCTAAGAGGAACAAAGTAAGGGAATGAAAGCTCTAGATCCACAGACGCATTGGAGAAGTCATTGAATTTGTCCTCGAGGTCGTTGTAGCTCTTGAAGTTTTGCTTGCCAAGTTCAGGTACAGTCTCGGGTGCGGGTCCGAATACATGAGATGCTTCGATGTAGCGCTGAATCGCCAAGTGAATTGTTTCCAACGAGTTTTGCCGGAAGTACACATCACCACTAGCAATCAGCGCCTCCATGTATTTGATGATAAATCTCTTCATATAGGCAAGCGGTCGCCCCCGGGCTACCGTGTGAGGCTTGAAGGGGTTGCGTCTCCAGGCCAAAATTTCGTAAGTCATACCATCTTCATCGCCTGTACTTGGTTCCAGCCTGTCCATGATTGCGTCCAGTGTACCACGTCTCAGAGTTTGAACGTCTCTGAACGGCGGGAATCTCCACATCGGGCGCCATGGAGCTTCGGAGTCGCCGGACATTGGTGCCTCCGTGCCGGTTGGGTTAAACACGAAGTGGGCGTACTTGACTGCCAATTCAAACGATTGTAGGCTCATCAAGCGTTCTACAATCATCGCTATTAGATGGAATCCGAGTTCCCAGTTATAGATAGACGCCGGCGTCGCATCCTCCCTGCATTGTGGAAGATAGCCATAGCGGCCAAAGACGTGGTCATGTTGCGATGCAACGCTCTGTGATGTATCAAAATCAGTGATGGTGGCATCTTCGATTACTTTGTAGACAGTTTCCAGGTCGCCGTCTTTTGAGACTGCTGCCCGAAGGGCGTCGTTGAGTGAATTAAACAACTGAGCTGCCTCCCTGGAAAACAACAGGCTTGGATCTGGAGAATTATAATTGGCCAGGATTTCTTTGGGCAGAATGAACCATGGCTCGTAGACGAATCCTGATGGCCAATGCCACTCAAATACAGAAGCAAAACCTTGGGCACCAGTTGTATGACTGTCAGAGGTGAAATTATAAGCTCTCGCCCTGACTATATCCCATGGATTATCTATGGGTCCTAACATCGTCATCGGGTCGACCTTCAACGCAGAGTAAATATCAATGTTGCTCGTGTCTGTTATTGAAACGTTTTCATTGGCCCATAGACTAGGAACTCTCAATTGTCCGAAGATGGTATGATAAACGGGTTGCCCAAGTGACGGTGGCCGTTCGGGTATAAATGATAGACTGGGACCGTGAAGTTCATAGCGTCCAAAGTATTCATAGCGTGCGTGATTATCTTGGTCCCGTGACTTCTCTTGATGCAAGAGAACTGATAGCTTCTCTTCCGTCTGCTGAATTTGGAACCTGAATGAGTCAAATGGGGGCGGCGTCTGGTTGCGTCCAGGTATGATATGCACATCTGAACTTTGCTGCTGTGCTGACCACACGCCATTAATCAACTCTGACCATGCCATTGATATTTCTCTATTATATCATTTGTCAGTACTGAATACATCGGCTGAGAATGAGTATCCATTTTAAACTTACACGTTGAGTCCAAGACTGGACGAAGTGCCTCCCGACACCTCCATCTCTTGCACGTTGCCAGGTGGATTCATCTGTACAGAGACTTTGGAGGAACCACCATCCTGAGACACTGGAACGACGGATATTTGAGGTAGAAACATGATGAGACGCTTTCCCCACATCGCTGGAATAATATAAGAACCTTTATGTTCGAGCGACTGTCCGTTATGATCAGTTTCATATGAGTGTACCTCAAATGGTAATTGTTGCCAATCACCCCAGAATGTAGTTGGTAATCCACCCTCCGAGACATAGTCGAGCCTTCGGTAGAAATATTCATGCGGTGCATTTCGGGTTCGTGCAACAAAATGGTAAACGCCGGTTCCTTCCTTGACGACCTCTTCGTCGCTTTCCCAGTGGTAGGCCCGTATATCTAGATTGGCGATCTGATCTGCGCCATAAACATAAGATCGCAGGACTTTGCTAACGGCTTCTTCATCTATGTTGTGCTGCATAATAGAGTCTTCAACGGAACGGAATAGCTCCGTCTTATTGTCTCTCAATGAAGGCTCGGCCCAGTTCTCAGGGTAGAGGAACACCTTTCGATTTGCCTCCCAAAGGTTATACTTGGACATCCATTCCCATCTGTCTTGCGGGATGAGAGATGCCTCGACTCCCTTCTCCATACCCAGAAGGCTGCGATGCACGAAAAGCTGCACGGTGGAGATGGCTTGCCTGATACGGGTTGTTTCCAAACCAGCACCCATCTGGACGTCAATTAAGAAGATCTCAAAGAGACTGTCCTCGTCAATCACGTTCTGTGCCTTCAATGCTGGGTGCTGCAAAAGATAATGGACCAAGGCCTTGCGTCGATTGTCGCGAAGAGAGTCTTGTGCAGTCTTAAGGGCATCCTTTAGCCCTTTATTAACCAGAGCAGCTCGAAGAAGTCGAACCAGTCGTGTTGAGGGGCGTTGTTTCCTTTCGAGCAGAGGCTTCTCATTGTTGTTGAATGGAGGCGGCTGGGCTAGAATGAAGAGAAGCTCAAGAGAGTCTGCTTTCAGGCCCATATCGGCCATCAGCTGAATCTGTTGGCCGATTTTGCGAACAGCCTCCAAGCGAGGCTTGAGATCCTGTCCCACGACCTTTGCATCAGGCAGGTTATTTCTCAGTAGCTTCTCACTCTTTGTCTCGCTCAAAATAGTCACTTGGCTGAACTGAAATGCAAGGTCGCTCGGAAACACCTCATATCGTATCAATCGCTGGATAAGTCTTGCAAAGTCTGTTTCCTTTTGCGGTTTGGCAAGAGTCTGGCGAGAGAAGGTGTAGCTTTGCAAGCCATGTAGAATGTCGAACCCCTGAACAGTGAAGCTAAGTTCGGAGAGAATCTCCAGTTCTGGGACATTTAATGGGTATCTCTCCAGTAGTATGCTATACTGGAGAATCTGATCGATGGCGTGTTGCACATCAAGCACTACCTCAGTTGTTATTGGATGAGGTTCTGTTGTGTAGGGTTGACCATCTGGCAGTTGAAGCGATAAACGAGTGTCGGAAAAGTTGGACGGCCATGATAGATACACTGCAGAGCCAGCTGATACGGGGATTTTGGCTTCGTAGGTAGAAGTGGTGCCCTTTCGGACCAACTCATACCTAAAATTTCCGATGATAAATGTTGTTTCAGTTTCTGTCTTCAGGGATGTCTCCAAGTGAATTATCGTATCTTCGGCAAAAAATAGAGCGCCCGTAAAGTCAACATCTTGATGATGGATGGGTGATGTCTCCGTTACGGGGAATATTAGGCTGATGAGCGTTGGTTTCCCGCCAAATGACTTGTTCAGCAAAGCCTCAACCACATCTGCTGGTACGGTGGGGAAAAGATCGCGGACAGCGGCCAGGATCGATTGCTCAGCAATTGTACCCGACGGAGCTGGTAGAGCAGGTGGCTTCCCAACAGTCTGGGGAACCGGCTGCTGGCTTGAAGTAGAAGACAGAGCAATTTTGACACTCCTAATGGAGTTCAGGAGACCGCCGATGAATTCCAAGCTAGGCAATTCCGGATCTTCAACTGTTTGGACATGAAGTCTCGTAGAGACAGAAATCAGATTTGAGACGCTCCATCCCTCTGTTTGCAGGCGTTTCCAGGTCTGGATGGCGTATAAAAATGCCTGTGGCGACGCAAATGCTGGTGTGTCCCCGGAGACAATGGCAAGCAACTGTTGGAGTTCGGCTATAGTGACCGAAAACATTCGCGCTGCTTCTGCCAGGCGATTATATTTAAATATGTTGGCAATGGACAGTTCTTCTCCGAGCTGCTCGGTCTCCTGGATGAGCAAGTAGTCGTCATATGACAGATTCAGGGAGATGAGCAGGAGGGATAAGTAATATTCTGTGTCGTAAACCGAGAGAGAAGCATCATAAGTCGTCCCATTGGTAGGTGAATCCTTGAGATTTTGAGCGAGCATGACCTGAACAACAGGCAGATTCAGAAGATAGCGGGATGTCAAAGAAAACAGAGAAACAACTCTGTCTGGCTGACTCTCGGCTACATCGACCAGCTCGGTGACGGCAGCCAACTCTTCAATTGTAGTTGGTGTGATGGTGAATGTTGGCTGATCACCCTCTTTCGCGATTTGAGAATCTGCGAGAGCGCAAATGGCATCATCAACAAGTTCAACCTCCCAGCCAAGCCGCCTCCATGCTCGAGCAAACTGATCCAGTTTCTGACAGCTCTCTATGTCTACTGGTTGGCCATCTCTTCCTCGCAATCTGAACCCTTCCAGCTGCGTTGGAACGTTATTTTCTGCATCCAGCGTTTCTCCCTCCGGAAGGAGAGAAACCGTGAGGCTTCCTCCGAGGAATCGCGTCTTTAGAATCCGGACAAGGGTAGAAAAGTCCACGCTGAGCCGTGGAAGAAGCTGCTTCTTGATAAAAGGCAGCCCATTTCCATCAGAGGCATCCAAAAGCGCATCTTTACCGCCGTCTTCGTACCCCCAGTAGTACCACGGTGGCAAGAGTCCAGCAAGCTTCTCATATTCCTCTCGAGACAGGCCCTCGTTTTCTTGTACCAAACGAGCGCTATGGAGATCATAAAATGACTCAAAAGTGAGAGCGACGTAATCAGATTGCGACATCCCAAGGACTTCGGCCGCATAAGTTCTATCATACACCAAATCAACAGCGCTCTGGTCCTTCACCAGCTGGGTAAAATCCTCATCAAGAGCCAGCCGGGGGTTGGAGCGGAAGATTGACAGCAACTTCGCGGCAGTAGTGCCGCCTGCCTTTAGGAATTTCCGAAGACTGTCTTTCGAATGATCGTACGGAAACACGATGGACGGGTACACTTTCTTGGCAATAATATCGTCATAAATCTCGTGACGAACATTCACGGCATCTTGTGGGAGCTGAGTGGCTTCGTGGGTATGAACGTGAGAGTCGGCATCAAAAGCCAGGAGCTTAAATCTCTCCACAGTGTCCTGGCCTTGCAGGTAGACAACCGCAGACTCGAGCGTCTCATTCACCAAATCGATGTATGGCACGAGCTCAGATGTGTTTCTGCAGGACAAGAGAAGATCGCCGAGATCAGGTCTGCGATCAAACAATTTAGTGAGGAGCGTGGGTGCATTGGCACCTTGATTCGAAGACAGCGATGCCGGGATATTCTTCAGCAGACGAAAAAGATCTACCAGATAGGCTGCAGGACTTGTGACTGAACAACAGTCATCGCAGCTCACCTGATCCAGATCTCCAAACCAGCTGGATAGATTGCCGCGGCGTGACACGGGAGTATCTACAAACCGAGCCGAGATGCGGCCGTTGTTGTCTGATAGTGACGAAGAGGATTCAGGGCCTCTTACCACCTTGGGCGTAAGAGACTCGTGAGAGCCCTGGAGCAAGGATATCATGGATTGTTCAACGCGCATCTGAACAGAAGTCGCCTCGGCATGAATGCGTTTGGCATGTTCAGTGTTAATGCCGTGGGGCGCAAGAAGAGCCTTGAAAGTCTCAAGTGGGGTGTAAGCGATTTGCTCAGAAGAAGAGAAACCAAGAGCCATGAGGACAGGCAGATCCAGCGGTTCAACTATAGCTCTGCATAGCTTCTGAACAGAGGCGAGGAAGCTGAGCGCCTCCTGTTTTCGCTCTGGGTCATTCAACTCATTGAGCCAGGCGATTGCCTCGTGGTCTTGTGGCAAAGCCTCTTTCAAGAGATTGACCTTTGACGCCAGATGGTCCAGGATCTTGATAGCATCTTCTCGCAGAGTTGGAGGTAACTTGAAGCGACCTTGAGCCACTAAAGCCTTTATAATGAGAGCAGACTCGGTCTCAAACGCCTTTGTGGCATATTCTCGTCGCTCTGAGTCAGCATGCCAGCCCTCCCAGAACTGGGCCAACACAGCTTGTAGATCCAAACAACCAGAGTGAAGAATGACCTCTGTGCATATTTCCAATGGTAGATGAAGCTTGTTGACTAGATCTGTCAGGAGGAGCAATTTGGATCTGGCATGATCGTCTAATGATGCTGCATGTTTCTCCACTGCCTGTTGTATCAACTTCTGTGACTTATCGGCATCTGGCGATGTCCCTGCAAGAAGTTCTTGAGAGGCATCCGGAGGTAGCAGTGCCTTGAGGATATCCTCCAAGCCAGCTTTGTCCACTAGTCCGGGCATGGCTAATGTTTCTGATGCCAAGACTATGAGTCTTTTGTAATGTTTTTTTATAGAAAACTTGGGACCGCAAAGATATTGGTTACTATTAAAGGATTCAAAGATATGAAGTCAACTCAACTTGGGATAGAAAAGAATGCGAAGACTGTCCAATATACCCAGAGCTCCTCGAACACAGTGGGGGGCAGTCTCCACGGGCATGCACCCATTCTCGTATGCAGCGATGCGGCTCGCCTCATTGAGTAATTCTGCAGACAAATTAATCCCTCCTCCCTCTCCGCAACGACGAGCATTCCCCGTCATCCTGCAGCATACATATTTACTTCGGTCAACATGCACATCTCTCATCGACCAATCGAGACGGCAAGGGAAATGGACATGTAACGATGGAGCCAAATGAGCGGGGATTCATTAACTATTGATATCGGTAAGTGGGCCGAACCGTCCCGTTTCTTAATCTATATTAGTCAAATCGAGCTCATCGGTTGCAGAGACTTGTTAGAATGATACCATCTTGCAGACACACACCTCCTCCATCACTACCTACCCCGCACAACTCCTTCACGTAAATTAACCTGCATCCATCCGGTCCGGTCAATGAAGAAGAAAATTACTACTACGAGTATAGACTGTCTCACCGATTGGGGTAATAAGTGAATGTTCATTTAGATGAAAATATGGGGGCACACTGCGGTATTTCCGTTTATGTCGCTAGCCTGCAAACAAGTAGCATGATATGATGGTCGCTCCCGGTGGTCACATTCCTTTACCCTGGTACTTTGTCGGTTCGATGATCCGTTGGCAGCTATCATGTAGGGTGATTTCACCATTCCGTGTAATGAAACATCTTCACATGCTTAAAGGTGATTCTCAGGGCTACCGGCTTGATTGGGCCAGGCCTGCTATGCGCGGGGTGCTTCAACGGTTCATAAAATGTTGTACAAATTAGACAGAATAATATACTCGTCATATAGAGCATAATTCGAAAGATTCAGCTCTTCCAATCAAAAAAATTTTTCCTTTCTTATACGGACTGATCGTTGTAACTTCGTAAGCTTAAGCGTTCGGTATCCGTCTTTCCTCTAAAGCTCGCCGTAGTCGTTCTTTTATGCCCAAAGACGCATTTTGCATGTTCTTCTACCTATTCCACTATTTCTTGAGCGTCATCACCGTTTACTAAGATTTGACATTTTCACTCTTTTCTCACCCCTGCTCTTCAAAAATCCCTGTGTTAACATATAGACACTAGTGTATTGTCTTTCAGAATAATACCTTACATGATCAGGTAGTAATGGTGCAACTGTAATGGCCAACTCACCCCGCTCAACGTCATCTGTCCAGTCGTCGTGATACAATCTTTCGGTAAGTCAGGCCGCATGTGCTTGGCGGTATTCAAATTCCTTGCGTCAAAGAGACATTCCTTCGCGAAGTCTCTCTATAAGTCAATTGTCTGCATTCAGATACTTCCTGCGGAGATGTTGGATATCGTATAGTGCATAGTATACGACCACGCCTACGTCAGGTTTAGGTTTAAATTAATTATGGGATGCCGGATTACGTGGTGCAGCGGAAAATCCCAATATGCAGTCTATGGCATGACTAGTCTCATCAAGTATTTGAAAAATAGCTGATTCTGGGGATGCATTATCAGTGTTGAACTGATTCGATAACTCAACGTCAATATAGTCATGGGTATCATCCAGCGCAACCAAAACACGTCCATCCCTCATCTCTGACGTTGCTAATAAGAATTAGCATTTCGTATTGAATAGTCGTGATGGTGTGTCAGTTCATCCTCCTCAGGCCCTTGGCAAAGATGTCTCAGTGCCTATATGACGTGGTATCCAACGAATGACGCGTTGCGAAGGCGATATTCAATGAGCGGCCTCCGGATGGACGATAGGCACCCGGAAGTCCGGAACATAACCCGAATCCCGCCGGGTGACACCACCGAGGAGCTAGATGTCTCGTCACCATCCGGAGATGGGATCAAAACATTGAAAAACGCAACACTACGAATAACAAGGAAGCTGATTCGACACTCCACTGATTACCGGTCAAACCCTAACCTATTGGAAGTGCAGTATGAGACAGAGCTGTTAAAAAACTGCATGAGAGCCGAGTGTAACCTCGCGTCATCCTTTCGTTACAATTTGAGCCCAGTAGAACCCCGCTCAGTGCTGATAATTATCTTGATGTGCATCTTACTTGGAGTTTACCATCCAATCATATCATGCAGCGTTCTGCATAACGAACTGTGGGCTGTCGGTCATAGTCCGTGGATAATGAATGCGGAGCCTACAGCAAAGCATCATCTCTCCAATCCTTGCATATCCCCCCCCCCGGAGAGATGAAATGCATACAGTCACTTTTTGCTCGCTAAACTAATTATGTGTAGTTATAAGATATTCCGAGTCATCCTTGACTCTCTTGGTGTTCTGCCAGCAGCCGCAGAGGCACTCCAAAGCTATACATTCTTGCTTTCATTTCTAAGAAGCATCAAACGCGACCTCAGAGCTCTCATCCAGGTTTTAAGGAGTGAATGGGTTTGGCTTTGAACCACATTTGAGGTTTTACTTGGTGAATCCGCACTACTCTTTTTTAATTATAGACAAACACATTAAAAATCTGCTCAGAGCTAGCTAGGCGCCATATGGGGATCAGTTACGGCTTGGACTTTGAACAGCATGTAAAAGATTTCAAGGACAAGCTTTGGATATGCAAAGGCTATTCCAGGAACTGATAAGTAACTCATGCATGGAGGTAGGTAGGGAGAGGTGATGCTCTCTAATACAGAGAGCGTATTAACCTGGTCACTTTGGCATTGCAGAAAAAGATGACGGAAAAGTGCACCACCTCGTTCACGGTGAAGGAAAAAGACAGCGAAGATACTATAAGAAGGATAAAGAATTAGAATTTGACTTTCCACGGACTTGCTTACTAGAATCCCATCCTTGTGCTAAATAGATGGCGACAGTCTCATTCCTGAATCGTTCAACTCATACATGGGCTTCTGCAGAGTACGTTTAATACTCTTTGCGATGCGATCACCTGTCACTACACAAGCTTTTATAAATCTTCTCCAGATTTAGCCCATGGAGATATGGCTATGGTGCCTAGTAGTGAAGACGACTAAGTTGCTAAGAACTTCACATTTCGTGCCGTACTCGGAACAGATGACGAATCAACTGATAAGATGTACAGAGTAGAGAATAGGCCGATCTTAGGCCGGCTGCCTAGCTGGAACGGCTTTCATACCTGACTTAAGAATACTATGGAACCCATATGGGCTTCTCCTCTATCTACACATATTACGGTCACAAGCCCAAAATGGACAAGAAAGTAAATTGGTTCATGGATGACCGTCGAACTGTCCAACAAACTAACTGTCGTCCCAATATACACATCAAGTCTTGTATGAAACTTATGCCGTATTTTGTACAAGCCACAGAACGCACCGGTCGGTGGACTTTACGGATACATCTTGACACTGATCGCAAATTCGTGCTCTACCCATCGCTAGATAGCCCAGAGATCGGAACTGCTGTCACACGCTGTTAGGTACTAAACGGACAGGCATCCCACTCTCGTTAATTCGATTACCCACAGAAGCTAAGAGTGACTCTCGCAGTCGCTGCTAATGCTCTCAGCGCTTTCGTTGATCGTTCATTCAGATATTTATTATAATATGTTGCTATGCTCACAATAAGCTGAACAAGTAGTGAAATAATGAGTTTATTGCTATATTCGCTTCAAATCTATGTAATTCTATTGTACGCGGCAGTCTACATTTGCTCCATTTTCTCCCTGCTGAGGTAGTGGTAATTGCTGGTAGTTCAGATTTCCATATCCATTATTTGCGTACCCAGGTGTCGTAGATGGCGTGCCATGCTGCAGTTTGCAGCCGATTGTTCCACAGCCTGCACAATAGCTATTGTTTATACTAGTCACATTCATACCGCCAGAAGTTCCGAATGCCGGGAACTGGGTTGGAGAAGTGGCACCAACGGTCAACGCCTGGGCTGGAATTTTTTGCTGGTAGGTACACCCGACTTTCCCACAGCCTTGACAGTAGCCAGTGATCTGATTCAGCGCATGTGTATATCCTGGGGACTGCTGCGGTGGTGTAAGAGGATAGTTGAATTGTTGTACAACCCCGGTGCCAAAGGTCTTGTTCACGTATTGTGCAGCGGGTGGCGTTTGAGGGGGCTTGGTGCTTGCGTATCCAGTGCTTCCTTGAGGAGGCGGAGATTGAGGGTAGCTGATATTGCTATATCCAGGCCTGGCTCGATAAGGCGGCGTTTGACGGTATACATCCTGGTATTGACCAGTTTGAGTTGGGGATGTTGGTGTGAATTGACGCGGCGGAGTTCGTGGCTCATTTCCCCAGCTCGCATTGTTATTCCAAGTCTGCCCTGCTGCTGGTGGAGATGCCTGCTACTGATAGCCGAGACTCATGTTCCTCATTCCCGACTCAACATTTCCAATTTGCGGCGATGCTGCCTGAAGAGCTGGCGCACTCTGTAAGTATGGCGTCTGGGGTGAAGGGGATGCCGGATTACTTCCCCAGCCGGCAGTGCTACCCCAATTCTGGCCTGCTTGGAGGGTTGGTGCCAGGATAGATTGGTAGTCGGTATTCGTCCCCGTTTCTCCAGGGCTAGTAACTCCACGCTGGTACGACGATGTTTGAGGCAATGGTGCTGTTTGAGGTTGCGCAGAGGTTGCCCCTTGGCTCAAGTCGGTATTGCCCCAACTCTCTGTCGCTGGATGCGGAGATTTCGGTTGGTAGCTGGAATTCACGCCTCCTGTCCCGCTAGCAACACTCCCGGCTTGGGATACGGATGCCTGGGGAGATAATGGGCCTGAATTCTGCCGCCAGGTAGCATTATTGGCTAAAGCCCGCCCTCCAGAGGATGGAGACGTTGTCTGGTACCTGCTATTCATGCTCGTAGCTGCGGGGCCATTGCCTCCGGTTTGATATGACACTGTCTGAGGCGGTATTGGGTTTGGGATTTGGTTCCAACTAGTGTTGTTACTCACCATCTGCCCAGCGTGGGAGTTCGTCACGGATGGGTAGTTGGAGTTGACACTTTCCACGGCAGGCGGGATCCCCTGGTGCTGGACTACTGTCGTCTGAGGTGTGGGAGAGTTTGCTCTTTGCCTCAAGTTGACCTTGTTGTCCAAATTCTGGTTTTCCGGTAATGTCGCAGTTGGTTGATAGTTGAGATTCGTGTCTCCAGCGGCAGAATTAATATCGCTACTCTGTGACATTGTTCCTTGAGATTATTGTGTTTGGTAGCTACCGTAGTTCAAGCCGCCCGTCTGATAGGTGACTTCGTTGTTCTTTGGTGACTCATTTGAAGATGGCAACGACTGGCTGGCTTCCTTCACGTCTTCATGTTCTGCATCAGCACTGTTGGTTTGTCTTGATGCTGTAGGATGCAGTATCTGCGTTTGTTATGCCTGAGATATCGGTCCCCGAGACTTTTCGTCGTGGCTTACATCCCGTGATTGTTGGCCAGCACTGATGTTTGTCTACTTGACTGTTTGATCAACAGATGTTTGATGGCTCTGAACTGTTCACAGCTTTCTGATCCTTGTTGATGTCTTTTTCTTGGACTTGGCCAATGTTTTTCGCTTGGCCACTATCAAGACTCTTCCCTTCGTTTTTAACAGCACCATCTTGATCCTTTTTGGCATCCTTCTGACATCCTTCAACCTCTTTCTCCTGGTCCTTACCAATGTCTGTCAACTCATTCTTATTGATGTCATTCTTTTCGTCAGTGATTTTATTCTGGTCTTCAACAATAATCTTGACCTGCTCCTTGTTAGCGTCTTTCCCTGTAGGAACAACAGCTATAAACATGGGGACATTAGTATATATAAAAGACGGCATCCGTAAGTAAAACTTACCAGCAGAGACAGGTTAGACTCTGAGGGGTAGCTAATCCCAACCCCAGATTACAGAGGAGAGTGGCCAATCGCCACGCCAGGTTGAAAGACAATGATGATGATTAAATAAAATGCCCAATTGCGATTCTCTCAACTTTCAATATTGTGTCCGCTTAGGCACTACGGCATTAGCTCAACTGCAGAATGTCTCATTCACGGGGGAGGGGGTAAACGATGTGGATGTCGTAAGTCCCCCGCAATATAAATTAAAACCTGACAAAGCATCGGGCATGAACGGATGAGCCGCATCCTTTCAACGTGTTTGGGCGTCTCGTTCCACCACTTTTCACTCTCTTCTTCTCTTCGTTGCAAAATCACCTCAAGTCAGTCACTCCTAGCACAATGAAGACATTCCAATGTCTCTTTCGAGTAAAATGAGCCTATTCGATGTCTTCACTGGCCTTTCCGATGCCGATCTAGATCCATTTTGGATTTATTATTGTCCTATTATTGTCTCCATTTGCATTGTTGCTGGGTGGAGATGGGGAACTCGGCCTGGAGCGTCGAATCCTCGACATAGGCTCCTTTCTCATGGCGATAATTCTCCACCACCGGCTGAGAGGCCGATACAAATTCTACACGAGGATGAAAATGCAATACTCGAGTAAAAAAATTTCCTATCCTCGCTAATACAGCTAGTTCTAACAGTCGTTATAGTATCGTAGCCGTGCATGGGCTTGCCGCCAACCCAGATTATGCGTGGATCTGGCTACCGAAGAACAACCCTCCAGGCATTCCTGGCTATCCCGAGAAGTACTTCAACTGGCTGAAAGAGCTACTTCCAACCCGGCTAGCCGCTTCTAAGATACCGAGCCGCGTCATGACCTTCAACTACGACTCAAGATGGTTTTTAGACGCTCCTAAACAAAGATTATCCAACATTTCCGATAGCTTGTTGGAGAGCTTGAGGAGCAAGCGAGATAATGTATTTCCCATGTTACACTCCATTTTCTTTTTCACTATTTTCTAATCACTTATGCTAGGAAGCAAATCGCAGGCCGTTGATCTTCATCGGCCACAGCTTCGGTGGCAATCTCATTGAGCAAGTCAGTAACCATACATCCTGAAACACCTACTGAAGTGGTGGTAATGTTCTCTAGGCAATTCTATCGGCTTCTCGATACGAATCTGAATACGCCAATATTGCCGCATCTACAGTCGGTGTCATCTTCTTGGGCACACCTCACCGTGGTTCAGCCGCCGCAGCTTGGGGTTTATTGCTCGCATCACTCGCTCCATCTCAACTCGGTTTTGAAGATAGGATCCTGAAGGACCTAGCAGAGCATTCAGGTACCCTAATAGATCGACTCCACGATTTCTCTCGCTGGCTTTTCTCTGAGTCGGTACCTGTCATCTGCTACTTCGAGAAGCGTCCAACAGACTATTCATCAAGAGTAGGGTCTATGGGAAAGGCACTCTCATTGAAAGATCTGGTCTGTATTTTTCGTCCACTATTATGAATATTCACTGACACATACTCAGGTTGTACCGGAGACGAGTGCCTGCATTGACGGACATCGCAAAATGGCTCTCGATACAGACCACTTTAAGATCAACAAGTTCTATGGAGAGAACGATCCTTCTTTCAAATTAGTTTACCCCGAGATCGAACGTATGGCTCAGAAAGCCAAAGAGATGCTTCACCGCCGCCACTCCCCAAAGGTTCTTCCGACAAATGAGCATGATACCTCTGGTGATCTTCGACTATGCCTCCAAGAGATGAGAGTCCCAAATCCCCGTGACGTCCTTTTTCACATTGAGAATCAAAAAGGTGAACGACTGGAACAGACTTGCGAATGGATTTTGAAGCGCGCAGAGTTTATTGAATGGGGGGCCAGCGATGGCTCCCGGCTTTTACGTCTCATTGGCTCTCCTGGAATCGGAAAGACAATCATGTCTACCTTTCTCGTCAAGGTCCTCAGCGATAAGATTGAAAGATCGTCACAGAAGCTTTTTGCCTATTTTTTCTTCGACGACAAGATCCTTGATCGGAAACCAGTGAATGCGATGCTACGAAGTCTTATTTGGCAATTCTTACTACAGAACAAGGATCTTTTCCGGCATCTTCAATCTGATTTCTCACGGCATAGTAGCAGCCGCCTTTTTGAAGATGTCTTTGACAACTTTTCCGCCCTATTTAGGATATTCCAAGACATGATGCAAGATGGTGACGCTGGAGAAATGTTCATCTTACTTGATGCTCTGGATGAGTGTGATAAGTCAACACGCCAGGGTCTGCTCGATGGATTAGCACGTCTTTTCAAACCGTTGCAGAAACCAAAGGGAAAATTGAAGCTTCTTATCACCTGCAGACCAGAAATCAGAGATGTAGAGGATGTTCTTGGCGGTCTGGGGATATCTCTCAGAATAGACGCTGCCAACGTCAACGATGACCTGTCCCGCTTCATTGACTACAAAGTCAGCGAGCTTGCAGAGCGGAGGAAGTACAATCAGACCCTTGAAACAAGAGTTAGAAATTCTCTGAAAGATGGATCTGGCGGTACATTCTTATGGGTATCTCTTATGATTGAAGATCTTGGGAGGCCAGAGATCCTCAAGCACCAGGTGGATGAGAAACTGAGTAATCTTCCCCGTGGACTTGACGAAGTATACGCTTCGATCCTTGATCGAATTGAGCCCAGCCATGAATACATTGCTAAATTCATCTTGCATTGCATGGTGGCTGCCGAGAGACCATGGAGCAAGATAGAGATGCAGTCTGCATTTGCAACCTCGTTCCCAGCGCAAGAAACCGCCACAGTTCCTAATGTCGACGATCCGCAGGCTTATGATGATATATTATCAGCTTGCAGCTCAATTGTCGATGTCATTGATTCACAATACGGAGAATCAACACTCCACTTTTGCCATCAGTCAGTCAAGGACTTTTTGTTGATTAATGGCTCGCAGTCAAGCAGAAAGTGGTATCATACTACGTTGGATGGCGCACATCTTCGCGTCTTCCATACCTGTATGAACTATTTGAATGCTAAAGATGGCAAATTATACAATGACATCTTTTCTGAAAAGGAGAATTGCCATGGACGAAGTCTGCATGAAATGACACATTGGAGGTGTATTGCCGAATTGTCAGGTGCATATCCTTTTATTAACTACACATATGCCTCATGGCGCCACCATGCGACATCAAGTTACCCCACAGTGCTGCATGAATTAGCCATCGACCTCACGAAAATACCAGTGATGCGAGATTTTTGGATGATACAAGCAATTGAAGAGGGTGAAAAAGAATTGGCGCGGTTTTTGATTGACCAAGGAGGTGATCCTAATGCGAGAGTCGGGCGCAACCACCACACAGCTATAGGTCAGGCAATTAAGGAAGAAATGCAGGACATAGTGCACATGATGCTCGCAACAGGAAAAGTTGATATCAATCAGCAATTTGATTTCTACAATAATACACCGTTGCTATTGGCTATCAAAGAGGGGCAAAAGGAAATTGTGCAGATGCTGGTTGAAGTGGAAGGTATCGATTTTAGCTTGAGAAACGATAACGGTCAAACGCCACTTATTCTCGCTATCACACAAGGCAGCCAGGATATTGTGCAGATGTTACTCGCAACAGGAAACTTAAACATTAACACCGAAGATGAGCGCGGCTGGACGCCACTTCATTATGCTATTTCTGAAGACAACGAGAATATTGTACAGATGTTACTTGCGACAGGAAACGCAAACGTTAACGCTAAAGATGAGGACGGCTGGACGCCGCTTTATATGGCTACCCAAAACAATAACGAGAATATCGTGCAGATGTTACTTGCAATAGGAAACTTAAATATTAACGCCGAAGATGAGTACGGCTGGACGCCACTTTATTATGCTGTCTATAAAGGCAACGAGAACATTGTACAGATGTTACTTGCGACAAGAAACATAAATGTTAACTCTGAAGTTGAGGACGGCTGGACGCCGCTTTATACGGCTACCAAAAACAATAACGAGAATATCGTGCAGATGTTACTTGCGACAGAAAACGCGGATATTAACGCTGAAGATAATCACGGCCAGGCACCACTCCATATAGCTATCGAAAATGGCAACAAGGATATCGTGCAGATGTTACTTGCAACGGGCAAGGTCGATTTCACTTTGGTGGATAAAGAGGGTCAGACGCCAATCAAATTGGCGGCCAAGCTGGAAAAAGAGGCTATTGTAGAGATGCTAGCCGCAGCGGAAAGAGCCAACGGATGTGACGACATAACTCAGTCATCATGAGTTGTTCATAATAGACAGATTAGTTTCCAGAAGAGAGGCTGAGAATAAAGGATTCTGACGTTTGCTCACTTCTTTGATGGTTTGCACAAGCAACCAATACCTGAGTATGTTGAAGCCGTTGGTCACGATGAGAATAGTAAACACAAAGCCAGCTACACGGAATAGTCAAATTAAGCATTTTATATCTCCGGAAACAGTTATATCTACATGCCTCAAGTTCATGTTATCTTGATTAGTCGTAGGATAGCCATCTAAAGTTACAAAGTCTTTCATAGCTATACAACCCTTATTGAACATGGTGTGCATGCTCATGCGGGTTGATATATAGCCAATCTGTTCCTTAATCATTCATGCCAAGAGGCTAGTCTTTAACGTATCGAATCACGCATCCGAAGGCGTCTGGTACTTGGCAACAGTCTCCGCATAAGCACTGTACAACTCCTCCTTTGAAGTTTGGAGCGAATCTTGATGCGAGGGCGCAACGACCAATAGTCCAGCCGCAGCAGAGTCACTGAAGCCCTGAAGGCTTCCGGTGAAGAACCGAATAGGAAGCAGAAACCCCGCAAAGAATTCTCTCTTAGCATTCAGCGATGTCAAAAGAGCCTCTTCGGCTGAGACGTACTGAGATATGATGGTCAGCTCAGTCTAATGTTTTCAGTATTCATGTACTAACAGCAGTCCAGGCATTCGTAACCAGAACCTGGTCGTTCTCAGAGTACGCGGGGGCGTCGCCATCACCGAGGTTCTCCGCCAAAGTCTGAGCCCTAAAATATGCTTTTCCAAGGTATTCGGAGATGCTCTGGAAACTCAAGTCAGCATGTATGTTCCATACAAACTCACACGATAGATTTCAACTCATACCGCTCCAGTTTGGTTGGAATTGGTAGCAGTTGTCTCGTCAGCAAAGGCCTGAGTTTGCACAGCGATTTGGGAGAGATCAGCGAGGCCTTGAGAAGCGTCCGACGCGCCAATTGCCGCCTGGGCGGTCGAAAAGGCAAAGGCGGATAGGGTAACAGATTTGGCCAACATGGTTGCGGTGGCTGAGTTTGTCTTGAAGCAGTAAGAACCTGCGTGTGTTGGCCAAATTGAACATGTGGCTCGAGTGCCCGTCGTTTATATACTTACATATAGCACTGGTTTATAAAATGTCAACATCAAATTGCGCCATTATTTTCGACGTTACTTCTAGTTACTCGTGAATGCACTTATAGACCAGGATATTCCGACTGCATGATAGAGCAATTTTGCCGATGCACTTCGTCATGTTAACGGACACTTTCCAACGAATAGAAAGCGATGCCGAATTACGATACTACCCTTTCATTCTCACAAACGACAGGTTTGAGATAACTTTAATAAGACGACTTGATTCATCCTGTTGCGATTCCATTCGGCTAAATGAAGCGGCTGCCGGAATAGGCATGACACTGGTTGCAGTGCTATAAGTCATGTATTCACCCCTCCGCTATACGAGAAACGGCTATTCACTCTACCAAGGGCCTCTGCTGGAATTTATAAACACATCTGGTGCAAGTCTACAGCTTTGTTTCAGACCCTAGTTCCATACACCTGTCTCGTTCTCGCTTATCCATTCTAGGACTGGGACGTATTGCTCAGGAACGTATCTTTCATATACTCTAGGTATAGTCATTACCACGTGTATGTTTTTATTCTATATCGTAAGCGCATCTCCAAGTATACCGCAGTAGATGCTTTTTAAAACATGAGTCAAAGTGTTTCCATCGCATCCTCTTGCTCTTGTCTAAGTCGCTCTTCAATCAACTTCCAATTCGTCTTACTTGTGTTGCAACTCAGCCAGTAATTCCCACCTGCATCCTTGCCAGTGATCCAGTTCATATCAACGGCTGTCGGGCCATAAGACCGGACTTGAACGTTTACCGGCCGCCCAGAATGCGGAGAACTGCAGGGAGCCCCTCCCACAACAGCTGCAGAAAAGTCCAAGTCAAATAATTTCGCCTTTGCCAGATTAGAGTAGCATATGATATGCATGCTAGGGCTGCCAAAGGATGGAGGGATGCCCAAGCTGGATGCTCTGCTCCACGACGCAAAAGCTTGCAATTTCTCTGGCTGAGACGAGGTTTTGATGACGTGACGAATCTGGCTCGCGACATGTCCGAGGGGTTCGTTATTTATGGTCTTGGTTTTCAGCAACACTGTAGCAAAGTCGAACAGATTGGAGAGGTGTGTACGTCCAAGGTGTTCTTTGTCCAAGAGATGTCTAAGTGAGAATGCATTGACCAAAGCGACAGGCTTTGATGATTGCCTGGGAAGATGAGAAACACCAAGGCGCGCCCACCAGGCACAAATGATGTCGCCATCGCTAATAAATACTTTTTCTAACTCGTTAGTTTCGGCTGCAAGGTCTCGCTCAGCTCTTTCGCGCAGTTTCTTCATCTGTTCGGCCGGTATGAAGACGGTTCGGGGTTGCGTGTCAGGGAACAAGATGCGAGACAGGTTTCTAGCTCCGTACAAGAGCCACTTCAGTATTGACAATTTCCATTTCAAATTTTCTCTCATTTTTACTTCTGCCGGCCGTAATCTGTTATCCAGTTCGGCAAGGGGATCGATATCGCATGGTGTGGGAATCTCGGCCTTGGGATTCTGAACGGCTAAGCTCCATGAGTGAAGTAGCGCACTCAGACCTACTCCATCAAAAAGGGTATGAGGGTAGTAAATCGTCACTAGTGTGGCATCCGTGAATGAGATGATGTAGAGGCCAAGTTGTGGAACATCTACTGATAAATAGTCGGCGCCTTTCTTCAGGCAACCATGTGGTCGCATCAATTCGTCAAAGTCGCTCAAAGACGTCGTGATTGCTGGGCCCTTTCTTGAAGGCAACAGGCGATATGCTTTTGGGTGTTGGCTAATCTTCATCTGGTACGCAGCATGTGAATATGCAACGGCAGGGCGATCAGCGCTGAATTTGGAGGGTATATGATATTCAAGGCGTCCGCTTTTCCGCTGTATCTCCAATTAGACATATGTCTTGCCGTAAGACGTTCAATGTTGCAAGGATACCTACATTGCGTCGTAGTCGAGCGCCAATCTTGTTCCATCCTTCTTGTCTTACTGTACCCTCCAACTTCCCATGAAGCATCAACGGATCCAGCACCGAGTCAAACGCAAATGTAAAATGGACAACCGCTTGTCGAAGTCGCATGATATCATCGTGGGGCATAAGAGGCTCTACCCTGTCGGCGGGCACCCTGAGGGGTACATGGCGGCGGATTCGTAGATAGGGCTGGATGGAACGCACTAGATTCGTCGCGAGGGTTATAATTAGAACGAAGGCAGAGACAAGGTGCTCGACGTTGAAGCCATGGCTTCCGCCTCTTAGCTTCAGCCGATCTCTCGGATCCGCGCTCCGAAACATGGCACAAGATGGATTCTTCAACCAATTTCGTACAGATGCTTCCCGATCAATCGATCACTTCAATCTTGTTGATTAGGGAGATGGTCCCCTTATAAACCTAGAGGTATATCCAATGCGCTAGCTTGGGCCCTTATAGGTACTCGTCTGCAGAACAGAAACTGAGCTTTGCCAGCGTTGCTCTTGGTGTGATATCGCTTGCCGCACTTTGTCCTATTCAAGTGTAGCAGGTAAAAAGACAAAGTCGAGACCAGTCTAATACTTCGTCTTATTTCGTAGGGCTCTGATACGATAGATGGAAAAGACGGTAGGAAGTTGGGGGCCGTTGTCCTAGTTCATATCCACATCATAAAAATCGAATTTTCACCATGTAGTAGATGGGTGGGCAAGTAGAATAAGTGATGGTAAGCCATCAATTCTACCATGGCCATCCCGAGGAGATCGGTGACATTATGAATGCAAATGAGCATGGAGAACGGGTGGATCTTTTTTTCCTTCTCCCTATATCTTTTCCGGGATTTCCTCAACTTGGGCATCCCGAACCCGTGGAGAACGCACGCAGTTGTGTTTCAGAACCTCCACATATGAGTGGTATATGCACAGGAAATACATAAAAGCTCCGGGACAAGCGGGTGCGAAATTCATGATATCCTGTCTCACCGCTCTAGCTATTCCGAGTGAAGATGTGTTGTTGGTTGTAAAAGGACTCCATATCGCGGGACTGAATCTTACTCAATCCGAAAGTGAGGTTGCATTGGTCGTTGGTTTGAGAGCAGTAATCCCCTCCAATGAAGATGGTCATTCGAAGAGCATTCATATTTCATTTGGTATTATTTGTCTCCACTCATGCAAAACAGACAGTGGACTGGAGTCTTTAAGACACGCATTTACATATGTATAGCAGATCATGCCTCTGACTACTTTCGTTTATTCCGCTCTCACTAGAGTCAATGCCCCGCAAGGCATATGGTCTTAGTGTACTCCGTAGAACGAATTTGAACCAACACCGAGGGCATTGTTGGTGAGGCGAAGCATCATATGCGCATGAGATGAGGAATGGGCCTGAGCCTTGTGATGTCACCGGGATGCTTTATGCCAGTCCGTATGCAGGAAACTTGTGCAACCAGCATGTCTCATTGAATCCTTACTTCCTCATTTGTGGGCCTTGGTTGGACTTAAGCATAATATTCCCTCAACCGTCGCTAGTGCTCTCTTACTCACGACCGTTATGCCCAGATGTCCGTGATCCAGCCGCTTTCTCTAGTTGCAAGACGGCGTCATCAATTTTTCTGGGACGGCCCCCACGCGCCGCGCCGGCCGGTCGTCTCAGGGGCTCTGCGCGGAACAGACCGATGCTTGATGGCTGCAAGCAAGCCCATAGTCAGATCTTAGCCGAGCACAGTTATAAACTGCGAAGCCGCTGAAGAAGATCCAGTACAGCTCCCAAGGGTGTGGGTTGATCCAAGAAAAGGCATATCATTCATGAACTTGGACACCACAAAGAGAAGCACTCGAGCACGAGGGAAGTGTATTATAAAAACTACGCTCTGCCCAAAAACTTGAGAGAATCTCAACTCATTAGTCTAGAAAATGCCAAGCAAGACGGCGCATATATTCGCTGAAAAGACATCTCGCAGCTCAGTAACAAACAGATAACCGCCAAAAGCTTTCCACATGATATAAGGAATAGCAGCATGACCCAGCCTATTGCGGCGGTGCATCATGACATGGCGCATCATCTCCAAGCCTTCACTGCTCACCTTCCAGCGACCTTTCGATCTTACTCCAATTATCCTTCCTCGTCATGCAGTTTAGCAAATAATTTCCATCGGCATTCTTTCCGGTAATCCAGTTCATGTCAACATACTCGGGGCCAAAGATGCGCACCTGGATATCGATCGGCTTCCCAGTTGAGTCACCCCCCTTCTCTGCAATTGCCGGCGAAAAGTCCAGGTCGTACAGCTTGCCCTTGGACACATTTGAAGTGAGCACGATTTGTGCATAAGCGCCTGGCGGAAGCGCGGGCAGTCCGTGTCGCCAGGACTTTCTCCATGTGGCGAGGGACTTGAGGTGTTCTAGGCTTTGCGAGTCGGCGAGGTTTTGACGGATCTGGCCGGCAATATGGCCGAGTGGCGCAGTTTTGAGGAAATTTGTGGTCATGGGCAATGTAACAAAGTCAAAGATGTTGCTGAGATAGGCATGTCCAGCGCGCGACGGCTCAGCCTGCTCGATAAAGTGTCGAAGCGAGGCAACGTTCACCATCAATGCATTCTTGTCGGAGTTCTCGGGAATGTGCGAAACAGCCTTGCGCATCCACCAGGCAGACAGCACATCATTGTCGCTCACAAAGGGTGGCGCATCCTTGCTGTCCTTGTCTGTGACTAGATCCTGTCTTGCCTTTTCGCGAAGCGACTTGACTACCGCCGCCGGAACGCAAATCGTCCTTCGCTCCATAGGTACATACCAAGATCTAGGGATAAACCTTGCTAAGTGAGAGTTCCAGCCCCAGGATGTAGTCTTCTGATCTGTGTTCTTGTAGTGGCCGTGTCTCTCAGACGACTCATCAAGTCCGCTCAGAGGATCCTTGTCGACGGGATATGGCGTCGCCAGCTCCCCTTCTCTATCCTGGAGCGTCAAACTCCATGCTTGAAGCATTTCCCGCAGACCTAGGCCGTCAAGAGAGCAGTGCGGAAAGTTTACGGCCACCAGTGTTGCATCTGAGAAGGAGACGACGTGAAGGCTTACTTGTGCCAGGTCCTTGGTTAGGAAGGGATAAAGCGTCTTGGGATAGCCAGCTGGCTTTAGAAACTCATCGTAATCTGAGGGATAACTCGTAATCTTGGATGGATTTGCGGTTGAAGAAAGCAAACGGCGCCCTTTGGCATGCTCACTGAGCTTCATGTTGTGCTTGACTTGTGTGAAGTTAAGGGCTGGTCTGTCGCTGGAGTATTTCATGGGAATGTGAAACTCGATTTCTCCCTTGTCCTAAGCGTCCATATTAAAAAAAAAATTGTATTCACGTCAAGGCGCTGCGTCTTGGACTCACGTTGCGTCGCATTCTCGCACTGAGTTTGTTCCACCCTTCTCGTTGGAGTAGCCGGCTGAGGCCGTCTTTAAGCTTTGTTACATCCAAGACGGAATTAAAGGTAAACATGGTGTGAACCATTGCCAGCATGAGCATCCGATCGCTGTCAATGTTAAACATTGGGACGACTCTATCCGTCGCCACCTTTGGGCCTGTCAAGAATGTGTAGTGCCGCCGCGGGCTGAAGTGCCTCCATTCTGCTGCATGGGCACAAAGTGTTCTTGATACGCGAGCACTAGGCTTGGAGATGCGTAGGAGGGCCGGGAGCTGCCGTTTATACATGGTCGTAGCTTGTATTACACTGTTTAATTGTTGGAGAAATGGCAGAACAGACAGATTTGTCTACGAGGCAGGTAGCAAGTCTCTTATACCACGCGGTCATGGCGTATAACAGTCATCGATTGGTTGCCTTGGTAGATACTACGGCAGCGATGATGAGGCTTGACAGCTGGCTGCCTGGGACTTTGGATCCTCTGCCCCAGATACTAATGCTTTCTAACCGATTCCAAGATTACAATATCTTGAGTTATGAGACATATCCACTTCAGATTGTCACACGAGCAGCGGGGCATGCATGCCCCCATTTATACATCCAATCTCGAATTCACTTCGGTGAGTATGCAGCCCTGACCTTGGTTATGTGTATCTAATTTGTCAAGGCAATTGCGTTATCAGCCAGTCTTTTTTTCAATAAATTACTTTTTCAAGCAATATGCGCTCACCCCAGCTTGAGAGCCAGCTCCATTTATCATATTCAAGTTGATGTTATCTTGATTAACAAGTCTCGGCCATATTCTTAGCATCTTCAGCCAGCCCAAGTCCCAACCAGGAGACCCAGTACAGCAGGTGTTACAGTGACAGCAGACAGGGGGGACGTAAAGACGCACACCCAAGTGGCCGTTAGCACTCGCCTCTAACTGGTATCAAGCGACAATACAACGTTGGGAGTTCCAATCACTTAGACCTAGGGACAGCACAATACCACATTCATGCAGGAACTAAAGCATGTCTGTTACTCAGATTTGACAGGTCGGGGCTTTGACAGCAGTCTTTACCATATTGGGATTGACAGGGACCAGCCTCTGAGTAATAATTCCCATTGAGATAGCGCTGGGTTGGGAATTGGAGGAGGAGGGGCTCATCTGCTGAATATGCATGCAGACTGGGTAATAAGTTCTTTGTGTTTCATCAGACGTGTCCTGATGGCACGTTGAACTACGAAAGCAGGAATCTAATGGACTTGATGGCATTGACATTTGTCTGGCGGCATGCTACCACTCCTTACAGGGCAAGCCAGCCCAAGTTGACTAACACTAGAGTCCTACCCTACAGCCGGAGGTGTATGAGCATATTCATGTTCAGCGTTGCATAACAACTAATTAGACAGGAAAACTATAGAAATAACTAAGAGAAAGTCATTTTTGTATTTAATTCGGAACAATCACGGTAAAGCTTAACAGCCTGATGTCGAACATGGATGACCTCTTACACCAACCCTTTAGTGATACACTCTGATATAACATCCCATAGATATTACAACACTAGGATACGTGTGGGCGCAGTCAAATACGTCTAAATAAAGACCCATCCTTTACCACACATTGAACAGTTTCGGCGGGACTTCTAGGTAGTCGAGCAGCTCAATATAGCTAAGCGCTATACAATTAACCATCTTCACTACCAGCCAAAACCCAAATGGGAACAGTAGACGCACGCAATGGATCCTCAAACTCAGTACACCGTTCCCTCCAGCACTCTTATCCAGTATCAGACAGCTGTTACTCAATCTTATATAGCTCAGCCCTTCTAACCTGGTATGACCTCAAAAAACAAAGCCATTGCTGTATAAATAACCGCAAAAGGCGTCTGCCGTAGTTTTGAAATTGCGTTATAAGCCATATCTCGGCTGCTCCTTCCAACAACAGTTCACAGCAGTGATTACGTCATCGGTCTGGTGGTCTAGCGGTATGATTCTCGCTTAGGGTCCACCCTACAGCTCAATGTATGCGAGAGGTCCCGGGTTCAATCCCCGGCCAGACCCTTTTCTTTTGCCTTTTTTTCTCTTTTTAAAGTGATTCTAGAGTTTCTTTTTGCTAGAATAATGTGTAGAATGCGTGAGGATGATTGGAGAAAGGTATGTTGGTCGGAAAGTGGGAAGGGTGGTGGATGTGGTGATTGTGGTGGGACGCAGTATGTGAAGAAGCCAAGCTATAAGCCGTGCTAGCTACTGGTTCTACAACTGCCCACTACCAAGATCATCTCTGCATTTCTTCGCCAGAGCTGCAAGCAACAACAAACGCATCCAAATACGGCAACTGAATAAAAACAAACTCATCCCTGACGTGCATATTCCTTCTGCCGTCAGCATCATCGTCTAGGGGTTGGACGAAATGGCGGACCGCGATAGAGCGCGGTAAACACTTTGATTGGTCAGTCTCTCGGACCGCCGTGCATAACAAGGTCGGTCTTCTTGTGGGGAGGGGTGGTTTGGCGTGTCAAGGGAGAGAGGGAAAACAAGCTGTGAATGAGATTTATGGAGGTGAAGGAAATCAAGTATGTGTATAAGCATCATCGAAGGATCTCGGATACTACGCTGAACCCACTGCCCTATTCTTTTTCTATAAAAAGCAAGTAGCTTCTTCAGTTAGTTTCTGCTGGAAGATATCCAGAATACACATATAAGCCGTCATCAGCCGAATCTACACACTAGACAATCAACCCCTCCATCCGGTGATCCCCATCCATCATCAATCCCATCCCTCCCTCCATCTCATCCCACCAACCACTAACGGCCGCCGCCCTACATTCCCTCTCTTCGGTTCTCTGCGACTACTCAAGTCTTGTTTGCCCTGCTTATCGCCCATCCTCGGTCCCTTCACTAGTCTTATCAACCATATCACCCAAGCATCGTCACCATCCATCCTTAGCTTCAACACACGACACCTCGATTCTTTCTTCTTATCTACCTACATTTCTCGTTATTAACATTACTTCCTCCTCCTATACATCTCGTCCAAAAACTACGGACCAAAGCAAAAAAAAAAAAAAATCCTCCCAAATTCTGTACCCCAAACTTCATACCCAAAGAAACGTCGCAATGTCCAAATCACCCATCACGGTAGACTCCCTCGAGGCCCTCCTCGCAGATGACATCAAAGTCAAGCTCGCAGGCCTCGACGTCGACGGCGTCCTCCGCGGCAAAGTCGTCTCCAAGAAAAAGTTCCTCTCCATCGCCACCACTGGCTTCGGCTTCTGCTCCGTCATCTTCGGCTGGGACATGCACGACATGACCTACGTCCGCGAGCTCAAAATCTCCAACGCGGCGAATGGCTATCGCGACTTGTTGGCTGTTCCCGACCTGGAGACGTTCAGGCGCATACCCTGGGAGAACAACATCCCCTTCTTCCTCATCCGCTTTTTCGACCCAGAGACCAAGGAGCCCTTGTCTGCTTGTCCCCGTGGCCTCTTGAGAACTCAAATCGATCGTCTGCGCAGTCAAGGCTACGGCGCAATGGCCGGTGGTATGTCTCCCTCCGAGAGAAAAGAAATCTCTCCAAAATTCCATCCCTTCCACTAACTTTCTTCAGCCGAGTACGAATTCTTCACCTTCAAATCCCCAGACAACTCCTCCTCCCCCGCCCGCTTCCTCCAAGAGAACCCAACCCACCAGCTCCCCCACCTCACCGAGGGCATGTTCGGCTACTCCCTCACCGACCCGATCCACAACAAGGACTGGTACCACGACATTTACGATACCTGCGCAAACTTCTCCTGCGACATTGAGGGCTGGCACACCGAGTCCGGTCCGGGCGTGTTCGAGGCGGCGCTCGAGTTTGGCGAGGTCGCTGAGATGGCTGACCGGGCGAGCCTGTTCAAGTTTGCGGTGAGAGGCGTGGGCACCAAGTATGGTATCACGCCGTGCTTCATGGCGAAACCAAAGCACGGGCTGCCAGGAAACAGTGGTCACATGCACATCTCCGTCGTCGACAAGGACGGCAAGAACCTGCTGGCCAGAGAAACGGTCGACGAGAATGCGCCCTGGGACGATATCAAGAACCTCTCCGACCTGGGCCGACATTTCCTGGCTGGCATACTGCTCGGCCTCCCGGACATCATGCCCATGCTCGCCCCCACCATCAACTCATATAAGCGTCTTGTCGAAAATTTCTGGGCTCCCGTTACCGTCTCCTGGGGCCTCGAGCACCGCGCCGCCTCGGTCCGCCTCATCGCCCCTCCCCTCGCAAAGCCCTCCGCCACACGCTTCGAGGTCCGCGTCCCAGGCGCAGACTCCAACCCTCACTTCGTCCTCGCCGCCATCCTGGGCTGCGGCTGGCGCGGCGTCGAGAAGAAGCTCGAGATACCCATCGCGCCGCTGCCCCGCGGGGAGGACGTCGGCGGGTCGAGCGACAAAGGCGAGAGACTGGCCAAGAACCTGCGTGAGGCGACGGCGCGGTTCACGGCCAAGGAGAGCATCGCGCGAGAGGTGTTTGGAGATGAGTTTGTTGAGCACTTTGGCGGCACGCGAGAGCATGAGCTTAGGCTATTTGAGGAGGTGGTGACAGACTGGTAAGAACAAAATGATTCCTTTCCATTGATTACTTGCCTTGAGAGAAGTTGTGAATGCTAACCGAATGCCTAACAGGGAAATGAAGCGATATATCGAGACGGTATAGGGAAATAGAGGATGTGTAAATGAAATAAAAAGCGTTGTGTTGAAAAAGATGTAGAGTATTAGATACCAAACGTCGTTTCGAGCTTCAAGTATCATGAACCCAGTGTAAAGGAAATCAGTGTGCCGTGCCATAGAAAATAAAATAATGCTCATTCTTTCTTCATACTTCGTGTCTCGTTACTAAGAGCTGACCCCAGCCTGTTTTGTGGTTTGTTTGTTTGTTTTATGTCTTCGACAGTATTAGTTTTGCTGCTGGTTGAGAGGCTTCTTGGCCGTCATGAATGTCCTGCAGTTGTGTTAGCCATTGATCAGAACATCGCAACGCTGGAAACCAGGCTTCTCGTACACTTTGACGCAACTCCGTAGCACTGGGTTCTCCATCTCCTGTTGAACGCGGGCCAGCAGCGCCTTGGTCTCGTCCTCCTCCCATCCAGCCAGGCCAAACATTCTCAACGGCCAGCTATCAATTCCTAAATTCCCAAGTCAGCTTCATTCCCAACTGGATTTGGTCCTTCTCCAAAGTCAATGAGAGAGGAGGGAGGCACCCACCACACTCAACCATCTTGTTCAGGAGCTCGCCCTTTTTGCGAATCAGCGGATCGTTCCCCCAGCTCCTAACTGGCAACCAATCCGACCTCTGCCTCAGGCCCTCGGCTCCCAGCTCTAGCAGCCAGGGCCCGACCTTGGGTGCCGGATCAAAATCCAGCCCTTGCTCCTGGGAGATGTCGTGGAACAGGATGCCGTACTCTATGCATGCCAGCCCGGCCACCGCCCTCACCCTCCGGCCCCCTTCCTCGAGGTTCTCCACCGTCTCGGCGCCGGCCGGGTCCGGGTCCGCGCCAAAGACGAGGGGCGTGATCTCAGTGAACTCGAGCTGCCCGCCGGGCTTGAGGTGCGCGTACGCCTCGTGCACTAGGCGCCTCCAGTCCCTGATCCCCCCGCCCACGAGGTTGCGCATGTGGATGAAGTCGTACAACCTGGGCGGCCACTTCTCCGCCGCGTCGGCAATCTCAAACGTCAAGTTGGGGGGCACCTCCTTGGGCAGGTGGAGCCCGCTGAGTTCGATGCCCAGGACGTCGACGGTAGGGTGCAGCTGCGCCATCTCAACGGCCCAGAACCCGCCGCCGGAGCCCACGTCCAGGATGTGAAAGGGCTCGGCCTCGGTGGTGAGGCGGTCGAGAGGTAGCTTGGTAAAGGTCAGGGCGCCGCCCAGGACGAGGGTGAAGAGCTCGTGCTGGTACTTTTGGCGGTCGTTTTCCAACTTGTCGTTGGGCATGACGATGCGGCCTGAGCCATGGTAGCTGTGCCCGTAGGCGTAGATGGGCGGGAGGGGGTCCTCGGAGACGGAAGAGTAGTTGGATGAAGAGTCGCTGGCGGATGCGTCCTCATCGTCATCCTCCTCTTCGACCTCTTCCTCCTCGTCGTCCTCATCTAGGACGTGTTGCTGTTCTTGCTGCTGTTCATGTTGCTGCTGCTCACCATTCGCGTCATTAGAGTCAAGCCCAATATCGTCATCGTGTCCCCCCAATGATTCACCCGCCGCATCCGGATCGGCGTCCTCATCGTCGCTGTGGCGCGATCCGTCTCTAGAGCCCATCGCCACGTCGCGGCCGGCGCTCAAGGCTGGAGACATTGTTTCACTCAGGACGCCCGTTTGTTTCCACCAAGCCCAATTTGCTTCTCGCTCTCTCTCCCTCTCTCCCTCTCCCTCTCTTAACTCCTCTCAGTTTTATTTGCGATTTTGTCTCCTTTGCTCACCCCAATGTCCTCCTGCCGATCTTCCTTTGCGTCCCAATCCCCTTTCCGTCTCAATAAATTTAAAGAGAGAAATGGTTTTTAGAAGAAAAAAGAAAAGAAAAGAAAAGCAGAAAAGCGTGTATCTATTTCAGTGTGTCAGTCTTGGAGGGCTGCTCCACACACAGCCAAGGCTTGGATGCAAGGTGAGACTCTTTGCAACGATGGAACCAGACGTGTTAGGAAAGGCTTGGTTTGCTTTGGCGTTGATTAGAAAAGGAACTTGAGAGAAATGCAAAGGAAAAAAAAGGTCCGGCTTTTTTTTCCCTCCCCCACGTGGCAAAACATGGGATGGGCCCTCGGACAAGTCCTGACCAGGGTTTGAAGGGGGGGGGTGGAGGAGGGGAATGAAGCATGGGTATTAAGGGAAACGCGAGGAAAGAAGAAGAAAGAAAAGAAAGAAGGAAGAAAAGAAAGGAAAAGAAATAGAAGAAGAAGAAGAAGAATAGAAAAAGAAAAATAGATGGATTAATACCTACCTCAATCGACAATGTGCTTGTTTCCCCCCCCCCACAAATCTCCCGTTGACAAGGAATGGAGAAGAAGAAGGAGAGGATGGAATAGATTAAAGTGATAGATGAATAAGAAGAAAATAAAGACAAGGTACAAGAAAAGACCAGATCCAAGCTGATTCAGGCACAGGTCCAACTCTCGATGGGAATCCCAGTGTCTTGCCTTGTTGTATTTATCCTCCCGCTCTCAGATGATGAAGGGGGGAGGAGGGGAGGGGGACTGGGGTTATAAGACACAGACACACCCGCGCACACAAGACAAAAGGCGAGAGAGGAAAAGCCCTTGACGCATCCAGTCCTCTCTCCGTCATGTATCTAGCAAATGTGTGTGTCACAAAGCTCGCTGCGTGATACGACAGATACTTGTAATATAATATGTCCGTTTTTCCCCCCCCTCAACACTGGCTTCGGACAATAAGAAGCCATGCGGGAAAGACTTTAAATAGCCCTCACTCACTCTCACACACACTCATATCACAAGCCCAATTTCCACAGAAGGCCTTACCACCACGTCACGGGCATTCGGGCCAACGCTCGTCAAAGCTCCATATCACGTCTATCCCTTCAACCCTACTTGCTACAGTCGTCCAACAGCCAAGAATATTCATCTCACAGAAGAAAATTAATAATATTCATAATATAGCCCAACATGGTAGGTAGGCAACATGGCCATTAAATAAAAGGCCGAGAAAAAAAACTTGCCTTCTCTCCCTCAAATCTCCATCGGAGCAATCCATCACTCGAACCGGACAAACAGAAACTGCCCACCCACTTTCGGAAGCGATGCATCCTGTATGTTTTCCCTCTAGGTATCCAACCAGAGGTGCAGAAAACGACACTGCAACACACGAGACAGCAAGGCCACATAGCACTAGAGACCACATACTCCGTGCTAGACCTACATAGATACATACATGGAAAGGGAGAAAAGAAAACAAAATATGCAGTACTGCTGCATTGCATAACACGGCGCCCAATCCCAATGGCCCAGCCAGCCCATTGGTTCCCTCGCATTCTCTTCTCTCCTCTGCTTCTTTCTCGTTTGGCCCTTTTCTCAAGCCCGGTCCATGCCTTATGGATGGATCAGAGAGGTGCATGCATGCATTCGTGCAGTAGCATGGAATCCCTTCTTCCCCCCCTCTCCAATGCGCAATCAGGAAATTCATGGTGTGGTGGTCCCTCCCTACAGCCTACATCATACAACGATACCCGTTATTCGTCCAAAAAGTCATGCCATACACACATACGCACATCCAATCTGCGCATAAGACTTTTCAACGTCCTTCTTCTGTTTCCTCTACTTCCTCTTCCTGCATTTCTCCTGCAAGTATATACAATACAAACCCTACCTTACCTATAACGGCCACGCCCTTTCGCCCTGACATATCAAATCTGCCAAGAGGACCGCCCCAATTCTACAGTTACATTCTACAGGATATTCCGCAACACATAGACACACAGAGTCTACTCGGTGCCTACACACATACACTAAGCAAAGTCCTATCCCCATTTCCCCTTCGTCCCACTCATTTCTTACAAAACATTGAAACTCATCCCGCCTCACCTCATCCCGTCGTAATCCCATCACGAACAGGCCCCCAAAGCTCACCTCTCACAACACTTCTCACCATGACACTCACGCTTCATGTCAGTCACCGCCACCGCCAACCTCGGGTATCATAAAATTAAAATAAATGAACCACATCGATGACCTGGCAGAAAAAAAAACCACACATGATCCCACCCAGCCATCCATAGTTCATCCATCCATCCGTAGTGGATCTCCAACATGTGCTCATCCATCCACTCTCCAAGACACGCATACCAAGAGGGAGGGAAGAGATCCATTCGTATTACTACGCGCTTGGTCACTGCCGTTACATGCACCATCCGCTCATACATAAAGAGGCCTTGAATCACCCAACTCACTCATGTGAAAAGCACGCAACCAACACTCCCTCCATCCTCAACCTTACTTAAGCGCCCCTGATACTTGGCTCATCCAACATGTCCCCATCACACGCCCGTCTCTCATAATCAACTAAATTGAAACTTTGCCACAAACACGGCCCGTCCCGAACAACGTCCTCCCTTTACGATTCATTTGCCACTCATGGCCCTTCTAAGCCGCTCACCCTCCAACAACGCGATACCACCCTCGTGCATCAAGCCAGCATGACCACATGAGGGCCGAAAAGAAACGGATCAACAAAACAAGACATCTCATTTTTCGTACACTATCATGACAAAGGGAACAAACAAAACGTTGTACTAATAATTATATCCCCCTAAACGCCGATGCTATGACGTATCAGCCTTTTCCTGGAACCATCCTCGTTTGCCCTCCAAGACTCCTTCAAGCGCAGACAAAAGTCCCTGTCTCATATTCATATACCATAAAAGACAAAAGAAATGAAGCAAAGAGAAAAGGTAACAGGGAGAGAAGAATAATAAAAAAACAAGGGCTTCTCAAGCCATGATGCAGCATAGTGTAGCGTAACTTTCCAACACGCACCAAGAGCATGGCATAATTCCTCCCCACTCGTAATGCAGACCCCAACATGCAAAAAAAAAAAAAAAACCCAAGTAACAAGTGCGAAAAGCGTAACAATCATCTGTTGCTGATATCTGTTGCCTCATCCCCTGCAGTCTATTGTATAAAATAATGCTTCGCCCTTGCTGGCCGTCGCCGGCTCAATGGGTGTCTCCGTGTAAGTCATTCAATTTAAATCATCAAAAGTCCTCCAAACAATGGGAGAAGAAGAAGAAAAGGCCCAGCAGGTCCTTAAAGACCCGTGGGTGACGTCGTGGGTTGTTGAAATACCACCGTCTCTCTTCACTGAGCGAGCTAGCAATCCCTTTTCAGCTTTGCCTTTGTCTTCCCGAGAAAATCATCGTCTGGGGACCATTCCTCCGGGTGGAAATCGGGATTGCCAAAGTGAGCTCTGTTCCATATGCTGTTCTTAAACGTGCTCGTTTGGACGTTGAATGTTGGTTCTAGAAAGCCGGATTTCTTATCATCCTGCGGGTTATCATTAATCATGTATTGCATTTGCGTAAACCGGATGGGATAGCCTGCTGATCCAGCCAGAGACTGACTCGGGACAACAGCGGCAGCAGGGGCATGACTGCCGCTTATGCTTGGTGCAGTACTGGCCATGGGCGGGCTGGATGCCAATGGTGTGTTGGGTGTCGCAGGCTGTGCCGCAACTACCGGAGGCTGCTGTGCAAGGGGCGCCGAAGCTTGGGCCGGCAGAGGATCGGTGAATTGTGGCATCCAGGGACTATTTTGTTGCACAGGCGAAAAGGCATCTCCGATTGAACTCCCTGTTGATGCTGGTGAGCCAAGTCCACCCATGCTGGGCAAGCCTCCGCCAAAGCCTGGGATCATGGCGAGGACATTCATATCCGCCGCTGAAAAGGCTCCTCCAAGGTTCATGGCGCTTGTGATGTTGATGTTGCTTGAGAGGTCATTGACACGGTTTACCTGTAGCGATATTGGAGCAAGGTACAGGATATCGTAGTGGTCGGGACGATACAACAGATATATCGTGGGGCCGAGCTGTGCCGGATTCTGCTGGTTTGCCTCCTCCGGGAAGCGATATTGGTTCACCTGATTGCCGGGACTTCGGTCAAGGTAGGCAATTTCCAGCACAAAGTTGATGGGCTTGAGGAGAACATTGGCCAGGGCGACGATGCCGAGATTCTCAATCTCGCGATTCACAATCTCAATGGATTGGCTGCAGTAAAGGGGGATGCTCTGTCCACCCTGAAGGAATGACTCGTACCGGCTGGCATTGGCCTTCAGATAGGTAGCGGCCAAAAGACGGAAATAATAGATGAGACTGCCTTCAACCGACTTGTCGTTCCATCGCTGGTAGAGAATGATTTTAGCCATGTCGGGGTTTGTGGCGTGAGGGGCCAAGGTTCTCAGCAGATCAATGGCCTCGTCGGCAAAGTCCTCATAATAGGCGTAGCCACCGATTCGCCCCAGCATGTGGTTGAGGCTCATAAGACGGGCCACTTCGCCTTCGATTCGATCCCGGTCGCCAAGCTCGATCAACTTTTCATAGTAGGAGAAGCCAATGGCTGTAAGAGAGAGCGTGGTTAGTCATGGGATACGAGGGGGGGAGGGTGGATATGCATATTGCATTTGGGGGCCAAAGTCTCACCTCTCCAGCCACAGTTGCCATCTCCTTGGATAGGGCGGTAATGGGAATATGTTTGAGGAAGCGCCTAGAAATTGGAGGGAAATGTCAGCATCGAGAGATGTTGTGATGGTGGTGGTCGTTGTCTTTTCGTGACGCTTGGGTATTTTCATCGCGGGTGAACGAACCAGTGTCTTTTGTACGTAGGCGCTGTCGGCTTTTGCGTATTCTTGGGTAATGACATTGCTCGGCGTCTTTTCTCCGACCAGAGGACCCTGCAGAGTTGATTGTCAGTAAGAAGAGTCATTTCCATACAAGTGTACAAAGCATTGGCTCGCAAGAAGAGAAGGTGAGGGAGTAATGCAGGGTTCGAGCGACCGTGGCTTGTAGTGTTGTGTGGTGTTGTGGGAGAGACGCAGAGAGAGAGAGAGGGACAGAGAGAAGAGAGAGAGAGAACCGCGGTTGCGACGCACCTCGAGAACAGGCTGGTAGTCTCTAGCAGCAGCCTGCTGAGCAGCCACGGAATGGGGGTTCGCCTCTTGTTCCTCCATTTTTATGTTTGGACTGCTTCCTTGGTCGAGGTCGAGTCGTCGTGGCTGCTGGTCCATGTCGTGTGCGCCGTGGAGTTGCGCGGGAGGAGATGGTGTTTGATGCGAGTTGGAGCTGGAGGTGTATGGCGGGCAGAGAGCGCCAGAAGCACCCACTGATGCCGATCCACCAAGACCCGTAGCTCCTCCTCCGCCGCCTCCAGTAGAGAAGAGGAATCCAAGGTCGTGTGTCGGGGCTATGCCATAGGATAACGTTGGAAAATATGAAGCGGCGAAGGGAGTGGGTTGAGGCTGGAACATGCCTCTTTGCGGTTTGTTGCGAAAGGAAAGAGAGAGAGTTGAGATGGGTGAAGAGGTTTTTTTCTAAGAAGCAAGCAAGTACTAGAGTTTGAGACTTGAAGCTGCTGCTGCTGTTGCTGCGGGCGTGCTGTTACTGGAGTGTGCAGTACAAGCTGCGATTAGTAGTGGTCACAGTGGTTTCAGTTAGTGGAGGTGGTGTGCTGTGGTATGGTTGGCGTAGTGGCGGCGGCGGGTGGTGGTGGTGAGTGGTGAGTGGTGAGTGTCCAGCAGTGTTGTTAGTGGTTGGCTGCCGTTGATGGTGGTGGTGGTGGTGGGAGCTTTGTAGGAACAAAGAAAGCAAGAAAAAAAAAGGGATCCAGAAAAAAAAGAGGTCCCGAAGATTGGGGGTCACTACTAGGTATGGGTCTTTTTTTTTTTTTTTCCTTCTCTTTCTCTAAGTGATCGCAAAGGGAAACCAAGGGAAACAAAGGAACCTGGAGAAGATGGATGGGACGTGGGACGACACGGGCGGGCGAGCGCTGCAGTTTAGCGGCGGTAGCAGCGGTAGAGCCACTGGCCGTGCTGCTGGAACGAGCTAGGAGGTTCAAAGTTAGGAGAACAAGAAGAACTAGACTCCCCCCCTAAACCGATCCTAGGCTGGGCTGGCCCTGTGCTGTGCTGTGGTGCTGCGCTGTGTGCGTGTGCGTGTGTGCTGTCTGTGTCTGTCCTAGGCTAAGGAGGCAAGGTAGGTAATGTATCTATTAGGTGTGTAGATGTACCGAGTATGGGGGAGATGAGTCTTGGGTCTCTTGGAGGTCTTGGGGGGTCTTGGTGCTTGGTGTGTGTGTGTGTGTGTGTGTGGTCCAGGTGTCTCTGGGCGGAGCGGAGGTTGCAGTGGGAATCTGCAGTAAGAGATGGATGGACAAGTACCAGTACCTGACCCGTACCGAAAGCTCTGCACTGTGGAGGTAGCGGCAAGCAGCGGGAAGGGTTTTAGTAGTAATACGTCGTGGTAGTGGTGGTAGTAGTGGCAGTGGTGCTGGCGGTGGTAAGAAACGGAGCAGCCTCCGTGCAAGGCAGTACAAGGCGGTGGCCTGATGGGTTTCGGCAGATTAGCGAGCTCTTTGCCTTGATACAGTGTTAGCAAATCTAACTGGACGGTATACATGATCCATAAGGTTGTGTGTGTGCCATGTTCAAGGCCATGTCCTCCTCCAGTCCGTCCAGGTCCGGGTCAGGCCACGATGAAAGCACAGGCACAAGGCGATACAACGTACCTTGATCCAGCTGCCGTTCAGCTGATGGACTTGGAGTGGTTTCTTTTTTGGATGTTTGTATGGAACTACCACCCTGTTGGTAGCAGCAGTAGGTACAGCGTCTGGACCCGAGAGCTCGGTCTAGGTTCCTGTCTTTTGTTTCTCTTGAGTTGCAGTGAAGGAGAGGAGGGTACCTGTGGGAGGGAGGGAAGGGAAGAAAGAAAGCAAAGAAGCAAGAGAGAAGATGCTGTAGTAGATGTAGGAAGAGCAGGTAAAAGTAGAAGAGAGAAGAGGAGGAGACAAAAGAGGCAGAAGTAGAAGTAGAAGAAGTAGAAGAAGTAGAAGAAGAGGGAAAAGGTCCGTGTCCTTGTGCATCTAATCGTAGCCTTGAAGAAGGATACCATTGATCTTGGTATTCCCGCAACAATCCTTTCTTCAACGACTGACTGACTGAGTGATTGATTGAGTAACTGACGGAGTGACTGACTGACTGACTGACTGACACACACACCTGCTGACCCAAACCAGCCTATTCAAGAATTTTGATCCAATGTACGGAGTACATCCATACATCCATACATCCATACGTACGTACGTAAATACATACATACACACACATCCCGGATGACCAACTGCAGACCAAAGAGAGATCCCAGGCAAAACAGAGGAGAAACAAGACCAGGCCATGCCAGGCCAGGCCAGGCAAGGGTAGGGTCAAGGTCAGGTCAGGGCACTGCAGTTGGTGGAGGTTTTATTCAGGTACGTACCTGACCAGACCTGACCTGACCTGGGCTGGGCCGGACTGGGCTGGACTGGGGCTTTCTCGTTCTCCATACTGTACCAGCCAGCAATAGACTGTACCTACATGCAAATACAAGCAGCAGTGGTGGTAGCGGTAGCGGTAGCGGCAGTGGTAGGATAGAGTATATACTTGTAGTAGTATCGAGTGGTAGTATCAAGGTATCAAGTGTGCTTCTCGACGGGCTGCTTGCCGCTTCTGCTACTGGTGTCCTTTTTTTTCGTCTACTCTCTCGCCCTTTGCTAGACTGGAACCGACGAATGTACCTATACATGCCCGTGTACTTGTTCTCAAAGAACAAACTGCAGCCACAAGACTCAGATGTGCAGAGACGGAGTCCCCCTTCCGGCCCACTAATGGCGTTTCCCGTTCCCCCGGAACGAGTTTTAGTTGGGGGCCCTTTTTTATTATTATTATTATTAGGGATGATGATAGTGATGATGATGATGATGAATATGATGATCGTTTAAGCGATGATGGTGGTGATAGCGGTGGTATCCATACGGCATGGGTGGAGGATAAGGGCAAGGAGAGAGAGAGACAGACAGACAGAGATAGACATGGAGGGAAATAAAACAAAACAGGGAATTAATAATAATGGGGAAATAGTAATGCCGATGATGAATAATGTTTGTGTGGATATTCGTCTGTTCTATTTCTTTTTTATCCTTCTCTTGTTGGGTATTTTGCCGGTGACAGGGAAATATGGAAATAACATATACAAGTATCTATCTTGGGTTAACAAAGTGGATGGGTATTCATCAGGTTTGTGTAATTGGGATATGGCCATTCGTTCAATTTCTCTCTCTCGCTCTCGCTCTCCCTCCCTCCTATTACCGTAATAATCTGCCGCCATTTCTTTCTTATTTGATGAGGAATTATTATACACTCTTACAGGTACGTACTCCGTGTGCGTGTACGTGCTGTTGTTTATGTATGGCTTCAATAAACTGAGTGCGACTTTTTTTTTCTCGCACTCATTCTTACATGGACGATTCTTACACACTACTATCTCTCTCTGAACGCTATACCAGGTTCAGTCCCTGGGCACGGCGCGCGAACGAGGCGGGCCGTGTGCAAGACGATTGGACAAGGATATGAACCTGGCCTGGGCTTGTTAGGGTACGGCTGAGAGGATAGTGAAGCAAAAGTGGGAAACCAAAGGGCGAAAGCGTATTAAACAATGCAATCATTAAAACAAACTGTGTGTGTGTGTGTCTGTTTGTCTGTCGGCTATCGCCTTTCTCACGAGACAGGTGAGATGCCAGTCTTCCGAGTGGATGGGCAAGGGTGTTTGGTTCGAGAAGGACTGGAGACAGGGAAAAACGGTCAGAGTCAATCAAAATTGCGCGCGTTAATGGGAACAGCAAACGAAACAACAAATTGTGTAATGGCCCGAAAACCCACAAGCAGAGAGAGAGAGAGAGAGAGAAAAGAGAGGCAGAAGAAACACACCCGGTGCGAGTAAGGGACCTGTTAGGCTGGACTGGACTGGACTTGAGACCGTGTGGACTTGGACCGTAGTACATAGTAGACGGGGGACCGGGGGACGGGGTGGGAGATCGATGGCCTAGCATCGTTCGTTCGCTCGTTCGTTCGTTTGTTTGTTCGTCTCGTTCGCCTACGCCTTGCTGCTGCTGGCCTGGTCTCCCCCTCCCCCCCTCGCTGGCTCGTCCGTTGGCAAAAAGGCAAAGAACGGTGAGCAAGACAGCCCGCCCCAGCCCGTGATCGTCCGCTGAGGTGAGCCGGGTGGGTTCATGGATCCTCAAATGGACGGATGCCATGCTATCCCTTCAAGCCTTTTTCAATGGACAACTCTCTTTTGGCCGGACCTTGACCAAGACCAGTCCAAACCGAGTCCAGGTCCCTCCTGGTGCTAAACATGGGCCCTGCCGTTCCGCTGCATACAAGTACAAGCCATGAACAAATTGCATGCAATGGCTGGACGCTACGTTCCTATACCTGCCATGTACATGCGCTACCTACGCTGTCTATTCCCAGCAATGTATTTCTGTAGGGCATGGGAAATACATGGAGTCTGGAAGTGGAAGACGGAGGGAGGGTAAACGCAAGGAGAGCGCCCGCGCATGTCTGTCTGGCTGGCTGGCTGTCCGGCATCATCCATCAGAATCATCATCATCATCACTAACACCACCAACCGGCAGCGGCAGCAGCGCATTGATTCTCCTGCGGGCGGGACCCTCACCCTTTCGGCTTCCTCTCCCGTAATCCCCGGCTGCATGCACCAAAAGGTAGAGGCGCTTGTGCTTGTACTACTTGTGCGTCGCCCTCGTTCCCAGTTCCCAGTCGCACACTCGCGTTTGCTGCCGGCCAAGAAAAATAAGGCCAGCGGCGGGCTGAAGGGGAGGAGAAGCAAAATCTCGAGCATACATATTACTCCATACAGTACTCGGATATTGAAGACCCGGAGATGAAGAACAATAGAGACTGTGTAGACGCACCGTTCCGTAGTACCCCCCCCCATGCCCGTGTGTTCGGTACCCGTCGGAGAAGGTCTACGACAACTCGACACCGCACAAACCCGGCGACGAGCCGTTTGGAAAAGAGACAACAAGACTATTGAAAGGAAAAGAAAGAGAGAAAAAGGCAGAGACAGCAAACAAAACAAGACAGGGTCCTTTTGTTTACCAAGCGGGCGTATCTGAATCGTGAAAAGTGGGCGTTTCACTATGTGATCATGGTCCATCATGGTGTTGTCTTTACGGCAGCCAGGCCGAGGCTCCATCTTCACAGCACGGCGGTCATTTGTAAGTGAGTCTGATGCAATTTTTCTTATGATTGTTTTATTTATTTTCTCTTCTTTCTTCATGGAGGAAATGCCAGCATCCGGTAGTTAATACAGCAAGCTTCCCAATGTTTACATGGTGCATCTACAAATGGGCATAGTTTTCAAGTTCCCATTCTTCCAGTGCCCTTCTTTCTTGCACAAAACAGTGGGATGGATAGTGGAGACCAAGAAGCTCATTTAGAAATGCCGAATGGCGCATACATTGGTACTCTTGGAGACAGAGCGAGGAGAAATGGGGGGGAGAGGACAAAGAACAAGAGACAAAAAAGGGATATCCACCTCATGTTCCACTCTGCAACTCTGCTTGTGATACCCACATCTTCTTCTGCTACGGCGGCCACAGATGTTGGTCCCGGATGGCCGTGTCTCCCGCAATTAACCACACAAATCATCATCGGGGGGGCTCTCGTTTGGCCCAGTAGCCGGCCCTATGAGCATTTCGTGCCTAACCAGACGCCGAATCACGTCACTTGGAACCGCTTGATTTCCTCTCATCCCGTCCACTAAAGGGGATACATGGTCTCCTTTTTCTTCCCATTCTATCCAGTCGTATCCATCCACTCACTCTACCCTCCTCCCCCCTCCCACCGCTTCCCCCCGTTCCATACACACGGACCCTTCCACACACAGAACACATCATCAGTTTTCCCTTCCCCACTACATGGAAAACCGCGCCGGACTGAACAGAGCAAAAGAAAAAACAGGGCGTTATTCATGTCTCAAAATTCTCTGATAGGCCCGGCGCCCTGCACACGATTCACGACCAATCCCTCGTGCTGTCTCAATCATCGACTGGACCTCCTCCCTTTGTTTTCCCTTCCCTTTTTTCTTAGCTCCCGTGATCGATCTCGACTTTTTTTTGGCCACACCCGCCAAGACTAAAGAGTAAGGCGGGTGGCGTTGTCCGACATCGCCATGGGTAAGGGGACATGTGAAGATGGATGGTTGGGTTGGCGTCTGTATGGTCCATTGCCGTCCATCATTACAGAGTGAGGGATAATTCTCAACCACTCAATCTTTGACGGTGATATAGTTCAGGGACCATGTGCACCATTAGAATACGGAAACTCATAATTGGTTGATTAGTATACTCAGTTTATAGTTGTCTGAATGAGGCATCTCCTTGGAAGTTTCCACTCTGACCCGCTGCCGTGTGTCTATAGGTTAGGAAACCAGGAGGAAGAGCAAGAGAAAAAAAACCTCGCTCCATCACAGGGCATGTAAGCGGAGACATTTTCAGCCGGAAGACAAGCTCCATCCGCACGGAACACAGCAGCATGTCATTAACCACGAATGGCGTCACAAACAGAGTCTGCCCAACACCCCAGGACAAGGAATACCTTGAAGAAGAAAAAGAAAGAGAAAGAGAAAGAAAGGGAAAAAAAAGGGGGGTCCCTCGTGTATCACGATCGGTAAACTACTGCGTAAGCTACGGAGAATAGCTAAACGGCAGTAACCTCGTGTCACACTCCCCTAGCTGTATAACCCACACAGCGTACATTCTTCAGCCAACAGGATCAATAAAAGCATACCCGGGTTTGTCAGTGTCACTTCCATCCATCCAGCCAGCCATTGCGCCGTGGCGTATCTAAAGATGGTAACAAGAGGAGGGGAAAAGCCACCTTCATTTTTGTTATCTTGCCTGCCTTGGCCAACATTGCAACAACAGCGTGCAACGGAACATATCCAGCTTAGTACATTCATCCATCCATTCATCCATCCATACATTATCTTTTCAATCAAATGCCGAGAGTCCTTTGCGTGCACGGACAACGGAAGCTCGCTGAACTGACATGCCCGGATGCAGACGACCATGGATACCAAAGTGTAATAGAATCTCTCGAAGTCTTGGAGACTTGACTGGGCGAGCTGTGGTCCTCGTGGCCCAGTTACTGTACATGCTACGTACATAATACTCCCGCAGCTACGCACATGATGGGAAAAGGACAGCATAGGACAAGGCGCAGATGTACCTGCTTGGGCACGATCGACGTGGTTGAATGGACATGGCTCACTTGACGTGCGCGTTTTCGCGTAAATGAGCTAGCTGTTTCGTGATCTATCGCCTCCTGGTTGATCTCCCTCCTTGGCTCCTGGCCGTGTACTCAAGAGCCTGACTGTAAATGTCATGGATACTATCTTGTCTCTACACATGCCATTAATGCGCAACACCTCGGCCCACGGACCAGTATCTTGTTATCCACCACAGCATGCCTAAGCGATGTTTCTTGATGGTGGAGCATATGGATGTGTTGGATGGATTCAACAATTCATCATCATCATCGAACCTCCACAAACCCGCATCGACACAATCATCCCATCAGTCATAGACCAGCATCGCATCACATTCCAATTATTGCTTTTTTCGGCGCATCTCCCAACTACACACATCCCTCCCTCGGGAGCTCGGGTCATCTCATCCCCCAATCTCCTTATTAGGATGCAAAGCGCCGAATTCTCCACTGCAGGGTAGTAGAAAATAGAAACAAGAAACGAAAAAAAAAAGAGAGGAGGACAATATCGGAAGTTTGAATGAATCGTCTTCTGCACCCCTGACCCTGAGCCTAGGAACAACCCCCCCTGGACCTCCGATGGGGACGGGGATTTATTCTTCTTCTCCCACAACCCCATGTTTGACGGGCTTCTTTACAGAATACCGGGCAGAAACCCTGAACACAATGTAGAGGTGCGCCCTCCAACTACAATAGAGACCAGGAACAAAACTTGTTTTACCAACAATGAAAGGCCCGTCGGACGAAAGCATGTACATAAGGTAGTCATAGTTTGAAATGAACGAGCTGATTGCTAACAATCGTTGTTTCCACCTTCTCATAACAGCAACGTTTTCGGTCCATCACGGGTAGAGAAGCAAGGGGGACACAAGTAGGACAACAGAGACCAATTACCGGTATCCTTGAACCTGACTTGGCTCTTTTACTTTTACTTTTTTTTTGCTTTGCTTGCTGCGCGACGTCCTTGATGACCGTGCTGTACAAGCAACGGCCCGCGCTCTTGCATCATGCATTTTACTTTCAAGGGAAGGGGAAGGGGGGGGGAGGACGGGGTAGGAGGTGGATCGTAACACTCGAAGCAGGTTTCGAATAGAACTCCACCTAGCCAAGAAGCAAAGCCACAAGAGAGAGAGGGAAAGGGCATTTAGAGCCCAGAGCCTCTGGTACCATGTAACACATGGCCAAGTAGGTGGTACACGGGGGAGAGCATACATGCAGACTTAACGGCATGCAAGGTCGGGCGAAGAAGAAAAAGTGAGCTGTCATCGCAGCCACGACACGAAGAAAAGAAGAGTGCCGACTTGGCAAAGTACCACAATGACACCCGTTGAGGCACAGTTGCACAATGTGGCCTGAAGGGGTATTCAATCAATACAGGGAAAAAATTGGTGTTTTGTACTGTGCTGGTAGTGGTGATGATGATGTGGGAGTTGCAGAATGGATTGGTGAATTCCTCCGGGCTGCAGATGCTTTCCGGAGGAGCTGTCTAGATGTCAGAATATAGACTGAGACTTACCCTATGAAGTGAGGATGCTAGTTATGTTATGCGCCTGAGTCTTGATGACATCTAATGAGTCCTATTACAAGATGACATGTCCCTTTTGCTTTGCTGACCTCTTCAAATATCCAAAAAAAAAAAAAAAAAAAAAAAAAAAAGTCTACAAGCCATGAAGAAAAAATACATGGCCAAAAAAGAGACCAATGAACATGGTCAGATTCTCATTATTGCATTTCTTGCCTACTAACACGGTCCAGCTTCTTATCCTACCTCACCCATCCATGTCTTATTCACACTACCCTATACTAACCATATTGTCTCGGCTGCCATCCATCAACCGGCACAAGCCCGGGTAGCTCAATGGCTAGAGCGTGCGGCTTTTAACCGCAAGGTTGGGGGTTCGAGACCCCCCTCGGGCGACCTTGATCATCGAATCATCCAAGGGTCATTGCTTGGCAGTCTTCATTTTTTGATTATTTTGCTGTCAGTTTAAGCTTCTGACACTTTGAGGCTTCGCTTGTGAAGGGCTGAATTAGTTTTCTTTCTTTTTTGTTTTGTTTTGTTTTCCTATTTGATATATATCCCTGCGTCTACATGCACCTGGCAGCATCATGTCGACATGGCAAACAACGATACGCACTCTGCCCTATCTATCCTCAAGCAGGTACTTGTATCAATCTCTTGATTTTCACCCAACCCTGTATCAAATGCCTATTCCTACGGCTTCTACTTTGCCCAAGAACCAATCCTCTCGTCTCCCGCATACAACACCAACCCCCTTGCATCCCATTACGTTCCTAGGTCCGATACTCTCTCTCCCGTTAGTAACCGTCCCCTTCAAATTTGATGCCATGCCTCGTGTCATTCGGCTAGTTTGCGCCTTGCCAACACTCTCCACGTCGCCCATTTACCTTCTGGGATACCTGCCTTCTGTCCTAGGTATGCTTCAAGTCACAGCCTGCAAAGCCATCTGGCACTTCACAACTAGACAAACATCTCCCAGCCTGAGTCGTGTACCCAACCGTCATTCGCCCGGCTCCTCCTTTTGCAAGGCCGTGCGTACACAACACACATACATCCAACTCAAAAAACACCAACAGGGTCCTCCTCACATCCGGCTATCGTCTCTTGATTGATCCGCTTACCTTGCCCATGCATCGCTCCATGTAGGAAACGTGCATACCCGGCATCAAAGTCACAGTCACAGCCCATCACGCCTCGCAAACAAAGGGCCCACACATCGTGACCTGACTCGGGGGTCGCTCTCTATGAGTTATCATGCTGCTCCATCTAACTTCTATTTCACACACATGAACAATCCGTAATCATCATCCATCATTCCATTCATTAACTTACGTGGCCTGAGCGTCCTGCACCGCAGTAGCTCGGCCAAGAGCCGACGTTTCAATAGGCACATCCCCTCTTTGACAAAACTTCTCGAGCCTATATCCCCTACATCCCAAAATAATGCCTGCAATGTCCCCCGCCGTTGCTGCAGCTTTATGAATGCACCCTGCAGGCGTGCTTAGCTCGCACCGCGCAGGATCCACGCATCAAGGCCGGAGGCTGTTTCCGCTGCCAGGTCAGGGTTCTGTGGGGTATGATTCAGGGCCTCGGCCTTGAAAGGGCAAGCAAGGCGAAAGCCAAACAGACAGCTGTCCTAACATGGGGCAGCGGTAAAATAATGCCCCGCCCGTTGTCAAGGCGTTGAAAACCAAACTAAACGCAACCGAAGACTCATGCCCACACTGTACTACCGGGACCCTTGCCCTTTTTCGCTTTGGACTGTGGTTGGTGAGGCGCAGATCGAATATTGGCTGATTTGGGCATGGCAGGGAATGCTGGAAACTCCAACCCTGTTGTTTCTTCCATGGTACTGTGTTCGACGCCTCGGAATCCTTCCCCGTCCTTGAAGACGGCGACAAACAGTTCCGAAATGGAGGTCGTCAAGCTGTCCAGGGCCTTGATACGCTCCGAGTCGGCATGCGACAGAATCTCCAGGATGCCCTCTTGCTGATTAATTGTCCCTTCAATTTTGCCATCTATGATGAGGAAGCCAAGGATATCCTGCACCTCGGGCTCTGAGATTCGGAGCTGCTTTGCAATCCATGCGAGCTTCATCCTGGTGTACGGCGCGATGAGCTTGAGGACGCCCTTGGTTCGCATATTTCGTGTGACTTCATCAATGTTCTCCGCAATAAAGGGGTCCGCCAGGATATCTTGATTATTCCGGAGCACTTTTTCATAGGCGTGAATGTCGTCTCGCTGGTAGGCATCAACAAGCTCTGTCATGGCGGAGATTCGAGGATCGGTCTTGTAGGGCTTCGTCTCCTGCGAGTCGAATGGATTGATGTTGGATTTCATCAGCATTGTGGTGAGAAGCAGATACTTGAGGACCTGAATCCGCTGCAGTGACCCCGCCTCATCATAATTACGAAACGATTCGAAAAAGTCACTCTGCGCCTCCTTCCAGTTCTCTTCACTCATATGCATCTTTCCACCACACTCTCTGATAATGCCCATGATGCGAGGGTGAGGGACAGCCGATTTGACCTTGAGAGCTCGCTGATACAAGGCCTTCAGCTGCTTGTTATTCTTTGTCTCTGCTAGCATCTGAATCTCCAAGGCATAAATCTCGAGTGAGTACGTTCCCTTGCTTGGGTCATCTGAGCCATCCGGCCGCTGACAAGCTTTGTGCAGCTCCCGTAGCTTCTTAGAAACAGCATTGTATTCCTTGCGATCGAGTAATAGCTTGGCAAGTTTGATGTTGGTCTTGAGCCACAGCCGCTCGTTGTTGGTGCTCTGGAAGCTCTGCAGGGTGAGGGAGTAGAACTTTTCCATGCTGTGTACGGCAGCTGAGCCATCCGCCCCCTTTTCAATGTAGTCGAGCATGTTGTTGATGGATTTCTCGGAGTAGTTTCTCGTAACAGCGGACTTGACGTAGGTAAGGAGCTCTTCGAAATGGTCGGCAGCCTGGTGAGGATTTAGAGATGACGTCTTTGGAAGCTGCCTGGTGAAGATGATTGCAGAAACTGACCTTGTCATACTGCCCCAGCTTGAATTCAAGCTTGATTGCCTGCTTCAAGCCTTTGAAGCCCCATTCGCCCTTCTCTGGCTCCAGCGCAGGTATAGAGAGGAACTCGGTAATGGCATCTTCCGGGTCGCTGAGTTTGAGCTGCTTGGCATTGTAGTATTTGTTTTCAATGTCGACATCGCTAGTCTCTTCGTCCTCGTCCTCTTCGTACTCAAAATCGTATCTGGCTGCAGCGTTAGAGCTGGTCAACAAAGGCGTGCTGCGGGAGGGGAGACGAACTGCTCCTCATCGGACTCTTGCATGAAGTCTTCGTCGTCGGACATGTTGAAGAATTGGTCCTCAAGGAGGATATGATTCGATGGGATGGGAGAATGGAGTGCGAGCTGCGATGGAAGAGCTGTTGTGTGAGGTTGACGAGTTCAACTTGTCGCCTTGAGAGCTTCAGTGGGTTGTCAAACTAAATGGCTTTGGATGCGACGCCAGTGACAAGACGCGGGGTGGGATGCTCGATAAGGTACGTACCATTTGCAGCCCCACGCGCCAGAGCTGCTGTTTTGCTCCTCAGGCATCAATCTACAGAAACCCTAACCCTTTAGAACAATGGCAAACTCAAATCGGTAATGAACCTCAGGATGGTTCACAGCATCACATCCTCACCAACCCTGGCGTGCCAGACGAGGAAAAGGCGTTGCAGCAACACTCTCCTCAACAAAAACAACTAGCATCGGTGGTTTAGTGGTAAAATCCATCGTTGCCATCGATGGGCCCCGGGTTCGATTCCCGGCCGATGCATTTCTTTTTCCAGTTCTCTCTTTTTGCTTACAAGAGAAACACGCTCGACTCAGCATGGCTGTTACTTGTTCGCTTCTGGAAGACCTATTGGCAAAGACTGTTTCATAGTCAGGTAAAGAAAAAAACGTCTGTATTTCGTCTACAAGATGCTGGCATCTCTATATCTCTGCTATCTTGGGTCATGACACATGATCTCGTATGCAGTAACCAGCCTGCCAGTTACTTGCAAGCATTGCTAATCCTTCCATCCTCCGTTATGTCTCATTCATATCGTGCCTCAATCTCGCGAGCATTCTGAATCGCCTTCACAGCCATTGCAGTGATGACTCCTCGGCTTCCAAGCTTGACCTTCTCCTTACCATAGCGCCACACCCAGACGCGCTCCCAGCCTCCATCGGCTTGCTGCGATGCCATCAGAGTCTCCATGTCCTTTGGATTGGCGACTCCGAGTCTTTGGGCAGCAAGAACACGGAGAGCAGTTCCAAGCAGGTCACCGCCACGGCCCATGCGTTCCTGAATTCTCATGGTAAGCAGATCTCTCATCTCATCCAAGCCTGCATCGTCTGAGCACTTGGAGCAGACATCGCTGAGGTAGTAGAAGAACCACTCAGGAGTGGTATAGTAGCGGGTGCCAAAGAGATGGGCATTGGTGCGCAACAGGCGACAGAGAAAGTCATAGACCTTGGGGAGCCGGTGTCCTTGACCATTGAGGTAGAAGAAGCGCCAGACGTTGGCGCAGATGCAGTGACAGAAGCGTGGGCGATACTTGTCAAGCCAGCACTATGGGAGGTCAGTGTAACCCTCATGCTGCGAATGTCGAGCAAACTTACATAGGGCAAGCCATCCGGATTGAGATTTTGAAGAATAATGTCCATTGCCTTTTCCTTCTCATCCATTGGAATGTCGTCGAGAACAACCATGGCCAATGAAGTTGTATCCGAATCCACCGGATAGACAGTGTTGGCAAAGATGGGATCCCCAATAAAGTAGTTCCACAACACTCCCTTCTTCTCAAGGGAAACCAGGCTCCTGGAGGGAAGTTAGCTGATGGGTCAACAGGCTGGATGGGATACTCACCTGTCGCCGGTATGTTCAAGGATCAGAAGCTGAGAGTAATTGTCGGGCTGCAGTGCGCCCGAGTCGAGATGACAAAAAAGCCTCTTTGCATTCTGGCGCAAAAAGGTTATGCCTCGGGCGACGGAGTCTCCAAACAGGTCGTACAGAGTGGCGATTGCTTCCGTATTGTCCTCAAACAGAACACCCCGCAGGCCCAAGGCGTGTGCAGACACAATGTTCTCAAGACGATCATCGACAAAGACGCATGATGAAGGTGGAGCACCGATCAGCTTCAGAAATTCCTCGTAGCAGGCAGTGTCAGGTTTGCGAATGCCGAGGCTTGCGGATGAATGAAATTCGTCAAAGATGCCCCAGCTCTTAATCATGGGCTCGAGAGCCTCATAATCGGGCGTTGCAATGTTGGATAAGCCAATGACTCTGAGGCTTGGGTCGTTCCTCTTCAGCTGCTTGACAGCAGAGATGAGTTGAACGTTGGACTGCAAGGTATCACGCATGTATTCGATGGTCTGGGTCCAAGTCTCGAGATCAAAGTGAAACTGCTGACAGACCTTTTCATAACACTGCTCTTGTGTGATCTTGCCACGCTCATACTCGTACCAGTCAGGTGAGTCGAGGGCGTTGGCAATTTGGCGTGGGGAGAAAGTGACAGCCTTGATGGACTGGTTGAAAACCAAAACACCGCCCACATCCAAGATCAAGTACGAGTACTTCTCACTTGCCATGGTGAAACTTGGGTGGTGGGTATCTCAGGGATGATGGAATGGGGGTAATCACAAATGCTGATGAGAGGAGTTGCTTTGGGGAGATGAATCTAATCTGGGCTGGACTTATGTTCCCAAACCTGCTTATATATTAAAGTTGAATTGGTGAGCGCTTTTACGCCATTTCTCATGGCAAACGAGTGCTGCTAATATCGTCACTATGCAAGTGCCCGATCCGAGCAAACAGAACTCTTTTGGGTAAAAACCGGGGCTATGTCATTGGCACTACACTAGTATCATGTCGTTCATTACCGAAGACATTGTAGGATTGGCTACAATTCCATTGCTTCATTAAATGGCTTGAAAGGATTAACTTAATGGCTGCATCACGGATACCAGCTTGGAATTAATGACTACTGTTACTTGATTTAAAGTCTAGAACCTTGTGTAACACTCCCTTGCGGACGAATGGAGGCCTATTTAATTAATTGATGGAAGAATGTAGAAGCGAGCCTGCTGATAATGAAGTTTAGGTAGGGAGGGAAATTGTTTGCATTGGCTGAGCTCGAGGGTGTCTCCAGCTGAACACGGAGCCAATCAGGAACCTTGAACGGGCCAATGCAAGATTGAGTACTGACCTAGGTAAGATTTCGGCAAAGCTGCCGTGACATCGGGCGCCACCGAAAACGGGCTCATGGTGCGCCAGGTATAGAAAGCTGAATATACAAGTACCGAGGGGACATTTGACGCACATCTTGGCAGTCTTTGATAGCGTGTCATTTATGTAAGCTGAGGAGGCAGGCTGGACTTACCGGATGATTTGCAGTATACGCCCGTGCTGTGATGAGGACCAATCCATGCACGAGTAATATTTCATCTCTAGGAGTCAGATCTGATCACTACTGGCTAAAAGGGGGGTAATAGTTGATGTTGTATTACCAATAGTGAAACGTATGAATGAGAACCCCACACGCACCTTAACTACATACTGGATAATTGGGCAAGCTCGGAATACTTACAATCGCATCTAAACCGATCGGCACACCCTTGTGTCATCCTCTGTGGTGCTCCTTGTATGCAAAGAACGGAGGCTCATCGATCTGCAGATCAACAAAGACCTATCTATCCAGTGTCAGCAAAGACCCTCGCTTGGTGATTCCTGCCTTTTTGAGCATCTCGCGCAATTGTGTTGTAATCTTGCTCTCATAAGGCAGATGATTAGTGATTGGTGTTTGTCTTTGCTTTCTTGACTTCACTGAGATAACAACTTTATGCAGGTCAATATACGACTTATTCCTTTCCAATTCTACCTGTGCACCAGGAATTTTCCCCCATCCCGTAAATTCACTTGATATTCGGCTTTTTTGGAAGCTCCAAAGTTCAGGGGGGGAGGCTGCTTGCAAATCGTCGAACTGGGAGGGAAGGTCTTATAACTTGGCAATGCGGCTCTTAAATTGAGACTGAACATTCGGCATTTGAACTTTTGAGCAGGCCGCCAGATGCCGAAATGAGCGTCAATCACTTGCCTGGGATATCCTTGCCAAAGCTTGTAAGGGTGGAAATTATGATCTTAATTGACTTCGGGACCATGGCAGTCCACAAATCTGGCAGTATATATCCTTAAATGAGAAGCAAACTGTCACATACGACCATAGGTAGTGGAGAATTCGGGGTCCCGTCCGCTCCCCCATAGACAAGCCACTAACCGGCAGATTAGTAGTTGGGTGGGTGACCACCAGCGAACACCGGCTGTTGTATGTTTTTTTGTTCTGTTCTCTTTTTGTCGGTTGTTATCTACCCTGCAAGGTGGATCCGTAAACAAACTGAATGTCTTTATTGGTATGGATTGCATTCACTGTCTATTTTGTTCACATTTGCCGCCACACTCAGCTACCTTGCGCAATGCTCTCTTGATGCCATGATAATATACGCCCATGCTATAATCGTTTTAGATCATACTCATATGGATTTTCATTTCTAGCTTAAATACAGAACCTGGATCCTTACTCATACTGGCACTCACTATAATCTTCACACAAAAGGAAATCGTTTCATGTTCAACATGAGCTTCACCCTCGGCTCCTCACAGAATGCATCAAATCCTCAAATGCTCGTTTATCCCCCTCCTTAGCATTACTGATAGAATTCACTTCCAGAATTTCATTATCATAGTATTCTCCGTCTACTCGCCTTATATTGATCTAGGGACTTGGCAATAAACCTGTGTTTAGCGTTATGTATCAGTTTGTAGAAACTCCATCGTTGATCATGAGTTCTGGCACGTTGAAAAGCGGACGATAATACTTGAGCTGACATACGTAGAAATCTTTTAGATTGTATAGACGCGTACGGATCTTGTCGTATACATCTTCCAATCTTCCAAGATATGCATACACATGTACGGCATCTTCCCTTCTGGAATCGAGATCATGAGTGGCTGTCGTACCCAATCGTGGGTTGGTGTGTTCCAGACAGGACTCGAGTGTTTGATATAGCACCCAGTCCAAGTGGTCATCGTGTGCTATCATGAAACTAATTAGGACTATTGTCTTGAGGTGAGGGAAATTGAGACCCTTGCCGTTAAAGTAGCCCGGTGCGGTGCCCCAGCCCTCGCTAAAGTACAGCTTCAGTGAGGTAAGCTGATCTGCGAAAGCTGATAGTAGGGTGCTTTGTAGAAAGGACTCAAAGGTCTGACGTTCGATGCAGAGGATATCATCATCAGGACCAGAGTCGTTCTCCTCTTCTTGGATCATGAGATTCGGCTGGCGAACGCTTTTGGCAGTTTCCTTGAAAAGGTCGGATGAAACCATCTTAGGAATTGGGAGATTTTGCAAATTTTCAATCGTCAATGATCGAATTGGGCGGGCTTCATTGTGCTTGCGCGTACACTGAACCACGGCGTTGAAGACGGCTTCGAGAGCGTATCGTCGCGTCGACATTTTCTCAATCTTTTCATGCCCAGGGTCCCATGTGTTTTCTACGCTCCAGCAGCGTTCAGAAAAGCGAAGATGCAATGATATGAGGTTATTTAGGTCCGTGATGCGACCGATCGACTTGGTAAATTCCTCGTATTTGCCCTCCTCCTCTTACCATTCTTAATCCTCGCTGTCACGCTTTTCCATTAGATCCGGGGTGCTATGAATAATGACGTGTCGAACGAGAGCTCTTATAGATTTCTTCTCAAGCATTTCATTTCACGTTTCAAATTGCGTCTTGGAGTGCCCCAGGACCATATTTTCAAAAAGATGGACTTTGCCAAGTTGGCTCCGTTGCTGGCAGACTAACTGAACCTTTTGGAGATGCACCATTTTGAGATCTGAGTCCGGATTCGACTTGTCCCATAATTCAATCAGATGGCGTAGTATGAGGCTTAAAACCCCAACAGGCAGATTTATAGGATTCATCATCAGAGAGCTTTGGAGAGAAGAGGAGAATGTTGTTCTGATGACAGGCGGAGAGGGTATGCACTTGGGAGCTATATCGGATATGTGTTGAGCAGGCAGCAGAGCTATGACGTTGGTTGGGTAGTGTGAAGCCGGAGGCCAAGATCCGTAGCATGCAGGTGTATGTTGGCTGCACGGAAATGGACATTTCAATCACTTATCCATATACGGCAAGTTCCGAGCTGGAATGCCTAGCAGGTTGACGGCCAACGGAGACCTGGCTGTCATGAAGCATGGAGTAAGAAGGATGTAAGCCTTACCGGTCATCATTTATTGTTGGCCTCTGTAACCGCAATTCAAGATTTCGCTCACTCAACATAGTGGTATAGCCTGTACTATCTCTGTAGTGTTTCTATATAGATGTATTCACACATACTGTCTCAATCATAATATCCTATTGTTGGAACAGCAAGTATTCTAGCTGTCCCTCTCTATGCGCCAGCTTCGTCATGTAAATGCAATGCCGCGTGGGGTAGGTTGTGGATAGAATTGGAGATGAGGCTCATAGCATCGACAAAGGCGCAGGCATGTATAGCATCATTGCTAGTAAACTATTTATATCTTGCGTTTATGATGTTGTAACCTCTCACTGACACTTGGCATGATTTAAAACTATGTGCCATCCAGCTTCATCTCTATAAAATAAATAGATTATTAAGATTATGATCATGTAGCTATCCCGGTTTGACTGATAGAGATATTTAATACCTTCTATATCCATCATGTACGGAATTGGGATGATCCAATGAGAGGTAAGATTGGGTATAAACGGGGTCATCCGACAAGATACCGAGACTGGCCAATAAAATGGAACACAGCAGGGGCAATAATGCTAGCATACGTGGAAGTGCATGCATTGCCACCCCCTCTCGTCGTCTGATAGAGACGGGGCTGCGTACGATCCGCGATGCTGGCTCCAGTGGATTCCCCAAATTCTACGTGGATATTCCCGCTCCGCCCCAAATGTCACCATAGGCAGTCTTGCTTTTCCGTTGGGCTCTACGTAAGGCTATAAAGCTATATTGGCATATAAAAACACCCCGCCGCTTGCTACCTTCCCGCTCTTCACCAAAGCTCTTATAACCGTAAGCATCTCTTATTGCGTGCATATTAACACCCGTGCTCCCATTTACCGAAATGATGGAATTTGCCGTCAACGCTATTAGCCTTTTAAGTTTTGCATTAGAATGCCTTGACCGTATCCAGCTGGCAAGGGAATTTGAAGATGACTTTGCAACATATCAGTTGAAGCTCGACGTCGTTCAGATCCGCCTGTCCCGCTGGGGAGAGGTGGCTGGTATTACTGTTAGTAACGGCAAGTATAACGAGCGTGGACCTCAGCTTACGGGAAATAAGGCAAACAATGGCGTTCCAGGCAGTGCTGAGGTGAACACGATAAAAAGGGCAGAGGAGATTCTCGGTGAGATCCAGGACACCATCTACAAGGCTCAGCGAGATGCCAAAAGAATGAGGACCAACCTCGACATGGGCAGCGACCAGACGATCGACACGGAATTCTCCATGCCCAACGATCTGAAGAAGATCCGCACACGGCTGCGGGAATGCATCCGAAAGCGGAGGGCCCGAGCAGCAACGGCAGCCGACAGTATTAAATGGGCGTTTTATAAGAGAGCCCATTTCGACAAGTTTGTCAGAGATATATCCTCACTCATCAGCGACCTCGAGAATCTCTTCCCCCAAGATACTCAGCAGAAGCTTGCAGAGCTCAGTGGCGAGGAGTGCAGGGGTATCGGCAGATCCAACCTAGAAGAACTCAAAGATGTATCCCAGAACTGCGATCCATGGCTGGAGAAAGCAGCGGAGGAGACACTCAGTAATGCCTCTCGCGGGGCAACTTACATCACCCAGTCCCACAACACGGGTCTGGTGACGGGAATCCACCACGGTGATGTCAAGGGTGTTAGCATAGGGAACAACAACAGGACTGACAACCACTGGGCGAGAAGCTGATGTCTCTGCTTGGGAAGGCTGGGGGGAAGGGTCCGAGATGATATTGAGACATGTATCCTAATACTACCTTGGAAGACGTACCGGTTGTGAATGAATGCATTTGAGTCATAATTAGTTCAAGACTTATGCATGTAAATAAAACCATAGGGTCATTTATGCCGATATCTTGCTCACTTGGGTGGCGGAATGTGTAATAAATCATGCATTGCATGGGCAGAATATGTGGATCGACAGAAAATTCTTTGGTAGATAGACGGCACCAACAGCATTGATCGTGCCGTTTGGATAACTGATTGGTTGATAAGACATCCATCACCTGCACTCCGCTACACACGGACAGCCTTCTCTTCCAGTAGCTCAAGGCTTCAGGGGTCTTATGACACCATCTCCATCCTTCTTTGGAAACAACGACATACACTGCATCGTCACATATCGGTGTGACGGCACGTCCCGCGCTGCATTTTGAGCCTGAGCGAGGGGCATTTGCTCGTACCCTGTATCGCCATCGTCGACTATTGGGCAACTGTGAACTGTCCACTAGATGCGGGTCATCCCTTGCATATGTTTCAGTCTGACGTGGTGAGGCATTATTGGGTTTGTCACTCAGTTTGATGGACAGAGCCTCGTGGGTGCCCCAAGCGTGCGAGGAATCATCCTCCCCCTCTCATCAGAGCCTCGTGTCACTCGGATGTATGCCGAGCTACCTACAAGTTCCTACTTTGTGTATCTATGTACTGTTTCGTAGTAACGAGTAAAAGTCTTGGCATGCCTCGAGGAACAGTAAGCCGGCTGTCTCAGAAAGATACCTGCTGTCTGAGAGGAATTTCCCGAAGATTCATATTTATACAACTTGACTTCTGTCTGACTTCTGTTTGTACTTTAGAGATGGTACCGTATTATTCTCCAAACAGGTTATTAACCAGAGTTTTCTCAACTGTTTACACCTTATGAGCCACTAATCTTACCGCAAGCGTTCACGATACGATTATCGGCATGCCTGAATATAATATCAGACAGCAAAATATCATTGGCATAGCACAGGCAGTCAACAACGGTGATAATTTCATCACGTACAACTGTAAGTCCTGATCACCCGCTCTAGACCATTTAGCAGTTCTTATCCATGGGCCACAGACCTGAATGATGCGAATGGGACCAACGGAACCAATCCCTTTTTGCCTCTCAAACAAGCTGCTGAGCGACTTCACAACGAGGTGAAATCCCATTGGGAGAGCAGTGGAACATGCGAATGGCTGCCTCAGAGGCCCGATTTCGAAACATGGGCGAGCATGAAGAGCTCGTATTCTTTCTTGTGGATTCACGGAATACGTAGGTTCTCGGGTGATGTTGCATAAATTGCCGCTGACCATAACATAGAGGGGTGTGGCAAAACAACGTTGATGTATGTATACAAAGCATCTCATGCCTCATTTATAAAGGCTCACCAAGTGTTTAGATCTCGTGCAATTGAGAGCATCCGTGACAAAAGGATCTCTGAAAAGGGCCCTAATGCTGTCCACCTACTTTACTTCTACATTGGCTATGGCAAAGACGAGCAAAAGGAAAAGTTATACAAAGAGATGCTACTGACATTTTGGGAGCAGGCTGTGAGAACGAGCGAAGCACAATCATCGAACATATTTGATAGTCAAAGTAGCAGCGAAACGATTCAGAAGCAGCTGAACAAGTTTCTGGCCACGTCCCAGCGCGATGTGTACATCGTTGTCGATGCTCTGGATCAACTTCGAGAGCGAGACCGACGTGGCTTGTTGGAGTGGCTGAACCTTCTCGTTCAGGAATACAAGGACAAGCAGAATGAGTTCAGCCTTGCTGTGGTAATCAGCTCGCGGGATTGTACTGGCTATGGCGAGCTGCGAGAATACAACCCCTTTCAGATTCAGGTGAAGCCCAGCGATAATATTAGTGACATTCGAAAATACTTGGAGAAAACGCTCGATTCGAATCTTTTTGACGAGGAGCCGCAACTCAGACAACGCGTTCTGTCGGACTTGACAAACCGGGCAGATGGAATGTCAGTATCGCTTCACTCCCAGTTTCGTGCACTGCTAACTTGAGCATTCGATTGCCAAAACAGGTTTCTGTGGGCCAAGCTACAGGCAGCCAATATTTGTGACATGAGTATGAAGAAGGATGTGCTCAATGTTCTTGATAACCTTATCCTGCCAACGGAGATGGACGAAATATATCGAAAGTATGCAACCGACTTTGAATCCCTGGGATCCCGACCAACTGAACAGCAGATTGTAATGAGGACTATGGCGCTTCTGGCACAGACGACGGGCTCGATGCCGAAGGAAACATTTCTCGTTGCCCTCACAATCGACTTGAATGATGGAAAACCGGATTCAGAAGACTACAAGGATTTAAGCGAAGAGCCAGCCAAGGTGGTACGCTTTTGCAAGCACTTGATCGATATCAACGAAAGTCTTGGAATTGTTCGATTCTGTCATATATCCGTCTTTGAGTTCTTTAAATCGAAAAACCCTATCGGCGACCATAAACTGATTGCCGAGCTTTGCTTGGCTCACCTGTGCTCGTCTGATTTCTCACAGGGGCCTCAGAGTGAGGTGACATGGTATAATCATGGCAACCTTGGACCAATTCTGCGGCAGCATCCCTTTTTGGAGTTTGCTTCTTGCAACTGGGCTACCAGCATGAGAAATAGTGCGAAAGGAAATGCCGATATAGAGAGGAGTCATGCAAGAGTCTTGGGATTTTGGGAGCGACTCCTTGGAAAGAAACGGGAAGGGAGAGAAATGAGAGAATATGAAGAAATCACGGATCAAGAAACTGAAAAAACCGGAGAGCAAAAAAACCTGCAGCTTTCATTTCAGGTGCATTTGCTTACTCTTGGGGTGGCAATGCCAGCTGGAGTATGTCAGGAGCACATCGTCAGTTACTTTGCGCTTCTCGAATTCTTTGACATCTTTAACAAGAGAGGCTGGCTTGACTTGACACAGCGCGATGATGAAGGATTGACATCAATACATTGGGCTATTCGCTATAAGAATGGAAACGAACAAAGGAAGAAAGATGTTGCCAAAGTTGTTGAGAAACTGGTCAATTACGGATGCGACAAGGATGCACAGGATGACGAAGGCCGCACTCCTCTCTATTACGCCTCCTATTACGGAAACCCGTATGTGGTAGGCCTACTTCTCAAGCAAAGCGCCGGGTTGGATATTCAGACCAATGAGGACGAAACTCCCCTGATTATAGCCTGCAGAAAACATCATGAAGCAATCATCTTGAAGCTCATAGCAGCTGGGGCAGACGTCAGGGTTCAGGGGCTTGAGGGCACTGCGCTGCAAGCCATTTCTTTGGTCGGGTGCGAGAACTGCGCGAAAAGGGTCCTCGATCAATATGGCACAGAGTCAATTATCGAAACCAAAGGTCCCTTTGGCACGTCGCTTCATGCTGCAGCATTCAATGGCCACTTAGAAGTGGTGAAGCTTCTTTGTGAGAGGAAGTTCGATGTGCATGCGACCAACGAAACTTACGGAAGCGCCCTAACAGCTGCAGCTCATGGATGCAATCTAGGTATAGATCCTGGACGTTTTAGCGACATCTTCCGGGAACTGATTGGCCGTGGCGTGAATGTCAATGATCCAAGCGGAATAGGTGGACCGGCTCTTCGTGCGGCAGCACACCATGGGCACATTGATCTTGTTCGGCTGCTCTTGGAGGCGGGCGCACAGGTTCGCTTAGCTGAAGGTTCTATGGGAACTGCCTTTGAAGCCGCAGACGAAAGAGGGCATCAAGAAATTAAGAAAATTCTCCTGGAGAGCGACCCAAATGCGGCGACGTATGGCGAGAAGGACCCCAGGAAGGCGTACTTCACGATGAACCAGCGGCTTCAAAGAGAGGTATTTAGGGTCACTGTGAAGGCGAGTAATATAGCTATCATTACCGGTTTGATTGAACAATTTGAGAAGTTGTTTGAGAAGGAAATTACCAAAGGAAATACCCCTTTGTTAAGGGGACTAGTCAAACTGGGCGGGAACTGTTTCAAAGACGTGATACGCTTCGCTACAACAACAGCACCTGAGCCGGCAGAGCAGAAAGAAGACGAAAAGCCCAATGGGCAAACGGACGCGAAAGAAGAAGGGGATCAGGGAGTACCTAGGAATTGTATGCAAGAAACTTCTAGAGGGGGCAAGGCGCTGCTCCGAAAGATGATGTTGAGCCTTTGCTGTGTGAGCCCGGCAGATGAAGAGGAAGAAGTTCCAAACAATCCGATCCTTGTATCCCGAAATTTGGCTGCATCAGCACGGGATGCGTCTGAGCCTATCATTGCGCAAATTCCGCCTGCGTCCCGGTCTGGAGCTATAAACAAGCGATCCTTGTTAATGTACAAACTCGCTCAGAGGACATCAAGCCTCGAATTTTCCTTTACGAGACGACGGCCTTCCACACATAGACAGGATAATCTCGAAGGCTATTTCACCCACGTTTTGGACCGATTGACGGAGGCTGCGGTAAAGATATTGGAATACGCTATATGGAGAGGAGACTCTGAAGTGACCAAACTCATCGCCGAAACATGGGTGGATGCGCTAAACAATGTTATGTCATACAAGGGCTTCGGCGAGTCCATGCTGGAGCAAGTGATACAAAACCGCGCTGCTCAGCTCAGTAAACATCTCATCAATGAAGAACTAGACCTGAATGAGAGACTAAAGAAAGCTGAGGGTCTGGCTCGGGTTGGCGGAGAGCTATTAATGACAGCCGTTATTCGAGGGTCATCGTGTAAGCCACTCCTCTTTGTCCTCTCCAAGCTTTGGGTCTCTGCGATTACAGATGTTGAGAACCTTGGAGAACAAGGCCAAGAGCCCATTGCAAAGATAATGGACGATTTTGCAGAAAACTTCTCCGCCCCAATGAAGGTACAAGACCGTATTAAGGCTGAAATAGCCGGGGGCGCTGGGCTAGAGCTGCTGCGAGCGCTTGCTTTGAGCCCAAGCAAAAGAACCATGATCAGGTCTTGTCAAGAACTAATCAGACAATGGATAATGGCGGCTGAAAACAAAATGGATGTCGTGGTTGTTGACTTGTTCAATGGTAAATGGGAAGAATATCAGAAGTGCATCACCAATAGAAACTATGGTGACCCACTTGGCCTGGCTGTGGCAGGCATATGGCTCCTTCAAACAGCAATGGAGCAGAGATGTGATACGATAACACATTGGCTCTTAAACTTGGTAACTATGGGTTTTCGATGGACCGTAGCTTCAGAAACGGTTGAGGAAAAGACAAAACATCGTGAGCAGAACCGCGACGGTGTTAGGCTAGCAGGGGAGCACGGGAGTCTGATGCTAGACGCCCTTGTCAATTTGTTTGCTACGGCTCAAAGAACGGACCCCAGCAGTCTGCAAGATCTAGCCCTGACGATTTTGGATTTCGTTGAGGCTCTTCCAAAAGACAGCCAGCTGGCTCTGGCGGAGCTGATTCAACAGCGCATTCAACACGCCAGAAGGGGGGTTCATGCCGTGGAGCTAGAACTTGAACTAAGGCATATATCAATAACAACTCACTATTTCCTTGAGGTAGCGAAAAGGAACGGCCGTGAGAGTAGGTTGAATACCATATCAGCACTGGAGACTTTTGCTCAGGGGGTACCAAGGGTGACAGGGGGATCAGTTTATGCCACCTATGATGAAAAGCCTCGATTACAGACCCAGTCAACGTAGGCAATGAGTACCACCACATGCATAGGAGGAGTTTTCTTGACGGTTGAGCTACATGAGCGGGTATGGCGGGGTACGAGAGAGGCTATCGAAGTGGGAAAGGGGTCACGTACTTACAAGAGTTGGCCAGTTAAAGAGAAAGCAGAGAGGGCTCACGAGGATAATCATTAAATAACCGAATGAAAAAGTCGGCGGTTGTAATAAATATATTGATTATTTCCCATACTGGAATCGACCTGCCTCCATGATGTGATGGCTGTCAGTGCTGAACAGACGTCACATTGATCTGAGAAAGCTCGTTTTGAAGCAGGGCGAAGACGGTGAATGATGCCAAAGAAGAGAGAATAGGGATAGATACCGTACATAAAAATTGGACATAATGATTGCCGTTTGGAAAAGAAAGTATAAGCTGAGCGGCCCAACCGGGAGACATTTATAGTTACCTCAGCATAGAGGGCATAAACAACAGCACTGGTTTAGTGTAGGGGAGAGAGAGAGAGAGAGAAAGAGAGAGAGATTATAAAGAATCACAGGTGAAATTGGAGTACAGAATGAAAGGAACTGAGAGGGATAAGCGAAATTGCCGCGCATGGGGTCTGAAATACCCTGGGTCGAAGAGGAGCGTGGTTCTCCTCCCATGTTCGCATCGTGGTATGCTTCTCTTGCTGCTTGGTTTGTTTATCTAGCATAATATGATTATATTTCTATGTTTCCTTTTTACTTCCCAATAAAATAATGAGCGCTATTGCACATGTTCCTCCGGGACCAACTTCGTGGATGGAGTAAGCAATAGCGGAAAGCAAGAATTAGCAAAGAAGAGTCATAGTCACCCTGGAAGCATTCATCGAGATGCGAATATATATCTTAGTAGAGTAGTTGCAAGCACATACGACCATAGGTATCGGAGAACTCGGGGTCCCGTCCGCTCCCCCATAGATAAGCCGATAACCGGCAGATTAGTAGTTGGGTGGGTGACCACCAGCGAACACCGGCTGTTGTATGTTTTTTTATTTGGATAATCTTTTTGCTACTTTATGATTCCAACCGAGAATATCTCTATTCTACTACTCTTGACTTATTCATGTGTTGTAGGACTCGTGTTGTTTAGGAGTGTCTTATCAATCTCATCGACCTGTCACTCCTGACGATCGCCGCCTCTATTGGGCAATTGCCCTAACCAGTTGTATGACCACATGTTCTCGATATACTTATGCTTACCGAGCAACTTATCTGGATAATTCACAGCCGATCTAGCTATGATGGACACCCGTGCTGTATGTACGAGAACATGGATGCTGATCGGATCGCCATTAAGCGCACCTTGAACAACCGGAGTTCCCCGATACCGCGGAGAAGAAAGGTTGCGGCATGGTTTGTAGGGTGTGCTGTCTCTAGAAGACAAGAGATTCTTGCGATCGATTCTTGCGTCACTTTCCCATCAAGAGAGCCACGAGATCTTCCAAGAAGCATTCCCCGGACCTCTGAATAAGGTCGGCTTACTTTGCGTGCGGAATGAATTGGCGTAGGCGCTGGGGAGGAGATGAACTATAAATAAAAAATGGACCTAGACTTGACTTATGAACCAAGATTTGAAGTTTGCTAGCCATACATGGACGAAAAGAACTATAGATATTAATTCGTGAAGTAGATATGTGTAGTAACAACCACTAGCCCGTGTATAGTTGAGTCTGTATTAACTGCTTCTGGCGATGGTTCGTAGTTCTCAGGGGCCTTAAACCTGCGTATCTCTGACATGACAACTACCCTTTTCTTTCAGGGCATATCGCGAAGACCTATGCCCGGCCGTTCTGCGGCGCTACATTCATAGAGAGCTCTCTGGATGATGGAGGTTTTGCACAGCAAAATTGCGGGGGGTAGCTTTTCTAGCCTATAGAAGCTAAATGCTAGATGGTGAAAAGGAGTGCTTTTGGAAAAGCGGAGCTAAAGATTATCGAGATGATGATCTGACATACATAACGCTGCCATTGTATGCTCAAAGGGGGCTCAATGATGGATAGAGTGCTGCTATTATGGATGATATGATGGCATTGTAAACAAATAATATAATTCAACAAGAATGTAGTATGATAAAATAGGCTCATTCAGCTATCCCGGGCGTGTAATCCTCTCGCCCTATTCCTAGCTTAGGGGGGGGGGGCGAGTCCTTCAGCTGCCCCCGGCAAGACAGGGGTTGCCTGCCTTTGGGCAATATGCATAAGGATAATTATAAAACCCCCCCTCACTGTCGCATCAATGATCTACGTCAATGTCTGTGCCACATGAAGTCATATATCTACAGCCAGCCCAATCGGCGATCCATCCAACTGTCATGGATCCCTCTCTTCATACGCCGCCTCGCCTTTCCCGAACGGACACAACTCTCTTTTTCCAGTCACATTGCCTGTCTATAGTCTTCGTCCCGCCCAGACTTTGCGCTTCGCCGGCTTTTCTTAATAACTTGAGAACATTGGACCACTGCAGGCCTCAAATGCCGGCAAAACAATGACGTTCAATAAGATTCGTGGACGCTTGAAAGAAAAGTTACACCATAAACCACGGTCTTCCCCCTCGCATTTGCCTACGCCAGAATGTCCGCCCAACGAGTCGTCTTCCTCTACTCTAGTGAAAACTACATCACCTCCGGCTTCTTTCTCTGAGCCATGCCTCGACAAGATTTCACCCCATAATTCTACAATTTCCAAGTCCACGATCCCTCAAGATCCAGCATCGGAAAATTACGTTTCATCGCCACTTACAGAGTACAGTGTCTCTCCTGAAAAGGTCTTCCCCAAGCCCCAGCCAACTACAGCCTTTGTTATTGATGGCCAACTTTTGCATTTATGGAGCATCGCACAGAAAGAGTTTCTTAATTCATTCGCGATAGCGGATCGCACAGCGAAAGAAGATGCAGAGTATGAGCCAAATCCCGGTGCATGGCTCAGGACTTTCCAAGATGAAAGGCACAACAAGTCCCGAAAGTTTCTTACTGCTTGCAGTAAAGTTGGCCCCCATTTGCAGACGATCCAAATGTTTGTACGCGCTGCCGGGTTTTCTGTCAGCGTCGCGTCAGCGGTAGGTCAAAAGCGTCCCAACCTATAGAGTTAGTGATTAGGATAACTGACTGTGATAATCAGGCTTTCCCTGCCGTTTCACCAGCATCGTTGGTCGTGAACGGCTTTGCGTGGATGTTCGATTCCTTCACCAAGATCTCCGACGACTTTGATAAAATTGAAGCATTTTTCGAAATCATCTCAAAACGCTTCGAGAGTCTCTCTATCATCAACGAGCATTTGGCAAAGCAAGAAGAGCCGGATGTTCTTCATCAACGCATTGTCGAACTGTTTGTAGCCTGCCTGCGCATTTGCAAGGTTGGGTCTGAACAAGCAAAAGCAAGGATCAGTATGCAACCTTTTTCAGTCCTTTGCGCACTTACTGACCCTCTCCTATAGAAAAGTGGTTTAGGCAGCTGCATGGGAGCGATAAACTTGATGATGAACTAAAACAGTTTACCGAGGCCGACAACGAGTTGCGTAACTGCATCGGCCTGAAGACTTTAAAGGTTGGCCTCGATTCGTACGAGACTGGGCGACGGGTGGAATCCCAAGTGAACGAGCTTGTGCATAGAAGCGATCGCTCTGAAAGAGACGATGTACTTGACTGGATTTCACCTTTAGAATTCTCTCGGGTGCATAGAGAATTGGAGGAGCGAGTTTCCGAAACCGTGGTAGCTGGTAGATGGCTTCTCGAATCTCAGCTATTCAAGACCTGGAGAGATGAAGATATCAATCGGCTTTGGTACACAGGAAGGCGTAAGTCCATTTATCTGATCCAATGGGGCTAATAAAACTTACATGCTACAGCTGGCGCCGGTAAAAGTGTTCTGGCGTGAGTTCACTGCCCCCCCCCCCCCCTTTTCATCACTCTGCATGAAGGAAGCTCACGTTTTACCAGCTCTATCATCATCAATCACCTGAAACAATGGATGCAAAGCAAACCATCTAATCGCAGTAAAGTCTTGGTTGCCTACCTGTACCTGTCCTACAAGTCGAAGCCCGACATGGCAGAGCTTCTGGGGAGCGTTCTGCGTCAATTCCAAAAGGGCAGCGAGGTTCATCCCGAAATCTGGAACAAGTTTCAGGAGTACCAACAAGATGGAAAGTGCAACGGCAAGGTTCAAAAACCGTCCGAGAAGGATATCAAATCGCTGCTGTCCCAGTTCACTGAGAATAAGAGAGTGTTTATTGTCGTTGACGCCATGGACGAGTGCTACTACGACAGTCGAGAACCCCTCTTGCAGCATCTCCAAGAGATCAAGAGTGACGTGAAGATTTTGGTCACGTCGCGAGATTTGAATCACTTGGATAGGCTTCAGAAAGGCTTTCAAAAGGCAATGATTGAGGCGCAGGATGAAGATATGGATGAATACATTCACAGTGTCATTAAACGCAGCCCTAACCTCGATCGCGTTCCACAACTTCACGATGAGATCAAGTTGCATGTTAAGCGGAGATCAGGGAAAATGTAAATGCCTTACCTTATTAGTGACATGAACCTTTTTTTGTTCTCATACTAAAGCATCTGTTTCCAGGTTCCTTATCGTCCGGCTTCACATGGATGCTCTGGCCGACATTGAGGTAGAAGCCGAGATTGAGGAAGGGTTGAAGAACTTGCCAGATACCATCCAAGGCAGCTACGAAAACACGATGGAACGCATCCGTAATAGGTCAGAGACCAAAAGGCGCCATGCTAGATCTACTTTGGCATGGGTGGCATATGCCCAGCGACCGCTGTCAATATATGAGCTTCAACACGCTCTTGCAATAGACGAAGGCTCAAGGAACATTGGGGAAAAGAATTTGCGTCAGGGAAGCGAGATCATTTCTGACTGCTGCGGCCTTCTCATCAAAGACTTGGACGACATGGTCCGCTATGTGCATTATTCTGCCCAGGACTTCTTCCACCTCACCAGAAGCAAGGAGTTTCCAAATTTCGACAGGCGTATCACCATCGCCTGCGCCAAGTATTTGTCCATGTCATCACTGCAACAGCTGGCCATGGTTGACAATTCCAACCACCGACGTTCAGCAAGTTCGAAGAAGCCTGAAGAATTTCCACTTACACGATATGCAGGGCAGTATCTTCACAAGCACCATCGCGCAGTTCAGAACCTCTCAAAGGACGAAGACGTCTCGGAAGCAATCCGCCCGCTTGTGATGAGGGAGACGGAACGAACACTCTACAGTCGCCTTCTCTTCGCGTCCAATCTTTATTACAAAAGCTCGACACTTTTGGATATCTATAAACGTCGTAGGAGATTGAAAGAATCTCAGATGGAAGCTCTTCAGCCCCTTCACGTTGCCATCTTCCTAGGCAACCCTGGGTTAGTCGAGTGGCTGATTGAGGATGGTGCCGATGTCAATGCACTGGATCCATACCGGCAGTCAGCCCTGATGGTAGCGATCAAAAGCGACCTCGATTTCGTTGCTAGCATCCTGCTAGGTTGTGGTGCCAGGGTCGATCTTTTGACTGAGAAAGGCCATGCTATTCTTCTCTATGCGATGGAGAAAGATTACACAACGACGATCCAACAGATCATAGGCAATCCTACTGGAGGTCCACTGGATGAGGGATTTCTCAGAATTCTTGGCCTTTTGATTCTACTTCTGTTAGCAACCCTAAAGGCATTTTTATCGCAGTTCTCTATCCGAACGGGACTACTGAAGTCTCATATTCCCAACACACCCCCATTAAGCACCACAGTTGCACAGACAATCGAGTTTGATCGATCCATGGAGAATCATAGGAGGCTTATTCACTTGGCCTATACAGGTGACGCAGATGGGCTATTATTTCTCCTAGAGTCTTCAGCAGTCGATCCTATCAACCTGGAACTGGTGTCTCGGATAGACGAAGACATCCATGACTACGTCAGTGATAGCGACACGGAGGACTTCGATCTAGACTCTTATTACGACACTGATTCAGGATATAGCGAGAATGGAATGTCATCTGGGTCAAGTAACGACGAAAGCGAAGGCAGTGATGACCATGAAAATTCCGATTACGATTACGATGACTCCTTTGAGGGTAGCATGAGTGGAAGTGAAATGGAAACTCCCAATGCAACATATGTCTCTGCCTCTGAATCGGACGGAACAGAGAGCGAGGCGGTAAATGGGATAAGCGATAACGTCTCTGTAGATGAATCGGACAATGATGATTATGACCAGATGGATAGAGTAAATAATGAAGCATCCGAGGGTAGCATCATAAATCAAGTTGATGATGCTATTGAAACCGCCAAAGCAAACCAAGACATCGCCGATAAGGATGAAATAGTGTTCGCATCAAGGCTGGACAGAATCAAGATGTCGTTTTTCAGGACGGCATCCTTCTTGGCCGTAGAGCGTGGTAACTACGACGTTGTCAAACTGTTCTTGGACTACAAGGTCTCACCCGACTTGAAGAATTTCCTGGGGCAGTCCTTACTTCATCGAGCCACCGCCAGGAATGACTACAAAATGGTTAAACTTCTTCTGGATCGAAAGGCGACTGTGGATCAGAGAGATCGGAACGGAAGAACTGCCCTGATGGCGAATGCCGATATGAAGAGGAAAAGGGGTAAGTTTGTACAGATCTGGCATGAGCTGCTAACGAATATATCAACTGAATTTATCAATAGTACTTGAACTACTCCTTGATCGCGGTGCAAACATGAATCTTACGCAACGCGAGGGCTGCCATGAGTTGTACGAGGCAGCAGTGTATGGTGCAACCGAAGTCGTCGAGTTCCTCCTGGAAAACGGTGCAGACCCTTCTGTTACAAATCATTTCGGATGGACACCACTCCACGGCGCTGCTGCCAACGGACATTTAGACTGCGTTCGCCTTCTTCTCGACAAAGGAGCCAACCCTTCGCCAATATCAGACACTGGCAAAACTCCTCGCGACTTCGTTCACCTCGGACAGAAGCACTACGACTACATATTAACAGGCAGGGAGCATTATAGGGCTCAAATCCTTCATGCGAAAGAGTTGAGTGTGGAGGAGCAGCAATGGACCAGAGACGAAATCATGCACCTGCTCAACAAGAGCGGAGCACTAACGGCCGAGCAGCTATATGAGAAGATTGGGCGAGATAGCTTTTATGATGGCGAAGGTGGACAGTTTAGCCACCCAGGCTGGATGCGCGATAGTTGGTGGGATAGGTAGGCAGTCTGGATGCATTTTTGCACGTACAAGGCCTTGGGCGGATTCGGATAAAATAGTTTGAAATGCGTGTGTCTTATACCATAGCATAGCATATAAGAACGAATAGAGGCTCTATTTTTATAAAAGAATGTTGTTACACATTGATCAAGTGCTCGCTTTAAAGATTTGCTTACGCTGTGTAAAGATATGTACGGAAATATATTTTCAACGTGATAGCGAAGAGCATTATAATAACAATGAACGACATAAAGGATCTAAAACCTTGCTATTCCCGGATAACTGAGTTGGTTTGAAAGATATGAACAATAGTTGTTACTAGAGGTCCTGCTCATCAACCTGATTTAGATGGACATGGGGTAGTATAGTTAGTACAGGGTAAGGAATAGCAGCAGATCCAGATCCGATCAGCTGCTTCGAACAAAGAAACAATGGAAACAAGGGTATTTGTACACTGTAAATCTACAAGTAGAATACAATCACTAGGAAAAAGGTGATTAAATTGTGTGGAAGATGGTAAAAAAAAGTTCATTCTTTCATTATACAAAGCTCAGTGCATCCCCTCTTATCCCGCAGCCCGTCTTGGCACTTCTGCCCCAAAAGCTCCCATATTATTACATTACTCTAGAGTGAGTTATTGGATCTGAGCTCTCTCTATAAAACGTCGCTTTATCACGTCTCTACCACCCTTGGATTCTATTAATCCTATGTTTTGGCGTTCTTCGCCTCATTGAAAGGACTTGTCTGTCGAATCCGTGATCCAAACACTGACCAAGCAAACCCCATTCTCAAAACACAGACGCATTTCTTCCACTGGCTGACTTGGTTGTGTTCAGATTTTCCTTATAAGCAACAATGAGTACTTACAATCTAGACGCACCTAATTTCTCCACCCATCCCTGGGCGTTGAATGGGGTACGATGGGGCGTTTGAAAGAGTGAGAAATAAAAAATCCCCTTTGATGGAATCAATATCGTCAGCTGTTCCATATTTTCAACTGCCGGATTGCCCCTTTGGGCATGCTGCATTAAACCCTACTTCTGCCCTACTTTACACAAATCACAGAGCAATATTGGTAAGCGAGCGGATGGCATTTGGTGAATGGAAAAGCGTGATATTGAGACGAATAATTTTTTTTTTTGGCTCAAAAGTCGGGCGTGCGGTGTAGGGAGTCACGGCTCAGGTTTATGAATGCCTTCAATCCTGAATACCTGTGCTGGGAAACTCCCGGAAGGATATGGAAGCCTATATAATAACCGCGATGAGCATCAGAACAACAACAAGCCCTCATCACCTACTCGCACCTATACTTTCTCCAGTATAAACAACCATATCTTAACTATCTCTGATTAAAATGGCGTGTAAATTTCATCACTTGATAATGGACATTGGCGATGTCTTGCTCTCCTACTCCTCAGTGACCAACACAGTCCTTGCTCCGCGTATAATCACAGCTGTCTTCAATTCCCCATATTGGGCAGACTATGAAAGAGGTAACTGTTCACAGCAGGAATGCTATAGGACCGTTTGCACAGAGTTCAGTTTGCGGCCGACAGAATTACAGGAGGTTATAGAGCAGCTCATGTCAACTTTGAAGCCCAATTTGGACCTCATCGCGGCGGTGAAAGAACTGAAAGCGGCTTACCCCAGTCTTCACATTCATGCATTCACCAACATGTCAGCTCCTGACTTTGAACGGCTCAAGCCCACTGTTACCGGATGGGGTATCTTTGATAGTGTAATTACTTCGGCCTCTATTGGGCAGCGCAAGCCCGATATGGCTGCGTATCGATTGGCCCTCGATGTCATCAAAGCCGAAAAGGGATCTGTCATCTTTGTTGATGACAAGTTGGAGAATATTTTGATGGCACAATCTTTAGGGATTCAAAGTATCCACTTCAACGATACTTCAAAAGTCATACAAAGCCTACACAACCTACTTGGTGATCCTGTCAATAGAGGACTTGCTTTTCTTCGTCGCGGAGCCAAAAATCTGCTATGTGACACCAGCAAGGGGGTTACAATCAAGGACAACTTTTCGCAGCTTCTGGTGCTTCAATGTACTGGAGACATGTGAGTTCTTGTGTGAAAGCCGAATTCGAGATGTGATTCAAATTGCTGATCGCATCGTCTTAGCGGCCTTGTGGATCTCGAGTGCACCGGGCCGACATGGCAGTTCTTCATTGGAGACCGTACATTTACTGATGACAATCTCCCAAAAGATTCTGACACTACCTCTCTTGCTCACGCTGTTCTGGACTTTCCGGAGGATGAAAAACAAGCTGCCATGGACACAATATTGCAATATGTGACCGCGGATGGGTACCCCTTGGTAATGACACTGTCTCTAACTACACCTCAACCGCCTCTGTAGCTAATCTGTTATGATGATAGGTTTATCATGACCACAACAGACTTCGTATATGTCCTATAGTCTGCGCTAATGTTTTCCGATTTTTCGCTCTCAACGGTCAGGCCTCAAGACTCCAGTCTACGCATGACTATCTGGTACGCATATTGGATACTCGAGCGTATGAGCTTGGCAATCGATACTATATAAATCATGATTGGATACTCTATTTTCTGGCCGATCTCTGTGGTCGACGATCTGATCCGGAACTCGGCGAAATCAGAACCAAAGTTACGGCTCAGCTGAAACGGCGGATGGGGGGCGACAAGGATGTGCTAGGGGCTGCAATGAGGCTTCTAGCCTCTCAGTCACTGGGCCTTGCAAATACAGAAGATCTAAAGACGTTGTTGGAGACACAGCAGATAGATGGGGGATGGGAGAATGCGTTGCTGTGGAAATATGGACAAGTTGACGTTCAAACCGGTAGCAGGGCGGTTCCAACCGCCATGGCAGTAAGGGGGATTGCGACTGAGTTTGGAAGAGTGCTTACGGCATAAGGAAAAATGCCTGCCTGATAACTACACTGGTTTCATACAGTCCATAGTTATCGCTGATCTCTCACCGCTTCGACTCACATTTGAAACTCGTTTCACATGATATCGTGCTTCCCAAATATTTGCTGGTAAACAAAGAGTGCCGTTAATACGCTCTGCTATAATGGCTTAGTCCGCTGATGCGTGATACAAGCCAAGAGATGTCATTCATGTATAACCAAACTTGACAGGCTATAAACCATGGTTTAAGCATACCTACACTTCCTCAGGTATAAGCATCAGAGACTCAGCACGTGACATACTATTGAAAACTATCTATGATAATGCTATGCATTTGAGGGATTTCGAGGGTATGCAATATCAACTCGTGCTTGCTTGATTGCATTCATGAACTCCTGCTGGTTCTGAATGGGAGTAATTAACCGGCCATGGGCTGAGTTGATGACAAGGCTGCCGCATTCGAGGTGCCAAGTGAAATTTTCATAAAAGCTACCATATACAGATGCTTTATACAAAGATGCCACGTATTTGGAATTCAAAAGCGTGGCGAAGAATTCTGGGTGTTTTCTGAGGATGGTCTCTGCATGTTCATCGGGTGTCTTAGCCTTGGAATTTAACCGTGGCACCATATCCTCAAGAATTGTGTTGGGTAACGAACGTATGGTTGACTGTCCCTGTAATGCTACCAAAGCTCCTGATTGAAGAAGTTCATCTTGGTCATGCAGTAGGGCAGAGATGGCTCTGAGCGTCTCGTCAGATAGGCCAAACTGGCTACCTAATAAATCAAGAGCTTTTCGTCTGACCCATCTATCCTTTTCGTCTTGTCCAGTTGCTGTAGTTTCGAGAGCCTTGTGAGTCAGGGCAGATTGAGTTCCCAACACATGCAAAACACATTTCCTAACATTCGCATCATGATGATATCGCCGGTCTTTTATCAATTTTATCGCCTCACTGGAGAAGGTCGACTTGTAAAAACTTAGTGCTCTTATAGCGCTTTTTCTAAGAATTGGGTTTTCATCATCGAGCCGGGCTATTATAGAATTTAGGATCTTGTCGGACAAGGTTGATTGATGTCTCAGCACATCGATAGCGGCCTCTCGAACACTGTCGTCGGCGTCATCCAGCCGAGATATTGCGGCTGCAAGGGCTCCTCCAGATGAATTTGCTTTTATCACTAAAAAATTTAGGGCTTCTTTTCTCACATCTGCATCTTCGTCGTCTACTCTTCTTGTAACGGCTTCAATGATCGCTTGTGAGATAGTCTTTTGGCCGCTTAACACATGAATTGCATCCGCTCTGGCCCAGCTGTGCTGATGGTTTAACCGTTCCATAATTGCCTTTACGGCTCTCTCAGGTAGAATTGTTTGTCTCAAGACCCCGGCAGTACTGTGACCAATAGTTTGCTGCCAGCTGCAGTAAATTTCATTATCGTCAAGATATGCGAGAATAGACTGTAGGATTCTCGGGTCTGAGTCAAATTTACCCAAGTCTATGTCCATCAAGCACACCATGGTTTGCATAACAACATCCATACATCCGTCTTTGAGCCATGCAGCTACAGACTGGAGGATCTTGTCAGAGAGATGTGCTCTTTGAACTAGGGCCTTGCGCAAGAACCTGCTAGATATTCTAGTTGCATTTTGTAGTCTTATCATTATATCATCTAGAATCTGAGGCGAAATCGTTTGTTGTACCGATAGAACCATCGCAGCAGCGGACTGAACATCTTTTTCGGAATCACTCAATCTTGCCACCACAATCCTAAGGACATCATCAGACAGAGTTTGTACTCTATGCAATATTGTCAATGCGTTACATCTGACCGCTGGGCTATTGTCTTGTAACAAAGAACTTGCCAGCTTTATGATACCTGTCGGTTGTCTTGTTCGGTTACACAGGCTACTCAGGAAACGGGCTTTGCTATCATCTTCAAGTTGTCGGAAGGCGATATTGATGACGCGCTCAGGGAATTCTACGCCTTGCCCAAAACTTGACTGACCAGTGAAGCCGTATTCAAAAACTAGCCACTCCGCTAACACTTGTTCAAGACGTGTCTTCACGGACATGTCCCTGTCCGATACTTCGTTCAAACAGTGCATAAACAGATCCCAATGTGCGGGACCTAGCAAATCACGAGGTTCTGCTTCGATACAGTCGAAAAACGAAGCTGCATCACCATCGATGTCGAGTAGGCCAACGACGAAACGCCAGAATATACGATAGTGCGCCTCGTACTTATTTTTCTGCAGGAAATAAGCAGCCGTACTGTTCTGAAGAGTTCTCTGATTGAAATCCAAATATTCCATCTGCTCCTGGGTCTTCCAATGTCGTACAAAATGCCGAGCCGCAAAATATTCCTGAAATGTCAAGTGTATGAAGTGATAGCTTCGGTTACGATAGTTTGATAGAGGATCCGACGTCCTGACAAATGATAGGCTGGCTAAGATATCATCCCACGACGATTCTTTCATGCCAGAACACATCGTCTCATATATATCGTCCCTGTGCTGGGGGTCAAAGCTTAACGTATCACTATAAAGTCCTGAAAATGCAAGACTTTCAAGAAGGCGACTTTCGTCATCAACCAAAATCCTAATCTGTTTCTGGTTTCGCAAGTTTCTTATTTTCTCTTCACTTCGTTTACCCAGTCGCACAATATCCTTCTTCCATAATTTGAGCTCAATAGTTTGGTAAATGGATGTCATAGTCTTTTGTGTATTGAGATCGATGTCATCCCAAGCATAGCAGAAAGCATCCAATTGGATTGGGATTCGAACAAGACCCTCAATGAGCCGATTACCATGTATGAAAGACCGGATTTTGCTGCCTTGTTGCTCATTTGCTATCGTCCGTTTCAGGTATTCATTCACTTGATCCGGACTGAATCCAACAGTTTCCAGTTCGAGGTCGACAGCTTCAAGGCTGTTAGGAAACTGCACAAACGGGCGAGCCGTGATAATGATGTTTGGAAGACTTAAAAGGGCATCGAGAAAGGCATGCATTTCGTGGTTTCTGCCCAGGCCTTCGGATACTTCATCCAAGCCATCAAGTATGAATAAGGTTCTCTCAAATCTAACCCGCTTCAATGCGTGCCACATCTCTTTTGCGAGGAATAGTCCATTTGGAAGCTGGGAGAAATATTCGTGGTGGAATAGGCTCCCTAGGTTGTATCCATCAGAGGGCATGCTCTTTAGATTTCGCAGAGGCACCCAAAGCAAGCGGTCGAATAGCTCCCCCCATGTCCCGTGATGGGTAAAGTCATACACAATCTTTTTGCATAGTGTAGTCTTTCCAACACCTGCCCTTCCCCGAATAAGTATTCTTCTTGGAATGATCGTGTCGCCTTTAGATCTTTTGCGCGGCTCAAAGATTCCCGCTATGTCTACCCGAATTCCCTGGTCTGATGTCTCAAACAGTGACTTCCGAGACGACCGATATGAGGTATCCGCATTTCCTGAGGAGCGTGCGTGAATCTCTGTCTGCTTGATGATGGCAAGATTGATGTAACAGTGGTCTATTGACAACTCTTCGTTAGAGAGTCGTACAATCTTGAGTCTATCCGGGGCGTAGTGACATGATTGTATGTGGGCATCTGCCTCTTGAAGGGGTGACTGTGCGCGAATGTCTTTCAGAATCCCTTCAATCTTTCCAACGACGAGGTTATAGTCGGGATCATTCGGTCCGCAGAATTTGTTCATCATTACATGAGGCCGATCCAGCGGAAGCGGATTCGATACAATGTCCAAGGTCGCAGAGGCATAGTCAACGAGCTGATGAGTGTGAGTCCATATATTTTCTTACAGAGGTAGATATCCGGGTGTCTAGACAAATGCCTGTGATGAAGTTTGAGAAACACATACCTGTTTCGGCGGAAAATACATATTGAGTAACCAAGTGGGAATAAGGCCCGCCAGAGGGACCTTGAGCGCAAGACTTGTCTTGCCCAGTTCATAGAACGTGTGTACTTGTCGAGTTATAGAATATTCTACGCAAAAATTTGTAAATTTGCCCAGAAGATCTACAAGGTCAAAGTCCGGGTCCTTCAAGCTGCCCATGAGTGTCGTCACTTGTTGGCCCCGAACCGCAGCCAAGACGTTCAAACCCGGTTCAGCCCATGCCGATACATCTTGAAACGAAGTGCCTCGAAACGGGGTAGCTAAGAAGACAATGCCACGTGTTGCTGTTCTGAGGGATGGATAATCTTCACAAGCCATCTCCAAAGCCTGCATCAAGATGATGCCTCCGAGGCACGATGCTATAAAGACAATAGGCTGGTCATTTTTAATCATGTGATTACCCACTGCCAAATGCCGTGATTGAATGCCAGCGAGCAAGAGTCGAGCATATTCCTTTAGTACTTTGGGGGTAGAATTTAACGACAAATAGAGGTCGGCTGGCCAGTCGCACGTGAAAATTCGGGCTCCTCCAACTCTGCTCGGGAGCATTTCCGGATCAAGCAGCCAGTTAACTTCAAACTCGCCGGGACTCCGGGCTTTCCAAACCCAAGTGTCGGGTGATTGCGTGTCCAGGCCATGAATGGTAATGATGTCAACATCAGCCTCTGTGTGAGGGATGTAGACTGGGGTAAGCTCGATGCCGCGCTGGTGAAAGGTCATAACAGTGGCAACAGTGTCTGATGTGGTGAAGAACACGAGTAAATTTATGCAGAATGAGATGCTGAATGCAGCTCAGAATTCCAATGAAGATACTTGATGTTGGACGAGAGAATAAAAGACAGGTGTGAAGGTGTTGTATAATATGGGGGCATTGCTATGGCATGCATACTATTTACAGGGATTAAGAGTGCTAGAAAATTGTCCACACAAGGGGAGGTCAAAAAACGCGCAACACACCCATATGTGTTGATCTGTTGCTGGTGTAACGCCTTTTTTGGCCTCCGCATAGCACGGCTACTTTATCAATGCCCGACCCCGCCGCCCTCCAAGCATTGGAAGCCCAATCTGGTATGATTGTCCGAGGTGTGTGTAGCTGGTAAATTCATAGACATGGCATAGGTATAGGTAGGCCATCAAGCAGGTTGTCAAATGCACAGCCACGGGCAGTGTCAACGACATGATTAGCCACATAGGCAGATTCGACTATAGACCATCTATCACCTCAAGACAGGTTAAAGCTTTTGAGGCTCTTGATGAATTTTTTTCAGCTCGTAGTGAGTAAACGAGTATATACTGAGCCAACCGCCCCCTCTTTTCGAGAATACATACTGCCAGAATAAAGAAAAAGCCCATGCCATCGTTGCCGTAGCTAGTGGTTCAATTCGCAGCAATTACCTGTGTTACTGTAGCACTTTGCAGTGAAACCCCCCGGTTGGTTATTTGGTGTAGCGTGGTTAGGCAACAACCTTTCTACAGCAGGTTATATCAGCAGTAGAGGTATTGGATGGTGATTGTGGCAATACTATGGGAGCTCTAAATTCTGGCCGGTGCTAGAAGAAAGAAAAAGATGTCTACAAAGTGTGTCTCCGGTTTGCGTCAGGCAGAGGCTCGAGAGAACTCGTGCTAGGTTGTTGACGGGTGATACCCAGTGATTGAAAATAATCAAGTGACAATAAAAACAAATCATAAGCTTCTACGCTGGCTTGTAGTCGATATGGCTGGTAAAGAAGGAACCGAAAGGCTTAATGATGAAGATCGCTCCAGGATATATCAATGATTGGGGATCAACGCTAGTCTGGCAGAAGAGAGCCATAATTATCGAAAGCAGGATGAAAGACTGGATGGACATAAATTTTCCCAAAGAAATGAAAGAAGCAACCGGAAGATTGCTCAGAATCGGTAATTAACGTTGCATAAGAAGGTCTTTTAGGATAACTTGATGATTTTTATAATTGTTTGCTAGCAACGACATGGGTGTCATCTCATTGTGACTGGATTTGTACTATACATAACTCGAAGACTATGTTTCGGTCTCATATGCCGAGAGGGTAAAATATCTTTATTTGCCTTTCTCCATCAATTCCATCAAGCGCTCTTCTCGAGGATGAAAGAGGAGATGTGGACCGTCATGTGTCGAGGTGAAAACATCTTGGAGTTCAAACTCATCAGGTCCCGTTGCTGATTTCATGGCTGGCTCGAAATCAAAGAACCAGAGTGTCTTTGCTATCGTCAAACTGGTCTCCTGGTAGGCCATTGGCTTCCCCAGGCAAACTCGCGCACCAATGGAGAATGGCACAAAGGCGGCTCGCTTGGCCTCGGTAAGCTCAGAGCCTTCCTCGGTTGGTAGCCATCTCTCAGGCTTGTAGACGAAGGGCTCCGGAAAGTAATCTGGGTTGTGATGAATAGAGTAGGTATTGACTCCGACGTACGTACCCGGAGGAATGACGTGCCCATCGACAGTGAATGGTTTGCCCGTAGCCACATCGTCGGGAGACTGCTCGCGCCACATGGTACCAGGAACCGGGGGTGACATGCGTAGCGCTTCGTCAATGCAAGCGCGCAAGTACAGACAGCCTGAAAGCTTTGCACCAGATTTTATATCTGCGCTGGATTCGAATGTCGCTTGTATCTCTTGAAGAAGCTTCCCCTTGCACCGTGGGTTGCGTGCCAAGTAGAAGAAGACACTGCTCATCGCCGTAGACGTCGAATCACCCCCAGCGGCCACAAAAGCAATAGCCTCCGTCCAGATCTCCTTTTCAGTAACCCTGCTGCCATCTGGCCCACTCGGGGCGTCAATCATGGCAGAGTATAGGTCAGGTTTGGAGTGCTTTTCTTGGGCGAGGCGGGCCTGGATCATCCTGGTGAGCGTTTTGAGAAAGCTTACGCCTTTTATGACGGCAAGTGCATAAAGAAAGATCTCGAGCTTCAATCTTCTCAAAAATGGGAATTGCATGTAGATGTTGAGACGCCAGCTGCCAATCATCATTGTGTGCAACAGGTATCGATGCACCAGGTCCGTCTGTAGATTTAGGTCGTAGCCGAAAGAGAGCTGGCCAACAACGTCGAGTCCCAACCACCTAGAGCGCTCTGCCATGTTTATCGATGATTCTGGTGTATCCTGACAAGTTTTGAGAATCTGCTGCAGAAAGATGTCGATGTGGTGTGCCATTTGGGGTTCAAAGGCGCGCATGGAGCGTTCCGAAGCGATTGGGCCAACAAGCTGACGCTTCGCGCGGTGTTGATGCTTGTCAACGACATTGAAGACGTTGCTAGTAGGGTATGTATAATTGCCTGCATGGTAGTTCCGCGCCTTGGAAACATTATGACTGAGATAGATCTCTGGTGAATGATGTGAGTAATGGATCTTCAGTCCGGCATAGCAAGGGGCTGTCTTACCCTGTAAAGCAGTCGCAGAGTTGAAAATGAGCTTGTTTGGACCTTGTCTTATTACTGATCCTGTATTACCACTTGTTAGGCGATTTTGGAATCCAGAGGACAATAAAGATATATGGCATCTCTGGCATACCGTATTTCAGATGGTCCTGATATGTTTGCAGGTGGAGTCGTCGTCGAGTAGCATACCAGCCTCCATAGGCATTCGAGATTCGTGCTAGAAATGACCCCGGATACTTTCTCAAAGGATGGCCAAAGGCGCGATAGGCGAAAAGAAACGTATACTGAATGAGCGAACATGTGAGCAGGAATATTTCCAGCAGTTTGTCTACAGTTTACTTCAACTCACATATGGAACGAGCAGCGCAAGGGCATACGTTGCGAAGAGAAGAGCATTGCCACCCAGGCCCATGTTGAGGACGAGCTACAACGCAACCGCTGTGCGTTTGCTTACGGTAAGGGGCGTCGGTGTGGTTAATTCCAGTTGATTCCGGAAAGAGAGAATGGATGATTGAGACGGATCAGGATGAGAACGGAGGGGGAATAGGTACCCTACCTACCAACACATTATTCCAGTATCCACGTGATGGTTGTTGTTGGTTGTACAGTTTATTAAGAATGGAAACGATCAGTTGGATTCCATCATTCCAGCAGGACGCTGACGAGGCCGGTCAGTGCTGCACACAGTGACACGCGGGCATGCATGGATCAGGTAGTGGGGTGAGGCAATAATTTCTTGGATAGCTTTGGCTGTTACTGGACCGCTTCAAACTCGGCCTTGCTCACTGTACAAATAACGGAGGGATAAGCTACGTTGCTAGACTTTACCACTCCTATAGTATTTGTAGAGTTACATGCAAAGGTCCCCAATATCACCCATCCGTGGTGGTGTCTCGGGCCTAGATTTAGAGGGGCAAAAGCGAGGCCTGTTGCTGGGAATGAATCAAAAGAGGGGTGGGCTGTCAAGGATTGGAATCCTTCCCTTTCTTTTTGTCGGAAGGATTGTATTTATATAATCCACCGGTGGGCGTGATAGCAAGTGCGCATCATACTATGAATAAGAGGATATTGTGGTTACATTTAATATATATATAAACGCCCGACTTTTGTTCATGTGCCTAGGGTCATCCATATTGTACAACTTTTGTCATCCCACCGTAGCCACCTCCATGGTATTGATGCAGATTGGTTTCTAACCCATGCGCATCAAGTGTGCTGAAAAGAGAGCCGGATTGAAGAATTACGAACATAGAATTACAAGACATCTTAGGTCAACTACCCCATGCATTTGCTTATCGTCATTGGCCTGTAAGAAGGTTCAACGTGCTGCCACTTCACTTTCTTCATCATCTACTACATACACTGACTACATTGTTTCTGCCCTCAACAGTGCTGCCCTATATAGATCTTGGGTGACTCTACATCTGTCTTTGCTTGACAAGTAGCCCACTGTCCCCGATATTTACTGATCGGCCCAAAGATTAATTTTGTTATGCTCACACATTCTGGCCGTCTCTGAGGAAACATGTGCTGATGTCCATTCAATCTCTTGGGTGCAGAGAATATGCCCGGCAAGCATTTCTTCGTCGGCGGGTTTGAGAATATGTGTTTTGGAGACGGTCTCCAACGCCACTGGGAGGTCTGCGTATGCCGCCTTTGCATCCTTACTTTGTGGGTGATTTATGTTGTTTTTTGATGACTTACGGCTGTTAGATAACCAAGATGAGCTCGTATCTCTAGATGATATATTGGGCAGGTGTGTCGATCTCAGTGACGATAGACGGGTCCATGAGCGGATGGCTCGGCCGATTGTAGATAACGTGTAAGGATTTTTCCAAAATTTTGGCACCGAAGGGACACAGAGAATGACGAAAATGCAAGTCATCTCGGCCAGCGTCCAGAGGACAAGTGAGCTGGCCAAATATGTGGCATCTAGGGACGTATAGTACATGGCGGCGCTATGCAAACGAAGTGCACCAGAGACCACGACTCTATAGCTTAACGTTAGTTCATATTTGACTTGAAAGATTTAACAGAATTTGAAACTTACAAAAGACCAATGGCAAAAATGATGGACACGCCGATCTTGTTGGATTTAGACATCTGCAAGCCCCAGATAACACGCTGTGGAAGCAGCAACATGACTATATCGGATACCAAGTTGATGGCGGCGGAAATCACTTCAAAGATCTTTCCATCAAAGCACTTTCCCTCTATTGTCAGATCCCAGATATGTCTGAACGGTGTGCAGTGAAAGTTGGTAGCAATGAGAGCTGCGATGTAGAAGAGGATGTTGAACCACAAAAGCCCGTGGTAGATCCAGAAGAAAGCATTTCTTACCCCTTTGGGTACGAAGATACTGATCCATTCAAGTAGGATGGCGGCCTTGAGGGTTAAGACGACGCATGAATAGAGGTTTGCCATGATGTGGATTAGCTGGAAATATGGTAAGTAAACGTTTCATCTCTTCAGGACCTATTCTCACACTCTCTCGGACTTACATATAGATACTCTGACATATTCTTGAATTGGATATCCCATTGGTGAACAAAGATGCCAACGTTGATTGTCATTCGGTACAGTGTGTAGATGATAGCCACAAATAGGCCCTATTATGAACCATCCCGGTAAGCATAAAAGGCAAGAGGCGATACGTTGCTAAGTGAGAACATACGTATGCAGAAAAAGTTAAAACTGCAATTATATTAGCTCTTACAAGCCCTCCTACTGCTATGGTAACAACTCGTTTTTGCGGTACATACAGTCTTCAATATGCCATTGCTTTATATGCGTGTATGTTGTTACACGAACCCAAAAGCGGATAAAGACGAATATCGTACTTATAAAAAGACAAATGGAGATTATGGCATAGGCACCAGCATTCATATTTGAAGGGTGATCGAAATTAGGTTGAACGCCCTTTGGCGGCTGAAGAGCTGGCCCGTTCATGATGGCCTCCTGCTGAGCAGGCGTGAGATCCGAGAATGGCACGTTAGACATGGCTTCGTCGCTCTGTTTGTCTTTGTGCCTCTTTGCCCGTGGGCGAAAGTATTCACAAGAAGTTGGATGAAAAGAAGGAGAACATTTGGAAGGCGGAGGCATGTCTTGCTCAGTCTGGAATGACCAGCACCATATTATCGTGGTGCTGACGACCCATTGATTCTTAGACATTTGTTGGCCGAAATCATCCTTTCTCTTACAGGAACCTGCATGTACAATAACATCAATCCGAAGGATTATTGGCCGCTGGAGCGGGTGGTGAAGGCTTGAAGGGTGTCATCCAACATTGCAACACAAGATCAGAGAAATCCGGTTATGCCACTGTTGATTCAGTAGCCATATGACCAAGTGGAGTACGTATGGCACTCGGCGACTACCTATTACGATGCCAGTGGTGACCCGTAGAAACACGGGCATGTACCGTAGCACCGGCCTCGTATTAAGTACAATCCTTGCATATTCCCATAGTTAAGGTGTGTGAAGAATGTAAGGGATCGGAATACCGTAGGCATGGCGGCACAGCTCTCGGAGACTTGATAGCAAACAACGATGTCGGTTGGTCTAACAGAAGTCCCAGCCTTCACAATGAGGCATGACTGACCGGTCGACAGTCTCTCTGTTATTCCATGATGTATTCCCGCCCCATTCGGGCATCGTCGTAGGATTTTGTTTTATTGCAGCCTACCGTACTCTACGTGCAGGATTAGATGGATTATAGCACTCCGGCTCTCTGCTCCATCCAATGATCCCGGCCCGCCCCTATCCCCCACACGCTTTGGGTGGCAGCCGAATCCCACAATCTCCACTAAAATGGTGGCACTGACTTTGCAGCAGTGCATGAGGCGAATAGAATGACGGGGCGGTTTAACCTGCAGCACAGTGACCTCACAATTTGCAGCATGATTCTATTTAGCCGCGCAATTCGGCATCTTCCCATTCTGTCAAACGGTAGCTAGCTGCCTTGCGCGGATCATAGCCCCAATGCGAACTGGTGCGCGTCTTCGATAAAAACATTTTCGTCTGATCTAGCAAAGGGGGAGGCGCGCCTGATGGATGAGACGCTTCTCTTGGCCATGACGGGTAGAAGATGCCGTATCTCGCGCCTCGACGTTGATCCAAGAGATGTATGTATCTATATCTGTGGGGGCCAAATGCCTACGAAGTCCCGACATGGTTGTATCCCACAGTCGAAACGGGCTTCGGAGGCATGATTGTGGATGAAAATGAGGACCATATGTGAATGTATTGATGCAGATCTACATAATGGTTTAAATCGGTCATTCATCCCTAGCTAACCAATCATGACCCTAACCTGTGATCATGAACACCTATGAAGCTTGCAACCACGGTCTGATTGTTCATATAATGTCTAGAAAAGCCTTGTTCACACCCTCCATGGGAGGTGGAGGAGGTTACCGAATCCTTGAAGGATTATCTTGAAGTGATGCAAGGCAGAGAGTACTGATAGACATTTTCGAATCGGCAATTACTTGTCAGATTCCTCATTGCTCCAACTAGCAACAGCAGAATCCTAAATATGTTACGATCTATATCAAGAGTCTTACTCATCTCGCTTTGAACAAAACATGAAAGTCTGGAGCCAGCCATATGCCAACCTAATTCTACCCATTGACTTCGCCTATTAATTTTCAATAAGAGTCGATCAATCTAAAGCTTTACTCAATAATTCTCGCCTGCAGTCACCCTATAGCCCACCCCTCACCCCCCCAACACACATCAGCTTCAACCTCGCTCTGGAGGGGTCTACTCTCACTATGCAATCAATGGAACCGATTGCTGTTGTGGGATTCTCTTTTCGACTCCCTCAAGGGGTCGAAAATGAGCTCGAATTTTGGGAGGTTCTCGAAAACCGAAGAAATCTTATGACTGAATGGCCCACAGACCGTGTCAATATTGAGTCTTTCTACGACACAGAAGGCAATCACCCTAATACAGTAAGTTTACCCACGTAAAATAGTTTGAATGCTGCCTTGATTCGGGCTGAAGATTGAAGTATGCTCATCTAACTACATTAAACCCAGCTTTCATCCCGCAGCGGTCATTTTCTAGAAGGCGACCTGGCGGCCTTTGATGCACCATTCTTCTCCATAACTGCAAAGGAAGCAGCAGCTAGTAAGTGCAAGATTATGCTAGCCGAGTGAGAAGATCGAGTTTGAAAGACATCGAATTGACTTGGAAACTGTAGTGGATCCCCATCATCGTTTGGCGTTGGAAACGGCATTTCGTGCATTCGAGAATGGTAAGAAAGCCGGCGATATCCCTAGTTCTGTCTTCAGTAGACCCTCATTCGCTCATTTACTGACACCATGCCTTTACTTCTATAGCTGGTATCCCTATGGAAACCCTCCGTGGCTCTCGCACTTCTGTCTTTGCAGCTTCCATGTGCGATGACTATGCTCGAATGCATGCCAAGGATCCAGACACGGCACCACGAATGGTGATTGTTGGCACACCATCTTCGCTCCTGGCAAACCGCATCAGCTATCACTTTGACTTGACAGGTCCCAGTGTTCATATTGACACGGCCTGTTCCAGTAGCACAGTAGCTGTGGATTTAGCTTGCCAATCTCTACACAGCGGAGACGCAACACTGGTGAGTACACATTATCGCGGTGCCAAGATGAGCAGCCGCCTTCGCGAGAGTTGAGCTGATGATGCGATTATTACCAACTCTTTAGGCTGTTGTTGCGGGAGCGAATTTACTACTTGGTCCGGAGGACTCGGTTCTGATGTCCAGTATCGGGTTTCTTTCGAAAGAAAGTGTCTGTTATAGCTTTGATCATCGAGCCACTGGTTATGGACGAGGAGAAGGCGTGCTCTGCCTGATACTGAAGCCAATATCCCTCGCAATTCAAGATGGTGATATGATACGAGCAGTGATTCGTTCTACAGCATCTAATTCGGACGGCCGGACGGCAGTTTTGCCTCAGCCGAATCCCAGGTCGCAAGAAGAACTCATTAAACACGTGTATAAGAAGGCCGGGCTAGATCTCAAGGATACTCGCTACTTTGAGGCACATGGTATGTTGAGCATGAAGAAAGCTACTGACCGTGTTGCTCATGCGTATAATAGGTACAGGCACAGGTGTAGGCGACCCTATCGAGATGCAAGCAATCGGTAATGCTTTCAAAGGCGTTCGTTCCAAGGAAGAGCCGCTCTATGTGTATGCTTTCCTCTTTTATACCTTGCTATACCCAACCCTATCAATAATCTTCAGAGACCTTTATTTTCGATGCTAAGAACGCAATAGAGGATCTATCAAAACCAATCTTGGACATCTTGAGGCCGCAAGTGGATTGGCGGCCATTCTCAAGGCAATATGCATGCTGGAAAGGGGTGTTATTGCTCCCTGCGCTCTATTTGAAACAGTCAATCCCGAAATTGACATAGACAGTTACAACATTGAGGTGCGCGAACTAAATATGATAATTCATTTTTGCCATTAACCTTACATGATTTCAAGATACCGACAAAGTGTCTACCTTGGCCAAAAGAAGGGTTGCGCCGCATTTCGGTCAGCTCATTTGGATTTGGTGGTTCTAACTCTCATATCATTCTAGACGACGCATACAACTACCTCAAGACACGAGGTCTCGTCGCAAATCATCACACAAGTCCCTCATTACAAGCAACATCATGTGCTTATGGCCCCTTGAATCATGTGAACTCATCCATACACAAGCATATAAATGCATTAAACGTTGCCAATCCCATCTATACTGATATCAGGTCAAACAAGGTAAACGGACATTTAAACGAGATTCCAATCACTTCGGGAAGCTCCGCCAATACTCTAGAATGTCTTTCTACCGATCATAACGCCGCTGCGGAACCAAGACTTCTTGTCTGGACCGCGTCCGATGAATATTCTTTAGGGAGGGTGATGGAAGACTACAAGAGCTATTACACAAACGAGATTTCGTATAACCGGACCAAACTTGACCAACTCGCCTTCACACTCGCCACTCGCCGAAGTCATTTGACTTGGCGAACTTTTACTGTGATGGATCCAGAAATGGAGCACGCAAAGATACGCCTAGCATTATCTACTGTCAATCTGTGTCGAGCATCCTCAAAACCCGGCATTTCGTTCGTTTTCACTGGACAAGGTACACAGTATGTGACCATGGGCCTGGAATTGCTCAAGTATCCGATTTTCGAGAGCACACTACGACGCACGGATCGATTGTTTCAAAGTCTGGGTAGCAAATGGAGTGTTATAGGTAGGCTAAAGAGCATGTGTAGATATGCCCAGTTTGATGGCTAACACCAACGAGATGAGCTGCGGAGTGACGATAACATCAACAAACCAGAGTACAGTCAACCCCTATGCACAGCTCTGCAAATTTCCCTCGTGGAACTCCTGAAGAGCTTTTCTGTTGTGCCTGAATCAGTAGTAGGCCACTCATCTGGAGAGATTGCGGCTGCGTAAGTCATTGACTCGGAGAAGTGGTCTGAATATGGGCTGACGCTTGAGAATTAGCTATACCATTGGTGCTTTGTCATTGGAGTCGGCTTGTAAAGTGGCCTGGTATCGTGGGTTGCTCGCAAGCAAGCTCAAGTTGAAATCACCCCCGGGGTCGATGCTGTCTGTCAACCTGTCTCCAAAAGAGGTTTCAGCTTGCTTGAATAGCATGAACCACCCAGGCCTCACAGATATGGTGTCTGTAGCCTGCATTAACAGCCCCTCGAATGTGACACTCTCCGGTCCAGAAGAAGCCATCGACTTTATTCGTGAAGAGCTTGACAGAGACGGTACTTTTGCGCAGAAGCTCAATATTGGAGTTGCATACCACTCACCCATTATGGAGCAGATTGCTGATGAATACATATCCAAGCTGGGTCTCCTCGATTCTGCACAGTCCCAGTCGTCCATCACCATGGTATCATCAGTCACGGGAGAGACCATTTCGGCAGCATCTTTGACAGACGCAAAGTACTGGGTAAACAACTTGGTGAAACCTGTGCGACTTTCCGACGCCTTTTCCACCTTGCTTCGTGATTCACCAAAAAGCTCCTCGACTAAGCGCACAATATCGGACATCGTGGAGATTGGTCCACATTCTGCCTTACGACGGCCGATCCAGGACATTCTAAGACTATCTAGGAACCAGAAGAGTCAACCACGATACTTCTCCGTCTTGAACAAAGCCAAGTCCCCCATTTTATCTACGCTGGAGCTGCTTGGTCACTTGTTCTGTCATGGTCATCATGTTTCACTAAATGCAGCCAACCAGTTGCAATTGCCTGTCTTGGGTTCGGATGCATTTCTGGTTGACCTGCCGGAGTACCCTTTCAACCATTCACGGAGGTACTGGGATGAGTCGAGGCTCAGTCGTGACTACAGACTTCGAGGTGGAGGTCCGCCAGGCAGCCTTCTGGGTAGTCGATCTCATGATTGGAATCCACTGGAACCCCGATGGCGCAATGTGTCCAGTTTACAATCCGCGCCATGGCTCGCAGATCATGAGGTAAGTGAAGTCACATGGGCTAATATTCAACCATGCTTCCATCAAAACAACTCAATTAACATGAAATATTCAGGTGAGCGGTACCACGGTGTACCCGGCCACAGCTCTGCTGGTTATGGCCTTGGAAGCAGTAAAGCAAATGGCACTGCCTACACGTCGAATTACAGGTTACTTCATTCAAGAGGCAAACTTCATCAGCCCCATACCAGTTCAGGGCGAAATAGAAAGCAAGATGGAGACGATGCTTCATTTACGGCCGATCCAGAAATCGCACGAAAAGGTAACATCGTGGTACGACATCAAGATATTCACCTATGTTGATGACCAGTGGACCGAGTCCTTCTCTGCCGTAATTCAGCTTCAATACGACGATGCCACTGATGAGATAGACGGTGGGCGAGAGAGGCGGCTTCAAAATGAACATATGCTGAGGGATTTCCGGCGAGAGATGGACTCGTGCACGACACTCATCACACACAAGGACTTTTACAAATTTTGCGCGGAGCATGGCCACAATTATGGGGAGTCATTCCAGCTTTTGGAAGATATCCGTTGGAATGGCGCCGAGACATCCATTGGAAGAATAGACCTATCGACTATGAAATATGCCGACACTGATATGGTTCATCCCACAGTTCTAGACGCAGCACTGCACATTTTTCTCGTTCAATCATCCGATGGGCTAAGTCATTCATCACCAACGTTTGTGCCTCGCCAGGTGAAAAATGCATGGATTGCTTCATCCGGATGGCAATACCCCCAGACACGGTCGGTGAGACTCGCCATGTCAACGAAATACAAGCCCGGCGGTTTGGGTTTGGAAGGCGCCGCTTATGCGCTCAACGATAATGACCAGCTGCTTTGGCTGATGCCGAAAGTTGATTTGTTCTCCGTGTCAACCAATGACAGCATAGACATGACCACGGACGAAATGTTGGTGTACGGATTGGAGTGGAAGCCACAATTCAGTCTGCTGAGCCCCCAACAGCTGCATGACTTATGCCAAGCAGATATGCACACATGTGACGATGCATTCAGTAAGTTATTTCACTACTACCACTTCGTGAAGTCGTTTGCTTTGCCAGTTTTATAGGAGAGTCTGGGCTTACGCACTTATAGTGACTCACTATTTCCAAAAGCTTGGGAGCGTCCTAGATCAAGTTCTTCGGAAGACATTGCAAGAATTGAGTAAGGATGATCTCGCGCGCACTCCAGCTCATTTGGTTAGATATGTATCCTGGGCAGCGGATTATGTCAAGAAGCACAAAGACACCTCCGGTGCCAGCCACATCATCAACAGCGAGCTTGAGGAACTCTTGCTTGAGGTAGAAAGACTTTACCCACCGTGGCAAATGTTTCCCACCATTGCTCGAAATCTTAGATCATTGCTTTGCGGTGAAGTCGACTCATTGGAGCTGGTCTTGACATCAGGTCTCGCTGAGAAGGTCTATGAAGAACGCTTCGACGGTATATGCGATCATCGACTTGAGCGATTCTTGGACTTGATGTCGCATGAGAACCCAAACCTCAGAATTCTTGAAGTTGGGGCCGGAACGGGGCGTGTTACGACCAAGATCTTGTCTGCTCTTGAGCACCTTGAGAAACAAAGTGGCTCGACTAAATTTGCCAAGTACACGTACACGGATATATCGCCAGGCTTTTTCGAAAAGGCAGCCCTCAAGTTCCAGAGGCTCGGCGATAGAATGGTTTTCAAACCGTTCGACATCGAGCGCGACGGTTCTACCCAGGGCATTGATGATGAGGGTGCCTACGATTTGGTCATTGCAGGAAGTGTGCTGCACGCGACTAGAAACCTCGCCGTCACACTCGGCAATATGCACAAGATGCTGAAGAAACCTGGAGGGCGAATGATCTTTATAGAAATGACGGCCCCACACAACATCGTCACCAACTTCGGCTTTGGTGTGCTCCCCGGGTGGTGGTTATGCGAGGAGGATTGGCGGGGCTTTAGCCCAACAATCACCGAGTCTCATTGGGACAGCCTTCTTCGCGAAAACGGCTTCTCTGGTAACGATGTGGTATTCAAGGATCACGAAAGCGATATTCCACATCTTATTAGTATTATGGCTACTACTGTTGTAGAAGGGCCTGCAGTGACAACGATACCAGCACAGGAGTCAAAACTTCTAGTCATTCTCAATAAGCAATCAGATGTTCAAGTTTCTCTAGCAACATCAGTTCACACAAAGCTCCTTAGGTCAGGATCTTCTTGGATATCTGCTTGTACGTCGCTCACTGAATTTGCGGCCATGGGTGAGATAAATGATGCCGATGTTGTTGTCAACCTACTTGAGATGGAGACGCCACTCCTCATGAGCATATCACAGGATGACCTGTCTTCCCTTCAGAGATCCATGTCCAAGGCGCATAATTGGCTCTGGGTGACAAATTCCGACGTCAATAACGGAGATTATCCTGAGTATCAGCTTGCTCTTGGATTCCTAAGGACAATGCGTTCAGAAACTTTCGAAAAGCGCATCATTACCGTCTCTATGGAGTCTGCCGCCGACGAGACGGAAAGATTTGCTCAGCAAATTGCCGATATTATACACGCATCATTCGAGCTCAATTCTCCCGAGGTTGAATACTGGATCCGCGACGGACACATCCTGACAAGCCGACTCATTGAGGAGGATTCCTTGGACTCCCGCATGCACTCAGCCATTTCCCCGCAACCCAGAAGAGAAGCTTGGCTACCAGGACCGCCTCTCCAACTTTCTATGGAAACACCAGGGATTTTAGACAGCTTTAATTTTGTCCAAGACTTGACATATCAGGTTGACATGGGACCTGACGAGGTCGAAATTGAGTGCAAGGCGTGGGGCCTAAGCTTTCGTGACATGTTTATAGCGCTTGGCCGTCTTGATGAAGCCGTAGAGGAAGCAGGCTATGATTGCGCTGGAGTTGTAACCAGAGTTGGTTCCAACTCACGGTCAAAATTTCAACCCGGAGATCGTGTTTGCGCGGGAACCCTGGGCTGTATGAGGACATACGCCAGGGCTCCATCCTCAGTCGTCTTCAAAATCCCTGACAGCCTCTCCTTTGAAAGAGCGGCATCAATATTTAGTACTGGAGTCACGGCATACTACTCATTGGTTGAGGTTGCCAGGCTTCGAAAGGGCGACAAAGTTCTCATCCACTCGGCAGCTGGTGGAACTGGACAAATGGCTCTTTGGATCGCCAAGATGATGGGAGCAGAGATATTCGCAACTGTTGGATTCGAGGATAAGAGACAGCTGTTGATGAGCGAGTTTGACATCCCCGAAGATCACATCTTCTATAGCCGCAACACCAGCTTTGTCAAAGGCATCATGCGAGCCACAAATGGGCGAGGTGTCGACGTCGTTCTCAACTCACTAGCCGGAGACGGGCTCAAGGCATCTTGGCAGTGTGTGGCACCGTACGGCAGGTTCGTCGAAATTGGAAAAGCAGACATCATGGCTGATTCCGCTCTTCCCATGTCTGGCTTTAAGAAAAATGTGACTTTTACAGCAGTTGACGTGGCTCATTTGGCGGCCAGCAACACGACTCTCGCTGGTGAGATGATGGCCAGTCTTCTCGATCTCGCGCTTACAGGAGTGATTGGCTGACCTAAGCCACTACATGTCTATCCGGTGTCAGAAATCGGACAGGCCTTCCGATATTTTCAGAGTGGGAAGAATACCGGGAGAATTGTCGTGAGCATAGATCACAATGATGACGTCGAGGTAAGCTACTCTTCTCTCTATAAGCCTCTTTTCTGTTTTCATAATTGCAGAGGGGAAGACAAGAAGAGCAAAGATACTAAAAGGGCGAAATCTAGAAACGGTATCTCCAAAAATGCGATTGGAGATTTAAAGAAGACGCATCTTACATAATTGCAGGCGGATTGGGTGGGCTTGGCCGTGCCGTTCTGGACTGGATGGCCGACAAAGGCGCCAAGAGCATCATCGTACCGTCTCGTTCCGGAGCAAGTTCAGAGGCCGCTCTCAAAGCTATCTCTGGCCTTAGGAACAAGAACGTCAACATCCATGTGCCGAGTTGTGATGTGGGTGATGCTGCATCTCTATCAGCTATGCTGGATGACTGCGCCAGTCGAGGGCTGCCTCCGATTAAAGGTTGCATCAATGCTGCCATGGTGCTTCAGGTAAATATCCCCATATAATCAACCAAGACTACATGTTAGATAGCAACTAAACGGTTATTTCTTTCTAGGATGCCATCTTCGACAACATGAGTCACGCTCAGTGGGAACTCACCATCAGGTCAAAGGTATTAACTTCGCGCAATCTTCACAACCTCCTCCCTGACGATCTGGACTTCTTCATCCTTTTCTCTTCACTGGGTGGGATATATGGCAACGTTGCCCAGTCCAATTACGCAGCGGGATGCACCTACCAAGACGCTTTGGCGCGGCATCGTGTCGCCAACGGACAGAAGGGCGTATCCCTTGACATCGGGTGGATGTGTAACATTGGTATCATTGCCGAAACCGAACTATACCAACGCCGGAGACAGAATGAAGCCAACATGTCCAAGATTGACGATATACACCTGCTGTCTCTGCTCGACCTGTACTGTGATGCAGCATGTACGATTGTGAAAACACCCAACAACAGTCAGGTTCTGATTGGAGCCGTCACGCCGGCCATGGCCCTAGCACATGGTCAAGAGATATCACCACTTGTTCAGCGTCCCTTTTTGTCGGGTTTTTCACAGCTCCGGGGCTCTCTGCAAGGTCTAACGACTGACAAACCCGAGAATGGGAAACTCGTTATTGATTTCGCGGCACAATTCAAGACAGCAACGACGGAGGGGGAGCGTGCTGATATCGTCGTCACGGCACTGACGGCGCGACTGGCAAGGGCGCTATTCATATCAGCAAGTGAAATCGAGTCAGTAAAGACGCTCCCAGATTATGGCGTTGACTCGTTGATGGCCGTTGAGCTTCGGAACTGGCTTCGCAAGGATTTCCAAGCGGACATTGCCGTTTTCGAAATCATGGGCAACAGGACACTTTTGTGCATTGGGGAGCTAGTTGTGAGGAAGAGCAATGTTAAGCTGAGTGTCTAATGGCGTATAAATCAATACAAGTCGGCATACAACCAAATAACCTGTGCTTCTCGTGAAACCTGCGATGCGCCTCCGCCCTCTCAAATTCATCTTGACTACCCTACATGAGTTTGTGCACAGTGGGCTATACTTGACACACTGCTTGACCAAACTTATGACCTTGAAATTTCATTATGAAATATAAGAATGATAAAATTGATAGCAAATGCCGAAAATAAATGTTCAGCTTGCTCCAAGATTGATGCCCTATGCTTCCACTTGTAAGCATCTTCTACTGTAGCCCATTTCATGTGCAGGCGCGTAATGAGGGATAAAAGAACACATGATTAACAAAGAGAGAGGCAGAGGAACCGAGAACTTAGGCTCATCCCCAAAGCATTGATAAGCTACTAATTAATTGACTGGTTAATAAGTAAGCCTTAGCACACTTTACAGTCTACTTCTTCAAAAGAACAAGACCCACGGCAGTTGAAAGGATCTCGCAGACTTCGTAGATCGTGGCTGGCTGGCGTGCGGGCTTGGGGGGCGTCATTCTAGATCAGACGGCTCACCTCGGCGCCAAGAACACTATAGCACCACCACTATTATACCATGGCGATCGGGGGTGTGTGTAATTCTGCAGCCCTATAATCTATCATCTATATGTCACGCGAGACAGCTGCGACCAAGGGCCACGTTCAGCTGAAAGTGCATTAATGCGACATGGTCTTGCGCATGGAATGGTTCATGTAAGGGGGAACCAGGAACGAACTACTGTGGGCTTCTGCTTCTGGAATCATGTTTGCGATGAGCTGATTTATACCAGATGGTGGCTTCGCCGTCGGGCCACAAATCTTACATGTACATCGCCAGCCCGGGAGCTTCCCTATAGTGTTCGCCTTTCGGGGTGCAAATAACGCCATCAGAGCCATGTGCAGGATCGGAACCATGAGCCGCAGAAGAGAGGTGGTTCAATCTATTTTATGGAGCCTGGGCATTGATTTGGACCGTCCCCGGTATAGCATGTTCGGCACACCGATGCCTAGTGTGCTCATCGGGCTATTGAAGTCGGGTTGATCAATGCCAGGGCGGTCCTTGACTTGCAGGCCGAATGGCGGCATTTTCCAAAACTCCATAGGAACATCGTAGGCGTGTGTGTTGGCCAGCGCCTCAGCTCTGTATGGATGGTGGTCATAGCAGTCATGCCAGGGCCGTTGCGTCAAAAAGTGTTGGTGGCCGTTGGTGAAGAAGAAGAAGAGACTGCTCAATGCCGATCGAGATACCCTCGGCAAACCTCTGTATGTATGTACGACGAGTAAGACGTTGTTATGAGGACGGATTTCATTTTCGGGCCGTTCCATCCAGGACTCTCATGGATCAAAATTCTCCAATCTCACGGAAATGCCAGATACGCCAGCCAAGATCCGTCCAATCCCCCCTTGAGCAATGCAATCTGTTTTACAATGCTTATTTCTCTCCGGGGACCGCCTCTTCTCCATATCTCTCTCTCTCTCTATCTTATCTTATTGTCTCAGCTTTTTAAGATTGCACACGGGATTCTAGAATGCATTCATCCCACAATCACGCCATCACACCGATGCAAGTATGTCAGCGCGCCACCCTCGGCATGTCCGTGCAACCTGGACAGGGCGGGCAGACTCGTACAAGTAAGACAGTTTGGGGTCAAAAACAAACAGGCACCTTCGTAATGCACGTTTCTTTCTTTTCTCGAATCTCTCGTCCTCTTGCATCTCTTGTTTGGACGTTGGCGTGTGTTGTTGCGTCAGGGCCGAGTAAATAACAGAAAAAGATGGACGCCAGTGATTCGAGGAGTAAACCTCTCTTTCAGTCTCATGGAGATGACCACGATGTGGGCTCTAACGAGGAGCTCAAGGAGGAAGTAGGCAATCTCACATTCGATGAGTACACTGCCGGTGGCCTGGGTCGCCATTTGGGTGTTTTCAGTACCACATCTCTCGTGTAAGTCTCACATATGCATTTCACTGCATTATCGTCATCGTCGATACTGTGTTAACTGGACCTGTAGCATCGGGCGCATCATTGGTACCGGCATCTTCTCTACGCCCTCTTCGATTGTCTCAAGTGTCGGGAGCGTAGGAGCATCGATGCTTCTCTGGGTCTTGGGTCTTTTCTTGGCTATTGCTGGACTTTGTGTATGGCTGGAATTCGCCTGCATGATTCCGCGAAGTGGTGGTGAAAAGGTCTATCTCGAGGCAGCATATCGTCGCCCAAAGATGCTCATCACCACTGTTTTTGCCGTGCAGGCTATTGCTCTAGGTTTCACAGGTAAGGCCGATCCCTGCCATTGTATCGTCAGCCGTCGTCTAATCCAGGCCCATAGCCTCTGGATGCATCGTATTCGCTTCCAACATTGTCGTCGCCGCGGGACATGTCGCATCTGAGTGGGAGAAGCGTGGCATCGCCATCGGAGTCATTGTCTTTGTTACCCTGATCCACACATTCTTCCCCAAGATCGGAGTCCATGGCATGAACTTTTTCACCATTCTCAAAGTCGTCCTCCTCTTGTTCATCGTCGTTACAGGATGGGTAGTGTTGGGTGGTGGTGTTTCCGCTGTTGAAGACCCCCATGCCAGTTTCCGGGATGCATTTGCCCACTCCGCTACCTCGGGTAATCCGTATGCCACTGGGTTGTTTAAGGTGCTCAATTCATATGCCGGGTAAGTCTCTCTTCGCGCTGTATGAGATGAAGCCTCTAACATGCTTCCAGGTGGTCAAATGCCATGTACGTTATGAACGAAATCAAGAATCCAGTGCGCACCATCAAGATTGCAGGCCCGCTGGGTCTGTCCATCTGCGGTGTTCTCTACCTCATGGCGAACGTGGCCTACTTTGCGGCCGCTACACCCAAGGAAATCGCAGCCAGTGGCACCACAGTTGCTGCATACTTTATGGGCAAGGTTTTTGGCACTGCTGCCAAGAGAGCTCTGAGGTGAGTTTACTGATACATGTGCTTGTTGCTGGATGCTAATATTCTTTCAGTGTTCTCGTAGCCCTCTCGGCATTCGGAAACGTCTTGACTGTCACATTTGCACAGGCCCGTGTCAACCAGGAACTCGCAAAAGAAGGTGTCATTCCCTATCCCCGATTCTGGGCCTCTGCCTGGCCGTTCAACTCGCCATCTGCCGGCTTGTTTCTGCACTTTATTCCTTCATTCATCATCATCGTCGCCATCCCATTCGGAAATGCGTACAACTTTATTCTCGATCTGGAGGGATACCCCGGCTCCGTCATTAACTTCCTTGTCGTCGCCGGCCTGTTCTACTTGCGATATAGTGAGCCCAAGGCACACCGCCCATTCAAGGTCTGGTGGCCCATCGCCGTCTTTTTCATGATCGGACAGGCGTTCCAGCTTGTAGCGCCATTCTTGCGCCCACCCGGAGGCAAGGGAGATACCCCTCCTCTTCCATACTGGCTCTACTGTGTTGTTGGCATTGGTATCTTGGTTGTATCCGTTCTTTATTGGTTCATCTATTGGATCGCTGCACCGGCCATTGGCGGATACACTTTGGAGCCACATAACGAGCCCTTGGCGGATGGAACAAATGTGGTTGTCTACCACCGCGTTCCTAGAAAGTTTCAGAATGCTTAATGTGCAAGTTAGCAGGCCATGTATTAATGTTTGTTGTATATACTATTATAGGGGGTGGATATTTGGAGCAACTTTACGAATAAATGAGTTAAGAATGTCGCTTTAGTCGAAGCTCAATTTTCCCGCTGGCATATTTGTTTCTCACTACGAATGGTAAAGTCAATGCATTCTGATGCATCGAGGAGCGCCTTCAATCGTCGTGATATCGCTTCTAACGCCTTTTGCTATCTTTCTTCTCCCATCTTCACAATTCTATCGGACTTCTACAGGCCTGGCGGCACTCACAAGGGAAAACGCAGCGCTACTCCCCTTTCTCAAATCACATTCAGGACTAACAGCTACCCCAGTCCCCGAGCTGAGCAATCAACATGGTGGCCCAATTAACCGATCTGCAGCTTACATAAATCCGGCCTGGTCCCCGGGAGCCCATAGGTTCGCGCCACCGTACACTCGCGCCCCCGTAGCTTAGTCAGCATTACCCTGACCCTAATACTATCTAACCTGCTTTATAGGTTTTCTTTATACCTAAAAGGACAGGATATTACACCTCTTCTATGACCTTGTGTATAACATTTACTATAGGTAGGTAATTTTTTTTTATTATCTTATAGTTTGTCTTGTAGTTTCTCTTGCGGTTCCTTTTGTAGTTCCTTTTGTGGTTCTTTTTATGGTTTGTCTTGTAGCTTCTAATATAGCTTGTGATTATGCTAAGAAAACCGAGGTTCTGTGCAATATTTAAGCCACCAAAGATCAGCCCAGTCATTCTTTACATAGATTAAAAATTAGCAGCCGGTACAGAATTAATTGCATACGTACGTAACTATAGCCCAACTAGACTTATAAGTATATGATCGTCTAATAATAAATTTAAAGCCTTTAATTTTAGCCCAAATAATAATATCTAAAAAAAGGTCTTCTTTTTTTTTTTTTTTTATTCATTACGCTTATGGAAGCCGGAGGCTTATAAAGCGGCTATCTATCTATCTAAAAGCTTCCCACAAGGTGACTTTATAGTATAGTAGCTAGCTGGCCAGCTTTCAAGCTGGCAGTACAAGGCATTGTTTTCTCCTGTTGGTAGTTTCCTTTCTTCTAGTTTCAAGCATTATATATATCCCTTAGCCTCTAGGCTGACTGGCATGCCAACCAGCCTATATCTACTCTTTCTTGAACCAGATTCGCGTACAGAGCTTTGTGCTAGTAAGGTAAGCTCTTTAAGCTTCCTTTCCTAGTTTTGTTATACCAAGCTTCTGTGACGTTACCTGGGCTTCTAGCCCTAAGGCCTTTTTGAGGGTCTTCATAGCCCCTCAGCGCCTTGCTTAACCTTGGTTTTGGTTCATTCTCGTAAGAATGAGCCTGGTGCCTGGTCAAATCTTCGGTTCATTCTTATAAGAATGAGTCTTGCACTCGTTCTAATCCGAATGAACCCGGTCCCTGTTACCTGCCCGTTCCAATCCATTCGGATCGGAATGAACCCGGTCCCTCTTGCCTGCCCGTTCCAATCTCGTTCGGGTCAGAATGAACCTATCCTCTATTCCTCTAGGAACCAGCCTCGCGTACAGATCTTCGTGCTAGTAAGGAAGGCCATTAGGGCTTCCTTTCCTCGTTTTGTTGTAAAGAGCTTCTGTAGTGTTAGCTGGGTTCCTGGTCCTACGGTCTTTTGCAGGACCTTCCTAGGTCCTTGGTATCTGCTACATCGTAGCAGTAGGTGTTGTGCTGTGTGCCGTTGGCCGCACCTACAGCGATCGTTTGGGAGGTTCTTTATAGCCTTTTGATAGCTCTTAAGATACCCTACCCCTAGCTTCAGCTGGATGTAAGCTGACTGGATTGGTCTTGGTCCCATAACTAGGTTAGCTTTTAGTGAAAAGCTAAGCTGGTCTTGGGCCACTCTGCGGTATTGGATGCCTAAGCCTCTTGCTTTCTGGCCTGTCCCTTCTCTTGTTTCTTCCCTAGCCCAACTAGCTTGCCATTGTTGTACTGTGACTTTTCTTATCTTCCTGTTTAGATAGCTAAGAGAGGTATACGGACGGCCTCGGTACGAGGCTTCTAGACCTTTCTTCGCCAGTTGGTCAGCTACTTCATTACCCGGGATGCCTACGTGACTAGGTACCCAGGCAACTGTAATAGCTACGCCTTGTTGTGACAGGAGGTATAGTTGAGCCTTAATTCTGTAACTGATCTCACCGGGGCCTTTTATCTTCATTATAGCCGCTTAGCTGTCGACAAAGATATAAGCTGTTGGTAGGTTCGCTACAGACAGTAGTAAGGTGTCTAGGACCTTAGAGATGGCTATAAGTTCGGCATCAGCCACCTCTATGTGTGGTCCTAGGTTCCACAGTTTTGCTACTCTAGCTGTTTTCCGTGCTCTAGCTTACCGGCTCGGGCTATCTTCATAGTATGCACACAAGTTGGTCACACTATTCTTGTAGGTACCTTGTGAGCCGTCTGTGTAGAACGCTCGGTAATTGTCAAAAGTAAGTTCCTCAAGTAGCTGTAAGTGCTGTTTCTTGGCTTTCTTTTTTGAGGCTTAACTAATAAGAATAGTAGCTTCAGGCTCCTTGTTCCAGGGGGCCTGCCAGGCTATCTCTTGTCTTTCTATTCCTTTATAGTCTCCGATAGCTTCCTTAAAACCGGCTAATAGCTTGCTCAGCTGTGTTGGTGCAGCTGTATTAGCTATGGCTAGCCGGATCGGATGGGCTTCTGAGAGGGTATGGGTACGGAGGCTGTATTTGAGGCAGGCTTTTTGGAGCCTGATCTCAACTGGTAGAATGGTCGCTTCTAGTTCCAAGGCTTTACTTAAAGACCTCTTAAAGGCTCCTAGTATCCTAGCTAGAGCGTGGTTCTATAATTGTTAGAGCTGGTAGACAAGGTTCTTTTGTCCTAGTCCCTTGTACCACAGGAGGACTCCGTAGTCCGCTATCGAGCTTATACAAGCAATATACAGTAGTCTTAGGGCACGTATAGTCATCCCGCGCTACGTATTACCTAGCCTTTAGAGGCCTTGGAAAGCTTTAGTAGCTTGTTCAAGCTTTATTACGACATGGTGTTTGAAGCTGAGCCGGTAGTCTAGCCATACCCCTAGCCACCTGATTAGAGGCTTAGGCTTAACAGCCAGGTTAGCTATAGTAAGCCCTTCTGTTATCGGGCGGCGGTGTCTCGCGAAGTGGATTAGCTCGGTTTTGCCTGGGTCAAACTGGACCCCTTGAGGTCCTGCTTCCTCGATGAGCTTGGCTGCTATAGCTTCCAGGGCTCTGCAGTTCTGATAGGCTGATCTTGATGATACAGACAGGCTAAAGTCATCAATATAACTAAGCTAAAAAGCTTTATCTGCTACTATATCCCTAATGTAGATTAAGAATAAGATAAAAAATATAGGCGATCCTTGTAGGATTCCTATAGCTATGTCTGTTAGCTGTTGTATTTGGCCATCGAAGGCTAGCTGGATTTTCCTATTTGATAGGAAGGAATCCACCCAGCTAATAAGGGTTTTAGGAAGGTCTAGCCTTTCTAGTATCCCTAGTAGCTTTGGCTTTGATACATGATCAAAGGCTCCCTTGATGTCTAAGAACAGGGTTGTTACTACTGTCTGGTTCACGGCTTTCCTTAATAGCTACTGGCTTTCGATGTAGTTTATGAGTAATAGAACTGTATCAATGGCTGACTTTTGCCTTCGGCCGCCGAGCTGGCTTGGGTTTAAAAGGTCTTGTGTAGCTGCTAGGTAGCTTAGCCTGCTTACAACTATCTTCTCTAAGGCCTTCCCTAGGCAGTTAAGTAGAGCTATAACTCTGTAGGCCTTTGGGCTACTGTAGTCTGGCTTATTAGCCTTTGGCAGGATGATTCCGATTGCTTCTCTCCAGCTAGCTGGTTAGTACCCTGCTGTGAACAAGGCCTGGTAGGCTTTGTTTAGCAGGGTTGGTACCGTTAAGTATGTCTTCTGTATTAGGAGGAAATTGATTGTGTCGGGGCCTGGAGCTTTCTTGCTAAAGGATAAAAAGATAGCCCGTTGGACTTCTATGTCTTCTAACTTCGGCCATTTCCAGCGGGTCCTTTCGGGCGCGGGTCCTATTGGTTTCTCCTTGTTGGCTATAGATAGCTTTTGGAAGCCTTCCTTTAACTGCTGTACCTGGTGTCTTGAGATTCTAGTTGGTCTTGCTGTGGGTTTCGGTGCTAGCTCTGCCTTGGGTGTGTGCCGTAGGTCTACCCAGTCCGCTGATCTAGACCTGGATCGGCTAGGGATTTGAACCTCTATTCTGGACCGTCTGATTGGGTCGCTGTGACCTGGGGTGGGTGCAGGGAATAATGTCTGTAAGAAGGCTATACATTTCTCCTTGAAGGTCCCGGCCTGTTGCTGCTGGCCTTCTTTCGTATATGTTATACTAGGGAGACTGCTGTTCTGGCGTGCCTTAGTGTACTTGTATGCCTTGTAGACATCCGTGGTTACAGCCTTCTCAAGAAAGCTATTCCAGTAAGTTCTCTTTGCGGCTCGTAGGGCTGTATTATAGCAGTTCCGGGCTTCTTTCCAAATGACTAGGGTCGTTGCTGTTGGGCCTGCCTTATGCAAGCGTGTGGCCTTGTTTAGGGTTTTCCGTAGGTCCTTTAGCTTATCATTCCACCAGGGCTTAGAGCGTTCAAAGGGCCTCTGTCTGGCTATAGCTAGTTCAGCTGCTTCTAAGATAGTATCTCTAAGAAGATCAGCTATCTTATCCCAGTTAGACGTATCGATTAGCTGGTCTAGATGGGTAAGGGCTTTAGGTTCTGCCCTGACTAGAGATTCACTATAGGCTTTCCAGTCTGCTTTCTTATAGTTAAATAATAGTTGTCTTGTCTGGTATAAGTGACTTATTCCTAAGGGTCTAGGTACATAAGCCTCAAAGGTAAGAGCCTCGTGGTCAGACCCAGTTGCCGGTGCAGCTTGCCAGTTACCCCAGCTAAGGGTTTAAAAGCCTATACTAAACGCAAGGTCTATTACAGAGGGCCTTTATAGGTTTTCCCTGTGATATATGCCTCCAAGTTCTAAAGCCTTACTAGTATTAACTATTAAGCTAGCCTATTGGTTATCTAGCCATTAAACTAAGTTATCAGCTCGGTCTATGGCCATTGGCTTGGCTTAGGTATTCCAGCAAGTGTGGTAAAGGTTAAAGTCACCTGCTACGATAGCGGGTTGCCTGAGCTGTCCTACTGGAAGGAGAAGTCGTTCGATAGTATGTAGGTTTGTTGCTTGACTAGTTTGTTGGCTAGTTTATTAGGGTTTTTCGTTGTATAGGTTAATCAGGAGAAAGGGTTCGATACCTAGTACTTCAATGGCTAGGATATCTAGGTCGTTAAAGAGATCGTATCGAGGTGTAAACTCTATTTGACTAGCCTTTCTAATATATAATAGGACCCTGGGTCTAATCTTTATGCTCAAGGGGTTAAGGCCTGGTTATGGTATAATGAGGTTATATACTGTGTGTTCTAGTACAATCCAGTTACCTGTTTCCCTATTTCTAGGACAGTAAGGTTCTTGGAGTAGAATAATATCAGCCTTGGCCTCTAGGGCTAGCTGTAGGGCTGTATGGTATACTGTGTCCGTTCTGTGTGTGTTATGTTGGAAGATCTTAAGATAGCTGTTCTCTAGCATGAGATAGCCTTATAAACCTCGTAGTCTTTACTGTTTGCCTGGTGTTTACCCATACAGTTGGCGCATTTTGGTTCCTGATGTTGGCAGCTGGAGCTGGTCTTGCAGCTCGGGCAGCTATGGTTCCTTGTGTTGTGGTTGCCGGCACATATAGTACACTTATATGCTTTTCGGCAGTTTCTAGGGTCATGGTTAAAGCTTAAGCAACGGAAGCATTAGGTCCTGGCTGTATAGGCTCTATATAGAACCACCTTGGTTCTCACACCAGCTATATATAGCCCTTCCTTCTTACTGTATTTGCTATACTCTTCCGTAAGTACTACAAATACTACTAATCCAGCTCTTTGTCCTTCAGTTGGCGTTTTAAGCCATCTGGGTTGGCCTATGACTTTAATTGGGTTAAAGGTCTCTGTTTCTTCCTGAAAGATGCTAAGGATGTCTTGTTCTTCTAGGATCGGGACCCCGTGGGCTACTAACTTGATCCATCTAGTTAGGGTCTCGGCTACCTTGATTAGGTATTCTTAGAAGGTTTTCTTCAGCAGGTCTTGTTGGGCAAGGAGGTTACTGGCTTGCTGTGCTGATGTAGCTGTAATAACAATGTTATTTCTAGCCGATTGCTATACGCTAGCTATACTTTTGCCTCCTAGCGCTTGGTTTAACTGGTTTCTTAGTGTGGTTAAAGGTACTGGCTTTTGGAAGCTATATCCGGCTTCGACCTTTAAGACAATCTGTAGGTCTGTCTTTTTAGGTTAGGGTACTGTTTTAGTTGTGGTAGCTTTTTTTGTTATCTTTTCTGGGGTTTGTTTTGCCCATTGGCTCTTTTCCAATCCTTTTTTAGCTATAAAGCTATATAAGGGTATTCTTGGTTGTTTTTGTTGTTCCAGTTTAATTGCCTCTTCTAGCTAGTTAATGAGGTCTATGTAGAAGGGTTGGATCGCTTGAGCCTTGTTTATAGCATCAAGAGCTGTCTGGATGTGTTGTAGTGCGTTTAGGGTGTTTTGTTGTTTTTCCTGTTGTTGTTTGGCCTCTTGGGCCTCCCTGTTTATTTGCTCATTTGGGTCATTGTCTAAGTTTATGTCCATTGCATCTGTGTTTTCTGGGTTTTCTGGGTTTTCTAGGTTGGTGTTTTTAGCCACTGTGGCTTGGGATTGCGCTAGGACCATGGCCTTAGCGGTGGCTTTGGCTGTGGCCGCGATTATGGCGCGTTCGTCGTGTCTGGCGCGCCTGGCGAGTTTTTCCTGGGCTCTCGTGAAGATCATCTTCAGAGGCTGCTGTCCCTCCCGCAATCGGGTGCGGAGGGGTGCAGGTTTGATAGAAAGATAGAAATAAGGGTATAGATGATTTTAAGGCAAGGATCGGGTTCATTCGGATAGGAACGGGGTTCCTAGAGCGCTTACTGTATCCGTTTTGTATGTAAAGGTCTTCTTATGATTAATATACTAATTAAGGTAAAAGAGATGCCATTTTAATGATAAGAATAATATGTTCAAGTTAAGAATTTTATCAGGATAAGTCTGTGGCTAGGTACTAGGGTCAGGGTAACGCTGACTAAGCTACGGGGGCGCGAGTGTACGGTGGCGCGAACCTATGGGCTCCCCTGGTCCCCATTTGGCAATTGGATGTACCGGCATCGTGAAGCCAGCCAACCGTACGTCATTAATATCAACACTAATGCAGAGGATCGCGGTAGAGGATACACTTACGGTTAGCTACCGCCACTATATCGCCCTGATCCTTCAAAGGCAGCCAAATGAATATGCATGCTCTGATTCATTTATTCGCACAAGGGCTTCCAAATCAAAGATATAGAGAGAAGCTAGACCTGAAGGGGTAAATGGTTTGGGTACTTATAAGTTTACAACCGGAGCTGAGGGGGTGCCCAATTCTTTGCTCAATCAACATCTCCTTAAAAGCCTGGCTGGTTTCTCTCGTGACTGTTTGAACCTCGAGATCACTCACTCATTGGGAGCTGAGTTTCATCATGCGACTCCTCTTTCTGTTATATGCGTGTTGCTTCGCCCGTGTTCGATCCCAGAAAATGGGGCAACCGGCAGCACCTGGTTCCCAGGTATGTTTGATCATGGAATCGTCACGGTTTCTACATATTATACAGCACCATATTAACTGCGTCACTCTCTAGTGTCATGAGCTTTTCTCTGTACTCGGACCTGACAAGATCTTTTTCAAAGGAACACAACCATACTCGTCATCCTTGACTTCGTACTTTTCCCAGCAAGAATCCGAACTCTACCCCGCTTGCATCGTTTCACCAACCTCTGCAGAGGATGTCTCGACAGCGTTGCGGTCTCTCTTCACCGCCACAGACTCTTCAGGAAAATGTGTCAACGTTGCCATTCGATCTGGTGGCCATGCTGCTCACGCCGGGGCAGCCAACATAAATGGCGGGGTGACCATCGATCTTCGCCGTCTGAACGAAATCAAAGTCAGCAAAGACAGAAAGACGGTCTCAATTGGCCCTGGTGCCACTTGGGGCGAAGTGTACGCGAAGCTGGACGGCCTTGGTCTCTCGGTTGCTGGTGGCAGAGCAGCCCCTGTCGGCGTTGGAGGACTCACTACCGGCGGGGGCGTGTCCTACTTTTCTCCCAGATATGGTTGGACTTGCGATACCGTTTCCAACCACCAAGCGATCCTCGCCGACGGGTCCATTGTTAACGCTAATGCAGACAGCAACCCCGATTTACATGTCGCTTTGCGTGGCGGTTCAAACAACTTTGCCATCGTCACACGGTTTGATCTGGATGCGTTTGAGCAGGGCAAGCTATGGGGAGGATCTGTGTATCATTCTCTTGACACCATCAATGAGAACCTGAAGGCGTTTGAAGCATTTAATTCCGCCACCGAATACGACGAGTACTCGAGTCTGATTACCAGCTTCGGCTACGCAGCTGGTCAAGGAGCAGCGATTGTCAACAGTCTCGAGTACACCAGGCCAGTTGAGAACCCACCGGCTTTTAAACAATTCTTGGAGATTCCGTCTCTGATGAGCACGATGCGCATCTCCAACATGTCGGATATTTCTAAAGAGCAAGGTTCATTTTCTCCGGATGGCAAGCGGTGAGTATCGCGAGAGAACGAAGAAATATATCCAACGTTTTGGCAGACACTGACAGACCTGTAGGCAACTTATGCATGTGATAACGCATGGCTCCACGTTGGATATGCTGAATGCAACCTTTCTTCGTTGGAACCAAAGTCTGCCAGCGATTGAAAACGTGCCTAACATTGTTTGGTCCATGTCACTGGAACCACTACCTCCGGCCATCTACAAACGCGCAACCACAAACAACAGTCTGGGGCTTGCCGACCGGTCAAAAGCTCTTGTTATTACCTTATTGACTGGCATGTGGACGGACAAAGGCGACGATGACAGAGTGCAGCAGGCAGCCCGCAAGATGTTTGATGGTCTGGAGATGGATGCAAAGAGACTTGGCGAGTATGATCCATACCTCTATCTCAACTATGCTGCACCATCGCAGGATCCTATTCGAAGTTATGGAGAGGAGAGCGTACAGCGACTGAAGAAAGTGCGCGAAAGGGTGGATCCCACAGGGTTCTTCACGCATCGTGTCCCCGGCGGGTTCAAGATTCCTGATGCAGTTTAATATGGAGCGGCCTGTACCCTACCCGTGTAATTTTGTAGATCAATCGATGAGAGCGAAAATTACAAAGCGTTGGGATACGAATGCGTAAGCCAGCTTGTACAGCATACCCAAATACTCAGACTTTACAGAGCGTTGGTAATAGAATCAAGAGGCCGGAAAGATTGATAGTACGTGAAAAAATCATGATGACTTGCAGTCCATGTGGCGTGCCAACATTGGTCGAGACTTGACCTCTTACATCACCCGAGGGGTTGCGGGGTAGCTTCTACATAAATTTCTGGTTTGAATGAGGTGTTCGTCTTCGCCTCTTCATCAAGATTTCTACAGACGTACTCAAAGAGTGAAATATACACATTCAAAGCCATATAGCCCGGAATCACCTGTCAGAAACCTGCGGTACCATAGCCATGGACGCTTTAAAGTCCCAAGATATACTCACTCCAGATACGTCAGAAGCCAGCGTCACTGACACTGCGACGGAAGCAACACACAAACCAAATGATTCATGGGATGGCCGGTGTTACTCAGTCCCGTGGCCAGGCAGCGTATATAACATAATTGAGAAATCCTCCGGCCACGCCATGGTCCTTAATTCAGATGGCTTTATTTGTCTTCGAGAAATTGGCGATGATCAACACCCACGCCATCGATGGCAGTGCGTCGAACAAAACGGTCACCTTGCATTCGCCAATGTTCATACGGGGAAGTACATGGGTCGTGATGAGAAACGTCACGACCAATTTACTCTACGTTGCTGGGCAACTCAGATAGACCTATGGGAATACGTCACACCAAGGAAGAGTCCTGACGGGGGATATGAGTTACTATTTTCCTTTCATCCTAACTACCTGAGGAGAGTTTGCGTACATGAAGATGGGACAAGTCTCCGGTTGAGGCTACATGGAATAACTACGTGGGAATTCATCAAGGTCTAATGAATTAGGGAGGCTGTTATATGTCGCAGTCAATGTCGTAGGGAATGGCTCCTTCGTCCAGGCTCAACTCATTTCAGCATATATCTATTATAACTAATTCTTACTAATGAAAATGCATGACATGTCAACGATTTGGGAGTACCATTTGACTATTTTATTTGTCCATTATTGTGTTGGAAATCCAATATCCAATATCCATTTATTTAGGGCCACTACCATCCGCAATAGGAGCAAAAGGTCTCAGATCAAGCGGTACCCTCTCGCCCATCCAAATAGCCTGCTCAGTGTGGTTGCGCAGCTCAGCCTCACGATGCGTCTCGCCCTCCTGTGGGACCGTATTTGGGTGGACAAGAGCCGATAGAGGCCCCCGCCAAATGGCCAACCAGGCGACGAATGCTCCAAACTGCAATGGCGTAAGGACATTGACTTCAAACATGGCGATGGGATGCGGGCCAATTGGTCGATCCCAAAAACGGTAGACCCTCAACTCAGGGACTGGAATCGCAGTCAGTATACCAAAGACAGAATAGAGAGGGGGGTTGGTTAAGAAGACTCACACTCTCGTCTGATGCGCTCCCACAAGTCGCGTGCATACTTGGTTTGTTCCTGGTTGTCCTTGAAATAGTAAATGTGAATGTCGCTTTGACTAAAGTCAGTTTCTGTGTACCCAGAAAAACCACTCGTATACTCACAAACCACCTCGGATTCCATTATCCAATGGCTCAGTGAACCGCTCATAAGCGTCACTCAACCCCTCACGCTTAGGGTTTACCAGACTCTTCCCATCCGCCTCCTTCTCCTCAGACAGCGGAGGGGCATCTCCAAAGCCAGCCAGCGGCTGAGGATACTTGTATGTAAAGGGATTGGCCATGTTGGAGAGTGGTGTCGAGTTTGGTGATGAATGCTTTGGCTTGAAGAGGAAGATGGAGTGATTTTTAGTAAAGCTCGTGCCCTCTCTTTATATAACAGTGCCGATTGCGTGCTGTGTGTCATTGTTGAGCGATTAGAGAAGCCACAGTTAGTAAGCCCTCAAGAGTTGCATTCATCCCACTTCCAGCCGAGCGGGGGATGTGTGCTGTTGCCGCACTGCAAACGCGCGGATGCCATGGAATCATAAGCAGTAAAATATGACGGTAAAAAAAATAGTCTCTACGCTATCAGATCATCTGATTATCCATCGCACCTGAAACTGATGTTCTTAGTAGAGCAACAGCTACAAGTGTTTGGCCTTTGGGCTTGCTATAGAGAGTCTGAATCAGCAAATGGTAATCATCTTGTATTTGCTTGTTGCTTGATAATGTCATCCTCAATCGTATGCAGCTTCGTAACCTCCTGATCTTACGGTATCCATAGCGCCCGCTGGCTGCCATCTCATTACAATGCAGTCTCCTTATACTGTACAATGTTCAAGCTTTGCCTGGGTTGATCCAGCCCTTTGGTCCTCCCCAAGTCCCCTTCACTAGGGACTTGTAATAGACCCATGGGAAAAAGTCCTTCTTCAGATAATAAAACTCTCGTCGAGGAACCGCCTGGTCAATCCCCAGGAACCCAAACGTCTCCTTGGGCACCCCGCCATATTTGAACTCCGCAAGAAGCACCTTTCCGTACTCAGTCAATAGCGGACACGAAGCATATCCATCATAGATGGCATCTGGCTCATTGCCTTCCAAGGCTCGGATTATATTGCGCACCAACACCGGCGCTTCTGCAGTAATTGCTGCGCCGGTCTTGGATGTTGGTAAACTCGAGGCATCGCCCGCGGACCAGACGTTGGCGAATTTCTTGTGGCGCGTCGTCCCCTCGTCCACGTCGACAAAACCGGCTTCGTTGGCCAACGGGCTGTTCTTCACAAATTCATGCGGGCCCATCTTCGGTACAGCATGCAGCAGGTCAAAATGCTTTTTAACCTGCTCTTTTCCATCAGGACGAGCAAAGACGGCTGTGTTTCCCTCAATGGCAACAAGGTCATGCTGGAATAGCCCTTCAACGCCTCTTTCCTGTCGCAGTTCCTCAAGCTTGGCACCGTACTTTGGCACAGCGAACATCCCTCCAAGCCCTGTAGCGAAGCTGATTTGGATACTCGATGAGGATGGATCAGTGTAGTTGTACAAGCCTGTCTTTTTCCAGTGGTCCAATGCGAGCCACATAATTTTCTGAGGGGCGCCAGCACATTTGATGACGCCTGCAGGGTGAGTAAATATAGCAGCTCCCTTTTTGAGCTTTTGAACCGTTGGGAAGACTTTGTCAACGCTTTCGTAGCCATAGATTGAAGAAACGAGAGAGTCGGGATTGGCCAGAGCCTCGGGAAGACCCTTGATGCTCCCAAAGTTGACCTTGATTCCGGGTGCCACGATGAGGTGCTCATACGAAATGTCACCATTCCCCAGCTTGACGAGGTTCTGATCTGGTATGAATTGGCTGACCCCATCGTTGTAGAATTTAATCTTGGGGTCAATCAAGTCCTTTAGAGGCCGTCGCAACTCCTGCTTGGTCTTGAGACCTCCACCCACCAGCGTCCATCCTGGCTGGTAGTGATGCCATTCCGCGGGGTCAACAATGGCGATGTCATCCTGAACAAAGTGACCTGACCGAAGAAGCTGATGACCAATGGACAGCCCAGCAGTGCCACCTCCAACAATTACCGTCTTATGACTCCGAGCTGCAGAGTTCACTGATGATGCCGTAGCAAGAGTTCGGGTCGTCGGCAGGGTTAGTGCTGAGTGCACACTGTTGCGAGCTACCCTGGAGAGTAAAGACATAGCGCATGAGGCTGCCAGTTTTTGTCAACAAATACAGCGATGATGGCGAGAAAGTGTAGTAGATAGTGAAAGAGAGTATAGACCGAGCGTGTCAGGAGTGATGTTGTCATCCACTTGAAGAGAAAGGCTATCCGGACTGTCGGCTCAAGATGTAGGAGGGGGATGATTCCTCATCTTAAAGCTGATAACGAGCCACAGTCACGCCACGGATTGCGCAATTCTGACTAAAACAAATGCGGTAGCGATTAATATTGGCGACATGTTCTGGTCATCATATCTCTGCATTGGGAAGTGTCTAATGAACTTGAACTGATACCAGAGAGATGGTCTGATGACTTGCATATTCTTCATCTTGCATCGATGTAATGGATGGCATCTTGGTAGTCGACATGACCCTCACTACATTACGACTGCGACTAGACGAATACCGGATCATCTGGCGTTGAAGCAATTCTGCGTCCGACAAAGCTTTCTCTCAAGATTATTGCACGTAGAGCCATCAATGCTACACATTAATTAGTGAAGAATTATGAATCATCATGGGTTGTTCCCTTGGATGCTTGTTTCTTTACTCATCCATTAGCATTAATTGTTGGCCACCCTGCAGATGTGATAATCACCATTTCATTGTGAGCTACATGTAAGTCCCCAGTACAAGCTGCGTCAACATTCAGCCCAATTCTAGATGGTAATTTATCAGAGCACAATGCAGCCCTGAGAGAATGTCCTAGACACTCCTCTTCCTCATCATGAGCTTCGTTGTCGGATCCGTAAAGACGTTTTCGTTGATCGTTTGTCGCTTCGGCTTGCTTTTGCCGTTAGGAAACTTGAACTCCAACTCGTAAAGCAGTCGGGACACTATGAGCTTCACCTCAGCCACCGCAAAGTGTCGGCCTGTACAGGCCTGATTGCCGTACCCAAACGCCAGGTTATTAGGATGCGTCAGTCCGGCCTTGTGCAGGTCCCTCTGATCTGCCGCTGACTGGCGCTTCCTATAGCTCCGCATCGGATCAAAGACTTCGGGATCTTCGAATGTATCAGGATCCATCTGGTGCTCAAAATTGGCAAACGCCAGTCTGGTGCCGGCGGGAATATGGGTCCCGTCCTTGAGCGTAAGAGGCTCATACGCCTTTCTTTGAGGGTTAACTATTCTGCATTAGCTGTGTTCCAGCACTTAAAGCATGTCCCTTACGCATAGTGACGGGGTTGTGTCGTTGGCTCTCCACAATGAAGCTGTCGAGCTTGTCCAGTCTGTTGCACCAATCCTTTGCGACCAGTAGATCTTGCCCAGGGGGACCCAGATCTTGGGCGATCTCGTCAATTTCTTGCCGCAACACAGGGAACCACTCTGGATATGCGCAGAGGTCATATAGGATATTTGAAATGCTTGAAGCCGTCGTATGGATGCTCGCAATAGCCAAGATGCACTGGCGGGATGTCATTTCCTCCACGGCGCATTCAGTTGGCGTACCGTTGTCGAGCATCCAATGCATAAGGATGTCTTGTTCCTCGACATTCTCACCACTGCTTCTCTTTTCGTTGGCCTCTGTATGCAGTCGGGTGAGCTCGCCAACATATTTTCTGGCAGTGGCCAGTTGATTCCGGATTCTGTATCGGCCTGGGATGAGCCAAACGATCAACCAGTATGACCAAGAAGGAAACATCCTAAGTGTCATGGCTGTCATGAACAGATCAACAGTAAAATTTATCGAAAGGTTCAACCAGACTGGGTCACGACATGCCGGCTGCCCCATAAACACTCTGGCTGAAACGCGCGCAACAAGCATACGGACAATGTCTTCTATGGAAACCTCAGTCCAATCTATAACCAGTCAGCATATGCTTCGAGCACTGGACCATTGACCAGATAAGTTCACCTTCTGAGTCGGGGACATCAATTTTCCAGCCGTACGCCAACTCCTCGTAGGCCATGTCGACGTACTTGAACAACTCGGGCGTCATCTTCTTTCTTATGACATCGACATGAAGTCTGGAGCGCAGCACAAACTCCATCGAGGTCCATTTTGGAGCAAGATTCTGACCAAGTCAGTCAATAAATGATGAGATGGCATTGCATGGAACAACATACAGATGCCTGTGCTCCAATGCCGCCAAGCTTCGAAACAGGCACGAGGCGAATTTCCTCTAAATACTTGATGGGTAATACCAAAAAATGGGCGTCATAACCTAGAAGAACGAATGGACGATCTTTCATCTGGATAAAATAAATTAGAACAGGATCAAGAGTGCTCGCAACCATCTTGGCCATACCTCCTTGTATCCGGCCTTGATGATGTCGTAGGCACTGGTAATGAATCGGAAGCGCAGAAGTAAAGTTGGATCAAAAGCTGATCGATAACCATGAACAGGTGCATTTGGAAGCTTTTCTCCTGGTCGGAGGAGCAGCCATGTGAACCATAAGAGCGCCAATAGTGGCGTGAATACTTGGGGTTGGCTGAAGCTGTCGACAATATGGAGCAGCCGATCTTGGTTGGTGAGGGCGAAATTTACGAAGTCCATCATATTTTCGACACCAGTGCGAAGCTGATCTTTCAAGTCTCTTGCATAGCTTGACAAAGAGAAGATATTACATGCAATAAGAATACAAAACTTCACAAAGAATGATCTTGAGTTGGGATGAACTGCCAGACGGGGGCTTCGGTTTAAATATCACTCCACCCCGCATCGTTGACCACTGCCAACCGTAATTGCGCGTCTTCGCTGAAGGATTTGGATAGCGGCGGTACATCGAACTTGAAATGCTCACGGCCCAGGTAATGTTGTTGGTTATGAACTAACAACGTTGCCTCATGATGGGGTGGATGTGGGGGGCATTGTACGTAGGATTCTGAATTTAGTGTTGGTATAACGGTTGAAGGGTGAACATATTTGGTCAAATGGTCGGTATTTTCTTGATTCTCAGAGATATGATGACGGTTATGGGATTTATGCCTCCGATGAATCTATTGCGAATCTTGGGCTCGCCATCCCACCACATTTGATTGGAAGCAACATTTCAGCCCATTTGTAAGCTCGAGGGATTATCAAACAGGCAACAAGTTCAGGCAAATGTAACGGGGGAGGGGGGATTCTTTGTGGGTACATATCTTATGTGTGTTGGCAATCGTCCAACAGACCCAGTATCGGACCCCACGCGGATGCACCCATTTTTATTCGTCAAGGGAGGAGCATTTTGCACTTGAGACACATCTATAACACATTGACACCAGTTGCATCACGCGTCTCATTAACTCTGAATACACTTCAAGAACGGTAGTCAACTTATTGACTCTTTAGCTTGGCTCAGTCATTTATTGGACAATGTGTTATTTAAGATCGACTTCGTTTATGGACCACTACATAGAGATGCTGATATGAATGTTATGCATGCTTGCCATTTGGCGCGATTGAGGCATCGGTGTCTTTAGCTTTTGGAAGATCATAAGCTGTCTTCGATCCAAGTGACGAGTAGAGATATATGTGAGTGACTTGCTACCAACTAGGGAGGTGAGGGTTTCCAACGGCAAGACGAGTGTCACGGCAGCGATACCTTTACTGGCACAGCTGGCAGTATATGTCGCATTGTTCTCCCTCGTTCTTTTGGCCACAAAATTGATGACGAAATTGAATCTTATTTAAACTGCTTGGAGATGTTCTGCGCTTTGTGAAGTTGAAGCAGCACAGCTGCATGACACCTGCTTCGGCGTAAATCTCTCAATTTCCTCCAGCTTTACAGCTTCAGAACAATCCGTATGTTGTTCCAGGCTATTTTGATGGGTATTTCGTATCCCATTCGAGGCCCAGTAGCTGTCTTGGTTAACTTTGGGACGGAAGAGGGGGAAAATACGCATTTCTCCTAGCATACGTAGGAGAAGAGGAATAGAGGAAGCGTTGGCGCATATTAGAACGCAAGCTGGTTCTATAACAGTGATGATAAAGCCACTCGTGATGTTGACTGAGAACCGTTAGTCTGTCATCGTATCCGAATAAATCCGGCAAGATGACGCATACAAGTATAATCTTCATCATTTTCACGGTCGAAAAGACCCTTCAGAGTAGGCATGCGCGCAATTGCAACACCCGAGCCGCTGTAAATTGTCTTAGAATCTGTTCATATAAACCTCGTTCTAGCGAAATGACTTACAACAGACCAAGCAGGAAAATGAAGCTGAGACCAAGCTTTTTAGCTCTGGAAAGCTGAAGCTTCCAGATAACGGGCAGTGGAATACAGATGAGGCCCAGGTCCGACACTACGTTCAAAACAGCAAAAGCAATGCCGTTGGTATAATCAGCCGGGCACTGTTTGGGGTTCTCCCAGTTCCTATGCAAAGGGCGGCAGCTAAGAAAGGCGTAGAAAATGCCGGCGATCCATCGAAGCGTGATCCAGGCTCCAAAGAAGAAGACGCCAATCTTTATGGACTTGTTGCTAAGCGTGAAGATACGGACAAGGAGAAGCAAGATGGAGAGCTTGCCCAGGAACATGGTCATTTCGTATGCCACTTGAACACCAAATTCGGCCTATGTAAATGTGATAAGTTTAACGGCATGGTCTCCCTTGTATACAGAAGCCACTATACCTTTCCAATTTTGATGAAATTCTCCGGATTCTGAGCGATGTATGCAGTGTGTTGCCCAATACCATATGCTGCGCCTGCAAGATCTCAGTACACAATCGATCGTTGACAATGCCTCTCAATTTGTATTTACAGAGACATCCTGAAATGTTTAACCCGATCAGGCTGATCTGATGAGAGATGTTAGAGGATGATGAACAACGGATGGAAAGCTGATCTGATGAGTGACGCACTGTTGCTCCAAGAGCAAAATAATCGTCAATGCCCACGGCAGCACGCGATAGCCTTCGGGCAAGTAGACGGAGAACAAACGACAGCGTTGCGATTCCTGTGAGGGCGCTACATACGCCAATGATGACCTTGCTGCGATCTTGGGTAATATGGGCCATTTGATAGGCAACAACTTTAGGTAGTGATTGATCTATGCTTCATGGTTTGTGGTGCAGAAGAGGAGTTGTGATGTGCATGCAGAAGCTACATCATCTCGCCCATATACACAACTGAATCACACCGGTAGCCTAAAAGGATCCGTAGATCGTTTCTAATTCAGTCCGCAGTCAGGCTGTACTACCCATCTAATATGGGGCATACGTCTGACGGCTACAGCCTTCAACTAAATCCTTGTAAGCCATCCCCCACTACCTCTCAATGACCGTTATCCATGTTGCCATGTTCCATATACGAAAATGAAATGCTTCTGGCGAGATCTTAGGATTCGGTTGACGTGGGACGAGACCGCCACATCCTCATTTTCATGATTCCCCGCGACACCTGACCTACAGCGGTGATTTCGGCCGGCAGCGTATGCGAAGCAATCAATCAGGTTTTCGATTATAAGAAGAGACCCTGCCGATAAATTTCTGTACATTTCTTACTTGACCGTTCGCCAATCCTCACCCACACGTCTACAGTATACTCGCATATATCGCCACCCGGCATCCTCTCTCCTACTACGACCTCCGGGCCTCGGAATCGGGCAGAGTGGAGTCTCCATGAGTGGCCAGCGGTGTGTGCCCTGCCATCCGGAGATCTGCATCCTTTCACCGAGTATGCAGATCCATTTTCCGCACAAGGCATATCTACTATGGATATGGAGACTCAGATCCAGTTTTAGAAGCCGCGAAAAAAATGGATGTCGTTCATGTCTTCTCCATATTTGAGTTCCAATAATGGATTTGTTTTGCACAGTTGACCAGATTTTGTTGCATAGGTAACAATACTTCTTGGGGTAATTGGGTTGCACATCAAGCAGCTGAACGGGACTGCTTTAGGTCAGGGGGGTTTCGTATACGTGCTTCCAAATGAGTGAGCATATGGAGTAGATGCTCCATCATAACGTCGTTGAGCGATACTCAACCGCAAATTTGCCCGAAGCGTCCCTATATCAGAAGCCTTTGCGTGCTGGCCTTGCCTATCCTCGGGGCCTCACAATAGGCTATACGATCATACCGTGAGCGGCTTGTTTGTTTACAAATTACAATGACCCGAAAATAAATCCATCATTTCCCCGCCTTTTAGGTGTATGGGAGGCCTTGCAGAGTGAAATGTTTGACTAGCATACATTGAGGCTGCACACATCCTTTCAGGGCGAAGTAGGGCTCGTGGCCGCCGAAAGAGGAATACGCCGACATTCCACACCGAATCAGCTAATATTCCAATCTTATTATCGCGAAATCTGTTAAATCGCAGGTCCCAAAAGCTATTGGTTTTCTAGTTCTGTCTCAAGATTAGGCATGCAAACACACGACGCAGATCACCGTATATTCAATCCATACTGAAAGTAGCCGACAGGATGATGCTCGGTGATGTTTGGATAAGACACTTTTAGAAGCAGTGCACGAATTTGCCTCATACAAACTTGAATGCTGCTTGTGTACCGGTCAGCCTTGGAGTCTGTAAATGGTCCCAAGGCCGTAAGTATCCGCAGAAGCATTTTTGCCTTGAGCTTTATGCTCAGAAAGCTATTGCCAGGTGTGTATGAGATATGCCAATTCATTGTGATAGCACGCAAGCATGCTAATAGTAGCTGAGTCGTTGATGAGCTGGAAAAAGGACGCATGGATAACCTTCGCGCGGGGTGTCCGATAACTTCTCATTGAGCGACACTTCTTTCATCTCATGTATATCAATAGTGTACTACTTGATTCAAACAACAAATCGTCTCGAGGTATCAACTTTGGTGTCAAAAACTGAAGCGATATCATTCAGTGACAGCCTCGGCACCCTAACCCGCATGCTGCTCTTCCTCATCGTGATTAAAATACACTCTACTTGTACACTCTGGCGCCTTTTTGGTGTTCTTTTAGGATGACAGGACTGGGAAGGGAATGGAAATGAGAATCATTACGAGTGCCGGAGAAATGATTGCGAGCAGTGTTACGAGGGATGTTTTCGAAGTTGGACAATCCTCTACCATCTTTGGTTGGTACGAATTAATCGTAACGGTATCTAGAGATTCAGAGTGAGAGAAATCAATATACAAACAATATATAAGAACCCTATCTTTCTTGGCTATTGCTGATGCTGTCGTTTGTCTGTCGCTGCTCTAACCAGTCACGACCTAAGCTGCGGATCCATGCACCCACGCCCACCTCCCTATGAAGATTATGGTGGTACAGCAACCGAAACATCTATACATTCCGTAGAGATACGGAGCGGGGTTCGTGAGGACGAGGGTCAGGCACACCTCAACGACGGGACGGGGGTGCAATTGCAACATTTGCCACCTCGAAAACAGTCATCATATGCCTGACCTACTAAGTGAATCTCAACCAACAGGCCAGAATCCAGATTTCCAGAGCTAAATTCCATATCTTCCGAAGAACAAAGCTTCCGCAACAGCAGAGGCAAATCGGAAGAAGTGAGGTGGGGCATTTCCTGATGTGGTCGTTATGTGTTGGTCCAACCAACGTGTTCTAAGTTTGGCAAAGATACACGGCAAAGGGATGATAGTATACCTGCTCCCTTTATCCGGGCTCCAGAGAGGGGTATTTGACAGAGTCGATGTAAACGTAAACTATCGACGTGGTATATCCCACATACCGCCCCTCATGACAGCCATCCCCCAACACCCTCTCTCATGAATCATCAGTTTTAAGCAAACGTCGAGAGTACCCAATATCCAATTACTCAATCACTCACAATGCCTCCGCAACTCATTTTCGGCACTGCCTCGCTTGGTATGGACTTGGTGGAGTTCCAGGGCGAAGAATCTGTCAGGAACCTTCTGAAGACTCTCCATGAATTCAACATCAAGCATCTTGACACGGCGGCTAGATATCCGCCGCTCAATCAAGGGCGTGCAGAGCAGTTACTTGGACTAACGAAAGAATTAAGCAGTAGCTTTGTCGTCGATACAAAGGTTTTTACAGACACGAAAACTGATGCAAGCGGGGATTTGAGCAGTGTCTCGGTTCAAAAGTCCATCGCATCCAGCTTGGAACGCATGCAACGCGATGGGGTTTGTAGCCGTTTCGCAGTCTTACACTACCTTCATGATCTCTCTTTTTAATAAAGTTCTAGGTCAACATTCTCTATGCTCACCGGCCGGACCCCGCCACCCCTCTTGAGGAGCAAATTCGAGCAATGAATGACCAAATCGCCCAAGGCCGCTGCAAAGCGGTAGGTTCCCATACACCATTCCATAAACTTTCTTCAGATGATCTAACAGAGGTACAGTGGGGGGTCTCAAACTTCTCGCCGACCCTTCTGGGGGAAGTCTTGAAGATATGTGAACAAAAGGGCTTGCAAAAGCCTGCTTGTTACCAGGGTCAATACAGCGTCCTCACGCGCGCCATGGAGACAAAGCTTCTGCCACTGCTTCGAGCCCATGGTATCGCCTACTATGCTTTCAGGTGTGTCGCAGATTGTCATGATGTCGCTTAAATGTTATGGCTAACAAGAAAGGCAGAGTTGTCGAGGCCGGTTTCTTGACGGGAAAATTTGTCAACAACGAGTACGCCAACACGCGATTAGACGAGAAGAACCCACTTGGCAAGTTGACACAGGGCTTGTATGGGTCAGAGGTCTTGCAAGCGGCTACAAAGAAGTTTGCTGCCGATGCGAAAGCCCTGGGACTACTCCCTACCGAAGTGGCAATCCGATGGGCGGTTCATCATTCTGCGCTGGGTGACGAGGATGGCATCATTGTGGGGGCCAGCAAGACGTCCCAGGTCGTCGAGGTGGCTGGCTTCGTGCAAAAGGGACCATTGCCTGATGATGCTCTAAAGATTGTGGAAGATGTGTGGGCTACTCTCAAAGAGTCTCGGGCGAATGTAATTTAAATAAGAGGCTTCATATGTTTCCTATGTCAGTCAAGGATTTATCATTGACAGAAATCATCACTCATGACCTCTCACATCACAAACCTATCAGCGTATGTCTATAGAGTTACAAAAAAACCGATATTACAAAAAACACACAGCCTCTGGTGGTGGCTAAAATCATAACAATCTTCCAGTCCAGTCCAATTCTGGCATACTCATCAATCAAGCTTGAGAATTGTGGCTCTTCAAGAAAAGGGGATCAGTTTCTGGCAGTAAATCCCAATCCATGTCAGCCAGTGCACTCCAACCTGAGTCCAAACCTAGTCCTGCAGTATCTATCCATGGGGACGCTTCATCTTGGAAAACAGCCAGAGCTGGTCCCACGCGGCTGTACTCCAAGGCGAAATCGAATGACTGCCAATTCATAACATCATCCAACTTTTCATCCACTGTCGAGGAAGTAGAGTCATGGGCCGAAGTTCCGGGAGTAGAAAGATGCGCATCGCCACCCGTAGCTTGCAGTGCATTCCTTGGGTTGATGCGCCTCCGTAATACGGTGCCGAAATATGGTATTTTAATCTCCGCTTCGTTTGAACCAGAGCCGCCGTATTGGTCAGATGAGAGCATTCGAAGTGTCCTCCGGCACTGCGCTGAGATCTTGCAACCCCTTTCCACCTCCTCTCGTTGTAAGATGCCGTCGGTCGCCGCAATGAGTCCAAGGTCCGTAGGTTGTGCCGGCTCAGAAATATTGTCTCCATGATGAATGCCAACTAACAATATGACAGCAGCCGTGAAGCACGCAAAGTCCGTCGTTTTGCACTCAAACAAGCAATGGCCCTCGATTGTCTGGGCTCGCAAAACCACACATCGCCTCAGAAATTGACGCGCAGCTTCCATACACCTAACTCTACTGACGAAACGAGGTGAGGTGACCGAGTTCTTGACGAGAAAGGGAAGATGAAGATACAGCTGGACCCAAAAGTAGTAAAACTGCTGCAGCAACCTCTCTCTTAGGTTGTCCAGTTCATCAACGCCCCCTTGTGGAAGTGTTTCAGGAATCCCCCACCAGTCTTCGGGCAAAGCAGATGCAATAGACTCAAGCTCCTCGTCTATTTCCATGGCTTTGGAAAATGACGGCGGGGTTGGGTCGAGGTTTCGATCGATTATTTTGCCAGAAATCACAGCACATCGAAAGACAAACTTTGACACTGGGGATAAATCTGGATTGTGAGCACCATTGAGCATTCCATAGTGACGATCGCTTAAGCCATATGGGAGACCTAGAAGCAAGCTGCAAAATCGGTCCCCATGATAGACGGCTGACCAAAGCCTGATATCTGTCGGCGAGAACTTGTTGCCACGGCATAGACCCTATATGCTGTTAGTGTTGGTTATCTCCTATGGGCATATGAAACATACCATAAGCTGTACAGCTGACACACCCTTTCGCCACACCAGCCATGCCCTCTTCGGCTGACCCCCATCAGTATAGGATTTAGCAAGCAAGATTAAGCATTCCATTCCCTCTATTGTTGCTGTATATGTGAAATCTGACAACACAAGCTGATCCACTAAAGCATAAAGATAGGGATGCTTGCCTGAGCTCCTCGCAAAGGCGATGGCCAGAGCACCGAGCTTTGCGGGGTGGTTGCTGGTATATGTGCGCTGCCCAAACATCTCAATCGTTTCAAAGGGTATCTCAGAGATGGCATACGCTTTCTTGCGATAAGCGCCCCACCATGACCCGTTGTCTGACAGTGTGGACATGATTTTGTCATAAGTTGGGATTGCAGCGCGCAAGGTGCTACAGATGGATGAAGATCTCCCCGACAGAGTGTGGTCTGGCGGAGAATCTAATTGCCGGGATTGAGGAGTTGCTTTTGTTGAAAAGGCATCACTTATGACTGGCTGGGCTGCTGGCAGGTTGGGTTTCTGCCTCATGGGTATTGTTGAGCTGGATAACTGCAGAATATCGTCAGTCTTGTGCATTAGTCCCAGATTCTCAGTCACTCACTTCGGCATCGACAAGCACAGATACAAGAGGTGCATCTTCCTCTCTGCCACTTGAGACATTTATGTCTTGATCATGTCGTAAATCGCTATTGAATTGATCTAGTTGCTTATCCAGAACGGTAGTTTCATTGTTGGGTGGGCTTTGTTGAGAGGTGCGTGGTAAGGAAAGCGATGGCGGTGTTGCCTCGCCCTCGCTGCGTCCTCTTTCACCACATCCTTGTTCGATACATTGAGTACCGCGAATTGTGCATGAGTAGCATGTGTGGTCTCCAGGTGGGTATGTGCAACGGATCTTCCGTCGCCGGCCTGGGCAAAGGTCAGAGACAGAGTACAGTTTAAGCTTCCCAGTAGGGTGGGTGGCCTTACACTCAGTACAGCTATGGGTTCCCTTTCGCATCTTGCGGGCAGCCAAATAGCTTGCCCGGCCTGACGCAGTCTCGTACGCGGACATTGGAGGAGGATGTTGACGAGTCAATTTCCAGTGCATAAGTGTGGAAGGTCTGGATTCACCACATGCAGCATCGTAGACATTTCAACGGACGGACAATGAGGATTCGTCCGCGGACGAATACCTTGGCTGGTGGAGAAACGATCCAATGTTTAGCGGTGGTTCGTCCGTGTCGCGTCATCAGCATAACAACTCGAGGTCAGCGTGGCGCTGTGGCACCTACGCTGCTTGCGTCTGTTTCTTCATAGGGATGAGTAATTTAGCAAACTCGCAATGGAGATGTCTAAACTCCGGACCAGATCACGGCAACATCATCTTGGTTAGTCGTTCAAAGGGAAAATATGTTGAACAGATTTGCCAGCATGGAGGCAGTTCCCGAAGCTTTAAAAGGAGCACCAAATCCTCTCTGGTTTCACAAGAGTTACTCACTATTACCACTACAAGATCAACAGAAACTCTCTAAACCAATCAAACACCTCAAACCATCACTACTACAAAGATGTCTCCAACTATTTGGCTCGTCACAGGATCTACCTCTGGACTTGGTGCCGCACTGGTTGATCACATCCTCTCAAAAGGCGACAAAGTCATTGCTTCTGGCAGAAAGGTTCACGAACGCCTCGCTCATCTCGAGTCAAATCCCAACGCAGCACTTTTGGAGCTCGACATTGCTGCGGGGCGAGATGAGCTACTAGCCAAGATCAATACTGCGTGGAAGATATTTGGGCACATTGATGTCCTGATGAACAATGCAGGCATCTCGGCCGTTCGATCTGTCGAGGATGCAGGGTAAGCCAAAACCCTCTAATTAATGGACAACAAACTAACCTGCAGCTCAGTGACGAGTATGTCCAGAACATGTTCCAGATTAATCTGTTTGGACAAATGTATCTCACCCAGGCCATCTTGCCATTGTTCCGGGCTCAAGGCCATGGATGCATCGCATTCACAGCCTCGAGCTCAAGCTGGATGGCATTACCGTTCATGTCGCATTATGCCATGACCAAGGCGGCTCTGGATGTGTTTGCCGAAACCCTTCACAAAGAAATCTCTCCATTGGGACTCCGTGCCGTCGCATTCGACTGTGGGGCATTTCCAACACGTCTCATGCACCCTCGTGAAGAGCAGCAAAAGGCCGACACTGAAAGCCAAGAGCCTGCGATCGATGACTATAAACCACTTTACGGCGATCTGATGTCTGTTTTCACCACCGACCCGATGGGATTAATGATTGGCGATCCCACTAAAGCGGCGTCAGCGATCTTTGATGTGGTCAAAAGAGAAGGCCTGGCTGCTGCTAATCCCTGGGCCGTTCGGGTGGTACTGGGATCGGATTCCTTGCACTCAGCGAAGCAGCGTCGTCAGGGCGAGTTGAAGCTGCTATCTGATTGGGAATCCCTGAGCAAGAGTACTGATGGGCAGGAGTATAAGCCAAGAGATGATTTACAGAGGTTTACCGTTGTTGCTGGTACGGAGGTGTGAGATGGGCAGAATGTATATGAGAATGGGTCCCTAGGTAGAGGTTGTCTCGGCTGTTGGTTAACGATGAATATGAGCATTTTCAATGGATGTCTCTGTTCACTATGGAACGCGCTTAGCGCCGCAAATACTTGAATCATGTGGATATTATCACTTAATTGTTATGATATAATTGGCTCGAGTTACCATGCGCAGTAAATACGACTGTTCTTATGACAGATGCAACAGGATGACATGTGGCAACCTTCAATCGTGATGGCGCAAGAAACTACCATCAACACATAATCAGAGACAAATTAGGAAACAGAAAGGTCATAGTATCATCATCTTTCAAGTACTATGATATTAAAAAGGTGCAATTGAAGCTATCAATGGTGACAAGGTCCTCCACCAACACCCTTCTCAAATGACCGGCTCGTGTTGAGGTAGGTGTATTCAGCATCGACGCAAAGTTGTTTATTTGCTACCGAATTGTTAGTTAACAAGTATGGGAGAGGAGATATAGCAAAGGCTGCAGGGCGTACTTGAATACAAGAACACCGTTCTCATTAGAGACGTAATCGTCCAAGTTGAGGAACTGCTCCTCTCCTAATGTGTTATCTGCCTTGTATAGGAGAGTAATGATGGTTGTTCCGTCAAGACGCCACGATTTCAGATCGGCAGAGTTGTAGACACCCTGGCCATTCAAATCGAAGACTCCGTTGTCATTTCCGACATACTCGTTAAGGTCAAGCTCACCGTCGTCCCAGGAGCCGTCAGCGCGACGAACCTGGGCGAACAGGCGGGAGCCCTCAAGGCGCCAGTTCTGAGAGGATTGAGAGAAGGCCATTGTGAGTTTTTGAGTTGATTACTGTGATTTTGAAGAGAGATGTGAAGGAAAGGGGAGGGAGAGGGAAGAGGGGGAGGGGCATTTATATACGTCCGAAGGAGTCAGTTATGGATCCATCGTAGTAATGATATGCAAGCAAAGCAATAAGTCACATATAATTGAATAATAGTTGTCCTGCATGTGATCACACGGAGGGGGGCTGATACTCTGATTCGGAGATCGCACGAGTGGATTATGCAGCTTTCAATAGACACAGCCCCGTTTGATGGCGATGCACAGCATCTGTATGGCGCGACTAGTGAGGGGTAATCCTACCTCAATAAGGAGGCCTCAAGAGCTCGCGATAGTTAGAGATTGCCCATGATTGTCCATGCTCGGGTGGTGACAAAGGCGACGATGGTAGGCTTTATTGACGAGCACGGATGTTTTAGATGCCAATGAAGTGAGTGATAGACATCCAGACATTGGAGATGCCGCTGAACGACACAACTCAGCCCATACTTGGGCCTAGCTGCCTGCTCGAGCAACCCAGAGGGAGCTTGGCTCTGGACGCGCTCTGAGGGGTATACAATGCAGCTTGCATGCTCTATAGCCCACCGGCCCCTCCTTTGACGGAATCGTGGACCAGTAGAATGTTCCATTGCGGTTGCAGCCCCTCATTACATTACAATCCAAGGCCGCCAAGCTATGATGCCATATACGTTGTCAACCGTGCCGAGGTGGAGGAGTTTGCCCAACAATCCTTTGCCACTGGTTCGAAACAGCTTCCTCTGGTTGTAAGATCATACCAATTGCAGTTGGTGATCATCATGGTATGATATCAGCTCGTCGAATGACAGTGTAATGGATCTATGATGCCAGCCTGTGAATATGGAGAGTTACCCCGCCACCATTTTACCCCACTATCCGAATTGGGCATTGGTGATGGCCTCAGGGAAGCCAATATTTGTTGATATAACCATCTTGTTTTACCACTGCATAGTAAGCAACCTTCGTCACTTAACGCATAGAACACTGTGGCCTCGCTTCGAAAATCCTCAGTTAAGACAGTATGCTTTTGTCTCAGACGGTGCTGGGCATTCCTCATATTATCAGAATTTTAAGCACCGGAACTCACTGTTTTCAGTGTATTCAGATGTTTTGCCGGGAGACGCACCATAAACAGCTCTCATCTGGGACACATGCGGCATGTTTAAGTTGTATAGAATGGTATTGGTGCATCAATGCCTTACAAGTAGGTTGAGCGCCAGGGTGCAACCACTGATGTATGTCTGGATATTCACCCACGTATCATCATGCACCATAACCCGCGGGCAGCCGACATGGCTTGCTGATTACTAACAAATGCCGACGAACCGAAATGCCTACAGCAGGGTTTCGGCATGTCGCGTCCTTTGTTCATCCTGGTCACCATGCGGGCTCAGCCGTCAGCCATGAAGCAGTTGATAGCATGGTATTATTCCATTCTCCTATCTCTTCCTCGAAATATGTCTTCTTTTAACGCATTCATTACATGGTTTGAGCAATCGCATTGCAGTGTCTTTGTGGTGTTTTGAACCTCTCTGAGTATGGGTTTGACGGGAAGCACCAAGGATGGCATGCCTGATGAACAGAATTTCCAAGTACTTTTGCGATACAACACCGCCCTGCATGTTCCACCAGAAGAATGAGGTCCAAAAACGCGGGTATACATGGCTTGTCTACACATTGGCTTGTTCCATCTGCAGCATAACGTCAGCCGCATCTGTGGTTTGTTTACAGATCACCATCGATGCGACTTGGGCCAAGGCTGCAAGGTATTTCAAATGGAACGTTTGCCCAGTTCATTTTTTCACTGGCTCCTTACACTTCTGATTCTGTCCACAAAAGCAACCATTGTTGAAGCAATTGAACAATATGGAGTTTTACGATGAGATTGCACCGGTGATGCCACGGCCGAAGCCGATGAAGGTGCTTGTCTTGTCATTACCGCGGACGGGCACAACATGTAAGAAACTATCAGTTTTAATAAAGGCTTTCCCATCTAACACGAGTCCAGCCATCTGCGCGGCCCTGAGAGAGCTGGGGTTGAATCCCTACCATTTCAGCGAGATATCGAAAAACAGCAAGAACAAGCATTTCGAGACTTGGTTGAGAGCAGTGCGTGCAAAGTATGATGGGGTGGGCGAACCATTTAAAGGCGACGACTTTGATCAATTATTGTGGAATTACGATGTGCGATGCCCTCTCGTTCAGCCCGCAAGCCCATTTTTTTCTTCACTATGCTAACAAGACGTTTGCGCTCAGGCTGTCTCGGATGACCCATGCTGCCTCTTTGTTGAGGAACTCATCGCCGCATACCCCGATGCAAAAGTCATTCTTACCACTCGCGCCAGCGAAGCGTGGCTCAAGTCCATGCGGAGCTTCATCATCGAAATACTCACGTGGAGATCCTACGATTTCCTTTCCCTATTCGATCGCGAGTTCACAGCCCCGTACTTGGCCCTCCTTAACCGGACGACTCGAGTCCTTTCAAAGGGCCAGACTCCATATAAACAATCTGCCAACCCGGCGCTCATTCAGTCATTCGACGCCCACCAAGAACTCGTTCGCCGCGTGGTCCCAAAGGAGCGGCTGTTGGAATTTCACCCAAAGCAGGGTTGGGAACCACTATGCACGTTTTTAGATATGCCTATCCCGACGACGGATTTCCCGCATCTCAATAGCACACGCGATGCGATACAGCTTGAGACGGAGTTATTTTGGGCAAGATGGTATTTGGTCGCACAACGCATGGGGAAGACAGCGGGCATGGTTGTCGCCGTGGGCACGGCGCTGTGGCTGGGCCGGGTTGCAATCGCTTAGAGACGAGGGTTATATTATATCGCACTCTACCTTCGCTCCCTTGCGTGTGTTCAGGATAGTGTCACATTCCGCAGCTATTATTCATTCCGCCTGCTCATCTGATACAAGGGGAAACCGAATGGATGTAATTGAGGGGCTGGCAACAAGGACAGACATGGGGTGACCGAAATTGTCTGTCCCAAGAACAGCTGAGAACACTATGCGGGGGTTTCTCAAAGCTGAACGGTAGCACAATGATGATCAGGCCAAGCGTTGTCCGTAATATTAGTGCTGGAAGCCATTCCACTTCAGGACGAGACTACAGTAGCCGTATGCAGCCAGTAATGCCCTAATTTCTCCTCGATTTAGAGGTCATTCTGTGAGGGATGAGATACTTGGAGTAATGGATGGGTCGTCCCGGTGGCTTTTATCCCTGAATCCCGATTACAACCGAGATTCTGCACTCAGAGGCGAGCTGGTTAGGTAACTCTTGGGTGCCTTGATCAGCCAACTCTAACTCCAACCAGGCTATAAGACCTCCGCATGCCAAATCTTTGCGAAGCCAAAATGGGTCCTTTTACGTTACCCCACCTTGTCGTTGATGAAGCACCGAGACATGAAGCTGTAGCGGTACCATAAACTACTTCTACTGGCTCTTGAGTTACTTCACTTCGTGCGTGATAATCCAATTAGAAGTAATTATTCCCATGGCTTGTCCCACGTCGGGGTTTCCCACGGAGCCATATGAGTAAGTCCATTGTAATATTACGCTCTGGTGCCGTTATGTATTACGTAGCTGGCGGGAAAGTCCGTATGCAACCGGTTAGTCGGACAAAGTCAATGATGGACAGAATACGGTGGTATACATAGCCAGTCATAGCCAGTCCTTATAAGTGGATCGATTACCTTCACCTCTCTTTCGCCCAATTGTCTCGTTAAATCCATTCACAGCTTCGCAAGACGTTTACCATGACGCCCAAACACCCCCCTCTTATCTCTGCAGACAATGAATGGGCACCCCTCAAGGCCGTCATCGTGGGACGGGCTGAGCATTCAGCGTTCCCATCTGAACCACGACACATGATAGATGCGGTGATGCCGGGCGAGCACGCCGGGGAGTTCAGGCCCGGTAACCCATTTCCGGCCGATATTGTGGCCAAAGCCCAGATGGAGCTTGATAATTTTGCATCCGTTTTAGAGGAACACGGAGTCCGTGTTTACAGACCAAATGAAGTGGACTGGGTTAAAGAAGGTGGCTACACAGGGGCTATGCCGCGGGATTGTTTGATGACGGTAGGGAACACGCTGATTGAGTCTCCCTTTTCCTGGGAGTGTCGAAGAAAAGAGGTTGAACTTGGGTACTCGGATATTCTGCAACAACTCAGAAGTGGTGGCGGCCCAAGTAGAATCTGTCGAGCGCCGACCATTGTCGGTCATGATACGCTATATGACAAGTTTGCCAAGGGCAAAAGAGACGGTGCGACGGTGTCCAATGGTACGAATGGCCATACGAATGGCAACGATGGCTACAACAAGTGGGCCATTAATAACAGTCGCCCGGCATTCGACACAGCAGATTTTCTCCGTCTTGGAAAGACCATCCTCGGGCAATTGAGCCATGTGACGAATCTCAGGGGCGTTGAATACCTCCGATCCATGATTCCTGAGGGTTACAAAGTGGAAATCCTGAACACGACAGATGAGCATGCCATGCATATCGATGCTACTATTTTGCCGCTGAGGAAGGGAGTCCTGATATACAATCCGCAGCGCATCACAGAGGAGGAGCTTCGCCGACTCGATGTTTTCGCGGGTGAAGACTGGGAGTTGCACGCCTATCCATTTGTGCCCAAACCACGCAAGAGCCCTGCTCCGCCTATGTACATGTGCTCACCGTGGCTTGTGTTGAACACACTGAGCTTGGACGAGAAACGAATGTTTGTGGAGGAGAATGACACAGAGTTTGCAGCTTGGATCAAAGAGAAGTTTGACATTGAACCGATTCTATGTCCCTTCCAGCATGTTAATAGTATAGGCGGCTCTTTCCATTGCGCTACGGTTGATCTTGTCAGACAGAATAGTTGATAGAGGCCCTTTAAGAATACATGTTGCAAATAAGGCACGGCCATATTAGCAGGTTACCATTTGATAACAGTATTCCCTAATACCAAACTGTTTTATCATTAGTAATTCGGAGGCAGCCGAAGCACATCCTGGTTGTTCCGCTCTATCCACCAACCGTTCTCATTAATGTCACAGCCGGAGAATTATAAGAACGATAGATGTTCGGGCAATTTATTTGAGCAATCACCTGCTACAGTGCCGATGTTGGTAATCACGCTAGAGCTGGGAGAAAGGCGTAAAATATATATGAATGGGGAAGTTCGTGGACCTCAAGCAAGCACCAGTACTGACATTTCAAGGTTGAATAGCGTGTTTATTTGAAGTGGAGATTATTACTTTTAAGTCATAAAAGAAAGCCAATGTGATAATTAAGTCGGTGTGACCCTCCAGTATCCTGATGGGTGTTTTCAAGTCTATATCTCAAGTTCTAACTGCGTGATTGATTGATCATGCTGGCGGTCATTAGAGTTGAGTTGAGTGAAATGGCAACTGCAATAATTTTGTAATTATGTATGTGTAAACGTGATTCGTTGCATGCATTTGAGCGGTGTAAGTAGAGATGGTCATGGTTCACGAGTAGAAACTGCCCTCCATCATGATTTTGTACTGAGATTCACCCTCGTCATCCCCAATCTCATATCCCATGTTCCGCCTGCAACAAAGAAACCCGGGTATAAAAGGCTTCCTTTCCACACGGTCGCCCTTCCATAATTACCATTCACCAACTTCGATAACCCCCGCCCTAAATCTGAGCAACCAAGACCAACTCGTAAAGACTTGTTACACCTTATTTACAACGTTTGTTTTACATATACTCTTCTACCTTTAAGCTACATCAAATCGAGAAATAAGAAGAAAGTGTCCACTTTAACTTCTCCTTACCCTTTCTCAAAAGAAAAAAAAATGCCACGTATGTAGAGTCGATCTTCAGGAACGCCAGTTGTTATACTGAATCCTTCACAGTTGACCCAAACTGCCCTGAATGCCATGGCAGAAGGGTTTGCCTTTATCGCTGTATCAGATGTCGTGGGGTGAAATTTATTGACGACCTCTGCCCTGATTGTGGGGGTGATGGGGATGAAACAAACTGCAACCGATGTGGGGGGCGTGGCCAAGCTGTCGTGGTATGTCCTGCTTGCCGGGGACGCGGTCTTAAAGGCGCTGTTTGTCAGAGGTGTCTTAGGCAAGTGATTCCAGCTAGCAGTAATAGGTAATGAGATCGATATTGTTTAGGGTTCGGGGTGTGGAATCAAAACTAGGGTCGATGGAGATATGGGCATATGGGTGAATGGAGCCAGTACTAGATTTTGAAGACTACTATATTTATGCTGGACAGGATCTTTTCTTACAAGTGAGATGAACCCTTTATATCTCCTATCCATGTCCGAGTGAGAACGAAAGCCAGCTGTGGTGATATGCCAAACATGGCGGTCAAGGAATGCTTTGATTCACTGCCGTCTTCACTAATTGTCTGTGACTCCATCCACATCATAACATGCGCTCTCAAATCTATCGGTGTTTTTTGTCAATACCAGCATAGATCCCCCCCCCCATAGATCACTTACCTTTGGATTCTACAATCCAAGCTGTTATTGGTAGCAAACGCCCAAAGCTTCACAGTAACGGAAATTAAGAGACCTAAACGGTAGTAGTAGCATTATTAACAGTAAGCACATGTAGGCTCGACTCATAACGATAGATCTTCCCAAGAATTAGATTCGTGGCAATTTTCTATGCAAGGATAGCCTCCATCAGCTCAAGCCTCTGCTGCATAGTTGTAGTCAAGGAGACTGGAATCACTCTCTTCCCACGGATGCATGTTCTCCATGTTCCGAATCATTTCTGCGTGCTCCTCACTTCGCGGCTCAATTCTGTACGTGAATTTTGCTGGATGGCAAATAACCCCCCAAAGCGCTTCCACTTTCGGTTCAATCTCCTTTCCTTGCTCATCCAAAGCCTTGCGAATGTTAAAAACCGACAATAGCTGTACTATAGTGAGAAAAAGACCTCTATCGGCCAGATGCTTGCCAGGGCATGCTCGTCGCCCATATCCAAAAACCACAGATCTGGGATCAGGCTCGTTGCGAGGCGCCATGAATCGCTCCGGCTGGAATGTGGTCGGGTCTGCATACGTCTGCGCATCATACAGAGTCGCTCGGATCGGAGGGATAATGAGGGCTCCCTTGGGAAGAGTGTAGTCACGGTAAACGATGTCCTCTTCTATTTGATGAGCCAATCCATTTGGTCCAATTGGCCACCATCTGAGCACTTCGGACACCAGAGCCTCTATGTAAGGGAGTTTCTCTTTGTCATTAGCTTGTGGGAGTCGATTCAGGGAACCCATCAGGTGATCAATTTCATTCTGAGCCTTGCGCTGAACTTCAGGAAACAATGACATGGCTAAAACGAAGGCGCTCAAGCTGGCCACCGTAGTATCAGCACCACCGCTATACAGAGCCCAAGCGCTCGCGCCGATAGCCTCTTTGTCTTCCACATTGAAATTCCATTGGTCAGTGGCAGTGTCGTAGCCACCGCGCTGCTGGATCAGCTTGGATATATATGATGGCCGGTTGCTGTGGCGAGCGATCTGTTGCAGGACGAAGTTGAAGGGAATTTCATGGCTGTCTGCAACGTCCTTTCTCCATCGTCGGGCGGTCTCTTTATACGCTGTGCCAGGAAATCCTCTCGGTAAATAGTTCAGGGCTGGGATTATATTCACAAGCCAGGCCCCAGGGACGAACGCTGCAGAAAAGTCTTCCATGGCCTTGTCAATTAGATCCACTAAAGGATCGGCCTTGTGCGTCTCGGTGGAATAGCCATAGACTATTTTGAGGATGATGGAGCCGACTTCGCTGCAGTATCAATCAAGCAGTGTCAGCCATCCGGGTAATGCCGCGTTTTTCTCGAGTGCATATAGCCAAAGCGTACCTCTGAAAGTGTTTCACTATATCCCTTGAATCTTCTAAAACTCGCAAGAGAAGATGAGCTGTCTCTGATTCCTGGATAGCGTCGTACTGAGATACCAATGCGTTGGTCCCCATCTGTTGATAAATGTACTTTCGGTGCAGCTTGCCAACGTTATCAAGCGGGCGGGCACCTAGGTATCTGCCAAAGCCACAGAGCTTATTGGCAAACTCAAACGCGGGTCGTCCTGACGACTTTGATGATTGCTTCTCCAGGATATCATTAGCCACCTCCGCGTCATTGATTATAATGAGAGTCTGGCCGAGAGTGGTGATGGAGCTGATGGGGCCATAAATATCTTTATGTTTCTGCCAATGCAAAAAATCCGGCACACCATCCGGTGGAAGATCGAAGAAGTTGCCGACCAAAGGGAGGGCTTTTGGTCCTGGGGGAAGGCAGCCTGCCTTCTTTCTCCGAAAGAAATATGAGACAAAACCTATCAAAACTATGATACCCTGTAGCAGAAGCAGCTTCGACATGGTTTAAAATGAAGCTGGTGTAGTTGAACTTCGAACAGAACTTTGAATAAAACAATAAATGCAGGGAAGTGATATTATTAAAAGTTGCTACAGGCGTATATCCGGAGACTATTGTTGAGAACCCCACGTAGCTCAAAGCCGACACAACCTATAAGTGAGTTATGGGATTGGGATGGTTAGTTGATTTCTACGGGTATCTTAGAGGTTGGACCGGACTTATATAGGATGACCATGATTATTTATAGGATAGAATTCACATGTCAAGTAGGCTTGGCAGTTGTTGTGACTGCCTGGGTTGATAATAAGCTGCGTCCATTGAAATTCTTCTGATACTTTGGAGCAACAGTTGCACAAAGAAAAATGCATGTATCGATAAAGGTATGTAGATACTATGTACTCCAAGTAAGACACCCATCCCTCATAAATGGTCCTCTCTATGATCTACTATGAGTCATTGTAGGTAATTATAACCTTGCAATGCCAATAGAACGGGCGTAGATGGCCTTGAGACGCCCGCAGACACGGGTGATGCTATTAACACTTGATACACTGCGGGATAGATTATAAATCAAACCGTGAACGTCTGCCGTATGATTAGTTATTCCCCTCTGATTCTCTTCTCAAGATACACACCGACGCCCGCACATCCGATCATAACTTATGCGGTCATGACAGTGAACATTGTCAGTCGGTCATACTACCGTAATGCCTGTTATAACATGTATGTCTTATATCAATGTGGGTTTCTTTTTGTTGTTATTCTTACGCGGGTGATAGATATATAGTTAACCCCGTATGTAGCTATGATTGTATTACTCTGCTTGCGCCAGCTGTTCTTGCCCCTTCTTTTACATGAATAGTTCACCTTGACCCTCGTAATCCAGCAATACATAAACCTGCGCCCCCCCCCCCCCCCCCGGGTTATGATTTGATATCCGTATATTTCATTGCCGTGCTGCTATGCTCAGTTGTCCTCCAGCGTCATGCATAAAACAGACCATCAGCCTGTAGTCCCTTGCCATGTGTACAGTTAAACCAATTTATCTGTTAGATAGCTGGACAGCACTTCTGCAGTACAAGCATCTCTTGGACTGGTTTTGCTGCAGTAAGAGTACAACATGCCTCCATGCTACATTTGGATATTTCGGTGTTTGTTGATGATTTTCTTCTTTCCGTCCTGTCTCAGACATGTGGAAGATATCAGAGGCCGGGATTGCTTGGCTTGGCGCAAGGTCTCAAACTGACGCACAAAATGCAGCACTGTTGGTTAAAAAGAAAAGACCAGTGATCACGTTTAAGAATATTAATAATAAGAAAATGCCCATTTGGTTGCTCCTAGCTCACGTACTTCTTCGATCAGCGTTTACGGTATCACTGCTTATCGTTCAAGGGAAATAACCTTGCCAGAATCGTAGGTGCTAAACCTGTTGCTACTTTATCATACGTCGTCCATGTTTCAAGGCCGGTGAGAGAGGAAATAGACCCCTTGTATGAATGAACCCGCCATTATTAATTATCTTGGTAATGTATAACGAAGAGCGGTGAGCTTAGGCAACCGGTAAATCGACAGTTCCATATCAACATCAACATCAACACGGACTATGAGATTTTGCCTCACGACGGGCCGGTTATCGCTTGCTCATTAGATCTATTCTACATTATAATTAACATAATTAAAATCCCCAACCTTTTTATCAACTCGGGCACATACGATTGCTAATGCAGCGCTCAGGCAGACGGACTCTTTGTCGAGTGGTCCCATTGAACCGCCGCATGAAACGGCTCCTCTACAGATACATAGTCCAGCACATGGCCTCTCTTGATGTATCGCGAGACAAGTAACTTCAACGTATAGTACTCAATATGTTTTGACGACATAATATAACGAGCCGCTATGAAGCATGGTATGTTGGCCCAACTATTGATACGCGGCAGACAGGTCGATACGAAGGCGTGTCCCGGGACTGATTTGAGCCTTTCTGCCTGGTATTTTTGGAACACTTTGGTGAGGGCTTTGAGGTCAGGGGGATCGGTAGGCGCAGCGGAAATAGCCTTGTGTAGCTCATTACACAAAACGACAACATCTTGGACGCCGTTGTTGAAACCCAAACCTGAATTTGGCGTGAATTTATGGCAGGCATCGCCCGCCAGGACAAGCCGGCCCCAACTCCAATTCTTCAAGATTCCTTCATCTAGGTTTGCCATGCCTGCCATGAGGCGCTGGGCAAATACGTCCTTAACTTTGAGGGTCTCGTTGATGGGATATTCGGCATGTCTCTCGGCAAACGCTACGACGTCTTCGTCTGTATATGAGACGGATTCTTTGGTTGGCTGCGAAAGTCTCTCAAACAGTAGTATCCAGGCCCGGTCGCGACCTGAGAAATATACGAGGGCACTATCCTTATGCTGCGTCTCAAATGCCTCGCCAGCATCAGATGGCCGTGGAAACCTGCACCACAAAGCCCTGTACGTTGCCTTGAAGGGCTGCTCAGGATCCCATTTTGCCTTGGGGTCGGCCTCCAGCGCCAGCTCGCGCATCAAATGGCGCGTCCTGCTGTGCATGCCATCGGCTCCAAGCACCATGGAACCTTGGTGGTTGGTACCATCACCGCAGTTCACTTCCACACCATCCTTGCCATGTACGATATCCGTGACTTTCTTCCCAGTCAACACTTTCGCCTTTGCGTCATCAGGAAGACTTTCGTAAAGGGCCTGGATGAGCTCATGACGAGAGAATACCATGGGTGCAATGCCGTGGCTAGGACACTGACTGTCAGCAGCGAGACGCGCGGGTATCTTCTCTCAGGAAACTCACTTCTTCTTGAAAAGCCCTGAAGTGGCAATAGTATCCTTGAACTTGTGCCCCTCCACTGTGAATAGTTTTTGGTGACTCAGTTCCTGGCCTATCACCAACAGCTTGTCTAAAAGGCCGATTTGATGCATCACTCTCATGGTGTTCGGTCCGAGCGTTATATTAGCTCCCTGGTCAAGCACAACCGTATCCCTTCCCTCGAGTATGAGAAAGTCGATCCGAGCCAATGACAGGGCATGTGCGGCTATCAGCCCTACAGGGCCACCGCCCACGATGATGACTTTGAAGTTGCCAATCGCCATAGCATCACCAACTGAGCACAAAACACAATCAGCGGAGAGTAATAGATGTTGCAGAATCGGGCAATGCCCCCATTGGGGGTCCTAACCAGTTCTTAAGGGGTCAGGAGCAAGGGTCCGTCGACAATGATATCCAGCCCATCTCACTTAATGACATGCCTGGGCGTAAGACTAAACTTGAAGCTAATCGTGTTGGGGCTAACGAAGATATCCACAACGTCATTTTAAGAGACGCCACCTTAACTCTAGCAACCGATTTACCGAGTATGAAGTGCTGATCAGTGCTAACCAGCTCTTTACGTACCTAATGCGCATTCAGTGAAACGTTGATGGGCCCAATATCGTCACTCATTGACATCAAGTGAGACACCCACATATATACCATACAAGTACCTAACGATTCGACACTTCCTAGTAACTTAGTCCCCAGTGAATTTGCCATCAAGCTCATTGCGCACTTGACAGCTCGCGCTAAAAAGGTCAATCTGAATCACTTGATACGTAAGGGGGTATAAAAAAACCGCTGGTCACCATAGGCAAGTAAAAAAACACTATCTGATACCCCGATGCTACGGTAATGTCTCCAGATTTAATTACAAGTAGTAGTGTTTTTTTTCTGTGTTTCCTTCAGTCTCTGTTGCACAGACCCGCCCCCCTTCAAGCCGAGGATTCATTCTTCAGCTACTCAATCTCCCCATTCCGGCACTCCGTATATCTAAGACAATAACGGATTCCATTTTCAGTAAAGGGGAAATGCAGACATTGATCTGACAAACCGTGCCCAAGTTTTGTCACCCACTTTAATGGCCAACACTGCCTCTGTTCAACTCATCATTTGCCCTCAAACAAGGCTCAGATTCATTCATCATGGCGTACTGTGGCTATGACCCTGATAAGAACATCCCTGACCTCTCAGGCAAGGTCATCCTACTCACTGGGGGTATTTACTCACTTCCACATGCACATATTTCTTGTGTGCGCGAAAGCTAACTCTATAAAGGGACCGGTGGCATTGGCAAGGCAACAATATTAGAACTTGCAAAGCACAATCCAGGGCACATCTACTTCACTGGCCGCAACCAACAAGCCGCGAACGAGGTCATCGCCGCGTGCACTACCGTCGGTGCAAACATCACTTTCCTGCCCTGTGACCTTGGCGATCTCGCGAGTGTTCATCGCGCTGCTGACCTCTTTACCTCAACTCGCCTCGATGTCTTCATCGCAAATGCCGGCATCATGGCTGTCCCTCCTGCGGTGACAAAGGATGGCTACGAGATTCAATTTGGCACCAATCACCTTGGCAACATGGGATTATTGTTCCGTCTCTTACCTGTCATGCTGAGCACTGCTAAGCTGCCTGACGCCGACGTTCGCTACGTCGCCCTCACATCTACAGGCTTCCGCGGCCACCCGGGCAACGGGGTAGATTTCGATTCACTTACTTCCACGCAGGAACATTTTCTCATGGGTACTTGGGGCCGATACGGTCAATCCAAGCTTGCTAACATACTGGGCGCGCTTGAACTCGGAAAGCGGTATCCTGAGATCACGAGTGTCGCTGTCCACCCCGGTGTCGTGCGCACCGATCTCGTTACCACTCTGGGTTTCTGGAACAGGGCCCTGGTGTTCATACTGAGACCATGGGGCCCCCTAACCCCTCGGCAGGGCTGCTATAATACACTATGGGCGGCAACGGGATCAGACGTCAAGGAGAAGATGGATAAGGGCAAGGTGGCATTTTTCGAGCCTGTGGGCAAAGCGAACGGGGGAGATGGCACGTGTTGGAGTGAGGAATTGATGAAGAAGCTTTGGGAATGGACAGAGCAGGCGGTCAGTATTAAGGAGCAGGCGAACGGCGGACAGGAGTGACACTTTTCTTTTTACTTACATCGCCATGGCATACGTGCAGAGCAGCCTTGCCTTCCTAAATGCATAAAAAATATGAATGCACTCTAGTCGATTCTTGGGCCTTCTTGACAGACCTTGTCCCAAGTCTTCAAAAACTGGCTGGGGTGATGGTTGTTATACTAAAGTTCTATAGCAGACCAAGAGAACAAACATCACCCATGCACAGCTGAGGCTATATATATGGAAACTGAAGACATTCAAACTCGGCTCACATAGCACGATAGGACAAGGCTGGTTGACAAAAACCAATGCAGTGAGTAATACTATGAACACTGACCTCTTCATAGCACAGCGCTATGTTTTTTGCAAGCCTTTACTTCGAGTTTGAGCCCCATCATATCCCGCTCCTCCTAGATCCGAATGCGGAGTCGTACAATTAAGTTCGTTCTAATAGGAAATAAAGCACACATTAGACGATCTATAACTATCAAATCAACTATCTAGATGAGACAATCCTAAGATACTCTCTAATACATCAAACCAGTATTTTCTCATCAGATTCCGATGCCAGTGGACTGAGATTCTTCTCCTTCATTTCTGTTAGCTGAACTAAGACAGCCCAACCAATTTTCCGGCCACCAAGATGGCCTAAATGATTTAAAATTACGATGGAGATTTTATCACCGATGAGATGGCACAGTGTCTTTAACGATGTAACCTGAATCGTCACATCACTGACGTCGATGAGGGCACTAAACAGAGACGAAGCTCCATACAAAGCAAAACTGGTCAGCAAACAAGGAATGAATGACTCTCCTTTCTCCGTTCAAGCTGACGTTATGCCAATTTTGACCTCTCCATCTCCATAACTAGATCATATCTCTGTCCTCTCTCTGGGTCAATTTCATGTTCTTTTTTTTTCCATCTCTATCTTGTTATCTCTAAAGCTCCCTTCTCAGACCTTCAACATGCTTCTCAAGGCAACAACTTTCGCAGCCCTGGCTGTCACTGTGCTTTGTGCGACTGCATCGTATGTTACTTCATTCCGGTCTCCTTTCACTGTTTATTTTGTCACCCTATTGCAGCGTTCAAGCAGAGATAACAACATGTAGTAAACCCATGGACAAATTCGACTGCTCATCCCGGCCCAATGGTGAGTATCCACAGCCTGTTGATTGTACTCGGTCCATCACATGCAATGACGGAAAGGCATACGAGAGGGTTTGCGCAGTATGCCCCGCTGATCCCTTAACATGCCCGGAAGGGAGGTTGCTCTTCGATTCGGTGACAGCGCAATGTCTATACGCCAATGAGGCCACTTGCGCCAGCGATGACCCAGAAGATGAGCTCTAAGGTGGTTAATGAAAAATAAAGTCGCATCAACCCAGCCTGGCTAATCTGCATTCCAATTGAGCTCAATTTTTCTGAATTCTCCATATATAACATATGACTCTTCTTCCCAATCATCCTTCACATCGTCGTCTATTGGACGACATTCAGTTATAATAAGATTTAGTAGTGTAATTAGCACATACGACCATAGGTAGTGGAGAATTCGGGGTCCCGTCCGCTCCCCCATAGACAAGCCACTAACCGGCAGATTAGTAGTTGGGTGGGTGACCACCAGCGAACACCGGCTGTTGTATGTTTTTTGACATTTTTTGCTGCTTGTTCTTGTCGCAAATTTGGCCGTATCAAGCAAGTGCTTTTAATGATACAAGATGGCTGGTCTTGTGTTGGCCGAGCTGGGAGGTAGCACTGGATTCAAACTTGCACATCAACAAATCTTCGAGACCATAAGAATGGAGTATAGTATCGTTGTCAACAACGGACTTGTCCAAGTAGTTACCATCGCCGATTGCGAATAAACTCGAGGGAATTTATTCAGTGGTAATTATAGCGGCATACTCTCCTAATGCTTCCCTTTCCATTACTCCAGATATGACTTAGTGCTATTACGAATCAACAAGATATAGCGGTAAATTCTTGGCGAGATTCAACAACGCAAGGCTTAATTAGTTTTGGCGCCTAGCTGTGGTGTATGTGGCTGTAAGATCCTACTACAGACTCAAGAGATTTAGAGGAAAGGAGGATCTATGCAGTCTATCATCGGAGATATAGCAGCGTTCATAGATTGGGTATATTATGGCGGTGCATACTGTGCTCTAGGGTAGTGGTTTATGCTTTCCTAATCAAGAAGTTGGGAAACGACTGCTGAGAAGAGTCGTAGGATCATCGTAATAGGATAAGCTGAGTTTATATAGAAGAATCAACTTCATACCTCTATCTGGTCTGCCTGTTCAAATTTTATGATATTACTCTCATTATAGGCCATAGCATTCTGACCTTTTTCTTCCAAGCCCCCGATCTGGTATAGATCTATGGTTCTCCCTTTGCTCCCAGAGTATCTACTATCAACAATCGATCTAGCGCAAGGGAGAGAGACACACCATTCATGAATCAAAGTATATTTGTGAAGAAACGGCAAGAGATGAGAGATAATGAACTTTTACATCAATGGCGCAGAAGTCATCTTTGCTACACTTCTCCGGGAGTCCGCTCCAGCCTACTTGGTAATCCAAGATGAGGGATAAGGCAGCTAAGGGGATCTGAAGTCGACCACATATAGTTCCTCTGACGGGCACGCGTTTGTTTAGAAACTTTGTACCTCCGATCTCACAATACAGGTCCGCACTTTCACATAAGTCACCGTGCTCAATATAAGCTCCGGCGCTACCCAATCCGTATAATCCAGAAGAAGAGGAATGAAATAAAAACGTCAATTTCCCCCTGATAGAACAATATTGTGATTCACTATAAAAACATCTACCTACTACAAAAACTCTGTTGCTCAGTCTTCATCTTCAACCTAGAGTCTTAATTTATAGGAAGCCTCATCATCAGTCTCAGCCATATGCTTATGTGAGTACCTCACAAAACTCGCCAGGTGCATGCCTGAGATCGGTGCTTTTTTTGTCTTCACTTGTCGTCGAATGGATGCATTTCTGAGTCAGCTGAACGGAGCCTACTACATATACGGCAGTTCAACAGGTTCATTCATGCAACAGAACGTGGCGGGACTGCCAAATACGAGGCAATCATGATATTCAGATTCCCTCGTCTCAATTTCAACGGCTCGCAAGGCGCACCTCCAATATCAGGCAGAACCCTCCAACTAGTCTTTGTACACGGGTATCCGCCAGTATCCAATTACAAAATCCCGAGTTTGACTCGGAATAACCGAAGCTACATAACCTTTGAGTGGGGAAATAGCAAGGGGTGGAACCCTCAAGTCGAATACGCGCAACGAGATTATCCGGCGGGGTATGGGGGAAAATCCTAAAATTGTCTGCTTGTAGGCAATCAAGGCATCAAACTGTGTAGCTTATTTTATCTTCTTGATGATCTCCGACTGCGTGTTCAGCTTGAATGTTCCCCTCTTGAGTGACTGTGGGTATGAATGTATCACTAAGGGCGGCATGTGATCACATTCATGCATCTATTCATGCAGCACAGATTCATAGACTGTCCAGCACGATATTATCGAACCCACATCATACTTAAAGGATTGGATATCTGTGGCACCCTTTGAAATTGGAGCAGGGAATGATGTGCCCGCCTCCGCATTTATAGGAGGGGGAAAAATGAATATCAATGCAGCAAGGTTGTAGTCAGATGGGGCAGATACGCCACACCGGGCACGGCACGGCACGGTCGAGGCTATCGAAGTGGAGAGGCCAAGTATTGATGCACTCGCCTCTGCTGCACTTCTACCCAATTCCATCCAGTACACTTTCTTGGTTCCATAGTTAATGATACAATCATAGATGCGGGATAGCAAGGCCAAAAGGACCGGGGATTAAGTATATATAGTCTATTTGATGAGCCTTTTTTCCCTCGCAAGATAGTTGATTCACTATCAGTATCGTCGCCAATACCCCAGCAGCCTACTTTCAAACCTCTTTCTATATAGAAAAAAAAACTTTTATATTCATCACAATGGCTATCGTAAGACGCTTATCCTCCTCTACTGCGGGGGGTCCAATCACTAACTTGATTGCTTATAGAAAAATGTTCTAGTCAACATCAAATCCGAGGATGACTTCCCTGAAGTTGAGCTGTAAGTGATTGCCCCTACAACATATTGTGCGCTATGCAAGAAGAACCACATTTAACTTGGCAATATTTATAGGTTCCTTAACGAAATATCTGAGGGACCGCTCCTCCTTACACCGGGCGTCTACCATCATATCCTTGTTAGGTAAGTCGTGAAGAAGGAATGTAGAAACGACAGGATGTTGACTCATTTCGTTTTCAGGACTGAAGAAGAGCTTGTTGACAAGATCAAGCAGAAGTTCGGAGACAAAATTACTGTGACCGTTGGATAAAGAGGCTGCCCCAACAGTGCAGCCCTTGTAAAGGCGGCAGTTATGTCGGGATGACATTGAGAGTTTAGTAGCTCTAGAGTTATTATAAATTACAATTCAATACTCATCACAATAAATCCGTTTTCGTGTTACATACAAGTGTATGCGGCTTCCTATTGTAACCTTGAACGTGAGATAGAATGAGGCATATCGTGGAGCTAAATCGGCGACGATTAGGCTTCCAGGGTGGCTATGTTAAGGAGCCTCGGAGGTGGTCACGCTGCCTCACACAACGACGTTAACGTTGCGTTTTCCCCTTTGACGGAAAAGGCTTAGCCTTGCTTACTCCAAATGTCACAATAGTCACATCATCCGTGATGTATCCAGTCGGGAAGATGACAGTTTACAAACACATTTTGCCCGGTCTAGCAGGCAAAACATGCCTCTCTCACCAAGATCCGAGGACACAAACGCAACGCTGATGCAGCGCCAGCCGCGCAAAATCCGCAAAGGAACGCGTAGTTGTTGGGAATGTAGGCTTGCAGGCATTGCCATTCAACCCTCCATTTTACCGTTGCTAAGATGCGCGTCCTCATCGCTCGTGAAATCTAGGTAAACGCCGCAAGATTAGATGCATATTCAGCTCTAAGAGCGCCGAAATCTGCAACTGGTGTCTTGGGCACGGGTCAAGATGCGTCAGCCAACAGTACTCTGATACTGTCAGTGACGGCAATGGTGAAAATGGGAGCTTGCCAGAGAGGATGGGACGCCTCGAATCCCTGATGGAGCGTTTGGTCGAGAAAATGGAACCTGTGGAGAGACCGGAACATGGGAAGCCAAGTGCTGCGACGAGTACGGGCGATGTTATAGGCGATATAGGCATCGACGTTGTTGACCCCAGCGAGTCCAAGTCTGCCCCTCCAGCTCACGCCGCGACTGTGTCCATTCTCCAAAATGCATGGGTATGTCATGTAATCATCAAGAATATCATTGCAGTACTGAGATTGAATTATCAACCATTTGCAGTTTCAACCCGTAATAGGCGCGCACAACATTACAGTGTCCAAAAGGACATCAAAACTCGAAAGGATCTCGCGGTCCCTCTTAGCACTGATGCCGTCCCGCCAGGTTATCGAGACCCTCGACGCGGAAAGCTGTCCCTGGATCAATCAACTCCTGCAGGCCCTTCCATCGTTCCAGCAACCTGGTAGCTTCTCGCTCATGAAGATGATGCCTTTTGAGTCTTCCTCGCTCAGCCACCCAACCCTAATCGCCAGAGCGTTGATGTGCGTGGTCATTTGCTTGCAGCAGCTTCCAAAGGACTTTGACATTACAAGATTAGGATCCTCGACGCCATCCGCCGATGAATTGGTTGATTCTGTGACATTGACAGTCACATCAGATGACGATGTGATCGCCACGTCTGAGGGTATTGAGTGCTTGTTCCTGCAAACCATCTTCTTTATTAACAGTGGGAAACCCCGTCGAGCATGGCTCAGCAATCGGAGGGCATTGGCTGTTGCGCAGCTAATGGGTTTGCATGTTGACAATGGAAGCCAATACAAGCCATGGAGCTACATCGTTCATTCCGATCGCTATCTCGCTGTCATTCTGGGTGTTCCTTGCGGTGCCATGGAAAGCGACGAGCCATCTGTTCCTCATGTGATGCCGGGGGACGCCGGGGAGAAGCAACAAGACTCATTCTATGCGAAGGAGCTTCGTCGAATTGCTGCACGTATAATTAATAAGGAGCAGTCCGCCACGCAGAGTATCGACAATGCACTCGAGAATCTAGCACAATCCATGCCCCACGCCTGGTGGCACAACACGGACAAAACTGACAATATGGAGCCACTAGCGCTCGCCAGCATCTACAACCGTCTGAATATTCAGCTTTGGCACCATCAGCTCTGCCTCACGATCCACCTACCCTTTATGCTTGACCCAGTCCCACAGCGCAAACACGAGTACAGTCGCTTTGCGTGTCTAACCGCCGCACGAGGACTCATCAGCACATATCTTTTGATCCGACGAAGCTTTGGCATGTTTCTGTGTTGTTTGACGAACTTCCAGGCATTCACTGCCGCAGTTATGCTCCTGTACAATTTATCTCTGCCCAGCCCGACGTTTGAGGTGGATAATCTACCAGCTCAGAAAGAGGCCGACTGGAACTCGGTCAATGATGTGGTCGCGGTGCTGGATCAAGACGCTGAGCGCTTTGACGACATGGTCGCAGCGCAGGCGTCGAATGTGTTGAAGGTTCTCCGAAGCGTTGTGCAAGACTCGCAAGGTGTGGGAGGTGATGATATTGAATTTACGATTCCATATTTTGGTACGATATCCATCACCAGAAGATCACTAATACGGCATGTAAATGCAGAGCCATCGGCGGCAGAAGTGCTGCCGGATTATGGATTGGGGTTCATGGCGACGATTGACAGATCGCAGTCAACTCTCCCCAACGGAGATGAGCTTTTGCAGCAGTGGCTTGTTGATGACTCCAGCTGGTTATACTGAGATTGAAGGCTGTGACGGGTAAAAAGACACCAAAGGAGGGAAATAGTTCAAGTAGGAGAAATAATGAGATGTAGAGGGAGACGATTCTGATGATGTTTCATGTAAGAACGAATCAGCCCGTCAAGGCCGTGCTTCTTAATGTCTGCGCGATGCTGTGCTGACGCCCGTTTCCAAAGCCTCCGTTGCATAGCCGACAATCTAACCGCCCCATCATCCGTGGCTTGCTTACTCCAGCGATCTGATAAGCTGCTGCTTTGCTCTGCATCATCAGGTAGCAACGCTAATGCTGAATGGGGAAAATGATGATTCCACATGCCATAATACGGCTGAAATGATTCCAACCCCTGTAGGATAGATATAACATTGGGTCATCTGCTGCATTTCAAGGATGAGAAAGAAGCTCTTTGCTAGGTCAATTCAGAACATTTGAAGTCAGCTCATTGAGGAGCAAATACATGATTGAGACAAAGAAATGGCGACATACCAAGCACAAGCAATAGGCGACCGCAAGGCACCACTCGATCTTGGGCCGGGTCCCGCTGTTAGTGATGCTCCTATTCTGGTCAACCAAACTCGCAATGCACAGCTACCACGGGATCCCGAGGCCGAGAGAAAGGTCCGTCGAGATATCGAAATCGCCGCCTCTCTTCACACACAGCTTTTGGGCCAACTTGCAGAGACATCAGAGTCCCCAGGGCAGCTAGGGAACAACGAACTTAAGCGGGATCACGCAGAAAAACGCGTGGTCGAGCTTGACCAAGAACTCAAGAGTGCCATTGAGGTGATGAATGCTCGGTTCAAGGACCACAAGAGCTACCGTGACTCGGTAGGGAAGAAGCTCGTCTACACGCTACTACACAAAAAACAGAGCTTTGACAATAGAGTCATGCAAAAAGAAAAGGAATATCACGACGCACTGGCCAGACGACGCAAGGTGGAAATTCTGCTCGCAGAGCTGAACGATTCCAAGGCAGCTCTCATATCCGAGGCCAAAACGCTGGCAGAGCAGGTAAAGCGGCACGCCACGGCCCATGAGGAAATAGACAAGCTGTACGCAAACATCTTCAACGGCCCTACGCCAGGGTTTCCAGACGAGGACGAGCAGGAAGAAAAGCACCAGCAGGCGAAAACGGCACACTCGCAGAAGACGGTGTCGTTGAAGGCAACAGTGAGAGGCGTAATGGTAGTACAGGCCATCAAAATAACCATCCAACGCGCATCATTCGAGGCTTCCAGGGCGAGTCTAGAGGGTCGCTCCGGTCTATTGGACACGGGTTACGTGAGAGTCATACTCGCGCGCTGCATCAGATACCTCGATCGTGGACTCGAGCTCAGCGATCAACTCACTGTGGGGAACCCTCTGCCGCTGGAACAAGCGCTCAAGGCTTCCAGAGAAGCAGCGCAAGGAAGTACAAAGACCAGGCATGAGATCGTGGCCACCACTGATGGGCTGAAAAGGGCTCTCGACGACGCATTGGAAGCTCAGACTATCTACGTGGAAGAGATCAAGACGCTCAGCGAGACAGAACGGCGGGGCACTCGACAGACGGCGAGATCTCTCGAAGACGAGCGACAGGCGTTGCAGCAGATACGCCAAAGTGCGTTTGAGGTCACGGTCGGTTTCGGAGCCGCAGCACCACCATATCACGAATGCTGCGACAGGAGCGCCGCATTTGCGGAAGACTCTGACGCGCAGTGCGCCCTGGTTGTCCAACCCGTCGTCGAAGAACTGCCCGAGGAGGAGGATGCGCCCCCTCCCCCAGATTACACCCCAGCACCCAACACCTCATGAGTCTTGCAGTCTACAGATATTGTATATCCTAGCAATTCAGCCACGTTTAGATGCAATTTCCGAGCTTTACATGAGCTATGCTCTTCATGCATGCGTTGGAGAAGTTAATAGACATGGAATTAAGATGTCTAATCTGCCAGCTCATACCACCACCGCGTACGGCGCAACACGCTATGTAACACGAGTTCACCCTCCAATCCAGATGTCCACCTACTTTATCCGACATCCTGGTGTACAGGGGAAACCACTACTTCGGCTGCTCAATGAGGGGTTTATATCCGGATAGGATGGGATGACAGTACCCCAGCGTTACTGTTGCATCTATGGTCTTGTCAAGAAAGTTGGTTTCATCCGGGGCAATGACCTCTGCGTAATATGGATCTTTGAATGCGTTGAGAAAGACTTCCAGGCTGGGGATTTCCCAAATCACAGCCCCGTCATATTCCAACAGCGAAAGGGGGATTGACGCCGCAGCCAAAGTTTGCCGGAAGTCACTGGACGTATGGATCTGGCAATCTGGTTAAATCCATCTTCGATACGCACTCTTCTCTCAAGCTGCTGTATCACTTACCTGTGTGTATGCAATGATGTTGTGCTTCTGGGACCAGGGCACGATCTTTGGAGCATGAATGTTCTTCCAATAGTCGTAAAACTGCTCCTCTGACAAGTCAGGCCTGCGCTTGATGAAGCCCATCAGGTATAATGGCGGCGATGGAGTCGACATTTTGTATAGGAAAGGGAGGATAGTTAATTTGAGTGGGGAAGAAAGAAGCTCTTGAATGAAGGAAATATTGATCTTGGTAGAATAGACTGAAGAATAGCATCTCTTACCATGTACACTTATACACATCGGATCGTCAAATACAGTCTGGTGGTAAATAGAATTTCGGCCGAGCGTCGGTTCAAATTCATACCATCCCTACCAAAATAGAGCATCTAAACAAGGACATTGCTTGTTCATTAAAGTATGAAGCCTGGTGATTAATAATGCAGCACATAAGCATGAGAATCTGAATCGCTTTTGCTCCGCCGGGTTCGGCCGAACACTATTATTAGGCATAAGCGTCTATACCATGATCGAGGGTATTATAAAGAATGAGATAGTTTCAGGGCAATTCACCACTTTAAAATCACATGAACTTAACAGCTAGAATGTCCAAGAGCAAGCCCAGCCGTTCTCATTGCAAATGCAAACAGGCAAGATGAGAGGAAGGCCAAAAGTCTGTAAAACATCAGACTGGCATATTGCCATTGCATTTCCACTGCCTTGTCTCCTTTTGCAAGGTTAGCTGCAACGATTCTGAGCAGAAAAGAAATATAGGGCCACTTACGAGACTTTGCACGGTTGTCGGGTGTAGCTCTGAACGAGCATTGGTTAGCCAGCATGCCTTCGCCATCGATACTGTCAGAAAGAGACATACGCCTCTTGAAGAATCTTCAAAACAAGATGAATTCGTCGATACCAAGTAGAGCAACGATTGGTTAGAAGGTGGTTCACAACAAGATGACTGATAGCAAAGGGTATCTACACTTCAAGTCTTCAGGCCTTGCTGGAGGAGAAAGCAGGAAGGTAAAGGAAGAGACAAAGGTGAGAAGACCAAGGAAACTCTGCACCAAAGGTGTTGAGGTGCTTCAATTCCTAGCAATATCATCGCTTTTAATGTCCATTACTTTATCACCATCTCATCTTGCAGGTAGTTGCTCACATCGTCTGTTATTGCGTATGCTGTTCGTCTTTGCTGCTTATGGCTGTTCTCATTTGTCATTCCTGTCGATTTCCAAAGTTGTAAAACAGTTCATGGATTATATACAAACTGATTCAAAATTCAGCTACAAATATTCCATGCTATCCCACTGGGTCTAGATTTGGACACATAGATGTTCATTCAGATGATTCAATCCCAGACACCGCAAACAGGACCTCCCAGCACCCTATATCATGCGTTTAAGAGGGCCCTCATAGACCTTTTGAGGATTGTGCATCGCAAGAGGCCACAGCTCCGTCAAATACTGCGTCTGCATAATCATCAAGGGCCCAACATCATCCCACAACAAGCTGCTGAGAATTCTCAAGGTGCCGTCGTAGCCAGGCGACTCTTCCTCGCGCTCCTCGTCAACCTCAGCAGGGTCAAAGTCAGTTGCCACGGCGAGCACGAATCCGCCCTGGTCTGGTGCTGGGTTCAGGTATGAATCGATGACAGCCTTGTCGGCAACCAGCAGAACACCAGCGCTGGTCATCGGTGGGATTCCGTCTTCAGCTTCGGCCAGCTTATTAAATTTCCTGTGTGATGTTAGCCACAAGAATCCCTATCGATCTAGATGCGAAACTTACTCTTTTAAGGCTTCGATATCTCCATCTAGAACACCTAGAGAGCGAGCATCTCGCCAATGCAATTTGGAGATTGGCCGAAAATCTTCAATTCCTTTCAGCTCTTTTCCCCAGTTCGACAAATCCGCCTCCAGCTTAGTCTTGAACTCTTCCCACTCCTCATCGCTATGGTCGTGGCAAGTCCTGTAGATCACATAGCTCCACCCAGCACCGCTATCTTCATGCTCAAACAAGTAGTACTTTGCTTCTCTCACCCACAGTTCGTCGTCTGTAAGTTTGACCTGGCCTCGGAGTTCAAGTCTGGCCTTTTCTTGTGCCAAAACCTGGCTGTGAGCGGTTCGTGATGTGCTTGATAATTCTCGCAAATTGAGCTTCTGGTGATCTTCACCCATCCATTGCTCGACACGCGACAAATACTTGAGCCGTCGGTAATAATCAGCCTTTCGCACATTTGTGTTCGCCGAAAAAGAGATGGCAGATGCCATGTAAGGGTTGTTGGGCTCAACTATCTCAGCATCATCTTGCGAAGGCAAATCTTCGCCCAGATATCCATCCATGGGAAGAAAAATTGCCGAGTCTGCCTGCGCCGCATTCTCTAGCAGATCGTGAAGCATATTGGTGAGAATTCTCTCCTGGTCGCTGGCAGATCCATAAACGCTGCCATCGGCCGGCATTTGACCCATTTGAGAGACTTCCAAAGCTTCAAGAATAGGCACACGTAGGCGGTCAATATGATCGATTACCCAGCGGTGAGAACGGTCAGATATATAATTGAATAGAGATTTGATGTACTCGTGCCAATGAGCCGTGAGGTGCACAAGCGGTTCGTTTTCTTGAGCCTTCTTGGTATTTAATGCATCCTCAAAGGTCTTTAGGTGGCCATAGATGAGATTGTAGGTCTCTCGTAGGAAGGCTTTAATCACTGGGTGGTTAAGGTAGTGGAACACCTGAATAACCATGCAAAGGTACTGAGAGGCAAGGTGAAAGTTATTCGGCGAATCAAGGGAGAGGTCTTGCCAACGTCTCTCGGACAGTGGCATAACAGCTTCCCAAATCCTTGACTTCATTGCATGTAGCTCCTTTGAAATAGGCACTAGTCGGCCACCATCTTCATAGGAGCCAATACTCACCAGAACCCGCTCCAGAGGGATGTCATCGTTGTTATTAAAGGGAGCAGGAGCCCACGCTGACAGTGGTTGGTGCATCAACTCCATATCGCCGGGATCCAAGACGGGAAGCATCGACTTGGAGCCATCCGGGAGCCTGCCAGTCGTTGAAGATTCGAGAAAGTGAATGATGGACTGAGACTCCAAGATGCGGTCAACAATCCATAGTTTTGCGCCGCGCGCTTCGTCGGACAGGTCAGCTGAAGCGATGTGATCATGTATGGGTGATGGTGTGTTGCCTCGCGCAATGCGACTGTTGAGGAAGTGGCTTGACCAAATCGATCCATTTTGGCTCATGGCCAGATCCAACTGGAAGAGGAACTGAGTGAGATTCATGGTGCAGACGAATTTGCTTCACAGATCTGTCACGATGTGTGCGGCCAATGGTGATTCCGAGTAGAAGATGGGTAGGTGGGAGCAAGTATCGAATGAGCCAGGCTTCTGATGAGGAATTGAGGGGGAGGAGCACGCCAAAAAGATGCAAGTTGGAGACCAGGACACAATTTATCTTGACAATTTTCTTTGGTGGTTGAATATTGTTCACGGCTTGGTCATCCACTGATCTCGGGATACAATGGATGGTTGCACCACCACTGTTAGGCAGCAGGCAGACACTGTGGGGGTTCAGCTCTTGTTCACTGTTGTTACTTCTTTTAGTAGCTCACAAGGGCGCACGTTTATTACCATCCATGGATGCATGCATCCCAGGCCAGAGATGCCTAACGCATTGACACTGTAGCAGTCAGTAAATGAAAGGACTCGCCATCCGTCTACTCATATAGTGGACGGAAGAGCTGTGGCTTTTCGTGTTGGATATACATGATTCAAATCAGGCACTACAATGTGGTTCACAGAGATCCATCAGCAACACTCGGACTCCCCGGTGGGGTCAGTTAGCATGCCCAAATGCATCCAAATCATCAATTGCGATCCCATAAACTATGCTGGACATGATAAAGATGAATACAATGACATGGCCAGCACGCTAGCACCAGCATATCTCGCTATTCGTGCCTCCTGAACGAAACATACCACGCACCGCTGCCGGGGCCAAAATACGGCACCAATTTATCGATTTCCTCAGCAAATATTTCCGTCGTGGTAGCGTCTTGGTGAAGCTGAATTTGCATGTTAGCAACCATCTAGGTTAGGATTTGCAAAAGACAAACCTCGACACTCTCCCAGCCAAGAAAGTAGGCTGCCAGCCGGCGTTCATCCTTATCGAGGTGCTCCGTCTTGGCTAGTGGAACACCGACTGGAGAATTCGAATTGAGAGAATATGCCCAGTGGCCGCCGGTGAATCCCAATATTTTGTAGGTATCAGCATAAGTCTTATGCATCGAGGTTTGGAGCGAGACATCTGCCATTGGAGCATCGTCTACGAGTCGAATATATGCCTGGGCGTGTTAGCATGGTTCAAGAAAAGCCAAGAATTCAGCCTACAAATTCGCAGATTGGTGCCTCGATTGCTTTCGAGAGTTCCTGAAGTTGGTTGTCTTCAAATTTGTAGAGCGCAGATGTCGCGTCTTCATCCATCTGATTGAGCGCTTCAATCAGCGACGGCTTTGCATTCAGATCCGTTGAGCCCGGCCATTCTATGTACACGTCAGTCAGCCGAAGCATCACCAACATTCTTCTAAACCTACGAATAAGCCAACAAATCTCGTGTCTCTTTTTAGGAAGAGACAGGGACTGAGTCGACAGTATGTACCCATAGTGCTGGCTGATGGCACCAGCATCAGAAACATGCTTGCGCAGTCCGAGAAAGGCCGGGGCCGAGATGGTGAGAGATGATCTCAGGGTGAGGCGAATGACTTGCAGCAACATGTTGCCAACTCGATAGAGAACGTAGTTTGAGATGGAAAAAAAATCAGATGAAGATGGTGATTGTTGTTGATAAACAAGTCTCCCTATGAAAAGAAGGGTTTATATAGCAGAAGCTGGCATCCCAAAGTCCGACATTATTTCCTCGTAGAGTAAGTGGAGCTGCAGTAAGACGCCGCGCCGTGCACCGTTGCACCCGGAACTCCGTCAATTAGTCGGAGCAAAGAGTGCATGTCGCATCACGATTCACGGCAATGGCAATAGCATAAGCTATCACTCAGTTGCATTAACTAAAGCCATTAGTAATAAATTCAACCCTTTCATAAGTGTACATGGATGACTTACCCAAGGACATAATCATCATCCCAAACTCATCCGTTTCCGCAAGCCATGCATTTACCCTCTCATCAACACGCACCCCAGGTGGGATGGCCATCAGCTCTCCCATGCGAAAGAACCCTCGAGCTCGCCATCTGAGCACCCAACGATTGTATCGACGCTCCCAGTCTTCTTTGGTCGTTGCAAGCCATAGGAGTTTGGATGTCGGCGCGAGCACGAAGCCAATCTCATGGCAGTGATACGACAAAAGGTTATTGTACGCCGAAAACGCCCATTCGAAACAGAAAAATGCCAGAATTGTGCGTGCTTTGGCAGTGATCCGTATCCAATCTTTCCATTCAGGCGCAGCCTTGGCTTCTTCCTCACCAAGTGTCAGACCGGTCTTGGCCAACTTATGAGCGACCTCGTGTAGTTTCATCATCTTCATATGGTCAAAGGAACAGTGGTCGTTGTCCTTTCCCGGTAGAAAAAAGAGCATGATAGCATACATCAGGAGCGCTTGCATTGCTGCCAGCAAATCTTCATCTTCATAGTTGATATGCTGTGTAGTTGGTCAGCAGCAGCAGCAGCAACAGCAGCATCTACCTCGCCAAGGCTAATCATACCTCATCAACAAGACGCTGCATCTCTTGGCTGATGGTCAACCCGATGATGCCAGCAGACTGTTGGCTATGCCCGTCCCACATTCGTGTTATGGCAATACAGTTGGCCATTGGCAGACGAACATTTTCTGGTAGCAACTGGCAAGGATGGATGATGGGACAACCACTATCTTCGTCATGGGCGAGCATCCGTGGATACGTCCGCAGCACGCGAAACAGAAACTCCATGCTATGGTTGGTGAGCTTGGAGCTTGGAGCATTGATATCCAACAGTGGGTTCATCCATCTATCACGAATGGGATCAACCGGGTCTGCGGTCGTATTGACAGGTGTCGCCTGCTCCCCATCCAAAGATTCATTTGTCAAACCGACCGTATTAGTCACAACCAGTGGCATGGGATCTGTGAATGGATGGAAAGTAGTTTGTGTATCATCTGCTCCGCTGAAGGCATCGCTCGGCTCTACCATAGAGGCTTCTCCAGTGCCAGATGATGGGGGTGATGATGGAGATGCGGCAGATACAGTGGAGGGCAGTTCAAGCCCTTGATCCGGCCACTCACACGAGATACTGCGTGAGGAGCATCTCGAGCAAACAGGCTGAACGAGATCACATCTCATCTTTGTGCGAACACACTCGGCGCACGCCTTGGCCCTACGGGGCGAACCCCTCAATTTTGGACATTGTTTCACGTGTCGCACCCATGATGACTCTAGACGGTGTTGTCAACCAAAAGCTGGGGCAGCGCATTCGCCCAATCGATGATGTCAACTTACTTCTTGTGAATGGCGTTTTACAAATACTGCACGCCCAACGAGGAGTTTCCATTTTCGGTCCCGTCTCAATCAAGCTGGCTGCCGCTGACGGACAGCACTAGAGCCATGAACGAGACACGGTGCGGAGTATTACTTAGCCTCATTACCATATCCGTACTAGACACAGGGGCTAGTCTTTTAGCCGCGGTCTATTGTTAATCCGAACAATTACGCAATTTTGACTGTGCCTTGCTTTTCAGCTACCCTAGAGAAGAGAAACAGAAGAATGAAAACCAGACAGACGTAAGTAGAACTGACGGCTACAATAGACATATATAATCGAGTAATGTTCGATTCGAACAAGTTGTTCCATAAAAAGGGTTTAAACTCTGCAACAGTAGAGAGACAATATATCGCTCATCTCAGTCTTGACGATCTCTACGCCAGATGCTTTACCACCATACCTGTAGGAAACATTTGCGTCATTCATATTAGATCATATGCGGCCTGTATGTGCTCTAAGCCTTGTCAAACATGCATGTAATGCAAGCCACTTTGATGCATTCTGTCTCCCAATTTGCTGCAGTGAACCCATACCCACATATTCCCCATTTGGACTGTCAAGCGATGATACTTTGACTCCGTGACCGCTGTTCCAGAATAGGTGCATGCGTGATCTGGTATCTATTTAATAAATAGCTATGTGTAAAGGCTCTTTTCTTTTCCTTCTTTCTCTCTTTCTCTCTCTCCTCTTTTTTCTCTCTCTCAAAAGAGTGTTTGGACCAGGTCTTGCAACACCACAGCTCCCTACATTTCTCTACGGTCCAAATGGTTACCAATTCAAATCTGGGCTGCTATGATGCCGATGCCCCAAGCAGAACTAATGGCCAAGTTCAACGCCAGGTCAACATAGTCTGTAATGCGCAATCATTCGGTGGTGGCCCTACTTCCACCCTGAGGACTGTTGCTCCATTCCTGCGAGAGCGTCTGAAATCTTGGGGAGCTGTTACGCTACATTATGTGGGATCAAACGTCTCGATGGAGCTTCAAAAGCTTCGTAGTGGATCTGGCCGCATTTTCTGGGACGAGATACACGACGTCGACATTTGCACATACCCGGAAAAGGGCACGGAACAGCTTGTGTCTTTGCTTGGCGACCTGCAGCCACACCTTGTCGTGACAGTAATGGATGAGAATTTTGCCGCTATTGCAAGACAGGCTGGTTGCCGCGTTGTCATCATTGATCTGCTGCTCTGGTGGTGGCCCGAGGTCCATGAACAATGGCAAGAGGCAGAACGAGTCATTGCCGCCGACTTTTACGGTGTCAAAGAACGGATTGTGAAGGAAAAGATGACCAATGTGGTGATAGTTCCACCTCTTGGGCCACCCGTACGGACGGCCAGATTGCTGCCGCGCAAGGACGTTGTTCTCAACTTTGGAGGATTGCTCAATCCGTTGATGCCCAAGGAGGAGTACATTGAGTATGCACGGATGATATATGGACTGGCACGACGGGCCCTCAATCTGCGAAACGCCGCCCTCCCAGAAGCCGATTCTGCTGAGCTAATCGTCCTGGTCGCGAGCCCAGATATAGCAAACGATATTAATGCCGAAAATCCTCAAGTCGCGCGGACGGTATTGCCTCACGAGGCACTCGATTTGATGGCGACGGCGCAATTGGTTTGCTGTACACCAGGACTCGGTAACCTTTATGCAGCAGCGGCAGTCGCTGAGACGGTCCTACTGCTGCCGCCCATCAACGAAACTCACGGTCGTCAGAGCATTATTGTGCAGAGGGCAGGGATCAGCGTTGATGCAGTTGATTGGCATGACTTGATCGGCGGCAGCCCCGTGGATTATCAAGGGTCGACATCTGAAGTGATGGATGATATCAGTAGGGCGCAAAAGAGAGTCATTGCCAGCCCACAGGTTCAGCAGGTCATGGTTCATCGCATGTTGAAGGCGATGATGGGTGCTTCAGCTGGGCCTTCGGATGGTGAGCCTCCGCTGCGGGCCTTGATTTCTGCATTCGGTCAAGATAACGGCGATCGGATAGCCGCAGAAATCGTGAATGTATTGGGGAAATATGATGGTGGAGAGTCGGAAATACGATGACATGTCTAAGTAGAGCGGTGTTAAAGAGTGTTTGACATGTGGTGGTGACTCTTGACACGCCCTTGGCCAACAGATGGGAAATGAAGATAGCTTGCGCCACAGAAAAGCCCCTTAATACATACTTTGTATTAGACAAGTGACTGTGACTTGTGTATGTAGCGCGTACTGAGACTTGCACTCTGTCGTGTTGGTGGTATAAATGGGACAACGTGGAGAAAACAGGGATTTAGGATTAGAATAAAATTAATGGAAAAAGAAGAAAAAAAATCATAATAAATGTCCTGGTTTATTTACTCACAGGTGTTTATTTATTGACTTCAACATGGTGAGCTGGACGTTGATCATGTATTCTGTACGTCTCACCGACTGTGACAGACGCGGTTCACAACAGTCGGCAATCTGATACTCCCCTTGGCAACAAAAGCAAACATCTATACAAATACTTGTAGGCAATAAAAGGGCAACACGCATCAGCCGTTGGAGGGCTTCTCTCTGCCGCAATTGTTTCTTCATTATTCTTCCTCGAGTTGGTTGACGGATAAAGTATTGGTGCATTCTTATAAGATTGATCGTATCTGGGATCCAAGTCCCACACTTAGACTGCTCGTTCCATTCGTCACCGAGTTCAACATCGCAGTATGGTGCCTCCATTTTATTTACTTCCCTGAAGCCAGTGGCTAACTGGAGTCGTCGTAGGCCATGCCCAAGAAGAAATCTCAAGTCAATCACAATGTCACATACCAAGGTATGGTCGTACTGCTCCAGGACGACTTGTCTCGAAAATGGGATAAGCATCGAGCTACCGTTAGGTCCAAATGGAAATCCTTCTCCCGGGAGGACCGAGAGAAGTGCATGGTAATGAGGGAAGAGAATGCAGACGCACTTCTGAAAAGCAAGGACCAGTGGGACTCTCAAGGTGATTTGTTTGGCGCCTGGTCATTCTTCCCGGAATGGAACGTCAAAGATATTACAAATCCCGCTTCAAATCACCTCCTACGCATGTTCAAGTTCCGTGCCACGGAATCCATCTCTGATCAGTACCGCATGGTTGACGGCAATTTTGTTCTCGAATTGATACACACCAGAGGGCTCCGCCATAAAGGCTCCTTCAAGGATGAGTGGATGAGCATGTCTGACGCTGATGACTACGGGGACTGCATTAAAGCAACACCTGAATGGATACAAACAAACGTCTATATGAAGATGTTGGTTGAAATGGACAGCTACATTCCTCGAGAAACTGGCGAATTGATCCTCTTCCGACAATATGTTGTCATGTTGGCCCTCAACGATATGCTGGAGAATATATTGGAGTACGGATCTACGACCATGATTCGTGGTGAAAGATCAAAAAAGTCGGACAAGGTGGCCACCGAGGCTTTGGCCAAGCTCAAAATCCAGGATACACCGACAAAGGTGACCCTTGCCGATCTCATTGTTACTGCGCATGATCAAAAGGACACACTCGAGGAGTACTTGGCTCTTCTGTCTACTGAGCCTCTGGTTTTACTTCACGCTATAGAAGAGTACTTGTTCACGTCGCCTGCGAGCGTCCTGAATGAAAAAGGTGGTAACTTGCCTTGCACGACCGACAGCTTCATCAGCCCCTATTGTCTCGAGGCCGTCTGCGATGCGGTCAAAACTGCGGCTATTTGGAACTACATCGCCCGTCTCCTAGAGCTCCTCGAGACATTGAAGGGTAACAAGGTATACCGTACCATTGTCGTGCAGGAGATTAGCAACATATGCTACCTCGAATACAGCCGAGCGCGTGCCCACTTCCAGCGCCATGTTCAAGTCAAAATTGGCTCCCGGTGGTTCAAGCGAATTGAAGGAAAGTTTGACAACGTTGGCGATCTCAAGGTCGTCATGAAGGGCAAACCGGAGGAGCTGACCGTGGATGACCCGCAGCTTCACTATATTTTGCAGCTTTGCAAATCTGATACTACGTCTTCCAAGGCTGTCCAGTGGATGAAGAAGCTCAACGACTTTCACCAAGCGGACCCCAAGTCGCTGGAGAGGCTGGACGAGGACCTGGGCGATGCACTCGGCCAACTGGCTGTTATCATCAGCTTTATACATGAACTTTCGCCATTGATCTCGATGCCCTCATTTTCTCGCAAGAGGGGCCAGCTTTTCGTCGCAAGATCGCACGACCTTGAGCGCGAATGGAAGAGCCTCAGACGAACTTGCAAGTTGAGGGACTACCTGGTGCCTAGGAGAAGCATTTTGGAGCCCGGAGCCGCCTCTCGTGCGTTGGAGGCCCTCGAGCAGTACATTGTTGGCAGAATGGGGTCCAAAATCGGCTTTCTTTATGAAGACTTGGTTGGGGAATGCTTTTCCGATTTGCAGAATCAGTATGAGCAGGCGAAAGCAAAGGCCGAGCAAAAGGTCGAATGGGTACCGCTGCCAGTCTCGCCTTCGGAATCGGTAGAGAAGCTTGTCGAGCAACGAAGACAAAAGGAAAAGACTCGACCGTTGCATTTATCCGCTTTCGAAATTGTGCCTCGTCCAGTGGAGTCGACCCCCGAAGAACTCCCTTTTCCATCTCCAACCTTTACAGTCAGCGCCTCAACAGCCGCTGTGTTCGAGACCCTGTTCGACAAGTCTCAGTCGCGGGGGTCAATCAACTGGACCTCTTTTGAAGGAGCCATGGCGGAGCTGGAGTTTACCGTCATGCCCAAGTCTGGTTCGGTTTACACATTCTTCCCCCCCGAGAGCATGGAGGCAAAAAAGTCGCTCACGGTACACCGACCGCACCACTCACGAATTGAAGGCTACTTGATTCCCATATATGCAAGGAGATTGAAAAGATTGTACAAATGGAGTGAGGATACATTCAAGATTAAATGATCAACTGTGATTGCATGTGCCATCGAATTGAGATGTATTATATGAGCATGGTCAACACTGGGATTTGGTGACGGCGATAGCTTGAGGTCTGACTGGTAATATCTTGTCCATGATAGACAACATAGTTCATAACGTTAATGGATTTTCATCATGTGTTGAAAGACCATCTTCTGGAAGAATGGGAGTCTGTCAATTTGGTGTCATTGCTTCATTCTGCTCGTTCTGGGTTTCGACACCCTCTTTATAAAAAAAGCTGTGTTTATCTTATAAGCCACTATGCTTTCTCATTATTGAATGCTCTCGAAATCTCTCTTCTAGTTGTTGTTCCTCCGTTCCTACGGCGTGTAAAGCGCTTCATAAGAAATCAGGATTCTACCATCTTATTTTGGCATAATTGCTCTCCGTGTTTTCCAGCTTGCCCCCACGCACAACTGATGTCTGGTCCGATAAGAACTCCAAACGCTTTTACGCAGATTTTTGTCTCTTCTTGGCAATCTCATAAAATAGGCTGCCATCATAGAGTTGTCGAAGATCCTCCTTCATCATCCTGCCGTCCTCTGGCCAAATCAAGATGTATGTGGCAGCCCCTACACGTGTCAGTCAAGGTATCCCGACGAGGCGAAGCTGAACCTACACTCAAAAATGCCTGCCCCCCATCCGATTGGATCGGCAATCAGTCGCTGTCCCTTGAGAATGCGCGATACATCCCCAAGCGTTATGTAGTCCCTGCCTTCGGCATACTTGGAGAACATGTCTTCGAACTTTTGGGGCACGAATCGGCCCTCATTATCGTACGTGCCACTATCACTTCCATGCTTGTCCTTGTGGATATTCTTCATCCAGAGCCGGAAGAAGGGATCAGGTAGGTAGCCAGGGACGGTGGGGTAAGAAAAGTTGAAGTGAATAATCACCATTGACAGAATCGCGAGGAATATGTTGAAGCCTACTGCTCGGAGGCCATTGTATGTATCCAGCGGCCAGATTATGCCATCCCGATCCTATTTTCATGAGTAATTCGTGAATCATGGGAGATAGGTTCGCCTACCGGGTCAAAGAATTCAACGTGCTGCTGAAGGACCTATACACGACCTATCAGCTGCTTCTACAGACTCGTTTGTTGGTTGTGCAAACATACAGTTTGATCGCGATGATTCTCTGCCCAACCATTTTTCGTAGTCCCCTTTGGTTGCTCATAAGTTGCAGCCAGATCGGCTCTCGCAGTCCCTATGTGTACTTTGCATCAGACGCTATGAACCGTTGATGAGGACCTCCATTTGATCATTACCCATATGAGGCAGTCTGACATTATCATCTGGCTGCAGGAATGGCTTTCGCTCCTCCGTGACCGGTGCCTCTGGAATAGAGCTGATCACACTGGCTTCGCTGTTGCCATTTGTCTTTGGTTTCTCGTCCATTGTGATGTAGGATGCGATCTGCCTTTGAAGTAAATGTTCTAATCAAGACACAAACGGAATAATGGGCTTGGTGGATAGAAGGACGTTTGAACAAGCAGAATTGTTGAGCTTCTACAGACAACAATTTATGTCTAACTATTTCTCCAATTCCTCTTGCATAATGACGACATGATGATTTGTGAATGCACCTCTCAATCGTTGTTTGTTTACAATCACATGCAAGTGAAATAGATATCCATGACATCATTGCCCATCATTGGGTTACTTTGATTGTTGGAGATCATATCCATTTTTATCCATTCTATGACATGGGATGCTGGTTATACATCACATAAATATGTGCATTGGGTATATGAATTTCCATTGAGCTAACCATTTCTATTTAACCCATCACCAAAATACAAATACAATATCTGGAAAGGTCGGGGTAGTGGCGGCTGGAAACCACGAATCCTTAACCAATGTATGTTGCATACTTTGTCCATTCAACATCTCCTTTTAGATTCTCAAGATCATCATCTCTGATGCACAAGGCAGCTGATAAGCCACCGCCGTACCGTTCTCTCTCAGGTAGCAGATAGAACATGCCTTCGATTGGTAGGAAGCTGGGAATCCGCACGGCCTCTGGTTGGCCAAGTTCTGGGCCAAAGTCGTCCGTTGCACACTTGATGCTTGCCCAAGAACTCATGATGATGTTCATGGACTGATCCAAGTTTGCTGTCATGGAAATGACGTTTTTGTCAGGCGAACGCTCAAGCAGAGTCGCCATTGCTCGAGTGCGGAATGAAATGTCGCAAGTTTCGGGGTCGACTGCTTCTCGAAGATCAGACGCAATGCTGCCGAGTGTCTCGTCTTTCGCTATTTGCTGCGTGGTATAGCTATTATATGCCATGTTCTGCAATATGCCCGGGTACTCCTTGGGAATACCCAGATGTTTTCTGACATCGACGGTGCGGGCGAATGTTGTCGTCAATCTGTCTGGACCCAAACGCGACAGTTGGGAACGAATGACGGACTGCCAGATGAAGGCGCAGACAGCATCGTTGGTGGACACGTATTGTGTGCCGCTCTTCTTGGTGCTGATGGCAACTGACTTGATGGCTGCCAGAGCTTCTGCACTGAAGCCAAAGTAAACCCAACTGCATCGAGGTGTTGGTAATTCAGGCTGCGCGTCCTCAATAGATTGTACTTCTTGAGCTGGCTTGGCAATCTGATACTTCAATTCTGGCCCCGGTGTATAATCTTCGCCGAGAACTGGGATGATTGTGCGTCGAGAAAGATTGCCGCCCGAAAGCTCCTCGCTTGTGAAGGGCTCATCGCGACAGGATTTGGCAAGCAAGTGAATTATTTGATCTTGGCCAGCAATATCCATCATTCCATGTTCTCCAAGAATGTCAAGCAAAAGACCACCCGTAACAATATTAGCTTGCAGTATGAGAACCGGAAAGTCATCTGCCACTCTATCGGGCAGTGTCTTTCGTGGTCCCAAAACTGTTTCGTCCAGCATGCAAAAGGGAAATCTTGCCGCTCTTAGCGTAGATAGTGTAGGTATTGAAGCATCTTGCCTTAGATCCTTAATTATGAGGTTGGGTGTCATGAATGGCTTCACTTTGAAGACGCCTGTGTTGCCATCACTGGCACCCTCATTGATGACCTGTCCAGCAATCCAAGGAAAGCTAGCGACCAATTTTTCAAGAGCATTTTGCAATCTGTTGAAAATAGCTGAATATAATGAAGGATCAGATACTTCGAAGCAGAGGCATACATGCGTGTAAATGTTATTCAGCATCGGCTGCTGCCCCAAGATATCGAGATGGAGGCCATCATCTAGTAATTCAGCCATTTTCTTCCCACACATTCCACCCAGTGTGCTACAATACTTTAGAACCTTGCTCTAGTTGCTGCTTGTACGGACACCCTCCAGCAGAAACAAACGTACCGCTCCTCGCTGTCGGGTAGATGCAGATAGCCAACATCGACTGGTACAAAACCTGTACACGCCAACGCATCAGCAAACCCAATCAACCTCCCTGTTCAGAACACACGCTACTCATCATCAGAATATACTTGGGTGTTAGCTAATTTGTACCACGCCCTTTGCTTGTCTTTGCTTATGCTCGATCATGTGAGCAATGTGGTAGCTATATACTTTCGATGCTATTATTTGGGTACAACATGGGGTGGAGTTTTTATGTCTCAAGACCGGCGTTTTCAATGCCAAGTCAGAAGTGATTGGGCGGTTCGGTTACGACAACTGAGGGAGCAGGGGTAAGATCCCTTCTCGAAAACTCCTCTCATCTCAACCCAATGGGAATGAGGAAACGAGTCCTTTGTCAGAATATGGAATATGATAACTTAAGCTTTATATGGATCCCAACAACGGGCCGAAAAGCGGGATGACTACAGGCGCTTCAACGAGTCCATCAATTGGTTCCAGAACACGGTTAGCATCCTGCGCAGCATTATGGAGCCTCCATGTTCCAGCCTCTTCAGATACCCTTTCCCATACCCTGTAAGTCGTGTGGGGGAGATGCGATCTACGAGAAGCGAAGGGGTGTGTGCATCTGCACGCAGAACAAGGTCTATTGCTTACGGGGTACACGTGTTACAGTTGCATTGTATCAGTGTGGCGGTCCTGTTGTGATCGCCTGCCTGCCTGAGATTAGGCCGTCTCACCATCCAAGTACCTATACTTGCCTGGCGCTATGGATCCTTCAGGTCAGAGGTTTGGAATCGATGCTTGAATCCTGTATTGGCAATTGCCTAAATTGTATCTCTATATTTGGTTGAGTGTTGAATATGGAACCGAACATCGTAGGAGCTCTGGGATAAACGCGCACGAATATGGCGATGGAACCAGAACCAGCTAGCATAACGCACACTTCCCACGAAGAGACACGTTATCGTAGCCAACGGTTATATTGGCTGTGGGGGTCATTTTTCGCTCTCGCGGCTCTGTTGCTTTGTTGTGTCGACCTTGCAGAGCCACGCGCCATGCGGCAACCGACGGGATATTCGCTTTTCTCAGCCTTCACAGCAATCATTTCCCATGCAAAGGTACAAGCCATAGCCTGTTCATCTGATGGTGATGGAGCTTCATGGGTGCTCAGTACTGAAACATTTACCCCAAATCGCTACCAGTCGGCGCCATATGTATCCAATGGCTATTTTGGCCAAGCTCTCCCTGCAGAGGGGACGGGATACTGGATTGAGAGAATGGCTGATGGCTCCCCCGCCTTGAATGGATGGCCATTGGATCAGAATCGTGCAACCTTTGGCACAATCAGTGGCTTCTGGAACTTGCAGGACAGAGTTACCCACCCAACCCTGCCGGAGAGCCTTTTGCGGCCTGGTGAAAGCGTCATCAGTGGCATTCCGGATTGGACAGGCCTCGTCGTCACCACCAGCGCTGGGGAGAGCTACCAGCCTGGCGTGGATCCAGAACAGATCAGTAGATACTACCAATCACAGTCAATAAACGACGGTATTGTGTATACCAATGTGACATGGCAACCCAAACTCTCTGTGCATCCACTTCAGCTCAACATTACCGTTTTGGCGCATCACCAGCGACTATCCCTCGGTCTCGTGCGGTTGGATGTTACCACGACCGGTCCAGTAAATTTTACAATCACAGATGTGCTCGATGGCGCCGGCGCAACGAGAGCCAATTTCGGCGACAAAGGCTTTCTCGACGATGACGACCTGATATGGACATCTGTCAAACCTTGGGGAGTTGAGAATACCACGGCATATGTTGCCTCCAGGGTAAAGTTCTCTGGCTTCAGTTCATCCGAGGCTGTCGCTGTGGAAAAGTCTCGAAGAGATGCAACTGACGATACTCGCATTGTCTCACAAAATACCAGCTCTATTGCGCAGAGCTGGACCATCAATCTGAGTGGTCATGAGGAGCGCACAATCACAATCATCAAATATGCCGGGATCGCATCAACGGATGCATTTCCTCGGCGCGCTCAGACCACAGCCATTAAGACTACCACCGAGGCTTCCACCACTTCATGGGACAAGCTTATGAGAGAACATCGCTCATCATGGAACGACATCTGGAACGACGCGGATATCGTCATTCCAGGAGACGCCGAGCTACAAAACACTACTCGCGCAGCGCTCTTTCACTTGCTCACAAACACAATCACTGCTGATAGCCCAAGGGGAATGACTGAAAACTCCATTCCTGTTGGCGGTTTAAGCAGCGACTCGTACGCTGGACTCGTCTTCTGGGATAGCGACCTCTGGATGTACCCGCCGTTGCTGGCTTTACATCCCTCCCGAGCGCAATCAATTCTCAACTACAGACAACGTTTACTGAGTCAAGCTGAGGATAATGCACGAGAATGGGGGCGACCCGGTGCGTTGTACCCATGGACGAGTGGACGATATGGCAACTGTACTGGAACTGGCCTCTGTGTGTGGTATCAATATCACTTGAACACTGATATTGCGCTGTCTCATTGGAACTATTATCTCTACAATGGAGACAAGAACTGGCTACAAACCAAGACATGGCCATTGATCAAAAGTGTCGCCGAAATGTTTGCCGCCTACGTTGTCCTAAATGACACCACAGAACAGTACGATACCATTCTTTTGGGAGAGCCGGTACGAACATGAAGTTGATCGATGAGAGGCGACTTGGCCAGCTGACTATGAGCAGGATGAATTTGCTTACTCGATCAACAACGGTGCGTATACAAACGCGGGCATTAAAGTTCTGCTGGGAGAATGGGCACCGACAATTGCGAAACTCATTGGCATTGACGACGTTCCCGCCAACTGGACTGACATATCGGAGAAGATAAAGATACCTTACGATAAAGATGCAGAGATAATAATCGAGTATGACGGTATGGATCCCGAGGTCAAGATCAAACAGGCAGATGTTAGCTTGATCTCATATCCGCTTGGATGGAGAATAAGCGAGCAACAATCTCTGAACGACATGGCATTTGTAAGTTTATGGATACGATAATAGCCAGAGTAATACTGATACGAATACCCTCAGTACGCGAGGGCAACAACCCCAAATGGACCAGCCATGACATGGGCCATTCACGCCGTCAATGCGCTCCAATTGCATCCCACTGGGTGCGCTGGCTACACATATCTGCTCCAGTCCTATCAGCCGTATCTTCGGGGTCCGTATTATCAGTTCAGCGAGCAGCAGACCGACTCTTGGTCCTGGGCAGAAGCCGCCGGAGCCGGAAAGACAGCGACGGAATTGGGCGACTTCTTTGGTGATACTAATCACACCAATGCGGCATTCCCTTTTCTCACCGGCTACGGAGGGTATCTGCAAATTTTCACCCATGGTTTCACTGGCATGCGAGCGGAGCTGGACCAGACGACTGGCCAAGCTGTCTTGGTAGTTGACCCTGTCATGGTCCCCCAGCTACCGCAAGGATTACAGGTCAAGGGCATCAAGTTTCACGGTGCTGTTCTTGACTTTGACATTGGTCTCAAAGAGACGATTATTTCACGAAGATTCTCAGGGTCTTCGGGCACAAGGGAGGGTCCAGTCACAATCCGCATGGGTAGTAAGGCTGCAAGGGCCGGAGACTTTGTCTTACACCCTGCGGAGCAGATTGTCGTGCCAACGCGAAGATCGGATTTGAATGGGACTGCGATTTCGGGAAACCTAGCCCAATGCGCGCCGGTGCGACCGGCTTTGTCCGCCTCTGCTACGCAAGTTGAAGCGTGGGTCGCAGGTCGACATCCTGTCGCAGCGACTGATGGATCAACTGACACAATGTGGCAACCATTGTCGCCAGACCATGATGCTTCTATCATCATCGACCTGGGTGAAATCAAGCGAGTCAGTGGGTTGCTCGTGGACTGGGCGGCTTCACCTTCTGTCAACTTTAGCCTTGAAGGGCAGAGTGAAGATGGCAGTGATGACTGGGATGCCATGTTCCGAGCTGACTCTGTGGAGATCTCGGCACCTTATGACCCGAACGCCGCAAAACGTATCGCCTTGCCTGATTCCAACGTTACAAGAATCGCACTTGATCAGGTTTGGGATGTGAAGAGGGTGCGATTTACGGTCTTTGGCACACAGGGTAGTGACCAAAAAGCTGGCGCGACTGTGGCAGAAGTAGCCCTCATTCGACATGAAGCGTAGAAGTAAAACTATTATCGAAGGAAATAAAACGTATTTACTATCTGACTATCTACATGTCTAAATGAAGTCTAAGCAATCTCAGCAGTGTCCCGGATGAGCTGCGCAATCTTCTTGATCTCTATCCTCCCCCGCGGAAAATCATGTCCATAGCTATGATGAAACTCTACTGCCGTTGACGGTTCACTCATCTCGTACAAGTGCTGCCCATGATGCCGATCTGACTCTTCTTTGCAACGAATGTGCAACGTAGGGATGTCTATGAGAATGTCATCGCAACCCTCATTAAAACGCGTCAGTCCGTGAACGCCGTCGGTAAATACTGGCGTCCCATCCGGAAGAACGACTCCATGCAGGCGATTGAGTGCATTTTGTAGGCTTTCCAGGTCTGGCTGATCCGCCTCATCAATGCCTGCCTTCTTTCGTACGGCCGAGGGTCTTAGGAACATGCCGGCAGCCTCTTTCATGATTGCTGCGGTGATGCCGCCATCTTCAATCACCGGTCCATCAACCGTATCCATATCGAAGCAGTTCAAGGGCGAGGCGCCGTTGATGAAGATTGCAAATCGAAAAGGTCGCTCATGAGGCAAAGCGAACGGGTTCGCGAGGTAGTCTTTTATGATCAGCTGAGCCGCCAGCCCGGCTCCTCCAGAATAGCCAAGAACGCCATCGAAGGGGCCTTCGGTCTCGATGATGTAGCGTAGTTCGCTTTCGGTTTGTAGTATGGAAGCTGGCAAAAGTGGGTTGTAGTACGTGTAAAGCGGCAAGTTGGAGAAACTGGTGGTGTAGAGGGACCAATTTCCTGGGACTGCGTTAGAAAGGCTCTCGATACTTGATACTGATGACGATGTATAAGAAGATCAAATGCATTACCTTCTGTGTGTCTTACGGTGCCCTGCACAAATTCCCATTCGAAATCGTCGAGCTCAGCTCGAATGGCCGCTACATGATCATCAAGTGCGTTTAGTATTCGTCAAAAGTCTTCTCGCTATTGCATTGAAAGCTAACGAAAGCCAAGGGGGCTCCTCACCAGTTTGCATCTGAAAGATCTAATCCCATGCTTGTCAGTCAAAAGACTCATTCTTTCAGTGCACAAAGCAACAGAAGAGGCGCAAGTCGCCATGAATGACAACACTGTTACGCTATAAGCTCGACTTACCTCATTATTAGAGCCTCTCCCGTGTAAGCAAAGCACCCTCATTTTCGCTTTCTTTATCTTCTCTTTACCAAGTCTGTATAAATGGCGCTTCTCTGGCTGTGGTGTTCAAGTCTGTATAGAAGAAATGGCCAACAAGCTGTGCTAAACAAATCAAGGGAGTGACTACAAGCATCATGGCGTCATGCTACTGCCTCTCACATAAGAACATTCACAGTGTCTATCATATTTGTCGCTGTTTCAGATGTGTGGACAGAGTACAGAGCATAAACTTGATATGATCAGCTGTCACTACTTAGGCGACCGTGCTTTGGGCCACACTACTTTCGTACGTGTGTGCATGAAGGATCTATGGGTCCGTTTGCTGGCACGATGGATCATAGCCTACCAGCCTGGTCACAGTATCGCCAAGAAAGCTGATGAAAACAGGATTTCTCTATCGTAATGGCATGCTGAGACATCTGCATACGACAACATGTCCGGGACTGGCGAGTTATTCTTCAGACATGTAGAGGTACAAGAGAAGAATTAATGCTTACGGACCCGCTGTCGATTTCATTTAGCCTATCTCTAACCATGGCACTGGGTGTTTTGGCGTCGCAATTATTAGGTTACCAAATTCGGACCGTTTCTTTTTTATATAAATTGGCTAGAGGGATCGGATCCTCCACACATGTGGGAGGGTGTGTGGTCTTGGTGTTACGTTATGGTTACCCTTGCATATGGCATGCGGGTCAGCATCATTACTTGGTCCAGGCCCAAACAGGGGAATCGTAATCCCAAATGTATGTATAAGCACAAGCCAGTGCAAAATCAAAACTCTCTGTCTTCGGTAGTTGAGCCCGAAAGAAGAGAAAGCTGACGCCCCGACGTTTACACCTACGGAGAAGCCCAGGCTCGGTTGGGATCGGAGTTTTTTTTTCCCCAGAATTTGGAATATTCTCTTCTAGTATTATTTTTGAAGTTATACGGTGAGAGCTGAATGGCCCCACAAGACAGGTGATCAATCTCAGACTGTCTCTCGGATACCGGATTGCATGGTGCCGGGCATACACTTTCGCAGCGTAACCAAATTCAACTCGTTCTTGAGACACAATGGCGCTTGACAGCAGATTTGAGGCTCTCTCAAACGTCATTTCACTACATTCTGTTCCGGCATTGCTCGCATTGACTGTAACTTGCATTCTTATTCCATTATCAACATGGTGTCTATCAACGATCAACTCTCAGCCAGTGGCAGCCGGTCACGGCAAAGAGCCTCCAGTGGCTCCCTACACTCTGCCTTACTTTCAGCATATGATTTCTTTCTGGAGCAATCCTGATGCTCTTTACAGAAAAATGAGGCGAGTAAAGAAAAAAAAGTTGAATGTCTCATAAACCTTGTCAACTAACAGATACGAAGAGATCGTTATGGCTCAAAGCCATTTTCTCTCATGATGATGAACACCAAGTTTCATGTCTTTGGCTCAGCAGCAACAGCACAAGCAGTATTTGGTCGATCTAGAGAGTTCATTTTTGAACCAGTCATGGAGAGCATGTTCGATAACGGAATGGCACTCCCTTCCGAAGACATACGCTGGTTTAGGGTGCCCGTGGAAAAAAAATCTAGTCTGGTTGGAAAACAGAGGCTTGACACTGAACTGCATCCCCGAGCATTCGTTGAAGGCAATCATAAGCTCTGGACCAAATACTTTAGTGGGAAATGGCTTGATGAGGCGATGGATGTTTACGCCTCACACCTGCGACCAAGCATGGATCAAGTCCTACGCTTGGATCAACTTTCAAACGGTGACTGGGTGGATATTGACCTGCATGAAACCATGCAACGAGTAATATTCGAAGTTTCTGTAGTCACCTTTTTTGGACCTCGTCTTCGTCAGATCTGGGGGGATAGTATTTGGGAAGACTTCAAGGCGTTCAATGATACAACTTATGTTGGTATGCGATTTGGGCCAATCTGGAATATGCTCCCAAAGGCAGGCAAAGGGAGGGAACGGATGTTCAAAGCGTTTGAAGAATGGATCACAGACGGCAAACCGCCTACTAGTGACCAGCTAGAAGCAGCTTGGACAGAAGAATGGGGATTCAGGCTCAACCTTGACAGGCAAAAGCTGGCGGAAAAGTATGGATTTACGTTGCGCGGGCAGGCATCCTTTCATGCCGCATTACTCTTCGTGTAAGTCTCCCCCCCCCCTCGGCGCCATGGAGTTGCTCGGAACTGACTAATTCAGTATGATAACTAATTCTGCTCCAATGACTACTTGGTTGTTGCTGTCAATCATTGTGTCACCAGCACGTCTTGCGCGCTTTCGACAGGAGATTGATTCCTATCTGACTCCTATGGATTCAGAACGGCAGCCAGATGATCTACGCTTTGATCTCGAGGGCCTTCGGACAAATCCGTTTGTGCATGGCGTTTGGAACGAGGCCGTCAGACTTGGAAGTCAGTCTGCAGCAGCACGTGTTGTTACAGAGGACACCGAGCTGGAAGGCTACGTCTTACGGAAAGGCAGTGTCATACTATTGCCAGTTCGTCTGCTACATTTTAACGAAGAAGTCTTCCCATCAGCAGATAAGTTCATGCCCGAGAGATGGATATTCTCGAGCGAGGATACGGCAAACGAGGGATTGGAAGACAAGAAGGCTAGATTTTTGGAAAATCAGCGCAAACAGCTGGCAAGCCTTCGGACATTTGGTGGTGGCACATCACTGTGTTCTGGGCGGCACATAGCCGAGAAAGAAGTACTGAGCCTAGTATCTACGCTGCTATTGCTGTTTGATTTTGATATTAAGAATGTGGAGGCAGTAAAGGCATCGGATGACGGCTCGTCCGAACCGACTGTCAGGCTGAATCCTAGAAGCCTTGGGGTAATGAGCCCCCTGGGCGGTACAAGAGCAAGGATTAGACGATGCGGAGGCCGATGTAACGTTGTGTAATTGGGACATCATCCAATGGGGGGCTCGTATTGCACCTCACTGGTTGTGATACGACGTACGGAAAATGTGATTGGATAGGATGGAAGGAATGTAAAGGCAAAAGTCCCATGATAACGATCCTACATAAAACCTCGCGTATCGTCTTCAGTTCATTGGTAGAATCATCGTATCGCCACTATAGATATTGTTCGTCGTGGTTCTAATTAAAATTGATATTTGAAGGATCTTTATAATGGTCAGCCATTTTCGAAGTAAACGATTATTGACCGAAGCCAAGTTGCAGGGTATCGCGAATAGGATTGTGTTTTGCTGCATGGAGTTAGCGAGGCCGCCATGAATCACTAACCGGGCCGTCTGACATTAGTCTTCGTCCGCTGATGCACGCACTAGGACTCAGAGAAGATGAGAAATCTATTAAGTGGTGCGCGTGTCAGACTCCTGTGCCCCGGTTTTTTGCAAAGTACCCCTACTTGTGTGGCGGTATGATCCTCTGTTCCGAGTTTGGCTCAAGCTGCAGAAGCGGATCCATCATTGCCCACATCGTGCAGGATCTGCAAAAGCCAGCAACTGAACGAGGCTTGCTTACGGCGTGTATGGGGGTTGCCACAAGATGCAGAAGCGATATCCACTTTGAAATCTGGGGCAATTCTTCTGGGATACGTAATCTTGTCATCTAAGGTGTGAGTGAGTGAGTGAGTAGTAGATTGATGGCGGAGATCGGATTTGAGACATGTTTGGTGAAGCGAGTCAGGGACGCTTGCGGGGAATCCCGTCCGATTTGATCTTTGGATTACCTGTTCGGTGTCTTTGTTCCGTGGAGGGTTGACCAGTTTACTATAATTGCCTATGAGTTATTTCTCAAGTCTTCACTTCAGCCGAGCCTAGCAGATTTGCATTTTTCATTCTCTTAACTAGAACGTAGTCCTATTTCCTGAAGAAGAAGACGACATCGGCCTCGATCTGGTGCTACCCACAATACTCATAGTACCTTCTTCTCATATAGCCAGGGTTTCTACCAATGCCATAGGGTTTCACCGATGGCTATCGACTCGAATGGTCCTGAAAATGGCGCGGGTGCGTTATTGAATGGCCATACAAACGGCCACACCAATGGAAGTGCACATATCCAAGCCATTCAAGTCACTGATCATGGCTACGATTTCGGAGATGCCACCGAGCCAATGGCCATTGTCGGTCTGGCTACTCGGTTTCCACAAGATGCAACGACAACAGGAAATCTCTGGGAACTGCTACTAAAAGGGAGATCGGCATGGAGTCCGTTTCCAGAAGACCGAATAGGTGAGGGTCACTACCACCCAGACCCGGAACATGGAGGAACTGTAAGTCCAATATCCCTCTGGATTTGTGTATTATTGAATGGAGTGTGTGATGAAAGGACAAATGAAGATGCAATTCAGGATTGAAGAAGGGGTATATGGTTGATAATTGTTGAGTGCGTGCTGACTGTACACTGTTAGTTTGCCGTCAAAGGTGGCCACTTTCTCAAACATGACCCGGCCTTCTTTGATGCGCCGTTCTTCAATATCACTCGAAGTGAGGTTCTCACCATGGATCCTCAGCAGAGAATAGTACTGGAAAACGTTTACCATGCCTTGGAAAATGGTGAGTCTTCCCACATTGGCTGGAGTATGGACGCAGATACTCATCTTGGTTCATAGCTGGCATTTCCATGGCCACGGTAAATGGCTCTGCTACATCCGTCTACGTCTCTGGTTTCAACCATGATCATTTGACGAATTTGAATATGGACGTGGAAGCGACCATGAAATACAAGCCCACAGGAACCACAAACTCGTTATTGTCTAATCGAGTCTCGTGGTTCTTCAATCTTCGTGGCCCAAGCATGACTCTTGATACTGCTTGTTCGAGTAGTATGGTCGCGATGCATTTGGCTTGTCAAAGTCTAGCGTGCCATGAAAGCCAGGTTGCTGTTGTGAGCGGTGTCACACTCATTGGCTTTCCGACTGACATTATAAACATGGGAAATCATGGTTTCCTGGGTCAGGATGGTCGGTGCTTCACATTTGATCACCGCGCAAACGGCTATTCAAGAGGTGAAGGTGTTGGAACAGTCGTCGTTAAGCGACTCCGCGACGCACTGAAAGATGGTGATGTAATTAGGGCCGTCGTCCGAGGAACAGCTGTCAATCAGGACGGCCGCACTCCCGGAGTTTCATTGCCCAGTGGACAGGCACAAGAAGCTCTCATACGAAGCATTTATGAGCGCACAAAGCTTGATTTCAAGGACACACGCATGGTTGAGTCTCATGGCACAGGCACTGCAGCCGGAGATCCTATAGAGGCTGCAGCGTTGGCCAAAGTATTTGCACCATCGAGATCGCAGAAAGAGCCCCTCATTGTTGGTGCGCTCAAGTCCAGCATTGGTCATCTAGAAGGTGGTGCTGGAGTTGCAAGGTAAGTCAAACAAGCTGTCGATATTTACTTTGTAGCCAACAAGCTGCTGACTTGTAAGTAGCATCATCAAGGGAGTGATGATATTAGAGAACGGCATCATCCCACCCAACAATAACTTTGAGAAGGTCAACCCTAAGATTCCCATGAAGAGATGGAATCTTACCTTCCCGCTTCAATCTATGCCATGGCCGGCTCAAGGGCTGCGACGAATCAGCATTAACTCATTTGGCGTTGGAGGCACAAATGCCCATGTCATTCTTGACGATGCATTCAACTATTTGAGTTCTCGTGGCCTCAACGGGACGCATAATACAGTATCTGTTCCACCAACCTTGGAGGATATTGAACAGCGGATCAAGAAATTGACGGACGCTGAGCAAGCTGAGGCGAACCGGATTGCTAATGGCGATGAGGGTGTTGATGTAAATGGCCAGACGAAAGGGAATGGCGATGCTGGCAAATCAGAAACAGCAAATTCACCATTTCTCTTCAGTCTCTCATCATTTGATGAGGGAGGCATCCAGCGTAATGCTGAGATTTTAGCTGCGCACCTTGACGACCTTACCACCAAGCGATCCTCACCACTCGCATATGAACAGACATCAAGTTACTTGGCCAACCTGGCGTACACATTATCTGCCAAACGAGATGTTTTCCCATGGCGAAGCCACGCGATTGGATCTTCTCTCTCAGATTTGTCTGCATCACTAAGAAGCCAGCCAAAGGCCGTTCGTATACGCGCTCCACCAAAAGTCGGCTTCGTGTTCACTGGACAAGGTGCACAATGGTATGCTATGGGACGCGAGCTTCTAGCATATCCACTTTTCCGCAGCCGGCTTGAACAGGCAACAGATTACATGACTTCTCTTGGGGCAGAGTGGTCTCTCATTGCAGAATTAGGCCGGGATCAAGCCAGTTCTCAAGTCAACCAGCCTTGGTTATCTCACCCAGCATGTGTCTCGGTGCAAATGGCGTTAGTTGACCTATTGCGTGCCTGGAATATTACCCCATCGCGCGTGGTAGGCCACTCTTCAGGCGAAATCGCAGCGGCGTACGCGGCCGGTAGGCTCACGCAAAAGGCAGCGTGGAAAGCGGCGTACTTTAGAGGCGTTGTTTCGCAGAGACAGTTGGGCGTCAAGGGAGCCATGATAGCTGTGGGAATGACAGCAGAGAAACTGCAGCCTCTCATCAATGAGATAAACGCAGATATTCGTGGAGAACTTGTGATTGCATGCTACAACAGTCCGTCAAATCATACAGTCGCAGGCGACGAGACCAAAGTGGACGCATTGCACTCTAAGCTGGAAGCAATCGGTGGTATCTTTAGCAAAAAGCTCAACCTGAGCAACGCCTATCACTCTTCTCATATGCTTGAGGTAGCTGATGAATATCTGTCGAGTTTGGGCTCCCTGGTATTCGGCGACGAGGATGATTTGCCAGGCAAGACGAGCAATGTTGAACTGTTCTCAAGTGTAACCGGTGCACGTGTCACAGAGAATCATCTCGGCGCTCAGTATTGGGTCGACAACATGGTTTCTCCGGTGAGGTTTCACGAAGCGCTATCAGCCATGTGCTTCAGTAGAGTCATCGATGGACAGGCCTCCCTCAAGATGAATGCCAATGCGGAAAACATCTTTGCAGACACAATCTTGGAAATCGGACCTCACTCTGCTCTCAGGAGTGCCATTAAGGAAACTCTTTCTGGCAAGATCAGCTCCTCGCTCTACCATTATTTGGCGCCGTTGAGTCGAACCACCCCTGGCCTGCACAATGTTCTTGAGACCATTGGCTCTATCGCGTCTCTCGGTCTGCCGGTCAATATCGAAGCCGTCAACTACCACCGCAACGACCTGCAGTCACAGAAACTAAGACTTCTAACTGACTTGCCTCCGTATGTCTTCAATCACTCTGAGAGAAATTGTTTCGAAAGCCGTCTCAGCAAGAACTTCCGTCTGCGACGCCATCCTCGTCACGACCTTCTTGGTGCACCCGTTCCGGATTGGAACAAGGAGACCCCACGCTGGCGGCACATTATCCGTGTTTCTGAACAGCCTTGGTTAAAAGACCATGTTGTCACTAATCTCATCATCTACCCGGGTGTAGGCTATCTGGCCGCTATTTTAGAGGCATCGCGGCAGACTGCAGACGCAGGCCAAACAATCACCGCCTTTAGAATGAGAGACGTTTCGCTGAAGCGTGCGCTCATCATACCAGAAACGAAAGAAGGAGTTGAGATTATAATTTCCCTGGTACGCAAAGATGAAGCCAGTCTCCAGGGATCAGCAATATGGAAGCGGTTCTCCATCACGAGTTACGATCCGTTGTCGGATGACTGGGCCGAACATTGTACCGGTTACGTGGCGATTGACTATGCTGAGCCCAACAACCCGATAGATGCAGGCAGGGAAGCAAGGGAGGAAACGCATCGGTTGGCGAAAGCTTTGACAGATGCTCGTGAGAAGTGCATTCTACCTGTTGATATTGACCGAACATACGAAGAGCTGGTCACTGCAGGCCTCAGCTTTGGTCCCTTATTCAAGAACCTTTCCGGTGTTCATGGTACGGACAGCCGTAGAGGAGAGGCGCTGGCGACCATCACCATTCCAGACGTTGAGGCAGTGATGCCTAAGAACTTTACCCATGACCATTTAATCCACCCAGCCACCATGGACAGCTTTCTGCACCTCTTCCTGGCATCTGTCATGGATAGCCTGGGTCGAAAAACACTTGATCGCGCCATGGTCCCAACCTTCATGAAAGAAGTGTGGGTATCGGCATCGATAAAAAAGAACCCAAAAGAAACATATATCGGACATGGCCGATCTACCTTGCTAGCATTCGACAAGTTCCAGAGCGACATCACGGTTTGGGATGGGTCTTCGGAAGCGGCCCTGCTCTCTATCAAGGGTATCCGTGGCACACCGCTGGAAACAGCTGATACGGCATCCTACAATAAACGTAGTATATGTCATCAAATTGAGAATGTCATTTCCCCTGAGCTGTTGACCAAGAATGATCTGTCTGTACGGTTAACGGAAAAGGCAGAGAACGACGAGTATAGGGCCTGGATCAATAAGCTGCAATTGGCTACCGTACTACGTGTCACCGATGCTTTGCATGAGCTCGATCAGTCTGGCTTTGACTCATCCCGGTTGGAAGGACATTTCACCAAATACTTTGACTGGATGCGGCATGTCAAGTCATTGCTGGACGACGATCAAATTCGCGCGATAAGGCTCAGCGAATGGGCAGATGTGAACGGAAACGCGGAAAAGAAAGCAGACCTCTACAATTATGTGGCTGGCTTTAACGCTGAAGGTGAACTTGCCATGCGAATGGGTTCCAACATTGCCAAGGTGGTTCGAAAGGAAGAAGATGCACTGCACCTCATGTTCGGCATTGATGATCTCCTGGACCGTGTCTATGCTTCCTTGGTCGGTCTTGGCGACCTGCCAGTCTATACAGCTGCATATTTGGATGTTGTGCGCAAGAGCTCCAACGACATTCGCATCTTGGAAGTTGGTGCCGGAGTGGGAAGCTCAACAGCTTCCGTACTAGAAATACTGGCACCAACGGTTGAGAAACAGGACGGATCCAATGAAGTTGATTCACACGTCAGCAAGTACACCTTCACTGACATATCGGCGGGCTTTTTCGAGAAGGCTCGCGAGAAATTCAAGGCCTATGGCTCCATTATGGAGTACAAAGCATTCAATGCGGAAAAGGACGCTGCTGGTCAGGGTCTTGAACTGGCCTCTTATGATTACATCTTTGCTGGAAATGTTGTCCACGCTACGGCAGATTTACGCAAGACGCTGAGCAATATTAAACGTCTATTGAAGCCTGGGGGACGTCTGGTTCTCCAAGAAGGTGTAAGGCAAGATAATTTGTGGTCCAGTATCGCATTTGGACAGTTGAACGGGTGGTGGTTGTCCATCGAACCTCAACGTAAATGGAGTCCTTGGATCTCTGTCCCACAATGGGATGAAGTTTTAAGGGATGCTGGATTTTCAGGCATCTCGCTGAACCTCGAGGACCGCGCTGATGGCGATCTACATGCTCAGTCATTGTTGATTGCGGAGGCAGTAGATGATGATCTGTCAGTCGCTTCGTCGACGATGTGGAAAGACACATTTGTCATCACAGCTATTGAGGGTGGAAGTGACATGGCCAAATTACTCAAGCACCATCTCGAGAACAAGTTTGATATACCCAACTGCAAGCTTCTACATTATTCGGAAATTGCCGGAACAGACGTGAGCCGATCTGTTTGCGTCTCCATTGTAGAATTAGAGCGTGGAGAGAGCCTTGCCTCGGCCACCAAGAACGAGTTTGACAATCTCCGACAACTCATTGCAACGTGTGGAGGTCTACTATGGATTACCGGCGATACTACCTCCAATCCGCACCTCAATCTTGCGACCGGGCTGATACGCACGGTGAGATGGGAGCGTGATGTTGATGAAGCCAATCTGGTGTTTTTGTCGATCCAGGAACCTCATCCAGCTCGTGAATCGCTCATCGCACCGGTTACCCGACTATTTGAGCAGCAGTTTGTACGGAATCTCCCTCTTGACAAGATCAATGGCGAGTTCACATTGCTTCCAAATGGAACTTTCCTCACCTCTCGTTTGGTTGATGCAGATTTCGCCAACGGATACCTAGCATCGCGATTGAGTAGCCCTCAGGCAGAACTTCGACCACTGGGCGAGGCTGGTCGTCCCGTGAAGCTGGCGACTGCTTCTCCAGGCCAACTCAATATGCTCCAATTTGTTACCGATGAACTGTACTCGCAGCCACTTGGCGAAACACAAGTGGAAATCGAGATTAAAGCCGTGGGCCTCAACTTCAGAGACTTGATGATTGCGATGGGAGAACATATGGCATATTCCCTTGGTGGTGAAGCAGCCGGTGTCATTACCAGGACCGGAAGCAGCGTAACAAGACTGACACCTGGTGACCGGGTTGTGTTTTTATCTGGACTGGAAGAGGCCGGCTGTTTCCAATCCTACGGCCGCGTTGACCAAGGCGTCGTCGTAAAGATACCTGACAGTGCCAGCTTTGAGAGTGTTGCAGGTTTGCCTTGTGTATACTCGACAGTCATTTACGGATTGGAGAATGCGGCAAGACTACAAAGAGGAGAGACGGTTCTGATTCACGCAGCTGCGGGTGGCGTTGGACAGGCCGCGATTCACTACGCAAAGTATGTGGGCGCTGAGATTTATGCCACAGTGTCGTCGCCGGAAAAGAGAGAGGTAAGTTATCACTTCATGAGCGAGGTTGTTTTCTCATAAGCTAACACTGGCGCTCTAGCTGCTGATGAAAGAGTATGCTATTCCCGAGGACCACATATTCAGTAGCCGAGATGCGACGTTTGTCAAGGGCATCATGCGCATGACCAACAACAGAGGTGTTGACGTGGTCCTCAACTCCCTCGCTGGCGAGCTGCTGCGTGCATCCTGGGACATTATCGCCCCATTCGGCAGATTCATCGAGATTGGCAAGAAAGACGCCCAACTCAATGGCAAAGTCGACCTTCAACCATTTTTGCGCAACGTCACCATGTCGAGCGTCGAGCTTCCCACCATGATGCGCTACCGTCCCCAGCTTGTGCACGACCTCATAGTCAGAACGCTAGAGTTGTTTGAGCGAGGCCATATCAAAGAGGCAAAGCCAACAACTGTCATGTCCTTTGCGCAAATCGAAGAAGGCCTGCGTATTCTGCAATCCGGCAAGGGTATGGGCAAGATGGTGTTTGTTCCATCGCCAACGGATGTTGTTCCCATCGTGCCGTCACAGCCTCCAGAGTACAAGCTGGACTCTGATGCAACGTATGTCCTTGCTGGTGGTCTGGGAGGTATTGGTAGAAGCATGGCGCGCTGGATGGCTTCCAAAGGCGCACGGCACCTGGTCTTCCTCTCCAGGACCGGGAAACTTGCCGGGGACGCACTCAAGATGGCTGAGGAGCTGGAGCAGCAGGAATGCAAAGTGCATGTTTTCGCATGCGATGTCAGTGACTCGGCCCGAATGAAGGAGGTCTTTGATGAGTGCGCAAGGACGTTGCCGCCCATTAAAGGTTGCATACAGGGCTCCATGGTGCTGGTAGATGGCATGTTTGAGAACATGAGTCATGATGCTTACATGGCAGCCATCCACCCCAAGGTGACAGGGTCATGGAATTTGCATAACTTACTGCCAAAGGACATGGAATTTTTCGTGCTTCTTTCGTCTGCAACCGGTGTTATTGGAAACCGAGCGCAGGGTAACTATGCCGCCGGAAACACGTTCCAGGACGCTTTGGCACGGCATCGTCTCTCCTTGGGCCTCCCTTGTTCAACGATTGATCTGGGTACCGTCCTTTCGGTCGGATATGTTGCCGAAAACTGGGAGCGCACCATGATGGGCAAACGACCAGGCGCTGTTCTCGAGGTGCTGAGAGAGGAAGAGATTCAACTGCTCATCGAGAGCCTCATGGATCCTCGTTCGAAGATTGACGAGTCCAACTGCCAGCTTGTGACTGGATTGACAACGGCTGCCACTTTCAAGCAAGTCGGAGTCCCCGCGCCAACATACTTATCGTACCCGTTGTTTACGCATCTTCGTGCCATAAAGAACAACAGTGGTTCTGCTGGGTCTGGGTCCGGGTCTGACCCTCTCTTCATGTTGCAGTCACAGTTAATGGCCGCCACCACAATGGAAGAGGCTTCAGCTGTTGTACTTGAAGGAGTGCGAAACAAACTTGCCAGCTTGTTGGCCACCCCGCTTGACAACATCAACACGAATAAATCTATGAGTTCACATGGAGTAGACAGTCTGGTGGCCTTGGAGTTGAGGACATATTTTGTAAAGGACCTTGGCGCCGATATCGCGCTGCTGGATATCACGGGGACAGCAAGCATTGCGTCGCTTTCTGTCAAGATTGCAAGTGCCAGTACGCTGACACAATTGCAGAGCAAAGATGGGGACAAATAACGAGATATGGGAGGCATCATTGTTGGGCAGTCAGTGTCTGTAGATATTTTTTATGAGTTAACGAAATAAATGGCAAATAGTACACCCACCATTCACTCTCATAACTGATGACATGTGCATGTTGATATGTCAGTCGTAGCTGTAGCCACTACATCACAGCTTCTCCAGCCACTCATCCAGGATCTTCTCAAACTCGTCCTTCTCTTCCAAATGAGCCCAATGACCAGTATTGAGTCGCTTAACATCAATATTCTTTGCGTATCGCGAAGTAGTCTGTAACTGATTTTCGGGATCGATAACGTGATCTTTTTGGGTCATGACAAACAGGGTCGGGAACGAGAATTCCTTCTTTTCTTCCGTGAGGAGCTTGTCATCCTCTGACGGGGTAAGATTGACAAGCACTCTATACCTATTTTATTTTTATCAGTGTCGTCCTCAGCTGTCGCAATCATCTACAAAGTACTCACCAGTTTAGAGGCCCTGCGTAGCCTCCCACGGCCATAATCTTGTTATGGGTTTCCATCTCCTCTGGCGATACAAAGTCGCCAACTTCCACTACCGTCCCATTCTTGAGAGCCGTTTCGAGAGCTCCCTCGGCACCCAGGTAGTGTCGAAAGTCCTTAGCATCCGCAGCGTACATGATGGAATCGAGAGTTTTTGGGGCCGAGTTGAGCGTGGCGACAGCGTCATCAGTCATGAAATAAGCAATGTATCCAAGGGCGCTTTCTCCAGTAGCTTCTTCTGTGTAGGCATTGATCGCAGCTAGTTAGTATGTCGCCGTCAGTTATAGAATCGTAAACATCAAACAATGGCGCCCATACCAACGTCGAGCTTCACGGTTGGGTCCATGAAGCCGACTGCAACAAAGACAGCTGCAGACAGACGAGACTTCCAATAGATGGTGAGATGAGTTAAGAGCATAGAGCCGCTATGAGAAGCAGTTGATGAGCATTTGTCTTCAGTATCATCTTCCCAAAGGACTCACAAATCATGACCCACGGCAACGACTTTATCCAGGTTCTCAATCGTCAATAATTCGTCCATATGAATGGCTATCTTCTTGAGAGTATAAGATTCCACATCGGCGGGTTTGTCAGTGTCTCCATATCCCAGCAAATCCGGCACCAGAACTCCATAACCTGATTTGGGCAGATGATTGATCTGATATCGCCAATCATAACTCGAGCTTGGAAACCCATGCAGGAAGAGCAGCGTCGGTTTGCCAGGTTGGGCTGGCACATGGACATACCCGTACTGGGTTCCATCACTCAGTTTTGTCTTCTTGGCGTGGTTGGGAAATGCGATGGATGCCATTTTCGTTGTAATCTCAGTTTATCTCTTGGCTCAACCCGGGGCAGTTGAAGCAGCAGTATGTGGAATGGAGTTTATACCGTCCACATACGTCCATATATACTCGTATAAGATTGCGGGGTTCAGCGGGGTTGAGATTAACTCAAGGTGGGCTTTCTCCGACTGGAAGGATGCTGACGGCATTCGGTCCGTTGTCTTATTCGCTTTCAACATTTGCCGGCCCCATAATCGCTGTTGGTGGAAGAAGTTGTTCATGGAGCCTATCAAGCAGAAAAGGATTCGTTCTCGTTTAAAATGGCGAAGAGCCGGGACACAAGTCACACAATTAGCCAATGTCGAACAGCCAAGTTATCGTCATGTCTCAAGATGAATTTCAGGCTAATTGAGAACCCAGGTTTGGTTGGGCGAAGAATTGACTGGGAGCTCAACCAGTGATGTAATATGCATATATTTAACAATATAATGTTAGCTTGCTTCACATTATGTCAATAAAGAGGCCCTTCTCACCCCCCCCCCCCCCCCCCCCCCCCCCCCCCCACACACCTCTGAATTCTCTTCTTCATTCCACGTCACATTACAACCACCGTCACGGTTCTCGGCACGTCGGCACTTAATACTTAGTCGCCATGTCATCCATTACCCTTGTTCTCAGCACGCTCGCATCATCTGTGAGTTAAACTTGACCGCTTCAAACGCATGTCTCATATAAGAAAGATAAATATATACGGTAGATCTTGAAGAAAGCAATAGCCAAATGCCGGGCTCCATTATAGTTGACACATTAGAATGTATCTGTCATGACAGGCTAGACTATTGGCGTAAAAACGGCGAAGCTGAAGCTCTAGAAAGCCCACTATAGGGCAAGCCAGGAGATCTTCAGACATGGCGTTGGCTAGTCACCAGTAGACTGCAGCCCAACATTCAGCACAGCAATACCATGCCGTTGGAGAAAAACGCGATGCCATGTGTCGAATTGGCTTTAAAAAGAAGCCTCATCCGTAATGCCAAGCATTTCGCTTCCTTGGCATGAAACCGTCTTCAAAGATGCATTGGCACGCTGGTCTTGTATTCCTCGCGGCCACTGCCGAAGCTGTGGCAGTTGGCAGAGCCCCAGCACCATGCGACGTCGCACAGTCAGTGCTATCCAAGTATCACGGAGCCGCTGGCGTTTCTTCCGTATGTAACTCGGTGTTTGGCACACCGACAGTGCCATCCACCACAAAGACAATTACCACGACTACGACACAAACCATGTCGCCTCCCAAGGTGACCAACACCGTCACAAAGACAAAGCAAAAGACGGAGACGGAGACCGGAACCGCCTACAGCACTGTATATCGCAAGACAGTTTTTGGAGGCACCAGCACGGTAACAAGTACGATATTTGTGGAGTGAGTCGTCCACACCATGTCATATGAATCCGGGCTTGGGAAAACTAACAGATGCTTCAAGAACGTATGAAACCGTCACAAGCGCTTACGGCAACAAGCACAATGGAAAACGAACAGTGGAGGCTCGAGCAACGCCAGATCCGGTCATTAATGGCATCGCAAAGTCGATTCTTTCCACAGCGTGCTCGTGTCTCGCTCCGTCGCCAACACCAAAAACCGTGACAAAAACAGTCACAAGCACAGTCACGCGAGGCAATACTCAAACTGTTCAAATGACAACAACAGAAACAAACATCAATTACAAATATGTCTACGTCACAAAGACAACCACAATGACGAGCACTACCTATAGCTATAAAACGGTAAGACGGTTCCCTTACCACGCTTCGAAATAACTGCCCTCTTACTGACTATCCCTTGCTTTGTTAGGTCTCGCCAACCGAGACCCTGACCATTACACTCACTACGTGCAGCGGGACGAATCCTGCCCCGTCTTTCCATATGCAGGTGTCAGACCTGTCTCCAACCAAAACTGACAAGTTCAACTCGCTGTTTGCTACACAAACGCCAATTGCGGATAGTGATACACAGTTGGTAACATTTGATCTTGTTCCAAACATTGCCAATAGCGCATTATATAACATTGATTGCATTGGACGCTTGGTAACGAGCTTCCCGCCTTCACTTAACACGCCGGGAGACCTGTTCACCTCCATCACATACTTTCAGGCAGGCTTCGAGACCATGTTAATGCTGAATCAGAGTAGCGTAATATTACGCGGCTGGTTCTTTGTTATGGCAGAAGACCGAGGGACCGATGGCATATATTTGTATGGAGACCAAACTGACGTAGGCAGATTGGATATTCTTCAGACTGTTCCAGATTATGAAGATGGGACCGTCTTCGATCACGAGCCCTTTATAGCCTTGGCAAATTACATACCGGACCAACCCGCCACAGCACCCTTCAAATTCCTCAAGGTGGCGGCGACCTAATCGTAATGTATTTTTTCTAGATAGATGCTATCCATTTGTTGACTACCCGGTACTCAATACAGGGTGTAACCATCTGATAAGATTAAAGCATTGGCAGAACCATCATCTTGACAAGCACCCCAGTAAGGCATATCTAGCCGATCTGTAATTATCGATAACGTACTGATTACCTCTCACGCTTCAGCATTGTCTGGCCAATCTCGGCACTGCAAGACGGCAAAACGTGGAATATAAGCAACAGAACACTCGAATCACTGGATATGTTTGCATCTAGCGTCTCTCTTGATTACTCTTGCGTCAACTCAGGCCCCTTGCCTCTTTCTTTTTCTCTTGTATATGGTAACTTTTTTTGTGTCTGTCTAATACTTGTACACTTGTTTCTTTCTATTGCCCATATTTCTGTCCATTCCTCTCCCTTTACCTCGTGTGTTTCCGTCACGAGCTTTAACCAGAAGCCTTTCCCCCTCCCACGTGGGCGGCACACGTGTCTGTGCGCGGTTAAACGGACATGTCATACGGAGGTCGATCACAAAAGTCGTCGCTTGGATCTGCTTAGTCATTTAGCGCAGTACTTTTAAGGACATAAGGTACAAGTAGGTTTTATCATACCGCTAATAATATACTAGTATTATAGCGTTGCCCTCGCTATCAAATAATACTTATAATTGGATATTATCACTATAATGATAAACTTTTAGGGCTGATTTATAGAGACTAAAGTATCTTATCATATCTTGATGTACTTGATGTGCTGCGCTAAATGACTAAGCAGATTCAGGCGACGACTTTTGTGATCGACCTCCGTACTGAAAAGGCCCCTGATCTCTCTTGCTTGGCTATTTTTAATACGAGCGTGAAGCTATCCCCACTGATGACTATTCATTAATTTAATTCAGGATCATTCATTCTCCTTCTACTTCTTTTTCGTTATTCGCTTTTTCCTATTTGCTGCTTTTTGTGTTCATGTCACAACTCGCTTGCCCGTTTGCTACACCACGTCTTTCCGCATTTCTTTTTGTATGCCTCCAATTTTTTGTATGTACAGCTTTGCCAGCCGGCGGGACTTGATGATTCGTTTGATAGCCAGGGGAAAGATGCGGGGAGACGGGAGGAGGAGATCATGGCGACGAAGCGCTGCCAGTGCGTGACCTATTGACAATCAGTATTACTCCTCAGGGGCACGTTGGTTCCTTGACTTACTTGAAGGCTCATCCGAGGCGTATGTAAGGTCGATTCGTACTACGGGACTCAATCCCATGGACCGACGCACATGCGAGGCATATGCGGCACTCATGAATGCCACTGGTACGCTGTGATCCCAGATGTTTGAACTCATCTGATCTAGCGATTTCTTCGACTGCAAGTAATCAATTGCCTCCCACAGGATGCCTCGCTTGATATTCTCCGAGTAGATGCCCGGCAGCGTGGTGTCATAGCGCTTATCAAGGTCCGCAACAGAGTAGACCTTGAGTGGCTCACTCTCGCCGAGGACGCCACAGTTCCGCCAGCTCTGCACCTCAAAGTGATTGTCGGTACCTATTTCGGCAGTGCTCGGCTGGCTACGGTCATGCTTGTCGTTTGCCTGGCGCGAATCGATAACAAGGGTCTGGAAGGGCCCCGAGCGCACTTCATGGGCCTCATGCTTGACTCGACCAACACCCTTGTATAAATCGTCGAATGCAGGGTTCTTGCTATGTTCCAGCCAAGAGCGACGAGAAAACCCAGTGTGGAGGAGATTAATGTGTGCGGTTGCAATGACCTCACCTTTCTGCTTAAAGGTAAACTGAAGCATGGCGTCGTATTCCCCCATTGTCTTCATAGCCTCTCTCAACTGCTCGTCCGAATAGCCCGTTGTAGCATCATATTCACCGGCCCCGAATATTCTCTGGTACTCTTCGCGTGTTGTTGCTTTCATGAAGCCGTTTGGCATGAGAAACGAAGATACGACCTCAATCTCGTCTGGCCTCCGCCCCTTTGCCCAGCCGGCCTTCATGAATCTGTATGTCGTGTCAAGGAAGTGATATCCACTGTGAGAAACCTTTCCATATCCGTACTTGAAGGGGTGGTAGTGCTGATCGACAATTTCCCCAGGGAGTCGCCAGAGACCGTCACAATGTGTAGACACTATGTTGGTAACTGGACAGCCCGTTTTACTTTGAATCTCTGAAATCATGTCATTGGCTCCAAAAAAGCCGGGATGGTATCTCCGGTGACTGTTGATGAGGAAGAATGTCTCCTTTCTCGTTTGTAGCTCTGTGTAGGCTTCCAGCAGCTCGTCAAAATCGGACATGATGGCCGCTGCCTGCTTGATGTCTGTGACGGCATCCCTGCGAGTAGTAACAGGCTTGTCCATGATGACATGAAGTCCCAGTCTCATGGCCCAAAGACCATAGGCCTTGTGACACTCTGGCTCTGTGCTGATGATAACGCAGTCAATTGCAAGTCGTTTCACCGCCGAGTCGAGCTGGCTGGTCACGGCCTTCGGCATCACCTCCCGGAACATGGGAACAAAGAAGAGATCGGCTCCGGGCATTGCTGTTTGCGCATAGTTTTCTATAGATTCCCGATTGGGTATGATATCAACTGCTGCAGCTAATTCACCCTTGCCTTCCTCCTTGAGGACACGAAGATGCTTGATAAACGTGCGCTTTGCATGGGGACCGACGCCAATCACCATGAATCGAGCTCTTGGACTCTCAGGGTCAGGAGTGGCGACTGGAGAGATGTGCATTGTGGAAGAGCTGCGTGCACCGTATAGACACGTCGAAAGTACTCTGAAAATGCGAACGAGATTCGTTCAGATCTAACATAGAATTAGTACGCCAAAATTTCAATGAGATGCAGAATATTGACAGTCCAACACTCATTCAGTACCGTTGTGATTAACACAGCGTTTCTGAAGCTTCAACGTACCGTGAGAAGTGACCGAACTTTTAATGATGAAGTAATGAGTTGGAATTCCACCTGAAAAGATGGCTAAGTCTTGTAATTGGAAGATGATAGCTCTGAGAAAGTTTGAATTGTTGGAATAATCCTCTTAATGGTTTATATACAGCCCAACGTTACCACCTCGCATGTTCCTATCGTTCCATTCTCCATCATTGTCCATCATCATCTTCATTTTCTATCATCATGATCGTTGATCAAATTGATTCCTTTCCTCAAGATGATCACTCATATCTCACGTCAGATAAATTGAAGAGGCTCCTCGATTTGTTGTCAAGGTATAGCTTTTTCAGCCAGTCGGGCTCGTTCTTTCGGCACTAAAGTCCACACGGCTGATCGGAGACTGGAGCCGAGGATCCGCGAGTCAATGACAGGAGCCAATATCTACGCCACATAACCAGGGCCAAACACAGCAATCAACTGCCGAGAGATGAGGCATAGGACTTTGTGGGGACACGCCAAGCTCCTGTCTCCATAACTCGGCTGGTGTTCCGAGTGTGATCATGGAATTTCGACGGCTTCCTCTGCCTTTAGCCGCTTGCTGTGTGACCTATCATCTTATTCACTGGCCAAATCGAGTCTCGCAACATGCACAGGACTTTTGTAGCATACACCGGACTTTGCCTCATTGGCCCTATTACTCAGCCCTATAAGGACAAATCCCTGCTATAATCAGTGAATATGGTAGGCCGCCTTCATACTGGAAGATCATGACAGCATCATTATGAATACATTTAAATTATAGATTATCTTCAAATACCTGGTTAATTATATAAGATCTTATAGTAAGCGCAAAAGATGATAAGAGGGGATGTATAAGGTATTAATAAATATGTTTTGGCTTGTAAATCGAACAAGATTTCTTCAGTCACGTACCTCAGCTAAACCACGGACTTTATGAGATACTTATGAGCCACATACTTAAGCTATATAATTTAGAAGTATCATTCGGAGATTAGATTGCCCCGTTTTCAAGGCAAAGTCCGATGCATGTTACGGGACTCGCCAAATCTTACCCAGAAATCCAGTGACGAGTAAGGAGTAGGAGCAGGAGCAGGGAATTCTTCGTGTCATCTGTACGATGGATGCAAGGGTCTCCCAGCAAAGTGAGAGCCGAAATGAATGCCCTTTACTATTGTGGATCATCATCTGCCCTAGTGAGACATCTTTTTGAAGTCCCGTCAGCCCGACCTGCAGCTATCCATAGAGACAATACTCAGGTTGAAAGAGAAGCCGCCAAGTTTACTCATCATACTTTCTAAACGTGTTGCGACTTGGATCACTCAGAATCTCCTGACGGAGCCTTATGATAAAAGGCGGTAGAACAGTTACCATGTACGGCTTCATATTGAGTCAGTTTTACAAGGCAAATTTTACATGCTTTTCATTACCATGTCTTGCTCCAGGTTAAAGTAATTTCCATGGGCTACCACTTTACCTTTTTTATTCACTTAGACAACAGTCTTCTAGCTCAATGGCAAACCTGGCCATGGAAAAAACAAGCAATGTCGCGCTGGATGAGCATGGCGAGCGGGTGCTGCACCGCCAGCTACACGGACTTGACACCATAGGCACTGCCAACAAAAGTAGGCGTCTCACAGCATTGTCTTTTGCAAAACCATGGGACATTGTTATCCTTTCCGTCAGTTCAATCCTAGCCATATCAGCTGGAGCGGCGTACCCCCTCTTAACAGTCATCTTCAGCCAACTGGCTGGAACTTTTAGAGAATTTTCGCAAGATGCAATCTCAGGAGACAAGCTACGCGAGAAAACTAATCAAGTTACACTCTACTACGTTTATCTAGCTGTCGCACAGTTTACTCTGGTATTCGCCAGCACAGTTGGCTTTTACTACTCTGGCGAGCGAATTACACAGAGAATACGACATGCATACCTCAAGTCTACCCTTCGACAGAACATGGCTTTCTTCGACACGAGAGGCATCGGTACCGTCACGAATCACATAGCCTCAGATATGAATCAGATACAAGAAAGCATTACCAGCAAGCTTTCGATCGCATTGATGGCTGCCGCCAACTTTGGCTCGGCCTTTGTCATTTCCTTCATCATGAGCTGGAAGCTTGCACTCGTACTTTGCAGTGTATTCATTGCCATGCTTCTTGTAGCGTATGCCACAACTCCATATGCGATCAAATACACCTCCAAGTCCCTAGGCTATTACAACTCTGGAACTACTGTTGCGCAAGAAGCCATTGGATCCATCAAGGATGTGACGGCATCTGGTAGCCAGAATCAACTTTCCCGCGTCTACAAGGAGCTCTTAAAAGGTGCGGAAAAGGCTGGCATCAAGGCACGCACTGTCATTGCCTTGTCTATCGGATGGGCAAATGCCATGCCTTGCTTTGGGTATGCCCTGGGCTTTTATGCTGGTGCACGCTTCTTGATTGCTGGGGACGTTGGTTTCTCTCGCTTGACAACTGCAACTTTAGTTGTCGTGAATGGAGCTTTTTCCATTGTGCGCGTTATCCCAACTGCCCAGGCTTTTATAAATGGCATGGCGAGCGCGAGCGCAGTATTTGAGACCATCAGTAGAATTTCCCCTCAAGATCCTCTCTCTGAACAAGGCTTAGTTCCGAGTAACAGCCTTGTTGGACACTTTAAGCTTGAAAATGTGCAGCTCGTCTACCCATCGCGACCAGAGGTGTCGGTACTCAAAGGTGTCAACATTGAAATCCCTTCCCTGAAGACAACCGCTTTGGTTGGACTCTCTGGCTGCGGAAAGACGAGCATATTCGGATTGTTGGAACGTTTCTACGAGCCAATAGCTGGTGCCATTACAGTTGACGGACATGATTTACACAGTCTCAATTTACGCTGGCTTCGAAACCAGATTGGTTACGTTGGCCAGAGCCCTGTGCTTTTCAGCACCTCGGTATATGAAAACATTCGACATGGTCTCACCAATTCAGGCCTCAACGAGGATGAAGGACGTACTCGTGAACGCGTTATCCAAGCTGCCAAGCTAGTGGGAGCGCACGACTTCATCTCGAATCTACCCCGTGGGTATGAAACTCAGACAGGGGAAGGGGGCACCATGTTGTCTGGCGGACAGCGACAGCGTATTGCTATTGCCAGAGCCATCGTGGCCGACCCTAAGATTCTTCTGCTGGATGAAGCCACTTCCGCCCTGGATACCAAGTCTGAGCGCATTGTTCAGGAAGCATTGGAGGCTGCATCTCGAGGCCGAACAACCATTCTTATTGCGCACCGCTTGTCTACTATACGAAATGCGGACAAGATAGTTGTCATGGCGGCTGGAGCAGTGGTTGAAGAGGGCACACATGAGGAGCTCATGGCTCTGAATGCAACATACTCTCAGCTGGTGGAGGCTCAGCAGGTTGAAATGGCCGACGCCGTAGATGAGACGCCAGACGGCCTCGCTGAGGGAGAAAAGAAAGACAAGAACAGTCTTCCGGATGTAACCTCTGATGAGTCGACTATCCAAGACGTTAGTTCCAGGAATTCCGCAGTCATGATCGATGGGAATAGAGATCTTACGTCCGACTCAAAACCCCAAGCAACTTTCATGACGGCAGTCAGATTAATCGTCGAGCTCAACAAGCCCGAATGGGCTTTTTTGCTTTTAGGGCTCGTGTTTGCCATTCTTGCTGGGTTCAGTCTGCCCGGCCAGTCCATTCCCTTTGCCAAGACCCTCGGCGCTTTCTCGATCTCAACAGAGACAGATAGTGGTAAGCTACAAAGCACCGTCAATCTCTGGTCCCTCATTTTCACCGTGATTGGTATCTACATCTTCATCATTTGGTCAGCGAGTGGTGTTTTCTTTGCATACACCACAGAAAGGCTCTCTCGACGCGTGCGCTATCGATGTTTGGAGTACGTCCTCCGTCAGGACATCAAGTTTTTTGACGAAGATGGCCATTCCACAGGTGCCATGAGTTCCATGCTGTCATCCAGCGCATCAGACCTGGCTGGTCTAGGCGGGGCCGTCATTGGCAGTATCCTAACTTTTATATCCACCATCGTGACGGGAATCATATTATCAGTTGTCATCGGATGGAAACTGGGTCTGGTGTGCACGGCAACGATTCCCTTGACAGCCATGCTCGGATGGGTTCGCCTGCAGTTTACATCCGTCTTTGATAACAAAGTTCGTCTTAGTGGACAACAGGCGGCCACGTATGCGAGTGAGGCCGTGTCCGCGATTCGCACTGTTGCTGCATCGGGGCTTGAGGATCATATTCTTGAGCAATATTACCAAGTCCAGCAGAAACAAGCCGCAAAATCCCTATCACCAATTCTACGTGCATCGGTACTGTACGCGACATCGCAAGGCGTAATGTTTCTGGCCGCGGCCCTCGCATTCTGGTACGGTTGCGGGCTGCTGGCAAGTCACGAGTACACTGTATCCCAGTTCTTTATTTGCTTTCTCACATTGATTTGGGGTGCATCTATTGCAGGGACCCTATTTAATTTTGCTCCTGATGTTTCTAGGGCTATGTATGCTGCAGCAGAGCTCAAAAAGTTATTCGATATTCAGCCGGCCATTGACACATGGAGTAATTCCGGAAGCCCCGTAGAGAAGACTCAGATTCAAGGACATATCTCTATACAAAACGTCAACTTTACATACCCAAACAGAGCAGGACACCAAGTTCTTCGCAACTGTAACCTAGAAATACCAAGTGGAAAATTCGTGGCTCTGGTTGGGGCGAGTGGCTGTGGTAAGAGTACGATTGTGTCCTTGATTGAAAGGTTCTATGATCCTGATTCGGGAACGATACGTCTGGACGGCCAGGATGTTTCTCGACTTAACATCAACAACTACAGACAGTTATTCTCCCTAGTTAGCCAAGACCCCGCCATTTACTCAGGTACAATCCGACAGAATCTATTACTTGGCCAAAACGATGAAGTCTCTCAAGAGGACATTGAGCGTGCTTGCCGAGACGCAAACATCTACGACTTTATCGTCTCTCTTCCGTAAGTTTATTGGCGTCATTAGAAAGCTCATAACTAACAGTTCATAGCCAAGGATTCGATACAGCAGTCGGTTCCAGCGGAACGATGCTCAGTGGTGGACAGAAGCAACGCATTTCCATTGCCCGAGCGCTGCTTCGTAATCCCAAGATTCTCCTACTGGACGAAGCAAGCGCAGCTCTGGATTCACAATCCGAAAGGCTAGTGCAGGACGCGCTGCAGAAGGCGGTTAAATCAAGAACAACCCTTGCTATTGCGCATCGTCTGAGCACAGTGAGGGCTGCAGACATCATCTATGTGCTAAATCAGGGAATGGTTGTGGAGAAAGGATCGCACGAAGAACTGGTCAGGCTCAAGGGGTACTATGCAGATTTACTTGCTCTGCAAGGTTTATGAACAAGTCATTTGGGTATAAAAGTCAGAAGTAATCTTAATGCCGTGGTGAGACTCTAAACATAGATGAAATATAGTTTAAGAGACAACACTACCCTTACACACTCAGGATCCAAGGAATAAGATATTGTGAGAATACATGGGCGAACTCAATGCTTAATATTGACTGGCAAAATCCCTAAGTATTGCCAGCTTGACACAGCAACACGCATGTTTCTACCAGACGACTCCCCAAATACTCCATCTCCGGCTGTCGCATGATAACCTCTTCAGTTGCCACAAATATCCAGAGTCTCCTTATTTTGATGATGTAGAAGAATTTATTCTCGGAAATTATCTTGATTCTCAGGCCGAGAAACAGATAGTCTAGAAGTGCCTCGATAGATTGGAGGCGTTGGTGGCTCTGCCATCAAGGTAGGAGTCGAGATAATTGCCTGAATTGTGACCTCGGAGGCTTTCAACCACTTCAGAAAAGCCGATTCAAGACAATTCTTGCTTGGATTCAGCATTTGCCTCGACAGCTTATGATTTAACTATTTGATGTAACGTTTGCCGTAGGAGTTGGCATCGTGCGGATTTGGATATGATCAAGTTCATTAGATCATACGGTAAGATGTAGTATGGTAACCATGGCGATGATATCTCTTGGATACTGTAGCCATAAAGTGAGAGCGATATCATGAGCTGTCATATGACGGCAATTTGGCGTGCATTTTTAAAGTATTGCATCTTGTGACTGGACAATCGCTTCGTTATACTGAAAGTTTTCTTGCCGCTTCCATAGCCGGAGGCTCCTGACCTGGCCGCTTTGAACTGTAGATTTGGTGATAGATGGAGAATGCTCAGTACTGAGTGTTTAACTTACACGTTTATTAGTTTGACAAGTCTTATACTTGAAAATTTCCAAAACTATTCGTACATTTAAGCCATCAATCTCTATCGAGCCAGCCTGAGTCTTGTGAATGACCATCGCTCTTCAAAGACTCTCCCTTGGCGTAGGAACGGGCTGTGAATGCCACTTATACAGGGGACTGTGACTCGAAACAAAAGGCCCCCCCCATTGTGTAGCTCATCCAAACGCTGCATACAACTCTTACGCTATACACGTAACTGTACCTATCGGTCACCGACGCAATAGACTCTCTACGTGATCCAGACTCTTTCATATGCCATCCATTTTACTTCTCGCATTCCATTTAGCATATCAACTACCGCGTATCTTGTGCTGAATAAGTCCCTTGCATCAAAGCGCCAGACCATTCATATAGATATGTCGTAGGCTATACAATTACGTTTACGAGAACGCAGCATGTACGAAAGGCTTGGTGGTATTAATGACATATATAAATGTTACTAGGAATCCCAAACGGCTCTCAATTTTCGCAAGTGGATGTCCATTTTTTTTCCCGTCCTGTTCAAGCAATCCACTATTTCCTTCTGCTTACCAATAGACATCTCCAACCAGATCAATAACCACGATAAGTCTAAATCAGAGTGTTTCGGTGAACCCAAGCCCGGGTTGCACATCACCAAAGAGCATGGTCTGCATTTGGTGTTTAAAGTCCTCCCTGTTGAAAGAATACTTTCTGTCCTCGACAGTACTCCGCCTCATGGCAGGTCCCAAATCAAGAGGGACAAGAGTCTGTTGGAGTTGGGAGTTGGCGCAGGGAGATGCGACAGAGTTGATGTGGTCAATGTCGTCCGTGGACCTTTGCGGCTCGTTTTGCGTCGGTGGTTTGTATGCAGTGTCGTTGCGCATCTTCTTTTCAACAGGTTGATCTGTTGAGATTATATGTGATAGTTTGCTACTCAGAAGATAGTCAGGATACCTTCCCTCTATAGTAAGGGAGCTTATGCCTGCCTGTGGCCTGGAGTAAGTGGTCTTGATTTATGGATAGTAAATCACTGCTTCGGTTTCTCATGGTCGATAGCTAGGGATGGTTGATGGATAGTCTTATATAACATAAATAGTTTATGTGATTGCTACTCAGCCAGTAGGAATATCAAGGAAACCGATAGAAAGCACCACACCATCTGCAAGGCTGCTTGCCACGCACAAAAAAACATGATCCTTAGAAAATCTTAATAGACTCATGTGTCCACTTTGCACTATAGAACCGCCTTGGTGGCGAACCTATAGAATAAAGGGACAAAGCCTAGGCAATAGGTTCCGAGGTGATACGATTCAATTTTCACATTGTACGCGGTGGGGATAGGGTGTCAGGATTGAAGTTTTGTTTTTAATTCAAGAAGCATATTTACAGAAAAATCCATGAAGAACCATCATACACTTTTAGATGCCATGCAAGATATGAGAATAGTCTGATAAATCTAGTCCCAAGAACATCGGGAGCCCTCACTTAGCAGCGTGTCTATGAATAGAAGTGATCCCCTTACCATCTTCGCATTAAGAAACGCTCGGAAGATTGAGATGGCGTATTGTATCGAGCAATTATTCGACGTCGCCCCTCTTCATGCCAAAAGCTTAACGATTTGCCATCAAAGGTCAGTTCCTCGTCTTTGATGATTGTCACATCGCACGTGAGGCCATGGTACGTTGTCTGAGTTTTCACAGTGGTTTTAGAGGAGTAGTTCATGTTGGGAAATATCAGACTTGTCTCCAAATGGAAGCGGCGTCTGTCGAAAGATGCACGCACATGGACAGTCGAAGCAATACCCAAGTTATATTCCAAGAGCACTACCAGAGCCCCTAGTATTTCCGCTGAAGTTCTTTTCACTTCTCGGATGTCTTCCCCGCAAAGCTGAAAAAGTCTGGACTGGCCTGAATGGTTCTGCTGCGAGTTTATTACTGGGAGCTTTCCAGGTGGCGTGAGGTGGCGCTGTTCTAGTTCCATAGAGGTTTATCATGATCACGATACTACTACGTCAGACCACCACTGAGGGTCCAAGAGTGGCATGACGTTCCGCTAGCTAATGTGATGGCATTGTGATAATTAGATAGTCTATCGAGATGCTAGGCGTATGGGACATGATTATATCTGGCAATTTTTGTCTCCACTCTATCAATAAGTGGCGATGTGGCGGGGGGCACGGCGGGGAATGAAGCCTCAAATGACGACGCGGGTTGTCCTCGAACGTTATCCGTCAATATAATCATGGCTAGAAATCTGAAGCTTATCAACAGCTGTGGAATGAATGAATGCGAATCTACCGGTGCATCATCAAGATGTTATAAAGCGAATACCATGTCAAGATAAATGACGAACGAAGGGTGTTGCATTCCTGGCCACAGCTACAACTCACGTCTAGATGTGCAAAAGATACCAACTCCCACTTGATTCCTTGTTTCTTCTCCTGAATATCTGAAAGCATGGCTGCCGAAGCAATCCTCGTGTCGACACCCTCATCTGCAGCTGATAAAAGCAGGACAGGCTCGGGAGAAGGATATGTTTCATTGATTGTGGCAGGCTGTCTCATAGCCGTGATCCTCTGTTGCTTCGGCCTAATCTGGTATGTTTGATCAATTCACAGATCCAAACGCACATCAAATTGATTGGAAATTAGTTTTGGAATGAGAAAAAGATTCCCAGGGGGACGTAATGACTTGGAAGCTGGCCAAAATAAACCTCCAACACAACGGCTCGATAAAGTTGCAGCAAGCCGCTCTTACAAGCAATGGAAAGAAGAGACGGAAAATGCACCCCAGATCTCTCAGCGGACAAGCAATTACCTGGTCTGGTACGCACTCCAAGAACAATCTCCCGCAAATTAGACTATTCTAATGAAATATGGCAGTGCAATTTGTCTAGAGGTACTGGGTGATGATGAGATGGTTCGTCATCTCCCATGCGGTCACGTATTTCACTCTGGTTGTCTCAACAAATGGTTCCTCAAGCGGCATGAGACTTGTCCGCTCTGCAACGCATGTTATATAAGGGACCGAAACAAGTAATCACTATATGACAGTCTTATCCAGATCTCAGACGGTGGTTCTTACAGTCTTTCCCGCAACATCTGCAGTCGTGATCGGATTTGACAGTATTTGTGACCTGTCGCCAGCGACCACTTAAGTGTACTAATATAGTTCCTGTGATAAGAGTATGAGATAGTCAAACTAGCTAGAGACAAAACGTGAAATAGCCGATAATGATCGAGTGACCAGGTCCAAGTCCGGAATAATAGCTGACAGTCCAAACGGTCAACAGTGTGGTGATTGTCGAAAATGCATGAATAGTACTGATCCGTAACGTAAAGAGCATCCATGTCTTCCATCCATCGGGGGGATATTGAAAGCTGAAGATAAGTGAGAGCACGTCATGTATGGATGGTGTAGAAACTAATAGATATCGATCAAGCTTGAATAGAGCGGAGTATACTACTACTTTCACAAGCGGTAAGAAATAAATATGTGAGCTTCTGTTCATTGCCATGATTTCTGTCCCCGTTATTCCTGTATCCAATTATTCCTTTTACTTCTGTATCTTATTTCTCCCGCGAGCCCTCGAACCTGGATAAGGTCTGGCTGGCTGCCGCCGTCACAATTTAGCACATTTTCGACTTGAATTGTTGCCCCATTGCAAACAAAACCAAGTCAAAGTTTCAGGGTCTGGATTTCCATATTCTTCCCAACCTTGTCTGGCTTGCTTTGTGGCAGCCAGCATGAAACGCCCGCGTTGGGGGGCACAACAGTGGCATTGTTATCATGTAATAGGAGACCAGTTACAAGAATGCACTATGGAATATATCTTAACTAAAGAGGTTTCAGTACATATTGGATGAAAATGAACAATATCACAATAGATGACGGTAAACCACTAATTTGGCTATACATACTGGATCCTTTCTTGGACTTGCAAGTATTATGTCGAGCTGACCACTCCTACCGATCAATGTCTTCAACAAGACTTCCGCCATCCAGGCTGAGAACCGGCTATACCCAGATGCTTTGGCGAATCATCCAAAACAAACACGTAAAAATGCATATAGATAGGCAACTGGGGGAAATGAGTCGAGTATATTGATTGGTTCAGGAGGATCGGCGAGGTGATTTTTCTAACTTCAAACCAAAACATAAGCATAATATTCTACTTGTACAGCATTTGAAGTTCGATAAAAACCCGGAGATGATCGCGTATTCTTTAATGGATTGGTTGTATATAGGTGGGTACTGAGAAGAATAGCTCTACTCAATTCATATATAGTGAGGTACACATGAACAAAAAGACAAAAAAAAACATACAACAGCCGGTGTTCGCTGGCCGTCACCGATCCAGCTACTAATCTGCCTCTCACTGGCTTGACTCTGGGAGAGCGAACGGGATCCCGTATTCTCCAGTGGATGTGGTCGTATGTACCTGGTGATGGCTTCATGCAGTTGATGAGTGGATGGACCGGCATACACGCAGAGACAAAAGATCAAAAATATCACAAAAAAACATACAACAGCCGGTGTTCACCGGTGGTCACCCACCCGACTACTAATCTGCCTCTCATTGGCTTGACTATGGGAGAGCGGACGGGATCCCGTATATTCCAATGGATATGGTCGTATGTGCTGGCTTGGACATTACTTGGTGGTTATATCCTCAACTAGAGTTTGTATTAACAGACAAAAAGGTCAAAAAACATACAACAGCCGGTGTTCGCTGGTGGTCACCCACCCAACTACTAATCTGCCGGTTATCGGCTTATCTATGGGGGAGCGGACGGGACCCCGAGTTCTCCGATACCTATGGTCGTATGTGCAAGATGAAGCATTTCACAAAATTATATACGATCATTCCAATTATGCAAACACAAACCTCCGTCCCCCATGTCTCGCATTCATCATTTTGTCATCATCTCGGGCCCCAGCTCTCTGTCACCCTCCCCGTCTGACATTCGTCGGACCCGAATTTCTTCGTTCAGAGTAGCATCCCGACCCTAACCCGGGATCCGGACCCGATTCCCGATGGCGCAAGCTTTTCCGGAGTCCGAAGCCAGAGTCGCGATGCGTCGAACCAAACAGAACCCGGCATCTTATTCGAGGCGATGGGAAACACATGGCATTGCATGACGGGTTAACGTTCAATCACCTATACGTGGCCATTGTTATCGTCAACAACAAGACGCCATGTTGTCCGTGGTGAGGAAGCATTTTCTACAAAATTCACAGTCTCTTTCTACTCGTCGGCCCTTCAGGTTACACTCACAGACACCCTTTTGTCACGCATTTTACAGAATGGCTTCCTTCATTGCTGATAGCACCTTTCGCCATGAGCAAGTCCCATTTGACCCGGCCAAGGATGCCGTGGCAGATGGGAACAAGGTGATTGAGACGCTTGTCTCCAGCGTGCCTGGTCTCAAGCTCTACACTCGCTCCTCACCGAGCTTCGAGTCCCTCCGGGCAGTCTACAACACCCTCATCACCACCCAACCTCTTGTCATCTGCCGTCCCCAGACCGTCGCTCAAGTGCAGAGCATCGTCAAGGCCGTCAAGGGATTGAATGTCCCATTGGCTGTCCGCTGTGGAGGACACGACGTCTGGGGTCGCGGATGCATCGCCGACTCCGTGACTATTGACATGCGTGAGCTGGACACACAAGTCTTGGCAGAGGATAAGCAGACCGTCACTATTGGTGGAGGCATCACCAGCGGTAACTTTGTTGGCTTCCTCGGCACGCATGGCCTGGGTACCGCTCAAGGTACGGTGAACACCGTCGGATGGGTTGGTTGGGTCCTCTGGGGCGGATACGGACCCCTTAACGACCTTTTCGGTATGGGTGTTGACAATGTCCTTGGCGCAAAGGTCATCACCGCCGATGGAGAGCTGGTTGAGGCCGATGAGGAGCTCCTCTGGGGCATCCGTGGCGCAGGAGGCAACCTTGGCGTTGTGGTCGAACTCAAGGTCAAAGTCCACCCATTGGACAAGATTTTGGGCGGCTACATTGGCTATGACTGGCAAGAGGCCGAGAAGGTCCTCCTCGGGCTTCAGGACCTGATTGAAAAGGGCGTACCTGATGCCTTTTGCGTTCAGTTTGGCTTCATGAAGAACGAGTGGGGTACCTGCGCGACTCTCGTCTTCATCTGGGCCGACTCTGCCAACCTTGAGGAAGGCAAGAAGTGGCATGACATTGTCAAGGGCCTTGGAACTGTTGTCATCGATACGACCTCGGAAACCACCTACAAGGAATTCCAGGCTGTCATTTCCGAGCCGCTCATTGAGCCCGACCGGGTTTACACGCGAAGCACATCCATCCCCCGTTTCACGCCCGCTACCATTTCCCAACTCTTGAAGCGCGTCGAGGCCATCCCTGGCGAGCGCTCATACACGCTTGTTGCGCACTTGGCCCACGGAAAAGGTACCAAGCCCAACCCAGCCGCTTGCTTCGGCACCAGAAAGCCCCACATTCTCTTCCACATCAATGCGTGCGACGAGGAGGAGAGAATGCCCGAAGGCAAGGCGTGGGTGGATGGTGTAGTCTCAGCCTTGGAGGGTACGGGAGAGTCTACCAAGTCCACCTATGCCAGCTTCATGGGTGAAGATGAGGATACCAGTCACTTGTATGCTGACGGCTGGGAGCGATTAAAGGCGCTGAAGAAGAAGGTTGATGGACAGAATGTCTTCAAGTACTCTCAGCCCAAGCTATAGGGGTGTTTGAGCAATGTCGAGGGAGAATAATCGCTGTATCACACCACAAACTACCAATTATTGTACATACATGTTAGACTATAGACCTAGTTCAAGCGATCATTTAGGCAATACACATCAATAGCACCCCTGATGGCTTTCCCATCCCACCATCTCGGCAATTTTAAGTGCATGTACCGGATGTGATGGAGGGGCTTGGCTTCGTTTACCTTAAAGATGGTGTCAAGGTATATTGTGACTGGTTATCAGGTACCCGATGCAAGACTAACTACCATGTCATCTAGATCTTTCAGTTTCTTTCTCTCATCTTTTTTTTTTCCTTTTTTTTTAAAAAAAAAAGGAATTCTTTCATCTTTTAGTAATCCCGTTCTCTTTTGCTGCAACTCTGAGCCGAAAGCTGATCGATCGCGATGTCAGCACTTTTCCCAGCCAGCAGCTCTAGCTCGTTGCGAATATGAACACTCAGTCCACTGATGAGCCAAGAAGCGCGCCGTATTGGTGCGTAAACAATCTCACAGCCTCGGAGACGCCATACCAACACGCGAATAAAAGAAAGACATGCGGCTTTTCTGCACATAGTGCTGATGATGTGAAATCATGCTCCCATAATCCAGGCAACCACCTTTCAGCGTGACGCACGAGAGATTAGCCTTGAAACTAGACTCCCGCACCTTATCAAAGAGTGGCTTTTTCTATGGAGCCATCATAGCTATTCAAGCGACAGCTCAAACACATGTCAGACCAGGTTGGTCCGTCCTCTTCACTATCCTCTTCACATATAGCTACCCTATACGGAACAGTTCCGAAGTCTCAGAACGGGATGCTAACAAGGTGAATCAAGTGAGACTCTCTTTGTCGTCTTCCAGCCAACAACCGACACTACGGTGCACTAATAATCATTGTTTCCGAGACATGTCACGGCAATGCAGAGCTTCCAATTGTAATCCCCATTCGACGGGTTAACTGCCAAGCCGTCGGGCTAACTTGGGGTCCCAATGGCTTGATGAAGTTTTATTTAGATACAAATGCTGTCGCGCTATTCCAAGGCTGCCATCAATCGTTCTCTATATCTACATAAAAGGTATAGCATTGGACGACAAAGTACCGGCCCGACAGTTTGGGAGGAATGGAGAGTGCCTGGGTCGCGTCAATAGTTGGAGCAAGGTATTTTAATGGGTGGCTCGTATACTGCAAAGACGAGCAATCCATGCAATATCGCTGTAAATACGTGTAGAACCTACCCCATGCTGATGAGATCGGAAAACATTAGCTTAGGAATCAAAGCCTCAGGGTTCAATTGCTAGTTTTAGTCCCAACTCTTTAGGATAGGAAGATGGCCTCCCTACCCTGTCGATAGCAGACTGTCATTATCATTATTAAAACTTTTGCGTCTAGAGCTAGCCATCCAAGGAGAAGAGAAAGCGAACAGTGGCCCGTGTGAGCGGTTCGCTGACCGTCGGCCCTACCGCCCCCCTGACGTCGGAATCCCCCCCACGAGCCTACCGTTCGTCCGAGACATTCTATGATGAACTATAATATTACTACATACAGTCAGGAGATGCGAAAGGCCTGGATAATTGAAATGCCGTGACGAGGCGAGCGGGAGGGGCTTGCAACGTCGCTCACGTTATGTTCTTCATATGATTGGCATAGTGGACCATGCGATGCAATCCTCCTCGCCTAGAGGCAGCCAAGATGGATGATTACCCGTCGCCGGCCAGAGAAAGGTGGGGGACAAAGAGGCAAACGCATGTTTCGGGGTAACGAAATCCATCAAAGGATTTTCACACGTTTTGGGGGGGAGGGGGGTTCACGCTGCAAGCCCCAGTCCAGCACTGGCCAGTCAACCAAGCTACCACACCCCCCCCCTCTTAGTCTTGGTTGGGCAGATTCGAGATGCGATCCGTCTGGGGTGGACAAGGGGGGGTGCGCCGGGACCGATCTCCGTAGCGCATTATCGAACGTTTGCTGTGAAACTGTGCCTCTCGGAACCGAGACCGAAGGGCGCGTTTGTCGGTAATTATGTGGCAAAAACGTGTGTCGAACCAACAGCACTGCTTTTGTTCCACACACACACACAAAGACACGCATACGCACACAGCACAACCTCCCCTCTTCTTTTGAACAATGTAGATTTCGGGCCTTGGAAAGACGGTACAAGTGGGTTGAACACTCACAATACCGAGACCTTTTGCTGTACGCTTTGCCTTTGCCAGTCTCAACCTTGCGCTGAATGATTTTCAAAGACACGGGGCGGGCGGGCGCTCTTTTGTAAACGGGTTTCGGCAGAAGTAGATATCAAAATAAACACATGTTGCCAGAATAGAGCGCAATGAAACCTAAGGCCTGAATCTTGCGTTAGAATGCGTATTCCGGGAGAGGCAAGTCAAAAGAGATAAAGTCGTGGCGATTGCTTCAAGCCTATCAAGCGTATTTATATACAGAAAAAGAAAAAAAGAAACAAAATCTATATACAGGGTTCTTGCTATTAATTTCTCCCTCTCTCCCTCCTGTTCGAAAGATGAGTGCTGCTGTCGCACCTGGTTGGAAATTAAGCAGAACGAATGATTGAGCTTGTTGCATGGCTCAACCTCTTGGTACGCGGTCTCTCGTGTTCTCGCATCGACACTTTGGTCTACCCAAAATCAAAACAAAAGAAATTGACATCAAATCATGACACGCAGGTAAGAAGATCCTTTTCTCCTTTATCATAATCATCATCGAAGCCATTAGGGAAGGAAAAGCCGTTCCTCCTTTCTCATTTGCCATCGAGCTTTTCTCGGGCAGCAAGGACAGTAAGGCTATGTTTATTGCGGAGGAACATCTCTAGCGCAACATGCAGCTGGCTCTTGTTGTCCTCTCCCAGGGATGCCGATCCCTTGCGGCAGAATTTCTTGGAGAAGCCATCGAGCAGCCGGTTCATCTTGGCCAGCTCGCTCAGGACAATGTGGACAATCATGCGTGCCTGGTCTTCCACGTCCAGTTCATAGGCGCCAATGGTGATGGGGGGAACATAGACGCCAGGCCCGTTTGAAGGGTTGTGATGGGCCCTGTCGACGAAGTCACGCATGGGGGAGAACCTTGCCGCGCGGCCATGGAGGTAGGCCCTGGACCAACCTGACAGGTCATCTGCCTCATCCCCGTCGGTCGAAGCAGCGCTGCTGTCGCTGTTATGGCCATTACTGTGGCAGCCATTGTTGTAACTGCCGGGGCTGCTCTGTAGGATGGCGTCGTACCAACAGAGGATCCTGAAGACTACCGACGTGACAAGTAGTGCGACATTGGCATTCGGGGTGCATGAGCAAGAAGCAACGTTGAGTGCACCATCGAGAGCCGATCGACTGGCCTTAAGGACGGTCCCCAGGCTTTGGGTTGCCGCGAACCCACCCGTACATGAGGCCGATGGGATACCTAGATCTTGCAGAGTAGACAGTAATGCCGAAGAGCAGTGCTGCTGGTGGTGCTGATGATGCTGTATGGGGCTACTGTTGCTACCACCTCCAGAGCTGGTGCTGCTGCCCGTAGTGCCTCCGCCGGGGCTCTTGTGATCCTCAAACACTGCGGTGGTCGCGGACCCGAAGCCCGAGGGAGTCCCACCTCCCAAAGTCACTTCGTCGGCGAGCGAAAGCATGTCGGTCATGTCCAGATCTTTCGGTACTGAAGTAATTGGCTCAGAGAGCCAAGAGAAACCGGCCGCCGTCGCCGATCCGAGTGCATCCGTACTGCCTCCGCCATTTGTAAGGCTCTCCAGGTCTACAAAAAGGCCGTCTGTCGTCGGCTGCAGGCAGATTGGACTGTTGCCATCCCCAGGAGTTGGGGTAGTCCTGGCGCTTCCCTGCCCGCTCTGGTGCTGTGGTAGATGTTGCTGCTGCGACTGTCCGTCCCCCATGGGTATAGAGTGTGTTCTTTTTCTTGACCTTTGGGAGAGACTATATCCACAGACGGTACCGCGCTGGATGCATCGTTGACATCTCGGCTGTTGCTTGCCGCAACGCACCTTTGACTTTGCGCAGTTGTCGCAACTAGCACGGAAAGTCTCTGGGCGTCTGGATGTGGGCAAAGCGTCGACGTTCATCTTGTGTGAGGTATGATGTATGATGTGTGATGTGTGATGTGTAATGTTGAAAGTTTGATGCAGGAACAGGGATATACCGTAGTGAACCTAGATCTAGGGGGTGCTCGCGCGCGCACGTGTGTGTGTGTGTGTGCAGGTATATATATATGGATGGATGGATGTTGAGATCCAATGTGTAAGTAACAAAGCTCACACCCTTTCTCTTTTTCTGTTATGTATGATTGCTTGACTTGAAGTCTGTTTTGTCTCCAAAGCCCTTCCTCTCTCTCTAGCTTCCGTCCCAGAGAACGTTGGTATGTGGCAACGGGCAAGGGGGGAAAGAAATATGTATGGATGACTTAAGGTAAGCGACCAGTAGATCAACTTGACTGGCAAGCGAACTGACAAAGCCACGTCGATTGATATTTAGATGTTCACACACACCTTCGAATCAAGAAAGAATTGGCGTCGCAAAATGAACTCGATGATTGGCGGCTGCTGCCTTGCCTATCTACTCGTCGTCAATTATATGGCTTGCTCAAAGTTAGTGCAGTCAACAATGCCTGGCTTTGCGAAACACATGTATGCATGTTTTAGAGCTAACCCGGCGTTGTCCGGCACGGCATGTCAACCTGGCACCTTAACCAAGTACAGTAGACAGGCCTTTGGGTCCCAAGGTTCTCCCGTATCCCGCAACACCACCACGTTTTTTTCTTCCCTGGTGGGCCAGTCTGTTTTCGTCATAGCACATGAGAGATCGGTTTTGATATTACTATCTTGCTGATTTGTTTTGCATCGTAATGGGTATGGATCCCGGACTAGATCACCCATCCTCCACCCCTCCCCCCCATCTCATCCCTCCCCCCTCCCTCCCTCCCACCCACCCAGCCCTCAAAGAGGATTCGATGCCTTGTAAGGTACAGGGTGTGATAGCTGTAAAACCGTCATCTCACAAATTAAATCAAGAGAATTATCGAAAACAAATGGCATCATAGTCTATCCGTGGTTTGATATCCTGCCAGAGAGCCGCTCTTACTGACCCCTCTTCACCACACACCCCTGGCTTCCAAAAAAAAATGCCCCAGTGTTCCATCGTCTTGGTAGGATTGGCCTGAGCTTCCTTGCCCAGGGCAGCGCTGACCTGAAAATGAGAATCCCCCACCTTTAAGCCAGACCCTCGTAGCAAGCGCCTAATAATCAGGGTTACCGAATAATTCTGCCCACCCATGATTTGATCTTACTCAGCCTCACGGTTCCCTCCTTGCCCATAAACAAATATGCTTGCATACATACATACATGCACACGACCAAACACTGCGGAGATTTTCTGGACCAAGTGTTCCGTACATACATATAGACACAGGCAGCCGATCCAATCGCAAACTGTTGCACGGAGAGGGGGGAAGACAAAGAGAGACAGAGAGACAAAAGGGTTTCACAGTGGGGTGTGTGCATATTGCCGAGAACGAAGATGATCCAAAAAGACTAGCCCGTCTCTAGCTTGCTGTACTGATCTCTCCTGGATGCCACCAAAATGGTGTATGTGCTGTACCCATCTGCATACACAAATGCATGCATGTGGCTCTGTACGTAAGTAGATAAAGATAAGAGCTTGAATGGATGGTTTGTGGATATTCGAAAATGATACCTACGTAAGTATGTGCAAGTAGAATCCTGCATCCATCCATACCTGCATGCGTATTGGATCAACCGTTAAGATAGCAACGCTAATCCAAGATGCATGAAGCATTACGTCCCTAGCACCAGCTTTATTCCTTACTGTATGTATTTCTTCCTGGAGACAGAGTGCCGGTACCCGATGCAACATTTGGAACTTTGGTGCAATGGCCTAGATTGCTCGGCCGAACACCCTGTAGCTACTACAAGTAGAATGGTGTAGGTAAGTAGGTAGGTAGATCCATATCCCAAAACCTCGTGTCAAGTTACCGGGTAGCTGCATAAGCGATTTTATGGCGCCGCTACAGCTATTCGTTATGAGGATCGAAACGGCATAATGCAGGGGAGTATCAATATCAATCACGGGCTTGTGCCCATACTGGCGTTTTTAGTAACCATACAGATACATAATACTTGTACGCGGTGCGCATCGGGACAGATTCAAAATCTGGTTGTGTGTATGAGCCTACCACTCCCACCGAGGAGCCGTGGGCATGTCAGACGGAGCAATTGTTAATGAGAAACCAGCACATGAGACAATGGAAACGCCATTGCTTTGATGTCATGTCCAATTTGTTGATGGGATTGTATTTAACCGGTCAGCATGCTGGCCCATATTATGCAACGATTGGGATCTTGTCCCCATCCCACCGGATTCCGAATTGGTCAACTCAAATTACTATGAAACAGCGTATATATGTGGCGGTTCAGCAGTAAGAAGCTTAGCAACGGCTCAGTCAGGCATGATTCATGCGAGTTGGAAGTTTACAATTTATCAAGTGGACAAACTTGGCCCGCCTTGGTTATGTGACCGATGAGGAACAGGTGAGAGCTCACACGCGGTCACGGAATACGCGGGATGAATTGACAATTATGAGACAAAATGCAATAATAATGATGATGAAAAAAAATGCAGAATACGACAAAATCGTGTCTCACTCCGGCTGTGTCACCCATGGACCAAGCCTTTCTAGAAGCTCTTCAATCGATATTTCCCGTTTGTCATGTCCCGCGAGAGCCTTCCACAGCCCCGCAGACGCAGACGGTGAATGGTGGCGTGTCTGCTTATCTTGGCCACTCTCCTCCCCTTCGTCTTCTTCAGGAGCTGGTGGCATCAATAGTGTGTCGATCTCATGCACCACACCATCCATGACCACGATATCCGCTACGGAAACTGGAATAGCCTTGTCGTCTTGGGAAGTGCCTCCGGCGGCGCGGGAGGATGTGATCCACAGCTGAGTCTTACCCTTGTGCTGCTTGACGCTGGTGGTGAGGTTGAGGTTGGCGTGCAAGGTCGGGAGCTGCAGGACAAATCCAATCAAGTCAGCCGTTGGGGAACCTAAAAAGACCACAGGTGCATCGGGACTGAAAGGAACGGACGAGAACCGGAGAAATACAAAGTTTGTGATGAGGAGGAAGGGAGGGGAAGAAAAAAAAGTCTCAATGATACATGTGATGGGGAGGAGAAGGGGATGGGGGGGGGGGGCGAAGCATATTCATGTTACACTACCAACTAACTCACCTCAATGACATGCGGCGAGTCGCCAGAAGCTTGGACGGCAGCTCTCAGGTCGACCATTTGTGCATCGCCATGTGGGAAATACACATCGCTGAACAGTGTTCTATTGGCCACGACGTGACCCTTGAGAAGCGCCTGGAGAAAAGGCTTACCCCCCGGGCCGAACAAAAAGCGTCGCGCCTTGGCACTGAGCCGTTCAAACGCCGCATTCGTGGGAGCAAAGAGGGTCTGGCCAACATGGGTGTTGGTGTCGTTGATGATGCTGGAGAGGCCCGAAAGAATTAACCCGTCGTGCAGCGTCGATAAGCTAGGACGCTGTCTCAGGACGCTGGCTGTGGAATTGGGTAACTCAAGCAAGCCATCCACGTAGTGCACAAAGCCATTGACAGCGGCAGAGTCCTATTTTCGGGCGCAAGAAAAGGGTGTCTTAGTTAGCCATCTCTTCTTCTTTTTTTCTCTCTCGACAAACGGTACTCGGGGGAGGCTTCAGGGGGGAGGGGACAGCAAAGGGTCCAAGTGCTTACTGGGGCTGATGCAATGTGCCCAACCTTGTGGTTCAAGGTGATTTGACCACTGCTGTGCTGCTGGGTACTAATGCGCTGCTTGTAGGTGAAGAAGATGTCCGCATTGACAAATGATGAGACAGTTCCCGTTGAGTGCAGAGCCTTTTCGGGTACGGGTCCAGGACCCATATGGTAGCCCGCGAGAAACTTCCAATAGAACCAAGGAAGATCAAACGGGAAGAATTCTCGCTCAAATGCCTCATTGACGGGGGCGTAGATTGTGAATCTGGCCTTGGGCGCCTTGAGACCCCCGACAATGTCGTCAAACATGCCCACCACGTCTGCGAATCTGGAGATGCGCTCATCATTGCGGATGATGTCCCAGACGGTAGCATTCTCTGGTAACTTGCCCGCCAGCGGCCAGGTAGAAAATCTGTCGTCGTGAATTTTTGGCACAGCTGGGGTGCTGATGACCGTTTTGCTTTTGCCGCCGCGGAGAAAGCTCTCCTCATTGCGGCCAAAATAGTACTGCGCAAGGAGCCCGACGACCACGAGAAAGACAGTGGTGCGCAAGGCCCTTGGGATAGCTGAGCCCAGACCCATTGTTGAAAACTAAGGAGGTCGAATCGATTTGACGTTGAGGTAGGCTTGAGCAAAGAGCAACAAGACTTGAAGGGAAAAAAAAAAAGAAGATGGAGCAGAATATCAGCCAACACAATCGAGAGACGGGGTCTCTCTACGTCGATCCCATCTTTTTGTCTAAATATATGAATCAAGTAGTAGGAGAACAAAGAGCCATCTTGGTAGTGTGTGGATTCCCTGCCCTCTCGGTGGCCGTGATTCTTGCATCAACCTTGTTTTTTTTTTCTTCTTGCTACAATAACCCACAAAGCCGTCTCCCCTTAGGACATGTCAGAGTCACAGTCCCGATGCACTGAAGCTACGGGCGGGTGATCGTGCATACCGACCGAGACGCACGGAATCCAATAGTAAGGTTTTGTTTCAATCCCTCGGGGACCACCAAAACGGACTCCGAGAAAAGGTGAGCTCTCGTCTGACATCCGGGCGCTGTTACGGCTAAAGGGTAAAAAAAAAAAAGAGGGCAGGGGGAAAAGAACGCTCCTAGTGGGCAGGGCTTATGCCGATTCTCCATCGACGGGATCGGTGATCGCGGTGCGAACTGTTTGGGGATCGTATGTATATGTATCAATAGTGTAGATGATGCACTGTGAAGATCTTCTTTTTCTTTGTGAAATGGAGGAGGATTTATTTCTTTCTTCTCTCTTGACGTTGATTGCTTAAGCCCGCGCGCCCCCTTCAACTAACATACACACAACGATGGGTCATTCTTCAGTGCTGGCCTCGCGCCTTGTACTGCTTCTGCTATGCGCAGTTGGCACTTTTGCCGCTCTCGTCAAACATGACTGGGTCTTGACCTGGGAAGTCGGCGCTCCCAACGGCCAGGAGAGAGAAATGATCATGATCAATGGGCATTTTCCTGGCCCTGAGCTGATTGCCAACGAGGACGACGACATTGAGATTGTTGTCCACAACCGAATGCCCTTCAACACCAGTATTCACTGGCACGGAATGATGTACGTTTCCCCCAAACGAGAATTCGGCGGCACGTTGATGTGTGTATTAAACATTTTACTAGGATGCAGGGCACTCCTTGGTCTGATGGCGCTCCGGGTCTGTCCCAGAAGCCTATCGAGGTTGGTCAGAGCTTTGTGTATCGCTACAAGGCGTCCCCTGCCGGCTCCCACTGGTATCACTCTCACTCCAGAACCACTCTATTGGATGGACTCTATGGTGCTATTCACATTCGGTATGCATTTCTACGAGACACGGCAGGAATCTTTTTCCGCGAATGCTGATGATTTAGTCCTAAACCTGAGAATCCAGCGCCATGGCACTTGATCAGTAACGACTCTGCGGACATTGCTGCCATGAGTCGTGCCGTCCAAGACCCTAACCTGCTACTTGTCTCAGACTGGTCACGGTTCAAGTCGTGGGAATACATGGAAGCGGAAGACAGCTCCGGCATGACCATTTTGTAAGTCGACTCTCTCTCTGCCAACCGCATTCAAGCCGCCAAACTAATTCTGCGACAGTTGTGTCGATAGCATCCTTCTCAATGGCAAGGGTAGTGTCTACTGTCCTGGCTCAGATTACCTCATCAATGAGACCAGCACTTATATGAAGTATGGTCTGTATCCCCGACAGGTCAATGACAAAGGGTGCTTCCCCTTCATGAAGTCCACACAGGGTCCATACCTGAGGCAAGGTCACGTTGAGTCCATTCCGTTCCACCTCCAGGAGGGATGCATCCCCTCTGATGGAGAGCGAGAGATCATCGAGGTAGACCCGGAGGACGAGTGGATCAGTCTCAACTTCATTGGGGCCGCCACCTTCAAGACCATCATCTTCTCGGTAGACCATCATAAGATGTGGGTCTATGAAGTGGATGGCGAGTTCATCGAGCCTCAGCTTGTTGACACAGTTCACATGTATGCAGGTGAAAGATATGCCGTCATGATTAAGCTTGACAAGACGGCAGGAGACTACACCATCCGTGTGGCAGACAACTGCCTAACCCAAGTCATCAGCTCCTTTGCTACACTCCGCTACAAGGGTGGCGTGCATGGAGGAGAGACCACGGGTGTTATCACCTACGGTGGCCAAAACACCACCGAGGTCGTGACGCTCAATCGCGATCATCTACCCCCTTACCCTCCTAATCCCCCTGCACGGCAGTCTGATGCCATGCACATCTTGACAACGCACAGATGGAAGTCTGCCTGGCAATACACCATGACCGGGGGCGGCATGTACGGCGAGGACCGGAGCGCATATGAGCCACTCCTCTTTGATCCTCACTCGGTCGACGCCCTGGATGAAACTCTTGTCATTCGGACCAAGAACGGATCCTGGGTCGACTTGGTGGTGCAGGTGGGCTCTCTACCAGACCAGCCGCAAGAGTTTCCTCACATGATGCATAAACACACCGGCAAAACATGGAGAGTTGGAACCGGTGCAGGCGTGTGGAAGTACAAGACCGTGGATGAGGCAATCGCGGCAGAGCCACACAACTTTAATTTGGAGAACCCCAGCTGGAGAGATACGTGGATTACCTCATTCGATGGGCCGGCATGGCTGGTCTTACGATATCAGGTCACTAACCCAGGCCCGTAAGTGATTTTCTTTTCTTTTTTGGGGGGGCATCCTGTTTGACCCTCTCATGTTTCACGTGTTATAATAAATACTAACTGCAGAATGCTTTTTCTGCCTCTCATAGATGGCTCTTCCACTGTCATATTGAGACTCATTTGGCCGGAGGTATGGCGGTTGCTATCCTCGACGGCATCGACGCCTGGCCATCCATCCCACCAGAGTATGCACCCGATCAGCGCGGGTTTTTCCCCGGTTCGTTACCCGAACTAGAGGCCGGACACCCTCTTCCAAGCGGAGGGCCAGCCAAATGCGCGGCTTCAGCGCAAGGGCTTAGCTTGCCATCCAACTCAAACAGCGGGGACATGTCGCTTCCGAAGGGCGAATACTTTAATACGGTAGTTCGCAAGATCATTGGCTTCCTGCAGACTCTTCTACCCGAGGAGTCATTCTAATGAAGAAACAGAAAAAAAAAAGGGTTGGCATATTTTTCCTTTTGGGGTAACATAGGGAATGGGACTATTGACGATCAATGTACATATATGGGCACACACACACACACACACACACACCCTTCACCGGATGCAAAGTTAGGCGCAGGCAACACAGGATAGACTATCTTTAATTTTTATTTTTATTATGGTTTCACTCCAGCTTGCAACATACGTTGACGTCGTTTGTTGGTCTTTGATGCTCACACACCCGCAGCCGCAACTTGGAGGGTGACAGTTGTGTGTGCTGCACTCAGAAACACATGTAAGAGTCCCGAATAGGTGTTGGGTCCAAAAAAAAATAAAAAATTGAATAGCCTCCAGCTAGTAAGACGGAATAAATATCACACCACTTCTCTGAGTAATATTCGGCACTTGTAGTTAGTCCTGTTGTCTGTCACAACACCATTATCGCCACCAGAGAGTCTAGAACGGACAACTCAAAGGACGGGAAGGCTTTCCAAGCCAGGAACAAACCGTTGAGTGAAGCCAGCTTCAAGATGCGTTACGGGATCCAGAACGACTTGATAGCGGCCCGAGTTGGCACTAGCAGAGGCGTCTTGGCTGAGTCTTGAGGGGGATAGCATGCATGGATCGCCAGCTGAAAGATATGGGATGCTGATCCATGCCCGGACTTGTAGGCCGGAGTACTCGACCACTACGCTATCATCTACTATAGCCGATTCTGGTGATAATATTGCTGTAGAACGTCGCATCCATATCCTACCCTGTACGGAGTAGATTGCATCCAAAGTGACTGCTCGAAGCGAACAGAACTCTATGACGAAAGGGCCTAATGTCGATGCAAGAGTACAAGCTTCACATGTGCCATATATAACCCCATCGTATTTGATACGATCGAATTGGAACCAGCCTTGGGGTTACTCGGCATTATCTCGAAGGATCAAGCGACGCAGGTTTCAATGAAGGATTTCCCCCAACGGCTGCGCGCAATCAAAAAGAGACTCCAATGCGAAAATCATAGCGTCATCATTGCTGCCTCGATAATGCAAAGCACATCTCATATTAGTAAGTGACCCATATCTATATGTTTCATCTAATCAACGAGGTCATTGTGCCGCCGTGTGTTGTTGTGATATGGCGACAAAGTGTCTTCCCCCCCTCTATTTTTCTTCCCCCCCTTGCCGTGTTGTGTGTGCCTGTAACTCGCTGTTCAGGGCTGTCTGCATGTCTCGCAGTCGCGGGCCGGAGATGTTACAACGGGGAGGAGGGGGGGGGGAGAAAGATTGGGGCTTTTGGGCCCTCGGGCTAAGAGATCTCTCACCACCCTGGGCTGTCCCGTTGTCCGATGGGCCAAGCCCGTAACCCGATGGCTCGAGCTCGCAAATTCGCAGTCTGGTTGGAGGGGGGGCATTATGGAGATTCATGGAGACCTTATAGGGAGATTCGGCAAAAAAAAAAAAAAAGCACTTGACTTTTCTGGGCCGCCTCTGCATAATGCTGCTGTGTGCTATGATACAAGTATGACTCTGAAGTCACCCACATGATAGATAGAGAATGCTCTGTAAATGATTGTTATTGCATACAGAAGATAGCCCCCGCTCGGCTAACAAAAGAGAGTGAGTGAGTAAGAGAGAGAGGCAAATCTGTTTTCGTCTGCGCGTGGGGGTCGCCCCCAAAAGACGAACATACTAATACCCCTGGGTATTTCTTTCGCCAAGCACGCACTCGAGATGATCTGATCGGACCCGAAGCCGGTAGTGTTGTGTGTCGTGGTATGACCTACGCTACGCTACGGAGCAGTCTACGGCCTACAGTCTGCTAGCAATCCCTGGACGATCATGCATCGCCCGCATTTTCCTTCTCTCCTCTCATACGAGGGTCGCCTTTCGGTGAGGTGATGGCCCTTGTTCGCAACCGAGCGACCGAGTGATTAGGCGCATTGCAGCCCAGCACATGATCGGATTACCCCATTTCTCTCTGTCTGCCTGTTTGCTTGCCTGGGGGTGTTCATGCTGTTGTTGCCTCCGCATTGTGCGTATCCACCTTTCCCCCTCATTCTCATCACTCTAAAAAAAATCCATGACAATTATGATGATGATGATGATGATGATGATAATGGCAACATTCCAGGGCACAAGTCGATCTGAGGGGCTAAGCGCTTACTCGTGTGTGCTTTGGCCAGCCGTTGGACTGTTTGAGACTGAAGAACAAAGTGCACAAAACGGCTGAGTGTCAAACACACATCTTCCTCTTTTGGTCCAAGTTCTGCCTTGTCCCTTGTTCGGCCGGTCCCGAGGGCTCACATAAACTTGTGAAGGCTAGGGAGGGCTGTCCGAGAATAGCAATTTCTGGGTCAAGTGCCCTAAAACATCACCACCACTGCGCATCTGTCAGCGAACAAAGATGTCCATTTCCCTTGTCACTATTCTTATTCTTATTGTTAGTATCGCTGCGGTGGACCGACATGCGTTGGATGATACGGATCGCATTCCCTGCTTGAAACACCTCATTTCACCACAAACACCACGTGTTTGCCATAACCGTTGGGCATTCGTGCAAGTATGTGCAAACGTAAAATTTCTTCCGTGTGATTCCTGACTCTTCCTTGCCCGCTGGTTGGCTCGGGACACGGCTGGCACTTATGTGATAATCTCTTTTCTGTCTCCATATGGTGGATCCCTTTCGTTTGCCTTTGCTCTGGTCTTTGTGTCTTTTGTTTGGCTGTGCGGCCTTTGCCCCCCCCAGTCTTCCCGACTGGGTCTGTCCTCTCGGTCCCGGAGCCCGTGCAGCTTTGCCGTTCGGACTGTGTGTCCGAGACAGACTCGGTTTTCTCTGCTGGCCTTGCGCGTAGTTGCCAGGCAAAATGCAGTCACAAAGGAAAGGAGACCGAACGGGGACAAACAATAACATTGTAATTAAAAAAAAGTCTTTTCGTGTTTTCATTTAAGATAAAACATCAATCCTTCCATCCAGCTGTTGGTTTTTGCCTTGTCACCACTCTCTTACACACACACTCTCCCCCCTTCCACCTCTTCAACAAGTGACTTGTTCGCCTCTTACAGCAACAAGCGAAACAAGAGTAGCGAATACCGCCCAAGATGTCTGGCGACTCAACAACGCCGGCGGCCCATACGGCCCACGACCCGAACTTCCTCGCCGAGAAGGAAATCGCTGTTCCGCGCAGCGTAGGCTCCAGCGATGGAAAGACCCATACTGATGATCAAGCTGCTGTGGCCGCTGATGGTGAGGGTGCTTGGACTGAGGACCCTAACCAAGAGTATGCCAGCGGTGGCAAGCTTGCTTTGATCATGACTGCTCTCTGCGCTGCTACATTCCTCGTCGCTTTGGTAAGAAAAAAAAAAGGCACCCATACTCTCTTCTAGAAAGCCTGAATTGACCAACCATAGGATCGTACCATCATTGCGACCGCCGTTCCTCGCATTACTGCCGACTACCACGCCCTCGATGATATTTCCTGGTATGCCTCCGCCTATCTCATCACCAGTTGCGCTACCCAGCTCCTCTGGGGTCGTATCTACACCTTCTACTCCACCAAGCTTTGCTACATCGCTGCCATCATCGTCTTCGAGGTCGGTTCCGCTGTTTGCGGTGCTTCTCCCACCTCCACTGGCTTCATCATTGGTCGTGCCATTGCTGGCCTTGGTTCTGCGGGTATCTTCTCCGGATCCACTGTTATCCTGACCCAGATTCTGCCTATCCAGAAGCGACCTATGGTTGTCGGCTTGATGGGTTCCATGTTTGGCATTTCCTCCATCATTGGTCCTCTTCTCGGTGGTGCCTTTACCGATCACGTCACTTGGCGATGGTGCTTTTACATCAATCTCCCCATTGGCGGTGTCGTCCTTGCTATTCTTGTCTTCTTCCTTCGTGTCCCTAGCACTAAGGATAAGCAGACACTGAAGCGCCAGTTCATCCGTCTCGACCCCATTGGAACCCTCTTCTTCCTCCCCGGAATCATCTGCTTCCTCCTGGCTCTCCAGTGGGGCGGTGCCAAGTACCCTTGGAACAGCGGCCGTGTCATTGCCCTCTTCGTTGTCTCCGGTGTTCTCATCATTGCCTTTATTGGTGTCCAGATCTGGCGCCAGGAAGATGCCACCATTCCTCCCCGTATTGCCAAGCAGCGAAGTGTCACCTTCGGCACCTTCTTCTCTGGCATGATTGGTGCTGGTCTTATTTCCATGCTTTACACTTTGCCCCTGTGGTTCCAGGCTGTCAAGGGCCGAAGTGCCATCCAGTCTGGTATTGACACTATTCCCTTGGTTCTTGCCCTGGTTGTTGGTTCCATCTTCTCTGGCATGATCATCACTCGTACCGGCCACTACATCCCCTTCATGTACTTGTCTACCATCTTCATGTCTGTTGGTGCTGGTCTTACCACCACTTTCAAGGTCAATACCGCCCACCCTGCTTGGATCGGCTACCAAGTCCTCTTCGGTTTTGGTCTTGGCATCGGTATGCAGCAGCCCAGTTTGGCCGCACAGAACGTCCTCGACAAGAAGGATATTTCTACCGGTATTGCTATGATGTTCTTCGCCCAGTCACTCGGTGGTGCCATCTTCATTTGTGTCAGCCAGTCCATCTTCAATAACTTCCTTCGCAACGGTCTTGAGAAGATTGATGACATCAATGTTCAGAGCATCATTTACAATGGCGCCGTTGACCTTTGGCGTGTTGTCTCCGAGGCCAAGCTTCCCGAGGTCTTGGTTGTTTACAACTATGCACTCTACAAGGCCTTCATCGTCACTCTTGCTGCTGCTTGCTTCATGATCGTTCCCCTGCTCGGCATGGAGTGGCGAAGCCTTCCCCCCCAGGAGCCCCACTGGAAGAAGAAGAAGGAGGAGGCCGCCCCTCAGGAGGAGATCAAGGATGCTGAGGCTCAGGCATAGACGATTGACGGTTGACTATGGTTTCACTCTTCTCTCCACTTCTTCTCACATCAACACTTATTTGCGATTGCGCACATGGAATTAAGCATGGGCATAAAAACTGATACCTCGCATTGGGAAAATGCATTGCACTTTTGGAATTTTTAGTACTAAGACAAACGAAAACATATTTGTATGTAGCCAAACACTGAGATGTTAGCAAGAAAAACTCGTACAGCATTAGACGGCGAGGATGATTTAATATATTAATGACAATGACTCCAAGCAACAGTCTCTTGCCCGAGATGTTTCAGTGTGTTTCTTTCTAGAGTATTTTAATTGTTAATTAGTTTCTTAAATTGACTTCAACACGTACATTCAGATTATCTTTCTTCTACATTTGCCTATGTGATACTTGTAATTTTGTTTAAGCCGTTCTCGATCACTGTGATTACGTTGACACATTACGTCCATGTTTTGGCCAACATGTTCTTGTTAGGTATGGAGACTTGAGGCAAATATGCTGACATATTTTCCATGTATTATAGGTTGGGATTGATTAGTTCCTAACTTCTCCATTGTATGCCGTCTTCTCCTGTCTCATGTGGCATTCTCGGATCTCGGGGTAATGTTCTGCTGACAGTGTTTCAGTGTTAAACGCAGATTCAAGAGTCAGAACATCCAGCCCGCTGGATCTGCACTATGCAGTTAGTCGGCTTAGGTGAGCATAGAGGAATCGAGACCGAGATGTTGGAAGTTGGCCTCCCAATGAACGCGGAGGCTTGTGCATGTTTCTATGTCCAGTATACATGACTCTATGATTGACATGATGTTATATACAAAACGCGCTTTATGCTTCAAACTCATATAAGAACAAGAACAAGAACAAGAAGAAAAACCAAGACCAAAACCAAAACACATGATTCTGTAGACAAAAGTAAACGCATTCCCATGACAATTCAATGCAAGACAGAAGACCCCCATCCGCTTTACACACACACCCTTTTCCCATTCCCGAAGATCCCAGCCCTATAACAAAGCAAATTATCCGAGCGCGTGCGTATGCGGGGTAAAATGCAAGACAAACATATGCTTGCTTACTCCATGGGGCCAAATCGGGCCTCGCGGTCCTTGTTCATCTTGATGATGGCATCCTTGGCGCCATCCCAGGCCTTTCTCTTGCCAGGGAACACACGGTAGGCGTGCGGGCTGAGCAGACCATCCATAAGCATGCCGCAGAACTCACGGTCCGATGCCCAGAACTTCCAGCCCTCAATGCCGTAGCCGAGATAGGTAGCAAGGTTGGTGCCTGTAACCTCGTTGACCCAGTCCATCCAGGATGATGCCTTGACCACCGCAGGCATGACAGATCCAGTCTTGGCGAGCTGGCACACCCAGGCGTGGTGTTCGTCAACCGCTCGGGCCATTTCCTCCGCAGGAGGGAAGTCTGAGTTGCCCTTCCAGAGCTGAGCAATGGCCATGGAAGCAAGGTCGAACATGAAGAAGGCGGGGTTCATGAATGACAGGTTACCCATGAAGGCGAGCGAATCGGGGTGATCGAGAGAAAACAGGTTCTGATACAGGCGGGGCAGGGATCGGCCGTTGGCACCAGCAGTCATCTCCCAGTCCTTGGTGGTCTCGCGAGTGGGGTCGGCGTCAGGGCCAACGATGGAGAAGTCGACGGAGAAGCCGGTGCAGAACACAATGGCATCAATCTCGTAGGTTTGGCCGTCAGAGGTTTCCACGGTCTTGCCGTCAATGACGCGCTCAAGCCCGTGGGTGGAGATGATGGAACCGGCTGCTAGACCAGCGACCAGGTCATCGGAAACCAGGGGTCGCTGGTTGGCAATCGAGGGGGCAGGGGAGAAGCGCCACTCGGGCTTAAGGTTAAAGACCTGGCCCTGAAGCTTGCCAATGACACTGTTCATGGTCTTCTCCCAGAGGGAGGGTGTGTACTTGGACATCAACTGGAGAATGCCATACTTGCGGTAAGTACGGACGTGATCGACGGGCTTGTCGTTGACCCATCGCGGGAGAATGATGGCACCGTGTCGGTGAGCCAGGTAGACCTGGCTGGCAACCTTGGCTAGTTCTGTGGACATGTCGGCGGCAGTGTTGCCAAAGCCAAGAACCATGACTCGCTTTCCAGCCAGAATCTCTGGTCTAAAGGAGTAAAAGATTAGCAATTAGGAGACATGATGTATGCACGTATGCAACTTACTTCTTGAAGTTGACAGAGTGCTCAATGAAGCCCTCGAATTTCTCAATGCCGGGGATCTTGGGCCTCATGGGGACCTGATCAGTACCCATGGCAAAGACAACCTTGTCAAAGTACTGCCACTCGGCATTATTGGCATCAGAAACAGGGGCAATCTTGAGACGCCACTGCTTCTTCTCATCATCGTATCTTGCTGCCTGAATGCTTGTGCTTAGGCGAGCATGCTTCTCAAGCTCAAAGTGCTTGGCGTAGGCGAGGAGATACTTCTCGACATCAGCGGCGGGTGCGAAGTCGGGGGTGTCGTCAGGGAATGGGAAATCCGTAAAGCATCCTCGCTGCTTGGAGCCATTGGAGCGTGTGGTCTCCATGACCGAGATCTTGTTGCCCTCATCGAAATGCCACAGACCACCAAGGTAGTCATTGCGCTCAAAGCCAACGGCTTCGAAGCCTTCTTCGAGAAGGTTCTTGAGAGTAACAAGACCAAGGGCGCCTGTTTAAAGCTTTGTTAGCCACATTATCCCATGCGCCATGGTGGGGGTGAAGTGTGTGTGTGTGTAAATGGATTAATAGGATGAGGCTTACCAAGGCCAACAACCGCAACTGTGGGTGCCATGTTGAAATGTGCTTTTTTTGCTATTCTTACAGAAAGAAACTGGAATGAAGCAGATGAAAGTGATTTGATGATGGTTCAATTGAGAGAAGATTCAGCGGGTTTTTGTGCAACTCAGCCCAGCGTTGCTTGCACCATTCGGGTCGTACGAGTTATTAGACAATGCGTCGATTCTTGGTTCCTGATCATCACCATGAAGCATTAGACCCGCGGATTGGACGGCTGACATGACCATTCTGGAAGCCGAGGATCCGATTTGCTCACCTATGATTTGCCTCCGTGGTCGTTCTCTGTTCTGGGTCGGGCTCCGCATCGGGGTGGGCCTCGGTCGGATGTCACCGTGTCAGCCGGGTTAGGGCAACGGAATCCCGATCTTGGTGTAGGCCAAACGTCACCTTGCCGATTTGCGAGACAGATTGTTCTATTATTCTTCCATGTGTTACAGTATGAGGCTATGGTCAAATCGATGCGCGATTCCTTTCAGCTCACCTTTTGGTGGGTGCAGCTTCTTTCGCCGTTGCTGAAGAATGGAACCATGACTCCGGAGCGAGATGTTCGGGAGTCACTTTTGCATGCCATGATGTTACCGTAAGTGAAAAGGTTGTCCATGTAAAGCCTCAAAAATAAGATAGTGGAATCTCTTTCGAGAAGAATTACAGAAACCCTTTTGTATTCATTCTACCCGTTCTTTGACTCCATCAATTTCATTATTCCTCAATCTCCACCGTCTTGCATTCACCAAGTCTGTCTCACCATGGGTTCCATTCCAACTCCCACGACTCTGCTTCAGGCTCTCTCTGAGCAGATTCTCATCAAGGCTACCTTTTTGTCTGATGCGCTCAGCGCAGATGGGCTCCCTCAGCCATCCTTTGGTGCCGATGGGCCAACAAACGTTGTTCCTCCTACTGCCTCCAAGGCTGCCATTGACGCCCGAAATGCTGTCGCGGAGGCAGCCTACAAGCTTTTCGCCCTTGTGACTGGGCCAAGTGAGCTTCTGCCCAACATGCAAGCACAGGTATGTTCAATGCTCGCCTCGGTCTTGCTCAGAGTCCTATTAACAAATTGCAGTACCAAACCATGTTTGCTCTTCGCTGGATCACTCACTTCAAGATTCTTGAACTCATCCCTGCTGAGGGATCCATTTCATACAGCGAGCTGGCAATCAAGGCCAATGTACCAGAGTCCCAGCTCAAGAGCATCGCTCGCATGGCCATGACAAGCTACATCCTGCAAGAGCCAGAGCCCAACCACGTGGCACACAGCGCTTCTTCCATCATGTTTGTCCAGAACGAGAACATGCTCCACTGGGCCGGTTTCATGTTCGGCGCATCCATCCCCACCGCAGAGGCCATGGTGGAAGCTACCGAAAAGTGGCCCGGCAGCGTCAAGAAGACTGAGACGGCGTACAATATTGCCTTCAATCACGATCTTCCATTCTTTGACCACTTGTCGCAGAGCCCAACCCTGACCGCGCAGTTCTCCGGTTACATGAAGAGCGTCACCAGTGGGCAGGGAACTGACCTGGTCCACTTGATCAATGGCTTTGACTGGGCTGGCCTTCCCGAGGATGCCTTAGTAGTTGATGTAAGTTTTCTAACATTCTAAACATGTTCCATACTTTATAAACTAATGCATCCATCTCTAGGTTGGTGGATCAACAGGGCATGCCACTTATGCACTTGCTGAGGCTTACCCTCAACTCAAATTCGAGATTCAGGATCTCGAACCCGTTACCAAGAACGGAATTGAGATTCTCAAGACCAAGTCTGAAAAGATCCAGTCCCGTGTCTCATACCGCGCTCACAGCTTCTTTGACGCCCAGCCCGTCGCAGGTGCCGACGTGTACATGCTCCGCATGATTATCCATGACTGGCCTGACGTTGAGGCCATCAAGATCTTCTCCAATCTCATTCCCGCCCTTGGTCCCAACTCCAAGATCATCATTATGGATACGGTGCTCCCGAATCCAGGCCAGATCCCCGCGACCAAGGAGAGAGTGATTCGTGTTCGAGACCTGACAATGAGACAAGTTTTCAATGCCAAGGAGAGGTCTACAGATGACTGGGAAGAGATTCTTCGTGCCACCGACTCACGACTCAGGCTGCAGAGCGTCCGTCAGCCTGAAGGCAGCCACATGAGTTTAATGACCATTGGCCTCAAGAACTGAGTAGTAGGCCTCCTTCTTCAATGTGGATATATATGATGTTTATTATTACTATGTATTGTTTACAGCACGGCCGTTTTTGAAATATCTGTACAAAGTTTTCATGTCTCGGAATTCAATAGCAATTCATTTTACTCTCTTCACGTACAGCTCAGCAAGGGCGTAACTTAGTAATGCTTCTATCAAGTGAGACATATGCATCAATCTAAGAATGGAAGCAATTTGCGGTCAAGGAAAAGACAACCAGTCTCATGCTGCCTCATGATAATTGATAACACTTTATTACCAAGTCTACAAAGCTCATGACAGCTTGCCTAGAAATTAGCGAGAGACGGGAATAACCTAGAATCCTTGATTTTAATGTATATTAGCACATGTTGAGCACTTTTCACATATTCCACATCTATTATGCATCATCGTCTTTGACACCATATTATTTACATACACTGAATTAAAGCTACACAAAAAGTTATATAGTATGTATATACATTTACTTGGGGACAACCTTGCCGTTATCAACAAATTCCTCAAAGATACCAACAGTCATACTAAGAAGATGGGTCAGCCTTTGCACCAGATATCAGCAGCAACTCATGCGAGCTTACGTGGATCTCTTTGTGTCGGCAAATTTGACGTGGTCCGGGGCCACCTTTTGCAGGAATCGGGGATCCGCTTTCATGCGCTTGAAATCTTCGATGTCCTTGAAGATGAACTGCACGATGCAGTCATATTCTGATAGGACCGAGAACTCCGGGTCATAGAGCTGATGGAGCAGTAGCCTGGTTTTGGTGGTGTTGTGGGTCTAGAAGCAAGAACAGGTAAACGTGTAAGTCGTTAAGTGCACGGCTGAAGGGGGCTGAATGCGAGATTCCACGTGGGAATGGAGCGGAAGAAAGGCAACAGTACCATTGTGTATCGGACAATGCCATACTCCTCCATCAGAGGACTGACCAGCGGGGCGTGTGACTTTGTCATGTATTCCCGATACTCATCCTCGTCCAGGCCAGGCTTGCTGAAGGCCGTGATGGTAAGGCAGATAAGCTGATTAGGGCCGAGACCCAGCTCTGCGGAAGAAGACATGTTATCGGCAATGAGGACTGATGGCACTGAGAGCAAAGGAGGGGACCCGGAGATGCGTGGGCGAGATAGACTGATTGCTTGCTTGCGTGCTTGCGTGCTTGATTCATACACTTATCCGAACTCTCGGATTATAAACTGCACACACATTTACTTTTATGCCCCCCCAGTAGGCCTTAAATGCACATAGTGCTATTTGGCATTTGCTGATCAATACATCCAATAATGTCGTATCTGGAGGTCGGGACGGACTTCGGGGCACATCGGAAATTCTCTGTGCATTGCCTTTCGGGCCATATGTCTCGGCGTCGGCTCTGCAGCTAAACCGTTTCTGCAAATGTGCATGTTTCAAAGGGCGCATCGTTTGCATTCATCCTATGCTGGTCTCTGCTACTACTCACGACACATTTTGCGTGCACACTGACGGCCAGCCCGAAATAAGAGTTCGTAAACGATTAATCCGGCCCTTTCTTGGCAATGTTTACGGACTAGGTAGGTCCCAAGCTTCTTGATGCGCACAATAAATGCATTGGGTCAACTTTTCCCGCGCTCTAATCCTTGCCCGAGCCCCTCGGCACTCAAGTCGGTCGGCACAGACCAAAGAGATCCCTGTCGATCGGGCAGACCTTACCCGGCAGCGGGATAACCAACCCGCAGCAAATTAGAATAAGCCTTACCCGATGGAGTATTGCTGGAGAAAACGAGAGAGAGAAAAAAAAATCTCTGGAGACGGAGGCGGCTTGATGATGCCATGACGGAGGAGATATGTCTGATTCGGGACAGTTGCAAGGCATGGGATTGGTTTGAGATAGGGAATGAAGAGTGTCCTGATGTCAAGCAGCTTGATTGAAGTATGCATATTTTGTATGCGGGCTTACATAAATGAGGTTATCGCAGAGTAGCATCTTACCTCATGACTTACTATGATCGTTTTTTACAACGGGATGAGTGGGTTACCGACCGTTCATGCATCGGAAACCCGTTCGACGTTTGTTAATCACACGATGGATACCTTTTCACTCTTTCCCTTGCCCTCTTTTCACGCGTCACAATAGTGCTCGGGAAGTGGAGCGACTACTGAGGTGAGAACGCATGTTCTACAACCCCATCCATTGCTATTATTGAAAGGTTCGTCTCTGTTTCTAGAAGAACCCTAGTCTAAAATCTGACTAAAGAGATATCCGTATTACGACTACTCAGGGTTCAGGGTGTTCACCGTAGATGGGTCATAGCTTTCGTTCAGGAACCAACGGAGTTCCACACATCTCCATCGGGCCTCTGGAGACTGAGCGAGCCACCCCCGGCCACCGAGCATCTGCTTGGGTCCACGACCTAGCCCGAGGGTACCTGGCTTCTTGGACAGCATGGCGTTATGCAGCTAGTGACGTTTACAGATCATTTACGAATTCTGATAGCGGGTGGGCGGGTGTGCTGTCACTCCTCGGTGGACTGCTCGTTGGTGATTTATATGAAGCCGCCTACTGTCTTCTTTCTGCTGGCGTCACTCTGTTTTTGTTGCTTGCCATCCATTCTACCATTCTCTGCTCGGACTACGACTGCGAGGTCACTCTAATTTCAACAAGTATCTGCTAGTCAGAAAGTTTCAACACAATCAAGACCTCCATCATTGTCATACCATATCATACCTTACAACAGTCTCATCTTTTCTTTCACAATGGGTTCCTTCACTGCTGACCCCGTTGGCGCTCCGTCTCAAGTATTCCTCTTCGGCGACCAGAGCACCAGCTTCTTGGCTGGGCTACAGCAACTACTACTCAAGCGCAGCAATCCCTTCCTAGAATCCTTTATCGATCGCGTCCACATTGCCTTACGACTAGAGATACAACAATTGCCCGCTACCGAGCGCCGAAAGTTCCCCCAGTTTTGCAGCGCCCAAGATCTTCTTACCCGGGTTAAGAAGGGAGAGACCAACACAGCTCTCGAGAGCGCTCTATCTACATTCTATCAGCTGTGCTGCTTCATCAAGTGAGTACAATCCGATGCTTGATCTACTACAATAGCGACTGACATCGTGGCGCAGCTACTATGGCTCTACGGGACAGAAATATCCCACAGGGGAGAACCAGTATGTCGCCGGCTTGTGCGTTGGATCGCTGGCCGCTGCTGCTGTTAGCTCTTCAGAGACGTTGAGCGATCTCATTCCCACTGGTATTGATGCTATCCGTGTCGCCTTGAGGGTCGGCTTGCGAGTTGGCAGGGCCACTACTTTCCTTGATACTAACAATACCCCCAACCCATTGTCCTCTTGGACATACGTTGTCCCCGAGACAACACTGCCTCGATCCACGGCCGAAGAAACATTGCTGGGCTTCACCATTCGAAATGGTATCCCCCGCACTTCTGCACCATACATCAGCGCCTTCGGACACCGAAGCATCACCATCAGCGGACACCCTCAAATCGTCAAATCGTTCGTACAGAGCCTTGGACCCAGTGCCAAGGCAGTTCCCGTTGCCATCTATGCTCCCTATCACGCACCTCACATCTACACCGAAGAAGATGTCGAGCAAGTTCTTGCCGAGGTCGGCGACGTTTGCGACGCCAAGTCAAACATTCCCGTCATCTCCAGCTCTACAGGCGACATCCTCGAATCATCCACCTTTTCGGCTCAGCTTCGACGTGCCGTGGAGAACATGCTTCTGCTGCCCCTCGACCTGACCCGAGTTTCTCAGACCATTGGCGAAAAGGTCCCGTATGTATCTCCGGGAAGTTCAATCGTACCAATTGCGACAACCATTGCTGGCAGCCTTATAGGGGCCATCGAGCCATTGGCGGCGGGCAATGTCACGATCAGCAACTCCATCATGGAGGCTGTTCAGGACAAGCCCGCTGCCAAGCCCGTGGACTCTGGTCGGGCACACGAGAGCAAGATTGCCATCGTTGGTATGTCTGGCAGATTCCCAGAAGCTGCTGACATTGAGGCATTCTGGAACGTCTTGCACCAGGGACTTGACGTTCACCGCCGCGTCCCAGAGGATCGCTTCAACGCCGAGTTGTACTGTGACCCTACTGGCAAGCGCAAGAACACCAGCAAGGTCATGAACGGATGCTGGATCAACGAGCCTGGCCTGTTCGACCCCAAGTTCTTCAACATCTCTCCCAAGGAGGCTGAGCAGAGCGATCCCGGCCAGCGTCTGGCGCTGCAGACCGCATACGAGGCCCTAGAAATGGCTGGCATTGTCCCTGACCGGACCCCATCAACCCGGCGGGAACGCGTTGGCGTCTTCTACGGCATGACTAGTGATGATTGGCGAGAGATCAACAGCGGCCAAAATGTGGACACCTACTTTATTCCAGGTAAGAGATTGAGAGACCCCCTGTCAGCACCTTGTAAGGCAAACATCACAAACTAACGTGGCATTCTCTCACTCTAGGTGGCAACCGTGCGTTTACCCCAGGCCGGCTCAATTACTACTTCAAGTTTTCTGGGCCTAGCGTGAGCGTTGACACTGCTTGTTCGTCAAGTCTCGCCGCGATTCACATTGCATGCAACTCCCTTTGGCGCAATGACTGCGACACTGCCATTGCCGGCGGCACTAATGTCATGACCAACCCGGACAACTTTGCGGGCCTGGACCGGGGCCACTTCTTGTCTCGAACGGGTAGGTTTCTAAAAATTTCTCTCTCTTCTGCAGGGACTGAACTTTTTGATGGAACATGACTGACCATATGATTTGTAGGAAACTGCAACACCTTTGACGATGCTGCTGATGGCTACTGCAGAGCTGATGGTGTTGGCACCGTCGTTCTGAAGCGAATGGAAGATGCATTGGCCGACAAGGATCCCATTATTGGTGTCATCATGGGCGCCTACACCAACCACTCTGCCGAGTCTGTCTCCATCACCAGACCTCATGCCGGAGCTCAGGAATACATCTTCTCCAAGCTCTTGAGCGAGTCTGGTGTCCATCCTCACGATGTTAGCTACATTGAAATGCACGGCACGGGCACCCAGGCCGGTGATGCCACCGAAATGGCGTCTGTGCTCAACACCTTTGCACCAGATCTCTCTCGGTCCCCTCAAAAGAGTCTCCACCTGGGCTCAGCAAAATCAAATGTGGGCCACGGAGAATCTGCATCCGGAGTCGTTGCCTTGATCAAGGTGCTGCTTATGATGCAGAAGAACATGATCCCTCCCCACTGCGGAATTAAGGGTCGGATCAACTCCAAGTTCCCCACTGATATGGCAGACAGAAATGTGCACATTGCACGTGTTCCTACCGCTTGGAACCGACCCAGTGAGCAGGAGAGACGAGTCTTTGTCAACAATTTCTCCGCTGCTGGTGGTAACACTGCGCTCCTTGTCGAAGATGCGCCTCGCCTGTCACCTGTTGGCAAAGTTGATGCCCGAACGAACCATGTTGTTACCCTTTCCGCCAAGGCCGTTTCTTCGCTAAAGAACAACATCCAGAACTTGAAGACTTATATCCAGGCCAATATTCACGATGAGACTTTGCTTTCCAAGCTGAGCTACACCACTACCGCTCGAAGGATGCACCATCAGTTCCGTTATTCAGTTGCCGCCGATAGCATTGGTAGCCTCCTTCAGTCTTTGGACGTGGCTGCTCAGCGCGATGACTTTAAGCGAATTCGTGCCGTGACCAGCCCCGTTGGCTTCGTTTTCAGTGGCCAAGGTGCTCAGTATACCGGAATGGGTCGTCACTTGTTCGAACACAACTCTGTCTTCCGTGCTGATATTTTGGAGTACGATGCTATAGCTCGCAAGCTTGGCTTCCCCTCTATCCTGCCACTGATTGATGGCAGCGTTCAAGTCGAAACCCTTGATCCTCTTGTTATCCAGCTTGGTACTGCCTGCCTGCAAATGGCTCTCGCATCGCTTTGGAAGTCTTTTGGCATCGAGCCTACGTTTGTCATTGGCCACAGTCTTGGTCACTACGCTGCCCTGAACGTGGCTGGTGTTCTCACAGCTAGCGACACTATTTACCTGACTGGTACTCGAGCTCGTCTTTTGCAGGAAAAGTGCCAGATGGGTAGCCACGCCATGTTGGCAATCCGTGCCAGCCTTGATGTCATCCAGCCATTCCTGAATGCCAAGCTACACGAGATTGCCTGCGTAAACGGGCCCAAGGAGATTGTCATCAGTGGCGAGGTCGAGAACATTGATCAGCTTGCTCAGACACTTGGCGCTGATAACATCAAGGCCACTCGTGTCAACGTTCCTTTTGCCTTCCATTCCACTCAGGTTGACCCCATCCTCGGACAGCTGGAGCAGATTGCTGCCGGCGTTACATTCCACCCACCCACCATCCCTGTTGGATCCGCTCTTCTGGGTAGGGTCATTGAGGCTGGTGAGGACGACGTCTTTGGGCCCAAGTACATCAGCCGCCACTGCAGAGAGTCTGTCAACTTCACTGCTGCCCTCCAGGATGCAGCTGCTGAAAAGATCATCCCCAGTGACATGATCTGGATTGAGCTTGGCCCTCACACTGTCTGCTCCGCATTCTTGAAGTCTAACCTTGGACAGGAGACTATCACAGTCCCCTCCCTTCGCCGCAATGAGGACGGATGGAAGATTCTTGCCTCCACCATGTCCGCTCTCTACAACGCTGGCATCTCCCCTGCTTGGGATGAGTATCACCGTGACTTCGAGGCTTGCCAAGAGGTTCTTCGACTCCCTGCCTACAGCTGGGACAACAAGAAGTACTGGATCCAGTACGTTCACGACTGGACTCTCACCAAAGGTGATGCGCCCGCTCAGATTGCCGCTCCCAAGGCACAAGCCCCTGTCATTTCCTTCTCCACTGCTTCAGTGCAGAAGCTTCTCGAGGAGAAGGCCAATGGCAACCAGGTCACCATCCTTGCCGAATCTGACTTTGCCAGTGAGCAGCTGAAGGAGATTGCCGAGGGCCACCGTGTCAACGACTCGAAGCTCTGCACTTCTTCTCTGTATGCTGATATCGGTCTTACTTTGGGCAAGCGAATCTTGGACAAGCATCGACCTGACCTCAAGGGTTACGCTGTTGATGTTCAAAATATGAATGTCGACAAGCCCCTGATCAAGAAGGGTGATGGCGAGCACCTATTCCGTACTGAAGTAAAGCATGACAAGAGCACCAACTTTGCGGAGATGTCCATCTACAGCGTCAACTCTCAGGGCAAGAAGACTACTGCTCATGCCAAGTGCGTTCTCCGCTTCGAGGATCCCAAGGAATGGACTCAGGAGTGGGAGCGCAACCAGTACCTCATTGAGCGAAGTATCGAGTGGCTCGGTAAGCGAGCTGAGCAGGGCTTCGACAGCCAGCTCTCCACTGGTATCATCTACAAGCTCTTCTCTAGCCTTGTTGATTACAGCCCTGGATTCAAGGGTCTTCAGGAGGCCATTCTCAACAGCAACGATCGCGAAGCTACCGCCAGGGTCAAGTTCCAGACCGAAAAGGGCAACTTTGTCTGCAACCCCATGTGGATTGATAGCTGCGGCCAATTGACTGGCTTCCTTATGAATGGTCACGAGATGACTCAAAAGGATCAAGTCTTCATCAACCACGGCTGGAAATCACTTAAGCTGGCCAAGGAGTTCCGTGAGGATGGAGTTTACCGAACTTACATTCGCATGCGAAACGTCGAGGCTACAAAGTTCTCTGGTGATCTCTACATCCTGGAAGGTGACAGCATTATTGGTGTTTACGGCGGCATCACCTTCATGGGTATTGCACGACGAGTCCTCAACCAATTTTTGCCCCCTGCTGGAGCCGCTGTGCCTGAAGCCCCCAAGCGTCAGGCCCCTGCCCCCGTCCGCCCAGCGCCTGTCCAGAGGGAAGTGGAAGTCAGAGCACCTGCGCCGATCATTTCCAGAGGCCCAGAAATGGATCTTCCACGACCTGTTGCTGAGTCGCCTGCCGGCCAATTGCGACCAGTCTTGCGAATCCTGTCCGAAGAAATTGGTCTTCCTCTTACCAGTCTTCAGGATGATCTCAACTTTGCTGACTATGGCGTTGACTCGCTCATGTCTCTCACCATCACTGGTAGACTGCGTGAAGATCTCGACATTGACATTGATTCCTCCGTATTTTCGAACTTTGCTACTATTGGCGATCTTGTCAGCTTCCTTGGTGTCAACAGCACTCCTGCTGATAGCAGCTCCTCAAGCTCAGTCAGCGGGAGCGTTGTTTCTTCTCCCCTCACTAGCCCAGATGACAGCGACCCACCCTCTCGTGATCACGGCGTTTCGGACGACCTGCTCAGCAAGTCCATCGTCATTCTTGGTGAAGAGATTGGTGTGACCTCCGAGGAGATCATGAAGGCCAGCGACTTGGCCGAGCTCGGCATGGACTCGCTTCTTTCGCTGACTGTTCTCGGCCGTCTACGCGAAGAGCTCGATCTGGATTTGGACGCTGACTTCTTCATTGTCAACTCCTCCTTCGATTCCATCAGAGCTTCCTTGCAGCCTTCAGGCACCGTCCCCAAGTTCGAGAAGAGCTCGGACGAACTGATCCAGGAGGCCCTGTCACAGTACCGCGCTACCTCCACCCTCCTCCAGGGAAGCCCCAAGAAGGCTAAGAATGTGCTCTTCCTGTTCCCCGATGGTTCGGGCTCCGCTACCTCCTATGCCGCCCTCAACGCCATCAGTCCCGATGTTGCCGTCTACGGACTCAACTGCCCCTGGCTTAAGACCGCTGAAAATCTGGTTACCTACGGAATCTCAGCGCTTGCGGCTCTATACCTGAAGGAGATTAGGCGACGACAGCCCCAGGGACCTTACAACTTCGGTGGTTGGTCCGCTGGCGGTATCTGTGCCTACGAAGCCGCGATTCAGGTCACTCGACAGGGTGAATCTGTTGAACGTCTCATCCTTCTTGACTCTCCTCGTCCTATTGGTCTGGAGAAGCTCCCTCCGCGTCTGTTCGACTTCTTCAACAGCATGGGCATGTTTGGAGATGAGAATGGCCGCACCACCGCCCCTGATTGGCTCTTGGGCCACTTCCTTGGTTTCATCGAGGCCCTCGACATGTACAAGCCCATCCCCTGGCACACTGCCATCGGAGCTTCTGACTCCGCCCAGGCCGCTCCCCCGCAGACGCACATCCTCTGGGCCGAGGATGGCGTCTGCAAAAATCCCACTGACCCTCGCCCCGAGTACCGCGATGACGATCCTCGGGAGATGAAGTGGCTCTGCGAAAACCGAACCAGCTTTGGCCCCAACGGCTGGGACATGCTCGTTGGAGAGCAGCAGATTGCGATCCAGCGCATCCAGAACGCCAACCACTTTACCATGCTCACCAGGGGCAAGAACACCGAGCGTGTGGTTGAGTTCTTGAAGTCTACCTTTGCTGCTTAAACGGCTCTTAAACCTATTATTATTATTAGGCTTTCTTTTGTGTTGACTCCGTTCTTTTTTTGTATATATTCCGGAGTCATGGTCATGGGTGGTATTGTGCTTGTTGACAGCGATTTCGCCTGCGTGCCTCATGTTTTATGTGCCATGTTTCTGTATCATTTTCATGTTTCCATGGTTTTCTATTCATGTTCATCTTATTAACCAACACTGGCGTTTACACTTAGACTGGGAGGCCATATTTTGTATTTAAGCATTCGTCATCACATGAGTTGTGAACATATTTATCTCAACTTTTTTTCATCCCGATCAGACTTCCTGCGTAACGTATTTCGTATGTCATAATGGCTTGTCACAAGCAGAAGCAGATCAACCTCAAATCAAAGTCACATCACCAAACATATTTAAACCACCGTAAACCCATTTTACACGTACTCTATGCTTTCAGCTTCGCATCATACTCTACACCATCAAACTCGCTCCCCTATATCACCTTGTATATACGCAGATGTAGCCAGTTTCCTCATAAAGTCACCGATGCGTTGCCAGTTAACCGATTCCCGAAACTTTGTCTCAGGTCATATCACAGGTTTGAAGGTATAGAATGACTCGCCTGCAAGCAAATGCATCTGTAAGCGCTAGGAATCGGGACTCACGGTCGCAGTCTCGGGGTGGGCCTCGGGAGAAGAAAACCACTGGGATCTACGTCGAGGGTTAGGGTTCCTCTGGATGTCGTGGACGAAATAAAGTGCAAAGCGTCCTCGCCTCATGCCCTGAGCAAGTCGCTGTTGCATGTCATACATTTTGTTGGTCCGAATCTTTCTCTTCCCCACAAGCACGGCAGAGGGTAGGCCTATGAATCTGGAAGAAGAGTCTGACATAAGAACCCTTACCCTACTCCCCAAAGCTTCGGGACCCTTCATTAGCTCACCCCCCCCTTCTCGGGGTTCAAGCCATAGCGTCGGTCCCGGACTCCGAGTTTCACGGCCCGTTGTGTGAGTTTGGAGTCGTCAACAGCCACCAAAACACCAAACATACCATGTCTTTTGCCTCAACGAAGTACAGAATCTCGAAAAAAGAGTCATCCACTCGCTACTCAAGCATTTTACGCAGTCGTAAATCCGCATTATCCAGCTCTGCCATGTCGACGCCACAGGATCGTCCCCGGTCTGCGGGACAGATGAAGCTTACGCGCGGTCACTCATGCGTCGCTTGCCATCAGAGGAAGGTCAAGTGTGATGGTAAGAGACCATGCTCGACATGCGTCAAGAGCTCTCGAGCTGCAGATTGCAGGTCGGCTCGGCCGTCTTCAAGTCGACAAGCCGCAGTAACAGATCAGACTCTTTTGCTTCGATTGCGACGGTATGAGCATCTACTGATTGCAAATGGCATTCCATTGAATGGACAGCCCGGAGAGGAAGAGGGGACGCCGTCAAAAGACGCCATGGAAACGGATGGAGATGATGGTCACATAATTCTTCAGCGAGGTCATCCCAGATTTGTGGAAAAGTATGCTTACCCAAGTTGCGACCTACAACCCAGTGTTTTGTTCTAACGTAATACGACAGTGTGATTTGGAACCGCTTAGGCAACGAGGTAAGCTTTTTCATTCAGACGTACTGAGGCCTTTCCCAATCATTACGTTTGGCACTAATACTTACTTTACTGATCCTTGTAGCTTGCCGAGGATCTTTCAGAGGTGAATGAAGCAGGCGAGGCAGAGCTGAGCGAAGATGAAGATGCAGTCACGCCAGATAACCTCATCTTCGGAAAGCCAACAATGAACAACATGTCTCACCTCGCACCGGGGGTACCGCAAATTCTCAGACTATGGCAAGCGTTTCTTGATAATTTCAACCCCTTGGTCAAACTATTCCACGCTCCAACGATTCAGCAAGTGATTTCCGATGCGGTAGCCGATCCCCAGCGACTGAGCCCCAGCACAGAGGCGTTATTATTCTCCATCTACCTTTGCGGCGCAACTACTTTAACAAACCATGAGTGTTTGTCTCAGCTAGGGGAGTCAAAATCAGATCTTCTTCGCAGATTCTCCGCCGCAACGCAGCAGAGTTTGGTAAATGCTCAGTTCCTCAAATCAACCGATGTCGTTGTCTTACAGGCCCTGACCCTGTACCTTGTAAGTTCTTGGTATGCATAATCGCGAATCGGCAGCAGTATAGCTTATGCTTAATGTTAGCTCGCCCGTCGTCGATACATGAACGAACAATCCACATGGCTCTTGGCGGGTCTGGCGAGCCGGCTTGCGCAGACCATGGGTCTCCACCGCGAGCACAGCCTTCAACGCATATCACCATTCGAAGCCGAGATTAGACGACGATTATGGTGGCAGATTGTTATTCTGGATAACCGATCGGCACAAGTGTCCGGAACAATGGCTGATGGCATATTCAACGACTCAGGATACACCCGACGACCCCTCAACGTCAGCGACAGCGACCTCTCACCGTATATGGGAGAGCTTCCATCCGAGTACGACGGTCCGACAGAAATGCTATTCTGCACGATCCGATTTGAAGTTGGAGAAGTCATGCGACAACTGACTGCTGTCGAGAAGGCTTGCAAATCTAATCATACCACTTGCATGGCGCAAAAGGACCAGGTCATTGACGCCTTTGAGACCAAGATTGAGTATCTTCTCAAGAGATGCGATCCTTCAATCCCGCTTCATCTCATGTCGATGCTTCTTGGACGCTCAGCCGTCTGTCAGACACGGCTATCCATCTGGCAGACCAAGTATGACAACACCAAAAGCATACCTCAAGCTGAGAGGGACGGCATGTTCCGCCTTGCGCTCAAGAGCTTAGAATATGACAGTCTTACATATTCGACCAAGAGTCTTCAACCATATCTGTGGCATGTTGTTAACAACTTCCCTTTCCAGGCGTTCATCCACCTTCTCACAGATTTATTCCACCGCACACAGCCAGAAGAGATCAACCTCGCTTGGACAGCAATCAACCAAGCATACGAAGATCATCCGGAGCTCATCACGGATGTACAAAGCCCTTTATGTTTCGCCGTAGGGAACCTAACGCTCAAGGCATGGGAGCACCAGGCCGCCGCACCCTCGCCCCAGTCTCCCATGGGAGGGACGCCAATTGTTAGCCCTGCAATAGCCAGATTACAGGCTCAACGACCCTCCAGAACCCCCAAATCTGGCCAGAGTCCCACAGCAACGTTTGACGGAGCACGAAAGAATTTGCAATTGGTGGATCAGAAGCCGTTTGCCTTGGCTCCAGGGGGCGCCGACCTCGGTAACCTAGAAATGGCGCAGTATCTTCTTTCGGATGATGCAGACATGATGTGGGGCAGTTGGCAAAGCCTTAACTTATGAGAGTGATTGTGAGGAGGAACTCCTTTGTTTCATACAACCATCCATGTACACCGTATCCTTGTCTTTTCTCAATACCACCCTTCCTTTTGGATTACTCATACCACCCGAGGTTCAGAGTTATGCAACTGCTTGGCATTTCCAACGATAGTAGGCGATCAAACAGCACTAACACATAAGTTATAATGCGAGATGACAAACCAGAATAAAATTTCAAAAGCGGCGTATAATTTCACGAGTTGCCTTTTCTCCTAGTAAGACTTTATGACATGGGTATTATGTAGGCAACCTTCATTCTTGCAATAGCTGGGGGGGGGGGGTCAATGACCGAAGCCTACTCTTAAATAGAAACAAGTCCTACCAGGTAAATTTCATCTCCAATGGTTGCATCTTAGTTGAACATTCAATGCACAACCTCGTACCCCAATTCACTGGTTGGACAGTTCTGGATGGAGCTCATATCTGTTTATCTTGACTGCTTACCCGGGACCTTTAAAGCCGACAAAGAATAAAGGCACCATATCATCAGAATCGTCTTAAAAGAGAGAGCCTTCGGTAGGACTAAAAGTAAAATAAATAAAAATGATTGCTTAGACTTGATGCAGGGACTTGATGCAGGGACTTGTTATTAATACTGATTCAGCCAGTTGTGCAAGTTCCCTGCAGAGCAATGTATTACCCCGTAACAAAACAAAAGGAGCTTGCGCTTAGCCTGTAGAGTGCTTATAGATGTATATAAGAACGACAGTATTCAGAAAAGAAACTACAAATAATTTACTCTATTAGCATATTATCGAGTATTGAAATTACAGTATCATGTAAATATTTATAGCGGCCTAATGATGAGGATAGGGTTCCGTGTTGTGCTAGATGAACCAGCCTCGAAGCAACCATAGGATTTATGTTTTTTACACTATCATAAAAAGCAGCATGGTAAGGTCATCTAAAACAGGGGCTTATGAGCTCTAGGAAGCACAAGATTTGAACGAGTGCATGGTGGAGTTGTCGTCGGACATGCACCATATTAATATGATTGAATGATGCTTATCACAATCTGAAATTACAACAGTTTAAAGAAAATCAATACACAAGTCGAAAAAGAAATTGCAGATTCTTCCTTCTTTACAACCTTCATCTTGTTGTGCTGTGATATTGTATAATTTCACCTTATCTAAATGGAGCGAGTCAAGAATAGGAGTATATGAGACTCTCTGTTGAGGAGTGATATGTCTCGTTGGCATTGGGTAATCTACTGGCTAAGAAGCTTATGAATCAGTTCTAAAACACTTATAAATGTTGAGAGACGCTGGGCCCAGATCTTCTAATAACAACATCGTTGGCTTTCGATATGCCATCCGGCGAGATTGGCGGCTCCCCATAATCTGCTCTGCTTCATTTGCCACAAATCCTAAAGCTCCCTGTGATGCAACGCTGTGCCGTGTGTTTGACCGACAATTCGGCACTATCATATTCAGGCAGCAACCAACAATTTCCAACTTCTTCTTACGTATTACATGTAACCCGCGTTAAGTCTCAAGTCACAAGCTCATCCTGTTGGCAATTTTTCGTGCGTCGGCGGTCTAACTCCAGATAGTCGATGCACAAACAAACAAAAGGTCAACGGCTGTTTCTGTGATAGCTATGGAATGTACCTCTGCGATCCCGCCAGTATTCGAGAGACAATCTGTTCCAAGTGTGGCTGTAAATAGTAAGTTCTTACCTTGCACCTGTTTTGCTAATACGGACGGAATCGTTGACTGTATACCAAGAGCAGGCGGCGGTTGATATTATATTACCCTGCCGATTGTGGTAAGACGGGAGATGGAAATCTGATATGCCTCGACAAGTCATGGGGGGAAAGCGTATGTATACGGGGATTTGATGAAATATGAAGATACATACTCATTAGTGATTGACCATCGCGATTTCATCTTTTTAGTCATGGCTCTAGTATGAGAGTCATGTACCGGATAGCTCTTTAAAACCCCTACTCTCGAGTATTAGGCCATTATGGGTTGCCCGCTGTAATATCCTATGACCTGAGGAAACTTCATTCTCGCACTTGGTATCAACATCTAGTGGGAGGAGGGTGGGCTAGCAATTGTGGGATTCGGTTGGTTGGCACATATTTTTCGTTGTGACATCAGTGTCCAGTACTAGGAAACCCGCCAAGATCAACATTACCCCCCACGTTGACGTGAAAAGGATGGGAGACCACGAGGCTCTCAGGACCAACAGGCAGCCCGTAGGACTACACTGGTGAGTTCGGGGACAAGAACTCGCCTCACAAGTTTCCCGTCATTGCCGATCAATCGGGCATCAATGTTACGACCAACATTGCTATTTTACAAAGGGGCTTGAACCCCGGATGGGATGCACATGATGTGCTGCTGTCTGCCGGTGATGCTGTGGAGATTGCAGCATTGAGTTTCTTCCACCTACCTGCCTTGCCACCGCCTACCTATAAATACCACCCTCACTTACACGTGGAGGTTATTATTTTTCATCAACACAAGCCATATCATAGTCTATGTGTATACCACAACTCATCCTACATACCTTTCTTCAAACTGTCCCGAATCTCCCGCCACGTAAGCCAATCATGTCTTCCGAATGGAAACCTGAACATCCCCGGCAGCTCTACACTCTAGGATGGCATAGAGAGGCGCGGACACCCGTCATCGATGGCAAATATCACGATCTCACGACAGGCAAGCTATGCGTTGCATGCGGAGCGGAGTACTCAGGACCACCAGCAGTCGACATCATTATCAAGAGTCAGCATGCAGACACCAGTCACTGCACCTACCGTTCAGCTCGGCCATTTCCTCTAGAGGTACTCCTATGTCACATAATGTGGGTTGTCGAGGACCGGAAGTTGGAAGTTGATTTTCTCAATGCCACCCCATATGCAATTCGGCTTATACTCACAAATGAGATGACCGAGAAGCAGTTCGACGAATCGACTGATGAAATGTCGAACGGAATCTGGAACCAAAAGTAATACATTGAAGCGCGAGGGAGCTATTACACACAAAGGCGGAGTGCAATGTCTTCACTCTTACTAGAATAGTTCGGGGCAATCAGATATATATCTGTTCATTCTGTGGCATTCATTAGTCCGCACATTAAAACGCATAGGCTGGGCTCTAATATCGTACCCAATTACAAAAGCATACTGTCAGTATCCCATCCAAAATCATAAATACGAGCCTTTTCAGTGATTATAATAGCACCATTGGTCACTGCCTCGTTGTGATTAAGATTAATTTGCGGAGATATATGAGCGGCCATCGTAAAAAGCTATCAAAGCAGTTGGTACAAAAGGGTCTCATTGAGGTACGAGTAAGATGTCCAGCAGGTCATATCAGAACCTGTCTCTGAATCTGTTGAAAGAAGGAATCGCATATAACCACCTTATAGTACTTTGAAGATCCCCCTACCACTAACCAATCGACCATTAAGTAAACTACATCGTACTAGCAGCTGCCGGTTAGCATGAACAACGCATAGCAGAATGTGTTTGTTTCAGTCAAGCCTGTTGAGCCCATGCATTATCTTCATTATATAAGTGAATGTACTTGGGACAGTTAGATACATTTATATGTGTTTGAGACTCCTGATACAGAACTGCAACTCCAAATCATTTGCTTCCTGGTGTTCACCTCGTGTAGCCACAAACACTGAGGGCGATAAGTTCACAGGACCTTACCAAGACCCACTGAAACACGCCGATGTCTTTTAGTGGTCATGATAGAATGAAAAGATCAAGTGCTTGACTGCTGCTGAGAATGGATGTTGCCATAGTTTCGAGAAGGTCCATATATAATGCCCATGATTGGTGATGATCCAACTACTACTCATCATCCCATCTGTCATAACTGAAAAGCTCCTGGTTCCCACCAACCACCAATTTTTTCCACAAATAGAATGGTCAAAATCTGTGGCAAAGCACTCAGTCTGGACTGGTTAAGTACGAAGCTGCGTCATGGAGAATCGATGGGCGCCTTCAGAGTCAATTTCCCATCCCGCCACCGCCAGACGGCCACACGAAAATTTCCACCTAGACTTGAAAATAACAAATGCTAGTTCTAACTAAGCCCATCTGTCGTTAAGCGCTTATTATTGAATCCTGAGACGGCGTACGGTCCGTGTTTTCGAGGCCGCTTTCACCCGCGGATGGTGCGTGAAAATTTCTTCGGCGTAGACTAAAGTACGCAGTGTAATAACTCATTGTACTACGTGAAATGACTCCTTGTAACAAATGACAGGTCTCAATTGATCGTATTTACAGACCGGACAATTCTAAGGGACCAATCCGTAGGACTCGAGGTTCACTAGACGGCCGTATGCAGTAAGTGTGTTCCAGTTTCCTGGTAAGCATGTCTTGCTTTAGAGATTCGGTTCTTGGATGTCTAAAGATCTCACTCAGTGGCTGGCGCCATCATCTGAAGTGAACTCGGTGTGCTCTCTTCGTCAAGAAATGTATAGAAATTCAACTACAGCCTAACAGCCATGCATCTCAAAAAGGATCATCCAAGAAGTGAGGATATTTGTGTAAAGACAACAGTGGAGATTAACAGTTGCGGCCACTAAAATCAAATCAGCTGCATCCTAGATATTTATGGAGCCCATTTTGTCTCAGTGATCTACTCATTGTTAGCTGAACCGGAAAACGATTTTTCTCTTCTGCTACATACACACATTGTCCTGCTTATACTCTTACTACTATCTTCGGTTTCTCCGAAAAACTAATACATAATCCATATTGAAGATGCCTAGCGTACCATTCAGATAGTCGTAAGGCATCCGTACCCGCCCACTCCATCATGTGCTGAAAAAATTGATTTCCAGTAGCGATGTAACTCAAGCGTAAATGAGATAGGGAGTGAATAGGGACAAAGCGTAGCTCGGAGCAGGTAGATTCAGTTTATATAACTATATGACATGGACCATATTTTCAAGACGTCTCTCATCCTCGCAAGTTTAACCGCCAAGATGCGTTCTCTTCACCTATCTCAGGCAAAACTCTTTGCCCTTCTTTTATTGGGCCCCCTTCTTGCTACGTCTTCTGTCATTGAAAACAACGAGCAGCGCTCTACCGACCCTAAATGTCGCTGCCTTCCTACTCAGCCATGTTGGCCATCCGCCTCCGTTTGGCAGACGTTCAGTGAGGCCGTCAGGGGAAACCTGATTGCTACCACACCTCCTGCTCGCGAATGCCATAACCCTTACTACAACGAGGCCAAATGTGACGAGATCCAAGCTGGCTACTATAATGATGAATGGCGTACATCCTTGCCCGGTGCTGTCCTACAGACCAACTGGGAGACCTTCCACGGTCAAGGATGCTTGGGCTTCAACCGGTCGGCCCCATGCGACCAGGGTAGCGTGCCTCTGTTCACTGTCAAGGCCACGAGCGTGGCAGATGTCCGGGAGACGGTACGTTTCGCATCCAAGCAGAACATTCGTCTCGCCGTCAAGAACACTGGCCACGATTTCCTCGGTCGTAGCATCGCCCCATCTTCCATCAGCCTTTGGACTACGTCTATGAGGAATATTAGCGTTGACGCTGCGTTCGTCCCCGAGGGTGCTCCTCACGGTACCAAAGGGTCGGGTGGTATCATCATCGAGGCTGGTGCTTTGTGGGGTAAGGTTTATGAAGTTGCCAATGAGCATAATGTCATTGTCATTGGTGGCGACAATTATGGTGTCGGCGCTGTCGGCGGCTTCTGCCTTGGCGGTGGTCACGGCCCTCTTACACCTCGCCATGGTCTCTGCGTCGATAATGTCCTCCAATATACTGTTGTCATCGCTGATGGTTCATTGGTTGTTGCAAATGCCTACCAGAACTCGGATCTATTCTGGGCGCTCCTCGGTGGAGGACCGGGGTTTGGCGTCGTCGTCGAAGCAGTTTACCGCACTCACCCACCCCCAAAGAACATCATCTATGCCAAGGCTACCATCTTCTCCGACAATATTGAACACATGGATAAAGTTGCGCGTGAATTTTATTCTCGCCACGATGCCTGGTCCAACGAGGGTTGGTCTGGCTATGCTGCTGTCAGGCGAGATGGTATGGTAGTGCAGTACTTCCTCCCGGACTCTGATGTCCAGCATGCCGAGGCCAGCCTCAAGCCCTTCCTTGACTACGCGCGATCTTTCCCCGACGTCGGTGTCTTCAACGTCTCCGCTGTTAGTTATCCCACTTTCTGGGACGTCTTCGTGGCGCGGGGGGATGACATGTTCGGAGAGAAGTTTGCTGGCATCAATGCTCTTCTAGGCACACGCCTTATTCCTCGCACCATGTTCCAAAATGACAAGGGCATCGATCAGCTCTCGTCAGCGATGTCCAAGATCCAAGAGGACATCACAGCCATCTGGCCAGACGCAGGATTTTTGACCCAGTTTGTTGGCGGTGGTCAAGTCGCCAAGGGTACCTCAGAGGAGACTTCCATTGTCCCTGCATGGCGCGACTCTCTCTTCCTCATGATTGCTGCGATCGAATGGGATGACGATACCGTCTATGAGCAGCAAATTGATTTCCAGAAAAGACTGACAAAAAGCATCGATCGCTTGCGTGAGATCACACCTGGTGGTGGAACTTACCATGGTGAGGCCGATCCTAATGAGCCAGACTGGCAGCAAAGCTTTTTCGGCTCAAACTATCCTCGCTTGCGCTCCATCAAGGACAAGTATGACCCCCATGGTGTTTTCACCTGTCGCCGTTGTGTCGGGAGTGAGGCTTGGGATGAAGATATGATGTGTCATGTATGATAGGGATCTGCTATAGATAGTAGGGCTTGGTGTTCGTATACGATAGATATTACTAAATGTTATAGATATATAGAAAGTATTTTATGTGCGGGTTCTCAGTCTGCACAGAACGATAGACCATTAGTATTTGTTTGTGAAGAAATCCTCACGATAGCCCGGTCGTCTTGTCTTAACCATAATGCACCAGCTGTCAAGAATGTAGACCGAGTCCAACTATTGTAAGCCAAATAAATTTCCAAGTACAGCTCGATGCAGCGGCATCATAGCTCTAATCAAGTATCAGAATGAAAGATGGTGTCTATACAAACAGTTAACCGTAAAGCAGTCTTTTGACCTCATCTGTGATGTCGTTCAATGGGAACTGAGTCCTGTTCAGGGAATTTCCAGGGGCAGCGTCTCCGAAGAACTCATTAGACACATAGATCCGGCCATCCAATTCAACCACCGCTGTCGACGAGCCGCCCTCCTTGAGGTATGCGTTCGCAATAACACCAAGATTTTCCGCTTTCTTCCAGCCTCCATCTTTGGAGCGGATCACATTGACTCCTGACACATCGTCTACAATAAGGAGAACCGTTCCTTTGAACAGCGGTGGAAGGTATGCGCAATCCAGATTCGTACCAATCAAACCACCCTCGGTGACGACCGGCTCAGGACTGCCCTTTTTAGCTCCGGCATCGAAGCGTAGAATTTGTCCCTTCTCGTTATCGGCCACAAGCAAAAGGTTTTCGGGCTTGTAAGCAGCAATACCAGAGAAACCGTGGACTGTGGATTTCGTGTTGGACTCGACGAACCAAGGTGTGACTGTCTTGCCATCGGCGCTGATCTTGATAATGCTGCTTGGGTAGGTGCCCATCACAAACGCGTTGCCAAAGGCATCATTGTCGACATCCTGGAAGCCACCATAAAGTCCCTTGGTCACTGCTGTGAGGTTTTGTTTCCATAGAATACGCTTCTGATGCAAGTCGTACTGAACAAGAACGTTATTCCCAGAGATGTCCTGTCCCGCGGTATCGAATGCAGCGCCTGCGTTGGCTACAATGTACAACAAATCTCGTTCAACATCGACCTGAACACCGCTAACGTGATATTTTGGGTCTTCAGTAATTCCCGGAAGGGTGATGATATCAATCACTCTGTTCTGGCGCACATCATAAGTCGAAACCGTTGAGTTGTATAGGTTGCTATACAGATTAGCGAATCACCCAAACTGCACACTTGTTCTGTCTACGTACCTGAAATACGCCACGCGTCTCTTTGGATCAAAATCAACATTTTCAGGGTAAAAATAAGGACTATCAATAATCAAATTCCTCGGAGGAGATGGAGTTTCATGGTGGCCATGCTGCCCCTGGATTGCGAAAGACACAACCAAGGGCAGGAATGGAAGAATTGCAGTGGCGAACATTAGGAGAAATGAAAAAAAAGCCACTACGAGTGAGCTTTTATAGTAGAGAGATGTCTGTGATTCTCATAGGTTATTTGTAGTAGAGATGGTGTTCTTATATATCATCAGTCATCACAGGGGACCCTTGGGCTCTATCATATATCACAGCCCATCGTTTACGCAGTTCTAAACACAAATCATCTCGGGCTTGTATTTTACATGTGGGATGCCGAATGAACTACACTCTTCCGACTAATAATCACATGCGGAAGCCAAAAAAGGACATTACATCAGGAAGAGATTGGTACATATCAATGTGTAACGCGTTCTTTACCCGCACTTTGAAGCCGTCACAACTGCCGGAGGTCGCCGGTGGGATATCCCACATAAATTCCGACTCTGCCGTTCACAGCTGCTTCATCAATCTGAAATTCATATCATGCTTAGTCAATAGTGGAAGATATCGGTGCTTATGTGGGATGAATCAACAATATTGTCTCACCAGGCGTTCAATGCCAAACGGTAGACACAGAGGTGACCGCATATTTCTGTTTCCTTTTCTAAGCTCAAGCCATGGTTCATAACAAATGTTAAAATGGGATAGTTACAGCGCCCTTGGATGTGACACCAGTGGTGTCTCAGAGCACTTTGGAATCATATATGCACGGACTTCGAACGGTCCTCCCCTCGAGTTTGAGAATAGCCAATGATGCCTCATCTTCTTATTTGAGAGTGAAACTATCAACTATTATCCTTGTACCACTAGCATAGAAGAAGAAAACACTGATCAGGGATAAAAGATACAGTCTATAAAGAATTCATGAGATATATCCGCCGTAAACATTTGGGTCACATAAATTCGCCTGTAGCATTACATGTCTCTACGCACACCGCACTCTTTCTCTAAATGAGTCAAGCCAGTCTCTACATATTTCGATGTTTCCTAGCGGTACATCAGTCCCTAATAGGTTAATGAGCTTATTCATTTGTACACGACAAAACGCCTGTCTCCAGGGCTGTGTCTTTACTCTTCACCACTGCTGGCTTCCCTCGCATTGTTTTGCAGACGGGTTTTAGATCAGAGGCACTACTTTACAGCCGACCAACGAAATATCCAATGATTCAAAAGTCCTGTGAGGTTTAGAAAAAGAGCAACCATAGAGCCACGTTTGCTGGTACAAGAGATTGCATACCGAAAAGTCGTAAAAATACAGCTTTATTTCATCTATTCCACATCAGACGCCGGTTCAACTATAGAATAGAAAGGCATAGGATTAGCACGTCATATTATCCTACAACGGACTTTATGAAGCAGACAGTCACGCGCAGTCATGGGAACATTAATACCTCGTACTCTCCCTCTCCAAGGTCATATAGCTTATGGCGATGCCAATCGTACGACTTTGTAGGGTCTAATTGATTTTAATCGGAAATTGTTAGTGTGCATTTCCTCGCCAGCAGGCATTATATGAAGCTCACAAGTCTTGACCAATTTTGTATCCGGAAGACAAACATGAATCCAGTAGCCTTCTAAGTGCGCTAGGGACGAATCGCTTTCTTCTAGGTCATTCGAAGGTTGATGTTGAGAGTCTCTAGGTATTTCTCTCCAACATTTAAGTCCTTCTATATTTGCCCGCTGTAGCTTTGTTTTCGCTTTTCCTTGCGTCTCTAAGAGATGGAGATCAATCTGTTCATACCACTCCCAGTTTGGACACGACATTATTACTTCTGTACTCGCTGGGGCGATCTTGGTAATGAGTTTATCCATGATGGGTAGGAGATAGTTATGGAGGCGATCAAAGAGCTCACTACTCTTATAGCCCCATATCAACCCCAGTGTCTCATCCATATCCTTCGCTCTCAGACTTGCAAAAGAGATGCGAAGATAGCTGAGTGATGGAAATATAGCCCCTTGTTGATGTTCAGCCTGGAAGTCCGGGGATGGGGTTTTACTACCCATGAACCCAAGCGTCAATGGTAATTCCTTCGGATTCCACACAAGCTCTAAAGATCTGACGGTAAACACGATTGGTTGCGAAATGAGCTCATGCATATGGCGCAACAGTATGGGAGAGGAGACATGGATGGTGTTGGTCCCATAGAGAACATCTGACCCCTCAAAATAACTGAGATTAAATATGTCAGGACCCAATTATGGATTTATACGCACAACTCAAAGGACGCTGGTCAGAAGCTGGAAGACGACTCACGCTTGCCGACAAGACAAAAGCCACCCTATGGCCCCGACTCTACATCTCCCTGGCCATTCCCCGGACCAGAATTCGCATGAACCGCCCCCTTCAAGACAGCGATCCAATTGCGGCTCACAGCCGTATGTCCACTGAAAGTCGGATCTTCTCCCCATGGACACGCGTCGCGCTTGAGTTGGTCTGAATCTGTGGCATCTACAGCTGAACCACCTCCATGCTTTTTCGTTACCAGAGCCTGTGTCTTGGCCTGAGTCACTTGATACACCTTTGTAAACCAACGCTGCGTGGGGTCGTATCCATGCACGCGGTTGATAGGAGTAGCGGAGAGGGTATCGCCACTGAAGGTCCATATGAACCGTTTGATTACCAAATGCCAAGATTAGGATATGGCGACGGATTTCAAGCGGGACGCGACTAAAAATGATGGCCTCTTTACTCGGCAATGCATCTTCGATGTCATTTTGATGAGAAGTGGATGAGATTTGCTTGGCAGATTGGGTCTCGAGAACGAGCTGCTTCAACGTGCTCTCCTCCCGCAGTTTCTCCTTGCGCTTCCGTCTACGCTCTGTCCACCTCTGGAACCAGACCAGTGGGAGCAAGAGCTGAAGCATTGATACAAGAACAAGAAGCCCAATGGACAGTGCGACAGCTTCCAACACATCCAGTGTCGATCTGATGAAGCTCCTGTCTCTGTTTATCGGCCAAACGTAGGCCCATAGGTCTGACCAAAGATCGCGAATATCTTCTATAGCTTCTCGTAATGCAAAATCATCAATGGCCATTACGACTGAAGAAGCAGCGCCCGTTGTGACCTAGGCCATTAAAGTCAACGAGAAGGCGAATGTCGGCTTGTGTTTGTTGGAGGTGATGGTGGGTGCCCGATGAGCTCGGCTTGATTTCCCCGCAGCTACATAGACAGGTAGCGATGCCAGAGGGGCACAGCCTACAAGTAGCCCAAGTACAATGAGGCTGAGGCTCCAATTAATTACCCAGTAGGTATATGCCCGAGACACGATGACAGCAAATTCTCGCGATACCTACAATAGTTGCGGCCATGAAGGAGGTGATTACCAAGAAAGATATTAGAGCATTACATATAAGGTAGTGATGTTACCCAGCATGTGACAATCCAGATAGTGCTTGGTGATACGTCAGTAATGTCACCCTAGATGCATCGAATGATCATCTACTGGCCAGAACGGCCATTCATCTCAACGCCTGGCTGTGAAATTACAGCTTGGCAGGGCTTTTCGCTATATTCATCATGCATTTTTCTTCAACATTTTACTAGGAAACAGATGAAGGAGATACACATTGTTCAGGAAGTGGGGTGTAAGATTAAGATCACTGACCTGGATGAACCACCTCCGCCATCTCCAGGGATGATGCTACCCTGCAAGTACTAGAGGGAAAGGGAATACAAACGCCGGCAGCCCGGCAGTGGAATCGGTTACTAGCAAAAGTAGAGTGACCGGCAATACGACAGGCAGCGGCAGCCTACGTTCATGGAGGGAGTGTGCAAATGCTCTTATTATATCCGTAAACACCTTACCCAACTCTAGTATTGCAGCAGTACACAAGATCTATTTTAACAGCAAGACAAGCATTATCTGAGAAACAAAAAACACAGCCATGTATCGGTAAGCCAAGGGAGGTTAGACAGTGTGGTATGCCAAGCACAGTAGGCATAGGTGCATCGTCCTCTTATAGCCAATGCACCTAAAGGAAGAAAAAGAGCTGATCGGTATAAACCGCTCTCATTTCCATGAGATTTAGAAGGCAAGTTGAATGCAAACAACTCTCTTGGTTGGGGGGATGCCGAGGAACTTGGTGGCATTATATGGTCCACCTCTCCCAAGGCTTTTAGTCGGGAAGAACAGAAAAGTCGAGGCAAACCAAGAAGAATCTACCGCAAGGAGGCAAATCTTTCGGCACACACAAGGATCCCCCACGTATTTAGGAAAGAAGATGCTTCCCTACCTATCAAAGCGCCTTGTGATTCCGTATGCAGAAATGTCCCAGCTGCTTGGTATCGCTATACGAAGTGCCTTCAGAGAGGACCCTTTATCTTTGGATGTCTCGGGTAGTAGGGAAGATCTCTCCATTCAGAAATTCATCCGGTAGGGCGTTTGATAAATTCTGCCAGTGGGTGTCAGCATGCTGATACAACCCTACTGACGAGCCGCTGAGCATGCCATGAAAGGCGTGATAAGGGATGAACGCCACAACTACGTGCGCCGGTTACTCCTTGAAAAGGTGTAAAAGGGAAAATTATGCCCTTCGGGTGGACACAAGGGCGGAGCGGCAGTGCTTCATTTGAATGCTGCCGGCCGTGTCAACTCCACTGAGTCGCTCAGACCCCGTTCACAGGGAGAGCATTGATGATTCGATCGCAATTGTCTTCAGATTGCTCTTTGAAGAAAGAGATCGGATCTCGTACACGTAGGGCTCGTGGTTCCCCTGGCATCTGCACGGCATAGATAAGCCGGCTAATGTTGCCGACGGTTTGCGAAATGGTTGCGATCTAGAGCCACCATAAGTTGATGTACTGATTGTAGCCAGCTATTTGTTGTCTGCGGGCCAAAACAAGACTTGATAAGGCAGACAGTAGAAGCTTTGGTGCTACATATATGGGGCCAACTCACTAGTTTCCATGTGCATCAAGCTAGCCAGCAGCCGAAACGGGCCTGAGTTATCAGAGGAGCAGTCATGGTGATCCGTTTCTACAAGAGTGGCAGTCTCATAGCATATAGAAGCGATGATAACCTTATATGATTCAAACGCAAGGACACTCAATGCAAGATCAGTGGTCAGTGTGTCAAGCTTGTAGAGGTTGAGCACAACGTCCCGGAAGGCATCTCATTCTCCTGCAATATTGTTATTGTGGTTCCGATCCACTCTACGAATAGCGTTCTTATTCTTAGGATATTCATTCTGGATTCAAAGGCTGCTACCTCCAGGAGTGATGCCCAGCTCATGATTCACCCAATATCCGTTGACGACATCATCAGCGAGATCAGAAAACATGACTGCAAAATCCGAGGCGCTGAAAGCCAGGTCCTATCTAGAACCAAGCAATCTGGGGGTCTAATTACTGTCTTCTTCACTGTTGTGGACAGTTTCATCGGTAATCAGGACTTTCGTCAACTTCTCGAGGATCTCACTGTCAGTCGTGCTACTACTCACATCTATGAAAAAGCCAATGGCTCTGCAGTGAGCCGTTTCCGCTAATTGTCAACTGTTTCCCAGTGATGATGTGATGTTCACGAGGAGAAGCTTGTGAGCCAACTCGACGGTTTATCTGCAAAACTTCTAGAATCAGCAATCTACGATTGGCCACACACACAGACGGCAGCAGATTTGATGCTATTATCCATAATGGCGCAGCTGTGAACTGGAATCAGAATTATGCCGCCCTTGGGGCATTAAATGCGTGTTCCCCGTGCACTGGAGCTCGTTGTCAAAGTTTGGCTTTGAGCGTATGGCGAAGCGCGCTGCCCTGCCTTTAGGACAAGACCTGTCAGGATTGTTGGGCCCAAGGGATGTCATTAAAACAGCCACCAAAGGTGTGCCCAATACTGCTGACCACATTGGGCGATTGGCACTGAGGGGCAAACTGGTCTGCCAGTCAGACAAGGCCAACACTTGGCTCTTTGTGTCCGTTTCATCAACCATGACTTCTACCATTGTCGGCAAGGTATTGAGTCTAGAATAGCACTTCCAGATAACCGCTCAAGCTAAGGATGGTATGCACTTTGAAGCAATGCTAGTGTCTGATCAAGAGAATGAGGTACAGAATAGAGCTGTAGAGTGGTGCAGAGTGATGCAGAGTGGTGGAAGGTCACTGTAAGGAGGAACGCCGATCTCCTCATCAATATTGGATTGTTTATTTTTTTTATTGGCGTTGGCGCTAGCGACAGTGTCAAGATGAATGGCAAAGAAGCATTCCAAACCAAGAATGTAATAAGAGCACTGATAGATATTTCATTTCCAGGGGTTCGTTGAGTTTGCGATAGATTCATGATAGGGTCATGATGAAATTCTGGTATTTTTTCTTGAGATTATTATTTACAATCCACAATTGATGTGATTTTCCTCTTGAACTCCTTTAAATCGTTCACCATTATGTTTGCCCCATCTTCAACGGACCAAGTCGTCCGGCTGTTTATCTTGCAGCGCCTAGAGAGGCATTTGCGCAACGCCAACGCTAGCTATGAGAATGTGTAAATTATCCCCTCACTCTAGCAAGGCACAGCTAAACGCTTATTAGTGTTGATTGTTGCTTTCTGTGCATCGAGGGTCGCCATGCCATGTGTAATCGGGACTCTCAGTGTATGCTTTCATGTTTATCAAGTATCCGTTGGGGATTTCTTTTTAAATTATATCAATTTTTAAACCTATTGGCCCATGCAAAAGTCGTAAACATCATGATGCTTCCTGAGGGGTATCTGTTATGTAAAAATCACCGAAACTCCATGCGCGCCATCCTCCAGCCCCAAGATTCCAATGCATTAGCTTACGCCAGCACAACATCGGCCAGCCAAAAGGCTGAAACCGGGTAGTCCAGCCCATTGTAGCCCATTTTCAGTTGGCACAGACTGCCGCCACTGCTGGCGGGGACGGTGAATTGGCCTTGGAATTTGACAAAGGAATTGTTGAGTCGTTCTCCCTTGTTGGCGGCCAAAGTGTAGATTGTCTTTCCTCCGCAGCTGACCACGGCCATGAGCGAGTTTCCCCACGAAGTAGTAGAGAAGAAGTTGGAGTTTCGTGCTGTGTAGGAAACAGAATATGTGCCGCTAGCTTCGAGCGAGAATATGTCGCTAAAGAGGAAGAGAGACTTGCTGGGCGTCAAGGTGGTAAAGAGAAGGTTGGTGTCGGCGTCGTTTGGCCCTGGAACGGTTTCGACAAACGATGAGCTTGGGTTGCTAAACGTCCAGGGCTCAATGTCCCCGGATTTAAAGTCGCCATTGGTAATCATATTTATCGATTTGAAAGGCAATTCGCCAGTTTGTTGTTGTGAAGGTTGTTGACCGATGAGACATTGGGCGTCATCCTGTGTGCAGGCATCGCGGGCGACTGGTAGGGCTCCAGCGCCTGCAAAGAGAGACAGTGCGCTGAAAATGGTGGTATAAACAAGCATCTTGAGAGTGTTGTGGCTAGTAGAAATGGGCAAATATGAGAATGGATGGATCAAGGCATTCTTGGGACAATGGACCTATTTGTAGAGATCTTCCAGCTGAGGACTCCAACTGCATACCTATACGCCCGTCGCATCTTCTCGCCAATATTAGGTATTGGCATCAGCCCCATTCCCCATGATTTGGTCAACGCCCGTGTCTCTGGGGCCTGGACCCACGCTGAAGGGTGGCGCGCGTTGGGGCCCAAAGACGAGCCGATCGTGCGCGGGAGCTATTAACAGCTACCGAATGCCTTGGCCTTTGCGCGGCTATCGATTGGTTCACGCTATTGAGGTGACATCGGAACATTTCCAAGCATGGCGCAGAGCTGACTTCCAGCGGGTGGTTGAGATCTGTTGCGCCCGTCGGACGTGTCTTCACCTGGGATGTTGACTGCCGGGAGATGATGGTTTCGAGTCGTGATACCTGCGCACTGATGCATCCCATGGACTGAAACCCATAAAAGGGGATATCTTTAAATGACGCTGTCCCATTCATCATTCCAGTCATTGGAGGCCCGCAAGTGATGCGCTCACCGGTGCTATGAAATCATTACCGTGTTGGACAAAAGCAATTATGTAGATCATCTTAGGGCTAGTGAATTGAAGCGTCATGACGGTGACATGCCTCACACCCTACAAAACCGGCTTTGTTACTACCCATGCGTGAGCTCAGACGCTTGGCTATGATAGTTTTTAGGCCCAGGTTGAAAATTTATGCAAGACATTGTGGCTTGAACATCCCAACTCGACAATGAGGTTATCTATAACAATATACACATATATAAAAGCAAACCAGGTGAAAGAAAGGCTTTGTCGATGATTTACATAGTCGTCGGCATCTACCCCGTCTGTAACCCCTGTATTCAGCTTACAGTATTATTATCGCTGGTGTGAGAGACATAAACACACATGAGATGGGTAAAGTTATCGACATATCTGATCCACTGGTGAATGCCCAGAATGTTGTTAACGCTGAACAATGCTTTAATAGTCGATGAAGGATTTCAGTTCATCATCATCGGCGCCTGTGAAATGAAGCAGACGATAGCTTGTAGGGCATTATATTGACGCCAAGCATCTACTCATCATGTTGCTAATCAGCAATGTGACTCGTACGAGTCAATATTCTATAGTAAATTTGTATAGAGATTATTGGCAATTTAATGTATTCCGAAATCAACACCAGAAGGTAATACAAGAGCAGAACTATGCTTGGGTGAAAAGCTCAGCTCTAGGCACAGTACATAGATCATATTGGAAAGCATCCTCACCGCCTGCGAGATGCAGAGCCGTCAAAACCTTGACTTCTTCAACAGTTTGATTCCAAAATAACCGGGTTTGTTTTTATAGATACGCCACAAGAATTTCTTGCGAGCGTCTTTTATTGGTCGAGCGCCGACTCTTATCGTATCCTGTCGGTTGAGAGTACCCTCTTCAAAAGTTGTTGAATGGAACCAAACCATTTTAAGCGTGTGGGTGGTTAAGCCGTTCATCGTAAAGCGTCGTTAGATTAGTGGAACTGAGATAGCTGCATGGAAGTCGACTAGCTGCGGAGACACATCCATAACATTTGCAAGGAGCTGTACACAGTCAAGCTGGTATCTCCGTAACTTTGTGATTCTTCTCATACGCCCACTCTAGTAGCCTTTAATCATTACCTATAATATGTATTATAGCCACAAAGGGAGCTTTTCTTTCCAACAGCTCAGGTGAACAGTGGTTTGGGGGTCGTTATGGAATAAACGGCTAGACTTTTTGTGAGAATGGAACGGAAGCTGATATCACCAGATGATGTCGGGATAATAAAGCTATTTCTATTATGGTATTTGGCTTTCCTTTTAGGGCCTTTGCTTGGTAGATGAAGAGCTAGTGAGGATTAACATATACTGAAGCAAGGCCAAGGTATTAACTATGAACAGTATGGATATTGTATTAGATAATCTATGTAAAGCTGAAAAAAAGACAGGAGAATCATCTTGAATAGGTATGCATGCCATCAATGACATGATAGGCCCAATCTGACGGTGGACTCATGATTATCCCCACAATAGCCATGCCGAATTTGGAGCCATGCTTATAAGGCAGGATTATATACCTTGGCAAAGTAAGATTTCCATGATAGCCTAGAAGAAACCCCTCTCTTGCCCCTTCGCCTAAACGGTTCCGGTTTACACATACTGATGTTTCACTTGTCTAGCCAAAGCATGTCTCGGTTGCTTTCTGTCGAGGAAGCGTTACAGAATTGCCGCCAAATTTCTTATATCAGGCCGATGTTCTTGACACAAAAAGCCCATGTTTAGCTCACAAATTTCTGTAATGCCTAGGCTTGGCTGCCTCCTCAGTCCCCGCTCGATGCCGAGACTTCCACTGTTCTCCTCACGCCCCACAATCAATCGCTATATGCCCTTCTATCTCTCCTCAATATCAGCACAGCCTCTGTCTCTGACGTTTTGGTTTGTTCCTGTCATTTCTTGGCAATGTGAGTTTTCTATGACCAATTCCGAGGGCGTTTAACACCGAGCGCTGCCCAACCGTAGCCCAATATCCGAGTATAATAAGGGACCTTTGCGTGATTTCCTGCGTCATCGTCTTGTTGTGCGATCACACCACTGGACCCGGGAGTCTTCTAAGTGTACTTTTTATCACCCAAAAACTACCTCGTTAAGACAAGGTCAGGAACCAACGGTAACCATGGCTGGAACTTTAGTACGAGGTCCCCTTGCTGCCACCGCACAATCTATTTGGTCTTGCCGAATATTCTATCAAGATGAATACGGTGATGTCCTTGAATCTATTCATGATAATGGAACCTGGTCAAGGAACGACACTCCTCTGTTTTACGGCAAGCCCTCCACTCCGTTGGCCGTTGTCACCTGGGATGAGGGTCGAGAGGTGAGCAATGCCTTGTAATTATCGTGAAGCGGATCGTTGACGATACATGGATAGGTCCGGGTCTACTGCGTTAACAGAGAGGATTACCTTGAAGAGTGGTGCTCTAGCGATGAACAAGGGTGGTTCCAAGGTTCTCTTTCAGGCCTGAGGGTTCGCGTTGCGCCAGATACTTCCATCGCTGCCATCAATTGGGATGGGCCAAATATTCGTGTCTATCTTCAAGGTGAGGAACAGTTCTATCTCTATGATGAATGATGTTTACTAACAAAAAATACAGAAGCAGATTCTGCCGATATCCAAGAGTTCTACTGCAGCGGCGAGTGGAATAGAGGAGCGACGCTCCCAGCCGGACATCAAGGAACGGGTATTGCGGCTACAAGATGGGTAGATGATGAGGGTATTCATATCCGAGTTTACTACCAGACACCAGACCTTCTGTTGCAAGAGCATTGCTGGGATGACGACGGATGGTATCAAGGTAAGTGACAGGCGCATAGCAAATTTTTCTCCCAACAACAATATCGGCTAACATTTGGATGTCTCAGGTGGTTTCAGTCCTGGTGAAATTCCCCCAAACTCACCAATTACGGCCGTTGCTTGGATCGGGGATGGACCGCAAATCCGTGTCTACTATAACAACGCTCAAGGATCGTTGGCTGGCCACGAGTGGGCTGGGGAATGGAGATGGATCGGCGAGGTCTGGTCGGCGCCGCCAGGATCTCATTTGGCTGCGATCGAGTGGGGTAACGGAAGGGCTATAAGGGTTTACTATCAAGATGATCAGGGTACTGTTCTGGAGGCATGCCATGATGAAGGATCATGGTCGAACGGAGCAGTTGTGGCGAGCAACTAAGAAGGTGCAATGGAATGTGAGCTGGTGCAGCTCACCTTAATCTGTCACGATGTAAACCTCAGCGATACCATCATGGCGAGGGAGGAACAAGAGCATAGTCAATCAGCCATATACATTGCATTAAAGCCACCCATGATCATGATATTATGATTGACCAAGTAGTGAATGCATACAGTTGCTTGAGGTCTACAACCACCATCTTTGCTGGCAAACATCGCTCTGGGAGCCATCTGCGAATATCTATGTGCAAGAAAGAACGCACAGAGAACAATGCAAACTATTATAGGTAATCTTCAAATATCTCTATTGTCAACAGCCAGTTGCGCATTGTATTCCAGTGATTATATACTTTTGGTTCCAATGAGCCTTTGACGATGGCATCTTGGCCTTCGGCGATGTTCTCATGGTGGGGGGGGGGGGGGGGGGGGGGGGGGGGGCAATGCATGGATCTACAGACAAGATAATCTTGTCACATTAGCTACGCGTGTCTTCATGTCAAACAGCCCTTCTAGCGGGCCATTATAAGCGCCCACTTTCCAATAATATGGAAAATGAAGCAATAATAGTTTTGACGAATGCTTGCTTCCACGCTTTCATATCTGCGTTCGGAGTAACGAGGCCCATGTGAGGTGTCTGTTTCGGAGGAAAATGGCTCACACCAACATAGCGTGTCGGACGTGAGTGGTTCACTTATTAATATATTATCGGATACTCCTGGGAATTAGTAATTGTAGCAGTGATTATTCAGTATGAACAAGAACCTCCAATACTGTCAATGAGAATAGTATAAATACACGTGCTTGAGACCATAACCTTTCACATATTGCCCAATTTTATCTCGCCTCACAACTAAAAGCATCTAAACTACTATAAAACACCAATAATGACAGCTCAGCCCATTCGCGTCGCCATAATCGGCCTCTCTTCCTCCGCTGTCACATTCTGGGCCTCAGGTGCACATCTACCAAACTTCAAGACTGCTGCCGGCCGGAGTAGATACCACATCGTCGCTCTATGCAACAGCAGTGTCGCTGCCGCCGAAGCAGCCATTAAAGCATATGACTTGGATGCTGGGACCAAAGCCTATGGTAATCCAGATGACTTGGCCGCTGACCCAGACATTGACTTTGTCATTTGCAATACCCGTGTTGATAAACACTATGAAACAATTCTTCCGAGCATCAAGGCCGGGAAGGACGTCTACATTGAGTGGCCCATTGCGTCAAACAAGGATCAAATTGATGCGCTCCTCAGCGCTGTCAAGCAAAGTCGTGTCAAGGCGCTCGTAGGATTACAAGGCCGGTGGGCGCCCCCCGTATTGAAGATCAAGGAGATTCTTGATAGCGGTCGCGTTGGAAAGCTGCTCAGCACCCATCTCAGCATGTACGGCAGTATAATTGACAGGGATATCATCCCCGTTGGGCTCAAGTACTTTACAGAGCAGCGCGTGGGAGGCAATCCCATTGTCATTGGTGTTGGTCATGGTAAGTACGAATTATTCCACTTCCATGTTGACGGGCCCGAACTGAGTTCTTAACTTTGCAGTCATTGACTTTGTCCAATCTGTCGTCGGCGAGCCCCTTCCAGACACCATAAAGGCTCATTTCCAGCTGCAACGACCTGATGTTCGGATCCGAGACCCCAAAACTAACCAGATCATTGAGACCGTTCGCTCCGACGTCCCTGATCTATTTTCACTCAATGGTATGTTTCGTCTTGTTGCACTTTATCCTCAATTAATAACTCTCCAGCCTCTCTTCCCGCCTCTTCTCGAACCCAGCAGGGCGCAACTCTGACATTCTACTTCCGACGAGGCCAACAATTCCCATCTACGCCAGCTCTTGTTTGGTCACTGAACTGCGAGTTTGGCGAGGTCCGACTTGTCGCTACCGCTGGAAATGCTTTGCATGCCGGCGCATATTCTGAACCTGTGACGATTCATGTCCATTACTTTGACACAGATAAGGTCGAAGAGGTTCAATGGAGTTGGGATGAAGAACAAGAGAAGGTTCCAGATATTGCAAGATCAGTCCAAAAGGTTCTATATTCGTATGCCGATAACAAGAAAACAGACACCACTGGGCAAACATTCAAGCAAACTGGATGGGTTGATATAGAGGATGCTGCTGCTCGCGCTGCGCAAATTCAGGGATGGTTGGATCGCTTCCAGGTGTAGAAGTGTGATGGGCATGCGATTACTTGAAGATGAGCAAACGAGCTACATTGGTCAGATCAGACTATGGTCGTGGTTCTACTACGTTTCTCTTTGCTTTTTCGTCTCCTTCCTCTAAACAAAGAATATCCGTCTTACTCATTTGCTCTTTACGTCGATTTCTGCCATACTGATGATCAATCTCGTAACTTCCGGCAGGGTCTCCAGCATCCATATATCGTCTCTTGAAGCACCATTTAAATCTTCGCCTTCTTTTGCTATAGATTGCCTCGTCATCTCTACCTTACGCAACACTCCGGAGAGTGTCATCGCCTCTTCGTCACCAGAACTTGGCATGCTTTGTATCACTCCAAGCCAGTCATCTTCACTTTCGGCTGCCCACAAGGCATCGGAACAAGGCAGTCTGATCCTTCCAAGCACATCATTGGTAAACAGCGGCTCAAAATATGCTGGATCCAAAATTTTCGTAGCGCATAGAAGTTGGTGGATGATCATGAGAAGGTAAATGGTACGCAGCAAGGATTCTTGAACGATCCAGTCTACCCATCGCATTTTCGCAGATATTGGCGACGACAGCGGGCTTATTCCCCTGCTCATATTTGATGTCTCTTCCAACCTTGCAGTAAAGCAACGAATTCCCTATGGGTGATATCAGTCCCGGAGATCAGACCTATGAATCCGTTGAATCACTTCTTCACATACCCTCACTAAATACTCATGATTCAATACCGCGCCGGCAAGCTTAGATGCGACATGGCTATTGGTAAGTAATCCTTCAATTTCGTAGATGCACATTGCGAGAATTGCAGCACAGGTCAATTCGTGATTATTGAACATCGATGGCTGTCGCCAACCATTAGCAATTGCTAGAACTCAGAGATCCCTGGTCTCGAAGCTGCCAGGCGCTTGCGCATCACCAAAGAGGGGTTGAAGAGGATAGAACACCCACCAGATTCCGGATTAATTTGTCTCTTCTCTCCTGAAACACATCGCATACAAATGGTACCCCAGACCCTCGCGCGTGCAACTTCATGCCAACACAAGCCAGCGCTTCGGCAACGGGTTCGGATATTCTGTCCGATGACTGACGGTGCAGCCGTGAATGTATAAATGGCGAGTGATAATTCTCAATGAGCATTTGGCGGGGATATCTAACAACCATCATCATTGCAACTTCGACGGATATCATACCGGGGAGAAGTGGCTCCTGGGTCTTTTGTATATCCGAAAAGATTGGTAAAAGGTTAGGCGACATCTCTGGCCTGAAGGTGTATTGCAACGTCTTGGGAAGCGGATCCATTAAACTATTAAAGATAGACGCACTTTGGCGGGATGAAGATGTGACATCTGCCATTGATGTGGCTGCAAGAGTCTCTGGTCTCACATGTACTGCAATACTTTGGTCATCATCCTCACCCTCATTCATCAGAATGATTGGATCGATGATGTTTTCCGATAAAACTTCGCCTTGTATCAAATAGCCTTGATTGGCAACATGATGAGCGGGGGTGGGCTCTGATGAGATGACAGCGACATCCCAATTATTTATCAATGGATGGCTCAGATCGTGGGGCAGCCAGACTTGACTGTCATTAAGATCAGCTAACATCCGTTGCTCTATTAAAAGTCGCGGCATATCATCCACATTAAACAGGTCATTTGCTAATGTGTGTGATGCGGCGGTCTCAGTCATATGATTTGATTGGGCATCGTTGGTAAATCGCCTGTTTGAGCCTACCGGTGCCCTGATGGTTGGTTCCAGTCTGTACTCGCATGAAATGGATCGTAAGAGGCAACGACCACCTAGTATAATGTCAATTCATTGCCATGGCTTATAGAGAGACGAATCAAAGTTTCCAGGCCAAGGCCCTGCAACTGGTGGGCGATGTGGGATATCATCATCATTTAATCTTGCAACACCTGAAGGACCGCATACACGAAGGTTTCTCATACGTGCATTTCACTTTGGATGCAATGCATTTTTCACAGGCCTTCTTTTTTGTTGCCCTGGCTTTGCCTATCGATTTCTCACATCGTCGCCTATGGCGCTCTTTAAGGTCCCCTGGGTAGAAATTAGGGATGTCAATAACATTAAAATGGCGTGAGAAATCTTACTTCTTGCGAATGGCTTGAGACAGAAGGGACATGTGTGGTCCGTGTGAGTAGCTTGTTGTTGCTGGTGTTCACCACCCAGGCTTTCGGCTTCGTTCTGAGGCATATTGTATTTACACTTGTCTAGACAGCTCCAATTAGTGAGTCAATTTATTCGGGTGCATGTTTATTTGCCGTTGTGCAACATTCGGAAGAAGAGATCATAGAGTGAGAATCAATCACTGTGAGGATTTGTATTTGTAATCAATCTGGCTCATAGACTCTGTGACCCGGGAGAAGCCAAATCGGGAATAACAAGACGGCTGGCTGCATGCACGAGGGAGCATGTGAGAACATTTTCATGCGTGTACCAGATATAAGCGAGTGCATAAACGGTATTCTCACATCTGAGCTCAGTATCACGAAGACTAAACACTGGCTCGACTCTGTAGCCATGTCATCTTCATCTTCGATCACAAGATTCCACATACTCTAAGAGTCACGTGGTGATTCAATAACTCTTAGGTAATACACTTACTAATCCAATTAGGTCGCGACAATATTGGTTCGGCTGTCCGTTCCACCTCCCAGTGAGCACAGTAATTTCCCTTATACTACCCCCTTGCGGTCTACCATGACCACACTTACATCCATACATCAATCTTCTCCGTCTTACAATTATTTTGCCCCTCCATGAAACATGTCCAAATCTCGGGGCAAAAGGCCACGCACAGCACTCTCTGACGTTGAGGACGCTAATGCTGCCCAACCCCCCCAATCTTCTGAGACAGAGGCCGCCAATCGGTCGAGTGCAACTTCAACGATACAAGTCCCGGACACGGTGGAAGCCACAGGTGCGTACAATACTTAATCATCTCATGGCTCTTGGGCTAAAGGAGGAAGAAAGAAATCTAACAGTAATGGTATATAGTAAGGAGATATCAGACATGGCGTAGTATGTTGATACTTGTTTCAAATCTCATCAGCAAAGAATCACAATTTGAGGCAGCTAACCAAAGCAATAGAACAAGGCTCACCTCATGATGCACAATGTTTTATTTGTGGGGGAATGACCAATTTGTTGCACTGCCAAACTTGTAGAAGATCTTACCATGAGCGTTGTCTAGGCCAGCCTCCTGGTCACTTTTTCTACCGTCAGAAATTCTTCTGCGAAGTTTGCATTGGCCGCCAGTGGCATCTGAACGCGCCTCCAGCAACCCCTCCGCGCTCTCCGTCAACGCCTCTGGAGAAGCCAAGGGCCAGTCTACCTACACACAGACCGAGCGCGCTTCAAAGCGGCGGGGCAATTGAACTTTCGTCATCACCATCATTACCCCCAGCACTACCACCAATATCAGCTGCGGCTGTGACGGAACAACGGGCCTTGGTTTCGCCAACGTTTGTCCTGCCATCGCAGAACAAAACCACTCCTCCTCCCGTTCTCTATCCGGCACCTAGCGCCCAAGGCGGGCCGCTACCTCTATCAGCCCCAACAGGCCCGCCTGGCGCCAGTCGCACGGTTTCTGGTCTTCGAAATTCCAGGTCGCGGTTCTCGACTCTATCCCTGGAAGTAGACGATGCCATCACGGTCTTGCTCCGCGAGCTGGAATATCTCGGAGACGCGAGACAAAAGATTAGCCAGCTAGAGGCACTCGTGCTTCAACTGCGACAGGACGCCAAGATCAATGAGAATGCATTGCTATTGGCGCAGCGCCATGCCACGGCAGAGAACCAGCGACATCAGGGTCTCGGTGCGGAGAATGAAAGGCTGAAAAAAGAGGTGGAGCGGCTAACTCAGCTTCTCAATGAGGAGAGGTCTCGGCCAGAGAGTGAAAGGATCGAGGGAGAAAGGTGGAAAAAGGAAGCACAGGCCAAGCAAGCAGAGTTGGATGAGTTGAGGGGGAGGTTGAGGAGTATACTCTAGCCTGAACCGGTGCGAGCCGATATGATGTATTATTTACTTTGTCTTTGCTTACTAGACGCGTGTTAAGATAAGATCATTTATTGTATAGAGAGGAATTATATCTGGTATTTATGTAGAAAGGAATGAGAGCATTGAGCTTGAGATCTGATGCCTCGCCGAACTCTCTCGAATGGTGAATAATCTATGCTATAACGATATCGGCTCTTCATTGAAAAACGCCGGTGTTTGGCCACCTGTGATTCATGCCACCCCTTTCCGGCCAACCATCAAATATACAACCAGCGCAAATCTTATCCATTGTGCGCCCTCCTCGACTGTGTAGCCGTCAACAATGATGCAAGAGTTGTAGGGTATGACGGCCCGCGCCGGGTTACCGAATCGGGACAGCCCATTGCTGATCAATCTGCATGACTAACATGAGCTGAAAGGGGAAGCTATCGGCGGAAATAAGAATAAAGCAAAAAAAAAGACTAACCTTCGTCACCACTTCATGCTTTGGCCTCAGTATTACTCCCATGTGGAGAAATTGGGCCTCATGCGCAGGAAGGGTCCATGGTATATGCCCCTGGCCCATATGACCTTGCATTCGGAACATATGCCGCTGCCCCAATCAAGCCAGAGCCAGCAAATCTGCGGTGAACCGCGCCCTCCCACCCGCAACCCTTGGTAGCCCTGGACACGCCAGTTGTCAACTTGTTAAACCCGTATAGTCTCCGTAGTGTCCGTTTGATTAGACTGGAGATGATTATGAGAAGGAGCAAGTTTATTCGCTCCTTCTGCTTGGAAATAGCACCGGGAACAACGTGTTTCCACCCAACCCCAAATAAGCCCTATCAATCACAATCAATCCAGGACTAATGCACAGATTGGGAGACGAGTCAGAGCCTATTTGTGCTAGTACCTCGGTATTAATAACTGTCCCATTTCCCATGATGTGTTCCCCTCTGCTCTCTGTGTTTCGAGGTCCAAGTCAACCCGTCTTATTGTATCCCCCACCATGGGTAGCCCAGACGCAGCAGATGATATACCTTCTCTCGAGGAGGGCTCGACACAGTATGAGGGGTCGGGGGACAACTGGTCGAAAGATCCCCGAAACCCGCACAACTGGAGCAACACCAAGAGAGTATATCACACCGCTTGCATTGCCTTTTATGCCTTCACAATGTATGACGACCCCCCCTTAAAGGGATGAAATTTGACTGAGTTTGTGTTCCAGTACGTACATGTCTTCTGCCTACGCTCCAGGGACGAGGAGAGCTGCTTCCGATCTTGGCGTCTCACAAACCGTTTCTCTTCTCGGCGTCTCCATCTTCTGCCTAGGACTTTCTCTCGGTCCTGTTATAGGCGCCCCGTTGAGTGAAACAGTGGGCCGCTTGGTCGTTTATCGTTTCGGCCTACCCATAGCCACTTTGTTCATCATAGGTTCCGCTGTGGCTAGAAATATTGGAACTATTGTGGTTTGCCGCTTCCTCGCGGGTGTCTTTGGCAGCCCCGCACTGAGCGTTGGCGGTGGTACTGTGGCAGACATCTGGCCCCCATCACAGCGTGGGCCAGCTACTGTTCTCTTTGTAACGGCGCCTTTTCTGGGGCCTTGTATTGGTAAGGCAATCCACAAAGTCTTCCTCATGGGGCGGGATGGAAGTTAACCCGCTGCAGCTCCTGTCATAGGCGGCTTTGTGATAGAACACCTGAGCTGGCGATGGCTTGAATGGGTTGCTGTCTTTTGGGCAATGGCTACATGCGTCTTTGCGCTTGGAATGAATGAGACATATAAGCCAAAGATATTAGAGGACGAAAACAGCAAAGAGAAACCAGCTACAAAATGGCGAATCCCGGTATTGCGCTGGGATTCTTTACGGAAGTGGGTTGCCGATTCTTTACTGCGACCGCTACAGATGTTCGTTACCGAGCCGATTGTCTTATTCTTGAGCTTATACGTGGGCTTCAATTTTGCCGTGCTCTATGCCTTCTTCGCATCCATGCCTCTCGTATTTCGTCAAACCTACAACTTTAACGATCATGAAACCGGACTCGTCTTCTTGGCCCTAGGAGTCGGCACCCTTTTCGCATCCGCCACCAGCATCACTTGCGACCGGTTTATATATCAGCGGAAATGCAAGGAAGCTATTCAGAGCGGCGAATCGGGTCATCTTCCGGCCGAGCAACGTCTATATCCGGCCATGATGGGCAGCATAGGTGTTGTTGTTGGGCTCTTCTGGTTTGCTTGGACAACCCGACCCGATGTACACTGGATCAGCCCGGTGCTTGCCCTGATCCCATTTAACTGGGGGAATCTGTGCATATTTGTACGTGTCTGAGAACCGAAACATTCGTGAATTTTCTTATGCGGTTTCTAATTTGATGCACAGTCTTCGAGTATGGTCTACTTGATCGACTGCTATGGCTCACGGTTTGGAGCGTCTGCACTGTCAGCTAATGGTCTTACACGCTACGTGCTTGCCGCAGCCTTACCCCTTGTTACGATTCAGAGTAAGTTGGCACTGTACCAAACCACTTTGAACCACTCAAGAATTTTGCTGACACGCCATTTTGACACAGTGTACGAAGGCCTGACGACGAAGTGGGCCGCAAGCCTCCTTGGTTTTGTTGCAGTGGCTTTGGTTCCCATCCCATGGGTTCTGTTCATGTTTGGGCCATCTATTCGGAAGCGGAGCAAGTATATATGAAACGGTAAATGGAATGAGAAGGATAAATATTGGAATTATGGACCTGGCGAGATAAAAAGACAGATTCCAATTATAATCCCGGCGCCTTCGTCCATTGCCGATACCATTGGCGGGTTAGAAGAGGGAATAGTATGGGAATATATCTCACATTCTACGCATAGCATGACTTATGAACTCAAGATAAACGATATAGGCTAGATAATTCAAATTACCTGAAGTCTACTTCTGAAACTCGGCGCGAGTGTTGATCTCCTCAACCATTTGCTTTGCGTCAGGGTCACCCTCCTCTGCTAACCGCCGGAACTCATCCGTGTTGTCTTTGACCCACTGCTCAAAATGTCCAGGCTGTCTCTCGTTAGCGGGAAATGTGAAAGCGGTCGCTGACACTGAACATACCATTGGAAGATGGAACCCAGCCTCCTTGGCAGAGTCAATGTTGCCGCAGATAAGCACTCCGTTTAGTTGCTTTGCGCGAGAGTCTTTGCCAACTGCTTCATTCCAGATATTCTCCAACTTGTCGGACATGGCTTGGTATTGAGTCGGCGTGCGGGAGGTGCCACTGCGCAGGCTAACCCAAAGCTTGTTGATCTGCCGCGGAACACCTCCAACGTATGTGTCAGAGAATGGGCCTTGGGAGACATCGACGAAGCGGACGTTGACGATGAAGCGAGGTGCTTTGAAGGTTGTTGCATGCCAGTCTGTGATGGATCGAGCTAGTGCCAGCTTCTGGGTCTGAGACAGCTTGATGACATGCTCAAAGTGATAGGTGGGCATTTTGACAAGTCAGTATGTGACAATGTGGTAGAAAGATGTGGTTCTTGCTGGGCTGGCTAGTATTACCTTCAGAGGTTCAGCTTAGCCGTTCTTTATCACTACATATGTACCTGCAGGTAGTAAGATGACCATGTTTACTCGCGATAGCCGATAGTGGGTGATGATAATAGGACATATGACCGATGTCGGGTGCCTCTCAAGGGGTGTTACATTGATTTGGATATGGCTTTTTAGGCCTCAAGCATACCAAAAATCCTAAGACTAGATGTTTTGCTGATTGGTCATCAGATCCTTATCAACATCGGAATAGATTCGAGGGGGCGTCGGTTGGGTCTGGACTTGGATTCTATTTACATGATATAATGATCATTAATCACACTTTACTGAGACATTCATAGTATGGATGATTGGTATGGCCTTGAACATCTCCTACGCTGTTGTTAGCATCATCAGCTTTGGAGCGATAAATGAGCTCAAGGTAATCGGTCCGACGATGTGCAAGACGGTGAGGAGGGGTAGTGATGGTAGTATTCTGCCAACTGTTTGTGGGCGCCGAACGTAGCATCTTTGATCCTATGGCTTTTCGCAACATGCATGGGACTATCATCATCGAGAGGATTAAGCCTCCGTGATTGGTACGCCTGCCAAGGCCCCGAGCTCCTTGCAAGGAACTAGACAGGGTGTCAATAGTACAACCAACCCATGGATTCGGAAGCGGAAAGCTCAGCGGAAACCAACGGTTTAGCCCCCACACGTGGCGAGGCAGTCTGGAGTTTGGACAAGCTCATCTCCGACTTCATTTTAATATCTCCGTAGCGGAGTAAACTCCATCAATTCTTCGGCTGTTGGGGTGGACAAGGATTGACGAGCTTGTAATTGCGAGGCAAGGGATCATCAACCACCAAACGAGTTGGATGACAAAGAGTGATGACAAAGATGGATGACAGGGGTGGATGAAGGCAAGTGTCAAAATGCCTTGGTGATTATAACGAAGTTGACCGGTTCTTCCATTGTAAATTGGTAAGCAGGTTCGCCACTGCCGGAATATAAAGAGACTTGAATACGTTTTAGCCCCCTGTCTAGAACATTGGACATCATCAAGTTTCTGACCAAGATCATTACCCATACAATTTACTACTCCACCTTGACCCCCTCAAGACCCTCGATCAACCATCATGTCACCAAAGACAGCTGTACTTCTCATTGATCCTCTCAATGAATTCTTGCATCCCGACGGGAAGCTCTATGCAAGACTCAAAGATAGTCTTGAGGCCACTGACACGATTAAAAATATGCATGCTGTGATCAAGGCCGCAAGAAGCGCCAAGATCCCCATATTTTATTGCCAGCATCAGCTGATTGAGGATGGCCAATTGGCTAAATGGAACCACAAGTCCAAAAGCCATCTCACAATTCAGCAGATTGGTTCATTTAGACCGGGAAGCTTCGGAGCTGAAATCTACCAAGATATGGAACCGGACCGAAGCAATGGCGATGTTATCGTCTCCCGTCACTGGAATAGCAGGTGAGAAGGGATTTCTGTCCGATGGAGGAATGACATTTACGGGTAACAAAGTTAACCGCTAAGACAGTTCATTCGCCAACACGGACCTTGATTTCCAACTCCGCCAACAGGACATCACCCATGTCGTTTGTGTTGGCATGGTCGCTAATACGTGTTTGGAATCCACGGCTCGTTATGCCGTCGAACTGTACGTACCTCTAACACCCATTGGACCACGAGAGGACAAACTGACAAGCCTGTGACCATCTATTATAGTGGGTATCACGCCACCATTGTGTAAGTCTTTTCCAAAACAGTTGGTTTGTAGACGATGATACTAACACACCCACAGGAGCGATGCAACTGCGGGCTTTAGCGTTCAACTCAAGGATGTTGCGGAGAAGATTATCTGGCCTACGATTGTGGATGAAGTCATCACCGTAGATGCATGGGCTGCAAGCCTGAAGCAGTGAGGACGGAAAACAACAGGGATGTGGCGTTGTCTCCCCTCCGGGCCTACCGACGACTGTATCATGGCAATTTATTAGTTGCTCTCGAAGTGGATAGGAGCTTACAAATTACAATTACATGAAGAATGTGGGCTGTAACCCCTCCAGCGCCCCATTTATGTGGAGTAATTTTCAAGACCAAATACCGTGTATCATATATCCTTTACGTAATTGTGATGTGTAAGCAAGAATCCTCCATCGTGAACGAGGCCCCTCGACGATTCAAGCGAGACCGGAGACAACACACTGAAAGGTGACCATGCAGATCTACCAGTTCAATTTGTCAGCTGAATGATCCATAGCATTGGCGTAACATCAAACTAATCCCAATAGGGGTAGGGTTGAGGCGTTTCTTATGCTTGACGGAGCAATTTCCCCGTGTCTGATCCCCAAGCTCCCAACCCCTGTGTTCTGAGAAGGATTGTGATGACTAACTTGGCTTAAGTCATCCATTTAATCATCCAATCACATGTCCCAAACTGAACACCGTGCTCATCCATGTCATTCACCCTGTAAGTGGTGATCAGCGCCACCCAGTTTAGCATTACGCGTGGACGGAAGCATCGGCAAGATTGAGGCAATTTCCTTAGACAGCTAGCTAGCTGACTTTATATTTTTCACCCCAAGGGATCATCGCAATACTGTATGCGAAATGATTGTTTTGTGTCGAGTATCACCGTCTTCTCTGGCACGGCCTCTTCCCCCTTTATGTTCACAGACATGCCTACCCACAGTTTCATTATCTACAAGAAATTATGCATCAATTTGTGAAGCATTTGTATTCTCTATGTTAATATGTACTCCCTACGAGTGACTCGATGGCATAATTCTTTCAGTGCTTTCGCGCCATGCTCAAAGTCTGCAAGCTCTAGATATACCATGGCCGAAAATCTGGCCCAAAGTGAACCAGAAATAAACGCAATATTCACAAACGTGTTGTAATCTCGTGCCAGAGATTTGAACAAGAATTCAATAATCATTGGCACGTCTGATGTGGGGATCAGATCTTGCGTCTGCCCTTCGCAAGAGGTGGAAAACTGGAGAGGTAGCCTGACGTTTGCAAAAGCAACCCGCTTCTCTTCAGGTATGATGAGTGCACAGGTCTGAAGTATTTCAGCAGCAGCTTTCTCTCCGCTTCTAGCTAATTCGTAGCAGTATTTACGGATCATCTCTTCACCACCACATATCTCTCTTCTAAACTCGAGTGCAGCAGGAATACACAGTGGTGGTCCGTTGTCGATAGTGCCTGTATACCCAAACTGGAAGACAAAAGGATTGTGTGATGCAGACATTTCGTATGAACTGATGTATTGCCTCCCTTTGAGGACCTCGGGCAGTGGTTGAAAGCCGTGCGACGTGGGGATAGATGACCTCATAAGATGTTGGTTTCTCTGCGCTACGTAGAGAACTGCGCATGTGTGAGGTACGAGTAGCCACCTGCTTGATGGATGAGCATATTTCAGCGATTCAGCCAAGAAGGGAATTTGCAACACTCACTTGTGGCAATTGGTCACCAGAAAATCGGCATTCAGCTCCCCAAGGTCCAGATCAATGAGGCCAATCCCGTGTGCTCCGTCGACGACACTCATAACTTGAAAGTGTTCGCAGATTTGCACAAGCCGCTCAAACGGCATTCTCAACCCTGGCATACTCATGATGGTGTCAAATATTGCAACCCGGACGTGGCCTCGGTTTGTCTCCAAGACGGACCGAAAAGTCTGCAGAAGCTTTTCATCATCGTTGGTAATGGGATCAAACTGAATACACAGGCTATCGACTTCGGTGCTTTCGACGAGGTAGTCCACAGTCTTCTCGATTGCTCCATAAATCCCCTGGAAATACACGATCAGATCCCCAGGCCTAAACCTCAGATTGCGAAGCACAGTATTCAAGCCAGTTGTGGCATTCGGTACTAGGACGATCTCGTCTTTGTTTGTATGCAGCAAACTGGCGATGGATTCGCGAACGTTGTCTAATTTTTCTGGATATGCATATCGAACAAATGCATCCGGTTCAGCCTGTACTTCATCCTGAATCAAACGCAATTTGTCTCGTACGTGGCGAGGATAACCTCCATAAGATCCTAGCGAGTGTTAACAACGACCGTTGCACAGTATTGGCGGTTGATTCCTAGAAAATGCAAAGGGCTTGCCTTGATTCAAATGGATGAAACCGGGTTTATGCATAAAATGCTTTTCTCCAAATGCTCTCCCGAATCTCATTGTATCGACTGCACCCATTGGATTGGCCATTGGGATTATACAGAGTAATTGAATGTGAAATGAGATCCTGCAAGATGGGGGTTCACCTCTGTGTATCTGATGCCGTGCCTTGGTGTTGACGGCAAGTTTATGATCTCAATCTGCAATCTCTCAAGCATAAACCCCCGATCACATTCAGCATGGTTTTGCATGTATGTAGCATTATCAAGAAACATGGGGGTATCCATTGTCGTTCCGAGATCGGGAACAGGCCCTTGAATGACACTCCTTCCACACATCCCTCACAAAATCTAGTTCAAAAGCTTACCGCCACTGATGAGGGGGTGGTGATCCGGGAAGCTTTGCTGATTCAGCTGAATTACAAAGCCCCTCCTCCATCTCAGAAGAGGACCCCGCCCCTTCATACGCATGCAGCATGGGTATGAGCCGAACGTCTAGCCAAAGGTAGGTAGTCGAATGCACGACCGGCGTCGCCTGACAAATCACGCATGGGTGTGTCAAGCCAATATCACGGTTTAATTAAGAGTGGCGGGAAAGCTACACCCTTGACCGTTGGGTAGGTAGTACTGACTAGTGATGCCGAAGCAAAGCGCATACATGCTGTAGTTAATAAGGAGGTGGGATTGATGGAGCCTACGAAAGAAAGAAATTGGACGCCATCAGTAGACTTCCACTTCTTTTACATTATTCGCGCCTCCGTATAGCTTTCAGTCCACTACTTTTTGCCTTTGCTACTCAAGATGGCCAGCCCACAAGCCGTTCACACAGACGCAGCACCTGCACCGATTTCTCTCTTCTCACAAGCTCAGGTCTACAATGGGCTTGTCTATTGCTCTGGAAATATTGGAATCGATCCCAAGACTGGTGCCCTCGTCGAAGGGACTGTCAAAGAACGCACCGTAAGTAATTGGGGGTGTAAATCAAGGTTTTGATGACTGATTGAATCAGGAGCAAACTATTCGCAACATATCTGCTCTTCTTGAAGCTGCAAATTCGTCTCTGAAACGCATTATTAAGGTCAATGTTTACCTCACAAGTATGGATAACTTTGGTCCGATGAATGAGGGATACGCTGCATTCTTCTCCAACCCCTTCCCTGTAGGTTAATTCCCTCGAACGATATGCACACATGGCCAACAAACTAATCCGCCCAGGCGCGAACTTGTGTGAGTGTTGCAGGTTTGCCAATGGATACTGATGTAGAAATCGAGTGTGTTGCGGCACAAAATTGAATAGTTGTTAATACAACATCTTCATAAATCACCACACGAGCTATGCAATAGTTTCTTCACGTAGAAGATATCCATAAATGTGTATGAATAACACATTTAAACTGATATCTTTTCCTATTTTCAGTTTTTAAAACAAGACTTGTGCGCGATCTTTGAGTTCATAATAAAAGGCTAGATTGAAGTCTCTGTTGAAGAGATAAAAAGCTAAGTAGCAGAAAAGTACGAGTCTTTTCCAATGAAATATTCTAAATGCAGATGTACTGTGCTATAGTGTATGTGTGTGAGAGAGAGAGAGAACTTGCCAATCGCAGTATAGACATGTCCGTTCTAATCCGAGTGTTCTGTACACAACATCCCATACTTGTGCGACCAAGCTGTCACAAACTAGTTGTTGATGTGGTCCTCAATCCAATCATAAAAGCTGCTAACTCGAGTGAAAGCTGTAGGGTGAATAGTAGCGCAACGACGTATGCCAAAAGAATCGATACCGACGATGTTTCCATTGTAGTACAAGGCACCGCCAGAGTCGCCAGAGCAGGTACTCTGGCCAGCCTTTCCGGTTTGTGCGCACAAGCTCCCATCTCGAGTATAACTTCCAAACGTCTTGGAGCACTCTTGATTCGTGATGGTAGTCATGTCCAAATATTTCAGTTCGTTTGAACCTTGTCCTCTTTCCGAGGTCAAACCCCAACCGGCTATGACCACACTCTTGCCTTCGGAGATGGTTTCATTGCTGACGGTGGCAATGGGGTTCTCGATGTTGGTTGCAAGAGTGAGCATAGCAACGTCGTTTTGTAGGTTCCCTATGTTGAAACCTTCGTGAGAGACGCTCTTGGTAATGTTGACACGGGTGCCGCTGTCACGAGTAAGAGTGTTGTATGCAATGAAATGTTGGTTGGCATCCACTTTACAGTGAGCAGCCGTCAACACTTTGTTGGGGGCAACAACTGTGCCGGCGCAGAAATGATAGCCAGTAGTTTGTTGGCGAATGCTGACAATGGTGGGAAACTGGCCTTTAGCAGCAGTGGCACCTCCGAGAATATCGGCAGTGGCTTGGGTAGACGGAGAAAAGATGGCTGCAGCCAGCAAGCCGGCGTTGAGAAGGTTGATAACGACCATGGTTGTAAGTGGAGATGATGAATGTATTGGATGTTGGTTTCTTGGTGTTGGATGCTTGTTGCTGGATAGAGATTTCCGACGGAGATGTTGAGACTTATATGGGTTTTCTTGTGAGTATCAACTCACCCACTTTGGAGTTTATGTCTTTTGCTTCCTTTGTTTCATTGTTTCCACGGAGTAGATTTTCCGAGGATGTACGCATATTGCAGGCATATTGTGGAATAATCCACTGTCTATCTAGGGCCGACACTTTTTGGATGACCTATCTAACGTGAGTTGAGATCTTTTACCGGGGTGGCGATGGGCCGGGCCAGTAACCCGTCGGGGTTGTCTTGGACATATGCATCTGGTAGTTGTCTTGTCACATATATGGAGAACAATCAGGTTGGGTTTGACTAATATTATGTTGTATTTTATTATTCGCATTTCCCAAAGTGGTATCCCTGAGGCAAGGGCTCAGACAAGGGATAGGTGGCTATTATCATTACACTTGTCTCAGGAGCATCGGCCGAATAGGAAGCCTGTCAATCACCCGGGCGGGGCCAACCGAGATACATCTAGGTATAATCATGAAAGAATTCAAGGTAGCCCTGCTCTAGCCAATTACCCTCTCTAGGAAGCATTAGCTCCCGATACTAGCCCTTGGATATGAAGTCAGGCAAAAACTTCAACAGAGGCCGTGGTGGCCGGATTGTCAAATGTATCTAGGCTTTAAAGATAACATGCATTATATTTATCTGCAGGAAAGGAGCTGACAAGGGAGCAGTTGTAAAACCAGACTGAGACACCTAACACGTATGGAGGAAAGGTTCCGATATTATGCTCCATCACAATTGTTCCACCATTAATATGCTCATGAGCATAGTAATATGCAATTTCTTAATAAATAATGAAAACAAAGTGAATACAGGTTATTATCTCTTGTAGACTTAAGGGCATGCAACAGTTTCCACCATTTTCGACTCGATAGTAATTGGTGTTAAGCTGAAATGGCATTGCAGGGTTGCATCGAGATGTATCGATCTGGAGTTTGAGATTGAAGGCAGCGACATTATTAGCATCATCTTTTACGGAAGAAGTGATTTATTACCTATGATTATAATACAACAAGACCAGAGCAGTCTCAAATTGCAGGGTAAGATAGTAGTTGTAGTCAGTTGGGCGAAAGACGTCGTGAAAAACAGTGTATCGAGTATATACGTACTGAGGAATACTTAGGTACTACTTGGGAGGTACGACATTCCTCTTATTGCAACAACCCCATCAGCAGGGGTTCAGAGCTTAGTGAAAACTTTTGCCTGCCGTCAAGCAGAATTATACGATATAACGGAGCCGATACCTACTGGTAAGAGCTTAGAACCCATTCATGCCCCGTAGGAATAGTTTGCAATTTTTTTGCCGTGTTGAAGCAGCTATGAACTGGCTTGGCAGCTTGGATTGGATGTCTCGATGTATTATGAGATGTGGGCCATCCGCCCCAGCTGCGCGTCTTTGACCGATATTATTTGCCCAACCAGTGGGGACAGAGTGCCCAAGGCTGTGGGGCAAGGAGCAGGTCAAGGCTGGGGCTGCTTTACGGAGGATGATGGGCGTTACCTGGTGGTCTCGTATCTGGACGGTATAGGAAACAATTGTCCCTAAGCGAACTCGCATCCACATAGGGACCACTTCACATTCCCTATGTCGTTATGAGTATGGCCGCTGATAATATTATGTCGGGCAGTGGATAGCAAGACATATGGGGTCTTCAATGGGATGCCTTCTTCCCTGCTGATATGGACACCGGTATCTTTACCGCTCCATTCATTGGCCTGAAGCTGGCTTCCGCTTGGGCCGACAACACGCCACATACCGTGGAAATGCTTTACAGGTTCCGATATCGAGATGCAACGGATCCGAGAGACAAGGTCTACGCTATACTAAAGCTTGTGCCAGAAGATCACAACCTGCTCCCAAGCATCATCACCTGCGACTATACCATCGATATGGTCATACTATTCAAGCAAGTTACGCTCGATTTAATTCGAAACGTCTATAAAGTAGACGAAGATATAGAAGAATGGGATGATCGAGGACTAAGGTATTTCATTAGTCTACGGGGAGAAGCCAAGCGCATCCTAAATCTACTAAGCTGGACGCTCGATTAGACCAAACCAGAATACCCAAAGAGCCAGTTTTAGGATCATAACGCGTCACTAATATAGTTTACCGCAGACAGAGGGCTTCCAAGATTAAATCGCGAAGCTTTGGTATCCGGAGATAACGACTCGGTTATTTATTTAAACGGCATTTACTTTAACCACATTGCCGTATACAGCGACCCGATTTTGGACATGGATAGCGAAGACGAGGTAAAACACATATGGAAAGAGCTGGTCTGCAAATAGGTTGGTACTCTTGCGGTCATGAAAGTAGAAACTCCTGGAGATTCTGTCCGTAGTAGGGCCGCATATCCATCCACGTACGGTCGACAGGAGTTAACCTCTGATGAAATCACTGAGATCCATAAAGGATAGGATGATCGCATGATTCGAATGCAAAATCTGCGCGTCTGTGATTTTTTTTTGGCAACGTTTGTAAGATTTACAAAAACATCTTCTCTTATACCCCAATCTCAGTCCCTCAACAGACCAGGCAGAGTCAACAAACGCTTCGCGCCCTTAATCTCGTGAACAATCCCCATACTTTACAGTAAACGGTCCCAAAAACTGCAATCTCATCAAGGCTATTTGCTGACGCTACAAAAAGGTTGGTTTTGTTCCAGTCTTCATTGTGATAAGGCACTATCGATTCCATAGGGAGAAGCTTGGAGTCTTGGACTACGGAATGATGATAGGTATCACGGCGCTTACGAACCGTTCAAGGAGGTATTTTCAAGCATCGATTGGTATCTGTAATATTCCTCTGTTCGCCTCTCCCAGTCCCAGATAGACCTAATACTCATAACACAAATGCTTTGACTTGGTGCTCATCACTTGTTTTACCTTGAGAGGTTTTCCAAAATCACCAAAGTTCATCCAGTCCTCCAATGATGATGTACTATTAATAGCCTCCTTCGAAAATTTAGTGCTCTCTTTGGGGCCTTGGAAATCGGACATTCTTGAGGTAGGGTTGCCCTGCTGCCACGTCCACCAAAGACGGTCGAGTTGTGTGTGGTGGAGATAAAAGACAGGATCTAAGACGAGTCAGAATAAGGCTTTGCTGTAAAGTGCTTGCGTGCACTTACCATTTGGTGCAGTGAAGATGATGAAGTCTCCTCTTATGAACTGGGGAATAGCGTCGTGAGAGTTCTTCTCCAGCTGCATAAAGAACTCTCGGTAGGTACTGTGCTTGAGTATGGTGTTCACTTTTTCTGGTTTCACCAGATTCTGGAGTTTTTCCTTTGTCGCTCCCGACTGGAAGCCTCTGCTCAGACAATGCGGGTGATGCCAAGCGTCATACCCGTGTCCATTGGGCTTGGATTGCCAAACACGTGTTGTGTTCCCGAAAGGTCCATCGCGAACACAGTGGCCTTTGTATAGTTCAACGCCGGTGGCTTCTCCATTTGAGCCAAATCCTAGGACATTGTCCCAAATTGGGGAAGCCTCCAGGTTGTCAGCATCAAGTGTCCAGTCCCAATATCTGCTCATCCGTATTAACACATGGCTCATACTCTGGGGAGGGGTTTTTCTTTAGGTCGCTACCTACACAAGTCCTCCATTGTAGCCACACTCTTCCCGCAGCGTTGTCTCGTAGATGTGAAGGAAATACCGATGCCACGGAAGAAATGCGGCTGCGTCATGTGTGCCGGAGCTCTCCAGTACATGGGCGTACGCGAGGTCGTCGTAACGTGAGCTTCCATGGTCGTGCTTGGAGTCTTTGTGCATCAGACATAACACAGCGTTGATGTATTTCTCTTGCTCCTCCGGTTGCAGCGTCCTCCACTCCCTTCGCTTTGAAGGATTATGGCATCCTGAATCGGCTTCCTTGGCAAATAGAAAGATGTTGATGGCGAGAACCGATCCTAATATGAGGCATACAATCCCAAAAAGGCGTATTCTTTTACGCTTTTGGCTTCAGCTGCATGTTAATTCAGTTCAGTCCCAGGAGGTAGTTGTATGCGTGTGCTCCCTTACCTGTCAGACGCCGATTGAGCTGCTTCAGCAACATCAACCTCCCCATTCTCTAACTTGGAAATGGGCAGATAATTCCCGTGCTTGTCAGATTTCCCGAAGAAATGCATTTTAGAACTCGTTTTTTATAAAATAAATAAATAAACCAACAAAAAAACCACGAATTGGGGTTGTGTTTACAGTAGTGTATCGCAGGGTTAGGTAGGGTGGAGGATACAAATGGATTGTATAAGCCAGCAGGACCCTACTCTCTCCTAGAGCAGGACATCACCAAGGATATACATGTCAGTCGGGGAGTAAGCTTCTAAAATATGCTGTATCTACCAAGTTCCAGGTTCATCATGTCTACAAACGTCATCTGATAATCCAGCGCCTAGGCCGCAACCAAAGCGCTTTAAATCTTCAAACATCTGAGGATATTTGGCCGTCTTGCTTAGGCGCAGATTGCGGTTGTAACTCCTTAGGCGCGACTATTAGGCGCTGTTGAATTAACTGTATGGTGGTGATGCATGGATAAATCCTGTTTGTCAAAATTACAATTGAGAACATCATTAAATGAAAACCTAATGCGCCCTTATAAACTCTGTGTAAATATCAGGCAGGGCTAGGTCTAATCATCGTAGGTTGATGCTCTGGTGCTTGAGGTAGCTGATGGATAAGTGAGGCAGAAACCGAGTCTAGGGAGAAGCTCCATCTTATTATTTTATAGCGGCGCGCTTGGGCGGATTAGCATCTATATAGATCCACCCATTCTCCTTCTTAGTAGTAGCTTACACAGGAGAGGCGCGACTACTAGGCGCTGCACCTCAACTCCGCTTCCTCCTTCGACCCGTCAAGATCATGTGGCTGGATTAGCGATGCCCGATACACAACCCATCAGGATTTATCTCTATTTACCACATATTCTTATCAATACATAAAAGCTTTTTATGCAGGGAAAGAGGAAGAAGAGTAGCATCTCGCCAAGTGCCGCACTTAAGATGATGCATATTTATCCGTAGCTTTGCAATACAGTGTCATGAACATAATCCGCACCGCCGGGTAGCCGGTCACGCGGTGGAGGATTTAACCCGAACACGGATAGTGAGATCGCCAGGTTGGAGTGCAAAAAAAGTATGATATTGGTAGGCAACCTAAGTAAAGAGATGTGTATTGTGCTTTTTGTCTCCCCTCTCCACAATCTTAAGAACCTGTGTTCGGTTCAAATCCCCCACCGCGTACCAGTATTGTGCCGATCCCTATCACGACCTGAACACACTTATACCCCATATCGGCAGAGCCTCGGAAGAACCAACTAATCATGATGGATCAATATTAGTCAGCTTGATCCTGATCTCCTGCCATCATCAACCTACCCTGTAGTTATTACCAAAAGAACGCCTGGAACGTCATATCATGATACGTGATCAAAAAGATTTTACAGGAGGTAATACACTCTAAGCTTCTTTAACTTATCAATTCTACTACATAATAATGTAGTTTTTCCTTTAACGGGATCCTTTTTAATCCAGATGTGACGTTCCGAGCATTCTTCCAACAAGTACCACAGGGTAGATCGAGTCTGTTAGCAAGGGATCAGAATAAAATTCAATGGGTAATGAGAGATATCACGGTTCAGATATCCAGTATCTGATAATAAACAGCTATACTAATAACTGTTTATCTATCTATCTATACAATACTAACTATAGTGCATATGTAAATGGTTTGCACGGTAATTGCTGTATGGGATGAGTGATTGTTCAAAGTGATCACGGCCACCAGTTTAACGATCGTTTGAGCGATCGCTGGTGTTGTGGTGATTGCTTCTGTTGATGCTGGGCGGTTACCCCGATGCGACTGTAAGTCGTGTGTCAGTCGGCTCAACATGTGATTTCTTCCTCGTAGCTAGCTGCAGAGATTTATTCTGGCTAATCATCAATCTATGCCATTATTTGTGCCTCGGTCCAACAATTCGTGGGTATTCTGGTCACGTAACTCTTGGCCTAGGTCAAGGTTGGGTCGTGATACTACGGTCAACAACGCTGCCTGTTGTTGTACGATTGAAAGACAATTTATGCCTTTGACCTCCTCGGTAGAGACATTTGGCCGCCATGTCCTCCTCATATGCTACTCTTCTTCGCTTTACCGCAACATAAACGACCGTGAGCTTCCACTCGGATGGCTGTTTACCCGAGAAATTCGGTCAAGATGCATTCCGCTATGACTACTCACAGTAATAGCGCTGCTACACTAACCAGACTTTCAGCCAACACGTACAAAAGATGCGACAGTAGTGAATATAAACGAGGTAAAGAACAACGTCATAGATGCTGCCTTTGGGACTGTGCTTTGTCGCAGAATTTATTGCCTGCCGCACAGATATCCTTATTTCGCGGGGTGCACAGATGGCAATGCTGTTTGACATGGACGCATTTTTTGGGGAGCTCAGACTGTCTCATCCCATTGGCGATGTTCCGATCGCCTAATATGGCATAAGCGGCATAAGCAGAGAATGAAACATCCGGAGTATTGAGACAGACTTGCTTGGGATGGCTGGCGATTGCTTCAACTAATACAATTGATACTACTCTCAAAATCCATCCCCAGAGATCCCCAAAAAACTATTAAAGGATCGAAATCCTCTGCTCAAATCCCAACTTTTCTCATCATCACTCTCATCTCATCAACACAATCAACCAACCAATCTACTTTACTCACTTCCCTTCCAAGATTCTCATCTTACCAATACCTTCAACATGAAGTACTCCGCTGTCGCTCTCGCTCTCTTCTTCGGCCTCGGCCTCGCCATCCCTGCCGCTCAGCCTGAGGTTGCAACTGTCAACGACTGCACCCACTTGGACAACAAAGCCGTACGTTCAACCCGCTTCAACCGACCAGACTTGCAATTCTTGGATACTAATATAGCTACGACTTTAGGACTGCCTCGATGCTGGCTGCATCTGGAAGGAGAACCTCGGCTTCTGCTTCGGCGTAAGTCATCATCACAACGATTTCGACTCCGAGCATCACACTAACAATCCGTTTAGTCTTAAGTGTCTTCACATAAAAGCACCCGAACTATAATCCCGGACATCTTTGGGACAAGTTCCTAGTCGCTATATAGGCATGTTGGGAGGAAATAAGGAGCGAGTTAAGCTGGCTGGATAATAATTGTACAAATGTATCATAATAAGCTTTTCTCTAATATATGAAAATGTGGTGGAAAATCATTTTGTCCCTGTTGCCCGTTGTGACTTTTGAGTTCATTCGTTTTGATCAATCTTGATCAACAGAGCAGAGTATATTTCTGGTGATAAAATATTCTGATGAATACATTGCCTTTACACTTTGACACTAATGGAGCCTGGCGATATAATCTCGGCGGCATTTTGAATAAACAACTATTTCTAGTTGGAAGTTAATTCTTCATATGTGTTCCTGTGATTTTGTATCTGGTCTTACATTTTCATTGGGTTGAGTTGACAAGTGCATGTCTCTCGCAGTCCATCAACACCCAATATCCAGCGTGCATAAAACCAGTGTTTAATAGCTACAGGAAAGATGCGGGCTACTGTTACATCTTATTTCCAGATCGCTAATCACAAAAGTATATGATAATTTTATATACAACAGGCTAATTCGGATGGCTTAATTTCCCCTGGGCGTCACTCTACGAGAGGGATCAAGACGAAGAAGGGTCTTTTTGTTAGATATAATGAATAAAAGCGCATTCAAAATGTATAAAACGATTTCATATAGCAGCTTTTACACTTGAAGCTCAATCAAGAGTTCCATCCGCATTACTCGCAGGTTTTTCTGGTTCTTCTCGCACGCCAGTCATGCCGTGTGGATATATCGGTTCCCCTTGTACCTTGAACACCCTTCCATGATGATACCTTGGTTCTCATAACGAATACAGTATGGGGGATACCCCGCAGGTTCTAGGGTCGTGAAAACCAAGGCATCTGATGCATTGGGTGATATGTGTCTTCCTGAATATTTCTCTAGCAGGGGCAGAGTTTCCGAATAGCTTGAAGCCAAGCTTCCTTTCGCAGTCGAATGGGATGACCCATGTTTTGCAGTTAATGCTGACGTCTTTTTCATGTTGGGAGATTTTTGCGCTGACCGGGAGCCTCTCGGCTTTTGCCCGTGTCTGGGTTTCTTGGGGACCAGAGGTTGATGTTATGTTGTCTGATTGGGACGGTGTATGACATGAGGACGCTCTTGATGACGAAAGAGTGCTAAGCTCTGGCTTCGTTAAGTTTTAGTCTTTGCTCGTTGAAAAATGGGGCTGCTGTAATGAGCTTGTCATGTACTTGTTCATGGGTCGAAGAGCGAACCTGGACTTGATGACTTGGACCTCAAGAATGTTATTGGGGGCGAGGCCGAGGGCGGAGGTCACGGTGGCCTTGATTCCGAGAGGGGTTTGTTGTCTCCATCCATGATCCGGGGGAACTCTCAGGAGTGGGCGTTTGCCCTCTGTTGCCGATTGGTTTTTGGTAGCTTCCTTGCTATTCTTGGGGGGTGGGGGGCCCGGCTGTTTCTTGGTTCTAGTTGGCATACTGTTAGGGTTGGACTGGCAGTCTTGGCCACCTCTTCCCACGTGGTTTGTTTTGGATGGTCCTTGCCCGTATCATTCGTCTTGTTAAGATTGGTCGAGGTGGATTGGGCAGGCTGAGTGTTCCTGTCTGCGATTGTTAGGGTCTTTTGGATCCCACGTATTTGGGAGGTCAGGAAGGGTTGAAATACTTGTTTGAGTGCTACAGCAATCTACTCTGCGGCAACTCTTTGACATTTTATGGTAGTTCTGGCGAATATATCGTTGGTGTGTTTAGAAAAAGCGTTAAGAACTTTGTTTCTGGAGGTTCTGATGACCTCCTCTTCAGCCAGGTGTTCTGATAGTTGTTTGCTGATGATGATCTTGATGGGTTCTTTGGGGCCCTTCTTCCCTTCGAAGACCGGCTGAGTACTTTGACCTTTCCGAAGGAGAGGGGGAGTGCTATCCTATTTTGGGGAGTCATTGAGAGTTTGAAAGGGTCACTATTGGCGTTGATGACTTGGTTGGGTTTCGAGGTATGCAGAAACGCAGAGAGATTCAGGTTTTGGGAGCTTGGGAGCAGGTGCTGCAGCCATGATGTCCAAGTGTCCGTGGGCAGTTTTTTTGATGTTTTGCGCAATAGATGTTCGAGCAGGAGATGAACGAGGCCTTTAGGAACTGTGATTCCTGACTTGAAGGTAGGGGTGCTGTTGATATAGGAGGGAAGCTAGTGGTGATACAGACAGCCTATGTCAGCCAAGGGTCAACTTTACCAGACCTCCGCAGCAGCTTAGCCGTTTCCTTATTCCCCCATTGTACCGCCCATGAAAGTGGCGTTCGGCCGTTTTTATCCTTTGAATTACCATCGATTTTACCAGAGCTAGGTAATAGCTTAATAATATCGTTATTCCCCCATTGTGCTGCCCATGAAAGTAGCGTCCGACCATCATTGTCCTTGGAGTTAGCATCAATTTTATCAGAATTAAGCAGCAGCTTAATAATCTCAATATTCCCCCACTGTGCTGCCAATGATAACGACGGTCGATCGTTTTTATCCTTCAGGTCAGGATTAACTTTAATCGTTTCCTTGTTCCACCATTGCGCCGCCCATGAAAATGGCGATTGATTGTTTTTATCCTTCAGGTCAGGATCAACTTTGTCAGAACTAAGAAGTAGCTTAATACTCTCATTATTCCACCATTGTGCTGCCCATGAAAGCGGCGCTCGACCATATTTATCCCTTGAGTTAATGTCGATTTTATCAAAATTAAGCAGTAGCTTAATAATATCAATATTCCCCCATTGTACTACCCATGAAAGCAGTGTTCGACCAGCTTCATCCGTTAAATCAGGACTAACTTTATCAAAACTAAGCAGTAGCTTAATAATGTCGTCTCTCTCCTGTGGTACTGCCCAGAAAAGCGGCGTTCGACCCTGTTTGTCGCTGGAGTTTAGATTAACTCTATCCATGTCGGCGAGCAATTTGACAACCTCGAGGCGCCCATTTTCTGAAGCGTATGAGAGAGGCGTCCGATGGTCCTCGTCCTCCGAGTTAGGAAAACTTCCCCAATCAATCAAGTCTTTTGCAATGGCAGCATGAGCGTGTTGTGCAGCATAAGATAATGCCGTTCTTAAGTTAGAACCCTTGTAGTCGGGTTCATAGCCCAGTTCAAGAAGAGCAAGTACCACCTCAGTCCAGCCCTGTCTCACTGCAGAATGAAGTATATCGCTTCTATCTTTGTTTTCCTTCGTGTAATTCGACTGCGTAAGGTAGAATAAGGTCTCAGTCAAGTCGCCCTTTTCTATGATAGCACGAAGATCGTTGGGCTGAAACACATCATGACGTCTGGACTCAGCCACTCGTTTTGATATAGTATCGTAGCGGTCTATAGCACCGAATACACACATTGGCCAACCGCCTTTCTGGTCGACAAGCCATTTAAGGCCTTCAGAGCTGAAGTGTTCCAATTGCGTGAGATTCTCTGCGCTGACCAACGCCCACCGATATAACTCTCCAAGAGAAACAGCTACCTGTTCCTGAAGCTCATTTGTAGAATGAGACTCAGTGCAAACTCTCCAGGCCCATCTTAGCAGGGTCTCTGCTTCTTCCCAATGCTTGTCCCTTCGATATTGGTTTGCACCTTTCTTTGCTGCTGCGAAGGCACTTTCTGATGATGGCAAGAGCCGAGATATCATAGGAGGTAGAACACACAACAAACCATCTCCCCTCTGGCCTAATCGGTTTTGAGTGAACAGCTTCACCAGATCAGATACCAAGTCGTTCTCGAGCTGAAAGCCATTGGCTACTTCTTGGATCTCAACCTTCCCAATCTCATCAGCAAAGTCAAGGATGCTCATGATGAACAATCCGAATACTTACTGAGCGCATAAGCATAAGAGAGAGCTGCTCGTCGAGACCGACCAAACCGACACCTGGGGAGGTTGAATCTGCAATGATTCCTCCACGTGCCAACCAAAGAACCGAACTGTCTCAGTATTGGGATTTTCAGTTAGTTGAGTTGAGAGAGGTTCATACAGGTCTCCATTTCTATTCTTTTCCCATATGGTGTTTGGACTGAACAGTGCCTGTGTAGCTTCTTGCGAACTAAGTGTATGTTCTACAAAGCTGGGGCACTGGCTGCCGACCCATAGCCTCAGGTCACTTTGGGTAATTTTTTGGCCAACTGAAACAATCCGCCGTACGGGGACTTCGTCTATCCGAGATGTTATGAATTTGAGGCCTTCTTGTGAATTGGATACCTCCACTCTAGGATCGGATTTCAGCGACCAAACCCATAGTCCAAGAAGCCCTTCTAGCTCCAGTTTGTTTCGAAGCCGCCACGGTAATCTAACGTTTTCGCGCTTTAGGCACAAGTAGAGGATATCGTCTTTCTGAGAACCCATGTATTGTCCAGATTCGGCCTGTAGATTATAGGCAATGTCGCAGCTGATACCCCATTCCATAAAATTAGAATTCTTCCACTTCTCTTGGATTTTGAAGCTCCTTGAGAAAATTGTGTTGATTGCAGTCTCCATGGCTACAGCAAGTCGTTGAGCCAGGTCTCGAACCTCTACCATTTCAACATCAAAGTTTGCGGAAGTAACGGACCTTGGATTGGCGATTGGTAACTGAGTGAGTTGTGCGAGACGGGACCGATAGGACAATACCTTTGCGGCAGCATTAAGGATCTTGGAGCTTGATGGCTTATCTTTTAGTCGCTCAGTAGTAATTGGTATTCCACAGAACCTCCAAAGGTAGTGGCCTGATGAAGTTGATGAACTAGACGTTAGTACGGACGAGACCGGTGGCTGCTGCATATCACCGCGGTGGATAGATAAAGCAAGTCAGTCGAGTTCATGCCTTGCAACCTCATCTGAACAACGGAGAAGAAGGTTGTCCTCTGGCTTTAAGCGTTGCATGCGGAGTGCTGCCCGAGCGACACTCATTGCCATTGTCACTGCAAGTTTGGCCACAGAGACGGCGCAATGGATCCCTCGAAGCCCAACAAATTGCATCACAAAGCCAGTCATAGTAGTGCCAATAGCTGTCCAGATCGCAAAATCCGAGGCTTGAGACCGATCCTTCCAGGAAGCAATATACTCTTCAAGAGGTTGCCCGTAAGCAGTTCCACAGAACGGATCGAAGACTTGATCTCCAAGGACTTGAGCTCCAGGCTGCACCCAATATATTATAGATGATCGTTTCATACTCCTGCAGCTTTTCTTTCTGCGGAAAATATGCTCCTTGCTGCTCTGACCTACAAGGAATGCACAAAGAAAGGTACCGCCGCATACTAGAATAGTTCCAATAATGGTGAGGGGGCAGGCATACAAGTCGGGATGACTGTTATTCTTTTCCCATTGCAAGTAATATGTTGTAACAGCAGCAAATACCAGCACACCTGTCTGCAAAGCCAAACCAGCCATAGCAATGGCCCAGAAAACAAATGGGGCCCTCCTCTTTATTCCAACATTAAGAGGAAGATTTGGTGCAAATGCTTCGTTTGCTGACTCAAATTCCTGAAAATTCGTGATTCTCTCCCATTCTTTCTTGCCATTCGGAGTTTTGATGTACTCTTGAAATGTGAATATCCCTGTTGTCATCTAGGTAGAATCTTCATTGTCGGGGTACTTTTCATAATTTGGGTCATGAATAACCTCAAGAATCTTTGGACGACCAAAGACGCGTGCAATTCCGCCATTATTATATAGCTCATAGACGTCTCGACTTGTCGAAGAACAAAGCTCTGCCTCCGCAACCCCCCCTCCTTCTTGAGCCTGGCCGATGACAGCGCGCAGCGAAGGGCTCCCGCACACACGAATGACAGAGACAACCGCTGTTAAAATGCCGATCGGGGCAATTGCGAAAATAAGGTAATCGAGCGTAGTGATGCTTTCGCTGAGATATTGTTTCGTGAGTTGTTCGCCAAAGAGAGATATGATGGGAGCGAGATCGCTAGCAAGATTGTTCGAGAAGTCATCCCAACCGTCCGCATGGACTTGCGGAATGCAAAAGAGGGCTAAGAGACACGCTAAGAAGGACATGTTCAACTGAGACATATATGTATTAGGTTATGCTTTTTACCGTTAAAGGTGTCAAATGGGTATAGTTTACGTACTTGAGGATAAGTCATACGCGATGCTACATGTGGTTAAGACATTGACTTCCCCTTAATCTGGGTGCCTAGCTCTGGGTATTGACACGTCAAGACTGCAGCACCCAGTCTGCATCACTAGCCACAATAGTCAATATGCACGGTGTTGTGATTGGGGAAAAATATCCATCCGACCTTTTGTTAACTAGCTGACGGCCATTTTGCAGCCCATGCAGACGAAAATGAAACAAACTTGTGATTTGTTGCCAAGGCAATATCTGCGGTCAAGGGGCAATTATAGCTTGCTTGTATTGGCTGTTTATACGAAGGTGAAATATGGTTGGAACATCTGTTGGATTGGGTAGCCATTAGGAAAGCTCTGCTATAGTGTACAATTTGTTTATTAACGCCCGGCGATGTTCGCTCGTCTCTCCACTGAAGTATTGGCTGCGACGGGTAACATAGCGGCAGTCCGGATCTCTTTATATATCTCTATCTAGCATTTTAATGTTCAGTCAAGGCAATGAATTTTATTATGGCACAAAAGGACACTATACTCATGCCATGCTACAAGCAGCTCAAACCATGGGCTGTTCTACTTTGGTATGTATAACTATGACTTTGATTCCCGTTCTTATTTATTACGCCTAAGGTTAGGGTACTGTTAGGTTTACCCCCAGTTGCTGTCGTATTACTGAGTCAGAGAGAAACTCCACAAAAGCCACAAACACCACTCAAGCGAGACGGCTCGCATTAGATAACCATGTTCATCAGCCGATGTTTTTGTTTCTACGAGACATAGAGTGAGGTGATCACAAGACCGTATGCATGTTATGAGCATAATCTGTACCACCAGATAGCCGGTGTTATGCCGATCCTTCGCCAATCCTTTGTCGAGCGGCTTACAATCTATCCCTTGAATATTTCGCACTCCGTTACTTTGCCCACGGATCTGAACCCCAGTCACGAAAATCGAAACATTCAGGGGGTAGACTGCACACTAGAAGATTAGGTGTGCCGGCTAACGCAAAGCCAATGCAAACGGCTGACGGCTACTAGCATCACGAGGACCCGATAAAAGGAGCTTGTCAAAAGGAAGTCTGGAGCAACGTAGCTGGTAGAACGTAGTACTCGGAGGCATTCCGTCTGCGGGTATGAGTAGATAACGACCTTTTAAGGAAGGGAGATTCTTCAGAGATCAATAGATTCGATCATCGCCCTTTAGAAGCAGCTAACTGGGTGTTCCTAAGCCCCTTCGTGATCTCTTTCATTCTTATCTTTATCACTTTGAGATCCCCTTATCATCCGCCTCATTCAGCTCTGACAATTATAATAGCAACATCAATATAGCCATCTTGGACTTTTATACTTGCTCCGCCGGTTTATACCTAAATAAGGGGCAGATCCCGCAGAGATTGCTTACAGGTATGGCTTTTATCTAATAGGTTGATCTGAAGCCCTCCCCCCTTTTCCTTCTGTGCAGCGCATATTACCGAGCCAGACAGCCGTTATTGAGTACCCTAGCCTGACTTATTCCGATTAGATAACGAAATACAGCTGGATGCTCCATCATGTCCGACCTGGAGGCAACGCTCGAAATTATGTGCGCTGCTAGGGATAAGCTCGCAGAGCGAGCAGACGCCAACCCACCAGTGGGAGGCCATGCAACGCGGGTCATGTTGGATTTTGCAAACAGAGCCTGTTCAAGATTATCAAATAAGTTGCAAAATGTTGAGAGCAGTGGCATTGAACCTGGCTCGGGCTCCTCTCACAGTAGCGGCTATGACACTGGCTCCCCCTGGCTCGCATCGTTCCCGGACGTCCCCGAGGCTATAATCCGCATGAAGCAACCTGCTATGGAGCCGGTTGCATTTGCTGGAAATCTCATCGATATAATGGCGGGCTTGATCGACGGCATGCCGACTCGGGGCGGTTTCGTCAACCCCTATGTCGGTAATATTCTCGCGCATACGCCGCTTGTTCCTAAACAGCCCCATTTAGCTTTGCTATATAACAGGGAGTGCGACTTCAAGCTCATGGTATCCAAGATATGCCAATCTACGGGGCTCACGAACGACCGGGTTCTGTTCCTCACTATTGCGGGTTGGTCAAATCTTTGGGCGGCGGCCATAGCTGCCGACCTTGAGCCGGCGGGTCCCTTGCGCATCAGATCTCAGAATGTGCTTCTGGCCGCCTTGGCTGAGAAGGCGTACACAGATTCCAAGAACGATGCGTTTTGGCCCTGGAAAATGCTAAGTGATGAGGCCATGGCTGGCATGATCATGCACGCTGCAACGCCTACCGTACCTACAGGGGCAACCGCCATGCTGTTTTATGTGGGTGCGTGTGCTCCCGCCGAGAATGCCTATGGACCGCCACCGACTCGCGAGGAGTACGTCCACATTAGATCGATTGACGGCGGTATTGAGATTATTCGCGCAGATCTGCATGCTTTGGGGAATGATGACAAGTGGCATGATGATTCTGCTGTCTCGGGGATAGTCGGCAATGACCTGTATGATGCTGTGTTTGATAGTTCTCAGTTTAGGCGATGTAACTTTCTCTTGGATGCGTATAGCCGTGGCGTTAATACTGCTGGGGTGGACATGGGGATTGCGATCAGGGGCGTTATCGTAAGGGCTCTTAATGGTGGGCTACTCAACCTGGTCGCGGCTGAGCTTCTAGGTTGGATTGTTCATCAGCTGAACCCAAGATTTGGTATATACGAAGTGTGGCAACGAATCGATTTCCGTTACACCTGCGACTGCTACGGTATCGAGCATCTGGGGAACAGTGGGGGAATAGGTCTCCGCAGCTCGCCTGGCTTTAGCAGCGTGCTCAAGTCCCACGGGTTGACTGGCTCAGTCTCTGATGTCAGAGAGGCCTGGGTGTCGTATTACCACCTTCTCGATGCGATCTGGGAAGGTAAACCAGTCAATGATTGGCGTGCGTCGGTTCGATCACTATTGGAGTACTACGCTTGGTGCGTTGCTGATGGCTCGGACGTGGTGGCGTACGGCAGATTGGCAGACCTGACGGTGGGCAGCATCATCACGGGAGGGCAGACAGACACTTTACCAGCTGAGCGCACGCGATGTAGTGTATGTGCCAAACACGTCGCTCAGTCAGATATCGCTTTCCAGTCGGCTGCATCTTGAAAGCAGCAGCCATGGTTGCGTCTTTGGTGCAGACTTGATGTTGTCTGCAAGGACAGACTTCACTGTAATTCATGCCGCCTCTTAAAAGCAACAGAGTGATTGAGTGTTTTAGGGATTCTTATGCAAATTGTTCGAGAATATAATCGTCATAAGACAAGAATATGGGATCGCTAATTTGATTAGATGAATCTATTGAAGCTATATAGGTTAATGTGATAAGGCATTACCGAACACCAAACCATATCGACTTCGTGAGGATCTCTGAGGAATAATATAAACTGTGATTACCAATCATTCTTAAAGCAGGAGACAGGGGAGTAAGACTTTTTGCGTCCGTACGTTCTCAAATGAGCAAATTGTGCAAATGCTAGAAGTCAAGATGCTGTTCTACTTTATCATAGTGCTACCTTACCAAGATCCTAAACATGCTGATTGTTTCTCATCTTGGGAAGGAATCTAGTAAGCATAGCATAATGAAGTAGGCAAAGTCTTCACCGTTGTCGTTATCGTCCAAAAGAGCGAAGGTGTTATGGTTTACAGTGACCTGATGATCCGTGATGTTTAGTTTGGTCGCAGGCTCCATGCTAACCACAACCGCAGCTTATAAAATTCACTTGTACCATGGGCCTGTTGTCGATTATTGCTTTGGTTGACTGGCATCAACTCGATCTCGCCATCGGCGGTCATGGTGACGGCTTGAGGACGTTCAAAGATATTTGCAACTACAAAAACTTGGGGACTCTTAATATTACTGAATAATGTATCTTTTGTTGCTATCGCCCCCAGTGGTGTGCGTCAGGCATGTTGGAACGGAAGACAATTGATTGGCGTTTGATGATGGAGATGAGGCTATATATGAGTACCAAAGCACACTTGGTGCAGTGTGACAACCAGCGTTACCTTGTTTTTTAAAATCTCAACGACTGAGGATGTTTCGTCCTTGACAGAGCCTCGCCCTCTGACAAGCTTGATCTGCATTTGCGAACTGCGTGAGGCCACGACGCACCATTTCATTCGAACACTCTGATTCACTTACTAGCGATCTTTTTTAAACTTAAACCGACGGACAGGGAGACAAAACAACAGTAGAGATTAAGGATAAAACAGATGCAGGGCTTGGAGAGCCACGCATTGTTGAACTATCTTAGATCCACAGTGAACAATGCCGCTTGCACTGCCCAGAGCGTTTGACGATTGAAATCCTAGTCATAGAATAGTGAGGTATTCGGTTCTTGGCAAAAATAAAGGAGTCAGTCCCATTATGGGAAAGGCAAAAGACTAATAAGTTGTCGTTATTACTAAGAACTTAGTTGGAATAAGGATGCAAAGCTGAAGCACTACTGCAACTCATGTATTTACCATCATTAGATCCCTCAAGAGATTTTGTATTGAAAGTTTGTTATACACCACTAGTGCTACTGAAAAGGTTCATTGCCCTAGCTTGGTGTTCTTAGGATCAGTGATGGCGAAATCCATGAGGTTTGAGGAGACTGCATATACTCCACCCCATCTACTTCACCAGTATGCGGCGGGCGCTAATTAAACGTAGCTGAAGCCATGCGCTGGACAGCAAACCTCCCTTTCTTCTTAGCAGCCTGCGTGTGATAAGGTTCCCCTCCATTAACAATATTTCACCTCCCATATTAATCTGTCAGCCCTTGATGGTAGCTCATCCTACGAGCCCTATCTGTACAACTCTTAAAAGATATGCATAAACGTATATCTGACAGGTTTGCGGACTATTTAAAGCTTTACACGATTACGTTATACAAGGCCCTGATGTGAGGGTCGCTTAATTGAGATGGCGAATTTGGATGACCTAATTTGACAGGAGACTATATATGACTGATAGACCAGATATCTATCCTTTTAAAAACAAGCTGTAGAGAAATGTAGCTCATGACAATGATATTATGCATTTCGCCGATAACGTGTAGTCAAGAGGCCAACCAAGGATGTAAATTATACTATGATAGCCACATAACTCCACCCCCAAACTATTCCGCGCCACAAAAATGCAGCTTGTTTAGAATGCGAATGAGACAGCAATGTTAAAAAAGCCATCCAGGCGGTACAGATCTGTATTGTGGGCTGGACACCGGTTGATTCATCCTTTTTTTCTCATCGTAGGACAAATAGCCTTGTAGAATGATATGATTCCTTTACTGTTTGGGTACGTGGCCTAAAAGCTGAACTGTGGCATCGTTGTAGTCCGAATCGTCACCGTTCTCAGCCACAATCGTAACGATGTTCAAAGTGCTGATTTCGTATGGCCCTCCGCTGGTCAACTTGGAAGGCTTAGGAGTTTGTTGACCAGGTGGGATGTAGCTGAACTCGATCTGGGCCTTTGTGATAGCCTTCTCGAGTGCCCATGTACCGATAGATTTGTGGTTTTCTCCAGAACCCGAAAACTCCTTCGTCTCGCCATCAACGGTGATCTTGACCTGTTGAATGTATGGCGAGTTGGTGTTGACATTGATTGTTTTGAAAGTCTTCCCATCGCCGTTAACTTCGGCCGTGTTGTCTTTTACGGTGACGGATGCGGTAGACATCTTGGAAGGAGGGTAGAGGTTTGGTGGTGGAAAAAAGGTAAAATGAATGAGGAATAAGGTGCAAGTCCAATGTTCAGATGAGATTTGCTAGATGATGCTAGACAAACAAGGACCGTGTGATGGTATTTATGCATTCTGTGTCCGATGTGCGTGCACTAACCCAGGAGCTCGGGTACCCATTTGTTGCATTAATAGGCAGCGTACCGCGGACACGCCACGTCACCCCCCTGATAAACTCATGATCTGGTTTCATTACGTCAATAGATAATATTGATGTTACATATGTCGTGATAATACCACCCACTTGTACATGAGGGCTGATAGAGACAAGTGGCATACATAGGTGGGGTCGTGTGCTATGGCTAAAACGATTGGCCTCTTCCAGTCATCTATTCTACTCCAGAAGCATTTAGTGAGTACCGTTGTCAAATGAATTCATACTTGATTATCGATCACTGGCTTGACTAGTCTTGCATCCACACGGTGCAAGCGCCAATCTTCATCGTACACACGATAAGTCGATATTTTCTCGATTCCTAGGTGACGTGTCGATTTGTGGGTATTGGTTAAGCTAACTTTTCAATCTCTCCTCCCGCTATCGAATCTGGAATCGGCTTCAATGCTGTAATTAGTTCACCACTTTCCCTCAATCCATGCCCTCTTGGGCTGTCGGTGGGTGAGATTTACCCAAGCTACTGCAGTATTACTAAATCAGCCCCACCAAAGCCACAGACACTATAGAAGCGGGACGGGTCGTATCAAGCAATCGTGTTCCAACAGCCGATGCTTGCTTTCTGTAAGATATACCGCATAATTGCAAACGCAAGGATTAAACTGAGCTGCCAAAGGTAAAAAGGGGCAAACGAATCATTCATGTAATTTTGAGCATTGGAGTGTGAGTAATTGCTTGACGTAATAGTGCATGGTACCGTGATGGATTGGCAACATCAGACGCACAGCTGCTGTATTACGTAGGGTCCATCACAGGAATGCTAGTTGTGTAGCGTTTTGCCACACAAGCCCCCCTCATTCTCAATAAAAACCTGAGGATCAAACAGCGCTGCCTCGGATCAGCTTGAATTGCTTATGTGGAGTTTGAGTAGTTCACCATGCCATCACCACGCCCTCACCATCACCTATTTTAGTCAAGGTGCAAGTAAAGGGCTTGAACAGTCATCTACGTTGAGCGACAGGGAAAAGAAGAAATGGAGCTTGGTTTCTCTAAGCAGCACTAGGTTTGCAATATGACCACCATCCATCACACCCATTCCTATTCGTGGGTAGACTTTTGGATATATATTCATGTATTAGACTCGCTATATCTGATAGGGGAAAGGGAAAAGAAAAAAAACATACAACAGCCGGTGTTCGCTGGTGGTCACCCACCCAACTACTAATCTGCCTCTCATTGGCTTGACTATGGGAGAGCGGACGGGATCCCGTATATTCCAATGGATATGGTCGTATGTGACAGCATGGAAGACTGGTTGACTTATAACTAAGCCTACCGTTATCTCTAATTTCCTCTCATCCTGATATCGTGATAGTGGTCTGTTTGTGAAAAATGAGAAAACACCATTTCTTTGATAGATAAGAGTTGTACTTGCACGAGTGAGATATTATTGTACTATCAGATGAGCTCCGTCTTGTCTTAGGCTGATTTGGATCCATTGCATATTTGGAGCTTTTACTTATTAGATCAAGTGAACGGGACATCAAGCCTTTCAAGATCCACGGTCATATAACTTTTAGTAGTTGTGAATTGTGCATTAAAGTAAAGCTATAGAACCTTCAACGGAGCGAGGGGGCCAAATTACAGCTAGAAAACTAGCGGTATCTCCTGATGGTAGGTGATGTTCACTCATATTGTACAGCAAAGAAGGAAGTTGTCCTACTTCAGCTTTCCTCCCGTCTGCCTGATAACTTAGCAATGAAACTGTAAGAGTTAAATTAGCTATCAACTCCAATCTGATGATAAACATCTTTAACGCTCAACCCACCAGGCAAGAGACACAAGTTCCTTGTCCAGGACCGTCTACAAGAGAGCAGGAAACGCATCCATTGATGCAAGGACCGAGGTTGCAATCCTGGCGGCGAATAAGACTGTCCACCGACTGTGGCATAGCCGCAGCCATTGAGGCGAGGGCAAGAATTGCAACAGAGTAAAAGTGCATGATGTAGGATTGAGTTGGAATCGAAAAGAGTCAAGATAAAAGGATGAATAGTTGAAATTTTTGTTGATGAAGAATGAGATAATTGAGAGCTACGAGGACAGGTGTCTGCGGTCTCTTTATACGTTGTCAACTCTGGCAATGGAGAAAGCCATTCACTTTACTAAACTTTCCCTGGATAATATTCTGGATCCCGAGTATCATGAGACACGGAACTGCTACTATGAATGGCCTATTCTGGAAAGCTGAAAACCAGGAACTAGGATGCTTGGCCATAGTCTTCGGCTGACGCTGCTCGATGCTATCGCAAGATTCACACTGCCGTGTCTATCAACCGAAACTGATCTGCCAACATCCATGGAATAGAGCACCTGTCAGATGTCATGATATTATGATGTTTAATGCATACTTGGTCTAAAAGGTCCGATTACATGAAGCACAAAAAACACTGCTTACTGCCTTAAACGGGCAACTTTACTCAGCGTGGCTTATGTTGATCATCAACTAGAAGGATTGCCCCACTTCAATCACTATGAATCTTAATGACTAACTTGCCTTCAAGTCCGTCTCCATCCTCTTTTTCCCTTTCACTTCTCCCCTTTTCAGCCGATGAAGGTGTTGAATCACTACGCGCACAAGCAACATTTAGCGAAGCATTATGTTGCTTGTAGACACTTGTATAACGGGTCAGTATTATATACTATACACGGGGTTAGTAGTTTGGGTCACCCTACTATACGGTTCTTTGGAGTCATCTGAACTTTTGGGTGTGATCAATACTGGTTCGGATCCAGGCGGCTTCGATAATTCATTATTACCGGTTCTGCCACTGCAATATCAACAAATGTTTGCAACATATAAGAAGTACCAAGAAATCGTCTCTTAGGCCTGGTAGATAACATCACTCAAAGTCGCCACTTCTGCTCCAACAAAATGCTTCAAACATACATTTCTAATTTTGCGGTATTCCTCATGAACCTCATGGCAAGGGCCATGCTAGGGATGTTGACCTCAGAAGATCCTTCGTCATCTAGGAGACCCCTGTAGTACCACTATTAAATGGCTTCAATGCTTCATATGTCTAGAGAGACCGTTCCTTCTATTTAGGGTGTCAATAGAATCACTCTTCTTCAAGTTCTATATATTGTGTCACTATTGCTCGGATGGGAAGCTCAAAAGGCTGCTATATATAGCTATACGACGTATATCACGCTGTTTAGATTTCTCAAAAATTTATCCCTCATGAATTGAATGGCCATGGTTATTTACTAGTTTTAAAGGATTATGAAAAATCTGGTTTTATAGGTTAGACATGGTTTCATCTGAGCTTGGCCGACTTGACACTTCGAAAATGCGAACTGGGCCGTGATTGGAGAACTGCAGGTTCTCTATATAAGCTTTTACTCTATACCAATCTATCGCGCAGAGGAGGCCAAATTCCTCAATGGCAGCGTGTTCCGAGAACGGGGTGACGCAACAGAGTATCCTTCTCACTTACTGGCCTCTAGTGATCGTCTTCCATACTTCGCTTTCGCTTTTTGCTGCTGGCCTTCTGCTCTTTATATGTAGGTAGCTGTAATTCCTCACGCTCCTTCAGATCAGAGTGCCTGGTAATCGATATAGCAGGTCTATATGGCGTCTGTCGCTGAAATGGCTCATCGCTAGCATCTGAATCTAAAAGTGAAATCGTGGATTCGTCGCTGGAATCTGAATCTGCCATATCACTTTCAAACTCATCAGGTTCAACTTCGGACAATGTTAGATAGCTGCAATTCTATTAGGTATAAGATTTGGGGCGTACTGATGGTGTATTCGGGACCATGACCGATCCCGGCCTCGCCGCTTGATGAGAGACTAAAGACGGCAGAACGGAACATTTTTCGCCCGTCTTTGAGAAGCCGTCGCGGCATATCGATCGGTTCATCACAATATAAATCTAACCATGCTTCGCAATCAAAACAAATGCCTTGCATAAAAAAAGAATAAAGGGCTGTTTGCTTGTATATTATTGGAGAAGCCCAGTTGCCGTCTGTCGCGCACAACAAACAACATAGAATCCCTGCCCGGATCTTGTCATATGCGATTTTTGTCCAAAGTCCTATCTCTGTTGCAAGAATTTGCTGGCGGTACCAATGGCAATAGGCATCATTTTTCCAAACACGCGGGTCTTGCCAAGGATAGTAATCCCGTTCAATAATTAATCCTTCTGACCTGGATTCCCTTGGGGAGCCTTGTCTCGTAGGAAGTGGTTTGTTGAGATGTTTCAGCCACTTCCCAAAACTTTGCCCTTGGCATGGTATAAATACGCCATATGAATGGCGGATGTTCCAAATATCGGAGTTACTGCTTCTAGACCAAAGGCCTAGCCTGCCATGATCCCTTGTTGTATGATAAACATCGATGTCCTCGAATGCCCGTTTGATAAGGTGAGCCAGGCAAGTTTCAGCGGGTGGTTCCAAAGATCCTTGGACAATATAAACACAGAGGCTTGAGGGGCTTTTCCCTGCTACTGGTTGATTCAGTGTACCATAAACAAGAACCACGCCTTCTTTCGAGACCCTCAGGCGTATTTGCCCGACAAAAGGCAGCTGGGAAAGATAATATTCCGTTTCAACACTTTTGCCACTGATGTCCAGACCGGGTCTTTTTGGCTCGAAGAGATCCCATGTTTGTGCCTCGGTTGAGATCGAGTGTCGAAGAAATGATACATCAGGCTCCAGATTCCCTCTTCTATGATAGTTGCATGTATACTTGACGATATTCCATATCTCTGGTTCCACACGCTTGTAAGCAGTAAAGCCTAAATCTAAAATGCATTGCGAGCTGAGAAAAGTTGAAAGCCTTGAGAATTGACGCAAGCAAATTCCATTGAGGCGGCGCATTCCGTAGTAAGGAAAGGACACAGAAAGTCTTTTGATATTTGGTGTCTAAAATATTCTGGTCTCGTTCCAGCGACACATTTTCCCATTCTGCTTCTGACTCTATGAACTTTGCTTGAGTAATAAAATCGGATAAGGCGTTGACAGCGATTGCAATAACAGAAAGCTCGCGAATCTGCTCCCATTTTGGAGAAAGATAATAGGTTATAGCATTGATGGTGATGAAGTGAGTGTCCTTGAGATTGTATGGTGCAGCTAATCGCGAGAAGCCAGTCCATAGCTCCTCCAAGGAAGTCAGCTGATCAGCAGTAAGATAGTCGTAGGCTGGTTCATCTCTGTCATATTGGTCCAAAATCTTGCGTGCCACGAACGCACCAAACCTGGGGTTCATCGAGCGGAAGAAGGTCTGAATATTGTCTGTCGTGATAAAAAGACATTGGAATGTTGACTCAATAGGGGCAATATGACGAACGGTTCCGAATGCAGAGTCAAGACCACGAAATGCTCTTCGTATTTGATCAACCTCATCCTCTGTTTCGGCGTGGTCTGCCGTATTTAAAGATGTCATGATGCCGCGGGATGAAAAAATGTCCGAATCCGAGAAGATTGAGGCGATGTCAGGATCAGTAGAAGCCAGAATGCGCAACTCAGCGAGGATGGCTGGTCGATAAACATCTCGTGCCCAATCTGACATGTGGTCGACTATCAGAAAAGGTTGAAGGGCATCATCGTGATTGGTTATGGAGCCAGACCATACCTGCGTAATTTGCTGTTGAATGATCAGGCATGGATTCATATTTCACATTTGAAGGGTATGGAGGATACCTACTGTAATATGATCTTGCTGACCGGAAGATGCCGAGCTGATGGGGGGTTTTTGATATGCTAAACACAGTTTCCAATCCTCCCCTCTACTCATGAAGAACCAGACCAAAGGCCCAGATTTCCATTTTGATCTTTGCATGGTTGCCAGTCGAACACTTTGTTGAGTGTTAAGATAGGAATAAATGGGGAAAGCTGTTTGCATCTGTATCGATTGCCAGTCATCTGGTGCGTTGCCTGCTTTTGCTTCAATGACAGCGAAAGGGAAGAGCAAAGGCTTGCCCCCTAGAGTTGAATGGGGCTGCTGTTGTAGGATGTCTTCCACGAATTCCCCATTCCCCGTATCTTTCAGGAGCAAGTCTTCAAAATTCCTCGTCTGCCGGAGTCCAAAAATGCGATCAGGCTTTTGTTCTTGGGGCAGTTGCTGTGCCAATTCCGGAGGATGAAGGACTGTGTCCTCGGCTCTAGCAATAAACAACTTGTTGAGCCCTATCTTTTCCTCACTGCCAATCAGTGCTCAGTATGCTGATGTTTAAAATGAGACATCCAGTGACATACCTATCTTCTGGTCGCGTCTCTAGCGGGCAACGGCAGCGATCACGATTTTCTTGACGAAGTTGAAGATTGCAGCCCGATGTGTTACTATTATTTGATGCTGCTTCGATTTCCGCTCGCCACACACGCTTGCGGCATTTTTTACTTGATTAATTTGTAAGTGACAAGACGTAATTGCAGGTTTGTTTTCAAAGAAAGAAGAACCTACCATGCGATCTCAGCAGACAATCGGCTGAATACGAGAGGCTCACAAGCAAACCTCCATGTCGCCTCATTCCTGGAAATACTATCCAAGGCTTTCTCTGTGAGTTTCGCTGCTTGAATCTTTGCCTCGCCTCTCCAAGGCATTGTATCATCATCATTTCTGCCATCGGGTGGTGCGGCATATGTGTTGTACCTATATTTTTTGATCTCCTCGATAGCGTTAAAGACGTCGCGGTGTTCATCCGGCCACTCACCAGACGACAAGGCATGCATGAAATGGATGCCATGTTGCTTGCAGAGCTTCTGGAAGATCGGCCGGTTTTCTTTTCTGATAGGCATTTGGGGGGTGGAAGGTAAACTTACTCAATACTTTTAGACAATTCACAACAGTTGAACCGGTCACCAGAATCGTTTGAGCAAAAGTGGCATACCCTTTAGATAAGAATGAATTGGTATGTTAGCCCACTGAGATTTGTCTCATACCTCCTCTCTGCGATGCATTGGCCGCTTTGGTCGTCCGGCTGCGCCACACAGAGATGCTTTTGTGATTTTCTTTGCGTGACAATAATCCAATCGGCCAGCAGATAATCGAACAGCATGAAACATGCTTGTTGGTACGACATTCTGACGCTGTGCTTGGAGTGGCTATGTGTACGGAGCGGCGTAGCATCAGATACCAGTTAGGGTCTAGTACGGGGTAAGAGGCTGTCCGAATTGGGTCGACGCGGTGACACTCGCCCGTCATGCAGGCCAGATAGATATTTATATGGCGCAACCAAATCATATCTACTTATCAAGCCAGAAAAGGTGATAATATGGCCAAGGCCTAGTTATTTATGTTAAAATCCGAGGTCCTGTCGTGCTTAATAGCTGCTTCATTGACGCCTCTCAATAGGCCCGGCGGTTGTTTGTAATCACCTTGGGACATTCTTTCGAGTTATAATAGCATCGTAATTCGCAGCTTTACATAGACCTTCATTATTTTCACATTGTAGTTTTTATTGTTTCTTGAAACAAGTCATGTCATCCCACGCCTGTCTAGATCACGTATGGTGCCCATATTAGAATGTCATTGAGTTGTTTCAAAGTCGAAGCGCATAGGCGATCACGAACAGCGGCCAGTATTGTTCGGATGTAGAGAAAGATAATGGTCAAAAATCTGACATGGGCAAAGTATAAACATATCTCCTTTATAGCTGGTATCACACCCAAGCATAGCGTAAATTGGTACCGGCCGTCATGACATTTACTGAGAATATATGCATAACGTAAATAGGATATAAAAAATCGTACACTTTGGTCTGTCCAATATCCGGTTAGCACTCAGCGTCCTGATATTTACAGCTTTATATCGCATCTGCCGTATATGGGAAATCACATTTCTCAGGAAATTAATCCCATGCAAATTTGGATCAGCTTGGTCGATGTACTAATCAGAGTCTTAACATCATATTATTAGATAGTCTTTTGTTGGCATAATAGGCAAGGAAATTGGTCAACAAATATGTAGAGTCCTAAGAAAATACTGGCACAGCCTGTTAAGCCTGTTAAACAGAGTCGTTCAAGAAAGCCACATACTATTTTTTGGTCCCAGATATCATGATATGCACTACTACATCTTCCCACCATCCCTTTGCCGCACCTTTAACCATCGAGCCACCAAAAGAAAGCCCATCGCCAAAAGCATCAGAGACCCTCCAAGAATCCATGTACCTTGATATTCCTTCTGTATCGCAACCCAATCAGTGCTAGAGTCATCGCCTACCCGCGCAGCAGCAGCAATAGGATTCCCTACCAAGGCACCAAATGCAGCCACTGTATAAGACAACCCCATCCGTGTCCCCAATTCACTCAGATCACTAGTTAGATTTGCAATTGTAGCAGGCGGAAGTGAAACCATGCCACCAGATATGAACCCATAGACAGCGCTAATGGCAAGAAGGCCTGGCTGATCTACAGCAAAACGAAACAGGAACAATACTATTGCTGAAGAGAAACATCCGGGAATCATAAGATTAATGCCACCATATCTATTATCTCTCGGATTAGAAATGCATGCGAGATGTCAGTTTGAGATCCTGGCACTTACCGATCTGCAAGCCAGTTTGATCCGATACGGCCCGCCAAACTGGTAGCGTTCATAATGCTCAGTAAATAAAATGCCGTATCCTTATTTACGGACAGACGGAGAGCATATTCCTGAACAAAGAAAAACGGTACGTATACGGAGGCGATCATGACGGTAAAGGCTGTGCAAATTAGCAACTGAAGGAGGGGGTTAGTGGGAATATTGACGAATCATACCCCCTGTGAAGAAAAGAAATGGTCTGTCTCTAAAAGTCTTCAGCTGAATCCGTGACCTGCGCGATTGAGGTGGAGATCGTGGCCGAAGTCGTATGATAGCGCAGCATACAAGCAAGCAACCCAGCATGAGAAAGGTCAATGCACGAACGGCCCAAGGGAAGCCGATGCTTACAAAGAGTCTACGCATCATGATTGGATAGATAATACCAGCTTTAAAGTATCAGTTACTCGTCTGTTAATGGAAATGCACCATTGTCTGGGAATATGCGTACCTAAACTGCTTCCGGTTGCAGCAATCCCTGTCGCAAGCATTCGCTTGGACGAGAAAAATTGTGGAATGACAGCAACTGACGGCAGTCCCAGAAGCCCACTTCCGATTCCGACACATACCCCTTGAGCCAAGACAAGCTGCCAGTATTTTGTGCAGATGGATGTCATGAACATGCCAAACACCTCCAAGAAGCTGCCGGCAATGAGGAGGAACCGAAGATGGCCTGCATCCATGATCCAGCCGGCCGGCAGACCAACAACCATAGTGAGAAACAACTGAATGGAGCCTATCCATGCAATAGACGATGGCGATGACTCGGGTAGAAGGGTGGTGGTGTAGTAAGTTTCGAATACTCCGAAGGAATTCGTCAGTCCCCTACGTTCCTGGTGGTTAATAGAGGATCTTTTCCTCCCCAGCCCACCATAACCGAGGCGAACGGACGAATCAGGCCGAGTGGATTTGAAGCAAACTTACCATGTGTTAGCAAAGAGAATCCAGCTCCCTAGCACTTGCAGCCAAGCTTCAAGGCCGTGATCCATGGGGAATGTGGGCGTTGCTGGCGATTCATCTTCCCTGATGGGGCTTTGATCCTTGTTTTCGGCCATTTCAGATGGGCTATGTGCGCTCGTTGCTGGGTCTGGGTAGCGGTGCTAAAGTATGGCGCCTAAAATGGGAATCAGGGAGATGGGGAGCTGAAAAAGCTTCTACAAGGTGGATAAAAGGAGAAATTTAAATCCACCATGCAAAGGCGCGGCAGACATATGCAACACCCCAAGATGGATGGCCGAGTGGCCGAGGGACCGAGTCCAGACCGGAGCCTGATAGATGAGAAAAAGATCCACTGTGAATATTGGCCGTGAACGGAACAAGCTTAATTATGCGAGCTCCGAGATCTCACTCCGTAGGCAACTCCGGATTGAACTCCGAGGGGCCGAACCCAACGCCGGGCCGTGCCGTGAGAAGAACGTTGTGTCTGCTTAATCTAAGTCGGGCCACTATTTAAATAAGATATCCAACCCACGCAGCTTCAACATTTACAACATATAACTTGGGATGCCGAGGAGACGTAGGCACAAAGATATGCGAAGGATGCAGAGCATCGCAGCCAGCGGTGACAATGAGCATCCGACGGGAGGGGTCAAAACACAACAGCATCCACTACATGGATATTACGAGAAGTGGGCCATTCTTCACTTAGCACGTACACGACTCAGAGGCGGGAGAACGGCATTGATAAATGACAGACGGAGAGGAAGAGGGTGGCTGATATGAACGCTAAGATCTGCACAATATTAATAGCCGTACCCGCGGGAGAGATTAAGCCGTTCCGCGGCAGATTCGGCAAGGGTCTTTTGATTCAGGCTTTGCAAACCGCTTGCCAAGAGAAGTATTACAGAAACAAGTGTGTTCTTTCCGGCATGCTTCTAGAGTTTTCTTTACAGGGTATGGCAGGACAAAGATGTAGTAGACCCCTGGCTATAGTTACATTTTGTGTTCCTCCTCCCACTAGTACCCTGAATTTTCGTTTTCTATGAACGACGATGCCTCCGACCCTAGGAACATTTCGCTTAATCTATCCGGGACTTGTGTGTTGCGAAGTCAGACGGGCTTTAATTTTCCAAATCTCCGTTGTAGGCTGAAGAAGTCTTGGCTTGTTGAGATATCTGCGCTGGTCTAATGAACTATCGTCTCGTGGTATATATGTATATAGTTTTCTGGCTCTATAGTATCTTCAAAAAGAACGAATCTGGAGTTATTAGACCAAAAATGACTGTTCTTACATCCTGTTTACGGGCTACTCGCCCTTCATCTCTTTCAAGGAGGACCAATGCCATCACTCATTTGAGAAATCTCGGTATGTTTCTTGCCAGAAATCTACCTGTCCTGGCTAACAATAAGTTATCAGCTACTGTTCCCTCCACCAACACTGCCACAAGTTCATTTCCATATGATCAGCACTTCCAAGGCCTTGTGGACCAGAAAAAGTCAGATCAATCATATCGTTACTTTCGAAACATTAATCGTTTGGCTCGTGAGTTTCCATATGCCGTCACGCCAGATGGGAATACCAAGATTGATGTGTGGTGTTCTAATGATGTGGTAAGTTGAATTCTCCTCTTCATTCAGAAAAAGGCTATCAGTGTCTGACTAATGTAATCTAGCTTGGAATGGGTGGTCACCCTGCTGTCATCAAAAAGATGCATGCAGTCCTCGATCAACATGGAGCATGCTCGGGGGGATCTCGTAATATCGCAGGCCATAACCAACACGCCGTAGCCCTGGAGGAGGCTTTGGCTCACCTTCACTCCAAGCCAGCGGCCTTGTACTTCAACTCAGGCTACCTCGCCAATCTGGGTGCACTCACCGTCTTAGGCTCCCATCTACCGGGATGCGTCATTCTATCAGATGAGCTAAACCATGCCTCGCTCATTGATGGTATCCGTAACTCCAAAGCGGACAAGGTTATTTGGCGTCATAATGATGTCCATGACCTGGAGGCCAAGTTGGCTGCTTTGCCTCGCCATGTTCCCAAGATTATTGCCTTTGAGTCAGTATACTCAATGTGTGGTAAGTTAAATTTACTATTCTAAGCGCACTGGACACATGCTGACAGCTCTCTTTAGGAACCATTGCTCCAATTGCGGAAATATGCGACCTTGCAGAGCGCTACGGCGCCATTACCTTTGTCGATGAAGTCCATGCATTGGGGTTGTATGGTCCTCGCGGTGCAGGGATCGCTGAACACCTGGACGCTACACTTCATCTGACTGGTCAACCCAGAGGCTCTATACTGAATAGGGTTCACATTGTTAGCGGAGGGCTTGGAAAAGGTATTGGAGGCATGGGCGGGTACATTGCCGGGCCAACTGCGCTGGTTGATGTTGTCCGTTCACTTGCCCGAGGCTTCATTTTTACCACATCTCAACCGCCATCTGTTATGGCGGGGGCTAAGAAGTCAATTGAAGTCATATCACAGACACCCAATGCCAGGAAACAGCTGCATCACAACGCGATATCAGTCAAGCGTCTGCTACGAGAACATGGACTTCCAGTTCTTCCCAACCAATCGCACATTGTGCCATTGATGATTGGAGACGCAGAAAAGAGTCGTCAGGTGGCCGATATTCTATTCAATGAATATCGCATTTATGCTCAACCCATCAATGCGCCGAGCGTTGCAGTTGGAGCCGAAAGATTGCGCATTGCGCCGACCTCTTCACACACCCCCGCCCAACAAAAACATCTCCTCAAAGCTTTGAAGGAAATATGGGGTCGTCTTGGGTTAAGAACACTCCAAGAGTGGGAGCGAGACTCTGAAGGACGCTTGAAACCTGAATGGAACCCAGAGCAGAGCCAGTCTTTGTGGGCAGAGACAACGCTGGAGGCAGAGCCGCTGAATACAGTCCTTCTTCCATCGGTAGAGCGGACTCTGGAAGATACACGCTTGGGTATTTGAGAATCTTTTTTATCATTGTCTTACTGTGACAGATGCATGGCAAAGAAAAAAGTGTTTGAGTACCGGATTGTCAATGGAACGGTTTGGTTGGGAAAAGTTGTTCAAAACTACGCGGTAACCGTATTGAACGCCCAAAAATTGTAGATTGGAAAATGTTTTTGTTTATATATAGTGTTTAGAAATACAGGATTGATTGAAGGCAGGCTATTGGTTGTTCTCATAATCTTTCGACAATAATTTCATGACTTCTTTCGCGCCCCGACTCCCTGACCTCAGCGCCCCCTCCATGTATCCTGTCCACTCCCGTGAAAACTCAGTACCCACGAAGTGGATGTTCCCATGAGAACTGGGGGCTTGATAAATAGATTCAGTTGGAACTTTAGGCGGTGTAAAGGGACAAGGACATCCTTGGCTCCATTCATCAGCAACCCATCCATATTCGAGGACCTCGCTAGGTGACTCTGCTTTCTTGTCCTTAAAGAGACGTGCTATTTGGTTCAGTACTTGTCTTTTGCGCTCATCTGAAGGTAGTTTTGACCACTTTTGGCCTGGTTCTCCAATAAGAAAGCAAGTCAGGCGATATTTAGCTGTAGAGTTATCACTCGTATCCCGTGTAATGGTAACGGGTCCTTGGAACGACTGTGTGGCCCCGCAGAGGCCCTGCGCACGCCACCATGGTTCATCATAGATGAGAACCACTTTGGTATAAAAACCGAGAAGTGTCGCATTGCTGTATTCCAGCTTGTCTGCTGGTAGCGATGGAGCGAAGCTGATAGTTTTGTATAGGGGTGAAGGCAACGCAATAATCACCTTCCGGCCGCGATAAATCACATCACCTGCATCTGGCGACGTTCTTACACTGACACCATCATCGGTTTGCGAAACGGCGATGACAGGGCTGTTGAAGATGACAGACCCTGCTTTCAAATCAGACAGGAGTCCCAAAGCTAGCGATTGAGTTCCTGCACATTAAGGCTGCTGTTAGAATCCTGTTGATAGCACACTCCAGGGCAAGGTTACATACCCGACTTGATGGAAAAATACTGCCCTTTATTCTCATCGCTGCTTTTTCGCATTTGCATCAACCCCCCTTGGCTGCGACAGTATTCGAGAAATGAGGCAGCGCTGATCTCGCGGGGTTCACAACCTAGCATTACTCGAGTCCAGACCGCAACGGATTCGTGCACATAAGGATCAGAACCAGCACCAAGCTGATTCACAAACTCCTCGATAGTGATATCAGCTAGCATACTGGGCGTTGGTTGTGAGGCATCAAGGGTTTGAATGACCTTTTCCAACTCCTCCCGAATTCGAGTGACTTGGGATGACTGGCCATTTGGGAGCTACAAAAACAGAAGAGTCAGCCAGCTGTCGCATGCGATGGATATGCCTCTCCCGGAATACACATACCTCGGCTACTGAGCCGTATACATGGCGAATAATCTCATCTTCAGACAACTGGAGGAGACAGTCGCCTTGGCTGTGTATTAGTTGTAGCTCCACACCTAATCGCTTAGCGAGTGTGTACACCTCTGTCTGCTTCTTATCGTTGAGCCATTCGGCACCAAAGTCTACAATCCCTGCCCCAGCATTGCTTTGAACACTGTATGTCATGCCACCAACGCGAGAACGAGCTTCGAGTACAATCACAGAGTGTCCGGCAGCTTGGAGCGAAACTGCTGCCTGCAGACCCGAGAGTCCAGCACCAATGATCAGAACATCAACGATATCGGAAACTGGTGGAGCCATGGTCTCGGCTGTAGGCGATTGAGGCATACTTTAGAGGAGAGAAAAATGTGATGAAGGAATGGCGAAGACGTGGTAGAACCAGGGCGGGCCTCACGCTTTATATTCCTTGGGATTGACATGACATTCTGCCCTCAACAGAGCCCTAATGATGAATCCTGACATATGCATGTTAATCATGCATCCGATTTATCCTTATTGATTTGAAATGTTGAGCATTTTAATTTCGCACTTCAGCAGCCCGGTTTATCATCAAGATGTTATAGTCTACAGCATAAAAATGGAATAGCAATACTGACTTATTTACGAAGCCTTATTCATCAATCGTGAAATGAGTACTCTGCAATGTCTATTACTAAAACCCTGATCTGAGCTCGATGTAATAATCTTCACCCCTTGGGCTGTTCATTCTCAGCTATCTTACAGTTGAAATGTACTGTCATTTTTCACTCTCCAAAACATTCAGAACGTTGCGCCTCATATGGTCCCTCAAAAACGAGTATCTAGACTTTTTTATTTTAACCGTAATTTTCCAGAAAAAGAAATTAGCTCAGCCAATCAAGGAACTCAGGTGTGAAGTAGCTGAGGATCATGTCCGCTCCTGAGCGAATGAGAATCTCGCTGGACTCAAAGGCCATCTCACGCAGAGTGAAGACGCCTGCATTGGCCGCGGCGTGAATCATGGCGAATTCACCAGAAACTTGCATCGCGGCGACTGGTACATTCGAAATGTCACGCGCATCGCTGATAATGTCGGGGTATGCTGGCTTGATCATGATGATATCCGCGCCTTCACTCAAATCACGAGTGATGGCCTTTTTGGCCAGTCGACGAGCGGGAGGTGGAAGCAGGTAGCGCTTTCGGTCACCAAAGGCAGGTGTAGAGTCGGCGGCTTCACGGAATGGACCGTACAAGCAGCTGGCATACTTTGCCGAATATGACATGATGGCGACTTGGCTCTCAAGGTGCTCGCGAATGAGCTTGGACTTGATGGCGCGGACGCGACCATCACTCATATCTGAGGGAGCCACGCAGTGAGCGCCAGCCTTGGCAAATGCCAGGGCAATATCTGAGATGCGATCGACGGAAGCCTCATTGTCGACAGCGCCGCTGCCATCCTCGAAAAGAACGGCGCAGTGGCCGTGGTCGGTGTATTCACACAGACTCACGTCCGTCACGAGGTAGAGATCAGGAAATTGCTTGCGGATCAGAGGAATCACAGGCAGAATGGGACCGCGAGGGTCATCAGCCATAGAACCTTTCTTATCCTTGAGCTCTTTGCTGGGCGGGGAGCCAAACAGAATGACAGACTCCAGGCCCTTCTTCACCAAGCTTTCAATGAACGGCAACAGCTTGTTCTTGCCCCTGCGATATTGATTGGGAAGGCTGGAAATCGGCTCTTCATCATCATCGTTGGCAGAAACGAACAGTGGGTATATGAATGTTGACTAAATGTGGAGGTTAATCATTAAAGTTGCTTCAGAGGAACAGCGTGAGACAAACCTTGGTTAATGAGCGTTCTGCTTGCCATTTGGATGAAACAGCGTGGTTATACCCGCTCTTCAATTGACTGGCAATCTTTGCAGAGTCATCGCCGTCTGCGGAGATGACAATGACTTTCTCTGTAGCTCCTTTACCAGTCATCTTGTATGAATGAAGGATGTTTACCGGGACTTGTTGAGACGAAGAGCTTGAAGAGGGCAGCAGGTAATAAGGTTGCGATTGGCAAAGGTAATCTTGGATGAAAAAAACTGTGGTCGATTCATGTCCTATTAATTGAATCTATCACGACGACACTACAAGGATAACATCCTTTCCAACCCTTGGTCAATCTTTTCTCTTCATACCCTGCTCCTGATGCTTCACATCCTGTATCCAGCATCTTGCATACAGCCATCTTTCGGCAGCCAGCTTTAAATTAGCCGCCCGCCGGGGAAGGAGTTTTGCTCTCTCCGGCAGAAACCAGGCCATCCCTGTCTGAGGACCCTTGAAAATCACGCCAGCCCTTTTGTCCGCGTCTTACTCCGTGAGTATGAGTCCCACCCCGACGAAGTTCAGCGAGCTCCGTACTCCGGGTCCGAGCCATCTGAGTACCCTAGTATTGCTCCGTTAGCAGCGGCCTCGGATTCCTCAAATATGAAAGCATGCGACTGTGCGGGGATCGAGACCACAGGATCAAGCTGTATTTAATGGTGGACCTCATCAGGACCCTGTCCACGATAGCAATCCGCGCATTCACTTTACGACATACAACTCTAGTTAGTAGGTATATAGTAGTCATTCACATTGAAAGAGACGGGCCAAGGGGAGTTGATGTCCGGATGCGACTCTGTCTCATGCCATCGGGTGTCCGTTACCGCATTTTCCCAGTCAGTATTTGCAGGGGTTCTGCTCTACCAGTAGCGCAAATACTCTGCCTTTACCAAGTGTAGACTAGGAAAAAATGAATCTTTCTGAAAAACTTTTATCGGTCATTATTGTTCCGGTTTGTGATTCGATGATTATGTAGCGAACTCAGGATGCAAAGCGTGTCTGGATTTGTGTGGCACTTATCTACTATTGAATGAAGTGAGGGGTAGGGAGTTGAATGAGCAGAGCGCCCGTATTTGAGTGCTTCAACTCATAGTTTTAATAGCAAAGATCGTTTCCGTAGGAGATTTACTATTTTAATGTCACAAATTCTTTGAAGATGGTAAATAAATCTGGTTATTTAGCACTTTTGCAAAGTAGATATCAAGGTGCAGGGCTCTGTCTTTGATAGGTGTTGCACTGAATCACGATTCAGATATAGAATAGATGCAATGTTCAAATCGTGATGAATTGGTGTAAAAGCACAGATGATCCAACTCAATTTGTAGCTCTAGCATTCAACTCTTTCTCATTGAGGATTCGTATCTCTTCCAAGAGAACATCAGCTCCATCCTTTAACAGCAGCCCAGCCACTTCAGCGCCCAATGCTTCGGCATCAGTATCATTGCTCACTTCAGCAGTTGCCGATGCCGAGATTTGAGTGGTACCATAAGGGTGTATTACATGACCCTCTAATTGTAGTCGAAAAGATGAGAGTTCTGAACTGGATTGGCCCTCTATCTCGCAGCGAACTGCAACGGGTGAAGAACATCCGCCCTGGATGGTGCGCAGCAGTGACCGTTCAGCTAGACATACCCATCTGGTAGGCCTCTCTTCAATCTTGCGGACAATTTCCAGCGTTTTGGCGTCATTTTCTCGAATCTCAATACCTAACGCACCTTGGCCTACGGCGTAGGGGAACTCTGATGCTGGCAGGCGTTTCGTGATGCGATGGTCCATTTTAATGCGAACCAGCCCGGCCGTCGCAACGATGATGGCTGCATAAGGGCTGTCTGGCGCATCGAGCTTTTTGAGTCGTGTGTCCCTATAGTTTTGTGAGAAGCTGGTTTCCAATGAGACGCACAATGAATCTCTTACAGATTTCCTCGGCATTCCTGAACCACCAAATGAGGGTGACGATGTTTCAGCAGAGCCTTTCGTCTCGTGGAACTGGTTCCGACGACAGAACCACTGGGTAGTTCAGACAAGTCTTTGAACTGCTGTAGATCACTGCGCACAACCAGCGCATCAGTAGGATCTTCACGATGCACAATCGCCCCAAGAAAACAGCCCTCTGGCAAGCGAGTAGGCATATCCTTAAGACAGTTCACCAACAAGTCCAGCTCGCCAGCGCACAACTTGGCCTCCATCTCCTCAGTCCAGATGTTCTTTGCCGCATCTGATGGGCCAGCGAATTTTAGAAAGGGACTGGTCTTGTCCACATCCCCGCGGACCACAACGGTATGCCATGGGAATTTAACCCCGGGATGAACACTGGCCAACGCATGGGAAACGCGCTCAGCTTGGACAAGCGCCAGCTGCGAGTTTCGAGTACCAATATTTAGCTCTACTTGGCTTGTCAAACCTGAAGCAGCCATTGTCAAGTATATGGAGGGAGATGAGATTAGAAAGATGTCTAGAAATGGTGCAGAATATGCCTACCCTGAACGGAGTAGGATGAAGAAAAAAGGGCTCAAAAGTCCTTCAAGCAACACCGGAAGAATAGGCATTGCGTTATGAGAATGCTGAGCACTTGGAGAAATCGGATAATATATTCTCCATTGCAACCTAAGGCTACGGATAACGATTCAAGCTTGTTCTCACAAACACTTCTGATGGAAGCTATGCCATCTCTGTACAGTTCCGAACTCCGTGTATTTAGGGTATGGGTTGAGTGAGCAGCAGCCGTTGGAGGCTTTAATGCCCTAAAAGCTTCCCCCCCGCTGTAAGCTTCTGTCACAGGGCAACTGGTGGTATTCTCTCACACATCATCGCAAGAGTCACGCATCTATGGATATTAATGAACGGCTCAGAAATCTAAGTATTTCGCGAAGTTCATCTTTGATTACAAGTATTTATTATCTACATACAATGCAAAACTTTTCTATACCTTCTACCTTTCTTCCCTGTCATGAACGTTATTGAGACATCATGAAGAGTCTCGTTCAATCATCTGTTGAGGTACGGCGTCTTTTTCTACATCCGGCGACTCCAGACTTGCTGAAGACTCAGGATGCTTCTCGTCGAGTTGATTGCGGCCTGTGTAAAACGAAAATGGTTAGCATTGCTGGATGGGAAGTGATACAATGGGTATGAGATGTACCAATAAAGGCGCTCACTATCATGGCTGCGCCGCCCAAGCAGGCATAGAAAATCCACATCTTCTGCAAACTACGACGAAAAGCAGCTTGTACCACCTCTCGTTCGCGCGGTGGGAGGTGGTTAATAACTTCTACATTGGCTCCCGCTGAGCTACCATTCAGGAGATTTGCTGTAGATAGACCAGCACTGCGCGTCAAACTGGCATGCTGGCTTTGCATTCCGTTTTGGAAGATGACACCTCCAAGTACGATAGACATAGAGGTGGCAATATTTCGCAGAAACCCAAAGGTTGCTGTGGCCGTCGCAATATCTGGAGTTGAGACAAGGCTCTGTAAAGCAATCAATGGTGACTGGAAGACTGGACCGCAACCGAAGCCTGCGATCATCTGATAGATGATGATCTTGGCCCAATTATGATGTGTCGGCAGGTCAACTAGAAGGGCGTGCCCAAGAGTCATGATGAAAAGGCCAGCGTATATGGGCGGTAAGTATTTACCAGTCTTTTTGATGTAAATGCTTACCCCGCCAGCAGCAACCGACAATAGAGTGAAGTATGGCAGCAGATAGACTCCAGACATCATCGGGGATGCGCCGAGCACGGTCTGGAAATACAATGGAAGATAGTATGGTCCTGCAATGAAGACCATGCCGTGGAGGAAGCAGACCTGGATCATGGTTAGAGATGGAATGATAGCGCGTAGAAGAAGGGAAAAAGTGCATACCCCAAGTGCCGCAACATTGGACTTGTGACGGAATAGTCGCAGCGGCGTAATGGGGTGTTTGGCCCATTTCCATTCATTTATGATGAAGGCAACCCAGAGTGCAAACCCAAATACAATGAGGCAGATGACAGTGGGCGAAGACCATGGGAAGGACACGCCACCGAATTCGAGACCAAGAAGGAACATGACTGTTCCACCCACGATCAGAATAGTTCCTGACCAGTCAATCTTTCTCAGTCCCGCCATTATGGAGATTTGATTGATACCGCCGGGTAAAAAGATGATGAGCAGCGCCATGGCAAATCCAGTGATTGGTACTATGTCATGTTAAGTCTGGCCGAATGGCGTGGAGGGGATCTGTTACATACGGTTAATGTAGAAGCACCATCTCCAAGAAGCCTATAATTTATCAGTTTAATATACACGAGGCTGGAATATGCTCGGGAAAATCACCTTTTCTGTCAAAATACCCCCAATTACAGGTCCTACCGCGCTCGCAACCGCCCACACCATGGAAACAATGCCAAAGTAGATTGAGCGATGTCTACTGTTGTCAGAAGTGCTTTCTTGTCTGTTAAACAGGAGGTCTCAAGCTTACCGCACCGAAAACAAATCAGAGATGCAGATGTTGACGAGCACGGTGATGCCACCACCACCGGCACCCTGCACTGCTCGACCTGCGACGAGCATTGCGATACTCGATGCTAGCCCGCAGACCAGACTGCCGATGAAGAAAACTAAAGTTGCCAGTAATAGTGTTGGCTTTCGGCCAAATATGTCACTTATAGATGTCAGCCAAACCTCCATCATGGCTTGAGATTTAATACCTTATTTTGCCCCAGTTGGGAGTGGTGGATGCATTGGCGAGAAGGTATCTGCGAAAATTAGTTACCAATGCTATGAGGCCTTTGTCAAAATAAAGTCTCACGCGCTGCCAACCCATGTGAATGCTGATGATGACTGAAAATGTTCTGATATTATTGGAAGCCCCGTAGTCACCACTGTCTGAAGACATGTTAGCTGGGTAGAAGATGGGCTCGATATGATGACTACACACTTGATCTAATGAGGCCAGCAGAACAGTCGACTATGATATTCCGTAAGCTACAGATCAAAGCAACGCAATGGACTGGAAGTATTTACGCATAAGGCGACCATAATGACAACCGTTTTTGCTGAAGTCTTTCCATCTTGAGGTTTGTCACTGCTCTCTATGCGAAGACTGTCCGGCTGGCCATCTTCTAGTGCTGGCATATCCGGATTGGCCTTGTGTTCCATTGGCTCCTTGTTCTGGCAGTATGAGCGTCCTGATTTGGAAAAAGAGATGGATAAATTGGGGTCAGAGTGACTGTCACACTTGCTAGAGATGGGACGGGTTTCAGCTAACAAAGAGAGATAGAGTGTGTGGGCCAGATGTGAACATGAACTAAAGGACAGACAACACAATAACAAAGCTTTGGTAACATAATTTTTTTTTATCACGCAGTCACCCAACACAAGCCGGGATCCTCAGTCTAGCTGGTTCCACAGAAACAGAAGCATCAAGCTATAACACCGTATGTGATAGCACTTGCATGAGGAAACAACGCCGGAAGCGGCAATGCGAGGCTGACACTGACCCTTCTCGCAAACTTCGCTAAAAAAACCCTGACCTAAGGCTTGGGGGTGGGCGAGTCATACCCTAGTATTCTCGCTCCCTGTATGCTGAAGAAAATCTCGATGTTGCTTGATCATAAAATCCAGAATATCGGAGTCCCCACTCACTCCGGAATTCACTCGGAGTGCCCTACTCAGAAGTTCTCATTCAAAGTCGGAGTTCCCACCTCTTACTCCGCATTCCGAGTCCGAAGCAAGGTTGGCTGTTCCCGCTACCACCAGACAGCGGTGGTGTCCTGTAGAAAGTCGGTCTATTCTCGGAGACTGGTTGCAACAAGGTGATCAATATCGTAGAGTTTCATCTCAAAATGGACTCCGTCTGATCGAACGGGGATGTTGATTAATCTATGGGGAGAACCAGTCATAATAGAGCTATATGGGATTACAGATGGTACTTTGTAGCCTTGAGACATCATATAAGAATGGATTGATGGTTAAGAAAGAAACCCGATGCTTTTAGGATCAGATTAAATCACCAGTATCACTGCCAAACTTTTCATTAATCATGAATTCTCTTTGTACCGGGCTCCAAAGCCGATGTCCCTTCATCAACAGGGCGACACCTCTGACTGCAAGATCACTTTCTTCAGCAGCTCGTCTCAATACTGCTCGACGATGCCCTATTATAGGACAAGATGCGTCCTTTAGGGAATCTCTGAGCCAGCCTGCTTACCGGGGGAAGCGATACGGCAGAGTCGCTCAGTTGCACACGACCCAGCACCATCCCGCAACCGTTCAGACTGGTATGTTTCTGGATGTAATCACACAACAAGTGAATAGATTGAAGACTAATGAGCTCAAGGTAATGTCACAGCCTATTCTGGACCTCCGACAACTAGCCTCTTTGACTATGAATCGTTCTACAACGCCGACCTCGATCGGAAGAAGCAGGATAAATCCTATCGCTACTTCAACAACATCAATCGTCTGGCCCGCGAGTTTCCCAAGGCATACATGTCACACCCCGAAGACAAAGTGACAGTATGGTGCGCAAACGATTATCTGGGCATGGGGAGGAACCCGCGTGTTCTAAATGCCATGCGCGACGCGTTGGAAACATATGGCGCTGGGGCTGGAGGAACACGAAACATCTCCGGCCACAATCAGCAAGCAGTCGCTCTTGAAGCCACATTGGCAAAATTGCACAAAAAGCCAGCTGCTCTGGTCTTCAGTTCATGTTATGTTGCCAACGACGCAACACTAGCGACGTTAGGAAGCAAATTGCCAGACTGTGTGATCCTGTCCGATAGCATGAATCACGCATCCATGATCCAGGGCATCCGTCATTCTGGAGCCAAGAAAATCATCTTCAACCATAACGATGTGGTGGATCTAGAGGCCAAACTCGCCTCGTTACCGCGAGATGTCCCAAAGATCATCGCCTTTGAGTCCGTATACAGCATGTGCGGCTCCATTGCCCCCATCTCCGAGATTTGCGATCTGGCTGAGAAATACGGCGCCATCACATTCCTCGATGAGGTCCATGCCGTGGGTATGTATGGACCTACAGGAGCGGGCGTGGCCGAACACATTGACTACTCAACTGGGGTCCGAGGGGGCAGATCGGTGATGGATCGAATCGACATCATCACCGGCACACTTGGCAAGGCATACGGTTGTGTGGGTGGCTACATTGCTGCATCTGATTCTCTCGTGGACTGGATTCGATCGCTGGCACCCGGCTTCATTTTCACCACATCTCTACCTCCAGCGGTGATGGCGGGAGCTAGAGCGGCTGTTGAGTACCAGATGTCGACGACACAGGACAGAATAATGCAGCAGCTCAATACCAAAGCCTTGAAGGCTGCGCTGAACGAACAGGATATTCCCGTCATTCCAAACCCAAGCCACATCGTCCCCGTCTTGGTGGGAGATGCTCAGGTCGCAAAGGCTGCATCCGATCTTCTACTCTCAGATCATGGCGTGTACGTGCAAGCAATCAACTATCCGACTGTTCCTCGAGGACAGGAAAGACTTCGCATTACACCTACCCCCGCACACGGAAAAGAGCACCGCGGCCACTTAGTTCAGGCGCTCGAGAAGGTGTGGCAACAGCTCGGAATCCGACGCACCAGCGACTGGGCTGCCCAAGGCGGATTCTTGGGCGTGGGAGGCGTTGAAAGTGAGGCAACCAGGCCAATGTGGTCAGATGCTCAGCTGGGTCTCTCGCATGCGCAGTCACTGGATACTCCGAATGGGCTGGATAAGATTGTAAGCATGAAGCCGCAAGCAGTGCTGCAACAAGAGGTGCGAGCTATGTAGAATTGGCGGAGAACCCGATACTGGAAAGCCCATTACTCTCAGGGGATGTAGTGGCAGTGGATAAGAGTCGGCGAGCGAATGCCGCACGATCAGACAGAAGAATGCCTACAGCTTACGGGACTGGTTCAAAGCCAACTTGTGCGCGCTCACAGGATGGTAACGCGTTCGCACCAAGGCCAACTTTTGAGCATTAATATTGACAAACTAAATATACCAAGATAGAAATTGCATTATAGGCAAGTAAATAGAGAAATCACCATTGGCAATATCAAATTATGGAATAAAAGATGCCTATAAAGATGACACATTGGCCAGGTCAAGAGTCAAGACCCTGTACCTATTGCCAGTCTCTTTAAATACACGTGATTTATCAGCTCCCACGCGTCTTCAAACTCTTGGTCAGTGCAAGCTTCAAGGTTTGCTCCGGCTTACTCCGGTTCTGAGACAAGTTTCACAGCATCTTGGATAAACCAGTTGCGCACTCAATTGAATCGATAATAAGACTAGAGTGCGGAGAGCCCGGGATTACAGCAGTAAGACCTCTAATATTCAACGTTCTATTAAGGTTACCAGTGATTGAGAAACATTGGATAATTGGCGATGCCGCCGAACAATCTTGGGCTGCCACCTCGGACTTCAGCAGCGACTCGTCGAAATGGTACGCTACAATCGTGTGAGCCATGCCGAAAGGCCAAATTACGCTGCGACCATGTGCAGCCAGTATGTGGGAGATGTTCTGCAAAGAACAAGCACAGCCAATGTGTTTATCATCCAGCGCCGATGACAAAACCCAATCTGCAAAGCCAATCCACACCACAAGCCAGTCCTATAACACAAAAAGCCAAGCAGCCAAGTCATCCAAGCCCCAAGTATACACTACCAATTTTATTAGCTTTTTTTGATGGTGCTAACAATTGTTAATAGTCCCCCGGGTTCAGCTTCATCTCTCGGAAGTGGTAGGTTCCAGGATAGCGTAGGATCCAACCAGGCCCCTCCAGGTTATCTGGGTTCAACAAGCTTCTCTGCTGTACTTGCTGAACATCGGAGTGAGCTCTCATATGAGCCAGAGAATGGCATGGAGAACGGAAGCCAGATGCATTCTGTTGATGCGGAACGGCTGCAAGTGGCATCCAATGTCCTGCGACTGCTTTACGACTCTCCGGCTTATGACAGTCTCATTCGAAGGTACTACCAACGGACGTGGGTTACCATTACTCCAAACAAGATCATAGAGTCTGTCTTGTGCTCTATGCGACTAATTTTCGAAGGCTTCGATCCTGATAACAACAACACCCAGTTCCAGGATTTCGCCAGCCAAATGTTTTACAACTCATCTCGCCCATTGACAACTCGTGGATCAATGACAGTGGAGGAGTATTGTTCATCATTCACAGGCAGACTTTTCCGTTGGGAGGCGCTGGGAAACGTTTTCGCTGTGGCTGGGCTATCACTAATGCCTACTCCAGATAACGATCCAACCTTTGTCAAGGAAGCGGCAGATCCACAGGCCAAAGAAAAGCTTCTGGCTCAAGTGCTTGAAGCCAGTGGGATCTGCCTCAGCTTTTGTGATCAAGCAGCTTCTTCCAACGAGCTGCTCGGATTCTTCCAATACAATGACCTGATGTTGAGGACTCAGCAGTACGGTGACTCGAGTCACCAGGCCTGGCGTCGACTGGGTGATTTGACTGCCACGATATATGCTGCTGGACTGCATCAGGAGATTAATTTGACAGATGATTGTCCATTCTTCTTACGACAATGGAGGAGGTCATGCTTCGCTGCGGCATTCTATGCCGACAAGACTATTGCCACATTTGTAGGCAGACCACCTCTGATGAACTACCGTTATTGCACTCTTGCATCCCCTCTGGATTTAAGTGAGGAGGTTTTACTCACAGGAGGTGATGCTCTCACGCAAGCAGTGTCCAAGCTTGATATGGCAGGCTGGGATACTGAAGGTAATAGACATCGTGTGAGCTTTCCACGTCTGAGATATCTGCTCTCTATTTTTAGAGAGGAGGCTCTTGAGATTGCGCTAGGCACCTTTCCTCTGCCAAATCTTGTAGAAACTACGAGGTAGGTAAACTTGAGAATCTCACATCGCGCAAGAAGTCTACTGACTTGAGGCAGCTGCATACTGGAAAAGGCGCGGACCACATGGGAAGCAACTCCCAATCACCTGAGGTATGATCGACAAGTCAAGCCGGCCAGTTTCGAACCGGTGCACATCCCATTTACGATTCTCTTAGTATATCTTGACTACCTACATAGTTGTTTTTTGCTTCAACGAAGCCTTGTGAAACGCGCCAATGCGGGACAGGAAGATCTCTTCCAAACTTCAAGACAACTACTTGGCGTCATTATCAAAATCAGCGCAGAAAGAGATCCCCTCATAGACTTGAGTAGGCACTATTCTTGGATCGTAAGTTATGTTGCGCTCATCGTTCAGACGAGGCCCTGGGTTCACTCATCACTTCTATGCACACGGAATTGACATCCGCAGGTTCTTTATTATGGACTACCCAGCGCCAGTGTCCTGACCCTAGAACTCCTCCGCCAAACGAAGGAGATTGAACCCCAGACCATCAAGCTACCTCGTGCGGAGATCATCCGTAACTTGAGTGTATTTGTGTCCTGCCTTTCATGGGTGGCGCGTCCCACTCATGGAAACTACCACATGTGTAGGGAGGCCGAGAAGAAACTCTCGCATTTCCTCAACCAGATTCTAGATCCACAGCCAGTTCAGGGCGAGATCTTCGACGATGCTACATCAGACCTGGACCATTTCCTGAATTGGTATACATTCAATAACTGGGACTTTAATTCAGAGCTCTTGCCTTGAAAGGAAGGTTTCAGGTGCTGCCACATCGTGCCAGCCATGATATCATTGGGCATGCAACACGAGCACGAGGACTGAAATGAGTCAAGTAATGAAATGCAATGCAACAGCGGTTCCATGCCAGGATCGTTTTCCCATTTCCACCACCTCACGGAGTATTATCTGTAGGTGACTGGAAGCACGCCTTACGGCCAGTAGAGTGGCATGGCCTTTTACTTCTTAAAACGCTTGTTATCCATCGAAAATTTCTGCCTTGACTAAAGTCATAATACATGGCCGAACTAGACTTTTAAATGGAACGCTGTCGTGTTCGAGATGAGTTGGTTTGCCAATCAAAGAATTCTTCACTTATGCGGTCTCCAAGGTCCGCCAGCAATAATGATGCTGGTCTCCAATGTTACCGTTTGGTTAGATACGAAGGGTAGCAATATCTGGAATGCGGTGTTTTCCGTTGGGCCCCTATCTGATCCTTTGTGCGGCAAACAGTCGTATTGCAGATTGATGTCTCGGTCTATTACACTCGTGACGTAGATCACGCAAGACTAACCTCTATGAGATACAAGGGACAGTGGATTGGAGACTCGCTTGAGCGGGGCTCAGTAAGACGGAGGAATTATTGTCTTTCTTGACCAACTACATCGAGAAAGAAGGACAAGCATCTGGGTGGGCCAAATGTACAAACATGAGGATTCATTTGGATTCACTGTCACAGGCGGCGAATGAGAGGTTCTTGATTGTTCATAAAATGTACAGTACATTCATTTATACGTATTGACATAAGGTCTTGCTATATAGGCATTTTATATACAGTCGTGTCCACACATAGCTATATGATACAGAGTGCAACCAGTGCAGGAAATGTGTGGCAGAATTAAGGCATTTACAATGGCCGCCTAAGACACCATTTATTTGCCAGTGATTCGAACGCAGTCGTTGACAATGGGGACATTCTTGGTGTAGATGGCAGTCTTGTGGGGCTGGTCGGAGACGGAACCGAAGCCGCCATAAGCATCAACCTCCATACCGACGTTAACACTGTAGGCGACACCAGTAGTGCCACCGCTGGGGCAAACACCACCAGCAGAGTTGCCAGCAGCCTTGACGTTGGCGGTGAGAATGGGAGCGTTGAGAGAGAGACCGCCGACCAATCCCTTGCCCATGAAGGTACCAGCCATGCTCAGGGTGGCAAGAGGGGCGAGTCTGGCGGAGGTTGAGACGGAGCCGCTGATGCTGGGTCCAATCTTGGCGAAGCTGGGGTTGAGGTTGGCGGATTGACCAACAGTCATCTTGGAGCCCTCGGGAAGAGTCATGGCAATACCGAAGTTGGTGTTGAATGAAGCAGACAGGTCGGAGATGGAAGCCTGGACATCGAAGGTGATCTCGGGGCCGAGTTCAACGACGTCAGAGATGCTGATGCCACCGAGGGGAATGGTGGCGACACGGAAGGACTGAGAGGCCCAAGGGCTGTGGATGGCGCCAGATGCACTGAGACCGACGGCAAATCTGAATCCGAAGTTGTTGTGGGCGGTCATAGTAGCCTGGAATCCATTGGAGAATGATAATGTGATGTCGGCCTCAATAGTACCAGTAGTCTTGCAGTCGGTGCAGTCAATACCGATGTTGATACCGTTGTAGTTGGTAGAGTAGATGTGTCCACCAAAGTCGTGGGCAACGTTGATGGTAACATCCTTGTTAATGGATGTCCAGCCACGCTTGGCAGTCTCTCCATCAGCAGGGAGGCCATGAAGACGGATGGTGGCATCATCAGCAAAGTCTTGCCACTTGGCGGTGGATGCCTCGAGAGTGGCAGAGTTGGACTTTTCATCGTAGCTGATGGAGTTGACGTAGTATGGCTGTCGCTGGTTCTGACCACCGCAGGATGAGCCGTCGACGACGTAGACGACGGTGTTCTCGGGCTTGTTGTTGACCCAGGCCCAGGCGTTCTTGGCGGAGTTGAGAGTGTCGGCGCTGTTGAACTTGATGGTGACGTCGGCATTTGAGCAGTCAACGGACTCGACGATGTCGCCGAAGCGGTGGGAGTTGAGCAAACGGAAACCGTTGGCGACGGACAAGGTCATGTTGGCAAGGATGCCTAGACAATACAGATTAGAACTTGCACAGTATAGACGATCCTTTTTAGGTTCTCACCTTGTTCTTGTTGTGCCCAGTAAAAGTTGTCCGAGCTGGACAGGCTGGGGTCGGTATATCCACTGAAGTTCTCGCCTGGAATAGGAGCAGGCTGGAGAACGACGGGGCTGCTAGGAACGGGAGCAGGAGCAGGCTCATCTCTGGTGGCAAAGAGAGGGCCGGCGGCGGCACCAGTGAAGGTGTCGGCGAGGACTGCCACGAAGGCAGCCGAAGCGGAGGTAGTCTTCCAGAACATGATGAAGATTAGGCCTTGTTCAAACGCTCAGTCCTGCTGCGATTGTCGTGATTGGGCAAAAGAAAGCGAATGGTCAGCCACAGGCCGATGAGAAGAAGTAAGTGATGATGCTGAAGAGGCTTGTTCCTGAAGATCCCATTTCCTTCTGGAATTCGATCATCCTTTATACAGGAAAGCCATGTGGTGGTAGGGGTCCGCCCAAAGCACAAAGATGGTGTTCTGAAACTGGCCAACTGATAAGAAGGGTTGCAGTTGTCGAGACTCAGGGTGACATCGACCATGCCAAGATAAGTCTTGCCGTAGTAATCCCTGCAGATCTACTCCAGACTTCCTGATTTGCCGAAGACGCAACGGTAAGATCCGTTGCGACAACTTGCGCATTGTGTGCTTCTTGGAAGAGCATTGGCATCAGCACACTTGATGCTGGCCACATCTTGATAACGATTCTATCGTGTCCCATTCATCAAGCCCAGCAGAAAAGACAATTCTCAGGCTCAAAGGACATTCAGTACTCATTCAGAGCTATTGACTACATCAAGACCCGACTCCTAAACGGCCGCAGGTGTTCTTGGGATGGCTGACAGGCGGGCAAGCGAGGGGAACCAGCAACAATGGGGAAATGGTTACATCTCCATCACGAGGCGGAACCGGATTTGACCGTCTCCAGGGTCATGTCGGTAACCCCGCGAACCTCCAATAGAAACCCCACGTTCCTGAGACTTGACCTCATTCTGGCCTGTGAGCCAACGATCCTTGTAGGGGTCATCCCAGACCAACGTCCAAAAAAGGTCGCACTAGTTCCAATAAAGCAGGAGTATAGAACAACCACAAATGCCCCGTATTCCCACTACCACGAGACCAAACCAGCCTCCAGAAGATGGAGAAACACAAGAGATGATTTGGTCTCAGATAAGATGCATCAAAGGGCGGATGTCGCGAGGATTACATTTTCGTGACCGATCACGGCTCTTCTCGGGTCTCGGATGGCACATTATGGCTACCCAACATAAGCTTTTCTACGACACTGCTCGTTCGTGAGACATTTACGCATCAATTCCCCTAACAAGTCTAATCGACATGTTACTTTACGATCAGACCAGTGTTTCTCCCCCACTGAGAGATATTTTGACTAAGATGATAAGGATCCTTTCGTGGATCGTATGACTTGATTCCAGGAGATATATCACATTGTTGAGTATATGCCCAATGCAGCCTTGCTCTTAATTTACGTGCTACCTCTTTCGTCCCTCTAACACGTGCCGTGCTTCCGTATCCACATCCGTTGGCCATACCAACCTTCCAGAAGTTGGCTTGCCTCCCGGTGGAGCCCTGCATCAAGATTATCAATCTATTATCCCGAGCGTACCGCACTATACGGAGATGAGGACTGCATCCCACTCTAAACCGAGCAATATTCTTTTTAATATGCATCATTATGGTGCCTGGCACGTCTTCGATCTTGATTACCCTATATGAGCTTGCTTGGCATACCACGAGAGCATCAACTCATACTGGGAGCCTTAGCATATTGCCTACCTGTAGTAAATCAGATCAACGTGCAAGCTCACTTGTTCTGCCTGAAAGCAGCATCCTTAACCTATTAAAAACCAGGGGGTAGTGAAAACATTGATGCTTGAGTCAGGCTTCTTCTGAGACGCAATGCTATCTTCTATGAGATCGTCTCACATTCAGGGCAATACAGTCGGTGATCATACTCTGGTGGTACGCCTGTTGCTTGGTGCCAAGATTCTCCAATCCGAGAACAACGGACTTTTTGTCTGCATAACAAGATATCTTGAATTTACAATAGGGCGTAAAGGATGGAACAATGACATGTCTCTGTTATTGACCCACTGGTCCCACAAATTGAAAGCCCCGGTTCACATGGCCGATCAACACTTGAACAGGCAGTTCCTAAAATATCAACGGATAGGAGTCTGATGAATGGCATGGTTCAGTAATATAAATTTTTGTGGTAAATGAGCATGTGGTGATTTAATAGCTTTGAGTGGATTCAATATTATCAAGCTCGATCCCAATAGTGTTCCACATGTTGATAGAGACGAAAATGAAACGATTAAATGCGTAATTGGACCAATGATACCAGAGCCCTAAAATAGCCTCTGCTTGCATACTCGGTGACTTACTCGGCGTGAACACTGAGACATTTTGTTAATATTCAAAGAACTCTCCAATCACTCTATTCATGGTGATGATCTACATGTTCATTCACACAATTATCATAATGATTCATCCTGCCTTGTATTGCGACTCCTATGCGGGAGAATTGTTGTCCGCTCCTGTACCGCTCCATTAATTATCACGCAGCATTACAACTTTAGACTATTGATATTTATAAGAGAGTTTCAGAAAGGCTCTTATAACAAAAGGGAACCCTCCCTATCACTATAACGCTTTTCCTTAAAACATGGCAATCCACACTCAAACTCGAACACTAGGTAATGTCAAAACCTTGGATCCATATTATCATCATTGATTTATCGCAGATTACATCTTCTCGTTTATTACAAGATCTTAAAAGTCTAGTCTTGATGTTTACAATAACGTACTGGATTTGGTAAGCTGTAGTCCGTTTCAAACCCGACCCCAAGCCGTCCGATTCCCTGTGGTATTCATAGTTATCTACATGGTGGTTGGCAAACCACATTCAACATAGTGCAGGATAAGAGGGGATTAACTGGTGACAAACATGAAACAGAGATAAGGTAACTTCATTCAGTACATACTGAATTAAGCTTCAAAGGTAAATTATATTGGGGACTGCAGAGTGAAAACAGCGGCAAGACAAAATGACTTGAGGCTAGAGCGACACGCAGGCTGGGCGTCTGCATTGTAGGTATATCATATTTGAAGGGCTCATGAGAGCTATTTTCCCTTGAGTCCTGAACCCAGTCTTACCTCTTGCGGCACCATCTTCCGACGGTAACTTCCGACGGTAACTTTCCCAAGACCATGAATGATTCAGGTATGACGGCTTTTACTGACTACGAACGACCCTCGATAGCACCCACAAGAAGCTCCAAGTACTACGGAATATTATTAGTAGAAAGCTGAACAAGGATGTGATGCCTCTCGTACCAGTGTGCCCGCGAGCTCTTGAGGCATGCCCTGTAAGACGCGGAACTTGTTTTCGAGTACCTCGTCTAGTAGAATATATATCAGCATATCGGATGGTCAGAAGATACCATAACTTCAAGCAGCATACTCTTGTTGACCACATCAATGTGGTCTTGTAACTCTGGGATACCCATGAGCTCTTCAAGAAAAGCCCTGGCATTCAGATCTTCTCCGACTTGCACCAAACCGAACGCAATGGCTAAAAGCGCTGTTAGTACTGGACTCTGTAAGAAGCAATATTTCCTCAAAGTAAACTCACAAGCTGGGCTTAGCTGCTTATCTTCAAGTACTTGTTTGCATTCAAGAATCGAATCCTTCAATGCTTCTCTTGGCTCATGTGTGGGCTATTCCCTGTGGGTCAGATCTGTACGCCATACACGGCTTCGGTCGTTCATGAAGGCTACTAACCTCACCATCGGTGATGGTGTAGATCAGACAAGGTCGTATGAATTGATTGTCGTCCGCAACTATTGGCATCCAGACCTTCTCTTTAAGAACAGTTCCCAATTTTGTTGGCCCCTTGAACTCAATACTGGTCCAAAGCGATTCAAAATCTTGAGCTGAGGTTACAACGTCAGGTGGGTCGTCCTCGTTGATGTAATGGACCCGTATTCCTTTTTCGACAATGCTGTTATCAATGTCAATGAGACCTCGAACTGTTGCATGAACTGTGTCGATTCGGGTTCCCTGATGCATCGACCCAGTGTCATCTATGAAATATCCTTGTCAGTATCTATATATCTAAAACACTAGAAGTCCGAAGCAAACTTACCAAGAAGTATATGAACCTGATATAAAGATAGTAGAAGCATAGAGTAGGCATGTTGCTTGAGTTCTTCCTCATCGAAATGTTCCTCAGCTATTTGTTTCCAGTGGTCTAGCTTTGTCTGAGCATTTTCGGCAATTTCTTCGAGCTGTTCGCTAGTGAAGAAATTCCAAAGACTATGCTTGTCAGCACTATCCGTGAGGTAGCTGAGGCAGACGTCTTTCTCGAGGACCATGGCTGATTGATTGACACGCAACGGAGGGCTAGGGAGCTTCTATATCAACAGATGAACACCAGATGATGAATGTGCCAACGGTAAGGTGTAATGTTTATCTTTATATATCTGACAGTAGAACTGAAGCTGGAGTCTATGAATTCATGAGTGATGTCATGACACAGCAGTTTTAATATAAACCGGCACCGACTTCACCTTGTTAAGGAATGCCAAGGACAAACAATATATCGCTGAGGGATCAACAAACCATACAGAATCATTAGTTACTGACCGTGAGGCGAGTTGCTGCGTAATACGGATTTTTTATCAGGCTTAGCAATGCGAAGGGACAACATGATAGGGCGTTAGAATATTTTTCGTTAAGCGAGGCGGCCAGCGTGTACAATGAGATGCAAGTGAACGGGCTGTGCACATCTTACAAATCATATCCTTCCAGGTCAGACAATGTTCATGCATTGACAGGGATGGATCTCCCCTACCAAGTTGTTCTAGCTGTATAGTGAATCTACAACAATGATTATTGCGTAGATGTATAACGACATATTGAGCTGGCGAACTCATATTCTAGCATCCTATCTTTCAAGTTCCCTGGTCCTCTAATTTAAGTGCTGGGGATTCCATGACCATTACTACAACCTTCTCTCACATTGGACTGCTGTTGGAGGAGGAAGGCGTACCTGTTTTCAGAAACGGAGCAAAATTTTCAGGCAAATTATAACCCCACAGACTCAATAATCTGGGGGGTAAATCATTTTCCTAGCTGCCACCTACAATGCAGGTAGCAGCAAAGTCGAGTGGATTTAACACAAGGCGCTACGGAAGGTCAATGCCAGCCTGATCACCGAAGCTTACGGTTGATTCGAGGACTGGTATGCATGGCTTTCTGTCTATCAAGCAGGCAATAACGGCTGATCCGAGAACGAGAGGGAGGGGTCATGGAGCATGGAGGGGTAGCGGGGCATTATCCTCTGGCTCCACCTGCGACCAACTGTTCGGACGTGGCAATTCTATTTGCCTTACGATATACATAACTCGGTCATAGATACAGCGTCTCGAGCATAGAAACAGTGTTGTGCTATCAAGAAGACTGCGTTCTCAAGACGTTGGTAACAAAGTGAAACAAGGGTAAATAAGAGGAGCGCCATGCTGCACTCAGGCTACGTCCCCACCCCTGCTATTACTACTCATTCCTATCATCAACCATCGATCCCCGCTCATTGAGATACGACTATATAATCGAAAGACAGGAAGACAGCATACATATGAGGATAATATGTACACTAATCTTAGAGCTTCCCATCGGTCATTGAGTATATTCAAAATGCAGATTAATATTAATATCTACCTAAGTGCATATACCATCAACCGTGACTCAGGTTATAGAGGGGTATTGAATAACCAAATATTTGGCTCAACAATGCAACTCTCACAACTATTCAATCTCCATGATTGGCCCTTGGTACTCGCCCTTTGCCCAAACTAAATAATACACAACGCTGAATATGAACATGGTACCTGAAACCAAGACACTGTAGTTCATCTTTTCGGGCTTTACCGGAGTCGCAGAGGGCCAGAGGCTGAAGAACAGCATGGTGATCAGATAAATGCATGCAAATGCGTTGTTGATGATGCCAAGAACACCTGGAATATGCCAAGGCCCCCATACGAGCTCAGTGCCTGTCGTGTTGGCAAGGGCCGGGTAACTAGTTGGGTCAGGCATTCTGAAACCGCTGGTGCAACGACGATAGAGGAGAAGAGAAGCGCAGATGAAGTAGGAAGCATAAATGCATGAAACGGAGAGAGATATGATATCGTTGAATGCAACCTCGGAACCAATGGCGATGAGACTTAAAAGACAGGAAATGATGGTCGTACAAGCAATGGACCAAAGTGGAACGGTGGTGCGTTCGTCAACCTTCCGACTGTCAACTATAATGCGGCAAAAAACTCGACACCAACAGCTTGGGCATAACCAAGAAGTAATGGCATGTAAAAGGATGTACGCAGAAGTGGAGAACTTACTTTGGACAAAGTACGCCAGAATGGGAGGCCACGATCTCGGGCAAAAGACCAAAAAAGCCTCGATGTAGAAGCCAGTACGCCGACAACTGCGCAACCACCCATTACAATGATGATTGATGACATCGCCGCAGTGCCTCCAATGGATCCTGTTGCCTGATAAAAGATCTCCATGAACGGGTATCCGGTAGGTGATACCAGAGCCTTCTGCAAATCACCCATGCAGAAGAGGATTGCGAAATTCATGGCTAGACCGAGAGTGCCGTTGATGATAATGCTCATCATGATTGATCGCGGTACTACCACTGATGGGTTGTGAATCTCCTCAGACAACTATAAACAGTCAGCTATGATCTGACGACGAGGATGCCGGGGTCCTTTGTACATGGAAAGCAGCATCAGCACCTAAAACCACATTAGCCACCGTAAAATCCAGAACATACGAAACTTCTTTTCTACACACCCATAAACGGAAATACATTTCCAAGCATGCCAACCATAAAAGAAAGCCCCTGAGTTGGCCAATGTCCTCCGTTGTTGAACACGGTGAAAACGGACGCAGCATCTGCATGTGGGCCAAGAGTAACGAGTGGGATGACAATGGCAAAGAATCCCAGAATATGGATGATCAGAATGAAGCCCTCAAACTTTGGAAGCGCCGAGCTGACAACTGCATTAATGAAGACCGAGAAGAGGATAACGGCCCACATGACCAGAGTTGATTGCCACGACTTCATGTGGTACTCGGGGAACGTCAACACCGCGACACCTTGGATCAGAGTAGCCGTCAGAAACCCCGCCGAGGCTACTGAGCCCTGCCATCCACCCACCGTCAACCAGCCGGTGATATAGCTCAGGAACTTAGAACAGGATCGCGGTGCCAGCATTGAGACCCAGTGGTACTGTCCACCAGACGTAGGTGCAATAGATACCAACTCGCTAAGAGTCGAAAAGACGCTTAAAACACCAAGCCAGACAATGAGGTAGCCATAAATGATGCCGGCCGGGCCACCATTCTTTAACCCGAAACCGAAAGTAACCGGAATGCCTTCCCAAGTAATCAGAACAGTACAACTAAAGCCCAGGATTGACATGAAGCCAAAGTTTCGCTACCGATGAGCTTGTCAGTGCGAATTGGACAAAGGCTGCACAAATTCCCTACCTTCAAGACAGACTTCTTGCCTAAGCGAGCTAACTGCTCGCGATCCAGATAGTCGCGCTTAGATTGCTCCTCGATTCGGTGCTCATGGTAAGACTTGTCGACAGCCATGGTGCCGAGCTCGTGGCCATCACCGCCAGCGGTCATATTGGCGAGAATGAGCGAGAGATTGTTGTGCAAGACCCCAAATACATGCAGCCAACGCCGCTTTTAAAAGTAGAATCGGAAAAAATCTTGCCAAGCCGCTCGGAACGCATATGGAACAATGAGGTGGTGGAATTGTTCTACCGCAGAGTGGAGAGGAGAGCTCCAACAGCAGCTAAATCAGTTCCCTGTAAAAGGACTTGAACGATTCGATCCTTGTGGCGTACCAAACGCTCTGCTGTGTGCGTCGGAAGTGCATGGCTTAAACGAAAGAGGAGGGGCGGGAAGCTGGCCGGGATAGAATAAAGTCGTAAGCGGGCGGCAGTGAAGGGAGATTGCAAAAGGATTCAATGCCACGAGGAATCCTTCACTTCCCCCCTCTCCACTTCGGCAGACGCTCCTTTGGGGCGAGACGTAGACTTGCCAGATTGGTTGGGGTGGAGTAAACCAGCGATGCTACAGGGCAAATGAGACATCAGGGCCAACAGGCATTCCAACACGACTCATGCTGTGTTCAGTCCTCTCCCATCTTTGTTACAGTAGTTGTGCTACCAACGTTTCTTGATGACCGCGCGTTTGGGCCGATGAACCCTGTTTATTTATGCATGCTGAGAAGCATTCTGATATGCTATATTACCATTCTACGATCACAAGTCGAGTCAGCAAGAAAATAAGGAGAATCAAGTGTTCCCAAATCATAGGGAAGCTAAATAGGCGCCAGAGCCTAGATTGTTTTCAGGCACATTGCCTTAGTCTCATTAAGCTCATCCTCCACCACCGGTCAAACAACTGACTTATGCATGGTTCATAGGCTGTCAACGCTTCATAGTTTGCAAATGACGTTCAATTGCCTCTATTTCGTTCTATATACACACTGTATCTACATGGAAGAAAGCATTACTTGCATTAGTTACTACGTCAATTAATAAAGTCCCATAGCGTTTTGCATTTACGCCTTGTTCGTCTCGACGCTCACATCCCACGTCTTAGTCTGCTGAATGAGTCCCGTCTCGCTCGAGTGGCTTCGCCCATCCCAGGATGACTTGATCTTGTGCCCCAAAGAAGCCAAGTGTGCCGACTTTGGCACTGCGACCAGCTCGTGCACTGAGCTCCTCTGCGAGTGAGCAGAATTGAGAGGTTTGGAAGCAGACTGAATGCCACTCTTCTTCACCGACCCTTGCCCAGATGGATAGCCACTGGCACTTGTCTTTCCCTGCCGCCTCAGATCGTCGACACGCAGCTGTCCCGATTCCAGACTCTCGAAGAATGGCTTGAAGTAAGGGATGCAGACGGTAACAATGCTCAAACACTGAACAAGCTGGATGACCACTGTAGGCCGCCACATATCGAAAAATGGGTCCTTGGAGTGTATCGACAGGTGAGTGTAGTAGATCTGGCAAATAACAGCAGGCACAACACTGGGGACGACAATCATTAGTTGGTCCATCATCATTTAGTGAAGAAGAATCTGATGCAGTCATACTTACAAGATTCTGCTTCCAAAGACTGAAATCACTACTGCCTTCTTGGCCCAGGATGTCTTGACTCGTCGAACTGCTTCAATCATGACGCCGATTAGGGCTAAATCAGTCACGATATTGGCAACAGAGAAATATGTCCAGAATGCAGTCTTGAGTTTGTTAGCTCGCTTGACCAAACAGTATTACCAAGTGAAATAGAACGTACTCTGTTGATGCATGAATGCTTAATGGGGTTCCAAGGCTCCGGTAGTTGGCATTGAAAGAAGACGACAAAGACGGATGACACTGCCCAGAGAATGATGCAAATCTCAACACCAAATACCAAGTGTCTACGACTCTTCTGGGTCAAACTTATGACGGTGACGATGAGAGAAAGTTTCGCAAACAGCAAGCCCGTAATGAATAAAATATTTTGAGCATATTCGGCCTATAGGTGACCATTTGTTTAGTCTTGTGCGCATGAGGCTTCTCCATGACCTTCTCACCTTCATAAGAACGAAAATTTGTTGCGGCTGCAAGGTATTGAAGTGTCTACCTGCGCCGTTTGAAGATTCCACGACAACGGCGACGGATTGACCCACCGCAGCAAGCTATAGGGACATCAGCAGGACGATCAAACGACACACAGGCAGCGCCACACTGCGCGTTATGCTCACCGTTGCCGAGATTGCCAGGTAATCATCGAGCTTGAGGCTCTTGACCATGAACACCTTTGTCATAAGCCGGGCGATCGCGGCGACAATCGCAATGGCAAGAAACATCCATGTTAAGACTTCCACCAACGGCGACTTGTCGTATGCTGTTATCAATTGCTGTCGTTCGGCCATATTTTTGCGAAAAGAAAGGCCTGGACGCTAATGTGTGCTTTGCTGGGCGACTGCAGGCGGACCGAAGCGACAGGGCGCCAAGGCAAAAAGCAACGGAGGAGATGCAAACCTTAAGACGAGGCCTCAATGGGTAATGATCAAGAGCATCAACACCTAATGAGTCCACAACCACCAAGGCATGATCTCTTGAAACGGGTCAAGATGTTGGCAGTTAATGCGCCGATGGAAGTTTCGAATGATGGGGTCAGTGACAACAAATCCTCCCGAGTAAGCGCATCCTACTGGTGAGCTAACCACGAGGGTTGCATCGCGCTCTTCAACCAGCGGCCAGTCCGTGGGGCACTGAGAACTCAAACACACACATTACTGCAAGAGGCGGAGACTTGCAGGGTGGCTGGAGAGGTTTTACGAGAAAAGCTACTGCCGACAACCGGAGGGTCAAGGCAGACAAACGTGTCTGCTTCTCGTTTCTGAGTGAGACTTTCATCACATGATGTCTCAGATGACGGCCAACCAGGGATATCACTGCGCGGTGGTCTGTGCCAGACAAGGAGACAATGAGGGACTGAGGTTCCGATCTTGGACAAAGCATGGATGTCGACGAGTAACTCAAATCATTCCCTCGACTTGCCCGATCGAGAAATATCACAGATTTCGGTAAAGGCAAGCTTTCTGTGGGACACAATGGTGTAGATCAAATTCGATGTGGTGCCCCGTAGCATTGCGTCAAGCAGAAGCAAAAGTTTGGCGGGGCATGGCATTGGATGGGGGGGATCTCCGTGTAACGCTCGGGTTAGATCCTAGAGCCTCCTGGGATTGTCTGCATGGCTCATAATCTGATCTTGGAATCTCTATATTCGAGGAGTCGATGGCAGTTCTAATTACTCAAAGAGCTGCAAAGAACATAGCGGGGCCGCAATTGCTGTTGGTTCATCTTCCATTGTCGTTCTGGCACCACCCTAGACAGAAGGAGGAGGAAGCCGACTCGTAAAAACACCCCGCCAAGTCGCCATCTTGATCCCATTACCACCCGCAAACATCCGTTCTCTAGATAACATTCTGATCCCCCATCACCCCTTTCATCTCGGCATCTTCATTTCATTGACATCGACCTGCCTGAATTCAGCCCATCATGCCTCTCACACTAGCTGAAGCGGACCTTGACAAGGACTTTGACGAACTCATGGCATGCAACTGGCAGTCCTTTGAGAACCCAACCCAAAACTTCTTTCGCCTGTTCGCCCCTATACACGGCACAGGTCCTACCGCGCGCGAAGATGCCTTGGGGGATTTTACTCAACGGCAACTGGCGTTTCACAAGATGGACCCAAGAGGAACTTGGTTCAAAGCAGTGAACGACGATGGCAAAATCGTCGGTGGTGCACTATGGAAGGTCTTCCCAACCAACCCTTTCGAGCAACCGCCGCCTGCCAATTTTCAGGCTTTCTGGTATCCAGAGGGAGGGCAAAGAGATTTCGTCACTGCGGCGCTTCATAGGATTAATGCTTTTAGATCAAAAGCAGCGACCAGACCACACGTTTGTATGTGCCAACACCTCAGTTCCTTCATCTCAAGTAATATACTTACCCTGTAATGCTCAGTTTTGAACATCATCTACACCCACCCCGACCACAGACGCGAGGGTGTAGGACGTTTGTTAATGGAGTGGGGGGTTAGGAAGGCTGATGAACTTGGAGTTGAAACCTGGGTGAATAGCACAGAACCTGGTGTGCCCCTTTACCAGCAGTATGGTTTCCTGGTCGTCACGAAAACCACTCTCTGCCCCGAGACGGAAAACCCGAATGAGGAATGGAAGGAGATTGCAGAGCGTCTATCTCCCATGGATCAATGGGTTATGTGGAGACCCGTTGGTGGGAAATATGAAGAAGGTAAAACGGTTCGGCCTTGGGAGTGAATCTTTACTCTCGGGCTCTTTTCTGGAAGAATAATAGGGATTAGAAGGACGGATATCCTTGGCGATCTCTCGCTTGGCAATCTTGTAAGAGAAGATTACGGCTGTTATTATGGATAATAGAATTCGTTCGCAAACTTGAGAAGAAGTTGATCCATTTCTCAAAGCTGCTCACACGCTATGCATCCAATCCTATGGTGTCACTTGTGGTGCTTGTCATGAACATGTACTGGGTATCTATCAATGCTATCTAAGGCTAAATAATAACTGTTTTATGATTAGAATGATTACGTGATGACGAATTCCTTTCTTTCCCTACTTATGCGCCTCCCTGTAGCCTGCTTGGCCGAAGAATAGGAGGATTTATGGATATCATCCTGGATCTAGCCCAGTCTTCAATTGAGCTCCATTTCGCACAGACGGACTTGGAGTTTGACTGTGTTCCTGGAAAGATACTATTTGCATCTTTCCAGTTGAATGAGACCATTCCAGTATTACCGTGACACATAATGGTAAGACGCAGGCTGTCTATGCAATGCGCTGCTCAGTGTTAGTTTAAGCTTGCGCTTTGCAAATGACTGAGGGTGAGAACGAACCAAGATGCCCATGCTCATATTCCCTTTGAACTTCAGTGATGTTGGGGTAGTAATGGTCTTGGTAAAGCCAGAATCGGAGTCGCCTCTGGATCCGTCATTAGTCGTCTCACATAAAGCAGTCAGCGAGTCTACTCACCAAGCAATGAAGCTCATGGTACACTCCAAGGGCTCCAACGTATCCGCCGCCGACTAATTCAACAATATCTTCCATCGATTCACCAGATCTATGCATCTCCTCCTTTGTTGCATTAAAATACATGGCTTTAATAAGAAGTCAGTACACACCGGTTTTGCCGGCATTTGGGATAATGCTCACGTTCAACCAAATTAAGCCAGGCATCATCGGATTCTTTTGAGGGTGGAGCTTGAAATGGACTGTGTTTGTTGTGGCCATTTGCATGTTTGCCATTAATCTCATACTGGACAAGTTTTTGAACCGGAGCTGACGCTATGAGTATCTGGCAAACAGATGATGGTATGATACGGGAAGACTTACACCAAGTGCGTCCAGTTTTTTGTATCATGCCCATACGGTCGCGGTTTTGTGTTAATAAGAGTGCAATTAGAGCGACGAGTAAAACATGGAGTGTGAAGAAGTAGATGCGCGACAAGGTAATGATACCCGTCAGGCTGCTGCTTGGCCTTGGTAATGAGGCATCCTCACGCTGAGGGTCACCAATGAGCTTTTGAGATTCAGCATCTTCCGTGAAGCTGGAATTTCTTGACGAAATTTCGTGATAAGCCATGGTGTGGATTGTGATGATTGAATGCGTTTGCTTGATGCAAAACTGAAGACGCTGAACCCAAAAGAAAAAGATATTGATAAACTGCCAGCTTACAGGTGAGCCTTGATAGGAATGACTGGAAATGCAGGTTACCTTTTGTGGCTCGTTCTCGCGATGCAGAGGGTTACATTCATGGATCGCCGAGTTACACTGCCCACTGCGTCACAGGATTGCACTCAAGACACCCCCTGCGCTGGTGGCTAGAAGGAGTCTTCTTAGAAACGCAAGGGTAGCTTTTAGCGGCAAAGGTCTGGTTCTCGTCATCACGTTCTCGTTGTGATGGCTCAGCAACATAGACTTTATGGGATCTGATACGAATACTTAAAGCTTCGCCTCCGTCCAGCTTCCAAAGATCTTATCAAGTCAAACACAAAATAAAATAAACCTGCAAGTCTCTCGATTTTACTGCACCAACCATCTTGTCTTCAATCCCAATCCACGCTCTCTCCCACCAAACCATCACAATGAAGTCTTTCGTCGCTGCCCTCATTCTCCTCGTCGGCGTTGCTGTCGCAGCTCCCATGCCACAAGGTAAGAAGCATGTCAAGAGTATGGACGAGGCGGTACTCTAACATAGCGACAGTTCAAGTCGAAGAGGTTGCTTCAAGCGCCGGATGCGTAGCCAATGCCATGCGACCTAGCCCCGATGGCACCGCCAGTCCCAACTGCCTTTTCTGAGGTGTAATACATGCCGACAAGATATACAAACTCTCACATATTTACTAGCTTTTGTTTTGTTTTGGATAATATGAAGGATAATTGAAAATACGGGGTTTGGTGGCGTTTGGGTGTCAATGGATACGGGATGAAGGATCAGGCTACGGGAAAGTTACAGACCAAATCTGCCGTGTAGAACCCTCTAGCTGCGGTACTTCATCTTCCTTATTTTGACTGTTTCTCTTTATGAGCTAAGATTATTCCTAAAGTCGAGTCCCGATGTGTGATGATGTAAGAGCTGTTTCATGCACGTAGTAGCATCCTGAACCCATACCTTCAAATGCTGTTTCAGCAGTAAATTGAGATCAAGGAATCAGTCTGGAAAGGGCCTTGGCTGGGAAAACTGGGGGGGGGGGGGTCTTGATGCTGCTCTGCTGCAGCTCTGCACACTAATAATACCAGGGGGCCAAATATGGAAACCTTCCCAAAGAGGAAGTGGCCGGGAAACAGTATCGGTAGTTGATTCACTCAGAATTGCTTCTTGCTAAGAATACCTTACGCGTATTTAATTTGAGATTAGAGACTCCAAATATGGAAACTGCCGGGCGCTTAAGGCAAATATGTACTTCATGTTTCCTATCCGAGATTCGTCTGCTTGTTGGCCGGATGAACTGTTGTTATCAGTCCCTCTCTGCCGTGCGCCTGACGGGGAATTCTTTTCGGCAGAACTGCATTTCACTGCCCCCCAATCTTTGTCCAAGGGACATTTGCCGACATTATTAATTTGTACCCGTGCAGATCACAACACTGCGACCCACCTGTCGTTCGGTATTCAGTTCTGTAGCCCCTCCAGATCCTTAGCTGCTTACCAAAAGGGCCAAGTCCCGTGACGATGCAGATTCCTGCAGGATTCTGCCTTGCCAATGGAAATCTTACACACAACAAGCTCTGGGACTAAGGAATCCTTCGCACGTTTTATGTAACTTGGAGCCTAGGAAAACACGATTTGAATGGTTCGTCATGAAGCAGGCCAGTTATCAACGTGGGCATATCATCTGAGGGCTGATAAGGCACGGGCCGTAGCAGTGTGTCAAACAGATCAAGGCTCTTGTTTCGAACCGTTTCTGGAGATGCCATCCTATAATCCCATCCTCCAATACCTGGTTTACCTCGCAAGGCGATGAAGCGGAGGCCAGTTAATACGTCAGCCCAGAGATGCATACGCTTGCTGCCAGTAGGAGTGCATCATTCACTACCTGTTTTTCCAACATATATAACATTCATCCCACACCCACGCTTTCATACGCAAGTGGCATTACTGGGGCCCTTGCCCCAGAGAATTGATTCAGGATATTTTCTCATATACGCGTCTGTTCTTGGCAGAATAATTGCCTAGTACTTATAAAGCAAAACCGGCAATATTGGACGGAGACGAGGTGCCTATTTACATTCTGAAAGCAGCAGTGGCCTTGGTGTATGGCTCTGCGTAAAAACTGAGGAAATGAGACCACGGTATGACTCGCGTCGCGTACTTGATATGATCTCCATTTAAACATTCTCGTTACATGCGCCAAGGGGTTTAAACAAAGAACCTCGGAAGGTGGCTCTGGCATCGCTTTTGTCCTGATCATATCAAAGGCGTAAGAGACAGTGTAGCAGATAATTTCCAAAATGTGATCTCCAAATCCAATATACCAGTTCTTCTCCCTTGTTTAGTCGCGACATGATCGGTGGGGCCCATTCATGGAGGGCGCGTGAGACGGCCATGCGAACACCCACATCAACGCGTAGAGAGCGGAGCAAGGTTATTGCTCAGCACTCATAGCAAACAAACGATGGGGAGCTTACGAATAGTAGCGCACCAACGAATGGATTCTCATTCTCTTTCTTTATTGACCCCATCATGTTTCTTACCAACCGATTGAGGCTATTACCAACACACACTCGAAAGATCAATTTGAGACAGGTGGGCCAGTCTGTTTAATTTTCTAGAACTTCTTCTTTACAGCTTTTAGACACGGGAAGCTTTGTGAAATAAAATAAGGACTACCTCACGACCCCCAATTTGGATATATGCACCTAGATTCTGTTAATCATTATGCGAATCTGTTGGGCAACGGACACATACCGGATTTAATCATAGTATATGGGAAGTAGTGGCTCCGGCAATAAAAACCGGTGCTTTGTTAGTGAAGTTTGGCACATCATCGAGTATGCCCTGGAATTCAGGGTCCTCTATCGAGGCCTTGTAGCCATCCTCACTCTCCCATGTGACAATAGTCCCAATCAGATACTTGGGCTTCGATCCATCAAGAGTATTCTTAAACTCCGTAACATTCCAGCCGGTCATTCCGTACTTCCTCCACGCCTTTTCCGCTGCTAGCATATGCTTCTGCAGGTAATATGAAACGTCGAACGTCGTGTCCGGGTCGTTTGGGTATAACACCAGCAGAGAATAAGTCATTTCAGCCTCTGGTATTTCTCGAATAGGTGATGTGTGTTTGATGGTAGCTTGTGTATTGTTTCAATGTATCAGAAGCGTGGGCAGCAACTAATCATGGCGAAACTGGGAGATATAAGATATTGTTCCTAAGAGGCTATTATATACCTTGTCATATACCTCATCCATTTAATTGCGCTCTCTAGGACTTCCTCAACTCCGCAACCATTTACCCGACGTCTCATTTCGCATACCTTGTGGCGGCCGCTTCTAGCCGACTATGTTACCATTCATCTTCTCTTCTATTATTAAGCACGTTAATCTATTTTTGTTTCCTTTTTTACAACCTCCCCCATCTAGACTAGGAGACCCCCCACTGTCCTTGTCATATCTTACGAAAGCGTTGCAATGGGAAGGAATGTGAAAACTTGAGCGGGCTGGTTGCCATACTCATCGCTTAACGTCGGATGATCAGTATCAAGTCATGGACTGCCATTGACTCAGAGTCTTGAAATAGTGGAGAAAGAGATGATGCGAGCTCTGGTGCTACTTAAGACTGCTCTAGGGGCAGTGAATTGCCTGTCTGACGCTTTTTTTTATTTTTTACCACGTACACAACTACGTGCTAAATGGTCTCTTGAGAGTAAGCTTTTAGAACAATGAGTTATTAGTAAGTTATTGACCTCGTGGGGTGAAGAACGGCGAATGTGTTGAAATTGCACACCTATAAATGGGATAGCATAATGATGTCAACATTCAATTCGACTCGTTTTGACTATAGGGTAGGATGAGGTAGCCGTGAGGCTTGGAGAGTGAGCGTGGCATTTGCCGAAACGCCTGCGCAGCGTTGCAATAGGATTAGCTCCTTCATCTTTGGTGTTGGTAAATGCGTATCTTGCTGCCAGTGATGAGTGTTGGTAAGGGACTGATGCCCCCACCGCTTACGTCTCCATACATGCTCTGTCCGTCGTGTGCCATTATTCACACTCTTTCATTCTTATCATCAGAAAGTGAAGCTGAGATCGAATAAAGGCGTGGTGCTTTAAGAAATAGACCATCTGCTTTGCATTGTTTATCTTGCGCATCTGCCCTACTGCCTTGGTTGTTAGGTCCGCAATGGCTACTGAGACTCTTCCCCGCCTCCGCATCGCCATTATTGGAGGGGGTATTGGTGGCATCACACTGGCTAATGGCCTCGTACGCATTCCGCATCTGGACATCCATGTCTTTGAATCAAAACCCGAGTTCTCCGAGCGTGGAGCAGCGATCGGTCTTTCAGGAAATGCTATGCGTGCTCTTGAGCAGCTTCTCCCTTCCGTGACAGACACACTGGATAAAGCCGGGGGTACTAGAAATGGGAGCTGCTTTCACTTGGTAAGCGCCAGTGATAAACTACGGTACAAAATACGATTCTGATCTTGTGATAGGGCTCAGGGCCTCATGCTGGAACTGTCCTCTTGAGCTCAGACCCAAACGATAGCTCAAGAGTTGTCCACCGAGCTTCACTGCTGCGAGAACTTTTGACACCACTACCAGAGAGCATTCTGCATGCTAACAAACAACTGACCACAATCATTCCAAAGGAATATGGTGTTGAGTTGGCTTTCAAGGATGGTGCTATTGAAACCTTTGACGCGGTAATCGGTGCTGATGGGATATTTAGCACGGTACGCAAATATGTGCTCCAAGATGATCACGGCGAGTATGCTGCCTCTCCAACTGGGTTCTGGGACTGTCGAAATATGGTTCCAATGGAGAAAGTCAAGCAAGCTTTTGGGAATAAGTCGGAAGAGTACTTTGGTGTTCACCGACAGCATGGGTGGTTTGGGGATAGAGGGTTTGTTATGCATGATGTTGTCGACAATGGTACGATGGTGCAATGTGTTATTGCCGGCATTGAGGCAGGGTCTACCGAAAATCGTCATCGGGATCTAACGCGAGATTTTCTGGAAACGGAACTGAGCGACTGGCTTGATGGCCCAATTGGAAAGAATATGATTGATGTAGGTATATGGGCATCAGAACTCCATGATTCTTACTGACCTTGTCTTAGATTCTGCTTGACCAGCCAAATCCACAGGCCTACTCACAATGGGATCATAAGCTAACACCTACTTATGTAAATGGCCGTGTGTGTATTATGGGAGATGCCGCACATGCCATGACTCCATGGCAGGGTGCTGGCGCCGGGCAAGCTCTTGAAGACTCCGTCGTCCTGGCGACTCTGCTTGCTCACATCACATCTACCAACGACGTGGATGCTGCGCTCAAGGCATATGACGCCGTTCGAAGGCCCAGAGCCCAAAAGATTATTGATTCCAGTAGAGGGTCTGGGTTGATCATGTGTGGACGTGATCCTGAAGCTGGCGTGACTCCAGCTGGCATAGGAAAGGCACTGGCAGGCCGTTGGGATTTCATCAACAGCGTTGACATTCCGTCTCACAAGGAAGAGGCCTTGAGCAAATTGAAAGAGTTCCAATCATAACGAGATGAAAAGTACGATCGCAACTGCTGGTGGCTTAAACTGCTTAGTCGGCTTTATAAGAGAACTGAGAGGCAAATTTGCTGGGAAGAGAATGAAGCAGTACGCAAGGGGGTCTGATAAAATGAGACATCAGTGGTTGTTAATTTTCGTGCTCCTTGATCGGCGTTCGTTTTGTGGAGTCTCGTATATAGAGAATGCCAGATATATTACAGGGATTGATGTTGATTCCTTGCAGTAGCTGGAGTTCACCGTTCACCCAAGCGTGATTGAAAGAGAGTGGGAGGTGCATGCTAGATTGCATCACTGGGATTGGTTGAATTTCCGACAGCTCAATCTTCACTATCAACTTACCTCTACGACATATTCACCCCAATAGAAAAGTCTACATTTGTAACGTAGCGGCGTGATGGAGAGATAGCCTGAGCCCATCTTTCATGATACCATTGGACTGAACGCAATTGGAAGTTACCAGACTTCTCAAATATCATGTAGGTCGTGTCCCAAAATAAAGAGGAATTGGGCTTGAAGTGGAAGAATTCGAAGGCTTAGTAATTTTGCGTAGTTATTGAAACTGTTGGCATCATAGTTCTATCCTATCACTCCTCTATTTACTCTCAGACCTCTACCCACCTTTGATGACGGTGGATTCCAGGATAATGAGTTCCCTATTTAGGTAGGGCTGCCATTTTTTTTGATATTGGATGATAGTCGTAAGAAATAACTTGAGCTCCGATAGTACAAACCTGGATTAGGTAAAGGGTCGCAGGCCATTCAAAAGTTATTCAGGTCGACCTCTGGCTTCACTGCGTCCTTATGGGGACGAGTTGAATGAGGGTCTTGCTGTTATCTGGAACAATTCGGGTTGATCTTTTCACGGGTTGGTCATTATGATCCATTACTTCTCCACGCAACCAACAAGTGAGATCTGGGGTAGACCATGGTAATGAAGCTACGAGGAGATGAGCTATATTGGTACATACATGTTTTACATGTTTTCATGACATAAATTCGCCGAACGCATCAATGCCACTTCAGTAGCTCCTATGACACAGGGTTTCGGTCAGCATCACAAACCCGTAGACTAATGACAGCGTAGCGTGGGGATAGCACGTGAGGTGGTGAAGACATCTATGGTTGAAAGCTACCATATACCCACCATTAAGAACACTTCTAAGACTCTCCACACCAACTGCTGTCAATATCCAAGTTGCCAGAGTCATTGCACTAATATCCACACATATGCTAAAAGCACGCCCTCTGCGCGCCGAAACCCGGGTTTTGAGACATCAATGAAGTGGTTGCCATGCGTGGCAAGTGAATGCTCCATAAGGGTGTTGGTTCCTCAGGTTCCCGTGTCACTTGCGTAGAAGACACAAACCTACTGCCTAAGATCGGCAACAGACTAGTGAACCACGTTCTTTTTTGTATGGATACGAGTGCTTTGCAAACAGTATACAATGTACATCGTGACTTGAGGGGGGTCCGCATTGATTCCAACTGAATAATCAAGATTCATAAAACGTACTTTAAGATTGAAAGGGTCATGACGATAACTTTTTCTGCTGCCTGTGATCAAACTGATTCGATATTCTATAACTATGACGTGGGATCTTTTACACTACTGATTGCTGAACAATGGATTACTCAATCACTGAATCGGTAATGCTGGAATTCCATAACTTACCGTGTTTGCCTTTGAGGCTACGGTGACAAGAGCCTCAAATGAGAATCTAGCACGTGTTATAGACAGCTTGACGAGCATCAGTAACTGCAACCCATGCAAACATGATAAAAACAATTATTGATTCGACTCGTTTTGAGTAATCAGAGAAGTGGCAAAAACGTGGAACTGGGGCAGACTCATCATGATTCGCAATGATGCGTTGCATGGCTGGAAGTGCCAATTAGGGTCTCGAATCTCTTAACAGTTCTTGCATACCGGACACTGATCTCCTGAGAAGGAATTTGAGAGGCAGGTACATCATAGTATTACTCCATTTACTAATTCGGTCATCATCTTGCATTCCTGTTTTTGATTGATGGATTAATCTCCGCTTGGTCGACGCTTGGAGCCTGCCGATCACTCATTATGACGCGAAAGGTCTAACCACCCAGCCGGGTGTAGGGGACCTGAGCAAGTGGGGGTCAAAAAGACCTTACACCTTTCTATGTGCTGATGTCCTTTTGCTGTCCGCCTTTTTTTTCGACCGCTGCTTGCTCGGGTCTCGTGCTTTGCTGCACCCGGCTGCCGCCTCAGACACACCCGTCTTATTCCCCATTATGAGTAGTGGTTGGAGTTGGATCTTCGGCTGGCAGAAGGGCACGCGGTGGAGAATGCAAGCTGAAAACGAATACTAATGAGATCGTCAAGCGGGGGTAGGAAAAAGGACCTGAAGAGCATGGAGAGTAATATCATGCCACATTTTCACCTTTGCTAGAAATGAGACAACGAGCTGCTCTAGAGATTGTAGTTCCTCTGTGCAATGCAAGGAAGATCCATTGATGCGTTGACTGCTCATAAGTCGTAGCCGTTCAAGGCCAATAGCTCGACCTCTCTGCTGCTCCATTTGCTTGGTTCATAGTGGTCCCTGAAATATCATAATAGGCAGCTATTATTGCATTAGCTCTTGGGTGTCTCAGCCAGCAAGCCAATGATATCAGTAGCCTAAAACTGCCATAGTAGATCCATTTATAGTTTACTGTACCGGTTCGAGATCCAGCGCACTTAAAGTTGATCTGCAAATAGTGTTGTATCGGTCGATAATCACAACTGGAATGCTGATGAAAGACGTGTCAGCTTCTTCTGCCACCATGGCGTGAATCTTTTTTTCCATACATACTAAGAAAATGATCGTAACGGATCTGGGGAAAAAAATTGACGATTGAGCTGGCTGATGAAGATGAGACCTGATTTCTTGTTTCATAAATGAAGCCAGACATGTGCGGGATTCGGATTTACCCAGCAGGTATATTTGGCCGAGCATGCTTATAACATATTCTTCTGATAATGTAATATCACTTTAAGGACACAATTCTAGAATGCCGGCTTCATTCCGTTTCGCAGCCATGTGTCTCGGACCTTGGTGGCACCACAATAAGCACCGACAGTCGGTGAAATGCAGGACATTGTCTGATAGACGTAGGAATGTCATTCAGAGCTGGAAATGATTTCCGGTGGGTATTGAAGGACCAAAGGATAGAAGCCACTGAAAAGTGGTTCTCGGTCCACGTTGACTCTTGTGAATAACCTGTTATACAACATCCTTTCTGCTACATGTTTTCTTTGGTCCTGTATAAACTTAACCAACCTTTGTTCCTGTCTTAGACCATCGATAGCGGAGTTGATACCACAATCGAATAAATTTGCACGATTTACACTAACATACAACGAGAACATGATCTCATATGAGAATCAGGTGTCCCATCTGGGTCAGAAAGAAGAGAAATCCGACAATACGGCCCAGATGAGCGAGAGGGACCTCACCAGCATCTGGGACTGGAATGAAACTGTCCCAGAAGCGTCGGAGACTTGTGTACATGCCATATTTGCTAGGCGAGTTGAAGAGGACCCGACGAGACAGGCGATTTGTGCATGGGATGGCGAGCTCACTTACGGCGAACTCGACAAACTGTCAACAACGCTGGCATACCGACTTATTGAAAAAGGCCTAAAGCCAAGGTCAGTTGTGCCCCTATGCTTTGAGAAATCAATGTGGATGCCAGTTGCTATATTGGGGATAATGAAGGCCGGTTGTGCATCCGTTGCCCTCGACACAGCACAACCAGAAGGGCGGTTGCGGACCGTTGTGGCCCAACTAGAACCAAAAATGATTCTCTCATCAATAGTGAAACATCCACTCGCCCAAACCCTTGGGAGCATTGATGTCATTACAGTTGGGCATGAGCTTGGAAGCTTGCGACCGGCCCCCGTGCAGCATCAACTTCCCCGCGTCGATCCACCTGATCTTCTCTACGTCGTCTTTACGAGCGGCAGCACGGGAACTCCCAAAGGAGCTATCATTAACCACAGAAACTTTAGCAGCGCAGTTTTCCATCAGCAAAAAGCTCTGGAAATAACAAGCAACTCTCGTATATTCGACTTTGCCTCATATGCCTTTGATGTTTCTTGGAGCAACGTACTCCATGCCTTGACAAGCGGCGGGTGTATTTGCATACCGTCCGATGTTGACAGACAAAATAATATCGAAGACTCAATTCGAAAACTACGAGCCAACTATGCTCACTTGACACCGACAGTGTCCAGGATGTTGGATTGGTCCAAGCTATCATCCGCCGGGCTGACACATCTGAGCTTAATCGGAGAACCCGTTTTGGTGTCAGATGTTTGTAAGCCAATCGACCTCACTTTACTAAACACATATGGGCCTGCAGAAGCAACCCCAGTAGCAACGATATGGGGATTATCTGAAGTGGAAGTGACAGATATTTCCATTGGGCGTGGTGTTGGTTTGTGTACTTGGGTTGTAGACCCAGACAATATTGACCGACTTGTACCCATTGGAGAAATTGGAGAGCTGTACCTCGAAGGCCCACTTGTTGGGCAAGGTTATCTCGACGACGCCAAAAAGACGGACTTGGCTTTTGTGAAAGATCCAATATGGTTGCTACGGGGCGGTCCTAACCGACCTGGGCGAAGAGGACGACTTTACCGTACTGGAGACCTGGTGCGCTACAACCAGGATGGAACTCTTGTATATGTTGGACGCAAGGATACACAGGTAAAAATCAGGGGCCAACGTGTTGAGCTTGGTGATGTGGAACATCATGTGCGACAGGCTTTGTTATTGGGACAGGCTGGGAGTATACGACTTGTCGCTGAGACGATCAGCCCTCGAGACGCGAAGAGCCCAATTCTGGCTGTCTTTGTCGAGATTGAGGGCGTTGGAGATATGACGACGAAAGAGAAACGACATACTATTCAATCCTTGACATCAGGGCTGTCAACCCATTTAGCATTGGCACTTCCCACCTACATGATTCCTACCGCATACATCCCTATTCACGCTCTACCAATGACTACGACAGGAAAGACAGATCGCAAGGTACTCCGCGAGGTTGGGGCATCTCTATCGATGGAGGATATTGCATCACTTATTCGATCCGATAACGAAGAAGATGAGGACCAAGCTTTGCCACAGACGGGGACCGAGCAATTGATGCGGATACTGTGGGCCGATGTTCTGCATCTCAACCCTGAATCATTAAGGTTGCATGATAACTTCTTCCATAGGGGCGGAGATTCTGTCGCAGCAATGCGTCTTATTGGAAAGGCGCGCGATAAACGACTCTCCTTTTCAGTTGAGGATGTGTTCCGGAATCCGCGTCTCGACCACCTCTCAGCTATCGCTACTCCATCTCAGAATGATGCGTCGTCTGAAATATCCATCCCCACATTCTCTCTTTTAAAACCCAACATCAACATAGAAGAGGCACGATTTACTGCTGCAGAGCTATGTGGCGTCGAAGTACCACAAGTCCTTGATGTGTTGCCCTGTACCCCACTACAGGAAGGCCTCCTGGCTTTGAGTGCACAGCGAACTGGGGATTATGTAGGGCGCAACATCCTCGAGATTCATGCAGATGTAGATATCGACAGATTCCGCGATGCATGGCACAAGGTGGTGTCAATTAACCCCATCCTACGGACACGGATCGTGAGCCTCCCAACTCAGGGTCTCGTGCAAGTTGTCCTTAATGAAGAGATTGAAATGCATTACATATCGGGGGCTGATATCAGCGAGGTCATTAGCAAACTGGATGAAAGCCCTTTCAATCTTGGAACTCCTCTTAGTCGGTTTGCTATTACCTCAGATGGCTCTCAGCCGCCTCATCGCTATTTTGTTTGGCAAATTCATCACGCTCTTTATGACGGATGGTCAATACCACTCATCATGGAACAGCTTCAGCATATATACCACAAACAAGATCCTCAGCCATTGACTTCTATGGCTCCTTTGATCAAACATATCCTGAGCCGTGACGAGGAAGCGACAACATCCTACTGGAGAACGCAGTTCGCCGGACTTCAAGGTTCTCACTTCCCGTCGCAGCGGGCGATAACTTATCGACCAAAGGCAGATGCCAAAGAGAGACTTAATGTTGAGGGATTAATGCTGGCCCATGGTAATCTTACAGCAGCAACCGTGGTTAGAGCAGCTTGGTCAGTTGTCTTGGCTCAACATACCGGGTCAGACGAGGCCCTTTTTGGAGCCACTGTCACAGGAAGGCAGGCTGCAGTGAGTGGGATTGATCGACTGGCTGGCCCTGCCATCGCTACGGTTCCGATTCGTCTCCAACTAGGTTGGAACAAAAGTGTTAAAGAACTTCTTGATACGGTCCAACATCAAGCGGTAGAGATGGTTCCATTCGAACAAACAGGCTTGCAGTACATCCAGAAGATGGGTGACGAGGCAGCGAGAGCGTGCAAATTCCAGAACACGATTGTTATTCATCCTTACAGTCAATCGGACGATAGCTCTGATCCTATCTTTGTGCAGAATTCTGGAGAAAAAGGGGATTCTATGGCCAAAACTTGGGAACAAGTTGATACATACGCTGTCATGGCAGAATGTCAACTCCAGAGAGACGGCATCACTTTGGACCTTAATTTTGACTCGAAATTTATCTCAAGGTTGCAGATAAAACGTATTGTTCACCAATTCGAACACATTATTCGCCAACTATCGGACGCAGCTAATGGCGAGAGGCCACTGAAGGATGTAGCTACCATAAGCTCGCGAGATCTAGACGATATTTGGTCTTGGAATGCCACCGTTGCTTCGCCTATCGAAGATTGCGTACATGAAATCATCAGAAGAACGACGCTGCTCAGACCAAACTCACCGGCTATCTGTGCTTGGGACGGCGACCTGACCTATCAACAGCTTGATGAGCTGTCGACTATACTGGCCCGTCGTCTGGTCAGTGACGGCATGCAACCTGGTTCCATGGTCCCGCTTTGCTTTGAGAAATCTTGCTGGAGACCAGTGGCTGCTCTTGCGGTAATGAAGGCTGGCGGCGCCTGTGTAGCTATGGATTCGGGACAACCTCTGGAGCGTCTTACTGCAATTACAAGGCAGGTTCAGCCACAAGTGATTCTATCCTCAGCATCAAATGAAGGCTTGGCTGAAAAGCTTATTATTAGTGAGGCCTGTGCTGTGCTTGTTGTAGATGATAAGCTTCGCTCGTGTTCCATGGAGCCAGAGCACATTGACTTGCCTATAGTCAAACCCTCTGATCTTGTTTACCTGGTGTTCACATCCGGAAGCACAGGTGTTCCGAAGGGGGCCATGATCACACACAGCAACTTCAGTAGTGCACTTTTCTACCAACTCGATGCTTACGGGTTCACCAGTGATACCCGTGTACTCGACTTTGCCTCGTACGCATTTGACGCGTCTTGGAGGAACCTACTATTTACCCTAGCTGCTGGCGGATGCCTATGTATTCCCTCGCCCGATGAACGAGATAATGATTTGTCCGGATGCCTGGACAAGTATCGGGTAACATTTGCTGACTTTACTCCATCTGTCGCACGATTTGTGGGTGCCAAGGCATTATCTAAGTTGGATGTGTTGTTGTTTGGCGGCGAGGCTGTTCTGCCCAGTGATACTAATCTGGTTGGTCCTAAAACCCGAATCAAAAACCTTTACGGACCAGCCGAATGTACACCAGCAACTACGTATCAAGACCTGCAGACTGGAGAGGTGGGCATTGGTCGTGGTGTAGGTGTATGCACCTGGGTTGTCGACAGTGAATACCCAGATCGACTTGTGCCGATTGGCGCTACTGGAGAGCTTTGCCTCGAGGGGCCACCTGTTGGACAAGGTTACCTCAATGATGAAAAGAAAACAGCGGAAGTATTCATAAACGATCCTTCTTGGTTATTACACGGATCGTCGGCTCATCCAGGCCGTCACGGGCGAATATATTTGACAGGAGATCTGGTAAGATACGATGAGGATGGACAGCTAACCTATATAGGTCGCAAGGATACTCAAGTCAAGATCCGCGGTCAACGAGTCGAGCTCAGCGAAGTTGAACATCATGTTATGCAGAGTCTGGAAACCACAACAGGTGGTGGGAACGCCCATGTTGTGGCGGAAACGATCCAACCACAGGGGGCAAGCAGCACGATACTGGTAGCCTTTGTTCGACTTGAGGGCGCCGAAGAGATGCAGGAGGACAAACACAGTGATACAATTCGATCTCTGACCAAATTTTTAACTGAACAGCTTGAAGATCGACTTCCATCGTACATGGTTCCAGCTGCATACATCCCGATGAGGTCAATGCCGATGACAGGCACAGGAAAATCGGACAGACGGCGTCTTCGTGAAGCAGGGGCTTCATTATGGGATCAATATCGAAACGTATCCGACGACAAGGAAGTGGTAGAGATGCCTGCCAGCGACGTAGAGCGAACCCTCCAACAGGTGTGGATGGTGGTGTTGAATGTCCCAGCCGGGGTTGTGTCAATGAATACCCCCTTTACGAGGCTAGGAGGCGATTCCATTACGGCCATGCAGGTTGTTTCTCAGTGTCGTGCTCGAAATCTCTTGGTCACTGTGAGCGATGTGCTCAGATCGAGCACTATTCGGAGACTGGCACCTCGTTGCAAAGAGATGACAAACAGGCGGCGGTCGTATTCGGATGAGGAGTCGGAAGATCCAGGAAGTTTTGCTCTGTCGCCAATTCAGCAAATGTTTTTCGAAACTTACCCCGATGGCCAGAACCATTTCAATCAGAGCTTTGTACTGGAATTGCAAAGAGAAGTCACACCAGCAGCCCTCCATGAGGCGCTATGTGCAACTGTCACCCGGCATGCCATGCTTCGGGCGCGGTTCCACAGGAACTCTCAAAATGTCTGGGAACAGAGTGTAACCGATGCTGTAACTAAATCGTTTTCTTTTGATGCCCACTACGTCTCCAATCGCTCTGATGCTGGTCAAATTGCGGACGATCGACAGAAACAGCTTGATATTTCATTCGGACCCGTTTTTGCTTGCGACCTTTTCGACGTCAAGGATGACAGCCAAATTGTAGTATTTACAGCCCACCATCTGGTCATTGATCTCGTTTCGTGGCATATTATCTTGAATGATCTCACGGAGTACTTGAAGCTGGGTGGTGAATTGCAATTGCAAAACACTGCGTCATTCAAGACCTGGCAGCGAACCCAGAGTGAGATTGGAGCTGGTCTATTGACTAAATCTGTGCTCCCATTTGTGGTACCAGAGTCTGGGATGGGCTTCTGGGATCTTCTTCCGACTGATAATACGTTTGCTGAAGTTGAAACACACACTGAGAGATTGGACATACAAACCACGGAGCTATTACTCGGCAAAAGCAACAAGACATTCCGGACAAAGCCGAGTGATATACTCCTTGGTGCATTGGTCTATTCATTTCATCAAATTTTCCCTGAACGATCCCCTCCTATTGTTTACATCAAGGGCCACGGGAGAGAACAGTCAGATGACCTGACTCTTGATGTGTCGCAGACGGTTGGCTGTTTCACTGTTTTACACCCTCTCCCCATTCAAATCACGCCTGAAAGCAACATCATTGATGCTGTTAAAGTTGCCAAAGATGCGCGATGCCAGGTACCAGGCAAAGGCCAGTCCTATTTTGCGTGCCGATATCACAATGATACGGGTCGCAGGGAGTTCCAAAACCATAACGTCGAGGTGATTTTTAATTTCACAGGCACATATCAACAGGTGAAACACAAAAATGCTCTCTTTAAACAGACTAGGCTTTTTGATGGTGATCGTCAGCTATCGGAAATATCGGGGTCAGCGCAACGACTTTGCTTTATCGAGATTAACGTTAGTATTGATGATGGCCATATTGGCATCTCATTCCAAGTCAACAAGAAAATGAAGCATTTGGCTCAGCTCACACACTGGTTTCATACCATGACGACTGCCCTCAGGTCTGTGTTACAGAATCTACTCAACACGCCATATGGGTTCACATCAAGTGACTTTCCGCTTCTCTCGTTATCATATCCTGGTTTAGAAAGACTTGCAACAAGACAGCTTCCCGAAGTTAGGATAGAACCGGCTGCCGTGGTGGACATATATCCTGCTTCCCCTCTCCAGGAAGGCATCCTACTAAGCTCAAAGAAGAACGTAACCTCAGCTTCCTACGCGACTCACATCATCTGGAAATGTTTGGAAAGCGAATCTTCCATTCTATCAACGTTTCGACTTGAGACAGCCTGGAAAGCTGTGGTTGAGAGACACCCCATACTCTCCACGGTATTTGGTCTTCATCCAGAGAGCAGCGGTTTCGTTCAGATTTTGCTATCCACCTTCAAGATCCATGTTAATCATATATCTTGTTCAGGGGATCCTACATTGGCATTGTCTAAACTTACGAAGCCAGAATTTGCAGCTAATGAACCACAACATGCTTTCACTGTTTGCCAATCCGTCAATGGACATACTGCCTGCCGTTTGGATATTAGTCATGCTCTCATTGACGGCTACTCTGTAGGTGTGCTAGCAAACGAAGTCTCAGCAGCATACAATGGTATTCATTTATCAGAGGTCCCCGGTTTCAATGACATGATCCATTATTTGCATAGCACATCTTACTCCCAAAGGGTTTCTTTCTGGGTCAAGTTTCTTGATGGCGTAGCACCATGCAATTTTCCCATATCCAGCCCACCTAGACAAACTTCAGGGCTAGGTAAACACGAATATCTGGATATTTCTTCTGATTCCCTTTCAAAGATATCCGAATTCTGCAAGAGGACAGGAAACACACGCTCTGTGTTTCTCCAAGTCGCTTGGGCCATGGTACTCTGTCACTTTACCGGGATGAATGAGGCATGCTTTGGATACCTCGCGTCAGGGAGAGATGCTCCGATTGATGGGATCGAGAGTATGATCGGTCCATTGGCCAACATGTTGGTAGCACGAATTGACTTGCGATTGCCTGCCAGGGCTGTTGTGGAATCAACACGGGAACAATCAGTAGAACATCTAGCCTTCCAACACGCATCTCTAGCAGAAGTTATGCACCAATTGGGACTCTCAGGACGGCAGCTCTTCAATACCATCATCACTGTGCGAGATGCAAATCACCTTAACGTCAACTCACATTCAGGTCTTTCTTTGGAACACTTCCAGACACAAGATCCACATGAGGTAAAAATATGAATTCTTCTTCGTCATTCTCCGACCTCAGGCCGCTAACATCATTCAGTTTGATTTACTTCTGGATGGCAAGCTTCATGGGGACGATACAAAGCTTACTCTAGACTTCCGACCAGCACGCATTGGCCATCAGGTGGCCGAAAATGTCCGTCGGGTTCTTGTTGGGGCTATTGAGCATCTTCTGGGAAGAGAACACGATTTACTAATAACAGAGGATGATACGGGCATCATGAACAATGAGCAGGAACCCTCAATTCCCTCAACCCCAACAGCATCGTTGAAGGATGCCTTCTTCGAGCATATTGTTCGCGCAGACCAAGCGGCAACAATAGCATTTTGGAAAAGTCAATTCGAAGCTTTGGAGGGTTCACATTTCCCTACGGTAAAGAGAGAAGCATCTGTTTTCACTTCATATGACGAATTGAAGCTTGTGATTAATAACTTGGCATGGAGCGACTGCGACTACCCGCCTGCGACAATGATCAAGGCGGCATGGTCCATTGTCACTGCGCGCATCACTGGATCTAACGAAGCGCTGTTTGGAGCTGCATTTATGCCGTCTCTTCCTACATCTAATCTCGATAAAACAGTTCACTCTGGCCCTACATTGGTTCCAATTCGTGTCATCTTGGATTGGGACATTGTTGCATCAGAACTGCTGGAAGATGTGCAGCATCAAGCTGTAGACATGGCTCAATTTCAACGAACTGGTTTGCATCAGATACGCCTTGTTAGCGAAGAAGCAGCGAGAGCTTGCGACTTCCAGACGCTGCTAGTCATTCAATCTACAGAGAGCCAACCAATCTCTTGGAAACACACCGAGTCATACCCAGTCATTGTTGAAGCTGAAGCCAAATCAACAAGCCTAGGTTTCACTATTCATTTCGATTCATCCTTGGTAGAGCATTCACAAATGAAGCAAATTTCCCGTCAGTTTGACCACGTCCTTCAACAATTAACCCGAGAAAAACGCAGCCAACAAAAGCTGAAGACTTTGGCTGGGATTAACAACCGCGATCTGGAACAAATATGGACTTGGAATGCGACTGTACCGCAATTAGTAGAGCTTTCGATACCAGATCTGATTCGGGAAAGGAGAGCTTCAATGTCACCACAGGTGTTGGCAATCTCAGCATGGGATGGCTCTCTTACCTATGGAGAGCTGGATAGTCTCTCAACTAACCTGGCCATTCGACTCATCAGCTTCGGTCTGAAGTGCGGTGATGCAGCACTCCTATGCTTTGAGAAATCCGTGTGCGCATCAGTGGCTATGCTGGCTGTAGTGAAGGCTGGAGGAGTGTCTGTAATGATGGATGTCTCACAACCAGAGGAGCGTCTACATGTCATTGCAGGACAGGTGAAGGCGCATATAGCTCTATGCTCCGTTTCAAATGAGGCACTTGCGCAACGACTAAACGCCACTGAGGTGGTAGTCGTGAGTCACGAGACGATTCAGTCTCCTTCATTCAACAACACAGACTCGACTCAGGAATACCATCTACCAAACATACACCCTTCCAATACTCTTTACATCGTTTTTACCTCTGGTAGTACCGGCACTCCGAAAGGTGTGGTTGTATCACACAGCAACTGGAGCAGCGCAATCACCTACCAGCAGCAAGCCCTTGGCTTCACAGCCGGTTCAAAGGTCTATGACTTTTCATCATATGCCTTTGATGTGGCTTGGTGCAATCTGCTGCATGCATTAACATCTGGCGGATGCTTGTGCATACCTTCCGAAGCGGACCGTCGAAATAATGTCCAAGGATCAATAGCAGCATTGGGTGCAAATTATGTACATCTAACACCAACTATTGCGCGATCACTGGACCAATCTGCCTTGCCCAACTTAGTACAGCTCAACTTGATAGGAGAGCCAGTCACATCCCCAGATCCATACTGCCAAGGTTCAAACTTGACTGTATTAAACACGTATGGTCCCTCGGAAACCACAACACTCGCCACAGTATGGGAGATGAATGCCTCCAACACAAAGGTGGCAATTGGCCGAGGCGTTGGACTGTGCACATGGGTCGTGGAGACCGACAATGATTCAGATGCTCTGGCACCAGTCGGGGCCGTGGGTGAACTATGGCTTGAAGGCCCATTAGTTGCACAAGGATACCTCGATGACACGAAGAAGACAGCAGCCTCCTTTGTCGAAAATCCATCTTGGTTGCTTCGTGGTGCACCGGAAACCGAACACGCTGGACGTCGAGGGAAGCTATATCGAACTGGAGACTTGGTCCAGTACAAAGAAGACGGCACGCTCATATTTATTGGACGGAAGGATACACAAGTCAAAATCCGCGGCCAACGTGTAGAACTAGGAGAAGTCGAACACCACGTCCGACAGGCTTTGGAGGCAATTCCAACCAACGAAAGTGTCTCACTGGCCATAGCTGGTGTTGTGGCAGATGTCGTTCGCTCGGAAGAGACTGACAATGAGATTCTATTGGCCTTTGTGAGTCTCGAGAATGCTGAAAACATGTCAGAACAAGACCATCACAGTGCTGTGCAAACAGCTTCATCTGTGGCAAGGGATCATCTTCTAAAGCTACTGCCGGCCCATTTGGTCCCCACCGCATTCATACCAATTCAAGTCATACCAACAACAGTGACTGGAAAGACTGATAGACGCCGCCTTCGAGCTATTGCCATGTCGTTAACGGCACAAGACATTGCCTCCTATGGCCGTTTGGATGATAGGAGACGACCGCCGCAAACAGACACGGAGCGTCTTATGCAGTTACTATGGGCCGAGATCTTGCACATGCTTCCAAATGATATCAGTGCAAGCGACAACTTTTTCCACATTGGTGGCGATTCAGTAGGCGCAATGCGTCTCGTTGGTTCAGCCCGTGATCAAGGCCTTTTCTTCAGCGTCGAGGACGTGTTCCATCATCCGGTCCTGGACGACCTATGCATCACGTCGATTTCCAGACGATCTCAGCAGGAACAACTCATTCCTCCATTTTCTTTACTTAAGTGTAATTTAAATAAGGAAGAGGCACGCTCTTATGCTGCGCGTCTGTGCGAAGCCAAGGAATCTGAGGTCGTTGACATACTACCCTGCACGCCTTTGCAAGAAGGCATGTTGGCGCTCTCCGCAAGACGATCCGGTGACTATATGGCGAGAATAGTGTTCAATATTCGAAAGGAGATTGATGTGAAAGAATTACGACGTGCGATAGATCAGGTTGTGGTATTGAATCCCATCTTGCGTACTCGTATTGTCAGTATCCCTGAGGTTGGCCTCGTACAAGCAGTGCTAGATCGAGGGGCGGAATGGAAATCTACCGTTGACTTGACTAAAGTCGGCGAAACCTCTATTGATCTTGGTAATTCTCTTAACTCTTTTGCTACCACATATGAGAATGATGGCTCTCGTTGCCTTATCTGGGAGATTCACCATGCTCTTTTCGACGCCTGGTCCATGTCACTGTTAATCAAGGAGATTGAGGCTATATACTTCAACGAAGCCAGTCACCAGCTGCTTCAACCCATGTCGCCTTTCATCAAGCATATCAGCGACCGCGATGAAACATCCACAGACAATTTCTGGGCCGCTCAATTCGCAGGACTAGAAGGCTCCCACTTCCCCCCTTTGAAGTCATCTTCATATCACCCCCATGCGGACAGCAGAGTCGAAGTCAAGGTTCGCAACTTGGAGTGGAACCAGAGCCATTTTACAGCAGCAACGATTATTCGAGCAGCATGGTCAATCGTAAATGCATATAAAACTGGCTCTAGTGAGGCTTTGTTTGGAACAACAGTCACCGGACGACAGGCCCCGGTCGCGGGCATCGAGAGAATGGCAGGCCCGGGCATTGCCACGGTACCAATCAGAGTGCCGGTGAAGTGGGATGGGAATGTGAATGATCTTCTTCAGACCGTTCAACGTCAAATGGTCGAAATGATTGCTTTTGAACAAACTGGTCTGCAGCGGATCCGTCGGGCGAGCGAGGATGCGGCCCGAGCATGTGACTTTCAGTCATTGCTTGTTGTCCACCCTATGGAGGATCACGATGTTGGCAGTAGGCTCTTTTCTCAGGAAGCCGAAGCAGAGCGATCTCCGTGGCAAGGCTTTGGTACTTTTGCAATTGCTCTCGAGTGCGAAATACAAGCTGACGGTGTAGACCTGCGCATTGGTTTTGACTCCAGTGTCTTGGGGCAAGCCGAAATTTCACGAATAGCTTATCAACTCGAGCACTTGTTCCGTCGGCTGTCCGTTCCTCAGAATGAAGGAACATTGCGAACTGTGACTGGCCTAAGTCAGCGAGATTTGGAAGACATCTGGGCGTGGAATGCGACAGTCCCGAAGGCGTCAGACACCTGCGTGCACGACCTCATACAGGCGAAGATAGACAATCAGCCAAACTCGCCCGCTGTATGTGCGTGGGATGGCGATTTGACGTATCGTCAACTCGATGAATTATCCACTGCTCTAGCTCATCAGCTTGTTAGCATCGGGGTAGGCCCCGGAGTCAGAGTACTTCTCTGTTTCGAAAAATCTGTCTTGGTTCCCGTAGCGGTACTCGCTGTAATGAGATCCGGTGGCACATCAGTCAACCTCGATGCGACACAGCCAGAAGACCGTTTATGTGGAATAGCGACACAAGTATCCCCCCTGGTAGTGCTCACCTCTATGAAAGAGCACGGTCTAGCCCAACGGATTTGGAGTGGGACTGTGATAGCTATAGATCGGCAAAAGCTCTCAGACTCGATCAAAAGCATTACCCAGAAGCATAGGCTCCCTATCGTCCGCCCGTCTGACCCAGTTTACATCGTGTATACTTCTGGCAGCACAGGCACTCCCAAAGGTGCAGTCATTACGCATAAGAATATCAGCAGCGCGTTACTTCATCAGAAGGGCCCGCTGGGATACACAGAAAGCACCCGCGTTTTCGATTTCGCATCCTATGCATTCGATGTGGCATGGCATAACATCATCTTTACGCTAGCTGCCGGCGGATGCCTCTGCACACCATCTGAAACAGAGCGGAAGAACAGCATTTCTGAATCTCTGGACAAGTATCAGGTCACCTTGGCAATCTTCACGCCTTCTCTGGCCCGTATTCTAGACAGGAAGGCAGTGTCTAGATTGTCCACAATAATGTTGGGTGGAGAAGCTGTGCTGGCATCCGACGTTGCTTTGATCGACAAGAGGGTTACAGTCGTGAACTCATATGGTCCAGCAGAATGCACTCCAATGTCCTTGTATCAAGACATCAATGAAAACGATGTGGGAATTGGTCGTGGAGGTGGAGTTTGCCCATGGGTTGTTGATCCAGACACAATATCTCTGGTGCCAATTGGAGGCATTGGAGAACTATGGCTAGAGGGCCCCTTGGTCGGACAGGGCTATCTTCATGATACTAAGAGAACAGAGGAAAGTTTCATAAATGACCCTGAATGGCTACTTCAAGGCGCTCCAGGACATCCAGGACGTCACGGAACGGTTTACCGCACTGGAGATCTTGTGCACTATCGCGAAGATGGGTCTCTGACTTACATCGGACGGAAGGACACACAAGTAAAGATTCGTGGTCAGCGAGTTGAACTGGGCGAAGTGGAGCACCACGTTCGGCAGATTCTGAGGGACACAGACATTGCTGCAGAAGCTGTCGCAGAGGTTTTCAGGTTTAATGGAGCCGACAGTGCAACCCTGGTGATCTTCATAGCACTTGATGGGGCCGAATCTCTCACGGAAGAAGAGCATACATCTTCTGTGCAACACGCCACTTCTGGATTGACAGATCTCTTGGCGGACACCCTGCCAGCCTATATGGTACCCTCGGCATTCATACCTATTCGTGTGATCCCGAAGAACGCTTCTCGTAAAACGGATAGACGCGCTCTTCGGACCATCGGATCATCTTTGACTGTGCAACAGGCGTCATCTTTCAGCCAAACCAGAAGCGAAAAAAGGGCACCCCAATCGGATCTGGAACGCTTAATGCAGACGCTATGGGCCAAAGTCCTTCATATTGACACGGGCACGATTGCGGCAAATGATAGTTTCTTTCGCATTGGCGGTGATTCTATCGCCGCCATGCGACTGGTCAGTATTGCGAGGGAAAACGAGATTGCCTTTACTGTCGAGGACGTCTTCAAGTACCCTGTCCTTAGCAGTCTATGTACTCGAGCAATCCGCAAGCAAAGTGCAGCCACAAAAGAAATTCCGCCATTTTCACTCCTCAATTTCGGGACCTTTACAAGTCTAAATGAGGCACGGTCTAATGCTGCTCGCATGTGTCAAGTTGAGGATTCTCAAATCACCGATATGCTTCCCTGTACACCACTGCAGGAGGGTCTATTAGCTCTCAGTTTGAGACGCTCTGGGGATTATGTGGCAAGGAACGTCTTTAGAATTTCAGAAACAGTAAACATTGATCGTCTTTGCGATGCATTCGATCAGATCGTTCAGTCGAATCCTATTCTGCGAACGCGCATCGTCGATATCCCTCACCTTGGTCTTGCGCAAGCTGTGCTGGATGAGAAAATGGAGTGGAAGTCAGTCAGCGTTTTGACAGAAAGCTTGTTGGAACAAGGTGGTTCATCAATTGGCCTTGGAACTCCTCTTACCAAATTTGCAATCTACAATGCGGAAGCAGAGAATCAACGTTTTTTCATATGGGAAATACATCATGCCTTGTATGATGGATGGTCCATGTCACTTTTGTTAGATGAGGTACAGAGAGTCTATCACAGGCGATCCAGCCCATCTCTGGAGTCAATGGCACCGTTTATCAAGTACATTAGAGACCAGGATGAGGCAGCGACAACCGCCTACTGGAAAAATCAGTTTCAGGGCATAGAAGGCTCTCATTTCCCCTTGCTCAAATCTTCTGCATACCACCCTCAAGTAGACAGCGAGGTGCAAGTCAACATCCAATTGCCCCTACAGAGTGAAGGTGGCAGTGATTTCACGGTAGCAACAAGAATCAGGGCTGCCTGGGCCATCGTGTCGGCTCAGAGGTCGAATTCCCGAGAAGCCTTGTTTGGTAGCACTATCACGGGTCGTCAAGTTCCTGTTCCTGGAGTTGAACGAATGGCTGGCCCGGCCGCTGCGACTGTACCCCTTCGCGTGCTCGTGGACTGGGAAGCCAACATTGATCAGCTGCTGGAGCTGGTCCAGCAACAAGCTATAGAAATGACTCCATTTGAGCAGACCGGCTTACAGAACATTCGGAAGATCAATGATGAGACAGCACTGGCATGCGACTTTCAGTCGCTTTTGGTTATCCAGCTAGCGGGAGATGGAAAAGAACAGCACGAAGACTCTCTTCTGATAAGTGAGCCCCCACAAGGAGAGAACGAAGAAATGAAAAACATGCAGAGCTTTGGAACATATGCGATCGTTCTGGAGTGCGAGCTTGGGGATGGCTATCTCTCATTGCATGTTCGCTTCGATTCCAACGTTGTAGGACATTTATCCATTGATAGAATCCTCAATTCCCTCAAGAATACTCTTTGCCAATTGTTTGAACCGGCAGTCGGTAAGAAAGCACTCAAGGATCTTGCTAGGGCAAACCAACTTGATCTCGATCAAATTTGGAAATGGAATGCAGTCGTGCCCAAACCTGTTGATGAGTGTGTGCATGACATCTTCAAGAACCGGGTGGCAGAACAGCCAAATGCATCAGCAATCTGTGCATGGGATGGTAACTTGTCATATGCTCAACTACATGAACTCTCCAACCAGCTAGCACATCACCTACTCAATATTGGTGTTATCCCCGGCGACTCTATCCTAATTTGCTTCGAGAAGTCGAAATGGGCATCGGTTGCCGCACTCGGTATCATGAAAGCCGGAGGGATATCAGTGGCGATGGATGTGACGCAACCAGAGGACAGACTTCGTACCATTGAAGCGCAAGTCAAGCCAAGGATCATTCTATCATCAACGGCCAACAAGGGATTATCGCAAAGGCTTGGAAAGGGCAATCTCATGGTTTTGGATGACGACTTGTTCTTAAACTTGTCACCCGACTCAACTTCAGATCATATGCTGCCTCAACTCAGCTCTTCATCTGTTCTCTACATCGTCTTCACGAGCGGCAGTACGGGAACCCCCAAGGGTGTCATCATTACACATCAGAACTTCAGCACAGCTATTAGACACCATTTGCAAGCGTACAAGCTGAATCCTGCCGATAGAGTATATGACTCTTCATCATACAGCTTCGACCTCTCGTGGGGTCTTCTTCTATACACCCTTTCCAGCGGCGCTTGCCTTTGTGTCGCATCTGATGAGCAGCGCCGTACCGATCCAGCCGGGGCAATTAGCACCTTTGGCGTCACTTTCGCATTTCTTACACCATCGGTTGCCCGCCTTCTCGATCCAAAGGCGGTGCCCACTGTTACCACCCTTTCCCTTGGTGGAGAGACAGCTGTACCGCAAGACTTTTTGCAATGGCCAGAAAGTGTGCGAGTTATCAACTCGTACGGACCATCAGAATGCACAGTTGTCTCTACCAGTTCTGTTATGAGCAGAGCAGACAGCGAGCTGAGCATTGGGCGGGGTGTTGGCGTATGTACGTGGATCGTCGAGGTAGACGACTCTAACTTCCTCGCACCAATAGGTACAGTTGGTGAGCTTTGGATAGAAGGGCCTCTGGTAAGCAAGGGCTATCTGAATGACGCTGAAAAGACTGCATCATCATTCATTAAAGATCCCCCATGGCTCGTACGTGGAGCTGGCTCGACTGTTCCAGGTCGCCATGGAATTTTGTATCGAACAGGAGATCTAGTTCGGTATAATGAGGATGGAAGTCTCATCTTTATTGGGCGCAAGGATGCTCAAGTAAAACTCAGAGGTCAGCGACTCGAATTGGGTGATGTTGAGAACAGCGTGCGACGAGCTTTCGATTTTCTCAAGGATGATGAGGCGGTCATGCAAGTTGCTGCAGAGGTTATCAGGCCTCAAGGCGCCACAAGCGATATGTTGGTAGCCTTTTTTGCTTTGGACAACGCTGGTAGTTTGAACAAAGACGAGTATACCAACATGGCTCAGCAAGCTACTCAGGGTCTAGCTGATTGTGTGTCGGAGCTGTTGCCCACTTACATGGCGCCGACAGCGTACATACCTATTCGAGCCATGCCCATTACATATGCTGGTAAAACAGATCGCAAACATCTTCGCGCTATTGGCAACTCACTTACCGCCGACTACATCGCTACTATGAGCAGGCCAATTATTAAACATCTTCCCCAGTCAGAGTCGGAGCGATTGATGCAGTCTTTGTGGGCTCGAGTTCTCCATATCAGCCCTGATAGCATCAGCACTGATGATAACTTTTTCCGCATTGGCGGTGACTCAATCTCAGCTATGCGGCTCGTTAGCATAGCTCGCGATGTCAATCTTTCCTTCACTGCAGCAGACGTCTTTAAACACCCACGGCTCTATGCCTTGTCAGCTTTGACAAGTCCATGTGAAGTCGAACCCAGTTCAATAATTCTACCCTTCTCATTGTTGGGTGAGGGAACCAACAGCCAGGAGACCATTGCACACGTAGCACGCACTTGTCATATAGAAGAGTGTCAAGTCATGGATATTCTGCCCTGTACACCGTTGCAAGAAGGATTGTTAGCCCTGACTGAAAGACGGCCTGGTGACTATTTCGCGCAGAACATCTTGAAGTTAAAGGATGGCATTGATGCCAATAGGTTGCGCAGCGCATGGAACAGGCTTGTGGCAAACAATTCCATATTGCGGACGCGGATAGTTGGTCTCCAAGATCAAAGGCTTGCACAGATCGTCTTGGACGAAGAAATCCAATGGCGCTATGGCACAAATCTTGAAGACTTCCTTTCAAGGAACGAACAGCAGTCAACCGGCTTGGGTGACTCTCTCATGATGCTTGGAATTATAGAGGACGCGATTGGATCAAATTATCTCATATGGGAAATCCACCATGCGTTATACGATGGATGGTCGATGGCCTTGCTTCTGGATGAAGCTGAAAAGATCTACTACGGCGAAGCATCGCAGCCATTGGGGCCCATTTCCGAGTTCGTCAAATACATCAATGACACCAATGATGACGAACAGATGGCGGCGTTTTGGAAGAGTCAATTTGCAAACCTTGAAGCCTCCCATTTCCCCCCTTTGCGAACGACAGTCCCGGGTCCCCATGCAGATAGTGAGGTCCAACTAGACATCAATGGCATAAGTTGGGGCGGTGACTTTACACCTGCGACAATAATCCGGGCTGCGTGGTCAATCATCGCATCTCAATACACTGGATGGATTGAAGCACTGTTTGGAGCTGTAGTTGGTGGGCGCCAAGTTCCTGTGCCTGGCATTGAGAGAATGGCCGGCCCAGCCATTGCTACTGTACCAGTACGCGTGCAACTCGATTTTTCCGGTAGTGTTGATCAGCTGCTGCAAGAAATACAAGCTCAGGCAGTGGAAATGATCCCATTTGAACAGACAGGCATACAAAAGATCCGACAATTAAGCAAGGAAGCAGAGTTGGCGTGCGACTTTCAGACGCTCTTGGTTGTTCAGCCAGCCAACGAGGGGAAACCTTCTGGCGACAGGCTGTTCTCTAGTGACTACACCCCCGAACAGTCGATGCAAAGCTTTGCTACGTACACAGTCGTCATTGAGTGCCAGCTTCAATCCGACGGTATGAGATTACGTATAGCCTTTGACTCCCAAAGAGTTGGAGATTTACCAATGGAACGTGTAGCCCGTCAATTTGAGTTTGCTGTTCGGCAAATTGCTAATACGAAACTGCGTGGCATCAAGCTCTCCGAGATCACAGAGTTATGCAACTCTAATCTCATAGATATATGGACTTGGAACTCAGTGGTTCCGGAGCCAGTACGGGAGTGTGTTCACGACCGTATCGGGGAGAGGGGTCTATTGCACCCAGAAGCACCTGCCATCTGCGCGTGGGATGGTAACCTCACATATGAACAGTTAGATGAGCTATCTACAATACTGGCATATCGTCTCATTTCTCTAGGTGTACCTGGACAACTCGTCCTACTCTGCTTTGAGAAGTCAATGTTCACGCCTGTGGCAATGCTTGCCGTAATGAAGGCTGGTGGCGCGTCGGTTCTTGCGGATACATCGCAGCCATACGAGCGTCTTCAGACCATTGCGATACAGACTAGGCCTCACCTCATTCTGTCTTCCACCGCCAATGAGGCTCTTGCAACTCGGTTTGGAGTCGGTAGCGTTCTCGTTATCGATCATGAAGGTCTATCCAGCTTGAAGTCCCAATCATATCAGATCTCACTTCCGATCGTTGACCCTTCTGATCTCCTCTATGTTGTTTTTACCTCAGGAAGTACTGGCAAGCCAAAAGGGGTCCAAATAACACATCAGAACTTCGCCAGTGCCATTGCATATCAACAGACAACCTTGGGTTTCCGGAGTGACAGTCGGGTCTTGGACTTTGCTTCCTACGCTTTCGATGCTGCCTGGTTCAACTTTCTGATGGCACTTACTAGCGGTGGATGTCTCTGTATTCCATCCGAAGATGAACGAAAAAATAACCTTGTTCAGTGTTTCGAGACTTACCAGGTTACCTACGCGCAATTAACACCATCCGTGGCTCGTTCTCTCAAGACGACATCCGCGCTGTCTCAGTTGTCAACCCTATTGTTAGCAGGAGAGCCAGCCCTGCCGAGCGATAGCGCCTTGGTCGCCAACGGATCAACGGTTATCAAGAATGCTTATGGCCCCTCTGAGTGTACACCAGCTTCAACATGCATGGACCTCGGTTTGGGGGATGTTGGAATTGGCCGAGGTCTTGGGGTGTGCACATGGGTAGCACAAGCAGATAATGTCGACTACCTCGCACCCGTCGGAACAGTTGGAGAGCTACTACTCGAAGGCCCAATAGTTGGGGAAGGTTATCTTGGTGAGCCCGACAAGACCTCTGCAGCCTTTGTAGAGAACCCAGCGTGGTTAGTCCGTGGCGCACCGGGCATACCTGGCAGACAGGGTCGTCTGTATCGCACTGGAGATCTGGTACGGTATAGCGATGATGGAACGCTGGTCTATGTCAGTCGCAAGGACATGCAGGTCAAGATTCGCGGTCAACGTGTGGAATTGGGTGAAATTGAGCATCACATTCAGCAAGCCCTAGGTGAAGATCTCGCACAAGTCGTGGTTGATATGATCCGACCGGAGGGAAGTCATGACAAGCTTTTAGTGGCTTTTATCGCCCTTGCGAGATCAAGGCAGCTGTCGGAGCAGGATTATGCTCATTCAGTTCAAGGCTCAATAAGCCATGTGTCAAAGCTTTTGGAGAAATCACTGCCAGCATATATGATTCCTGTCGCATACATACCGCTTCAAGAGCTTCCAATGACAGCAACAGGAAAGACAGACCGAAGGCAACTTCAAAACGTTGGAAATAGCTTAACATTGGCTGAGATTATTGCGCTTGGTCAATCAGATGACTCTCCACGACGCCTGCCACAGTCTGAGATAGAGATTCTTCTACAGACAATGTGGTCTGAAGTTCTCCATCTTCAATCAGATAGAATAGGCTTGGATGATAGCTTCTTCAAACTTGGTGGAGACTCCATTGCAGCTATGAGGTTCGTGGCAATGGCGCGCGATAGTGGCCTTTCAGTTTCCGTCGAGGACGTCTTCCAGAACCCCGTCATCGATGAGCTCGCGGCCATAGTTTCATCTCAGAAACCAACAACAGCACAGGTGTTTACCCCTTTCTCCCTCCTAAACGCAGATGTCGACAAAAGTGTATTGTGCTTTTCTACCGCACAAATCTGTCAAACTCACGAATCCCAAATTGTAGACATCTTGCCTTGCACTCCAATTCAGGAGAGTCTTCTTGCCAGCACTGCGAAAGCAGCAGGCAGCTATGTTACAAGGATGGCTCTTCAGATCCAAAAAGATGTAGATGTTGAAAAGCTGCGCCATGCAGTGAACCACCTCGTCTCAATGACTCCAATTTTACGAACACGCATCGTTAATATGCCCCACCAAGGGCTGCTGCAAGTGGTCTTGGATGAACAACCTACTTGGTACACTGCTACAAATCTTAAGCAGTATGCAGACGATTGCGAAGAGCATGTGTTTGGTCTGGGGACGAGTCTCACCACTTTTGCAATTATTGAGGAGAAATTCCAACACTGTTCCTACTTTGTCTGGGAGATTCACCACAGTTTATATGATGGATGGTCAATGTCACTTCTTCTGGCTGAACTCGAGAAGATATATCAAGGGGAGTCTGTTCAACCCTTGGAAGGTATGGCGCCACTTGTCAACCACATCGCCAACTACAACGAGACAGCAACAGCAGCATTCTGGACAGATCAGTTCAGAAATATCGACGGTTCATTCTTTCCTCCAGCCAAACCCACTCTCAGCCCCCATTCCAACGACATGATGAACGTTAAGATTGGAGCATTGGATTGGGACACTGACTTTACGTCAGCAACCATCATCAGGGCAGCATGGTCAGTTACCATGGCAAGGAGCATTGGATCAAACGAGGCCCTCTTCTGTGCCATAGTTTCTGGACGTCAAATTGCCATTCCTGACATCCAAAACATTGCCGGACCAACAATTGCCAGTGTGCCGGTACGCGTTCGGTTGGATTGGGAAAGCAATGCCAATGGGCTTTTGGAAATGGTTCAGACTCAAGCGGTAGACATGATACCCTTTGAGCACACGGGACTGCAGAGGATTCGGCAGGTCAGTGAAGAAGCAGCGGTTGCATGTGGGTTCCGTACCATGTTGGTGATTCAGCCAGCTAGTATAAAAGGAAGTTTATCTAGTGGTTTGTTTGTGGAGGAGGCCGAGGAGGATGATGTAGGGGTCACGGGGCAGTGGTTCGGTTCAGATCCACTGGTGATTGAATGTCGCATTGAGGCTAATGGCCTGAGTCTGCGCATTGGATTTGATTCCAATGTGATTAGTCGATCGTCCATGGAGCGAACAGTCTGCCAATTTGAACACACTCTTCGTCAGCTATGCGATTCATCTCGGCGCGAGCAGAAGCTACGTTCCATGGCAGACATATGTCAAAAGGACCTCGAAGCTGTTTGGACTTGGAATTCCAGTGTACCAGAAGCAACAGAGGTGTGTGTACACGACCTTATCAAGAAGAAGGTTCAGGCGCAACCCTACGCGACGGCTATCTGTGCATGGAATGGCGACTTCACATACCAACAACTCGATGAATTATCTTCCAACCTTGCACGACATCTAGTTAATCTAGGTGTAGAGCCAGGGCATATCATTCCGTTACTTTTCGAAAAGTCGAAATGGATGCCCGTGTCAATGTTGGCCGTGATGAAGGCCGGCTGTGCGTCTGTTGCCCTAGACGCCTCGCAGCCTGAGGAGCGACTACGCGCAGTAGTTGGAAAAGTCAACTCTTCCATAATCCTTTCATCAGCAACCAAGTGTCATCTAGCCAACAGGCTTGATGCCAAAACAGTAGTCACTGTCGACCATGAGCCTCTCAGACAATTGGCCTCTCAGCCACAACACAATCAACTTGAATTACCAACCGTCGATCCATCCGATCTACTGTATGCAGTGTTCACCTCAGGCAGCACTGGTGTTCCAAAGGGAGTTTTAGTCACGCATCAAAACTTTAGCAGCGCCATCACCTATCAGCAGGAAGCCTTAGGCTTCAAACCCGGTTCTCGAGTCTTTGACTTTGCGTCCTATGCCTTTGACGCAGCTTGGTTCAACCTCCTTCATACTCTCACTGTCGGTGGCTGTTTATGCATTCCATCAGACAAAGAGCGACAGTCCAATCTCCCAACATCTTTATCCAAGTATGGGGCTACGTATGCACAATTCACGCCCTCGGTAGCTCGACTCCTCGATGCCGCGTCGATCTCTCAGTTATCGACCATTTTACTAGCAGGCGAGGCTGTAATGCCAAGCGACATCTTGAACGACAATAAAATCCAGATCAAGAATGCATATGGCCCTGCTGAGTGCACGCCAGCTACTACATGCGCTGATCTTAGCCCAGCCAATGAAAGCACAAGCATAGGCCGAGGTCTTGGGGCCTGTACCTGGGTAGTTGATGTTGATGATCCCGAGTTTTTGGTCCCTATAGGTACCGTTGGCGAGCTCTGGATTGAGGGACCGATCATAGGACAAGGCTATCTCTATGATGCTGAGAAAACTGCGATGGCTTTTGTTCAAAACCCCAAATGGCTGCTTCGAGGCTCCAATTACCACCCCGGGCGTGAAGGCAGGCTTTATCGCACCGGAGATTTGGTGAGATACAATGAAGATGGAAGCTTACTTTATGTTGGTCGCAAAGATACCCAGGTCAAGCTTCGTGGTCAACGAGTTGAACTAGGGGAGGTAGAATATCATGTCCGTCAGGCCCTGAATACCAAAAACAACATACCTGTCAGGCATGTGGTAGCAGAGGTCATCCAGCCACAAGGTTCTGCCCAAATTCTCTCAGTTTTTGTCAGTTTAGACAGCGCTGGAAATATGATTGAGGAAGAGCATCGAGAGGCTGTGAGACAGGCAACAGCAGGTATTTCAGATGACTTGGCGGAGAAACTGCCTGCATACATGGTCCCATCCGTGTTTATTCCTCTCCCAGCCATTCCCATGACTACCACAGGCAAGACAGATCGCAGGCAAATTCGTGAAATTGGTAATTCCATCACAGCCGCAGAAATCGCCAATCTTGGTCGACAGGCGGGCAATAAACGAGCTCCAAGCTCCAAAGCTGAGCGTGCTATGCAGGCCTTGTGGGCTGGCGTTCTCCATATTGAGCCAGAAACCATCGACGCTGGCGACAGCTTCTTTCGCATTGGCGGAGACTCTATTACGGCAATGCGACTTGTGGCCATGGGTGCTGACTCTGGCTTCCAATTCAGCGTCGCTGACATACTGACGCACCCGACTTTGGAAGACATGGCGCTCTTAGTCGATCAGTCAACTCCTGGAGATACGGAACATCCTTCGCCCATATCCTCCGCTACAACCGATAGTGGCTATTTCGACAACAAGGATGAGATTTCTATGTTGTATGGACAGGATGTCAAGGTGATAGACGTACTTCCTGTCACCGATGAGCAGCAACGCTATATCGAGAATGACTTGCGCCAACCCCATTCATCTTGGAATCATTTCTATCTCAATCTTCCAGAACACTCGAATCTTGAGACATTACGCGATTCTTGTGTTAAGTTGGTCGCTCACTTTGAAATCTTGCGTACATTATTCGTCGAATCCGAATCCGGCCTTTTACAAGTCATTCTCAGTTCCTTAGACCCGGACTTTGCCTGTTACGAGTCATGCGCCGATATGGAAACGCTGTTCAACCAGGTCATCTCTAGTGATTTGGAAACAAAATGGGAACTTGGCAAATCGACGGTTCGATTCATCATCCTACGCGCCGCGGGAGGCTCCACTCGATTGGTCTTGCGTCTTTCTCATGCCGTGTATGATGCCTTCAGTCTACCTCGCATGATTGAAACACTCGGTGTTCTCATCAACAATGAGATCCCATCCCCGCCTGTTCAATACTCGAAATTCTTCAGACAGATACTGCGAAAGCAAGGGGATAGTGATCGGTATTGGGGAACCCTTCTTCAGGGCTCCCAGATGACTGAATTATCTTGCAACAGCCAAGGCACGGCATCTGACAATCTGCCACCCATTTCCATCAAGGGATTGGTGAGGTCAATCACTGGGAGGAATCACGTTACTCCAGCCACTATCTTCACGGCCGCGTCGACCATCGCGCTGAGCCGTCTGAGTGGAAAGACTGACATTCTGGTCGGACGTATAGTCTCAGGTAGAGCAGGCTTACCAGCTGATTCGCAGTCCATCGTGGGGCCTTGCATCAACACCATCCCGGTGAGAGCACAGTTGCAACAAGATCAGCAAGTGAATGACATTGTTGATTCGATTCACGCGCAATATGTTGCCTCGGTCCCTCACGAGATAGCCAGTTTGAGACAATTCGTACCACGCTACGGGGTAGTAACTCAGTACCAGAATATTGAGGAGAGGCCGAAATTTGATATAGGAAGTGCGGATAACCAGCTGATGGTATACCAGAGACTCGATCGAGCGCTCAATACGAGTACAATATACATCGTGGGAACACCTCGCGACGACGGCCTCGAACTAGTCATTACTGCCAGTCAGGTCCATCATGAGGTGGATACGATTAAAAGGTTGCGCACGGAGTTATTTGGCGTCTTGGAAGATTTTAGCAGGCATGTGTAGTTTGAGATGTTTATGGCGTTCGGGTAATTTGGAAGGTCATGATTATAGTGCAGATTTCTTTTATGGTTTTAGATTTAGATTTCGTATTATCAGTAGAAGTTAAAGGGTATAAATAGATCGTCATTGTTTGCCCGCATGCTTGATTCAGGTGATTATCGTATATTGCAAGTGCGCACTGAGCCTCGTGATTCTTTTCGCATTTTATCTCACTGTAAATCAAAAATTGGGGTACAGAAATGGCACCCTAATCAGCCAATCTCATTATCATACAATAGTATACACATCCATAACTCTATCTTCAAACTTAAATAGTCCCACTTCTCCTTCTAATGAGTCTATATGGTACTTTAGTATCAGGCTCAAGCTCTTTGACATAATCGTCCGCCTCTTCAGAGTCCTCTATTTCGGTTGATGCATCGTCAAACTGCGGTTTCGGTAAGTCGGCTTTCTTTACAACGACGAATGCATTCGATAATCTTAGTCTAAACCCCTTTTCAACGCCGACTGTTGCAAAGAGAAAAGGAAGAGTCAGTCATTGAGGTTATATAATCGAACCGATAGAGAAGGTGTATAAAAAGAAAGATCCTCAACTTACCTATGGCCAGATACAAGTACTTTACCACCACAGGAGCCCAGATAAGCATTGAAATGATCTGTCCAACACTCCAGTTATCTATGGCTGGCTCTCCATTTTGGGTGTCACCCACAAAAACCGCAAGCCTAAGAAAGACGTCGGCTATGTAGACAACGAGATAAAGTTCCGCCGGCAGCAAAAGCCAGGGACCCAGAATGAATGACAGGATCCTCATCCATTTTGTATTCATATTAGGGGTTTGAAACGTTGTATTTCTCTCATAGAAAGTTCCGGGCTTTTTTTGCAACCATTTAGTGCGTACGAGGTCGTGCCATATTTTTCTCGCCCAGATAAATGCCAGAATGGCAAACACGACGACCAAGGAGGAGTTGAGGGTGTGTCCATCGTCAAAATAGGCGCAAAATGTTGTCATTGAGGTATTCATACCACATTCAGGTAAGACATCGTGACCCGAAAACATGGCACTGACTGTTTTCAGGCTCACGTCCACCGGGTCGACGCCTGCCGTGAATGCCATTACGACAGCTGCAGTGCATAGCAGGTAAGTATAGACTGAATCGAGGCCCAGTTTTTGTAAGCCTATCTGCGTCAAGACAGTAGTTAGAGCACCCGCGCTGGCCAGCAAGTCGACAGCTGTGCGAGTATCGGCCAGGCTCTGCCAGTTGTTGGCACCAATGAAGTCTGTATTCTGTGACTTGGCGAAGAGGATGGCAATTTGGATCGAGAGCACGAAAAAGCATTGTGCCTCTTGGAAGTCCACGAGAAAGGTGCTGGTTACTTGCTCGATGGAGAACACGAAGCCAGAAAGACGGATAACAAAAGGTCTAAACATCCGAAGCTTACGGATTGATGATGTAGCCAATTCGATGAGGTGAGTCAGGGTGAACAAACATATCCAAACCCAGCCATAGAGTGCTAGGGCGAGTTGTGTCATGTACGATATCATAACCTTGACTCTAGTTATTCAGCATATAAGATCAAAAGACGCGTGGAGAAGGGAAACGAAAATGAAGGCATATAAGACTTACACCAGCTCCCGCAATATCTGGATCAACCTTGGAGTCCACATCCCAACATACTTTCGAGATTGGGGTAACCCAGTCGAGATATTCTGACCCGTTGCGGGCCATGAAGTTGCATTTTAGATCGCCCGGACTGCCGCAGTTTGCTGCCGCACATTGGTAGGTGTTATTCAGAACACCTATCGCATCAAACTGTGTTGTGTTACTCAGTTCGAGATATTTTAGCTCCTCATTGATCAGAGAGTTGGCTTCGGGGGCTTCGATAGGGTCTGGCATGTTGAGGTACAAGGATGCCAGGGTCAAGCAAGTCCATAGTGTCTTCCAATTACTGAACAGATGCGTAGCATTTGCGCACCTAGCGGTACAGTTCATCTCACCCCATTGATCCATGCAGCCCGCTCCAAAGAGGACCATGGGCCGCGTACCAGGGGACGTAAATATGCCGAGGTGGGCGAATCCGGGATTGAGAAACCCTGCGGGTCCAGTTAAGGCTCCTTCAATTATTGCCTGTGTTGTAGGATATTGAGCAAGACTTAGAAACTCGTTTTGATAAGCGCCATAGGCAAAGCTGTCGGTATTATCAATCTGCATAAAAATTGTGTCGTATGTAGACGTGAGGTTTTGGCTATAGATGGCCATGTTGCATTGTAGGTTGTGAACGAAATACCTGGCTGGACTGTCCGCTGAGTAAAGATTGGGGACGTAATCTTCAACAAACGAACACGCTGATGCCCAATTGGTCTACAAATGCCCTCTGGTGGGCCGTTTTCTCTTTATGTATAGAGATGGACTGAATAGGCGAGGCATGCAGTCACCAGGTTTCGGGCCCAAACTCCACAGACTTTGTTCCAGTGGGACCCGTTTACCATCATTTGTGACAGTGAGAGCGTATCGAAGAAAAAGTATGGAGAAAGAGAAAGTTGAGGAAAAATCCTTCAGTTATTAGTGCAGATTGACGAGGCTTGTACCTAATTTAAGCTGCTTATTATATACCCCGGCAGTGCGACGCCCTATTAATGGCTTTTCCGAGAACCGTACATAACTCATGTTACCTATCTAGGTAGGTAAGTGAGACGTGTTTCACCGAGTCGTGTCGTGGTTTTCCCCAGTGCTTGATACTGTGACAATTGCTTAGGCTTGAAAGGTAACGATGCGTCAAATACTCTGTGAAACTGGAACAGCACTCCCATTCTTACTTATTGTAAGTAGATAACGGTGATGAGAAAAGAGATGATTGAGCTTGGAGGCTTTATACATATGGATGTAATGGTGGGGAGGCAAATGCACATGCCCTGCCAGAAGACGCGTATAATCCCGAATACCAAAGGGCCATGAGCTTGAGCACTAGCTGCATACAACCTTCAAAATCAGACCTCTAGAAATAATATATATTTAAACAGCAAATAGGTAAATCATAATCTAAATAATTAAGAGGGATGAATCTATTTGCTCGTTCAATACAATATCTATTCACAATTACCTGTTACAGGGTAGGAATGGGGTGATGGGCTTGCGCGTATTAGAGTCTGGCCTATAGACGTTCCAGAAGCCTTAGTGGAAACGGCACTTACGACACCACTGACGTAACCACCTCGCTGACGTCAAGTGCTCTCCAGCTGAGTCTCGAACTATTGCTCGGTGTGTTGCTTTCACCAAGAAACCAGCAAACGTGTTGAACACGCCTCCATTGAGCTTTTCTTTCATCTTCATCAACATTGCCCTCATCATTTTTTTCTTCTTAGAAAGAAATTATTCCCATCTCTCCTAACAAAACTTCGGAAAAGGCCATCGTCTTGTGGCCTTTGCTTGATACTCCTTCGCTTAGCTTATTCCCTTACTCTTGCCCACCATGCTCAAGCGACGCCCCTTGCACCCACCAGCAGCACCGGTGGATGATGACAGTTCAGACAGTGAAGCATCCGACGGCGATGTTCTTCCTGATGAAGACCTATATAAACCTACACCAATTAACATCGCGGTGGTGCGTGCAATGCTGAGTCGAGCGAAGAAGCTCCCACCCGATTTGGTCGATTCCATCTTTGACTTTGGCGAGTACTGGGCTCACTCGACAGTCGAGTTGCATGAGAGCATCCGAATTAGTGGCACTTCACCATCTGAAGACACTTTGCTGGTAAGCATCACCTTGTTTTTCAACCAGGACAGAACATTGGCTCACTTCTCCCATAGCTTCGTTCATATCCCCTTGGTTTAGTGAATCTAGGTGGCGAAGAGACCAGCATTCCAACCAACTCGAAAGTTTACTCCACCAATCCCCTTCGGCCTCTCCCACGAGGCAAGGAACATGACCGAACATTCTTTGCCAAGCTGGCCAAGTATCCGACTCCAAGACTCGTCAGTCCAGCCCGTAAGGTAGTATTCTCTATGAAGAGCCAGGATCAAGGCTGGGCGACGTCTTCAGACAGCACGTCCTGGACCTGGTTTGAAGCTGGGCTGGAGCGATTTGACGCCGAACATGTTTGTGAGTTTTGTCATCACTTTAAGCCCGTGCAAGTGAATAAAGTCTCATCTGGATGAATAGGCAACGACAGTTGCAGCGACGAAGCTCGAGATTCCAACCCTGAAGCACACAGTCCGCCCCTCTCCTTGTGTTCCCTGAGACCTCTGCAGCCAGAGATAAAAAGAGACGACAACTCCGAGGGCGACTATCACTACGACTTCCCGATTGATCACGACAGTAAATGGGAGGTTAAGCGTAATAAACGTGCCGAGGATCAATGGCGAAGGCATGCAATCATCTGGTCATATCTCGACAATATCAATGCTGAATCGGAGGATGGTCAGCGACTCGAAGAGCAAGGCCGAGGCCGTGAAACTGGTGATGGGTCTTTTGTGAGAGGCTTGAAGCTTGGCGACGTTGTCACGCTCTGGGGGAAGGCAAGGTTCCCCGGGTGGGCGAATCGTGTGGAATCGGCACGGATTGATATTTATTGGGCTGTCTGATGCGCTCCTTAGACTACAGTAAACTGTATCCGTAGGCTCTGAGAACGAATGTCGAGTTACAAGGAAGTGGTTATCAAGCGTCTGGTGAATGACAGTCTGACATTGAGATACATGGTCCAAAGGCTTGGCATCTCGCGTCTTACATCTTAGCCAGTCAAAGTTGGCATCTGATACTTTTCAGAATCGCTGATTATTAAACCTGTCAAGAATTCGAAACTGTTCCGCGAATGAATCCTACAGAATGTGTTTCTTGACCCCCACGTTGCCTAAGGCTTCAAAATGATACAAGCCGAACTTGTGCATTCCGCTTGGAAGTCCATGTTGTGATCTTTAGCATTACGAGAATTTTTATCCTGCATTGCAAGTTCGGCCCAATATTTTATTCTACCATTATGAAGAAGAGACTGCCTCCAAGTTTGAGAAGTGAGCTCTTGAAGCTCGCCAGACTGGGCAACATCCAAAGCGGCCTGCCACCGATTCTCCACGCTGCCCCAGTCATGGCCATCCGAGCTGGAGAAGCGTTCTCCAAGGTTACGAATGGCCGCAACATTATTGAGGAACGAATACTGGGGCTTGATGAGGCCTTTCTGCTTGCTGCCCCAAGTCCAGGCCCAACTCCAAGCTCGCATCCGAGGGATATCACGACGGTTGACAGAGAGGCTGTGAGTATGAGAGCAGGGATAGCGATGATGTGTCAAAGATGCAGCAAAGGCACGCATCAAGCAATCGGCATTACGATGTCCAAAAACAAATGGGTCGATGCGCCTCGTGGATTCAATCCACATCGGCCATTGCTTTGGCAGTTGACTGCGCACATCTCTCTACGGCTGGTTTCCAGAGGCCCCGGAACCGCCTCCATGTTCCATCCAAGCTGAATCTGGCTGTGGTTGACAACAATGGTGCAAATCTCTTTCATCTATCTTGTATATTAGTATTTATCTAAACTTTAAATCTCCTCTCAGATTCTCTAAATCTCGATCTGCATCTTCAAACCACGTCAGTTTTAATATCCACTGCATAATCTATAGATAGCCCCCAGTGCTTCATTGATGCAACCTTTTTGGTGCACTTTCGGGCGATGTGCACCTGTAAACCAACTAGAGGTCAGGGGTCCGAGCCCCGCCATAGGCTCCTCCTCACTAAAGCTATGGGTGTCTGCCCCGCCATCAAGCACTGCTCCCAGCGCAGAGGCTCCATCCATCAACAAGGGATCTATATCATCAAGACCCAACCTCATCCAACGAAGCCGTCACTAGAGAGCCAATGATCGCCAATAGCGCGCATTCGTCGTTTAATCCCATGATTATACGCAAAAGCTTCAATCTTTTTCAACGACAGTTTCAATTAGCCACTCGCTACAACATGTCAACCTTCACGCTCTCCCAGGGATCTAACCAGGTCTCCGTCCAGTTGCCAGATGGCCTCTCCGAAAACCAACTAAAATCTTTCAAACCTTTCAACGTAAGTATGCCGACGTCAAGCACGACTGTTTTAAATATTGAAAAATGAATCTTAGAACTGGATCGATACGCTGACCAAATCGTTCGCCCTCCAATCCAATGCCGCCCATCCCTTCCACCCCGACCCGTATGCCCTCCGATCCATCACAGTCCAATCCTACGACCTCTTTGGTGGCGGTCGCCTCGGCTTCGTCAAGCTGACCGCGTCCATTTCCAACTCGTCCGGCGAAAGTCTCCCAGCAGCAGCGCTTCTGCGCGGCCCCAGCGTCGCCATGCTCGTGATGCTCATTCCTGACGATGTCCCCCCCGAATCCGACGAGCGATACGTCATTCTCACGGTACAGCCGCGCATACCCGTCGGCAGTCTGAGCTTCGTGGAGCTTCCGGCCGGCATGGTCGACGATGCGGGGAATTTCAAAGGCGTGGCGGCCAAAGAGATTGAGGAAGAGCTTGGCATCACCATTCATGAGAATGAATTGACGTGTCTAAGCGAACTGGCGAGCGCTACAACGGCCAAACCAAACGGGGAGGATGAGAACCTTGCGACAGCCATGTTCCCCAGTGCGGGTGGCTGCGATGAACACATTACCATCTATAGTCACGAGCGGCGCCTACCGAGATCCCAATTGAGCGAGTGGGAGGGACGTCTTACAGGTCTACGGTCTCACGGGGAGAAGATTACACTCAAAGTAGTGCCGATGGAGGATCTCTGGAAAGAGGGCGCTCGAGATGCCAAGTGTCTCGCTGCGCTTGCTCTCTGGCAAGCTCTACGCCGAGAAAAGAAACTGTAGTACTCCGTAGAGTCTGGCCTATTTTACTCTATAGGCCTATGTGACTGGCCAGACCCCATTGATCGTTGCTGTTCCCGACGCTTATAATTTGAGTCGCTGAGCGAGCAGAATGCCTTCGGCAAAGGTTCCGACTCTTGCATCAATGGCGCATCCCTCTGCTTCCAATTTTTTACATTCCTCCCAGAGATTCGCCAGTGGTACGGTAAAGACTTCAATGAACTCGTTCTCCTCCAATTCTGGCTTGGGATTCTGGTTCTCAGGGAGGGACATGTCGATTGTAACGTGGACCATGCGCAAGTTGGTGTTGCAGAAGCCTGGGTCGTTGTACATGATGGGGGACGTTTCGCTCACAACACCGACGTAACCTGTCTCCTCCTTGAGTTCCCGGACAGCAGCTTGTTCGGCCGTTTCGCCAGCGTCAATGAGACCGGCAGGTACTTCGATGGTGATCTTATCAATAGGCGGTCGGTATTGCTTCTGGAGAATAATTTCTTTGCCCGTGGGCTTATCAAGGACCGCGACGATGCCGACACCATCAATCTCTGCATCGGCGGGACGAGTGCGGCGCTCGGCGGATTCCCATGTGCGCTCAGTGCCGAGGGGATCCTGGTATGTTATCCTGTTCAGCGTTCAAAGTTAGTTGTTGCGCCGCGGTGGAACTGCGGTTCAAGATTGATGTGGCATACTTGACGAGTTTGCACCATCTCGCTTCGCTGTCGGGCTGAGACGTCGGTCAGCGTTGACATGTAGGCAGAGGTCACCTCCGACCCAGGCGCAGAGGGATTATTGACTACTACATACCAAAGGCTCAGTAGATAGAACCTTTGAGCCAGATGTGGTCATTTTGAATGGAAATTCCGTGCATTTACGGGAGCAGATGGTCCTTTTTAGAACGTTGGAGGTAAGAGTTGAGTTACAGACTAGCTGGGTATTGTCTGATGGAAGCCCAGGACCCTAGCTACCGACTGATAGTGCGGGGTTCAGAGCCGCCCGCAAACGAGACGCGGACTGATCCATGGATGAGCCTGGACCGCTGAAGGCAGCTATAAGGCGCCCAAGGCAGCTGAAAAGGCGTCCAAGGCAATGTTTGCCTCATCCCGCTGGAATGTGAGGCTCTGCAGGGCAATACAGATGGAATTTCGGTGCAATCATTGGCTGGGTTGCCAGCCCTGAAGTATCATGAAAGTGGACAAATTATCTCCAGTACAGGATGTATGTATGAATGAATAAGACGAATCCATGGATTTCAAGGAGGTTGAATATAACTGTGCGAGTTTAATAAATGGATGCCTCTATCCGTGCCAAAATCTACGGTAAAATAAAACAGTCCGCGCTATTTTAAATCTGCGTGTTCATTTCTCTTTCTCATCATCTAAATCTTTCCCTTCTCCTTTCACTCCCTCTTCTTGGTGATTTTCATCAGAGCCATTCCCACAGTCAAAACTCCAGACCCAATAGCAAACCCCATATTTGCATCATGCAAAGCGAAGCCTACTATCAGCCCAGAAGTCATTGACAGACACAAGATGCCAAGCAGCAAAAAACGAAATCTTCGTTTACCGATAGACTCTTGACCTCTATCTCGCCTTTCCCTCGTCTTTACCTGGCCAGTTAGTGGGCCATGATTTCATCTACCAAATCCGGAAACTACTTGCCTGGGAAGTGATTTCAAGAGAGCCAACGTCTTGAAGCAATGGCATGCCCACAATCGGGAATGATTGATAGATGGGAGGAGGAAACTGAATTACAAAATCATCCATTCTCAGGTTGGTTGGATTCATGTCTACTTCTCAGGTCAACTTTTTGCCGAACCGACTCATGGTACAATCTACTATTTTATCCGACTTCCCTTGAACCGATACGATGCGATCTGAAAACAAGATGAGAGCTTCATGCACATGAGTTATTCCAATACTTCAGGCGAAAACACAATCAACTATGGAGGCAGCTTGTTGACGCTCGTTTCCTCAGAGCATGGCGTGCGTCCCGTTAAGTGTGTATCAGCACTTGGATACATCGTCTCAAGACCCTGGTCGGATTCTGCATGGTGTGCGCAATGCTCATTCTGACCATACATGATGGAGCATTTCCTCAACAATGTCCCTTTTTTTTCTTTTTTCGCAAAGAGCACTGCTGTGCGAAACTTTCTCTTGTCGCATCCAAATCGAAATGCACACATGTGCATTAGAGATGTCGTGCGGTGAACAACCAATAGAAGGCCTGAGCTGGGCATTTGGCGGCTGTGCATCCTGTTGAGACCAGCCATGGAGACGGTTTTAAATTATTGAGCATCCGCTTCGATCATAATGTCTTCTTATTCCATTTTCCTACTCACGCCCGGAATCTCTTGATTATTTTTCGCCTCTGTTTCAGCATACTCAACCGCAGCAGGAGTTCACCATGGACACACAACCAATGGTCGGATATACTCTTCCTTACTCAGAACCATGGAGCTCGATTTGCCCGAGGTTCAGCAGTACAGCTGTCGGGCGTTGCTCTAGGGGACTGGGTCAGTTGAGCCTGCTGAATGATAGGGGCATGACAAGCAAGAGATCCAAAAGCCCAAGCGGGCCTCAACAAACCTTAGTACGTTGTCTCATGCCCTCCACGGAGTAGAAGCGGGGTGGCTTGTTATTAGGATTCAACTCGGACTAATCTGTTCCATCCATTGCAGAATAAATTACCTTTTCACGTTCGACGTCTCGCTTCTTCTTCTTCTTTTTCTTCTTTTTTTCCCCCTGTGACAGCCTCAATAATCTCGTCCTGCGATTCCGAAAATGAATTGTTTAGCAACACTGGACTCACCCCATCACCCATCATTGCTGTCCTTCGAGGAGGTCTCTGTCTCTCATCACCCTGCCCCGATGACGATGACGATAAGAACAACAATTGCGATGGCAATGATGAGAGTTTTTCTTCAGACACGGAGGAATCACAAGATTCTGAGGTTATCTTGCAGATTCCAAATACCATTCGAGCGGAATTCTTAATAAAAATGCTTCATGAGTTCAATCAATTCAGGCAGCGCAACACGGACTCCGCTCAAGATACTCCAACTCAATCAGGCAATAGCCAGCTTCCCGCCAACTCTACAAGCGGCATACAACAAAACGGGTCTGATGGCCAACTCAATACCAATGTGGGGAAAAGGAAGCGGGGCAATGAAGGGGAGGATGAGGATGAACAGCCTTCAAGTAGATCACGTTTGGATCTCGAATCTGTTGAAGAGGCTACCCCTTTGTGGGCATGCCCTTTTTACAAGTGGAAGCCACTCCGCCACCACAATTGCCGGTCGAAGATCCTCAGGGGGATAAATCGCGTTAAGCAGCATCTCCGCCTGGACCATTCAATCCCCATACACTGTGTAATCTGTTCTACGGAGTTCCCAACCAAGAAAAAGCTGGACACCCACCTTCGGGAACAAAACTGCGAGCGTCGAGAGCTGAAGCAATGGGAAGGCTTTATTACAGAAGAGCAAAGAAAGAAGCTCGGGAAACGAGCAGATCGCAAAAAGAAGCCATTTGAGCAGTGGTACTCTATTTATAACATCCTATTTCCAGACCAGTCATTGCCAGAGAGCCCTTATATGGGGGGCACGTCGTCGAGTGAGCTGTTGGAGTTTCGGGAATTTGTGGCACAGAAATGGCCAGCCCTCTTTGACAACCTCGTTCAGGAAAAACTTCCCAACGAGCTTCGAAGCATTGAGGCACCGATCCAACACTTCTTCAATTCCCTTGTTGAAGAATTTTTGGGCCATCTGCTCGACCAGTTTGAGTCCAGTCGTACCAGCCCTAGCTCTGCCAGATCGCGCAACCACGACGTCGATACTTTAAGGAGTATGGAGCCACCACCGGCAAGCGATTTCATTTCGGAGTTTAATGATACTGAGGACTATTTGCATTACTTTAGCCTTGGAATCGGACAGATAATGGGGGCCTATAGCAGGCACGGTGTAGGGGAGACTTTTGATACTGAGATGCAAATGCTAAACCCTACCTAGATAGTGTGTACTCGGCATCTACAACAGTCTCAACTGGTGGGCGTGCATGTTTATAGCGAGGCATGACAGGTGGAATGTTTGGGGTTGAGGGTGTTTAGCAGAAATACAAGGTTCTTTTCAAATAATAACAGCAAGTCGTCGTGAGATTCGGCCCTTTTGTTCTTCACAAGACGAGTACCTCGCTTTTTGTTCCAAAACCAGTTCTATTTGGAAGTAGTCAATCAGCCATGGCAGGTGTATGTGGAATAAGAATCCAACAAAATCATAAGAGCTTCACTCCTCTTCAAAAAGGCAGGCTACCCGGAACGGCCCTCACGATAGATCAATCCATAATAAGTAACGAAGTGCATTAACCTCAAACACATGGATGTTTTTAAACCAAGGATAAATGAGATGTTAGTAGTAATTGCAATCCCACCAATCGTGGCATCGCCGTGTAAAACATGCATTGACTCAGACCGAGATGCCAGCCGACTGAGAGGTGGATCTTTACGCCTGCGCATATGCATTCATACGGCGCCAGATCTGCAGAGACGGAAATATCATGGTTTTTGGTCATGCAAGGTGGATCAAAGCAGGACATCATCAGTGGATAGTTAGACCGCAAATCAAGATAATATGTGAGACAGATTGAACTTCAGATTTTTCAGCAACGGAATCCCCATCATGGCCTCATAGATACCCGTACTAGCGCTTCACATGTAAATCGCGAGACGAGAACAACCTTCACCGTCTGATGTGGATATGGATGCTATTTCTCTATCGTGACAGCTCAGCCATCCGCCTTTACCTAGCTCATCACGATTGTGGCAAATAATCAGGGGCCCATTATATAATTGACTCAAATTGGTTCTCATTCCCGGCTTCCTGATACCACCATCTCCTCTCCCAAAACATATCCAGCCATGCATCTCCTAAAGTTGCTTCCGTTTGCACTCGCCGTCTCGGCCGAACGACTGGTACTGAGCTCCCCAGATCACTTCATCCCTCAGCATACACGAAACAGCTAATCATGATCGCAGGCCACCTTCTTCAGTCGCCCACAGTTTCGCGGTGCCGCTTTGGCAGTATCCACGCCCAATGAGTGCTTCGACCTTGTCGCTGATGGCGGTCCTGGCTTGTAAGTCACGCCCTTAACCGGCGTCCCTACACCTGCTTACCAACGGGAAACAACAGCGCGAATGGGTTTTCTTCCGTCCAGTTTGGCTCGGCCAAACACTGCGATGCTTTCGGGTGAGTGAATAGCACAGATTTTCTTACTTACTAGAGGGGATTGGACGACTAATATCGCAAAGTGACTCGGTATGCGGAGTCGACGGCTTCTCGTTCAACGACAATTTGCAGTGGGAACGTTCGGGCGCTCTAGCTCGCAGCGTAAAGTGTTATATATCCAAGTAGAGAGAATGACGGTTGGGGATATCGGACACCTCCAGATTGTTGGTCTAGAAGGAACAATTGTGTAGCTACAAGATCCATGGAAACAATGGCATCTACTAGCAGAGCGCGCGCCTGAATAATCTCAGCGTCTCCAGATAAAGCACCCTAGTTGCCATATATCATGTCAGAGTATGCTCAGCCATGTCCTTGTGCGAGAATCACTAAGTTCCGACCGTAAATAGATGGACTTGATCATCGTTTGTTCAGATTTGACATTCGTCGAGTCTAAGCATAATATGCCCCTCCCTGAGCCCACCGGACGCCAATTTTGTATTGTACAAGTTGTATACTCCGTTTTCATGCGTTTTTTTATTCATCAATATCATTTCTTTACCAGCTGGCTCTCTTCACGCCAGGCAGGTTGCCCGCCATCGCCTCCATTCGGAAATTAAACTGCACCCATCGTCAGCACAAACCGCTCCTCTCAATCATGAGCACATTTCCGTGCTAATAGAACCTACTCTTGTCATTTTGAACGCTCTGAGTACACCACGACCTTGCCCTCCCATGATGCAACGGTTGCGAATCTGTGTTGGTCGGGTGTAGCAGTGCATCTGTGTCAACTGCAGCTGCGCAACGGCGCGGACTCGCGGGGCCAATGCGGTATTTTGGATAATGTATCGAAGGGCTTGCCTAGTTCAAATATTCAGCATTCCTTCTCTTTGTCTCATGTCTCCTCAATGCCGACACAACGGCGCATCGGCTCAATCGAGATCGCGGGGCAGAGAAGAAAGTACCTCTCAGTCTCATTCTCCTCAAAGACCTTTCGCTTTGTATGGTCTCGAATCGTGCGGGCCTTGACGAAGCAGCCCAAATCGAGCTTCTTGGCTCGGAACATGGACATGGTGGTGGCGTGTGCGGGGGATTGGATTTGAAGTCGTGACGTCGATTGAGCGAGATGCGAATCTGATGTCGAAAAGGCTTCAATTGAATGTGGAGATATGTCGGTGTGGTTCAGCCGAGGAAATGCCGGTGAGGTGAACTGTGATTGCTATTTGAATACTACCCTAGAACAGAGGTGAGAATTGAGCCAATCCAAGAGCAAGCATCGAATGTTAATCAATCAGTATGATAATAATAAAAACAACGTTAGTTATCATAAATACAATCTATCTTTAGGAATGTGTCATAATTTACATAATTGGCGCTATAGTGACAAGAACTGACATTGGTTATTTCACACCCTCCTTTGTTTTGATTGACTAGTAGGTGGCGCAGCAAATAAGTACCTTGTAGTACTAACAAGGTGGTTGACTCCCAGCGCAGAACATCCAAAGCTAGGGATGTCATCAGCAATCATGTTGTACAGTCAATTGCAATCCGATGGTTCAAAAAAAGTAAACTTGATCAATACCTTCATCCATTTCTTGCATGATGATTCTCCCACTGTGAGGCAGATATGGCCTTGGCTACCAAACTGAGATGGGTTCTTCCCGCAAATGACACCACAGATTGGTCTGTTTAAGGGATGAGAAACAATAAAAGTATCGAATACCTTCTGATCTAGTTTCATTACCCCAGAACAGCAGGTTGTCACTACTTTCTCCCTGCCTCCTCCGCTTTTGGAGCCCCAGACCCGCTTTTTCAGGGGAAAACGATTATGAAGGTCAGGAAGATTAAGCTCTACTGGGTTTAGCGGCAGTGGCTATCCGGACGCCCCGGCCGGGATAGGATGCCAAGATGGGAAAAGGTACAAGTAGAAAGTATTTCTGGGCGATTTATTGCGTTTATCACTCAGTTGTCACTCAGTCGCTTTATCATGGAAATGATAAGAAGCCAGCATTGAACTGGGGCTGGCGATGGTGCTCACCATAGCTGGCTTTATTAGTACGCTTGGACATCCATGGTTGCTAACGATTGACACCAATGGGGGATGGGGTAGGTCCGGAAAAAGGGTTCAAAGACAAGTCACACAAGAAATTAAACAAACGTGTGCATGTGTGCGTGTGTGTGTGACCTTTGCATGCTGCTACTTGTAGGTGTGCATACCCAAACCAGACCAAACAAGACCAAACAAAGACCGTTCCACCGTGTCTGATTTTGATCATCCCACGCCATTCCACTGCCTTGTTTTCCTGCTGCTTTGTGCTCCATAGTTTGTTTGTTTTCGTTGGTTCAGGCACTTCTGATTCCAATGCCGCCCCTGGCACTAGTCCTTTGTCGCTGTAGCTTGCGGGAGGCTCCCTGACATATGCAGGGAGCCGTTCAAGGTTGCCGAGAGCTTAGGCGGGTTTAGGCTGCTTGAGGGTGTCTGGGTGCGCCTGTGTGTGCCTGAGTGTCCCCCCCGGAAGCCGAAATTGCCGAGTACGTAGGCCAAGCTCACGGGCTCACCCACTGGAGGGAGGCAATGTTTTAGTGGACTCCAGTGGTCGTAGCAACAAAATACAGTGAACACTTGCCGCTGTTCCAGCTTGCCAGGGTGTACCTGTACCTGTAACATCAAGAGAGACATGGGGTCTGGTTCGCCAGGCAAGTGCTTACCCCTTACAGATCCATGGATGGTCCTCGTATTCCCTCCTGCATGAATCCAGTCTTTTTTTTTTCTTTCCTTCTCTTCTCTTTTCTTTTCCTTCTCCTCCAATCCTCTCCTCACCATCCGTCATTCTTTAGATCAAAAACGCCTGAGTGACCTCCAGCATTCGCGTCAGAGGCTTCGTCGTCTCTTTGCTCTTGCTGGGTTCGTCCCGTCCATTCTCTAATACACCACACCAAACAACTATCACTGGATTCACCGTTCACTCTCTTCGGTGATTTCCGCTACTCAGCTATCGAAGCACTCCACAATCGCAACTACAACAGCAACGACGACACTCTCAGAGACACGTAAATTGCCATTCGCTAATTCAATTCACACCCTTCGGCTTCTTTGTCGCGAGCTTGACGTATCGCGACTCCTCGGCAGGGCCAGAGACAGTTCTCAGACGATACCCCCTTAGCAACTGTTTGCACCATTCACGGCCACGCTCAGATACCAAGTGACTCTTTATCTTTTTTTTGCTCAATACCCAGACGATACGCCTGATAATTCGAACACGATCATCTCTCAACATGATGTACGCACGTCACCTTCTTGCGGCGGCCTCCCTCTTGGGCTTCGCCGCTGCACAGGTTCATACCGATTGCAACCCTATGCAGGACAGCGACTGCCCGGCTGATCCCGCCTTTTCGGCCGACCATACCTGGAACTTCAACTCGACGCCTTCCTATGAACTGTGGGAGACTACTGCTGGCGCAGTTCAGTTTGACTCTGAAAACTATGCCCAATTCACCATCGCCAAACAGGGTGACTCGCCCACCATCCGCACCAAATTCTACTTCTTCTTCGGCCGCACTGAGATTTGGCTCAAGGTCGCCCCTGGCAGGGGTATCGTCAGCTCCACAATGTGGCTGAGTGACGATCTCGATGAAGTGGACTGGGAGTTTTTGGGATCCAACGACACTCACGCATCGACCAACTACTTCGGCAAGGGTCGTCAGGACTATCTGAACGGTGGTCTCCACCCCATGCCTGGTGGAATGCAGGACGACTTTCACAACTACACCACCGTGTGGACCAAGGAGCAGATTGACTGGTTCATCGACGGCCAACACGTCCGCACGCTTACCGCTGCTTCTGCCAACAACACTCAAAACTATCCCCAGACTCCCATGAGACTCAGCATTGGCATTTGGGCCGGTGGTGATCCTTCTCTCCCTGAGGGAACCCGCAAGTGGGCCGGTGGTGATACCGACTATTCTCAGGGCCCGTATACCATGCATGTCAAGAGCGCCCAGGTTACCGACTACAGCAGTGGCAAGGAATACATCTTTGGTGATGATTCTGGTAGCTGGCAATCCATCAAGGTTGTTGAGTAAGTGATTTGGATGAGACTCACACTGGTTGAACCTGCAAAGCCAATTTATACTAATAATATGCAGGGGAAATTCCACTGCCCTTGAGGCTCTCAACAGGCCTCCTCCTCAGCCCAAGAAGTCCTTGTCCCAAAAGTGGGCTGAGCTGCCTTCAAATACCAAGATTGGAATCTACGCTGGTGTCGGCGGATCTGTCGGCCTTCTCTTGAGTGCTCTGCTCATCTACTGCATCCGACAACGTCGTATTGGTGCCAAGGAGGCCAGAATTGCTGCGGAGAGGGAACAGGCTGAGCGCCTCGAAGTTGAGAAGTTCAGGGGACACAACGTTGATGATTTCGATGCCGGAACAAGAGCCAACAGCATGAGGAACAACAGCATGCTGAACAACTCTGAATACAATGTTACCGAAATGACTGGCCCTCTTGACGACAAGGGATGGAGCGCACCCGCTGCTTCTACACTCTCACCCACAAGCCCTCGCATCTCTAGTCCCTCTGCAGGCTCCACTGGTGGTTTCGAATTCGGTCTCCCAACTGCTGTTGCTCCTGCACGGACACCAAGCCCCGGTATGATGCGTACTTCAAGTCCTGCCGTCCCTTCCAACATGCGTAGCGAATCGGTCCCCCCTAACGCCTACATGCGCCAGGGTTCGCCAGGTCCTCAGCGTCTGGCAAGCCCAGGCCCGGTCCAACAAGTGCGAACCTTTAGTGCGACCCACGCCGGATACCGAGGGTTACCCCAGAATGGCGAGCAGTAGAGATACCAAGGATTTCGTTCGTGTGTTTTCATGATGGTCAAAGGGCGTGGAGGAAAGATCTTGTTTTGAATGAACTGAATTGCATTAATTGGCCTTCATGTCTGATTTAAATTTCGCATTTTTTTCACTTGCCTCCATTTTGGAAGGCGTTTCGGTGTTTCTAGAGGAATACATGGCGAGCTTGACAACTTCAACAAAGATGGCCAACGTTTTGGGCCGAGCAAAAGCCACGGATTGGAGGTGTCGTGTGCAATTTCATACTGGTTTTGTTATACGTCAGCCAGTGATGGGATCTTCTAATTTTGTGTGCTGATAGTGAATGAAGCCCTGCTCTGTCGTAGCCATGAGTGTGTTTACCTATTCACTTATCTTTCCTTGTCATTTATTGTCAGTGTTATGTACTCAACGTATAGCTAGAAGGACTTGGATGACAAACTATATTTCGGGACTGTCGAAGCTGATGCTTCAACAGTTCGTATTTGTATTGACGGCATACCCGCATCTGGACTGTGGCCGGCCTTGTTGAATATGTCAGCCCCGTTTCTGCCTGTTCTTAAAATTGGTATTGGCTTGTGTGATAGTGTCCCCGAAGACAGTAGATCGATCTACTCGGAGAATACATGACGATTCCGGCAAGGTTTTTCTTGAGCCATCATCTGAGCAGAGCTTGCCACTGACTGACCATCTATCGAATTACATGTATAACATTCCTCTCCAAGACAGGTATCGTGCTTCTGAGGCAACAATGCAATAGCTCTTTAATGGCTAATAAATAATGTCTCGCTCCATGGAGACTCATTGGCTGGTGTCCCAATCTGGTAATCACCGAGCAACATCTCGGAACTTTCACTGAAAGTTATTGCATGACCTTTCTCAAGAACCCTGCCTCGGAACCTTTCTTTTCTCTACTAAACTTGTTCTCGCATTAAATTCTTGGTCTAGAGAAACCATGTATCCAACTGACACAGCGGGGCCGTTGAGGGAAAATAGCCGGGGTCAGACTGGACCAAGAGAAGGGTGCTGGGAGTGTCGACGTCGCCATGTGCGGTGCGATGGTAAGCGGCCCGTCTGCCAGACTTGCTGGGTGAATAAGATTGTCTGTTCTGGTTACACAGACCGGAAGCCGCTCACCTGGCTCCCTACCGGTGCTACCTCGAGATTGAGAAATTCGACCAGGCGGATAGGCATCAGGTCCGGGCTTGAGACGGTGGGGAGTGAGAGCGATTCTTCGCCGGAAGTTGTGGCTGCTCATCCAGTTCGGTTTGCGAATGAGGAAGAGAGCAGAGGCAAGGAGAAGAAGGGGAATGCAGTCGCAAGGAGGTATCAGAACACCTTGGGGCCTGGTCGGTCAAAGCAGGTCATTTCTATATGGCCCATACCGATTGACCTGCGGCCAGCTGGGTGGGATTTTGTCGATCTCATTGTATTTCGTATGTTTTGTTTCCCTCCCCATCATTCATCGCCTACGTCTGAGTCCTCTTCCGGGGACTGCATTTGCCCATATCTAACACAAAGAGAAAAACCCTTTAGACAAAACTCAAATAGTCCCAGCCATCATGTCCAAACACGGTGACCAGTTCCCCGTAAAAATACAGGAGATTAATCTCGACTTTCTTAGTGCCTTACCGCAATCCACCCGCTGCGGCTTGCTTGCGCAACACTTTGCCTACCGAATCATCTTCGCATCCAAGGCAAATCGGATGGCTCTAGAACCTATCAATTCGGGACCCTTGGCCACGCTGTGGGTCAACTTTTATCGTTGCGTTGGGAACGCTGTCAGCGCCCTTAATAGCGAGATTCTGCAGACTGTGCCGAGTTCTGTGGGAGGTCTGTTGATGTCCATTGCACTCTTGGTGAGCGCAGAAGTAGGCGCTGCCCAATACCCTCATACAATCGTGTGTTGCGCTCCGGCTTACACCGAGATATTTTTTAGATTAACATATGTAGTATGCCCGTGTGGCGAGCGCACGTGGCGGGCTTCTTCTCTCTGATAAAACAGTGTGGTGGTATACGTAAGGTGCTCCCGCAGCTCAACCCAGAGTCTCGGTATTATGCGCAGATGTTTATCATGTAAGCTGAAATTATGTTTGATGCAAGGTCTCGGGGATTCACCCAACTGACGGGAAGAAAAGGCTCATGCTTGAGTACAATGCCACCAGCCCTCGTCATGATCAGATCCCCCAAGTCTACAACCTCACAATGGACGATTGGGCAGACGTTATAGCCACTGCCGACTACTCTATCTTCTATCCTGCGTATCCATGCGCTGACTTTTTGTTTCTTCGTGTCATTGAGGTTGCCTATCTTAGGAGGGAGCATTTTCTGGGCACGGTCACGCAAAGTGAATCCGATAAGAGACTCTACGACATCATTTGTCGCCTTGATGAGTTCTCCCCCGAAGACTGGATCCAGACCAAGCGCCAGCAAGGTTCGACATACGCACCCCTCATAGCGCACCTCTACAAGCCCAATGCGATACTGTTCGCTATTCTTAGCGTTCCATGCGTGGATCCGGTGATCCGTGCGGAACTCAAGAGGCTGCACAAGTTTTACCATGCCAACATGTTCCAGATGCTGAAGCTCGCTCTGAGGCAGGGCATAGTGTTGGACTACGTCATCTGGCCTGTCGTGCTTGGCGGGGTCTCGACGGCGACGATGGGGACGGAGGCTGATAGGGCTCTCGTGGAGGAATATCTATTGCGCAGTAAGGATGATATCTGCGAGGGGAAGCCGCCGCAGATGGCATTAGAAGTATTGCGGAGATTTTGGGCGTCTGGGAAGACGGAGTGGGATGATTGTTTTGATAAGATGTATACGCTAACGATGATTTGAGGCTTTTGGCTCTTTTTAGAATAGGGGGTGTTGTGAATAACGAAATGGCTTTTGGAGTTGATGGGGAGTTGGGGAGAATGAACTTTTATACAGCATGGCTGGCAACAGAATTATACAAGTATTCCGTTTTTTCCCCATCTCAATCTCACTAAACAATGACTGCTGCATTTTTATGATTCTAACTACCATCCTTTTCTTTGAAGTATGCCCCTTCGTGACTGAGACACTATGCTTGTTTACGATTAGCCTACTACTAAGATCTATTCATCTATGGCGGCATAAGCTTCCCAAGCTCCTCCACCTCTGCATCTGGCAGTTCTGACATGTTGAATATGCGTTAAACACTGCAGCTTGGACGATATCTGGGATTGGTGGCGTTGAATCGTGGCGTCTTATTGAAGGCTGGGCTACCCAGTTTCTGGGATCGTTGGAGATCTGGCCACCGCGTCTTTGTATTTGTCACTTGGCACTAACCCTTGGCGAGTCACGAATAATTGGCCGATATAAAAGGAACGGGCGTCATCCTATCAGCCGTAATCGAGACCCAGCCCCCACGTGATGCGACAGATCTTCAGCTCCTCTAATACTGTTCGAAATTACATCGCTCATTTCTTCCCCTCTCCACTGATGAACACCTCGACCCCCCTCGGTGTTGTGTGCCATCTTCGTAACGGAATGATTGTACTCGAAACAGAGAGTTGTCATGATGCTCGCACAATATGTCTATCCGCTCACTCTCTTCTTGGCGGCTACTCTGCCGTCAGCCTTACTTCTTGCCAACACGCCAAAGCGGTCTTCACTTCGCATCCTATGGATACCATTCGCCATAGTTATTATTAAAGAGTTCTTGATCACATCGGCTGCTTCCTCGACGATTGGAGTGACTAAAATGATGGTCATGGGAAACTTGTTTCTAATGACACTCCAAGGCATCAATTTTCTTGTCATCACAAACCTCGACGCAGAGGATTTGATACGAGGAGGCGTTTACCAGCGGTCGGATGGAGTTTTCACTAAATTTTGGCACACTGTTGGTCTCCTGGCTAATCTGCGAGGGCTGAACACGCCGTGGCAGGTCAAGAATGTGCCTCCATTCCCAAAATTCTATGCCAACAAAGGCAACAATGGAAAAAGCGATGGTCCAAAAAGGGGCTGGTATATCCTTCGTCAGTCGCTCATTATCGCATGGCAGTACCTGTTTCTCGACTTTGGCTACGCATACTTGAGCAACTTGAGCCAGGAGGAAAAAGAGCGAATGTTCAATCCGTCCACAAGTTCCCCGCTGAACTCGACGCATGAGCGGCTTCTTGTTCGGATCGGGATAGCTCTCTCGTGGCTGGGACAATCAAGAGTGATTATGGATATGTTTTATCGTTTCCTTGGGCTGGTATCGATCATATTCGGGATCACGACTCCTGCAGATTGGCCGCCACTTTTTGGAAGTATGTGGGATACCTATACACTTCGAGGATTTTGGAGGTAAGACGAGGCATATTTATTGAAAAGTCGCCAAACTAATACGTAATCCAGTGAGTTTTGGCACCAACTCTGTCGATGGCCTTTGACTTCGGCCAGCAACTTCATTGCGAGGGACGTTCTTCATCTTCCTAGGCCATCGCCCCTAGAGCGTTACTCCAACATACTTTTCGTATTCATGACCTCAGGCGCTATACATACCCTCCATGACCGGCTTCATCATATAGATTCTGGTGCCATGTCATTCTTTAGCGCGTTTGCAATAGGTATCATGATTGAGGATGGAATTCAGGAGCTGTGGCGGCGGTGGAGGGGTGTTATAAGGACTGAAACTAGCTACGTTCCCCTGTTGCATAGGCTTTTGGGGTTTGTGTGGGTGGTAACTTGGATGGCACTCACATCGCCATGGTATTTATATCCTATTGCTCTACTACCAGCCGAGGCTACCCGTGTTGCCTCTGTCAGCGTGATACAAGAGGCGAGACTTTCTATTCCAGTGACGGCTGGTATACTTGTAGCCGGCGGGTTGGGATTGAAATTTACGTTTGGGCTAGAGATTTAGCGAGGAAGTGATTTGGAACAACCCTGAATAGTATAGGAGGAGGAAGTTGAAAGAGATGAAGAGGGCACTAGCATTCTCTCTCATGTTATTCGCTGATGAGAAATATAAATCTTTCAGTTCAGACGATAGCAACAATCTGTTTTGGAAGTGCTTTTTTATGGTGAATCATTCTTGGATATATATTTTCCCTCATTTCTATCGATCTATCCACTCCATCCTTCAAGTGTTTCGTCTGCGCTTTTTGTGTTTGGATGGTTGGCACCTAAGACTTCATGCATTAATCGCGAACATTCTTTCATTAAAGCAATTGCTTTCTCATTCTGTTTTAGGCATTTCCATATCAATGCAAGATTAAACATAATCAATAATGTATCCGGATGCATTTTACCAAGAATATCTCTTCGTAGGTCTAGTGCTTTAATTTGAATCTCTTCGGCTTCTTGGTATCGATCTTGTAGAAAGTATGTGATTGCAAGATTTGCCATAGACTTAATTGTATCAGGATGCATTTCGCCAAGGATCTCTCGCCGCAGGTCCAGTACTTTAATTTTAATCTCTTCGGCTTCTTGGTATCGGCCTTGTTGATGATATGTGGCTGCAAGATTTACCATCGCACGTATTGTATCCAGATGTTGATCACCGAGCAAGTCTTGCCTGAGCTTTAATGCCCTTGTCTCTAACTCCTCAGCCTCGCTGAATTGGCCTTGAAGCGAATATGAAATTGCAAGTTTTATCATGCTTTTGATTGTGTCATTGTGTTTTTCACCAAGAATAGACTTTCTTAGCGCGAAAGCCCTCTTATCGACAACCTCTTTCTCTATCCAACTTCGACGGTCGAAGAGATAGTTTGAAACGCGGTCTAGAAGGTTGCAAGCGTCAAGCTCTTTCCCACAAATTTCCGACCACTCGGTAACTTGGACTGCATGAGTCACGTACTTCTTGCATTGCGGCCACGTCTTCACTTCACTCTCGGGAAAGAGTTGCGAGATGACCTGCAACGCGATGTTTGAGAAGTATCTTTCGTCGTATTCATTTTGACGGGCATTACTCTTTACCATTTTGCTGAACCATTGACGCGCCCGATTTCGATGTTTGGTTCTCAAGGGCACCTTTCTATAAAGGCCATATCGTATGGCTTCCTGCACAAGCTTATGCATCTCAAAGCTTCGCTGGCCATCCTCTGTTGCTCGAGCGCTGATGAATGAAAATTCTATTAGTCGAGCGAGGGCCTTTTCGACCTGCGATTCCATCTCGTGTGACTGTGCATCTTTCTTTTTAGTGTAGTGCTCAACAGATGTCGTCATAATCTCGACAGGAATATTTTGGTTATCGATGTAAGCGATCGTATGGAGGATGTGGTAAGCCATTTCGTGCTCAGCCTGGATCTGCTTGATTGATATGCTCCATGTTTCAAGAATGCTATTAGAAACATCAGGTCTTCGATGCCTATCATGCTCTGTTTCTTCTAGAATTTCCCATCGACGCTTTCCTTCAGTCAATCGGACAAGATAATCTCGTATTAGAATCGAGATTCGTCTGATGTATGCACCTGCTTGAGAGACTGCGAGAGGGAGATACTGCAACTCCGCAACTAGTTTTTTCGCATCATCTTCCTCCTCAATATCGATGCTTTTGCCTATGAAGTTGCTAAGAAGCTGCATGGAATCCTTTTCTGTCATTTTCGCGATATGAATGCCTCGCATCGATGCAACAAGACTTCCGGCAGCGCGCTGGTCACGACTTGTCCAGAGCACTGTTCCGCCAGGACCCCGAGGGATGTATCCTTGTAAAGATTTTGATTCTTTTGACTTCTGACCGATACCGAAGAGCGCCAAATTGTCAGCGTTATCCAGAATGAGTAGCCAGGGTGACATTGACTCGATGCCGACACGCACAGCCTCAAGTAGGCCTTTGCCATCGAGATCGTCCTTGAGATCGAGCCTTTTTGCAATGGTTTTGTAGTCTTGCATAAATGTCGCTTCGCTGTCGGCGTGGACCCAGAAGACGGAGCGGGGTTGATCCTGAAATCGACGATAGGCATAGTCGAGAGCGATTTGGGTTTTGCTTGGAATGTATTAGCAAAGCCTGTGATAACGCTGGAGAGTACACCCTTGTATAGCTTAACGTACCCTGATCCGCCAAGACCCCAAAGAACAGCACTCTGATATTTATGTTTTCCCGGGCTTGATGGCAGAAGCTCATCCAGCCGATCGACGAGGTCCTTTCTTTCTATGATCTCCTCGTTTTGTGGAAACGGGATGGTGTGGACAGCCGCTCGGGCCCCCGCTGGCGGCGAATAGTAGTGAACATCGCCTTGGTAGACGTTGGCGCCATCCTGAAACTGGTTGCCAGTAATTTCACGTTGATGCAGTGGCTGCGGATTCATCGTTGTAAAAGGGTCGTTTCAAGACTGAATGCTGACTCTCGATAATTTTGACCAATAAAGGAATGTGATGATGAATAACGATTGCAAGAAACGGACTATCAACCGAACCGATGTCCAACTCAGCTTGACATGATACCCTGCCTCATCCAATCGACCCCCCTGTTTAGTCTAGCCGAGTGGGGCGCATACTGCTATCACTCTCTGTGCATCCTTGCCTTGACTAGAGAGAGAACTCCTTATTACATAGAAGTTAAGTGTATGGAATATGGAAAGTATCATATTGCCTTGCTTTACTATTTACTTGAGGCGAAATGTCTCCTCAACTAAGCTGTTAAATGACTTGGCTTCACCAAACATAATGCCATGGATGTAGCACTCCCCAATCAACTCATACAAACTAGAACTGGTATCCTTCCTCAGCGCAAATGGTACTTTTGCCCCAGGAAAGATGCAAACCTGGTCGCCCTTTTTCGCTGCCCCCGGCACCACACCCACATACCCCTTCTTCGTAGTGACAAACTGAGCCGATGGAAATCGCCTTGCAAACTCAACCGCCGTCTCCCAGTACTTGGCATACAGCACGCGCTTTCGACGTGGCAGGGACTGGTACAAACTCGCATCTGCGTCGAGATGCACGGACGAGACGACGCTCTTTAGATCTGCATCCCATTCCGATATGGTTGCGTCCGGAAGGCTGGCGTCTTCGTCATTCTCGCCATCTTGGAGCAGAAAATCACGATGTGCCAGCACGGCTGTCATTTGCGCGTTGCGGTGCGGACCGCTCGCATCTCCGATGGGTATCTTGAGCACCAAGTCATCGGCTGCCTCGCCTGTTGGGTACTGTCGGCCCGAGACCAGGCTTCGGACCGCAGACTGAATGTCCTTCATCAGTCTGATAGGAACAACGCTGCCATAGTACTTGGTCCCGCTCAATGCATCGCTTCTGGTAACCTCCTCGATCTGGTCCACTGCCCATCCTTGGATGTCGAGGGAGACACTCAGGCTGGATATCTGGGGCTTGAACTTTTCTGCTACATTTGCTGGACCGCCGACTTGGAAGCTCTTTGTCTCGCCGGCCGTCCATGTGGAGATGGTCTGCGAGGATACCCTGTTATTCGCGGTCCAGTTCGGGATCCAAGAACAGAACGAATACGATTTAGAAGCTCCTGCTCTGTACAAGAGATCAAAGGCCTGGCCTTGATGCACCAAAAACTGGGCAAAACGACGGATGACATCTTCCTGCTTGGAGTCGTAGTCGGCATACAGTAGGTCATTTTCTTCCGATGCCAGGCTAAGCAGGGCAAATACCTTGTCAAGCTCGAGCGTTGCCCTCGTATACGAGAACGTGTCAAGTAAACTGATCAAGGGAAGCTTGCGACGCTCATTCTTGAGCCTGTTGCGCATGTACCCTAATGCGTGCGCTGGGCCTGCATTCGGGAAGACGAAAATGCCATCGTCTGTGCTTGTCTTTGCGATATTTCCCTGCTTCTCACATATCCTCAGTGCCATGTAAAAGGCATCCCAGCTGATTGACGAAGATCCGCATACGATTGTTGCTTTTCGTGCCCACACCAGCTCTTGGATAACCCAGACCCGGATGAACCAGGTCCTGGCAAGTAATTTGTTTATGCTGTGGAGGTCTTTCGATGATAGCTTGGAAATATCTCTTATAGAGTCCTGTTCTTCTACTTCATCGGATGCATCGCTAATCAACGAGAATTCGGATGATGGATCGGAACAGATTCCACGAAGAATCTTAATCGCGAGGTCACTATCATGCTCCGCGGTGCCCAGCCAAATCACAACATCGTTTGCCAATCTGAAGATGTGGCGCATGAGGTGAATTTGCAGTTTCTTCTCCAAATTGTCCTTCTGATTGATGCATATCGCATCTATCCACAGCCATTGTGAACTGTCTTCTGTTCTCAATCTCCGGAGTGCCAGATCAAGGGATGGCGTCACTTCGACAATGCCGTCGTCAGTTTCAATCGAACGGCCGCCGAGGCCGACTGGTGCGAGGCCCCATACATATGACAGGGCGCGATAAGCAGGGCGGTTATGCGATGTGATACTGGTACAACGAATTTTGCCTTTTAGACTGTCCCTTTCGGAGCCGGGTAGGAGCTCTAGTAAGCGAATTTGTTCCAATGCTAACGGCTTGTATGAGTATAGATTCCTTGATCCCAAGATGAGACTGGAGGTTAGAGAACTCTGAGTCCAAATAGCTGCATCGTCTTTCAGATTAGATCCATGAACTGAAGAGAAACGCAGATTCATAGCTCCTTCTACCTGTAGCTTCCAGGGGTCTGCAAAGAAGCTGATGCCAGGGTTTGAGTAAATGTCATACACACGAGCGAGAATAAAAACTTCCTCTGGTTGACGCTGTCCAAATGTATTAGTCCCTGAATTTTAGCCATGTAATATGCAGGAGATGAAGTCTGTACTACCTTCTTCAAAATATCACTTCGCATCCAAAAAGAAGAGCCAAGCCCCGAGTCTGTGACGCATACTTCTATGATGTAGGTAGTAGATGTATTCCCTTTTATTGCTTGTGATTGCTGCATTTTGGAAAAGGCCGTTGCGAGAACGCTGTTTTTGTCTTGGATGATAAAATGTGATCCTGTCGTTCCACTGGGTTTATTGAATGGTTTGTAGCCCGCCCGTGTTCGCAATGGACTTGTCCAATGGATTGCCGGATCATATGCCTGACCCATGATGCCCCCAAGGGCGGCAGAGACCTACTCCCTCCTGTTAGTGAATGATAAAAAGACGTTCCCATGCTGGTGATACGCACATAAAGTTCCGCATAGAATTGCTCCGCATCCTTGTCGTAGGTTAGACTTGCGGAGCTGAACTTGAACGATCCGCTGTCCATACTTTCGAATCCGTTTGGTATGGGGTTGTGGATAACTCTGGACCCGGTATTTGCGACATTGGTCGTTTGGTGAGTCTCGCCTGGGTTACCCACTGTCTCGATGACAAAGTCTATGGGTGTTAGAACTCAATTAGTGTAGGGTGGAGGAAGAAGTTACCTTGAATGTTGGCGTCGGGAGCGTCCTTGATCTCGCACGCAATACCGCGTCTTTCCAGCAGTGCTTTGATACGTTTTGAGTGCGGTTCTCGCAGTAAATATGAGACCAGCGAGTGCCTACTGCTTGGGATACCACAAAAGGCGATAAGCTGCTCCTCAAGTTCTGCCGGATAGTTGTTTTCAGCCAGATCCTTTTGCATTATGTAAATGATTAGTGCCTTTCCTTGATGGCTTACCCCAACCTCGAGCGGCTCATCGACTCCGCTCAAAGTTGATCCACGAAGCAGCATGGAACGTTTCATCACAATCTTAGTAGCCTCGTAGACCCTAAGGGCTTCAAGCTTCCCAATAACCGATCGCCGATCGGGGAGATCTTTTGGTACCAAGCTGTCAACAAGGTCAGAGACAAAGATAAATGGGCATACAAGTAAGGTGAGGGCCAATAGCTTACAGAGAAAGATAGCATGCCTTGTGCCGCAAGGTCCTCGTCAACTGCTGTAGATACATTCCTTTTCCAACAATCTGTAGATCTTCTTTCACGCTCGACGATAAGAAGCGAGATTTCAGTCCTAAATGGACGAGAAATGACTGAATATTGTCGATCGCATCGGTATCCATTGCTAGCAAGTCTACCAAACCATCAAAGCTTCGCCTCAATTGTACAGTATCGGCAATATGCCAATCTTTTTGCCCGGATGCTGGCAGGAGGAGGTCGAATGGTGAGGCAGATATTGATAGACGGACCGGAAACATGGGATACGTCTCAAAAGAAGGCAAGTTCTTATTCTGCACAGTCTCTTCTTTCTCCATGTAATCAGAGATTGTCTCTAGAACGTCGCAGATGTGGTCTAAGTCATCAGTGGGTGTAAGCTGTTTTACTTCAGCCTCTAGTGTATGAATATTGGCTGGGCCAATTGCTAGAGTCGTGCAAAATAGATGCTCGTGATGGGGATAATGACTGGACAACTTTTTGACTCGTCTGAGACACTGTGGTCCGTCCCAGACACAAAATTGCTTCCGGAGCCAAAGGCCCTGCGTCTCTTCCGAATCATCAGTAATGAATACCAGCTCCTGTTCGGAAAACGAGTCTCTATTGGATATTGTTAGTTATGCCGATAAAGATCAATACGAAATCTGACTTACTGGACGGCTTTGATCTCATCCAAGGTAGTATCTTTCGCTTGAACCCAATTCTGTAGTTGATCATAGATGCTACGGGCATGAGATTTTATGACACAAGGATCTTTGAGATTCAATCCCCTCAATTGAACGAGGCGATCTAAAAGGGTCCTGAAATCTACTGCCATGACGACACCGAATGTCCCCAAAAAATTCCACTTGGGGTCGTCGGGATTGGGTACTTGAAGAAGCATGCTTCCCTCAATCTTTCTTCGGCCTTCCCCCTTGTTGGAATTTTGAAGTACTTGCTGGCAAACGTCGCAACCAAGGATGTTTGAATCCTCATCTGAGTTTGGAGAACAGAGCTTATCAGACGAGAATTCGCATGTCGTTAGGACTGATTTTCGAGGCAGAAATGTGTTTCCGAGTTTGATCCTGTTTTGTCCGTGACAGTCCACCTGTATTTCAGAAATCTGAGAGGATAGGCTCTCCGGACACCCCTTACTGGATGCTCCCGCCCAGGCAATAGAGTATGACGGCCAGTTATCCCTGATGAGACAGAGAACATCCGTTGAAGAATAGATCTCTATAAGAAAGGAAAAGTCATCATGCAGAATGCGCTCGAATGACTGCCGAGAGGTTTGACTCAGGGGCGGAATCTTGTTAAAAAGGAAAGTTTCCATAAGCCAACGTCTCGATGCCGCATTTTTGAAGGCTTTGAGATAACCTGGATGAAGAAAGCAAAACTGAGACCTGTGATCGGAGAACAGCCTGGTAGCAGAAGACGGCCACGAAACATCCTCCTCAGCAACATCGATATAGATGGTACTGGCGGTGTTTAGACAAACCGAGCCATTCTCGCACAGGAACCAAAATTTCTTCCCAAGACAGTTTATTTTGGTTGTGTAAATCACAAAGGCATGATCAATCAGATCGGATACGGATAGCGAATCAGCCTTAAACTCCGGATTCTGGTGTGCCCTGAGGATGTCTTCCGCCAGCCCGTACTTATTAGCCTGCAGGACGCCCAGAAGCTTGAGAAGCTTAAAACGATCTGGGCTTCTCATGGCAGACAAATCGACTTCCATGATGCCGAGTCCAACCGGTTTAGACAACGAAGCATCTATTGGAAAGTAGACGGAGCCCGCGTCTCTGGTGACCCAACGATTGTTGCTCAACGGAATAATGGGCAAACGCTTGATGACTACCGCATTCGATTCACTTTCGACAAAGAGAGTGGAGAGCAGGCGTGCCAGTCTTGAATGCCAGTCTAGGGGCATGTCGTGAAAGGTCAAAGGGCTGTCTGAGATGAACTGCTCCAATTGTGATAGAAATCCCTGAACGGACAGGACTTTTACAGATAGCCGGTTGAGCTCCTCTTTGAAAGAAGATGGATACTTGTGCGAAAGCATATTAGCAGTCTCGCTACCTTGGGGAAGCAACAGGGTCCCATCACTGTTTCGAAACCTTGAAGGCACGTTGAGAAGCTTCTTTGGCTGCATAAACGTCCCATTCTGTGATTCCAAAACCGGCTGATCAGATAAGAGATTAAAGATCTTTTGGGCTAGATGTGAGAATGGGGCTTGGCGATACCGATTGTCAGGGAGGTATTTCAGCCATGAATAGCGATTGTCAGACTCGTTGAATTCCTGTACTGCTGTGAGAAATGCGGTCGGTATGCCACCCAAAAGCGCTGCATTCCAGGAGGACATGTCAACATCTTCGCGGTTGGCGACAAGCAGGAAGTCTGCCTGAATCATAAACTTGAATTGAAGTCAGAAAGTTGGTTCTTTGAAAAGATCACTGGAGTAAGCGGGCTCACCTTGAAGCCATAATCCCTAACAGGGAGAAACGCATAGACAAGCTGATTATCGGGCGTGTAGTTCTCTTGATCCGTGTCGCTGATAGGGAATCCTATCAATACCTCAGATTGCTCACATCCTTCACGCCTTGAATCCTTGGGAAGCTTATCCACTTTGTGACTGGCCAACCAATATGTTGATTTATTTTCGTGGTCACTTATTGTTACTTTGCGGATGAGTCCCTCTCTTACGTCGCGGTGCCGACTCAATCTGGTTTCCCAGGGGGATTTAGACCACAGGGCATCTTTCCAAGACCACTTGGAGTCCCTGATTCGGATGTTAATCTTTCGTAGCTGGCGAAGAAATAGCAATGTGGACGAGTCTATTTTTTTCAACTCATTGATGAGATCAGAGCTATTGTATTCAGGCGACAATTCCAGCAGCATCGAAGTCATCTCATGAAAGCGGTCTTGAGGAAATTCAGACCAAGTGGGTATAATCATACCCAAAGGGGTCTTTTTGTCGAACTTGAACGAGTAGTAACCAGAGTGAATGTGTACCACATCAGCCACTTTGAAGACTGACTTGAAGCCGATACCTTTCTGTCCAATGTACTTGGTAGTAGTTTGACCCGAGCCTTTCTTGGAGCTCTGGCCAATCCGGCATATGGCATCGACATTCTTCTTGCTGAAGCCCAATTCGTTGCTGTCAATTCGAAGCATACCAGGCGAGTATGTGATGTTCATTGTCGGTATGACCGTCGGGCTGTACGAGTTGTCGTCGATATTTTGCACAATCTCCAATAGAAACCGGGTGGGCTTTTGATACAAGTCATTGGCGAGGCTGGTGGATCTCAGTTAGCGGTCTTATGTCTTGTAGGTGTGCCCACCGACATGAACCTACATATTGAGGGCTTGGGTCAGGTCATTGGATGGCCCGTTGGGTGCACCCACACCTTTCTCTTTTCTGACACGTGAAATGTGTTTTTTTTGCTTCGATTTCTGACCGTGGTCTCTCTGGACCATCATGCTTGGCATCGCCCCTTACACCTGGGTTTTTCAATTGCAAGTCCTTGGAATGAACCTCTTGTGGTTCTTGATTGCCTGGTGTTTCTTGAGCAGTGTCGCTATCACTCGCTCCACTATCGATCAGGTCGCCAACCGCCTGGAATGTGTGGAACAGCTGACTGAAAGTTTGCCTGAAGCGTGGCATTGGTGCTGTCGAATAATGGGACGCGCACAGAGTGATCCAACGTATTTCGCGGCATCTAATAATGCACAAATGAGGCGAGAATGGAGTCTATGTAAGAGGGGAACTACAGCTGAGATGCAAGGTGTTGAGGCAGTGTGGTTAGGCTGAATCAGGCGTCAACCTCTCTCATGGTACCTGGGCGTCTGTCAATAACAGGGGTATGATGCTTTTGAGGCACGACGAATGAAATGAATGATGCCGGGGGTATACACGGGTGACTGTATTTCACTATTCCGCTTCTGGATTCATCATTGATATCACCTTGTCCAAACATCACAGGGTTCCAAGGAAATCCCATCTATTTTAGAGTGTCATGACTACATGTAAACGTTCCCAACGATGACATAATTATGTTCATCTGACGCCGACCAAATGCTCCGACATATCACCATATTTTTTCCATAAAATCATTTTTGCGACTTCTAGTTGCCCTCAACCTGCTTAAGGAGACCCTCGAGGTTAATGCTCTTGGGTCGCTCAATGGGCAAACCCAGGGCACGGTCCCAGATAAGCTGAGCCAGAGGACCCAGACCACGAGAGACACCAAAGGTGGCAGTGTAGTAGAGGGTCTCGTGGAAACCGTAGTGATGGAAGAGGACACCAGAGCTGCTGTCAACGTTGGGGTAAGGGTTCTTGGTCTTGCCGTGTTTCTTGAGGACCTCGGGAGCGATGCGGCTGTTCTTCTCGACGAGCTGGAAGACGGGGTCGTTGGCAATCTTAGGGCGGGCAGCGGCAAAGTCCATGAGGGCCTCGAAACGAGGATCAGGCTTGCGCAGGACGGCGTGGCCGTAACCGGGAACAACACGGCCTGAGTTGAGAGTAGACCAGAGGTAGTCATGGACGTCCTGCTCAGTGTAGGACGCGGGAATAGCATCCTTCATCTGAATGATCCATCGCAAAACCTCTTGAGCAGCAAGACTACACATGTGTTAGTAAGTACTATAAAAGACTTTTGTCCAGATACATACCCGTGAAGGGGACCGGCAAGGCCCTGAAGACCGGCACTGTAAGAGAGGAAAGGATCGCTGAGAGCGCTGCCAACAAGGTGAGTGGTGTGGGCAGAGACGTTACCACCTTCATGATCACCGTGAAGGGCGAGGTAGAGACGGAGAAGGTCCTGGAAGTCTTCATTCTCCTGTCCGCCCTTGCCCAACATGGCAGCAAAGTTGTAGGACCAATCCTGCTCCAGGTCAACTTCAGCGGGGAGAGCACCACCGCCACGGTAAGCGTTCTGGTAGATCTTGGCAGCAATAGTGGGGAGTTTGGCGAGCAGGGAGATGCAGTCATCAAAGGTAGGCTCCCAGTAGTCGGCCTTGTTGAGACCCTTTTCATAAGCCTTGGCAAATTTTGACTCGTAGTTGAGAGCAGAGACGGCAATGGCGAACTGGGTCATGGGGTGCAAGTCTGTGGGGAAGTCGTCAAGCATCTTGTTGATAAAGGCAGGGAGCTGAGCCTTGGTGGCCAGCTCATGGGAGAACTCGCGGACCTGGTTGACGGAAGGGACCTGACCGGTAAGGAGAAGCCAGAACATGGCCTCGGGGAGCATCTCGGTGCCAGACTTGCCCTTGGGCAGAACCTGCTGGCAGTCCTTGATGGTACGGCCATGGAAACGAATACCTTCGTTGGCATCGAGGACGGAACCTTCCCAGACCATGGCTTTGAGACCACGCATGCCACCAATGGTGTTTTCGACCTTGACTTCGCCAATGACCTTGCTGCCATGGGCCTTGACCTTTTTGAAGAGCTCACGCTTGGCAGGAATGACCTCCTTGAGGGTGGTCTTCAGATCGGGCTCAGAGGTAGAGTAGCATCGTGTAGCATTGGCGAGAACGGCAGCGCGGGTGAAGGGCTAGGGAAGAACAGGTATAAGTCAGCGATCATGCGATTGAGAAACAAATCCAAGGTTCATCGTCATACCTTCAAGGCGCGCAAGGCCTGGGATGAGGATCTCAGATTAAGAGCCATGGTGATGGTGTTTGGCGGGGTAGCTGTGGAGGATGAAGCTATGATATCACGTCAATTGGTGTTCATAACACGATCACAACATCACTTACGGGAGAATCAGATCGTACCGACGATGCCTCAGAATAAAATTCTGATGATTGGGGAAAAAAGAAAAGATAAAAGGACAAAAGGATCAAGGCTGTGTAAATGCAAAACATGCATCTCCATGGAAATTCTTTGGGCTCCGTCACCGCAGAGATACAGCCGAGAAAAGCCGGGACTGGGCGGGACCTTCAGCTGCCCCGCATTAAACAATTGGCCAATTTGATAGCTTCTGGCGGGGCTTCCATCGGCGCTCCAACATCGGTCATCGACAGGAGATGCGAGGCTAATGAGGACTGTTAGAGAGATACTTGGCTTTCAGTGAGGGTCTATGGCAGGTTTTGCTTGATATTGCCAATTAATTATTTGTTCACCTGTTTAAAAAGCACATGAATAATCTTTTTACGACTCATAAATGATATTTATAATTTTCTAAACAGGATTAAAATTCGACTCACCTGAAAAGACCCTTATAAGTCCAAGTACTTCACTATCACTCGTCTTTCCAGTGCCACCAATTCTCACGTCACCAGAACCGGCCCTTATTATTATTAAACCGTAAATTCTTCAAGCTTCATCCTCGGATCTTCGCATCGCATTTATAATACCCTCTTTCCTTTCTCTTCGTTTCTCCATTTTCTCTAGATCTTGCAGTTCCTTTAAAGAAGCCAGACTGCCCACACGGTCTTTGCTACCGACAGACCACTCTCTACAGACTACAAACCCATCATGATGCAGAGGATAGCCACCAGAGCTCCCCAGCGAGTCTCTCTTCTTACAACCACCACAGCCGCTGTGCGACGATCTGCTTTGTCTTCTCCTCGCCTCATTTCCGTGCGCGCAATCTCCACAACTCCTCGAATGGCTTCCGCGTCCAACTCAGGTCCATTCTCTGCCGCCATCCCCGCAGCAGACTCGTTCCAGCTGCTTCCCGAGTCGCAAAAGGCTGGCGAAGCTGAAGATGCCCTATACGAAGCCCAGATCAAGGAAGTCGAAGCTTGGTGGGCGTCGCCTCGATATGACGGCATTCAAAGACCATACAGCGCCGCCGATGTGGTGTCCAAGCGAGGATCGCAACACTTCTCGTACCCGAGTTCCGTCATGGCCACCAAACTGTTCAACCTGATCCGCGAGCGCGAGGCCAAAGGAGAGCCTATACATACCAGTAAGTGAATCCAATTCTCACCTACTATGACTTCCTTGTTATATGCAAAATGCTAATGTTCACCGCAGTGGGAGCCATTGACCCCGTCCAGATGACCCAGCAAGCACCCCACCAAGAAGTCCTCTACATTTCTGGATGGGCATGCTCATCCCTCTTGACATCGACCAACGAAGTCTCCCCCGATTTTGGCGACTACCCCTACAATACAGTACCGAATCAAGTACAGCGCCTCGCCAAGGCCCAGTCCATGCACGATCGCAAACAATGGGACGCTCGCCGCAAGCTGACCCCAGAGCAACGAACCAAAACACCATACATCGACTACCTCCGACCTATTATTGCCGATGGTGATACCGGTCATGGTGGTCTTTCTGCTGTCCTCAAGCTTGCCAAGCTCTTTGCCGAGAATGGTGCCGCTGCAGTGCATTTTGAGGATCAGCTTCATGGTGGCAAGAAGTGCGGTCATCTTGCTGGCAAGGTTCTTGTACCAACTGGCGAGCACATCAACCGCCTCAATGCTGCACGTTTCCAGTGGGATGTCATGGGCTGTGAGAACTTGGTCATTGCCCGTACAGATTCCGAATCTGGCAAGCTTTTGTCTTCCGCCATTGATGTTCGCGACCATGAGTTTATCCTTGGTGTGTCAGACCCCTCCCTCGAGCCCCTCGCCGAGACCATCCAAGCCATGGAAGCCAAGGGTGCTTCTGGAGCCGAAATCGACGCATTTGAGGCCAACTGGGTCAAGGGTAGCCAACTCGTGACCTTTGACGAAGCTGCCGTGGCGCACATGCAATCTGAAGGTGTGGCTCAAGAAAAGATTGACCAGTACCTTTCTGCCACTGCTGCAGACCGCGACATGGGCATCACTCGACGACGCGCTTTAGCTGCGCAGTACTCCAAGACTCCGGTCTACTTTAATTGGGATGTGCCCCGCACTCGTGAAGGATTCTACCACTTCAGAGCCGGCATGCCCGCCGCGACCAAGCGTGCTCTGGCATTTGCCCCCTACGCTGATCTCTTGTGGGTTGAGACTGGCGATCCCAACGTCGAAGTGGCTGCCAAGTTGGGTCGAACAGTGCGCTCCGTCTACCCCGGTAAGGGTCTCGTGTACAACCTCTCTCCTTCATTCAACTGGATGGCCCACGGCTTCACGGATGAAACACTCAAGTCGTTCATCTGGGATATTGCCAAGGAAGGATTTGTGCTGCAGCTCGTATCTCTTGCTGGTCTGCATTCCAACGCCACAATGACGCATGAGTTGGCGCGGGATTTCAAGACAGAGGGTATGAAGGCATATGTGGAGCTGGTGCAGCGACGGGAGAAGGAACTTGGATGCGATGTGTTGACGCATCAGAAGTGGAGTGGCGCAAGCTACATTGACGGTATTTTGGGGGCAATTCAGAGTGGAAGCTCCGGCAGTAAGAGCATGGGAGAGGGAAACACGGAGGGGCAGTTCAACTAATCTCTTGTGAGGGAAACACGTAAATGACATGAAAAAAGAAATGGGTGTATTTAGCTTGGGTGATGCGCATTGGGCGGAGTTTGGAAAGGTTGCGTTTCATGTAGACACGAATCAAGTTTGATCAATACCCATGAATCCTTAAGCAACAATCTAGTTCCATTTCAAGTGCTTTTACATACTCTATAGATGCTTTTCAACCTGCTGGTTGTTGTTTGAGCTGTTGGCAATGATCCATGACTATGAATACCAATTGAGATATGCGACACTTCCAGACCGTAACTACTCTTCTTTGTTCATTTCATGCTTGGGAAAGTCTACTCATCCAGAGAGTTCTTCAAAGCATTGTTTGTAGGCGCGGGAGCCGAAGGGCCCTCGGGGGTGACATAAGCCTTGCTCATGCCGCCATCAACCAAAAAGTCTGTGCCGTTCACAAAGCTTGCCTCATCACTGGCGAGGAACACAACAGCGTGAGCCTGCTCAATCGCCTCGCCGAATCGTCCGGTGGGGAAGTGCACCTCTCGTCGCAGTCTCTTGGCCTTGTCGTCACCCAGCCAGTCCTGCAGGAGAGGGGTGTTCAAAGGAGCCGGGCAGAGACTGTTGAAGCGGTAGCCCTCACGTGCGTGCACCATGGCGAGCTCTCGGGTCAGGGCCAGCACAGCGCCCTTGGATGCGGTGTAGGCGAGCTGAGGGGTAGCAGCACCGACAACGGCGACTACGGAGGCAGTGTTGATGACGGAGCCCTTGGTCTTCTTGTTGCGGCGGAGGGCGAGGACGGCGTGCTTGCTGCCGAACCAGACACCCTTGACGTTGATGTTTTGAGTGAGATCCCAGATGGCCTCGGGGGTGTTGATGGCGTCGTCATCCTGGGCGTGCATGATGCCAGCGTTGTTGAAGATGACGTCGAGGCCGCCCCAGGAGTCAAGGGACTCGACAGCGGCTTGAACATCAGCCTCTTTGGAGACGTCGACTTTCTACATAATGGTTAGGTGATGCAAGGGGGGCTTTGAAGTGGTGGGGTGAGAAATGGGACATACGCGAGTCTCGATGCGGCCAGCGGAGGGAACGAGCTGCTTCACTTTGGCGAGAGCCTTTTCAAGAGCGGGCTCGGAGATGTCGGCCAAGAGAACGTTGGCACCCTCTTTGGCGAAGAGAATGGAAGTCTCAAGACCGATGCCACTGTGAATTGTCAGTCTGCAGCATCTTGAACGGGATGAACGCACGATGGGAGTCATGAACTCACCCAGCGGCACCAGTGATGAGGGCATTCTTGCCGGCAAGACGTCCAGAGCCCATTGTGATTGTTAATTTTGTAGGAATTTTAGATGATTGATGGGAAGAGTTCACTTGATCCTTCCAAGACGCGAGATGATGAATGATTGTTCAACCTGATGAGGGGTGAAGCTTCGGGTTTCAACACTCAAAAGGAGGGGCACTTTGGACACGGTGTAAGATAACAGATAACGAGGTGGGGGAGGGGCATCTTCACTCATCCCCCCTCCAACCACATGATGAACCGCGCTGCTGCACGTCCCCAAAAGAGGAAAGGAGATTCAGAACAGGATGCATGCGCGGCTCGGGCCAGAAACGCATTGCTAAAGAGGTCGTTTAAAGCTCATATGCACGCGTGTTATCAATTATACAGACCATTGTGTTGTTAGTCGTACTCGATTGTTATCTTTAACTGTCGTCGCCGTTGTCCAGAGAACTTACTTATATTAAGAAGCAAGTATGGAGTTTATGAAGTAGGACCCTCTACCAGAGCTCTGTACCGATATCGCAGAACAATGCCCCTCCCTGCACGCCGTTTGCCGTCATCTTATTTACAAAATATGGCAAAAAACTAGCCTACCCTAGCCTTTGCGCCGTCCACTCAATTAATAAAAACAGACAGACAATTAAGATACTGTATGAGAAGGTAGAGAGCCAATGCGGACTGCAGACGACGCTCGGTGTTATCTCATGATTAGTTGCAGTCCTACTGTAGTGCTCTCAAATGATTTCCTCATTAGGTAAAAAAGGAAATGCAGCTATATCAGTTCATCTAACGAGAATATACTCAATACAAATGAGCCACCATAGCATATGAAGATCTTGGCGTGGCATTGGGTCATACGTTGGGCAATTAAACCAGTTTCTCTCTTTTTTACCTTGATTTTGGAGTTTATAAAAACCTCCCGGGCTCTTGTGAAATGAACATTCAATAAAGAATCTCCCTTGATATTGCACTCTTACCAATAGCAACATAATTCTGGGTAGTATGTCTCCGAGCACTTTAACGACTACCGTGGATCAGCTGCTGGCCAAATGTGCTGGAACTCCGATAACCATTCCCTTCTTATTTGATCTTTGCCCTGAATGGAAGTCTTCCTTGAATCCCAACATTTGTCAGGATGTGGAAGACACGATAGAAGAATGGCGTCAAAGGTGAGTTGCCTCTATCCCTTATCTGATTTCCTTGAAAATCATTGGTATGCGCAGCTACTTATGAATAATTAGATGGAAAACAAACCCAGTTTCTTACACACGCAACAGGCAGGCCAACGTAGGCTATTTTGTCAGTGTTGTATACCCGGAAGCGCCGTTGTCAGAGCTTTGCATTCTGGGAGAATTCATTAGTTTGGTATGTCTACCCCCTAGACCATTCATAGCTGCTGGCCGTAACTTACAACATTATGGCTGCTACGCAGGTATTTGGTTGGGATGATGGTAATGATCTACTGCCCAGACGACGGTTTCACGCCACTAATACGATGCGCCAAACAGTGCTTGACTTTGGCGAATTTGACAACAAATCTGAAGCTCAGCAGAAGTTTTTGCAAGAAGCCATTACTTTTATACGGAAAGGGTTCTCTGACGAGCCGATTGTCGACATCGCTTCTATACCTACGTCCCATCATGTATCGAAATCCTTGTATGAGGTTTGTTCCAAATTCAACCAGGAGACCAAGTCCGGTAAGTGTTCCATGGGTATTTGCCTTGTGTTAAGTAACTGATCCAATCAGTAGTGGCTACCAAAAAGGCCCTTTGTGCTTACTACTGCGAATATGTCGCAGGTGCCATCAGAGCCCAAAATGCCTTTGACGACGGTGAAATTCTAGACTTGGACACTTATCTGGCAGTTCGTACGGATAGCTCATGCGCATATCCTGTTATGATCGCCGGTTGGTGCGTGAGAACTATTGCCTTTGACATGGCATCATGAGCTGACAAGAGAGGCTGCAGCTACCAGATTGAGCTACCTGAATGGTTTTTTGACAACGAAGTCGTAAAGAACTTGATGAAATATATCAATATCATAATATCAATGCGAGCAATCCGTTTGCGGGTCAGAGGTGTTATGACTACTAACGATTTCACAGTGATAACGATGTTGCTTCTGGTCATATTGAGATAGTGAGTTATATGTACTTGTGCACGTTAATAACGGAATCTGACGCAGACAGAGTCATGGACACGTTGACAATACCCTCCCAATCCTGATGCATCAAGAAATGGAGGGCCAAGAGGCAGTCAATCAAGCGGCCCAGCTTGTTCACCAGAGCTATCTGGCATTTCAGAGGCTTGAGCCTCAGCTAGTTGAACTCGGCGTTCAGCACCGGATTGAAGACGAAGTCCAAGCATTTTTAAAAGCTATCAAGGATTGCTGTGCTGGCCTTGTCAATTGGACGTCAGTGTTACATCTTAGCAGTTGCATAACTGAAGGCAGTGATTGGCTAATAATTAACTGCCTATAATAGGTATACCACAAAGAGATACTTTGAGTATGATCCAAGTTGGGGAAGTGTAGAAATGACTGTCGTCCTTGGTCAGACTGGAAAATGCACGCCTGTTATTGCGGAGAGCAAAGAGATAACAATTGCAAATCTTGCTGGACAAAACAGGGACGTTGACAACGTAGTCGAGGTAGGCAGCTAAAGCAGGTTGGTGTCACGCGACATTGATATCAGTCAAGAGTAAGTCTAAAATAATAGTATCAAGATAGCATCATTGAAGTTGAAAATAGAAGACTAATACTGTTGGGGTACAACTCTCACATTGGTCAACCACATATTCGTGTCCCGTCAACCACCAGCGAAATATAGACCAGAGCCCTGAGCATTCCAAAGAACCGGGTGACGCAACGCTTCAACTGTTTGCTGAAGAAAGATTGTACACCATGAGAAACTTGTTGAGGATCCAGCCTCTGATATAGCAGTCAGCCTATCTGAGTGGTGTGTTGTTGTTCATAGACAATACTCAATACCTGATTACATATCCTCAACACCACAATATTCCCAAATTAGACACTTGACAATGCGTTATTCATGGATTTTTTTTTAATAATAAAAATTATACTCAATCGCCAAAAAGGGCAATGAGTCATAGATTTTGTCTGATGTTAACAGCTGTGCATCGCAACAGTGGCATAAAGTGTGATGGAGAGATCGCCCTGTCCACAAACTGAACTTGACAAAAGTTGATATTACCAACGACGTAAAAATACAAGATTAATAATTGAATTGTTTAATTATCGTCAATACTTGGAACATGATCTATAAAATATATGTCAATATGATTGATGAATATTACCAGAGAAAACAATATTTTCATCTGTTCAACAATAGCTGATGGGATGTTAGCTCCAACGATGTTACCACATATGCCACAGGAGTGAGAACTACCAGGTCAACTAACATACATAGTGGACACAGGCTTGAGAATTCCGATTCCGTAATAAGATATGCATGGTGTATTGCACGTGAACAACTCACCCTGGCAGGACGCAAGTCATGAAATGAAACCACAAAGATAGAGACAAGCCACATAACCATGAGTCAAGTGAAGGTTGACAAACTCTGGAGACCCCACAATGCGGGATATGAATAAAGTACCTAGATATACGGGCTGCTGTCCTACTCGTAAAAGGCGCATGCGGCAAGGGTGCACTCCATGGGTGACAATGAGAGAGCCAATTATGATGTGATGGCCGTATTGGCCCAGTTTTCTAGACCTATAGACTGGCAAACCCGCAGCATAGATCGATACGAATGCTTCGTTGGTATCTATGACGCTTATGTATTAGGCTATCTGACAGACCCAAATCCTAGGACTCTTTATTCACCTCAAACGGGACTCCGGGCCGAGTCCACAGTCCGATGTTCATGGCAGGCTCGATTTCCGCACCCTGCTTCACTCGGAAGATTAATCGTACGTGATAGATAGATAGATGACTGTCTGACTTATCCGCGGACGACGTCTCATGGACTCCGTATTGGTCACCTGCCAGTTTCCTACCTCCATTCTATTCACATCATGGGCGCATTGGGGTACCAACAGCCGGGGACTCACGGTTACCCGTCCACTCCCGTGTCGGGCACCCTATGTGGAACTTGCGGGCGGCTAATTTCCGCAGTCTTATCGTGAACCTCCACCCTGTTCCGCAATGCGAGCACTAGGGAAGGCCGTTCACAGTCTTTAATCTACTTCAATGATATTGAACCTGTGAAGCCTAATATAAAAAGGAGATATATCTCTGGGTAATAGATCCAAATTTGGATCGTAAAATCATCATCCTGGTCTATTTCCGTCTGATCTGTAACAGGACCTACTATGCCTACCGCATCTGAGTTCGGAACTCTGCCCGAGGGGGTCAAAGTGACACCTCAACCATTCAAGATCTCCGTCGCGGAAGATAAACTACAAAGCTTGAAGCTCTTAGTCCAGCATGGACAAATTGCTGAGCCAACCTATGAGAACTCCCATGAGGATGGCAAGTTTGGAGTCTCAAGATCCTGGATTGTGAAGGCAAGGGACTATTGGCTTAATACTTTTGACTGGTAAGACATGATACTTTTACTACGCGAGGGCTGATATCCTAACAAATTTTGGCCCAGGAGAGCCATAGAAGCTCGCCTCAACGGATTCCCGCACTTCATTTCCCCGATCAAAGATGACGATGGCAAGACTTATGACATACACTTTGTTGCCCTTTTCTCCAAGAGGAAAGACGCAGTTCCTTTGCTGGCTCTCCATGGCTGGCCAGGTATGCCTCCACCTACAGAAAAACATACAACTTCAAGCTAACTCGGTAAAAAGGTAGCTTTCTCGAATTCCTTCCCATGATAACGCTTCTTACCGAAAAGTATACCCCTGACGATCTGCCCTATCACATCATTGTCCCGTCTCTGCCGGGTTATGCATTCTCAGGTGGACCACCGCTGGACAAGGATTTCGGGCAGACAGATATTGCACGTCTGATGAATGCTCTGATGCTCTCTCTTGGCTTAACCTCATACGTTGTGCAGGGTGGTGATGTTGGATCCCGTGTGGCTCGTATTCTGGCGCCTAAATATTCTTCTTGCATCGGAATTCACCAAAACATTATTCGACCGACTCCTCCAGCAGATGGCGCTGGGGTTATTCAAGATTACGAGGCCGAAGGCCTTCAACGCGGTCAGGAATTCGCAACTTTTGGGATGGGATACGCCATTGAGCAGGCTACGCGCCCCTCGACAATTGGTCTTGCTCTCCAGAGCTCCCCGCTGGCTCTTCTTCCCTGGATTGCGGAAAAGTTCCTTCAATGGAGTGACGAACCGCACCCCTCAATGGAAAGTATCGTCGAGAGTGTGTCTCTCTACTGGCTCACAAATACATATGCGCGATGCATCTACATGTACCGAGAGTATTTTCCCACGGATCTAAGTCACGATTCCTTCCCTGAACAATACATTCGTGGCAAGGCATTCGGCTATAGCTTATTTCCCAAGGAACTAGCTTCCATGCCAAGATCTTGGATGGAAACAACAGGTGATCTGATATACTATAAGAGGCATGACGGCGGTGGCCACTTTGCGGCCTTGGAGAGGCCCAAGGAATTCCTGGAGGATATGGAAGAATTTATTGCGGTGGTGAGAGACATGGCAAGCAAGTAACTATGATGGCGCAATCCATCTGCGAAAAATACATATTGGCAATCCTTATTGCTCTAAATCTTCCAAGAAACATTGAGTTTATGCTGTGCATTGACAATGCCTGCGATCGTCTTAGTCAAAAAGACCCCCGCCAACTCCAAACACTCCACCCAGAATGGAAACGAAGCCCATGCATATCCTTTTATGGTGAGCCGACTCAAACACCTATGGACGAATAAATAATGCTTACTGGAATTTTCGTCCTTAGTTAGCATGGCTTTCGTCTACGAGGCACAGAATACTCACAGCGGGACAGTCCTCTTGGGATGAACAACAAATGCGACAAGGCGGCGTCTGATCTCCATCACAGTAATCCTTTACTGTGCATCCCACCTCACAGGGAATATTGTAAACTTCATCACAATTCCCCTGCACATCAGAATTGGAGCACTTGGGAATTGTAGAACACTGAGCGAATTGCAAAGGGAGTCGGTGAGCATTACTCAGTCCAATAATGGCAGCCAAAATGATAGCAGACTTCATTGTTATTTGAGAGAGAGAGAGAGAGTGTGTGTGTGTGTACTTTGATGTGCAAAGAACACCCTTGAGTAATAAATTCAATGGTGATATAAATAAGTTATGTTCGATTAGCTCATGGTGTAAAGAATCCTGCAAAAACCCACGAGATTAAGGGGCACTGTGTGTGCGTACTGCTGCGAGGCGGAATAGGCATAAGCAGCACTACAATGAATCAGGTTGTTGAACCACAATGTGTGTATGAGCTGCTGAGGCAATTTCATCCATAGTGTTGAATTTGGAAAGGTTCTATCTTGCGCCCGTCTTTTTTTCCTATCTGCCGTTTATGGGGGTCTCCTTTTCTCTTCGTAGGTCAGCCTTGGACTTTGACCTACATAAAGCCAGGGATTGAGCTGACCTATGTCTCACCCATCCTCCCCCCCACATGCTGTAATGCCATATTAGGGCGCTGCAGACCCGGGAGAGGCCAAGGACCAACATAAAGCCCATCCACGCCTGCGTGTCCTATTTGTACTTATGATGGTAAGCTTATCCCTCTATACCCTCATTGTTTCAGCAGTCGTACCCGGCATTGTCTGATTTTACTTGTCGGGAAGTGAAATTCGGCGTGGGGGATTATGGCACAAGAAAGCTTGCCCTTCACATTTGCTACTAATCATCTGGCTGTGCTACTTGGTCTCTGATGCTCGAAATGCACATATTTCATCAGAAGTAAGTCATATATTGGCTGGTTGTCTGAAACTAAAGAAAAAGATGAAACCATCGCCCAACGCCGAAACAGATTTCCTCCAAGTCGTAATGTCATTCCCAGCGGTGTTCAAAGATGTGGCACCGTCAAAATCCACGAAGGCGAATCATATGCAGATGCAGGCAATGCACGAAGCGATACAAAGGCTTCGACTACAAGATACATACGAGCGATGACGTATAATGTCCCACCGATGCAGCAGAGGACATATATCACGATGTAACTATGTCGGCGCGCAGTGCCCGCCAGTATCCCATACCAGAACCACCATACAGTACTTGAGGCATGGCCAAGCAGATTAAGAAAAGACCACAGCAAACCACTAAAAATGATATAAGCAGCAGACATTCTCCAGAACCATAGCTCGACATCGGTGGGGAAATGCTCGTTCCAACCGGCCAGGTGCACGGCGCCATATACGGTGCTGGCACTCCAGAGGATAAGGCCCATCAGATGGCCCTGCATGTGCCGGACGAGATCATCGCCAGGCCAGTTTCGCGGTCGCTCAACCACAAACTCCTCTGATGGACAGACCAAGCCGACTGGGTCACGTATTATTGGAAGACAACTTGGTTGACTGCGACGCTTAAATTGCTGTCTCACTCTTTCGGGCATTTCCGGGTACAGTCGGAGAGCTTCGCGGTATCTCAATTCGTCCGGATTTCGTTCCACAGGCTCAAGTCGGTCTTTAATGGCGGGATATTGCTTGATGGCCTCGCATGCAAGTTGCCATCTTATCTGCTGCATATCCCTTAAGGCTGCACCCTCGGCGGTTTTGTTGAAAGGATCCAGAGGCCAGTGTGGTTTCAAGTCGCTTTGATGGCCGCGACGCGGTATCATGTAGCCCATATTGCTTTTGTCCGCCGATTCTTGATCATGTTGAATCGGGTCAACTCCGCCATGCGAAGACTCCGTTTGCGACGGCGCGCTCTCGTCCGTCTCCGTGACCACATCGCGTGATTGAAGCTGTACCTTTTCTGACGTATTGGCGACACCGGAAATGTAGGAAATCCCAGACATTTCCGTCTTGACGCCAAAATCACGAAGGATGTCGCGGTCAATCTTCTCCTCTGCGCTGACTTGGCTGGACATGTACATGAATGCGCACACTGCTCGCGTCCATTCTCCCCGCAAGATTGTTGGTTCGTTGATCCACCGTGGCTTGTGCCACCAGAGAACGTAATTGATGAGGGCGCATATTACGTGCCCAATGGTATTGGTCTCGAGGGGCGTGATGGGCAAGCCGACTGCTACGCGCGAAATCGCCTGGATGACCATCCATGCAACTTGAATGCAACATATCAACTTCCCAGACCCATCCGTTTTGCTCTTGTCGGTGATGTCTCCCCTTGTGATGTCAGGCAGTAAGCCGCATTTGGCCAGCAGCTGGATCCCGCGAGGCGTTACATGAAGACGGCGTTGGTGCGGTATGAAGGATGGGCCGCTTGCCATGTCGGGTATGGTGAGATCAAAGATAAAGCCGCCCATGCCAGCGTAGAAGCTATGCACCATCGTCCACTGCTGCATGGCTTCCGTGCGCTTGTCGCCGCCAGCTCCCTAGTGTGCCGCTATTAGCGTTCCGTTTCGTGCCGTTCCATAGCACTGGTGCTGTCTCGGCTTCGAAATGCCCAACCAACGCTTTTACGATTCACACTTCACTCACCTCCTGAATCATCTTTGTGAGTGCGCGGGCGGAAATGTATTGTCGCCAGGCAGCCCAAATGACGAGCTCTGGCCCAAAGACGCCCAGAATACTCCATTTAAAGTATCGGTATGTCTGCTCAAACTGGCTGTCATCGTGTCTGGGCAGATTGAGGTGGACGGCGGACCAGACGCAGAGAGTCAACGTGAAGATGCAGGAAAAGAGTAAAGAGACTGTTCCACGCCCATCAGGCTCCTGAACGAAGCCGACGACCGTGTTGTTCATTGAATGAGAGCGATATACTTGGATGAACATGATGGGTTTAACACGCTAATCCATCAAGTCGCGAATAATTAGAGGGAAAGAAATGCCAACCCGAACGAGGGGTCGTTGAAATCAACTTTGAATGTAGAGCTAAAGGAATCGTACCCCAGAGATGGACTGCAGAATCTGGGGGTGCCCGAGAGATAATTCATGTTACGTAGAATCTATTCACTCGTGTCTGGTTATTGGCTGGCGACGATGATGCAAACCCCGGTATCAAACCTCAAAATAACAATTCCTGCAGCCACTCGACTGTGCGAGTACGCCGCAGTGTTTTGAATATGATACCCGTAATGTGGATAGAGGTCATTGGTCCCTTGATTCGTCGGTCCAGGCCGAACAGGGGCGTTCACAAGACAAACATGGCAGCGGTATGTGAACAGCGGCTAGGACCTGTCTTGATTGGCGCCTTTACGCGATAATGCATGGCTGGAGCACCCTGACAGGGTGGCAAAGCGCAAATTTGGAATGGGTTGCAACAAATATCAACATTCAATCGGATCCCCCCGTTGAAAAACACCTCAGCATAACCAAAATCTCGCTTCACCACCAGCACCAGAGCAATTCCAGGACCTCCGCCGTCATGTCCCTCCGACGATCGTCGCCTGAAGGCTGTCGACCCCTTGAGTCGGAATCGCTCATCCAAGATGGTACCGACAAGCAGGGCGGCAAGGTGTGGACCAATGTCCGGAGGCTGATGTCCTTTGACGAGATACCGTCGTGGCAGCAGGACAATGAATACATTCTGTCGGGATACAGGTAATCACCCCGAGAAAGTGTTGTTTTGAGCTGATTTTTAATCGCTGATGCAGACCAACTTCTGGTTCTGCGTGGCTTTCTGTCACAAGTCTACTGTACCTCAACAACCAAACGATCAACACGTATTCACACTTGATCGGCGCCTTCATGTTTCTCACTCTCCCTTTCTATTTCTACGAGTACATCTTCAAGCATCAACCAAACGCCCAGGTGGATGACTTGCTGGTCATAAGCACCTACTCATTTGGTGTCGCTGTCTGCTTCATCTTTTCAGCAACGTAAGCGCATCCTGGTCTGGCGAGCTGAAAACAGTTGTCTCTGACCCCGCTCAAGTTTTCATACCCTGTGGAACCACAGCCAGCCATTCGCCAGATTCTGCAATAAGCTCGACTACCTGGGAATCCTTGTGTTGATGTGGGGGGCGGGCATTCCAACCATCTACTATGGATTCTTCTGCAATCATGATTTGCGGCTGTTTTACTGGATAACGGTTAGTTTGAATCCTATTCCGAGCATGTAACTGCTAATATTTCTGCAGACAAGTAGCACTGCTTTATGTTGTGGGATATTCACTTTTAATCCACACTTTAGTACCCCACAGTTCCGGCATTGGCGTGCATGCTTTTATGCAGGGTTTGGCCTGAGCTCCGTGGTTTTTGTCCTTCATGGTCTTATTCTTCACGGATGGGAACTTCAGAAATCACGCATGTCACTGATATGGATGGGTTGGATGGCCACTGCCAACCTTGTAGGTGCTGCCATATATGCAGCTAGGGTAATGTTTTCCGTGATCAGAACCCGGATTACGCTTTGCTAACTTAGCACAGATTCCTGAACGATGGATCCCTCGCCGGTTTGACATATACGGTGCCAGCCACCAGATATTTCATATCGCAGTAATGATTGCGGCGTGGATACATTTCTGCGGGCTCTTGGAGGCATTTCAAACCATTCGTTCTCAGATGGATGTATGTAGAACTGTTTAAACGAATGTGGTCGTCATTTACGGGTTTAACTGCTGTTCAATTCGGGACATCAATCAGCAAACATAGACAGTTATATACGTTCAGCGCTTTTACTATTTGAGTCAGCATGCATAAACTTTGCGAGAAATTGGATGAAAGATTGATGAGTGCTGTGCTGTGATACCCATCTCCGCATGTAAAATGGCTCCTGTTGTCCACTTCTTCTCCAGGATTGACAATGCATAGATTGCATTATCGTGAATGATGCAATAACTTCTGATAACTGAGCTGAGGTTAGCTCTGATCCAAATCCACTGCGTGTGTTCAAGTAGCGGAATATTCTTGCACGCAGATGCTTTGTCGGCATTCAACTACCTCCTATCTAATAACTTGCTGCAATCTCAGTCGACTTACTCAAACCAGTTAAGTCGGTTTAGGGAGTTTAAGAGGGATGAATTAAGAATATAATTTCTACGATATGGCCTAAGTTTGTACGCCAACAGTGTCTGACCTCTCAGAACCTGCCCCAGACTTGAATGTCTACGAGCCTGCATAAGTCTTTAAAATCCATGGTGCGCGTAATTTTGAAGTCACGTTTTAACGAGAATAAGCAAATGAATATTCAGATAGAAGAATCGTTCGGACATGCTAGAAATAGCCAGTACAAGATACTAGCATCGCATTGATAAATCTCATGGTGACCAGTAACAAAAATGCTCAACGACTTGTAAACTGAGATGAATCAAATTGTCGATGATAAAATGCCCCTCATCAGATATTTTAATAGCTCTCCTCCCACATTCATTGAGTAGATTTTCCTGAATGGTAAAGTTGCCGGCGAACCAGGCATGTCTTTGCGCCCTATCGGCGACGTCGGTGAAAGTTGGAAGCCATTCGTTCTCCATGATGACTTGAAATTGCTTAAGACAGGCAAGCAACCTGGGCTCATAGTTCGCAGTAAGATTCACACTCAAGTCGATAGCGTAGATCGTGCATTCTGAAAATTCTTTTCCGCGAGGCACAATACTTCCCAATGGCATTCCCAAGGATGTTCCAACAAACATTGATATGAGAGTAGAGACCTTCATAATGACGAGAAGACAGATAGTCGGATTAAACTGAAGTGAAGGTTAGACTCTATGATACGGTGTTGGTGGCAAGAGCGAAGGGCTTGGCGCTTGCGCACTTAGGTTCAGGTTTTCCTTGCTTGGTGCACTTGCTACTCTAGTTGGAGGATGAAAACAAAGTAACATGATTACCGACCTGACATCGCTCCATGGCTCCCTATTTATATGTATTTTTTTTGTTGCCGGTCTCTGATGACTACCATCAACGGATGGACCGTAGAAGATTGTCAGCCTATTGGAATAAAGATGGCTTCACTTTTCATCTCCACTGTACTCGAGCTCCCAGTGCGGGAGTGTAGCATTGGTGGCTATTAGGGATTGCCATTGGAGCACTCAATATACTAAGTAGACGCCATCCTTGTCCGAGAGAACGATTTCTCGGCACGATTCGTTGTTTGATAACCCATGTCAGACATGATTATACGCACATGCGATATGTACTCTGCCAAAATGGTAATGGAGGGGAGAATCGTGTTTCTACTGGTAGGAGCCGATCCAACCACCCCATTCATTAGTATCTATGTACTTAATGCTGTATCTTGGCTCCTTCTCGTTGCCGAAGGAAAGGGCCTATGACTGAGACAAATTAGTTGGTTTTGTGAGTCACTGGATGCCAATCACAGGGCATGTTTGTCACTCCAAGACAAGAGCTGAAAGAAAACGAATTTTGATGGAGACTAGTATAGCATCACATGTGACCCATAATTAAAAAGTACACATACACTGTTGCGGAGAGGGGCAATAAGTAACGGAAAAAAGATCTTTCAGATCAGAAGTGAGTGGCGAGTCACACACCGAAAGATAGTGATAGTGACATATTACGTATGATATTAAGCACTATAAACGCCAGCAGCCACAATCACTCAGTACAAGAAGCTCTCCTAGAAAGTATCGGAAGCTGAATACATGTCTTATTACCCATCACGTCCTATCTTCTTGTCTGCGAATCGAGCGTTTCTGATATGCCGGACCATTGGTCAAGAGTAAAAGCAAGATAAAATACTGTATTAAAGGTCTCTTTATTCTTAAATCTAGGTATATGGTTCGAGAAAGAGATGAGTTCTCTTTTATTATTTTACTTTTCTATCTATATATATATATATATTCCTTATTCAAGGGAAATCCCTGAATATCCTGTGGCTAGATATATTTACTTATTCCATGGAAATTCTGGGAAGGTTTTAAGTAATCATATCTATAGATTTCTAGGGATCAGTCCCACCCCAACCTTCAAGACGCGCTGACTTCTGATCGACTAACCGAAATATTATCTTAGCTTTAATAGAAAAACTGACATGAAACCAAATACCTACAAACATTTTCATCTTTATATGCTTGGCTAAGCCTCTTGAAAGTACCTTGTTTGCAAGATTCGTTGGCTGATTTTCATAAAAGCAATGTAGCGGCAGATAGTAATGACGTCCGTGAGCGTCCTTTGAGAACTGGTCTACAAGATCGTTGAGGACACCTGTAGTTGTATCAAGATCTTTGATAAGGGTCGTAGAAGTTTGTTCGCCCTTGAAATCTTCGTAGGCTACTAAATACTGTGCAAGCCTTGGCGCAGGTGTGCCTCTAAAAGGAGTACCAAGAAATACGATGCCAACTGTTGCATCCCGTAGGAAGCTATATGCTCGTCCCGCTTCTGAAGCCGCTATGGTTAAGGCCTATTTCTGTTAGTAGATGGGGCGGGTAACAAAGATCATGGGTGTAGAATGGTTTACACGCCTTGACTAGGACAAGCCCCCCAAAGCAGGAGGCAACAAACATAATTGGCCGACTCTTCGGTTCTCCTTTCTATACATTCATTAGTAACTCGTCGTAACAGCCGCGGTCGACCATATCCTACCTCTTCCCTCAATGCGAGCAAGTCCAAGAGCAAGTTATCGGTATGGTTCCTAATTGTCAATTCGAGGGCATGATTAGAAAATTCGGCAGGCCAGTTATACGTCATTATACGGGACTCAGGGACTATGGCAGGAAGCATATGGTCATCAGATAGCCAGTTGACAACTGAACCTTCATTCCGCCTATATTCCCACGTCCCTGGTGCTGAGGTTTCAAGCCCATGAATGGCGATGATGCTGTGGCTTGTCAGAGAATGTTTTACAGAGTGGGATTTATAACAAACTCAATCGTGGTAGGCCTCTCATCTCATGACTTCAAGGGCGGAAATACCTGTTGCAGGCCTCGGTGTGTTTCCTCTCTTGTTTCCTTCGTAATGTCAGTGCATGCTTGTCTTCCTTTTATAAGCACAGGGTGCCTACCGTTTTGGCCACCGAAGCGGCGTGCCCACGCCTGGACCTTGTTATCCGCGGCCAAAATCTTTTCATCATTGTATTTCATTTTGGGAGAATAAACCTCGTGGTATTAATTCGGGATTCTGATCGCAGTCGATGTTATGTTTGTGGTTTAAGAGAATCCCAGCCTGACGACAGAGCCTGATTCCAGGTTCATGAACTGGGCTGCTGCTGCCACTAGGGGACCCCAATTGGCTCGATGGATCACAAGAAAATTATGTCAGCTTAGCCAACTAAGATGGGCTTTGACCAATTAGGGCCGCGCATTTTATTCTCATCGGAATGAATCCAAGGCCATAGATTTTATACAACTTATTCTGATTCGAACAAACTTGTGACAACCTGACTGACCCAGAACCAAATAACAGGCGGGACACGCTTTCAGTATCCCAAGTGCGACTTAGCGATCAGCAGGACATGGGAAATGAGACCCATTTGCATTGTGGTTTGCTCGGCTTAGGCACAACTCAGGCGCTACGTTACTCATATTCAAGTGGCACCAGCTCAAGAACCTGAATGATGAAGGAAATGGTTCCTATTAGGATTCGGATGATATTTCTATTTGTTCTTCTTAAGAGAAAATCTCCTCCCAGAAACGATCAACGAGCGACAGTCTCCTTGGCTAAGCTACCATCAAGCACTACTAGACTTCCAACCTAAAGGATAACAGCATAGCAAACAGCGAGCCCTACATAGCAAATCGATGTTTCCACACTTATTGAATCTAGAAAAATGACTGTGGCCAAGAGTTAGATGGACTCAACATGACCTCTGTGCTCTCCACTGTGAGATGAACCCTCGTATCTGCAACCGCAATTGCACTTGGCATTCCAAAGCGGTGGAGAGAAGAACCAGGCCGCAGTTCGCGCTTTCATATCCTTCGGATACTGCAAGTTTACTCATTAGTAGTATACCGATTCGAGGAGCGGGGTGAATACCAACATCTTCTGGCTTCAGATTAATGTTTGCCCGGCCCTCTGTAACTTCCACTCTGCCAGAAAAATCATCTCCCGGATAAGCACAAAGCCCGAAAATTCCTCTTGCATCTCTGTCCTCAAGGCTTTGTGCAAAGTCTTGGAGGAATCCCTGTATTTGTGGATCCTTAAAATCCGGTTCGGGATCAGAAGATATGTGAAATTCGTAAGGGCGGACACCGTCCGACAGAAGCCAAGTCGCCGGTCGCACTTTTTTAGAGAGCTTTCCAATGCGTCATGGAACAGGAGTTCCTTCATACTCGACGAGCCTCTCGCTTGCATCAAGATCAAAATGACGGTGAAGAAGGATCAGGCCGAAAGTTCTATCCATCTGATGATGGAGGAAGAGCTGTCTCAGACTTTCAACGAGGGAATCTCCACCAGCAGTATCAAACGAATTGACCGCTGTAGAGATCGAAGGGAGAGCATTAAATGCTTGTGAATCGTACTGAGCGTAGTGAATCATGTTGGACGAAGATGAGCTGGTGCGATAAGTGATTTGTGAAAGGCGTGATGACTTTGTGAAAACCTGATGGCGATGATGATAATGGAAGAGAATTCAGTAAATGGGGCAGCACTGGACTATCTTATATATATTTCTAAGATTTCACAAACGTAGTATTTCATTCTAACTGGAATTTTCAAACAACTGGCCGGGGTCACTAGAATTGCTTGTCTTGTTTCCTTCTTCCGCGAACCCCACCAACGTGATGCATTCACGAACCCAACAGCAAAGCGCAAGGCAGACTATTTGCTTTGCGCTTTGCTGTTGGGTTCGTGAATGCATCACCTTACTTATCACTACATCAGCAGGCAGCAGCATGATATCTTCCCTGGTTTTTGATGTTGGTTCTTGTAAAAGATCATATGATAGTCCTTTCATGTCATAGCACGAGGGCCCCGCTTAGCAAGGCTCATCTGAATGCTTATACATGTGTTGGCTTGGTGGTTGTTGGTGGTGGCTATGTTAGGGTAAAAGAATGAGAGAAAAAAGCCCTTTGCTGCCTGCAGTGAGAAGGCTGAAGAGGGAACTGTCTGGCAAGAGTAGCAACCAACAATTTTAATGTTAGAAAATTGCCGCAACCGTTGGTGCAAGGCAAAAATTGAGTAAAACGTTCAAGTTAGTAAATAGTTGTGATTTTACAAATACGCCTTGTGATCACGCACGCTTTTATGAACCCTTGGGGGAGGAGATAACAAACTTGAAAACTAAGGCTATAGCTAATTTGTCTCGGCCCCTTCGCGGGTGGGAGAGATTGGTGTCTCCCTGGTTGCATCCATGAGGGTTTCTCGATCAGGAGAATACTGCTTCTTCAATGCTATGAAGTCGTCTATTTGCTCCATGATTAGGTCTTGCGGAGAAGGAAGTCCATCCCATCCTTTCGTTGTACCCGGGATCAACCATGCCCTCTTTGCCATCCATCCATGAATGCCTTTACTCGACGCTGCCTCGTAGATAAGGCGTTTCCAATCTACGTCAGGATCCGATAAAATAGTTCGCATTAAGCTGTTCACAGGTGAACCAGCTGCTGGTAATATCTGCGATATGAAGGCTTGACGATCGAGCTGCATAGTTTGTGAAGGTTTAAGAAATTGTGAACTGAAGCTGGCAATATTGACAGAAGTAGGTGGATCTTCGTGAAGCCTTTCCGGCTCAATAGCCAAAAAACGTGGGAAGCCAATGGCCAAGTACAGAGGCAATCGCTTCGCAAAGCCCCAATCAATAATGCTATACACATCCTAGTTAGCATTTATTTCTTGGTTGTTTTGGTCGCTTACAGACCCTTTCACATTATAATCATCATCCACAATGATGTTCTGGGAAGCTAGATCCTCGTGAGAGAGAACAGATGTAGAAGTCTCTGGAGTGTCTTGCATAATCTTGTGCACCAATGCTCGTTGAAACAAGCATTCACAGTAAGTCACACCTTTCAGTTGTCCACGGGCGACTCGTATGATCTTGCGATCAATAATATCTGTTAGAAACTTGGTTGCGGTCATCTCAGTTGCTATGCAAATTTTAATTCGACTGAGACATCCATCAACTAATGGCTACCACCTGACTTACCAGAATGTGCCGTGCAAGTCAACAACTCAGAGACGATATCGGCCAACTGGCGTAAGACCTTGTCTCGAATTTCTCTATCCGAAAGGATGGCAGCGGTCCATTCCAACGGTTTCCCATCAATCCAAGTAAGCACCATGTACGGGAAGCGAATGGGATTATCGAACCCGGCATCGTATCCCAGTACCTGTGGTGACCAAGAGAACCCAAAAATTTCCAGCTGCTGGAGAATAGAAACCTCATCCTTGACAAAGCCTATAACTGCGGCAGGGGGGTTACTTCTTGCTGTATGCCATGGCACTCGAACCGCACATTTGACTCCATCCGAGTACTGTGCGACGTATACCAGGGCCTGTCCCCCTGAAAATGGACGCTCAGTGACAAATGAAACGTCCGAGGCGTCGTGGCGCAACGCTCTGAGCACTTGGAGAACATTTTCAGGCTGGACTTCTATCAGAATTTCTGCCATTTTCAATAGGACAAGTGTGCAATCTCAAGAATTGCGACAAACATGCATTTGGAGAGTTGTCACAACCAACCAACAGGCAGCAGCGCGGCAAGTTTTAATAATTGCCCGGCAAATTGATTAGGTAAACAGTTTATTGACGCTAGTATCTTACCATTTACGGTTAAAATGAAATAAGTCGACGTTGGAATGTTTGTAGGGTGAACAAACTTGTGCTCTTGTAACTCGGCAATCAGTATTTATTTCTTAGACTGAGGCCCAATAGTTATCTATTCTAGACAGGCAGTGAGTCTGAGTATGGTTAGTTCTCTGCAACATGACTGCTTGTCCTCATACAGGCACACAGCAGATCGTCGTTGAATAAAAGAAGTTCCAGTGTGTACCAATCTGTTTTCACCAAGTATTGATGAATTCCTTGCTCTTAAATAATATACAAGGAGGTTACAATCAACTATTTAATGCAGAATATCTGAGACTGACATTTAACTAACCCATGAGATGGTACTGGAAACCACGTCCTGTACATTGAGAAGCCGCGAGACGGAGTCATAGTCATAATAGGCACTTCATTTCGTAATCCGTTTGAAGATTGAGGAAGAGGCTGAGTGCATTTTCTTTTTTCAGGAAATGATTCTCTTTAATCCGTAAACCTAGCGTTTCCCTTCCAATGCAACTGCACACCTAACAGGCCATTTAAATCCAGGCTTCAGGGTTCCGTAACTTGATCGTCCATTGAGTGAATGGTGTAGGTTCCGCATGCTCCTGTGTTGGGAAAATGGTCTGAATAAGTGTATCGACCTTTGTACCGTCCTACGATATCTCATATGAGAGTTACACCTGTCTTGGAAGGCTGGTGAAGTGGAAAATCTTCCCTCCTTGGATATCGGCATAGATACCTAGTGTCAGGATTTCAATGTCCACTTGCCCAACGCCGTTCTGGATTGCGCTTGATCGGGGAACAGCCTTTTGTAGAATTATCTCTAGACCTTCCAAGCGGAAATGCGACCCATCCTTGAAAACACTAGCAAAGCTATTCTCATCGGCTGGATCAAGACTAGGTGTAAGGGTGAAGCTGGCACTATGACTTTCACTCCGTAATCCTTGAATCAACAGATCCCCGTAGTTTGACGGTAGCTATCACATCAGATCAGGTAGTATGCTTTGCTAAGCACCGAATAAGATGTAAACTAATGCTCTTTGCAGGTTGGACTTTGACGTGAAAGGCTGCATGATTGTTTTTAATGTGAAACTCGACAGTATTGACCTGGAGCCAGGATCCGATGAGGACGAACAAATGAGAATCCCGATGCAGCAGCCAGGAGATTTTCCCTTGAAGTCCTTGTTTCTTACATTCAGCTGTGAGTGGATATCGCACTATTGCAATGTTTTTAAATACAATTACTTAATCTTCAATTGTTAAGCTGGAGACATTACGAAGCTCATGTACAATGTAACCTAAGCTCACAACATAGCACGCATACCTTCAACACCAGGCCAGCAATGATGACTGTGACTTCAAAGGAGCCCCGCTTGACGAAGATGATATCCTCACTTTGGGTAGTATCCTGGCCAAGTGGTACATTGATGAAGGCCCCATGACAGATCGACGAAACCGCACGATTGGGTATGGCTTACACACGAAGAGTCCATCATCAATTAGCAACCGGGCGCCAATATTCCCTCCCACGTCGTTGAAATTTCAGACATACGAGTACATAGCCCCGGGCAAGACAAAGCCAGATGAGGACATTCAAGCAGGCGACAATAATATGCTATTGTACTTGCAGATGACGGACAACAAAGCATACCCCCCCCCCCCCCCCCCCCCCCCCCCCGAGGCTATCCCCGAATACTCTGGAAACTTTGCGGCTCATGGGACGGATGGTACAATGGCTATTGAACATGGCATCTTCTGGGAGAACTATCTCCTGAGCAAGGCGCCAGTTATTGAGCTGCTTCACACTCCCAATCATGCGACCTATGTGTGGATTAAATATGCTGATATCGACCATAGACAGAATCCGAATTGGGAGATTGGCATTGGAGATTCAATTTCTTCGGCTAATCCCGATTTCTTCCATTGGCTACTCGTGGACAATTTGTCATTGATTTGGGGACTCCCGCAAAAAGGCAGCGAGCAATATTACGAGCATGAAAATCAGGCTGGATGGGAATCCGGTCAACCCACTGTTAATTGTAAGACATGTTTTGAGGAGCCAGACTACAAATAACCATATGTCGATCCAGTCCGGAACCAATATCATCAGTGTCAGTGGAAAGTTGGATATCAAGGTTGATTGCTCTTGTGATAGTGCGTCTCCGTGCACACCCTGGGCTACTGGATATGGGTATGTATCATCAATGATCCAGTAATCTGATCTAGATAGTAACCTTACGCGATAGGGTTCATGTGTGGCTTCAGTGGGACACAACAATCACTGTCAGGGCGGTAGACACGGGGGGGCTTCAGGTTGTGATTGATCTAGATGACAACAACTTTCGAGTGAGCAGCGATCCGATACACTACCAAGCGGATGGGGGCTTTGGTCCTTCAAGGAATGAGATCGAGGCTCGACAGACAATTGTGGTGAATAACCCCAAAGAAACGCCGAAGAACTCGGCCTTGCGCGATGTCGAGCAAGAACTGCAACAGAATCTTGATAACGCAGCGCGATTTGCCGTCCCTAGTGTCGGCACATTCCGGTACAAAGATCCTGTCTTCAATAACAAAGAGGATATGTTTATTCAAGTGGGCTATCAGTGAAGATTTACTACAGGCATGGGGATATGAAAGGTGAAGGTCAATACTGATGTAGTGCTACCATCGTTCAATCTATTAGCAATCGCTATCAAAGGGGACCTATGTTAACAATCAATGCTTTTTGCCTCTCTCTGCAATAAAAGACATCTGAACTGTGCAAGATCGCATGGACGACTTCAATTAAATATCACCGTGTCGTTATCCAAACTCACTGCACATCACTACGCTACAACAAATTGCATGGTAAAGAACAACCAAGGTTCTCAAAGACCAGAGTAGGATTGTTCGATTGTCTAGGATGTCTGGTCTTTCTACAGCTGATAAGACCATACAGTTGATGCTTTGTCCACATTAGCCATTACTAGGTAGATTTATTCTCGTTCTCAAGAAGGTAGTCCGCCAGCTTTTCCACTTCAAGTGCAGCATTTCCAGGTTGCTGCTTCTCGTTATAATATCCGACACAGATGGCAGTACTCGTCTTGAAAAGAACGACGCCAGTTGCACCCTGATACAGTGAGCCTCTGGTAACCACTTCATGTATTTCGGTGTGCCTCATACCTTTTTAGCATAAATGCTTCGGCCGTCAGCCTTCATTGCTATATATCTGACACCACCAACAAAAACGCCGTTCTCGAATGCATCGGACGGTTTGAAATACAGCGTGACAATGACGGGGCCTTCGCCTTTCTATGCCCTCACACTTAGTCATGGATGTACAAGAGCGGTAGTCAAATCAGGGATTCGCATACCTTAAGAAAGTTGCCTGACGAGGCCAAGATGATCCCATCAGTGGCCCCGATGATGGCGGCCTTTTCCAGTCGGCCACTACCTATGAGCCTAAAGTAAACACAAATCAATATCAATATCCCTGGGCCTGGGTGAAAATGAGCTTACTGTTCATCGACAAAGGCTGAAAAGTCGCGAAGTGTTAGCCAGTATCTCTTAGCAAGATGATGATAAGCGTACTTTGCAAAGACATCCTTTGTTGTTGTTGTTGTTGTTGTTGTTGTTGTTGTAGTAAGTGGGACAAAAATGAAAGAATCAAGTGTTAGTAGGAGGCAGAATAGGGGGCGACTTCGTGTGATGACATAATGGTTTCAATGAAAAGTTAGAAAATGGTGCAGGCTATTGGATTCACTGGGTTATATATGGGTAGGTATAGTTCAAATGATAGAAAAAAAGGAGTTGATGATGTACAAGTACATACGGGGTAAAGGGGATGGATCTGCTTCATACGTCATGACCATACATACCAGTATTACGTTAGTCCGCGTCTATGCGGGGCATCTTGCTGCAGTAATGCCTGCAGCTAGACTGGAGCTGAATGAAAAAAATCAAATTCATATGATATTACAGGAAGAAGACATATTACGAGATCTTTATATGGAAGGTGATCGGGTTCTCCGGGGATTATTGGTAGGATCCGCATTTAGATGTAGTGATATTCATGTAGCATGAGGAGACAACACGGCTTGAAGCGGGGTTGGGAAACATAACTAACTACTTCTCTCTATGTAGTCAGCGCGATGCGACCTGGATTCTATAATTGACGTGCAGTCAAGCTCGATTAGTGCCATAAATCTAGTCTGATTAAGAGATCATGGGGGGAAGGGGGGGGAGCCTAAATCATAATGCTAATTATATAAGATATTTTATTTGCATCTCCAGCGGTGTAAAGTCACGGGTCTTATTTGCACCCCCAGCGGTGCAGGTATGGGCTCCCGGGAAGGGGGGGGCATATTACTAATATGTCGTTGGATTAGGTCAGTATACCCGCTGAGCTGCGTGACTTTCAAGAGTGAGTCTGCGTTAATGGCAATCAAGTTTCCATGGAATTCATACCAACCAACGAAAATGGTTTCCTAGGAATGAAGCGTTCAATGGCAGGAGAGCCTCAGAAAATCATGAAGTTATCAGTAAGAAAAATTGTGGGCTATCACAGGCTTCGGTGCAAGTCCTCTGCACAAGGCGAAGTATAGATTATTTCATGGGATTGTGAGGGGGTGGTGATGACTGTCTAGGACCGTCGCTCATGGCTACACTACGTGTGTTCGAAAACAAGAGCTGGTGAGTTTTTTCTAAGTAACTGAGGGGATGCATGCATTTGTGTGCTGACTGCAAAAGAAAAACAACTGGAGGCCCTTGCATAAGAGTATTTGACAGGCTGCCAATAAGCGGACAAACATTGCAGTTGGTGACCAGTTATGACTTCAAAATGTCTTATGTGGAAAAGCATCCATGTGAGTAATATTTCCGGATAGGAAAAGAGTTGGAGGAAATATATTATGAGGATTCACCTACTTTATATCTCGCCACTATCACAGACGAGTTTAACCCTTGTGTCTTTGATCGCCCCCCATGAGTGGTTCTCTGTTGGTTGAATACGTTTTCTTCTATAACTACATATGAATGCACTTGCTAAGCCTAAATTTGTTGATGAGACATTTTTAGTTTACATTCGGTTAGAGATGTGGTTTGGGCATTTCCCCTTCTGTCGAAGGTAAATAGATTGCCGAGGATCTGGGAATAGCCAAACAGAGGGTTTGCATTACTAATCTCTTTATGTTAACGACGTGATTGATCATGGTTAAAACGATAGAAACCCTTTACTACCCCATGTCATAATCGCTATAAACATAGTCGTGAAATGATGAGAATGCAATAAAAAACTTCAGAAATGAGAACAGTAGATACCTACAAATATTCCCTGCGGAGGGCTGTTCCGTGCTTTCTGTTGGCAAGATTGGGTCGGGACAGAAACGCTCCCTGACTTGTTACCACAGATAATGGAAACAGGCTTTGATTGATTCGTTTCATCTCTGTATTTGATGACTTTTGCTGCGTCTATATATTTTTCTGACAGATGCAAGGCTGCTCAAGATGTATGAATGCCTCAATGAAAAGGCCGTGAAAGTCCGGGATAGCATTTACAAGGGTAGTTAGCCTAGAATATGGTCTTATGCTTAACTGCTTCGCGGTTTTAGACGGTACTACGTGAATTCAAATCAATCAAAAAATCAACCTAGCCTATCAGAGGTGTCCTTGATCTGTTGGCTAAACCCAGAAAACATTAAATTCATCGTTATGAACCCCGATTCATTCAACCGGAGGGCCATATTTGAACCTCGCTCCATAATCCCAGTTCTGACAGCCCGCGGGGATTGTAGCAATTGGATAGATATCCTACTACGTCAGCTAGTGACAGCTAAAAGTCGCGCTTTGACGAGATAATGAGACATCCAATAACGAATACGATCACCTTCTCGATGTTTGTGTAATTAATGATTGAGCCAAGGCGCTGTAAGCGTGCTCAAAAAGGACCGACCGATATGAGTAATCGCGCTCGCGCTTGTCCCTCGAGACATTGACAACGCACTGTGCCTCTTTGTGCGCGGGTTTCTTGATTGACACAAGAGTGTATGTTACGAAGTATGCCCTGAGCGAGTCCCTTGGAGGCAGCTATAGCTGAAAAAGGATTTCGAGCCCTCGTTTGTTTCTTTTATAAGTACTAGCCCTTTGGCTCTAGTACGGCCAATTCGCTTAGTAGTGAAGAATGAGAAAAAGAAATGATCCCATAATTATATAAAAAGCAGCCTGTTCTCACTCGCGTCACTGAACAACGGTGTTCTTACGTTCATTGCTTACGATCTGTGTTTCGCCTTCGTGTCTACCGGCAAACGATCTCTATCCATACTACCATCCTCTATACTATTCCTACACGCAATATTATTTACGTTCCGAGCATCATGCGTCTTTCAATTCTCGCCGCTGTTGCTCTGCTCCAAATCGCAATTGCCGGTGAGACCTGTGCGGTTAAATTCACCACGAGCAACGGCTTGACGACAAACCAAATCTGCAGGCCGTCATGCAAAGGCTTGCTGAATGAAGTGAAGAGCAAATACCATTTATCATGCCAGCTACAGGACGAACACAACATCTCCTGTGCATGTTCTACCAAAAGTGCCGATCATATTTGCTCTCTGGTGATGGATAACTACTGCCACTAAGGCCAATTCAAACAGTCGCAGGTCTAAGTAGGGGAAGAGCGCGTGTCTGGGGGCATGGACTGGGGGGAATGATAGGTGTGTGGAAATGATGGAAGAATTCGTCCAAGACGGCTACGGACATGTATGACCTATATGCAACTGAATAAAGTTTATGAAGTAGCCCTAATTAACATATCTCGTACTTGAATATTTCTGCTGGCGAGTTTACCGTCATGCACTGGCTTTCGGTAGTCATATTTATAAATAATTAAATGGGGCCATAATGTGAGTAGATCAATTATTTTGTGCATGATATATGGCTTGATTATGAATCTACCAAGAATGTGCGCGAGCACGAGACTTCATCTATTACTGCTAAGCTATCAATCACTTTGCCCCTTTTATGTTTCGGCACTTTGATAGAATCGCGTTTTCTGTCAGCAATTTCAGCTGCACTAGAACTCATTTGGTATTTCTACCAGTCTTTGGGAGATGAAATCGTGATGGTTTAGCTGATCTACCAATCGTCAGCCTAGCAGGCTGAACTAAAGTGAGACGGCTGGTGAAGCCATTGGTGTCTGAGCGTCTACTTGCCTTAATCCAGTAGCAAATGATACATGCGTGCGATTGATTATGCAAGTACTTGCGCAACCCTATTCTTGGTGGCATTATTTATACACCTTAAAATATCTTATGTTTTGTTGTTGTTGTTCAGGAATAATGTAACCATCCGCTAGCTGTCCGTCAGCATTAGGCCACAGACTGATCTTACCTACTCCGTACATTTGTCTACGTTGGATTCTCAGATACATTTGATGTCTGATTTACTATCAGAAGGCTTGTTGATGTTGAAAACTGGGATGGGACAGCAATTCATTTCTCAGACACACTGTGCATCTATCTTGAATTCTGAACACAATACTAGCAACTTAAACAGATCCTCTAAAGCGTCATCATTGTGTATATATTGCAAGAATGTGAATTATTCATGGAAGTGGAGGGCTAATATTACTGGGCTTTAAACCAGAAACAAGGAGAAGTGCATCTTTATGAGCGATGAGTTTGCTGTTCTTATGGACATCATCAGCTCGGCTTATGGTCATGTCCCTGACATGGGCTGTGAGAACCGTACGAGCATCTACATACTATTAGCAGCGCTTGGCTCAACTACAAGATCATTTAACATTTGTTTGTCATGCACGGTTACCAAAACCTTTTCCTCAAATAATGACAGCTACTACTCAGAGAGGCAAGGATGCTAACATCAGATTGGGTGCCAATTCAGCCAATTTTCTGCCTCATCACGAGGCAGGGATTTGTACCGGGCTCATAATCAATGACACAACAGCGCTGAGTATACGTTCATCATTCTTTTTGCTACTTGCAATCCCGTACAGAAAATATCAGATCCCAGTAACATTATATGAACAACAGCATGAGAACCATTCCTTCTTTTTTTCTTTCTTTTTCACTTCTTTTTTTTTTCTCTTTGAAGCCTTATCCTAGACTAGACAACGTGGCCAATTTACTTCAAAAGTTCCTCCTTGCGCTTCTGAAGCAGGTAGTAGTACTTGTTGAGGTCAAGAAGCTTCGTAGGGGCTCTCTCGCCCTCGAAGTTACCCAGGCCATGACCATCGAAATGAACCTTCCAGGCTGTTGAAACATTAGCACTTCCGTCAGATGCGTAAATCGCTACACGGATAACTTACTGCTGGCATCGAAGCCAAGGTAGGACCAGCTGTCGTTGAGGTAGGCCTTTTCGCTGCCGACACGGATTGTCTTGACCAGACCCATCTGGCCGGGTGCTGGGCGGAGCTGCTTAAGATCGGCAACGAGCTTGATGAGTCCGCTGACAAAGGCGAGCGCGACGTCTCTGGCAAGACATTCGTGCTGGCCGTAGCTGAAGGCAGTGACGGACTCCGTCTTGCGGTTGGCATCGAACTTGGTGGCGTCAGGGACTTCTGCGGGGTTACGTCCAGCCTCACCCTACAATGCTGTTAGAGAATTTACTCAAAAGAAAAAAGAAGGGGAAATTCGTGGGGACTGCTATAGGAAATTTAACTTACAAGCAACATGACGACCAGGTTGCCGGGCTGGACTTGCTTGCCATCGATCTCGGCGGGAGCTACAGCAACACGCACGTTACGTTGCGAGCTGGTCAGACGCTGGGCCTCCTTGACATAAGCGTGCAGTCCGTTGCGATCATTCTTCTGGGCAAGAGCCTGAACCTCGGCCCAAATGGATGCGTTCTCGGGGCGAAGGAAGAAGTCCAAGACTTCGTAGAACTGGAAAATGATTAGCCACATGGACTTCAAAGTCACTGGCACAAATAATTAGCACTTACTGCTGTGACGGGAACACCAACACCGCCAAAGGCTGTCAACCAAAGGTTGTCAGTGGTCTTCTCGGCGCTGTTGCCCTGAGCCAACAACTCCTCGACAATCTTGTAGCCGCAAGATCTCAGTGAATCTTTCTTGAGGTTAGACTTTCGGCCGATCTTGCTGGAAATAGCAGAAGCAATGCCGAGTCCGAGACCACGGCTGGCGGCGACTTCATCGACCAGCTTGCGAGTCGTGTCCATAATGACCTTGGCACCCTCCTGGGCACGGCGACGGCGGTTCCAGGCTTGGCCGGGGTCGTTGTTATTGACACCCCAGATACGGATGTCCAACAAATGTCGGTAAAGCTCAGCCGTACCTAGTGCACCGTCTGGGTTCTCATCAGACTTCAAGTCGAAGTAGAAGAGATCAGCAAGGAGACGAGCGTTCAATGGGATGGCGACATCACGAATGATGTCAATCTGATCCAAGCCGGCCTTGAGTGTAAAGGTTTCCTTCTGGATAAGCTGGGTACCCACGCGTTCAACAAACTCGTGTACGGCATTCTGCAGGTTGGGAACCTTGGTGAAGATCTTGTTCCAGCTGGTACGGTGGTCGAAGTTGGCCTGCTTATCGGCGGCCAACATGAACCAGCTCACGTCCTTCTTGCCGGGGAACAAGGAGTTGAGAGGTACGAGCCATGGAACAACAAACTTCTGTGGGTCGCCGAGAGTTTGCTTAATGGCCGCGCTGGTGAAAACAACAACAGGCTTGGGAGGAGGCTTGGGGTCGTCCTGAGTGTACAGATCCAGGGTACCAATCTCCTTGGCAATCTTTGCGTTCGCCTGCTTGGTGTACATGGGCTGCATAACAGCCACGGAATTGTAGGGGAACCAGCCAGGGACACCACGCTGAATTAGTTTGTATAACATAGAGCCACCCAACGTCTTGTAGTCTTGTTGAACCTCATTGTAACCCCAAGCGGTCAAATTGGCTACTGTGTAGTCAATAGTGTTAAATCTATCGGAGCGCACCAATGTGACGGCGTCAGAGAGCACAGCTCGACCAACTGAGTAGGTTGGGCAGATACCGCTACCGGGGTTGCGAACAGGCTTGATGTCCTCAACCATGAGACCAGGGTAGAGTTCGACCATGTCAGGGTCTGTGTAGAGCTTCTCAAGAAGATCAGCAATCTCCTTGTTGGAGTTAATCTCGCTGAACTTGTCATATTTCTTAAGACCGAAGAATTCACGGAACTCGTTCAGTGAGGCAACCTGCCACTTACGGGCCTGGTTAATGCCGAGAACCTCGACGACCTTGAGCGCCTTTGGTACCATGCGAGCACCGAATGTACCAGCAGGATCATCCATGGCCTCCTTTAGAATGCGAACAAGGTCCTCATCCTTGAAGGTGCCGTCTGCTTGACGCTCCAAGCCGTCAAAGGTTCGAACACTGGGATCCTTGGGGATGCCATTCTCAAAGGTGAGAAGAGCCTGGCCGAGCTCGGCCCAGCTCACGTTCTCCAAGTCTTCAGCCTTGCGGCCGGGGAACAGCTTGAGGAAGAAGTTGTTCAGCCAGTGCTCATCCTTCTTGGAGATACAGGAGTGGAAGCGGTACAACAGGTTGAACTCAACGCTGACCTGGTTGCCGACACCGCGAGGTACACCGTCGCTGTCGAATGACTTGCCAATGTCCACACGAGGGTCAAGAGTCCAATCACTAGCAGAGTGGTGGGTGTTGGTAATGGCACGCAGGTAATCGTGCAAGCAAATGTTGATGTACAAACCGCCTGTAATTAAACGCGCAGTGTTAAAGAGATCATGGTCCTGCTTGGCAACAGCCTTGGCCTTCTCCTCTGGGCTTGCATCGGGGCCAACTTGCAAGGTAAAGCGGCCGTTCTCGTTGATCTTCAACAGAATATCGGCAACGTAGTTGTGGAAACGACTGTAAAGAACTAACATAACGTTGACACCTGCAGGCTGTCCGAGAAGACGCTTCTCGCTGAAGGTGTCGGGCTTTAATTTACCCTCCTTCATGGTACGGATCTCCAACTGATCTTTGAGAGATGAACCGTATAGAGGTGCCAAGTCAAGGTAAGATGATGTGTCTGAGATGTTCATGTTCGTACGGTTGGTACGGAAAATATCGTGAATGATGATGGCTGCATGGTAGAAGAGAATGGATGAGATACCGGCAGGATTCTCAGTGAAAGTCTTGTCATCACGCCCCAGCAAGAGGTCAAACAGCAGACCTGGATCAGGCTTCACGCCATTAAGGCGCTTTATGGGTCTGACGGATTTGGCATAGGGTGTACCGGCTCTGCCCAGGTTGGGCTGGAGGATATTGTTGAAGCTTCCATCAGGCATACGGTACTGGTGAAGGCCATCGGGAGCCTGTGGAACATGCTCACGGAGAAGGATGTCACTGTCAGGAGCTCTGAATTCGACGACTTCATGGGTCTTGACGGTCTGCTGAGTAGTAGGGTTTGAAGGGTCGACGACTTCAAACTTGACATCACCACCCACATAACTCAGTGGAGGGTGCTGCAAGTTGCCCCAGAGTGTGTCAATGAGCTTGTTTGTAAGCTGGGTTCTGATCTTAGATGTAGAAGGAAGGGTAGTGAGAATGTTAATCAAGAGCTCAGTCGTGCTACACGTGGTTAGAATCGATCCATCAAAGAATGTGACATTTCACTTACCCCTTCTTATCATCAAGTGGTTCACCCTTGTGTGCCAATTCCTTGACAAGGCCTGCAAGCTCTGTTACAGTGATTTTGCTCTTCAGAATTCCCCCAGAGTCCTTCAAGATAGCTTCGGCAACCTTGATGGGGTCATCAAAGATGTTGAGCGTTCCCGGCCGGGAGTCCCCGTAGGTCTCGCCGGCCTGAAACTTCTCATTGAAAGACATGGTTGCGTTTCAGAACTGGTCTTTTGCTTAAGTAAAAGACTCGGAACAAATATCACAATGAGAAACCGGATGACTATTCCCATATTGCCCGTCCAACACATCCGTTTATATATCAAATTCTATCAACTGACACCTCTCTACGCCGGCCTATCAGACGACAAGGATATCTTTCCCCTCCTTCTTGCAACTCGCGGCTCATTAGTGGGCATGGCGATAATGGATCAGCATGATATCAGTATTCGTAAGAATATTGGAGCATGTCGAGCGCAATGCAACATATTCGCCTGCATGCCTGAGCTTGACGAGGACCACCAATGATCTTGCAGCTGAATATGCACCACCTCGTCAGCCAGGGTCATTGGAGACCACTTCATGCCGGGCATTTGATACGCCCCCCTCTTGATTTGCTCAATTGATACCCAACTCCTCTGCATATTCTGCCTCCTGGTTGAGGGGATCTGCCAAGAGGAACTGGGGTCTCGGCCATGCCGCCTCTCCCTCATTGGAACAATACAGTGGGAATCTGCAGCAACCTCTGCAGTGGCACTCCGGTGAGTGAAATACGACATTATGAGTAGATGATACCCACTAAGCGAGGTATGATTGATTGAATTGATTGCGTCTTCTTCATCTGCGGGGGTGGCTATCAATGGATCTTTCATCACATGCAAGTGGTGCTCTTTTGGATATGCTCTACTGCACACTGTTCCTCTGAAACGGGAAATCAGTATGTAATCTATCGATAGATAATAGCTGTCCGGGCACTGAAAAGAAGGACTGGCAAATCTGTCAATTGTATAGTTTCAAGCTAGAAATTGCCACCATTCTGCTCAATCTACCGTAGCGATCAAGATCCTGTAGTTGCGGGGGAAACACGTCGTCGGTTAAAAGGGATGACCCATACTTTGCGGGGTATGGTAGCAAGCAACCCTTGCATCATTTTAGTTTTCATGCATCCCTTCTTCTGATCACCACAAATGGCACGATGCATGGTGTGGATAGTGCGAGTGGCCAGCTGAACTCGGGAGGAGAAATATGACGGGTCCAAGTCCTTCCGATAGTGCTGCGGGGACGGCTCGAGACACCAATGACAGATAGTTTGCTCGCTAATGGATGGGAAATGGCTGGATCAAGTGTCCGGCACGAAAATCTAGGCCCTGAAAATACAGTCCACGTCTTGCAGCTGTGCTGATGCATTTCTCTTCTCGCCACCAGCGGTTGGCATGTTTGCCTGCCGTGTTGCATCGGGAGTCACCAAGCAGGGTAAAGCTCCCGCTCTGCAATGCATTAGTTACAAAGCTGAGCTCCACTGTCACATTCATGGAAGCGAGAAAAAAAACCATCACCTACCCCGCAAGACGACACGGAGCAAGGAACCTGGACTACCTATAGAAGACTGTCTGTATAAGTAGAAAAGTGGCGCTCGCTATTTTGCAAATACTTCATAGATACATTGTACGCAAGACTTGCCCGTCATCTGTCCCTGGTGGATAGGATACCCTGGTTTAGTCAATTGACTTGGCAATGTGTCAAGGTAGTGACTGTCAAGGGAATGACTCGCAACGCACCGAGGATTGACTAGATGCGGACCGTTCCTAGCCCTGACCTAATAAGCCAACTAAATGGTAGATAAGATGGGTTTTTCAAGGGGCACCTACACTGATCTCAAGTAAGATAGGTATCTGATCACATGGTGCTCTGTACGCTGATTGGCATGCTTGCATAGCTGGTCCTCTCCATGTCTTGCATTAGTGAAACTGCGATACAACGTCCTGGTCTGTGCCCAGGGTGTAGTTCGGCAGTCCGGGAGCATCTGGCGAAAGAGGGGGAATCTGCGCTTCATCTTTGTTGTCTCCACTTACTTATCAGACTATCCGTTTGAGACCTAGATTCGATTGGGCTGTACCCAGCGGTTGAACTTTGAACGTACGACTATCTGCAGTACAATCATATGACATTAGTCTGCCAACGCCTTTGGTGTGAATATTGCTGTGCCCCATTGGCAAACTAGTGTCGCACAACTGTAGCTTGGCAACATGGTGGGATGGTTGTCCACTGCAGACTTGCACCTGCGGCAGACACCAGGCATGGCCCAATGATAACGGCCCAAAACGTGATTTGCAATGCCATTACTCTGAACGGCCTAGCAGTTGCTGTCTCGCCACTGGCCGTGGAGTTAACGTTGACACTATGCAGTGAGCTGAATTCCACTTGTATGTTCCGTATCTGATGAAACTTACATACACCCATGCACACCGTTTTAATCACAAGCTTGGCCCAAGCATTCTTGAAGCTGATTGGATATGTCGAAATTCGAGAGAATGCCCAAGGGCAGCGATGCATCCGACGGCCTCGTATACCATGTGGAACATCTGATAAATGAAGCGCCGTAGCCCTCGAAAGAGAACCTCCCCGCGCCTAACCAGATTGTGTGATTGATCGGAGACCCAAAACAAGCTTCCCTTCTCCGTCGCAGCGTATCGTGCTCAGCTTCTCCCCTCCCCGCGCCAGAATGCCCTACCTACCAGACAACGAGGGCTCAACGCTCACCGCAAACGCCCCAGAGCCAAAGAAGCTCGTCCTTTGCTTCGATGGCACTGGCAACGAATTCAGCGGATCCAATGCCGATACCAACGTTGTCAAGCTTTTGAGCAAGCTAGATCGTAATCACCCTGACCAGTTCCATTATTATCAGAGTGAGTATCCTCTCGCCTGTGATTCCTGTCTTTTATAGCTACTAACCACCCCCTCAGCTGGAATCGGTACTTACGACGTCAACGACACGTCTATCAATAAGACATGGTTCGGCCAGCTGAAGAGCAATGTTTCCCAGACACTTGATCAAGGATTTGGGACAACATTTGACGCACATGTTTTGGCCGGGTATCGGTTTTTAATGCGTTACTATGAGCCCGTAAGAGAGATTACCACCTTGTTGTTGACTCCTTGTTGCTGACCCGGTTCAAGAATGCCAAGATTTATGTCTTTGGATTCAGTCGTGGTGCCTTCACAGCCAAGTTTCTAGCCCGAATGGTTAATACAGTCGGTTTACTTTGCAAGGGAAATGAGGAAATGGTTCCCTTTGCATACAGGCTCTACCAGCGCTACCTGGCGGGTGACATCCATGATCGTATGGATGCTCAACAAAAGCAAGACGCAGAACCTGCGCCCAGTTCGTTTGCCGCAAACTCGTCCGCAGCCGAAAGCGACCCGTTGCTGCAGGCAGAGGGCAATCCACTCTCTGTAGAGCGCAGTGAGGAAACCGAAGTGGCTCTCAATGAGATTACAGCTTTCAGCCAAACATTTTGCCGAAAGGATACCTGTAATCATCATGGGAAAGATAGAGAAGAGAACATCAAAGTCTACTTCCTTGGCATTTGGGACTGTGTAAACTCTGTTGCGGTCCTGGAACAGAAAGCACCTATCCCAGTGCCAGTCACTGGCACCGCACGCTTTGTTCGACACGCGGTCGCTGTTGATGAACGCCGTGTAAAGTTCAAGCCGGCTCTCCTGGCTCAGGATATTCGTGGCGGAGACGAGGAGTTAGAGGATATCAAGGAGATCTGGTTCCCAGGCTGCCATGGCGACGTCGGAGGTGGCTGGCCATCAGTGGCCGACAATCCCCTCGATAACAAGCAGGACATGACCTTGTGGCAGCGCATCAAGAATTTCTGGAGGTCCCGCAAGCCCGAGGGTCCCAGTAAGGACATCAACAATGATCGCTTGCAGATGAGTGACATCCCACTTTCATGGATGATCCGTGAGCTTGAGCTTGTGGGTCAGCAGGACCCTTCATCAGCAGTCAAATGGAACGAAAACGTCGAAAAGTTCAAGAAACGATTCGATAAGTACAAGGTCTATGCGCTCGAGAGTATCTACCACGACTCGCTGGCCTTTGGCTACGGTACAGGCTTCTTCAAGGTACTTTTGTGGTGGTTCATGGGTAAGTTCTTCTTTCACAATTTCTCATACATTACAGGGCACGTATGGAAAGCTAACTATTGCAGAATACCTGCCTCTCATTACCCGCTGGGAGTTGATGCAAAACAAATGGGTCAATGTCCGCTTTCCACTGAACGCTGGCGCCTCCCGCGACATTCCACGCGATGCTGTCTTGCACGACTCTGTGATCTGGCGACTACGGAATGACCCCACATACATTCCTGGAAACAATCATGGCGACGACCTCCCCCCTTGTCTTCACTCTAAGGGCTGCAGCCCCGACGATTTGTTCAAGAAGGAGATTGGTATCCAGGAAGAGGCGGATCCCAATCATTACACATACAAGTTCTCCGGTGCAGTGTAGGATCCCAAACAGCAGAAAATGTCAAACATCAACAACGCCGCTTCCATATTTTCCACGCTTGTAAAAGCATCATCAAATGCTTTTCTGGCGTTCTCTTTATTACTTCTATCATTTACGCAGATGAAGGCTACTTTACACAGATGGCTCTCTATTCCGAGCAGCTGGGATCTTTTTGCATCATTATCATGTGCTATTCACCCCAGCCACGGGCTCTATCAAGTAGTGATTTGAGTGTGGGATGGTGGGAAGGCTTGGGAGGCGGGGTTGAACGCAAGAGGTGGGGGAATCGAGTCTCCATATGGGGATAATGACTGGGGGAAACCATTGATCCAGGAGTATGTTGACCAGAATGGACAGTGTCCTCTCATCATGTAGTTTGGACCAAAAAAAGCAGTTAGGAAGATGAATAAGTAGCCAATAATGCTTGTGATCCAATCGATTAATTTAAATAAGTGGATACCCCCTCTTTGCTTATCTTCTATTTTTCTCAGCAACTGTAACATTGAGAACACTGTTATGCAGAATACAGACGGGCATCCATAGTAAACCTACCCTGTACTTTTACTCTCATATGGTGTGACAACCAGTTTTGCACAGCCTACTACAATTTAGCATAAATTAGGTTTTAATTAATTAGATAATTAATTGCATTATTGTTAATTTTTAAATTATCTTACCTCATATTCTAACCTTGGATGTTTGCTTGCATACCCCTCAGCTTTTGTGATACACCTTGACATTGTCAACCGTGTCCATTTCGCCACCACTCACTTTATTCAACGCGTAGCCACCTCTAGGCATCGTCAATAATACCCACCAATGAGAACCGGGTGAGATAGTTTGGTGACCGGTCAATCCGGGCCAATAGTTCACAAACGGCCACGTATGAAAGAAAGCAAATTGCCGTGATCTCTCCCCTCCCTACATGTATATTTCTTAACCGGTAAGAATGTTCAATCTCATTCTAAACCCTCTTTGTTCCAAACGCTTTACTAATATGATCAAAATAAACTTCGCTCGTTTCCATCGAAGTGGCCATAGCTCAGCTGGGAGAGCGTCAGACTGAAGTCAAACTTCAAGTCCAATAGGAATATCTGAAGGCCGTGTGTTCGAGCCACACTGGCCACATTCTTTTTTTTGGGTGATAGGTTTTGCTGCTTATGTGATAAAAGTATGCCTCAAATATCCATTAGTTTACCGGGCAATTTCTGCTTGATTAAGTTAACCACCAGGCTCGACAGCTGAACAATATTGTTCCCTTTTTAGCCTCTATATGCATAAAAAATGTTTGTAGTAAAAGATCATTAGAGTAATCCTGTCCTTAATCATTTTTTTCATTTCTTTAACAATAGCATTCCACCCAGCCTGTGAAATTGAAGTGTCCTATTAGCGCATTGCTACAGTTCGGCCTGGTGTGTGTAAACGTGCAATGGCCACTTTGATTAAACTAAGCAAATAGAGCTGGCTCCTGGCATGCCACTCTGGGCTGATCAAGGTCTCAAATTTAAACGACAGTATACTGGAGCATTACGAGATGGCATCTTATAATGGATTTGCTACTGTTGAGGCGGTTCACTGATCTGAGATGCAGACAGTAGAGGGATGCCGCGAAGCGAGTATCTTTACCCATGTCGTAGTCCAATGCTAGGCGATACTATAACCAATAATAAGAACGCAGAGAAGCAACCGGGGGTGCTGGCGCAACGGTAGCGCGTCAGATTCCAGTGCTTGGAATTTCCGTAAGCCTACCAAGTAAACTGCCCAAGCAAGGCTATTTATTTGCTAACAAACTACTCACAGTGAAGGTTATCCGTTCGAATCGGGTGCGCCTCAAACAACATTCTTTTTTTGTGACTTTGAATATTTATTTTTGAATCCTCTATGGTTCTATCATTGATCCAACTCATATTGAGTCCACAAAATCCAATAATAATGAGAAACACAAAAATCGTATAATGTGGTTCTTGCAACTGCCACTCAAGCCTATGGAGCTTTAGTTGAGAACCAACATGGAGATAGAATGACTATGTACCTGCACAAGCAATGCTTCTAGATTCTAGTATATATGATTGCCCCCCCACCTGCATAGCAGCCATGTCCTATTTCATCTCAATCTCTACATTGTCTGCATCACTGAAAAAGTCCAGACGCTGAGATATTGCCAGTCCCACTCGACGATAGGTCTGACCATCGTCCGCTTTGTGTAACAAAAGCATCACAGTTTCAGTGAGCTCCATCGCAGATATATGTAATGAGCATTTGACAACAAGCTCTGCGAAACCTTTATAATCCAATTGCCCAATAACTTCCTTTTTTCTCGCCTCGTACGACACGATCTTGCCGCTGACTGGATCCAAAGAAAAGGCTGATTGTTCTGGCGTGGAAGAGAAGGAAAAGAATGTGGGCTGTGCTGCCGTTTTATCACCAACGTCCTGCTCCGGCTGATCTTTTTGTACAACCTGAGCCCAAGGGTGATAAATAGCATCCCTACGCCAAAAGGGTCGCAGACGTGCACGCACACGAACTTGTATGATGAGTGAACCATCATGTACAGCGTCTGTGCTGCTTCTTACTTTTTGGAATGAATCACGTTTACCCGGATCTATTAGTAGAAGCTCTGGGTGCGTCGAATTTGTTGAAACAGATGAATAGTGTATTTTTGTACATGTAGGCAGCGACGCCCATGTCCACGATGGGGGTGCCGGTGAGTTTATTGTAGGTTCCAAGGGCTCCGTCACTGGGCGTTTGACACTCCATGCTAGATCCAATGCAAAAGTCTTTTCCCAAAGTCCCGCAATGTAGGCATTATCCGTTACAGAGCTAGACGCTTGATGATACTTTGCTGCAAGCCCCGCTAAAGCCGGGAAACGATCCTGCGGATTGCTCATATTCCTCGAAACGTAGGACTCTACTACAGAGAGCCAGGCTTCATGTTGCTCCCGCGTAGTTCCACGATTGCATGCCAATAAAAACGCCTGTGGTATAAAGGCCTTTGCTGGCTGATGAGTATGTGTTGATGTAGAGAATGACTCTTTGACTGATTTGCGTCCCGGTTCTGAGGATGTATCTGGCGGAGATTCACCATGATAAGCTTGCGCACATGACCAGTACATTCTATTTGGTGTCCAGTACAAAATACGTCGTGATAGCCTTTCCTCTTGAAGTGTCCAGGCACGAGTTGACAACGGAGAGCGGGGTGCGACATCTGTGAGTGACATATCAGGCACGACCAGCCAGAGAGAGCCGAGTCTGCAGGGCTTAATGGGGTAAGTGAATGCTATACGGGACGTGAGAAAGGGATCGGTAGCCTTGATGTTGGAGCAAACTGCAAGAGTAAAGCTTGCGTTGCCATAATACTCGTGCATTCTGGGCGCTTCCAGCATAAAATCGCTTCTGTCGTGATCATCCTGTATAATGCAAAGAGAGTCAATCCATATGTACGATAACCCGACACGGTGACAAAAAGAAATAGCGTCTGCTAGGGTCTTGGGAAGCCTCTCAAGTAAAAAAGAGTCGTAACGGGACGCCAGATTCTGATGTGTAGTTTTGCTGCCATTGATAATTTCCAATTCCTCCCCGGAAAGCACCTGGGTTCCCCAACTGTAACTAAGAGCAGCATACTCGACGCCACTGTCAATTTGCGCTCCATCGCATAGCTGAACTTCGGATTTGGATATTATCCGCACGAGTCGAGAAGGATTATGCGTTGACCATCGCAGATCCGAACAGCTGGAATGGTGACGTGAGACGCATTCCGTCAACCACTGCTTGGCATGCTCGGTGATGGCATTTGCATGAGGGTTTCGCTGAAGGTTCAACCCATCCTCAGGACCGTTGTCATTCGCGCTGCATTGGACGAAAACTGATGCATCGGCATGGCCACGAATGTCGACTTTGAGAATAAGTCGTGCTGTCTCGCTCGCGGGAGATTGAGCTGGAAGCTTCACGCTGGCGTAGATGGGGCACCCGGATGTTCTTTCAGACAGCTCAGCGGCTTCCGAGGATGTCACACACCTCAGCAGAAGAGCCTGGCGAAAGATGCGACATGTTGCACATTTTTTTGCGCATGTATCCAGCTCTTCGAAGTCGCTGTGAAATGGGAGCCGGCCTGATGGTGGCTGGTTTGTCTTCAGAGTTTGCTCAATAAGAACTTCAATACGACCGCAGCCACTGCATTTTTGCTGACGGTCAATGCCTGTATTTATGTCACTGTATTTTGGTGTGTGAGATTTGAAGAGCCACATGACGAATTTATGTCACAGGGATGGCTTCTGAGGAAACGCTGGAGATGGAGGGTCCTTGGCCGTAAGTTCCACCGGCAGCCCCATGAGCTATTGGATCTGGATGAAACACGCTAATCATTTGCCTCAAGGCACGATCATCGGGGGGGAGGGGGTAAGTTAGAAATACTGCCAAAGAGATGAGTATGAGAATCAATACAAAAGTTGTACTCTTATAGAAGAAGAGCGAGTGGGGCTATGTGATGAGGGTATCCAACAGCATGGGCATGCGTCTGTGTTTTGAACAGGAATAAGTGCACACGATTCTTCATCTTTTCGTTCATGGACAGCTGAGTTGATCAGCTTAGAAATACTGACGCGGGGTTGCACAAGCGTGTGGCGGAGTTGCTGATCCTTTGCTCCAAAAATAGGAATCATGATCATCATTCCGCACCTTGGAGTTTGCACATTTCATTTCATTTTGCTTTCTATTTGTATTCAGCAACTCACGTTCAGGCGTGATTTTCCTTTCAACTCTTGCTCTATTCACACTATTTCAGCGCCATCATGGTCAGTATTCTTTTCTGGATGATCACGTACTACGTGTGCATTCTCTGTCATATCGCGTTGTTTTTTACAAGTCTGTACGGGTTCATTGGAGGAGATTGGGGGTTCCATGATCAGCATCATGTAACCTTCTTCTGGGCATCCTCAGGAATAGTAAGTTGATGTGATATGCCCTTGGTAGCAAGAATGACATACTGACTATATGTAGGCCTCGCTGCATATGGCCCTCAGGTATGCGACCTTGCAAACAATGTTGAAACTCGAGAAACCCTGTCCGGATTCAACAAGCGACGAGGTACGATTCAAGAAACAGCATACGCTTGTGCTTGCTCTTGTCCTCGACACCGCCTATGTAGTCGTGGACTTTTTGTTGGTTGGAACCGCAGGATCAAGGTTGGGGCATTCGAGTATATATCTCCCTGCTCTTATTTCCGCAACACTTTCTTTGTAGGCTACTCTCTCCCTTATTTTCTTTTGATAAATGGATTGTGCTGATCCGATAATAGTATAAGCACTACCGCTACGATGGTGGTTGATCTACTCAGGTTGCGAAGTCTTCATCGACAGTCAATCGATGTTGAGGACGTTCTCGACAGCCTCGAGCCTTACGAAGATGAGCCTAGAGAATAAATGTGGTGGCTTGTCAAAGACAAATGTTGGACTATGTAAACATAAAGTATAGACCATAGTCAAACAGCTGATCATTTTACGTGGGGGCTTCATGCATTGATTTGTCCCCCAAGCAATAACCTCATGTATTAAACCCATATCCTACTCAAAATTTGAGGCAGAACTGCCTTTCGAATCTTGCACAGCGAAAGAAATGGACTTGCTTGTCGTAGTCCACTTTTTCTCGCGTCACACCACTGTCCGACATCGGCTCGTGAAGATTTTGTTACATTCGTGTCTTTGCTTTCGATCCTCTGCTATCCCATCTCTCGAGTAAATAGAAATGTCGTTACCGACGTGGTTGCAAGATTAAAGGATCACTAAATGCTTTTGTATATACTTGTAAGACTCCTGTGAGTGTTCTGGCATTAGGATTTGTCAAAAGCTCGTAACACCAGTAAGAACTATTGCTTCTATATTAGCTATAAAAGCTTTCTTCGCCAATTACAATGAACAGCTTTTGTTATAAAGAGGAGCTTAGCAGAGGTTAGTGCAGGGGACCTCCAAATGTCTGCATAAAGACAGTCAGGGCTATCCCATTGAGTAACGTTTCGACAAAAGGATATTTAGATGGCGATGACGGACTCAAATAGTTGTGATTTGAGATGGAAAAAGAAGATAAATCCGCGCATGGCACATGTCTCCCGTTTACATACCACAACCGCAACCGAAGCCCCCGATGTACTAATACATCAACTATTTAGCAGCAGCAGACACGTATGGTGTGAAAATGAATATCAAGCTTGCGGCTATTCAAACTATTACCGCAGTAGCCAGCGCCCAAGGTAAGCAATATCCTATTTGCCCCATTCGTAAGTCTGGATCCCCCCAACCAGCAGTGGCTGTACCAACAATCAACATATCAGAGAATCATACCGAACTACGCAGAGCTGGGTTGGGTTTGGCGGTGGTTATGGGATCAGTTATGTGCGCTACATAATAATATCAGTATGCGCCATTACGTCGGAAGGCAAATGTGTAACTCAGACTTGAAGCGAGTATATGTCTTCTGATCCAAGAGCCATAGGGCGCAGCGTCTGACATGATTGGGTGAACTAACTGAGCCAAGATAAATAATGTAGAATATATTTGGAAAGAATTTAAGCACCGTCATGAAGCTCAGCTTTGTCAAGTTGAGGGAAGCCACCGGTAATTTGAGGAATTTCCTCCCGCCAAAGTTAATGGATGATGGAGGCATTAGGGCGCACAAAAGACTTGCTGTATCAGTGATTGACATGTCGAGTGGCATAAAAATGCAATCAAGCTGAAGAAACAGAAGACCAGCCGAAGCCTGATGCCCAAGGCAGACTCTGAATCACAATTTGTCACATTGTATTCGCTTGCAGTTACGTTACCTGTGAATGACTTTTCTCCAACGTTTGTTTCCTCAGGTGTCTTATTCGGTACGTCAGCGTCATTAAACGATGACGGTGGCCGTTCAATTCGTCGATTTATTTTACAGTGTCTGATCGTGGACTGTGTAACGATTTGTAGAAGTGGGAGACAATGGGGTTAAGAAGAGCCAGGATAATGAAAAAAAAAAACATTGAAAAATAGATACCTATGAAGCCCAACTCTCTCTCAAACGTCTTTCGGTACATCCTCAAACTATAAGGTGGCTGTATACGCTGCGAAGAACCAACAGAGCTCCTGGGTCAAAATGGTGCCGCCTTTTGTCTCCTTGGCTCCTCCCATGTTCTTGTATAATTGGCTTACAGCATAGATAGGGCACAACGAAAACATTTATACGTTACTCTAAAATTCTCGGAGGTAAGTTTGTATTTGACCATTCCTCGGTATTCCCTAAGGCTAATTACCCAATTGTCAGATCTGTCAGATTATACTCCATATATTGGACTGCCTTCCATTTCGAAGAACACCTATTACCCCGCGGGAGAATGATCCAAAACGTCCCATACTTGCGAAAAGGCTTGGCTGGTCTTTAGGGGACAAGTCTTGACAGTTCCCATTCTTATTCATCTAAGTTCCTGTAGTATATCACGAACTCCCTCATCAATGTCGTTCACACAGCTCTCTGCGTACTCAAGCAGTTTGCCGTGTTTCTTTGCTTCGCAAGCCTTAAGCGGCTCACCTTGCTTGAATAGCTGCTCGTAAAATGTCCGTAGAGCCAATTTGGTTCTTGCATCCAGCCCCAGTTTAAATCCGTACTCCTGGGCAGCTGCTGCAATTTCAGGAAAACCACTCAATGGCGTAATAGGATCCAGGGCTAAGAAATGCTTCAGCCTCCATACTGATGGGCGTAGGTGATGTCGTTGCACAGGAAAGGAAATAAATTCCTTCAGGCTCTCGTTCAAGTGGCCACTCAAGCCATATTTGCAGAAAAGCTTTACGAGATTTCCAGTCTCCCAGGCGCGCCAGAGCTCGCCAAAAGAACACACCGGTATATCAGCCAGATTTTGCATTTCAAAACCAAGACTTCGATTGTAATCCTTAGCAGGTTTGTTGCCGGCGATAAGTCGAATATAAATATCTCCAATAGATCGTTCATCATATTCATCCTTGCATACCACGAAGCCAAAGTCGTACCACAAATCGAGTTTCTCCCAATTTGGGTTGGGGTATGAGCTTTCCAAGGCCATCGCGTAGAATAGAAAGCAATAGCTTTTTGCAGGAGGTTCAAGCTGTCGAAAATCTTTTCCACGATCCTCTGGATCAAGGTAAGACCCTGCAGCATCGAGGGCCCGTTGCAGAGGATTGGATTTCCCGTTTAACTTGACTGGCGGTGTTGAGTAATCGAGGATATGTTGGTTTCGAAGGAACCATGGGAAGTAAGCCCCACGGTTTTGTTCCGGCAATTTGGAATAGGTCTCAATGATTTTGCTAATAAGAAGCCCTCTGTTTTGCCAGTCATTAACTTGAACAGGGCTGATGTCGTTATAAAAAAGGAAACCACGGTAGAGACCAAAAAGATAAGATTGCTCCCTCCTGTCGCGGCACCTAGAGAATCCGAACTGGTCACAGACCTCTTGATCTTGAGGAAATTGGTCAGCAAGGACATCGGCATAGAGTATGTCGGCTGTCGTTATTGGGCGAGCTGAACACTTTGTAAGGTGATGGAAGGACATCTGATCTTGACACTGCTCACTGCAAAACCAGTCCAGATTACAGAATGAACAGCGGCGGCTTGTTTCACGCTCACAAATTTGACATTCATTCCATATATGTTCGGACGCCGATATTTTCCTGGCAGATTGGCCCTGTGTGAGTTTGGGAAGAGGTACATCCAGGGCGTTTTCGTCCCCACGTTCGCTCAGAATGTTTCGACTGGGTGCCAATTAGCAGAAGCCAACTATGTGAGATTCAGAAGTTTAGCCCACAGTAAAATTGCATCCTCTTCTTCTTTCTTAGTACTTGCTCTCACCTCTTCGCGCTGCGATCGAAGATACCCAGAGACGAGTGACATCATATGAGGGTTATCAAACTGCTGTCTTACAGTTGCAATCGACGAACCTCCAACCGTAGATTCCTGAGTATGAACCAGACCGTTGTTTTTTCTATTCCCTATGTAATCTTTCATAGCCCTCTCGACGTGTTTGAGAGATCGAACCAGATTCGAAATATCCTCTTCAGTAAGCAACAAAGAGTGGGGTGTAGTCCAGAGATTGTAGAGCTTGCCATGACACCCTCTTGTAGCGAAAGAACCATATTTTTGGCCAAACCTTGAGCACAGAAAACAACTGCGCTTGCTACAGCCCACGTATTTGAATATTTGTCCGCCCATACAGTCGTGTCGTGTCGTGGCTAGGATGACTTGTACCTCTGCGTGAACCTCGGAAACGGACGACTTTAGGCCATCAAATCTTTGTAGTAGTTTGTTCTTTGTCCAAGATCCCCTCTTCTTCTTGCCAGCGACAATGAGAGATTGCACAGTTTTGTCGTCCAATATAAGACCCAAGGACGAAAAAGTTTTCGCCAATGACCAGTTATTAGCTGATGCATTCTTTTTTGATCTACTCTCTCCACTTGATAAGCCTGTCACCGAGAGAATTCGAAGGTTTTGAAAGTTGGAGAATCTCTCTGCGCTCCTAGTCAGAGTGTTGAAGCACGTCCGCAACCTGCCAAGAAAACCAAGCGAGTTTCTCAGCAATCTAGTATCAGCACTGTTTCCAGTAACGTTATCGAACTCTTGTTCACCGTATAGGGAGTACATGTAATGTGCGCTTTGAACAGCTTCCTCAAGGCCATCTTGCGTTGATGAGCGTACTGTATCGTTCATAAGGGCCCAGAATTTCTCGAGACAAAAAGGCAGGGATGGCTCAGCATCGTGTAAAGCTGGGGCATCTACCTGACCCGCACGTAGGCTAATCTTCTTCAAGACCTGCTTAGCCTTAATCAGGTAGTCATTTAACCGGAGCCTGTGTGACTGGACCAATAATCTCCAGAGTCTTTGCTTAGTATCCATGGCGACGGGATCTAAATGCGCTGTCATTAGCTCGCTGCCCTGTTGAAAACGGCAGACTGGACAAACCCGACAGATCAAGTCTGGCAATATCTCGAAGACTCGATGTTACGGCTTCCAGGATGTGTAGACTAAAATCCCCTTCCTTGAATCCATTGTTCTTTGCCACGAGAATATCGACTCGATCCGGCCATTCAATCATTAGAGACGATGATACATGGAGACCCCCCTTCTCGTTGGCAACGAGCTCAGATAACCTATCAAGAAAAGCTCTCTTCAATTTATTATCGTCAAAATGCGACAATATGTTGACGTTGACAGAGTCAGCGTCGTCAAACTCAGCCAACTCTGTCTGTTCCTCAGGTATTTCGCAGAAATCTGAAGCTTCTTCAATTTGTCCGCCATTTTTTAGTCGGAGGAGTTTTGCATAAGCTTCGAATCGGGACTTATCTAGTCCATGCATAGTCCATGGGTTAGATGCGCTCATTTTTAAGGTAACCGTGCACTGAAGTAGAGACGCTGAGATTTGGGTAATCCATTCAAACTTAGGGAACGATTCACTTATTTGGTAGCCTCACCCTTGAGCCTGATGTGACTAGATATGGCCCAAATCACGTGCGCAACAGGTAGCCAAGCCTCCCAAGGTTCTTAGTGAGGGGTGACTGTACAATCCTGTTTATCTCCTGCATTTGATCCAAGCAGTTTTGATTGCCTCAATGTATCAGGGCATGGCTTAGTGGAAAGAAGCCATCGGGAAGTACACGCAACTGACGCATCTGGATTAGACCGGTAACAGAGGCCTGCTGTGCATAGCAGAATGAAAAGCGATGATTGAACTGGAATACTTGGAAAAGAAAAAGAAGGAAAACACGCACATGTGGAAACGATCCGAGGAGAGGGCTTGGGTGGAGGGTGGGACAGAGAGGCCATAGGAGACAATATTGTATTTGTTGCTTCCATTGCCAAAACACAACCTGGGCGTGTCACGGGCAAGAGCTTGAGAACCTAGTGTTTAATACGAATGCTCAACTTCAGCCTAATGCCAGTATTATCCTTCGTTATAACCGCAAGACCAATTATTGACAATAAATGGAAACATTATTCAATTAGTACCCCAAATGCTCCCAGAATGTGCAAGCACTCAGCTTGGCTCGGATGGTGCATGAATACGTAGGGTTGGTGGTGCTAGGGCAAATGTACACATGGGGTAGGCGTTACAAAACCAATGTTGGGATCGTAGGGAATGTCCAAAACGGCGTCTATCTGAAGGCTTTGAGCCAGTGAAAAAAGACTGTCCTAGACTTTTAGGGCTGCCAGGAGCCATGTCCCATCGCCACTAGCCAGGACAAGCCAAGGGGTTAAGCCGAACACGCACTCTGGGATGAGCAAGGGAAGGACAAAATACAACACACAGCTTCACGCCTTGATCACCCGCCTAGTGTCACGGCTTTTCTGTGCCCCTACTTGACAATCACATCCAGCGTGTTCGGCTTAAAAGTTCCACCCCTTGCAAGCCTACCCGGAACCAGCAACGGAAACGCAGCGATCCAGGTTACTAAAAACACAGAATGATGACTCCCATTGGCAATACCTCTCTTAATATGGCCTCCAAGAATGTGAACGAGCAAGGTTACCATAGTAAAACAACCCTATAGTTGGTTACTGAACGTGGAGATGTTGGTGTAGCACGTGTAAGCCTGGAATTAAGGATAGCGCTGACGAAGCATAATTTTCATCAAACCAATGACCTTTATGAGGCAAAACCAGGACAGTCCCCATTACATTCATCAAAAAGTATCGAGTAAAGCTGTCCAACACTTGGTTAGCGATAGGGCCTGTCTGAGTGTTGAGGAACAGATGCAGGTGGCAAAATATTGAGCAATTGGCCACCAGGACAGTACTATGTATTTGCAGAGTTATCTTTTTTTATTTTTATTTTTACAGACAACGTACATAATAATGTTTTGGAGTTCAAAGCCAAAAAAGTGGCCACTCTCGATCTAGAAGGGCTTACTACGAGCCCAGACCAAGATTCTTATCCGATTTATACCAGACTATTTGGACTAACTGACTAGCACATTTACGGTAAAACAAAGGGTACTAGATTTTATTTGCCCTTGCAAGGTACAAAGTAATCGGTATGTAGTACAGGCAGCGATCAATAATCATCCAAGGCGGGTGGGTGGATATGGTACCATGCCGTTGAGACGCTGATCTCTAACGGTCGCGCCCAGCTGAGAAATGCGAGGGGGTATCAAGAGATGCCCAATTTTTTCGGTTAGATACCCTGGACCCTCGTCGCCACGCACGTCTCGGCTCGTCTCCTGCTAACTTGCAGTAGTTCCCTGCCGCTGGAAAAAAGGGGGGTTAGAAAAGACAAAATAACGGTTTTTTTTTGCAGCGCCATGATGATCGGACCAATTATCGGATCCTATTCGCTCACTAAGCCCGGAGCTTGTGATCCGTCTGTCTCTGACTGGTGACGTCAACGTGCCAAAAGAAGCAGCTAAGATGTGATAATTGACAGAATGGGCAGAGTCGCTATGGCTGGCCTTGATACCCTGAAAGGCTACATGTAACCATGGCTGCCCACGAAACGATTGTCAGTCGCATTGCCAAATCCTCCAACATGATGCTGTCCCTCGTTTGCCAACGGGTGTGATCTTTGAACAGCCCATAATTGCGGTCGCATTCGCTCTTGGATTGGGCAGAATGGGTCATTTCGAATTCAACGACCTCTGGGATTTGTCCCCAGTTCCAACCTTCGTCGTCTCGCAATCCTACTGCATACAAAAAGTCTCTGATGGTTTACTCCACGCATGGAACCGCCAACGAGACGAGCTCATCGGCACAGATTTGTTTGTGGCCCTTTATGGAGGCTCGCCCTTGGAACGCTTCGACCGAATACCACTCACACGCGCCATCGAAGTGGCCATACTCGCTCGAAACTTTCGACTTTGCCATGCCGCTTATTGCACCAATGGCGCGACTTGGTCCGCCCGCATCATCCCCATCTTCAGACAGGATAAAATGCTGTCCCTGGTCCTGGAATGGGAACAGATCGACGTTACCCCCAGCGTCAGTGGTGGTGAAATAATCCACAACATGTTGTCGGCCGATGAAATGTTCCGCCTTCTCATCCAAGGAGTCAAAGATTACGCTATTTTCCTCCTCGACACCCGGGGATACGTGGCGACGTGGAATACAGGAGCAGAACTGCTCAAAGGGTTTCGAAAAGAAGACATTGTGGGCAAACACTTTTGCTCGTTTTATGGCGAGGAAGACCTCAAGGCCGGGAAACCCGAAGCCGAGCTCATACAATGCTTGCGCGAGGGCAGGGTAGAAGATGAAGGATGGCGCTATCGCAAGGATGGTAGCCGATTTTGGGCCAACGTGGTCATTACTGCAATTTACAGGAATGGCGTGCACGTTGGCTTTGGGAAGGTCACTCGAGACTTGACAGAGAGACGAGAGGGCGAGTTGAGACTGATTGCTGCATACGAGGAGAGCGCCAAACTCAAGAATGACTTTCTCGCCAACATTAGCCACGAGATTCGGACGCCCATGCACGGCATGCTTTCAGCCTGCTCTCTTCTCTTGGACACTCCCTTGGCTGATGACCAGCGTGAGACGGCTAACATCATATCGGAGTCGGGTCAGGTTTTACTGCAGGTCATCAACGGCATCCTCGATTATTCCAAGCTTGCATCTGGTAATTTCTCCGTCAACTCGGACTTGGTTGGCGTCGCACGCATCATTTCTTCCGTGGTAAGGAACGTGCAGATGGCTTTACGACCGGGTGTATACATTAAGCTAGTGCTGGCGCCAGATTTGCCAAGGTCTGTCCAGGGAGATCCGCTCCGGTTTCGACAAATTGTGCAGAACATTGTCGATAATGCAGCCAAGTTTACTGAGAAGGGTTTCATCTTGGTTCAAGCGTCGGTTGCGAAAGAGGACGAAACTTCTTATACGATACGAACAGAAGTCAGTGACACAGGTATTGGAGTGACAGACGGTGCAGCTGAGAATCTGTTCAAGCCTTTTACGCAGCTCGAAAAGCCGAACAAGAAGCGATTCCAGGGCACAGGGCTTGGGCTCTCCATAGCCAAGTCTTTAACAGAGTTGATGGATGGTCAAATGGGCTACTGCCCAAATGCCAATGATGCGGGGAGTATTTTCTGGTTCACAGCCAAGTTTAAGAAGATTATCTTGGAACAGCTTGATTCGATTGAGTCGCTTCACGGAGAGGATGTCGAAAAATCTCAACAATTATCAGAAAAGGAGACGGCTCGTCTGGCATTGAGCCGACTACGAGAGATTGCGCCGAAAAAGCGTATCCTTGCGGCAGAAGACAACGTCATCAACCAAAAAGTTTTGATTGGTATGCTGCGTTCATTTGGATTCAAAGACATCTCCATGGTTTCAGATGGTGCACAAGCAGTCTCCCTGTTAAACGGCTCGCCAGGTGCTTACGACCTGGTCCTTATGGACGTAAGCATGCCGGTCATGGACGGCTTTGAGGCAACAGCAAACATCAGAGATAGCGGGATGCAAATACCCATCATAGCGATGACAGCTTACGCCCTAAGAGGAGACATGGAAACGTGTTTGGAGAGGGGTATGGACGATTATATCCCCAAGCCGATGAATAAGAGTCTGCTGCAGCAGAGGCTGCTTAGATGGTTGGATGTTTCTTGCCCACCTAAACCTGTTATCGAGGAGGCAGCAAATTCGCACGGAGCGCTCGCTCTTCGCATCATGGAGAGCACCTGTCAAGCAGGTTGAGATGTATAACAAATGAATAACCACCGGGTGCAGCCCGGCCCAGCTTTTTTTTTTTTTTTTTTTTTTTTTGGGCAAAAGGCCAACTGGAAGACTTGGTTTCTACTACCGAGTAATGCTCTCAATTCAAATATTTGAGACTTTGCACCAACACATGGATCATGATTTATTCATGTGAACAAGAATAGCGATTTCTCCACACAATCGGCAAAATTAACAAGCAAAATAGGGCATGTCGAATATAGTGCGCGATAAGCCCATAACGCGAGAGCTGTACGACCCAATTCCATCCGGCTGAGATGGAGGGAAGCTTCATTTCTAGAGGTCGACCATGGGATACAAATCTTTGAGGCAAGTCCTCGTCTGATGAAGCCTATTCGGCAAGCATTAAATAGGATATAACAAATTGACTTCTTGTAAATCTAAAGATATCTAACGTCCAGCTAAACCCTACATCTCTAATCCGAACCTTTACCTAGATTCTCTCCACTAAATTTAAACTCATAGTGCAGATCATGGCTACCAAACTGAGGGACACTTTTGTCGCTTGCCTGTAAGCATTCGTCATTGTTTTCTTGTCGTGGTTGGAAGCGGAACGTGGCTCCCTTGTGCGTATCTGGCTTAAAACCTGGACTCTGCTTCCATAAATCACTCTTGCTAAACTCGTAGTCTCCGCTCTTATCAGAAGTGGGAGATATTCCGGGCTTTCGCAAGTACGGTTGCAGTGTTACTCTTCCCCTCTCCGACGGTATCGGCAAAGGATGCGGGGCCTCGATACTCGAAGGGAAGCGGACCGTGATATACTTTTCTCTCCATGGAACCTTAACATAATTTCGCCTGCGTATCACTTTGTCGTCAGGCTCTGGAGTCGGATGTTTGTAGTGCCATGGCGTGCGCTCCTCTTGGGCGGAAAAATCCCTGCCCCGGAGTGAAAACTGCGTTTCACCTGAGCTCTGACTTAATGGCCCCACGGATTCAGATCCGGAGTCAATATCATTATTGAGAACTTCTCCCGTATTGCCTTGGACCGCTGGCTGATACTCTGGCGTTGATTCGGTGGTCTCTAGAGATAGTGAAACCTGAATAGCCTGATCAACGACTGTAATTGTCTTTTCTGCCTCATCACTAGTCTGAGTGGATGAGGAGTTGTAGCTGGTGCGTAGGGTTGTTTCCAGCCTGGGTGTAATGTCATCGTCCTCGATCAGGTGCTCGGTCTGGGTAGACGCCGAATTGTAGGAGGGCAGAAAAGACGGCTCGCTGTATGCTGTGGCTGCTTTCTGACTCTCTAGAACCTTTTCAATTATATCTTTTAAAATATTCTCATTTTCTTGCTTGAGCAAGTCGCTCACTTGTATGTTGCGGTCAGCATCTGACTTCTTGCGAAAGAGTTCCCGTATCCGCTCTGATGCTGAGTAGCCAGTGCGCTTTACATGGGATGAGGGCATGATTGAACGTTCTAAACTGCAGCGCAACAGTCTTTTAGCACAAGACTTTTAGGCTCCCGGGACGTTAGTGATGGCCACAGAGGAAGAAAACCCCACTCATGGTAAACACATCTGTTCCCCTCATATAAGAATGAATGGCCGGGCTGAATGCGGCTGAGAGACCCCAGTAATTATGACGCCTTTGAAACAGTTCATGCAGACAGCCCCGCATCACCCTGTATTGCATGTTCACTGGAATAGGTTCCAATTGGAGTAGAAATGACATTGTGAGATGGAAGTAATGTGTACATTGTGTCAATTTGAGTAGAGGGAGCTTTATCGGAACCAGTTGACCAGTCTTATCGTTGCATTAACCCGCAAAAGCCTTTTCAAGACCCGCAACGTCAAGTTTCTTCATCTTCATCATCTCAATCATGACTCTGTCAGATGCCGCTCGATCGTCGGAGCCGAGCATTTCCTTTAGAACTTTGGGCACAACTTGCCACGAAAGTCCAAACTTGTCTGATACCCATCCGCACTGCTGTTTGGATTCATCGCCGCCAGCAGTCAGCTGGTGCCAAAAATGATCAAGCTCGGCCTGATTATCGCAATCGATCTGGAATGAGATGGATGCATTGAAGCTCCATGGTTGTTTGCCACCATTGAGTGCAACAAAACGTTGGCTGCGAAGCTCAAATTCGACAATCATGATAGAACCAGGTTTACAGCCATGGTGCTCTTGGCCCGCCTCGGTGTAGTGGCGCGTGGTGAGAATCTTGGAGTTGGGTTGAAATATTGATACGTAGTAGTTTGCGGCCTCTTCGGCTTGGTTGTCAAACCAGAGGCATGTGGTGATGGGTAAAGCCATGATGATAGTTAATGACAATTGTGCCTAGGGTGATCATGCAAAGTTAAGCTCGCAGCAGTTTGATGTTTGAGCTGAAAGTCTAGTGAATACCCCATGGGAGGTCACATGACAGAGTTGACTACGATGAAGATTTCTCACAAGACGTACTTGGGCCTGTCACCCAACGGGTTAATATAGAACAATAGATTGCTATATTAATTGCTATTGAAACGCTTCTGGGGATTAAATATTATACTACCATTGTGCAACTTCCAGTTATCCATTTATGTTTTCTTTTCTATGCCTACTTTAGCGCCAAGTATACCATTAAAGCAGACCTCATGAGTGAGATTTTGAATCTTATGCCTTCATTATCCTACATGATTATTAAGTCTGAAATTCCAACAGTAAAACAAAAAGTCAGAATGGAATAGAGCGATTACACATACCAGGGAGAATCAAAATAGACATGGCGAACTTTCTGATATTGAGGAAATGGAATTAAGGATTACATGACGCTTAAATACCAACAATGTTTTTTTCCTCATCTGCTACCATTGTCAAACTATTCATAAATATTATACCAGTACCGGACGCTGAATGTTATTTCATGGCTCCTCCAGCCCATATCATAGGATATTAGTCATTTTTGATGGAAAGCTTTCTCTCTCAGAGTCATTATATCAACTACATGTTGTTCGTTCGGCACCGAATCAAGGACAAGAAAACATGACTTCATCGCCAGGGGCATATCTCTGTTTTGTGTTGTCACCAGCTGCATCAAGCATTGAACCTCATCTTTAATAGCATAGAAAGTTAAGTGGATTTGTATACTCTATCAAGGAACTAGTAGTTCCAGTGATCGGTCAAGTCATCTTTCCTGTTCCACGACCGACATACTAATACTCATTAACTTTTGTTTCCAGTCATAAAAATAAATAATGTTCTGTCCAGGGGTGTAATACGAAAAATTAAGTGAGGTTTGATTCTACTACTGGTTGAAACACTGTTAATGAATGGGTACCTGAGGTGTAAATCTTTACCTCATATCCGACTCCGAATTACTGATTCTTTCTACTGAAAATGGATCTGTTGACATAAGCAGTAGCACAGAGTGTGTTATTATTTGACAAGCATGGGGGAGAGGCTTGGGGATAAATTTAAGGATGGGGGCTATGGCTGATACTTGTGAAGGACCAAGCTGGAACATGATGGAAACGGTCGGCCTTGATTATGAAGTCTTGGTATCTCCAGCATTTGAAGATGTGAGTGTCCAACATTGATGTTATGCGTCCAGACTGGTTGATTCAAGTGAAGTGCAAGCAACTTTAGGTAGCTTCAGTTTGATTGACATCGTCTGCCCTTATCTCGCTATGTAGATAGCCCCATCATGCTGGTCGACTCGCATTATCTGTATTATCGGTCAAAGACCTGGAATATGCTAACCCACTTTTCTAGGACAGTTCTTATCCGCCTTCCTGTCTTTTCTACTTAGAACATGACTTTTACTAGCGACCACACTAGAGAACTTAGCTGAGACAGGCATTGTAGAATATTGCGCCGCTCCTCACAAAACTCCACCGCCCCTTGTCGTGAACGTAGCATCGTACATATATTTTACGTTTCGTTAAACCAAGCTTGGTTAACGTAGGTCTCGCCATAATTGTGTCACACTTTTCACTCTGCTCAAATTGCGGTGTGTGGATTCATAGACAGGTTGCGCAAGGCAGCATAATATACACCAATCTTATCACTCGTATCTGAACAGAGTGCTCACAATAGTGGTATCAAGGATGGATCTTCGAAATTATGTTCAGTTTCAGCTTATTATACTACTATTAATGTATGCGGCAATTCAAGAGTAGCTGGACCCCCTCTCTGTGCTTTGGCCATAGTATTGCTAAAATATTTAAAGATGAGAATGCGCACTATACCAGGCTCGTTAACTATCACCTTACCAAACGCTAGAAGCTAAAAGCAAGGCCTGCCATACCATGTATAGACGTTATTCTCCCAGAAAAACCGTCTGATTCATAATTCTCAATCATGTCGTCAGCCGCTCCGGCCACGTTCTACTCTCAGTGGCCAGCTAGCACACTTGATCGGCCATTTGGCATCCGCTTGTGGCCGCTCTTGGACAAAGCCTTTACAGCCACCGTCGGCTATGTCCCTGATGAATTTGAGATAAACCCTTATAAGACACCACTGGCAAGCGCAAAGTCAACCCTGACCTTTATCGCTATCTACTACACTACTATCTTTGGAGGACGAGAGCTAATGCGCAGCCGGGAACCCTTTAAGTTTAATTTTTATTTCTTACATACAATCTATGCCTAACCATTGTATCTGCTTTTCTTCTATTGCTCTATATTGAACAGCTGGTCCCAATGATCGCTCGACATGGCCTATTCAACTCTGTTTGCCATGCGGACATTGGTTGGACTAAACCAATGGTGGTCCTGCGTTATGTAGGTATACCAACCGCATTAAATAGGGATTCAAAAACTGACTATCAAGCAAATAGCTGACTTACCTGACCAAGTACATTGAGCTTCTTGACACAGTGTTCTTGTTCCTGAAGAAAAAACCACTCAGTATAACCCCAAATCCAAAACATCCTATTTTTCATCTTTTGTAATAACATACATCTAGCTTTTTTACACTGCTACCACCATGGTGCTACAGTATTCCTGGTTTCAACCGCTATTACACACACCTCTCCGGTGACTTGGGTTATCAGTGTTCTGAACCTAGCAGTTCACGTTCTTATGTACTGGTACTACTTTCAGACTGCTCGTAATATTCGGATATCGTGGAAACATTGGATCACTCGACTTCAAATTACTCAATTCATTGTTGATCTCGGTAGGGAGCATCATAATTGTGTGTATAGTGCATTTGACTGATGGTAAGACAGGCTTTACTTACTTTGTGACCTACAACCACGTCGCTAGCACCTATTTCCCTTGGCTTCTTCACGTGGGTAGATGCACTACAGATGGCCGCATGATTGTTGTTGGGAATAGCATTCTTAGCTCCTATCTGGTGTTATTCGTTCTCTTTTACTTCGCCGTCTACAAGCAGCCTGCTCGCACACGAATTCCCCACCAATCTCAGCAGTCATGCAAAAATCTATTCACTCAACCTACCAACATGGATTCAGTAACAGCGCCGAAGAAAACGCAGTGCTAGGCTGATCTGAAAGATAAGACCCGGCCATCCTAGCATTTAATGTACTAAACAGCTATCCTCAGCATAATGCCTCTTAGCCAATGCAAGGGGATGCATCCTGAGGTTAGTTCTACCCATATATGCGCTCTCATTCTGGTCGGGATCCGGGGATTGCTGCTGTGGCGATGATGGGTGTTTGGCTGTTCGAGGAGGGTTGATACGTATGATATCATGGGTGGCTTTGTGCGCCAAAAGTGCCTGATATTTTCACCAATATTTATTATTTTCATTACGTTATTCAGGAGTCTTGAGAGGAGTGTCCTGTGCGGCTGCAGTTGCCGTACACATTATCATCTAAACTTAAACAGGCATCGCAGCGCAGAGCAGGCCTTGTGCCAGGGCACCCGTTTCAATCAGACCGATTTTACGGCGCCAGCGATCCACAAGATGCTGCACATCTGCGTTGACAATGTTTGGGTTGTGTTGTGCACTGGCTAGGTAGGCGTCTAGGTCGCGTTGTAGAAGTTGGGCCGTAGCGACACTGACATCTCGTGCCTTAATATCCACAAACCCCGCACTCTTCATAATATTTTCGTACGTCGGAATAGTGACGAGGTGAAGACCAGATACATCCACGTATTCATCAAATTCGGCTGTCCTCTGACCCTGGCAGAAGTCGTTGATTACTAGCCTGCCGCCTGGCTTAAGAAGTTCAGCGCAACGGGCCAGCACCTTTGGCTTATCAGCCTCATACATGAGCGTATCCTGACTGTAGATGGCATCGAATGACGCTGGTAACAGATCGTTGGAAAACACATTGCCATGAATGAATCGCGTACCACCCCCTGGATCCAGCCGGGGCTTGCGGCTGTCGGTGATCGAAATCATGACCTTTGCCGTGTCGACGCCGACCACCTCAACCGAGTGCTCGGTGACCAGGTAGAACGCCGCACCGCCCAAGCCAGATCCAATGTCAAGTATACGCTTTCCTGGTGACAACGATAATTCTGCCTGTACGGTCTGCTGGAACGCGGCCAGACCACCAGGGCTCTGGAACCCCTCACCATAGATAACCTCAGATCGAAGAATATGGTGCGGTACTGCGAATCGGGCTTTCTCATACTCCCGACTGCTTATCTCTAACTGAGGAACAAAAGTATGGCCAGCCATTGTATAAGTTCAGAGTTAAAATATTTGTTTGAGGGATTACAAGATGGCAAGATTGCGGGGATTGTTGTTGAGCTATTAAATAAGCCAGCCCTGCTCATAAATTTGTCTTAGGCTAGCGGTGATCTCCCTTGAGCCAAATTCGCTATGCACATCCTATTGAGGGGTAACATCCCGACTTGAAGACATTGTATACCTAATCACACACTGATTTATAGGGTGAAAATAACTTGCCCAAGTAACAGCAATGTTCAGTGCAAGTTACGAGGTCTGTATATGATCCACAAACCTCAATCTTTACTCAATTGTTTTACTACCATTGCACTGAAGTACTTATACAGAAGTGTATGAATTGAAGACATGCTAATTAGATGCAACAGGGATTTGGCTAATACTTGACAATATGACCACATTATGGCCGCATGTTCAACAGGTACCACTTAGTAACCCACCCTACATTCTTTCAGACTGACCCAAGTTTCACATTGTTGAGGTGGCCACTGCAATTTGTATTTAACAGTTCCAATATCCAATGAAGGACCTGAATCCACGGCAATCATGGCTGTTGCTGCATGCAACCGTATCAGGAACACCAAAGTGGTCCTTTCGGGCACCACGACATCCTACCCCCTCCCAGACATCCATAGTGGGATAAGGATTTCCATGATGCTGCTGCATAACAACACCGCTAAGGGCTCTTTGAGGGATGCTGATACAGCCCGTGCCGCAACCGAAGTTTTTGACATCAGCAATGATAGTCTCGGGAACGCAGCCATAACTGCCATATGCTGCTATAAGGCGGCTACCACGGCGTTTCTCCAGCTTATCGTTGCCACCGCCACTCAGGTCAAGATGAGTGCCTGGCTGGAGAGTAATGTGCGGCATATCCTCAGGAATTTCCCATGACTTATTGGTGGCTCGCGCATGAAGCATCTCGGGCGTCATTTCGTAGTGGGGGCCATCGTATTTAACAATCGGCCAAGAATCAGGATGGCCGAGGTCTTCATACTTGTAGACGTCCTTTTTACAGGCCTGACCCAGAACAATCGTGGTGAGAGCGAGAATAGTTGGGAAGATCATTTTGAGGATTTTTTAAGTAAAGAAGCTTGAGTTTTGAGTGATGAGAATGTGTCAGAGGAAAAAAACTCTGAAAGTAGAAACACCTGTCTTTTTATATTCTCTTGAGTCCACAGAGCTAAAAGAAACGGCTGTTGTCTTTTGTTAATAGTGGTCCATTCAAAAGAATCATCATGCAAAAGAAGAGACATACTTACCTTCGGACAGATATTAAGAATGCGGGCGCACGATGCGGGCGCAGAGTGTCTATTGACCCTAAACAAGCCACCAGTACACTAGAACAAGAATGGCCCATATTACTTTAGCAAAAAGAATACCAATTTTTTCAAACTCCTATTCGGGAGTATGGTAGTTGTGACATAACTATAAGAAGGACTCTTGGAGCGTCACTGATTCACATTCAACAGCAGACACAGACCCCGACCATTGATTCAAACCTCACTTTACTTCAAAACTCATTCATCACAACTCATCAAAAATGAAAACCTCAGTTATTACTACTATTTCCCTCTTCACTTTGACCTCTGCCATTCAAGTCAACTATTACTCCGACTCCAACTGTCGGAACTATATCACAACACCACCACATACCCCAGACGACGCAACCTGCTATGGATGGGAGTGGAACGGCCAGAAAAGCGCCAACATCGCCAACTGCAATTGGTCCAAGTGCTATTGCGACTTCTATCTCGACTCTAATTGCCAGACACCTGTGGACTCCGTTGTCTGGGGCGGAGATGACTGTGCCAACCTTCATCCGCCTTACAAGTCTTTCTCCTGTATTGGATTGGATGCTTAGGGGTGAACTGGTAGACAACTACATAGTGGGGGTGACTTTTTAAATCTTGTGATCAATATGAATAGTTATTTTTAAAGTATTTGTTCAGTTTTCGTTAGCCGTGTTCACAATGCCTTGTGGCTCTTGTCCACTGAACCAGAGCGGGACACCCTCCACGGTCTTGCTCCTAATTTAACTGGCATGAAGAATTCGCCTGGCCGAAAATGCAGGTTACCTCCTGGGTTCCATTAGATAATAGTAATTTAGTAGAATACCGAAAGCGAAGCCGTTGGATAGAGAGGTAGAAGCTGCCAACAAAACGCATTTGTCAGTACTATCCTTGAGCGCCCTGCATTATCGTTTAATTTGTCCCTTGGTATTGCTTTTTGTACATTGACAGACAATTCATTACACTTCCGAAATCAGAACTCACTGTACATTCCGAAGAATCTCAAACACAATGTGATTTCCCTTAACCATCGAATACCCAAACCATACTAACCTTAATACCTAGTCGACATGCACCGATATCCGAACGAACAATATCCACTATGAGGCGGTGTTTATAAGGACCAATGGGCATGTTTTAGTTCAGTCGTGCAGCGTAATATAGCCAAGACAACATGTTTAACCATACAACAAGTAAGCAGCCACAGGCAACTTGAATGGTGAGAATATCCTGAAGGGCTAATATTTCAGGAGATGTCTCTTATTAACAGTCAGGAGTCAGGGTCAAACGGCCGCAGTAGCCAAAGTATCGGCCGAGAGGTTGTTGCCACTGGCTGCACGTTCAGATTCTAGATTAATCTTTATGTGTATACACTCGAATCTAGAACGTGTTGCATTTCTAGGGAGGCTTGAAAAGGAAAGGGGCTAAGATGAGTGGAGATCAGCTGAGCAGCGTCATCGTTGGGGGGAAATACAACCGCCGTCTAACCGAGGTACGTGATTTGTACTGGTATGTGAGGGCCCCTTTTGATAAGGTGTACGGCAGTTGCTTCGGCTTCAAGCCGAGAACAATTCCCGGCCACCCTAATTTATCAACATGTAGATACCAATCCATCGCACAAACGGCTCCCGAGCCCCCGAGCCTAGCGCTTGTCTCCACCAATGTTTACATAACCTGTACTGTCAAAGCTCGGTAATATCCATTACCTACTTTCAAGACCAATGTCAGACGTAAGCACCATCAATGATAGTTCAGCGCTCTGTGCTTTTGTATGTTGCGATATGTATTAATTTTCAAAGCTTCACAATCCTCAGGCAGTATCATGCACTATGAATGTAATGCATGAGTTGTTATCTGTAACGATTAGTGGAGACAAGCCTTGGTGCTTGGCTTTGATTGGATGCAGCCTCGGGGATTCGGGGCTCGGGAGCTCTTTATGCGATGGATTGGTATAAATTATGGTGCCACAACGGCATAATTTCCTTTGTTCTCATTAAGGCGAATTGATTGCCCAATTCTTATGCTCCCTTTAGTAAATCGCGCTTTGTGACAGGTTAGGTTATTACACGATGGTTTCGAACCACATGCCAATCAATCATATTAAATCACCAACCCTCGCTGTAAGCCACCCACGATGCAAACAATCTATACAATCATTACTGAAATCTCATTTGTATAAAAACCTCAGCATGATTACTATCTAGACATATGGATATCCAGTCATTAATATAACTGTTTACTATCAGATAACCTGAACCGTGATAACGTTTGCCAATTACTCAGCTTCACCCTGATCCTCTGCCAACAAACTCGACCTACCTTGTAGTTCTTGTTGGAAGAACGCCCGGAACGTCACATTTAGTTACCAATGTGAGATTTAACTTTAGATTTAATTATACCTGAAATTTGCGATGTATTCTAGTTGAAAAGAAGAGCTGATGTTCTTAGAACTCTATGGGAGAAATGCCACAAGATCTTTGGGAAGAAAAGATAATTGAATGCCTACATGTAGTCCCACACTGGTCCAACAACACAGGCAAAACCTCATCCTACCGTTAGTATCGGTGATTTATTAAGAGAAAAACTTGTATATGGCCTGCTCTCTCAACAAATAGCCAATGACTTATAAACTATTGAAGAACCGTGTTCATCCTGGTGACCTTTTGATCAAAGAAAAATATATCCTTAGCGTTATAAAAGAGCGCAGCTCCAAAGCTAAGCGCTCTGTCAAACATGTTAAGTGGTTTCGCCCCACGCCTTATTCGTCACCTATGCTTCTACGACACAAAGCAGTGGGTTTGGATTGTGAAATGGTGGGTGTCTAGAGAGGATTTTGACCGCATCTTTTCAGTTTGCGCCAGAGACTTTCGAGGTGGGAGGTGTTCCTACACTGCCCTATTGTTTTGTACACATAGTAGAATGGCACAGCGACATCCACGGCATAGCTCTGGATACGATGACTGCTGCATCATTGCAGGTAAAATTGCTATGGGTATGGGAAATAGCAAGAGCTGAATTGTGGAAGCACATCAATGCCGATACAATTCTTATCAGACGGGGAATATTTAACGATTTCTGGGCACCACAAATTATTCATATGAATCTTGTTGACTCGCGATTCCCGTATCATAAGCAGTCTTTGGTAATAAGAGGATCAAGAGGCATGGGGGGCTGCAGGACTTGTGCCATGAATTCCTTAGTCTCAATTTACACTAGCCTAGTCCGACTGGAATTGCCATTGATGAAACCATTGAAGATGTTTTAGATGAGCGTGAATTGGCATTACACTATCTGCTCTGTCTCAATGAGTTCAGGATCGGGTCACGAGAGATAAGACATGAATTTTGATGACCCAAAGATAAGGGAACAAACCGGAAGAAGAAGAAAGTAACAAAAAGAAACGGAACTTTGGAATGATGTTGGAGATGGTGGAATGTGCTATCAGTATGAAGACTTGGTATTTGGGAATAGAGAGGATAATCTGAGCAGATATGATCATTACCCTACTAATTTAGACAGACATACCCTGCGAGCTTTCTCATTCCCAATTTAGGCATCTTAGATCTATCACCTACAGAGGTGTAAGAATTTCCCATCAGCGGCGGTTATTTTGACAAACTTTAGTTGTCTAATGAAATGTTGGGAAAGCGTTTATATCTTATTGATAATGACTCGGCTCCAGTGGGGTTGGTTTTATGTGGATAGAGATGTTTGAAAGGTTTGCTATGAGCATAAGACCGACGATGACAAAACTAGAGCGATGGTTACAAAGTATCAAGCTACTACCTATGTTAAATGAAAGCAATCAGTTCTAAGACTACGAGTATTGGTGTGAGCAGGCTCTATCCTTGACGTTGACATCTGTGGATGCAATATCTTGAGGAAGGATGTTACTAATATTGTGACGAAATTGTTTTGAGGTAGTGTAACATGTGATTCAACACATCCTCAAAGAAGCCTTACCACAGTGAACCTGATGGAAGACATACGCGATCCCGCACCAGCAACAGCAACTTGCATGTCTCTGGATGTCAGAAATACAGTCTTCTTTGGGCGATAAACATCGCCACAAAAACTAAACCGTGTTGTGGAAGGGCCACGCAGACATCGACAAGAAGCATCCGCTGCTGGCCATGACACCTGCTCACTTGCTGATGAGTACTTAGCAAACCCCATGATATTGAACGAGAGAGTGCTAGTGATATTGGTAACCAATGACGCCGAGGTTTGCCATTGTGTACACACGCACGCGCAGATGACAAGAAATAAAGACATGATTTGTGATTGATTCAGTGTTGCACCTCCTTCCCCAGGTTTAGTTCCTACTGTAGTGCAAGTGCAAGGTAAATGTAGGCCAAGATGAATGCTCACCTAAGCCAGCGGTAATCAAGCTCAAGCAGGCATACGATTGGCGTTGATCTTAATCTCAAGTCCACTGGCTTGAATTCAACAAGAGCCACTAATAGCAAGGTAATAGCCGGCGACCCCGGCCGATCAATCGTAGGGATGTACTTCTTGTAGCAACCCCTGAACTAGCGGGGCGTTGAGGTTCGCATGCGTTATCATGCAGACAACGTTGCAAACACATCGGCCTCTGCAATAATTCCTGGGCTCTGTTTCGCACCATCCGGCAATCCTAATGTGACGTCTGTTTTAGTTTACATATATCGCTTTTTTGCTGAATTTCACAGGGATAAATTTAGTTGACGAAAAGAGCAGTTTGGGTGAGACTGGGCTAATTTGCGAATCACGAGGTAAAAATAATACAATGTAAGGGGACCTGCAATATCTGAGTTCAAAAACTATAACAAAGATTGTCTATGATAGCTCCAGTATAGTAAAGGTCTAAGAGTTTGTGACTCACTAATACGTATGGTTGAGCCTGTTAATTTGGTTTTGAATACCTAGGAGCATATAAACAAGCTAAACTCTCGACGACTCCTAAGATCGGAGGCTGGTATAGTTGCAGGTTTTATGTGCTTAACTAACAGATTATGGTCTCTGTTAGAAGAGAGGTTTTTTTCTTTTACTGGGAGTTAATGGTTGGGAACCATGTGTCTATACTCACCCGCCCCAATCTAAAGACTTTTTGCTCTACCATAACAGTGAGTGGGCTTGCTATGTTGACTGGATATTGTTCACAATAAAAGAACAGGGATAGAGGACTAGGCGTCTACTTTATAAGAAAAAAATGATCCAATTGCTACCAGCACAAAGTATATATCAGCTTTATCTCCAGGTACTGTGCCCCAATGCTATCCTTTCTGTCACCAGTACATACACAGGGGCAACCTTATCCCCCCTGTAGCTGAAAGGTCGATTTAACCCTTAAAACCCCCAACACAACATTTAAGAACTGCCCTTTCCCTTGCAGATAGCATCGACAACGGCCTGAGCCTGCTCTATAAACTCATTGTTAGGACCCTGTCGTGTTGTGATAAAGATAGATCAACTTACTAAGGGCGGCCTCATCCCCACCGCATGCACTGACAGCACATGGTACGGCAGTATTTTGGATCACATCGCAGTAGCACTTGAAGTCAACTCCCTGGCAGCTGGAAGAAGCCTGCTTAATGGCATCATCGATGCAAGATTTGGCACAGTCCTTGGGGGGTGGGTTGGCGGCTGTTGTGGCCATGGCAGAAGTCAAAAGAGTAGCGATAGCGTAGGTGCACTTCATTTTGAAGGAAATTTGGAAATAAGATAAAATGGGCTGAGCCGAAGGGTCGTAAGTTGAGAGATGATGAAAGTGATGATGGATGGGATAAACCATAATTTGGGGCAGGAAGACAGCTATTTATCCTTTGGCAAACGCATCCCTTGACCGTTTTCTCAGTCATTCCGAGACATGCTTATTTCTATAATAACCATTTTATTATTAGCGATGCGAAGGTAAGCCAAAACAGCAAAGGAACTGGAAGCTCGGTATGTCTTCAACTCCGCATTTTTCACTCAAACAGTTGACTTGTCTCATCATCAATCGCGGGGTAAGCTGAGACCTTTACTGGAACCCTATATGCACGTAACCTTCTGCTTTTGTGTGAAACGGAGGGCTTCCTGGAGGTAACTCCTTCTCTTGTTTCCTGCCACTCGGGGGATTGAGCGGGTTATCGGTGTAATATCTCCAAGCCGGAGTCCTGCACAGACTCGGTTGATACAATGCGGGCGCGGGTTAGAATGCAGATCCGTAAAACAACTTGAGACATGTTGTTTTAGTCTTTGCACAGCAATTGGCCACTTAGAGAAACTTCAACGAGTTATGAAACAGTACTGCATGGTGACCGACAGTCCGAGCGCGCGTTGCTCACCCAAGCATTATGGTCATGGTTTCTATATCACGGGTTGTCACTGAGATTAAATACCAGATTTTTGACTCAGAATCAACCGTCGGGTGATTAACATTCTATGATTTGTATCAAAGTGCTAGTATCGCTACTTATGATGGATTTTATTTTTTAATGCTGGCAAGTAAAATGTCAAGTTAGGATAACGATCTTGTATTGCCTTGCTAAAATGTTCGTATTTTTCAACGACACTTTACTGCATAGTCGAAGGGTATTCGTTTTTTATATTGAAATCATCACGTATGTCCGATATTTATACAAGTTTCTTAAAAATCCGTTGACACAATCCTTTTTCGATAGTAGCATAGTACCATAGGCTTAATAGTACTCGGCTAAGTCTGAGCTTTAAGCAACAGATATCGAGTCAATACGAAAGATTTCAATTTCATCACCAAAAACCCATCGATGACAATTTGCCATGCTTTAAGCATACGAAGAATTCATGATCCAATATCTGGCAAAAGACCCTTTGCAATCTCCGAGGCAAGCCACACGCGCTTTCCCCTGCTCGCGATACTTGAACCCGGTTAAGCCTGTGCCTTTAACTTTTCTAGGCGGGCCTTTGTGGCGGCAAGGTTCTTCTCTTCATCCCAAATGCCATTGACGCTAGGGTGCTGCACAACAAAGGTGGCCCATTTATAGAAGTTCGGCGTCCTGTCAGGAAACTGCGCGATCAAGCTCTCTGGCGCAACACCGTGTTTTGAAAGAGAAAATAGTCTCAGGAGGAAAGATCCAGTCAGAACCTATGACGAGTATTTAGCATATTATGACTTTGTTTTACCATGCTTTACTTACCTCGGCCAATGTGATTGTCTTGCTGCCGCCAAAGTATGGCGCCGCATCCTTGAGAAGTGGCTCAATCTCCTTTTCAATCTGCTGAACAAATTCCGTAGCATTCTGCTCCGACTCTTCGCTTGTCTTGGCAAAAAGGATCTTGTACCATAGACTATTGACCTTGCTGACATATGTATCAACAAAGAAGTTGATTCTGGCACGAATCAAGGCAGCCTCGGGTGTACCCGCAGTTGGCACCAAGTGCGAGGGATATGCATCTGCCAAAAACTGGGCGACAACGGCGGATTCCGTAATGATTTCGCCATTGTAGGACAGGCTAGGCACAAGGCCTCGGGGGTTGATGCTTAGGTACTCTGCAGTGCGAGGAACGCTTAGGTCGATGATTTCCTCCTCAAACGGCAGATTGAGCTCTGCCAACGCGATGTGAACACGATGGGCCCCTGTGCCGCCCGGATTAGTTGGATGTTTCTGTGAAGCGGGGGCCGGTCTATGACAGACAAGGGCAAAGATGATTAGTATAAAGCTTAATCTTTGCTGCAGACATTTTCAAGTGAGATCTTCTTTTTTCCTTCTTTGCGGTGGCGTTCTGGGTTCTCCGAGTGATTGTGTGTTGCAGCAAGACAAATTGTCTGTGTATCTTGGGGTTTTGTGGGTTGAGCCGGTCGATGGTGGCGATATTTCTAGACTTTTAGAATGCGGAATAAGAAGCGGATTAATAATCCATGCATGATAGTGCTCAGATGGTGCCATCGGATCTTGGGATGAAGTGCTTGTGGTGACGCAAAATAATGCAATCATGTGCAAAAGGTATTAGAGTCCCAAGTTTGGCAGGCGATTACTGCAAGCACCAGAGAAATTAAAATGAATTATTTCACTTCTTGTCTCAATGGCGGATTTGAGGGAATGCTTTTCGACCCTCCTTCTCTGGTATCCTGAGGCGGAGTATGAGCTTGTTGTTAGCCACTGCTGAGATTAATCCTGCGGAGGCTGCGGAGTTGACGGATTATCGAGACTGTGAGATGTCACATATGTGTAGGGTAGGCTTAGGACTGATAGAAAATACAAATGCCAAGACGCTTATAGTTAGATAAGACAGTTTGTTGCTCAAGCCACACCCAAGAGTCAGCAAAGATTATGTGCCGATAGTTAGCCATTATCCAAGCACTCAAGCAAAATGCTCATGGCTGGATATGAAAATTGCTATCGTTCAATCATTTGTTTTGATAAGGTACTAAGAGCTGGGGGGAACTAGATGACGGCGTCCTTGCGATGGTTGTTAGATTGTCCACGTTATTATTGTTCCATGATTGCATGAGAAGCCATCTGTCACGAAACCCAATGACGGGTCTGTTCGAGAATGCGGCCAACAGAATTAGGTACTAGATTCATGGTGCTAAATATCTCCAGCCGAATTATTGAGCGACACGAAGCGAAGGTCTGGCTTTCTGCGAGCGGTTGGAATGACCGCATCTGGAAATAGCTAGCGCTGCCCTAAAAATTTGACCCAAGTACCTATGTACTGCTTAAGTCTAAGGCAGATCTGCTGCTAAAGTGGGACACTTACATAAGTCGAATAGACCCAGATTGGCAAAGAGAGGTAAAAGTACATTGAGCTCCTGTACCCGCACCTGTACCGTCTATGCATTGACCACCTGCTGGATACTGTCGCGATATTTTTCTTTCTTTCTTTGGCTTTACCTCAGCCCCTTGAAGTGGTATAACTGTATATTAGTAACGCTGCTTCATCGCTGTCAAGGGCTATAAAAAAGATAAACAGAGCGCTCTGATACTAAGGCAATGCCTCCAGGGCTGGTCTAATGTTCATCAGATGGCTTTCCCAATGAGGCAAACGCCGCAGCTCGTACTCCATAATTTTAAGGGTTTGACTCTGGATGTCTACAATAATAGTACTGACATTGGCACTCTGGTATCTTTCCCATCGAGTCGGAGCTTACTGTGTTCGTCTTAGCCTTTAGCTATGTGCCTGCCACTGCAATAATACGAAAAGAGTAGACTTTTTGAGATGGAACTCATAAAAGATTGGTTCAAGACAGATGCTCAGCCATGCCAGGGTACGTCCGCGCCTGTCCCACCAACGTCACTGTAGGATTCCTACGACATGTCTTATTATTAGATCACCACTAGGAAGCAGAGCCGCCGGATATGAGGCAACGTCGGTTATGTATATAAGAGGAGCACAAACCGCCCTTAATCTGTTTTTATGTCTGTCCCGAATAGACATCTTCTCCCAGCAACGTTTGCTTTATCAAGTCACTAGCAACTACCCTTTGAATCTTGTATAATAGTCTGCACCAATCCTCCCTGTCAACTGGCAACTGAACGTTCCGAAAGATGCTCGCAATTCTTGGATGGTTGGCTACGGCCACCATTGCCTCTGCGGCTACTAACTATCAAGACTGCGTCTTGGCAGGACCCGATTTTCCATCACCCTCCAAACTCTCTAATTCCCAATCACTGGCTGAGACGACCGCCAAGTTCGAAAGTCAAGTGCAGAATATCACACTTGGGTTGAAATCAAACGATACAGCGTGGGCTGTCGCCCTTTTCTCATCCAAGGAGAACAAAACTCTCTTTGAGTACTATTATACCCCCCCGATCGATGTTGGAGTAGAAAAAGTCGATAAAAACTCTGTTTTCCGCATCGGAAGCATATCCAAAGTTTTTAGTGTGTGGTCATTTCTCATTGAAGCAGGTGATCGTTACTTCAACGACCCTATTACCAAATATGTCCCGGAGCTTGCGAATCTTTCTAGCACCGCGGAACTGGGCGTCTTATATGATGACATCAATAATGTTAGATGGGAGGAGGTAACGTTAGGTGAGCTCGCCAGCCAGGCAGCCGGTATCGCTCGTGATGGTATGTGGACTTGAGACCCCAGGCACGGAACAAATTTCTAACGAGAAGCATCTTGAATAGCGACAACTGATGACCTGTCGACTCAAATACCACCCGAAGTACTGACAGGCCAATACGGACTTCCACCCCTTGATAAAAGTGAGAAACTTACTTGTGACGTCGAGGGCTCAAAACCATGCAATCGTCAAGGTATGCAACCGCCCAGTGTGCCTTAGTGTGGCCGTCTAGTCCTAACATTTCTTCCGTAGAGATGATTAGCTATCTTTTGAAACAGCACCCCATCTATGCGCCCCAATCCTCCCCGGCCTACAGCAATATTGCCTTCACATTGCTTGGGTACGCGCAGGAAAAGATTACAGGGAAAAGTTTCAATACTTCTGTGAAATCAGGCATAATTGATGTTCTGGGCCTGAGAAATAGCTCATATGAGAAAGCTCCAGAGTCTGGAGGGGTTATTCCGAGGAATAATGCCACGGAGAGCGGCTGGGATACTGACCTTGGGGAAGCGGCACCCGCAGGCGCATTCTACAGCTCAACAGCCGATATGGTCACCGCTGCGCAGGCCATGATTCAATCCAGACTTCTTACGCCAGGCGAAACACGTCGCTGGTTCAGACCTATGATTCAGACTGGTTACTTGAGCTCTGCCGTTGGAGCACCATGGGAAATCCGTTACCTGCCGAACCTGAACCAACACATGGTTGAAGCTTACACAAAGCAGGGTGATTTGGGGGGTTATCATGCTGGCCTTGCGTTTTCGCCGCAGCATGACTTGGGCTGGGTTGTCCTTACCGCCGGGACCGATGCCCTGGCAGCTGGTCAGGTTCGGACCGAGCTATTTAACATGTTCAGCAGTTTATTCATTCCAATGGCGGAGAAGCAAGCAAAACTTGAGGCCATTACTAACTTTAACGGGTCGTATACAGATGAGACGACCAACAGCTCCGTCACTATCGTCGTTGGAGACAGCGATCGAGCTGGCTTCGGCGTTACCAGATTGCTTAGCCGTGGAAAGATGGTTATAGGGCCAAAGAGTCCACTTATTGATAGGTATGGGATTGGAGAATCAGGACGTCTGTATCCTTCGCAATTACGGACCGTGAAACAGAAGTCCAAAGGAGATGGCAGTTATGTTTCCCGAATGGGATTCAGAGCTACTTTCTTCAACGAGACGGAAGCTGGACAGCTGGCAGACCCCTGTCTGAATGCCTGGGCGGCACTAGGAGCCCCCCTGTACGGACAGATATCATTGGATGACTGGGTTTTTGAGATGGGAGAAGATGGGAGAGCGGAGGGTTTAGATGTTAGAATGTGGAGACTGAAACTGAAAAGGGCATAAGTAAGCGCCTGTTCTACATTATGAGAGGCTGTAAGGTTAAGAAAATTTAAGAAATCAACTGACTGTGATTTTGTTACTGAATTGTGGGAACAGTGTACTAGAATAACTGTCAATTCGGCAATTGTGATGTCTGCCAAGCTATTGAATGTCGTTATCTTTTATAGACTGTGTAATACTTAAATATCATGATCTCAATATAGTTGACGACTAGAAGATTAAAGTAAAATGTGTGTTGTCTAAGGGTTTATGCTATTGACTAGTTTTGAATGTTAACCAAGTGTCTCCTATAAGATGCTTGTTCTTGCCCACGGGCTTTTGAAAGATAATTCCAGCATCAAATGTTTCTTGCAGGCCATATTTGAACTCCTGAGTAAACGATTCACAATTTGAACAAGTTTGTCATAATTTGGTTTCAATAATGGACAAGTAGGTTGCCGGAGATAGACAAATTATATTCGTGGTAAAGAAAAAAGACAGTTGTCCAAGTAACTTTTATTTCTTTACCCCCAGATATTTGACGAGCATGACAATTTTTTACTGCCGTTGATATCGTGGAAGCAATGGGTGCCTGTAACATATACCGTGTATTTTAATTCTACTGTAGGAAAGACCTGTTGTTAATTTTATCTCTGAGTGGGCTCGGATGCGTGCTTAAGTCATCCGTAGTTTCGTTTAAACGGCAAAGAAGAGCCTTATCTCCTGTTGAAACGGCAGACCGTCTGCATTAATATGTGTGATATACCGAACCTCTGGCGCTCAGCTGCCTAATTGGCATGGGTTTGGGGTCAGAAATAGCTAAACCCCCACAGCAGTGACCCTTGACCGGAAAATGGAACTTTTTTGAAACAGTGATTGACATCCGACACGGACCGCCTACGCATATTGGATATGATCAGCAAGTCAGCGAATTTCCTGCTTGTTTTGCGACACCGCTTACCCAAGTGTTTAAATAAGATGGTGCCAGCTCTTGTCTAAATAGCTTGGAGTTTTCTTTTCTAAAATTTGACTCGTATACTTTGTATTATTAAGATGCATTTCCACACTCTTTCTGGTCCTAGTTTCTTAAGGGCACTTCTGGCTGGCTATGGTGCCGTTGCTACTCCACCCCCATGCGCGACGGCACCGGTTAGAGGCCCATTTTACCTTACCGTTGTGCCTGCCAATGGTTCTGCCTCATCCAGCAAATATTCAAATGGTCTCGCGCGGTGCTGAAATCCTTTCGTCAGCCCCGGACTATAAACAGCAGTTTGTGCTCAACGAGTTGAGTGTTATTTCCAGACGCAACCTGCCCATCCGTATACTTATACATATCTCTTAGAGAAACACATCGCCTTTGCAAGGCTGAAGATACTTCTGACTGTAGCACCGGCCTCCAGCCTGCTTACTCGCTTCTGTTTCAAACAAACGATATGAGCAACGGGCAGCTAGCGCAGGTTGTGAAAGACTGTAATGTTTACCTAGTGAATGAGGGCTCACGTAACACGACAGTCAATGTATGGTGGTCTGAACCTCAACATGACCCTGAGCTGCCTTTTGAGATTTTATGGGAGGGACTGGAGAATAAGGGAGACAGCTCGCCCAATGCTGCATTACGGTTGGACGCTCAAAAACCAGCCACGCTTTGACTTGTTTGATAACGGTCAGGCTACCTAAGTAATTACTGGACCTGTGTTTGGAAGATCTTGGAGTTTATGAATTGATAGTTGCTGTTAAGAATTATAATACGTCTCAGCCGCCCAGCCCCCGAAATTTGATGTTCCTTGAACAACTGTCTAATTAGATCGTCTAACGATATACTTTAGATTCCAGGTTTGGAGTTTCCCTAATAGCCAATACCCACCCTCATATCACGCACATTCTCCACATCCTCAAGACCCAGCCGTGGTCTGTACTGACTGGAGCTATTTGTGAGCATCAATGTCTGTTCTTGGCTCTCAACAATGTGCCTGCTCTGTATCTGAACAAACTTTTCAGATCGCTGTTCGTTCGTTTCAGTTTTGCCGGCTATGTGTAACCTGGACACTGCATCGTCTGTGCAAAGCAGCTCACCATACCGTACTTTTTTGTCTCCAATCAACTCAAACAGCTGCTCAGCAGAGCTGTTGGATGATGCTTCTCGGAAGAGAGGGGCACCTAATGCCTTTCCAATCTCGAACGCATCCAGCGATACTGGACGACCCAGCCGGCGGAAACCCATGAGAAGATACATGATGAAGAACATTTCAACCACCATGATTGCCACACCAATTCCAAAGAATTTGAAATGGACTTGATAGACTACAGCAATTCTTGTCTCGGTAGCCAAAACGGGCCGCAGGTCGCCAGTCCATAGTGCTAAACCACTTCGAAGCATAAGCTCGCGGAGAGTATTGACAATGTCTGATCTTGGATCAGACCATGCCATTGTGCAATTTCCATAAGAGGAGAAGTCTGACGTTAAATACGTACTAGCTGCCTGACCGTTTGCAGCAACTAGGTATGGGATCGCTGTATGCCCTGCAGGCCGAAGTGTTGTGTTGGCCTGGTACAGAGACTGCATAACCTCATGTATTCCGCCAAGCATGGTTAAAAAGCCACCTGCCCCGACGCTTCCGGATCCCAGCTGTTGCCAATCTTTGTATCTGTTGATGGAAACCGTCTCGTTTTTCGTCACATCCCAGGGAGTGATAATTGCCGACGAGTTGTGGAGAGTGACGGGATAATTAACTGCCGCTGATCGTAGGACACATTTATGCTGCACCAAGTTGCCTTTGCAGGATGTATCAGGCTTATACAGTATAGTAAAATTGATAGAATCCATGGATTGTACGGTTTGTCCCGGATTGTAGTCAATACTGACTTTGAACGTTGTGATTGCGGCGCTGCTAGCTCCAGCTAAGGTACTAAAATCATAAGGTAGGAAACTATCTTCGCAGCCAACATCAAATCCTGGACCAGGTATATCAACAGCGCAAGTACCGTTGTAGCAGCCTTGATAGGGCAGGTTAATTTCGCTGCGGTTCGAGTAGGCTTTATAAACATCGGCAAACGCTGGCATTAGCAGAGAGGTTTGCCTGCCGCCACCAGCCCACCCACTAAAGTTTGCAGAAAGTGAGTTGTTGAGAACTGGGATTTGAATCGTGACACTGTTTGGGCCAATCGTCTTGCCAATAGAGTCTGAGGCTTTCTGAATAATAGGGCCACTGGTGAGATTCACAACAAAAGCGACGACGGCGGCAGCGGCGAAGCTATCGAACCACCGTAACCCAAGTGGCACTGACATAATGTTGCTTGTGACTGAAAGATCAAATTGAAGCTGTTTTAGCTTTTCCCCCTTCAATGCCTTTAGCCACCAACCAATCGCATACCCATCGCCCAATGCAATGGCCAAACATTGGTTGGCAATGCTGAGAAATATGGATAAGAGAACTGCGACTGAAACGCTACCACTTGTTGAAGTCATTGGCCAGCTATTGGTTTCTTTGCCATCAGAGAGAACAAGTAATAATGCCATAGCACCACTGGATAGAATAAAGAAGACAATAGCAATTGTCGCCTTCCATGGGAGTCGCCTCCAAAATCCGGGTTTCCATGGTATTTCGGTTGGAGGTGTTTGAGACATGTTGACGCGTTATTCCAGATACTTTGATAAAGCCCAGAGTATATTATAACAGGGTAGAGACGCCGAAATATATCATAGCCTGCCCGCCTGGCCTTGATGTGAGTCCAGCAACGCTACTTTTGACTCAAATTAGCTTCCAGAGGTAAACAACACCAGTCACAGGCCGGACAGGCGAGTTCACTGTGGGACCGGGAACGGCTGATAACAACTGTGATGCCCCGATGTGTCAGCTTACTTGCATGTTCAGACGCCCTTTCGTATTAATTTTGGCTAGCTTGATCCAACACCGTCAATTCGTGTACATTTTGTCTCATTTGTTTCTAATAGAATAGGCGAATAAATAAAGCACACGCGTATCACCAGCCTATTTTAAGGTGTCCAAAGAAATGCAGCCACCAACATTCCACCGAGACTACTAAGATCAATATCTAAAGACTCTAAGATTATAATATTATATAGCATCATGCGGGAATGTGACCCCGTAACCTTATGGATAATTCTCAGGTCAGCCTGGGCCATTCTGTTGACTTTATTGAGGCTGAACTGGACGCCTCAAGCAAGCATAGAAACGTGTCATCCTAAATCCACCCATCCCCCCCTTTCATAAGATAAGACTGACTTGGGACATTCGATCCTGAGCCATTTGGATAGGTTGGCAGCACTATTTTATCCTTCCAAACCAGGTCAAGCCATCGTCTACGAATAACGGCAAGTCTTTGAAACATCAATGCATTGGGTGAGAGTGGACTCCAGCCACTACGTGAATAAGCAAGTCTGGGATCATGCTACTGACCAGGCTGGAAGCCTACATCAGACGCTGTTCTGTACAAGTCAATCTCGAACATTAGATGCCTGATTGTACTACAAATCTGGCCTCGTTTTTCTTTTTGTGGTGGAACAATTGAACACTTACTTTGCATACAGATACAGCATTATGATATTGTCACTCGCGTTGTTGGGGTCACAAACTTATGCGGGGCAATGATTCCGCTGACTCCGCATATGAGGAAATATTAACCGTGACAGGTTTGCAGGCAAAACGCACAAATAACCACTGGTTACGGACTACTGCATCCCTCGAAACCCCCCTTTTCCCCATGAGACTCAACAATGAGCATGCAATGTAGCATGAGCAGCTAACACAGGATCGCTAAAGCAGTAAAGAGAAACTTCTCACAGCACCAGTCCCTGTCTTTCCAGGGGGTGTCCATTGATTTCAATACTTGCAGTAAAAACCAAGCAAAAGGAATGCTATTAGATGGTTTTGAAACAGCCGATAGTGGGCTCGTTAATCTGGTGCCACTTAGATACATTATAAAATCAAGAACATCAATCTTGGCAAACGTTCCGCAATCGCAAGTTTCCGGGCTAGATCAAGACCCAGCCATCACATAACGACAATATCGTGACGCTTTCTGATGGGGAACAATTCCGGATCGAAGCTTTGAGGCGCTATGAGAAATGCATTGCTTACTGGAATTTCGTTCCGCTCAGTTGTAGGGTACGTTGTCTCATCTGCCTGGGATTATATAAACAAGTGCACTAACATAAATGCAGGCAACTGTCTCGTTCTCTATTTCACATCCTAAATCTTATTCATACACAAACACAATGTCCACTACAAAGCCAATCCTCATTTCAGGCGGCGGCCTTTCATCGCTACTCTTGGCTCAGTCTTTGCGGCTGTCCAAGATTCCTTTTAAAATCTTCGAGCGCGATGCGTCCTTCAAATTCCGTGCTCAAGGATACAGACTTCGCTTATCGTCAGAAGGTCTTGACGCAATCGAATCAGTCCTTGATCCAGAGATATGGCAGCGGTTCTGGGACACTTGTGGCAAAACAGGTGGCAGTGGCTTTACTGCCTTTAACGCTGTAACTGGAGAACAGACTGAGCACATTGTCGCCGAAAACCTGTCATCCCGAGATGGTAAAATCGTAGGCATTGCACGGGGAGACATGCGCAAGATCTTTGCGGAGGGATGCGACGAGTATATTGAATGGGGCAAGCAAGTCACAGGCTACGAATTGACCGATGATGGTGTTGTTGCAGTATTTGCTGATGGAACCAAGTCGGTCGAAGGATCGATGCTTGTCGGCGGCGAAGGCATCTACTCCAAAGTCGCAAAGCAGGTCTCTGGTGGAAAGATCAAGGTCTACGACACAGGCGCCAGAGGCATCCATGGCCAGGCACCAACTACGGCATTCAAAGGATTGGGAGAGGGTGTCTTTAGGTTGACAGACACCTCACGACCAAACGGCAATGTTTTCACCATGACAAACGTCCGTCCCAGCCAAATGGGCGATCCCAACGTCGAATTTGGATGGACCATGGGCGGGCAGCCAGGCGTAATACAGGTTCCGAACAACGATTACAGCATCGTTGGAAAGCAAGCCGCAGACATGGCCAAGGAGATTGCCAAAGATTGGGACCCGCGCTTCAAACCGATTTTCGACGAGATGAACGAGGCGGAAGCTGCCTTTTGGAAGATTACATGTTCAAGACCATCGGGAGTACCGGAATGGCCCAACGAGCCACGCGTAACGGTGATTGGTGACGCTGCCCATTCCATGACACCAGCAGGTGGTATTGGCGCCAACACTGCTGTTCAGGATTCTGCGCTGCTTGGCAGATTGTTGCGTGAGGCTGGAGGCTATAAGCCAGGCGTCACAGCAGCGTATGAGCAAGGCATGAGAGTCTATGCTAGTAAGGCTGTTCATCAGAGCTATTCTACCGCTGTCGGAATCTTCGGCATTACCATTGACGAGGAGACTACTCCTGTAGTATGATGATGACTGTGCAAAAGGGCGATTTATCATCAAGTGCGGGGAAACGTCAGCACGCCATTTGGTGGGTCGTGGTGAATGGATCATGAAAAATATATTTAGACGATTCTTCTCACACTCATCTATTTACATTGTTTTGAGATGAAGATTTGTTCAGGAGCCATCGCTGAGTGTGTAGTGCCTTGACCTCAAGATCCAGCCCTGGGACTGGACCCTGAACCTGAATCCGTGGTGCGACATGGTTAATAGGCAGCGGCGCGACAACCCCCGCCTCAACACCAGCTGCGGCCATCCACTCATTGTACTGCGCCGTAGAAGACACATACACGATCCGACCCAGTCCAACGTATGCATGCGCGGCTGCACACATGGCACAGTGCTCTCCAGAAGTATATACTGTACAATTTGCTCGCTCCTCTTTGGTGAGATTCAACTGTGCCCAGCGAGCCAAGGTAAACTCTGGGTGTAGAGTCGCGTCAGCCTTGGAATCGCCGTCCTCGCCTGTAACCGTGCGATTACGATCTGTCTTGAGAACTGTCCCCCGAGCATCAACGAGCACTGAGCCGAATGGCGAGTCTCCTGCTTCAAGGGCTTCACGTGCAAGAGAGACGGCAAGGCGTAAATGCGGTAGGTCTTGAGGTTGTGCCATTTTGTCGAGATGGTGTCGGACTCTTTGTTGTGAATGGCTGGTGGGATTCAACTGATGGACAAGAAATTTTTGAAGGCGTTTGTTAAAATCGTCGTTACTGGACACAGCCCTGATTAAGAAGTATTATTATGACGTTGTAAGAAGGAAAGGACGCTGCCCCGTAACGTGGCCCATATCTAATGGACAGGATATGAACTAGGCCTTGGGCCTTTGCATCCTACGCGGGGCTGGTCGGCCTCCCGCAGCCTACTGCACTTGGGAGCATATAAATCGCACAAGATAGTCTAACTGTGCTTGCCCTTTTGCGCCAAACAACAAGCCGCTGCCTCTGTCGAGCCATTAAGTCTGGTTATATTTAGACTCTGTGTTGAGATGGACATCAAAGATGTGTCCGACGTCAGCGACTACGTCGGTTTCATGAAGCAGATTCAAGACAATGCAAAACGTGCAATCCGAAAAAAAGGTCAAATGGTGAAGGATCATCCTCACCCGGAGCAGCTGGTTTCGAGATTTATGATGAAGCTATTCGCGTCGACTATGCACTCAACACCGACGGAAAACACCATTGCTACATCACAAGTCCCGGCCCCCTATACGCCTTGTTCTTGCGCCCTCGGTGACCTTGAACCCATCATGATTTCTCAGATGAGGCTCGAAACACATCATCGTGGAAACAAGACCCTGCTTCGTATCCGGACACCACCACAGCGCATGACGGCAGTGATGGCTATTGCTGAAGACGAGCAGGGTACCGCTGTATTACTTCAACTTTACTATCAACCTGAGGAGTCAGTGGTGCCTGCCAACGAGATAATGCAGCCCGAAAACGTTTGCATCCTCAAAGAACCCTTCTTCAAATGTGCTACAGACGGCTCATACTCGTTGAGAGTTGACCATCTCAGTGACATTATTTGGCTGGAGGAAAATGACGAGCAGATCCCGAGAAAATGGAGGAAGAAAACTTTGACCCGGAGCAACAATAGCAAAGCAATTCGGATGCAGGGCAATGATGCTGTGCAAAATCAGAAATGGGACGAGGCACAGCGCTTGTAAGTTCATGGATGTTCTTTTACGCTCTCCGGAAGTGAATATGGATTATTTAATTGAAGAAATTTTGCTGAACTGCTTCCAGGTACACATCTGCGATTCGCGCTGCAGAGACACCGGAGGAGAAACAGCTGGCTTACCTCAATCGTTCGCTAGCAAACCTGAGACTCGGACACTTGGAAAATGCCCTGTCGGATGCTACAAAAGGCGGCGATGCTACATCTCCGTCTGAGAAACAACTCTTTCGCGAGGCACGAGCACTCTACGAATTGGGTGATTTCGGGCCGTGTATGGAAAAGCTGCAGACACTCGCAACGTCGTATCCTGAGAATGGGGCTGTGAAGACGGAAATGGGCCGCGTTAGAGCAAGACTGGGCGAAGAACAGAAGGGCGAATACGCGTTTCGTCAAATGTACAAGCAGGCCAAATTGACACCTCCACTTATCGACTCAGCTACCTTTTCTACAGTTGTTGAGGTGCGCGCATCGCCTGGGCGGGGGCGGGGACTCTTCACCACTGTGCCGGTTGCTGCTGGACAGCTCCTTGTTTGTGAGAAGGCGTTTGCATACGTCTATGAGGGAGACAACGAGCCTGCAAGGCAGCACACCATTCTGATGAATATAAGTACCAATAGGATGGTAATGGGCGGCCATGCTCGGCTTCTCACACAAATCGTACAGAAGCTATACCATAACCCTAAGCTATTGCATCCGTTTACCGACCTGCATCGCGGGGACTACGCCGCTGCCCCAGTGTCTGAGTTTGATGGGTTCCCAGTGGTCGATTCGTAAGTTGACTTTTGTCCAATTCGATAAAGAGGAAGAAGCTGCTGATTCTGGCACAGGTTCTTAGTAGAGAAAATCGTTTCACTGAACTCATTCGGTGCTCCAAGGACCGGCCGCGCGGTGTTTTCAGATTTTATGTCAAATGAGACAGGCATTAAGGGCGGAAAGAAGCCCGGCTATACAACTTGCGGTATCTGGTTATTGGCATCCCGCATCAATCATTCCTGCACTGGTAATTGTCGTCGCTCCTTTATTGGCGATATGCAGATTGTTCGTGCGACAAGGGACCTTCAGGCAGATACAGAGTTGTTCTTTTGTTACCAACAGCCTACACCCCTAAAATCGTACGAGGAGGCCCAGAAACAGCTCAAAAACTGGGGCTTCAAGTGTACCTGTGAGTTATGTACAGTCAGCAAAGCGACGCCCAGTAAAGTTCTTCAAAAACGCAAAGGTCTCCATAAAGACCTCAAGATCGTTCTCAAGGGTCCAAATGCGACTGATGTTTCCAAGGCCCAGTGGTTGCTCAAGCAACTCGAGGAAACTTATTCGAGCACAGATGGCAATGATGTTCGGCTGGAGCTCTGGGATCCGTACTTTGCATTGGGCTCTGCTTTGCTCTTTGCCAGTAAGCCGGGCGATGCCGTCAAAATGATTGTCAAGGGTCTTGAGGCGCTGGGGTTTAGCATTACTGCATACCCACCCATTGGAGATTCACAGCTACCGCATCTTGAGGTCAAACAGTGGGGCTTGGCAAACGAATACACGCCTTGGGCGTTCTTGAACCTGTTTAGGGCTTACAAGGAACTTGCTCCGGAGCTCTGTTCAATTGCCAGGGAGTATGTTGAAGTGGCTTACAGTATGGTTGTAGGCGAGAGAGAAACGGTGCACAACGAGTTTCCGGAGCTTTTATAAGTTCCGTCAGGATATACAAGATGCGGCCAGCATCGTGAATGAAGAATATATCGATCAAACGCCACCATGGGGGCGATTAGCGAGTATTTTGTGCTATTAAAAAGCCAAATCGCAAGTCCTACTTCTGAGTATCGCGGCCAAGCGCGCAAGTGTGACAGATCGTGAAGCTGTGCCATAGATAGGTATCGCGATGCTCTGGGTTGTATGTCCCATAACGCAATCTAGTTCAGATTCACTAATCAACAGTAAGGCAGACTGCTACAACACCTTTCAAGGTTCCTGTCATCGTCATGACCGCGCTAACGCGTTTGTGCTGACGTGGCGCAGGGTTCTTGAGGGGCAGGTGGTGGAGAATTTAAACCGAAAACAGGCTCTGATTAGCAGGGGGAAGACAAAAACACAACACTCACCTCTATACTCCGTACTTAGATTGCCACCATTGTCATAATCTTTTTGCATCCTCGGCCGGCCATCTCATGATCCGTGTTCGGATTAGATCCTCCACCGGGTTGAGGGTTTTGATGCGTCTCACAAAACAGGTTCAATCAGGGAGCTTAGATTACTCTATTCAATACCCTTCTCTCGAATTCAAGATAAGCTACAATGTAACTACTATAAGCAATGTCTTGAAGCGCGGTTACATGATATATTTGACACCTAGCTAAGGTGTGGGTGAAAAACCACGTGTCTTGGTCAACACCTGTTCAGTGCAAGTTCAGTGATTGACGACCCGTGTGTTTTCTCATCGCATGCTAGCCCATCTTCCAGTCTTACTCAGACACTAGTTTTTAAGGCATACTTTCACCTAATGATACTTATTGTCATTAGGCAGATATCCCGATGTAACCGTAGCTCACGTGTCAGTTCGCAAGACCGGCTTAAACAAGTAGCTACATATTTCTCTCCTAAACCAGTCATCTACAGTACTTCAGTCCAGCGCATAGCATGTTGTGGTGTGATCGAAACAGGGTAAGTCTATAATCTATCTAAAAGCCTAGCTTTCATAATTTTAATGTTAACTAGACAGGCATAAGAAATAATAATGCATTGGTGTGACGAGATTGACTTTGAGATAGTGGGGACAAGCGCGAGACATCCGAGTTCACACCCGTCCAAGAATGAGCGTGCTATCAAAATCTTGGAACTCCGGACCCAAGCTGAAACATGCAGCTTCTGCAAAGAGCTTCTGAGTATCACTCGATATCGATTGGAAAACAATTATCAACATGATGATTTAAGCAATGCTACTGAGACACCTGTCACAGATGAGGAGTTTGAAGAGGCGACTGTCTCAATTAGCATTGACCCATATCAAGAAATCAAGAATTGGTGCTTTGGTCATGAAGGTCGTGCTACTCGGACGATACTCAAAGTTTTTGTCTCAACACCAATAAGATCGACTAGCGTTGTCTTTCAGCGTGCCGATTCAGGCGGCCGGGTTCCCGTCAACAATCTAACGCAAGACTATATGTCTTATAACTATGGTTACCTCACCTATGCAACCCCTGGCTGTTGGGGCACTGGGATAGACAACGAGGCCGAAACCAAAAAGCTGCCCTTGGTTGCATCCCTTGATAAAGCGATGGGTCGGCTCAGACCACTTACGATTGACTTTACGACTGTGAAGTCCTGGATGAGAGAGTGTAGTCATGGACATCCTTATTGCGGCGAACGTTTTGGTGTAGGCAACCTCTCAAGCCTCCGACTTGTGGATGTGCGAAATTTTTGCATCGTGGAATTTTCGAATGGACAAATCCCCGAGTATGCAGCACTCAGCTATGTATGGGGATCTCAGAGGTTTTTGGCCCTCACCAAAGCTAACCACATCCACTTGCAAAGGCCTGGGTCCCTCAAGCAACATACTCCGCCAAAAACTATCCAAGATGCATTGTTAGCATGTCAAGCATTGGATATTGACTACCTCTGGGTTGATAGCCTCTGCATCATTCAAGATGACGAAATGGACAAGATTGAGGTAATTGATCAAATGGACATCATTTATACTGGAACAGTGGTAACTCTCATCGCTGCTGTTGGAGAAAATGCTCACGCGGGCATTGCAGGGGTGCAAGACAGCACTCGCAAGATTAAACAGCGTGAACTTCACATCCGAGGGGTCAAGTTCATTGACTCAGTTGACTCCAACCAATTTCGAATGCAAACTAGTTTCCGAGAGCCAGAGTGGATAGCGGAAACGCCTTGGGCACAGCGTGCATGGACGTTCCAAGAAGGATTGGTTTCAAGGCGCAGACTTTTTTTTACTTCAGAGCAAGTATACTGGAGTTGTCAGGAAGGGCTTTTGAGTGAGGATACAGTCGAACATCTCAACTTGGCCTCGAATATCATGTCTGACAACAAGCGCTTTGACGAAGAATTCAGCACTTTGGAATATGGGCATTTGGCTAAATCTTTTGCCCAACGACGGATGACGCTGGAAAACGACGTTTCTCGTTCTTATACTGGTATCCAGAACTATCTCCATCGAAAATGGGGAGGCCAGAAGTTTTCATGGGGAGTCCCTCATAGCTCATTTGCAACCTGTCTGATGTGGGAATGGGAATACTACCCTGGAAAGCGCATACGTCACGGCCACCACACATTCAAACAGCCAAACGGTGAAGTCATAGACTGTAGCTTTCCGAGCTGGTCTTGGATGTCGTGGTCAGAAACCCCAGCGCGCAGATATTTGATGGATTTTTTCGGCGACGAGCAATACCCATGTTCTCCAGCTTTTTATGTCTTTGATAACACTGGAAATTTGTGCTCCACTGGAGCAATATCCGGTTCATGGGGACATTCTGTTGGTCCTATCAGACCCCTTTTTGCGATGACAGATGAAATCTCCGCTGATGATTTGTCGACATCGCTCATTACGAAGAGCCTACTACCACAACAGCTCCAGATGGACTCTTCACTTCAGTGCAGTGCACTATGTTTTTATACGGAAGTAGTGACTGTCAGATATGATCCTGCAGAAGGCTGTTTGGCGGACTCCAAAGGCATTTTGATCGATTCTGACCTTCATTCATTCAATGAAACAAAACCATTTGGCATCTTGGTTGACCAGCATTTATACCGGATTAACCCTGATCAAACCAAGCTAAGGGATAACCCAAATGCTTTGGATATTGACCTCGTGGCGGTATATGCTGGAAAGAGACATAGGTCAAGCCGGAACCCAGATCCACAGTACAGAATACGTTGCTGGCCTGTAAAAGAAAAGAATGGACTGAAAGTTCGCGCAGCATATAAATCTACTGCAATATATCTAAACGTGTGGAAGAGTCTTCCGTGTAAACGCTGGGAGCTGGTAGTAGTAGTATAACTATTTTATTTATCCTAAGGCAGCACTTTCGGCACACTTTTGACCTTGTATTGGATCTTGATGAATCCGTATTCATGTATACAACAGCACCATTAATTCGATTGGACAGTAAGATGATCGGAATGCTTGAGTCTATCCATTGAGTTGTTCAGATTCTGCAACATCCGCAATGGAAGCTATGGAAAGGTTGTTCAAAAATCAGCAAGACCTGTTTGGTTCAATAAATGTCAGAAGAATGAAGAGGCCACGGTACTTAACACCTGATATTTAGCGGTATGTATATACAGCCTGCGAGCATTATAGACCTCTGATACATACTTTAAGTTAATACACTATCTGCTTCTATGGAAAGTGACTTTCTTCGCTCGCTGGATTTCTTGCTACGGTTCAGATCTGGCCAACAGTATGTCTCTATTCAATCCTGGCCTGACTAAGAGCCAACCAGACCCATATCAGCCCGTGATGCACTGGATGTATGGCCTGTAATCTTCATAGGGTGTATACACTTAATTATGCATCCCAGTAAAACGGAGGCCAGAGATCAGTGCGGTTCTATTCCCACTTCTAATCCGTAATGCTAGGGTATCCCTACCCTGTATTATTCACCGTTGCTTCCCCAGACTCCATTGTCCCCCCTTACATCCAAGTCTTTGCTGGTTGCCCAAAATTCAACCTCAGTTCGCCGCATCTCGAAATTAAGGCGGTAAAAGCAACAATCCTTCTATTAAGTGAAATTGAACATATAGAAGTGCACTTCAAAAAGTTCTGACGGGATAGGGGATCTTTCTTCGAGTTTAATGACAACGTCGAGAAGAAAACTATTATATCTCCCTAGTCACCAAGGATCAATACACGTCCTAATCTTCTGAGATTCTTCTACCTCCTAAAGCAGGGAATACAGGTCAGTGTTTGAACATTGTAGTTAATCATAGCCTGGTGGGAAACAGGAGTTGGTATGCTTGTGAAATGCATATGGACAAATGATGTACTCTACAAGTTTGATTAACATGTAAAACTTTGCATAATATAAAATCGCTGTCACTGGCTCCTAATAGACTCACTCCAGGCGTAAGTGTTATGTTACTGCACCAACAAAGTAGGTCTTTAATTAATGAGGTTGTTGTATTTTATTCTAGTTATGACGGCCTGACTCGACAGATCGGATCCACTTTTAATCCTCACTGTGTGATTTACCGGCTGGCATAGCTTCAGACAAAGGAAAGCCCCGTCCCGTCTCCCTACTGACTCCACAGAAAAAAAAAACAAGATGATCTACCCCATAAGAAGAGTGATGACGGTGCAGTTGATTTGTATTTAATCCATGATTATTACCAGGTGGATAGTTTAGATAGCCTATCGTTGATATAACTATTCACTAGCAACTACTCAATACCCGAACAGTCACACATATAGTTATTACTCAATTACGGCAGTACAATGTCAATTTGAACCCCACGGTCAAGGTTATCCCTGTGGGGAAACTCTCGGAACGTCAAATAGCCGTGCTAATATACTTTTATGTAAGAATCGTTGATACCTATTGGTCACAAACTACGCCCTTTAGCTTCAGTCAACAGTCTGTACAGGCCATCATTTGACAGCCGGTCACAAGAAAAGGGGCACTATCGCTGCAAGTTGCCGCACCTCTGACACATGTTTCGGCCGTTGACTTGCTGCCCACAAACTCTATACTTACACGTGGTGCACTTTGTTACGTTCTGTGCGGGATGATGTGCCTGTCTTACCTCGTATAGTCTTTCGGTGTGGTTTTTCCTTTGGCTTCGTTCTCGCCAAGCCTTGCGTTGTATTAACCAAGTGTATTCGGCCGTCGGAACTTATTTGCTGCCGGCAGACTATCTCCATATTTATCAACATGCTTTAGCCCCACAAGCCGTCTATACCCTGCTTTGATCACAACCTACTTTACTGTTTGTGCCAGTTCAGGCCCAGCCTAACAGTCGAAGTGAAATAGACCAAACACTATTGTAACAGGCGTCTTGAATAAAAACGTTACGCTACAATATCCACATTGTCGAGTCAGTGAAGGTGGGCCTGAGTTGCTTCGCATACAAATTTATCGGCTTGCTTTATTCGACTCTTAACCTCCCTGGACTTGGTGCAGAGTGACTATTTGTTGGTTTAATGTGATTGGCTTGCAGTCAACTTCCGTAATACGCAGCGGTAGCCATCTATGCTTAAGACATATGCATAGGCAAGGCAATGCAAGTGGTAAGTTCTTGCAGCGGCAGCTATCTATGACTTAAAGCACAATAGTATGCTATAGGATATGGGTCGGCTTCAATATAATAGATTTCAATATAAATAGCAGAGAGGAGCCGTTAGACTGTTTCTTGGGAGAAATTCAACACATCTCAAGCATCAATCACCAGATAATACTATTCTCTTCAAGATATTCCACACTCAAGACCAAATATGAAGCTCGAGCTTGCCGCCGTTGTGGCTGTTGCTGCCCAGAAAGCATTCGCGGGCTGTACAGCAGAACAAAGAATCGCCACCCTTGAATCAATCACTACCGCGTTCAATGCGGAGCCTTTCGAAAAGTCTGCTGGGCTGATTTTTAATCTCCCACTTCAGAAGGACTGTCCTGCTCCTGTGTATGCTTAGCACCACAAGCCTATCTTTGAGAAGCCCGCTATTCTAACCTTGACTATGATATAGCTACGTCAATGGAGCACCTGCAATTGAGGGTGGATTTGACGCTCCAACGACGAAAGTTTTCTCTCTTGCAGTCCGTCAAGTCTTCGCTCATGTTGAGGCTACGGCTACTGATTACGGCAACGGCACTACTCTTTACGACGCTTACGTTGTACGTTTGCTGCTATTGCTCCTCTTGGTGCGAATTATGCTAACCGCTGTCTCCCTCTTAGAATCTTGGCGTGTCCCCACTCCAGCTTCCTGTCGTTATGCGCGCCTATGTCCCAGTCGAATTCAATCTTACAACTTGCGAGATTACCCTTCTGCCAACCCATGCTACTGTCCCGTACTCCATTGGTGGTGTCAAGGTCAATCCACCTATGTTTCCGCAGCTATCTATCTTGCCTACAGTCTTGGGCGTTGATACGATTCCTGGTTTAAGTGATTTTATTCACAAACTCAGGGATCTAGGATTTGGAATATTGTGATTTATAAAATAAGGTCTATTGCTACCCATGACGGTAGATTCACTACGCAGCGTCAAATTTTGTATTGCATTCTTCTGTTTGTATACCCAACAGCCGTGGTTTTGGGTTTACTTATTGGTGGTTGTTTTTCTTAACGCTTGATAAAGATTTTGGAGACTTAGCTACACACTCAATAGATTTCTTTTGAGTCCATATCCGAAATCTCAATCTTCCCAAAGTGTTATTGATCCTGTTTAACTAATCATACAACTGCGCACAATGGTTTGGTGTAACTTTGCACAAATGTATAAATGCCTGCCTTGTAGTGGCGAACCAACCAGCAATATGGCGGGCAGAAGGGTTTCACCAGCAACAGTGTTTGCTAAATTGGGAAGTTTCTGCTGGAGTGATGTGGGAGCCCTTCCAACTGTTGATCATTTTGTAGATATATTTTGCCCTGAAAGCATATCCGGTTCACGGCACATGTTTTCCACCATTCATAGCTACTTGATCCAAAGGGAACAAAGTTAGGATTGAGAGGGCTTATTATGTCTGAGCACTGGGCCCTGAGCTCCGAACAGATCGTCCATGTTTCCAAAGCTATGTTAAGCTACTGTCTAATAGAGTGCTTTAAATGGTTGTCTTCAGATTGTTATGAAATAAGCGCGTGACAGTTCGCTTGTCTTATTCATGGCCTTATCGTATACTTATATCTTATATTTTATTGAACAGACATGCGTAATAAACCGGTTGTTCCATTCAATGTGTATTTGTTTTGTTTTTTGGCTAATAAAACACGAGTTTAGCAATGATAAGAAGTTCTACTGACGTGTTCTTTTACTTAGCGGTGGTGTTGCTCTAGCAGAGACTCGTCTTGGATGCCCGGACCTTTAATCCTTCTAGCCCCTTCCTTCTCATTTACTTACAATAGCCAGAGAGCTTTTTATGCGATCGCCCCCTATGTTGAATCTACCGGGTGTTGATTTGGCAACTCGGAGTTAATTGATCAAACACAAATTCTTGGATTGGGTTATTGCCGAAGCGGAGCATGCTTTTGGAGTGGAGAAAGTGCAGTTGATGTCATGACACCCAAAGGTATTATTTATCCATCCTCTTATATTTGCTGGTTTGTAAAAACCGGTGATTACGTCCACTGTCCCTATATCATTGCAGTTTGTTGTCCGCAAAACTGCCGTTGCGCTGGGGATGGATGTGTTAGGTCATTGGCGGGTTTAGAGTGCGATTAGGACCTACTTGTCGGTTCTGTTTTGTGGGAGTAATATATGTCGGACTTGGCAATGGAATCATGTTCGATTCGCCCAATAGCATTGGCCAAATAACATCGAGAACTGTGGTACAGCTCAGCAATATTCATCCGCTATTAGGTTACATAATCACTTGTACGTACAAGTTAAAGATTGACGGAGAGCTCTTCTATCACTCATACTTGAATAGAGTTTAAAATTGCGTGGAAGTGATGAATGTAAGCTCGACTTTTAACATTCTAGAAGAATTTATACTGTATGTATATACGTAGCTATCGTCTATGGGAATTCTTTGCCTCCATGCCCCTCCAACAAGCCCCTGATTTCCTCCGTCTTGGCCATGCTCAACGGCGTCCTCCCAGTATCAGATGCAGCATTGACATCGGCGCCGTAGTCGAGCAGCAGCTGCACAACCCTCGGGTGGCCGTTCGCAGCCGCCCAATGCAGCGATGTCCAGCGATGCGGCGTTCGCAAGCACGGATCTGCGCCCTGCTCCAAAAGGCATTGCGATTCTCCGTATCGCCCTTCCGCTGCGGCCCTATACAGTGGGAACTCGCCCTTGGAGTCGATGGTATTTAGAAACGCCTTTGAGAGCTGCTTGGGGGTTTGCGCCTCCGACTCGGTGTTTCTTCGCCAATAATCGACCTGTCTCTCCAGTGATGAGTGATCTTGCTCCAGTTTGGTGATTGTGGCAACTATTGTTTCCAGGTCGTTCTCAAAATTAGGTCGCATGCTGCTTATGTCGGCGTCGTACTTGTCTCTTTGATCCAAGAGCTCAACCAATTGCTGCCGCAACGCTTCCTGCTCGTGCTGCAGATTTCCAAGTTTGACGCTGAGACTTTGAGTCTCGCAATCGCCCTTGTGGCGTATGTTCCTGATCTCGGTGCCCCATTCTATCCTCTGGTGCTCAAGGTCTCCTTTCAGCGTTTGCTGTGATGACTTTTGGTCTGTTTCCATTTTTCCGAGGATGACGCTGAAGCTTTGGTGTTCGGACTCGCATGCCTGTCGAATGTCTTGGGCTTCCGCATCCCACTCAGCCTTCTGTTGTTCCAGTCCCGTTGCGAGTTCCTGGCGGAGGTTTTTATAGTCTTGGTCCAATCTAATGAGTTTGGCGGTCAGGTCTTGTTGTTCGGAGTTGCTCCTCTGTCGAATGCTCAAGTTGTCAATGCCACGCTGGACATGCTTGATTTTTTGCTCCTCGAGCTCCGACATTAATCGTCGCTCCAAGTCTGCCTGATCCTGTTTCAAGGCACCTAATCTAGCAAGGAGGTCCCGGCGCTCGGTGTCGTGTATTTTCCGAATACTTGTGGACTCTGCGGTCCATTTGGCGGTCACATGCTCACACTCTGCCTTCAATTGCTGTTGTAATTCGCCGTGGTTCTGCTCCAGTCTCTCAAGCTTGATGTCAAGGCTGCCTCGCTCATTGCTGTACTGTTTCTGCACGGTGGCCAGTTCAACGCCCCAATTGCTCTTCTGTTGTTCCAATCCTGTAATGATTTGCTTCTGCAATCGCTCGATTGTTGTTTTGTGGTCCTGCTCCAAGCTGTTGAACCTGCTCTCAAGGTGGTCTTGCTCGGAGCTGTGACTGTGTCGTATGCTATCATAGTCGCTAGATAGCTTCGCGTATTGTTGATCAAACTTGGTCGTCAGTCGCTGGAGCTGCCTATTTGTTTGTGCAAGTTGCTCGCTCATGGTTTGCATTGTGTCCTTGTGATTTTGCAGATCCGACGTCTGTTTGTCGCACACCTCGGTCAAAGCCTGAATGACATCCCACAGGCTTGCTATTTCCTCATCCTTTTCGTCGACGATGCCCGATAGCTGCTCTGGGGTCAAGGAATTGCGCGGTGGTGATGGTGGCGGCACCAACTCGCCCTCTCGGATTCGCCCCTTGATCTTGGTGATGAACTCTTGCAGAATTCTGTGATATACGTGCTCATCGTCCCTGGAGTCTTTGATCTTGCGGATGATGACTTGGGGCAGAAACATAGAGTAGATGCTTTGCAAGCTGGCCTCCGCATGATGACCCGGCTTGATTGATGAGTATCCGTCGATGCTTGACCGCCTGGTGGGCACTGGCAATCTTTGCTGTAGAGAAGGTGTGGTGACGATGACGACGTTGCTTCGGAAAGCCGGCGCCAATAATTTGTTGAAAGTGGTTGCATTTTTGTTGGCGGTCCTTGGAGTGATCGCCTTTTGTATGTTTTGTAAGTAAATAACGCCATGAACCTCGGTTTTCCCAGGGCCTTGGGCGTCTTCAAGCTCTTTCCGAATGGTTCGGAGGAGCTCGGTATCTGATTCCACATTCGACGGGCTGTCTATCAGCCAAACCGGGATTCCTCCCAGAGTGCCTTTGACTACACAGGACGATTGAGTGACTGGGCCATCGCTGGTTGGTGACGGTAGGCTTTCGACGATGGTGTCGCAGAAAAGACGGCGATCGCGACTTCGGACGCCCATCAAAGCCACCACAATTGGCCTCATCATCATATCCGGCGTCGACGCCATGACGGCGTTTTAGGGGGGCAACTGATTTGGGAGATGTTGCTGTAACAAAAACAATAAAGAACAAAGATGTTCAAGCCCAGAAATATTTGCTCGATTGTTGCTGTGATGCGTAAAATAAAACACGGTGGGATGCGACAAGAAAATGCTTTATTATCTTTTTTTTTCTACTACAACGAATGGATGAACAAGACTCAGACATCCGTCCTCAAAGTGATCCCGCCTCATTTGCTTAACATGCACAGTGAGTTGTCATCGCATGCAGAGCGGCCTAAGCTGCGCCTAAGTACCGGCCCCCCGAGAGTGATTGCCTGTATATCAGTGCCACGGACCAGTACAGCTGGCCTCCCATACACAGTTGGCACCTTGTCGCGATATTGGAACTGCCACGATTGCGCTTATCAGCCTAATCGTTTGCCTGATCGTGGGATAGCATCCAGCCATGGCGGTTTGTCACACCACGGATTGGGCGGTTACACACTGCGTTCCTAGTCGCATACGTGCCAACAAAGTCACAACGCGCCTCGAAAAATGTGAGACGCTATGAGCCAATCAGCCACAATGCGGAGAAAAAAAAACGCCTTAGCCAGGTCCAACCTGTTGCTTCGCCCTGTGGGAGAGCTGCTCTCACCAATGAGGAATCGCTCCTGTTTACCCCCAAGCCCCGTAAAAGCGAGCAGGCCCTTCTCATTTCCGTCAGCCAATCACTGCGTAACGCGTGAGGCGAGCCAAGCAAACGCCAACCTGGATAGACGAACGTCACGCGAACAGGGCGACGTGATAGGGTTGTTTAGGGCAGAAGCTGCACCTTAACACGCCCTGGATTAATCGACGCACAATGCGGACGCTGCGAACGTAACCGCGCCTGTTCGGGGTGAGAACGGTATCGCTCAGCAGAATGCAATTGACCCGGTGATCATCGCTCTCTGTAATAGGTGTTGAGTCGGATGTCTGTGAAACCTTTGGGTGGCTGAAAGTCCCAGATCTCCCTGCATTCCTTAACCGATCCAATGTCGGGTATGTACAGCCCACGTGGATGATGTCGCACACTGCATGCTGTCGTTAAACTGGAGATCCCAGCAATGCAGACACACATTGCCGGCATGAGCCAAGACTTGGACCGCGTCCATGATCAATATGACTGGCTGCTTAGAGTATTTTACATCTTATACATTATCTTGGAGTTTCTCGCCATGATATAGAACGTTATACCTCTGCACAAATGGGCTGCTTGTATAATATTTATACAAGACAGACATTTACTCAACGTTATAATAGGCTTTGAGTTGGCTCAGAGAGCATGAGCAGTTGTAGCTTTCGATTGTGAATTAAGGTTGTAATGTCTGATGAGATTGACATGTGGCGTTAAAAGTATTTTTCTTCTGAGCAATCAACAAAAGCACTAAAACAGTGTTACGGAGACGCTTAGAGGAGGTGGTGCTGGACTACAAAGGAAGAAGCATTGAAGACAACAGGTGCAATGGGTAGCGATATTGATGTCATGGATAACTTCATAATGACAATGAGGCAACCCTGAAGGGAGAGCAATTAAGTTAATTAGTCTGGGGCAAACAGATTTAGGCCGAACAGAGGTTTAGCTATGACGAAAACCAAGGCCCAGCGGCTCACGAAAGCACGCGCGTGTTGAAAAGCAATGAACATCCTCGCTTACCAGCTGTTGTAACGCCGGGGACAGTATCTCCTTTCTCGGCAAGGTGGTCGATAGACCGAGTCAGTCCACTTTTTTTTGTCGGCCAAAAGAGTATTGTGCCGAGCTTAACTGCTTACCCTCGTGATAACACCTGCTCAGCAATGCGGCAGACCGCCTATTTTTTGCCCACCCCAAAAAGCGTGGGGCATGCCAACCTATTCCTGTATGTGAGCTGGCATTTTGTACCCTCTCACCAATTGACACAAGCGTAGCTCCGGTACTGGGTGCAATGACTGATACACCAAACGAGCTGAACGGGCGGCATACAACGAGCACTGTCTCGCAAATGAAAGCCCCATATGTGACTCGGACCAGGTCAATAGCGTAAGACAAACCAACAGCTCCAGAAAGTATTGGATATTGGTCACGTCTCCGTACTAACTACCTCATGTATTATTAGCTGTCGTAAATGTCACTTGCGAAGAGTCAAGTGTTCTGGAGGAAAGCCTTGCAATAACTGTAGACGGGCCAATGATGTGGCAGGGTGTAGTTACCCTCAGAAGGATAGATTGGTAAAGGTTAGCCAACAGTAAGTTACGCAGGACCCTGGCGTATGGGGCTACTGGGTAGTGATTTATACTGATCTAGTAGATATATCGATGAACTGATCGCGGAGAACCAAAGGCTTCAGCGTCGTGAGTCTCAACCTGGATTATATCCTGATTCACAGATCAGCGATGCCGTGGGAAATGCTGAAGAAGCAGGGTGCCATATCATACCACCATCCTCACAAGCTCCCAAGCTGGCAAACACTCCTTGGTTTATTGGTACGGCTGTTCCTCATACACCTATCCTTATCGCTGAAGCCTCAGACTCAGCGTTTGCGACACGGTTCCGTCAGGCCATGTCTGATTCCGATCATAACCATATTCCTCGAGTAAGTTATCCAGCCGAGGACCAACTTATGGCCTTGAGCAATGCAGATTGTGCGTGGCCGAGCCCACCGCAAGCGCGGCTTCTTGTCAATGCGTCCCTAAAGTGTCTAGGACGATGGCACCACATTGTTCGCAGTAGTGTTATCTTTGAGGAGCTTGAACAGTCCTTACAACATCCTAGATCGATGGGCTATCTCTCTCAGAGTAAATTCTGGGCATTGTTTGCAATCGGAAAGATGTATTCAACTCGAACATCTGTTTCATCTAAAAGGTTTCCTGGACTAGAATACTTTGCTAAAGCGACAAAAGTCCTTCATGTTATCAGTGAGCGCCCAACTGTTGAAATGGTAGAGACGTGGCTCCTTCTGGTAAGTTGTCACTATCATGGGTATAAACAAATTCTTCTCACATATTAACTCGGCCTTTTAGTCTTTCTATTCTCTTTGTCTGAATCGACGACATTCTGCGTATAGTCTTGCCGGTTCGGCGGTGCGAGTTGCTATTATCATGGGCCTGCATCTTAACGTCCCCGAGCCACTGCTTACCGATCCGGCCGCGCGAGAGCATAGAATCCGAGTTTGGTGGACTGCATATACATTTGATAGAATGTGGGCTACAAAACTAGGGTATCCAGTGGCCATTGAGGACAGTGATATTGATACCGACATGCCATCGAATAAGCTTGCAAACACCGATTTCGGTGACTGTACTTATTCTGTTGCAATGATCGGTCTAGCCAGGATATCTGGGCGTATCATTCACTCAATATACGGCAAGAGGTCTCAGCTCATATCCCTATCGCAACGGGTCCATGACTGCCTATCAGCACTCCGGCAATGGCTCAAAGATCTTCCCCCGTCTTTACAGATAGACTCAACAAGAACTAATATGACTGCACAAAAAGCAGAATCCTTGCATCTACTATTTAACCAGGTAAGACCATGCATAACGATTGTTAGTAAGTGTCTATGAGTAACCAGATCTCCAGCTCGTGATGCTCGCCACCCGTCCAGTTTTGCTTCATGTCTTTCACACTCGTCTTAAAACTAGCGGGATGGAATCCAGCCCAGATATTCCAGAGTCTGCCAGCGCCCTGTCAGATGCCTGCGTCCGGTGCGCGCGGCACTCATTCCTGATTCTTACTGACTCTTGGATAAGCGGAACCTTCATGATGTTTGACTATTTCTACACCCAATATCTCTTCACCGCGGCAACAGTCTTGGCCATCTCAAGCTTGTTTGAGGAAAAAGATAATCAAGCTGATAGGGATCGCTTTGAAACAGCAGTACAGTTTCTCTCGCAGCTCAAAGAAAATGGTAATTTTGTGGCTGCCGAGTTCAAGCAACATACAGATGCAATAAAAGTCCTTTTTGTGTCCGTCGAAAAGCAAATGCAGAACCAAAGTTCGTATTCTTCATCGACTCAACCGTCAGGGAGCGAAGGCATCAGAAGCGACTGCTCCGAGTCAATAGCTCTGGTACAGGATATAACGGCAGATATGATGCTATCAGAACCTTTCTTCCATCATCTGCTCACACACCCGATGCCCGACCTTGAGTTTATCGATGCTTCACTAAGCCTAGATAGTGCCCAAGGACTTTACTGGCCGATGGTTTCGGATAGCGAGCCTGAAACGTATATCGAATGAATAAATTTTCTCATTTTGGGTCATAGGGGTTAAAGATGCGTTTTATAAGTATTATCCACTGTAAGTGTAAAGTCCACAAAACATCTACCATGTCCATCAAGCCACGTAACGACTGCTGCTTGTCTCCCTTACTCATTGCTAGTACTAGCTTTTCATGTATTATTAGCTTTCTGTATGAAGCTTTGTATAATAGACCACATATATACAGGGTTAGAATACATAGGGAAATGGCCTGAGCTGGGAACCTCCGCCAGTTCAATTCCAGCAGCTTTCAGTTTGGGTAGATATGAAAGTGTTGCATTTTGTTCGCCGAACATAAAAACCCTTGGGAACGAGAAATTCAAAAACTTGGGCAGTAGACTACCACTGTCCGATAGTTGTACCATGGATTCAAAGATGCCTTTGATTGCACCGGCTTGAACTCGCTGTCGAATCGAAGCAGCATACAATGCTGTGGAGTAAAAGGGAGACTGACGGCAGCGCAAGATGAAGTCATTCAGAAAGTCATCCATGTCTTGGTTCTGCCGATGTAATATTTGTCGGCTAATAAAGCAGTCTTCTGCAGCAAGGTTGCCTTTAATATTAACAAAGCTGCGGATTGCCTTGGGATTATTGTGTGCGAGTTCAAGGGCAGTTAGGCCGCCCATGGAATGTCCCACGACATGAAACTCGAGGATCTGAAATTGACGTAGCACTGCCTCGGCTGTCTTGACGAGGAAGTGAATATTCACTTTTGACAGGTCTTCGCACCAGGTTTCGCCACAACCGGGTGCGTCGTATATAAGGAATGGCTGTCCACTAAAGGCAGTGTGAAGCCGAATGTCGATAAAGTCTTCTTTGGAACTACCCCACCCGTGAAGAAATAAGATAGGTGGAGTGTTGCTGAGTCGTCGAAAAAGAGCCAGCTCGACGAGCGTTCCATCAACTTGAAGACGAAGTCGCTCATACATAACATCCAGGCTTGGTGCCTGAAGTGTGAGAGTCGACATTCTGTAAGCACTTTTTCTTGATGTAGAGAGTGCCAATGAGAGTGAGTTGTGAGATACTCCTCTCTTACAATAAAGAGGCGAGTTTAAGTATTTATTATCTCGACAAAGTGGGTCTGCTGCCTTTTCTCAGGCAGCTATGGACTACATCCGCAGCCTCCTCTCTCGGCGAGGTCGTCTGAGCGCCGAAATCAAGTTCAGTCCGACAACTGAGCGCAAAAATAAGCATAAGCCTGATAAGCCCTAGCAGAAAGAGATTGGCATAAACGTACAAAAACTACCCCGCCGCTCCAAAAAGTTACAACAGTTGCAAGGGGGTACACTTTTACATGGGAAAGTTGGAAAGAAATGTAGCTGGGAGCAAAGAAGTTATTTATCTAGTATGAAGTTGGTACAAGTTTAGTATTCCTTTTGAACAGGGACAAATGAGTCTAGTAGGATTCTAAAATTCAGCCCAGCTGCAAGGACACGATGCGCCCCGGCCCTGGGGTGGAATACAGAGGCCTGCTGCAACGGGTCCGTGATATCAACGCCAGTCAATCCAGGGGTCTGCTTCTCAGATTTGGCGATGCCAGGAGTAGCTAACACAGTGGTGAGGTCGTTAAAGAAGACATTGGGGTTGTTTGCACCAATAGGATCATTGTCGTTTGCAGGCTCGCAGAAGCGCTTGCCCTCAAATATTTTATCAAAGTCAACAAGGCGCACCTCAGGACCGTGTGTTGAGAAAACTGTGCGCTTGATTCCTCTATTGATTTGCTCCGTGAGGTCATTTGCTCGAAGGCGGTTATGCGCCGTCATATTTAGGGCAGCCAATTGCGGAATGGGGAAGAAGGATATGGAGTCGCAGGCATCGCCAACTTTTGGCTGGGCGAAGAATTTTGGGTAGTTAGTAACAAAAAGCCTGCCAGCTGGACTCAAGGATTTTTTAACAAGAGCCAACTTTTGTGTGTATTTGTCCCAGTTAGCCTGGTTAGCGATTTTAGCAAACCCGGCGTCAAAGGCACTGTCGCAAGCTTTTTGGAAATCCTGAACTCCCGGGGTTTGAGTATTTGCGTAGACGCATGCAGCCTTTGAACAGTTAGTGTCAATACAAGCGCCCAATAGTAGTAAGTAGCTTGGAAAAAGAGTGAGTTAACATACAGCAATATCGGAAAACCCAAAGTCATTGCCGCCAATGGTGAGTGTAATAAGGTCAAATTTATAATGGCCCAGCTTTGCGACCTGGCCGTCGATGTCGTCAAGTTTATCGCCAGAGCAAGCAGTGAATTGAAAGCTTGGCTCCCCATCGAATGGGCCCAATTTAAGAAGCTGCGAAGCGTACGATCCATCTTGGCGCAGACATTGGACTGGAAAAGCAGTCAGCATTATAGTTCAAATTGGCTTCATCCATTGATTTCCATACCGTCAGCTTTATCCGCAGAATTGTTCAAGAAGAGACCAGAACCAAGTCCAGATGCGAAACTGTCGCCGAGAGCGGCGTAAGATTTGGGTAAATTAAAGTGAGAGGGTGGCGGGTGTGATCTCGCAACCGGGATGGAAGCAGCAGATGCGCAAGCAAGAACAGCAAAGGTGGACACCAGTTGAAGTAAACACGCCATTGTGGTTTCTGGGTTTTGTTACTAAGTGCTCAGGAAACAAGGTAAGAAAGTACTGTGAGAAAAGTAAAAATTAGGCCAATAGGAAGAAAAGACTCTGTGATGTGGAAGGTGATCTGTTGAACAACAATTATGTTAGACATGAGAACGGATCCAATGGATCTATATATATACTGAATACAGGCATTGTAATAACGTTTTTCTACAACAGCAATACCCTTATTTTATTTTTAGCACAGGGGCATTTGCATCTCAGCGCCACAATCTCATAATATTTGTTTATAGCAAAGGCGTTTACAGCCTTCGTAGCATGCGACAACAATTAAGCCTTAAAATATCATTTGCGCAATCAACTGAGCTTAGGCCAAAAGCCACAGATGAGTGGCGGCGCATTCGGAAGGGGACGACCCGATACTAGCGCTACAGTCAAGTAAGAGGCAGAGAGAGGAAACACCAAAGTGGTACTGATTTGAAGTCAGATTCATTTGAGATTTTTGGTATAGTTTCAATACACAATGGCTCATGCTATTCCCTCCCCGCAATTAAAATAGTTAGAGATTATATGAAACCATACTGGAGACTGAAAATAATAGTCATAGAGACAGTTGTCATGGATTAAGCCTGCGAAAGCGTTGGCACTACACACGCCACCACCGCCCCATGCGTCAGCCCTAGTGAGCTTATTTATACTGCTTACTCACAGGTTAGGCCTTTGTCTTGACATTTAAACTGGTTGTGCCGCTATTTTTAAAGCGTATTAGTTCCTTGAGATTGCAATATTTGCGAACTATTCGTGCCATTCTGTTTTACAATTTGTTTTTTTTTTTGGTTTTATTTAGCTTCAATGTTATGATTCTATGCTGGATTAGCAAAGACATTCAGGTGTACTGTCTTAATAAAATCATCCTCGCTGCAATAATAATAATAATAATATGTCATACTAAAATATAAAATAAATATTATTTTATGCATCTATTATTAATAGTTGTATCCTCCCTCTTTAGTTTGTTCTACTCCTACCCTGTATATATCCACTATTTACATAACAAAGGGTGTCAAGGGCATGCCAAGCATACACGTCTGCTGCACAAATATCAAGGGCTTGCACAGATTGATCCATTTTCCCATGTAGCAGCTCAACAAATTGTGGCAGGTGCTTATGCAGAAGCATAAGTTCTCCTAGAAAATTATGGTAATACTGTAGTGCCATGAAGTATGTGGCATTCAACGCCATGGAGTGTTCCTTTTGCAATATGTTTACGAGGTTCATAGTATCCCCGTCGCGGTGAGGCTCCTTGAGCAGAGAAATAATATCCTTGTGAATATCTATCATCAAAGTACACAGGCTATGCAGGCACATTATGTGTGGGTATTCTAGCACCGCATTTAATAACGGAAGGTAATCTTTTTGCATGACTGCGTATTCAACAAACAGAAGGGCATCACTAGTGTCTTTTCGGATAATTTAGTAGACTACCAGCGACGGGATAATACTGTTCCAACAGGTATTTTTATTCTTCTGCATACCTGATAAATACTCTGTGAATGGAAGCAATATTTTTTTTTTACATAAGCGCTCTGGCATGCCACACTTGAGCACATCCGGTCCTGATACCTAAAACCAGTGGAAAATGCCGTTCTCAGTTGACAACTTCAATTACAATAAGAAGGAACATTCAGGAAGAGGGAGACTCTGGCTCTCGCAGTATCGCGTAGATTTTTCCTGCTCACCTTGCAGTGTTACTGGCCCAGAATCAGCCGAGCCCGAGTGTGCCCGCTCTCTTAATTGGAATAATTGAAGAGTCGGGTGGTTTTCATAACTCAAATCCCTCTTTGTAGTCTAATAGCCGAGATCAGGTCCATTCAAGGGTGGCGCGGTGTGGTGCATTCGCGTTGTGGCAGCATCGCGAGACGGTCTTTGACGCGCCTCAAAACACATAAATGTATACATCTCAACCTCACCGGCCCCGAATTTCATGCGGCTCGAGGACGATCTTCCTGCAGCTCGTAGGCACTACTTCATTTTACTTGCAAGAGGTATACTATAATTCCTGGTGCCTTTTAAAAAGGCGCTCCGGAGGACCGGGAGAAGTCGTTGACTCCGATTGTGAATTTCCGTTTGCTGCCAACGATTGTTGGGGTTCTCTCAAACAGATAGCAGATAACGCAGCTTCGTTTAGTCCACATCTGTCCGCAGGGTTTTTACTTGATAGAGTTTTCGCGAGAGCGGATTTAGCCGCCTTTGTGTGTCAGAAGGCAACATCCGAAAACTTCTCAAAGAGACTGGCCGGTTTGTGGCTTGGTGAGCCCTTATTGCTTAACGAAGAAAATGTATCAGAGCGTTTCAAGACTGTATTAACCTCCCCTGTTCATGTCATTTGAATCCCCAAATCGACATATATCGACTCATTGCTTAAGGTGTATCTCTTATGTATACTGCTCTTCTATCTCTACTTGTCCTATTAGCAGTGTTAGTCAACTCGCTGGAAGGTATACATCAAGGCAAATGTTTCCATGATATTGGCCATTTGACTGCTAACAGTCCACGGCCATATCCTGGGAATGTAAATTTCGGTCCGAGGCGACGTATCGCATACTTCGGGCGCATTAAGTCATCTATCATATACCGGAATTCAATAATCAATGAGTGGAAATAGCAATCTCTTCGATAGCGCCGTTTCAAGTTACGAAGTGCAAATGAGGTCAGTTAATAAGGTTGTTATCATTTCAGTTACCACGAGCAACTCTCCTTATTATGTTAGCGGTCTATAACTTGATACAGCGCGAGATTAGCTTTTAATCCTGGCCAATTTAATTGTTGCGTTTGATATTGCTATGCCGGATATTTCAGGATATAGTTATCTTAGTTAATACGGCTGTCGACAGAAGTTTATCAAGTGGTAACCTAACTTAGCCACGGTGTCCCATGGAGAGTATGGCGGTTTTCAAGATATTGACTGTGATGCCTTTGGCAACGCTTTTTCTCGGTACTTCCCCAAGGAGTATTGCTAAGCTTAGCGCTGATGGCAAGGCTAGTATTGCTTGGTTTGTAGAGTATAATACGAGCTATATTGTCTATGACCTTTCCGGGATGGCCGCGTATGAGCAGGGTAATTCTCTCCTTGTCGCCGATAACAAAAAGGGGCATATTGTAAAATTTGAGACTCGAGCTGAGAAAAGTCACTGTGTGAAGAATCCTCTGCAAAAGGGAGCCAAACCTATGAGCAATAATTTAAACAACACTACTTACCCAAACTGTTAAAAGTCATACTCTTCTTAGTCACTGATAATATATTGGGAGTAACTATGCTCTACTCTTATGACGGCAAGTCGAAGAGGGTCAAGAAGCTGGATTTTACTGCCAATGTGTAAATCTTGTAGGGTGGTTCATTGCCTGCAGTGAAAGAGACAGGAGAGCGGGTCTATGTCTTTACTAAATTATTTAGGGGTATTCAGCCCAGCCATCTCCTGGACAGGACTTTATTATATCTCATTGACATCATCAATGACATTCAATATACTACTCTAAGTTAGTCATTAGCCAAGTGTCTGGATATGCTGAATTTGAGCAATTAAAAAGGAGTGCATACCATAAGCTCAAATGCCTCAAAATCGCAATCTAGCAACATAGCATAGCAATAGTAACGCATTTACTACAGCATGCGAATAAAGTAGTGGGAAGCAGAGGTTAGACTTTGAGCTAGTAATAAAAAATACAGAGTGCAATCAATTGACTGAAGGCAGAATTTAAAGCTGGTTTATTGCGTTCCGCTCCTGTTGTGTTGATCATGGCCCAATTAGCCTAGGATCGCCGTTGATTGGCTGCATAACCCTATCTATAGGAAGTTAGCCATGGTAGCTCCGTCACATTGCATTTACTAGGAAGAGTCATGAAGTTTCAGGTTACTAACAAGCATCAAAGCATCAGCCACAATTATGAGTGAGTTGTAACATATACGCGTAAACTGAAGCATGGTTATTGGATTTCAAGCATATTGAGCATATTTAAAGATAAGTGCATACCTAGCTTATGATTAAAAGTATTATTCCCTACTTTATCTTAGGACTGCGCCTTATATTATACATCTTGACAAATGCTTGCATACACTAGCAAGTATTAAGGGGGTTTTATCTCCGGCTTTATGGACCTGAACGCACTAGTACAGGTACAGTTACTTGTATACGAGTAGTATCATGGCAAAAATGAATAAACAAGCCCAAGTAATTAAGCCTCATGATGTATTTAATTAAAAAGAAGTAAATAATACATAAGAGGTTTAATTACAATTATATGCATATAGTTGGTTATAATTTAAATACTTAGTCACTGAGAAAGATGTAAGAAATTAATACGAATATCATGGCCAGAGGACACTAGCGGTTTCACTCCTGTTTCAATAATCAGCTTGAGTACGTCATGGGGGTATACAACAAGCAATCACACAGCAAACGTATGCCCAGGGTCAGCGTGGGGCTTATTCGCAAACCCTTACCACTACTAGTACTATACCCTTGATACCTATCTGATAGCAGTTAATATGCCTGCATATCATTTAAAAAAGGTCAATATAGAGTTTTGGATTAATGAGAGTTAAAGATTAGCTACAAGTATTTAAAGGTATATGTCTCTGTGTGTTTTATATCTTTCCTTATGTTTTTAGCACAGTTATTTTCTAAATCCCAATACATTTACTGTTCCAGACAACCACATTGTACACTGATTCAATTTGTCTTTGACTTCGTTGCGAACAACATTGTGAATATCACAATGAAGCAACCTCCGGCTTTTCTTAGTCTTCGGACAGCAGTTATGTATGGCTTGGTAGCAGCCCGTGCTGTCTCGGCCCATCTCGCCGCCTACACCGACGGCATGTATTGTCCCGAGGTTTGTTAATTGATTGTATTATAAATATTTGAAATGCTAACTTATAAGATAGAATAGATACAAAGGACCCCTTAGGAACATTACGGATCATAACTTGAACGTCTTTGACCCTCTTCACAACTTGGATGCCAACAGTTGGTTCCTATCAAAGGGCCGTAATTGTCTCCTGGCGGAGCCTAAGGGCACATGGGAAATTGAGGCCAACACCGAGATCTCAGTGCCATGGGCTAACTGGCATAACTCCAAGGGTTATTATGCTGATGGGAAAGAAAAACACCAGCGACCTATTCCCTACTCTGTTACAAATCCTGAAGTAATTGCCCAAGGCTTGATCTCCAGGTCAAAAGGCCTCTCCACACCAAATCTCCATTGCGCTAATAAGTCGACTGCTGCTGGTACAGCAATTGCCGTTGCCTATAAGAAGAATGTATGGTCAGTTACCATGGAGGATTTTGTTGTTATTTCTACGGCTCCTCAAACACCATTCGAACGATTAGCAAAGTACCAGATCCCTAACCTCAAGGCCTGCGATGAGTGCATTTGTGCTACTGCGTAAGTAATTATTCTAGGAGATCTGTTGGTCATACTAACAAGCTATACAGATGGGTTCCCGATGGGTTTGGCGAACAGAATATGTATATGGCAGCACATAAATGCAGGATCATTAACCCAAAGGGAGGAAAGCAGCCTAAAACTCCAAGCAAGGTTCCTGGCCCCAATGTGAAAGGGCCTAAGCAAATGATTGCAGCATTTCAGAAGAATGGAAATAATGTAAACTGGGTTCGTGGCCATCAGAAGGTCCCAACGTACTCGCCCCGAATGGGATACGCTGCTGGCGCGCAGCTGGATATTTTTTAAACAAGCAGCGAAATGTAAAGCTTTTGCAGAAATACAAGTTGGATACCCACCAGAGCGTTCAAAGGGGCAGGAATTGCCACTATGACATGCAGCTTGCCATGCTTGTATAAACATTTTTAACATGGAAAATTTACTTTTTGATTCTTAAGTATAATATTTTGTATTATACTTATATATATGTACTATTAGAATTTCATACAAAAACCTGCTAGTAAATATAAAGTTACTGTCATGAGTATAATTCGTGCTAACGGATGGCTGGCGTTTTGCTAATCCCTTGCAAAGCCTTTGCTAATTAGCTTATATTGGAAAGTAAACTATAATCGGGTTCTAAAAGTCTACCCTTAGAGTACCCTACCCATCTCGTGCTCCTATCCCTTTATGAGGCATGTATAACTTTAAATGCCTATAATTGTGACGACTTGACCTTGTTTGGGTTATATACTAGAACGGACTTATTTTTAATAACACTTGTATGTGATGTTCTAGGCGGTTCTTTTAACAAGAACTATAGGGTAAGTCTAGTTTATTAGTAAAAGATTAAAATAAATTTAAATAATAAATAAATATATTATAATTTAAATTATTAAATAATTAATATAAATAATTATATTAATAAATTAATTTTTATTTAAATAATATAATATTATATAATAAATTTTATTTTAATTTAATAATAAAATTTTTTTATTATAACTTAAATAAAGTTAAGTTATTATATTATTTATTTATTAAATAAAAAAATCCTAGGTTAATTAATTATATTAATTAATTGAGTATTGCTATTCGGGCTATAACGTATTACTATTCGGACTGTAACTAACTTTTTTAAGCTAGCTTCTTACATAAAATTTTTTCCTATATAAAATATATGGGGTATTATTCTAATATATGAGACTAATACAAATGTATTATATACTCAATTAAATGAAATTCAATATATAATAATTAAAGCCAATTCGTTTAAAAAACACATTTTTAATAAAGCTAATAAAAGTATATATATTATAGCTCATTAATTAGTCTATGCTTTATAAGGTCTTTTATATAGTTAAAATAACCTTTTTAACTGTTAAAGTTATTATTATTACTTTTAACAATAAAACTAATAATTTTACTAATATATACTTTTCTTGCTCTTTTTTTTATATTATTCCTTTGCCCTTATCTTTTATACCTGTTTAAAAACACTTTGCCGGTGACTTTAAGCTTTCTTAACTAGCTTATAATAATATAGTTTTTATCTTAACTATTATAAGAATATACTATATATTTATATTAAGACATCGAATACTTTATTAACCTAAACAAGACAGCTAGGGTAGTTTAAACTATAACTATAACTGGGTTTATAACTATAGCCTAGGATTAACAGAAAGCTTTTTATTTTATAATAAATAAAACCACCCTTATAAATTTTCAATAATATTAAAATCTTGGATTTATAATAATAGCTTTATAAAATCCTATAAATAAAGATTAGCAATTTTTATATAGTTAAGAATAAAAGTCTTATTAAAGACTTCTTAAGCCACTATTACAGATAAATAACTTCCTTAAATAGCTAAAAGCAGGTCTTAAATTATATTTTAATATAATAAATACAAGAAAAAGTATACTATTATATAAAATAATATACTAATAAGTATAATAGTAATTATATTATATTTTATATTATAGCCTTAGTAAAATAGTATTAAAAGGCAAGAAAAAAGACTATAGAATAATAGATTTAAATGAGTAATATATTAAGCCAATCTTTTCTAATATAATAGTACTATAGCTTTATCTCCTACTAGATAGTTTATTAAATATAATCTTACTTTTTCTTAATTAATATTTATATAATTATTATATAAAAATAAAAAGATTTTTAGTACTTATTATAAAATAAGATTTTATATTTTTATAAGCTATTTTTATAGGATTATTTATTTATTAATTAAAGTTATAATATTGCTTAATATAGTATTAAAGGAATTGTTTTTTATATAAAAAATACTCTTTTGTAATATAGTTAATAATATAATCTTAGTATTAACTAAAGAATACTTTTAAAATATCCTAGGCTTTAAAAAAGTTATTTTTACTATTAATATATAGGATAGTATACTAGGCTTTTTTAAGGCCCTTTTTATTATATTTAAATAGTTTAAAGTCTTAAAAAGTAAGAGAAGATTATATAAAAGATAGAATTAATAGAGAAGGATTACTAGTTAACTTATTAATAATTTTATTAATAATATAAGTAAAGTCTTTTTATTATAAGACTATTTTAATATAAATATTAGTATTAATATAAAAGATATAAAACTATTATTATATTATAGAAAAAATTTTTTTTAGGGTATTTTTAAGTGTGGTTTTTTTATTTATAATAATAATAGTAAAGATAAAAATCTAAAAATTATAGTAAAAGTTATTGAGTTACTTATAAAACTATTTATAGTTCTTTTATTTTTTTATAGTTATAAAACTAAAGGTAAAGTTAATTATAAATCTTTAATTAGTAATACTAGTAATCTAAAAGAAATATATTTTAAATCAATTAGTCTTGTATATATTATTTAAGCTAAAGACTTTAAAAAAGTGTTTTTATATAATTATATATTAAAAATATATTTAAAAAATAGATTTTATTTTATGATTCTTATACTTAACCTTATATTAAAGACTCTTATTTTAAAGAAATTTAATTTATTATTAAATAAAAGTTAGCCTGTATAAGAAAACTTATCTTATTTTTTATTAATTATTATAAATATTTTTTTAGTAAAAGAATAAGACTAAAATTATAAAAGCTTGTATAATCTTTCCTATCTTACGAATACTAAAAGCCTTATATTAAGAAAAGGTTTCTATAAGAATTTATTACTTATTGGAGCGATAGTAATAAATATTATATATTAAAAAATTAAATAAAGGACTGTAGTTATATTAAATTTTAAGTATATAAAAAGTCTACTTTTAGTTTAATTTCTTAATAACTAAAGTTATAAGTTTAAACAAACAATTAATTTTACTAATAATTAACTTTTTAAGACTACTATTTAATAATAGTCAACTTAACCCGCGATTATAGATAAAAATATAATATATAAAAATATAACTTTTATTAACATTATAATAATTAAATAAAGACTTCTTTATAAAAGTAACACCATACTTGCAGTAAAAGGCCTAAAAAAAGCAAAAAGGTCATTAAAGCTTTTAAATAATAACAATACTAACAGTAAAAGGATTTCAGGTCTGCTAAAAAAGTTAATAAAGCTTATAATAATACTATTATTATAATTATAATTTATTATAATAAAGATAATAATATATTTGTAAAATATAAGTAATATAATATAAAATTAAAACTTGTATATAATTTAATCTTATACATTAAAATAATACCTTATATATTTTATATAAGGAAAAATTTTATACAAGGAGCTAATTAAAGTTAGCTAGTTATAGCCCGAATAGCAATACATTACAGCCCGAATAGCAATACTCAATTAGTTTACTAGGATTGAATTAAATGTAATAAAGTTTAATATTAAAAACATATTATAATATAATTAATTTATAATAAATTATAAAAGTATTAGTTTATTTATGATAACCCAACTTTGCTTAGTTAAGCTTGCTTTACTTTTAGTAATACTTATAACTATTTATTATTAGTTATTTAATAATTTAAACTATAATATGTTTATTTATTGCTTAAATTTATTTTAATTTTTATTAATAAATTAAACTTATTTTATATTTTTTATTAAAAGAATAATTAAAACGTTATAAGTATATAAATATAAGTAAAAAAATTAATTATTTATTATGTAAGCTTAATTACTTTTTTTTATTTAATAGTTTACTTTAATATTTTTTTTAGTATTTTTTTAAAAAGTTATATAATATGATTTTAATATATAATTTATACTATTATAATAATTAAACTTATATTTAATTTTAAATATTTTTATAAAATTCCAGGCGGTTTTTTTAATAAAAACTATAAGATAAGTCAACTTTATTAGTAAGAAATTAGAATAAATTTAAATAATAAGTAAATATATTATAATTTAAATTATTAAATAATTAATAGTAAATAATTATATTAAGAATTAATTAAAGCTAATTTTATTTAAATAATATAAGGGATTATATAATAAATGGGTTTATTTTAATTATAATAAATATAATTTTAATTACTATTAAAATAAACTTATACTTTTACAGGTAACTTTTTATAATTATTAAATAACTAATTAAATTATTAAATAATTCTTTAGTTTATTTAATAATTTATTAGTTTACTTAGTAATTTGATTTTTTAATAATACACTAATTCTAGTGTATTAATTAACTAAAATACTTAAGGGTCTTTTATACTTATACTTTAATTAATAACTAGCATAAGTATTACTAAAAGTAAAGTAAACTTAACTAGGCGGGGTCAGGTCATTATAATTTTTTAAAATAACTTTGAATATATAATTTAAAACTTTTAATTTTAATAAATAAATTAAAAATTTAATAAAATCATTTAAACTCTTAACTATAAAAATATACTATATATAATAATAAAAATAAATATTATAAACTAAAATAGTATATATTTATTTATTATTTAAAACCCTTAAACCATTAAAGTTTTATTTAATTAAAGTTAATTGCTTTAACGCTTGTTTGCACTAATATTTATATTATTCTTAGTGTTAAATTAAGTGTTTTTAAAATTTGAAAGTACTTATATAACGACTCAACTGTAACGTTCTAGTTGTTTTTTTAACAAGAACTATAGGATAAGTCTAAGTTATTAATAAGGGATTAGAATAAATCTAAGTAATAAATAAACATATTGTAACGGGCTGACCCCAAAGGGGCTAAAGCGATAGCTAGCGCTACGGCCGTTAGCATACATAGTATGCTATTCACTACGGCAAAAGGATATGTATTAAATAAATCGATAAGGATTTATTTAACTAGCTATATAAAGCCATCCAAGGACCTTATCGGGATAGGTACATGCATAGCCTATATTACAAACCAACAAAATGATGCCTGCATTATATCACGTAACAGCACCAATCAGAACACGTAACAGCATTTCGATAAATATATTATTATCTATTATTATAATATATATTATAGTAATATAATATATTTTATCTTAACTTAAAACTTATAATACTTTTATTCCTTGTTTAATAGATAAAATATTTTACTTATATATAATTTTATAATTATTATTATTTAATTAATTAAATAGTTAGTTATTAATACAATTATATATTATAATACTAATATCCTTTATATACTTAATTTTATATTATTTATTATTATTTAAATATTATAATAAGATTATTTTATATAATATATATTTTATTTATTTTATTAATATAAATCTAAGAAATGTTTATTTTATAGTCTTATAAGAACTAGTTTATTATATATTAATGATTTTTGTTTAAACAAATACTACTTATCTTTTAAATAATAACTCTTTAATAAAATATCTGTTTCTTTTAAAGCTAATAACTTAAATGAATTTTTCTTTTTAAAGAATTAAATTTTTTAATACTTTAATTTAATTTAAATAATAAAAATATAAATAATAAAAAAAAATTTATTAAAACTGTTATTTGTTTTTAAACTATTAGAATTTTTAATTTTTATTTATTTATTTATTAATATAAATATTATAAATTTAACTTAATATTTTATTTAATTTAATAATTAAATTAATTTAAAATAAAATAAATAAATTTTATATTATTAATTCTTTAATAATAAGAATATTTAACTTTATTGGATTATTATATAAATATAAAAATAACTTAATAATATAATATTTAAAATATTATTTATTCTATAAAAACAAAACTTAAAAGAAATTTTAAAGTTATAAGTTTTATTATTTTTTAATAAATAATTTTTAAACTTAAAACTTTTTTTTATTAAAATAAATATTTATTTTTAATATTATTAAACTTTTATTATTAAATAATAATATAAAATTAAATTAATAAAAGATAATATAATTAAAATTATTATTAAATAATTTTAATTTATATAAAATTATTTTAAATAATATAAAAAAATAAAAGTATTATTAAATATTTTTTAATTAATAAATATTTATGAAATAACTAAAATAAATATTTAAAAATATAAGAAAAAATTGAAAAGCTAAATTTTAATTTAAAAGATTAAAATAAATTTATTTAATTATAATTTATATTATTAAAATCTAATAATTTATAGTATTTATATAATAAAATTTAAATAATAATAATATTTATAATAAACTTAAAAACTCTTTAAAAAAGAAACTTATAAATATAATAAAAAAAGTTTTTTTTTAATAAACTTTTTATAATTATTATAAAAGTTAATATTATATTAAATAAATTAAATAAAAATTTAAAATAAATTTTAAATAAATTATTTTATTAGAATAACTAATATTTATTAAATTAAAAAAAAGATAATAAGATTATGTTATTAAAGATAACTTTAAATAATTTAAAAGAATAAACTTTAATATTATATAAAAAAAAAAAAACTCTTTAAGTATTATGATTATAAATAAATAGAATATATAATAAAAAATTGTTGATTTTTTAAAAAAGAAAAAAATTAAATATTTATTTTTAAAGCTAAAAAATAAGTTAATTTAATATAAAAGAAAAGATTATTAAATATATATTATTTTACTAAATTATTTAGTATAATAATAGATATTATATTGATTTTAATAGTAAAAAAAAATTTAATTATTTTCTTTAAAAGTTATAATAAAAACTATTAGTTATTATAATTATTATAAAATAAATTAATAAAAATAAAATTAAAAATAAAAGAATTATTAATAAAAATATAACTATTACTTTAAAAAACTTATAAATAAACTTAAGTTCTTTTAGTAAAATAATAATTATTAATTAAAAAAATATTAAAAAAACTAATAATAAATTTATAATTTCTTAAATTATATTAATCTTATTTTATTTTCTAAAAAAACTATTAACTTATATAATCCAGGAATAGTTTTAAGTTTAAAAATAAAATATAATTCTTATAATAAAAGCTATAAATAAGAATTATTATTTAAGTATTATAAGATTTACTATAAAATATATTTTAATTAAAAAATATATAAGTAATATAAATAAAATTATTAAATATAATAATTACTTATTTATTATTATAATTATTATAATACTTATACTATTATAAAATATAAAAAGTACTTTTAATAAAAAAAGTATTAAAAAAAATCTTATAAAAATTAAAATATAAAAAATATAATTTAAACTATTATATTAATTATAAAATTAAAAAACTTATTAAAAAATATTATAAGCTTATAAAAAAGATTATTATATTAAAATAAAAAGTATATTTAATATTAAATATATAATATATAAAAAGATTTTTATTTTAATTATTTATTTTTAAAATTATAAAAAAAACTATAACTTAAACTAAAATATTTTTATATAATATAAAAACTTTAAAAAAATCTAATAAAAGAATTATAATAATTAATATTATAAAAAGAATTAAATAAAATTAATATTTTTATATTTATAAATTATAAAATATAATATAATTATATTATATCTGAACTTATAAATTATTTTAAATTATTCTATTATAAAATAACTTATTTTTATTTATTAAATAATATAAAAAGTTTTTTTATTTATAATAAAAGAATTATTAATATTAAAATTAATTTTTTTAATATTATATTTAATAAAAAAACTAAAATAATTTAATTTAATAAATATAAAAAAAAAAATTTTATATTTAAGTATAATTAATTAAAAAAAGTTATTTTATAATTAATTAAAGAATTAGTTAATTAAGTTAGTAAGATTTAATTCTTTTTAATAAAAAGTTTATAAAAAAATTTTATAATATAAAAAAGATTTAACTTTATATTAATATATTTTATTAAACTTTTTTTAAAGTATAATAATAATAAAACATTAAAAAATAATAAATTATAAAAGTTATTATTTTTATATAAAAAAAAATTAAAAACCTTAATAAAATATTTAAAAAAATAAAAATAAAAAAAAAAAAATTAATAGAATTTTTTATAAAAATATTATAATAATATAAAAAATATAAAAATTATTTTAAAAAACTTTAAATAAAAATTATTTTAAAAAACTTTAAATAAAATTATTTTTTTATAAAAATAAAATTATAAAATTATTTTAAATAAAATATTATATTAATATTTTATAATATTTATAATTTTAATAAAATAAAATTAAAAATATTTAAAAAAGTAAATTAAAAAATAATTATAAAAAAAATATAGTTAAGTTTTTAGTTTATTTATTAAATATCTTATTATATTTATTTTAAAAAAAAATAAAAAATTTTATTTAATTAATAATTATTAATAATTAAATAATATTATAATTAAGGATTAAATATTTTTATTTTTAATTTTAAAAATTAAAGAAAAATTATAAAATATAAATTAAATTATTATTTTAAATTCTATTAAAGCTTATAAGTTTATTAAAATAAAACTAAAAAATAAATAAAAAATAATATTTAAAATTAAATATAAATTTTTTGAATATTAATAATACTTTAAAAATTAATTAATATATTTATATTATTTTAAAAATATTAATTATATTTTTAAAAAATACTTAAATAAATTTATTATTATATTAATAATATTTTAATTTTTTTAAAAATATTAAAGAGTATAAAAATATATTTATAAGATATTTATTAAATTATAAAAAATAAAAGTTTTAATTAATTTTAAAAAATATTTTTTTTAAAAAATTAAATTCTTAGAATATATTATTTTTTTAAAATTATTATAATTTAAAAAGATTTAAATTATAAAAAGTAATTTATATTAAAAAATATTAAAAATATATAAAGTTTTTTTAGTTTATAAATTATTATTATTTATTAAAAGTTTTATTAAAATAATTTATATTCTTATAAAATTAATAAAAAAAATAATAAATTTAATTAAAATAATTAAATATAAAAAGCTTTTAAAGGCTTTATTTGTACAATAATTTTAAAACTAACTTTTATAATATATAATTAAAAATAATAAATTAATATTAAAATTAATATATATAATTATACTTTTAAAAAATAAATAATATAAGAAAATAATAAACGAAAATTTTATTTTATTATATTTTATTTATATAAATTATATAGTTTTATATTAAAATATTTTATTTATAATAAAGAATTTATAGTTATTATTAAAGCTTTTAAAAAAAATATTATTATTGTAAAAGTTTTTATAAAATTTAAGTTTTTTTTATATTATTTTTAATAATTCTATTATTTACTTTATTAATATTTTTTATTTTATAAAAAAAATAAATAATATAAAAAAAGAACTTATTACTTTTATTATACTTAATAATTATAAAATACATTAAAAAATTATTTTAAATTATACAACTCAACCCTATTCACGTCATATACTAAAATAAACCCACCTTTAGTAACACTCGTACCACTTACTAATCAAAAGAACCTTAGACTAGCTAACTAATTATATTGATTAACCCGCCAGAACCTAATCAAATTCAAAAACATTTAATACTAAAAACCTATTATAATATAATTAGTTTATTATAAATTATAAAAATATTGACTTGTTCTTATAAAAATAAATATTATATTTATTATAATTAAAATAAACTTATTTATTATATAAACCCTTATATTATTAAAATAAGATTAACTTTAATCAGTTATTAATATAATTATTTACTATTCATTACTTAATAACTTAAATTATAATATATTTACTTATTACTTAAATTTATTTCAATCTTTTATTAATAAACTTGACTTACCTTATAGTTCTTGTTAGAAAAATGACTAGAATATCACAAATTAAAGATTAATATTTATTTTTAAATTCTAATAATATTCTATAATTAAATTAAATATAAATTATAAGCCTAGTATTATTTATTATTTTTAAATAAATAAATAAATAAAATATCTTAATTATATTATTAAAGTATATTTATATTATTATATTAACTTTAACTAAAATAATTAAATAATATACTTACTTATAATATAATTAAACTATAATAATTATATATTAGAATTTAAAAGAATAATTTTATTTTTTATAAATTATAAGTTTATTTTAAAAATATATAAACTTTTAAAAAAAGAACTATATATTAATAAAATAAGAATATAAGTTAAAAAAATAATAAAGTTTTATAAAAACCTATAAGTATAACTTAAACTTATTTAATAATAAATAAATAAATATAAATTAAAAAAAACTTAATAAATTAAACTTTTAAAAAAAAAATTTATTTGTTATAATACTTAAAAAAATAAATTATTAAATATTTAAATAAATTATTGTAATAATAAATTAAATTTTAAGAAATTAAAATTATATAAAATCTTAAAAAAAATTAAAAAAAATAAATTATAAATTTAAATTTAATAAAAAAACTAAAATATATTTAATATTTTTACTTTTAAAAAAAGTTTATTAATAAATAAACTAATAATAATAAATAAAATTATTATAAAAAGTAAAAAAAATATAAAATTAAAAAGATTATTATTAATAAAAGTAAATAAAAATATTTAATAAAATAAAAAAATTATAATATTAAAAAATAATATTTAAAAATCTAAAAAATATTTTAAATGTATTTTAAAACTTTTATATTAATTTTATTAAAAGCTTAAAATATTAAATCAATTAATAAAATATTCTAATAATACTAAAAATAAAATAAAAAAATTAAAAATAAATAAAAAAAATAATATAAAAAAATAATATAAAAAAAAATAATAAAAAAAATAAAAAAAAAAATAAATTTTTAAAAAAAAAAATATTATAATATATTATATTATATAATAAAAATTAAAATATATAATAATAATAAATATATTATTACTCATTATTATAATATATATTATAATAATATAATATATTTTATATTAATTTAATATTTATAATACTTTTATTTCTTATTTAATATATAAAATATTTTATTTATATACAATCTTATAATTATTATTATTCAAATAATTAAATAACTAATTATTAATATAAATATATACTATAATACTAATATTTTTCATATACTTAGTTTTATATTATTTATTATTATTTAAGTATTATACTAAAATTACTTAATATAATATATACTTTATCTGCTTTATTAATATAAATCTAGGAATTGTTTACCCTATAGTCTTATAGGAACCAGTTCGTCACAGCCCAAGCCTATAATATACCCCTCTCCTATTACTTTATCATATACCCCCTAGCCATCTATCTTATGGGTTTTTATAAGCTTAAGTTAATCCTGTCCCAGCTACAAAGTTCAAACCTGTGACCTTAAGGTAATTTATTTAAATATAATAGACTGGCCTTAAAGAGACTAAAGCGATAGCTAGCACTACAGCCGTTAGTATATATAATATACTATGCACTACAATAAAAGGATATATATTAAATAGATTGATAAGGATTTATTTAATTAGCTATATAAGACATGCTCTGGGACCTTAATGGGATAAATACAGGCATAGCCCAAGCCTATAATACATATTATAGTTTAAATTATTAAATAATTAATAATAAACAATTATATTAATAACTAATTAAAGCTAATTCTATTTAAAAAATATAAAAGATTATATAATAAATAAGTTTATTTTAATTGTATTAAATATAAGGCTTATATTTATAAACATAAACTTATATTATATATTTATACTATTGAATTATTATTTTAAGTTATTAATCCAAGTTAAATCAATTAAATTATTAAATAATTCCTTTAATTTAATTAAACCAGGGATTTATTAAGCTTATATTCTATTTAATAGTTAATACAAGTATTACTAAAAGTAAGTCTACCTCTGTGAATAATATAAATACATAGTTAAGTTATTATACTAACTTTGTTTAAGTTATATATTAAAATAAACTTACTTTTAATAATACTTATATTATTAATTAAAAAAATCTTAAATTAATTAATTAATTATATTAATTTAAAAATTTAAAAAAAAAAATTTAATAAAAACTTATTATAATATTTATTATAAAATATTAATTTATTTTTATAAAAATGAATCTTATATTTATTATAATTAAAATAAACTTATTTATTATATAATATTTTATTTAAATAACATTAATTTTAATTAATTATTAATAAATAAATCTATTATTAATTATTTAATAACCAAACTATAATATATTTATTAATTATTTAAATTTATTTTAATCCTTTACTAATAAACTAGACCTACCCTGTCATTCTTGTTAAAAGAACGACCAGAACATCACAACTCAACCCCAAACTTACCGGACCAGTTTTAAGCTTTAAATCCCCTTTAATGTCAGTCAACTCTTATTCGATTCATGGGCAAGCAGTTGTCTCTTTGCTAATTGTAGTGTTATGCAGTTGGACTGTCAACTTTCTGTCAATAGGCACTGTACTAGTCATTCTAGATACTCTATACATCATGAAACCACCTCCGTGCCGAAGACGATAGACGTATATTGTGGCCCTCCGGATTATTGACCAGGTCGTGCGGCTGTGAAGGCTCGACGATTGCTGTAGGCTGCCTATCTGGTAAAACAATAATGGTAGGGTTTTCAGAATCCGGGCCAGACCTGCGCTGAGCCGACAAAAATTTTAAGCAACCCCTCAGTAGCTGAGCACTCTTTGAGTCTTCACCGCGGGTATTGGGGGAACTGGTCCGTATGGATATGATTTTATGAACAGACGCCTGTAGCGCGAACGAAGATCGAGATTAGTGATTCGTGCTGCATAGTTGTGCCGATCATTTCCCGCTTGGGGCTGTGTATGTTGCCTTGGGCATCGTACCTTGGACACCGGCATCGACTATTCACCTTTGTCCGTCTCTGAGACATGGAGTAATCAAGCAAGAGGCAGCCATGAGTGGACACTCCAGGTTCAGCTGGGCGCCGAGGGCTGAAATCAACACAACAACACAAGCTTGCGACCATCATATGACGGCATAGCTATGTTGTATTGTATGAGAGGGATAAAGGCGGGGTAGTTGAAGCGGGGTTGCATTAGAGCTCATGTGCTGAATATTATTTAATTGCATCCCTCGCCCGCTGTCATCTTCCATTGTAAACTGATTTCTAACAACGCGACTGTTGAACGCATTTTGCACTCAAAATTCCCTTTGGAAGCCTACAAGAACAAATAAACAAACCACAACACATCGTCACTATTATCCATCATGTCTTTCGCAGCATCCTCTTCAAACATTCGCCTCGACGGCCATATCCTCCGCGCCACGCTCAAGAATCGGGAGGGCAATAACGTCGAGTCCGAGATTGACTTGGATCAATTCATTGGTAACTCAGATGGTTGGTTCACATGGGACGGCGAGAGTATGTATTGCGCCAAGGATGTGCAAGATATGAAGTACTGACCGTTGTGCCTGTACTGATAAGACTTCTCTCACTCTGCTCGAAACATCCAATTGGAGGGCACCCTTCTGACTGGTGAGTTGCCTAAGAGAGACGGAGGATACCGTGAACGGCAAGGTATCCAGCTTGATGATCGTATTTCCAATCAGGACGGTCGATTGACGGTAAGTTTCAGTTGGCTCTTGCGTTTTCTTCCAACACAGAGGCCATGTAAAGCAGTGCTAACCTCTTTTCCTTTCACGCTATACTATGTAGCTGATCTAAGCATTATGGTTAAGAATGCTCCACATATTGTCTGATACATACTTGTAGCTGGGAGTAATAACAGAGCCATGGATTCTATGACTTTCATCAACTACTATATAGAGTCCATATATTCCGTACTTCTTCCATTCAATATATTATACCGTCCGAACCCCAGCGTTCACCTCCAAAATCGCATAGCCGCTTTTGTGTACAGTATCTCAGGCGCTACTCGTAGACTTCTCATCTTAACTTCTATCATCTCACGGTCACGCAGTAAAACGGAACGTCGAAATTTTTTTAGATCCGCTTCGTTCAAGAAACATCCGCTGCCTGCAACAATATGCCGGCATATTCTATTATGATGGAATGCATCAACATTATGTCGGTCGCTGGGCACTGGGCGGTGGCCGTTTTGCTTGTTAACGAGGTGCTAGAACTGTTCAGGTGTGCTAACTCCTGCAGAGAGTTTACGCCCCATGCCAACAATTGGGGGACGTTGTGTTTCTGCGCCAATTTTTCGAGCATTAACGATAACAACAGTTGAACATGATTCGGGATAGGTAGGTTCTTAGAGGGGTTGATGAAAGAGAAGACAGCTCGATGCGCATATGTGTATATTCGACACTCTAGATGCCTGGGATCGTCTGGATCTTTAGCCCTTGATGCGTAGAATCGAGGTCATCTACCAGCATGTCAATGTGCATTTAATGCGGCGCTATGTACACCATGCATCACGGTGGTTGGTCTCTAAATCAAGGACGCATCAACAAGGAGGGAAGGCCGCCATGACTTGACAATGCTACAATAGATATCAGGATTAAAGTCCCGAGAAATGTCGAGCGAGCTTGTTGGATGAATTGGCTGTCAGGCAGGGGTTTTCCGTCATGCACAGCCGATGGAATCTTGTTGTCTAGTGCCGCTATCCACTACAAGCATGGCTGCACCACACATAGCCAAACGTCGCTTTAGCCATGGTAAATTGAGCGAACCATGTCCTCAACGCAAAAGACGGTACAGTGAAAAAGGATCCATTAGAAAAGATATCATGCTGTATCTTTTGACATTATCGGTAATAGTTTGCTTTACGTGGAGTGAGCAACTGACCTAGCACGTTGATTTGCACTCTGAATGTGTGATTGAAGTCTAGATCTATATAAATATAAGGGCTATACTCATTTCATTAACTTCTAATATTCACCTCAAGAGACATCGCGCTGACAGGGGGCACGTCTTTTTGTCTTTGTGCCCATTCGGGCCCAAATTTATATGAGCTGCTTACTATCCGGCTAGATCGCGGCAGTGACTACGGCAGGCGTACAGCTCGTTTATAGCTTTTCAGCGTATGGTCCGAGTTTTAATTAAGACACACAAGAGCAAGTTAAGATCCAGACCAATTTAGACAAGCAGCGGAGAAGCTACAGAAATTCTTTAGCATCTACGCCGCTTTTGGACAATGATAGTTCTTAAAACAATGCCTAGAGCGTTGCAGGACATCTCTTGACTACTCATATAATAATAGAAGTCTCTTTAGTCCCTCTTTACTTTGCATTGGCTTTGCGGTTGCACTTTTGGTCAGATTCAGGGCGTAGGTTACATTTAACTTCATTTATATTTACATTATAAACATTCAAGAGTGCCCATAACCCTCTTATTTTTCCTACATTAATACCCATCAACCACCCTCACCCTAACATTAAGTCCATGCGACGGTCTCGACGTGGACCCTTTGATCTCAATGTTACTCGGGTCCAATTGTCGCTCGTCCAACAGCTCAAAGTGCAACCTTCCAACCCACGCTGCCACCAGGCACGCGAACTCGGCCTTTGCAAAAGCGTGTCCAATGCAGCTTCGGGGCCCATGCAAGAAGGTCATCATTGCAAAGTTACTGTTTGCCCCGCCGCTCGCTGCCTTCTTCTTCTCAGCTTCGCTAACGCTCTCATTAACTAGCCATCGCTCGGGCTTGAACTCGCTGGCGTCCTCTCCCCAAAAGTCTTTGTTCATGTTGGCACCTGATACAGGGAGGATGATTCTGGTGCCCTTTCGTACAGATTGGCCAAGAATCGTAGTGTCGTAGGCTGCCTCGCGCATGGCTTGTGGAAGCGGCGCGTGGCATCGGATCACTTCGCTGCAGAAGGCGTTGAGATAAGGCATGGTGTCAATGTCTGCGCTACTAACGCTATTCGCTGAATCCACTGAGGGTAGTCTTGCTCGAACCTCCTCTCGCAGGCGTGCCTGAATTTCGGGATATCGGCATAGAGAGTATACAGCCCATGTCATCAGCGTCGCCGTCGTGCCTTGTCCAGCAGCCAAGAATGTCATCAGCTGGTCTACCAGATTTTCGTCAGAGAAGTTTCCACTCTTAATCGCTACCGAGAGGATATCCACACCGAGCTCTTCCTTTTTTGCCAGCCGGGCCTTCTTTTCTCGAACAAGGTCTAGGCACACGGACCGAATAGCTAGAGACGCGGCTCTAACCTCCTTGTTGTGGCTGAGAGGAAGGCGTGTGAGAATGGTCATGGGAATAAAAGCAGAGAGAAACTGCAAGACCTGTTGCTGCTTGGATGGCTTAGCCATATACCTGTAGGTCTGTACTAGCTCGCCATTGATGTCCTGGATGGCGTTAAAGTCACGACCTAAGCCTGCCACACCAATCACATCGAGCGTAACTCGTGAAGCCCATCCGAAAATCTCCATGTCAGTAGCCTTCACGGGCCCACAGGCATCAGTCATGGCTTGTACCACCTCACACGACTTGGACCAGAACAAGGGGTACAAGTCTTTGATATGGCGGAAAGCGAAAGCTGGCAGCAACTTGCGTCTCTGCACGTGGTGATCTTCCCCTTCGGTCACTAGAAGACCCCAGCCAAAGATGCGGGCAATCAAGACCCTGATGGAAGTGGGCTTGACAAAGGCAGCATGATTGGTAACGAGAACCTCCGCCAAGGCCTTGGGCGAGCAGACAATGATTCTCTCAATATTGAAGAACCAAAAGTACCTGATAAGACCATTATTCGGCACGCTAGCGATCCTAAACCCCCCTCGCATTAGATTGTGATACCAAGAGTGGATGGTTGGAGAAACCAACCATTTCATAGCTGGAACACCAGACGGATTCTCCGAAATCGTCTGTCCATGTCCCCATAGCCAGTGCTTTCCTTCTGGCTCAGGAAGACCTCTCAACGGTGAGAAAACCCGATGATAGATGAGGACTCTCCAAATCAACCACAACAACACCTCAACAGCAAGAATCACCGCGAAAGATTCGAGAAAAACACCACGCGACTTCAGGTTTCGAGCCACCATCAGGAGCAAGCTACCAGCCACTGCGGCCATCAACATGTTCGGAAAAGGGATCCCCATTGCAGCGTTGATTGTAAGATTGAACTAAAAGAAGGACAAGAAAGGACATAGAAATGCTGATTATAATTGTTAAAACCCTTTAATGGAAGTTATTGGGATGGAAGTTCAGACCAGAGGGTAAGAGGAGGGCCTTTTTATAGCCAAGGAGAGGGCACTTGATTTTAATTTGACTACATCGTTTCTATTTCAAGTGCTAGATCTAGAGTATCGCTGAGAAGATACCCGATGCAAGTGAACACAGTCTTTCGGCATTACTGAGAACACTGCGAATAAGTGTTGACCAGTGGGGACTTAATTTACCCTTCAAGATTTTACCGTCAAATTGCAACCCCATGCTTACAGTAGAAGGGGTCCGTAACAATGATGCCGTAATCAAGATTAATAGGCAAAATTCACCGCTCTTAAAACAAGCATTATCTTGTTTTAGAAACAGGCATTATCTTATTTTAGAAAGAAGTCTATTAAATCCCAGCCCTTTTTTCTCGTCAAGAGTTCTACCCAAGAAACTTCATTATGGATACCAGACTCCAGATTAGCCATTCCTCTTGTAATATTCGTTTGCTATGTATGATTGACATGGCAGAATTTAATTCCAGTGAAGTTGCATTCGCTGTTTGCATTCCTTCTACTAAGGTTGTAAAAAACGCAAAACCATGCCTTTCCCTTGTAGCTATATGAACCAGCACAAATATTTGTTGTTTGAATGGCCTTTTAATTATAGCATGGAGTAGAATAATGAAATTAGTAAATATGTGTGAAATTTAATTATAAGAATGGGAATTTTATGTAATAGCTAAACGAGATTCAAGTGTATTTATATAGGAATTAATTAAGAGAAAAACATATAAAAAGTTCAAATAATAAATAATAAATTAATAAGACTTAACAGGCTTAGTATTAAAGCAATGAATACTCTTTAAGAAAAATAGTAAAATAATTAATTAATTAATTAAGAAATATAATTGCTATAATAATTATAATTACTTTCTTAATTAATTGGGACTGGGAATAATTATTTTATGTGTTAGTTAAATATAAATTACACAATTATTGTTATTTACATAAGTTAATTGTTAGTTAATATAATAGTTTATTATTAATTATATAATAACTAGTTAAGTTATAATATTATTTTATTACTTGTTTAATTATATTTTAATTTTTCTTAATATATTAAACTTATTTTATAGTTTTTAATTGTAACGTTCCGGCACGGTTAATCCTTCATAAATAGTTGGTACCGTCACAGTAATCGCTAGAAATGTGATTATTGGCCTAATCTTTTGCCTATTGGCTTGACGGTATGACGGTTCGTCACATTAGTATAAACAGGGTTGGAATGTTATATGAATGTGAAATAAAATATGTCATTATTATAAGTTATGTTTAACAAATTCATTCAAGCAACTGTATATTTATTATTTATAATAAATAAATTAAATAATTGATTTAAAATGTGAATAATATACGAATTAGTATAACATGAAGTTTAAAGATATGTTAAGTAATTGCGTGTAATATTTAATAAATAATAATAATTATACCTATAACTATAAACTTATATATATGCTTAACAATAATTTAAAATATTATATAAAATTATTAAAACAAAAATTAATATTTGTATTAATTTTCTTTTATAAATTCTCACTATTTCACTAAAATAAAAAAATTAAGTAAAAAGTAAATAACTTAAGTTTTTTTTTTTAAAAAAAAAAAAAACATAAAAAATATTATTATTATTTGTCTTTGGATTTTAAGGTTAACTAATTTATTGCTTGAATAAATTTACCCCCTTTACCCCTACACTTTAACAAGGACTTAAAATAATCAAGGGTTAGTTATTTTGTACCAAGTACACAACCTTATACCTCTTAAAGATACAGCCGAAAAGTAAAGTCCAACCCTGTTCGATAAAAGAATTTATTCGGATTTTCCCCATGGGTCACTACATCCTACTGGGGGGGTCCCTGGTAAGCTCCTTACTCAAAGAGGAATAAGATCCGATTTTTCCCCTTCTCACTCCTCGATACCTGTAGCTCAGAACAATATATCGTGTTGTTTCGGGTAGGCGGCTCTTAGTAGCTCTAGGAATTGTCTTAGGATTCTATCTGTACAACTGCATACGCGTACAAGGTTATCCATAACCTTGCAAGCGGGTTTTACACGTATTGACAGTATTTAACACGCCCAGTCCGTAAACCACCTTCTTTTTCTATCAAAGGACATGCAGTCTTATAAGCCATAAGGCGGGTTCCTTATGGCTCGCTCGTGTGCGCCTTTACTTTGACTTTATCTCCACTTTAATATGCACCTATTGCATCTCCCTTGAAGAATGTAATTTATAGTAGTATGAAGAATAAATACTCCATATGGTGTTTAGATATCCCCCAAAAGATCGTAAGCACCGACAGGGCTGGGAGACTTTTCCCCCACATGCCGGCCAACTCGCTTCATTGTGCGGTGAAGCGACGACGACGGTACCACGGAAAAAATCATCTATACATATATATCATAGCCACTACCGCGTCGAATTACAAAAAGTCCTTCTTCATTAGGATAGTTAAACCTTTTGACACCGTTACTTGACCTTGATTCTTCCTTATTCTTTATTTTTCCGTCTCTTTCACCACAGGAGCCCGTGAGCTAGCACCCCTAGGCTGACTTACAAGGTCCTTAAAGCAATAGTTTTGCACCGCTATTAGTAAGCGAGCGATACAAAGCAGCAAGGCTTGAGGGTAGTCATCATGACCGCGGCACAATCTCCCCTGGAGAAGCCTCTCGAGGCTGATAGCAGGAACAGCAACCCTGATTTGGAATCTGGCATCACCGCTATAGGCCAAGATCATGTCGTGAACGTGACTCCGGCATCCGGTGAACCTACTGTGCCCTCAGATTTTCCATCCGAGCACGCTGAAGCCGCAGATGAAGGGCGAAGCAAACTCGAGACGTTCCTCGTTGTCTTCGCCCTTGGTTTCGCCCTCTTCCTCGCCGCTCTCGACTCAACGATCGTCACGACAGCTATCCCTACTATATCGGCAGATTTCCAGTCTAGCGCCGGATATGTCTGGATAGGCAGCGCTTACTTGCTAGGTAATGCCGCATTTGCCCCAACTTGGGGGAAAGTATCAGATATTTTCGGCCGGAAACCAGTTCTGCTGACAGCCGTCAGTATTTTCCTAATTGGTTCTCTTATCTGCGCCGTGAGCAACAGTATGGGCATGCTGATTGCTGGCCGCGCAATCCAGGGCGTTGGGGGCGGTGGTACTCTTGTCCTCCCTAACATCTGCATCTCAGACCTTTTCTCGATCCGAAAACGCGGCATGTATTTCGGCCTCTTCGGCATGGTCTGGGCGTTGGCCTCGGCAATCGGCCCTGTCATTGGGGGTGCTTTCACTAGCCAAGTCTCTTGGCGATGGTGTTTCTACATCAACCTACCTACTGGTGGTCTCGGCCTTGCTATCCTTGTTTTCGTCCTGAAGCTCCATAATCCTCGTACACCCATCATGCAGGGTCTAGCAGCTATAGACTGGACAGGCAACATGCTCGTCATTGGCGGCACCCTTATGTTCCTTTTCGGCCTGGAACTTGGTGGGGTCCAGTATGCGTGGAACTCTGCTGCTGTCATCTGCCTCATTGTTTTTGGTATCCTCACAATGGGCTTGTTTGGCGTCTACGAGGCCAAGATTGCGAAATTCCCAATCATGCCCGGACGTCTCTTCCGCCATGGAACCAGTATTGCTGCTTATCTAGTGGCTATCATGCATTCGCTGACCGTCATCTCTGGCAACTACTGGCTCCCTCTTTACTTCCAGTCGGTAATTGGGGCCAATTCCCTGCTTTCTGGTGCTTACCTTCTGCCGTTTATTGTGTCTCTGTCCCTCAGCTCCGCCTGCACTGGCCTCTTTATCAAGAAGACCGGCATGTATATGTTGCCCTCGAGTGTTGGTCTGTTTGTCTCGACGCTTGGGTTTGGCCTGTTCACTTACCTGGGAGATCGTCCCCATTGGGATAGGATCATTATCTTCCAGCTCATCACTGGCATCGGTATTGGCCCCAACTTCCATGCGCCTCTGATTGCTCTACAAACTACCGTCGAGCCCCGCGACATAAGTGCTGCCACATCCAGTCTCGCATTTGCACGTCAGATTGGCACAGCCACTGCCGTTGTCATTGGCGGCGCCATCTTCGACAATGTTATGCAACAGCAGCAGCCTACTTTAATTAATGAACTTGGCCCCGAGCTTGCTTCCCAGTTTACTGGAAGTAGTGCTGCATCCAACGTAGAACAGGTGGTGCAGCTGTCTGGTCACCAAGGCCAAGTAGTGCGCACAGCCTATTGGCACTCCCTGCAAAAGATGTATATCGCATATACGTGCTTGAGTTTTGTTGGCTTTATTATAAGTCTCTTTGTAAAGCAGATCAAGCTATCCAATGAACACAAAGAGCATAAGACGGGGTTACTATCACTCAAAGCAGAGGATGCTACAAAGAACCCTGCAAAGGACGAGAAAAAAGTGACAGGAAGTAGCTAAAGTACACGATTTTGGTCTAATGTAAAATATATTTATTAATTCCTATGTGAATTTAATACCAAACTTCCCAATAATTAGCAATCGGTATTGTATACTAATCAGCCATCTGAGCTGGTAGGTGATGCGGTAAGAGCTTATAAATGAAAAGTTGAGCCAGATTCAATTCCAAATAGCACTTATCAGCCATCAGAAATTAGCCAGTTCATCCGTAGGAGCTTCTAAGATCCAATGTGGTGTGTTCTACTCTCTGAAAACTTGGACGTGATGAATGTAATACAACGTTTGTTTCCCTGCCGAGATTTTGTACTCTGCTTAGTAACATTTGGAAATTTGACGTAAATGCGTCACATTTCCAAACAGATATGAGCATGGTTTAAATGCACGCTTACAGAAACACCGGGCAGAACATAAAATGACGCGTCGATCAGTCGGATCCGATAAGTGGTGGAAACAGTAAACGGTGTCTATATCCTAGAAAGTTTCAATACAGTTAGAAAGATTGAGTTTAACAAATAGATAATACAGAGCGGATGATGATACGCAGGGGAATATAACTATAAAAAGGCGGAAGCAGGCATTAGCCTCATCCCAATATGTCTAGCTACATACGCGGTGCTTAGCTGACGGCAGTTGAGACAAATGACATATTCTAAACACTATGAACTTTTTCCATTTTGGGGTATCTCCAACCTAGTACCCTACCCTGGCACATGCATATGTAGGGGCAGGGGTTTTACATCAGCTTCATCCTAGCCAATGTTGGTAGGGAACCTCTCCAGGCCAGCATCCTCCAACGGTTATGCCTCAGGATCAGGGCCCTAATACCGAATTGTAGGCGTTTATTGGTGATGCTACCGGGATAAATATAAAAACGGATCCTTCGACAAGAAAATAGAATCCTTTAGTCACTGAGTAGACACAAAATACACAAACTCAAACAACCCATTGGAGCTCATTTAAGAACATCTTCCTGTGAGCTCTAAGTTGATATACTTCTTCTATTTTCATACATTTCCATTACTATCACTTCTCTTATTTCCAAGGCCATTCACTCCTGCCTTCAAAGACTACTCGTAAACCTTCCCAACCTGGTATGATATATACCAGCCAGTATCCCCATTACCTCCGTTAATCAAGCTGTAAAGAACAATTACATCACAATGGAGCCTGCGGTTAAACAATCCAAGAGCACGGCGAAAAAGGCCGAGAAGCAGACCAAAATGGCTGCAGAGAAAGCCGCCAAAGCCACAAAGCAAGTCACACTCGCCATAGGCAATGGTAAGAAGGATGAAATAATTGGCATCACGGTCAAGAAGTCGGAAAACTTCTCACTTTGGTACCAAGAAGTCGTTATCAAGGCCGAATTGGTCGAATATTACCAAGAAATCTCTAGTTTCTTTATCCTACGCCCCCTCACCATGCATATCTGGAGCGTCATTCGCAAATGGTTCCAGGCACAGATTGAGGAGATGGGCGTGGAGGAAGCCATGTTTCCGCTCTTCCTCTCGAAAAAGTCGCTAGAAAAGGAGAAGGATCATATTGAGGGCTTTGCCCCAGAACTAGCTTGGGTCACTATGGCGTGAGTATGATTCCTGAATGGAGACCCCTCTTTTGGCAGTCACTTACAGATATTTGACGCAGTGGCGACAAGAAACTTGAGGACCCTATTGCAGTCCGCCCAACTTCTGAAGCGCTTATGTATCCATACTATTCAAAATGGATCCGGAGTCACCGAGATCTTCCCTTGCGGTTGAACCAGTGGAACACGGTCGTTCGTTGGGAGACCAAACAGCCCACCCCGCTTCTCAGAGCCCGAGAATTTCTCTGGCAAGAAGGTCATACTGCCCACCTAACAGAGGAGTTAGCCGGCCAGGAGGTTCTAGAGATCCTTGAGCTGTATGCTCGTATTTATGAAGAGCTATTGGCCGTCCCCGTTGTACGGGGTCGCAAAACAGAAAACGAAAAATTTGCCGGTGGATACTATACGACTACCGTAGAAGGCTATATTCCGTCAAACGGGCGGGGCATTCAGGCAGGCACCTCTCACTGTCTGGGACAGAATTTTAGCTCTGCCTCCATGTTTGATATTAGCGTGGAGGATCCTGAGAACAAGGGTTCCCGCATCTACGTATGGCAGAACTCTTGGGGTCTATCGGTCCGCTCCATTGGCATCATGATCATGATCCATGGCGATGACAAGGGCCTTGTCCTCCCTCCTCGCGTCGCTAAGATTCAGACCATTCTCATCCCTGTGGGTATCAATAAAAACACAACAATGGAGGATCGAGACAGACTCAATGATCAACTAAACGACATCCAAGCAACGCTCAAAAAGGCAGGTGTGCGCGCGGAGACAGACACGAGAAAAGGATACACCCCATCCTGGAAATTCAGCGACTGGGAGCTAAAGGGCGTACCGGTGAGAATCGAATTCGGCCCTAAGGACATGGAGAGCCAGGTTGTTAGTTTCGCAAGGCGCGACACCGGAGAAAAAGGCACTATTCCCATTACTGAAATTTCTACCAAAGTTCCTGAGCTACTGGAAACGATCCAGAACGACATGTACAAGAAGGCAGAGAAGGAGTTTAAAGAGCACCGCCCTCAAATCACCAACTGGGACGATGTCATCCCGGCCCTTGATAGCAAAAACGTCGTCCTTATCCCCTTCTGTCTCGACGCAACGTGTGAGAATGGTATCAAGGAACAGACTACCCGCGTCGTGGAGGAACCTAATGTACCTGATAATCAGAAGGCACCTGCTATGGGAATGAAGAGTCTTTGCATCCCATTTGAGCAGCCTGAGGCATTTGAGGCAGGTACACTATGCCTCAACCCCAAATGTAATCGTCTAGCAGAGAAATGGGTCATGTTCGGGCGGAGTTACTAAGCTGTAGGTATCATAGGTAGTTAGTATCAATAGAGAGTGAGATATCCACTGACAGACCCACTAATCTATACTATTCCTTCCATAAGGCATTGAAAAAAAGAAAAAGAGAAAATCTATATCTCAAGTATTAAATCTATCTAGTATTAACGTGGAGATACCTCAGGAATGTGTCCGATGCTGTTCGCTACCAGATGATGCGGCACGACCTGAAATTGGTAGTCTTGAATAGTGTGTATATTAGCGAAAGGGTTGAGTTTATCTAGGGAGAATCGTTGCTGACGGCTGACCGAGAACAGTTTACTCGACCTGTTCATCCATATGAGCTTGACGCGTGAACCGCAAGTAAGGCGCGACATGGTTCCCGAGGATGTGCAGCGAGATCTGCGGCCTGACCCTAAAATCATGAAGCTTGAGGCTCATAGACAGAAGGTCAAAGATGGACGTTATCAATATAAATACACCAATCTTCAAGACAACATACGAGAGCTCTCAAAGCCTATCAGCACCAAAGCGGACACCACAAGTGGGACATCGAGCGGCAGCTTGCCGAAGACAACGAGGACGAGGAACAGGATGAGTACACGGCGCCTACTATCAGCCTTCACATTCCAGAGCGTACGAAGCTCGCCGAATTATACCAACATCCTAGTGGCCTAGCTTTGGACGACTTCTGTAAGCTGTGCTTAGAGGCTGCAAAGCTCATGATAGCTCTCAACGGCAAACGAGGAACGGTCAAACGAAAGCGCATCCGCTACATGCCTCAACCGGATTTTTATGTAGAGGAGGAATCACCATAGCCCAATCCCCGCTCTGGATGAGTAAGACACAGTGTCCGCGGTGCATCAGCGATGACGCTATAACGGTGGAGGAACGAACTTTTACATACTGTCGACCGGCTGTCATGAGCGATCATTTTGACCGTGAGCAACTGAATACTATGAAGACCATGGGGAAGGAGAGTCGCATTGTTTTCGAGCACCCGAAATGCAAGCAGGTGGGGAGAAGCTGTACAGTCTTGACCATTTCCAAGCTCACGTTGCGCGGGTTCACGGCATCTCCCTCAGGCCTTCCAGAGAAAAAGGTATAGAGCTTGGCGTCCTCAGGAACACTTGGCAGGCCAGATAAAATAACAGGCTCGATGTCTTTGCTTATAGTATGCCACGTACTCAAAGACGCTCCTTGTAGAGCACTTTGCTGGTCTATGACAATGCCTTCCAAGGCCGTCAGCATTATGGAGGACAAGACTCAGGCTTAGTTTGGCATCGGCAATTATAAAATTTTGCTGGCTATCTATTAGTTCTTCCTAGATTTTTATCTCGGAATATATTGAATGTAGGAGGAGCCCAGCGTCGCTAGATGATACGCTGGAAAGGGCAAATTGGTAGCGCTAATCGGAGACCACCCACACTATTCTGGCCGGTTAACATCGAAGCCTACCCTGAACTAGTATAGCATATATCCGCCTACATTTCCTAATAGCATGGCCACTTCCCACACAAGAAGCACGAAACAAATATTCCTTTCCATCCGTTGAATGCCTAAGTTGTTCATGCCTCAGACAGGCAAGTTATTTTGGGTACTGACACTTCCGCCCGCTATCACAGCTTGTAACCAAACAAGTACCCGATGCCGATAATTGGTCTGCCATCGCCCTCATCTGAGCAATCTCCCACTCCACTCCACCACCGAATCTTCCACCGTTCTCCGATATTCCCATTACCCATTCCTTCGCCTTGTGCTGCTGAGGAGCGGTGAGACCCGTCCGCATCAGGAACGACCATTGTCATACCCTCCTTAACTCGGTCGCCAGCATGCAGCCGGCTAACATGTGAAATATGTTCCGGCCAACACAACGGATAATGTACGCCCACCTTTAGGATATGTTTGCAGTGGAGCCAGACAATATGATGGAAGTTGTTCTATGCATGTCCTGAAAACCCCTGCCCTGGCCATTCCTTCAGCTTCCCTGAGTAAATACTGGGTCTGGAAATCCCGGTATTCACTCCTGTAATCAAACACGGCGTGTCAACAAGCTTTGACGCGATAACGTCAAATCTTTTGGCAACGAGGGGACGTGGCAGCGACGTACACACGTCAGCCGAGTCCCGACTTATCCGTCTGCCCCACCACCACACCCGCTGTGGGTTTCCTAATGGATAACAGGAGCCAACCGCTCAAAGACCCAGCCAGGGACTGTCAGAGGCCGAGGCTACCAACTGCCGCTGCAATTATCTCGGTACCGTGCAATTTGGCAAGTGTGTTCGCAAGAGGCGGCTTCCAATATGACATTCACCACTGGCGAGACCCGAGCCTAGAAGCCTGTACAGGAAGGCACAAAATGGTTGTCAGATATGGTAAAGACGAGGTTGGCGGGGGTTGTGTGGGGCTTCGGCGGTTGTAGCGCCTAAGTACGGTAGATCGGCACAGTCTTAGCCCTCATCTTCGGCCACCGCTAGTCTAGATCACGCTCCATCAAGATTAAGTTGGCCCAGCTCTCTCTTGAGACCGCTGCACATTTATAGTAATTTTAGACTTCCCGTGGACGATGACATTTACTACAGACTGGTGGAACTTCCCCATGAGGCTTGCAGAATGAGTGTTGGGCGACTATCCCGATATGACTGCAAGTCACATGTTAGTCAGCCAAACTCGTAATTTCTCTTTTGTAGCTAGCTGCAGAGATTTACTCTATGTAATCATCAATCTATGCTATTATTTGTGCCTCAGTCCAACATGATTGATTGGAGGACTGGTCAGGGAACATGACCTGAATAGCCGTATTGGCTTCGCCAAGACTACAACTTGAAACGTAGATGCCTCCATCGATTCATTAACATCCAGAAGCTAAGATTGTGCGCAAGAAATCCGCTTTATTGCTGCTTTTGATAGTAGTGGACTTCTTTGCATGGACCCCCATTTGCGCCGCCAGTGGCCCTGAAGAGTGCGACGGAGAGTTGTCTTGATGACAAGGCCACCCATTGTGCCTACAAGCGCCGCATATTGGATAGAACGTTCTTTCTCATCATTAAAAGGATTTACCTTTTTTGCGCTGGTATCAGCTTTAGAGGCCAACCCGACCTTGGAATTTTTCGGCGTCTTGTTATCCTTCCAGCGCTTGAAGATAAGGCGCGTGATCGATGGTGTGGTGTTGAAAATTGCAGCAACGGCGCGATAACTTTTGCCCGACGACAACTTGTTAAATATGATAGCTTTCTGGGTGCACACTTCGATCAATACCCGTTCCATATCCTACTCAGTATATAGATTACATTATCGTACTGGCACTCCTGCCCTCTAAACCCATTATTTGACCTTGGCTAAAACATCCATCCTCATAACTTTGCCTCTGAGATTTAGTGGCCATTCATCTAATCCAAGTTCTATTAACTGTGCTACACCAGACAATGTATAGTCGTCTCCAAAGTGTTGGAGTATATGGTTAAGAATATCTGCTTTGGTCTTGCCTGCAAGTGAAGAGACAATATCGAACGGCGCATGCCCCCCAACGTCTTTGAAGGTAGGCCGACGATACATACAGATTGGCCGCCAAGAAAGGATGAGATGCTATTTTTCAAGTCGATGGGAATGATTGGGGTAACAGCTCTAAGAAATCCATCGGATGCGCGGCTGAGTATATATACCAGCCCTTCTTCGGTGATGACTGCTCGATGACCTGTCTGAAACCAACGTACCCCGTGTTCATCCACGTAAAAGGACGAGGGGGTTTCAGGTCTAGGTTCATGTATGCTACTACCTAAGTAATTGGGAATAGTGCTTTGGCATGCTGCAATTAATTCACCCGTTTGGCCACGCGGAAGGACCAGCCGAGTGCCAGGACCCCAAACTCGCAGCCGAGCATCCGGCTGTATCTTACCCACGGGGCATATGCCGTCCAGAAAGGGGATTTGATTCACTGCTACGCCGCCAGCGAATGGCCAGGAGACCCATCCCGAGCCCTCCGTCATGGCATATACAACAATGATCGAGGCTCTAGGGATGGCATTTTGGGCCATCTCAAAGTGGTTTCGAGTGACGACGTCACCACCGATAATGATCCAACGCACAGAGCTGAGCGTTCCTGTAAATAATGTATTACTGTTGATGATTGCATGTAGCAAGACCGGAAATAGTGCCAAATGCGTGACTTTATGCTCTTGGATGGCATCCAACACGACGGACGGCTTAAACTTTTGCCCATGGAGCACCAAGGTCGCGCCCCTTGCGAATACACCAAAGCTCACCGTCGGAGCCGCGCCGCGGTAACTGGATGATGATAGGCTATAACGCTGCCCTGGTCCGTCCTCGCCGTCTTGATGCAGCTCCCGGACTCTTGGAATGCCATGACTGATGCTCCGAACGGATCGTGGGCAGCCCTTGGGTTTGCTCGCAGATGTGCCCTAGGTGAAAATAATCTAAGTAATTTGATCATGACGATCATGGAGAGCCGCATCAACCAGAAATCCCTCTTCGTTGGGCGAATTTCCTCCAATCTCCATGATGTCTAGGAAAGATACCTGCCCGCCCGCCAGAGCATTTTCATCCTTGTTGAGCACTATTCCCAACGGTCTTGCCAAATCTGTTGCGGCATCTAGCACTTGTTTGATGGATTCTACCCCCGTTTTATCGTCTACGATCATAACTCTTGGGTGTGTAATCTCCACTAGATATTGCAGTTCTGTCCTTCGCGCCGGTGATAATGAAACAGGGTCAAGCATGGAGAGAGTAAGCTTCATGATGGCGCAGGTCCAAGATATGAGAATCCATTCCACGCCTGGAGCCACCAGGGCGACTATAGTGTCGCCTGGGAGCACACCCTTAGCCCTCAGCCCTAAAGATAGCCTCAATGATGCCACAAGAAGTTGCCTGTATCAGGTCAAAGATTAAACTTCAGATACTGGTTCAGACGGTAATATGCCCAGTAACTTGGCTAGGCGACTGGGACGCTGGTGCATGACAATGAGTGCTAACCCGTCTGCGTTAGATTCGACGCCTTGCTTTAGGTAGAACCATAGAGATGGCTCGGTGAGATGCGGGCCACCGTCAATTTCCGAGATTTCGGTAGGGGATGTTATGACTATTGAAAACGCAAACTAACTATCCTCGCAATACACTGACAATACCTAACCGACAACGCTACAATATAAAGTACTCATGCATTCAATCACCATGTTAACAGTACGGGAAAAGTTTGCAAACGCAATTATTACGATTAGCAGAGTATTCTGTTAGCCTACATGTCTGATCAGAATGTCTGCAACAGATACCAGCTTCCAGTCCAACCTTGCCTTGTTTGAAAGGGACCAACTACAACAAGCTTTACAGGAATGCTGCGCGTATATAGATGAAAGCAGAATGACCCTGAGGCGAGTGGCAGCGGTTTCAAGGTAATAGACAGACTCCTTGGCAGCACCCAAAAGATAAACATTGCGCTGAACGAGTTCCGTATAGGTATGGCCTTTCTGTTTCTTTGAGTGACGACGTGATTTCAAATTTGGAGGCATCGTCCTAATTTCTCTTAGATAAGATGAATCAAGAAGAAACCATCTACCACGTCAATACTTCTGTCGGCGCCACGCCAACGCCAAGATGATGGATGGTCATAATCAGCAGGACATTCTCGGGCAGCCTCATTATGGTGTTGCGACATTGCCCCTGCATGGACACCTTTCGCTTCAAGACGAACAACAAACCACCAATATCCTGCCTTTGGCTTGGGTTCGAGCATCCATGCTAATCCGAGCCAACTCGCTGGCGAGCGGGCATTCCGGAGTGAGCCTGCAGTTGATGGCCCGCCTGCTTGAGTTTATAGCGTTGGATCTCATTCCTATTGTGCCTCTCCGTGGAAGCGTATCTGTTTCAGGAGACTTGAGTTCGCTATGGTATATTGCCAGCGCATTAGTTGGTCATCCCCGAGTCTATATAAGCGACTCGACGACTCCTTACTGCCAAGCATGCGATCCAAGAACTTGGCCTCAAGTTGATTCCATTGGGACCGAAGGATGGTGTCGCAATGGTAAATGAAACTTCTGTGTCAGCAGGCGTAGCTGCGCTTGCGCTATACGACGCACACCACCTTGCCATCCTCTCTCAAGCCCTGGCTGCATTGACCATGGAAGCGCTTCGCGGGTTCCCGGAAAGTCTTGATCCGTTTATTTCTTCAGTGCGGCCTCATTCGGGGCAAATCGAGGCATCACGCAATATGAGAGGTTTTGTGGACGGCTCGCTCTTGCTACGCCAACCCGGCCATGTAGTGGAGAGCCCGACTTCCCATTTGTATGACCGGTATGCGCTCCGTACAGCATCTCAGTGGATAGGGCCACAGCTTGAAAATTTGATTCTCGCCCACAAGCAACTTGTTGTAGAGTGCGGATATGAGTAATCAAAGCGTAAACTCACTGGCCTTGGTATCGGCAAGATACACGCATACAGCAATTGACGTATTATCGCAGCTGATGGGGGCGCATCTACTTTGCGTCTGCCAAGCCCTGGATCTGCGAGCGATTGAGGTGTGGTTCCTCTCGGTTATGAAACAGCGGCTTAGAGAGATGACAGAAAAGCTATTGAGTGTATCCTCTCGCGCAGGAAAACTCGATTCGCTGCATGATATGTTATGGCATAAGTTTCAAACAGAGTTCTCATGTACCGCTACCATGGATTCGGCGGCTCGACTTCAGCACATTTGTTCTACTCTTCAAGTGACCATCATTCAACAATATTCGATGCTCTGCGCCGCAAGTATCATCTCAGATTATAATAACGACTTTATAGAACGCTTATTGGTCTGGATGTCGCAAAGCTCAACGGAAACAGCCGCTATTTTCCGAGACGTCCGAGAGAGCTATGTTCAAAACCCCAATCCAACCAATTTGTTGAGCAATGCTGGAGGGGAAATATATAGGTACGTGAGAGAAGACTTGGGAATACGATGTACAGATAAAGAATCGCGACCGTGGGAAGAAGAACAGGCACAGATGGTGGGAGAAAAGGTCACTACCATTTACAACGCATTAAAAAACGGGAAGGTCTATGTACCCATTACGGTATCCTTACAGAGGATCCATGGCCAAGAAATATAATATAAACTAATCTCACGACCCGATCATACTTATGGTCACAGGTACGTACCCCCGGGATAACATCGGAAGAACCAACCATTTCAGGAAAGATCACGACAACACAAGTGATCCAAGTGATCTATACACTCATCACCTCAACCTCATTTGTATATAAACCACACAATCATTACCATCTAGATAGTCTAGCCAGTCCTTAACAACAACAAAACAGTTCACCATCAGCTACCTGACATCTGAACCGTAACATCATTTGCCAATAGCTCAGCTTCATCCTAATCCTCTGCCAACATATTCGACCTACCATGTAGTTCTTGTTGGAAGAACGCTCGGAACGTCACATTATAACATCTAGGAACCTTAAGCTACAGTGTCGCTAAATCAATAACAAAGGTGATAATAAGAAAGCTTATTTAACTAGTTGAGCAGTTGGATTGTACATGTCTGATCTAACTTGGCTCTTTCTCGGTGACATTATACTTAAATATATCACTATAGGGTATAGGTAGTATCTGCTCATGTTTATGTGCGTTAAGTAACGGCATACCTAGTAGTCATAGTCATTTGCTTTATCACATTCTTCTCACGCGTTGACTCGCGTTACAAAATCTCCATCCAATAAAACTGTCTTAAAATGAACTAAATTGATCATGCTCGATTGACTGAATAGCCAGCAGCGTCGTATGAGGACCGTGCGCTGTGGTTGCCTGGCGCTTTAACCGAAGTTCATCGGCTCACGGTGCAACTCAGTGCCGGCGTGTTCTTTGTTTTTTGCATTTAAGTGAGTAAAGTCCATCAATTTTTATCCTCTGTATCAAACCCATTGTACACAATTTACCTTCAACTATGACAAAACTCAAAGGACGAGGCGTGAAGGGCGAAACTAAAGGCGTTACGCCGCTCCATATTGCTGCCAAAACTGGCGACATCTCAGGCACGAGCGAACTTCTTAAAACCATGGAGCCAGACCCGAAGGATGGGAACGGACAAACCCCACTGTAAGTGTACTTAGATCACTTGATTAATGATGATTAACGCTTACACAATGTCTAGCTGGATGGCCGCTGCCCAAGGCCACGCGGCTATTGTCCGTGAGTTGATTGCTGCTGGTGCAAAACCAGATCAGGATGACACAGTGAATGGGCTCAAGCCTCTGCATAAAGCAGTCAGCAACAACCACCATGATGTTGCCGCGGTGCTGCTGGAAGCAGGCGTCGATCCTCTCACGCCGAAAACACGTGATGATGATACCAAAAGACGATATAATACCGACCCTGCAAAAATGGAAGGCTGTACGCCACTTATGCTAGCCTGTCAACTGGGAAACTTGAAAATATTGGAGGTGTTTCTCTCACACATCAAGGATGTGAACATCATCCAACGCGCACTGGCCTGGGCAGCTGCTAAGGGGCGCTCAGCAGCAGTTGCTAGACTGGTCCAATATCCCGGTGTAGATGTCAACGCGAGGATTATCGGGGTGACTCCGTTGTTCTTGGCTTGTGGGGTTGGGGTTGTGAAAACGGTTTCAACTCTCTTACAGGCTGGAGCAAACCCCAACATTCAGAGCGCTGACCCCTGCGTCGAGTTCAATGGAATAGAAGAAAAAACTTGTTATTGCACTGAAGAAAGTGATCTCAAGGTTACCTGCCTACAACGACTGTGCGATTTTGCGCTGGCAAAGGAGCGCGACACCAAAAAAACAGACGAGGAAAATTTGCGGACCTTGATTGCTTTGCTGGTCCAGAATGGTGCTGATGTCAATCATCGCGGGGAGTCAGGCCAGACTGTGCTTCACCTTGCAATTCGCTCTACAGTCCTAACTCGGCTGCTTCTTGACGCTGGAGCTGATGCAAATGCCGTGGATGACAATGGATCTACGCCACTCCACAAAGTAAAATCAATGGAGACGATGGTGCTTCTGATCGAAAAGGGGAAAGCAAATATTGATTTGTTAATGTCAAACGGAAAAACACCACTTCTCTGTATCCTATCCAATAAGGCAACAGACATGGTCCCGAAGTTTCTTGAGTACAGGCCTAACTGCAACGTTCTCGACAATAATGGCAATAATACACTGCATATATATCTGCGCGAAAATGGCGCAAGCCTCGATATTGTCAAGGCTCTTCTCGAATTGGGGGCTAATCCTAACCTTAAGAATCTCCAAGGACGCACTCCTCTGTTTTCTCTTTGCAAGAACGTTAGCGGAGCTGAAGACGTTCTGAATCTGCTCCTCGAGACAGGCGCAGACATCAATGCCATAGACAAAGATGGAGAGACTCTGCTTTTTCATGCGGTTCGCTCTGCACTTCCAGGCTCTTATCTTCCTGAAAATCCGTATCAGAATCTTGAGACTTGGATTCGCCATGGAGCTTCGGTATACATTCGCGATAATCGCGGGCGTACACTTCTCCACGAAGCTGTCAAATGTAGCGAAAGTTACGAGTCTGAGACATCATTGTTCAAATTCCTTGTTCGCCAAGGCCTTGACATAAATGCCGTCGACCACGATGGAAACGGTGTGCAGCATGAACTTGCTCTCCGAAGCCGTCATGGACCCTTCATATCCCTCGCTATATTTTGGTGCTGGGAAAGTCTCGTTGCGTTAGGGTTGGATTTAGATCAACAGAACCACGCGGGAAACACACCACTCCACATCGTCTGCGCGGAAGAAGTAGAGGAGAAACATGTTCCACAAGATCAGCATCAGCCAATATCTTTTATCATTTCTCACACCAAAAATCTTAATGCTATTAACATAAACGGCGTGACACCTTTGCATGTGGCAGCGACAAGCGGGGAATACTTTGTTAAGAAACTCCTGGATGCGAATGCAGATCCCACAGCTGCCACCTATGAAGGCCTAACACCTCTTCACATTGCTGCTATATGCAGACAAAGTAATGTTATTAGCTTGCTTCTAGATGATATGAGGCGAAGAGGCTTAAGGATGCAGGATGTTTCTCAATCCCATCCAACTGGACCCCTGGGTACCTCAACTTTGAGTCAGACGACAGCATCACAACGGGCAGTAGCTGAAGTCGATGCCAAAACATATGTACCATCGAATTCTGGGACGCATGCAACGGATAAAGACCTTACACCTTTATTTTATGCCTGTCGCTCAGGGCGAATGGAATCCGTGGCGTTGTTACTGGAAGCCGGCGCTGATGCTACCGATGAAAAGCTTCACCGGGCTATTGCAGCCATTGAAGAAGAGGGTAAACTGTGGCAATGTGGTCGGAGCTCTAACCTTCCAGTTTACCCACCTCCTCTGCGGTTGAATGATAACAATCGTCCTCGTTCGTGTAGAGATCCAGGTTGCATCAAAGTAGATTGCTCAAGCGAGTCAGCAAAACTCGATGAGATCCTAGATATACTTGTGGCATATGGAAACAAGTCTATTGTGTCGATTAAGAGTGCATAACTCACTAACTACAATAAAGAGGCGACTGCCATAGCAGGAGCAGATGCTAATGCTATGAACAATGCTGGCCAAAGCTGTCTTGATCACGAAAAGGATAACAATGGTACAGTTAAGCTCCTTATGGGCATCAATGCAGCTGTTGCAGTCGACACAAGCTCTTTGAAAATGATCTAGAGTAGAAATAAGAGTTTCACGGGTTGCATTAAATAGCTTTCTCATAACAAGGTGAAAGTAGTATTAATGAATAACTAATAGTAAAATACAAGCGCTTTTATAAGGTACTTTTGCTAGAAGAAAATATTGTATATTAAGTGAAAGTTATTGTCACGAACCAACAATAGTATCATCTAAATTACGTGACTGAAATGTGGAGCCAATCAATTAGAACACGTAGCAATGCTCTGATGAGTGTATTGTTATATAATACCAAGATATATATTACAGCGACACAATACATTCTATATCGCCTTGATACTTTTGCTATCACAAACATAATCTGTGATACCTTGTATATTTCATTTGTATATAAACTTTACGATCATTACCCTCTAGATAGTTAGATAGCCAGTCGTTAACATAACCACACATTTATTACTACTATAATAATAGTATCTTTTGTACGCTTAGTTCTACATTATTTACTATTGTTGCAGTACCCGTAACAAGATTACTTAATATAGTATACGCCCTGTCCGCTCTACCAGCATAAATCTAGGAATCGTCTACCCTATAGTCCTATAGGAACTGGTTCGTCACAGTTATATAACGAACTATTATACTGTTATGCTAATAAGCAAAAAATCAGGCTAATAATTACATTTGTAAGAATTATTGTAATAATATTAATTGTTTATAAAGAATTAATTGTTATAACAAACCAGTGCTTATAAAGCTATTATAATAGTACAGACTATATGCTAGGGTAATATTATATAGTCTTTTTAAAAAAATACTAAAAAAGTAAGTATTAAAAAAAGCTATAAAATAAAAGATTTTTTAAGTAAACTTATACAATAAATAAATTTCTTTTACTTTTATTATAATATTTATATTTTAAAATTGAAATTATTGTTTTATTTATTTTATTTATTTTATTTATTTTATTTATTTTATTTATTTTATTTATTTTATTTATTTTATTTATTTATTTATTTTTATTTTTTTATTTATTTTATTTATTTTATTTCTTTTATTTATTTTATTTATTTTTTATTTTATTTATTTTATTTATTTATTTTATTTCTTTTATTTATTTTATTTATTTTATTTATTTTATTTATTTTATTTATTTTATTTATTTATTTTTTTATTTCTTTCTTATTTTTAAATATATAAATGTTTTAAGATTTTTATTATATATAAAATAATAACTTAACATTATTTAATTATATAAAGAAACTATACTTTATAAAAACTAAATTAAAAACTTATATATAAAAGTTAATATTTATTAAGATTTTTAATTTGTTATTTTTATTTAACTTTTTTTTTATTTTAGATTTTTTAATATATTATTTCATAATAATAATAATATATTAATATAATTTATTTATTAACTTATATATTTTAAGAGTTAATTTTAAAAACTATTATATTGTGATAGCGAAGAAAACACAACAACAACAAGGGAACATAAAAAGCCACAAAACCTTCGCTAGTCCCGGGTAACCTAGATTAAAATAATAAATTTAAACAACAATTAAATAAAAGATCTTAATTATTAATTAAATTAATATAATAAAATCGTATAAGTCTAATATAAAAGTTAGTATTAAATTAATATCTAATTAAATACTTAAAATAAAAAAATAAAAAAAATAAAAATAATAATAGCCCTAAATCTAAGAATAAAACATAAATATTATAATAAAAATAATCAAATCATATAAACAAAAATAAAAAATTAATTATCTATTATACAAGCTTAACTAATTTTTTTTTTATCTTATAATCTATCCCAGTATTTATTTTTTTAATATTATCTTTAAAAACTATATAACATTACCCTAAAATACAATCTATACTATTATATATCTTCCCATAAAATTTATAAAACACTCTTATTTATTATAAATTTTATATTAAATAACTAATATTTAATTATATACTTTCTTAAATAATCCTATTCTTATTTACTTTTTTAAATTTTTTTAACTTCTTTAATTTTCTTAACCATAAACTTTAATTTCTAACACATAGCTCTTTTAATAGCTTTTATATTTTAACTTATCTTTTAATTTTTTAAATCTTTAAATTAATAAACTTTCTTATAAAAAACTTTAATATTAATAATTAAAATTATACTAAATAACATTTAAATAATCCAAGTATTAAATTTTTATAAGTAATAAAATTCTCTATTAATATAATAAAAAGAATTTCTTTTTTTTATTAATATATATTACTTTAATAATAACCCTTAATTTAAATAACCCTCTTATAAAATCCTTATTATTAAGTATTATTTAATTAGTTTAATATTAAAATATAATTCCTAATATTAAAGATTTTAACCTATAACTTACTCTAGTATTTATAACTTATTTCTTAATTAATAATAAAAAAAAATCATTAAATATTTTTTTAACTCTCTTAATTTTAAAAAAAAAAATTTAATTTTACTTTATAAATTATTTTTCCTTAAAATAATAAAATTAATAATACTATTTAATTCTTTAAATTTCCCTTTAATAACTACCTTTCCTTTTATTAATTTCTTATTTTTTTATTTCTTTTTATTAAAATAATTTACTTACTTAAATATTATTTTTATTATTTATTTAATTTATTTAAAAAATCTTAACCTTAACTATTAATCTAAAAAGAATATTAATAAAAAGCCTTAACTATAATTTAATATTTAATCTATTAATAATAAAATTATTTTATTTAAGTTTAAATAATATATATATTTTTTTCTTAACTAAAATAATTCTATTAATAATATTAATACTTAAGCCTATAATAGTATATAAAATTAAACCTTTAATAATACTAAATATAAATTCTTAATTATAATTATTTTATATTAAACTATTAATAAACCAATTAAAATCTATTATAACTTTAAAAACTAATCATTTAATATTCTTTTTTATAATTAAAAGATTTAAAACTATTATTTTATTATAAACTATAATATAAAAAATACTTATAATAATTTAAAAACTTTCTTTAAAAGTCTTTTTTAAAATTCTTTAATTAAATACTATTAAATCAAATACAAGAAATTCAAGATCTAAAGACTTTTTATCTATAACTAATATAATAAAATTATCCTTAAAAATACTTATTAAATCTTACTTTTAAACCTTTTTAAAATCTAAAAAAAAAAACAAATATTAAAAAATAACTATATTTATAATTAACTAATTAAAATATAACTAATAAAATATATAATTTAAAATTATATAAAAAATTAAAATTAAATAAAAATCTATAAAATATTAAACTTATTATTTTTATTTTTCTAGCCTTTCTTACTACTAAAATATTATAATATAACAAAATCCTATACTTATAATTAAATATAAAACTTATTTAATAATTACCTTTTATATTTATAAATCTAATCAAAAACTAATAATAATATATATCTTTAAGTATATAAATAATACTCTCTCCTTTAAAGATATTAAAATTCCCAAAATAGTATTTTTAATTTAATATTAATCAATTAAATATTTTCTTATACTTATAAAATTTAATTAAATTAATTATAAAAATATTTAAGAAAATATACACAAAATCTTTTATATTATATTATAAAATTCAAAGTATTATAATCCCTTTAAAGTTTATTATCTATTTTTTATTCTATAATATTAAAATAAACATTAAAAAATCTTTATAATAATTATTTTAATATTTTCTAATTATAACTTTATATATAATAAAAGTCCTGTTTTTTATAAAATATAAAAAGATTTTTTATAAATTATTTAAGTCTATTTATATATTTTAAAAGATTTCTTTTTTCTTTTTTAAATAAAAATATATTATTTTAATTATTTTTTTATTTAATAAGTTTAAATAACATTTAAGTTTTAATTATTTCTAGACTAAAAGAATAAAAAAAAATTTATATATATTTTTAAAATAATATTAAATACTAAAAGTTTATATTTATAATAGAATTAATATAATTTCTTTTTTTTTTTTATAAATCCAGTTAAAATAAATAAAATATTAAATTAACTTATAAAAGCTTTTAAAAATATTATATAAAATTATTAAATATTAAAATTAAAAAATTAATTAATTATAATTTAAAAGTTTATAAAATTCTTTTTTTAAACTATTAAAATAATTAATTTAAAATATTTATTATTTAATTTTGTGATGTGACGTTTGCCATAGGAGCTTGTACCCGTGGATTCGAATATGGATTAATCTTATTAGATTATTTAATAATATAGAATATAGAAATAAGAGTGATCTTTTTTTTAAATATAGTGGCTATAAAATAAGATTAATACTATGAACTATTATAACAAGTTATTAGACTTTTATAATTATAACCTGTGCATTGAATTATGATACTAAAGCTTTAATTGTGTTGTTGAGGTTAAGGTTTTCTGAGTAATTAACTAGGCTAAACCTAAACCAATATATGCTTTTTATATGATATATTTATTATAATAGTAAATAATAAACTAAACTAAAAGATAAAGTTTTTTGGTTTAAAATTAAATATTCTATAAGTATTTAAGAGCATAAAGATAAAGGAATTTATCCATACTCGACTAGAATCGCTCATAGTCTTATATAAATAACTTAAGACCACAAATACAAATAAACAATAACTATTAATAGCCAAGTAAGTAACCGAAGCCCCTGAAACCAATGATAGTAGCTAATTAAAGTAATAGAATGGCCTATAAAAAAGAACTAAATGCCAATACTATAACAGTCAAATTAAAAACTAATAAAAATATTACCAAAGATTAAGGTAATAAAAAACAGGCTATTAAGATAGGATATTTAAGAGTTAGGTTTTTTTAAAACTAAAGTAAAAAAAATAAGCTTAAGCCTTAAGAAAAAAAAATATTAAAGAATATAAAAAAAGAGAAATAAAAATTAATAAAAAGTTAAATCTTAAATAGTTAAAAGTAATAATATATATAATTTTTTTTACTAATACTTTAATTATATTATTATATAATTAATGTCTTATTATATAATTAAATAAAACATATAAAACTTAAATCCTTAATATAATTAATCTTATTAAATAACCTAATAAAATAATAAAAATTAAATAATATAAACAAGCTAGATAGACTTATCCCTTAAAAAAGTAATTTAAAATAAAAACTTAATATATACTTTATAAAATAAAAACTTATTTAAAAATAAAAAGTTAATTAAATAAAAAAGAGAAAAAAGAGAATAATTAAGAAAAACAAAAAATTTAATATTTTTTTTTAAAAAAAAAAAAAAAAAAAAATAGAATTTAAAAAGTCTTAAAAAAAAAAAAAAAAAAAGAAGAAAATATATTTAAGTATTTTTTTCTTAAAAAATAATTCCTTAGGTATTTATATTAAATAAAAGAGGGAAATTAGGAGAAAAGCTTATATTCAAGGAGGAGAGCCGGAAAGGGAAAAGGACGGGGGGGGGGGAAAGGAGGGGAAAAAGACGGGGGGGGGGGGGGGGGGGGAGGGGGGGGGGGAGTACTAATAATAAAAGATAAAAATAAGAATACTTAAAATAAGAATAAAAATTAAAATAAAACTATAATATTAAAAAAAGACGAGAATAAATTTTTAAAAAAAAAAAATAAAAGAGAAAGAGATAAAGACGGAAAAATAATTAGAGGAAGCATAGATAAAAAACAAAACTTATTATAAAAAAAAAGAATAATTTTTTAATATTAAACTTTTTATAATTTTATTTTAATTAATAAAAACTTTTAATAAATAATTAATTAAAAAAAATAATATTATTTTTAAGTTTTTTATTAAAATAAATATATTTTAAATTATTATTTTTTTTCCTAGATATATTAATAAGTACTTAAATAAAATATTTAATAAAATATAAAAGACTTTTATATTTTTTATTTATTTTAATGCTTTTATTAATTATAAAAGTTAATTATTTATTCTTAAATTAAATCTTATAATTATTAAGGAACTTAAAAAAAGTTAAATAATAATATTAGTTAATATATAATTAATTAATTAATTATTTAAGTATTTTTATATAATAATTAATTTTTTTTTTTTTATAAATTTTTTTAATTATTAGCTTTTTTTATATTCTTTTGTTTAATAATAACTTAAAGATTTTATTTTTTAATTTTATTTTATTTTTATAATCTTTATGATTTATATAATAAATATATATAATTTTTAAAGTTAAATTAAATTTTCTAAGTATAATAGTTTTAATTTATATACTTAAAATTTAAGTTAAGTATTTTTTTTTTTTTATATTTACTTATTTTTATTATTAATTTATTTTTACAATTATTATTATTATATTTTCTTTTTTCAATTTAATATTTTTTAAATAATTTTAATATAATAATTAATTAAATACTTTTATATATAATTTTAATTTTTATATTTTTTTATTATAAATAATTTAATAGTTTTTTTTATATTTTTTATTACTTATATATTTTTTCTTTAAATATTATAAAAAAAATATAAAAATTTATAATATTTTTAATTCTTTTTAAAAAGTTTTATATAAGGCTTTTTATTTTTTATTAAATAATAAAAATAAAACTTTAAATTTTTTATTTAAATTTTTTTATATAAGTATAGATTTTATTTTAATTATAAGTTTTATTTAAAAATTTTTTTTTTAAGTTTTAAATTATTAATTTTTTTTAAGTTTTATAATTTATTTTTTAAATAATTTTATAAACGTTTTATTCTAGTCTTAGTTTATTATTTTTTAATTAATTTTTATAATTTATTATTAACTTTATCTTTTAATTTAAATATATTAAATAATTTATAATTATTTTTTAAAAACTACTAGCCTATTAAATTTTATTTAAAAACCTTAATCTATTTAAAAATATATATTCTTAAAATTAAAATATTATTTAAAAAAACTAATATATAAGTATTTATTATATTAATTTATTAAAAAATATAAAATAGTTTTTATTATTTTATTTTTAATTTAATAGTCTAAAATATATTAAAAGATTTAATACTATTATATATTAAAATAATATCTTTTAGTTTAATTAAAGTTTTTTTAAGTTTATAAAAGTTATTTTTATTAAACCATTTAATTAATTTATTTTTAAAACTTATAACTTTTTTTTAAATTTTTTTTATATTTTTTTTTTACGTATAATAATTTTTAATTATACTTTAAAAAGTTATTTAAAGTTAATTATATTTAATTAATTAATAAAATATTATATAAAATATTTAACTTTTATTAAAAAAAGCAATTATTATTTATATATAAAATAAAATAAGGAATATTTATATATAACAAACCGTCATACCGTCAAACCAATAGGCAAAAAATTAAACCAATAATCACATTTCTAGCAATTACTATAACAGTACCAACTATATATAAAAAATCAACTATACAACATATTACACAATACTCTCTCCCTTCTTTAACTTATCCTTAAACCAGTATACCACTAAGATAAAAGAACCAAACTTATCCAGATCAACAATTATTCCAATCCCTAAACACACACTTAATCCTTACTTAAAAAACTACCATAACAGGCTTATAAACAACAAAGATTAAATCACACACCTAAATCACAATTCAAACCTATAACCACCCACTATATATAATTATCATATAACAAACCGTCATACCATCAAGCCAATAAACAAAAGATTAAACCAATAATCACATTTCTAGCAATTACTATAACAATACCAACTATATATAAAGGATCAACCGTACAGCACATTACATTATAAAATATTTTTATAAAAGTTTTATTAATAAAAAAGATTTTATTAAGGTTTTTTATTTATTAAAATTTTTTTTTTTAATTATTTTTATAAGTATAAAGATAATTATAAAATATTTTATTTTATAATATTATTTATTATTAAATTATATTTAAAAATTTAAATTTATTTAATTTTAAGGTTTTTAAAAATAAAAATAATAAGTTTTTTAAACTTAAAACTTTTATTTATTATTATTATAATAAAAAGACTAAACTTATATATTAGGCTATAAATAAACTTAAAAATTTCTTTTAAGTTATAGTATTTTATAACTATTACTTTTATTTATTTATATTTTTATATTAAACTTTAATTAAAAACTTCTTGTTTTAATCTTTTAATAAATATTATAAATTAAAATAATTTTTTTTATAAAATATATTAAATTAAATAATATAAATCTTTTTTTTTATCTTTTTATAGTTTATTTTTAATAAATTAAATATAATTATAGTTTTATTAATATTTATTTAAAGATTTTTTTAATAGTATTAATTTTTTAATTACTTATATATAATATTATATCTTTTATAATTTTATTTTAAATAGTAAAAATATATAATTTTATATTAAATATTCTTATTATTAATAATTAAAATAAATTATAATTATTTTTTTAATAAAAATCTTTAAAACTTATAGTTTAAAACCTAGTATTTTCTTGCTTTTATTTAAAAAGCTTAAAATTAATTAAAAATTTGTTAATAAGAAATAAGCCACTTAGGCATATATAGCTTCTTATAGTAACAATAAATAGGATAACTAATAGCTTAAATAAGCTATTATTAATCCTAATCTAGAAACCTTTTTCGAAGGTTCTAGAAGCGCAGGAAAGATTACGCTAATCCGTAATAAGGTTGGGCTTATAAGGACTTTTAATCACTTAGACTAAAAGGGTATAGCTACTCAGGCTATAAGGTAAAGATAGGTTAAGAAAAGAATGTTTATTTAAGTCTAATCTAATTAAAAAAAAGGCAAGAGATTGTTTTTTATATATAGATAATAAATGTAAGGCTAGAAAATAAATAAAATATTCTAGAAGAATAACTAGTTTAGTAATTATCTTTTAGATTGGGTTAGTATAATTTAATAACAATAGACTAATAATAGAAATAATAAGCTTATTGTTCCCTATTGTTATTCTGTATAGAATAGTGTATTATTAATAAAATTATTTTAGTAAACTTCTTAAAAATCTATAAATATTTAATAATTAATTTAAAATCTAAGAAATATAGTTTTAAAACTAGAATTATATTAAAATATAAATTAATAAAATAATATATTTTTTTTATTAAAATTAATATTTAGTATTGAATAAAACAAATATTATATAAAGAAAAATAATAAGTATTATAATTTTTAATTATTTTTATAAAATGTTAAATTAATCTAATCTTTATAAAAAAATATACTCTTATCTTTTTAAGCTTAAATTAATTTAAAATATTATTTTTTTTAATTTTTTTTTAAGTTAAGTTTAATTAAAATTAAAATATATATAATTTAATATTTTAACTTATATTATTTATTATTTTTTTTAGTTTATTTTTAAATAATATCTTTTTTTAAAAAAATATATAAAAATTTAATAATTATAATAAAATTTATTATTTAATATTAATAAAATCCTATTATTTTTATAAAAGCTCTTATATTAATATTATTATTATAAATTCTTTATTTATTAATTTTTATAATTTTTAAATCTTTTAGTTTTTTTTTTAATATATTATATAAATAATTTAAGACTATAATTATATTTTATAAAACTAGCTTTTAAGTATAATTATAATATATTTAAAAAGTTTAATATTAATATTTTAAATATAAAAAAAATAATAATATATAATAAAAAAAAAAAACTTATTATTATTAAATAATATTAATATATTATAGATTATTTATTTATTTTAATAATTAAATTAATTAATCTAATATTTTTATTCTTTTTAATAACTAAAAAAAAATAAATTCTTATATAATATATAAAATTCCTTTAGTATTTTATGTTTTATATATATTTTTAAAAAATTAATTATTTTAAAAAATAGTTTAGTAAATATTAGAATACTACTAGTTTATTAGATTTTATAAAAAATAATTTTAATAACTTATAGTAAAATAACCCTTAAATTTAATATTTTATATTTTTTAAAGCTTTAAATTAAAACTTTTTCTCTATTATATATAATTTAAAAAAAAACTTTTTATTTTTTAATAAAAAAAAAATTTTTTATTTAAGCTAAAAACTTTTCTAGTCTTTTTTTATAAAGTCTAAAATTTTTTTAATATTAAAAAACTTAAGAATAATTTAATCTATAAATAATATTTTTTTTTTTTTTTTTCCTTAATCTTTTTTTAAATTTTTATCTTTTAAAAAAGATTTTTTTTAGTATAGTATTATTAAATAAAATATTATTTATTAAATATATTTTTATTTTTTTTTTATATATAATATATATATTAAAGTTAAAAATATTTTAAGTATTAAATCTTTTATTTTAATATTATTTAATAAACTTTTAGTTTTATTTAATAAATCTTTAGTCTTATTTAAGTTATTTTAAATAATATTTAGCTTATTTTTAGTTTATTTTTAATATTATAAATATTATTTTAAATAATATTTAAATAATTAAAACTTTATTTTTATTTACTTATTTATTTATTTTTAAATTTTAATTTTTCTTTTATTTAATATTTATATATTAAATCTTATATGTTTATATATTTTAGTAAATATTTAATTTCTTTAAATTTATTAAATATTTTTTTATTATTTTATATCTTAAGTTTAAAGATATAATTTCAAATTTCTTTTTCTTTAAGTATTATTTTTTTTTAGTGTTTTTAAGTATAATTATATATTTTTATTTTTTTAATTAAAGCTATTTTTTTTTTTTTTAGGTTTATAATCTTTAATTATATTTAATCTAGTATTTATTTATTATTTAATTATTTATTAAAATAATAATTTATCTTTTTCTAATATTAATTTTTTTTTATTATAAAAATTAATATTTTTTATATTATATATTAAACTTTAATTTTATTTATTATTCTTTTTTTATTTAATATAAATTAAAGTCTTGTTTTATTAAACTAATTATAAGAGTAGTAATATAAATATTTTTTAAGATTATATAAAAAAATTTAATTTGATTAATAAAGAATAGGGGGGGAGGGAAAAAGATAGAAGAAAAAAAAGGGAATAAAGAGGGGAATAAGAAAGAGGAATAAGGAAAATAGGAAGGGGAGGGATGAAAGAAGAGTGAAGATAAATTTAAAGGAAGGAAAGGAAAAGAGATTAGGAGGAGGGGGGGGAGGGGGAGAGGCGGGAAGAGGGGGGAGGGGGGGAAGAGAGGCGAGGAGAAACGAGGGAAAAGGGGGGGGGGGGGAGAAAAAAAAAAGGAGGGGGAAGGGCGGGGAGGAGGGACGGAAAAACGGGGACGAAGAGAGGAGGAGGAGGAGGGAAGAGGAAGCGAGGAAGGAGGGGAAAAAAAAGGGGGGGGAAGGGGGAAAAGGGGGGGGGGGAAACGGAGAGAGAGGAAAGGGAAGGAGAAGGGGGGGAGGGGGGGAAGGGAGGAGGAAGGGGGGAGAAGGGGAGAAGGGGAGGGGGGGAGAGGGAAGGAAGGAGGGGAGGGGGAGGGAAGAGAAAGAAAAGGAGGAAGGGAAAAGAAAAAGGAAGGAAAGGAGGGGAGAGGAAGAAGGGAAGAAAGAGGGGAGAAAAACGGGGAGGGGGGAGAGGGGGGGGGAAGAGGAGGAGGAGGGAGGGGGGGGAGGGAGGAAAGAAAGGGAAGGGAAAAAGAAGGGGAAAGAAGAAAAGAGGGGAGAGGGGGGGAAGAGGGGGGGGGGGAAAGGGAGCGGGGAAAGAAGGGGAAGAGAAGGAACGAATAGAAGAAATTTTTTTTTAATTTAATATTAATAAAAACTTATTTAATAAAATTTAAATATTATTATTAAGAAATAATAATAAATTATAAGAGTTTTTTTTAATATATTATTTAAAAAAATAAAAATAATTTTTATAAATAAAAATATATAATTTTTATTTTTTAGTTATTATTATTAATAAATTTTATTTTTTTATTTTTTAAAATATATTAAAAAAAATATTTTTATTTTAAATATTAATTTTAAATATATTAAAAAAGTTAAAAAAATATTAATTTTTTTACTTAAAATCTTTTTTTTAATTTATTTATTATTTTTTTTTAATTAAAAAAAAAATAATAATTTTAGTTATTTTTAAGCTTATTTTTTTTAAAGACTAATAAATTTTTTTTAATAAATTAATTAAAGTTATTATTTTTTTTTTTTTATTATTATTTTTTTTTATTATTTTTTAATTTAAGTTTTAAAAAAAAAAAAAAATATAAAATAAAAGAATAAAAAATTTTTTTTTATAAAATTAAAAAAAATTAAAAAAAAAAAGGAAATAAAAATTCAAGAAAAAAATAAAAATTAGAAGAAAAGGGAAAAAGAGGGATAAAAAAAGGAGAGGGGGGGGAGGAAAGGGAAAGAGGGAGGAAGAGAAAAAAAGAGGAAAGAAGGGGGAGGGAGAAAAGAAGAAAAGAGGGGAAGAGGGGGGAAACGAGCAGGAAAAGGGGAGAGAGGGGGGGGGGAAAGCGGGGAGGAAAAAAAAAAGAAAAAAAAAAAAAAGAAAAAAAAGGAAAAAAAAAAAAGGGGAAAAAAAAAAAAAAAAAGGGGGGAAGGAAAAAGGAAAAAAGAAAAGGGGACGGGGAGAGGGAAAGAAGGAAAGAAGAGGAACGGGAAAAAGGGGGAAGAAGGAGGAAAAAAAAAGGAAGGAATTAAAAAAAAAAAAAAAAAAGAACTTATTTTAAAAAAATAAAATATAAAAATTTTATTATATAAGTTTTTAATTTTTTTTATTATTAGTTAATTAAATTAAATATTTTTATTTATTTTTTTTTTTAATTTTTATACTTTTTATTTTAATAAGTATTTTTTACTTTTAGTTTAATTAATAATTATAATAGATTTTTTTTTATTTTTTTTTTTTTTACTTTTAATATTATAAAAATAAATAAGTTTTTTTTAAAAGTATATTATTTTATAAACTTTTTTTTTAATTTCTTTTCTTTAAGACTAATAAAATTAATTATTTTATAATAGTTTAATTATAGTCTTATAAAATTTATTTTCTCTTATAAATATTTTTTATTATTTTTATATATATTATATTATCTTTTAAGTCTTAAGTTATTTACTTTAACTTTTTAAAATAATTTTTTATATAACTTAATTAGATTTTATTTATTTTTAAGTTCTAATAAGCTTAACTTTTTATTTATATAAAATAAATTATTTTAAATTTTAATTTAAAGTTATATAAGATTTTATACTTTTAATATTCTTTTTCTTTTTAATCTTATAATTAAAAAAAAAAAAATCTCTTTTTTTTTACTATTTTTTATAAAAAGTTTTCACAAATAACTAATTAAATAAAATCCTTTTTAATTTACTTCTTTAAGTCAATCAAAATCTTTTATAATCCTAGTTCCTTAAAATTCTTTACTCTTCTTATCTTTTTTTTTTAAGCCTTTATTTAAATTTTTTTTTTTCCTATATTATTTCTTTTAACCAAATATATAACCGTATAAAAATACCTTATTAACTAATTATATACTTCTAATAAAATTTCTAATCAAATTTAACATTTATATCTTTAATCAAACTCTTATTTATAATAACAAAAAAAACACAATAATAACAAAAAAACACAAAAAGCTATAAAACCTTTGCTAATCCTAAATAACTTAAATTAAAATAATAGATTTAAATAATAACTAAATAAAAAGTTTTAATCATTAGTTAATTTAAATCAATGTAATAAAATCATATAGGTTTAATATAAAAATTAATACTAAATTAATATCTAATCAAATACTTAAAATAAAAAAACAAAAAAAAACAAAAACAATAATAACCCTAAATCTAAGAATAAAATATAAATATTATAATAAAAATAATTAAATTATATAAATAAAGATAAAAGATTAATTGTTTATTATATAAACTCAGTTAATTTCTTTTTTATTCTATAGCCTATCCTAGCACTCGTTTTTCTAATATCATCTTTAAGAACCATATAACACTACCCTAGAATACAGTCTGTACTATCATAATATTTTATAACTAATATAATTTAAGTTTATATTATAAAGTTAAGTATTAAAAATTTATACTTTATATTTAATACTTTATTATTTATTAAAAAAAGCTATTTTTATAATATAATAAATATAATTTAATATTATTATTTCATTTTAAAACAAACTAAATTATTATAACAACCCAACCATATACTTATATCATTCACAGAAGTAGACCCACTTTTAGTAATACTTATACTAGCTATTAAATAAAATACAAGCTTAATAAATCCCCGGTTAAATTAAATTAAAACAATTATTTAATAATTTAATTAATTTAATCTAAATTAATAGTTTAAAATAATAATTTAATAATATAAATATATAATATAAACTTATTTTTATAAGAATAAGTTTTATATTTATTATAATTAAAATAAACTTATTTATTATATAATTTTTTATATATTTTAAATAAAATTAATTTTAATTAATTATTAATATAATTGTTTACTATTAGCTATATAATAACTTAAACTGTAATATATTTATTAATTACTTAAATTTATCCTGATTCTTTGTTAATAAACTAGACTTATTTTATAGTTTTTGTTAAAAGAACGACTAAAACGTTACAATTATTTAATTTCTTTTTAAAAAGACTAATCCTAGAAAAATTTACTTATAGTAGGATTTGAATTTACGACCTTAGGGACTAATTAAGGGTTTGTTAAGCAGTTGACCACTTTGCCATGCGCGTATAATTTTATTATATTAATTTAAATTAATTAACAATCCAGACTTTTATTTAATTATTATTTAAACTTATTAAATTACCTTAAGTTATTCAAGACTAGCAAATGTTTTTTAGCTTTTTATATTCCTTTGTTTTTACAGTGTTTTTCTCACTATTATACTATAAATTAAATAATAATTAAATTTAAACGAATAAAGCGAATAAAATATATATTATATTAAGTAATTATAATACTTTAAACATTCTTTTAACAAGAACCATAATATAAGTTAAGTTAATTAAGAAAGAATTAAAATAAATTTAAGCCATTAATAAATATATATATAATTCAAAGTATTAAATAATTAATAATAAATAATTAAATTAATAACTGGTTATAGTTAACTTTATTAAAATAATATAAAGAATTATACAATAAATAAGTTTATTTTAATTATAATATATATATGTTTAGCTTTTATTAAATTAAACTTATACTTTTATAAGTAATTCTTTATAATTATTAAATAATTTATTAAGTTATTCAATAATTCTTGAATTTAATTAATAATTTATTAACTTATTTAATTATTGAATACTTTTAATAACAAGCCAATTTTAATATATTAATTTAATAAAATACTTAAGGTTTTTTATGCTTATGCCTTAACTAGTAACTAGGATAAGTGTTATTAAAAATAAAGCAAGTTTAACTAAGTGGGGTCAGGTTATTATAGTAATTTTATTATAATTATAATAATTGTAATAAATAATAGAAATTTAAATATATAAAAAATATTATTACTGTTATAGTATAATATATAAGTATATAGTAATAATTAATTATTTAAATTATATAAATAATAGTAATTATACAGCTATATATATATAAAATAATGTAAATATTAATAAAATAACATAAATATTAATATTAAAAATTAAAATATTAGTATAAAAATATACTTTCTCATAGAAAAATTATATACATAATGTTAAGAGTTTGTTTTTTTATGTAATTAAAGGATTTTAATTATATTATGTAATATCATTGGACTTATATGTCTTAGTTTATGATAATTGTATTGTGTTTAAATAATAAAAAGTATAAACTTTAATTCCAATAATTTATTCTATAAAAATAATTTAAGTATAATAATTATTAAAATTACTATAACTATTTGAATTAAAATATTATTAAAATATATTATTATTAATTATTCATTAATTCAAAATATTTCAATGTATTATACTTTTTAAGATTTTTTAGGTTTTGAACTTTGTTGGGTTTTGGGATTTTTATTTGAAAAATAAAACTATTTAATAGTAAATAAATTATAAATAAAATAAATGTATACATAATAAAATGAAAAGAAAAGACTACAAAGTATTTATTACTACATTTAAATTACAGCGAATAAAGTAGCTTTTCTTTTAATTTTTTATTATTAATAAATTATTTATTGTGACAAACCGGTTCCTATAGGACTATAGGATAGACGATTCTTAAATTTATACTAGTAGAGTAGATAGGGTATATACTATATTAAGTAATCTTATTACGATACTTTAATGATAGTAAATAATATAAAACTAAACGTATAAAAGATACTGGTATTATAGTGTGTATTTATGTGTGTTAATGACTGGTTATCTAGGCTATTTAGTTAGTAATGATTATAAGATTATATATACATACTATCATAACTACAAAAAGAGAACCCGATCTTTGCCTTAAAATCATCTACATCCTTATCTCTATCTATCTATCAAACTTGCATCCCTCCGCACCCGATTGCAGGAGAGACAGCAGCCTCTGAAGATAATCTTCACAAGAGCCCAGGAAAAACTCGCCAGGCGCGCCAGACACGATGAACGCGTCATAATCGCGGCTACAGCCAAAGCCACCGCCAAGGCCATGGTCCTAGCGCAATCCCAAGCCACAGTGGCTAGAGACACCAACCTAGAAAACCCAGAAAATATAAATATAATAGACATAAACTTAAACATTGACCCAAATGAGCAATTAGATAGAGAGGCTTAAGAGACCTAACAATAATAGTAATAATAATAGAAAATCTTAAATGTCTTATATTACATCTAGGCAGCTCTTGAAGCTGTAACTAAAGCCCAAGCTATTCAACTCTTCTATAAAGATATCATTAGCCAGTTAAAGAAAGCGATCAAGCTAGAACAACAGGAACAGCCTAGAACACTAACATACAGCTCGGTAGTAAAAAAAGGCCTTAAAGAGAGCCAATGGGCAAAACAAAACCCCTTGAAACACACAGAGACTAAGAAAACTATTACAACTAAAGCAGTGCCCTAGCCTAAGAAGACTGACTTATAGATTGTCCTAAAGCTTAAAGATGGATATAGCTTCCAAAAACCAGTACCCTTAACTACACTAAAAAACCAGTTAAACCAAACACTAGGAGGCAAAAGCATAACTAGCGTACAACAATCGGCTAGGAATAACATTATTATCACAGCTATATCATTGCAACAAGCTAATAACCTTTTTGCACAACAAGACCTATTAAAGAAAACCTTCCAAGAGTACTTAATCAAAGGGGCTGAGACCCCTATTAGATAAATCAAATTAATAGCTCACAAGGTACCGATTCTAGAAGACCAGGATATTCTCAGTATCTTTCAGGAAGAAACAGAGACCTTTAACCTAATCAAAGTCATAGGCCAACCCAGATGGCTTAAAATACCAACTGAAGAACAAAGAGCTGGATTAGTAGTATTTGCAGTACCCACAGAAGAGTATAGCAAGCACAGCAAGAAGGAAGGGCTATATATAGCTGGTGTGAGAACGAAAGTGGTTCCGTACAGAGCCTATACAGCCAAGACCCAATGCTTTTGTTGCTTAGGCTTTAACTATAACCTTAAAAGCTGTTGAAAAGCGTATAAGTGTATTATATGTGCCGGTAACCATAACACAAGGAACTATAGTTGCCCAAGCTACAAGACCAACTCTAGCTGCCAACATCAAGAACCAAAATGTGCCAATTGTATGGGCAACCACTAGGCAAACAGCAAGGACTGTGAAGTTTATAAAGCTATCTTATGCTAAAGAACAGTTATCTTAAGATCTTCCAGCATAACACACACAGAACGGACACAGTGCACCACACAGCTTTACAGCTAGCCCTAGAGGCCAAGGCTGATATTATTCTACTCCAAGAATCTTACTGCCCTAGAAATAGGGAAACAGGCAATTGGATTGCACTAGAACACACAGCATACAACCTCATTACACCATAACCAGGCCCTAGCCCCTCGAGCATAAAGATCAGACCTAGAGTCCTATCATACGTTAGAAAGGCTAGTCAACTAGAGTTTACGCCCTGATACGACCTCTTTAACGACCCTGATATCCTAGCCATTGAAGTACTAGGTATCGAACCCTTTCTCCTGATCAACCTATACAACGAAAAACCCCAATAAACTAGCCAATAAGCTGGTCAAGTAACAGACCTACATACAATCGAACGACTTCTCCTCCCAGTAGGACAGCTCAGGCAACCCGCTATTGTAGCAGGTGACTTTAACCTTCATCACACTCGCTGGAATACCCAAGCCAAGCCAATGGCCACAGACCGAGCTGATAACTTAGTTCAATGGCTAGACAACCAACAGGCTAGCTTAATAGTTAATACTAGCAAGGCCTTAGAACTTGAAGGCACATACCACAGAGAAAACCTACAGAGGCCCTCTGTAATAGACCTTGCGTTTAGCATAGGCTTCCAAACCCTTAGCTGGGGTAACTGGCAAGCTGCACCGGCAACTGGGTCTAACCACGAGGCTCTTACCTTTGAGTCTTATGTACCTAGACCTTTAGGAACAAGTCACTTATACCAGACAAGACAACCACTGTTTAACTATAAAAAAGCAAACTAGAAAGCCTACAGTAAATCCCTAGTCAGGGCAGAACCTAAAACCCTTGCCCATCTAGACCAGCTAATCGAAACGTCTAACTGGGATAAGATAGCTGATCTTCTTAGAGATACTATCTTAGAAGCAGCTGAACTGGCTATAGCCAGGCAGAGGCCCTCTGAACGCTCTAAGCCCTGGTGGAATGACAAGCTAAAGGACCTACGGAAAACCCTGAACAAGGCCATACGCTTGCACAAGGCAGGCCCAACAGCAATGACCCTAGTCATTTGGAAGGAAGCTCGGAACTGCTATAATATAGTCCTACGAGCCGCAAAGAGAACCCACTGGAATAGCTTTCTTGAGAAGGCTGTAACCACGGATGTCTACAAGGCATACAAATACACTAAGGCACGCCAGAACAGCAGTCTTCCTAGTATAACATATACGAAAGAAGGCCAGCAGCAACAGGCCAGGACCTTTAAGGAAAAATATATAGCCTTCTTACAAACACTATTCCCTGCCCCCACCCCGGGTCACAGCGATCCGATTAGACGATCCAGAATGGAGGTTCATATCCCTAGCCGACCCAGGTCTAGATCAGCAGATTGGGTAGACCTACGGCACACACCTAAGGCAGCATTAACACCGAAACCCACGACAAGAGCAACTAGAGTCTCAAGACACCAGGTACAACAGCTGAAAGACAGTTTCCAAAAACTATCTATAGCCAACAAGGAGAAACCAATAGGACCCGCGCCCGAAAAGACCCGCTGGAAATAGCCGAAGTTAGAAGACATAGAAGTCCAACAGGCTATCTTCTCATCCTCTAGCAAGAAAGCTCCAGGCCCCGACACGATCAATTTTCTCCTAATACAGAAGACATACTTGGCAATACCAACCCTGCTAAACAAAGCCTACCAGGCCTTGTTCACAGCAGGGCACCAACCAGCTAGCTAGAGAGAAGCAATCGGAATTATCCTGCCAAAGACTAATAAGCCAGACTACAGCAGCCCAAAGGCTTACAGAGTCATTGCCCTACTCAACTGCCTAGGGAAGGTCTTGGAAAAGATAGTTGCAAGCAGGCTAAGCTACCTAGCAGCTACACAAGACCTCTTGAACCCAAGCCAGCTCGGCGGCCGAAGGCAAAAGTCAGCCATCGACACAGTTCTGGTACTTACAAACTACATCGAAAGCCAGCAGCTATCAAGGAAAGCTACGAACCAGACAGTAGTAACAACCCTGTTCTTAGACATCAAGGGAGCCTTTGATCATGTATCAAAGCCAAAGCTACTAGGGATACTAGAAAGGCTAGACCTTCCTAAAACCCTTATTAGCTAAGTAGATTCCTTCCTATCAAATAGGAAAATCCAGCTAGCCTTTAATGGCCAAATACAACAGCTGACAGACATAGCTATAGGAATCCCACAAGGATCGCCTATATCTCCTATCTTATTCCTAATCTACATCAGGGATATAATAGCAGATAAAGCTTTTCAGCTCAGCTATATCGATGACTTTAGCCTATCCGTATCATCAAGATCAGCCTATCAGAACTGTAGGGCTCTGGAAAACTATAGCAGCCAAGCTTATCGAAGAAGCAGGACCTCAAGGAATCCAGTTCGATCCAGGCAAAACTGAGCTAATCCACTTCGCGAGACATCGCCGCCCAATAACGAAAGGGCTTAGTATAGCTAACCTGGCTATTAAGCCTAAGCCTCAAATCAAGTGGCTAGGGATATGGCTAGACTACCGGCTCAGCTTCAAACACCATGTCGTAACAAAGCTTGAACAAGCTACTAAAGCTTTCCAAGGCCTCTAAAGGCTAGGTAACACGCAGCGCGGGATAACTACACGTGCCCTAAGACTACTATATATTACTTGTATAAGCTCGATAGCGGACTACGGAGTCCCCCTGTGGTACAAGGGACTAGGACAAAAGAACCTTGTCTACCAGCTCCAACAACTACAGAACCACGCCCTAGCTAGGATACTAGAAGCCTTTAAGAAGTCTCCAAGTAAAGCCTTGGAACTAAAAGCGGCCATTCCACCAGTTGAGATCAGGCTCCAAAAAGCCTGCCTTAAATACAGCCTTCGCACCCATACCCTCTCAGAAACCCATCCGATCCGACTAGCTATAGCTAATACAGCTGCACCAACACAGCTGACCAAGCTCTTAGCTAGCTTTAAGGAAGCCATTAGAGACTATAAAGGAATAGAAAGACAAGAGATAGCCTGGCAGGCCCCCTGGAACAAGGAGCCTAAAGCTACTATTCTTATTAGTCAAGCCTCTAAAAAGGAAGCCAAGAAACAGCACTTGCAGCTACTAGAGGAACTTACCTTTGACAATTACCGAGCATTCTACACAGACGGGTCACAGGGTACCCACAAGAATAGTGTGACCAACTCGTGTGCATACTATGAAGATAGCCCAAGCCGGCAAGCTGGAGCACGGAAAACAGCTAGAGTAGCAAAACTGTGGAACCTAGGACCACACATAGAGGTGGCTGATGCCGAACTCATAGCGATCTCTAAGGTCCTAGACACCCTACTACTGTCTATAGCAAACCCATCAACAGCCTACATCTTTGTTGATAGCCAAGCGGCTATAATAAAGATAAAAGGCCCCGGTGAGATCAGTTACAGAATTAAGGCTCAACTATACCTCCTATCACAACAAGGCGTAGCCATTACAGTTGCCTGGGTACCTAGTCACGTAGGTATCCCGGGCAATGAAGTAGCTGATCAACTGGCTAAGAGAGGTCTGGAAGCCTCGTACCGAGGCCGTCCGTATACCTCTCTTAGCTATCTAAACAGGAAGATAAGAAAAGTCACAGTACAACAATAGCAAGCTAGCTGGGCTAAAGAAGAAACAAGAAAAGGGATAGGCCAGAAAGCAAGAGGCTTAGGCATCCAATACCGCAGAGTGGCCCAAGATCAGCTTAGCTTTTCACTAAAAGCTAACCTAGTCATGGGACCAAGACCAATCCAGTCAGCTTACATCCAGCTGAAGCTAGAGATAGGATATCTTAAGAGCTATCAAAAGGCTATAAAGAACCTCCCAAACGATCGCTGTAGGTACAGCCAACGGCACACAGCACAACACCTTCTGCTACGATATAGCAGATACCAAGGACCTAGGAAGGTCCTGCAAAAGGCCGTAGGGCCAGGAACGCAGCTAACGCTACAGAAGCTCTTTACAACAAAACTAGGAAAGGAAGCTCTAATGGCCTTCCTTACTAGCACGAAGATCTGTACGCGAGGCTGGTTCCTAGAGGAATAGAGGATAGGTTCATTCTGATCCGAACAAGATTGGAACGGGCAGGCAAGAGGGACCGGGTTCATTCCGACCTGAATGGATTAGAAGGGGCAGGTAACAGGGACCGGGTTCATTCGGATTAGAACGAGTGCAAGACTCATTCTTATAAGAATGAACCGAAGATTTGACCAGGCACCAGGCTCATTCTTACGAGAATGAACCGAAGCTAAGCAAAAGCGCTGAGGGGCTATGAAGACCCTTAATAAGGCCTTAGGGCTAGAAGCCCAGCTAACGTCACAGAAGCTTGGTAGAACAAAACTAGGAAAGGAAGCTTAAAGAGCTTACCTTACTAGCACAAAGCTCTGTACGCGAATCTGGTTTAAGAAAGAGTAGATATAGGCTGATCGGCATGCCAGTCAGCCTAGAGGCTAAGGGATATATATAATGCTGGAAACTAGAAGAAAGAAAACTACCAACAGGAGAAAACAATGCCTTGTACTGCCAGCTTGAAGGCTGGCCAGCTAGCTACTATTCTATAAAGTCACTACGTAGAAAGCTTTTTAGATAGATAGATAGCCGCTTCATAAGCCTCCGGCTTCCATAAGCGTAATGAATAAAAAAAAAAAAAAAAAAAAAAGATTATATATAAATAAAATAATCTAGATGTTAGTAGTATAAAAGAAATATTAGTACTAAGAATAAGGGTATTAGTATAGATATATAATTCTTAGTATAGTAATAGTATTAGTGTTACTGAGAATTTGTTTTTTTATGTGATTGATAGGGTTTATTTATGTTACGTGATGTAATATTAGACTTATGTATGTTGGTTCGTGATATTTATATAAATCCTTTTTTTTTTTTTAAGCATTAATTAACAAGGCGTACTTTAAACTAGAAAGTAGTTAAACTATAGCTTAAGTAATTCTTGTAGCAGGGATTGCTTTTACTGGTTACCTTAAAAGCATCTTACAAATCTAAATACGCTTATAGCCTTAATAATCCAGACTAAGACAGCCAGTTTAGTAAAGCAGAGATTAACGCGGATAATTATATGTAAATGGCGCTTAATGCTTGGATCAGTAATAACTGTTCTCCTAATACGGATAAAACAGGTCCCTTAAGACAACCATTTCCCGGACAACCCACCACTTAACAGGTAGGAGTGTTAAACTTAAGAGTTGTGGAAATTGTATATTGGCTGTTAGAAGAATTCACGTGGAAGCTAAGGTTGTGAATTTCCATCTGAATGCTCTAAGCTACCACTCAGCGCTAGGCTACCGTGCACAGACCTAGCTGTAGCCTAGACCTATAGTGACCATAATAAGTATTGAGGTCGTGGAGATTATTCTATATATTAGACTGTATGTACACTCTTACCTGCCAAGTACCACTGGAGATATTCAATCAACACTCTCATTTCATCACCTCATTGTCTGCAAATATTGCTCATCACAATCCACCATCAATGGACAATACTAACATTGTTATGGTCAACTATGGCGACGTAGACGGCTTCAGCGAGGCCAATGTGCTACCACAACCACCTGATGTTCTTGAGAAGATCAAGCAATGGCTCTGTCCAACCGATTATGCTGCTGTCACGGGGGAATTCCACAAACATCTGACTTCGCATCTTGCCGGAACCGGCGGTTGGCTGTATTCGACCGATACCTTCAAGCAATGGCATGACTCGGACGACCAGAGTTTACTCTGGCTCAAAGGCATCCCCGGCTCAGGCAAGTCTGTCTTTGCTGCCGACTTGGTGCAAAAGCTGCAGAAAGAAGAGGTGCTGGTGCTATACTTCTTCTTTCGGCAGATCATTCGCGGCAGCCATGAGCCTGTAGCGCTGCTACGAGACTGGCTTACACAGATCTTGCCCTACAGTCCGCTGCTCCAGGCCAGATTGAAGGGATACCTCGATAAACGTCGAAAAACTCGAGAGCTTCTCTGTCGCAGACATGTTCAAGGACCTGAAGCTGGCATGCATGCACCTGTCCAAAGTATACTGCGTTACAGACGCGCTAGATGAGATGAACGAGGGAAACGACCAGTTCCTTAGCGAATTAGCTGAGTTCGCATCCGGGCAGCCGTCCAAAGTCAAAGCAATCATTACTAGTCGACCCGTACCTGCAGTTGAAATACCTCTCAGATCTTATTCAACAGTTCAAATACGACTTGAGGAGCATTGGGTGGATCAAGACATTGCGACTTATGTGCAAACCTTGCTCATTGGAACTGACATTTCCGAAGAAGACCAGGATAGGATCAAACAAGCGGTCCCAGGCAGAGCAAATGGGCTCTTCCTTTACGCTAAGCTGGCTATGGAACAGTTCATGGAACCTGGTGCTATTGTGAAGCATGTTCTCGAAGCACTACCCGCCGACCTAAATGTCATGTATACCGAGATTCTGAGGGAACACTCACGCAGATCTGGCATACCACAGCATGTGCAGCTTTTGATCCTTCAGTGGGTGACCCACGCGAGTCGCCCGCTCCGACTCCTCGAGATAGCGGAAATGCTCACTGTGACACGTCAGCTAGAGGACATACGTGATCTCGAAGCGGCTAAAAAAACATTGTCCGTGCCACTTGCGGATCTCTTTTGGAAATTCTCCCAGATGAAACTGTGTCTGTGGTACACCACTCTCTCACGGAATTCCTGCGTGGCTCCACACGTTCCTTGTCTCGGGATGAACCAGCGAACACGCAATACCCCATTCTTGATTTCGGCTCAACACACGCCAGATTAGCTCTCGCATGTGTTTCTTACCTCAATTCAGGGTGCTTGGATAACTACCATGTCAACAAGGATAGGCGGTACTACTATTCGTGGGGGCCTAAGAAGCTTGACCAGCGAGTCAGACTCGAGTATCCTTTTGCCGAGTATGCCACCTTCAATTGGCACGTACACGCGTTCAAGGCCAAAGAGAGGGGCGTCAGTCAACCGGAGCTAGGAAAAATGCTGGACGACTTTTTGCAGGGAAACCGTCTCGTGGTCTGGCTGAGTTTGGAGTGGCCAAATCACCACACTGACGGCGTGGGTGCTCTGCATGTTGCCGCCCGCTTTGGTCTGACGGAGTACGTGCAAACGCTTCTTGAGCAGTCCAGTGCAAATCACAACGCTGCTACCGAATGTAGCGAAAATGCTGTGTACTGGGCTGCGTATGGAGGTCATGACGAGACGATCAAGCTGCTCTTGCAACATGGTGTTGACGCAAACAAAAATGGTGGGACTGGCTTGACACCCTTGCACGTAGCTGCAAGACGCAACCATCCGGCGGCAGCACAGGCTCTCCTGGATTTTGGTGTTGATCCATTGACCCCTCGGACGGACCCTGAAGCTGAAGAGCGAGTCGATGCGGCTCCGACGTCAGTTGGCCGAACACCGCTTGAGTATGCCTGCCGGAATGGACACGAAAAAGTAGTGGCCGTCTTCTTACCCTTTCTCAAAGACATCAAGATAGTCTATCAAGCGTTGCATTGGGCAGCGGAATTTGGCAAGGCCGAGGCTGTAGAATGCATCCTCCAGTATCCTGGAGTGGATGTGAATGCATTTATGCCCCATAATACAGCCTTGTTCTACGCTTGTCTAGCAGTCGATCCTCGGACTATAGATGTTCTTATTAAAGCTGGGGCTGATCCAAATGTTGTATCCGAACCTTGGCGTCAAGCCCGGTTTATTGACAAAGATGGTGTAAAGGTTCTTGACCCGAATCAACCTGCTCCCGAACCGCAAAACACAGCTCTCCACGTGTTGTGTGGGAGTATTGGGGGGCAACGACCACCAAGCGCAGATACCATACGCCAATGCTTTGAAACGATTAAGAAGGCTGGAGTGAATGTGGACCAGCGGGATTCTGAGGGCAAGGCGGCTTTGCATCATTTGCTCTCAGGGTATCCAAGCAACACATCGGAGACGATTTGTGTCATGTTGCAACTGCTACTGGATGCAGGCGCGGATGTAAATGCAGAAACCGAGAAGGAAGGCACACCATTGCATGGAAACCCTGCTGGCAAAGATGCAATCCGTATGCTGATCGAGCAAGGTGGCGCAGACATCAATAGACGGAGATCCTCAGACGGGAAAACACCACTTTTATGCCTTCTTGGTTCTCAATCCCCAGAAACCTCGCTGGGATTCTTGTCATTTGGTCCAGACTGTAACGTTGTGGACAATGATGGTAATGGCGCTCTGCATATTGCATTGGGTTGGCGGGAGACGAATCACGACGTCATTGCTACACTTCTCGCGTCAGGAGCTGACCCAAACATGAAGAACCTCAAAGGTCAGACAGCATTGCACATCGCAAGTCCGGAGGAATCGCACACGGCGGGCGGACATAATGATTTGTTTCGCTTGTTGGTAACATCTGGCGCAAATCTTGAAGCTCGGGACAAGAAAGGCTATACCGCTTTATTCCAAAGAGTCAGCACAAACTTTTATTCTGGTGATGCCAACGCAGTCATCAGGACTGCCGTTGAGGCTGGGGCAAATGTCAATGTTCGCGACTACAAGGGCCGCACTTTGCTGCATGAAGCTGCGCACTGCGATTTCGATGAGCGTCTGAGATATTTTCTAGACCTTGGACTAAGCCCACACGTTCAAGATGACGCGGGAAATGGTTTATGGCACGAAGTCATTTTTGAGCGCTCATATTCAGATCAGTATCGGACTGTCCGTCGATATGACCTCGATATTCAGAAGAACCCTGATATGCTTGACACGCTGATCGAGTTTGGTGTTGATCCGGACCAACCAAACCATCAGGGAAGAACCCCACTGCACGTCGTTTGTGGTATAGAGACTTACACATCTCCTCGCCATTTCAGGAAGTTACCGGTCGATTATTTGCTAGCTGTCTGCAAGAACAAGAGCGCGGCGGATTGCGATGGCATAACACCGCTCCATCTTGCGGCGACGATTTCAGAGTATCACGTCGCCGCTCTTCTCAAAGCTGGAGCAAATGCGGTTGCTGTGACGCTTGAAGGGCTAACTCCATTGCATCTCGCAGTCCGAGCGTGTCAGTCAAACATTGTCAACATGCTCCTTAGAGAATATGAGAAATACGATGGTTCAAATGGTCTCACTTCGCTACAACTGGTCGATTATTCAGATAACAGTGGGCGGACGGCTCTGCATTATGCCTGCAGATCTGGCCGTTCGGAAACAGTAGCATCTCTGCTCGCGTCAGGGGCCAATGTTAATGTGCGAGCAAAGAATGGCGCGACACCTCTGCAGGAATGCGCCAAGTTTGAAAGCGAGCAGGAACTCTGGCGAGGTTGTGGGTCGGCCGATATTCACGACCGTCTCCAAGCCGCAGGACTCAAACTTGACGACGAATCTCGCCCGCATGTGTTTTGGATAGATCGCCCACGCCACAGTACAACCGAGATGCCATCTGAACATATTCTAACTCGGCTAGAGGAAATCTTCGACATGCTCGTCGCTTATGGAATGGACATGAATACCACAGATAGCTCCGGGCTGAATCAACTTCAAGCAGCTATTAATTCCTTTGAAAGCCCCCCAAGGAGCTATACTATCAGGTGTTTCTTAGGTCTGATTGAGAGACTGAGCAAAGAGGCCTATGCAAAGGACACTGCGTTCCTTTTAGACCTCCTTGAACAAGCAGAGACGATAGAAGCGACCAAGAAACCCGCTCCTACATGTACCATACATGAAGACTGCCGAGAATCTGAATTCGACAAGTTTCTCGCATCACGAGAATACGGTCGCATAGAATATCTCCATAAAAACGGCACTGATTTCACAAAATTCAGTCGGACGAGCGAATCTCTGTGGCATCAATTGGTCTGTGGGGGACATTGGCGGCTTCTCGAGAAGCTATGCACGCCTGAGGTTGGAAAGAAGTTTGAGAATACAAAATGGCTCAACAACCGGCAGAAGATGGCAAAATTCAACACTTATCAGTCTGGAGCTGCCAGGCCGTTACTGATGGCTGCATGTAGCAGCAGCACGCCCAATATGGAGGTGGTGAAAGTCCTCGTTGAAGTGATGAAAGCCAATATTGATGCCAAAGACGACATAGGGTTCTGGGACCCAGCATATATGACTGCTCAGGGGTCCAGCGCGCTTCATATACTGGCTTACGGACGCCACTGGTGGCAGGTTCACCAAGCACTTCCGTATCTCATCAGCCAGGGAGCCAATATTAACATAAAGGACACACTTGGACGCACACCGCTGCACATGGCACTATACTCGGGGCCAGGAAACATTCCCCGGATCAGCAACTTCCAAGAGGAAGCCGCTCGAATACTGGTCAAGGCCGGCGCAGATATGAACACAACGAATGACGAAGGCTTCAGCTGTCAGAATCTTGCATTTTCTAGCAATAACCCCCAGATGATAAAGATTCTCTTTCCGCCAGGGACTTCAATCAATGCTTCAGTCCTATATAAAGCAATCGAGGAATGCAATGACAAGCGGGTTGAGCAGCTTTTATTGTGCGATGTGGATCCGAACCGGAGATGCGTCATCAAAGTTCCCGACAGCTCAGGGAGACGGGTTGGTTATAGAATAGCGAGGAACGAGGGTACGATTCAGCCGAGTGAGCTTTACGCAATACTTCTCGCAGACCACAAAGCATCTAAAGCAGATGTTCCGCATGCCCACATGTTTGGTCACAACAGCAACGCGGACAAACCAACTGACAAGAAGAAATACACCAACATAATGAAGCTACTCCTCTCTCACGGCACCGACATTTACGCCAAGTTCCAGATAACCATCCAGGATGTGAAAACTTCGTCTCCAGTCAATGCATACGCTAATGAGATAGTTGATGATGATGGAAGTGAAAGCGCCAACGCTTCACCTCCTCCGGGTTATCATTTTGAAGAATGTACCATCATTCACGATCTGCTAGAGAACAGCAAGTTTGTTCAAGACATTATTGACTGGGGGTCCCTCGACCTTGAGCATCGTGATGCCCGAGGTAGAAGCTTGCTTCTAGCAGCATGCCGAAATAGGTCAAACCACAATAACAATAGCACCCTCATGAGGCTCGTAGAGCAGGGGGCCGATCTATCTGTCCGGGATAACGAGGGCAAAAACGTTCTCCATCACATATTTGAGACCCTTGCACCAACGCACATGTGCAGCCAGAACAAATTCGTGGAATTACTGCTATCTAAGCGCCCAGAACTTGTACACGAGGAAGATAGCCAAGGCAATATGCCAATCAACTACGCTCGGCCAGGTTTATGTGACGGCCAAATGGGTTTTCTTTGGCGGGAGCCCTGTCGTGATGTGGTCGATATCCTTCTTGATGCAGGCGCAGACCCATCGCACCCAGATGCAGATGGCAACTTTCCCATACATCTTCTTGCTCATCGCCCCAAATGTGCACTGTTTCAACGTTTTCTCGACATGGGTATTTCGATCAATGTACGAAATAGCAAGAATGGCAACACCCCGCTCTTCAACTGGTTCTCGTCGGAGCCCTCATATCACGATAGAGTTCAGTTTGCACCGCACCATCAGGTTGGCATGCCATTTTCAAACGTTCTAGTCCAGGAATCCCAGACTAGTTTCGCGAAGAATGAGCTTGAACCCTTTGTGCAGGATCAGTTGGCGTTTTATGAGGCCGCAGGGGCTAATTTCATGGCCCAAAATAATGCTGGAGAGACGCTACTACATGTCCTAGCGGCTGCCTCAATTGGAAGGAGCTACGATGCAAAGAATCGAGTGGATTTCATTATCCCACGATTTAAGTTTCTAATAGCCAAAGGGCTTAGTCCAATGACAGAGGATAAGCGACAAAGAACAGCCTTTGATGTTGCTGTAGCCTGTGATAACAGTAGCATTTTAGACTTGTTTAAGGAGTGAACTATTGTAATCTCATAATTAATTACTAAAGAAGTTAAGTTTAAATATACTATAATAAAAGCTAGTATTTAGTTTTTGATATACTGCACACGTGTAATATTATAAGCGTTCTTTTAACAAAATCTACAGGGTAAGTCAGTCTATAATGGCAGAGAATTAAAGTAAAGCTAAGCATTAAGGAAAAATATTACTGTTTTAGTATTAAGTATTAATATTAAATAATTTTAAGGCTTAAAACTAGCCTAATAGATTTAAAGTTAAAATACTTATAAATTTAAAAACACTTGGTTTAATTTTATCCCTAACTTTACTTGTAATGTTTTAGGCGGTTTTTTTAACAAGAATACACATGGAGTTTCTTAAAACCGACCACAGTTTCCTTTTTTTAAAAGTACGAATAGCCCCATGCCACTAGAAGAGCTATGATCCAATGGTACCTTATCCAAGAAGTACATCATCGAGGGGTCTCGGGTAGGGCCCTGCGTGCGTGTGTGTGGGTGAAAAGCGGTAACCTGGACGGGAGGCTGATGAATGTGCTTGGTCGAAGGTAGTAGTTTGTGGTTCTTAATAGATTAAGAATTAAAATTATAATAAACTAAACCCCCAAAAATACTATAGTTAGTAACAAGTTATAATATTATAACTTAATATTATAAATGTGGCGGATCCCCCGAGCCTAGGCGCTGCCCCGAGGTGCAGCTCGCTAACTAACCAGGGATGATGCTCCCAGGCCAGCCTGCTGCATGGCGTGAGCCTGTTTCTTGTGCCCATCACCACCACCATCACAGCACAGTACCTCACCACCGCGCCAACTTCGGCAAAGTGACGGGTCTAGCAGCGAGGAGTGGTGTAAAGAATGTCTCATCGGAATCTAGCCATTTCATCACCAATGGCAAGTGCGGAGCCAAGGGCCTAGAATTAATTGCCTACCTACGGAACCACGATCCTAAGAGCCGTGTTTAAACAGGAGCCATTTTTACTATCCAATTGCTATCTGCGATATCTATGCCTCCTTGCTTGGCTCACGCTTGCGTGGTTGTTGCGCATTAAGGCTTCCAAGGTTGTGTGAACTTTGTAACATGGTCAACACTGGCCGACCCAGCAAGGCCTGTGCTACTTGCAGGCAGAGAAAGGTCAAGGTATGTCAAATGTTCCAAGCTGCACTGCACTGCGCAGAAAGACTGATTTGCAGCAGTGCGATTTGTCGCAACCAGCATGTACTCCATGCCTGAAGGCTGGATGGACATGCCCAGGTTTCCCGTCGCAACCCGACACCATTTTTCGACACGAGACGCCTGTCGTGTTGCGAAATGCACAGAGGACCCAATTAAGAGGTAGAGACCAGAGACACGATTCAGTACGCGAATCTAACAACCACGTCCGCCACGTATCGCCTCCATTAGAGGACAGAGCCACGGTCTTTTTCATTCACAAGTATGTGTTCAGCCTCGGTCCAGCAGTGGGAAGCCATGAATATCTGCCACAACTGCTCCAACAAGGTAATGCTAGAGGCGTACTTGGAACAATTACGACTGCCGCAGGCCTTGCCGCCTTAGCAAATTCAGGAAACTCGTCGTCCTGGAAATCCGAGGCGTACCGCATGTACGGCAAGGCGATTGGCCAATTGCAGGCTGACCTCACGCATTTGCGCAAGGTACAATCGGACCAGGTATTAGGTGCCATTCTGCTGATGGGCACATTCGAGGTGGGTAAACTCTAGTAACTCGAATGCACTGCTGTCTCATCTGGAGTATTAATTCATCTTTCCAATGTCAGGTAATTGCCTCTGGCGACTTAAACTCAATATGCACCCTCAGTCGTCATACTATCGCTGCTGCCCAATGTGTCGAACTGCGCGGGCTAGAGCAGTTCTGCAGTGCCGATGACACATCTGCGAGGCTATTAGTCCAATTGCGAGGGGCCATCGTACGTCGACTACTTGTGGTTCTCCAAAACCTCTTCCTGACACCGCTCACAGCAGATAGGTTATGACCTGCCACCAACTACAGGAACCGATACCTGAAGCAGTCAAGAGTTGGTCCCGTTGGGCCCAGTGTGCTCTACCCAAAGATGAGGATGCTTTGAATAGCTTCTCAGACATCGAGGAGCGTTTAATTACTATCCGCGCGGAGATAAAACGCAGAGCAATTTCGTCTCCAGCCGTTATCGCCTCGATGCTGCTCCCCGTAGATGACATGCTCGAAGACTGGAGAAACTCACTGCCGGAAAGTTGGCGTTTCAAGTCATACAAGCGTCTTCTATCAACCAGCTGTGAAGCCAAGAGCTATAATTCGCAATACGACATCTATCCAGAGCTTGACATTGCAATCATATGGAATGCTTACCGATCCAGTCGCCTCCTAATTCATGAGACCATTTTAGCCGCGACGCTGAAACACGGTTCCACTAACGACATGAGGAATCTACACCTTTCCATCAAAACCCTCAGGCTAATGGCGGACGGAATATGCCAGAGCGTACCCTATCACTTGGCATACTGCCGAAATAGTCACCAACCTAGGGAGGCAGTACAGGTTAAGTGGGAGGAGTTGCCACCACCAGGGTCCCTTTTACTATTTTGGCCACTGTTTTCATGCGGTGTGCTATGCACAACCCCCAAGGATCAGCGGGATTGGATAGCGTCTGTACTACGCCACATAGGAGTGCAGTTGGGGCTACAGCTGGCAATATCTATGGCAACAAATTTAGAGTCCCATAACCCATTCCTTTCATGCAGCTAGGTATGTTGTTGTCCTGAGGGACCTGGTGCTTAGGAGCTTTGCGTACAGCCCCTTTCCCAAATTAGGAAATGAAAGGATACTGCCCTTGCATTATAATATTTAATAACATCATGTCAAGCGTAACCGGCGAAGCTATCTCGTCGTGATGTAGAATGTGCTGGCTGGGATCACCGCAATAAGTATGAGTGACGAATTGAATGGCCGAACCTTAGATTCCGCGGACCAGTCAAGGTCTTTATTAGCTGTGTCGGAAGCAGGCATGATTTGGACTTGGCGCAGCACAGTACCAAACGCTTTAACCGGTTATCTCCTTACTTTGAGACGCCGAATAGGTATCGTGCTGACATTGGTTATATCGGCCCTCCCAGTACCCATGCGTTCTCAGCTTTCTTCTTGCACGTACTTATACAATGTGTGTGTACAATACTGTTCCGTCCATCGGCTGATTTTCCGCGGAGGTGGCTACGTAGGTACGTGAGATGGAGGTGCGAACTAATATTACATAGTATCTTGATGACATTTGGTTGTGTCCGAGTAATCTCCAAAATGGGCATGTTAAATGTCAACGAGACAATGGCTATGAGAATGCACAGAATATCGGCCATCAAAGAGGTTTAGAGCTCAATTGAAGGAGTGGAATTATCTACCTCGTTCCCCCATCGGTCGATCCTAATTCGTACAAACAAGTTTCCCCAACCCCTGGACGCGAATATATCTAAGTCATGTACTGGACAACTCCAGCAATTACAACACCTGTAGCCAGCCCAACCCAGTATCGATATCCCGATAACCACATTGAGACAAGACGATTCGTAGATAGGGCGCCAATCTGTCTCATCAACGTTACGCTGTCGGAGCAAATCCACTCTTCAGCCAGTTCTCCATTCTCGAACCGGTATATCTCGTGGCTGATGTATTCGATCGTTTTGCCTGTAGGAGGACAACCGAGAAATTCGCCAAGATGCGTGCCTTTGATTCGCACCCGCACGGCAACTTTGTCTTCTGTGGCGACAACGTCCTCGACATGGACTTTGGCGTCGGGAAAGGAGGCGAGGAGTATATGAGCATGCTTCCTCCAGGCGTCGTGCCCACGCTTTTGGTGGGGCATCTCGGCGATGTTGATGATGAAATCCGGCCTCATCAGGCTGAGGCATCCGTTGATATTTCCTGCATTCAGGTGGCTGAATGCTTGCTTCAAAACGTTGATGTTGGTCGAGGGCGGCATTGTTCTTGTTGTTTTTTAGGGGGCGGGGGGGCGTTGTCGATGGCGAACAAAAGTATAACAATATCACAGGCGGCTGTCATTTGGGTCTTAAATACCTATTTCACGACTTGATTGCCATGAGTCGTACTACCATGACAAGACACAAGTGACCCGGGTTTCCCCGACTGATGCATGAACATTACGTCTATTTTTCCCTTTTTCAATAATAGTAGCTTACTATTTTTACCTATATGCATAGTACGTGGCCTGCCCAAAACCATGTTGGAGCGAAAGGCAGGCGGCGCAATAGTAACCAAAGGAGACTCGGCTTGTGGTCTTGTCGTCAGACCGGGGGCTCCCGATCCGGGACCCACTAGACAGCGAGATGTAATCATTCCCCGCATTGGCGAATGAGGTGGCTTATAAGGTAGATATTAGTAAGACGGTAAAAGACCCGATTGGTTGAATCGGAGAACCTCATAGTTTTAGTTTAGCGCAATTCTCTAGAATGCATCACAAAGTCAGCATATAGATCAGCAGTCTTTTAGTCACCTGTGTTTTTTTTACAATTCCTTAATATTTATTATATTAGAAACCATTTGCGGACATACTGCCTGAATATCGAATTCTTGCCTGCTTTATTCGCAGGATGACAGGCAGAGATAGTGTCACGACCTGAACATCCAGTCATGAGTTATACCCCGGATCAGATAAACCTCAGACTGATTCATCACTGATTAATAATCAGATCGGATTAGACTGGTTGCGGCCGATCTATCAATTAGTATTTATATATAATATTATGATTATTATTGCTTTAGATGAATAAATAGCTAGCCATTAGTACAACGGTTTGCTATTAGTACTGGGTAATACAGAACGAACCGTGACACTTGAGCCCATTGTTGTTACACTTGTAGCTTACCCTAATTCACTGCCAACATCAATACTACGATCTAGGTTATTCTTATTGAGGACCGCCTTGGAACGTCATATGGCGCTAGTAATCACTGCCCAGCTGCTAATCTGCCTCTTATATTGCTTGGCTATATAGGAGAGCGGACAAAGTTGCTTGTTTACTGTGACGTTCCGGTCATTCTTCCAACAAGAACTACAGGGTAAGTCAAGTTTGTTAACAGGATTAAAATAAATCTAAGCAATTAATAAAATATTATTATAATTCAAGTTATTAAGTAATTAATAATTTTTATTTAATAAATTGTTATAAATTTTAAATAATATAACTATTATTTATAATATTTAAATAATAAAAGAATATTTGAAAATTATTTATAAAAGTTAATAAAAATTGTTTTAAATATAAAACTTTTATTAATATTAATAAAATTATAATAAATATAATAATATATGAATAATAAAAAAATTATAAATTTTATAATAAAAATAATTATAAATTTTTTTAATAAAAATATATTATTAAAAATAATAATAAAAGACTTAGCTTGTATAGTAAAATAGTTAACTACTTGGCAAACTTTGAATTAGTCCTTAAGGTCATAGGTTTAAATTCTACTATAAATAATTTTTTTTTTAAAAATTAATTCTTTTAGAAAAAAAACTAAATAATATAATATTTAATTTTATTATTATTATTTTCTATTACTTTAACTAGCTCTTTAAATACATAATGTTTTAGTTTTTTTTTTATTATATAACTAAGAAACCCGTGGTCTAGGAAAAAAACCTATTACTTTCTTTATTATTGTATATTTATGCTTTTTTTATACTAGTAAATTACTTTCTTAAACTAGCTTTCTTATATCTTATAGTGTTATTTTAACAAAAAAATTTTTTAAGTTTTTTAGCTTTTCTAGTCATTTGGTTTATATTAAGCTATAAAATTAATAAGTTTTTTATAATTATAATTAATTATTATAGTCTTATTTTTATTTCTTTTATACTTTAGTAAATATTTATATTTTTTAATTTTATTTTATTATTATTTTATTTATTTATTTTTTTGTTTTTTATATTATATTTAATTTATTCTTTTAGTTTTTTTTTTTTTAGTTTAGTTTTTTAAATTAATTTTTTTTATTTTTCTTTTTTTTTTTTTTTTTTTTTTTAATATAAATTTTATTTTTTTTTTAATACTATTTTAATTTTTTTATTAATTATAAAACTCTTTTTATTAATATTACTTATATTTAATATAATTATAATATAAAAAATTAAAATAATAACATTATTATTATTCTATTACTATTATTATTACTATTATGGCTTTTTTATTTTATAATTATATTATTTACTCTAGCTTTTTTATTTTTATTCTTTTTAATTTTATTTCTAGTTTTCTTTATAAACTCTTTAATAAGATTTATACTATTTATTATAGCTTTTATTATATTAAAAAGAATATAATTTTTTTTCGCAATATTAAGAATAATAAAGACTTTGAACTAGAGAAAAATATTTAATTTTATATTATAAATTTAAATTATAATAATTATAAAATATAATAGCTTATAAAATTGATTTTTAAAATATATAAGTTAATAAATAAATTATATTAATATATTATATAATAATTATTAAATAATATATGTAAAGAAATTTAAAATAAAAAACAATTAATAAAATTATTAGAATTAATTTATTTTAAAGTTTAATTAATTAATTATTTAAAATTTAAATACTTGTATTGAGGGCGTATATTTCCCGGAAATATGAGTTTTGCTTATACTAAATATAGGCTAAAACCCTCTGCTAAAATCTTATCTTAGGTCCTAAAGCTATAAAAACAAAAAACAACGATTAGTTAAGATTTATATAGGCTTAAGTAGTACTATTAGTTAAATTAATTATAGTATAAGTTATTATATTAAAATAAATAAAGATTAGAACTAGTAATATATTTTTATATTATTAGTTAAACTTCTAGTTATGTTTATATTTTTAGAAATAAAAAAAAAATAAATAAATAAATAAGTAAATAAATAATAATAATTAATAAATAAATATAAAAAAAAAATAATTATAAAAATAAAAAAATAAAAGAAAAAGAGAAAAAAAGAAATAAAATTATATAAATTTTTTTTATATATTAAAAGAATAAAATAATATAAAATAAATAAGTTAATAATAATAAATATTAATAATAATAATAAATTTTTTATTTTATAATTTATATTATAAAATCATTATATATAAAACCTACTAGACTTATTTTATTTTAAAAATTATAAATTAAAAAAAGTATTTATGTATAAAGTTTTATTATATATTAAATAAGATTTTGAAATAAATATTAAACTTATTATTAATTTATAATTTATACTTATTTAAAAAGCTAAAAGAAAAAAAACTTTATAATTTAAAATAATTTTATATATTAATTAAAAGTCTTATTATATATATAAGTTTTTATTATAAAGCTAAGAATTATAATTATTATATATAATAGTTTTTTAGTATAAACGCTTGTATTAAGAATGTATGTTTCTTGGAAACGTGAGCTTTGCCTATACTAAATATAGGCTAAAAACCCCTGCCGAAATCCCATTTTAGGTCCTGAAGCTATAAAAATAAAGAATAGTAATTAACTAAGATATACATAAGCTCAAGTAGTATAATTAATCAAATTAATCATAGTGTAGGTTATTATATTAAAGCAAATAAAGATTAGAACCGGCAATGTATCTTTATACCGCTAGCTGAACTTTAAGTTATTTTTATATCTTTGGAAACAAAAAATAAATAAATAAATAAGTAAATAAATAAATAATAATAATTAATATAAAAGAAAAAAGAAAAAAATAATAATAAAAATAAAAGAATAGAAGGAAAAGAGAAAGAAATAGAATTATATAAATCTTTTTTGTATATTAAAATAATAAAATAATATAAAGTAAGTTAATAATAATAAATATTAATAATAATAGTAGACTTTTTATTTTATAACTTATATTACTGTCACGAACTAACACAATGATGCCTGTATCATATTATGTAACAGCACTAATCAGAACATATAACAGTACCCTAATAAATATATTACTATCTATTATTATAATATATATTATAACAATATAATATATTTTATATTAATTTAATACCCGCAATATTTTTATTCCTTGTTTAATACATAAAATATTTCATTTATATATAACCTTACGATTATTATTATCTAGATAATTAAATAGCTAGTCGTTAATATATATAAATATATACTATAATACTAATATCTTCTATACGCTTAGTTCTATATTATTTATTACTATTTAAATATTATAATAAGATTATTTAATATAGTATATATTTTATTTACTTTACTAGTATAAATCTAGAAATCGTCTACTTTATAGTCTTATAAAAACCAGTTTATTATACATTAACAACTCTTGTTTAAACAAATACTACTTATCCTTTAAATAATAATCCTTTAATAAAATATTTATCTTTTTTAAAGCTAATAACTTAAATTAATTTTTCTTTTTTAAAAGATTAAATCTTTTAATATTTTAATTTAATTTAAATAATAAAAATATAAATAATAAAAAAAATAATTTACTAGAATTATTATCTACTCTTAAACTACTAAGACTTTTATTCTTTTATTATTTATCTATAAACATAAGTATTATAGACCTAATTTAATATTTTACTTAACTTAATAATTAAATTAATTTAAAATAAGACAATTAAACTTTATATTACCAATTTTTTAACAATAAAAACACTTAACTTTACTAGATTATTATATAAATACAAAAATAACTTAATAATATATTATTTAAAGTATTACCTACTTTACAAAAAAGGAACTTAAAAAAAATTTTAAAGCTATAAAATATTATTCTTTAATAAATAATTTTTAAATTTAAGACTTTTTTTTATTAAAATAAATATTTACTTTTAATACTATTAAACTTTTATTATTAAAGAATAATATAAGATTAAATTAATAAAAAATAATATAACTAAGACTATTATTAAATAATTTTAATTTATATAAAATTATTTTAAATAATATAAAAAAAATAAAAAAAATAAAAGTATTATTAAAATATTCTTTAATTATTAAATATTTATTAAGTAACTAAAATAAACGTTTAAAGATATAAAAAAAAGATAAAAAACTAAATCTTAACTTAAAAGATTAAAACAAATTTACTTAATTATAGCTTATACTATTAAAATCTAATAACTTATAATAATTGTATAATAGAATTTAAATAGTATAATTTAATAATATTATAATAAATTTAAGGACTTTTTAAAAAAAAAAACCTATAAGTATAATAAAAAAAAAATAACTTTTAATAAGTTTTCTGTAATTATTATAAAAGCTAATATTATATTAGGTAAATTAAACAAGGATTTAAGAAGAATTTTAAATAAATTATTTTATTAAAATAACTAATACTTATTAAACTAAAAAAAAAATAATAAAATTATATTACTAAAAATAACTTTAAATAACCTAAAAAAATAGATTTTAATACTATATAAAAAAAAAAAGAATTCTTTAAATGTTATAATTGTAAAAAGATAAAATATATAGTAAGAAATTACTAATTCTTTAAGAAAAAAAAGAAATAAGTATCTGTTCTTGAATCTAAGAGATAAATTAATCTAATATAAAAAAAAAAAACTATTGAATATATATTATTTTACTAGACTACTTATTATAATAATAGATATTATATTTACTTTAATAGTAAAAAAAGATTTAATTATTTTTTTTAAAAGTTTTAATAAAGACTATTAGTTGTTATAATTATTCTAGAATAATTTAATAAAAATGAAATTGAAAATAAAAGAGTTATTAATAAAAAAATAGCTATTATTCTGGAAAATTTATAAATAAAATTAAATTTTTTTAGTAAAGTAATAACCACTGATTAAAAGAATATTAAGAAAATTAATAATAGATTTATAATTCCTTGAATTATAGTATTAATTTTATTTTATTTTATAAAAAAACTACTAGCTTATATAATCTAAAAGTAATTTTAAGTTTAAAAAAAAAAATATAATTTTTATAATAAAAACTATAAATAAGAATTATTATTTAAATACTATAAAGTTTATTATAAAATATACCTTAATTAAAAAATATATAAATAATATAAAAAAACTATTTTATAAAAATTAAAATATTAAAAATATAACTTAAACTATTATATTAGTTATAAAAATAAGAAACTTATTAAAAAATATTATAAGTTTATAAAAAAAAGAATTATTGTATTAAAATATAAATAATATATTTAATATTAAATATATAATATATAAGAAAAATCTTACTTTAATTATCTATCTCTAAAACTATAAAAAAAACTACAATTTAAATTAAAGTATTTTTATACAATATAAAAACTTTAAAAAAGCCTAGTAAAGAAACTATAATAATTAATACTATAAGAAAAATTAAATAAAATTAATATTTTTATATTTATAAATTATAAATATAATATAATTATATTAGATCTTAACTTATAAATCACTTTAAATTATCCTATTATAAAAAAATTTACTTTTATTTATTAAATAATATAAAAGGTTCTTTTATCTATAATAAAAGAATTATTAATATTAAAATTAATTTCTTTAATATTATATTTAATAAAAGAATTAAAATAATTTAATTTAATGTTATAAATATAGGAAAGTATAATCTTATATTTAATTATAACTAATTAAAAGAAAGTAATCTTATAATTAATTAAAGAACTAATTAATTAAATTAATAAGACTTAATTTCTCTAGATAATAAAAAATTTATAAAAAAATAATTTATAATATAAAAAAGTCTAACTTTATATTAATATATTTTATTAAATCTCTTTTAAAATATAATAATAAAAGAAAAAAGTTAAAAAAATAATAAATTATAAAAATTATTACTTTTATATAAAAGAATTAAAAAATCTTAATAAAATATTTAAAAAAAAAAAAAAAAAAAAATAAAAAAAAGAATTAATAGAATTTCTTATAAAGATATTATAATAAAAAAATATAAAAAACTATTCTAAAAGATTTTAAATAAAAAATTATTTTCTTATATAAAATAAAATTATAAAATTATTCTTAAATAAGATATTATATTAAAATTTTATAAAATTTATAATTTTAATAAAATAAAATTAAAAACATTTAAAAAATAAATTAAAAAATAATTATAAAAAAATATATTTAAGTTTTTTTTAACTAGATATTTTATTATATTTATTTTAAAAAAAAATAAAAAACTTTAATTAATTATTAATTATTAATAATTAAATAATATTATTATTAAAGATTAAATATTTTTATCCTTAATATTTAAAATTAAAAAAAGATTATAAGATATAAATTAATTTATTATCTTAGATTTTATTAAAACTTATAAATTTATAAAAATAAAACTAAAAGATAAATAAAAGACTATATTTAAAACTAGATATAAACTTTTTAAATATTTAATAATACTATAAAAACTAATTAATATATTTATATTTTTTTAAAAATATTAATTATATTTTTAAAGAATATTTAAATAAATTTATTATTATATATATTAATATTTTTATTTTTTTAAAAATATTAGAAGAATATAAAAAATATATATATATATTTATTAAAGTATAAAAAGTTAAACTTTTAATTAATTCTAAAAAATATATTTTTTATACTTAAAAAATTAAATTTTTAAGATATATTATTATTCCTAAAACTATTAAAATAAATTTAAAAAAGATTTAAATTATAAAAGAATAGTTTATACTAAAAAATATTAAAAATATATAAAATTTTTTTAGCCTTATAAATTATTATTAATAATTTATTAAAAACTTTATTAAAATAGCCTATACTTTTATAAAATTAATAAAAAAAAAATAATAAGTTTAACTAGAATAATAAAATATAAGAAACTTTTAAAGGTTTTATTAATATAATAACTTTAAAACTAGTTTTTATAATATTTAATTAAAAATAATAAATTAAAATCAAAATTAATATATTTAACTATACTTTTAAAAAATAAGTAAAATAATAAGATAATAAAAAAAAACTTTATTTTATTATATTTTATTTATATAAGTTATATAATCTTATATTAAAATATTTTATTTATAATAAAAAATTTATAGTTATTATTAAAGCCTTTAAAGAATAGAAATATTATTATAAAAGTTTTTATAAGATTAAAGTTTTTATAGACTATAAGAATATTATTTATTTTATTATAATTTAATAATTATTTAAATAATAAATAAAATACTTTAAGTTTCTAGTAAAATTTAATTATAAGATTATTTATTATAAAAAAATAAAAAATAATTAAATAAATATTTTAAATAAAAAAATAAATTACTTTTAAAAAATCTTTAATTATATTATACAAGCTTTATAATTAAACTTAAAGGAAAACTATAAATAAATTTAGATTAATTCTATATTTAAAATAAAAGAAAATAGCTTTCTTTTAAAAAAAATTAAAAATTATATTAAACTTTAAAAATAAAACTAGTTTTTAAAAAAAATTTTTATAAAAAATAAATATTTTATTATTAATAAAAAATATAAGTACTAAAAAAATTATATTATAAAATTATTAAAAAAGTATATAAATATTTATTATATAAAAAAATAATAAAAATAATATAATAGATTAAAAAATATTATACTTTTATTAATATTAAAAAAAAAGTCTAAGATATAATTTTATTATATTATTTATTATTTTATTTATTTTTTTATTTAATTATTTATTATTTTAATTATCTTATAGTTAAATTAAATATAAATTATAAATCTAGTATTATTTATTACTCTTAAACGGATAAATAAATAAAATGTCTTAATTAAATTATTAAAGTATACTTATATTATTATATTAACTTTAACTAAGATAACTAGGTAATATATTTATCTACAATATAATTAAATTATAATAGTTATATATTAAAATTTATAAAAGTAATCTTATTTTTTATAAATTATAGGTTTATTTTAAAAATATATAAACCTTTAAGAAAAGGATTATATATTAATAAAATAAAAATATAAACTAAAAAAATAATAAAACTTTATAAAAATCTATAAGTATAACTTAAACTTATTTAATAATAAATAAATAAATTATATAGGAAAAACTCACCTTAAGCCCTTGGGTTAAGGTTAAGCAAAAGACAGTTTTCAAAGGGTTTTTTTTATAAAAATTTCAAAATTTATAAATAAATATTATTTAAAATAATTAATAAATTTAAAATAACTACGGATCAAGTAATAAATTATATAATAGACCAAGTAATAGACTAAGTAATTAACTAAGCAATCAATCTAGTAAAAGACCAAGTTAACCAAGAGGTTAATGACCCTGCCCCCGGGGGCAGGGTCCACAATAAATGACTAAGCAGCCAATCAAGTAGTAAGCGACCCTGCCCCCGGGGGCAGGGTCTACCACCAACAGACAAAGCAGTCAACCAAGAAGTAAGTGACCCTGCCCCCGGGGGCAGGGTCTACCACCAACAGACAAAGCAGTCAACCAAGAAGTAAGTGACCCTGCCCCCGGGGGCAGGGTCTACCACCAACAGACAAAGCAGTCAACCAAGAAGTAAGTGACCCTGCCCCCGGGGGCAGGGTCTACCAGCAAAAGATCAAGCAGTCGACCAAGCAGTCAATCAAGTAGTCAATGACCCTGCCCCCGGGGGCAGGGTCCACCACCAAAAGACCAAGCAGTCAACCAAGTAGTAAGTGACCCTGCCCCCGGGGGCAGGGTCTACCACCAAAAGATCAAGCAGTCAACCAAGAAGTGAGTGACCCTGCCCCCGGGGGCAGGGTCTACCACCAAAAGACCAAGCAGTCAACCAAGAAGTGAGTGACCCTGCCCCCGGGGGCAGGGTCTACCACCAAAAGATCAAGCAGTCGACCAAGCAGTCAATCAAGTAGTCAATGACCCTGCCCCCGGGGGCAGGGTCCACCACCAAAAGACCAAGCAGTCAACCAAGTAGTAAGTGACCCTGCCCCCGGGGGCAGGGTCTACCACCAAAAGATCAAGCAGTCAACCAAGAAGTGAGTGACCCTGCCCCCGGGGGCAGGGTCTACCACCAAAAGACCAAGCAGTCAACCAAGAAGTGAGTGACCCTGCCCCCGGGGGCAGGGTCCACAAATAAAAGACCAAGCAGCCAATTAAGCAATCAACCAAGAAGTCAATCAAGTAGTAAGTGACCCTGCCCCCGGGGGCAGGGTCTACCACCAAAAGACCAAGCAGTCAATCAAGAAGTGAGTGACCCTGCCCCCGGGGGCAGGGTCTACCAGTAAAAGATCAAGCAGTCGACCAAGCAGTCAATCAAGTAGTAAGTGACCCTGCCCCCGGGGGCAGGGTCTACCACCAACAGACAAAGCAGTCAACCAAGAAGTAAGTGACCCTGCCCCCGGGGGCAGGGTCTACCACCAAAAGACCAAGCAGTCAACCAAGAAGTGAGTGACCCTGCCCCCGGGGGCAGGGTCTACCAGCAAAAGATCAAGCAGTCGACCAAGCAGTCAATCAAGTAGTAAGTGACCCTGCCCCCGGGGGCAGGGTCTACCACCAAAAGATCAAGCAGTTAACTAAGAAGTGAGTGACCCTGCTCCCGGGGGCAGGGTTTACCAGCAAAAGATCAAGCAGTCGACCAAGCAGTCAATCAAGTAGTCAATGACCCTGCCCCCGGGGGCAGGGTCTACCACCAAAAGACCAAGCAGTCAACCAAGTAGTAAGTGACCCTGCCCCCGGGGGCAGGGTCTACCACCAAAAGATCAAGCAGTCAACCAAGAAGTGAGTGACCCTGCCCCCGGGGGCAGGGTCCACAAATAAAAGACCAAGCAGCCAATCAAGCAATCAACCAAGAAGTCAATCAAGTAGTAAGTGACCCTGCCCCCGGGGGCAGGGTCTACCACCAACAGACCAAGCAGTCAACCAAGAAGTCAACCAAGTCAATCAAGTAGTAAGTGACCCTGCCCCCGGGGGCAGGGTCTACCACCAAAAGACCAAGCAGTCAATCAAGAAAGTGAGTGACCCTGCCCCCGGGGGCAGGGTCCACAAATAAAAGACCAAGCAGCCAATCAAACGGTTGACCAAGAAGTCAACCAAGAGAGTGAGTGACCCTGCCCCCGGGGGCAGGGTCTATCACTAAAAGACCAAGCAGTCAATCAAGAAAGTGAGTGACCCTGCCCCCGGGGGCAGGGTCCACAAATAAAAGACCAAGCAGCCAATCAAACGGTTGACCAAGAAGTCAACCAAGAGAGTGAGTGACCCTGCCCCCGGGGGCAGGGTCTACACGCAAAAAAACCTATTAGTTAATGATCCTGCACCACATTACAGATTTTCCCAGCTCGGATCAGACAATCGGTTCATTCAAATCCGAATAAACATATCCTTATTCGTATCAGAATAAACCCACCTCTTCCGACTCATTCACATTCGAATGAACTGCCTCTTACCTCACTTATAATCGACGTACATCGCTCTATCCAAATACTATCTGGACCAAATATATTAGCAATAAACTGTTCCGGTCTGGCAATCAAACCTAAAAGAGTGCTGTTCCGCTCATGTAAAACAGCTTCGTCTAACAATCTGATATCTGTATTCCGAGGGTTACGCCGAGTAGTATACGGTTTTATTGTCCATTGTAAGGCAATCAGCATACGGTTCGGGATTCCCTTGTGCTCTACTTGAGTCAGTATATTAGTCTTGTATATAAACTCTGATCAAACGTACCAATTTTCTTGGTCATTTCCGTTATTCCATATATTTCTGGTGTATCTTCCAATGGAAAAAAACGATGGTTTCAGAAACCAGAGCATTCGTGTAACCAAACTCGCCGCAAAATCCGCTCTGTCTTTTGATTGTGGCTTGACACTAAAGTCAAATGTTCCATTCCGAACAGTCACCATGGGCGACGATGCCGCCAAGGTCAGGGCCAACATGAGCATTAGGTTTACCAAAGGTTCCCCCACGGAGACCTCGAGACATTGACGGGCTACTCGATAATGGCCTATGACCCGTGGATCGCCTCCTTTGTTACCAAAGTGAGTCTCCATACCACGGAAACCATCGTCGACCATTGGGGGTACATGAACAAAAGGTACACGACGTCCGAAGTCGATTCTGCGATTTATTCTGTGTCTTTGAGCAGCTCTTCGCCTCTCATCGGACTCGAGTGCTTTCCTCTTTAGGCTTCCAGGCCGGGCAGATAAAATACCGAGACCAGGCGTTTCGCTAGACGATGGAAGCTCTCGGATAACCTGTGATGTCAGGGTCGCACGAGAAGTGCCCAACAGCCAGGAAACCCTGTAACGCTGTAGAGCCATGACGATACAGGCTTCCCAATCATACCGATCATGGCTCTTGTTGCCCGTGGCATACAATGGCACCATAGCCCGCAGGGTAATCAGCCAGGTCATGTTCTTGGATGCATAACGTTTGCCCTCTGACTCGGTATATAATGCCTTGACAAGAAGCGAGGCAAAATCTCTCAGGCCAGTGATTTCCACTTTGACCTTCTCATCAAAGGCGCCAACAAGACATGCCTTGATCCGTTTAAGCCACTCCACGGTAAAACAGACATAGGCGTCTCTTATGGCAGCCCACTTATCGAGACACTCTGTAGCATCTGCAATTGCAGCAGCCGTACCCTTTGCGGCCTTCAAAGCCAGCTTCATCCTGTAGTGAAAGAACTGCTGCACCTCCGGGATAGCATGATGCTCAAACACACGAAGCACAACATCGCCCTTGCTACGGCGCTGGCCTATCATATGCTGCACCCATAGATGGGTACCCCGATTGGCAGCAACATCCAGGCCATAGTAGAAGGCTAGCGCTGCAGTGTGTAGAAGCTTCGGGCCATCGTTGCGAGCCTTGGGCCAGGACATCATATCCATGGAGCCTCTGTGCAAGTCAAGCTTGGCCTTTGAGATGTACGGCCACGCGTGGTGCTGGAGATGCCTGAGCGTACCGAGGTTCTCGAACACAGCCGTAGGCAAGCACCTCGGGTCGCCGGTGAAGCAAAAGTTGGCGAGCCGATCGATTGCGGCAACACCCTCGGCCAGCGGGAGGGGAAGCCCTTGGCCCCCGCCCACCGTGAACCGCCGATGCATGTCATCGATGACCGTCTCGAACACGGTCGCAAAGGAAGTGAGAACACCAGGGAAGGCGCTGGAGGGAAAGGCACGCATCATGGGGTCATATGATCCCCTCTCCTTCAAGAAGAAACTGACGAGCTGTACGATGGGCCTGAGGACGTTGGTGGAGGTTTGTTTCTCGGGCCGCAACCCCGAAACCCTGACGGAGACGACCTGCTCCATCCTGAAGGCGAACTGGTTCGTCTCGATGCACTTGTCAATAAACTTTCGCTCCCGCGCAAAGGGCTTGGGGGCTCCCTGGTCTGCCGGGCCGAGGTGCCTCAGTAGCCTTTTCTGGATTTCCTTGGCCTTGTCCGAGAGTCCCGCGCCGCCCGTGTGCAGCGTGAGAGCGCCCGTGGGAATGGCCTTGGTGACCAGTAGCTGTTCCGGCCGGAACCTGATGGCACGCTTGATGTTGGAGTAGCACTGGAAATAGCCAAGGTCCAAGATCTCGGCCCCGTAGTTCTCCTTGGCCATGTTATACGCCACAGGGTTTACGGCGTCCGAGATGCTGATGGGCGGCCGCGTACATGTGAAGTTGCCGTACCTGGGATGGAAGGCAAGAGGGAAGCACATGAAGTCCCCATCCCCTCCCGTACACTGCTCCTTGAGCCGCTTCAGATCGCCGAGGAGACAGAGAGGCACGCCCGCCCTGCCCCAACTTTCACCGCTGAGGCAGTTTATGTTGCAGGCGAGGGCGTACGAGAGGAACTCCACGGACTCCATGTTGTACATCTGGTCCAGCGAGGTCTTAAGGGCCGATAGCCCAGGGGTGTTGTCGATGCAGTCATTGACAGCCATCTCGCGTTCGCTGAGCTCATCCTCAGCTCCCAAGCCGAGGCTCTCATCACTACCCGCCTCCGGGTTTTGATCAGACTCAGACCCCTCCCTCTCCGGCTCATTATCATCGCTCTCGCTACCCTCTTCTATGCCGGGCGAAAAGCGACCCCTCAAATCATCGGAGCCAGCGTTGGATTCATTATCAGAGCCCATGTCAGATCCATGGTCGAGTTCATCGTCAGAGTCCATCAAGGTCTCCTCCATGCTTAGAAACTCGGAATCGCCGGTCTTGATGTGATAGTTAGCTCCATACCCGTAGGCATGGAAGGCTGGTGACACATCTGCCCAGAAGGGGCTATCCTGATGCCGAGCAAATTCCGCCCACCCGTCCATAAAGTGCCGCTGGAACGCTGCCCAATCGGTAAGGCCCAGCTCCGCGACGGCAGACCCACCCAGCCTCCAGCTGGAATCGACGCCCCTGCCCTGAAGCTCAGTCTCCAGGGTATCGACAATGAACTTGGACAGCGGCCTTGCCTGGGCGAGAGGGAGGGCCGTCCCAGCCTGCTTGGGCCTACGGGTACTGCCCTCCTCCGCCTGGCGGGGGTGCATGACAATAAACCAAGACTCGTTCGCGCCACCCGAGGCGATGCGGAACGTACGGCCTGCAAGGCTAAACGGCAGCAGTTGCCTAACATGCTTATCGCTGTAAGAGCTGGCCCAGTTCCTGAGCGTGACCTTGACAGAGTCGAAGAATGTAAAGGGATTATCCGGCGAAAGGACGCAAAGGGGGCGGCCAATAACGCTGAGAAAGTCGAGGAAAAACTCGGGCCTCAGTTCGTCGTCTGGCCTGACACGGAAACCATGCTGGCCGTAGTCGATGGAGTGCCCCGTCTGGAGCAGGTTCATGGCTCGCTGAGCGTCAAACCTGCTGGAACGGACGATGCTGGATAACTTGGAGGCTATGACCGTACAAGTCAGAACATGTCCCCGTAAGATGGGATGCAGACCAGGACATAGGATGCCCTAGGGGAAGGCTAATACACACGAGTCAGGACAAACTCCCCCTTCCTAACACTGTTAGTCGTGTTTTGGCGCTCCTGCTGGCTCGAACCAGCATCACTGTCGCCATCGCCCTCGTACAGGGAAGAGTGGGAGGGGAGGCCATCGTTGTGATAGGCTTCGTCTCCCGGGCTATCAGGGTCAACGGCTACGATATCCTGATCGGGCTCAGGGGCATCGGTAAACCGGATGTCACGCACAGGACCCGCCGGCACCGCCTCTCGGTCCTGGTAGAAATAATCGGGCATTGCAGTGGTAAATGGTTATCGAACTGATGTTTTGCTTGCTTGCTTGCTTGCTTGCTTGCTATAGCAAATAGACTTGGACAAGTATAAACGAAGGTATGGCAGAGCCAATGCCAGCAGGGGGGCAACGGTCTGATGTAGCTGACCCAACCCAAGGCAGAGGCTGACCCTACATCGTGCACGTAATTGATTAACTTGTCTATTATAGTTTATCACATCGCCAATCACCAACACCACGGCACGGAAGAGAACCCATTGCAGGGGGGTGAAGACGGGGCCATGCCATAAAGGGCCCAGCTCACTTTGCAACAGGTGCACTCTTCCAAGCGGGCTCCTTCCTGACGGGAACAGAATCGAGAAGTCTGGACTTGTGCGTACTCTTCCTGGACTTCAAGGCACCCTTACTCGATGCTGCTCGATGGCGCTGGCTTTCAGAGAGACTCTGGGAGCCCCTCTCGGAATAATGACCTGGGGAATGAGTGGAACGAGTTGGGGGAAGGGGAGCAGAATCCACGGCATCATCATGGGCAGGGGGGGCAGAACGGACGCTCTGGTCCACGGCAGGGTCATCGAGCAGGTCGTCCTCATCGATCGACGAGGGAACAACGCGAAGTGGGTCTGGGGCTGCGGGCGGCGCCACGGGGCCAAGAGGTGGCGTACCAGCCGTGGAAGCGGGTACGGCCTCCTCGTCCCGCGACCATTCCAGGATGGCGCGGCGCAGCTTGGAAGACAGCCTATCAAGGGCTGCGCCGCGACGCAGGTGTGGTTTCGCGACCACATCGGGCAGCGCGTCGACCAGCAGAGCGAGCTGAGCAGCCCACGGATCATCGCCCGTGGCAGATTGTCCCCCTTCTTGACTAAGCAAAGGCAGCTCCCAACGCAAGCGGAGGGACGGGAGGAGGCCCCGGACAATGTCGAGAAGGCCAGGCCAGAAGGGTCCGCGAGCAAAGCGATCCGCATACTCAGGGCCGGCTTGCTCTGGTAGGACCTCGAGATCAGAGGTCCGGAATACTCGTAGCTCATCTAGTGAATCGACAGAGTAATCGAGGACGCTCGTCTGGATGCGGGCTGCCAGTTCGGCCAAGTCACCAGAGATGCCGGACAAGCTCCCCAGGGAAGACCTCAAGTCATCGAGGAGCGGGGAGTAGGTATTGGACTCGGCCTTTTTAGTAGACAGCGATAGAGGATCGACCCAGGCCACAACGTGCATGATAACCAGCTTCAGGCGCTCAGAGTCGTCCTTCTTCATCTCGGTCAGGTGCATGAAGGGGGGAAAGGCAAGGTCCGGTTTGGTCCTTAGAAAAGCATGCAACTTCTCGTAATCAGGGCGGGTAGCATGGGTCAGGAAGCCCTTCCTACGCTGCCCCTCCTCGGGAAGAAGAGGTCGTCAAGGAGAGCATCGGGCGATCCGGAGTTCTCGAGGGCATTAGAAAGTAATTCCCAGTCCCGGGAGAGTATAAAGTAACTCGGGGCCACGGAGGTCCGGACGCAAGAGTCAATGACAGACAGAGTGCGGAGGACAGCCTGAAGGCGATCAAACCAAAACTGGATGGGAATCAGTACAAGGCGCGTAGGACCTCGAGAGGGAGTAAACGTACGGCATCGATGCGACGGCTCGCGAGGACAGACCAGGCAGAGACGGTAAACTTCTCCTTGCCGAGAGAGACGGAGCACCAGCGGGTGATGAACTGGCGCCAGGGCTCGTTCCTCCACAGGATCAGGAGGCGGCGGAGGGGAAACTTGGCGTCGGCGGCCAGGTGCAGCCTAGCCTGGACGCGGGCCTCGACGGAAGCCCTGTTGCCGGCGAAGAGATCGGGGTCTCGTTCGGAGGCGGCGGCGAGCTGCATCCAGACCTCCCCGTGGCCGTCGGGAAGCCTGATGTCCTGCCTGTTCACGGAGAGGCCGAGGGCGAGATCGGGAGGCATCCTCGCTGCGGGGAGCGGATCAGGATCAGATGACCAGCCAGGGTCTCGGTGTCGAGGAGAGCAACGTACCATCGTACACCTCGCAGGTCCACCAGAGCTCATGGCGAGGCAGCTTACGGGCCTCGACGTGCATCTTCAAGGCAGCCATGCGATGCTGGCCGGCGAGAACCCTCACCCTCTCGCCGGTCAAGGCCCTAAAGTCGAGAACAGGCAACTCGGCGAGGGCGGCAGGAGAGTCGAGGTCCGCAAAGGCCTTCTCGGCGGCGGCTCTGGTGCAGGTGACGACGAGGTAATTCTCCTCTGCCTGCCTGAGCAGAGCCCCCTTCCCAAAGGCAGCGCAGAACTTGCGAGCATGGCCCTCGTCCAGGGGACGGTTCTTCCCCCGCTCCCAGGTAAAGTCCATGGAGTCGAGGGACAGCCTCGCGACGGCGAGTCGGTAGGGCCTCGCCTCCTCCCGAGGGGTCAGCGCATCGCCTACGCTCTGGGCAAGGTTCGGTTCGTGATGGGTCTTTTGCTTCTTGCGCGCTTCATGATGGGCAGGAGCAGTATGACGACGTCGCTTCATCTCAAGATTCAGAACAGAGGGGGGTTCTCGTCAAACACATGGCACGATAAGACAGCAGGATGTGAAGGTGTGATGGTGCTGCTAAGGGTAAACAACCTCGACTGTCTAGCGCAGCCCTCGTACGCGTCGGAGTACCAGCAAGATTATAATCCTACCCTAGACAGCAACATATTATATTCATCAGACAAAAACATCAACTACAAGTATAATAAGTACTTGGTATAGAAATAAATAGATAATATAAGTATAAACCAACACATAACAAACATGCTTTACAGTTAAATAATACAAGTTATAAGAGAAATACTGTTCTATCAAACAGTAAAGACTGTTGGATATGATGGGCCACGAGATAATAATCTCAAGGAGAAAACAACCCAAAAAGCTTGTGGAAAAGGAAAAGTATATACCAAGTCACTTAGAAGTACTCGATAACAGAAACCAGTGAAGCTAAAGCGAGTAAAAGATAAATTATACAATACTTTACGCCCGGGAACAAATAACATGCCCCTGTACAAGAAGAAGAATACCTGAACAAAAACAGCCAATACATGTGCATGTGTCGATAATCATGGACACTAGACAGGGACCAAGGCAAAAGCAAATGCAAGAGACGGGTTCATTCTGGTCTGAACGGGAAAGACGCATGCAGATCCATCTCGATGGACAAGCTGAAATGATTAATACCATACATCAGCCGCTACTATACGAAACAGGTTATTTCCCAGCCCATCAAGGCAGACATGGAACAGTTGAACGCTACAGCCAACCAAACCACATCCCATCCAGTCGTACAATACCAGACAAAGCCTCACATACTCACAGAATAAACAACCAGGTATACATCCAACACAAGACAGCCATCGGTATCAATACACATCTCTAAGGACGGGGAAATTGCTTTTCCAGACAACGGCCCAATTTACATTTAAATAAGCCAGACGGCAAGCCACAGCAAGCTACACGGCACCAACAATCAATTACGCACCAAGACATGGCGAGACACGGCACACAGGCAAGGTCTTCCCTGCCGTACAAGCCGCGGGATTTCCCTCCCATTGTCCCTGGGTTGGAAGGGGAGCTTCGGGGCGCTGCCGCCACCCACCCTTCGAGCAGTCTGCTTGGTCATTACGGGGAACTGTAAAGGCGCGAGCATGATGCAGAAGAAAAGGAAGGCACCGGTACGCGAAGTCACGAGACCAGACAAGGACCAGACATAGACCTCTGCCGAGAGGAGCCAGCGATAAATCCTCATTGGCCCAGAGGCAGTCACATCTTCCAATGGCACGGATCCCACCTGCCCAACCGGTTCCTGCTCGCTCCATACGATAATCAAGATGCCCAGGCATGCCTTGCACAGCCGGAATGCTCTCTCAGAACAGTCACGTAACGCCAGATGATTACACGGGGGCATATACACGGGGCATATAGCACATCGGTTCATTCTCGTCTGAACGGGCGGGGTTCCGTTCGCATCGGAATGAACCACCTCGCTGCCGAGGGATATACAAGGTACGGCGAACAGGCACCGGGGAAGAAGAGCTAATCTCAATAGGGTCGCTTGTCGATCGGCAAACCGCTCTCGGAGTCCCAGGTGAACCTCGAATCATCCGAATCGTATCCATCCGGAACAAGCTCGGTCAGTCTCCCGTGGCCGGCATCGCTGCAGCCGAGATCGGGATCCGGAGCAGGTCGCTCCGCCGACGCAACCGGCACGCCGGGTCCGGTGGGCGTTGCCGCGCCGAGGAGCGCGCTGGCCACGGCGGGGAGTTCCTGCGACGTCAGCGACCCATCACCGCGCGGGGCAACACCTCACTCACCCCCAACTGGACAAGCATGCGGACCGTGGAGATGGCCTGGGCGCGAGCCTCGAGGTATCCCAGCTCGGCCACGTGCGGCGGGATGTGACTGCCGGGCTGCGTGTCCCGGGCGTTAGCATCCGGGGCAAAGGCAAAGAGAGGGAACCTACCAGGTCATGGAGGGCGACCCAGGAAACCATGGCGAAGAGGTCTTGCACGAGCATGCCGAACTCGAGAGCACGGAAGTCTACGCACTCCAGACCCTTCTGCGCACAGTAGGAGCATCTGGGGCTTCCGGGCGAGGCTGGGAACGTCAGCGAGGCTCCGAGAGATGGGTTACGCTCGGCTTACACGAGGGGGCATCGAGGCATCGATGAGACGTCATGCTATACAGCCAATCCTGGAGCAGGACGCCTACGCAAGGGAGGCACTAGCAACCCATGGCGCGAGCTGAACCTGCGCTGCTGGGCGTTGATTCTCCTTGTAAGGCCATGTTATTGGGTGGTGGATAGAGGTGAAGAAGAGAAAGAGACTATAAACGGGTTGATCTCTTCCTTGATGTAATGTATATGATTAGGTAAGCAAGGCTAAGACCAGGAATAATAATAATCCGATTTAAAAGAGTATATAATCTACCCTGTACTTGACAAGAGCCCAGTTCATTCGTATAAGAATAAAAAGCCTACCCTATATAAAGAGTTTTTTTAAAATGAAATAGTATATATAGCTAAAATAAAAGACTTAAGATTAATAAAGTTAAATATAAAAGTTAATTATTTTAAATTAGACATTAGTTTTTCTTATTTAAAAGTATTTGTAATTACTTTAAATAAAAAAAATTAATTATAAATTTATTAATATATTTATAATTATATTATATACTTTTATATAAAATATATATAATCTTAAGTTTTAAATACTAATATAAATTATTTAAAACATATTATATTTTTTATATATTATTTTTTTTAATTATTTTTATACATATCTTTATAAACTTTTTTCAATTAATAATAATTATATATATTTATTATTTACTTTTAATTTTAATTAATTTCTTTTTTTATATATATTTATATAGATATTATTATTATTTTATTAAAAAATTATATGTAATATATTAATTTTTTTTAAAATATTTTTTATAATTATATTTATATATTTTATTTAAAACTTAAATAATAATTATATATATAATTTTATTTCATTATTTTCTTATATAAGCTTTTATTTGTATATAAAAATACCATTCTTATCAGAATGAACTTACTCTTATTCTGTTCTACTAGCATAAAAACTTATTAAATTTCATTCTCAATAAAATGAACTCAGTCTCTCCTCATCATTTATTTCTATTTTATAATACTTTATAGTTAAGTCATAGCTCTATTAATAACTGTACGTTCATAAAACCTATGCACGGGCCATACACTAGACCCAACTAACCAACATACTTACTGTACATCTATAATTAGAGATATCAATCCATCTTATAGCAAACCTATCCTAACATCAACCATTCATTCAATTCCTATTAAATAGTCTTGCATGCCAATTAACTCAAGCAAAATAACCTTACAGAAGATTAAAAGGTTATATTCCCTTGTATCCGTATTCGGCATGTAGGCGGGACCCCGCAGTCTGGCCAACTTAGCACCCGCGCGCCTATCGCACCCACCCGCCGCAAACCACACCACAACCTATTCAGCTTACATTCACATCAACCTTTATTCCTCAGCCTCTTTACTTCTGTATAGCAACCCAATTCATTCCCGTACGAACAGGCAACTAGTCGGAGCATTCGTTAATCCGTTTCCATCGGAGCAAACGATAATCCGGACCCGTCTATAAAACCGCATTTCCATCGCCCCTTCCGAACTTAATTCTCTCTTCTTCCTTCCTTCATCTCGCATCTTTCCTCCCTCCCCCTCCCCCCTCCAACCGTTCAGACTCGATTGAACCGGCGCTCTTCTCTCCAACGGCAACTTCTCATCTCGGGCAAGAGCCCCGTCTCGATACTGCTCCAATTCGACAATACAAACACATTCGGCGCACGGCGCCCCGCCCTCGACAATGGCCCCGAAAAAGCCACAAAGGTCACGAAGACCAAGCCAAATGCCAACGACAAGGCTATCGCAAAGGCTGAACCGAAAAAGGTCAACGACACCTACCGTTTTGTCGCGTCACGTCGACTTGTGCCTGAGGGAGAGCCGATCAAGTGGTTCTCCGAAGTTACACACCACCATTTCAAGACCGAACACCAAGCCCCCGATCGCTACAAGACCGCACGAACTCGCAGGTGGCAAGAGCTCGGATACCACCCCGGCATCCGTATCCTCCACAAATGGGCCCCCATCATTACCGACATTCAAAACCTCGCCAGGTACACAAACTTCAAGACCGCGGCCTGCATGGCTTCCTTCTGTGATAACGAAGGTAAGTATGAGATCCATTTCCACGTTTCCGGAGTTACACTTGCACCACCAAAGCGCCGGTTCGTTCCGATCCGAATGGCGTTGTACTATCCTCACACTTCCCGCCATGGCCATGGGGCTTAGACCGATTGGCTGGCCACCTCGGTTCATTCCTATCTGAACGGGTTACACTCATTCTTATGCGAATGAACCCACTACCCCGCTACCACTGCCCCGCCCCCACCTCTAGCGCCCGTGGCATCGAGCGCTCGGTTCATTCCGATCCAAATGGGTTACACTGGTTCAGGCCAGAATGAACCCGCTCCTTTTAGCAGTTGATGGCTGACTCGCATTGCAGTCGCAGATATCACGAACGCCGCCCTTCAAGTTACTTATGAGAAGTTTACCATCAATGCAGTCAAGGTTGAAGTTGCGAGTGGTCGTCTCGGTTAGGAACCCGAACACCATGGAGCGAAGTTCAACGAGTATATGGCTGCTTCCATCCAAGCTCTCGATGAACTCGACGGCGACAAAACCGAAGACCGAGTTGCCCCTGCCAATGTCGTACAGAAGGCTCTGGAGGATATACGCATCAAGGGTTTCCTGGACGCAGTTCTCGCCGATTGTCGCCGACCGACCTTCATCCCCATTCTCAACAGTGTCATCCAAGGCTCGACGAACCAGGACAAGCCCGTCATCGTCGATGTCATTCCCTTCATCGCCGCGCACGCCCTTCAGATCCTCATGTTCTCGGGCATCGACTGGGACGAGTCTCGACAGCACACCACGGACCCCTCCGCCTACACGCACCGCTACCCAACACCTCCCGGCTATGGTGGGAGCGAGGAACCGGTGATTGGGCCCTACAGCGCCGAAGATTTTCACCGCGCCGTCTGCCTCTTCTACGCGGCCATGACTCGCAGGGAGAAGGCCGACCGTAACATCTTTGGCAGGGTGCCCGCCGGCCGCAACAAGAACTTCCAGGGGTACTATGACCCGAACGACAAGGGCTCAAGCCTCGACGACGGCGAAGAAGACAACAGCAAGGCCCGGCATGTCATGCACATGGGAAACGAGCAGCAGCTCATCCTCGACGAGATGGCTCTCACGACCGAGAGCCGCGCGGCATCACCGACCCGCACGCCCAGCAAGACACCTACCCGCGGCCAGCGGGACGGGCAGATCAAGGGCGACGCTGCCTTCGAGGTCTTTACCGCCATCACCGAAGTCTTCGAGGCTCGCGCGACCTCCGACAGGGAGCAGGCCAAGCTGTCCCACCAGCTCCACGACGAGATGCCCCCCATGAACAGGCACGACTTCCAAATCCTCCACAAGGCCCTGCGCACCAAGTTCAAGACCAAGGACATCAAGCTCATCACGGCCCGCACCGAGAAGTCTGTCCAGGGAGTCCAAGCCGTGCTCGAGGGCGACACGACGCTCCAGACCTTCATGGACGCAGTCAACAGTTCCGACGTGATGACCGACGCTGCCCGCGACACGGCCAAGGATGTCAAGAAGATGGCCCAAAGGTTCGAGAATGCCTACAAGTTCGAGCGATTCATGAACAACAACCCGCCCTCTCAACTCGTCAATTTTCACGACATCTGCAAGTCCCTGGGAATCTCACCCTACCCAGAGTTGGCCTTGTATCCGGGAAAGCCCGTCGAGACGTTAAAGCCTCACCAAGTCGCCGGTATGTACTTTGCCACTCTCCCCCTGACTGCGACCGGGTTCATTCTGGTCTGAACGAGGCTGATCCGTTCGGACGGGAATGAACCCGCCCTCTCCCTCTCCCTCTCCCTCTCCCTCTCCCTCTCCCTCTCCCTAGGCAACTCTTTTGGGTTCAGATGCTAACGTGTTTCTAGATCTTGGAGAGATGTTGAGTCGCTTCAAGGCAGGCAAGCCCAGCATCTTGGCAAACGAGATGGGTCTCGGCAAGACCAAGACCTTTATTGGTAGCATTGAGGTCAAGGTCAGATACAAGATCTCTCTACGCGATTCAGGAGCCAATGTTAGGTTTTACCCTACTCTCATCGTCAACCCAGTGTCCACGATTCTCCAGACGTTTCAGGAGGTGAAGCAACACCCAACCTTGAATGTCTATGTTTATTACACGACCCAAGCCCAATTCCCGGATAAAACCGCGAAAATCATTCACTCAAAGGGTCTCTTGAAATTTTACAGAACATTATGAAGAAGACGGATCAACCTTCTGTAAGTACTGACCCGGTTCATTCTCACCTGAACGAGCGCTCTTTGGTTCTCATTTGAATGAACTCAGCTCATCAATCATAGACTGGACGCATTGTTATCCTCACCACGTTCCCTACCCTCTACACTCGACAGTTCAAGCGAATCGAGACACGATTTGTTGTTCGGCAGACTACGAGCAAGCGGAAGCGTGATGGCGACGACGCGGGCGCCAACAAGAGGCTCCGCACCGATGAAGACGTTGTACGTGACCTCGATGAGCTGGCGACCAGGGAGAACGAAGGCGACTTTTCCACTCGTACCAGCTTCGAATCCGACGAGGCGGCCATGGAACGGGCCGGTGACGTTGAAGACGAGGACGAGCTCTCCAGCAACAAGCGCATCCGCAAGTATTACGCCCGCGACGTCAACGAGAAGGAAATCGTCCGCCTTCCCAGAGGCAGCCGAGTTCGACCAGACGGCAACCTCATCGAATACGTCTTTTCGCGCGATGCCGAGTTGGCCGACATCTGTTTCGAAACCCTCATCGTCGACGAGGCCCACGTGGCCCGTAAGCTCAACGGAGCCTACAACCATATGTTTCGACTTCTGAATTGGCAGGATCTTGTTTAGGTGACGGGTACCCTCCTAACATCGAGTCTCAAGGACATTCTGAGCCCCATGGCTCTCATTTGGCTCAAGTCGGGCATCAAATTCCGCCAATGGCGCAGCCTCGATATTGGATACGCCCAGAACATTTGGCACCCCGACTATGATGTCCTCGCCGAGACGAACACCATTGGCGAGCACGTTACGAAGGGTCTTCTCCACGAGAGCGTCGGACTTGTTCAGAAGCCCTCTGGGCGCAGGATGCTCGAGCTGTGGAAGGAACACGCGTACCCCATCTGGCAGCTGAGCCCCGACCTGTTGGAAATCGCAGGCGAGGAGGGCCACTGGGACATTGGGTTCGCCAAGAATGTCATTTCGCACATACTCGGTCATTTGTCTATCCGGCGCACCCTGCGCACCCCTCTCACGCTCCCCGACGGCAAGGTCGAGTTCCCCGCCGTTGACCTGCCCCCCATGATGATTTACACCGAGGAGCTCCGCTTCGATCCCGCCACGGCCCCGTTGGTCAAGGCCCACGGGGAGGCCATGGCGCAGAGCCTGTCCCGTCCCCCCACCACCGGCGATCTCAGCGATACGTTTACCCCCTCCCAGAGCATGAGGTCGGACTCGGGCCCGGAGGGTGGCCAACTGAACTTTGGGTCCTACAGAGAGGGCGTCCTCGGCGCCCACGATGCACGAAACATTGCCCTGCTGCGCCGGGATGCGGCCAAGCTCCTCGGCCCGAACAAGGAGCAGGCGGTTAGACAGCTGCGCAAGTTGCGCGACGGAAACGTCGAGACCACCACCACCGAGGCCAAGAACGCGAAGAAGGGTTCCGACCAAGTCATCGCGGGTGTCGAACACGTCAAGCAGCTCGCCAGCAGCTCTGTCCACGGCGGCATCGACTTCTTCTTTGGCCAAACCCGATCTGATCCCAACATTCCCACGCTCATTGGTCCACAGCAGTGGATGCGATGGCTTCTCGGAGGTAGCCCCGTCACCACTCAACTCACAAGTCTTTGCTTCGATTATGTGCACGTGCAGGGCAAGCGTGTCGTGGTCTTCTGCGACACGCCCTGGATCCAGCAGTGAGTTTACCCCTCTTTCCTCTACTCCTAGCCCTCTACCGCGAGCGGGTTCATTCTGATCTGAACGGCATCGATCCATTCGCACCGGAATGAACCCAGCCCCATGCCTCTTACAGAGCGGGTGTTCGTTCTCATCTGAACGGCATCGCTTTATTCGTACGAGAATGAACCGGCTACGATCTTGCCTTGATAATATTGGGCTAACTGTTGTAGGATGACTTTTTCTATACTTACCATGGCCGGATTCCATGTTAATACTATTCGGTCGTCGGACAAGGGCGCTCGCAAGGCCAAACAGATTGCAGAGTTTGTGGATCCAAACTCTGCATCTCAGATATTTCTCGCTAATATCAACATTATGTCAACGGGAGTCAATTTGCAGCGCTGCTGTCACGTTGGTATCGCTATTAATTTTCATCACAATGCCAAGACCATTCGCCAAATGCATCATCGCCTTCATCGCATTGGACAGTCCAAGGAGGTCATTTGGCACACTCTCAAGGTCGTCAACTCTTTCCACGATCACCAGGAAAGGCTTTGCCTGACCAAGTGGGCGCGACAGATGTCCGCAGAGATGAGCCTGCCGGACTGGTTTCCCGACAATATCCGCGAGCTTGTCATCTTCGAGTTCCAGCGAATGTATTTCCACCACCCCTTCAACCGCTACGCCTGGGTACTGCTCCGGGACCTCGACCCAGCCAACTTCGACTACAACTCCGACTACACCATTGCGATGGGACATGCCCTGACGTGCATTGCTAAGCTCTGCCTTGACGCCGACATTGAGAAGCGCACGTTTTGGCAAGATGCCGCCGACGACATTGCCATGGCCCTTGTCCTTTTCATCGAGAAGAAGTCGTCCGAGGAGATGCAGGCGCTATCTGACCTTCCCGTCAAGGACCTCTTTGCGCAAGTCATGACCGTCCTGGAGCATTCTATCGAGAAGGCGGCCTTGAAGGCCAAGAGCGATAGCGAGGTCAGGGTTCGCGCCAGCAGGGTCAAATCGGGCGTCGAGAGGCGCAAGAAGCAACACAAGAGTGAGGAGATCATCCTCGACTCGGATGCGGACTCGGATGATGATTTGGCCGGGGTGGAGTCTGACATTGAGGAGATGGACGAGGGCGAGGAGGATCCCGATGGAACAGCCGAGGATGGAGAGGTAGACATGGTCGACGCCGGGGAGGATGAAGAGACGCCTGATAATCAGCTTCAAGAGGAAGCGAACTGGCCGAGAATCCAGTGGGGGAGGAGTAGGATCTTTGGGCTGGCCTTGATTGACTGGCGATGTTGGAGTTTGAGGGTCTTATATGGTCTTTATTGATCGTTATGGGCTCGTGAGACGGATTGGGGAAAACGGAGGCTGGTCTTAGTTGATTGGCGGTGTCAAGGCGGGGAGGTTACATATGGTCTTCATTGATCGGTATGGGCCTAAAGATCATAAAAGGATATTTAGACTGGCTTTTGTTTGGTGTTTTTAGATAGTAGGCTTATTGTGGTTTTAGCTGATTGGCGATAGCCTATACTTAAATTTACATGGCTTTGCTTCATTTGTTATTTTTCTTGAACGTGGACTGACCTGCCACTGAATGTAAGAATGGCCGAGTTCATTCTCATATTAACCAACATTATTTATTCCGACCAGAATGAACTGGAATCGTTCTTCGCAACGAGGCTGGCTTGAGGAGGCGTGAGTTGATATCAGTACTGTACTAGAGTAAAGCTAAGCAAAGGGGTGCGGCTACTATGATCAAGGTTCCGGGCCACGAGAAAAGAGAAAAGTTAGTAGCGATAAAGAAAGAAGAATAAGAAAAGGAGATGAAACGGACGAGTGGTGTGGAACGCGGACTGGCCCCGCGCGGGGCAAACTCGGAAGGCGGGGCCGGGTCGGGAGGGGTTATCGGATATGGAAGGCGGGGCAATCGGGGCTATGCATACAATGAACGGGTTATAATATGATAACCGGTAAATGATTTTAACTATTGGATAAATATAACAAACACGAGATTTTTTAATATTTATATTCCATAAAATAGAGGTTATATTAAAGACTTCGTAAATGATTACTGTGTAAGTCTAAGAAGGACAGCCGGCTAATAGGCATGTAATCAAACTCCCGTTCTTGCTTACAAAAGTCCACCAAGAGCAACACAAGGTAAGCCAGCATTAACCAGACCACCGGCCGCCTATTTCATATTAGTCGATCCCGGCCTAAGCATAAGATAAAACAAAAGGAACAGAGAACAGCTAGAAAAGGAAGAAAAAGAACAGGGAAAAGGAGAAGGGAAAGGAAGGGGGAGGCATATGACTTACAGTAGAGGGAGAATGTTGGCAACAGGCAACATTCTGCTTGCAGTGGTTGTTAAGCAGATTATCAACACCAATAACTAAAAAGCAAAGTCAATTTCCAGAAGTCTATTCTGGGATACACATGGACTACGGGCGGTCACGGAGAGACTGGAACACTGGTCGAAGAGCCCAAGGTGATCATGGTTCAAGGCGCCACCAAGGCTGCCAATCAGGCCGCCAAAAACGCCGGCTTCATGATCGACATCGACGCTCTTGTCGACGTCGTTGCAGCATTGGAGCTGGAGGTTATTGCCGCAAGCGTCGATGGCCTCACCGATCGTAAATTGGAGGGATACCGTCGACGGGAGGAAGGGCCTTGGCGGCAACAGGATAACCTCCAGCCGGAGGGTAAGCCTTGGTCGGAGGATAACTTTCAACAGGCGCATAGTCCCTCAACAGGCGGATAAGCTTCGACGGGTGGTAGGGTTTAGCAGGCGGAGGGTAGGATCGGCCCTTCCTCGCTGCCATTACCGAAGCAATGAAGAGAGTGATGACGGCGAAGAACTTCATTTTTCCAGCTTTGTTGTTTTGTGAATTGAATAAATAAACGAGTGAATGAGTAACGATGATGGTGATAATGATGAAAGAGTGTTTATGCCATGGGGACATTGTTTCTTTTATATATTATTATTTCTCTAGCAACTAACTCCGATTCCTTTTCTTCTCCCTTGTACTCCTATTTCTTGTTTACGACAATTAATCAATGGCTTTTTTATTTTCATTTTTTTTCTCCTACACTGCCACAGCCCCCTGACAACATCTCGACTATGAGCTAATCTCCAGGAACGCCAAATCCGTCTGGCGGGCTCCAATGGCACGCTGTGGTTTTTCCTGTTCTGCCCTTGCATACGTGCCCAAGAGACACAACCGGGCGCCACCACTTTAGTACGTATAGACAAACAATAAGCACATTCACTACAGTAACGGGTAGTAGAAAGCCTGTAATTAAATTGTTTTTTTTTGTCTAGACTTTTGATATATATACATTCGATAACTACACGGTACCTATAACAACCCGATCTTGCACTTACGTCATTTACAAGGATAGACCCCCGCTTTTAGTGACACTCGTGCAAGCTACCAACCCTACACAATCACGATAAAGCCTTGGATGAAATAACTCATCACAATCAGCCCAAACAAGATTAACTTAATCCATTACAAGTACCAGATCATTGGTTTATTCCTATCAGAATAAACCCTACATTCATTCAAATCATAATGAACCCACTTACTATATATACTAGCCTGTATTTTTTTTCAAAGCAGTTACTGCACACCAGAATAAGCTTTTACAAAGAGTCTATTATATCATAATGCGACATGGCATAGCCATGGATTTGCCTACGGACAGTTTGGCTACGTAATCTCTCAGTATACAATAACAGGATCATATAAACATCAATACACTACTTTTCTTATTCAACAAACCGGTGTATTAGCGTAATATCTCTAAACTCAAAACATACTTAACCGGGTTAGTGCGGTATTATAAAGCGGATTCTATGCATTCCTGGTGATGTTTGCAGGAATACTGGAATGTAAGATTAGAGAACCGGTAGTATGTAAGGGACAATAAATCCCTAGATTGTTGATTCCTTCCTAACCAATACCCTTATCACTCGCCCAACCATCTATTCAATCATAATCCAAGCCGCTATCATGAAGTCTGTCGCTACTGTCGCTATTCTTATTGCCTCTGTGGCTGCTATGCCCAAGCTTCGGCCTTACACTAATGCTGCCCAAGCGGGGGTGACTGTTTGGCCAAGCCATTGATGCTTGTGGCAATAACCTCCAGCTGAGCTGTTGTAACAAGGTCGACAAGAGCGTCGACGTTGAGGACAATTCCGGCGTGTTTGGTGGCCTGATCGGTACCCTTGGTGGTGTCTTGAACCACGATGATATTGGTCTATTCGACCAGTGTTCTAGCCTCTCATTGACTGCCCGTGAGTGGTATCTATTCTTTGGATGCCTTTTATATACTGACCTGGCTTTTTTAGTCATTGGAGTTGATAACCTTCTCAACAATCATTGCAAGCAAAACGTTGCCTGCTGCCAAAACTCACCCTCTACCGTAAGCCCCCCTTTTACTATTTCCCCTTACCTTAACAGCTTCTGGATTATGATTAACTAATCCATCACAGGCGGCTGGTGGTCTTATTAATATTGCTTTGCCCTGTATTGCAATTGGTGGCCTGCTTTAGTGCAGTCAGGACGCAGGCTTATACTATTATAATATACCTTTTACCCTGCACATTTGCCCATTGCCTTGACTAACGTCTGTGCCATGAGATTGCTATGTCCCGGGGGGCATTTAAGTAGGGTACCTGTGTACAAGTAAGAACTACGGTTAAGTAGGCAAGTTTTACTGTAATATTATATGGGTATACATATAGGCTCAGGTCGACCGGCTGGCTGTGACGACCCGAGCCTGTTTGGGTCATATACCAGGACAGACCCACTTTTAGTGACACTTGCACAAGTTACCAGGCGGGAAAACCTCGGGCAAGCCAACCAATCATATCAATTGGCCCGCCAGGACCCGATCGGGTTCAAAAGGGTTCAACACCAAAGGACCGCCGTAATATAATCGGCTCATCGCAGATTGCGAAAGCTTAGGTTCATTCCTATAAGAATAGCCTCTACACTCATTACTATCAGAATGAACTCGCTTACTGTATAGTCCCCTTTACCTCCTATATCTAATATTTATTCATGAATGCTAGTTCAGCCTACAAGAGGCTGAGGGCCAACCATAAAGTATACAATCATAGCATGTTCAGAGCCCAGCTGCATTTAAAGAAGGCCTCCGAGAGCAACGCAAGGTAGGCCAAGATTAATCAGACCACCAGAAGCCTTATTTAAGAAAGGGTTGGGGTTAGTTTATTGGAACCAAATATAAGAGAGAAAGCAAACGCAAAGATATGATAAGCAAGCTTACAGTTGAGGGAGAATTCTGGCAACAGGCAACATTCTGCTTGCAGTGGTTGTTAAGGAGATTATCAAGACCAATCACTAAAAAGCGAAGTCAGTGACCAAAGGCCTTTGTTTTAGGATAGACATGGACTTACGAGCAGTCACAGAGAGGCTGGAGCACTGATCGAAGAGCCCAAGGTGAGCGTGGTCCAAGACGCCACTAAGGCTACCGATCAGGCCCCAAACACGCCGGACTTGTCCTCAACGTCGACGCTCTTGTCAACGTCATTGCAACATTTGAGCTCGAGGTTGTTGCCGCAAGCGTCGATGGCCTGACCAACCGTAACGCTATTAATAGGAGGATGCGACCGTCGAGCGCAGGCCCCCGGAACAGCAGTTACCGAGGCAATGAGGAGAGAAATGGTAGTCATGAACTTCATTTTGGCGGATTAACTAGTCATTGAGAGGCTGCACAAGGTACGGGGATAACCATGAAAACAAGAGTAATGATTATACCTGAACTGTTAATCCAGGGATTTATTGTCTTTTATGTATTATGCTCTCCCTAATAAGCCATTCCCTTGCCTATGTCTATGGATATCTTTCGCAGCACACACGACTTGAATCACATGGAATTTACAGAGTCTTACTTTACCAAACCACCCTGCCCCAACCCCTTTTAGATATCTCTTTTGGACTTGGAATCATTGGCCAAGCTAGCTAATTTTTATGTATCCAAAAACGGTAGTGTATTTTTATCATTCCTCGCACTCTCCCTTGCATACCGTGTAGGCTTAAGTAAAACATAAAAAACGCCACCCAAAAAGAAAACTGATAAAGCGCAGGAAAACGTATATAAACGGAGTACCTTGGCCAAGGTTCATGCAAGGGATATGGTTGGACTGTCTTATTACCCTTTGCACATACAGTGCATGCATTCTTTTGTCTTAGCAAGAAGAGACTACTTCCAAGCCCCTTACCTATGTATTCCTTTCCCTTGCCTTTTCTTTTTTGCATACTCACTAGGGGAAATCAAGGGGTAATCGGTATGGCATTCGTGGCTGGTATTGCTATTTCCGCAACTATAAGGGGGAATAAGACAGGGCGAACAAAAGCAGTCTGCCTATATGAGCAGAAGAGGTTATAGATAGAGATGACGGGGATGGGGGGGCAAGGCAAAGAAAAGGACCGGAACGGGAAAGGCAAGGTGGAGAGGGCAATTGGCGGGTAAGAGGAAGACTGGCGAGGGGAGGAGGCGGAAGAATAGACAATAGAAAACGCAAGATAATTCACGGCGCTCAATCTCGAGGCGTACATAGGTATGGGGTCGGCTCAGGCGGGTAATGCCGTGGCGTGGCCAGTGAATGTTGGGACGTTGCTTAGATAAATAGTAGCGCAGGGCGTCCCCTTGCGATTGCCTACTGGCCATTCCAGGGACTATAGTTTCTGGAGGCAATACTACAGCCCTCCCAACCTTGGAGTCCTCACATCAACCATGGAGCAATTAAGCGAATCGTCACAGGTGTTTGGACCGTGTTGGGCTCTACAAGCCAAGTAACCTTTTACTGTGCAAGCTATGTCAGGCTGCTATTCGGCCCAAAACCCTGGCCGTCAAGTCGCATTTTCGAAAGCAGCACAGACTTGCAGGCAAGGTGCTACGGGGCATCGCGATGTTTGCGTATTTGCACAGGGCCACGTTAAAAGATCCGCATACATCGAGCTGCCAAACAACCACAGTCCGCCCATAAGCGACCTTCCGGTTCTCGGAGGCTATAGCTGTACAGAATGCCGGTACCCTTACCACCAACAAGAATGTTATGATCACACATCGCCGACAGTTGAAGCATGACTTGGGTGCCGGCCATGCGGGTGGACCAGGGTGTCGTTGCAGACATTCACACGGCGGGTCATGCAAGGTACTGGATCGTTGATGTAGCCCCGGATGCCAATACCTCCCCTACCGAAAGTGAAAAAGACGACAGCGTAGATGCTCAGGAGCCTGAGGCCCGGGACGAGGATCAGGAGGAGGTGGGAAAGCTGATCAGAATGGCCGAGACTTGCGAGAAAGAGCTTCTCGTGGCAGATGAGGAGAGGCGACCGCTCGTCGAGGCGCCCGTGGGGCCAATCCCGAGTCCAGATGGGCCAAGCGGATGAGGTGGGACGAACACCTCCAAGGCAAGGACCGGGCGAACGCTTCATCGCGCCAGCCTACTTCCCATGGTCGAGGTGGTCGAGGAGCGATGCTGGAAAGAGGAGGCCGTCAAGGCGAACCGACGCCTGCGCATCTGGCGGCAAGCTTCCATCGGGTTCTGGCCAGGTCCATGGATCGGCTCCATCAGGCGCCGGAAGATATGCTGAGGTGGTTGATCAGCATCGATGCCACGAAGCCGGCAGGCCGGCCGTTTAGCAGAAATCAAGACGCAGTGACGGTGGACCTGTACGGCTCATTCGTGCAGCGGTACCTATGCTACTGCGCGCGGCGTGGGCGCTGGACGTTTCCGAGGCCAGAACCAAGCACGGCATCAGGTTCACGGCTTCACAGTGGGCGAGTCTCGGTAATGGTCATGCAGCGGCTGGACGCCCTCATAGCTGTCGCCACCGATGGCAAGGCCCCAGAGAGGGATGCGCTCGATCGCGCCGTTTTCCAATTCTGTATTCAGTCGATCCAACAGAAGCTGGGCAAAAAGCCATACCGCAGCCCGCTCCTACATTTTACACGCCATCCTGGCATTGACCAGACAGGTACGTTATGGGTACCATTATCCTCGCACATGCGCTTTCTCGCCGGTTTCTTGTGGTGTGGAAGAAATCTTGATGCTAGAGCATTGCTTCGAGGACGTAAACCCTTATTCAGGCGGATCATATAACGACGAAGATAACGACGACGACGAAGACGACGATGATGATGACGATTACAACTACGACGATGACGATGACGATGACGATGACGATGACGATAATGTAAACTGCGAACCACTTTAGATATCATTACCCGGTTTCAAGAGTATCACCGGCAATGGCTTACAGACGCTCGTACACTCCATTCAGCGCCATCATCCAGTGGATGGCATACGGGAGAGTTTGTCAAATGCAACAGGGCGGGCTGGCACAACTCACGTGGGAGAGCGATAAGACGCTTAACTATCAGGGGAGCCAGATCCAAGTAGGGGGCTTCCAGAAAACGGCACAGGCGGCCATCAGAGCTGCCGAAGTCTCGATGAGCAAACTCATGCTCGCCAGTGGGACCAGGTTAAGCAGACGATCCGACTCAGGGATATCGTCGATAGCTTGGTCTACGAGGACCGGGACGATCATTCGCGACCAACCGCAAGAACGCCTGGCTTAGGCCCGGGGCCGGGCGGGTGATGGAGCTCGTCGGTAAAGACGCTATGGGAAAAGGTTTCAGGGCAGTGACGGCCAGGTCCGGTACGAATGCCGGCGTCAGCGGGTAAAGGAATACTTGTCGGACCTGGAGCAGTTCAGGAGCCGCTCCCTACCGCCGTATACATCTGGGCGGGGCAGCCCGGGCGCGGACCGGAGATGATGACCATCAAGCACTGTGACACACACCGAGGAGCTGCAGAAGAACATGTTTTATTTTCGACGGGCAGATGATGATCGTCACGGACCGCGATAAGAGCAGGGGCATGAACGGGGCGGGCCGTATAGTAGCACGGTTTCTGCCGGGGCACTTGAGCCTCATGATGGTCGCGTACGTCGCCTGGTTACTACCGTTCGAAAAGGTACTGCACAAGCTATCAGGGATTCGCGGACCGTCCGATACAATCGGGCCGTGGGTCTGGAAATCAGCCGAACAAGGTATCTGGAAGACGGAGCGGCTCACCAGGCAGCTTGGCCTCTGTACCGAGACACATCTTGGCATTACTCTCGGCTTATCCAATTACCGGCACGTGGCGAATAAGTTTGGGCGTCGCGTCAAGGGCCTGGTAATCCAGCAGCTCAGGGTTAAAGAGGACGAGGTAGCCGCGGACGACGACGACGACGACAATAGCGATGATGATTACATTGACGTCGACGACAACGATAAGCCCCTAATAGACAAGACGAACACGCACAGTCAGGTCGAGTATGTATGGGATCTACAGGCAACGCTCGGCAGTCCTCGTGGCGCGAAACCAGTGCGCAGTCAACACACCTCTACCCAGGCCAGCTGCAGCCGGAAATACTATCCAACTTCCAAGGCATCAGCAGGCTCTGGCATGGCTTCCTGGACCGTACAGATGGTCAGTTTTATACAGAAACGACCCATCAGGCTGGCGATAGAGAGGAGTGAAAAGCTCGGGATGCGAGCTGCAGAGGTCGCAGCCACCAGCCAACGCCAGCGACAGGAAGAGCCAGTAACTATTATACTTGACCCCTAAGAATATACTGCGTTTTAGGTAGACTTGGGGCATACATTTTACAGTTTACCTATCATAAAAATAGTCCGTTAACGATCTGTGAGCGGATCGCAGTAAGCTAAGCGTCTTTAATAGTAAATAGGTTACTAGTATGACAGCTCGATCTATTACGAATACTAGATCACCGGTTCATTCCTATGAGAATAAAGCCCATATTCATTTGGATCAGAATAAACCCACACACTAGATAATCCCCTTTGTCCCTTGGATAGAATCAGGTTCAGCCAGTCGGTTAGGGTTAGGGTTTACCATTCGCTACCTGATGCCCGAACTGTGACATCGTTTGCCAATTGCTCAGCCCTACCCCGATCCTCTGCCAACAAGCCCGACCTACCATGTAATTCGGGTTGGAAGAACGCCTAGAACGTCACAACCATTAGCCACCTTGATGCCGTTGTTAGGGTTTACCCCCGCTCCCCTCTGCTAACATTAATACTATGACCATGCTGGCTATCCTGATTGGAAAGAGCCCGAAAAGTCAAACAACCACCGCAGCAGCACTCTTACAAGAAAGCATCTAGCCTTAAGAGTAGGGTAAACACGTGTCATAAAAACAGATCTTCTAGTAGATATATTATAGCAGCAAATTCTATTCTTTTATACTTAAGATAAACGTTCATTAAATAAACGTGTACTATATAGAAAGGGATCTGATTTGGCACCCTCTTCATAACTGTAATCCAAGCTCAGGCAGGAGAGAGCTAAGCAATGGCCCAGGTAGTATATACCGGTGTCGTGGCCACCAAACCAACATTCTCGCTCAGAGGATACCACCAAGAGCAACGCAAGGCAAACCAGCGTTTGACCAGACCTCCAGCAGCCTTTCATAAGCCAATTAGTAACAACCTTGAGCGAAAAAGAAGAAGAAGAAAAAGAAAAAAAAAAACATAAGAATATAATAACAGAGCTTACAGTAGAGGGAGAATCTTGACAACAGGCAACATGCTGCTTGCAGTGGTTGTTAAGGAGGCTATCGACGCCAATCACTAAGAAGCCGTGTCAGTGTTCGAAAGGCTTGTTCTGGGATAGGAAAAGACTCACAGGCAGTCACGGAAAGACTGGAGCACTGGTCGAAGAGCCCAAGGTGGCCGTGGTTCAAGACGCCACCAAGGCTGCCGATCAGGCCGCCGAAAACGCCGGCATTATGATCGACATCGACGCTCTTGTCAACGTCGTTGCAGCATTTAAGCTGGAGATTGTTGCCGCAAGCGTCGGTGGCTTGGCCAACCGTAATACCATCGAGGGGAGGGTTCGATCTGATCTCGGGAGCAGCGGCCACGGAGGCAATGACAAGAGCAATGATGGCCAAGAATTTCATATTGTCTGTCTAGCTGGTTACAAATGAGTAAGTCGGTATGTAAACAAGTGGATGAATGAGCAGGTAATAGCAGTGATGCTGATGTGACGAGAGGACTTAATGATCTGGGGATGTCGGGTATTTTATATTATTATTTTTCTAATGAACCATCCCTTTGCCTATTTTATATCCCTTGCAGTATCACTACCCAATAGTAGGTTTACTTTTTTGGTTTATTCTCACATCCCTTGCAGTACTCCATACTATCACTGGCATCACAACAGACTCATAGACTCTCCTTTCTTCGCACGGCCCTGGCCCCTTTTATACAGTTTAGGGTCCGAATGATACGCAGGGAAGCTAATTTTACCTAGCCAGCCCCCACGGTAGGCTGTCATTTAGTATGATCATGCCCTTGCATGAGTATATGACGCCACCGCTGTAGTATGCATGTAGTAATCAAGAAATATATATCCACCATGGCAAAGTGGCACACAAAAGATAATTAAGTTGTCTCATTGCTTCTTGGACCTGTTATACATGTGTGTTTTACGTGACAACCCAATCTTGCACAAGTCTGTCATCCATTATTGGACCCACCTTCAGTGACACACTTACCAGCTACAGATTGGAACGCAACCGCAGGAAACATCGGAAGGAACAACCAATCATAATTGGCTTAAACAAAATCGAGTCAAGCAAACTTGACTGCTTAAACATGATCGATCTGATCCATCACGGCTATTAGATCATTGGTTCATTCCTATTGGAATAAGACCTTACACTCATTCATATCATAATAAACCCAATTACTATTTATACCAGCTCGTATGCCTTTTTTTATGTATCCAGTCAGTCGTTAATACAACTGTTCACCATTAGCTACCTAGTACCCAAATGTGACGTTCCGGTCGTTCTTCTAACAAGAACTACAGGGTAGGTCTAGTTTGTTGGCAGAGGATCAGGATGAATCTGAGCAATGAGTTAAACGTGTCACGGTTCAGGTTATCAGGTAGCGGATGGTGAAGAGTTTGTATTAACGACTGGCCAAAGCTAATTCTATCTAGATAACATAGGGGATGATATAGTAAATGAGTTCATTCTGATAGTAACGAGTGTGGGTTTGGTTCCTATTGGAATGAACCTATGCTTTCGCGGGTGGCTCTCTGTGATCACCAAGTAACTGGTTGGATCACCAAGTGATTCTTCTTCGGCTCACCTAGTGATTCACTGGCTCACCTGGTGATTCGATCCTTTGGTGGTGAGCCAATTCTAGCGTGTTGATTGGCTAAGGCGCCCGAGGTTCCTCCGTGGTTGTGCCTTGTCGGTAGGTAGCACAAGTGTTACTAAAAGTGGGGGCACGTCAGGTTAAGCGGGGTCGGGTCGTCACACCAAACTGTAATATTGTTATCAATTATTTAGTCTTATTCTGATTGTTTGATGTTCTTTCTTGACTTACCTTGCAGTTTCTTATTCGAAGAATGGCCGGATGTTATAAAATATTGATACTGTTCTAGCAATTGCTATAGATGTGATTGTTCGTATAATCTTGTACCTATCAGCTTGATGGTATGGCGGATTATCATAATGATCTAATGCATTAGACTATGGATGGTATGTTACATTCCTTGGTCTATGTATTCCGTTTGCAACTAGCGTTCCTTATGATGATCTGGTATGCAACAAGATACTTGCATCATTCAAATGCGCTACTAGTGCTAGCCAAACAAACCTTGTATTGAAGTCCTTTTTTTTCGCTTTTTTTCCTTCTTTTTCTTATTACATAGATACTATACATTGAAACAGAAGAGCTTGTAGGTTCACGCCAGGCGCAAACCCAAACCCCGCGCGCTAGGCGCAAACAGTCAGAGGTATATAGCTATACGGGAAACAAGATATATAAATACAGTAATATAAAAGATAATTAATCTTTGGATTACCGATTTTCTTTTTTCTTACTATCACTTTAATTACTCACTTAACCATTCGTCTATTCCTTTACTTATCGTTATCCAAGCCGCCGAAATGAGGTCTGTTGCTGCTATTTGCTGTTTTTTGTTGCCTCTGTGGCCGCCGCTCCTAAGATTCAGACTTATCCCAACCCTTCGTACGATGGTTAACTGTTGGGCAAGCCTAAACTCTTGCGTAATAACCTTGAGCTTCATTGCTGCAATGACATTGATAAAGCTCGATATTGATGACGATTCCGATGTGTTTGGCGTCCTGATTGGTAGTCTCGGCGGTGCCGTAAACCACGACGACATTGGTCTTTTTAACCAGTGTTCGAGTCTTTCCGTGACTGCCCGTAAGGCTTGTTTATCTCGAAGAATACTGTCATACACATACTGACTTTGGGTATTTTAGTTATTGGTGTTGATAATTTTGCTCAATAACCACTGCAAACAAAATGTTGCCTCTGCCAAAACTCGCCTTCTACGGTAAATTTGATCTATTTATTATTTTTTTCCAAAGTTTTAATTTATAACTAATTATTTATATGCAGGCCACGGGTGGTCTGGTTAATATTGCGTTGCCTTGCATTGCCATTGGCGGGATTCTTTAAACAAGAGGGGAGGTAACTAAGTAATTGTGACGATATTGTGATGGTGCAGACTGCATTCTAGGTAGTGTTATGTAGCTTCTTGAGAGGATGGCAGAAAAACCAAGTGCCGCAAGGGATGGCTGGATAAAAGAGGAATTAGCTAGGGTTGTATAATAGACAATCAACCTTTTACCTTGGTTTATATAATTTGATTAATGACTTTGGTTATGATTATGATATTATTTACGTTCGATTCTTAAAATCAAAGCCATTACTACCTTTGTTTTATTTATTTCTGTGATGTTCCAGGCGGTTCTTCGAAGAAAACTACAGGGTAGGTCTAGTTTGTTGGCAGAGGATCAGGATGAATCTGGGCAATTGATAAAGTGTTAGGGTTCGGTTATCAGGTAGGTGTGATGGTGAAGAGTTGTCTTAACGACTGGCCAAAGCTAATTCTATGTAGATAACATAGGGGATGATATAGTAAATGGGTTCATTCTGATAGTAACGAGGGTGGGTTTAGTTCGTATTGGAATGAACCAATGCGCTGTTGCTCGAGAGGGATCGAGTCGATCTCGTTCGAGCCAATGCTGATTGGGCTGTACCTTCCGAGGTTCTTCCGTGGTTTGTGTCTTAATCGATAAGATGTACAAGTGTCACTAAAGTGTGTCCATCTTTGCGAATGACATAAGTGCAAGGTCGAGTCGTTACAAATATGTAAATAGGGGGTAAACCCTTAACCCGCGTTAGTAAAAAGCATGTTTAGTTCTAACCCTGAGCCTAACCTGACTCTAACACTATTTGATTTCTTGTTTACTTATATAAACAAAAACACCCAGTTATTACTATAATACCTTAAATAATATTATTATTATTATTAATGTCTTGAGTCTTTTAAACCCTAACCAAACCCAACCCTACTTCTTACCCTTACCGTGGTCAAACCCAAACCCACTCTTAACACCAAACCTAACCCTTACTTCTCCTCACCGGCTGGGCTAGTAGGGTTTAGGGTTTAGGTTTTAGGGTTTGGGTTAGGGTTTAGGGGTTTAGGGTTAGGGTTTTAGGGTTTAGGGTTTAGGGTTTAGGGTTTAGGGTTTAGGGTTAGGGTTTTAGGGTTTAGGGTTAGGGTTTTAGGTTAGGGTTAAGGTTAGGGTTTAGGTGTAGGGTTTTTG